>CM065819.1:127950143-132943821 GCA_033398695.1 Orobanche coerulescens | reverse complement strand
GCCGAAAAAATAAATTTACCGAAAATCGAAAATTGCGGATATTACATTCTACCCTCCTTAAAAGAAGTTTCGTCCCGAAACTTAAAACAAGTAGGGGGAAGAAATATTCCGCCAGGAAAAACTCAACAAGATACACAAGAATGCGTAACTAACGCCCAACGGCGAAATGTTACAAACAACGCAAAGGAATATACGGCGTGAAAACACGCTCCACGGCGACCAACACAACGTCGCCGTTAGGGATATAATAAAACCAACAAATGACAAGCGCCATCAAACGGATAATATAGCCAAGTCAATTATCCGACAATCACAAAACACAACGAACGAAAATCAATATGATTGACCAACCCAACGGTACATCAATCAAAACGCGAGCCAACCGCTGAACAAATACGGAATCCCACCGCCCAAGGGTTGGAAGATCGAAAACGAGACTAATTTCCCGAACTTAAGGGAATTAGGAAGGAGCCTGAATGCTCAACAATCACGAAACGAGAACAAAACCGAACAAACAAACGATCGAACCACAACGATCGAGACAACAAAAATCGAACAATCATGTTCGAAACATGAAGGATAAGAAAATTCAAACAACAACTCCCAGGATGATCTGGTGAGAACAACAAGACGTGCATTCCTATAAGATCCACAGGAAAGGGAATAGCGATTGAAAAGTCACAACGACAAATGAATTATTCCAAAACAATACCACACTCGTTCGATCAACAAAAGCAAGGGGCAGGACAAGCTCAGAAATGTCAACGAACATAATGAGTCGACAGAGTCGAAAACACAAGAGTTCCAAATCCGATCCACTTCGAATAAAAGAACTAATAGAACCAGATGAGGTCACTCCCGAACAAGGTTCACAAGAATCGAACTGAACCCAAAAAGTCACATCGATAACCAGATCGACCCACAACAAGATCACAGCTCGTTCGGACGATGTAACCGAAATACAGAACAAGTTCATAAGGTATTAACGAACACGAGCGAATCGATAGACTGGAGAAAGAGAAAATATAGAAGTCAAAATAGTACGGGTATTACCTTTTACCTCGCCCCCAAAACTCACAACAACGGAACCAAGGTAACAATATAACAAGCAATCGACACAACGCGGAACAAACACCGATGCACACAATCATACCAACCCGAGCTCTAACAGCTCGCATATATGCGATAATGCATAAACCGCTACGAGGCGATAACATCCAATACCAATATCACACCCCTCACAGAGGCTACCACGACAACTGTGTGGCGAACGACTCAACGCTCACACCACCAATTCAACAACAACTCGGGGGTTAACACCCTAACGAGAGTACGAACATCACACATATATTCCCGGACCACAAATAGGAGTGATAGGTTTTGAAAACGAAAACCATCTTTTGAAAATAACTTGCAAGCACCAGTTGATCTTGAGTATCATATATCAAAAGTAGTACAAACATCGTCATCGAGACTTTTAAAAAAAATCACCTTGCGTTTGATAAAAAAAAATGAAGACACCTTTCGTTAAATTAAAACCTTTCAGCTATATTCGACTTTCGGGTCTAAGCGAATGCATTTCTAAATCATTAGAAATATTTCAAAATATTTTGATCCTCAAAGTAAAATAATCTTGAAACATAGCGTGGCGCTAGTAGGCATCTTGAGAACACTGTGAGAAAATAATTCATTTTAAAAGTACGTCTCGAGGTTTATTTATTTATTTTTTTTTATTTTTTTTTTAAGATACCCAAGGTTTTTCAAAAGTACAATAGGCCAAAATGCCCAAAATTCGCACGTATCAGCATTCACTTAAACACATCATATCACACGCATCAAACCGCTCAAAATCTACGTCTCAAACTCATAGAGGAAGAAGAAGAAATGAAGAAAAATGCAACTTCTAGACTGGTGTCCAGTACTTATACTGGACACAATTAGCGTGCGCTAATCATTAAGGTTAGCGTGCGCTATCGCGGCATCAAACAAAACTCCTGACTAAAATACACCGTTAGCGTGCGCTAACCCCAAGTGTTAGCGTGCGCTAACGAGAACTTCAGACCCAGTCCAGTAGCTCCTGGACTGCTCTGAACTACCAGGTAGCGTGCGCTATCCTCCCGTTAGCGTGCTACCAACGCACTCTTGCACGCGCTAGCCGCAAAGCGTAGCGTGCGCTAACGACCCACAGAGACAACAACAGAACATATCAGAAAAATTACAACATTCCAAAAACAATCGAATTTAAAACCACATACTCAAATGGCAACCAGGGTCGCCAATTCAATCAAATGCATCTCGTGGTATCAAGTTTAAGCACACAACAAAATCATTCATCGGAGTTTCTCACAAACTCTACCGTCGGTACCTTTTCGAAACCCATCAAGGTTTACAACTTTCACAACATACCACCCCACCCGGTGGTTCAAAGATAAAACAATAACGTGCACAATTCTATACACATACTATGTGCCACGAATAATAAACACAACTATATTACCCAATATTAGGTAAATAAAATTATGCACCGCAATTAACTTACTAAGATAAAAATCGAGATACACAGGTATTACGCATAAAAGAGGAGACTTACATCCACAGGTCGCACGGAGGTGATGGTCGCCCACGATACTAATCTCGTCCGACAACATAACCGACACGTTGTGACTACGCACAACTCAACTTGTCACCTAATGACTCGAACGACAAGACAACACATTACTCGACAAATCACGACTTGACTCGACCCGACACCCTAGGTTTCCACAACCTAAGCTCGATACCATAAATGTAACATCCCCAAAACCGTATGGGAATATTACACGCCGTAAACCCTTTCCGCAAGGATCTACCAAAGCTAAACGTCCATAAACAACCAAATGCTTGCCCGGCCAGGGTCAAACAATATAATAATACAGACTGCTAAGGTCACTTACACATAAACACACAGACCGATGAGGTCACACAACTCTATCAACAGGATCGACTAACAACATTACCCACGCAGGGGTTGAAATACAATACATCGGAAGACCGAAATCAACTCGACAACACAACAAAAATCAAACAACTCTTGACTCATGATTAGTATCGCACTCGTCATCCTCTCGTGCCAATCCCGTGAGTGCTCCCCGAACTGCATGTACCGGACGCAAACAGACATCCACCCCGAATACTGGGGTTAGTAAACTCCACCGTTTTACTAGTGCAAGTATCAAACCATACGAAATGTAACAAGCAAATAGCAACTACGAATTTAATACGGAAATCAATTATCAAAATGTTCCTAGAAGTTTTAGAATTTCGAACTCAAGTAAGAGATATTTGAAAAGGAACACATCATCTCGGGGATTTTTAAAACGAAATTCTTTTGGACCTCGAGTCCCAATTTACAAAACCTTTTCGAAAACATTAGGGCCTTAGCCCGATTCTCGTTTCAAAGCATACAAAATAATATATCATTATGAGTCCGAGATCCATATTTAAAATGTTACCCGAACAATCATCGCTACGATCATTGTTCGTACACATCATGTACCGAACTCCGGAGGCCTCGACGGACCTTACCCGGACCACACACACCGTTCGTACACATCATGTACCGAACTCCGGAGGCCTCAACGGACCCTACCCGGCTACAGCATCGTTCGTACACATCATGTACCGAACTCCATAGGCCTCGTCAGACCCTACCTGGATCACACACCTTGTCCGTACACGTCATGTACCGGACTCCAGAGGCCTCGTCAGACCCTACTTGGTTCACACACTTTGTTCGTACACATCATGTACCGAACTCCAGAGGCCTCGTCAGACCCTACCTGGTTCACACACTTTGTTCGTACACATCATGTACCGAACTCCAGAGGCCTCGTCAGACTCTACCTGGATCACACACACATCGACTCGACACAATTCATAATCATTAAATGTCAAGTCATTCCACATTACGCCGAAATGTACAATCAAGCATGTAAACCAAAACAACACAAACATCATGATCATCACAACGACTCTTAACCAACACAACACACATTCGGTACACAATACATTGAAGAAACACGTGTACAACCATCTCATATGTACATCGCAATCCTGCACAAATGGCACAACGCCTAACACGTATACCAATATATCACTATTATCACAAAGCCTTCAAATTTCGGAAAACACAACCAACTCAAACGGAACATATTTACGGAGGCAAGCAAAATCGTTATACATATCATACGTAATTACTATTCACAAGATACAAGTCGTATAATAAGATACTTGCCTTGAATTATTGACGCAACGCAAATCGGAAAGGAAAGTCATCGACGAACGCTAGGAACCAACGAAACCGAACCTAACGATTCGAAGAATACAATCACAACCATTTCTAAATGAATACGGAATCGGAATACACCCGAAAACCCGCCTACGATTCATGTATATTCGCATATAAACAACAACGAGGGCGGACCACAACCAAACCCTCTCGATTCCGTAAAAATCACGAAATATACCATGAATCCGTAGGGAAACTAAGAATACCAACAAGATTAATCCTATTCATCATGAATTAATCGACAAAACGGAACGAATCGGACAAAAACGCGAAAACCCCCAAATCTACCCAAAAGTAGGGTTCTAAAGATCTAACCTTGATTCGCTGGACCGAATGATGTTATAGGATGATTGATCGGTGATATAAACTCAGAAACTTCATGGATTTGTTGTCCAACAACATGATTTCGTCTCCTCCAAAACCCCAGCCTCGGACCGAAGGGAAATGAAATGAAAAATGACTGAGAAAGTCGCTGGTCTGTCATTTTTATACTGGGCCGGAACTAGCGTGCGCTAGCCTTCCCGGCCTAGCGTGCGCTATCGGCCAAGATCGGCCGAGCACTCTCGGCCATGGCCCGCATGACCCGGCACCACCGACAATCCCGCCGACCATGACTCGACCGCCCGACTCCCGCTAGCGTGCGCTACGGCCAAGCTTCTGCTAGCCGACTGGCCCAAAGAGCCACTGGACTAACAAACTCATCCCGTGCGCACGCTAGTCGGCCGACAGCGGCGCTACCCCTGCCGGTTAGCGTGCGCCACGGCCAGCGATGGCGTGCGCTACCCGCCGATCTGGCCGAGTCGAGAACCTCGAAACCTCACTGTCCGGCCCGAGCGCGTGCGTTGGCCGACCAACCTAGCGTGCGCGATACCCCCCGAGCTAGCGCGCGCAGACGCCCGGCCGTCGCGTACGCTACGCCGGTTCCTTCCGCACTCGTCCGGCGGTACCGCAATCATCCGGCGGAACCCACAACCGTCGGCCGATCCCAATGGCCGTGGCTCGACGACTCGATTTCCGAAAACGTACGGAACGAACACGACGAAAAGTTCGCGGACAACATCAACGACCCGGAATGAAAACATAATACCATAATTAGTCATACGCGACCAAGAAACGGGTCGAGACAACAATTACAGATACAGATACCCGTAACTTTGGGTAAATTACAAAATGGCCCAAAACGCCCGGAAATCACGATACGTGATCGAATAACCAAACCGAAGTTCACAACACGTCTAACAAGGTTAAACGGACTTACGGGAAACTCGAAACAGCAGTTTCGAACGAGATTCGCAAGAACCGAACTCAAGTGCGGAAAAGTCGTTAGAAAGCACGGAACTCAACAAAACGACTCCGAAACGAATTCGGATGTCAAAAAGTGTAGAATTAATCATTCTCAGAATGACGAAACGGTCATGAGCAAGTCGTCAAAACGGACTTCGGCCGAAAAAAGAAATTTATCGAAAATCAAAAATTGCGGATATTACACATAGATCTAGAGAAGGCTTATGATAGCATTCCACGCGATATTATTTAGAGGAGCCTAGTAGAGAGGAAGGTGTAGTTGCCGTTCGTTAGGGCGATCCAAGACATGTACTCCCAAGCTAGGACGTGCGTTAGGACCCCAGTTGGTGACACCCAGTATTTCCCGGTTGAGATAGGGCTACACCAGGGGTCGGCGCTAAGCCCTCTTCTCTTCGCTCTAATCCTTGACGTCATTTCACGGGGGATACAAGATGGCGTCCCGTGGTGCATGCTTTTTGCTGACGACATTGTGTTAGTGGCGGAGTCGAGGAGGGAGGTGAACTCGAAGTTGGATCTATGGAGGTCTAAGTTAGAATCCCAGGGCTTGCGTGTGAGCCGTTCTAAGACCGAGTATATCTGGTGTAACTTTAGTTGTGAGGCCAACGAGGAAGATGTAGAGGTAATGATTGCAGATCAAATCGTACCCCGTACGGATAAGTTCAAGTATTTGGGTTCGATCATTCAGAAGGAAGGTGAGTGTGAAGATGATGTCACTCATCGCATCAAGGCGGGGTGGCCTGTAATATCCGTAAATTTTCCATTTTTAGCAGTATCTATTTTTGGTGTATGTCTATTTTTATCGAATCGCTTGTAACCGTTTCGACATTTTGAATCTACTTTGTTCTTGGAGTTTTTCCATTTGGACGAGTTTTGATGATGTTTTCACGTAATTTCATTTTATGACATGTTTTGCCGTATGAACGTTCGATTCTTGTAAAAATCATTCATTTTTGTCGTTTCTTGGTTTGTACAAGTTCGTATGGTTGAGTTGGTCATGTGGAGACTTTCGGTTTGTAAATCCGACGTTGTTTCGTGATTTTCGGGCACTTGGGCCATTTTTGTAATTTCCTAATATTTTAGGGAATCTTATTTTCGTTGTCGCATTACAGACCCTCCGGTGGTCGGAATTGTATTTTCTTTCAGCGCTTAGCTCCGTCGTCTTGTATGCTTCGCGTCTGTGTTCTTGGCTTCTGGTCTCGTCGTGCATTTCGTGTATTGTACCCTCGACAGCAGCTTACTACTGATGTGACATCAGCAGTACTGAACTGCTGTGTAGGTAGCGCGCGCTACTCCTGTTACCTTGCGTGCGCTACCGATGTGCATTTAGCGTACGCTAACTCCCTATTGTTAGCGTACGCTAGCGAATGGTGGCAGTAGCCACTGGACCTGTCACGGCCCCCTTAGCGCGCGCTATATATGACAGTTAGCGTGCGCTAACTTCACTAATTATATAAGTCAGCGGGCAGTTTCAGAACAGCAGATTTATTCCTTTCTCTTCGTTTCTTCGACGTGCGACCTCAGAGGCAATTTCCACCGGTACTTATCGGAGTTCTCTTCAAATTCCATCACCGTATAGTCGTGTTAACATATTATTATCAGCATAATCATCATCCATCGTCCGAATTCAAGGTAAAACCCCCCAAATTTTCGTCTAGAACCCTAACTCGTCAAATTTGGGGGTTTTTTCCGGGTTTTGCTAATTGGACTCGAATTATTCTAGTATGTTGTGATATTCCTCACTGATTATTGTTATTGGGTGATTCCCAATCCGTTTTTCTCTATTTTAATCCGCGAATTATCAATACGGGGAGATTTTGCGTAAACCCTCGCCCGTATCAATTGATCGTTCATTGTCGTATTATGTAATCGGGGTTATGGGTGTATTCCATTAGAGTATTGTTGTCCGTTGGGACTGAACTATGTTGATCCTTCGTTTAGGAACTATCGTTTTCCACCCGGACCGTTCGTAGTCGTGTTTCACTTCCGTTTCTTCAAGAATGTCTCAAAGGCAAGTACTTCACATTTGTTTACATGTTCTAGTATTTGAATTATGGCTGTACCGTGGTTGTTGTGGATGGTTATGTGTATGTTCACCTAGGGATGGTCCGACGGGGCCTCTAGGGATACGTATTGTCGTGAGTGTGCGTATCGCGAACTGTGGTTAGCCACCCAGGGATGTCCGACGGGGCTCTGCGGGGTACGGTGGCCGTGAGTCTCGTACCAACGGTTAACTTTGAATTGTGATTTGTTGGAGATAATGTGTTTTGTGATTGTACATTGTAAATATTCCGGAATATAAAATGTTTTCTAAAATGATTTTTGGCGCATTATTCATCTGATTAGAATGTAGTTCAAATGGATTGTACTTGCACTAGCAGTTGTCGCTAACCCCTTAAATGGGGGAAATACTTTTTGTATTTCAGGTATTGATCGTGGGGACAAGCGAGCACCCGATCCGTATGAGGATGATGGGCGAGCATGATACTGTCCAGAAGTCGATTATTGGTGTTCTGTCTGTCGATTATTTTGATATCTTGTGTTGGGGATTCTGTATTATAAAACTGGTTTAAGTACTCGAGTACTTCTTTTGCAAAATCGTTAATGTTGTGTTCCCGTTTTGGGAAATGGATTGATGTTGGATTTTATTGGTCGGGTTTTAGTCTTTTATTTGAATTGTCATTTTATTGATGATCGTTTGTCGTTGGCAAATGTCTTATTGGTATGTTAGCCTGGTGGATTCCACAGTGTTGGGTCCACGGCGCTGTATTATGCCCTGAATGTCTTGGGGGTGTTACAGAATATGGTATCAGAGCTTAGGTTTATGGATACCTAGACTGTCGGTTATTTAGGTCTAGTTAAGTGTCGTTTTTGGAACAGTATCACTGCTATGCCATCATCTCAGTACGCCGGTGCTCGTAAGTTTTCCTAACTTGACTGGTTTCACCGTTATGTTCTATTCCTGTCTTAGTATCTTGTTGCGTTTTGCGTTTGAATTGTACTTACCCGTTGCTTCTTCAGAATTCCTGCTGGTAGAGGACGCGGACGCGGTCGTGGACGCGGTAGGGGACGTGGCGCAGCCGGTGGGGTGGCCATGTCCGATCACTCGGGAACTGATTCGGCGATGCCCTCTTTGTCGAACAGTGTTCCCCCTAGTTCCGGAGGTCAGCAGGACCAGTCTGCTAGCTCCGGTAATGCACATGAGAATGTTGGAGTGGCTCACTGCTATGCCATCATCTCAGTACGCCGGTGCTCGTAAGTTTTCCTAACTTGACTCCTTTCACCGTTATGTTCTATTCCTGTCTTAGTATCTTGTTGCGTTTTGCGTTTGAATTGTACTTACCCGTTGCTTCTTCAGAATTCCTGCTGGTAGAGGACGCGGACGCGGTCGCGGACGCGGTAGGGGACGTGGCGCAGCCGGTGGGGCGGCCATGTCCGATCACTCGGGAACTGATTCGGCGATGCCCTCTTTGTCGAACAGTGTTCCCCCTAGTTCCGGAGGTCAGCAGGACCAGTCTGCTAGCTCCGGTAATGCACATGAGAATGTTGGAGTGGCCAACATTTTGCAGCAAGTAGCGAACGAGATGACGCTACTGACTCAGGCCGTTCTGGTCGGCCGTGCTAATGCCAACCCGGTTCCTCCTACTGGGTCCGACAATGATAAGCTACTTCAGAACGTGATTCGTATGCGTCCTCCGCAGTTTGATGGTGCTTCCGACCCCTCTGGTTGGGAGAATTGGCTATTCGAGATGGAGAAAGTATTTGAGGCTGCTAATTGTTCTGAGGAGAGGAAAGTACCCATTGCTCAGTACTTCCTCGCCAAGGAGGCAGCAACGTGGTGGCAAGCGGTGAAACTGTGTGACCGGGCAGCTACGTGGGCAGAGTTTCGGGATGTGATGAAAGACGAATTATGTCCATGGCCAGTGAAAGAGGGGAGGATCCGAGTCTTCTTTGAGGCTAAGCCCCAAGATGTTCCTATTTCTCAAGCTATCAAAGACTACAATCAACAGTTGCATTATGTGAGAAACCAAGTCCGAGATGAGCTTGATAAGATCCGCCATTTTGATATGCGGATGAAACTGAGGGTGCAACACTACATGCCTGGTCTGGGGTGCACGACTTTGAAAGATTATCATAATAAAGCGATGGCTTATGAGATGTCGTTTTCTGCGATAGAGACGGCAACCGAAGGGAAGAAGCAGAAGACCTCCGGTCAGTTTGCAGGAGGCAAGTCAGGAGGATATCCGAAGGCTCAGTCTGGTTCGCGAGTCTTCGGGAGTCAGTCGCCATCAGTTGGTCGAGGAAACGGTTCTAGGTCTGCTCCTGCTGGTTCCATTCGTGGTCCTACGTGCTTCAACTGTAGTCGTCCGGGCCACATGATGAGTGAGCGTGATAGGCCTCCGATTCAGTGTCTTGCTTGTGGTCGGATGGGTCATCGTGCTAAGTTTTGTACGGATGCAGCTCGGGCTCCAGTTACTCAGATATCAGCCCCAGCTGCGGGAGAGCCGAGTGTGAATCAGGCACCGACAGTTCCTCAGCCGCAGCAGAGTTTTGGTAGAGGTCGAGGACGTGGTCAGCCTTCTAGAGGGGGAGCTTCTAGTGCGGGGTCTGTTCCACCCCGAGTGTACGAGATGAGACGAGCAGGAGATCCTGACGCGAAGGTGGCTACAGGTACCGTCCACATCCTTGATCATCCTGTTTCCATACTGTTCGATTCTAGTGCTACGCATTCTTTTATATCTATGGATTGTGTGCGTCGTCTGCATGTTGATTGCCTAGTTGCCTGTGAGCCTTTTGTTTTTAAACTTCCTAGTGGGGATAGCATCGTGGGGGATCGTGAGATTAGAGATTTTTCTGTGAGTATCGCGGGGAGGGATTGGCCTTCTAATCTGATTGTGGTAGATATTAGAGATGAGGATTTGATTCTGGGTGAGGATTGGCTGGACCGTCATGGGGCGATCATGAATTATAGAACGAGGACTGTTTCGATGTTAGCCTCTGACGGTACCGAGCATTCTTTCGTGGGGCGTAAGCGGAGTGGCCAGAGACTCTTGATCAGCGCCTTGAAGGCGGTGAGACTTCTTCGAGGAGGTTGTACGGGCTATTGGTGTTACGCTTTGAGATCGGAAGAAGGGGGAGTCGAGCTCTCGTCTATTCCGGTAGTGTGTGAGTATCCTGATGTTTTTCCAGACGAGTTGCCGGGTTTGCCGCCGGACCGAGAAGTTGAGTTTACCATCGATTTAGAGCCGGGTGCAGCACCTATCTCTAAGACGCCATACCGTATGTCGCCCGCCGAGATCTTTGAAAAGCTTGATTGGGAGAGTTGCTAGATATGGGGTATATTCGACCGAGCGCCTCACCTTGGGCGCAGGTCTGTTTGTGAAGAAGAAGGACGGGTCACTTCGTTTGTGTATCAACTACCGAGAGTTGAACAAAGTGACCATCAAAAACAAGTATCCGCTCCAGGATTGATGACTTGTTTGATCGGTTGCAAGGGCAACCGTGTTTTCGAAGATTGATTTGAGATCGGGGTATTATCGGCTCCGAGTGAAGGATACCGATGTTCAAGACGGCCTTTCGGACGAGATACGGACACTACGAGTTTGTGGTTATGCCTTTTGGGCTAACTAACGCACCAGCCGTGTTCATGCGGCTTATGAACAAAGTCTTTATCGAGTACCTCGATAAGTGTGTAGTCATTTTTATCGACGACATCCCGATTTACTCGAGGAGCGAGGAGGAGCACGCCGTCATTTGCATATCGTGTTAGATATTTTGAGAACTCGGCATCTTTTGCGAAGTTCTCAAAGTGCGAGTTTTGGTTACGGGAGGTTATGTTTCTCGGCCATGTGATCTTGGCCGAGGGTGTTCGTGTGGACCCACATAAGGTAGAGCGATGTTGGATTGGGCGCCGCCAAGAACGTGAAGGAGGTCCGCAGCTTTCGGGATTAGCCGGTATTACCGTAGATTCGCCGAGGGTTCTCTAAGCTCGCTCGACCGGCCGGCTCGATTGTTACGAAGTCAGAGAAGTTTGTGTGGACCGATGAGAGGCAGAATAGTTTTGATGAGTTGAAGAACCGGTTGACGACCGCTCCCGTTTTGGCTTTACCGAGTGGTAATGATGGTTTCTCAGTTTATAGTGATGCTTCGGGCCAAGGGCTCGGATGCGTACTTATGCAGCACGGGAGGACGATTGCCTATGCTTCCCGTCAGTTGAAACCGTACGAGTTGAACTACCCTACGCACGATCTTGAGTTGGCCGCAGTTGTATTTGCGTTGAAGATTTGGCGTCATTACTTGTATGGCTCGTCGTGTCAGATTTTCACCGATCACAAGAGCCTGAAGTACATTTTTACGCAGAAAGAGCTTAATATGAGACAGAGAAGATGGTTGGAGTTGATTAAGGACTACGACCTCGAGATTCTATATCATCCGGTTAAGGCAAATGTGGTGGCAGATGCCTTGAGCCGGAAATCGGTATCGCTTCGGGCGCTTGAGCTACTTACGGCCCAGTCGGGACTTCAGCGAGAGTTTACGAGGTTGAGCATTGAGGTTGTACTGCCAGAGAGTTCCGGGCAGTTGCGTACTCTTGAGATTTCTTCATCTCTGGTCGATGACATTAAATCAGGACAGTTGGAGGACCCGATGTTTATTCAGCTTCGAGAGAGTGTAGGGAAGGGAAAAGCCCCTGGATTTGTTATTCATGAGGACGGAGTGTTGAGATTCCGAGGTCGGTTGTGTGTTTCGAACGACTCGGAATTGAGACAGAGTATTATGCGAGAGGCTCATGCGTCACCTTACTCAGTCCATCCGGGCTCGAGTAAAATGTATAAAGATCTGAGGAAAAATTTCTGGTGGAACGACATGAAGAAGGAGGTAGTTCAGTTTGTGGCTAAGTGTTTGACTTGTCAGCAAGTCAAGATTGAGCATCAGCGGCCAGCCGGGTTATTGAAACCACTTCCCGTCCCAGAGTGGAAGTGAGGGGATATCTCTATAGATTTTGTCACGGGTTTGCCGAGGACGAAGACTGGTATGAATATGGTGTGGGTGATTGTAGACCGACTGACTAAGTCGGCACATTTTCTGGGCATCAAGGATACTTGGGGTCCAGAAAAGTTGGCTCGTATTTTTATCGCGCAGATAGTGAGACTTCATGGTACGCCGAGGACCATTATTTCAGACAGAGATGGCCGATTTGTATCACATTTTTGGCAGGCGGTGCATAAGGCATTGGGGACACAGTTACGTTTGAGCACTTCGTTCCATCCCCAGACCGATGGGCAGTCCGAACGTATCATTCAGACGTTCGAGGATTTGTTGCGCGCGTGTGCGTTAGATTGGAGTAGTGACTGGGAGGATCATCTGGCCTTGATTGAGTTTACTTATAATAATAGCTGGCACGCGTCGATTAAGATGGCACCGGCACTTTATGGCCGACGTTGCCGATCACCGATATGTTGGGATGAGCCGTCCGATTTGGTTGGCATCGAGCCGGACCTTGTGTTGGAGACGAGGGAGAAAGTTGAATTGATTAGGAAGATAATGTTGGCTGCTCAGAGTCGACAAAAGTCTTATGCGGATGTTAGGCGTAGACCTCTGGAATTTGAAGTGGGAGATCATGTTCTGTTGAGAGTGTCTCCGACGAAAGGAGTTTTCCGTTTTAGGAAGAAAGGGAAACTCAGCCCGAGATATATTGGACCTTTCGAGATATTGGAGAGAGTGGGCGAGTTAGTGTACCGTTTGGCTTTACCTCCATCGCTGAGTCATGTTCATAGCGTATTTCACGCTTCCCAGTTGAGGAAGTACGTTCCGGACCCTTCCCACATTATTGATTTTGGAGACGTGGAGATCGAGAAGGATATTACGTTTGAGGAGAGGCCCATCAAGATTTTGGAGCGTCGAGACAAACAGTTAAGGCACAAAACCATTCCTTTGGTTAAGGTGCAATGGTCGAGGCACGGAGTAGAAGAAGCGACGTGGGAGTTAGAGGAGGATATGCGTTCGAGTCATCCCGAACTTTTTGATTCTTAAGTTTCGGGACGAAACTTTATTTTAGAGGGGGAGAATGTAATATCCGTAAATTTTCCATTTTTAGCAGTTTCCATTTTTGGTGTATATCTATTTTGATCGACTCGCTTGTAACCGTTTCGACATTTTGAATCTACTTTGTTCTTGGAGTTTTTCCATTTGGACGAGTTTTGATGATGTTTTCACGTAATTTCATTTTATGACATGTTTTGCCGTATGAACGTTCGATTCTTGTAAAACTCATTCGTTTTCGTTGTTTCTTGGTTTGTACAAGTTCGTATGGTTGAGTTGGTCATGTGGAGACTTTCGGTTTGTAAATCCGACGTTGTTTCGTGATTTTCGGGCCCTTGGGCCATTTTTGTAATTTCCTAATAGTTTAGGGAATCTTATTTTCGTTGTCGCATTACGGACCCTCCGGTGGTCGGAATTGTATTTTCTTTCAGCGCTTAGCTCCGTCGTCTTGTATGCTTCGCGTCTGTGTTCCTGGATTCTGGTCTCGTCGTGCATTTCGTGTATTGTACCCTCGACAGCAGCTTACTGCTGATGTGACATCAGCAGTACTGAACTGTTGTGTAGGTAGCGCGCGCTACTCCTGTTACCTTGCGTGCGCTACCGATGTGCATTTAGCGTACGCTAACTCCCTATTGTTAGCGTACGCTAGCGAATGGTGGCAGTAGCCACTGGACCTGTCACGGCCCCGTTAGCGCGCGCTATATATGACAGTTAGCGTGCGCTAACTTCACTAATTATATAAGTCAGCGGGCAGTTTCAGAACAACAGATTTATTCCTTTCTCTTCGTTTCTTCCACGTGCGACCTCAGAGGCGATTTCCACCGGTACTGATCGGAGTTCTCTTCAAATTCCATCACCGTAGAGTCGTGTTAACATATTATTATCAGCATAATCATCATTCATCGTCCGAATTCAAGGTATTTTCGTCTAGAACCCTAACTCGTCAAATTTGGGGGTTTTCTGGGTTTTGCTAATTGGACTCGAATTATTCTAGTATGTTGTGATATTCCTCACTGATTATTGTTATTGGGTGATTCCCAATCCGTTTTTCTCTATTTTAATCCGCGAATTATCAATACGGGGAGATTTTGCGTAAACCCTCGCCCGTATCAATTGATCGTTCATTGTCGTATTATGTAATCGGGGTTATGGGTGTATTCCATTAGAGTATTGTTGTCCGTTGGGACTGAACTGTGTTGATCCTTCGTTTAGGAACCGTCGTTTTCCACCCGGACCGTTCGTAATCGTGTTTCACTTCCGTTTCTTCAAGAATGTCTCAAAGGCAAGTACTTTACATTTGTTTACATGTTCTAGTATTTGAATTATGGTTGTACCGTGGTTGTTGTGGATGGTTATGTGTATGTTCACCTAGGGATGGTCCGACGAGGCCTCTAGGGATACGTATTGCCGTGAGTGTACGTATCGCGAACTGTGGTTAGCCACCCAGGGATGTCCGACGGGGCTCTGCGGGGTACGGTGGCCGTGAGTCTCGTACCAACGGTTAACTTTGAATTGTGATTTGTTGGAGATAATGTGTTCTGTGATTGTACATTGTAAATATTCCGGAATATAAAATGTTTTCTAAAATGATTTTGGCGCATTATTCATCTGATTAGAATGTAGTTCAAATGGATTGTACTTGCACTAGCAGTTGTCGCTAACCCCTTAATGGGGGAAATACTTTTTGTATTTCAGGTATTGATCGTGGGGACAAGCGAGCACCCGAGCCGTATGAGGATGATGGGCGAGTATGATACTGTCCAGAAGTCGATTATTGGTGTTCTGTCTGTCGATTATTTTGATATCTTGTGTTGGGGATTCTGTATTATAAAACTGGTTTAAGTACTCGAGTACTTCTTTTGCAAAATCGTTAATGTTGTGTTCCCGTTTTGGGAAATGGATTGATGTTGGATTTTATTGGTCGGGTTTTAGTCTTTTATTTGAATTGTCATTTTATTGATGATCGTTTGTCGTTGGCAAATGTCTTGTTGGTATGTTAGCCTGGTGGATTCCACAGTGTGGGGTCCACGGCGCTGTAATATGCCCTGAATGTCTTGGGGGTGTTACATGACTAAGGTGGAGAGCAGCGACAGGGGTCCTGTGCGACAAGAAAGTCCCTCTAAAGTTGAAGGGTAAATTCTATAGAGCGGCAATCCGACCTGCAATGTTGTATGGCTCCGAATGTTGGGCGATGAAGAAGTCGCTTGAGAGCAAGTTGGAAGCGGCTGAAATGAGAATGTTACGATGGTCGTGTGGTCGCACAATGTTAGATAGAATCTCGAACGGGGTCTTCAGGAACGCGCTAGATGTGGCGCCCTTTTCAGCAAAAGTTAGGGAAGGGAGATTGAGATGGTTTGGCCACATCCGCAGGAGACAGGCATCTGCTCCGGTGAGGAGGGTCGAGAGTTTATTGGTTGTCGGGGAGAGGAGGAGAGGCAGACCGAGGAGGACGTGGGAGGAGCAGTTGAGATTAGATTTGAAGGCCTTAAACCTTTCCGAGACCATGACGGTTGATAGGTGCGCTTGGAGGCGCCAGATCAGAGTTGTGGATTCTTTAGTTGAGAGTGGTGCTGTAGTTGAGAGCCTCAGAGTTGGGTTGTCTCGGTTAGCTTTGACCTAGAGCTTTGCATTTTTACTTTTATTGTATATTTTATCCTATTGCTTTTTGCGTGTGGTGTATTTTTGACATAGAGCTATGCGCGGAGTCAACCTCTCTTATGTTTGAGCAGCATTCTTCGGGAGTGAAGTAGCCAAATTCCTCTTAGGTAAGTCCCATGTGGATTAAGCCATAGACTCAGGTATGGTATTGAGCTTTTTCGAATCATATGCTGCCCTTTGTATTTTTCACACAATATTTTGCTGTGCACTAAGCTGTGGGTCTTCACGGAAACAGCCTCCCTACCGTAATAAGTAGGGGCATGGTCTGCGTACATCTTACCCTCCACAGACCCTGCTCTGAGCGGGATAATGGGTATGTTTGGTTTTAATGAATAGTTTAATTGGAAGGGATAGTTTTGTAAAAGTGCACAGCAAAGGGCATCTTTTATGATACAATTTATCATGAATTCATAATACATCATGGAGCTGACCCTGGGTCCATGATACAAATTGCAGTTGATATCATGTTCCACTTAAAATTTATCATGATCCATTAGACTTTCAATTCAAGGAATAATAATAATAATAATAATAATAATAATAATAATAATAATAAGTGGCTTCACTTTTGTAATAAACAAACCATCCAAATTCCACTCACCATGAACCCAGCCCACAAAATTCTTGATTTTGCTATCCGGTGGAAGCCCTTCGCCCACTGCCGCCGGTCCTCCAATTTAGGTGGGAAATCGGGTTTTGAATACTTCATGTATAAGAATTCAGGGATTTACGACTATAACTAAGTGATAGATCTTATTCACTCGAAGTGTACGATGAAACAATTAAATATTGAGAACTCCAAACAGTAGCACGAACAGTCGGATCTCGATAAGAGTATGCGGTTGAATAGTAGGTGGTCCAGGATCACTTAAGTGATGATTTCTTGTATGTGATAATTAATGATATCAGGTGTAAGCTTATAACCATATTAGGTGTAAGCTTATAATCTCGGCATAAAAAAATAAGTGTAGACACTCTCTATCTCTCACACACACAAACAGACGGGAATTGTTCATTTCGTTAGCATTTATTAATGTACTATAGGATCCACGGGAAGCTAATTGTGTGTTCAAAGGGATCATATAATATCGATGTATCATTAGAGTAAGATTCCGTCTCACGAAATGCATTGCGTGACACGTTCTCGTGAGTTTTGGCCGAACCAACCTTTGACATACCTCTTTTAGCCCAAAATTTTTTTTAAAAAAAATAGAAAAAACAAACTCACTTTAACCTGCTGCAAGAAGCCAAAACATGATCAAGAACGAAATAGATATAGTTATCCAACTTAAAAAAGCCATCACAACCGCAATTTGATATCTTGTACATTCCTTCATCAAACGACAACCTCCTAAGTCGCTAAAGTACAACACCGTTATGCCGGCTGATGACGCTGATGCTGCTAGAGATAGTGTCGCCGTCACCTGCCAATTTCTCGATTTCATAGAAAAAAATAGATTAAAACAAAACTCACCGCCGGATAGCTTCGTTCTGAACTAAGAGTCTCGAGCAGAGGCGGACCCAGGATTCCTTTAAAGGGTGAGCTTATATAATAAAGCTTGGGACATGACACATGAGTGTGTTCAAACTAATTTTTCTTTGTCTTAACAAGTGATAGTAGGGTTTTCTTTTAAAAAAATTGTCGCTCTCTCCCCTGGCTCCGCCCCTGGTCTTGAATAATAGATAAGATCTTGATACGAAGTACTAACCCAATCTCCAACGACAAAGAGGCTGACTACTGCCGGGTTGTGAAGAACGTTTTTTCGACATATTGCGTAGGCATCCATAAAAGCAAGGCCAAAGCTCCATATGACTTGCAAACCCATTGAAGCAATTAAGTAGCTAGAAGTATGGCAAACGTTAAAGATGTTATGTTGAAGCCTTATTGAAAAATTATCTATATACATGCAAGTATGGAACCTACGTGAGTACCTTAGAATTTTCCTTAAAAGCAAAGTGTTAATTGCTACAAAACCAAAGGAAACAAACCATTTGCTTTTCACCTCGAGAGTGTGTGAATTTACACGAATCAAAAGGAGTTGTCTAGCGAACTAAGAATTTTCGGGGGTTTTTTCCCAAAAAGAAAAAATTGGGGGACTAATTTGGGGGGCTTTTTCATTTTTTGCAAGTTGAAATAGGTACTAAGTTTTGAATTTACTAAGTTTTTCATTTTCAGTTTGTGGTCGGGACTAATTGGTCAATTCTATTTTTTCCAAAAATTAACTATCCAATTTTGGTCTCATGACTAATCCAATATATCTAATTTCACCTCAATTTTCCTCCGAAAAATGGAAACGATGGCGTTTTGGATTGTAAATCCAAATTTGGTCGGCACGTGACTAACACCTGATTTAAAACGGATACCGTTTCTATTTTCCGACGAAAATTGGATCAAATTGGACATATGAGATAGTTATGGAACCAAAATTAAATAATTACGGGTTTTGGGACGATAAAAACAAACGTAAATTATGGGGCAAAAAATTCTGCTAATATATATATATATATAGAAAATAGATCATATGAAAACTAATTACCTTGTGAAATCTAGAAATTTTTGTAGGCCAAGATGAGTAGAATTATATGCATTTATGTATTTTTTATTGTATTATTTGTTGCATATACTAGCGACCAGCTTGATGCAATAAATAATAATAAATATGCAATGAAATTACTTAATAATGCAATTGATTTCTAGATTTCACTATTCTTAGTCAATCTCATATATATATATATATATATATATATATATATATATATTAAAGAGAGAGAGAGAGAGAGAGGAGAGAGAGAGAGAAGAAGAAGAAATTACCAGAAAGCTGTGTAATTGAAGAAAGTTGTGGTAGTGGAGATTGAAGCAATGGAACCAGCTGCAAACAAACACTGAGCCATCCTAAGAACGAGCCCAGTCCAAGTACCTGGAGTCCCAGCAAAGTTCTTCATTCATTCATCCATTAAAAGGCCCACAAATTTATTATTAAAATTCAAGATTTTCTTGAACATATACAGTAAAATCGATTTTTTTTACTGGATCTCCGATAAAAAGGAGCAGGCCCAGAAGTTAAAAAAACTAAAAACAGTACTGATGAGTGAGTGATGAAGAAATTGCTTCCAAGATAGAATTAAAATGATGAAGGGTGGAGCAAAAAAGACACGTGTACGAAGAAGCAACCGCCACGATGATTATTTGTTATTTTTATTATTGAAGAACACACCAACCGTCACTAACCACTAAACCAAATTTTAGAATTATTACTCTCTCTAATTCAAACATTAGTTTTTGTCTTCGTCATCCAACTACATTTAAATTTTGATAAATCATATTCAATAAACAAATAATCTCGTCAAATGAATAATTTTTTCTCGTCTCAATTTTTTATAATATGTTCAAATTTTCTTTCGATAAATGAATAATTCCGCTAAATGAATATTTTTTTCCAATTCCGATCATATTCATTTATCGAGATTTTACTGTACTATATATATCAGAACTTATTTATACTCAGGGTATATTTATCTTAGGTAGTTGGAAATTTAGAATTCTGATATTTAAAATTTTGGACATCGGGAGAGTGTTGGGAATAGTAAGAATATGTTATTATTTTGTATTTCTGAAATTTTTATTTTTTTACTGTAGATATCAAATTATACTTGGAAATGAATGATGTTGTATTATTATAATATGTAGCTATATTATTTCGAGATAAACAAATGAAAGAGATGATGTATAATATTTAATTGTATTGTTTGGAAATAATAGAAAAGATATAGATGATGTTTATTATTATATATAATTTAACTAGTGTATAGCCCCTCGAAATTCGACGGGTAATCACTTTATATCGTAATTTATAAGTAAAAATTTAAAAATAATTTAATATTTTGTTAGAGTTCAATCACTTGGAATTGTACCGCAACGAAACACATTAATAAACAAAAATGATGGAGATAAGATTCAACCACTTGAACTCAATTAGAATTCATCTACTTGTACTCGTCCTAAACCGATTGAAGATAATTTTATCGTTGATTCGAGTTAAAAACTCATATAGTAACACGTGAAACAATGAGATCGTGGTTCAGCCACCCAGACCCGTTTGAAATCCATATATATGTATTCGTCACAAACTGGATTAAAAGATAACTTTATTACCATTTTAAACCCAGATGGCACCATTTGAAGCACCGTACGGGAGAAGATGCAGATCGCCCCTGTGTTGGGATGATTCTTCGGACTTGATCGGGACGGAACCGGAATTGATAGTCCAGACTCAAGAGAAGATAGCTCTGATTCGTGAAAGGTTGTTGACTGCCCAGAGTCGACAGAAGTCTTATGCAGATATGCGCCGTCGCCCGCTGGAATTCGAGACTAGGGACCATGTACTATTGAAGATTTCTCCTACCCGGGGAATCTTCTGTTTTGGAAGGAAGGGAAAGCTGAGTCCGAGATACATCGGACCATTCGAGATCCTGGAAAGAGTTGGGGAGTTGGCGTACAGGTTGGCCTTACCGCCATCGCTGAGTTACGTTCATAGTGTATTCCACGTATCCCAATTGTGGAAATATGTACCGGATCCCAGTCATATCATTGATTTTGGCGAGATTGAAATGGCTAATGATGGCTCGTTCGAAGAAAAGCCAATCAAGATACTCGAGAGTCGAGTCAAACAGTTGAGGAATAAACCGATCTCCTTGGTAAAAGTTCAGTGGTCTCGACATGGAGTCGAAGAAGCAACTTGGGAGACGAAGGACACTATGAAGTCGAGATACCGGAATTGTTTTCGTTTTAAGTTTCGAGCCGAAACTTCTTTTTAGAGGGGTAGTATGTAATGTCCGGATAATAATGGTGTATTTATCTTGTATTCAAACTTGTATTATTCAACTTCGTGATGTAATTAATCGAAGATTGGTTTCCCGTATTCGTACCCTTACATTTTTTTTCATATCTCCAACATTTTGCATGCATGGTTCTGCACGTGTTTACGTACACTACGTATTACGCATAACATACACTACGGCTGTTGTATAACGTACGTTATATGTTGAGCTTAATGTACGTAAGCTCAGTCAACTCGAGATCAGATAAGGATCGGCGTGTGGGGCTGGGGAAGAATCGTGAGATGCTCCGCGTGAACCTGGACATGGATTTTACGTACGTTATGGTGTATGATTAACGTACGCTAAGGACTTGGAGATTACGTACGTAAAACCCTTATGCTAACGTACGTAAGACAATGCCAGAATCAGGACAGTAAGCTCTGGCGAGACGATTACGTACGCTAATGTTTGAGTATAGCGTACGTAATGTTTGTTAAGTACGAAAGGTGTTTTGCATAACGTACGTAATGGTCAGATGTCTATTTATAGACTTCAATCCCATTTCATTTCTCACTCTTACCTTGGCCAAAATTCCGTGTTCTTGAGATTATCCCTCATCTCATATCCCTCATATCATCATCTACATCCGATTTTGGGGAGCTTAGACCATGTGGATTGGTGATCAAGCTTCCGGTGAAGAGTTTATTCAAGATTTCAATTGTTCTTCTCTTCCTTAAGGTATGTTAACTCTACACCAAGATGAGGATTTTGTTCTTAGTTATATTTTGAGCTTTTCCCGGAGATTAGTGAGCTTATTTCGTCGTAATAAATCCAACACCATGTTAGGGAGGAGTATATTGGTTGAATTAAGGTTTCCATTGTTAATAGTTGAGCCATAATCTTTACCAACCTTAAGGATGGAATTTTCTGAGATGAACACACCTTGTTGATGCTTTCGTAACACTCTTTAAATGAACTAAGTGTTGAGGATTACCCCAGTGTAATATGAATTCATGAAGTTAAATGTAAAGTGTGTTCAATTATAATTCTTGCCTTAGATGAACTCGTTGGTAATCTTCTTGGATGATTATAACCATGAAAGGATATTTGGAACAATCATTTTGAATGAAGAATTTGATAAGGAGAATTACCCGCGGAAGAACAAGAATCGAAGAGTCGAATTAACCTAGAACTAGATTGATTATCTCGTTATGTATCGTTATAGCAACCGAACCAAGCATTCGAGTTAATAGTCGAAATTAGAATATGGGACATGGGATATAGTGGTATGATGAACGTTTTTAGAATTGTAGACACCGACTTTGTGTTCCATTACGATCTCTTGAATTCGCATGCTTTTTTTTTTCCAAACTTAGTACTCGTCGGAAATAGGACCAAGAATCAATTGTCCGTTATCGATAACTCGATTATAACTTTAGGCATTCGGTGCTCCTGCGTTAGTATCGGGAGGTTTATTGAATTCCTTGTTATTCCCTTGTACAAGGTGATCGATCGAGGGGCGGCGACCTTCGGACGTGTTGACATTCGTGAGAGTACTTAATTCTTGCCATATTTGAGGCAAGTATCGTATTTTGAAATTTGTTAACGTTAGTGATTTTTGATCATGTATATTGATTGTTCATGTTGTTGAACATAAGATTCTTTTCATTGAAATATCATGATATTCGTTATCGATTATTCGTATGTTCATGTTGATGGACGTAGCGATACTTGCATATATGTATGCCTAGTTGTGTTCGTGTATGTTGAGCTGATCCGAAGGGATCAAGCGATCCATGCTGAGGGCGTTGGATCATATGTCCACCTCATGTTGGTCCGATGGGATCATCTTGGATCTATGCTGAGGACGCTGGATCATTGGACGGGTTTTTCCACCTCGTGTTGGTCCGATGGGATCATCTTGGGATCTATGCTGAGGGCGCTGGATCGTTGGAATACCCATGTTGTGTTGTTCGAATCATGTGGATTCGTATTGCTGGATTCCGGTAGTGGAAATCCGTCTTGTGTATTTTTGATGCATTGTTGTTGCACATTCGCTTTATGTATTACGATACTTGTACTAGCATCCTTTTGCTAACCCCTTTGGGGGTGGACATTTGTTTTGATGTTCAGGTAGCCGAGGAGCGGGAGAGCAATCACAGTACCGACATGATGATGAAGTGGCTCAGTGATGTTAAATATTGTTGTTTCGTTTTCTAAGTACTCGAGTACGCGTATGTTGTTAATGATTTGGATATGTTTGTAATAATGGACTTTTCATATCTTTGAATTGGTTTTGAATTGTAACCTTATTGACACTTTGGTATTATTTCCCGTATATTTTCAAATTAGCCTTGTAAATTCTTATATAAAGGATTTACGGCGTTGTAATTATTCCGATTATATCGGGGTATTACATATACATGTATTCGTCACAAACTGGATTAAAAGATAACTTTATTACCATTTTAAACCCTGATGCCCTATATAGTATCCACTAAACATATTTAAATTTATACAATTTAAATAACTAAACATAAGTTATTATAGTAACTTGTTAACTCATCTCAATGAAAACTCAACTATTGTAAAGTAAAAGTTAAAAATAAATATTATAAATAGTAAAAGATTAAAAATTAAATTCCTAATATAAGTTTGGAATTATACAATCTTCAAAAACTCTTTACAATTTATATAGCTATACTTTGATGTGGGATTCAAGATTTTAGAGAAATAAAAATCCAAAATTAAGAGAATGCCACGGATCCGAAACGCTATTATATATATAGATAGATAAGAATAAAAAAATAAAAAAATCATGTAGGAGAGAAAGTAAATGTGGTACCCGAATTCGTATTGCTTTTAGATACTTTATATTCATTTAGAAGTGGAGAGAATCGAATTTATTAAAAATAAAAAAATAAAAAAATATTTATGCATATATAAATTATATATATAAAATGATTACATATTTAGGCCATTGAAATTTACTTAATAATTTGCCATATTAAATTTTCTAATAAAAATAAATCAATTCATTTGGCCAACTCAATTGATGACCAAATTAAAGCAATGATGTAAAATAACTAGGGGTGGTAAAATACACATTTCTTTTGAATATTTATTTAGTTATTCAATCATTGGAAATCAAGATTGGATATAAGATTTAAATAAATAAGAATCTAATAAATAAAATTATATTTTTTAATAAAATCTATTAATGCAAAAAACTCCCTAGTTATACTTATTAGTTAGGTTCAGCCACTCGGAGTTCCTCATCGAGGCAGAACAAAATGATAAAACAAAAAATGAGGCAATGATTCACCCATTCGAACCTGTTTATAATTTATATAACCATACCCGTCCAAAATTTGACTTCAAGATGTATTTATTTCGCGTTTTTATCCCAAATCCATATACTGATATCTGAAACAATAGAGCTAGGGTTCAACTATCAAAAACCTATTTAGATTTTATATACTTATACCCGTCTCAAACTCGATTAAAGATAATTTTAGTACATGTTGCCCTCGTCAATCTATATAGTTGTATGCATTAATTATCCAAATCTATTAAGACATATAAAATCTAAATAATCAAATATAAGTTGTTATAATAATTGGTTATGACGTCAAAAAATTTCAAATTCGCTCAAATTGTTATACTTGATAAATTGGACAATTAAATTAAGGTCAATAAATTAGCCAAATTAATTCATTTTAATAAATATATTTAGTTGGCCAACTTAATGATTGGCCAAATTATATTTTTAAATAAAATAATACTATTTATTTGACGAACTCGATAATTGGTCAAATTAATTTGCTTAGAAACATGATGGTAAATTACATTGATTATACTAATTGCAAAAATTTATTAAAACTTATAAAATCTACATAATCTAATATAAGATCGATTTGGTGTTCAAAATTTAGATAAATATGATTAATAGAATTATTAACTTGGCTAACTTAGATTCAAAACTTAAATTCTCCAATTAATTTGGCTAACTTAGTAATTGATATTATTAATGCTGGCTAAATTAAAAAATTTAATTAAATAAAACTACTATATAAAACAGATGTGAGATTCAAATTTTAGATAAATAGAATTAATGTAAATTTAGTAACTCTCGGGTTTAAAGTACACATTGAATTCAAAGTATTTATTTAGGTTCTCCATTGGTGGAGTTCTATTTTTAATCGATGTGGGATTCAAGACATTGAATTCTATTTATTTAAGTTATTCAGCGTTTAAGTATCATTTTAAATTGATATAGGATCAAGATTTTAGATAAATAAGAATCCAAAATTAAAAAAATATCACATAGGAGAGAGAGTTAATGTGGTACTTAAGATCCGAAATGCTATTATATACATAGAAGATTGTATTATTCAAAGATAAAAAAGGGGAGAAATTAATGTTGTATTATTATATAATCGTTTTAAGGATAAAATGGAGAGTGAAAAATGATGTGATATAAAGTTGATATAAATTGTCGAGGAAGTTGTCGATTGGCTATTATTATCATCTTATCATTGTTTGTTAATGATATAATAATGCATACTACGGGAGTGTTTGGTTCGAATTTTCAATCGGGATCAGTTCACAATGAGATTGATTAATGGATACCATCATTTTGCCATTGTTGTATGGTTCAAATCCTATAATAACTATCATTGTGATTCATAATGTTTGATTCAAATCATATGAAATTACTTGCATGTATTAAAATATGTTTTACATTTAAATAATTTAAATCTATAAATTATTTATTTAAAATACTTAATTATTAAGGCTTTATTTAATTATTAATATCATAATTAAACATTTTATGAAAATTAGTCATGTAATAAAGCTATTTTAATATTTTCTATAAAATAATGGACATTGATTGAACTTATTCAATAAATATGTTTCACATTAAATATATTAACTATTAAAATTATTTATTCAGCATTGATTTAAACTCGGAGCGCAACGAGTCGAAATAAACCTCGGTGACGAAACGGGTTTCAAATAATGTACATGGACAAAAATAATCGAAAATGACGTCGCAGGACGAAATGGATCGAACATAATGTTCGTGGTCGAAAGGCGAAAACAAGCGAAAATATTGTCCGAGATGAAACGAGTCGGAAATAATATTCTGGACAAAATAATAAAAAATGACATGCCATAGCAAAATAGTTAAAAATTAACATTCCACGGCGAAACGAGTCAAATATAATAGTAATATGGTGTTTTTTGTCAAGTATGATAATTTATTGAAATAGGAGAAATTTAGATATAAAAATAAATAGTACCAAAATGACAAACTTATTTTGTGAATTTAACAAAAAATCGAAATCTCCAACATAAATTTAGTCCGATAAATTTTAATTTTGTGAAATAATGAACTCAAATAAACCCAAAGTCAGATATCCAATTAACCGCACAATCTCAAACAAAAACTTTTAAAGTTACAGGTACTATAAAACAAACAAATTCGCAAACAGCTTGCATACATATTATATTACAATTTACAGGTATTATTATTATTATGGGCCGTCGAATATCCTCAGACCTTGTAATAATCAAGAGCCCGATAATTGTCCAGCCCGGTGCTGAGGAATTTGGAAACGTATTCACCTAACACCACGTCTCTGTAAATGGGATTCTCTTCGGCTATCAGCTGCTTAATGGGCCCATAGATTTTAGCCCCGTTTACGGGCCCAGAGAAAAAACATGCCACTGAAATTCTTGGGCCGATGTGACTGGCAATCGCTCGATGCTCATTGCTTTTAAATTTCCCATTTGATACCAACTACGCCAAATTAACAACATACTTATATAACAAATTATATTAAGAGCAAGATTGAACAAAAAAAAAGGGTAATTCATCTTCTAATGTGGTCCAGATCGGAATATAACGCAGTTTTATTCGATTTATACTACTTAATCTGTTTTATATTAATTGATGTTTGTTTTTTCAGGTTGAATTTGACCACGAGTTATCTCTCAAAATATAATAACAAAAATATTAAAAAAAAAAAGTATAATATTTTTGTAAATTTGTGATTATTTTTATGAGATAATATATGCTCAAAGTTGAACCTGAAAATAAAATAAAATATCACCTAATATGAAACTGGGGATATTTCTGTCATTTTATATAGCAAATTGTTTTTCTTTAAAAGACATAAGTTAGTTATACCGAATTAATAGTGTTTTCAAATCAAGTGAGTAAATTAAGTACTTAATTGTCAAATCAATGTAGAGTCTCATAAAGCATTGTACATAATAAACATCATCATTATATGCGAAACGTAATTACATTGAAAATGGTTAAAATAAGTTCTCAAGTAAATGATATAAAGTTTAACGATTCTGTGTAATACTACAATAAGTTTAAATTAGCAGTATGTTACACAGAATATCAATGCAATAAGTTCGATTGTGTTGCCATTTAGGGGAAAGAAGAAGAACAACATACCTGGAGAAGATCACCAATGTTTATGACTAAACCTCCGGGAGTGGGTTGAATGTCGACCCATTGACCCTTATACAGAACCTGGAGAGCACTGATGTCTTGGCTCTGCACAAGAACTGTAATAAATCCAGGATCAGAATGCTTGGCTGTCCCAATGGCAAGATGTGGCTCCGGACACGCCGGATAATAGTGGCAGTGTATGCGGTGCCCCTTCGAGCATTCCATGTTTTTCAGGTGATCACGTTCGAGTCCAAGAGCCTCAGACAACAATCCTAGTACAATGTTTCCCAATTTCTCCACATGTTTCGAGTATTCCAAGGTCGATTCCCTGTGAATTTTACCAAATACCATGTGCTTTCAGTCGTGTTACTTCTTGAAGCGACGATCGGTCGTTGACTACTACCAATGTCAATGGGACGGGATGGGACGGGGTTTCTGCATTCCCATCCTATCCGAGTCCCACCACGTCGAAGGATCGGGCCGGGGGAATTTGTGGCGGGGCAGGAATTAGATTACACAGTTACTTATTTTATGATTTATATAATAGTTTTTAATTTAATTTAGTATTAATGATTCGTTTTTAAAAATATATTACATGATAATTAGTAACTTTTTTCTTATATTAATACATATTAATTTCATCATATCATAACTAAACTGAATTAATTTTTACTATAATCAGTATTATTGTTTGTTAAACCGATCCGACCGGTACCGACCGGTCTGTCTGACCTATGAAACCGTCTGATCATGAGACAGATTATATAGATTTTTCATCATTATAGATTTAATATAATGAATAAAATTAATATTTTATTTATATTAAATAAATATTACGTTTTTTTAATGAACAAACACTTACATCATATATATAATAAAAAATATTAATAAAAAACTTATATAGTGATACCTGCAAGAAAGGGGCAACTCTTCGGGCTCGGTCGGGTCAGGGCCCGAAAATGAAATGCTCAAAGTATCCCTCCAGCTAGCAGTCCTCGACGTAAACAGATCATAACTGCTGTTAAACCTCACGCTCCTCTTAGGATCCCGCGAATAATACTTCTTCTTCTCCACGACATCCTGATCGTTGAATTCGCGGACCCCACCGATCATCCCATCAATAACGGCTAACGGAATCCCGTGGTTGACGACCTGGAAAAAACCCCACGTCTCCGCGGCAGCTTTCACTTCTCCGACGATCAGTTTTCTCCGATCGGGTGTTCGGACACCGCTCAGGTCAATCACGGGAACCTCGATCCGAGTCTTTCCGTCGTGTGTTGTTGGCCGTTGGGGCGGACGACCGCCCGTTAGTTCGTCAGACGGCCTCACGAATATCTCGGGGACTTTCAGCAACGAACCAGCTGAGTCGATCAGACCTTTAACACCGGAATTTGTCTCGTCGAAAGCCTTTAGCATTTTCAGTCTGCGGGCTTCGTACTGCTGTTGTTGCTCATCATTTTTTTCTGCCATCTGAATTGTGTGTGTGTGTGTGTGTGAGTTGGATGTGGGGAGACGATCAGACGGAGATGGGGGTAAAATATTTTAGCGTAAGGGTCCCTTATATATTTCTAACTGTATTCTTTTATTTATTTATTTATTTATATATATATATATATATATATATATATATATATATATATATATATATATATATATATATATATAACGTAATTGTCAGACTGCATGTGAATCGGATGAAACACGCACGAACGATTGGGATGCAACACGGTAGTGCTGATATCCAACCCAATATTTTATCTGTGTGTAATGGACATATGCTAAATTTAACCCATTCTTACGTAACCCACTTTGTTTTATTGTGGTTTAATTTATTATTTAATCCCCAAATCTCAATATTTTATTTGTACTTGGAATAATGTATGTTTATCACATGTCTAAAATGCAACTCAAATTTGTTTTGACTTCGAAACTTGAAAGGTGGGGTGGGGTGGGGGTGGGGTGGGGTGGGGGTAGCTGTAGGATGGTAATCCAAAAAAAACCACGTGGCTCCATATTAAATAATTATATGTTTTCATGAAATTGTAATTTTTTTTTATACCCAGGTTTCAAGTTTACACCTGACTAATCCTCGGGATAACACTTATGTCCCACAAGATCTTCTACACTGTTAAATCGCGAGATGTGTATCCGAACATGCTCTTAAATATCCTCAACTACCGCGCACAAGCGAGCCCCAGTGATTGCTCCACGCTGACCCCAAATCCAACCGCAGTGCTCCCACCGAGATCCTGGCCTCCCACACTACCGCCAAGCCCTCAATATTTAATTGTTCCACCAAAGATATCCTGGAGAATAGTTTCTAACCCTTACCAAAGACTAAGGATCATCGCCTTGAGAAATTCAATTCAAAGTGTTGCCACTAGGAATTGAACCCCTGACCTCCAACTAAATTGAAGGTCACGTGGCCAACTGCGCCAAGGCAGTTGGTTGAAATTGTAATATTTTAATTTTTATACTTGTTGTTCACTCGAATGCTCGCATCAAAACTGATATCGTATATTTACAAGTTCATTCGAAATTTTGTTACTCGAAAGTAAAATATATGACTCGAATTCAATCGAGTAAATGTCAATTCCGACAATTTGAGTATCAAAAGAGTTGGTGCTAATCTTGAGCCATAAAAGGAATAATGTCAATCGCCACTTTGTTGTTATCAAGTTCTCACTATCAATATATTTAATTATATATTAATAGAAATATATAAATTTGAGTATTTTGAAAAATATATAATTTTTAATATTTTTTAATTTTATAATTTTATTTTACAATTGTATTTAATAATTTTATTTTTTCAATTTTATTTATATTTTTTTAATTTTTTAATTTTTTTAAGTGATAACTGATGATTCGGAGTTAATATGGCCAAAATGATTTAATCAAGCCACGTCAAATTTTCGGTGTGTCACATAGGCAAATTGGCCGGATTCCGGTCATTAGGACACGAACATTAAAATTTTGAATACGTTATATGACAATTTGTAATTATTCTTAGATTAGGACACATACATAAAAATATCCATACATTAGAACAATAAACTTAGTTTTTCAGAAAGTGTCTTTCATATACTTGTGAAATATGTGGTGAAGGTTAGTACGTGGTGTATTACAAATATCAAACTGTTGTATAAAGTATTATATTATATATATATATATAAATATTTTATATTTAAGAGCTCAAAAAAAGTTTTTTGAAAAACTAATTTATGAATAGGAACTGTATTGCGCAGATGTTTGCACATTTAGAAGTTTATTCACACACACTTTGAACGATGATAATATTTTATTATTTCCTTTGTTTGTTGGAAATATAACATTAAGTTTAAAAAAGTATCTCTTTATAAATACATTATTTTTTTAATCACCTCAAATCAAATCAAATAATTATTTTTTATTTTTTTTATTTTTATCATATACTTACCATCAATATTTTTACTTTTTAATCGACACTACGTATTTATCAATAATACTTATAAAATTCAAGCAACATTCAAATATATAAATTTTGATTAAAATATTACACATCAATTGAGACGGAGATAGTACATGCTTTGTTTCTCCATTAACAAATTTATCTTTATTAGTTCCATTGACTTTACATTCAAAAACCAGTGGCGCATGTTTAGATGTGTGTGTTTATTTGTTTGGGATTTTCTAGCCTTACACCAAAAAAAAATTAACCTAACGTTAGGTCCGTGTTAAAAGTGCATATTTTTTCATATTTATCGATTTTAATCTGTATGGTTAACACCTAACAAAAAGAATATACAAATTGAAATCGATAAATATAATAAATATATAGTATAATTAAAATATATTTTCTTATCGTCAGGTCAGGAAAACTTGGTCTTATATTAGGTCGGTACTAAAATTGCATATTTTTCATATTTGTTGATTCCAATCCGCATAGTTCAACCACAACAAGAAGAATATACAAACTGGAATCGACAAATATGAAAAATATGTAATTTTAGTACCGATCTAACGTTAGACCAAGTTTTTTTGGCAAGACGGTAGAAAAGCCTTGTTTGTACATATGGTTGTCTTCTTGGGATGTTCTTAATGAAAATAATACTCCCTCAGTCCACAATTTTCTTTTACATTTTGCTATTTCGGTCCGTTCACAATCTTTCTTTACATTTCACTTTTGCAAAATAAGAAAATTTTTTAAACAACTTTAACCTCACATATCAACATCATTACTTTAACTATATTAATATCATGGGGGGTTATTAAGACCCCCTACATTACTAAATAAACCCTCCCTAGGGATGGAGTAGGGGTGGCCCATGAACCGAACGTTCGCGAACTGTTCCTGAAAATATTTGTTATGTTTTTTGTGTTATATTTTTTGTATTCGTCTAATGTATTTCTATTTAATTAAACAACAACAACAATAACACGTTAAACATTAACACATTAAAAAAATACAACAACTGTTAATATTCAGTTAAACAACAATAACATTAACACATTATTTAAAAACAACACCACCAAATTGTAATATCCGCAATTTTCGATTTTCGGTAATTTTTCTTTTTCGGCGGCAGTCCGTTTTGACGACTCGCTTGCGACCGTTTCGTCATTCTGAGAATGTTTAATTCTGCACTTTTCGACGTCCGAGTTCGTTTCTGTGTCGTTTTGTTGAGTACCGTGCTTTTTAGCGACTTTTCCGCACTTGAGTTCGATTCTTTCGAATCTCGTCCGAAACTGTTGGTTCGAGTTTCTCGTAAGTTCATTTAATGTTATTTTTCATGTTGCGAGCTTTGGTTTGGTTATTCGATCACGTATCGTGATTTTCGGACGTTTTGGGCCATTTTCGTAATTTCTCAAAGTTTGGGGTAATTACTTTCCGTTGTCGAATTTCGAGCATTCGGGTGGTCGGAATCATGTGTTCTCTCAGTGTTCGGATTCTTCTTTACGAGTACTTCGTAACCGTGCTTTCGGTTTACGTTCAGGTCTGAGTTTCGAGATTTTTCGGACCGTCGGATCGACCGAGTCTGGTGGCCGGACACAGGCGAACGGCCTCGAAACGGCCGCCTGGGCCGTGTCTTGCGCCGGGTCGGCCAGGACCAGCAGCCTGCCGAGACACGGCCGAGACACCCGGCGCTGGTCTGAGCCGTTTGCTGCGTCGTGTCCGGCAGGAGTATAAATATGGCAGAGCAGTCGAGTTTCACTCTTTTTTCTCACTTCTTTCTTCCTCTTCCGTGGTTGGAGACTTGTGGAGCATGGAGGCATATTTTCATACATCCAATCCACGAAGTTCTTGAGTTTCTAACATCAATCAATCATCCCGTAACATCCTCCGATCGAACGAATCAAGGTTAGATTTCCTAAAAATCTAGTTTTTGAAAAATTGGGGATTTTGTTCGATTTGTCCGTTTAATCCGATTTAACTTAGGATTATGATGGATTGATGATTATTTAGATGTATTATATCATTTCCCTTGTTATTCCACGGTTGGATTGTATTGATTCGTCGTTTTGGTTGAGTTCTTAGTCGACGCCTTAAAGGTGTCAGACAAAAGGTCTTAGAGGGGGTTTGGGCGTTGTGCGATTATTATTCATCGTACGATTGTTGATTTATCATTGATATGACTTAGGGACGAAATTCTTGTGAAGAACTCCAGTCGGAACCCGTCCGTTCGTTGTCTTCTTCGGGGTCCGAGCTTTCCGGTCGAACCGTGTTCTTCGGAGTATTCGGTAGCGGTTATTAAGGCAAGTATTTTACTATGCGAATTGTGTATTGTGAATAGGGATGTCGTATTATGGTTGTGATGCATTGGTTTACTTTCGTGTATATGCTTCGTATGAATGGATTATTACGAACAATTGATGGTAACGATAATACCTTCACTTAGTTAACATTGTGGAATTGTGTTGGATGTGAAAATCATTTAAGTTTGTGCCGGGCGTGGTTAGTCATTGTTGAGTTGTTGTGATGATCATGATATTTGTGTTGTTTTGGTTACATACTTGATTGTACATTTCGGTGTAATATGGAATGGCTTGGCATTTGATGATTTTGAGTTGTGTCGTGTCGATGTGTGTGTGTGTGTGTTCCAGGTAGGGTCTGACGAGGCCTCTGGAGTTCGGTACATGATGTGTACGAACAAGGTGTGTGATCCAGGTAGGGTCTGACGAGGCCTCTGGAGTTCGGTACATGATGTGTACGAACAAGGTGTGTGATCCAGGTAGGGTCTGACGAGGCCTCTGGAGTTCGGTACATGATGTGTACGGACAAGGTGTTTGATCGAGGTAGGGTCTGACGAGGCCTCTGGAGTTCGGTACATGATGTGTACGAACGATGTTTGTGGCCGGGTAGGGTCCGACGAGGCCTCCGGAGTTCGGTACATGATGTGTACGAACAGTGTGCGTGGTCCGGGTAAGGTCCGTCGAGGCCTCCGGAGTTCGGTACATGATGTGTACGAACAATGATCGTGTAATAGTGCTTGTTTGGGTAACATTTAAATATGGGTCTCGGACTCATAATGATATCTTATCTAGTGTGTTTTGAAACGAGAATCGGGCCAAGGCCCTAATGTTTACGAAAAGGTTTTGTAAATTGGGACTCGAGGTCCAAAAGAATTTCTGCTTTAAAAATCCCCGAGATGATGTGTTCCTTTTCAAATATCTCTTGCTTGAGTTCGAAATTCTAAAACTTCTCGGGAACATTTTGATAATTGATTTCCGTATTAAATTTGTAGTTGCTATTTACTTGTTGCATTTCGTATCGTATTATACTTGCACTAGTAAAACAGTGGAGTTTTACTAACCCCAGTGCATCGGGGTGGATGTCTGTTTTGCGTCCAGGTACATGCTGGTTCGGGGGAGCAGTCACAGGATCGGCACAACTGGATGACGAGCTGCGATACTAATCAAGAGTCGAGAGTTATTTTGATTTGTGTTGTATTGTTAGAAGTTGATTCGAGTCTTCCGTTGTATTGTGTTTCGACCCCTGTGTGGGTAATGTTGCTTTAGTCAGTTCTGTTGATGGAGTTGTGTGACCTCATCGGTCCGTGTATTCATGTGTAAGTGACCTTAACAGTCTGTATTATTATATTGTTTGACCCTGGCCGGGCGAGCATTTGGTTGTTTATGGATGTTTATCCTGGTAGATCCTTGTGGAAAGGGTCTACGGCGTGTAATATTCCCATACGGTTTTAGGGGTGTTACATTTATGGTATCGGAGCTTAGGTTGCGGAAACCTAGGTTGTCGGGTCGAGTCGAGTCGTGATTTGTCGAGTAATGTGTTGTCTTGTCATTCGAGTCGTCAGGTGACAAGTTGAGTTGTGCGTAGTCACGACATGTTGGATATGTTGTCGGATGAGATTAGTATCGCGGGCTACCGTCATCTCCGTGCGGCCTGTGGACGTAAGTCTCCTCTTTTATGCATAATATCTGTGTTCATGATTTCATTTATGTGTGATATTTGTGGTGCAAAATTTTATTTACAAGGTGTTGTGTAATGAAGTTGTATTCGATACTTAGATATGCTGTATGTGTATAGAACTGGATGTATTGATGTTTGGCCCTTGAACCACCATGTGGGTTGGTATGGTGTGAAAGTTGTGAACCTTGATGGGTTTCACGGTAGAGTTCGCGAGAGACTCCGATAAATGGTTTTGTTGCATATTTAAACGTGATGCCATGAGATGTATGTGATTGAATTGGCGACCCTGTTTGCCATTTGGGCATGTGATTTTAATGTCGACTATTTTGGATTGTTGTAATTATACCCGCTACGGGTAGCTTTGAAAACGTTTTCCCTTAAAGACTACTGATTTGAGCATTTTTGTGGAAATCAAAATTTTTGGAAAAATCTTGTTTTGCAAAACGACCCTGATTTTCGGAATTTAAATGTTATATGTTTGTGTGTTGGGGGATACTGTGACAATTTTGCAGTCCTGTAGCTAGATGTTACGGCCGTAAGATGTTTTCCATTACGGCCATAAGCTCAGAGTTGTTACGGCCGTAAACTGCATGTTGTTACGGCCGTAAACTTTTGACTGACTCGGTAGAAATTTATTATTACAGTTGTACCCGTGCCCCTTGATTATTTGATCTCTGTTGATATATTAGTGATGGATGGCGTGGTAACATGTTGTTACCCCGTATAACGCTAGTAAAGATAATGATATATTGATAAGGTCATTTTGACGATAGCATCTAGCGAAAAGATTGAAGCCTCAACGTGTTGTTTTGCAAATAGCTTCAATCAAAACAGTTTTGATAATGGGATACATGGTTTTGATTAAACAACCAAGGTATTATAAGTGTTTTCAAAAATTTCATTTCACCAATTTTTTTTTTCAAACTTGAGAATTTTAAAATTTTATCATTTGAATAATACCCCGGAAACATTTTATTTTTGTTGTTAGTGTTTGATCCCTGCGATACGTGTGTGGTTTTGACCGTGTTTGATTTGGTAAAATTCAAACATCTCTGTTGATGTGACTGTGTGGATTATTTTTGAATGAAGTTCTAAACTTACAGTGTTAGTTCGTGCACTTGTGTGATGACTTGGAGTTGATGTTTTAACGTGCTGCTATTTATTGTCTTATCTTGACGTTGTGATGTTTGTTTGGATGTGTTATTCTTATTGGTCATCCGTCCAGTATGCCGAGAGGCCGTGGCCGAGGACGTGGTCGTAGTCGTGGTCGTGATCAGCAACAATCATCCAGAGGTAATGTTGATATTGGCGCCGCCACCATCCTTCGTCAGGTGACTGACCAGTTGGCGCATATGAATCAGACCGTACACCGAGACGGGATTCCGGATGAAGATAACGGAGCTAGTAAGTGGTTACGAGATGTGATGAGAATGCATCCGCCCCGTTTTGTAGGTTCTTAGGACTCGTTAGGCTGGGAGAATTGGATCTTCCAGTTGGACAGAACATTTGATGCTGTAGCTTGCCCCGATGAGATAAGAGTGCCTATTGCTCAATACCTACTCGACAGGGAAGCTGCAGACTGGTGGGAGGCCGTAGCGCCTAGTGATTGTACCGCTACTTGGACTGAATTCAAAACTACCATGGAGGCCGAGTATTGTCCGCCGCCTGTTAAAGAGCGTAGGATTGTCGAGTTTTTCTCGGCTACGCCCCGAGACGTGTCGATATCCCAGGCGATAGTCAGTTATAATCGACAGCTGTGTTATGTTCGGGATTAGGTGAAAAGTGAGGCAGATAAGGTTCGTTATTTCGATATGCGTATGAAACCTCAGATTCGGCAGTGTATGGCTCCTTTTATGTGTACAACCTTGAAGGACTATCAGGATCGAGCCTTGGCGTTTGAGATGGCTATAATGTCTAATCCACGCTTGGTAACTCGCGACCGTACCCATTAGTATCGGCCCCCAGAGGTCCCATCGGACCGTCCCCAGGTGAGAAACCACTTCCGCGGCCGTACCCATTAGTATCGGCCCCCAGAGGTCCCATCGGACCGTCCCCAGGTGAGAAACCACTTCCGCGGCCGTACCCATTAGTATCGGCCCCCAGAGGTCCCGTCGAACCGTCCCCAGGTGGAAGAACATCAACGCACGCACCCAAATCCACTTCCGTGGCCGTACCCATTAGTATCGGCCCCCCAGAGGCCCCATGCCATCCCCAGGTGGAAGAGTGACCATCACAATCATTCAATAACTCGATTTACATCATTCGCATCAAAACCGTACACACATAATGAAATATAATACATGTACTTGCCTTGGATGACACGACGCGAAGAAAACAGCGAAAGGAAAGGTTTCGGTCCGAACAATCTTCACAAATCTGGTCCTAACAACAATAGAGACTCAATCAACTACAATACCACTGAGAAATCACGAATTAATCGACGTTATACTCTAAGGGACAATACGCCGTACCGAGTCCGTATCGGTAGTGAAAAAGCAGAAGATTTCCGATGACGCATCGGGAAGTAAAGGAATTGGGATTCCCACACCTCAACCCTCGTATCAGCCGAGTATGGGACCTTCTCGGTCAGTTAGAGAACCCAAAAGATCCAAGTCGGTGTCTTTGAGTTCTGGTAATGCTCCTAGGTGTTTCAATTGTAACGTTCTAGGCCATGAACGCGTGCATTGTGAGAAACCGCCAGTGACTTGTTATAATTGTGGACACGAGGGGCATCGAGTTCAGTACTGCGAGATTGTTGCCGAGATGATAAGGGACCGGAATTCCATTCCTACTTCCGGAGGGCCCAGTGATGTCTAGTGATGGTGTTTTTGGTACTCGCTGCACGGATTGTTTCGCGTGTAGAGATGTATTTTGTGACGCTTTTACATTTGGAACTTGTTGATGTAATATCCGTGTTTTCTATTTTTAGTAATTTCTATTTTGGTGTATATTCGTTTCGGACAACTCACTTGGCACTGTTTTGGAATTCTGAATCTATTTTGTTCTTGGAGTTTCTCCGTTGGGACGAGTCTCGATGATGTTTTTACGTAATTTAATCTTGAGTTATATTTTATCGCATGTGTATTCGATTCTCGTTAAACTCGTTCGATTTCGTCATTTTCCTATTTCCATGAGTTCGTATGGTTGAGTAGAGCATGTTGTGAATTTCGGAGTATTAATCCGACGTTGTATCGTGAATTTTCGGACGTTTGGGCCGTTTTGTAATTTCCTATAAGTTTAGGGAATTTGTTCCTTGTTCGATTTTGGTTGTGTACCTCGGACCGTTTTGGGATACTGGATATTGTTTCTCGTTGTGTGTATTCTCCTCGGACGGTTGGATCGGCATATCGTGTTTTGGATATCGTCTTTTTCGTTTTTGGTAGCATTGTTTTCTGTCCAGAATGCTGTCTGTCAGGACCTGTGCAAAACGGCGCAGGACCCGCGGCATTTTGCGCTGTGTCGCACAAGGGGTCGATCACTGTCCGAGAAACGGCGCAAGACCCGCGGCATTTTGCGCCGGGTCTGTGCGCCGTGTTGTCCAGTGGTGCCCGCTGCCTTGCGAAACGGCGCAAGACCCGCGGCATTTTGCGCCGTGTCTGTGCGCCGTGTCGCACAGGGGTCGCCCGCTGACCAGAAATACGGCGCTATTTGGACCGTTTGTTGCGCCGTGTTCTGTCCAGTATATAAAGGACAGACGGGTGTTTTAACCCCATTTCTTCCTTTCTCTCCCGTTTCTCCACTCTCTCCTCGTGATTTTGGGCGATTTCAATCAGATATTGCATCCTAGCATGTTATAACTCGGAATTGGACATTCTAGCTCGAATCAATCATCTTCCTTCCACCATTCCATCGTTGAATTGAGGTAATTGGACATTATACCTAACTTTAGGGTTCTTGAATATTATTCATTTTTCCTTTCGTTTTTGCTTCGATTGATGATGAATATTAGTTGGGTAATCATGGTGTTATGTTTTCCTAGAACTTTAGCGGATAGATTCCAAGTTTTTCCCTTCGTTGATCGAATTTGAACCTTATGCCTCCGTAGTGTTCAATTGTGATGTGGAAAACTTGTTGATATACTGTTTTGGTGTAAATGTGATATTCCGGAATATTGATTTTCAAAAATGTTTTTTATAACGATTTGTTTGCGTTGAATCGTGTATGTATATAATGTTGTGTAATTGTGTACTTGCACTAGCTATTCGAATGCTAACCCCTTAAATGGGGGAAATGCGTCTTATGCATTTCAGGTACCGGGAGAGCTGAGGAGCAGGCACGGGACACGCACGTAAAGGATGGGCTGGTATGATAATGTGGCTCGAGTCTGTGTTTTTTTATGTTTTGACATTGCATTTGTCGAGTATTGGAGTTAGACTGTTTACTTCTAAACTTGGTTTAAGTCCCCTGCGTGGGCAATGAATTGATATTTACTTTATGTTTCATGTACTCCGTTGAAATGTTTTGGCCGAGGCCACGACCCTATTTACTTTTGAGTGCATCTTTTGGGATTTCATTGTGGTTATGTGTCATGTGTTAGCCTGGTAGACCTCGCGAGGGTTCTACGGCGTGTAATGTCCCATTTGTGAATTGGGGTGTTACATTTATGGTATCAGAGCTTAGGTTTTGAATACCTAGGCTGTCGGTAAATTTTGGGTCTGTCAGTTACGTCGTTAGAGTCAGTCGTTGAGCCTAATATCGTCATGCTACCGTCTTTTCGTGCGGCCTGATGGATTCAAATTAAATACTCGCAAGTGTACGAATCGCTCTTGTAGTAAGCGGCAAGTAACTCCGAGGTCGATCTCTCGAGGAATTGGAAACGGTTTAAAATTCGATAATGTTCGGCAAATAGTCGAATGAACAAAAGTAAATTAAATTAAAATACATCATTGGTTGATTATGATTACAATTACTAATGCACAAAATTTAAATTGAACTAAGTGATAACAACACCAATTATATAGTCGGATAAATGAGAGATAACAATAATGAGATTAATATGGGAATTTAGAGTCACCGACACACACGTAATCAATTATTAGTTCCGATACTCAAATAAATAAGGTTAGGAATTATCGATTGCTCACGATTAAAATAAATCCGTTTGATGGCGGAAATTCTAAAAATCACGATTGTTCTCAACGAAAATTAAGGGATACTCTTTTGATGGGGACGAAACCCTAGCTAACAATCAATTAACCGACTACTTTTGATGAGGTAAATCGTTAAAAGATCGCGCGAAAAAGCTCGAGAACATTCACAATCGTTTCTTTCGGGTCGTTTGATGGCGAACACCGATAAAAACCCTCGATTCGAATAATAATAACAACAATGAAAAAGGTTTGATGATCTAATTCAAAAGTTCTTAAACGAAGAACGAACAAGAGGAACAATCCCAAACTTTTATCCGGAAAATCAAAAGGAACTAACAATCAAAAACATGTGTGTGGCTATATCTAAAAACCCATATGAAGTGTTTAGCCACACATGATTAATTCAACAACAATAATGGAAATTGAAGAACAAAACATGGTAAAAACTTCCCTTGTAAATGCCGAAATCGAATTCCCAATGATGATCTTCTTACAAGAACTCACAACAAATTTATACAAGGAATTATTATATCTCACAAAAGTATTTTTCTCACTCCAAAAGCATACAAGGAAGATGATGAAAATCTCTCTCTTTCCCACTCTTTTGGTGTTTTTCCTCCCTAATCTTGTGTTTTTCCACAAAATATCTTCTTCACAAGACAAGCACACCTCTCAAGGGGTCACTCCACTTTGTTTTATAGCCAAAAAATCAAGACAAAGGCTTAAAAGTATGCAAAAATGTCAAGGAAAGTGACATGAACCAAAAAGTGGCACGGCCCGTGTCCTGGGACACGGCCGTGTCGCACTACGCTGATTAATCGAAAAGGTAGTCTGTCAAGGGGCTCGGCCGTGTCCCGTGATACGGCCGTGCAGCACTATGCGGGAAAGGCAAAATGGCCGATAGTGACTCGGTCGTGTCCCAAAAGGCACGGTCGTGTTCTTCTCATCCGGAAAGTGCAGTTCGCGCTGGAATGAGACCCGGCCGTGTCCCATGGCACGGCCGAGTTACCTGATGCAGTCGAGCGCCCGTTGCAGCCGAGTTGAGTTGCCTGGTGCAGCCTAGTCCGGTTTTTTGTCTTCTTCGGCTTGATCCTTCGTTCTTGTATCAATACACCTCGGATTTTAGCATATGATATACCGTTTCGAAGCTAATTTCACGAGGAATTTATATCAAAGGAGAATACATCACAATTCGGAGTGGAATTTCTGGGATTTAGGAGATTTGACCGATACTGCTTAAATCTTTCGTCGTTTTAGGCCCCGTTTTAGCTCTTGATCGTCGTAAACTCCAATATTAGCCATAAAAGCGCATATTTCACCACAATCTTCGTCCGGATACCTACAAAACAAAAACACAACATACCACGCGTAAAAAGAGCAAAAACACTTGAAAAAAAATGAAAGTGCGATTCGAAGAATGAATGAGACGATCAAAATCGACTCATCAACTCCCCCCAACCCTAAACTTTGCTTGCCCTCAAGCAAAAAGAAATAAAACACACGACAAATAAACGAGAAGGATTGAATAATCAAGTTAATCATCGGGTATACATACAATCAACCGGGAATGTAAAAGTATCGTAAAGTCTCGTAATTCATCATGGAAGCCTAAACTCACAAATGAGTGGAAAGCAATGGCACTTGATCGAACATGCAAGAAAACAAGTCTTAATAGTCCCTCACTGAATTATATCGATTCACTCATCTCTCAAGTGTTTAGATAGGTCAATACGCTCAACTCGATTCAAATGGAAAGTTCTACTATATGCTTGCACTTCTTCTCTTCATCAAACGCATCAATATTCACAAAACATGAGTCATAGGGTCTTACTTTGGGTGGTAATGGGGCTGTGGCTCAGGTTGGGAAAATTTGGCTAGTAGTTAAAAGTTCAGTCTAAGTAGAGCATATACGATCCTCACATATATGAAATAAACACTCAAAGCAAGATCGATCATTCTACTTCAATTCTCCCGGATATATATATCTCTTTTTTTTTCTAGGCCTTGCTAAGTGCAATTCTTATGATATTCGCCTATTTCTCACAACCCATCGACTTCCCTTTTGTTTTTCTTAGGCTCACTCTTCTCCTCCCCTATTTTTTTCTATCCCACTATTATTATTAGGATCACCTTTTTTTTTTGTGGGCTTATTATTTTCAGGGGAACGGGAGAGAAGATTTTTGCCTCTATACACCACAAACTTTGCACACCTTCGTTTTTCAAATATACCCTCTCATGCTCTTACGTGGACCAATACTTGGGTAAGTTATGGCTTTTGGATATGGAGCAATAAGATGCGGGTTTTTCGAACAAAATTACGGCTAAAGGCTCAACGAGGCTAGCAAAGGATATTGATATGAATTGGTGGATATTTTTAGATAAGTAGGTTCAAGACAAAAAAATGGGCAGCCCTAATCATTCCTCGTGTATGTAAATATCAACACGTCATCCGACAGAATCATGCAAGTTCTAAAGAATACAGTCCATAAGAAGAGAAATCACTCATGAAAGAATTTCACCGCTAAAAGTGAACGGTTTAATTAGGCACAAGGACTCACGGCTTTTGGACTTCCATACTCATTCCTTACACGTCAAATCAAGTAACCAAAAACTATACATTCACACGCAAGGTCAAGCAATCAATTAGATTTATTAAACTCTACGAGCCAAACACAAACACGATTAATCATCCATATACCCAACAGTTAACAAGGTTATTGCAATCCAACTACGACATCACGCAAGAAAAAAAAATAAAGAAAGGAAACAAACATCACGCAAACAAAAAAAAAACAAATAAAAATCGAAGAAGTTGCACCCCCCAAACCTAAACCTTTGCTTATCCCCAAGCAGAAAGATTAAGTCAGGAAAAATGCGAAAATGCAAATTAAAAAGAAAGAAAATAAAACTACCAGATTAAGAAGTGTGGTTTTTTTTTTTATCGCGGGGCACCATCCTTTGTGCTCGGGTCTCAACTTTCAATAAGCTAGGCTTCTTCCTCCCATAAATACCTCCTTTATTAGATTACCTACACACGCCATAGACAAAAACAAAATTAATGCAATAATAATAATAAAAGCGATAAAATTTAAAACTCCCTTGGGTTGCCTCCCAAGCAGCGCTTTTTTATAGTCTTTAGCTCGACTTCTTCGGATTCTTCTATCCGGGATTAAATGGAAATGTGCTAGGTCCATCCATATAGCTCGTCATTTTTCGCTCGTTTTCCTTTGTCAGGATATGGATAGTGATTTCATGGATTTCCATTGTGAGCGCTTTTGTCACCATTTCAATTTTCATTATCATCGTCACCATGAAATGTCTTCCTTGAAGAATAAGTGACGTGATTTTTGTTGGTGATGTTTCTTCTATGTTTGGTATCACGAAATCCATCGGGACTATTACCTCCCCCAAACCTAGTGGCGAGTATATTGGTTTTTGTGTTAAATTAATACTCGCTCCTAAGTTCACAGTGGGAACTTCTTTCTCCACGAAAAGAACTTCCATGTCAAAGCTTTCTAGGTCCTCCTTTCGATGCATTGATTTGACCGGTTCGCTCTTATTCTCTTCAATTGGCTTCTCGATTGGATCTTTAGATTTGTCCCAAGGAATTCGAGTCTCGCAAGATTGGGTAGCAGTTACTCGGATTTCTTCATCGTTCGACTCATCCTCTTCAATCACCATAGATTTCTCCGATTGACTCGGCAATTCTTCTTTCTCACCGCCCCTCTCTTTCGCTTCGGAAATTATCTCTTTATTTATCACTTTACCACTTCGGATGGTGGTAATAGCTTGAACTTGCTCGGTTTGACTTGGTAGTTTACCCGTTTCTTGTTTGCATGCCTCGGTAGCAAGTTACCCAATTTGAATCTCCATTTTCTTCATCGAAACTTCTAAAGATTCAAACCTTTTATTGTTCTCCACTCGGTTTTCCTTGCCCTCCTTAATGAATGCCGCAATACTCTCCTCAAGAGAGTTCCTTTGTTGTGGAGGTGGTTCACTTCGCGTTGGTTGTTGGGCTCGGTTTCCTCCGTTGTATTGAGTTTGGACATTTGCATCGTATGCCATCAGGTGATAAGTATTTGGGAGAGGTGCATTTCTTGCGTTTCCGCCATAATTATTCCTCCTCTCCTCCCACTCGGGCCTTCCCGTGCTTTGTCCCATAGCCCAATTAACTTGTTCGGTTTGTTCTCCCGGAAAAATATAAGGGCAAGAATTAGCATGATGTCCGGGTCCCCAACAAATTTCGCAAACTCGTGAGCTCGAAGATTTATTTTGAATCTTGAGTTGTCTTAGTTCCTTCGTTAACTCATCGATTTTAGATTGCATCTCGTCCTTCTCGCTTACTTGGTTCACGGCTCCTCTATGAACACGCACATTTTTTTGTTGAGAATTAGCCCCCAATAATTCAAATACGTCATAAGCTTGTCTCTCCGTTAACCCCCAAAACGAACCACCGGCGGCGTTATCTACCGCTCCTTGGCAATATTGTGTCAACCCATCATAGAAGAATTGATTAAGTAGTTGAAGCGGATAGTGATGGTGTGGGCATTGAATGAGGAGCATTTTGAATCGGTCCCATGCTTCGTGAATTGCCTCTCCGTCTTGTTGTCCGAACGTTTAGATTTGAGTTCTCAATTGCGTAGTCTTTGAATGAGAGAAGTACTTGGTAATGAATTTATCGTAAACTTCATCCCATGTTCTTAGTGATCCGGGCGCCAAAGTCATCAACCATTGTTTCGCCCCGTCCTTGAGTGTATAAGGGAAACACTTCATTCGTAGTTGATCCTCGCTCAACCCGTTCAATGGGAAGTTATCAATCGCCACATAGAAATCTCGGATGAATGATAACGGATCCTCTCGTGCTAATCCGTGAAATGAGGGCAATTGCTCGATGTGAAATCCGCTTATGTGGTAGTTCCTTGCGGCCGGTGCTAATTGGATGCATGAAATGGCGGTGTTCACTACGGGCTTTGCATAGTCCCTCATAAGATGTTCGACCGGAGGTTGTTGCGGCATGTTATAGTTCGCCTCCATCCCATATTGAGGTCCGGGATAATAATTCGCTCCATATTGCACTCCAACGGGTGGTTGTCTCGGATAGAAGTATCTCCCTTGTTGAGCTTCGGGCATCCCTTGATTGCGCCCAACATTATCATATCTCGGAAACCTTGGTTGACGAATGTTTTCCCTCTCAAGCAATTGGTGCTCTTCAAGATCCGGGTTATTCTCGTCGTTTGCCATTGATGATTGCGCTATTATTTTTGGTGCTCTAATTCTTTGAACCTCATCTATGGGTGGAAGAATCGGGTTTCCCAACGATCTCCTACCAAGCATAAACAAGAGAAATTAGAGCGAATTTTTAGACTTTATCGAAAATAATGAAAACGGAAAAATAATCAAGAAAAACAATTCAACTATTATTAAAACAAGATCAAAAATTAAACGCCAATCCCCCGGCAACGGCGCCAAAAACTTGATGGATTCAAATTAAATACTCGCAAGTGTACGAATCGCTCTTGTAGTAAGCGGCAAGTAACTCCGAGGTCGATCTCTCGAGGAATTGGAAACGGTTTAAAATTCGATAATGTTCGGCAAATAGTCGAATGAACAAAAGTAAATTAAATTAAAATACATCATTGGTTGATTATGATTACAATTACTAATGCACAAAATTTAAATTGAACTAAGTGATAACAACACCAATTATATAGTCGGATAAATGAGAGATAACAATAATGAGATTAATATGGGAATTTAGAGTCACCGACACACACGTAATCAATTATTAGTTCCGATACTCAAATAAATAAGGTTAGGAATTATCGATTGCTCACGATTAAAAGAAATCCGTTTGATGGCGGAAATTCTAAAAATCACGATTGTTCTCAACGAAAATTAAGGGATACTCTTTTGATGGGGACGAAACCCTAGCTAACAATCAATTAACCGACTACTTTTGATGAGGTAAATCGTTAAAAGATCGCACGAAAAAGCTCGAGAACATTCACAATCGTTTCTTTCGGTCGCTTTGATGGCGAACACCGATAAAAACCCTCGATTCGAATAATAATAACAACAATGAAAAAGGTTTGATGATCTAATTCAAAAGTTCTTAAACGAAGAACGAACAAGAGGAACAATCCCAAACTTTTATCCGGAAAATCAAAAGGAACTAACAATCAAAAACATGTGTGTGGCTATATCTAAAAACCCATATGAAGTGTTTAGCCACACATGATTAATTCAACAACAATAATGGAAATTGAAGAACAAAACATGGTAAAAACTTCCCTTGTAAATGCCGAAATCGAATTCCCAATGAAGGTTTGATGATCTTCTTACAAGAACTCACAACAAATTTATACAAGGAATTATTATATCTCACAAAAGTATTTTTCTCACTCCAAAAGCATACAAGGAAGATGATGAAAATCTCTCTCTTTCCCACTCTTTTGGTGTTTTTCCTCCCTAATCTTGTGTTTTTCCACAAAATATCTTCTTCACAAGACAAGCACACCTCTCAAGGGGTCACTCCACTTTGTTTTATAGCCAAAAAATCAAGACAAAGGCTTAAAAGTATGCAAAAATGTCAAGGAAAGTGACATGAACCAAAAAGTGGCACGGCCCGTGTCCTGGGACACGGCCGTGTCGCACTACGCTGATTAATCGAAAAGGTAGTCTGTCAAGGGGCTCGGCCGTGTCCCGTGACACGGCCGTGCAGCACTATGCGGGAAAGGCAAAATGGCCGATAGTGACTCGGCCGTGTCCCAAAAGGCACGGTCGTGTTCTTCTCATCCGGAAAGTGCAGTTCGCGCTGGAATGAGACCCGGCCGTGTCCCATGGCACGGCCGAGTTACCTGATGCAGTCGAGCGCCCGTTGCAGCCGAGTTGAGTTGCCTGGTGCAGCCTAGTCCGGTTTTTGGTCTTCTTCGGCTTGATCCTTCGTTCTTGTATCAATACACCTCGGATTTTAGCATATGATATACCGTTTCGAAGCTAATTTCACGAGGAATTTATATCAAAGGAGAATACATCACAATTCGGAGTGGAATTTCTGGGATTTAGGAGATTTGACCGATACTGCTTAAATCTTTCGTCGTTTTAGGCCCCGTTTTAGCTCTTGATCGTCGTAAACTCCAATATTAGCCATAAAAGCGCATATTTCACCACAATCTTCGTACGAATACCTACAAAACAAAAACACAACATACCACGCGTAAAAAGAGCAAAAACACTTGAAAACAAATGAAAGTGCGATTCGAAAGAACAGAATGAGACGATCAAAAATCGACTCATCACGGCCTGTGGCTGTAAGTCTCCACGAACTCTTATATTTCTGTATTCGTTTTCTTGCGTTGTTCGGAATTGAGAATTATGATACCAACCTTGTAGATTGTGAATCTTTCTGATCTTGTTCTTTTCGTATTTTCTTCAGTTTGTTGAGAGGTCGTGGTAGACCAGCTAGGGGACGCGGCCGAGGCCGTTGTCGGGGTGCTGATAATGAAGAGGGCTCACTTTCTCAGTCCTATGCAGACTCAGCCTCTCACTTAGTGCCGTCGGGTAATAATGCCGACGCCGGGGCTACTGCCGTACTTCAGCAGTTAGTAGCCCAGCTTGCTCAGATAGCTCAGGGTGGACGCCAGAATCCGCCCCCGACACCTGAAGAGGAAGCTAGTAAGTGGCTTCAGACGGTGACTAAGATGCACCCTCCTCGTTTCTCCGGATCTTCTGACTCCCTCAGTTGGGAGAATTGGCTCTTTCACGATTTGGAATTAGCTGCGGTCGTTTTCGCCTTAAAGATCTGGAGGCATTATCTCTATGGTGTAATATCCGACTGTAACTTTTCATCTTTACCTGTCGTTGTATTATTCGGATAATCTGATTATCATAAATCGTTGCATTTAGTATTATGTTGAGGTATTATAGATTTGAATATCATATCGTTGTTATTTCATTTCATATGTGATGATTCGATGTTAATTAGAGAGTTGCATTTTCGAATTTTTCTGTTGATGTAGCGTACGCTACACAGTACGATTAACGTACGCTAATCCTGTGCCTTAGCGTGCGTAAGGTTTCCTCTGTTGCGTACGCTAAGAGGGAATCTGGCATTAGTTGACTTCAGCACGTGAACTCCCTAGCCGTTAGCATGCATGTGATCATGGTCTGAACTGTCGTGTCGGTGAGAATCTACTTTTATTAGCGTGCGTAACCCATTTCTCATTAGCGTGCGCTAACGGCCTGCGATAATTCAAGACAGTAGCCACTGTAAGCCGCTTACGTACGTAATATCGACCGGATATCGTACGTAAGTGCATTAGCGTACGCTAAACTGTCCCGATAGCGTGCGCTAAGTCTGCACAGTCTATTTATAGGACCAGCCTGTTTTTCATTTCTTCACAACCCCAAACCGAATTTCTCTCTTCACATATCATACCTCTGCACTACCAAAACGATATCAACCTTCACCAACTTGTTTCTAAGCCTTGAATCTTGGAGTGGAGCTCATTTCCTTGGAGATTTGGAGTTGTTTTTGAGCTTGGAATATATTCTCTCATAGCATTGAAGTTGTTCTTCATTTCTGGAGGTAGGTGTACTTTCCTCTCTGCATTATTTTCTTATGTTGATGATTAATGACGAATTATACTTCACCTAGAGTTAGATTAAGCAAGTAAAATATGGTTATAATTAAACTCTTTAAACACTTCTTGATGAATATGATAAATGAGGGTTTAGATTAGATGAGTTCTTGATATTGTAGTAATGGTAACCATGTTTGTAGTTGTCATTACTCATCTTCTGGACGAATTTAGCTCGGTAGGACATTGTTGGATCGATTAGCTTCATCATAGCTGGATTTAATCAAGAACTTGATATCATAGAGTGTTTAAACACCATTTTAGGTATTTAATTACCTTGGGAAGAACTTGATAATGTTAAAGATAGGATTAGATGATCTTGTTCAGAAATCTTAGAAGCTTTAACAAATCATATTGGTTCAGTTTCACAAGTCTTTGAAGAATGATAAGGATCTTGATAATTACAACAATAACTTTTCATTAATCTATTGTGTTGATAACTTAGAATGTGGTTCATCATCATGCTAAATAGATAGTGTTCTTAAGTAGATGATGCTGTTTATGAATGATACTATCATGGTAGATTGAGTATCAAATTCATTATAACTATCCTTTTTATAATAGTAGATGTTGTAGAACATGAGAATTTGATTTAAACCAATTTTATTGGCAAATTGAATATGTTTTGTTCATAGAATAACAAGGGAATTAAAGGACACTTTTGGTATGGTAATCCGATTTTGGAAGATGAATTAGATGTATTGAAACCTTTCATTAATCGTTAAGGTATTCATTGGGGTGGAATGAATTATTCGAGTAGGTTGCGGGCGTCGTTTCCTACGAATTGATATTAATATTATGTGAATATGTTATTGAATGAATTACGTTTCATTCAAGGTTGCTTGTTCGATTGAGTGTTTAACCGAGGATACCGTCCGTTTGGTCATTTGGAGAAGGACTATCTTTCGTTTACGGATTTGAGGCAAGTTATCTTGCTTGGTTATAATGATGATTAGATTCTTCTGATGGTTATATTTTTCATATGTATGAATTGTTCATGAAATGTTTGTCGTGATTTGACATTGTCCTTGACGTTATTCCGTTTTCTTCATGGGGTCGCATTCCCAAGTACGTCGTTTTGAATCATTGATCTCGTTGGCCTTATTTTCACTTCGGTGAGTTTTCTTGATCCTTAATCAGATATGTGATTTGTTGAATTCGTTGTCATGTTGTATCGTGATATATCCGGAATCATATCTGCGTTCCGATTGGTCATTGTGTAGGATTTTTAGCCAGGCACATATATAGTCATGCGTGGATATTATTCCTCATTGGACTGTGCACACGGGACGTAGTTCGTGAGGCTAATTAGGTACATTGTCCCACGTATATTTCTGGATTCCGTATACGGGGCGGACATGTACACGGACACATTTCCTGGTCGGGCGTACTGTGATGTCCATCTTGAGCCATACTGTTAATCGTCCATAGTATTGGATGCTTGTGACTGATCGTTTCATACGCCTGAGGGGTATGATTGATAGTCGGAATGATTTCTTTGAAATCTATATATGTGAATTGTATAATGTCAGAAGAATTGATTATCATGTATATCTGACCCTGTGTTGGGCGAAATACTTGTATTGTATTTTAGGTCGAGGCAAAGGCAAGGCACGGGAAGAGCATGTCGACGGCGAAGGGTTCGAGGGATACTAGTTCGGGGGCCCCCACATCTCTTGTTGTCCGGTTATGTTAAACCGTGTTATGTTATTTCCTGTTTCATTTAAATTGCTATTTGGTTGTATTTGACATTTGAAGTATTTTCCATCTCCATATGGTTTATACTTGTTTTTGGATCCTGTGTATTGTAAGGTCGTTGGCCATATTTTAATAAACTCCTAATCGGAGTAATGACCATTCATTGTGGTTCGGTATCACAAATAATATTTATTTAATCTGTTTTGGATATCGCCTGATGGGTCCCAGTGTGGGATTCACGGCACTGTAATAGCCGCTTTTTGGGGTGTTATAGAAGATGGTATCAGAGAGTTGTTTCCTTTTTATGAGTCATTGAGAAATGAACTAGTATCAAGAGACCTTCGTGTCACGTGTGACCTGTGCAAGCGCCTGACCCTACGAGCCAAATACGGTATGTACTTTATGAGCCATGATTTAATTACTGGCATGATATTGATATCAGTATGGGTCTCCTTGTTGATCATGTTATTTCGAGGAATTGTGACAGGATTTAACCGATTGATAATCCGAGGTAAATGCTGAATTGATTATACACTTGAAAATTGTTTGACTTGACACCGATATGATATTCGGTGCGACATTTGTGGTATCGATAACCGTTTTACTTGAATATGTGATTCCTTGTTGCTATTAACTTGGCATGAATTTTAGTATCTTGAACTGTACTTATGGTTATCATTATGATTGATTCTTTCAGTATGGAAAGAAATCTGAGGGGTCGTGGCAGAGGGGGACGAGGCCGCGGTAGGGGCCGAATCCCGATACCTCGAGCCAACAGGCGCGCGAATGCGGATCAGAGTTCCGCAGACAGTGGTTCACCTTATAGGGAACAATCGCACCACAGTGGGCGCGGGGATGCGCGTGTCGATCCTTACGTCGTAATGCAGGGCATGATGACACAGATGACCCAGATGGGTCAACTAATGGAAGCTATGCAGAGGGCCGCTACTGGCCAGCAGCAGGGGGCTCATCCTCCTCCTGTGATTGGCGGACCCGTGAGTCGGATTATCAGCGACATCTCTCGCCAGCGACCACCGACTTTTGAAGGCTCCTCTGAGCCTGCTGACATTGTGCATTGGATCGAGCATTTTGAGAAACTTTTCCAGATGGTGGACTGCCCGGAAGAGAATCGCGTTTCAGTAGCCGCGTATTACCTCGGCAAAGGCGCTCACACCTGGTGGCTTTCAGTAAGGCCAGTTGATGGTGTTTACACTTGGGAGGAATTTAAAAACCTCATGCTAGACCGTTACTATCCAGGGCCACTCCGCGAGGCCAAACTGTCGGAACTATTGAACCCCGACCCGTCTGAAGACGATGATGTATTATCTGTTGCTGAGAAATTCCAGGCACTTCTTCCTTTTGCCATGACAATTATCCGATCAGAGGCCGATAAGATCAAATACTTTCTCAAGAGGCTTAAACCCCGAATGAGAATGCAGCTGTTGAATCACCACTGTACTACCTTACCAGAGTTCATCGAGAAGGCTCTGGAGTACGAGCTCACCGCGAAGGAGATTTCCAAGAAACAACCACAGTCCAACAACAAAAGGTCCAAGAACCAGAACCAGACTGAGAGTAATCGGGGGACATTCAGGAAGCCCCAGTCATTGCCAAACCCTTCTGATCGACCACCCATGGCGTCAAAGCCCGCCGGATCGCACTCTCGAGCGGTTCCCTCTTCCGTGGTGTGCCATAACTGTGGGGTCAGGGGCATATCAACTTCAATTGCCCAAAGCCTGCCATCACATGCCATACTTGTGGGAAGAATGGTCACCGTGCTCGTTTTTGCAGGAGTGGGCCCGGACATGATCCAGTAGCGTCTCATGCTCCAGTTCAATCCTCTGTCCGTAACCGGACGCCTCCGTCACTTCCTATCGAGACCAAGGCGAATAGGGAATGGGCCGTGGGAATCAAAGTGGTACACAGTGCGGAGCTGAAACCCAGGATTTAGGAGATGAAGAAAGCTGACGATCCCGAGGCCAGCATGATTTCAGGTATACTCGAGATCCACTCCCAGCCTGTATGTGTTCTTTTTGATACCGGTGCTTCACACTCCTTTATATCTTCTTCTTGTTTAAGTCGTTTGCCTCTAAACCATGTTATCGATTGTGAGCCCTACGTGATTGGCCTACCTGATGGTAGAAGAATTATTGGGAATCGTGAAGTCCAGGACTGTCCGATTCGTTTGAACGACCGTGAGTGGTTGCCAAATCTAATTGTAGTCGATCTACCTAAGGATGATATAATCTTGGGTATCGATTGGATGGATCGTCATGATGCAATACTCAGTGTCCGCAAGCGGATGGTTACCGTCACTTCTGATGATGGATTCGAGTGTATTTTTCGAGGTGATAATCCCAGTCGTTCTGGGAGAGTCATCAGTGCTATGAAAGCAGTGAACCGCTTAATCAAGTGTATTGGTTATTGGTGCTACATGACCAAAGCAGCAGATCGACGATTGAATTGGCGACATTCGGTAGTCCGAGATTACCCGATGTATTTCGGGCGAGTTACTGGGTTACCTCCTCATCGTGACGTGGAGTTTATTATTGAGTTAGAACCAGTGCGTCCCGCTCTCAAAAGCACCGTGCCGTATGGCTCGACCGAGATGCAAGAATTGAAGAACCCGGCTGAGGAGTTGGTGACAAAGGCTATATTCGACCTAGTGCGTCCCCTTGGGAGCACCGGTGTTATTAAATGCGGAAGAAAGATGGATCTCTACGCTTATGTATTGATTACCGTGAGCTGAATAGGGTAACCATCAAGAACAAGTATCCCTTGCCTCGTATTGATGATTTATTAGACCAACTTCAGGGAGCTGCCGTGTTTTCTAAGATCGACTTGAGATCTGGTTATCATCAGTTGAGGATTCGAGAGTCTGACATTTCGAAGACGACATTCGTATCGCTATGGGCATTATGAGTTCGTGGTGATGCCATTTGGACTGACTAATGCACCGGCAGTATTCATGGAGTTGATGAATCGAGTTTTTATTAACTATCTGGATCGCTTTGTAGTCGTTTTCATTGACGACATTCTGATTTACTCTCGCGATCACGAAGAGCACGAGCGTCACCTTCACCAAGTTCTCGATACATTGAGGCGGGAACAACTTTATGGGAAATTTTCTAAGTGTGAATTCTGGATGCCTGAGGTTGTCTTTCTCGGGCATGTGATATCATCCGAAGGGGTGAGAGTGGACCCACAAAAGACGGAAGCCATTCGAGATTGGCTACCACCGAAGAACGTGAAGGAAGTTCGTAGTTTCCTCGGCTGTGAGTTACTACCGACGATTCGTAGAAGGATTCTCTAAAATTGCGCAACCAATGACTAACTTACTGCGAAAGGACAAGAAGTATTTGTGGTCAGAAACATGTCAGAAGAGTTTTGATGAGCTCAAGAGTCGATTGATTCCGGCCCCTGTTTTGGTCTTACCAAAAGGAACGGAAGGATTTGTGGTGTATAGTGACGCGTCGAGACAGGGTCTGGGATGTGTACTAATGCAGGAAGGGAAAGTGATTGCCTATGCATCGAGACAATTGCGACCCTATGAAGTTAAATATCCGACCCATGACTTGGAGTTAGCAGCCGTGGTGTTTGCTTTAAAAATCTGGCGTCACTATCTTTATGGAATTTCCTGCCAAATCTTTACAGACCACAAGAGCCTAAAGTACATTTTTACTCAGAAGGAGTTGAACATGAGGCAGAGAAGGTGGCTAGAATTAATCAAGGACTATGATATCGAGATCCTTTATCATCCGGGTAAAGCTAATGTGGTTGCCGACGCATTGAGCCGTAAAACCGTGCAGGAGCAGATGCTGAGCCGTTTGACAGCACAGAGAGAGTTGCAGTTGGACCTTATGAGGTCAGAAATTGAAGTTTGGTTACAGCGTGTTCAGGGACAACTTTGCACCCTTGAGATTTCTTCATCTCTTGATGATATGATCAAATCGAAGCAAGTTACGGACCCATTCTTATCTCGAGTTCGGGATGAAGTAAACCAGGGGAAAGCCCCTGGATTCGTGATCCACGAGGATGGATTGATACGTTTTAGAAATCGAGTTTGTGTACCCGCTGACGAAGAGTTGAGGAACTCTATCATGAGAGAAGCCCATGCTACCCCGTACTCTATTCACCCGGGCTCTAGCAAGATGTATAATGATTTGAAGCAGAATTATTGGTGGGGGAATATGAAACGTGAGGTTGCCGAATTCGTTTCGAGGTGTTTGACCTGTCAGCAGGTTAAGATTGAGCACCAGCGACCTGCAGGAATGCTGAAACCGCTCCCGATTCCTGAGTGGAAATGGGAGGACATATCTATGGATTTTATCACTAGCTTGCCGACGAGTCGTCGAGGAATGAATACGATTTGGGTAATTGTGGACCGTCTGACCAAATCAGCCCACTTCTTGGAGATTAAGGACACGTGGGGCCCCGAGAGATTGGCCCAGCTGTTTATTAAGGAAATTGTGAGACTACACGGTACCCCCAAGAGCATTGTATCAGACCGTGACGGACGATTTGTGTCACACTTCTGGAAGGCAGTTCATCGTACGATGGGCACGCAGTTGAATTTCAGTACGGCTTTCCATCCACAGACCGATGGTCAGTCGGAAAGAACCATCCAGACTCTAGAGGATATGTTGAGAGCATGTGCTCTTGATTGGAAGAACGATTGGGAAGCCCAGCTGCCTTTGGTGGAATTCACTTATAATAATAGTTGGCACGCTTCGATTCAGATGGCACCGTATGAGGCATTGTATGGCCGTCGCTGTAGGTCCCCCTTGTGTTGGGACGAACTGTCAGAATCTCTGGGTACGGAACCCGATATGTTGTTAGCAGCCCGTGAGAAGATCACTTTGATTAGGAGTCGGTTGTTAACGGCTCAAAGTCGACAGAAGTCTTATGCTGACCACCGCCGACGACCGCTTGAGTTCGAGGTCGGTGACCATGTGTTAATGAAGGTGTCTCCTACACGAGGTGTTTTTCGTTTCGGGAAGAGGGGCAAGCTGAGCCCAAGGTACATTGGGCCGTTTGAGGTTTTGGAGCGTGTAGGCGATCTGGCCTATCGACTAGCTTTGCCACCGACTTTGAGTAAGATTCACAACGTGTTTCATGTCTCCCAGTTGAGGAAATATGTTGCTGATCCGAGCCATGTACTTCAATTCGAAGATATTGAATTATCAGAGGATCATTCGTACGAGGAGCGTCCTGTACGGATACTCGAGAGGAGGATAAAGCAGTTGCGGAACAAGACGATTCCCCTACTGAAAGTTCAGTGGTCACGACACGGAGTCGAGGAGGCTACGTGGGAGACCAAGGATAGTATGCAAGCGAGATACCCTGAGTTATTTACCCCTTAGTTTCGAGGACGAAACTCCTTTTAAGGGGAGGAGTATGTAATATCCGACTGTAACTTTTCATCTTTACCCGTCGTTGTATTATTCGGATAATCTGATTATCATAAATCGTTGCATTTAGTATTATGTTGAGGTATTATAGATTTGAATATCATATCGTTGTTATTTCATTTCATATGTGATGATTCGATGTTAATTAGAGAGTTGCATTTTCGAATTTTTCTGTTGATGTAGCGTACGCTACACAGTACGATTAACGTACGCTAATCCTGTGCCTTAGCGTGCGTAAGGTTTCCTCTGTTGCGTACGCTAAGAGGGAATCTGGCATCAGTTGACTTCAGCACGTGAACTCCTTAGCCGTTAGCATGCATGTGATCATGGTCTGAGCTGTCGTGTCGGTGAGAATCTACTTTTATTAGCGTGCGTAACCCATTTCTCATTAGCGTGCGCTAACGGCCTGCGATAATTCAAGACAGTAGCCACTGTAATCCGCTTACGTACGTAATATCGACCGAATAGCGTACGTAAGTGCATTAGCGTACGCTAAACTGTCCCGATAGCGTGCGCTAAGTCTGCACAGTCTATTTATAGGACCAGCCTGTTTTTCATTTCTTCACAACCCCAAACCGAATTTCTCTCTTCACATATCATACCTCTGCACTACCAAAACGATATCAACCTTCACCAACTTGTTTCTAAGCCTTGAATCTTGGAGTGGAGCTCATTTCCTTGGAGATTTGGAGTTGTTTTTGAGCTTGGAATATATTCTCTCATAGCATTGAAGTTGTTCTTCATTTCTGGAGGTAGGTGTACTTTCCTCTCTGCATTATTTTCTTATGTTGATGATTAATGACGAATTATACTTCACCTAGAGTTAGATTAAGCAAGTAAAATATGGTTATAATTAAACTCTTTAAACACTTCTTGATGAATATGATAAATGAGGGTTTAGATTAGATGAGTTCTTGATATTGTAGTAATGGTAACCATGTTTGTAGTTGTCATTACTCATCTTCTGGACGAATTTAGCTCGGTAGGACATTGTTGGATCGGTTAGCTTCATCATAGCTGGATTTAATCAAGAACTTGATATCATAGAGTGTTTAAACACCATTTTAGGTATTTAATTACCTTGGGAAGAACTTGATAATGTTAAAGATAGGATTAGATGATCTTGTTCAGAAATCTTAGAAGCTTTAACAAATCATATTGGTTCAGTTTCACAAGTCTTTGAAGAATGATAAGGATCTTGATAATTACAACAATAACTTTTCATTAATCTATTGTGTTGATAACTTAGAATGTGGTTCATCATCATGCTAAATAGATAGTGTTCTTAAGTAGATGATGCTGTTTATGAATGATACTATCATGGTAGATTGAGTATCAAATTCATTATAACTATCCTTTTATAATAGTAGATGTTGTAGAACATGAGAATTTGATTTAAACCAATTTTATTGGCAAATTGAAGATGTTTTGTTCATAGAATAACAAGGGAATTAAAGGACACTTTTGGTATGGTAATCCGATTTTGGAAGATGAATTAGATGTATTGAAACCTTTCATTAATCGTTAAGGTATTCATTGGGGTGGAATGAATTATTCGAGTAGGTTGCGGGCGTCGTTTCCTACGAATTGATATTAATATTATGTGAATATGTTATTGAATGAATTACGTTTCATTCAAGGTTGCTTGTTCGATTGAGTGTTTAACCGAGGATACCGTCCGTTTGGTCATTTGGAGAAGGACTATCTTTCGCTTACGGATTTGAGGCAAGTTATCTTGCTTGGTTATAATGATGATTAGATTCTTCTGATGGTTATATTTTTCATATGTATGAATTGTTCATGAAATGTTTGTCGTGATTTGACATTGTCCTTGACGTTATTCCGTTTTCTTCATGGGGTTGCATTCCCAAGTACGTCGTTTTGAATCATTGATCTCGTTGGCCTTATTTTCACTTCGGTGAGTTTTCTTGATTCTTAATCGGATATGTGATTTGTTGAATTCGTTGTCATGTTGTATCGTGACATATCCGGAATCATATCTGCGTTCCGATTGGTCATTGTGTAGGATTTTTAGCCAGGCACATATATAGTCATGCGTGGATATTATTCCTCATTGATCGTGCACACGGGACGTAGTTTCGTGAGGCTAATTAGGTACATTGTCCCACGTATATTTCTGGATTCCGTATACGGGGCGGACATGTACACGGACACATTTTCGGGTCGGGCGTACTGTGATGTCCATCTTGAGCCATACTGTTAATCGTCCATAGTATTGGATGCTTGTGACTGATCGTTTCATACGCCTGAGGGGTATGATTGATAGTCGGAATGATTTCTTTGAAATCTATATATGTGAATTGTATAATGTCAGAAGAATTGATTATCATGTATATCTGACCCTGTGTTGGGCGAAATACTTGTATTGTATTTTAGGTCGAGGCAAAGGCAAGGCACGGGAAGAGCATGTCGACGGCGAAGGGTTCGAGGGATACTAGTTCGGGGGCCCCCACATCTCTTGTTGTCCGGTTATGTTAAACCGTGTTATGTTATTTCCTGTTTCATTTAAATTGCTATTTGGTTGTATTTGACATTTGAAGTATTTTCCATCTCCATATGGTTTATACTTGTTTTTGGATCCTGTGTATTGTAAGGCCGTTGGCCATATTTTAATAAACTCCTAATCGGAGTAATGACCATTCATTGTGGTTCGGTATCACAAATAATATTTATTTAATCTGTTTTGGATATCGCCTGATGGGTCCCAGTGTGGGATTCACGGCACTGTAATAGCCGCTTTTTGGGGTGTTACATATGGTTCGTCGTGTAAGATTTTTACGGATCACAAGAGCTTGAAGTATATCTTCAGTCAGAAAGAGTTGAATATGAGACAGCGTAGGTGGTTGGAGCTAATTAAAGATTACGACCTCGAGATACTTTACCATCCGGGTAAGGCTAACGTAGTGGCTGATGCGTTGAGCCGGAAGCCGATGGCGTTACAGATGTTAGAGGTACTTACACCACAGAGTAGGATCCAGCGAGATCTTATTTGTCAGAATATCGAGGTTTGGGTTCAGAGAGTTCAGGGTCAGTTATGTGCGTTAGAGATCACTTCGTCCTTGACTGATGATATCAAGGCGAAGCAGTATGACGATCCGTTTTTGGTCCAGTTGAGGGAGGATGTGAGGAAGGGGAAAGCCCCTGGATTTGTGGTTCACGATGATGGAGTTTTGAGATTTCGCGGCAGACTATGTGTACCAAATGTTGTTGAGCTGAGACAGAAGATCTTGAGTGAAGCTCATACCACACCTTACTCCATACATCCTGGTACGAGTAAAATGTATAAAGATGTGAGGAGTAACTACTGGTGGAGTAATTTGAAGACAGACGTTAGCGAGTTTGTGTCGAGGTGTTTGACCTGTCAGCAGGTTAAGATCGAGCATCAGCGACCCGCGGGGCTTTTACGACCACTTCATATCCCGGAGTGGAAATGGGAGGATATTTCTATGGGTTTCATTACCGGTATGCCTAAGACTCGGACTGGAATGAACATGATTTGGGTCGTTGTCGATCGACTAACCAAATCAGCTCATTTTTTGAGTATTAAGGACACTTGGGGGCCAGAGAGACTAGCGCGAGTGTTTATTGCGGAGATAGTGAGGTTGCATGGGACCCCTAAGAGTATTGTTTCGGATCGTGATGGCCGGTTCATATCACATTTTTGGCAGGCCGTTCATAGAGCTTTGGGGACCGAGTTGAGACTTAGTACATCCTACCACCCTCAGACGGACGGACAGTCTGAGCGGATGATACAGACGCTAGAAGATATGTTGCGAGCCTGTGCTTTAGATTGAAAAGATGATTGGGAGTAGCACTTGCCATTGATCGAGTTCACATACAACAATAGTTGGCACGCCTCGATCAAAATGGCACCATTCAAGGCATTGTATGGGAGGAGGTGCAGATCGCCGTTGTGTTGGGACGATGCGTCCGAGCTGATTGGTACCGAGCCCGATATGGTAGTTGAGACGAGGGAGAAGATTGCTCTCATTCGCGATAGGTTGGTGACGGCCCAGAGCCGACAGAAGTCTTATGCCGATACACGTCGCCGGCCGTTGGAGTTTGAGGTGGGAGACCATGTGTTGCTTAAGGTGTCGCCGACACGGGGAGTTTACCGCTTCGGTCGGAAGGGTAAACTTAGTTCGAGATTTATTGGACCGTTCGAGATCCTAGAGAGAGTCGGAGAGCATGCATATCGGTTAGGCTTGCCGCCGTCTCTGAGCCATGTGCATAACGTATTTCATGTTTCCCAGCTTAGGAAGTACGTACCGGACCCTAGCCATATTATTGATTTTGGGGAGATCGAGTTAGGGCCCGACATTACCTTCGAGGAGAGGCCGATTCAGATCTTAGAGCGTCGGGTGAAGCAACTCAGGCACAAAACCATTCCTTTGGTTAAAGTGCAGTGGTCGAGGCATGGATCCGAGGAAGCCACGTGGGAAACGGAGGAGAGTATGAGGTCGAGATACCCCGAGTTATTCGTGTTGTAAGTTTCGGGACGAAACTTATTTTTTTAGGGGGAGATAATGTAATATCCGCGTTTTCTATTTTTAGTAATTTCTATTTTGGTGTATATTCGTTTCGAACAACTCGCTTGGCACTGTTTTGGAATTCTGAATCTATTTTGTTCTTGGAGTTTCTCCGTTGGGACGAGTCTCGATGATGTTTTTACGTAATTTAATCTTGAGTTATATTTTATCGCATGTGTATTCGATTCTCGTTAAACTCGTTCGGTTTCGTCATTTTCCTATTTCCATGAGTTCGTATGGTTGAGTAGAGCATGTTGTGAATTTCGGAGTATTAATCCGACGTTGTATCGTGAATTTTCGGACGTTTGGGCCGTTTTGTAATTTCCTATAAGTTTAGGGAATTTGTTCCTTGTTCGATTTTGGTTGTGTACCTCGGACCGTTTTGGGATACTGTATATTGTTTCTCGTTGTGTGTATTCTCCTCGGACGGTTGGATCGGCATATCGTGTTTTGGATATCGTCTTTTTCGTTTTTGGTAGCATTGTTTTCTGTCCAGAATGCTGTCTGTCAGGACCTGTGCAAAACGGCGCAGGACCCGCGGCATTTTGCGCCGTGTCTGTGCGCCGTGTCGCACAAGGGGTCGATCACTGTCCGAGAAACGGCGCAAGACCCACGGCATTTTTCGCCGGGTCTGTGCGCCGTGTTGCCCAGTGGTGCCCGCTGCCTTACGAAACGGCGCAAGACCCGCGGCATTTTGCGCCGTGTTTGTGCGCCGTGTCGCACAGGGGTCGCCCGCTGACCAGCAATACGGCGCTAAACACGGCACTATTTGGACCGTTTGTTGCGCCGTGTTCTGTCCAGTATATAAAGGACAGACGGGTGTTTTAACCCCATTTCTTCCTTTCTCTCCCGTTTCTCCACTCTCTCCTCGCGACTTTGGGCGATTTCAATCAGATATTGCATCATAGCATCTTATAACTCGGAATTGGACATTCTAGCTCGAATCAATCATCTTCCTTCCACCATTCCATCGTTGAATTGAGGTAATTGGACATTTTACCTAACTTTAGGGTTCTTGAATATTATTCATTTTTCCTTTCGTTTTTGCTTCGATTGATGATGAATATTAGTTGGGTAATCATGGTGTTATGTTTTCCTAGAACTTTAGCGCATAGATTCCAAGTTTTTCCCTTCGTTGATCGAATTTGAACCTTATGCCTCCGTAGAGTTCGGCGTATTGTCCCTTAGAGTATAACGTCGATTAATTCGTGATTTCTCAGTGGTATTGTAGTTGATTGAGTCTCTATTTTTGTTAGGACCAGATTTGTGAAGATTGTTCGGACCGAAACCTTTCCTTTCGCTGTTTTCTTCACGTCGTGTCATCCAAGGCAAGTACATGTATTATATTTCATTATGTGTGTACGGTTTTGATGCGAATGATGTAAATCGAGTTATTGAATGATTGTGATGGTCACTCTTCCACCTGGGGATGGCATGGGGCCTCTGGGGGGCGATACTAATGGGTACGGCCACGGAAGTGGACTTGGGTGCGTGCGTTGATGTTCTTCCACCTGGGGATGGTTCGACGGGACCTCTGGGGGCCGATACTAATGGGTACGGCTGCGGAAGTGGTTTCTCACCTGGGGACGGTCTGACGGGACCTCTGGGGGACGATACTAATGGGTACGGTCGCGAGTTACCAAGCGTGGATAATTGTGATGTGGAAAACTTGTTGATATACTGTTTTGGTGTAAATGTGATATTCCGGAATATTGATTTTCAAAAATGATTTTTCTAACGATTTGTTTGCGTTGAATCATGTATGTATATAATGTTGTGTAATTGTGTACTTGCACTAGCTATTCGAATGCTAACCCCTTAAATGGGGGAAATGCGTCTTATGCATTTCAGGTAACGGGAGAGCTGAGGAGCAGGCACGGGACACGCACGTAAAGGATGGGCTGGCATGATGATGTGGCTCGAGTCTGTGTTTTTTATGTTTTGACATTGCATTTTTCGAGTATTGGAGTTAGACTGTTTACTTCTAAACTTGGTTTAAGTCCCCTGCGTGGGCAATTAATTGATATTTACTTTATGTTTCATGTACTCCGTTGAAATGTTTTGGCCGAGGCCACGGCCCTATTTACTTTTGAGTGCATCTTTTAGGATTTCATTGTGGTTATGTGTCATGTGTTAGCCTGGTAGACCTCGCGAGGGTTCTACGGTGTGTAATGTCCCATTTGTGAATTGGGGTGTTACAGTTGAATGATATTTTGTTTTGTGTAAGTTCCCGTTTAGTTGTTGAACCTACGGAGGCGTGTCAGTGGACCGCGGGGTCATGAGCATGGTATTTTATTATGTGTCGTTATATTTTGTTTCGTATCACTGTGATAACCTTAGTTTAAGTTTCGGGACGAAACTTATTTTTTTGTATGATAGAATGTAATATCCGGTATTCTCATTTTCTGTTATCTTGAATTGTTTGTGTTTTGACGTCGGACATTTTCTTGTTGATGAGTATCGGAGTGATTTCTATCGTGATATTCTATTTGTTTCTTTCGCATAGCCGTTTTAGTCGGGTGCGGCTTGTTATCGCGTGCGTTTCTTTGATTAAATGTGTGCATGTGATGTGACGTTAATTGCTCGTTATTGTTTTGAATCATAGTCGGTGGCGTTGTGTTGGTCGTCGTGGAGCGTGTTTTCACGCCGTATGTCTTTTGACGTTTCTTGCAGCGTTTCGCCGTTGGGCGCGAGTTTTCGGTTTTTGTGTATATCGTCGAGTTTTCCTGGCGGATTATTGCTTCTCCCTACTTGGTTTAAGTTTCGGGACGAAACTTCATTTAAGGAGGGTAGTATGTAATATCCGCAATTTTCAATTTTCGGTAATTTTTCTTTTTCGGTGGCATTCCGTTTTGACGAATCACTTGCGACCGTTTCGTCATTCTGAGAATGTTTAATTCTGCACTTTTCAACGTCCGAGTTCGTTTCTGTGTCGTTTTGTTGAGTTCCGTGCTTTTTAGCGACTTTTCCGCACTTGAGTTCGATTCTTTCGAATCTCGTCCGAAACTGTTGGTTCGAGTTTCTCGTAAGTTCACTTGATGTTATTTTTCATGTTGCGAGCTTTGGTTTGGTTATTCGATCACGTATCGTGATTTTCAGACGTTTTGGGCGATTTTCGTAATTTCCTAAAGTTTGGGGTAATTACTTTCCGTTGTCGAATTTCGAGCCTTCGGGTGGTCGGAATCACGTGTTCTCTCAGTGTTCGGATTCGTCTTTACGAGTACTTCGTAACCGTGCTTTCGGTTTACGTTCGTCGAGTTTGGGATTTTGGACCGTCGGATCGACCGAGTCCTAGCCGCCGAACACATGCGAAACGGCCACGAAGCGCGCCTTGCCGTGTCTTGCGCCGGGTCGGCCAGGACCAGCAGCCTGCCGAGACACGGCCGAGACACCCGGCGCTGGTCTGGGCCGTTTGCTGCGCCGTGTCCGGCAGGGGTATAAATATGGCAGAGCAGTCGGGTTTCACTCATTTTTCTCACTTCTTTCTTCCTCTTCCGCGGTTGGAGACTTGTGGAGCATGGAGGCATGTTGTCATACATCCAATCAACGAAGTTCTTGAGTTTCTAACATCAATCAATCATCCCGTAACATCCTCCGATCGACCGAATCAAGGTTAGATTTCCTAAAAATCTAGTTTTTGGAAAATTGGGGATTTTGTTCGATTTGTCCGTTTAATCCGATTTAACTTAGGATTATGATGGATTGATGATTATTTAGATGTATTATATCATTTCCCTTGTTATTCCATGGTTGGATTGTATTGATTCGTCGTTTTGGTTGAGTTATTAGTCGACGCCTTGAAGGTGTCAGACAAAAGGTCTTAGAGCGGGGTTTGGGCGTTGTGCGATTATTATTCATCGTACGATTGTTGATTTATCATTGATATGACTTAGGAATGAAATTCTTGTGAAGAACTCCAGTCGGAACCCGTCCGTTCGTTGTCTTCTTCGGGGTCCGAGCTTCCCGGTCGAACCGTGTTCTTCGGAGTATTCAGTAGCGGTTATTAAGGAAAGTATTTTACTATGCGAATTGTGTCTTGTGAATATGGATGTCGTATTTTGGTTGTGATGCATTGGTTTACTTTCGTGTATATGCTTCGTATGAATTGATTATTATGAACAATTGATGGTAACGATAATACCTTCACTTAGTTAACATCGTGGAATTGTGTTGGATGTGAAAATCATCTAAGTTTGTGCCGGGCGTGGTTAGTCATTGTTGAGTTGTTGTGATGATCATGATATTTGTGTTGTTTTGGTTACATACTTGATTGTACATTTCGGTGTAATGTGGAATGGCTTGACATTTGATGATTTTGAGTTGTGTCGTGTCGATGTGTGTGTGTGTGTTCCAAGTAGGGTCTGACGAGGCCTCTGGAGTTCAGTACATGATGTGTACGAACAAGGTGTGTGATCTAGGTAGGGTCTGACGAGGCCTCTGGAGTTCGGTACATGATGTGTACGAACAAGGTGTGTGATCCAGGTAGGGTCTGACGAGGCCTCTGGAGTTCGGTACATGATGTGTACGGACAAGGTGTGTGATCCAGGTAGGGTCTGACGAGGCCTCTGGAGTTCGGTACATGATGTGTACGAACGATGTTTGTGGCCGGGTAGGGTCCGACGAGGCCTCCGGAGTTCGGTACATGATGTGTACGAACAGTGTGTGTGGTCCGGGTAAGGTCCGTCGAGGCCTCCGGAGTTCGGTACATGATGTGTACGAACAATGATCGTGTAATAGTGCTTGTTTGGGTAACATTTAAATATGGGTCTCAGACTCATAATGATATCTTATCTAGTGTGTTTTGAAACGAGAATCGGGCCAAGGCCCTAATGTTTACGAAAAGGTTTTGTAAATTGGGACTCGAGGTCCAAAAGAATTTCTGCTTTAAAAATCCCCGAGATGATGTGTTCCTTTTCAAATATCTCTTGCTTGAGTTCGAAATTCTAAAACTTCTCGGGAACATTTTGATAATTGATTTCCGTATTAAATTTGTAGTTGCTATTTACTTGTTGCATTTCGTATCGTATTATACTTGCACTAGTAAAACAGTGGAGTTTTACTAACCCCCTAGTAATCGGTGGGTGGATGTACATTTGCGTCCGGTACATCTGGTTCGGGAGCGATCACGGGATCGCACAACCTGGATGACAGTGCGATACTAATCAAGAGTCGAGAGTTGTTTTGATTTGTGTTGTATTGTTAGAAGTTGATTCAAGTCTTCCGCTGTATTGTGTTTCGACCCCTGTGTGGGTAATGTTGCTTTAGTCAGTTTTGTTGATGGAGTTGTGTGACCTCATCGGTCCGTGTATTCATGTGTAAGTGACCTTAATGGTCTGTATTATTATATTGTTTGACCCTGGCCGGGCGAGCATTTGGTTGTTTATGGATGTTTATCCTGGTAGATCCTTGTGGAAAGGGTCTACGGCGTGTAATATTCCCATACGGTTTTGGGGGTGTTACACAAATATAGTGCATTTATTGTGTTTGTGCTCTTATATTTACAACATAAATCAGTAATCATTTACTATATTTGTGCTCTTATATTCTCAATAATTTCAGTATACATGCGTTGTCGATTGGAATATAAAGTTTCTCATGCGGATGCATTGGGAAGTCTGTACGCACTCCATTGTGGGTGAGTATTGGGGAGTGGTGAATTTTCATCCAGTGTCACATAAATGTAGTGAGCACAGTCATTGTCCCCCACACGGGCAATCACAAGGGGGCCACTTTCTTCTGATAAGTCTGGACCGGATAAAAGTGGAAAACACGTAAAATTTTGTTGTGGGGATATAGATACAATTGGCCGGTTTATCAGTGAAGCAATAACCAACCCCGTGTTTGGCATACTCATCCAGTAGGCCCTAGGTGCAAATCCAGGACGGAACCATTCTACCGAGCTCCGAATGTGGTTAAAGCCATCATACCACCACATTCCTGTGTAATAGTCCCTGTGAGTGTCTAACTCTTGGATTAAAAGAGCTCTAATTTCGGACCACCTATCTTCTTGGTAACCAATACCTACGGCAACGCACTGAAACCCACAATTTCCATCACCTAGCACATTATAAATACTTATGATGTATCGATGAAAAAGCTCTGGAATTTGCTCCATCAAATATTCGCTAACTCCATCTCGAACGTATAACTTATGTCTTCCACTTTGTTCAACTCTGGGACCCATGTATGAACTATGTCTTGCAGGTTCTTTGTTCAAGTTCGGGACTTTTGTAGATCTTGAATTTGTGCTTCTTCGGTGATTTATGGTTGGTTCTGTATTCAAGTCTGGGACTTTTGTAGCCTGGGACTTTTTGTCCTTTGTGCTGGGACGTCCACGAGTACTTTTGTGAACAGCAGGTTCACGTATATCAACAGATTCGGGATCGTATATCCCTCTCACCTTCTTTAACATATTTTTCTTGACAAACGACGACATTTTGCCAAAAACATTCTTGAATTGTCGTATGTCAGTTTCACAAGAAGGACCATCTTCAGGCGTAGGAGTACTGATACTAGGCCACGGAATAGCTAGGGTTCTCCAAATTCTCTCCTGTGGAATGGCCATTTCTGCATTCATTAAAAGTGACTCATATAAATTACTGATATTAATGGGGAAAATAACTTGATAGTCATAAATTTAATATACTTACTATGAATTCGATAGTAAAGCAGTTCGTGAAAGCATGGTAGCCCATAAATTGACCGCAACTGATGACTACATTCTTCTGGGGTGATCGACCGTTGGAGTTCTTCGAAAATAAGTTCCAAAGCATAATTGGAAACTTTATACCACAATTCTGCAAATAGTGGTATATTACATTTATGCATTTTCTCGTTTTTGCTTCTATTAAAAGTTTCTTTTATCGCAGTTTCTTGCGCAATGATAATCTTATCGATCGAACTCAACAACGTGTCTAAGTTGGACTGTGTGGTGCCCAAGTATAATTTCAACAACGCGTGTTGACTCTCAACTCTGCATGTTGTTGACTCGCCGTAGTTGCGATTGTAATACCCGGTTGTAATTCAGTAATTATCATTCAGTATTTATCATTCAGTAATTGTCACTCAGTAATTTCACTCATTAATGATCATTTGTCACTCATATTCAATCATTGTGTACACCGTTCAGAGTAATTGTATCGTGTATTAATCGTCATTCGTCACTAATCTTATTGGAGTTTCGTGCCGTGTTTATCATCGTTGTCATTTTCGTTGTGGGCTGTGCGTGAGGAGTAGCGCACGCTACGTACTCTTTTTAGCGTGCGCTAATTGAGTACAGGTAGCGCACGCTACCACTCAGCATTAGCGCACGCTAATGTTACCCTGGTTGCAGTCCAGAAGGTACTGGACTGCAGGTGAGTTATATGTAGCGCACGCTACGAGTGGTAAGTAGCGCGCGCTAGTGGGTTGTAGTAGCGCACGCTAAATATGTGGAGTAGCGCGCGCTAGGGACGGATCAGGTTGAGTCCAGTGCTACTGGACTGCACTGGATTAATTCATAGCGCACGCTATGAGTGATATTTAGCGTACGCAATCGATATTATAGCGCACGCTAATCGTTGGTTGTAGCGCATGCTATCGAGGTCAGATCAGAGGACAGAAGGTTTCTGGATTCCAGTACTGGGCATCACATAATTAGCACACGCTAACAATGGGTATTAACGCACGCTAATGGCATGACCGTAGCGCACGCTACAAAAAGGTACGTAGCGCGCGCTACCGTGTTCGGACAGTGGGTACTGGACTACCCAAATTACCCGTTAGCGCACGCTACGCACAAGAGCTAGCGTACGCTAACCTGGAATGGCTATATATTGGACAGTTAGCCTGAGTTCGTCATTTTATCATCCTTTCTCATTCCCTCATCGGTTTCGGGCGATTTTGGGCATTTTGGAGAGTTCTCTTCGAGCTTCTATCATCCATCATCATCTTCAAGTTTTTGAATTGGATTATCATCACTTCATCATCTCCTTAACATCGAATCGAAGGTATTAATCTCTTGGATCTAGAATTTCGGATTTTTGGGTTTTTTCTTTCGATTTCTTCGTGTAAGCTTGGATTATCATTGGATTATGTTAGATATGGATTATCTACCTTGGATAAGTATATTCTTACGGATTTAATGGTTATTTTCGGAATTATTTCAAGAACCCTTGGGGTTGACTTCGGTTAATTGGGGATTTTCCGATTGATGTAGTTGTAATCTCGAATTGTGGATTCCTAATGGATTATTGATATCATTGAAGTGTTTTGTTAGTTCGATACACTCATCTTGGTGTTGGTTTCGATATATTCGGGATTGGATATTTTCGAAGTCGTGTGGTTGGTTACGTATTCGTTAGAATGCCCCTATGAGTTTGATTATCGTTGTTTTCGACCTTTGGGTTAGTCGTGTTTTGCTGCTTGATTCGTGTATTGAACGGTTGTTGGTAATTATTGTTATTCAAGGTTGTTCGAGCGACCGGTATTTCACTTAGGACGTTGTTCGTGGACGGACATTCTTCATCGGTATTGAGTAAGTTAATTCTTACTCGGTTAAAAGGATATTCATTCCTTTTGTTGTTGTTCATTCATAATCGTAACTCATTCATCATTGTATTAACCGTATCAAAACTTGTCATTGTCAATTAATCACCTCAGTCATAAGGAACGACGGTTCCAATCATTTCATTGAGCTGTCATTCATTTCACCATCATTTCATCTTGGTGAGTCATTATTCATTTTTAGTTGTCACTTTTGTTATATCGTGGCATTCCGGGTCATACTGGCGTGCCGGTTAGTATGCGTAGGATTTTCATGTCGGGCACATTATAGTCGTGTGTTGGTTGGTGGCCTCACATTGGGTGTGCACACGAGTTGATGGCTTCGTGAGACTGATTAGGTACAAGACCACACGTGTATTTGATCGATACTCGTTGGTGGCTTGTGCACGGACACATTTCCATCCCGGACGTAGTGTGGCGCCATTCCTTTGAGCCGTATCATTAGTTGATTCATATAGCATGTTTGATTGCGTATGTTTCGACAGGATATTGTATAACTGTGGATAACTCATGATTGTGTATTTTCAACTCTTGAGGATTGTTGTTACGTATGGCCCGGCCGTTGGGGAATGCTTTTGTCATGGCAAGGCTAAAGCACGGGGAGAGCACGGTGACGGCGAGGAGTCCCAGTGATACTAGTAGGGGGCCCCAGTCTTTTCAGTCATTTATGTTTCCTTCATTTATTCCGCTGCAGACATTCCGTTTGAATATTCATTTCACTCAGTGTTGTATATTTTATCTCCATATAAAATATACTTGTATTCAGTATCATCCTGGGTGTGTTGTATGAAACTCCTTATCAGAGTAATTAATTGTGCAATGTGGTTCGGTACTACATTTACCCTGCGTAATTCACTCATTTTCATTAGCTTGGTGGGTCCCAGTCGGGGGTCCACGACACTGTAATATCCGCCTAGTTTGGGGTGTTACAGCGATATTGATCGGTAATAAACGAGAGAAACATGTCTGAATAACCTTGCAGCCAGTTATTCAGATACGAAAAAATATCTAGAAAAAACAATGAATTAATAAAAAGTTATTCAGGTACTTATTTATTAAATAATAAAAACAATGAATTAATAAGTAAGTACCTGCATATTCGACCAATAACTGTTGTAGGTGTTCATAATAATGCGTGAATATGCCCGTGTCGGAGCTTTAACCATCCAATCCCATGTTCCTTTAATGGACTCATACTCCTTTAGCGTACTGCATCTATTTCTGCAATACTGAAGCACATTTTGTGAAATATTTCATCGACAAAGTAATTTGTTAGCATTCGGGAATTCTTCTCTGCATGCCCCAACCAACGCTAAATATCTGTCAGTGATGATAACACGTGGGTAATATTCTCCGTCTATCACCTCCTTCACGCATTGCAATACCCATTGAAAATTAGGTCCTTTTTCTTTGTCTAAAAAGCAAAACGCCATTGAAAATGTTTTGTTTGTTGAAGTAACTCCAACAATTTCAAAAAACGGCAATTTAAACAACGTGGTGTTGTATGTGGAGTCCATTAGCATGATTTCTGGGAATGTACACCATAACGCATATGACGTGGGGTGAACAAAAAATAGTTCCTCAAGCTCATCAGTGACCTCATTTACCCTCGGGTAATATGTATAACCTAAATGCATCAAATGTGACGAAAGGACTTGGATTGGAGTTCTATCACCTATTATGGCTCCACGTATCTTATTTTGTGCGTTATATATAGTTCTAACGCTAGACACGTTATCCGAATTACGCTCCTTTATTGACGAAAGTATATGACGTGGTGGTACGTGATACTCTGTCAATTGTTGCACCAAACTGAACTCATCATCCTTTAATCGCATTGCATATGGGAAACCATGCAACGACTCTGCAAAATCATGATTATGCCTATCACACTTCACCCTCAACCTCCAAAAAATTTGTGTTTTATAATATTTTGCCACTAATTTGAATGGACAATCGGTTTTAGAGGTACTGGTTTGCCGTTGAATTTCATCTTCTAAATCTTCACGTTCATACTTCCTACCTTTTGAACACCCATAATTGATTTCGTACAAATACCCCTTCTCTGATTTGGTTCTTCTTTTAACAATAACAAAATCGATCCCTCGAGCTATATTTTGCACCCAATCAGTTAGTTGCTCGGGAGAACTGAACACCTGAAAATACATTACAACTTTTACAAAAAATTAAGTGAACCAAACCGTGACCACCCGTACTAAATATAACAAGAAAATTAATCGAACCAAACAAAAAATATTTTTATTTGTTACAATTTTTTTTAAAATAACTTTTTGTTACAACTTAAAAAAAAAAATACTTTTTGTTACAACTTTTTTTTTGTCTTTGAAATTATATATATATATATTGTAAATATTTTTGAATGTAATATTGAAAGTAATATGTGTAATAGTGTAAAATTTAGTACATCTTCCGTGTAAAATGGTGATGCATCCGCCATATTTCGAAACCAAAAATCTCCGCTTGTAGTATTTGCGAAATATGTTTGTCGAAATATGTAGTACTTCAACACCGAAGTCCCCTTCATCTACTTCACCTTCTTTCTCTCCGTGTTTTTTTCTCTTGTTCTGCAGCACTTCTCCATCCTTTCCCATATACATATATATACATATATATATATATATAAAATTCATATACCTATATATATAGTACACAAGAAAAAAACAAATAAAAAAAAGTCATAATTATTATACCATTACTATCAAGTAAAGTAAAAGAGTAAATTATTTAGTAAAAGAGTAAAAAAATTCTTTAGTAAAAGAGTAAAGTAAAAGTAAATTATTATGCAAGTAAAGTAAAAGAATTAATAGGGTTGAGATTTTTACCCGAAGAATCGAATTTTAATAAGAACCGAACCGAAAAATTCGATTCCGGTTCCTGTTTTATGATGTTAGAAAAAAACGGTTTGGAACCGGTTCTATATATATATATTATATAATAATAAAAGTAATATTATATATAAATTTTACATAATATAGGTATTAAATAAAACAAATTAAATGTATTTTGTTCAAAATATTACACATTAAATTCGGTTTCTACTCAAAATTCGTTTTTTTTTTACAAAATTCGTTTTTTTTTTTTGCACAATTCGGTTCCTAAAATAACCGAAAAACCCGGTTTTTACATATTAAATTCGGTTCCGGTTCTTAATTCGGTTCCTGAAGAAAAAATCGGTTTTTTTGGTTTAAGTTCCTAATTCGGTTCCTGAAAAAAATGGTCAAAAACCGAACCGGTTTATGTATTTAAAAATCGGTTCCGATTCTTTAATTTTTTACCAAGAACCGAACCGGTCTCAGCCCTAAAAATTAATGGTGTGAACTCACCGTAATGGTGTACATATATAACATGAAAGAGAGAGGGTTTTGGGGGGAGGGTTCGTAGGGGGGTTCCTAGGGAGGGTCCAGTTAGCACAACCCTAATATCATTTATAAAATTACTATTGATGGACCCACATTTAACATCATACGTCAACTTCGTTATTTTATGTTCCCACCTTTAATTTCAAACATACATCCAAGTAGGATTCAAATTCCACTCACTAATCATCTCTATTCAAAGTCAATGCTTATTATTAAAATCCGTGCCCAATAAAAACGTAAAGTAAGATGGCGGACGGATGGAGTAATATTTGTTATTGGACCCAATTTTCATTTAATTTTTAAATAATGGGAGTCTTTTTTTCCCCTTTCTCCTCAACTTGACAGTAAAATTAAACTGACCAAAATACATTTTTTATTTTTACTTATAATATTTAATACATATTCCATAATTAATATATTAAGTATAAAATATGTTTTATTTAAAGGGTGTCTATTTAAATTGCTATATTTTTAAATTAATTATTTTAACTTTGCACTAATATTTATTATGATTATTATTTTTAATTATTATTTAAAAAAACATTGTAGTGATAATTATTTGTATTACTTATAAATTTAGTAATGATAAAATCAATTAATAATGTAAAAAACAACATAAAAATAAGAATAAATATTTTTTTTTTAGTTTTTAAGGAATTAGTCGTTCATAGAAGGATAAGTGAAACTGGATATATGTTGAAAGAGAGGGGTATTTTAGGGGAGAAAATATATGATATAAGAACGTTTTTGTCTCTCTCTCTCTCTGCATATAGCATTGATTGACCAACATTATCCAAATTGAAAATTCAAGTTTGAAAGAGATAAGCTTTTAAACAACACAAGTAAATGCTCAAAAGAGACGGAATTGCTTCGTAAGCGATGACGTATTCTTATGCCTTAGTTGCAGGAAACCCATATTTACTTTATTAAAACACTGGTCTCTAGATAAGAAAAGTCAGTGGGTGCGGGGTTCGAGTTTGGAGCAGGACGGGATTTTTATCCGGACGTTACTCCAGTAAGGAAATTTGTCTGGAGGCGAGACGGTTTCCTCGCGAACCTATTATGCCCCACTTAACTCTAGCGTGGGCCCGGTTAAGACAACATAGTCTGAGCAAGTGGTGGTTAGGGCCCTCCGATTAGGAGGGTGGTCGAGTCTAAGTTGAAATTCGCCATTCAAAAAAAAAAACTAGTAGAAATATAATATACTCCCTCCGTCCAGCTCAAAATACAACATTTGTTTTGAAAAGGTACTCCTCTAGAAATATAATATATAATTAAATATTTTAAATTACATTAAACGATCACCTTTTATTTTTTAATCTCCATCATACACTAATCATCAATATTTTCTATCTTTTAATCTACACCACGCACTCACCATTAATACTTACAAACTTACATATCTATCACATCCAATCATTCTTCCTAAAATAAAATTAATTGTACTCCAAATATTACACTACGGTTGGGATGGTGGGAGTAAATATAGGGAAAAATTACACTATGTGATACATTTTGCAAAAGTGTTACTAAAATATATAATAATTAAATAATGAGTAAAATGCATTTTGTGTACTTGAACTTTACTCAAGACACCACTTGAAATACTGAATATTCACTTTACTTAAATTTCGTGTACTGGCGTGTATCTGTTACTAACTCCGTTAAAAGTGCAGGGGTAAAACTGTTTTTTCCCTTACAAAACTTTTCGCGCGCATGGCTGCCAACTCCACTCATGAAGATGAGATCAGTTGGTCAGTGTGTGATGCCATCCATGGCTCCGGCAGGTAATACAAGAACAAATGATTCCGTTAGTAATGCACCGGACAGTTCACCATCCACGGGCGGCGGGGGGATAGGTATTGGCGGCACAGTGGCGATTGTGGTGGCGATTAGTCTCATTTTGCTTCGTACTAGTGTCTTGCACTCGTGCGATGCACGGCCCACAATCTTGTATATGTCATTATATATTAAAACAACGAAAAAACAAAATTGAAATAAAAATAGCATTATGGATCCATAATAACCATTACATATTATGATGTCCAAAAATTATTACAAATTTTCGAAAACCTCTTTGTAAACAATGTTAGTAGTTTATTTCTTAATTTTCAATTTGCATCACAAACTAACATCTTCAATCCACTTTTAACAACTATTCAATTTTAATGTTTATTTTATATGGATAACTTGAGATTTTAAACAGCAATTAAAACTGAAAATCTGCTAAATAAAGCATGTTGTTACAGCATTCAGTAAATTTATATTGAATTAACATTACATATTACATAAACAATAAACTCAGCTCATCTGAATTGAAAACTTAATGTTTACATCAACAAAACCCTTTTCAGATTCTTGAACTCTCTATCCAAATACATGTTAAAAAAATCCAAAAAGAAAAAAAATGCAGTATATAGGAGTATAAATTATTATGTTTTAAGAATCCAGACTTATCAGACCAATGGAAAATTATTATGTTTTTCACATCAGAATTATCAAACCACAAATACTGTCATCATAAAAACAATAAATTGAAAACATAGAAATAATATCCAAATGCAAACCAACATGAAAATAATTCCAAAATTCATAAAAAACGCTTCTATCAGTCTCCGTCACCAGCATTATCCTCTTCATTCACAACTCTCCTCTTTGAGCAACTTGATCCTTCACACTCAGTCAAAAAAATCTTCTCCAGCAGAGGAAACTTCTGTTCTTTTTCCCAATACATGTTCAGGAGATTTAAATTCCTGATCTAAATCAGATGGTTTAGGATCCCACTCATTATCCTGAACTATGTCCTTGTAGGGTATTGACACAAAGTTTGACTTGTGATCAGTAAATTTATGTTCTTTGATCAATGATGCATCCTCACAAACCCTCTTAACAACATACACATTGTCTCTGTTCTGCAGATGTCTAACATCAATATTAACTTTAAAAAGCAACTCTCTTCCAATAAGATTATCAACTTCATAAGGTTGTTCCAACCTGCAAACATCATTAGAAGAAGTCCCAGAATCAGTATTTCATGCAGCACATTCCTGTAAAAGAAAAATCATCAGACAAAAAATTGATGGTATGATTGATTTTTACAAATCAAACCTCATAAATAAGCATGCCAAGGCAAGCCTCTCACAAACATTAGAAGCACTGGTGCCAATTAACATGCTGGCTATGTCATCTCAGAGAAGAAAAATTGCACTTGTTTCCTATCCACAACTTTAATGTGAATCTTGAACCTAGCATTGCCACACTTTTCACAAAAAAACTGTGCATCCTTCTCACTGACCTTCCTTCTACACTTTAAACAACTTGTGTAGCACCAATCTTTCTCAAACAAAACATCAGAAATTGAACAGACAACCCAGACCTTGACAACCTATAAATTTACATAAAACAAATTAAAAATAAAATGATGGTAAATAAAAAAAAGTGAAAAATTTTCAAAATACTCACAGTATCAAATGACTTCAATTGCTCAAGAGTCATAAAAACACATGAGGCAAACCCTAACTCTTATTTGACACTAAGTAAAGAAGAATTTGATAACTGACTGTCACTGTAAGTTTTGGATGCTTCACTGACAGACCGCCTGAATGAACACAATTACAAACTTTTTCAACAACACATATATTGAAATCAATAAAAATCAATGAGGCTGTTGGATAAAGACAATACTTGCTAATATAATCAACAATTTCATCCACTTGTTGATCAACAACGACCTTTATAGCATAGAATGTATTTGAAATACCAACCTCACCTATCAAATAATATGCAGATTTTTATTTATATTACAAATGATGATGTGATATTTAAATACAGTAAACAATATAGAAACCAAACCTCCCATATTTTTAGCTCTACTTAACTGAACAATAATAACAGAGTAACCTCCAGATCTATTCTTCAATTGTTCAATAAGACTCTGCACTTGATTACGATAAGGATCCCACAAAACACACTGCAATTTTATCTTCCTACAACATGTTAAATAAAACAAAATATAAATATTATAATAATGAGAAACAATTATTATTATCAGAATAGATTAGTAAATGATGTAGTAGACACATTTATAAACCATAAAATCACAAAAAAATATCAATAATATCTTACTCCAAATCCTCCAACAAAAGATGAATATTCCTATTCCCCTTTACAAACATCTTCCCTCATTCTTGAATCATTGAAATCAACAATATTACCAATAATATCTATAAATATAATATATAATTAATAAAACAGAAGACTGAAAATAAAGAAAAAAAAGAACTTTTCAAGAAATTTACCAAACAAAGGAGCCTCATCCCTTGAAGAACCACTTTTAATATCATAAAAACTGCGAAAACTAAAAATTGTCTTGGGAAATCTTAGAAGGATATTTTGTATGGATATACTGCAACAGGAAAATTCTTAGGTCTGTCCACAACCGAAAATTATTCTATATGGTAAAATCCACCCTCAGTAATTAAATCTAAGAATCTGTCAATGAAATATCCCTTCACTGAAGCTTGAATGTGCGCACCCTTTGAATCAAATAATAATACATTGTTATAAAATAATACAAAGCAAACTATAATAAACAAACCACTGGTAAAAACTTACAAATTTATCCACCAGCAAAAACTCCAACGATTCAGAAAAATTTCCATGAGCAGGAATCTGCCACTTTCGACAGCAACGACCCTGAATTTTCCAATCAATCCTGTTTTTATCCAAATCATTCAATTTGGTGAAGGAGTTTGACATGATATTCTTGACGTGGGACAATAAACTAACTATATGAATATGCTGTTATAACACAGGTGGCTGCAAAAATAGGCTAGAGACCGATGAGGATGATGAAAGCCAACACCTATTTATAAGCTTCCATAGAAGCACCTGGAAGGAGAAGACGAAATACTGGACTTTCACACGGGGCAGATGAAGGGATGAAATAGTGGATTTTGACACTGGAAAATGTTAATAAGTTAGTTAGTGCATTGTATAATTAGTTAATTAGTGCATTGTATAATGAGTTAGTATATTTCACATCCTCATCATTAGCATGTTAATATTCATCATTAGTGATGAGGGAGTGAAAGTAAAAAGACGGAAAGGGAAAAGCTTTATTGATAATATAAGTTGTATTTGATAATGATGAAACGCATTGAAGAAAGCAAAGAGCAAACGCGTCTCATTAATATGCTTTAGTTGATAGTAGGAAGCTAAATTTCAAATCATCATTTATTTATGGATCAAAAAATATATCTTACAAATATCAAAAACATATTAAAAATAAGATTAATATCAGAATACAATGTGAAAATAAATGTGAACACAAAGAGGTTAAGAATGAATTTTTGGTTCAAAATAAGTGATTTAGGTATGAACACGTGATCTGAAATTATATATTTATAGATATTTGGAATCGCTGCCTGATGTGTGTGGAAACGAAAGAAAATGATTCTGGGACAAAGTGGGGACCACATTTTGCCGACCTCAATTGGTTCCTCTCCTCAATCAGGCGAACTTCTTAGGTTGCGGTTGTATTTCTTTTTATTTAGTTTTCTTTCCTTGCTGGAGAGAAGAAAGAATCAGTAGTGGAATTTGTTGGTAGTCGATCCACCTTGGCGTCCACCTAAGCGCTTCGGGCAGCCGAACGGCCGAGCAGATCCCGGAACCGAACCGGTCATGAACTTGATCGGTTCTCGGGTTCGCACAAAAAACCGGACCGGGCAGAGACCTTAGAGCCGACCCGGAATCCGGACCAGAAAGACCGAGCAGACCCTATATAAATACGCTCCATAACCACGAATAAGGCCGACCAGAGTAGCAGGAAGCTCTAGGGCCGACCTCATTGTCGGTCATAACAGATAAATATCGAAAGCCCAAAGAACAGGCAGACAGGACAGTAAAAGAAAGCTGTCATGTCCCTTCCCAAAGCACACTTAAGAAGGTAACACGTGTCAAAGGAGTCACCTTCATCGTGACAAATGTCATCAGCAAATTCATCTCAATCTTCCTATTGTCATCTCATGAATGGCTGACATTGCCTATATATAGGCCATGAGAAAGTACAATGGGAGGAGGACTTTTGGAAAAAAGAAGAAAAAAGAGAGATATATAGGGAGAGAGAAAAAAGAGAGATTTGAGATATATTGGAAAAGAACAAAAAAGACTTGTAATTAACAAGCAAACTGAATAGACCGGCATACATTATTCTGCCCGGCTCTATGCTATCAAGAGGTCATTAATAAAATTTAGTGATCAAATATCTTCTATTTTATTTATTATTTTCCACGTGTCTTCGATCCATTCGTCCAGATCAGCACACGTGACGTTGACCAAATCAGCCGTCAACATATTGGCGCTAGAAGGAGGGCAACCTTCGGGAGCTTGAGCGAGTCGCTCAAGTTATGACCAAATTCAACAATGATCAGCCCGCCGCTAAGAAGGGAAATTCGTTCCAGCTGGCGGGGCACTTTGACACACCTTGCATTCATCCGGGAATAACCACACCCACCAAGGGATGGTAAGATGAAAGCATAGGAATCATCGTAACTACGAGTCGAAAGCATAGGAATCATCGTAATATGAAGTTGAAAGCACAGGAGCCATTGTGACCACGGGCTCCTGCTCGACTCGGCTGACCTCTTAGAGGTCATAATTTGAAGGATATTGAGCGTCGCTCAAAATTCCAGAGAAGGTCTCAAAGAGTCCTCGTATCCTTCAAATTAAAGTTGCAGTCAACATACACTGCAACATCTGAAAACTCCTTCGGAATTCCCATCCACCCGCGAGGGTCCTGGTAATCCGGACGGCACTGGGCCAGCTACCGAAAACATCTCCAAGTATTGAGCCATGTGTCAGGAAAGCAGCGGCGGCCCTTACTAGGGAATAGGGAGTCGAAGTAAAAGTAATCTGTAACGGAGTTTTCCCCATGACCACCCGACCAGCGGTCGTTAGGATGCTACCGACGAAACTCAAAACTCAAAGTGATGAAAAAGCCGCGGAAAGTGGAAAATACCAGTAAAACTAAAATGAGCCAAGAAGGAATAATCTCTATAAGAAAAGAGGGGCCCGGCCGACCGAGTCACTAACAATCCTGCAACGGCCGACCCAAGAAGAATCTCAGGCGTTCTACGATGACCCCGGTCGAAATTGGGACACCCACAGGAGAATTCGTTTCAAAAAACAAGGTCAATGTGACCCCAAGAACCTGGACCTCGTCGCCCAAAAAGGCGGACCGTCTTCTACGAAACATCCGAGGATCATCAGTCTCCAGGCCAATGATCTTATTATTAAACAAGCACTGGGGCCCGATACGGGACCTCCTGAATCCAAGTAACAAAGCCCGCCAGAACGGAGGTTGCTAGCTAGAATATGTAAATGACCAAGGATTAGTTCATCTGTTGAATGCCATGAAGGTACAATCAATAAAATTCGACTCTATTTTCATCTTGGAATCAAATGCACTATAAGACCGAGTTCGTCTCGGCAACTCGAATGACCGGCTCCTCCGGCACTTTAAGACCGAGTTCGTCTCGGCAACTCGAATGACCGGCTCCTCCGGCACTGTAAGACCGAGTTCGTCTCGGCAACTCGAATGACCGGCTCCTCCGGCACTGTAAGACCGAGTTCGTCTCGGCAACTCGAATGACCGGCTCCTCCGGCACTGTAAGACCGAGTTCGTCTCGGCAACTCGAATGACCGGCTCCTCCGGCACTGAAAGTCCGAGCTCGCCTCGGCACCTTATAAGACCGGTCCACCCGGCACTGAAAGTCCGAGCTCACCTCGGCACCTTATAAGACCGGTCCACCCGGCACTGAAAGTCCGAGCTCGCCTCGGCACCTTACAAGACCGGTCCACCCGGCACTGAAAGTCCGAGCTCGCCTCGGCACCTTACAAGACCGGTCCACCCGGCACTGAAAGTCCGAGCTCGCCTCGGCACCTTATAAGACCGGTCCACCCGGCACTGAAAGTCCGAGCTCGCCTCGGCACCTTATAAGACCGGTCCACCTGTGATCGAAAGTCCGAGCTCACCTCGGCACCTTACAAGACCGGTCCACCCGTGACTGAAAGTCCGAGGCTCGCCTCGGCACCTTATAAGACCGGTCCACCGTTTGATCGAAGTCCGAGCTCGCCTCGGCACCTTATAAGACCGGTCCACCCGGCACTGAAAGTCCGAGCTCGCCTCGGCACCTTACAAGACCGGTCCACCCGGCACTGAAAGTCCGAGCTCACCTCGGCGCCTCAAAAGACCGGTCCATCCGGCATGATCAACGAAGGGGGAGCAGAAAAAACGGCGGTCTGACCAACAGGGCCCAAACACAAAAAAGCAACAAAGGCCATAAAAAGATCTTATTCATTCAAAATAAGCTCCATGTCAGAATACAAAAGAAATCAAGGAAAAATGGCACGCAGGCCATACATGGAATAAGATAAAAAATCTACTCGGCCTTGTCCTCCTGATCGGTCGCCTGAGAAGACTGCCCTCCACCTTCGCCAGACACGGTCTCCACCGGATCTTCGACAGCTTCGGCGGCCTTCGGCTCATCATCTCCGAGAGCTTCAACCTTCAGGTCGGCCGCCTGAGACTTTATGTAGGCCTGGACCTCCTCAACGGTCTTCCCTTCCTTCATGAGATCCAATATCTCATAACAAGTGGAGACGTAGTTAAGGTTGATCAATTCCTCGTACTCGGGTGTCTTCGAAAAGCGTAGCCACAACAAGGCCCCTGTCGTAACCCGCAGATTCGCAAGTCCGAACCCGCTCGGTCAGTTGCTCAAGCTGGGCCTTAGCGCTTTGCAAATGAGCCTCGTACTCGGCCCTGATATCCAGGCACTGTTTTTGCGCCTTCCCAGCCGCCGTGGCCATCTCGTCAGCCTTCCCTTTCCATATATCGGCCTCAAAGGCCCGGCTCTCCAGAAGCTCCATCTTACCCTTCAGAGAAGCCATCTCCTCCTCCAAAGATTTGATAAGCGAAGGGCAGAGATGGTGTTCCTCCTGTAAGGCCTTGAGATCGGCCTCTGCCTTTTTATGTTTCCCAGCTGAGGCAGTCAGCTCCCCAGCGGCCTTTACATAGGTGCACAACGCCCGGCCCAAAATAGCGTTTCCAAAATGGATCTGCTCAGCCGGATCCATATCGTTGGTCACCATCTCCATCTTTGGCGTCCAGCCCAAAATGGGGACATAGCTGGACTCAACCACCGATGGGGGGACACGATCGAGCAGTTCGGCGGTTGGAGTGGCTGCCTGGACGTAGTCGAGGAACAGTAGCAGTCTCCGCCCTTTCATCCGGCACAAGGTTCTTCCCGATCCTTATTCAGGGAGATAGTGGCCCTCCAAATCAATCAAGGGCTCCTTACCCTTCGCCCGGCTGTCCGTCTGAGGGCTCAAGGCGGGCACAACGATCTCGGGAAGGGGAAACCCTCGGTCTGGTCATGTTATCCTCGAGCCCGACCTATACTCTCTTCCGCACTGCGCGCTCCTACGCTCGGCGGCCTCCGCGGCCGGCCTCGCCACCGGCTGCGCGGCGTCTCTTTCCGTCCGACGAACTCCTACCCACAGGGCTGGATGAGGAAGATGTGTTAAAAAAAAAAAAGCTACTGATGAAGACATTACGCTCGGGTTAGTGGATCGAAGTCCGCGGCCCAAAGATTGTCCTCGATGTCGAAGGTATGACTTCCTCCGATCAACGGGAAGATCCAAGAGCTGTTCAACCCGGTCGTCGAACAAAGAGGAGGTCTCTGAAGCCGGGATACGTTACGCACAAACAACAAATTATGAGCGTTAGACAAAAAGGAACAACGGCAAAAAATACGACACTTACTCATTTTGGCAACAAAGTCTTCGGGGACCGAAGCTCGGCGTCTATCACGCGAGGTTCCCACTCATCAACCGAGCACGACCACGGCCCCCTACATAGAACCACTGTTCTTTCCAGCTATGTATGGTCTCCGGCACATCCACCAATTCCTTATACATCGCGTGCCGGGCTGTCAGATAAAACCAGTCGGAACCAGATCGGCCGACCGACCTCCATAAAAAGAGACTGTTAATCTCTTCAAAACTGGGCTCGGTCCATCCATGCTGACTAAAAAGAATTAAAAGACCCACCATCCGGGCCCAAGAATTCGGATGAATTTGGGCAATACAAAGGCCCCACTGCCTCAACCACCGGGAAAGAACCAACGACAGAGGAAACCTTAGCCGAGACAACAGAGAGCGGTAATACACCGCCGTGCATCCGACAGGAGGGGTGTGGGGTCTCTCCTCTGGGTCCGGAACAAACATCCGCACCGCCGCGGGTATCTTAAATCGCCCCCGCCAAGCCTCCAACTGCCCATCGGTGACCGTGCTGCGTATCGAGGCCGAATCCCATTCCGCCTCAACAAAAGGAGACGGCCGAGGCCGAACCCAGCCCCCAGTCTCGCCAACCGCCGTCAACGACGTCGCCACCTCCATGTCTCCAGAATCTGCATCTCCAGAATCCGGCGATCTTGCGACCTCGCCTCCATTCTCATCGCTCCAGTCAACGGGAGCATCACCTATCGACAAATCTGCCACTCCCGTGCGGTCTGGGGACACAACCGACTCCTCCGCCGTATTCCTCCGCTCCGACATCGTAAAATAAGAAAAAAGAGGAGGAAGAGCAAGCTTACCAGGAAAGTCTGCGAAACCAGAAAAGAAGAAAAATTGCCAGAAAATATCTCTCTCTGCAATAAAAATGGCGAAGGAAGCAATGAAGAAGAAGACTCTCTATATTTATAAGATGAGACAGGGGCATTAAATACTAAAGCGGCGATTCATAATCATCACGAAGATTAAGAACGCGTGAGACACATCGACGAATTACATCTCGCCACGCGCCCCCCTCACTATGACTCTTGGAGATCCCGAAGTCAAATCGATGCGACTCTCAAAGACACGTCCCTTCAAGGGATCTTATCCACCCCCAAATCGGATCGACCTCAATCTGAAACGATTCCAGCACCGGCCAACCCGGCATGACCCTGGACTCGGGGGCCCTTGTTGGTAGTCGATCCACCTTAGCGTCCACCTAAGCGCTTCGGGCAGCCGAACGGCCGAGCAGATCCCGGAACCGAACCGGTCATGAACTTGATCGGTTCTCGGTTCGCACAAAAAACCGGACCGGGCAGAGACCTTAGAGCCGACCCGGAATCCGGACCAGAAAGACCGAGCAGACCCTATATAAATACGCTCCATAACCACGAATAAGGCCGACCAGAGTAGCAGGAAGCTCTAGGGCCGACCTCATTGTCGGTCATAACAGATAAATATCGAAAGCCCAAAGAACAGACAGACAGACGGTAAAGAAAGGCATCATGTCCCTTCCCAAAGCACACTTAAGAAGGTAACACGTGTCAAAGGAGTCACCTTCATCGTGACAAATGTCATCAGCAAATTCATCTCAATCTTCCTATTGTCATCTCATGAATGACTGACATTGCCTATATATAGGCCACGAGAAAGTACAATGGGAGGAGGACTTTTGGAAAAAAGAAGAAAAAAGAGAGATATATAGGGAGAGAGAAAAAAGAGAGATTTGAGATATATTGGAAAAGAAGAAAAAAGACTTGTAATTAACAAGCAAACTGAATAGACCGACATACATTATTCTGCCCGGCTCTATGCTATCAAGAGGTCATTAATAAAATTTAGTGATCAAATATCTTCTATTTTATTTATTATTTTCCACGTGTCTTCGATCCATTCTGCAGATCAGCACACGTGACGTTGACCAAATCAGCCGTCAACAGAATTTGTGAGAAAATGTGTAGTAATCATAGGTGATTGGTTTTCTTTTTCTTTTCTTTTTTTTTTTTCCCTGAGAAATGAGTGAATGTATTTTCTAAAGAAATTCATGAGGTAGACAATCTCAACCTTACGGATTTTCTAGTAGATTTTTTGCATGCACATTTTACCCTTTGTTCATGTGAAAAACTATTCAAGAAGTAATCTGATTCTGTTCCCAGATTCTGGCTTATTGAAAGTGAAAATATCAACACCTAGTAAAGCAAGTGGCTCTGGTGGCTTGGGCAACTCAAGATCGTGGTTTACCTATCAAGAACTAGTCGAAGCCACTAATGGTTTTTCACCCCAAAATCTATTGGGCGAAGGCGGTTTTGGTTCCGTGTACAAAAGAAATCTCATGGATGGTCGAGAAATTGCAGTGAAGCAGTTAAAGATTGGTGGCGGACAAGAGGATAAGGTAAAAGACAGCTTTTACCCCTGAACTTTTAACGGAGTTATTAACGGCAGTACACGAAGTTTAAGTAAAGTGAATGTTCATTATTGCAAGTGATATATATTAAAATTCAGTATTTCAAGTGGTGTCTTGAGTAAAGTTCAGGTACACAAAGTGCACTTTACTCTTAAATAATTACAAAAATCACGACTTGAATTGATATCTAAATGCAATATATCAGATAAACAAACCGCTACTTCAAAGTATCTAAAAGCGTAAGCCTGAATTTATTACTCAATTCCGACCCATATCTCTGTGCAACGTAAACTATGAAGTCATTACGAAGATTATTGTGAATCGATCGAAGACTTTGATGCCCACTATTATTTCTCCCTACCAAACAGATTTCATTCCCACCCGAAGTATCCATGAGAATATTATCGTGGCCCAAGAGCTACTTCATTCCATGAGGAGGATGAGTGGGCGTACTGGTTTCTTTGCTATTAACGTTGATCTTGCTAATGCTTATGATCAGTTACGGTGGTATGTTATTGTCAAGGTGTTAAATGAGGTTGGTTTTCCGTCTCGGCTCCACAATATTATGATGAAATGCATGTCTACGGTGAACACAAATATTTTGTGGAATGGTAGTCGTTCAGAGAGTTTTGTGCCTCAGAGGGGTATCCGCCAGGGAGACCCAATGTCCCCGTATATTTTTGTATGGATAAGCTTACACATCTGATTGAGGAAGCAATTGAGGGGAAGAAGTGGACTCCAATTCGTGCTGGTAGGAGTGGGCCTAGTATTTCCCATCTTATGTTTGCAGATGATCTATTCCTATTTGGTAAGGCAACGGAGGTTAATATGCGGTGTGTCATGAATGTTCTTGATAATTTTTGTGGTATGTCGGGACAGATGGTTAGTGTAATATCCGCAATTTTGATTTTTTCGGTAAATTTTTTTTTTGGCCGGAGTCTATTTTAACGGCTCGCTTGTGACAGTTTCGTCATTCTGAGAATAATTAATTCATCACTTTTTGACATCCGAGTTCGTTTCGGTGTCGTTTTGTTGAGTTCCGTGTTTCTTAGCGATTTTTCCGCACATGAGTTCGATTCTTGCGAATCTCGTTTGAAACTGCTGTTTCGAGTTTTCCGTAAGTCCGTTTAAATTTTTTAGACGTTTTGTGAACTTCGGTTTGGTTATTCGATCACGTATCGTGATTTTCGGGCATTGTGGGCCATTTTGTAATTTCCCAAGGTTATGGGTATCCACATTCATATTTGTTGTCTTGACTCTTTTCATGGTTGCGTGTGAGCTTGATTTTAGCTCAAGCTCTTAGTATGATCTTATTCTGGAGCTTTCCGTGCGTATCTTGAACTTGGTATATCGATCGGAGGAATCCATTGTGGTAACCAGCTTTGAGAGCACTACTGTTGTAGTTCTGGGTGCATTAACGCGCGCTAAGGAATCTACTTAGCGCACACTATCGAGCAACAGGGTCAGAGGTCAGTAGTTGGATTTAGGCCCATTAGCACACGCTACATCCGGGTGGTTAGTGCGCGCTAAGGTGCAGTTGTTAGCGCACGCTACGGGTGTGGTAGCGCACGCTAACGGGAGGTGCACATATAGTCCAGAGGCTACTGGACTGGGTTAGAACATTGATCAGTGCACGCTATTTAGTAACATAGCACGCGCTAGGGTGCATTAGTAGCACACGCTAGGGTGGGGATAGCGCACGCTACCTGGTAGGTTCAGGGGCAGTCCAGGAGCTACTGGACTGGGTCTGAAGGTCTCGTTAGCGCACGCTAGCACTTGTGGTTAGCACACGCTAACAGTGTATTTTAGTCAGGAAGTTTTGTTTTAGTGCCTCGATAGCGCACGCTAATCTTAAAGATTAGCGCACGCTAATCTTAAAGATTAGCGCACGTTAATCTTAAAGATTAGCGCACGCTAAGCTGTCCAGTGTATATAAACTGGACAGCAGTCGTGAAATATCATTTCCACTTAATTTCTTCTCCTCTCCGCAGTGTTGAGTCAAGGGCGACTAGGTATCACGATCTTGGCCGAGTTTGCTCAATCCAAAGGTGTTTTGGAGTATCCTAGGTGATTATAACATCATCTAATCTATTGTTCTTCACCGAATCAAGGTATTTTTCTTGAATCCCTAGAGTTGACTTTTTGGAAGTTTTATTCTTGATTTCATTTTTTATTCGGTTTTGATAAATCGATTGTTGTCAAATGATGTTGTTAAACATGTTTTATGGATTGTATATCCGTATCTTCGGTTCGTTTCAACCCAAAAGGTGATTTCGGTGTTCTTGAGGTGTAGTGAACATTTAATGTTCGATTAAATGTTCGAATAAGTTTTCCTTCGATAGCTTGATGTGATCTCCATTTTTTTGGGTCTTGAACCTCGTCGTAATCATGTTTTTGTTGTTCCTTCCGGAGGATTATATGTGCTTGAGGATTCCGAGTTGACTTCCGTTTTGTGTTGGTAATTCATGTGGTTTTTTCTCGTGGTGTTCGCGGTGCTATTATATTCTTCATGATGTTCATGAGTTCGGGGCTGCCCGGCCGCATCCCGTTCATCGTCTCATTTCGATCGTGGTTTCGAGGCAAGTATTTTCTTATACGATTTGTGCCCTGCAAATAGGGTTTACATGTTGGATTTACGATGGTTGATTTACCCTCGTTAATAAGAGTCGTGTGAATTGATTATGATTTGATTATTTTGAACGTTGAGGGCTTTAATGATACCCGTATTTGTATAATGTTGTGAAATCGTGTATTCCGTGTTAATTGTGTTATTCTATTGTGATGAGTGAGATAATGGTGTCGGGTAAGTGGCCATCTCTAGTAAGTATTCTTGATGGGCTTACATTCTTAGCATATTAGTATTGCATGAGTAATGTGTGTGTGTGTGTATGCTCACTACGGGTTAGATCCGATAGGGTCTCGGTAGGGGTCCACGAAGGGGTGGATCGACGAGTTTTGCTTTTAACCACTACGGATTAGATCCGACGGGGTCTCGGTAGGGGTCCACGGAGGGGTGGATCGACGGTTAATTGTGGTGCATTTTACAAATGTGTTTTGGGTTATAGCGTTTTCGGAAACGAGTATTTTTGAACGGTGATTTCATGATTGCATGGATTGACTAAGTGTGTAAGAGGTAAGTTGTTAATTTAGCTTACTTGGCTAGGATGGCACTAGAGTATTTTATCGTATGTGTTTAGTCCTTTAGTTGTGGGGTTTTGATGTTGAAAAACGGACCTTGCTATTGTCCTCTGGTACTGTGATTTGATGAGATTTGGGATGAGATCCCAACGGTTTTGTAAAGGTCGTTTTACGGAAAGTGGTTTTGGGCCGAGACCCATTCGTCTTGAAATGGTTATTTTTCAACTAAAGACTTGAGGTCCAATAAGGTTTCTACTTTTAAAAATCCCCGAGATGAGTAATTTATTTCCAAACACTTCATTGATTGCTTTCTAATTAATAAAACTTCTCGGGAAGGCTTTGGTAGTAAATTGTCGTGCCCGATTCGTGATTTATTTTTGTTTGTTACATTTCGTATGATTATGTATTTGCACTTGCAAAATAGTGGGATTTTGCTAACCCCCGAGTAATCGGGGGGTGGATGTCTATATTGCATTCAGGTTTTGGGGAGCATAACACAGGGTCGGCACGAAGGATGATGAAAGATGATCGATACTAATCACATGAAGATCCATACGATGTCGTATTGGTTTGGTTGTACTTTATTTCCGCTGCAGTATTTTTCCCGTTGCACGTAAGTGTGTGTATTTTGACTCCTGCGTGGGCATGTAATGATATTGAGTGGTATGTATTAACTGAAAGACCAAATCGGTCTACTGAGTCACTTAAGCCTTAATGGCGATATTGAGATGTTTAATTTCAATTACCAGCCTGGTAGATCCTTGAAGAAAAGGTCTACGGCGTGTAATACAATTAGCATGGAAAAGACCAGTATCTTTTTCTCAAAGAACATGGAAGTGTGTACTAGGCGTAGTTTGAGCGCTATGTCTGGGTCTAGAGTCGCCACTAATTTGGGCAAGTACCGCTTCTTGTTCGAACTCCTAATAAGCAGGACTTCACTTATTTAATTGAGAAGGTAGCTCAAAAACTCTCTGGTTGGAAGTCTACTCACATTTCACTTGCAGGTAGGATTACACTTGCTAAGTCTGTTATCCAAGCTATTCCCATTTATACCATGATGACAACACCTATTCCCAATTCTTGTTTGAAAGACATGGAAAATATTCAACGAGGATTTATTTAGGGTGATAGTGAAGCGGTGAAGAGACTTCACCATGTTAATTGGGATACACTTCTTTTACCCAAGCACCAGGTGTTGGAACGTTTTTGTTCCATACATGCATTAATAGTATTTTGATAATTAAGTTGATAAACAAAGCAAACCAACAAAGAGACGAAGCAAATCATCGAAGAAGACGAAGTCGCAAAAAGGTGTTCTGAACATGTATAACATACGCAACAGAATGATCATAACGTACGTAAAATGCTAAGCCTAACGTACGTAATACATAGTTGATAACGTAGGTAATACGAAGGTTCTGAGTTCAAACAAGATGAACGTTGGAGATGACGTCATGGCATAGGTCAGCAAGCAACGGACATATTGACCTTATATATCGTACGTAAAGGGGTGTTGATAACGTACGTAAAGGAAGAAACGAATGCTACTGGACTGAATCTGAGAGATGTTAACGTACGTAACATGTATGTGTTAACGTACGTTAAATGGCTAACGGCTGTAATGGGAAGAAGATAAAGGCCCTAATGAAGGCACAGGGAGCTAACAGCTAGTAAAGCTTTGGAGGCTATAAATACCATGTTTATTGTATTGTTTCACAACAACAACTTCAAGCAAACGATGCATTCATCAGATATTGATATACATTATATTGTTGTTGTGATATTGAGCTTATATTGTTAGTTTGAGTGTTTATACATTCAACACATACACGAGAGGTAAAAGAAAAGATACGATTGGATTCGGTGTTATTAGGATCAATGATCCGGCATTATTAGAATCGCAATCGCTATCTTAGTGAGGTTTATCTAGTACCGATAGAAAGCTAGAGCGGTTGATTCCTTGTCCGATAGAAAAGGAAAACGGTTTAACTTGGACCGACACAAAAACAAGTGCGTGTGGTTTATCACGGACCAATAGAAGACGTGATTGTAACGGTTATCCCTCGACCGATAGAAGAGAGGTGTAGAGGTTTTTCTTCAACCTATTGAAAAAGATACCGAGAGAGGACGTAGGCTCGATTATAGCCGAACCTCTATAAATCCTTGTGTCGTTTATTTCCGCACCTTATATTTAGGCTTCCGCAAGACGACGCATATTCCGATTTGATTCCAACACCAGGGTGGTTTGGGGCTAAGAAGTCTATATGATATGAAAAAAAGCGTGTCTCATGAAGCTGGCTTAGAACTTGAAATCGGAGGAGAAGAAGCTGTGGAGTCAAGTGGTTGTTGGTAAGTATGGGCGAGAAAATTGCGGGCGAGGTGAGCTTCAATGCAAGATATCAGATTCCTATATTTGGAAGGCTCTAAAAGATTGTTGGGATGAGATTAGGGCCGGGGAGGCTTGGGTAATTGGGGATGGCACCACTGTTAGCTTTTGGTCAGATAAGTGGCTTGATAAAAGCTCCCCCTTAATGCTATTGTGACAAATATTTACTGACATGCTTAATTGGAAGGTAGCTGACTATGTTGATGAGAATAAGAAATGGAAGATGGAGATACTTCGGGATTTGTTACCTGATATATAGATTTATCAATCATTTAGTGTTGTGCCCGGTGCCTGATTCGTGCATGGGTTTTGACGTCAAGTACTGGCCGGGGGAACGTAGTGGGAAGTTTTCTGTTGCTAGTGCTCACCGCTATCTGCGTAGTGATTTGGAGGCGGATGAGGCGAAGGAGTGGAGGCGTGTATGGAGGCTAGCCATTCAATTTTATATTGTTTTAGGTAGTCAGACTATTATTACAAGTATGCAATACGTTAATTTTATAATTATTTTATTTATATTATAAATAAGAAGAAGAAGAAGAAGAATTAGTATTAGATAATATATATATATATAACAATAATAATAATAATAATATATATTACAAGAATAATAATCATAATAATAAAATAAGAATTATTATTATGATGATTATATATATAATATTATTGATTAGTAATGTAATAATAATATCACATAGAAGTACAACAACAAAAGAATTATTTATATTACGACAATAATAATAATAAAATTATTTTCAATACTACAAATTATATGTAATATTATTGATAATATTTATATTAATAATAAAATTAGATAACAATATATACAAGAACAATAATTTATTTATTACAAATAAAAACAATAATAATAAGAAGAAGATTAATATTAATAATAATTATATATAATATTATTGATAATAATAATAATAATTAAAATATTGATTTTAAAGCTGAGTGAACTGAATTAAACTGAACTGAAATTACTGAACTTAATTGAACTGAACTCAAATATGCTGTAATTAACCTCAAAAGAACAGAGCCTCACTAGACTATCCTTAGGGCAGTTATGCTTAAAACATTCAAAACATAAAAGGAATTACAAGAACTAAGGAAAAAACAAAAGAAAAAACATATAATAAGAGGGGATCAAGTTTAATATGGCGTACTATTGTGTAAAAATAATCAAGTTTTAGAATTTGTTGCTTTAAAATAAATTATATAATATGGCGTACTATCTATAAATATATAATTTCAGATCCTGTGTTCACACCTAAACCACTTATTTTTTAACTAAAAATTCAGTCTTAACCTTTTTGTGTTCACATTTGTTTTCACACCATTAACCTGATATGAAACTTTTTTCTTTAATGTTTTTCGATATTTGAAAGATATTTTTTTAATGTTTTTCGATAAATAAATAAAACAAATAATGATTTATAATTTAGCTACCTACTATCAATTAAAGCATATTAATTAATGGGCCGCGTTTATTCTTTGCTTTCATCAATGTGTTTCATCATCATTACCGAATACAGCTTCTATTATCAATGAACCTATTCCTATTCCGTTTTTTTTACTTTCACCCTTCCCTGCCCGTTGGGTACCTTTTTTATATTTGTCAATACAATTTAATCTCATGCAGTTTCCTTTTACCTCATGCACATTAATTTATAATGTGCAACCTTCTATCTCCCGGTCTTGCCTTCTCCATACCTGCTGTTTTTTCCACATTTACATTGTTCATTTATTTATTATACAATGCACTAATGAGTTACTTATACAATGCGCTGATAATTAACTTATTAATATTCCACCGTTTCATCCCTTCGTCTGCCGTGTGACAGACCAGTTTTTTTGTCTCTTCGTATTCTTCTTCCAGGTTCTTCTAGGAAGCTTATAAATAAGATTTGGCTTTCATCAACCTCATCGGTCTCTAGCCTGTTTTTGCAGCCACCTGTGTTATAACAGCATAAGCATATAGTTAGTATATTGTCCGAGTTCAAGAATATCATGTCAAACTCCTTCACTAATTTGAGTGATTTGAATAAAAACAGGATTGATTGGAAAATTCGTGCGTTCTTTGTCGAAAGTGGCGATTCTGCTCATGGAAATTTTGCTGAATCGTTAGAGTTTTTGCTGGTGGATAAATTTGTAAGTTTTTACCATTAGTTTGTTTATTATAGATTTTGCTTTGTATTATTTTGTGATTTTATAACAATATATTTTAATTTGAATCAATAACAATATACTTTTATTTGAATCAAAGGGTACGCGCATTCAAGCATCAGTGAAGGGATATTTCATCGACAGATTCTTGGATTTAATTACTGAGGGTGGACTTTACCATGTTGAACAATTTTCGGTTGTGGACAGACCTAGGAATTTTCCTGTTGCAGTACATCCATACAAAATATCCTTCCATAAGAATACCTTTGTTGGTCCTACAGTTTCAACCAGATTTCCAAAGACAGTTTTCAGTTTTCGTAATTTTTCTGATATTAAAAGTGGTTCTTCAAGGGATGAGGCACCTTTGTTTGGTAAATTTCTTCAGAAGCGCTTTTTTTTATTTTAATCTTCTGTTTTATTAATTACATATTATATATTATATTTGCAGATATTATTGGTAATATTGTTGACTTTAATGATTCAAGAATGAGAGAAGATGTGATTGTAAAGGGGAATAGGAATATTCATCTTTTGTTGGAGGATTTGGAGTAAGATTTTATTAATATTTTTTCAGATTTTATGCTACATAATTGTCTCTGCTACATCATTTACTAATCTATTCTAATAATAAAAATAATGAATATATAGCAGTATTATAATATTTATATTTTGTTTTGTTAACATGTTTTAGGAAGACAAAATTGCAGTGTGTTTTGTGGGATCCTTATTGTAATCAAGTGCAGAGTCTCATTGAACAATTGAAGAATAGATCCGGAGGGTACTGCTGTTATTATTGTTCGATTATGTAGAGCTAAAAATATGAGAGGTTTGGTTTCTATATTGTTTCTTGTATTTTAATATCACATCATCATTTGTACTATAAATAAAAATGCATATTATTTCATAGGTGAGGTTGGTGTTTCAAATACATTCTATGCTACAAAGGTGGTTGTTGATCAACAAGTGGATGAAATTGTTGAGTATATTAGCAAGTATTGTCTTTATCTAACAACCTCATTGATTTTTGTTGAATTCAATATATGTGTTGTTGAAAAAGTTTGCAATTGTGTTCATTCGGGTTACATCGGTGAGGCATTCAATACTTATGGTGGCGATCGGTTATCAAATTCTTACGTACTTAGTGTCAAGGAAGAGTTAGGGTCTGTCTCATGTGTTTTTATGACTCTTGATCAATTGAAGTCATTAGATCTGTAAGTATTTTGAAATTTTTCCACTATTTTTTTTTACCATTATTTTATTTTTAATTTGTTTTGTGTAAATTTATAGGCTGCCAAGGTTTGGGTTGTCTGCTCAATTTCTGATGTTTTGTTTGAGAAAAATTGGTGTTACACAAGTTGTTTAAAGTGTAGAAGGAAGGTTAGTGAGAAGGATGCCCAATTTTTTTGTGACAAGTGTGGAAATTACGTAGTTGGCAATGCTCGGTTCAAAATTCATATTAAAGTTGTGGATGGGAAATCAAGTGCAATTTTTCTTCTTTGGGATGACATAGCCAGCATGTTAATTGGGACCAGTGCTTCTAATGTTTGTGAAAGGCTTGCCTTGGTATGCTTATTTATGAGATTTTATTTGCAAAAATCAAGCATGCTATGAATTTTGTCTGATGATTTTACTTTTACAGGAATCAGTGCGAAATACTGATTAGGACTTCTTCTAAGGATGCTTGCAGGTTGGAACAACCTTATGAAGTTGATAATCTTATTGGAAGAGAGTTGCTTTTCAAAGTTAATATTGATGTTAGACATCTGGAGAATAGAGATAATGTGTATGTTGTTGAGAGGGTTTGTGAGGATGCAGCATTGATCAAGGAACATAAACTTACTGATCACAAGTCAACCTTTGTGACAAGACCCTACAAGGACATAGTTCGGGATAATGAGTGGGATCTGAACCATCGATTTTGATCGGGGTTTAAATCTCCGAACATGTGTTGGGAAAAAGAGAAGTTTCCTCTGGTGGAGAAGATTTTTTGACTGATGGTGAAGGCTCAATTTGCTCAAAGAAGAGAGTTGTGAAGGAAGAGGATAATGCTGGTGAAAGGAACTGAGAGAAGTTTTTTTTTTTTTTTTTTTGTTTTTTAAAATTTTGGAATTATTATCATGTTGGTTTGTATTTGGAAATTATTTCTGTGTTTTCAATTTATTGTTTTTTATGTGGACATTATTTGAGGTTTGATAATTCTGATTTTAAAAACATAATAATTTTCCATTTGTCTGATAATTCTGGATTTTTAGAACATGATAAGTCTGAACATGGCTTTGTTGGGTAGAGAGTTCAAGAATTCTGAACAGGGCTTTGTTGATGTGGACATTAAGTTTTAAATTTAGATGATTTGAGTTTATTGTTTAGATAATCTATAATGTTAATTCAATATAAGTTTGCTGAATGCTGTAACATTATGCTTCTTTTACCATATTTTTAGTTTTGATTGCTGTTTGAAATCTGAAGTTATCCATATAAAATAAACATTAAAATTGAATAGTTGTTAACAAACTGGTATTGAAATGAAGATAGGCAAATATTTGTTATCCAAAATGGCATGAAAATGGTATTAATAAAATTATGTCTTATCCAAAAAATTGGATGATGTTAACAGTCAAAGCTTTTATGTAGATAATGGTTTAATTGTAATATGCTACTATGTATGAAAATTTCAATTAATTTCTTACCTTATCAATTCATTAAAAACTTCTGTCCATATTTGAAGAAAATTTGATGATCCAATATGTCTCACCTGTATAACAAAGAAAATATTAAGCAGATTAAATAGATATTATATATTGTTATAAAGGTTAAGCAGCTCCAATATTTCTCACCTTATCCAATATTTGATGATCCAATATTTTCTTTACTAAACATATTATTTATGAAACGAACACAGATATACATATTTTTATTTATAGATTGTAATTGTGATTAATAATTTATGTTTAATTGTTATTGTTATTATTAAATAATGTACTGTTATTAATGAATTAAATGGTTTATTTAGTATGCATATACAAAGCTATGGCAGAAAAGTTGATCTGTCTTTCTTTCATAAATATTTGCTGTTTTTATAAAAAAAAACATGAGTTCTATATTTGTGAGTTTTCAACCTTCACTTATCTATATTTCATGTCCAGCAAAAACTGATAGGAAAGTTGTAAATTAAACCATTTTCATAATCCCATCAGTAAGATGAAATATTTATTCAAAGCTTAAATGTAGATAAGTATATATTTCATAAAAGATTTGCATCATTGTAAAATATTAAAATTTATGTTTAATTATTATTGTTATTAATAATAGTATACTGCTATTTAATGAATTGAACATAAAAAATAGAATATCAAAGTGTAAATGGATCTATAAACAGCATTTACTTTTCTGTAGGAGTAAATTTTCTGTAGGATATGATGGGACTATAAACATTAATTATTCTCATCATCATTTAATTAGGGTTATTCTAGAGATAGTTGAATTTCCATAAATTTATATTGGGATCTATGAATAAAATTTCAATTTTCAAAACATATTTTAGTATTCTGACCATTGAACTACACACTCATCTATATAATGACTGCAACCTCATTCTGTCCTCCTCAATTTCCTTATTGAATTTTCTTTAGTCTGCTATGTTTTCTCGGAAAATGCTGCAGCTCCTGTTCAAAATAATTAATGTTTGAAGTTAGTTTTCATAATGGATGAAGGCTACACACAACAATCTATGAAAAGGAATAGAAGAAGAAAAAATGATGCAACAAGTAGCAACATGCTAAACAGTGATTCAACAATGCATATGGATTTCAGTAAGTTGGACATATTTTTGCTGTAGAGTTAAGTTCTATACATTTTCCTGTGAACAAGTATGGTTATATCATGTTGTCAAATATTTGTCAGGTTCTTATATTCTGGAATCTTATGATCCTTTGGGAACAATTTCTGATTCAAGTGAACTTCATTCAGTTTCAAGATTATTGAACAAATGTGATGGTACTGTTGTAAATCCCAGTTCCTTAAACATGTCATTGAGAAATCAGTCTGAAACAAGAAGAACAAATCTGAGTTTGGAGAAGAGTGTAGGCAGTTATGTTGAATTGCCTACAATCTTGGAGTCATTTTCACATATGACTACATACAAAAATAAAAGACAACATGTGTTAAGTTCAGGTATGAATCACAATCAATAACATGTTATAAGATTTGGCAATCAGCGTTTGTTATATAAGATACATAATTATTCAAATGATTTATATTATTTTGATAAAAACTTTTGTATTTCAGAGCAAGGTTCTTCATTTCTAAACTCATGCCTACAATGCCTTTGGAAATCCTTATATTGATGTGGTCAGTCTAAATCAAGGTGCTGAAAGGGAACACCAGATATTTCCAGGTTCGAAAGTATTATTTTTCAATTGCTGTGTGTTTATTTTACAATGATGTAGAATATTTTTGGAGTAAGATAATAAGTACTAAATAAATGCAAACTCTTTTTTTCTTCTCATGCATGGTATTTATATTATTGGATTAAAACATAAATACATAGAAAAATATTCAAATAAGGACTTATCTCTCGGGATTCATATTCAATATCAGATCTTCAATTTGCTAGCATGAAATCGATTGGATTGAATCGGGACTGCTATTGTTATTAACAAAAACCCGTGACTGGCTGATCCTATAAAATACAAAAATATAGGATTAGTAAGAATATTATCAGATCTGGATATGATTACTAAGAATATGAAATATTTAAAATAAACTTTTACCGATTGGAAGAATCTGGATGAAATTCTGCATATGAATTGAACGAAGGAGACTTCTGCTATTCTTATCCGTAGAAAATCACCAGAATTTCCGCCAGCGGAGGAACGCGACTTATGATTTATGTTGTGAGATTAGATTTCTTGGTGGGTTAGACGAAAAATCCAAAGGGTTGTTGAAAGATTATCTGGAGATAAAGAATACAATTGGGATTGCCCAGAAATCTCAGATGCGGGTGTGAGGATGAGTTCACAAGTTCTATCTGGGAGCTGGGGGAAGAAGGAAGGTCCGGGGGCGGCCATTAACTTCTACGGGAATTAGGGTTGGGAGGGTTGGGAGGTTAAGAATGAGCAGGCGGTTCGATATGTGAAGCTGGGGGAGGAAGAATGAGGTTGTCGGCTGCGGGATTTAGGGTTAGGTGTAGCAAAATAATAAAAAAAAAAAAAATTAAAGACATTAATAAAGGATGGGATAAGAATTGAATCCACCGATACTTGACTTACTCCACCGACTGCACAGGAAGCTGTGCAGGAAATTAATAAAAGAAAAATTAAAATAATCTATATGCAAGCATGCTGCGGGATTTAGGGTTAGGTGTAGCAACTTAATAAAAAACTCCACCGACTGCCAAAGCACTCCACCGACTGAACTGTGTAGGAAATTAATAAAAAAAAAAATTAAAATAATCTATATAATTGTCAAAAAATCATCAATTGAAATTAAAGGTTTATATTACGAATTATATGCTTTTAATTTTAGAAAATTAATTTTATTTTTTATTTTTTTTATTTTATAGCATTGACAACTAATTGTTATTTTTTCTGTAGGTTGGGGTTCCTGTGATGTTGTTGCGGAATATTGATCATACGTGCAGTGCATGTAATGGAACAAGATTAGTTATTACAAAGTTGGGATCTTATGTTCTTCAAGCAAGAGTTTTGGAGGGAAGTAATGCAGGGGATATGGTTTACATTCCTAGATTGACTCTTACTCCTTCTGATGCAAGATTGCCTTTTCGCTTCCAAAGGAGACAGTTCCCTATTATGGTTTCTTATGCTATGACGATAAATAAAAGTCAGGGACAATCTCTTTCACATGTCGGAATATTTTTGAGGACGCCGGTATTTACCCATGGACAATTATATGTGGCAATTTCTAGAGTGACTAACAGAAGTGGATTGAAGATGTTAGTTTGTGATGCAAATGGAAAATTAAGCAATAAAACTACTAACATTGTTTACAAAGAGGTTTTTAAAAATTTGTAATAATTTTTGAACATCATAATATGTAGTGGTTATTATGGATCAATAATGCTATTTTAATTTCAATTTCTTTTTTTTTTACTGTTTTAATATATAATGACATTTACAAGATCGTGAGCCGTGCATCGCACGGGTGAAAGACACTAGTTGTGTAAAAATAATCAAGTTTTCCCTCTCTTTATTTTTAATTTGTTTTAGAATTTGTTGCTTTAATTTTGGTTTATGAACTTTGGCCTAATTTTATGCACACGATTTTTTTTTTTTTTGATAACTAGGTGATCCCAGTGTAACACCCCCAAGTTATTCAGGGAATATTACAGCGCCGTAAGCCCCGTCGTGGGACCCACAAGGCTAAACATACGCGGAACTATAAATTTTGACCGAGGAGGTCTGCGTACAATGGAATTAAGAACAACACAAAGGTATTCAAAACATAACCAATGTATTCACAACATCACAACTCGAATCAATACTTCGGCAAACACAGGCCGGAACATCAAGGAAAAGGGAAAACAATACTCGAGTATTCAATAGCCAATCCAGTACAACAATACTAAATGGGAAACTCCAAACATAACTGGGAGAAAGACACATTATCACACTTGCCCAATCTAGTGCACGCTACGCCTCTTTCATTAGCGTGCGCTAGCGAAGTTACCGGGTAGTCCAGTGGCTACTGTCATAAGATGTTAGCGCGCGCTAAGAAGTATCCTTTGCGTGCGCTAACTGTTGCCCTGCCAAAATCTCAGCTTACTGCCTCGGTCCGCTAGCGTGCATTAATACTGAGCACTAGCGTGCGTTACACAACACATATAGCGTACGCTAGCCGCTGCCTAGCGTGCGCTACCTGCTAGTCCAGAAAATCTGAAACTCCACTGCTTCTACTGACCAAAACATTAGCGTGCGCTACCATTATGCCTTAACGTGCGCTACGTAACAGTTTTAGCGTGCGCTAGCCGAAGCATAGCGTGCGCTACCTGATAGTCCAGAAACCTGACAACCTCACTGCCTCTGCCGACCCGGACATTAGCGTGCGCTACGGACGGATGTTAGCGTGCGCTACTAACCACGAATAGCGCGCGCTAACGAACTCCTAGCGTGCGTTAATCCGCCAGTCCAGAGAGCAGTCTGAGTTACTGGTTCTGACCTGACTGGTCCCTTAGCGCGCGCTACGGTTCAAAGCTAGCGTGCGCTAATCAAGCTGAATTAGCGTGCGTTAGCCTAGGCCTAGCGTGCGCTATTCCTCTGGCCCAGAACACTTCCGAAAGGTCTAAATAATATGATCGTGGCCTAAACAAGGCACGAAACTTAATAACAATATCAACATCTCTACGCGTTTACAGAGCGACAAAATAAGGGGAACGGAAAGGTCAAACGGTCAATAAAAGTACGGGTATTACATTCTACCCCTCTAAAAAGAAGTTTCGTCCCGAAACTTAAGAAATAAATAATTCGGGGTATTCCACCCGCATCTTCTCTTCCGTCTCCCAAGTTGCTTCCTCGACTCCATGTCTCGACCATTGTACTTTAACCAGTGGAATGGTCTTATGCGAGATTGTTTCTCGCGATGCTCAAGGATCTTCACGGGTTTCTCCGGAAAGGTAACATCCTCGCTACGTCAATCTCGCGTAGTCGATAATGTGGCTCGGATCAGTGCGTACTTCCTCAACTGAGACACATGAAAAACACTGTGGACGTGACTCAAAGCTGGAGGCAACGCCAATCGATAAGCTAGATCCCCAACTCTATCCAAAATCTCGAAGGGCCCGACATACCTCGGACTAAGTTTCCCCTTTTTCCCAAAGCGAAAGACCCCTCTGGTCGGCGACACCTTGAGTAAGACATGATCTCCCACTTCAAACTCCAAGGGTCGACGACGAGTATCAGCATAAGATTTCTGACGACTCTGGGCAGTCAGCAATCGGTCCCGGATGATAGAAATCTTTTCCTTAGTCTCTATCAACATATCCGGCTCCGTCCCAACTAGCTCAGAAGCCTCGTCCCAACATAATGGTGACCTACATCGCCTACCATAAAGTGCCTCGAAGGGTGCCATTTTGATTGACGCGTGCCAACTATTATTGTAAGCAAACTCGATCAATGGCAAATGAAGCTCCCAATCATTACTCTAATCTAAGGCACAAGCTCGTAACATATCTTCCAACGTCTGAATCGTCCTCTCTGTCTGACCGTCCGATTGAGGATGAAAAGAAGTGCTCAATCTCAACTCCGTACCCAACTCCTGATGAACGGCTTGCCAAAAATGCGATACGAAACGGCCGTCTCGATCAGAAACAATGGTCTTGGGGGCACCGTGTAGCCTCACAATCTCAGCAATAAAAGTTCGAGCTAGTCTATCCGGTCCCCAAGTATCCTTAACACCCAAAAAGTGTGCAGATTTGGTCAGCCGATCGACAATTACCCAAATCATATTCATTCCGACCCGAGTTCTCGGCATGCCCGCGATGAAATCCATAGAAATGTCTTCCCACTTCCACTCGGGAATGGGAAGCGGTTTCAACAACCCCGCTGGTCGTTGATGTTCGATCTTGACTTGTTGACACGTCAAGCATCGTAGTACAAACTCCGTAACATCCTTCTTCATGTTATTCCACCAAAAATTACGCTTCAAATCTTTGTACATCTTACTCGTCCCAGGGTGGATTGAGTAAGGCGTAGCATGCGCTTCTCGGAGAATTCTCTGTCTCAACTCTAAATCGTTCGGAACACAAAGCCTGCCCTGAAATCTCAGAATACTATCCTCGTGTACCATAAAGCCAGGAGCTTTTCCTTTAATTACATCTTCCTTCAGTTGAGAAATCATCGGGTCACTCCACTGCTTCCCTTTGATGTCATCAACTAAAGACGAAGTAATTTCGAGAGTACACAATGCCTTCGTACTTGTTGAAGCCAAACTTCTATCCCTTGCTCAATTAAGTCTCGAATTTTAAATGCGAGGTGTAAGAACCTCGAGCATTTGAAGAGATGCCGATTTGTGGCTCAAAGCATCCGCAACGACATTAGCTTTTAGGTGGTAAAGAATTTCCAATTCATAATCCTTTATCAACTCTAACCAACGCCTCTGTCTCATATTCGGCTCCTTCGTGAAAATATATTTGAGCTCTTGTGATCGGTATAAATCCGCACGGCGAACCATACAAATAATGTCGCCAAATCTTGAGTGCGAAGACAATTGCGGCCAACTCTAAATCGTGAGTAGGATAATTCATCTCATAAGGCTTTAATTGTCGAGACGCAAAAGCTATCGTCTTATCATCTTGCATGAGCACACATTGTGCCTTGACTCGAGCGTCACTATAAAGCGCAAAGCCCTCGCTACCATGTGGTAAGGTTAAAATCGGCCGAAGTCAAACGTTTCTTGATTCATCGAAGATCTGCTGTCTCTCATCCGTCAAACAAACTTTTCGGTCTTACGGAGTAATTTCGTAGCGGTCGAGCGAGTTTCGAGAACCCTCGACAAACCGACGGTAATACCAGCCAAGGCCTAAAAAGCTACGAACCTCCTTAACATTTTTAGGCGGTGCCCAATCTAGCTTGCCTCGATCTTCTGCGGGTCTACACGAACCCCTTCGGCCGAAATCACATGGCCGAGAAACATAACTTCTTCCAACCAAAATTCACATTTCGAGAATTTTGCATAGAGGTGCTCGGTTCTCAAAATGTCTAATATCAAACGCAGGTGTCGGGCATGTTCCTCCTTATCTCGAGAGTAGATCAAGATGTCGTCAATAAAGACGACTACACATCTGTCGAGGTACTCGATGAATATCTTATTCATTAATCGCATGAAAAGCTACGGTGCATTAGTCAACCCAAAAGGCATAACTACAAATTCATAATGCCCATTTCTCGTCCGAAATGCCGTCTTGAACGTCGACTCCCTCACCCGAGTTGATAATACCGGATCTTAAATCAATTTTCGAGAAAAGCTGCACCTTGCAATTGATCAAATAAATCGTCTATACGTGGCAAAGGATACTTGTTTTTGATGGTTACTTTGTTCGGCTCACGGTAGTCAATGCACAAACGTAGTGAACCATCCTTCTTCCTCACAAAAGAATAGGCGCGCCCCAAGGCGAGGCGCTCGGTCGATGTACCCTTTTTCCGAAGTTCTCCCAACCGATTCTTCAATTCTTGCATCTCGAAGGTGCCATCCGTAAGGTGCTTTAGAAATCGGAGCCGCATCGGCTCCAAGTCCACGGTAAATTCTATCTCTCGATCCGCGGTAATCCCGGAGGTCATTCGGAAAAACATCGGGGTACTCACTAACAACCGGAATCGAAGAGAAATCGATTTCATTTCCTTCCGTTTTCAGGGCATAACACCAATAGCCCGCACAACCTTTATTCAAAAGTTTTACGGCCTTCATGGCACTGATAAGTAACTTGGATAGTCCCGACTTACGCCCCAAAATTGAGTACTCAGATCCGTCTTTAGTCATCATGGTGATAACCTTAGTACGGTAGTTCATAATCGCTTGATGACTATCAAGCCAATCCTCGTCGAGGATCACGTCCTCGCCTTCCATATCAACTACAATTAAATTCGATAACCAATCCATACCGGATATAATCACTGGAAAATCTCTAATCTCCCGGTTCCCCACAATTCTATCCCACTAGCGGTCTCACGATGAAGGGATCGCAATCAGACAAGTTATATTCAAACGGCGTACACACTCCAAAGAAATAAAAGAGTGTGTAGCACCCGAATCAAAAAGTACACGGACTGGATGAGATAGGATATGAATGGTACCTGAAGCCACCGCCGCGTCGGGTTCGTCTTCTCGACGCATCTCATAAACTCGTGGTTGCACCGAACCGACGCTAGAGTTTCCCCTTTCAGCATTCTGACCCCGTCCCCGGCCCCTGCCAAAATTCTGTTGAGGTTGACCAAAAGATTGTCGCTGGTTAATACCTTGATCAAGAGGTGTTGGGGCAGAAGCCCGAGTGTCCAGAGTCTGGTTCGGATCGGAACAATAAACCGCTCTATGCCCCATCTGACCACATGTGTGACACTTCAATGGTGGAAAGTAGCATTCCGAACTAAAGTGGCCTGGACGACCACAATTATAGCAAGTCACTGTGCGATTTGAGGTACCCGGAGTGGGACGGTAACCCCTCTTCCCTTTATTAGAACGTGACGATTGTCGGCAAAAGCAGTTAGTAAATCGTGACTTCGAAAGTTGCCACCCTTAGAGCGAAAAATTTCCCGACTTTCTGCTTCTTCGGTTCTTCAACGGTATCATTGTCGGGGCTCAACATATCATGGGCCAAAGCTCTGTCTTGATACTCTTTTAGCGTGGTACAAGCAAATCCGGCCATGTACCGCCGTAAATCCAAATTCATCCGCATATCAAAATAACGGATCTTATCACGCTCGTTCCGTACTTGATCCTTCACGTGGATCAGTTGTTGGTTATACTCAACAATCGCTTGCGAAACAGGAATGTTTTGCGGTTTAGCCTCGAAAAAGGCTCGGATTCGGCTTTCTCGCACCGGCCAAGGACAAAACTCGGCCTCCAAAAGCTCCTTAAATTCCTCCCATGTGGCAATGTGATCCTGTGGCTTGATGACCTTCCACCAGGTAGCGGCCTCCTTGGTGAGGAAATACTGAGCAATCGGTACTTTCCTCACTTCGGGGCAGTCAACCACCTCGAAAATCTTTTCCAATTCCGCTAGCCAGTCTTCCCATCCTAACGGATCTGTGGCACCGCCAAACTGTGGAGGGTGCATACGAATTACATTCTGAAGCAAGGCATCCGTGTTTGGGTTTCGGATTATTCAGCTGAACTGTTTGGGCTAAAATGGTCATCTGGGCGGCCAATTGTTGGAGTACATTCGCAACTCCAACGTCCGCGTTGTTCCCTTGGCCATTCGACTGGTCGTGCTGACTTTCGGTGTTGGGATGCACCGAGTTTGACAAGCTGGGGTTGGTTGACCCATGAATCGATAAAACGGCGCGCCACGCTCGCAAATCACGTCCACGGCCCTACCGGTGACATCTTGAAGAGCACACAATTCACGCAAGCACAATTAAATTACACGTCATCAAAGTGACCGATACTCACGAATACTAACAAAACGAAGCAAAACGAACAAGGAAACACCAGAAGAGTAAGAGGTCTTACAAGTGCAGGCCGCCTTTGTGATGATGGCGAAGTAGTGATACTGCGGAAAAATGACAACTCGATCGACCCAAAAGACCGACAGCCTAGGTATCCATAGACCTAAGCTCTGATACCATATTCTGTAACACCCCCAAGTTATTCAGGGAATATTACAGCGCCGTAAGCCCCGCCGTGGGACCCACAAGGCTAAACATACGCGGAACTATAAATTTTGACCGAGGAGGTCTGCGTACAATGGAATTAAGAACAACACAAAGGTATTCAAAACATAACCAATGTATTCACAACATCACAACTCGAATCAATACTTCGGCAAACACAGGCCGGAACATCAAGGAAAAGGGAAAACAATACTCGAGTATTCAATAGCCAATCCAGTACAACAATACTAAATGGGAAACTCCAAACATAACTGGGAGAAAGACACAGTATCACACTTGCCCAGTCTAGCGCACGCTACGCCTCTTTCATTAGCGTGCGCTAGCGAAGTTACCGGGTAGTCCAGTGGCTACTGTCATAAGATGTTAGCGCGCGCTAAGAAGTATCCTTTGCGTGCGCTAACTGTTGCCCTCCCAAAATCTCAGCTTACTGCCTCGGTCCGCTAGCGTGCATTAATACTGAGCACTAGCGTGCGTTACACAACACATATAGCGTACGCTAGCCGCTGCCTAGCGTGCGCTACCTGCTAGTCCAGACAATCTGAAACTCCACTGCTTCTACTGACCAAAACATTAGCGTGCGCTACCATTATGCCTTAACGTGCGCTACGTAACGGTTTTAGCGTGCGCTAGCCGAAGCATAGCGTGCGCTACCTGATAGTCCAAAAACCTGACAACCTCACTGCCTCTGCCGACCCGGACATTAGCGTGCGCTACGGACGGATGTTAGCGTGCGCTACTAACCACGAATAGCGCGCGCTAACGAACTCCTAGCGTGCGTTAATCCGCCAGTCCAGAGAGCAGTCTGAGTTACTGGTTCTGACCTGATTGGTCCCTTAGCGCGCGCTACGGTTCAAAGCTAGCGTGCGCTAATCAAGCTGAATTAGCGTGCGTTAGCCTAGACCTAGCGTGCGCTATTCCTCTGGCCCAGAATGTAATACCCGGTTGTAATTCATTCATTTTCATTCAGTAATTATCAGTCTGTAATTGTCACTCAGTGTATTTTCACTCAATTATAATCATTCATCAATCATGTTCGTTCACCGTGTTCACCGTTCGGAAAAACTTCGAGTTGTGTATCATTATTGTTCATTGTTTCAACTTTCCTCATATGAGTTCGACTTTGTTAGATCACCATTAATTTTTGGTAACTCCAAAAATTCTAAATCTTTGCAATATTATAGAGCATCGAGTTAGCTTTCTAATGGTTCAAACGGTGAGTCAATCTGAGTCCGGACGAGAGAGTTATGGTCGTTTTAGCTCACCCGCTCATTTTTCGACTTTTGGCGATCACCGCCGACTCGGTCGTGTCGTCCGACACGGCCGTCTGCGTACTCGTCCGGAAATGCCGAAATATCGCCCACGAGGACTCGGCCGTGTCGTTTGGCACGGCCGAGTCGAACTCTTCGGATAAGCGAGAAGCGCCCGGCCACGCCGGCCGTGTCCCGGGACACGGTCGAGTCATCTTGAGTCATTGTCGGACGGTCACTTCGGAAGGCCCTCGCGCCGCGGCCGTGTCAGCGAGGATACGGTCGAGTCCTGTCGGCGGTATGCGACACGACCGTGCCGATCGGCACGGGCCGTGTCCGGCAGGGTAGTCAACCCCTATAAATTGGTTTTTTGAGCATTTCAGCTCATTTTTTCCATCTTTTCCACCTTCTTACGAGAGAGATAAGCTTGAGGGAGAGTTTTCTTCATCAATTATCATTTGAGTGTGTATTTTTCATCACCTTCAATCATTTGGGAAGCTTGGATACTCGATTAAACTCGTGTTCTTCGGATCGAAGTGATTGGATATTCAAGAGGTAATTTCTTCAACACTTTGGACTTCGATTTTGTGTTAAGATATGATGTTTTGGACGTTATAATCATGTTATATGAAGGGATATGTATATGATTATGAGTTTGTATAAGGATTCATTGGATTATTGAAGGATTATTCAAGAACACTTTGTATATCGAGTTGAAATTGGGGGTTTTCGATTAATTGTCGTTATAATCACGTTTTCGGATATTCATTTCAGATTATTGATCATTTGGAAGATGTTTTGTTGGTTTGAAACACTTCTTCGGGGATTTGATATTGGTATATTGAGGTTTGATTGTAAACAATCGGAGTTTGGACGCGACGTGTTTGATTTAATACCTCAATGAACTTGGTTTATTCGTTTCGACGTTTTGAGTTCGTTATATTCGTGTTTGATTCGTTATTAATCATTGATATTCAGTGTGGTCATTCTCGTTCATATGACCTTCTGGGTTCATATTGCGTGGCCGGGTGTGGCTGTGTGGAATTTTTAGTCGGGCACACGATGGTTATGTATTGGGTTCACCGATACATTAGACCGTGCACACGGGAAAACGTTACACCGTGAGACTAATTAGGTACACGGACGGGTGTTGTACACTTGCACAGAACATTACGGGCGTACTATGATACTCCTCTTCAGCGTAATTCGTAACTAAGAATATTTCATAACTTCAGTTAATCATGATTGTGTATTTTCAACCCTTGAGGATTGTTGTTACGTATGGCGGCCGTTTGGGGATTTTATTTTCGAGTCTTGGCAAGGCAAAGGCACGGGAGAACATCTTGGTCGAGGAGTCAGTGATACTAGAAAGGGCCCCGATCATTCGATCACTTATTCGATCATTCATGTTTCCTTTATTTATTCCATTGAGACATTCCGTTTGAATACTCGTTTCATTCAGTGTTGTGTATTTTATCGTCACATAAGATACACATGTATTCTATTTTATCCTGGGTGTGTTGTATGAAACTCCTAATCGGAGTAATTGATGTTGTAATGTGGTTCGGTACTACATTTACCCTGTGTAATTCAACCTTTTTCATTCGCCTGGTGGGTCGGTCGGGGTCCACGGCACTGTAATATCCGCCTAGTTTGGGGTGTTACAGAGTTGGTATCGGAGCGTGATTTTGAATACTACCTTCCGAGTCATGTCTCATTTGAAGTCATCGTCATCAGACTAGTATCATTGGACTTTCATGTCACGTGTGACCTGTGCAAATGCCGAGCCAATCAGACCAAAAGAACTGTAAGATTTCTAACGCCATGGTATAATTTCTGGCAATAATCATTCATTCATCATTCATCAATTAACAATCCTCAAACATCATCATTCATTGTGATCAGGACGATCATATTAACTCATTAATCACTTAATTCATTTCATTACTCAGTTGTCGATCTGGATGGTCATATTATCAATCTTATTAAGTTATTCAAGATAATCACTTCAAGAATTTTATCAGATAATCATGTCACTTCAGTAAATCATTCATATAATCACTAAGTTAGAACATGTATACTCATTTTCATCATCTCATGACATAATCGTAACGTGATAATTATGCGGGAAATGTAATCATTATGCGACTTTCCTCCTTCAGTATGGAAAGGGCAAGAAGAGGACGTGGAGGACGAGGCCGTGGAGCGGGCCGAATCCCGAGAGTTCGTGTGAATACACGTGCGAATGCGAGGAATAATGCTAATTCATCTAGTAGCGACGCTGCTACTCATTCACCTGGACGTGATCATTCTCTATCAGGGAGTCGTACTCGGGACACCGCTCAGTCAGAAGGTGTTCGGATCGATCCACTCGCCTTTATGCAGGGCATGATGGCCCAGATGACTCAGATGACACAACTAATGGAGACGATGCAAAATTCAGCTAATCAAAATCAACAGGCTCCTCCGCCGCCACCTCAGAGGCAAGAGAGAAATGTGAGCATTATCATCGGCGACATCTCTCGCCAAAGGCCACCTACTTTTGAAGGCTCATCTGAACCGGCGGATATTGTTCATTGGCTCGAACACTTCGAGAAGCTATTTGCGATGGTAGAGTGTCCCGAAGGACACAAAGTTTCAGTTGCGGCTTACTACCTGGGTAAGAGCGCTCATTCTTGGTGGTTATCGTTGAAGCCCACCGAAGGATCGTGTACTTGGGATCAGTTTAAGACTCTCATGATAGAGAGGTATTATCCGGCCCCACTCAGAGAGGCCAAGCTGTCAGAGTTACTCACTCCCGACCCCTCATCAGACGCGGATGTTCTCGCCATTGCCGAGAAATTTCAGGAACTTCTTCCGTTCGCCTCATCCATCATTCATTCCGAGGCGGATAAGATTAAGTATTTGAAGAGGTGAAACCACGTATGAGATTACGATTGCTTAATCATAATTGCACCACGTTGGCGAATTCATCGAGAAAGCTCTCACTTATGAACTTACTGCTAAGGAAATTGCTAAGCGGCAACCTTCGTGCTAGCAAGAAATCGAAGAATCAGTCGGCCAAGGCGGTGGACAGCCTTCAAGAAACCCCGTGCGGGATCTGTTTTTTCTAAGCAACCTCCTGTGTCGTCTAAACCCGCGGAATCTCAGTCTCGAGCGGCCAGTTCGGCCATCACCTGTTTTAACTGTGGGGAGCTTGGTCACCTCAGTACCAAGTGTCCTCGACAGACTATCACGTGTCATAATTGTGGGATTGCTGGGCATAAGGCCCGTTTTTGCCGTAGGGACTCCAAACCTACTCCAGCGTCATCTCAAGCCCCAAAGCGATCAGCTCGTTGAATCAAGCCACTCAATCGGCGTCGTTTAAAGCAGCAGAGCGACTAAAGGTGGAGCCTATAGTCAGCCAGACGGAGCGTCGGTCTGGGACTAGCAAACCCGGATTTATGAGATGAAGAAGACCGATGATCCCGAGGCCCGAATGATCTCGGTACACTCGATATTCTATCTCAACCTTTGTGTGTACCCTTTTTGATCTTGGTGCATCGCATTCATTCATTTAATCATGTTTGAGTAGACTACGTGCGGGTAGTGCTACTAGTTGTGAGCCTTATGTCATTGGTCTACACGATGGTAGGCGAATCATCGTGAATCGTGAGATTCAAGATTGTCAGTCGATTTCATGGTCGTGTATGGCGGCGTACCTTATCGTGGTAGATTTGCCGAGAGACGACGTCATCTTGGGTATTGATTGGATGGATCGTCATGATGCCATCATTAGTGTCCGTAAGCGTATGATTACTATCATTTCGACGATGGGGTTGAATGTGTGTTTCGGGGAGGTAATCCCTACATTGCAGTAAGGTCATTAATTTGATGAAAGCGGTGCGATTACTCGGTCGGGGATGTGTCGGTTATTGGTGCTATATGACCAAAACCAGGAATCATCGATAATGTTGTCGGATATTCGGTAGTAAGGGAATATGCGATGTATTTCAGACGAGTTACAGTTTGCCTCCACAGAGGGATGTGGAATTCACGATTGAGTTGGAGCACGTACGTCCCGATATCGAAGGCACCGCAAGAATGGCCCCGATCGAAATGCGAGTTGAAGAATCAACTTGAGGAATTGTTCGAGAAAGGTTATATCCGACCGAGTGCGTCCGTGGGGAGCACCGATCTTTGTTTGTCAAAAGAAGGATGGTTCTTTTCGCTTGTGTATCGATTATCGGGAATTGAATAGGGTGACAATCAAGAATAAGTATCCTTTACCCCGTATCGATGACCTTTTGGATCAACTTCGAGGAGCTTGATATTTTCCAAGATCGACTTAAGATCTGGATATCATCACCGCGGATTCGAGAGTCGGACATCGCGAGGACGGCGTTTCGAACACGCTATGGTCATTATGAGTTCGTAGTTATGCCGTTCGGGCTAACTAATGCACCTGCGGTATTCATGGAGCTAATGAATCGGGTCTTCATCGACTTTTTGGATCAGTTTGTTGTTGTCTTCATTGATGACATTTTGATTTATTCTCGTAACCGAGAGGAACACGAGGTTCACCTTCATCAGGTTCTCGACGTGTTGAGACGAGAGCAACTTTATGGAAAATTTTCCAAATGTGAGTTCTGGATGTCCGAAGTGACGTTTCTCGGACATGTAATTTCATCAGATGGAGTGCGTGTTGATCCTCAGAAGACGGAGGCTATCCAGGATTGGTTACCTCCGAAGAATGTTAAGGAAATCCGAAGCTTTCTCGGATTAGCCGGTTATTATCGGAGGTTTGTGGAAGGATTTTCCAAAATTGCTCAACCGTTGACGAACCTTTTGCGGAAGGATAAGAAATACACGTGGTCCGACGCGTGTCAACGGAGTTTTGAGGAACTCAAGAGCCGGTTAATGTCAGCACCTGTACTTTCCTTACCGCAGGGGACGGAAGGATTTGTGGTTTATAGTGATGCGTCCGGACATGGTCTCGGATGTGTACTCATGCAAAATGGGAAGGTTATTGCTTATGCTTCACGGCAATTGAGGCCTTACGAGGTTAATTACCCGACCCACGACCTTGAGCTAGCAGCCGTGGTGTTCGCTTTGAAGATTTGGCATCATTACCTTTATGGCGTCACTTGTCAGATATTCACCGATCATAAAAGTTTAAAATATATATTTATTCAGAAGGAGTTAAATATGCGACAGAGGCGGTGGTTAGAACTAATCAAGGATTATGATATTGAGATCCTTTACCACCCGGGCAAGGCGAACGTTGTCGCCGACGCCTTGAGTCGTAAGTCCGTTCAGAGCGGATGCTTGCTCGTTTAACAATTCGGAAGGAGCTCCAACAGAATTCCTTAGACCCGAGATCGAGGTCAGCCGGCGAGTTCGGGGACAACTTTGTATGTTAGAGATTTCATCATCTCTTGAGGATGCAATCAGGGAGAATCGTGGTTCGGACCAGATTGTTGCGCATTCGTGAGGATGTGGCTCGGGGAAAGCCTCGGATTCGTGGTCCACGAGGATGGACTTTTGAGGTTTAAGAACCGGTTGTGCGTGCCGAATGACGAGTTGAAAAACTCGATTTTGAGAGAAGCTCATGCTACCCCTTATTCTTCATCCGGGGCTAGCAAGATGTATAAGGACTTGAAACAAAATTACCGGTGGAGTAATATGAAGCGAGAAGTCGCGGAATTTGTTTCGAGATGCTTAACTTGCCAACAAGTCAAGATTGAACATCGGCGGCCGTGGGTATCTTGAAACCTCTCCTATTCAGTGGAAGTGGGAAGACATTTCTATGGATTTCATCACGAGTTTGCCGACGCAGTCGTCGTGGCATGAATACGATCCGGGTGATTGTGGACCGCTTAACTAAATCACTCATTTTCTTGAGATTAAGGATACTTGGGGTCCCGAGAGACTTGCCCGATTATTCATCAAGGAGATAGTGAGACCGCAGTACTCCTAAAAGTATCGTTTCCAATCGTGACAGACGGTTTGTGTCACATTTTGGAAATCGATTCATCGTGCTATGGGAACTCGGCTCAATCTCGATCGCCTTTCATCCTCGGTCAAAGCGGACAATCGAGAAGGACTATCTGAGACATTAGAGGACATGTTGAGGGCATGCGTCCTCGATTGGAAGGACGATTGGGAAGCCCAACTATCATTGATCGAGTTCACGTATAATAATAGTTGGCATGCTTCCATTAAGATGGCACCTTACGAGGCCTTGTACGGTCGTCGTTGTCGATCTCCCTTGTGTTGGGATGACTTGTCAGAATCAATCGGCACCGAACCCGATATGCTTATAGACGCCCGGGAGAAGGTAGCTTTAATCAAGAGTCGTATGTTGACAGCTCAGAGTCGACAGAAATCATATGCAGATAATCGTCGTCGACCACTAGAGTTCGAGACGGGTGACCACGTTTTGGTCAAGGTATCCCCGAGTCGAGGTATTTTCCGTTTCGGAAAACGGGGGAAGTTGAGTCCGAGATTCATTGGACCGTTTGAAATTTTGGATCGAGTAGGCGAGTTAGCTTATCGATTGGCTTTACTTCCGGCTTTGAGCCGAATTCATAAGGTGTTTCATGTCTCTCAGTTACGAAAGTATGTTGCCGACCCGAGTCACATATTGCAGTTCGACGAAATCGAGATCGCCGACGACCATTCATATGAGGAGCGTCCTATACGAGTCTTAGAGCGGCGAATCAAACAGTTGAGAAATAAGTCGATTCCTTTGGTCAAGATTCAGTGGTCCAGACATGGAGTCGAAGAGGCTACTTGGGAAACCGAGGATAGTATGCGGGAGAGTTATCCCGAGTTGTTTGACCCTTAGTTTCGGGACGAAACTCTTTTAAGGGGAGTATGTAATACCGGTTGTAATTCATTCATTTTCATTCGGTAATTATCGATCTGTAATTGTCACTCGGTGTATTTTCACTCAATTATAATCATTCATCAATCATGTTCGTTCACCGTGTTCACCGCTCGGAAAAACTTCGAGTTGTGTATCATTATTGTTCATTGTTTCAACTTTCCTCATATGAGTTCGACTTTGTTAGATCACCATTAATTTTTGGTAACTCCAAAAATTCTAAATCTTGCAATATTATAGAGCATCGAGTTAGCTTTCTAATGGTTCAAACGGTGAGTCAATCGAGTCCTGACGAGAGAGTTATGGTCGTTTTAGCTCACCCGCTCATTTTGACTTTTGGCGATCACCGGCCAGGACTCGGTCGTGTCGTCCGACACGGCCGTGCCGTACTCGTCGAGAAATGCGAAGTATCGCCACAGGACTCGGCCGTGTCGTTTGGCACGGCCAGTCGAACTCTTCCGGATAATCGAGCAGAAGCGCCCGGCCACGCCCGGCCGTGTCGGGACACGGTCGAGTCATCTCGAAGTCATTTGTCGGACGGGTCACTTTCGGAAGGCCCTCGCGCCGCGGCCGTGTCAAGCGGGACACGGTCGAGTCCTGTCGGCGGTATGCGACACGGCCGTGCCGATCGGCACGGGCCGTGTCGGCGAGGGTAGTCAACCCCTATAAATTGTTTTTGAGCATTTCACTCATTTTTCCATCTTTTCCACCTTCTTACGAGAGAGATAAGCTTGAGGGAGAGTTTTCTTCATCAATTATCATTTGAGTGTGTATTTTTCATCACCTTCAATCATTTGGGAAGCTTGGATACTCGATTAAACTCGTGTTCTTCGGATCGAAGTGATTGGATATTCAAGAGGTAATTTCTTCAACACTTTGGACTTCGATTTTGTGTTAAGATATGATGTTTTGGACGTTATAATCATGTTATATGAAGGGATATGTATATGATTATGAGTTTGTATAAGGATTCATTGGATTATTGAAGGATTATTCAAGAACACTTTGTATATCGAGTTGAAATTGGGGGTTTTCGATTAATTGTCGTTATAATCACGTTTTCGGATATTCATTTCGGATTATTGATCATTTGGAAGACGTTTTGTTGGTTTGAAACACTTCTTCGGGGATTTGATATTGGTATATTGAGGTTTGATTGTAAACAATCGGAGTTTGGACGCAACGTGTTTGATTTAATACCTCAATGAACTTGGTTTATTTGTTTCGACGTTTTGAGTTCGTTATATTCGTGTTTGATTCGTATTTTGAATGGGTTGTTGAATATTGTATAATTCAAGGTTGTTCGAGCGATCGATATCTCAATTAGGACGTCGTTCGTGGAAGGATTATTGTCACCGGTATTGAGTAAGTTAATTCTTACTCGGTTAAAAGGATATTCATCCCTTTTGTTGTTGTTCATTCATAATCATAACTCATTCATCATTGTATTAACCGTATCAAAACTTGTTATTGTCAATTAATCACTTCAGTCATAAGGAACGACGGTTCCAATCATTTCATTGAGTTGTCATTTACTTCACTATTATTTTCATCTCGGTGAGTCATTCTTGACCTTGTCGAATTATTAATCATTGATATTCAGTGTGGTCATTCTCGTTCATATGACCTTCTGGGTTCATATTGCGTGGCCGGGTGTGGCTGTGTGGAATTTTTAGTCGGGCACACGATGGTTATGTATTGGGTTCACCGATACATTAGACCGTGCACACGGGAAAGCGTTACACCGTGAGACTAATTAGGTACACGGACGGGTGTTGTACACTTGCACAGAACATTACGGGCGTACTATGATACTCCTCTTCAGCGTAATTCGTAACTAAGAATATTTCATAACTTCAGTTAATCATGATTGTGTATTTTCAACCCTTGAGGATTGTTGTTCTGTATAACTGACCCCGTTTGGGGATTTTGTTTTTCAGGTCTTGGCAAGGCAAAGGCACGGGGAGAACATGCTGACGTCGAGGAGTCCCAGTGATACTAGAAAGGGGCCCCAGTCTGTTCAGTCACTTATTCAGTCATTTATGTTTCCTTTATTTATTCCGCTGCAGACATTCCGTTTGAATACTCGTTTCATTCAGTGTTGTGTATTTTATCGTCACATAAGATACACATGTATTCTATTTTATCCTGGGTGTGTTGTATGAAACTCCTAATCGGAGTAATTGATGTTGTAATGTGGTTCGGTACTACATTTACCCTGTGTAATTCAACCTTTTTCATTCGCCTGGTGGGTCCCAGTCGGGGGTCCACGGCACTGTAATATCCGCCTAGTTTGGGGTGTTACACAGAACACTTCCGAAAGGTCTAAATAATATGATCGTGGCCTAAACAAGGCACGAAACTTAATAACAATATCAACAACATCTCTACGCGTTTACAGAGCGACAAAATAAGGGGAACGGAAAGGTCAAACGGTCAATAAAAGTACGGGTATTACACCCAGCTTAGCCGGACTAATCCTAGTCCCTCAATGAACCCACTCCTAACCCATTGAGAGAAGTAAATCGCGAGTCGCTCGAGCAATTCCAGGGTTCCCAATGCCTTTTCTGTACACTTCTGCGCACAAGGAGAAGCCCTTAACTGATTAATGCCAGTTCCCAAAGACAGCTTCGGGAGAATGACCCACTGATTAGTCAAGACTCCGGGTTCCCAGCAAGGAAATACTCCCACACTGCCGCTTGACGCGAGATTAAACATTGATTAGCGGTTGCTTGAGCTATCCCCGGGGAGCTAGAGGATCATAAAGAGAAAAACTTCCGCTTTCACCTCCTTTGATGGGGTTAGAACCCAAGACCTCTCCAAAGGAGTGTCTTGGGAGTAGGCGTCCTACCACTGGACCACCCACCCTACCCCACACGATGATTTATTGATAATCAACGAATTTCGATTTATCATAGGAATGAGCAAGTTCAAAACACAAATCAATACCAGAACTATAACATTAGTAGAGCTTTGTAAGAAGAACTAAATCCTCGGGGTTTATAGGATAACTTTCACAACTTAAATCAAATAATTGAGTTTCCTATGAACATCCATATAAAATAGGTTAATTAGTTAATTGCGTACCTCGAAGAGAAATGAAGGGAAGCAAAATGTAGAAATTATTATTACTTCTTGAATTTCTTCCAAGTTTAGTTTTACTCGGAACAATTTAATTTTCATCACTTGCTTTAATTTAGTTTATGCAATTAAACCAAATTCCTCAAACCCAAATTGTTTAAATAAAGCCGAATATCATAACCGTAATAGCCGCAAACCGTGAGTTACTCTATGGGTATGATCCTATTATACGATACTATAAATTGTAATACTTGCGATTTAGTGGTTGATATTCGTGGGAACGATTCCATGTGTCACCTTCCACAAGAAATATCCTATTTGGGGGGCTGTTCCGAGCTTCCACATATGGCCCCAGATTCTAGGGCTTAGCCGTGTTCGTGTAACGGGGCCGACTCTCGTAACACATCCACGTAACCCGACTTCATAGTATACCTCCTATTCTTCATAAACCTCCACGCAAGTTGGTCGTTTCCAAGGCCAGCAGAGATACGAATAGTTGTAGTTCTTGAAACCACATCCTCAGGAAATAATTCATGCAACTATTTTAACTCCCATCCTTCGGCATCTTGGATCCGTAATACCCTGCATTGATCCAACATAAGGCTCCCCTCGATTGGAGATCCACGGCCTCCCATCACCTTAACACTCGCTCTATCACCAATCGCCTATATGACCTTTCTCCTATACTTCCCTCCCGTTATATAAACAGCGAATAGTTAAACAGTCGATACAAACAACTGGTCAACCAGCCAAGTAAAACAATCAACACTCAACATTTAATTGTCAAATACGACCTATATCCGAAACACTAACGTTTTCGGTAAGCACCTTTATCTTTTTACTAAACTAGTTTTTAGGTTCACGTCCGTCTACATCCAGAACACTATAGATTTTAAGAAGCACATTATTTCTAATAAATCAGCTTTTTAGGTCAAGTATTCTCAATTGAAAGAACTTTTAAGACTAAATATTACGCATAAGAAACTGAGGTATGATCGATAGGATCATACCCTCTAGAAGGCACAGATTGTGAAAAACAGAGATATACAACTTACACGTAAATAGTTTAACTTTATCGTGGAGACGTTTCTCTAGTCTTGCACCCTGAATTCATCAAGACCAGATTTATCAATAGGCCTCATGAAAAACATGGAAATATAGTCCATTACTGTAAACTCCTTGTACCGTGGGGGACTATTTTCTGAGATCAAATCCTTGATCGGAGCATATATTCTTCCAGTTGAAGCAGCACCAGTGAAGAAGCCGGCAAACGAAATTCTTGGTCCTACCCGGTTGGCAAGAACTCTATGAACCGGGCTTATGAACTCGTCGTTTGAAATTATCTGCACAGACAATAAAAGTTTAGCTTTGGTACAAGAGATGGGTATAATTACAAAAACTACACTTGAAGTTTGGCTTCAGAAAAAAGCAAGAGAAAAGATTAGCTTTGGAAATTACAAAAATCACCCTTAAGGTTTACATCCGTCTTATATTTTGCGCCTGCTGTTGGTTGAGTTAACCTATTGATGAATTTATCAAATATTTTTACAATTGCACCCTCAAACATTTTTTAGGCATTACAAACTTCCCCAACTTTCTATCTTATATTTTACAATTACACCCCTCGGCTTTTCTAAATATTTTACAAGTAACGAGAAGAAATGTTGTGGCTATTTGTAACATTTTGAAAATGTGAGGGATGTAGATGTAGAATATTTAATGACGTTGTCACCTCAACCAACGGTTATGACAAAATGCAAGTGCAACCAAATCTCATGGTGTTTTTTTTGTAAATCTTAAAGTTCAACCGTTTTTTCTTCTTCTTCTTTTTTTTTTTTGGAAATACCAGAAACGTCAGGGTAGTTTTTCTAATTATCCGAAAAGATGACCAGAAGAAGTACTTCTGAGATTTAGACTGGTACCCCTTTTCAGGTTGCAATATTTATAGGAAATTTAGTGTATTGTAATTTTAAACTTCAACTGGATTTGTTCGTAATTAGGCTAAACTTGAGGGGTAGCTTTGTAATTTTACGCTAATATAAACAGCAGCGACATGAAAGCTACTTATGGACGATATAAACCTGTAACATGTCTCCAATGTTGACAACCAAACTGCCAGGCAGGGGTTGTACATTTATGTACTGATTTTCATGCAGAACCTGGAGGCCACCAATTTGATCTTGTAAGAGAACTGTTAAGAAAGAAGGATCCGTATGCTTGCTCGTGCCCATTGTTAGGCCCGGTTCCGGGCATTCCGGATAGTAGTGACCGATAAAAGTGCGATTCCTGGCACATTCTAGGGCTCCTAGGTACTCTGGTTTAAGACCGAGAGCCTCCGATAATAACTCGAAAAGAGTTTGTCCTAGATTTGTAACTTGATCAAGATACTTGATTGTTGATTCCCTGTTAAGTACCAATTATCTCACTGTTTAGCTACTTACAATAAAGAGGGAGGAAGAAAAAACTCAATTATCTTTCATAATTACAAGTACCTAGATATTTGTTTCTATTTTACAATGAGGACAGACCGACGGGCGGGCATTTAAACTTTCCAGCATCATAAATGATGCTCCCTCCATCCCACTTGAGGACTCCACTCTCGATACATGATTTTGTCCCAAGGAGTCCACTTTCAAACTTAAGAATATTATCGAATTAAAATTAATATAATATTCCTTGAATTTATGCTTTTCATTACATAATTTCTTATGAAGAAAAATCAATGTTTGAAAAAGCTTCCCGCTACGCACTGAGGCGTTTGGCGACCTGCAAACTGCAGGTAAGGCGTACGCCTTTTATCTAAGGCGCACGCTTTTAGGGCTCAGCGTGCGCCTTTCACGCCTTTTACTGAGGCGCACGCTTTTTATGTTTTTTTTTTAAACTTAGCCCTGGTAACGACGTCGTTTCCAGGCAGAATAATATAAAAAAATCAATAAAGGGGATATCTCGGCCCTTTTTGACCAGAAACTCTCTAACTGCCAAACAAAAAATGCCGCTGCTTCTTCTCCCGCTCGTTCTTTCAAGAAGAATAATTAAAAAAAAAAAAAAAAGTTAATAAAGGGGATTAATCAAACAACTCTGAATTCAGCTTTCAAGTGAAGCAAACAACTTTGGATCAGTTTGTGGAACTTATGTTTTTTTATTGAACTTATGTTTTTAAACTTTATATATGTTGTTTAAGCTGGATTATGACTTATTTGAAGTTTATTTGTTTAAGGGATTATTCTTTAGGTGTTATTCTATATAAAAAAATGCACGCACCCGGCACCTCGAGGATTACGCCTCGCTTGTTGGTTGGCCAACGCCTAGGCTTACGCCTTCGCCTTTTCAAACATTGAGAAAAATTATCATTTCTAATATTGAAAAGCGGACAGCCTGATACACGTTTTTGTGTTTACAAATTGCTAATACTCCTCAGGGAGTAAAATGTAAAACAAAAATAAAACAAAAATACAAGTTTCAAGGGGTATTTGTAATATCTTTAACTTTAAGGGGGTTTGCATAATGTTGAAAGATGATTTGATTTTTTTTGTAATTATGTCAAACCGTGGGTTATTTGCAACATGTGGTCAACTATTTTCATCTATCACAATAAATAATAAATTGACATTTCTATAGTAACTTTATTATATTGAACATTAGAAATAATCTTCAAATAAAACTAGTATAAAACACAGTGCATTACACAAGATTTATGAAAAACAAGCGTATTTTAATTTTATAATAAAAATTCCAACCTACATGTAAGCAATTCATTATTTGCCTACTGTATATTATTAGTCAACTACATTTTTGGTCCTTATGGTTTATCGGGTATTTCACTTTCAGTCCATTTTCTAAAAAAGTATCGGATCCACTCCAAAGTCCGACGACCCGTAACAGGTTCAGTGCATTTTTACTAACACCGTCAGTTTGACTTACATTGACCGTTAAATGTGAGGGTATATGTGTCTTTTATGTATTTTATTAAAAAAAAAAGTTTAAGAGTTAACTACATTTTTTGTCCTTGTGATTTACCGGGTATTTCACTTTCAGTCCATTTTTAAATTCAGATCCCATTTCATTTTGTCAATTTATTTAGTTTTTTCTCATAAACTATTCCAGAGATCTTTTTTGGTTTTGATGGGTTTTTTTATTTGTTTTGGTATTCTAGTATAAAATTTGATGGAGAAGCGTGTGAATTGTGGTTTATATTTTGCTCCATAAGCTTATTTTTGTAGCCGAATCTCAAAGAACATGTAGAAATATCTGTGGTTTTGTTTTTGATTGTGTGTTGTGAGTTGTATGGGAGTAGAAGTGGTATGTTTTTATAATAATAATAATAATAATAATAATAGAAGAAAGAATAAAATAGGGTATTTTAGTAACTTTCATTACCAGTTGAGGGTTTTTTTTGTAACTTTACATATTTTTAACTGGTAAAACTAACTGTCAAAAGAAAAATTAGATTGAACCTCGTGGGATTTTGGAGTGGATCCGATATTTCTTTTAAAAATAGACTGAAAGTGAAATACCCGATAAACTACAACGACGAAAAATATAGTTAACTCATATTATTATATTTAACAAATAAGTATATTTCAATCTTTGGAGATCAGCTGCCACTGAACGATGGTGTCGTTTCGTGCCCTGATAAAGCAAAAAAGAAGACAGGCCGATTATGGTCGACCGATGGCATCTTGCCAGAACAACTTGTAGGCTGCAATGACGGCTAACTAGGGCCGGAAAACAAACCAACCTACTCGATACTCTTTCGAATTTGATCGGTAAAAAGTTCGTTTGAGCTTGATTTATTAATATAATTGTTGGTAGTCGATCCGCCTTGGCGTCCACACAAGCGCTTCGGGCAGCCGAACGGCCGAGCGGATCCCAGGGCCGAACCGGTCATAAACTTGATCGTTTCTCGGGTTTGCACAAAAAACCGGACCGGGCCGAGACCTTAGAGCCGACCCGGGATCCGGACCAGAAAAACCGAGCAGACCCTACATGAATACGCTCCATAACCACGAATAAGGCCGACCAGAGTAGCAGGAAACTCGAGGGCCGACCTCATTGTCGGTCATAACAGATAAATATCGAAAGCCCAAAGAACAGGCAGACACGACAGTAAAAGAGAGCTGTCATGCCCCTTCCCAAAGCACACTTAAGAAGGTGACACGTGTCAAAGGAGTCACCTTCATCGTGACAAATGTCATCAGCATATTCATCTCAATCTTCCTATTGTCATCTGATGAATGGCTGACATTGCCGATATATAGGGCAGGAGAAAGTACAAAAGAAGGACTTTTGGAGGGGAGAAGAAAAGGAAAAAGGGAGAGAAAAAAAAGAGAGATAAGAGAAATACTGAAAAAGAATAAAAAAAAACTTGTAATTAACAAGCAAACCGAATAGACCGGCATACATTATTCTGCCCGGCTCTATGCTATCAAGAGGTCATTAATAAAATTTAGTGATCAAATATTTTCCACTTTATTTGTTATTTTCTACGTGTCTTCGACCCATTTGTCCCGGTCAGTACACGTGACGTTGATCAAATCAGACGTCAACAGGATGGCGCTAGAAGGAGGGCTCGAACCTCCGACCTTGTGGTTAACAGCCACAACCTATGCTTTTCTCGTTCATATTGCAAGCCAATCCTATGCTTTTCTTTAAAATATTTCTTGTTAAGTATATGATTCTCCATCTCTAACCACAAGTGGCGAATTACCATCAGGCCCATCCAAAGGGCCCGTTATACAATAGAGGCCACCATTATGAGGTGTACACGCTAAGAAGTTCTCTATCATGCATGGACGTATCGGACCATTCTTGGTGTGCCCATGATGGACACGACTTTGAGCCAAACTACAATCAGCACGCAGATGTTTTGAAAGGCAATCTGCTGGCGGGGCACTTTGACACACCTTGCGTTCATCCGGAAATAACCACACCCACCAAGGGATGGTAAGATGAAAGCATCGGAATCATCGTAACTATGAGTCGAAAGCATAGGAATCATCGTAATATGAAGTTGAAAGCACAGGAGCCATTGTGACCACGGGCTCCTGCTCGACTCGGCTGACCTCTTAGAGGTCATAATTTGAAGGATATTGAGCGTCGCTCAAAATTCCAGAGAAGGTCTCAAAGGGTCCTCGTATCCTTCAAATTAAAGTTGCAGTCAACATATACTGCAACATCTGAAAACTCCTTCGGAATTCCCATCCGCACCCGCGAAGGTCCTGGTAATCCGGACGGTAATGGGCCAGCTACCAAAAACATCTCCAAGTATTGAGCCATGTGTCAGAAAAGCAGCGGCGGCCCTTACAAGGGAATTGGAAGTTGAAGCAAAAGTAATCCGTAAAGGAGTTTTCCCCACAATCACCTGACCAGCGGTCGTTAGGATGCCACCGACGAAACCCAGAACTCAAAGTGATGAAAAAACCGCGGAAAGTGAAAAATACCAGCAAAACTAGAATAAGCCAAGGAAAAATCTCTATAAGAAAAGAGGGGCCCGGCCGACCGAGTCACTAACAATCCTGCAACTACGACTCCAAGAAGAATCCCGTGCTCGCGATGACCCCGGTCGAAATTAGGACACACCCACAGGAGAATTCGTTTCAAAAAGCAAGGTCAATGTGACCCCAGGAACGTGGACCTCGTCGCCCAAAAAGGCGGACCGTCTTCTACAAAACATACAAGGATCATCAGCCTCCAGGCCAATAATCTCATTATTAAACGAGCACCGGGGCCCGACATGGGACCTCCCGGATCCAAGTAGCAAAGCCCGTCAGAACGGAGACTGCTAGCTAGAATATGTAAATGACCAAGGATTAATTCATTTGTTGAATGCCATGAAGGTACAATCAATAAAATTCGATTCTATTTTCATCTTGGAATCAAACACACTATAAGACCGAGTTCGTCTCAAGACTCGAATGACTCCTCCAAGCACTATAAGACCGGGTTCGTCTCGGCACCCGAATGACCGGCTCCTCCGGCACTATAAGACCGGGTTCGTCTCGGCACCCGAATGACCGGCCTCCTCACTATAAGACCGGTTCGTCTCGCAAGACCGAATGACCGGCCTCCTCCGCACTATAAGACCGGGTTCGTCTCGCACTCGAATGACCGGCTCCTCCGCACTATAAGACCGAGTTCGTCTCGGCACCTCGAATGATGGCCTCCCAGCACTATAAGACCGAGCTCGCCTCGGCACCTTACAAGACAGTCCGCCCAAGACAAAGTCCGTGCTCGCCTCGGCACCTTACAAGACCGGTCCACCTGCAGACTGAAAGTCCGAGTTCGCCTCGCACCTCACAAGACCAAGTCCACCCAGATCTGAAAGTCCGAGTTCGTCTCGGCACCTCACAAGACCGGTCCACCCAAGACTGAAAGTCCGAGTTCGCCTCGGCACCTTACAAGACCGGTCCACCTGCAGATGAAAGTCCGAGTTCGCCTCGGCACCTCACAAGACCGGGTCCACCCAAGACTGAAAGTCCGAGTTCGCCTCGGCACCTCACAAGACCGGTCCCACCCGGCAATGAAAGTCCGAGCTCGCCTCACTCACAAGACCGGTCCACCCAGACCGAAAGTCCGAGTTCGCCTCGGCACCTCACAAGACCGGGTCCACTCCAGATGAAAGTCCGAGTTCGCCTCGGCACCTTACAAGACCGGTCCACCCGACACTGAAAGTCCGAGTTCGCCTCGGCACCTCACAAGACCGGTCCACCCGGCACTGAAAGTCCGAGTTCGCCTCGGCACCTCACAAGACCGGTCCACCCGGCACTGAAAGTCCGAGTTCGCCTCGGCACCTCACAAGACCGGTCCACCCGGCACTGAAAGTCCGAGCTCGCCTCGGCACCTCACAAGACCGATCCGCCCGGCACTGAAAGTCCGAGCTCGCCTCGGCACCTTACAAGACCGGTCCACCCGGCACTGAAAGTCCGAGTTCGCCTCGGCACCTGACAAGACCGGTCCACCCGGCACTGAAAGTCCGAGTTCGCCTCGGCACCTCACAAGACCGGTCCACCCGGCACTGAAAGTCCGAGTTCGCCTCGGCACCTCACAAGACCGGTCCACCCGGCACTGAAAGTCCGAGCTCGCCTCGGCACCTTACAAGACCGGTCCGCCCGGCACTGAAAGTCCGGGCTCGCCTCGGCGCCTCAAAAGACCGGTCCCTCCGGCACAATCAGCGAAGGGTGAGCAGAAAAAACGGCGGTCTGACCAACCGGGCCCAAACACAAAAAAGCAACAAAAGCCATAAAAAGATTTTATTCATAAGCTCTATGTCAGAATACAAAAAAGAATGGCACGCAGGCCATACATGGAATAAAACAAAAAGACTACTCGGCCCGGTGCTCCTGATCGGTCGCCTGAGAAGACTGCCCTCCACCTTCGCCAGGCACGGTCTCCACAGGATCTTCGACAGCTTCGGCGGCCTTCGGCTCATCATCCCCGAGAGCTTCAACCTTTAGGTCGGCCGCCTGAGACCTTATGTAGGCCTGGACCTCCTCAACGGTCTTCCCTTCCTTCATGAGATCCAATATCTCATAACAGGTGGAGACGTAGTTAAGGTTGATCAAATCCTCGTATTCGGGTGTCTTCTGAAAAGCAGCCGCCCCGTCAGCCAGGCCCTTGTTATAACCCGCAGACTCGCAAGTATGAACCCGCTCGGTCAATTGCTCAAGCTGGGCCTTAGCACTTTGCAAATGAGCCTCGTACTCGGCCTTGATATCCAGGCACTGTTTTTGCGCCTTCCCAGCCGCCGTGGCCATCTCGTCGGCCTTCCCTTTCCATACATCGGCCTCAAAGGCCCGCCTCTCCAGAAGCTCCATCTTACCCTTCACAGAAGCCATCTCATCCTCCAAAGATTTGATATGCGAAGGGCAGAGATGGTGTTCCTCCTGTAAGGCCTTGAGATCGGCCTCGCCTTCTTATGTTTCCCAGTGCGGTCGGCTCCCAAATGCCTTCACATAGGTGCACAACGCCCGGCCTGAATAGCGTTTCCAAATGGATCTGCTCATCCAGGATCCATGTCGTTGGTCACCATCTCCATCTTGGCCCGGCCCAAAATGGGGACATAGCCGACTCAACCACCGATGGGGGACCCGATCGAGCGATGGCGGTTGGAGTGGCTGCTCGGACGTAGTCGAGAAACCAGCCTTGTCTCCGCCCTTTCATCCGGCACAAGGTTCTTCCCGATCCTTATTCACCGGAGATAGTGGCCCTCCAAATCAATCAAGGGCTCCTTACCCTTCGCCGGCTTTGTCCGTACAGGCTTAAGGCGGGCACAACGATCTCGGGAAGGGGGAAACCCTCGGTCTGGTCATGTTATCTTCAGGCCCGGCCTCTACTCTCTTCCGCTTGCCCGCGCGCTCCCTACGCTCGGCGGCCTCTGCGGCCAGCCTCGCCACCCTGCCACGCAGCGTCTCTTTCCGTCTGCATTTAACTCCTACCCTCGGGCCTGGATGAAGAAGATGTGTCAAAAAAAAAAAAAAAAAAGAGCTACCTGATTAAGACATTCTGCTCGGATTAGTGGATCGAAGTCCTGCGGCCCAAAGATTGTCCTCAGTAATCAGAAGGTATGACTTCCTCCGATCAACGGGAAGATCCAAAAGTGCTTCAACCCGGCCGAACAAAGAGGAGGTCTCTCAAGCGGGATACGTTCTGCACAAACAACAAATTATTAGCGTTAGACAAAAAAAGGAACAGCAGCAAAAAAATACGACACTTACTCATTTTGGCAACAAAGTCTTCGGGGACCCGAAGCTCGGCTATCACGCCAGGTTCCCACTCATCAACCGAGCACAGCCACGGCCCCCCTACATTGAACCACTGTTCTTTCCAGCTATGTATGGTCTCCGACACATCCACCAATTCCTTATACATCGCGTGCCGGTCACAAATAAAACCAACTGTAATCCAGACGGCCGACCGACCTCCATAAAAAGAGACTGTTAATCTCTTCAAAACTGGGCTCGGTCCATCCATGCTGACTAAAAAGAATTAGAAGACCCACCATCCGGGCCCAAGAATTCGGATGAATTTGGGCAATACAAAGACCCCACTGCCTCAACCACCGGGAAAGAACCAACGGCAGAGGGAACCTTAGCCCAGACAACAAAGAGCGGTAATACACCGCCGTGCATCCGACAGGAGGGGTGTGGGGTCTCTCCTCTGGGTCCGGAACAAACATCCGCACCACCGCGGGTATCTTAAATCGCCCCCGCCAAGCCTCCAGTTGCCCATCGGTGACCGTGCTGCGTAGGGGTGGACTCGGTTCCATTCGGTTCGGTTTTTGACCGAAACCGAGAGTCGAACCAAATATTCGGTTTCGGTTTGGTTCGGTTCTTTTTGAAGTTCGGTTCGGTTAAGTTCGGTTTTATAAATATTCGGTTCGGTTTCGATTTGGTTTGATGTTTTTTCGGTTCTTCACAACATACATTCAAATATTATATGCAATAGAATAAATTATATATAACAACAAGCCAACAAGAGTTATATATATGTTCAAGATAAAAGCTAGAGTTGCATAGCAATTTCCAAATATCTAAAAATATATAACAATCGTAAATCACAGTAGCTCATTCTCTCAACCTAAATTAATTGAATCACAAATTCATGAGCATATTATCGGTCATTCTTGGACCCATGAGGGTCTTACAAATGGAAAACGAATTATACTAAAATTCGAAAAACACCAAAATCACAAAAACAATGTCATTTTAGTATGTTGAAATTTGACTTCGGTCCATTTCGGTCCGGTCCGGTTCCGCTCTACCCCGAACCGAGAACCGAACCAAATTAGTTCGGTTCGGTTCTGTTTTTTTGTTTTTCGGTTCGGTCTTCTTCGGTTTCGGTTTTTCGGTTCTTTTTTCGGGTTTTTTCGGTTCGGTTTTGGATTTTCGGTTCCGAAATGCCACCCCTAGTGCTGCGTATCAAGGCCGAATCCCATTCCGCCTCCACAAAAGGAGACGGCCGAGGCCGAACCCAGCCCCCAGTCTCGCCACCCGCCGTCAACGACGTCGCCACCTCCACGTCTCCAGAATCTGCATCTCCAGAATCCGGCGATCTTGCAACCTCGCCTCCGTTCTCATCGCTCCAGTCAACGGGAGCATCACCTATCGACAAATCTGCCACTCCCGTGCGGTCTGGGGACACAACCGACTACTCCGCCGTATTCCTCCGCTCCGACATCGTAAAATAAGAAAAAAGAGGAGGAAGAGCAAGCTTACCAGGAAAGTCGGCGAAACCAGAAAAGAAGAAAAATTGCCGGAAAAGATCTCTCTCTGCAATAAAAATGGCGAAGGAGGCAATGAAGAAGAAGACACTCTATATTTATAGGATGAGACAGGGGCATTAAATACTAAAGCGGCGATTCATAATCATCACGAAGATTAAGAACGCGTGAGACACCGCGACGAATTACATCCCGCCACGCGTCCCCCTCACTATGACTCTTGGAGATCCCGAAGTCAAATCGATGCGACTCTCAAAGATATGTCCCTTCAAGGGATCTTATCCACCCCCAAATCGGATCGACCTCAATCTGAAACGATTCCAGCACCGGCCAAACCGGCACGACCCTGGACTCGGGGGTCCTTGTTGGTAGTCGATCCGCCTTGGCGTCCACACAAGCGCTTCGGGCAGCCGAATGGCCGAGCGGATCCCAGGGCCGAACCGGTCATAAACTTTATCGTTTCTCGGGTTTGCACAAAAAACCGGACCGGGTCGAGACCTTAGAGCCGACCCAGATCGGACTTAAAACCGAAAGGCACTCTACATGAATACGCTCCATAACCACGAATAAGGCCGACTGCAGTAGCAGAAGCTCGAGGGCCGACCTCATTGTTTGGCCATAACAGATAAATATCGAAAGCCCAAAGAATGCAGCATACGACAAGAAAAGAGAGTGCCATGCCCCTTCCCAAAGCACACTTAAGAAGGTGACACGTGTCAAAGGAGTCACCTTCATCGTGACAAATGTCATCAGCATATTCATCTCAATCTTCCTATTGTCATCTGATGAATGGCTGACATTGCCGATATATAGGGCAGGAGAAAGTACAAAAGAAGGACTTTTGGAGGGGAGAAGAAAAGGAAAAAGGGAGAGAAAAAAAAGAGATAAGAGAAATCGAAAAGAATAAAAAAACTTGTAATTAACAAGAAACCGAATAGATCGCATACATTATTCTCGCATTACTACGCTATCAAGAGGTCATTAATAAAATTTAGTGATCAAATAATTTCCACTTTATTTGTTATTTTCTACGTGTCTTCGACCCATTTGTCCCGGTCAGTACACGTGACGTTGACCAAATCAGACTTCAACAATAATGAACAAAACTTGAACAGTCGTTTTTTGTTTGATATAATATACAGCCCGGCCGATTTGAATAAAAATTAAAAATTATAAAATATATAAAAAAATCAAACTACTCGAGCTCAATTCACTTTGAACTCGATAAAATTTCGTTCAAACTCGACTCAATTACTAAACAAATAAAGGTCAAACATAATATTTAAACCTCTTAAAATTTTAAACAAGGATTGATTTTCACTCCTACGCCCAACGTCGTGCACAAATAATAATAAAAATTAAGGAGAAGAAAATGGCTGCCAATTTTTGAAGATTTTTCTCTGTCATACAATTAAATCTTAAAATAATAAAAAAATCTAAAAAAAAAACTGATTGAAAAACTAAAAAACAATTAAAAAAACTGAAACCTGAAAAAAAAAATTATTAAAAAAAAATATCGCCGTTTTACCTGCAAATTTCAGGCAACTCCTCTGGCTCAATACGATCACAATTCAGCAGAGAAATGGTCAAGGAGTCCCTCCAATTAGCCGCACGCGATCGATAGAGGTCAACGTTGCTACCATACTTCACTTTCTGCATCCTATCACGAGAATGGAACTCCTTCTTCAAATCCACATCCAGCTCGTGAAATCTCCTTATCCCATACAGCATACCATCCAGGACATCCAGCGAGATCCCGTGATTCACAACCTGGAAAAATCCCCATCCTTTAGATGCTTCTCCCACTTCACTGATAATCTTCTTACGACGACTGGTTTCGCGGATTCCACTGAGATCTACCACGGGGACCTGTAGATCGGAGTGGATCTGATTTTCTTCGTCGGCGAGTTCGTCAGGCGGCCTGATGAATATCTTCGGAACACTTTGAATTCCGGAATCGATGAGCCCCTTCACTCCGGTTTTCGTTTCCTCGAAAGCTTTTAATTCTTGGACACGATCGTAGTCTTGTGTAATTGTATGTCCTGTTAAGGACTGTTTGAGAGTGGAAATGTTCATTTTTTTTTCTAGAGCATGAGAATGAGAAAGATGGAGCTGTTGAATTCTACTCATACAGTTACGTAAGTGTTACGGTCCCTCCGTCTATCAAAGAAGAGACCCAATCCTTCCGGCGAAACAATTAAATATCGAGGGATTCAAACAACAGTATAGGAGATCAAATCTGGAGGGGACCCTGCGGTTGGATTTGAGGAGGTCCAGCATGAAACAATCACTTAGGAGACGATTTCTCTTGCGCAGTAGTTAAAAATATTTAACAACCTGAAACCAGATACACATCACGCGATTTTTTATAGAATTGATCGAATAGAAAATGAAAGTGTTATAAATTAAAAAGTAAAATATGTTGATAATAATGAAACTTGAAACAGATATTTTGTTAATTTGATTTGACAGGAAATATTTAATTAAATGCAATACTACGGGCTTTTTTGTTGAAATGGAGCAATTCAATTGGGAAAGATCGAAAGAGGGAGTATATGTATGTACACCATGCATTTTTTTTTATATTCCCTAGTACTCTCTCTACTCTCGATAAAATTTTCCGCTTCACTCAAAAAATTACTACTCTGTTCCAGTCAAAAGTTGGCCGAGGGTATATTTTTGGTGTATTTTAAATAATGATTCGTATAAATAATGATGATTAAATATGTGGTGGAGATTAAAAAGTAAAAAGTATTGATGATGAATGATTGGTGGAGATTAAAAAGTTAAAAGTGATTGTTTGATTTGATTGTAAAAAGTGATATATGTAAACTTACTGAAGGGACTACTTTTTGATAGAAATATAAACCTTTGGAAGGGACGGAGGAAGTATCTTTTTTAAAAAATTACATCTGTCACTCAATTTTTTAATTTATGAAGGTTGGTGACTTGGTGTTCCAGTGATGCTGTTGCGGAATATTGATCATACATACGGTCTTTATAATGGAACGAGATTGGTTGTTACTAAGCTTGGATCTTATAGGGAAATATACGAAAAAATTCCATTATTTTGAGTCAGTTTAGTCTCAAATTAAAAAATTTTACGAAAAAATCCAAAATACAGGCAAATCTATTCAGTATAGTTTTTTTACCTTTTCAGCCAGGGCTGTTAGCGGTCCGAGTGAACCCGAAACCCGGTCCTGAACCGGACCGAAATACCCGGGATCGAAACTCACCCGAAAACTAACGAGTTCGGATTCGAGTTCTAAACATTGAACCGAAACCGATAAGACCCGGACCGATAAACCGAAAAGAAACCCGATAATAAATTAAAAAAAGTTTATATGTATTTTATAATTTATATATTTTATACATATATTATTAATACGTTTTGCGTGTTTTAAACACAAATAGCATGCTGGTCAAGTAGTTAAGACGATGTACCTTTGAACAAAAGGTCTGGAGCTCGAATCATGTAACCCCCATTTATGTGATTTATTTTGCTGCTCTTCCTTCATTTTCCTAGTAAAAATCCATCCCACATAGGGCTGTTAGCAGTCCGAGTGAACCCAAAACCCGGTCATGAATCGGACCGAAATACCGACCGAAACTCACCCGGAAACTAACGAGTTCGGATTCGAGTTCTAAACATTGAACCGGAACCCTTATCGGTCCGGACCGGATCTACCCAGTAACCTATCGGACCGGATCCAAATCTGGAGAAAACCGGTCCGAACCGATCCGATAACAGCTCTATTTTCAGCATGTCAAAGGATATTTACAGTAATGCATCGACATGGAGTGTCCTAATTGACCCACAGCCAGAGGGGGCTCGCTGTAGAAGGTCTTGAAGAGCCCCCTTAAACGCATAGCAGACAGCTATCTTATTACTTTGAAAGCCACTGAATTTTTAATCAGGTAAAGGGCCTTTATGAAAAATCAAGTCAAAGAGGTCAACATTGACCTCCAAAACCATCTTCCCCACAACGTATAATAGGATAGGAGAAAATATCGATCTTGGAACTTGGTCCTTTATTCTGGCCTTAGTCTAATCTTTTAATGTGGCACTTCTTTATCTTTCGAAGTTGTTCAATTTTGGTCCTCTCGTCGAATTTTGAACATCTCGCCGAATAACAAGTACACAAACTTTTAAAAAATTACAATTAAGTCTCTAAAAGCAGAAAAATACAAAATTGCGGTCCTCTCGAGTCCTTTATTGTGGCCTTCGTGCAATTTTGATCCTTTAATGTGGCACTGACCGATTTTGGTCCTCCGACGGAGAGTGTATCTCACTCGCCAGTTTCCGATCAACTAATTCGGCGAGAGGACCAAAATCGTACAACTTCGAAAGATAAAAAATCAAAATCGGTCAGTGCCACATTAAAAGCCCAAAATTAGACGAAGACCACAATAAAGGACCAAAATGGATATTTTCTCCATATAACACGTCTGAAACTTTGTACCCCTCTTTTCTCCAATCTCAACCACCTCCCTCTTCTATGTACTCAATCTAAGTACATTTCTTGTGCGACTTAATCGAACAATGGAAATGCCTTATTCACTCGGATGTTTGGAGTGTTTCTTGCGCTTAAATTCGCTATTCGACAGCATAAAAATGGCTTATTCATTAAGCGTGAAAGGTGTCATTCCCCATTAGACAAAAAACGACTTCTACCCCTAATCAAAACCACACATTTATATATACAATATAAATAATTTAGACAAAAAAATAACTCTTACGTCCCCATTATATATACTCATTTATATATACAATATAAAAAATTTATATTTTAATATAAATGAATGTAATATATATTATTCATATATAAATAATATACATTCTTAATTTATATATATATATTATTGTATAAATAAACTTTTTTATCTACAAAATATCATATATATTATGAAAATATAAATAAATATTATATATTACTTATATATTAACATTTATTCATATGTATAATATTTATTATATATGTTCTTATCTATTTAAAATATATTTCTATATCTAAATATATATTGTATATTATAGATATTATTTATATATGTATTAAATATTTTATATATTGCCTATATATAAAATTAAATCATTTATGTATAATATTTGTTTAAATTTAAATAATATATATAGAAGATGGGTGAAATTTGAGTTTTTAATAATGTTTAAATTTATCTACTTTGTGTTTGAATTTAGCTACTTGTGTTTGAACTTGACTTCTTTGTGTTTGAAATTGGATTTTTAAGTACTTTATGAATTTATGTTTTGATTTTTGGATTATATCATTTATATTGCTAAAAAATAAACAACAATTTATAAAACAGCTTATAATTCATATTCAAGTGTAAATCGGTCATTTCTGTTATTCAGACAGTTTATTCAGATATAAATAACAGTATCAATTTATCCAAACAACACATTTACCACAAATTTGATAAACAGACCCTGCATCGAGTATAGAGTCGCTGCCGATCTTGCTGCAAGAATCGGAATCCGCCACCGTCGGCGACATTGCTGCAAGAATCGGAACCCACATGAACACATCAGAGACCCACCAACTCAGGTAGAGCGTGAGAGCGATGCAGGAAGGAAACCACTGTAATATGAATATTTCTAGCTTTTCAATCAACTGATCTTGAAGGAACCGCCTGCTTAACCACCACAGGTTCCCATTTCTCGATTTTGTCTTAGTTTCTGATTCCATCAGTTCTCGCTTTTGTGGTTTTTGAGTTTTGATTTTGGGATGAAATCGATGGAACATGATGACGAATTCGATGGGGTGTTTTTTTTTTTCGGTTTTGATTTTTGATTTGATTCCGGTTGGGATTTCTGGTTAGGATTTTTGGATCTAATTTCTGGTTCGATTGAATTGATGGCTTTGAATGGATTTAATGGGGGTATTTTTTTTCCGGTAGTAGAAGGGGTGGTTGATTTACTCCGGTGGCATAGAAGGCAGTGGCATAGATGGTTGTAGTTTCCTCGTACAAAAGATTAAGATGGGTTGAAGCTAGACCCCGCAATTCGTTCGTATCGTGTATTTTCGTGTCGTATACTTTCGTGTTTCGTGTACCAAAAGTCCAAACTCATACACGATACTAAATGAATTCGTGTCATGTCGTGGTCTGCATCGCAAATTGTCGTTTCGTGTCGTGTTTTCGTGTTAGACATAATATAAAATAAATATTAAAATATTATAAAAATAATAATTTTAATATTATAATATTATTTTTATAGGTTTTAGTAGGAAATGAAACGAATTAGCGAAAAACACGAATGTTTACACGAAATTTATGAAAATTCACATTATATTTTCAAATTTTAAAGTTTAGTATAAACAGAATTAATAAAATATATATTTTTATGAAATCAAATATAAAATATTATATATATATATATATATTTGTTTATTTATTCATTTATTTCGTGTACCTCGTGTCGTGTCGTGTACCCAAAGGGTAAACACAAAACCGACACTAAATCTCGGTCGTGTACTTTCGTGTTCGTGTATTTTCGTGTCGTGTACTCAAAATGCAAATCCAAATACTAAATTTTCATGTCGTTTTCGTGTCGTGTGGTAAATTGCCGGATCTAGTTGAAGCCTGCAAATTACCCCAACCACAGGGACCATTCATGTAATATACTCTTTTCATAATAACCCTTTACTTGTTTAAAAAGATCATAAAGTCCCCCTTTACCCGCTGAGAAGGTCAAAAAAGGGTGAGATTGTTAACATTAGCCTGTTTCTTGGGCTTTTTCGTTAAAAAGTTCTAATTTAGGACAAAACCGTAAATTGGCCCAAAATAATTGGACTTTTTCATATATTTCACGATCTTATATTATTGAAGCAAGAGTACTTGGAGGAAATAATTTTGGCGACATTGTTTATATTCCTAGAATGACTCTTACTCCTTCCGATGCAAGATTGTCTTTTCGGTTTCAAAGGAGACTTCCCGCTTATGGTTTCATATGCTATGATTATTAATAAAAGTCAAGGACAGTCTCTTTCAAACGTTGGAATATTTTTGAGAAAATCAGTATTTACTCATGGACAATTATATGTGGCGGTTTCTAGGGTAACCAATAGCGTGGATTAAAAATGTTAATTTGCGAACCAATAAAACCACTAGTGTGGTTTATAAGGAGATTTTTCAAAATGTATAATTTTGTTGTCAATGGAGTTGTACAATATGTAATATTTTATATATATTCATTTTACTATTTATATTTGTATTGTTTTATTTAATAGATGATGTCTTAAAAATGTCGTGCATCATGTTGACGTCTGATTTGGTCAATGTCACGTGTGCTGATCTGGATGAATGGATCGAAGCCACGTAGAAAATAAAATAACGAAAAGGAAGGTGTTTGATCACTAAATTTTATTAATAACCTTTTGATAGAATAGAGCCGAGCAGAATAAAGTGTGCCGGTCTATCTTGTTTGCTTGTTAATTACAAGTCTTTATCGTTCTTTTACAATCTATATGAAATCTCTCTTTTTTCTCTCTCTCTTATTAATGCTAAAAATCCCAAGATCCTCTTTTCACTGTACATTTCTTCTATATATAGACAATCTGGGCCAGTGGAGAGACGACAACTGGCGAATGTTTGGGGAATATGCCCATAACACTTGTCAGTCTGCATTCAAGTCTTGGACACGTGGCGGCCTCTAAGGAGTGCCTTGGGAAGGGGCGTGACTGCATGCGTTAATTGGCATGCGGGTCTGTGTTGCCGACTTTTGGTGATGTCTATCCGAGGGGTCGGTCCTCGGGTCCCCCGCTGTTCAGGTCGGCCTTGTTGTAATCTTAAATCGGAGCATTTTTGTCCCCTCTCTGCTCGGCCTTTTTTTTTCCACTAACTCGTATTTTACATACTAAGATCAAAAGACCATACTATTATCTTAGGTAACATTCCTCATCTCTCTACCTACTTTCTCATTCTAGAATCACCATCCGATATAATAGGAGCCAACATTCAACTCTTTATTCTCACTCTCTCTACCACCCTAATGATTGGTACCATCATTCAATATTTTATCTCTACACATTATCTCTCTCATAAATGACCACCACAAATCACCAGTACCGACATTCAACATTTTATATCCTCGTCTCTCTACACACTTTCTCACTCTATAATTATCACCTCAAGTAATGGGTAACAATATCCAACTTTTTATCTCCCTACCCACTTTCGCGCTCATAAATTACCACAAAATAATCGGTTACAACAGTCAACTTTTTACACCCCCGTCTCTCTACCCACTTTCTCAATATAACATTAGCACCTCAAGTAATCAATACCAACATTCAACTTTTTACACCCCGTCTCTCTACCCACTTTCTCTCTCATGAATTACCACCCCCAAGTAATCGGTACCAAAATGCAACTTTTTACTCCCTCATATCTCTATCCAGTTTATCTCTCATGAATTACCACCTCAAGTAATCGACACTAAAATTTAACTTTTTGCTCCTCATCTCTCAACTCACTTTCTCTATCATAAATTATCATCCCGGGTAATTGGTATCAATATTCGACTTTTTACTCATTCATCTCTCTACCCAATTTCTCACTCTAGAATTACTACATCAAGTAATCGGCACCAACATTTAACTTTTTACTCCCCAATCTCTCTCCATTTTCTCTCTCCAAAATTATCACCATAAGTAATCAATACCAACATTCAACTTTCTATCTCTCTATCGAGTTTTTTTCCCAGAAATTTACCACCCAAGCAATCGGTACCAATGTCCAACTTTTTACTTCCCTCAATCTACCATATTTCTCTCTCTAAAATTACCACCCCAGATAATCAGTATCAAAATTTAACGTTTTACTTCTCCATATCTCTATCCACTTTCTCACTTTAGAGTTACCACCCATATAATCAATATCTGCCACAACTCCACAATAATATTTAAAAAAATAGTTATTCAGATAAAGTAAATAAAATGACTTTCGTAGGCATCTTTGGAAAATATATAAATAACATCAAAGTCATTTAAATTAAATTTGAGTCGCATAAATTATATATGAGTCACTTAGTTGAATCATCACTTAGTTGCTCCTCATCTCTCAACTCACTTTCTCTATCATAAATTATCATCCTGGGTAATTGGTATCAATATTCGACTTTTTACTCATTCATCTCTCTGCCCAATATCTCACTCTAGAATTACTACATCAAGTAATCAGCACCAACATTTAACTTTTTACTCCCCAATCTCTCTCCATTTTCTCTCTCCAAAATTATCACCATAAGTAATCAATACCAACATTCAACTTTCTATCTACCACCCAAGCAATCGGTACCAATGTCCAACTTTTTACTTCCCTCAATCTACCATATTTCTCTCTCTAAAATTACCACCCCAGGTAATCAGTATCAAAATTTAACGTTTTACTCCTCCATATCTCTATCCACTTTCTCACTTTAGAGTTACCACCCAAATAATCAATCTATGCCACAACTCCACAATAATATTTAAAAAAATAGTTATTCAGATAAAGTAAATAAAATGACTTTCGTAGGCATCTTTGGGAAATATATAAATAACATCAAAGTCATTTAAATTAAATTTGAGTCGCATAAATTATATATGAGTCACTTAGTTGAATCATCTAAATTACATCTAAATCACCTAAAGTATATTTGAGTCACCTAAATTTATAGCTGAGTCACCTAAAATACATTCAAATCACATATTCGACTCACTAAATTACATCTGAATCACCTAAATAGGTGCGTCGACTATATTCGAGTAAAGAATTTAAAGATCATAACACAATTTAAATATCAAAAAAATATTGTTAGACTTGGAAAAAAAAATTATTTTTAAAGATTGCATATCCCCACTTCTGTTTTGTATCAAAGGCTCTAGGTACGAGCTACGAGAGTTTATCTCAATGCTTAAAAGCATGTATTTTTCTCTGCATGGGAGTATTCGGCCAAAATCATGACATTTTCAACTCTAGAATCGTCAAGTTGTGGGATGCTGAGGGATTTCTCCAACCAAAACCGTCTCAATAAGTAGAAAATTTTACAATAAAAGTGCTGTTATGGTCTGTCGGACGAGCTCCTATTTTCTGGCATTTATCTAAAACTGGAGTTGCAACGAACAATTTCTTCCATGCCTTGGATACGATTACCGATAAATCAATGGAAATTATGGAGGGACTAACGCAGATTATGCATCTGCAATAGCACTTTATTTTTCTTTTGAAAACAAAATAACTTCATCAAAAAAGCTGGAATCTGTCGGAAGTGATTGATAAGAGAAAGTCGAGCGGGGAAATCCATGAATTTATAAGTTCGTCGATACTCTTTGCATAACTAGCTCTATTAGTCCAATAAAGGCTAGTACAAAGATATATAAGAGCTTGAACGTCCTCAAGGATGGGCGAGAGCACAGAAGAGCAATCGGACTTCTCATTAGCAGCAAGGATGACAGACTCGGCGTCTCGATGGATGGTTGGGCTGCTTCAATGATAGAGCAAGTTCTTGCGCTTCAGCTGTGTGTTCATTTTCAAGTTACAACATCCGCTCCTTATCATAAATCCCTTTTTATGTTATCTTTTTGTAAGAAAAAAAATTACATTACTCAAGAAGGGCATGATTAGTACCCTGATTAAAGTATAAAAAACAAGCGACAACGATAATACAAAGAAAATAAAAATAAAATTACAGTAGCAGAAATAAGGAACAAAGACAAAACAAGACAAAGGCCGCCTCATAGTAGCTTACAGTTCATAATTGATCTTGGATTTTGCAAGAAAACTGGTGCAGGAGCACTGTTCATCCAGCCCCTGGGCCAAGTGGGGAGGACTCATTAGCTGCGGTAAGCCTGTAGGAGGTCGTCCCACATCGGATGGATATGCAAGGCTGTTTAGGTTTAAATATGTTGGCCAAACCTCCACTCATAACCTGAAGTTGAGGTGGAGTTAGGCTCAGGCATTGGCGGCCTGCAGTTGGGTGTGGGAGCGGTCCTCGAGGGGTGTGTGGATGGTGCAGGGGCATCGATCTAGTCCTTGGGACCAAGAGATGAAGACTCTTTGGTCGTTGGTAAGCCTGGAGGAAGTCATCTGGTGTGTGTGAGCGGTCCTCGAAGGGTGGATGGATGGTGCAGGAGCACTGCTCATCCAGGACCTGGGCCAAGTGGGGAGGACCCATTGGCTGCGGTAAGCCTCGAGGAGGTCATCCCACATTGGATATGCAAGGGTGTTGAGGTTTAAATGTGCTGGATAAACCTCTACTCACAATATAGATTTTGAGGTAGAGTTAGGCTCAGGCATTGACGGCTGCATCAGAAACTGCTCCATCAAAGAAGACATGGAGGCAGTTTAGTCCAACCCGTCGACTTAGGTTGAGGTTCTGGGTGGTGCGTCCGGGCCAAAAGAGACAGCCCAAAAATCTAGAATGAGTCTAGCGACAGCAAAAATCAACAAACGTGCGCCAGCGGAGTCTTCTTCAAAGATTTTCTTGTTACGGTAAAACCACAAAAAAGTAGGAGAGATGACGGCAAAATATTCTACAATATGAGAATGAGGTCCTTGAACTAAATGGCAATATTTCCGTTAAGAGTTAAATTTCGACCACGCGATCCAGCTTATATCATGAAGAATTCCCTCTTGGGAGCTTGAAACATGACATGGCGAAGGAGGGGAATGCCTGAATAATAACATTTAATGAGGGTTTCCTATCCTGCATGGGAGAGTGTCTTTTCCTTCCAACCAGAGATGCGACTCCATATTCTGTCTTCGATCGAATTGAAAATGTCCTTTTGTTTGAGCCAAACATAGATGACAACCCAAGGTACTTTCCATGAGTGTTAACCATTTGAATTCCCAGGAAATGAGATATAGAGGAGGAACGCTCACTGCTAGTATTCAGGCTGAAAAAAGTACCAGATTTCTCAAAGTGAACTGTTGATTCGAGACAGCTTCGAAGAGGTTGATTGCAAGTTTAAAATGCCTGGCCTCGTTAATAGTGACCTAACCCAAAAGAAGGGTGTCATTGACAAAGAATAAACGTGAAATGCTTGGGGCAGAACGAGCAACTCTAATCCTATGAACTTTCTGGCAACTCTGAAGGTCCTGTAAGATGCACGAGAAAATCTCCGAACAAATAATGAATAAGAATAGTATAGCGTATCACACTGTCTCAAACCTCTACCAAACGAGCTCCCATTAAGCATAAAAGATTTGCATAACTCAGACTGAGTATAAAATTTTAGATATTATATGCTTTTCCAAGCATAAAATTTTGTATACGTTTTTTCGTTAGTTTTATGAGAGTGTAGTATGTTTCATCTCAAAATTTGTATATATTTACAATCATAAAAAATATAAATTGATTCGGTTTATTCAATTTGGTTTGGTCTCCGAACCACCAAACCCCCCAAACCCATCAAATTAACTCCGTTTTGGTTTGGTTTGTGCTTTTCGTTTTAGAGTTTTTCCAGTTATTTTTTACGGGCCGAAGGTTCTACGCATTCTGTGCTATGGTCCACCTCATCCATATTAGGTCGCATTAGGTTTTGGTTCAAGGTTGCTAAGTGTAATGGATGCTCCTACAATTCCTCTATACGAGTTTCGAATCGTACTTGTACGACTAATTCATCTAAGGTACCTTGCCCTCACTTGCAGCAGGAAGCTCCCACATTCAATATCAACTGAGAAATGATATACTATCTTCACCACACTTATACACACTGCTTTTATGAGTTGCACCGTACGCTTTGTGATATAATATTATTATGATTATTTTATTTATAAAGCATAAGGTACAACCCCATAAAGCCGGGCGTGTATGGGGTGTGGTTGGAGAGATGTGGCTGTATCATTCCTCATATCAAATATTTGCAGACTTCTGTACTTGATAATTTGAGCACCAAATCCTCTGAATTAGATGCGAGTACGTAGATGAGTTTTTTTAACGAAGATCAAAATTTAAACAAGTTAGGAATTCGAACTAAATTGGATCTTGATGTCGATATTCCCTTGTCCGATTGCTTAAATATTGCTTAAATAATATCTCCTCATGTCACTTGAATGTATCATCGTGAGTCCTAAATCAAAGGTCGACATTGTGAAACCCGCTCCTATTCAAATGCTCCCACTAGGTCTTAAGAATTTGACTTCGAGTGGGGTTGGGTACCCATGGGAGTACATGAGTATGATCAGTAAATTGAAAGAACTCAAAAGTGCTCGAATTGCGACCGTTTCGCCTTTCAAGGAGCAACATAGACAGCTGATACCGATACATAGTTTCGAAGAAGTGCGGTTTCTTCTACTTGAAGATATTGATCTAGTCTGATGGGAACTCGGAAGTTTCTCTTTCAAGAACCTTGGGTTTCTGAGTATTAAGCAATGCTAATGACTAGAAGAGCTCACCCGTAGTTTCGCAATGGTATATCTGTTTTTTTCATTTCTATCTTATATATCAATTATATTTTATATTATTTCTATATCCAATTAGCAATATATTAACACGTCACAAGCGGCGCCCCTGGCTCTTTTTATATCATTCATGCAACTATCCAAATCAAAGAAGACAGGTGAAGATAGGAACTCCAGTATTGGGGGCAAAAAAAATCCTTAAATCGATGAAAAATCATTCGAAAAACAAAAAATGATCACCTAAATTTCGAAGCCTAATATATCATATTAAAAAATTGTACTTCAACCAAAATAGGCTTCCTTTTCAAGTGGAACGGGAGTACAAAATAAACAAGGCCACCCTTTGGATTTAACTTTTGAGTTCTTAGATTTTGAAAACCAATGCCCATGTTGAAAAAACACAAGTGTGGAAATGAAGGTAATATAAGTTGGTAACAAAAACCTTGCAACGGGTAAAATTTTACAAAAACTGATCACCGTAACGATCAGGGTAAAACCGTAAGAAACCAACTAAAACTCATCATCCGATACCCTCTTAATTTGTTTTCGCCTTAGTAGCCTTCTTTTTCGATGATCTCCTTGGCATTGAATTCTTCATGCCGGTGAAAAACAGCAGCGCCCCGAGCAATGCCAAACTCTAGTTGAAAGATTTAACAAGAATGACCAACTCAGGTTAATATACTACCAAACACATTAAACTTGCATTAAAACCTCGATAACTAATAATACTCTAATCACTTTAGACAAGGTACAACATTTTAAGTTTAGTCATTTGTGTGAATGTACAACTCTTTTATAGACTATCTACCTTTTCTGTTCATTTTTTGAATTTTTTGGTCCAATAAATTACTATTCTAATTTAATGAACATATAATGATAATCTGAAGGATATTGACAAAATTTCAGCTAGTTATTAACATTTACTTTTGAAACATGACTCTTTATGTGAAACAAATACGAGTTATTATGTGGAATGGCGGGTGTACTTTTTGTAGGTCCCAACATGACTAACTGTTAAATTTACCTCGATTATTTAATAATCTCAACCAACTTAATAGTACTTTTCTATGGTCTAGAGAGGTTTTGTATTCTGAGTTCTGTTCAGTGGTGCCACATTTTAACCGGAACCGGCGGTTCCGGCCCGGACCGGCCCGGTTTCGACGGTCCGGTTCGGAACCGGAACCGGCGGGCCGGTTACGGTTCGAAGGTTCTGAGCCCGTGAACCGGCGGGCCGAACCGGCGGTTCGGCCCGGAACCGGCGGTTTTCCGCCCGAACCGCCGGTTTGGCCCGGAACCGCCGGTTTTCCGCCCGAACCGGCGGTTTTCCGCCCAAATTCAAAATTCAAATTTTAAATTTTTCCCAACTCCCCCCAATTTTATCTATAAAAAAAATTCAAATTTTCAAATTTCAAATATTTTCAAATTCAAAATTCAAATTTTTCCCAACTCCCCCCAATTTTATCTATAAACAAAATTCAAATTTTCAAATTTCAAATTTTTTCAAATTCAAAATTCAAATTTTTCCCAACTCCCCCAATATTTTTACTTTATTGCATTTCAAGTTTTCAATATTTCAAATTTTCAACACAAGTAATTTAATTTAAAAAAAAGTCATAAAAAATATTACAAGTTACTATAAATTATATAAAAAAATACACAACATAAAGAATTTCTAAATTTCTAAATTATTTAATAACTTATTATATTTTTATTAAATTAACTTAAGTAATTTCAAAGAGTCAACACTTGTAAATTACAAAATTTAGAAATTTCATCATTTAATTTAGAAAAATAAGATATAAATAATATTACATATATTATAAATTAAAAAAACGGAACTGCGGTTCAACCCGAACCGCCGGTTCCGGCCCGCGAACTGCCCTTTACAGAGTACTGGCCGGTTCAGTTCACTCTTCGTGAACCGAACCGCTGTTCGGGCCCGGAACCGGCGGTTCACGGCCCGGTGGCACCACTAGTTCTGTTATGCCAACTTACATATAAAGAAAAAAGTTATCAGCTTGAATAAGCACCTGTGTGAACTTGAGGAAGAGCTGAACGAATTCTTTCTTATCAGCATCGTAGTTGTAGAAGTCATACAAGACGGGCGCTGAGATTGCTTGATGCAGAAGCTATGTGGGGACAAGTAAACCAATGAGAAAAAAAAATGATAAAATTCCAAATTAGTAATTAAAAACAAAAATGTAGTTAACAATATACATACCAAGATTGAAGCTCCAAAAGAGCTGCCAAAGACGAACAGGAAGCTTCCGAAAGCTTTCATTACAATGGCACCCAAAATCAAATGTTTCATCTGGTGTCATATTTTCCACATTATCAGGAATGACATAATGGCAAGTGCATCTAGGATTTTCTATATGTAATACGCGTATATACACGGAAAGCTCCTTACCTCAACATGAGGGATTTGCAATCCAGTCTGGGCCGTAACATGCTTGGAGAAAATACTGAATTTCGGCCTCAAGTTCTTTGCTGCTGGCCCACCATCGGCTCCAAATTCATTAAATCTAGAAACATAAACATTTGGCTTATGATGCATAAGAAAGTGTTTGGCATACATGCAACTAGCATTCAAGCACAATCGCAATGGCAATGAGGCGAATAGAAGGCTCAGAGGCCAAGATTGAAGATACTCGACTTGACCCTGTTTACAGTATATTCTCAAATCAAAATAAATTCCACAGATATGATGCAAGTGCCAGAGCCAACAGATTGCCAAAACTCTTATTAGTCAAAAGTGGAGTTAAATTGCCATTAATCAACATACAAGAACTTGATGCATTTAAAAGTTGACCCAAATCCTCGTGTGCCGGGACAACCAATTACGCTTTAAACGAAAAAGAGCCGACAATTTGAACTCCCAAATCTCTCCTTTGGTGTATATATATATATATCCAATCTAAATATCAATTTTTGAGAAAAAGAAATGGCCTAATTCTTTTCATCGCACATCTCCACAGCAAACTGAAACACAGAACACAAAATTCCATAAAAAAAAATGAGTTATGAGGAATCAACATCAAGAACCTATGTCAGCAGAAAGGCCGGTGAAGATATTAATAAATTAGCACTTATCGTGGCAAAGCTCTGAATAAATGTAGTCCGAGATGAGTAATATCCGGAACTGCTCTCTTTTCATTATAATAGAAAGGGAGTAGAATGAGGCAGTAAGCCTCACACCCCCAAATCAGGAAACAATCCTATGCTAAGGACACCATGTTAGTAGCATCCACACAATTCTTTAGAAACTAATCCATTCTTCTAGTCTCACAGTCAAATGCATTCCATTATAGCCCTCAGCACCAAACACCATACTTTATATCTCAAAATACAAATATAGTCCATAGAAACTTATAGGTAGCCTGAAGGAAATCACAATACGAATCATGATACAATCCACAGTCAGTTGAATCCTATCAATCGGAGAAAAACTTACCCTTATCCTCCTAATAAAAATGGAAATTGCAGATTATTATTATCTTATATATTAAAAGATTAAGTCCATAGTCATTAATGTGGAGTCTTAATATTCTAAATATTTAATACAAATTCATTGTAACCATCGAAATGAAGTTGAAGTGTTGTTGGACTCCTTCACATTCATCTAACCATCAAAATGAAGTTGAATGGTGAGTCTTAATGACTTCATTATTTAGTCTTTAGGGATTCTACCATTTCCTTTCTAACTTATGATCATTGAAATATATAAATAACGCATCATCCCCCCAACAAAATTCCGACCACCACCCAACCTCACCACCGCCGGACTTCACAACCACCAAAACCCACGCATCCATCGTGAGCCTAACCACCATGGAACAAGACTACCAGACCGACGGTCACCAATAAAGTTTTTATTTTATTTTATGTTTTGAGGTGCTTTTTGAGTTTCTTTTTAATAGATCTATGATTATCAATAAAGTTTTGTAGTTCTTTTTTTTAAAAAATATGTGGATGTTATTAGTAGATCTGAGTTTTTATTGTTCTTTTTTGTGTTTTGTTGTTACAGTTGCTGCCGACGCCGCTATTGCCTCGCCAGAAAGTTGTTGCCGCCGTCACCACTCTCTCGCCAGAAGGTTAGATATATGAATTGTATTTTTATAGATCTGAGTTTTTTATGAGTTTTTTTTAAGTTTTTTCTTTTTCATATATATCTGCATTTTTTTTAACTTTTTTTTGTGTGTTTTTTATACAGTCGGCACTTGACGCCGTTGTCTCGCCAGAAAAGTTGTCGCCGCTGCTGCAGTTACAACGGAAACCTTGCTGTCGCCATCGCTGGAGCACTTGAGTTTCTGGAATATGCATGGTTTATTTTTAAAGTTGTTGTTATTTGTTACAAAATTTATTACGTAAATTTTGTGATAAAGTGTTTTGTATAAACTTTGTTATAAAGTTTAATGTAGAAATTTTGTTATAAAGTTTATAATATATATTTGTTATAAAATGTATAAAAAGAATATATTTGTTATGAAGTTTACCGTGTAAATTTAAGTTTTGTTTGATTTTTTTTGTTGCATCCATAAAAAGATTATTTAGGAGGTTTTGATTATTTTTTTTGGTTGGTGGTAGCTGGTTAGTTGTATATGATGGTATTGTTGTTTATTTTATTTTTTTTGAAGAAAGTTGTTTGATAGTTTTGGTTCATTGGTTATAGTTTCTTTGAAAAGTATGTTTTGGTTGGTTGCTACTATGAGTAAAGTAGATAGCTGCTACAACATGTGAGCTAGGTGATTCAAAGTAGGTAGCTACAATATGTGTGCCAAGAAGCTCTAAGATCTCAAGCACACTTAAAATACTGTTTACATATTGTATTTTCAAAATAATTTCAGATTTTAATATATGTTCTTTAAAAACATTGCAAATGCATAAGCAACGCCAGTTTTGTTTTTTTATTCCATGGGTTAAAAGAATTTGTTTGTTTATTATTTTGTGTTTTTAATATGAAGTTGTAGTGTGCCATTAGTTCGTTATATGGACAATGAACTATGAGAGATCACATGATAGTTTTGTGAAAATTTAGCCTGTTGTTTACAAAATTTGAATTTGGAATCTGTTGTTAATTCTATACCATTAATATGTCCTTTTACGAATAAAACCAACTTAGATAGCCAACAATTTACAATTTACTTACTTTAAAAGTATAACTATTTTTCTTAATAGAGCCACGTGCGTTTAAACTTCATTTAACTCAACTAATTTATAACTATTTTGCTAAACATTACGTGACATGTCTCAATTAGATGCACCATCTTACTTACACTTCAACAATTTACATAAATATTAGCCAATGAACAATTAAATACAACCCGTGTGCATCGCACGGGTCTGAACGTCTCGTTATTATTATTAGTAGTAGTAGTAGTAGTATTTATTAGCATTATTAACTCCCCAACTATAGGCATAATTCACATTTATCATCAATTAAGACGATCTTTCACAAACAAGAAAATGATAAGACAATCAGACATAAATCTGGACTTAACAGTCAATCCGAATCTGACAATATTTTTACTTTATTTTTTGAGGATTAATCGTTAACCCTGTAGATCCAATCCCCCCCCCCCCCCCCCAAAAAAAAAATCACTTGCATCTCGATGTAAAATGTGGAATCAGTAAAAAGAATAATATATTGCTCTTTCGCCAATAATTTACAGAAGCTATTGAAATTGGGGGTAGGGTGGGGGTGAATCGTGGCAAATAGGCACACAAACTAAGCAGATCTAAGTGAGAGAAAGAAGCAGCAGATCTTACTCTTGGTAAGCAGAGAGAACGAAAACAGAGACGAAGAGCAATCTACCGAGGAAAGAGATGAACGCCATTGCCGTGTTGTGTGGGGCTAAAAAATGAACAGTCGCCGCCCTCTCTCACTCTGTAGAGTTGAGATGTGTTTCTCTCTCTAGAATTGAGGTAATTAAAGGGCAGAGATGTCAAAAGGATCAGAGTAGAGAGATTCAAGGGACTTTGTACTTGCTCGAGAAGCGCGAGTCGCGACAAATGGACTGTCGGTAGTTCTAGTAAGGAGATTAGGAGCTCAAATGTCTACGTGGCATGTTCACGTGGCATGTTTTAATATATGAATTAAAAAATAAATAAATCTCACTTAGATATATGGACATGCCACACGAGTGTTGAACCGAACCAAATCGAACCAAACCAAACAAACTCAGTATATCCCGCTCAGAGCATGGTCTGGGGAGGGTAAGGCGTACGCAGACCATGCCCCTATTTATTACGGTAGGAAGGCTGTTTCCGTGAATACCCCCAGCTTAGTGCACAACATAATATTGAGTGATAAATACAAAGGAAAACATATGATTTGCAAAAGCTCGATACCATACCTGAGCTCATGGCTCAAATCACATGGGCCTTACCTAAGCGGAATTTGGCTACTTCACTCCCGATTAACGCTGCTCTAACAGAAGAGAGGTTGACTCTGCGCACAACTCTGATCTGACGCCTCCAAGCGCACCTATCAACAGTCATGATCTCAGAAAGGTTTAAGGCCTTCATGAAATGATAGAAAATGGATGAAAAGACTGAAAAGATAGAAAATTGATGAAAATAAAATATTTTGCACGTGGATTTCATGGAAGTTATTTTATAAAGAAAATGTCAATGAATATATTTTATTGGATTTTTTTTTTTTTTTTGGTAAATAGAAGATTATATTTACCATGTAGGCAATTCAAAACAAATTACACAACCTTCACAATCACAACCTCTACACCTAGCAGCTCAGTTACAGACTATATTTACAAGAAATCTATGCAATTTTGCATTTTTCCTGCAACTAATAGCTATAATCTCCTTGCTTCCATGCACTACACCTTCCACACTCCTTCTCTTTCCTTTAAATTTCCTCAAGTTCCTCTCTTGCCACACCAGATAAAGCACACATGATAAGGCACATCTATATAAGCTTTGTTTTCCATTCTTGTTCTTGCACTGAGTAATCAGATAGGCTTTATCTTGACTCCACCCACATCTACTTCTCTTCATTCCACACCATTCAGCAACTTTACTCCAGACATTATGAGAGAACTCACATTTGAAGAATAAGTGCTTCATGTCTTCATTCTCCGCTTCACACAAACAGCACACACAATCAACCTGCATTCCAATTTTCAACAAATAATCACAGGCTACCATGCTCTCCTGTAAAGCAAGCCAAGTAATGAAGATGCATTTAGGTGGTGCTTGATTCTGGTAAAGCATCTTGCACCACTCTACTCTTTGGATATCCCCTCGCATAGCTCTATACATTTTCCTACTGTCTCTGATGCAACCAATCTTCCCCATCAACATTCAGTAAATAGTCCCTAGTCTCAATGATTTTCCTTATAACGCATGCACTTTGAGCTGGAACCGGCATACACTTCACATCCTGTCCCTTCACATAATACCCATGAACCCATCTCACCCGGATTTTATCCTTTTTTTGAGCTAAATTTCATAAAAGTTTGTCAATTGCAGCTCTGTTCCAAAGTTTCATATTCACAATAGCAAGTCCACCAGCATTTCTAGGAAGACAAATTCTATCCCAAGCCACCAATGCTCTTCTTGAGATAGCAGATTTTCCTGTCCATAGGAAAGTTCTACATGCAGTTTGCAGAAGCTTGAGGACTTTCTGAGGTAAAATGAACACCTGACACCAATACACTTGCACTCCAAATAACACTGACTTTATCAGTTGAAGTCTTCCTGCATAATATAGAAATTTAGAAGCCCAGCAATCCACCTTACTCAGAATCTTCTTTATTAAAGGTTGGCATTGTTGAACTGTCACCTTTGTAGATGATAGGGGTACACCAAGGTATCTAAATGGTAATGCACCTTGAGTCATCCATGTTTCCCTTAAAATTTCATCTCCTACATCATCACTTACACCTCCAAAATAGATGCAGCTCTTTAGCTGATTAGCTTGAAGACCAAAAGCCTTCGAAAACTTGTCAAAATACAAGAAAAGTTGTCTTACTGATGACACATCCCCTCTTGCAAATAACAGTAGATCATCAGCAAAGCGCATATGTAGAAGCTCCATTTTCTTGCATCTAGGGTGAAAATGGAACAACTCATTTGACTTCAGTTCCATCAGGCACCTATTAAGGTGTTCCATGCTCAGTACAAACAAGTAAGGTGAAATGGGATCCCCTTGTCTAAGCCCTTTTCTAGCTTCAAAAGGCATAGCCAGTTCCCTATTCACATTTACTGTATAAGACACTGTTGTTAAACAGGCCATGATCTAATCCACATACTGAGTAGGAAATCTCAAATCCAATAACAAATACTTAATAAATGGCCATTCTACCGAGTCATAAGTTTTTGAAGATCCACCTTCACCATACAACGAGGTGATATTTGTTTTCTAGCATACCCTTTCACTAACTCATTACTCAGAATTATATTATCACTCTTCATTTGAGAAATGCTGACTCGCTTTCATTAACAATAGAATCAAGCACCCCCTGCAGTCTATTAGCAAGCACCTTGGATATGATCTTGTACATTACAGTGCAACATGCTATAGGCTTATATTCTTTTACTGAGCTAGCATTCTCAGTCTTATGTAAAAGTGTAAGCATGGCTCTATTGATCTCCCTAGGCATAAAACTAGTAATAAAGAACTGTTGCACAGTCTTCGCAACATCTTTACCAATGATTTTCCAAGCTTTCTTATAAAAATACACATTAAAGCCATCAATACATGGTGCTTTGTGAGTATTCATACTGAAAAGAGCGGCTTTGATTTCTTCTTCAGTACAATCAGCACACAGTAGATCTTGCTGCATTCTACTCAGTTCTTTTCCACAATGGTCTTATCCACCATTGGGATCTCTTCATCAGCTGCAGCACTCCCCATCAGAGCCATATAGAAATTTCGAATCTCTTCTTTAATTTGATGTTGAGTAGTGCATCGAGTTCCATCAGCTTTTATAAGCAACTTGATAGTATTGGATCTGTGCCTAGCTCTCACATATGCATGGAAAAACTTCATATTATAATCTCCCATCTTGATCCAGTATACTCTAATCTTTTGTTGCCATATTTGCTCTTCTATCTTGCTCCACTTTTCCAGCTCAGCTAATAACATTCTTTCCTCAACAATTAACTGCTCATTATCCAGATCCCCATTTAATTGCTGCTGAGTACCATTGAACTTCTGCCTATATTCCTCAACTCTTTCAATAGTTCTGGAAAAATATCTTGTGTTGAGTTGTTTAAAAGGTTGCTTCAGTTTCTTGCATTTAAACCACACATTGATTCTGCCATCCCCTTCTCACAATCTGCTCAAACTCACAGTGATCTGCTGTCACATTCATGAATTTAAAAGGTGCTTTTCTGATCACCATTTCTTCTTCAAATCTCAATAATTGAGGGCAATGATCTGAAACATTCTTCTCTAGTCTCTCCACCACCATAGTGGGGTATCTATTGACCCATTGTACATTTGCTAGGCATCTATCTATAACCGAGTATATTCTATCCTCACCATCTTGATTGTTGCACCAGATATACTTACTCCCCACATCTCTAACAATCTGCAACTCATTGTCTATAATACATTGAGAGAAATCCCGAGTCTCAGTAGTAATAGGACAACCTTGTAATCTATCAGCTGCATAAAGCACATTATTAAAATCACCTCCAATCATTAAAGGCTCAGTAGTAGATTGACAAGCCTGGTTCAAGAATCTCCATAACTCCTTCCTTTGCTCGAGGGTATTAAGAGCATAGACTGCTATAATGTGTTGTTTCTCCTGTCTTCAAACTCCCCACTTCACAGTGTATAGCTTGTTTAGCTACAATTCTAGGGTTCCATGCCACCCATACTCTTCCATTCACAGCATGCTCATAATTGTACTCATACTCCCAACCTTGACAAATTTTACCAAATATTTTTTGGAACTTCCTCTGCTTCACTCTAGTTTCTAATAATATAGCAACATCTACCTTCTGTAATTTCAGAAAGAGTTTTATCTCTTTCTGTTTGAAGGGCTTATTACAGCCCCTCACGTTCCAAATTAAGAGCCTCATTTCTTCACAGAGAGGATATGGTCCCTGCCAATCATTTCATTCTCCATTCTATCTTCTAGATCATATATCACTTGGTAGACATTCTGTGTAGGTATCTGCACTCCACCAATTCTTATCTGGGACTTTGTAGTAGTTTTCTTGGGGACAGACCATTCTTCAGTTACTACATCTCTCTTTTAATTTGTATTATGATGTGGCACCATTTCTTTCCCTGTATGTTGTTTCTCTACTGTTTTCTCCTTCTCATGAGTAGCATTGTCACTTTCTTTATTCTTTAGCATCCATTGCTTTTGTGGTGGATTGTACCCAGTCCTGCGCATTATCTATTTGCATTCATGCCCTACCATTTTGCATTTCTTACAATATGGAGGGACCCATTCATAGTAGAACTTCTGCTCCAAAGTATTACCATCCACTCCATCTACAGGTACTGTATATTTTAACGGCTGTGTTATATCAACCTCCACCATCAATCTAGCATATGATATTCTAGTCTGTTGAGTGGTGCATTCATCAGCACAAACAGGTTTTCCAAACACACTACCTGTTCTGCTCAATGAATCACTACTCCAACAGTTGAGAGGTAAGTTTGGGAGTTGAATCCATAAGGGAACTTCCCTTAGTATCTCTTTCTCAAAGTAGAAATTTATCACCCATTCTTTCACAATCACGGGTCAATTCGCAATAGTATGTGGTCCATCATACAGTAATCGATCTCTCTCCATCACCGATGCAAATTTAATCACAAACTACCCCTCAGTATGGTAATAGATGTCAGGTTTATCAATTTGACACTATTTTTCCAGAAACATAGACAGATATGTAATAGTTGGGGATTCATCTATCACATACAAAATCACAGCAGTTTTCCACTTGCTAGCTTCCTTCTCAAGCTCATCTCTAGCTAAACATGCCGTAAGAATATCATTTTTAATCAAAGGTGCAACAAATCCAAGTTTCATACCTCGATTTCTTAGCTTCGGCACCTCGCTGGCAATTAGTGGTGGATCTGCTTTCTCCTCACCTTTCTCCACTTCCTCTACTATCTGCGGTGATCTCATCCTCGATTCTCCTACTTTTAGCTCATCCAATCGCTGTGATTCCAGTTGTACTATTTCATTAGTGTTAGATGTTGTCGAGTTTTCCCCCTTTTCAGTTACACTTCCTTGTTTCCCAATTATAATCGGAGTAACTAGTTTGCCTATCACTCATGATCCCGTTCGCGGTCTCCCTCTTCAACCGCCCTTAGCCATGGAATTGCAGGTTTGTGCTGTAATACCCGAGATTTTCATTCCGGTTATTTTGGATTTTTCGGATATTTCTCGGTCGCCGAGTGTCGGTATTATTTTCTCGATGATTGATTTTTGTGTTTATATGGTCGTGTGTGATTATTTGTTGCATGGTGTTTCATTTCGGATCGATGATGTTGTCCGCGAGCATTTCGTCGTGTTCGTTCCGTGCATTTTCGGAAAATCGGGTCGTCGAGTCTTGGCGGCTGGGCATCGGCCGGCCAGGTGCGGCAGTGACCGGCTAGGTGCGCACGAGCAGGGCGCACGGGCCAGCGCTCGTGCGGCACTCGTGCGGGACAGGTAGACTGTTGGGCAGTCTCTGCCGATCGCGCAAGACCAGAGCACACAAGCAGGGCGTACGATCCGGCGCTCGTGCGACCCTAACTGCACGCGCACGAGCAGGTGCTCGTGCCCGGTGCTTGTGTGTCTCGGCAGTTTCCTGACAGTGATGCGCACGACCCGGCACACGACCGGCCACTTGTGCGTGTCTGCCCGTGCGTCGCTGGGCAGTATAAATATGATCGAGCAGACGGGTTTACACTCATTTTCTCATTTTTCTCATTTCCTTTCCGCGGCTGGGGCTTGGAGGACACGAATATATGTTGTTCAAATATCAATCCACGAAGTTCTTGAGTTTCTAACATCGATTAATCATCCCATAACCTCATCCGATCGACCGAATCAAGGTTAGATTTCCTAAAAATCTAGTTTTGGGAAAATTGGGGATTTTGTTTGATTTCGTCCGTTTGATCCGTAATAACTTAGATTAGTGATGGATTATTGATTATTAAGTTGTATTCTACCAATTTCCTAGTCTTTCCATGGTTTGATTACGAAGGATTCATCGTTTTGTTGAGTTCCTAATCGACGCCTTGAAGGTGTCCGGTAAAAGGTCTTAGAGGGGGATTCGGGCGTCACACGATTATTATTCCTCGTTCGATCGTTGATTTATTGATGATATGTATTAGGAACGAAATCCTTGTGAAGAACTCGAGTCGGAACCCTTCTATTCGTTGTCTTCTTCGGGGTCCGAGGTTTCCCGGATGAACCGTGTTCTTCGGAGTGTTCGGTATCGGTTATTGAGGCAAGTATTCTACTTATACGATTTGTATCTTGTGAATGAGTTTACATATTGGATTTACGATGATTTGGTTTATCTTCGTGGATATGATTCGTGCGATTTGATTATTCGAATGTTTATTGGTATTAGAGATGTTCTTGCTTGTTTAACATTGTGAAGTTGTGTTGGTCATGTTAGTTGCGTGATTCGTGTTTGGCTTGATTGCTTGGGTTTGAGGTATGGTGATGATTATGATTATTGTGTTGGATTGATTATACACTTGGATATGTATTTTGGTGTATGATTGGATGTTCGAACATGTTTGTATTAAGGTGTGTTGTTCGTGGTGATGTGTTGCGTTGTTTGGTATGTGTTGGGAAATGTGTGTGTATGGTCCAGGTACGGTCCGTCGTGGCCTCCGGAGTTCGGTACATGAGGTGTACGAACAGTGTGTGTGGTCCAGGTACGGTCCGTCGTGGCCTCTGGAGTTCGGTACATGAGGTGTACGAACAGTGTGTCTGGTCTAGGTACGGTCCATCGTGGCCTCTGGAGTTCGGTACATGAGGTGTACGAACAGTGTGTGTGGTCCATGTACGGTCCGTCGTGGCCTCTGGAGTTCGGTACATGAGGTATACGAACAGTGTGTGTGGTCCAGGTACGGTCCATCGTGGCCTCTGGAGTTCGGTACATGAGGTGTACGAACATTGTGTGTGGTCCAGGTACGCTCCGTTGTGACCTCTGGAGTTCGTTACATGATGTGTACGGACAGTGAATATGTGGAACCGGGTACGGTCCGACGTGGCCTCCGGGGTTCGTTACTTGACGAGTACGAACAGTAAGTGAATGGGAAATGTTTTGGTGTTAAATCTGGGACTCGTGATGATATTTTCACTAATGTGTTTTGAAGCAAGAACCGGGCTGAGGTCTTGGCTATTTTCGAAAGAGGTTTTGTAATTTGGGACTCGAGGTCCAAAAGAATTTATACTTTAAAAACTCCCAAGATGCCGAATATTATTTTAAAGACTTCATCACTCGTTTTCTGATTAATAAAACCTCTCAGGAATGTTTTGACAATTGATTGTTGTATTTGATTCGTGATTGCTTTTTTGTTTGATACATTTCGTATACTATTATACTTGCACTAGTAAACCAATAGAGTTTTACTAACCCCCGAGTAATCGGGGGTGGATGTCTGTTTTGCGTCCAGGTACATGCTGGCTCGGGGGAGCAGTCACAGGATCGGCACAGGTAGTGACGAGCTACGATACTAATCAAGAGTTGAGAGTTTGGTCGAGTTAAGTTATATTGATCGAGTTATAGTCAGACTTCCGATGTTGTGTACCTTTACCCCTGCGTGGGTATTTATTGTAAAGTGTTTCATTTCATCTCGTATGCGTTAGTAGTGTGACCTCATCGGTCCGTGTAGTTGTATTGTAATTGACCGTGATGGTCTGTATTATTGTAATGATTGACTTCGGTCGGTCAAGTTTTTGGTAGTTCTGAGTTGTTTAGCTTGGTAGGTCCTCGCGGAGGGTCTACGGCGTATAATATTCTCATATGGTCTGGGGGTGTTACAGGTGCACGTTAGCACAGTCCACTATCGTGCGCTGAGAGCATGAAATTTCTAGGGATGAAATTTCAAGATGGAAAATGTCGCATTTTCCATATTTTTTTTGATTGTTTTTTTTTATATTACAAACAAGATTCATTAATAATTATGTATACATTAGAAATTATTATTTAATAGGGATTAAAAATAATTAATATTTAAAAATCCTATAAAAATTAATAATAATATTTAATAAGGGCTAAAAATATTATTATTTAATAACTCTATATACATTATAATTACTATTCAATAGGGATTAAAAATAATTATTATTTAATAATATCAAGAATACATTAACAATTATTATTTAATAAGGATTAACAGTAATTATTGTTTAATAAGCTCAAGAATACGTTATAATAATTATTTTATATAAATTAATTATTATTTTTATTTAATAATGTATACATTAATAGAGAATTAAGTGTTTAGAAAAAAAGAACTGGATTTTCCACACAAGGTGGAAAATATTTTTTCATCATATAGGTAGCAAATTATTTTCCACCAAATCATGAAAAATTGGATGTGGTGCATGTGTTCAATGAAAATATTTTTCATGAAAAATTTGGTCAATCAAACATGCACAAAGTTGGAAAATAACCCAAAATTTCCAGCTTTTACCCATTTTTCATGGAAAATATCGCATATCAAACGGACACTAAGTGAGTTCCTCATAGCATCCCCAATGGCCAATGGGAGGAAGTGAAGAGAAAGAAATTGAGAAAGTAATGGTTGGGGAAAGTGAAAGGAGGAAGGAAAAGAAAATGAAGCACTATTGAAATTGGAGTAATATTTATGGTCAGCTCCACTCGTGTTTTTTAATTATTTTTTTCATTTTTATTTTTTTGTTTTGAGGGAAAAATATCTTCATTATTATCTAACATTTTTAGTCTTAATTTATATTTATTTCATTGTATTAATTTATTTTTATGTTGATTAAAAATATTAATTTAATAAATATAAAACTTAACACTAGTGAGAATATGTAAGTGAAAAAATAAAATATTGAGTAGTGGATTGGGATCCATAATGATGTAAGCAAAAAAATAAAGTTGATGAAGTATTGTTGTGGAATAAAAGTGGAAGGAAGTATCTACGATATTTTTGAAAATTGGAAGTAACTAAAAATGAGGAAGTATCGTGATGTATCTACGATGATGTCAACATATACTAAAAATGAGGAAGTAACTATTGGAGATGCTCTTAGAATTCCGCACATATATGTAGTTGGAAAATTGGAAGAAAAAAATTACTCCATTTTTTACCTTTGAAAAAGTGAATGTTGAATAGGCATTATAATCGTAGTTGTACAATGTGTTGTCCATTAGTACAAGATTTTACTATAAATCCAACCATACCAACATAGTTGGTGTCAGTTTTAGTGCTAGTGAATGGCAGTCCAATGAATGAGTTCAAATTGAAGAGAGGACTTAGACACGACAAGGTGTAGCACTTGCAACTCGCAGACGACACCATTTTTATGGGGGCTGCAAAAACTAAAAATGCTTAGATTATGAGGCGTATATCGAGAAATATAGAAATTATTTCGCGATTTGAAGTCCACTTTGATAAAATATTGCATTGTAAGGGTGAATGTTTGTGAAGAAAGGCTTGTGGAGATGGTTGAATTTCTTGATTATGAAGTAGGAAGACTATCGTTCTCTTATATCACAATAAAGGTCGGGAAGAATAGCATAATGGAAATGTGTGCTGCAAGAAAATCAGAAACAGATGAGGAGATAGGAGGACGATTAGATCTCATAAGGGCGGAAGAATCACATTGTTGATCTCGGCTTTAGCTTCACTTCATACATACATACATCAATTCTTCTATCTTGCTCCTAAACATACATTGTATAAAGTTGTGCAATTGCAACTCAGTATTCTTTGGGGATGGGGAGTGTAACACCCCGAGATATTCAGGATCATCACAGCGCCGTAAATCCTTGATATAAGGATTTACTAGGCTAAGAATTTTAAAAGCAACATTATTAAATACCAACCGTAAAAGTTATTATTACATCACGAGTCTGAAAAATACAACTCAGACAACATCCGAAAGTAAACCTCAAAAGACAAACAAAACAACTGTGTAGTCGAGTACTTTATTAAAACAAAACACAACTGACAAATCATTCCGGCCATAACATCACTCCGCACCCTCGTCATCATGCAGCTCTAGTGGTTGTTTCCCCGTCCTCGTGTATCCTGAACATATAACAAATGTCCACCCCGAAGGGTTAGCACAACGATGCTAGTACAAGTATGATAATTATACAATAACAGATTATTCAACATATCAAGAAGAATAAAGACAACATCATTAATGACAACAATAACAACGAGTCTCTACTACTAGAAGACTCACAATACCGTACACAACATGATAATCACAACATACACATGGTAATTCTGATGATCCAACGTTCACTGCATAGATCCCACGATGATCCCGTCGGACCAACACGAGGTGGAAAACCTGTCCAATGATCAAGCACACGCTAGCATAGATCCAAGATGATCCGTCGGACCAACACGAGGTGGACATACAACAACGACACTATGCACGACAACATGTATAACATCAATACACATAATTAAAGTAGTTGCCTTTGAAAGATGGCAATAAATAAATACTTCAACAACTTAAACAAACTCGAAGGCCGCTTCTTCGATCAACCGTTCGGAAACCTCGAACCTTACAAAAAGGAAATAACAAAAACTCAACTTACGTACAATACTATCACACGAACATTCTAAAGATTCCAATAGTGACCGAGTATAATCATCATTGTTCGGCCGATTCCCGATTAACTACTCAAAGAACACTACATCGAATGAATACCATACTACATGCTAAACGAAAGGTCATAACGGGGATAAGGTGTCGACGTCTACAATTCCAGGATATGCTAGACATCAAAATCTGTACTCCAATCTCGTTTATCAATCCTAAGGTATGGTTCGATTAATCTACGATTCATAATAAGGATTGACATAATCAACCGAGTTATAGGTTAATCTATCACAATGATTTCCATTATACGGTGAAATAGTTCTTTATACAAAGGTTATACATCCAAGACGATTGCCATTTAACGTAATCACATCATTCTACCAATCATATGAAGATTATTAAATCCAAACAATCATTTCCAGACATGAACCTACTTGAAGGACATCCCCTACAACATGAATTCCTCTAACATAGGTGAAAATATTAACAAGTTGTTCAACATATGAATATCTCGAAAAGCATCATCAAAGGCATGATATAATCTCACAAAACTTCATCCCGACGATTGGCATAAACAAGGCTCAACTTATATCGAGGGGAAAACCTAAGTTCATCCAATACAATCTTCCTAAACATGGTGCTCGATTCAACATGATAATAACAAACTCTGTAATCTCAGTAACAGGCTCATAACGTCATTAAGAACATGAATTCCAGTTGGTGAAGGATCAACATACCTTAATATAGAGGAGAACAACGAAACACTTGGTGAAACTCAACACCAGAAGCTCGAACTCCCAACCAAAAGGTCTAAGATCTTCTAAACCAAGCTGAGAGGCTCATACAAGGGATTTATAGAGCTAGGGAACTCTCAAATTTGCAGAAGATCGAACAAGAAATGGAGGTGAAATGAAATGAGGTTGATGTCTATAAATAGAGCTTTAAACCCTTACGTACGTTATCCACAACACATTACGTACGTTTATCTCTTTTACGTATGCTAGCAACAAATCCTTACGTACGCCATCGTCGGGCGATAGCTCACTGTCTCATTTCTTGTCCTTCATTACGTACGTTAACAATGCTCTTACATACGTAATGTGATCAACGTAGCGTACGTTATGATACACCTTTAACGTACGCTATGCTCGTTGACTCACTTTATCAAAAGTTGTCCAGATTCTCCCGACAAATATAATTATCTGGATCCCCATCCCGATCACACCTTATCTGCTCGGACCGTATTTTATGTACGCTATGCTTTGTTATAACGTACGTTAACTACAGTCCCATCACCTACATTATGTATCAATTGTAGCGTATGTTATAGTGCAGTTCCTAGAGTACGTTATGTACAACTCTTAACGTACGTTAGTGTCACGCAGAAGCATGTATAACTCTTAACGTACAATTATCCTGTTATTACATACTCTCCCTCTAAAAAAGAAGTTTCGTCCCGAAACTTAAGATGAAAATAATTCCAGGTATCTAGCCTTCATACTATCCTCCGTCTCCCAAGTGGCTTCTTCGACTCCGTGTCGCGACCATTGAACTTTAACCAAGGAGATTGGTTTATTCCTCAATTGCTTGACTCGACTCTCAAGTATCTTGATTGGCTTCTCTTCTAACGTGCCATCATTAGTTACTTCGATCTTGCCAAAATCAATGATATGACTGGGATCCGGTACATACTTCCATAACTGAGATACGTCAAACACATTATGAACATGACTCAACGATAGCGGCAAGGCCAACCTGTACGTCAACTTCCCAACTATTTCAAGAATCTTGAATGGTCCTATGTATCTTGGACTCAGCTTTCCTTTCCTCCCAAAACGAAAAATTCCTCGGGTATGAGAAACTTTCAGAAATACATGATCCCCAATTTCAAATTCTAACGGGCGACGGTGCATGTAGGCATAAGACTTCTGTCGACTCTGGGCAGTCAACAACCTTTCACGAATCAGAGCTACCTTCTCTTGAGTCTGTACTATCAACTTTGGTTCCGTCCCAATTAAGTCAGACGAATCATCCCAACATAGGGGTGATCTGCATCTTCTTCCGTACAATGCTTCAAAAGGTGCCATCTTGATAGAAGGATGCCAACTATTATTGTAGGTGAATTCAATCAACGGTATATGAATTTCCCAATCAGTCGACCAATCTAAGGCACAAGTTCTCAACATGTATTCTACTGTTTGAATAGTCCTCTCAGACTGTCCATTGGTTTGAGGATGATAAGTTATGCTAAAGTTCATATCGGTTCCCAAGGCTCTATGAACCGCTTTCTAAAAATATGACACGGAGCGACCATCTCGATTTGAAATAATGGTCTTCGGTGTACCATGTAATCGGATTATCTCCACAATAAACACTCGCGCCAACCTCTCTGGTCCCCAAGTATCCTTGATGTCCAGAAAATGAGCCGATTTGGTTAGGCGATCAACTATTACCCAAATCATATTCATTCCCGTCTTGGTCTTTGGCATATTGGTGATAAAGTCCATTGATATATCTTCCCACTTCCATTCAGGAATCGGAAGTGGCTTCAACATTCAGGCGGGTCGCCGATGTTCGATCTTAACTTGCTGACAGGTTAAACACTTCAAGACATATTCCGCCACATCTTTTTTCATGTTGCCCCACCAAAAATTCTGCTTCATATCCTTAAACATCTTACTGGTGCCTGGGTGAATAGAATAGGGCGTACTGTGAGCTTCCTTCATGATTGTATGCTAAAAAACATCATTATCGGGAACACAAAGTCGACTTTGGAATCTCATAACTCCATCTTCATGAATTACAAATCCTGGGGCCTTTCCCTTGCCCACTTCCTCACGTACCCGAATCAGCAGAGGGTCATCCAATTGCTTAGATTTGATTTCATCGGTCAGCGATGAAGTTAATTCCATCACAAACAGTTGTACTTGGACTCTTTGTAACCATACTTCAATCCCTTCACGGATAAATTCTTGCTGTATGCTGGACTGGGACGTGAGCGTCTCTATCATTCGAGTGGAAACGGGTTTGCGGCTTAGTGCATCAGCCACTACGTTCGCCTTTCATGGATGATAAAGAATTTCTAAGTCATAGTCTTTAATCAATTCCAACCATCTCCTCTATCGCATGTTCAACTCTTTCTGGCTGAAGATGTATTTAAGACTCTTATGATCTGTGAAGATCTGACAGTGAGTCCCGTACAAATAGTGTCTCCATATCTTCAGGGTGAAAACAACGGTTGCCAGTTCCAAATCATGAGTTGGATAATTTACTTCATATGACTTCAACTGCCGTAAAGCATAGGCGATCACCTTCTCATTCTGCATCAGTACACACTTGAGACCTTGATTTGAAGCGTCACTGTAAACTATGAACCCTTTAGTTCCTTGCGATAGCGTTATAATTGGAGTCGTCGTCAATTTCCTCTTCAGTTCATCAAAACTAGCCTCACACATCTCGTTTCATTCAAACTTTTGGGTTTTTTGCAGTAATCGAGTAAGTGGACGGGTAATTTTGGAAAACCCTTCCACGAACAGACGATAATACCCAGCAAGTCCTTGTAATATCCGCAATTTTCGATTTTCGGTAAATTTCTTTTTTCGGCCGGAGTCCGTTTTGACGACTCGCTCATGACAGTTTCGTCATTTCGGGAATGATTAATTCTGCACTTTTTGTCATCCGAGTTCGTTTCGGTATCGTTTTGTTGAGTTCCGAGCTTTTTAGCGACTTTTCCGCACTTGAGTTCGATTCTTGCGAATCTCGTCCGAAACTGTTGTTTCGAGTTTCTCGTAAGTTCATTTAATGTTATTATTCATGTTGCGAGCTCTGGTTTGGTGTTTCGATCGCGTATCGTGATTTTCGGACGTTTTGGGCCATTTTCGTAATTTCCCAAAGTTTTGGGTATTACTTCCGTTGTCGAATTCCGAGCCTTCGGGTGGTCGGAATTGTGTGCTATCTTAGCTCTTAGATTCGTCTTTGCGAGTACGTCGTAACCGTATCATCGATTCGTATTCAGGTTTGGGTTTCGGGGTCGTTCGGGCCGTCGGAGTTGGCCCCGGCCGAGTCATGGCCGGCACCGGGGCCTGTGCCAAGATCGCCGAGTCACGGCCGGAGTGCTCGGCAGCCTTCTCGCCGAGCAGTCAGACCGTGAGCCGCGGCACATGCCGGGTGTGGCCGCGGCACACTCGTGGCAATTTTCGCCAAACCGATCAGACGGTGCCGCGGCACACGCCGGCCAAAGCCATGCACACCGCCACCACTGGGAGCCATTTTTGGGCCTGTGCCGCGGCACACTCTCGCTGGGCCGCGGCACACTGTGCAACCTATTTATGGCCCTGCAGACGGGTTTTTGGCCATTTTTCTCCTCCTTCTCCTTCTCTTCCGCGGCTGAGGGTATGCTCATCATGGAGCCATGTTGTTTGACAACAAATCCTAGAAGTTATTGAGGTTATATCATCAATCAATCATCCGTTATCATCCTTTGATCCAGCGAATCAAGGTAATCTTTCCTAGAACCCTAGTTTCTTGAATTTTGGGGTTTTTGCGTTTTTGTCCGATTCGTTCCGTATTATTGATTAATTCATGATGGGTATGATTAATCTTGGTAGTATTCTTATGTTTAACATCATTTAATCCATTTTTCTTCGTCGAATCGAAGTATATTTCTTGATTTCCTTCAAGTCGACTTTTTGGGGGATTTGTCCTCGATCTCGTTTTTCATCCGTTTTTGATGGATCGATTATGGTTAAATGATGTTGTTAAACATATTCTATCGATTGTATATCCATATTTCAACTTGGAATTCCATTTTCGTTTTTTTGTCGGGACGAATCGTGTTCTTGACCGTTTTGGGGAAAACGCTTGAACATTCGTCGTTCGTTCTTTGAATTCAGCGGCTTTGGGTCATACTTTGGAATTCATTTTCGTTGTTATTGTCTTCGTTCGTAGTTCATTGTTGCGAGTTGGCGTTCGGTGGAGTCGGTGGGTTCGTAGTCGGTTTGTGCCAACCTACTCCGGTCGATTCTCCGCATTGTGGTTGTTCAAGGCAAGTACCTTGCCCATACTATTCTTGTTTTGTGGATATGATAATTGGTGATCGTCTAAATGTGTTGGTTTGGTCATTTGAAAATTACTTTCAAAAGATTCGGTTTAGCCTTGTTAAAGGCTCGCTTTCAAAACGCGTGTGTTTTGTGAATGGTGTGATTTATGAATAACTATGTGAATTCTATGGATATGTTTGGTGTTGATGTTGCACTTGGTATTGCGTGTGGCGTATATTATTTCATTTCGGTGCGTTGTGGTTGGACGTGGTGTTTTGCTAAGTGTTTGATGCTTCTTGGCGAATTGTTTGAATATCCTTGATGTGATGTGTTATTTGTGTGAATGTGTGGATATGGTTGAAGGTCTACGGTGACACATGGCACGTGATCATGTGGTCAGGATGCAACAAGTGATTGATCCAACCGTGAGAGCCTGAGATAATCTACGGTGGCACATGGCATGCGATCATGTGGCCAGGATGCAACAAGCGATTGATCCAACCGTGTGATGTGTGTGATTTGTTTAGCTAGCCAGCTCGGGAGGGTCCTTCGAGGCCTCGAGTGGGATTTGTGGCTTCGTCCCGGTCCTAGGCGATGCGCGTGCGCGATTACGTTTTGTTGATTTTTATGTCCGTCGAGGACACGTGATGTTGGGCTCTGGCCCTGTGAATTGTTGTCGGTTTTCTATTTGCGAAAACAAAACCTTTGGGCTGTGACCCTGATGATTTTTGGAAAGATATGGATTTGATAATCCTAATTTGATTTCTATTAAAACTCCCGAGGGTATTTTAAACCATCTTGCAAACCATTCTCGTTATTTGTGATCTTTCGGATTCGGAAAGTTTTACTCAAAATCTTGCCTCGGGAAGTACTTTTAGTTACTTTTGGATTTTTTGAGGATTCCTGGTTATTGTTATTCGCGGAATGTGAATTGTATGGCTCGTATTTTTGCACTTGTATTTGCACTATCAAAACAGTGGAGTTTTGCTAACCCCCGAGTATTCGGGGGGTGGATGTCTATTTTTGCATTCAGGTTTTGGAGCATAACACAGGGTCGGCACGAAGGATGATGAAAGATGAACGATACTAATCACACGAGGATCCGTTGATGACGTATTGGTCTAGTTGTATTTTCTTTTCCGCTGCAGTACCTTTTCCCGTTTATGCGGAGTTTATTGTATTTTGACCCCTGCGTGGGTATGTGTTTGTAATTGAGTTGTATATTTTTATTGAAAGACCAAATCGGTCTACTGAGTCACTTTAGCCTTAAAGGCATTGTCGATATGTTTAATGATGTTACTAGCCTGGTAGATCCTTGAGGAAAGGTTCTACGGCGTGTAATATCCCTGAGCGGATTGGGGGTGTTACAGTCCTAAGAAACTTCCGACTTCCTTCACGTTCTTAGGAGACTTCCATTCCAAAATTGCCTCGACTTTCTGGGGATCTACTCGGACCCCTTCCGCTGAGACTACATGACCAAGGAACATCACTTCCTTTAGCCGGAATTCACATTCAGACAGTTTAGCATATAACTGCTCGCTTCTCAAAAGGTTCAAAACAATCCGTAAGTGCTGCACATGCTCTTCCGGACTCTTAGAGTAGACCAAGATATCATCGATAAACACAACCACGGATTTGTCCAAGTACTTTATGAACACTCAATTCATTAACTGCATAAACACAGTAGGCGTATTAGTGAGACCAAACGGCATTACTACAAACTCATAGTGCCCGTAACGAGTTCTGAATGCTAACTTCGGGACATCGGATTCTTCAATCCTCAACTGATGGTATCCCGATCTCAAATCGATTTTCGAAAACATTGTCGTTCCTTGCAACTGGTCGAACAAATCATCAACCCGTGGCAGCGGGTACTTATTCTTGATCGTCATCTTGTTCAGCCCTCGATAGTCGATGCACAATTGAAGTGATCCTTTCGAACAAAAAGAACTGGTGCACCCCACGCGAAACACTTGGTTGAATATAACCTTTGTCCAGCAATTCTTCCAGTTTCTTCTTTAATTCATACATCTCGGTAGGTGCCATACGATACGGTGCCTTAGAAATCGGCGTAGCTCCTGGTTCTAGCTCGATGGTAAACTCTACATCTCGTCGTGGATGTAGTCCAGGTAATTCGTCAAGGAACACGTCCGAAAATTCGTTCACAACAGAAATGGATGAAAGCTCTACTTTTCCTTCTTCATTCTTCATCGCATAACACCAGTACCCGGTAGAGCCCATTTTTAGTAGTTTGACGGCTTTCATAGCTTTGATCACTTTTTTTGAGCTTTCTGGTCTCCATCCTTCGAATAGTAATTCGGAACCACCTTCGGATATCATCGAGATATTCCTCTTCCGGTAGTTCATAATTGCTCTATAATGGCTAAGCCAATCGTCTCCAAGAATCAGGTCATCTCCTTGAATCTCTACCACAATCATGTTTGAGGGTCAATCTTTGCCTCCAATCGACACAGGAAAATTTCTAGTTTCTAAATTCCCCACAATTCTCTCTCCACTCGGTAAACCCACAATATAAGGCTCACATTCATGAAAACAAGAAATGTTCAAACGATTAACACAATATAATGATATAAACGAGTGTGTAACCCCTGTATCGAACAAAACACTAACTGGCACTACACCATATATGACTTTCAACAACGGTTTTTTTGATGTTACAAGCAAAAATGTAGCCTTAGATGCCTTAAAATTGGTCAAATTTGATTTAAGGCTACACATTTTTCTAACGTTATTGTTGATAAAAATTAGTGTTACCATAGACTAAATTGAATATCTACGCCAACACAAAATTTGGTGTTGCCGTTGCTATTTTAAAAAAGTGTAACTAAACACTAAAAAAAATAAGAGGGCTTGCTAAAATATTTTAGGCGGTCCAAATAAATTATTTTCAATTTTAGCGGGCCAATACACTCACAGTAGTCAATACTCACTCAACACAGTTTCTCTAAAAACGCAACTCACTCATCACACTTTCTCTCTAAAACACAATTTCCACTTAGGGGTGTTAAAAAATATCTGATACGCGATATTCGATCCGAAAATTCAAAAATACGATCCGAAATTAACCGAAAAATCAGATATCCGAAATTTCGGATATCCGAAATTCGGAAATCCATTTTTTCGGATTCAGATAGTATTTTTTAAAAAATTCATATTTCGGATATTTGAATCCAAAATATATTAGGCATGTGTTACTTTTTTAGTCTTTTACATTTATCACTTAACACTTTTAAGTTTATTAGTTAACACTTTAATCAGATTTTTATTTTCCACAGCTACAAACGAGTCAACTTCACTTTACCTTCCCTCCTCAGATTTTTTTTCCCGTCAACTTCACTTTCCTCACCTTCCCTCCTGCGCTTTTTCCAAATCTGAACCTTCAATCGATTGGACCTTCCCTCCTGCGATTGGACTTCCCTCCTACTGTTCGAGTTTCATCTTGTACAAGCTCCGTACATCCAAATACCACTGCGAGCTTCACGAAGGCACGACCTAGGGTTTTAATCGATTCAAGCTTCACTGTTGTTGTTCGAACTTCATCCCTACTGTGCGAGGTTGTGGGTTTCACTCCTGCTGTTCGATTCGGTATGTTGCTACTTCTGAGAGTTTTGTTTTTTTTGTTATTTTCTTTGTCAAAATCAATCTTGCTTTGCTGAAACTGTGAAATTTACAAATGTCCGTGGAACTTTACTGGTTTATACATTCCATAGCAATATTGCATCATATTTTTGTTTATTGGTTATATAGAAATCAATCCTGCGGTGCTGAAACATTTGAAATGATTTTTTGTTTTTGGAACTTTACTGATTTTGTGGAACTTTACTAATTCTGTCTAGTATCAACATTACAAGGTTTAAAATGTTTGTTTTAAAGTTGAGAATTTATTGATTTGGCAATTTTTCTTGTTTTTCAATGGAAATGGTTGAAATCTAGTAAACGATTTATTTAAATGAGTTAATGTATTTATATGGTTATCCAAAACTAAAACACAGGTTAGATTAAGTAGAATCAGTGGCTAACCATAGTTGTTTTTTCACTGTAGTCATGAGTGAAGCATGTAATAATTGGTTGAATCTTCCCAAGTATACCAAAGATTATATAGATGGTGTCAAATTTTTTGTGAAAAATGCGATGGCCAAATTTGCTGATGGAAATGAAATAAAGTGTCCTTGTCGTAAGTGTGAAAATCGATTTTGGCGGAGTCCGAACAATGTTCATGATCACCTCATCTGCAACGGACCTTGTCTAATGTTTGTAGAATGGATTTATGATGTTACTTCATTGAAAGACAGTAATATCATGGATTCCGAACTAGATACCAGATTTGATGACAATCTTGATGAGATGTTGAACGTTATGAAAGCCAACATGGGACCAAATGATGATGCAAGAAAATTTTATCGTCACGTTGAGGATGGAAAAGAACCCCTCTATCCTGGTTGTAAGAAGTTTTCTCGCTTAAGTTTTTTGGTTAGGCTTTACCATTGGAAGTGCATGCATGGTGTGACTGAGTCTGCATTTGGTGAGATATTACAGTTGATGAAAGAGGTTGTTCCTGATCTCAATGTGCCAGACTCCTTCAATTCCGCTAAAAAGATCATCAAGAATTTAGGTCTTGACTACAAGAAGATACATGCATGTCCAAATGACTGCATGTTGTATTGGGCTGTGAATAAAAATGAAGTATCTTGCAAAACTTGTGGTGAATCAAGGTGGAAGCGCGTGGCCCAAGAATCGGACAATGACAACAAAATTCCTGCCAAAATGATGAGATATTTTCCGCTGACACCAAGGCTTCAACGAATGTTTATGTGTAAAGATTTTTCCAAACAAATGGTGTGGCATGCTGTAGAACGAAAAAAAGATGGGAAATTACGACATCCAGCTGATGGTGAAGCTTGGAAGACGATAAATGCCAAATATCCACAATTTTCGTCGGATAAACGCAATGTGAGATTGGGTTTAGTTTCTGATGGGTTCAATCCATTCCGCACAATGAGTTCCACACACAGCACATGGCCAATTGTAGTCGTAAACTACAATCTTCCTCCCTGGCTAAACATGAAACCAGAAAACTTAATCCTCTCAACCCTTATACCTGGCCCAAATGATCCCGGAAACAATATTGATGTCTATATGCAACCGCTGATAGAGGAGTTGAAAGGGCTATGGAATACGGGAGTAGAAATGTACGATGCTTTGAATGATCAAACTTTTACATTACGTGCAGCTGCCATATGGACCATTAGCGACTTCCCTGGATATGCAATGTTGTCAGGGTGGAGCACAAAAGGGAAGCTGGCGTGTCCAATATGTCATTACGAGACATCTTCGATGTATTTGAAACATAGCAAGAAAGTGTGCTATATGAACCATCGAAAATTCTTAGACCCCAACCACAAATGGCGATCTGATAAAAAGAGATTTAATGGTGATGTTGAGGCTGGAACAAGTGCTCCAATGTTAACCGGGAGGCAAATTGAAATAATGCTGGATGGTTACGAGAATGATTTTGGTGGCGTTGGTAAAAAACGAAAAGTAAGTTGTGATGTCAACCCTTGGAATACGAAGTCAATATTTTTTGACCTTCCATATTGGGGAGACAACTTAATTCGACATAACTTGGATGCGATGCATATAGAAAAGAACATTTGTGATAGTGTTTTGGGCACTCTTTTAAATATTGGTGGTAAGACGAAAGACCATCTAAGTGCTCGGTATGATTTGCAAGAATTAGGCATTCGAAAGGCCCTTCATCCGATCACCTCTGCCGATGGAAAGCAGATCCAAATTAGGGCGGCAAATTTTGACATGACAAACAAAGAAAAGGAAGTATTTTGTTCGGTGCTTCAAAATGCTAAATTCCCATATGGTTTTGCTTCCAACATTGGCAAATGCGTGCAAGATAAGAAAGTGGTGGGATATAAGAGTCATGATGCACATGTAATAATGCAATTCTTGTTACAATTTGCTGTCAAAAGTACATTAAAGCCTGAGGTTGCAATTCCTTTGATCAGACTAGGTGAATTTTTAAGAGGTATATGTTCCCGAGTTATTGAGTTGGATGAAATAAAGAAGCTGCAGCTTGAGATTATCGAAATACTATGTCAACTTGAGACGATATTTCCAAATGCTTTCTTTGACATAATGATTCACCTTCCGGTACATTTATGCAAGGAAATTGAATACGGTGGACCATCCACCAAAGATGGATGTATTCGATTGAGCAAGACCTAGGTGTATTAAAAAATATGTCCGCAATAAGAGCGTACTGCAGGGTCCATTGCGGAAGGGTATCTTGGCGATGAATGTTTGACGCTTTTGTGCAAGATTTCAATGATGGCGAAGAGAAGTCATTGAAGGAGTCTGCAACTCCAAATGTAGAAACTGGTGGGTATTCTATTTGTTCGGGGAAAAACAAAACCGGGAAATATATTCACTTACCTGAAGATATGTGGATCGCAGCTCATCGGTATATTTTATTTAACTACAATGACGAGGCAGTGGAAGAGCTAATTGAGTAAGCCCTTAAAGCTTAATAATTCTGGAATATTTAATAAGTAATAAAGTAATTTATCTAAAACAGTAAATTGACACACTATACATATGTATAATTTCAGGAAACATCGTGCAATAGTGGACAATAACGTGAAGTCCAAACGATATCAAAAAGAAAGAACACATACCGATGAGATATGTGAGTGGTTCAGGACTGAAATCAGGAAACAACCAGGGGTTTCCAGGGAACTACTGTCCTTAGCAAAGGGTCCAAGACGAAATGCTAAGTTGTTTAGTGGTTATGTAATAAATGGCTATAGGTTTCATACAAAAAAAAGGGATCGTAAGTGTACCACGCAGAATAGTGGTGTGTTTTTGACAGCCTTAACAACTAGTTTCGCAAGTTCAAAAGATCCTAATCCATCAGTTGAGGATGTTAGTTACTACGGATCAATTGAAGAAATATTAGAAGTTGACTACTGGGCTGCTTTCAGTGTTGTTTTGTTTAGGTGTACTTGGTATAAAGATGAAAAGGATTCTTTTGGTTTTACTCGAGTTAACTTCAACCGGGTTTGTCAAAAAAATGATCCATATGTCATGGGGAATCAAGTGCAACAGGTGTTTTACATTGAAGATGTAATACCCGTGATTTTCTTTTTCGGTAATTTTTCGTTTTTGGCATTTTTCTAGTTTCCAGAACTCGCTTGCGACCGTTTTGACATTTTGACAATGTTTTGTTCTTCGTGTTTGGTCATCCGAGTTCGTTTCGGTATCGTTTTGTCGAGTTCTGTACTTTTTGGCGACTTTTCCGCACTTGAGTTCGATTCTTGCGAATCTCGTCCGAAACTGTTGTTTCGACTTTCTCGTAAGTTCATTTAATGTTATTATTCATGTTGCGAGCTTTGGCTTGGTGTTTCGATCACGTATCGTGATTTTCGGGCGTTTTGGGCCATTTTTGTAATTTCCCAAAGTTTGGGGTAATTACTTTCCGTTGTCGAATTTCGAGCCTTCGGGTGGTCGGAATCGTGTGTTCTCTTAGTGCTCGGATTCGTCTTTGCGAGTACTTTGTAATCGTATCTTCGATTCATACTCAGGTTCGGGTTTCGGGGTCGTTCGGGCCGTCGGAATTGGTCCCGGCCGAGTCATGGCCGGGCGTGCTCGGGCCAGGCCAGCCCTGGCCGAGTAACGTACGTTAGTGCTCGGCCGTTACGTACGTAAGGGCCGGTTACGTACGTAAGGCCCTGGCCGGTAACGCACGTAGCGGGCCGGCAGCTTTGGGGCGATGACTCGGTTACGTGCGTAACTCCTTGGCCTAAGCACGACGTAACCCTACGGCAATGCCTCTATAAAAGGCCTCGGCGCGCTTTTCTTGACCATTTCTCATTCTTTTTCTTCCCGTACGAGGTCATGGTGTGTGAATCATCTAGAGATGTTGTTGGACGATGAATACATGAAGTTTTGAGGTTCATATCATCAATCATCCGTCCTATAACATCCTCCGATCTACCGAATCAGGTCAGATTTCCTAGAAATCTAGTTTTGGGGAATTTGGGTATTTTGGTTGTTTTCGTCCGATTAATCCGATTTAACTTAGGATTATGATGGATTGATGAATATTTAGATGTATTATATCATTTCCTTTATTATTCCATGGTTGGATCGTATCGATTCGTTGTTTTGGTCGAGTTCTTGGTCGACGCCTTGAAGGTGTCCTAGTATGTCATAGAGGGGTTTTCGGGCGTTCTACGAATATCCTTCCTCGTATGATTGTTGATTTATGGATTATATATTGTTAGGGTCGAATTCTTGTGAAGAACTCGAGCCGGAACCCTCCCGCTCGTTGTCTTCTTGGGGTCCGAGCTTCGGTTGAATCGTGTTCTTCGGAGTGTTCGGTAGCGGTCATTAAGTCGAGCTTTCCTGTTGCTCCGCGTGCGTTGGACTTGAGGCGAGTATCTCGTCTATATTCTTTATACTTTGAGAATGTGATGTGTCGTGAATTTAACGTGGACTCGTTAGTGACGGTATATTTAACCGTAACTTACTTTAAATGAAGATGTGATTTTATGAAGGTAATTACCAACGTAAACTTTAGTTTCAAGAATAATGATAACTACCTCTTCATGTTATTTTGTTAAAATAAATACTAGAAATGAGTAGTTAACTGAAGAATTGTGGAATCACGTAATACTTGTATTATTTGCTCGTTGGCCTTTTTCCTGAATGATGGTTTGCTGTGGATGTTGTGCCTTTGTGGAAGTTATGTTACATTAACTTATATGTTACGTGTTTCCGGTTGTAGTGAATATTGTGCCTTTGTTGTTGTTGTGTATCTTAGCGAATTGAGATGTTGTCCGGGTAGGGTCCCGTCGAGGCCTCCGGAGGAGCGTGCTTGCGAGTACGGCCAGACGTTATGTTGTGACCATAAGGTTATCAATTCGGGTAGGTCTGGGGAGGGCTCCGAGAGTCGGCACTTGCGAGTGCGATTTCATGATAACTTATGGGCATGCTTGAATGGTGTTATCCGGGTAGGGTCCGTCGAGGCCTCCGGAGGCGCGTGCTTGCGAGTACGGCCAGATGTTACTATTTGACCATAAGGTTATCTAATCGGGTAGGTCTGGAGAGGGCTCCGAGAATCGTCACTTGCGAGTGCGATGTCAAGATAACTTATGGGTGTGTTCGAGTTTATTCTTGATGACTAATCCGGGTGGGACCCTTCGGGGCCACGGAGACGTTGATCGTTGATTTGATATCTCTGAATTGTTTATGTTTGAATCTTGAATCCCGATTATATTGGTGAATATGGCTTTGATCTTGAGGTTTGAGTTGAGAATAAAATCATTTGTATGATTTTGAAAGAAAACCTTTGAAAAGGAAAAACATTAATATTTCAGGATTTTACACTGAGACCCCCGAAGTCTCTAAATAATCTCTTACAATGATTTTTGGAGTAATCTCCATGGTTTGTTTTAAAGGAATAAATTTTCAAAAGACTTTAGACTCGGGGATCGTGTTACTACCTTGTCGAAATGTTATTTTCATAACGGTTGTATTCTTGATGTATAATTGTATAGCTTGGTTACTTGCTAGCGATTCCATCGCTAACCCCTCGTTGGGGATTATGTTATTTATTCCAGGTGTTCTGACTGGAGAGTGAGCAACCACAGGATTGGCTCGGAGGATGATGCAATGCAGCGATACTAGTCACAGTTGTAGTCTGTCGTCTGTCAGTGATATGTCAGTTTGAGTTCTTGTCATCCTTGAGGGGATGGACATTTTATGTACTATGTGATCGAGTTGTAATTTAGTTTCATCAGATGTACGGTTATGCTGTGTTTTGAGAGACCTAATCGGTCTACGGTATTATGTTTTGGTCAAGTTGACCGCATGTGGGTTTTGATTTGTAGTCTCCCTTTGGTAGCTCCTTGTGGAAAGGGGTCTACGGCGTGTAATATCCCCGAGTGGATTGGGGTGTTACATAAATGGTATCGAGCTTAGGTTTGCGAAAACCTAGGCGGTTGGGTCTAGTTGGGTCTTGTCGAGTCGTGTCTTGTACGAGTCGTGTCTTGTCGTGTCACCCGGTGAGCAGCCAGTGAACAAGCGAGATCATTGCGATCCGTTGTGATCAATTGTGGTTCGTTGTGATTAGTATCGTGTTGCAGCCATTATCTCCGTGCGGCCTGTGGACGTAAGTCTCCTCCTTTATGTGAGGTACCTGTATTTCATGTTTTTACGTGTGCGAATTAAATGTGATGTGTGTCCTTATTTACACGGTGTTGTGTAAGGGAGTTGTATTCGATGCTTGTGACGCACGGTATACGGATATGACTGGACGTATTGATGTTTTGACTTTGAACCGCCGTGTGGGGTGGTATGTTGTGAAATTTGTGAACCTTGATGGGTTTCGAAAGTGTGCCGACAGTTGATTCGGTGAAAAGCTCAAATGATAGTCTGGATATATGTTTTAACTTGATGCGCCCGAAATGTGTTTGGTTGAATTTGTGATTTTGTTTGTCGTTTGAGCAGGTGGTTTTTAGTTCGATCAGTTTGTTTGGACTATCGTAATTATTCCGCTGCGGGTAGATTTGAGAATATATTTTTGAGGGGCCATAAGGGTCGGAACATTTTTGAGAAAGTTGATTTTGAAAATATTTTTATGGTTCGATTAAACCAGCAGCCCGTATGAATTTTGAAATCGGTCGAGTTTTGACAGAGTTAATCCTGTATTTTCAAATGACACCATCAGGCGGTATGAGGAAAAATGTATTTTAATGTATTTCGGGCACTGCAAAATATTACCGTCACCTTCGGTTGAGACCAAAAGAATTTTGAAAAATTTCTGTTATATGTTTGTTATGTTGTTTTGCCCGTCGGAAAATTTTTACAGTACCTTTGCTGTTACAATTCTATAGGTGATCATTTTATGTTGCTCAATCTCTATCGACCTAATCATATGGTCCGTCTGTGACGATCGTGAACCCTAACTGCGATATCAGTATTGCACTTAGTTGCTTCACCTGTGTGGATATTATTGACGTATTATATATTGTCACAATTCTTGTTAGCAAGTTATGGGTGTACGACCAGATACGATGTTTTCTTAGTTCGGTTTAATTGTGTTGTTTCTTTGACGTTATCCGGATGTGGTAATTCGAATGTCTTGTACATGGTTTTCAAAACGAGACAGAGATGATAATAGATTCGTAGTTTTGATCAAACTTTTCTTTTCTAAAATTCGCAAAGAAATTTTTCAAATTCAGAATTTTAAAATGCTATCATTTGACAAGCACCTTGAAAAAAATTGTTTTTAAAATATTACCCATATTCGAATTCGATGATATGTTTGTGGTTTTGACCGTGATAAACTTGGTAAAGGTCGTACATTATGTTAACATGGCTAAGTGAATGATTTATGAATTTGAATTCGCTGCGTTGATGGTTCATGTATTCGTGTTACAACTCGGAATGAGTATTTTATTGTGTTATTGTTGGTTGCTCTATATTGATTATGCGGTGGTTGTTTTGGTTGTTTTGATCGGTTGCCCATTCAAGATGCCGAGAGGTCGAGGTCGTGGTAACCTCCGCGCGACCAGGATCGTACTACCGGTAATGGAATTAGTATCGGTGTTGCTACCGTGCTCCAACAGGTGGCGGACTGATGACACATTTAGCTCGTGTGGTTCGGCGTAACCATACCGCGAATGAGGATGTTGGATCGACTCGGTGGCTTAGAGAAGTGCTTCGTATGCGCCCCCTCGCTGCAGGAGCGGGTGATACTTTGGTCGGGACGGTTGGCTTATCCAATTGGAGAAGATTTTCAAGGCGATTGGTTGTCCCGAGGAGCGGAGGATTCCTATCGCTCAGTTCCTTCTCGTTGATGACGCCGCTAACTGGTGGGAGGCCGTTGAGCCTCAAGATCATGCTGTTACTTGGGAAGAGTTCAGGAAGTTGATGGAAGCGGAATTTTGCCCGAGGCCGATTCGAGAGCAGAGGATCCGAGATTTTTACCTAGCCGAGCCACAGGATGTACCCGTGTCACAGGCTATTGTCGATTATAGTCGACAACTCGCCTTTGTGAAGAATCAGGTGAGGACCGAGGAGGACAAGATCCGTCATTTTGATATGCGGATGAGACCAGAGATTCGACAGTACATGTCGGGTTTCACTTGTGCTACTTTGAGAGAGTATCAGAATCGAGCCATGGCGTACGAGTGTTAGGAATATGCCCTCGAATGCCACTCAGAGGATGAGAGAGTGAGAGCAATTGTATTGTAATTATGAATATTATATTTAATAAGGCAATTATTATTTCTATATTATTGTATATCACTGGCATTGTGATTTGGTATATAGAATAGTAGTCCTTGCATTTGAGAGTGAACATTCTACTCCTTATAGAGATAAGGAGATAGGCACTAGAAGTGTTTAGAGCTTGAATGCTTAACTAGTTCGCAAGTCGATAAAACTTAACAGGACATTAAGTTTTAATAAGACTTGTATAACTGATGCTAGGACATGTGCACGTCTTGATAGCATAGTTATAAGTATATTGGTGGGACCAGTATACTCGAACACGACTCATACTCGATTTAGTCACACGGTATTCACTCTCGGAGAGTCGATGACGAATCGAGAGGTTGTGATAGTATACGTGGACCTTTGACTTGAGGGTTCAGTAGAAGATGTGTCTGTGACGTTTAGTTTGTCATTAGAGTAGTTAGACTCATTTGCTTAATTGCTGAGTCGACCTCGAAGTGCGGACTATACGGGCAGGTAGCAGTCTTTGCTGTACGCCAAGAAAGGATTCTATCTCCTGTTAGTGAGCAGGCGAATGTCCTATACGGTTAATGGCAAATAAGATCATAAGTCTTTGGCCAAAGCATTCTGATATAGTCGTATTAGATACACTATTAATCAGTCGGTCTTGATTTGCATTAACACATGTATAGAGTTTAGTCAACAGTAGGGTTTGACTTTACCGTGACCGAAGACTTGACTGGGACATCCGATGAAGGGTCTATACGTATATAGTATTCACGACATAATGGTTCCGGAATGATTCGTTCATTCGTTCTCATCGGGGTTTACAGTGCGGCCCGCCAGTGGCTAAGTCCGCCCGCACTCATCGTTCCTCCCAATGCCTACCGAGACGAACCTACGGAGTCGCGCAATAGGATCATTGATGGATAAATATGAATTAATAATCTCTCTTATAATATTAGATATTAGATATCTAATTTTGATTTATCGGATAAATCAAATAGCGGTCTAATGAATTGTAAGTAGTTACTGGGTGATTACTTTAATTCATAAATTATATTTCTTAGAGAAATATATATTTGTGTTTGATATAATTAATTAATTGGATTAATTAATTAGTCCAAACACATTGGAAATAAAATGGATTCGTTTGACGAACATCCGGTACACGAGGGATTCGTTTTGACGAACATCCAGTACACGAGCCGAGTAAATTCGACCCGTCTTCTTGGAAATTTCCCTTAAGGCCGCCCCCCTCCCTCTCTTGTCTCTTTCATACTTATTTTATGTCACTAGGTGACATATGTGAGGTGTATTTGATACCCTCAATCATGTGTTAAAGGAAGACTTTCATTTTTTTATAAATAAAAGTCTTTAAAAAGGAGAGATGACTACTTCTTGTTGCTTAAACTCATAATCACGAATTTGAGAGAGAGAGTAAGGTAGAAAACTTCATCTTGATCTTAGAGACAAGATATAAGAAGAATACATTGAGAGAGAAAATTCCTACAAGCTTCCCTAGCCGCATTCTTGAAGAAAGGAAGCTTGTCGATTTTTCCATCAAGTTCCGGCGTGTGAAGTAGAGGCATCTTGCTTTAGGTGCTTGGAACGAAGGGCTCTTCATCATCATCATCATCATACGAAGGTTTTTCAGAGACATCATAGGTATGGGACTTTGATTCCTTGATCTTCGTATTTTTTTTTTCGTATATACGTTACTTGATCGATCCTCTTAGGGATTCCGTTTATTCTTCCGTTGCTTATTTTCCGAGGAATCCCAACAAAGGGTATCGAGCGAGGTCAAATATATCGTATATACGATCATCTTTGCATTTGGAATGTTATTTGATGATGTTTATGATTTAAAATCATAATAGATATAATCGAAGAAATTTAATCGTTCGTAGTAAGTCAAGTTTCGACTATTTTATGTGAATTATAAATCTGAAAAATTTGATTTTTGTTGATTTATAAGTTCTTCATGAAGTTAAGAAACTTTTCGCTTTGGAAGCGAGTCGAAAAATGAGAAAACGGGGTTAAACACGAATACCGATTTAAGACGCGAAATACGGCAGCTTACATCGGATCGGCTCTGCCGGCCGAGAGTGACTCGCTAGCTATCAGAGCCGCTCGCCACCCGGCAGCGGGCCGAGAGTGACTCGGTCCGGCGGTTGGGTTTTCGGCCCGATTTTGAATCGGGCCGTGGGTCACCGATACCGGATTTTCCGGACTCCATTTTTGTGTTTATATTTCGTTGTAATAATTTCCAAATTTAAATTGGATTTAATTAGATTTAATAAAATATTTGGAATATTTTTTAAGGGAAATTATTAGACGAGAATATTATTTTGGCGGATTACTTTGAACGGATTAAAATGACGATTATAAATATTAATTTGATTAATATTGTAGAAATTAAATAAATTAATTTTTATATTAATTGGATTAATATATTAATTGATTATTTAATTTTATTTACCGTTACATGTTGTATTAAATGCCTTATGTGATGGTGATATAGCTCGTGGACTTAGTTGTTGATTTCTTCGATTCGATATGGTTGTAAAGGCCATTTTGAGCCTATTTATTTTTACTAGAAAATATGTATAAAAGGATGTATTGTTCAATGATGTAATTATTCATATGGCTATGACGAAGACCGAAGACGACCGATTTGGAAGACGAAGAATCAATACGTATTTTTCTTTTCGTTATTTGGCTTGGCCCAATACTTAGGAAAAAGTCCATGAGCTATATGTTGGTAGTAACTAGGTTGCTATTTATTGTTTTTCATTTTGAATGATTGACAAATCACAAACCGCGCTTATAAACGGATTAATGTGCAAAGTGTAACATATAATCGCGTTAATACTCCCACTTACAAACACTAAGTTATAAAGGTTACGAGGTTTCCTACCCTCCGTCAAACTCATGGAAAATTGAAATCTAAACCGGAATATTATTCTTCCGAGTATGTCGGGTAATATTTTGGGGAAAGTTGATAAATTCCTAGAGTGCATTAGATGCCTTTGGTTGTGACAAATCAAACCCCTATAAACCGTATGGGTTGCCGGGTAAGATTCAATTGTCAGACTAATAGGAGTTGACGGTTTAAACTTAGATAGTTCAGCGAGCCATAGAAACCGAATGGGTTGAGGGCAAGTGAACTAGGGGTAAAAGAAGATCAAATCATCCATTAGATGGGTTGGTATTAGACACCACTTTATAAAGAATAATAGAATATAAACCGTATGGGTTGCCCTCTATTAAACTTTGTAAAGAAATCGATCACCACTATGAAGTCACCCAAGACTTCCGGATTTAACAAGGGAGTGTGTAAATGCCGATAAAATAGTGGGAGCCGAGTTATGAATAAAGAAAGTCCTTAAATTCTTTACTCGGATCATAATTAAACAATCACTAACGAATCTCAAATTATTCTCTGCAGTTAACAAAAATCTCAATATGACAATGAACCCACTCGCTATACTACTTGAAAAGAACGTCCTGACTGGTCCGAACTATGTGGACTGGCTTCGGAACTTGAGGATTGTCCTAACTATGGAAATACTGGGATACGTCTTGGAGGCGGACATCCCAGCGGCTCCTGCAAGAACCCGAGCCAATCAGGAAGATGTCGATGCCCATGAGAAATGGGTAAAAGACGACATAAGAGTGCGAGGGTACATGTTAGGCTCAATGACCAATGAGCTTCAACGTGCCCATGAAAAGATGACGTCTTCACGAGCCATCTTAGCGCACCTGGCTGAGCTCTATGGAGAGCATAGCCGAACTGCTAGATATGAGATATCAAAGCAATTATTCGGCGCCAGGATGAAGGAAGGAGAGAAGGTTGGGGACCATGTCCTCAAGATGATCTCGATGATTGAGAGATTGGAAGCTCTTGATTTTCGATGCATGCATCTCTCCAACCGACCTTATCCTGCATCACTTCGACTCCTTTTCCCAATTTGTCATGAACTTCAACCGCAATGAGATTTCATGTAACTTAGTCGGGCTAATGAACAACCGACGATCGCCTGATCTCGATGAAGACAAAGGGAAAGGAAGCTGCACTTGTAATTTCTTCTAAGACTTGGAAGTCCAAGAATAAGAAGAAAAAGAACAAGAAGCAGTTAGGTCCGATAGCCAAGATCGACAAGGGAAGGGGCAAGGCCCCAATGGTTCAAAAGAGCAAAGGGGCCAAGAAAACGGATGTATGCCTCAATTGCGGTTAGCTAGGCCACTGGAAGAGGTACTGTCCAAAGCTTGACCGTAATGCGCCTTCAGGTACGGAACTATTGGTTTTAGAAACAAATTGTTCTGTAACTGTATATTCTACTTCTTGGATACTTGATTCCGGTGCGAGTTCTCACATTTGTACAATGAATCAGGATCTGGAACGAAGTAGGAAGCTGGATTCAGGGGAGGTGATGGTCACCGTCGGAAGTGGGCATAGTGTCGAGGCTTCTGATATCGGATCCCTTATGTTGGATTTAGAATCTGGTTTTATTCTCACTTTAGATGATGTACTTGTTTTGCCCAAGGGGCACAAGAATATTGTATCAATTCCGGTCATGGACCGAAAGGGATTTCACTTCTTTATTGGAGATGGGTCCTGTCGTATTTATTTCAGAAATAAATTGGTTGGTACTGCTACATTATTAAATGGTTTATACCATTTAAATTTAAAGAATAAGACAACTGTGAACACTATAACTAGGAAGCGTGGTAGGGATGAAACGAACCAAGCACTTAAGTGGCATCTTAGACTTGGTCATATCTACGACTCAAGGTTCATAAAATGGAGAAAGATGGGCTTACGGGTCCATTGGGATCAGATCCCTATCCAACTTGTGAATCTTGCCTTCAAGGCAAAATGACTAAGTTACCCTTCGCAGGACTTTTGAAAGAGTCATGAAAAACTCGATTGATCCATACCGACGCCTCGTGGCCCTTTGAAGTGGCACGAGACGGCTTTGATTTCATTACATTTATCGATGACCATACTGGTATGGATTCGTGTACTTAATGAAACATAAGTCTGAAGCTTTTGATAAATTCAAGGAATTTAAAGCCCTAGTTTAAAATCAAACAGGTAACCGTGTTAAGACTCTTAGGTCAGACAGGGGTGGTGAGTACATGAGTACCGAATTCGATGAGTTCTTAAAAGAACTAGGAATAGTGTCACAATTCACACCTCCAGCTACTCCACAATTAAATGGTGTATCAGAAAGAAGGAACCGAACCTTGTTGGACATGGTTCGCTCCATGCTAAACTATACTGATCTACCGATTTATCCGTGGGTTACGCGCTCCTCACTGCTGTGCATATCTTGAACAGATGTCCTTCCAAACCGTTTCCTAAGACTCCCATGAGATGTGGAGAGGTAGGAAACCAAGTCTTAATCACATTAGGATTTGGGGATGCCACGCTTATGTCAAGAAGACTAAAGTAGAGAAATTGGAAACTAGGTCTCGTGAAAGGTCGTTTCATAGGATATCCAGGGATTCCATGGGATATCTATTCTACATGCACGAAGATCATAGGATCATCGTTGCTATACAAGCACACTTCTGGAAGATCGGTTTATTCAGAAGGAGGGCAGTAGAAATATTTCTTTGGAAGAAATAAAAGAAACACCAAATGAGACACCTATGCAAGATACAAGAACCAAACCTTCTGAAATACAAATACAACCTCGCAAGTCTAGTAGAATTTCTCAATTACCGGAGAGGTATGGCTATCTGCATCAAGAGGAACTGGGTGTCCATGAGATGACAGAAAGTAGTCAAGAGAAAGATCCTTCTACATACGACCAAGCGATGGTAGACGTTGACTCCACCAAATGGCAAGAAGCTATGGAAGCTGAGATAGACTCAATGCATGCTAATCAGGTCTGGACTTTAGTAGATCGTCCTAAAGGCATAGTGCCTATTGGAAACAAATGGATCTATAAGAGAAAGACTGATGGAGATGGCAAGGTTGATACCTATAAGGCCAGGCTTGTGGCAAAGGGTTATTCCCAAAGAGAAGGAATCGATTACTTCGAGACCTTCTCGCCTGTAGCTATGATTAAGTCTATTCGCATGATGCTTGCTATAGCAGCCCACTTAGATTATGAAATATGGCAAATGGATGTGAAAACGGCATTCCTAAATGGATTCCTCGAGGAGGAGATTTATATGGAACAGCCTAAGGGATTCATATCTCAAACCAATATTCATAAAGTATGCAAACTTCAGCGTGCAATTTATGGACTGAAGCAAGCTTCACGGAGTTGGAATCTTCGTTTTAACGAGACACCAAAGAGTTTGATTTTGTCCAAAACGAAGAAGAGCCTGTATTTACAAGAAGGTTAGTGGGAGCAAAATTGCGTTCTTAATACTATATGTAGATGACATTCTACTTATAGGAAATGACGTAGAATGCTCGATTACGTGAAAGCTTGGCTTTCTAAAGAGTTCTCAATGAAAGACTTGGGAGAAGCTACCTATATTCTGGGTATTCGTCTCTACCGGGATAGAGCGAAAAGAATGTTAGGTCTTTCCCAAGCCCTCTACATAGAAAAGATCCTGAAGCGATTTAGGATGGAAGATTCTAAAAGAGGGTTTCTACCTATGCAACATGGTGCAAAACTTTCCTTAGAGATGTGTCCTCAAAGTGAGGAAGATAGAAAGGAAATGAGCAAGGTACCTTATGCTTCAAAGAAGAGGTAGCCTTATGTATGCAATGATTTGCACTAGACCGGACATTGCCTATGCCGTAAGCGTAGTAAGTCGGTTTCGATCAAATCCAGGTGAACATCGATCTGTAAAGAACATTCTTAAGTACCTAAGGAGGACTAAAGACTTGGTTCTTACATACGGCGGTGGAGAACTAAGAGTGATGGGTTATACAGACTGCATTTTCTGGGGACATGGATGCTCGATGTCCACATCGTGGTATATCTTTACTCCGAATGGTGGGGCGCTTGGAGAAGTGCCAAGCAAAGTTCGACCGCTATCTCCACATGTCAAGCCGAATATCAGCAGCCACGAGGTCGCTAAAGAAGCTTTTGGATAAAGAAGTTCACCGAGGAACTTCAAGTGGTTCCTAACGCAGAGAAGCCCGTGACACTGCTTTTGTGACAACGATGGAGTCTGCATGTGCTAAGGAGCCTAGGGCTCACCACAACACCAAACATATTGCGAGAAAATATCATTTTGTTAGAGAAATGGTTCGGGATGGGAATGTTACATCACAGAGAGTAGACACAGAAAAAAAACGTTGCTGATCCGCTTACCAAGCCACTATCTCAGAAGGTCTTAGAGAGACATCTGGAGAGTATGGGTATTAGATACCATAGTTTGTGGCATTGAGTGCAAGTGGGAGATTGTTAGGAATATGCCCTCGAATGCCACTCGAGGATGAGAGAGTGAGAGCAATTGTATTGTAATTATGAATATTATATTTAATAAGGCAATTATTATTTCTATATTATTGTATATCACTGGCATTGTGATTTGGTATATAGAATAGTAGTCCTTGCATTTGAGAGTGAACATTCTACTCCTTATAGAGATAAGGAGATAGGCACTAGAAGTGTTTAGAGCTTGAATGCTTAACTAGTTCGCAAGTCGATAAAACTTAACAGGACATTAAGTTTTAATAAGACTTGTATAACTGATGCTAGGACATGTGCACGTCTTGATAGCATAGTTATAAGTATATTGGTGGGACCAGTATACTCGAACACGACTCATACTCGATTTAGTCACACGGTATTCACTCTCGGAGAGTCGATGACGAATCGAGAGGTTGTGATAGTATACGTGGACCTTTGACTTGAGGGTTCAGTAGAAGATGTGTCTGTGACGTTTAGTTTGTCATTAGAGTAGTTAGACTCATTTGCTTAATTGCTGAGTCGACCTCGAAGTGCGGACTATACGGGCAGTAGCGATCTTTGTCAGACGCCAAGAAAGGATTCTATCTCTGTTAGTGAGCAAAGCGAATGTCCTATACGGTTAATGGCAAATAAGATCATAAGTCTTTGTCCAAAGCATTCGATATAGTCGTATTAGATACACTATTAATCAATCGGTCTTGATTTGCATTAACACATGTATAGAGTTTAGTCAATGTAGGGGTTTGACTTTACCGTGACCCAAGACTTGACTGGGACATCCGATGAAGGGTCTATACGTATATAGTATTCACGACATAATGGTTCCGGAATGATTCGCTCATTCGTTCTCGCCGGGTTTACATGCGGCCCGCCAGTGGGCTAAGTGCCGCCCGCACTCATTGGTTCCTCCCAATGCCGGTGAGACGAACCTACGAGTCGCGCAATAGGATCATTGATGGATAAATATGAATTAATAATCTCTCTTATAATATTAGATATTAGATATCTAATTTTGATTTATCGGATAAATCAAATAGCGGTCTAATGAATTGTAAGTAGTTACCGGTGATTACTTTAATTCATAAATTATATTTCTTAGAGAAATATATATTTGTGTTTGATATAATTAATTAATTGGATTAATTAATTAGTCCAAACACATTGGAAATAAAATGGATTCGTTTGACGAACATCCGGTACACGAGGGATTCGTTTTGACGAACATCCAGTACACGAGCCGAGTAAATTCGACCCGTCTTCTTGGAAATTTCCCTTAAGGCCGCCCCCCTCCCTCTCTTGTCTCTTTCATACTTATTTTATGTCACTAGGTGACATATGTGAGGTGTATTTGATACCCTCAATCATGTGTTAAAGGAAGACTTTCATTTTTTTATAAATAAAAGTCTTTAAAAAGGAGAGATGACTACTTCTTGTTGCTTAAACTCATAATCACGAATTTGAGAGAGAGAGAGTAAGGTAGAAAACTTCATCTTGATCTTAGAGACAAGATATAAGAAGAATACATTGAGAGAGAAAATTCCTACAAGCTTCCCTAGCCGCATTCTTGAAGAAAGGAAGCTTGTCGATTTTTCCATCAAGTTCCGGCGTGTGAAGTAGAGGCATCTTGCTTTAGGTGCTTGGAACGAAGGGCTCTTCATCATCATCATCATCATACGAAGGTTTTTCAGAGACATCATAGGTATGGGACTTTGATTCCTTGATCTTCGTATTTTTTTTTTCGTATATACGTTACTTGATCGATCCTCTTAGGGATTCCGTTTATTCTTCCGTTGCGTTTATTTTCTGAGGAATCCCAACAACGAGATGGCATCGTTATCTACTGGGCCTTCGCATGAGTCGAAGAGACAGAGGACGTCTGGAGATTTTTCGGACGGTGCAAGAGACGGAAATTCTTCTCATCGAGTTTCGCGTAGTCGTACGGCGAAACCTTCAATTTCTTCGTTCGGTGGAACCAAGAGTTCCAAGTTGTCTTCTTTGACTCCTAGTCAGACTGGGAGGTGCTTTAACTGCAATGTTGTCGGTCATGTGCAAGCTAATTGTCCTTCGCAACGGATTACTTGTTATAATTGTGGACTCGAGGGCCACAGAGTTCAGTATTGTGAATTATTCCATGAAGTTTCCCAGAATCGTGTTTCGGCATCGGTATCGGGATCGGTTCGTCGGGACCGTTGAGATTTTGTCGGCCGTGCTTTGTTGTTTGTGACTTCATTTTTTTTTAGTTTAAGTTTCGGGACGAAACTTTTTTTTAGAGGGGTAGAATGTAATACCCGTGATTTTCTTTTTCGGTAATTTTTCGTTTTTGGCATTTTTCTAGTTTTTAACTCGCTTATGACTGCTTTTGACATTTTGACAATGTTTTGTTCTTCGTGTTTGGTCATCCGAGTTCGTTCGGTATCGCTTTTGTCGAGTTCGTACTTTTGGCGACTTTTCCGCACTTGAGTTCGATTCTTGCGAATCTCGTCCGAAACTGTTGTTTCGACTTTCTCGTAAGTTCATTTAATGTTATTATTCATGTTGCGAGCTTTGGCTTGGTGTTTCGATCACGTATCGTGATTTTCGGGCGTTTTGGGCCATTTTCGTAATTTCCCAAAGTTTGGGGTAATTACTTTCCGTTGTCGAATTTCGAGCCTTCGGGTGGTCGGAATCGTGTGTTCTCTTAGTGCTCGGATTCGTCTTTGCGAGTACTTCGTAATCGTATCTTCGATTCGCACTCAGGTTCGGGTTTCGGGGTCGTTCGGGCCGTCGGAATTGGTCCCGGCCGAGTCATGGCCGGGCGTGCTCGGGCCAGCCACCGGCCGAGTAACGACGTTAGTGCTCGGCCGTACGCACGTAAGGGCGATTACGACGTAAGGCCCCGGCCGTAACGCACGAGCGGGCCGGCGCTTTTAGAAGCGATGACTTCGGTTACGTGCGTAACCCTGGCGCCATTACGACGTAACCCACGGCAAATTTATATAAAGGCCCGGCGCGTTTTTCTTCACCATTTCTCATTCTTTTTCTTCCCGTACGAGGTCAGGGTGTGTGAATCATCTAGAGATGTTGTTGACGATGAATACATGAAGTTTTGAGGTTCATATCATCATTCATCCGTCCTATAACATCCTCCGATCTACCGACCAGTCGATTTCCTAGAAATCTAGTTTTGGGGAATTTGGGTATTTTGGTTGTTTTCGTCGATTAATCCGATTTAACTTAGGATTATGATGGATTGATGAATATTTAGATGTATTATATCATTTCCTTTATTATTCCATGGTTGGATCGTATCGATTCGTTGTTTTGGTCGAGTTCTTGGTCGACGCCTTGAAGGTGTCCTAGTATGTCATAGAGGGTTTTGGGCGTTCTACGAATATCCTTTCTCGTATGATTGTTGATTTATGGATTATATATTGTTAGGGTCGAATTCTTGTGAAGAACTCGAGTCGGAACCTCCCGCTCGTTGTCTTCTTCGGGTCCGAGCTTCGGTTGAATCGTGTTCTTGAGTGTTCGGTAGCGGTCATTAAGTCGAGCTTTCTGTTGCTCCGCGTGCGTTGGACTTGAGGCGAGTATCTCGTCTATATTCTTTATACTTTGAGAATGTGATGTGTCGTGAATTTAACGTGGACTCGTTAGTGACGGTATATTTAACCGTAACTTACTTTAAATGAAGATGTGATTTTATGAAGGTAATTACCAACGTAAACTTTAGTTTCAAGAATAATGATAACTACCTCTTCATGTTATTTTGTTAAAATAAATACTAGAAATGAGTAGTTAACTGAAGAATTGTGGAATCGCGTAATACTTGTATTATTTGCTCGTTGGCCTTTTTCCTGAATGATGGTTTGCTGTGGATGTTGTGCCTTTGTGGAAGTTATGTTACATTAACTTATATGTTACGTGTTTCCGGTTGTAGTGAATATTGTGCCTTTGTTGTTGTTGTGTATCTTAGCGAATTGAGATGTTGTCCGGGTAGGGTCCCGTCGAGGCCTCCGGAGGAGCGTGCTTGCGAGTACGGCCAGACGTTATGTTGTGACCATAAGGTTATCAATTCGGGTAGGTCTGGGGAGGGCTCCGAGAGTCGGCACTTGCGAGTGCGATTTCATGATAACTTATGGGCATGCTTGAATGGTGTTATCCGGGTAGGGTCCGTCGAGGCCTCCGGAGGCGCGTGCTTGCGAGTACGGCCAGATGTTACTATTTGACCATAAGGTTATCTAATCGGGTAGGTCTGGAGAGGGCTCCGAGAATCGTCACTTGCGAGTGCGATGTCAAGATAACTTATGGGTGTGTTCGAGTTTATTCTTGATGACTAATCCGGGTGGGACCCTTCGGGGCCACGGAGACGTTTTGACTGTTGATTTGATATCTCTGAATTGTTTATGTTTGAATCTTGAATCCCGATTATATTGGTGAATATGGCTTTGATCTTGAGGTTTGAGTTGAGAATAAAATCATTTGTATGATTTTGAAAGAAAACCTTTGAAAAGGAAAAACATTCATATTTCAGGATTTTACACTGAGACCCCCGAAGTCTCTAAATAATCTCTTACAATGATTTTTGGAGTAATCTCCATGGTTTGTTTTAAAGGAATAAATTTTCAAAAGACTTTAGACTCGGGGATCGTGTTACTACCTTGTCGAAATGTTATTTTCATAACGGTTGTATTCTTGATGTATAATTGTATAGCTTGGTTACTTGCTAGCGATTCCATCGCTAACCCCTCGTTGGGGATTATGTTATTTATTCCAGGTGTTCTGACTGGAGAGTGAGCAACCACAGGATTGGCTCGGAGGATGATGCAATGCAGCGATACTAGTCAGAGTTGTAGTCTGTCGTCTGTCAGTGATATGTCAGTTTGAGTTCTTGTCATCCTTGAGGGGATGGACATTTTATGTACTATGTGATCGAGTTGTAATTTAGTTTCATCAGATGTACGGTTATGCTATGTTTTGAGAGACCTAATCGGTCTACGGTATTATGTTTTGGTCAAGTTGACCGCATGTGAGTTTTGATTTGTAGTCTCCCGCCTGGTAGCTCCTTGTGGAAAGGGGTCTACGGCGTGTAATATCCCTGAGTGGATTGGGGGTGTTACAGAAGATCCCGTTGAAAAACATTTCAATTATCCTATTAAGAGGCTGTCAACTGAATTTCAGGAAGCCCAAGAGGATGCAGTTGAAAATGATTTAAACGGGCAATTTTCAAATGACAAAATATTTCGTTCTATAATAGAAGAACAAGATCGTGAAGTTAGCTATTTCAGAGAAGACATCCCTGTAATAGAAATTCCCGTTTCGCCGCCTAAGAGAGTAAATCATGAATCAGACTCGGTAATCTAATTATAAAAATTAGATTAAGTGTAGTATAATAGACTTGTATGTGAAAATTAAACTTGTTTATACATTATTCTTGTTAAATAGTTAGATTTACCATCTTAATTTAGTTATTCAATTGTCATGTAATTTTAAACTTGTCTTGTACTTTATTCTTGTTAATTATTTAGTTAATTGTCATGTCTTGTTAAACTTGTCTTGTACATTATTCTTGTTAAATAGTTAGCTAATTATCATATAACTTGACCGACTATTTTTCCGGTATTTTATTACAGGATGGAGAATCTTGTTATCCGATTGCACCACAACGGAGACTTTTTAAAGAATGAGTATTCTGGTGGAGATCACACGATATTTGACTCAGACCCTGACAGGTTTTCATATACGGTACTGATGGAGTGTGTTAAAGAAATGAAGTACGATGAGATTGGAGGGGTATATGTCCCTAAAGGGAAGAAGGGTGGCTGGAAACTGATTTCAGATGATAAAACTCTTGGCGAATATATTAAAGGAAAATCTGAGGCTGATTTTTACATCGACTCCACTGTCGATGAGGCTATACCAGTAAAGAACCAAATGCAACCACATGTGATCGTAAGGCCAAGACCAAGCCCTCTTGCTAAGGAAAGGAATGGTGAGAAGCGGACTTTTGTGACTCTAAAGACTATCAATGCCGAGATATCACGAGGTCAAGGTCAGAATGATGAGAAGGAACTAAGTCAAGGCAAGTGAATGATGAGAAGGAACGAAGGTCAAGGAAGTGAGTAATGAGATGGAACAAAGAAATGAACCCAAGGAAGAAATTACAATTTACAACAATTGAAACTAGTTCACATGAATCACAAAGCTATATATAAGAATTTGAGAGAACTGGAGGAAATACAGAGACAGAGAGAACTGCTGGTGATGAATTGGGAAAAAATGCCGAAGGTCAAGGATGTAATGATTTTGAAATGAGAAGGAATCATAATGTTTTGAAAAATTATGCTAAACTTGAAGAACTTCGATTGCTCAAAAGAAAGTCTGCTAAGAGTTGTGAAAATGATAAAAATAAACGCAAGGAATCAAATGATGATGCAGCTGAAAGTGAGTATGTCCAGAATATGAATGATGCTGAACCTGAACGACAAAGTGATAATGAGGATGATAATGTCACTTCAAAGGTATTTTTTTTGCTTAATCTATGCATCAATTCATGTTTATAGTGGTGCGGGTGATTGACAAATATAAATTTTTTGTAGAGAATAAAAAAGGTCAAGAGACAGAGAGTTGACACCGATGCTGGCCCAAGAACTCGTTCTCAAGCAAATAAATTGCCGGATTCATCTGAAAAGAAGGAAGCAACTGCCGGCACAGCTTCACTTCCTTTAGAGGTATTAATTTCGACAATATAATACTGTTATGTTTCTAATCATATGGGTCGAAAATTTCGACATCTGTGTCTCTTTATGTTTTGGTTATCAGCGGAGTTTTAATTGTTGTGTTTTGTATTATTGAAATTCTGTTTATGATCTGTTGAAGATTTATTAGATGTTACAACTCTCTTGTAGCATTTTCAATTAGGACGATAAGAATACATTTGGTGCTGAATTGTAGTCGGTATTAGAATATACAATCTTAACATTGGGTCCGACCGCTTGATATAGAAGAAGAAAGTACATTTTTTAAAATAAGTTTCTGGAAATTCACTTTCACAGTCGTCGTTTTGATCTTCCATTCAATTTTTCTGCACATAATATTGAAGTAAAGATATATTTCAATTTAACTCACGATATGACAACAAACAGAACTATATATGCATATACATATATGTAAGAACACATTGAATCCACATCGCAACAGTCACGTAAAGTACATGACAACAAACAGAAGTATATATGCATATACATTTGCATGTATGTAACATCACCTAAAGATTGTTTGCATATTACAGACCTACTACATTCATAATACGAATATTGATTGTGATTTTGCTACTATTTCACAAAGTATCTGTCGATTTGTTAGATAGGACAAATGAAACACAAGCCACATTCATCACTAAGTAACGCCCATTGTGTCAAAAAGATGAGAATAAAGATTACACACTGATATATAGCCAAAACTACGGGGGTTTTGGGGACTGCTTATTTCAAAGTGCCTAAGTGGTTCCTGCTGATTTATAAAGTGCTTAATTAGGAGTAAAATTAGGAATTCCAAACACCCTTTAGGATTGAAAATGCAGTTTTAAGTGTTTGGATGAAACTTCTTATCTGTATATATTAAAGTTAACAAGCACTTGTAAGTTGAGGAGTGTTTGTAATTGTTTATTTTGAAGTGTGCATCTCCTTCCAAAATAAGCAAGTATCGACCTTCTTACCTTATAAATGTTTATTATTTGAAAAATAAGTAGATAAGCGGTAGAGAGCTAGGGATTATCTATATGGTTTAACACATTTCAATAAGCATCTAAGCTTTTATATAAGCGAATCCCGAACCTGGTACTAAAATAACATGGTACTATCACATGGGTACTGATTTCTAGCTAAGATCATATATATATATATATATATATATATATATCAATCTTTACCAACACCGAAAAGATATTTTTTTGAACAAAGGACAATAATACTTTCAGTTGAAAAATTCCTTGGTATTTTATTTATGGAGGGATTATTTCTACTTAAAAGTTTATTCAACTCGGCTTCTAAACCTATACTTGTTCTGAGACCAACATTCACACTACTATACTAACTATACAAGTGTGTTGTATGTAATTAATATTGCTAATATATTTGTCTTGTGTAGGTCAATAATGCACCAGTGGTTTCTGTTAAAGAGAAGCTAAAACAGCTGAGAGACGGTCCTGGTTCAATGACTGCATACTTGGAGTTCAGAGAACGTGAAAAACTAGAACTTCAAAAGGAGATTCCACAGCCACACTCTAAATCACAACAGTTGCAGTCACAAGCCGGTAATTTTAGTTGTAAAAAGTGCACTACAGATGTAAGCTTTCATGTCGGTATTTATGGTTAAATTGCAGATAATAAAATGTTGTTGCTTAAATCATATTCTGGTGGTTATATATTTGATTATCTACCTAGATATGAAGCTAGATTATAAAATGGTGTTGCTTAAATCAGCTTTTTATTACTTTTCAAACTAAAAAAATCTAATTGTCTAGCTAGCTAGGTTGTTATATATTTGATTGTCTAGCTAGATATGAAGTAAAATTTACTTCTCTGAAAATTGGTTACTTATTGATTATTTACTGAATCATGCTAAACCAATCCCATGTCTCTCAGTGTCATAGTTATTTTAACTCATTACCTTGTTTTGTTAATTTGCAGTTGATACACCGGTTGATGAGGCTCTAAAAAGAAAAAGAGGGAAAACAAAGATGGATCATGTTCATAATAGAGCGGACAAAAAAAGGATCACACTCAATTATCTCAACCAACCTATAGCGGATGATGGCAAGTTACTATCTGAGTTTAGCAACTTTTTGGGGACCACTGTGAGGCAGTTCGTGTCTCTTACTTGTGTCAGTTGGCGTCAAGTTCCTGAAAAAGAACTGCTGTGGGAGTACGTCAAGGTAAACTAAGCAACATTTGATTTATATGTTCCTATTTATATGTTCCTTAACTTCTCCTGAAGAATATTAAAATTAGGCCAAATCCATTATTTACGTAGTACTTTGTGACTTTTTGGTAGGACAAGTACATCATTTCGGAAGATGCCAAAAATTGGGTTCTAAAGTCGTTGAATGATCAGTTTAGGAGCTTCAAAAGTAGGATTAAGCGAGACTATTACTATCCTTATCCTACAGATGAGGAGTGGATGGAAAAAAGGCCCGAAGAGGTTCCTCTTTCAGATTGGAAGATTCTTTTAAAATATTGGGGTGATGAAAAAGTTAAGGTAATAATTTAAATTCAATTTTCCTTTTTATTCATTGTTTCGTTGGCAATTTAGTATGAAAAGTAATGACGATAAGTGTTCCTTTATTTTATAGAAAATCATGGAAAAGAATGCCGAGGCACGAAAAGATAACAGAGACGCATACCATCGGGCCCAAGTTTCGCTCAAGTTGCTAACAAGCTGGTAATGTATATTTGATCATATTTTAATAATAAATTGCAAATGTATTATTATCGGTAACATGTAAAATTTATTGAATTCAGCGACTTAAAAAACTTGAAGAAATGCATGTCGATGTCGATGGTGATGGTGATCGTGAGGAAGATCCGGTTGTAATCTCTGATGCTGATATATATTTAGCGACTCGCAAACGAAAAGAGAATGGGAAGTACAAGTTACCCAAGGAGGTGCTTAAAACCGTTGATGAAAAAATTGTAAGTATTTACATATCTACTAAATGATAGGTGCTTATAACTATGTTCTTCTTTTTTTTCTTTTTTTTTTCTTGAAGATTGGGTGTAACTGGAAGTGCTGATTTTCATCAATCTTTTAAGTGCCATTACTGCCATTGCTGCCATTTAACTGGAAGTGTTGATATTATGTATAACTGGAAGTGTGATATTATGGATTTAACTGGAAGTGTTGATATTATGGATTTAACTGGAAGTGTTGATATTATGTATAATTGATATTCTGCCATTACTGCCATTTTTCTTTTTTTTTTTCTTGAAGATTGGGTATAGCTGGAAGTGCTGATTTTCATCAATCTTTTAACTGCCATTGCTGCCATTTAACTGGAAGTGTTGAGTGCATTTAAACTCAGAGAGCTGGGAACCAATAATATTCGGGCATTCAATGGCAACACTTGAGTAATATGATATTATAATTGGGTCTTGACTCTGATATTTTTCTTTGCATTCAATCATTTTATTTGTTCTAATATATCTATCAGTACACTTGTTTTCCGTTACAATGTTTCTTATATGTTCTGTATTCAGGCTCTTCAATTGTGAAGACAAAATTTTTTTTGTACAGTGATTTAATTGTGAAGACAATAAATTTCTTGTTCTAAAATATTTCTGTTTTGATATTATGTATAACTGGAAGTGTGATATTATGAATTTTTCATCAATCTGCTCCTGTTGTTTTTCTGGTTATGCATGCTTTTTTTCTTTTTTTTTTCTTGAAGATTGGGTAAAATTAGCTGCTGTATATTATAACTACTTATGAAACAGGAATTAAGATAATTTTCCATTCCCTCGCCTTTAATATTGTATTCCATGATTTAAGTTAAGTATTTTCGCACCATATCTGTGATGTTGTAGCAAGTACCGACGAATTATGTTAAATTGGATTCATGGTCATTCATACTATATTAGTTGTTGGGTGATATTGCGAGAATTCCATTTATGATTGTTATAGTACTTAACGTACGTTAACATGTATTCTTAACGTACGCTATGTAGGCCGCCTTACGTACGTAATATCAGTACGTTAACGTACGTAATGCGGAAGATCCTCCAGCAATCCGCCTTTCGGCGGGTGGGGACGAGCAAGGGTAGGTGGTCGGGAGTCGATCGCGACAGCCAAGTGGACGGCTATTACGTACGTAATAGCCGCTGGTTACGACGTAACGAACTGCGTGTTTTTAGACAGGGAGTTTGATGAAATTGGTTACGCACGTAATGATCATGAGATTACGACGTAAAGGCTATAACGCACGTTAACCACGTTCGTTAACGTCGTAATGTCAAGTTCGGATTATAAATGTATGACTTGCCATTTACTTCCTACTCGACCTCTTTCAATCTCCCAACTTAGGAACGATTCCTTTCCCTTCCAACTTCATTTCTAAGCCTTCCTAACTTGTGTTGGAGCTTCAACACTTGATTGGTGACTTGGAGAGCTAGAGATTGAAGTGTATTCCTTGGAGTGTTGGTGTTGTTCTTCATTTTAAGGTTGGTCTTTCTTTAACTCATATCAATTCCATGCTTATGATGATGTTAGTAGATAAATACTTCACATAATGTTAGTTTAAACTAGTGTAAACATGATAAGTTAATTGAATCATACTCAAACCAAGTGAAGATTAACTTTGAAGGTATTAGTGTTACTTCTTGATGTAAATAACTTCATAATGTGATTGTGTTGATAATGATATACATAAAACCCGAGGTTTAGCATGATAATCGGAAGTTGATTTTAGTCTCAACACTAGGAACATGTTAGGGATGATATCCTTAATGATTAAAAGTAAGAAATGTTAAATTGGTCTTGAACATTCTATTGATTCTTGAAGGTAGTATGAAACCATGATTTTTGGCCTCTAAAACCTTTGTAATAAAATTGTTGGAAAGATGATATTAATCCTTTGTAGATGATCTTTGTTAGATGAATGAAGTTACTTCAAAAATCTCAAGTATTCAATGATATAACTAGGCTTTTAATAAATTCTTCAAAATAAAACAATGAATGTTGATAGAAGGAAGTTGTAATCTTCATATGTTCGAATCTATCGATTTAGTTAAAGGCGTTAATCGCTACATTGATAGGTTGATAATGTTCTTTAGAGAATTGTGATGATACAAATGCAAAGAGAGGAATAGCCGAATTCCATTTCATTAATCCATGCATGTCAAGAGGCGTAAATTAAGATGTTCTTAATTCACTAAAAACTTAAACTTATGTTTCATATAGTAATCAAGTTTTGAATGAAATCGTTGGTAAATAATGAAGAATGTAATTAAACACAAATTATATCGTAATTGGAAGTGTCGATGATTTGAAAAAGATATTTTCACGATATTGCATAAATAATAAACTAGACATCAAGAATTTGACATTAAGGTTAGAATATGTAATGATCATGATAAACATACGATGATTTGTAATAAGAACATTAAAATGATCGATAGGATAATCGATTTGTGAATATTGTTTATGCGATAATACCATTATCAATGCGAATGTGTTGTTGAATGAATTATATTTCATTCAAGGTTGCTTGTTCACGTGAGTATTGTTAGACGAGGATACCGTTCGTTTGACCATTCGAGGAAGGATTATTCGTCTACGGAATTGAGGCAAGTTATCTTGCTTGGTTATAATGATGTGTGGATTCTTATGATGATTATGCATTTCGTGTATATAAACACCTATAAACTTGTGTCTTGTGACTTGAGGTTGTTCTTGATGATGTCCCGTTTTCATCATGGGATTGTATACCCAAATTCGTACTTTTGGACCCTTGATATCGTTGAGCTTTGTTGACACTTCGGTGAGTTGTTCGATTTCTTGGAAAAAGTGTAATTCGTTGAGTTTCATTGTCATGTTGTATCGTGACATCTCTGGAGTCATATCTGCGCGCCGATTGGTTATGTGTAGGATTTTTAGCCGGGCACTTGATGATCATGCGTGGAGGTTTTTCCGCATTTAGATCGTGCACACGAGACGTAGTTCGTGAGGCTAATTAGGTACATTGTCCCACGTATATTCGGATTCCGTATACGGGGTGGACATGTGCACGGACACATTTCGGATCGGGCGTCTGTGACGTCCGTCTTGAGCCATAGTATGTGGTCGTCAGATATTTGGTTATCTTCGGACGATTGGGTGATTGTTTATACGCCTTCGGGGTATATTCGTAGTCGGTGAATTTCTTTGAAATCGGTATATATGAATTGTATAATGTTATGAGAATTATTATCATGTATAGTGACCACTGTGGTTTGGGGCGAAATACTTGTATTTCGGGCGAGAAAGGGCAAGGCACGGGAGGAGCACAATGGCGACGGAGGATTCGATGTATGCTATTTCGGGGCCCCGAGTCTTTGGTTGTTCGGTTATGTTTTAAGCGTGACTTTCGTTTTATTTTGTGTCGGATGAATGTACTAAAACTTGTTAGGTCGCCCATCGTCATATGGTGCACTCGTGTTTGGATCCTGTGTATGTTTGCTTGTATTTAAAAATATGAATAACTCATACTCCACACCGGGGTTTTGATAAATATTGTGGTACGGTGCCACGTTGTCGATTTTAAGTGTATATTGTGATATTGCACGGTGGGTCCTGGGAGGGATCCACGGCACCGTAATAGCCATTGTTTTTGGGTCACATGAAGATGGTATCAAAGAGCGTGTGTTTTTATTTTGAGTCATTGTAGAATCGAAATAGCATCAAGAAAACTTCGTGCCACGTGTAACCTGTGCAAGCGCGACCCGTCGAATACGGTATGTTCTCATGAACCATAATTTGATTACGGCATGATATTGACGATGTATTGGTCTCCTTACTTATCTTGGCATCTTGCTACCATGAGGCAAAATTCATCCGTTTAAAGAGAACCTAAATTAATTATGTGATTGGAATTATTTCGACTTAATGTTGATATGATATCGAGTGTGTAACACTTGTAGTGCAGTGATTCTTTACAACCGCTTTGTTGGATAGGAAATTCCTGTTGTTATTAAATTAGCATGAATTATGATTGATAAATCAAACTGTACTTGTGACTTGGTTCTTTCAGTATGGAAAGGAACCTTAGAGGCCGTGGCAGAGGGGGACGAGGCCGCAGAAGAGGCCGAATTCCGATACCACGATCTAACAGACGCGCGAATGTGGAACAGAGTTCCGCAGGCAGTGATTCGCCTTCTCGGGACCAATCGCACCACACCGGAGAGAATGCACGTGCCGATCCTTACACCGTGATGCAGGGCATGATGGCCCAGATGACCCAAATGGGTCGGCTGATGGAAACTATGCAAAGGAATACTACTGGTCAGCAGCAGGGACAACAGCCTCCGCCTTTGGTGCCTGGCGGGATCGTGAGCCGGATTATTAGCGACATATCACGTCAGCGGCCTCCGACTTTTGAAGGCTCATCTGAGCCTACCGACATTGTACACTGGATAGAGCATTTCGAGAAACTGTTCGAGATGGTGGAGTGCCCAGAGGAAAATCGAGTTGCTGTGGCTGCCTACTACCTCAGTAAGAGTGCCCATACTTGGTGGCTTTCTGTGAGGCTCGCCGAAGGCGCGAGTACTTGGGAGGAATTCAAGAATCTTATGCTAGATCGTTACTATCCCGCACCCCTCCGTGAAGCTAAACTGTCCGAATTACTAAATCCCGACCCATCTAAGACGAGGATGTGTTAGTAATTGCTGAAAAATTCCAAGCACTTCTCCCTTTTGCTACGTCGGTTGTCCGTCGGAAGCCGATAAAATCAAATATTTCCTCAAGAGGCTTAAACCCCGAATGAGGATGCAATTACTCAATCACCAGCATGCGACCTTCTGGAGTTTATCGAGAAGGCTTTGGAGTATGAACTTACCGCGAAGGAGATTTCTAAGAAGCGGCCTCGCTTTTCCAACAAGAGATCCAGAACCAGACCCAAGGAGACAAAGAACTGGGGTATTCAAGAAACCCCACTGTACCAAACCCTTCCGAGCGGCCACCTATGGCACCGAAATCGGCAGAACGCACTCTCGGGCAATCGGCTCACTGTCGTGTGTTATAACCGTGGGGACCAGGGCATATCAGCTCCAAGTGTCCGGCCGGCCGTTACTGTCACACTTGCGGAAGAACGGTCATCGCGCCGCTATTGCCGGTGGACTCGGGCGTGCCCAAAGGCATCTCTTGCTCCAGATGCGGTCTTGCTCAGAACGTGCTCCTCCATCCGCTTCTTACCGGACTACCGGGCGAACAAAGGGATGGGCCGTGGGAATCAAGTTGGTACACACGCTTAGGGGTTGCAAAACCCGAGTTTACGAGATGAAGAAAGCCGATGATCCCGGCGCATGATTGCAGTACTCGAGATCCACTCTCGGCCGTTTGTGTTCTTTTTGATCGGTGCTTCACACTCCTTTTTATCTAGTTCTTGTTTGAGTCGTTTGCATTTGAATCGTGTTATCAATTGTGAACCTTATGTAATTGGTCTACCCGATGGTAGAAGAATTATTGGGAGTCGTGAAGTCAGAATCGTCTGATTAGCATGAACAACCGTGAGTGGTTGTCGACTTGATTGTGGTGGATTTACCTAAGGATGATGTAATCTTGGGTATTGATGGATGGATCGTCACGATGCCGTCCTTAGCGTCCGTAGCGAATGGTGACCGTCACATCGGATGATGGCGTCGAGTGTATTTTTCGAGGTGATAATCCCAATCATTCGGGAGAGTCATCAGCGCTATGAAGGCTATGAGATTACCGAACTGAGGATGCATTGGTTATTGGTGTTACATGACTAAGACAGTGGCCCGGTCAAATTGATTAATATTCCAGTAGTTCGAGACTATCCGGATGTATTCCTGCGAGCTTCCAGAATACCCCCACGAGAGGTGGAATTCACCATTGAGTTGGAGCCAGGACGCCCCGCTTTCGAAAGCACCGTGCCGTATGGCCCCGCGAGATGCAGGAATTGAAAAGACAACTCAAGAATTAATCGAGAAAGGATATGTTCGCCCAGGTGCATCCCCTTGGGGCGCCGGTGTTATTCGTGATTAAGAAGGACGGATCGCTGCGTTTGTGTATCGACACGGAGCCGAACAAAGTAACAATTAAGAACAAGTATCCTTTACCTCGCATCGATGATCTATTGGATCACCTCAGGAGCATTGTATTTTCCAAGATCGACTTGAGGCAGGTACCACCAATTGCGGATTCGAGAGTCCGACGTCCCGAAGATGACTTTTCGCACTCGCTATGGGCATTACGAGTTCGTTGTCATGCCATTGGATCGACTAATGCACTCGCAGATTCATGGAATTGATGAATCGGGTTTTATTAATTATCGGATCGTTTTGTAGTCGTTTTTATTGACGATATCTTGGTCTACTCTCGTGATCATGAGGAGCATGAGTGTCACCTCCGCCTGAGTTCTCGATGCGTTAAGGCGAGAACAACTCTATGGAAAATTTCTAAGTGTGAATTCTGGATGTCTGAAGTTATTTTTCTGGGTCATGTGATATCAGCAGAAGGAGTAAGAGTAGACCCACAGAAGACGGAAGCTATCCGAGACTGGCTACCCCCGAAGAACGTGAAGGAAGTTCGTAGTTTTCTGGGACTAGCAGGCTATTACAGACGATTCGTGGAAGGATTTTCCAAAATTGCTCAACCGATGACTAATCTGTTGAGAAAATATAAGAAGTACTTGTGGTCGGAAGCATGTCAGCAAAGTTTTGATGAACTCAAAGGTCGATTAATTTCAGCACCTGTTTTGGTACTACCTAGAGGAACGGAAGGATTCGCGGTATACAGCGATGCATCGAGGCAGGGCCTTGGCTGCGTGTTAATGCAGGACGGAAAAGTGATCGCCTATGCGTCCAGACAGTTACGTCCTTACGAGGTCAACTACCCGACTCATGACTTGGAGTTAGCAGCAGTAGTGTTTGCTTTAAAAATCTGGCGCCACTATCTGTATGGAGTTACCTGCCAGATTTTTACGGACCACAAGAGCCTGAAGTATATTTTTACCCAGAAGGAGTTGAATATGAGACAAAGGAGGTGGTTAGAGCTAATCAAAGACTATGATATCGAGATCCTTTATCATCCAGGCAAGGCAAACGTGGTTGCCGATGCCTTGAGCCGCAAGACGGTGCAGGAGCAGATGCCAGCTCGTTTGACCGCCCAGAGTGAGTTGCAAAAATAGTTCATGAGACCAAAGATAGAGGTCTGTATACAACGCATACAGGGACAACTGTGCATGCTTGAGATTTCACCATCCATTGATGAGACGATCAGGACGAAACAAATGTCGGACCCATTCTTATCCAGAATTCGAGGAGAAATCGATCAGGGGAAGGCCCCTGGATTTGTGGTTCACGAGGATGGACTGTTACGCTTTAAAAACCGAGTGTGTGTACCAGCAGACGAAGAATTGAGGAATACTATTCTGAAGGAGGCTCATGCTACCCCGTATTCCATACACCCGGGATCAAACAAAATGTATAAGGATTTGAAGCAGTATTATTGGTGGGGTAACATGAAACGGGAAGTTGCCGAATTCGTTTCGAAATGTCTGACCTGTCAGCAGGTCAAGATTGAGCATCAACGACCAGCTGGCATGATGAAACCGCTTACGATTCCCGAGTGGAAGTGGGAAGACATATCGATGGACTTTATTACTAGTTTGCCGACGAGCCGTCGAGGCATGAATACGATTTGGGTGGTTGTGGATCGATTGACTAAATCAGCCCACTTTTTGGAGATCAAGGATACTTGGGGCCCTGAGAAATTGGCCCAATTATTCATCAAAGAGATTGTGAGACTGCATGGCACCCCTAAGAGTATTGTATCAGATCGGGACGGACGGTTCGTGTCGCACTTCTGGAAGGCGGTTCATCGTGCTATGGGTACACAGTTGAACTTCAGTACGGCTTTTCATCCTCAGACCGACGGTCAGTCTGAGAGGACAATTCAAACTCTAGAGGATATGTTGAGAGCATGTGCTCTCGATTGGAAGCCTGACTGGGAAGCCCAACTGCCGTTGGTAGAATTCACATACAATAACAGCTGGCACGCCTCGATCATGATGGCACCCTATGAGGCATTATATGGTCGTCGTTGTAGGTCCCCTTTGTGTTGGGATGAAATATCTGAATCCATTGGTACGGAACCTGATATGTTATTGGCAGCCCGCGAGAAGATTTCCCTGATCAAGAGCCGTCTATTAACGGCCCAAAGCCGCCAGAAATCATATGCAGATAATCGTCGACGACCACTCGAGTTTGAAGTTGGTGACCATGTACTGGTCAAAGTATCTCCTACTAGAGGTGTTTTCTGATTCGGGAAGAGAGGCAAATTGAGCCCAAGGTATATTGGTCCGTTTGAGATCCTGGAACGAGTAGGCGACCTAGCCTATCGTTTAGCATTACCACCAGCTTTGAGTCGGATTCACAACGTATTCCATGTGTCTCAGTTAAGGAAGTATGTTGCTGATCCAAGTCTCTGATGCTGATATATATTTAGCGACTCGCAAACGAAAAGAGAATGGGAAGTACAAGTTACCCAAGGAGGTGCTTAAAACCGTTGATGAAAAAATTGTAAGTATTTACATATCTACTAAATGATAGGTGCTTATAACTATGTTCTTCTTTTTTTTCTTTTTTTTTTCTTGAAGATTGGGTGTAACTGGAAGTGCTGATTTTCATCAATCTTTTAAGTGCCATTACTGCCATTGCTGCCATTTAACTGGAAGTGTTGATATTATGTATAACTGGAAGTGTGATATTATGGATTTAACTGGAAGTGTTGATATTATGGATTTAACTGGAAGTGTTGATATTATGTATAATTGATATTCTGCCATTACTGCCATTTTTCTTTTTTTTTTTCTTGAAGATTGGGTATAGCTGGAAGTGCTGATTTTCATCAATCTTTTAACTGCCATTGCTGCCATTTAACTGGAAGTGTTGAGTGCATTTAAACTCAGAGAGCTGGGAACCAATAATATTCGGGCATTCAATGGCAACACTTGAGTAATATGATATTATAATTGGGTCTTGACTCTGATATTTTTCTTTGCATTCAATCATTTTATTTGTTCTAATATATCTATCAGTACACTTGTTTTCCGTTACAATGTTTCTTATATGTTCTGTATTCAGGCTCTTCAATTGTGAAGACAAAATTTTTTTTGTACAGTGATTTAATTGTGAAGACAATAAATTTCTTGTTCTAAAATATTTCTGTTTTGATATTATGTATAACTGGAAGTGTGATATTATGAATTTTTCATCAATCTGCTCCTGTTGTTTTTCTGGTTATGCATGCTTTTTTCTTTTTTTTTCTTGAAGATTGGGTAAAATTAGTCAGTATATTATAACTACTTATGAAACAGAATTAAGATAATTTTCCATTCCTCGCCTTTAATATTGTATTCCATGATTTAAGTTAAGTATTTTCGCACCATATACGTGATGTTGTAGCAAGTAGGCGAATTATGTTAAATCGATTCATGGTCATTCATACTATATTAGTTGTTGGGTGATATTGCGAGAATTCCATTTATGATTGTTATAGTACTTAACGACGTTAACATGTATTCTTAACGCACGCTATGTAGGCCGCCTTACGACGTAATATCGATGCGTTAACGCACGTAATGCGGAAGATCCTCCAGCAATCCGCCTTTCGGCGGGTGGGGACGAGCAAGGGTAGGTGGTGGAGTCGATCGCGGCGACGAGTCAACGGCTATTACGTGCGTAATAGCCGCACGGTTACGACGTAACGAATCGCGTGTTTTTAGACAGGGAGTTTGATGAAATTGGTTACGACGTAATGATCATGAGATTACGTGCGTAAAGGCTATAACGCACGTTAACCACGCTCGTTAACGCACGTAATGTCAAGTTCGATTATAAATGTATGACTTGCCATTTACTTCCTACTCGACCTCTTTCAATCTCCCAACTTAGAACGATTCCTTTCCCTTCCAACTTCATTTCTAAGCCTTCCTAACTTGTGTTGGAGCTTCAACACTTGATTGGTGACTTGGAGAGCTAGAGATTGAAGTGTATTCCTTGGAGTGTTGGTGTTGTTCTTCATTTTAAGGTTGGTCTTTCTTTAACTCATATCAATTCCATGCTTATGATGATGTTAGTAGATAAATACTTCACATAATGTTAGTTTAAACTAGTGTAAACATGATAAGTTAATTGAATCATACTCAAACCAAGTGAAGATTAACTTTGAAGGTATTAGTGTTACTTCTTGATGTAAATAACTTCATAATGTGATTGTGTTGATAATGATATACATAAAACCGAGGTATAGCATGATAATCGGAAGTTGATTTTAGTCTCAACACTAGGAACATGTTAGGGATGATATCCTTAATGATTAAAAGTAAGAAATGTTAAATTGGTCTTGAACATTCTATTGATTCTTGAAGGTAGTATGAAACCATGATTTTTGGCCTCTAAAACCTTTGTAATAAAATTGTTGGAAAGATGATATTAATCCTTTGTAGATGATCTTTGTTAGATGAATGAAGTTACTTCAAAAATCTCAAGTATTCAATGATATAACTAGGCTTTTAATAAATTCTTCAAAATAAAACAATGAATGTTGATAGAAGGAAGTTGTAATCTTCATATGTTCGAATCTATCGATTTCGTTAAAGGGCGTTAATCGCTACATTGATAGGTTGATAATGTTCTTTAGAGAATTGTGATGATACAAATGCAGTAGAGGAATAGCCGAATTCCATTTCATTAATCCATGCATGTCAAGAGGCGTAAATTAAGATGTTCTTAATTCACTAAAAACTTAAACTTATGTTTCATATAGTAATCAAGTTTTGAATGAAATCGTTGGTAAATAATGAAGAATGTAATTAAACACAAATTATATCGTAATTGGAAGTGTCGATGATTTGAAAAAGATATTTTCACGATATTGCATAAATAATAAACTAGACATCAAGAATTTGACATTAAGGTTAGAATATGTAATGATCATGATAAACATACGATGATTTGTAATAAGAACATTAAAATGATCGATAGGATAATCGATTTGTGATTATTGTTTATGCGATAATACCATTATCGTACGAATGTGTTGTTGAATGAATTATATTTCATTCAAGGTTGCTTGTTCACGTGAGTATTGTTAGACGAGGATACCGTTCGTTTGACCATTAGAGGAAGGATTATTCGTCTACGGAATTGAGGCAAGTTATCTTGCTTGGTTATAATGATGTGTGGATTCTTATGATGATTATGCATTTCGTGTATATAAACACCTATAAACTTGTGTCTTGTGACTTGAGGTTGTTCTTGATGATGTCCCGTTTTCATCATGGGATTGTATACCCAAATTCGTACTTTTGGACCCTTGATATCGTTGAGCTTTGTTGACACTTCGGTGAGTTGTTCGATTTCTTGGAAAAAGTGTAATTCGTTGAGTTTCGTTGTCATGTTGTATCGTGACATCTCTGGAGTCATATCTGCGCGCCGATTGGTTATGTGTAGGATTTTAGCCGGGCACTTGATGATCATGCGTGGAGGTTTTTCCGCATTTAGATCGTGCACACGAGACGTAGTTCGTGAGGCTAATTAGGTACATTGTCCCACGTATATTCTGGATTCCGTATACGGGGTGGACATGTGCACGGACACATTTCCGGATCGGGCGTACTGTGACGTCCGTCTTGAGCCATAGTATGTGGTCGTTCGTATATTTGGTTATCTAGACGATTGGGGCGATTGTTTATACGCCTTCGGGGTATATTCGGTAGTCGGTGAATTTCTTTGAAATCGGTATATATGAATTGTATAATGTTATGAGAATTATTATCATGTATAGTGACCTGTGGTTTGGGGCGAAATACTTGTATTTCAGGGCGAGGAAAGGGCAAGGCACAGGAGGAGCACAATGGCGATGGAGGATTCTGATGTATGCTATTTCGGGGGCCCCGAGTCTTTTGGTTGTTCGGTTATGTTTTAAGCGTGACTTTCGTTTTATTTTTGTGTCGGATGAATGTACTAAAACTTGTTAGGTACTGCCCATCGTCATATGGTGCATCTGCCGTGTTTGGATCCTGTGTATGTTTGCTTGTATTTAAAAATATGAATAACTCATACTCCACACCGGGGTTTTGATAAATATTGTGGTACGGTGCCACGTTGTCAGATTTTAAGTGTATATTGTGATATTGCCTGGTGGGTCCCAGGAGGGATCCACGACACTGTAATAGCCACTGTTTTTGGGCTGTTACATTTGTATTTTATGTTTCTGTTAATTATTTGAGGGAAATACTTGATACTTTTATTTACAGGCTGATGTTAAGAAAGCTCTTGAAACGGAAGGTGTTGAGGCTGCTAATAAATTGATTCATGATGGCAAAGAACACCGACCATCTTATCTAATTGGGAGACTTATTCAGAAAAAGGAACCAAAATCGAAGTCTTCAGCATCACCATCCGTTCAAGTTGCTGATCAGTACGTGGCGGACCTAACTGCTAAGATCAGGGCCCAACTTCAACAAGAGATGGATGAAAAACTTGACCAAAAAGTTCGAGAAATGATGAAAATGTTGGCCGAGAAGAATCCTGATTTGAACTTAAAGATTGATGACTCTCAAAAATCAGTCGAGGAGTCCTATGGCGGTGACAATGTCACTCCTTGACTGATTTCATCATTTTATATTATGCTAGCTAAGTGACTCAAGTAGTTTTGTTATATTTGTGGATTGCGATCGTAACTTGTTCTTAGCTATTATGGATTGAATATTAGCAGTCATGTATTTTGGATGTTGCTATGGTTGACATTGTTTTAATGGTATTGACTGTTTTATGGTAATATTTATTTTCTAATAAAATATTTTGCTTTTTAGTATGAAAAATGTTGGTAAAAACCTGCAAAAATGTTGCAATAGACTATAATTTATAATTCTTTCTGTTGGCAAAATATGAAAATTGTGTTGGCAAAGAGTAGAAGTGTGTTGGCAAAAGTTAGAATTGTTCATATATAAGTGTAGCCATAGTGTTAAAATTGTTGGTAAAGATGTCACAGTGTTTCACAATTTAATGTTACATTAGACCTCATGAGTGTTGGCATAGGTCTACGGCTACACAAATCTTTATGTCACTAAATATATAAAAGTGTGGCCTTAAGTCTACAGCGACACAAAATCTAGTGTAGCCACAGACAATAAAAGTGTTGGCATAGGGGTCTATTGCTACACTTTTTTAACATGTTACCAAAAAAAGAAAAGTGTTACCTTAGACCCCTATGGTTGCGGCCGTTTTTGTAACACTTTCGAATTTGGTCAAAGTGTAGCCATAGCTTGTTTTTATACCTTCAGCAACACTTTTTGGACTTTTGAGCACAGTTTTTCAGGTGTTGCTGAAACCCATATATGGTGTAGTGTGGTTGCGAAAGGATCTGAACGGTACCTGATGCGACAGCTGTATTCTGATCGTCTGCCTTTCTCATATCATAAAGGCGTGGAGGAGCGAACCCAACACTCGATGCTTATTTTTGGTCGTACTGTCCTCTGCCTCTACCTCGGCCGAAATTTTGGGGTGGATGAACACTCTGTTGCGTCTGAGAGACAATTGCCTCTTTCTGAACTGGCTGCGAAGTACGAGCTCCAAAAGATTTTGCAGCCGCTTCACAGAATACCGCACGATGTCCTTCTCTTCCACAATCATAACACGTCATGGAGGGGAGTGAGCAATCACGTCGATAATGTCCTGTCCAAGCACAGGTAAATTATTTCCTGGCTGCAGCTGCCATCACTGATACTGATATGGAGTTCTTTCCACATTTGGATGGATGCGGAGGCCTCTTGAATGAATGAAAAGATGACTGGGATTTTCGGGACCCACTACTCTTGTGCTCTGTAAAACTACCAGAGACTTTCTGTTTCTTGGACTCAGAGAACTTTTCCATAGCTGCTTCTTTAATTTCATACGCCAGAGCTTTGTCTTGATACTGGCGGAGAGTGGTGCATTCAAAACCTGACATGTACCTCTATATCTACAGCATCATTCTCATATCAAAGTGAATCATTATTTCTGCATCGATTCTAACCAGGTGTCGAACAAACGCCAGCTGTTGATTAAATGTCTTAATTGCCTGAGTCACCGGCACATCTGAAGGCTGTGCGGAGAAAATTCTCGAACTTTGGCTTCTCTCATCGGACGAGGGCAGTACTGAGCTTCCATCATAAGTTTGAACTCTCCCCAATCGGCATCATGATCGATAGGTCGGATAGCTTCCCACCGCTCGGACGCTTCTCCCGTCAGGAAATATTGGGCGATGGGGGCTCTCCGGTCGTCCGGGCAGTTAATCCCTGCAAATACTTTCTCCATCTTTCTCAGCCAGTGGTCCCATTTCGGCGTCTCTGAAAAACCATCAAACTTCGGCGGGTGCATCTTCACCACCTCCTGTAGCCATCTGTCTCCTCGATTTCCCAAGTCTGGGATGCCTTGATGTCTCTCTCCCGACTGCAACCCTACCGCCACTTGCATTCTGTCCACAACTTGAGCAAATTGGGTCATTTGGTTGACCACGTGATGAAGGATGTCGGGAACAACAGGTTCGACATTAGCTTCCACGGTTTGCTCTCGTTCATTATAGACAGACTCTTGTTGTTCGCCAGCACTGGAGTTAGGCTCTGTTCTTTTGGACTGAATGAATCTGAATCAATCGAATCGAATCGAATCGAATGGATTCGAATCGAATCGAATCGAATCGAATGGACTCGAATCGAATCGAATCGAATCGAATCGAAATATATATTAAGGGTAAATAATAATAATAATAATAAATAATAATAGTAATTAACAACAACAATAATAATAGTAATATTATTAGTAATAATAACAATAATAATAATTAAGATTAGTAATAATAATAAGAAGAAGAAGAACTGAGCTGAATCAATCGAATCAACTAAATCGAATCGAATGGACTGAATCGAATCGAATCGAATCGAATCGAATGGACTCGAATCGAATCGAATCGAATCGAATCGAAAATGAAAAATAAGTCCAAAAGAACAGGGCCTTAGCCTGATTTGACAGCGAATCAGGAACAGAGGGTGAAGCTTCCCTCTCAGCATTTCTACGTCCGCGTCCATGACCACGACCACGTCCACGTCCTCCTCTCAACATACAATGAGCATAAATACTAAATATACAGGGAACAATATCGTCCTAACATTCAATTATATAAAGGTATAACATGTAAAGGACAAGATAGAGTTTAGGAAACTTACAACCACTACTCACACAAAGACATAGGCAGTACAGTGATGTTATTCGCGTCCGGTTACCTCAAAAGACATATATAGACCCTTATTTTAACCCAACGGTCAAGATATCCATAATCTTAGCTCTGATACTATATTCTGTAACACCCCGCGATATTCAGGATTATTACAGCGCCGTAAATCCTTGATATAAGGATTTACTAGGCTAAGAATTTTAAAACAACATTATTAAATACCAACCATAAAAGTTATTATTACATGACCAGTCTGAAAAATACAACTCAGCCAACACCCGAAAGTAAACCCCAAAACACAAACAAAACAACAGCGTACTCGAGTACTTTACTAAAAAAAACACAACTGACAAACCATCCCGGCCGTAACATCATCTACATCCTCGTCATCATGCAGCTCTAGTGGTTGTTTCCTCGTCCTCCTGTATCCTGAACATAAAACAAATGTCCACCCCCGAAGGGGTTAGCACAACGATGCTAGTACAAGTACGATAATTATACAACAACATATTATTCAACATCTCACGAAGAATAAAGACACCATCATTAACGACAACAATAACGAGTCTCTACTACGAGAAGACTCACAATATCGTACATGATAATCACAACATACACATGTTAATTCTGATGATCCAGCGTTCACTGCATAGATCCCAAGATGATCCCATTGGACCAACACGAGGTGGAAAAACATGTCCAATGATCTAGCGCACGCTAGCATAGATCCCAAGATGATCCCATCGGACCAACAGTAGGTGGACATACAACAACGACACATATGCACGACAACATGTATAACATCAATACATAAAATATAATTAAAGTACTTGCCTTTGAAAGATGGCAAGAAATAAGTACTTCAACAACTTCAACAAACTCGAAGGTCGCTCCTTCGATCAACCGTTCGCAAACCTTGAACCTTAAAAAAGGAAATAACAAAAACTCAACTTACGTACAATACTATCACACGAACATTCTAAACGTTCTAATAGTAATCGAGTATAATCATCATTGTTCGGCCGATTCCCGATTAACTACTCAAAGAACACTACGTCGAACGAATACCATACTACATGCGAAACGAAAAGTTATAACGGGGATAAGGTGTCGACGTCTACAGTTCCAGGATATGCTAGACATCAAAATCTGTACTCCAATCTCGTTTATCAATCCTAAGGTATGGTTCGATTAATCTACGATTCATAGTAACGATGGACATAATCAACCGAGTTCTAGGTTAATCTATCACTATAATACCCGGTTGTAAATTTATTTATTATCATTCAGTATATTGTCACTCAGTAAATTTTTCACTCATTAATGATCATTCATCATTCATATTCATTCATTGTATTCACCGTTCAGAGTAATTTGTATCGTGTATCAGTTATTATTCGTCATTCAACCTGGTTGGAGGATCGGACTGTGATTATCATCATTGTCATCATTGTAGCTGGCTGTGTGTGAGGAGTAACGCACGCTACGTACTATTTTTAGCGCGCGCCAATTGAGTACGGGTAGCGCGAGCTACCTCTAAGCATTAGCGCACGCTAATGTAGTTCAGGGAGACAGTCCAGAAGGCACTGGACTGAAATTGGGTTGTAGTAGCGCACGCTCGCTGTCTGGGTAGTGCACGCTAAGCAATCAGTGTAGCGCGCGCTAAGGTCAATCAGGCAGAGTCCAGTGGGTACTGGACTGAAATGGAATAATTCATAGCGCACGCTACGAGGGGATCATAACGTGCGTTAGTGGTAGGTGTACCGCACGCTGAGTTTTGGGTGTAGCGCCCGCTATCGTGAGCAGGTCAGAGGACAGGAGGTACTGGACTTCAGTTACTGGGCATCAGACATCAGTTAGCGCACACTAATATTTGGGTTAACGCACGCTACCAAGTTCGTAGTGCACGTTAACGAGACAGTCAGAGATCACTGGACTGCTCGGTTAACCACTAGCGCACGCTAAATATCAGGTCTTAGCGTGCGCTAAGCTGGGATCAGTATAAATTGGATAGTGCAGTCCTGATTCGTCATTTTTCATTTCACTTCATTCCTTCGACGGTTTTGGGCGATTTCGGACGTTTTGGAGAGATCTCTTCGAGCTGCATCCACCTATCAACATCTTCAAGCTTATTATTCGGATTAATCATCATTTCATCCTCTCCGGTACATCAAATCAAGGTAAATAATTCTTGAATCTAGAATTTCGGATTTTGAATGTTTTCCTCCTGATCTCTTCGTGTAAGCTTGCTATTATGTTGGAATATGTTAGATATGGATTATCTACCTTGGATACATGTAATCCTACGGATTTATTGGTGTATATTTTGGATTTGATGAATAATTGGGGAATTTTTCAAGAACCCTTAAGGGTTGACTTTGGTTATTTTGGGGATTTCCGATGGATGTTGGCGTGACCTTGAGTTGTGGTTTCCTTTTGGATTATTGATATCTTTGAAGGTGTTTTGTTGGATTGGACTACTCATTTTGGAGTTTGGTTCCGATATATTTGGGGTTGGTTATAATCAAAGGATGAATGTTTGCTAAGTGTTTGTCATAATGCCCCAATGAGTTTGGATATTGTTGTATCGACTTTTGAAGTAGGTTGTGATCATGTTTGATTCGTTTATTAAGCTGATTATTGGTAATTGTGTTATTCAAGGTTGTTCGAGCGACCGATTTCCCATTAAGGACGTTTGTTCGAGTGAGGACATTTCATCACCGGTATTGTGTAAGTTAATTCTTACTCGGTTAAAAGGATATTCGTTCCTTTCGTTGTTCATTTATATTCATAATTTATTCATGGCATATTAATCGTGTCAAGACTTGTAAGTGTCAAATTAATCATTACGGGCGTACTATGATTCCCCTCTTAGCTTAACTTTATAACTAAGATATGTAATTATGGTGATTGTTCAACTCTTGAGGATTGTTGTTTTGTGTAACTGACCCCGTTGGGGGATGTTGTTTTCAGGTCATGGCAAGGCTAAAGCACGGGATGAGAATGTTGACGGCGAGGAGTCCCAGTGATACTAGTAGGGGGACCCAGTCCTTTTTCAGTCATTCATGTTTCTTCATTTTTATTTCTGCTGCAGATTCCCGTTTGGATATTCATTTTCATTTAGTGTTGTATATTTTATCTTCATATAAAATATACATGTATTCTGTATTTTCTTGGGTGTGTTGTACTTGAAACTCCTCATCGGAGTAATTAATAATATAATGTGGTTCGGTACTATAATTATATTATTTAATTCATTAAGTTTCATTTGCCTGGTGGGTCCCAGTTGGGGGTCCACGACACTGTAATATCCGCCTAGTTGGGGTGTTACAGAGTTGGTATCGGAGCGTGGTTTTGAATACTACCTTCCGATTCATGTCTCATTTGAAATCATCGTTCGTCAGGCTAGTATCATTGGACTTTTGCGTCACGTGTGACCTGTGCAAGAGCCAAGCCCCTCAGACCAAAGAATAGTAAGATTTTCTGACGCCATGGTATAATTTCTGGCAATAAGAATCACTCATTCATCATTCAACAGTCAACAATTCTCGATCATCATTTTCATTTTTGATCATGTCGATCATGTTAACTCATTATTCACTCAGTTCATTTCACTGCTCAGTTGTTGATCTTGAGAATCGTATCATTAATCTTGTTAACTTGTTCAAGATAATCATTTCAAGAATTTCATTAGATAATCATGTCACCTCAGTTGATCATTCATGTAATCATTGTGTCAGAGCGCGTACGCTCATTATTATCATTTCATGACGTAATCATAATGCAGTATTCATGCGAGATCTATAACTATCATGTGACTTCCCTACTTCAGTATGGAGAGAGTTGGCAGAGGACGCGGGGGAAGAGGCCGCGGTGCGGGCCGAAACCCGAGAGCTCGTGTGAATACACGCGCGAACACAAGGAATGATGCCAATTCATCAAGCAGCAACGCTGCTACTCATTCACCTGGAAATAATCATTCACTGTCAGGGAGCCGCACCCGGGACACAGCTTATTCAGAAGGTGTTCGGGTTGACCCACTCGCTTTTATGCAGGGCATGATGGACCAGATGACACAGATGGCACGCCTCATGGAGACGATGCAGAACTCAACCGCCCAGAATCAGCAGGCTCCTCCGCCGCCACCTCGGTGGCAAGAGAGGAGTGTGAGCAATATTATTGGTGACATCTCTCGCCAAAGACCACCTACTTTTGAGGTCTCGTCTGAGCCGGCGGATATTGTTCACTGGCTTGAGAATTTCGAGAAGTTGTTTGCTATGGTGGAGTGTCCCGAAGGGCACAAAGTTTCAGTTGCGGCTTACTATCTGGGTAAGAGCGCTCACTCATGGTGGTTATCGTTGAAGCCCACCGACGGATCTTGTACTTGGGATCAGTTCAAGACCCTCATGATGAAGATATATTATCCGGCCCCACTCAGGGAGGCCAAGTTATCAGAATTACTCATTCCCGACCCCCCAGCGGACGATGATGTTCTCGCCATCGCCGAGAAATTTCAGGAACTTCTTCTTTTCGCCTCATCTATTATCCACTCCGAGACGGATAAGATCAATTACTTCAGTAAGAGGTTGAAACCTCATATGTGGATGCAGTTGCTTAATCATAATTGCACCACCCTGGCCGAATTCATCGAGAAAGCTCTTACTTATGAGCTTACTCCTAAGGAGATTGCTAAGCAACAACCTTCATCTGCTAGCAAGAAATCCATGAACCGTAATCAGTCTGAAGGCAATCAGGCAACCTTCAAGAAGTCTCGTGCGGGCTCTACTTTTTATGAGCGACCTCCTATGGCACCGAGACCCATGAAATCTCAGTCCCGAGCGGCCAGTTCGGCCATCACCTGTTTCAACTATGGAGAACAGGGTCATTTCAGCACTAAATGTCTGAGGCAGACTATCACGTGCAACAACTGTGGAATTGCTGGGCATAAGGCCCGTTTTTGCCAAATAGATTCGAGACCTGCACTGACGGCATCTCAGGCCCCTAAACAGTCAGCTGTTCAAAACCAGGCTGCTCAGTCGGCGTCATTTAAAACGACGGGAGCGAACAAAGGCGGAGCCCATAGTCATCAGACAGGAGCGTCCGGTGCGGGGACTAGCAAGCCCCGAATTTATGAGATGAAGAGGACCGACGATCCGGAGGCCTGAATGATCTCAGGTACACTCGAAATTCTATCTCAACCTGTGTGTACCCTTTTTGATACTGGTGCATCGCATTCATTCATTTCCGAGTCATGCTTGAGTAGATTTCACCTGGATAGTGCTTCTAGCTGTGAACCTTATATCATTGGTCTACCTGACGGTAGAAGAATTATCGGGGATCGTGAGATTCAGAACTGTCAGAAGGAACTTCAACAGGAATTCCTGAGACCCGAGATCGACGTCTGGTTATAGCGAGTGCAATGGCAACTTTGCATGTTAGAGATTTCGTCGCCACTTGAGAAGGCGATCAGAGTGAATCACGGTTCAGACCCATTTTTATTGCGCATCCGAGAGGATGTGGCTCAAGGGAAAGCCCCAGGATTTGTGGTCCATGAGGATGGACTCTTGCGATTTAAGAACCGGTTATGCGTACTGGCGGATGACGAGTTGAAAAACTCGATTTTGAGAGAAGCTCATGCTACCCCTTATTCCATTCATCAGGGGTCTAGAAAGATGTACAAAGACTTGAAACAAAATTACTGGTGGAGTAATATGAAGCGAGAAGTCGCAGAATTTGTTTCGAGATGTTTAACCTGCCAGCAAGTCAAGATAGAACATCAGCGACCGGCGGGTATGCTGATACCGCTCCCTATTCCAGAGTGGAAATGGAAGGATATTTCAATGGACTTCATCACGAGTTTACCGACGAGTCGTCGTGGCATGAATACAATTTGGGTAATTGTGGACCGCTTAACTAAGTCAGCTCATTTCCTTGAGATTAAGGATACGTGGGGTCCCGAGAGACTTGCCCAGTTGTTCATCAAAGAGATAGTGAGATTGCACGGTACTTCTAAGAGTATCGTTTCTGATCGCGACGGGCAATTCGTGTCACATTATTGGAAATCAGTTCATCGTGCCATGGGAACTCAGCTTAATCTCAGCACAGCTTTTCATCCTCAGTCCGACGGACAATCAGAGAGGACTATTCAGACGTTGGAGGACATGTTGAGGGCATGTGTTCTCGATTGGAAGGACGATTGGGAAGCCCAATTACTGTTGATCGAGTTCACGTACAATAATAGTTGGCATGCTTCGATTAAGATGGCACCCTACGAGGTCTTGTACGGTCGTCGTTTTCGATCGCCCTTGTGTTGGGATGACTTATTAGAATCAATCGGCACCGAGCCCGATATGCTTATAGCCGCCCGCGAGAAGGTAGCTTTGATTAGGAGTTGTTTGTTGACCGCTCAGAGTCGACAAAAATCATATGCAGATAATTATCGTCGACCACTAGAGTTCGAGGCAGGTGACCACGTTTTGGTCAAGGTATCCCCGAGTCGAGGTATCTTCCGTTTCGGGAAGCGTGGGAAGTTGAGTCTGAGATTCATTGGACTGTTTGAGATTTTAGATCGAGTAGGCAGTCTGGCTTATCGATTGGCCTTACCTCCAGCATTGAGCCGAATTCATAATGTGTTTCACGTCTCTCAACTGAGAAAGTAGGTTGCCGACTCGAGTCACATACTTCAGTTCGATGAAATCGAGATCGCGGATGATCATTCGTATGAGGAGCGTCCTGTACGAGTCTTAGAGCGGCATATCAAACAGTTGAGGAACAAGACGATTCCTTTGGTTAAGGTTAAGTGGTCTAGACATGGAGTCGAAGGGCTACTCGGGAAACCGAGGATAGTATGCGGGAGAGTTATCCCGATTTGTTTGACCCTTAGTTTCGAGGACAAAACTCTTTTTAAGAGGGGAGTATGTAATACTCCGTTGTAAATTCATTCATTATCATTCAGTATATTGTCACTCAGTAAATTTTTCACTCATTAAGGATTATTGTATTCACCGTTCAGAGTAATTTGTATCGTGTATCAGTTATTATTCGTCATTCAACCTGGTTGGAGGATCGGACTGTGATTATCATCTTTGTCATTATTGTAGCCGACTTTGTGTGAGGAGTAACGCACGCTACTGTAATACCCGCTAAATTTAGAAAATTATTTATTAATTTATAATTATTTTTATAGTAAATATTGAATAATAATTCAATTTAAATTATTAGTTTGGCTTATGATTATTTAGTGAGCCCAATTCATGAATTTCTAATTTAACTATAGACCCAAGTTAATTAATTATCGAGCCCAAATATTATAAGTCCATTTTAATTAATTTTTTCATTTTTGGGCCAGCCAACCATTTTAGTGTTCGGCCCAAATTAAAATTAATGATCAACTAATAATACCCAAGCCCAACTCCCATAATTAATTAAGAACCCAATTATCACATCCAACCCATATTTCTCTCTCCTACACTCACACACTCACTCACGATCAGAACATGGAAGGAGGTTTTCTCCACTTCATCAACGTAATGGGCATCATGGGAGCAGTTAATATGCATCATGGGAGCAGTTAATAAATTCAGTATAAAAGAAAATCATTATCTGCACAAGAGGTGTAACACCCCCGATATATTCAGGAATATTACAGCGCCGTAAATCCTTTACATAAGGATTTACAAGGCTGAAGAATTGAACAGACATTAAGAAGTACTAACGAATGGAAATATCGGAATTAAGATACAACAGTTCTGACCAAATACTGAAAATACAATTGTTCAACAGGAACTTAATAATACATCACCAAATTCAAATTCATCATAAATGACTTCGTACTCGAGTACTTATTGAAATAACCAATAAACAACAGACAAATAAACCCGGCCGGAACATCACTCTGCACCCTCGTCGTCATGCAGCTCTAGTGGTTGTTTTCCTGCTCTCCTGAATCCTGAACATAAACAAAATGTTCACCCACGAAGGGGTTAGCACAACGATGCTAGTACAAGTACCACAACATATTATTCAACGTCACACGCAGAATAATAATAACGTAAATGATAAAATGTCAAACGAGTCTTCTCCTGCGAGAAACTCATACATAACATATACAACTGATAATCACAACATGATATCACAACATAATATTACAACATACACATGGTAATTCCGACGATCCAGCGTTCACTGCCTAGAACCCACGATGATCCCGTCAGACCAACCCGTGGTGGAAAAACCCGTCCGATGATCCAGCGCACGCTAGCATAGATCCCCCGATGATCCCGTCGGACCAACACGAGGTGGACATACAACAACGACATACATGCATGACAATATGTATAACATCAATACGTAAAACAAATAAGGTACTTGCCTCGATTCGAAGACAAGAACAATACTTCCACGAAAATGAGACACTCGAAGGTCGCCCCTTCAATCAATCACGTAACAAGATCGAACCTTAACAAAAGAAATAATATAAAATTTATCTCACGTCGTACGAATGTCTAACTATTCAATTTATGGCCGAAAGTTCATAAAGTGCAATCTGCCTGAACTTCGTAGCGCACGCTACGTACTTTGTGTTTAGCGTTCGTTAAGTCTGCTCGATAGCGCAGGCAAACAACAAAGCTTAGCGTACGCTAGCTATGTAAGGTCAGTACTACACTGATCAGCCGACTGGCTCGTCCGATGGCCTAACGTACGTTACGTACCAAACGTAGCGTACGTTAACTCATGCTCGATAGCGCACGTTAATCTACATAGCTTAGCGTGCGCTAACTGTGCATGGCAGTATACTACTGGGCAGTAAACTGATCTCAACAAGATCAAACCAAATGAAATCTTCAGTTATAATTCATGTTACCTCCATGAATATCATGTTCATACGGTTATGAATAATCTTACGGATAACAACAACTTCGGATTCAAGAATATGAATACTATTATGAAACCATAATCCATTTCGATTAAAATTCTTCATGCGATAACGGAAGGCTTAACGGTCGATATCAACACCTTTATATTAATCAAAAACTATCATTCTGTAGTTTGATTAATCATTCCATCTTTACAAGATAAATCCTTCCATGATCAATCCTTTAGATTCGTCTAACAATAATGATGTTAACGTCAAGTCCATGATTGCTATGAATACACCTACTAGATTTGGATTACCAATGATATAAGCTTCCTCTACTTGTTCATTGTAATAAGATTCGAATCATGATGTTCATAATCAAGGTACTTGAGGCATAACCATCTCCATATTCCAAACATGATGCATGTTGAATAATTCACTAATGAAAATCAATATCTCGTTAACATGATCATCTAATTCTTTAGAATCCGACTCTAAGTCTGGAGATAGGTTGAACATACCTTAATATGACGAAAATCACTGAACCGCAAGGTAGAATCCGACTCCGGTTGGTTGTATGCCACTCCAAGGTGCTACTCCACTTCAATGATCACTCACAAGTGATAACCAATATACAAGGATCAATAAGATGTGTTCTAAGTGTGTAGAAAGATTATTATAGCTCTCTGGCCTCTCAAGAATGAAGAATGGACGAATGAAATGTAAGCCAAAACGGGTTGTTGTCTCATTTATAATATTCTGCACTTTAGCTAATTAGCGCACGCTACTAAGCATTCCTTAGCGCGCGCTAATAAGAGTTGACTTCAAAACTGTCCAGGTTCGTCTGCGGGAATCTTATCCGGACCCATGTCCCGGCTGGCGCATGTGCTAGCCGCCCAGCTCAATAATTGAGTGCCTAGCGCACGCAACTCCTATACGTAATGTGCGCTAGTAGTAGCCGATAGCGCGTGTTAAGCTACATTCTTAGCGTGCGCTATCACGGGTTTGCATGAGAAATTTTGCATGTTGATATACTTATGTACAAAGATACCAATGGAAGAAATATCATACTCCAATAATCAATATCACAAATCCGAATAATACAGGGTTCGAATACAGATGAAATACGCAGTAATAAATCCGGATATTACATACTCTCCTACTAAAAAGGAGTTTCGTCCCGAAACTCAAGACGAAAATAACTCGGTATATCTAGACTTCATGCCATATTCCGTTTCCCATGTGGCTTCTTCCACTCCGTGACGTGACCATTGAACTTTGACCAAAACAATTGGTTTGTTCCTCAACTGTTTAACTCGACTCTCGAGTATCTTGACCGGTCTTTCTTCAAACGTCCCATCCTGAGCGACTTCGATCTCCCCGAAATCAATGACATGACTAGGGTCCGTTATATATCTCCGTAATTGGGATACGTGGAACACGTTATGAACATGGCACAATGACGGCGGCAATGCCAATCTGTATGCCAACTCTCCAACTCTCTCAAGGATCTCAAATGGTCCGATATATCTCGGACTCAGCTTTCCTTTCCTTCCAAAACGAAAGATTCCCCGAGTAGGAGAAACCTTTAAAAGTACGTGGTCTCCCGTACTGAACTCCAAAGGGCGACGGCGTACGTCTGCGTAAGATTTCTGGCGACTTTGGGCGGTCAACAGCTTTTCACGAATCAAGGCTATCTTCTCTCGAGTATGTATGATCAACTCTGGTTCTGTCCCGATCAAGTCTGATGAATCATCCCAACATAGGGGCGATCTACATCTCCTCCCGTATAATGCCTCAAACGGTGCCATCTTAATGGAAGCATGCCAACTATTATTGTAGGTAAATTCAATCAACGGTAGGTGAACTTCCCAATCAGTTGACCAATCTAAGGCACAAGCCCTCAACATATCTTCCACTGTTTGAATAGTCCTCTCGGATTGTCCATCAGTCTGTGGGTGATAAGCTGTGCTGAAGTTCAATTCGGTCCCCAAGGCCTTATGAACTGCTTTCCAAAAGTGAGACACAAAATGGCCGTCTCGATCAGAAACAATGGTTTTCGGCGTACCATGCAATCGAACTATCTCCGAAATAAATACTCGCGCCAATTTCTCTGGTCCCCATGTGTCCTTAATGCCTAGAAAATGAGCTGATTTGGTTAAACGATCAACTATCACCCAAATCATGTTCATTCCCATCTTGGTCCTCGGCATACTAGTGATAAAGTCCATCGATATGTCCTCCCACTTCCATTCAGGAATCGGGAGCGGCTTCAACATCCCGGCAGGTCGTTGATGCTCGATCTTAACCTGCTGACAAGTCAAGCATTTCGACACATAGTCCGCTACATCTTTCTTCATGTTGCCCCACCAGAAATTCTGCTTCAAGTCCTTATACATCTTACTGGTGCCCGGGTGGATAGAATAGGGCGAACTGTGAGCTTCCTTCAGAATCGTCTGTTTCAGAACATCGACATCGGGTACGCAGAGTCGGTTCTGAAATCTCAAAACTCCATCATCATGAATTACAAATCCGGGGGCTTTCCCCTTGATCACTTCATCACGTAACCGAATCATCAGAGAATCATCTGCCTGTCTAGATTTGATTTCTTCGCTTAATGATGAAGTTATTTCCATCACGCACAGTTGTCCTTGGACTCCTTGTAACCATACTTCAATTCCTTCTCGAATCATCTCTCGTTGAAGGCTAAGTTGGGAAGTCAGAGTCTCCAGCATCTGAATAGAAACAGGCTTGCGGCTGAGTGCGTCGGCCACTACATTCGCTTTGCCTGGATGATACAAAATCTCCAAGTCGTAGTCCTTAATCAGCTCTAACCATCTCCTTTGCCGCATGTTCAACTCTTTCTGACTGAAGATGTATTTGAGACTCTTGTGATCCGTAAAGATCTGACAGTGAGTCCCGTACAGATAGTGCCTCCAGATCTTTAAAGCAAAAACTACTGCTGCTAGCTCCAAATCATGTGTTGGGTAATTCACTTCATAAGGTTTCAGCTGTCGCGACGCATAAGCAATCACCTTATCATTCTGCATCAATACGCATCCGAGCCCTTGGTTCGAAGCATCACTGTAAACTATAAATCCTCCAGTTCCCTGTGGAAGTGATAGAATCGGTGCCGTCGTCAATCTCTTCTTCAATTCATCAAAACTAGTCTGACACAACTCGTTCCACTCAAACTTTTGAGTTTTCTGTAGGAGTCGAGTAAGTGGGTGGGAGATTTTGGAAAACCCTTCCACGAACCGACGATAATACCCACCAAGTCCTAAGAAACTTCGGACTTCTTTCACGTTCTTTGGAGGCTTCCAATCCAAAATAGCTTCAATCTTCTGAGGATTTATTCGGACTCCTTCAGCTGATACCACATGGCCGAGGAACATTACTTCTTTTAGCCAGAATTCACACTTAGAAAGTTTGGCGTACAATTGCACGCTTCTCAAAAGTTCTAATACAATCCGCAGATGCTGCGCATGCTCTTCCGGGCTCTTAGAATACACCAGAATGTCATCAATGAACACGACCACGAATTTATCCAAATATTCGATGAACACTCGGTTCATCAATTGCATGAATACAGCAGGTGCATTAGTGAGACCAAACGGCATCACTACAAACTCATAGTGTCCATAACGAGTTCTGAATGCTGACTTTGGAACATCAGATTCCTTAATCCTCAGCTGATGGTATCCTGATCTTAGATCGATTTTAGAAAACACTGTTGCTCCTTGCAACTGGTCAAACAGATCATCAATCCGTGGCAATGGATACTTGTTCTTAATCGTCATCTTATTCAGCTCTCGATAGTCGATACACAGTCGAAGCGATCCATCCTTCTTCCGGACAAAAAGAACAGGTGATTCCCAGGGCGAAACGCTTGGCTGGATATAGCCTTTATCCAGTAATTCTTCCAGCTGCTTTTTCAGTTCATACATCTCGGTAGGTGCCATACGATACGGCGCCTTAGAAATTGGTGTAGCTCCGGGTTCCAGCTCAATGGTGAATTCTACATCCCGTCGTGGAGGTAGTCCAGGTAACTCGTCAGGAAATACATCTGTAAATTCATTAACAACAGGAATGGATGAAAGTTTCACAATTTCGTCTTTTCTCTTCATTGCATAACACCAGTATCCGGTACAGCCCTGTTTCAACAATTTGACAGCTTTCATTGCTTTGATCAACTTTCCTGAGCTCCCTGGTTTCCATCCTTCAAACAGTACTTCGGAGCCATCGTCAGCGATCAGCGAAATATTCCTCCTTCGGTAGTTTACAATAGCTCCATATCGATTAAGCCAATCGTCTCCGAGTATTAGGTCGTCTCCTTACATTTCTATCACAATCAGATTTGAGAGCCACTCCCTACCCCCAAATGATATAGGGAAATCTCTAGTCTCTAAGTTCCCAACAATCCTTTCTCCACTCGGTAAACCAACAACATAAGGTTCACAAGTATGAAAACCAGAAATATTCAAACGATTTACACAAGACAAGGATATAAAAGAATGCGTAGCTCCTGTATCGAATAAAACGCTAACTGGCTGGGAAAGGATCTCGGGCCGATGCACGATGCGGCGGCGGCATCACGATCGTCTGTCCTCCTCATCTCGTGCAGACGTGGGGGAGCAGATCCGGCACTCGATGTCCCCTTTCGGTCCCATTGTCCTCTGCCTCGTCCGCGGCCAAAATTTTGAGGCATCTCGAACACTTTCTTTGCGTCTGTTGGATCGGCTTCCTTTCGGATCGGCCGGGTGTACGGGCTCTGAAAGACTTTGCAGCCTCTTCACAGAACACTGCCCGATGTCCCTCTCGAACACAATCAAAACAAGTCACGGCAGGTAGGGGGCAATTCCGTCGATAGTGCCCCGTCTGGGCGCAGTTAGAGCATTTCCTGGTAATATCAGTCATGGTTGATGTTGCTCCAAAGTTCTTTCCGCTCCTAACTGGGTGCGGAGGTTTCTTAAATGAATGAAAAGATGACTGGGCCTTGCGGGGCCCACTGTTCTTGTGCTCTGTAAAAGTACCAGAGACTTTCTGCTTCTTCGACTCCGTAAATTTTTCCATTGCTGCTTCCTTGATTTCGTACGCCAACGCCTTATCTTGGTATTGGCGGAGAGTGGTACATTCAAAACCGGACATGTACCTCTGGATTTCTGGTACACCAGGTTCCGGTTCGTTATTGATGGATCGTTGCGGCTCGCCTGAGCTATGACTGGCCTGATTAGAAGGCGACGCCTCCCTTTCAGCATTCCTTCGTCCGCGTCCACGACCGCGACCACGACCACGTCTGCCTCTCAACATACTGTAAGCATAAATACTCAATATACAGGAAACAACATCGTTCTAATATTCGAGTATAAAGATATACAATATGTAAAGAACGAGATAGAGTTTAGGAACTTACGACCACCGTTCGCATGAAGACGTAGGCAGTACAGTGATGTTATTCACGGCCGGTTACCTCAAAAGACGTAAATGACCCCTATTTTAACCCAATGGCCAAGATATCCATAATCTTAGCTCTGATACCATATTCTGTAACACCCCCGATATATTCAGGAATATTACAGCGCCGTAAATCCTTTACATAAGGATTTACAAGGCTGAAGAATTGAACAGACATTAAGAAGTACTAACGAATGGAAATATCGGAATTAAGATACAATGATTCGACCAAATCGAAAATACAATTGTTCAACAGAACTTAATAATACATCACCAAATTCAAATTCATCATAAATGACTTCGTACTCGAGTACTTATTGAAATAACCAATAAACAATGCACAAATAAACCGTAGGAACATCACTATGCACCCTCGTCGTCATGCAGCTCTAGTGGTTGTTTTCCTGCTCTCCTGAATCCTGAACATAAACAAAATGTTCACCCCCGAAGGGGTTAGCACAACGATGCTAGTACAAGTACCACAACATATTATTCAACGTCACACACAGAATAATAATAACGTAAATGATAAAATGTCAAACGAGTCTTCTCCTGCGAGAAACTCATACATAACATACACAACTGATAATCACAACATGATATCACAACATAATATCACAACATACACATGGTAATTCCGACGATCCAGCGTTCACTGCCTAGAACCCACGATGATCCCGTCAGACCAACCCGTGGTGGAAAAACCCGTCCGATGATCCAGCGCACGCTAGCATAGATCCCCCGATGATCCCGTCGGACCAACACGAGGTGGACATACAACAACGACATACATGCATGACAATATGTATAACATCAATACGTAAAACAAATAAGGTACTTGCCTCGATTCGAAGACAAGAACAATACTTCCACGAAAATGAGACACTCGAAGGTCGCCCCTTCAATCAATCACGTAACAAGCTGGAACCTTAACAAAAGAAATAATATAAAATTTATCTCACGTCGTACGAATGTTTAACTATTCAATTTATGGCCGAAAGTTCATAAATTGCAATCTGCCTGAACTTCGTAGCGCACGCTACGTACTTTGTGTTTAGCGTTCGTTAAGTCTGCTCGATAGCGCACGCAAACAACAAAGCCTAGCGTACGCTAGCTATGTAAGGTCAGTACTACACTGATCAGCCGACTGGATCGTCCGATGGCCTAACGTACGTTACGTACCAAACGTAGCGTACGTTAACTCATGCTCGATAGCGCACGTTAATCTACATAGCTTAGCGTGCGCTAGCGTACATGTGATTTACTCTTGGGCGATCGATCTCAACAAGATCAAACCGAATGAAATCTTCAGTTATAATTCATGTTACCTCCATGAATATCATGTTCATACGGTTATGAATGATCTTACGGATAACAACAACTTCGGATTCAAGAATATGAATACTATTATGAAACCATAAATCCATTTCGATTAAAATTCTTCATGCGATAACGGAAGGCTTAACGGTCGATATCAACACCTTTATATCAATCAAAAACTATCATTCTGTAGTTTGATTAATCATTCCATCTTTACAAGATAAATCCTTCCATGATCAATCCTTTAGATTCGTCTAACAATAATGATGTTAACGTCAAGTCCATGATTGCTATGAATACACCTACTAGATTTGGATTACCAATGATATAAGCTTCCTCTACTTGTTCATTGTAATAAGATTCGAATCATGATGTTCATAATCAAGGTACTTGAGGCATAACCATCTCCATATTCCAAACATGATGCATGTTGAATAATTCACTAATGAAAATCAATATCTCGTTAACATGATCATCTAATTCTTTAGAATCCGACTCTAAGTCTGGAGATAGGTTGAACATACCTTAATATGACGAAAATCACTGAACCGCAAGGTAGAATCCGACTCCGGTTGGTTGTATGCCACTCCAAGGTGCTACTCCACTTCAATGATCACTCACAAGTGATAACCAATATACAAGGATCAATAAGATGTGTTCTAAGTGTGTAGAAAGATTATTATAGCTCTCTGGCCTCTCAAGAATGAAGAATGGACGAATGAAATGTAAGCCAAAACGGGTTGTTGTCTCATTTATAATATTCTGCACTTTAGCTAATTAGCGCACGCTACTAAGCATTCCTTAGCGCGCGCTAATAAGAGTTGACTTCAAAACTGTCCAGGTTCGTCCGCGGGAATCTTATCCGGACCCATGTCCCGGCTGGCGCATGTGCTAGCCGCCCATCTCAATAATTGAGTGCCTAGCGCACGCAACTCCTATACGTAACGTGCGCTAGTAGTAGCCGATAGCGCGTGTTAAGCTACATTCTTAGCGTGCGCTATCACGGGTTTGCATGAGAAATTTTGCCTGTTAATATACTTATGTACAAAGATACCAATGTAAGAAATATCATACTCCAATAATCAAGATCACAAATCCGAATACTACAGGGTTCGAATACAGATGAAATACACAGTAATAAATCCGGATATTACAAGAGGTATCACGTTACACAGCAAAAAAAAAACTCAGTGCATAATACACACAGAAATCTCCTAACCAAACATCAGAAATCACACACACACACCAACAAATCCTATACACTTCCAGCATCTCAGGAAAATCATCAGTAATCCTTACGCACAGAAAACAAACAGCAGAAACGCAACCTTGCTTCTGAAAGGTAAGAAATTCTTCATTCTTCAACAACACTTTGTTTTCCATTCTTCACCACTGCAAATTTACCTTATTGATTGATTCTTCATCATCAACACAAATTCTGTCTGCACAATACCAGACCCGTTTTGGGCCACACCAATCCAGCACCCAACCCGAGCCAAACACAATTCGAACCTCAAAGCCAAACCATTTTGTTGAATCAAATTCAGAGCTGAAAAAAAAAAAAACTTTTGATTTCGGCGGAAAACCGGAAATCCCCAGCCACAGTCACCTTTTCCGTTAATTCCGGCCGCTGCAACCTTTCCGCCGCCGTCAGCCCGAACCCGCGACCAACCCAGCCTGTTTTCGCCGCCCAGTTCACGGTGAGGCTGTACAAACTCTCAAAACACAGCCCCGATCGGCCACCCATCGTCGTCCTCTCGAAACCGCCATCACCGCCGCCACAATTTATGTGTGCGTGTGTAATTTATGTTTTGAAGGAGAGGGGCCGGGTGAGAGAGAGAAAGAAATTAGGGAAGAAGGGAACGGTTTGGAAGAAGTCCAGCCGTGTATTGCAACCTAGTCAACTCTATCTTTGGGCTGATTAATCCCAAAGCTCAGGCCCATTTCAAGCCTCGCCTAGTTTTAAATTTTAAAACAAACAATTCCATATCCAGCCCTTATTTTAATTAAGGCCCGATCTGTCTTTACTCCCTTTCAGCCCAAACATTTTCATTTTCAATTCCAATTATATTTTTTTTACAACTATTATATATATTAAAATACACGCTTCTTTAATTGTAGGCTGCGAGAATGATTAGTGCATAATTGATCTAAAATTCATATACAAAATATTCATTTTTCCGGGCATAATTGTACTGATTTGTGATTAAAAATATATATTTTACAGATATGTCTAAACATGAGCTAAAAATGGTTATTTTACAGATTACTGACATGAAGCATCAAAAAGGACGGAAAACAAGATCAAATCCAACGACGGAAATTTTTCAAGGCAAAACGACCTACAACACGGCGCAAACAGGACCGTGTTATGTACGCCGTTTCACATACGGAGCAACAAGGGCCGTGTCTTGGGCCGTTTCACACACGGCCGGCATTTAGCGCCGTGTCCTTGCGCGTATTCCGGAAGAGACCGAGTCACCACAAAACGGCGCACAACACGGGGCAAACTGGGCCGTTTTTCATCGCCGTTTTTCAGCAGATGCCATGCAAAATTAGTCCACTTTTGACCAACTTGTGAACTCAACCACAAGATATTTTTTTGGTCAAAAATCTGAAAATTCAAAGACATGGGTGAAGTGTGAACAAAGAATTAAAAAAATGATATTACAATAGATATTTTGAATTAAATAATCAATTGTATTCTTGAAAATCACCTATAAAAGGACATCTTCATCCATTGCAAAATCACCAATTACCAATTCTCAAACCCATCTTCTTGCTAAGAAATACTCCTTTCTTTTAGCAATATATTTTCCTTAGAACTTTCAATTTTAGTTTGTATTTTATTTTTGGTTTGAAGTTTTTCTTTCATTTAGTTTGTAATTGAAAAGTGCTTGATCAATAAGCACTTAGTATTTTACTTTTAATTTTTGTAAGCTTGTAACCTTTGAACAAGTTTGAAATTATAGTTTGAAGTTTGTTTCTTGCACTTTGATTCATCATATTCAAGTAAGTTTTATCTATTGTCATTAAGTTCTAGTAATTAAAAGTTTCTATATATATATATATATATATTATATATATCAATTATTTCTATTATAATTTTAGTTTGTATGAACCAATGAGTAGCTAATCTTTCTTCCTAGGGGAAGGGGGATTTCTATTAGGTTATATATTGAGTATTTGATTGATTTAAACTATTTTTAGGACTAATTGGTTTAAATAGAGATTGATCATATCCTATTTTTACTAATGAAACCTTCTTGATTGATTGTTGAGTGAATTGGAAACATATCTTTTCAATCTATCAAATGTTAATCTTGTTATCAACATCTTAAGATTGCGAAAGTGGTTAAGACATCTTTGATTACGAAAGTACGGAGGTGAAAAGTTGATTACTCGATGAACGATCGTTTATCCTAAAAATAGTCAAGTTAGAGAAATGAAAGGACTAATTGGTTTAAATAGAGATTGATCATATCCTATTTCTACTAGTGAAACCTCCTTGATTGATTGTTAAGTGTATTGGAAACACATCTTTTCAATCTATCAAGTGTTAATCTTGTTATCAACATCTTAAAAAGTGACAGTGATTAAGACATCTTTGATTACGAAAATGAGGTGAAAAGTTGATTACTCGATAAACATTCGTTTTTTCTTTTATATCCATATAAATCAATTCCTATACTTAATTAAATACCTAATTTAATGAACCCGTAATCCCCTAGATTTTATAAATTCCCAACTCATTTTAATTCTATCCATTTTCACTAGTTAAAAATATTCTAGTTAAAAATAGTCTTAATATAAATAGTCTAGTATAAATAGTCTTAATAAAAATAGTCTTAATATAAATAGTCTAGTATAAATAGTCTAGTTAAAAATAGTCTTAATATAAATAGTCTAGTATAAATAGTCTTAATAAAAATAGTCTTATATAAACTAGTCTTATTAAAAAATAGTTTAGTTTAAAATATAGTGCAATTTAATTTAGTTAATATTTAAAAACCCAAAAAATATATTTTAAAATATTTTAGTATTTATTTCTCGCAATTTGTAACAAAATATTATACGAAGCCCTGTTGGACAATCCTCGAGAGAAAAGACCTTGGTAGAACTTACCACAAACTACTTCTACCTCGTATATATTTGCGAGCGACTCAAGAACTCCTATTTTTAGGATAAGTTTTTGACCGATCAAATTTTGGCGCCGTTGCCGGGGATTGTTTTAGGCCAAATATAATTTTTTTTTTTTATAGTTTTGTTTATATCTTGTTATTTTATCTTTCTTTATTTCTACATCTTTTATTCTTCTGTCCGGTCAAGTGGCGGATAACGGTACTCCGTGACTATCAAAGTCGGATTTTTCAGTTTCCCACAAACAACTGATATTTGTAGATATTTTATCGTTTTTCATTTTAATTTTTTCGTCATGGAAGAAACATTGTATAAAATTGAAAAAATATTTCCCTTTCTAAGCAAAAATGCAATTTTAAAGATTTACAAGACAAGGCTTGAAAGGATGAGGTTGCTTATGAATAAAAGCATACCTTTTGACATAAGATTCATTATCGAAGCCAAAGTAAGAATAGAAGGTGAATTCACAGAAACACCGACTAGATTTTTACCAGGGCTTGGAAAAAGTTCATATGTAAAGAAACGACGAGCAAAGATGCTAGCCGTTTGCTATAAATGTGCTAGATGGAACTGTAATTTAAAATGTCGATCTTTAGGAATTCCATCTACAAACAGAGAAGATAAAATTCAGTTCATTAATGATGGTCTGAATAAAGAGAATTTAGATAATATCGAAATTTCTCTTGATACGCATCCTAGTGGACTTGTATATTACGGAATTCGATGTTTGTGGAATAAATTCAAACCAGAATATGAACAACGTCTTGGGAATCTGACGTTAAAAGACCCTGTTTGCCAATTTGTAAGAAAATTGGATGGGAAGCTTCTCCCCGACTCATAGAAGGCATTTAAGCCGTTTCTGAACGTAAAATCAGAGGAAGATGTGAGCCACAATCACAACTACTGTACATACGCGTAAGTATCTTTTATTTTTGTCGTATGGTGAGATTTTCTGAATAAAAAATGTGATACGCGATAAATGCATTCATTATTCTATTGAGTAGTTGAAGCGCAATCAACGCAATCACAAACTTGTTAAACAATTTTTACCTTCTTTTTCTTCTATAAATAAACATTGTGCTTGTTTCTTTTATTCATCCCTCAAACTTGCACTTTTCTTTGTTTCTCTCTTAATAATTTCTTTTCAAAAATGGAATCATCATTTTCCACAAAAAGATTTAACTCAGTCTGCATTTTTGGTGGAGCTAGTTATGGAAAAGATGCATGCTTTACTGAAGCAGCCCACAATTTGGGTCGTACTTTAGGAGAAAAATGCATTCATGTAGTTTATGGAGGAGGAAGTCTAGGATTAATGGGACGAGCTGCTACTTCTGCCTATATGGAAGGAGTAAGAGTGTTGGGAATAATTCCAAAACCTCTGGCTGAAAGTAAAATCACCGGGGCAACTATTGGAGATGAGTTTAGATCTGTAAATATGCAAGATCGCATAACTCACATGATAAATAATTCTGGCGCCTTTATCACCCTTCCCGGTGGTTTTGGCACCCTTGAGGAACTTTTTCATGTGGTTACTGTGAGCTCACTAAATGTTCATCAAAAACCAATAGGTCTGCTTAATGTCAATGGTTTCTTTGATGGTTTACTATCTTTCATCGACTACTCTGCTGAAAAAGGTTTTATTTCCGAGCGTGCTAAACGAATCATAGTCGTTGCAACAACACCAGAAGAGCTAATAAAAAAACTCACTGAATTTGTTCCTCAACCAGATCCAGCTCTAGCTAATATTGTCTGGATGGAAGATCTCACCGTGAGAAAACGAAAAGTGGATTCATTCCTCTCCCTTTGATACCCCATATCAGACCTCTTGTTATTTTTACTTTCTGTCGTGTGTAATAATCGTGCTAAATGGTGGCAGCTTAAGGAGTTTCTTTTTGATCTCTTGACGCGCATCTATTCGCGATTTACGTATTGTTATTTTTATTGCCGTATTTTTTTTTTGTTTTTTAATAAAAGCATTGATGGCAGCGTAAGGCGACTCTTCGGACTTTCTTGATGCGCATCTTAAAAATTGTGTTATACTTCCGGGTATATTTTTGTTGTTGTTGTTTGCCTCGTATATTTTCTTATGCAGATCCAAAAAGGCATAGCTCAAGCATCAATTTTCATAACAGGGAGTATATTTTTTTTCTCTTGCTTATTATTATTATTATTTTTTTAAAAAACTGAGGACAGTTTCTTTTTCAAGTTTGGGGGTGGTATGTTTTAATTATTGTGGTGTGATTTGATTATTTTTGTTATTTGGCTTTGATTTTTTTATGTATATTTATATATATATATATATATATATTTATTTTGTTTATTTGTGAGATTTCTAGATCTGGCCATAACACCAATAATTTAGCTATATACAAGCTTCTAAAATTGTTTTAACCGGTAAAAAATTGTATATTCCAAAATTTTTTGAGCCTTAATCTCTCTTTCCAAGCCTTGTAGTTATCATATAAAATCGAGTCATTCGTTACCTTGAGAAAAGAAGAATCAGTCGGTTGATGAAAAATAGAACTGAAATTTACTTAATTTGTGGAGTTTTTGATTTTTTTATGCTTAACTAATAAATGATTTTCTGCAAAAATTCTATTCCCTAAAAAAAAAGGAGTCATTGGTGAAAAGAGCTACACGTTAGCAAATAACGGTGTGAAAGCTATCACCTAAAAAAATAAATGACAAAAAGGAGAAGTGTTGAGCGACAATTTACTTTAATTTTGGGGGTCTTAAAATTTTGCGAAAAATAAAGGACTAACCATTGTTGGTGCGTAGCTGCCGTCTCACATAAAAATTGGTGGAAAGAGCTACACGTTAGCAAATAACGGTGTGAAAGCTATCACCTTTTAAAAAAAAAAGATAGAAATTGTGTTGGTGAAAAGAGCTACACGTTAGCAAATAACGGTGTGAAAGCTATCACTAAGGGATGTAGTTTATGAACAGACTTGAATTAATTAGCGGCTGAATTTCAATACACTCAATTTCGTGAAAAATCACAATATTTGATGACGCCGATGAAATTCTTCTTCATATTGAGTCGAAAAATAAACGAGTGATCGAGAGCAACCATTAAAGGGAGTCGTGTGAAGTCACAAGTGGGAAAGAAATAATCAACCTTTTGGGGGGAAAACCTTGCATTTTGGAATTACAAAAATAAAAACCTTGTTTTTGTAATATCCGCAATTTCGGACTTCCGGTAATTTTCATTTTTCGGCGGAGGTCCGTTTCGAAAACTCGCTTTTGACCGTTTCGTCATTCGGAGAATATTTAATTCTGCACTTTTTGTCATCTGAGTTCATTTCGGTATCGTTTTGTTGAGTTCCGAGCTTTTTAGCGACTTTTCCGCACTTGAGTTCGATTCTTGCGAATCTCGTCCGAAACTGCTGTTTCGAGGTTCCCGTAAGTCCGTTTAACTTTGTTAGACGTGTTGTGAACTTCGGTTTGGTTATTCGACCACGTATCATGATTTTCGGATGTTTGGGCCGTTTTTGTAATTTCCTATAAGTTTAGGGAATTTGTTCCTTGTTCGGTTTTGATCGTGTACCTCGGACCGTTTTGGGTTCTGGTTATTGTTTCTCGTTGTGTGTATTTTCCTCGGATGTTGGGTCGGCATATCGTGTTTTGGTGATCGTCTTTTTCGTTTTTGGTAGCATTGTTTTCATCCCGAATCGTCTGTCGGGACACATGCAAAAGCGCAAGACCCGCGGCATTTTGCGCGTGTGCATGCGCCGTGTCGCCAGTCGGGCCTTTGTCAGAAAGCGCAAGACCGCGGCATTTGCGCCGTGTCATGTGCGCCGTGTCGCACGTGGGTCGCCGGCCCAAGAACACGGCGCCGAACACGGCGCTATTTGGACCGTTTGTTGCGCCGTGTTACATCCAAAGATATAAAGGACAGACGGGTGTTTTAACCCCATTTCTTCCTTTCTCTCCGTTTCTCCACTCTCTCCTCACGACTTTGGGCGATTTCAACCGAATATTGCGATCTAGCATCTTATAACTCGGATTTGGACATTCTAACACGAATCAATCATCTTCCTTCCACCATTCCATCGTTGAATTCGGTAATTGGTCATTATACCTAATTTTAGGGTTCTTGGCTATAATTCATTTTTCCTTTCGTTTTTGCTTGATTGATGATGAACATTAGTTGGGTAATCATGGTGTTATGTTTTCCTAGAACTTTAGCGGATAAATTCCAAGTTTTTCCCCTTCGTTGATCGAATTTGAACTTTATGCCTCAATAGTGTTCGGCGGATGGTCCCTTAGGATAGAACGTCGATTAATTCGTGGTTTCTCAGTGGAATTGTAGTTGATTGAGTCTTTATGTTGTTAGGGTCGAATTCTTGTGAAGAACTCGAGTCGGGACCCTTCCGTTCGTTGTCTTCTTCGGGGTCCGAGCTTCCCGGTCAAACCGTGTTCTTTGGAGCGTTCGGTAGCGGTTATTAAGGCAAGTATCTTACTATACGACTTGTATCTTGCGACTAGTAATTGCGTATGAGATGTATAATGACTTTGCTTGCCTTCGTAAATATGTTCCGTTTGAGTTGGTTGTGTTTTCCGCAATTTGAAGGCTTTGTGATAATAGTGTTATATCAGTATACGTGTTAGGCGTTGTGCCATTTGTGCAGGAATGCGACGTACATATGGGATGGTTGTACACTTGGTTGTACAATGTATTGTGTACCGAATGTGTGTTATGTTGGTTAAATTTCGTTGATTGATGATAGTTGTTGCGAGTGTCGAGGTTGTGTTATTTGCGTGCAATGTACGATTTTGTGGTGATCAAGGTGATTGATTAATTGTGCTCGTTGTTGTATGTAATGTGAATGTGAATATGTGTGTGACCGCTAAGTTCACTCGTGTTGGTTCGACGGGACCTACGAGGATTCGTGGCAGTGGACTACGGGATCGAGAACTTAGTGAGGCGAGGTCCAATCGTCTTTGATGCAGCGAGGCCTACGATAACGCATGGCGATGGACCATGAGTTTCGGACACGGTCGTCAACCGGGTGAGCTCGACAGGGCTTACGGTGACACGTGGCGATGGACTACGGTGTCGGATGTGTGTGTGATTGTTGTGATTGATATAGTCCGTGCGGGTTGTTATGCCTACGGAGACACGTGACAGTGGATCACGGTGTCGGAATTGGTTATGATTGGTTAATAGTCCGTGTGGGTTGTTGAACCTACGGAGACATGTGTGATGGATCACGGTGTCGGAATTGATTATGTTTGTTTAATTATGCGTGATGTAGTCCGTGCGGGTTGTTGAACCTACGGAGACACGTGATGTGGATCACGGTGTCATGAGCATGATACTTTTCAAATCAAAGTTTTTACGGAAAAGTTTTAAGAAAGAATGTTGGGCGAGCCCCACGAGATTTATGGAAATGTTTCGGTATTGTAAACAGTTGAATTATGAAACGAGTTTTGGGTTAAGGCCCTTAAGTTTTGAAAGGTTTTGTGAATCGGGACTTGAGGTCTTAAGGTTTTGAAATATTAAAAATTCGAGATGATAATCTTATTTTCGAATGCTTCATAGCTTATCTTCTCTTGTGAAAACCTCCGGGAATATTTGATACTTGATTATTATATTTGATCACGATTATTAATTGCTTGTTACATTTCGTATGATTTGATACTTGCACTAGTAAAGCAGTGGAGTTTACTAACCCCAGTGTCGGGGGTGGATGTCTGTTTTGCGTCGGTACATGCAGATTCGGGAGCAACACAGGATTGGCACAAGAGGATGACGAGTGCGATACTAATCATGAGTCGAGAGTTGTTTTGATTTTTGTTGTGTTGTCGAGTTGATTTCGGTCTTCCGTATTGTATTTCGACCCCTGTGTGGGTAATGTTATTTAAGTCAGTTTTGTCGATTGGGTTGTGTGACCTCATCAGTCTGTGTATTCACGTGTAAGTGACCATATCGGTCTGTATCATTTTATTGTTTGACCCTGGCTGGGCAAGCATTTGGTTGTTTATGGATGTTTAGCCTGGTAGATCCTTGTGGAAAGGGTCTACGGCGTGTAATATTCCCATACGGTTTTGGGGGTGTTACATTTATGGTATCAGAGCTTAGGTTGCGGAAACCTAGGCTGTCGGGTCGAGTCGAGTCGTGGTTTGTCGAGTAATGTGTGGTCTTGTCGTTCGAGTCGTCAGGTGACAAGTTGAGTTGTGCGTAGTCACAACGTGTCGGATATGTTGTCGAACGAGATTAGTATCGTGGGCGACCGTCACCTCCGTGCGACCTGTGGATGTAAGTCTCCTCCTTTATGCGTAATACCTGTGTATCTCGATTTTATCTTAGTGAGTTAATTGCGGTGCATAATTTTATTTACATGATTGTGTAATATAGTTGTGTTTAACACTTGTGACACATAGTATGTGTATAGAACTGGACACGTTATTGTTTTATCTTTGAACCACCGGTGGGGTGGTAGGTTGTGAAAGTTTTAAACCTTGATGGGTTTCGAATAGGTAAGACGGTAGAGTTTGTGAGAAACTCCGATGAATGATTTTCTGTGTGTTTAAACTTGGTACTACGAGATGCATTTGATTGAATTGGCGACCCTGGTTTCCGTTTGAGTATATGGTTTTAAATTACTGTTTTTGGAATGTTGTAATTTTTGTCCGCTATGGGTAAGTTTGAGAATGTTTCTGAAGGACTTTACAGTTTGAGAATTTTGTAGAAATTGATTTTTGGAAAATATTTTGGTGGTGCGGTCAAACCATGGTTTATATGGATTTTTAAAATTTGTTAAATTTTGACAAATGAGCCGTGTATTTTCAAATGACACAATCACGGTATTTGAAAAATGTGTTTTAAAATACTTCGACATTGTAAAATATTACCGGTGTTGGACCACAATGGTATGCTTAATGTTTTAACCGTATGCCGAGGTATAGGTCGCTCATCTTTGTCAATGTGAACGTGTGAATATTGCATTGTCTTTGCTGATTTTGGGCTTATGTCGATTATGTGAGGTTTGTTTTATCTTGTTATTACGATTGGATGTCCGCTCGGTATGCTAAGGGGTCGAGGTCGAGGCCGTGGTCGTGGTCGTGGTCGTAATCGGGAGCGGGAGAGGGCGACTCCTCCTTGCCGAGTACCAATCACCAAGATGCATCGGGATATTCGACTAGCGTTAATGTTGACGTTGGCGCCGCCACCATCCTTCGTCGTGGTTGATCGGTTAGTGCAGATGAATCAGCCAGACGTCGGGATGAGAACCCAAATAGGGATAACGGAACTAGTAAGTGGTTACGAGATGTGATGAAGATGCACGGCCGCTTTGTGGGTTCGTCGACTTGTTAGGTTGGGAAAAGCGGCTCTTCCGGTTGGATGAGAATATTTGATGTTGTAGCTTGTCCGGATGATAGGAGGGTACCCATTGCTCAGTACCTACTCGACAAAAAAGCTGCAGACTGGTGGCACGCTGTAGTGCCTGCAGATCATACACCTACATGGGCTGAGTTTAAGACCGCTATGGAGGCAGAGTATTGCGCCTGCCTCGCTCGTGAACGCAGAATCGTTGAATTTTTCTCGGCTACGCCCCAAGATGTGTCAATATCCCAGGCGATAGTCGATTATAATCGACAGTTGGCTTATGTTCGTGATCAAGTGAGAAGTGAAGCGGACAAGGTCCGATACTTCAATATGCGCATGAAACCCCATATCCGTGAGAGTATGGCTCCGCTCATGTGTACCACCCTAAAGGAATATCAGGACCGAGCTTTAGCCATTGAGATGGCCGTTTCTGTGACGGAATCTGGTTCAGAGAGTAAGAGACAGAAGACCTCGAGGAATTTTTCAAGAGGCTAGAGGAGTGAGATCAGTGAGCCTGTTGCTTGTGATTTCCTCGGGAGCACTCCTCGTTCGGTTGACCGGTCCTAAGAACCTTACCCCGAGGCGAGTAAGACGATCGGTGTGAAGACTCGCTTTAAGCTGCAATCGTGTAGGCCATGCGAGACAGAATTGTCGTTCGCCACCGGTTAATTGTTTTAAGTGCGGCCAACTGGGGCACCAAGCGGTGCATTGTGAGTCCGTTGCCAGGATGTTCGGGAATCGGGTTTTCGTTCCTACTCGGGGAGGGCCCGGTGGTGTCCAGTGATGTAGTTGTGTATCGTACTTTGTGCTGTAATTCGTGTAGAGATTGATATTTGTTGCGTGAACTTTTTGGTTTGGTTTCTATTCTATCATGATGTTTTATTTTAAGTTTCGGGACGAAACTTAATTTTAATAGGATAGAATGTAATATCCGGTATTCTCGTTTTCCGTTATCTTGAATTGTTTGTGTTTTGACGTCAGACATTTTCTTATTGATGAGAATCGGAATGATTTCTATCGTGATACTCTATTTGTTTCTATCGCATAGCCGTTTTAGTCGGGTGCAACTTGTTGTCGCGACGCTTTCTTTGATTAAATGTGTGCATATGATGTGGTATGTGATGCGTCGTTAATTGATTGTTATTGTTTTGAATCATTGCGGTGGCTTTGTTATGGTCGTCGTGGGCGTGTTTCCATGTATATTCTTTCGCATTGCTTGTAACGTTTCGCCAATGGGCGAAAGTTATGCGTTCTTGTGTATCTCGTTGAGGTTTCTGTTGGGATATTGCTTCTCCCTACTTATTTTAAGTTTCGGGACGAAACTTCTTTTAAGGAGGGTAGAATGTAATATCCGCAATTTCGGACTTCCGGTAATTTTCATTTTTCGGCGGAGGTGCATTTGAAACTCGCTTTTGACCGTTTCGTCATTCGGAGAATATTTAATTCTGCACTTTTGTCATCCGAGTTCATTTCGGTATCGTTTTGTTGAGTTCCGAGCTTTTTAGCGACTTTTCCGCACTTGAGTTCGATTCTTGCGAATCTCGTCCGAAATCATTGCTTCGAGGTTCCCGTAAGTACGTTTAACTTTGTTAGGCGTGTTGTGAACTTCGGTTTGGTTATTCGACCACGTATCATGATTTTCGGATGTTTGGGCCGTTTTTGTAATTTCCTATAAGTTTAGGGAATTTGTTCCTTGTTCGGTTTTGATCGTGTACCTCGGACCGTTTTGGGTTACTGGTTATTGTTTCTCGTTGTGTGTATTTTCCTCGATGTTGGGTCGGCATATCGTGTTTTGGTGAACGTCTTTTTCGTTTTTGGTAGCATTGTTTTCTCGAATCTGCACGCCGTCGTCAGACTCAGCAAAACGGCGCAAGACCCGCGGCATTTTGCGCCGTGTCTGTGCGCCGTGTCGCCCAGGGGGTCGGGCGCTGTCCAAGAAACGGCGCAAGACCCGCGGCATTTTGCGCCGTGTCTGTGCGCCGTGTCGCACAGGGGTCGCCTACTGACCAAAGAACACGGCGCCGAACACGGCGCTATTTGGACCGTTTGTTGCGCCGTGTTCATCCCAAAGATATAAAGGACAGACGGGTGTTTTAACCCCATTTCTTCCTTTCTCTCCTGTTTCTCCACTCTCTCCTCGCGACTTTGGGCGATTTCAACTAGATATTGCAGTCTAGCATCTTATAACTCGGATTTGGACATTCTAACACGAATCAATCATCTTCCTTCCACCATTCCATCGTTGAATTGAGGTAATCGGTCATTATACCTAATTTTAGGGTTCTTGGCTATAATTCATTTTTCCTTTCGTTTTTGCTTCGATTGATGATGAACATTAGTTGGGTAATCATGGTGTTATGTTTTCCTAGAACTTTAGCGGATAAATTCCAAGTTTTTCCCCTTCGTTGATTGAATTTGAACTTTATGCCTCAATAGTGTTCGGCGGATGGTCCCTTAGGATAGAACGTCGATTAATTCGTGGTTTCTCAGTGGAATTGTAGTTGATTGAGTCTTTATGTTGTTAGGGTCGAATTCTTGTGAAGAACTCGAGTCGGGACCCTTCCGTTCGTTGTCTTCTTCGGGGTCCGAGCTTCCCGGTCGAACCGTGTTCTTCGGAGCGTTCGGTAGCGGTTATTAAGGCAAGTATCTTACTATACGACTTGTATCTTGCGACTAGTAATTGCGTATGAGATGTATAATGACTTTGCTTGCCTTCGTAAATATGTTCCGTTTGAGTTGGTTGTGTTTTCCGCAATTTGAAGGCTTTGTGATAATAGTGTTATATCAGTATACGTGTTAGGCGTTGTGCCATTTGTGCAGGAATGCGACGTACATATGGGATGGTTGTACACTTGGTTGTACAATGTATTGTGTACCGAATGTGTGTTATGTTGGTTAAATGTCGTTGATTGATGATAGTTGTTGCGAGTGTCGAGGTTGTGTTATTTGCGTGCAATGTACGATTTTGTGGTGATCAAGGTGATTGATTAATTGTGCTCGTTGTTGTATGTAATGTGAATGTGAATATGTGTGTGACCGCTAAGTTCACTCGTGTTGGTTCGACGGGACCTACGAGGATTCGTGGCAGTGGACTACGGGATCAGAACTTAGTGAGGTATTGAGGTCCAATCGTCTTTGATGCAGCGAGGCCTACGATAACGCATGGCGATGGACCATGAGTTTCGGACACGGTCGTCAACCGGGTGAGCTCGACGGGACTTACGGTGACACGTGGCGGTGGACTACGGTGTCGGAATTTGTGTGTGTGATTGTTGTGATTGATATAGTCCGTGCGGGTTGTTATGCCTACGGAGACACGTGTGATGGATCACGGTGTCGGTGGTTATGATTGGTTAATAGTCCGTGTGGGTTGTTGAACCTACGGAGACACGTGACAGTGGATCACGGTGTCGGAATTGATTATGTTTGTTTAATTATGCGTGATGTAGTCCGTGCGGGTTGTTGAACCTACGGAGACACGTGACAGTGGATCACGGTGTCATGAGCATGATACTTTTCAAATCAAAGTTTTTACAGGAAAAGTTTTAAGAAAGAATGTTGGTCCGAGCCCCACGAGATTAATGGAAAAGTTTACGGTATTGTAAACGTTTGAATTATGAAACGATTTTTGGGTTAAGGCCCTTAAGTTTCTCGAAAGGTTTTGTGAATCAGGACTTGAGGTCTTAAGGTTTTGAAATATTAAAAATTCCCGAGATGATAATCTTATTTTCGAATACTTCATAGCTTATCTTCTCTTGTGAAAACCTCCCGGGAATATTTGATATTTGATTATTATATTTGATCACGATTATTAATTGCTTGTTACATTTCGTATGATTTGATACTTGCACTAGTAAAACAGTGGAGTTTTACTAACCCCCGAGTAATCGGGGGTGGATGTCTGTTTTGCGTCCAGGTACATGCAGATTCGGGGAGCAACACAGGATTGGCACAAGAGGATGACGAGTGCGATACTAATCATGAGTCGAGAGTTGTTTTGATTTTTGTTGTGTTGTCGAGTTGATTTAGGTCTTCCGTGTATTGTATTTCGACCCCTGTGTGGGTAATGTTATTTAAGTCGCTTTGTCGATTGGGTTGTGTGACCTCATCTGGCCTGTATTCACGTGTAAGTGACCATATCGGTCTGTATCATTTTATTGTTTGACCTGGCCGGGCAAGCATTTGGTTGTTTATGGATGTTTAGCTGGTAGATCCTTGTGGAAAGGGTCTACGGCGTGTAATATTCCCATACGATTTTGGGGTGTTACGCTTTAACTTCAAAATCGTTAGTAGATTTATTTTGAATCTTGATTCATTTCTATCTACCGTATAAAGTTGGTTATTGTGTATTAATGGCATTTTGATCTCTTTTTATCTTTATATATAATTATTTTTCTTAAATTTGTGTGTATTATTTTTTATTTTTTATTTTATGTCTTATTTTAATTTTTATTTTGTGTGTGATTAATAAAGAGTCTTGCTCGACTAGCAAGAATTTAAGTGTGGGGTATTTGATTAGTGCATAATTGATCTAAAATTCATATACAAAATATTCATTTTTCCGGCATAATTGTACTGATTTGTGATTAAAAATATATATTTTACTGATATGTCTAAACATGAGCTAAAAATGGTTATTTTGAGACATCGACATGAAGCATAAAAAGGACGGAAAACAAGATCAAATCCAACGACGGAATTTTTCAAGGCAAACGACCTACAACACGGCGCAAACAGACCGTGTTATGTACGCCGTTTCACATACGGCGCAACAAGGGCCGTGTCTTGGGCCGTTTCACACGGCCGGCATTTAGCGCCGTGTCCTTGCGCGTATTCGGAAGAGACCGAGTCACCACAAACGGCGCACAACACGGGCAACCGGGCCGTTTTCATCGCCGTTTTTCAGCAGATGCCATGCAAAATTAGTCCACTTTTGACCAACTTGTGAACTCAACCACAAGATATTTTTTTGGTCAAAAATCTGAAAATTCAAAGACATGGGTGAAGTGTGAACAAAGAATTAAAAAAAATGATATTACAATAGATATTTTGAATTAAATAATCAATTGTATTTTTGAAAATCACCTATAAAAGGACATCTTCATCCATTGCAAAATCACCAATTACCAATTCTCAAACCCATCTTCTTGCTAAGAAATACTCCTTTCTTTTAGCAATATATTTTCCTTAGAACTTTAAATTTTAGTTTGTATTTTATTTTTGGTTTGAAGTTTTTCTTTCATTTAGTTTGTAATTGAAAAGTACTTGATCAATAAGCACTTAGTATTTTACTTTCAATTTTTGTAAGCTTGTAACCTTTGAACAAGTTTGAAGTTATAGTTTGAAGTTTGTTTCTTGCACTTTGATTCATCATATTCAAGTAAGTTTTATCTATTGTCATTAAGTTCTAGTAATTAAAAGTTTCTATATATATATATATATATTATATATATCAATTATTTCTATTATAATTTTAGTTTGTATGAACCAATTGTAATATCCGCAAATTCGATTTCTGGTAATTTTCATTTTCCGGCGGAGGTCCGCTTCGACAACTCGCTTGTCGCTGTTTTGGAATTCTGAACCTATTTTGTTCTTGGAGTTTCTCCGCTTAGACGGGTCTCGATGATGTTTTTACGTAATTTCATCTTGTGTTATATTTTGTCTCATGTGAATTTGTCTCTCGTTAAACTCGTTCGATTTCGTCATTTTCTTACTTCCATGAGTTCGTATGATTGAGTAGAGCATGTTGTGAGTTTCGGATTGTTAATCCGACGTTGTGTCGTGATTTTCGGATGTTTGGGCCGTTTTTGTAACTTCCTAGAAATTTAGGGAATTTGTTCCTTGTTCGACCTTGGTTGTGTACCTCAGATCGTTTTGGGGTTCCGTACTTCCATTTCGTGTTATTGTTTCCCAAATATCGATTCCTATTGCTTTTATTCTCTTTCCGGATCTTTTTTCGTCATTTTGGGACCCGATGGGGGGTGTGAGCCGCGGCACAAGGATTGTGCGCCGCGGCACACATACTACCCGATTGTTGGCCGAGCAGCACTGCTGTGCCGCGGCACAAGGATTGTGCGCCGCGGCACACTCGAGCCAAGCCGCGGCACACTTGTCCGGCCGCGGCACACCCGTGTGGCACTGCCGCTAAAACCTCTGCATGCGTGCCCAAGGCACGGGCAAAGTGCCGCGCACATGCCGAGTCCGAGCCGCGGCACACTCCGAATGAGCCGCGGCACATCGAGCGGTCACCACCACTGGCGCAATTTTGGCCCCTGCCGCGGCCTGACATTAGCCGAGCCGCGGCACACAATGCGGTCGGCGCTATAATCGGGTGTTTTCAGTGAAGTTTCGCTCATTTCCTCCTTTTCTTCCACCGTGCGCGAGAGAGAGAGGGTTGAGAGGGGATTTTTCTCCATCCACCCTTTTGATTGTGTTTTTTCTTCATCTTCCTTCGATCGTGTAGCTCGGATTGTGGATCTAGCACGTGTTCTCGGATTATAGGGTTTGTATCTTCTAGAGGTAAGATCTCTTATACCCTAGTATGATTTTGGGGAGGGTTTGGTGGTGATCTTGTGTTTTAATCCGAATTAACCGATGTTGTTGTTAGATTTTGATAGTACTCGTGACCCTTGGCTTTCTTGTTTTTGGTTGGGATGAAATCCCGTTAGTTCACCGTTAACCGATTTCAATTCCCTACGCACTCTTGGTGTTCGATTAATTGTCCCAACGGTAGAACTAGGAGGGATTTCTTCGTATTCTTGATGTGAGATTGATTGTATATCATTATTGTGTTAGGGTCGGATTTGAGAGGATTGTTGGATGGAACCTATTCCTTCGTCGTCTCCTTCGCGTATTACCAAGGCAAGTACCTCGATATACGAATTGTAACTGCGTGAAATCATTGTTGTCGAAGTGTATGAGTTTATATGGAGGTATATATATATATATATGTGTTTATATAGTTACATGTTAAATATATGTATGTATATACGTATATTAATATATATGTTTATGTCGGTGATCGACGAGTGTTGAATTCTACCATTAGTTGACGTACTCAACTTGGATTGATGGGAGAACTATAGTTATTCATATAATATAGTGAGGTTATATATTTATATATATATATCTATATATATATAAATGTGTATATATTCGGTTGAGTCGCAACATAGAGATATATGTGCGGTGTTGATTGAGTTTGATTGATAACGTGTGTGTTATTGTTTATTTGTGTGGATATGGATCATGGAGAAATTGTGTGACTTGATGTACCGAGTTGAAAATTTTTGTGACAATTGTCCGTGTGCTTGATGTTTGAACAATGTGGATACTTGTTGTGAGAAACGTCATATCCAGGGAACCTACGAGGGCGGGCGGTGTACTCACGCCTGGTGTACGCTGCAATGTGCGGCTCCATATGGGTGGTGAACGCCGGTGTCACCTAATGCGCGTGCAAGGGGCGGCTCTTGCGGGAGTGACGCGGTGCGGTGACATGTTCAAGGAGCGGCCGACATAGTGGAGTGAACGCCGGTGCACAGGTGTGCAGTGGAGGCGCCTGGCAGGCTTATTGGTTACGGGTATTTGAGTGATAGCTAGGACCCGATACCGAACGATGTTCGTATCTCAAATTCTTTCAACTCATTTTTAATGTTTGTCTTGATACTGCATCAATCCGTGTTTTTGAAAGCTTGTTTCAAATTGTTTTTAAAGCGTTGGTATCGGGGTTAGTTAACCACGGAGGTTTGACGAAATCTCCGAGGGTTAATTAATCGGGGTCTTGAGCGGATATGTCGAATGAGAGTTACGTACCTTTGATTGTATTGTGGTGCTATTCTGTGTATTGGGTCGAGGACCCTGTGGGATGTTGAGATGATTGGTTTCGTGATGATGTTATTTGGAATGGGTTGAGAACCCTGTGAGATGTTGTAATGATTTCGTTGTGACGGTGTTCTATAAATTGGGTCGAGAACCCCAAATAAGTTGACTTGGTTTTTGTGTAATCGTTTTCCATACGTTGGGTCAAGGACCCGAGAGTTTTTGAAATTATTTCCAAAAGTATTCCCATTCGATTTTAAAAACCCCTAAACGGCCCGAGTCAATAATAATGTTTGCAAACTATCTTATCAAAATACTTTTCCTTTTTACAAAAGGGATCTTCCTGACTCCTTGGGCTCGTTTAAAGTTTCTTGAATGTTATTTTCCGTAAGGAGAATGTGACTATGTGATTACCTTTCACCTTGTGTATGCGAGTGTCATTCTGTGCTGACTGTGGGAATGTATGGTTTGTGTTAAGGCTTCACGGCGGTTGAATTTTGTGTTGTTCTTGTTTGTATATCTTGTATATTATGTACTTGCACTAGCAAAATTCTAGTTTGCTAACCCCGAGTTTTCGGGGTGGGTGCCTGTTATGCGCTCAGAGTTTTGGCGGCTCGGGAGCGATACGGATCGCTTGGAAGGAGATGGAAGACGACGATGCTAATCACACGAGTCGAGTCTTTTCTTTTGTTTCATTTTGGTCGGTATTTTCTTTGTCGTTTGAGTATTCACCCTTGCATGGGTGTAGTTATCGATTTTTAAATTGAGTTGTCATTCTTTTCTGTGTTCAAGTTTATTGTTGTCATTGTTGTATGAATGTCGTTAGTTTATGAATTGGTTTAAGACCTTGTCGGTCTACTTTGTATTAAATTTCGACCCCAGTCGGTCAATCTTTGAGTAGTCTTTTGGAGTTTAGCCTGGTGGATCCTTGTGATAAGGGTTTACGGCGTGTGACATTCCCGGTCGTATTCTGGGGGTGTTACACCAATGAGTAGCTAATCTTTCTTCCTAGGGGAAGGGGGATTTCTATTAGGTTATATATTGAGTATTTGATTGATTTAAACTATTTTTAGGACTAATTGGTTTAAATAGAGATTGATCATATCCTATTTTTACTAATGAAACCTTCTTGATTGATTGTTGAGTGAATTGGAAACATATCTTTTCAATCTATCAAATGTTAATCTTGTTATCAACATCTTAAGATTGCGAAAGTGGTTAAGACATCTTTGATTACGAAAGTACGGAGGTGAAAAGTTGATTACTCGATGAACGATCGTTTATCCTAAAAATAGTCAAGTTAGAGAAATGAAAGGTCTAATTGGTTTAAATAGAGATTGATCATATCCTATTTCTACTAGTGAAACCTCCTTGATTGATTGTTAAGTGTATTGGAAACACATCTTTTCAATCTATCAAGTGTTAATCTTGTTATCAACATCTTAAAAAAGTGACAGTGATTAAAACATCTTTGATTACGAAAGTACGGAGGTCAAAAGTTGATTACTCGATAAACATTCGTTTTTTCTTTTATATCCATATAAATCAATTCCTATACTTAATTAAATACCTAATTTAATGAACCCGTAATCCCCTAGATTTTATAAATTCCCAACTCATTTTAATTCTATTCATTTTCACTAGTTAAAAATATTCTAGTTAAAAATAGTCTTAATATAAATAGTCTAGTATAATTAGTCTTAATAAAAATAGTCTTAATATAAATAGTCTAGTATAAATAGTCTAGTTAAAAATAGTCTTAATATAAATAGTCTAGTATAAATAGTCTTAATAAAATAGTCTTATATAAACTAGTCTTATTAAAAAATAGTTTAGTTTAAAATATAGTGCAATTTAATTTAGTTAATATTTAAAAACCCAAAAAATATATTTTAGAATATTTTAGTATTTATTTCTCGCAATTTGTAACAAAATATTATACGAAGCCCTGTTGGACAATCCTCGAGAGAAAAGACCTTGGTAGAACTTACCACAAACTACTTCTACCTCGTATATATTTGCGAGCGACTCAAGAACTCCTATTTTTAGGATAAGTTTTTGACCGATCAGAGAACCAAGGGCACGATTAAGACGATTCATAAGTATTCAAGCATTTTCATTTAAGTCATTTCAATTTCAGGTGGGAATTATTACTTGTCAATTTTAATTGCTTTATTTGGACTGTATAGGTGATATGTTATATTTACGATTAACATGCAGTCACATGTTTTTCGTACCAAGTATCAGTTTATGATTAACATGCAGTCACATGTTTTTCATACCAAGTATCAGTATATGTTTATATGCAGTCACATGTTTACATGCTCAAGTTGATATAACAAATATTCATGCTATGCCTCCGTTATGTATTGTGATTATTGTTGACTTGTGATGTTCCCACGAGCGATAGAAAGCTCATCCCATTTTTATGTAAAATTTTCAGGTTAATTCGGAATGGAGAGGACGGGTTGTCGAGCAGGCCGACATATGATTAATGTTATAATTATTTCTTTTAATTCCGCTCAAGTTACTCTGAAACAATTAATTTTTTCTTTTAGTAATTATTTTCCGCTGTCATATTTTACGATCGTATTGGAGATTTGAAATCCTTTTAAGTTCCGCAAATATTTTAGAAAATGTATATTTCGTAACGACTTGAAATTTCTACAAGTTTCTTATGTTTTAAAAATACTCCGAAAATACCATTAGAAAATCGGGTCGTTACAGTATGGTATCAGAGAAAAATCCGGTCTACTTTCCTCGTACGCCGGAAGATTTTTAAAGTTTAAAATATTTTTCATCTTCAAGGAAATATCATATGTTCGACTGCCGCTAATTCGCTACTCCATTCCAAGGTAAACAGCTTAAAGTCATGTTTATATCATACATTTAGACTAATATCGTAAAACTTAATAATTTTACGCAAATATGCATGTATCCTGTTAGTATGGCCGGTTTTACAGTAACTCCATGTAAGAGGACCGAGGCGGGATCCATCTCGCACCCCCTAGCACATAGAGACTCTTGGGGAAATCCAGGACTGCCCGAGAATGCCCCGTACTACGTGGTCGAGAGGATTCAAAAATGGTTCATGTCCGGGAAGACGGGAGATCCGGTCGAAGAAGTCGAGCACTTGATCATCACTCTGCCGAATGACTGGAGTTTCACCATATACCACCTGTGGCACGAGGCGAACCGCAGGACCCCGGAGGAAAGAATAGTCGTAGATGACTTTCAGTATGCTGCTGGAAGAATTCACGACTGGTTTTCGAGGGGCGAGATCTGCAGGATATATGAGATGCATGATACCCCATCACAGCCGATGGAGGAATTTGAGGAGGATCCCGAGGAGGATCCAGAAGAAGAGGAGGACCCAGAGCTCGAACCGATGGTTGACTCGGATGACGAGGATATCATCTCCTGGACTGAGTCCCCACCCCCTGTTCCTGTTATTGAGATCCTTAGCGGATTTACTTAAGATTAATTTTGTTATGTCGTGATTTTAATATTTTAGTAGTAACTATTAGTCTCAGCTTCCATTTTAGTATTTTATGTTGACTATCAAAAGTTATCATTAATAGAATATTTAATTTCTCGTGTTAATCAATTCCAAGATGTAATGAATTATTTTATCTTATGCCACGCGTATAAATATCTTTATCTCTACCTCATTTCTCGCCCTCAAGAACTTACAAGAACAACGATTCGTTGGCAGGATATGGCCCCCCCGCGAAACTACCCCGAATGCCGAGTCTCGAAACCAAGCCCAAGGCACACTTAATACGTCTGGAAGCGGGAGTGATGCCCCTAATCAGCAGCAACTGCTCTCGGGTCTAACCACTCTTCTCCAAGGAGCGACTATAACGCCTCCAGACACTCAAGGGCAAGTTCAGGCCAGAGTAATAAATCAGTTCAACAAGTTCAAACCTCCAACATTCCTTGGGAGGGAAGGGCCAGGTGCCATCGAGGAATGGCTATTGAACTTGGAGAGTATTTTCGATTACATGGCCTGCACGGATGAGCAGAAGGTTTCATGCGCAGTCTTCCAACTCAAGGAGGACGCCAGGACTTGGTGGAACGGATCCTGGAGACTCCGAACTGAAGAGGAACGTAGAACACTGTCTTGGGAAGGATTTAAAGAAACGGTGATGGACAAGTATTATCCACGGTCGTATAAGGCCAAAATGCAGAAGGAGTTCCTAGATCTAACTCAAGGAGGCATGACGGTCACGGAATACGAAAGGAAGTTCAATCACATGTGCCGATTCGCACCATTCATGGTTGCGAATGATGACATGAAGGCACAAAAGTTTCGTGATGGACTTCAAGACAGAATCCGACATCATCTGGCTAGCCATGGAAAGATGTCGTATAAGGAAGCCGTGTCCAGAGCCGAAGACATATCAGCTAGCTTGGATATGGAAAGGGCTAGGGCTCTGCCAGTTGAGAATACGAACAAAAGAAAATGGCAAGGACCGAATAATAATACTAGCAACAAGAAGGGTAGTAAAGAAGGACCATCCGGGTCAAAGACACGATTTACTACCCAACCTCGCTCGAAATGTGGGAAGAGGCACAAGGAGTTTGCATGCTAGACAGAATCGATGCTACGGTGCCATGAAGAAGGACACATGGTCTCTCGGTGCCCACGAAGAACAATAGCCTGCAGAAGGGTCCAGAATCAAGGTTCCGGGGGAAAGGCTCGTATGTACAGCCTATCGGAAATTGATAAGGAGAAACCCGGAACGATGTCAGGTATGTTATCTGTCGCTGGAATTCCTGCTTTGGTGTTATTTGATACTGGCGCATCCCATTCATTTATCTCTAAGAAGTTATTTTGCATGACTGAATTTAGAAGTAGAAAATCTTCTCAAAGCCTTGAAGTTAGTATACCAGCAGGAGAAATAATTTCTGTTGATGATATAGCTAACAGTATAACCATAGAGATAAATGAACGTTTATATCTAGCCGATCTATACATATTAGACATGAATAACTTCGACGTAGTCTTGGGTATGGATTGGTTGGATAAGTATGATGCCATTTTGCAATGCGCAAGGAGGAACGTGGTCTTGCATCCAGCAGCCGGAGTATAGGACGTATTTCAAGGGGTTAAGCGTAGCAAAGCCCCTCCAGTGATATCAGCCATGAAAGCAACGAAGATATTGCGTAAGGGCAATTGTCAAGGATATTTAGTGAATATCATGGGGGAGTCGAGATCCGAGGTAACGATCGAAGACGTTCATATCGTTAAGGATTATTCAGATGTTTTTTCGGAGAACTTACCGGGTGTTCCACCGGATAGACAAGTGGAGTTTACAATTGACTTGGTGCCTGGAGCAGCCCCTATATCAAAGGCCCCATACAGGATGGCGCCAAAAGAACTACAAGAACTGAAGGTGCAGATTCAGGAGTTACTCGATATGGGATATATCCGACCAAGCGTCTCACCTTGGGGAGCACCGGTGTTATTCGTGAAGAAGAAGGATGGAAGCATGAGAATGTGTATCGATTATCGTGAGTTGAATCGACTCACGCTAAAGAACAAGTATCCACTTCCCCGAATCGAAGACTTATTTGACCAGCTTGGAGGTTCAGGAGTGTTCTCAAAGATAGATTTGAGGTCAGGATACCATCAACTAAAGATCAAGGACGAGGACATTCCGAAGACTGCTTTCCGAACAAGATATAGTCACTACGAGTTCGTAGTAATGCCATTTGGGCTAAGTAATGCCCCAACAGTCTTTATGGACTTGATGAATAGAATTTTCCAACCCTATTTGGATCAGTTTGTCATCGTGTTTATAGATGACATACTAATTTATTCGAAAGATGAAGCAGAACATGAGAAGCATCTACGGACAGTTTTGGAGATACTTCGCAAAGAGAAACTGTATGCGAAGTTTAGCAAGTGCGAATTTTGGCTCAAGAGAGTGGCATTCCTTGGACATGTTGTTACTGCGCAAGGAATTGAAGTCGACCCGTCTAAGATAGAGGCTATCAACGATTGGAAAACACCAACTAACGCGAATGAAGTTCGCAGTTTCTTGGGGTTAGCAGGTTATTATAGGAGGTTTATTGAAGGATTTTCTAAGATGGCCGCACCAATGACTCGACTAACGAGGAAAGGAGAACAGTTCCTATGGAATGAGAAGTGCGAACAAAGTTTTCAAGAACTTAAGCGGAGACTTCAGTTTTGACTATTCCAGATTCGTCTAGAGAATTCGTGATCTATAGTGACGCATCCAAGCAAGGGTTAGGATGTGTTCTAATGCAGCAAGGTAAGGTCATCGCTTATGCGTCAAGGCAATTAAAGCCACATGAGTTAAATTATCCGACGCATGATTTATAACTAGCCGCGGTAGTTCACGCCTTGAAGATATGGCGACATTACCTCTACGGAGGTAAATGTGAGATCTATACCGACCACAAAAGCTTAAAGTATCTATTCACTCAGAATGAACTTAATATGAGACAAAGAATATGGTTGGAGTTAGTGAAGGACTACGATTGTACAATTCACTATCATCCAGGGAAGGCGAACGTGGTCGCAAATGCTTTAAGTCGCAAGGTCAGGGGAGAATTGAATTGCATTTTGACTAAGGAAGACAAATTGGTCAGTGAACTTTCAAGGATGAACCTAGAAGTGGCTACACCGTTAAAGCCGGTGGAAGCAATTTTAATGACATTGTCAGTTCAACCGACCTTGAGAGAGAGGATCAAGGAAGGTCAGGGTCAAGACAATTTCTTGACCAAAATGAAGGAGCGTGTTATAGCTGGAGAGGATAAAGGATTTAGTATATCAGAAGATGGTACGATATACTACAAGGAAAGGATTTGTGTGCCCGACAATACGGATTTGAAAAAGGCGATTTTGGAAGAAGCACACAACACACCATATACTGCTCATCCTGGTAGTACAAAGATGTACCAAGATTTGAAAGGCAAATTTTGGTGGGAAGGTTTGAAGAGAAACGTGGCTGAATTCGTCAGGAGATGTATTATTTGTCAGCAGGTGAAAGCCGAACATCAACGCCCATTTGGTTTGTTAAAATCACTCCACATTCCAGAGTGGAAATGGGAACACATCACTATGGACTTTGTGGTGAGCTTACCTCGATCGGAAAGAGGAAATCAGGCGATTTGGGTTGTGGTTGATCGTCTCACTAAGTCGGCTCATTTCATCCCAGTGAAGATGAACTTCACAATGTATCAGTATGCGCAATTGTATATTAAGGAGATCATAAGGCTGCACGGAGTACCAGTGTCTATAGTTTCGGATAGAGATACTCGCTTCACATCACGTTTTTGGGAAAGTTTGCAGGAAGCATTGGGAACTAAATTAAATTTTAGTACAGCCTATCACCCACAAACTGACGGTCAATCAGAAAGGACGATACAAATACTTGAAGACATGTTGAGAGCTTGTGTGCTGGACATGGGTAATTGTTGGGAACAGTTCCTACCTTTGGTAGAATTCGCATACAATAATAGTTTTCAAGCAACGATCGGAATGGCCCCGTACGAGGCACTTTATGGGAGAAAGTGCAGATCGCCGGTTTATTGGGATGAAGTAGGTGAAAGAAAAATTTTGCGTCCCGAAATAATCGAGAAAACCGTGGGTGTAGTAGAAAAGATTCGTGAAAGGATTAAGACAGCACAAGATCGCCAAAAGTATTATGCCGACAAGCGAAGGAAGGACCTTGAGTTTAATGTTGGCGAAAAGGTCTTCCTAAAGGTAGCCCCGACTAAAGGAGTCATTCGATTTGGATCGAGGAACAAGCTGAGACCAAGATACGTCGGACCATTTGAGATCCTCGACCGGATTGGAGATTTGGCATACCGTTTAGCATTACCACCGGAATTTTCAGCAGTACATAATGTTTTTCACGTCTCACAGTTGAGAAAATACGTTCACGATCCTAGTCACGTGATCAACTATTCGACGGTGGAAGTGAACAAGGATCTCACCTATGTCGAACAACCAGTTGCGATAATCGATAGAAAGATTATTCCACTTAGAAATAAAGAGAGTGCTCGTCAAGATTCAATGGCGAAATCATACCAAAGATGAAGCTACTTGGGAGCGTGAAGAGGAAATTCGAACTCGTTATCCCGATTTCCTTATTCACGGTAAGTATACTATTTTCGAGGACGAAAATTTTTCCAACAGGGGTAGGATGTAATACCCGCTAAATTTAGAAAATTATTTATTAATTTATAATTATTTTTATAGTAAATATTGAATAATAATTCAATTTAAATTATTAGTTGGGCTTATGATTATTTAGTGAGCCCAATTCATGAATTTCTAATTTAACTATAGACCCAAGTTAATTAATTATCGAGCCCAAATATTATAAGTCCATTTTAATTAATTTTTTCATTTTTGGGCCAGCCAACCATTTTAGTGTTCGGCCCAAATTAAAATTAATGATCAACTACTAGTACCCAAGCCCAACTCCCATAATTAATTAAGAACCCAATTATCACATCCAACCCATATTTCTCTCTCTTACACTCACACACTCACTCACGATCAGAACATGGAAGGAGGTTTTCTCCACTTCATCAACGTAATGGGCATCATGGGAGCAGTTAATATGCATCATGGGAGCAGTTAATAAATTCAGTATAAAAGAAAACCACTATCTGCACAAGAGGTATCACGTTACACAGCAAAAAAAAAAACTCAGTGCATAATACACACAGAAATCTCCTAACCAAACATCAGAAATCACACACACACCAGCAAATCCTATACACTTCCAGCATCTCAGGAAAATCATCAGTAATCCTTACGCACAGAAAACAAACAGCAGAAACGCAACCTTGCTTCTGAAAGGTAAGAAATTCTTCATTCTCCATTTTCAAAATATTTTCAACAACACTTTGTTTTCCATTCTTCACCACTGCAAATTTACCTTATTGATTGATTCTTCATCATCAACACAAATTCTGTCTGCACAATACCAGACCCGTTTTGGGCCACACCAATCCAGCACCCGACCCGAGCCAAACACAATTCGAACCTCAAAGCCAAACCATTTTGTTGAATCAAATTCAGAAATGAAAAAAAAAAAACTTTTGATTTCGGCGGAAAACCGGAAATCCCCAGCCACAATCACCTTTTCCGTTAATTCCGGCCGCTGCAACCTTTCCGCCGCCGTCAGCCCGAACCCGCGACCAACCCAGCCTGTTGTCGCCGCCCAGTTCACGATGAGGCTGTACAAACTCTCAAAACACAGCCCCGGTCGGCCACCCATCGTCGTCCTCTCGAAACCGCCATCACCGCCGCCACAATTTATGTGTGCGTGTGTAATTTATGTTTTGAAGGAGAGAGGCCGGGTGAGAGAGAGAAAGAAATTAGGGAAGAAGGGAACGGTTTGGAAGAAGTCCAGCCGTGTATTGCAACCTAGTCAACTCTATCTTTAGGCAGATTAATCCCAAAGCTCAGGCCCATTTCAAGCCTCGCCCAGTTTTAAATTTTAAAACAAACAATTCCAGATCCAGTCCTTATTTTAATTAAGGCCCGATCTGTCTTTACTCCCTTTCAGCCCAAACATTTTCATTTTCAATTCCAATTATATTTTTTTTACAACTATTATATATATATATATATTAAAATACACGCTTCTTTAATTGTAGGCTGCGAGAACCAAGGGCACGATTAAGACGATTCATAAGTATTCAAGCATTTTCATTTAAGTCATTTCAATTTCAGGTGGGAATTATTACTTGTCAATTTTAATTGCTTTATTTGGACTGTATAGGTAATATGTTATATTTACGATTAACATGCAGTCACATGTTTTTCGTACCAAGTATCAGTTTATGATTAACATGCAGCCACATGTTTTTCATACCAAGTATCAGTATATGTTTACATGCAGTCACATGTTTACATGCTCAAGTTGATATAACAAATATTCATGCTATGCCTCTGTTATGTATTGTGATTATTGTTGACTTGTGATGTTCCCACGAGCGATAGAAAGCTCATCCCATTTTTACGTAAAATTTTCAGGTTAATTCGGAATGGAGAGGATGAGTTGTCGAGTAGGCCGACTTATGATTAATGTTATAATTATTTCTTTTAATTCCGCTCAAGTTACTCTGAAACAATTAATTTTTTTTAGTAATTATTTTCCGCTGTCATATTTTACGATCGTATTGGAGATTTGAAATCCTTTTAAGTTCCGCAAATATTTTAGAAAATGTATATTTCGTAACGACTTGAAATTTCTACAAGTTTCTTATGTTTTAAAAATACTCCGAAAATACCATTAGAAAATCGGGTCGTTACAGCTACGTACTCTCTTTAGCCCGCGCTAATTGAGTACGGGTAGCGCACGCTACCTCTAAGCATTAGCGCACGCTAATGTAGTTCAGGCAGACAATCCAGAAGGCACTGGACTGAAATTGGGTTATAGTAGCGCACGCTAGCTGTCTGGGTAGCGCACGCTAAGCAATCAGTGTAGCGCGCGCTAAGGTCAATCAGGCAGAGTCCAGTGGGTACTGGACTGAAATGGAATAATTCATAGTGCACGCTACGAGTGGATCATAACGTGCATTAGTGGTAGGTGTAGCGCACGCTGATTTTTGGATGTAGCGCATGCTATCGTGAGCAGGTCAGAGGACAGGAGGTACTAGACTTCAGTTACTGGGCACTAGACATCAGTTAGCGCACGATAACATTTGGGTTAACGCACGCTATCGGAAAGGCATTAGCGCATGGTACCAAGTTCGTAGCGCACGCTAACGAGGCATCCAGAGCTCACTGGACTGCCCGGTTAACCGCTAGTGCACGCTAAATATCAGGGCTTAGCGTGCGCTAAGCTGGGATCAGTATAAATTGGACAGTGCAGTCCAGATTCGTCATTTTTCATTTCACTTCATTCCTTCGACGGTTTTGGGCGATTTCGGACATTTTGGAGAGATCTCTTCGAGCTGCATCCACCTATCAACATCTTCAAGCTTATTACTCGGATTAATCATCATTTCATCCTCTCCGATACATCAAATCAAGGTAAATAATTCTTGAATCTAGAATTTCGGATTTTGAATGTTTTCCTCCCGATCTCTTCGTGTAAGCTTGCTATTATGTTGGAATATGTTAGATATGGATTATATACCTTGGATACATGTAGTCCTATGGATTTATTGGTGTATATTTCAGATTTGATGAATAATTGGGTAATTTTTCAAGAACCCTTAAGGGTTGACTTTGGTTATTTTGGGGATTTCCGATAGATGTTGGCGTAACCTTGAGTTGTGGTTTCCTTTTGGATTATTGATATCTTTGAAGGTGTTTTGTTGGATTGAACTACTCATTTTGAAGTTTGGTTCCGATATATTTGGGGTTGGTTATAATCAAAGGATGAATGTTTGCTAAGTGTTTGTCACAATGCCCCAATGAGTTTGGATATTGTTGTATCGACTTTTGAAGTAGGTTGTGATCATGTTTGATTCGTTTATTAAGCGTATTATTGGTAATTGTGTTATTCAAGGTTGTTCGAGCGACCGATTTCCCATTAAGGACGTTTGCTCGAGTGAGGACATTTCATCACCGGTATTTTGTAAGTTAATTTTTACTCGGTTAAAAGGATATTCACTCCTTTCGTTGTTGTTCATTCATATTCATAATTCATTCATGACATATTAATCGTGTCAAGACTTGTAAGTGTCAAATTAATCATTCAATTCACGAGGAACGACGGTTCCAATCATTTCAATGAGCTACCATTCATTTCATTATTATCTCATCTCGGTGAGTCATTCTTGACCCTTGTCGGATTGTTATTCATTAATGTTCTTTGGTCACTTTTGTTCTTGTGGCCTTTTGTGTTCATATTGCGTGGCCGGGTGGGGATGTGTGGAATTTTTAGTTGGGCACATGATAGTCATGTGATCGGGTTCACCGACACAATGGACTGTACACACGGTAACGTGCCTCCGTGAAACTAATTAGGTACAAGGGCGGGTGTGTCCGGACACTCATCTTGTGTACTTACCATTACGGGCGTACTATGATGCCCCTCTTCAGCTTAACTTTATAACTAAGATATGTAATTATGGTGATTGTTCAACTCTTGAGGATTGTTGTTCTGTGTAACTGACCCTGTTGGGGGATGTTGTTTTCCGGTCATGGCAAGGCTAAAGCACGGGAATAGAACGTTGACGGCGAGGAGTCCCAGTGATACTAGTAGGGGGACCCAGTCCTTTTTCAGTCATTCATGTTTCTTCATTTTTATTTCCGCTGCAGATTTCCGTTTGGATATTAACAAGTTGTTCAACATATGAATATCTCGAAAAGCATCATCAAAGGCATGATATAATCTCACAAAACTTCATCCCGACGATTGGCATAAACAAGGCTCAACTTATATCGAGGGGAAAACCTAAGTTCATCCAATACAATCTTCTTAAACATGGTGCTCGATTCAACATGATAATAACAAACTCTGTAATCTCAGTAACAGGCTCATAACGTCATTAAGAACATGAATTCCAGTTGGTGAAGGATCAACATACCTTAATATAGAGGAGAACGGCGAAACACTTCGTGAAACTCAACACTGGAAGCTTGAAGTCCAAACCAAAAGGTCTAAGATCTTCTAAACCAAGCTGGGAGGCTGATACAAGGGATTTATAGAGCTGGTGAACTCTCAAATTTGCATAAGATCGGACAAGGAATTGAGGTGAAATGAAAGGAGATTGATGTGTATAAATAGAGCTTTAAACCCTTACGTACGTTATCCACAACACATTACATATGTTATCTCTCTTACGTATGCTGGCAACAAATCCTTACGTACGTCGGGCGATAACTCACTGTCTCATTTCCTGTCCTTCATTACGTACGTTAACAATGCTCTTATGTACGTAATGTGATCAACGTACGTTATGATACACCTTTAACGTACGCTATGCTCGTTGACTCGCTTTATCAAAAGTTGTCCAAATTCTCCCGACAAATATCATTATCTGTATCCCCATACCGATCACACCTTATCTGCTCTGACTGTATTTTACGTATGCTGTGCTTCGTGTATAATGTACGTTAACTACAATCCCATTATGTATGTTATGTATCAATTGTAGCGTACGTTACAGTACAGTTCCTAGCGTACGTTATGTACAACTCTTAACGTACGTTAGTGTCACGCAGAAGCATGTATAAATTGACAACCTCCCCACGATTTGATCAAGAATATCTCAATACAAATACGAAAAAATCGCACTTCGATTATCAATACGACATAATCAAATACCACAAGATTCAAATACAAATAAAAATACTCAACAATTATCCAGGTATTACATTTTGTGCGACTTTATTCTTCCCATGCGTGTCGGATTACATAAAGCTCTCAACTCAAGCAACTCTTTTCGAGTTCATCTGAACCTCGACCGAGTATCAATCAAGGATCGTATAAATGAATAATAATAAAAGTGTAAGAATCAAATATATATCCTTGAACATTTTTGAACATTAATTATCACGAATCCGATCCAGAAAGCTCATTGGAAATCCATTGAAAGCCCTCACTCTTCTTACTCTCTTGATCTTGTGGGATGTCTTACAAGTCGATGGGTGGTCTTTTTATCAAATGTCTCTCTATTGGAGGATTTAATATACTAACCTACAACGTGTGCTCCCACTAACCATTAGTGAATACAAGTGTTGTACATGTCAATATACGCATTATACAAGTTTATCTAAACTTAATATCCGATTAAGTTTTATCAACTTGCGAGCCAATTAAGCATTTGAGCCATAAGCAATTCCAGTGCCAATCTCCTTATCTCACAAGGAGTGGAATGTTTGCTCTCAAATGCAAGGACTATTATTTTATATACCAAATCATGAAGCCAATGACATGTAATAATATATATATAATAAATGTCTAATCACAAATGGATTGGATATTCAAAATTACAATACATTGCTCTCACTCTCTCGTCCTTTGAGCGATATTCGAAGGCATATTCATAACAACAATATGGTATTTTGGTGTCACAGAAGATCATGTTGTAGGTGCTTTATAAAATATATAATTAGTTCACAACTTATATAATACTAGACAATTATATGAAGGGTTGCAGTGTACGTTTGAGATTAGTTGGTCTTGACTATTAACATACATTAGTATATTTTTTATACATTTAACTCGATCACATTGAGACAGCTTCTTCTATACTGACCAAATGAAGAACAAATATATCAAAAAAAAAGATAGGATTTCTTATTATAGTGTGCAATTTTTAATTATATATTTATAATATTATTAATTTGATCTACCATGGGCAAAAGTCATGGATTGCAACAATATGCCCGATGTATTCCGCATTAATGTTATTTATATGAGAATTAATATTATAGTTACAAATTGTATTCTGACTTGTTTGAGTTGATGATGTCCACTTGAGGAGTCAGAATAATTATTATATTAAACTCTGCATGTGGATAATAGTAAGGTTTTAGTGATATTACTCTTGGATTAGAAATCAATTAATTAAAATTGTCGGTAGCTTAACTTAATTAATGAACATTTGATTTCTTAAATACGTAATGTAACTAATTCAAAAAGGATTCTGGTTCGTAAATTAGGACTTGAGTAAGAAGTGCAGTATCAATAATTTAGTGGACTGGATTGATAATAGACTCAATTATATTAAGGAGGTTAAATGCCGTAAGTTGGGGTCTCTTAGGAATTCTTGTCATAATCCACATTAAGATCCATATGGTAGCCCAAGATGCCTACAAATAAGATATATGGGGGTCGATAGATTTATTTTCATTCTCTACCATTTTTGTATTGAATTTTAATTATAATTCTTGACGTGTGGCTTTGATTCTATAATTTGGAGAGCATACTATTATTTCATACATATTAGAAAATATATTAAAAAAATAGATTATAATTGTGAGGTTGTCTGAGCAATGTTTCTGACATTCCGTCGATCCATATTTGTGCCAAGATAATCTGATAGATTATGTCCACATTACATGGAGATCAAGGCGAGGTAATACTACGGAATATCTTGAGGTTGAGTTAAACATCTACCACTACACAACAAGGATAACTAATTCTACAATCTTATTAGATCTAAGATAAATCAGTTAATACTAGACCAATATGTACTACGTAAATATGTTGTATTTAAATTGCTTAACTAACCTATTTAAATTAATTACCTAACAAATCTAAAAGATCTTGTGCTCACTTGTGTGATTCAAACGCTTTCAAACTACGCTTCTGCTACGTTTTATTTTCAAAAATTGGTATCAGATCCAGATTTTTGCTCTATTAATTTGGTTACTTTTGGTTGATCAATTGTTAGTGGTTTAAATGCCATATTTTATGATTTTCGGAATATTTTGCTAAAATTATTTTAAAGTGGAATTGAATCCAATTATCATTATAATATGAATGCTTAATTTTATTTACGTATTTATGATGTTTTTGCCCAGTTTGTGGCATCTATATTTATTTCCCGTGAGAAAATTCACGAGTAGAATAAAGTTCATTTTTTTCATTTAATTTGTTCGTAATTCGGTGTATTTCATTTTGCGTAAAAATGTAATCGAGTAAGAGAGGAAAAAGCAAGAAAAAAAATACTGGGCTAAAACCGGGACGCCTGGCGCATGGTCCAGCCTAGTAGAAGGTCAAGATCGAGCATCACACAAGCAACCCTTCTAGCCTTTTTTGCTTACCAAATGATGTTCTAAATCCCTAGTTAGCCATGTTGAGCTTATTGTCTATTTTATTGTTATCCACGTAATGAACTATTTGACCCTTTTGAACTATGTCTGTGACTCCACCGGAAACTCCCTCTGCCCCTACCGTGATATTCTAAATTCCTACTTAGCCACGTTTGTAACACCCCAAAAACCATATGGGAATATTACACGCCGTAGACCCCTTTTCACGAGGATCTACCAGGCTATACCTTACAAAACGACCAAATGCTTCCCCAGCTAGGGTCAAACAATAAAATAATACAGACCGTTAAGGTCACTTACACGTGAATACACAGACCGATGAGGTCACACAACTCAATCAACAAAACTGACTTATACAACATTACCCACACAGGGGTCGAAACACAATACAGCGGAAGACTGAAATCAACTCTGACAATACAACCAAACTCTACCAACTCTCAACTCTTGATTAGTATCGTAGCTCGCCACGTCCTGTGCCAATCTTGTGACTGCTCCCCTGAACCTGCATGTACCTGGACGCAAAACAGACATCCACTCCCCGATTACTCGGGGGTTAGTAAAACTCTACTGTTTTACTAGTGCAAGTATCAAATCATACGAAATGTAACGAGCAAACATTAACCATGAATCAAATGCAATAATCAAGTATCAAAATATTCCCGGGAGGCTTTAACAAGGGAAAATAAGCTATGAAGCATTCGAAAATAAGATTACCATCTCGGGAATTTTTAGAATTTCAAAACCTTTAAGACTTCAAGCCCCGATTCACAAAAACTTTCGAAAAACTTTAAGGTCTTAACCCAAATCTTGTTTCATAACTTAACAGTTCACAACACGGAAAATATTTACCCAATCGCTCAGGACTCGATCCAACATTCATTTTCATAAAACTTTTTCTTTCAAAACTTTGATCATCAAAAACATATTCATGACACCGTCATCCACTGTCATGTGTCTCCGTAGGTTCAACAACTCACACGGACTATTCCACACACAAATAACCAACCATAACCAATTCCGACACCATGATCCACTGTCACGTATCTCCGTAGGTTCAACAACCCACACGGACTAAATCAATGACAACAATCACATACACCGTCCCGACACCGTAGTCCACTGCCACGTGTCACCGTAGGTCCCGTCGATCTCATCCGGCTGGACGCACTGTGCCCTAAACTCATGGTCCACTGCCATGTGTTATCGTAGGTCTCGTCAGACCAGCACGATTGGACCTCAGTACTGTAACACCCCAAGATATTCGGAGTATATTACAGCGCCGTGGACCCCTACATGGGACCCACCAGGCTACAACAAGTGAACACCCCTCGACTAACCATCTCGGTTAGCGAGGATACACAATCAAATAATACATCACATGAAAGTACACCCGAAATAACCGACGAAATGAGTAACAATTGACAATGCAGGAATTTATGATAATACAACACGGAGTTTGAAATGAAAAGCCTAAGTACTCGCGAGTACAATCTATAAGTTTATAACTGTGGAAACAACCAAATCAAATGAACGAAAGAAATAAGAAGACCCAAATGCACATGTCAACGACCCTGGCCAACATCCTCGCATTGTCCGGTGCTCGCTCGTCCGGATAATCATAACCTGAAATCCATAACAAGAATTTCCCCAAAACGGGTCCCCAAAGGGGTTAGCAATTACGCTAGTACAAGTAATCAAGGCAAACCAATAACTTACACGTTTCATAGTACATGCACCAATATCATTTCACAAACCAAAACCAGACATGTCTTTTCCGGAAATAAACAGTCAATCACATTTGCCTAGGACCGGGACGAAGCCACAAATCCCACTCGAGGCCTCTAAGGACCCTCCCGAGCTGGCCATATTCATAAAACAAACCAAGCACCACACGTCACCTAGGACCGGGACGAAGCCACGAATCCCACTCGAGGCCTCTAAGGACCCTCCCGAGCTGGCTAGCGAATCAAACTCATGAATCCAGGACGAAGCCATAGATTCCCTCGAGGCCCCGTCGGACCCTCCCGAGGTGAGTAAAGCACACACAATATACATTACCATTTCACGTTAAGCATAAAGGTTTCCAAGAATTACTTGCCTTGAATATTTTGATGACGCAACGAACGGAAAGGATAATCACCGACGAACGCTAGGAATCAACGGAACCGAACCTAACGATTCGAAGAACATAATTACAACCAACTCTAGACGAATACGGAAATGGAATACACCCGAAAACCCGCCTACAATTCATGTATATTCATACAAAAATAACAACGAGGGCGGACCACAACCAAACCCTCTCGATTCCGCAAAACTATGAAAATATACCATGAATCCGTAGGAAAACTAATGATATCAACAAGATTAATCATATTCATCATGAATCCACCAACAAAACGGAACGGATCGGAAGAAAATCCCAAAACCCCCAAATCGCCCAAAAGTAGGGTTCTAAGAGATTTACCTTAGATTGATGATGAAGAACACAAGTAGGTGTTGTTAATCTACTTCAAAAACTCAAGGTAGAGGATGCCTGAAATAATCGAAGGGAAGAATCGCTCGGAAATTGCCCTGAGGGGCTCGCGCCGCGGGAGAGAAGAAGTGAAAAAGATGTGCTCATCTGGGTCAACTCCCTGGTTTATATAGCCAGGGAGTGTTAGCGCGCGCTAATCATCAAGGTTAGCGTGCGCTAACGGGGTAAAATTACAGGTCTAAAATAATTAGCGTCCAGTCCAGTAGCCAGATTTCTAGCCGTTAGCGTGCGCTACTCCAAGCGTATCGTGCGCTAACAACCTATCGGTAGCGCGTGCTATCGACCAATAGCGTGCGCTACCTGGACATCAGCCGAGTCTAGAAGCTAACTGCCCAAAACTCACCTGACCCGTTAGCGTGCGCTACCATACGAGCGTAGCGTGCGCTAATCGCACTCCGACCGATTCCGTAAATAAAGCCCAAGATCGAAACTCACGCTAGCGCACGCTACCGGGCATCATCAGCGTGCACTAGCCTCTCGACATTAGCGTGCGCTAGTATACGTAGCGTACGCTAATACACTAGTCCAGAAGGCTGGAAAAACCGCACTGCCACTCCCAGGGCTACTCGCTAGCGCGCGCTACGAAACAAACGTAGCGTGCACTACTAAGGGACCCCTAGCGTGCGCTATGCAGAAAAATAGCGTGTGCTAGGTATGAAATATGAACGGCCCAAAACACCAGAATGTGAACGAAACGTTTAAACGGAACATCTCAAGACGCATCGAAACATAGAATGGATACACAGCAACCCCGAAACAGCGGTTCCGTATAACAATAACGAGAATCAGATCAATATATGACGAAAAAGATACACTGTAAGATACACGAGGGTCACTACGACCGAGAAATACATCAAAAATAAAAATACAAGGGAAAGAAAAATGCGGATATTACATTCTACCCCTCTAAAAACAAGTTTCGTCCCGAAACTTAAGAAACAAAAACAACTCAGGGTACCTAGCACGGATGCTCTCCTCGGTTTCCCAAGTTGCCTCCTCGACACCGTGTCTCGACCACTGCACCTTGACCAGAGGGATGGTCTTATGCCTCAGTCGTTTCTCCCGATGCTCTAAAATCTTCAAAGGACGCTCCTCAAAAGTAATATCCTCGGCAACGTCAATCTCCCCATAGTCGATGATGTGACTAGGATCCGGGACATATTTCCTCAGCTGGGAAACATGAAAAACGCTATGAACATGACTCAGGTCCGGGGGTAACGCCAAACGGTATGCTAACCCACCGACTCGCTCGAGAATCTCGAAGGGTCCAATAAATCTCGGACTCCACTTCCCCTTCTTCCCGAAACGGAAAACTCCTCTCGTCGGCGACACCTCCAGCAAAACATGGTCTCCCTCCTCGAATTCTAAAGGTCGACGACGGACATCGGCATATGACTTCTGTCGACTCTGGGCAGTCAACATCCGTTCTCGAATCAATTCTATCTTCCGTCTCGTTTCTAAAACGACATCCGGTTCGGTCCCGACCAAATCAGACGCCTCATTCCAACAAATCGGCGATCGACAACGTCGCCCATAAAGTGCATCATACGGTGCCATCCGAATCGACGCGTGCCAACTATTGTTGTACGTGAATTCGATCAATGGCAAATGCTCCTCCCCGTCGCTACTCCAATCGAGGGCACAAGCACGCAACATGTCCTCGAATGTCTGGATAGTGCGTTCCGACTGTCCATCTGACTGGGGATGAAAAGAGGTACTCAAATGCAAACGGGTACCTAACGCCTTATGCACCGCCTGCCAAAAGTGCGATACAAAACGGCCATCACGATCCGAAACAATAGACTTCGGAGTACCGTGAAGTCTCACAATCTGCGCGATAAACACACGAGCCAACATCTCCGGGCCCCAAGTGTCCTTGATGCCCAGAAAATGTGCCGACTTGGTCAGGCGATCGACAATCACCCAAACCATATTCATGCCCGATCTCGATCTCGGTAAACTCGTAATGAAGTCCATAGATATGTCTTCCCATTTCCATTCCGGAACGGGAAGTGACTGCAATAATCCAGCCGGTCGCTGATGCTCGATTTTGACCTGTTGACAAGTCAAACATCTCGCCACAAACTGCGCGACCTCTTCCTTCATATCATTCCACCAGAAGTTCCTCCTCAGGTCCTTGTACATCTTACTCGAACCAGGATGAACGGAATAAGGTGTGGCATGGGCCTCACACAAAATACTCTGTCGCAACTCTGGATCGTTCGGCACACAAAGCCGACCCTGGAATCTCAAAACACCATCCTCGTGAATCACAAACCCAGGAGACTTTCCTTTAAGAACGTTCTCTCGGATTTGAGTAATCATCGGATCCTCCAACTGCTTCAGCTTAATTTCATCGATCAAAGACGACGAAATCTCTAAAGCACAAAGTTGCCCGACAGCTCCAGGCAACAAAACCTCAACATCTAACTCGATCAAAGCCCGCCGAAGCTCAGACTGAGGTGTAAGGACCTCAAGCGTTCGCAACGCAATCGGTTTCCGACTCAAGGCGTCGGCCACGACGTTCGCCTTTCCCGGATGATAAAGGATTTCGAGGTCATAATCCTTAATCAGTTCTAACCATCTCCTCTGCCTCATATTCAACTCCCGCTGAGTAAATCTGTATTTCAGACTTTTATGATCGGTAAAAATCTGACATGTAGAGCCAAAAGATAGTGACGCCAAATCTTGAGCGCAAAAACAACTGCCGCTAACTCCAAATCGTGAGTAGGGTAGTTCAGCTCATACGGCCTCAACTGTCTCGACGCAAAGGCAATGGTCTTGCCGTGCTGCATCAATACGCACCCAAGACCCTGTCCCGAAGCATCGCTATAAACGGCGAATCCCTCGTTGCCACATGGCAACGCCAAAACCGAGCTGAAGTCAAACGCTTCTTCATTCCTCAAAACTCGATTGCCTCTCGTCATTCCGCATTTAACTTCTGATTCGGAGCAACTGTGTAAGTGGCCGAGCTAGTTTCGAGAAACCCTCGACGAACCTACGGTAGTAGCCAGCCAAACCCAAGAAACTACGGATCTCTTTCACATTCTTGGGCGGTGCCCAATCTAACACTGCTTCAATCTTCTGCGGATCCACACGAACCCCCTCGGCTGAAATCACGTGACCTAAAAACATCACTTCCTTCAACCAGAACTCACATTTCGAGAACTTTGCATAGAGTTACTCGGTCCTCAAAATGTCTTACACTACCCGCAAATGATGGGCATGCTCTTCCTCGTCCCTCGAATAAATAAGAATATCGTCAATGAAGACGACAACACACCTATCCAAATACTCGATAAAGACTTTGTTCATCAACTGCATGAACACCGCCGGCGCATTAGTTAGCCCGAAAGGCATGACTACAAACTCATAATGTCCGTATCTCGTCCGAAAAGTTGCTGCACATCGACTCCCTCACTGAGCCGATAGTACCCCGATCTCAAATCAATCTTTGAGAATACCGCCGCTCTCGCAATCGATCGAACAAGTCGTCAATCCTCGGCAAAGGATACTTGTTCTTGATGGTCACCTTGTTCAGTTCACGATAGTCGATACACAAACGTAGTGAACCATCCTTCTTACGCACAAACAAGACCGGTGCGCCCCAAGGCGAGGCGCTCGGTCGAACATACCCCGACTCAAGAATTTCACTCAACTGCTTCTTCAACTCTGACATCTCTGAAGGAGCCATGCGATACGGCGCCTTCGAAATCGGAGCCGCACCCGGTTCTAACTCTATAGCAAACTCAACCTCACGATCCGGTGGCAATCCCGGCAACTCGTCAGGAAATACTTCAGGAAACTCACTAACGACTGGAATCGACGAAAGCGCGACTCCACCATTCTCCGCCTTCAAGGCATAACACCAATAACCAGTACACCCCTTTCGCAGGAGACTCATCGCCTTCAAGGCATTAATAACGAACTTCTAGTTTCCCCTCTTTCGCCCCGCGAAAGAGTGCTCGGTGCCGTCCTCGGCTAACATGGTGATGATTCTCATGCGGTAGTTCATGATTGCGCCATGCCGCTCGAGCCAATCATCCCCGAGAATTAAATCCTCACCCTCAATATCAACAACGATAAGATTAGAGAGCCAGGCTCTCTCACAAATAAACACAGAACAGTCTCGGACTTCTCGATCACCAGTAATTCTATCACCGCTAGGAAGTTTAACGATGAAAGGCTCGCAAGTTGACAAGCAGTCGAGACCCAAATGGCGTACACACTCTAAAGAAATGAATGAATGCGTAGCACCCGAATCAAAAAGCACACTGACAGGATGGGAATGGATATGAACGGTACCTGTCGCCACAGTAGCTGCTAGATCATCGGCCCTCCTCATCTCGTAGATACGCGGCTGGGCAGATCCGACACTGGAAGCTCCTCCCCTAGCGGGCTGACCCTGACCCCTACCTCGGCCGGCACTCGGTGGAGGCGGCGGAGCAAATGAGCCCTGGTTCACACTCGGCTCCATAGGTGTTGGGTGAGAAGAACGGGCGCCGCGAAACTGTCTGAGCTTCTCGCAAAAAGAAGCTTTGTGGCCCGACTGACCACAAGTATGACAAGTCAAAGGTGGACGAGGACAATCCCGGTTCACGTGGCCTGGCTTGCCATAGTTAAAGCATCTGGGGTCCCGGACGACGGTTCCGGCGGCACTCCTAAAGCTCCCAGAAAAACGAGCCGAACCGCCCGTAGAAATATTTGCAGCCAGAGATTTCTGCTGGCCTCCACTCTTGGGACCAGAAAAATTTCCGACCGACTTCTGCTTCTTGCTCTCACGAGCCAAATCGCTAGCCGTCACCGACATATCATAAGCAAGAGCTCGACTCTGATAATCCTTCAAGGTAGTACAGACGAGCCCAGACATATAGTCCCGAATGGACAGTTTCATCCTCCTGGAAAAATGGAAAATCTTGTCGCTCTCTGCGACAACTTGGGTCTTCACATAACCCAACTCCTTATTAAAATCGGCAATGGCTTGGGATACGGGAATATCCCGTGGTTGAGCATCATAGAAAGCATGCACTCGAGCCTGTCTGACCGGCCACGGACAATATTCGGTCTCCATCAATTCTTGAAATTCGGCCCACGAAGCAACATGATCTTTGGGACCAACGGCCTCCCACCAATCCGTAGCATCTCCCGTGAGAAAGTATTGAGCAGTAGGGACCTTACGGTCCTCGGGGCAGTTGGTAGCAGTGAAGACTTTGGATATCTCTTTGATCCACCCTTCCCAGCCGATCGGGTCCGAAGCTCCCGAAAACTGAGGAGGATGCATCTTGATGACATCCTAGAGCCAGCGATCCACTCCGCCCCGATTAGCATGGGCCTGATCGGGGTTCTGGACCACCTGAGCTATAGCCGCCATCTGGTTAACCATTTGCTGCATAACAGCCGCAATACCAAGATCGGCGCGCTCCTGAGAAGAAGCATGACTGTGACGGTCACCGGTACTGCTGGCTCCCGAAGATTGCGACGTGGCCGCCCCACCGGCTGCCTCACGTCCTCGGCCGCGTCCACGACCACGACCACGACCACGACCACGGTTTCCTCCGGCATCCATACTGATGTAGAGAGATAACAGAAGTATATCGATGATGAGTAAGGGAGGAAAAGCAACTACGATTCAAAAGTGGAAATACAATGCAAGAAACAAAAGAGCCGAATAAGAAAACTTACGAGCACTGGAAGTACTGGAATGCTGGCAGCGGTGTGACAATGTGCAAAACAAAACATGACTAGACCCAAATAACCAACAAGCCTAGGTATCCATAAACCTAGAGCTCTGATACCATTTTCTGTAACACCCCAAGATCTTCGGAGTATATTACAGCGCCGTGGACCCCTACATGGGACCCACCAGGCTACAACAAGTGAACACCCCTCGACTAACCATCTCGGTTAGCGAGGATACACAATCAAATAATACATCACATGAAAGTACACCCGAAATAACCGACGAAATGAGTAACAATTGACAATGTAGCTGTTGTGTGGCGATTAATACGCCTCGATAGGCGATCGGCATCACGATCAGAGAAGCCAACCGTGGAAGACATACTCTAGACAAACGGCTAGAGTTCGGCACAATACGGCGATCGTCTTTTGGTACCCGGCGATCGTCTTTTGGTACCCAGCGATCGTCTTTTGGTACCCAGCGATCGTCTTTTGGTACCCAGCGATCGTCTTTTGTTATCTGACGATCGTCTTTAATGAGCGGTCCAGAGGCGATCGTCTCATGCCACGTATGGATCCAACATCCGTCAAAGTCGTCGAAGACCGAATCTTGGACGGTGGCCCACCCGCGGATCTTCAAAGGATACCGACAGATAGGACCATTGACCCCAGTCTGTCACCTACCACACCTACCGACAAGGCCGCCGAAAGGTACAAAGTGGGCCCTCCCCGGACAGCGACTCGCAACGCGTGCTGGCTTCCCATTTGTTCGCCCAGTTGGCCTCCAGCTGCTACCTCGGACCTCAAGGGAACAGGCCCATGTGACGGGACGATCGGCCGTCTTATTTTAATATAGAAAACGACGGTCGCCCGCGATCGCCTGAGGGATCCCTACTACCTTGTCCCCTATAAATAGAGGACTCACTGCTGTGGCCAAGAGAGGCGATTTTTACTACGGATTAAGTGCAAAATACATACCAAAGAGAGAAACAAAGGCTCTTTTGGCAACCACTTATACATTCTTAGTTAGATTCACATATATTCATCATATATCCCAAGCAAGAACTCACAGATTCATCTATCTGGTTCTTCCGGCAATCTACGCGCTCTAAAGCCTAGATAACTAGAAGTCTTTACACTCCTTGTAATAGATTCTAACATTAATATTTGTACTCGACAGTATATTTATTAATAACATCTCGCGAGAGCATTCAAGCCCGGGATTAACAACCCCGGCAAATCTTGTGTTATTTGTTTTCTCACGGAAGTGTTCTCGCATTTGTTTGTTACTCGATCATTCTAGCAATATTATCTCCGGATAATATTTTGGGTAACAACAGTAGCAATATATGATAATACAACACGGAGTTTGAAATGAAAAGCCTAAGTACTCGCGAGTACAATCTATAAGTTTATAACTGTGGAAACAACCAAATCAAATGAACGAAAGAAATAAGAAGACCCAAATGCACATGTCAACGACCCTGGCCAACATCCTCGTACTGTCCCGGTGCTCGCTCGTCCGGATAATCATAACCTGAAATCCATAACAAGAATTTCCCCAAAACGGGTCCCCAAAGGGGTTAGCAATTACGCTAGTACAAGTAATCAAGGCAAACCAATAACTTACACGTTTCATAGTACATGCACCAATATCATTTCACAAACCAAAACCAGACATGTCTTTTCCGGAAATAAACAGTCAATCACATTTGCCTAGGACCGGGACGAAGCCACAAATCCCACTCGAGGCCTCTAAGGACCCTCCCGAGCTGGCCATATTCATAAAACAAACCAAGCACCACACGTCACCTAGACCGGACGAAGCCACGAATCCCACTCGAGGCCTCTAAGGACCCTCCCGAGCTGGCTAGCGAATCAAACTCATGAATCCAGGACGAAGCCATAGATTCCCTCGAGGCCCCGTCGGACCCTCCCGAGGTGAGTAAAGCACACACAATATACATTACCATTTCACGTTAAGCATAAAGGTTTCCAAGAATTACTTGCCTTGAATATTTTGATGACGCAACGAACGGAAAGGATAATCACCGACGAACGCTAGGAATCAACGGAACCAAACCTAACGATTCGAAGAACATAATTACAACCAACTCTAGACGAATACGGAAATGGAATACACCCGAAAACCCGCCTACAATTCATGTATATTCATACAAAAATAACAACGAGGGCGGACCACAACCAAACCCTCTCGATTCCGCAAAACTATGAAAATATACCATGAATCCGTAGGAAAACTAATGATATCAACAAGATTAATCATATTCATCATGAATCCACCAACAAAACGGAACGGATCGGAAGAAAATCCCAAAACCCCCAAATCGCCCAAAAGTAGGGTTCTAAGAGATTTACCTTGGATTGATGATGAAGAACACAAGTAGGTGTTGTTAATCTACTTCAAAAACTCAAGGTAGAGGATGCCTGAAATAATCGAAGGGAAGAATCGCTCGGAAATTCGTCTGGAGGGGTTCTGCGCCGCGGGGAGAGAAGAAGTGAAAAAGATGTGCTCATCTGGGTCAACTCCCTGGTTTATATAGCCAGGGAGTGTTAGCGCGCGCTAATCCTCAAGGTTAGCGTGCGCTAACGGGGTAAAATTACAGGTCTAAAATAATTAGCGTCCAGTCCAGTAGCCAGATTTCTGGCCGTTAGCGTGCGCTACTCCAAGCGTAGCGTGCGCTAACAACCTATCGGTAGCGCGCGCTATCGACCAATAGCGTGCGCTACCTGGACATCAGCCGAGTCTAGAAGCTAACTGCCCAAAACTCACCTGACCCGTTAGCGTGCGCTACCATACGAGCGTAGCGTGCGCTAACTGGCACCTGACCGATTCCAGAAATAAACTGTCCAGTACTGGAAACTCACGCTAGCGCACGCTACCGGGCATCATCAGCGTGCGCTAGCCTCTCGACATTAGCGTGCGCTAGTATACGTAGCGTACGCTAATACGCTAGTCCAGAAGGCTGGAAAAACCGCACTGCCACTCCCAGGGCTACTCGCTAGCGCGCGCTACGAAACAAACGTAGCGTGCGCTACTAAGGGACCCCTAGCGTGCGCTATGCAGAAAAATAGCGTGCGCTAGGTATGAAATATGAACGGTCCAAAACACCAGAATGTGAACGAAACGTTTAAACGGAACATCTCAAGACGCATCGAAACATAGAATGGATACACGGCAACCCCGAAACAGCGGTTCCGTATAACAATAACGAGAATCAGATCAATATATGACGAAAAAGATACACTGTAAGATACACGAGGGTCACTACGATCGAGAAATACATCAAAAATAAAAATACAAGGGAAAGAAAAATGCGGATATTACAAGTACCTCATTAAGTTCTGACCCCATAGTCCACTGCCACGAGTCCTCGTAGGTCCCGTCGAACCATTACGAGTGAACTTAGCAGTCACGCACATATTCACATTCATAATTCATCAACGACATCCCCGGTCAATCAATCATATTGATTACCATGCCTTACAGGACTAATGTACGCAAGGCAATTTCGACAATCAACAACGTCATCGACATTACACAATTAGCACACCATGTGATACGCCTCCAAGTGTAAAATCAAGCCATCACAATAAGCATATCAAGTACGGACATTTCAAAATGAGCATTCAAGTACAATATAATCAACACAATACATTTATCATCACTTAATGGAATATCATATACCGCCAACGTTTATAATTTTCATCTCATTGTCAATTCACACTAATTAAAAATAAAGGAGGCAAACCAATCATCATAAATCTAAAACGTAATTTCTATTTACAAGACACAAGTCGTATAAGCAAGATACTTGCCTCGATCGTCGGCACACGAATATTCCTACGAACACGTCACAACCTGGAAAACCCCGAACACCTACAATCCTCTGTGAAATCCAACGGAAACACGATTACTACGAGAATAACAATTGAAAATAACGGAAAACACGTTCAAGAATCGAAGAGAACCCTTTGAGACATTTAATCGAATATTAAATGTTCAAGGTTTCCTTAGAACACCAAAATTCCCGATTGGATTCCCACGAACTCGAAATACGGATATACAATCCGTAAAATATGCCTACTAATGCCCAATAACGTCAACCGATTCATCAAAATCGGACGAACAATGAAAAATAAGAAGGAAATCTCAAAAGTCAATGCTAGGAGATTTCAAGAAATTACCTCGATCCAACGAAGAACAATGATTAGATGTTGTTATAATCAACACAAGCCTTCCAAAATATGTTATTCTAAGATGCTCCCGATCAAAACCCCCAATTTCTGTCGAAGGATCGCGAAAAATGAAGAAAAATGTGGAAATGGCCGAGTGACCCGGTGCTCAGGCCTTAAATAGCCGGTCCCTGCCGAGCGTATACGGCCGTAACCGGCCATGTCTTACGGCCGTAACCGGCCATCTCGACCCTACTGCCAAATTGGCCGACATCCTTACGGCCGTTATCGGAAGCCCCTAACGTACGTAATCGGCCTTACGGCCGTACCCGGCCATAGTCTTACGGCCGTTATCGGCCAGTCCTTGTGAGTCACTATCGGCCGTACCCGACCACCCCACACGAGTCCCTGCCGACTGCATCCGGCCATTCCAACGAGTCACTGTCGGCCATAACTGGCCACGGCTTATGGCCGTAACAAGCACTGCATTGCGGCCGTAACTCGGCCAGGCCCTGCGGTCGGGACTCGATCGTTCCAACGGTCCGACTTGGCATTCGACAACGTTCGGGTCGCACTAACGCACCGGCTATGATTCAAAACAACAACGAGCAAATAACGACACATCACATACCACATCACATGCACACATTTAATCAAAGAAACGCACGCGACAACAAGTCGCACCCGACTAAAATGGCTATGCGATATAAACAAATAGAGTATCACGATATAAATCACTCTGATTCTCATCAACAAGAAAATGTCCGACGTCAAAACATAAACAATTCAAGATAACGGAAAATGAGAATACTGGATATTACATTCTATCCCACTAAAAATAAATTTCGTCCCGAAACTTAAAATAAAACATCAGGGTAGAATACAAACAAAACCAAAAAGTTCACGCAACAAATATCAATCTCTACACGAATTACAGCACAAAGTATGACACACAACTACATCACTGGACACAACTGGGCCCTCCCCGAGTAGGAACAAAAACCCGATTCTCGAATATCTTAGCAACGGTCTCACAATGCACCGCTTGGTACCCCAGTTGACCTCACTTGAAACAATTAACCGGTGGCGAACGACAATTCTGTCTCGCATGACCCAAACGACTGCAGTTAAAGCAGGTCTTCACACCGATCGTCTTACTCGCCTCCGGAGTAAGGTTCTTAGACTGTTCAACCGAACGAGGAGTGATCCCAGAAGGAAAATGCGAAGCAACAGGCTCGCATATTCCACTTCCATGACCTCTGGAAAAGCTACCCGAGATCTTATGTCTCTTACTCTCTGAACCAGATTCCGTCACGGAAATGGCCATCTCAATGGCTAAAGCTCGGTCCTGATATTCCTTCAAAGTGGTGCACATGAGCAGAGCCATACTCTCACGGATATGGGGCTTCATGCGCATATTGAGGTATCGGACCTTGTCCGCTTCACTTGTCACATGATCACGAACATAAGCCAGTTGCCGATTATAATCAACTATCGCCTGGGATATCGACACATCCTGGGGCGTAGCTGAGAAAAACTCGACGATCCTGCGCTCACGGACAGGCAACGGGCAATACTATGCCTCCATGGCGGTCTTAAACTCAGCCCATATAGGTGTACAAGCTGCAGACACTATAGCCTGCCACCAGTCTGCAGCTTCTTTGTCAAGCAAGTGCTGAGCAATGGGTACCCTACTTTCATCCGGACAAGCTACAGCATCAAATGTTCTGTCCAACTGGAAGAGCCAGTTCTCCCAACCTAACGAGTCAGAAGAACCTACAAAACGGGGCGGCTGCATCCTCATCACATCTCGTAACCACTTACTAGCCCCGTTATCCCCATTTGGGTTCTCATTCCGATGTACGGCCTGATTCATCTGGACTAACTGGTCAACCACTTGACGAAGGATGGTGGCGGCGCTAACGTCAACATTAACGCTGGCTGAATGCCCCTGATCTCGCGACTCGTCATCACGACCATCTGTACTGAGCCGATTGGTACTCGACAAGGAGTGAGTCGCCATCTCATGCTCCTGATTACGACGACCACCACCACCACGGCCTCGGCCTCGACCCCTCAGCATAATGAACAGACAACCATTCAGAATAACATGACAAAACGAACCTCACATAATCAACGTAATCCAACAAACAGCAGCACAATATAATATTCACACCAAGTCATTATACGAATACACGAACTAACATCGCAATAATAGAACTTAAATTCAAAAATAATTCTCACGGTCACATCAACAGAGGTGCACTACTTTTACCCAAAACAAACATGATCACGACCACATACATGTCATTGGGATCAGACACTTGTAACATTCTTTAAAAATTAAATTTTTTTTCCCGAGGTACTTGTTCAAATGATAATATTTTAAAATTCGTGAGTTTGAAAGATTTTACCGAAATGAAATTTTTGAATACATTTTTAATACCTCGTCATTTAACCAAAACCATGAACCCATTATCAAAACTGTTTTGCTTGAAGTTATTTACAAAACATCACGCTCAAACTTCAATCTTCTCGATAAACGATATCATCAAAATGACCTTATTAATATATGTATCATCATCGTTAACGACACACAGGGTAATCACATGTTACCACGCACAACTATCACAAAGAATAACACACATGATAATCTACGGTCATGCCTCTCGGCATCGACCCCCAAAGGTTCGCCAAACTAATCCCGGGTGGAAAACCTCTTGCACTCGCACTCAACATTTCCACAGATTAACTACCACATCCGTACAATGACATAGAATAGCACGATAAAATCATATTATGCAGTCACAACACTTAAGTGTACAACCAAGATTTCTAGCAAGGATGGTAACGTTCGACAACACATCAGCGATACCTATATAGGGTAACCAACCGGTTGCGACACTACCGATAAAATAGCTAAAATTTACGGCCGTCATCTGCGGACCACACGACTATATCCATAGGAACCGAATGACCGGTAAAGTGTACAGATATGGATGTAACAATAAGATTATGGTCGTGACACCAATAAGCTTACGGCCGTAATAACACACAACTTACGGCCGTAACAACTACCAACTTACGGCCGTAACACTGATTTCGTACGGCCGTAACTACTGGCTGTTAGACAACTGAAGTAACCCAGTAGCCCCGAAACGGCTCCGAGAATTAGGGAACGATACCTAACAACGTATCCCAACATTTAGAAAACACTACAACATTCTCCGGCGAGCACAACAACACAACAAACTTATTGCAACTACTTAGTCCCAAAACACAAACACATAATGTTTAAAATTCCGAAACCAAAAATCATTTTGCAAAAATAAAAATTTTCCACCCTTTCGTTCATAACCAAAAACGACGGTAATACTTTACAATGTCCGAAGTACTTCAAAACACATTTTCCAATACCGTCTGATGGTGTCATTTGAAAATACACGACCAATCACAACAATCAAATTTAACCGATTTTAAAATCCATACCAACCGTGGTTTGACCGCACCACCAAAATATATTCAAAAATCGATTTTTACAAAAATGCTCAAAACCGTAAAGTCCTTCAGAAAAACATTCTCAAATCTACCTGCAGCGGGCAAAATTACAACATTCCAAAAACGGTCGAACTTAAAACCACATGCTCAAACGGCAATCAGGGTCGCAAATTCAATCAAATACATCTCGTGGGCGTCAAGTTTAAACATACAACAAAATCATTCATCGGGGTTTCTCACTGTAACACCCCCAAGATATTCGAGGTGTATTACAGCGCCGTGGACCCCTACATGGAATCCACCAGGCTAACACAAGAGAACACCTCTCGACTAACCATCTCGGTTAGCAAGGAGACAATATTATTAACAACAAGAACATAAAACAACACGTCCGGTACAACCGGCGTAATAACATCAACCGACAAATATGGTAACTCCAACGAAGTCCAAACACAACCAGAAAGGAAAAACCTACGTACTCGCGAGTACAATCTATAAGTTTAGAAATATAGGAAACAACCATATCGAATTAGACAAAGGAAATAAGATGACCCAAATGCACATGTCAACGGCCTTGGCCAACATCCTCGTACTGTCCCGGTGCTCGCTCGTCCGGATAATTATGACCTGAAATCCATAACAAGAATTTCCCCAAAACGGGTCCCCAAATGGGTTAGCAATTACGCTAGTACAAGTAGTCAAGGCAAACCAATCGCTTACACATTTCATAGTACATGCACCAATATCATTTTCAAAAGTCAAAACCAGACATGTCTTTTCTGGAAACAAACAGTCAAACAATTTGCCTTGGGAACAGAGTAATATCATAGATTCCCGCACGAGGCCTCTAAGGACCCTCCCTACGGCTATATTATAAAACAAAACACGCACATGCATCGCCTTGGGAACAGAGTAATATCATAGATTCCCGCACGAGGCCTCTAAGGACCCTCCCGCCGGCTAGCTAAACAAACTCGTGAAATACGGGCGCGGCATAGATTTCCCTCCTTGACCCCAGTCAACACGAGGTGAGTTACACACAAGTAATATACATCACCATTTCATGTTAAGCTTAAAGGTTTACAAAAATACTTGCCTTGAATTAATGACGACGCGAAGAACGAAAGGAAAGTCACCGAAGAATGCTAGGAACCAATGAAACCGAACCTAACGATTCGAAGAATACAATTACAACCATTTCTAAACGAATACGGAATTGGAATACACCCGAAAACCCGCCTACGATTCATGTATATTCGTATATAAACAACAACGAGGGCGGACCACAACCAAACCCTCTCAATTCCGTAAAAATCACGAAATATACCATGAATCCGTAGGGAAACTAAGAATACCAACAAGATTAATCATATTCCACATGAATCCATCAACAAAACGGAACGGATCGGAAGAAAATCCCAAAACCCCCAATTTATCGAAAAGTAGGGTTCTAAGAGATTTACCTTGGATTTAGGATGAGAAACACAAGTGGATGATGTTAATCTACACCAAGAATTCAAGCAGAAGAATCTCTGAAGTGATTGGAAGAAGAAAATCGCCTCAAATCGCCTCTGGAGTCGCTCGGCCGCGGAAGAAGGAGAGAAATGAGAAATTGTGATTATCTCGGTCAACTCCTGGTTTATATAACCAGGGAGTGTTAGCGTGCGCTAATCCTCAAGGTTAGCGTGCGCTAACGAGAAAAATTACGAGCCAAAATAGTTAGCGTCGATCCGGAGCAGGACTTTTGGCGTTAGCGTGCGCTACTCGAAACGTGGCGTGCGCTAATAACCTCTCGGTAGCGCGCTACCGACCAATAGCGTGCGCTACCCGGACATCGGTCGAGTCGGTGGCACCGCCGTAACCCACGATACGTTAGCGTGCGCTACTATACAAGCGTAGCGTGCGCTAATCGATACGTTAGCGTGCGCTACCATACGGCGTAGCGTGCGCGCTTAACCGCACTGACCGGGTTGAGTAAAGCATCAAGATCGACACTCACGCTAGCGCACGCGTTACGGGCATCATCGGTGTGCGCTAGCCTCGACATTAGCGTGCGCTAGCATATGTAGCGTACGCTAATACGCTAGTCCGTAGAAGAGGTGGAAAAAAAGATCGCCACTCCCGGGGGCTACTCGCTAGCGCGCTACTGAAACAAACGTAGCGTGCGCTACTAAGGGATCCCAGCGTGCGCTATGCGTAAGAAGTAGCGTGCGCTAGGTACGAAATATGAACGGTCTAAAGACACCGAAATGTGAACGAAACATCTAACGGAACATCTCAACGGGTATCATAACATAGAATGGATCCACGGCAACCCAAACGGCGGTTCCGCATAACGATAACGGAATCAAATCAATAGATAACGGAAAAGATACCGTAAGATACACGAGGGTCACTACGACCGAGAAATACATAAAAATAAAAATACAAGGGAAGGGAAAATGCGGATATTACATTCTACCCCTCTAAAAACAAGTTTCGTCCAAACTTAAGAAACAAACAACTCAGGGTACTTAGCACGCATGCTATACTCGGTTTCCCAAGTTGCCTCCTCGATACCGTGTCTCGACCACTGCACCTTGACCAAAGGGATGGTCTTATGCCTCAGTCGTTTCTCCCGATGTTCCAAAATCTTCAAAGGACGCTCCTCAAAAGTAATATCCTCGGCAACGTCAATCTCCCCATAGTCGATGATGTGACTAGGATCCGGACATATTTCTGAAATGGGAAACATGAAAACGTTATGAACATGACTCGTGGTCGGGGTAACGCCAAACGGTATGCTAACCCACCGACTCGCTCGAGAATCTCGAAGGGTCCAATAAATCTCGGACTCAACTTCCCCTTCTTCCCGAAACGGAAAACTCCTCTCGTCGGCGACACCTTCAGCAAAACGTGGTCTCCCACCTCGAATTCTAAAGGTCGACGACGGACATCGGCATATGACTTTTGTCGACTCTGGGCAGTCAACATCCGTTCTCGAATTAATTCTATCTTCCGCCTCGTCTCTAAAACGACATCCGGCTCGGTCCCGACCAAATCGGACGCCTCATTCCAACAAATCGGTGACCGACATCGCCGCCCATAAATTGCCTCGTATGGTGCCATCCGAATCGACGCATGCCAACTATTGTTGTACGTGAATTCGATCAATGGCAAATGCTCCTCCCAGTCGTTGCTCCAATCGAGAGCACAAGCACGCAACATGTCCTCGAACGTCTGGATGGTGCGTTCCGACTGTCCATCTGACTGGGGATGAAAAGAGGTACTCAAATGTAAACGGGTACCTAACGCCTTATGCACCGCCTGCCAAAAATGCGATACGAAATGGCCATCACGATCCGAAACAATAGACTTCGGAGTACCGTGAAGTCTCACAATCTGCGCGATAAACACACGAGCTAACTTCTCCGGGCCCCAAGTGTCCTTGATGCCCAGAAAATGTGCCGACTTGGTCAGACGATCAACAATCACCCATACCATGTTCATGCCCGACCTCGATCTCGGCAAACTCGTAACGAAATCCATCGATAAGTCTTCCCATTTCCATTCCTAACGGGAAGTGATCGCAATAACCAACTGGTAGCCGATGCTCGATTTTGACTGCCGCAAGTCAAACATCTCGCTACAACCGTGCGACCTCCTCCTTCATATCATTCCACCGAAGTTCCTCCTCGTGTCCTTGTACATCTTACTCGAACCAGGATGAACGGAATAGGGTGTGGAATGGGCCTCATGCAAAATGCTCTGTCGCGGCTCACGGATCGCTCGGCACACAAAGCCGACTGGAATCTCAAAACACCATCCTCGTGAATCCCAAATCCGAGGCTTTCCCTTAAGAACGTTCTCTCGGATTTGAGTAATCATCGGATCCTCCGATTGTTTTGACTTAATTTCATCGATCAAAGGCAGCGAAATCTCTAAAGCACAAAGTTGCCCGCACTCCAGCAACAAAACCTCAACATCTAACCCGATCAAAGCCCGCCGAAGCTCAGACTGAGGCGTAAGGACCTCAAGCGTTCGCAACGCAATCGGTTTCCGACTCAAGGCGTCGGCCACGACGTTCGCCTTGCCCGGATGATAAAGAATTTCAAGGTCATAATCTTTAATCAGCTCTAACCACCTCCTCTGCCTCATATTCAACTCCCGCTGAGTAAATATGTATTTCAGACTTTTATGATCGGTAAAAATCTGACATGTAGAGCCGAAAAGATAGTGACGCCAAATCTTGAGTGCAAAGACAACCGCCGCTAACTCTAAATCGTGAGTAGGGTAGTTAAGCTCATACGGTCTCAACTGTCTCGACGCATAGGCAATGGTCTTGCCGTGCTGCATCAATACGCATCCAAGACCCTGACCCGAAGCATCGCTATACACGGCGAATCCCTCGTTGCCACATGGCAACGCCAAAACCGGAGCTGAAGTCAAACGCTTCTTCAATTCCTCAAAACTCGATTGCCTCTCGTCGTTCCTGCACGAACTTCTCGGTTATGGAGCACGAGTAAGTGGCCGAGCTAGTTTTGAGAAACCTCGACGAACCTACGGTAGTAGCCACCAAACCCAAGAAACTACGGACTTCCTTCACATTTGTGGGCGATGCCCAATCCAATCTTGCCTCAATTTTACGGGTCCACACGAACCCCTTGGTGAAATCACGTGACCCAAAAACATCACTTCCTTTAGCCAGAACTCACATTTCGAGAACTTCGCATAGAGTTGCTCGGTCCTCAAAATGTCTAACACTATCCGCAAATGATGGGCATGCTCTTCCTCATTCCTCGAATAGATAAGAATATCGTCAATGAAGATGACGACACACTTATCCAAATACTCGATAAAGACTTTGTTCATCAATTGCATGAACACCGCCGGCGCATTAGTTAACCCGAAAGGCATAACTACGAATTCATAATGTCCGTATCTCGTCCGAAAAGCTGCTGCACATCGGACTCCCTCACTCGGAGCTGATAGTACCCCGATCTCAAATCAATCTTTGAGAACACCGCCGCTCCCTGCAATTGATCGAACAAGTCATCAATTCTCGGCAAGGGATACTTGTTCTTGATGGTCACTTTGTTTAGTTCGCGGTAGTCGATACACAAACGTAGTGAACCATCCTTCTTCCGCACAAACAGGACCGGTGCGCCCCAAGGCGAGGCACTCGGTCGAACATACCCCGACTCAAGAAGCTCACTCAACTGCTTCTTCAACTCTGCCATCTCTGAAGGTGCCATGCGATACGGCACCTTCGAAATCGGAGCCGCACCCGGCTCTAACTCTATAGCAAACTCAACCTCACGATCCGGTGGCAACCCCGGTAACTCGTCAGGAAATACATCCGGAAACTCATTAACGACTGGAATCGACGAAAGCTCGACTCCACCATCCTCCGCCTTCAAGGCATATCACCAATAACCAGTACACCCCTTTCGCAGGAGACTCATCGCCTTCAAGGCATTAATGACGAATTTCTGATTTCCCCTCCTTCGTCCCGCGAAGGAGTGCTCGGTGCCATCCTAGGCTAACATGGTGATGATCCTCGTGCGGTAGTTCATGATTGCACCATGCCGCTCGAGCCAATCATCCCCGAGAATCAAATCCTCACCCTCAATATTAACGACAATAAGATTAGAGAGCCAAGCTCTCTCACAAATAATCACAGAGCAGTCTCGGACCTCTCGATCACCGACAATTCTATCACCGCTAGGAAGTTTAACGATGAAAGGCTCGCAAGGTGACAAACAGTCGAGACTCAAACGGCGTACACACTCTAGAGAAATGAATGAATGCGTAGCACCCGAATCGAAAAGCACACTGACAGGATGGAAATGAATATGAACGGTACCTGTCGCTACAGTAGCTGCTGGATCATCGGCTCTCCTCATCTCATAGATACGCGGCTGAGCAGAGCCGACACTGGAAACTCCACCCCTAACGGGCTGACCCCGACCCTTGCCTCGGCCGGCACTCGGTGGAGGCGGCGGAGCAAATGAGCCCTGGTTCACACTCGGCTCCAACGGGGCTGGTTGAGAAGAACGGGCGCCGCGAAGCTGTTTGATCTGCTCACAAAAGGGGGCCTTGTGGCCTAGCTGTCCACAAGTATGACAGGTAAACTTCGGACGAGAACACTGTCGGCTCCTATGGCCATGTGTACCACAGTTAAAACATGTGGGCTCACGAGCGGAGGTTCCGGTGGCACCCCGAAAGCTCCCAGAGAAATGAGCCGAACCGCCCGTAGAAATATTTGCAGCTAGAGATTTCTGCTGGCCCCCACTCTTGGGACCAGAAAAATTTCCGACCGACTTCTGCTTCTTGCTCTCACGAGCCAAATCACTCGCCGTCACTGACATATCATAAGCAAGGGCTCGACTCTGATAATCCTTCAGGGTAGTACAGACGAGCCCAGACATATAGTCCCGAATGGGCAACTTCATCCTCCTGGAAAAATGGAAAATTTTGTCGCTCTCAGCGACAACTTGGGTCTTCACATAACCCAACTCCTTGTTAAAGTCGGCAATGGCACGAGATACGGGAATATCCCGTGGTTGGGCGTCATAGAAAGCATGCACTCGGGCTGCCGACCGGCCACGGACAATATTCGGTCTCCATCAATTCTTGAAATTCGGCCCATGAAGCAACATGATCTTTGGGACCAACGGCCTCCCACCAATCTGTAGCATCTCCGTGAGAAAATATTGAGCAATAGGGACCTTGCGGTCCTCGGGCGCTTGGTAGCGGTGAATACTTTGGATATCTCCTTGATCCACCCTTCCCGGCCCGATCGGGTCCGAAGCTCCCGAACCGAGGAGGATGCATCTTGATGACATCCTGAAGCGTGATCCGCTCCGCCCGATTAGCATGGGCACGATCGGGGTTCTGACCACTGAGCTATAGCCGCCATCCGGTTAACCATTTGCCGCATAATGCCGCAATACCAAGATCGGCGCGCTCCCGAGAAGAAGCATGATCGTGACGGTCACCGCACGCCGGCTCCCGAAGAATGCGACGTGGCCGCCCCACCGGCTGCCCCACGTCCTCGGCCGCGTCCACGACCACGACCACGACCACGACCACGGTTTCCTCCGGCATCCATACTGATGTTGAGAGATAACAGAAGTATATCGATGATGAGTAAGGGAGGAAAAACAACTACGATTCAAAAGTGGAAATACAATGCAAGAAACAAAAGAGCCGAATAGGAAAACTTACGAGCACTGGAAGTACCGGGATGCTGGCAGCGGCGTGACAATGTGCAAAACGAAACACGACTAGACCCAAATGACCAACAAGCCTAGGTATCCATAAACCTAGAGCTCTGATACCATTTCTGTAACACCCCCAAGATATTCGAGGTGTATTACAGCGCCGTGGACCCCTACATGGAATCCACCAGGCTAACACAAGAGAACACCTCTCGACTAACCGTCTCGGTTAGCAAGGAGACAATATTATTAACAACAAGAACATAAAACAACACATCCGGTACAACCGGCGTAATAACATCAACCGACAAATATGGTAACTCCAACGAAGTCCAAACACAACCAGAAAGGAAAAACCTACGTACTCGCGAGTACAATCTATAAGTTTAGAAATATAGGAAACAACCATATCGAATTAGACAAAGGAAATAAGATGACCCAAATGCACATGTCAACGGCCTTGGCCAACATCCTCGTACTGTCCCGGTGCTCGCTCGTCCGGATAATTATGACACGAAATCCATAACAAGAATTTCCCCGCGGGTCCCCAAAGGGGTTAGCAATTACGCTAGTACAAGTAGTCAAGGCAAACCAATCGCTTACACATTTCATAGTACATGCACCAATATCATTTTCAAAAGTCAAAACCAGACATGTCTTTTCCGGAAACAAACAGTCAAACAATTTGCCTTGGGAACAGAGTAATATCATAGATTCCCGCACGAGGCCTCTAAGGACCCTCCCGCGCTGGCTATATTATAAAACAAAACACGCACATGCATCGCCTTGGGAACAGAGTAATATCATAGATTCCCGCACGAGGCCTCTAAGGACCCTCCCGCACTGGCTAGCTAAACAAACTCGTGAAATACAGGGCGGCAGCATAGATTTCCCTCCTTGACCCCGTCGGGCCAACACGAGGTGAGTTACACACAAGTAATATACATCACCATTTCATGTTAAGCTTAAAGGCTTACAAAAATACTTGCTTTGAATTAATGACGACGCGAAGAACGAAAGGAAAGTCACCGACGAATGCTAGGAACCAATGAAACCGAACCTAACGATTCGAAGAATACAATTACAACCATTTCTAAACGAATACGGAATTGGAATACACCCGAAAACCCGCCTACGATTCATGTATATTCGTATATAAACAACAACGAGGGCGGACCACAACCAAACCCTCTCGATTCCGTAAAAATCACGAAATATACCATGAATCCGTAGGGAAACTAAGAATACCAACAAGATTAATCATATTCCGCATGAATCCATCAACAAAACGGAACGGATCGGAAGAAAATCCCAAAACCCCCAATTTATCGAAAAGTAGGGTTCTAAGAGATTTACCTTGGATTTAGGATGAGAAACACAAGTGGATGATGTTAATCTACACCAAGAATTGAAGCAGAAGAATATCTGAAGTGATTGGAAGAAGAAAATCGCCTCAAATCGCCTCTGGAGTCGCTCGGCCGCGGAAGAAGGAGAGAAATGAGAAATTGTGATTATCTCGGTCAACTCCCTGGTTTATATAACCAGGAGTGTTAGCGTGCGCTAATCCTCAAGGTTAGCGTGCGCTAACGAGAAAAAATTACAGAGCGAAATAGTTAGCGTCGGTCCGGAGCGGACTTTTGGCGTTAGCGTCTACTCGAAACGTGGCGTGCGCTAATAACCTCTCGGTAGCGCGCTACCGACCAATAGCGTCGCTACCGGACATCGATCGAGTCGGTGGCACCGCCGTAACCCACGATACGTTAGCGTGCGCTACTATACAAGCGTAGCATGCGCTAATCGATACGTTAGCGTGCGCTACCATACGGCGTAGCGTGCGCTTAACCGGCACTGACCGGGTTCGGAGTAAAGGCCCGTCGATCGACACTCACGCTAGAGCACGCACGGGCATCATCAGCGTGCGCTAGCCCCTCGACATTAGCGTGCGCTAGCATATGTAGCGTACGCTAATACGCTAGTCCAGAAGGCTGGAAAAACAGCACTGCCACTCCCAGGGCTACTCGCTAGCGCGCGCTACGAAACAAACATAGCGTGCGCTACTAAGGGATCCCTAGCGTGCGCTATGCAGAAGAAGTAGCGTGCGCTAGGTACGAAATATGAACGGTCCAAAGACACCGAAATGTGAACGAAACATCTAACGGAACATATCAACGGGTATCATAACATAGAATGGATCCACGGCAACCCCGAAACGGCGGTTCCGCACAATGATAACGGGAATCAAATCAATAGATAACGGAAAAGATACACTGTAAGATACACGAGGGTCACTACGACCGAGAAATACATAAAAAATAAAAATACAAGGGAAGGGAAAATGCGGATATTACACTCACCAACTCTACCGTCGATACCTTTTCGAAACCTATCAAGGTTCACAACTTTAACACCATACCACCCCACACGGTGGTTCAACAATACGCCCAGTTTTATACACATACTGTGTGCCACAAGTATTAAATACAACTATATTACACAACACCGTGCAAATAGAATTACGCAGCGCAATTAACTTACTTCGCATAAAAGAGGAGACTTACGTCCACAGGCCGCACGGAGATGACGATCGTCCATGATACTAATCTCGCCTGACAACAGATCCGACACTTTGTGACTACGCACAACTCAACCTGTCACCCGACAACTCGAATGACAAAACAACACAATACTCGACTAATCACGACTCGACTTGACCCGATAGCTTAGGTTTCCGCAACCTACGCTCTGATACCATAAATGTAACACCCCCAAAACCATATGGGAATTTATACGCCGCAGACCCCTTTTCACAAGGATCTACCAGGCTATACCTTACAAAACGACCAAATGCTTGCCCTACCAGGGTCAAACAATAAAATAATATAGACCTCACTTACACGTGAATACACAGACTGATGAGGTCACAATTCAATCAACAAAACTGACTTATACAACATTACCCACACAAGGGTCGAAACACAATACAACGGAAGACTGAAATCAACTCTGACAATACAACCAAACTCTACCAACTCTCAATTCTTGATTAGTATCCTAGATCATAACTGTAATACCCGTAATTTCGATTTCCGGTAATTTCTTTTTTTTCGGCGAAACTCTACCGTTTTGAATGTTTCGAGTGGTTTACTCGTGCTTGATTCTAGTGTGTGATGACTTGATAAATGTTGTTGTCGGAAATATTCTTTTCCAAATATATGAGAATTATCAGATATGAGTTTATTGTGTGAACACTCTATGGTAACTCTTACTAGCAAGAATATTTCCGTGCTTCGCAGTGTGTCTTGTATGGACTCTCTTTTGTGATTGATGTTATGTGTTGTTATGTCTCATTTTTAACGAACGGTTGTTCAGTTTAGTATGTCGAGGGCCAGAGGACGGGGCCGTGGCAATCAGTCCCGCGATCAGGATCATGCTGCCGGTGATGGCATTAGTATTAGTGTTGCTACCATACTTCAGCAAGTGGCAGACCAGATGACTCATTTGATCCAGGCGGTTCAGCGTAACACTACCGTGACCGAGAACGTCGGATCGACTCAGTGGCTTAGAGAAGTGGTTCGTATGCGTCCTCCCCGTTTTGCGGGCGTGAGTGATACTTTGGGCTGGGATGGTTGGCTTTTTCAATTGGAAAAGATTTTCAAGGCGGTTGGTTGTCCAGAGGAACGGAGGATTCCTATCGCTCAGTTTCTTCTCGATAGTGACGCTGCTAATTGGTGGGAGGCCGTTGAGCCTCATGATCGTGCCGTTACTTGGGATGAGTTAAAAAAGTCGATGGAAGCAGAGTTCTGTCCGGAGCCGATCCGAGAGCAGAGGATCCGAGATTTTTATCTAGCCGATCCGCAGGATGTACCCGTGTCGCAGGCTATTATCGAGTATAGTCGACAGCTCGCTTACGTGAATGGGCAGGTGAGGACCGAGGAAGATAAAATCCGTCATTTTGATATGCGGATGAAACCAGAGATTCGACAGTACATGTCGGGTTTCACTTGTGCTACTTTCAGAGAGTATCAGAATCGAGCTATGGCGTACGAGATGGCATCGTTATCTACTAGGACTTTGCATGAGACGAAGAGGCAGAGGACGTCTGGAGATTTTTCGGACGGTGCAAGAGACGGAAATTCTTCTCATCGAGTTTCGCGTAGTCGTACGGCGAAACCTTCAATTTCTTCGTTCGGTGGAACCAAGAGTTCCAAGTTGTCTTCTTTGACTCCTAGTCAGACTGGGAGGTGCTTTAACTGCAATGTTGTCGGTCATGTGCAAGCTAATTGTCCTTCGCAACGGATTACTTGTTATAATTGTGGACTCGAGGGCCACAGAGTTCAGTATGAATTATTCCATGAGGTTTCCCAGAATCGTGTTTCGGCATCGGTATCGGGATCGGTTCGTCGGGACCGTTGAGATTTTGTCGGCCGTGCTTTGTTGTTTGTGACTTCATTTTTCTTTTCTTTTTTTAGTTTCGGGACGAAACTTTTTTTTAGAGGGGTAGAATGTAATACCCGTAATTTCGATTTCCGGTAATTTCTTTTTTTTCGGCGAAAGTCCGTTTTGACGACTCGCTCATGACCGTTTCGTCATTTAGAGAATGATTAATTCTGTACTTTTTGTCATCCGAGTTCGTTTCAGTGTCGTTTTGTTGAGTTCCGTGCTTTTTGGCGACTTTTCCGCACTTGAGTTCGATTCTTGCGAATCTCGTTGAAGCTATTTGTTTCGAGTTTCCCATAAGTCCGTTTAACTTTGTTAGACGTGTTGTGAACTTCGTTTTGGTTATTCGATCACGTATCGTGATTTTCGGACGTTTTGGGCTATTTTCGTAATTTCCCAAAGTTTGGGGTAATTACTTTCCGTTGTCAAATTTTGAGCCTTCGGGTGGTCGGAATCGTGTGTTCTCTTAGCGCTTGGATTCGTCTTTGCGAGTACTTCGTAACCGTATCTTGATTCGTATTGAGTTCGTGTTTGGTCGTTCGGGCCGTCGGAGTTGGCGGGCGAGTCATGGCCGGACAGTCTTAGCCGAGATTCTGGCCGGTAGTGCTCGGCCGTTAAATGCGTAAGGCGATTACGTACGTAAGCCTTGGCCGGTTACGTACGTAACGCTGTCGGCATTTCTAGGCAGTGAGTCGGCCATGGCCGGTTACGTACGCAAGCCATGGCCGGTTACGTACGTAAGGCGGCCGGCAGGCAGCCTATTTAAGGCCCTGCAGACGGGTTTTTCATCATTTTTCTCACTCGTTTCATCCTCTTCCGCGGCTGGAGATTTGATAATCATGGAGAGATGTTGTCAGGTGTTAAATCCATGAAGTCTTGGAGTTCATATCATCAATCATCCATCCTATAACATCCTCCGATCTACCGAATCAGGTCAGATTTCCTAGAAATCTAGTTTTGGGGAATTTGGGTATTTTGGTTGTTTTCGTCCGATTAATCCGATTTAACTTAGGATTATGATGGATTGATGATTATTTAGATGTATTATATCATTTCTCTTGTTATTCCATGGTTGGATCGTATCGATTCGTTGTTTTGGTCGAGTTCTTAGTCGACGCCTTGAAGGTGTCCGACAAAAGGTCTTAGAGGGGGGAATTGGGCGTTGAATGATTATTACCCATCGTACGATTGTTGATTTATCATTGGTATGACTTAAGGACGAAATAGTTGTGAAGAACTCGAGTCGGAACCCTCCCGTTCGTTGTCTTCTTCGGGGTCCGAGCTTCCCAGTTGACTCGTGTTCTTCGGAGTGTTCGGTAGCGGTCATTAAGTCGAGCTTTCCCGTTGCTCCGCGTGCATTGGACTTGAGGCGAGTATCTCATCTATATTCTTTATACTTTGAGAATGTGATGTGTCGTGAATTTAACGTGGACTCGTTAGTGACGGTATATTTAACCGTAACTTACTTTAAATGAAAATGTGAATTTATGAAAGTAATTACAAACGTAACTTGAGTTACATGAAGAATGATAACAACTATTTCATGTTATTTTGTGCTTACGGTGGATACTAGAAATGAGTAGTTAACCGAGGAATTGTGGAATCGCGTAATACTTGTATTATTAGCCCGTTAGCCTTTTTCCTGAATGATGGTGTGCTGTGAATATTGTGCCTTTGTGGAAGTTATGTTACATTAACTTATATGTTACGTGTTTCCGGTTGTAGTGAATATTGTGCCTTTGTTGTTGTTGTGTATCCTAGCGAATTGAGATGTTGTCCGGGTAGGGTCCCGTCGAGGCCTCCGGAGGCGCGTGCTTGCGAGTACGGCCAGACGTACGTTGTGACCATAAGGTTATCAATTCGGGTAGGTCTGGGGAGGGCTCCGAGAATCGGCACTTGCGAGTGCGATGTCATGATAACTTATGGGCGTACTTGAATGATGTTATCCGGGTAGGGTCCGTCGAGGCCTCCGGAGGCGCGTGCTTGCGAGTACGGCCAGATGTTATGATTTGACCATAAAGTTATCTAATCGGGTAGGTCTGGAGAGGGCTCCGAGAATCGTCACTTGCGAGTGCGATGTCAAGATAACTTATGGGTGTGTTTGAATTTTATTCTTGATGAGCTAATCCGGGTGGGACCCTTTGGGGCCACAGAGACGTTTTGACTGTTGATTTGATATCTCTGAATTGTTTATGTTTGAATCTTGAATCCCGATTATATTGGTGAATATGGTTTTGGTCTTGAGGTTGAGTTGAGAATAAAATCATTTGTATGATTTTGAAAGAAAACCTTTTGCAAAGGAAAAACATTCATATTTCAGGATTTTACACTGAGACCCCCGAAGTCTCTAAATAATCTCTTACAGTGATTTCTGGAGTAATCCCCATGGTTTGTTTTAAAGGAATAAATTTTCAAAAGACTTTAGACTCGGGGATCGTGTTACTACCTTGTCGAAATGTTATTTTCATAACGGTTGTATTCTTGATGTATAATTGTATAGCTTGGTTACTTGCTAGCGATTCCATCGCTAACCCCTCGTTGGGGATGTTGTTATTTATTCCAGGTGTTCTGACTGGAGAGTGAGCAACCACAGGATTGGCTCGGAGGATGATACACTGCAGCGATACTAGTCACAGTTGTAGTCTGTCGTCTGTCAGTGATATGTCAGTTTGAGTTCTTGTCATCCTTGAGGGGATGGACATTTTATGTACTATGTGATCGAGTTGTATTTTAGTTTCATCAGATGTACGGTTATGCTATGTTTTGAGAGACCTAATCGGTCTACGGTATTATGTTTTGTTCAAGTTGACCGCATGTGGGTTTTGATTTGTAGTCTCCCGCCTGGTAGCTCCTTGTGGAAAGGGGTCTACGGCGTGTAATATCCCTGAGTGGATTGGGGGTGTTACATAAATGGTATCAGAGCTTAGGTTTGCGAAAACCTAGGCAGTTGGGTCTAGTTGGGTCTTGTCGAGTCGTGTCTTGTCGGAGTCGTGTCTTGTCGTGTCACCCGGGTGAGCAATTGTGAACAAGCGTGACCATTGTGATCCGTTGTGATCAATTGTGATTCGCTGTGATTAATATCGTAGTGCAGCCATCATCTCCGTGCGGCCTGTGGACGTAAGTCTCCTCCTTTATTTGAGGTATTGGTATTTCATGATTTCCTGTATGTACGGTGATTGTGGTTCGTAATTTTGTTTGTATAATGCTGTAAGGTGAAATCCGTGTTTGATACTTGTGTTATATCGTATGTATATTGAACTGAATGTATTGACGGTTGGGCATCGGTTGGTGCAATAAAATATGAAAACTGTGAATTTGACGTGTTCTAGAGAATGTATTGTCGGTAGAGTTCATGAGGAATTCAGATGGGGAGTTTTGACGTATGTTTGAACTTGGTGTTCGCGAATTATATTTGGTTGGATTTATAATCTCGTTTGCCGATTGGGCAGGTAGTTTCAGGTTCGATTGATTTTAAATAGTTGTAATTATATCCGCTGCGTGTAGGTTTGAAAACGATTTTCTTGATTGTATTTATGAGTCTGAGTATGTGTGTAAAGAACCGATTTTTGAAAATAATTCGATGGTGCGGTCAATCAATAGTTTTGCATGAATTCTGAAAATAGTTAAACTTTAACAAGTTAGTCTTGTATTTTCAATTGACACCTTCAGACGGTATCTGAAGTAAGCGTTTTAAAGTGATTTGGACATTGTAAATTATTACCGTCATTTTGTTTATGATTGAAAGGATTTTGGGAAATTTTTGCTAAGATTCGAAAGTTTCGCTTCGAAACGGAATGGGATGCTGATAATTTCAAAAAAAGAATCAGACTCCATCCACCATCCGTATATTTTGAAATTTTTGAAAATGTGTGAAAAATATTTTAGAAGGCTTGTCGTTCCTCATAGAGTGGAAAGGACTCAGTCTGACATTTTCGCTTCGAAACTCTGCCTGTGGGTGTCTTCTTGACATCCATTGCCGGTCCCAAGCCTGGATAAAAGAGGAGGGTTGCGGTAGGTTAGTGGCAGCCAGCGTAAAACTCGTCACATTCCATGGAAAAAAAAATGTCAGACTGAGTCCTTTCCACTCTATGAGGAACGACAAGCCTTCTAAAATATTTTTCACACATTTTCAAAAATTTCAAAATATACGGATGGTGGATGGAGTCTGATTCTTTTTTTTTTTTTTTTTTTTTTTCCTATTTTCTTTTATTTCATGTTATCTTTTTTTCTTTTTTCTTTTTTTTTTTTTCATTCATTCTCTTTTTTTATTTGCTTTTTTCTCTACTTTTTCCCTCTTTTTTCCCTTTATGTTATTTATGTAACGATTATTGACGGTTTCAAAGTTTGATTCATGTTAGCCGACCCCAAATCATTTTGGGACTAAGGCTTAGATGTTGTTGTTGTTGTTGTTCAAAAATTTCAAAATAAGAAATCCTTGATCCGTTTCACGAAGAAGCGACAATTACAAACATTTTGTTGTTTGAGAAGGAAATTTCATTTTTTTTTATGTACGTTCGGCACTTATGTTTGAGAGATACATGTGTTGACTAATATCATTTCTCATGTTGATGGTATTCGAATTTGTGGTCATTAAACCATTTTTCGTGACTCTTGTTAAAAGGTTTGAACTTTGATAAACTTCGGGAAATTCAGTGCTTTAACTCAAAAATTTTGACTTGAGAATTTCAAAAGTTCAACTGAATTGGGATGTTCTTGGTTATTTGTAAATCGATGAGCTTGGTCAACTTTAGTGTGAAGTTTTATGACTATTTTATGAGAGTTTGGTGTTGTTTCAAAAATAGTGATAACAGCTGAGAATGGTTCGAAATTTGATGATATTGTCGTGCATGCGGTGATAGCTGCGCTTGATACCTCGGGCATGTGTTGAATGTTTCGAGTGGTTTACTCGTGCTTGATTCTAGTGTGTGATGACTTGATAAATGTTGTTGTCGGAAATATTCTTTTCCAAATATATGAGAATTATCAGATATGAGTTTATTGTGTGAACACTCTATGGTAACTCTTACTAGCAAGAATATTTCCGTGCTTCGCAGTGTGTCTTGTATGGACTCTCTTTTGTGATTGATGTTATGTGTTGTTATGTCTCATTTTTAACGAACGGTTGTTCAGTTTAGTATGTCGAGGGCCAGAGGACGGGGCCGTGGCACCGATCCCGCGATCGATCATGTCACGGTGATGGCGTTAGTATTAGTGTTGCTACCATACTTCACAAGTGGCGGACTGATGACTCATTTGATCCAGCGGTTCAGCCAGAACACTACCGTGACCGAGAACGTCGGATCGACTCAGTGGCTTAGAGAAGTGGTTCGTATGCGTCCTCCCCGTTTTGCGGGCGTGAGTGATACTTTGGGCTGGGATGGTTGGCTTTTTCAATTGGAAAAGATTTTCAAGGCGGTTGGTTGTCCAGAGGAACAGAGGATTCCTATCGCTCAGTTTCTTCTCGATAGTGACGCTGCTAATTGGTGGGAGGCCGTTGAGCCTCATGATCGTGCCGTTACTTGGGATGAGTTAAAAAAGTCGATGGAAGCAGAGTTCTGTCCGGAGCCGATCCGAGAGCATAGGATCCGAGATTTTTATCTAGCCGATCCGCAGGATGTACCCGTGTCGCAGGCTATTATCGAGTATAGTCGACAGCTCGCTTACGTAAATGGGCAGGTGAGGACCGAGGAAGATAAAATCCGTCATTTTGATATGCGGATGAAACCAGAGATTCGACAGTACATGTCGGGTTTCACTTGTGCTACTTTGAGAGAGTATCAGAATCGAGCTATGGCGTACGAGATGGCATCGTTATCTACTGGGACTTTGCATGAGACGAAGAGGCAGAGGACGTCTGGAGATTTTTCGGACGGTGCAAGAGACGGAAATTCTTCTCATCGAGTTTCGCGTAGTCGTACGGCGAAACCTTCAATTTCTTCGTTCGGTGGAACCAAGAGTTCCAAGTTGTCTTCTTTGACTCCTAGTCAGACTGGGAGGTGCTTTAACTGCAATGTTGTCAGTCATGTGCAAGCTAATTGTCCTTCGCAACGGATTACTTGTTATAATTGTGGACTCGAGGGCCACAGAGTTCAGTATGAATTATTCCATGAGGTTTCCCAGAATCGTGTTTCGGCATCGGTATCGGGATCGGTTCGTCGGGACCGTTGAGATTTTGTCGGCCGTGCTTTGTTGTTTGTGACTTCATTTTTCTTTTTTTTTTTAGTTTCGGGACGAAACTTTTTTTTAGAGGGGTAGAATGTAATACCCGTAATTTCGATTTCCGGTAATTTCTTTTTTTTCGGCGAAAGTCCGTTTTGACGACTCGCTCATGACCGTTTCGTCATTTCGAGAATGATTAATTCTGTACTTTTTGTCATCCGAGTTCGTTTCAGTGTCGTTTTGTTGAGTTCCGTGCTTTTTGGCGACTTTTCCGCACTTGAGTTCGATTCTTGCGAATCTCGTTGGAAACTGCTGTTTCGAGTTTCCCATAAGTCCGTTTAACTTTGTTAGACGTGTTGTGAACTTCTTTTTGGTTATTCGATCACGTATCGTGATTTTCGGACGTTTTGGGCCATTTTCATAATTTCCCAAAGTTTGGGGTAATTACTTTCCGTTGTCAAATTTTGAGCCTTCGGGTGGTCGGAATCGTGTGTTCTCTTAGCGCTTGGATTCGTCTTTGCGAGTACTTCGTAACCGTATCTTTGATTCGTATTCGTGTTTCGGGGGTCGTTCGGCCGCCGAGTTGGCCCGGCCGAGTCATGGCCGGACAGCTTGCCTGCCGAGTTACGCCGGTAGTGCTCGGCCGTACGCACGTAAGGCGACGTGACGTAAGCCTTGGCCGGTTACATACGTAACGCCGGCATTTCTAGGCGGTGAGTCCGCCATGGCGGTTACGACGCAAGCCATGGCCGATTACGCACGTAAGGCGCCGGGCAGCCTATTTAAGGCCCTGCAGACGGGTTTTTTCATCATTTTTCTCACTCGTTTCATCCTCTTCCGCGGCTGGAGATTTGATAATCATGGAGAGATGTTGTCAGGTGTTAAATCCATGAAGTCTTGGAGTTCATATCATCAATCATCCATCCTATAACATCCTCCGATCTACCGAATCAGGTCAGATTTCCTAGAAATCTAGTTTTGGGGAATTTGGGTATTTTGGTTGTTTTCGTCCGATTAATCCGATTTAACTTAGGATTATGATGGATTGATGATTATTTAGATGTATTATATCATTTCTCTTGTTATTCCATGGTTGGATCGTATCGATTCGTTGTTTTGGTCGAGTTCTTAGTCGACGCCTTGAAGGTGTCCGACAAAAGGTCTTAGAGGGGGGAATTGGGCGTTGAATGATTATTACCCATCGTACGATTGTTGATTTATCATTGGTATGACTTAGGGACGAAATAGTTGTGAAGAACTCGAGTCGGAACCCTCCCGTTCGTTGTCTTCTTCGGGGTCCGAGCTTCCCAGTTGACTCGTGTTCTTCGGAGTGTTCGGTAGCGGTCATTAAGTCGAGCTTTCCCGTTGCTCCGCGTGCGTTGGACTTGAGGCGAGTATCTCGTCTATATTCTTTATACTTTGAGAATGTGATGTGTCGTGAATTTAGCGTGGACTCGTTAGTGACGGTATATTTAACCGTAACTTACTTTAAATGAAAATGTGAATTTATGAAAGTAATTACAAACGTAACTTGAGTTTCATGAAGAATGATAACAACTATTTCATGTTATTTTGTGCTTACGGTGGATACTAGAAATGAGTAGTTAACCGACGAATTGTGGAATCGCGTAATACTTGTATTATTAGCTCGTTAGCCTTTTTCCTGAATGATGGTGTGCTGTGAATATTGTGCCTTTGTGGAAGTTATGTTACATTAACTTATATGTTACGTGTTTCCGGTTGTAGTGAATATTGTGCCTTTGTTGTTGTTGTGTATCTTAGCGAATTGAGATGTTGTCCGGGTAGGGTCCCGTCGAGGCCTCCGGAGGCGCGTGCTTGCGAGTACGGCCAGACGTACGTTGTGACCATAAGGTTATCAATTCGGGTAGGTCTGGGGAGGGCTCCGAGAATCGGCACTTGCGAGTGCGATGTCATGATAACTTATGGGCGTACTTGAATGATGTTATCCGGGTAGGGTCCGTCGAGGCCTCCGGAGGCGCGTGCTTGCGAGTACGGCCAGATGTTATGATTTGACCATAAAGTTATCTAATCGGGTAGGTCTGGAGAGGGCTCCGAGAATCGTCACTTGCGAGTGCGATGTCAAGATAACTTATGGGTGTGTTTGAATTTTATTCTTGATGAGCTAATCCGGGTGGGACCCTTCGGGGCCACAGAGACGTTTTGACTGTTGATTTGATATCTCTGAATTGTTTATGTTTGAATCTTGAATCCCGATTATATTGGTGAATATGGTTTTGGTCTTGAGGTTGAGTTGAGAATAAAATCATTTGTATGATTTTGAAAGAAAACCTTTTGCAAAGGAAAAACATTCATATTTCAGATTTTACACCGAGACCCCGAAGTCTCTAAATAATCTCTTACGTGATTTCTAGAGTAATCCCCATGGTTTGTTTTAAAGGAATAAATTTTCAAAAGACTTTAGACTCGGGATCGTGTTACTACCTTGTCGAAATGTTATTTTCATAACGGTTGTATTCTTGATGTATAATTGTATAGCTTGGTTACTTGCTAGCGATTCCATCGCTAACCCTCGTTGGGGATGTTGTTATTTATTCCGTGTGTTCGATCGAGAGTGAGCAACCACGATTGGCTCGGAGGATGATGCACTGCAATGATACTAGTCACGGTTGTAGTCCTGTCATCTGGCTGATATGTCAGTTTGAGTTTTTGTCATCCTTGAGGGGATGGACATTTTATGTACTATGTGATCGAGTTGTATTTTAGTTTCATCAGATGTACGGTTATGCTATGTTTTGAGAGACCTAATCGGTCTACGGTATTATGTTTTGGTCAAGTTGACCGCATGTGGGTTTTGATTTGTAGTCTCCCGCCTGGTAGCTCCTTGTGGAAAGGGGTCTATGGCGTGTAATATCCCTGAGTGGATTGGGGGTGTTACAATAACTTCCTGTGCCAATCCTGTGACTGCTCCCCTGAACCTGCATGTACCTGGACGCAAAACAGACATCCACCCCCGATTACTCGGGGGTTAGTAAAACTCCACTATTTTACTAGTGCAAGTATCAAATCATATGAAATGTAACGAGCAAACATTAACCATGAATCAAATGCAATAATCAAGTATCAAAATATTCCCGGGAGGCCATAATAAGGGAAAATAAGCTATGAAGCATTCGAAAATAAGATCATCATCTCGAGAATATTTAGAATTTCAAAACCTTTAAGACTTCAAGTCCTGATTCACAAAACCTTTCGAAAAAACTTTAAGGTCTTAACCCAAATCTTGTTTCATAACTCAACAGTTCACAACACGGAAAATATTTACCCAATCGCTCAGGACTCGATCCAACATTCATTTTCATAAAACTTTTTCTTTCAAAACTTTGATTGTCAAAAACATAATCATGACATCGTGATCCACTGTCACGTGTCTCCGTAGGTTCACAATCCGCACGGAGTATTCCACACACAAATAACCAACCATAACCAATTCTGACACCGTGATCCACTGTCACGTGTCTCCGTAGGTTCAACAACCCACACGGACTAAATCAATCACAACAATCACATACACAGTCCCGAAACCGTAGTCCACTGCCACGTGTCACCATAGGCCCCGTCGAGCTCACCCAGTTGGACGCACTGTGCCCTAAACTCATGGTCCACTGCCATGTGTTATCGTAGGCCTCGTCAGACCAGCACGATTGGACCTCAGTATCTCACTAAGTTCTGACCCCATAGTCCACTGCCACGAGTCCTCGTAGGTCCCGTCGAACCATCACGAGTAAACTTAGCGGCCACGCACATATTCACGTTCATAATTCATCACCGACATCCTCGGTCAACCAATCATAGTGATTACCACGCCTTACAGGACTACTGTACGCAAGGCGATTTCGACAATCAATAACGTCATCGACATTACACAATTACCACACCATATGATATGCCTCCAAGTGTAAAATCAAGCCATCACAATAAGCATATCGAGTACGAACATTTCACAATGAGCATTCAAGTACAATATAATCAACACAATACATTTATCATCACTTAATGGAATATCATAAAACCACCAACGTTTATAATTTTCATCTCATTGTCAATTTACACTAATTAAAAATCAAGGAGGCAAACCAATCATCGTAAATCTAACACGTAATTTCTATTTACAAGACACAAGTCGTATAAGCAAGATACTTGCCTCGATCGTTGGCACCCGAATATTCCTACGAACACGGCACAACCTGGAAAACCCCGAACACCTACAATCCTCCATGAAATCCAACAGAAACACGATTACTACACAATTGAAAACAACGGAAAGCACGTTCAAGAATCTGTAATATCCGCAATTTCAATTTCTGGTAATTTTTTTTTTTGGCGGAAGTCCATCTTAGCGATTCTGTTATGACCGTTTCGTCATTCCGAGAATGATTAATTCTGCACTTTTTGTCATCCGAGTTCGTTTCGATATCGTTTTGTTGAGTTCCGTGTTTTTAAACGACTTTTCCGCACTTGAGTTTGATTCTTGCGAATCTCGTCCGAAACTGTTGTTTTGTGTTTCTCGTAAGTTCATTTAATGTTATTATTCATGTTGCGAGCTTTGGCTTAGTGTTTCGATCGTGTATCGTGTATTTCGGACGTTTTGGGCCGTTTTCATAATTTCCCAAAGTTTGGGGTAATTACTTCCGTTGTCGAATTTCGAGCCATCGGGTGGTCGGAATTGTGTGTTCTCTTAGCGCTTATATTCGTCTTTGCGAGTAATTTGTAACCGTATCTTCGGTTTATATTCAGGTCTGGGTTTCGGGGTTGTTCGGACCGTCGGATCGACCGAGTCCCGACTGCAAGACCTAGCCGAGTTACGGCCGTAATACAGTGCATGTTACGGCCGTAAACCATGGTCGGTCATGGCCGGCAGTGACTCGTGTGGGGTGGCTGGGTACAGCCGACAATGACTCGCAAGGACTGGCCGATTACGGTCGTAAGACTACGGCCGGATACAGCCGTAAGGCCTATTACGTACGTAAGCCCTGTCTGGTAACATACGTAACTCGGTCGGCAGTTTTGGGCAGTTGGGTAGCCATGGCCGGTTACGGCCATAAGCGAGCGGCAGGGCTCGGCTATTTAAGGCCTGGGCACCGGGTCACTCGGCCATCTTCACTTTTCTCCGTTTTTTTTCGCGATCCTTCGACTAGAATTGAGGGTTTTGATCGGAAATCAGTAGTACATCAGTTGGGAAGCTTGAATCATGATTATTATATCATATAATCCTTGTTCTTCGTCTGAATCGAGGTATTTTGGCTTGAACCCATGTTTTTGAAGATTTTGGGGATTTTTCTCTTGATTTCGATTCCAATCCGTTTTTGATCAATTAATTGTTGTATAAATGCTGTTTTGAACATGTTTTACGGATTGGATACTCATATCCTTGATTCGTTCGGCCCGAGGGATGATTGCTTTGTTCTTGGAGGGTCTTGAACATTTAATGCTCGATTAAATGTTCGAATGAGTTTTTCCTTCGATAGTTTGATGAGGTTTCTGTTGTTTTCGGTTTTGATTCTCGTTGTAATCGTATCTTCATTGTTTTGCCGGAGTATTGTAGGTGTTCGGGGTTATCCGGGCTGTGCCGTATTTATAGGAATATTCGGGCGCCGACAATCGAGGCAAGTATCTTACTTATACGACTTGTGTCCTGTAAATAGAAATCACGTGTTAGATCTACGATGACTAGTTTGCCTCCTTGATTTTTAATTAGTGTGAATTGACATTGAGATGAACGTTATAAACGTTGGTGGAATTTTCTTAATGGTTCAACGTGATAATATTCCATTAAGTGATGATAAATGTATTGCGTTGATTATATTATACTTGAATGCTCATTGTGAAATGTTCGTACTCGATATGCTTATTGTGATGGCTTGATTATACCCTTGAAGGTGTACCGTATGGTGTGCTAATTGTGTAATGTCGATGACGTTGTTGATTGTCGAAATTGCCTGGAATACATTAGTCCCGTAAGATGTGGTAATCACTGTGATTGATTGACCGTGGATGTTGTTGAATTATGAATATGAACATTTGTGTGACCGCTAAGTTCACTCGTGATGGTTCGACGGGACCTACGAGGACTTGTGGCAGTGGACTACGGGGTCAGAACTTAGTGAGGTACTGAGGTCCAATCGTGCTGGTCTGACGAGGCCTACGGTAACACATGGCAGTGGACCATGAGTTTAGGGCACAGTGCGTCCAACCGAGTGAGCTCGATGGGGCTTACGGTGACACGTGGCGGTGGACTACAGTGTTGGGACTGTGTGTGTGTGATTGTTGTAATTGATATAGTCCGTGTGGGTTGTTGAACCTACGGAGACACGTGACAGTGGATCACGGTGTCAGAATTGATTATGTTTGGTTATTTGTGTGTGGAATTGTCCGTGCGGGTTGTTGAACCTACGGAGACACGTGACAGTGGATCATGGTGTCATGAATATGTTTTGACAATCAAAGTTTTGAAAGGAAAAGTTTTATAGAGAACTCTTGAGTTATGAAACAAGATTTGGGTTAAGACCCTAAAGTTTTTCGAAAGGTTTTGTGAATCAGGACTTGAGGTCTTAAAGGTTTCGAAATTCTAAAAATTCTCGATATGATGATCTTATTTTCGAATGCTTCATAGCTTATTTTCCCTTGTGAAAACCTCCCGGGAATATTTTGATACCTGATTATTATATTTGATTCATGGTTAATGTTTGCTCGTTATATTTCGTATGATTTGATATTTGCACTAGTAAAACAGAGGAGTTTTACTAACCCCCGAGTAATCGGGGGGTGGACGTCTGTTTTGCGTCCAGGTACATGCAGGTTCAGGGGAGCAGTCACAGGGTTGGCACAGGGAGTGATGAGCTACGATACTAATCAAGAGTTGAGAGTTGGTAGAGTTTAATTGTACTGTCAGAGTTAATTTTAGTCTTCCGCTGTATTGTGTTTCGACCCCTGTGTGGGTAATGTTGCATAAGTCAGTTTTGTTGATTGAGTTGTGTGACCTCATCGGTCTGTGTATTCACGTGTAAGTGACCTTATCGGTCTGTATTATTTTATTATTTGAACCTGCCCGGGTAAGCATTTGGTCGTTTGTAAGGTCTAGCCTGGTAGATCCTCGTGAAAAGGGGTCTACGGTGTGTAATATTCTCATATGGTTTTGGGGGTGTTACAGAATCGAAGAGAACCCTTTGAGACATTTAATCGGATATTAAATGTTCAAGGTTTCCTTAGAACACCAAAAATCCCGATTGCGTTCCAACGAACTCGAAATACGGATATACAATCCATAGAACATGCCTACTAATGCCCAATAACATCAACCGATTCATCAAAATCGGACGAACAGCGAAAATCAAGAAGGAAATCTCGAAAGTCAATCCTAGGAGATTTCAAGAAATTACCTCGATCCCACAAAGAACAAGGATTAGATGTTGTTATAATCAACACAAGCCTTCTAAAAGATGTTGTTCTAAGATACTCCCGATCAAAACCCTCAATTTATGTCCAAGGATCGCGAAAAATGAAGAAAAATGTGGAAATGGCCGAGTGACCCAGTGCCCAGGCCTTAAATAGCCGGTCCCTGCCGAGCGCTTACGGCCTACGGCCGTAACCATCCATCTCGACCCTACTGCCCAAATTGGCCGACATCCTTACGGCCGTTACCGAAAGCCCCTAACGTACGTAATCGGCCTTACGGCCGTACCCAGCCATAGTCTTACGGCCATTATCGGCCAGTCCTTGCGAGTCACTGTCGGACGTACCCGACCACCCCACACGAGTCATTGCCGACCGCATCCGGCCATCCCAATGAGTCACTATCGGCCGTAACCGGCCACCCCACACGAGTCACTGCCGACCGCATCCGGCCATCCCAATGAGTCACTATCGGCCGTAACCGGCCACCCCACACGAGTCACTGCCGACCGCATCCGGCCATCCCAATGAGTCACTGTCGGCCGTAATCGGCCATGGCTTACGGCCGTAACAGGCACTGCATTGCGGCCGTAACTCGGCCAGGCCCTGCGGTCGGGACTCGATCGTTCCAACGGTCCGGTTTGGCATTCGACAACGTTCCGGTCGCACTAACGCACCGGCTATGATTCAAAACAATAACGAGCAAATAACGACACTTCACATACCACATCACATGCACACATTTAATCAAAGAAACGCACGCGACAACAAGTCGCACCCGACTAAAACGGCTATGCGATAGAAACAAATAGAGTATCACGATAGAAATCACTCCGATTCTCATCAACAAGAAAATGTCTGACGTCAAAACACAAACAATTCAAGATAACGGAAAACGAGAATACCGGATATTACAACGTTGAGCTATTGCTTATTTTATTCTTATCCACAGAACTTGCAGTCACTTTAATCCCTTGTCCTATATTTGAGCAATTGGAATTAATTTTCGGAGATGCATATATTTTGTTCATAACAGCGAAGGGTGTTTACTGTCAGAATTATTTTCAAGATGAAAGGGAAGAGAAATTCAAGAAAGTTTTTTGTGATGATAATGTCCTTTACATTATGGGTTATATTGACGCCTTCATATTCGGATCGCAGCAGCTAAAAAAACGGGATCAGGCGCAAAATTATGAATAAAGCGTGAATTTTTGATTTATTGCATTTATTGTAAAAAAAAAGCTCGTATTTTACATATATGAGGAGGGGTTTGTAACAAGCGTTATTAAATTTGAGCTTCTAAAGTGCTTATTGGGATATGTAGTGATCTTTATGTATCTTAGTTCTACATTGCTCATCCCGAGTCATTTATCCATATTTATCATACTCCAATCAAGTAGCCTACATTATGACCAAACTAATTTTTTTATTCACGAAATTAGATGCACAATTAGTGGTGGAGATATTAGGCGATTGATAAGTTTGTGGTAGTTCTTACTTCATTAAATGAAATTTGAGCATATACAAGCCCCTTACACACTTTTCAAATTGAATGAATACGAGTCATTCGGACCCGTGCGTTGCACACGGGCTCATATACTTGGTCGTACTTTAATGTGTGGTAAATATGTTCATTATTAGCTTTGTAAATTTTGACCTTTAAATTCGTCCACAGGCTTTCTCAGTAAATTTCCTGTCTTTCTCACTCTTAGGGTTTTTGAAGATTTTCTCCTCCACTGAAACTCGGAGTTCTCTTTTTTATCCGCGAGATTTGTATCATGACTCAATCATCACAGGAAGAATTATTGGCCACCCTTCTTGAGCAACAGAAAATCGATGTAAGCTTTCTCTCTCTTTCTCTCTTTCTCTCTTTCTCACACACACACGCACGGAAACACACACATGGAGAGAGAATCTATGTTTGATGCAAGTTTGATTACTGTTTTGGGGTTCCGAATTATATTTACCGGGAGGGAGAATTCAGTTCATATTTCATTTTGCTACACTGACATAAATTAAGATACACAAAATACCACATAGAACATGAATCGAGCACGCATGTGAATATTGAGGTTGCGCATGTGTTCCCGCAACAACATATATCTTAAGATAGACTTTTTACACGTATACAGGTGAGCCTGATTCACTACATGTATCGTCAATTTTTAAACATGGATTGAATATCACATATTGAATTGAATATCACATGTACAATCCAATTAAAGCAATTAAAGTGATAGTAAAAATTCCTAGCTGAATAAATGATGCTGTCTGACTTGAATATGGAGATGCTCGACTCAGAGTTCGAAGCCCGTAAATCCTCAATAAAGTCTACATATAATAATATTTTAATTATTATAAAATATTACGATATAATGACGAAAATTAAAATAAATATGCATAAAATCGGCCTAATTAGTAATATTAATTGAAAGGATAATATTTTAATGTCTTGATCAAAATGGGACTCAATTAGAGGTTTTAAAGTTGACTGGGATCAAATTGTGAGAGTTGAGAAGCTGACCGGGTTAAAATCGAAGAATCATAAATTAAAACGGGTTTAAATTGAAGTATCCAGAATTTATGGGGTTAAATTGAAAGCTGCTGAAAAATGTTAGGACTAAAATGCAAAACCCTAATTTTGTTCGGGTATAAAAACCCTTAACTCAGGTGTCAGCCGACACCAAGCATTTTCATCCCCATCCTCATCCTCCCATCCCATGCGTATACCCCCCTCCCTGCCTCTACCCTCTCTCTCTCTCTCTAAATCCCTACCCTCTCAAAAATTCTCTTCCTCTCTCTCTCTCAAGAACTTCCTGTAAAACACGATATCTCTCTAGATTTCTTCCTTCACAGCCGACAACGCAACCTTTTTGTTCGGTGGGTTTGTAATACGTGGGTTTGTTATCACGGGGGTAATGTTCTTTTTTATTTATTGTTTGTTCTAGTATGTCCTTAATTTTGTATTTTTTATTAACCGAATTGTTGCCTACAGAAACGAAGAGCATGGAACTTGCAGGCTTTGCAAGTTTGGTTTCAGTCCGTGCTGGCTACCAAAGATTTTATCTATGTTTGCTGCCTTATTTTCGTCACTTCGCACCTTTTCTTCTTTTATTTTTTCTTTTTAATGTTCATGATTGATGATTTATTTCTTTTAATTCTCTTGATTCCTTTCAGAGGTAAGTTCAAATGCAAAACTTCAACTGTTAATAACTGATCCACTGCTCCAGAAACTTACACTAAAATAACCAACATAAAAATAGCTGACTAATTAATTAAGTCCAAGTAATTAATTAAGCATTGGAGTTTGAATAGTTAGTCAATCTGTGGGGAGATTAAAAGTCTAGTCAATATCTGGGAACTGGTTTGATTACATGGGAATTATAGTATGCATTAAATAGGGAGACTATTATAAATTGATTTAAGAGAAAATATTTGTAATCAGTTTTCTGCAGTAAAATCACCAAGTATTCTCGATTCTTTCCTTAATGGGCTTTATTATTTAATTTTCGGTCTTTCTTTGATGTGACATTAACCTTGAATGTGTATGTCAAATAATTAATTTATGTTATAATTACTTTCTTGAATGAGATGATATCATTTTGCATGCTTTTGCATCTGTAAAAATGGATGTCCTATCTGAAATTAAAAAAAAAAGACTTTTTCATTTTAAATGTTATTTTGAGTTGGTAATCAATTATAAATAAAAGGTTGATTTTCTACTTTATCGAGCATCCATGCGTTTGTGACTTGATTGGTGATGTTATTTCATCGCTTTTAATTGATTTTCAGTGAAACAATCAAAATGGTATTTAGGTTTTATAGTCTTGAACATTGAGGAATGGATTGTAAGTTTTATCGTTATATATTAAATCTAGTGCATTGCATACGTTTTGGTCATTCGTACTCGGTTAATTCGTGGTATTAATTTTGGTTATAGGTTAATGTAAGTTTATTTTATTGATGTTGTATTCAATACTTTAGTTTGGTTATACAATAATGTTAAGTTCGGGACGATGAGTAAAAGGGTTGGTCATATATGTTAAATTTAAGTTGTTATGGTGTAGTGTGTTAATGTTTGCATTGTATTTTTTGAGGCCCTTATATGTCAAACTGTTTAATATGAGGGGTTTTATGTTAACTTTATAAATTTTTTGTTAAATCTTTGAAATGATAGTGATGCATTGAGAAGAAGTGTTTTTCAATTAAATTGGCTTGTTTCGATTTATGAATTGTATGTGTGTGTGCATTTTTGTCAAAAAGCTGATTTGATTTAAATGTGGAAGTTGGAAGATGAGATTTTGTAATATCCGCAATTTCGAATTTCGGTAATTTTCTTTTTTCGGCGGAAGTCCGTTTTGACGACTCGCTCGTGACCTTTCGTCATTTCGAGAATGATTAATTCTGCACTTTTTGTCATCCGAGTTCGTTTCGGTGTCGTTTTGTTGAGTTCCGTGTCCTTAATCGACTTTTTCACGTGGGAGTTCGACTTTGTAAAGTCGCCATTAATTTTTGGTAACTCCAAAAATTCTAAATCTTTGCAATATTATAGAGCATCGAGTTAGCTTTCCAATGGTTCGAACGGTGAGTCAATCGGAGTCCGGACGAGAGAGTTATGGTCGTTTTAGCTCACCCGCTCGTTATTGGCAGATCATGCCGGCCGAACTCGACCGTGTCGTCCGACACGGCCCGTGCGTACTCGTCGGGACATGCCGGAAGTTTCGTCTCGGGACCGGCCGTGTCGTCGACACGGCCCGTCTGCGTACTCGTCGGGAAATGCCGGAAGTTTCGTCTCGGGACCGGCCAGGTGTCGTCCGACACGGCTGTGCCGTACTCGTCGGGAAATGCCGGAAGTTTGTCTCGGGACCCGACCGTGTCGTCCGACACGGCCCGTGCCGTACTCGAAATGCGGAAATCTGGGCCATTGCTGACACGCCCGACCGTGTTCCAGGACACGGTCGAGTCGTCTTGAGTCATTGTCGGACGGGTCACTTCGGAAGGCCCCTCGCGCCGCGACCGTGTCTAGCAGGACACGGTCGAGTCCCTGTCGGTCAACTGCGCGCCACGACCGTGTCAGGCGGACACGGTCGAGTCTGTCAAGCCTATAAAAGGCCCTGCAGACGTTTTTCTTGCCATTTTTCACCTTCTTCTCCTCTTCCGCAGCTGGGCGTGTTCTAAGCTTGAAGCCATGTTGTTTAACAACATATCCATGGAGTTTGGAGGTTCATAACATCGATTAATCCTTCCATAACTTGCTCCGATCGACCGAATCAAGGCAAGTTTTCCTAAAATATAGTTTTGGGGATTTTGTTCGATTTGTCCGTTTAATTCGTTTTAACTCAGAATATTGATGGATTGATGATTGTTAAGATATATTATATCTAATTCCTTGTTATTCCACGGTTGGATCGCCACGGATTTGTCGTTTTATTGAGTATTTTATCGACGCCTTGAAGGTGTTCGATAAAATGTCTTAGAGGGGTTTTTGGGCGTTCTACGATTATCCTTCCTCGTATGATCGATGATTTATTGATTATATTGTTGTTAGGGTCGAGTTTCTTGTGAAGAAACCGTGTTGAACCCTAGATTCGTTGTCGTCTTCCTTTTCGTTAACATCGGGCGTTCCGAAGCTTTCCGGTTGAGCCGTATCCGTTCGGGGTTCCGTGCTCGTGGTATCGAGGCAAGTACCTTGTCCATACCATTCTTGTTTTGTGGATATGATAATTGGTGATCATCTTGGTGTGTTTGTTTATTTGTTTGAAATGAGTTTTTAAAGGATTCGGCTAGCCTCGTTAAGGCTCACTTTCAAAACGCGTGTGTTTTGTAAATTGTGTGGGTTGTAAGTGATTACATGAATCCTATGGATATAATTGATGTTGATGTTGCGCTTGATAATGCGTGTGTACGAGTATTGATTATTTCCGTCGCGTTATGGTTGACGTGCGTGTTGTTATTTATTCGTGTGGTCGTGGACTGACGGATGAATTATGTGAATTGGTGTATCGATTTGATAATTATTACAACGATTGACTGTGTGCTTGATGTTTGTGATAATGTGGATACTTGTTGTGAGAAACGTCGTATCCGGGAACCTCTGAGGGCGGGGCGTGCACTCGGCACGGTGTATCCGCAATGTGCGGCTCCATATGGGTGGTGAACGCCGGTGTTACCTAATGCGCGCGCAAGGGGCGGCTCTTGCGGGAGTGACGCCGGTGCGGTGACATGTTCAATGAGCGGCCAACATGATGGAAGTGAACGCCGGTACACAGGTGCGCAAGGGAGGCGCCTGGCAGGCTTATTAGTTACGGGTATTTGAGTGATAGCTAAGACCCCGTTACCGAACGATGTTCGTATCTCAAATTCTTTCAACTCACTTTTAAATGTTTGTCTTGATATAGACAGCGATTCGTGTTTTTGAAAGCTTGTTTCAACTTGTTTCTAAAGCGTTGGTATCAGGGTTAATTAACCAAGGAGGTTTGACAAAATCTCCGAGGGTTAATTAATCGGGGGTCTTGAGCAGGATATGTCGAATGAGAGATTGTACCTTTGATGGTATTGTGGTGCTATTCTGTGTTTTGGGTCGAGGACCCTGTGGAATGTTGAGATGATTGATCTCGTGTTGATATTATTTGGGTTTGGGTCGAGAACCCTGTGGAATGTTGAGATGATTGATCTCGTGTTGATATTATTTGGGTTTGGGTCGAGAACCCCGTGTGATGTTGAGATGTTTGATCTCGTGCCGATATTATTTGATTTTGGGTCGAGAATCCCGTGGAATTTTTTGTGAAGACTCGTTTGTGTTGATTGAGTGGCTTTCTTGCAAATTGTTTTCTATTAAAACTCTCGATGGCATCTTTAAAACTGTTTTATAAATGGTTTCCCCTTTATCGGTGATCTTTCGGTTTTGAGAAATGTTTATCAAACTCATGCCTCGGGAAGTACTTTTCGTTACGTTTAGATTTTTGAGGATTCTCGGTTATTGTTATTCGTGAAATGTGAATGGTATGGCTCGTATTTGCACTTTGTTCTTGCACTAGCAAAACAAAGGAGTTTTGCTAACCCCGAGTATTCGGGGTGGATGTCTGTTTTGCATTCGGGTTTGGGAGCATAACACGGGGTCGGCACGGAGGATGATGAAAGATGAACGATACTAATCACACGAGGATCCGTATGAGGTCATTGGTATAGTTATAGTTTATTTTCCATTGTGGTATTCTTTCCCGTTGTACGGGAGTGTGATGTACTCGACCCCTGCGTGTGCATGTAATGAGTTTGAGTTGTATGTATTTATTGAAAGACCAAATCGGTCTACTTAGTCATTTTAGACTTAAAGGCATTGTCGAGTTGTTCTATGATGTTACCACTGTAAATCCTTGAGGAAAGGTTCTACGGCGTGTAATATCCCCGAGCGGATTGGGGTGTTACATTTATGGTATCGAGCTTAGGTTGTGGAAACCTAGCCGTCGATGGTGTCTGTTGAGTTTTGTCTTGTCGGATTTTATCTGACTGAGTCGTGTCGCGACGCGTCGTCTGAGTTTGTTGGTCGTGATTAGTATCGTGGGCGATCATCATCTTCGTGCGACCTATGAATGTAAGTCTCCCTTCTTTGTGTTGTGCCTCGTGTGACACGAGCTATTTTTATGATTATTTGTTAAGTGACGGAATCCTTTTATGGATTTTGATTTCGTGATATGTGGTTATTTGACTCTCATATTTCGTTCATATGAGGAGTAGTGTTGTTGGATTATGCATGTTGAACAGTATTTCTTTTATCCATTGTGTGAGTTCTTTTGTAATGACTTTCGGTATTTTACCGACCGAGTTTTATTTAGAAAACCGATTCACTTAAACGAGTTTTTGGCATTATGGACTTGACCACTTTGACGAAATTCTTATGACGGTATTTAGTATTTTGTAAATGGCTTTCGTGAGTTTTTGAAATAATACCGTCATCGGCCTTTTTGGCATTTTTGTAAATGGTTTTTAGTCTGGTGGGTTCGGGCGTGGGACCAGGGCGCTATAATGTTCGTGAAATTACTCGAAATTTTTGGGCATTCTAGCCCATTGAATTATTTTGAAAACCTTGAGTATCTTAGAAAATTAAAATTCGAGACGTACTTTTAAAACGAATTATTTTCTTGCGGTGTTTTCAAGGTGTTTTCTAATGCCGCAATACATTTCAAAATTTTTCCGGTTGAGGACCAAAAACATTTTGAGATATTTTCAAATGCGATTGCTTAGACCCAAGGGTCGAATATTTTGAAAGTTTTTCACTACGTGAAGGTGTCCTCATTTTTGTTCAAACGCAAGATGATTTTCAAAGTCTCGAAAATGATGTTTGTTCAACTTTTTGTAAAATGATACTCAAGATCAACTGGTGTTTCCAAACTGTCTTCAAAGGTGGTTTTCGTTTTTAAAACCTATCATTCCTGTTTGCGGACCGGAAATGCGTGTATGGTTTTCGAACTTTCGTTACGGTGTCAACCCCGAATTGTGATTGAATTGGTGGCGTGAGCATCGAGTCGTTCGCCACGCATATGTTTTGTTGGCTCTCTGTGAGAGGTGTGAACTGGTGTTCTTGTTTATCGCCTCGTGGTGATTTGCGTATTGTCGCACTAGTGTGAGTTGTTATAGCACGGATTTTTGTGCGTTATACACATGGGTGATTGTTTCATGATGTTTGTGATTGTGTCTTGTATCGTTCGGGATGTTGTAATCGTCGAATGATGCCGTTGTTGTTGTGATTTTTGTATGCGTTGATATGTTATCTTTGAGTTGGCAGCTCCGGTCTGTTGTTTTGCGGTGTTGTGATCCATTGTATCGAGCATTTGTATTGTCGGTATGCCGAGCCGAGACGTTTCAACCGTAATGTGCCGGGGCATGCACGTGTATATTGTCCTTCTCGTCGATAACACATTTCAAGTGTGGACTCGAGGACACCGAATTCAATTTTGCGAATTGGCTACCGAGACTTTTGGAGTTCGCGCTTCAACACAGTCATCGGAATCGGCCTTGAGAGGCCTTTGAAGGATGTTTCGTCGGTTGCTTGTTGTGTCGTCACCTTGATTTATTTGTTGTGAGTTGCGGGCGACCTTCTTTTATAAGAGGTCGAATGTAGTACCCGTGTTGTTTTTAGACTCTGCATTTTCTCTTTCTCGAGTCTATCGACTCGCTCGTGTTCGTTGATACTTTACGAACTTGTTACGTATTTCGGTTTAAATCGTTCGAACGAGCCGTGATCTTGTTTTGAGTCAACTGTTATCATTGCGACTTTTTTGAGTTCGGCTCGATTCTTGTGAACCTTGTTCGGAAGTGACATCATCTGGTTTTACTAGTTCTCTTATTCGAAGTGGATCGGATTTGGAACTTCTGTATATTCTACTTTGTTGACTCATTTATGTTCGTTGACATTTCTGAGCTTGTCCTGCCCCTTGTTTTTGTTTATCGAACGAGTGTGGCATCATTTCGGAATAACTCGTTTGTCGTTGTGACTTTTCAATTGTTATTCCCTTTCCTGTGGATCTTATGCGAGTGTGCATCTTGTTGTTTTCATCGGATCTTGTTTTGTCTCGAGTCGAGATGTGAACCTCGGAGTTGTCGGTTGAACCTTATTGTTCTTCGTGATCCGAACATGATCGTTCGATTTTTGTTGTCTCGATCGTTTGTTTGTTCGGTTTTGTTCTCGTTTCGTGATTGTTGAGCGTTCAGGCTCCTTCCTAATTCCCTTAAGTTCGGGAAATTAGTCTCGTTTCCGATCTTCCAACCCTTGGGCGTTGGAATTCCATATTTGTTCAGCGTTTGACCCGCGTTTAGATTGATGGACCGTCAGGTTGGTCAATCGTATTGATTTTCGTTCGTTGTGTTTTGTGATTGTTCGGATAATCGACTTGACTATATTATCCGTTTGATGACGCTTGTCATTTGTTGGTTTTATTGTATCCCTAACGGCGACATTGTGTTGGTCGTCGTGGAGCGTGTTTTCACGTCGTATGTCTCTTTGCGTTTCTTGCAGCGTTTCGCCGTTGGGCGCGAGTTTTCTATTTTTGTGTATCTCGTCGAGTTTTCCTGGCGGGTATATTGCTCCCCCCTACTTGTTTTAAGTTTCGGGACGAAACTTCTTTTAAGGAGGGTAGAATGTAATATCCGCAATTTCGAATTTCGGTAATTTTCTTTTTTCGGCGGAAGTCCGTTTTGACGACTCGCTCGTGACCTTTCGTCATTTCGAGAATGATTAATTCTGCACTTTTTGTCATCCGAGTTCGTTTCGGTGTCGTTTTGTTGAGTTCCGTGTCCTTAATCGACTTTTTCACGTGGGAGTTCGACTTTGTAAAGTCTCCATTAATTTTTGGTAACTCCAAAAATTCTAAATCTTTGCTATATTATAGAGCATCGAGTTAGCTTTCCAATGGTTCGAACGGTGAGTCAATCGGAGTCCGGACGAGAGAGTTATGGTCGTTTTAGCTCACCCGCTCGTTATTGGCCGATCACTGCCGGCCGAACTCGACCGTGTCGTCCGACACGGCCCGTGCCGTACTCGTCGGGACATGCCGGAAGTTTCTGTCTCAGGACCCGACCGTGTCGTTCGACACGGCCCGTGCCGTCTCGTCGGGAAATGCCGGAAGTTTCTGTCTCAGGACCCGACCGTGTCGTCCGACACGGCCCGTTCCGTACTCGTCGGGAAATGCCGGAAGTTTCTGTCTCAGGACCCGACCGTGTCGTCCGACACGGCCCGTGCCGTGCTAAATGCCCGGAAATCTGGACCGATCGCTGACACGCCCGGCCGTGTTCGGGACACGGTCGAGTCGTCTGAAGTCATTGTCGGACGGTCACTTTCGGAAGGCCCCTCCGCGCCGCGACCGTGTCTAGCGGGACACGGCCGAGTCCCCGCCGGTCAGCTGCGCGCCACGGCCGTGTCGGGCGGACACGGTCGAGTCATCAAGCTATAAAAGGCCCCGCAGACGTTTTTCTTGCCATTTTCACCTTCTTCTTCTCCTCTTCCGCATGGGCGTGATCTAAGCTTGAAGCCATGTTGTTTAACAACATATCCATGGAGTTTGGAGGTTCATAACATCGATTAATCCTTCCATAACTTGCTCCGATCGACCGAATCAAGGCAAGTTTTCCTAAAATATAGTTTTGGGGATTTTGTTCGATTTGTCCGTTTAATTCGTTTTAACTCAGAATATTGACGAATTGATGATTGTTAAGATATATTATATCTAATTCCTTGTTATTCCACGGTTGGATCGCCACGGATTTGTCGTTTTATTGAGTATTTTATCGACGCCTTGAAGGTGTTCGATAAAATGTCTTACAGGGGTTTTTGGGCGTTCTACGATTATCCTTCCTCGTATGATCGATGATTTATTGATTATATTGTTGTTAGGGTCGAGTTTCTTGTGAAGAAACCGTGTTGAACCCTGCCGTTCGTTGTCGTCTTCCTTTTCGTTAACATCGGGCGTTCCGAAGCTTTCCGGTTGAGCCGTATCCGTTCGGGGTTCCGTGCTCGTGGTATCGAGGCAAGTACCTTGTCCATACCATTCTTGTTTTATGGATATGATAATTGGTGATCATCTTGGTGTGTTTGTTTATTTGTTTGAAATGAGTTTTCAAAGGATTCGGCTAGCCTCGTTAAGGCTCACTTTCAAAACGTGTGTGTTTTGTAAATTGTGTGGGTTGTAAGTGATTACATGAATCCTGTGGATATAATTGATGTTGATGTTGCGCTTGATAATGCGTGTGTACGAGTATTGCTTATTTCCGTCGCGTTATGGTTGACGTGCGTGTTGTTATTTATTCGTGTGGTCGTGGACTGACGGATGAATTATGTGAATTGGTGTATCGATTTGATAATTGTTACAACGATTGTGTGTGTGCTTGTTGTTTGTGATAATATGGATACTTGTTGTGAGAAACGTCGTATCCGGAACCTACGAGGCGGGCGTGCACTCGGCTGGTGTATGCTGCAATGTGCGGCTCCATATGGGTGGTGAACGCCGGTGTTACCTAATGCGCGCGCAAGGGGCGGCTCTTGCGGGAGTGACGCCGGTGCGGTGACATGTTCAATGAGCGGCCAACATGATGGAAGTGAACGCCGGTACACAGGTGCGCAAGGGAGGCGCCTGGCAGGCTTATTGGTTACGGGTATTTGAGTGATAGCTAAGACCCCGTTACCGAACGATGTTCGTATCTCAAATTCTTTCAACTCACTTTTAAATGTTTGTCTTGATATAGACAGCGATTCGTGTTTTTGAAAGCTTGTTTCAACTTATTTCTAAAGCGTTGGTATCAGGGTTAATTAACCAAGGAGGTTTGTGAAATCTCAGGGTTAGTGTCGAAGTCTTGAGCAGGATATGTCGAATGAGAGATTGTACCTTTGATGGTATTGTGGTGCTATTCGTGTTTTGGGTCGAGGACCCTGTGGAATGTTGAGATGATTGATCTCGTGTTGATATTATTTGGGTTTGGGTCGAGAACCTGTGGAATGTTGAGATGATTGATCTCGTGTTGATATTATTTGGGTTTGGGTCGAGAACCCCGTGTGATGTTGAGATGTTTGATCTCGTGCGATATTATTTGATTTTGGGTCGAGAATCCCGTGGAATTATTTGTGAAGACTCGTTTGTGTTGATTGAGTGGCTTTCTTGCAAATTGTTTTCTATTAAAACTCTCGATGGCATCTTTAAAACTGTTTATAAATGGTTTCCCCTTTATCGGTGATCTTTCGGTTTTGAGAAATGTTTATCAAACTCATGCCTCGGGAAGTACTTTTCGTTACGTTTAGATTTTTGAGGATTCCTGGTTATTGTTATTCGTGAAATGTGAATGGTATGGCTCGTATTGCACTTTGTTCTTGCACTAGCAAAACAGTGGAGTTTTGCTAACCCCCGAGTATTCGGGGGGTGGATGTCTGTTTTTGCATTCAGGTTTGGGAGCATAACACAGGGTCGGCACGGAGGATGATGAAAGATGAACGATACTAATCACACGAGGATCCGTATGAGGTCATTGGTATAGTTATAGTTTATTTTCCGTTGTGGTATTCTTTCCCGTTGTACGGGAGTGTGTTGTACTCGACCCCTGCGTGGGCATGTAATGAGTTTGAGTTGTATGTATTTATTGAAAGACCAAATCGGTCTACTTAGTCATTTTAGCCTTAAAGGCATTGTCGAGTTGTTCTATGTTGTTACCAGCCTGGTAAATCCTTGAGGAAAGGTTCTACGGCGTGTAATATCCCTGAGCGGATTGGGGGTGTTACAGATTTGGTAGAAATTCATTTTGGTTTTCAAGTTCCTTAATTTTCCAATCTAGAGTATCAGATAATATTGTTAGATGTAGGGTTCTTTTTCTTCTCTTTTGGGTTCATTTTTTGGTATATATGTTGTTTATTTTTGTTAAGAATTTTCTATTTTTTGTATTGTTTATTTTTTAAGTAAATTTAAAACCTACCAACCATTTTGGGAAAGAGAGTACATAAATTAATGGATTTCCTTCATAAATATTGTGCCGGTTATTCAAATTTTAAATTTGTAGAAGTGCATAAATTGGTCTATCATTTCCACTGTGTGATAGCACATCCGATTTCAATATAATTTGCCCAGGATGTTCTGAATACCGCAATGAAGACTTATTATGATATTAGCCATTAACTGTTGATTCAATAATTGCTTGCAGCATGATGAGCCATTGATCGAGGATGACGATGACGACGATGAAGATGATGATGAAGACGATGCTGAAGGTATGCGGTACCATTTATCGTCAAATTGGCTTATAAATTTTCCATTTTCATTTTTCTTTGCACTAAAACATGCTGCTTCATAGAATATATGCATTTAACGGATTCCGTACACCTTGTATTTAGATTAGGGCATATTCTTCTTGTTATTCCATGGTAATTATTAATTTATCTCCTTCTGAAGCTTTTATTATTACTTCAAATTATGTTGCATAAGTGAAATGAGTGATAATTTGGGAATTGAATTGAATTGAATAGGAGTTTGCAAGAGAATTGATTAACATGGATCATCAAGGTGGTTCATCAGCTGGTTGTGGTGGTGCTGCTACTCGTAATCAGCCTACCCCGGTTCTTCGAGGCCGATCTAAAGGTGTGCTTATTTCATCCTATTTTACTACCCACCTGTCATAATTTGTAATCAAATTAGTTATTATACTTGTTTTCCCCTAGTTAAGGAATCGCCGTTTTGTTTTTATCACATTAGTGTACGTTAAATGCCTAGCGTCTCCTCAACGATGTGGGACAAAGGCATGTATCATATTGTTACGCCACATTTATTTTGCTCTGATGTGTGCATCTTTATATGAGCAAAAAAATCACTTTTACCGTACATTGACAAATTTGAGTTTCTTAAGTTAACTTTCTTGACGATTATTTTTACTTAAAAGTTAAAAGCTTAAGAATAATGTGATCCACTTAAGCTTAAGAATAATGTGATCCACAAAATGTACGGTAAAAATAATTTGTCAATGAAGTTTTTAACTTAAGCTTTTAAACATGTGAGTACTTCGTAACCGTATCTCCGGTTACGAAAATATGAATGCCTCATCTGTATTTAGTTCTACTTAAGACCATAAGGGGGTATCTGTAATATTTTGTAAAAGATAACTGGATTCTGTTTGTAATTAAACTAAACCTTAGGGGTAGTTTCTGTAATTATAAAAAAATCTTTCAAGTCTGTTTTTACCTTCCAGTCCTCAAAGGTGTTGCTGGAAGTGCAGAATCCTCAATGCTTTGCTCAGGGTTCTTTTCCTGTGTTGTAGTTTTTCTGAAACTTGTATTCGGATTTGCTTCTTAAGTGAATCTGTAAAATAGATAAATCGATAATTGTTATTGCACGAACAATCTAAGTATATGAATAGCGATTAAGTTTAAACTTACCATGATCCATAGCTTCATAAAATAGCTGTATAGCACATCCGATTTCAATATAATTTGCCCAGGATGTTCTGAATACCGCAATGAAGACTTATTATGATATTAGCCATTAACTGTTGATTCAATAATTGCTTGCAGCATGAGCCATTGATCGAGGATGACGATGACGACGATGAAGATGATGATGAAGACGATGCTGAAGGTATGCGGTACCTTTTATCGTCAAATTGGCTTATAAATTTTCCATTTTCATTTTTCTTTGCACTAAAACATGCTGCTTCATAGAATATATGCATTTAACGGATTCCGTACACCTTGTATTTAGATTAGGGCATATTCTTCTTGTTATCCCATGGTAATTATTAATTTATCTCCTTCTGAAGCTTTTATTATTACTTCAAATTATGTTGCATAAGTGAAATGAGTAATAATTTGGGAATTGAATTGAATTGAATAGGAGTTTGCAAGAGAATTGATTAACATGGATCATCAAGGTGGTTCATCAGCTGGTTGTGGTGGTGCTGCTACTCGTAATCAGCCTACCCCGGTTCTTCGAGGCCGATCTAAAGGTGTGCTTATTTCATCCTATTTTACTACCCACCTGTCATAATTTGTAATCAAATTAGTTATTATACTTGTTTTCCCCTAGTTAAGGAATCGCCGTTTTGTTTTTATCACATTCGTGTACGTTAAATGCCTAGCGTCTCCTCAACGATGTGGGACAAAGGCATGTATCATATTGTTACGCCACATTTATTTTGCTCTGATGTGTGCATCTTTATATGAGCAAAAAAATCACTTTTACCGTACATTGACAAATTTGAGTTTCTTAAGTTAACTTTCTTGACGATTATTTTTACTTAAAAGTTAAAAGCTTAAGAATAATGTGATCCACTTAAGCTTAAGAATAATGTGATCCACAAAATGTACGGTAAAAATAATTTGTCAATGAAGTTTTTAACTTAAGCTTTTAAACATGTGAGTACTTCGTAACCGTATCTCCGGTTACGAAAATATGAATGCCTCATCTGTATTTAGTTCTACTTAAGACCATAAGGGGGTATCTGTAATATTTTGTAAAAGATAACTGGATTACATTTGTAATTAAACTAAACCTTAGGGGTAGTTTCGTAATTATAAAAAATCTTTCAAGTCTGCTTTTACCTTCCAGTCCTCAAAGGTGTTCTTTGGAAGTGCGTAATCCTCAATGCTTTGCTCAGGGTTCTTTTCCTGTGTTGTAGTTTTTCTGAAACTTGTATTCGGCTTTGCTTCTTAAGTGAATCTGTAAAATAGATAAATCGATAATTGTTATTGCACGAACAATCTAAGTATATGAATAGCGATTAAGTTTAAACTTACCATGATCCATAGCTTCATAAAATAGCTGTATAGCACATCCGATTTCAATATAATTTGCCCAGGATGTTCTGAATACCGCAATGAAGACTTATTATAATATTAGCCATTAACTGTTGATTCAATAATTGCTTGCAGCATGATGAGCCATTGATCGAGGATGACGATGACGACGATGAAGATGATGATGAAGACGATGCTGAAGGTATGCGGTACCTTTTATCGTCAAATTGGCTTATAAATTTTCCATTTTCATTTTTCTTTGCACTAAAACATGCTGCTTCATAGAATATATGCATTTAACGGATTCCGTACACCTTGTATTTAGATTAGGGCATATTCTTCTTGTTATCCCATGGTAATTATTAATTTATCTCCTTCTGAAGCTTTTATTATTACTTCAAATTATGTTGCATAAGTGAAATGAGTAATAATTTGGGAATTGAATTGAATTGAATAGGAGTTTGCAAGAGAATTGATTAACATGGATCATCAAGGTGGTTCATCAGCTGGTTGTGGTGGTGCTGGTGCTACTACTCGTAATCAGCCTACCCCGGTTCTTCGAGGCCGATCTAAAGGTGTGCTTATTTCATCCTATTTTACTACCCACCTGTCATAATTTGTAATCAAATTAGTTATTATACTTGTTTTCCCCTAGTTAAGGAATCGCCGTTTTGTTTTTATCACATTCGTGTATGTTAAATGCCTAGCGTCTCCTCAACGATGTGGGACAAAGGCATGTATCATTTTGTTACGCCACATTTATTTTGCTCTAATGTGTGCATCTTTATATGAGCAAAAAAATCACTTTTACCGTACATTGACAAATTTGAGTTTCTTAAGTTAACTTTCTTGACGATTATTTTTACTTAAAAGTTAAAAGCTTAAGTGGATCATATTTTGCTGAAAGGCGGTTGTATCTCAAATAATGGCAAATATCGACCATTTCTCTATTTCTTTCGCTGTTTGTGTTGTTTTATGTAGAAATATTTGAAACTGATGCTTAAGTTCCTCATAACCTTCATTTAGTTAATTTTTAAATTTCTTTGTTTCAGGTATTTTTCCGACGTGTTCTTGGTTATTGGTGGATACTCTTGGTCTTTGGTTTCTTGTGGAAGCATGCGTGCAATGTAATTTCCTCTCACGCTCTATTTATAGGTTTTTTATTAGGTTTTTGTAGAATTGCATGTGCCGAAGTGTAGGTTAAGGGATTTTGTGTTGAGAAGGTGAGATTGGCCGGAGTTATATGTGTTTGCGGTGTTATAAGCAGTTTATTTGGCTGCCTGTTTGTTTGGTGTTAGTTATTATTGTTGTGTTGGTATTTTTTACTGTCTCATATCATAAGGGGAAATTTAAGTTTAAGGAGGGTGTTATAGGTATTACACATTTTTATTATTATTTTTTTTATTATTATTTTTGTTATAAATATGGTCAAACATGTGACCCGTAAACTCATGTTAATAAAACTCGTAGATTTAAAGAAAAGCTACGAAAACCCTTTAGAAAATAATAATGAAATTAAAATAAAAAAAAGGAAATTTCGACTAAAATAAGTCAGCTATGGCATAGAATTAACCTGTTTAAAACTGTGATTATACCTGTTAAGACTTAAAAAATAAAAGTATTACATCTAAATTTTTGTATTTACGAAGCATCGTCATAGCGAACGTCTCCTGAACTAATTTGTTAGTTATGAAGGTAACGTTGAGCTCGTAAATGAACAGATATATTGTAGGATTGAATTAATGAGAACAATAAAATTATTTGGAAAGCAACAGAACATAGAAGATATATAGTAGCATCGATTTATTATGAGAATGGTAGTACAACTTGTTAAATTAGGTTACTGAACGTTTCCTTATAGACAATATTTCTTGTCCGGTCTTTGAATTCAATGTCTTCGTCTTCCGTCATTAGTATTTTGAGACCGTTAGGGCTTGTGACTCTAGATATCGCAACATATAGTTGCCCATGGCTGAACACAGGGTTGGGTAAGTAGACACCGACATACTTAAGTGACTGCCCTTGGCTCTTGTTTATGGTCATCGCATAGCATGCTCTAACAGGAAACTGTCTTCGTTTCATTATGAACGGCCATTTTGATTGTGTCGATGACAGTGTGATCCTAGGTATAAGGACACTATCTCCTACATGTGATCCAGTTAGGATTTTAGCTTGAATAACAAACTGGCCAAGATCCGTAATAATTAGTCGTGTCCCGTTGCATAAACCCTGGCTAGGATTAACGTTTCGCAAAAGCATTATCGGGAGCTCCTTTTTTAAGCATAGAGAATGTGGTGGCATACCTTGGAAATTTAAGGAATTCAAGAACTCAATGGGATATAGCTGATCTTGATCAAGAGTATCAATAGATGCCTTACATACTTCATCTGCACTATTGTACGTGATAGTCTCACCTGCTAACTTTTTAAACATGTGTTCATTTATTGCATCAGCATCTTCGTTTTTTGGAGTCAGTATAGCCCTTTCCTTTAGATATGCGTCTTCATTCTGTCTTGTTGTAAAATCAGGGAATGTTTGTGCGACGATTTCTTCAATGGGAGATTCTCCTGGATTTAAAATAAAGTTATTCGGAATATGAATCCAGCTTGGCTCATCCTCACCTTCTTTAATTTTGGCTTCCAAATTCCCATCACCTACATCCAACACCCATTTATTGAATTCTTGTTTTCGAGTGTCAATGCTTCCATCTTCTGTATACTCATTTACTCGCATGCTGCGTGTAAGTGTAAATACCTTGCAAGCTTTCCATAGTTCTGATCTGTTTATGCAAGCTTGAATAACTTCTGATCTTTTGGCCTTCGGGATTACTGGTAAAACTTGTCTGAAATCACCTCCCAGTAACACTGTCATTCCACCGAATATGCGATCTCTATTTTCCGGTTTCTCGAATCCCAATATATCCCTCAATGTCTTGTCTAAAGCTTCAAAAGCATACCGCTGAGTCATTGGTGCTTCATCCCAAATTATCAATCTGGCCTCTTTCAGCAATTCTGCGAGATTTGTGTTTTGTTTGATACCACACGTACTATTATCCATCAATTCCAATGGAATAACAAATCTGCTATGAGCAGTCCTCCCTCCCGGTAGTAGTAGTAAAGAAGCAATTCCTGGTTTAATAGTAAATAATCAACTATTTAAGTAGTGTAATATTGTTGTAGTTCATGAAATATTATGTATAATAATTGATAAAAAGAGTATTAAATGATGTACCTGAGGATGCAACTGCAAGAACTATCATTCTTTCTGATCTTAGTTTTGATATTATTATAGTCTTGTATAAAAATGTCTTACCACTACCTCCGGGCCCATAAACAAAGTAAAATCCTCCTTTTTGACTATATACAGACTCAATAACTTCTTGATAGATCAGATGTTGCTCGGAGTTTAACATTGAATGAAGCTGTTCATGTTCAATCTTACTTGTTTTCATATCAAAGTCCAATGCTTCTCTAATCAAACGATTATCCATGTTTGTTAGTAGCTTAGGATTTGGCCGTGGGAGGCCTTCAAATTCGGCTAAAGATTTACCAAATCTGTGTAACAGTTCCTCTATCTCCACCAAACAATAGTTCTGAATCTGTTCTTCGGTAAGTTGTAAGTCTGGGTACCTGAAGTGTTTTCTTTTTTTATGTAGAATATCTTCTGATAAAGCCTCCCAGTTTTCTTTCCATAATTGTCGCGGCCTACTTACTTCACAAAACAACAATATTGTAACAAATAAGTCCCTCAATTGAGATGCTAATGCCCACATTCTCGCCTCTGATATAGCCTTGGTCCATTCTTTGTCATCATTGAGCAAACCATATGCAAAGCATACTTCTTTAAATGTCCGATATGTAACTTTGTTAACCGTCATCAACTGTTCAAACGATTCGGGACCTTTAGCTACATTTAGTACCATTCTGAGATAGTAACGTTCCCCTGAAGCAGGATTGGAATTGTAATATCCGCAATTTTCGATTTTCGGTAAATTTCTTTTTCGGTCGGAGTCCGTTTTGACGACTCGCTCATGACCGTTTCGTCATTCTGAGAATGATTAATTCTAAACTTTTTGACATCCGAGTTCGTTTCGGTGTCGTTTCGTTGAGTTCTGTGCTTTTTAGCGACTTTTCCGCACTTGAGTTCGATTCTTGCGAAGCTCGTCCGAAACTGTTGTTTCGAGTTTCCCGCAAGTCCGTTTAACTTTGTTAGACGTGTTGTGAACTTCGGTTTGGTTATTCGATCACGTATCGTGATTTCCGGGCGTTTTGGGCCATTTTGTAATTTCTTGAAAGTTACGTATCCGTATCGTAATTGTTGTCTCGACCCGTTTCTTCGTCGCGTATGACTAATTATGGTATTACGCTTTCATTTCGAGTCGCTTATGTTGTCCGCGAACTTTTCGCCGTGTTCGCTCCGTGACGTTTCGGAAATCGGGTCGAGCCTCGGCGGTGGCGGGGCCGGACAGTGGCGGGGCCGGCCGGACGATTGCGGGCACCGGCCGGACGGTGCGCGAGAACCGGCGTAAGCGCCTTCTGGCCGGAAAGGCTGCGCCGCTAACCGGCAGTGTAGCGACGCCGCCGGGTGGCCTAGCGTCTGTTGCTCGGGCACAGCGGTGGGGTTTCGAGGTTCGGACTCGGTCGGGATCGGCAGTAGCGCACGCTACGCCGGCGTAAGCGCGCGCTAGTCGGCAGCGTAAGCGCACGCTGTCGGCCGGCTAGCGACGTTACTGCCGGGCGATTCGATCCGGTGGCTCTTTGGGCAAGTCGGCTAGCGCGCGCAGGCATCCGGTCGTAGCGCACGCTAGCGGGAGTTGGGTCGACAGGTTCGGTCGGCAGGGTTGGTCGGTGATGCCGGGTCGTGTGGGCCCTGGCCGAGGGTACTCGGCCGATACCGGCCGATAGCGCACGCTAGTCCGGGAAGGCTAGCGCACGCTAGGCCGGCCCAGTATAAATATGGTTGAGCAGTCACATTTCACTTCGTTTTTCATTTCCTTCCTTCTCCATCCGCGAGTGGCGATTCATGGGCGACGAAGCCATGTTGTTTAACAACAAATCCATGAAGTCCTTGAGTTCATAACATCAATCGATCGTCCGTTATCAACCTTTGATCCAAATAATCAAGGTAATCTTCCTTAGAACCCTAATTTCGTGAATTTGGGGATTTTTGCAATTTCGTCCGATTCGTTCCGTGTTGTTGATTAATTCATGATGGGTGTGATTAATCTTGATAGTATTCTTGTGTTTAACATCATTTAATCCATTGTTCTTCGTCGAATCGAAGTATATTTCTTGATTTCCTTCGAGTTGACTTTTTGGGGGATTTGTCCCCGATCTCGTTTTCATCCGTTTTGATGGATCGATTATGGTTAAATTATGTTGTTAAACATATTCTATGGATTGTATATCCATATTTCAACTTGGAATTTCGTTTTCGGGTTTTGTGGAACGAATCGTGTTCTTGGCCGTTTGGGGAAATCCGTGAACTTTCGTCATTCGTTCTTTGAATTCAACGGCTTTGAGTCGTGTTATGGAATTCATTTCATTGTTATTATTTGTCCTTCGTAGTTTATGAACGTGAGTTGGCGTTCGGTGGAGTCGGCGGGTTCGTAGTCGGTTCGGGCCAACCTACTCCGGCCGATTCTCGCGTTGTTCTTATTGGAGGCAAGTACCTTGCCCATACTTTTCTCGATTTAGGGATATGATGATAGGTGGTCGACTTAATGTGTTTGTTTGGTTATTTGAAATGAAGTTTCAAAGGATTTCGGTTTGGCCTCGTTAAAGGCTTTCTTTCAAAACGAGTGTGATTTGTGAACGGTGTTTTGAGAATTGATTATGATTTGATCGTTTTGAACGTTGAAGGATTTTATGATGATGCTCATATTGTTTAAGTTATGGAATCGTGTATTCCGTATTTAATCCTGTTAATGTATTTTTGAAGAGTTTGGTAATGGTGTCGAGTTAATGGCCATCTCTAGTGAGTATTCTTAATGAACTTACATTCTTAGCATGTTAGTATTGCATGAGTAACGTGTGTGTGTGTATGCTCACTACGGGTTAGACTCGACGGGGTCTCGGTAGGGTTCCACGAAGCTGTGGGACCGCGAGCTTGCTTTTAACCACTGTGGGTTAGATCCGACGGGGTCTCGGCAGGGATCCACGAAGCTGTGGGTCCGCGGTTAATTGTGGTGCATTTTTACAAATGTGGTTTGATCATTGGCATTTCCGGAAATGAGTGCTTTTGAACGGCTTTCATGATTGCATGCATTGACTAAGTGTGTAAGAGGTAAGTTGTTCGTTTGGCCTACTTGGCTAGGATGGCTCTAGAGTATTTTGTTGTTTGTTTTAAATCCTTTATTTGTGGATTTTGATGTTGGGATACGAACCTTGTGGTCGTTCTTGTGTCTTGTGAGTTGATGAGTTTTGGGGCTAAAATCCCAATGGTTTTGTAAAGGTCATTTGACGGGTTTGGGGCTAAAATCCCAACGGTTTGGTAAAGGTTATTTTACGGAAAGTAAACTTTGGGGCGATGACCCCTTTTGTCTTGTGGATTGTGAAAAGTAGGATTTGATAATCCTAAATTGTTTTCTATTAAAACTCTCGATGGCATTCTAAACCGCTTTATAAATTATTTCCATTGATTTATAATATTTCGATTTTGAAAGGTTTTCTCAAATTCTTGCCTCGGGAAGTACTCTTCGCTTTGTTTGGATCTTTGAGGATTCTGGTTATTGTTATTCGTGGAATGTGAATTGTATGGCTCGTATTTGCACTTTGTTCTTGCACTAGCAAAACAGTGGAGTTTGCTAACCCCGAGTATTCGGGGTGGATGTCTGTTTTGCATTCGTGTTTTGGAGCATAACACGGTGGTCGGCACGAAGGATGATGAAAGATGATCGATACTAATCACATGAGGAACCGTACATCGTGTGTTGGTTCGATTGTACTTTATTTTCATTCTTTGTATTGTTCCGTTATGCAGGGTGTAGTTGTATTTTGTCCCTGCGTGGGCATGAGTTGTATTTGAGTTGTATGTATTTGTGGAAAGACCAAATCGGTCTCATCGAGTCATTGTAGCCTTGAAGGCATTGTCGAGATGTTAAATGTTGTTACCACTGGTAGATCCTCGAGGAGAGGGTCTACGGCGTGTAATATCCCCGAGTGGATTGGGGTGTTACATAAATGGTATCGAGCTTAGGTTGAGGAAAACCTAGGATGTCGGGTCAAGTCGTGTTGTTTGAGTCTTGTTTCGTCGGATTTTATCCGACCGAGTCGTGTCGCGACGCGTCGCTTGAGTTTGTTGGTCGTGATTAGTATCGTGGGGCGATCATCATCTTCGTGCGACTGTGGAAGTAAGTCTCCCTTCTTTGTGTTGTGCCTCGTGTGACACGAGCTATTTTTATGATTATTTGTTAAGTGATGGAATCCTTATGTGAATTTTGATTTCACGATATGTATTTAGTCGACTCGTATTTGATTTATACGAGGAGTGTCGTTTGTGATGTCTTTTTATTGTTGTTTTTCTCCGTTGTTGATGATTTTCGAATCGATTTGCACGCTTTACAAGTCTCTTGTGGAAGCTTTGTGCTTATACGCGTTCGACTTGTTCACTAGCCAGGCGAGAGAGTATTTTATCGTGGTTTTGTTTTGAATGTGGTATTTTATCGTTTATTTCCGTTTAAAGACATATATTGTCTTGATTTTAAACTTTTGATGCGTGTGCTAGGAGTTGTTTTAGTGAACGTCGGTATGTGTGAGTTTTGGGCATTCGCCTATTGGATTTTGAAAACCTTGAGTATCTTAGAAAAAATAAATTTGAGACATACTTTTCAAATGAGTCATTTTCTTGTGGTACATCCAAGGTGCCGCAATATATTTCAAAAATTTTCTACTTGAGGACCAAAATGCTTTGAGATATTTTCAATGTCTTAGAAACATTTTTATTTAGACCCGAGGGTCGAATATTCAAAGTTTTCACTAAGAGAAAGTGTCCTCATTTTTATCAAATGCGAAATGGTTTTTTCCAATGTCTCGATAACGATGTTTCACGTTTATACTTTTTGAAAGGTGATACTCAAGATCAACCAAGATTCTTCTAAATTATTTTCAAAATGAGGTTTTCGTTTTAAAACCTATCCATTCCCGCTTGAGGGTCGGGTATGTATGTGTGATGTTCGCGTTGTCATTTTGATACTTTCTCCCGAGTGTGACCGAATTGGCGGTGTGAGCGTTGAGTCGCTTTCCACACATTTGTTGTGTTAGCCCCGTGAGAGGCGGGATGTTGGTGTTGAATATTATCGCCTCGTAGTGATTTCGCGTTGTCGCGCATGTGCGAGCCGTTAGAGCTTGGTTTGGTATGACCATGTGCATCGGTGATGGTTCCGTTATGTGTCGATTGTTTAAAGTCTTGTTACCTTGCTTCCGTTTTTGTGAATTTCGTGGACGAGGTCGGAGGTAATGCCCGTTTATTTTGACTTCGTATTTTCTCTTTCCCGCCTATCGATTCGCTCATGATCGTTGGTACTTTATGAACTTGTTCTATATTTCGGTTTCATCGTCCGAACGAGCCGTGATCTTGTTGTGGGTCGATCCGGTTATCGATGTTACTTTTTCGGGTTCGATTCGATTCTTGTGAACCTTGTTTGGGAGTGACATCATCCGGTTCTACTAGTTCTTTTATTCGAAGTGGATCGGCTTTGAACTCTTGTGTTTTCGACTGCCGACTCATTTATGTTCGTTGACATTTCGAGCTTGTCTGCCCTTGCTTTTGTTTATCGAACGAGTGTGGTATTGTTTGAATAACTCGCTTTGTCGTTGTGATTTTTTAATTGCTATTCCCTTTCTGTGGATCTTATGGGAATGCACATCCCGTTGTTTTCACGGATCATATATTGTCTCGAGTCGAGATGTGAACCTTGGAGTCGTTGTTTGAATTTTATTATCCTTCGTGATTCGAACATGATTCTTCGATTTTGTTGTCTCGATCGTTGTGGTTCGACCGCTTGATTGTTCGGTTTTATTGATCTCGTTCCGTGATTGGTGAACATTCAGCTCCTTCGTAATTCCCTTCAATTCGGGAAATTAGTTTCGCTTTGATCTTCCACTTTAGGCGATGGGATTCCGTGTTTGTTCACGGTTGACTCGCTTTTTGATTGATGTACCGTTGTGTTGGTCAATCATATTGGTTTTCGTCCGTTGTGTTTTGTGATTGTCGGATAATTGACTTGGATATATTATCCGCTTGATGACGCTTGTCACTTGTTGGTTTTATTATATCCCTAACTGCGTCGTTGTGTTGGTCGTCGTGGAGCGTGTTTTGACGCCGTTTATTGCTTTTCGTTGTTTGTTTAATTTCGCCTTTGGGCATTAGTTACGCTTTCTTGTGTGTCTCGTTGAGTTTTCTGGCGGAATATTTCTTCTCCCTACTTTTTTAAGTTTCGGACGAAACTTCTTTTAAGGAGGGTAGAATGTAATATCCGCAATTTTCGATTTTCGTAAATTTCTTTTCGGTCGGAGTCCGCTTTGACGACTCGCTCATGACCGCTTCGCCATTCCGAGAATGATTAATTCTACACTTTTGACATCCGAGTTCGCTTTCGTGTCGCTTTCGTTGAGTTCTGTGCTTTTAGCGACTTTTCCGCACTTGAGTTCGATTCTTGCGAAGCTCGTCCAAATCTGTTGTTTGAGTTTCCCGCAAGTCCGTTTAACTTTGTTAGACGTGTTGTGAACTTCGGTTTGGTTATTCGATCACGTATCGTGATTTCCAGGCGTTTTGGGCCATTTTGTAATTTCTTGAAAGTTACGTATCCGTATCTGTAATTGTTGTCTCGACCGCTTCTTCGCCGCGTATGACTAATTATGGTATTACGCTTTCATTTCGAGTCGCTTATGTTGTCCGCGAACTTTTCGCCGTGTTCGCTCCGCACGCTTAAATCGGTCGCCGAGCTCGGCGGTGGCGGGGATCGCCGACGGCGATGGATCGCCGACGATTGCGGCACCGCCGGACGGGTGCGGTAGAACCGCGAGCGCACGCTACGGCCGGAAGTCGCGCGCTAACCGCAGTGTAGCGACGCCGCCGGTGGCTCAGCGACGCTATCGCCCGGGCAGCTGGGGTTTCGAGGTTCTGACTCGGCCAGATCGGCAGTAGCGCACGCTACGCCGAGCGTAGCGCGCGCTAGTCGGCAGCGTAGCGCACGCCGTCGGCCGGCTAGCGACGCACTGACGGGCGATTCAGCCCAGTGGCTACCGGCAATGTGGCTAGCGCGCGCAGTATCCGGCCAGAGCGCACGCTAGCGGGAGTTGGGTCGACAGTTCGGTCTGGGCAGGTTGGTCGGTGATGCCGGTCGTGTGGGCCCTGGCCGAGGGTACTCGGCCGATACCGGCCGATAGCGCACGCTAGTCCGGAAGGCTAGCGCACGCTAGGCCGGCCCAGTATAAATATGGCTGAGCAGTCACATTTCACTTCGTTTTTCATTTCCTTCCTTCTCCATCCGCGAGTGGCGATTCATGGGCGACGAAGCCATGTTGTTTAACAACAAATCCATGAAGTCCTTGAGTTCATAACATCAATCGATCGTCTGTTATCAACCTTTGATACATCTAATCAAGGTAATCTTCCTTAGAACCCTAATTTCGTGAATTTGGGGATTTTTGCAATTTCGTCCGATTCGTTCCGTGTTGTTGATTAATTCATGATGGGTGTGATTAATCTTGATAGTATTCTTGTGTTTAACATCATTTAATCCATTGTTCTTCGTCGAATCAAGTATATTTCTTGATTTCCTTCGAGTTGACTTTTTGGGGGATTTGTCCCCGATCTCGTTTTTCATCCGCTGATGGATCGATTATGGTTAAATGATGTTGTTAAACATATTCTATGGATTGTATATCCATATTTCAACTTGGAATTTCGTTTTCGGGTTTTGACGGAACGAATCGTGTTCTTGGCCGTTTTGGGGGAAATCCGTGAACTTTCATCATTCGTTCTTTGAATTCAACGGCTTTGAGTCGTGTTATGGAATTCATTTCATTGTTATTATTTGTCCTTCGTAGTTTATGAACGTGAGTTGGTGTTCGGTGGAGTCGGCGGGTTCGTAGTCGGTTCGGGCCAACCTACTCCGGTCGATTCTCCGCGTTGTTCTTATTCGAGGCAAGTACCTTGCCCATACTTTTCTCGTTTTAGGGATATGATGATCGGTGGTCGTCTTAATGTGTTTGTTTGGTTATTTGAAATGAAGTTTCAAAGGATTTCGGTTTGGCCTCGTTAAAGGCTTTCTTTCAAAACGAGTGTGATTTGTGAACGGTGTTTTGAGAATTGATTATGATTTGATCGTTTTGAACGTTGAAGGATTTTATGATGATGCTCATATTGTTTAAGTTATGGAATCGTGTATTCCGTATTTAATCGTGTTAATGTATTTTTGAAGAGTTTGGTAATGGTGTCGAGTTAATGGCCATCTCTAGTGAGTATTCTTAATGAACTTACATTCTTAGCATGTTAGTATTGCATGAGTAACGTGTGTGTGTGTATGCTCACTACGGGTTAGACTCGACGGGGTCTCGGTAGGGTTCCACGAAGCTGTGGGACCGCGAGCTTGCTTTTAACCACTGTGGGTTAGATCCGACGGGGTCTCGGCAGGGATCCACGAAGCTGTGGGTCCGCGGTTAATTGTGGTGCATTTTTACAAATGTGGTTTGATCATTGGCATTTCCGGAAATGAGTGCTTTTGAACGGCTTTCATGATTGCATGCATTGACTAAGTGTGTAAGAGGTAAGTTGTTCGTTTGGCCTACTTGGCTAGGATGGCTCTAGAGTATTTTGTTGTTTGTTTTAAATCCTTTATTTGTGGATTTTGATGTTGGGATACGAACCTTGTGGTCGTTCTTGTGTACTGTGAGTTGATGAGTTTTGGGGCTAAAATCCCAATGGTTTTGTAAAGGTCATTTGACGGGTTTGGGGCTAAAATCCCAACGGTTTGGTAAAGGTTATTTTACGGAAAGTAAACTTTGGGGCGATGACCCCTTTTGTCTTGTGGATTGTGAAAAGTAGGATTTGATAATCCTAAATTGTTTTCTATTAAAACTCTCGATGGCATTCTAAACCGTTTTATAAATTATTTCCATTGATTTATAATATTTCGATTTTGAAAGGTTTTCTCAAATTCTTGCCTCGGGAAGTACTCTTCGCTTTGTTTGATCTTTGAGGATTCCCGGTTATTGTTATTCGTGGAATGTGAATTGTATGGCTCGTATTTGCACTTTGTTCTTGCACTAGCAAAACAGTGGAGTTTGCTAACCCCGAGTATTCGGGGTGGATGTCTGTTTTTGCATTCGGGTTTTGGAGCATAACACGGTCGGCACGAAGGATGATGAAAGATGATCGATACTAATCACATGAGGAACCGTACATCGTGTGTTGGTTCGGTTGTACTTTATTTTCATTCTTTGTATTGTTCCGTTAGACGGTGTAGTTGTATTTTGTCCCCTGCGTGGGCATGAGTTGTATTTGAGTTGTATGTATTTGTGGAAAGACCAAATCGGTCTACTGAGTCATTGTAGCCTTGAAGGCATTGTCGAGATGTTAAATGTTGTTACCAGCCTGGTAGATCCTCGAGGAGAGGGTCTACGGCGTGTAATATCCCTGAGTGGATTGGGGGTGTTACAGGAATAAAACATCCGACCTATGCATTTCTTTAGTTTTCTGAGTTTCCAAATTCTTGCTTTTTCATGCCATACATACTTTGTTGGAACTTCAGCATAAGTTAATTCCCGAGCTGCTGGTTCACGTTTATTGAGTTCAAACCACTCGGTAAACATAGTTATGTTGATACCTTCCTTTTGAAGCAGAGCTGGTAAACTTTCAGAATCCCGTAGTGTTATTGCATTTTGGTTGGGTAGGTGGTAATTGAGCTTCATGACTGATGGGTAGTTGAAATTGATGTCAAAAGAAAATAGTCTCCATACTGCTTCGCATGGGCCTAAATAGCGACAATTCAAGAAATTTTTAATTTCATCAACCTCAACAATCTGTGTAGGAACTCCTGTAGCGGCTTTTTTTATGTTTTCTTCAATGACAATAGTAGCTCGATCAGGCCCTTTGTTTAAGTATTTAAATAGATACTTAATTGCCCTCGATCTATTGCACCATTCAACATTTATGTGCGCTTGGTACTTAATCAAAAGATATCGATTGTAAGGAACGACATATCTATTATTGAAAGTGAACTTACCCTTTACAACATTGACTTTATTATCTCTACGACGGTAAACAGGGTAGCCATCTCCATCAATTGTTGTTTCCGGATAAAACGCTTTAGGGAAATGCTTTGAACATTTTCCTTCTATGTTGCATGGTGCGCTCTTTGCATCCTTCCCGCAGGGTCCGTGCAACATATATTCGGTAACAACTTTGTATCCATCCGGATCATTTGCTTGGCATGGAATCTCTGCTGAGATTAGATCATCTATTTCAGCCCCAGTCTTGCACTTGGCGTATTCTTCAAGCCACAAGAAATATGAGCATGAGGCAATCCCGTTTTTGAAATTCGATAACATACACAACTGAAACGAAATATTTGAAAAATATTAGGTTTAAATCAGAATGATTTAAAGCAAAACTGTCATTGATATTAACAGGTGACTTTTTTTACCTGCACAACAATCGCCAAAAATCTGTTTTTTTGTAAGATCATCCAATAACTCAGTCAATTTAATTTTAAATACCCTAGTTCCAACCTCCGGTCGATCGTGAGCTTTCTGGCCAGGAATATGCGAAAGCATGTCACCTATTTCGGGCCATTTTGATTGGAAGTGAATGTGATGAACAACTGATTTCCAAATACCCTACATAGAGCCATGGCATCTTGATAATTCCGCATCATATACCTTGGGCCGCCTACAAAGCTTGATGGTAAAACTATCCTTTTTCCAATTGCCGCATTCGTATCTCCTCTTGTAAGCCACAAACACGTTATGATAAAGATCGACACGTAGGTTGTCTTGATTACTTCTTGTCCATTTAAGTCTTTGTTCTTCAATAGATGAATACGCATCAACCAAAAATTGTTGGAACAATGCCCTCCTCTTAGCAAAGTAGTACCTGGTTATTTCGCTTTCGAATTACGTACGCATAATACTCCTTCATTGTAACGCATTCACGTATAGTTTTTCGCACACTTGAATTGTCATGATAAGGTATATTATCATGAAACCCATCCTCTCCGTATGGGAATAACAAAGGATATTGTAGTGCCATGTAAGAAGCATGCAATCAAATTCTTTGTTTTCCAGTGTCTTTACATGTTACAATGATATCTCGTGAAGGAATTCCCTGACCAAAATCATTTGTAATTAGAGCAGCTACTTCAGACACACTTGGGGTGTTGTACTGTCGTGCACTTGCTCTATTGCTAATAAGACGCAACTGGAAGTTAGAAGTATCATGTGAAGCACACCAATCTCTTGCCATGCGAAATGCCTTGGCAATCGCACTGATCGATTTAGCATTGCAATGAGGTCCATGACTAATGTTTTATCAATCTCGTGTTCTGTTTCTTTATCAATAAAAGCATTCATGCGATTGCGAGCTTCATTCTGTGTATCAAAAAAGTAAAGTTGAGCAAACTTCGGTTGTTCTCCTGTTGTTGGAAGCAGCGACCCAATTAGATGATAATTTTGTCCATTAATTCTAAACGTATATGGTCCCCGTCCTGAATTAATCGAGTTATCTATTTTTGCTCCAAAAGATGTAAAGCAAAACAGACTATTGTAAATTCTAATCTGATCTCTAAATTTTGCTGTAGATGAATCACCATAATCAAGAAGGTTCTTTAATAACGTCGGTGCCTCCTTGAATTTGGCGAGGAGCACTTTACCACTTTGGCAACAAAGGGAGAATAATGGCTTTAAAGGTTTGAATCCCTTATTCGTTCTTTCTTCATACCACATGATTGCTTCACAGTTTCCACATTTATACAATGGTGGGCCAATATTATGATATGAGACAGCAATCCCTTGTGAAAAAAAAAATTATATTGATATATGATTTTGTTAATTGCCTTTAAATCTGTTAATAAAAAATGAAATTGGGTAAACCTAATTGAAAAGTTACCTTTAGATGTGAATCCTATTCTTTTTTGATTTTTTTTAGGCATACGATGTCTCACTTGTTCTGATGTAATATCTGTTCTTGGGAACTGGGAATTGGATGTAGAACCTGAAAATTTATGTCTTATGTTTAGTAGAATTGCTACTTAATTATAAGATACATGTATTGAAAATTTACCTTTATATCTTTTGCGGTTGTCTCAGATTTGTTAGAATCAGGAACTGATATTTTTTGGTTAATATCTTCTCTGTTGTTTTCTGGAGTTGTCGAAATTCCTGGATGAAATTTGTTAATTGTTAGCATAAGGTTAGTATTTATTAATTGAACTAAAATTCAGAATTAGTTTTCTTTACCTGCTTGTTGTGTCGTTACTTCTCTTATTTTCAGACCACAATAACTCTGAATTTTGCCATCAGATCTGATTTTTGTATATGATTTAATCATTATAGAGTTGTTGATCATGTTTGATAAGGATGGAAAGTCGGTTTGCTTCTTAAGTGAATCTGTAAAATAGATAAATCGATAATTGTTATTGCACGAACAATCTAAGTATATGAATAGCGATTAAGTTTAAACTTACCATGATCCATAGCTTCATAAAATAGCTGTTTGTTTTTTAGTTCTACTTAAGACCATAAGGGGGTATCTGTAATATTTTGTAAAAGGTAACTGGATTCTGTTTGTAATTAAACTAAACCGTAGGGGTAGTTTCTGTAATTATAAAAAAATCTTTGAAGTCTGTTTTTACCTTCGAGTCCTCAAAGGTGTTGCTGGAAGTGCAGAATCCTCAATTTTTTGCTCAGGGTTCTTTTCCTGTGTTGTAGTTTTTTTGAAACTTGTATTCGTCTTTGCTTCTTAAGTGAATCTGTAAAATAGATAAATCGATAATTGTTATTGCACGAACAATCTAAGTATATGAATAGCGATTAAGTTTAAACTTACCATGATCCATAGCTTCATAAAATAGCTGTTTGTTTCTGTAGCATATGGAATTAAAGATCACATATATATTTGTAGTGATATAAATTTATGAAGGTGAAAAGATTGGCTTTTGGTATTTGGTTGTGTAAATGTATCATTTATTGATAATCATTATGGAATTTGTTTAAGAATTTTTAAGGAATTTGGAAGATTATTGGAGTAATGAATAGTTTTTTTTATGTGGTTCATATTAACAAAACATGTGTATATTAACTTGGTTAAAGATTGTTTAAGTTAGAGTCGTAATTGTTAAGTTCAGATTAATTACAAAAATACCAGTTATTATCCAAAATATGAATGCCTCATCTGTATTTAGCTCTACTTAAGACCATAAGGGGGTATCTGTAATATTTTGTAAAAGATAACTGGATTCTGTTTGTAATTAAACTAAACCTTAGGGGTAGTTTCTGTAATTATAAAAAAATCTTTGAAGTCTATTTTTACCTTCCAGTCCTCAAAGGTGTTCTTTGGAAGTGCGTAATCCTCAATTCTTTGCTCGTGGTTATTTTCTGTGTTGTACTTTTCTCAAACTTGTATTCGGCTTTGCTTCTTAAGTGAATCAGAAAATAGATAAATCGATAATTGTTATTGCACGAACAATCTAAGTATATGAATAGCGATTAAGTTTAAACTTACCATGATCCATAGCTTCATAAAATAGCTGTTTGTTTCTGTAGCATATGGAATTAAAGATCACATATATATATTTGTAGTGATATAAATTTATGAAGGTGAAAAGATTGGCTTTTGGTATTTGGTTGTGTAAATGTATCATTTATTGATAATCAATATGGAATTTGTTTAAGAATTTTTAAGGAATTTGGAAGATTATTGGAGTAATGAATAGTTATTTTTATGTGGTTCATATTAACAAAACATGTGTATATTAACTTGGTTAAAGATTGTTTAAGTTAGAGTCGTAATTGTTAGTTTCTTGATTGAATAAAGTTATATAGTAGATTGACATAATAGATTGATAGATCTTGAAATCTAATTATTTAGTCATATATAGTTGTTAAGATAGAAAGAGAGTAACATTCCATTGATGTGAAATTAACATTTTAGACTAAAACATGTTCATCTATTCCTTCCTATTACAGTCGCTACCATTATCATTAATAATTTCTTCATAACCTTAGCTATCAATAGGGTACACAACATTCAACGGTGTTGCTTCAATGGCTTCTGTTGCGTTCATTTCTTCATAATTTGAGCTATCAGTAGGGTACACAACTTGCAACGGTGTTGCTTCAATTGCTTCTGTTGCGTTAGTTAATGATAAAATCAATCTCTTGTTTTTCCTATTATTGTAGTTAGCTTTGAAACTTTTCTGTCTCAATCTTTTTGTGGTTGCTGCAATTTCATGATCAGGGTTTTCCTCTATCATTCTTCTTTCTTCTTTCAACTTTAGTATGATATCTCGCATCTTATCATCAACTTTTCTGCCTCCATTTTCAGCCTATAAAAAAAATAACTTTATCAATAATATGGTATGTTATAAAATTAGTTTTTTATAAATGCAATTACACAATCATATTGCAAAAAGATACTGTTGAATTAGACATGATATTCGCAAATCTAAAAAATAATATGTTATACTTATTTGAACTCATACCTGAAGAGTGCTAATCAGCGAATCGAGACTACTCAGCTTACGATAGGGCCAACGATTAAAACCCGCTTTTCTACAGTACCTTTTTAAAGCAGTTAAACCAATATTAAGTTCTTTGGCACCGCTCATTGCCGATGAAAATACCTGCAGAGTTCTTCCTTACTCAATGCCATTAAAGTGAAATATAGATTGTGATAGGTGTGTATAGTAGAGATTAGCATGGGGCTTTTAAAGACCTTACCAAGCAATTTGGTTTCCATGCAGTTACAAAATAATTTTGTAACTTACACTGACCTATAAAGTAAATTCATTAGGAATTCAAAAGGTTTTATAAAAAAAAAAAAAATCATACAATATTATAGGAATTCATTTTATTTCTTTTTCCTAATAATTTTGTGAACCAAAGTTGCATCTTTTACTCATTTTCCTGTATATTGTAATTATTTCTGTCATTTATTAGGTCCGGCACTATATTTGTCCCGACAGGGGACATGTCCAATCAACCATATCCAGCCCAGGCCGAATTCGATATATAGCCCGAGCGACACGCTCGTCTCAACTGGTGTGTCTACATTCCATGATTCATTTTTATATACTTCTAAAGTCAGTTTTATATACTCTAAGTCCGATTGATTCAATCTCCTGCTTTGTGTGTGGTTATGTAGGCTCAACTATAATTAAATATGAGTGTAATTCCCAATTAGACACATCATCTGAAAGTAGTTTTCAGCTAAATATTTCATTCACTAATTATCAACTGAATAAACCTATAAACTATTGTTTGAGTTATGCACATTGACTCAAGATCACCATTCTAATAAAAAAAATACTGAAAATCAGAATTTGCATACTGCTCGTTTTGGGGCAGAATCATCACCCTCGAACCAAAAAACTCGAGTTCTTTGTCTAAAACAACTGGAATTCGAGACTAAGGCCGCCTGAATTGCCGCATGTCATCTCCCTCCAACCATCTCCAATCGCAAAGGAATTTGCAGAAGCTCATGTAGGAATATACAGTGACCCGCCTACCAGGCCTCGTGTCCATACTCATCAACATAATCGTCGCCCTTTATTGCTGTCGCCGGGCTGCATGTGTAAGTGCGTGTCTGGGGTCAACCAAGAGGAGAAGGAAAAGCAATCTTGGAGTGGGGCAAATAAAAAAAAGAAGAATGTCCTGAAGAAATAAAATGGATATTGAGCCCCAAATAAAATTGAAATTCGGGATACAAAATATTGTCCCAACTTAATTCCCCTTTTCAGGACTAAGGTTAACCCCATTCATTTCAAGCCTTCGAGAGCAGGCTGCTCAGATAGAAAATCATCAATCACAAAGAAGGATAGCATCTGAGAGATAAGTTTTCCTTGCAAACTATATATTCAATATATTGTTCTATAAGAGCATGCTGTACATGAGATATTTTATAATGCGAGTATAAGTATGATTCAATTGATATATCATGAGCTATTAAATAACCCACGTAAACTGAAAAGGATGCATATGATGATAACCGAAAATGACCTTTTTGCTAATTTTCAACACCTTTGGAGATCTTTACATTAGATTGAAAGCATGATCGTCTTAAAATGATTTATTGAGCATTTATTTTGGGGATATTCTATGTTCATGATGCATCCCTTTTAAGTCTCTGATTAGTTATAGTAGAGATTAGCATGGGGCTTTTAAAGACCTAACCAAGCTATTTGGTTTCCATGCAGTTACAAAATAATTTTGTAACTTACACCGACCTATAAAGTAAATTCATTAGGAATTCAAAAGGTTTTATAACAAAAAAAAAGAAAAAAAATCATAAAATATTATAGCAATTCATTGTATTTCTTTTTCCTAATAATTTTGGGAACCAAAGTTGCATCTTTTACTCATTTTCCTGCATATTGTAGTTATTTCGTCATTTATTAGGTCCGGCACTATATTTGTGTTACCCGATGTTCATGATGCATCCCTTTTAAGTCTTTGATTAGTTATAGACTTTAGCCTTTGGGATATCTTAGAGATGCTCTGTGTGCATACATTTACAAAGCTCGAATAAGTCATCTAATACCACCTTTTACATGGTTTTATATAGTTGGCGTTTAATGTATAATAATATGTGTTGTCAGAAGAGCAGGGAGGGCCATAAGTTTCAATCACACGGGTAAATTTTTACTAATGAATTTCATGATTGCATGATTTTAACTTGGAAACAAACACAATTCATTCAAAACATGAAAACTTAAAACCAAACATAAATATTTTTTCAAAAGCATGAAACTCAAGAATCCTATTAACTATTAGGATCCAACTCAGTACGTTTCTCCTAATTATTTATTCATTTCATTCTTCACTCATCAGGTGGAAACTGTCCACGATGCTTCCAAGACCTTCAGTATTTCTTGTTCACTCCTCGTCCGAGACTGCAACGACAAACCTAAGTGAGGTATGTAAGAAATCAAACTATTAAGATTTGCAACAATATTAAGGCAATAAGAAAATAACAAAAAGAATATGTGAAATTCAGACCTTCTTTTCTTAATGACATCCTTTGTTTCATTGTCTGAATCTTCAACATCATCCCTTAAATAACACAATTATAAATGACATGTAAGCAGTTATAGTTTAAATTGTTTCCAAATGTGGATGAAGGATCCATTGCCTAACCTTTTTTGATGTTGTCTTCAGTAGGCTTTGATGGAGTAGACACTGATGGATCATCCGATAATTTCTTCAACTGGCGCTTTTTAGTAGCCGTAACTTGGCCAGCTTTCTCCTCCTCTATATCAGCGTCTGATTGCTCAACATCAACCCTGAAACAATTAAAAAATAAATGAGGTAAGCAGTAGTTGTATTTTATATTGTTAAAACTTGCGAATTGAGGTATCATTGATTAACCTTTCAATGGGGTTTTCTTGAAGGCTCGACTGGATTTGTCTCGTAGCGGCTATTTCCTCAATCTGCTAGAACTCGTACCCTCATCACCAGTCGGGTTCCGCACAAATTGCCGAACATGTGAAGCTCTCGTAGCTTCCATGTTCATAGTAAGTGTGTGTCTTTATCTCCAGAGTGTGGGTACTACCCACAATTTCAGAAATGGCACGCGGCAACACAACATGATCATCTGATTCCTGTAAAAGAAGATAAGGTTAGGGCTAATTATTATATTACTATTTTTAACCTTTAAACATTAATTCTGTATCATTAAGAATGTACCTCCCCATCTGTACCAAAAAGTTCGGCTGCTGAGTGTTTAACCACTTCTGTTGCAGTCTCGTCAAACATCACAACAATAGTCTGCTCTGTCTCATCGGATACACCGAGCTCGAGCCTGTACCTACACACCCAATATTGCATCAAATTGGTATTCAATTTTTTCATTCTTTTAAAATTTATACAAATGTCAATAATTTTTGGAACAAAATTATGGGTTAATATTTTTAAAAACCAAATAACAACTAATGTAAGAAGCATGAAATTCTGAAATTCTTTGTTTTCCAGTGTCTTTACTGTAATATCTGCAAATTTTCGATTTTCGGTAAATTTCTTTTTTCGGCCGAAGTCCATTTTGACGACTCGCTTTTGACCGTTTCGTCATTCAGAGAATATTTAATTCTGCACTTTTTGTCATCCGAGTTCGTTTCGGTGCTGCTTTGTTGAGCTCCGTGCTTTTTAGCGACTTTTCCGCGCTTGAGTTCGGTTCTTGCGAATCTCGTTCGAAACTGTCGTTGGGGTTTTTTGTAAGTTCATTTAACGTTGTTATACGTGTTGTGAGCTTCGGTTTGATTATTCGTTGTCGTATGGTGATTTTCGGGCATTTGGGCCATTTTCGTAATTTCCCAAAGTTTGGGGTAATTACCTTCCGTTGTCGAATTTCGAGCCTTCGGGTGGTCGGAATCATGTGTTCTACTAGCTCATAGATTCGTCTTTGTGAGTACTTCGTAACCGTATCTTCGGTTCGTATTCAGGTTCGGGTTTCGGTGTCGTTTTGTTGAATTCAGGATTACTAAACGACTTTTCTAAGTATGAATTCGACTTTGTTAGATCACCATTAATTTTTGGTAACTCCAAAAAATTCTGAATCTTTGCAATATTATAGAGCATCGAGTTAGCTTTCCAATGGTTCTAACGGTGAGTCAATCGGAGTCCGGACGAGAGAGTTATGGTCGTTTTAGCTCACCCGCTCGTTATTGGCCGATCACTGCCGGCCGAACTCGGCCGTGTCGTCCGACACGGCCCGTGCCGTACTCGTCCGGAAATGCAGAAAAGTTTCTGTCTCAGGACCCGACCGTGTCGTCCGACACGGCCTGCGGCCGAACTCTTCCGGATAAGCGAGCCGATCGCTGACACGCCCGACCGTGTTCCAGGACACGGCCGAGTCGTGCCGAAGTCGCCGTCGGACGGGTCACTATCGGAAAGCCCTCCGCGCCGCGACCGTGTCCGGGCAGACACGGCCGAGTCCCTCGCCGGGTTAATCGTGACACGACCGTGCCGATCGGCACGGGCAGTGTCCGGCAGACAGTCAACCCCTATAAAAGGCCCTGCAGACGTTTTTCTTGCCATTTTTCACCTTCTTCTTCTCCTCTTCCGCAGCTGGGCGTGTTCTAAGCTTGAAGCCATGTTGTTTAACAACATATCCATGAAGTCTTGGAGTTCATATCATCAATCATCCATCCTATAACATCCTTTGATCGAGCGAATCAGGTCAGATTTTCTAGAAATCTAATTTTGGGGATTTTGGGTATTTTGTTCGATTTCGTCCGTTTAATCCGATTTAACTTAGGATTGTGATGGATTGATGATTATTTAGATGTATTATATCATTTCCCTTGTTATTCCATGGTTGGATCGTATTGATTCGTTATTTTGGTCGAGTTCTTGATCGACGCCTTGAAGGTGTCCGGTAAAATGTCATAGAGGGGTTTGCGGGCGTTCTACGATTATTCTTCCTCGTATGATCGATGATTTATTGATTATATGTTGTTAGGGTCGAATTCTTGTGAAGAACTCGAGTCAGAACCCTTTCGTTCGTTGTCTTCTTCGGGGTCCGAGCTTCCCGGTCGAACCGTGTTCTTCGGAGCGTTTGGTAGCGGTTATTAAGGCAAGTATCTTACTATACGACTTGTATCTTGCGACTAGTAATTACGTATGAGATGTATAATGACTTTGCTTGCCTTCGTAAATATGTTCCGTTTGAGTTGGTTGTGTTTTCCGCAATTTGAAGGCTTTGTGATAATAGTGTTATATCAGTATACGTGTTAGGCGTTGTGCCATTTGTGCAGGAATGCGACGTACACATGGGATGGTTGTACACTTGGTTGTACAATGTATTGTGTACCGAATGTGTGTTATGTTGTTTAAATGTCGTTGATTGATGATAGTTGTTGCGAGTGTCGAGGTTGTGTTATTTGCGATGTACGATTTTGTGGTGATCAAGGTGATTGATTAATGGTGCTCGTTGTTCTATGTAATGTGAATGTGAATATGTGTGTGACCGCTAAGTTCACTCGTGTTGGTTCGACGGGACCTACGAGGATTCGTGGCAGTGGACTACGGGATCAGAACTTAGTGAGGTACTGAGGTCCAATCGTGCTGGTCTGACGAGGCCTACGATAATGCATGGCAGTGGACCATGAGTTTCGGACACAGTGCGTCCAACCGGGTGAGCTCGACGGGGCTTACGGTGACACGTGGCAGTGGACTACGGTGTCAGGACTGTGTGTGTGAAATTGGTTATGTTTGGTTAATAGTCCGTGTGGGTTGTTGAACCTACGGAGACACGTGACAGTGGATCACGGTGTCGGAATTGGTTATGTCTGGTTAATAGTCTATGCGGGTTGTTGAACCTACGGAGACACGTGACAGTGGATCACGGTGTCGGAATTGATTATGTTTGTTTAATTGTGCGTGGTGTAGTCCGTGCGGGTTGTTGAACCTACGGAGACACGTGACAGTGGATCACGGTGTCATGAGCATGATTGTTTTCAAATCAAAGTTTTGAAAAGAAAGTTTTAAGAAAGGAATATTGGGCCGAGCCCCACGAGATTTATGAAATGTTTTCGTACTGTGAATTATTGAAATACAATTTGTGATTTGGCTTAAGACCCTAAGATTTTCGAAAGGTTTGAAATTCTAAAAATTCCCGAGATGATAATCTTATTTTCGAATGCTCCATAGTTTACCTTCCCTTGTGAAAACCTCCCGGGAATATTTTGATACTTGATTATTATATTGGATTCGCGATTATTATTTGCTTGTTACATTTCGTATGATTTGATACTTGCACTAGTAAAACAGTGGAGTTTTACTAACCCCCGAGTAATCGGGGGGTGGATGTCTGCTTAAGGCCCGTGTACATGCATTCGGGGAGCACACAGGATTGGCACAAGAGGATGACGAGTGCGATACTAATCATGAGTCGAGAGTTGTCTTGATTTTTGTTGTGTTGTCGAGTTGATTTCAGTCTTCCATGTATTGTATTTCGACCCTGTGTGGGTAATGTTATTTAAGTCGGTTTTATCGATTGGGTTGTGTGACCTCATCGGTCTGTGTATTCACGTGTAAGTGACCATATCGATCTGTATCATTTTATTGTTTGACTGGCCGGGCAAGCATTTGGTTTTTATGGATGTTTAGCTTTGGTAGATCCTTGTGGAAAGGGTCTACGACGTGTAATATTCCCATATGGTTTTGGGGGTGTTACATTTATGGTATCGAGCTTAGGTTGCGAAACCTAGGTGTCGGGTCGAGTCAAGTCGTGATTTGTCGAGTAATGTGTTGTCATGTCGTTTGAGTCATCGGGTGACAAGTTGAGTTGTGCGTAGTCACAACGTGTCGGTTATGTTGTCGGACGAGATTGGTATCGTGGGCGACCGTCACCTCCGTGCGACTGTGGATGTAAGTCTCCTCTTTTATGCGAAGTACCTGTGTATCTCGATTTTATCTTAGTGAGTTAATTGCGGTGCATGATTTTCTTTACATGATTGTGTAATATAATTGTGTTTAGTACTTGTGGCATATAGTATGTGTATAGAATCGGGCACATTATTGTTTTATCTTTGAACCACCGGGTGGTGTGGTATGGTGTGGAAGTTGTAAACCTTGATGGATTTGAAAAGGTATCGGATCGAGTTTTATTTTGAAAATCGATTCCTTAACCGAGTTTTGACATTATGGCCTTGATCGCTTTTGGCGAAATTCTTATGACGGTATTTAGTATTTTGTAAATGGCTTTTGTGAGTTTTGAAATATTACCGCCATCGGCCCTTTTGGCGTTTTTGTAAATAGTTTTTATCTGGTGGGTTCCGGCAGGACCCACAACGCTATAATGTTCCGTAATTACTCGAGATTTTTGGGCATTCTAGCCCATTGAATTATCTTTGAAAATCTTGAGTATCTTAGAAATAAATTTCGAGACGTACGTTTAAAATGAATTGTTTTCTCATGGTACTTCCAAGGTGCCACGATATGTTTCAATTCTTCTACCTCGAGGACCAAAATGTTTTGAGATATTTTTCAATGTTTTATAAACACTTTTACTTAGACCCGAGGGTCGAATATTTCCGAAAGTTTTTCACGAAAAGAAAGTGTCCTCATTTTTATCGAATGCGAAATAGTTTTCCAAAGTCTCGATAACGATGTTTCACGATTGTACTTTTTTTTGAAGGGTGATACTCAAGATCAATCGGTGTTTCCAAAATTATTTTCAAAAGGAGGTTTTCGTTTTAAAAACCTATCCATTCCCGTTTGAGGGCCGGGGTATGTATGTATGATGTTCACGTTGTCGTTATGATGTTTGCTCCCGAGTATGATCGAATTGGTGCCATGAACGTCCAGCGTTGCCACGCATTTCTTGTACTAGCCCTCTCGTGAGAGGTGTGAACCGGTGTTTATCGTTTATCGCCTCGTGGCGATTTGCGTGTTGTCGCACGAGTGTGAGATGTTGAAGCTTGGGTTTGTACGTTTGTGTACATGTGTGATTGTTTCATAATGTTTGTAATTATGTGCTGATTATCGTTCGGGCCGTTGATGTCGCCGAACGATACTGTCATTGTTGTAGTGTTTGTGTGTGTATTACTTTACGATGGTAATCGTTGTATATGATATGTGTTATGATTCTTTATTATGCTGAGTTAGCATCTCCGGTATGTTGTTTTGCGGTGTTATGTTCCATTGTATCTAGCATCTGTATTTTCGATATGCCGAGCCGAGGCATTTCGAACGTATTGTGCCGGGGGCATGTACGTGCCAATTGTCCTTCTCGTCAGTAACGCTTTTCAAGTGTGGACCCGAGAGACACAGGATCCAGTTTTGCGAGTTGGGTTCCGAGTCTTTCGGGGCGCGAGCTTCAGTATAGATATGAGGATCGGATCTGAGAGGCCCATGGGAGATATTTCTGTCGTTTGCTTTTTGTGTTGTCACCTTACTTCAGTTGTTGTGAGTTGCGGGAACGACATTTCTTTTATAAGAGGTCGAATGTAATGCCTGTATCGTTTTGACTTCTGAATTTCCTCTTTCTCAGGTCTATCGACTCGTCGTGTTCGTTGATACTTTATGAACTTGTTCTGTATTTCGGTTTCATCGTTCGAACGAACTGTGAACTTGTTGTGGGTCGATCTGGTTATCGATGTGATTTTTTGGGTTCAGTTCGATTCTTGTGAACCTTGTTCGGGAGTGACCTCATCTGGTTCTATTAGTTCTTTTATTCGAAGTGGATCGGATTTGGAACTCTTGTGTTTTCGACTCTGTCGACTCATTATGTTTGTTGACATTTCTGAGCTTGTCCTGCCCCTTGCTTTTGTTGAATGAACGAGTGTGGTATTGTTTTGGAATAACTCATTTGTCGTTGTGACTTTTCAATCGCTATTCCCTTTCCTGTGGATCTTATGGGAATGCACGTCTTGTTGTTCTCACCAGATCATCCTGGGAGTTGTTGTTTGAATTTTCTTATCCTTCGTGTTTCGAACATGATTGTTCGATTTTTGTTGTCTCGATCGTTGTGGTTCGATCGTTTGTTTGTTCGGTTTTGTTCTCGTTTCGTGATTGTTGAGCATTCAGGCTCCTTCCTAATTCCCTTAAGTTCGGGAAATTAGTCTCGTTTTCGATCTTCCAACCCTTGGGCGGTGGGATTCCATATTTGTTCAGCGGTTGGCTCGCGTTTTGATTGATGTACCGTTGGGATGGTCAATCATATTGATTTTCGTTCGTTGTGTTTTGTGATTGCCGGATAATTGACTTGGCTATATTATCCGTTTGATGACGCTTGTCATTTGTTGGTTTTATTATATCCCTAACGGAGACGTTGTGTTGGTCGCCGTGGAGCGTGTTTTCACGCCGTATATTCCTTTGCGTTGTTTGTAACATTTCGCCGTTGGGCGTTAGTTACGCATTCTTGTGTATCTCGTTGAGTTTTTCCTGGCGGAATATTTCTTCCCCCTACTTGTTTTAAGTTTCGGGACGAAACTTCTTTTAAGGAGGGTAGAATGTAATATCTGCAAATTTTCGATTTTCGGTAAATTTCTTTTTCGGCCGAAGTCCGTTTTGACGACTCGCTTTTGACCGTTTCGTCATTCGGAGAATATTTAATTCTGCACTTTTTGTCATCCGAGTTCGTTTCGGTGCTGCTTTGTTGAGTTCCGTGCTTTTAGCGACTTTTCCGCGCTTGAGTTCGGTTCTTGCGAATCTCGCTCAAATCGCTGCTTGGGGTTTTTCGTAAGTTCATTTAACGTTGTTATACGTGTTGTGAGCTTCGGTTTGATTATTCGTTGTCGTATGGTGATTTTCGGGCATTTGGGCCATTTTCGTAATTTCCCAAAGTTTGGGGTAATTACCTTCCGTTGTCGAATTTCGAGCCTTCGGGTGGTCGGAATCGTGTGTTCTACTAGCTCTTAGATTCGTCTTTGTGAGTACTTCGTAACCGTATCTTCGGTTCGTATTCGAGTTTCGGTGTCGCTTTTGTTGAATTCAGATTATTAAACGACTTTTCTAAGTATGAATTCGACTTTGTTAGATCACCATTAATTTTTGGTAACTCCAAAAAATTCTGAATCTTTGCAATATTATAGAGCATCGAGTTAGCTTTCCAATGGTTCTAACGGTGAGTCAATCGGAGTCCGGACGAGAGAGTTATGGTCGCTTTAGCTCACCCGCTCGTTATTGCCGATCATCGCCGGCGAACTCGGCCGTGTCGTCCGACACGGCCCGTGCTGCACTCGTCCGGAAATGCCGAAAAGTTTCTGTCTCAGGACCCGATCGTGTCGTCCGACACGGCCGCGTGCCGAACTCTTCCGGATAAGCTGACCGATCGCTGACACGCCCGACCGTGTTCCAGACACGGCCGAGTCGCCGAAGTCATTGCCGGACGGTCACTATCGGAAGGCCCTCCGCGCCGCGACCGTGTCAAGCGAGGACACGGTCGAGTCCTGTCGGCCAAGCGTGCGACACGACCGCGCCGATCGGCACGGCCGTGTCCGGCAGGCGATCAACCCCTATAAAAGGCCCTGCAGACGTTTTTCTTGCCATTTTTCACCTTCTTCTTCTCCTCTTCCGCAGCTGGGCGTGTTCTAAGCTTGAAGCCATGTTGTTTAACAACATATCCATGAAGTCTTGGAGTTCATATCATCAATCATGTAACACCCCAAACTAGGCGGATATTACAGTGCCGTAGATCCCCAACTGGGACCCACTAGGCAAATGAAAATGAATGAATTACACAAGATAAATGTAGTACCGAACTACATTACAGCAATAATTACTCCGATGTGGAGTTTAGTTACAACACACCAGACAATACTGACACCGGTGTATTTTATATGAAGATAAAATACACAACACTGAATGAAACGGAGTATTCAAATGAAAGTCTGCAGCGGAAAATAAAGAACAATAACATGAATAACTGAAAGATCGGGGCCCCCTACTAGTATCACTAGGACTCCTCGCCGTCAACGTGCTCTCCCCGTGCGTTTGCCTGGCCATGACCTGAAAAACAAAATCCCCAAACGGGGTCAGTTACAAAGAACAACAATCCTCAAGAGTTGAAAATACACAATCATGATTATATCTGAAGTTATGAAACATCCTGTCGAAACATACGCAATCAAACATGCTATATGAATCAACTAACAGTACGGCTCAAAGGAAATGGCGCCACACTACGCCCGGGATGGAAATGTGTCCGTGCACAAGCCACCAACGAGTATCGATCGAATACACGTGTGGTCTTGTACCTAATCAGTCTCACGAAACAATCAATCTCGTGTGCACAGTCCAATGTGAGGCCACCAACCAACACACGACTATAATGTGCCCGACATGAAAACCCTACACATACCAACCGGCACGCCAGTATGACCCGGAATGCCACGATATAACAAAAGTGACATCGAAAATGAATAATGACTCACCGAGGTGGAATGGTAACGAAATAAATTACAGCTCAATGAAAAGATTGGAACCGTCGTTCCTTATGACTGAAACGATTAATTGATAACAACAAGTTTTGATATGATTAATATAATGATGAATGAGTTATGATTATGAATGAACAACAACAAAAGGGATGAATATCCTTTTAACCGAGTAAGAATTAACTTACAAAATACCGATGAAGAAAGTCCTTCCACGAACAAATGTCCTAAATGAAGTGTCGGTCGCACGAACAACCTTAATTTAATACAATTACCGACAATCCGATCAATATACGAATCAAACACGAATATAACGAACTCAAAACGTCGATACGACTAAACCAAGTCCATAGAGGCATTAAATCAAACATGTTGTATCCAAACTCCGATTGTTTACAATCAAACCTCAATATACCAATATCAAAATCCCCAAGAAGTGTTTCAAACCAACAAAATATCTCCAATACGATCAATAATCCGTTATGAATATCCAAAAACGTGATTATAACAACAATTAGTCAAAAATCCCCAATTCCAACTCGATATTCAAGGTGTTCTCGAATAATTCCTCAATAATCCAATGAATCCTTATACAAACTCATAATCATATACATATCCCTTCATATAACATGATTATAACGTCCAAAACATCATATCTCAACACAAAATCGAAGTCCAAAGTGTTGAAGGAATTACCTCTTGATGATCCAAGTACTTTAATCCGAAGAACACGCGTTAGATTGATTATCCGGGCTTCACGATCGAAAGGAGATGAAGAAAATCAAACACCCAAATGATTTGTGAAGGAAAAACCCTCCCTCAAGCTTACTCTCACGGTTGAAGGTGAAGAAAAGGGATAGAAATAGTGAAATCTTGAAAAAACGAATTTAAGGGAGTTGATGCTGCCGGACACGGCCGCGTGCCGATCGGCACGGCCGCGTGTCGCATACCGGCCGGCTTGGCCGACAGGACTCGACCGTGTCACCGCTTGACACGGTCGCGGCGCGAGGGCCTCCCGACGATGACTCCGTCCGACGGCCGACTTAAGATGACTCGGCCGTGCGAGACGACACGGTCGGGCGTGTCAGCGATCGCTCGCTTATCCGGAAGGGTTCGACTCGGCCGTGCCAGACGACACGGTCGGGTCCTGAGGCAGACACTTCGGCACTTTCCGGACGAGTACGACACGGCCGAGTTCGTTCGGCAGTGATCGGCCAAAACTGAAAAATGAGCGGTTGAGCTAAAACGACCATAACTCTCTCATCCGGACTCCGATTGACTCACCGTTTGAACCATAGGAAAGCTAACTCGATGCTCTATAATATTGCAAAGATTTAGAATTTTCGGAGTTACCAAAAATTAATGGTGATCTAACAAAGTCGAACTCATATGAGGAAAGTTGAAACAATGAACAATAACGATACACCACTCGAAGTTTTTCCGAACGGTGAACACGGTGAATGAATATGATTGGTGAATGATTATAAATGAGTGAAAATCCACTGAGTGACAATCACCGAATAAAATTACTGAATGATAATGACTGAATTACAACCGGGTATTACATACACCCCCCCTTAAAAGAGTTTCGTCCCCGAAACTAAGGGTCAAACAACTCGGGATAACACTCCCGCATACTATCCTCGGTTTCCCAAGTGGCCTCTTCGACTCCGTGTCTAGACCACTGAATCTTGACCAAAGGGATCGTCTTGTTCCTCAACTGTTTGATTCGCCGCTCTAACACTCGTACAGGACGCTCCTCGTACGAATGATCATCCGCGATCTTGATTTCGTCGAACTGAAGTATGTGACTCGGGTCGGCAACATACTTCCGCAACTGAGAGACGTGAAACACATTATGAATCCTGCTCAAAGCCGGAGGTAAAGCCAATCGATAAGCTAACTCGCCTACTCGATCCAAAATTTCAAACGGTCCAATGAATCTCGGACTCAACTTCCCGTTTTCAAAGCGGAAAATACCTCGACTGGGATACCTTGACCAAAACATGGTCACCCGTCTCGAACTCTAGTGGTCGACGACGATTTATCGCATATGATTTACGCCGACTGAGCCGTCAACATACGACTCTTGATCAAAGCTACCTTCTCTCGGGCGGCTATAAGCATATCGGGCTCGGTGCCGATTGATTCGACAAGTCATCCCAACACAAAGGAGATCGACAAAGACGACCGTACAAGGCCTCGTAAGGTGCCATCTTAATGGAGACATGCCAACTATACCAGACGTGGACTTAAACAACAAGAATCGGGCTTCCCAATCGTCTACTAATCGAGGACGCATGCCCTCAATATGTCCTCTAATGTCCGAATAGTTCTCTCCGATTGTCCGTCGACCGAGGATGAAAGGCAATCTTGAGATTAAGCTGATTTCCCATAGCACGATGAACTGATTTCCAAAATGGGAAACAAATCGTCCGTCACGATCGGAAACGATACTCTTAGGAGTACCGTGAAGTCTCACTATCTCTTTGATGAACAACTGGGCCAGTCTCTTGGGACTCCACATCTCCTTGATTTCAAGGAAATGAGCTAAATTAGTAAAGCAGTCCGCGATCACTCAGATCGTATTTATGCCCCGACGACTCGTCGGCAATTCGTGATGAATTCCATAGAAATGTCTTCCCACTTCCATTCTGGAATAGGAGCGGTATCAGCATACTCGCGGCCGAGGTTACATCTTGACTTGTTGACAGGTTAAGCATCTCGAAACAAATTCTGCGACTTCTCGCTTCATATTACTCCACCAGTAATTTTGTTTCAAGTCTTTGTACATCTTGCTGGACCCCAGATGAACAGAATAAGGGGTAGCATGAGCTTCTCTCAAAATAGAGTTTTTCAACTCGTCAGTACACACATCCGATTCTTAAATCTCAAAAGTCCATCCTCGCGGATCACGAATCCAGGGGCTTTCCCCTGAGCCACATCTTCACGGATGCGCAACAATGAAGGGTCTGAACTCTGATTCTCTCTGATTACCTCCTCAAGAGATGATGAAATCTCTAACATACAAAGTGTCCCGAATTGGCGGCTGGACCTCGATCTCGGGTCTAAGGAATTCTGCTGAAGCTTCTTACGAGCTGTTAAACGAGCAAGCATCTGCTCTGCACGGACTTACGACTCAAGGCGTCGGCGACAACATTCGCCTTGCCCAGGTGGTAAAGGATCTCGATATCAAAATCTTTGATTAGTTCTAACCACCGCCTCTGTCGCATATTTAACTCCTTGTGAGTAAATATATCCTTCAACTCTTGTGATTGGTGAAGATATAACAGGTGATGCCATAAAGGCAACGACGCCAAATCCCCAACGCGAAAACCACGGCTGCTAGCTCCAGGTCGTGGGTTGGATAATTGACCAACTAATCCGAGGAAACATCGGATTTACTTAATATCTTTCGGAGGTTGCCAATCTCGGATAGTCTCCGTCTTCTGAGGGTCGACACGAACTCTGTCAGATGAAATTACATGTCCGAGAAAGTCACTTCGGACCTCCAGGACTCACATTTGGAAAACTTTCCATAAAGTTGCTCTCGTCTCAACACGTCGAGAACCTGAAGAAGATGAACCTCGTATTCCTCTCGGCTACGAGAATAAATCAAAATGTCGTCGATGAAGAAAACAACAAACTGATCCAAAAAGTCGATGAAAACCCGATTCATTAACCCCCATGAATACCACAGGTGCAATAGTTAGCCCGAACGGCATAACTACGAACTCATAATGACCATAGCGTGTACGAAACGCTGTCCTCGCGATATCCGACTCTCGAATCCGCAACTGGTGATATCCAGATCTTAAGTCGATCCTGGAAAATACTGAGGCTCCCTGAAGTTGATCTAAAAGATCAACAATACGAGGTAAAGGATACTACTCTTGATCATCACCCTGTTCAACTCCTGGTAATTAATACACACACGAGACGATCCATCCTTCTCCTTGACAGATCACACTGGTGCTCCTCACGGGGATGCAATCGGTCGGAGATAACCTTTCTCGAACTATTTCTAAAGTTGAATCTTCAACTCCTGCATTCTGGTCGGGGTCATCCGATACGGTGCCTTCGATAAAGGGGACGTACCGGCTCCAACTCACTCCTGAATTCCCTTACTCTATGTGAAGGCAACCAGATAACTCGTCTGGAAATACATCGTCAATCGATGACAATGATACCACGAATGATTGAACATTTCGATTGCCCTAGAATGGTCAATCGATAAAAAGAGATACCAATAATGATTGAACAACTCGATTGCCTTAGAAAGGTCAATCGATGAAGATGATACAATGAATGTTTGAATAACTCGATTGTCTTAGAAAGGCCAATCGATGGAAATGATACAATGAATGATTGAATAACTCGATTGCCCTAGAAAGGCCAATCGATGAAAATGATACAATGAATGATTGAATGACTCGATTGTCTTAGAAAAGCCAATCGATTAAAATGATACAATGAATGATTGAATGACTCGATTGTCTTAGAAAAGCCAATCGATGAAAATGATACAATGAATGATTGAATGACTCGATTGTCTTTAGAAAAGCCAATCGATGGAAATAATACAAGGAATGATTGAATAACTCGATTGCCCTAGAAAGGCCAATCGATGAGAATGATACAATGAATGATTGAATAGTTCGATTGCGGAATTTCTCTGCTTTCGCCATAATAATACTTCTTACGGAACAACGGGATTACTTCCTGAAGCACACATTCAACAACCAACGACGGAAAGATAGCGACCAAACGCTAACAAGCACTGAGGATAGTATCAAGACGATCAAACCAACTAATACCGAAAATTACATCGTCCTAAGATAAATTCACCACGATTAGATCCATCAACCAATCACGGTCATTAAGTAGGACTATCCCGAAACAAGTCTATTCAAGCATGAATCGAAAATGAATGAATGCGGTGTACCAAAGATCAAAAGGTACACACAAGTTGAAATAAAATTACGAGTATACCGAAATCATTCGGGCCACCGGATCGTCGATCCTCCTCATCATATAAATGCAGGACTTAGGCCCCGAACCGGACGCTCCGTCGATAAATACGAGCTCCAACTCTATTTGCTTCCGATGTCTTAAACAACGTTGACAAAGCGATCCCGATTCGAAAGGCCGATTGCTTCGGGCTGAGATGCCGGAGCCGACTTGGAGTCCTTTCGGCAAAAACGGGCCTTATGCCCAAAATTCCCACAATTATAGCACGTGATAGACGGTTTGGACACTCGGTGCTGAAATGACGGCGTTCCACAATTGAAGCAGTGATGGCCGGCGGCGCTCGGGAATGAGATCCCGCACGATTATGCGCCGTAGAAGGTCGCTCGAAACGATAGGGCTCACACGAGGATTCTTGAAGGTTGGTGACCGCCTTCGGATAGATTACGCCGTTGATTTCCTGTTGACATATGCAGGTTCCGCTCGGCAATTTCCTTAGCGGTGGCTCAAACGGGAGAGTTCTCTCGATTAATCCGGTCAGAGTGGCGCAATGATGATTGAGCAATCGCACATGGGTCATCATGGTGCATAAAAGTGAGTGGATCAACCCGTACATCTTCCGATCGAGCCGAGTCCTGGGCACGATTTCCCGGCCAGTGATTATTTCTTGGGTTTCGGTCCGCACCTTCTCTCCCCGTGCATCCTCGACGACTCTCTCCATACCGAAGTAGGGAGGTCGCATAATGATTATATTTCCGCATGATTAGCACGTTATGATTATGTCATGAGATGATGAAAATGAGTATACATGCTCTAACTTAGTGATTATATGAATGATTTACTGAAGTTACATGATTATCTGATGAAATTCTTGAAATGATTATCTTGAATAACTTAACAAGACTGACAATATGATTATCTAGGTTGACAACTGAGTAATGAAATGAATTGAGTAATTAATGAGTTAACATGATCGTCCTGATTATTAACTGAGTAATGAAATGAATTAAGTGATTGATGAGTTAATATGATCGTCCCGATCATAATGAATGATGATGTTTGAGGATTGTTAAATGATGAATGATGAATGAATGACTATTGCCAGAAATTATACCATGGCGTTAGAAGTCTTACAGTTCTTTCGGTCTGATTGGCTCGGCATCTGCACAGGTCACACGTGACGCGAAAGTCCAATGATACTAGTCCGATGACGATGATTTCAAATGAGACATGACTCGGAAGGTAGTATTCAAAACCACGCTCCGATACCAACTCTGTAACACCCCAAACTAGGCGGATATTACAGTGCCGTAGATCCCCAACTGGGACCCACTAGGCAAATGAAAATGAATGAATTACACAAGATAAATGTAGTACCGAACTACATTACAGCAATAATTACTCCGATGTGGAGTTTAGTTACAACACACCAGGACAATACCGAATACTGGTGTATTTTATATGAAGATAAAATACACAACACTGAATGAAACGGAGTATTCAAATGAAAGTCTGCAGCGGAAAATAAAGAACAATAACATGAATAACTGAAAGATCGGGGGCCCCTACTAGTATCACTAGGACTCCTCGCCGTCAACGTGCTCTCCCCGTGCGTTTGCCTGGCCATGACCTGAAAAACAAAATCCCCAAACGGGGTCAGTTACAAAGAAAAACAATCCTCAAGAGTTGAAAATACACAATCATGATTATATATGAAGTTATGAAACATCCTGTCGAAACATACGCAATCAAACATGCTATATGAATCAACTAACAGTACGGCTCAAAGGAAATGGCGCCACACTACGCCCGGGATGGAAATGTGTCCGTGCACAAGCCACCAACGAGTATCGATCGAATACACATGTGGTCTTGTACCTAATCAGTCTCACAAAACAATCAATCTCGTGTGCACAGTCCAATGTGAGGCCACCAACCAACACACGACTATAATGTGCCCGACATGAAAACCCTACACATACCAACCGGCACGCCAGTATGACCCGGAATGCCATGATATAACAAAAGTGACATCGAAAATGAATAATGACTCACCGAGGTGGAATGGTAACGAAATAAATGACAGCTCAATGAAAAGATTGGAACCGTCGTTCCTTATGGTAAACGATTAATTGATAACAACAAGTTTTGATATGATTAATATAATGATGAATGAGTTATGATTATGAATGAACAACAACAAAAGGGATGAATATCCTTTTAACCGAGTAAGAATTAACTTACAAAATACCGATGAAGAAAGTCCTTCCACGAACAAATGTCCTAAATGAAGTGTCGGTCATACGAACAACCTTAATTCAATACAATTACCGACAATCCGATCAATATACGAATCAAACACGAATATAACGAACTCAAAGCGTCGATACGACTAAACCAAGTCCATAGAGGCATTAAATCAAACACGTTGTATCCAAACTCCGATTGTTTACAATCAAACCTCAATATACCAATATCAAAATCCCCAAGAAGTGTTTCAAACCAACAAAATATCTCCAATACGATCAATAATCCGTTATGAATATCCAAAACGTGATTATAACAACAATTAGTCAAAAATCCCCAATTCCAACTCGATATTCAAGGTGTTCTCGAATAATTCCTCAATAATCCAATGAATCCTTATACAAACTCATAATCATATACATATCCCTTCATATAACATGATTATAACGTCCAAACATCATATCTCAACACAAAATCGAAGTCCAAGTGTTGAAGGAATTACCTCTTGATGATCCAAGTACTTTAATCCGAAGAACACGCGTTAGATTGATTATCGGACTTTACGATCGAAAGGAGATGAAGAAAATCAAACACCCAAATGATTTGTGAAGGAAAAACCCTCCCTCAAGCTTACTCTCACGGTTGAAGGTGAAGAAAAGGGATAGAAATGGTGAAATCTTGAAAAAATGAATTTAAGGGAGTTGATGCTGGGACACGGCGTGTCGTCGGCACGGCCGTGTCGCACACTGGCCCGGCGGTTGGCGGCGAGGACTCGGCCGTGTCCCGCTTGACACGGTCGCGGCGGAGGGCCTCCGGCGGTGACCGTCCGACAATGACTTCGGCATGACTCGGCCGTGCGGGCGACACGGTCGGGCGTGTCGGCGATCGCTCAGCTTATCCGGAAGGGTTCGACTCGGCCGTGCTGACGACGGTCGGGTCTGAGGCGTAACACCCGGCACTTTCCGGACGAGTACGGCACGGGCCGTGTCGGACGACACGGCCGAGTTCGTTCGGCAGTGATCGGCCAAAACTGAAAAATGAGCGGTTGAGCTAAAACGACCATAACTCTCTCGTCCGGACTCCGATTGACTCACCGTTTGAACCATAGGAAAGCTAACTCGATGCTCTATAATATTGCAAAGATTTAGAATTTTCGGAGTTACCAAAAATTAATGGTGATCTAACAAAGTCGAACTCATATGAGGAAAGTTGAAACAATGAACAATAACGATACACCACTCGAAGTTTTTCCGAACGGTGAACACGGTGAATGAATATGATTGGTGAATGATTATAAATGAGTGAAAATCCACTGAGTGACAATCACCGAATAAAATTACTGAATGATAATGACTGAATTACAACCGGGTATTACAAATCATCCATCCTATAACATCCTTTGATCGAGCGAATCAGGTCAGATTTTCTAGAAATCTAATTTTGGGGATTTTGGGTATTTTGTTCGATTTCGTCCGTTTAATCCGATTTAACTTAGGATTGTGATGTATTGATGATTATTTAGATGTATTATATCATTTCCCTTGTTATTCCATGGTTGGATCGTATTGATTCGTTATTTTGGTCGAGTTCTTGATCGACGCCTTGAAGGTGTCCGGTAAAATGTCATAGAGGGGTTTTCGGGCGTTCTACGATTATTCTTCCTCGTATGATCGATGATTTATTGATTATATGTTGTTAGGGTCGAATTCTTGTGAAGAACTCGAGTCGGAACCCTTTCGTTCGTTGTCTTCTTCGGGGTCCGAGCTTCCCGGTCGAACCGTGTTCTTCGGAGCGTTTGGTAGCGGTTATTAAGGCAAGTATCTTACTATACGACTTGTATCTTGCGACTAGTAATTACGTATGAGATGTATAATGACTTTGCTTGCCTTCGTAAATATGTTCCGTTTGAGTTGGTTGTGTTTTCCGCAATTTGAAGGCTTTGTGATAATAGTGTTATATCAGTATACGTGTTAGGCGTTGTGCCATTTGTGCAGGAATGCGACGTACACATGGGATGGTTGTACACTTGGTTGTACAATGTATTGTGTACCGAATGTGTGTTATGTTGGTTAAATGTCGTTGATTGATGATAGTTGTTGCGAGTGTCGAGGTTGTGTTATTTGCGTGCAATGTACGATTTTGTGGTGATCAAGGTGATTGATTAATGGTGCTCGTTGTTCTATGTAATGTGAATGTGAATATGTGTGTGACCGCTAAGTTCACTCGTGTTGGTTCGACGGGACCTACGAGGATTCGTGGCAGTGGACTACGGGATCATAACTTAGTGAGGTACTGAGGTCCAATCGTGCTGGTCTGACGAGGCCTACGATAATGCATGGCAGTGGACCATGAGTTTCGGACACAGTGCGTCCAACCGGGTGAGCTCGACGGGGCTTACGGTGACATGTGGCAGTGGACTACGGTATCAGGACTGTGTGTGTGAAAATGGTTATGTTTGGTTAATAGTCCGTGTGGGTTGTTGAACCTACGGAGACACGTGACAGTGGATCACGGTGTCGGAATTGGTTATGTCTGGTTAATAGTCCGTGCGGGTTGTTGAACCTACGGAGACACGTGACAGTGGATCACGGTGTCGAAATTGATTATGTTTGTTTAATTGTGCGTGGTGTAGTCCGTGCGGGTTGTTGAACCTACGGAGACACGTGACAGTGGATCACGGTGTCATGAGCATGATTGTTTTCAAATCAAAGTTTTGAAAAGAAAGTTTTAAGAAAGGAATATTGGGCCGAGCCCCACGAGATTTATGAAATGTTTTAAATCTTGTGAATTATTGAAATACAATTTGTGATTTGGCTTAAGACCCTAAGATTTTCGAAAGGTTTGAAATTCTAAAAATTCCCGAGATGATAATCTTATTTTCGAATGCTCCATAGTTTACCTTCCCTTGTGAAAACCTCCCGGGAATATTTTGATACTTGATTATTATATTGGATTCGCGATTATTATTTGCTTGTTACATTTCGTATGATTTGATACTTGCACTAGTAAAATAGTGGAGTTTTACTAACCCCCGAGTAATCGGGGTGTGGATGTCTGTTTTGCGTCCAGGTACATGCAGTTCGGGGAGCGATCACGGGATTGGCACAAGAGGATGACGAGCTGCGATACTAATCATGAGTCGAGAGTTGTCTTGATTTTTGTTGTGTTGTCAGAGTTGATTTCAGTCTTCCGCTGTATTGTATTTCGACCCCTGTGTGGGTAATGTTATTTAAGTCAGTTTTATCGATTGGGTTGTGTGACCTCATCGGTCTGTGTATTCACGTGTAAGTGACCATATCGATCTGTATCATTTTATTGTTTGACCCTGGCTGGGCAAGCATTTGGTTGTTTATGGATGTTTAGCCTGGTAGATCCTTGTGGAAAGGGTCTACGGCGTGTAATATTCCCATATGGTTTTGGGGGTGTTACATTTACATCTTACAATGATATCTCGTGAAGAAATTCTCTGACCAAAATTTATACAAATGTTAATAATTTTTGGAACAAAATTATGGGTTAATATTTTTAAAAACCAAATAACAACTAATGTAAAGAAAGAGCGATACCTTACAACTGGATAGTCCACAGATTTGTTACATCCTTCACACCAAAATTTACCTTCATGCCTTGTTAAACCTTTCTTGCATTTCTCACCTCCACACGATGGATAGTTCCACCCCTTTCTAGTTATGACTCTATCTATCCTCACCTTACAGTGGAAGGTTGAGCTCTAAAGAGTGAAAAAGCAGGTAAATAGGATGCAATAGGCTATAATTACATTAACAAAAGATTAGAATAGAACATAAGTACATCACTGTTCCTGTTTCTTGCCCAAATCAACACATTTTCAAGTGTCCCAGGCTTTGGTATAGAGTGGTCAACCGGCACACCTTCCCTTTTTAGATTAACACCACTGCAAGAAACATTAGGGTTAGATGCTAACATGATTAACGTGTAGGGTGAATCTAAATGTGATTACCTAATGCCGCCTTTAAATTGTTTCAGAGCTGGAATGTCATCATCATCCAGAATGAGGGTGGAGGAGCTGCTCGACAAATAAAGCTTATCTGAAAGATAAGTACATATAATCAGTTAAGCCTTGATTGTCATAAACCACATAGAAACATTATGTTGAATAGACCCTTACTATTGTAGTATTTAGCATTGACTGAAGTTAGAACCACGGCACACAGCCCAGTATGTTTAGCTTTCTTTTCTACTAAGACATCGCCTAAAGCACCCCATAGGGTAACCCTAATTGACTGCCCACTGCTTAAAGCAATATAAGACTAACGATTAGGAAAACAACATGTAATTAGCTGTAAGAAAGGTACGAAATAACACATACCTTTCGTTGGCAAGATGGAAATCAAGATTTCTTGAACACGATCTACGATAGGTGGTCCTACCAACATTGGTCATGTAACCAACAACATCGAAAAATATACAAAAATTATAATTATAGATATAAACTGGAAATCAACGGAAAACATTTGACAATCATGAACTTACCAATTAGAAATTTATTGCCTGTAGGTTCAAGCTTGTCGAATGGTACCAATTGGAAGGGATGTCTGACAAAACCATCCGCCTTGACTGCAGCTTTCCTTACGGACGTTGATCCATGAAATTCAATCATGAAACCAGAGTCCTTCAAAACACGGTATTCATCCTTATTTTTCATGACACTAAAGTCTTTGATTGAGTAGATCAAACCATCTTTTAATTTGTCAACAAAATTATGTGAAACGCTGGCTTTTGTAGTACAGTGTGATTAGTGCATAATTGATCTAAAATTCATATACAAAATATTCATTTTTCCGGGCATAATTGTACTGATTTGTGATTAAAAATATATATTTTACATATATGTCCAAACATGAGCTAAAAATGGTTATTTTACAGATTACTGCCATGAAGCATCAAAAAGGACGGAAAACAAGATCAAATCCAACGACGGGAATTTTTCCAGGACAAACGACCATACAAAACGGCGCAAAATGGACCGTGTTATGTCGGCCGTTTCACATACGGCGCAAAAGAGGCCGTGTCTTGGGCCGTTTCACACACGGCCGGCATTTAGCGCCGTGTCCTCGCGCGTATTCCGGAAGAGACCGAGTCACCACAAACGGCGCACAACACGGGGCAAACTGGGCCGTTTTTCATCGCCGTGTTTCAGCAGATGCCATGCAAAATTAGTCCACTTTTGACCAACTTGTGAAATCAACCACAAGATATTTTTTTGGTCAAAAATCTGAAAATTCAAAGACATGGGTAAAGTGTGAACAAAGAATTAAAAAAATGATATTACAATAGATATTTTGAATTAAATAATCAATTGTATTCTTGAAAATCACCTATAAAAGGACATGTTCATCCATTGCAAAAATCCTCAACCAATACCAATTACCAATTCTCAAACCCATCTTCTTGCTAAGAAATACTCCTTTCGTTTAGCAATATATTTTCCTTAGAACTTTCAATTTTAGTTTGTATTTTATTTTTGGTTTGAAGTTTTTTTTTCTTCTTTCATTTAGTTTGTAATTGAAAAGTGCTTGATCAATAAGCACTTAGTATGTTACTTTCAATTTTTGTAAGCTTGTAACCTTTAAACAAGTTTGAAGTTATATTTTGAAGTTTGTTTCTTGCACTTTGATTCATCATATTCAAGTAAGTTTTATCTATTGTCATTAAGTTCTAGTAATTAAAAGTTTCTATATATATTATATATATCAATTATTTCTATTATAATTTTAGTATGTATAAACCGATGAGTAGCTAATCTTTCTTCCTAGGGGAAGGGGGATTTCTATTAGGTTATATATTGAGTATTTGATTGATTTAAACTATTTTTAGGACTAATTGGTTTAAATAGAGATTGATCATATCCTATTTTTACTAATGAAACCTTCTTGATTGATTGTTGAGTGAATTGGAAACATATCTTTTCAATCTATCAAATGTTAATCTTGTTATCAACATCTTAAGATTGCGAAAGTGGTTAAGACATCTTTGATTACGAAAGTACGGAGGTGAAAAGTTGATTACTCGATGAACGATCGTTTATCCTAAAAATAGTCAAGTTAGAGAAATGAAAGGATTAATTGGTTTAAATAGAGATTGATCATATCCTATTTCTACTAGTGAAACCTCCTTGATTGATTGTTAAGTGTATTGGAAACACATCTTTTCAATCTATCAAGTGTTAATCTTGTTATCAACATCTTAAAAAAGTGACAGCGATTAAAACATCTTTGATTATGAAAGTACGGAGGTGAAAAGTTGATTACTCGATAAACATTCGTTTTTTCTTTTATATCCGTATAAATCAATTCCTATACTTAATTAAAAACCTAATTTAATGAACCCGTAATCCCCTAAATTTTATAAATTCCCAACTCATTTTAATTCTATTCATTTTCACTAGTTAAAAATAGTCTAGTATAAATAGTCTAGTATAAATAGTCTTAATATAAATAGTCTAGTATAAATAGTCTAGTATAAATAGTCTTAATATAAATAGTCTAGTATAAATAGTCTTGTTAAAAATAGTCTTATTAAAATAGTCTTATTAAAAATAGTTTAAATTAAATATAGTGCATTTTAATTTAGTTAATTTTTAAAAAACCCAAAAATATCTTTTTTAATATTTTAGTATTTATTTCTCGCAATTTGTAACAAAAAATTATACGAAGCCCTGTTGGACAATTCTCGAGAGAAAAGACATTGGTAGAACTTACCACAAACTACTTCTACCTCGTATATATTTGCGAGCGACTCAAGAACTCCTATTTTTAGGATAAGTTTTCCGTCGATCAAATTTTGGCGCCGTTGCCGGGGATTGTTTTAGGCCAAATATAATTTTTCTGTCCGGTCAAGTGGCGGATAACGGTACTCCGTGACTATCAAAGTCGGATTTTTCAGTTTCCCACAAACAACTGATATTTGTAGATATTTTATCGTTTTTCATTTTAATTTGTTTTTGGTCATGGATGAAACATTGTTTAAAATTGAAAAAAGATTTCCCTTTCTAAGCAAAAATGCAATTTTAAAAATTTACAAGACAAGGCTTGAAAGGATGAGGTTGCTTACGAATAAAAGCATACCTTTTGACATAAGATTTATTATCGAAGCCAAAGTAAGAATAGAAGGTGAATTCACAGAAACACCAACTAGATTCTTACCAGGGCTTGGAAAAAGTTCATATGCCAAGAAACGACGAGCAAAGATTCTAGCCGTTTGCTATAAATGTTCTAGATGGAACTGTAATGCAAAATGTCGATCTTTAGGAATTCCATCTACAAACAGAGAAAATAAAATTCAGTTCATTAATGATGGTCTGAATAAGGAGAATTTAGATAATATCGAAATTTCTCTTGACACGCATCCTAGTGGACTTGTGTATTACGGAATTCAATGTTTGTGGAATAAATTTAAACCAGAATATGAACAACGTCTTGGGAATCTGACGTTAAAAGACCCTGTTTGCCAATTTGTAAGAAAATTGGATGGGAAGCTTCTCCCCGACTCATAGAAGGCGTTTAGGCCGTTTACGACGTAAAATCGGAGGAAGATGTGAGCCACAATCACAACTACCGTACATACGCGTAAGTATCTTTTATTTTTGTCGTGTGGTGAGATTTTGAATAAAAATGTGATACGCGATAAAAGCTTTCATTATTCTATTGAGTAGTTGAAGCACAATCAAACGCAATCACAAACTTGTTAAACAATTTTTCCTCATCTTTTCTTCTATAAATAACCTTTGTGCTTGTTTCTTTTATTCATCCCTCAAACTTGTACTTTTCTCTTTTTCTCTCTAAAAAAAATTCTTTTCAAAAATAGAGTCATCATCTTCCACAAAAAAATTTTACACAGTCTGCATTTTTGGTGGATCTAGTTCTGGAAAAGAGGCATGCTTCACTGAAGCAGCCCACGACTTGGGTCGTACCTTAGGAGAAAAATGCATTCATGTAGTTTACGGAGGAGGAAGTCTAGGATTAATCGGACGAGCTGCTGCTTCTGCCTATATGGAAGGAGTAAGAGTATTGGGAGTAATCCCAAAACCTCTGGCTGAAAGTAAAATCACTGGGTCAACTATTGGAGATGAGTTTAGATCTGTGAATATGCAAGATCGCATAACTCACATGATAAATAATTCTGGCGCCTTTATCGCCCTTCCCGGTGGTTTTGGCACCCTTGAGGAACTTTTTCATGTGGTTACCAGAGCCTAGCTAAATGTTCATCAAAAACCAATATGAGTGCTTAATGTCAGTGGTTTCTTTGATGGTTTACTGTCTTTCATCGACTACTCTGCTGAAAAGGGCTTTATTTCCGAGCGTGCAAAACGAATCATAGTCGTTGCAACAACACCAGAAGAACTAATCAAAAAACTCAATGAATTTGTTCCTCAACCAGATCCAGCTCTAGCTAAAATTATGCAGGTAGAAGATTTTACGGTGAGAAAGCGAAAAGTGGATTCATTCCTCTCCCTTTGATAACCCATGACGGACCTCTTGTATTTTTACTTTACGTGTGTGTAATAATCGTGCTAAATGATGGCGGCTTAAGGAGTTTCTTCTTGATCTCTTGACGCGCATCTATTCGCGATTTATGTATTCTTGTAATTTTTATTTCGTGTTTTGCTTTTATAAAAACTTTGATGGCGCGTAAGGCGACTCTTGAACTTTCTTGATGCGCATCTAAAAATTATGTTATACTTACGAGTATATTTTATTTTCTTTTGTGTGTGCCTCGTATATTTATTCTCTTGCAGATTCTAAAAGGCGTTAGGCTCGGACATCAACTTTCTTAACGAGGAGTATTCGCTTTTCGCATTGATTTTTATTTTTATTTTATAAAGCGAGACAGTTTATTTTCAATTTTGGGGTGGTTTGTTTTAGTATTTTGGTGTGTTGTAATTTTGGTGTGGTTTGTTTAATAATTTTGGTGTGTTTTGATTGATTTGGTTATTTGCCTTAATTTTTTTTTATTATATATATATTTATAGTATTTTGATTTTTGAGATTTTTAGATCGCCATAACACCAATAAATTAGCTATATACAAACTTCTAAAATCGTTTTAACTTAGGTAAAAAAATTGTATATTCCAAAATTTTTTTGAGCCTTAATCTCTCTTTCCAAGCCTTGTAATTATCATATAAAATCGAGTCATTGGTTACCTTGAGAAAAGAAGAATCAATTGGTTGATGAAAAATAAAGCGAAATTTACTTAATTTGTGGAGTTTTTGATTTTTCATGCTTAACTAAAAATGATTTTACGCAAAAATTCTATTCCCTAAAAAAAGGAGTCATTGGTGAAAAGAGCTACACGTTAGCAAATAACGGTGAAAGCTATCACCTAAAAAATAAATGACGAAAAGGAGAAGTGTTGAGCGAAGAATTTGCCTAATTTTGGAAGTCTTAAATTTTGCGAAAAATAAAGGACTAACCATTGTTGGTGCGTAGCTGCCGTCTCAGAAAAATTGGTGAAAAGAGCTACACGTTAGCAAATAACGGTGTGAAAGCTATCACCTTTTTACGAAAGAAAAATAATGAGATAGAAATTGTGCTAGTGAAAAGAGATACACGTTAGCAAATAACGGTGTGAAAGCTATCACTAAAAGGGATGTAGTTTATGAGCAGATTTGAATTAATTAGCAGCTGAATTTCAATACACTCAATTTTGTGAAAATCACAATATTTGATGACGCCGATGAAATTCTTCTTCATATTGAGTCGAAAAATAAACGAGTGATCGAGAGCAACCATTAAAGGGAGTCGTGTGAAGTCACGAGTGGGAAAGAAATAATCAACCTTTTGGGTGGAAAACCTTGTATTTTGGAATTACAAAAATAAAAACCGTGTTTTAACTTCAAAATCGTTAGTTGATTTATTTTGAATCTTGATTCATTTCTATCTACTGTATAAAGTTGGTTATTGTGTATTAATGGCATTTTGATCTCTTTTTATCTTTATATATAATTATTTTTCTTAAATTTGTGTGTATTATTTTTTATTTTTTATTTTATGTCTTATTTTAATTTTTATTTTGTGTGTGATTAATAAAGAGTCTTGCTCGGACTAGCAAGAATTTAAGTGTGGGGTATTTGATTAGTGCATAATTGATCTAAAATTCATATACAAAATATTCATTTTTCCGGCATAATTGTCGATTTGTGATTAAAAATATATATTTTACGGATATGTCCAAACATGAGCTAAAAATGGTTATTTCTGACATCGACATGAAGCATCAAAAAGACGGAAAACAAGATCAAATCCAACGGGAATTTTTCCAGGACAAACGACCATACAAAACGGCGCAAAATGGACCGTGTTATGTCGGCCGTTTCACATACGGCGCAAAAGAGGCCGTGTCTTGGGCCGTTTCACACACGGCCGGCATTTAGCGCCGTGTCCTCGCGCGTATTCCGGAAGAGACCGAGTCACCACAAAACGGCGCACAACACGGGGCAAACTGGGCCGTTTTTCATCGCCGTGTTTCAGCAGATGCCATGCAAAATTAGTCCACTTTTGACCAACTTGTGAAATCAACCACAAGATATTTTTTTGGTCAAAAATCTGAAAATTCAAAGACATGGGTGAAGTGTGAACAAAGAATTAAAAAAATGATATTACAATAGATATTTTGAATTAAATAATCAATTGTATTCTTGAAAATCACCTATAAAAGGACATGTTCATCCATTGCAAAAATCCCCAACCAATACCAATTACCAATTCTCAAACCCATCTTCTTGCTAAGAAATACTCCTTTCGTTTAGCAATATATTTTCCTTAGAACTTTCAATTTTAGTTTGTATTTTATTTTTGGTTTGAAGTTTTTTTTTCTTCTTTCATTTAGTTTGTAATTGAAAAGTGCTTGATCAATAAGCACTTAGTATTTTACTTTCAATTTTTGTAAGCTTGTAACCTTTAAACAAGTTTGAAGTTATATTTTGAAGTTTGTTTCTTGCACTTTGATTCATCATATTCAAGTAAGTTTTATCTATTGTCATTAAGTTCTAGTAATTAAAAGTTTCTATATATATATTATATATATCAATTATTTCTATTATAATTTTAGTATGTATAAACCGATGAGTAGCTAATCTTTCTTCCTAGGGGAAGGGGGATTTCTATTAGGTTATATATTGAGTATTTGATTGATTTAAACTATTTTTAGGACTAATTGGTTTAAATAGAGATTGATCATATCCTATTTTTACTAATGAAACCTTCTTGATTGATTGTTGAGTGAATTGGAAACATATCTTTTCAATCTATCAAATGTTAATCTTGTTATCAACATCTTAAGATTGCGAAAGTGGTTAAGACATCTTTGATTACGAAAGTACGGAGGTGAAAAGTTGATTACTCGATGAACGATCGTTTATCCTAAAAATAGTCAAGTTAGAGAAATGAAAGGATTAATTGGTTTAAATAGAGATTGATCATATCCTATTTCTACTAGTGAAACCTCCTTGATTGATTGTTAAGTGTATTGGAAACACATCTTTTCAATCTATCAAGTGTTAATCTTGTTATCAACATCTTAAAAAAGTGTGACGATTAAGACATCTTTGATTACGAAAGTACGGAGGTGAAAAGTTGATTACTCGATAAACATTCGTTTTTTCTTTTATATCCGTATAAATCAATTCCTATACTTAATTAAAAACCTAATTTAATGAACCCGTAATCCCCTAGATTTTATAAATTCCCAACTCATTTTAATTCTATTCATTTTCACTAGTTAAAAATAGTCTAGTATAAATAGTCTAGTATAAATAGTCTTAATATAAATAGTCTAGTATAAATAGTCTAGTATAAATAGTCTTAATATAAATAGTCTAGTATAAATAGTCTTGTTAAAAATAGTCTTATTAAAATAGTCTTATTAAAAATAGTTTAAATTAAATATAGTGCATTTTAATTTAGTTAATTTTTAAAAAACCCAAAAATATCTTTTTAATATTTTAGTATTTATTTCTAATTTGTAACAAAAATTATACGAAGCCCTGTTGGACAATCCTCGAGAGAAAAGACCTTGGTAGAACTTACCACAAACTACTTCTACCTCGTATATATTTGCGAGCGACTCAAGAACTCCTATTTTTAGGATAAGTTTTCCGTCGATCACAGTGCATGATATTACCCTGGAATAACAGAATTCAAGTTCTTTAGTGAATAATGTATGCATCAACCAAACCCCAAACCATATACAAAATAGACAAGAGATGCATATTTCTGAATTTTAATAATTTTATACAATCTCAATTATATTTGTTTCTATTTGCTTAACTTGCAGGAAAACCAAGAGCAAAATTACCTTCCCATCTGAAACAATGAAATCAGTGCTTAAGTAACGGTTGGTTGTCGCATTCACATCCCATTTTCTACACACCATAACAACTATGGTTCCTGAGACACCAATATAAAGTTCATCAAGGAAAAGTTGGCTGTTTGGCTGGATGGAATTTTTTCCACAATCTTTGTTAGTTGTTTCATCTTTTTCAAGAAATTTGTCAGCTGTTTGAGAAGCCTGGCTTGACCTGTTTGCCATATTCAAATTAGATTCAGTTATGCAAAAGTGTAAGCTCAAGTTTGAGGTGTGTGAAAAGTCAAAACTATTGAGTAAATTTATAAAGATAACACATTATGTAGAGTTGTGTAACCGACAAATACTTCATATACTCACATATAAATGGTCATTATGTGAATATTCATTGTATTAATCCTTTCGACTTCATTGTACTATTCTGTATTAATTTCCTATCAATGTATAATACGAATCAAATGGTTCCTTCTAACTATACATCTTCCTTCTGAATTAGCTTATTCAGCAGCTATTTTATTTCTTCTCCTCTTTAAATATCCAATATGTGGAAACAGGCAGTAAATTAGGCATGAGATTGTAATATTCACAATTTAATATAAATAAATACTATATCTATAATAATATTCATAAAGCATTAATCATGGATACTTACATTTATAAGGCTTCTTAAGCTTTATATATATAAGATAGTTAACAAGGGAGATTCATATTTTTGAGGTACAAAAATGATGTCAAAGAAGCATCCTTGAAATCTGATATTTTAAAAACTTGGCTTATTCATTACTTGATGCATATTGAGGTATTGCATGATTATATTTGAAGTAAGTGAGTTTCGTGTTGTCTTGAAAGATAAAGTTATAGGTGTATTGATTGGAACCATCAATGTTTAAGTTCAATTTTTAAGTTAAGTGCGTTTGTTAACATTCAATTTTACACGTAGTTTAGGTGTATCGGTTGAGCTTAATCATATATAAATGTGTTACAATTGTATTGTAGTGCATTAGTATTTATTTATTTGGACTTGGTTATGTTTGCTTGCATTTTATGTAATTTCAGGAATTATTTGAGTATTTTGAGGCCGAGTAAAAAAGATGGCCTGACCTTAGAAACAGAAGAAACGATCCACGTGTGCGAAAAACGAACTTATTCGATCCGGGTCTATTTTTGCCCAAAAACCGAACCACCCAATTTGTATGTGTATATAATATATATATATATATATATATATATATATATTGTTTTTTGTGTCACTTTTGTGTTCAATGCGGCAATTTTATATCAACTCACTCTTCACATTTTTTGAGTTTTTTGATATCATTAGGGCCATTATTTTTATTTTTAGTAATTTTTATCTCTTGCATGATTTGCTAGTGATACGACTAGAATACATTCGATTCTTCCTGTCTACTACTAGTTCCATTTTTTCGTTACATGTCTATAATTCAGTTACGAGGCAACACTCAAATGTTAATTGCTGGAAAAATGCGTCCACTTTGTCAACCGGACTCGGTTCATGGCCAGGCATGGTGAGTGTGGGTCAAGATTTAGTGAACTTCCTGAATCGACTCGATCGTCTTGTTCATTTCAAACTTGGCTGAACTCGTTGAGTCGAATCAACTCGTCAAATATAATCGTCTCGACTCTTGAGCTGTGATCCAGGGCCGGCCCTTGTGCTGGGCCAAATGGGCCTTCGCCCAGGGCAGCAACAGCCCAAGGGGCATCACTGGCCAGCCTACCTAATAGTATATTTAGTTTTTTTTTTTTTAAAACCCTCCTCTCCTCTCGCCTCTCGGTCGCTCCTTTCCATTTTTTTTCCTTTCAAGTAAATTTTTTATTTTACTTCTTGGTATTATTTGCTAATTTACTTGGCATTACTTGGTATTATTTTCTTATTTGCTTGGTATTACTTGGTATTTTTGCTTAATTGCTTGATTACTTGTTGAAAAATGTTTCCTAAATCACAACCATCCGGAGCTCAAAATCGAAAAAGAAAGAAAAAAACAAGAAATTGCTCAATCTTTACATGAATCATTAAATAGATTTTTTGTTAGACAAGAAAAAAACCATTGAAAATCCTAATGACAATATGGAAAATCGTGTTGACGAAGAAAGGTGGATATGTTCCACACGTGTTGCTTGCCTACAAGATTTTGTTAACCATACCAATCACGGTAGCATCTGCCGAACGAAGTTTTTCAAAATTAAAGCTATTGAAGTCATATTTGCGGACTACCATGAGTCAAGAGAGGCTTAACGGGTTAGGAATTTTGAGCATCGAAAGTAAGTTTTTAGCGAATGTTGACTATGAGAGATTAATTGAAGATTTTGCTTCACGGAATGCAAAAAGACATCGTTTTAGGTGATATTATGTTTGTTTTGTTTTTCGGGGTTTTGGTTTATGACATTGTAATTTTTCTTTTTAATAATAATCGGCGTGAGGATGAGCCGCCTAGCTTGACTGGATTCCAAACCCCTTCAAAAAATTGTGTTATTAGTTTCTTAAATTAAGGGGCATATTTTTCGCCCTTCGCCCAGGACATCCGAAACTATTGGACCGGCCCTCCTGTGATCAACACGTCAACTCAATTCATTTTCTATTAGTAATCTATACTTGTCATTGTGATATTTTTGTCCTTGATTATGTAGTTGTAATTCTTATAATCTCAATGGTGAGGCCAGATTATTTTTCTAGTATTCTATCAGAGTTACGTAGCTTGAAATTAGTTGGTAAAATCATTTTTTTTTTATTTTCAATGAAATTGATTTATTTTTTATAATTTTTGTTCAAGAGAACGACTCGACTGACTCGTTGACGAGCGAGTGTGATGCAGTATTAGTGTCGAATCGGCTTGGTTCGTGCTTGCCTTGTTTTTGTACGAGCTGAGCTTGTTCAACCCTTCCATTGTGTGTTCATCCCAATACGCATAATGGTCAGCTCCAATCCAAGCTGTTTGAAGAGGCTCACGCGGGTTTGGTATACAGGGGGCTGGATCAGTGGCGGATTTCACTGTGTGCCTGATGGTGCACAGGCACCACCAAACAAAAAAAAAATCCCCCTTAAAACGGCTGTGTGTGTAACAGTGTGAGTGTGTGTAGATAGGTATTTTGAGAGTGAGTGTTAGTGTTAGATGATGCTCGGAAAAAAAAAAGAGAAGAAAATGGGAGTTACGTAAGTTTTAAAAGTTGGGGTGAAAAATGAAGGAGTTTAAGAGTTGAAAGGAGTGCATTTGAGAATTAGATAGAGTTTTGGACTTAATTGTAACTTTAATAATTTTCAATTTGGCCCCAGGTTTTAAAACAATTAACTTTAACCAAACTTTCCAAATCTTCCACATTGACCCCAATTCGATTTTACAAAAATCCTAGATTGACCCTCAAAACACTTTTGTAAATTTTTAAAAGGATACTTTTAGCCCCAAATCCCTTTATTAATGAATTAGGATCGTATGACTTCCTCGTTATTGAACCAAAATGGTTGAAACGACCTCTAAATGATCTAAACTCCAAACACAACTTCTTTATTGCTTTGTAACCCATGATGTGTATTTATGATCATGATTGTGCACCCTAATTAAAATAAACCTACTAGTAGAGTTCCAATATTTCTCCGATTCGTATCGATAATTCTTGTAGTAACTGTATAACATTATTAGTTCTAGGTGAAAGGTTCGGTGAATTGTTCATCCATTCTCTTGTTAGTCAAGTTTTTGAAATATGATATAAATATTATTCTGGAATAATGACGTGGCATGGTACTGCTTATGCTTTTGATTGTGATGATGATGATATATTTTCGCACGTTATACATATTCATGTTTTCACCGTACTTGCACTGGCTGTTTGCTGACCCCTTCGGGGCTGGATGCCTTTTGTGTATTCAGGTACATGTCTTAATAACGAGACGATGCAGGAAGGGCACGGGGACGACGAGCAGCAGTGATATTCTCTTGGATTGCGAATGTTTTTATTGTTGGTCAAAACGTTTTGCGTAAGTCTCGCGAGTATTGTTTTTATTGATGTTGTCCGTGTGGGCTTGGGAACTGTCTCATAATTTGTTATATGTATTAAGAATATGCATCACCAATATTTTAGGTATAGTCCGCCAATGGGCTGGACCATCCAATTCAATCCTTAAATTAACATTAACTAAAGCAGATCTTCCCTAAGTAATGAGTAATAGTAGTATTTAGGGGTCGGTTTGGGTCGGTTTTAGGCTAAAACCGAACCCAAACCGACAAGCTTCGGTTTCCAAAAAATCAAACCGAAACCGAAACCAACCCAATGGGTTCGGTTTCTCGGTTTTTCGGTTTTTACGGGTCGGTTTCGGGTTTAAACCCAACCAACCCGATTTTTGTCTATTCTTCAAAAAAACTTAAAATGTGCATTGGATAAGAATCGAACCTGGGACCAACGCGAGAACTACCAGCATCCTAACCACCAGACCAAGACACTGTTTTTGTCTATTCTACATAATGCATATATATATATATATATATATATATAAAATTTACGAAATACATATATATTAAATGATATCGGTTCGGTTCGGTTTTAATGGTTCGATTTCTAGTGTATAAACCGAAACCGAAACCGACTTTTCGGTTTTTAAAAATTCTAAACCCAAACCGATGGATTTGATTTGGTTTCGGTTTTTCGGTTTCGATTTCGTCGTTTTTTTTTCGGTTTCTCGGTTTTTCGGTTCGATTTTACTCACCCCTAGTAGTATTGTCGTAGTAATATATTAAAATTAAACTTAGTTAAAATTTCTAAAGTTAAAAAAAAGTGAGTTTTTTCTAAAGTTAAAAAAAAATAGATACGCACCCCATAACAATCCCAATTCTACCCAAATTCAATTTCATTCAAATCTTCTCCGCTCTACCCCCACCCACCCTCTTTATAATACTATCATCCAATCCAACTGCCAGAGCACGCCGTGAAAGTGACGAAGGAATAGGCCGGAAAAAGACATGGGTTTCTTTTCTTTTCTCGGGAGAGTGCTCTTCGCTTCTATCTTCATCCTCTCTGCATGGCAAATGTAAACGATATTTTTTTTTCTTTTTTGTTCTTCTTTTTTTGTTTACTCTTTAATCAGATCTGTTTGTGTATTTACCTCTGTATGTGAAAATATCGATGCAGATATTTAGTGGCGCAACGTTTTATGTAGAGCCTTGTTATGTATTTCAGATCTAGCGCTTTTGTGTAGCTGTTGAAGTTTTTATAGTTTTTTTCTCTTTTATTACTGTGAAGCGTTCGATTGTGTTCTTTACCATTACATTAATATTGATATCTACATGTGTTTCTTTGTTATTTCGCTGTCTTGCTTAATCTCTGATTTCGGAGCCTGCTTGGTTGGCTTTCTGTAATCTGCTTTGAGGAAATTACTCCGGGACATTATTGTTTGAAGGACATCCTTCTATACATTGATCTTGGATTTAACCTTAATTGTGTAGTTCTATATTAATTTAAGGCAAAAACTTGTGTAGGACCGTTATACAGATCCTATTCTGGGTCGGTCAAATGCGGTCATATTTTTTTCCAGTTTTTTATGCTTTTTATTTTTCCTTGGGTTTTTCAGGTGTTTAATTTTATCTGTTTTTTTTTTTCAGAGTTCAGTCAGTTTTTTAAGGTTCATTTTTGAGTTTTTAGTTAGATTTTTAGAGTTTTCTATTTTTCTTTTCTAATTTTAAACTAAACTAGAGGATCTGTAAGACCGTCTCACATCACACGAGACCTATTCATAATTTAATGTTGTACTGGATCCACTTTTTGTTGAAGTCTCAATCTTCCCTAATTTCAGCCTCTAATTTAGTTTTTTTTTTTTTTTTTCTCTTCATTCATTGAACACTCTTGCGGTTTTGCTTTTTTGAGAAACATGTAGGTTCATTTAAAAGGGGCTTGATCAGTAGTTAAATTGAGTGATGACTCAATTCCAACCTACTAAAGTGTAAAGATGCACCGATTAGTTAATTGTTTCCTTTCATGTTGCTATCTCAATGAATCGTGAAGTGTTTTCCATGCACGTGAGCAATGTTACCTTTATTGGCTCAGGACATGTAGATTAAACCTCTAGTATTTATGAATAGGTTTGGATGGGAGATGAATTTCCTTACAAATTTATTAACGGTAATACGTGAGCTTTGAATTTCAAAGTGGATTGTTGCCCACAAAGTAAGAATCTTGGACAGTTAGACTGGGTTAAGTAGAAGTGAAACTTGCCCCGTGGAAGCAGTTGAGTGCAACTGGGTTCAGGTACTTACTGATGGGGTGGCATAGAAACAGTCGTTGTCAAGTAACAACATCTTCCACAATGCGAGTTATGAGAAAACATTTGGTATAGATTGATACTTTGGCCAGTCATAAATTGTTGGTCAATTTAGATGGCAATTTTATGTTTACGTTAATACCTCATAATTGTACCAAGTCCAGATCCAAATTACCACTAAGATAAAAGTAATGATGACTGTTGTGGATGCTATTAGCGAGCTCGACTTATCTTTTAACTTTTGCCACAACTGTACTTGAAAAAAAGAGAGATGAATGGACAGGAGGACTATGAGTCTGGATGAGTTATATGCTTAAACAAGTCCATCCATGATACATCCTTATGTCTTTTAAAACTCATTGGGATTTGTAGCTCTTCATCTAGCGTGCCTAGCATCCTCAATGGCCTATGTTACTTTTATCGCAGTGTCATTATGTAGTATGATACATCAACACTTATTTACTTTAAGCATTTGAGATGGAGATTATTAAGTGCAACTATTAAAGGGTTACTAGACGGATGTATGTGAACATCAGAAAGTGTTTTGAGATAACATGTCATCTCTGCTCTGGTCAAAGCCTTTGAAGTCGTCTTAACTGTGTTCTTTTCTAGCTGATTATGTAACATTGTGCTGCATCACATCTCATTTAATCTTCAGATACTAGAAAGTTCTCTGATTCTCCCCCTCCCCCTCCCCCGCTCTCTCACTGATTTTTTTATCTCTCTCTGGTTCTCTCTCTCTCTCTCTCTCTCTCTCTCTCTCTCTCTCTCTCTCTCTCTCTCACACACACACACACACACACACACACACGCACCACCCTAAGCACATGTGCTTATATCACTAATTCTGTAAACCAATGTTGCGAAACTTAAAATCTGTGTTATACATATATGCTTGACCATATCCTTGTTGTTTGGACTTGCAAATCAAGAGTGGGTGTCTTTTCGTGCTATCGACCTTATATCCTACTCTTTTCAGGTTCAGTGAATTTGGAGAGGATGGGGGACCCGCAGCAAAAGAATGGGCTCCCAAATTGGCTCTTGTCAAGAAGTATATCGACGGAATAGTTGGAAAAAATGATTTGCACATTGATGTGATGCTCCAACTCTGTAGAAACATTTTTTTTTTGTATGTGTGTGTGACGTCGTGTGCTGATGACTGGTACATATGCATTTTTGCAGGCTAGAACATTTGTCGCTGTCTGTATTTTCTTGAAGGGGTTGGGTGGCCTTTTATTCGTGCTCGGCAGCAGTTTCGGTGCTTTTCTTCTGGTTAGAACTATATATTTCTCTACACACACACACACACTACTCCGTTACTATGTAACCCCCCTCCCTAAAGGTTTCGACTTTACGAGCTTAACTATAACGTAACACCATTTTGCGAAATTCAAAAAAGGCAAACGTGCTGGTTGGGAAGAAGGGATTTTAGGAAGGAGGGAATAACATTTCCCATTCATTCACTACATCTTATTTTTGGGTTAATTGCAAAAAGTACCCTTGATGTTGGACCTAATTACGAAAAAAATCAACTTTCAGAATTAAAAGAATACCCAAACGATTTTATAAGAAAAATAACAATTAGCCCCTTAACTTTAACATTAACTCGAACTTCAGTTTTTTTTTTTTCTTTTTTTTTCTTTTACGTCATTCAGAAGTTAGCTGTTCTTTTTGTGTAATTAGGTCTAACCTTGTGGGTACTTTTTGTAATTAGCAACAACAATACTTGAAGACTAAGGTGCTTTTCTTTTTTCCAATGCTGCAGACATATTACTTGATACTGACTACTCCATTGTTGTATGACTTTTACAACTATAAACTCGGCGAGCCACATTTTCTCAGACTCTTACATGAGTTTCTCCAGGTACGTCCTTTACGCCAAGAAAAATCCTCGTACGCTTTGGCTACCTATGAAATCCAGCTCGTGTAATAAATTTTTTTATTTGCAGTGCGCGGCACTTGTTGGCGCGTTGCTGTTTTTCCTCGGGATGAAGAATTCTATTATAAGGAGGCAACCCAAGAGAAAGAACCCTAAACCAAAGACGGCTTGAATGTGCGAAAAAAAAAACGAGGGTTTGCGAGAGTTGTTTGGGATTTAAAAATTTAGCATTGGAATTAGGCAGATTGGATTGTTAGTACCATATTATTTTAGATCAGGTTCATATTGTTTTAGACAGATATTTTAGCTTTGAATTCTGTTTTTCTTTTTTTCTTTTTTTAGCTTCTTTCAGGCAGGTTTTAGCTTAGCTGAGCAATGTTGATTATAAGACCTTTGTGAGTAAGTGTTTCAAATGCTTTGTTGCCATGGGATACTTGATTTCCTTTATTCCTTATAATGCATTTGCTGATGTGTTGCTTGAATTGTATATTGTATGCTACCGATCGATCATTTGTTGTATGAAATCTGTGTTACAAATTTGCTGGGCGGAAATTAAATTACAACTGAAAACTACAATTACAACTCGAAACTGAAAATACAGGACTCGAGGCGGAATTAAAAAATACAATGAAAAACGAAACTGAATCTGCACTAACCAGAAACAAATTAGAAATACAAGAAGATAATCGGAACAACAAAAAACTTAATTAGACTGTGGTAGAAGTCGCCCGAAGATGCCTTCTGCCCACAAGACGAGAAACGTCCGGTAGTATTCACGGATTGGCGGTTCGTCCCCAAAGGTCAACGACTTTACGTCTCTACAGTAGCAACACCGCAAACTGGAGAGCTCCGACGAACTGGAAAAGGTGAGGACAAAGTTCCGACTTATGATATGCAGAGAATGATGAAAACTGTATGTTTATACTGAGTTTGAAAATTGCATGTACTGATGCAGAGGGATGCATGCCTATTTATAGGCCATCTCACCTGCAGGGGTTTTTAAACACGATCTAAGGCGTTATAATGCATGAATGCCTGCATTGAACATGTGAGTTACACAATTCAAGGCGTGGTTCACGCCGCTTTGAATTTGAATAGGCACTTTAACACCTCCTCATAACACCCGGGAGGTTCTTGTCGTTTTTGGCTGAGTTTGAACAGTCCGGATGCACCTGGACTATAATCAGCTCCTTAACCATTTGACGGATGTACCTGGACATCCTTATGTGCACATACGAGCCCAACTACGTTGTTGAGCTTGTCCAAAAAATTCTTTAAGCTAGCCCAAGGCCTAGCTCATGGCCAAGCCCACGAACAGGCCCAAAGTCCAAGGTCCAAGTCCAAGTCCAAGATCAAGATCAAGATCAAGGCCAAGGCCAAGGTCCAAGGTCCACGGTTCACGGCACGCGGCGTGTGCGCGCGTGTGGGCTCCCATACACATGTGCCATTAATTATTACATGCATAAAGGTAACTTCTTATATACTAGAATAATGATGGTTCATTATTCAATGTGGGATTCCATCCCTTATTAATTCACAATTAAGTGACAAACTTTAATTCACTATTTCTCACTCATCGGGAATCGGTTTAGAGAAAGTGAATACACAACGATCATCTACTCGGAACGTAGATCGATCCTATGATATTTAATTTTACAAAATAAAATTAAAATCATTAACGATTCCAACAATCCCCCACATGATTGAAAATCGCCCAAATGCAATATGCAGACTCAAGCTCAGTCCTCAAGAGGCGTTAAAGTATAAGGATAGGTAGTTCGTGACTTTGAACCTTCCATAGTTAACATCATCGGGTACACAGACGGATTAGTAGCTTGATGCTTTGAACTATTCCCCCACGGCGTGCACCGAGACAATGGTGCTAACACTTCAACCTCATCCGTTCTCACGTTTTGTGTCCTTTGCGGGCCTTGGACACCCCTTTGGATTCATAAGTGTATTTCATGAAGCGGCCCCCACTTCTCACTTATATAGGTGATTCTTTACCGAGTATCTTGCCATACTTAACCTCATCGAGGTCTTTCGGAATCATTAAAAGTCATAGACTTAACCTCACCACTAGGCAAGCTTTCAACACTCAATTGCTCTATAGGGAATAAACTTAGATGAGTGTTTCACACGAACTCTCATAGCTTAGTTCTCCCATTGAACCAAGTTCTTGGGATCTCTAGTCATCTTGATTGGGTTACCACTATGATAATTCTCAATTTGTGGATTTTAAACCCATTCCCTCTAGCAATTTATTCATTTGATCACGGTTTAACCCTTTGGTTAGCGGATCCGCTAGATTAGCCAATGACCTCACATTGTCAATAGAGATAACCCCACTTTTGATCAAATGTCTCACGGTATTATGACATCGACGAATATGTCGAGACTTTCCATTATACACGTTACTTCTCGCCCTACCAATAGCAGCTTGGCTATCACAGTGAATCATCACTACATGCACTGGCTTGGACCAACATGGAATATCTTCTAGAAAGTTTCTGAGCCATTCAGCTTCTTCACCAGCTTTGTCTAAAGCTATGAATTCCGATTCCATGGTGGATCAGGCTATACACGTTTGTTTTGCGGACTTCCACGAGACAGTTCCACCCCCAATGGTAAACACGTAACCACTTGTAGAAAATGAACTTTTCGTATCGGATATCCAATTCGCATCACAGTACCCTTCAAGTACCGGGGGTATCTCGAATAGTGTAGTCCAAGGTTTTGAGTATACTTTAAGTACCTCAAAACTCTAACGAGAGCTTTCCAATGCTCTTTGCTTGGATTGCTCGTGTAACGACTCAATTTGTTCACAGCGCAAGCTAAATCGGGTCGAGTGCAATTTGTAAGATACATTAAACACCCAATGACTCGTGCATATTCTTCTTGTGCAACGGGGTCCCCTCGATTTTTGCTCAAGTGATCATTTAAATCTATTGGGGTCTTAGCCAGCAAGCTATCAAAAGCATTAAACTTCTTGAGAACTTTCTCGGCATAGTGAGATTGTGTCAAGATGATTCCATCTGATTTTCTCAAAATTTTCATTCCAAGCATCACATCGGCTAGCCCCATGTCTTTCATGTCAAAATTCCTTTTTAACATGTTCTTAGTATCGTTAATCACTTGTATATTGTTACCCATGATTAACATGTCATCTATATAAAGACACACAATAACATAACCGTTATTAGTGTTCTTAATATAAATACATTTATCACACTCGTTTATTTTAAAACCATTTGATAACATTACATTATCAAATTTCAAGCGCCACTGTAGTGGAGCTTGTTTCAATCCATATAGAGACTTAACCAATTTGCATACCTTTTTCTCTTGTCCAGGTACTACAAACCCTTCAGGTTGTTCCATATAGATCTCTTCATCCAGATCACCATTCAGAAAAGCAGTCTTAACATCCATTTGATGAATCTCAAGATCGTGCAAAGCAGCAATCGCGAGAAGCACTCGAATAGATGTAATTCTCGTTACAGGTGAATAGGTATCGAAAAAATCGAACCCTTCCTTCTGTTTGAAACCTTTGACTACTAAACGAGCTTTATACTTGTCAATTGACCCATCAGCCTTGTACTTTCTTTTAAGGATCCATTTGCATCCTAAGGGCTTACAACCTTCAGGTAAATCAACCAAAACCCAAGTTTGGTTTTGTAAAATTGAGTCAATTTCACTCTGAACAGCTTCTTTCCAGAGCAACCCGTTTGGTCTGGCATGAGCTACTTTGATCGATGTTGGTTCTGTTGGGATTCGGTGACTTAAAACGAAGGCCCAGCGGAAGCGGTAAAACGAATGTTAATTCGATCCGAATCCCTACGAGGATCGATCTAGTTACGTATATACGAATATCAATAACGAATTCACAAGAGATATAGAAACTCACCCTTGTAGTCCGTTGATTAGATGGATAACCTTCTCTTGAGCTATTCCCCAAGCTCTTGAACGATCCAACGCCGAAAGCACCGCGTCTCTACTTGCCACGCGCCGGAAAAACGAACGGAATGACAACACCTTGCTATCCTCCGAGGATACGGCTAGAGCTAGGTGATGAAGCTTGTTATAGATATTAATATCACTCTAAGTGTATGAATATCTATCTCTCTCAATATTTCCTCACAAAATTTCTCTAAGAAGTTGTGAAGAAGATGAATGAAGAAGATGAATAAAGAAGATGATGAAGAAGACTTCTATCTCTCTCTCCTCTTCAACCTCACGTTGGAAATGGAATCAAGTGTGTGAGAGTTTGTCAAAGACATCATCTTATATTATTTCCACCCTCATGTGTACAACCCATGTAACATGAAGTCTTGTCCCACCAAGTCATTATCATCATTTAATAAATGGAAGAAAAGACAATGGGAAAGTGGGTGGAAGCATAATGGGGCGGCTATCATGAAAACGAATGAGTTCGGTTCGCTTTGACTCGTGAGTCCAAACAGATAAACTCCGATTCTGTTCCGATGTATTTGTGTCGATTAATTAATCCAATTAATTAAACATATCAAACACAAAATAACATAATTAATTTCTCCAAGAAATAATTATATTCATGAATTAAATTAATCACCCAGTGATATATTTAATCCATTAAGCCGTAAATCAATTTATCCGATAAATCGATTTAAACATCCAATGTCCCAAATTTAGATATCCAATATCCAATATTCATAATGAGAGAATTAGCTTGATTCATTCCGTCCAATCCTATTGCGACTCGGTAGGTCCGTCTCGACCAAGAATGGGAGGAACCAAAGAGTAGTAGCACCACCTAGCCACTGGCGGCCTACACTGCACTTCAACCGAGAACGAATGATTGGGATCATTCAAGAACCATTCGTCGTGAATACCAAGATACGTATAAACCCTTCTTTCAAATGTCCCGATCAAGTTATAGGGTCACGGTCACCAAACCCTATCTCGTACTTGACGTTATGCATGCGTTAATGCAAATCGAGATCATCGAGTGCCGTGTATCTAATACAACTAGCTCCAATGCTTTGGCCAAAGACTTATGATCTCATACGCCAATAACCGCATAGGACATATAACCCGCTCACTAACGGAGAAAGAATTCTATCTTGGTATTGATGGGACTCGCTACTTGCCTGGCCAAGATGCACGTCGAGGTTGACCCCCGCCTTCCGGTTTACGTGGTCGAACTACTCTAATGAAAATCTTGACGTCACAAGCACATCCCTACTAAATCCTCAAGTTGAAGGTTCACGAATACCTATCACAACCTTTCGATTCCGTCATTGATCGTCCTGAGTGAAATCCATGTGACGAATCGAGGGTGAGTTCGAGTATACTAATCCAATTAGCATACCTATAACGTGTGCTCCCACTAACCATTAGTGTTCGATGTGCACTCTCCATGTCAAAGAACACGTCATACAAGTCTTCACATAAACTTAATGCCCAGTCAAGTTTCATCGACTTGCGAACGATTAAGTATTTGAGCTATAACCTTTCCAGTGCCGACCCTCTTATCCAATAAGGAGTGGAAAGTTTTGCTCTCAAATACACGGACTAGTTTCTATATGTTTATTTATGAGTTAGGAATGCCAGTAACTACCAGTAAATAAAGAAACATTCATTTGCCTTATATAAATGGTTTACATAATTACAAGTACAATGCCCTCACTCAACAACCTCTGAGTGGCATTCGAGGGCATACTCCTAACAATCTCCCACTTGCACTCAATGCCACACACTATGGTATCTAATACCCATGTTCTCCGATGACGCTCCAAGCTAGTCGAGAAAGTGGCTTGGTCGGTGGATCGGCGACGTTGTCGGCCGAGTCTACTCAGGCAAAGACAATGTATCCCTTGCGAACAAATTCTCTTACGAGATGATACTTCCTCTCAATATGTTTGGTGCCGTTGTGAAACCTCGGCTCCTTGGCTCGCGCTTACGCTCCGTCGTTGTCGCGACAAATGAACAGTGCAAATTTCAAAGACATGGTATCATTTGAATTTCTCCTAAACTTCTTAATCCGTAACCCTTCCTTGAAGCCTCCGAGGCCGCTTGATACTCACCGACAGGTGGAATCGTGATCGCGCTTTGCTTGGCACTACGCCAAGATATCGCTCCTCCATTAAGAGTAAATATGTAGCCGCAGTGGACATCGAGTCGTCCTTCATTCCTTGGAAGTCCGAATCGGTGAATCCCACCACATCCAATTCTCCACCGCCATACATAAGAACCATATCTCTAGTTCTTCTCAAGTACTTGAGAACGTTCTTTACTGCGATCCAATGTTCCCTACTGGTTTGCTCGAAACCTACTCACCACGCTTACAAAGATGCGCGATGTCGTCTTGTACACAACATAGCATATATAAGGCTACCCACGACGAAGCATATGGTATATTACTCATTTCCTTGCGTTGTTCCTCACTTTGAGGACACATCTTCAAGGTGAGTTTTATTCCATGTTGCATCGGTAGGAACCTCTTTTAGAATCATCCATCTTAAATCACTTTAAGATCTTATCTATATAGAGGGCTTGGGAAAGTCCTATTGTTCTCTTCGCTCTATCCCAGAGAGCCGAATACTAAGAATATAGGTCGCTTCTCCCAAGTCTTTCATGGAGAAATTACTCAAAGCCAAGCTTTCACGTAACTAAGCATTCCCACATCATTTCCTATTAGTAGAATGTCATCTACATATAGTACTAAGAATGCGATCTTGCTCCCACTAACCCTCTTGTATACACAAGGTTCCTCTTCATTTTGCACGAAATCAAACTCTTTGATTGCCTCGTCAAAACGAAGGTTGCAACTACGCGACGCTTGCTTCACCATAAATGGAACGTCAAGCTTGCACACTTTCCGAATATCGACTTCGCACACAAAGCCTTTAGTCGCTCCATATAGATTTCCTCCTCGAGGAATCCATTAAGGAAAGCCGTCTTTACGTCCATTTGCCATATCCCATAATCGTGGTAGGCGGCTATAGCAAGCATCATGCGAATAGACTTGATCATGGCTACGGGCGAGAAGGTATCGTGGTAATCGATCCCTTCCTTCCGGGTATAACCCTTTGCCACAAGCCCGGCCTTATAGGCGTCAACCTTGCCATCACCATCGGTCTTTCTCTTGTAGATCCACTTGTTCCCATAGGCATTATGCCCTTGGGGCGGTCTACTAGAGTCCGCACTGATTGACATGCATCGAGTCTATCTCAGCCTTCCATAGCTTCACGCCATTTCGCAGAGTCTACATCCACCATCGCTTGGTCATAGGTTGTTGGGTGCCTCTTGGCTATCACTTGGAACCTCATGGAGACCCGGCCTCCTCCAAGTGCACAATCCCATACCTCTCGATAAATGAGACACCCTACTAGACCTACGAGGTGGTTGTACTTGTGTTTGAAAGTTCGGTTCAGCTTTCTTGCACAGTGTCTCTCGAGGAGTTTCATTGTATTCTTCTAAAGAAATACTTCTACCTGCTCCGCCTTCCTGAATGAACTCATCTTCCAGGAAGTGTGCTTGTAAAGCAACAATGATCCTTCGATCTTCGGGCATGTAGAATAGATATCCCATCGTCCCAGAGGGGAATCCAATGAAACGTCCCTTCGCAGACCTAGCTTCCAACTTTTCCACCTTAGTCTTCTTGACATAAGCGGGACATCCCCAAATCCTAATATGATTAAGACTTGGTTTCCTTCCTTCCCACATCTCATGTGGAGTTTTAGGAACGGATTTGGAAGGACATCTGTTTAAGATATACGCGGCAGTCAGGAGTGCATACCCACACAGGTAAATCGGCAAGTCAGTATAGCCCAGCATGGAACGGACCATGTTCAACAGGGTCCGGTTCCTTCTTTCTGACACACCATTTAACTGAGGAGTACGGAGGTGTTAGTTGTGAAAGTATTCCCTGTTCCTTAAGGAACTCACAAACTCGTACTCATATACTCGCCACCTCGGTCCGACCGAAGTGCTTTGATATGATTACCGCTTTGTTTCGACTAGGGCCTTGAATTCCTGGAATTTCTTAAAAGCCTCGGATTTATGTTTCATTAAGTATACATAACCATACCTAGTATGATCATCTGTAAACGTAATGAAATATTGATATCCGTCACGTGCTGCTTCCAAAGCACCACATACATCGGTATGGATTAATCCAGTTTATCAGCGGCTCTTTGAAATGTCCCTGTGAAGGGGGACTTAGTCATTTTGCCTTTAAGGCAAGATTCACAAGTAGGAAAGGGATCCGATCCCAATGGACCCATAAGTCTATCTTTTTCCATCTTGTAAACCTTGGTCTGACCAACATGACCAAGTCTAAGATGCCATTTCAAAACTTGATTGGTTTCATCCCTACCGCGTTTTCTAGTTATAGTATTCACAACTACTTTGTTGCTGAGATTTAGATGATACAATCCATTCAACAATGTAGCAAGATCACTAGTTTATTTCTAAAATAAATTTTGCACGAACCATCACCAATGAAAAATGAAAAGCCTTTTCGGTCCATGACTGGAATGGATACAATGTTTTTGTGCCCCTTGGGCAAAACAAGTGCATCTTCTAAAGTCAAAACAAAGCCGGATTCTAAACCCAAAAGAAGTGATCCTATGTCGGTCGCCTCGACATTATGCCCGCTTCCGACTGTGATCATAACTTCTCACTCCAAGCTTCCTACTTTGTTCCAGATCCCGATTCACGGTACAAATATGAGAACTAGCACGTAATCCAATATCCAGAAGTAGAAAATACAAGAGCGTAACAATTTGTTTCCAAAACTAAAAGTTACAGACCAAGTGCCATGAAGAATCTGGACAGTCTCTAGCCCAAAGGGCCCACTCACCGCACTTGAGACAAGCATCCTTCTTCTTCTTGTTCTTTGGAACCATCGGGGCCTTGCCCTTTCCCTTAAGGTCCTTAGCTTGTGGTCCACCCGCTTCTTGGTCTTTTTCTTCTTATTCTTAGACTTCCGAAGTCCGAAGAAATCACAAGTGCACTCCTTCATCCGTGGGTCTTCATCCGAGATCAAGGTCACCGCTTGTTCATTAGCCCACTAAGTTACATGCAATCTCATTGCGGTTGAAGTTCATAACAAATCCGTGAGAAGGAATCGGGGAGAGACCGTAGGATAAGGTCGGTTTGGGAGAGAAGTATCCATTTTAAAATCAAGAGCCTCCAATCTCTCGATCATGGATATTATTTTCAGGACGTGTTCCCCAACCTTCTCACCTTCCTTCATCCTTGCACCGAACAGCTTGCTTGGATATCTCATATCTAGCGATTCACTGTGCTCACCATAAAGCTCGGTTAAGTGAGATAGAATCCGCCAGAAGTCATTTTCTCATGAGCTCTGAAGCTCATTAGACATGGAAGCCATCATATAAGCACGGACTTTCACGTCATCCTTAACCCACTTTTCGTGGTTTTCAATCTCTTCCCGATTGGCTCGAGTCCGCATAGGAGGCGCCGGAATGTCCGTCTCCAAGACGTATCCCGGTGCCTCTATACCGAGGACAATCATCGACATGGAGCCAATCCACAAAGTTAGGTCCCATTAAGGTGTTCTTTTCGAGTAGAATTGCGAGTGGATTCATTGTCATATTGAGATTTGTGCATTAAGTATAACAAATTAATTAGTGACTCATTCAATTATGTTCGAGTATAGAATTTAAGGTCTTTTCTATTCTTGTTACCCACTCCCACTATTTTTATCGGAATAACACACTCCCATGTGATATCCTAAGTATCGTCGCTCTACTTCATAGTGGTGATCGAGTTCTTTATAAATCTTAATAGAGGGCAACCGAACAGTTTCTAGTCTATTAATTTTCATAAAGTGGTGTCCAACACCAACCCATCTAATGGATGATTCGATCTTCTTTTTTCCCCTTGTTCACTCCCCTCAACCTATACGATTTCTATGGTTCGTGAACAAGTTAAGTTTATACCATCGACGCAAATCGGTTTCACAATTGAATCTTATCCGCAACTTATCGGGTTTCTAGGGATAAAATTTGCTCCAACCGAAGGCATCCAATGCGCTCCGGTAATTTATCCATCCTCCCGAACGACTATCCCGATAACTCGGAAGCATAGCACATCCGTTTGGATTTCAATTTCGAAAACTCGATGGAGGGAAGGAAAAACTTTGAAACCTTATAAACTTAATTATTTATTGTGGGAGAATTTTCGCGATTAACGTTACACTTTGCACATTAATCATATTAGCGCGTTTGTGGTATTCATACAATATGAAAAAACCATTCACAACCTAGTTGCTACCAACATGTGGTTCATGGACCGTTCCTAGAAAACAAAAACTCCGTAATCTAATTACAAGTCTTCGTCTTGAATCTTCGTCTTCTCGAAATGGATCTTCCTCCGGTCTTCGTCATTACATATAAATTTTACATCGAAAATTGCATCCTAGATACAAACATTTCTAGTAAAATAAATAGGCTCAAAACGGCCTTTACAACCCAATCGAATAAAACGAACGATTCAAATCTAAGTCCACGAACCACATCCCCATTCAAAAAGCATTCATCCAATAAATACTATATAAATAGAAAGCGTAGAGATACATTGATCCAATCAACAATACGAACCGATCCAATCGATTCACACAATCGGTAATTTGATAATGTTCAAAATAATTCGGTCGACTATAAATATTCCAATTAATCAAATTTCCCTTATAAAATGAAATACCATAAATCATTTTAATCATATTAAATCCAATTTAATGTGCGGGAGATTAATTTTTAAGAATACACGGAAAAATCGAGCTGGGGTGAAAACTGGCCTACATGACCGAGCCACCCTCGGCAGCCTACCGGCAGACAGGCCTGGCACGGCCGAGTCACGCTCGGAAGATGCCGGCCAGGACACGACCGAGTCACCCAGGACACGGTCGGGTCGCTGTGATGACTTGGCTGATCGCTGACACGACCGTGTCACCCAGGACACGGTCGAGTCACTCTCGGCCAGATTACCCTTTTTGTCCAAAAAGTCGTCCGACGACGATTCGGGGCTAGATTTTCGACCGGATATCCAATATCAATATTTTCCGACTTTCATATCTTCAATATAAATCATATTTCCCAGAAATTTAAGATTTATATTTAGACATAAACTTACAAAAAATACAATTATTACGAACGAAAAACATATACCACGATTATGACTAAAATGATTCCAAATCATTCACCATCTAATCGAGCATTCCAAATGCCAATATCGTATATACGATCACAAGACCTACGCTCCGATACCACTGTTGGGATTCGGTGCCTTAAAACGAAGGCCCAGCGGAAGCGGTAAAACGAATGTTAATTCGATCCGAATCCCTACGAGGATCGATCGAGCTACGTATATACGAATATCAATAACGAATTCACAAGAGATATAGAAACTCACCCTTGTAGTCCGTTGATTAGATGGATAACCTTCTCTTGAGCTATTCCTTAAGCTCTTGAACGATCCAACGCCGAAAGCACCGCGTCTCTACTTGCCACGCGCCGGAAAAACGAACGGAATGACAACACCTTGCTATCCTCCGAGGATACAGCTAGAGCTAGGTGATGAAGCTTGTTATAGATATTAATATCACTCTAAGTGTATGAATATCTATCTCTCTCAATATTTCCTCACAAAATTTCTCTAAGAAGTTGTGAAGAAGATGAATGAAGAAGATGAATAAAGAAGATGATGAAGAAGACTTCTATCTCTCTCTCCTCTTCAACCTCACGTTGGAAATGGAATCAAGTGTGTGAGAGTTTGTCAAAGACATCATCTTATATTATTTCCACCCTCATGTGTACAACCCATGTAACATGAAGTCTTGTCCCACCAAGTCATTATCATCATTTAATAAATGGAAGAAAAGACAATGGGAAAGTGGGTGGAAGCATAATGGGGCGGCTATCATGAAAAACGAATGAGTTCGGTTCGTTTCGGACTCGTGAGTCCAAACAGATAAACTCCGATTCTGTTCTGATGTATTTGTGTCGATTAATTAATCCAATTAATTAAACATATCAAACACAAAATAACATAATTAATTTCTCCAAGAAATAATTATATTCATGAATTAAATTAATCACCCAGTGATATATTTAATCCATTAAGCCGTAAATCAATTTATCCGATAAATCGATTTAAACATCCAATGTCCCAAATTTAGATATCCAATATCCAATTTTCATAATGAGAGAATTAGCTTGATTCATTCCGTCGTCAATCCTATTGCGCGACTCGGTAGGTCCGTCTCAGTCAGCAATGGGAGGAACCAAAGAGTAGTAGCACCACCTAGCCAGCCTGGCGGCCTACACTGTACCCCAACTGAGAACGAATGATTGGGATCAATCAAGAACCATTCTGTCGTGAATACCAGTATACGTATAAACCCTTCTTTCAAATGTCCCGATCAAGTTATAGGGTCACGGTCAGTCAAACCCTATCTGTACTTGACGCTATGCATGCGTTAATGCAAATCGAGATCATCGAGCTGTCGTGTATCTAATACAACTAGCACCAATGCAATGGCCAAAGACTTATGATCTCATATGCCAATAACCTCATATGACATATAACCAACTCACTAACGGGAGAAAGAATTCTATCTTGGTATTGATAGGACTGCTACTTGCCGTCAAGATGCACGTCGAGGTTGACCCCGCCTTAGGTTTACGGTCGAACTACTCTAATGAAAATCTTGACGTCACAAGCACATCCCTACTAAATCCTCAAGTCGAAGGTTCACGAATACCTATCACAACCTTTCGATTCCGTCATTGACTGTCCCGGAGTGAAATCCATGTGACGAATCGAGGGTGAGTCGGTTCGAGTATACTAATCCAATTAGCATACCTATAATGTGTGCTCCCACTAACCATTAGTGTTCGACAGGCACTCTCCATGTCAAAGAACATGTCATACAAGTCTTCACATAAACTTAATGCCCAGTCAAGTTTCATCGACTTGCGAACGATTAAGTATTTGAGCTATAACCTTTCCAGTGCCGACCCCCTTATCCAATAAGGAGTGGAAAGTTTTGCTCTCAAATACACGGACTAGTTTCTATATGTTTATTTACGAGTTAGGAATGCCAGTAACTACCAGTAAATAAAGAAACATTCATTTGCCTTATATAAATGGTTTACATAATTACAAGTACAATGCCCTCACTCAACAACCTCTGAGTGGCATTCGAGGGCATACTCCTAACAGGTTCTTCATCCAACATGAATGCTATGTAGTCAGGTCCAAATGTCTTTGGTGTCCTAACTCTACTACCGCGTCTCGGTTCTACATCTTCCATATTAGATCTCGATCGCTTAAGTGACTTTAGATCTACATCCACAGGTTTTGAACTTGTTCCTTCATCTTCAACTCTATTGCTAGAATTGTTCTCAACTTTATCATTAACCTTACAAGGATATATGTTTTCAAAGAATACAGCATTCCTTGATTCAATTATTGTTCCCACAGTCATTTCAGGAACTTCTGACTTGTGGATAACAAACCGATAGGCACTACTGTTCAGTGCATACCCAATAAAGATACAATCGACCGTCTTAGGTCCGATTTTAACTTGTTTAGGTAGAGGTACCTCAACCTTAGCCAAACACCCCCACACTTTGAGATATTTGTATGAAGGTTTTCTACCTTTCCACAATCATAAGGGGAAATATCCTTACCTTTGCGTGGAATCTTGTTCAATATGTAGTTGGCTGTCAGGACAGCCTCCCCCCACATGTTCTGGGGCAACCCTGAACTAATCAATAAGGCATTCATCATATCTTTAAGGGTTCGATTCTTACGTTCAGCAACGCCATTAAAGCGTCCGGTAGGACCATTCCCTCGGCATTGACATCATGAACGATGAGTTGGAACTCTTGTACTTGTTCCATGACAGGCCTTGAGTCAACCATCTTGTAGTCCAGATACTTGGCGACTACAAACTTCTTTGTACCTGCATCATCACTACGGTACTTCTTTTAAAGTGCTTCCCATATCTCTTTTGATGTGTTTACAACAGAGTATACATTGTACAAACTATCCTCTAAAGAATTCAGAATAAAGTTTTTACAAAGATAGTCTCCATTGTGCCAATTGTCATAGGCAGCTCGGACTGTGAAACTAGTCTCTTGAGCACTTGGCGCCGGTGGCGCATTTTTCGTAAGGAAGTTCGCAAAGCCCAGTGTTGTAAAATATAACATCTTCTGTTGCCACCTTTTAAAGTCGGCTCCACCAAACTTTGGTGGCTTCTCGGCGGCAGGCATCATTCTTGGCCCCGAGGTTGTTCCAAAAAAGGAACCACTCGTGTTGAACCCGTAGGCTCCAACACTAGATCCTAACATGGATCCAACGGGACCACTAAAAGTGGAACCTACGGTGCCACTCGAGGTGGATCCACCGGTAGTCAGAAAGGGGTTCGAAAACACCCATGGAGTTGTTGATGAGGCAGTTGAGCTCATCATGCTAGACATGGTTGCGGCAATGGTGTTTGCCACGTTCGAAGCGGCGGTCGCGGAGGCAAATGCAGCGGTGGTGTTGGAGTCGGTGGAAGCAGCGGTCGTCATCTCCAGTTGTAGGATTTAGCAAGTAAATTTATCATCTTGCGCTTGTTGTATGAAATCTGTGTTACAAACTTGCTGGGCGGAAATTAAATTACAACTGGAAACTACAATTACAACTCGAAAACTGAAAATACAGGACTCGAGGCGGAATTAAAAAATACAATGAAAAACGAAACTGAATCTGCACTAACCAGAAACAAATTAGAAATACAAGAAGATAATCGGAACAACAAAAAACAATAAACGAAACTAGACTGTGGTAGAAGTCGCCCGAAGATGCCTTCTGTCCGCAAGACGAGAAACGACCCGGTAGTGTTCACGGATTGGCGGTTTGTCCCCAAAGGTCAACGACTTTACATCTCTACAGTAGCAACATCGCAAACTGGAGAGCTCCGACGAACTGGAAAAGGTGAGGACAAAGCTCCGACTTATGATATGCAGAGAATGATGAAAACTGTATGTTTATACTGAGTTTGAAAATTGCATGTACTGATGTGTAACACCCCGAGATATTCGGAATATGTTACAGCGCCGTAGACCCCTACATGGGACCCACCAGGCTACAATAGGAAAACTCCACTCGACTAACCATCTTGGTTAGCGAGGATACACAATTAAATAATATGACATATAAAGATACGCCCGGAGAAACCGGCAAAATAAGCATCAACCAACAACGTGACAATTTAAAGCAATACAATACGGAGTTTGAAACAAAAAGCCTAAGTACTCGCGAGTACAATCTATAAGTTTAAAATCAGAACAACCATATCGAAATGGACAAAGGAAATAAGTAGACCCAAATGCACATGTCAACGACCACAGCCAACATCCTCGTCGTCACGGTGCTCGCTCGTCCAGGATAATCATAACGAAATCCATAACAAGAATTTCCCCAACGGGTCCCCAAAGGGGTTAGCAATTACGCTAGTACAAGTAATCAAGGCAAACCAATCGCTTACACATTTCATAGTACATGCATCGATATCATTTTCTAAAACCAAAACTAGACATGTCCTTTAGGAAATAAGCGGTCAAACAATTTGCCGTGGGAATGGCTATACCATTGATCCCGCTCCGTGATCCCTAAGGACCCTCCCGAGCCGGCCATATTATAAAACAAATCACGCACACGCATCGCCTTGGGAACAGGCTATACCATTGATCCCGCTCCGTGATCCCTAAGGACCCTCCCGAGTGGCTAGCGAAACAAACTCGTGAATCTGTGGCTATACCATCGATTCCCTCCGTGATCCCGTCGGACCCTCCCGAGGTGAGCAATCACACACAATATACATTACTATTTCACGTTAAGCATAAAGGTTTCCAAAAATACTTGCCTTGAATTATTGACGATGCGAAGAACGGAAAGGAAAGTCACCGACGAACGCTAGGAACCAATGAAACCGAACCTAACGATTCGAAGAATACAATCACAACCATTTCTAAATGAATACGGAATTGGAATACACTGAAAACCCGCCTACGATTCATGTATATTCGCACAAAAATAACGACGAGGGCGGACCACAACCAAACCCTCTCGATTTCGCAAAACTATGAAAATATACTATGAATCCGTAGGGAAACTAAGAATACCAACAAGATTAATCATATTCATCATGAATCCATCAACAAAACGGAACGGATCGGAAGAAAATCCCAAAACCCCCAATTTATCGAAAAGTAGGGTTCTAAGAGATTTACCTTGGATTGATGATGAAGAACACAAGTAGGTGTTGTTAATCTACTTCAAAACTCAAGGTAGAGGATGCTGAAATAATCGAAGGGAAGAATTGCTCGGAAATCGCCGGAAGAGCTCTGCGTCGCGGAGAAGAAATGAGATGGAATTAATCTGCTCATCTGGGTCAACTCCTGGTTTATATAGCCAGGGAGTGTTAGCGTGCGCTAATTCCTCAAGGTTAGCGTGCGCTAACGGGGTAAAGTTACAGGCCAAAATAGTTAGCGTCAACCCGGTAGCGGACTTCGGCGTTAGCGTGCGCTACTCCAATTGTAGCGTGCGCTAATAATCTATCGGTAGCGCGCGCTATCGACCAATAGCGTGCGCTACTGGACATCGGCCGAGTCCGAAGCTAATCGCCTAAAATTCACTCGATCCGTTAGCGTGCGCTACCATACGAGCGTAGCGTACGCTAACTAGCACTGACCGTTTCGAGAAATAAACCGTCGAGATCTTGGACACCTACGCTAGCGCACGCTAATGGGCATCATCGGCGTGCGCTAGCCTCTCGACATTAGCGTGCGCTAGCATACGTAGCGCACGCTAATATGCTAGTCCGTAGAAGGTGGAAAACAAAGATCGCCACTCCCGGGGCTACTCATTAGCGCTCTGAAACAAGCGTGGCGTGCGCTACTAAGAGATCCCTAGCGTGCGCTATGCGTAAGAAGTAGCGTGCGCTAGGTACGAAATATGAACGGTCCAAAGACACCGAAATGTTAACGAAACATCAAACGGAACATCTCAACAGGCATCATAACATAGAATGGATCCACGGCAACCTAAACGGCGGTTCCAAGACAATAACGGAATAAAATCCATAGATAATAGGAAAGATACACCGAAAGATACACGAGGGTCACTACTATCGGAAATACGCCGAAAAGAAAAATACAAGGGGAAGAAAAAATGCGGATATTACATTCTACCCCTCTAAAAACAAGTTTCGCCCAAACTTAAGAAACAAACAACTCGGGGTACCTAGCACGCATGCTATCCTCGGTCTCCCACGTTGCCTCCTCGACACCGTGTCTCGACCACCGCACCTTGACAAAAGGAATGGTCTTATGCCTCGATCGTTTCTCACGATGCTCCAAAATCTTCAAAGGACGCTCCTCAAAAGTAATATCTTGACAATATCAATCTCGCCATAATCGATAACGTGACTAGGATCCGGGACATATTTCCTCAGCTGGGAAACATGAAAAACGCTATGAACATGACTCAGGGCCGGGGGTAACGCCAAACGGTATGCTAACCCACCGACTCGCTCGAGAATCTCGAAGGGTCCAATAAATCTCGGACTCAACTTCCCCTTCTTCCCGAAACGGAAAACTCCTCTCGTCGGCGACACCTTCAGCAAAACGTGGTCTCCCACCTCGAATTCTAAAGGTCGACGACGGACATCGGCATATGACTTCGCCGACTCTGGGCAGTCAACATCCGTTCTCGAATTAATTCTATCTTCCACCTCGTCTCTAAAACGACATCCGGCTCGGTCCCGACTAAATCGGATGCCTCATTCCAACAAATCGGTGATCGACATCGCCGCCCATAGAGTGCCTCATACGGTGCCATCCGACCGACGCGTGCCAACTATTGTTGTACGTGAATTCGATCAATGGCAAATGCTCCTCCAGTCATGGCTCCAATCGAGAGCACAAGCACGTAACATATCCTCAAATGTCCGGATAGTGCGCTCCATCGCCCATCCCGGGGTGAAAAGAGGTACTCAAATGCAAACGGTACCTAACGCCTTATGCACCGCTGCCAAAAGTGCGATACAAAATGGCCATCACGATCCGAAACAATAGACTTGATTGTACCGTGAAGTCTCACAATCTGCGCGATAAACACACGAGCTAACTTCTCCGGGCCCCAAGTGTCCTTGATGCCCAGAAAATGTGCCGACTTGGTCATACGATCAACAATCACCCATACCATATTCATGCCCGACCTCGATCTCGGCAAACTCGTAACGAAGTCCATCGATAAGTCTTCCCATTTCCATTCGGAGCGAAGTGACTGCAATAACTTGGCCGGTCGCCGATGCTCGATTTTGACCTGTGGCAAGTCAAACATCTCGCTACATACTGTGCGACCTCCTCCTTCATATCATTCCACCAGAAGTTCCTCCTCAGGTCCTTGTACATCTTACTCGAACCAGGATGAACGGAATAAGGTGTGGAATGGGCCTCACGCAAAATACTCTGTCGCAACTCTGGATCGTTCGGCACACAAAGCCGACTGAATCTCAAAACACCATCCTCGTGAATCACAAACCCAGGAGACTTTCCCTTAAGAACGTTTTCTCGGATTTGAGTAATCATCGGATCCTCTAATTGCTTGACTTAATTTCATCGATCAAAGGCAGCGAAATCTCTAAGGCACAAAGTTGCCCAGCTGACTCGAGCAACAAAACCTCAACATCAAACTCAATCAAAGCCCGCCGAAGCTCGGGAGACGTAAGGACCTCAAGCGTTCGCAACGCAATCGGTTTCCGACTCAAGGCGTCGGCCACGACGTCGCCTTACCGGATGATAAAGGATTTCGAGGTCATAATCCTTAATCGATTCTAACCACCTCCTCGCCTCATATTCAACTCCCGAGTAAATATGTATTTTAGACTTTTATGATCGGTAAAAATCGACATGCGAGCCGAAAGATAGTGACGCCAAATCTTGAGCGCGAAAACAATCGCCGCTAACTCCAAATCATGCGTAGGGTAGTTCGGCTCATACGGCCTCAAGCTGTCTCGACGCAAGGCAATGGTCTTGCCGTCTTTGCATCAATACGCACCCAAGACCACGACCGAAGCATCGCTATAAGCGGCGAATCCCTCGTTGCCACATGGCAACGCCAAACCGGGCTGAAGTCAAACGCTTCTTGATTCCTCAAAACTCACTGTCTCTCGTCATTCCAGGGCGAACTTCTCGGTTTCTGGAGCAGCTGTGTAAGTGGCCGAGCTAGTTTTGAGAAACCCTCACGAACCTACGGTAGTAGCCCAAACCCAAGAAACTACGGACCTCCTTCACATTTGTGGGCGATGCCCAATCCAACACTGCCTCAATTTTCTGCGGATCCACACGGACTCCTCGGTGAAATCACGTGACCCAAAAACATCACTTCCTTCGGCCAGAACTCACATTTCGAGAACTTCGCATAGAGTTGCTCGGTCCTCAAAATGTCTAATACTATCCATGAGATGATGGGCATGCTCTTCCTCATTCGTCGAATAGATAAGAATATCGTCAATGAAGACGACGACACACTTATCCAAATACTCGATAAAGACTTTGTTCATCAATTGCATGAACACCGCCGCATTAGTTAACCCGAAGGCATAACTACGAACTCGTAATGTCCGTATCTCGTCCGAAAAGGCTGTTTGGCACGTCGGACTCTCTCACCCGGCGATAGTACCCGATTTCAAATCAATCTTCGAGAACACCGCAGCCTCCTCGCAATCGGTCGAACAAGTCATCAATCCTCGGCAAAGGATACTTGGTCTTGATGGTCACTTTGTTTAGTTCGCGAGAGTCGATACACAAACGTAGTGAACCATCCTTCTTCCGCACAAATAGGACCGGTGCACCCCAAGGCGAGGCGCTCGGTCGAACATACCACGACTCAAGAAGCTCACTCAATGCTTCTTCAACTCGCCATCTCTCAAGGTGCCATACGATACGGCGCCTTGAAATCGAGCCGCGCCCGGCTCTAACTCTATAGCAAACTCAACCTCACGATCCGGTGTCAATCCCGCAACTCGTCAGAAATACATCAGAAACTCACTAACGACTGGAATCGACGAAAACTCGACTCCACCATTCTCCGCCTTCAAGGCGTAGCACCAATAACCAAGACACCCCTTTCGCAGAGTTTCACCGCCTTCAAGGCGTTAATAACAAACTCTGGTTTCTCTTTCGCCCGCGAAAGAGTGTTGATGCCGTCCTCGGCTAACATGGTAATGATTCTCGTGCGGTAGTTCATGATTGCACCATGCCGCTCGAGCCAATCATTCCCGAATTAAATCCTCGCCTCGATACTCACAACAATAAGATTAGAGAGCCAAGCCCTCTCACAAATAATCACAGATCAGTCCGGACTTCTCGATCACCGACAATTCTATCACCGCTAGGAAGTTTAACGATGAAAGGCTCGCAAGGTGACAAGCGGTCGAGACTCAAACGGCGTACACACTCTAGAGAAATGAATGAATGCGTAGCACCCGAATCGAAAAGCACACCGACAGGATGGAAATGAATATGAACGGTACTGCCGCCACGATGTTCTTGGATCATCGGCTCTCCTCATCTCATAGATACGCGGCCGAGCAGAGCCGACATCGAAGCTCCACCCCTAGCGGGCCGACCCCGACCCCTACCTCGGCCGGCACTCGGTGGAGGCGGCGAGCAAATGAGCCCTGGTTCACACTCGGCTCCATAGGTCTTTGGGTGAGAAGAACGGCACCGCAAGCCGTCCGAGCCGATCACAAAGAAGCCTTGTGGCCCGACCGACCACAAGTATGACAAGTTAAAGGCGGACGAGGACAGTCCGGTTCTTATGACCGAAAGGCCAGATTAAAGCATGTGAGCTCACGAGCGGGGTTCCGGCGGCACCCAAAGCTCCCGAGAAACGAGCCGAACCGCCCGTAGAAATATTCGCGGCTCGAGATTTCGCTGGCCTCCACTCTTGGGACGAGAAAAGTTTCCGACCGACTCGCTTCTTGCTCTCACGAGCCAAATCACTCGCCGCCACTGACATATCATAAGCAAGGGCTCGACTCTGATAATCCTTCAGGGTAGTACAGACGAGCCCAGACATATAGTCCCGAATGGGCAACTTCATCCTCCTGGAAAAATGGAAAATTTTGTCGCTCTCAGCGACAACTTGGGTCTTCACATAACCCAACTCCTTGTTAAAGTCGGCAATGGCATGAGATACGGGGATATCCCGTGGTTGAGCATCATAGAAAGCATGCACTCGAGCCTGTCTGACCGGCCACGGACAATATTCGGTCTCCATCAATTCTTGAAATTCGGCCCATGAAGCAACATGATCTTTGGGACCAACGGCCTCCCACCAATCTGTAGCGTCTCCCGTGAGAAAATATTGAGCAATAGGGACCTTGCGGTCCTCGGGGCAGTTGGTAGCAGTGAATACTTTGGATATCTCCTTGATCCACCCTTCCCAGCCGATCGGGTCCGAAGCTCCCGAAAACTAGGGAGGATGCATCTTGATGACATCCTGAAGCCAACGATCCGTTCCGCCCCGATTAGCATGGGCCTGATCGGGGTTCTGGATCACCTGAGTTATAGCCGCCATCTGGTTAACCATTTCTTTGCCTGCCTGCAATACCAAGATCTGCGCTCTGAGAAGAAGCATGACGTGACGGTCACCGTGCTGCCGGCTCAGAAGAATGCGACGTGGCCGCCACCGGCCGCTGCCACGTCCTCGGCGCGTCCACGACCACGACCACGACCACGACCACGGTTTCCTCGGCATCCATACCGATGTTGAGAGATAACAGTATATCGATGATGAGTAAGAGAGGAAAAACAACTACGATTCGAAGTGGAAATACAATGCAAGAAACAAAAGAGCCGAATAAGAAAACTTACGAGCACCGGAAGTATCGGGATCTTTGGCGGTGTGACAATGTGCAAAACAAACACGACTAGACCTAATTAACCAACAAGCCTAGGTATCCATAAACCTAGAGCTCCGATACCATTTTACGTAACACCCCGAGATATTCGGAATATGTTACAACGTAGACTCCCCTACATGGGACCCACCAGTGCTACAATAGGAAAACTCCACTCGACTAACCATCTTGGTTAGCGAGGATACACAATTAAATAATATGACATATAAAGATACGCCCGAGAAACCGCAAAATAAGCATCAACCAACAACGTGACAATTTAAAGCAATACAATACGGAGTTTGAAACAAAGCCTAAGTACTCGCGAGTACAATCTATAAGTTTAAAATCGTGGGAACAACCATATCGAAATGGACAAAGGAAATAAGTAGACCCAAATGCACATGTCAACGACCACAGGCCAACATCCTCGCATCGTCCCGGTGCTCGCTCGTCCAGGATAATCATAACTCGAAATCCATAACAAGAATTTCCCAAACGGGTCCCCAAAGGGGTTAGCAATTACGCTAGTACAAGTAATCAAGGCAAACCAATCGCTTACACATTTCATAGTACATGCATCGATATCATTTTCTAAAACCAAAACTAGACATGTCCTTTCCTAGGAAATAAACAGTCAAACAATTTGCCGTGGGAATGTGGCTATACCATTGATCCCGCTCCGTGATCCCTAAGGACCCTCCCGAGTGGCCATATTATAAAACAAATCACGCACACGCATCGCCTTGGGAGCAGTGGCTATACCATTGATCCCGCTCCGTGATCCCTAAGGACCCTCCCGAGCTGGCTAGCGAAACAAACTCGTGAATCCAGGGCTATACCATTGGATTCCCTCCGTGATCCCGTCGGACCCTCCCGAGGTGAGCAATCACACACAATATACATTACTATTTCACGTTAAGCATAAAGGTTTCCAAAAATACTTGCCTTGAATTATTGACGATGCGAAGAACGGAAAGGAAAGTCACCGACGAACGCTAGGAACCAATGAAACCGAACCTAATGATTCGAAGAATACAATCACAACCATTTCTAAATGAATACGGAATTGGAATACACCCGAAAACCCGCCTACGATTCATGTATATTCGCACAAAAATAACGACGAGGGCGGACCACAACCAAACCCTCTCGATTTCGCAAAACTATGAAAATATACTATGAATCCGTAGGGAAACTAAGAATACCAACAAGATTAATCATATTCATCATGAATCCATCAACAAAACGGAACGGATCGGAAGAAAATCCCAAAACCCCCAATTTATTGAAAAGTAGGGTTCTAAGAGATTTACCTTGGATTGATGCTGAAGAACACAAGTAGGTGTTGTTAATCTACTTCAAAACTCAAGGTAGAGGATGCAGAAATAATCGAAGGGAAGAATTGCTCGGAAATCGCCTTAAGAGCTCTGCATCGCGGAGAAGAAATGAAATGGAATTAATCTGCTCATTCGGGTCAACTCCTGGTTTATATAGCCGGGAGTGTTAGCGTGCGCTAATTCCTCAAGGTTAGCGTGCGCTAACGGTAAAGTGCGAGGCAAAATAGTTAGCGTCCAACCCGGTAGCGGACTTACGGCCGTTAGCGTGCGCTACTCCAATTGTAGCGTGCGCTAATAATCTATCGGTAGCGCGCGCTATCGACCAATAGCGTGCGCTACCCGGACATCGGCCGAGTCCGAAGCTAATCGCCCAAAATTCACTCGATCCGTTAGCGTGCACTACCATACGAGCGTAGCGCACGCTAACTAGCACTCGACCGTTTCGAAATAAACCGGCCCAAGATCTTTGGACACCTACGCTAGCGCACGCTACCGGGCATCATCAGCGTGCGCTAGCCTCTCGACATTAGCGTGCGCTAGCATACGTAGCGTACGCTAATATGCTAGTCCAGAAGGCTGGAAAAACAGCACTGCCACTCCCAGGGCTACTCGTTAGCGCGCGCTACGAAACAAACGTAGCGTGCGCTACTAAGGGATCCCTAGCGTGCGCTATGCAGAAGAAGTAGCGTGCGCTAGGTACGAAATATGAACGGTCCAAAGACACCGAAATGTGAACGAAACATCAAACGGAACATCTCAACAGGCATCATAACATAGAATGGATCCACGGCAACCCCGAAACGGCGGTTCCGCAAGACAATAACGGGAATAAAATCCATAGATAATAGGAAAGATACACTGAAAGATACACGAGGGTCACTACTATCGGGAAATACGCCGAAAAAGAAAAATACAAGGGGAAGAAAAAAATGCGGATATTACATGATGCAGAGGGATGCATGCCTATTTATAGGCCATCTCACCTACAGGGGGTTTTAAACACAGCCCTTAAGGCTGTCATAATGCAGGCATGAATGCCTGCATTGAACACATGAGTTACACAATTCAAGACAGTGGTTACTGCCCGTTTTGAATTTGAACAGGCAGCCTTAACACCTCCTCATAACACCTGGGAGGTTACTGAACAGTCCGGATGCACCTGGACTATAATTAGTTCCTTAACCATTTGACGGATGTACCTGGACATCATTATGTGCAAATACGAGCCCAACTACGTTGTTGAGCTTGTCCAAAAAATTCTTTAAGCTAACCCAAGGCCAAGCCCACGAAGAGGCCCAAAGATCAGCCCAAAGACCAATTGCCAAGGTCCAAGGTCCAAGGTCCATGGCACGCGGCTCGCGGCCGAGGTCGAGGCGGACGGGCGGCGGCGCGCGCGTGTGCGCGCGTGTGGGCTTTAAGCCCATACACATGTGCCATTAATTATTACATGCATAAAGGTAACTCTTTATATACTAGAATAATGATGGTTCATTATTCAATGTGGGATTCCATCCCTTATTAATTTACAATTAAGTGACAAACTTTAATTCACTATTTCTCACTCACCGGGAATCAGTTTAGCGAAAGTGAATACACCACGATCATCTACTCGGAACGTAAATCGATCCTATGATATTTAATTTTACAAAATAAAATTAAAATCATTAACGATTCCAACATCATTGACCAGTTATTTTCTTGTTACACGACGCTATCGATCAATCGACCAGTCGTTGACAATATTGTATGCCGACTGCCAGTGACTTAATAAGAAATTTCATACTAAATAAGGATTCCATACCAATTAAGAAATTTTATACTTAATAGATATGGAATTCCATGTTGAATTAGGTACTGATTTCCATCCTCATTAAAGAATTTCATACTAATAATATACTCCATAAAAGATCTGAAATAGATTTGAATTTTCATATTCAGCATCCCCTAATTTCATAGTCATCACATACAAGATGAATATGTGATAAATATGTAAGTGATATCTAAGGAACATGATATTCACTTTCATATTCATTATCCTGTCATTTTCATATTTATTTGAGTTCATGATGATCATTAAGTCGGGTGTATATGATATAAATTTTCAGTGGATATCACTCTTATAAATTTATTTAAATATCTTTCTTCATGAAGGTAATTATAGAAAAGGATAAATAAAACTTTTGGATTAAACTCCCTTCTACCGAGAGCTGTAAACGATCCGAATTATATCGAACCCTCACTGGGTTCGGCTCGGCTCGAACTTATTCGAACATTAGGTTCGATTCGGCTCGAAAGTTTCGAACATCAGAATTTGAGGTTCGATTCGGCTCGAAGACTAATTTTTTCTATAGTTCGATTCGATTCGGCTCGAGTTTTCGAACAGTTCGAGTATAATTCGATTCCGCTCGAGTTAAAGTCCAGTATAACTCCATAAGTCCAAAATCCAAAATGTACCAAGCCGAACGGTTCGATCAGATTCGCCAAAAGCCGAACGGTTCAGCCTAAGATGAGAGAGGTGGGCCAAAGCCCATCGAACCGAGCCGAACGGTTCGGTCCGATTCGCCGAATCCTATTTCATAGTGTTCGGCTCTATGTTTGGTGTCCCAAATCGAGTCACGAATCGAACTTTTTCAATCCGAATCCTTCAAAGCGAATCGATGCTTCACGTTTTGTGAGAGCCCTACTCCTACTATTTTCTTTGTATGGAGGCGTTTTTTTTAAAAGAAATAAACCAAGAAAAGAAGATCTCTTACCCTTCCGCAAGCAATAAATAGGAAAGAAAATCAGAGTCGTAACTCGTTGCTGAGACGAAACACGTTTGAGCAGGAGTCTGTCTTACTCGAACCAAACCGGTCGCTGACTCGCTGGACTGTCAACACTGTTGCTGCTTCCAGCTCCAAAACTGGTTGTCATGGTGAGAACAAAATCACACGCATTAGACGTTAGAAATTCTCAAGCGAGATCATCTAATAACTCGCTGCTTGCTTTGTAATTTGATGCGCATAGGATTACCTTAAAACTGTGGTGCCATCTCATCTTTTCGCCGAACGCGGCTCCAACGTCGTCGTCATCAACCCAGGTTTTGTGATCCACTCGAAAATACTTTTTATCTGTTCCAAATCTTATGTTTTAAGTCGTATAAAGTTTTTTTCTGTTTAAGTTTGTTTCTTTGTTGTGGGTTAATTTAGGTTCAGCGAATATAAGAATAGGACTAGCTAACCAGGATGCTCCGATTAGTGTTCCACATTGCATTGCTAGACGGACATCTCAAATGCCCAAAAAAAATGTTCAAGATCAGGTGATTGCCTTTTTTTTTTTTTAATGTTTTCATCAATTCTTAGGTGTAAAGTTTTGGTGGATGTTCATAGTTAGATCATTTTCATATATTTGTTTTCTATTTCTCACATTTTTTTTTCATGTATTGAATTGTGCAGGTGCTTAATTCTCAGGTTACAACCTTGCAGCATATGGAGCGGGAAAGGGCTTATGATATTGTTAGTTAAACAACTTAAATTGCTGAATATGATTTCAATATAACAGAAAATGAAGACGCGCCATGTTACTTTTCTCGCCTCTTGAATTGCTTTTTGTAATTTGGTATTTAGTGATGGTTTGATGTTATTTTTTTTTTTATTTCGTCAATCTTCAGATTGCGTCTTTGTTGAAAATTCGGTTTTTAGATGAGGAGACAACAAACAATCAATACCCACAAAAGGTATTATTTTGTACTGTGACAAGAGAGGACTCTTGGTCGGATTACTCGGTTTTGATAATGGTGTGGGTTTGTGTTTGCAGATGGCTCGTGTGGATGTGTTTCCTCCTCAGAGTAACACCAAAAAGGAGACAGTTATCCCATGGACTGATGTGTTTGAGAAACGTACATCTTCATCTTCAGAAGCTGGTGTGTAGGATTTTAGGGTTCTTCACTTCATTGCCACTGTATGAAGTCCTGTATGATAATTATTTAACATGCAGTTTGGTATGATCTTTTCTTTCTAGAATAAGTATTCCTAGTGTTCTAATGTAATTAGCGACTTAAGAACTGAATGTCTACTGAACGAACTTGATTTACACAGGTATTTAATCTTTTAGCCGTGGAAAATAGGATAATGTATAACTTGTCTTAGGATGTTTGTATGCAAGCTTTTATAAAATTTTTGTATTTGTTTTTAAGGGATTCTCCAATTTGATATGTTTGTTTCCCTTAGAAAGTTGAGCAGTAATCTATTTTCTCAATCGCAATCTTCTTAAGTAATAATAACAAGGGATAAAATTTGATGCTTCTCCCAAATATAATTTCCCTAATTTACAAAAGTCTTTTTACATAATTGTCAATGATTGTTTGCTCGATTTATCTTTTTTTGCTGAATGAAACTTATATCTTGTCTAAGGATGCTGTACTGAAGCTTTCATATTTTCTTGTTTTTCCAAGTAATGAGAATGTCCATAACATGCTTCCAAGTGAATGTCAACCAACTGATATGTTTGTTTCTTTGAGGAAGTTGTTCAACAATCTATTATTTTTTCAAGAACGGACAATTTTATGCTTCTTTCGTAATCATTTCCTTGTTTTGCATAGTCTTTTATATAAATACTTTCAGCACCAGTAACAGTGTTTTTTACAGGAAGTTCACTGCGATCTGAAGAGATTGTAACCAACAAAGAAGATACTGTCAATGAGGAAATCAGTTCAACTGAAACTAAATACAGAGAGTATATATGTGGTGAGGAAGCTCTGAGAATATCTCCAACTGAACCATATTGCTTGCGTCGACCTATGCGTAGAGGCCAGCTCAATATTTCTCTGCATTATCCTATGCAGCAGGTAATTTTTACATAAACACTGAAACACTTATGTTGCTGGCACTATGCGAGTGTTTGTAAATGCCAGCTTCCGCTTCTGATTAGATTTCATTTGATCAAGTGGTTAGCAGCATAGTTGTCAATAGCGAATAGCGGCCTGTAGCGCTCAGGGCACCGCTCTCCGCTATTTGGCCGCTAAATTCCGCTAAAAGGACATAGCGACACTATAACCTACTTAGCAATGATGGACCGCTACACTTCGCTAAACACTATACTGTCGCTAAACTCCACTATTGACAACTATGGTGGTTAGGGCTTTTTTTAGAAGATCTGCCTATCAATTCGTCGTGGGTTGATTACAACAGTCTTGGAATTCAACATTTTTTGGTATTTAATGATGTATATATTCTTGAAAATGTCTGGGTGAAATACTAAAAAATAGCTTCAGTTGTGTTTGAATCTTTAGAAGAACATATGGTGGTAATTTTTTGAATATAGTAGAATCTATGCGCGGACCCACACCATCTTTTTTTCATTATTATTTTTCAGGTAATTGAAGACATTCAGACCATCTGGGATTGGGTTTTGATTGAAAAACTGCACATACCTCGCAATGAAAGGCAGATGTATTCTGCTGTGCTTGTTGTTCCCGAGACTTTAGATAATCGCGGTAATTGTGATTCATTGCTCTGATATTTATTTCACATTGCTGACAATTGGCCACATCACTCCCAAAACTAAAAGAAGTAAGGAAATAGCAAAATAAAAAATCAAAGAGTTCACTGTGGTTAAATTTCTGGACTAGTCAATTTATTTTATCTGAATCTTATAATATTTGTTCTCCTTCATATGAAGGTTGCGACATTTGGCGTAGAACTTTGTCACTTTGTCTTTTGCATGAATTGTAGGGTTAACTAATTTTCGACACTTAATTGGCACTATAATATTCATGCCACTGACCCCAACATAGTTGGGATTAAGGTGCAGTTGATGATGATGATGATGATGGTGAATCTTATAATATTTCGGGTTTCTCCCTCACTTGTCAGTTCATTAATATGGTTGATACCACTATTTATTTTTCAATTTCACAGTCAATCAGTCAAGTGTAACTAGCCCGTACATTTTGTGACCAAGATAATCTTCTGCATAAATGATGTGAATTGACATATTTGCTGTTTTATTTTCTGCACAGAAATAAAGGAACTTTTGTCTATTGTACTTGGAGACTTACATTTCAGCGTAGCAGTTGTCCACCAGGTAGTACTCTGCTACAAATAACAACAACAACATCATCTAAGCCTTAGTCCCAAAATGATTTGGGGTCGGCTAACATGAATCAAACTTTGAAACCGTCAATGATCGTTACATAAATAACATAAAAGGAGAAAAAGAGGGAAAAAAGTAGAGAAAAAAGTAGAGAAAAAAGCAAATAAAAAAAGAGAATGAATGTTAAAAAAAAATGAAAAATCCTGAAAAATAAATTAACAGATAACATGGAATAAAATAAAATAGGAATAAAAATACCGAAAAAAAAAGGAATCAGATTCCATCTTTTATCAAACTCTGCTACAAATCTTTTATGAAAATCTATAGAAATATCTTCAGATTTGCGCTTCAACTCTTGCTAGTAACACTTGTGAATTTCATAGGATTAAATCTTGGCTTGAAATCTTTATATTTTTTTCATACCTATTATATACTAGTCATGTTCATTCTGCTGAGTTATTTTACATTTCTTTCCTTTTACATTTATATCTTGCTTGTAACACTTGTGAATTTCATAGGATTAAACCTTGGCCTGAAATCTTTATATCTTTTTCATACCTATCATATACTAGTCATGTTCATTCTGCTGAGTTATTTTACATTTCTTTCCTTTTACATTTATATCTTGCTTGTAACACTTGTGAATTTCATAGGATTAAACCTTGGCCTGAAATCTTTATATCTTTTTCATACCTATCATATACTAGTCATGTTCATTCTGCTGAGTTATTTTACATTTTCTTTCCTTTTCTTTCTTAGTTATATTTCTAATTTTATACTCTCCCTTGCGTTCATTTCACTCTTCTCTTTTCTACAATATGCAGGAAGGCCTGGCTGCAGTCTTTGGAAATGGCTTATCAACTGCATGCATAGTGAATGTCGGTGCTCAAGTGACATCAGTTATCTGCATCGAGGTGTGTTCTTATTTATATCAGTTTTGAAGTTCTCTTCCGTCTGTTTAGACTTTAGACTTTGAATCTACTATAAATGAAGCATGCTTGTCTTAATAAAAAATAAAAAGTAACTACTGCTACATATACCTCTTACTTTATCCTGATTGTCTTTTGTTGATGTTTAGGATGGAGTGACAATACCTACTACCCAGATTACTTTACGGTACGGTGGAGAGGTAAGGATTATGTTGCTGATTCTAACTTATACTTTTACTGCAAAAAAGAGTACTGTAAATGAAGAAGCTCAGTGAAAATATTACATCACGCTCAGGTGTGAGTGTAATTATGTCACGTCATAGTATACTTGGTTCCTTTTTTTGCCATTTCTGCTTTTCCCATTCTTTTATTGGTCTTCATCGTTCAGTAACGCAAAAACTTCTTGGTAATTCAATCTTTAGATGAGAAATTACATGAAATTGTGGTATCTTTAGATGATTAATTGGATCTATTAATCGTGTTTGCTCTTTTAGCTTTGTAAAACTGAATTATGCTTACAGCTTCATGTATTCTGAAGAATCACATTATAGTGCAATGCTGTGTCCATAAGAATAATTTTAAGTACTGTTTCAGGATATATCTAGATGTCTTATTTGGACTCAGAGACACCATCAGACATGGCCACCGATCCGTACCGATGCTCTCACAAAGCCCATAGATTTGTTGATGCTCAATAGACTGAAAGAATCTCACTGCCAGATTAGAGTGAGTTCACAATCTTTTTTTCCTGGTGGTTGTAGTTATTAATATTAATCATACTTTCTGTATTCCATGTGTATGTTTTTTCAACTTATATTGGTGCGTGCTTTACCTTAACAAGAAAATAACAACCTAATCCGGCAAAGCGATAAAAGCTGTCAGAAAAGTTGTGTAATACTAAGACTCATGTTCCACTGCCACACTTTATTTCAATACTTTGATCTGAAAGCCTTACACTACATTAGTGAGATGATGTATCTCACACTGTAAAACTATATACGTTTTTTTTCAACTTTGTAAAGTTATGTCTTCAACTTTGTAAAGTTATGTCCTCACGTCAATATTAAGTCTTCTTAGTCAAGTGAAAAAAAAATTTGTGCTGATTTGCTGTTGGATATCTTCCATGAAAACATTCGAGGCATTGCCTGAACTTAACTTTGGGTTTTAGGATTTTTTCTAACAGTTATGGAGGAAAAAAGAATGTTTATCTTTTGTTATTTGTTCAGGAAGGAGAAGTTGAAGCTGCTACTGTAGTTCATTCTTATGAAGAAGGCATGCCACCTGGCTCTCACAAGACAAGACTGACTGCTCTTAATGTATGTATTGCAACTTGATAGTTCGATGGCTCGTCCAATTTTTGGGTCGCCCAGCCTTGCGACCAGTAGGCAGGGTGGGGACGGGATATCACATTCGCCCCGACCTGACCTGACCTGTTCACACATTGCTAGCTCTTAATATATTACATGTATAACATTTATAATACTATTATTGTTATGAACTTAATATCATATCCATCGTATATAGCGACAATGTCATTTTTTATGCCTAACATGAATAATAAAATAACATATAAAATATAATATCATTTAGTATAAACTCAAGTTAACTTTGAACAAATCAAATATTAAAATTAGGCTTATAAATATATTGCAACCATTTAAAATCTTAGTGTTGCATTATTCTTTTGTAATTATATTTTCTATTATCATCTATCAAATTATTATATAATTCATATCACTGTAGTAATAAATTATACTAATAATTAATTTTACGCGGGACAAGATGGGTCGACCTACCTCCCTGCAGGGTGGGTCTGGATCTTCAAAGATGGAGAACCTGCCCACTTGATGGCCATTCCTCAATCTGTGACAATATCCTGAGTCACATTCCATGATGTACGTGTTGATTTACAATACCAATCATGTATGCGACATGACTATAGTAATTCTCGACTCATCATTATATCGTGATATTTTCCGTGTATCTCGAAAAACCTATGATGATGGTTTTGAAATTTCATCTCACTTCTCCTTCGTATGAAGGTTGCGACAGGAAGGGCATCCGATGTAAAACTTTGCCATTTTTTTTTCAAGGAATTATAGTGTTAACTAATTTTAGACAATTAATTGGCACTATAATCTTCATGCCACCGACCCCAACATAGTTGGGATTAAGATAAAGTTGATGATGATGTCTCTTTGAAAAATCCTTATCTTTTGTTCACAACGAGACTAGTGCAATAAATTTGATGATTCTTTGATGGTATTCAGGTTCCCCCTATGGGTTTGTTCTATCCAATGCTTTTGGTTCCGGATGTTTACCCTCCGCCACCCCGCACTTGGTGAGTTGTATAAATTATTTTTTGCTTTGCTGGTTTTGTTCTATTGGATGAATTCTCTTAGGCTCCACCATTTGAACTGATGTATTTGAGGAGCGATTTAGGGGATGGGAAAGGATATGAAATTTATCGTCAATCCAGCCAACATCTTTGGCTCAAAAACTCAATTAAATGGATTTCAAATTCCCTACTTAATTTTAGTTCATGTTGTGGATTTGAACTCCATCCTAAAACCTAATCATTTGACAACACGCTCGCGGACAGACACACTACACACCTTTGAAAAACTCACACACACTACATGCATATCTCTCTCTCTCTCTCTCTCTCTCTCTCACACACACACACACACACACACACACACACACACACGAACAACATACATCTCACACCACACCACAACCCACACTTTTCACTATAATAATATACTCTCAGTTTATAATTTTCTATTCTTTATTAAATACCACCGTCGTCGTCGTCATCATCATCAAGTGCACCTTAATCCCAACTATGTTGGGGGTGACATGAAGATTATAGTGTCATTTAATTTTTTAAAAATTAGTTAACACTATAAATTCATGCAATAAGCAAAGTCACAAATTTTATGCCGGATGCCCTTATTGTCTCAACCTTCATAGGAAGGAGAAATGAGATGAAATTCCAAAAGCGCAAACATCATAGTTTTTTTCCAGTTAAGTCGAAAATACCATGAGACGTAGGGATAATTGCTGTAGTCATGTCACATTACGTGATTGATATTGTAAAAATCAACACGTACATCAGTAAACATGACTCACTTTATTAAATACCAATTGAGAGGAAATTTAAAATTGTCATGGATTTGAATTTTCACAAATTCACATTACACCATATAAATTAATAGACAAACTCCCCAATCCAAATGGAGCCTTGAAGTGTCCATGCCTTACTAAATAAAACGAGTGTCTCCAGGTTCAGTGATAATGAGGATATGCTGGAAGATACTTGGGAATTTCCCAGAAGACCCGACATTTCAGATGGTTACTTTCCTAGTAGTGGTGGATTTTATCCTATGTGGGAAAATTATCCTACATTTCAGTCGAAGCCAAAAAAACAAGATAATATTGGCCTTGCCGATGCTATTACGAAAAGTATTCTGTCCGCAGGTACAAGTTACGTTCGTTTATGCTAAGATGTTTTATATTGGAAATTGCTTCTGCTTAACTTCTTTGAATTTGAAAAAAAAAAAAAAATCAGGGCGTATAGACCTCCAGAGAAAGTTGTTCTGTAGCATGCAACTGGTGTGTCTGTAACATCCTTCTATCCTTTTTAAGAACTATGATTGAGTTCTCTGCAAGTGGAGTTTACATGATTTAGTTTTTCAGATAGGTGGAGTTGCTTTAACCGAGGGTCTCATTTCTGCAGTGGAAGAGAGGTTTGTTACATGAAAGCATGGGAATGATTGTTTTCTCTATTTATGCTATATTCGTATGCATTTCGGGCAAGTCCTCTGCTTCTTGGCGTGGCCCAGACCTTCTTGAATAAACTACTGTTTGCCCTTGGAACTAAGCCTCTCAAGCTGTCTCTGGTTCGATAGTCTGACCTTGGCGGTCTACTGAGAAACCATTGCATACATTATGTGCTTTAAGTCTCCCTGCCAATGTATTTTTGCTGAGTGCTTATTTTAAACAGCGTAATAGATTTTGGGACAAAAACTGCCCATGTTTACAAAAAGCTTTAGTTATCTTTCAAAATTACAGATACCACCTTTCTTCAAGTGTTACAAACATCCCCTTGGACAAATTTATAGAGTTCTTTATCCTGTTTTTAATTGGGAATTTTACGATATAATCATTTTTATTTTTATTTTCGTTTTAAAGAAAATTTCGGGTGCTTATTGATGAAATTTTAATTTTAGCGAAGTTAAGTGTTATGTAATAGACTATCTCAAGGTTAAAAAAAGGCAAATAATAGAAGTAAATGGTGAAGAAGATGACAGAAAATAAGAAGAAAGTCAATTAATAGAATGTATACCAGATGCGTGGGGGAAGGAAGATGGATGAAAAACACACATCAGATTAATAAAATACATCAACTAGTCCCACTAATTGGGCTTTGATTTGAGATTAGAAGACATAAAATAAAACCTACTATATTTCCAGGACACTATGGGAGTACTAGTTAGCCGAGAAGAAATATAGAAAAACAGAAAAAACAAAGATAGCTGCTACTCATCCAAGGCGAAAGGCACAACTGCAGCAAAGGCACAACTGCGCCATTGATATGGATTGACAGAGAAGGATGAGAAGAAGGCCGAGTAGCAGCCTAATTTGTTTTTCTATATTTCTTCTCGGCTAACTAGTACTCGAATAGTGATCTGGAAATATATTAGGTTTTAGTTTGTCTTTTAATTTCAATCAAAAACCATTAACGGGACTAGTAAATATGTCTTCTACTAATCTAATGTGTTTTTCTTCATCCATCTCCTTCAAGTCTACTTTTCAAATATCTCATAAAATTTAAGGGCATCTTTGTAGTTGCCCTAATTGGGTATATTGCATGATTTGTTTTTTATTCCCCATGTTTCCTCTTGCAGAGTATTGCATGCAATTCCTTCCCATGAAGCCATTGATACTGTGGAGGTCAGATTCTTTTGTTTCGTAAAGTTAGTTTTTTTGCAGAACTAGTGCCTTTTCTGTTTCTGGACTGTCTCGACCATTTAATTCCTTGAATTTTCTATATAAGGTTACCTTTGCATGCTTCAAATATCAGGCTGCAGTTCTTTTTCTTATCAAAGACTATGAAGCACGGATACTCCTAAAAGGTCGACGTATGCGTGTCGGAGATTTGGGATATGTGGATACGCGGGATTTGGCTCGCATCTTCTTTAGATACATGGGGGATACGGACTTCTGAGCTCTTTTAGATAGTTTACATAAAAAGGGTCTTTTTTATACTCCATCCGTCCCATAAAAACATGAACTTTGTCGGGGCACGGGTTTTAAGAAGTGTAGTGTTATTTGTGTTGTGAGTGGAGAAAGGGTCCCACTTAAAGTTGTTTTGTATTATGAGTGGAGAGAAAATAGGTGGTGGGTTAGTGTGCAAAAAAGGAAAGAAAGAAATGTGTCTTTTTATGGGACGAACTAAAAAGGAAAGTGTGTATATTTTTAGGGGACGGAGGGAGTATAATAGAAGAAATCGTGTTACTTCTATAAAACCTTACAGAAAAGGACCAACATGTTATTAATCAAAACTAAACTGTAGAAATACAATCGCTGGTGTCTCATTCTTTATTTTCTCACGATCGTTTTTTCTCGAGTTCTTGCCCGATCTTTCCCTCTCTCTCTCTCCCTCCCTCCCTCTCGAGTCTCCATCGGTTCTCTCTTCCTTCTTATTTTTTTTTATCACAGCAACAAGATCTTGAGTAGCGCCACAATTTCTCATCTATTCTTTCCATACCTCTTTCTTGTCTTTTTGTAGTTTGTTGTTTAATTTTTATGAATCAATGTATCATCAACGTTATTTTGATTTTAAGTACTCCCTCCGTCCGCCAACCATGTGGTTTGATCGGCACGGGTTTTAATATTTCAATTGACTTAGTTGGTAGGATCATAGTTATTAAAGGCGCGCCTCAGGCGACAGGCGCGTAGAAAAATGCCCTCATCGCCTCTCAAGACCAAAGGCGGGCGATGTGGGTGAGGCGCGCGCCTTGGTGCGCCTTTTACTTGCGCCTCAGTGCGCCTCAGTGCGCCTCAGGCGCGCCTCTGTACTGTTGGATTTTCTTTGTATTTTTTGTTTTTTGAACACTTGTAAATGTTATTTTTTTATTGTTTTGACACTTTATTTTTGTTAAACTTTACGTTTTTTTGATAGTTATATTTTCTTTTCATTATGTGTTTATGAGTTTTATAATTTAATTTATTTTTTATTTTTTATTTTTTTTTGCGCCTCACATTTGTCAGGCGCGCGCCTCGCCTTGCGCCTTGCGCCTCAGGCAATAGGAGCCCTTATCGCCTTGGTGCGCCTTTCGCCTTTAATAACTATGGGTAGGATGTGTTATGAGTGGAGTAAGGGGCCCACTTGTGGTAATTTTTTTTGCCAAAAATAAACAATGTACATATGTTGCAGACGGACGGAAAAGGAAATTGTTGCACATGGGTGGCGGACGGAGGGAGTATAATTTATGTTTTTTTATTACAATATATGTATATATATGCGTTTTTCGTTTGCTGTATCCTTCCAACACGTGTCTCATTTTTTTTCCCAAAAATACCGGTTCCCGTACCCGTATCCATGTCCATGCTTCATAGGTTTAAGACTCTAAGACATGATCACCTCTATTCAGGATTCCCCGTGAAATATGGAATTATTTAGTCATTAATTTTCACTATTATCCGTGTCCATCAAAAAGTAAAATCTATCATTTTCTATGCTGCTCAACTTAACATCTAATCCATGTGTATATTGTCTGGCGAAGCAGCTTTTTTACATGATAATTAGACCTAGTTTGGTAATGCTGTGACTTAAAAAAAACTACTGCAACTGTGATTTGAAAATAATCATCTGTGAATTTAAGATTTGTGCTTGGTATATTATTTTTTAAAGTGCTTTTTTAAGATGTAAAATATTAATTTCAGTGTTTTTTATGACAGCAGCTTTTAAAAGCAACTCTAATGATGCTTCCAAAACCTGTTGCCAGTTGCCCGTAAATTCTTAAAAAAGCTGCTTTTTTTTCATTTACCAAACACTGTCCAATTTAAAAGTTCATAAAAAAGCCGATTATTTTCAAAGTTAGGCAATACCAAACGGGGCTCTTGTTGTGCATACGCGGAGTTACTTTTATGTGGCGATAAAAGCCAAAAAATAATCTTTTGCTTTTGACCTTGCTAAACGATCCCTCTTAAATATGCAAATTATCTCAGTGATGTTCGTGTAAATGCTTCATGTTCCATGATGTACGTGATGATTTTATAATATCAATCACATAATGTGACATGACTATAGCAATTATCTCGACTCATCACCATCTCATGATATTTTCCATGTAACTGGAAAAGACTATGATTTTGATGGTTTTGGAATTTCATCTTATTTCTCCTTCATATGAAGGTTGCGACACGAAGGGCATCCGGCGTAAAACTTTGGTACTTTGTATTTTGCATGAATTGTAGTGGTAACTAATTTTCGACAATTAATTGGCACTATAATTTTCATGCCACCGACCCCAACATAGTTGGGATTAAGGTGCAGTTGATGATGATGATAATCGTGTAAATGCAGATGAGGGGAACTATGAGATACGGAATATATTCTTATTTTCTTTATTTTTAATCATATTATCTGGTGATTACTCTTTGATATTGCACATTCCCTTTGTTTTCCATCGGCATTTATATGGTATTTCTTCGAACATTACAGGTTTTACAATCTAGAACAAATCCAGCCTTTGTATCATGGAAAGGTGGAGCGGTGAGTATTTTTCCCAGTGAAATAATTTTGTAATATTAGTTGGTACTCCGTCCCACTTGAAGAGGGTAATTTGGTTGAGGTACAACTTTTTAATTTTAGTTATTTTGACGACGGTACAACCCATTTTAAACCATCTACTCCCACTCATTTTTTTTCTCAATCAACTAGTATTGTAACTTATGTAACGAAAATTTTTAATCTTAAGAAATATTATATAAATTTTAATTTTGAAAGTACCCTCGTCAAGTGGGACAAAAATCATGTCTTCAAATTACCCTCTTCAAGGATGGAGGGAGTTGATGTGCTTCCAATACCTACCTTCCATTTTTAAGTTGGCTGGGAAGAAATAGATGTGTTGAATAATCGTCCACAAAATAATTAATGCCCGCAATAGCGGCAATAGCTGTTTAAAGGAACTCGTCCAGGATTAATCCGCCTATTACATGAAATCTTAACTGCAGATACTGGCGATACTTGACTTTACACGTGACGCGTGGATACATCGTGAGGACTGGATAAAGAATGGGATTCATGTTGGAAGTGGTCGAAAGTACAAGGATTCTTATTTTCTTCAAGCACAAGCCATGTGCTATATAAATTCCTAGGTACGAAGAAGTTGTTTTACATCACTTTTCGATATAAAAGTAGCTTCTGCATTATCTACCATTAAGTTCTTTTCTGAATCAGTATCCCATGGCTGCATTCCCATGACCTTTTAGGAAAGCAAATTCTTGTTGGAGAAGAACATTTTTTTTCTTCCATCCATGCCGAAAATTACCTTCTCGATGCCAAAAATCACGGAAGTTTCTTTCTCCCCTAACGCAAGTTTATCTCTTTCGGATCCGGATCTGGTGCAGTACAGCACCATGCTGTGCAGCAGACCCACCATTGAATCAGACACGCACATACACACCCGTGCGGGTGTGTGATCCAATGGTGGGAGGGTGCACAGCACCCTCCTGTACTGCACCAGATCCCCACCCGTTACTTGTAACACTTTTTTTTTTTAATGATTTTTCTTTACAAATTAGGAAAAAGGATATTTTGGAACGCATTAAATTCGTCTTTCAGTCTCTTGACGATCTGAATCATTTGATACCCATATTGACTATATTTAATAAAAAAGTTGGTAAAGCAAAATAATTTCTGATTTTGTCTTTCAAACACATACGGTGCATGTACATTATAATCTTGCGCTGTATATAAATTCAGTAATGTTTGATGTACCAAACATATACTCATTGTAGTGCACTGTATATTATACAATTAAACCACTTGTGTCATCTACATTGTATAAGATAAAACAAACTACGACTGCACCGTATAGAGTAAGATAACAATCAGTTGCACAATATTGAACCACCATTGGCTAAACCTAATTGTAAAGTAATTATTCTCTTTTCATGGATTAAAAGATGATTCAATAAAACAAATATGTTCTTTTTGCCCTGTCTTGTTTTCATTTTTCAATGGCTTACTTATATTCCCAAGTTTCCAGCTATTCATATTGTAATCATCAGTTTCATCTCATTTCAATCAGTATCATACACCACTTATCAATGACATCGATTTACGTAAGATTTTACATGGGGTGAGGGTGAAGAGAGCCGGCTTAATTCTTGACTTTGGCTCTAGCTGCGCCCATTGATGAAATTGTGGCAGTTTCGAAGTTGTGTTCATCGTCGCTGTTTTTTGCCTGTTAGCGTTATGATGAAACGGTTGCTGCGCTTATCTAACGTCCGGGTGACAGATTGGATATGGTATGTACCTTCCACATGTAAAAGCAGAAAATATTATTAAAGTAATAGAGTATAACCCAAAAGTACATGAAAGAAAAAAATTGCAACCAAATACATGTGCTTTGAATACATTTAACATGTAAATTTTCAAATGCATTATATTGTAAGTTCCAATTATACTTTTGTAAATTATCTGATAATCTAAAATACTGGGACTTTGTTCTGCTGATGACTCCATTGCCGGCGGTCGAGACCCAATACTGACGGTAGCCGGCTAATTGTTTTTTACTGTTAGCGGCGGCCAATAGCTAATCATTTTTCATTTTTCTTTTGTTCTTGTTCTTCAATGCTATTGGCTGGTAATCTCTTTTTAGTGTCCATTTGTTTTTGCTGGCATTGGTAGTCTAAATTACCGCTTCATAATTTAATATTGTCGGCATTAATTAGCAACGGCTTCCGATAGACCGATACAGGTACCCGATATTCCTTGTAATTCAAATTACCTCTTAGAACATTAAATTACAACATTGAACAGTGGTCAACTGAGATTCTTACTATTATAAAATGTTAGATGGCCGTCTCTCGGACGCTGCTGTCAGGCTAACCATCTGCAATTAAAAGAACCAAGAAGTATTTTTAATTAGCATGTGGTGATAAACAATATATCTATACCTCTATTGAAAGAGAGTTGCGACACGTTATTTTGTAAGTTTTTTGATTTTTTTTCTTAAATATAGCTTATATATAGAGAGATGTATTCTTAAATTTCCAAAAATAAATAAATAAATTTTGGATGTGTCGTGGGAGTTTTATTCAACAACTTACGCTCATCTTCCAATAACAAAAAATTCTTCCTTTATTTTTTAGCTTAAAATTCTAAATGCTTATATTTTTTTATATCAAGTTTATTTTTAATAACAAATATATCAAATTAATTTTTAATTCACGATTTTCAATTAGACATCCATATAGAATACAATAAATTTGATGGATTTACATTAATGGCCGATTCCACAAAAAATTTAAAGTAAATTGCAAAAATTGTTCTTGGTCAAATTGCACGTTTCGTCCTTGTGGTTCATTAAGATTGTCCTTATTTTGCATTGTTACATGCACTTTTGGTCCTGAAATTTGGCAAACCACGAAGACGATTTTTGCAATGTTGAAGGACCAAAAGTGCATGTAACAGTGCAAAATAAGGACGATTTTTGCACTAAATGAACCACAAGGACGAAACGTGCAATTTGGCCAAACCACAAGGACGATTTTTGCAATTTACTCAAAAATTTATATTAGAAAGAAAATGAATATTAATTTTCAGTAAAATTAATTGATACAAAATAAAAATAAATTAACTTATTTTTATGAAATTAGATTTAAGACTCATATTGCTTACATACAAAGTAAATTATGATATTTATTACATTATAATAGTTAAAAATAATAAACATACACTGCATAGGATTTAATCACATACTGCTTTTGTCTCGAAAATTTATTCCTATATTTTTTTGGTATGTTCAGAAAATTTGTTCATGTAATTAATACTAATTGACTTAACAATACGCTGATGCGAAATTCTTTCTTCAATTATGTTGCATTCCATAGTACACTCATAAATTTTTTATTAACACTGTGTTAATATGATACTCATGTCGGAGATCCTCAATAATAAATTTGATGGTCGAGAAATTATTTTTTAATAAACAAATATTTTATTTGGTGCAGTTTACACGAGAACTTTTAGTAGTATTTATATGGCAAACGAAATCCAAATTGATCCATGCAGCCACAGAGCCAAATTTGTTTAATTCAACATGTAATAAATAGCAAATCAAATACCAACTAAAAATTCATCGATACCATTTTATCGCCAAAAATGGAAATCAAGAGACAAAAAAAAAAAGAGAACCAACAAATAAAAAAATATGTTTTCAAACAAAATACATATCCTATACATTAAAAAAAATAAACAAAATTAAATAAAAAATTCCACATGTTTCGGTCAATGGCCTCATTAAAATGTAACAAAATAAAAAATAAAAGTACAAACTAAATCAAGATTACAAGTTATAGGTGTCTCTGGTGGCCAAATTTTTGAGAAATGAATGGCGATAGATACTCGAGGGACTGAAATTATGTTGATCATTTTGAGACAACAATTTCAAATCTGCTGTCCGATTGCAGGATGGAGGTCGGAGCAATCGGTAAATCACCGCTAGCAGAATATATAAAACGAACAGATAATATACGAAAATTTAAATTTTCATACTCTTATCGTACCGAACACTAAAGTGTTCATACTATATCGAATATTCGGTACATTGAAAATTCCGATATTGTCCAATAATTCTTCAGTATCAAAAACTTGATATTTTGTCATTTTGGTGTCATTTGCTATCCCTATATTAAAGTGGTAAATCTCGTGAAGGTTACAGACCTGCGTAGTTACACTGGTCGCAAAAATTCCGATATTGTCCCATAGGCCTTTTCTCATAATTAAAGTTGGGATTTTTGAAACCGGGAACAGCGGAATCAATCCGAACCGCATTAAAACCGACGGTTCGGCTCTTAGCAACAAATTTTTTTTGCCGGTTCGATTTGTACCGTTAGTAATATGTTCGGTTCGCGGTTTACTTTTACGTTTTAAAGAGGAACCGTCTAAACCGCAAGGAACCATCCGGACCGCACCAAACCAGGAAACCGACCCGCCTGAATAAAATATAATTTAATATATTCTTATTAAACATAATTAAAATAATATAATATAACATAATATATTCTTAATAAAATAAAATATAATATAATATATTCCGATTGAACCACACGAATCGATTCCGGTTCCGTTTCGATTCGGATAAAAAAAACTGACAAAATCGAACTGCAAAAAAACTATACAGTTCGATTTCGATTTCTATATTTTCCTCCATGGAACCGAAAAATCACAGGTCTACTCATAATGGAACTCGGGCCCAACGAATTAAACGAAACCGTGCCATTTACAGCGCAACAATACCCATATAAAAACGCTAGGCGTCCAATCCAATTTAAACCAACATAGGTATTGGGATTACATAACGACATCATCGTCTGCCCTACTTCAACCAAACCCCCCCCCCCCCCCCCCGGCCCCCGCCCCTGTTTTCCATTTCATTTTTCAGTTGTCCCTTGGCGCCAAAACCAAATACATAATTAAACAAACAAACCGCGAAAATTCCACCACCATTGGCGCCAATCTTCATTTTCACCTCCCTAATATCCGCCACCCTCCCTCCCTAATTCTCTCTGTCATTCTTCAATCCCACATATATTCTTTCTTTCTTTCTTTCTTTCTTCCTCTCTAATTCTCTCTGTCATTCTCTGTCATCTAAAAATATCTTATCTTTTTTTTTTTTCCAGTTCATAAGATTTTCTTTTTACCCCATTTTTTCTCTGGTCTCAGATGTCTTTGAATTTCAGAGGAGACATGGAAGTGGTAATGGAACCAGAATCCATGGAGACGAAAGTGAAGGCTGTGAAATCTATAATCGGCGCGGGTGTCTCCGAAGGTGATATTCTCGAAGCCCTATCGCGATCCAACAACAACACACGCGAAGCGATCAGTTTCATTCTCGATTCACCTTCTCCATCTTCACTAACGCAGAAAACTCTCACTCCTACAGGTGGGACAAGAATATCCAGTCTACCGGTAAGTTTACCGAATAATCTTGAGGACGGGGTTAATGGGATCAGTGAGGGGAAATCTCTTTCTGGGCTGAATATTGTAAAGCAAGAGCGGAAGGAGGGTGTAAAAGTGAAAGAAGAATGTGATTTAGGTTTTCTGAATGGTGAGGTTTCTGGAGAGGAAAAGAAAGATCCAAGTGGCGAAAAATTACTGGGGTTAGTGGGAATGAGTAATCCGGGTTTGGGAGATGGAAAACAGGATATCAACATAGATGTCTTGAATGGTAGTTTAAAAGTGAAAGAGGAATGTGTTGTGGGTTTTACGATCGGTGAGGTTTTGGGAGATGAAAAACGGGATATAGATATGGATGTAAGGTTGAGTGAGAGTGTAAAAGTAAAAGAGGAATTCAATGTGTGTTTTATGAAGGGTGAGGTTTTAGGAGACGAAAAACGGGACATCAATATGGATGATGGGTTGAGTGAGAGTGTAAAAGTGAAAGAGGAATGTGATTTGGGTTTTATGAAGGGTGAGGTTTTAGGAGACAAAAAACGGGACATCAATATGGATGTTGGGTTGAGTGAGAGTGTAAAAGTGAAAGAGGAATGTGATTTGGGTTTTATGAAGGGTGAGGTTTTAGGAGACAAAAAACGGGACATCAATATGGATGATGGGTTGAGTGAGAGTGTAAAAGTGAAAGAGGAATGTGATTTGGGTTTTATGAAGGGTGAGGTTTTAGGAGACAAAAAACGGGACATCAATATGGATGTTGGGTTGAGTGAGAGTGTAAAAGTGAAAGAGGAATGTGATTTGGGTTTTAGGAGTGGCGAGGTTTTAGGAGAGGAAAAACGGGATATTGATATGGATGTAAGGTTGAGTGAGAGTGTAAAAGTAAAAGAGGAATGCGATGCGTGTTTTATGAAGGGTGAGGTTTTAGGAGACGAAAAATGGGCCATCAATATGGATGTTGGGTTGAGTGAGAGTGTAAAAGTGAAAGAGGAATGTGATTTGGGTTTTAGGAGTGGCGAGGTTTTAGGAGAGGAAAAACGGGATATTGATATGGATGTAAGGTTGAGTGAGAGTGTAAAAGTGAAAGAGGAATGTGATTTGGGTTTTATGAATGCTGGGGTTTCAGGAAATGAAAAAGGGGATATTGATATTGATGTAGGGTTGAGTGAAAGTGTAAAAGTGAAAGAGGAATGTGATCTGGGTTTTACGAATGTTGGGTTAGTGGATTCGCAATGTCCCAATATTAAAGAAGACGAAAAACAGGACATTGATATGGATGGTGGTTTGAAGGAGAGTGTAAAAGTGAAAGAAGAAGATGGTCATGTTTTAGGGGTCAAAAAGGAAGATATAAGTGGCGAAAGCTCAACAGGATTACTCGGAAGGAGTAATATGAGTTTTGATTTAAAACAGGAGACAATTAATGGTGTAAAAGTGGAAACTATTGTGATCAAGGATGAGCCTGATGTAGAAACAGAAAATAAAAGTTCGATCATAGGGAAGGAAGATAAGAAGGAGGTTATCAGTATTCAGCCACTGAGTGCAAGAAAATTGTCTGATGATGAGTGTAGAATATTCCAAATGAGGCATTGTAATTATAAGCCGAAAAAGGATAAGGTTGAAGAGAGGAGCCTGAGTGCTGTGGTGATTGAGGATGGGGATTTTCCGGAGGATCCCGACTGGTTGTTGGTAGGGCGGACGGTCGTTACTGGGCTTTCGACTACGAGAGGCAGAAAATTGGAGAACAATGAGATTGTGCATTTTGCTTTTCCTAATGCTAATGCAAGAACTAAGAGTAGCACTCATTTTATGAGTGCAAAGGCTGCTAATGCTGCCTCAAGCATTGTTCGTTTCTCGACAAAAAGATTCGGGGAGGTATATTTTGTTAACTAAAATAAATTGGATTCGTTTAATCTAAAATTTTGTTTGCTTTCTTGTTTTAAGTTTGATATCTGCTTAAACAAGTTTATGTAGGTTTCTAACTATCTCTTTACATTAGTATAATACACAGGTTATGCTGGTGATTTAATGAATGAACTCTGATGTTTTTTCTCGTGTGTGTTTGTGTGTGTGCGCGCTTTTGCAATATCAGATTGGGCGTTTGCCAATGGAGTGGGCAAAATGCCTTGTTCCACTTGTGAATTCATCAAAGGTCAAAGTGCTTGGTCGTTGTGTAGCTGCACCTGTTAATCTTCAGTTGATGCAAGAGCTTATGTTGTATGTAAGGTAAAAAACAATAACTTGAAACCATATTACATACTCTCGATTTTTCGTGCTTAAATATACTGCTGTCAAAATGGGCCAAACCCCATGGGCCAGCTCGTTAGCGGTGGATTTGATCATGCCTTCTCTAGGTCTATTTAGTGTAGGCTCGTGGGCGCTTGGCCCGCAAGCTGCCCTTTTTGTTGCATAAAATGTAAATTTAATTCAAAGGAATATTATTTGTTTTTTGCAATCTTTGTTGTTATTGTATTATTTATTACTTATATATTACATCTTATTGTTGGATTTGAATGTCTAATTTATTGGCTTTGAGTTGTTATTTTATGTCTACAATGATTTATCTGCATTAAAACACATATGTTGTATTGCTTGGTTTTAGGATGATTTTGTATAATAAAACAGTGATGTTTGATAGCCATAATTACATAAGCCACAACATATACAAAATAAAAAAGAACCTTGCCCCATCCCGGCCCGTTTGGCCTGCAGGACCTTTCAACCACCGGCCACGGACGGTGGTTTCCCCTCCCTTGGGAGAACAGGCTAGACCAGAGCCTTTTCAATTCAGGGCATTCCGGGTCGTCACGACCGGCCTGACAGTCCTATTAAAATGTGGCTCCTTGTTTGTTTCTATTCAAATCTAGCTGAACTGGTCTGCTGTAGATGTATAATACAAATATTTACTGGTCGCATTATGTACTTGCAGCTTTTATATCCACCATTCCATCTTCTCCGACGGAGATAAATCATCGTGGAAACTCGAGCCGACGAATATTGATTCCACCATTTATCCTCTCTTGAAGTTGTTTAACCTGCTCAAAGTAAATCCATTTCATAAGGTAGCATACACCACTTACCACCTGCCTCAAAATAATTAAATAACAACTATCTATCTCTTATGTTTTAATAATGTATGCTTATTTATTCTTGCTACAATTTTATCAAACAGGCGGAATTCACACCAGAAGAACTCTCTTCTCGAAAACGCTCACTAAACTTGGATGTATGTGTAGCTAAATATTTTTTTTCTGTTTATACTTCTAGAGCTAGAGGTAAAAAATAAAAAGAAAAAAGAAATACTACTATATGCATCATTTTTATTGATATTTTTTATATTCTTCAGGATGATAATGACACAATCTCTGTGTTGCCTTTGGCAAAGAAAAGAAATGGTTGCCAAATCCAAGATCACGACAAAACTGAGCAAGTCATTTCAGAAGCATCCTTGAATAAGCTTGTTGGTGCAGTAGATATGTATAACTTAGAGGTATATATGCTTAATAGAATTAGTCCTTTTGGCATCTGTTAATATTGAATATGCAAACACTTATGTCAGATCATCCAACTGAATGCATTTTGAATTTTAGTTTTTCACGTTTTCTTCTATCCCATTGTTATGTTTTTGACGAGTACTACTATTTTTTTTTTTGGTTGGACATAATAGGAAATGGAGCCTCCAGAGATTCTTTCATGTGACCTAAGGCCATACCAGAAGCAAGCTCTTTTCTGGATGTCCGAGTTAGAGGCGGGTGCCGATGCAGAGGAAACCGGAAAAACGCTTCATCCATGCTGGGCAGCTTATCGTGTCTGCGATGAGTATGACTTTTTCTACTTCTTTTCCATTTCTCACCATTTAGAGCTGATCTTTTTTCAATTAAGTAAATTTGGACCACAACTTCTAAGTTCTACAAACTTGCTTTTGTCCTTTACAGGAAGGCTCCCGCAATTTATGTAAACGTCTTTTCCGGAGAAGCAACTACACAATTTCCAACCGCGACACAGATGGCAAGAGGAGGGGTAAATTTGACATCTTTTCATTCACAATTTGTTTCATAATTTATACTTTTACAAAATTCCTCTCAAGTGTTCTAAACCCATGAGTTTTTGAAAATTACAAAATTAAAACTGTATTTCATATAAGGGGATAATCATTATATTTCCATACATGTCCGTGGGGTTTTGAAATATTTCTAAACTTATGATATGAGGAACACAACTTTTTACTATAAATATGATACTTTTCCTTATAAAAATTGATACTTTGTAATATATAGAGTTACAAATTATAACTTTTTATACTGACCACTTGTCACAGGGTTAAATTTTTCGCAAATTTACACGCCAGTCAGCCCTTTTCCCTTTCAAACCCTCGTGTTTATATGAAACTGGAAAATATGAAAAGTAAAGCTCACCACAAGCACAATGGAAAAACAGCATAAGCACACACAAGTTTACAGGAGAAATCCTCCCAACTTTGCACTACTTCCAACAATTCGTACAAAGACCAAATCGGCCAAAGTTTACACACACAATGGCTCACTCAACTCAGTGCTCACAAAATGCACTTCGTTTTTCCTGCACTCGTTTTCCTCTCCATCTCAAAATCGAGTGCCCTTAGACTATTTAGTATAATTTCATTACTGAATTGTAATTATTGACAGACAGTCTGATATAAGTGTGCCCCCATGAAAAAGGAAAATGTAGGATGTAATCTCAAGAAGTTTTTGTTTGTTAATAAGAAAATCTTTTGGGTGTACTTTGTAATTAACCCAAACATTTGGGTATAGTTGTGTTTTACCCCGAATATTTGAATCAAAATGTGTCATTTTTTTCCCCATACTAACTATGTAAATGGGAATATACAGATTTTGGCAGATGCTATGGGACTTGGGAAAACGGTGATGACAATTGCTTTGATACTGACAAGACGAGGACGAGGTGGCAATGAGGACCAACATGTTGACATTGACTATGAAGTCGAGAATCAACGTGTTAGGAATAGTCAGTGGTCTACTGAAGCCTTGAGTAAACCAAAAGGTGGAACTCTCATTGTTTGTCCCATGGCTCTACTTAGCCAATGGAAGGTAAACAAACCCTCAAAGGAAATACATCTTCAGTTTTAAAATGTGTTGCCATTTTCTGAAAAGATAGGTTTCTTTAGATGTTCCTATTAAAATATGGCAGTTAGCCAGTGCCCCATGAAACAAGTAACACATCACATTTCCAGAATCACTTTAAATGGCTTCTTGGATTGGAGAAATATGTTCATTCGAGAAACATGTTTTTTGGATTCTGAAAATGTAAACGCAACGGTCAAATGAACAATTCAACCAAAAAATGGCTAAAAAATATTTTTCCTCTATTGAAATGGCCGAAAATCCGTGGGACGCTTTATCTAACCTAATATTTTTTGTTAAATATCTGCTAGGATGAGCTTGAAACCCATTCAAAGCCAGGAAGCATTTCGATATTCGTTCATTATGGTGGTGACAGAACTAATGACCCTAAGGCGATAGCAGAACCCGATGTGGTCTTGACCACTTACGGTGTGCTAACTTCAGCGTATAAAAGTGTAAGCATTCTTGATTTTGTTCTATGATCTTGAAATATGCCAAAGAATGGAGGGAAAAGGGTTAACTGCAAAAAGTACCCTTTGAGGTTTGGTATAGTTACAAAACAAACTAACTTTTAAAACTACAAAAAATACCCTTAGATTTTATATTGTCTTACATTTACCAGCTTCTTAGGCATTTTTTTTCAAATCTCTATTCACATTTATAAATATATTACAGTTAAGCCTTGAATTGTAACACCTGGTCAAATCCCAGTGTTATGTTATGCGATTTTGAAAGCTAGCTCGGTTCTTTTGTAATTTGGTCAAACTAATGGGTATTAACTGTAATTACCCCCTTAAAAAAAGGGAAACACTTCTACATTGGCAGGCTTTAGTAGTTATGACAGTTTTAAATGAGTTTTATGGATTTGTTATTTTTTAGGTGAGTGATTTTTTTCATTTCTGTGATGCAGGATTCTATCAACAGTATTTTCCATAGAGTTGAGTGGCACCGTGTGGTGTTGGATGAGGCTCACACAATAAAATCACACAAGACTCAAGCTGCACAGGCTGCATTTGCACTGTCCTCTTATTGCCGTTGGTGTCTTACCGGCACTCCTCTTCAGGTATCTCCATAAGCATATACTTTTTATTTTATTTTTGTGGAAATTAATTGCATTCCGTCATATTATGTGGTTTTTAATAGTACATTATCGATGCAGAATAATTTGGAAGACCTGTACAGCCTTTTGTGCTTCTTGCACGTCGAGCCGTGGTGCAACTGGGCATGGTATGAACTAGTTATTGCGAACTCGAATTAAATTTGCGTTTTTTCTTTTATGTAAATATATCGCTTAGCTCGCCCCGTAAACAATCCTGATCAAGCTTTCACAGAACTGAGCATTCCTACGTCGTTTCCTATAAGTAGAATGTCATCTACATATAGTATTAAGAATGCAATCTTGCTCCCACTAACCTTCTTGTAAATACAGGGCTCCTCTTCGTTTTGGACAAAATCAAACTCTTTGACTGTCTCGTTAAAACGAAGATTCCATAATTCCTTCTTTTTTTTTTTTTCAAATTAGGTGGAACAAGCTTATTCAGAAGCCTTATGAGAATGGTGATTATAGAGGTCTGAAGTTGATTAAGGCAATTTTGAGGCCCCTTATGCTGAGAAGAACAAAGGAATCCAAGGATAAAGATGGAAGGTGATTTCATTCTCCTTTTCTTGCACTGGTGCATTAACTCGAGACAAATTTTAAGGGATAATTACAAAAAAGAACCCTGAGGTTCAGGCTAATTACAAGAAGAACCCAAAGGTTTTTGATTGAATTACACTTTTCCCCTTGCAGAATCAGAACAATTTCAGAAACCACTTTTTAATTATTAAAAAATTTATAATTACTTCTTACATTTAAGTCAAAATCAAACCTGGGGGGTTATTTTGTAATTATACCAAAGTTTCGGCGCTGATTACTAGCATATTGAGACTCTTGCTTGTGATATAGGGCCATTCTTGTTCTCCCACCAACTGATATACAAGTCATTGAGTGTGAACAATCAGAATCTGAGTATGACTTTTATAGTGCACTCTACAAGAGATCTAAAGTAAGTTTCTTTTGCTAGAAACTCATTATTTTGGTCCATATGAGAATACAATCTGATACATATATAATATATATCAGATATATATTAGTGTATATATTAATTTGGAGTAAAACAAAATGGAATAAAACAAAATGACTCACTAAACTGGCTGTACTTCTATTTCTCATGAAGTACTAGTCATTCCATGCAATTCTGGATGCAATTTTCATTTTGGATCATCCGGAAAGAGCCTCTCTGTGTTAAGACAGGGGTAAGGCTGCGTACATCCGATCCCCCTTACCCTGCTTTTTGCGGGAGCCGTTGAGGCATTGGGGTAATGTTGTTGTTGTTGTATTAATTTGGAGTAATTATGTGAAACAAACAGGTCCAATTCGACCAATTTGTTGCTCAAGGCAAAGTTCTTCACAACTATGCCAACATTCTTGAGCTGCTGCTTCGACTTAGGCAATGTTGCAACCACCCATTTCTTGTCATGAGGTAAATACAAAATTTATTTTCGACAAATATTAACAAAAACTCGATTTCTACCATAGTGTCCCTCTTAACAAAAGCCGTTTCTTTTTTCTGCAGTCGAGGTGATACAGAAAAATACGCGGACTTGAACAAACTCACAAACAGATTTCTCCAATCCAATCCCGACAATACAACCACCACCCAAACAGTCCCTTCACGAGCATACGTGGAAGAAGTTGTCGAAGGCATCAGAAACGGTGAAAACACAGAATGTCCCATCTGTCTTGAATCCGCGGATGACCCTGTCCTGACGCCATGCGCGCATAGAATGTGCAGAGAATGTCTTCTCACCAGCTGGCAGAGTCCAGCTGCCGGGCTATGTCCGATTTGCAGACAGGTTATCAGAAAGTCCGAGCTCATTACGTGTCCGTCTGGGAGCAAGTTTAGGATTGATGTTGAGAAAAACTGGAAAGAGTCTTCGAAAATATTAAAGCTTTTGGAGTGTCTGGAAAATATACGAAAATCGGGTTGTGGTGAGAAGAGTATCGTGTTTAGCCAGTGGACTTCGTTTTTGGATCTCTTGGAAATTCCGTTGAAGAAGAGGGGATTCGAGTTCTTGAGGTTTGATGGGAAGTTGGCGCAGAAACAAAGAGGGAGGGTTTTGCATGAGTTTGCTGAGAGCAAAGTGAAAACGGTAAGAAAAAAAAAACTACAGTAATTCTTCATTAACTGAACAAAAAAATAGTAAAAATGTTAAAATTGTGATTAACGATGTTTTTCTTGTTTTAGGTAATGCTGATGTCGCTTAAGACAGGTGGTGTGGGCTTGAATTTGACTGCAGCTTCTAATGTCTTTTTAATGGTATGTACACCTTTGAGACTGCTTTGCCAATACTAATGTTTTTTTTCCTTTTTTTCTTTTTTTTTTTTTCCTTTTTTTATTTTAGTGATATATGGTAGCGTGTATATATGATGCATTGATACTTTTAAAAATTGATTTTTTTTCTAAAGATAAATGCTGCGAAATCCTATTTTTATCTTTTTTATCTTTTTTATTTATGGCTAAAATTTCCAATATCATGCAAATGCAGGATCCATGGTGGAATCCTGCTGTAGAGGAGCAAGCAATCATGAGAATACATCGGATTGGCCAAAAACGGACTGTCCATGTCCGAAGATTCATCGTCAAGGTTAATTTTCTCTTCATAAACCTTTTTTTCCTGTTATTTTGATATCTATTGTGACACTTAACAGTAGTATTTCGAGCCGAGAAACGATCCAATGTATTTATGATTGTTCATGGAGAATAATTCATAGTCATGAAGGAGCATGTTGATTTTGGTCTCTTTAAATTCTAAACTCATGTATACGAAGCCACACACACACAATTCATCATCTAGAAGAAGGTGCCGTTTTCTTATTAACAAGACGTCGTTTGGGCTGCTGACAGTTTATGTGTAAATTTGATTTTTAAAGGATACGGTCGAAGAGCGAATGCAACAAGTCCAAGCAAGGAAGCAACGGATGATAGCCGGAGCCCTAACCGATGAAGAAGTTCGATCAGCTAGGCTTGAGGAGCTTAAAATGCTGTTCCGATAATTTTATAATTTGCATGATCAAAATCTTAAAAATCACTGCATTCGGCCTTGGATTGAAAAAATAAAATCACTTTACAAGGGTTCAATGGCATTTTTGTAACAATGTTGAATTCTTTCCTTGTGTGTAGCTCTAATGAATACTGCTATCCGTTGTACAGCTCAAGATCTTTTGTTGATTTGTTATCTCCTTTTCTTTTTCTTGTACAAGTTCTTTGTGTAGGCTCTATAGTGTTTGTTGCGAAACCCGAGGATGGATAGGGCTGAGAATCGGGACATCCCGAGGTCCCGGGACTTCGGGATTCCCGATTCCCGAATTGGGATAAATTTAAGTCCCGGTCTTGGTCCCGATCCCGAGGATAATTTTTCGAAATGTCCCGAATATCCCGAAATATCCCGAAATGTCCCGAAATTAAAATTTGCAATCGGGACTTCGGATAGTCTCGATCGGGATTTCGGGACTCCCGAGTCCCAAAATTACCAAAGTTTAAGGTCCCGGTCCCGGTCCCGAAAAATTCGGGACTCGGGGTCCCGTTTCCCGTCGGGACTCGGGATGGGACCGGGACTCGGGATTTCCCGACGGGAAATTCTCAGCCCTAATGGATAAGCTATCATCCTCCTCGGATAAGCTATCATCCTCCTCCGAACAAAGTGCCCCCGTTGAACCAAGTACAGACCCGTCATGAATTTTGGTTGGCGTAACCCATGCATTCGTAGTTTTTGAAATCAACATTGGATGCTCGTAAATCCGAAAATCCAAACATGAGCTTTAAGGGGTGTATTGGATTAAGATTTTATTAGATTTTTTTGAATTTTAAAAGTCTGGAGGTATTCAATCCGGATTTTGAAAAGTCTTTAAAAATCTTGAGATATTCAATTTGGGTTTTGAAAAGTTCGAGAAAAATCCTCCGAAAGCTTATCTATCAGTCCTAAGCGTTAGTTATCGGCCCTGACCCGACATTTTGGCTCCGTTGATATTGGAATCTGATTCCTAAAACCTTCCCATAGAGGTAAACTTGTTTGATAACAGTGATGATGAGTAATAATTTCAAATGCCATACACAATTAAGAACGACACATAAATTTATTTGGCTCGGGCTTATCCGAATTGGAATGATATACTAGGAATATAAAATCACTAGAATTGTATATTAAGGAATGTATAATGTAAAAATCAAAAAAATTACTTTAAATTCATCTATTAAATTATACAAATTTCTTTTTTTATTGATATCGAACTGGATCCACCGCCCAGGTAGTCCCGCATCTGGCCGAATGGCCTTGTCCCTCGGTCGGGCACTCTGTTGCCCGGTTGGCCTGCTTGCTCGGCCATACGTCCACGCATGCCGCGCCACACGGCTAAGTCCCTCAGTCGGTTGTGCCGCTCCACACGGCCTAGCTGTCTCGAACATGCCCCGTGCACGTTGATCCGCTGAACCTCGCACTCCTCTGTGCGGGTCTGTCCGAGTACTCTGTCGGTCAGTTCTCTCGGGACGCGTAGTATTTTGTTTATTTTTTCCCACCACAAAAATATTTTCATTATCTTGTTCGGTAGGATAATGATTCAAAATAATTCAAAGATCAAATGGTTTACTTAAATTCTTATCCCCAAAGCCCCGTTCCCATTTGAGTTCCTCCGGTATTAAAGAGGAGAGGGAGGGTATATATAATATATTATATTATTCAGGGACATGTACATATATGACAACAAAAGACATTATTATTTACAAAAAAAGTCACTATTTCTTATAAGAGTGGCGGAATGTAAGATTATAGGAGAAATTGAGATTTTCGAGAACCAATTTGGTTTCATGTCGGGGAGGTCCACGACTGAGGCCATTCATCTCGTCAGACGCCTTATGGAGAAGTTTAGAGAGCTGCGTAAGGACCTCCATATGGTGTTCATTGATCTAGAGAAGTCTTATGATAGCATTCCGCGCGGTGTTATTTGGAGGAGCCTAGAAGAGAGGAGGGTGTCGTTGCCGTTTGTTATGGCGATCCAAGACATGTACTCCCAAGTTAGGACTTGCGTTGGGACCCCAGTTGGTGACACCCAGTATTTCCCGGTTGAGATAGGGCTACACTAGGGGGTTGGGATTTTTCAAATCCAGAACAGCGGAATCGATCCGAATCGTTCACGGACCAATAATTCGGTTCGGTTCCTAAAACCAAAAGTAATACTTATTATTTAGACGGTCTGGTTCCTTCATTTTATAGCGATTCGGTTCGCAGAACCGAAGAAATCGAAAGGAACCGAAGGAACGAAGGAATTGATGGATATTATGAATTTGACTATAATTTATAATAAATATTTTTGTCAGAACCGCATCGCTGAACCGATTGGAGCCGTATAGAAACTGAAGGAATCGAGAACCGAGAGGAACTGAAGGAAAATAAAAGGAATCGTGTTGAAATCGAACCAAATCGTGCTAGAACCGAATCGAGAACCGATTTATGGACATATATTTTTCAGATCTCACAGAAACGAGGAACCGCTAGTTTTTTGCGGTCGGTTCCAGCGCGGTTCCAACAAAATAAAACAGTAAAACAAAATCGATATTTTCTGCAGCTGTTCGGTTCCGATTCTTTTATTTTTTACAGCGGAACTGGATATTGTCCCACGTCTAGTATTCAATCGTACTTTATCATATTAACACTCCTTCGTCCCTTTTTAGTTGTGCAATTTAATTTTTGACCGGTCAAATTGACTAAAATTTGGCTGAAATTTATGAATTTTATATAGTTGATAAAATAAAAAAAATTACATTATTGTAAAGTACATATAATATATTATAAAAATGCAATTTTTACTTTTTAAAAATAATAAAAGAATTATTCATAATTTTTTGTTAAAAATTGGTCAATTTGATCATTGAAAGTTAAAACAGGACAACTAAATAGGGACGGAGGTAGTGTAAAATTATATTCTTATTACCATGGAATAGATGGGTACCTGACCTACTGAATTGATTTTGAGGGCAATCGAAAAAATATGTAATAATCGTAGATGGGTCGGTTTATAATTTGATTTTTACCGAATTTATAAAAACGAATTGTTGTAAAATCGGATATTTTATCATTTCACAATATATTATATATATTGTAATATATTACTACAATATAAACATAAAGGAGGATGAAAGAAGATGAAGAAATTGAGCTTTTTATTAGAATGAATTGTATCTCCAAAGCTCTACCAAAGAGGTCTATTTATAGCTCAAATTTACATGCTATACAACAAATTAATATTATTTATTATACAACACACTTGTCTTTATATTAGATATTTCAATCCAATAATTGATTGAATTATTGATTGTTGATCCCACATATCATTATTGATGATATTATAACACTCCCCCTTTGAAATATCTTATATCATGATATCTCATTTGGGAGCATCACAAGTTGTCTCGTTAAAAACCTTATTAAGAAAAACCCAGTGGGATAAAAACTTAATAAGGGAAAAAGAGTACAGTTGTGGATAAAAACTTAATAAGGGAAAAAGAGTACAGTTGTATGCTCCCGCTCAACCCAGCATGGGTAGTTCTTCTTTAAACATCTTGAAGATGATGCAATCCAATATTCTGAATGTGTTTCTTGAAAACATTCGTAGGGAGTGATTTTGTGAAGAGATCTGCCGCATTATCACAAGATCGAATGTATTGGATGTCGATCTCTTTATTTCTTTCAAGTTCCTGAGTGAATGCGAAGAACTTTGGGGGGATATGTTTGGTTTTATCGCTTTTGATGTAGCCTTCCTTCATTTGAGTAACACATGCAGAGTTGTCCTCGTATACTATTGTTGGGCCGTTATCGACTGGCAAGCCTCATGTTTCTTGAACATGTTGTGTTACTGATCTTAACCATCTACATTCTTTACTTGCTTCATGAAGAGCTATTATCTCAGCATAGTTTGAGGAAGTAGTCACGATTGTCTGTTTTTGAGATCTCCAGGATATTGCAGTGCCTCCATATGTGAATACATATCCAGTTTGTGACTTAGAATTATGTGAATCAGGTAGATGACCTGCATCTGCATAGCCAAGCAAAATTGGTTTTGCATTGTTAGAATAAAACAAACCAAGATCAATCATACCTCGTAGATATCTGAATATATGTTTTATTTTGTTCCAATGCCTCTTTGTAGGACATGAACTGAATCTTGCTAGTAAATTTACTGCAAAAGCTATATCCGGCCGTGTACAATTAGCAAGATACATTAGGGCTCCAATTGCGCTAAGGTATGGTATTTCAGGACCAACTTCCTCTTCATTTTCTTCCTTTGGTCTGAATGGATTCTTTTCAATATTAAGTGTTCTGCCGACCATTGGGGTACTCAAAATGTGTTGCTTTGTCCATCCCTTTCTGTATAATTTGATTAGTGTACTAATATTCCATTTTTAGTATGTTCCATTTGTAGACCATGGCAGAATTTTGTTTTTCCCAAATCATTCATTTCAAATTCTTTCTTTAAGTAATTCATTGCTTCCAAAATTTTTGCATTAGTACCAATGATATTCAAATCATCAACATCGACAGCAATGATTACAAATCCGGATGTTGTTTTTCTTATAAAAATACAAGGGCAAATAGGTTTATTCACATAGCCTTCTTTAATCAAATATTCACTTAATATGTTATACCACATGAGTCCAGATTGTTTCAACCCATATAAAGATCTCTGCAATTTAATTGTATAAATTTCTCTGGGTTTCGATGCTTCAGGCAACTTAAATCCTTCAGGAATTTTCATATATATATCAGCATCAAGTGATCCATATAAATATGCTGTAACAACATCCATGAGATGCATATTAAGATTATAAGATACCGATAAACTAATTAAATAGCGAAAAGTAATGGCATCCATAACAGGGGAATATGTTACCTCGTAATCAATCCCAGGTCTTTGTGAAAAAACTTGTGCAACAAGACGAGCCTTGTATGTTACAATCTGGTTTTTCTCATTTCGTTTCCTTACAAAGACCCATTTATACCCAACAGGTTCCACATTACTGGGTGTGACAACAATCGGTCCAAACACTTTTTATTTTCTAAGAGAATTTAGTTCGGCATCTATTGCATCTTTCCATTTTGGCCAATCAGGTCTATTTTGACATTCGAATATAGATATGGGTTCAGGATCGTCATCTCGAATTATTATATCACACGCAATGGAGTATGCAAATATCTCATCAATGTGATTATTTCTCTTGTTCCATAAATTCACTGTATTAATATAATTAATAGATATCTCGAGATCATTTGTATTTTCAGTTTCATTTTCAATGACCTCCTTATTTGCCTCAACTTGTGTTTCAACATGATCATATTTTTCATCATTTTGTGCTTTTTTAGCACATTCATTTATATTGGCTGTTTTTCTTTTCCGGGGATTTTTATCTTTGGAACCAACAGGCCTTCCACGCTTTAAGCGTGCTTTAGATGTACTTCTATTTTCATTTTATTTTGGAATTTCAATCCGAGCAAGAGTATTAACAGCTGGCACATGTGACTTTGTCACTCTTTTCATATCAGTAAATGCATCTGGCAAATCATTTGCCAAACCTTGTAAATGTACAATTTTTCTTATATTTTCTTCCCATAATTTTGTATATGGATCCAAATGTAATAATGATGGTACATACCATGTTATTGTAACACCCCCAAATCCGCTCAGGGATATTACACGCCGTAGACCCTCTCCTCGAGGATCTACCAGGCTGATAACTAAAATCAAACATCTAAACCTCGCCTTTAAGGCTAAAATGACTCAGTAGACCGATTTGGTCTTTCAACAAATACATACAACTCAATTCCAAACACATACCCACGCAGGGGTCAAAATACAATAAACTCCCGTACAACGGGGAAAAGATACTGCAGCGGAAAAGAAAATACAACTAGACCAAAACGACGTCAACAGATCCTCGTGTGATTAGTATCGTTCATCTTTCATCATCCTTCGTGCCGACCACGTGCTATGCTCCAAAACACGAATGCAAAATAGACATCCACCCCGAATACTCGGGGTTAGCAAACTCCTTTGTTTTGCTAGTGCAAGTACAAGTGCAAAATACGAGCCATACAATAAAAATTTCAAGAACAATAATAATCGGAAAATCCTCAAGGTTCCAAACGTAACGAAAAGTACTTCCCGAGGCACGAGTTTGAGTAAAACTTTCCAAATCCGAAAGATCACAAATAACGAGAATGGTTTGCAAAATGGTTTAGAATACCCTCGGGAGTTTTAATAGAAATCAAATTAGGGATATCAAATCCATATCTTTCCAAGAATCAATAGGGTCATAGCCCAAATGTTTTGTTTTCGCAAATAGAAAACCAACAACAATTCACAGGGCCAGGGCCCAACATCACGTGTCCTCAACGGACATAAAATCAACACAACGCAATCATGCACAAGCATCGCCTTGGGAACAGAGTAATATCATAGATTCCACGAGGCCTCGAAGGACCCTCCCATAGCTAGCTAAACAAATCTCAACATAAGCATCGCCTTGGGAACAGAGTAATATCATAGATTCCCGCACGAGGCCTCGAAGGACCCTCCCGCACTGGCTAGCTAAACAAATCTCAACATAAGCATCGCCTTGGGAACAGAGTAATATCATAGATTCCCGCACGAGGCCTCGAAGGACCCTCCCGCACTGGCTAGCTAAACAAATCACGACATAAGCATCGCCTTGGGAACAGAGTAATATCATAGATTCCCGCACGAGGCCTCGAAGGACCCTCCCGCACTGGCTAGCTAAACAAATCACGACATAAGCATCGCCTTGGGAACAGAGTAATATCATAGATTCCCGCACGAGGCCTCGAAGGACCCTCCGCATGGCTAGCTAAACAAATCACGACATAAGCATCGCCTTGGGAACAGAGTAATATCATAGATTCCCGCACGAGGCCTCGAAGGACCCTCCCGCACTGGCTAGCTAAACAAATCACGACATAAGCATCGCCTTGGGAACAGAGTAATATCATAGATTCCCGCACGAGGCCTCGAAGGACCCTCCCGCACTGGCTAGCTAAACAAACTCAAGCACGAGTAATATATCGCACCGAGGATATCCAAACAATACACCCAGAGGCATCAAACACTTAGTAAAACAACACGTCAACCACAATGCACCGAAATGAAACAAGATACGTCCACACGCAATTACCAAGTGCATCATCAACACCAACATGTCCATAAGATTCACATACTCGTTCGAGAAACACATCGATCACAAAACACACACGATTTTGAAAGAGGGCCTTTAACAAGGCTAACCAAATCTTTTGAAAACTCATTTCAAACAAACAAACAAACCAAGACGATCACCAATCATCATATCCACGAAACAAGAAATGTATGGACAAGGTACTTGCCTCGAATAAGAACAACGCGGAGAATCGACCGAAGTAGGTTGGCCCGAACCGACTACGAACCCGCCGACTCCACCGAACGCCAACTCACGTTCATAAACTACGAAGGACAAATAATAACAATGAAATGAATTCCATAACACGACTCAAAGCCGTTGAATTCAAAGAACGAATGACGAAAGTTCACGGATTTCCCAAACGGCCAAGAACACGATTCGTTCGTCAAAACCCGAAAACGGAATTCCAAGTTCAAATATGGATATAAAATCCATAGAATATGTTTAACAACATCATTTAACAATAATCGATCCATCGAAAACGGATGAAAACGAGATCGGGGACAAATCCCCAAAAAGTCAATTCAAGGAAATCAAGAAATATACTTCGATTCGACGAAGAACAATGGATTAAATGATGTTAAACACAAGAATACTATCAAGATTAATCATACCCATCATGAATTAATCAACAACACGGAACGAATCGGACGAAAATGCAAAAATCCCCAAATTTACGAAATTAGGGTTCTAAGGAAGATTACCTTGATTATTTGAATCAAAGGTTGATAACGACGATCGATTGATGTTATGAACTCAAGGACTTCATGGATTTGTTGTTAAACAACATGGCTTCGTCTCCCATGAATCGCCACTCGCGGATGGAGAAGGAAGGAAATGAAAAGCGAAGTGAAATGTGATCGCCACCATATTTATATCGCCAGACTAGCGTGCGCTAGCCTTCCGGACTAGCGTGCGCTATCGGCCGCAGACGGCCGAGCACCCTCGCCAGGGCCCACACGACCCGGCATCACCGACCAACCCCGCCGACCGAACCTGCCGACCCAACTCCCGCTAGCGTGCGCTACGGCCGGATGCTGCGCGCGCTAGCCGACTCTGTCCGGTAGCCACTGGATCGAATCGCCCGGCCAGTAACGACGCTAGCCGGCCGACAGCGTGCGCTACGCTGCCGACTAGCGCGCGCTACGCTCGGCGTAGCGTGCGCTACTCGCCGATCTGACCGAGTCCGTAACCTCGAAACCCCATCGCCTGTGCCCGAGCACAGACGCTAGTTACCGGCACAGGCGCTACACTGCCCGGTTAGCGCGGCAGCCTCTTCCGGCCAGAAGGCGTGCGCTACGCCGGTTCTCGCGCACCTGGCCGGCCGGTGCGCAATCGTCCGGCGCCCCGCAACCGTCCGGCCGCCCCGCAACCGCTGTGGCTCGACGACCCGATTCCCAAAACGCATTTTAACGAACACGACGAAAAGTTCGCGGACAACATAAACGACTCGAAATGAAAGCGTAATACCATAATTAGTCATACGCGACCAAGAAACGGGTCGAGACGACAATTACAGATACGGATACCCGTAACTTTCAAGAAATTACAAAATGGCCCAAAACGCCCGGAAATCACGATACGTGATCGAATAACCAAACCGAAGTTCACAACACGTCTAACAAAGTTAAACGGACTTGCGGGAAATTCGAAACAACAGTTTCGGACGAGATTCGCAAGAATCGAACTCAAGTGCGGAAAAGTCGCTAAAAAGCACAGAACTCAACGAAACGACACCGAAACGAACTCGGATGTCAAAAAGTGTAGAATTAATCATTCTCAGAATGACGAAACGGACATGAGCGAGTCGTCAAAACAGACTTCCGCCGAAAAAAAAAGAAATTACCGGAAATCGAAAATTGCGGATATTACATTCTACCCTCCTTAAAAGAAGTTTCGTCCCGAAACTTAAAACAAGTAGGGGGAAGAAATATTCCGCCAGGAAAAACTCAACGAGATACACAAGAATGCGTAACTAACGCCCAACGGCGAAATGTTACAAACAACGCAAAGGGGTATACGGCGTGAAAACACGCTCCACGGCGACCAACACAACGTCGCCGTTAGGGATATAATAAAAACCAACAAGTGACAAGCGTCATCAAACGGATAATATAGCCAAGTCAATTATCCGACAATCATAAAACACAACGAACGAAAATCAATATGATTGACCAACCCAACGGTACATCAATCAAAACGCGAGTCAACCGCTGAACAAACACGGAATCCCACCGCCTAAGGGATGGAAGATCGAAAACGAAACTAATTTCCCGAACTGAAGGGAATTACGAAGGAGTCTGAATGCTCGCCAATCACGGAACGAGGTCAATATAAACCGAACAATCAAACGATCAAACCACAACGATCGAGACAACAAAGATCGAAGAATCATGTTCGAATCACAAAGAACAATAAAGTTCAAACAACAACTCCCAGGATGATCTGGTGAGAACTACAAGACATGCATTGCCGAAGATCCACAGGAAAGGGAATAGCGATTGAAAAGTCACAACGACAACGAGTTATTCCGAAATAACACCACACTCGTTCGATCAACAAAAGCAAGGAGCAGGACATGTAATACCCAGTTGTAATTCAGTAATTATCACTCAGTAATTATCATTCAGTATTTATCATTCAGTATTTGATACTCAGTAATTTCATTCATTATTGATCATTTGTCACTCAGATTCAATCATGGTATTCATCATTCAGAGTAATTGTATCGAGTATCGATCGTCATTCATCATTAATCTGATTGGAGTTTCGTGCCGTGTTTATCATCATTGTCATTTTCGTTGCAAGCTGTGCTTGAGGAGTAGCGCACGCTACATACTCCTTTTAGCGTACGCTAATTGGGTATAGGTAGCGCACGCCATCGGCTTCGCCTGCACGCTAAGGCTACCTTGGCTGCAGTCCAGAAGGTACTGGACTGCAGGTGAGAATAATTGTAGCGCACGCTACGAGTGGTAAGTAGCGCGCGCTAACGGGTCGTAGTAGCGCACGCTATATGTGTGGAGTAGCGCGCGCTAGGGGCGGATCAGGTTGAGTCCAGTGGCTACTGGACTGCACCGGGTTTATTCATAGCGCACGCTATGCATTGTTGTTAGCGTACGCAACCGACATATTAGCGCACGCTAAATAATGGTTGTAGCGCACGCTATCGAGGTTAGATCAGAGGGCAGATGGTTTTCTGGACTCCAGTACTGGGCGACAAATATTTCGCTAGCGCACGCTAACAATGGATATTAGCGCACGCTAGTAGTATGGCCGTAGCGCACGCTACAAAGAGGTACGTAGCGCGCGCTACCGTGTTCGGACAGTGGGTACTGGACTACCCAAATTACTCGTTAGCGCACGCTATGCACAAGGGCTAGCGCACGCTAACACGGATCGAGTATAAATTGACGATTAGTCAGACTTCTTCATTTGCTCATCTCATTTCACTCCTTCGGTATTTTTGGGCGATTTCGAGCGTTTCGGAGAGGGTTCTTCGAGGTGTAATCATCAATCATCATCTTCAAGCTCATCTTTCGGATTGATCATCATTTCATCATCTTCATCACATCGAATCAAAGGTATTAATCTCTTGGATCTAGAATTTCGGATTTTTGGGTTTTCCTTCCGATTTCTTCGTGTAAGCTTGGATTATCATTGGGATATGTTAAGTTATGGATTATCTACTTGGATAAATATATTCCTACGGATTTAATGGTTATTTTCGGAATTGTTTTCAAGAACTCTTGGGGTTGACTTCGGTTAATTGGGGATTTTCCGATTGATGTCGTTGTAATCATGGATTATGGATTCCTAATGGATTATTGATATCATTGAAGTGTTTTGTTGTTTGATGCGTGTATTGAACGGTTGTTGGTAATTATTGTTATTCAAGGTTGTTCGAGCGACCGGTGTTTCACTTAGGACGTTGTTCGTGGACGGACATTCTTCATCGGTATTGGGTAAGTTGATTCTTACTCGGTTAAAAGGATACTCATTCCTTTTGTTGTTGATCATTCATAATCATAACTCATTCATCATTGTATTAATCATTTGAGACTTGTAATTGTCGGATAATCATTTCATTAGCGAGGAACGGCGGTTCCAATCATTTCATTGAAAACTATCAATCACTTCATTATCACTTTCGTATCGGTGAGTCATTCTTGACTTTGTCGGATTATTATTATTCATTGATATTCATTATGGTCATTCTTGTTCATATGGCCTTCTGGGTTCATATTGCGTGGCCGGGTGCGGATGTGTGGAATTTTTAGTCGGGCACGTGATGGCCATGTATTGGGAGTGATACATTGGACTGTGCACACGGTAACGATTACCTCCGTGAGACTAATTAGGTACAAGGACGGGTGTGTCCGGTCATCCGTCTTGTACACTTGCACGAACACTACGGGCGTACTATGATGCTCCTCTTGGCGTAATTCATAACTAAGAATATTTCATAACTTCGCTTAATTCATGATTGTGTAATTTCAACTCTTGAGGATTGTTGTTACGTATGGCCCGTTGGGGATTTTGTTTTCGTGTCACGGCAAGGCAAAGGCACGGAAGAGCATGTTGACGGCGACGAGTCAGTGATACTAGTAGGGGGCCCGTCATTCCGTTTGTTGATCATTTTGATCATTTGATTATTTCTGTCATTTGTATTTTCCTTTGCAAATTCCGTTTGTAATGTTTATTTATTCAGGTGGTGTATTTTATCTTCATATAAAATACACTAGTATTCGATATTGTCTGGTGTGTTGTACTTAAACTCCTCATCGGAGTGTTTGGTAATATAATGTGGTTCGGTACTACAATTATATTATTTAATTCATCATTTTCATTTGCACGTGGGTCCCAGTGGGATTCACGACCGTAATATCCGCCTAGTTTGGGGTGTTACGAGTTGGTATCGGAGCGTGGTTTTGAATACTACCCTCCAAGTCATGTCTCATTTGAAATCATCGTCATCGGACTAGTATCATTGGACTTTCGCGTCACGTGTGACTGTGCAAATGCCGAGCCAATCGGACCAAGAATCGTAAGATTTCTAATGCCATGGTATAATTTCGGCATTAATCATTCATTCATAATTCATCGATTAACAATCCTCAATCATCATTGTCACTTTGACCAGACGGCCAAAGTTAACTCATTAATCACCAATTCATTTCATTGTTGATTGTTGATCAGGAAGATCGAATCATTAATCTCGTTAACTCATTCAAGATAATCATTTCAGTAACTTCATCAGATAATCATGTCACGTCAATTGATCATTCATGTAATCACTGTATTTGAGCGCGTATGCTCATTTTCATCATTTCATAATATAATCATAATGTGATACTCATGCGAGATATATAATCATCATATGACTTTCCACTTCAGTATGGAAAGGGCTGGCAGAGGACGTGGAGGACGAGGCCGTGGAGCGGGCCGAATCCCGAGAGCTCGTGTGAATACACGTGCAAACGCGAGGAATAATGCTAATTCATCGAGCAGCGACGCTGCCACTCATTCACTTGGACGCGATCATTCATTATCGGGGAGTCGTGCAGGACACGGCTCAGTCAGAGGGTGTCCGGGTTGATCCACTCGCATTTATGCAGGGCATGATGGCCCAAATGACTCAGATGGCTCAGTTGATGGAGACGATGCATAACTCCGTCAATCAGAATCAACAGGCTCCTCCGCCGCCACCTCAGAGGCAAGAGAGGAATGTGAGTAACATCATCGGCGATATCTCTCGCCAGGCCACCTACTTTTGAGGGCCTCGTCGAGCCGGGCAGATATCATTCATTGGCTCGAGCATTTCGAGAAGCCGTTTGCTATGGTAGAGTGTCCCGAGGACACAAAGTTTCGTTGCGGCTTACTACCTTGGTAAGAGCGCACATTCTTGGTGGTTGTCGTTGAAGCCACCGAAGGATCTTGTACTTGGGATCGCCAAGACTCTCATGATGGAGAGGTATTATCCGGCCCCACTCAGAGAGGCCAAGCTGTCAGAATTGCTCACCCCCGACCCCTCAACAGACGAGGATGTTCTCGCTATTGCCGAGAAATTTCAGGAACTTCTTCCTTTCGCCTCGTCCATCATTCATTCAGAGGCGGATAAAATCAAGTATTTCAGCAAGAGGCTGAAACCCCATATGAGACTTCAGTTACTTAATCATAATTGCACCACGTTGGCCGAATTCATTGAGAAAGCTCTCACCTACGAGCTTACTGCTAAGGAAATTGCTAAGCAGCAACCTTCGTCTGCTAGCAAGAAGTCCAAGAATCGTAATCAGTCTGACGGGAGTCAGGCCACTTTCAAGAAACCACGTGCGGGCTCCGCTTCTTCTGAGCGACCTCCTGTGTCGTCTAAACCCGCGGAATCTCAGTCACGAGCGGCCAGTTCGGCCATCACCTTGCTATAACCGTGGGGATCTTGGTCATGTCGGCACCAAGTGTCCGAGACACTGTCACGTGTCATAATCGTGGAATTGTGGGACATAAGGCCCGTTTTGCCGTAGGGACTCCAAACCTACTCGACGTCATCTCGTGCACCTAAGCGATCACTGCTCGTAATCAAAGCCACTCAATCGGCGTCGTTTAAAACGACGGGAGCGACTAAAGGTGGAGCTTTTAGCCATCGACGAGCGTCGGTGCCGGACTAGCAAGCCCGGATTTATGAGATGAAGAAGACCGATGATCCAGAGGCCCGAATGATCTCGTGTACACTCGATATTCTATCTCAACTCGTGTGTACTCTTTTCGATCTTGGTGCATCGCATTCATTCATTTCGAGTCATGTTTGAGTAGACTACGTGCGGGTAGTGCTACTAGTTGTGAGCCTTATGTCATTGGCCTACCCGATGGTAGACGAATTATCGGTAATCGTGAGATTGAATTGTCCCATTCGGGCCATGGTCGTGTATGGCCGGCGGACCTAATCGTGGTAGATTTGCCGAGGACGACGTCATCTTGGGTATTGATTGGATGGATCGTCATGACGCCATCATTAATGTCCGTAAGCGTATGGTCACTATCATTTCGCATTTATGGAGTTGAATGTGTGTTTAAGGAGGTAATCCCTACTGCTCGTAAGGTCATTAATTCAATGAAAGCAGTAAGATTACTCAATCAGGGATGTGTCGGTTATTGGTGCTATATGGCCAAAACCGAGAAGTCATCAGTAATGTTAACGGATATTCCGGTAGTGAGGGAATATGCCGATGTTTTTCCAGACGAGCTACCTGGTTTGCCTCCACAGAGGGATGTGGAATTCACGATTGAGTTGGAGCCTGGTACGTCCACGATATCGAAGGCGCCGTACCGGATGGCCCCGACCGAAATGCAGGAATTAAAGAACCAACTTGAAGAGTTGTTCGAGAAGGGTTATATTCGACCGAGTGCGTCCCCGTGGGGAGCACCAGTGTTATTTGTCAAGAAGAAGGATGGTTCATTCCGCTTATGTATTGATTATCGGGAGTTGAACAAGGTGACAATCAAGAATAAGTATCCTTTACCCCGTATCGATGACCTTTTGGATCAACTTCAGGGAGCTTCAGTATTTTCCAAGATCGACTTAAGATCTGGATATCATCAGTTGCGGATTCGAGAGTCGGATATCGCTAGGACGGCGTTTCGAACGCGTTATGGTCATTATGAGTTTGTGGTTATGCCGTTCGGATTGACTAATGCACCTGCGGTATTCATGGAGTTAATGAATCGGGTTTTCATCGACTTTTTGGATCGGTTTGTTGTTGTCTTCATCGATGACATTTTGATTTATTCTCGTGACCGGGAGGAACACGAGTCTCACCTTCATCGAGTGCTCGACGTGTTGAGACGAGAACAACTTTATGGGAAGTTCTCCAAATGTGAGTTACGGATGTCCAAGTGACGCTTTCTGACACGTAATTTCATCGAGACGGAGTTCGTGTCGATCCTCGAAGACGGAGGCTATTCGAGATTGGCTACCTCCGAAGAACGTTAAGGAAATCCAAGTTTCCTCGGATTAGCGGGTTATTATCGGCGATTTGTGGAAGGATTTTCTAGAATCGCTCAACCCTTAACGAACTTATTGCGGAAGGATAAGAAATACACGTGGTCCGACGCGTGTCGTGAGTTTTGAGGAACTCAAGAACCGGTTAATGTCAAGACTGTACTTTCCTTGCCGCAGGAACGGGAGGATTTGTGGTTTATAGTGATGCGTCGGACGGGGTCTCGGATGTGTACTCATGCGAGCGGGAAAGTTATTGCCTATGCTTCACGGCAATTGAGACCTTACGAGGTTAATTATCCGACCCACGACCTGGAGCTAGCGGCCGTGGTGTTCGCTTTGAAGATTTGGCGTCATTACCTTTATGGCGTCACCGCCGATATTCACCGATCATAAGAGTTTAAAGTATATATTTACTCGAAGGAGTTAAATATGCGTCGAGACGGTGGTTGGAATTAATCAAAGATTATGATATCGAGATCCTCTATCACCCGGGCAAGGCGAACGTTGTCGCCGACGCCTTGAGTCGTAAGTCCGTTCAGGAGCAGATGCTTGCCCGTTTAAGATTCGTAAGGAGCTTGGCGGGAACTCCTTAGACCCGAGATCGAGGTCCGGCTTCAGCGAGTTCAGGGACAGCTTTGTATGTTAGAGATTTCATCATCTCTTGAGGATGCAATCAGGGAGAATCGGGGTTCAGACCCATCATTGTTGCGCATCCGAGAGGATGTGGCTCAGGGGAAAGCCCTGGATTTGTGGTCCACGAGGATGGACTTTTGAGGTTTAAGAATCGGTTGTGTGTACTGCGAATGACGAGTTGAAAAACTCGATTTTGAAAGAAGCTCATGCTACCCTTATTCCGTTCATCCGGGGTCTAGCAAGATGTACAAGGACTTGAAACAAAATTACTTGGTGGAGTAATATGAAGCGAGAAGTCGCGAGAATTTGTTTCGAGATGCTTAACTCACAACAAGTAAAGATTGAACATCGGCGACCGGCGGGTATCTTGAAACCCCTTCCTATTCCCGAGTGGAAGTGGGAAGACATTTCTATGGATTTCATCACGAGTTTGCCGACGAGTCGTCGTGGCATGAACACGATCCGGGTGATCGTGGACCGCTTAACCAAATCAGCTCATTTCCTTGAGATCAAGGAGACGTGGGGTCCCGAGAGACTTGCGAATCGCTCATCAAAGAGATAGTCGATCGCACGGTACTCTAAAAGTATCGTTTCCGATCGTGACGACGGTTTGTGTCGCATTTTGGAAATCATCATCGTGCTATGGGAACTCGGCTTAATCTCGATCGCTTTTCATCCTCGGTCAGACGGACAATCGAGAGAGGACCATTCGGACATTAGAGGACATGTTGAGGGCATGCGTCCTCGATTGGAAAGACGATTGGGAAGCCCAACTACCATTGATCGAGTTCACGTATAATAATAGTTGGCATGCTTCGATCAAGATGGCACCTTACGAGGCCTTGTATGGTCGCGTTGTCGATCTCCGTTGTCCGGGACGACTTATCGAATCAATCGGCACCGAGCCCGATATGCTTGTAGCCCGTGAGAAGGTAGCTTTGATCGAGTCGTTTGTTGACCGCTCGAGTCGGCGAAATCATACGCAGATAACCGTGCCGACCATTAGAGTTCGAGGCCGGTGACCATGTGTTGGTCAAGGTATCCCCGAGTCGTGGTATCTTCCGTTTTGGGAAGAGGGAAAGTTGAGTCCGAGATTCATTGACCGCTTTGAGATTTTGGATCGAGTAGGCGAGTTAGCTTATCGATTGGCTTTACCTCGGCGTTGAGCCGAATTCATAATGTGCTTCATGTCTCTCGATTGCGGAAGTATGTTGCCGACCCGAGTCACATACTTGATTCGATGAAATCGAGATTGCCGATGATCATTCATATGAGGAGCGTCTGTGCGAGTTTTAGAGCGGCGAATCAAACAGTTAAGGAATAAGACGATTCCTTTGGTTAAAATTCGGTGGTCTAGACACGGAGTCGAAGTGGCTACTTGGGTAACCGAGGATAGGTTTCGGGAGAGTTATCCCGATTTGTTTGACCCTTTGTTTCTTGGACGAATCTCTTATAAGGGGGTGTGTATGTAATACCCGGTTGTAATTCATAATTATCACTCAAGAATTATCATTCAAGATTTATCATTCAAGATTTGATACTCGGTAATTTCATTCATTATTGATCATTTGTCACTCGATTCAATCATGGTATTCATCATTCGAGTAATTGTATCGAGTATCGATCGTCATTCATCATTAACTGATTGGAGTTTCGTGCCGTGTTTATCATCATTGTCATTTTCGTTGCAAGTCGTGCTTGAGGAGTAGCGCACGCTACATACTCCTTTTAGCGACGCTAATTGGGTATAGGTAGCGCACGCCATCGCTCACCTTCGCACGCTAAGGTTACCTTGGCCGCATCCAAGGTACCGGATGCAGTGAGAATAATCAGCGCACGCTACGAGTGGTAAGTAGCGCGCGCTAACGGGTCGTAGTAGCGCACGCTAGATGTGTGGAGTAGCGCGCTAGGGGCGGATCAGGTTGAGTCCAGAGGCTACAGGACAGCACCGGGTTAAATCATAGCGCACCCTATGCATTGTTGTTAGCGGACGCAACCGACATATTAGCGCACGCTAAATAATGGTTGTAGCGCACGCTATCGAGGTTAGATCGAGGGCGATGGTTTTACGGACTCCAGATCGGGCGACAAATATTTCGCTAGCGCACGCTAACAATGGAGATTAGCGCACGCTAGTAGTATGGCCGTAGCGCACGCTACAAAGAGGTACGTAGCGCGCGCTACCGTGTTCGGACAGTGGGTACTGGACTACCCAAATTACTCGTTAGCGCACGCTATGCACAAGGGCTAGCGACGCTAACCTCGGATCGAGTATAAATCGACGCTTAGTCAGACTTCTTCATTTGCTCATCTCATTTCACTCCTTCGGTATTTTTGGGCGATTTCGAGCGTTTCGGAGAGGGTTCTTCGAGGTTTAATCATCAATCATCATCTTCAAGCTCATCTTTCGGATTGATCATCATTTCATCATCTTCATCACATCGAATCAAAGGTATTAATCTCTTGGATCTAGAATTTCGGATTTTTGGGTTTTCCTTCCGATTTCTTCGTGTAAGCTTGGATTATCATTGGGATATGTTAAGTTATGGATTATCTACTTGGATAAATATATTCCTACGGATTTAATGGTTATTTTCGAATTGTTTTCAAGAACTCTTGGGGTTGACTTCGGTTAATTGGGGATTTTCCGATTGATGTCGTTGTAATCATGGATTATGGATTCCTAATGGATTATTGATATCATTGAAGTGTTTTGTTGTTTGATGCGTGTATTGAACGGTTGTTGGTAATTATTGTTATTCAAGGTTGTTCGAGCGACCGGTGTTTCACTTAGGACGTTGTTCGTGGACGGACATTCTTCATCGGTATTGGGTAAGTTGATTCTTACTCGGTTAAAAGGATACTCATTCCTTTTGTTGTTGATCATTCATAATCATAACTCATTCATCATTGTATTAATCATTTGAGACTTGTAATTGTCGGATAATCATTTCATTAGCGAGGAACGGCGGTTCCAATCATTTCATTGAAAACTATCAATCACTTCATTATCACTTTCGTATCGGTGAGTCATTCTTGACTTTGTCGGATTATTATTATTCATTGATATTCATTATGGTCATTCTTGTTCATATGGCCTTCTGGGTTCATATTGCGTGGCCGGGTGCGGATGTGTGGAATTTTTAGTCGGGCACGTGATGGCCATGTATTGGGAGTGATACATTGGACTGTGCACACGGTAACGATTACCTCCGTGAGACTAATTAGGTACAAGGACGGGTGTGTCCGGTCATCCGTCTTGTACACTTGCAGAACACTACGGGCGTACTATGATGCTCCTCTTGGCGTAATTCATAACTAAGAATATTTCATAACTTCTTAATTCATGATTGTGTAATTTCAACTCTTGAGGATTGTTGTTACGAATCGACCGTTGGGGATTTTGTTTTCGTGTCACGGCAAGGCAAAGGCACGGGAAGAGCATGTTGACGGCGACGAGTCCCGATGATACTAGTAGGGGGCCCTATCATTCCGTTTGTTCATCATTTTCATCATTTCGCTTATTTCGTCATTTGTATTTTCCGCTGCAAATTCCGTTTGTAATGTTTATTTATTCAGGGTGGTGTATTTTATCTTCATATAAAATACACTAGTATTCGGTATTGTCCTGGTGTGTTGTACTTAAACTCCTCATCGGAGTGTTTGGTAATATAATGTGGTTCGGTACTACAATTATATTATTTAATTCATCATTTTCATTTGCCTGGTGGGTCCCAGTCGGGGATTCACGGCACTGTAATATCCGCCTAGTTTGGGGTGTTACAGGACAAGCTCAGAAATGTCAACGAACATAAACGAGTCGACAGAGTCGAAAATGTAAAAGTTCAAGATCCAGTCCACTTCGAATAAAAGAACTAGTAGAACCAAAAGATGTTACTTCCGACCAAGGTTCACAAGAATCGAACCGAATTCGGAAAGTGACAGCGATAACCAGATTGACCCAAAACAAGATCACAGCTCGTTCGAATGATGAACCCGAAATACAAAACAAGTTCAGACAGTATCAACGAACACGAGCGAATCGATAGACTGGAGAAAGAGAAAATACAGCAGTCTAAAAACAACACGGGTACTACATTCGACCTCTTATAAAAGAAGGTCGCCCCCGCAACTCACAACAGCAAAATCAAGGTGACGACACAACAAGCAACCGGCGAAACATCCTTGAAGGCCTCTCAAAGCCGATTCCGATACTTGTCCAAGCGCGAACTCCGAAAGTCTCGGTAGCCAATTCACAAAATCAATTCGGTGTCCTCGAGTCCACACTTGAAATGTGTTATCGACGAAAGACAATTTACACGTGCATGCCCGGCACATCACGATTGAAACGCCTACTCGGCATACCGAAAATATAAATGCTCGATACAATGGATCAAAACACCGCAAAACAACATACCGGAGATGCCAACTCAGCATAACATATCAACGCATACAAAAATCACAACAACAACGGCATCATTCGAAGATTACAACATCCCGAACGACAGCCATCACACAATCACAAACATCATGAAACAACCACCCATGTGTATAACGCATAAAAATCCAGGCTTTAACAACCCACATTAGTGCGACAATACGCAATCACCACGAGGCGATAAACAGTAAACACCAGTTCACACCTCTCACAGAGGGCCAACAAAACATATGCGTGGCGAACGACTCGACGCTCACGCCACCAATTCAATCACAATTCGGGGTTGACACCGTAACGAAAGTTCGAAAACCATACACGCATTTCCGGTCCGCAAACAGGAATGATAGGTTTTAAAAACGAGAACCACCTTTTGAAAACAGGTTTGGAAACAACGTTGATCTTGAGTATCATTTTACAAAAAGTAGTACAAACACCATTATCGAGACTTTGAAAATCATCTTGATTTTGATCTAAAATGAGTTCACCTTTCTTTTAGTGAATTTCTTTCAAAAATATTCGACCCTTGGGTCTAAGCAATCGCATTTGAAAATATCTCAAAATATTCTTGGTCCTTAACCGAAAATTTTTGAAATGTATTGCGCATTAGAAAACACCTTGAAAACACCGCAAGAAAATAATTCGCTTTAAAAGTACGTCTCGAATTTCAATTTTCTAAGATACTCAAGGTTTTCAAAAATAATTCAATGGGTTAGAATGCCCAAAAAGGTCGAAGACTGTAGTACATATAAAAACTCACAAAATCATTTGAAAACACCCAACTACCGTCAAAGCGGTCAAGGCCAACAACTCGGTTAAAGGAATCGATTTTGAAATAAAATTCATCGGTAAAATACCGAAAGCTATTACAAAGGAACTCACGCAAAAAAAAAGAAATAGAGTCCAACATGCACAATCCAGAACTACTCCTCACATGAAAGAAATATGAGAGTCAAATAGTCACGTATCAAGAAATCAAAATCCATAAGATGATTCCGTACCTTAGAAAATAAAACATAAAAATAGCTCGTGTCACAAGAGGCACAACACACAGAACCGAGACTTAAATCCACAGGTCGCACGAAGATGAAGATCGCCCCACGAAACTAATCACGACCAACAAACTCGGGACGACGCGTCGACACGACTCGATCGGATAAAATCCGACGAGAAACAATCTCGATACACACCACTGACCCGACCGACTAGCTTTCCACAAACTTAGCTCCGATACGATTTATGTAACACCCACAAATCCGCTCATGTATATTACACGCCGTATACCCTCTGCTCGAGGATCTACCAGCCGATAACTAAAATCAAACATCTAAACCTCGCCTTTAAGGCTAAAATGACTCAGTAGACCGATTTGGTCTTTCAACAAATACATACAACTCAATTCCAAACACATACCCACGCAGGGGTCAAAATACAATAAACTCCCGTACAACGGGGAAAAGATACTGCAGCGGAAAAGAAAATACAACTAGACCAAAACGACGTCAACAGATCCTCGTGTGATTAGTATCGTTCATCTTTCATCATCCTTCGTGCCGACCCTGTGCTATGCTCCAAAACCTGAATGCAAAAATAGACATCCACCCCCCGAATACTCGGGGGTTAGCAAAACTCCACTGTTTTGCTAGTGCAAGTACAAGTGCAAAATACGAGCCATACAATAAAAATTTCAAGAACAATAATAATCAGAAAATCCTCAAGGTTCCAAACGTAACGAAAAGTACTTCCCGAGGCACGAGTTTGAGTAAAACTTTCCAAATCCGAAAGATCACAAATAACGAGAATGGTTTGCAAAATGGTTTAGAATACCCTCGGGAGTTTTAATAGAAATCAAATTAGGGATATCAAATCCATATCTTTCCAAGAATCAATAGGGTCATAGCCCAAATGTTTTGTTTTCGCAAATAGAAAACCAACAACAATTCACAGGGCCAGGGCCCAACATCACGTGTCCTCAACGGACATAAAATCAACACAACGCAATCATGCACAAGCATCGCCTTGGGAACAGAGTAATATCATAGATTCCCGCACGAGGCCTCGAAGGACCCTCCCGCACTGGCTAGCTAAACAAATCTCAACATAAGCATCGCCTTGGGAACAGAGTAATATCATAGATTCCCGCACGAGGCCTCGAAGGACCCTCCCGCACTGGCTAGCTAAACAAATCTCAACATAAGCATCGCCTTGGGAACAGAGTAATATCATAGATTCCCGCACGAGGCCTCGAAGGACCCTCCCGCACTGGCTAGCTAAACAAATCACGACATAAGCATCGCCTTGGGAACAGAGTAATATCATAGATTCCCGCACGAGGCCTCGAAGGACCCTCCCGCACTGGCTAGCTAAACAAATCACGACATAAGCATCGCCTTGGGAACAGAGTAATATCATAGATTCCCGCACGAGGCCTCGAAGGACCCTCCCGCATCGGCTAGCTAAACAAATCACGACATAAGCATCGCCTTGGGAACAGAGTAATATCATAGATTCCCGCACGAGGCCTCGAAGGACCCTCCCGCACTGGCTAGCTAAACAAATCACGACATAAGCATCGCCTTGGGAACAGAGTAATATCATAGATTCCCGCACAAGGCCTCGAAGGACCCTCCCGCACTGGCTAGCTAAACAAACTCAAGCACGAGTAATATATCGCACCGAGGATATCCAAACAATACACCCAGAGGCATCAAACACTTAGTAAAACAACACGTCAACCACAATGCACCGAAATGAAACAAGATACGTCCACACGCAATTACCAAGTGCATCATCAACAACAACATGTCCATAAGATTCACATACTCGTTCGAGAAACACATCGATCACAAAACACACACGATTTTGAAAGAGGGCCTTTAACAAGGCTAACCAAATCTTTTGAAAACTCATTTCAAACAAACAAACAAACCAAGACGATCACCAATCATCATATCCACGAAACAAGAAATGTATGGACAAGGTACTTGCCTCGAATAAGAACAACGCGGAGAATCGACCGAAGTAGGTTGGCCCGAACCGACTACGAACCCGCCGACTCCACCGAACGCCAACTCACGTTCATAAACTACGAAGGACAAATAATAACAATGAAATGAATTCCATAACACGACTCAAAGCCGTTGAATTCAAAGAACGAATGACGAAAGTTCACGGATTTCCCCCAAAACGGCCAAGAACACGATTCGCTCCACAAACCCAAAACGGAATTCCAAGTTGAAATATGGATATACAATCCATAGAATATGTTTAACAACATCATTTAACCATAATCGATCCATCGAAGCGGATGAAAACGAGATCGGGACAAATCCCCAAAAAGTCAATTCAAGGAAATCAAGAAATATACTTCGATTCGACGAAGAACAATGGATTAAATGATGTTAAACACAAGAATACTATCAAGATTAATCATACCCATCATGAATTAATCAACAACACGGAACGAATCGACGAAAATGCAAAAATCCCCAAATTTACGAAATTAGGGTTCTAAGGAAGATTACCTTGATTATTTGAATCAAAGGTTGATAACGGACGATCGATTGATGTTATGAACTCAAGGACTTCATGGATTTGTTGTTAAACAACATGGCTTCGTCTCCCATGAATCGCCACTCGCGGATGGAGAAGGAAGGAAATGAAAACGAAGTGAAATGTGATCGCTCACCATATTTATATCGGCAGACTAGCGTGCGCTAGCCTTTCCGGACTAGCGTGCGCTATCGGCCAGACGGCCGAGCACCCTCGCCAGTGGCCCACACGACCCGGCATCACCGACCAACCCCGCCGACCGAACCTGTCGACCCAACTCCCGCTAGCGTGCGCTACGGCCGATGCTCGCGCGACTGGCCCAAGAGCCATCCGGATCGAATCGCCTGGCCAGGTAACGTACGCTAGCCGGCCGACAGCGTGCGCTACGCCTGCCGACTAGCGTGCGCTACGCCGGTTCCTGCCGCACCCGTCCGGCCGGTGCCCGCAATCGTCCGGCCAGTCCCGCAACCGTCCGGCCAGTCCCGCAACCGCCAGGGCTCGACGACCCGATTCCCGAAAACGTACGGAACGAACACGACGAAAAGTTCGCGGACAACATAAACGACTCGAAATGAAAGCGTAATACCATAATTAGTCATACGCGACCAAGAAACGGGTCGAGACGACAATTACAGATACGGATACCCGTAACTTTCAAGAAATTACAAAATGGCCCAAAACGCCCGGAAATCACGATACGTGATCGAATAACCAAACCGAAGTTCACAACACGTCTAACAAAGTTAAACGGACTTGCGGGAAATTCGAAACAACAGTTTCGGACGAGATTCGCAAGAATCGAACTCAAGTGCGGAAAAGTCGCTAAAAAGCACAGAACTCAACGAAACGACACCGAAACGAACTCGGATGTCAAAAAGTGTAGAATTAATCATTCTCAGAATGACGAAACGGACATGAGCGAGTCGTCAAAACAGACTTCCGCCGGAAAAAAAAGAAATTACCGGAAATCGAAAATTGCGGATATTACAGTTATGTCCTTTTCCAGCTGTTTATTACCTCCCCCTAAGGTTGGGAATCCTGTCTCATCAAAATGACAATCAGCAAATCTTGCTTGAAAAACATCACCTGTTAGAGGTTCAAGATATCTAATAATAGAGGGTGGGTCATACCCAACATATATTCCAACCTTCTTTGAGGTCCCATTTTTTTTTCTTTGTGGGGTAGCTATTGGTACATATACTGCACAACCAAAAATTTTTAGATGGGAAACATCTAGCTCCTGACCAAGTGCAAGTTGATATGGAGTATATTTATGATTAGCACTGGTCTTAACCTTATTAGTGAAACAGCATGTAAAATTGCATGACCTTAAATAGTAACTGATAGCTTTGTTCTCATTATTAGTGGTCTAGCAATATATTGAAGGCGTTTAATTAATGATTCAGCTAAACCATTTTGTGTATGCACATGCGGAACAGGATGTTCGACTGTAATTCCAATTGACATACAATAATCATTAAATACTTGTGATGTGAATTCACCGGCATTGTCAAGTCTCACATTCCGTATAGTATAATCAGGAAATTGTGCCTTTAGTTTGATTATTTGTGCAAGGAATCTTGCAAATTCCATATCACGACTTGACAATAAACAAAATGTGACCATCTACTAGACGCATCAATTAAAATCATAAAGTACCTGAAAGGTTCTGATGGTGGATCAATAGGTCCACATATGTCACCTTGAATTCTTTCGAGAAATGTAGGTGATTCCTTTTCAAGTCTGCCTGGTGAATGCCTTGTTATAAACTTTCCAAGAGAACAAGCTTCACATAGTTTATTATTTATGAGTTTTACACCTTTCATTGGGTGACCATGTGTACTATTAATTATTTTCTCATCATCGTGGAGCCAGGATGACCTAGGCGTTCATGCCATAATGTCAATATTTTGGGATCCTCTTTATTATCAAATTACATTCAGTTTCATGAATATGTATATAATGTAATCCACGAGATAATTGTGGTAGTTTTTCCAGTATTTGTTTCTTTCCCAAAATATTAGCAGTAATGTACATATATTTCATATTACCTTGATCAAGCTTTCAAGATATCATATCCGTTGACGGTATATGTCATTAAAGCTCAACAAGTTTCTCTTAGATTTTGGAGAAAATAAAGCATTATTAATGACAAATTTTGTTCCATTTGGTAATATGAATTTAGCATTACCTGTTCCTTCAATCAAGTCCGCGGGACCTGAAATTGTATTTATTACTGCTTTTGTATATTGTACCTCAGTAAAATATTTCTTATTTTTGAGGATTGTATGAGTTGTGCCACTGTCCGGGATACAAATGTCTCCAATACCTTCCATACTCAAACTCCTTAATGAATAAGAATATAAGACTAAAAGATGGTAAGTTAGCTTAATATAATAATATTTATTAAATACTTCATACAAACTTCAAATGAGATAATACACATTTCAAACAAGAGAATACAAACAAGAGAATACAAACAAGTACAATAAAGATGCAACAAACGTGGAAATCATATATTTATTTATTTATTTATTTTATTCCATGTCCATGTCCACGTTTGCATCCTCAGTAAAATTTGCAGCTTCTAGGTAAGTTGAGTCGTCCTCAGGTTCATGTTCATGAAGATTGAATTTCTTTTCTTTATTTTTCAGAGATGCCTTATACATTTTACAAATATGGCCTCGCGTTCTACATGTCTTAGCCCAATGTCTCTTTTTCCCGCATCTGAAACAGGAACTTTCATTTTTATTGAATGAACCTTCTTGGACTTATCTTTGTCTTGTTGGTTTTTATTAATCATTTCATTTTTGGGAGGCCTAAAGTAATTTCCATAATCACGGCCACGACCTCGACCTCGACCACGAAAGTGGCCGCGACTGCGTCCCCGACCTCGACCTCTAAACTAACCATGACGACCACGTCCTTGATTAGTAGTTGTGGAATTTGCTTCAGGAATCGCTATCACCCCTGTAGGACGAGACTGGTGATTCTTTATCAACAGATCATTATTCTTTTCAGCAAGTAAGAGAGCTGCAATTAATTCAGAGTACTCGGTATATCCCCGCATTCTGTATTGTTGTTGCAGTATTAGATGTGACGTATGGAATGTAGCATACGTCTTTTCCAGTTTTTCACCTTCTGTTATGATTTTACCACAAAACTCTAGTTGTGATACAATTCTCAACATAGCAGAATTATACTCGCTCACACTTTTAAAATCGTGGAATCTTAACTTGTTCCATTCATCAACTAGTGCGGGTAATAACACTAGCTTTTGATACCCAAATCTATTCTTAAGATTGTCCCATAAAATTTTGGGATCATCCACGTTCATATACTCTAGTTTTAATCCCTCATCAAGATGTTGCCTCATGCATTTTAATGCTTTTGCTTTATTCATAGAAAGCTCTTTTTCATCTACCTCCTTTTCTTTCGTAGCATCTGGCACATTATTTATTAGAATATTTTCGAGTCCTTTGCACCTGATATGTGTCTTCACATCATTTGTCCAAGACATATAATTGTCTCCATTAAGATTCAAGGGAGCGAAATGGAGCTTAAGATTGGACATGGTTATCTATTACAAAACATAAGATTGAAATATAATTAACACATAGCTATTACATTTAATGATGCCAGCTAAACAAAAGTATAATTGAAATTAAAACTCAATACAAATACCATTCATGCTTAAATATTAAACACAACAAACCAACTAAAAACTAAAAGAAGAATCGTGACCATCATAATGATGATCACATATATCTCACTAAAGCAATCGACTTGAGTGTAGCATATGATGAAATTGAAAAATATAATAAGAGTGGGGAAAGTCATAAAATATTTACCCATGTTGTAAAAATAGGTAGATATTTTGGAGATGATTAATAAGTGTGGAGTATAATATGAGTATTTATAGATTTGATTTTTGAAATATGACCGTTGGAGAAAAGAAGAAAAAAAAGTTTATTTTATTGTTAATTATCATTAAAATTGGTGAATATGTTCTTATATATTTTAATGAACTAACTGTTGGTAATTAGAGTTTGGGGAATGGAAATTCATATATATATATATATATAAGGTTCTAAAAAAAACGCTAGGCGCTAGGCGTTCGGATTGCTAACGCCTAGCGCCCAGAGGATTAATCGGGGATTAGTCGGGGATTAATCAGATTAGGCGGATTTATTTATTATTATTATAATAATTATTTTTATATATAAAAAATTATATATATGTAAAGAATAAAAAACATCTAATATTTAAATATTTAAACAAACATATAATCGATCATATATTAAATTGTTAAACATTGACATAAGCATAACATAGTCCATAGTATCTCAATTCAGGAATTTATGGTACCGCTAATATAAAAAAATAAAAATAAAATGTTTACCCGCCTAGGCACTCCGCCACCGCCTAGGCGCCCGCCTGTGCACTCCGCCACCGCCTGCGCGCCCGCCTGCCCAGGCGCTCGCCAGCCACCTAGGCGCCCGCCCACTTGTCATCCTAGGCGCCGCCCAGCCGCCTAGGCGGCCGATTAATCACCCGAACGCCAGGACAAACGCCTGGCATAATCGGAGCGCCTGGGGCCGCCTAGCGCTGGCGCCGCCTGTGCCGATTTTAGAACATTATATATATATATATATATATATATATATATATATATATATATATATATAAATATATAGTTAGTTATAATGATATCACTACTCGATTATAAAATTTTTCGTGGTCTTATGAATGGGGATTTTGTATTCCTCCATTAGTAATTCTCTACAAAATATAGATGAAGGTTCAACTCTTCACTAATAAATGGAGATTTTAACTCTTCAAATAAAAATAGGTGAACATTTTTACACTTCACACAAATTCATTATTATTTAGGTCCTACATATAATTAGTCCATAGTCCAAGAATCATCTTAAAAATAAGATTGAACTTAGATCCTTACGCATATAAATTTAAATTGATGATATTTACATAATTATTATATTTGCTTAAATATATTAATTATCATCAATAATGATGTTAGATTAATACCATATCTAAATATTATTATTACATAAATTAAATATAAATAAAGTTAACTACATACCTTTAGAATTTAAGGATGATGTACCAATATATCGAGTCCGGCAGCGGAATGGGATTAAATCGATAGAGCTCGTGCTGATAACGTGTTGTAAAATCGGATATTTTATCACTTCACAATATATATATTATATATTGTTATATATATTACTACAATATAAGTATAAAGTAGGGTGAAAAAAGATGAAGAAATTGAGCTTTTATTAGAATAAATTGTATCTCCAAAGATCTACCAAAGATGTCTATTTATAGCTCAAATTTACATGTTATACAACAAATTAATATTATTTATTATACAACACATTCGTCTTTATATTAAATATTTTAATTCAATAATTAATTAAATTATTGATTATTGATTTGACGTACATGAACCGAATACCCGTGCACAAACAAACACCTCTGTTAATTAACAGCCGCGCTCTGATTTGGCCGGACACATAATATAATTAATATAATAATAAACAATAAAGAAAAAGTGAGAGAAGAAGACAGTGCATGTTGGTGACAAAAGCATATCTCTTCGACCTAACGTGCATTTCTTTACCCTGATTTATTGAAGGACCATAAATTGACACGTAAACACATCACCCATCGTTGGATCTCAAATAGAGACGATCATTGGGATTCTGGGTCGCAGATGCAAATAGTGGATTAACGGCGAGAATAAACGTCCATTTCCATACTATGGGCTTCGCGTTGAGGCGTTGGGTAAACGTAAAAAGTTCGATTCAACTCGTATTATTCAAATCGAAAAAATTCGGCTCACGGCTCGATTAGCACATACAAACGTGAATTCAAATGTAAAGTTTTATACTCCGGTGGACCGGACCGCACGATGCGATTTAGTCCGGTCCGCAACTATTAAAGGGTCTATGGGCCATATCTTTCTTATATATAGTAATTGGTTGATAATTTTTAGGGATTTATGTGTTTTAAAAACATGCAAACTCGGACTATTTCGAACCGTTCGCAAATTTGGAAAGAATCGACCGAATATTTTTTGTATAAAAACCCTGCTAGCCGAACTTCAAACTTCAAAATTTGAGATCCGTATAAATCGGAACGAACCAAACATACGTTCGCAAAAATACGGACCGAACTTCGAACGTACCATAATTTGATATAGATCGCTCTGTTTACGGCCCTAGCTTTGGCTATATAGAGTTGTTGACGCCGTGAGTATCATTGGCGGAGGTTTCCGTTACATAAAAGGATTTTTTTTTAATTTTATTTTCTTATAGGGATTTATTCTGGTCAAAAAGAAATTTTAGACCCTTTGGGAAAGTGATTGTGCTTTAAATTAGTTGGATTCTTCTTCGGCTAAGCGGCTTTTGTGAGGTGGACCGCAAATAAAGGGTGAGATTGGGTGCACACTCATTTAGTGGATTTCTTGTCGATGCTGACGTGTATGGACGGTGTAGACTGATGTACTAGATGGAGTATCGATCTGCACCGTCCATGCACGCCACGTGTAGTACATCCAGCAGAAAATGCACTACATGAGGGTGTACCATAGATCCACCGTGAGATTGGAGATCATAATTGTTCATTTGACTTCTTTCTAATAATTTAATAAAAGTACATATATTTATTGGACAAAATAAGTTTACTTATTTTACTCATATTTATTGTATTAAGTTTAGTTAAAAAGTTTCACATTTAAATCCATTATTGTATAACTTGATTTTTCTCTACGGCTTATTAGTTACAACTGAATTATAATATTAAATAAAATTTTACGATACTCATATCAATCTCTTTTTTTTCTATCACATGCGTACATATGCATGCAAAATTCATATTGACGAGACAAATTAATCTTAATTATATGATAGATTTAAGATCATTTGAGGACCAAACTTTTTTTACATACCAAGGGATTAATCTCCACCCTTCATCTTCCCTCCATCTTTATTTGATCTAATGAATGAGATTAATCCCAACAATTTAAAACACCCACTTTCATCATTTTTTTTTCAAATATCAATATCTTCAAATCGCTAATCGTTAAGTCAAAAAATATATCGTTATGACGAAGATTTAATTATCTTTCTATAGATAGACTTTGATATACTTTCGACAATTTTTTTCCGCTTTTCACGTTTTTCGTGGCCGAAAAAATCATATGTGATATATCTTATATGATATTACATATCACATATGATATGTAATATCATATCATATATGATATTACATATCATATATGATATATCACATATGATATTTTCTACCACTTAAAAAACGTGAAAAAAATGAAAAAAAATTTTTTGTCGAAAGTATATCAAAGTGCCTGTCTATAGAAAGATAATTAAATGCTCGTCGCGATGGTGTAATTATTTTCGCTTAACGATTAACGGTTTAAGAGATATTTAAATTATAAAAAATGTGTGAAATATTAAATGCTTTTAATCTCAACCATTGATTTCTTTTTGGATGGATGGTGTGGATGAGTCCCTTGGTATGTAAGAAAAGTTTGGTATTTAATATAACTCTACTCGCGTAGCTTTAAATTAAATAAGAACCTAAAGCACAACCAAAGTAGTACCACAAGTTGCAATGAATCTTAATAATCTAGATATACGAAGTTCGATTTTTGAAAACAGCCTAACAACATAAGATCAAAATATAAGTTGATTAACCTCATTCTTCGACTATATAAACCAATAAACCTCATTCGATTGTATATGAGATTTTTCTGCACATAGATTAAAAAACTAGCGATAAATATAAGTTATACGGGGTGAGAAATATTTAGTTTTGCCTCAAAATATTAAATTTGTTACTTAAAATGTAAATTTCCAATAAGACTCCATTTACTACATACATATATTGTACTCCATTTAGAAAGTACATTAATTCCATTTACAAAATCAAGATAAAAGGACACACTTGGAAAATTATTTTAACTTTGATTTTCTTAAAGAAAAACATGGAGTACATTTTTTTCCACTAGAAAAATTATTTCACTTCCTCCATCTACACAAATATATCCAGGAACCCGACAAAACTAAATACTCCCTTCGTCCCACTCATATTGAGCATTTGTTTTTCAGCACGGGATTTAAAAAAAGCTGAAAAATAGTGTGTAAAGTGATGGTATGAATATATATTATTTAAAGTTGTGAGAGATAAATGTGTTTTAAAAAGGAAATGATCAAGAATTTTGAGACGACCCTAAAAAAATATGAACCAAGATCGATGGAATGTAGAAGGTATATTTTTATGGAGTAACGAAACGAGACACATTTTCGTGGTCGTGGAGTATATAAAAGAAGCCGCATAGCCAGCTGAACGCTGATTATATGAGCTATAAGCTAAGCTGAAGCCGAGTCAAAGAAACATTACACACCTTTCTTTAACAACCTTTGACTGAAAAAATCTGATTCTCAAATTACAGATTTGTCCGAAGCGTGTGATCCACGTGCCCCATATTTATACCGCACCGGTCCTTTTTCCTCTCCCCATCAACAATTCCTCTGTTCATCTCTCTCTCTCTCTCTCTCTCTCTCAAAGAGCTTTAACCCAATTTGTTTTCCATACCTCAGGGACTCTTTTTCCTCATACATATGGCAGATGTCGGCAATAGGAATCCGGCGGATCGACGCAAGCCGAACAGGCTGCAGAGGAGGGCGCCGGCTTCGCTGCAGATCAGTCCGGTGATGGAATGGAACGTGGCGATACCGCTGTTGTCGCCATTGGTTCAATCTCCGACCTCTGACATTAATCCGACGGTTGAGATCCAATCCTGCCCCGGTAGTAATAAGGAATCCGCCCCCGCTGCGGCGGCTGAGAACCCTGTGAAGACGTGGCAGCACCCGGCCGCGCCGTTCGTTTACGAGCCGGCGCCGTTTCGGCCTTTTGTTTGCAACAGATGACATCCTCTTGTTCTGTAGTACTCTATTTAGTTGAATCAATTCCTCCATTTTTTGTGAAATTGGTGGATCTAAAACGTGTAGAGGATAGCAACCCGGTCGGTAATTCGACCGGATCCTCGGTTATAAAATGCTGTTAATATCTTGTAAAGCTTCACAATGTTATGCTTTCGTTTTATTTTCAGAAATTAATATTGTGAATTTGATCAATGCATTTTGGGACGGAGGATCTGTGTCCACCGACTCCTCTCGATCAATTATACCACGCACTCCAGAAACACTTATACATATCCTCAATCTGTACAAGCATATATGTATAACGCTTGCCCCCAGGGGCATAGCCTAGTGGTTAAGGCTGAGATGACGTGGGATTTCATCCCGGCAACCGCGGTTCGATTCTCGTGTGGTGCAGTTTCCTCACCTTGTTGTGGGGCTGTGCTGGGGGTCGGTATCGTGGGTCCTCCTTGCAAATTATTATTACTTCTAGCAATGCTCTACCTTGGGGTAGAGCAAGGTTGTATCGGTCGGAGTAGAGACAGTCTCTACTCGCGAATTAGATTACTTCAAGCAATGTTGTATCTTGATGGTACTATCGACGAGGTCGTATCGCGTAGAGCAGTGGACGCACCTCTCGGTTGTGTTATGAGGATGAAGCTCTTCCTTTCTCGGTGCTTGCGAGCAAAGAGTTGTCGGGCCTGCGCATGAGGCTCTTGAGTGCGTTTATCCGCATATGTCGACAAATCAACCGAGGGAGGATGTCATAAGGATCCAGGAAGAACTTCACAGGGGGCACGATATAAAAAAATAGCAATGTAACCACGAAATCTTTAGTGAGCCTACAAAACTGAATTATATTAATAATTATGTAAAAATAACAATAGAATCACAAAGTTCGTTGGTAGTTAAATATTTCTTTAAAGAAACACCATTTTTATTTTTAACAAATTTAACATCACCGTGGCCTTTGGGGATGGCAACAGATCGGGTTAGGGCGGGTTTGGTAAAATCCAAATCCAAATCCAAATCCGAATATTTTCGGATTTAAAAATTAAATTCAAATTTAAATTCAAATCCAAAATTCGATATCTAAATCCAAATCCATCGGGTTTCGGATCGGATCTTTTTCGGGTATTTAAGAATAAAAATGATATATTCAAGTTGAACATCACTAACACGTGCAAATAACATAAATATATCTATACAATGATTAAATTTAATAAGTAGTAGTGAATTCTAAAATATATTAGCAAAATAATACTTTACATACCAACATATTAAAAAAATGAGAATGTTGGGCGAATAAGAAGTCGCTTGAGAGCAAGTTGGAAGCGGCTGAAATAAGAATGTTACGTTGGTCGTGTGGTCGCACAATGTTGGATAGAATCTCGAACGGGATTTTCAGAAACGTGCTAGAAGTGGCGCCCATTTCAGCGAAAATTAGGGAAGGAAGATTGAGATGATTTGGCCACAGGCAAACATCTGCTCTGGTGGGGAGGGTCGAGAGTTTATTGGTTGTCGGTGAGAGGAGAGGCAGACCGAGGAGGACGTGAGAGGAACAGCTGAGATTATATTTGAAGGCCTTAAACCTTTCCGAGACCATGACTGTTGATATGTGCTTTTGGAGGCGTCAGATTAGAGTTGTGGATTTTTTTGTAGGGAGCGGTGCTGTAGTTGAGAGCCTTATGGTTGGGTTGTCTCGGTTAGCTTTGACGTAGACCAATGCATTTTTTACTTTTATTGTATATTTTATCCTATTGCCTTTTGCGTGTGGTGTATCTTTGACAGGGAGCTGTGCGCAGAGTCAACCTCTCTTCTGTTACAGCATCGTTCATCGAGAGTGCAATTGCCAAAGTACCCTTAGGTAAGTCTCATGTGAATTAAGCCATGAAGCATGTGTTCAGGTATGGTTTTGAGCTTTTTCGTATCATATGCTTCTTTGTATATATCACTCAATACTTTGTTGTGCACTAAGCCGAGGGTCTTCACTTGAAATGCCTCCTCACCGTAAAAGTAGGGGCATGTTCACAGACATCTTACTCCTCCCTGCACTCGCTCTGAGCGGGATATACTGGGTATGTTTGGTTTGGTTTGGTTTGATTTATATTAAAAAATTATGTAAATAAAATGAAAGTTATATCTTTAATAAATTAATAAAGTATGAAATTGAGAAAGAAAAGTTTATTACATTGAATCAGTATTGGTTATTGACTAATATAAAAATATACATATCGTATGTAATATATCTAAAATACTATATATAATAATTTATAAATTATAATGGTATATATTATATTTGCACAGGGGGTTTATCGGGTTTCGGGTTTTGATCGGGTTTGAATCGGATTTTGGATTTTGGGCCGGGTATCGGTTCGCTAATCCTAAATTCCAAATCTAAATCCAAATCCAAATTTTTTCGAGTTTAATAAATAAATCCAAATCCAAATTCAAATCCAAATGCAAAATCAAATTCAAATCCAAATCCAATTTTTCACGTTCGGTGAATCCAGAATTTCGGGTTTAGAATCGGGTATTCATCGAATCGGATTATTTTGCCATCCCGGTGGGCATGTGCCCCTTCTCTGTATGTGGATCCGCCCATGCTTCACAACCCTGATCCGCCCACAATTGTTAGTTAGTGCCGTGGCAACGTGGCACAAACTATCTTGGGCTTTCCATATTTGTATTATGTTCATGGACTTGACACATTTGGAATGAGTTTCATGCGGACTGGATTCCCCTTGCCGGAACAGTCTAATGGGCTTTCTATTCGTGTCCCATTCGTGGATTTACATCTGACATGAGTTTCATGCTCACTCGATCGTTGGGAGTTGGATACTATGAATCCAACAAGTTTGTAATGCAGCATCGATCCGAAAACAGAAAGTAGTGTATAATGAAATATTTATGTTATTTATTTATTTTTATATATATATTTACTATGAATTTATTATTTATTATTTTGAATCATTTATATACTAAACTTCGATAGTATATATAAAAATAAACATTAACATGTAACATGTTATATTTATTACAATGTATATTTTTAAAATATTATTTTTTGATAATATTTATTTATTTATATATGATTAAAAATATTTATAGTTAAAATTATATATTGAACTCTACGATTTTTTTCTCTATAGCAAGATGGTGTATTAAAATAACAACAAATATAATAGCTGATCTTTTAGTATGTTACTCCCTCCGTTCCAGATCAATTTTCACAGTGCACTATTCATCCTTTACAAAGACCTCTCAATTACGTTTCATTTCACTAATAATTACGCACAAAAATACCTTCGCTTTGTTTTACTTACTTAGATTGTACAATATTCAATCATTAAAAATTTATTTTATTTATTTAAAGACTACAAATCAACTCTCGTACTAAAGTCTCCAAAAGTCAACTATGAGGGTAGTATTTTATATACTTCATCAACGTATTAGCGCCAGAATAAAACTCTTGTCTGTATCTGTTTAGGCCAGACTGATGTATTTTCTTTTTTCTTTGGTTTGACTTATTTTTTAGGTTTTCAAAAAATATTAAATTTTTGGAATTACTTTAAAATATTGTTTAAATTGTATGTATTTATAAATTTTCTCACCATATATTTCTAATACTTATGGAAATTTTAAATTAAATGCAAATTTCTTTATTTCAGGAGATTTATTATCTGATATGTTTTTCTAATGACATCGAGGCATTAACTGATTAATAGAATTCTAATTAACATTAACACTTAATTGACTGACAAGAGTTTTATATAACTAAAAGCTTTTCACTATGAATAACAATTGACTAGTTATAATCACTCATATCGTGCAGAGGGTCAATCAATCCAATCTAGTCGAATATTTATTTGTTCAGATTTGTCCGAAATTTTACTTAACTTTTAAAATCGTACTCGAGCTTGATTTGATTAGCATTTGAGATGCGCTCAAACGAACTTTAAATAAATCCGAATAAGAATCAAGCTTGATTAGTCTAATTTTTTATATATAACTTATGAGATTACTGTAGTCGAGCCAAGCTTAAGCCGAAACGAGTCGAGCTTAAATAAGTTTAAAGTGAATATCGAATAATTTTTTTTTCATCTATACGCTTCAAGTGTAATAACTAAACGAGATCATTCTCCGTACAATTTTGTAAATGTATACAGACGAACATAGAAGTTGGGCCAAATTGTGACCTATTTTTATTTTAGAAAACTAAAATAAAAATTACTCCTTAGCAAAGAAAAAAAAAACTACTACTAGGAATCGTTATGCCTTTGTAGCATACTTCCGGTGTGGCACAGGCCACACCTCAATTTCGTCTGCGTATTTTTTTTAAAAAAAAATCTGTTATGATGCAACTACAGAAATAAAAAATGTCTATTAAGGTGTCATACTTATTAAACAATCCTGCGTCTGCCCCTGCTTTCGGCTCCCGAAACTTGAAAAAAAAAGGAGATGATTTCCGTTTCTAGCAGATGATATGTTAGTTTAAAGTTTATGTCATTGAATAAATAAAAGTTGGGACTCTTAATCAGGGTCGGCCCGCGAGACGGGCGGCGGTTCAGGGCATCAAAGCCCAAAGGGCATCAATTTAAATCCAATGATGTTGTTACATAAAAATAAAGTGTTGCCAACAAGATTTGAACATGAATCTATCGGGTAGATAAACACTTCTTTACCACCAGGCTAATGATACCCCTAAATGTTTTTCTTGTCTACTTAGTTATATTACTATTTTTGTCGATTTATTTACTTTTCTATAATTCTTTTTTTTAATGTTTGTCTTGTTTTCATGAAAACAGTTATTTATCTGAAATAAAATAAAAGTAGTCATATTCAACAATTAATACTTATGTGTTTTTGTTTTGAAAAACCTTGTGATAATATTTAAACTCTACATAAAACAATTTAGATTAGTAGCTAATCTCAACTCGGAACCACAAATATCTTTTGTTATATTTTTTAAAATCAAATCATGTATGAAATAATTTTAAATCACTACATTAATTTTTGTGATTTCCATAGTCATAAAATACGATTATTGAAGGTTATTATTTATTTTATTTTGAATTTTTTTAGATGTAAAATCTTGTGAATCCAATTTTGTTGTCACTCATAGGGTGGTTTGTTGTCTAAAGCTATATACGACTATTTAGAATAACACTCGCTATTTAAGTATGTTTATATTATTAAAAATATGATACAAATATCGTATTAAGTTTTCCTACATTTTAAGATGACTTAAACATCACATATAGTTGTATACTTATAGTCTGAACACAACTATCATTACATGCACACCTCTAAAATTCATTTAACTTGATATCACATTATGATACTATATAATTATAAGATATGTATTATGAAGAACACATTATCATTTAATAACAATAACAAAAATTGGTCTTTAAAAATAATATGTAGCTTTTAAATTATAGGGACATTTTTTTGCCTTTTCGCTCAGGACAGGGCATGAGAAACCCTAGGACCGGTCCCGCTCTTAATTAATATATTAATTGCTTTGTCTTGACTAATTTTACCGTTGCCGAAGTAGAAGATAAGGGGGGTGGCAACGGGGGGCGGGTAGGGCGCGGTGAAGGTGTACCCGGGCGGTGAACACCGCCGCCACCCACCCGGGTAAGGATCGGCTAAGGAGTGAGCGGGTACATTCCCCGCGTGAAGGTAGATGGCTTGTGGCATGGGACGCTCCTCCAACGGTCAAAAATCCGACCGCTTAATATTATTATTTTTTTTTTTCCTTTTCATTTCCTATATATACATAACTCTTATTTTTACATATCTCACTCTTAAACATATATATCTTCTTCATCTTTAACACTTTTATTTTACAAATTTTATAGTTTTATCATGGATCCTCGTAAATCCAAAGCCGGTTCTTCATCATCAAGGGACGTGCACGTTAGGTGTTCAATCACCACGCCCGGCAGACGCGCGGTGGACGAATTCGTCCCGTGTTCAATCACAACCGCCCGTACGCTCCGGCAATGACTCAACAACCACAATATTATACACCGCAATGACTTCTCCGCCATACTATCAACAACCACAATATTATCAACCACCACCACCTATGAATCCTTCCGATTACGGCCCGATTTCAACGCGTCGAGTACCGTGACGCTCCACCGCGGCGTGAACCAAGTGTCGAACGACAACTACCGATATATGGCGTGGATGATGAAGATGATGACATTGCTATTCCCAAACGCAACTCCCAATCGGTATTGTATTTAAAAATTTTTATTTGTTACGTTACACTTTTATTTGTTAGAATATTGTAAATAAAAATTTTTATTTGTTACGTTACACTTTTATTTGTTAGAATATTGTAAATAAAAATTTTTATTTGTTACGTTACACTTTTATTTGTTAGAATATTGTAAATAAAAATTTTTATTTGTTACGTTACACTTTTATTTGTTAGAATATTGTAAATAAAAATTTTTATTTGTTACGTTACACTTTTATTTGTTAGAATATTGTAAATAGAAATTTTTATTTGTTACGTTACACTTTTATTTGTTAGAATATTGTAAATAAAAATTTTTATTTGTTACGTTACACTTTTATTTGTTAGAAGCTCAAGAAGTTCAAGAAGCTCAAGAAGTTGAAGAAGTTGAAGAAGTTCAAGTGCAAAGAAGAAGAATGCCGAATAGATCGGAAAGGAAAGCTTGGACGCCTAGAAGAGGTGGCGTTGGCACAAGCTTGGTTCAAATCTCGACATGTAAGACAACGGAAATGAACAAAGTAGAGAAGGTTTTGGAAAAGAATTCTTGAGCATTTCAGTAAACATTGGAGACACTGCATTTACGACTCACGGCTTGAACACAAAGTGGAAAAGTTTGAACGCCGAAATGGGTGTCTTTAATGGGTTGTGGATCCAACAAGTAATTTTTCTAATTATATAATTTTTACATTTTTTTAGTTGATATTTTGTAGTTTTTACATTGTCAATTTTTATTAGTCACATATTAATTTTTACTTTTATAATTGTAGAATCGTCTTCGCGAGAGTGGTTGTGCCGATATTGACGTCATGACAAATGCATTGGCCGATTACCAAACCAAACATGACAACAAGGTGTTTGGTCATATCGATTTACGCAAAGTTGTTAGGAAGGAAGATAAATGGTTGGAACAACCGGATATAGCGCAAGGATCTTCGTCTCATTCCGACAAACGAAGAAAGTCGGCGGAATCCGGCTACTACGAGACCGCAAGTAATGATGACTTTGTGATTAGGATCTCAATGACGACACGATGCCTCACATTCAAAAAGAAAGGGCAAAAAGGTCGATACCGATACGTCGTCAAAGGGTAGTGTTCATATGAGCTTGAAGATTACACATCATCAAAAAGAAATATTGTCGAAGAGGGCGGAGATTAAAAATAAAAAGATGAGATGACCGAAAAGATGATGGAGACAAAAATCCGTATCATGGAAGAAAAGGCCAAGTTTAGGGCGTTGAAAGTATATCAAACACCGCACGATCACATAACCGATCCGGATATATTAGAGACGGTTCTTGCCGAAAACGTGAGCTATGAGAAATACGGATGGCGTTGCAATTTTTAAAAATGTTTTTAGTATGTGTTTTTAAGTATTATTTCTTTTTTAGGATCTATTTTTTTTTAGTATTATGTAATTTTTTTTAAGGTGTTGTGTAATTTCCTATTAAGTAAAAATAAAATATTATGTGTTTTTATTAAATTGTTTGATATAATTGTAAATCTAAAAAGGTAAAAAAAAAAAAAAAAAAAGTGGTGAGGGTAGATGGGTGACCATTGCCACTAAAAAATGGTGAGTGGGGGTAGATTGGGGGTAGATTGGGGGTTGAATGAATTCGAAGAATGTTATTGGTGGAGAGTGGGGGTAGATGAGGGTAAGGGGATGACCATTGTCACCACCCTAAGATTTTACCAACCGTAAAAATTAGCTTCCATATTAAATGGCGCTTGTTTCGTGCGGGATTGGCTGTTATATATAGTATAATATACCAACCTAGTACATAGTTTGTTGTCGGATGAAGACTTTTTGTTTTCGATAAGGCTGTTTATTTATGTAGATGGCATATTCTCCACGACGCCTTGAAAAATGAAAATGGGTTTAGTAATTAATTGCAAGTGTCTCAAATTATATTGGGTCTCATTCAGATAGACTTAGGGCTTCTGCAAACGAGTCTAGTCGAGCTTTGACCAAATATGCTCGTGAGTATTTGCGAGCAGCTCGACTCGTTTGTCCTCTCGGAGCATTACCCAACACACAAGAATATAAAATTTTTTAAGGGAGGTGTCTAGTAATTTAGGGCGGTGTTTAGTAATCCCCTATTCTTATTATGTCATTGTTATATTCTCTACGTTTCTCTACTTTGCTGGCCACCACTCCGTTCTCCCCTCTAAGGGTATAAAAAAATATACCTTGACCAAACACCAATATCAACTCTTAGTATTCCATCTGTCCCACTAAAAGCTTGACAGAAGTTGTATAATTAGTATATCTATAATACTTAAAGCTTATCCCCCTTAATTTAATGTGCAAGGGAGTTGTGCAAAGCTATATCAATTACAACTATTGATTTAACAATTCAACTAATTGAATGTTGTCTCTCCATGTACTCATCGAGTTACTATGCAATGATAATAAGCCATTCCATCTGCTTAAAAACCGTTTCCTCTGCTCAACAAACCCTTCATTTCATATGCTAAAAACCATTTTATAAGAATACATTAATTCCCTTTAATAAAAAATAGTATTAACCCATACAATGTATAAATAGACCACTTTCATTTGAGTGAAATCCCAATACGCATGCAAGTTGCTGTGTGCGAGTTGTTTGTAAATTCTAAGCATCAAATTCCCTCTAGTGCAGTATCCTGATCGGTTTGTTTAATGTATTTGTTAGGTTCGTGCTTTCATTCTTCACTTTTTCTGGAAGGGCTTTCAAGGTAATAACTTACTGGAGCCAAGAATGAAAACAATGGCATGATATCTTCAAGATCAATTGATAGGGTTCAATCAGAGTCCGCAAGTAGGAAAACACTTTTCACCACACACGAACCAAACTGAAGCCAAACACACATGATCGCCTTCACGTACCAATTACCAAAACTAATATCGCGAGCTATCGAATCAAAGTCTTAACCCACACGCGAACTCAGTTTTAATATCGTAACCCAAATCAGCCCTCGAACAAGGGGTAGACGAAACCAAAATCTAGACACGAACAAGAACTAAATTTCGAACAGGTGCAAAATATATGGAAGTTGTGCAATTGTCTTTGTGGTGCAGAAGTTGTACAAATTATTTGGTTTTGTTATGTGAGAAGGTATGTAACTGACTTGCACACTAATTGGTCGAAAATTACGGGATTGAATGAACAGTATAAATGACTGCGTAATGAGTAACGGTATGGGTTTTAATAAGGAGTTTAATGCCTCTTGACGAGGCGTTACAATTCTTTCTTATACAAGTTACTAATGTATATTCATGTGTCCTCTTATAACCATTCATGCATGCATGTATTAGTAACAAAAACAATTATTTCTTAGCCCTCGAACAATGGGTGATAGGCTTCCAACAAGTCTGCTCCTTTTGTATTTCATAACCTTATGCATCTATAGTTCGTCTTTAAATCTTTAGCATAATTTCTATTGATATCCTCATTATAATTTCTATATCAAATGAACCAATGAGCCACTGACTTAAATAAATACATTACAAATTTGTTGCAGCTCCCATAGACAAATGGATAATAGTTTAAAGAAGGGTTAAGAATGGAAAAATCAACCAGCAATAATTTATTCATATCGCATTTTGTATGATGCTATATATAAACGCCCGGGTTAACAATTCCTCATTGCTATACAGGACCGCCTTCGTGTTATGTGTAATAACAAGCCATTGCAAGTTGATGCAACAATGAGAATTCTTGCGACAACAATCAAGTACGAGGTGATGCCCGAGAGGGGAAGCTACTCTGTTAGGCCTTCATTTGGGGTTCTTATGTTTTTAATGCTTATGTGTTATTTTAGAGGTGATTCTGTATATATATATAGTTTGTACATATATTTTACTAAATTTATGAAATGAGCCCATCGAAAACTTTATCATACATAGTTTGTACAATATGCTAAAAGGTGCAGATGTATTTACTGTTAGAAAATTTATATGATTGTAAAAAAAAAATCAAGCGACGAGCAAACAAATCCAAATTGTGTGCAACGCAATAAACCAAAAAAATGGTATATCTACCTAAAAATTAACAAAATCCTACCAAGGCAGCCCAAGTTATACATTGTTGGATATTTTAGCCTCACCATCACGGTAACAACTCAACAATTTACTCAAACATTACACAATCAACAATTAGATACAATATAAAATTATGATAACATCACAATCAAATCAACTAAAATAAATACAATACATTACATATAACTAATTACATAGACTAAAATAAAAGGACAATAACAATATAAAAATCTTATAAACTTCTCTAAAAGGCATCTAAATGCCACCATATGCTCATTCAACCGCACCAACATTACGTAAAAAACACGTAGATATTCAACCAAAGACCGTGCAACGCACGTGTTAAATAAAGCCTCGTTTTAAATAATGATTGGTGTAAATAATGATAATAAATGTGTGGTGACTATTAAAAATAAAAAATATTAATAATAAATGTGTTAGAGAGTAAAAAGTAAAAGCTAATTATATAATATAATTGTATAAATGTGATTATAATAATTTAAAAAACAATAATAATATTTTAAGACGAGAAACTCCTCACCTGTATCGTAGGCCCCGATCGGCGGGTGTTAAATCGGATGACGCGCTTAATGAAAGTTCTCGCATGGAGATTTACCAACGAGACACGAATTCAGCAACAAACCTTGCAATATTTCAACAAATTATTGTCACCACACGAATTCGAACCCACAACATCAGAATATTTCCATCCCAATTGTCAATGTCCGCTCTTTGATATTCTAACGAGTAGTAGTACAAACTAAATAAAACCAACAAAAATAAATCATTCATTACAAATCTCTCTCTCTCTCTCCCCCAAGCCACGCGCGCACACAACACAGCCTTGGAAACACACGCACCCCTCAATCTCAATCAGAACTCCTTCCTTTTCTTTCCTCCCCTTCATTTTTTTCTCTCTCTGTTCATTAGTCAGTTACACACACACACACACACACCTTCATCAACTACACACACAGCTTCACAAAATTCATGACCCTTCGATGTCCCCTTTTCCGTACAATTCCCTCCAGCCTCCACCCCCATTAGCAGTAACAAAGCTAAAGTTACAATCTTGAGCCTAACCGTCTATTTGTTTTCCATTATTTAAAAAAAAAAAAACAAATTCTCGTGATACTTGATGAAAAATAGGTAGTCGGATCTGAAGTGGGCTTTTTACCATTATCTATTTCAGATCTTTAGCGGCGGCAAGAAGACAGAAATGGTGGCCGAGCCTCGGATAACTGAAAAATGGGCAATCAGGTGAATAGCAATCTAAAACACGCTTTAAAACACCACGGGAACTCGACAAAATCGTCAAACAAGAAGAAACACGGGTCTCGTACCAAGCAAATTCTAGGTATACTGTCTTTCGAAGTTGCTAATGTAATGTCCAAGACCATCCATCTGCACCAGTCTCTGACCGAAAATGAGATCCTCAAGCTCAAAAACGAGACCTTGATGTCCGAGGGGATTAGAACCCTTGTATCCAGTGATGAAAAACACCTTCTAGACCTAGCCCTTGAAGAAAAACTTGATGATTTGAACAGGGTTGCTAGTGTGGTTTCCAGGCTAGGAAAGAAATGCACCATCCCAGCTCTGCAGGGATTTGAGCATGTATATGGTGATATCATATCCGGGGTGATTGATGTTAAAGAGCTTGCTTTTCTGGTTAGGGATATGGAGAGTATGGTTCGGAAACTGGAACGTTACGCGAATTCAACCGCCAGCTTGTACTCCGAAATGGAGGTTATGAATGAGCTCGAGACGGCCACCAAGAAGTTTCGACATGACCATCATGAGGAGAATCGGAAAGCGTTCGAGCAGAAATTGACACGGCAAAAGCAAATTGTTGGTCATCTGAAAGATGTTTCTATTTGGAACCAGACGTACGATAGGGCCGTCGAGCTCTTGGCGAGAACTGTTTGTACAATCTACGCACGAATTCACACCGTGTTTGGAGATTCGCACCCACAAGGTGATGATGTCCATAGTTCTTCTTCAGTTTCTAGGTCGCGAGTCGGTTTTAGTGGAAGCTCAAGACGCTCGAAGTTTGATTCTAGGCGGTTAGATGTAACCGACGATGTCAAAAAGGATTCAGGTCTGACAAGATCAATTCCGTCCAAGAACAGTGGTTATAGTCATAAAGGGGCAATCGTGGGATTTCAGGGAAATGAAGGGGGGGCTTTTCGTCCCGAACATTTTGGCGGTTTAGCATGCTGTTCGGTACCCGGGAAGCTCTTCATGGAGTGTTTAAGTTTAAACAATTCATCTTCGAGAGTGGATTACGATGATGAACATGCTAATTATGACGGTGAAAGCAGTCGGATTTCCGACGTTTTAAGCACTTCTAATGGCGCGAAGAGATATCATTCGGGTCTTTCGGGTTTGCTTGGTTACACCATTAATAGGGATCACCCGGTAAGAGAGTCTAAGGACGTTTTGGAAAATTGGTTGAAATTCCGCTCGAAAGGCCGGTTGTTAGGACACGCACCGCCTAGCACTGTCGGCGGCTCGTCTCTAGCCTTACACTACGCCAATATAATCGTAGCCTTAGAAAAATTCCTAAAATACCCTCAGCTAGTCGGCGACGAGGCTAGAGACGATTTATATCAAATGCTCCCAACGAGCTTGAGAAAGACGTTGAGGATTAGTTTGAAGCCTTACGTAAAAGATACGGCTATTTACGATGGCCCCATTGCCCATGATTGGCGGGGAAGGCTCGATCGGACGTTTAAGTGGCTCGGCCCATTGGCCCATAATACGTTGAGATGGCAGAGTGAGAGTAATTTCGAACAGCAGCGGATTGTTAAGAGGACGAACGTGCTTTTGGTTCAGAGTTTGTATTTCGCCGATCGGGACAGGACGGAGGGGGTCATGTGCGAGGTGCTCGTAGGTCTGAATTACATTTGTCGGTTTGAGCAGCAACATAACGCGTTGTTGGATTGTGGGAACAGTTTTGATTTTGAGGAATGCATGGAGTGGCAATCGCAGCAAGTCGGCGGTTCATTCGATTCTTGATTTTATTTTATTTGATTTTCTATTGCGTTTTCGAGTAGGTTTGTGATGATAATGTAGATTGATATAGTTTATCTGTGTTGTGAACATCATTCACAGCAGCATGATTATTGTGGAAATAGACTTTGATGGCTGTGTTTTATGGTAAGAGAATGGTATGGACGGGGCTAAAAATGTAACAGTACAAAATTAGGATTTACTATAAAAGAGTGTGAGACCAAAATCTCAATGAGGTTTGTGTGTGAGAGTGAATGATGAAAATATCATTAATAAACAAAACAATAAAATCCAACAACATATCATGTACAAAACTATCAATCAAGAAAACGAATCAGAACCAAACAGATTTCATGCCGCCCGCCTTATTGCTCCCGAAAGCCCTTATAATCCCTTTCAGAGTGCGACTCTGATCCATAGACAATACCCTGCATACATTCAGGGGTGACACCGAAAAGCCCTTAGAACCCCTTTCAGAGTCCGGGAGACTTCATGGGACTGGACACGACGAGAAACGAGCATTCAGTACAAAGTCGTTAAAGATAGTGTTAGAACAAGTTTAGATAGATTGTAACTAGTGTTAGAAATCATCAAGTGTAAATCATTGTTATGACAGAGTGTGAAAATCATTGTTATGACGGAGTAAGACTATACTTGTAGAGTAAGATGCACCAAAGCTCGAGCTGCAAAGCTACGAGAAATGAATAAATAACATGATGCTCCACTTAGAATCTATCAGCGACGAAATGTTGCATCTGATTCATGTTGGACCAATTAAAATGCATAACATTCCCAGTTTCCCAGTCTCTACTGTAAGAACATTTACTGCCGGAACGGGCTCAACAACCACATCTTCCGTTGGGACATCTGCTGATGCTACAAGAATAGATACTCTTGCTGAAAATCGAAGAGAACTCTGGACTTCAGAAGATTTTAAAAGGAATAGACTTGATGGACAAGCCAGAAACATCATCATAACATCTACTCCTAACACAGTACAATGCAAGCTTTGGAAAGCCAAAACGGATAAAAAGGCTTGGGATTTGATTGAAAAGTCTTTGCTGTGTTGGGAAAAATACCGGCAAACGTCACGTCACAACGAATAAAGCGGAACCTCGTTTGACAAATTCCCACTCTTCAATCGTAACTTTGTGGTTACCGACAAGTAGAGCAACAATTACAACTCGATAAAAATAATACAAATGATATTCGAAAGCAATAAATAACGAGATACAATTTTAGCGTGGAAAACCCCTCAAGACGAGAGTAAAAACCACGGGACCGAAGCCGCTTAAATCCACTATCACCAATACACACAAATACACAATCGTCCCTAATACAAACTAGGGGTATACACCAATCGTCAAATACTTGGTAATAAATGTTCTTCAAGTATTTGGAATCAACAACAACAAGATCGAGAAAAGAAACAACCGTAAATAGCTTACACAAAGAGCTAATAAAATACCCGTACTTCCGGACTCAAAAACTCGATCTACACCGGTGAAAAGATTTGCCTAATAGCTAACAAGCTATTGTCAAAAGATCACGACGATCCGACCGATAAATCTCCGGGAAAATGAAGAAATGTATTTCTCTCTCTATCTCTCTCTTGTTCTTCAAAAATGTGTAGGTTGTATTATGTTGAAATCTCGCAGCAAACCTGATAAAAGGAACAACATGTGCAAGGTTGACCCGTGTGCCGCGGCCCGGCCCAAGTGTGCCGCGGCACACAACGCGAAAACGCGCCTGTGTATTCCAGGCCGCGGCCCACAGAGGGTGCCGCGGCCCATAAGATGAGCCACTTTGCCATCCGAAGCAAACGACGGGGCCGCGGCTCACAGGATGTGCCGCGGCCTGTGGTAATCGGCACGTCTACAGGGTCGCTCTACAGGCCCTACAGGGGTGTGCTCGGCAGGCCGGGCCCAGTCTGATGGCTCGGCATTTTGAAGAAAATTAGGGCCGCGACCATTCTTGTGTCGCGGCCCTACTGCAAAGTGAGAAAAAAATCCTATATTTTGGAAATTACTCCTACAAATCTCCCCCTTTCCGGAATATAGGAAGAGGCCATCCCGGCGATCGAACAACACACTTTCACCTTATCTCTACTTAACGCCTTCGTTAACATATCGGAACCATTATCGTCAGTATGAACTTTATCAAGTTCAAATAAACCATCCTCCAATGCATCTCGGATCCAATGGTACCTCACATCTGTAACACCCCCAGAATACGTTCGGAAATGTTACACGCCGTAGGCCCTTCTCACAAGGATCTACCAGGCTAAACTCCACTAGACTACACAATGATTGACCGACCGGGGTCAATCTAAATACAACGCAGACCGACAAGGTCATTAAACAATTCAGAAACTAATGAATTTTACATCTCAATGACAAAAATAAACTTTCACACAAAAGGGGATGACGACTCCATTCAATAAATGAAAACTACACCCGTGCAAGGGTGAATACTTAACCAAATGGGAAAAATACCGACCAAGATGAAACAAAAGAAAAGACTCTGACTCTGGTGTGATTAGCATCGTTGTCCTCCATCTCCTTCCAAGCCAATCCCGTGGATCGCTCCCGAGCCGCCAAAACTCGAGCGCATAACAGCACCCATCCCCGAAAACTGGGGTTAGCAACCGGAATTTTGCTAGTGCAAGTACATAATGTTCTAGATATACGATTATTAACAAAACAAAACTCAACAAATGCCAAGCCTTAACACAAACCATACATTCCCATAGTCAACACAGTATAGCACTCGCATACACAAGGTGAGAAATAATCACATAGTCATATTCTCTTTATGGAACATAACACCAATTAAACTTTAAACGAGCCCAAGGAGTCAAAAGATTTAGTTGAAAATCCATTTTAATAAAGGGGAAAGTATTTTGATAAGATAGTTTGAAAATATTAATAATGACTCGGGCCGTCTTGGGGTTTATAAAATCGAATGGGAATACTTTAAGAAATTAATTTCAAAAGCTCTCGGGTCCTTGACCCAACATAAGGAAAACAATTACACGAAAACCATGTCAATGTTACTTGGGATCCTTGACCCTAATATATATATATATAGACCGATTCGGCCTATCGGCTGATTTTTGCAACATTGATAAAACGGATGAAAACGTATAAAAATGGACGAAAACGTTTAAAACATAGGAAAACGTATAAAAATGGATGCATACGTATAAAAACGGACGAAAGCGTATAAAAACAGACGAAAATTTATAAAAACGGACGAAAGCGTATAAAAATGGATGAAATGAATAAAAACAGATAAAACGGATGAAAACGGGTAAAAATGTAAGGACAACGGACGAAAGCATATAAAAACAGAAGAAAACGTATAAAAACGAACAAAAATGCATAAAAACGATTGAAAACGGCAAAAAACGTATGAAAATGTAAGAAAAGCGGACGAAAGCGTATAAAAACGGAAGAAAACATATAAAAACGGACAAAAATGTATAAAAACGCATAAAAACGGATAAAAATGTATAAAAGCGGACGAAAATGTATAAAAAGGGATGAAAATGGATAAATACGGATAAAAATATATGAAAACGTAGGAAAACCGGACGAAAGCGTGTAAAAACGGATAAAAACGAACAAAAACACATAAAAACAGATGAAAACGAATAAAAATGTATGAAAACATAAGAAAAACGGACGAAAGCGTATAAAAACGGATGAAAACGTATAAAAACGGATGAAAATGTGCAAAAATGGATGAAAATGGATAAAGGCGGATAAAAACGTAAGAAAACCAGACCAAAACATATAAAACCAGATGAAAACATTTAAAAACACATAAAAACAAATAAAAACGGATAAAAACGTATTAAAAACGGATAAAAACATATAAAAACGGATGAAAACGGATAAAAACGTATAAAAACGGACGAAAACGAATAAAAATGGCTGAAAACTATTATTTATTAAGTTAAATAAATAATAAAATGACTAAATTGCACCGTTGGTCCTTATGGGTGAGAAAAGACGAAAATACCCTCGAGTGGACGAGGCATAACGACCGTTAGTGATGCCAGTTAGGGCGAGGGACCAACGGTACATAACGTTTCGCAGTTAAGGATGAACGGTGCAATTTTTTCGGTCAAAGGACGAAACTTGTCGGTCAACGCATACCACAAGGACGAATGATGTAGTTTACTCTAAAAATATTTAATAAAAATAATGGTACTAAGACGCTTTTTTCTGTATTTAAGTCAAATATCAGATCAATTCAAATTTCGGTTTTATAAAAAATAAAAACCATATATGTCGGTTTAAGCAGTTTATCAGTTTTTCGGTATAGTTTTTACGGTACGGTGCGGTTTTTCGGTTTTTTTGCACACCCCTAGTTAAAAGCCCTAATCACCAAAACCTCATAATCGAAACAAGAATGGAGGAATTTTTTTTCAAACGTATGCTAAGGAAATTAAGAGATAAGGTCTTTTAAACTTATTTTTTTTCTATATGTACTAATACCTTATACAATATTTTGTACGATGTATGCTTACGAAAAATTACCGGTTTTTTTAACGGGTTAACTGTTTCGGTCCTTATCGGTTTAGGTTCTAACTTCGGTACCAGTATCCGGCCGGAGCGCTAATGTTTCGGGTGAGAAACGGTCCGAGGTATTATCGGGCGGTTCTCAGGTATACTTGGATCGCTAATAGCCCTAAATCGTAACATAGATGATAGATATTTGGGTTTGGTAAATTGAATTTGAAAAGATGGGGTAGATATTTAGGTTGTTAGTTCGGTGAATTTCCAACAATGCAATTACAATAAAATTACAAATAAAGACAACCTATCACAATTCTAGTAAATTAAAAACTGAATTAAAATACAACTTAGCATAGGCGAGTGCGACTCTTTCCGTAAGATAATTTTGCCCCCGTATAAGAGCAGACGGTTCAGGCAAGATGTCCCCAAGATACAACTGCTACGTTTCTAAGTTAGGTGCTCTCCAAAACTCAGAATTCTGGCGAACATTCAAGTGCTGGAAACTGGGCACGAAAAGCAGGAAGAAAATATGTTGCAATATGTTGTATGCTTGTATTTCATTCTATGTTGTTGTGTATGTAATGAAATGCATAAGACTCCCTTTTATAGTGTCCAAAACCACTCCATTGGGTGGAAAGTTACTGCAGATTAAAGTGCCATTAATTCTCTTTAATCCTTCAGCTGAAGGTTACCTTCATAAATAATCTCATTTAATTCGGACGTTACACTATAGAGTGTGAAGAGTCATAATCCAGAAGCTGGGTTCTCAACCTGTCTTATTTCAGCTGGGTCAAAATATCAGCTATGTTCTCAACCTGGCTTATTGCAACTGGGTCAAAATATCAGCTAGGTTCTCAACCTGGCTAATTTCAGTTGGGTTCAAATATCAGCTGGGTTGGTTCAAATATCAATTGGGTTGTAAACGTGTTTCATATCAGCTTGGTTCTCAATCCGCTCAGTACAATCAACTGCGTTCGAACCTAGCTGATATCAGCTGGGTTCTCAACCTGGGTTCAAATATTAGCTGGGTTCTCAATCACCAAGATAACCATTGGTTTTCAACCACCACAATGGTTCGAACCCAATTGATATCACCGAGTTCTCAACCCTACGATGACATTGGACTTGATTGCAAAAAATTAATATAGTTACAGTCCAAACTAGGCCCAAGTCGCCCAAGTCCTTACTAATAAGCTAGTCAAGAAGGCTTTGATTTTTCAATGTGTGATGACTTTTCATACTCACTTTAACTCTTTACCATTTCAATTAAATGACTAATTTTAATCATTTATTTCTCACTCACCGAAAATCGATTTTAACAAAAATAAAATCCTACATTTATCTCCTCGAAACGTAGATTCACAATTTAATATTTAGTCCCAAAAATTAAATATTTTATTATTATTAAATTGGTTTAAATTGAGTCGAAACTCATTTTTCCTAAAAACTAATTTCCAACATAGGTAAAAGTTCGGGATCACGACATTTCTTATGATTACCATAAATTCATTGCGGATTATGCTCAAAACGTCCTGATTCGAATTACTAAACTTTAGGTCGATACAAATTCAGCCTATAATATTATTATCCTAGTTCGCCAATTAACACACTCTAAAACCTTCCTTACCTTTAACAGCTGTTAAGCGCCAACTAACTGTGATCTCATCATATAACCTGGCAAAATAGGCCCAGCCGCGCCACATCCATTGCTAGGCGGACGCTCATATTTTGGCCAAAAATCGGCTGGCCAAACAGATTTGGCCCGCCATTGTGAGGCCGGCCCATGGCGGTCCGCCTGCCATTTTTTTTTTTTTTTTTTTATATTTACGTTATATGTAATTATAATATTTAAAAAATTTCCTTATTTGTTAGACTAGATTACATCTATATGTTAATTAATGTTGTAGTTTTATTTTTTATGAGACTTTGTGATTACTTTGTAGTATCTAATATCAATAATAATATTATTTTATGATTTTTATAAGAAAGTAGTAGTGATAAATGAAATGATGATCAAATAAAAATATTTATATATTTGTCTTTTGATTGTGGTAGTGTAGTAAATAATATAATTATCAAATAAAAATAATTGTACATTTATTTAATTGATTGTGATAGTATAGTGAATAATATAATAATTACGGATCGAAAAATATTTCTATATTTATTCAGAAATAATATTTCAAAAAAAAGTCGGCGCCCATGGGCCGCCAGGGCGGAGCCGCAGGCGAGCCCGTGGCCAGGCCACGGGCCTAATATTTTTGGCCCAAAAAAACCCGGGCCTTTTTGGCCCAGCCCAGATTTGGCCCGCCCATTTTTTGCCCGGCCCGTGTGGGCCGAGCCCGCCCATTTGCCAGGTCCCAAATCAAATAGTAGTAAGATTTTTCGGGTAAATAGCATAAAACCCCCCCAACTATCATAAAGAGATGTGGTTCCAATTTTAGAAAGGTTGGCAGCCGTGTTTTAAGATTTTGTGAACATTTATAGAATTTCCTTAAGTACTCTTTACCACCTAATTTCTTGAAAATGGTTGACGAATTGTGATGTAGTTCCATACTTAATAGTGTCTGTCAGTGTACTTTTTAGGTTTAAATCTACTCATGCAATGCTTTGTTGGTGAAGCTCGATGTTTACAATGTGTTTTGTTGTTTCAAAGTTTGATTTTATCATTTTGTGATAAGTGAGAAATGAGATGTGTGATAGTGGATCCGGTGCATTTCTGTTTCTTTGAATAAAATGTTGCCCGTCATTATGTTGAAAATTTAGACTGCAATAAGGTTTGTTTGTCTGATATTCAACGCATAATTTTCAATCTTCGCTAGAGTATATGACATGCTCAAGCCCTAGTGGTAAACATAGCTGAAGCCAGAATGTAATAAAGATTGACAAAATATGAGATAACTTATAAAAGTCTATGCGGAGCAATTGGCTAAAATGGAGAAGCGAGTCGTATGTTTAATTAGCACATAAACTGAAATGGCAGAAATAACTGATACCTTGTTAGGTGATGTCATGTTTAATGTTTAAAGTGTTACACATTACAACATATTTGTTAACTAAATCTATTTACTGTTTGCTGATTAAAAAAATATCTTATTTGTTTTAGCCGACCTCAAAATATTTCTTCAAGCCATAAGGAGAGTTTTACCTTGACGATGACAATGGGACTCTAACCAAGTACATCGAGCTCCTCGCTTGGGTAAGGTCGATGAGCTGTTTCGATGGGACTAGGTTCGAAGGCATTCCAAATACCAATTGGGCAGACAATGGGTGTCATGTGCTAGAGGTTGAAGTTGTATCCCATACTGATAAATTTGCAAAATTCATGTTAACAAAGATGAGGCTCTACGTCGTCGGGGTTTATACACAAGGAAGCTGGTACAAATTTGATGTTAAATATCCGGAGTATTTGATTGAAGGTGCTAAGTTGCTACGCGGCTTCAATGGCAAATACACCAGTGAGCCATGGAGACATGTTGGACCGCGTTGCATGATTGATGCTCTGGAATCTCTTGCTGACACTCCTGCAATTAATTCTGGAAGGCTCGTTGCTGCATGTGAGGTGTTTTATGTTCATTTGTGTGAGACAGTCAGATTCTATCCGATCCAGAAGAAAATTTGTCGAACTCTTGAACATGTGGATGGCATAAGTCACGATCAGCACCATGAAGGTGAGCGGAGGATGGGCTTTGATCTTGAATGTGGTGATAGTGCTGCCCTTCTTGACCTTGTTAGAGCCAAGCCTATGAACTTCGATCTGGAGGTCCAAACTCCCGGATTCTTCGAGTCTCTTATTCATAACTATTGCAATATAAGCAAGGTGTGGTATGTGTATCACTTTACTAAGAAAATGGTACATGAGATGAGTGTTGACAAGTTAAAGCCTTATAGGAAATCAATGAAGAACGTGGAAAGCACTATTGCCGTGTTGTGCAACACTAATTTGCGTAAGAGAGTTTTACGTGAGTGGAAAAAAAAGAGAAACAATGCCGGGTCAATAGTTACCCCTGAACTTTATGAGGTGATGGAAGCGGAAGTTGAGGATCTCATCGTCCAGAAGAAAGTTTTAATCCCCCAAGGTTGGTTTAAATTTACCATGGTTGGTTGAATGTACCTGCTCCATTATCTTTCTCTTGCATTGATTTTCTTACCTTGAATGAATAGTAGTTTATTAATGTACCTGCACCATTATTTTTTTATTGCCTATTGCATTGATTTTCTTACCTTGAATGAGTAGTAGCTTGAATAAAATGCAGAAATAGCAGTATTTCTTGTGAATGAATTGTCAAAGGCAGCTCTATGTTACCAAAGTTTAGAATGAAAAACCATTTGCAGCCCCAAAAGGAGATGCAAGTGTTAATATTAATTTTGGTCTTCTGACAGGGACAAAACACCACCACGTCAAGAAACGGGTGAAGAAGTGGTTATTATTGCTGGCTTGGATTCCTGAAATTGGGTGAATGTGAAGGTAGATCGTAGCTACGGTCATGTTTATCCCTGATATTGATTCTCCATTTGATACTTTGTTTAGAGTCAAGCATGATTAACAGAAAAACATTAGGAAAAGATTTATCCCACCTTAGTGGCATAACAATGTGAATGTTGTAGTTCATGATGTGTTATCCCTTCCCCAAAATTATGTGTTTGAAACAATTTGCAGTAAGAAGACACCAATATGGATGCACCGTCGACTAGTGGGACAAATTAGGCAGCTGATGCAAGGAATGGAAACATGCAAGCTCGTGTTCAAGATTAGGGCATGTAATAGTGTTGCTGACTTTTTTGGTTAAGATCGATATTAATGGTTCAAATGATGTCACTAATGGTTCTGTTTTCCCGGACAATCTAGATGGTAGACCTAGTATGGTAGTATGTGGCTGCTTTTAATTATCGAACAAGACTTAGCTCGTAGAAAGGATCGAATAGTCTTGACTAATGGTCCGTCCAATTTAACAGAGTGTGTCTTATAATCGCTGTTTTTTAGACTGGACTATGGTATGAGTGGTAATATTTCTAGGCGCTCAACATCCTTGGTCAATTGTACCATGTCCACAAGTAGTTATAGTAGGTTGCCTTTGGTCTAGTGTGGTTTTACGGTTTTGAGTTTGTTTTTTCAGATGCCCTTTATATTTATTTTATACTTATAATTTTTAAAGCTGGTTGAACACTCCAATTATATATTATTTTTATACAATATTTTCTTAAATATTGTTGAACATCATAGTAATATGTAGTAAGGAAACTAGTTAAAAAACGAATTGTAATACTTGGTTAGTCCATCCAAAAAAAACTTCTTTCGGTACGTCATTCTGATAATAAATATGAAAAATGATTAAAATACAAAATATTTTACAAAATATTTTTGAAAAAGAAAAAAAAAAGGCTAGAAATTTCGTAAAATTTATATATATATATATATATATATATATATAAAAGTTCGCTTCTTTACGAACTTTGATCATAAATTATTACCATACATTTTACTAAAAAAATATAGAATAAAATTATATAAAACGTATAATTCATTTTGTAATACATTCTGTTAAATTGGACAGAAATGGGTACGGGGTTTAATAGAAAGAGGAGGAGTGCAATTAGATAATTGAGGGGGATCCACATCTCTTTTGAATGGACTAACCAAGTATTACAATTCGTTTTTAACTAGTTTCCTTACTACATATTACTATGATGTTCAACAATCTTTAAGAAAATATTGTATAAAAATAATATATAATTGGAGTGTTCAATCATCTTTAAAAAATTATAATTATAAAATAAATATAAAGGACATCTCAAAAAACAAACTCAAAACCGTAAAACCACACTAGATCAAAGGCAACGTACTATAACTACTTGTGGACATGGTACAATTGACCAAAGATGCCGAGCGCCTAGAAATATTGCCACTCATACTATAGTCCAGTCTAAAACAACGATTATAAGACACACTCTGTTAAATTGGACGGACCATTAGTCAAGACTTTGATCCTTTCTACGAGCTAAGTCTTGTTCGGTAATCAAAAGCAGCCACATACTACCATACTAGGTCTACCATCTAGATTGTCCAGGAAAACAGAACCATTAGTGACATCATTTGAACCACTAATATCGATCTTAACCAAAAAAGTCAGCAACATTGTTACATGCCCTAATCTTGAACACGAGCTTGCATGTTTCCATTCCTTGCATCAGCTGCCTAATTTGTCCCACTAGTCGACGGTGCATCCATATTGGTGTTTTCTTCCTGCAAATTGTTTCAAACACATAATTATGGGGAAGGGATAACACATCCTGAACTACAACATTCACATTGTTATGCCACTAAGGTGGGAAAAATCTTTTCCTAAAGTCTTTCTGTTAATCATGCTTGACTCTAGACAGAGTATCAAATGCAGAATGAAGAATCAACATCAGGGATAAACATGACTGTAGCTACGATCTACCTTCACATTCACCCAATACTAGGAATCCGAGCCAGCAATAATAACTGCTTCTTCACCCGTTTCTTGACCTGATGGTGTTTTGTCCCTGTCACAATACCAAAATTAATATCAACACTTGCATCTCCTTTTGGGGCTGCAAATGGTTTTTCATTCTAAACTTTGGTAACAGAGAGCTGCCTTTGACAATTCATTCACAAGAAATACTGCTATTTCTGCAGTTTATTCAAGCTACTATTCATTCAAGGTAAGAAAATCAATGCAATAGGCAATAAAAAGATAATGGTGCAGGTCCATTAATAAACTATTATTCATTCAAGGTAAGAAAATCAATGCAATAGGCAAGAGAAAGATAATGGAGCAGGTACATTCAACCAACCATGGTAAATTTAAACCAACCTTGGGGGGATTAAAACTTTCTTCTGGACGATGAGATCCTCAACTTCCGCTTCCATCACCTCATAAAGTTCAGGGGTAACTATTGACCCGGCATTGTTACTCTTTTTTTTCCATCCACGTAAAAGTCTCTTACGCAAATTAGTGTTGCACAACACGACAATAGTGCTTTCCACGCTCTTCATCGATTTCATATAAGGCTTTAACTTGTCAACACTCATCTCATGTACCACTTTCTTAGTAAAGTGATACACATACCACACCTTGCTTATATTGCATTAGTTATGAATAAGAGACTCGAAGAAGCCGGGAGTTTGGACCTCCAGATCGAAGTTCATAGGCTTGGCTCTAACAAGGTCAAGAAGGGCAGCATTATCACCACCTTCAAGATCAAAACCCATCCTCCGCTCACCTTCATGGTGCTAATTGTGACTTATGCCATCCACAGGTTGAAGAGTTCAACAAATTTTCTTCTGGATCGGATAGAATCTTGCTGTCTCACACAAATGAACATAAAACACCTCACATGCAGCAACGAGCCTTCCAGAATTAATTGCAGGAGTGTCAGCAAGAGATTCCAGAGCATCAATCATGCAACGCGGTCCAACATGTCTCCATGGCTCACTGGTGTATTTGCCATTGAAGCCGCGTAGCAACTTAGCACCTTCAATCAAATACTCCGGATATTTAACATCAAATTAGTACCAGCTTCCTTGTGTATAAATCCCTGACGACGTAGAGCCTCATCTTTGTTAACATGAATTTTGCAGATTTATCAGTAGGGGATACAACTTCAACCTCTAGCACAGGACACCCATTGCCTGCCCAGTTGGTATTTGGAATGCCTTCGAACCTAGTCCCATCGAAACAGATCATCGACCTTACCCAAGTGAGGAGCTCGATGTATTTGGTTAGAGTCCCAGTGTCATCGTCAAGGTAAAACTTCTCCTTATGGCTTGAAGGAATATTTTGAGGTCGGCTAAAACAAATAAGATATTTTTTTAATCAGCAAATAATAAATAGATTTAGTTAACAAATATGTTGTAATTTGTAACACTTTGAACATTAAACATGACATCATCTAACAATGTATCAGTTATTTCTGCCATTTCAGTTTATGTGCTAATTAAACATACGGCTCGCTTCTCCATTTTAGCAAATGGCTCCGCATAGACTTTTATAAGTTATCTCATATTTTGTCAATCTTTATTACATTCTGGCTTCAGCTATGTTTACCACTAGGGCTTGAGCATGTCATATACTCTAGCGAAGATTGAAAATTATGCGTTGAATATCAGACAAACAAACCTTATTGCAGTCTAAATTTTCAACATAATGACGGACAACATTTTATTCAAAGAAACAGAAATGCACCGGATCCACTATCACACATCTCATTTCTCACTTATCACAAAATGACAAAATCAAACTTTGAAACATCAACACATTGTAAACATCGAGCTTCACCAACAAAGCATTGCATGAGTAGATTTAAACTTAAAAAGAAGTACACTGACAGACACTATTAAGTATGGAACTACATCACAATTCGTCAATCATTTTCAAGAAATTAGGTGGTAAAGAGTACTTAAGGAAATTCTATAAATGTTCACAAAATCTTAAAACACGGCTGCCAACCTTTCTAAAATGGGAACCAAAGCCAGCAAACATGGAAAAAAACGAAACATTCTGCTGATAATCCAATCAGGCTGGGACACATTACAACTCCTACCCTTGTGTATGTGTTATATATTCCCGTTTGAAGCTAGTTCAATCCCTATAGATACAAACTAACCGTGGGAAATTTAATTTCACCCGTTAGAAATGGAATTGTGTCCTCCCCATGAATCTTTTGGCAATTGAATTGAAGTCTATATAAGAAAAAGAAAAAAAAGGAAAAAGAAGAAGGAATTGTATCCCAAAGATCAATATGTTCAAGTGCGAAACTGAAGAGGAGAAGAAAGCAAGTAATTCTACAAATCCGCAGAGAAGTTATAATACATAATTATGGGTAATAAGAAAATTTTGCAAAAGAAAAGACCAAGTGAAAATGATGAACAGAAAACATAGGTGATTGGAGAAAAATGTGGAAGAAATAACATATGAACAAAAAACATAGGCGGACGGAAGAAAAGAAAGAAAAGTGGAAGAACTTTTATACATAGTTATTGCAAGTGGTGGCTTCATTTCAATGTTCTCTTTGTCGGAGCCCTCATTACCAAGATTCTTTTTGCTTTTCTTTTTGTTCGAGCCCTCATTATCAAGATTATAATCGAGCTTTCTTTTCTTCTCTTTTGTTGGCTTAGGTTTGTCTTTATCCTCCTTCACCGTCTGTGTTTTGTCTTCTTCTTCCCATTTCTTGCGGAGAGAATGTGTTGGAAGGCCTTCAGAAAATCTATGGACAAATATGGCAAGTGATTAGTAAGGGTTTACAGAGAAGAATATGTAGGTTCTGAGTTGGTGTTGTTGAAGTGGATAATCTTGCGTTCTTCGGTTAACTTATAGACCAACTACTGTGACATTTGTAGATGTATGTTTCTATTAAGACAAAGGAACCACCATTTTTCGCATAAAGCAAAATGAAACCCAATTCCAGCTCTCTCCGGAAGACGAAAAAAAAAAAAAAACAATGTGCAACAACACACAACAGCAAAAGGCTGAAAAACTCGCAAGGATAGATCTCAGAATTCAGCTAGTTAATTAGTAGCAAAAGAATCAAACTCTGAAACATTACAGCATGCATCATCAAATCAAGATTCAAGAATTAAGGTAACGGTGAATAACTCAGTAGCGCAAAAGAGGGAGTAAGGCTTCTACTCGGTACCGTCCATGGTACACCCCCACGTAGTGCATCCCCTGCCGGATGCACGCCACGTGTAGTGCATCCGGCAGGGGATGCTCTACATGGGTCTCTCCATGGACGGAACCCTTCTACTCCCTCCTAGTTCCGGGAATGATGGGTTACAGGGAAGCAGACTGCAAAAAGAAAGTGAAGGCCCTGAGCCAGACTTCAAAAGAGAAGTGCAACTATTCTAGATTGTTTGAGACAATATCATTGATCAACTATTTATTACTGACTTTCTCCAATGGATTATTATGAAATATTTATAACTATTTGAGCCGAACTTGGAAAAGGCTTACTTCAGTGGCCTTTAGGTTAGCCCAGCAAATAATAGTGCTAAATCTACCATACAAAGAATTCCCAAACAAAGCGCCTTTTTATCCCCAACTTCTTCTTCTTCCAAACGAAGTTTAAGTTGAAACATGAAAATAGCCTACACCTGATGCTGCATTAGCAGTTGTAATGAGAGTTTTGGGGTTTAGTTAGAAATGGGTTTTTGGAGATTATCATGTCTAAGAGCTAAAAGTAACATCAAAGCCTAGAAACAAACTCCATTGAAACAAAATTTTGAGTTCTTGCAAAAACAAAATCAAAAGATTGAATAGGGGATTTCGAGATAACCTCAATTCAGACTCGACAGACAGAGGACAAAGTCGGCAGAAAGGGGTGGATGACGGCGAGCCAGGCGACGGAAGGATAGTGGCAGAGTTGGAAGACGACTAGAGGGGTCTCGCACTTTTCTGAATGTGCAGGGAAATTACATAAGAGAACTCATAGGAATTACTGTCCTAAATAAGAATTCCATAGACTTTCAAAATGTTAGAATTCTATATACTTTTATGGATTTTTATGGATTTTTATGAACTTCTAATGACTTTATTTTCTCGAAAAATAGTAACCACATGAATTTCATTTATTAGTGTTCTATCTTAATAGATAATTGTTCTATATGTGATTTTCAATCATAGTTGTGTATAATAGATTTTTAATTAAAAATAAATATCTATTGCAAATAGAAATTTTACAACACTTTGATATAATTTAACGAGAAAAAATAAAAAACTATCTCATATTAAAAAGACAAAAATATATATCAAGTTATTAAAGCAATGAGTAGATATAAAATATTTAATTATAAATTAAATTTTTTTAACAAGTTTTTGTAAATATTTATTTTTTTCATAAAAAGTTGAAGAACAAAAGATAAAAATATTATAAGAACTTCTTTACTGTTCCGGGATATGGTGGTAGCGGCAGTGGTAGTGGCGACGAAATGACAGCAGAAATGGTGTTGGTGGTGGGACGGGACAGTGGCAATGGTGGTGTGCAGGCGGTGGTGGTGGAGGCGGTGATGTGGTGGTGGTGGAGGCGGCTGCGGCAGTGGTAGTGGGTGGTGGTGACGAATAAAAATCCATCAAAATCTTGGGGTGTACCTGACCGCGCTGTCGTGACGCGCCAAAATTAGTTATTTATATTTTTCCTTGGCTTACTTCTACTAACTAGTAGTATCGGCAAGTAAGGGTCGATCCCACGGAGAACGGTAAATCAATTATACTATTTAAGGATTAAATACTTTTAGCAAAAAAATAAAAACGAGGGGGATTTGGTTTCTAATCTTAACTAAAATAATTTGCATAAAGTAAATTAAAATAAACAAAGGAAATAAAAATCGAAAATATCAATTAAATGAAAAATCTAGTCCTTAGCTCCGTTATCCACCGTTTCAATTAATTCAAGTTTCAATGCGCAGCTTATCCCTTCTCTAATCTCATGAACTCCTATTCAAGCCCAACAACAAGCTCTTGACCCCAATTATTTCTTAAGTTTATTCAATTAAAACAAGCTCTTTAATTGAACCTATCTATACGGTGGATTCAAAACAAGCTCTTCAAATCTCGCCGCTAGATGCATTAAAAACCAAAATAATGGAATAGGCAAGATATTAAGTTCATAAGCTCGACTTAAGGGATCTCGATTTTGTGTTACTCAATTGGGAAAAATCAATTGTTTGCTACTTGTGAAATTAAAATTGCAACAATTACGGATTACAACTCAATTTCTAAAGATAAGACATAAAAACTCCTAATCTAGTTGGCCAAACCAAATCAAGAAATTAAATGGCATAATCGTGAATTCAATAACACAAAAGTAATTCAAGAGAATTCGAGTTGAGAATACGCTACTGGATTAAAACATGAATAATTCGAATACGGTTTCAAACTTCGCTAAGAACTAGAATAAAATTAAATGGACATGTTGGGCTTTAGAAAACAACAAATTAAAGATAGATATGAGAAGAAAGAAATTCAAACGGTATAGTCTTCTTCTTCCACGTCGGAATCGCCTCTGTTGCTCGTGAAAATCGGTCTTGGCCGTCCCTCGTAATTCCTTTTGCTCCACTCGTGAAAAGTGGTCCTTAGAATTCTGCTCCTCCGTGAATTTGCTGTTTTGAATATGATTTTTATTCCACCTCCTCCTTTTTATAATTATTCCTTATCTCAAAGTTTCCTTCTTTATTAGGACTCTTTCCTTCTTGAGTTTAATTTTCCTTGAGTCTTTCTTCCCAAATCTATTCCAATTCCTTTTCCCAAAGATATGGGTCGATTTATTGCCTTGTGGAACTGATTGGGCGATTTTGAGTCGTTTCGGGCCCCAATTAAGGTTATTTTCAGACAGACTGGCACTGGCCACCCAAAGGTCGCGGGATTTTCTTTATTTAAGCCCAAATCACTGGCTTGCTCCGTTTGATGATCCAATTTATTCCTTAAGCTTAAAAACTCCATCAAACACCTAAATTAAACAACAAATTGCCAAGTGAAGTAAATTGCATCCAAAATATAAATATATGGAAAATACCCAAGTGTGCCAACATAAAATCCATTAAATCCTTATAATTAACAATGATTTTAGCACACTATTTTCGTTCTATCAAATCTCCCCAAACTTAAACCAATGCTTGTCCTCAAGCATAATTCGAGTGAAAGAATTTCAAGAAGCATGTATTGAAAAATCCAAGATGATAGCCATATTCAAAGGAGAATAAATAATCATGAACAAGTAAGAAGAAAATTAAAGTACCTCAACCAATCTCAACATCTTCATTGGCATCAAGTGAGAGAAAATTCAATGGCCTCACAAGGGGTCACTCTCGCTCAAGTAGATATAGGGAATATTAAGCAATCACTCACGTCAAAACACGGTGTGCCCTTACCATATACTCGCACAAAAATCAAATCTCCACTACTTAGATGAACTCATGCATATAATCAAAAGGACTTTTATGGTTGTAACGGGGCTTTAGGTATGGTAGGATCAAAAGGATGAATAAAGGATTCGTTGGTCAAGACTAATCATGAAGTTAAGTGCATAACAAATCCTACAAACAATGAATCACCGTCCTTCCTTTCGCACCCTTTTGGATACATACATGTAATCGCACAGCCACGAAAGATCAATTGAGGTCAGTGGCTTTAACAACATTCGAGGGGGGTATTTTTTACGGCCGCCCCCCTATTTTTTTTTTTTTTTTTTTCCGGCCTTTATTATTTTTTTTTCATCGCAATTTCAGCACCCACTTTTTGATAATTTCTCGCCTTTCCCTCGACTTATTATACACCTAATTCACAACTAATCCTTGACCAAGGGTTCAAACGGATGAATTTTTCACCAAAAATTAGATAATGGCTAATCAAATGTGCTGGATCAAAGAATAAGGCTTAAGCTCAAATGGGATTCTAATGGCGATTATGACGAGGTGGGAAAATATAAGCCAAAGGGTTTATTCCTAATTTGCCCTTATCACTTTACTGCATGAGAACACTTATCATAGTCTTGACATGAATATTTGATTAAGTTGTAGCATGAACACAACACGTTCGACCCCACAAGAAGAAATAGTGAGCATATGTATGTATAATTATTTATATGTGTGTATTTGCTCTACGGCTCAAAACTCACGAATAAAAAGGGCTTGTGCCATGAATCCCTCACTTTAATCCAAATTCAAAATCAAGACTAACGAACTACCCCAATTAAAATCAAACTAGCCAATCATATTCAATTCCTATGTCAAGCCACACTCAAATCCCTTATACACGCACTTGAATCAATCACACGAATTTGGCTAAGGACGTAAAATTAAATTCATCACAATTCTCAATTTCAACCAAACGTTCCAAGTCTAACTTCCCCAAACTTAAAATTAAGTACATATTCCAAATAAACGAAGGAAAAGAAAAAGGAAAAAAATAAAGCATAGTAAAAGAAAGAGCTGAATAAGAATCACCGGGCTAATGAGGACGACGGGCCTCCAACCGCTACCAAACGATCCACCTTGGCTTGAAGTGCGCGATGTCCCTCCTCGAGCTGCTCGATCCGACGCCTCAGCTCGGCCTCGGTAGCCGACTCTCCTGCTCGGCTGGTGCTCGCTCCGGCCGTCTGAACCCTTGTCGCTGGGCCGTCTGAAGGGATGGAATGGAGGCTCTTGTGCAACATTTTTAAATTTTTCTCCTCCCACGGCGAAGTGTAAGCGATGTTTGGTAAAGCGATCATCTCACTCGCCGATATCCGCCACTTAAAAGTTCTATCATTTTTTTCCAAAATGCCCATTTTTGTAAGAATATTTCAGCTTTTTCCACGCCCGATCGGAAAACGTCCATTGAATCACCCGGCCAGATCGAGCTACAAATGTGACTCAAATTCCATTACAATCGATTTTTCAAGCATCCTCCCCAATAATCATCATCAATAAATCTTTAACAAATTTCACTCTTTTTTTAAAAACCATCGCATAAATCATTTGCAGCTCGAAAATCTGCACTACATTCCGATTCGAGTATCTCCCGGTGACCGTGTATGCCATAAGTCGCTGAATGTAACGGATCACCGGGTTTCGAATGGCGGTGGCCTTAGTTTTTCCCGCAAAGAAATGTACCGGCATTATTAGTAATCAATCGCCAAATCTCATTTTCGGGTGGTATATCATCCTCCTCCTGTTCGGCATCACCAAGTGCTCGGCCGAACTGCTCGACCCCCCAGGTATACCCCCTTCCATTCAAACGAAAATAAAACGTTCCTTTCTTTTCAAAATCTCCTTTCTGAATTGAGCTAAAAAACTCATAAGTAAGATTTTCATAAAACTCCCAGTTCCCAGTTGCCAATCTCTCCCACCCCAGCACACTCAACAAAGCCATAACATCATCGTACAATCCCAATTGTCTCAAAGTAAATTCATCAAGATAGACTGAGGGAATTACCTTCCTTTCCGTGAGTATGCGGTAACGTGTAATCTGCCCGGGAGAGCCGAAAGCGACATTGTAACGGTTCGGTAGTCCGAGGAGGCTCTTGCGCTTTTCCCTTACTGGAGGCGGGGCTGGGTTCCCGGTTTGCTTAGAGTCTTGCTGCTGGTCGGTCTCCCTCTCATTTCCTCTTTCGTTTGTCGGTCGCGGTCTGCTTCTGCAATTCCGCTCGGCCTGGGATGGATGTTCCGCACCATTCCCCTCGACTGTTGTGGAGCTCGGTGTCTCGGCGCCATACCATGTAAGTAGCAACGGAGGTGGTGATAGTAATTGATAGATTACATCAGGGGCCGTATCGTCCGTGACTGGTGGTGCGACCGAAACGGGCGGAGAGGATGGTGGTGTAGGCTCGTCTCTCAAACTTCGGCTTGGCGATGTCCGGATTTGTTCCCCCCTTTTCGAAGTTTGACCCGGCGTCCGCCGATTGGATTTTTTTGTGACCGGTTCGTCGGTCGCTGGTCGGCTTGCCCTTCGTTTTCCGGCGGTGGAGGGTTTTGTCGCGGTTGCTTCGGGCTCGGTGAGGTCGTAGAAGGTCGGCGCCCTAGGGTTATTCCTCCAGCCGCCGCTCCGAGTGATTCGATTCAGCGGCCGATTGACGTTTCTTGTCCCTTTTCCGGTCATGTTGGTCGCGACGGGGTCTGCAGAAGAAAAGAAAAAAAATGGCTATGTCAGTTGGAAGGGACCTAGCGGGGGGGGGAATTGATGAGGGAGAAGGGGATTAATTGTAAAGGTAATAATAAGTAAAGGAAAAAAATTAATAAGGAAGGAAGATTTAAAAGAAGGAAATACGTAGAAAAGTAACTAAGCAGGAAAAGATTTTTCAAAAAAACTGTTGACTAAAAAAATAAAAAAATTGATAAAAAAAAGAAATTATGGAAAAAAATAAATTCAAATTGGGTTGCCTCCCAATAAGCGCCTTTTTTTTACGTCGTTGGCTCGACGAACTCCCTGTTTTATAATTCGGATGGGTCCTCGAGTTTGTATTCTTCCATATTAGCCGTCGTAAATCCTTCGCGATAGGGTTTTAGGAGATGACCGTTGACTTTGAAAATTTTCCGTGTCTTTAAACTTTGAACTTCAATCGCTCCGTGAGGAGAAATACTGATAACGATAAATGGACCAATCCAGCGGGATCGCAACTTGCCCGGAAACAATTTGAGTCAAGAGTGGTAAAGTAACACTTTTTCACCTAGGACGAAGTCTTTCCTTATAATTTTTGAATCGTGGAACGCCCTTGTCTTTTCTTTGTAAATTGCTGCATTTTCGAACGCGCCGTTTCGTATTTCTTCCAATTCTTGCAATTGCAACTTCCGATGGGTGCCTGATTCGTCAAAATTCATATTGCACTTTTTGATTGCCTAGAAGGCACGATGCTCGAGCTCGACAGGAAGGTGGCACGGTTTGCCATAGACCAAGCGATACGGTGACATGCCAATTGGTGTTTTATACGCCGTCCTATAGGCCCAAAGCGCGTCGTCGAGTCGTAAGCTCCAATCCTTCCGATTTGGTTGAACTGTTTTCTCCAAGATTGCTTTTATCTCCTTATTGGATGTTTCGGCTTGCCCATTTGATTGCGGGTGATAGGAAGTGGATACCTTGTGCAAGACTCGATATTTCCTTAGGAGTGCCTCAATCATCCGATTTTTGAAATGCTTCCCCCGATCGCTTATTATAGCCCGTGGAATTCCAAATCTAGCGAAGATATTAGTTTTGATAAATTGGGCCACTACTTTAGAATCATTGGTCCGTGAGGCGGTCGCCTCCACCCATTCGGGATACGTAATCCACGAAGAGTAAAATATAGAGATTCCCATATGAGGAGGGAAAAGGTCCCATGAAGTCCATGCTTCGACGTCAAGATTTCACAAACCAAGATAGGATTTTGGGGCAATTGATTGCGTCGAGAAATATTACCCGTTCTTTGACAATTATCACACGTCTTGCAAAAATCATAAGCATCTCTAAATAGTGAAGGCCAATAAAACCACTCTCCAAAACCTTATGTGTCATTCCTTCTTGAACCGAAGTGTCCTCCGCATGCATACGAGTGACAAAAGCGAGAATTGAATGAAATTCGCCTCTGGTACACATCTTCGAATCATTTGATCCGAACAATGCTTCCATAGATAAGGATCATCCCACACGTAGTATTTGGCATCACTTCGAGTTTATCCTCCCGCCCGTGTCATTCCAGCGGGAAAAATATTGGCTACGAGAAAATTCACTAAATCGGCATACCATGGTGTCAGAGTCGACACTTGGGTCACCGGTGTTGAGCAGATTCTCCCGGTGTTGAACGGTGAATATAATTGTTCGTCGGGAAAAATCACACATAGGTTTCCCATCATTTTCTAAGACTAACCGGCCTGTGTGATCGGCCATGCAATTTTCGGACCCTTCTTGTCCTTGATCTCCACGTTGAATTCTTGAAGAAGTAAGATCCATCGAATAAGTCTCGCCGCCTCCTTTTTGGCTAACAAATATCGTAGGCGCCGTGATGCGAAAAAATAATGACCTTGGTCCCGAGTAGGTAGGAACGGAATTTTTCTAGTGCAAAAACCACGGCCAGAAACTCCTTCTCGGTTGTGGAATAATTCGCTTGGGTCGGGTCCAGTGTTTTTGAGGCGTAATAAATTACATGGGGCGCTCTACCCACTCTTCGCCTAAGACAGCCCCTATCGCGTAGTCGCTTGCATCGCACATCAATTCGAATGGCAAATCCCAATTTGGTGGTTGAATTATGGGTGCTGTTGTCAGTAATTGCTTCAACTTGTCAAAGGCGGCCTTGCGTTCGTCATTCATGTTAAACTCCACTTCCTTCTGGAGAAGCTTGCATAAGGGTGCCGCTATTCTTGAAAAATCCTTGATGAATCTCCTATAAAAACCTGCATGGCCAAGAAAAGAACGTACTTCCCGCACCGTGGCGGGGTAAGGCAAAGTGGCAATAATATCAATTTTGGCTTTATCAACTTCAATTCCTTTTTCCGAGACTACATGCCCTAGAACTATTCCTTGTTTTACCATAAAATGGCATTTTTCCCAATTAAGTACGAGATTAGTTTCTACACAACGTTTTAAAATAAGGGTGAGATTTTCTAGGCATGTTTGAATGAATCCCCATACACACTAAAATCATCCATGAATATTTCAATGATATTACCTACATACTCAGTGAAAATGCTTACCATACACCTTTGGAAAGTGGCGGGTGCGTTGCATAGTCCGAAGGGCATCCGTCGATAGGCGAATGTGCCGAAGGGGCAAGTGAATGTCGTCTTTTCTCGGTCTTCGGTGCGATTGCAATTTGAAAGTATCCCGAGAACCCATCCAAGAAACAATAGTACGCATGTCGGCAAGCCTTTCAATCATTTGATCTATAAATGGCAAGGGAAAATGATCTTTTCGGTCATTGAATTGACTTATGAAATCGATGCAAACCCTCCATCCAGCTTTGTACACGACTAGGAACGAGTTCTCCTTCTTGATTTTCGACCACGGTAATTCCGGATTTCTTTGGGACGACTTGCGTTGGGCTTACCCATTTGCTATCGGATATAGGAAAGATCAGCCCTACGTCGAGGAGCTTAAGAATTTCCTTTTTACGACCTCCATCATTGGTGGATTCAACCTTCGTTGTGCTTCTCGTGTGGGCTTGGCGTCCTCCGTTAATAGAATCCGATGCATGCATAGGGTGGGTGATTCCCTTAATGTCGGCTATAGTCCACCCAATGGCTTCCTTATATTCCTTGAGAACTTTTAGCAATGCCTTCTCTTGATTAGGATTCACTCGCCGAGATGATGACGGGTAGGGTTTCGTCGGCTCCTAGATGTGCATACTTTAGGTGTTGCGGCAAAGGTTTAAGCTCCACTCGGGTGCGTGCGCAATCGAAGGCTCGATCTTCCGGCGTTCCTCATTAAGCCGAATGAAGTTTGCTTCCCTTTTTGTTACGATCGGTCCCGCCCCTTCAAGGCACTTACGACTTGAGCAACTCTCTTGAATTTTCAAATGCTTCCTCGACGTTGGTTCCTACGTCCCTTGTGAGTGCTACCTCGAGTGCATCCTGAAATTCAAATCAAACACTTCCTCGACAAGAGGGTCAATCACGCTTAATGCAAAAAGAGAGCAATCTTCCTCAGGAAATTTCATAGCATCATAAATATTAAACCGCACGATTTGGTCATCAAATTCCATCGTGAGGGATCCTCACGAACATCTATTTTGGTATTGGCCGTATTTAAAAATGGCCTTCCTAACAAAATAGGTGTGGAATTTGATGTCTCATGTTGCATGTCGAGAACATAGAAGTCGGCTGGAAATACGAGCTTGTTGACTTGGACAAGAACGTCCTCAATTACCCCTTCGGGATACACAAGGCTACGATCCGCCAATTGTATAATTATTCTTGTTTCCCGAAGAGGTCCTAGATTTAAGGAGGTGTATATAGAGCGTGGCATAACATTTATTGATGCTCCTAAATCTAGCATAGCTCGTTCAAAGCCCGTATTTCCAATTCGACAAGGAATAACAAACATACCAGGATCTTCCCGTTTTGGTGGCAATTTCTTTTGGAATACAGCGGACACATTTTCTCCCATCATCACCTTTTCGTTCCCTTTTAACCTCCATTTGCTGGTGCATAAGTCTTTTAGGAACTTTGCGTATTTTGGGATTTGTTGAACTGCGTCGAGTAAGGGAATATTGATCTCAACCCTTCGGAACACGTCGAGGATTTGCTTCTCTTTATTCACGATCGCTGCCTTTTTGACCCTGGATGGAAAAGGTAACTCGTTAGTCTCAAAAGGAGCAATTTTGAATGATCTTACCTTGCTGTCCGGCAGGTCTGCACTGGGTGCTGGTTCTGCACTGGGTGTTCCAGTGTTGATCTGTTCAGTGGATTTTTGCTCCTCGTTTTCAGCTTCCTTCACCTTTTCAGGCTCCTTAAGCTGCTTCCCACTCCTTAGAGTTACAGCACTCACGTTCCTTGGGTTCGGTTCAGGCTGGGATGGCAATTTCCCACTATTTTGGTTCTCCAAACGGCTCACCGTGGTGGCTAGTTGACTCACTTGATTTTCGAGAATTTTGATACTCGACTTAGTGTCATGCTGGAACTGATTCATGCCCTGTTGTAGCTGCATAGTATTTGTCATAAGGGTCTTCATCATATCCTCCAAAGATTGTGTCGAATTTTCGGTGGGCTGCTTGTAGAATTGTCCCCTATTCTGTGGAGGCGCCTCTTGCTGATTTTTCCATCGAAAGTTAGGGTGATCCCTCCATCCTGGGTTGTATGTGTTGGAGTACGGATCATTTTTCCTCCCATAAGAATTTTCGGTCCCAATTGCATTGGCGTGCGCCTCAATTTCATCGAGTAAAATCCGACAATTCTCCGTTGTATGCTCTGTGGTCTTGCAGAGACGACATGGTACGACTGGTGTGCTGTTTCCTACAGCGAGTTTTCTAACAAAAGTGGTTAGCTCATTCAATTTTTCCTCAAGGGACGAGTCATGGATCTCCTTCACCATCCTGATCGGTGCATCGCGACATCCAAATTGTTGTGAATTAGCCGCCATGTTGGATATGAGAGCCCTTGCGGCCGAAGGGGTTTTGTCCACTAGAGCTCCTCCGCTTGCTGCATCTATCGTGTTCCGCTCCATCGGATTAAGCCCTTCATAAAAATATTGAATCAGGAGTTGCTCGCTAATTTGATGTTGCGGGCATCGAGATACCAACTGTTTAAACCGTTCCCAATATTCATGCAACGTTTCTCCTGGTCATTTGCCTTGCACCACATATTTCTTTCCTTAGATTGCCGCCGAGAGGTCGGAAAATATTTTTGTAGAAATAATATCTCCATCTCGTTCCATGTTGTGATGGTGGCCGATGGTAAATAAAATAGCCAATCCTTAGCCGAATCCTTCAAAGGAGAAACTAAAGGCCCTAAGCTTGATTTGTTCTTCGGTGACACCGTTTGGCTTCATGCTTGAGCATACGACATGGAATTCTTTGAGATGTTTGTGCGGGTCCTCTCCTGATAGGCCATGAAATGCAGGTAGCAAGTGAATCAATCCCGATTTCAGTTCAAAGGTGTTGTTATTGTCAATAGCCGGGATCGTGATGCACAGTGGTTGTTGCGGTAGTTCTGGGTTGGCTAATTGTTTCAGCGTCTTTTCAGCGTTATTTGCCATGACTCCAACTTCGTCCTCCGATTCACTAGGTGATGTTTCGAGGGAAAATGGTAGAATCCTAAGTGCTTCTTTGACTTCTTTTGCTTTCTGCCGGAAAACACGATCTCGCTTGGTGATTTCTGGAAAATATTGTAAATTCTTATCTCCACGCGACCTCGTGTTCATGCAAAACTAAAACAAAATGGATTAGTGCACAACTGACAATTAAAATAAAAATTTTCAGAACTGCCACTGGGTGACCCAGTGTCGAAATTGCAGAAAGTTTTTAAACCCAAAATAAGTAAAATTAATTTAACACCGTTCCCCGGCAACGGCGCCAAAATTTTGACCGCGCTGTCGTGACGCGCCAAAATTAGTTATTTATATTTTTCCTTGGCTTACTTCTACTAACTAGTAGTATCGGCAAGTAAGGGTCGATCCCACGGAGAACGGTAAATCAATTATACTATTTAAGGATTAAATACTTTTAGCAAAAAAATAAAAACGAGGGGGGGATTTCGGTTTCTAATCTTAACTAAAATAATTTGCATAAAGTAAATTAAAATAAACAAAGGAAATAAAAATCGAAAATATCAATTAAATGAAAAATCTAGTCCTTAGCTCCGTTATCCACCGTTTCGAATTAATTCAAGTTTCAATGCAGCGCTTATCCCTTCTCTAATCTCATGAACTCCTATTCCGAAGCCAACAACAAGCTCTGTTGACCCCAATTATTTCTTAAGTTTATTCAATTAAAACAAGCTCTTTAATTGAACCTATCTATACGGTGGATTCAAAACAAGCTCTTCAAATCTCGCTCGCTAGATGCATTAAAAACCAAAATAATGGAATAGGCAAGATATTAAGTTCATAAGCTCGACTTAAGGGATCTCGATTTTGTGTTACTCAATTGGGAAAAATCAATTGTTTGCTACTTGTGAAATTAAAATTGCAACAATTACGGATTACAACTCAATTTCTAGCATAAGACATAAAAACTCCTAATCTAGTTGGCCAAACCAAATCAAGAAATTAAATGGCATAATCGTGAATTCAATAACACAAAAGTAATTCAAGAGAATTCGAGTTGAGAATACGCTACGGGATTAAAACATGAATAATTCGAATACGGTTTCAAACTTCGCTAAGAACTAGAATAGAAAATTAGCCGGACATGTTGGCTTTAGAAAACAACAAATTAAAGATAGACATGAGAAGAAAGAAATTCAAACGGTATAGTCTTCTTCTTCCACGTCGGAATTGGCTCGGTTGCTCCGGCGAAAAATCGGTTCGGTCGTCCCTCGTAATTCCTTTTGCTCCAGCCGTGAAAAGTGGTCCTTAGAATTCTGCTCCTCCGTGAATTTGCTGTTTCAGAATATGATTTTTATTCCAGCCCTCCTCCTTTTTATAATTATTCCTTATCTCAAAGTTTCCTTCTTTTATTAGGACTCTTTCCTTCTTGAGTTTAATTTTCCTTGGAGTCTTTCTTCCCAAATCTATTCCAATTCCTTTTCCCAGCATATGGACTGATTTATTGCCTTGTGGAACTGATTGGGCGATTTTTGAGTCGTTTCTTGGGCCCCAATTAAGGTTATTTTCGTAACAGGACTGGCACTGGGCCACCCAGTGCTGCGCGGGATTTTCTTTATTTAAGCCCAAATCACCTTGGCTTGCTCCGTTTGATGATCCAATTTATTCCTTAAGCTTAAAAACTCCATCAAACACCTAAATTAAACAACAAATTGCCAAGTGAAGTAAATTGCATCCAAAATATAAATATATGGAAAATACCCAAGTGTGCCAACATAAAATCCATTAAATCCTTATAATTAACAATGATTTTAGCACACTATTTTCGTTCTATCAGTACCAAATATTTTAAAAGACAAATTATATTTGTACTTTGTTCTTAAAGATGAGTACCTAGATGATTCCATTAAAATCCTTAGAATCCAAAATAAATTTAAATACCTCATAATTTTGTAAGATTTATAAAAGTTCTCATTTAATACCCCATGACTTTAATAGACTTTTAGAACTACATAAAATTCTATATTGAATACCACAAGAATTTAATTGACTTTTAAAAGTCTCAATTAAATACACCCAAACTTTTTCAAATCCATCAAATTCTATAAGAGTCTTTAAAACTCATTCCAAGTCTCAATTGAATACGCCCCCTAAGTCATATATTTAGTGAATAATTAATATGTTCCTGAAATTCGATACTTATAAATATAGGTCTATGGCCTTCATAAGAAGAGAGACAATTTCATTGGTGTCTCCCATATTCTCTCGTATTTTCTTTTTTCTCTCAATGCTTATAACACATTATCAGAATGATACTCTATCAGTAAATTTTTTATTTCTCTTCGATTTTCGAAATTAAAAAAAAAAAGCGAGCAAATTTTTTGTACTGCAAGACCACGGTAAAATCGCGATTCTCACTTTGTTAACCGTCGAATCAGCACGAAATTTTTAAAGTACCTTCCTTACAAACAGATCTACAAATTCAACGACGGAGAGGATTCTAAAACGTGATTCATTCATACATAAAAAAGGTCCGAACAGAAATAGTCTTTTTTTACATTGGTGAACAGTATTAATTCTATTTACTCCTTCAAAAACTTTCTTGCATATAATGATTTCGAGGAAAAATATATATATTCATAAGTTATTAAATTTATGTTTCTGTGTGCATCATATATAAATAATATATATAATGGCCTAGAAATCTATTATCAAATCATATTCCTCTTTGTTTACGTTTTAATACATCTCGAGAGGGACTTTAAGATATTTTTGTGATTATCATATTGGGAAAGCACAGAATTATAGTTAAATCAATTTCGATTAAACCTAGCAATCAACGGAAACCTAGCCTTGGAATCTATCTTTTGAAACTCTAAACATCCTCTTTGATTCGATTAATATAATTTGTTTAGATTAATTTTATTATTTTTACCTACCATTCTTCAAATGATCGATCATCTAGATAAAATCAGAATCACTACAATCTAGTAATTAATACAATAGAAGTAATTCGTCTCTGTGGAATACGACCTTGCTCGCCCCTTTCTACATCTACTCCGTACACTTGCGGATAGTAAAATAATTAGCGGACAACAACGCACACTATGGAAAATCTAACGCACGCTACGGAAACAAGTTAGTAAGGTATGTTATTCCTACATAAAAAGCGGGTAATGCATGCTAAGGGGAGAAGCAACGCACGCTAAAAATGAAGAACCTGATTGTTGCATTAGATACAGATAATGCACGCTAATGACAATATTAGCGCACATTATGTTTGAATTTCTATGTGATATACAACCGTTGGATAATCTTTTCAACACAAAAATCATGCAAAATCTGGAAAAGTGAAAGTTGACTAACTTACGCACGCTACAAAGATCAATTAACTTACGCTAAGTTCAAATCTAGTTGTTGGACATAAGACTTCTTGATAAAGCCGTGCCTTTCAAAGTCAACAGTGGATAACACACGCTAATGAGAAACATTAGCGCACGCCAAATGGGACAAGACAGTAACAACTATCAAAGGTTTAAGCCTATAAATACCCACATCTTTGGGTATTCAAATACAGACAACTGTAATTCAATTTCAATACATTTTGAGCTCTGATTATTGATAAGCTATCTGTTCATTATCCAGTTGTGCCAAGAAAGATACGAGTATTGTACTTACATTGTATTATCACTTATACGTTGTGTTTTCTTTGATCAGTGTGTTTGAGTGTTGTATCACTCCTATACGAGTTGAGAGAAACGAATCAAAAACTTCAATCCGGTGTTACTAAGATCATTGATCCGGCATTTGTTAGAATTGAATTCTAAGATCATAAGTGACGTTAATCTAGTTCCGATATAATATTAGAAAGAAAATACTTATTGATTGTTTGGTTGTGCTTGGACCAATCAAAGACAAAGTCTGTAGTTGTGCCCGGACCTATAGAAGACGAGGAAAAGTTGAGTGTGGTTCTTCTTGATCCAATAGGAAAAGGAATGAATAGAGGACGTAAGCAAACCGCGGAATCTCTATAAACCACTGTGTCTTTTACTTTTCGTATATTCATTTAATCTTACCAAGAAATTTCAGATTTTATTATTTCCACTATTAGTGGAATTATTCACTCTTCATATATATCTTTTCGGTATGATTTTGGATGGAGCTAGTGTTGGGCCATGTAATTCTTGTATCTTGTTGATCATCTCTTATATTCTTATTATACATTATATCCAAGGGTGAATTTCATATCTACCCCTCATAGATGTTCTAATTACACTTGATTATACACTAGTTCAACTATAACATATAAGTCCAATTAGATAAAATCTAATTACATCTGAATCTATGAATTTTATTTTTTGCGAATTAAAACCTGAAATGGCTTTTTTTACCCATTTTCAAATATCAGCTTTTAGTTTAGGCCAAACAGGCTCAACTTATTGGTGTCACGTGCACTGCACGTGTGATTTGGATGTAATTGATATTTGGAGATTATGTGCTCAAATGTAATTAATATATGACCGTTACTTTCAAGAAAGTAGCAATTGGAGAAGTTATTTGGGGACTATTTATACCCTAAAACAGGACATTTCCATCCCTTGTTTCTGTTTATTGTCATTGTAAATTGTGTTCATAGATTATGACTTCGAAAATGAATGTTTCAAGTGATGATCCTCCGGATTGTGGTGTTATTTATCCAGTTTGTAATAATTCAAAGTGTCGAAAGCGGAATGTTCTTGTAATACCCTTACTTTTTATTGAATTGTTGGCTTTGACGTTCTTTCACTTTGGTCGCTCTTGTAAGCATTTATCGAGATGTTGTTGTTGATCTTAGAGTTTCGTATCTTTCGGGGCATGTTCATATTAATTGGACTTTTGATGCGATGTTTTGAGTAAGGCAGATAGCGTATGCTAGACGTAAGCTAACGCACGCTATTTCTGTTGAGTAGCGTATGCTAGCTTCGTCTTATAGCACACGCTAATGGTCCGAGCATTGGCAGAGGCAGTAGATGAGTTCTGTCCACTGGACTAGCAGTTAGCGCACGCTAGGCGTGAGCTAACACACGCTATTCGTGCTTGGTAGCGCGCGCTAGCATCGGATGTAGCGCACGCTAACTACTCGGGTTTGGCAGTGGCAGTAGGGGTTTCTGCTCTCTGGACTAGCAGGTAGCGCACGCTAAGCGTGATCTAGCGCACGCTATAGGTATTGCATAGCGCGCGCTAGTGACGGTGTAGCGCACACTATCGACGCATGCCAGAGGCTACTGGACTACCGGGTGACCTCGTTAGTGCACGCTATACTTCAGAATTAGCGCACACTAATTAGGCCCAGTATATAAACTGGGACAGGCGCCTTCTTCGTCATTTTCTTCTCATTTTCCATATTTCCGACGAGAGCACACCATAGAGGCGATCCTGAGGCGATTTGGAACAACTTTTCATCACCCATCACCATCTTTAGCTGGATAACAAGGATTTTACAACATCTAATCCATTCTTCCTCTTCGAATCAAGGTAAATTCCTTAGAACCCTAGTTTGGGGAATTTTGGGGGATTTTTATTAGATCCGTCCGATTTATCCTATATTGAAGCTTGAAATCCTTGAGATTATGGTGTATCTACTCCGTACCCACTTTTCCCTTATGATTATACAGATGATTTTGTGTATTAATTGAATTAGAGAGGGTTTGGACGATTTCCAACCTCTATGTGAATACTTTGAAGAATTATGAATCGTAAAAGGGAGGGTTTTGGGAGTCTTCCTTGAGAATTGAGCATTGATGATTGATTATCATATTTCCTTACGAATCGTTTAGGCTGAAAGTGCGTTCTTGGACCTCTCAAGCTTGAATACCATTTTCACTTCGGTCCTAATGTCTCAAAGGCAAGTATATGTTTATGATTGTACGTTCTCGGCTTTGAAAGTAAGGTATATGAATTGTATAATTGATTATATTCACTCTGTGACAGACCGACGGGTCCTCAGAGGGTTCCGTTGCCTTTGGTGTGGTTCCACGAATATTTTGGGTTAACCACTCTCGGAGGGTCCGAAGGGGCCTCAGAGGGTTCCGTTGCCTTTGGTGCGGTTCCATGGTTAATCACGTATGTATTGGAATGTGATGTTATGAGATTTAGTTATTCCGGAATACTAGTCTTGAGTTTTGATGAAATGATGATTACATTTACTTTATTGTCGAGAAATATTGTGTTGCATATTTGATATACTTGTACTAGCTATTCGACGGCTAACCCTTTTTGGGGGAAATACATTTAATGTATTTCAGGATCCAGGAGCAGGGAAAGGCGTGTATCGGGTTGGCACGAAGATGATGGGCAAGAGTGATGCTGTGTCTTGTTTTGTTTGTGTTTTGTACTTTGTTCCATTCGGTATTATAGTACTTAGAATGGTTTTGAATACACGAGTAATGTTTCAGATGTTCTTGATGTCGTGGCCTTTGTTGCCCAGGGTTTAATTCCCAATGTATCGCATACTGTCGAATTGATTATTACATTGGTGTCATCCTTATTACTTTCTATTGGGATTATGTTTAGACCATATCGGTCGAAATTTATGGTTCCGCGTAATGTTAGCCTTGTGGGTCCCAAGGAGGGGCTCACAGTGCTGTAATATACCCTGAATAACTTGGGGATGTTACAGACTATGGTATCGGAGCTTAGGTTTATGGATACCTATGTTGTCGGTCTTTTTGGGTCGAAATTGAGTTATCGTTTGAATACAGTATCACTATATTGCCATCATCTTGGTGCGACCGGTACTAGTAAGTCCTTTTTCTCTTCTTATATTTTTCCTAATCGCTTCGCTTTTGGATTTGATATTCTTAGGAATCGGTCACCTCGATGACGGGCGATTTGAACTGTACTTATGTATTTTGTGTATCCTTCAGAATGTCTGCTGACAGGAGTCAAGGACGAGGCCGTGGTCGTGGATGCGGATGAGGACATGGCGCGGCTGCTTCCGCCAGTTCCGTTGCAGGGTCATCTACCCCAAGTTTATCTAACTCAGTGCATCCCGATACCTAGAGTCAACACGACCAGTCGACCAGTCAAGAGAATAATGCAGATGTTGGGGCTACGAATGTTCTTCAACAATTAGCAAATCAGATGACTATCCTGGCCCAAGCTGTTCAACTGAATAACCATAATTCGAGAGCAGATGTTTTACTCCAGAATGTGGTCCGTACGCATCCTCCGCAGTTCAACTGTGCTATCGATCCAGCGGGTTGGAAAAATTGGCTATTTGAATTGGAGAAAGTATTTGAAGCGGTTGACTGTCCGGAAATGAGAAAGGTACCGATTGCTCAGTACTTCCTTACTAAGGAAGTCGCGACTTGGTGGAAAGCTATTAAGCCACATGATCATGGTGCTACATGGGACGAATTCAAGGATCTGCTAGAGGCTGAGTTTTGCTTTTAGCCAGTGCAAGAAAGCAAGATTCGATCCTTTTTCGAAGCTAAGCCGCAGATCATTCCAGTCTCACAGGCGATAGTGGAATACAACCAACAGCTGATTCATGTGAATAATCAGGTGCGTGATGAGCGTGACAAGATCCGCCACTTCGACATGCGAATGAATATGGATTTACAGCGTTATATGGCTGGGTTTGCTTGCACTACTCTAAAGGAACCAAGACAGAGCTTTGGTATATGACATGTTAAGTTCCAACAATAATACCACAAAAGAGCCGAAGAAGCAAAAGACCACTGGTAATTTTTCTGGCTCTAAAGGTGGCAACTTTCAGAGACCTCAGACGGCTAACCGTTCTGTCGGGCAGTCGTAACATTCTTTTAAAGGAAAGAAGAGTTTTCATTCTGCTCCGGGCACATCGACTCGCCTGGTGACCTGTTTTAATTGTAGGTATCCAGGCCACATCAATCTGAAGTGCAACTTCCCACCTCTGAAGTGTCACACTTGTGGTCAAATGGGACACAGGGCAGTCTATTGCCCTGAACAGGATCAGACTTTGGATACTCGGGCTTTTGCCCCAGCACATAGAGATCAGAGTATATATCAGCGGCAATCAGTGAGCCAACCACAGCAGGGTTACCGCAGAGGCCGGGGACGGAGTCAGACCGCTAGAGAGAGAGATTCTTGTAATATCTGTACCTTTCTATTTTTAGCAGCTTCTATTTTTGGCGCATGTCTATTTTTATCGACTCACTTGTAACTGTTTCAAAGTTTTGAATCTATTTTGTTCTTGGTGTTTTTCCATTTGGACGAGTTTCGTAAATGTTTTTATGTAATTTCGCTTTATGTCATGTTTTGTCGCGTGTATGTTCGATTCTCGTAAAACTCGTTCAATTTCGTTGTTTCTTTGTTTCCATGAGTCCGTATGGTTGATTTATTCATGTTGTGAGTTTCGGTTAGATAATCCGATGTTGTATCGTGAATTTCGGACGTTTGGGCCCTTTTATAATTTCCTATAAGTTTAGAGAATTTTATCTCCTTTGTCGTATTTCAAATCTCCCGGTAGTCGAAATCGTACTTTCTTTCAGCACTTAGCTTCGTCGTCGCGAATACTTCAGATTTATGTTCTAGATCCTATCTTTGGTTGCGTTTCGACTCAGTATTTCCCTGAGCAACGAACTGCATTCAGCAGTGTTGAACTGTTGCATGAATAACGTATGTTATTCATGCTTTCTTGCGTGCGCTATCGATACACGTATAACGTACGTTAAACCTTAGTGTTAACGAACATTATGGTCCTCAGCATTTTGGACAGTAGTCTCGGCCAAGTTTCTGTCGAGTCCTTACGTACGTTAACCCATGGGCCTTACGTACGTAAGCTTCCTTACGCTAACTGTCTGATGTAGCGTATGCTATTGGCCTCAGCAAATTGGGCAGATTGTTCTGCTGAACTCTTATGTACGTTAAATCATGGGTGTTACATACATAAGAGGCTTAACGTACGTTAACCCCCCCATGTTAACGTACGTAACGAATAGTCAGGTATTTAATACCTGAACAGATCCAGTCACGTCATTTATCTCCTTTCTTCCTTCCTTGTCCGCGGTTGGAGTTCTTCCAAGCGATTTCGAGCGATTCTTCAGGATAAATCAGTGGGGTCCGTAATAGATTGTTTGTGGTGCTCCCAACGAAGTTTATCATCATCGTAATCATCTTCCTCCATCAGAAATCCGAGGTATTTCGACTAGACCCTAACTTTGTCCATTTTTGAGTTTTTTCGGGTTTTATCTTCCTAAACTCGTATCGTTCGTTTGTGTTGCAATATTTCCTATTGATTGATGTTATCGGATGATTTCCAATCCGTTTCCGTCGTGTTTAATCCGTGGATTGTTGATTCGGGGAGGTTTTGTGAAAACCCTTGCCCGTATTGAACGTACACGTATTATTATGGTTGTAATAGGGGTTGTGGGCGTATTCCGTTCGACTGTTGTTATCATTTAGGACTGATTGTTTTAACCTTGCATTTAGGATCGGTTGTGTTCACTCCGTGGCATTCCTAGCCGTCGTTTACTTTCTGTCTCGTCAAAGATGTCTCAAAGGCAAGTACTTTACATTTGTTTGCATATTCTAGTATTTGAATTATGGCTTCCCGTGTATGTTGTGGATGTGAATGTTAGGGTTGTATACTGCAAAACATACTTTATGCTTGTATTACCTTATTTCCCTGTAACTACCTATGAGAATATTAATTATATTTAATCACATGTTTTGCATATTTATTCACGTTATGGTTATACAAATGAAATGTCTAATTATTTTATATTGTAGATAATGTGGTGTGTTGGTGTCACACGGAAGACCACATTATCGGTACCTTATAAAATAATATAATAGTTCACAACCTATATAATTATTAGACAAATTATATAAAAGGTTGTAGTGTATGCTTGAGATTAGTTGGTCTTGACTATTAACATACATTAGCGTATTTGCATACGTTGAACTGGATCGAGGTGAGATAGTGTCTTCTGTACTGACTGTAAGAAGAGCGTAAATCTCGGATAATTATTATTTCTTAATTCTAAGTATATAATATTTAATTGTGTATTTATAATACTTATTGCTTTGATTTACCATGGGTGAGAGTCAAAATGACCGACTCAATAAGCCTCGTATCTTGGGCAATAATATTATTTATATAACAGTTATTATTATTACTAGAAATCGTGTCCCGACTCGTGCGGGTTGATGATGTCTCCTTGAGGAGCTAGATAATGATTATTATATTAAACCTTGCAGGTGGATTTAATTCCGATATAATAATAAGGTTCGAGTGGTACTACTCTTGGATAAGATATTAATTAATTGAAGCTGTCAGTAGCGTATAATTAATTAATGGACATTCGATATCTTAAACACGAGAAATAATATATTTACTAAGGAGCCCAATTTCGTAATTTGGGATTTTGGTAGGAAGTGCAATATCAACCTTTTAGTGGATTAAGTTGATATTAATAAATTCATTATATTAGGAAGAGTCCTAATATGGTAAGATTAAATTTATTGGGAGTCCTTCCATAATCCTCCTTAAGATCCCTAGTAGTAGTCCAAGAGCCTATATATAGGACATTAAGGGGGTTGGCCGATTTTGTAAGTCTTGTGTGAGGTTGTGAGATTAAATTTTTCCTCTATAATTATAGATCTATACTTGTGTCTTTGATTCTACAATTTAGATAACACATTAATTTGCTTAGAGTGTTCATAAAATACTAGAAAGCAAAGAAAAATTGAGTGACCACATACAAGAGGAATTTCGAGCGATCCATATTGTGTCCAAGCAAGATCCGGTAGCTTGTTGCCCACACAATGTCCGGGTTAAGGCGGATCATACTCTAGAAGATCTAAAGGTACAAATACAAGGTGATCAAGACGAAAGCAACCAATTCGCTTCAAAGGTAATATCCTATGATCTTTAGATGTAGATTAGGATATTTTAATAACCAACATATTTATTTAATAAATAATAAATAATATTTAAATTGCTTATTAGTCCTAGTAATTAATTAATTAGCATGCCTAAATAGATTTTTTGCTCGTGGATGCGTAAAACGCAATTATCAACTTTCCCAAACTTCGCTTCCGCTGCGTTTTTACTTCCAACAATTGGTATCAGAGCCGGATTTTTAGGCTTTTTGCTATTTTAATTAATTTGGTGATTAATTGAAACAATTTAAATATGCATATAATTTGATGTTGGAATATTTTGCTAGATGTGTTCTTGCAGGTGATATGATCCAATTATCATGGTTATGTGAATGGTTTATTTATTTATTTAATTGTATTATTTATGCAATTGTTGGTTTGGCCCGGTTTTGAGGCATGTAATGGTTTTTCCCGTGAGAAAATATGCGGGTAGTTCTAGGTGTTTTATTTTTCGTGTAATCTTGCTGTAATTTCGATGTATTTTATTTTGTATAAAATTGTAATCGAATTCGAAAAAGACGGGATCACGAAGAAATAGAGCAGAACCGGGACTGCCGGGACTGCTGGGCAGCCGCGGCCGACAGCAGCGAGCAGGCACTGCCGAGCAGCACACGGCTGCCTGCCGAGCAGCTGCCAGGAGCCGCGGGCAGCCTGGTCCGGGTCGGTTCGCTAGTTCGGGTCAGGTCATCCAGTTTTTGGTCCGGTCCGTTTTGTATCCCCTCGTTGCGTCTGCTGGAGAGTCGGGATTTAAAAATAATTTTTTTTTATATAATTAATTTTGCATAAAAGTGAAATTTTAATTTTGGAAATCCACGGCCCGACTGGGGAGGAGCGACGAGATGCTTGATTCAGTGGGAGAGATCGAGTCGAAGATTTTCTCGGGTTCAACTCAAGGAAGAAGACCATGATAATTGGATAATTTAGTTATCCACGCTTTATTTTGATTTTTATTGTTTTGATGTATGACATGTATGAATGTATGCGTGATATGTTTTCTCCATGTTAGGACGAGAAAAATTAAAAACCTTAAGGCTAAATTAACTAAGTGATTTAAAATAAAATCAAATTGGCCTCCATAGTTAATTTAAATTGTGAAGTAATTAGCATGCGCGTTGACATTAGGGGCTTCCTCCATATCGGATGTGCTAATTATAGGTTCACTAGTTTTAAATTTCAAAATAATAACATAAGATAAATATTATTTTTTATGATAGGGCCTTCATCTGTAGGACTATTATTTAAAAGATAATATTTTAAGGATGTTAAATTATGATGTTCATTTAGGTGTATTAATTAATAAGCTCCCCATAGGGATCTATGTTAATTAATACATGGCCAAGAAGAACCAACTATTAATTTTACTTGTCACAACGTAACGGTCTGGAACCGTAACGACAGTGACAAAACGACCTTGTCTCGGTCATGATCCATGACAAATACTGGGGTGGCAAATTATTGTGTCATAGTCTACGTCCGTGACATACGCGATTTGTCACAGTCTTTTTCTCAAAATTTGTCACTGTTGTTTTTGTATCGTCACGCCCGTCGACCGTGACTAACCTCAGCTTTGTCACGGTTATCAACTGTGGCAAATATCCATTTTTTTTATCAGGGCCACAGACCGCGACAACGTAATTAAATTAATTTAGGGTTATTCGTTCGTTACGGTTCCAGACCGTGACAATTTCTGTCACGGTTTTATCACCCTCATTAATATTTACTACCTTGTCACGGATTTAGACCGTGACAAATTAGATTTTGTCAGATTCATAAAAATTCCAAAATCTTACAGATTCCATTATTTATTACCTGCACATTTATCCAACAAAACAACCACCAAAACATTATTCCAACTAGAAGTACTTAATGAGAGCAACCAAAACAGCAAACAAAAATATAATAACTCCTCAATACTCAAATTAACACCAAAAATATCCTTGTTAATCCAAAAAAAAAAGAACATATAAAAGAGTATTCTAACTAGAAGTACTTAATGAGAAAAATCTCCAATCCAACAATTACGAAAACTGAAACCAAATGTACTAAGCTAAAACTTCTTGTTTTATGGATCAACATCATCAGAAACTTCTTCTAAAAGATACTTAGGCCAAACAAGATAGCCTCCTACAAATCCGGCAATATTATATTCGCCTCCTTGAATACCTTTCCATATTGGCTCATTCTCCATCCCGGGCTCCACGTGAAATACACTAAGTTTAACTTCAAACGGTAGCATCGGTCTCGAATGAACTTCTGCTCCAGGTAGGGTTCTCACTATCGTCGCTGTAGCAATCTTCTTAGAACCATCTAACTTCATTACATTATATATTTTTTTTATCTCCGGAAGTAGGCGTGCTTGGGCTTGGGATAGTGTAAGATTTCTCCAGAACCGTATGCGAGCATCGACTCTCATTACTCAGAATAAAAGTGTTGTTAGAATTCTAGACAAAAAAAGGTATATCAAATAATGAAATTAAGCCATGGTTATATATCTATAAGTCTGTCTGTACATAAAAATCCATCTAATTTTGAAAATTACAAAAATGACCTTGAGATTTGATAGAAGTTGGATGTTCAAACTACCCTTGTACAAAAAAATGAACCATGTACACATTTCATCAGGGGTAGTTTTCTAATTTTGAAAGGTAGTTGGATTTTTTGACACAAACGGTGCACTGAAATGTGAAACTCTGAAACGCAAATCACGAAACGGCAATCCTAAAATTTCTAAGAAACGAGATGCCAAGGAAACGGCTTCATAAATAATATGTTATTTTAAAGATATAGATAAGAATAACATTAATAATATTAAAACAATCAAATAACAACCTAAACAAATAAGATAATTCAACTTAAAGTTCAAAAGAACAACATTACATGATTTGAGACCAACATCATGTAATATCCGGAATTTCTACTACTGTTGTTTGATATTATTTTATCCGAGTTATATTGTACAGCGTGGAATCTGTACAGTATGGATAAAATAAATAAAGGACTGAGATGTCAGTATTGGTATAATTGTTGTATCTGGTCGACAGTTGCATTGAGGATATCGTGTATCAGGTTATCGTACTTTCGACATAGAGTATATCGTATAAGAATGTTATTGGATTCAGTATATGTATTCAGTAAGTGTATATGTGTTTTCGGTATGTCGAGACAGGCGGTAACAATTGAAATTGGCTAAGTATAGAATACTTAGCGTACGCTAATGTTGAAGACTTACGTACGCTAAATTGGTTGTGTTACGTACGTTATGGCTAAAGCATTACGTACGTAACGAGGGAATCGGACAGGACCGAGTCATGGTCGGCAGGTGGGACCCGATGTCGGCGGCGTATGTGGACAGGCGAGTCAACCCTGGCCATTACGTACGCTACGAGAAGTGTATAACGTACGTTAAATAGAGTTTTACTGTAGCAAGTCAACGTACGTATTACGTACGTAATGAAGGAAATGTTACGTACGTAATCAATTGGACGAAACAAGTCAGTTAGTTTTGGAAATGAGATTACGTACGCTATTAAGGACGCTTAGCGTACGCTAAGTGCATTACGTACGTTAATGCTGGTGGTTAACGTACGTAGAGATCGATGCAGTTTTGAAAGTTCGTCTTTCATTTCTCCTGATCATTTCACTTCGTTTTTCTGTCCTTCTTCACTTCTAAGTATGCTCTAAGCACTTTTAAGTCGATTGTGAGCTTGGAGGCATGGATTAGAAGCTTGGATATGAAGATATCAATGATTCTTGAAGGGTTTGATTGGGTTATTCATGTTCTTGAGGTATGTTGTTGAATTCTTCACTTTGATTTCGGATTTTGGTATTGTTATCCGTAAATGATTCGTATGAAGAGGATTAAGATGTTGTTGTTTCGATTCTTGAGGTTATATGAATTATATGTTGAAGGAAGATGGTGAAATGATGGTTTATACCTTGAATATGTTGATTATGATTATGAAATCATAGAGTTCTTGATGTTCTTGGTATTATTATCCGTATTTGACCCGTATGATGATGATTAGGGAGTTGTTGCTACAATCCTTGAGGTTATGTAGAGTGTGTACTGAAGAATACGATGATTCATGACTTGGATTACGAATTGGAAGATTATATTCATGTTAAAGGATATCGAATTATGTTGTTTTAATGGTTATGAACATGAGTTCGAATCCCTTAGTGTTCTTGAGGAACTTTTGATGAATTTAACATAGCAAGACGATCGTATATTGAATTATCGGTATTTTTATATATGAAGATCGAATATTCATTGGTTGTAGTGGTAGAATTCGTATGTTCTTAATGAAATACGAATCATGATATCAATTTGGAATCCGGAAAGATTGTGATTGTTCGTCGAATATGATTTCCTTTATGCTCGTATCCGTAATCGCATTGTGGTTTTGAATTCATAATTATTTGAATTGGATTATTCGGACTTGTGGTTAATCAGGATAGTTGTGGAACCGTTGGGTTTATTGATCGGTTGTATTGATTGATTATGATCATCGAGTTGTAGTTTGTATTGTAGATATCATTGAATAGTTGAGATGATTTGGTTGGTCATGTCGGTTGTTAATTGTTATCGGATATGTGCTATTTGATTACTTCGATAGGTTGAGATTATTGATCGATGATTATAACCGAATGCTGCGGTCGTGTTCGAGTATGTTCTTGAATTGCTTCGATCGGGGCCGAGGAGCTCGTAGACGAAGGCATTGTGACTGGTAGCGGCTTCATCATCGTCATGTCGGTATCGAGGCAAGTTATTACTTGCTCAGTTTATAATATTTAATGAATGGTTTCAGTTACATTCGTTTATAATTCGTATAGCAATGTTTATAATCGTAATCACAGAGGATTTGGAATTATAGGTTGTATTCGACTTTTGGGAATTAAATCATAAGGTATATGATTTACATTTATGGTTGGTATACTTGGTATCGAGGATATATTGTGGTATAGACAAAGACGTGAATTATTTACCGTCCGTGGTATTTTGTACCGTCGAGTATTGAGGATAATTGTCTGTGATGGTTTGGACATCGAGATTGCTCTCGAAGGACTCGGGGCGAGTACTCTATTCATTTTTATCATTTGTGTCGATCATGTCGTGATACATTCGTGTATCGTTGTTGTCATGCATTTGTGCATTGTTGTTATCGTGTATTGTGTACTGTTGTTTTTGCAGTTGTGCATTGTTGTCATATGTCCACCTCGTGTTGGTCCGACGGGATCATCGGGGGATCTATGCTAGCGTGCGCTGGATCATCGGACGGGTTTTCCACCACGGTTGGTCTGACGGGGTCATCGTGGGATCTAGGCAGTGAACGCTGGATCATCGGATTGCCATGTATTGTTGTTGTGCATATGTATATTATGGGTTTGCCATAAGTATACATTGTCGTTATTGTTGTGATCATATTGACGTTGTCATATGAGTATGCATTTGTAGGTCTTGTGTTAGGACCATGTCCGTATGTTGTGTTGATCTGATCTCGGATTAGACTGACGTGATGGTAATGGTATTTCGTATCTCGAGGTATGTTCCATATTTCTTTTGGTATTTGTCTTTGATGGACAATCGGTTATCGTCTTGGGATTTGATGATGTTATTCGAGGGATCGTATTGGTCAGAACTGGTATATTTCCGTATCGTGAGTTGGTTATGATAGTTTGAGAATCTTGAGTATTGTTTGAGGTACAATACAGATATTATGTTCGAGTTTATTGGTTAATCGAGTACAGGATGTGAAATGTAATAATGGTTATTTTGATGAGAATTACTTGAGTAAGCAAAGTTATGGCGGTAAGATTATGTTGGTCGTATTCTTATGTTGTATACTCATTGGTATGTAATTACTAACGTGATGTGACGGTTATCATTGTTGGATATTATGGCTGACCCCGTCGTGGGATTTCTTTTTAGGTTCTTGGAGTATCGAGCTTGTAGCGGTCGTGAAGAGATGAGCTTCCCGGAGGATACTGGCTAGGACATGTTTTGTGCATTGAGTTTCTTGATTGGTTCTTGTATTCCGCTGCTAGAGTATTTTTATGGTTGGTCTTTTTCCGCTGCGTGAGTATTTTGAAACGCTCTTTTGGTATCTGGTAACTGAAGTTACTTTGGAAATAGTTTTCTAAACTTTTGAGTGTCGGCTGTTTGGCCTTGCGATTTCAAATAAGTTTTACGACGTTTTTTTTTTGATAAATGGATTTTATAAGTCTTTGTGAATTTTTAAAGATAGTACCGTCGTTGGCTTCCTAAGTATTTGTAGATGTTTGCGAAAATTTCTTTTAGCCTTGTGGGTTCCATCTCAGGGCCCACGGCGCTGTAATATTTCCTGGATGACTCTGGGGGTGTTACAGAATATGGTATCGGAACTTAGGTTGAGAAAACCTAGGCATTTGGGTCGAGTTGGGTCATGTTTTTGTCGCGTCATTCGAGTTGTTGATTGACGAATATTAGAGCCGTGAGTTTTGTTGTTCGCTCGGGCTTGTGCGTGATGTGATTTACCAGTGTAGTACTGGGGTTGTTGTAAACTTTTCCAAATGGTGTTAACGTGTTTCTTCGGATAGAGTCGTGTTGTGTTCTCGAGTTGAGCCGAGTTTACAAAATGTGTGTTTTGAAAATATCTGTGTCGAGTATTTCCTTGAGTCGAGACATGTGCCAGTATCGCGGGGAATCGTCGGCGTCACGATCTGTAAGTATTTGGATTTTTGAATTGCATTGAGATTTATTGCCGTTCTAAGTTGATATGGTTTGAGATTCAGAAAGATATTATGCTTCACAGTATGAGATGACAGATTTGGGACAGGATTGATGATCTTGAGAAACTATGATTTTGGAAATCAGTATGTTGAGTAGATTTTGGAACGGAATTGTGCATTTGGGAGAAGGTTGTGGATGGTTGAGAAAAACATGTAGTCATGATAGATCATTTTGTGATACATGAAACTGCTTTTGAGCATTTGAAAATGATACTTTTCAAAATGAATGTCTTACTGATGTTTTACGAAAAATGATTTTGGGCCGAGACCCAATCGATTTTGAAATGGTTTTATAACTCAGGACTTGGGGTCCGAAATGAGTTTTCTACTTTTTAAACTTCTTGTAATGTGGAATGAGATACGGGCTGAGACCCTAATCTTTCAAAAGACTTTCCTGTTTTCTAAAACTCCCGAGATTTGTAAAACACGTTATCAATTGTTTATCTACTTTATCACTACCTTTCGGGGTTTTGATTTATTGGTTCAAATGGAAATTCTCGGGAAGTCTTTCGCCGTATTTGATTTGTTGAATTGTTTCAACGTTTTTTCATATCATATTTGAGGTGATCTAGGATGGATTAAAGATTGACGTTGCGAGTAGTAGGTGGAGGAGGACTTTTTATCAGAGTCTATATATTGAGATTTTGGAATTTCATCGTGTGGTTTTCCGATGGAATATCAGTGAATTTGGTGACGAGCTGAATTGGTATACAAGAGTATGGATATGGTCAAGCATTTGCATAAATCCCATTTTATTTAATCGTGTGTATTTGAAAAGTATTTTTATCAAGAACTTGACACGAGCGAGCCGGTTGGTTCGAAAATTGATTTTGCAGTCTTACCAAAAATTTATGTTTTGAGTTCTGAAAATTTTGAAAGAATTTTCGAAAATTTGTCTCCTTGACGAGACTATATGATTTCAAACTGGTTTTGAAAATATGATTAATAACCATACGCATTTAGTGTATATTACATATCATGGTGAAGTTGTGAGTGTGACTCACGAACTGGATAATATATCAATGTGGAACGAGGAATAGGGATCTGAACTTTGCTATGGTCGTTTGGTTATGCAAGGATGATCGATTGATTTATCGGATAAGAGAAATATGCCGTATGTTGTAGAATCATGCATATAATATAATTTTGGAACTTTGGTTTTGTGAAACTGGGGCATATGTGCTATGTGATTCCATTGGTATGGTAATATTGTGACTTTACCATAATGATTTTGAATGATTTCTTTTGTAGATTTGGGAATGGTGACCCCATGTTGGTTGTTTTAGATGTCGAGCGGTCGTTTCCACTCCAGGTATGATTGGTTATTTTCGTCGACTTGATTGGTTGTTCGTATGCCGAGGAGTATGCTCACCAGTCGAGTATGTTTATTGAGATCCACGGTATGTGATTGGTGTGTCGTTTTGAGAACTTTATTCGTCCGTATATATGTCTCTGTGGTTCTGTGTGTATCGTGTTGAAATTTACCGTGTGAGGGTATTCCTGATTATTATTGCTCCTTCGTTGTTAATATTAGAGTTTATCATGTCAATGATATTCTCGATTGTGTTTTGACCTCTGGTTGGTCATATTGGAGTTTATCATGTTGATGATATTCTCAGTTATGTTTAACCATTGGATTGGTCGTATTGGAATTTATCATGTCGATGGTATTCTCAGTTAATTTGTTGGTTGATCATTGTTGATGATCGTATAAGTGTTCGAATTTTGTGTCGATGTTTCGAGATTGGTTGTCATTATTTTGGACAGTTGTTTCACAGATATATCGGATATTATTCGTCTTATCAGAATTGGAACTTGATCATGCGATCAGGCAAACAGGACTTGTCACGGATAGATTATTTCATCTGACGATGATATAATTTTGTTGAGACTCAAGGAATTGTGATTGTAAGCGTATTGTGACTGTACAGTGAGATCGCTTGCTAGTATCTCAGGAGATCGTCGACCTGCATATTTGTAAGTGTACTCTTTTGATTATTCAGTAATGATGATGATTGATCGTTTTCGTGATGGTTTTGGGATATTTTAGTTGAACAGTTTGTTTCTTTTATGACGGATTTCAAGTTTCGAGGACGAAACTTATTTTAAGTGGTGTAGTATGTAATATCCGGAATTTCTACTACTGTTGTTTGATATTATTTTATCCGAGTTATATTGTACAGCGTGGAATCTGTACAGCATGGATAAAATAAATAAAGGACTGAGATGTCAGTATTGGTATAATTGTCGTATCTGGTCGACAGTTGCATTGAGGATATCGTGTATCAGGTTATCGTACTTTCGACATAGAGTATATCGTATAAGAATGTTATTGGATTCAGTATATGTATTCAGTAAGTGTATATGTGTTTTAGGTATGTCGAGACAGGCGGTAACAGTTGAAATTGGCCAAGTATAGAATACTTAGCGTACGCTAATGTTGAAGACTTACGTATGCTAAATTGGTTGTGTTACGTACGTTATGGCTAAAGCATTACGTACGTAACGAGGGAATCGGACAGGACCGAGTCATGGTCGGCAGGTGGGACCCGATGTCGGCGGCGTATGTGGACAGGCGAGTCAACCCCGGCCATTACGTACGCTACGAGAAGTGTATAACGTACGTTAAATAGAGTTTTACTGTAGCAAGTCAACGTACGTATTACGTACGTAATGAAGGAAATGTTACATACGTAATCAATTGGACGAAACAGGTCAGTTAGTTTTGGAAATGAGATTACGTACGCTATTAAGGACGCTTAACGTACGCTAAGTGCATTACGTACGTTAATGCTGGTGGTTAACGTACGTAGAGATCGATGCAGTTTATAAAATGAAAGTTCGTCTTTCATTTCTCCTGATCATTTCACTTCGTTTTTCCGTCCTTCTTCACTTCTAAGTATGCTCTAAGCACTTTTAAGTCGATTGTGAGCTTGGAGGCATGGATTAGAAGCTTGGATATGAAGATATCAATGATTCTTGAAGGGTTTGATTGGGTTATTCATGTTCTTGAGGTATGTTGTTGAATTCTTCACTTTGATTTCGGATTTTGGTATTGTTATCCGTAAATGATTCGTATGAAGAGGATTAAGATGTTGTTGTTTCGATTCTTGAGGTTATATGAATTATATGTTGAAGGAAGATGGTGAAATGATGGTTTATACCTTGAATATGTTGATTATGATTATGAAATCATAGAGTTCTTGATGTTCTTGGTATTATTATCCGTATTTGACCCATATGATGATGATTAGGGAGTTGTTGCTACAATCCTTGAGGTTATGTAGAGTGTGTACTGAAGAATACGATGATTCATGACTTGGATTACGAATTGGAAGATTATATTCATGTTAAAGGATATCGAATTATGTTGTTTTAATGGTTATGAACATGAGTTCGAATCCCTTAGTGTTCTTGAGGAACTTTTGATGAATTTAACATAGCAAGACGATCGTATATTGAATTATCGGTATTTTTATATATGAAGATCGAATATTCGTTGGTTGTAGTGGTAGAATTCGTATGTTCTTAATGAAATACGAATCATGATATCAATTTGGAATCCGGAAAGATTGTGATTGTTCGTCGAATATGATTTCCTTTATGCTCGTATCCGTAATCGCATTGTGGTTTTGAATTCATAATTGTTTGAATTGGATTATTCGGACTTGTGGTTAATCAGGATAGTTGTGGAACCGTTGGGTTTATTGATCGGTTGTATTGATTGATTATGATCATCGAGTTGTAGTTTGTATTGTAGATATCGTTGAATAGTTGAGATGATTTGGTTGGTCATGTCGGTTGTTAATTGTTATCGGATATGTGCTATTTGATTACTTCGATAGGTTGAGATTATTGATCGGTGATTATAACCGGATGCTGCGGTCGTGTTCGAGTATGTTCTTGAATTGCTTCGATCGGGGCCGAGGAGCTCGTAGACGAAGGCATTGTGACTGGTAGCGGCTTCATCATCGTCATGTCGGTATCGAGGCAAGTTATTACTTGCTCAGTTTATAATATTTAATGAATGGTTTCAGTTTCATTCGTTTATAATTCGTATAGCAATGTTTATAATCGTAATCACAGAGGATTTGGAATTATAGGTTGTATTCGAGTTTTGGGAATTAAATCATAAGGTATATGATTTACATTTATGGTTGGTATACTTGGTATCGAGGATATATTGTGGTATAGACAAAGACGTGAATTATTTACCGTCCGTGGTATTTTGTACCGTCGAGTATTGAGGATAATTGTCTGTGATGGTTTGGACATCGAGATTGCTCTCGAAGGACTCGGGGCGAGTACTCTATTCATTTTTATCATTTGTGTCGATCATGTCGTGATACATTCGTGTATCGTTGTTGTCATGCATTTGTGCATTGTTGTTATCGTGTATTGTGTACTGTTGTTTTTGCAGTTGTGCATTGTTGTCATATGTCCACCTCGTGTTGGTCCGACGGGATCATCGGGGGATCTATGCTAGCGTGCGCTGGATCATCGGACGGGTTTTCCACCACGGTTGGTCTGACGGGGTCATCGTGGGATCTAGGCAGTGAACGCTGGATCATCGGATTGTCATGTATTGTTGTTGTGCATATGTATATTATGGGTTTGCCATAAGTATACATTGTCGTTATTGTTGTGATCATATTGACGTTGTCATATGAGTATGCATTTGTAGGTCTTGTGTTAGGACCATGTCCGTATGTTGTGTTGATCTGATCTCGGATTAGACTGACGTGATGGTAATGGTATTTCGTATCTCGAGGTATGTTCCATATTTCTTTTGGTATTTGTCTTTGATGGACAATCGGTTATCGTCTTGGGATTTGATGATGTTATTCGAGGGATCGTATTGGTCAGAACTGGTATATTTCCGTATCGTGAGTTGGTTATGATAGTTTGAGAATCTTGAGTATTGTTTGAGGTACAATACAGATATTATGTTCGAGTTTATTGGTTAATCGAGTACAGGATGTGAAATGTAATAATGGTTATTTTGATGAGAATTACTTGAGTAAGCAAAGTTATGGCGGTAAGATTACGTTGGTCGTATTCTTATGTTGTATACTCATTGGTATGTAATTACTAACGTGATGTGACGGTTATCATTGTTGGATATTATGGCTGACCCCGTCGTGGGATTTCTTTTTAGGTTCTTGGAGTATCGAGCTTGTAGCGGTCGTGAAGAGATGAGCTTCCCGGAGGATACTGGCTAGGACATGTTTTGTGCATTGAGTTTCTTGATTGGTTCTTGTATTCATTGCTAGAGTATTTTTATGGTTGGTCTTTTCCATTGCGTGAGTATTTTGAAACGCTCTTTTGGTATCTGGTAACTGAAGTTACTTTGGAAATAGTTTTCTAAACTTTTGAGTGTCGGCTGTTTGGCCTTGCGATTTCAAATAAGTTTTACGACGTTTTTTTTTGATAAATGGATTTTATAAGTCTTTGTGAATTTTTAAAGATAGTACCGTCGTTGGCTTCCTGAGTATTTGTAGATGTTTGCGAAAATTTCTTTTAGCCTTGTGGGTTCCATCTCGGGGCCCACGGCGCTGTAATATTTCCTGGATGACTCTGGGGGTGTTACACATCATCATCAAGTTCAAACTTCAAACCAGTAAATCGTCAAGTTCAAAACAACATAATAAGTTCAAAGCAAAAACATCAAGTCCAAATTTAACTTAATTTGACTATTTCTAAAAAAACACCTGAAACTTTCTAAAAACTCCCAAAACGCCCTCTGAAACGCGGCGTTTCCTTAAGTACACGGTGAATGAAATGTTGATCATTTCAGGATTTCAAAAACGCGTTTCACGCAAGTTTCAAGCGCGTTTTGCCATTTCTCACGTTTCATAAACGTGTTTTCTATGTAAAATAACGTTTCAGTGTAACATAGTTGTACACATTACACAAAAATGACCCCTCGCATTACAAAAATGATTCCCTTTACATATTTACAAAACACCAGGGGTAGTTTTCTAATTTTGAAAGGTAGCTGGATTTTTTGGTAATTATGTCAAACCCCAAGAGCATTATTAAATAAATTCTTCAAGAAAGTACCTGGAGAGTTTTCAATATTTCAAGCATGTCATTTAGCTTATCATCTGTCGACAACTTAGATGCTCTCTCCGCTTCTAGCTCATCACGTAAATTTGATGTAGCTTTCATCTTTGTTCGAGATATTGTACTACTCACTCCACGTACACGTCCTTTTCTATCCTTACCAAAATGAACCGCCAATGCATCTGCATCAATATTTTTCCTTGTGTCTTCATCTTGATGACTTCTTATTTCAAGTAATTTTTCCTATATCAAATAAAAACTCAATTAATTAATGTCATTATAAATATTTCATCCATATTATAATTGAATGATTTAACGAACCACATCAGAGACAGCTCCGGGATGAATTTCCTTTGTCTTTGGATTATGGCGAGCATCTACATACAGCACTACACGATTTGACTTACGTTTTTCTCCCTAAAAAATCAAGATGACAATATTAGCTAGCTAATACAAAAATTTCAGCATCTCAAAAGGCACAAATGTAACAATAATTATGATCATTATGTAAAAACATGGCAGTTTCAAACGATATGCTGCAATTTAGCAATATATCTAAGTGTTATTAAAACTACCTATGCTTAGGCTTCTTTTTCAGCATATGATGTTCGGCCCAAATAATGAGCATCTTTTTTTTGGCTCCTGTTCTCTTGTGCTTTTAACCTCTGATTGAGCTTTTTCGTTGTTGACTCGCGTTCAACAAATGTATTCCACGTACTCACTGAAACTAGAACCTTTTTCGGTACCTTGTTTTTATATGCCAAAACTGATTCTCTTGTCGTTCCAAAGTATTTGTTTCTAATATTTTTCTTCCATGTTTTAACTTGATCGCGTAGTAAGTTAAGTATAGAATCCTTTTCATTCGCTGGAAAGTTGAACTCGTTCTGAAACACAAAATTAAAGTAACACTCCAGTAATCAGTTTTAGAATATTTCACAAGTACCCAAGTAATCAATTTCAAGATATATCAAAAACACCCCAATTGTCTTTCAAATTCGTATAAAAATTTAGTTAGATTACCAAAAACTCAGTTTTTCATTTTAGAATATTGTAAAAATACCCCTCATCAATTTGAGAATATTTCATATATACCCTAGTTGTCTTTTCAAATTCTTACAAACTCCAACTTTCGAATTCTTATAAACTCCAGTTAGGATACCAAAAAACCCTAGATTTAAATTTTAGAGTATTTCAAAAATACCTCAGTCATAAATTTCAGAATATTTCAAAAACACACCAAGAAAAATACTTAAAATACCTTGTATGTCAAAGTATGTATAAGAGAGCTCATTTTATAATATAATGAGGACTTTAATAGGAATAAAAATAGCTCAAACCTGAAGTTGTACAAATACATCGTCTTTTTTTTCTTGAGGAACATGTCTCCAGGTCTCATACGCTATGCCAATATATGTCTTTACAAGATCCAAGCAACGAGCCACGAATTTACTCTTGTTGGGAACTATCAAATCACCTTTGTCGTTAAAGGTAATCACTGGTTTCTCTTGTGTACCATCAACATTATTGTCGTTCGAAGTTGGAACTTCAGATTCTAATCTTGACATTTTCCTGCAAAGTTTCAATTGACACAATATATAACAATTTTTTTTTTTTGTAAGACACAACAAAATATTTAATAACATGAAACTTGAAAAACATAGAGTTGCTTCAAATCTGCCAAGTTGTAGTGTGTAGATATTACAAACATAGAAAATTATTTGAGCTTACAAAACAGTAAAAACACTTGGGAAAAAGGGAACTAGCTTATTCAGCTAAATTATTTAGAAATAGACGCAAGCTAGGGTTATCGTCCAGAGCTACTTGAAATTTAGTAGGAGCCTCCAAGTCATCTATTGAACTTGTTATACGCCTTGGTGAATGGTTTACCACAGACCACTCTCTGTTATTGATATACTTGGAGTAAAAGACTTGCTTAAGATTTTGGAAAGAGCAGACAAATGGTTCATCGTTCATACTGCCTTTACTCTTCATTTTTGTCAAATCTACAAGTATCAAGTTCGTTGCCGGATCAATCTTATGAGCACTCTTGTCCTCCACTTTAACCCAATCACAATAGAATACCACTTCCTTGAAACTTGAATAATCCAGAACAAGTATTTGTTCTATAACCCCATAATAAGTAATCTCTGCTTCAAGCATATTTTTGTCTTTTCTACTTGTTCTGCAAAATGTGAGAGCATTCATGGAGATCCCGCTGTTTTGTTTTCCTACAAATGTTTGCTCGCGCCTTTTAGTAGCAAATACAAAACCGTTGAGGCGATATTTTTCCAACTCTTGAGCATGAAAACTAGGGTCGTTAGCTAACCGTGCAAGCCTTGATGTGACATCACCAATTTTGATTAACTTAAATCACAATTTCAAGTGATCAAATCTGCACATTTGTCATATGTACTAAAAAAATAAATAAAACAACTAATGTCAAAGTTACCTCATTAATTATCCAATACCGAAATTCAGAGTTGGTATTCTGAACTCTTTTTTTCTTAATGCCACATATAGACATATTGTATTTCCTATGGTGGTTTAAAACACAGTTTAGTGGAGTTCAATTTAAAATGTTGAAAAAGAGATTTAGGTTAATGAGTCTTACTCTTTCCATTCATCCACTTCATCATATGTATCAAGAACATACCAAGCTACTTGTTCATATTGTACGCTTGTTAACGTCATTCGCTTGCCCTTGCCTACATATTTATCCTCTATAACTCGTCATAAACCTCAACGTCAACTTCTTTTGTTTTGGGCATATATTGCGATGCATATAAAGACGCTTCTTCTGTTATATATGCCTCCGCAATGGACCCTCTGATATACCTAGTATTCTTAACATAACCCTTATAGGTCTTCATTAGCCTAAATTTTAATTCAGTAAATATTAGAATCGGAGAAATATGATTCAAGTAAATTCACTATACATAAATTGAAGAAATAGGATTTACCTTTCAAAAGGGTACATCCACCGATATCTAACAGGCCCACATAGTAACGCTTCATCACATAAATGTACTAAGAGGTGGATGCTTATGTCAAAGAATGCAGGAGGGAAATGTTTCTCTAAAACACAAGTAGCCTCAACAAGAGATACTTTGGCAGCTATTATGTGGTTTCTGTTGACAACCTTTTCACACAATAAGGTTAAACACACTTATTTGCATTATTGCCCTTCGTAAATCCTTATGCTTTGAAAACCAATGCTTAAATAATAATGGTACAAGTTGCATGATCACGTGCCAATCGTGAGACTTACATTGTTTCATATCATGTGTGGCATAATTCACGACCCTCCGCAAATTACCAGAATAATTAGAAGGAACTTTTAAATCATATAACGTGTCGAGAAAATTTTTTCTTTCATCGCTGCTCAAAATAAATGCACCAACAAGCATATTACTTTTGCCGGACATATTACTTTTGCCATCTACAGAGTCTTTTATCAACCATAACCCTTTTTGTCTATTCATTGTATGAAGATCTTGTCGCTCTCTTTCATTATCCTTCGAGTGAGTACCATCTAGACATGTGCTCACGAGATGCTCAATGACATTTTTCTCCAAGTGCATCACATCTAGCACATGTCGTACTAAGTGTTCCTTCCAATATGGCAAGTCAAATAACAAAGATCTCCTTGCCCAGGCCTTCTTATCAGACTCTTCTTCATCTCTTTTACGTTTTCGACGTACGCACTTGGGGTTTTTCCCTTTAGGGACAAAACCATACCTTATTGCCTTGGCTTCAATTTCCGCACCAGAAAGTCTTCTAGGAGGTGGCCTCATCTCATTCCCAGTTGGCAAGAAATTAGTTTTATCAAATCTAAACTTGTGATTTTGAGGCAAAAATCTTCTGTGAGTGTGATAACACATTTTCTTACTCTTATCTAACCACTCTGACTCAGTTTCTTCGCCGCATATAGGATAACCAAAGTATCCATGAACATTGCACCCTGATAAGGTCCTGTATGCAGGAAAGTCGTGTATTGCCCATAATAACATATCCTTCAACGTGAACTCCTCTTGCTTGCTTGAGTCATATGCTTTAACTCCTTCTACCCACAACTCAGTAAGTTCTTCTACCAGTGGTGCAAGATCGACATTAATGTCATTGCTTGGTGCTTTTGGGCCAGGTATCAAAAGAGATAACATGGAGAATTCTTTTTTCATGCATAAAGAAGGGGGGAGATTGTACGGGACAAGAATTACTGGCCACACACTCTGGTTTGTGCTCAAATTACCAAAAGGATTAAACCCATCCGTTGATATCCCTAAACGGACGTTTCGAGTTTCCTTAGCAAAGTTAGGATTTTGAAAATTAGCAGATTTACAAATTGATGAATCCATGGGATGGCGCATCAAATTGTCACCCACAACTGTTCTAGCGTGCCAAGTCATTGCCTCTGCTATCCAAGGTACAGTGTAAAGTCTTTTCAACCTTGGACTCAAAGGAAAGTACTTCAATACTTTCTGAGGTACCTCTGAAAATTTTCAAATAGTATTATCTTGCATTTTCTTTAAAACGTATCTAGATTCCTGACATATTGGGCACTGATTTTTGAATTCGTGTTCTTTTCAATATAAGATACAATCGTACTTGCATGCATGAATAGATTTGTACTTCATTCCTAATCCATTCAAGCAAATCTTCATCTCCGGATAATTATTGGGTAGATTATTTTCTTTTGGTAACAAGTCCTTCACCCACACCAGGATTACAGATATACTACTACCAGACAAACCAAATCGACTTTTTAAATTCTGTAACCCAACCAACGCATACAAGGTTGTAACATTGTCGTTGCAATTGGGATATAAATGTTGTGTGTATTTAGCTTTTAACTTAATATAATCATTTTCTTGATTTCCTACGTCACTAGAAGTGGTTGAAGGTCCTGCTTCACGATCAAATGCATCAAAAGTATGACTACTTGGCAACACATGAAAATCATATGCATCATCAATAAGGTTATTCAATGTTGGAGGTGCCACTGGATCACGTTCCACAAAGACGGACTCATTCGTCGTTGACTTATTCGAAACAAATGGAAAATCTCTTTCACCATGAAAAACCCAAAACACATAACCGTCCACAAAACCCCATTGAACTAAGTGTAGCTCGATCATTTTAAAATGCAAACATTTGCCATTTCTACAGTTTTTACATGGACAAGAGAACTCGTCACTATGTAAACTCTTCGTAACATATCGAATAAATTCTTCTACTCCTTGGAGGTACACATCACCTACTCTACTAGATTCACCCATCCATTCTTTATGAAAAGGAAAAGTCATAATATAGAGTAGTGAACCTTGTTAGTGTCGTGATAGAAAAATCCTGTCAATTTTAAACTAAAAAATATTTCAGAATATTTTGAAAACCCCCCGAGTAATCAATATCAAAACTTTCAAAATCACCACTACACCATAGATTACCTATTGCAACCACATTTCTAAAAAATTGTTAAAAACCATTGCCATTGAGAAACCAAATCACATAAATTGCAATGCTTTCGAAAAGCATTGCAATTCCATTGAAAAAATCTAAGAAAGTTAAAAACATGCATTCTATTGCAATACTGTTTTAAAATCGTTGCAGTATCTATTCATTTTGGGGGCAAATGTTGGCGAAATTTGGTAAAATGTGGCGGGATTTCTTCCAGGGCTTACAAAAAATAACAAAAAAAAAAAAAAAAGCCACAACCCACACGGACACAACCCACACGGCACAACACAACACAAACACACGCAGACAAAATTCAACTCGAATAGAATTATCGTGTTCGTGAAACCCCAAAATTCAACTCGAATAATCAAGCTCGAAGAGGGTAAATCAAGCTCAAAGAAGATTAAAGCTCGATAAAGGTAAATCATCGATCCGAAATCCTTTTTGTTTTTGTAGTTTCGAATCGAGTTTGTTACATGCCCGATGCTTCTTCCTTCTTCTTATATTGCTCTATTTTTGTGTTCTTAATTAGGGTTCCTATGTTTCTTGCTCTGTTTCTTAATGGTACTTTGAGATGAAATTTATCCTTTTGATTTTGTTTTTCTTGTCATGATTCGATGATTCTATCTTGATTTCTAAGTTGCGTTTGTACTAACATCCGGCGAGTAATGAGGTTTTCAACTAAATTGCTTGTCGTGTCGTGTTCATCGACAAAAATTCCAGACTCTATTTATCAACCAGTGCTGCAGAATTGAAGGTAGCTCGTCTTGAAATTGCTGAAGAGAAAATTGTTTTATGGAATGGTAAACTTGACCGTAACCTTATTTTGTTTTTCATTTTATACCCCTATATTTACCTTCTGGTGTATCTTCTCACTTCACTCCAGGATAATAACGGTTCTCCAATAAGAAATAGAAAAGCATCTGCACAAGAGTTTCGATTCATCAAAGTTAACATCACCACTTATTAATCCGACAGATGTGAATCCAGTAAGTCCTTGCAATGTGTTCAGGAGTATACTTTATGCTCCTCTTTTTTTATGTCTTAATAATGTTAGCACTCTTGTTTGATTCATACTCTCAGAAGGGATGGCGGTTCATTTTTATTTGAATTTGCCTCGGGATTCGCTTTTTTACGCCCATGAAATGGAACAAGTTGATCTAAGCTTTGAGTCGGCTAAGAAGTACATTAACCGCCCACACGACCAAATCTTTGAGCTTAAAGCTTTTCATCTTTTTTATTTCTTGTGATGATGTTTATCAAATGAATGTTGTACCCAAGTGTAAATTACTCTACGAATGAAGTTTAAAGTATGGCATTCTATTCTATTATATCGGGCATTCTGAAACTGGTTGTGTGCTCATTTGATGTGTATTTTGTTTGTAGCATTGATGACTGAGCACCTGGAAAGTTTCTTGCTTCACAATCTTCCTAACCCAATCAGTGGCACACGTAATTATTATATTGCAGTTTTTGATCCAATCATGTGATACAACATAGGATAAACAATCAGAACATCCATCATATGTTGTCGTGAATATTAGAATATTATGCACGGTTTGCGGATGAACATTGAAAATTTTATTCTTGGCTTCAACGTTTGTGTTTCTTTCATGTAATCATCATTTACAACAGAATATAATTTGTTCCTAATCTGATCTTTGATTTTCTCTAGCCCAGAGAATTGGAAAAAGCTCAAGTAGCGCGCCTTTATAGCAGGCAAAGGTGTGGTTCAACGTACAAAGGAAATCCCATGGCGGCTTCATCTTCTTCCTTACATGAGGTTGTGGTTGGGCCACATAGACTTGAAGGCGTTTTCACCTGCGTGAGTAAAGAGAAGAATTTCATTGGTAGGCAGCTATTTTGTTTTTGCCTACATCTTGGTTTACAGCTATTTCAATTTCTTTAATGCTTTTACTTGTATTTTGGATTGTTGTTTTAGTGGCTTTGCTAATTGATGATGATGAATGCTTGTGAGGTTTACTTCCAATTATAACATATGATCTTTTTTAAGTTTTACCATTATAAAATAAAATCTTACTACTATAAAAACAGATTTCGTTATGTTTGGTTTTTTGGATGTTTTTTTGTCTAATTTTTGTTGCTCCGGCCATTAAATGTCTGTATTGCTTCTTTGATTGCATCAATATGATTTTTATTTGGTTGCTATTTTGCCACTTGCCTGCGATAGCTTGCCGATTTCGTTATGTTTGTTTATTTGGATATCGATTTGTGGTCTGATTCATGTTCTGTGGCCATTTCATATCGACTGTTTGATTGCATCAATATGTTTTTAGCTTCTGCCTGTTATAAAGTTATGGTGTTAATGTTATTTTCAAATGGGCGACGCCATACTGCGGTCAGAATGGAAGTGGGAGTAGCAAACGTGCAGTTTATATGCACCAATTATACTACTCGTCCCAGGAACACGCGACATATAATTTGACATTTATATGAGTTCTTATACACGCATTCATTATTGAAACATTATAAAAGCATATTTAGATTAAGAAATTGCAAATAACTCTTTACCATTTGCATTTTGAAGTTTAAATAGCATTACTTCATCCAAAATCAGACCTTAGAACTTTGTAAAAATTCTAGAATTCATTCAACTCATATCCTCCCCACAGTCCAACAATCACAATTCAACTTAGTTACACAGGTTTCCAACATAAGACAACAAGCTGTTGTAACTCAAAACCACCTCTCTCTCTCTCTCTCTCTCCCTCCCTCTCTCTCCCTCTCTCTCTCTCTCTCTCTCTCTCTGTTAATTGTAAGAAGCCTCAGTTTAGAATACAAACCAGCACTGCTTTTCGAATCACCTTCACCATTACTTCTACTCAACGCCATGTCAAACTGAAAAATGTATATAACTTCTTTATTTTTTATGTGCTACTTCCAAAAGGCGGGAAGAAAAAGAGAATTTAACATTTCCCTCTTTCTTTCGAATGCTACATTAGGTGTACTTTAATGTGGAAGGTATCAGGATTTCAAAAGAGAGTTAATGTTACATTTACAATTTAGTATATTGCTCCTCGCCATCATTGTTCATATGTGTCTTGACAGTCGATGCCTAACTCTATCTTCGTCGTAATTATAGGTCTTATGCCCAGGCCGTCATGGCTACACGCTTAGTCAACAGCCATGGTCGCAGCTCAGCCTCTATCTGCGGAGATAATCTATTAAACACCATTTTCTTCTGTCCACTTGCATCATATTAACTGTAGTCACAACTAAATTACACCATTAATCTACACAAGAAAAAAAATGAGGAAGAAATCTTCACCGCAACTACCAAAGAAAGACAATCCAATCGAGAACCAAAAAAAAACCTAGCCAAGTCCCACAGAACCTCAAATCCATAATGGCACCCTTAAATGGAAATCAAAACTCCATATAACTCATAGAAAACAAAACAAACAACAAACAATGAAACGGACCGTGCCTATTGACAATTTGATCAAGATGTTAATGTGACGCTATGTGCTGCTGGTTTAGGGATTTGTCTCAAACTTTGATCTTCCAGTGTTGTGTCTATTGACAATTTGCGGACCGTGCTTGATAATTTATTATAGTGCTTCGTGGCTGGTTTTATTGTGTTTCTACTTCCATTATCTATTTTGCACTGGAGTTGGTTTAGCCTCAGAAATGTAATTGATTTCCAATGATGAAATCAACTTCTCATTATCCAATGTAAATATCTGTTACTTTGTCTAAGATGGCAGATGAAAGAATCTGAAAAAAAAACATGTTGTCCATAGAATACGATTCCTAACCTCTTTTAGTCGAATCCCAAGACCAACTTCTAATTATTATACTTGCAGTCCAGTCAGTAAGAGTCTTGATTGAAACTAACATATTATCCACTAAATACCCCTCTCTTATGATAGTGTGTATAGTTAAGAATGTTTACTTGTTGCTATCAGTGTTTTTATTACGTGATGCCTTATTGTCTGGGGTTGAGTTGGTGATTTATCTAGTAATGTACAGGGTCTGGAATTTGTCTTTGGTCAGTACTTACAATTGTTTTTTTGTTGTTGTGGTGAATCATGTTAACGGGTTTTGTCATGTGGGGAAACAAGTTTGAAGTAAGGAAAGGATACGATGCTTTCAAGGTAGATGAGCCAAACCGACTTGCTCGTGCGAATGTGGCAAATATCGGGTTTGCCTTGTTGCCATGCAATAGCTTGTATTTTTAAGTTGAATAGGAAGGCTGAGGAATATGTGCCGGAATGTTTTAGGAAGGATAGGTACTTACACTAACATATGGCCAATATATGAAACCCGTTGATGGCATTGATTTATGGCCGATGTTAGTCATCTTTCAAGGATTTTAGGACCAATCCCTAAGTCAATGCACGGTAGACCTAAGCGGAAAAGGGTTAGGGCATCCCATGAAAAGAAATCGACAACTAAGATCGGTAGAAATTTGGGATTGTTATGACTTGGCGGTGGCGGCCATAATAGGAAAGGATGTACAAACCAGCCCAAACCCGCTCCGTCTAAGGAAAAAGGCAAAGCGGGAAGACCATTCAAGAAACAGAACACGAAAACTCAGTTGGTAGATGACCATGACATTCCTAGGTTTGTTAATAACACTGATATCAATGAGTTTGAAATGGGAGCTACAAATATGAGAGGTATGTTAGGTGATGGTAGACTGTTTTACTTGGGAAAACAAAAGAACAAAAGGGGTGGTTCTAGTGTGGATAGGGGTCACTTGAAAATGAGAGGGGTAGAACCAAAAGTGGTAGACTTATGGATGGTGCTAGTTCGGATACTATTGAGGATGAACAACGTATGAATTACAGTATGCACAGCGGGCGGGAATGATCCAAACATAGCAGTACTTGACTAAACATAATTTTGTAAAGCCTTACGTTTAGTTCTTTAATGAGATAATCCTGATATACAATTTTTTTGTAATCTATTAATGATAGCTACTCAAGAATCTCAAGTGTGTGGGTCAGTCAATTTGCCAAGTAAAGTTGTTACAAGATCAAGGAAAGCTGCAGCATCGGAGATTGTTGAAATCCGAAGAATGCCGGGAGGAGCAAGGGGTGGAAATAGGCGGAACAGGTGCAACCTCAATGTCTAGTGGGAAGAAGACAAAAGCAGTTGTGGGTGCAACAAAGACATTGCTTGGAAGAAAAACAATGTCAGCAGTGCAACAAACTAGAGAAAAAAGTGCAGCTAAAATGCTACCACCAAGATGAAGATGAAGATGAAGAGGAAGAGGAATAGGAAGAGGAAGAAGAGCCATGACTCATGTTTATATAATGTTTAACTAAGAATTTGGTCTATGTATTACTACGTTAGATTGTGTCACTTAAACTTAGTTATTTTGCTTCAACTTGGTCATTTTCCTAAACTTAGTCTGAGTGAATTTATTGATGTTGGAACAACAGTAATATTGCTCGGTTGGATTGATGCTACGATATACCAATTGAAATAAATCTAATGGTCATGCCAGTTTTTTTATTTAGCGTTGCAATAGAAGCTTAAATGTTGCCATATATGTCATATTCATTAATAAAATTAGATTGCATTTGATTCTAAATACGTTGCAATTGGGCATATATATGTTGCCTTAGGGTTGCCTGAGTCCATGTATTGCAACAATTAACACAAAAAAAACGTTGCAAAAAAATGTTGCCATAGGTAGTCCAATATATTGCAATGGTGTTAAACCTGTTGCTATAGCCGTTAAATCGTTGCCATATACTATATTTGCAACGATAATATGCCGTTGCAATATGGTACCAAATTTGTTGCCATAAGGGCCCTATGGCAACCAGAGCAAATGGCACGCTTGATTTTTGCATAATCGTTGCAATAGGCCATATTGCAATGAATTTAGGGCATATTGCAATGTATTTTACACGTTGCTGTATGCAATCTATGGTGTAGTGCACCCAGTTGTCTTTCAAATTCTTACAAAAATCCAATTAGGTTATTAAAAAAACTAGATTTCAAACACCACAGTAATGAATTTCAGAAAATGGTAACCAAAATACTTTTTTTGTGTATTGTACCTTGCAATCTATAAATAGTTGTCCATTCAATAATGTGGAAACTTCAAGAGGGACAGATGGAGTAATAGCAACTTGTTAGTCTTGCTCATAGTAAGGAGAAAAATGAAAACATAAAAACAAGTGCATACCTTTATACCTTCATACCTTTATTACTCTGGAGTAGGAGCTACTGGTTTAGCCGTTTGTTCCTCCTTCGCAAGATCTTGAGTGCTAGGAATATCACCAGGTACAAAAGTCTTTGCAGATTCCCTTTTAATTTCTTCTTCAGCTGCCTGAGATGCAAATAAATTCTTGGCTTCAACTCGCTCCTTTTGTCATTATTAATTGTTGTTACCCAAAATGTTATCCGGAGATAGTATTGCTGGAATGATCGAGTAACAAACAAGTGCGAGAACACTTCCGTGAGAAAATAGATAACACAAGATTTGCCGGGGTTGTTAATCCCGGGCTTGAATGCTCTCGCGAGATGTTATTAATAAATATACTGTCGAATACAAATATTAACGTTAGAATCTAATACAATGAGTGTAAAGATTTCTAGTTATCTAGGCTTTAGAGCGCGTAGATTGCCGGAAGAACCAGATAGATGAATCTGTGAGTTCTTGCTTGGGGTAAATGATGAATGTGTATGAATATCTCTATGAATGTGTTAGTGTTTGCCAAAGGAGTCTTTTATTCTCTCTTTGGTGTGTGTTTTTGCACTTAATTCGCAGTAGAATCCGTCCTCTTGGCCGCAACAGTGAGTCCTCTATTTATAGGGGACAAAGTAGTTGGGATCCCTCAGGCGATCGCGGGCGATCGCCGTTTTCTATATTAAAATAAACGGCCGATCGTCCCGTCACGTGGGCCTGTTCCCTTGAGGTCCGAGGTTGCAGTTGGAGGCCAGCTGGGTGAACCAATGGGAAGCCAGCACGCGTCGCGAGTCGCTGTCCGAGGAGGGTCCACTTAGTACCTTTCGGCGGCCTTGTCGGTAGGTGTGGTAGGTGACAGGCTGGGGTCAATGATCCTTTTTGTTGGTATCCTATGAAGATCCGCGGGTGGGCCATCGTCCAAGATTCGGTCTTCGACGACTTTGACGGATGCTGGATCCCCACGTGGCATGAGATGATCGCCTCTGATCCGTTAGACACTTACGATCGCTGGTATCAAAAGACGATCGCCGGTTACCAAAAGACGATCATTGTATCATCTTTGGACTCTAGGTGTTCGTCAGGAGTTTGGCTTCTATGGTTGACTTTTCGGGGAGGTCGCCGATCGCCTATCGTGGCGAATTAATCGTCGCACAACAATTGCCCCGACTCGCCTCGATGTTGAAAACACGGGGTGAGGTGGCACCGTTGGCGATCGCCGATGTTTAGACGACCCGATGATCCGAATTCAAATATGGGCGACCTTCTTTCGCGTTTGGGAGCGGCGGGAAAAGGAGGCGGGCTTTCCAAAGTGGTCGGGACACGCGTCGTGCATTGTTGGGAATCCGACGGTTTGTCAGACCTGTCGGCTGGCATGCCCTCGAAAAGACGCGTATGCGGGATTCGAGGGCCGCATTTAATGCGTCCCCACGTGACGGTTCCGATTCAGTCCCCGAAGTTTCTCCTATTTGCACTTAGGCCCTCGTCCCCATCTATAAAAAGGGGAGGGCTTCTTCTCCTTCACTTTTTTACGCGCCCTTAGCATCCATAGCCGAATTTCTGCAGAAATTTCTGGAGCCTTTGAGTGCCGATCCCCTCCTTTTTTCTAGGTAAGAAAAAATTTAACCTTCTCCTTATCTTTACTTTCTAACATGTCGGGAGGATCGAAAACCTTCGAGACCGGAAGCTCCTCTGCCGCCGCCGCGTTGCCTGAACGGGAGGAGGTTCCCGTTAGAGTGGATATGGAGACGGCCGCTGAAGCTATTCGAGCGGGGATTGCACCCGAAGAACTCGAAAAACTTTTCAACGAGGCCGAGGTGGCGAGGACGGCGGCGACGGCGGAGCAGGGGGGCTCGCCGGTGGATGAAGACGATTTGATGCGGGAGGCCTGGGAGAGAGAGCAGATTCGGCCCCGCCTATGTGGCTTTTGCTCAGATGATGGAATCGATCGCTGGACCTTGCCCGGAATTCGATTTCGAGGCCTACACCGCCGCTCACCCCTACGAACATGTGAATCGGACGGTCTTTCAGGCCGCCGTCCCGTCTCCGTGGACTCTCGGCCAGATCCGGAGTACGGCGACCAAGAAGGACCTGAGCCGCTGGAGGGCCAAATATCACATCCCCTCTGACGTTTCCCTTCACGTGCCTTTGGAGAATGAGCGCGCCGACCAACCGCCCCAGGATATGGTCGCCGTCAATGAGATGATTATGGAGGCGGGTCTGCGATTCCCGTTGCCACTCGCCGTCTCCTATTTGCTGATCGCCTGGAATTTGGCGCCTCTTCAACTGACGCCGAATGCTTGGCTGCAGATCATCTGCACGTTGACCTTGTTTGGCGGTCACCGGTTATTTCGTCACCTTACTGCGCTGGAGATGAATTATTTGTTTAAATTGGCTGCGCAGAAAGGGACGATCGGCGGTTATCATATCCAGGGCCGACTCGGGAGAGTGGTTCTCGGCGTGCCGAATAAGACCAGGGGCGACCTGGCAAAATGGTGTTGGGTCGGCGGGGCATGGCGATCGGCATTGAGTGAAGGGCTGAATGAAGAGTTGGAGATTCCCACTACTTTCCGGGAGAGGAATCCGAGTAAGGATTTAAACTCTCCCCTTGATTGAGCTTGTCTTGGACTGATCTAATTTTGTTTTCTTTTTGCAGGACCTCTCGTTCCAGCGATCAGCGACCTCCCATTTGATTTCTTGATCGTTTGGGAGCGTATCCGTGCGTTGCCGAACTCCTTTATTGACGTTCGATCGCTTGGTACTGAAGCTCATCGGTTGGGGGCTCGTTTGTTTTGCTACCCTCGTCACTTGAAAGTTCAAGGTATGAGTTCAAGTGGTGTTTCCTTTCTTTGACGATCGTCTCCAAGAGGTCGTTTTGTTTTGTCTAACTCGTTTGCATCTTTTCTTTGACAGAGGCTTATTTTCCCCGAATCGCCGAACCTCCGCCAGAGATAGCTATGTCGGACTTGGGAGTTCTTGGTCGCCTTAAGTTGGGCAAGCAGACTGGTCGCGTTCCTGCGACGACGTCTCACCCTGCCCCGGTGACGAGACCCGCTGAGGCGCCAGTCGCCAAGCCGGTGGTCGAGGGAGAGGAACAGCTCAAACGCCGCAAGAGGCGGAGGTCGGAGTCCCCGTCGATCTCCGAGGCGGACGTATCGATTCTTGAGCCTCCGGTCGCTGCGGCTCCTATCTCCGCCATCCCCATGATGGGGCGATCTGGCCCCGAGCCCACGGTCACCGGACCCCGGTCATCTGGCAGCTCGGCGAAGAAGATGGCGATCGCCGATGCGGAGACATCCCGGGGCAAGCCTTTTTTCGGACGCGACCCCGAGCTGGTCAATAGGTAAGAGTGGGTCAAAAATTTTCTGAGTTAGGCATTCCGAGCATGGTATGGGCTAACTCCTTGATTTCCTTGGTTTGCGCTGCAGGGTTCGTCTCGCCGACCCGGACGTCGCCCCCATGGTGCTGGATTTCCTGTCGAGCAAGGCTCCGCAAGGTTCTATCGAAGTCCCTGTTTACGTTCGCCAGGCAATCACTTCCCTGCCCAAGGCTTGGACGACCGACCTTGACGCGATCGCTCGTCGGCGATCTGGAGACGCCATGCAGGCGACCGTTGCCCTGGCTCTTCAGACGGCGACGATGGCCGTCCAGGCTGCTCGGGATTTTGAGGGGCGACCCTCCACTGCTCATCTCCATCGCGAGCTCGAGACCGCCCGGAACAGAAATATCGAGGACGCCAACCGGATCCGGTCTATGGAGAAAGAGTATGAGGAGACCGCCAAGCGGGCTAAGCAGGACGTGGATCGATTGAAGCAGGAGCTGAGCCGCTCCAAGGAAGCTGCCGATCGATCCTGTAATAAGGAGAAGGAGACTCGCCAGAAGCTCGAGGCATCGCAGGAGGAGGCGACCGGGCTGAAGGCTGCGGTGGATCGGCTCAGTGGTGAGCTGGAGGCGGCGAAGAGAGAGCTGGAGAAGGCCAGGGGCGAGAATGTTGCCAAGACGGCCGAACTGGCGGAGGTCGAGAAGACGGCGGCGGATCTGAAGGGGCAGCTGAAGGCGATCGAGGTCGATCCCTACCTTAACGTCGGGCACGTCGGCGAGTTCGCTTACTACTTGGCCTATGCTGACGCTGTCCGAGCTGCTAAAAAGGCGGGGGTCGAGACCGGTCCCCTGATGGAAAGCTTCAGATCCTATGTTTCCAAGCATCCTCTGCATCCAGAATTCTCTCTGCCGATCCTTGACTTGGTCGACCTCGGGATTGATTTGAGTTGGTATACCGGCAAACTCATTCATCCCGAGGCCGATGGGGGTGCCCAAGCCGATCCGCAAACCGAGGGTGAAGACCAGCAGGCGGGGCCTTGAGAGGCATTTTTGTTTTTCCTCCGTACCTTGTACTTTTTGTTGTAATGCCTTCGGGCCTCGAAATGTATGAAGCTTGTGTTCATGAATAAAATACTCCTTTTCTCATTCTGCGTAATGCATTATATGCGATCGCCTTTGACTGTCTGTGTGCAATTTTTACGAGTACGCGTATATTTGCTTTCGTTTTTTTGTTCGTCCGGCCGATTGTCTGAGTGTTGAAAGTATTGACATGTTTTGAATTGGAATTCTTACTTGTAATTTTCGTCGGACGACCTCGATCGCCCTGCATGTTTTTTAGCGAAGCCGATCGAGTATGGTTCCTCTTTGTTCGATCGTATCTGAGATTAGCTCGACCTATCCTTGCCCCTTTGTCTTTGTTCACTTATAGTAAGTAAGGAAACAAAGACTAGTCTATCTGGCGAGCTATCTTCATTTTGCCGATTCTGAAGAGTCATGTGTGGTTGGGGTGTTCGATGGACCGATCTCCCCAATTGTGTCTTCGTGTGCGCGGGATATTTAGTATCCTGCGACTCACTTTTTGTGAGGGTCCTCCGTTAGGCTACGCCTGCCTTGTGTTAAAACGGAAGGCGGGCGATCTCGGTCTGGAGGAGTCCTTGCGCGGAGTGTTGTCGGCTTATTCGACACCACGTCCGCGGCTTATCAGCTCTGCTTCCACCTCGGCCCGCCATGAAGATGGCGATCCTCGACGGTGTACGTTGAGACGGGGGTAACGGCACGTCGCATTGTTCGGGTTCACCATGTTAGATGATGTACCTTGAGAACGTGCGATCGCGCCTGCGATTATTTTGGAGGGTCCTTCGGCTCGTCGGCCTCGTATTTAAACGAAGGGCGGACGATCTCAGCCCAAAGGAACCTTGCATGGCGAAGCCGTCGGTTCCATCGACCTCCGGGACCATGGTGCATTAATTTTACCTAGGATCGTCGTGATCGGCGATCGTCGGTGATATGCGATGCACAGGGGCGATCGCCATAACTGATGGGTTAACTATAATTCTCATTATTGTCCTTGTACCTCATTGAAATCGAATACAAATTTATCAGATAGTATTTCTTGGATGCACGGCGTTCAGGGTATTGGTCCGAGTACCGTCGGGATGTTCGATTCGTAGGCTCCTTTAGTTAGCCATCTGGATACTCCGAAAGGTCCTTCGATTTGGACCAAAGACGCTTTGTATGGGTTTGGATTTTCTTGAGGACGAGATCGCCCACTCGAAATCTTCTTTCTCGACCTTTGAATTGAAGAACTTCTCGGCTCTCCTTTTGTGGATTGTGTTCTTCATTTCCGAGGTCGGCCGTCTTTCTTCAAGCATGTCTAGGTCGATTCGCGGGCTACATCGTTGTCGGTCGTCATCTCCTGTTCGGTTCGATGGTGAGGATGGCGATCTCGAAGGAATCACCGCTTCATTCGAAGGTAAGGGCGACGGGGTTTCGCGGTTGAATTGCGGGTCGTCGTTCGGTAGGACCATAAAGCGTCGGGAGCTCGCTCGCCCATCTTCCTTGCACGGATTCGAGTCGTGCTTTGATCGTGTGTTTGAGGATCTTATTCACCGCCTCTACTCGCCTTCGTCCGAGGGTGATAGGCGCCGAGAATAACCTTTTGACTCCCCACTTTTCACGAATTGCATGACTTCTAAGCCGTCAGCTGTTTCCGTTGTCGGAGATGATGGCACAGGGCAAACCGAATCGGCATATTATGTTTTTCCATATAAACTTGATCACTTGCTCTTGGCCGATCTTGTTGAGCGGTTCGGCCTCAGCCCATTTGGTGAAATAGTCGACCCCAACGATGGCGAACTTATAGCCCCCTGGAGCCATCGGCAAGGGACCTATAAGGTCGATGCCCCATTGCGCAAATGGCCAAGGGCTATACATGGAGGTGAGCTGTTCGGGTGATAGCTTAATGTTGGGGCCCATTATCTGACATCTATGACAAGATCTGGCATAAGCGATCGCATCTTTCCGAAGTGATGGCCAGAAAAATCCTTGTCTGGTTGTCTTATGGAGGAGGGCTCGCCCGCCCGCGTGGTTCCCACAAATCCCGTCATGGATTTCAGCTAAAATGAGCCGACCTTCCTCCGGTGTAATACACTTGAGGAGGGGAAGGCTGAAGGCTCGCTTGTAAAGCCGATCGTCCAATAGGGTATACCTGGTCGCATGAAGCTGGAGTTGGCGAGCTTTAACACGGTCGTCAGGGACCGTTCCGTCCTTTAAGTATTTGATGAACGGAGTCATCCAATTCTCTCCGGCGATGGCGACCGTGGTAACCAAATTCCTGTCGATCGCCGGCCTTGCTGACTTTGTGATTTGGATGTTGGAGAAGTCGGCTGCCCCATCCGATGATGCTAGTTTGGAAAGTGCATCGGCCTAGGAGTTGTGCTCTCTCGGGACTTGCTCGATTAGTACTTCTTCAAATTTTGTGCACATTTCGGCGACCAGCTCTTGATATTTGACCATTTGTTCGCCGCGTGCCTCATATTCCCCCTTGACTTGGTTCACGACCAAAAGGGAGTCCATGAAGATATGGAGGCGTCGAACATCTAGGGCGAGGGCTAGATCAAGCCCGCCTACCAGAGCTTCGTATTCGGCTTCATTGTTGGTCGCACGAAAACCGAAACGCACGGCATTCGTGAAACTCTGACCGTCGGGGCTAATGAGGACAATCCCTGCCCCAGCTCTCGCATTGGTCGCTGAGCCATCCACGTATAATTTCCAGCAGGTCGGCCGACTGGCCTGACTGTGAGGGAACGTTAATTCCACCACGAAGTCCGCCAGAGCTTGGCCTTTGATCGCCGTGCGAGGAGCGTAAGTGATGCCGTATTGTGCGATCTCCAGCGACCACTTGAGGAGTCGCCCGTTGGTGTCCGGTCGGTGCAGGACTTGTCTTAGAGGTAGAGTGGTTAGGACCTCCACTTGGTGATCGAAGAAGTAAGCTCTCAGCTTTCGTACACTCATGACAAGGGCATAGGCGATCTTCTCCAATGGTGTGTAACGTGTCTCGGCGTCGTGGAGCGCCTGGCTAACATAGTAGATCGGCAAGTGGGCTTGCCCCTCTGCTCGCACCAGAACGGCACTCAGTGCGACCTCCGAGGCCGCTAAGTAAAGGAATAATTTTTCACCGGGGATCGGCTTTGCCAGGATCTGGGGGTTAGAAAGATATTCCTTTATTTTGGCGAATGCTATCTGGCTTTCTTTCGTCCATGCGAACTTCTTGTTCTTGATGGTCGCGAAGAAAGGCTTGCTTTTATCGCCGAGCCGTGATATGAAACGGTTGAGGGCGGCTAGACAACCTGTGAGGCGTTGCACCTGTTTGATGTTTCGCGGTTCCTGCATGTCAAGGATCGCCTGTATCTTGGTGGGGTTCGCCTCGATCCCCCTTTGGCTCACCATGTGCCCCAAGAACTTCCCGGAGCCCACCCCGAAGTTGCATTTCTTGGGGTTCAGCTTCATGTTAAACTTCTCAAGGATGGCGAACGTCTCGGCAAGATCGTTGATGTGATCTCCCTTCTTGAGGCTTTTGACTACGATATCGTCAATGTAGACCTCCATGGTCTTGCCGATCTGATCGGCGAACATCCTATTGACTAATCGCTGGTAGGTCGCCCCTGCGTTTTTTAAGCCGAACGGCATTCTGACCCAATAGTATATGTCTTTTTCTGTGTGGAAAGATGTGTGTTTTATGTCTTCCTCCGCCATTGGGATTTGATGATATCCGGCGAAGGCATCCATAAACGACATCATTTCGCATCCTGCCGTGCTATCGACCAGGTGATCGATATGAGGCATCGGGAAGTGATCTTTTGGACATGCCGCGTTGAGGTCGGTGAAGTCTATGCATAATCTCCGAGCCGATTGGCTTTTTGGCGAGCACCGCGTTGGCGACCTTGTGGTTCGTCGGTTGCTACTCCGTCGATCATGTTGTTGAGTAACCACGGACTTCTATGTCGAGCGCCGCGTATTTTGGGACCGAACTTCCTACGCTTCGGTGAGCAGGCTTCATCGCCGGTCGATCTTGAGATAATGGCGGGCGTGTTCGGGACTTATGCCAACCATATCTTGATGCGACTGAGCAAAGACACCGATGTTCTTACGTAGCAAGTTGATCGAGATCTCCCTTTAATTCGCGGTCGATGCTTGCGCCGATCTGTACCTCCCGTTCGGATGATCCGGATCCATCGTAATGCTCTCAACTCTTGGCGAGAGCAGTCGCCTCTTGTTTGGTACGATCTCGGACTCGGTCCTTGGATCGATGTCGAGACTTGGCTCGAAACCGATCCTTGGCTCGATGTCGTCCGTCGATCGATGAGAGATGGCGTCCTCGAGTCGGGTTGGTACGAAGTCTCGTGCTCGTCGATCTCCATGGGTTGATCGTCGGTCGCTTCAATGTTACATACGGTATATGGGAAGTATTGAAAGAATTAACAACATAGGAGTAACTCAAACATCTCTTTGCCATTAGGTGATCTCCTTTTACAGACTGCAGACCGTCCCATCGGTGTGGGAATTTGATACAAGAAAGAAAGATGAGGCGACCGCCTCAAAGGTTTCTAAAAAGGGGCGACCTAGGAACCCATTATAGATCTGGGCCTATCTATGATTACAAAGCTTAGGTTCTAGTAATCCTAACCTTGGGATCATAAAAGCATATTAGCTCGACGGAGCTTGATCCTCCGTAGGCTTGGGTGTGTTGTCGCCGAACCCTTGAAGCACGGTGTCGAAGGCTTGATGAATTTGATCAGGTTGCCGAGTTGGTCTAGGGCGGATTTGAATATGATGTTGCAAAAACTCCCATTGTCGACCAACACGCGATCGAGTCTTCCCAAGGATGCAAGCGGAGATCACTAGTGCATCCTCTTTGGGACATTGCACTCCTTCCTGTCCTTGTTGGAAAAGGTGATGAGCGCGTCTCTAGAGATGGTCGGTTCGGGTACAACGACGTGGACCCCGCGAATGCCCTCGGCTCGGCTTTTCGTTTCTGTTCGACATGGTGGAAACCAGGGAAAGACCCCGAGGTTTCCACCTCCCGCTGAAGCATGTTGACCGGACGCGAGTTGATCGGTGGGACCGAATCATCGAGTATTCCGGCTCATGCTCGATTGGCGGCCGGATTGGGAGGAGTTCTCTCGTGTTGCCGACGTTCGCGCCTCCGGTCCTTTCCGTCCTTGGTTCCGGCTTGGTGACCAAGTTGTCCAGTTGCCTTCCTCAAGCGATCGCGAGTTGTGCGAGGAGATCGCGGCATTGGCTAGTGTTGTGGCCGGGACTCTTATGATAGGCACAGAATTTGCTACGGTCTAGGTGACCGTGGTCCCTTATTGGCTTTGGCTTGGAAAGCCACTCGCGACCCTTGATCGCGTTGAAGATGTGGGCCGGAGATAAGTTGAGGTTGTGAAGAAGGTGGACCTCTACATCCTCGAAGGCTTTGAACTCGCCAGGCGGCTTGGCGATCGCCTTTCTGGGCTTGGCGACCGCCTTCTTCTGGACATGGGAGGGTGCTTTTCCTTCTTCGGATGGTCCCTCTTCCAAGCGGAGTGAGAGCATCCTCTGTCTGGCCAGGAACCCGGCGGCTTTGTTGCGGAAGATCGAATAGGTTGGGGGGATATCTTTTGTGAGGTGCCTGAACATGGGCGAGCGTCCGTGGAATCCGCTCATAACTGAGTTGAGAGCGATCTCGTCGCTGACGGGCTCACCGGTGAGGACTATCTCGTCTACCCGGTCGATGTAATCCTCATCCGATTCATCCTTCCCCTGCCTGATTTTCATCATGCGGTGAGGACCTTCCGGGCGAGCGACTTTGGCGGCGAAGTATGACCTGAAGTCGTTCGCTAGCTTCTCAAAGCAATTGATTGAGCGAGATGGTAGTGAGGTGTACCATCTGTGGGCGAGATCGCCCAGAGTCAACGGGAACATACGACATTTCGTCGCATCTGAAGCTCCGCACCCGGTCATGTAGATCCGGAATTTGCTTAAGTGGGTTTCCGGATCCGATTTCCCCTCGTATAAAGGTGTTTGTGGGGGATTGATTGTTGGTTGGGTGGGGCGAGCTCGATCTGAGTCGTGAGTGGTTCGCTTGAACCAATGATCGATCTCTGGCGCTTGCCCCATTTTCCATGAGCGCCCTCATCTCATCGAAATGGGCGTTGTATGGCGGCTATCGCCGTCGCGCCGATCGCCGCCGATTGACTCGAGCGTGAACCAAGGCGATCGTGTGCGATCCCAGCCCCGTGGTGAACGACGATCTCCCCGCCGAGGGTTCCCTTCTTGGGCGAGCAGGGGCTCGTTGGCCGGTCTGTCTCTTGGGAGTCGGATACGCCGAACTCACAGTAAAGGATTCGATATCGATGTCTCATTTGGGGCCTGAGTGCCGGTCTCCATGAGGATCGCTCTCAGGCGGCCGAAGACGGAATCGTCCCGCCTTATGAGAGCCTTCCCAGGCTGGGCTTTGCCGATTTCTCAACATAGATCCCCTTGAGTTTAGTTTGCTTGCCCGGTTAGCTTACGGGGTGATGGTGGGCGTATCGTGGGCCCTCTGCCGTCCTCGAGGATGGCTATAGCCTCCTCAACTGCTCGATGTCTGGAACCGATCGAGTGAGAGGCTAGAACCGTCCCTGGGGCGGGAGTGAGAGCCTAGCGTCGCCACGGTCGCCTTCCGCCGTGGGCCGGGATTCGGTCCTCGCGAATAAGATTTCCGTGAGATCTCGAGTGGCCCTCTTGGAGGTTGTTGCTGATGTCATTTTCTGATGGTTTTTCTATTGAAGAACAGTGAGTGTTTCTTCAAGTATATGTCCGGAGAACAGTGAGTGTTCTTCGAGACGGTTGGAATAAAAATGAAGGTTTAGAGGGGGCCCTCCTTCTAGCGCCAATTGTTGTTACCCAAAATGTTATCCGGAGATAGTATTGCTGGAATGATCGAGTAACAAACAAGTGCGAGAACACTTCCGTGAGAAAATAGATAACACAAGATTTGCCGGGGTTGTTAATCCCGGGCTTGAATGCTCTCGCGAGATGTTATTAATAAATATACTGTCGAATACAAATATTAACGTTAGAATCTAATACAATGAGTGTAAAGATTTCTAGTTATCTAGGCTTTAGAGCGCGTAGATTGCCGGAAGAACCAGATAGATGAATCTGTGAGTTCTTGCTTGGGGTAAATGATGAATGTGTATGAATATCTCTATGAATGTGTTAGTGTTTGCCAAAGGAGTCTTTTATTCTCTCTTTGGTGTGTGTTTTTGCACTTAATTCGCAGTAGAATCCGTCCTCTTGGCCGCAACAGTGAGTCCTCTATTTATAGGGGACAAAGTAGTTGGGATCCCTCAGGCGATCGCGGGCGATCGCCGTTTTCTATATTAAAATAAACGGCCGATCGTCCCGTCACGTGGGCCTGTTCCCTTGAGGTCCGAGGTTGCAGTTGTAGGCGGTGGGTGAACCAATGGGAAGCCGGCACGCGTCGCGAGTCGCTGTCCGAGGAGGGTCCACTTAGTACCTTTCGGCGGCCTTGTCGGTAGGTGTGGTAGGTGACAGGCTGGGGTCAATGATCCTTTTTGTTGGTATCCTATGAAGATCCGCGGGTGGGCCATCGTCCAAGATTCGGTCTTCGACGACTTTGACGGATGCTGGATCCCCACGTGGCATGAGATGATCGCCTCTGATCCGTTAGACACTTACGATCGCCAGGTATCAAAAGACGATCGCTGGTTACCAAAAGACGATCGCTGTATCATGCTGGACTCTAGGTGTTCGTCCGGAGTTTGGCTTCTATGGTTGACTTTTCAGGGAGGTCGCCGATCGCCTATCGTGGCGAATTAATCGTCGCACAACATTAATAAAACCACATTTAGCCTAGTTAGACTAAACTATCACACATACAGTATAATAATATTACTCCAGAAGAAAGTGAAAAGTTCAAAGTAACCCGAAAGGAAAATACAAACAAAATGTAGTATATGTTGAAGAACTAACAGTAGAGAGAAAATTGCAGAACTATAAACAAAAAAGTTTGGTGGATATCAAAAAGCGCAACGGCTAAAAAGAGGTGAGATGGCACTATTGGGTAAAATTAACAATTAAGGAGGTTAGCAGTTAGCTCCTGCATAACTCAGGATTACCACTTCCTAAAACTAGTAAATGGATCTTCATTTACATACTAAGGCGTCTTTAACTGAGTTGTAAGTCTACACTGGTCATCAATTCAAGGACATAAGACATGTAACACATGAGATACTACAATTAGTAATTCAAATTTACAGAATTCTCATTCTGATAACAGTTACAGAACACAGTGTTCCAGTATGTACACGAGAAGATAATACGTCATAAGTACAAATTACAAGTACTAAATTACAGAGACCTACCCTTATAGACATGAATATAAATCTAAATATGTGATCTATTTTATAGAAAGTTCCACAAACATGGGCCCTTAGATTGGCTCATCTTCCATCTACAATTGATAAGGAACTAGCTACAAAAAGATATTGAAGCTATTAGATAACTAGACAATGTGATGTGTGCTTTAAGTTAGAGATTTACATTATGATATCAAGTATCAACAGATCAACAAGTACATGGCACAAAAGTTTCATCATCAAGAAACCTATAGAAATGAAATGAGATATTAGCTGTTGTCTTCATATTCTTGAAAATTCATTCTTGACCAATCACCAAGGCGGCAATTGGAGATAGAAATTTACATCGACCCTAATAAAAAAATTGAGATTTTTTTCTAAAATGACCTGTTCATCCACCCAACATGACTGGTTTTGCGAATACCGAACACCTGTGATGTACTATAAATGCTATAATTATATTAACTCATAAGACCAAAAGTATCATACACTACATAATTTAAGAGAAGATAGTTTCATTATGTTGATGGAAAATATAAGAGATGAGTGTCTGAGATTGAAACTTCCATGTTAGGTAATAAAAAATCCTAGTTATCAAAAATATGTCTGAGATTGAAACTTCCATGGGACACAAACTAGTAGTTTAATAAGACAACATAAGTTCTTGATTTCTAAGAAAATCGAACGATAACTAAAATGGATGCCATCCTCTCCAGTCAAAAATCAATAGATACAACCACTAGCACTCAACATGTTGAACAAAAACCAATACCTTTTAAATTTTGAATACAAAAAACAATACATAAGTTGTTGAATCAAACTTAATACTTTTCACATGATTAAGAAAAAATAATACTTGTGAATACAACAACCATCACTTTTCCCAAATGATATAATCTGCAAATTACCAATATAAAACATAATTTTATAATTTTAAAAATGAATTACTGTAAGTTTTAAAATGAATTGTACTAAACCAAGACTATAATTCAAACATTCAAATAAATTAATAAGTGAACAATGTACTGAACTGATCAATTTTTCAAAAATACCATCTTGTCATAAACAGAATCTTTCAAAAACAATCAAATTCCTACAATAAATCAAGTTAGGTTTTTAAATAAAATAGTAATCAACTTTAGAATAATTCAACAATACCTCTTTGGTCAATTTCAGAATCTTCAAAAAAGCCCCAGTAGTCAATTTCAAAATCTTTCAAAATTACCCTAGTTTCCTAAATCAGTCTTCGGATGTGCTGTTTCTATTAGGGCTCGTGTATATTCAAATTCCAGCATATAAACAAGTATAAAATTAAAACCATGATTAAAACTCACAAAGATTGAATTAAGTCAAAAATATTACCAAAGAAAATGAAGAGGATGGTGAGGCGTCTGAATTTCTAGTACTGAAGAGATGGTAATGCAGAATCTTCACTTGTTCTTGCTCTAATTCTGATTAACTCTAAATATCAACTCCTTCAAATCTTCAATTGCTCTCTCAAAAAAGAGGTTGTGCGGGTTGCGGGTTGTTGGCAGGTGATTAGTTTGGTGAAAATGAACATTAAGGGAGGAAATTAAACAATATTGAAACTCTCCAGTGTTATCTCAGCGGCTAGGGTTTTTCAAAGGGGGAGTGGTCTGTAGAAAGGGGTTGGAAACAGGGTGAAAAAAGAAAGAGGGGAGGGAAAGGGGAAAAAACATATAAAAAATATCACTTAAAAGCGGTTTGTCTGTGTCAAAGTCCGAGACAATTCTATGTCACTAGAATGACTTGAAAATTTTCCGTGTTTTTTCAGTGATATATTTGACACGGACTCGGACCGTAACAAACCGTCAGTGCATTATAGAGACAAATTGGCAGATTTGGTGTAGTGTTTGAAAATTGCCTGTTTAAATCATTTTCAACTGCATCCTCTTGGGCTTCCTGAAATTCTGTTGACAGCTTCTTAATAGGATAATTGAAATGTTTTTCAACGGGATCTTCAATGTAAAACACATGTTGCACTTGATTCGCCATGACATATGGATCATTTTTTTGACAAACTCGGTTGAAGTTAACTCGAGTAAAACCAAAAGAATCATTTTCATCTTTATACCAAGTACACCTAAACAAAACAACACTGAAAGTAGCCCAGTAGTCAACTTCTAATATTTCTTCAATTGATCCGTAGTAACTAACATCCCTAATTGATGGATTAGGATCTTTTGAACTTGCGAAACTAGTTGTTAAGGTTGTCAAAAACACATCACTATTCTGCGTGGTACACTTACGATCCCTTTTTTTTGTATGAAACCTATAGCCATTTATTACATAACCACTAAACAACTTAGCATTTCGTCTTGGACCCTTTGCTAAGGAGGTAGTTCCCTGGAAACCCCTGGTTGTTTCCTGATTTCAGTCCTGAACCACTCACATATTTCATCGGTATGTGTTCTTTCTTTTTGATATCGTCTGGACTTCACGGTATTGTCCACTATTGCACGATGTTTCCTGAAATTATACATATGTATAGTGTGTCAATTTATTATTTTAGATAAATTACTTTATTACTTATTAAATATTCCAGAATTATTAAGCTTTAAGGGCTTACTCAATTAGCTCTTCCACTGCCTCGTCATTGTAGTTAAATAAAATATACCGATGAGCTGCGATCCACATATCTTCAGGCAAGTGAATATATTTCCCGATTTTGTTTTTCCCCGAACAAATAGAATACCCACCAGTTTCTACATTTGGAGTTGGCAGACTCCTTCAATGACTTCTCTTCGCCATCATTCAGAAATCTTGCACAAAACATCAAACAACATCAGCAAGATACCCTTCTGCAATGGACCCCTCTGGTCTGCTCTTATTGCGGACATATTTTTTTAATACACCTAGGTAATGCTCAATCGAATACATCCATCTTTGGTGGACTGGTCCACCGTATTCAATTTCCTTGCATAAATGTACCAGAAGGTGAATCATTATGTCAAAGAAAGCATTTGGAAATATCGTCTCAAGTTGACATAGTATTTCAATAATCTCAAGCTGTAGCTTCTTTATTTCATCCAACTCAATAACTCGGGAACATATACCTCTTAAAAATTCACCTAGTCTGATCAAAGGAATTGCAACCTCAGGCTTTAATGTACCTTTGACAGCAAATTGTAACAAGAATTGCATTATTACATGTGCATCATGACTCTTATATCCCACCACTTTCTTATCTTGCACGCATTTGCCAATGTTGGAAGCAAAACCATATGGGAATTTAGCATTTTGAAGCACCGAACAAAATACTTCATTTTCTTTGTTTGTCATGTCAAAAATTGCCGCCCTAATTTGGATCTTCTTTCCATCGGCAGAGGTGATCGGATGAAGGGCCTTTCGAATGCCTAATTCTTGCAAATCATACCGAGCACTTAGATGGCCCTTCGTCTTACCACTAATATTTAAAAGAGTGCCCAAAACACTATCACAAATGTTCTTTTCTATATGCATCACATCCAAGTTATGTCGAATTAAGTTGTCTCCCCAATATGGAAGGTCAAAAAATATTAACTTCTTATTCCAAGGGTTGACATCACAACTTACTTTTCATTTTTTACCAACGCCACCAAAATCATTCTCGTAACCATCCAACATTATTTCAATTTGCCTCTTGGTTAACATTGGAGCACTTGTTCCAGCCTCAACATCACCATTAAATCTCTATTTATCAGATTGCCATTTGTGGTTGGGGTCTAAGAATATTCGATGGTTCATATAGCACACTTTCTTGCTATGTTTCAAATACATCGAAGATGTCTCGTAATGACATATTGGACACGCAAGCTTCCCTTTTGTGCTCCACCCTGACAACATTGCATAACCAGGGAAGTCTGTAATGGTCCATATGGCAGCTGCACGTAATGTAAAAGTTTGATCATTCAAAGCATCGTACGTTTCTACTCCCGTATTCCACAGCCCTTTCAACTCCTATATCAGCGGTTGCATATAGAATAGACATCAATATTGTTTTCGGGATCATTTGGTCTAGGTATAAGGGTTGAGAGGATTAAGTTTTCTAGTTTCATGTTTAGCCAGGGAGGAAGATTATAGTTTACGACTACAATTGGCCATGTGCTGTGTGTGGAACTCATTGTGCGGAATGGATTGAACCCATTAGAAGCTAAACCCAATCTCACATTGCGTTTATCCGACGAAAATTGTGGATATTTGGCATTCATCGTCTTCCAAGCTTCACCATCAGCTGGATGTCGTAATTTCCCATCTTTTTTTCGTTCTACAACATGCAACACCATTTGTTTGAAAAAATCTTTACACATAAACATTCGTTGAAGCCTTGGTGTCAGCGGAAAATATCTCATCATTTTGGCAGGAATTTTGTTGTCATTGTCCGATTCTTGGGCCACGCGCTTCCACCTTGAAACACCACAAGTTTTGCAAGATACTTCATTTTTATTCACACCCCAATACAACATGCAGTCATTTGGACATGCATGTATCTTCTTGTAGTCAAGACCTAAATTCTTGATTATCTTTTTAGCGGAATTGAAGGAGTCTGGCACATTGAGATCAGGAACAACCTCTTTCATCAACTGTAATATCTCACCAAATGCAGACTCAGTCACACCATGCATGCACTTCCAATGGTAAAGCCTAACTAAAAAACTTAAGCGAGAAAACTTCTTACAACCAGGATAGAGGGGTTCTTTTCCATCCTCAACGTGACGATAAAATATTCTTGCATCATCATTTGGTCCCATGTTGGCTTTCATAACGTTCAACATCTCTTCTGTAACACCCCCAAATCCCATTGGGTTATTACAGTGCAGTGGACCCCACACCCGGAGATCCACCAGGCGAACATGACTAAAATACATTAAAATTAACCAACAAGGGAGATCACAGTCCCTACCATGATATCCGACACAATATTCCGACAAGTAATTTTAATGACAATGATGGGCCTACATGGCCAAAATGAAAATACAACCACACCCACGAGCCTTGCTCGGGTAATACATAATGACAATGACTGACAAACTGTAGTACACTCCAACTGACTGACCAACATGAACAACTCGGACTAGTATCGCTCGAATGCTTCGTCGCCATCATCATGCCCCTGTGTCTCAAATCTCTCCTCGCAAGCACCTAAAACATGAAAACATATTCCGCCCCCACGGGGTCAGTCATCCAGATAATGAACATCAAATACATGTATAACATGATATGCATCCAAAGGCAGAATGAAACGGTACAATGATAATAATAATACGAGATGCTCACAAACCAAGGTAAGAACCGAGCATTCATGAAACAATATGCCCACGGCATATGATCAATACCTGCTCAATAGGTTAAAGTATACGTGCCCAACGGCAAATCAGTGATACAGAACACCACAATGAATTACACGAGGATGAACCAAACCGGAACTCAATTAAATGAATCACAATGAATTACGTGAAGATGAACCAAACCAGAACTGAATTAAATATGCATCACAATGAATTACATGAAGATGAACCAAACCAGAACTGAATTAAATATGAATCACAATGAATTACATGAAGATGAACCAAACCAGAACTGAATTAAATATGAATCACAATGAATTACATGAAGATGAACCAAACCCGAACTGAATTAAATATGAATCATAATGAATTACATGAAGATGAACCAAACCAGCCCAAAGCTGTAACAATGAAGGCCGAAACCACAACACAAAGCCGTATCAAAATGAAACCATCCAATGGCCACCAACCTACTGAGCTGTAGGTGTTGGGGGAAACAACCGCGAAGGTTGAGGCCCCACCAAACTTACCCATAATGAAACCATCCAATGGCCGTTGACCTACTGAGTTGTAGGTGTTGGGGGAAACAACCGCGAAGGTTCAGGCCCCACCAAACTTACCCCATAATGAAACCATCCAATCTCCATTGACCTACTGAGTTGTAGGTGTTGGGGGAAACAACCGCGAAGGTTCAGGGCCCACCAAACTTACCCCATAATGAAACCATCCAATGGCCGTTGACCTACTGAGTTGTAGGTGTTGGGAAGTCAACCGCGAAGGTTTCAAACTCCCCAAACTTACCCATAATGAAATCACCCAGTGACCGTTGACCTACTGACTGTAGGTGTTGGGAAGTCAACCGCAAAGGTTTCAAACTCCCCAAACTTACCCATCAAGCACTAGCCGAGACTAGCCTCCAAAACACAACTAATCATAAACGGCAATGATCCCAAGATAACCGAATTCACGAGAATGATAGTGTGCTGCCTTGAATCGGCCAACACGATAATGATGACTCACAGATGGGTACCGTCCTCGGCGGTCCCAATTCAATACCTCGATTACCTTAGAATGGTCAATCGATAACAACGACACAACGGATGGGAACTATCCTCGACAGCCCCAATTCAATACCTCGATTGCCTTGAATGGCCAACCGAGAACAATGATGCAGCGGATGATTCAATACCTCGATTTCCTTAGAAACGCTAATCGATAACAATGATACAACGAATGATTGAGTACCTCGATTGCCTTAGAACGGCCAATCGATAACAATGATACAATGAATGATTGAGCACCTCGATTGCCTTAGAACGACCAATCGATAACAATAATACAATGAATGATTGAGCACCTCGATTGCCTTAGAACGGCCAATCGATAACAATGATGCAATGAATGATTTAGTACCTCGATTGCCTTAAAACGGCCAATCGATACCAATGATACAATGAATGCCTCGACACCTTTAATCGGTTACCGACGACGAAGGTGAGAAATGAATACGTCAATGCCTTCAATCGGCCAAAACAACATCAAGGACAAAACTCCAACATTAATAACAATGATTACAACGACGTCTTAGATCGACATCAATATTAACAACAACAATCGATACATCGATACCGCGAACCGGCAATCGACAATAACATTAACAACGAGTATCCCAAGCCTTGAACCGGCCATTAATGAATGATAATAAACATTTGGCATAATTGCCGAAGAGTATCGTATCGAACAATCCCCTAATATCAATGAACTTATGAAGAGACTAAGTCTCGGAATGATACAACACATTCATACACATATATGATAACGTTAATCTCGTTGACTAGTACAAGTATAAAACTTGCCTCAACCGGAGGCGATGAAATCCTTCCACGAACAACGAATGGCGTCCTCCGATAAACACAAGTGCTCGAACAACCTTGAATGAAATACAATTCATTCAATAACACAATATCAATCGAAATCAACACAACGACCGAAAGAAACTCTTTAAGACATTTAATCGAACACTAAATGTTCAAAGTTCCTCAAGAACCTAAGAATCATCAATCAGGTTGAACGAATCGAAGATATGGATATATAATCCATAGAATACGATTAATAATGTTCACTAGCATCAACCGATTCATCAAATTCGGACGAACAACGAAAATCAAGAAGAAATCTCGAAAATCAAATTCTAGGAGATTTCAAGAAATTACCTCGATCCGACGAAGAACAATGATTTGATGTTGATATAATCGACAAGAATCCTCAAAAACGCTTAGAAATCGAGTGGAATCGACCAAAAACTCCACTCCCCAATTTATCCCGTCGCCAACCGCACCCGGGTGAAGAAATGGGGTGAAATGAAGTCTAGCCCGTCGTCCAGGCCTTATATAGCCGACAGAGTTACGGCCGTAATAGGCAGGGCCTTACGGCCATAAATCGGCACTTACGGCCGTACCCGGCAGGTCCTTACGGCCGTAACCGGTATTCGTCCGGAAGCTGCCTGGCGCCCGTACGGCCGTAACTCTCGGCCCTTACGGCCGTAACCGGCATTCATCAGGCCATGCCTGCCGATCACTTACGACCGTAACTGGAACATTACGGCCGTAACTCGGCAAAGCAAGATTACCAAGATCAGGCGGCCGTGACTTACTGTAGCCACCTCGACGGCCCGGACAAGCCCGAAACCCGAACCTGAATATGAATCAAAGATACAGTTACGAAGTACTCGCAAAGACGAATCCAAACGCTAAGTGAACACACGATTCCGACCACCCGAAGGCTTGAAATTCGACAATGGAAAGTAATTACCCCAAACTTTTGGAAATTACGAAAATGGCCCAAAACGTCCGAATTACACGATACACGATCGAAACACCAAGCTAAAGCTCGAAACATGAATAATAACATTAAATGAACTTACGAGAAACTCGAACCAATAGTTTCGGACGAGATTCGCAAGAATCGTACTCAAGTACGGAAAAGCCGTTTAAGAACACGGAACTCAATAAAAGGATACCGAAACGAACTCGGATAACAAAAAGTTCATAATTAAATACTCTCAGAATGACGAAACGGTCACAACGGAGTCGCTAAGATGGACATCCGCCAAAAAAATAAAATTACCGAAAAATCAAAACTGCGGATATTACATACTACCCTCCTTAAAAGAAGTTTCGTCCCGAAACTTAAGGGTAAACAACTCAGGATATGAACTATCCATCACAATCTGAAAACGACATCTCCAGGAATACTCCTTAACGCGAACCACTTCGCCTGTACAACTGGGCCAACTCCCATATAAGCACTGACTCACGCTTCAAAAGAAAAGCGACAACGCACATATAGTCCTCGGGACCATATCAATTGCACGCCCAAGTCCTCATGACTTGACATCTCGAATCACAATGAACAATTACCTAGATTATCACGAAATCTCGGGTACAGCACAAAAAATGCATCAAATGACCCAAATCTCAAGATTCTCAAATACGATCATTATAAAATAGATCAACAATAAATGATCCACAACCACGATACATTATTACGGATTAAGTTACACATAAATCCGAAAACAGAGAAAGGAAAATACAAAAATTAAGGCTACAAATCAAATGTACCCAACACCGATATCCTCCAGATAATCGATCTCCTAGATCTCATCGATTTAAGGAGACCCAAACCTGAACTCACCGCTCAATATGACCCCGAAAGGTCACAAGAACAGGAACAATCGCAATGAATGATAATGAATCGAAATCCAACAAGGATCAAGAATGAATCACCGGGGTGAAATGATAACGTAATGAGTGATAGCTCAAATGAAATGATTGGAACCATTGTTCCCCGCGAAGTGAATGATTAGTTTGATAGTTATAAGTCTCAATGTGATTGATATATGATGAATGAGTTATATGAATGAATGAACGACAAATGAAATGAATGATTATCCTATTACCGAGCAAGAATTAACTTGCTCAAAACCGGTGATGAATGTCCTATTGTATCACAGTTAAAGCAAACAACAGTCGAACTCGTAAATGCGAGATGAAGATGCTCTCCCAGCACGAAGACGACTAGAAAACGATCTCTTGGACGTCGGAGTCTGATGTCCCTCTGACAGCTCTTTCCATACCGAGACAGGAAAGTCACATGATAATTACAGATCCCGTATGAAGATCACATTATGATTACGTTACGGAATGATGATAATGAGCATACATGCTCTAACATAATAGATGCATTAATAATGCGGTAAAATGATCGTCCATATGATGCCGGAATATGATTAGATCGCATGAAAGATCGAATGAGGTAACATGATTATCTGATGAAATTCCTCGAATGATTACCTTGAACAAGTTAACAAGGTTGAAAATTCGATCCACAAGATCAACCACTGAACCGTGAGATGGACTGGATGATTAATGAATTAACTGAGCGATGAGATTGACTGAGTGATGAATGAATTAACTGAACAATGAGATTGACTAAGTGATGAATGAATTAACTGAACAATGAGATTGACTGAGTGATGAATGAATTAACTGAACAATGAGATTGACTGAGTGATGAATGAATTAACTGAACAATGAGATTTACTAAGTGATGAATGAATTAACATGCTCGACAAGATCAAAATGATGATTGAGGATTATTAGCTGATGAATGAGTTGATCCTTAACGCTTACACAGGTCACACGTGCTCCAAAACAATTAGTCATGAATCAATCATAACACTAATATCACATATAGGTTTCAACAAAGCATGTATAATTAATGACATAATGAATGTAAGAACATAAAGAGAATCGAGTCCTTACACAGGTCATACGAAGCTTCGAGGTCTCGCGATACTAGTCTTCACTGATGACGACTCGATGAATGAATGACTCGTGCAGTCGTACAAATTTCACGACTCACAAAACCCGACTGTCCAGATTGTCATAACCTGACAGTCTCACTACTACCGCATCGGTAGAGCCACATAACTCACATATCAGGGTATCTCACAACCCAAAGCTCTGATACCATCTTCTGTAACACCCCCAGATCCCATTGGGTTTTTACAGTGCCGTGGACCCCACACCCGGAGATCCACCAGGCGAACATGACTAAAATACATTAAAATTAACCAACAATGGAGATCACAGTCCCTACCATGATATCCGACACAATGTTCCGATAAGGAATTTTAATGACAATGATGGGCGTACATGGCCAAAATGAAAATACAACCACACCCACGAGCCTTGCTCGGGTAATACATAATGACAATGACTGACAAACTGTAGTACACTCCAACTGACTGACCAACATGAACAACTCGGGCTAGTATCGCTCGAATGCCTCGTCGCCATCATCATGCCCCTGTGTCTCAACTCTCTCCTCGCAAGCACCTAAAACATGAAAATATGTTCCGCCCCCACGGGTCAGTCATCCAGATAATGAACATCAAATACATGTATAACATGATATACATCCAAAGGCAGAATGAAACGGTACAATGTTAATAATAATACGAGATGCTCACAAACCAAGGTAATAACCGAGCATTCGTGAAATAATATGCCCACGACATATGATCAATACCTGCTCAACAGGTTAAAGTATACGTGCCCAACGGCAAATCAGTGATACAGAACACCACAATGAATTACACGAGGATGAACCAAAGTGGAACTGAATTAAATATGAATCACAATGAATTACGTGAAGATGAACCAAACCAGAACTGAATTAATTATGAATCACAATGAATTACATGAAGATGAACCAAACCAAAACTTAATTAAATATGAATCACAATGAATTACATGAAGATGAACCAAACCAGAACTGAATTAAATATGAATCACAATGAATTACATGAAGATGAACCAAACCCAAACTGAATTAAATATGAATCACAATGAATTACATGAAGATGAACCAAACCAGCCCAAAGCTGTAACAATGAAGGCTGAAGCCACAACACGAAGCCGTATCAAAATGAAACCATCCAATGGCCGTCGACCTACTGAGCTGTAGGTGTTGGGGAAATAACCGCGAAGGTTCAGGCCCCACCAAACTTACCCATAATGAAACCATCCAATGGCCGTTGACCTACTGAGTTGTAGGTGTTGGGGGAAACAACCGCGAAGGTTCAGGCCCCACCAAACTTACCCCATAATGAAACCATACAATGACCGTTGACCTACTGATTTGTAGGTGTTGGGGGAAACAACCGCGAAGGTTCAAGCCCCACCAAACTTACCCCATAATGAAACCATCCAATGGTCGTTGACCTACTGAGTTGTAGGTGTTGGGAAGTCAACCGTTAAGGTTTCAAACTCCCGAAACTTACTCATAATGAAATCACCCAATGACCGTTGACCTACTGACTGTAGGTGTTGGGAAGTCAACCACGAAGGTTTCAAACTCCGCAAACTTACCCATCAAGCACTAGCCGATACTAGCCTCCAAAACACAACTAATCATAAACGGCAATGATCCCAAGATTACCGAATTCACGAGAATGATAGTGTGCTGCCTTGAGTCGGCCAACACGATAATGATGACTCACGGATGGGTACCGTCCTCGGCGGTCCCAATTTAATACCTCGATTACCTTAGAATGGTCAATCGATAACAACGACACAACAGATGGGAACTATCCTCGACAGCCCCAATTCAATACCTCGATTGCCTTAGAATGGCCAACCGAGAACAATGATGCAGCGGATGATTAAATACCTAGATTGCCTTAGAAAGGCCAATCGATAACAATGATACAACGAATGATTGAGTACCTCGATTGCCTTAGAACGGCCAATCGATAACAATGATACAATGAATGATTGAGCACCTCGATTTCCTTAGAACGTCCAATCGATAACAATGATACAATGAATGATTGAGTACCTCGATTGCCTTAAAACGGCCAATCGATACCAATGATACAATGAATGCCTCGACACCTTTAATCGGTTACCGACGACGAAAATGAGAAATGAATACGTCAATGCTTTCAATCAGCCAAAACAACATCAAGGACAAAACTCCAATATTAATAACAATGATTAAAACGATGTCTTAGATCGACATCAATATTAACAACAACATTCGATACATCGATACCGCGAACCGGCAATCGACAATAACATTAACAACGAGTATCCCAATGCCTTGAACCGGCCATTAATGAATGATAATAAACATTTGGCATAATTGCCGAAGAGTATCGAACAATCCCCTAATATCAATGAACTTATGAAGAGACTAAGTCTCGGAATGATACAACACATTCACACACATATATGATAACGTTAATCTCATTGACTAGTACAAGTATAAAACTTGCCTCAACCGGAGGCGATGAAATCCTTCCACGAACAACGAACGACGTCCTCCGATAAACACAAGTGCTCGAACAACCTTGAATGAAATACAATTCATTCAATAACACAATATCAATCGAAATCAACACAACGACCGAAAGAAACTCTTTGAGACATTTAATCGAACACTAAATGTTCAAAGTTCCTCAAGAACCTAAGAATCATCAATCGGGTTGAACGAATCGAAGATATGGATATACAATCCATAGAATACGATTAATAATGTTCACTAGCATCAACCGACTATCAAATTCGTACGAACAACGAAAATCAAGAAGAAATCTCGAAAATCAAATTCTAGGAGATTTCAAGAAATTACCTCGATCCGACGAAGAACAATGATTTGATGTTGATATTGTAACACCCCCAAGTTATTCAGGGTATATTACAGCGCCGTGAGCCCCGCCGTGGGACCCACAAGGCTAAACATACGCGGAACTATAAACTTGACCGAGAAGGTCTACATACAATGGAAAGAAAGACGATACAAATGGTATTCAAAACCATAACCAATGAAACCATATACATCACTGCACAAATCAATACCTCGGCAACACAGTAGGAACATCAAGAAGCGAAATACAATACTCGAGTATTTAAAAATCCATTCGATTACAACAACACGAATGGAGGAATCCAAGAAAATAACCGGAGACAAAACACGATCACACTTGCCCATCATCTTCATGCCGACCCGTACCCACTGTCCGCTCTCTGGAACTGAAATACATGAAACGTATTTCCCCATAGAGGGTTAGCCGTCGAATAGCTAGTGCAAGTATAACAATATGAAACATAATACTCCTCGACAATAAAGTAAATGTAATCCGTCAATTCATCAATATCCGTCAATTCATCAATTTAAGACTAGTATTAGGAATGACTAAAATCTCAAGGCGTATGTGAATGCCGTAGAAACGGTTCGTTCATATCATACGCCGTTACATGTAGGAATGCCGTCAAAGCGGTTCGTTCATTACATGCCAACATTATTTCATATGAATGCCGTAGAAGCGGTTCGTTCATATCAACCATGGAATCGCACTGGAGGCTACGAAACCCTCGAGAGGACCATAGGCCCATCCGGAGTGGCTATAAATAATCATACCATCAATATTTCATACTTTCAAGGTCGAACGTACAATCATAAATGTATACTTGCCTTTGAGACATCGAGAAATCGAGCAGAGGAAAGGTATGAGTTCGGTAGGTCCGAAACGCGCTTAGGCACCTAAGCGATTCGCAAGGAATATGACAATTAATTATCCATACTCAAATTACGAAGAGACTCGAAACTCGTCTACGATTCAAGAAAATATACGAGTGGATAACTAAAGGTTGGGAAATCGCCCAAACTCTCACAAGTCCAACGGCACAATCTAACCCGTAAAATCGGAAGAAAACACTCATACGGTATAGATATATAGCCAAATCTCACGGTTCTCAAGCTTCAATCGGACAAAACGGACGAATCTACGAAAACCCCAAAATCGACACAAAATTCAAAGTGTTCTTGAATAATCTTTCAATAATCCGGTGAATACTCAAACATGTCCATAATCACGCATATATCACACCATACACCATGATTTAATCATCCAAAACGTCAATACCCACACAAAATCGAGAAGTCAAGATGTCGAAGAAATTACCTCTTGAATATCCAAGCTCTATGATCCAAGGAACACGCGTTAGATCGATTATCCGGGCTTCCCGATCGAAAGGAGATGAAGAAAATCAAACACTCAAATGATTTGTGAAGGAAATCCCTCCCTCAAGCTCTCTCTCTCGGTTGTAGGTGAAGAAATGGGGAAGAAATGAGCTGAAATGCTCAAAAAAACAATTAAAGGGGTTGACTACCTGCCGGACACGGCCGTGCCGATCGGCACGGTCGTGGCGCGCAATCGCCGGCGAGGGACTCGGCCGTGTCCGCTTGACACGGCCGTCGCGGCGCGTAGGGCTGCCGATAGTGACCCGTCAAGCGGCTTCGGCATGACTCGACCGTGTCACGGAACACGGTCGGGCGTCTGGGCGATCGGTTACGCTTATCCGGAAGAGTTCGACTCGGCCGTGCTAGACGACACGGTCGGGTCCTGTGGCAGAAACTTCGGCATTTCCGGACGAGTACGGCACGGGCCGTGTCGGACGACACGGCCGAGTTCGGTCGGCAGTGATCGGCCAATAACTGAGAAATGAGCGGGGGAGCTAAAACGACCATAACTCTCTCGTCCGGACTCCGATTGACTCACCGTTTGAACCATTGGAAAGCTAACTCGATGATCTATAATATTGCAAAGATTAAGAATTTTTGGAGTTTCCAAGAATTTATGGTGATTTAACAAAGTCGAACTCATACGTGGAAAAGTCGCTAAAGAACACGGAATTCAACGAGCGATACAAGAAACGAACTCGGATGACAAAAAGTGTAGAATTAATAATTCTCAGGATGACGGAACGGTCCCAAGCAAGTCGTCAAAATAGACTTCCGCCAAAAATAGAAAATTTCCGGGGATCAAAATTACGGGTATTACATTCTACCCTCCTTAAAAGAAGTTTCGTCCGAAACTTAAAGCAGTAGGGAGAAGAAATATTTCGCTAGGAAAAACTCAACGAGATGCACAAGAACCGAAACTTACGCCCAAACGGCGAATCATCAATATAGAACACCACAATACATTACCCGAAGGCAAACCAAACCAATGCCGAAAAAGATACGAATTCACAATGCCCGAAGGCTCCAACGGAAATACCGATACATAACAATGGCCTGAAAGCCGAACAGCCCAAAGCTGTAAATCATCACAATACAGATCTCAAAGAAGCAAACCTGATCGTCGGACATACCCCTCGGCGTATGAACAACGATCGCAAATCGTCGGACATATCCAATACAACATGGACTACGAACGATCAATCAATAAAGCTCAAGAGGGACATCACAAGACGCCCGATCCAGGAAATGTGTCCGTGCACATGTCCACCCCGTATACGAGAATCCGAATATACGTGTGACAATGTACCTAATTAGCCTCAAGAACTACGTCTCGTGTGCACGGTCCAATGCGGAAATATCCACGCATGACCATCGAGTGCACGGCTAAAAATCCTACACATAACCAATCGGCACGCAGACATGATTCGGATATGCCACGATACAACATGACAACGAAACTCAAGGGATAAAACATCCATATGGATCATACGACTCACCAAGTGAACGATGACACGAATAATGAAAGATCGACACGACCAACGATATTCAAAACAACCATCCTGGGATCAGAATTCCCTAAGGACCGATTAACACGAGCAACGATCACAACACAACAGTTCGGGAAATCCTCAACCTTCAACGATCACAAAATTACCGAGTTCACAAGAATAATAGTGTGCTGCCTTGAATCGGTCAACACGACAATAATAATTCAACGGATGGGAATTATCGTTGATAATCCCAATTCAATACTTCGATTACCGTAGAATGGCCAATCGATAACAATTATACAACGGATGGGAATTATCTTTTTGACAACGGGTGGAAATTATCTTTGATAATCCCAATTCAATATATCGATCACCGTTAGAGCGGACAATCGATAATAATTATACAACGGATGGGAATTATCTTTGATAATCCCAATTCAATATATATCGATAACCTTCAGAACGGTTAACCGATAACAATTGTACAACGGATGTCTCAACACCTTTAATCGGTTACCGATAACGAAGATGATAATCGAATACGTCGATGCCTTCAATCGGCCAAAACGACATCAATAGAAAAACACTGATATCAATAACGACGATTCACAAAAAATATCTTGATGGAACATCAATCAATAACAACAATCGATACGTCGATGCCGCGAACCGGCTATCAACAACAATATCTCAAAGAAACATCAATCAACAATAACAATCGATATGTCGATACCGCGAACCGGCTATCGACAACAATATTACCAACAAGTACCGCAATGCCTTGGATCGGTCATTTACGAACAACAATAATATTTGGCATAATTTGCCGAAGGGTATCGTATCAAACAATCCCCTGATATCAACAAAATCATAAAGAGACCAAGTCTCGAAATGATACACACATTCATACACATACATGATAACATTAATCTCATTGACCAGTACAAGTATAAAACTTGCCTCGATATCAATACAACGTACTGTTACCAATTCAGTTGATTTCGTCTTACGAATTCCCTCAGTCTCGACCAAGTTAATCTACGAACCCTTCAACCTTAACCGCAACACAACAGTCATAATTCACGATCAAACATCATACCTTATCGTAAAACGAAGGATTGATAATCAACCGGTTCGATGACGACCAATATCAATACCACCAAACCACGAACTCAATCGTTTTACCATATCTCGACTAATCACAGTCTGAACAATCCACTCAGACACTTACAAATCCACATCCACAATACGAGTGAAATATGATGATCATATCGACAACCAATTCGGACCAATAATAAGGGTCTAAATGTTCCAAACTCAATTCTTAAATACGAATTGACAAGGTTCCCTTCTCGTAAATCCATCGTTAAAATTTACTTATGACCGTCATCAATTCGAATCATCCGACTGGTTCAAAACAATAGATAATCATATTAAAAAGGTTATCAAACAATCCAATCATTCGATTTGAATATTTGCTCCATACGTATGGGCTTCCAAATTCAGAGATGAATAATAGTCTCATCAAACTCATAATCACATTCGTATTCCTATACGAATATTATTTCCAACACATAGTTTAGCTCTAGATATGAATATTCCATATTCATTTTCAAAACATCAACACTTCTAAAAAAAAAAATTTCATCACCTCGTATAATTCAAGAGTTCTTCAAGAACATGAAATATCCGAAATCACGTTCCGAACAACATATCCGAGGTATATATCTCCATGTTACCATTTTCTTCATCATGTCATTCATACAATCTCAAGAATCGCAACAAAACCCTTATCACCATATGAAGAAGATCTCAATGATCATCTCAACATCCGAAATCTCTTATTACAATTCCAATAAATCTCGTATAACATTATCACATGATACCATAATTGTAACACCCCAGATCCTCCTGGGAATATTACACGCCATAAACCCTTCTCACAAGGATTTACCAGGCTAAGCACAATTTCCACGTCATTCCAAAAATGCCAAAAAGACCGATGACGGTAATATTTTTCAAATACTAAAAAAAATCATTTTCCAAATACCGTCAAAACGATCAAGATTAAAATGCCAAAAACTCGGCTTAGGAATCGGTTTTACAAAATAAAATTTGATTGGCAAAATACCAAAATCCATTTCAAAAATACTTACGCAATGGATAAAAATACGATCCAATTTATGCATTTTCATTGAAATAAGACGAACATCAAAATACACGATTCCCAACATACTCCCTCCCAAGTAGTAATCCAAAAAGAAAAAAATGAGCCACTATCAAAGGGATACGAGGATTACCTTGTATGGACGAACCACGAAGAAAGAATAATTGAACTCCATTCCAAGAATCATTAAATCATCATAGTCATCATATGGCCTCAAGAACATCAAGATCTCTATGATTCCATAATCATAATCAACATATTCAAAGCATATCATTATCTTCCTTCAACATAAACCTCATAGAATATGGATAACACAAGAAATCACTTCAAGAATCAACAATAGTTCCATAACCAAGCTCTAATTCCATGATCCCAAGCTCACAATCATGTTAAAAGTGTTTAGAACACTCTTAAAGGTGAAGAGGGACGAGTTTTGGAGAGAAATGTCTCAAAGAATCGTGAGAGAAATGAAAGGCAACACTTCAATATATAAATTGCACTCTCATTACGTACGTAAGTGTCCTTTCTTAACGTACGTAACAACTTTAACGTACGTAATCCAATATCCATAACGTACGTAACCAACTCACTGTCTCATTCCGTGCAGTCCATTACGTACGTAACCCATACCATATAACGTACGTAATATACCAGTTGACTTGCTACAGTACCATGGTTGTGTTACGTACGTAACACATCCTGTATAACGTACGTAACCATGCCAATCTTACGTACGTAATCTCACCTTATTAACGTACGTAATAATTCCATACTTAGCCAATTTCAACAGTTCCTGTCCAAAGTCATGACATACCAAATACGAGCATACGGCAAAATCAATACATATACTCAATTCAATAACATTGTCATACGTTCACAACGTCCTCGAGCATAATTAACCATCCACGATATCCAATATATAAACGAAAAAAAAATATATCCGAAAAATCGGGGTATTACACTCTACCCCCCTTAAAAATAAGTTTCGTCCTCGAAACTTACAATCACTCGTACAAACAACATTTCAACGGGAATTCAATTTCACCAAGAATTATCGAATAATTCGAACAACATACTTACAAGTCTGCGAAGTCGAAGATCTCCCGTGATATAGCATGCGACTCCTAAACAAAGTCTCAACATAATATCGATACACACCATTATCGCCATTAGCAACTTAACAAAATCTCAAGGAAGAGTTCACGTCCGTGACCACGGCCACGATTCTTCCTACTTTCAGCCAACAATTCTGAAAGGCACGCACGTGCGTAAGTATAATCCGAATCGCACATTCTCGAAGTGACCAATTCCCAAGAATACCAAGCTATAAACGAAACGATTAAGAAAAATACGAGAAGAGTGAGAGGACTTACAAGTACCGGTCACACTGTGATGATGGCAGAGTAGTGATACTATGGGCAAATGCCGACTCAATCGACCCAAAAGACCGACAGCCTAGGTATCCATAAACCTAAGCTCTGATACCATATTCTGTAACACCCCCAAGTTATTCAGGGTATATTACAGCGCCGTGAGCCCCGCCGTGGGACCCACAAGGCTAAACATACGCGGAACTATAAACTTGACCGAGAAGGTCTACATACAATGGAAAGAAAGACGATACAAATGGTATTCAAAACCATAACCAATGAAACCATATACATCACTGCACAAATCAATACCTCGGCAACACAGGCCGGAACATCAAGGAAACTGAAATACAATACTCGAGTATTTAAAAATCCATTCGATACAACAACACCGAATGGAGGAATCCAAGAAAATAACCGAGACAAAACACGGTATCACACTTGCCCATCATCTTCATGCCGACCCGGTACCCACTGTCCGCTCTCCTGGAACTCAAATACATGAAACGTATTTCCATAAAGGGGTTAGCCGTCGAATAGCTAGTGCAAGTATAACAATATGAAACATAATACTTCTCGACAATAAAGTAAATGTAATCCGTCAATTCATCAATATCCGTCAATTCATCAATTTAAGACTAGTATTCCGGAATGACTAAAATCTCAAGACGTATGTGAATGCCGTAGAAACGGTTCGTTCATATCATACGCCGTTACATGTAGGAATGCCGTCAAAACGGTTCGTTCATTACATGCCAACATTATTTCATATGAATGCCGTAGAAACGGTTCGTTCATATCAACCATGGAATCGCACCAGAGGCTACGAAACCCTCAGAGGACCATAGGCCCATCCCGGAGTGGCTATAAATAATCATACCATCAATATTTCATACTTTCAAGGTCGAGAACGTACAATCATAAATGTATACTTGCCTTTGAGACATCGAGAAATCGAACAGAGGAAAGGTATGAGTTCGGTAGGTCCGAGAACGCGCTTCCGGCACCTAAACGATTCGCAAGGAATATGACAATTAATTATCCATACTCAAATTACACGAAGAGACTCCCGAAACTCGTCTACGATTCAAGAAAATATACGAGTGGATAACTAAAGGTTGGGAAATCGCCCAAACTCTCACAAGTCCAAAAACGGCACAATCTAACCCGTAAAATCGGAAGAAAACACTCATACGGTATAGATATATATCAAAATCTCAAGGTTCTCAAGCTTCAATCGGACAAAACGGACGAATCTACGAAAACCCCCAAAATCCAACACAAAATTCAAAGTGTTCTTTAATAATCTTTCAATAATCCGGTGAATACTCAAACATGTCCATAATCACGCATATATCACACCATACACCATGATTTAATCATCCAAAACGTCAATACCCACACAAAATCGAGAAGTCAAGATGTCGAAGAAATTACCTCTTGAATATCCAAGCTCTATGATCCAAGAAACACGCGTTAGATCGATTATCCGGGCTTCCCGATCGAAAGGAGATGAAGAAAATCAAACACTCAAATGATTTGTGAAGGAAATCCCTCCCTCAAGCTCTCTCTCTCGGTTGTAGGTGAAGAAATGGGGAAGAAATGAGCTGAAATGCTCAAAAACAATTAAAGGGTTGACTACCTGCCGGACACGGCCCGTGCCGATCGGCACGGTCGTGGCGCGCAAATCGCCGACAGGGACTCGACCGTGTCTGCCCGGCGGTCGCGGCGCGAGGGCTGCCGATAGTGACCGTCCGGCGACTCGGCATGACTCGACCGTGTCTGGAACACGGTCGGGCGTCAAGCGATCGGTTACGGCTTATCCGGAAGAGTTCGACTCGGCCGTGCCCGACACGGTCGGGTCTGTGGCGTAAACGGCATTTCCGGACGAGTACGGCACGGGCCGTGTCGGACGACACGGCCGAGTTCGGTCGGCAGTGATCGGCCAATAACTGAGAAATGAGCGGGGGAGCTAAAACGACCATAACTCTCTCGTCCGGACTCCGATTGACTCAACGTTTGAACCATTGGAAAGCTAACTCGATGATCTATAATATTGAAAAGATTAAGAATTTTTGGAGTTTCCAAGAGTTTATGGTGATTTAACAAAGTCGAACTCATACGTGGAAAAGTCGCTAAAGAACACGGAATTCAACAGAACGATACCGAAACGAACTCGGATGACAAAAAGTGTAGAATTAATCATTCTCAGGATAACGAAACGGTCCCAAGCAAGTCGTCAAAATAGACTTCCGCCAAAAATAGAAAATTTCCGGGGATCAAAATTACGGGTATTACAGATATAATCGACAAGAATCCTCAAAAACGCTTAGAAATCGAGTGGAATCGACCAAAAACTCCACTCCCCGATTTATCCCGTCGCCAGCCGCACCCGGGTGAAGAAATGGGGTGAAATTAAGTCTAGCCCGTCGTCCAGGCCTTATATGGCCGACAGAGTTACGACCGTAATTAGCAGGGCCTTACGGCCATCACTCGGCACTTACGGCCGTACCCGGCAGGTCCTTACGGCCAAAACCGGCATTCGTCCGGAAGCTGCCTGGCGCCCGTACGGCCATAACTCTTGGCCCTTACGGCCGTAACCGGCATTCGTTAGGCCATGCCTGCCGATCACTTACGGCCGTAACTAGTACCTTACGGCCGTAACTCGGCCAGGCCAGTACCAGCTCAAGACTGTGCGGCCGTGACTCGGCCGTGGCCACCCCCGATGTTCGCTAAATTTTTAGACAATCCGCAAGTGTACGGAAAATATGTAGAAAGCGGCGAGTAAGGTCGTATTCCACAGAGACTAAATATTCTTATTGTGTTGAGTATTAGATTATAGTGTTCCCGGTTTTATCTAGACGATCGAAAGGTAAAATGGATGATTAATGAAATAACATACAATAATCACAATAAATGAAAACGATTGAAAATATCCGAATGGAAACGAATTGCAAGAGTTTAGAAAGGTATATTCCAAGGCTAGGTTTCCGTTGATTACTAAATTTAGTCGGGATTGGTTTCAAAAGGTTCTAAGTGCGTTTCTAAAACGACGATCACAACAATATTTTAAAGTCTCTCTCGAGATGCATTAAACGTAGATTACACAACTTATAACAACGTCTCCGTCTATTATAAATCATCTGACTCCAAAATGTTCATAAGATTAGATATCATCATAGTACCTCACCGATTTCTCAATCTCGTAATTTACTACGTCAAATACTCGAAACCTATTAATGCCCTCTTCTCTCGAATTATGAGCAATTAAGTTTAACATGTAAAAATATTGATCAAGTGTCTAAACATGAATTAAAACAAAGCATTTGATAAAGAAATCACACTAGATAAATATAATCATCAATCCCTCAAAATCATAGCAAATCAACGTACTCCCATGCCCGGAATCTAAAGAGTTTAGCCGGACATGGTAATGAAAGGAAGATTAATAATCATCATGTTCATGCTAATAAAAACAACAAAATGAATAAAAGATAGGAAGAAGATAAAACTCGTGGTGTGTCTTGATCGATCCCGGTTGAAGCCTTCAAATGTTCTTGAAGTGTTCTTCAAGAATTTCTTCAAAACCCCTTCTTTTTGGAATGAAAACCACTTAATCTTTTGTTATTCTCTCTCTCTAATCTCTCCAAATTTCAGCATATCCCTTATCTTGCCCCATATCCTCCTTTTATAAGGTTAAAAGTATCACTTTTTCCACACAAATCTTGCAAAATTGTCAAAAGATGATATTTCCACCGAAAAGTGACACGGCCCGTGTCAAATGACACGGCCCGTGTCAAATGACACGGCCCGTGTCATAGTATGCTCAAAACTCCAATTCTTGCTGGACAGGGAACTCGACCGTGTCAATTGACACGGTCGAGCAAATGACACGACCGTGCCGAATGGCACGGCCCATGTCAGACTCCTATAGAAAATGAAAAGTGCCTGGATGTGAAACCCGACCGTGTCCATATGGCACGGCCGGGGTAATGACACGGCCTGTGTCAATTGACACGGGCGGGCTCGTGTTGACTCGTTTTGACACCGTTTTGATTCCGTTTCTCTCGTTTCCGCATTGCTTGATATGTGTTGGGGTTGGAGACTTCGTTCTTGCTTGATTTATGTCCATAAAGTACCTATAAAATCAATAAAACATACCCAAGCGTGATCGAGTCCAATAAACACAATATGAGTATAAACGACACAGTTCTACACATTTTAGGATCTTAAAACCCGAAAAATCGGTGCAAAAATATGTGTAAAAATGAGTGTCATCAAAATCCACCAAACTTGAACGTTGATCGTCCCGAGCAATGCACTTTAAAATAACCACTCTTAAGGGAACTCGTCCCTCAACATACCTCAAAGGATCATTCTGAAAATTCTTCAATACGCCTCAAGAAATAAATAAGTCGAGTTCTATAAAGTATTCAAATCTCGGGGGTGCTTCCTTAACATCATAGCTAATACTTGAATAATATGAACCTCGCCGGTCTAGTGTATTCCCTCACTCTCAAAGTGTATAATGGGATAAGTGACGCTCAAAACTCATTCAATGAAATAAGAATCCCCATAGGCTTGCCAATCGTCTACATCTCTACCACTAGTTGTGCATGCAAATTTGGTGAAGATGAACCAAACCAGCCCGAAGCTGTAACAATGAAGGCCGAAGCCACAACATGAAGCCGTATCAAAATGAAACCATCCAATGGCCGTCGACCTACTGAGCTGTAGGTGTTGGGGGAAATAACCGCGAAGGTTCAGCCCCCACCAAACTTACCCATAATGAAACCATCCAATGGCCGTTGACCTACTGAGTTGTAGGTGTTGGGGGAAACAACCGCGAAGGTTCAGGCCCCACCAAACTTACCCCATAATGAAACCATACAATGACCGTTGACCTACTGATTTGTAGGTGTTGGGGGAAACAACCGCGAAGGTTCAGGCCCCACCAAACTTACCCCATAATGAAACCATCCAATGGTCGTTGACCTACTGAGTTGTAGGTGTTGGGAAGTCAACCGTTAAGGTTTCAGACTCCCCAAACTTACTCATAATGAAATCACCCAATGACCGTTGACCTACTGACTGTAGGTGTTGGGAAGTCAACCACGAAGGTTTCAAACTCCGCAAACTTACCCATCAAGCACTAGCCGATACTAGCCTCCAAAACACAACTAATCATAAACGGCAATGATCTCAAGATTACCGAATTCACGAGAATGATAGTGTGCTGCCTTGAGTCGGCCAACACGATAATGATGACTCACGGATGGGTACCGTCCTCTGCGGTCCCAATTCAATACCTAGATTACCTTAGAATGGTCAATCGATAACAACGACACAACGGATGGGAACTATCCTCGACAGCCCCAATTCAATACCTCGATTGCCTTAGAATGGCCAACCGAGAACAATGATGCAGCGGATGATTCAATACCTCGATTGCCTTAGAAAGGCCAATCGATAACAATGATACAACGACTGATTGAGTACCTCGATTGCCTTAGAATGGCCAATCGACAACAATGATACAATGAATGATTGAGCACCTCGATTGCCTTAGAACGTCCAATCGATAACAATGATACAATGAATGATTGAGTACCTCGATTGCCTTAAAACAGCCAATCGATACCAATGATACAATGAATGCCTCGACACCTTTAATCGGTTACCGACGACGAATATGAGAAATGAATACGTCAATGATTTCAATCGGACAAAACAACATCAAGGACAAAACTCCAACATTAATAACAATGATTACAACGATGTCTTAGATCGACATCAATATTAACAACAACAATCGATACATCGATACCGCGAACCGGCAATCGACAATAACATTAACAACGAGTATCCCAATGCCTTGAACCGGCCATTAATGAATGATAATAAACATTTGGCATAATTGCCGAAGAGTATCGTATCGAACAATCCCCTAATATCAATTAACTTATGAAGAGACTAAGTCTCGGAATGATACAACACATTCACACACATATATGATAACGTTAATCTCATTGACTAGTACAAGTATAAAACTTGCCTCAACCGGAGGCGATGAAATCCTTCCACGAACAACGAACGACGTCCTCCGATAAACACAAGTGCTCGAACAACCTTGAATGAAATACAATTCATTCAATAACACAATATCAATCGAAATCAACACAACAACCGAAAGAAACTCTTTGAGACATTTAATCGAACACTAAATGTTCAAAGTTCCTCAAGAACCTAAGAATCATCAATCGGGTTGAACGAATCGAAGATATGGATATACAATCCATATAATACGATTAATAATGTTCACTAGCATCAACCGACTATCAAATTCGGACGAACAACGAAAATCAAGAAGAAATTTCGAAAATCAAATTCTAGGAGATTTCAAGAAATTACCTCGATCCGACGAAGAACAATGATTTGATGTTGATATAATCGACAAGAATCCTCAAAAACGCTTAGAAATCGAGTGGAATCGACCAAAAACTCCACTCCCCGATTTATCCCGTCGCCAGCCGCACCCGGGTGAAGAAATGGGGTGAAATGAAGTCTAGCCCGTCGTCCAGGCCTTATATGGCCGACAGAGTTACGGCCGTAATCGGCAGGGCCTTACGGCCATAACTCGGCACTTACGGCCGTACCCGGCAGGTCCTTACGGCTGTAACCGGCATTCGTCCGGAAGCTGCCTGGCGCCCGTACATCCATAACTCTTGGCCCTTACGGCCGTAACCGGAATTCGTTAGGCCATGCCTGCCGATCACTTACGGCCGTAACTGGTACCTTACGGCCGTAACTCGGCCAGGCCAGTACCATCTCAAGACTGTGCGGCCGTGACTCGGCCGTGGCCACCCCCGATGTTCGCTAAATTTTTAGACAATCCGCAAGTGTACGGAAAATATGTAGAAAGCGGCGAGTAAGGTCGTATTCCACAGAGACTAAATATTCTTATTGTGTTGAGTATTAGATTATAGTGTTCCCGGTTTTATCTAGACGATCGAAAGGTAAAATGGATGATTAATGAAATAACATACAATAATCACAATAAATGAAAACGATTGAAAATATCCGAATGGAAACGAATTGCAAGAGTTTAGAAAGGTATATTCCAAGGCTAGGTTTCCGTTGATTACTAAATTTAGTCGGGATTGGTTTCAAAAGATTCTAAGTGCATTTCTAAAACGACGATCACAACAATATTTTAAAGTCTCTCTCGAGATGCATTAAACGTAGATTACACAACTTATAACAACGTCTCCGTCTATTATAAATCATCTGACTCCAAAATGTTCATAAGATTAGATATCATCATAGTACCTCACCGATTTCTCAATCTCGTAATTTACTACGTCAAATACTCGAAACCTATTAATGCCCTCTTCTCTCGAATTATGAGAAATTAAGTTTAACATGTAAAAATATTGATCAAGTGTCTAAACATGAATTAAAACCAAGCATTTGATAAAGAAATCACACTAGATAAATATAATCATCAATCCCTCAAAATCATAGCAAATCAACGTACTCCCATGCCCGGAATCTAAAGAGTTTAGCCGGACATGGTAATGAAAGGAAGATTAATAATCATCATGTTCATGCTAATAAAAACAACAAAATGAATAAAAGATAGGAAGAAGATAAAACTCGTGGTGTGTCTTGATCGATCCCGGTTGAAGCCTTCAAATGTTCTTGAAGTGTTCTTCAAGAATTTCTTCAAAACCCCTTCTTTTTGGAATGAAAACCACTTAATCTTTTGTTATTCTCTCTCTCTAATCTCTCCAAATTTCAGCATATCCCTTATCTTGCCCCATATCCTCCTTTTATAAAGTTAAAAGTATCACTTTTTCCACACAAATCTTGCAAAATTGTCAAAAGATGATATTTCCACCGAAAAGTGACACGGCCCATGTCAAATGACACGGCCCGTGTCATAGTATGCTCAAAACTCCAATTCTTGCTGGACAGGGAACTCGACCGTGTCAATTGACACGGTCGAGCAAATGACACGACCGTGCCGAATGGCACGGCCCATGTCAAACTCCTATAGAAAATGAAAAGTGCCTGGATGTGAAACCCGACCGTGTCAATATGGCACCACCGGGATAATGACACGGCCCGTGTTAATTGACACGGGCGGGCTCGTGTTGACTCGTTTTGACACCGTTTTGATTCCGTTTCTCTCCGCGTTGCTTGATATGTGTTGGGGTTGGAGACTTCGTTCTTGCTTGATTTATGTCCATAAAGTACCTATAAAATCAACAAAACGTACCCAAGCGTGATCGAGTCCAATAAACACAATATGAGTATAAACGACACAATTCTACATATTTTAGGATCTTAAAACCCGGAAAATCGGTGCAAAAATATGTGTAAAAATGAGTGTCATCAAAATCCACCAAACTTGAACGTTGATCGTCCCGAGCAATGCACTTTAAAATAACCACTCTTAAGGGAACTCGTCCCTCAACATACCTCAAAGGATCATTCTGAAAATTCTTCAATACGCCTCAAGAAATAAATAAGTCGAGTTCTATAAAGTATTCAAATCTCGGGGGTGCTTCCTTAACATCATAGCTAATACTTGAATAATATGAACCTCACCGGTCAAGTGTATTCCCTCACTCTCAAAGTGTATAATGGGATAAGTGACGCTCAAAACTCATTCAATGAAATAAGAATCCCCATAGGCTTGCCAATCGTCTACATCTCTACCACTAGTTGTGCATGCAAATTTGGTGAATCAAAAAGGACTTTATCGGTTGTAATGTAGGCTTTTTGGTCGGGGTAGGATAAGTATGGCTTAAAGTGACTTGACTTGAGCAAATTAGAACATTATCTCAATAATCACTCCACTCAATTAGAAGCTCAATAATCCCTTAGAATTTGTTTCCTTCAACCCCTTGATTTTAATATCATCGTACTAAGCTCTTTTGAAAGTGAGAATCACAATCCTTATTCCTCCTTATTGCTCCATACATCTCGTTTCTTTATGTGTCCACGAATTTTTTTTATGATTTCCCATGAGCCGATTTCACCGCCCACATCGCTCTATCATCTTTTTTTTTATGATTTCATGTGGTGGGCAACATCATCATTAAATCACACCAATCTTCCTTCAAATTATTTTGATAAATCATTGCATTTTGAATCAACAATCTTCCCGATCGCTTCCACACATCTTTTCATTCTTTTGCCAATTTGTTCTAAATAGCTCAAGTATAGGAACAAAAGTTTATAATGGAATGGAAAACTCATAATGTGGCTAACAAGAAATAGGCTTTAAGCTCAATTGGGCTAACTAGGGAAATAAATTTTTCGGGTTGGCCAAAAGGTTTGAAGGGTTGCCAATAAAAATCGCCTAAAATCATTTTCACTAATTTGCACACACACTTGTAGTTTCGAATAAGATACCAGGGCAAGTTTTAGAGTCTTAAAAACATGAATGATACTCTCGACAATGAAACTTGCATATTTAATGATGCACGAAGGCTCAAAAGCTCACAAGCTAGATTTGTTCATACTTCCATGAGATTAAACTGTAACACCCCCAATCCACTCAGGGATATTACACGCCGTAGACCCTCTCCTCGAGGATCTACCAGGCTGATAACTAAAATCAAACATCTAAACATCGCCTTTAAGGCTAAAATGACTCAGTAGACCGACTTGGTCTTTCAATAATAACATACAATTCAATTCCAAACACATACCCACGCAGGGGTCAAAATACAATAAACTCCCGTACAACGGGGAAAAGATACTGCAACGGAAAAGAAAATACAACTAGACCAAAACGACATCAACAGATCCTCGTGTGATTAGTATCGTTCATCTTTCATCATCCTTCGTGCCGACCGTGCTATGCTCCAAAACTCGAATGCAAAATAGACATCCACCCCGAATACTGGGGTTAGCAAACTCCACCGCTTTTGCTAGTGCAAGTACAAGTGCAAAAATACGAGCCATACAATACAAGTTCCAAGAACAATAATAATCAGGAATCCTCAAAGATCCAAACGTAAAGAAAAGTACTTCCCGAGGTAAGAGTTTGGGTAAACATTTCCAAAACCGAAAGATCGCAAATAAGGGAAACAATTTATAAAACAGTTTAAAATGCCATCGAGAGTTTTAATAGAAAACAATTTAGGATTATAAAATCCTTCTCTTTCCAAAAATCAATAGGTCACAAATTTCAAATGTTTTGTTTTCGCAAATAGTAAATCACCAACAATATAAAGTGTCAGATCACAACATCACGTGACCTCAACGGACGTAAAATCAACTAAACATAATCACGCACGCGCATCGCCAGACCGGACGCTACCACCGACATCCCACCCGAGGCCTCGAAGGACCCTCCCGGCCGCTAGCGAAACAAATCACACACATCTCACGGTTGGATCAATCGCTTGTTGCATCCTGGCCACATGATCGCATGCCATGTGCCACCGTAGATTATCTCAGGCTCTCACGGTTGGATCAATCACTTGTTGCATCCTGACCACATGATCACGTGCCATGTGTCACCGTAGACCTTCAACCATATCCACACATTCACACAAATAACATATCACATCAAGGATATTCAAACAATTCGCCCAGAGGCATCAAACACTTAGCACAACACCACGTCAATCCACAACGCACCGAAATGAAATAATATACGTCCACACACAATACCAAGTGCAACATTAACACCAAGCATATACGTAGAATTCACATAGTTATTCACAAACCATGCCATTCACAAAACACACGCGTTTTGAAAGCAAGCCTTTAACAAGGCTAAACCGAATCTTTTGAAAGTTCAATTCAAACGATCAAACAACCACATTTAGACGATCACTAATTATCATATCCATAAAACAAGAATAGTATGGGCAAGGTACTTGCCTCGAACTCACGATCGCAATAAGACGACGGATAGGACGCGGTCGAATAGCCCCGAACCCCCGAACAATATCAAGAACGTGATAGCACCACGAGTATTACGAGAATAACACCACACGAATCATCAATCACCAAACGGGATTCAACATCGGATTCCTCGAACACCTATAAACCTCCGGAAGGAGCAATAACACATGGTTACGACGAGAATCAAGGCCAAAACAACGGAAATCCCAACAAACTATCGAAGGGAAACTCATTGGGACATTTAATCGAACACTAAATGTTCAATAATTCCCAAGAACACTCGAATCGTCAATCAAGTTAAACAAACTCGATATATGGATATACAACCCATAGAACACGATTAATAACATCATACTACACCAACCGATGTATCAAAATCGGACTAGAATCGAAATCAAGAACAAATTCCCCAAAAAGTCAACTTGAAGGAAAATCAAGAAATATACCTTGATTCGACGAAACACACGGATTAGATGTTGATATAATCAACAAGGATCTTCCAAAATGCCTTGTAAATGATTAGAATCGGCCAAGAACTCGATTTCCCGTCGCACCCGTCGCCAGCCGCCGAAAGAAGGAGAAAAAATGAAAAAACGGTCCGCCGAGCCAGCCTATATATGGCCGGCAGGTTACGACCAGAATCGGAAGTGCCTTACGGCCGTAACTCGTCCCTTACGGCCGCATTTCGGCAGCCTTACGGCCGTAATCGCATTCGTCAAAAATCGCGCATCAAGTAGGACACTTACGGCCGTAACTCGCACACATTACGGCCAGAATCGCCTTCGCCAGAAGCCGCCAGCGCCATACGGCCGCATTCGATCACGCCTTACGGCCGTAATCGCACACGTTACGGCCGAATCGCACCTTACGGCCGTAACTCGGCCAAAGCCCTCGCTCCGGCCGTGACTCGGCCGTGGCCACTCCGACGCCTGCACGACCCCGAAACCCGAACCTGAGTAAAAATCGAAGATACGGTTACGAAGTACTCGCAAAGACGAATCCAAGCGCTAAGAGAACACACGATTCCGACCACCCGAAGTGTCGGAATTCGACAACGGAAGTAATTACCCCAAACTTTGGGAAATTACAAAAATGGCCCAAAATGTCCGAAAATCACGATACGTGATCGAAACACCGAACCAAAGCTCGCAACATGAATAATAACATTAAATGAACTTACGGGAAACTCGAAACAGCAGTTTCGACCGAGATTCGCAAGAATCGAACTCAAGTGCGGAAAAGTCGCTAAAAAGCACGGAACTCAACAAAACAACACCGAAACGAACTCAGATTACAAAAAGTGAAGAATTAATCATTCTCTAAATGACGAAACGGTCATGAGCGAGTCGTCAAAACGGACTTCCGCCGAAAAAAGAAAATTACCGAAATTCGAAATTGCGGATATTACATTCTACCCTCCTTAAAAGAAGTTTCGTCCCGAAACTTAAAACAAGTAGGGAGAAGCAATATCCCCGCCAGGAGAACTCAACGAGATACACAAGAAATGCGTAACTTACGCCCATCGGCGAAACGTTACAAGCAACGCAAAGGAATATACGGCGTGAAAACACGCTCCAGGACGACCAACACAATGCCACCGGTAGGGACATAATAAAATCAACAAGTGACAAGTGTCATCAAACAGATAATACAATCAAGTCGATTATCCGAACAATCACAAAACACAACCAACGAAAATCAATACGATTGACCAACCCAACGGTATATCAATCAAAACATGAGCCACACGCTGAACAAATACGGAATTCCACCGCCCAAGGGTTGGAAGATCGAAAACGAGACTAATTTCCCGAACTTAAGGGAATTTCGAAGGAGTCTGAATGTTCAACAATCACGAAACGAGATCAACAAAAACCGAACAATCAAACGATCGAACCACAAAGATCGAGACAACAAAAATCGAACGATCATGTTCGAATCACGAAGAACAATAAAAATTCAAAGAACAACTCCAAGGTTCACATCTCGACTCGAGACAATATATGATCCGGTGAAAACAACAACATATGCATTCACATAAGATCCACTTGAGAGGGAATAGAAATTGAAAAGTCACAACAACAAACGAGCTATTCCGAAACAATACCACGCTCGTTCGATCAACAAAAGCAAGGGGCAGGACAAGCTCAGAAAATATCAACGAACATAAACGAGTCGACAGAGTCGAAAATACAGAAGTTCAAATTCCGATCCACTTCGAATAAAAGAACTAGTAGAATCAAAAGATGTTACTTCCGAACAAGGTTCACAAGAATCGAACCGAACTCAGAAAAGTCACAGCGATACCAAATCGACCCAAAACAAGATCACAGCTCGTTCGAACGATGAAGCCGAAATACAGAACAAGTTCATAAAGTATCAACGAACATGAGCGAATCGATAGACTGGAGAAAGAGAAAATAAAGAAGTCCAAAAACAATACGGGTATTACATTCGACCTCTTATAAAAGAAGGTCGTCCCCGCTACTCAGAATAACGAAATCAAGGAGACGACACAACAGGCAATCGACAGAAACATCCTTCAAAGGCCTCTCAAAGCCGATTCTGATATCTGTGCTGAAGCGCGAACTCCGAAAGTCTCGGTAGCCAATTTGCAAAACTGAATTCGGTGACCCTCGAGTCCACACTCGAAATGTGTTACTGACGAGAAGGACAAATTGCACGTACATTCCCCCGGCACATCACGGTTGAAATGCCTCGGCTCGGCATACCGAAAATACAAATGCTAGATACAATGGAACATAACACCGCAAAACAACATACCGGAGATGCCAACTCAGCACAACAGGAAATCATAACACATATCATATACAACGATTACCATCGTAAGGTAATACACACACAAACACTACAACAACGACGGTACCGTTTGGCGACCTCAATGGCCCGAACGATAACCAACACGTAATACAAACATCATGAAACAATCACATATGTAAACCAACGTACAAACCCAAGCTTCAACATCTCACACTCGTGTGGGACACGCAATCCACCATGAGACGACAACCATTAAGTATCAGTTCACACCTCTCACAGAGGGCTAGTACAACAAATACGTAGCAACGCCTCAACGTTCATGCCACCAACTCGATCATATTCGGGAGTTAACATCATAGCGACAAAGCCAACATCATACATACATACCCAGCCCTCAAACGGGAATGGATAGGTTTTAAAAACGAAAACCTCATTTGGAAAATAATTTAGAAAAACACCGGTCGATCTTGAGTATCACATTTCCAAAAAAAGTAAAAACGTGAAACATCATTATCGAGACTTTGGAAAACCATTTCGCATTTGATAAAAATGAGGACACTTTCTTTTAGTGAAAAGCTTTCAGAATATTCGACCCTCGGGTCTAAGTAAAAGTGTTTATAAAACATTGAAAATATCTCAAAATATTTAGGTCCTCGAGGTAGAAGAATTTTGAAACATATTGTGGCACCCTGGAAGTACCGCGAGAAAACAATTCATTTTAAACGTACGTCTCGAAATTTATTTCTAAGATACTCAAGTTTTCGAAAATAATTCAATGCCAAAGAAAAAGGACGATGCCAAAAAGGCTAGAATGCCCAAAAATTTCAGGTAATTACACAAAACTTTATAGCGCCGTGGGTCCCACGCCGGAACCCACCAGGATAAAACCATTTACAAAAATGCCAAAAAGGCCGATGACGGTAATATTTCAAAAACTCACAGAAGCCATTTACAAAATGCTAAATACCGTCATAAGAATTTTGCCAAAACGATCAAGGCCATAATGCCAAAAACTCGGTTAAGGGAATCGGTTTTCGAAATAAAACTCAGTCGGTAAAATACCGAAAGTCATTACAAAATTACTCACGCAGCGGATAAAAGAAATACGGTCCAACATACACAATCGAGCAACAATACTCCTCATACGAACGAAATATGAGGGTCAAATAACCACATATCAAGAAATCAAAATCCATAAGAGGATTCCATCACTTAACAAATAATCATAAAAATAGCTCGTGTCACACGAGGCACAACACAAAGAAGGGAGACTTACATCCACAAGTCGCACGAAGATGATGATCGCCCACGATACTAATCACGACCAACAAACTCAGACGACGCGTCGCGACACGACTTAGTCAGACATACTCTGACAAGACAAAACTCAACAGACACCACTGACCCGACAACCTAGGTTTCCACAACCTAAGCTCCGATACCATTTATGTAACACCCCCAATCCACTCAGGGATATTACACGCCGTAGACCCTCTCCTCGAGGATCTACCAGACTGATAACTAAAATCAAACATCTAAACATCGCCTTTAAGGCTAAAATGACTCAGTAGACCGACTTGGTCTTTCAATAATAACATACAACTCAATTCCAAACACATACCCACGCAGGGGTCAAAATACAATAAACTCCCGTACAACGGGGAAAAGATACTGCAACGGAAAAGAAAATACAACTAGACCAAAACGACATCAACAGATCCTCGTGTGATTAGTATCGTTCATCTTTCATCATCCTTCGTGCCGACCCTGTGCTATGCTCCAAAACCTGAATGCAAAAATAGACATCCACCCCCCGAATACTCGGGGGTTAGCAAAACTCCACTGTTTTGCTAGTGCAAGTACAAGTGCAAAAATACGAGCCATACAATACAAGTTCCAAGAACAATAATAATCAGGAATCCTCAAAGATCCAAACGTAAAGAAAAGTACTTCCCGAGGTAAACATTTCCAAAACCGAAAGATCGCAAATAAGGGAAACAATTTATAAAACAGTTTAAAATGCCATCGAGAGTTTTAATAGAAAACAATTTAGGATTATAAAATCCTTCTCTTTCCAAAAATCAATAGGGTCACAGCCCAAATGTTTTGTTTTCGCAAATAGGAAATCACCAACAATTTACAGGGTCAGAGCCCAACATCACGTGTCCTCAACGGACGTAAAATCAACGAAACATAATCACGCACGCGCATCACCTAGGACCGGGACGCTACCACCGACATCCCACCCGAGGCCTCGAAGGACCCTCCCGGGCTGGCTAGCGAAACAAATCACACACATCTCACGGTTGGATCAATCGCTTGTTGCATCCTGGCCACATGATCGCATGCCATGTGCCACCGTAGATTATCTCAGGCTCTCACGGTTGGATCAATCACTTGTTGCATCCTGACCACATGATCACGTGCCATGTGTCACCGTAGACCTTCAACCATATCCACACATTCACACAAATAACATATCACATCAAGGATATTCAAACAATTCGCCCAGAGGCATCAAACACTTAGCACAACACCATGTCAGTCCACAACGCACCGAAATGAAATAATATACGTCCACACACAATACCAAGTGCAACATTAACACCAAGCATATACATATAATTCACATAGTTATTCACAAACCACGCCATTCACAAAACACACGCGTTTTGGAAGCAAGCCTTTAACAAGGCTAAACCGAATCTTTTGAAAGTTCAATTCAAACGATCAAACAACCACATTTAGACGATCACTAATTATCATATCCATAAAACAAGAATAGTATGGGCAAGGTACTTGCCTCGAACTCACGATCGCAATAAGACGACGGATAGGACGCGGTCGAATAGCCCCGAACCCCCGAACAATATCAAGAACGTGATAGCACCACGAGTATTACGAGAATAACACCACACGAATCATCAATCACCAAACGGGATTCAACATCGGATTCCTCGAACACCTATAAACCTCCTAAGGAGCAATAACACATGGTTACGACGAGAATCAAGGCCAAAACAACGGAAATCCCAACAAACTATCGAAGGGAAACTCATTGGGACATTTAATCGAACACTAAATGTTCAATAATTCCCAAGAACACTCGAATCGTCAATCAAGTTAAACAAACTCGATATATGGATATACAACCCATAGAACACGATTAATAACATCATACTACACCAACCGATGTATCAAAATCGGACTAGAATCGAAATCAAGAACAAATTCCCCAAAAAGTCAACTTGAAGGAAAATCAAGAAATATACCTTGATTCGACGAAACACACGGATTAGATGTTGATATAATCAACAAGGATCTTCCAAAATGCCTTGGAAATGATTAGAATCGCCAAGAACTCGATTTCCCGCACTCCGCCGCCACCGAAAGAAGGAGAAAAATGAAAAAAACGGTCCGCCGAGCCAGCCTATATATGGCCGGCAGGTTACGGCCAGAATCGGCATGCCTTACGGCCGAACTCGTCCCTTACGGCCGTACTCGGCAGCCTTACGGCCGTAACCGCATTCGTCAAAAATCGCCAAGACAAATAGGACACTTACTACGTAATCTCGCACACATTACGGCCGTAATCGCCTTCGTCAGAAGCCGCCAGCGCCATACGGCCGCACCCGATCACGCCTTACGGCCGTAATCGCACACGTTACGGCCGTAATCGCACCTTACGGCCAGAACTCGCCAAAGCCAGCCTCGCTCCGGCCGTGACTCGGCCGTGGCCACTCCGACGGCCTGACGACCGAAACCCGAACCCGAGTAAAAATCGAAGATACGGTTACGAAGTACTCGCAAAGACGAATCCAAGCGCTAAGAGAACACACGATTCCGACCACCCGAAGTGTCGGAATTCGACAACGGAAGTAATTACCCCAAACTTTGGGAAATTACAAAAATGGCCCAAAATGTCCGAAAATCACGATACGTGATCGAAACACCGAACCAAAGCTCGCAACATGAATAATAACATTAAATGAACTTACGGGAAACTCAAACAATAGCTTGACCGAGATTCGCAAGAATCGAACTCAAGTGCGGAAAAGTCGCTAAAAAGCACGGAACTCAACAAAACAACACCGAAACGAACTCGGATTACAAAAAGTGAAGAATTAATCATTCTCTAAATGACGAAACGGTCATGAGCGAGTCGTCAAAACGGACTTCCGCTGAAAAAAGAAAATTACCGAAATTCGAAATTGCGGATATTACATTCTACCCTCCTTAAAAGAAGTTTCGTCCCGAAACTTAAAACAAGTAGGGAGAAGCAATATCCCCGCCAGGAGAACTCAACGAGATACACAAGAAATGCGTAACTTACGCCCATCGGCGAAACGTTACAAGCAACGCAAAGGAATATACGGCGTGAAAACACGCTCCAGGACGACCAACACAATGCCACCGGTAGAGACATAATAAAATCAACAAGTGACAAGTGTCATCAAACAGATAATACAATCAAGTCGATTATCCGAACAATCACAAAACACAACGAACGAAAATCAATACGATTGACCAACCCAACGGTATATCAATCAGAACATGAGCCACACGCTGAACAAATACGGAATTCCACCGCCCAAGGGTTGGAAGATCGAAAACGAGACTAATTTCCCGAACTTAAGGGAATTTCGAAGGGGTCTGAATGTTCAACAATCACGAAACGAGATCAACAAAAACCGAACAATCAAACGATCGAACCACAAAGATCGAGACAACAAAAATCGAACGATCATGTTCGAATCACGAAGAACAATAAAAATTCAAAGAACAACTCCAAGGTTCACATCTCGACTCGAGACAATATATGATCCGGTGAAAACAACAACATATGCATTCACATAAGATCCACATGAGAGGGAATAGAAATTGAAAAGTCACAACGACAAACGAGCTATTCCGAAACAATACCACGCTCGTTCGATCAACAAAAGCAAGGGGCAGGACAAGCTCAGAAAATATCAACGAACATAAACGAGTCAACAGAGTCGAAAATACAGAAGTTCAAATTCCGATCCACTTCGAATAAAAGAACTAGTAGAATCAAAAGATGTTACTTCCGAACAAGGTTCACAAGAATCGAACCGAACTCAGAAAAGTCACAGCGATACCAGATCGACCCAAAACAAGATCACAGCTCGTTCGAACGATGAAGCCGAAATACAGAACAAGTTCATAAAGTATCAACGAACATGAGCGAATCGATAGACTGGAGAAAGAGAAAATAAAGAAGTCCAAAAACAATACGGGTATTACATTCGACCTCTTATAAAAGAAGGTCGTCCCCGCTACTCAGAATAACGAAATCAAGGAGACGACACAACAGGCAATCGACAGAAACATCCTTCAAAGGCCTCTCAAAGCCGATTCGATATCTCTGTCAAGCGCGAACTCCGAAAGTCTCGTAGCCAATTTGCAAAATCAATTCGTGACCCTCGAGTCCACACTCGAAATGTGTTACTGACGAGAAGGACAAATTGCACGTACATTCCCCCGGCACATCACGGTTGAAATGCCTCGGCTCGGCATACCGAAAATACAAATGCTAGATACAATGGAACATAACACCGCAAAACAACATACCAGAGACGCCAACTCAGCACAACAGGAAATCATAACACATATCATATATAACGATTACCATCGTAAGGTAATACACACACAAACACTACAACAACAACGGTACCGTTTGGCGACCTCAATGGCCCGAACGATAACCAACACGTAATACAAACATCATGAAACAATCACATATGTACACCAACGTACAAACCCAAGCTTCAACATCTCACACTCGTGTGGGACACGCAATCCACCATGAGACGAAAACCATTAAGTACCAGTTCACACCTCTCACAGAGGGCTAGTACAACAAATACGTGGCAACGCCTCAACGTTCATGCCACCAACTCGATCATATTCGGGAGTTAACATCATAGCGACAAAGCCAACATCATACATACATACCCAGCCCTCAAACGGGAATGGATAGGTTTTAAAAACGAAAACCTCATTTGGAAAATAATTTAGAAAAACACCGGTCGATCTTGAGTATCACATTTCCAAAAAAAGTAAAAACGTGAAACATCATTATCGAGACTTTGGAAAACCATTTCGCATTTGATAAAAATGAGGACACTTTCTTTTAGTGAAAAGCTTTCAGAATATTCGACCCTCGGGTCTAAGTAAAAGTTTTTATAAAACATTGAAAATATCTCAAAACATTTTGGTCCTCGAGGTAGAAGAATTTTGAAACATATTGTGGCACTCGAAGTACCGCGAGAAAACAATTCATTTTAAACGTACGTCTCGAAATTTATTTCTAAGATACTCAAGTTTTCGAAAATAATTCAATGCCAAAGAAAAAGGACGATGCCAAAAAGGCTAGAATGCCCAAAAATTTCAGGTAATTACACAAAACTTTATAGCGCCGTGGGTCCCGCGCCGGAACCCACCAGGATAAAACCATTTACAAAAATGCCAAAAAGGCCGATGACGGTAATATTTCAAAAACTCACAGAAGCCATTTACAAAATGCTAAATACCGTCATAAGAATTTTGCCAAAACGATCAAGGCCATAATGCCAAAAACTCAGTTAAGGGAATCGGTTTTCGAAATAAAACTCAGTCGGTAAAATACCGAAAGTCATTACAAAAGAACTCACGCAGCGGATAAAAGAAATACGGTCCAACATACACAATCGAGCGACAATACTCCTCATACGAACGAAATATGAGGGTCAAATAACCACATATCAAGAAATCAAAATCCATAAGAGGATTCCATCACTTAACAAATAATCATAAAAATAGCTCGTGTCACACGAGGCACAACACAAAGAAGGGAGACTTACATCCACAAGTCGCACGAAGATGATGATCGCCCACGATACTAATCACGACCAACAAACTCAGACGACGCGTCGTGACATGACTTAGTCAGACATACTCTGACAAGACAAAACTCAACAGACACCACTGACCCGACAACCTAGGTTTCCACAACCTAAGCTCTGATACCATTTATGTAACACCCCCAATCCACTCAGGGATATTACACGCCGTAGACCCTCTCCTCGAGGATCTACCAGGCTGATAACTAAAATCAAACATCTAAACATCGCCTTTAAGGCTAAAATGACTCAGTAGACCGACTTGGTCTTTCAATAATAACATACAACTCAATTCCAAACACATACCCACGCAGGGGTCAAAATACAATAAACTCCCGTACAACGGGGAAAAGATACTGCAACGGAAAAGAAAATACAACTAGACCAAAACGACATCAACAGATCCTCGTGTGATTAGTATCGTTCATCTTTCATCATCCTTCGTGCCGACCCTGTGCTATGCTCCAAAACCTGAATGCAAAAATAGACATCCACCCCCGAATACTCGGGGGTTAGCAAAACTCCACTGTTTTGCTAGTGCAAGTACAAGTGCAAAAATACGAGCCATACAATACAAGTTCCAAGAACAATAATAATCAGGAATCCTCAAAGATCCAAACGTAAAGAAAAGTACTTCCCGAGGTAAGAGTTTGGGTAAACATTTCCAAAACCGAAAGATCGCAAATAAGGGAAACAATTTATAAAACAGTTTAAAATGCCATCGAGAGTTTTAATAGAAAACAATTTAAGATTATAAAATCCTTCTCTTTCCAAAAATCAATAGGGTCACAGCCCAAATGTTTTGTTTTCGCAAATAGGAAATCACCAACAATTTACAGGGTCAGAGCCCAACATCACGTGTCCTCAACGGACGTAAAATCAACGAAACATAATCACGCACGCGCATCGCCTAGGACCGGGACGCTACCACCGACATCCCACCCGAGGCCTCGAAGGACCCTCCCGGGCTGGCTAGCGAAACAAATCACACACATCTCATGGTTGGATCAATCGCTTGTTGCATCCTGGCCACATGACCGCATGCCATGTGCCACCGTAGATTATCTCAGGCTCTCACGGTTGGATCAATCACTTGTTGCATCCTGACCACTTGCATCCTGACCACATGATCACGTGCCATGTGTCACCGTAGACCTTCAACCATATCCACACATTCACACAAATAACATATCACATCAAGGATATTCAAACAATTCGCCCAGAGGCATCAAACACTTAGCACAACACCATGTCAATCCACAACGCACCGAAATGAAATAATATACGTCCACACACAATACCAAGTGCAACATTAACACCAAGCATATACATAGAATTCACATAGTTATTCACAAACCACGCCATTCACAAAACACACGCGTTTTGAAAGCAAGCCTTTAACAAGGCTAAACCGAATCTTTTGAAAGTTCAATTCAAACGATCAAACAACCACATTTAGACGATCACTAATTATCATATCCATAAAACAAGAATAGTATGGGCAAGGTACTTGCCTCGAACTCACGATCGCAATAAGACGACGGATAGGACGCGGTCGAATAGCCCCGAACCCCCGAACAATATCAAGAACGTGATAGCACCACGAGTATTACGAGAATAACACCACACGAATCATCAATCACCAAACGGGATTCAACATCGGATTCCTCGAACACCTATAAACCTCCGGAAGGAGCAATAACACATGGTTACGACGAGAATCAAGGCCAAAACAACGGAAATCCCAACAAACTATCGAAGGGAAACTCATTGGGACATTTAATCGAACACTAAATGTTCAATAATTCCCAAGAACACTCGAATCGTCAATCAAGTTAAACAAACTCGATATATGGATATACAACCCATAGAACACGATTAATAACATCATACTACACCAACCGATGTATCAAAATCGGACTAGAATCGAAATCAAGAACAAATTCCCCAAAAAGTCAACTTGAAGGAAATCAAGAAATATACCTTGATTCGACGAAACACACGGATTAGATGTTGATATAATCAACAAGGATCTTCCAAAATGCCTTGGAAATGATTAGAATCGGCCAAGAACTCGATTTCCCGTCGCACCCGTCGCCAGCCGCCGAAAGAAGGAGAAAAAATGAAACAAACGGTCCGCCGAGCCAGCCTATATATGGCCGGGCAGGTTACGGGTAACCGGCAGTGCCTTACGGCCGTAACTCGTCCCTTACGGCCGTATCGGCAGCCTTACGGCCGTAATCGCATTCGTCAAAAAATCGCCAAGACAAATGGACACTTACGGCCAGAATCGCACACATTACGGCCGTAACCGCCTTCGTCAGAAGCCGCCAGCGCCATACGGCCGTATTCGATCACACCTTACGGCCGTAATCGCACACGCACGGCCGTAACCGCACCTTACGGCCAGAACTCGCCAAAGCCAGCCTCGCCCGGCCGTGACTTCTACTGGCCACTCCAACGGCCCGGACGACCCCGAAACCCGAACCTGAGTAAAAATCGAAGATACGGTTACGAAGTACTCGCAAAGACGAATCCAAGCGCTAAGAGAACACACGATTCCGACCACCCGAAGTGTCGGAATTCGACAACAGAAGTAATTACCCCAAACTTTGGGAAATTACAAAAATGGCCCAAAATGTCCGAAAATCACGATACGTGATCGAAACACCGAACCAAAGCTCGCAACATGAATAATAACATTAAATGAACTTACGGGAAACTTGAAACAGCATTTTCGACCGAGATTCGCAAGAATCGAACTCAAGTGCGGAAAAGTCGCTAAAAAGCACGGAACTCAACAAAACAACACCAAAACGAACTCGGATTACAAAAAGTGAAGAATTAATCATTCTCTAAATGACGAAACGGTCATGAGAGAGTCGTCAAAATGGACTTCCGCCGAAAAAAGAAAATTACCGAAATTCGAAATTGCGGATATTACATAAACTAGTTATTCAATTTCACACCCTTTTGATTATTCTACAATTTTTCCCCTACAAATTATCCTCGATTTGCATATCAAAATAACAAAATAATTCCCGAGGCATCCAAGATAAGAGTTCATTCTTTCGAGTTTCATCAAAGTTCATCATCATCAAAACATACCAAGTTCGAAATAAAACACACCAAAATAAAACACACCAAAAAAAAATTCAAACCAAAACGTAAAACAAAATCCAAACACAAAAAAAAAAAATAAAAACAAACAAACAATGTAGGTATTTCTTGACCCAATATCTCCCCCCAAACTTGAATTAAAAAGTATACACACGAAGGGGGTATAGTATTTAAACAAAAAGAAACTTTGGGTCAAGAAATACTTACAACCGGTCCTATTGATTTGGCGGAGGAAAGTGGCCTTGTTGGACATGCCAATCTTCCATTCGTCGTAAAATTGCTAGCATCTCGTCTAGTCTTTGACGGGTCTCCTCTCGGAAAGTCTCGAACTCTTCTCTCAGCGTAGAACGAGATGTGGCATGTCTTGTTTCGGCCTGTCTCGACGACTCGGGCCGTTCTCTCCTTCTTTCTTCTTCCTCCCCCGTTTCTCTTTCTTCTTCCGGGCCTCTCTCATATTCGAATTCTTCCTCCATTCTTTCCTCCCTCTCTTCTTCTCGCATCCTCTCGTCTCTATCCTCAAATTCCGAACGTCTAGGACGTACATTCCGAGCAACATATCTTTCACTAGGAGAATTTAATCCAGCTGCATCCCGGGCCAATTTATGCGCTGCCGTGGCCATTTGTAGATTTCGTAAGTCCCGAATACTGGAAATAGTTGTCAAAGTTGTATTTGGGAGTAGGAAGTGATCGTCGTTAGTCGAGAATATTCATCAACTTCATGACTTGGACAGATAAAAGCATATTTCCCGGGAGGGGAGTTCGGTTTGCTAGAGGTACGTCAAGATGAAGTGCGATAGGGGTAATTAAACCCCCTATCCAAATCTCCCCTCTCAGTTTAGTGGCCACGTCTTCAAAGTGATCCATGATAATAGCGCCGGTTGCGGGATTTGTTCTGTCGAGTATATGAGCTAAAACATAAAGCTCTCGCTGAGTAATTGGCCCCGTTTCTTTCCGGCCGAAGATAGTGCTTGCGATGACTTTGTGTAAATAGCGGAGGATAGGATTACGAAGAGAGGATCCTTTCGCCGACTTTGGGATGTAGGGACGCGCATCGCTCCCTGGATATTCAACCATTGCCCTCCAATAAGTCTCACACTTGAACTAATTGATTCGGTATTCTCCGTGCCTTCGAGCATCATATATAGTATCTAATTCACCAGGACCCAATTTTTCGTTTTTGTTGTTTGGCCGAAATTCTAAGGCGGTCGGCTCATGCGAAATCGGGTCTCTTTTAACGGAGAGTGTGCTAAGAAATTCCAGCGTGAGACATCGGTAATGTTGGAAAGTAAAACGCAGCGGAAGCGAAGTTTGGGAAAGTTGATAATAGCGTTTTACGCATCTACGAGCATTAGATCTATTTAGGCATGCTAATTAATTAATTACTAAGACTAATAAGCAATTTAAATATTATTTATTGTTTATTAATTAAATATGTTGAATAATTAAAATATCCTAATCTAGATCCAAGATCATAGGATATTACCTTTTGAAGCGCGTTGGTTACTTCCGTCTTGATCGCCTTGTATTTCTACCTTCAGATCTTCTAGAGTATGATCCGCCTTGAACCGGACGTTGTGTGGGCAACGAGCTACCGGATCTTGCTTGGACACCTATGGGATCGTCCGAAACAATATGCCTCACAATTCTCGATTTTCTTTTCTTCAAGTAATTCCGATGCGTATGAAGAATTAAAGTGTTCTCTCAATTGTGGAATCAAAGACACAAGTCAAGATCCACAATTAAACACTTAGAAGAAAAAATCGAAATTCCTTGTGTATGAAGAAGCATAAAAAATCGGCCATCAACCATAATGTCCTATTTATAGGCTCTTGGACTACTACTAGGGATCTAGAGGAGGATTATGGAAGGACTCCCAATTAATTCATCTTACCTTATTAGGACTCTTCCTAATATATGATGAATGAATTAATATCAACTTAGTCCACTAAAAAGTTTGATATTGCACTTCCTACCAAAATCCCAAATTACGATACCAATTGTTGGAAAGTAAAACGTAGCGGAAGCGAAGTTTGGGAAAGTTGATAATAGCGTTTTACGCATCTACGAGCATTAGATCTATTTAGGCATGCTAATTAATTAATTATTAAGACTAATAAGCAATTTAAATATTATTTATTATTTATTAATTAAATATGTTGATTAATTAAAATATCCTAATCTAGATCCAAGATCATAGGATATTACCTTTTGAAGCGCGTTGGTTACTTCCGTCTTGATCGCCTTGTATTTCTACCTTCAGATCTTCTAGAGTATGATCCGCCTTGAACCGGACGTTGTGTGGGCAACGAGCTACCGGATCTTGCTTGGACACCTATGGGATCGGCCGAAACAATATGCCTCACAATTCTCGATTTTCTTTTCTTCAAGTAATTCCGATGTGTAGCAAGAATTAAAGTGTTCTCTCAATTGTGGAATCAAAGACACAAGTCAAGATCCACAATTAAACACTTAGAAGAAAAAATCAAAATTCCTTGTGTATGAAGAAGCATAAAAAATCGGCCATCAACCATAATGTCCTATTTATAGGCTCTTGGACTACTACTAGAGATCTAGAGGAGGATTATGGAAGGACTCCCAATTAATTCATCTTGCCTTATTAGGACTCTTCCTAATATATGATGAATTAATTAATATCAACTTAGTCCACTAAAAAGTTTGATATTGCACTTCCTACCAAAATCCCAAATTACGAAATTGGGCTCCTTATTAAATATATTGTTTTCCGTGTTTAAGATATCGAATGTCCATTAATTAATTATAAGCTACTGACAGCTTTAATTAATTAATATCTTATCCAAGAGTAGTACCACTCGAACCTTATTATTATATCGGAATTAAATCCACTGCAGGTTTAATATAATAATCATTATCGAGCTCCTCAAGGGGACATCATCAACCCGCACGAGTCGGGACACGATTTCTAGTAATAATAATAATTGTCGTATAAACAATATTATTGCCCAAGATACGAGGCTTATTGAGTCGATCATTTTGACTCTCACCTGTGGTAAATCAAAGCAATAATTATTATAAATACACAATTAAATATTATATACTTAGAATTAAGAAATAATAATTATCCGAGATTTACGTTCTTCTTATAGTCGATCTGAAGACACTATCTCACCTCGATCTGTTCAACGTATGCAAATACGCTAATGTATGCTAATAGTCAAGACCAACTATTCTCAAGCATACACTACAACCCTTTATATAATTTGTCTAATAATTATATAGGTTGTGAACTATTATATTATTTTATAAGGCACCGATAATGTGATCTTCCGTGTGACACCAACACACCACATTATCTACAATATAAAATAATTAGACATTTCACTTGCATAACCATAACGTGAATAAATATGCAAATCATGTGATTAAGTGTAATTAATATCCTCATAGGTAGTAACAGGGAAATTAGGTAATACAAGCATAAAGTATGCTTTGCAGTATACAATCCTAACAATCTCCCACTTATACTCAAAGCATGCTTTTAAGTATACTACTCTATTACATAGTCTCTCATTTCTACCACTTATACTCAAAGCAATGCTGCCATACACCGTAATCCCATTCCTTCCACATGCCTTTCAAAAACTTTTGAAGGTAGGCCTTTCGTGAAAGGGTCAGCAAGATTATCTTCCGATGCAACCCTGGCTACAACTACGTATCCTTCCTTTACGAAGTGTCGTATGATGTGGTACTTGCGGTTGATATGTTTACTTGCCTGATGGGCTCGTGGTTTCCTTGAATTTGCGACTGCACCAGTATTATCACAATAGAGTGTAATACCCTCTGGCAAATCGGGAATCACATCTAAGTTCTGCAGGAAGTACTTGAGCCACACTGCCTCCTTGGCTGCCTCAGAGGCTGCCACGTACTCGGCTTCCAAGGTAGAGTCCGACATGCATTTCTGCTTCACACTCCTCCAACTAATGGCTCCACCTCCCAAAGCTAAACACATAACCCGAAGTAGACTTGGACTTTTCTTTGTCCGATGAAAATCTCGAGTCGTTGTAACCCACCTAAAGCAGTGTCGTCGATTGATATACAAGCATGTACTCCCTAGTCCTTCTCGTGTACTTGAGTATGTGCTTGACAATCCAGTGTCACAGTCACAGGTTCGGCCAGTATCTAGCAGCCATGCCCACGGCATGACAGATATCTGGTCTAGTGCAAAGCATAGCATACATGAGACTTCCCACAGCGGATGCATAAGGGACCATCTTCATGTCTTCTATCTCCTTTTGTGTCTTAGGACACATGTTCTTAGATAGTTGAATTCCATGTCTGTAAGGTAGAAAACCTTTCTTGGAATTCTCCATGCTAAACCGCTTCAGCACTGTATCGATATAGGATGTCTGGGATAAGAACAACATCCTTTTCTTCCAATCACGAAAGATCCTGATTCCAAGGATGTGTCCTGCTTCTCCTAGATCCTTCATATCGAACTGCTCAGATAGCCATACCCGTACGTCCGACAATTCCTTCACATTGTTTCCAATCAGAAGGATATCGTCTACATACAGTACAAGAAACACCAACACGTTTCCATCGCATTTCTTATACACACAACTCTCACTCGGACATTGAACGAATCCATATGACTGGACAACTTCGTCAAAACGAGTGTTCCAAGATCTGGATGCTTGCTTAAGTCCATAAATGGATTTCTTAAGTTTGCACACCAAGTGCTCTTCTCCTTTAGCAATGAATCCCTCTGCATGGCGCATATAGATTTCCTTGTCTAGACTCCCATTTAAGAATGCGATCTTGACATCCATCTGCCAAATCTCCAGATCTAAATGCGCAGCTATAGATAAAAGAATCCGGATTGACTTAAGCATGGCTACCGGCGAAAAGGTTTCATCATAATCGATACCCTCTTTCTGAGTGTAACCTTTTGCAACAAGCCTCGCTTTGAAGGTTTCAACCTTCCTGTCACGTCCTTTCTTTCGCTTGTAGACCCATTTAATCCCAATGGCTTGTACACCATTAGGTAGCTCTACTAGCTCCCACACTTGATTAGAATCCATAGATCCCATTTCTGATTCCATTGCTTCTTGCCAGGAGTCAGCATCTTTATCTTGGATTGCCTCCTTATAGGTCCAGAGGCCGATTCATCTTAAATGCAGGATTGAGTCTGAAGACTTTCCCACGCCTATAAATCGTTCGGGCTGACGAACAACCCTCCTACTACGACGAGGCAAATCCTGAGTTGGTGTAAAAGTTTCAGAATCGATACGTGGTGCAGTGTTAGTTGGCGCTTGTACGATTGGTATAGACGGAGTCTCGCCCCTCAGCTCTTCCAGAATTATCTCGCTCATGGGCTTGTGACTAATCATATAATCCTCTTCCAGAAATCGGGCATTGGTGATAACAATGACCTTCTGATCCTGGGGACTATAGAACAAGCCACCCTTCGTTCCCTTAGGATATCCTACAAACACTCGTACTTCTGTACGAGATGCCAACTTATCAGCTTCCTTATTCAACACATGTGCTGGAGTACCCCAAATCCGAACATGTCCTAGACTGGGCTTACGCCCACTCCACATTTCTGTGGGTGTTTTTGGAACTGATTTCGAAGGCACCAGGTTTAGAATGTACGCTGCTGTTTCTAAGGCGTATCCCCAAAACGAAATAGGTAAATCTGAATAACTCATCATTGATCTAACCATTTCTAAAAGAGTCCTATTCCTTCTTTCAGCCACACCATTTTGTTGTGGAGTTCCCGGCGTGGTGAGCTGGGACGAAATCCCCTCATTCGCTAAGAAATCCAAAAACTCTCCACTAAGGTATTCGCCACCACGATCAGATCGTAGTGAGTTGATACTCTTCCCATGACGCTTCTCCGTTTCAGCCTTGAAGTCTCTGAACTTGTCAAAGGCTTCAGACTTATGTCGCATCAAATAGATGTATCCATATCTCGAATAATCATCTATGAACGTGATGAAGTATTCGAAACCACCCCTAGCCTGGATATTCATTGGACCACATACATCCGTATGAACCAATTCTAACACATTCTGAGCACGGTTTCCCTTGGTTTTAAAAACCCCTTTGGTCATCTTACCTTCCAGACATGATTCACAAATTGGAAATGACTCAACTTGGAGATCATCCAATGGGCCATCATCTACCAATCGTTGAATCCTTCCAAGGTTTACATGTCCCAACCGTAAATGCCACAGATATGTTTGGTTTATGCTTGAAGGTTCTTTTCTCTTTTTAGGTTTAGATAAAGAGTTAAGTGATTTATGCATAGGAGTTTGTGCAGTATTAACAATATATAGTCCATCATTAAAAGTACCTCTGCAAATATATTCACCGCTTTTTTTCTTAATAATGGCATCATCATCAAAAGAAACCGAATAACCATCGCATTTTAATTTAGAAACCGAAATTAAATTCATTCTAAAATCCGGTACTAATAATACATTATTGAGAACTAATAATTTATCATTAATCTTCAACTGCACGACTCCCACTGCAACAGCCATAAGCCTGGAATAATCGCCCCAGTTGATGGTAATCTCGCCCGCACTAAGCTGCTTGGTTACTTGAAAACCATGCGAGTCAAAGCAAACATGATCAGTGGAGCCTGAATCAACTATCCACAAAGTGGAAGAACAAGCTGCCAAACATGTTTTGACTACTAGTGCACGAGACATACCTTTCTTAAGAGCAGGGCAGTCCGCTTTAAAATGTCCTTCCTGACCGCACTTGTAGCACTTTTCCTTTGGCTTTTTGTTCGCCTCGGGGTGAGGAGACTTGCTTTTCACCTTGAGGGTTGCCACTTGCTTCTGGCCAACCTACTTCTTCTTCTTTCCCCATTTGGGTTTGGAAGAAGTAGCACCGGTTGCCGTAAGAATTTGATGATAACCTTGTTGGAAGAGACCTTCAGCAGACTGAAGCTCTGTCAGAAATTCCGCCAAACTATATGTCCTACGGTTCATATTGTAGCTGAGGCGGAACTGCTCAAAGCTTCTAGGTAAGCTGCCTAAGATAATATCGACCTGCGTTTCCGCATCGATAGTAGCTCCCAGTATGCTCAGTTCGTTCAAATGAGACATCATTTTTAGAACATGATCCCTTACTGGAGTCCCTTCAGACATTTGGGTTGTCATCAATACCCTCATAGCATTTTGTCTAGCCGACCGGTTCTGATGACCAAACATCTCGGTGAGACTTTTCATCATTTCCGCGGCCGAACCCATCGTCTGATGCTGATGCTGCAATACATTTGTCAGTGAAGCCAAAATGTAACAGCGATCCATCTCATCAGACTTTTTCCATTTTCGGAATTCCGCCAACTCTTCAGGAGTGGCATCCGGTTCTGGTTCTAGAGGGCTCTCCTCGATTAAGACAAACTTATGCCCCTCAGCAGTCAGGACAATGTCAAGATTTCTTTTCCAATCGGCAAATTTAGTGCCATCTAGTTTATTTTCTTTGAGAAAAACAGCTAGTGGATTGAAAGACATCTGAGAATAAAAATTAAAAAACATCCATCACATAATGCATAGCAAAATATATCGAAAAACCTCAAAACACAATATATATGCTAGCAACCAACACCTCAAAAAATCCGCACATGCAAGCCACGATCGTGTGGACGTTTACACACACATTTTCCAAGTAGAGTTTTACGTCTTTAATTTTACTATCTAGTCAAATTACGTTATGACAAGTAAAATTAATAGTTGGTTCCTCTTGGCCATGTATTAATTAACATAGACTCCGATGGGGAGCTTATTAATTAATACACCTAAGTGAACACCATAATTTAACATCCTTAAAATATTATCTTTTAAATAATAGTCCTACAGATGGAGAGGTCCTATCATAAAAAGTAATATTTACCTTATGTTATCATTTATGAAATTTAAAACTAGTGAACCTATAATTAGCACATCCGATATGGAGGAAGACTCTAATGTCAACGCGCATGCTAATTACTTCACAATTTAAATTAATTATGGAGGCCAATTTGATTTTAGTTAAAATTAAATCAATTTAATCACTTAGTTATTTTAGCCTTAAGGTTTTTAATTTTCTCGTCCTAACATGCAAGGAAACATATCACGCATACATCCATACATGCCATACATCAAAACAATAAAAACCAAAAATAAAGCATGGATAATTAATTATCCAATTATCATGGTCTTCTTCCTTGAGTTGAATCCGAGAAAATCTTCGACTCGATCTCTCCCACTGAATCAAGCATCTCGTCGCTCCTCACCGGTCGGGTCGTGGATTTCCAAAATTAAAAATTTCACTTTTATGCAAAATTAATTACATAAAAAAAATTTAATTTTAAATCCCGACTTTCCAAATGGGACGAACTAACGGTGAAAACCGGACCAAATCGACGACTGCCCCGAACCAATAACCGGCCGGACAGTGCCGCTCATGCCGCTTCAGCTGCTTTCAGCGGCGGCCGCGTCTTTTCAGCGGCGCTTTCTTCGGCCGCGACTTGCCCAAAGATCCGCGATCCGGTTCTGCTCTATTTCTTCGCGATCCCGTCTTTTCAGAATTCGATTACAATTTTATACAAAATAAAATACATCGAAATTACATCAAGATTTACACGAAAAAATAAAACCACCTAGAACTACCCGCGGATTTTCTCACGGAAAAAACCACTACATGCCTCAAAACGGGCCAAACCAACAATTGCATAATTAATAAAAATAAATAAATAAATACACCATTCATATAAACCATGATAATTAGATCATATCACCTGCAAGAACACATCTAGCAAAATATTCCAACATCAAAATATATGAATATTTAAATTGCTATCAATTAATCACTAAAATTAATTAAAATAGCAAAAGCCTAAAAATCCGGCTCCGATACCAATTGTTGGAAAGTAAAACGTAGCGGAAGCGAAGTTTGGGAAAGTTGATAATAGCGTTTTACGCATCTACGAGCATTAGATCTATTTAGGCATGCTAATTAATTAATTATTAAGACTAATAAGCAATTTAAATATTATTTATTATTTATTAATTAAATATGTTGATTAATTAAAATATCCTAATCTAGATCCAAGATCATAGGATATTACCTTTTGAAGCGCGTTGGTTACTTCCGTCTTGATCGCCTTGTATTTCTACCTTCAGATCTTCTAGAGTATGATCCGCCTTGAACCGGACGTTGTGTGGGCAACGAGCTACCGGATCTTGCTTGGACACCTATGGGATCGGCCGAAACAATATGCCTCACAATTCTCGATTTTCTTTTCTTCAAGTAATTCCGATGTGTAGCAAGAATTAAAGTGTTCTCTCAATTGTGGAATCAAAGACACAAGTCAAGATCCACAATTAAACACTTAGAAGAAAAAATCAAAATTCCTTGTGTATGAAGAAGCATAAAAAATCGGCCATCAACCATAATGTCCTATTTATAGGCTCTTGGACTACTACTAGAGATCTAGAGGAGGATTATGGAAGGACTCCCAATTAATTCATCTTGCCTTATTAGGACTCTTCCTAATATATGATGAATTAATTAATATCAACTTAGTCCACTAAAAAGTTTGATATTGCACTTCCTACCAAAATCCCAAATTACGAAATTGGGCTCCTTATTAAATATATTGTTTTCCGTGTTTAAGATATCGAATGTCCATTAATTAATTATAAGCTACTGACAGCTTTAATTAATTAATATCTTATCCAAGAGTAGTACCACTCGAACCTTATTATTATATCGGAATTAAATCCACCTGCAGGGTTTAATATAATAATCATTATCGAGCTCCTCAAGGGGACATCATCAACCCGCACGAGTCGGGACACGATTTCTAGTAATAATAATAATTGTCGTATAAACAATATTATTGCCCAAGATACGAGGCTTATTGAGTCGATCATTTTGACTCTCACCTGTGGTAAATCAAAGCAATAATTATTATAAATACACAATTAAATATTATATACTTAGAATTAAGAAATAATAATTATCCGAGATTTACGTTCTTCTTATAGTCAGTACAGAAGACACTATCTCACCTCGATCCTGTTCAACGTATGCAAATACGCTAATGTATGCTAATAGTCAAGACCAACTATTCTCAAGCATACACTACAACCTTTTATATAATTTGTCTAATAATTATATAGGTTGTGAACTATTGTATTATTTTATAAGGCACCGATAATGTGATCTTCCGTGTGACACCAACACACCACATTATCTACAATATAAAATAATTAGACATTTCATTTGCATAACCATAACGTGAATAAATATGCAAATCATGTGATTAAGTGTAATTAATATCCTCATAGGTAGTAACAGGGAAATTAGGTAATACAAGCATAAAGTATGCTTTGCAGTATACAATCCTAACAGGTAAGTGGGCCAATGTTGGGTCATTAACGTCGTCCAACTTATTCGTCCAAGTAGCCGCATGACATCTTCTCTTATCCCCATTGCCGTCATGCACTCATCGTCCGGCCATCGCGTTGGGAGCATTTTTTTCTGCCCCAATGTCTCCCATCGTGCTAGACGACTCGGCCGAAGCTCAATCCCATACGTCTCGGGCGTCTCGACAGCCCCTTGAGTAGGTATTCTATCCGGTTGTTCAATTTCTGTTATGGGCCTTCTTCGTCCTCGTTGAGTTGCGCCTCGTCCTTGTTGGGCATTTCCTCATCCTCGTCCCCTGGCCATTTTCCTGCAAGAGAATCATCAATTATCATTTGTTCACACAAGCTCCGAATCACTAATTTTTTTGATAATAAACGTACCCCCAAACTTTTTTACAAATTACACATTTTCTCAATTGCATAAGTAAAATCTCAAACATGTAATATCATCTCTCAATCATATATATCCAACATGTAATTCATGATAATCAAAATTTCAACTTATTTTTACTCACGAAAAATTCCACAAAAAAAAAAACCATTCAAGAACCCTAAATTTCTCAATAAATCATATTCCACATAATCTCAATGCAATGAAGAATTAAACCATCCAAAAATCGTGAATCATATATTGAATTCGGAGTGAAACTTGAAGAAAAATTCAGACAAAATCGCGACCCAAACCCGAATGAAATCGTCCGATTCGTACCCTTTGAAGCTTTAGGATTGTAGAATAATGATGAACACTATGTTATTATGTGAGATTTGACACGGTTTTTGCTTGATTTTACCGAATTTAATGAGATTTGGGGCTAGGGTTTATGATTCGGCCGTGACAAAAAATTTGGGGAAGAAGATGAGATGAAGTCGGCTGTACGACACTTATATACCCCCCCGACCGACACGGCCCGTGTCGATTGACACGGCCCGTGTCATACCTGCTTCTTTTGTTGAAAATGCCGCTGTCCACCTGACCCGTCCGTGTCAAATGACACGGCCCGTGCCGTACTACTCCAGAAAGTGAAATTTGATCTGGGTACCTAACTCGACCGTGTCATATGACACGGCCCGTGCCGTACTTGCTTGGATTGTCCAAATCGGCTGGCCATCGGACCCGACCGTGTCATTTGACACGGCCCGTGCTGTACTACTTCAGAAGGCTAAAAATGATCTGCCTGCACGACCCGACCGTGTCATATGACACGGCCCGTGCCGTACTGGCCTGGAAAATGCAGTTTTTTCCTCGGTGTGTTTTTCCTGCGATTTTGAACACCAAAATTTGAACCGGTTAGTTTATACAACAAGAAAAAAATACAAAAAAAAATGCGAAAAAAAATGAAAATAAAAATTATTGGGTTGCCTCCCAATTAGCGCTAAGTTTAACGTCTTCAGTCGGACGTCTTCAACTGGAAGTTTTTTTATGGCTCGATTAAAGTTATTACGGATACGGCTTCCTTTTGATAGGGATGATATTAGTGTTTGACTCGTTGTCCGTTAACTTTAAATAACTCTCCGTCTCTGCTCATGAGCTCGACTATTCTGGGTGGAAGTACTTTTTTGATCACGAATGGACCCGACCATCTTGATTTCAATTTTCCGGGGAACAATTTCAGTCTTGAATTATAGAGAAGTATTTGTTGTCCCGGCATAAATTCACGTTTAACGATCATCTTATCGTGCCACCTTTTAGACCTTTCTTTGTAGATTCGAGAGTTTTCGTAGCATTCTTCCCGGAATTCTTCCAATTCATTTAGCTCTAGCAATCTTTTCTTTCCGGCGGCCTCAAAATCCAAGTTTATTCTTTTCACCGCCCACATCGCTCTATGCTCCAATTCCAAAGGTAGGTGACATGATTTCCCAAAAATGAGTTGATAGGGAGATGTTCCCAAAGGAGTTTTATAGGCCGTACGATAAGCCCAAAGTGCATCGTCGAGCTTGGATGACCAATCTTTCCGAGGTGTACTCACCGTCTTTTCCAAGATTAGCTTGATCTCTTTGTTGGCCGCTTCGGCTTGTCCATTTGCTTGTGGATGATAGGCCAATGATTTCTTTGATCGGACCCCATATTTCTGAAGGAGTTTATCCATGATTTTGTTGACAAAATGCGATCCCCGGTCACTGATTAATGCTCTTGGAGTTCCGAATCGGCAAAAGATGTTCTTCTTTAAAAATTTCATTACTACTTGAGCATCATTTGTTGGAGAAGAAATTGCCTCGACCCATCGAGATACGTACTCGACCGCTAGGAGAATGTACTTATTTCCGAATGATGATGAGAATGGACCCATGAAGTCGATACCCCAAACGTCAAATAGTTCAACCTCAATTACGTTGGTTAGGGGCATCTCATGACGTCTTGAAATATTTCCTACTCGTTGGCATCTATCGCATTGTTGAATGAAGAGATAGCAATCTTTGTATAGTGTAGACCAATAAAATCCGCTTTGCAACACCTTTGCAGCAGTCCGTGTTGCTCCGAAATGTCCTCCGGTTGGTGATGAATGACATTGTTGAAGAATTTCATCCCATTCCTCTTGCGGTACACATCTCCTCACGATCATGTCGGCACATCTCTTAAAAAGTAATGGATCATCCCACATATAGAACTTGATATCATGTAGGAATTTCTTCTTTTGATAATGAGATAAATCCGGGGGTAGCACACCTGCGACCAAAAAATTAACAATGTCAGCAAACCACGGAAATTTAGCTTCTACCATAAAGAGCCGCTCGTCCGGAAATTCTTCTTTAATCCCTTCAATCTCGGGTTTCTCCTCCTTTTTGTACTCGAGGCGAGATAAGTGGTCGGCTACCACATTTTCACAACCTTTTCTGTCTCGAACTTCCACATCAAATTCTTGTAAAAGAAGAATCCATCGAATTAGGCGAGGTTTAGAGTCTTTCTTTTCGAACAAGTATTTGATAGCTGCGTGGTCCGTGTGCACTATCGTCTTTGTCCCAATTAAGTATGATCAGAATTTATCAAAAGCAAACACCACGGCAAGCATTTCTTTCTCCATTGTTGTGTAATTTTTTTGGGCTCCGTCCAATGGTTTGCTTGCATAATAAATAGCCCGAAAGAGTTTCTCACGACGTTGTCCCAACACAGCTCCGACCGCATAATCACTTGCATCACACATGATCTCAAAATGTTGAGACCAATCCGGTACCACGAGGATAGGAGCACTCACTAATGCCTTCTTTAAAGTCTCGAACGCCTGCAAACATTCGTTAGAAAGAATGAAAGTGGTATCTTTTTCTAACAATTTACTCAAAGGTTTAGTGGTTTTTGAAAAGTCTTTTATGAATCTCCTATAAAAACCCGCGTGTCCAAGAAAACTCCTAATTGCTTTTTCATTCTTCGGTGGGGGAAGTTTCTCAATGGCGACAATTTTCGCCCTATCAACCTCCAAACCGGCGGCGGACACTCGATGGCCTAGGACAATTCCTTCTTGCACCATAAAGTGGCATTTCTCCCAATTCAACACGAGATTAGTGTCTTCACATCACTGCAAAACTAAAGTAAGATTATGCAAGCAATGATCAAATGAATTCCCAAACACCGAAAAATCATCCATGAAAACTTCCATTATATTTTCGATCAAACCGTGAAAGATAGCCATCATACAACGTTGAAACATGGCTGGAGCATTACATAAACCAAACGGCATTCTACGATAAGCATAAATTCCATAAGGACATGTAAAAGCCGTTTTTTCTTGATCTTCCGGTGTTATGTAGATTTGATTATACCCTGAATATCCATCAAGAAAACAGAAAAATTCGTGCCCCAGCAATCTATCAAGCATTTGATCAATGAAGGGAAGGGGAAAATGGTCTTTGCGAGTAGCCGCATTTAAAGCCCTATAGTCTATACATACTCGCCATCCCGTAACTACTCTCAGAGCAATTAATTCATCTTTTTCGTCTTTGGTTATGGTCATCCCTCCCTTTTTTGACACAACTTGTGTAGGACTTACCCACTCACTATCGGAAATTGGATATATCATCCCGGCATCTAAAAGTTTTAGTACTTCCTTTTTCACCACTTCTTTCATTATGGGATTAAGTCTTCGTTGATTTTGCACTTTAGGTTTAAAATTTTCTTCAAGCAAAATCCTATGCATGCATATGGAAGGACTAATTCCCTTCAAATCTGAGATAGACCATCCTATAGCCGACTTATGTGCTCTCAATACACGAAGCAATTTATCTAGTTGAGTGGATGAAAGTGAAGAGGATACAATTACCGGATTGGATTTGTTATCATCTAGAAATGCATACTTGAGGTGTTCCGGGAGGGTTTTAAGGTCCAAGCTTGGTTGAGATGAATCCGATTGAGATGAAACGGACCCCAAATTTTTGTCCATGTCGTTGGATACGTTTGATTCGTCCGTCAGTTTGATTTCTGCAACTACTTCATGCTCCCCTTTGTCTAAATCATCGAACGTATTGATTTGCGCTTTTTCCTGTAGAGAATTCAATTCAAAAACAAAATCAAACAAGTCAGAATCGTCAAACTCCAAAGTTGAATCACTAGAAAACATGAATTCGTAAGAGCAAACTCTAATGGATCCGACGATAATGAGTGTAAGATTTTTTTCTTTCCATACGAGCTTATATGGTCAATAACATTGCAATATTCCGTATTATCATGAAATTTCATAGCTTTGAATATAGAAAATAGAACATGCTCGTCGTTAACACGTAGTGTTAATTCTCCCCTTTCAACATCAATAAGAGCCTTTCCCGTTGCTAGAAATGGACGTCCAAGGATAAGTGGTAAATCTCTGTCTTCTTCCATATCAAGGACAACAAAATCCGCTGGAAAAATAAATTTGTCGACCTTTACAAGCACATCTTCAACAATCCCCTTGGGATGTGTTATGGATCGATCCGCCAATTGTAGCATAACCTTTGTGGCTTTCATTTCTCCGACACCTAATTTCCTGAAAATAGATAACGGCATGAGGTTAATCGAAGCACCTAAATCACACAAAGCTTTGTCGAATGAGACGTTTCCAATAGTGCATGGAACGGTAAAGCTTCTGGGATCCTTAAGCTTTTGAGGCAATTTGCGTTGGATAATAGCGCTACATTCTTCGGTTATTTTAACCGTCTCATGATCTTCCATCTTTCTTTTTCTTGACATCACATCCTTCAAGAACTTTGCATAGTTAGGCATTTGTTCCAAAGCGTCTGCAAAAGGAATATTGATATTAATTTTCTTGAAGATGTCTAAAAATTTTGCGAATTGTGCATCTAACTTTTTCTTTTTGAAACATTGAGAAAAAGGGAGAGGAATGTTAGGAGTAGAGTTAGGATATATTTTAGGCTTCTCAGCCCCCTTAGATGTATCATGCTTCCCTTCTTCCTTTTCAATTTCGAATTGATCCTCCTTGACTTCCTCACTTGGCATCTTTGGCCCTTCATAATTCGCTCCACTTCTTAAGGTGATCGCTTGGCACGACTCTTTTGGATTCACTTCGGTATTGCTCGGAAATTGTCCCCATTGATGTTGACTCCCGACAACTTTAGCTCATTGTCCAATTTGAGTTTCGAGATTTTTCATTTGAGCTCCCATGGTGGTAGCTAGTTGAGTGACATGGCCTTCGATTTTGTCTAATTTCTCCCCATCTCGACTAAATCGGCTTTTTGTCTCCATCATGAAGGTAGCTAGAATATTCTCGAGATTCGACGTCGGCTTTGCTTCTTCAATTATCTCCCCATTCGATACCTTGAATTCGGTCGGTGGTTGCAAAGCATTCTTTGGATTGGCATAGCTAAAATTTTCATGATTTCGATTTGAGGGATGGTAGAAGCCCGGTGGTGGATTATTCCGATAATTGTTGTAACTCCGATTATTAATGTAGTGTGCCTCCTCCAATGGATCGGACGGTAGTGAACTTGAACTTCCTTGAGAAACTCCCTTCGAATCACCTCCTTTTGTTAGAGCCCCCAATTGAGTAGTTAACATCGTCATTTGTGCGGTTAATGCCTTCATAGGATCCGAATCGGATATCTCAGCCACCCTTCTAATATTTGATCTTTCCGTTGGCCATTGATAGCTATTCATAGCCATTTCTTCGATCAATCCATACGCTTCTTCAGCGCTTCTTGCTAGCAATGCCCCTCCCGCGGAAGCATCAATAAAATTTCTTGTTTCCCCCATAAGACCATTGTAGAAGAAACACATTTGTTGGTCTTCGGGGAAACCATGTCGAGGGCATCACCTTAGTAAATCTTTGAAACGTTCCCAAGCTTTATATAACGGTTCGGAATCCAATTGATGAAATTGAGTAATCTCACCTTTTAGCTTCATTGTCTTGTTTGGTGGGAAAAATTTGAACAAAAATTTTTCGCTCAATTCTTCCCATGTCTTTATACTTCCGGGAGCTAAAGTTCCAAGCCAATTTCTTGCTTTCTCCCTCAAAGAAAATGGAAACAATCGTAAGCGTATGGCATCATCCGAGACTCCGTTCATTTTGATAGTATCACATATTTGCATGAAATGAGTGAGATGGGCATGTGGATCTTCGACAGCAAATCCTCCAAATTGATTTTGTTGAACCATTGAAATTAAGGCCAGCTTCAACTCGAAATTATGAGCGTTGATGGGAACATGAGTGATTCCTCCAAAGTTTCGGTCTAGTTTCGGTCGGAATCCATCCCGAATTGATTGCACCCTAGTTGGTGGATTTTCAATCCTTCTGCCCTCGTTGTCTTGGATTATTTCATTCTCGTTTGTGTTGCCCCTTTGTACGTCGTCTCCCGCTCTCTCCATGTCTTCAAAAAGATCTCTTCTTAGTTTCCTTGAGGTAGCACTTGTTCTTCGGGCAAATGCTTCTACTTCCGGGATGAAAGTTTCTAAAGGCACTCGAGATGAACGAGTGTTCATGCACTCCCTGAGTAGAAATTGTATGAGTTAAGTAACAAATAAGAAAATGTCTAAAGTAAGACTAAAAACACTTATCGTAATATCAACACAAAAAAATTTAATTTAGTCCCCGACAACGACGCCAAATACTTGTTCGCTAATTTTGAGACAATCCGCAAGTGTACGGAAAATATGTAGAAAGCGGCGAGCAAGGTCGTATTCCACAGAGACTAAATATTCTTATTGTGTTGAGTATTAGATTATAGTGTTCCCGGTTTTATCTAGATGATCGAAAGGTAAAATGGATGATTAATGAAATAACATACAATAATCACAATAAATGAAAACGATTGAAAATATCCGAATGGAAACGAATTTCAAGAGTTTAGAAAGGTAGATTCCAAGGCTAGGTTTCCGTTGATTACTAAATTTAGTCGGGATTGGTTTCAAAAGGTTCTAAGTGTGTTTCTAAAACGACGATCACAACAATATTTTAAAGTCTCTCTCGAGATGCATTAAACGTAGATTACACAACTTATAACAACGTCTCCGTCTATTATAAATCATCTGACTCCAAAATGTTCATAAGATTAGATATCATCATAGTACCTCACCGATTTCTCAATCTCGTAATTTACTACGTCAAATAATCGAAACCTATTAATGCCCTCTTCTCTCGAATTATGAGCAATTAAGTTTAACATGTAAAAACATTGATCAAGTGTCTAAACATGAATTAAAACCAAGCATTTGATAAAGAAATCACACTAGATAAATATAATCATCAATCCCTCAAAATCATAGCAAATCAACGTACTCCCATGCCCGGAATCTAAAGAGTTTAGCCGGACATGGTAATGAAAGGAAGATTAATAATCATCATGTTCATGATAATAAAAACAACAAAATGAATAAAAGATAGGAAGAAGATAAAACTCATGGTGTGTCATGATCGATCCCGGTTGAAGCCTTCAAATGTTCTTGAAGTGTTCTTCAAGAATTTCTTCAAAACCCCTTCTTTTTGGAATGAAAACCACTTAATCTTTTATTATTCTCTCTCTCTAATCTATCCAAATTTCAGCATATCCCTTATCTTGCCCCATATCCTCCTTTTATAAGGTTAAAAGTATCACTTTTTCCACACAAATCTTGCAAAATTGTCAAAAGATGATATTTCCACCGAAAAGTGACACGGCCCGTGTCATAGTATGCTCAAAACTCCAATTCTTGCTGGACAGGTAACTCGACCGTGTCAATTGACACGGCCGAGCAAATGACACGACCGTGCCGAATGGCACGGCCCGTGTCAAACTCCTATAGAAAATGAAAAGTGCTTGGATGTGAAACCCGACCGTGTCAATATGGCACGGCCGGGATAATGACACGGCCGTGTCAATTGACATGGGCGGGCTCGTGTTGACTCGTTTTGACACCGTTTTGATTCCGTTTCTCTCGTTTCCGCATTGCTTGATATGTGTTGGGGTTGGAGACTTCGTTCTTGCTTGATTTATGTCCATAAAGTACCTATAAAATCAATAAAATGTACCCAAGCGTGATCGAGTCCAATAAACACAATATGAGTATAAACGACTCAGTTCTACACATTTTAGGATCTTAAAACCCGGAAAATCGGTGCAAAAATATGTGTAAAAATGACACGGTCGGGTCCGCAAGTGTACGGAAAATATGTAGAAAACGGCGAGCAAGGTCGTATTCCACAGAGACTAAATATTCTTATTGTGTTGAGTATTAGATTATAATGTTCCCGCGGCCCGTGTCATAGTATGCTCAAAACTCCAATTCTTGCTGGACAGGGAACTCGACCGTGTCAATTGACACGGCCGAGCAAATGACACGACCGTGCCGAATGGTACGGCCCGTGTCAAACTCCTATAGAAAATGAAAAGTGCCTGGATGTGAAACCCGACCGTGTCAATATGGCACGGTCGGGATAATGACACGGCCCGTGTCAATTGACACGGGCGGGCTCGTGTTGACTCGTTTTGACACCGTTTTGATTCTGTTTCTCTCATTTCCGCATTGCTTGATATGTGTTGGGGTTGGAGACTTCGTTCTTGCTTGATTTATGTCCATAAAGTACCTATAAAATCAATAAAACGTACCCAAGCGTGATCGAGTCCAATAAACACAATATGAGTATAAACGACACAGTTATACACATTTTAGGATCTTAAAACCCGGAAAATCGGTGCAAAAATATGTGTAAAAATGAGTGTTATCACCCGATGGCCCGGACAAGCCCGAAACCCGAACCTGAATATGAATTGAAGATACAGTTACGAAGTACTCGCAAAGACGAATCCAAGCGCTAAGAGAACACATGATTCCGACCACCCGAAGGCTTGAAATTCGACAACGGAAAGTAATTACCCCAAACTTTTGGAAATTACGAAAATGGCCCAAAACGTCCGAATTACACGATACACGATCGAAACACCAAGCTAAAGCTCTAAACATGAATAATAACATTAAATGAACTTACGAGAAACTCGAACCAATAGTTTCGGACGAGATTCGCAAGAATCGAACTCAAGTACGGAAAAGCCGTTTAAGAACACGGAACTCAATAAAAGGATACCGAAATGAACTCGGATGACAAAAAGTGCAGAATTAAATACTCTCGGAATGACGAAACGGTCACAACGGAGTCACTAAGATTGACTTCCGCCAAAAAAGAAAATTACCGAAAATCAAAACTGCGGATATTACATACTACCCTCCTTAAAAGAAGTTTCGTCCCGAAACTTAAGGGTAAACAACTCGGGATATGAACTATCCATCACAATCTGAAAACGACATCTCTAGGAATACTCCTTAACGCGAACCACTTCGCCTGTACAACTGGGCCAACTCCCATATAAGCACTGACTCACGCTTCAAAAGAAAAGCGACAACGCACATATAGTCCTCGGGACCATATCAATTACACGCCCAAGTCCTCATGACTTGACGTCTCGAATCACAATGAACAATTACCTAGATTATCATGAAATCTTGGGTACAGCACAAAAAAATGCATCAAATGACCCAAATCTCAAGATTCTCAAATACGATCATTATAAAATAGATCAACAATAAATGATCCACAACCACGATAAATTATTACGGATTAAGTTACACATTAATATGAAAACAGAGAAAGGAAAATACAAAAATTAAGGCTACATATCAAATGTACCCAACACCGATATCCTCCAGATAATCGATCTCCTAGATCTCATCGATTTAAGGAGACCCAAACCTGAACTCACCGCTCAATATGACCCCGAAAGGTCACAAGAACATTAACGATCGCAATGAATGATAATGAATCGAAATCCAACAAGGATCAAGAATGACTCACCGGGGTGAAATGATAACGTAATGAGTGATAGCTCAAATGAAATGATTGGAACCATTGTTCCCCGCGAAGTGAATGATTAGTTTGATAGTTATAAGTCTCAATGTGATTGATATATGATGAATGAGTTATATGAATGAATGAACGACAAATGAAATGAATGATTATCCTATTACCGATCAAGAATTAACTTGCTCAAAACCGGTGATGAATGTCCTATTGTATCACAGTTAAAGCAAACAACAGTCGAACTCGTCGTCTGAGGTGAAGATGCTCTCCCAGCACGAAGACGACTAGAAAACGATCTCTTGGACGTCGGAGTCTGATGTCCCTCTGACAGCTCTTTCCATACCGAGACAGGAAAGTTACATGATAATTACAGATCCCGTATGAAGATCACATTATGATTACGTTACGGAATGATGATAATGAGCATACATGCTCTAACATAATGGATGCATTAATAATGCGGTAAAATGATCGTCCATATGATGCTGGAATATGATTAGATCGCATGAAAGATCGAATGAGGTAACATGATTATCTGATGAAATTCCTGGAATGATTACCTTGAACAAGTTAACAAGGTTGAAAATTCGATCCACAAGATCAACAACTGAACCGTGAGATGGACTGGATGATTAATGAATTAACTGAGCGATGAGATTGACTGAGTGATGAATGAATTAACTGAACAATGAGATTGACTGAGTGATGAATGAATTAATTGAACAATGAGATTAATTGAGTGATGAATGAATTAACTGAACAATGAGATTGACTGAGTGATGAATGAATTAACTGAGCAATGAGATTGACTGAGTGATGAATGAATTAACTGAACAATGAGATTGACTGAGTGATGAATGAATTAACTGAACAATGAGATTGACTGAGTGATGAATGAATTAACATGCTCGACAAGATCAAAATGATGATTGAGGATTATTAGCTGATGAATGAGTTGATCCTTAACGCTTACACAGGTCACACGTGCTCCAAAACAATTAGTCATGAATCAATCATAACATTAATATCACATATAGGTTTCAACAAAGCATGTATAATTAATGACATAATGAATGTAAGAACATAAAGAGAATCGAGTCCTTACACAGGTCATACGAAGCTTCGAGGTCCCGCGATACTAGTCTTCACTGACGACGACTCGATGAATGAATGACTCGTGCAGTCGTAAAAATTTCACGACTCACAAAACCCGACTGTCCAGATTGTCATAACCTGACAGTCCTCCTACTACCGCATCGGTAGATCCACATAACTCACATATCAGGGTATCTCACAACCCAAAGCTTTGATACCATCTTCTGTAACACCCCCAAACCCCATTAGGTTTTTACAGTGCCGTGGACCCCACACCCGGAGATCCACCAGGCGAACATGACTAAAATACATTAAAATTAACCAACAAGGGAGATCACAGTCCCTACCATGATATCCGACACAATATTCCGATAAGGAATTTTAATGACAATAATGGGCCTACATGGCCAAAATGAAAATACAACCACACCCACGAGCCTTGCTCGGGTAATACATCATGACAATGACTGACTAACTGTAGTACACTCCAACTGACTGACCAACATGAACAACTCGGACTAGTATCGCTCGAATTCCTCGTCGCCATCATCATGCCCCTGTGTCTCAACTCTCTCCTCGCAAGCACCTAAAACATGAAAACATGTTCCGCCCACGGGTCGGGCCATCCAGATAATGAACATCAAATACATGTATAACATGATATGCATCCAAAGGCAGAATGAAACGGTACAATGATAATAATAATACGAGATTCTCACAAACCAAGGTAAGAACCGAGCATTCGTGAAACAATATGCCCACGACATATGATCAATACCTGCTCAGCAGGTTAAAGTATACATGCCCAACGGCAAATCAGTGATACAGAACACCATAATGAATTACACGAGGATGAACCAAACCGGAACTGAATTAAATATGAATCACAATGAATTACGTGAAGATGAACCAAACCAGAACTGAATTAAATATGAATCACAATGAATTACATGAAGATGAACCAAACCAGAATTGAATTAAATATGCATCACAATGATTTACATGAAGATGAACCAAACCAGAACTGAATTAAATATAAATCACAATGAATTACATGAAGATGAACCAAACCCGAACTGAATTAAATATGAATCACAATGAATTACATAAAGATTAACCAAACCAGCCCGAAGCTGTAACAATGAAGGCCGAAGCCACGGCACGAAGCCGTATCAAAATGAAACAATCCAATGGCCGTTGACCTACTGAGCTGTAGGTGTTGGGGGAAACAACCGCGAAGGTTCAGGACCCACCAAACTTACCCCATAATGAAACCATCCAATGGCCGTTGACCTACTGAGTTGTAGGTGTTGGGGGAAACAACCGCGAAGGTTCAGGCCCCACCAAACTTACCCCATAATGAAACCATCCAATGACCGTTGACCTACTGAGTTGTAGGTGTTGGGGGAAACAACCGCGAAGGTTCAGGCCCCACCAAACTTACCCCATAATGAAACCATCCAATGGTCGTTGACCTACTGAGTTGTAGGTGTTGGGAAGTCAACCGTGAAGGTTTCAAACTCCCCAAACTTACCCATAATGAAATCACCCAGTGACCGTTGACCTACTGACTGTAGGTGTTGGGAAGTCAACCGCGAAGGTTTCAAACTCCCTAAACTTAACCATCGAGAATTAGCCGAGACTAGCCTCCAAAACACAACTAATCATAAACGGCAACGATCCCATGATTACCGAATTCACGAGAATGATAGTGTGCTGCCTTGAGTCGGCCAACACGATAATGATGACTCACGAATGGGAACCGTCCTCGGCGGTCCCAATTCAATACCTCGATTACCTTAGAATGGTCAATCGATAACAACGACACAACGGATGGGAACTATCCTCGACAGCCCCAATTCAATACCTCGATTGCCTTAGAATGGCCAACCGAGAACAATGATGCAGCGGATGATTCAATACCTCGATTGCCTTAGAATGTCCAATCGATAACAATGATACAACGAATGATTGAGTACCTCGATTGCCTTAAAACGTCCAATCTATAACAATGATACAATGAATGATTGAGCACCTCGATTGCCTTAGAACGGCCAATCGATAACAATGATACAATGAATGATTGAGCACCTCGATTGCCTTAGAACGGCCAATCGATAACAATGATACAATGAATGATTTAGTACCTCGATTGCCTTAAAACGGACAATCGATACCAATGATACAATGAATGCCTCGACACCTTTAATCGGTTACCGACGACGAAGATGAGAAATGAATATGTCAATGCCTTCAATCGGCCAAAACAACATCAAGGACAAAACTCCAACATTAATAACAATGATTACAACGACGTCTTAGATCGACATCAATATTAACAACAACAATCGATACATCGATACCGCAAACCGGCAATCGACAATAACATTAACAACGAGTATCCCAATGCCTTGAACCGGCCATTAATGAATGATAATAAACATTTGGCATAATTGCCGAAGAGTATCGTATCGAACGTTCCCATAATATCAATGAACTTATGAAGACACTAAGTCTCGGAACGATACAACACATTCATACACATATATGATAACATTAATCTCATTGACTAGTACAAGTATAAAACTTGCCTCAACCGGAGGCGATGAAATCCTTCCACGAACAACGAACGGCATCCTCCTATAAACACAAGTGCTCGAACAACCTTGAATGAAATACAATTCATTCAATAACACAATATCAATCGAAATCAACACAACGGCCGAAAGAAACTCTTTGAGACATTTAATCGAACACTAAATGTTCAAAGTTCCTCAAGAACCTAAGAATCATCAATGGGGTTGAACGAATTAAAGATATGGATATACAATCCATAGAATACGATTAATAATGTTCACTAGCATCAACTGATTCATCAAATTCGGACGAACAACGAAAATCAAGAAGAAATATCCAAAATCAAATTCTAGGAGATTTAAAGAAATTACCTCGATCCGACGAAGAACAATGATTTGATGTTGATATAATCGACAAGAATCCTCAAAAACGCTTAGAAATCGAGTGGAATCGACCAAAAACTCCACTCCCCGATTTATCCCATCGCCAGCCGCACCCGGGTGAAGAAATTGGGTGAAATGAAGTCTGGCCTGTCGCCCAGGCCTTATATGGCCGACAGAGTTACGGCCGTAACCAGCAGGGCCTTACGGCCGTAACTCGGTACTTACGGCCGTACCCGGCAGGTCCTTACGGCCGTAACCGGCATTCGTCCGGACGCTACCTGGCGCCCGTACGGCCATAACTCTCGGCCCTTACGGACGTAACCGACATTCGTCAGGCCATGCCTTCCGATCACTTACGGCCGTAACCGGTACCTTACGGTCGTAACTCGGCCAGGCCAGTACCAGCTCAAGACTGTGCGGCCTTGACTCGGTCGTGGCCACCCCCGACGGCCCGGACAAGCCCGAAACCCGAACCTAAATATGAATCGATGATACGGTTACGAAGTACTCGCAAAGACGAATCCAAGCGCTAAGAGAACAAACGATTCCGACCACCCGAAGGCTTGAAATTCGACAGCAGAAAATAATTACCCCAAACTTTGGGAAATTACGAAAATAGCCCAAAACGTCCGAATTACACGATACACGATCGAAGCACCAAGGCAAAGCTCGCAACATGAATAATAACGTTAAATGAACTTACGAGAAACTCGAACCAACGGTTTCGGACGAGATTCGCAAGAATCAAACTCAAGTACGGAAAAGCCATTTAAGAATACGGAACTCAATAAAACCATACCGAAACGAACTCAAATGACAAAAAGTGCAGAATTAAATACTCTCGGAATGACAAAACGGTCATAACGGAGTTGCTAAGATAGACTTCCACCAAAAAAAGAAAATTACCGAAAAATCAAAACTGCGGATATTATATCATCAAGATTGTCATCAAATCTGGTATCTAGTTCGGAATCCATGATATTAATGTCTTTCAATGAAGTAACATCATAAATCCATTCTACAAACATTAGACAAGGTCCGTTGCATATGAGGTGATCATGAACATTGTTCGGACTCCGCCAAAATCGATTTTCACACTTACGACAAGGACACTTTATTTCATTTCCATCAGCAAATTTGGCCATCGCATTTTTCACAAATAATTTGATACCATCTATATAATCTTTGGTATACTTGGGAAGATTCAACCAATTATTACATGCTTCACTCATGACTACAGTGAAAAAACAACTATGGTTAGCCACTAATTCTACTTAATCTAACCTGTGTTTTAGTTTTGGATAACCATATAAATACCTTAACTCATTTAAATAAATCATTTACTAGATTTCAACCATTTCCATTGAAAAACAAAAAGAAAAAAATTGCCAAACCAATAAATTCTCAACTTTAAAACAAACATTTTAAACCTTGTAATGTTGATACTAGACAGAATCAGTAAAGTTCCACAAACAAAAAATCATTTCAAATGTTTCAGCACCGCAGGATTGATTTCTATATAACCAATAAACAAAAATATGATGGAATATTGCTATAGGAATGTATAAACCAGTAAAGTTCTACAGACATTTGTAAATTTCACAGTTTCAGCAAAGCAGGATTGATTTTGACAAATAAAGTAACAAAAAAACAACTCTCAGAAGTAGCAACATACTGAATCGAACAGCAGGAGTGAAACCCGCAACCTCACACAGTAGGGATGAAGTTCGAACAACAGCAGTGAAGCTTGAATCGATTGAAACCCTAGGTCGTGCCTTCGTGAAGCTCGCAGTGGTATTTGGATGTATGGAGCTTGTACAGGATGAAACTCGAACAGTAGGAGGGAAGTCCAATCGAACAACAGGAGGGAAGGTCCAATCGATTGAAGGTTCGGATTTGGAAGAAACCTAGTTATTGCAGGAGGGAAGGTGTTAGAGGAAAGTGAAGTTGACTTGTTTGTAGCGGTGGAAAAAAAATCTGATTAAAGTGTTAAGTGATAAACGTAAAAGTGTTAAGTGATAAATGTAAAAGACTAAAAAAGCAACACATGCCTAATATATTTCAGATTCAGATATCCGAAATATTCGAATTTTTTAAAAAATACTATCCGAATCCGAAAAAATGGATTTCCGAATTTCAGATATCCGAAATTTCGGATATCCAATTTTTCGGTTAATTTCGGATCGAATACCGCGTATCAGATATTTTTTAACACCCCTAGTGGAAATTGTGTTTTAGAGAGAAAGTGTGATGAGTGAGTTTGCATTTTTAGAGAAACTGTGTTGAGTGTATTGACCCGCTAAAATTGAAAATAATTTATTTGGACCGCCTAAAATATTTTAGCAAGTCCTCCTATTTTTTTAGTGTTTAGTTACACTTTTTTAAAATAGCAACGGCAACACCAAATTTTGTGTTGGCGTAGATATTCAATTTAGTCTATGGTAACACTAATTTTTATCAACAATAACGTTAGAAAAATGTGTAGCCTTAAATCAAGTTTGACCAATTTTAAGGCATCTAAGGCTACACTTTTGCTTGTAACATCAAAAAAACTGTTGTTGAAAGCCATATATGGTGTAGTGCCAGTCTAGTACATGTTCGGATTTGGGGTACTCCAACACATGTGCTGAATAAGGAAGCTGATAAGTTGGCATCTCGTACAGAAGTGCGAGTGTTTGTAGGATATCCTAAGGGAACGAAGGGTGGCTTGTTCTATAGTCCCCAGGATCAGAAGGTCATTGTTAGCACCAATGCCCGCACTACACCATATATGGTCTTTGCCAACACGTGAAAAAAGTGTAAAAAATCAAAAATAATGTTGCTATAAACCCAAAATTGTTTTAAGTCTACACTTTTCTCAAATTTGGTGGTGTTGGATATACTCGCGTAGTCATAGGTGGGTAAGCCAACACTTTTGTCAATATACGGCAACATCGATATATATGTTGCCTTAGCCATCTATGGCAATACTTTCTGGTCTACAACAACATCAAAGGTAATGTTGCAATAGACCCTATTGCAACATCATTTTCTCCTATGGCAACATTGGTTAAGACAACATCTTTTCAGCTTTATTACAACATTTTGTTTATTAACACTTTCAAAATTTTAGCAACATCCTTTTTCGTTAGTGCAACATTTATTTATTAAACACTTTTCATATATTAGCAACACCATTTCATATTATTGCAACATTTGTTTAGTAAATATTTTTTATATTTAGCAACACTATTTCAATTTTCCGGCAACATATTTAGACAAACACTTTAATGTATTGGCAACATTCTGCAAGTTATCTTAATTCATAATCATAATCCAAAGTAACATCTAAAACTTAAAAACTCTTTGGCTCAAATAAAAAATATGCCAAAAGGAATAGTACAACTTTTTTACTTTGCATACATACCAAAATACATACCAAAGAAAGTCATAGTTGGACATGTACCAACTTGTCAAATCTACTAAGCATGTTAAAGTACCATAATGTCCTAACCGTCATCATAATTAGGTACCATCTTGCAGTTCAAAAAATTAGATATATACTATGCACTCCACATCAAGTGGAAACATTGCCAGTTGAATCGTCAATTGATGGCTCAACACTTAGCTCATCAATATCGACCTTCAATTCTGGATTCTTTTTAGCTATTTTAGTCAGCATAAACTTGACATTCTCTCGAACCTTTTTGTCAGCTTTTTCCTCCATCTCATGTGCAAGTTGTTCACGGATTTTTGCTGTTAAATCTGCCAATTACTGATCCGAAGAACTGGATACAGGGGTGTTGCCAATTTCCCCTTTTATTCCCTCTTCCGAATAAGCCTCCCTACTAGATATGAGGAGTTGTGTTCATTGCCACCATGAAGTAGTTTGTTAGCATCCTCAACATTTCCTCCGTCTTCCAAAATTTTCTTAATATTCAACTATAATTAGAACATGTGAAGCAAGTAAATAAAATACGCAACATGATCGAACCATTTAAATTAACAAAAAACCATTGGAGCAATACTTATAATTTTAGTAGGTAACTTATACCCACGATCTGCATCTCTTTTGCGCGTTTCAACATAAACCTGAGCATATGATATTGGTGCAGTGGGGTTCGGGTCCTCAGGGGCGGTGTCTCAATCACCTTGCATAAATATATATAGGATTATATATGTGACTTAAAAAGCGAAGATTTACATTTACGTAAAAATTTGAGTAAGAGATAATACACTAATATAGGGAAAAACTATCGGCAAAAATCTAGTAAATCTGTAGACTGAGATGGTATTTGGTAGACTGATCAAGAACTAGAAGCATGCTATAAGTTCTTAATTGATTTGATGCAGAATCCTATTAAGTGGAAACTGAATAAGAAGATGCTGAATAATTGATTTTGGCAATGTGAAGCATTGGGGCATACTAACATGAATAAGGGAAAATTGTTGATTTAATGAATTCTGAATCAGCTAATATGGATAAATTGATATTGCTGAAGAGAACGACATACTTATGAGTTTCAATAATAGGCAGCCTTGCAACAATAAGTTCACAATTAATTCCGATAAGAACGTATGCAGCCACAATACATTCACCAAAAACCTCAAGTGAAACTCATTTAGGCAGAGAATTCAAGAGAAGTAACCATTTAGAAGAATTGAAGCTCCAAGAGAGCATGTCTTTAGAGCTCTTGAGAAACTTCGATTTCTTCATAGTTTTCGTCGAGACAAATTGAAAACTAATAAACTGAAGCCAGTTGCTCGGGATATAAGCGGAGATTTCTCAATTCTAACAGGAACAAATTTCGAGGTTATGATCAGTAAGGAAAAATCCGAAGAGGAAACGTAAACTTGATATTCGTATTCGTGTTTAGCGGCAGCACAGACTTGCGCGAATAGATTTTCCTCTGCTTCCGATAAAATTAACACTTGAATAAATATCTCCACAACAATTTTGTGGTAACTGAAATAAGAAAAACTCAAATTGGTGTCAAAATGGCCAAGCCATCTAACATCGAAATTTCCATACTGTAATACTCCGATTTTTCGGATATATTTTTTGTTTATATATTGGATATCGTGGATGGTTAATTATGCTCGAGGACGTTGGGAACGTTTGATAATGTTATTGAATTGAGTATATGTATTGATTTTGCCGTATGTTCGTATTTGGTATGTCGTGACATCGAACAGGAATTGGTGAAATTGGCTAAGTATAGAATACTTAGCGTACGCTAATGTTGAAGACTTACGTACGCTAAATAACAAGAGTTACGTACGTTATGGCCGAGACATTACGTACGTAACATGGGAATCAGAAGATTGAGTCATGGTCGGCAGGTGGGACCCGGTGTCGGCAACTTTCGGCGGAGGATGTTGACAGGTGAGTCAACGTACGTGTTACGTACGTTATATAGGACGTGTTACGTACGTAACACGACCATTGTACTGTAGCAAGTCAACTGGTATATTACGTACGTTATATGGTATGGGTTACATACGTAATGGACTTCACGGAATGAGACAGTGAGTTTGTCACGTACGCTATGGATTTTGGATTATGTACGTTAAAGTTGTTACGTACGTTAAGCAAGGACACTTACGTACGTAATGAGAGTGCAGTTTATATATTGAAGTGTTGTCTTTCATTTCTCTCACGATCCTTTGAGGTATTTCTCTCCAAAACTCGTCCCTCTTCACTTCTAAGAGTGTTCTAAACACTTCTAACATGATTGTGAGCTTGGAATCATGGAATTAGAGCTTGGTTATGGAACTATTGTTGATTCTTGAAGTGATTTCTTGTGTTATCCATATTCTATGAGGTATGTTGGATATTTCTCCTTTTCATTTCGGAATTTTGATGTTATAGTTGATGAATGATTCATATGAAGATGATTATGATGTTGTTATTGCGATTCTCGAGGATATATAAGGTTTATGTTGAAGGAAGATGACGATATGCTTTGAATATGTTGATTATGATTATGGAATCATAGAGTTCTTGATGTTCTTGAGGCCATATGATGACTATGATGATTTGATAATTCGTTTACCCGATTTAAGATGGTATTCTAAATCATAGTGATGATAGTGGTTGATTTAGATGAGATGAATCTTGATATGAGGTTGAATTCCGGATTGAATATGTTATGATCATTGTTACCAAGTTGGTTCGATTATTGATATGATTATTGTTCTAGGTTGATTAACCAATAAGTATAATCGTTTTTCCGCGGTGAAAGGCCGTAGATTCCGTCGATCAAATTTGAAGAGCTCGTAGACGAGGGCGATGAGTTCGGTGTTGGTTTTGTCATGTTGGTATCCAGGCAAGTGTTTACTTGTTCGGTTGTAATGTTTTGATGAGTAATTCCATTTACATTTCATAAGTATTTTATGTTGTATTGCATATTGACGAATGTTCAGTGATGTTCTAAAAGGATTAGAATGCTCAGTTGATGATTGTTGAGATACTTGGACAATCTTGGGAAGATTGTAGTATCCTGATATTGTTGATGTCATTTTGAATATTCTTGGTCTGTGGTATGCATTTCGGAAGGATGTCCGGATAGAGGTATGTTTTATGGCAATCGTACATAGAAGATTGTGTACGGGAAAGTATTCGGTATTGAGGTATTATGTGGTATTATCGTGATATTGGGGTTTTGATGAGAATCGTTGGATTACCGAAAGTGGTAAGGTTATCGTTGAGGTTATTATTCTCTTGATGCATGACACGTGAATATTTATGTTTATGTACTTGCAGTTATTTGTCGGGCATTATTGCTGACCCCGTTGTGGGACTTGTTTTTCAGGTATTGAGGACTTTAATGGTAGCAGTCGTGAGGCGAGGATTCCGGACGATACTGGCTATGGCATATTGTTGGGGAATCATGTATTTTGTTTGTGTATATCATTATTGATGTATATGTATCTTGGACTGTGTTTTATCCGCTGCGTGAGTTCTTTCAAATGGCTTTCGACTTTATGCCAACTGAGTTTGATTTCGAAAACCGATTCCCTTAACCGAGTTTTTGGCCTTGATCGTTTTGACGGTAGTTGGTGTTTTCAAATGATTTTGTGAGTTTTGATATATAATACTACCGTCATCGGCCTTCTTGTCGTTCTTGTAATTGGTTTTTAGCCTGGTGGGTTCCGGCGTGGGGCCCACGGCGTATAATATTCCCGGTTGGTTTTGGGGGTGTTACACATACATACTGTTTTCCATAACATAATAAGGATATGCACATAAGATTATTTGTTGGCTAAATGACCAAAACAGGACCTCAACTTTACCAATTTTAGCACTGGAGGACCTAAATTTTGGAAGGTATCAAACTGGGACCTAATCTTTGATCCGTTAGACCACGTTAGGACCTCCGTTAATTTTTGTCCGTTAACTACTAACGGAGTGCTTAGTTGGCAGTTAAATGACACGTGGCAGATGTTTATTGGCTGGTCAATATATGATGTAATAATAAAAATAAAAAATAACATAAAAGTTTAAAAATAATAAAAAATCTGAAAAACTTAACTAAAAAATCAGAACTTCATTTTTTTATTTAAAAAATCTGGAAAATTAAAAAAAAATTGTAACTTCAGTTTTTTTATATTCTCGAATATAATTAATATTAAAAATCGAAATTTTTATTTAAAATTCGGAAATAAAAAATTCAAAAATTCTGGTTCTTATTTATAAATTGTTTTAATAAAAATAAAAACTAGCATATTAGTTTCCACAAAATAAATAAAAAATCTGAATTATTTTATTTTATTTATAAAAAACTGCTAGTAATTTATTTTTTATTTATTTTTTTTACTTTTCATAGAAATACTGTTTTAGTTTCTAAAAAAAATCTAAAAAATGAAGTTAGAATGCTCTATTTAAACCCCTATCTATTAAAACAAACAATAATCAAAAGATAGAATGCTCTATTCCAACATCTCTATTCATTCAGAGACTTGTTTTCAGCATCACAAAATGTTCTTCAATTTTTTTTTTTTTTTGCATGATGACAAAAATCACAGCAAATAAGGCAATTGGGTTCGTATATAGACAATTGCTCTGCAACTCAAGTGGACAAATGATCTTTTGTTAATAACCAGCTATGCAATCATCATCACCAATTTGCAGCAATTAAAAGAGCAGTTAAATAACTTCAATTTAATCAACATAAGCAACATCAAAACAACAAGTGCACCACTCCCCTGGGGCAACTCCGCAACCGATGCTCAATGATCAAGCAACAACTGAATAACCAAAATGCAAAATCAAAGCACTTGCCACTCGACAAGCATGCAAATTCCTCAAGACACAACAACTACTTTGCAGCAGATAAAGCAGTTAAGGATATAGGGTTATAAATGGGGGGTTTGTCAAAACTCAACCCACGCATGGAGGATTGATAAAACCATAAGAATTAAGAAGGTAAAGATTGCGGCAATTGATAACGTAATAGAAAACTATGCATTAAACCATAGTCATAAATCATCCCGCAGTCATAAAGATTGCGCCGGAGTCCAGATCGGTGAAGACATCCCGCAACTGCTGGTTTGGGTTTGCGACGGGTTGGGGAGGCGGAAACTGAAATCTGAAATTAGGATTGAGTACTTAGTTCTAAATTCCAATTCTAAGTTTTATATTTTATTTTGTATTTTTAATAAGTGTACACTTAATAGATTTATAACCTATAAAATTATAAATATGCAATAAAAATTTCAAACTATACCGGCATTCCGGTATATACCGAAAAATCAATACATACCGGTATGTCAATATACTGAGATAGTGGTATATACCGAAAAATTCGGTACATACTGAGTTCGGTACGTCAACGGTATACCGACAGTATCACATATTCCATATCGTTGCTGTGCCGAAATCAAACGGTACGGTATCATACCGTACCGAAAATTACGGTATACCAAAAACTCGGTATTTTTGTTATTTTTTCGGTACGATAGGTATGGTATATGGTATTTTCGGCATGTTTTTTCCAGCCCTATCTACTGCAACACCCACATAAGTGTTGGCATTGATTATATTTAAGGTAACATTATTTGATATCAACTGCAACATGAAATTAGAGTGTTGCCTTATATCGAATTTATTCTAAATTTAGCCATATAAGGCAACATTTGACGTGGCAACACCTATCCCATGTGTTGGTAAAGACCATATATGGTGTAGTGCCGATTCCTGGAAGAGGATTATATGATTAGTGTAACACCCCCGGGATATTCAAGGTATATTACAGTGCCGTGGACACCTACATGGGACCCACCAGGCTAGACACAACTTACCACAGTGAAAACACACATCATCCAGTTGAAAATCAAATAACACGCCCGGTACAACCGGCGAAATAATCAACAATGGCAAACATAATTAACTTCAACGAATACAAATCATAATCCGAAGAGAAGAGCCTAAGTACTCGTGAATACAATCTATAAGTTTCAAAAGTAGACAACAACCATATCGAATGGAACAACGGAAATAAAAAGGACTCAAGTGCACATGTCAGCGACCCTGGCCAACATCCTCGTACTGTCCCAGCGCCCGCTCGTCCGGCAGAACATAACCTGAAATTCATAACAAGAATTTCCCCAAAACGGGTCCCAACGGGGTTAGCAATTACGCTAGTACAAGTAATCAAGGCAAACCATTCGCTTACACATTTCATAGTACAATGCACCAAATCATTTCAAAAACAAAAACCAGACATGTCTTTTTCGGAAACAAACAGTCAATCACATTTGCCTAGGACCGGGACAAAGCCACAAATCCCACTCGAGGCCTCTAAGGACCCTCCCGAGCTGGCCATATCATAAAACAAATCACGCACGTGCATCGCCTAGGACCGGAACGAAGCCACAAATCCCACTCGAGGGCTCTAAGACCCTCCCGAGCTGGCTAGCTAAACAAACTCATGAATCCAGGGCTCAAACCATTGGACTCCCTCCGTGGCCCCGTCGGACCCTCCCGAGGTGAGCAAATCACACACGATATACATTAGCATTTCACGTTAAGCATAAAGGTGTCCAAAAATACTTGCCTCGAATAATTGATGACGCAACGAACAGAAAGGAAAATCACCGACGAATGCTAGGAACCAACGGAACCGAACCTAACGAATCGAAGAACATAATCACAACCAACTCTAAACGAATACGGAAATGGAATACACCTGAAAACTCGCCTACGATTCATGTATATTCGTATAAAAATTACAACGAGGGCGGACCACAACCGAACCCTCTCGAATACGCAACAACCACGAAATATACCATGAATCCATAGGAAAACTATGGATACTAACAAGATTAATCATATTCATCATGAATAAAACAACCACACGGAACGAATCGAACAAAAACCCGAAAACCCCCAATTTACCCAAAAGTAGGGTTCTTTGAAGATTTAACTTGATTTAGACGGAGGAAGACGATTACGGTGATGATAAACAATACTAGGAACACAATATTTCATTCCCCAAGGATTTCCACGGCCAAAACTTGAAGAATCGCTCAAATCTCTCTAAGAACACTCGCTGCGGACGGAAGGAAGAAATGAAGAAATGGGCCGAAGTGAGGGTCAACTCCTGATATATAAAACCTGGGCGATCGTTACGTATGTTACCTGAGCTTGTTAACGTACGTAATGCCCATTACGTACGTTAACACTCAAGTTTAGCGTACGTAAAAGACTGGACAGAACAGTCTGTCCTAGAACAGCTGAGGTCGTTAGCGCACGCTACAACAGAAGGCTAGCGTACGCTACAAGAGGGTTACGTACGTAATGTCAGCGCCTCTACGTACGTAAGGGTCAGGACAGAACTCACTGTCCAACAACGCCGGGTGCGATAGCGTACGCTACGCCGGGTAGTTTAGCGTACGCTACATAGGCTTTACGTAAGTAACAGAAGATGTTAACGTACGTAATGGTTCGGACAGAACAATCTGTCCAATCTGTTGAAGTCCATAACGTACGTTAGCAATTATCTATAACGTACGTTATGAAGGTGCCGATAGCGCATGCAAGGAAGCATGCATAACGCACGTTATGCATGCAGTAGTTCAACACTGCTGAACGACGTTAGCTGCAACGAGCGGTCCGAAAACGAGATGCAACACCAGGACAGATTCCAGAAGTGTAAACATGAAATAATCACGACAATGAAGCTAAGCGCTGAAGGAAAATACAATTCCGACTACCGAGAAATCCGAGAAACGACAAGGAAAGTAAAAACCCCCTACTTATAGGGAATAACAAAACGGCCCAAACGTCCGAAAATCGCGATACGACGTCGGATCAAGAAACCGAAACTCACAACACGAACAACTCGACCATACGAACTCGAGCAACCAAAGAAATTACTAAATCAAACGGGTTCTACGAGAATCGGACGTCCACGCAACAAGACATAACAAAAGGCGGAATAATATCAAAACATCTCCGAAACTCGTCCAAATGGAGAAGAATAAAATAGATTCAAAATGTCGAAACGGTTACAAGCGAGTTGATTAAAATGGAAAATACACCAAAAATGAAAATACCGGAAAAAGAAAATGCGGATATTACATTCTACCCCTCTAAAAATAAGTTTCGTCCCGAAACTTAAGAAACAAACAACTCAGGGTACCTAGCACGCATGCTATCCTCTGTTTCCCAAGTTGTCTCCTCGACACCATGTCTCGACCACTGCACCTTGACCAAAGGGATGGTCTTATGCCTCAGTCGCTTCTCATGATACTCCAAAATCTTCAAAGGACGCTCCTCAAAAGTAATATCCTCGGCGACATCAATCTCACCATAATCGATGACGTGACTAGGATCCGGGACATATTTCCTCAGCTGGGAAACATGAAAAACGCTATGAACATGACTCAGGTCCGGGGGTAATGCCAAACGGTATGCCAACCCACCGACTCGCTCGAGAATCTCGAAGGGTCCAATAAATCTCGGACTCAACTTCCTCTTTTTCCCGAAACGGAAAACTCCCCTCGTCGGCGACACCTTTAGCAAAACGTGGTCTCCCACCTCGAATTCCAAAGGTCGACGACGGACATCGGCATATGACTTCTGTTGACTCTGGGCAGTCAACATCCATTCCCGAATTAATTCTATCTTTCGCCTCGTCCTTAAAACGATGTCCGGCTCGGTCCCGACCAAATCGGACGCCTCATTCCAAAAAATCGGTGATCGACAACGCCGCCCATAAAGTGCCTCATACGGTGCCATCCGAATCGACGCGTGTTAACTATTGTTGTACGTGAATTCGATTAATGGCAAATGCTCCTCCCAGTCACTGCTCCAATCGAGAGCACAAGCACGCAACATATCCTCGAACGTCTGGATAGTGCGTTCCGACTGTCCATCTGACTGAGGATGAAAAGAGGTACTCAAGCGCAAACGAGTACCCAACGCCTTATGCACCGCCTGCCAAAAGTGCGATACAAAACGGCCATCACGATCCGAAACAATAGACTTCAGAGTACAGTGAAGCCTCACAATCTGCGCGATAAACACACGAGCCAAATTCTCAGGGCCCCAAGTGTAACACCCCCAAAACCAACCGGGAGTATTACACGCCGTGGGCCCCGCGCCGGAACCCACCAGGCTAAAAACCATTTACAAAAACGACAAGAAGGCCGATGACGTTAGTATTTTCCAAAACTCATAAAATCATTTGAAAACACCAACTACCGTCAAGACAATCAAGGCCAAAAACTCGGTTAAGGGAATCGGTTTTCGAAATCAAACTCAGTTGGCGTAAAGCCGAAAGCCATTTGAAAGAACTCACGCAGCGGATAGAAATACAGTCCAAGATACATATACATCGATAATGATATACACAAACAAAACACACGATTCCCAAACAATATGCCATAGCCAGTATCGTCCGGAATCCTCGCCTCACGACCGCTACCATCAAAGTCCTCAATACCTGAAAAACAAGTCCCACAACGGGGTCAACAATAATGCCCGACAAAAACCGCAAGTACATAAACATAAATATTCACATGCCATGCATCATGAGAATAATAACCTCAACGATAACCTTACCACTTTCGGTAATCCAACGATTCTCATCAAAATCCCAATATCACGATAATACCACATAATACCTCAATACCAAATACTTTCCCGTACACAATCTTCTATGTACGATTGCCATAAAACATACCTCTATCCGGACATTCTTCCGAAATGCATACCACATACCAAGAATATCCAAAAATGACATCAACAATATCCGAATACTACAATCTTCCCAAGATTGTCCAAGTATCTCAACAATCATCAACTGTGCATTCTCATCCTTTTAGAATATCACTGAACATTCGTCAATATGCAATACAACATAAAATACTTATGAAATGTAAATGGAATTATTCATCAAAACATTACAACCGAACAAGTAAACACTTGCCTGGATACCAACATGACACAACCAACACCGAACTCATCACCCTCGTCTACGAGCTCTTCAGACCCGACTGGACGGAATCTACGGCTTTTCACCGCGGCAAAACGATTATACCTAGTGGTTAATCAACCTAGAACAATAATCATATCAATAATCGGACCAACTCGGTAACAAGGATCATAACATGCACAATCTGGGATTCAACCTCGTAATATGATCCAAAAATCCATCTCAAAACGGTTTAAACGAATCATCATCTTTAATAATATGAAGAAACATTCGAAGTTCTTATCAAAATCCATAAAATCCCATAAAACATCGTTATATGATTATCCAACATGTTCCTCACATGTAATCATCCAAGAAAAACGAACCGTAACAAAGGAATACGAAGATTACCTGGTTTAGATGAACCAAAAAGAAGAACACTAGAACTCCATCCAAAGAATCATGAACAACTTGAAAAACAAGGCTTGAATCCAAGCTCTCAATCTAATGTTGTTAAAGATTATCATTATACAGAGTTTGGGAATCCCAAATAACTCCCAACTCTCTCTCGCCCGACTGAAGAAAGAAGAATGGACGAAATGCCTCACAATACCCGTCTGTCCCCTTTTATAATATTCATTATTAGCGTGCGCTAACATCTCATGTTTAGCGTGCGCTACAGCCTTAGCGTGCGCTAACTGACTTTGTTAGCGTGCGCTATCGGGCCTGAGGCTACCGCCGCTCAGTAAACTAGCTTGCGTACGTAATGCCCATGCATTAATGTACGTAAAACATCCTGCTTAGCGTACGCAAGTCACTGACCTTAGCGTGCGCTATCCGAAGTTGACTTGCTACAGTACACACCTACCACTCATGCCCCCACATGCCGAAAGCATCCGCGATTTCCGGGATTCCTCTGACCGATCTGGAATTAGCGTGCGCTAATCATACGATTTAGCGTGCGCTAGCTCTACACGACAAACACTCGCTGACCTTATCTGGACACGCGTCGAACATGGCCGGGTCCACCCGCCGAAAGCTAAGATTCCATTATTGGCGATCTGATGTTTGTAACACCCCAATTCACAAATGGGACATTACACGCCGTAGAACCCTCGTGAGGTCTACCAGGCTGACACTTGACACATAAACCACAATATAATCCCAAATGATGCATTCAAAAGTAAGTAAGGCCGTGGCCTCGGCCAAAACATTTTTACGGAGTACATGAATATAAGATAAATACCAATTCATTGCCCACGCAGGGGACTTAAACCAAGTTTCAAAGTAAACAGTCTAACTCCGGTACTCGACAAATGTAACGACACAACATAAAAATACAGACTCGAGCCATATCATCAAGCTATCCCATCCTTTGCGTGTGTGCCCCGTGCCTGCTCCTCAGCTCTCCCGGTACCTGAAATGCATAAGACGCATTTCTCCCATTTAAGGGGTTAGTATTCGAATAGCTAGTGCAAGTACACAATTACACAGCATTATATATATAACGATTCAACGCAAACAAATCGTTAGGAAAATCATTTTGAAAATCAATATTCCGGAATATCACATTAACACCAAAATAGTATATCAACAAGTTTTCCACATCACAATTATCCACGCTTGGTAACTCGCGACCGTACCCATTAGTATTGGTCCCAAGAGGTCCCGTCGGACCGTCCCCAGGGGAGAAACCACTTCCGCGGCCGTACCCATTAGTATCGGCCCCTAGAGGTCCCGTCGAACCGTCCCCAGGTGGAAGAACATCAACACACGCACCCAAGTCCACTTCCGTGGCCGTACCCATTAGTATCGGCCCCCAGAGGCCACATGCCATCCCCAGGTGGAAGAGTAACCATCACATTCATTCAATAATACAGTTTACATCATTCGCATCAAATCCGTACACACATAATGAAATATAATACATGTACTTGCCTTGAATGAAACGAAACGAAGGAAACGACGAAGGAATAGGTTTAGGTCCGCACAATCCTTCCAAATCCGTTCCTAACACAATAACGGTATACACAAGTCTCAATAACGCGGAAAGGTAAGAATAAATCCTAATTCTACCCGCTGGAACAATTTGTCGGTCATGACTTGGGTATCGTCGACTATAAGTGACGAACATGGAAAACTTGAAGTCCAAAACCACAAATCATCAATAAAACGAAGGATTACAAGTACACAATCGAAGTCTAGCGATAACCCAGTGATAATTCGGACTATAAGAGTCAAATCCCAAGAAATCCCCAAATTTCCCCCAAAATCTCAAAACAAGGGTTTTGGGAATTTTTACCTTGATTCGGATGGTGGAAAGTGATTAGGAACTTGAAGAATTCACGCAAGGAATGCCCGGTGTTAGTGAATGGTGATCTACAGTCGGAATAGGCCCTAACCCTCGCCTGGAATCGCTCAAAGCCGAGAAGGATAAGAAATGAAGGAAAAATGACGAAGTTGATCTTTCTGCATCTATTTATATAAAATGCCTTTAGCGCACGCTACGCACAAGCATTAGCGTGCGCTAGTGGGGCGTGGCGAGCGATCGCCTCTTGTCCTCCGATTAGCGTACGCAATCTAACATGGTTAGCGTGCGCTAGTACTAGTGATTAGCGTGCGTTAACGCCGATTAGCGTACGCTACTGGTCCAAGATCAAGTGCGAACCTACCATCCCTGCATCGAAATCATTAGCGCACGCTACGAACCCCAGTTAGCGTCGCTAACCACGCGATGATAGCGCACGCAAGTAAGTCGAGTAGCGTGCGCTACTCAGCAAAGCGATTTAATCTTGCACGCACACCGCCGCAACAAGATAAAAAGTGCCGAAATACGAAGCAAGACCAGAATCCGGAAACATAAACACGTAATAATCAAGATGACAAAGTTGAGCGTTGAAAGAGAATAAAATCTCGATCACTAGAGAGTCTGAAACGAAACAAATAAAGCGAAATTCCCCAAACTTATGAAAATTACAAGAACGGCCCAAAAGCCCGAAAAATCGCGATACAACGTCGGATTAACAAACCGAAAGTTTCAACACGACCAACTCAACCATACAAACTTATACAAATCAAGAAACAACAAAAACGAACAAGTTTTACGAGAATCGAACGCCCATGCGACAAGATATAATTCAAGATGAAATTATGCAAAAACATCCTCGAAACTCGACCAGACGGAAAAACTCCAAGAACAAAATAGATTCAGAATTCCAAAACAGTGCTATGCGAGTTGTCTGATACGAACATACACCAAAAATAGAAATTACCGAAAATAGAAAACACGGATATTACATTATCTCCCCCTAAAAATAAGTTTCGTCCCGAAACTTACAACGCGAACAACTCGGGGTATCTTGACCGCATACTCTCTTCCGTCTCCCATGTGGCTTCCTCGGACCCATGTCTCGACCATTGAACTTTAACCAGAGGAATGGTTTTATGACGAAGCTGCTTCACCCGACGCTCTAAAATCTGAATCGGCCTCTCCTCGATGGTGATGTCGGGTCCCAACTCGATCTCTCCAAAGTCGATAATATGGCTAGGGTCCGATACGTACTTCCTAAGCTGGGAAACATGGAATACGTTATGAACGTGACTCAAGGACGGCGGCAAGCCTAACCGGTAGTCAAGCTCTCCCACTCTCTCTAAAATCTCAAATGGCCCAATATATCTCGGACTAAGTTTACCCTTCCGGCTGAAGCGGTAAACTCCCCGTGTCGGCGACACCTTCAGCAAAACGTGATCTCCCACTTCGAACTCCAACGGCCGGTGACGCGTGTCGGCATAAGACTTCTGCCGACTCTGGGCCGTTAACAATCTATCACGAATCAGAGTAATCTTCTCTCTCGTCTCAACTACCATATCGGGCTCGGTACCAATCAGCTCGGATGCATCGTCCCAACACAACGGCGATCTACACCTCCTCCCATACAACGCCTCAAATGGTGCCATTTTGATCGAGGCGTGCCAACTATTGTTGTACGTGAACTCGATCAACGGCAAGTGCGACTCCCAATCATCCTTCCATTCTAGGGCACAGGCTCTCAACATATCCTCTAACGTCTGGATCGTCCGCTCGACCGCCGTCGATCTGAGGGTGATAAGATGTACTGAGTCTCAACTCAGTCCCCAAAGCTCGATGAACAGCCTGCCAAAAATGTGACACGAACCGGCCATCACGATCCGAAACAATACTCTTAGGAGTCCCATGCAATCTCACGATCTCTCGCAATAAACACTCGTGCGGTCTCCGACCCCAAGTGTCCTTAATACCCAGGAAATGAGCTGATTTGGTCAGTCGATCGACAATAACCCAAATCATGTTCATTCCAGTCCGAGTCCTAGGCATACTAGTAATGAAATCCATAGAAATATCCTCCCATTTCCACTCCGGGATAGGAAGTGGTAGCAAAAACCCCGCGGGTCGCTGATGCTCGATCTTAACCTGCTGACAGGTCAAACATCTCGACACGAACTCGCTAACGTCTATCTTCAAATTACTCCACCAGTAGTTACTCCTCACGTCCTTGTACATTTTACTCGTACCAGGATGTATGGAGTAAGGCGTGGAATGAGCTTCGCTCAAGATCTTCTGTCTCAGCTCAATAACATTCGGTACACATAATCTGCCACGAAATCTCAGAACGCCATCATCCTGAACCACAAATCCAGGGGCTTTCCCATTCCTCACATCCTCCCTCAACTGGACCAAAAACGGATCGTCATACTGCTTCGCCTTGATATCATCAGTCAAGGACGAAGTGATCTCTAACGCACATAACTGGCCCTGAACTCTCTGAACCCAAACCTCAATATTCTGACGGATGAAATCTCGCTGGATCCTACTCTGCGGTGTAAGTACCTCTAACATCTGTAAAGCCATCGGTTTTCGGCTCAACGCATCAGCCACTACGTTGGCCTTACCCGGATGGTAAAGTATCTCGAGGTCGTAATCTTTAGTTAGCTCTAACCACCTACGCTGTCTCATATTCAACTCTTTCTGGCTGAAGATGTACTTCAGACTCTTGTGATCCGTAAAAATCTTACACGATGACCCATAGAGGTAATGCCTCCAAATTTTTAAGGCGAAAACGACCGCAGCTAATTCCAAATCGTGCGTGGGATAATTTACCTCATAAGGTTTCAATTGGCGGGACGCATAAGCAATCACTCTGTCTCTCTGCATCAAAACACACCCTAGACCAAGGCCCGAAGCATCACTATACACTACGAAATCCTCGTTCCCCTGAGGCAATGCTAAAACAACGTCTCTTTAACTCGTCAAAACTGTCCTGCCTGTCTGCGGTCCACTCAAACTTCTGAGTTTTCTGGAGCAACTGAGTGAGTGGTCTAGCGATCTTAGAAAATCCCTCAACGAATCTACGGTAATATCCGGCAAGGCCCAGAAAGCTCCTCACCTCCTTCACATTCTTAGGCGGCTCCCAAGCCATCACTGCCTCTATCTTCTGAGGATCTACCCGAACTCCCTCTGCTGAAATCACATGCCCGAGGAACGTCACTTCCTCGAGCGAAAATTCACACTTAGAGAACTTCGCGTACAACTGCTCGGCCCTCAAAGTGTCTAATACAATCCGGAGATGTAAGGCGTGCTCCTCCCGACTCCGTGAATAGATAAGAATATCGTCGATAAAAACGACTACGAATTTGTCCAGATACTCAATAAAAACTTTGTTCATCAACTGCATGAACAACGCTGGGCATTAGTTAGCGAAAGGCATAACCACAAACTCGTAATGGCCATATCTCGTCAGAAAGGTAGCTTTCGTATATATCGCCGTCCCGAATCCTCAATCGATAGAAACCCGATCGCAAGTCGATCTTGAAAAGACTGCCGCCTTTGAAGCTGATCAAACAAGTCGTCAATCCGAGGCAAAGGGTATTTATTTTTGATGGTCAACTTGTTTAATTCTCGATAATCGATGCATAAACGAAGCGATCCATCCTTCTTCTTAACAAAAAGTACAGGCGCACCCCAAGGCGATGCGCTCGGTCGAATATACCCTTTATCTAACAACTCTCCCAACTGATTCTTCAACTCTAGCATCTCCGACGGTGCCATACGGTACGGTGCTAGAGAAATAGGGTCCGCATTCGGCTCAAGATCAATAGGAAACTCTACCTCTCGATGTGGTGGTAATCCCGGCAAGTCATCCGGAAATACATCGGGATACTCGCTAACAACTGGAATCGACGATATGTCAACCCCACCATCTTCCGCCTGCAGAGCGAAACACCAGTAGCCGACACAACCCTGGTTCAGAAGTTTCATCGCCTTCAAGGCGCTAATCACACTCCCCAATCTACCCGGCTTACAGCCGACGAGAGTATGCTCGGTGCCGTCCTCGGCAACTATCGAGATGTTACGAGTCCGATAGTTCATGATAACACCATGACGATCCAACCAATCGTCCCCGAGGATCAAATCCTCACCCTTAAGGTCTATAACAATGAGATTCGAGGGCCAATCCCGACTCCCGATTCTCACTGGGCAATCCCTAACTTTCCGGTCCCCAACCATACGATCCCCGCTGGGCGTACCCACTACAAACGGCTCACACTCAAACAAGCAGTCAAAGCCAATACGACTCACACAATCCGAAGCTATAAAGGAATGGGTCGCACCCGAATCAAAAAGCACTGAAACTGGATGAGAAAGGATCTGAGTGGTACCTGACGCCACCGAACGTCGCCTCCTCCGTGCGCCTCATCGATATAATCGGAGATGGATGAGCCGAACTCGGCGGCTGGCGGCGATCCGGTGACTCCGACCTCTACCACGACTCGAACCTGCGGAACATGAGTAGCCGGAGAGCCGTGATCCTACGATCGCGGTGGTAGTCGTAAATCTAGCGGCCCTGGTGGCCCTCTCGCAATGAGTGCCCGATGCCCGATCTGTCCGCAAGTAAAGCAAGCAACTAACGGAAATGGGCAATCCTTCACAACGTGCTCGGGTGACTACAATTAAAACAAACTCTCCCTTGGTCTGTGCATTGGATCGAGCAGTTACCACGAGATCCACCGGCTTTGATGATACGGCCTCTTCCAGTGTAGGAGCGAGAATGAGACCTCGGCCCGACCACCTTTTCCGGCCGAGAACCCACCAATAGTCTTACGCTTCTTAGCTTCCGAAACCGACTCGATTCCGAGACAGCCATCTCGATCGCGAGCGCGATCACAGTATTCCTTTAAAGTGGCACACATGAGCGGTGCCATACTCTGTCTAATATGCGGCTTCATGCGCATATTGAAGTAACGGATTTTATCGGCCTCCGTCCTCACACGATCTCTCACGAAACCCAACTGCTGATTGTAAGTAATGATGGCACGAGAAATAGGCACATCTGAGGTGTAGCGGTGAAGAACTCCACAATTCTGCGCTCCTTAGCGGCGGTGGACAATATTACCTTCCATAGCGGCCTTGAATTCCTCCCAAGTAGCTCGACGGTCTGCAGGCGTAACGGCCTCCCACCACTTGCAGCTTCCTTATCCGGGAGAGTGCTGGGCAATATGTACCCTCTGTCTTCGGGACAAGCTACGGCATCGAAGGTTACGGACAAGCTGAAAGAGCGATTCTCCCAGTGAGAGGGTCGGAAGATCCGGAGAAACGAGGTGGGTGTATCTTAGTTACCGTCAAGCCACTTACTAGCTTCCTCTTAGGTGTCGGGGCGGATTAAGCGTCCACCACAGGCTATCGAGTAAGTTGGGCTACCAAGCTGGCAATCTGGCGGTAGCCGGCGTCGGCATTATTACCCGACGGCACTGAGTGAGAGGCTGAGTCCGCAGAGGACTGAGAAAGTGAGCCCTCCTCATTATCAGCACCACGACTACGGCCTCGGCCGCGTCCCCTAGCCGGTCTACCACGACCTCTCAACATACTGAAGGAGAAAAAGAAAGGAACAAGATCAGAAAGATTCACAATTCACAAGGTTGGTAACACAAGTCACAATCCCAAACAACGCAAGAAAACGAATTACAGAAATATAAGAGTTCGAGGAGACTTACAGCCACGGGTCGCATGAAAAGACGGTAGCACGATGATATTAGGATCAACGACTGACTCTAACGACACAACTGACAGACCTAAAATTAACCGACAACCTAGGCATTCAAAACCGAGGCTCTGATACCATAAATGTAACACCCCAATTCAAAAATGGAACATTACACGTCGTAGAACCCTCGTGAGGTCTACCAGGCTGACACTTGACACATAAACCACAATATAATCCCAAATGATGCATTCAAAAGTAAGTAAGGCCGTGGCCTCGGCCAAAACATTTTTACGGAGTACATGAATATAAGATAAATACCAATTCATTGCCCACGCAGGGGACTTAAACCAAGTTTCAAAGTAAACAGTCTAACTCCGGTACTCAACAAATGTAACGACACAACATAAAAATACAGACTCGAGCCATATCATCAAGCTATCCCATCCTTTGCGTGCGTGCCCCGTGCCTGCTCCTCAGCTCTCCCGGTACCTGAAATGCATAAGAGGCATTTCCCCCATTTAAGGGGTTAACATTCGAATAGCTAGTGCAAGTACACAATTACACAGCATTATATATATAACGATTCAACGCAAACAAATCGTTAGGAAAATCATTTTGAAAATCAATATTCCGGAATATCACATTAACACCAAAATAGTATATCAACAAGTTTTCCACATCACAATTATCCACGCTTGGTAACTCGCGACCGTACCCATTAGTATCGGTCCCCAGAGGTCCCGTCGGACCGTCCCCAGGTGAGAAACCACTTCCGCGGCCGTACCCATTAGTATCGGCCCCCAGAGGTCCCATCGAACCGTCCCCAAGTGGATGAACATCAACACACGCACCCAAGTCCACTTCCGCAGAGGCCACATGCCATCCCCAGGTGGAAGAGTAACCATCACATTCATTCAATAATACAGTTTACATCATTCGCATCAAATCCGTACACACATAATGAAATATAATACATGTACTTGCCTTGAATGAAACGAAACGAAGAAGCAGCGAAGGAATAGGTTTAGGTCCGCACAATCCTTCCAAATCCGTTCCTAACACAATAACGGTATACACAAGTCTCAATAACGCGGAAGGTAAGAATAAATCCTAATTCTACCATTTGGAACAATTTGTCGGTCATGACTTGGGTATAAATCGACTATAAGTGACGAACATGGAAAACTTGAAGTCCAAAACCACAAATCATCAATAAAACGAAGGATTACAAGTACACAATCGAAGTCTAGCGATAACCCAGTGATAATTCGGACTATAAGAGTCAAATCCCAAGAAATCCCCAAATTTCCCCCAAAATCTCAAAACAAGGGTTTTGGGAATTTTTACCTTGATTCGGATGGTGGAAAGTGATTAGGAACTTGAAGAATTCACGCAAGGAATGCCCGGTGTTAGTGAATGGTGATATACAGTCGGAATAGGCCCTAACCCTCGCCTGGAATCGCTCAAAGCCGAGAAGGATAAGAAATGAAGGAAAAATGACGAAGTTGACTGCTGCTGTCCTATTTATATAAAACAGCCTTAGCGCACGCTACGCACAAGCATTAGCGTGTGCTAGTAGGGCGTGGCAGAACAGTCTGCCTACTGTCCTCCAGTTAGCGTACGCAATCTAACATGGTTAGCGTGCGCTAGTACTAGTGATTAGCGTGCGTTAACGATGATTAGCGTACGCTACCTGGTCCAGATCGGAAATCTTGAACCTCATCCCCAGGCTTCTTGAAATCGTTAGCGCCGCGCTACGAACCCGAGTTAGCGTATGCTAACCACGCGATGATAAGCGCCGCAAGTAAGTCGAGTAGCGTGCGCTACTCAGGCGGCCGATTGATCGCCACGATGCTGCTGCGCCAACAGATAAAAGTGCCGAAATACGAAGCAAGACCAGAATCCGGAAACATAAACACGTAATAATCAAGATGACAAAGTTGAGCGTTGAAAGAGAATAAAATCTTGATCACTAGAGAGTCTGAAACGAAACAAATAAAGCGAAATTCCCCAAACTTATGAAAATTACAAGAACGGCCCAAAAGCCCGAAAAATCGCGATACAACGTCGGATTAACAAACCGAAACTTTCAACACGACCAACTCAACCATACAAACTTATACAAATCAAGAAACAACGAAAACGAACAAGTTTTACGAGAATCGAACGCACATGCAACAAGATATAATTCAAGATGAAATTATGCAAAAACATCCTCGAAACTGGACCAGACGGAAAAACTCCAAGAACAAAATAGATTCAGAATTCCAAAACAGTGCTAAGCGAGTTGTCTGATACGAACATACACCAAAAATAGAAATTACCGAAAATAGAAAACACGGATATTACAATGTTAGCGTGCGCTAACCAACATGCGTTAGCGTGTGCTAACTGAATATAAAAATCAACCTGGGCCTACCTGTCGGCCACCTTCCGGAACTAACCCAGCAAGTCGTTACGTACGTTAGGGGTCCTCCTTAGCGTACGTAACCGAACCTCTTAGCGTACGCTATCAATACTTCGTAGCGTGCGCTACCTGTACCCAGTAGCGTGCGCTAATGAAACATTTATAGCGTGCGCTATCGTTGCTGTGCCTAGCCATATTCAGCTATCCTCAACCAATATCTCCACATACCAATCAAACATACGGCACAATGAATACATATACGCATTCAATAACATTATCAAACGTTCACCACGTTCCCAAGCACAAATATCCATCAACGATATCCAACATATAAACGAAATATATATCCGAAAAATCGGGGTATTACACTCTACCCCCCTTAAAAATAAGTTTCGTCCTCGAAACTTGCAATCACTCGCACAAACAACATTTCAACGGAAAATCCAAAATCACCAAGATAACCAAGAATTATCGAATAATCTGAACAACATACTTACAGATCAGTGAAGTCGAAGATCTCCCGTGATACTAGCATATGGCACCATTTCAGAAATCTCGACACAACAAGAATGCCAAAACAGGAATAATCACAATTTGAAAACGATTGGTCTCCGCCAAGACCACAACAAGTTTAGAGCACTGTCGAGTTTTGTGGGATCTGTGACGCTGTGTCTCCTCACCTAAAGCGCATGAGCCGCTCCTTGTCACATGCACGTATCACCGGCGTTCCACTCCACATCGAAAGCCGCACATTGCACGTGCCTCGCACCGGCGTTCACTTCCCGATTGGAGCCGCACATTGCACAGGACCACGGCACCGGCGTTCACTCCCTGCCTCGTCGGTCTCGGGAACACCAACAATCCCCAAACCCACACATCACCACGACAGTACTCAAAATTCACACAGAACCAAAACAACACAGTTCAAAATAGCCAGAAATCCAGATACACAAAAGTCACGCTACTACCACACTGGTAGAGCCACATAACACACATGCCCGGTTATCACAAAACCTTGGGCTCTGATACCATATTTGTAACACCCCCAAAACCAACCGGGAGTATTACACGCCGTGGGCCCCACGCCGGAACCCACCAGGCTAAAAACCATTTACAAAAACGACAAGAAGGCCGATGACGGTAGTATTTTCCAAAACTCATAAAATCATTTGAAAACACCAACTACCGTCAAGACAATCAAGGCCAAAAACTCGGTTAAGGGAATCGGTTTTCGAAATCAAACTCAGTTGGCATAAAGCCGAAAGCCATTTGAAAGAACTCACACAGCGGATAGAAATACAGTCCAAGATACATATACATCGATAATGATATACACAAACAAAACACACGATTCCCAAACAATATGCCATAGCCAGTATCGTCCGGAATCCTCGCCTCACGACCGCTACCATCAAAGTCCTCAATACCTGAAAAACAAGTCCCACAACGGGGTCAGCAATAATGCCCGACAAAAACCGCAAGTACATAAACATAAATATTCACATGCCATGCATCATGAGAATAATAACCTCAACGATAACCTTACCACTTTCGGTAATCCAACGATTCTCATCAAAATCCCAATATCATGATAATACCACATAATACCTCAATACCGAATACTTTCCCGTCCACAATCTTCTATGTACGATTGCCATAAAACATACATCTATCCGGACATCCTTCCGAAATGCATACCACATACCAAGAATATCCAAAAATGACATCAATAATATCCGAATACTACAATCTTCCCAAGATTGTCCAAGTATCTCAACAATCATCAACTGTGCATTCTAATCCTTTTAGAACATCACTGAACATTCGTCAATATGCAATACAACATAAAATACTTATGAAATGTAAATGGAATTATTCATCAAAACATTACAACCGAACAAGTAAACACTTGCCTGGATACCAACATGACACAACCAACACCGAACTCATCGCCCTCGTCTACGAGCCCTTCAGACCCGACTGGATGGAATCTACGGCTTTTCACCGCGGCAAAACGATTATACCTATTGGTTAATCAACCTAGAACAATAATCATATCAATAATCGGACCAACTCGGTAACAAGGATCATAACATGCACAATCTGGAATTCAACCTCGTAATATGATCCAAAAATCCATCTCAAAGCGGTTTAAACGAATCATCATCTTTAATAGTATGAAGAAACATTCGAAGTTCTTATCAAAATCCATAAAATCCCATAAAACATCGTTATATGATTATCCAACATGTTCCTCACATGTAATCATCCAAGAAAAACGAACCGTTAACAAAGGAATACGAAGATTACCTGGTTTAGACGAACCAAAAAGAAGAACACTAGAACTCCATCCAAAGAATCATGAACAACTTGAAAAACAAGGCTTGAATCCAAGCTCTCAATCTAATGTTGTTAAAGATTATCATTATACAGTGTTTGGGAATCCCAAATAACTCCCAACTCTCTCTCGCCCGACTGAAGGAAGAAGAATGGATGAAATGCCTCACAATACCCGTCTGTCCCCTTTTATAATATTCATTATTAGCGTGCGCTAACATCTCATGTTTAGCGTGCGCTACAGCCTTAGCGTGCGCTAACTGACTTTGTTAGCGTGCGCTATCGAAGCCCAGAGGCTACTGCCTCGCTTCGTAAACTAGCTTGCGTACGTAATGCCCATGCATTAACGTACGTAAAACATCCTGCTTAGCATATGCAAGTCACTGACCTTAGCGTGCGCTATCCGAAGTTGACTTGCTACAGTACACACCTACCACTCGTGCCCCCACATGCCGAAAACATCAGCGATTTCCGGGATTCCTCTGACCGATCTGGAATTAGCGTGCGCTAATCATACGATTTAGCGTGCGCTAGCTCTATAGGACAAACACTCGCTGACCTTATCTGGACACGCGTCGAACATGGCCGGGTCCACCCGCCGAAAGCTAAGATTCCATTATTGGCGATCTGATGTTAGCGTGCGCTAACCAACATGCGTTAGCGTGCGCTAACTGAATATAAAAATCAACCTGGGCCTACCTGTCGGCCACCTTCCGGAACTAACCCAGCAAGTCGTTACGTACGTTAGGGGTCCTCCTTAGCGTACGTAACCGAACCTCTTAGCATATGCTATCAATACTTCGTAGCGTGCGCTACCTGTACCCAGTAGCGTGCGCTAATGAAACATTTATAGCGTGCGCTATCGTTGCTGTGCCTAGCCATATTCAGCTATCCTCAACCAATATCTCGACATACCAATCAAATATACGGCACAATGAATACATATACGCATTCAATAACATTATCAAACGTTCACCATGTTCCCCAGCACAAATATCCATCAACGATATCCAACATATAAACGAAAAATATATCCCAAAAATCGGGGTATTACACCAAGTGTCCTTGATGCCCAGAAGATGTGCCGACTTGGTCAGACGATCAACAATCACCCATACCATATTCATGCCCGACCTCGATCTCGGCAAACTCGTAATGAAATCCATCGATATATCTTCCCATTTCCATTCCGGAACGGGAAGTGACTGCAATAACCCGGACGGTTGCTGATGCTCGATTTTGACCTGCTGACAAGTCATACATCTCGCTACAAACTGTGCGACCTCTCCCTTCATATCATTCCACCAGAAATTCCGTCTCAGGTCCTTGTACATCTTACTCGAACCAGGATGAACAGAGTAAGGTGTAGCATGGGCCTCACGCAAAATACTCTGTCTCAACTCTGAGTCGCTCGGTACACAAAGCCGACTCTGGAATCTCAAAAAACCATCCTCGTGAATCACAAACCCAGGAGACTTTCCCTTAAGAACGTTCTCTCGGGTTTGAGAAATCATCGGATCCTCCATCTGCTTCAGCTTAATTTCATCGATCAAAGACGACGAAATCTCTAAAGCACAAAGTTGCCCGACAGCTCCAGGCAACAAAACCTCAACATCTAACTCGATTAAAACCTGCCGAAGCTTAGACTGATACGTAAGGATATCAAGCGTTCGCAACACAACCGGTTTCCGACTCAAGGCGTCGGCCACGACGTTTGCCTTGCCTGGATGATAAAGGATTTCGAGGTCATAATCCTTAATCAACTCTAACCACCTCCTCTGCCTCATATTCAACTCCCGCTGAGTAAATATGTATTTCATATTTTTATGATCGGTCAAAATATGACATGCAGAGCTGAAAAGATAGTGACGCCAAATCTTGAGGGCAAAAACAACTGCCGCTAACTCCAAATCGTGAGTAGGGTAGTTAAGCTTATACGGCCTCAACTGTCTCGACGCATATGCAATGGTCTTGCCGTGCTGCATCAATACGCACCCAAGACCCTGACCCGAAGCATCACTGTAAAGAGCAAAACCCCCGTTGCCACACGACAATGTTAAAATCGGGGCTGAAGTCAAACGCCTCTTCAGCTCCTCGAAACTTGACTGTCTCTCATCATTCCAGACGAACTTCTCGGATTTCTGGAGTAACTGTATAAGCGGCCGAGCCAGTTTCTAGAAACCCTCGACGAACCTACGGTAGTAGCCGGCCAAACCCAAGAAACTACGGATCTCCTTCACATTCTTGGGCGGTGCCCAATCCAACACTGCCTCAACCTTCTGCGGATCCACACGAACCCCCTCGGCTGAAATCACGTGACCTAAAAACATCACTTCCTTCAGCCAGAACTCACATTTCGAGAATTTCGCATAGAGTTGCTCGGTTCTCAAAATGTCTAACACCACTCGCAAATGATGGGCATGCTCTTCCTCGTTCCTCGAATAAATAAGAATATTGTCAATGAAGACGATGACACACTTATCCAAATACTCGATAAAGACTTTGTTCATCAAATGCATGAACACCGTCGGCGCATTAGTTAACCCGAAAGGCATAACTACAAACTCATAATGTCCGTATCTCGTCCGAAAAGCTGTTTTCGGCACATCAGACTCCCTCACCCGGAGCTGATAGTACCCCGATCTCAAATCAATCTTCGAGAACACCGCAGCTCCCTGCAACTAATCGAACAAGTCATCAATCCTCGGCAAAGGATACTTGTTCTTGATGGTCACCTTGTTTAGTTCGTGATAGTCGATACACAAATTCAGTGAACCATCTTTCTTTCGCACAAACAGGACCGGTGCGCCCCAAGGCGAGGCGCTCGGTTGAACATAGCCCGACTCAAGAAGCTCACTCAACTGCTTCTTCAACTCGGCCATCTCTGAAGGTGCCATGCGATAGCCGCGCCTGGCTCTAACTCTATAGCAAACTCGACCTCACGATCCGGTGGCAATCCCGGTAACTCGTCACGAAATACATCAGGGAACTCACTAACGATTGGAATCGACAAAAACTCGACTCCACCATCCTCTGCCTTCAAGGCGTAGCACCAATAACCACTACACCACTTTCGTAGGAGTCTCATCGCCTTCAAGGCGTTAATAACGAACTTCTGGTTTCTCCTTCGCCCCGTGAAAGAATGCTCGGTGCCGTCCTCGGCTAGCATGGTAATGATCCTCGTGCAGTAGTTCATGATTGCACCATGCCGCTCGAGCCAACCATCCCCGAGAATCAAATCCTCACCCTCAATATTAACGACAATAAGATTAGAGAGCCAAGCTCTCTCACAAATAAACACAGAGCAGTCTCGGACCTCTCGATCGCCAACGATCCTATCACCGCTAAGAAGTTTTAACGATGAAAAACTCGTAAGACGACAAACAGTCGAGACTCAAATGGCTCACACACTCTAGCGATATGAACGAATGTGTAGCACCAGAATCGAAAAGCACACTGACAGGATGAGAATGGATATGAACGGTACATGTCGCCACAGTGGCTGCTGGATCATCGGCCCTCTTCATCTCATAGATACGCTGTTGGGCAGAGCCGACACTGGAATCTCCTCCTCTAGTGGGCTGACCCCGACCTCTACCTCGACCGGCACTCAGCGGAGGTAGCGGAGCAAACGAGCCCTGGTTCACACTCGGCTCTATAAGTGCTGGAAAAGAATCACGGGACTCGCGAAACTGTCTGACCTGATCACAAAAGAGGGCCTTGTGGCCCGACTGACCACAAGTATGACAAGTCAACTTCGGACGAGGACACTGCCGGTTCCTATAGCCCGACTGGCCACAGTTAAAGCATGTGGGATCACGGACGGAGGTTCTGGCGGCTCCTCGAAAACTCCCAGAGAAACGAGCCGAACCGCCCGTAGAAATATTCGCAGCCTGAGATTTCTGCTGGCCTACACCCTTGGGACCAGAAAAATTCCGACTGACTTCTGCTTCTTGCTCTCACGAGCCACGTCACTAGCCGTGTAATACCCGGTTGTAATTCAGTTATTATCATTCAGTATTTATCATTCAGTAATTGTCACTCAGTAATTTCACTCATTAATGATCATTTGTCACTCATATTCAATCATGGTATTCATCGTTCAGAGTAATTATATCGTGTATCAATCGTCATCCATCATCAATCTAATTGGAGAATCGTGTCGTGTTTACCATCATTGTCATTTTCATTATGGGCTGTACGTGAGGAGTAGCGCACGCTACGTACTCATTTTAGCGCACGCTAATTGAGTACAGGTAGCGCACGCTACCACCCAGCATTAGCGCACGCTAATGTTGCCCTGGCTGCAGTCCAGAAGGTACTGGACTGCAGGTGAGTTATAAGTAGCGCACGCTACCGATGGTAAGTAGCGCGCGCTAGTGGTTTGTAGTAGCGCACGCTAATATTTGTTGTAGCGCGTGCTAAGGTCGGATCAGGTCGATTCCAGTGGCTACTGGACTGAATTGAATTTATTCATAGCGCACGCTAAGAGTGGTTTGTAGCGTACGCAAACGTGTAGTAGCGCACGTTAATTGTTGGTCATAGCGCACGCTACCGAGATCAGATCAGAGGACATAAGGTTCTGGACTCCAGTACTGGGAATCAGATAATTCGTTAGCGCACGCTAATATTTTGGGGTTAGCGTACGCTAAGTGTTCAGCCGTAGCGCACGCTACAAAAAGGTACGTAGCGCGCGCTACCGTTTTCGGACAGTGGGTACTGGACTACCCAAAATACCCGTTAGCGCACGCTACGCATATGGGCTAGCGCACGCTAACCTGGAGTGACTATATATTGGACAGTTAGCCTGAGTTCGTCATTTATCATTCTTTCTCATTCCCTCATCGGTTTCGGGCGATTTCGGGCATTTTGGAGAGTATCCTTCGAGGTGTAATCATCAATCATCATCTTCAAGCTCATCATTCGGATTAATCATCACTTCATCACCTCCTTAACATCAAATCAAAGGTATTAATCTCTTGGATCTAGAATTTCGGATTTTTGGGTTCTTCCTTCCGTTTTCTTCGTGTAAGCTTGGATTATTATTGGAATATGTTAGATATGGATTATCTACCTTGGATAAATATATTCCAATGGATTTAATGGCTATTTTCGGAATTATTTCAAGAACCCATAGGGTTGACTTCGGTTAATTTGGGGATTTTCCGATTGTTGTTGTTGTAAACTTGAATTGTGGATTCCTATGGGATTATTGATATCATTGGAAGTGTTTTGATGGTTTGAAATACTCATCTTGGAGTTGGTTTCGATATATTTGAGTTTGGATATTGTTGTATCGACGTTTGAGTCGGTTATGATCGTATTTAATTCGTGTAATGATCGAATTATTGGTAATTGTTATTCAAGGTTGTTCGAGCGACCGACATTTCATTTAGGACGTTGTTCGTGGATGGACATTCTTCATCGGTGTTGTGTAAGTTGATTCTTACTCGGTTAAAAGGATACTCATTCCTTTTTGTTGTTGATTACTCATAATCATAACTCATTCATCATGGTCATATTGAGACTTGTAATTGTCGAATAATCATTTCATTCACGAGGAACGACGGTTTCAAATCATTTCATTGAGTTATCAATCACTTCACTATTATTTTCATCTCAGTGAGTCATCTTGGCCTTGTCGAATTATTATTCATTGATATTCATTGTGGTCATTCTCGTTCATATGACCTTCTGGGTTCATATTGCGTGGCCGGGTGTGGCTGTGTGGAATTTTTAGTCGGGCACGCGATGGTCATGTATTGGGTTCACCGATATATTGGACCGTGCACACGGTAAAGCTTAACTCCGTGAGACTAATTAGGTACAAGGACGGGTGTGTCCGGTCATTCGTCTTGTACACTTGCACAGAACATTACGGGCGTACTATGATACTCCTCTTCAGCGTAATTCATAACTAACGATATTTCATAAAATATACTAGTAGGGGATTTTGTTTCCAGGTCACGGCAAGGCAAAGGCACGGGAAGAGCATGTTGACGGCGAGGAGTCCCAGTGATACTAGTAGGGGGCCCCATTCATTCCGTTTGTTTCAGTCATTTCAGTCATTTCAGTCATTTCCGTCATTTGTATTTTCCGCTGCAAATTCCGTTTGAAACGTTTATTTGTTCAGGGTGGTGTATTTTATCTCCATATAAAATATACTAGTATTCTGTTTTGTCCTGGTGTAATGTACTTAAACTCCTCATCGGAGTACTTGGTAATATAATGTGGTTCGGTACTACAATTATATTATTTAATTCATCATTTTCATTTTCCTAGTGGGTCCCAGTCGGGGATTCACGGCACTGTAATATCCGCCTAGTTTGGGGTGTTACAAGCCGTCACCGACATATCGTAAGCAAGAGCCCTACTATGATAATCTTTCAAAGTAGTGCAGACGAGCCCAGACATATAGTCCCGAATTGACAGCTTCATCCGCCTGGAAAAATGGAAAATTTTGTCGCTCTCCTCGACAACCTGGGTCTTCACATAGCCCAACTCTTTGTTAAAATCGGCAATAGCTTGGGATACGGGAATATCCCGTGGTTGAGCATCATAGAGAGCATGGACTCGAGCCTGTCTAACCGGCCACGGGCAATATTCGGTCTCCATCAATTCCTGAAATTCAACCCACGAAGCAACATGGTCTTTGGGCCCAACGGCCTCCCACCAATCCGTAGCGTCCCCAGTGAGAAAGTATTGGGCAATAGGGACCTTACGGTCCTCGGGACAGTTGCTGGCAACGAAGATTTTAGATATCTCCTTGATCCACCCCTCCCAGTCGATCGGGTCTGATGCTCCCGAAAACTGAGGAGGATGCATCTTGATGACATCTTGGAGCCAACGGTCTGCTCCACCCCGATTAGCATGGGCCAGATCCGGGTTCTGAACCACATGAGCTATCGCCGCCATTTGGTGTACCATTTTCTGCATGACAGCCGCAATACCAAGGTCGGCGCGCTCCTGAGAAGAAGCATGACTGTGACGGTCACCGGTACTGCCGGCTCCCGAAGAATGCGACGTGGCCGCCCCACCGGCTGACCCACATCCCCGGCCGCGTCCACGGCCACGACCACGACCACGACCACGGCCGCTTCCAGCATCCATACTGGTGTTAAGAGGTGGCAAAAAGCAACTCGATGGTAAGTAAAAGAGGGAGAATAACCACAGTTTAAGAAATGGAAATATGGTACGAGAAAACAAAGAATCGAGTAAGAAAACTTACGAACACTGGAAGTACTGAGATGCCGACAGCGGTGTGACAATGTGCAAAACAAAACACAACTAGACCCATGCTGTGCGACGATTTATACGCTTCGATGGCGATCGGCGTAATGGTCAAGAGCCAGCCATAGAAGACAGATGCTGGGCAAGCGCCTAACGGTCGACGTCTAAGGCGATCGTCTATTGGCATCTGGCGATCGCCTATAATATTCGATTGTAGACGATCGTCCCGTGCCACGTATGGATCCGACACCCGTCAGAGTCTTCGAAGACCGAATCTCAGACGAAGACCAACGTGAAGATCCGCAAAAGGCGCCGCGAGATAAGGCCTTTTGACCCCGGCCTGTCACCACCTTCACACCTACCGACAAGCCCGCCGAAAGGTACAAAGTGGGTCCTCCCCAGACAGCGACTCAGGACGCATGTGGACTTCTCATTGGCTCGCACATCTGGCTGCTAGCAGCAGCCTCGGACTTTAAGGAAACAGTCCCACGTGATGGGATGATCGCCTACATTATTCTAACATAGAAAACGGCGGTCGCCTGCGATCGCCGGGGAGGACCTAGCAACCTCTTCTACTATAAATAGAAGGCCTCCAACAGTAGCCTAGGGACGGTGGAATTAACTGAGGAAAATTCAATCACACATACTGAGAGAGCGAAAAACAGTACAGAGACAACATAGTGAAACTCATTCACGTATACAGAACATAAAAAGCAAAAACTCACAGAGCATCATATCTGGTTCTTCCGGCAATCTTCATGCTCTATAGCTAAGATAACTAGAGTCTTTACATTCATTGTAATTGCACTCTAACATTAATATTTGTACCCCAAAGTATTTATATTAATAACATCTCGCGAGAGCATTCAAGCCCGGGACTAACAACCCCGGCAAATCTTGTGTTATTTACTTTCCCACGGAAGTGTTCTCGCATTTGTTTGTTACTCGATCATTCCAGCAATATCATCTCCGGATAATATTTTGGGTAACAACAATTGGCGCTAGAAGAAGGGGACCCTCTTAACCTTCAAATTTTATTCCGACCGTCTCGAAGAACACTCACTGTTCTCCGGGGCATATACTTGAAGAAACACTCACTGTTCTTCAAAGAAAAACTTTCAGAAACATGACGTCTGCCACGACCACCAAAAGAGTCACCCTGCGATCTGTCGGACCTCTCATTCCGGCCCAGACCGAATCCCAACCTACGGCGGAAGGCGACCGCGGCGACGCTAGGCTCTCACTCCCGCCCCCGAGGCACGGTCCCAGCCTCTCACTCGATCAGTTCCAGACCGCGGAACAGATCGAGAAGGCTATGGCCATCCTCAGGGAGCGACGGAGGGCATGCGACTCGCCCACCATTACTCCATCAGCCATCCGCCGAGCAGGCAAGCGAAAGCTTAAGGGGCTATACGTCGAGAAATCGTCGGAAAGCCCTGAGCCTCAGGAAAAGGCTCTCGTAAGACGAGATGATTCCGTCTTTAGCCGCCTAGGGAGTGATCCCTCATGGCGACCCGGGCATTCAGGCCCCAGCCGGGAGACATCGGAATCCGAATCCGTCACCAGGAGTTTGGCATATCCGACTCCCAGAAGACAAGCCGGCCAACGGGCCCCCACTCGCCCAAGAATTGAGCCCGGTGGAGGAGAACTCGTCACTTACCATGGGGCCTACATGATCGCCTTGGCTCCCGCTCCGAGAGCCAATCAGCGAGCAGTCAGGCTACGGCGATGGCACCCATGCAGCGTCAGCTCGACGAAATGAAGGTGCTCCTAGAAACTGGGGCAGGCGCTAAGAGATCGATCGTTGGACCGAGTGAGCCACTCGCGGTCCAGATCGAGCTCACCCCAGTTCAACCGAAGATCGCTCCCCCTCAAACACCTCTATACGAGGGGAGATCGGATCCTGAGACCCATTTGAGTAAATTCCGGATTTACATGACCGGATGTGGAGCATCGGACGCGACGAAGTGCCGAATGTTCCCATTGACATTGGGCGATCTCGCCCATAGGTGGTACATCTCACTGCCACCTCGCTCGATCAATTGTTTTGAGAAGCTGGCGAACGACTTCACGTCGTATTTCGCCGCCAAAGTTGCCCGGCCAGAAGGCCCCCACCACATGATGAAAATCAGGCAGGGGAAGAACGAGCCCAATGAAGATTACATCGACCGTGTGGATGAAATAGTCCTCACCGGCGAGCCCATTAGCGACGAGCTCACTCTCTACTCGGTCCTAGGGGGATCCTATGGCCATTCGCCCATGTTCAGGCACCTTACGAAGGACATCCCCCCAACCTACGCGATCTTCCGCGTCAGGGCCGCTGATTTTCTGGCTAGGCAGAGGATGCTCACCCTCCGCTTAGGTGAGGGATCTACCGGTGAAGGGAATGCGCCATCTCCCATCCCGAGAAAGGCGGTCGCCAAGCCCAGAAAGGCGATCGCGAAGCCGCCCGGCGAATTCAAAGCTTTCGAGGATGTGGAGGTTCACATCCTCCGCAACCTCAACCTATCTCCGGCCCACATTCTCAACGCCATCAAGGGGCGCGAGTGGCTTAGCAAACCGAAGCTGATAAGGGACAATGGTCATCTAGACCGCAGCAAATTTTGTGCCTACCACAAGAGTCCCGGTCACAACACCAGCTAGTGTCGCGACCTCCTTAGACAACTCTAAAGACTGTTTGAGGAAGGCAAATTAGATAACTTGGTCACCAAGCCAGAGCCTCGAGCAGAGAGGACCGGAGGGCGCGAGCGCCGACAGAACGATGGAATCCCTCCCAATCCGGTCACCAGGATCGAGCTGAATGAGCCGGAGTACTCTGATGAATCAATCCCTCCGATTAACCCTGGCGGCCGGATCAATATGCTTCAAGCAGGAGGTGGAAACCTCGGAGGCCTTTCCCCGGTTTCCACCATGTCAAACAGAAAGCGGAAGGCCGAACTAAGGGCATTCCCCGGGGTCAATGTCGTGGTACCCCCGGAGCCGACCATCTCCAAAGACGCGCTCATCACTTTCTCCAACAAGGATAGGGAGGGAGTGCAGTGCCCCAAAGAGGATGCATTGGTAATCTCTGCATGTATCCTTGGGAAAATGGTCGATCGCGTGCTGGTTGACAATGGGAGCTTTTGCAATATCGTATTCAAATCCGCTCTTGACCAGCTCGTCAACCTGACCAAGTTCATCAAGCCATTTGACATCGTGCTTCAAGGGTTCGGCGACAGCACAGTCCAAGCCTACGGAAGGATCAAGCTCTCTGTCGAGCTAATATGTTGTTACGATCCCAAGGTTAGGATTACTAGGAACCTAAATTTTGTAATCATAGATAGGCCCATCATCTATAATGGGTTCCTAGGTCGTCCATTTCTAGAAACCTTCGAGGCGGTCGCCTCTTCTTTCTTTTACTGTATCAAATTCCCCACTGCCGATGGGACGGTCGGTACTGTAAAAGGAGACCAACTAATGGCTAAAAAATGTTTGAATTAATCCTGTGTCGTAATTTCTTCCCACACTATTTATAACATTGAGACGATCAATAATCAACCGATGGAGATCGACGAGCCAAGCACCTCGAACTAGCCCGACTCAGAGGACGGCATCTCACATCGATTGGCAGACGACATCGAGCCAAGAATCGGTTTCGAGCCAATCCTCGATATCGATCCAAGGATCGAGTTCGGAAATCGTTCCAAACGAGAAGCGACCGTCCCCATTGAAGAGTTGGAAAGTATAACGATAGATCCGGCTCGCCCAGAGCGGGAAGTACAGATCGGCACAAGCTTCGACCTCGAGTTAAAGGAGGGTCTGATCAGTTTACTATGTAAGAACATCGGAGTCTTTGCCTGGTCGCATCAAGATATGGTCGGCATAAGTCCTGAACACGCCTGCCACTATCTGAAGATCGACCCGGCGAGGAAGCCTGTTCACCAGAAATGTAGAAAATTCGGTCCTGAGAAATACGCAGCGCTCGACATAGAAGTCAAAAAGATACTCGACAATAAACTAATCGGAGTAGCTACCGATGAGCCACAGTGGGTAGCCAACGCGGTGCTTTTCAAAAAGCCGAGCAACTCCTGGAGGTTATGCATCGACTTCACCGACCTCAATGCGGCATGCCCAAAAGATCACTTTCCGAGCCTCATATCGACCACTTGGTTGATAGTACAGCAGGTTTCGAAATGATGTCGTTCATGGATGCCTTTGCCGGATACCATCAGATCCCAATGGCGGAGAAGGACATAAAGCACACATCGTTCCACACGGAAAAAGACATATACTTATGGGTCCGAATGCCGTTCGGCCTGAAGAATGCAGGGGCAACCTATCAACGGCTAGTCAACGGGATGTTCGCCAACCAGATCGGCAACACCATGGAGGTCTACATTGACGACATCGTAGTCAAAAGCCTCAAAAAGGAAGATCACCTCAATGACCTTGCCGAGACATTCGCCATCCTCGAGAAGTTCAACATGAAATTAAACCCCAAGAAATGCAACTTCGGGGTAAGCTCCGGAAAATTCCTGGGGCACATCGTGAGCCAAAGAGGGATTGAGGCAAACCCCACCAAGATTCAGGCGATCCTAGACATGCAGGAGCCACGGAATGTCAAGCAGGTGCAACGCCTGACAAGTTGTCTAGCTGCCCTTAACCGTTTTATTTCCCGGCTCGGAGATAAAAGCAAGCCATTCTTCGCTACCGTAAAGGAATAGCTTTTCGCCGGGGATCGGCTTTGCCAAGATCTGGGGGTTAGACAGATACTCCTTGATTTTGGCGAATGCTATTTGACTCTCCATGGTATGCGGGCTCGATCTAGCCCTCGCCCTGGATGTTCGCCGTCTCCACATTTTCATGGATTCCCTATTGGTCGTGAACCAAGTCAAGGGAGAATATGAGGCGCGCGGCGAACAAATGATCAAATACCAAGAATTGGTCGCCGAAATGTGCACAAAATTTGAAGAAGTGCTGATCGAACAAGTTCCGAGAGAGCACAACTCCCAGCCCGATGCCCTATCCAAACTAGCATCATCAGATGGGGCAGCAGATTTCTCTAACATCCAAATCACAAAATCAGCGAAGCCGGCGATCGACATAAACCTGATTACCACAGTTGACATCGCCGAGGAAAACTGGATGACTCCATTCATCAAATACTTGAAGGACGGAACGGTCCCTGCCGACCGTATCAAAGCTCGCCAACTTGACTCAGAAACCGAGATACACCTGTTGGGCCAGGCTTTACAAGCGAGCTTTCAGCCTTCCTCTCCTCAAGTGCATTACGCTGGAGGAAGGTCAACTCGTTTTAGCCGAGATCCATGATGGGATCTGTGAAAATCATGCTGGGGGATGAGCTCTCATCCACAAGACAACCAGGCAAGGTTTTTTCTGGCCTACACTACAAAAAGACGCGTCGCCTACGCCCGATCGTGTCACAGATGTCAAATAATGGGCCCAAACATCAAGCTCTCCCCCGAACAGCTCACTTCTATGTACAACCCATGTCCGTTCGCCCAATGGGGCATTGACCTCATCGGTCCCTTGCCGACGGTGCCAGGGGGATGTAAATTTGCCAACGTGGGGATCGATTATTTCACGAAATGGGCTGAGGCCGAGCCACTCAATAAGTTCGGCCAAGAACAAGTAGTCAAGTTCATTTGGAAGAACATCATATGTCGGTTCGGTCTACCCCAGGCTATCATCTCCGACAACGGAAAGTAGTTCGACGGCATAGAAGTCATGCAATTCTGCGAGAAGTGGGGAATCAAAAAGTTGTTCTCGGCCCCCTACCACCCTCAGACGAACGGGCAGGTAGAGGCTGTAAACAAGATCCTCAAACACACGATCAAAGCAAGACTTGAATCCAAACAAGGACGATGGGCGAGCGAGCTCCCGGACGTTTTGTGGTCCTACCGTACAACGACCCGAAACTCAACCGGCGAAACCCCGTTCGCCCTCGCCTTCGGAACAGAAGCAGTGATCCCTTCGGAGATCTCCGTCCTCAGCTACCGAACTGAACAGGAAATGTCGACGGACAATGATGTAGCCCGATGAATCGACTTGGACATGCTCGAAGAACGGAGACTGGCCTCAGAAATGAAGAACACAATCCACAAAAGGAGATCTGAGAAATTCTTCAACTCGAAGGTCAAGGAAAGACGGTTCCAAGTGGGCGACCTAGTCCTCAAAAAGGTCCAGACTCACACAGGAGTCTTTGGCCCGAATTGGGAAGGCCCCTTCAGGATATCTAAGTGGTTAACTAGGGGAGCCTACGAACTCGAACACCCTGACGGCACTCCGGACCAATATCCCTGGAACGCCGTATATTTGAAGAAATACTACTAGTAAAAACTTTGTATTCAGTTACCCAATATACGCAGATTTTGATGAGATTCTTCAATCCCCTATGTATGATTCGCCTCGACGAAAACAAGTAACTAAGAAGAGGACGACTTGCTCGCCCTACAAGAGGTCGTCATCAAACCTGACAGATCTATGCAAGTGATCGCCCCTCCAAGCACAACGTATACCGTCTAGGATCGTCATTTAACATGGCGATCCGAGGTAGAAAAGTGCGGCCATGGTCTTGGAGGTCGATGGAACCGACAGCTTCGTTCATGCAAGGTTCCTTTGGGCTGCGATCGCTCACCCTTTGTTTAAATACGAGGCGAGTGTAGTCGAAGGACCCTCCAAATAAATCTGTGGACACGCTCGCGCGCCCTCAAAAGTACATCATCTAACATGATGTACCCGGACAAGGCGACGCATCCCTACCCCGTCACAACGTATACCGTCGAGGGTTGCCATCTAACATGGTGACCCGAGGTAGAAAAGTGCTAACAAGCTGTGGACGTGGAGTCGAATAAACCAACGACGCCCCATGTAAGGACTCCTCCAGACCAAGACCGCTCGCCTTTCGTTTAAATACAAGGCGGGCGTAGCCTAACGGAGGACCCTAACAATAAAGTGAGTCGCGAGACAGACCTACAGATGGAATGACCCTCACACAAAAAGACACGGTTATGGAGATTGGTCCATCGAACTCCACGACCGTGCGCGGTTCTTCAAAGTCGAAACAGTCGGCCTCCCTCGAAGATTCGGAAAAACTAAAGATAGCTCACTAAACATACTATTTTCGTTCCCTTACTTACACTAAATAAACAAAAACAAGGGGCAAAGTGGAGCTATTCCTAAAAGCGATCGGGAGAAATAGACCATACACGATCGGCTTTGTTCAGACACACACATGACGATCGGTTTGTTCAAGAAATTCCAAGTAAAAATTTTCAAGTGCACCAGTACATTCGGATCTATTCAGACAATTGTACAAAGTCGAAGTGATGTGGTACATTCAGACAATCGATCATACAAACAAGACATCAGGCGCGATTGTGTGAACACTTGTATGAATTCATATGCAAACATTCAGAAGAGGCGATCGTACATATAAAGAATCAGATGTAAAAAGAAGTATTTTATTCCATTCAAAACGATCGTACATACAAGCCCGAAGGCGATACAAGGGAAAACTGGAAATTACAAAGCAAAGGAAAACAAAACAAACTCTAGCGTCACTCAGGCCACCCCCGACTGACCTTCGCCTCCAGCAGATGGATCGGCGCGCGCTTCCTCACCGGCTTCAGGATAAACAAGTTTATCCGGAAACAGATACCAGCTCAGATCGATCCCTAAGTCGGTGAGGTCGAGGATCGGCAAGGAGACGTCCGGCTGCAGAGGATGCTCGAGGACATAGGCTTTGAAGGTTTCCATCATAGGGCCGACCTCGATCCCTACCTTCTTGGCTGCATGGATAGCGTCGGCGTAAGCCATATAGTATGCGAACTCGCCGACGTACTCCACATTAAGGTAGGGATCGGTCTCGATCACCTTTAACTGCTCCTTCAGCCCCGCGGACATTTTGTCCGCATCCGCGAGCTCGGCTACCTTGGCAACTAGTTCCCCCTTCGCTTTCTCCAGCTCGTCGTTGAGCCGGTCCACTGTCGCCTTCAGTCCAGTCACCTCCTCCTGCGAGGCCGCGTGCAATCGGCGAACATCCGTCATATGGTCACGGAACCAATCTGCCACCCCCCCGGACCGGTCAAGCTCCTGCTTCATCCGGTCAAGGTCCTGTTTGGCTCGCTTGGCCGTCTCCAGGTACTCCTTCTCCATGGCCACTATCCCATTAGCGAAATCGGCATTCTGGTTCTGAGCGACCTCAAGATCTTGATAGAGGCGAGCAGTAGAGGGTCGCCCCTCATAATCCTTAACGGATTGGGCGGCCATCGTCGCCGCCTGGAGAGTCAGGGCGAGTGTCGCCTGCATGGCGTCTCCAGACCGCCGACGAGCGATCGCGTCGAGGTCGGTCGTCCAAGCCTTAGGAAGAGAGGTGATGGCCCGTGAGACATAAGAAAGAACGTCGATGGACTGGCATAGAGACTTGCTCGCCAGAAAATCCAACACCATCGGCGAGGTGTTCGGGTCGGCAAGAAGGACCTTGCAACACAAGCAAGAAACGAAGGAGTTAGTATACATCCCATACAAGTAGCCTAACCCAGAAAAATCAAACCAGTCTTATCTCGCGGCCAACTCGGGCTCGCGGCCGAAAAAGGGCTTGCCATGCGGAGTCTCAGCATCAGCGATCGTCGCCGTCTTCAAGAAGGCCGCTGAGGCCGAAGACCCCTTCCCCATTGGGACAGCGGAGATAGGCAGCGCAGCAACCGGCGGCACCACGATGGATGCCTCCACAGCGGCAGTCGGCAGGGACTCCTCCGGCCTCCGCCTCTTGCGGTTGCGCTGGAGCTGCTCCTCCTCCCGAGCTTCCGGCTCGACGACCGGTACTATAGTAGGTCTCTCCTCGGGGACAGTACGGGACGTCGTTGCAGGGGCACGACCCGTCTTCTTTCCTTGGTGGAGACGACCCAAAAGACCGGGATTCGACATCGAAATCTCTCTCGGGGGCTCGGAATAATGGGGGAAGTGGACCTCTGTCAAAGAAGAAATTCAGACAAGTTAGACATCTCTTTCAATCAGACGATCGTCAAGCAAGGAAGAGGAAGTAAAAATTTATACCTGGAACCTTCAAGTGGCGAGGGAAGCGAAACAATCGAGCTCCCAACCAATGAGGTTCATTGTTGACTATGCGAACATCGAGATAGGAGTCCGGCAGACCGCGAATTCGCTCCCAGACGATCAAGAAATCAAAAGGGAAATTGCCGATCGCTGGAACAAGGAAGCCTGCAAAAAGGAAACCAAATTAGATCAGTCCAAGGTGTATCCGAACAAAGGGAGAGTTAAAACCCTTACTCGGATTCCTCTCCCGAAAACTGGTGGGGATATCCAACTCTTCCTCCGGCTTATCGCTCGATGCCGACCTCCACGCTCCGCCAACCCAGCACCATTTTGCCAGGTCGCCCCGAACCTTGTTCGGCACCCCAAGGACCACCCTACCCATGCGACCCTGAATGTGGTAGCCGCCGACCGATCCCTTCTGCGCAGTCAGCTTGAAGAGATAGTTCATTTCCAGTGCAGTAGGTAGACGGAACAACCGATGCCAACCAAAAAGTGTCAAGGTGCTAATAATCTGCAGCCAGGCGTTCGGCGTCAACTGGAGCGGCGCCACATTCCAGACGATCAGCAAATATGACACGGCAAACAGCAATGGGAACCGCAAACCGGCCTCCAGGATCATTTCGTTGACAGCGACCAAACCCTCGGGAGGTTGATCGACACGTTCATTCTCCGAGGGCACGTACAACGAGACATCAGAAGGGATATGGAATTTCGCCCTCCAACGACTCAAGTCTTTCCTAGTCGCCGAACTCTGGATCTGACCAAGGGTCCATGGGGAGCGGTCCGCAGCCCGAAACGCCGTTCGCTTCACGAGCTCATAGGGGTGGGCAACAGAGTATGCTCCGAAGTCAAACTGGGGACGTGGTCCGGCAATCCCCTCCATAAGACTGGCGAACTCCAAAAAGGCCGGGCCGAACACGCTGTTCTGCTCCCAGTACAGCCTCACCGCTTCATCCTCATCCACCGGCGAGCCCCTCTGCCCCGCCGCCGTCACTGATCTCGCCATGTCAGCCTCGTTGAAGAGCTCTTCAACCTCCGCGGGTGTGATTCCCGCATGGATGGCCTCGACGGCCGTCTCCATGTGAAGAACCGCGGAAGTTTCTTCCCGGGTAGGCGAAGTCACGGCGGCGGAAGAGCTACCAGCCTCATACGCTTTAGATCCTCCTCCAGACATGTTTCAAAGAGTAAAGGGGGAGAGAGAATTTCTATTCTTACCTAGAAAGAAAGTCGGTCGGCACAAGAATCTTCAAAGAAATTCGGCAAAGTCTTCGTCTAAAGGCAAGGGCGCGTAAAGAGTTGAACTGAAGTGGCCCTAGACCTTTTATAGGCGAGAGCAGGGACCTCTATGCAAATAGGCGGAATCCCAAGAACTGAAGTGCAACCGTCGGGAGGGGGACACATTAAATGCAGCCCTCGAAACCCGCGTACGCGTCATTTCGAGGGCACGCCAGGCGACAGGTCTGACAAAACCGTCGAACTCCTCCAATGGGAGCGCGACGCGTGTCCCGGCCACGTTTCGAGAACCTACCTCCATTTCCCGTTATTTCCAGCGCATAAGGAGATCGTCCGGATTCGAAATCAGATCGTCCAGGCGACGATCGTCCTTGTCATAAACAGACGAGTCAATCGTTTGAAACAGGCGATCGCCAACAGTGCCACCTCACCCCATGTTTTTAACATCAGAGCGAGCTGGGGGGCAATTGTTGTGCGGCGATTTATACGCTTCGATGGCGATCGGCGTAATTGTCAAGAGCCAGCTATAGAAAACAGATGTTGGGCAAGCGCCTAGCGGTTGACGTCCAAGGCGATTGTCTATTGGCATCTGGCGATCACCTATAATGTCCGATTGTAGACGATCGTCCCGTGCCACATATGGATCCGACACCCGTCAGAGTCCTCGAAGACCGAATCTCGGATGAAGACCCACGTGCAGATCCGCAAAAGGCGCCACGAGATAAGGCCTTTTGACCCCAGTCTGTCACCACCTTCACACCTACCGACAAGCCCGCCAAAAGGTACAAAGTGGGTCCTCCCCAGACAACGACTCAGGACGCGTGCGGACTTCTCATTGGCTCGCACATCTGGCTGCCAGCAGCAGCCTCGGACTTTAAGGAAACAATCCCACGTGATGGGACGATCGCCTACCTTATTCTAATATAGAAAACGGCGGTCGCCCGCGATCGCCGGGGAGGACCTACCAACCTCTTCTACTATAAATAGAAGGCCTCCAATAGTGGCCTAGGGACGGTGGAATTAACTGAGGAAAATTCAGTCACACATACTGAGAGAGCGAAAAACAGTACAGAGACAACATAGTGAAACTCATTCACGTATACAGAACATAAAAAGCAAGAACTCACATAGCATCATATCTGGTTCTTCCGGCAATCTTCACGCTCTATAGCTAAGATAACTAGAGTCTTTACACTCATTGTAATTGCACTCTAACATTAATATTTGTACCCCAAAGTATTTATATTAATAACATCTCGCGAGAGCATTCAAGCTCGGGACTAACAACCCCGGCAAATCTTGTGTTATTTACTTTCCCACGGAAGTGTTCTCGCATTTGTTTGTTACTCGATCATTCCAGCAATATCATCTCCGGATAATATTCTGGGTAACAACAACCCAAATAACCGACAAGCCTAGGTATCTATAAACCTAGTGCTCTGATACCATTTTCTGTAACACCCCCGGGATATTCAAGGTATATTACAGTGCCGTGGACCCCTACATGGGACCCACCAAGCTAGACACAACTTACCACAGTGAAAACACACATCATCCAGTTGAAAATAAAATAACACGCCCGGTACAATCGGCGGAATAATCAACAATGGCAAACATAATTAACTTCAACGAATACAAATCATAATCCGAAGAGAAGAGCCTAAGTACTCGTGAGTACAATCTATAAGTTTCAAAAGTATACAAAAACCATATTGAATGGAACAACGGAAATAAAAAGGACTCAAGTGCACATGTGAACGACCCTGGCCAACATCCTCGTACTGTCCCAGTGCCCGCTCGTCCGGCAGAACATAACCTAAAATTCATAACAAGAATTTCCCCAAAACGGATCCCCAACGGGGTTATCAATTACGCTAGTACAAGTAATCAAGGCAAACCATTCGCTTACATGTTTCATAGTACAATGCACCAAATCATTTCAAAAACAAAAACCAGACATGTCTTTTCCGGAAACAAACAGTCAATCACATTTGCCTAGGACCGGGACGAAGCCACAAATCCCACTCGAGGCCTCTAAGGACCCTCCCGAGCTGGCCATATCATAAAACAAATCACGCACGTGCATCGCCTAGGACCGGGACGAAGCCACAAATCCCACTCGAGGCCTCTAAGGACCCTCCCGAGCTGGCTAGCTAAAGAAACTCATGAATCCAGGGCTCAAACCATTGGACTCCCTCCGTGGCCCCGTCGGACCCTCCCGAAGTGAGCAAATCACACACAATATACATTACCATTTCACGTTAAGCATAAAGGTGTCCAAAAATACTTGCCTCGAATAATTAATGCGCAACGAACGGAAAGGAAAATCAATGACGAATGCTAGGAACCAACGGAACCGAACCTAATGATTCGAAGAACATAAGCACAACCAACTCTAAACGAATACGGAAATGGAATACACCCGAAAACCCACCTACGATTCAAGTATATTTGTATAAAAATAACAACGAGGGCGGACCACAACCGAACCCTCTCGAATACGCAACAACCAAGAAATATACCATGAATCCGTAGGAAAACTAAAGATACTAACAAGATTAATCATATTCATCATGAATAAATCAACCACACGGAACGAATCGAACAAAAACCCGAAAACCCCCAATTTACCCAAAAGTAGGGTTCTTAGAAGATTTACCTTGATTTGGACGGAGGAAGACGATTACGGTGATGATAAACTACACTAGGAACACAATATTTGATTCCCCAAGGATTTCCACGGCCAAAACTTGAAGAATCGCTCAAATCTCTCTAAGAACACTCGCTGCGGACGGAAGGAAGAAATGAAGAAATGGGCTGAAGTGAGGGTCAACTCCTGATATATAAAACCTGGGCGATCGTTACGTACGTTACCTGAGCTTGTTAACGTACGTAATGCCCATTACGTACGTTAACACTCAAGTTTAGCGTACGTAAAAGACTGGGCAGAACAGTCTGTCCTAGAAAAGCTGAGGTCGTTAGCGCACGCTACAACAGAAGGCTAGCGTACGCTACAAGAGGGTTACGTACGTAATGTCAGCGCCTCTACGTACGTAAGGGTCTGGACAGAACTCATTGTCCAACAACGCCGGGTGCGATAGCGTACGCTACGCCGGGTAGTTTAGCGTACGCTACATAGGCTTTACGTACGTAACAGAAGATGTTAACGTACGTAATGGTTTGGACAGAACAATCTGTCCAATCTGTTGAAGGCCATAACGTATGTTAGCAATGATCTATAACGTATGTTATGAAGGTGCCGATAGCGCACGCAAGGAAGCATGCATAACGCACGTTATGCATGCAGCGATTCAACATCTTTGAACGACGTTAATGCAGGCGATGCGAAAGCGAGATGCAACACCAGGACAGATTCCAGAAGTGTAAACATGAAATAATCATGACAATGAAGCTAAGCGCTGAAGGAAAATACAATTCCGACTACCGAGGAATCCGATAAACGACAAGGAAAGTAAGACTCCCTACTTATAGGGAATTACAAAACGGCCCAAACGTCCGAAAATCGCGATACGACGTAGGATCAAGAAACCGAAACTCAAAACACGAACAACTCAACCATACGAACTCGTGCAACCAAAGAAATTACTAAATAAAACGGGTTCTATGAGAATCGGACGTCCACGCAACAAGACATAACAAAAGGCGGAATAATATCAAAACATCTCTGAAACTCGTCCAAATGGAGAAACTCCAAGAATAAAATAGATTAAAAATGTCAAAGCGGTTACAAGCGAGTTGATTAAAATGAAAAATATACCAAAAATGAAAATACCGGAAAAAGAAAATGCGGATATTACAATTAGTCGCAAGCCCATGAGCGAGATAATTCTAGAAAAGCTGAGGGGAGAGACCCCGTCTATACCAATCGAACAAGCGCCAACTAACACTGCACCGCGTATCGATTCTGAGACTTTTACACCAACTCAGGATTTGCCTCGGCGTAGTGGGAGGGTTGTTCGTCAGCCAGAACGATTCATAGGTGTGGGAAAGTCTTCGGACTCAATTCTAGGCGAAGATGAATCAGATCCCTAGACCTACAAGAAGGCAATTCAAGATAAAGATACTGACTCCTGGCAAGTAGCATTGGAATCAGAAATGGGATCTATAGATTCTAATCAAGTGTGGGAGCTAGTAGAGATACCTGATGGTGTACAAGCCTTTGGGAGTAAATGGGTCTACAAGCGAAAGAAATGAGGTGACGGGAAGGTTGAAACCTTCAAAGCGAGGCTTGTTGCAAAAAGTTTACACTCTGAAAGAGGGTATCAATTATGATGAAACCTTTTCGCCGGTAGCCATGCTTAAGTCAATCCGGATTCTTTTAGCTATAGCTGCACATTTGGATATGGAGATTTGGCAAATGGATGTCAAGAGTGCATTCTTGAATGGGAGTCTAGACAAGGAAATCTATATGCGCCAACCAGAGGGATTCATTGCTGAAGGAGAAGAGCACTTGGTGTGCAAGCTTAAGAGATCCATTTATGGACTTAAGCAAGCATCTAGATCTTGGAACACTTGTTTTGACGAAGTTGTCTAGTCATATGAATTCGTCCAATGTCCGAGTGAGAGTTGTGTGTATAATAAATGCGATGGAAACGTGTTGGTGTTTCTTGTACTGTATGTAGACGATATCCTTCTGATTGGAAACAACGTGAAGGAATTGTCGGGCGTACGGGTATGGCTATCTGAGCAGTTCGATATGAAGGATCTGGGAGAAGCAGGACACATCCTTGGAATCAGGATCTTTCGCGATCGGAAGAAAAGGGTGTTGTGCTTATCCCATGCATCCTATATCGATACAGTGCTAAAGCGGTTTAGCATGGAGAATTCCAAGAAAGGTTTTCTACCTTACATACATGGAATTAAACTATCTAAGGATATGTGTCCGAAGACACAAAAAAAAGATAGATGACATGAAGATGGTCCCTTATGCGTCAGCTGTGGGAAGCCTCATGTATGTTATGCTTTGCACTAGACTAGATATATGTCATGCCGTAGGCATGGCTGCTAGATATCAGTCAAACCCAGGACCAGGACACTAGATTGCTGTTAAGCACATACTCAAGTACCTGAGAAGGACTAGGGAGTACATGCTTGTATATCAGTCAGACAACTTGTGTCCGGTGGGTTACACTGACGCAGATTTTTCATTGGACAAAGAAAAGTCCAAGTCTACTTCGGGTTATGTGTTTATCCTGGGAGGTGAAGCCATTAGTTGGAGGAGTGTGAAGCAGAAATGCATCTCAGACTCTACCATGGAAGCCGAGTACGTGGCAGCCTCTGAGGATCCAAGGAGACGGTGTGGCTCAAGTACTTCTTGTTGGTATAATTTACTAAAAATTATATCGATAAATTTGAAGTCATATAATTATACCATGAAGTATAATATTTGATGATTTTTCCTTATACCTGTAGATCCAAAAGCTTGTCTTGGACTCGTCCGTGTCCGTCAAATTACGACTTAAGGGATCGCATGTTTTGAATCTCCTGTCTGTGCTGCAAATCTGAGAAGAACAAAGTAGGAGACAGATTCGTTAATGACGAAAGCATTAAATAATATATATATATATATAGTTAATTAAATGAGGTAAATTCGAATGTGGGGCGATGTTGAGTCCAGAAAATCTGTCTCCTTAAAGCAAATTCGCCTCCACCACAGTGTATCACACCCTCAGCGAACTAGAATAAATCTGAACTACCACCGACGCGACCCAAAATTACGAAAATAAATTATTTTTGAAAAAAAAAACGAAGTCGGATTTTATTGGGTGAAAAACGGACGAAATTTCTGTGTAAAAACGAGCCCCTCAAGCCGGGTATTTATAGGTGAAGGCTGGAGGAGGTTGTGTGCTGGAGGAACTCTATACCGACCAAAATTGGTATCTGGAGGAACTCTAAACCGATCAGGATTAGTATCTCAATACTTATCCAGATCTGTTTAATTCGATTTTATCCGGATCCGAAAAATTCCGAATTTATTAATTGAGGTATTTTCAGTAAAATAAAATTTTACCGAATAAAATTGCAGTAAAAAGATAACTTCGAGACGCCGAGACATTTCGCCCAAATCGCCCTTCGACCGAGACCGACCCGAACCGAGCCGAGCCGAGCCGAGCCGGACGGACGGACGGACGGCGGCGGCGGCGCACGCGCGTGTGTGTGTGTACGCGAGGGGCGCCTAGTCACACATCCACTCATGTCTCACTTTTTGAACAAGACTTTGTTCACATCTCTTTATATACTCACAATTTTTCTCTTCTTTTTCCAATGTGAGATAACATCCTAAACCCATTTTTAAAGGGTTCACTTTGGAACATTACATCTCATTCATACCTCAATCATTTTGAGTGTTCTTACATGTTTTGGAAACCTCGTACGGAGTACTATGTATTCCAACTAAGTCCCGACTTTAACTCGTAGTCGAGCCCACTCAAAATTGCCTCTCAAGTGAGCTGCTCAAAACATCCCATTTCCTCTATTTTTCCAACAATCCCCCACATGAATGAGATTGATGGTCCAGCAGCACACGTCAGACACGGAGTTTGACTTGGTGATAGTTACTGCGGTTAGGCATTGCATAAGATAGGTAGAGTATGCTCCTTGAACCTTCCCTCGAAAAGATATATTTTCCTTACTGGCTAGACAGTATGACTAGATGCCTTTGAACTGTCCGACCGCTTGTGTAAGTGATCGTATATCCTTCACAAGTGCCCTCCCTGATTTATTCTGTTCTCATTATTGTGCCCGTTTTGGCCGTGGACACCGTCCTGGTTTTGCGGGAGTTTCTAGAGAATTGTGCCTTGCAATTCTCCATTGAAGCGGCCCCTCTTCACTCCAATATAGGTGATTCTCGTTAAGTGTTTTGAGTAAACCCGTATTTTACTCCACCCGAATATATGTTGTCGACTTAAGAATCATTAAAAGCATAAGCTTAACCTCTCCCTACGGGTATCACTATTTTCATCCTAGGAATGGTCGGTTCGGGGTAACCCCCACAGTGATCGTGCCCAGTTTTATGAATTGGTTGTCCCATTGAACCTAGATCTTGGGATCTCCAGTCAGCTTAGGTTGGGTATCCTCCATAAAACCATTAGATCATGGCAATAGACCCATTCCTCTTGATGATTTATCAACAATGTCTTTTGATAACCCTTTGGTTAGTGGATCCGCGATGTTATCTCTTGACGAATCGTAGTCAATAGTGATAACCAATGTTGATAGCAAATGGTATTATGTCTTTGCCTCATATGACGAGACTTACCATTATACTTTTGCTCTGTGCCCCGTCAATCGTGGATTGACTACATATAGCGGTCACAGCTTTGCCCATTTTGGAATATCTTCTAGAAATTGGTATTGCATTATGCCTCTCATGCATATTTGTCTAAGGTTATGAACTCATATTCCTTTATAAATCGAGCAATAACCATCTATATTAAAGATTTCCATACCACTGCTGCACTAGCTAATGTGAAACATGTTCACTATTTAGACATTAAATTCATAATGTCAGATATCCAATTGTCGTTACTATATCATTTTATAGTTTTTGAATATCTCATATCATGCAGCATATACACACAAGTAATCTTTATATCATTGTAATCACCAATTGATAATTAGTTTCCTGATTACTCGTGTATCCACATAGTCTTACTCACGATATAGACTGTGTTTAGTCTTGTACAATTCACTTAGTAGATTATACTTTTAGTTACTCTTGAAAGATCAGTTGCCTTTGTGCTTGGATAGATGCACCATATCCATTGGCATTCCAATTGATTCCCTTGATCTTTCCAAGATTCATGTCATCATAGTATGACTGACCTCATATGAGACATTGTGAACGACTTGAGATTTTACATCTTAAAGTCATCTCTTTGGTCTCATATATTTATCTTTTCAGACTTTGTTGAATTGATCCCCTTGTCATTACTTACATCAATGACTCGATCATTCAAATTCATTCTTAAAATGACATAGTCGTCATGTGTATTTGACATATACACACTTGACATATTCATTGTCTTGAATCTTTTTGACATTATAAACTGGCATTTTTAACGTTTTGAAATTACGTTACTAACTATTAACCGAGACTTCAATTTCTCATTGATCAAATTACTAATTTTAAGCGTCCCCAAAATTAGCAATTTTTTACTAACTGCATTACCAAATTCGAGCGTCCCCAAATTGGTACTTTTCGGTCATTTAATCACCATATTTGAGCGTTGTCAAATTGGAGATTTTATCACATCCTTTGAAGTCATTGCTTGACACCACAGTGTCAAAGATTTTATGCCACTACTTTAATGTCAATTTAGATTCATAATACTTTCACTAAGTTGCAGACTTTCAATCGCTGCCCCATTTAGAAAGACTGCATTTATGTTCATTTGATATACTTCTACATGTATATCATAATAATGAACTTTCTTCTCGTTACTAGAGAATATATCTCAAAGTACTTTAGGCTCTCATATTACTACAACCTCAGTTAGTAGTTTCGCCTCTTATTTATCCATGGATCCATTTAATTTTATTTTCGAATTTACGTTGGATCCTAGCGGTATCTATTCCAGAGGAAGATCTACCGAACATTAAACAAAATTCTGCACAACAGAATTATTCTTTCTCTTATATGACCATATGAAGAGTGTATATGGCATTGTAAGTTATCTTCTAGCACGCATGCTAGAAATTTCAGACGTAGTGATTTTCCAAGTTCAAGCCTTTTTGCTTCAACCTTTAAAACCACTTGGTGATTCATTTCACATTGATAAATCCACAGTATCTCATAATTGATTTAGTTTTTAAATCAGTTATGCGTTTGATACACGCTTTTCCTTAACTCGATTAGTACATACTGACATGTCATACTATCAGATTTTTGCACTACGAATTTATACGCATCATGCATCATGTGCGTATCCAGTGAAGATGCAGTCGACCGTCTTGGGTCAGACCTTCACTTGCTTTGGCATAGGAACTTTTGCCTTAGCCATACAGCCCCACATTTTTAGTATTTCTAAAATTGTTTTACTATATTTCAGAGCTAATAGGAAATTTCAATTATTTCAAAGCATGGGATCTTGTTTTAAGTTAACTAGTCTCCACATGATTGATATTCTCATATTCAGAGCTAGTTTGAACTGATTAACATCGTTTTTGCGTTTTCGGTAGAACACAATTCAACCATCTTAATTTCCGGATTAAGTTGGTTTTGTATCTCAAGCTTTTAGAGTGTAAATATCTCTTTTTAGCTTCATCCTTACTCATTATCGAGTACACGTAACTAATGTATCACTGTCTTTATAGAGTGATCACATTTCTTGTTACAACCTCTCATAAGAGTAGGTTTCATCATCATTTAAAACCTCTCTGGTTTTAATATTCGATTAAAGAACTTTTATGTTCTTAGCACTAAAATTCAATTATTGAATTTATCCGAATTTTCAGCATATGGAGCTAATATCAATATTTGCCGTGTTAGATATTACATGGATCACCTTAATAGGCTCGTGTGTCACTGCCGCAGCAGACCGACACCAACACGAGAATATATAATTTAACCGGAAGAGCAAATCCAACCAAAAAAATTATAATTCTCAAGCCGACCCACAACCTGTACTCACTAGGTACCAGGCCCGTTAGGTTTTTAACGTCCGAGCATTCGACCAAGATTGATATTCCATCACATAAGAAAATTAAAATCAATCAACAAAATACTATTTAGTTAATATCTTAATTAAACTAAATAATCTTAACATCTTAATCGAATAATAAATGATTCGGCTCTTATCAAACAATGCTATACCTTATCAAAATCATCATATGCATGATTATATAATAGCAAATATAATCACAATCTTATTTAGCAAAATACATGGCCATAAATAATATGAATTCTTATCATTTATATTAACCATAAACACTTTCTAAATAATGATCGACATGTAATCCATAATTTTTATTCTAATCAGCTATTCCAAGTTCAATAGGTTTAAAGATTTGCAAAACCATCCAATTACTTAATAAAATTCTCAAAATTGGATCCAAAAACCAAAATCTGATTCATGTTGAAAACTAAGTTAATGCCTTTTCGCATATCGTGGAGTCCGCCCGGTGGAACATCATATCCGACATCTCATGACGCCCATGAGAAGATCCAAACATTTCGAGAAACAGTTCCAGTTTCTTCAACAGCACCATCAGTTTCAAGAACCTCCTCAGAAGTTCGAACAACCTCTGAAGTATTCTTTTATAACTTCAACTGTTCTTATCAAACTTCTCTATCCCTTTATTCACAACAGAAAACTCACTGGTGTCCCACTCAATTTCAGTAAGAATAAAAAGAACGAATAATATATTCTAGACTCATGGTATATATTTTGTACACACAATAGTTGCTCATGCATGCATGGTTTACTATAAAAATGAAACAGGCAGTTGTTACGACTTGCTATGTGTTTTTTTTTTCAACAAGAATTGTGAAGAAAAAAAATAGTTGAGCTCAGTAGAGCTAAAAGGCAGCCAAAATAAACATAATATGTTTGTAACATATATGTGCAGTTATAAAGCAACCATATGGCAAATCGAATTATAGAGGCAAAGGAAGATTGGAAGAATCGGCACTTCAGTAAGTGCTCAAGCCCTCACTCTAAGCCAAGGTAATTGCAAAGCCATAAATAGAATAAGAAATAGAAGAGCACATCCCAAAATAATAAGTCATCTTTCCCATAGATGGAAAATATGCAGAGATCCGATATTAATAATTTCGAAATTTATGCTACGAAATAGTTTAATTTGCTTTAAGATTGTTGGTATAATTTACTAAAAATTATATCGATAAATTTGAAGTCATATAATTATACCATGAAGTATAATATTTGATGATTTTCCATTATACCTGTAGATCCAAAAGCTTGTCTTGGACTCGTCTGTGTCCGTCAAATTATGACTTAAGGGATCGCATGTTTTGAATCTCATGTCTGTGCTGCAAATCTGAGAAGAACAAAGGAGGAGACAGATTCGTTAATGACGAAAGCATTAAATAATATATATGTATATATATAGTTAATTAAATGAGGTAAATCCGAATGTGGGGCGATGCTGAGTCCAGAAAATTTGTCTCCTTAAAGCAAATTCGCCTCCACCACAGTGTATAGTGTCTGCCTCCCACGATAAAACAACATCTCGATGCGTTGATAAATCGATCATTGCACCCTCAGCGAACTAGAATAAATTTGAACTACCACCGACGCGACCAAAATTGGTATCTGGAGGAACTCTAGATAACTTCGAGACGCTGAGATATTTCGCCCAAATCGCCCTTCGACCGAGACCGAGACCGAGACCGAGACCGACCCAACCCGACCCGACCCGGACGGACGGACGGACAGCGGCGGCGCGCGCGCGTGTGTGTGTGCGCGCGAGGGGCGTCTAGTCACACATCTACTCATGTCTCACTTTTTGAACAAGACTTTGTTCACATCTCTTTATATACTCACAATTTTTCTCTTCTTTTTCCAATGTGGGATAACATCCTAAACCCTTTTTTAAAGGTTCACTTTGGAACATTACATCTCATTCATACCTCAATCATTTTGAGTGTTCTTACATGTTTTGGAAACCTCGTACGGAGTACTACGTATTCCAACTAAGTCCCGACTTTAACTCGTAGTCGAGCCCACTCAAAATTGCCTCTCAAGTGAGCTGCTCAAAACAGCCCATTTTCTCTATTTTTCCAACACTTCTTGCAGGACTTATATATGATTCCCAATTTGCCAAAGGGTATTACACTTTATTGTGATAATACTTGTGTTGGAATAATACGGTACTTGCACGTGTATTACAAATAAAATTCTGAACTTAACTATAACAAAGAACAGAAAGAAAATATTATACTTTGAGACTAACAAAAAAATTTTAATAAAAGAACTTAAGATCGTCCGAAGCTAGAGCTTCTGCCCGCAAGACGAAAATACGCCCCGGTAGTGCTCACGATGAAGCGGCTCGTCCCCAAAGGTTTAAAACGATCTGAACGTCTCGGCAGTAGCAGCACCGCAAACTGACCGAGCACCTGCGAACTGGACTGGAACGAAGACTGAACTGTATATGGTATGATAAAATGCACTGATTTTCGTATCTAATGCAATGACCAAAATGTTGATATATATAGCACTCCTTGATCAGGCGAATGGACTCGTTGCCATTACTCCTGCCATGATGGCTGGCGGTTTCAGAAGAGTCAAGGCAACTCAAGAGTCAAGCCAACTCAAGAGTCTTGTCCATACCAAAAGGCTAGTGGACTTACGGATTTGGTCCAAAAGGATAAGCCCAAACACCAATTGCCAATTGCCAAGATCCAAGTCCTGGGCCTGGACTGAGCCTGAGCCTGAGCCCGTGCCCAACCCAACCCGACCTGACCCGACCCGGACGGACGGACGGTCGGTCGGTCGGCGGCGGCGCATGTGTGTGTGTGTGTGTGTGTGTGTGTGTGTGTGTGCGAGGACACCCATACGCACTAACCCACTTATTATTAAGCCCATAAAGGCAAAGACTTTAAATACAAGCCAAAACATCCATCCACAATCAATGTGGGATAACTAACATCATATACCTCATGTTAGTTCATACTCCAACATCCAACTTTAACATATAATATCTCACTCACTGGAAATCGGTTTAGAAATATTAAATATACCACGTTCATCTACTCACGGCGTAGATTAACATTCAATAAATATTTTAATTAAATAATAATTATTTAATTAACAATATTTATTTTTAATAAATGGTTAATTACTAAACCATTTCCAACAATCCCCCACATGAGTGAGAATGTCAATGCAAAATGAATGCAAATGCATAGTTCAGTCCTCAAGAGACAATATTGCATTTGGCTAGGTGGCTTGTGACCTTGAACCTATCCATTGTCAACATCATCGAGTATCTTGGCATAGTGGTCATGAAAACCTTGAACTAGTCCTCCATGGTGTATACTGAGACAATAATATAGACACAATATCATCTCAGTTCCGTCCGTTCTAACGTTTTGTGTCCTTTTCGGCCTTGGACACCCCTTTGGATTCATAAGTGTATCAACTGAAGCGACCCTCACTTCACACTTATATAGGTGATTCTTATTCCCAAGTATCCTACTATACTTGACCTCTCCGAGGTAATCAAGAACCATTAAAAATCATAAGACTTAACCTCACCACATGTAGGTAAACAATCACTCACTGTTCTCAGAGAATAGGTATGTTTGAGTGTTTAGCACACGGATTATTATAACTTCGTTATCCCATTGAACCAAGCTCTTAGGATCCTCCAATCTACAAGGTTGGGTTTCCGCTATAATCATCCTTAAGATGTGGATTTAACACCCATTCTCTCTAACAATTTATACATTTGATCTCGATTAATACTCTTCGTCAGCGGATCCGCCAGATTATCTATTGACCTTACATAGTCAATTAAGATAATCCCACTCAAGATCAAATGCCTCACGGCATTATGTCGTCGACGAATATGTCGAGACTTACCGTTATAAAACATATTTTGTGCCGTCGATAATGACTTGGCTATCACAGTGTATCAACACAGACGGCACAGGTCTCGTCCAACATGGAATATCCTCGAGGAAATTTTTAAGTCATTCAGCTTCTTCACCAGCTTTATCCAAAGCTATGAATTCAGATTCCATGGTAGACCTAGAAATACAAGTTTGTTTCTTGGACTTCCAAGATACAGCACCACCTCCAATAGTGAACACATATCCACTCGTAGAAAATGAGTCTTTCGATTCGGATATCCAATTAGCATCACAATACCCTTCAAGTACAACAGGCTCTCTTGAATAATGAATCGCAAAGTTCTGAGTATATTTTAAATAACTCAGTACTCGTTCTAGATCCCTTCAATGTTCTTTACTTGGATTAGCTGTGTAGCTACTCAACTTGTGAACCGAGCATGCTATATCAGGACGGGTACAATTTGACAGATACATCAAACTCCCAATGATCTTAGCATATTCATCTTGACCCACAGGTTCACCCTTATGATAATTCAGATGAACATTCGGTTCCCAATGAGTCTTAGCAATGGGTTTATCAAAAGCGTTGAATTTCCTTAACACTTTCTCAACATAATGAGATTGCGTCAAAGCAATTCCGTTAGGCATTTTCAGAATCTTAATTCCAAGAAATAGTATCGGCCAAACCCATATATTTCATGCTAAAATTCTTACTTAGCATTCGTTTCGTTTCACCAATCACACGAGAGTTGCTACCCATTATCAAAATGTCATCTACATATAGACAAACAATGACGTAATTGTCACCCGTTTTCTTAACATAGACACATTTGTCACTCTCATTGATATTGAAACCATTTGACAACATCGCTTCGTCAAATTTCAAATGCCACCGCAGAGGTGCTTGTTTCAAACCATATAAAGACCGTTGTAGTTTGCATACCATGTGCTCTTTCCGAGGTACTACAAACCCTTCTGGTTGTTTCATATAGATTTCATCTTCTAGCTCCCCATACAAGAATGCAGTCTTAACATCCATTTGATGAATCTCGAGATTGCGCAAAGCAGCAATAGCGAGTAGAACCCTAATAGAAGTAAGTCTTGTCACGTACGAGTAGGTATCAAAGAAATCATAACCAGCTTTTTGCCTAAAGCATTGAACTACAAGTCGGGCTTTATATTTGTCAATAGTACCGTCAGACTTGTACTTCTTCTTTAGGATCCATTTGCATCCTAAAGCCTTACAACCCTGTGGTAATTCAACTAACACCCAAGTATGATTCAGCATGATAGACTCAATCTCGATGTCTATTGCCTCTTTCCAGAAAGCCGCATCTGGACCAGATAAAGCTTCTTTTACAGATACTGGTTCACCATCTAACATCAAAACGACGTAGTCGGGTCCGTATATCTTTACTTTCCGTATTCTAGTACCTCGTCTAGGTTCTACATTGACTGGCGTAGACATAGGTCGCTTTCTGTTCGGTCGTTCAGATAACACCGGATTCGAACTAGAGGCTTCATTTTCATCTATGGTTTCATAACACATAGGCTCGTCTACAAGTTTAGAACTTGTAGCTTCATCATCAACTCTTTTGTTAGAGTTAGGATCAACCTTATTCTTATAAAGATAGATATTTTCAAAGAATACAGCATTCCTTGATTCAATCGTTGTATTTACATGAATGTCGGGTATCTCGGATTTGTGTACAACAAATCTGTAAGCGCTGCTGTGAAGTGCATAACCAATAAAGATACAATCGATCGTCTTAGGACCAATTTTAACTTGTTTAGGTAGAGGCACCTCAACTTTCGCCAAACACCCCCACACTTTGAGATATTTGTATGATGGTTTTCTTCCTTTCCACAACTCATAAGGAGTAACATCCTTACCTTTGCGTGGAATTTTGTTCAATATGTAGTTGGCTGTCAAGACAGCTTCCCCCCACATGTTCTGGGGCAACCCTGAACTAATTAATAAGGCATTCATCATATCTTTAAGTGTTCGATTCTTACGTTCGGCAACGCTATTAGATTGTGGAGCATATGGAGTTGTGGTTTGATGAATTATACCACTTTCGTTGCATAATTCCTCAAATGGAGCTACATATTCACCTTCTTTATCACTTCGAACCATCTTAATACGACAGCCTAATTGATTCTCGGCTTCATTCTTGAAGTTCTTAAAGGCTTCAATAGCCTCATCTTTACTTCTCAAAAGATAAAGATAACAATATCTTGTGCAATCATCGATGAAAGTGATAAAGTACTTCTTACCACCTCTAGTTTGCACAAATTTTAAATCACACACGTCTGTGTGAATTAATTCAAGGGGTTTTGTGTCCCGTTTTACCGAATGAAACGGTAGTTTCGTCATTTTTGCCTCAACACAAATCTCACATTTGTTTTGATTTTTGATTTCATTTAATTTTAGTAAATCTAAGTTTACTAATCTTTTTATAGCATTTAGATTCACATGACCTAATCTACAATGCCATAAATTTGAGCACTCAAGCAAATAAGCAGAAGTAGTAGCATTATTATTAGCAACTGCCTTTGGAGGCTTACAAGTACGAATGCTAAGTTTGAACATGTCCTCGACAATATGACCTTTTTCGAGAGTCTTGCCAAACTTGCGTATTATCATAAAATCGCTACGAAGGTCTACATCAAATTTAGCTCAAACTAATTTGACACCAGACACCAAATTCTTGCGGATTGCCGGAGCATGCAGCACATCCTTCAGAGTTATCTCCACACCGGAGGTGAATTGAAGCACAACAGTTCCAATTCCAAGAACTGGAGGGGTACGATCACTTGCCTCTGTGATGAAGCGGTCTTGAATCTCTTTGTAAGTGAAAAAAAAGTCTCGGTTCACACAGATATGAACAGTCGCACCTGTATCAAGAAACCAAGTAACAGGGTTAGGTTCCGAGACATGATTTACCTCGGTGATCATGGCAGCAAGATCATCTTTGTCCCAAGAGTCAAAGTCCTTCTCGACATGGTTGACTTTGCCTTTTCCCTTGTTCTTCTTCGGCTTTTGGCAGTTTTTCGCCATATGGCCGGGCTTGTCCTGATTGTAGCACGTTCGGTAAACTTCCGTCGGAGGTGCCACATCCTTTCCCTTGCCTTTGGTAGGAAGTGGACGCTTTTTGGAAGGTCCGCCCCTACCTTCAGTCAGATTAGCCTTAGCATCCATAGGAGCTTTGGTTTTCAAGTCTTGATCACGGACTTGAGCTTCAGTTTGGAGCTTTGCAACCAAAATTTCAAGAGTCATTTCCTTTCGCTTATGCTTAAGGTATCCCTTGAACTCCTTCCAACTAGGCGGCAACTTGTCGACCAAGAGCGCCACAATGTACGCCTCGAGTAGAGGCATCCCCTCAGAATGAACATCATGTATAAGAGTTTGGAACTCTTGTACTTGGGGCATCATTGGACGAGAATCCACCATTTGGAATTCAGAGAGCCTCGTCACAACAAACTTCTTCGTGCTAGCAGGATTAACACGGTATTTCAAATCAAGAGCATCCCAAATTTCTTTGGCAGTCTCCTTGATGTTGAACACTTTGAACAGGCCATCATCAAGCCCGTTCAGCAACATATTCCGACACAGATAGTCGGAATGAACCCAGGTATCATAGTCGGTACGCACTTGAACATTCGCCTCGTTCTCAGCAGGGACAGGAGGCTTTTCTTCACGCAGGAAGATCGCAAGCCCCATTGTGGTAATATAGAACATCATCTTTTGAGACCAGCGTTTGAAGTCGGTGCCCGAGAAAACAGGAGGTTTCTCGGCGATAGGCATTAGCCGAGCAGCATTGTGAATGGGAGCCATTGAAGAGCTTGATGATCCAAGGGTTGCAGAACCGGTGGATTGATTAGTGGATGCGCCGGTGCTTGCATGTAACGACATTTTTCTCCAGCAAAAGTTTTAGGATGACACGAACAAGTATGGTCGAATATTCTCGTCTTGCGATTGTTGGAATAATACGGTACTTGCACATATTACAAATAAAATTCTGAACTTAACTATAACAAAGAACAGAAAGAAAATATTACACTTTGAGACTAACGAAAAATTTTTAATAAAAGAACTTTAGATCGTCCGAAGTTAGAGCTTCTGCCCGCAAGACGAGAATACGCCCCGGTAGTGCTCACGGTGAAGCGAATCGTCCCCAAAGGTTAAAACGATCTGAACGTCTCGCGATGATAGTGGCATGGCCACCGAGCACTGCGGCTGGATTGGAGCAGATGAATCAGTATATGGTATGATAAAATGCACTGATTTTCGTATCTAATGCAATGACCAAAATGCTGATATGTATATAGCACTCCTTGATCAGGTGAAGGGACTCGTCACCATTACTCCTGCCATGATGGCTGGTGGACTTACGGATTTGGTCCAAAAGGATAAGCCCAAACACCAGCCCAAAGCACCAATTGCCAAGATCCGAGCCCGAGCCCGTGCCCGTGCCCGTGCGACCCGACCCGGACGGACGGTCGGTCGGCGGCGGCGCGCGCGTGTGTGTGTGCGCGAGGACACCCATACACACCAACCCACTTGTTATTAAGCCCATAAAGGCAAAGACTTTAAATACAGGCCAAAACATTCATCCACAATCAATGTGGGATAACTAACATCATATATCATGTATTGATTCCTACTCCAACATCCAACTTTAACATATAATATCTCACTCACCGGAAATCGGTTTAGAAATATTAAATATACCACGTTCATCTACTCACGACGTAGATTAACATTCAATAAATATTTTAATTAAATAATAATTATTTAATTAACAATATTTATTTTTAATAAATGGTTAATTACTAAACCATTTCCAACAACTTGTGCAGTCGCAAATTCGAGGGAACCACAAGCCCACAAGACAAGTAAACATATCGAGATCCAAGCGATTGGTTTGGTCGCTACCATGACTACCTTCCACTTGACTATAATATCAGTTTGAATCTTTTTGACGAGTATGACAATGTATTTGCAAACCAGTCCTTCTCTTTGGAGGATAGTGAAGATGAATATGAATAAGTCAAGTCTCGTTTGGTATATGGAGATCAAGGCAGCCTAACTCTACGTTACGTTGCAATTCCCCTAGGTGTTTTTTGTCACGTAGATGTCATGTTCTATAGTAGACAAGGCTATACAGATGCAAGGAGGCATCCTTCCATTAATGTTAATGGAAAAATGGCAGTTCGCTATGGTCACACTTGTGGTAATTACTCTTCGGAAGAGTGTACACTTTTTGAGAAGCATTCTAAAGAGTTTATACGTGTGGAGATGAATCACAAGTTACAGCTGTCTAGATGTTCCGTCTCTTTGCCTGCATATTCTTCCCTTGTTGTCCACATGGACTTATCGGAGTTCGAAACTGGGCAAAACATTGTGGTAGTGTGGACGTTGTGGGGTTTTTTGGTCCGCCTGAAACAGACGGGTTTTTTGGTCAATTGGTCCCACATATGGTATCAATTTGATAATTTTCTCATTATATATATATGAAATTAGTATTTTTCAATAAATATAATAAATATAATATATATTAGTGGCACCTGATATAAAGAATTATAATTTAATTGAGTTTAAATTATTTGTGGCAAAAATTCTATCAAATGAAAAGTTGATGAGCGATAAAATTTTTATTTTCTGAGGATAGATTAATTATCAAATAAATATTGGTAGAAATTTATTGCTTGTAAAAAACAATTAATTTTTAAGGAATAATTATTTGAAAAAAATGATACTTTGACAATCGACTCCTATATGTCATACTTATGATATTTTGACAATTGACTCGTATGTGTCATACTTGTGTGCGTAGTGTGTGCATATACATATGCGTTGAAGTCTAATTTGTCGGGGCAACAGCGACGTGCTCTCCACCTGCCCACTCGCGCGAGGCGAGACCCCACCATCCCAAAAGTCCAAAACCCTAGTAGTATCTCACCCAAGTTACACACCTGCTAATTTATCTATATTTTTATGAAAAAAGAGTTGGGATATCTGTCATTTTCTTAATTTTTTTATTTTTTTTAATATATTAAATTATATATATATATATATAGATGTGTTTGTAAATTCTTGGAAGAAAAAAAAATAAAAGAAAAATTCTTGAGGCCAAATATAAACCAAGTGGCGTGGAAGAGTCTCATATTACATAACAAGGCGAATCCACGAGTTAAATTCTGCATGTGGGTTGTTTTATGGAATCGGTATGCAACTAAAGATAGACTATTCAAAATCCATGTCCAGGTGGATCCGACCTGCGTTTTTCAGTGAGGCGGCAAATGAAGATTGACCACATATTCTTTAACTGTTATGTCCTACAACTAGTTTGGAAGGCTTTATTAAATTGGTTTGGCTCAAACTTTGATGCTGCAACTTGGAAAGAAACTGTGCGGGAAATGTGCTTACTAGTTACAGATAAACAACCCAGGAAATGTGTTCTTTTAGTCCTTATTACTTAGTTTCTGTATGCGGTGTGGATAGAGAGAAATGCAAGGATCTTTCAAGAGGGTGTCTAAAGATTGGAATCTGCTGCTAAGGGATGTCATTGTTAAAACAATTGGAAGATGCCTCGTGGATAAGAAACTCAAGGAAATATGTGATGCTTGTATAGACTATCTAAGAGTCTAAAGAGTTTGGTCTGCTTTGTCAAGAGTTACTATTGTAATTTAGAATGTTGAGTTGATGTACTTAAACGTTTACTGGAATAAAGTTATCTTTTTTCCAAAAAAAAAATTGAATATAAAATATATATATATCAAATTAAATATATAAATTATATATTTAACTTGAACTTCTTAATATTTATAAATTTTTGTATCAAATTAATTAAAATATCTTAAATTAATTCTTATTTCATGATATTCCATTAGATATCCATATTGAATAAGGTAAATTTGATGGAGTTTTTACATTAACGATCGATTATATGAAAGAAGTTTAATTTAGAAAAAATAAAAAAATTGATTTCAGTAAAATTAACCGATATAAAATAAAAATAAATTTACTCACTTTTAAGAATTAGGTTTAAGACTCATATTGTATACATAAAAAATAAATAATGATATCTATTCAATTATAATAACTAAAAATAATAAAACACACACACACTCCACACACACACACACACACACATATATATATATATATATATATATATGTGTGTGTGTGTGTGTGTGTGTGTGTTTGGAGTTACAAACTACTTTCGTCCCCCAAATTTCTTCATACATTTTTTTTTCGGTATGTCCCTAGACGTACATGGGCTTCCGGACCCGGCGGTTTTCGCTCGGAACCGACCCAAAGTCAACGGTTTTAGCCCGGGCCTGTCGGTCAACGGGCCTGAACCGGACCGGGACCGAGAAGCTCGGGCTGGGCTAGGGTCGGGGGAAATCAAACCGAGGACCGACGGTTCAGGCCCGTTGGTCCTCAGAGGCCCGTCGGTTCGTAGCAGCCCGGCGGGCTGGGCCGAGCCCGACGGGCCTAACGAAAAAAAAAAGAAAAAAAAAAAGAGCAGCAGACAGTCTGCTGCCATTGCCAACAGCTATATGCAGAAAAGAGCCGTTGGCAGCCTTCCCCCCTACCCCCAAACCTTCCCAATAGTCCCCCCTTTCTCCTACCATTCCCACTATAAATACTACATGTTCCTAACTCAAAATTCACCAAGAATCACACTCTAATTCTCTCTCAAATTTCATTTTCTACTCTCTCGACTCTCTACACTACACTCCATGTCTACCTCAAAGAACAACAACAAGGGCAAGGGCAAGGCCATTGAACTAGGCCAACGAAGTAGAGGAGGAAATTTTCAAACTCAAAGGCATAGAAGGGCCAAATTGGCGGAGGAAATTTCTAGACAAGTTGTCGAACGAATTCAAGCCGAAGAAGATGCCCGATTTGAAGAGATGATTCATACGATGGAGAGCACGAGATACGAATTTCGTGGCTCAACAAATGATGATGAAGAGGACGAAGAGCACGAAGAAGACGAACAAAACCAACTTCCTCCTCCTCCAACAAGTAAGCCTAAGCCTCTCAAGACAAAATATTTAAAAAGTTAAGAATTATCATTTTCTATTCATAAAGTAATAAATATACAAGAATAAAATGAAAAAAATTAAAAAAGTTAAAAAATAAAAAAAAAAGTGCAAAATTGGGCAGCCCCTGTTTTAATGCAGACTCTGGGCAGCCCTTCAAAGCAAGCGGTTTTAGCCGGCCGGGGCCAGAAGGGCTTCTAGCCTAGACACTGCCCATTCTCGCGGCCGGAGCTGAGCCGAACCGCCGGGCGGTTCAAGGCCCTGTCGGACCGTCGGTCAACGGTTCAAAACCGGACCGAGCGTCTCACCAAGGGCGATTCACGGTTCCTCCCAACTACGAACAGGCCGTGGTTAATCACGAGCCGAACACGGTTCAATTTTTAAAAAAAAATGGGCTGTGCAAGTGCAAGTGTGCAACGGCTACATGCAAAAGAAAACGGAAAAGGTGGGGGACTGTCTCTGTCTGTGTGTGCAAGTGCAACAGCTACTAACACATGCATAATAATTAATTAAAGTGGGTCTTCAATCTTCAATCTTCAATCTTCTCTTTTCTCTCTCCTATAAAAAAATGCAATATTCTTTTCTCTCGCTCCCGTGCTCTCTTCTCTATCTCCTTTGCTCTCTCTATTTCTCTCTCCATTGCTCTCTCTCACTACTACAAAAATAGGCAAAGAGACCCGTCCAAATAAGCCTAAGAGACCGCCTCTGGACGGGTCTCTATCTCAGCGGTCTCTTTGATAAAGAGACCGCCTCATGGGAAGTGCATTTTGAGATATAAGAGACACGATATCTAAGAAATCGGATCTGTTATGCAAGTGAGAGGAAACTAATTTAAAAGGGTAAGAGTGCATTATCCGAGATATGAGGTCTCTTTGATTTTTAATATTTTTTTGTCTAGCCTAAGAGAGCTCATTTTACACCTACCGGGTCTCTTTGATTTTTAATTTTTTGTCTAGCCTAAGAGAGCCCATTTTACACCTAACGGGTCTCTTTGATTTTTTTAATATTTTTTTTGTCTAACCTAAGAGAGCCCATTTTACACCTAACGGGTCTCTTTGATTTTTTTTAATATTTTTATTTTAAAACCTGAGAGGCCAGTTTTTATACATAACGGGTCTCTTTGATTGTTTAAATATATTTTTTTGTATAACCTAAGAGACCCGATTTCAAGTTTAACAGGTCTCTTTATCATATTTTTTTAAAAAAAAAACATAATAATCCTGCTCGTACCCAAAAATATAAAACACAAAACAACACTCACCATTATATAAAAACATCATAAACCTACTCGTTCCCGAAAACATAAAACAACACAAAACAACACTATAATGATATCTTTACATCTATTGCAATCTCCAAAAACGTAATACCATTACATCTATTGCAATATCCAAATAGAAAAACGAAAAAATAATACCCCGAAGTCTAATCATTCAGAGTAATTGGGACTAAAATTCATTGAGTAACTTGCATACCATCATCTTTGTTTTCTTCGTCCGCTTCATTCTCTTGCTTGAGCAAATATTCAACCCAAATATCTCTAACCTCATCAACTTTTTTCGATGAGTAAGTTTCTTCAGCAAAAAACTGTAAGATAATAATCAATAATCATGTTAACGTAATAATATCGCTAAAACAACTAACGATGCAAAATAATACCTACTCAACACCACAAGATCTGGTTTGGTACTTGGTTGATTACATGGAGTTAAACTAAAATTCTATTTTACATATTACATATTTTAGTATAAGGCCTATCAAAACAGCTTGTCCGTTTTGTCAAAATAGTTTCACGAAGTGGCAGAAATTATTAGAAGAAAATCACACTTTTTGATGACTAGTATCATCCATTCAGGAACACTCGGGACCAAAAATCTAAAAACAAAACCGTAATTAGGTTGAACTTCTACAGTAGTTTTTAAAATTATCCAGGCCTACTTCATACAGGCCCTTAGCAATAACATCCGTAAGATATTACAATCTACACCATAACTAATTGTATTTAACAACAATAAGGTGAAGCAACTAATTAAGTAAAAATAGAAATAACTAAGACTAAGCTTAAATGAAGTTTACACAGAATCAGGTCTGTTATGCAGAATCATGAAATTTACACATACTTTACACAGAATTTACACAAAACTCATTCACACCAATCATGAAATTTACACAGAATCCCATTTCCAATAATCACTCATTCACATCAATCAAGAAATTTACACGGTGTGCGGTATAGAAATGATACCTGGTCGGAGATCCATAATACTCTATTTTCTAAAATCTCGAGCATATAACGGCACACATAGTATCCATAGAACTTGTTATTTTGAGGTTGAAAAGGATACCAAAATATACAGAATTAAGAAAATACAAACCATTCAACACTTATGTTATTGCATTAATGAAGTACATAAGCATTGTATACATGGTTGTCACGTCGCTCGACTAGTCGCAACTAGTCGAGCAATCGAGCTGGAGAGGCCGACGTGGAACCCTGACTTGCTTTTGGGAGTCTTTCGAGCGACTGGGACTCGAATGGACTGGGTCGACTAGGCGACCCAGTCGCCGGACTAGTGCAGAAATTAAAAAAAAAAAACCACACAGAAATTAAAAAAAAACACAATACAGACACACACACACACACACACAGAGAGAGAGAGAGAGAGTATAGTTGACACAATTGAGAGCACACATACACACAAACACACACAATATATATATATATATATATATATATATATATTATACCTTGTTGACTAGTGTCGACTAGTCGTCGACTAGTCACGACTCGACTTTCCGGAGTCTCCGTCCGACTTGCCTTACCAACGTAACAACCATGATTGTATATATAGATATGAACGAGTTTTAGAATCCAAATATACCTGTGGTTGCTTCCACCCAATTCTTGGATTCTTTTTTATTTTCCTGACATCTTTTCAATTGGTAATGCTAAATTTTATAATTCCCCTGCATAAATTGTAATATGGTTAATAGGAATGAAAATACTACTTGTTAGGAAAACAACCAAAAAGAAATTTATTAATGTAATCCAGTATATACTCATTGATGACTGTTTTAGCGAACTCAGGGATCTCCTTTCCTACTCGAGCTGGATCCAACCAATACACTAATACATTCCAAGGACTAATAATTGCTAACATCTAATACCGACTATACACAAAAAAAAAAAGAGATGATAATAACCTATCAATTAAGAAAACTCCATCATGACCAACAATTAACAAAAATCAGCACATGGACACTAAATTGAGTACCAAACTTATTTAATACATGTGGAAATAGCTTTTATATAACTGATCATTGCAAAGAGTTGGACAAGTTGACAAATCTGTAAAATTGTTTAAGAAGAATCTTGCTTTGTCAAACTTAAGAATCTATTCAAGAATTTAATCGGTAATCTTAACTTGTCACAAAATATTGTTACAAAAATAAGTGAATATTTCCCGCATTAGAAAAGAGCCTTTTAAACCTCTGTATTAATGGAAAGTACCATAATACCTTTGCAGGCACTCGTCCTTCCTCTTTCTTGTACCGGGAGGCATTACAAACTAAACAGCTCGCTAATGATTCATTCTCATTTCGAAACAACATGCAATTGTTAGGGCAAGAATGAATTTTCTCATAAGGTAAACCCATTACGCTTAATGACTTTTTTGCCTCATATGTACCACATGGAAGGACATTGTCATCTGGAAGCATGTCCTTTACCACTTCCAGTATCATACTAAAGCACTGATCTGTCAAGCCATGACCTGCCTTCAAGTTAAACAACTTAAGTATGGCGGACAATCTCGTATACTTAGTTCAACCTTCATATAGAGGCTTTTCAGAGTCATTTAATATGCTCTCAAACTTAGAAGAATCTTTATCAAAATTTTCCTCTACTACATGGAGCATTTCCTCTAACCTATCCCCCTCATTTGTATTATGACCTTCGCAAACATTATCTGAAAAAGTACCAACTGAAATTCTGTCCCTACATTCTCCATGCCATATCCAACAGGTATATGTTCTATCAAATGCCCATTTATCTAAATGATTAAGTATTTCTTCAGGTCTTTTATATAAGAAATTATGGCACATGAAGCAAGGACAATGTAGCTTGGAGCGGCCTCCACCATTCTTAACTGCAAACTTAACGAATTCCCTTACACCTACTTTATATTCTGGGTCACCCCGCTTTTTGGTTGATATCCAACTTCGATCCATTTATATTTTCTACAACAATAACTGGAATTGAAAAAATATTGTATAAAATATTTATATGTGTTGACTTGTTCACAAATATACTTACTGGTTCATACTTGGTCAACAGAAATTTTGAAAAGTATTTTGGCACATAAATCACACACACAACCAAACAAACTAACACAAATCCGACATCTTATCATCTAAATCAAATGCAACGATGATAACATACAAAGTATATTAAAAATAAAAATATAAACAACTTTACCTAAATCAGTTGTCGCTCTTTGCTCACACGTAATTCCTAAAAAAGATATAACAATGACACCTTGCCTGCAACACAACTGGAGTTTCTGCAAATAAGCTAAACCTCAGTACTAGCTTTTGTTATTTAAACGAAGTACGTTCCCCTTAGACCGTCTCATTACATGATATAAGCTAAAACAGGGCATTACATTCCATGACTAGTATAGAAAATATACTAACACAAAACACATTCTAACTATGAAGATGAAGAGAAAACATTTGTATTCAGGAGTTTACCATCTTCTGTCACTTATTTTAAATCAATTTAAGGAACAATCAGAACAACATATGACATGAATATAACACAGCATGGGATGCTCTGATCTTTCTCATAAGATGGATGAATAGGCTCCTTCAGTATAAGTGCAGAGACTTCTACATATATGGAGAGATCTATACAAGTTTGAAAAATAACATAGACGTTATTATATATTCATTACGATTCACAAAAAATGGATAATTACAGGAACTAAATACAAACATGAAGAAGTTATTGTAATTTTAAAGTATAAGTGGGTTCTTCTGTAATTAGATTAAACATCATGAGTAGTTTTATAAGGTAAAATACAAACATTGAGGGATTATTTGCAAATTTAAAACATAGGTGGATTTTTTTGTAATTAGACTAACCCTCTGGAGTAGTTTATGTAATTAATAAACCTGCACAAAGTACCAACAAAATTTAGTCTCATTATTACTATATATCATATATGTCTTTCAAAACTACAAATAACGCATCACATTTGGTAATTTCACAATTGCACCTCAAGGAGGATGCATTTGTTAAATATATGTCTCAAAACATTGTTACACATATCACACCAATCCTTCTAAGGAGTCGTAAGAAGTCACTTTAGTCCAAAGATTGCAAGCTTGTACACCTATGAGACCGAACAGAACATCATACTACATCACCTTTTATCCCAATGAATACTGCATTCGAAACGGTTAGAGGTACGTGGCGTTGTTACACCTATCAGACCAGTCCTTCCAATGAGTCGTAATCGTCCTCCAGGGAGTCCTTTCGGTCGCAAGGTTTCCGGCCTATATACCTCCTATCGTACAAAACACAAGATTCTTAATCCTAGCCGTATCATATCCTATATTTTCAGAATTTACTGTATCGCCGTATTGTATATGAAACTCGTATCCTATCCGTGCAACGTGGAACATAATACTACATCGCCTTTTATCCCAATGAATACTGCGTTCGAAACGGTCAGAGGTACGTGGCGTTGTTATACCTATCAGATCAGTCCTTCCAAGGAGTCGTAATCGTCCTCCAAGGAGTCCTTTCGGTCGCAAGGTTTCCTGCCTATATACCTCCTATCATACAAAACACAAGATTCTTAATCCTAGTCGTATTGTATCCTATATTTTCAGAATTTATTGTATCGCTGTATTGTATATGAAACCCGTATCCTATCCGTGCAACGTGGAACATAATACTACATCACCTTTTATCCCAATAAATACTGCGTTCGAAACGGTCAGAGGTACGTGGCGTTGTTACACCTATCAGACCAGTCCTTCCAAGAAGTCGTAATCGTCCTCCAAGGAGTCCTTTAGGTCACAAGGTTTCCGGCCTATATACCTCCTATCGTACAAAACACAAGATTCTTAATCCTAGCCGTATCATATCCTATATTTTCAGAATTTACTGTATCGCTGTATTGTATATGAAACCCGTATCCTATCCGTGCAACGTAGACCATCATAAAACACTGCTAGATATTTCTCTAGATTCTTTATCCTGCTGTACACATATATGCTCAATTTGAAACTACTACTGCCATAAACAAAATATACACCATTAAAGAATATTAATAAGATTACTTCGAGAATACTATTATCCCTCTGAATGTAGGTTCTTTTATCGTAATCTTGATCAGAAAATTGCTAAAAAAGAACACACAGAAATAATGCACACACCAGTAGTGATCAAATATCATAGAGAATGACTGTCAAAATGATTTATTTTTTAAAGACAAAATTCTAAAGTTCTCTTAATCATCAAGAAGGATAAAAAGTAGTCATAATTTCTCCAGCTTCTTAGTTCTTATTTTTTTTCAAATGTTAATATACTCCTTAGTTGCACATGTAAACCAATCGAGTTTAATATTCAAAAAGACACATATAGTCTATATATTAAGCTGAAATATCTACACACACTACATATATACATGGATAAAGGCAACATGACAAAAAAAGGAGCACATGCAATACACACAAGCGCACATAGGATAAATTCAAAAAATACCTCTGGATTTTCTTTTATCTTTTTGGAAAGTGAAGCCCCAATCGTCTTTTTTCCAGTCTTCTTGTGATGAGAGGAAATTAGTTCTTTCAAAATATTTGCCTACTATAAAATTTCCAACTAAAGTCGGCATTTACCCTTTCCATGTTCAGGACATGTTCAGGATGTCGTTCGAAACTTATAAGGTAAAATAGATCGATGTAATGATATGCTTCTTCTACATTATTTCCTCACTATTGTTTTTATTTCACTTAATTAATCAACGATGTTATTGCTGCAGAAAAAATTAGAACAAGAACGTGACAGCTTATGATAAAACAGTAAAACTCACTTAAGTAGAAAAATCAAGATGACCTAATAGCCACCGGAAAATTCCTGCCGAGCTTATGGACGCCAAACAGAATGAATTCCAAAGCATCCTATGCAGAACAATAAAACTCATTTAAGTAGAAAACTAACCCCCGAGACCAAGCCCACTAATTACTTAAATAAACATATTCAAATAAAATAAATTGAAACAAGAAGATCAAAGCAGCAGTAAAATTTTCTGTGTGCATTATTTCTGACCAGTTGTCTGACACAAGACGAACACTTATCATTATAAACACGAACAAAAAACATGATAATATTTAGAAACTAAAGGAAAATCATTAAACAAAATGTAACAAAAAAGCTGAAAAATTGTCAGGTTTGGTAATTGGAATAAAGTCTTCTGCATGTTAAATATAAACATAAATAAGAGACAGTTACTTCGATACGTTACAGAAAATCCTTTATTTAACTGGATCACATAACAAAAGAGCCAAAACTAAACAAAAAAATGATTTTGTAATGAAAATCCAGATCTCATATGCACAGAAAATGCAGGAAATACATATGAAATAAAAAAAATATCATTGAGAAGAACGTTGGTGCACCTGGCAGATTTCTGGCAGTTTCTTAAGGTATCGGCTATTCAATGGCGCAACCTTAGGTTCAACATATCCTACAAAAAACATCACATGAAAATATTAAAAATCGATAAACTAAATTCTAAAAATGAAACTAAAACTGAGATAATAAAAAAAGAACAAAAATGGATGTCAAGAAATAAATCAATTACCTGTAAAGAAGAGAAAATCAACATTAAATTACATGATATCATAGACCTAATGTTGCAACTCTTGACAAGAATTATGGGAAGTGGCAACGGATATAGGTGTTGACAAAATTATTCTAAAACAAAAATCGGCAACCTAATATCCATTCAACTAAACAAAATCGAACGAAAAATAGGAAATATAACTACTAAAAAAACTCGTATCACCGGTGATGGGGTGGCCAGGTGGGTAATTCGTCGGTCGGCCTACCGGACTGAGGTCGGTCTACTAGAATGAGGTCAGCAGGATATTTTCCCTAGCTAGTCGAGGAGTGATGAAGAAGAAAGTTATACAACAGACGGACGGTTAATTAAGAAGAAAGTAAGTAAGAAATAAAAGGGCTTCCTGTATTTTTTTAATTCAAATTTCGATGTCGAAATTTAACACATGAAAGTAACACTATAAAAAACAGTTTTCTGTTGCACCATTATCATGATCATAAACACAGAATAAAATCATAAATTAAAAATAATATTATTTTTTGAAAAAAAATATCATTATACAGACGAAACTGTAAGAACACATGCATCCTCCAACAGAAACACACACAGTAAGGCCTGAAACATAAATTGGGGTTTATTATTAATTTATAGCAAAATCCCCCAAAATCTTGTAAAATACCGCATTGCAGAAGCAGAAAATTCCCAATATTTCCGAATTCAACAACATAAAATGGAAAAGGAGAAACAACTCGCACATCAACAGAACCGAAAATCAACTAATTATTTTATTTATTGAGAAAAAATAAGAAAAAATGAAAACGAACACAGAACATCATACACACGGTAACAAAGCGTAATAAAAAAACATACAAAAAAAAAACGACTTTCAAACATGCGGACATAAGAAATCACAGCGCAGCGATGAAGAAGGGTTTTTTTTTGCTAACCACATGTGCAAATCAAATATGATAACCTTTGATAATCACAACACAAGGATGAAGAAATCACGAACCTACGGTAATGAAGAAGGGTTTTGAAGATAATCCAAGCTTTGGGCAAATCACAGCACTGACCTTTGGGCTTTGAAGAATGGTTTTCTTGCTGCCGCTGGAAGAAACCACGGTGATGAGTATTGAGATAAAAGAAATTGAGATGGCAAAGTGGGATCGATTACAGACGGGGAGAAAACCCAGTGGCAAAGATCGCCGCCAAGGGATCGATTACAGACGGGAGAGAGATGGAGAGATTAGAGAGTACTTAGTGCCAAGTGTTAGCCCTAATCTGAAGAAGAAAAGAAGAGATCGATTGGGTTAAACAACAGGTCTCTCAAGTTTTTACACTTTAGAGACCCGTCAGCAAAAGCAACGGGTCTCTTATTTCTTATACATTAGAGACCCGTCAATAAAAACAACGGGTCTCTTAAGTCTCTCACAAAAAAATGGCGGGCCCATTTGACATATAAGAGACCTCTTGTTTATAATATCAGGTCTCTTATATTAAAGAGACCCGTTATCTTTATCAACGGGTCTTTTAGTCTGGATCTCTTTGCTTGTTTTTGTAGTAGTGTCTCTCCACTGATCTCTCTTCTCTATCTCCTTTGCTCTCTCTATTTCTCTGTCCATTGCTCTCTCTCTCTCCACTCCTCTCTCTCCCTCTATCTCCACGCCCACCACTTACCACTTACCACCCCACCATCATCTTAGTAGTGTTTTAATTAAACAGCAAAAAAAAATACAAAATGTGAATTCTGGAACCGTCGGTTCAGACCGGAATAATTTTTAATTTATGCCTAAATAATTTTTATTTAGTAGTTTTTTTTAATTTAACAAGCAAAAAAAAAACCGGCGGGCCAGCCCTGAACCGGCGGTTTATGAGCCCGGCCCAGAACCGCCAAGGCTCTTCAGGGGCCGGTTTCGATTCACCCTCCTTTGAACCGTGAACCGGCGGGCCGAGTCCCGGAACCGGCGGTTCAAGGCCAGTGAACAGGTCTATTCTAGCCCGACACGGGTGGTCGGGCTCGTCTCCGGTCCGGGTTTGGTTCTGTGTTTTGGGGATCGAGGACCGCCGGTTCGAGCCCCGAAACCTGTAATACCCATACTTTCTATTTCTATATTTTTCGATTCTAGTGACTTGCTTGTGTTCATTGACACATTTCAGACATAGTTTGTTCAGCACATTTCGTCATTCGAGCAAGTTTTGATATTGTTTCGGATTAATCGACGTATTAGTTCGACTTTGTAAAATCACCATCGATTCTTGGGAAGTCCAAAAGTTCTGAATCTTTTCAGTATGATAGAGCATCAAGTTAGCTTTCCAATGGTTCAAACGGTGAGTCAATTGGAGTCCGGACGAAGGAGTTGTGGTCGAAATACCAAAGACTGCATAGTGTATAATTAGCGCACGCTAAACGCATGTATTAGCGCGCGCTAACGATGTCTGGCAGAGGATTCTGGTCCATTTTTGAGGCCGATAGCGCACGCTACACATACCATAGCGTGCGCTAACTATTAACAGTATATATAGGACTGTAGAGGTCAACTTTCGTCATTTCTTCCTCCCCTTTCTTCCTTCCGGCGATCTAGACGATCTTGAGGGCGTATAAGCATGGATTTTGGCCAGATATCATCACCCATCAACATCTTTGAGTTTCTAGTATGGATTTAACAACATCCCAACATCTTTCCCCATTTTAATCAAGTTTTCTGGAGTTGTCGAGTTCTTGTTCGTTCTTGGAGGTTTGAGGGATACCCGACCGTTTCCGTTCGTAGTTTCATTGATTGTGGTATCGAGGCAAGTATCTTGCCCATACTTTTCATGTTTCGTAGACGGAATCATTGATAAATGATTTTATGAGCAATGTTTAAATAAACTTTAAAAAGGATCGGTATGTTCTCGATAAATGTTGTCTTTCAAAAGATAACTCGTATACTTCATAAACAAATGTGTTTTCGGTATATGTGTGTTGGTTGCATATGTTTGGTGATGTTACAATAATATTTAGTGATGTTAGTAGACCGAAATTATTTGCCGAGGATTGTGTATTGATGTGTGTAAATGTTCGGTAAATATGTGATGTTGTGTGATATTAGTTGTTATTCCTTCGTAAGGAGGTTGTGGCGCTTGGTGTTGTTTGGTACTGGTAATTGCTTGTGGTTGTGTGACATTAGTCGTGAGTATACGTCGACTAAAGTGGCCATTCTAGCGAAGTACCTAGCATTTGTATGCATATTCTAGTATTCGAATTATGGCTTTCCGTGGTGTTGTGGATGATATGTGTATGTTCACCTAGGGATGGTCTGACGGGGCCTCTAGGGATACGTATTGCCGTGTGTGTGCGTATCGCGAACTAGGGTTAACCACCCAGGGATGTCCGACGGGGCTCTGCGGGGTACGGCGGCCGTGAGTCTCGTACCAACGGTTAACTTTGAAATGTTTTGTTGGAGAACTGTGATTTTTGGCGCATATTTCGTCTGATTAGAATGGCAGTCCAAATGTTATCGTACTTAGTGGAATGGCACGATAAATGTGTTGTGTGTGATTTGTCCCTTGACCGTGATCATTTGGTAAGAGTACGTGAGTCTGTGGTTGCTCTGTATTGTAGCTATGTGGTGTGTTGAGTTTGGCCGTATGGTCAAGTTGCAAAGTTGTGCTCTCTGTTGTCGTTCTGTGAGACTTGTCATGGTAATGTTTGACATGGTGTAGTTTATGTCGGGTTATTCTTGTGAGTATGTGATGTGAATAAGTTGATTCACGGACCCCGTGCTTGTGGTTAGAATGTTATGATTGGGTTGTAGACCACCGTATTTTGTTATCGGAATCGTATTTTGAAATAAATGATTTTTGGTGTGTCCCTAAGTGTTTCGAAAGGCTTGAAAATTCTTAAACCCCAAATGCTTTCAAAACTCCCGAGATCGTAAAATGTTTTGTAAGATATAAAATGGTTTTATTCCTATCTTTCATAATTCAAACTGTTTTGATCAAGCGAATTATCTTGGGAAGTATATTCACGATTTCTATGTTCTTGGAGTATGATATGTATGGCTCGTCTTTGTATTTATACTTGCACTAGCAAAACAGTGAAGTTTTGCTAACCCCCGAGTATTCGGGGGGTGGATGTCTGTTTTGCATCCAGGTACTTGCAGGTTGCTGGGGAGCAATTCACAGGATCGTTACGAATAATGATGGAAGACGGCGATACTAATCACATGAAGACCGGTGTTGGGTATTTGGTGATGTCTGGTTTTGTCCTTCCGTTGTGTTTATTTTCCCCTATGTGGGAACGTTGATTTATGTTAAACCCCACCTGGGTAAGAGCTACTAGAAAGAGTAATGTAGGGTTGATGTGTAGGTTGTGGTAAAAGAGCAAATCGGTCTAATGGTCTGTTAATTACCCATGTCGATATGTATTGTGTTGTTGTGTTTTCTGTATTTAGCCTGGTAGATCCTCACGGAGAGGGTCTGCGGCGCTGTAATATTCCGAACGGTTTGGGGGTGTTACAGAATATGGTATCAGAGCTTAGGTTGCGGAAACCTAGGCTGTCGGGTTGAGTTGTGTGTTGTCGGGCCTTGTCTTGTCTTGTCTTGTCAGATTTTGTCTGACTGAGTCGTGTCGCGACGCGTCGTCTGAGGTGTCGGTCGTGATTAGTATCGAGGTGCAGCCATCATCTTCGTGCGATCTGTGGATGTAATTCTCCCTACTTTGTTGCTCTCTTGTTATACGAGCTTGTGTGATTATGTGTTATTATGTGGAGTTTAAATGTGAATTGTGAATATGCAATCCATGTTTGTTGATTCTTGTGTTGTACGGGAATAAAAAGTGATATCGGTATATAAATGTGTATATATATTGTGTGAATCGTTTCTTTAGATATGGCTTGGTGTGATCCCGCAAGAAAAGTTTGTCAATGTCATATTTCAAAGTTTAGTTATTTTTGAAGAGTCACGTAAATTTTGTTTTAAAACATCCTTCATGAAAGGAAAAATTTTGATTTCGTATGATGACCTCGAGACCGGACTTTTTTTTAGAACTTAACTACTTATATTTTATTTTCATCTTGCATTGCAAGTTTTCAAAATTTGATTTTAAAGACTCAAATGAGGCCTACCAAAAATTTACTCGAAACGTGGCTCTTGCTTTCGACTTTTTGATTTCATGATCATCGGTTCAGGGGTATGTAGTGATGTTGGCATTATTATTTGGTCAATAATGCTCAAAATTGTGATTAAGTTAGTGGTGTGAACATTAAGTTGTCCTAAATGCACTTGTTGTGAGAGTCCTCATTACTGAGAGGTAGGATTTCAGTTTTAGATGTTAATTATCTTTTGACGGTTGCTTGTGCGCTACTGTAATTATGTGGACATATGATGTTGACGTGTGATTGGATTTGATGGTAATAGATCGTATTTTGATAAAATGGTAAATTATGTCTGTTGTGTGTGTATTCGAAAACGCTTTTCTGAAAATTTTATAAACTTGAGCAAGTTGTGGAAAATTAAATTTCATAAAGTTTTGACGGTTAAGCAATCGTGACTTCGTGTGGACTTTGAAAATCGTTTGAAATTGGCGAGCCGGCCTTGAATTTCCTAAAGGAACCCCGACGGTATTGAAAGAGTCGTTTTAAAGTATCTTTGAACATTTTATAAAATGTTACCGTCGTTGATTATTGTGTAGTGTTGAGAAGATTTTCAAAAATAATTTTTGACGTACTGTTGTATTTTCAATTGATTCGAGTACATGATTTTCAGAAATCTTTCACATTATCAAAATTTTTTATTTTTAAGAACCAATGCAATTTTTATTTTCAAAAATATATTGTGAAAGATGAAGGATCTTACTCGATTTAAACTTCAAACTCGGATTTGAAAAAGTTTTCTATACTGAGCCAGTTATCGTGCGTGATCTTGAATCACCCCAAAATGATTGATGATTGGTGGGAATATTTAGTGCTTATACGAATGGTTTGAGGATCTTGCGTGGTTACCTTGTTTGTTATTAACGGTGATGATGATGTGTAGTGGCATGGTTATTTTAATAGTGGCAGTTGCAAGGATATATTGTTTTGCAAATAATTCTAAAAGGAGACGGTTAAAGTCTTTTGTTTACAAGTTTTGACAAAAAGCCCGAGGTACCAAAAATACTTTCAAAGTTTTATTTTGAATAAACATGCAAATACAAGTATTTTCAAAGGATATCATGTAAAAGGATACCTCATGGATCTTCTTATCAAGTTGCTATTAGTTGTCTTATGTGATATGTCAAGCCGAGTTGGCAATTTGGTATATTATTTTGCGATGCTGTACCATTGTATTGAGTGAGTATCCGCTTAATATGCCGAGGGGCAAAGGGCGCTGTCATGACCGCTGATCTGGAACATTCATGGAGATCAGATGCGGGACCAAGAGAAGGTTTCCGGGAAGGTTGCTATTCTAGCACTTCGTTCTTGTTGTTTAGGTTTCGGGGACGAAACCTCTTTTATAGGTTATATGGTGTAATACCCATATTTTTTTCGCTTTCGTTTTGTTCGACTCTATCGACTCGTTTGTGTTCGTCGATATTTTCTGGACTTGTTCTACTCTTCACTTTTTGTTGTTCGAACGAGTTGCAGTATTATTTCGGGTTAATCCGTTTGTCGTTGTGACTTTTCTAAATTTGGCTCCGCTCCTGTGAATCTTATGAAAATGTATATCATGTCGTTTTTATCGGATCATATATTGTCTTGATTCGTGCTGTGGACATCGGGGATGCTATTCGATTTCTGTTATTCGTTATGATTCGGATATGATTATTCGACTGTTGATGTTTCGATCGTTGTTGTTCGATCGTTTGTTGTCCGGTATTTATTGATCTCGTATCATGATTTTTGAGCGTTCAGACAACTTCGTAATTTCCTTAAGTTCGGGAAATTAACTTCGTTTTCGATCTTCCAATCCTCGTGTTGTGGAATTTCGTATTTGTTCAGCGATTAACTCGCATTTTGATTGATGTACTGTTTGGGTTGTTCAACCATACTGATTTTTGTTCGTGCGTTTTGTTATCATTCTGAAATGGCGATGTTGATGTTAGCGACCACGTCTCGCATGTGATTCGTTGCAAGCCATTGTATGATGAGTGTGTTATCTGAGATTGTTTTACATTGATCGTTTTATGTTTTAAGTTTCGGGACGAAACTTCTTTTTAGTGGGGTAGAATGTAATACCCATACTTTCTATTTCTATATTTTTCGATTCTAGTGACTTGCTTGTTTTCATTGACACATTTCAGACATGGTTTGTTCCGCACATTTCGTCATTCGAGCAAGTTTTGATATTGTTTCGGATTAATCGACGTATTAGTTCGACTTTGTAAAATCACCATCGATTCTTGGAAAGTCCAAAAGTTCTGAATCTTTTCAGTATGATAGAGCATCAAGTTAGCTTTCCAATGGTTCAAACGGTGAGTCAATCGGAGTCCGGACGAAGGAGTTGTGGTCGAAATACCAAAGACTGCATAATGTATAATTAGCGCACGCTAAACGCATGTATTAGCGCGCGCTAACGATGTCTGGCAGAGGATTCTGGTCCATTTTTGAGGCCGATAGCGCACGCTACACATACCTTAGCGTGCGCTAACTATTAACAGTATATATAGGACTGTAGAGGTCAACTTTCGTCATTTCTTCCTCCCCTTTCTTCCTTCCGGCGATCTAGACGATCTTGAGGGCGTATAAGCATGGATTTTGGCCAGATATCATCACCCATCAACATCTTTGAGTTTCTAGTATGGATTTAACAACATCCCAACATCTTTCCCCATTTTAATCAAGTTTTCTGGAGTTGTCGAGTTCTTGTTCGTTCTTGGAGGTTTGAGGGATACCCGACCGTTTCCGTTCGTAGTTTCATTGCTTGTGGTATCGAGGCAAGTATCTTGCCCATACTTTTCATGTTTTCGTAGACGGAATCATTGATAAATGATTTTATGAGCAATGTTTAAATGAACTTTAAAAAGGATCGGTATGTTCTCGATAAATGTTGTCTTTCAAAAGATAACTCGTATACTTCGTAAACAAATGTGTTTTCGGTATATGTGTGTTGGTTGCATATGTTTGGTGATGTTACAATAATATTTAGTGATGTTAGTAGACTGAAATTATTTGCCGAGGATTGTGTATTGATGTGTGTAAATGTTCGGTAAATATGTGACGTTGTGTGATATTAGTTGTTATTCCTTCGTAAGGAGGTTGTGGCGCTTGGTGTTGTTTGGTACTGGTAATTGCTTGTGGTTGTGTGACATTAGTCGTGAGTATACATCGACTAAAGTGGCCATTCTAGCGAAGTACCTAGCATTTGTATGCATATTCTAGTATTCGAATTATGGCTTTCCGTGGTGTTGTGGATGATATGTGTATGTTCACCTAGGGACGGTCTGACGGGGCCTCTAGAGATACGTATTGCCGTGTGTGTGCGTATCGCGAACTAGGGTTAACCACCCAGGGATGTCCGACGGGGCTCTGCGGGGTACGGCGGCCGTGAGTCTCGTACCAACGGTTAACTTTGAAATGTTTTGTTGGAGAACTGTGATTTTTGGCGCATATTTCGTCTGATTAGAATGGTAGTCCAAATGTTATCGTACTTGGTTGGAATGGCACCAGTAAATGTGTTGTATGTGATTTGTCCCTTGACTGTGATCATTTGGTAAGGGTACGTGAGTCCTGTGGTTGCTCTGTGTATTGTAGCTATGTGGTGTGTTGAGTTTGGCCGTATGGTCAAGTTGCAAAGTTGTGCTCTCTGTTGTCGTTCTGTGAGACTTGTCATGGTAATGTTTGACATGGTGTAGTTTATGTCGGGTTATTCTTGTGAGTATGTGATGTGAATAAGTTGATTCACGGACCCCCGTGCTTGTGGTTAGAATGTTATGATTGAGTTGTAGACCCCGTATTTTGTTATCGGAATCGTATTTTGAAATAAATGATTTTTGGGCTGTGTCCCTAAGTGTTTCGAAAGGCTTGAAAATTCTTAAACCCCAAATGTTTTCAAAACTCCCGAGATCGTAAAATGTTTTGTAAGATATAAAATGGTTTTATTCCTATCTTTCATAATTCAAACTGTTTTGATCAAGCGAATTATCTTGGGAAGTATATTCACGATTTCTATGTTCTTGGAGTATGATATGTATGGCTCGTCTTTGTATTTATACTTGCACTAGCAAAACAGTGAAGTTTTGCTAACCCCCGAGTATTCGGGGGGTGGATGTCTGTTTTGCATCCAGGTACTTGCAGGTTGCTGGGGAGCAATTCACAGGATCGTTACGAATAATGATGGAAGACGGCGATACTAATCACATGAAGACCGGTGTTGGGTATTTGGTGATGTCTGGTTTTGTCCTTCCGTTGTGTTTATTTTCCCCTATGTGGGAACGTTGATTTATGTTAACCCCCACGTGGGTATGAGCTACGAGAAAGAGTAATGTATGGTTGATGTGTAGGTTGTGGTAAAAGAGCAAATCGGTCTAATGGTCTGTTAATTACCCATGTCGATATGTATTGTGTTGTTGTGTTTTCTGTATTTAGCCTGGTAGATCCTCACGGAGAGGGTCTGCGGCGCTGTAATATTCCCGAACGGTTTGGGGGTGTTACAAAACCGGCGGTTTCGGCCCGACGGCACGTCTATATGTCTCCCATATTTACTCATATAATGAACACTAATTAACTTGACACTATGTTAATATGAGACTTCTCTAATCACAGTACACTCCATACAGTCAATAATTTTTGTATTAAATTCTGAGTCGAAAATCCTCAAGAATAAATTTGATGTACGAAAAAAATATTTTTTAAATAATAAAATTTTCGACGAACATCTAGTAATTTGTAATACACGGGCTATACATTTGTTCTTCCTCCATTCCATTCCTAAATAGGTGGCAGAGAGAAAAAGTCCTTATAGTATAATGTAAAATTAGTTATTAATTTTTAGTTGATATTATTAAAAATATAAATAAATAATAATATTTTAAAAATATACGTTGAGAGAAATTAATAATATTTTACATACTTATATTTATTAATATATTAATTAAAAAAGTATGATTTAAAAATTAGTATATATATTATACATATTTATAAATATTAATGTAAAATAGTGAAGCGTAACAAATATTTGAAAAGAATGAACTATTTACGTGAGAGGGAGGAAAAAATGAAAATGATACTATCATATAAGGATTGTTTCTCGGCTCGCTCAAAAATTTATATTTCTTTTTAAAAATTTATCTTGTTAATAAGTTTACAAAAATCACTTTTTCACAGTTAAATCAAACAGTCATATTTAATTTTTAATCTACATCATACATACATCACCAATATTTTTCATTTTTTAATCTCCAATATACATTTACCATCATTGCATATACGAGAATAAAACTTTTTACGTCCCGTAACTTTTTACTTTTTCTAAAAATATCCCACAAAAATTATTTTCTCCAATTACGTCACAATTTTTTGCTAATTATATAATTTACGTCCTAATTTACGTTTCGGTCGCCGGAAAAGTCAAAACGATGTCGTTTTTCTCCAAAAGTACTCTAAAATTGGGGGTTTTCGGGCTCGGTGGTGAGTGGATCTACGTGGCACTTTTTTGGGATATTTTTTGAAAATATAAAAAGTTACCAGACGTAAAAAAATTATTCCCACTTTGTAATAAAATAATAGAATAAAAATTTGAAAAATCAAGATTTCTTTTCAAAAAAATTATTAAAAAGAAAATTTGAAAATTCGATAAAGATTTGACTAAATTTCCATTCATTTTTATCTCTTTTAATTTAATAACTAGACAAATGAGAAAATATATAAAAGTTTAGAGATAAATAAAGAATAATAATCTGAAAAAATCATGCTTTTTGAGTTTTTATTTTAGTTTTTAGACTTCATTTTGGACAATTTATTTCATTTCGTATTCTTTTAATTAATAATCAAACAAATTAGAAAATATAAAAAAGTTTAAAAAATAAAAAAAATAACAATCTGAAAAAAAATCTTGCTTTTTCAGTTTTTTATTTTAGTTTTTAGACTTCATTTTTGACACTCTTTATTTTAAGAAGCAAGAGTTTTTTTCCAGATTATTATTTTCTTTTTTTTAATTTTATATACTTTATAATTTATCTAATTATTAAACTAAAAGTGATAGGAAATGAAAATAATTATTTTCAATAAAAAATTACTCGGTTATTGATTTATTTTTCAAATTTTCTTTTTGATGATTTTTTAAACCACAAGGACGATTTATGTAATTAACTCTAGTTTTTATTTCAAAGTGGAAGTATTTTTTTTACGTTCCGTAACTATTTATATTTTTTTTAAAAAGTCCCGAAAAAGTGCCACGTAGATCAACTTCAGCACCGAACTCAGAAACCCCCAATTTTAAAATACACGTGGAGAATAGCGACGTTGTTTTGATATTTTCGACGACCGAAACATAAACTAGTACATAAATTGTACAGTTAACAAAAAATTGGGACGTAATTAGAGAAAATAACTTTTATGAGATAATTTTGGAAAAGGTAAAGAATTAGGGGACGTCAAAAATTTTATGCCATTACTTATATCATTATCTAAAATATATAAAATATACACATTCTTTGAATCTTTGACGGGACTGAGGGAATATTATTTAGTGTGAAGTATTTGGACAAATAAAAATAAATAAATAAATAAATGTTCATTATTAATTTCTGAATTTGGATAAAAATAATATTACAATGTACAATATTAAAGTAGCACAAAATAGCATCATTTTCTGATATTACTACGTACTCCCCTCCCCACCCCAACCAACTATGTGTATGTCCATGTAGGCAACTCTTCAATCAAATATACTTCTTTTTTAAATATCCAAATATTTTAATATAGGTATAAATACTTTTTACAATATTCAAATTTTATATTAATTTAAAATCTAAAATATATTTTAATATTTAAATAATAAATTGCCTTATTTTAGCACGAATTGTCATTGTTTATTTTTTTAGTGACATGCACAAAACCATGTAAGAGCCTGTTTGGCATACCATTTTTAACGTTAATTACATAAATTGTCCTTGTGGTTTATTGGGTTTAACGGGTTTTATCTCTATGCTTTTTTTTCAGCAGGTCATGTTCTTATGGTTTTTGACCTGTTACGAGTTTGGTCATTTGACCAATAAGTCTGTTAGTTGACTGTTAACTTGAAGGGTATTTTCGTCTTTTCATATATTTTATTATTATATATTTTTGACCAATAATTCTGTTTTTTATTACTTTTTGTATCATTTTTTAATTCTTTTTATCTTTTTTGTTCTAATTTTCGGTTTTTTAGTTTTTTTTCTTTCATTAAATCGGTTTAATTTCTATTTCTTTTTCGGTTATTTTGAAATTTAAAATTTATCGATAAATACATGAGTTAGTTATGAACCATCATAACTCTTAACTTGTTTCATAGTTATTTCGATTTTAATAAATACAAAAAAGAAGTCAAATATAGAAATTATCTTTTCCAACAACATTATTCCAATGAGACTAACAGTACCATAATATCTAACAATTCAAAACTGTCAGATAAACTACGAAGCTGTTATGAGTAGTCACGGGAATCACTATTCCCCAATAGTGACATTTGATATATTGTTTATTGTATATGAATGACTATTTTGCCCCTGATGTAATTATGTAATTACGATTGTGCCCTCTGAAGTTTTCCTATAAATAGGACTTCAGTTATTAATGAAAAACACTCCTTAGAATCATTCTCTATTCTCTCTCTAAATTCTCTCTCTACGGTATTTCGATATTTCATAACACGTTATCAGCACGACTCTAGCCATATGAGTAATATGACGATAGTATGCTCTACAGTTGCATCGTATAGATGAGCCTCTGTATCAAAAATCTAATTATTACAAGCAAACACTCCTCCCACTAGAATTTTACAGATGATTGTAATTAATCTATCATTTCCTTCATGTCGATCACCAACACTAAATCATCATAATACAAAACTCGATTTTTTATTAAATTCATAGCTAAATCATTTCCTTCATAGCAAGCTCTATCTCCTATGTTCTCTTTCTACAGTCTTCATCTCCTGCATGTGGCTTACCAAAAAAAATGGTAAAGAAGAAAAATCCAGAATAAAACTGGTGAATCAATCCAAACAAAAGTAGGAAGAAATTACTCTTCTCAAGCTTGTCTAATTCAGAAATCTCAAAAAAAAAGAGGACCTCCGATCTCATCGTGGATTGCCCCAAGAAGGTCGCCGCTTTCACCTCAAACTCTCGCGATCGCGCGACCAAGGCCAGAAATCCCACATACATCTCTGACGATCCTCAAATTCCATCGGTTCGAAAATCACGACCAGAGAAACGGGCTAATCCGGTAATATATGACGATGATGATATTTATGATGTATTGGCACCTAGGACCATCCTTTGAGTCGAAATCAGAAGAAGAAAAAAAAAACCGCAAACTACGAGAAGCAGCGGCGTTGATGACCAGCGACAGCAGCGGTGTTGACCGGCTGAAGCAGCAGCGTTGACCAAGCTGAAGAGGAAGTTTAAACCCGTAACAAACCCATCCCGATCTGTGCCGCACCCATTGCCAACGACTCTAATCAACACTACCTGTACCAAACTCATCCCGACAGACAGGTACATATTCTAAACCGAGAAAAAATAAATCTGATAATAATAATAATAGTAGAAATTTTGTGGTTCGGTGGAGCTGAAGGAATATCAAAGCTGTTGATGATGAAAATGGAAAGAAAAAAAAATTAAAAGTCGAAAAAGGAGAAAGAATAGTAAACAAACAAATAAAATGAAAAGAGAGAGAGAAAGGTTAAACAGGAGTCGCATGAAGAAAAGTAAAAGTACAGAAAAATGAAATATAAAAGAATAAAATATTTTTTTTAATTTATTGAATTATACATTCGTTTTTTTACATATAAGATACATATGCTATCAGAATTAATTTTTCTTGATGCAATCGTGATCCATTTTACGAGAGCTTTAATTTGACACTAATATTGATATGAGTATTTGTAATATCCGTAATTTTTCATTTTTAGCAGTTTTTATTTTTGGTGTATGTCTATTTTTATCGACTCGCTTGTAACCGTTTCGACATTTTGAATCTACTTTGTTCTTGGAGTTTTTCCATTTGGATGAGTTTTGATGATGTTTTCACGTAATTTCGTTTTATGGCATACTTTGCTGTATGAACGTTCGATTCTTGTAAAACTCATTCGTTTTCGTTGTTTCTTGGTTTGTACAAGTTCGTATGGTTGAGTTGGTCATGTGGAGACTTTCGGTTTGTAAATCCGACGTCGTTTCGTGATTTTCGGGCACTTAGGCCATTTTTGTAATTTCCTAATAGTTTAGGGAATCTTAGTTTTGTTGTCGCATTACGGACCCTTCGGTGGTCGGAATTGTATTTTCTTTCAACGCTTAGCTCCGTCGTCTTGTATGCTTCGTGACTATGTTCCTGGATTCTGGTCTCGTCGTGCGTTTCGTGTTTTATACCCTCGGCAATGACTTCTGCGATGTGACATCGGCGATCTTTGGCTTCTGTGTAGGTAGCGCACGCTACTCCTGTTACCTTGCGTGCGCTACCGATGTGCAGTTAGCGTACGCTAACTCCCTATTGTTAGCGTACGCTAGCGAATGGTGGCAGTAGCCACTGGACCTGTCACGGCCCCGTTAGCGCGCGCTATATATGACCGTTAGCGTGCGCTAACTCCGCATGATATATAAGTCAGCGGACAGTTTCAGAACAGCAGTTTTATCCTTTTCTCTTCGTTTCTTCGACGTGCGACCTCAGAGGTGATTTCTACCGGTTCTATTTGGAGTTCTCTTCAAATTCCATCACGATAGAATCGATCCATCATATCATAATCTGCATAATCATCTTCCATCAGTCGAATCCAAGGTAATTCCTCAGGAACCCTAATTTTGACGAATTTGGGGGTTTTTCGGGATTTTAGTGATTAGTTCTGAATTGTTCAATTGTGTTACGATATTCTTCACCGATTGTGATTATTGAGTGATTCCAAACCCAATTTCCTTGATTTTAATCCGCGAATTGTCAATACGGGGAGATTTTGAGTAAACTCTCGCCCGTATCAATTGATCGTTCATTGTCGTAGCATGTGATCGGGGTTATGGGTGTATTCCAATAGAGTATTGTTGTCCGTTGGGACTGAACTGTGTTGATCCTTCGTTTAGGAACTGTCGTTTTCCACCCGGACCGTTCGTGGTCGTGTTTCAACTCCATTTCTTCAAGAATGTCTCAAAGGCAAGTACTTTACATTTGTTTACATGTTCTAGTATTTGAATTATGGCTGTATCGTGGTTGTTGTGGATGGTTATGTGTATGTTCACCTAGGGACGGTCCGACGGGGCCTCTAGAGATACGTATTGCCGTGAGTGTGCGTATCGCGAACTGTGGTTAGCCACCCAGGGATGTCCGACGGGGCTCTGTGGGGTACGGTGGCCGTGAGTCTCGTACCAACGGTTAACTTTGAATTGTGATTTGTTGGAGATAATGTATTTTACGACTGTACAATGCAAATATTCCGGAATATAAAATGTTTTCTAAAATGACTTTTTGGCGCATATATTCATCTGATTAGAATGTAGTTCAAATGGATTGTACTTGCACTCGCAGTTGTCGCTAACCCCTTAAATGGGGAAAATACTTTTTGTATTTCAGGTATTGATCGTGGGGACAAGCGAGCACCCGAGCCGTATGAGGATGATGGGCGAGCATGATACTGTCCAGAAGTTGATTATTGGTGTTCTGTCTGTCGATTATTTTGATATCTTGTTTTGGGGATTCTGTATTATAAAACTGGTTTAAGTACTCGAGTACTTCTTTTGAAAAATCGTTAATGTTGTGTTCCTGTTTTGGCAAATGGATTGATGTTGGATTTTATTGTCGGATTGTAATCTTATTTGAATTGTCGTATTATTGATGATTGTTTGTCGTTGTCAAACGTCTTGTTGGTACGTTAGCCTGGTGGATTCCATGGTGTGGAGTCCACGGCGCTGTAATATGCCCTGAACGTCTTGGGGGTGTTACAGTATTAACTCTTTCATATATGTCATTATTAAATTTATTAAAATGTATGAATTAATATCCAAGTCTGGTACGCAAATATTTATGAATACATACTCTTACACTTGCTATTAACGGCAGTCTATATTTTGACCTATACCTTGACGAGGACTATATTTTGAGGAATTGATTGGACGATCCTGCTTTGGTAGAAGCAGTTAATTATTTTTGCAGTTTAATTTGTATCCCTTATTTATCTCAAAGTGGTGGTTTGAAACCACACATTTATTGAATTTTATTTTCTGTACAGTACCTCCCATATGATGAGTTCAATTATCACAAGATTGATGGTTTTATATATGCAATTTATATATTACTCCATCCGTTCCGCCCAAAGGTTTATATTTCTATCAAAAAGTAGTCCCTTTAGTAAGTTTACATATATCACTTTTTACAATCAAATCAAACAATCACTTTTTACTTTTTAATCTCCACCACTCATTCATCATCAATATTTTTTACTTTTTAATCTCCACCACACATTTAGCCATCATTACTTATATCAATTATTACCTAAAATACACCAAATATACACCCTCTGTCAACCTTTGGCTGGGACAGAGGGAGTATATATCACCATCATGGTTGGTTATACCACATGAATAGTTCATAAATCCTGCTCTCGAATAAGCAGTTGATAGAAATAAATCCTACTCTGGAGAAGTAGTTGATCGATTATCTAGATCCTGCTCTCAAAGAAGCAGTTGATAAAAATAAATCCTACTAAGTAGTTGATCAATGATTCAAATCATGCTCTCGAAGAAGAAGCAGTTGATAGAAATAATACACGATCTCCTTGATTATTAAACACGAATGGAGAAAATTGAGCAAGTGATACCAGAAGCTATCACCGATTAATTAAAGAAAATCCCATGCAAATACACTGCATGGTGGGATCATCTAACAACTGATATGAAGAGCTGTCACTGGAAAATAATTGCTCAATAAGTCCCATGTTGATTATTGCACATGGTGGGATCATTGAAATCATATTGATATGATAATATTTATGGAGAAGCATATATCACATATTTGTGAGAATAATGTATTTGCATAAAGGCAAAGATGATCTTATTATTGCTCTGGAAGAAGCACAAAGTAGTCGAAGTGAAAATATCGAAACTAGCTGAAAGGCAGTAAACACTCGATAATATGAAATGCGGAAAAGAAAATACATATGAAACCCATAAAAAGAGAAGGGGTGCGTCTCGAGAGTATAAAAATCCGTAACTCTGCCACCCCTGCCTGGCATCTGGGTTTATAATGAAAGATCTAAAGTATCTAAACTTCTTTTTCCTTTGGCGCCAATAGTCTGTGGCTGATGAGCTTTGACTTCCAAATTCTTAACTGAAATATATGCTTAAAATTTATAACTAGATCAGCAAAAGTGTCAGCACATATTATTATATATCTTGATGGCTGAGATATAAACTTGTGATCTACTCCTTGATCCAGAAAGGCAAGCAAATCGTTGAAGAAATTATTGATATTCAACAAACCTATAGGTTTGGTATGAAGTCCCGCTCAGCCCATGACGTGATGTTGAATATCTCATATCCACCTGGAAGAACAATAAAGGCATCACTATTATTCACCACATATATTAAACCATCATGTATAGACTGTGCTTGAAGCATCAACCCAGTTAAACCCCCTATACTACTGGTTCTAACTGTGGGAAAGTGTAAGGCACTTGTTACTCTTATTATCCCATTTTATGCAGCGTCTAAAAGATAACCCAAAAATCTATGATTACTCCCACCATACAATATATCAATTTTGTGTTTTCCTAATTCTTTTACGAATTGATATGCCATATCTATATGCTGGATATGACTTATCAGTTTGGATCCACCTAAAATACATATAGTCTTAATTGGATGAGATCTATATGAGAATTCTGAGAAATCCATCTTTCTACACTAGACTTTCAAAATACTTTTGAAATATACATTTCTTGATTTGTGGATCCCAAATTTAAAGAACAAACTTCTTACTAAACGACAAATGACTTCACTATTTTCATTGAAAAATGAGCGGCAGATAAGTCACTACTTTTACTATTTTCTTTTTGACAAAATTGCAAAAGAAAACGAAAGATCTGATATTATATTTTTCAATGAAAATGACGTTATTGATTGGCGTTGAGAAATTTAAATATTGGAAAACAATATTCATTAACCTGCATTATTTTTATATTACCTTATACCAACTTTGACAGAACGGACATACAAACTGGATCTCTTGAGACTAAATTTTCATGACTATAACGTTTCCGTTCATCCTTAAATTGTATCCACATAGCCATTAGTTCACGATGAATATATCCACTAGGATGTGTATCAAGAATTTGTTGGATATCATGATCCATAGATTCCTTACTCAACCCATCCTTGATAAATGCTATTTTATCTTCTAGGTTTTTGGATACAAACCCCACAGACTTGCATCGTGTGTCACATGTCCACCGAGCACATTTATAGCACCCACTTAATCTTTTTGCTCTCTGTTTCTTTGCAAAACTACTTCTACATGTACCTGGCATGTACTTAAATAAATTTGAAAATTCGCCAGATAGTCGAACTTGTGCTTCAATCAACCATCGAATATCTTCTCGGATGCCATTTCTCATTAGCACCCTTAATCTTTCGAGTCGAGCTCGATAAATTCTTTTTATGATATTCACTGGAGATGGATAATATTTACGAAGATTCGAAAGCATTGAATCCATTATGATATTCAAACCCTCGGTATGGGTGATTGTGAATACAATGATAATCTATTTATAGATTGGAATTACGCGTATGAGATTTGACTCCGCATGCGAATAGTTCATATCCAGAAGCTTATGAACTACAATTCTATTTGAATAATGAACATAATATGATATGTGGGAGCGGCGACTCCATGTTGAAAATGATGTGCAATAATGGCACTGAAAGATGATGTGATATGTCGGTAAAATATCTATATGGTGATATAGACACATCGTCTTCAAATATTTGTTCTCGATTAATATCACTACTAGCCAATATTGGGAATGAATCCCTAATATATTTGGAATACATTAAGGGGGTATGGACCCACTTCCTCTACATGTGATCTACTAGATATTATGGATCCACTAGATAGTCACATGTGTATATGACTCGTAATCAGAAATTTATGAGATGATTTGCTCACAGTTTGAGCATATATTCCAGATCAGATTAAGCTAGTAATATATCCCAAAAAAACTTGAATAGATCCCAGAAAGGATCAAGATATGCACATACAATGGATATCAATTGGCATACTATTCGAAGTCCTCCAGCAAATATCGAGAACATAATATATAAAATCCCATGACTGAAGATGAATACTGAGATACTGACATATGAGTTTGGTGCTCAAGAAATCTCTTAGCATGAGGGGGAGTTAGAAGTTGGAAATTTTTGAAATGCATCACATTATATCCTCACAATTATATGAACTTGAAGTTCAAAGATGCATGATAGATTATTAATCTTTGATACCAACTACAACTGCTTTGATAAATACATAATAATTTCCCAAATATGAATCAAAGCAAACGATAAAAGGAGGCGTATACTTTTGAGAAGTATATAGACATAACCACAACGTGTAATCCCAATGGATGATTGATAATGAGATATCTCGGCAAGTTATGTTGTCATGGGAATATAAATATTGAAAAGTGTCGACACAATATAGCGCTATGAATGAAATGAGGATATCAATGATTGGAAAGAGGATATCGATAAATGGTATGAGGATATCCATGACCGTGAAATATGGATATTGGAAATGAGGATATTAAAATCCATGATTTGTGAAATTGAGGATATTGAAATACATGAAAATTGAAATATATGCCCTTATAATAAAATTATAACATATGGGCTTACTGGAAGTGACTCATGAGGAGATGTTAAACATATTATCAGTGCGTGCAGTTACTCAAAATAAGGTGTTGTAAAAGAAAATTATTTGTCGTACTCTTTTCCTTGACTGAGGTTTTATCTCATAAGGTTTTTCCAGCAAAGTTTTTAACGAGGCAGCTTAATCACAACCAATATGAAATCTCCAAAAGAAATTTGGAATGTAATGCAATGAATATGAGTTCGATATTACAAACTGCATTGAAAATGATACTCGTACTAATCCCTGGAGGATCATTGAAATGCCTGAGGTATATTTATATAAAATACGTGTTGCACTCTTTTTCCCTTGACTGAGGTTTTGTCCCATTGGGTTTTCCTAGCAAAGTTTTTAACGAGGCAACTGGAATGGCGTATTAGTATGACTAATGTACTCTTTTTCCTTCATTAGGATTTTTCCATTGGGTTTTTCCTAATAAGGTTTTAACGAGGCATATTCATGGCATAATGAGGAACACTACAAAGATCAAGATTATTCCTCAAAGTTTGAAAACGGACGGAGTAGTTGTACTTTTTTTTTTCTTCGATCAAGTTTTTCCCGTTGGGTTTTCTTGACAAGGTTTTAATGAGGCAACACGTGGATACTCCCAACAACGAATGATATACATGACAAATTCACTCAGTTTTTGTCCCACGAGGTTTTACTGAGACGGTACAAGGATACTCATACAAAAACTATCGAGATAAGGAGGAGCAAATTTACGAGATTACAGATTGCTGAAGTTTTTATCCAACAGAGATTTCCTACTAACATTATGCAACGTGATTGCAACAAGCTCCAATACAAACAGTTCTCATTGGATTTTTCTTCAAACAAGTTCAGCAGATATGTAAATAGTCATTCAATGGGGAGTGTTATGAGTAGTCACGGGAATCACTATTCCCCAATAGTGACAATTGATATATTGTTTATTGTATATAAATGACTATTTTGCCTCTGATGTAATTATGTAATTACGATTGTGCCATCTGAAGTTTTCCTATAAATAGGACTTCAGATATTAATGAATAACACCCCCGATAATCATTTTCTATTCTCTCTCTAAATTCTCTCTACGATATTTCGATATTTCATAACAGAAGCAACAATATAAAAATTCATAGAATATGAAATGTCAGTCTTAGCAATTCATAGTGCTTGGAGTAACATTTTGTATTTCTATGAATTTTTATATTGTTGTTTCGTACCTTGTCTGATAGTTTTGAATTGTTAGACATTATGGTACTATTAATCTCATTGGAATAATGTTGTTGGAAAAGATAATTTCTATATTTTACTACTTTTTGTATTTATTAACATTGAAATAACTACAAAATAAGTTAAGAGTTATGATGGTTCATAACTAACTAGTTTATTTGTCGGTAAATTAAAATAAAAAAAACGAAAAAGAAATTAAAATCAAACCTATTTAATAAAAAAACCGAAACTAAAAAAAACGAAAAATTAAAAAAAAAAAAAGATAAAAAATTTCACAAAAATGATAAAGAAAAAGTAATAAAAATAAAAAAAATAAAAAATAAACAAAATAAAGAGTTAATTACAACGTACTCAAATAATAATAATAATAATAATAATAATAATAAAAAAAAAATAAAGAGTTATTAAGAATGATAATAATAATAATTTGAAATTTTCAACGACGAAGACGAAATAGGAAATTCGACCAAACCATAGGGACGATTTTTGCAACGTACTCAACTAATAATAATAAAATATATGAAAAGACGAAAATACCCTTCAAGTTAACGGTCAACTAACAGAATTATTGGTCAAATGATCAAACTCGTAACGGGTCAAAAACCACAAGGATATGACTTGCTGAAAAAAAAAGCATAGGGACGAAACCCGTGAAACCCAATAAACCACAAAAATGATTTATGTAATGGCAAAATAGCTCTACTAGGGACTGAAGTTTGCCATTTTTATCACTTAAGGGACTAAAGTTTTAAGTGTTTAAACAAGGGACTAAATTTTAATCCGTTTCACCCGTTAGGGACTCCGTTAGTTTGGTTCCGTTAAGTTTTAACGGATTGATGACATGGCCGTTAAGTGCCACGTGTCAGCATTTTATTAGTCGGTAAGAATAAAATAATAATAAAAAATTTCAGATTTTTGTAATGATAATAAAATAATAACAAAAAATATAAAGGTCTAAAAAATATAAAACAAAAAAAGTTTATAAATTAGATCCACTTTTCTATTTATTTATGAAAAATAATATCTCAATTTTAAAACAAAAACGGTTTATAAATTAGATCCAAATTTTTTTATTTTTTTTATTTTTAAATTTTAAATAAAAACATCCGATCTTAAGTACTAATATTCCAGATTTTTTAAAAAAATTGAGTAAAAAATAAAGTTTCATTTTTTTAAAAAAATCCAGATTTTTTTATTTTTTATATTTTTTAGATTTTTATATTTTTATTATTAATTTATTATTATTACAAAAATCTGAAATTTTTTATTATATTTTTAATGATTGTTTTTAACTTTAAATAAAAGCATTAGATTTTTAATATTAATATTTCAGATTTTTTTTAAAAAAATAAACTATCAATTTTTTTAAAAAAATACAGATTTTTTTATTTTTTTATATTTTTTTAGACTTTTATATTTTTTGTTATTATTTTATTATTATTAAAAATGTGAAAATTTTTATTATTATTATATTATTACCGACCAATAAAATGCTGACACATGGCACTAAAATGCCATGTCATCAATCCGTTAAAACTTAACGGAACCAAACTAACAGAGTCCCTAACGGGTGAAACGGATTAAACTTTAGTATCTTGTTTGAAACACTTAAAACTTTAGTCTCTCAAGTGATAAAAATGACAAACTTCAGTCCCTAGTAGAGCTATTTTGCCTTATGTAATTAACTCCTATTTTTATGTGACTTATCAGGTAAAACAGTCTCATTTGATTATATTTCAATTAGTTTGATCAATTAAATATGCTTGATAATACAATAATAATAAAATCAATCATCTGAAATGATAATGTAATCATCATACCTTATTTAAAATAAGTTACATGATCGGTTTCTTTATTTTTTGTTTATCCCTCATCTTTTAAATTAATTATAACATCACTCATTAATAAATTTAATAATTAACTTGTTTAATTTCACTTGGGTTGCTACATCAAGCAAAAACTATCGTATTTTGTGATATAAATAAATATATGTATTTTAATGTATAAAAATTTACAATATAACACAGAATTTTAAATGTTCTTTTTCCTTCTGAATATTTTTTACTACTATTACTACCACTATTATTATCATTAATAATAATATTATAATGATTATAATAATAATTATTATATATTTATATGCCATTTTATAAATGGGCAAAATAAAAAAACTATTTTTTTCTAAAACACATTGTTAAAACTTTTACCAACTTATCTTGATATTGGTAAATTAATTAAAATAGACTTATAATAAGGATCGAACAAAAAAAAAAGTCGAGCTTTGAAATCACTCAGTCGCCATATCCCCTCTTTTTTTTATAAACCCGTTCATCTTCGGCGCAAGAGCGCTCGATCAGTGAGCTATTACGCACTTTTTTAAGGGTGACTGCTTCTAGGCAAACCATCTGGCTGCCTCTGCACCCCTACCTCCTTTATCACTTACTGATTATTTAGGGGCCTTAGCTGGTGATCCGGGCTGTTTCCCTCTCGACGATGAAGCTTATCCCCTATCGTCTCACTGGCCATATAGAAACATACGAAAAGAGCATGTATATAGTAGTGGAGAACTTTTTCCTTCGTTGGGGACTAAGAATTCTTTCTCATCCCTTGTCAAATATCAAATACTTTATCAAATTTCAGTCGTTTTATCAGGTAATTTTGCAGCCAGCGTAAAACTCGTCACATCTCATGGACATGAATCAAACTTTGAAAATCGTTGGGGCGTCTCCTCAGAAGCAACGCGCTGCATTTCATAGGCCCGGGTGCAGTGATAAGTATGCGAGGGTTGCTAGGTCGTCGCCCAGAAGCGGCGCGCCACCTTTACATCTGAGGGTGGTGTCAAATGAGCAAGGATGCGATATACTTCATAGGCCCGGGTGTAGTGAAAAATATGCAGGGTTGCTAGGTCGTCGCCCGGAAGCGGCGCGCCACCTCGAAGTATGGGTGTGGTGTCAAATGTGCAAGAATCCTTGCAGCGTGGACGGGGACAGATAGAGAAGTTAGTACATGCGGCTAGGAAGGGCAGTAAGGTACGGTTTGGAACTTGGAACGTTGGCTCTTTGACGGGGATATCAGCAGAAGTGGGGGAGGTTATGAAAAAGAGGAGGATTCACATAATGTGTCTACAAGAGACTAAGTGGGTTGGCGAGAAGGCAAGAGTGTTAGCTCCTTGGGTTACAAGATTTGGTACTCTGGAAAGGATAGAAGTAGAAATGGAGTGGGTATCGTCATTGATAAAAAATTCATTGATGATGTGGTGGAAGTGTCAAGAAAGAGCGATAGAATAATGAGTATTAAGCTTGTGATAGGGGATGAGTTTCTAACTATCATAAGTGCTTATGCACCACAAGTAGGATTGGATGCATCGATCAAACAAGAATTTTGGGAAGATTTGGAAGAGGTTGTCGAACGAATTCCTATGGGTGAGAAATTGATCATTGGTGGTGACCTCAATGGGCATGTCGGTGTTAGCAGAGATGGATTTGAGAGCATTCATGGTGGCTTTGGTTTTGGGGATAGGAATGGAGCAGGAAATGGTATATTGGATTTCGCATTAGCTCATGACTTGGGTATTATGAACACTTGGTTCGAGAAAAGGGACTCTCATTCGGTGACATATAGAAACAGAGGTAATGCAAGTCAGATTGATTTCTTTTTAGTAAGGAATGTTTGGAGGAAAAGTTTTACTAATTGCAAGGTGATACCCGGTCAGAGTGTTGCAACGCAGCATAGGGTTGTGGTGCTTGACTTTCGAGGTAAGAGGCACTTAAGAAAGAGTAGACCACAAGTTGACCCTCGAATTAAGTGGTGGAAGCTCCAAGGGGAGAGTCGACATACTTTTGTGGCTAAGATTGCTGATAGTGGTATTTGGTCTGATTGCACGGAGATAGATATAGATTCGATGTGGAACTTGTTGGAGCATAACATAAAGGAAGTTGCAAAAGAAGTCCTAGGAGAATCTAAAGGAAACAGACCATCAAGTAAGGATACATCTTGGTGGAATGATGAAGTTAAGCAAGCGATAAAGACCAAATGTGAATGTTATAAGGTACTGGGTAAATGCTCGAGCGATGAGAATTACGAGAAGTACAAGAAAGCTCGAACAGAAGCTAAAAAGGCAGTGTGAAATGCCCGATCAAAGGTCAATCAAGAATTATATGCAAGATTAGATACAAAAGAAGGGTAAAAAGATATCTATAAGCTTGCTCGAATGAGAGAGAAGAAGACGCGAGATATTGGAAAAGTTAAATGTGTAAAAGATACTGACCAAAAAGTTTTGGTTCAAGATAAAGAGATAAAAGAGAGATGGAGGTCATACTTTGATACCCTATTCAATGGCCATCAAGAACAAGATATTGGGAATTTAAACATCCCCTCAAGTATGGTTAACCGAGATTTTAAGGGGAGAATTCAAAAGGGTGAAGTGACAATTGCATTGAAGAAGATGGGGTCAATGAAAGCAGAAGGACCAGATGGTATACCTATTGAAGTTTGGAGGTGTTTGGGGGAGAGAGGGATCGAATGGGTAACTATGCTTTTCAATAAGATTTGGAGAAGCAATAAGATGCCATCAGCATGGAGGAAAAGTATTCTCGTCCCTTTGTATAAGAACAAAGGTGATGTTCAAGATTGTTCTAATTATCGCGGAATTAAACTAATGAGTCATACCATGAAGTTGTGGGAACGAGTGATTGAACAAAGGGTCAGGAAATGTGTGAAGATAACAGAAAATTAGTTTGGATTTATGCCTGGAAGATCGACCATGGAAGCAATTTATCTTATCCGGCAGTCTTGCTTCGGCGGCCTTTGCTTGCTGTCGGCCACTTAGCCAAAGATCCGGTGCTTCGCTCTATTTCTTCGTGATCCCGTCTTTTCAGAATTCGATTACAATTTTATACAAAATAAAATACATCGAAATTACATCAAGATTACACGAAAAATAAAAGCACCTAGAACTACTCGCGAATTTTCTCACGGTAAAAACCATTACATGCCTCGAAAAACGGGCCAAACCAACAATTGCATAATTAATAAAAATAAATAAATAAATACACCATTCATATAAACCATGATAATTGGATCATATCACCTGCAAGAACACATCTAGCAAAATATTCCAACATCAAAATATATAAATATTTAAATTGCTATCAATTAATCACCAAAATTAATTAAAATAGCAAAAGCCTAAAAATCTGTCTTCGATACCAATTGTTGGAAAGTAAAACGCAGCGGAAGCGAAGTTTGTGAAAGATGATAATCGCGTTTTACGCATCTACGAGCATAAGATATATTTAGGCATGCTAATTAATTAATTACTAAGACTAATAAGCAATTTAAATATTATTTATTATTTATTAATTAAATATGTTGATTATTAAAATATCCTAATCTAGATACAAGATCATAGGATATTACCTTTTGAAGAGTATTGGTTACTTCCGTCTTGATCGCCTTGTATTTCTACTTTTAGATCTTCTAGAGTATATCCGCCTTGAACCGGACGTTGTGTAGGCAACGAGCTACCGAATCTTGTTTGGACTTCTATGGGGATCGGCCGAAACTCCTTCACTTGGGATCACTCGATTTATTTTTCTTTGCTTTCTAGTATTGTATGAACACTCTTAGCAAATTGATTGTGTTATCTAAATTGTAGAATCAAAGACACAAGTCTAGATCTACAATTAAGCACAAGAAGAAGAAAAATCGATCTCTCAAGCTTGGACAATGAATAATTTCGGCCACACCTCCCCATAAGTCCTATTTATAGGCTCTTGGAGTACTACTAGGGATCTTAAGGAGGATTATGGAAGGACTCCCTAATAAATTCATCTTACCTTATTAGGACTCTTCCTAATATAATGAATCTATTAATATCAACTTAGTCCACTAAAAAGTTGATATTGCACTTCCTACCAAAATCCCAAATTACGAAATTGGCCTCCTCATTAAATATATTATTTCCCCTGTTTAAGATATCGAATGTCCATTAATTAATTATAAGCTACTAACAGCTTTAATTAATTAATATCTTATCCAAGAGTAGTACCACTCGAACCTCATTATTATATCGGAATTAAATCCACCTGCAGGGTTTAATATAATAATCATTATCGAGCTCCTCAAGGGGACATCATCAACTCGCAAGAGTCGGGACACGATTTCTAGTAATAATAATAATTGTCGTATAAACAATATTATTGCCCAAGATACGAGGCTTATTGAGTCGATCATTTTGACTCACACCTATGGTAAATCAAAGCAATAATTATTATAAATACACAATTAAATATTATATACTTAGAATTAAGAAATAATAATTATCCGAGATTTACGTTCTTCTTACAGTCAGTAGAGAAGACACTATCTCACCTCGATCCAGTTCAACGTATGCAAATACGCTAATGTATGCTAATAGTCAAGACCAACTATTCTCAAGCATACACTACAACCTTTTATATAATTTGTCTAATAATTATATAGGTTGTGAACTATTATATTATTTTATAAGGCACCGATAATGTGATCTTCCGTGTGACACCAACACACCACATTATCTACAATATAAAATAATTAGACATTTCATTTGCATAAACATAACGTGAATTAATATGCAAAACATGTGATTAAATGTAATTAATATTCTCATAGGTAGTAACAGGGAAATTAGGTAATACAAGCATAAAGTATGCTTTGCAGTATACAATCCTAACAATCTCCCACTTATACTCAAAGCATGATTTTAAGTATACTACTCTATTACATAGTCTTTCATTTCTCCCACTTATACTCAAAGCAATGCTGCCATACACCGTAATCCCATTCCTTCCACATGCCTTTCAAAAACTTTTGAAGGTAGGCCTTTCGTGAAAGGGTCAGCAAGATTATCTTTCGATGCAACCCTGAGTACAACTACGTCTCCTTCCTTTACGAAGTGTCGTATGATGTGGTACTTGCGGTTGATATGTTTACTTGCCTGATGGGCTCGTGGTTCCCTTGAATTTGCGACTGCACCAGTATTATCACAATAAAGTGTAATACCCTATGGAAAATCGGGAATCACATCTAAGTCCTGCAGAAAGTACTTGAGCCACACTGCCTCCTTGGCTGCGTCAGAGGCTGCCACGTACTCGGCTTCCATGGTAGAGTCCGAGATGCATTTCTGCTTCACACTCCTCCAACTAATGGCTCCACCTCCCAGGCTAAACACATAACCCGAAGTAGACTTGGACTTTTCTTTGTCCGATGAAAAATATGAGTCAGTGTAACCCACCGAAAACAGGTCGTCTGATTGATATACAAGCATGTACTCCCTAGTCATTCTCAGGTACCTGAGTACCTGCTTGACAGCAATCCAGTGTCCTGGTCCTAGGTTCGACTGATATCAAGCAGCCATGCCCACGGCATGACAGATATCTGGTCTAGTGCAAAGCATAACATACATGAGACTTCCCACAGCAGATGCATAAGGGACCATCTTCATGTCATCTATCTCCTTTTGTGTCTTAGGACACATGTTCTTAGATAGTTGAATTCCATGCCTGTAAGGTAGAAAATCTTTCTTGGAAGTCTCCATGCTAAACCGCTTCAGCACTGTATCGATATAGGATGCCTCGGATAAGCACAACATCCTCTTCTTCCGATCACGAAAGATCCTGATTCCAAGGATGTGTCCTGCTTCTACTAGATCCTTCATATCGAACTGCTCAGATATCCATACCCGTACGCCCGACAATTCCTTCACGTTGTTTCCAATCAGAAGGATATCGTCTACTTACAGTACAAGAAACACCAACATGTTTCCATCGCATTTCTTATACACACAACTCTCACTCGGACATTGGACGAATCCATATGACTGGACGACTTCGTCAAAACGAGTGCTCCAAGATCTAGATGCTTGCTTAAGTCCATATATGGATTTCTTAAGTTTGCACACCAAGTGCTCTTCTCCTTCAGTAATGAATCCCTCTGCTTGGCGCATATAGATTTCCTTGTCTAGACTCCCATTCAAGAATGCAGTCTTTGTTGGAAAGTAAAACGCAGCGGAAGCGAAGTTTGTGAAAGTTGATAACAGCGTTTTACGCATCTACGAGTATTAGATCTATTTAGACATGCTAATTAATTAATTACTAAGACTAATAAGCAATTTAAATATGATTTATTATTTATTAATTAAATATGTTGATTAATTAAAATATCCTAATCTAGATCCAAGATCATAGGATATTACCTTTTGAAGCGCGTTGGTTACTTCCTTCTTGATCGCCTTGTATTTCTACCTTCAGATCTTCTAGAGTATGATCCGCCTTGAACCGGACGTTGTGTGGGCAACGAGCTACCGGATCTTGCTTGGACACCTATGGATCGGCCGAATTCACCTTGATATGTGATCACTATATTTTTCTTTGCTCTCTAGTATTTTATGAACACTCTTAGCAAATTAATTGTGTTATCTAAATTGTAGAATCAAAGACACAAGTCTAGATCTACAATTAAACACAAGAGGAAAAAATTGATCACACAATCTCACAAAAACTTGTACAAATCGGCCAACCTCCATAATGTCCTATTTATAGGCTCTTGGACTACTACTAGGGATCTAAAGGAGGATTATGGAAGGACTCTCAATTAATTCATCTTACCTTATTAGGATTCTTCCTAATATATGATGAATTAATTAATATCAACTTAATCCACTAAAAAGTTTGATATTGCACTTCCTACCAAAATCCCAAATTACGAAATTGGGCTCCTTATTAAATATATTATTTCCCGTGTTTAAGATATCGAATGTCCATTAATTAATTATAAGCTCTTGTGACTTTAATTAATTAATATCTTATCCAAGAGTAGTACCACTCGAACCTTATTATTATATCGAAATTAAATCCACCTGCAGGGTTTAATATAATAATCATTATCGAGCTCCTCAAGGGGACATCATCAACCCGCACGAGTCGGGACACAATTTCTAGTAATAATAATAATTGTCGTATAAACAATATTATTGCCCAAGATACGAGGCTTATTGAGTTGATCATTTTGACTCTCACCTATGGTAAATCAAAGTAATAATTATTATAAATACACAATTAAATATTATATACTTAGAATTAAGAAATAATAATTATCTGAGATTTACGTTCTTCTTACAGTCGATGTAAGACACTATCTCACCTCGATCCTGTTCAACGTATGCAAATACGCTAATGTATGCTAATAGTCAAGACCAACTATTCTCAAGCATACACTACAACCCTTTATATAATTTGTCTAATAATTATATAGGTTGTGAACTATTATATTATTTTATAAGGCACCGATAATGTGATCTTCCGTGTGACATCAACACACCACATTATCTACAATATAAAATAATTAGACATTTCATTTGCATAACCATAACGTGAATTAATATGCAAAACATGTGATTAAATATAATTAATATCCTCATAGGTAGTAACAGGGAAATTAGGTAATACAAGCATAAAGTATGCTTTGCAGTATACAATCCTAACAATCTCCCACTTATACTCAAAGCATGCTTTTAAGTACACTACTCTATTACATAGTCTCTCATTTCTCCCACTTATACTCAAAGCAATGTTGCCATACACCGTAATCCCATTCCTTCCACATGCCTTTCAAAAACTTTTGAAGGTAGGCCTTTCGTGAAAGGGTCAGCAAGATTATCTTCCGATGCAACCCTGGCAACAACTATATCTCCTTCCTTTACGAAGTGTCGTATGATGTGGTACTTGCGGTTGATATGTTTACTTGCCTGATGGGCTCGTGGTTCCCTTGAATTTGCGACTGCACCAGTATTATCACAATAAAGTGTAATACCCTTTGGCAAATCGAGAATCACATCTAAGTCCTGCAGGAAGTACTTGAGCCACACTGCCTCCTTGGCTGCCTCAGAGGCTGCCACGTACTCGGCTTCCATAGTAGAGTCCGAGATGCATTTCTGCTTCACACTCCTCCAACTAATGGCTCCACCTCCCAGGCTAAACACATAACCCGAAGTAGACTTGGACTTTTCTTTGTCCGATGAAAAATATGAGTCAGTGTAACCTACCGGAAACAGGTCGTCTGATTGATATACAAGCATGTACTCCCTAGTCCTTCTCAGGTACTTGAGTATGTGCTTGACAAAGAATCCAGTGTCACAGTCACGGGTTCGGCCCGATATCTAGCAGCCATGCCCACGGCATGACAGATATCTGGTCTAGTGCAAAGCATAGCATACATGAGACTTCCCACAGCAGATGCATAAGGGACCATCTTCATGTCATCTATCTCCTTTTGTGTCTTAGGACACATGTTCTTAGATAGTTGAATTCCATGTCTGTAAGGTAGAAAACCTTTCTTGGAATTCTCCATGCTAAACCGCTTCAGCACTGTATCGATATAGGATGCCTGGGATAAGCACAACATCCTCTTCTTCCGATCACGAAAGATCCTGATTCCAAGGATGTGTCCTGCTTCTCCTAGATCCTTCATATCGAACTGCTCAGATAGCCATACCCGTACGTCCGACAATTCCTTCACGTTGTTTCCAATCAGAAGGATATCGTCTACATACAGTACAAGAAACACCAACACGTTTCCATCGCATTTATTATACACAAAACTCTCACTCGGACATTGGACGAATCCATATGACTGGACTACTTCGTCAAAACGAGTGTTCAAAGATCTAGATGTTTGCTTAAGTCCATAAATGGATTTCTTAAGTTTGCACACCAAGTGCTCTTCTCCTTCAGCAATGAATCCCTGTGCTTGGCGCATATAGATTTCCTTGTCTAGACTCCCATTCAAGAATGCAGTCTTGACATCCATCTGCCAAATCTCCAGATCCAAATGCGCAGCTATAGCTAAAAGAATCCGGATTGACTTAAGCATGGCTACCGTCGAAAAGGTTTCATCATAATCGATACCCTATTTCTGAGTGTAACCTTATTATGTGGTGTGTTGGTGTCACACGGAAGATCACATTATCGGTGCCTTATAAAATAATATAATAGATAATGTGGTGTGTTGGTTTCAACCTTCCCGTCACGTCCTTTCTTTCGCTTGTAGACCCATTTACTCCCAATGGCTTGTACACCATCAGGTATCTCTACTAGCTCCCACACTTGATTGGAATCCATAGATCCCATTTCTGATTCCATTGCTACTTGCCAGGAGTCAGCATCTTTATCTTGGATTGCCTCCTTATAGGTGTTAGGAATATGCCCTCGAATGCCACTCAGGGGATGAGAGAGTAAGGGCATTGTACTTGTAATTATGGAATAATTAATAAAAAGGCAATACGATTCATTCACTGTTTATTGTATTTCAATTGCATTCTTGACTTGGTAAACATTGAAGTGAAGTCCATGTAAATAAATCGAACATTCCATTCTCGTTATGGGATAAGAGAAAATGCACTGGAAGTGTTTAAAGTTTATCTACGTAAATTGTTCGCAAGTCAATAAACTTAAAATGGGCATTAAGTTTTAATACGACTTGTATAACTGATGCTAGGACGTGTGCACGTCCTGATAGCATAGTTATAAGTATATTGGTGGGTCCAGTATACTCGAACACGACTCATACTCGATTCAGTCACACGGTATTCACTCTCGGAGAGTCGATGACAAATCGAAAGGTTGTGATAGTATACGTGGACCTTTGACTTGAGGGTTCAGTAGAAGATGTGCCTGTGACGTTTAGTTTGTCATTAGAGTAGTTAGACTCATTTGCTTAATTGCTGAGTCGACCTCGAAGTGCGGACTATGCGGGCGAGTAGCGATCTTTCGTACGCCAAGAAAGGATTCTATCTCTGTTAGTGAGCAGACGAATGTCTATACGGTTAATGGCAAATAAGATCATAAGTCTTTGGCCAAAGCATTACGATATAGTCGTATTAGATACACTATTAATCAGTCGGTCTTGATTTGCATTAACACATGTATAGAGTTTAGTCAATGAGGTTTGACTTTACCGTGACCGAAGACTTGACCGGGACATCGATGAAGGGTCTATACGTATATAGTATTCACGACATAATGGTTACGGAATGATCCCTTCATTCGTTCTCGATCGGGGTTTACAGTGCGGCCCGCTAGGCTGGCTAAGTGCTGCCCGCACTCATTGGTTCCTCCCAATGCCGGCTGAGACGGACCTACGGAGTCGCGCATTAAGAGCGTTGACGGATAAATGTGAATTTATTATCTCTCTATTAATATTAGATATTGGATATCTAAATTATGATTTATTGGATAAATCAAAATTGCGGTCTTATGAATTGAAATTAAGTTACCGGGTAATTAATTTAATTCATAAATTATATTTCTTAGAGAAATATATTTGTATTTGATATAATTAATTAATTGAATTAATTAATTTATATAAATACATTGGTAATTAAACGGAGTGTATTTAACGGAGTCGTTTGACGAACGTCCGGTACACGAGCCGAGTAAATCGGCTCATTTTCTAGGAAACTTCCTACCATAGCCGCCGCCCTCACATGTCCACTTTGCATGTGTGTTGTCATGTTTTGAATTAATAAGTTGAGATTCTTTTCTCAAAATGATTAACTACATGATATTTGATTATTATATGATATATAATATAACAAACACATATGTGGATTGAAGATGCTTTGAAAAACTCCATCTTCAATTTGTGGAGCAGCTCACTGCCGTGAGAGATATTGAGGGAGAGAGAAAAAAAATTTTCTTCAATTTTTCATCTTTGAGATGATACAAAATAAGAAAGAAAATAAGATATAAATTCCTATAGTAATTCCTAGCCGTGTTCTTGGAGAACGGATTGCTATCGAATTTTTCCGGGCAACTTCTGACGCATGTGAAGTAGAGGCTTCGTACCTTTCGATGCTTGGAACGAAGAGATTTCGTGTTCGGGACGGGGTTCGTGATCGTCATTCATTTTTACGAAGATTTATTTCAAAGGCTTCAAGGGTATGATTTTTATCTTCGCATTTATATTTTCGTATATACGTTACTTGATCGATCCTGTTTGGGATTCGTATTTATTTCCGCTGTGTTTTTCGTTTTATTTTCGGAATCCCAACAGTGGTATCGGAGCAAGGTCAATGTTTCCGTATATACGATTTTTTTTGTGCATTTTGAATGCTTTTGGATGATGATTATGATTTAGAATCATGTTTGGAATAATCGTAAATTTTAAAATGTTCGTTGTAGCATCACGTTTTTGGAAGCAGTAAAAAGCGAAGAAACGGTGCCGGCGGTGGTGCTAGCGACCTTTGCACGGGCCGCTTGCCCAGTGCCGAGCATGCTCGGCCATGTCTCGGCCGCAGTGAGAGGCGGCCGATGCGTGCCGATCGGGACTCGGCCAGGCGGCCCTCGGGTTTTGGCCCGATTTTGAATCGGGCATGCGGCAGGCCTAAAACCGGATTATCCGGGACTCCGTTTTAAGTTTATATTTTGTTGTAATTATTTCCCAAAATTTAAATTGGATTTTAATTTGACTAAATTAATATTTGGAATATTTTTTTTTAGTTAAGGGAAATAAATTAAACGAAAATATTATTTTGGCCGGATTACTTCGAATGATTTTAAATGACGATTATTAGTATTAATTGGATTAATACCATTAAAATTAAATAGATTAATTTTATATTGATTGGATTAATATATTAATTGATTATTTAATTTTAATGCCACTTTATATTTGTAATACCCGGTTGTAATTCATTCATTTTCATTCAGTAATTATCAGTCTGTAATTGTCACTCAGTGTATTTTCACTCAATTATAATCATTCATCAATCATGTTCATTCACCGTGTTCACCGTTCGTATAAACTTCGAGTTGAGTATCGTTATTGTTCATCGTTTCAACTTTCCTCATATGAGTTCGACTTTGTTAGATCACCATTAATTTTTGGTAACTCCAAAAATTCTAAATCTTTGCAATATTATAGAGCATCGAGTTAGCTTTCCAATGGTTCAAACGGTGAGTCAATCGGAGTCCGGACGAGAGAGTTATGGTCGTTTGATTTTGGCGATCCTGCCGACCGAACTTCGGCGTGTCGTCCGACACGGCCCGTGCCGTACTCGTCCGGAAAATGCGAAGTTTACGACCAGGCTCGGCCGTGTCGTCCGACACGGCCCGTGCCGTACTCTTCGGATAAGCTCTGGGACTGCCGACACGCCGGCCGTGTCCCGTGACACGGCCGAGTCATGCCGAAGTCATTTGTCGGGCGGGTCGCTTCGGAAGGCCCGCGACTGCGACCGTGTCAATCCGGACACGGTCGAGTCACTGTCGGCGGTGTCGGCAGCTGCAGCGACACGACCGTGCCGATCGGCACGGGCCGTGTCCGGCAGCGATCAACCCCTATAAATTCTTTTTTCATCATTTCAGCCCATTTTACGCATTTTCTTCACCTTCAACCGAGAGATAAGGCTTGAGGGAGGGTTTTCCTTCACAAATCATTTGGGTGTTTGATTTTCTTCATCTCCTTTCGATCGTGAAGCCCGGATAATCAATCTAACGCGTATTCTTCGGATTAAAGCACGTGGATCATCAAGAGGTAATTCCTTCAACACTTTGGACTTCGATTTTGTGTTGAAATAGGATGTTTTGGACGTTATAATCATGATATATGAAGGGATATGTATATGATTATGAGTTTGTATAAGGATTCATTGGATTATTGAGGGATTATTCAAGAACACCTTGTAAATCGAATTGGAATTGGGGATTTTCGACTAATTGTTGTTATGATCACGTTTTCGGATAATCATAACGGATTATTGATCGTATTGGAGATGTTTTGTTGATTTGAAACACTTCTTGGGGATTTGAAGTTGATATTATTGAGGTTTAGTTGTATACAATCAAAGTTGGCCTCAAAGTGTTCGATATAATGCCCCGATGAACTTGGTTTAATCGTATCGACGTCTTGAGTTCGTTTTATTCGTGTTTAATCCGTTATTAATCGGATTGTTGGTAATTGTAATGAATTAAGGTTGTTCGAGCGACCGGTATCTTGGTTAGGACGTTGTTCGTGGACGGACATTCTTCATTGTTGTTGAGTAAGTTAAATCTTACTCGGTTAAAAGGATACTCATTCCTTTCGTTGTTGATTGTTCATAATCATAATTCATTCATCATAATTATAATCATTTTGAGATTTGTAATTGTCGAATAATAATTTCATTCACGAGGAACGACGGTTCCAAATCATTTCATTGGATTATCAACCACGTCAATATTACTTTCATAACGGTGAGTCATTTTATCCTTGTCTAATTAATTATTCATTGACGTTCATTATGGTCATTCTCGTTCATGTGACCTTCTGGGTTCATATTGCGTGGCCGGGTGTGTCTGTGTGGAATTTTTAGTCGGGCATACGATGGTTATTGTATTGGGTTCACCGATACATTAGACCGTGCACACGAGTCATATTGTCTCGTGAGACTAATTAGGTACACGGACGGGTGTTGTACACTTGCACAGAACATTACGGGCGTACTATGGTACTCCTCTTCAGCGTAATTCGTAATTAAGGATATTTCATAACTTCAGTTAAATCATGTTTGTGTATTTTCAACCCTTGAGGATTGTTGTTCTGTGTAACTGACCCCGTTGGGGGATTTTGTTTTCAGGTCACGGCAAGGCAAAGGCACGGGAAGAGCATGTTGACGGCGACGAGTCCCAGTGATACTAGTAGGGGGCCCCAGTCATTCCGTTTATTCCAGTCATTTCAGTCATTTCCGTCATTTGTATTTTCCGCTGCAAATTCCGTTTGAGATGCTTATTTGTTCAGGGTGGTGTATTTTATCTCCATATAAAATATACTAGTATTCTGTTTTGTCCTGGTGTAATGTACTTAAACTCCTCATCGGAGTACTTGGTAATATAATGTGGTTCGGTACTACAATTATATTATTTAATTCATCATTTTCATTTGCCCGGTGGGTCCCAGTCGGGATTCACGGACCGTAATATCCGCCTAGTTTGGGGTGTTACGAGTTGGTATCAGAGCGTGGTTTTGAATACTACCCTCCAAGTCATGTCTCGTTTGAAATCATCGTCATCGGACTAGTATCATTGGACTTTCGCGTCACGTGTGACTGTGCAAATGCCGAGCCAATCGGACCAAGAATCGTAAGATTTCTAATGCCATGGTATAATTTACGGCATTAATCATTCATTCATAATTCATCGATTAACAATCCTCAATCATCATTGTCACTTTGATCGAGCAGTCGAGTTGACTCATTAATCACTCAATTCATTTCATTATTGATTGTTGATTTGAAAGATCAAATCATTAATCTTGTTAACTCATTCAAGATAATCATTTCATAACTTCATCGATAATCATGTCACGTCGCTTAATCATTCATGTATTATTGTATTGAGCGTGTATGCTCATTTTCATCATTTCATAATATAATCATAACATGATATTCATGCGGGAAATATAATCATCATGTGACTTTCCTACTTGATATGGAAAGAGCCGGCAGAGGACGAGGAGGACGAGGCCGTGGAGCGGCGGAATCCCGAGAACTCGTGCGAATACACGTGCAAATGCGAGAAATAATGCTAATTCATCTAGTAGCGGCCGCTGCTCATTCACACGGACGTGATCATTCTCTATCGTGAGTCGTACTAGGGACACCGCTCGGTCGAAGGTGTTCGGATCGATCCACTCGCCTTTATGCAGGGCATGATGGCCCAGATGACTCAGATGACACAACTAATGGAGACGATGCATAACTCCACTACTCAAAATCAACAGGCTCCTCCGCCGCCACCTCCGAGGCAAGAGAGGAATGTGAGCAATATCATCGGCGACATCTCTCGCAGAGGCCACCGACTTTCGAGGGCTCGCCCGAGCCGGCAGATATTATTCATTGGCTCGAACATTTCGAAGTTGTTTGCTATGGTGGAGTGTCCTAAGGACACAAAGTTTGTTGCGACTTACTACACAGGTAAGAGCGCACATTCATGGTGGTTATCGTTGAAGCCCACCGAAGGAACTTGTACTTGGGATCAGTTCAAGACTCTCATGATGGAGAGGTACTATCCGGCCCCACTCAGGGAGGCCAAGTTGTCGGAATTACTCACTCCCGACCTTTCGGCGGATAATGATGTTCTCGCCATTGCCGAAAAATTTCAGGAACTTCTTCCGTTCGCCTCATCTATCATTCACTCAGAAGCGGACAAGATCAAGTATTTCAGCAAGAGGCTGAAACCCCGTATGAGACTTCAGTTACTTAATCATAATTGCACCTCGTTGGCGAATTCATCGAGAAAGCTCTCACCTATGAGCTTCTTGCTAAAGAGATTGCTAAGCGGCAACCTTCGTCTGCTAGCAAGAAATCGAAGAATCGAAATCGATCAAGGCGGTCGACAACTTTCAAGAAACCCCGTGCGGGCTCCGCTTTTTCGAACGACCTCTGTGTCGTCTAAACCCGCGGAATCACGGTCTCGAGCGGCCGTTCGGCCATCACTGTTATAGCTGTGGGGAACTTGGTCACCTCGGTACCAAGTGTCCGAGACAGACGATCACGTGTCATAATTGTGGGATTGCCGGGCATAAGGCCCGTTTTTGCCGTAGGGACTCCAAACCTACTCGGGCGTCATCTCGGGCCCAAACAGTCGGCCGTTCGAATCAGGCCACTCAATCGGCGTCGTTTAAAGCAGCGGGGAGCGACTAAAGGTGGAGCCTATAGTCGCAGACGAGGCGTCGGTGCGGGACTAGCAAACCCGGATTTATGAGATGAAGAAGACCGATGATCCCGAGGCTCAAATGATCTCAGTACACTCGATATTCTATCTCAACCTGTGTGTACCCTTTTTGATACTGGTGCAGCGAATTCATTCATTTCGAATCATGTTTGAGTAGACTACGTGCAGGTAGTGCTACTAGTTGTGAGCCTTATGTCATTGGTCTACACGATGGTAGACGAATCAACTGAAATCGTGAGATTCGGGATTGTCCTATTCGTTTCATGGTCGTGTATGGCGGCCGAACCTTATCGTCGTAGATTTGCCGAGAGACGCAGCGTCATCTTGGGTATTGATTGGATGGATCGTCATGATGCCATCATTAGTGTCCGTAAGCGTATGATTACTATCATTTCAGACGATGGGGTTGAATGTGTATTTCGGGGAGGTAATCCCTACATTGCAGTAAGGTCATTAATTTGATGAAAGCAAGGCGATTACTCGATCGGGGATGTGTCGGTTATTGGTGCTATATGACCAAAGGCGAGGAATCATCGATAATGTTGTCGGATATTCCGGTAGTAAGGAATATGCCGATGTATTTCAGACGAGTTACTGGTTTGCCTCCACAGAGAGATGTGGAATTCACGATTGAGTTGGAGCACAGTACGTCCCCGATATCGAAGGCACCGTGCGAATGGCCCCGACCGAAATGCGAGAGTTGAAGAGTCAACTTGAGGAATTGTTCGAGAAAGGTTATATCCGACCGAGTGCGTCCCGTGGGGAGCACCGGTCTTTGTTCGTCAAAAGAAAGATGGTTCTTTTCGCTTGTGTATCGATTATCGGGAGTTGAATAAGGTGACAATCAAGAATAAGTATCCCTTACCCCGTATCGATGACCTTTTGGATCAACTTGGGAGCTTGATATTTTCCAAGATCGACTTAAGATCTGGATATCATCGATTCGGATTCGAGAGTCGGATATCGCTAGGACGGCGTTCGAACACGTTATGGTCATTATGAGTTTGTGGTTATGCCGTTCGGATTGACTAATGCACTGCGGTATTCATGGAGTTAATGAATCGGGTCTTCATCGACTTTACGGATCGGTTTGTTGTTGTCTTCATCGATGACATTTTGATTTATTCTCGTGACCGAGAGGAACACGAGTTTCACCTTCATCAAGTGCTCGACGTGTTGAGACGAGAACAACTTTATGGGAAGTTTTCCAAATGTGAGTTACGGATGTCCGAGTGACGTTTCTCGGACATGTAATTTCATCGAGATGGAGTGCGTGTTGATCCTCGAAGACGGAGGCTATCCAGGTGGTTACCTCGAAGAATGTTAAGGAAATCCGAAGCTTTCTCGGATTAGCAGTTATTATCGGAGGTTTGTGGAAGGATTTTCCAAAGTTGCTCAACCATTGGAACCTTTGCGGAAGGATAAGAAATACACGTGGTCCGACGCGTGTCGTGAGTTTTGAAGAACTCAAGAGCCGGTTAATGTCGGCACTGTACTTTCCTTGCCGCGAGGACGGAGGGATTTGTGGTTTATAGTGATGCGTCGGACGGGGTCTCGGATGTGTACTCATGCGTAACGGGAAGGTTATTGCCTATGCTTCACGGCAGTTGAGACCTTACGAGGTTAATTATCCGACACACGACCTTGAGCTAGCAGCCGTGGTGTTCGCTTTGAAGATTTGGCGTCATTACCTTTATGGCGTCACTTGTCAGATATTCACCGATCATAAAAGTTTAAAGTATATATTTACTCAGAAGGAATTAAATATGCGACAGAGGCGGTGGTTAGAACTAATCAAGGATTACGATATTGAGATCCTTTACCACCCGGGCAAGGCGAACGTTGTCGCCGACGCCTTGAGTCGTAAGTCCATTCAGGAGCAGATGCTTGCTCGTTTAACAATTCAGAAGGAGCTCCAACAGGAATTCCTTAAACCCGAGATCGAGGTCTGGCTTCAACGAGTTCAGGGACAGCTTTGTATGTTAGAGATTTCATCATCTCTTGAGGATTCAATCAGGGAGAATCAGGGTTCAGACCCAGCATTGTTGCGCATTCGTGAGGATGTGGCTCAGGGGAGAGCCCCCGGATTCGTGGTCCACGAGGATGGACTTTTGAGGTTTAAGAACCGGTTGTGCGTGCCGGCGAATGACGAGTTGAAAAACTCGATTTTGAGAGAAGCTCATGCTACCCCTTATTCTGTTCATCCGGGGTCTAGCAAGATGTATAAGAACTTGAAACAAAATTACTGGTGGAGTAATATGAAGCGAGAAGTCGCGGAATTTGTTTCGAGATGCTTAACTTGCCAACAAGTCAAGATTGAACATCAGCGACCGGCGGGTATGCTGAAACCTCTCCCTATTCCAGAGTGGAAGTGGGAAGAAATTTCTATGGATTTCATCACGAGTTTGCCGACGAGTCGTCGTGGCATGAATACGATCTGGGTGATTGTGGACCGTTTAACTAAATCAGCTCATTTCCTTGAGATCAAGGATACGTGGGGTCCCGAGAGACGCCCGATTATTCATCAAGGAGATAGTAAGACCGCACGGTACTCTAAGAGTATCGTTTCCGATCGTGACGGACGATTTATATCTCATTTTGGAAATCGATTCCGTGCTATGGGAACTCGGCTCAATCTCGATCGCCTTTCATCCTCGGTCGACGGACAATGAGAGAGGACTATACAGACATTAGAGGACATGTTGAGGGCATGCGTCCTCGATTGGAAGGACGATTGGGAAGCCCAACTACCATTGATCGAGTTCACGTATAATAATAGTTGGCATGCTTCCATTAAGATGGCACCTTACGAGGCCTTGTACGGTCGCCGTTGTCGATCTCCCTTGTGTTGGGATGACTTGTCGAATCAATCGGCACCGAACCCGATATGCTTATAGCCGCCGGGAGAAGGTAGCTTTGATCAAGAGTCGTATGTTGACATTTCAGTCGGCGAAATCATATGCGGATAATCGTCGCCGACCACTAGAGTTCGAGACGGGTGACCACGTCTTGGTCAAGGTATCCCAGTCGAGGTATTTTCCGTTTCGGAAAACGGGGAAGTTGAGTCCGAGATTCATTGGACCGTTTGAAATTTTGGATCGAGTAGGCGAGTTAGCTTATCGATTGGCTTTACCTCCGGCCACGAGCCGAATTCATAATGTGTTTCATGTCTCTCGATTGCGAAAGTATGTTGCCGACCCGAGTCACATCTGCGGTTCGACGAAATCGAGATCGCACGATCAATCATATGAGGAGCGTCTATACGAGTTTTAGAGCGACGAATCAAACAGGTTGAGAAATAAGTCGATTCCTTTGGTCAAGATTCGGTGGTCCAGGACATGGAGTCGAAGAGGCCACTTGGGAAACCGAGTAGATTATGCGGGAGAGTTATCCCGAGTTGTTTGACCCTTAGTTTCGGGGACGAAACTCTTTTTAAGGGGAGTATGTAATACCGGTTGTAATTCATTCATTTTCATTCGGTAATTATCGATCTGTAATTGTCACTCGGTGTATTTTCACTCAATTATAATCATTCATCAATCATGTTCATTCACCGTGTTCACCGCTCGTATAAACTTCGAGTTGAGTATCGTTATTGTTCATCGTTTCAACTTTCCTCATATGAGTTCGACTTTGTTAGATCACCATTAATTTTTGGTAACTCCAAAAATTCTAAATCTTGCAATATTATAGAGCATCGAGTTAGCTTTCCAATGGTTCAAACGGTGAGTCAATCGAGTCCTGACGAGAGAGTTATGGTCGTTTGATTTTGGCGATCACGCCGACCGAACTCGGCCGTGTCGTCCGACACGGCCCGCGTGCATTTCGTCCGGAAAATGCAGTTTACGCCGACCAGGCTCGACCGTGTCGTCCCGACACGGCCCGTGCCGTACTCTTCCGGATAAGCTCGGGACGATCGCCGACACGCCCGACCGTGTCCCGTGACACGGTCGAGTCATGCCGAAGTCGCCGCCGCGGGTCGCTTCGGAAGGCCCGCGGCCGCGACTGCGTGTCAATCGGACACGGCCGAGTCATCGGCGGTTGCCGGCCGGTTACCGCGACACGACCGTGCCGATCGGCACGGCCGTGTCCGGGCAGCCAACCCCCTATAAATTCTTTTTTCATCATTTCACCCATTTTCGCATTTTCTTCACCTTCAACCGAGAGATAAGGCTTGAGGAGGTTTTCCTTCACAAATCATTTGGGTGTTTGATTTTCTTCATCTCCTTTCGATCGTGAAGCCCGGATAATCAATCTAACGCGTATTCTTGGATTAAAGCACGTGGATCATCAAGAGGTAATTCCTTCAACACTTTGGACTTCGATTTTGTGTTGAAATAGGATGTTTTGGACGTTATAATCATGATATATGAAGGGATATGTATATGATTATGAGTTTGTATAAGGATTCATTGGATTATTGAGGATTATTCAAGAACACCTTGTAAATCGAATTGGAATTGGGGATTTTCGACTAATTGTTGTTATGATCACGTTTTCGGATAATCATAACGGATTATTGATCGTATTGGAGATGTTTTGTTGATTTGAAACACTTCTTGGGGATTTGAAGTTGATATTATTGAGGTTTAGTTGTATACAATCAAAGTTGGCCTCAAAGTGTTCGATATAATGCCCGATGAACTTGGTTTAATCGTATCGACGTCTTGAGTTCGTTTTATTCGTGTTTAATCCGTTATTAATCGGATTGTTGGTAATTGTAATGAATTAAGGTTGTTCGAGCGACGGTATCTTGGTTAGGGCGTTGTTCGTGGACGGACATTCTTCATTGTTGTTGAGTAAGTTAAATCTTACTCGGTTAAAAGGATACTCATTCCTTTCGTTGTTGATTGTTCATAATCATAATTCATTCATCATAATTATAATCATTTTGAGATTTGTAATTGTCGAATAATAATTTCATTCACGAGGAACGACGGTTCCAAATCATTTCATTGGATTATCAACCACGTCAATATTACTTTCATAACGGTGAGTCATTTTATCCTTGTCTAATTAATTATTCATTGACGTTCATTATGGTCATTCTCGTTCATGTGACCTTCTGGGTTCATATTGCGTGGCCGGGTGTGTCTGTGTGGAATTTTTAGTCGGGCATACGATGGTTATTGTATTGGGTTCACCGATACATTAGACCGTGCACACGAGTCATATTGTCTCGTGAGACTAATTAGGTACACGGACGGGTGTTGTACACTTGCACAGAACATTACGGGCGTACTATGGTACTCCTCTTCAGCGTAATTCGTAATTAAGGATATTTCATAACTTCAGTTAAATCATGTTTGTGTATTTTCAACCCTTGAGGATTGTTGTTACGTATGGCCCGGCCGTTGGGATTTTGTTTTCGTGTCACGGCAAGGCAAAGGCACGGGAAGAGCATGTTGGCGGCGACGAGTCCTGATGATACTAGTAGGGGGCCCCAGTCATTCCGTTTATTCCAGTCATTTCAGTCATTTCCGTCATTTGTATTTTCCGCTGCAAATTCCGTTTGAGATGCTTATTTGTTCAGGGTGGTGTATTTTATCTCCATATAAAATATACTAGTATTCTGTTTTGTCCTGGTGTAATGTACTTAAACTCCTCATCGGAGTACTTGGTAATATAATGTGGTTCGGTACTACAATTATATTATTTAATTCATCATTTTCATTTGCCTGGTGGGTCCCAGTCGGGGATTCACGGCACTGTAATATCCGCCTAGTTTGGGGTGTTACAATATTAATTGGATTAATATAGTAGAAATTGAATAGATTAATTTATAGATTAATTAGATTAATTTATATTAAAATTAATTGTTTAATTTCGTTGCCATTACATGTTGTGTGGAATCCTTATGTGATGGTGATATAGCTCGTGGACTTAGTTTTTGATTTGTTCGATTCGATTGGGTTGTAAAGGCCGTTTTAAGCCTATTTATATTTACTAGAAAAATTTGTATAGGATGCAATTTTTCAATGATGTAATTATTATTTTGGGTATGACAAATACCGAAGACAACCGACCGAGAAGACGAAGATTCGAAGACTGTGTTTTTATTTATTGGATCATTCGCTTGGCCCAGTACTTAGGAATTAGGTCCATGAGCTATATGTTGGTAGTAATTAGGTTACTGTTTTCTGTTTTTCATTTTGAATGATTGACAAACCAACAAACGTGCGTATAAATGAATTAATGTGCAAAGTGTAACATTAATCGCGAAATTCTCCCGACTACAAACACACTAAGTTATAAAGGTTACGAGGTTTCCTACCCTCCGTCAAACTCATGGAAAATTAAAATCTAAACCGGAATATTATTCTTCCGAGTATGTCGGGGTAATATTTTTGGGGAAAGTTGATAAATTCCTAGAGTGCATTAGATGCCTTTGGTTGTGACAAATCAAACCCCTATAAACCGTATGGGTTGCCGGGTAAGATTCAATTGTCAGACTAATAGGAGTTGACGGTTTAAACTTAGATAGTTCAGCGAGCCATAGAAACCGAATGGGTTGAGGGCAAGTGAACTAGGGGTAAAAGAAGATCGAATCATCCATTAGATGGGTTGGTATTAGACACCACTTTATAAAGAATAATAGAATAGAAGCCGTATGTGTTGCCCTCTATTAAACTTTGTAAAGAAATCGATCACCACTATGAAGTCACCCAAGACTTCCGGATTTAACATGGGAGTGTGTATATGCCGATAAAATAGTGGGATCTGAGTTATGAATAAAGAAAGTCCTTAAATTCTTTACTCGGATCATAATTAAACAAGTCAATAATTGAATCTTGTCTAAATCTTTGCAGAAAACGAAACTGAATCTCTCTAAAAATGGCTAAAAACCCACTTGCAATACTACTTGAAAAGAATCTCCTAATTGGACCCAATTTTGTTGATTGGTTGCGGAATCTGATGTTTGTACTCAGTATGGAGTCTCTGGGATACGTCTTGGAGGCGGACATTCCACCGACTCCAATCCGAACCAGGGGTAATCAGGAAGATATTGACGTCCATGAAAAATGGGTCAAGGATGACGTGCTAGTCCGTGGCTTTATGATGGGCTCAATGACAAATGAGTTGCAGAGAGCGCACGAGAAAATAACTTCTGCTAGGCAGATTCTCGCACACTTGACTGAACTTTATGGAGAGCACAGTAGGACTGCTAGATATGAGATATCAAAGCAGTTGTTCAGTGCTAGGATGAAAGAAGGAGAAAAAGTGGGAGACCACGTCCTCAAGATGATCTCTATGATTGAGAGGCTCGAGGTGCTCAACTTTAATATGGATTTATCCCTTGTAATTGATCTCATCCTTCAATCTCTCCCTGACTCTTTCACACAGTTTGTAATAAAATTACATGAACATTAGCTGGGCTAATGAATAAACTGGTGACGGCGCAGTCTAATATAAAGACTAAACCGAGAGAGGTTGCTCTTGTGATTTCTTCTGGGCCTCGGAGGTCCAAGAACAAGAAGAAAAAGACCTACGAGCAGTACAATCCCAAGAAAGGGGTACAGAAAGGAAAGGGCAAGGCCCAAAAGGTTCAAAAGGTAGGCGGTCCAAAACCTACGGACAAATGCCTTGAATGCGGTGAGCTGGGCCACTGGCGAAGGACTTGTCCTAAGATTAATGGCGCATCAGGTACGGAACTTTTTGTTTTTGAAACAAATTGTTCCGCTACTGTATATTCTGCTTCATGGATTCTGGATTCAGGTGCCACTTCTCACATTTGTACTATGAATCAGGATCTGAAAACTTGAAGCTGGGGAAATAATGATCACTGTCGGAAGCGGACAAAGTGTCGAGGCAACCGATATTGGATCAATCCTACTGGGTTTAGAATCCGGTTTTATTTTGACATTAGATGAAGTACTTGTTTTGCCCAAGGGGCATAAAAACATTGTATCCATTCCAGTCTTGGACCGGAAAGAATTTTGTTTCTTAATTGGCAATGGTAGTTGTAAAATTTATTTTCAAAATAAATTGGTTGGCACAGCTACATTGTTAAATGGTTTATATCATCTGAACTTACAAAATAAAACAGCAGTGAACACTATAACTAGGAAACGTGGTAGGCAAGATACTAATCAAGCTCTTAAATGGCACCTTAGACTTGGTCATGTTGGTCAGACCAAGGTTCAGAAAATGGAGAAAGATGGACTTTTAAGTCCATTGGGTGTAGAACCCTATCCAACTTGTGAATCTTGCCTTAGAGGCAAAATGACTAAGTCCCCCTTCACAGGGACTTTTGAAAGGGCTGCCGATAAACTTGGATTGGTACATACCGATGTTTGTGGTGCTTTAGAAGTAGCCCGAGACGGATATCAATATTTCATAATGTTCACAGATGATCATACTAGGTATGGGATTGTGTACTTAATGAAACATAAATCCGAAGCCTTTACTAAATTCAAAGAATTTAAGGCCCTAGTTGAAAAACAGACTGGATGCCATATCAAAGCACTTCGGTCGGACCGAGGTGGCGAATATATGAGCACATAGTTTGATGAGATCCTTAAGGAACATGGAATAGTTTCACAATTGACGCCGCCAGGAACCCCACAGTTAAATGGTGTTTCAGAAAGGAGAAATCGAACTTTGTTGGACATGGTTCGCTCTATGTTAAATTACACTGATTTACCTATTTACCTGTAGGGGTATGCCTTACTAACCGCTGCCTATATCCTTAATAGATGTCCTTCCAAATCCGTTCCTATCACTCCGCATGAGATGTGGAATGATAAGAAACCAAGCCTTAATCACATAAGGATTTGGGGATGTCCAGCCTATGTCAAGAAGGCTAAGGTGGACAAACTGGAAGCGAGGTCCATCAAAGGATGTTTCATTGGATAACCAGAGGACTCAATGGGTTATCTATTCTACATGCCAGAAGACCATAGGGTCGTTGTGGCATTACAAGCGCACTTCCTTGAGGATGAATTCATTCAGGAAGGTGGCTCGGGTAGAAATATCTCTTTGGAAGAGCATAATGAAGGTCCTAAGGAGACATCTGATCAGGGATAAGGAACCGAACCTATTGTAACACAACCTCCACTTCGAAGGTTTGATAAGGTGTGTAAGCTACAATGAGCCATTTATGGGCTGAAGCAAGCTTCTCTGAGTTGGAACCTTCGATTTGACGAAGCAGTCAAGGACTTTGACTTCGTACGAAATGAGGAGGAACCGTGTGTTTACAAAAAGGTCAGTGGGAGCAATATTGCGTTCTTAGTACTATATGTAGATGATATTCTACTTAAAGGAAATAACGTAGCAATGCTCAGCACTGTGAAAGCTTGGCTTTCTAAAACGTTCTCCATGAAAGACTTGGGAGAATCTTCCTATATTTTAGGGATCCGTCTTTACAGAGATAGACCGCGAAGAATGATAGGACTTTCCCAAGCCCTCTATATAGATAAAATCCTGAGAAGATTCAAGATGGATGAATCTAAAAGAGGGTTCCTTCCCATGCGACATGGAATTCATCTCACCACGAAAATGTGTCCTCAAAGTGAGGAATACAAGAGAGATGAGCTAGGTACCCTATGCCTTGACAGTGGGTAGCCTCATGTACGCTATATTGTGAACGAGACTGGACTTAGCCTATGCTGTGAGTATGGTAAGCCGATTTCAAGCAAACCCGGGTAGGGAACACTGGACTGCCGTAAAGAACATTCTTAAGTACTTAAGAAGAACTAGAGATTTGGTTCTTACTTACGGTGGTGGAGAACTGAGGGTGATTGGATTCACCGATTCTGATTTTCAAGGAGACAATGACGACTCTAAGTCGACATCTGGGTATTTGTTTACTCTCAATGGAGGAGCAGTATCTTGGAGAAGCTCCAAGCAAACTGCTACTGGAGATTCCACCTGCCAAACAGAGTATCTAGCTGCCTCAGAGGCTAGCAAAGAAGCATTTTGGATGCAGAAGTTTATGCAAGAACTTCAAGTGGTGCCTAATGCGGAGCTGCCTATATCACTATTTTGTGATAATGATGGAGCTGTCGCCCAAGCCAAGGAGCCTAGGGCTTACCACAACACCAAGCATATAGAGAGAAAATACCACATCATTTGAGAGATGGTGGGAAAAGGATATGTTTCATTGAAAAGAGTAGACTCAGAAGACAATGTCTCTGACCCGCTGACTAAGCCATTATCTCAGGTCGTCTTAGAAAGACATCTGAAGAACATGGGTATTGGATACCATGATGTGTGGCATTGAGTGCAAGTGGGAGATTGTTAGGAATATGCCCTCGAATGCCACTCAGGGGATGAGAGAGTAAGGGCATTGTACTTGTAATTATGGAATAATTAATAAAAAGGCAATACGATTCATTCACTGTTTATTGTATTTCAATTGCATTCTTGACTTGGTAAACATTGAAGTGAAGTCCATGTAAATAAATCGAACATTCCATTCTCGTTATGGGATAAGAGAAAATGTACTGGAAGTGTTTAAAGTTTATTTATGTAAATTGTTCGCAAGTCAATAAATTTAAAATGGGCATTAAGTTTTAATACGACTTGTATAACTGATGCTAGGACGTGTGCACGTCCAGTATACTCGAACACGACTCATACTCGATTCAGTCACACGGTATTCACTCTCGGAGAGTCGATGACAAATCGAAAGGTTGTGATAGTATACGTGGACCTTTGACTTGAGGGTTCAGTAGAAGATGTGCCTGTGACGTTTAGTTTGTCATTAGAGTAGTTAGACTCATTTGCTTAATTGCTGAGTCGACCTCGAAGTGCGGACTATACGGGCAGGTAGCGGTCTTCTTGTCGCCAAAAAGAATTCTATCTCTGTTAGTGAGCGGGCGAATGTCTATACGGTTAATGGCAAATAAGATCATAAGTCTTTGGCCAAAGCATTACGATATAGTCGTATTAGATACACTATTAATCATCGGTCTTGATTTGCATTAACACATGTATAGAGTTTAGTCAACAGAGGTTTGACTTTACCGTGACGAAGACTTGACCGGGACATCGATGAAGGGTCTATACGTATATAGTATTCACGACATAATGGTTACGGAATGATCCCTTCATTCGTTCTCGATCGGGGTTTACGGTGCGGCCGCTAGTGGCTAAGTCTTTGCCGCACTCATTGGTTCCTCCCAATGCCGGCTGAGACGGACCTACGGAGTCGCGCATTAGGAGCGTTGACGGATAAATGTGAATTTATTATCTCTCTATTAATATTAGATATTGGATATCTAAATTATGATTTATTGGATAAATCAAAATTGCGGTCTTATGAATTGAAATTAAGTTACCGGGTAATTAATTTAATTCATAAATTATATCTCTTAGAGAAATATATTTGTATTTGATATAATTAATTAATTGAATTAATTAATTTATATAAATACATTGGTAATTAAACGGAGTGTATTTAACGGAGTCGTTTGACGAACGTCCGATACACGAGCCGAGTAAATCGGCTCATTTTCTAGGAAACTTCCTACCATAGCCGCCGCCCTCACATGTCCACTTTGCATGTGTGTTGTCATGTTTTGAATTAATAAGTTGAGATTCTTTTCTCAAAATGATTAACTACATGATATTTGATTATTATATGATATATAATATAACAAACACATATGTGGATTGAGGATGCTTTGAAAAACTCCATCTTCAGCTTGTGGAGCAGCTCACTGCCGTGAGAGATATTGAGGGAGAGAGAAAAAAAAATTTCTTCAATTTTTCATCTTTGAGATGATACAAAATAAGAAAGAAAATAAGATATAAATTCCTATAGTAATTCCTAGCCGTGTTCTTGGAGAACGGATTGCTATCGAATTTTTCCAGGCAACTTCCGACGCGTGTGAAGTAGAGGCTTCGTACCTTTCGATGCTTGGAACGAAGAGATTTCGTGTTCGGGACGGGGTTCGTGATCGTCATCCATTTTTACGAAGATTTATTTCAAAGGCTTCAAGGGTATGATTTTTATCTTCGTATTTATATTTTCGTATATACGTTACTTGATCGATCCTGTTTGGGATTCGTATTTATTTCCGCTGCGTTTTTCGTTTTATTTTCGGAATCCTAACAATAGGTCCAGGGATCTGATTCATCTTCGCCTGGGATTGAGTCAGTAGACTTTCCCACGCCTATGAATCGTTCGGGCTGACGAACAACCCTCCTAATACGACGAGGCAAATCCTTAGTTAGTGTAAAAATATCAGAATCGATACGTGGTGCAGTATTAGTTGGCGCTTGTACGATTGGTATAGACGGAGTCTCGCCCCTCAGCTCTTCCAGAATTATCTCGCTCATGGGCTTGTGACTAATCATATAATCCTCTTCCAAAAATCGGGCATTGGTGCTACCAATGACCTTCTGATCCTGGGGACTATAGAACAAGCCACCCTTCGTTCCCTTAGGCTATCCTACAAACACTCGTACTTCTGTACGAGATGCCAACTTATCAGATTCCTTATTCAGCTCATGCGCTGGAGTATCCCAAATCCGAACATGTCCTAGACTGGGCTTACGCCCACTCTGATTACGTGGGTGTTTTTGAACCGATTTGAAGGCATCGGAGTTTAGAATGTATGCATTGTTTCTAAGGCGTATCCCCAAAACGAAATAGGTAAATCAATAACTCATCATTGATCTAACCATTTCTAAAAGAGTCCTATTCCTTCTTTCACACACCATTTTGTTGTGGAGTTCATTGTGATGGTGGGACGAAATCCCCCCATTCGCCAAGAAATCCAAAAACTCTCCACTAAGGTATTCGCCACCACGATTAGATCGTAGTGACTTGATACTCTTCCCATGACGCTTTTCCGTTTCAGCCTTGAAGTCTCTGAATTTGTCAAAGGCTTCAGACTTACGTCACATCAAATAGATGTATCCATATCTCGAATAATCATCTATAAACGTGATGAAGTATTCGAAACCACCCCTAGCCTGGATATTCATTGGACCACATACATCCGTATGAACCAATTCTAACATATTTTGAGCACGGTTTCCTTGGTTTTAAAAACCCTTTTGGTCATCTTACCTTCCAGACAGGATTCACAAATTAGAAATGACTCAACTTGGAGATCATCCAATGGGCCATCATCTACCAATCTTTGAATCCTTCCAAGGTTTACATGTCCTAACCGTAAATGCCACATATATGTTTGGTTTATGCTTGAAGGTTATTTTTTCTTTTTAGGTTTAGACAAAGAGTTAAGTGATTTATGCATAGGAGTTTGTGCAGTATTAACAATATATAGTCCATCATTAAAAGTACCTCTGCAAATATATTCACCGCTTCTTTTCTTAATAATGGCATCATCATCAAAAGAAACTGAATAACCATCGCATTTTAATTTAGAAACCGAAATTAAATTCATTCTAAAATCCGGTACTAATAATACATTATTGAGAACTAATAATTTATCATTAATCTTCAACTGCACGACTCCCACTGCAACAGCCATAAGCCTGGAATAATCGCCCGATTGATGGTAATCTCGCCCGCACTAAGCCGCTTGGTTACACGAAAACCATGCGAGTCAAAGCAAACATGATCGGTGGAGCTCGAATCAACTATCCACGAAGTGGAAGAACAAGCTGCCAAACATGTTTTGACTACTAGTGCACGAGACATACCTTTCTTAAGAGCAGGGCAGTCCGCTTTAAAATGTCCTTTCTGACCGCACTTGTAGCACTTTCCCTTTGGCTTTTTGTTCGCCTCGGGGTGAGGAGCCTTGCTTTTCACCTTGAGGGTTGCCACTTGCTTCTGGCCAACCTGCTTCTTCTTCTTTCCCCATTTTGGTTTGGAAGAAGTAGCACCGGTTGCCACAAGAATTTGATGATAACCTTGTTTGCAGAGACCTTCAGCAGACTGAAGCTCTGTCAGAAGTTCCGCCAAACTATATGTCCTACGGTTCATATTGTAATTGAGGCGGAACTGCTCAAAGCTTCTAGGTAAGCTGCCTAAGATAATATCGACATGCGTTTCCGCATCGATAGTAGCCCCCAGTATGCTCAGTTCGTTCAAATGGGACATCATTTTTAGAACATGATCCCTCACTGGAGTCCCTTCAGACATTTGGGTTGTCATCAATACCCTCATTGCATTTTGTCTAGCCGCCCGGTTCTGATGACCAAACATCTCGGTGAGACTTTTCATCATTTCCGCGGCCGAGCCCATCGTCTGATGCTGATGCTGCAATACATTTGTCAGTGAAGCCAAAATGTAACAGCGAGCCATCTCATCAAACTTCTTCCATTTTCGGAATTCATCCAACTCTCCAGGAGTGGCATCCGGTTCTGGATCCAGAGGGCCCTCCTCGATTAAGACAAATTTATGCCCCTCAGCAGTCAGGACAATGTCAAGATTTCTTTTCCAATCGGCAAAGTTAGTGCCATCAAGTTTATTTTCTTTGAGAATAACAGCTAGTGGATTGAAAGACAGCTGAGATAAAAATTAAACATCCATCACATAATGCATAGCAGAATATATCGAAAAACCTCAAAACACAATATATATGCTAGCAACCAACACCTCGAAAAATCCGCACATGCAAGCCACGATCGTGTGGACGTTTACACACACATTTTCCAAGTAGAGTTTTACGTCTTTAATTTTACTATATAGTCAAATTACGTTATGACAAGTAAAATTAATAGTTGGTTCCTCTTGGCCATGTATTAATTAACATAGACTCCAATGGGGAGCTTATTAATTAATACACCTAAGTGAACACCATAATTTAACATCCTTAAAATATTATATTTTAAATAATAGTCCTACAGATGGAGAGATCCTATCATTAAAAGTAATATTTACCTTATGTTATCATTTTAAAATTTAAAACTAGTGAACCTATAATTAGCACATCCGATATGGAGGAAGACTCTAATGTCAACGCGCATGCTAATTACTTCACAATTTAAATTAATTATGGAGGCCAATATGATTTTATTTTTAAAATAAATCAATTTAATCACTTAGTTATTTTATCCTTAAGGTTTTTAATTTTCTCGTCCTAACATGCAAGGAAACATATCACGCATACATCCATACATGTCATACATCAAAACAATAAAAACCAAAAATAAAGCATGGATAATTAAATTATCCAATTATCATGGTCTTCTTCCTTGAGTTGAATCCGAGAAAATCTTCGACTCGATCTCTCCCATTGAATCAAGCATCTCGTCGCTCCTCCCCGGCCGGGCCGTGGATTTCCAAAATTAAAATTTTACTTTTATGCAAAACTAATTACATAAAAAAATTTAATCTTAAATCCCGACTCCCAGTGACGCAACGAGCGGCAAGCAGGCCGGACCAAAAGCTGACCGGCCCGAACAATGGTAGCCGGACAGTGCCGCGGCCTTGCGGCATCGCTTGCTCAGCGGCGGTATGTCTTTGCTCGGCGCCGCTTGCTACTTGTCATGCCAGCGATCCGGCGATCCGGTTACTGCTCTATTTCTTCGTGATCCCGTCTTTTACGAATTCGATTACAATTTTATACAAAATAAAATACATCGAAATTACATCAAGATTACACGAAAAATAAAATCACCTAGAACTACCCGCGAATTTTCTCACGGAAAAAACCATTACATGCCTCGAAAAATGGGCCAAACCAACAATTGCATAATTAATAAAAATAAATAAATAAATACACCATTCATATAAACCATGATAATTGGATCATATCACCTGCAAGAACACATCTAGCAAAATATTCAAACATCAAAATATATGAATATTTAAATTGCTATCAATTAATCACCAAAATTAATTAAAATAGCAAAAGCCTAAAAATCCGTATTCGATACCAATTGTTGGAAAGTAAAACGCAGCGGAAGCGAAGCTTGTGAAAGATGATAATCGCGTTTTACGCATCTACGAGCATAAGATCTATTTAGGCATGCTAATTAATTAATTACTAAGACTAATAAGCAATTTAAATATTATTTATTATTTATTAATTAAATATGTTGATTATTAAAATATCCTAATCTAGATACAAGATCATAGGATATTACCTTTTGAAGAGTATTAGTTACTTCCGTCTTGATCGCCTTGTATTTCTACCTTTAGATCTTCTAGAGTATGATCCGCCTTGAACCGGACGTTGTGTGGGCAACAAGCTACCGAATCTTGTTTGGACTTCTATGGGGATCGGCCGAAACTCCTTCACTTGGGATCACTCGATTTATTTTTCTTTGCTTTCTAGTATTGTATGAACACTCTTAGCAAATTGATTGTGTTATCTAAATTGTAGAATCAAAGACACAAGTCTAGATCTACAATTAAGCACAAGAAGAAGAAAAATCGAGCTCTCAAGCTTGGACAATGAATAATTTCTGCCACACCTCCCCATAAGTCCTATTTATAGGCTCTTGGACTACTACTAGGGATCTTAAGGAGGATTATGGAAGGACTCCCTAATAAATTCATCTTACCTTATTAGGACTCTTCCTAATATAATGAATCTATTAATATCAACTTAGTCCACTAAAAAGTTGATATTGCACTTCCTACCAAAATCCCAAATTACGAAATTGGGCTCCTCATTAAATATATTATTTCCCGTGTTTAAGATATCGAATGTCCATTAATTAATTATAAGCTACCGTGACTTTAATTAATTAATATCTTATCCAAGAGTAGTACCACTCGAACCTTATTATTATATCGGAATTAAATCCACCTGCAGGGTTTATATAATAATCATTATCGAGCTCCTCAAGGGGACATCATCAACCCGCACGAGTCGGGACACGATTTCTAGTAATAATAATAATTGTCGTATAAACAATATTATTGCCCAAGATACGAGGCTTATTGAGTCGATCATTTTGACTCTCACCTATGGTAAATCAAAGCAATAATTATTATAAATACCCAATTAAATATTATATACTTAGAATTAAGAAATAATAATTATCCGAGGTTTACGTTCTTCTTACAGTCAGTACAGAAGACACTATCTCACCTCGATCCAGTTCAACGTATGCAAATACGCTAATGTATGCTAATAGTCAAGACCAACTATTCTCAAGCATACACTACAACCTTTTATATAATTTGTCTAATAATTATATAGGTTGTGAACTATTATATTATTTTATAAGGCACCGATAATGTGATCTTCCGTGTGACACTTGTAACACCCCCAAGTTATTCAGGGATATTACAGCGCCGTAAGCCCCGCCGTGGGACCCACAAGGCTAAACATACGCGGAACCATAAAATTTGACCGATAAGGTCTACACACAATGGAATGAAAAACAATACAAAGGTATTCGAAACATAATCAATGTATTCACAAACATCACAACTCGAATCAATACTTCGACAAACACAGGCCGGAACATCAAGGAAAAGGGAAAACAATACTCGAGTATTCAATAGCCAATCCAGTACAACAACACTGAACGGGAAACTCCAAACATAACTGGAAGAAAGACACAGTATCACACTTGCCCACCATATTTATGCCGACCCGATACCTGCCCGTCCGCTCTCCTGGAACCTGAAATACATAAAAAGTATTTCCCCCATAAAGGGGTTAGCCGTCGAATAGCTAGTGCAAGTATATCAAGTATGAAATACAATACTCCTCGACAATAAAGTAAATGTAACCGTCAATTCATCAATTCAAGACTAGTATTCCGGAATAACTAAAATCTCAAGACGTATGTGAATTCCGTAGAAACGATTCGTTCATATCATACGCCGTTACATGTAGGAATGCCGTCAAAACGGTTCGTTCATTACATGCCAACAATATTTCATATGAATGCCGTAGAAACGGTTCGTTCATATCAACCGTGGAATCGCACCAGAGGCTACGAAACCCTCAGGGGACCCATCGGCCCGCCCCAGAGTGGCTAGAAATAATCATACCATCAATATTTCATACTTTCAAAGTCGAGAACGCACATTCATAAATATATACTTGCCTTTGAGACATCGAGAAATCGAACGGAGGAAAGGTATAAGTTTGGTAGGTCCAAGAACGCGCTTCCGGCACCTAAACGATTCGCAAGGAATATGACAATTAATTATCCATACTCAAATTACACGAAGAGACTCCCGAAACTCGTCTACGATCCAAGAAAAATACACGGGTGAACGACTCAAGGTTGGGAAATCACCCAAACTCCCACAAGTCCGAAAACGACACAATTCAACCCGTAAAATCGTAAGAAAACACGCATACGATATAGATATATCAAAACCTCAAAGTTCGCAAGCTTCAATCGGATAAAACGGACGAATCTATGAAAACCCCCAAAATCCAACACAAAATTCAAAGTGTTCTTGAATAAACTTTCAATAATCCGATGAATACTCAAACATGTCCATAATCACGCATATACCACTTCATACTCCATTATTTTAACATCCAAAACGTCAGTACCCATACAAGATCGAGAATCAAGATGTTGAAGAAATTACCTCTTGAATATCCAAGCTCTATGATCCGAGGAATACGCGTTAGATCGACTATCCGGGCTTCCCAACTGAATGAAAACGGTAAAAATCCAACACACAAGTGATAGATGCGAGAAAACTCCTCCACTCAACTCTCTCTCTCGCAGGTGGAAGAAGGGAATGGAGGAAATGAGCTGCAATCTCGCTTAAAAAGCCGAAATATGCAGTTGACCACATTGTGTGCCGCGGCTCATCCCAGGTGTGCCGCGGCACAGGCCTAAAAATTGTTCCTGTGTTTCGGCGGTGTGCGCGGCTCGGCCAGTGTGCCGCGGCACCGGTCTGACAGTTTTGGTTGAGGATGCAACACCAGTGTGCCGCGGCTCAGCATAGGTGTGCCGCGGCATTGACTCGGCAGTGTGCCGCGGCACTGCCGGCGTGTGCCGCGGCACCCGGTACAGTCCATTCGGCTAGGTTTAGGAAATGTGTGTGCCGCGGCGTACACTCCTTGTGCCGCGGCTCACACCCCCTTCGGGTCCTAAAATGATGAAAAATGACCCGGAAAGAGAATAAAAGCAATAGGATTCAATGTCTTGGCAACAATAACACGAAATAGAAGTACGGGAACCCCAAAACGGTGGTTCCAAGCAATGATTACAAGGGTTCGCCCAACAAATCACGATTCGAAGAACAAGAAGAGGTTTGAAATGACATGACTTTCGACCGGGTATTACATTCTCCCCCTCTAAAAAGAAGTTTCGTTCCGAAACTTAAGAAATAAATAGTTCGGGGTATTCCACCCGTATCTTCTCTTCCGTCTCCCAAGTCGCCTCTTCGACTCCATGCCTCGACCATTGAACTTTAACCAGTGGAATGGTCTTATGCCGAAGTTGTTTCTCACGGCGCTCAAGAATCTTCACGGGTTTCTCCGGAAAGGTAATATCCTCGGCAATATCAATCTCACTGTAGTCGATAATGTGGCTCGGATCCGGTACGTACTTCCTCAACTGGGACACATGAAAAACACTATGGACGTGACTCAAAGCTGGAGGCAACGCCAAGCGATAAGCTAAATCTCCAACTGTGTCCAAAATCTCGAAAGGTCCGATATACCTTGGACTGAGTTTTCCCTTTTTCCCGAAGCGGAAAACTCATCTGGTCGGCGATACTTTGAGCAAGACGTGATCCCCCACTTCAAACTCCAAGGGTCGACGACGAGTATCGGCGTAAGATTTCTGACGACTACGGGCGATCGATGTCGATCTCGGATAATAGAAATCTTTTCCTTGGTCTCCAATAACATATCCGGTTCCGTCCCAACTAGCTCAGAAGCCTCGTCCCAACATAATGGCGACCTACATCGCCTACCATAGAGTGCCTCGAAGGGTGCCATTTTGATCGACGCATGCCAACTATTATTGTAAGCAAACTCGATCAACGACAAGTGAAGCTCTCAATCATTACTCCAGTCTAAGGCACAAGCCCACAACATATCTTCCAAAGTCTGAATCGTCCTCTCTGTCTGACCGTCCGACTGAGGATGAAAGGAAGTGCTCAATCTCAACTCAGTACCCAGAGCCTGATGAACGGCCTGCCAAAAATGCGATACGAAACGGCCGTCTCGATCAGAAACAATGGTCTTGGGGGCACCGTGTAACCTCACGATCTCAGCGATAAAGGTTCGATCCAGTCTATCTGGTCCCCAAGTATTCTTAATACCCAAGAAGTGTGCAGACTTGGTCAGTCTATCGATAATTACCCAAATCATATTCATTCCGGCCCGAGTTCTCGGCATGCCAGTGATGAAATCCATAGAAATGTCTTCCCATTTCCACTCGGGAATGGGAAGCAGTTTCAACAACCCCGCTGGTCGTTGATGTTCGATCTTGACTTGTTGACACGTCAAGCACCGTAGTACAAACTCCGTAACATCCTTCTTCATGTTATTCCACCAAAAATTACGCTTCAAATCTTTGTACATCTTACTCGTCCCGGGGTGGATTGAGTAAGGCGTAGCATGCGCTTCTCGGAGAATTTTCTGCCTCAACTCTAAATCGTTCGGAACACAAAGCCTGCCCTGAAATCTCAGAATACTATCCTCGTGAACCATAAAGCCAGGAGCTTTTCCTTTAATTACATCTTCCTTCAGTTGAGAAATCATCGGGTCACTCCACTGCTTCCCTTTGATGTCATCAACTAAAGTCGAAGTAATTTCGAGAGTACACAGCTGTCCCTGTACTCGTTGAAGCCAAACTTCTATCCCTTGCTCAATTAAGTCCTGACGAATTCTCGTCTGAGGTGTAAGAACCTCGAGTATTTGAAGAGACGCCGATTTGCGGCTCAAAGCATCCGCAACGACATTGGCTTTCCCGGGGTGGTAAAGAATTTCCAAATCATAATCCTTTAACAACTCTAACCAACGTCTCTGTCTCATATTCAGCTCCTTCTGACTGAAAATATATTTCAGGCTCTTGTGATCGGTATAAATCCGGCACGGTGAACCATACAAATAATGCCGCCAAATCTTGAGTGCGAAGACAATTGCGGCCAACTCTAAATCGTGAGTAGGATAATTCATCTCATAAGGCTTTAATTGTCGAGACGCAAAAGCTATCGTCTTATCATGCTGCATAAGCACACAGCCCATGCCTTGACCCGAAGCATCACTATAAACTGCAAAGCCCTCGCTACCATGTGGTAAAGTTAGAATCGGCGCTGAAGTCAATCGTCTCTTCAGTTCATCGAAGCTCTGTTGTCTCTCATCCGTCCAGATAAACTTTTCGGTTTTCTGGAGCAATTTTGTAAGCGGCCGAGCGAGTTTCGAGAACCCCTCGACAAACCGACGGTAATACCCAGCAAGGCCCAAAAAGCTACGAACCTTCTTAACATTCTTAGGCGGTGCCCAATCTAGCACTGCCTCAATCTTCTGCGGGTCTACACGAACCCCTTCGGCCGAAATCACATGGCCGAGAAACATAACTTCTTCCAACCAAAATTCACATTTCGAGAATTTTGCATAGAGGTGCTCGGTTCTCAAAATGTCTAATATCAAACGCAGGTGTCGGGCATGTTCCTCCTTATCTCGAGAGTAGATCAAGATGTCGTCAATAAAGACGACTACACATCTGTCGAGGTACTCGATGAATATCTTATTCATTAAGCGCATGAAAAGCTGCGGTGCATTAGTCAACCCAAAAGGCATAACTACAAATTCATAATGCCCATATCTCAAATGCAAATGCCGTCTTGGGCGTCGACTCCCTCACCTGAGTTGATAATACCCGGATCTTAAATCAATTTTCGAGAAAAGCTGCGGCCTTGCAATTGATCAAATAAATCGTCTATACGAGGCAAAGGATACTTGTTCTTGATGGTTACTTTGTTCAGCTCACGGTAGTCAATGCACAAACGTAGTGAACCATCCTTCTTCCTCACAAAAAGAACAGGCATGCCCCAAGGCGAAGCGCTCGGTCTGATGTACCCTTTTTCCAAAAGTTCTCCCAACTGAGTCTTCAATTCCTACATCTCGGAAGGTGCCATCCGATAAGGTGCTTTAGAAATCGGAGCCGCATCTGGCTCCAAGTCCACGGTAAATTCTATCTCTCGATCTGGCGGTAATCCCGGGAGGTCATCCGGAAAAACATCGGGGTACTCACTAACAACCGGAATCGAAGAGAAATCGATTTCATTTCCTTCCGTATTCAAGGCATAACACCAATAGCCCGCACAACCTTTATTCAAAAGTTTTACGGCCTTCATGGCACTGATAAGTAACTTGGATAGTCCCGACTTACGCCCCAAAAATGAGTAATCAGATCCGTCTTTAGTCATCATGGTGATAACCTTAGTACGGTAGTTCATAATCGCTTGATGACTATCAAGCCAATCTTCGCCGAGGATCACATCCTCGCCTTCCATATCAACTACAATTAAATTCGATAACCAATCCATACCGGATATAATCACCGGAAAATCTCTAATCTCCCGGTTCCCCACAATTCTATCCCCGCTCGGCAGTTTCACGATGAAGGTATCGCAAGCAGTCAGACAAGTTATATTCAAACGGCGTACACACTCCAAAGAAATAAAAGAATGTGTAGCACCCGAATCAAAAAGTACACGGATTGGATGAGATAGGATATGAATGGTACCTGAAGCCACCGCCACGTCGGGTTAAATGCGCTCGACGCATCTCATAAACTCGTGGTTGCACCGAACCGACGCTAGAGTTTCCCCCTCGGCATTCGACCCGGCCGGCCCTGCCGAATTCTGCGAGGTTGACCGGTGAGGCGAAGCCCGAGTGTCCAAAGTCGGCTCGGAACAATAAGCCGCTCTATGTCCCATCTGTCCGCACGTGTGACACTTCAACGGTGGAAAGTGGCATTCCAAATTAATGTGGCACGAACGGCCACAATTATAGCAAGTCACCGCGCGATTTGTGGTACCCAGTAGGACGGTAACCCCTCTATCCTTTATTAGAACGCGACGATCGTCCGTGAGCAGTTAGTAAATGCGTGACTTCTGAAAGTTGCCACTCTTAGAGTTAGAAAAATTTCCCGCTACTTTCTGCTTCTTCGATTCTTCCCCGGTATCGTTGTCGGGGCTTAACATATCATGGGATAAAGCTCTGTCCTGGTATTCCTTCAGTGTGGTGCAAGCAAATCCGGCCATGTACCGCCGTAAGTCCAAATTCATCCGCATATCAAAATAACGGATCTTATCACGCTCGTTACGCACTTGATCCTTCACATGGATCAATTGTTGGTTGTACTCCACGATCGCCTGCGAAACGGGAATATCTTGTGGTTTAGCCTCGAAGAAGGCTCGGATTCGGCTCTCTCGTACCGGCCAAGGACAAAACTCGCCTCCAAGAGCTCCTTAAATTCATCCCACGAGGCAATACGATCCTGTGGCTTGATGACCTTCCACCAAGTAGCGGCCTCCTTAGTGAGGAAATACTGAGCAATCGGTACTTTCCTCACCTCGCGGCAATCAACTGCCTCGAAAATCTTCTCCAGCCAATCTTCCCAGCCTAACGGGTCTGTGGCACCGCCAAACTGTGGAGGGTGCATACGGATTATATTCTGAAGCAAGGCATCCGTGTTTGGGTTCGGGTTATTCAGCTGAACAGTTTGGGCCAAAATAGTCATTTGAGTAGCCAATTGTTGAAGTGCATTCGCCACTCAACGTCCGCGTTGTTCCCCTGACCGTCTGACTGGTCGTGCTGACTCTCGGTGTCGAGATGCACCGAATTCGACAAACTGGGGTTGGTCGACCCCGCAACTGAACTGATGGAAACGGCCGCGCCACGACCTCTTCCTCGTCCACGGCCACGACCACGGCCACGGCCCCTATCAGCTGACATACTGAAGAACACACAAGTCACGTAAGCACAATTCAATCACGCGTCATCAAAGTGTCCGATTCTCAAGAATACCGATAAAAGGAAGCAAAAAGAATAAGGAAACACCAGAAGAGTGAGAGGTCTTACAAGTACCGGTCGCACTGTGATGATGGCAGAGTAGTGATACTGCGAACAATTAATGACTCGATCGACCCAAAGACCGGCTGACCTAGGTATCCATAGACCTAAGCTCTGATACCATATTCTGTAACACCCCCAAGTTATTCAGGGATATTACAGCGCCGTAAGCCCCGCCGTGGGACCCACAAGGCTAAACATACGCGGAACCATAAAATTTGACCGATAAGGTCTACACACAATGGAATGAAAAACAATACAAAGGTATTCGAAACATAACCAATGTATTCACAAACATCACAACTCGAATCAATACTTCGGCAAACACATGCCGGAACATCAAGGAAAAGGGAAAACAATACTCGAGTATTCAATAGCCAATCCAGTACAACAACACTGAACGGGAAACTCCAAACATAACTGGAAGAAAGACACAGTATCACACTTGCCCACCATCTTTATGCCGACCCGATACCTGCCCGTCCGCTCTCCTGGAACCTGAAATACATAAAAAGTATTTCCCCCATAAAGGGGTTAGCCGTCGAATAGCTAGTGCAAGTATATCAAGTATGAAATACAATACTCCTCGACAATAAAGTAAATGTAACCGTCAATTCATCAATTCAAGACTAGTATTCCGGAATAACTAAAATCTCAAGACGTATGTGAATGCCGTAGAAACGATTCGTTCATATCATACGCCGTTACATGTAGGAATGCCGTCAAAACGGTTCGTTCATTACATGCCAACAATATTTCATATGAATGCCGTAGAAACGGTTCGTTCATATCAACCGTGGAATCGCACCAGAGGCTACGAAACCCTCAGGGGACCCGTCGGCCCGCCCCAGAGTGGCTAGAAATAATCATACCATCAATATTTCATACTTTCAAAGTCGAGAACGCACATTCATAAATATATACTTGCCTTTGAGACATCGAGAAATCGAACGGAGGAAAGGTATAAGTTCGGTAGGTCCAAGAACGCGCTTCCGGCACCTAAACGATTCGCAAGGAATATGACAATTAATTATCCATACTCAAATTACACGAAGAGACTCCCGAAACTCGTCTACGATCCAAGAAAAATACACGGGTGAACGACTCAAGGTTGGGAAATCACCCAAACTCCCACAAGTCCGAAAACGACACAATTCAACCCGTAAAATCGTAAGAAAACACGCATACGATATAGATATATCAAAACCTCAAAGTTCTCAAGCTTCAATCGGATAAAACGGACGAATCTACGAAAACCCCCAAAATCCAACACAAAATTCAAAGTGTTCTTGAATAAACTTTCAATAATCCGATGAATACTCAAACATGTCCATAATCACGCATATACCACTTCATACTCCATGATTTTAACATCCAAAACGTCAATACCCATACAAGATCGAGAATCAAGATGTTGAAGAAATTACCTCTTGAATATCCAAGCTCTATGATCCGAGGAATACGCGTTAGATCGACTATCCGGGCTTCCCAACTGAATGAAAACGGTAAAAATCCAACACACAAGTGATAGATGCGAGAAAACTCCTCCACTCAACTCTCTCTCTCGCAGGTGGAAGAAGGGAATGGAGGAAATGAGCTGCAATCTCGCTTAAAAAGCCGAAATATGCAGTTGACCGCATTGTGTGCCGCGGCTCATCCCAGGTGTGCCGCGGCACAGGCCTAAAAATTGTTCCCAGGTTTCGGCAGTGTGCCTCGGCTCAGCCCAGGTGTGCCGCGGCACCGGGTACAGATGGTTTTTGGCTGAGGATGCAACACCAGTGTGCCGCGGCTCAACATAGGTGTGCCGCGGCATTGACTCGGCAGTGTGCCGCGGCATTGACTCGGCAGTGTGTCGCGGCACTACCGGCGTGTGCCGCGGCACCCGGTACAGTCCGCTCGGCCAGGTTTAGGAAATGTGTGTGCCGCGGCGCACACTCCTTGTGCCGCGGCTCACACCCCCTTCGGGTCCTAAAATGATGAAAAATGACCCGGAAAGAGAATAAAAGCAATAGGATTCAATGTCTGGGCAACAATAACACGAAATAGAAGTACGGGAACCCCAAAACGGTGGTTCCAAGCAATGATTACAAGGGTTCGCCCAACAAATCACGATTCGAAGAACAAGAAGAGGTTTGAAATGACATGACTTTCGACCGGGTATTACAACACCAACACACCACATTATCTACAATATAAAATAATTAGATATTTCATTTGCATAACCATAACGTGAATTAATATGCAAAACATGTGATTAAATGTAATTAATATTCTATAGGTAGTAATAGGGAAATTAGGTAATACAAGCATAAAGTATGCTTTGCAGTATACGATCCTAACATGGGGTGCATCAAGGATCTGCTCTTAGTCCTTTTCTCTTTGCCATAGTCATGGACGAATTGACAAGAGAAATTCAAAATGATGTTCTGTGGTGTATGATGTTTGCAAACGATATTGTGTTGATTGATGAAATGAAGGTTGGAGTGCAACAGAAATTGGAACTTTGGAGGGATACTTTGGAAGCTCGAGGCTTTAGGCTGAGCAGAAGTAAGACTGAATATATGGAGTGTAGGTTTAGCGAAAACAGTGATAGAGAGGCGGGGATGATCACATTTGATGGGAAAGTTGTTTATGGATCCACTTTCTTCGATATCTTGGATCTATTATCCAAAAGGATGGAGAGCTAGATGGCGATGTGGCACACAGAATAAAAGTCGGGTGGTTGAAGTGGAAGAGTGCCATAGGGGTTTTATGTGATCCTGACATGCCTCATAGATTAAAGAGTAAATTTAGCAATTAGGCATGCACTGTTATATGGCACCGAGTGTTGGGTTATAAAACAGTGTCACGTTCAAAAGATGAATGTGGCGGAGATGCGTATGCTACGATGGATGTGTGGTCATACAAAAAAGGATCGGCTCAGAAATGAGGTGATTAGAGAGAAGGTAAGAGTTGCGGCTATAGAAGACAAAATGATGGAGAATCGATTACGATGGTTCGGTCATGTGAGAAGAAGACCTGTTGATGCCCCAGTGAGGAGGCTAGAAAGTTGGGGAATAAGTAATGTTGTGAAAGGTAGAGGAAGACCCAAGAAAACTTGGATAAAAATGATTGAAAATGATATGCAGTTTCTTGGAATTGGAGAAAGTATGGCGATAGAGAGGCAAATGTGGCGGGAAAGAATACGGATGGTGGATGGAATCTGATTTTTTTTTTAATCCATGTTATCTTTTAATTTATTTTTCAGGATTTTTCATTTTTCATTTTTTTACATTCATTCTCTTTTTTTATTTGCTTTTTTCTCTATTTTTTTCTCTTTTTTTCTCCTTTTATATTATTTATGTAACGATCATTGACAGTTTCAAAGTTTGATTCATGTTAGCCGACCCCAAATCATTTTGGGACTAAGGCTTAGATGTTGTTGTTGTTGTTGTTATTTATTCCATCTTCCATTTTTTGATATATGTATATTTTTGTCACTTTTTATTATAAGTCAATTTCAAAAGGTTCAAAATATCCAAAATACATATCATTTTGTCCCTTTTTTGTAATTTTTTAGAAACTTTTACAAAAGTATTCTTTATTTTAGCTAAAAACAAGAAAAAAAATATGATGGTTCAGATTCCAATACACACATTTATGCTTTTCTTTCTCTATCTCTCCATGATATACTCTCCGATTCTTCTTATATATTTATATCTGGGACAAAATAAGAAACTGTTTGTTTTTAAAACACATTGTTATAACTTTTACTAACTTATCTTGATACTGATAAATTAATTAAAATAGACTTATAATAAGTATCGGAGAAAAAAAAAGAACAAAGTCGAGCTCTCAAATCACTTAGGACCTGTTCTCCTTAGCTTATTGTCAGTTCAGTTCAGTTCAATTCAGTTCAGTTTAGTTCAGTTTTTTTTAGTTTATTTCAGTTTTTTTCCAGTTAAGTTCAATTCAGTTAAATTTTGAAATTATTATTAATTATAATTATTTGATATTTTTGTTGATGTTATTAGTATTATTATTATTTTAATTTTTATTTTGCTTATAATAATTATTATTATTATTGGAATTATTCCTATTCCTACTACATACTATAAGCGGAGGAATAGGGTTGCGTGCCCGATTAAAAAATTCCCCCCCCCCCTTTTTTTTCATTTGGTTTTTTTCTTTTTTTAGGTCGGTTTTTTTACTTTTTTTTTCTTTTTCTTTTTTTTATATATTCTCTCAAAATTCCCTCCCCCCTTTTTTTTTCTTTGGTTTTTTTCTTTCTTTATATTCTATTATTAATTATAATTATTTGATATTTTTGTTGATATTATTAATATTATTATTATTTCAATTTTTATTTTGCTTATTATTATTATTATTTCAATTTTTATTTTGCTTATTATTGATATTATTATTATCATTACTGCTTTTATTATTCTAATTATTGTTTTTTAGGAATACTTATTCTTATTATTGCTAATTATTATTGGTAATAATAATAATCATTATTATTATTATTAATAATGCTCCTAAATATATCAAAATGTTGGTATTTAAAGTTAAAAAAACACGAAGAACAACAACCACACAACTAATCAAATACTTCAAAAGTTGAAGTATTGGGCAAGAATATTTGAATAGTTGAAGTATTGGGTAAAATAATAATATTATTGAATGGCGAACACTGAAGATTGGTGAGCACCGAGAAGACACGAAGATGCACTGCCGCGCGCGCGGTGACGGGGATGAACATTAGGTTTACACAAATAAGGGCTAATCTCATTGGTTTGGGCTTCACAAGTTTGATGTTCAGTAGCTGGGCCGGTGGGGTTTAATTTCTAGAACCAACAAATATTAAACCATAAAATTGAATAATAATAATAACAATATTATTATTACTAGATGTTCTCCCGTGTGATGCACGGCGTAAAATATTATATATTTTATTATATTAATAATATGTGACTGAATTTCAATAATATTGTAAAATTATTATAAAATATACATGAGTCAATACATACATATGTACATAAACTATTATTTGATTTGTTTTCATTTATAAATTCTTATAATGTGATCTAAGGGCATATGATAGGAAGCATAATTTAATTAAGCATAGGCATTTATTTTTTCATGTAGGACAATATGAGTCTTATATCTAATTTTATAAATAATAAATTAAATTATATTTATTATTACCAACTTTCATTAAAAGTATCCAACCCATATTCTTACTAATATAATTTTTTTATATGATTTGACATTAATGTAATTATTTTATTATTTTACAATCAGAACAAAATAATTATGAAAAATCAAACAAATGTTAAAGTACAAAACTATGAAAATAAACTAAAAATATAAATTTTCTCAATATTCTAATATTTTTATATGAAAATATTTTAATCATCTAATATATCACTATTATATTTAAATTACTTTATATATATATGTATATATATATATATATATACACACACATACACTAGATGGATGTCAAATTAAAGAATGAAGTAAGAATTAATTTGATATATTTTTATCAAAAATAAAATTGATACAAAAAAGTTATAATTGTTTAAACTATTGAGTTAAAAATAAAAAGATAAAATGATAGAAAATTTTTAATTGGCAGATATTATATATAGAATTACCATTTAACTTCTCTTCCAAACTAAATATCTATTTTTTTAAGATTTTTAAAAAGAGAAATAATATGAAAATAACACATTGCTCTTTAAATTTTTTTACGACTCTCTTTTAATATTAAGTATAGATTACTAATTATTATTTTGGATAATAATAATTATTATTAATTTTCATAGCTATTACTTTTATTAATAATATAATTTATATTATTATTTATTTATTTTTAAATTATTCGTTAGTTCCAGTTCAGTTCAATTCAATTTTTTCTCTGTTCAATTTGAATTTTTTAGTTCAATTAGAATTTTTTTTTTTTTAAGTTTAGTTCAATTAGATTTTGACGAAGAGAATTAGGCTATTAGTACACCAGATATAGAAACATACGAAAAGAGCATAAATAGTAGTGGACAACTTTTTCCTTCGTTGGGGAATAATAGTATTCTTTCTGATACTACTCTATAGTTACCGAACAATGCTTTCTGATGAATCAATTTCCTGCACCAGTCTTCGGCCATCTGCTGCCTCCTCTGATCTCCTTCGTCTTGATATATATACCTAAATTTGATCTCCTTCTCTGATCTCTTCTCTTTATGTTCTTCTCAAACACATCAAGATCATCTCCCCTTTTTCTGTATTTAATTTGAGATAATATAGAAAGAAGTGTTACTAGGGTTTTCAAATTTTGCTTCTTCTCATGTATTTTACCAGTCTCTCTTCTTCTTCTTCTTCGTGTCCAGCTAATTAGAAAACCCGACCCGATCGCAGTAAAAGGATCTGCAATCCTGGCGAACCCGTGGTGGACCGGAGTTCAGATGGGCATGCCGGGGGTCGAACCGACATCCTTGATGAACGGCAAGCGGGAGATGGATATTTCGACCAACGAGAGCAGCAGCCGCGGAGAAGACGATATCGATGACGACAAAGACAGCGGCGGCGGCGGCGGCGATCCGAGAGAAGGCGCCGTTGAGGTCGGGAACCGACGCCCCCGCGGCCGCCCCCCAGGTTCGAAGAACAAGCCCAGACCCCCGATTTTCGTGACCCGAGACAGCCCCAACGCCCTGCGCAGCCACGTCATGGAGGTCGCCCCCGGCGCGGACGTGGCGGAGAGCATAGCCCAGTTCGCTCGCCGCCGCCAGCGCGGCGTCTGCGTGCTCAGCGGCAGCGGATCCGTCGCCAACGTCACCATACGCCAGCCCGCATCGCCTGGCGCGGCTGTCGCTCTCCACGGCCGGTTTGATATCCTCTCTTTGACTGGGGCTTTCCTGCCCGGACCGTCTCCGCCGGGGGCCACCGGTCTGACGATTTATCTCTCCGGCGGGCAGGGGCAGGTTGTGGGAGGGAGCGTGGTTGGCCCACTGGTGGCGGCGGGGCCGATTATGGTGGTGGCGGCCACTTTTGCTAACGCTACTTATGAAAGGCTGCCTATTGAGGAGGAAGAGGAGGAAGGTGGTGGTGGTGGTGTATCAGCCGTCCAGGCGTCGGCGGCGGGAGATGGTTCTCCGCCGGGAATGGGAAATCTGCAACAGCAAGGGATTCCCGATCACCCCTCACCCTTTCCTATTTACAATTTGACCCCAAATTTACTGGCAAATGGAGGACAGTTGAATCATGACGCATATGGTTGGGCTCAAACCGGCCGGCAACCATACTGAGAGAGACAGAGTATTATATATATATATATATATATATATATATATGAGAATATATATATACACACTGCTGATGAATGATGATGAAAAGGTAAATATATATTCTGAAGAAAAAGAAGAAAAAAAACCATCAGTTTCTGTATTAATATTTCTCATGTGTTGTATTAATTAATCAGTGAAGAAGTTTATATATATATATATATAATATATATATAGTTTATGTGTAGCCAGAGCGCAAATTATATAAATAATATATAATATAATTATGGGTTGCCTTTGGAATTACTTCTCTTGTTGATTAATTCATTGTCTTTGCATAAATTATACTACTAGTATAATTTTGTTTCAATATCTATTTTATGGTACATTGTTTGATCCGTATTTAAAATTAATTAAAATATGCTGTTATTCACTATCTGACATATATAATAGTATACTGTTATCTCTGCCCTCTCCCTCTGATCATGCTTTGTTGCTGTAATTATCTCAAAATTCAAATGATTTTCATTCTAATAAAATTTATCTCAAAATCCAAATCCATCTTTGTATCAACTCATTTGAAATTATTTTCCACAAAATCATGTTCTCAAATTCAAATCCTTCCATTCTTTGTATAATTTGGACAGTTAACCTAAACTCTCTCTCTCTCTCTCTCTCTCTATATATATATATATATATATATATATATATATCCGGACGGACCTCCGGCGACCGGCCTTTTTTTATTTTTTACGTGTCACCGATAGAATTTTGGGATTCACATATTTTTTCTAGCAAATAATTGTTAATTTAATTATTTTAATTCAATTATATCAAGGGCCGGTCCAACACGATTTTGTCTCTCTTTTTTTCTATCAGCTGCGCAAGGAACGTCGAATATATGTAATTTATATCACCTTCACAATGTCATTATATATTACACGAGTAATCTCTAGACTAGTGTGTGTGTGTATATATATATATATGTATCACAATATTGTTGAATTAGTAACAAATATGCAAAAATTTAGATTCAACCAACTAAAACAAGGTAGGTTATTTATTTCAAGTAGCACTTCAGTAATACAATTCTCACAAAAGTTTTAGAGAAGATGATAGGCATAAAACATAAAGTAGTGTTCCCATTTGCATAAAACAAATATATGAAGTTTCAACATATAAATGGTGCTTCAGTTTTTCAAAATATTTCTTAACATAACAAAATAATTTTGGAAGAAAGATCAATCAAGTTTTTCTCAACTTGTGTTGATGCGTTTTCGTTTAGCATTAAGTTCGTTTATTTTTGTCCATTGTTAGAGAACGGGGAGAGAAACAAATATAAAGAGCTGCTTGAACGAGCATTAAAGAAACTTCTTCATTTATCGAACTTCCAAAGTCTTGTACTTGATCCGCTTTTTAGCATTTCTTCTTATTAATCGTCGTAAAAGTGTGTTTCTTTCGTTTAACCATCGAATATCTTTCTTTAGTTTAAGACAATAAATTAAATGATTCATCTATACTCTAGAATATACGGATTGCACACTGAATTTTTTTTTATTAATTCATAACTTTCCCGAATCTAAGAAATCCAAGAACCTTTTGTAGTGAATAAAATTAAATTTTTAAAAATAAAAAATTGATGGAATGGATTTTGCGATTTGGAACCCGATAATTTGTTGTTTTACTAAAATTGATGCAATAATTATTTTAACTAAGCATTATAATTAAATGTATAAATATATACTCCTATCCTATGTATAATCAACGGATATATATATATATATATATATAATGATGATGAAGGTAACATGGAGGTCCCTTTTCACATGAATTCACGTGTTATGAATTGATTAATTCATCTTAGTAGAGAATGGTTAGCAACTTGTGCACAAAAAGTTAACACTAAAGAAGACCAATGAAATGGACCCATGCATGAGGCTAAATAATCAGACGAGGGTTTTTCAATTAAATTAATGATCATCTATATGGACTAATTTTAAAAAAGAAAAAGTAATAATCAATTTTCACTTTTTCGTCTCCATTTGGAGAGTGTTCGGCCAAAGTTGGGGGACGCGTGGTTTGATTTGAAAATGACTCTTTATATACTCTAATCTAGGATATTTAAGAATCTGGAGAGTCGGGCAGAGCTGTCATTCGAGCCGGACAAATTCGAGCTCGAGCTTTATTTACGAGTCGAGCCGGCTCGTTTAGGTAAACAAGTTTAAAGTACTGATCGAACTCATCTCGTTTAATTCACGAGTCGAGCCGAATCTAAACGACTCAAGTCGGTCGAGCAGTTCGTTTAAAATTACAGTTAAACGAGTTTAATATTGTGTCCGAGATCGGCTCGTATTAAAAACGAGTCATATTCTATGTTCGAACTCGACTCGTTAACGAGCTTGGGTAGAGTCGAGTCCTGATAAACGAGTTCGAGTCGAGCTGTCTCGTTTAGCTAACGAGCCTTATTCTATGTTCGAGCTCGAGTCGAGCCGAGAGTCCTGATAAACGAGTTCGATCGCGAGCAGCTCAACTCGAATTACAACCCTAGAGCTGGATACACGTCTCACAGTTTAAATGGTAGTATTTTTGAGGGATCGGACTGTTGTCTCGAGGACTCGTCATAACTTCACGAAAAAATTCAAAGTTGAACAGGCGGCAGCCCACCTGTCTTTCTTATTCTTAAACTATATAAGGTTATCCATAATTAATATGGGACTTAGCAGATATACACCTATATATGAGAACGGTTGACCGTAATAAAAGACACAATGAGAGGAATTTTAAGATATTTAAAATAAGTGGGAATCAATTTTTTAATACCAAAGTATAAAATTGATAAATTCTATATCCTCATTCATAAAACTATAAGTTTTTTGTACCATTTTGATTAAAAATACTAAAATGTTCTCTCTTTTGTTGTATTGTTGACTTCTCACTTTTTTTTTATTTATTTAATTTAAACTACGTTTCTTCTCTTTTTTCTTTTTTACTTTCCTCCTCCGATCGATATTAATATCCAACAACCAAAATTTAACTACAAACATATACATCAAACAACACAACCATTTTATTTTTGACAAAGGGTCTCTCAAAAAATCTTATAGAAATCACAAGATTGTTCGAAAATAAAAGTTGACGTTGAAATAGGACTTCATTTGTCGTGCTTCTGAGTTCATAAAGAAGGTATGCATCATTATTTGAACGATGAAAAAAAATTCGAGATCTGTTCTTACGGACACGATCGGCGCACCGCGATGGGAAGCCACCGTGTGCAGCGATCGTGTGCAACGATCGTCTTAGCGACCTTAACATCGTGCGCAACACTAACGTGTACGATCGTTTAACACGATCGCCTACAATCGTGTGCGGCGATCGTGTTCATGGACATAAACTTGCACACGATCACGCACTGCGGTAGTATACGATCGTGTGCATCGGCCGTGTCAGCGGCACCGTTTTATAATATTGTTCGCTCGTTTTTCGAATAGTTATTCATCTTTTTGTAATCGGATGTCGTGGCGGCGTATTTTGATACATCACGGTGGTCATTGGGAGCGATCGACATATGTAGACGGGGACTCCTTTTTTGTCTATATCGACACGAGCAAAGTTAGTCGTGCAAACCTCGTGGGGGTTATCAGAGAGGGTTTGGGTGGTCCAAATGAGTCCGATTACAAATTATGGTACTTGACACACATGGCCAAAGGAAACAAAGTAAAAGTCCTATTACGGGGCGATACCGAGATACTTCGATTACTAGTAGAATACAAGGAGGATCTGAGGTCTATGTTGAGAATGACTCCTCCACTCCCGAGGTTAATATGGGATGTAGCAGCTCGAGAGTAGAGCCCGGCAACATAAATTATGGCATGCCTTCCAAAGAGTATCAATACGAGGAAGATGAGGAGGTGCATACATCCGAAGATGAAGATTGTTGTAAAGACTTGCTTGAGTCACTATCTGCGGAATTTCTTGCTTGGGTTCGCCAACCGGCCCAAATGGATAGGATTATGAGTCGTCGGAACTTCTCATCTGACCATCAATCTGCGAGCGAGCATGAGCATCTACAATCAATGCATAACTGGATCATTCCATTTCCGGACCCCGGTAGTGTCGGGACTTTGGGTTGGGTCGAGAAGCCTCCACCGATTACCGGCCAGCTAGAGGTGGGGTCCACCTTTCATTCGAAGACAGAGTTGAGGATAACTGTAGGAATGTATCATTTGGAAAACATGCTACAGTGTATCACTGATCGTTCCGCCGATAAACGTATAGTGTTTGTCTGTAAGAGTGGGCGAAAAAATTGTCAGTTTAGGTTGTGTGCTATTGAGGGTGCAACTATTTGGAGAATTACTAAGTTGACATTGGAGCACAGCTGTCACCCTGATTTGAACCGTGCTGCCACACGATCGGTCACTTCTGAGGTTGCCGCCCATTATTTTGCTAAAAGATTGACCGGTGAGGGGGTCACTTTGAGGCCAAAGGAGATGATTGCAGAGATGTGTAGGGAGTATGACATTGACATACTATACAGTTTTGCTCTCCGGATGAGGAATATAGCGATAGTGAATACATATGGCGGCTTTGATGAGTCGTATCAGAGGCTCCCATCTTATCTGTATTTGTTAAAACAGCGTAATCCAGCGACAATTTATGATTTGCAGACGACTCGTGAGGGAGTGTTTCGCCACATGTTCGTTGCACTCGGACAGAGTATTAGGGCATTTGATACGTGCCTTCGACCGGTGATTATAGTCGATGGGACCCACCTGAAGGGAAGGAATAAAGGAACTCTATTTGCGGCCGTCACATTTGACGGGAACGAGCAAGTATTTCCTCTTGCTGTTGGTCTCGGTCCGATAGAGAACGACGAGTCATGGACTTATTTTCTGTATAACCTGCGCAGATGCTACAATCCGATGGAAGATTTACTGATTGTGAGTGACCAACATAAGAGCATTCAGAATGCTGTTCGAGCCGTCTATCCGAATGCATTCCACGGGTTTTGCTATCACCATCTAGCAAAAAATCTGACCTCCTACGGTGCGCATGCTATAGGACTCTTTATAACTGCTGCCTACATGCATCGAGAAGAAGTTTTTGAAAACTACTTTTCGAAACTACATATCGAAAACCCTAATGGGGCGCACAGGCGCCTTTCTGAAATTGGGCCAGAGAGGTGGGCTAGGTCGAAGTGTCCGGTACGACGTTATAACTTCTTGACATCCAATGCTGTTGAATGCTTTAATAATCGTATGTTGTGGGCGAGGCGTTTACCTGTTTGCTCGTTACTTGAGATATTTCGCCTAATTTTAGAGAATTGGTTTGATGAGAAGCGGGGAGAAGCTACGTCAAGAGACCATGAGTTGACAATGCACACTTTTGAAAAGCTTTCTAACTCTGTGCAAGCCAGTATGACTCTTACCGTTCGAGCTACCACCCCACTTGTTTATAAAGTCGAAGAAAACAAAGTTTCTTATGAGGTCGACCTTCGAACATAGACATGCTGTTGTCGTGAGTTTGATTTGGATCAGATTCCATGTCGTCATGCCGTTACTGTTATAAGGTAATTGTCTATGCTGTTGTGTGTACATGGATGGTGGCCATTCAATGTTTTTGTCTATGCTGTCGTGTACACGGTCATGGCAGAATGCTTACGATCATAACCCACGATGGGCACGATCGTAACCCAAGATGGGCACGATCGTAACCCAATGGGCACGATCGTAACCCACGATGGGCACGGTCGTAACCCACGATGGGCACGATCGTAACCCACGATGGGCACGATCGTAACCCCACGATCGCCATGATCGTAACCCAATGGGCACGATCGTAACCCACGATGGGCACGATCGTAACCCACGATGGGCACGATCATAACCCCACGATCGCCATGATCGTAACCCACGATCGCCGTGATCGTAATCTACGATGGGACACGATCGGCACGATCGTAAACCACGATCGACACGATCGTAACACACGATCAGCACGATCGTGTTTTGCCATCGTGTGGAAAACAGGGCAGGTCTGGATTTATCCTGCACCTCATCAATATCAAAAATACATTATCCTATACAACATCCTTGACATAATTGCTTATTGTAACAGGCGCGCCGGCAATGGTTTGTCCGTGTACGATTTTGTTAGTCCTTATTTCAAGCAACAAGGCCTTAGAGAGACTTATAAGGAGCATATTAGTCCCATCCCACATCCTGATGAGTGGAATGTCCCACCGGAGATCTCATCCATCGTTTACGTACCTCCAGAGGGGGTACGACAAGCCGGCCGACCAAGGATGAGTCGCGCACGGTCCGCTGTTGAAAATTTGCCCGCAGGTGGACGGCCTCAGGTGTGCGGTAGGTGTAAAGGAACCGGCCACAATAGAAAATCTTGCAAAGCATTCATTCCCATAGGTGGTGTGGATTTGAATATCCCTGAAGAAACTAAAGGAATCGATGAACAAACGAGGCAAAGGCGCCGACAGAAGAAGAGGTGTAGCATTTGCCGTAATGATGACCATGACATAAGGGGATGTCCATACCGTGAAACTTAAATTGCTTATGTATTTTTATATTTTGTGACTTACTAGCAATAATCATGTGCTGATATTTTGATCCTATGGACCATGTATTGATTCAGTATTCTGATTATTAGTTGAAATGCATAATTTTGTGTCTATTTTCTTTACCTTTGAATTGAAATTTAAGTGTTCAGTTATGTAAAGCAAATAAAGGTGATTATGGAGCCAAACATTAACCATAACAAAGTAGCTCACTTCAAAGAGCAATAGTTTACAGCAAAGGGATATCCAAAGCATATAACTTTATAAAACAAAATTTAATCACCATCACACAAAAATATCTAATAATAACATAAAAAAACGATCACTTGGATCCCTTTTCCCCCATATGCTGCTGTATCTTTAGTCTTGTATCACCATCTTCATGAACTTCCTCTTCTAAAATAACTTCTTTGCTTTTCTTCTCAGAAATCTCCAAATCATTATCATCATCACCATCTAGTATGACTCGAGTGCTAGCAGTGTTTTTAAATAGGCCCTATTTCATGGAACACATTAATTTGCAATGATAGTCACTACACATACAACAAAATCAAAAAACTTACTCTGAGCATTGAGTATCTTCCTCTCGGCCTAGTTCTGTATGGTGGGTTGGGAGGAGGTATCCCCCTTCTTCTTTTCGGTGGTGGTGCTTCGATTCCTCCTAAATAGCTTTCTCGTAATCGGCCGCTCATTTCGCGTATTTGATTTTAATGGATTTTAACTGATGTTAATTGATTAGGGTTTGTAGTGAAAAGGGGGGCTACGGTAGGGAACATGTATTTCACTCTCAGTCAATGACGATGGGCTTATATTGAAAAAAGGGGGGGAACCGACCCACGATGAGATTTTATAATAAAATAATTTGATGTTGACCTTTGCAGTAAACACGATTGTGCACACGATCGCCGGGATCGTGTGTTCGAATCGTGTGACATGTTGGCAACCAGGTGTCACATTGTCTTTGGTGTCAAATTGGCACTGTATCCATGTATGCACACGATCGTGTACACGGTCATGTCCACGATGGACGATCGTGTCCACGATGGAACACACGATCGTGTGCACCAGAACATCAAGAATTTTCACTAATTTCTCAAATTACTCGTCAATTTAGGTGTTGTTACTTATATATTAACAATTATTTGTTAATGATACACTTATTTAAAAAGTTATTGATTGAATTAACATAATATATTGCATATCATGTGTCATCTATCATTCTCGGTGTATTAGTTAAATGCGGATAAGTTCAATCATCTGGATGAAATATCTCATATACTAATGAATTACAACGAAATGACAAATAGGAGTTTGTATAACAAGCTGTATAGTAATTAATGTTTGAACAAGCGATGTTTGAATCACAAAACATCATTCTAGATAATACAATAAATCAAATTTGCAAAAATACCAAAAGTTCATATGCACACGATCGTGACCCACGATCGTGTCCACGATGGAACACACGATCGTGTGCACAAGAACATCATGAATTTTCACTAATTTCTCAAATTACTCGTCAATTTAGGTGTTGTTACTTATATATTAACAATTATTTGTTAATGATACACTTATTTAAAAAGTTATTGATTGAATTAACATAATATATTGCATATCATGTGTCGTCTATCTGTTCTCAGTGTATTAGTTAAATGCGGATAAGTTCAATCATCTGGATGAAATATCTCGTATACTAATGAATTACAACGAAATGACAAATAAGAGTTTGTATAAGAAGCTATATAGTAATTAATGTTTGAACAAGCGATGTTTGAATCACAAAACATCATTCTAGATAACACAATAAATCAAATTTGCAAAAATACCAAAAGTTCATATGCACACGATCGTGACCCACGATCGTGTCCACGATGGAACACACGATCGTGTGCACGGCCGTGCCCACGATGGTACTCACCGTCGTGTGCACACGGTCATGCCAGCCATCGTGTGCACACGACAGCATCAACCCATGACCGTGGGTATGTTGCACACGATCGTAACACACGATGGCCACGATCGTGTGCATCCATCGTGTGTAACACAGAGCCAAAACATAAAGATTTAATAACACAACACGATCGTGACCCACGATGGTCACGATCGTGTTCATCCATCGTGTGTAACACAGAGCCAAAACATAAAGATTTAACATGACACATTCATATTGCCAAAACTGTCTAAATACAACATAAATATTTAACAACACACCATAAACCATTCTACATGTCTAAAGACAACATAAAGATTTTAGCAGCTAAACCATATCGATATTTCTTAATATATTTTTCATTAAGTTCCTTGATTTGGTGCCTTGCTCTGAGTTTGCGAGAGGCAGTCGATCCAAGTACATGCACGCGAAGGGGCCACAACCTGTGATTGTCGTTTTGTATGAACTGTAGCTCTCGTGGCATAATTTTGAAACTCATCTCCGTGTCATACTTCTTCTTCGATTGGTTGTTCAGCCAATACCCGGATTGAGCTAGCACACGAGGCATCAGACGCATAATCGGTCGCAGTTGGTTGAATCGGTATCGACCATCTTCGTGGTGGTGTGACAAGGAATCGTACAACTCCACGGTCCATGTTATGATGTCAATCTTGATAGTCACCCAGTGGCTCTGGTCGAGGCAACAAATGGCAATGATCTGTTGAAACAAAATATGTAATCATATAAAATCATCACATCAAACATAGCGAATCATTTATAAATCGTCAATTATTTATAAATATAAATTTCAAACTTACTTCGCTGCAATTTAACCATGGAACCGGTGTATCAAGACCTGTCATGTAGTCCTCGATGTATTTAGGAATTTTCCACTCCTTGTAAACCGGCTTCCCCGTCACCTTGATACCAAGTGGATCATCCGGATGGAGTCTTGCAAACTCGTTGGCCAAAACTAACTACAAAAAGCCAAACCACAAAATTAAAAAAAATCGATATCACACCAATGATATACAAGTGAGTAGGTTATAGAACTTACGTAAAATAGGGAGCCGGCAAGTACAGTGCCAACTCTAAAGACACCAACACTACGGACTCCCCTCCGAAGCCTCGCTCGAGTCGCAAGCACATAACAGCCTATCACCTCGGCATCAAAGTCTTCACGACTAGACTCTATCCGGTCAAATAACGCCTGAGTGAGAGCATGCCCAGTCTCCAAACACCGGACAATAGCATCACGTGGCTGCTCCCTCCTAAACTGTAGGTACAACTTCTTCAGAGCCTCGCTATCTCTTGGAGGCGCAACCACAAAAGGCTCCCGAAGAGCAGCAGATGGTCGACTCACTCGCGGTGGAAGACTACGCTCACCCAAATGCTGCGTTCCGGCATTCTCACCATCTTCGTCACCCTCAACATCCCTCTCACAACTATAACGATCAAAGAGTTGTACAGCCGGCTGCTCGATCTCAAAAACTGGCTGCTCGATCTGAAATGGAGGTTGCTTCTCAGGACCACCACCCTCACTTCGAACCATCGCACTGTAACGATGCTCGTCCTAAAACCAGTCGAACATCGTCCCATACTGCTGAAACGGCGCCTCAAATGGCTCATACTGATGCTCGTAATCAAGGGGCTGCTGAGTCCGCTCAACAGAATGATGAATCTGAGAATGGTGACTGTGCTGGACCTCAGAATGGTGGGTAGGCGGATGCTGAGAATGGTGACTCGGCTGACGCTGAGAATGGTGACTCGGCTGACGCTGAGAATGATGACTAGGCTGACGATGAGAATGGTGACTGTGTGCTGCGCCAGAGACTGAGTGACGTGGAGGGTCAGGAATCCTCCACTGGGGGCTGCTAACAGATGCAGAATGACGAGGCCTATCATGGCTCCCAGCTGAGTAGTGTATCGGGCTCCTAGAACGTCTATGCATAGGTCCGAAGAAATCCACGATCCCAGAAAGCACCCGACGAGAAACTCGAGCAATAAATCCGGACTCAGAATTGTCGTACAAGATCGCCTTCAAACGGCGATCGAAGTACTCATCCCTGCTCGTGTCCTGGGTGTGGTCCGGACAAGGAAGTCCGTGGACACAACACACCCTCTCTGACTGCCTCTCCCGGTCCGATGTCTCTGCACCATCTACTGGTGGGGTACTCTGCCGGCATCGCTTCGACACTTTATGTGCCGACTCATATGTAATCAATTTTCTAGCAGCCTTCTTCAACCCATCCATAACTTTCTTCCTCGGGATTGGCGCAGGCTCATCCTCCTTATTCTTCACAGCTATTCTTACAGGCTTAATGAACTTAACGTCATATGGCGAGCCATTCTCAAAGCTCAGGTAGTAGTACTCAGCCTCATCCTCCTCCAAATGCGGTAAAGAGGGAAGTACTCTGTGCTGCAAAATTAGTCATTAAATAATACCATTAGATGGGCAATCACATAACGTTTAAGAGATGAAGTCAGGAGAAAATACGTTTACAAATTTATGTACCTTATCGTCGAAGAAATGAGTGAAATCACAAAATATCTTCCTCGTAGTCCACATCAAACACCGGGGGACTTGGACAGTTTTATCTCAAATACCACACAATGCTCCCAATGAAGGAATCATCTCATACGACCATATTTGTAAAGCCCAAACAGGACCATAGAAGTGATAGTCCTTGTGCTCTTGTCCCTCCTTCATGGCAACGTTGCCTATGTAGTAAGATAAAACCCCAAAGGCATAAGAACCCCAAGGAAATATATCCCACTGCTCGAAATCCTCCACTAATGCCCATGCCCATGTCTCGACCATCATGTCGTCACGGCATAGGATAAAGTAGTAGTATATAAGCAAATTGGCAACCTTGACATAATCTTTTATGTCTCTACCAAAATCTCGAGCATTGAACCTCTTCCGCAGAACACTAACCTTAATATTTTTGCCATGGAGTATTCTGTGGAAAATACCGTCAGACGGAAGGAGATGGTCGTCCTGGGGATGGAAGGTAGAGTTTCCAAAATGGAGACCCGTGATCATGGCAAAATCACGGGCCGTAAAACGACTGGTCCTCCCGTAAACCTGGAACCACGACTCATCCGGGGGGATTTGATCACCCTCCAATTGACGGGCAATCAAGTGATGTAGGGCAGTATTTGAACTCCCATTCCTCCTAACTTTAATCAAGCGCCCCAGGACCCCCTCGGTCAAGCTCTCGATAGCTCGATCAGCAACTGCGGAATTGCGGCCCATACTTCTTAATGTCTCAATGATCTCTTTAAATACCGCCCCCCGTATGTAAAGATTCACTTGGCGTGTAACAAAACGCAATGTAGGTCTTTTCCATACGCAACCAGTCTGGAATATGGACATACAACTCATAAGAATATGATAGAATGCTTAAGAGAACGAAAAAAAAATTCTGCCTTGCATACGATCGCAGGCACACGATCGATGCCCGTCGTGTGAAGACCATCGTGTGCCACACGACGGTTCCTGCAACGACGGCGATCGTGTACTGCGATCGTGCAAGGCAGGAGCTTTTGGTCTTCTAGCACACGACGACACACACGATCGACGACCGTCGTGTGTAACCATCGTGCCCACGAAAGACCATCGTGTACACGATGGTCTCATCTTCTTCAGCACGATCGTGGGAAGATGAACAACCGTCGTGGCACGATCGTGTGTGAATGAAAATACACTAACCGGCGGCGCATTGACGAATTGCTCTTCAGATGGAGTGTCACTAGCGGAACTTCTGGCGTCTTCGGATTCTCTGTGGTAGTCGGAGGTCGACATTTTCTGGCCGGCGAAGGGTTTCACGACGGGAGAGTTTTTTTACAGAGAGGAGGAGAGTTTTTTTGCAGAGGAAAATATTGAGTTGTGAGACCGTTTTTTTATTGTTGTTTCGTTTTAATAATCTTCCTTTTTCTTTTTTATGTTTTTTTTTCTTTTAGTGGTAGACTTTAAGGGTAATAAAGTCTTTTAACACATTTTGGTATCAAAAACTTATAGTTTTATGAATGGGGATATATAACTTGTTACTTTTATGCTTTGGTACTAAAAAAGAGAGGACCCTTAAAATAATTATGCAATCACGTCAAAAATATTTACACGTTTAATTTTATATTCTAAAATCTTCCCTTCCATAAAACGACGATTCGGCTGATAATATGCTATTAAAAAAATTAGTATTAGGAAGAAATAATTTAAAGTTCGTAAACTTAGTAATTTATAATTTAATACAACTAAAGTAACAATATAAATATATATAGGGGTTGGTACTGGTGAGAATGAGTTTTAAGTTAAGAAATAAGAATAAATTTAGTACACAAATTTTGATTAAATGGATGGTCAAAATTTGTTCACATGAAAATTTATGTACGAAATGTATTGTTTTAATGCGTCGATATTTTGATACATATATATAATGCATACTTTTAATGATTAGCATTTTATTGCATGGAATGCGTATTTTTTATGCATAATCTAATCTAAACCGTAAATCACCCAAAATTTGATGGTTCAAGTTTATCCCGTATTTCTTAGTCAAAAATCATTCTCATTTGATCCATCATATATATATATATATGTGTGTGTGTGTGTTATGGCATCAAATGTAACAATAAAGTACAATGCTATCATCTAAAATATATTAAAAAATAAAATAAAAGAAATTAATTATTTTTTCAATAACACAATCAAATTGTTGTGTTTGTTTATCACACTAATTTTCCGTTTTTCTTCACTGCTACAAAATATACTTTTTACGACGCTCAATTTACATCGGTTTAACGAAAACCGATGTAAAAATTAAAAATACGGTCAATTTACATCGGTTATCAAATAAAACCGATGTAAAAAATAAAATTTTGGTCAATTTACATCGGTTGTTCAAATAACCGATGTAAAATTATTATATATTTACATTGGTTGTCCAAATAACCGATGTAAAAACTAAAATTACTATATTTTACATCGGTTGTTAAAATAACCGATGTAAAAAATTATATATTTACATCGGTTGTCCAAATAACCGATGTAAAAATTAAAATTACAAAATCGATGTAATTAATACTTTTTACATCGGTTTTGGAATAAAAAATAAAAATGGTAAATTTTACATCGGTTTCTCTAAAACGGTCATAAAATTCTTTTTTTAAAAACATGTATTTTTATTTATGATGATTCTTTAAAATATAAAAGAAATGAAAAATAAAAAATAAAAATAAAAAATCATTTTTTCGAAATAATACAAAAAAGAATAAAATTGATAATCCAAAACCGATGTATAAAATAGTAATTTTACATTGATTTTGAATAACTGATGTAAAAATTAAAATTAGGTTAATTTACATTAGTTATTCCAAAAACAATGTAAAATTAATACTTTTTCATCAATTTTAGAATAACCCATGTAAATAATAAAAAGGGAAAAACTTTACATCGATTCTTCTAAAACCGTCATAAAATCCTTTTCTTAAAAATATGTATTTTTATTTACGATGATTCTTTAAAATATAAAATAAATGAAAAATAAAAAACAATCTAAAAAAATCATTTTTTCCAAAATAATACAAAAAGAATAAAATTAATTTTTTTATTTTTATTTAAAAGGTAGATACCAAAATGTATTTAAATATAATATAAATATAAAGTGTTCAAACAAATAACTATAGCCTAGTGGTTGGGACTTGACTCCCCAACCCCAAGGTTGAGGGTTCGAATCATTATGGTGACAAAGTGCAATATATTGTTATTTCAGGTGTGGGTTCGGGTCGGGTCGGGTCTGAGTGGGTTTCGGGTTGGGGTCGGGGTGACAAACCTTCCATAAAACATAAGACATTTTACATCGGTACTTTTTAAAACCGATAAGACATTTTACATCGGTTCGTATCAAAACCGATGTACAATGTAAATATTTTTACATCGGTTTTAAAAAGAACCGATGTAAAATGTGAATGTTTGATGACGGTTTTGGAAGAACCGATGTAAATGTATATTTTTTATGACGGTTTTGGAAGAACCGATGTAAAACGTGAACTTTTATTACGGTTTTAAAACCGTCGTAAAATGTGCCCACTTTCTACGACGGTGGATTTTACGACGGTTCCAAAACCGTCGTAGAAACCCTTCCAGAACTGTCGTTAAAACCCCTTTTTGTAGTAGTGATATAGTCACTGAAATTTTAGGATAATTAAAAGATTATCCAATCACATTTAAAAATATATACAATCAATTTTATTCCCCCAAAACAAATTGTTTTGATTCATATGCTATTGTTTAAATTCATTAGTTATAGTTTTTAGAAGATATATATTTTTTTTAATTTATATAATCAAATTTAATTAAATTACCAAAACATATATAATTGCTCGAGCACAAGTTGGACTTGATATTGAGAATTTGCATCTTTCAAAATATAATAAAAAATAATATAAAATTTCTCATGAAATTAGTTATTTCCTTAAAAATACAATCACTTAACTCAATTTTTTTTCTCATACAAACTTTCCATTGTCGAAAGATTAAAATTTTAAAATTATTAAAATAATTATCATGTCACAATAGACAGATTTACAATTAAGTTGCAAGTATTATCGAATTATTTTCTTCTTTGAAGATGATTCTAGTGATCATTAATATGATATTATTAAAAGTCAAAAGCTTATATATGTTCTAAAGATATCTGTGAAAATTTATAAAATCAGCAATTATATGATCTAAAGAATTAAAATTATCGAATTATGTATAAATGCTAGATACTCAATCAAAGTAGCGTAAATGCGGTATTTGGAGAATTGCTTTGGCCGGTATTCTGCTATGGAGAATTGCTTTGGCCCGTATTCCTTCTAGAGATAATCTGGTGTCTCGTGGTATCGTTTTAGACTCTAACCTATGTTCGGTGTGTTCTACTACTTTAGAGACGGTAGAGCATGTCTTTGCTGATTGTGTTGAGCTTCGCGGTATTTGGAGTAACATTAGCAGGTGGTGGAACGTTCCTACTCCTTGTATTGTTTCACTTGATTCTCTTATTGAATGGGCTGATCATTCTAAGCTTTCGGTACTGCAGCATAAATGCTTTGATGCGGTTATTTATACGGCATTTTGGGTTTTGTGGAATTTCCGCAATTCCTTTATTTTTGATTCGGTGAAGTTTAGGAAGTCCAATATTTTCGATGACATAGTCTCTAGATCCTTTTTTTGGCTTTGTAATCGGCGAAAGAATTGTAAGATGTTATGGGGGGTTTGGTTACAAAACCCTGCCGTTGCTTGTAATATGTAACATTTTTCTAGCTTCTTGCTAGTTTTTCTATATAAGTTTTTGCTGTTCCAAACAAAAAAAAAAACTAACGTAAATGCGCATCATTTGAAATGTATTAGAAAATAAAATAAATAAATCTAAAATCTTTGAGAATTGATTATAGTTGCAGTAGCAGAATCAACTCGTTTAGGCATTTTGTCTTCACGAATATCTTAATTGTCTGAATGATTAAAATTTTAAGGTGATAAAAATAATTATCCATTCATATTTAGAATTATTTAAATTAATTTTTATTCTCTCAAAATTAGTTTTTATTCATACAATATTTATCAAATTAGTTGTTTCTATATATTTTATGAACATATATTTAAAAATTTATAAAATCAATAATTATATCATTTAATATAATAAAACATATATAATGGAGGGACATAATTTGTAACAAAAGAATATACAAAGGTGCATTCTTGCAGCGAAATCAAATAATGCTACAACACAATCGAATAATTTATCTATTTTCTCCCATGATTTTTTTTTTTAAAGATTGAAATTTTAAGGTAATTTTTTTCATTTATATTTAGAAAGATTTATAATTAAGTGTGTCCACTAAAATTTTCTTCTACGAAGGATGATTATACTGATATAATTAAACATGCGAAATATTTATAAATGCTAGAGTGTTGAACCAAAATAGTACAAATGAACATCAATCAAATATAATAGAAAATAAAATAAACAAAAATTAGCTCTCACCAAATGAATTATTTTTGCAATAGCACAATTAAATAATATTTTAATTTTCTTACACAATTTATTTATATTTTTGAATGACTAAATTTTTAATATGGTTAAAAATTTATATACTTTATTAAAAATAAATGACATATATATGTTTAATATATCTGTAACAATGAGTAAAATATGTAGATTTTAATATTTTATTCCCGTATATTAGATTATATTACCCATCAAAATTTCTTTGCTTGTCTGATATAGGAAAGTTTAATTTCAATAATTTAACTCATTCTATATTTTCTTAAACAATACAATTTGTTGTGTTTACTTATTTAAAAATTATGATTATTCCATCTTCGAGATGAAAAAATATCATGGAAAATTTATTGAGATGAATTAAAATATCAACAACTCTAGGTGTTGAGAAAAAGAAAAGTATTAGTCCTCAAAGATGCAGGAATGATGTTAACCTCATCGGAATCAAAGTAAATTTTTGATGAATAGAGCAAATATTAGAAAAATCTAGAAGATAGAACGATTGTTTTGGAAGGAAAAACTAAGATGATAATTTAATGATAACATTTCTTATTTTTTATATGCATCATAATTTATGTAGAATTAGAATTAAATTATAAATACGTTTTTGAATTATTTTGGTAGATTTACGACACAATGATTTGTTTTTTACTTTATTTTTTTTATAAGTTTTACTTTAGTATGTAGAACTTAAATAACGTGTATCACAAAGGTCGCACGCCACCATTTCCATATAGTTTATTTGATCAAATGTTGAAAGTTTGTGTATGTTTGTTTGAATATTTTATATCAATTGAAGTTTAAATAATGCAAGCTGCAATTTTTTATTTTTTATTTAATTAATTGTGACTTTGTATCAATTGAAACATACGCTGATGATATATAAACAATCGAAACATGATATGTAGCAGATGAGCATGAAAAACAGCAAACCCACCGAATATTTTTTTAGTATATATACGGCAAAATTGTGGGGACTGGGGACTATACTTATCTAGAATCAGCAAACCCACAAAATATTTCTGGCTTTTTTAAGGGGTAGGATCCTCTGCAGTGCACAGCATGGTGCTGTGTATTGTCGGCCGTTAGATCGGACACATACACACACATCCGCACGAGTGTATTTAATCTAACGGCCTACAGTGCACAGCACCATGCTGTGCACTGTAGAGGATCCTGCCCCCTTTTTTAATCTAGTCCATCGTTTTTTTTTTTATTTAATCTCGGTGTTAATGATGATGCTATGGTGGATTACATATGTCTTTTTTGTTAAGTCCAATGAATATGAGCTTGACCTAATTATTTTATCTCTTTTCTCCTATCTAATTATACTAGTTGTATAACTTATCGAAACTCGACGAATAATCACATTAAATTATATTTATAAATAAAAAATTAAAAATAATTTAATATTTTTTGTTAGGGTTCAGTTACTAGGAATCGTACAGCAGCAGTACACACCAATAAATAGAAATGATGATGATGAGATTCAGCCATCCGAACTCATTTAAATTTATGTATTTGTACTCGCCCTAAACGCGATCGAAAAATAATTTTACTATTTATTCCAGTTTAAAACTCGTATAGTAAATAGTCCAGCCACTCAGACCCATTTAAAATTATATACCAGTATTCATCACAAATTCGACTAAAAGATGACCGTATTACCCATTAATATCACAAACCCCATATAATATCCGTTAATTACTAAACATATTTAAAATTAATACAATTTAAATAACAAAACATAAGTTGTTATAATAATTGATTAATCCACCTCAATAAAATCCAAACATTGTAGAGAAAATGTTAGGAATGAATATTACAAATGATAAAAAAATTAAAGTTAAATTCCTAGTATAAGTTTGAAATTATACAATCTTCAAAAAGCTTTATAATTTGTATATCTATGCTTTGACGTAGGATTCATGGTTTTAGATAAATAAGAAAAAAAATTGGTATTCTGAATTCATATTACTTTATATATTTATTTGGAAGTCAAGAAAATCGAGTTTTTTAAAAATAATGAAAATAATATTTATGCATATATAAATTGGATATTAAAAAAATAAATAAATACATATTTGAGCCATTAAAATTTACTTAATAATTTACCAAAATAAATTTTCCAATAAAAATAAAATAATTCATCTGGTCGATTAATAGAGGGCCAAACTAAAGTGATGCTACAAAATAATTGTATGATAGCAAAGTACACGTTTATTTTAAATACCTATTTAGTTATTCAATTATTGAAAATTAAAGTGGAAGAGAAGATTTAAATAAATAAGAATTTAAAAAATAAAAATATTAAGTATGAGAGAGTTAATATGATGCTCCAGATGCGTAATGGTATTTTATATATATAATACAATTATTTTTTGGGTTCTATCTTTTTGATACCAAAAGACATTAATACCCTTAAATCTATCACTAAAAGGTAAAAAAGGAAAGTCAACATCAACACTTTTTTGGAGGATATTTTAGTCTTTTTAAGCAAAATGGTATCAATAACTTACACTCTTATGAATGAGGATATATAACTTATCAATTTTATGCTTTGGTATTAAAAAATTGATTCTCACTTATTTTTTAATAAGATTTATTAATGCAAAAGACTCGTCCGTTATACTTATTAATTATGTTCAGCCACACGGAGTTCCTCACCGCTGCAGAAAACAATGAAAATTCAAAAAGATGAGGCAAAGATTCAGTCACTCGAACCAGTTTATAATTTATATAACTCTACATGTCTGAAATTTTATTTTTAATAAAGATAACACTATTTATTTGGCCAACTCAATAATTGGTCAAATTAATTGCCTATAAGAAATATGATGGTAAAATACACATTAATTATAAATATTTATTTAGTTCTCTAATCAGTGGGGTCTCATTCAAAATCAACGTGGCATGAAATACTTTACATAAAAAAAATCTAAAAATGAGAAAGTAACACATATAAGAAATAGTTAAAGTGGTGCTCTGAATAATATATATATATATGAGTGATATACATCTGGCAACCTTTTTAGATGTCATATAAACAATTGGGTCTCTATGTTTTCATATTTTAGGACGAAGGACAAAACTTAACTACTTAAAGTTTGTATTTACAGTTAAGGACAAAAGTCAACTTTGATGCTGATGACATAGGAGAGAGAGAGGAAAATCTATTTTCTTTTCCCTTTTCTTTTATTAGTGGTCGGGGCTAAAATCAGCAAAATCCAGAAAAAATCTAAAAGTAAACACACAAATATCTTGTTAACGGGAGAAGACGGAAAAAATGGCTCGTTTCTTAATTTTTTCTTTTAAAAGAAATATTTTATTCAGTAATATTGAATAAACCAATTTCAAAGAAATATTTTATTTCAGGGGTAAAATGAACTTTACGGAGAAAGTCAACCATTTGCCTGAAATTGGACCTCATCGTTATTTTTGAAAACATAGGGACTCAAACATTTAGTAGGCATCTAATAAGGTAATTGAGTGTAAATTCCCCATATATATATATATATATATATATATATATATATATAAGTAAAATTATTTATTTGGTCAACATAAAAATTGACCCAATTAATATTAGCCAAATTTATAATGCGTCGGCCAAATTAATTTTCTACTTATAATTTGACCAAATTAAATTTTCAATAAAAATAAACTATTCATTTGTCTTAATAATCGGACAAATCAATATTAGCTAAATTATTTTTCTCAATAAAAATAAATTTATTAAACTCATGGTGCAAAATAAATATGGAGTAAATTATATGTATTGATTTTAAATATTTATTTAGGTTCCCCAATCCACATATCCTCATTTAGGATTGATGTGATATTTAAAATTTTAGATAAATACAATTAGTGCAAGTTAGATAATCGACCAAAATAGATTCTCTAATAAAAAATAAAATAACTTATTTGGCTAACTTAATAATTGATATTATTAATATTGACCAAACTAGAATTTTCAGTTACATAAAATTACTAAATAAAATAGAGTGAGATTCAAATTTTAGATACAGTTAAATATCGATAAATGAATGTTCGATAAACGAATAACCTCGCCAAATGAAGGTCCCAACTCTTTATAACATGTTCAAATTTTCTTTCGATAAATGAATAATTTTGTTAAATGAATATTTTTTCTCGGTCCCGGTCATATTCATTTATCGAGGTTTTACTGTAAATAGAGTTAACGTAAATTTAATAATTAACCAAATTATTTTTTACTAAAAAATAAAATTATTTATTTGTCCAACTTAACAATTGGCCAACTTAAACACAATAAAATAAAATTCTTAAACTTGTATGTGAAATAACTATGAAATTGAAAATACATATTGAATTCTGAGTATTTATTTAGGTTCTCTATTGGTGGAATTCTATTTTAAATCGATGTGATTCAAGACATTGTATTCTATTATTTAGGTTACATATCTGTTAAGTACCATTTTGAATCGACGTGGGATTAGAGATTTTAGATAAATATGAATTCAAAATTAAGAGAATGACACGTAGGAGAGAGGGTTAATGTGGTGTTTCAAATCCGTAACGCTATTATATATACAAATTAGTTTTTTACTAAAAAATGAAACAATTTATTTGTCCAACTCAACAATTGGCCAACTTAAACACAATAAAATAAAATTCTTAAGCTTGTATGTGAAATAACTATGATGTTAAATAATACACATTGAATTCTGAGTATTTATTTAGGTTCTTCATTTGTGGAGTTCTATTTTAAATCGATGTGGGATTCAAGACATTGAATTCTATTTATTTAGGTTATCTATCAGTTAAGTACCATTTTTAATCGATGTGGGATTCAAGATTTTAGATAAATATGAATTCAAAATTAAGAGAATGCCACGCATGAGAGAGGGATAATGTGGTGTTTCAAATCCGTAACGCTATTATATATACAAATTAGTTTTTTACTAAAAAATGAAACAATTTATTTGTACAACTTAACAATTGGCCAACTTAAACACAATAAAATAAAATTCTTAAGCTTGTATGTAAAATAACTATGAGGTTGAATAATACACATTGAATTCTGAGTATTTATTTAGGTTCTCCATTGGTGGAGTTCTATTTTAAATCGATGTGGGATTCAAGAGATTGAATTCTATTTAGGTTATCTAAGTACCATTTTTAATCGATGTGGGATTCAAGATTTTTAGATAAATATGAATTCAAAATTAAGAAAATGCAACGTAGGAGAGATAGTTAATGTGGTACTTCAAATTCGTAATGCTGTTATATATATATATATATATATATATATATATATATATATATATATATATATATATATATATATATATAGAGAGAGAGAGAGAGAGAGAGAGTCAGGTTCAAACGAGAATGCTAACTATTTAAGAGAATACGAGAATGATCACTCATGTATAAAATTATATATGATTTTACACTGACGGAAAAAATCATATATGATTTTATACTGACCAAAAAAATCAAATATATACGTATAAAATTATATATGATTTTGTACTGATTTACACACTCACGTAATCATATATGATTTTGTATGTGAATCATATATAATTTTGTACATGGGTGACCATTTTCGTATTCTCTTAAATAATTAGCATTCTAGTTTCAATATCTCTCTCTCTCTCTCTCTATATATATATATATATATATACACACCAGTCAGTAAATTATTCTTTTACTACCATTTTTTTCTTTTTAGAATGACCCTCCAAGTAATTAGCACCAACACCCAAATATTGAATCACCTTCTCCATACACTCCGAGCTTAAGTACCTCGACTAATATTCAACTTTTTACTCTCATTCTCTATTCATTTTCTCCCTCATGAATTAACACTCAAAATAATAAGTAGATTGAGTACCAATATTCAATTTTTTACTTCTCAATTTCTCTTACCACTTTCTCTCTATAATTACCATATCAAGTAATTGACTTTATCATTCAATTAGGTTACCATCCCAAATTCATCCAACCTTTTGCATTCCCTCCATCAAATTTTTAGCCCCCTTCTATATCCACTTTCTCTCTTTAAAATTACCATTTCAAGCAATTGACGCCAATATTCAACTTGGTTGCCCCTCATCTCACTATTAATATTCTCTCTATAATTACCATCCCAAATAATTGACACCAACATTTAATTTTTTACTACCCCATCTGCCTACCCACTTTCTATCTCTATGATCAGTGATCACAACCCCAAGTAACTAGCACGAGTATTCAACTATTTACTCCTCCATCTCTTTATCCTCTTTCTTTATCTAGAATTACCACTCAAAATACTCAGCACTAACATTCAACTTCTTAGCCACATCTCTCTACCTACTTTCGCTCTCTATAATTACTATATCAAATAATCGATACTAATATTCAACTTTTATCCCAAACATCTTTACCCATTTTTCTCTCTTATCCTTCTTGAGACATCACCGAGTCCTTATCGAGGCATCACACACATCTTCTCGAGGCCGCACTGAGTCCATACGAGGTACTCACAACACCGTTTTAACAGTTTAGGCTGCCACATCTCTTTTCAGAAGGCGTTTGAGAATATCTATTTTTCAAATGAACAATTTGAAGACATATTGATAACAGATCATGAATGTTTGGAATCCATAATATTCACAGCACACAATAACACACTAATGTACCTTTAACATATCCTCAGATACACCCAAATGGATCTTAAATACGTACATGTTGATTAAATACAATGAAATACAAAACATATGAACCTTGATTATATTTATACACATCCCGAAATCCTAACATGCACAATCAATATAGTTTCATTTTCTCAAATCGATTATCATCAACATCACGATTCAAATTCGACCATTATTATCATAATCCCGATAAATTCCCAATCAACTTGATAACGACCAATCATTCTACACTAATCTCAACATGTTACAAGCATAACATCTCATCTACTCGTCATTTATTCATGTCATTTATAGGTTCAAGATTCATTCTTAAATCATCTTAATCATTATAGAAAATTCAAGAACTCCTCAATCCAGCACAATCTGATGTAACTCAACAAAAATCAAACTTGGAAACCATCAAGAACTAGAAGTCAACTCATCTAAATCATCTTGATATATCAACATCCCAATCAAATCCTTCGAAGTTGTTATCGACGTGATTAATCTCCCCCCATCAAGTGTTTTCCAAGCTCCAATATCGTACATGTAAGTCTATGAAGGTCCCAAAGACTAAGAGTAGAGGTTGTTGTTGGAATCGTTAATGATTTTAATTTTATTTTGTGAAATTAAATATCATAGGATCGATCTACGTTTCGAGTAGATGATCGTTGTATATTCACTTTCTCTAAACCGATTCCCGGTGAGTGAAAAATAGTGAATTAAAGTTTGTCACTTAATTGTGAATAAATGAGGGATGACTATCCCACATTGAATAATGAGCTATCATTACTCAAGTATATAAGGAGTTACCTTTATTCATGTAATAATTAATGGCACATGTGTATGGCCTTAAAGCCAACATGCGCGCACATGCGTGCGCCGCCGCCCGCCCGCGCGCCTCGACCGCGAGCCGCGGGCTGTGGACCTTGGACCTTGGATCTTGGCAATTGGTCTTTGGACTGGGCCTTGGCTTGCTTAAAGAATTTTTGGACATGTACGTACATCCCTCAAGCGATTAAGAAGCATAATACAGTCCAGGTGTATCCTGACTGTTCAAATTCAGGCAGTAACCTCCCAGGTGTAATGAGGAGGAGTTATGGCTGCATTTGAATTGTGTAACTCCAGTGTTCAATGCAGGCATGAATGCCTCCATTATGACAGCCATTAGTGCTGTGTTTAAACCCCTGTAAGTGTGAGGTGGCCTATAAATAGGTGCATGCTCATTGCATTCTACACACTTGCAAAAAAAAAAAAACGAACAAAAACTCAAAGTTTTCTCTGCATACAACATACAGTTCTTAGTAGTAAAAGCTTCGTCCTCATCTCGTTCCAGTTCGTCGGAGCTCGTGGGTGTGTGGTGCTACTACCTTCGAGACAAAGCCGTTTTATCTTTGGGGACGACACGCCTAAACCGAGGGCACTACCGGAGCGTATCTCGTCTTGCGGAAGGTGGCCTTCCTCGACTTGGCTACTAGTTTTATACGATTTTCTATTTTCTTCTTGTAATTTCAATTTAGTTTCGAGTTCTGTAATTTCTTTTTCGTTCGACTTATATAATTTCTGGTTTTCGAGTTGTACTTTTATTTTTCCAGTTGTAATTTAGTTTTGCCCGGCAAGTTTTCCCAAATAACTTTCCAACAGTTGTTGCGCTATTTAACTTGATGCATATTACCGTGGTAACAAGCCTTACTTGTGGCCGCAACTTTTAGGACATACGCCACAACCCAACGTCTTCTGGTCTTAATTCGCTCAATGCATTCTCACGTAAATTGGGCATATTTGTTATGGTCGTAATCTTCACTCAGTACAACCATAGCATTCAACATTTATGGATGTAACTCGTCCAGCTTACGGTCATAGGTCCACTATTACACGGCCAAGTAATTCTCCTCTATCTTATAGGCTCGGCTCGACTCTTCTCAATGTATCGACTTTGCGGACACACATAACCTCGGTGAAGCAGCTTCCTGGATAAAATACCACATTATGATCATCATTACACAATATTAATATGATTTAATTTCTCATGAACCGTCCATAAAACAAACAAGTCAACCTCTACTGGAGTAATTAAATTTTAATTATACCCAAATTTTCCATTAAATTTTTTGAATATTACAGATATTATACGATCTAGTTGATTCGACATATCCTACAATCGATTGCAAATGAGATAGGCCCCTACATCGTGCTCTATTGTGTTGAGAAAATGGCCTCAAAGATTCCCAACAACCCTCCCAAAGAACGAAAATAGAGAAAAATAAATAACACAAGAATATACGTGGAAACTCCAAAACCGGAGAAAAACCACGGGCATCCAGAGAGAAAATTCCACTATATGACAAATTGTTACAATCACATAGATTAATCTCTCAAGCCAACCCCCCAATTACACATACACTCTCAAAGATTTAACTCGCATCTTTCTACTCTCTAAAACAAGAGACCAAGAAAGAAAGAGTAAAATACTTAATGTGTATTTTATGGGGTGCATTAAATTCAAAGCCTTGGACTCCCTTTTATAGGCTTGAAGTCCCCTTCACCTTCCATTCTTCAACCGATGTGGGACAAACACTTTAAGTCTTTTCTTTCATTCTAGCCAAAATTCCCAACAAACTCCACCTTGGCTAAATAAAAGAAAATCTTCTCTTCGACACCGGCAACCATTGTTTGAACCAACAATCATAATTCTTAAAAACAGAGAATTATCATACTCCATCATAAAAGAGTATCACCACTTAGAAAGATCCCTTCTAAGAATTTCACCTCGGCACATGTCGAAAAACTTGCTGAAAATTTATGGTGCTACTCCCATCTCTTGGCTCCCATGGAAGTCCTCCAGCCATCGACATAACATCCACCGCACACCCCGCATCTATGCCAAGCCAATACCCTGTGTGCAATTTGTGGACCAGCTAACACCATCACATCCTTTTTCATGACAACTCCAACATGCCATAAGAATGCACATTCCCTCCCAAAAGGAAACCTTCTTCAATCATGATGATAGCAACGGAGCTATTTGCCTGACCAGCTCCACCTTGATCTTCATAGACCAAGCAGTATGCCCACATTCTCCGCACTTCAGCACTACTCGAACCCGGCATACTTTTCATTCACTTGTGTAACCCGGATTGTATCAACATATCCTTGACTTGAACTTGCCACAAGCCAAAATTGATCCTTCCGTCAAACTTCTCTACATCGAACCTCATGGGACTAAACCTTGACATCGTATCCGTATCTCAAACCCAACAGAATCCTCGTTTCTGATGTGGAAGATCAGATAGAACTGCAACCACAGAGCATACTCCGAACCTCTGAAATACCGAGACACCCTCCAATACGACCAATAGAAATTTGTTTCTGATGTGGAAGATCAGACAAAGCTGCAACCACAGAGCATACTCCAAACATCTAAGACCGAGACCTCCCCCGAACCTGGCTCCGATACCACTTGTTGAGAAATAAAAAATCAGATCCCACATTCATCCACTAAGGATGAGCAGAAATAACCGAAAAATAACATGAAAAAATAATAGTAATCCACAACACAAGAATATACGTGGAAACCTCAAAACCGGAGAAAACCACGGGCCTCCAGAGAGAAAACTCCACTATATGACAAATTGTTACAATCACATAGATTAATCTCTCAAGCCAACCCCCCATTACACCCACACTCTCAAAGATTTAACTCACATCTTTCTACTCTCTAAAACAAGAGACCAAGAAAGAAAGAATAAAATACTTAATGTGTATTTTATGGGGTGCATTAAAATCAAAGCCTTGGACTCCCTTTTATAGGCTTGAAGTCCCCTTCACCTTTCATTCTTCAACCGATGTGGGACAAACACTTCAAGTCTTTTCTTTAATTCTAGCCAAACTTCCCAACATAGTGATCCAAACGCCCAGCTTTTAACATTAAAATTATATCTATTACTACTCCGTTATTTTGTTAGGATGGTTTAAATTAAACTTGAATACAGTTCAGTTGTCCGGCTTTCGAAACAACCCATTTTTCCTCATCTATAATTTCCTACATTTAGTAAAAAAACCCATAAAATCTTAAAAAAATTTAAATTACTAGATAATGGCACCGTATTATAATGAATTCATATTTAAATGTTTATTTTAATATAATTTATAATAAAATTAGATATAATATATATGCTGTGCTTATCAATTACTTATAAAACCAACAATGAAATTAGGTTTTATAACTACAGAATCCCCGCAAAGCAAAATAGTGCTTTGCTCTTCTTTCATAATAATGTCGCTTGTCACATTTAAATTCCGTAAACCGGGGAGATACCATTTTCAAAACGGGCCAGTTTAAAAAAAAACTCGAAAAAGAATAACATATTATGCACCAGCCGGGAATCGAACCCGGGTCTGTACCGTGGCAGGGTACTATTCTACCACTAGACCACTGGTGCCTCATGGAGGAAAAAGTGAGAGGTTTTTTAATTGACTATTAATATATTTTTGGCAAAATAACAATGTACACATACCTGCGTGCAGTGAAACTTCTATAAATTTAATACTCGATAAATTTAATAAAATTCTATAATAATAAATTTTCCGTCCAAACTTAGGCCATTTTAAAAAACGAGTCATTTGATAAATTAGTAAGGTAATGATTTATGAGAAAAACTTTAAGAAAAATACATATGCAGAACCTCCATCAATTAAAAATCATAAAAATTACAAATATAAGTCACTAGATAAATAATTAATTTAACTAAAACAATTTAAAAAGAATAAATATGTAATTGCTTGGTTTTCCTTAAAATTCAAGTCTAACTGATTCAGATTTTACTGTCCTCGTTGCATTCATGAGCTCCGATGTTATCTTCTCGAGTTGTAAATAAAAGTTCTGAATAATTGTTTCCACTTTGAGTGCTTCCTTTCTATGTTATTTGTATAATAAACTACATACACACACTACATGCAGTTCTATTTGTTTTGTGAAAAAGAAACGTTTCTCAACATAAATTTAAAATATTAAATAAAAATAAACACAGTTCAAAATACATTAAGCAATAAAATAGCCGAACAAAAAACTAGTCTTTAGATTACTAAATGGTGCTTGGTCCATACGACGCACGGGGTATAATATAAAGTAAAAAGGCGTACGGAATCAATATAATTTTATATTACAAAAATTAAAACATACCACATATATTTTATGTATTTTTAAATACTTTGTTGTATACAATATTTCTCGTCTTTTTTTTTTGAGTTATAATCAATGTGAAGCAATATCTTCCATCCATAAACTATAGTCATTCGAGAAACAGTCACACATAGATTGTCATGAATAAAGACTGAATTCTAAAAGTATAGCCCGACATGGAGATAGAGGGGTTGTCTTTGGCTCTTATTTATTGTAACACCCAGGATTTTCATTTCTCGTTGTCTTGAATTATTGGTCATTTTGGGCTGAATGTTTTTATTCCGTTGATGATTACTTGAAACTGTTTTGACAGGGTGTGCTATTTGGTGCTATTGTGTTGTGGTTTTAGTTAGGGTTGGGACTTTTCGGTTCCAAGGAAAAAAATACAGGAATCGGAATTGAACCGCACAGTTTTTTCGCGGTTCGGTTTTGCCAGTTTTTTTTGCCCAAACCAACTCGGAACCGAACCGGAACTGATTCTGTGTGGCAGGAAAAATACAAAAATATTATATTCCTTCTACACTTCTAGTTCTTCGTCAAGCATTCAAATTCATTAAACCCAAAATACAAAATTCAATATTCAAATTCAGATCCAAGTCATTAAATCCAAAACACAAAAATTCAATATTCAAATTCAGATTCAAGTCATTAAAAGATTAAACAATCTTTAACATTCAGATTCATATTTTCATTTTCTTGTTTGATTCGGATGAATTCTTGTTTCATTTTCAAATGAACTAGGTATTGGACATAAAATTTGATTAAAAGTAAAACTAAAAGTAGGGTAAAAATCTAGGACTATTTGAAAAAGATACAAGGTTCCACGATTTGTAGCGGTTTTGAGCGGTTTCGCGGTTCGACGGTTCGTAGCGGTTCCGCGATTTTGAATGCTTCTGCGGTTTCGAACGGTTATGCGGTTCTAACGTTTTTTTTTGTGGATTTTAACTGGAACCGCAAACCAAACCGTTTAATCTATATCTGAACCGAACTGCAAAAAAATTCAATTTATTCCTTGAGAACCGAACCGAACCGGCAGTTCCTTTGCGGTTTAGATCGGTTCGTCGGTTCTCGGTCCTAAAAGTCCCAACCCTAGTTTTAGTCGAGTGTGACTTGTTGTTGCATGAGTCATTTTAATTGTGTATACACTACAAAAAAACAGTTTTTACCGACGCCAAACGCCGTTGGTAAAACAGAAAATGGCGTCGGTAAAAAAATCACCGACGCCATTACCGACAGCAATCCGCCGTTGGAAAAACGTTCGACGGTAATTTTTTACCGACGCCGCCATTTATCGACGCCATTTTTGGCGTCGTTAAATTAAAAAAAAATCTAAAATAGTCAGGTCAGGACTCCGGCGGGTCACGTCCGGGCTCAGGCGGGCTCAGGCGGGTTAGGTCCGGGCTCAAAGTGGGTTCGGTCAGTCCAGTCCGGCGGGTCGGGTCCGGTCCGGCGAGTCGTTCGGGATCCAATCAATTTCAAATGGTTGAGAAAGATTTTGGTTTATAAACCACATAAAACACTACTGTTTTTTCGATGTGGATAGTGTAAAAAATTTACCGACGCCGAAATGGCGTCGGTAATGGCGTAAACGGCGTCGTTAAATTAAAAAAAATACCAACGCTAAAATAGCGTCGGTAAAGGCGTTGGTAATGGCGTCGGTAAACGGCGTCGTTAATTGTGAAAAAGAAAAAAAGATAATAATAAAAATTTACCAACGCCGAAGTGGCGTCGGTAAGGTCGTCGGTAAATGACGTCGGTAAACGGCGTCGTTAATTGTGAAAAAAAAGAAAAAAAAATAAGTCTGGGAACCGGTCGTCGGTAATGGCGTCGGTAAATCAATTAAATAACGGGCGTCGGTAATGTTGTCGGTAAATTATAAGTTTAACAACGGCGGGTACGGGCGTCAGTAAAAACTGTTTTTTTTTTGTAGTGATATGGTTGTGGAACTGTACGGCGTGTTTCATAGTGTGTTCGTTATCGTTTTGGAGCGTTGGTTGTGCATTGAGTAACCAGGACGTTGTCGGACGTCTGACCGGACTTTCGGAGCCGTTGGGAATTACTTCTATGAGCAGCAACACCCTTACGGCCGTAAGTCATTTATGTTACGGCCGTATAACAGGTGTGTTACGGTCGTATGCTATATTTGTTATGGCCGTAAGTTTGATTTTGGTATTACGGTCGTATTTGCCTTTGATTATGACCATAATGTATGATCGACTTTGGGTTTGAAGTCCAGAGAGCTACTTGCGGCCGTATGAATTGGATGTTACGGCCGTGTGTGTGATAGTTATGGCCGTAAGGCACCAATATTACGACCGTAATATGCTACTGGTATATGGACTAGTAGCAGCAAATATTTTTGGGAAATGACTTCATTTCCCTTTTCCTCCGTCTCTCATCGCGATTTTGGGGCCAAAAGTGATTCTTGGTTTGGTCAATCGATCTTCATCGATTAGTTCATGTCAATCATCATCATTCATTTCATTCGCCTGGGTCGAAGGTAACGTCTTTGAATCTCTTAGGGTTGACCTTCGGGATTTTTATCGTGATTATGATTTTTATCCTATTTTGATGGTTCAATTAGTGTTAAACGATGTTGTTGAAAATCTCCTATGAACTGTATATTCATATTTCGGTTTCGTATGATCATAATCGTGATTTTTATGTTCTTGAAAAACCTTGAACATTTAATATTTGATTAAACATTTCCATGGATTTCTCGTCGGGTTTTTGGGCATTTTCCATCATGCTTGATTGTTATGCTTGTAATAATTGTATTGTTGCCGTTCTCGAATGTTCAACGTTGCGATAGTGTGTTGATTGTGATGTTGTATTGGTTTGATAATAATGCATTTGGATGTGTATTCCAATGTATTGCGTATTATTGAGTTATCGTGAAGTTTTGACGATCATGATGATTGTGTGAATTGATTCATACCCTTGGATATGTGTTATGCCATGTGGTGATTGTTGTGTGTTGTGAATTATTGTGGATATGCTTTGTGAACTGTTATGTTGTTCTGTGGAACCAGATACGGTCTGACGGGACCTTTGGAGTTCGTTACTTGATGACTACAAACAGTATTATGTGGAACCAGGTATGGTCCGACGGGATTTATGGATTTCGTTACTTGATGAGTATGAACAGTATCTGTGTGAAACCAGGTACGGTCCGACGAGACCTCTGGAATTCGTTACTTGATGAGTATGAAGAGTATTTGTGTGGTGCCAGGTACGGTTCGGTGAGACCTCTGCAGTTTGTTACTTGCGGGTATGAACAATGTGCATGGTTTGAGTCGTGGGCCTTGTGATTGTTGATGTGTATTGGAACTTGTAATGAGATTTCGGCTGGTACCCTACGATTTCAAAAAATAATTTACAACTTGGGACTTGAGATCCTAAAGGTTTTATGTTTTTAAAACTCCCGATATGGTGATTTCATTTTTGAATATTTCAATTGCCTTGTTTTCTAATCACTAAAATCTCTCCGAAAGATTTGTTGGATGTTCGTCATTATCTGATCCATGATTGATGTTCATTTGCTACATTTCGTATGGTTATGATACTTTTACTAGCAAATTTGATTTGCTAACCCCTTAAACAGGACAAATACGTTTCATGCATTTCACGTATACTTAGTTCGAGCGGGAGCATTTACACGGTCCGTATGGAAGATGATGTTACGCGATACTAATCAAGAGTTAGAGGGTTTAGTCTGATGCTTTGTACTGTTGAGTTGTATTTAGTCTTCCCCTGTATTGTATTTTGACCCATGTGTGGGTATGTACGGTAAGGATTTTACTTGGCTTGATTTAGTGGTGTGACCTCGCCGGTCAATGTATTTTAAATATTCGACCTTGTCGGTCCGTATCATAGTTTAACCCCGGTCGGTCAGATGTCTGTCGTCTTGTGGTGATTAGCCTGGTAGATCCTTATAAAAAAGATCTCTGGCGTGTGGTATTCCCTGTGGATTTCTGGGGGCATTAAATTTATAACCAGAATAGGAAACCATAAGAAAAAATTATGTATGCTAAATTTTGAATGATATTTAAAGACTGAATGATGTTAATGTCATTGGGGGAATTAATACTTTACCCACCTCTGAAAATTTTACATTCGAGTATGTGTATGTCAAGCTTCGTAATCACAAGTCTCGGCCAATTACATAATCTCGTGGAGTGGTCTATATTTCTCCATTGGATCGGATAAATCACTACCTTCAAATGCAATTCATGATTAGAGAATACGACTTGGATTGACTCATTATTTCTATGATTGATCTTATATTCTTGTGAGCGACACTAATTTTATCAAGGTACATTCAGAGAAAGATTTACAAAAAATAATCATTTGTTATTGTCGTTTTCTATTTATCATTCATATATGCAATAAAAATTTTTTTATAGCACATATATACCCATCGACCAGTATTATCTTGTATTTTCAAATGGTCATTTTTCTGATCGTTTCATGAATCATGTCGTTGTGGAATGCATGATTTTCGTTACCAATATATATATATATATATATATATTCCAAATTAGTTTTGAAATTAACATATCATAATTTAAAATATATATTTTGGTATTATAAATATATCTAACTTTGTATTTATCATGAAATATATTTATTAAATTAATTTTGGATTTTATATACATATATCAAAATAATTTATTGTGTAAATAATATATCATAAATATAATTTTATTACCATAAAATTTTTATATAAAATAATTGCATATTTATCGAATACACCACAAATATAAATTTATTATACAAAATCCAATTATCGAAATAAATTTTGGAAGTCATATATAAAAAGAATTTCTATATTAACTAATATACCATAAATATGATTTTAATACGGTAAATTTTATATATCAAAATAATTTCATAATATATATATATATTAAATAAGATACATATAAAAAATTGAAGTTAATATATATATATATATATATATATATATATTTGTGTGTGTGTTTAACGAATATATCATAATATAATTTGTTATTAGAAAATCTATATTATTTTAAATTCAATATGTATATATAATAAAACTTATTTTTGTGTTGACTAATATACCATAAATATATTACTTTTTGTAATCAAAACTAACATATTTTTTGTGAAAAATATAATATTGGATCATCTAATACGTATCGATTGCAATACATAAACAATAGTTCATATTAGGGATATTTAAATTAGGAATAGGTAAATTAGTATATATAACGAAACAATATTTTATTTTATTTTTGTGTTTTTTAGGGAAGAAATAATATTTTATTGACATACAATAAGTAAAATTTTATTACATTTAAATCTATATTAAAATAAACACGTATTTACCAGATATACCATAAATTTCATTTTATTACACAATACATGCACACATACACACACACGCGCATGCGCACGCGGGCGCGCGCGCGGGCGCGCACACACACACACACACACATATATATATATATATATATATATATATATATATATATATGGGTGGGTTATGGAGTGAAATGGTATAAGTGTAAGAAATAGGAATGATTGTGAGTCATTAATCCTTGGAGATTAATGACCCAGATTTCGTTCTGGTGTGCTAACACGAGAAACTAGGAGTGCTAACGAATTTAATTATTGGGGGTACCAATGTAATTTGATTAATTTATCTTATGGGAAGTTACTAAAATCATGGGAAGTTCCTATATTCATGTGATTTCATATTTTAGGTTAATATCTATTTTTTTTATGGGATTTCATATTTTTTAGTCGTTCAAATATTTTATATTTTTGGTGTATTTATTTTTATTTTTTAAAAAACTAACATTATCTTTTTTTTCTATTTGATTTTTATTTTTAAAAATCGAATCATAGCTAACCATTTGTTTTGTGTGTGCTGCAAATTGGAAAACAGAGTGCGGTTCTGTTTATATTCCAATTATGTGATTTTTTTGTTATGCTTTATTGTCTACAATACAATCAATTTTGATACAATGTGTTGTACTTTATTTTTTTGGAAGATAAATAATCATACTCGTTTTCAAGTATAGGTACAAAATGATTTTCGCGTCATTTACTAAAAAAATACAATAAATACAATAAGACTCCATTTGTAAATCCCATAAACTGCTATGCAAGCATTACATACCATATATGCTAATATTACCTATTAAATGTGCTAATACAAATAACATTTTAATGCTAAACTCTACTATTAAAACATTAACATAAATAAAATGTATTAACAATGCAAAATTTTACAGATTTAAGTGCTAACTATCACACAAATGACATCACAATAATTATCAAAACAATATTATCAAAGGTGCTAAAATTTGGGTAGAGATAAGAAGTGGGATATGAAATCCCATGATTGTAGGAAATACCAAACATAAAATCTGTATAATTACAAAAATATCCCCTCAAAAATATTCCGCGTAGCACACTTAGGCTAACTCTTTAGCACAACGTGCACAAATCGCAGCCATTAATCACCAAAGATCAAGGGCCCAGAATCATTCTTATTTCTCACGGAAAAAAACTTTCCTACGTGAACCTATCCCTATATATATATATATATATATATATATATATACCATAAAGTTTATTGAGTAAAATAATTATTTAATTAATATATATATATATATATATATTTCAAAATAATTTAAAAAAAAATTTGGGTAAAGGGGAATGATTACCCCGGTAAAATATATTAACCCAAGAACAATGAAATTCAATGGAATGTGGCTGAAATACCACATTAACCTCAAGCATCGCTTGAACTTCTACTTAATCAAATAATTTAAAATTTAACTAATATAAAAATCTAACTTTACTATCATTAAGTATAAATAACCAGATCATTTTGTATTTAATGTATATATCATAAGTATGATTTACTACTATAAAATTAATGTATCAAATAATTCAGAAATATATATATATATATAATCCAAATAATCATATTTAAATAATATATCATATATAAGATATCATTACCACAGAATCTATTTATCAGAATAATTTTAAAATTAATATATATATATATATCAACACAACTAATATAATATTATTATCACAAATTTTATTAATCATACTAATTTTGTGTTTTCAAATTAAAATACAATAACTATAATCTTATATATCATAGGATATATATATTAAAAAAATAAATTTAGAACTAATATATATTTATATATACATATCAATAAAATTTCGTATTTGAGAAATTAGTTTATTAATATATTGTATGGTAATAACATACTTATAAAATAAAATACTACGATTTTATTATCATAAAATATTTTTATTTGACAATTTTTGAATATAATATATAAATAGAATATTTTAGTATTTACCTAATATACCATATATATAATTTTATTACCATAAATATATTTACCAAAAAATTTGAAAAATTAATATATAATTTATTTAAAATTTGGGAAATAATAACTATAATTTTGGCGGAAAACTTTCTTACTACTATTTTAAGCATCCAATCTATTTATAGTGGTCTGAACTCTGAATGATTAAGAGCTCTTATGATATAGTGCAAAATGAAATACAATTATTTTTTAATTGTTCAAAATGAAATCAGGACTCTTAATGGTTAAGGGAGGGTCATGATACAAAACCATTAAGAAGATTTTGGAACCATTAAGAGGCAGATACTTTTTCGCCAAACAAAAATTGCCTCTTAATGATTCAGGGGTTGCCTGTTAAAGCAACCATTAAGAGATAAACAAACAGCCCCTAAATATGGGTGTGTTTACATATGTTCGGCTAAATCGTTAGGTTCCAAATAGGAGAATAGATTTATATGATTTTTCTTGATAAACGCGGCTTTTCATATAATTTGAAGGCTTTTTTTTTTTTTTTATACAGGGTTCCAAACTTTTACACTAGTCTTGGGATAATGTACTCCCAAGATTACTACCAGTAAAATCGAGAGATGTGTATCTGGATCACATTTTCTTAAATATCCTCAACTACCGCGCATGCGAGTCGTCCCTCAAGTGATTGCTCCATCGAACCCCCAATCCAACCGCATGTTCCCAGAGATCTGGCCTCCCACACCTTTGCCTGCCCTCAATATTTAATTGTTCCACCAGCGTACCTCTCGGAGGGCTAGGCCCTAACCCTTAGTCAAAGACTAAGAGATCATTGGGCCTTGAGAAATTCAATTCCAAAGTGTTGCCACATTCCATAAGGAAAGCATCAAAACACAGACTAAGTTTTTTTTTTTTTTCCTTTTTTTTATTTTTGCTTGTAATTATGTTTATAGGTTAAAAACCTCTTGAATTCTAGAACAGGTTACTGTATTTTTATTAGATGCTTAATCATTAATCCAACTTTTCTTTTTTATCATTTAATTTTCAAGCCGTGGCCTTAATTTGTGCATGAATTTTGGGCATTCTTTATATTATAATAAATTTGGGTTCGAGAGAGGTTAATTTATCTTAAGATCTATATGGATTAAGGCTCTGTTCTTTTGGACTTATTTTTGATTTTGATTCGATTCGATTCGATTTAGGTCCATTCGATTCGATTGATTGATTCGATTCGAATCCATTCGATTGATTCGATTCGATTCTTCTTCTTCTTATTATTATTATTAATCTTAATTATTATTATTGTTATTATTATTATTAATAATATTACTATTATTGTTGTTGTTGTTAATTACTATTATTATTATTATTATTTATCATTTTTTTTATTATACATCACTTTATTAAAAACTCAAAGGATTTACAAGAAATTAGTGGGAAGCAGAAACCAACCGGCCCCCACTCCTCTAGCAATAGCGAAACTAATACGATTAAAAATATGACCAAGACAGCCCCAATGTCTTGAGTCAAGGAGAAGCGTCTAATACGCTTTAGTAAGGTTACCGCCTCTTTCTCAAGTTCTCCAAAAGAAGAAAAAGAAAAGGGGAGGAACCCGTATCCGATATCTGCGCATTTAACCTCATACTTGACACGTTTACGTCGTGCAGCCTCACTAACCGCACGCCCTGGCACAAAATCAAGCAACCCCGATTGCGTCAAAGGAGACGAACCTGTAAGATCAACGCAAGCGTCACGCCCGCCATCCCAAGAATAAAGCAATATATCGGCCGGCCGCAAGGTTCTGTCCATATCTCCATGAAGCCCAATATCCACCTCCTTACGCACAGAAATCCCGGACCGAGAGCATATATCAACAAGAACATCGCGTACAATGTTGTGCCGATGTTTAATGCCAACAATACCCGCACACGAAACCGCATGATCCCCATAAATATCTCCAGCAAAAACCCTAGAACATGCCGAGCACGGCACCTGAACAGTGAAAAGGGGAACACCCAGTCGATAACACAGCACACAACGATAAGTCCTGGCGTTCATAGTTTGTCCCAATCCAGATATAGGAGCCACCCTAAGCCAATCTGAAGTGTGATCCTCATTTAGTGCGCTCCATAGCGCCACCTGTCGAGGGGATAGATGGAACGTAGATTCAACAGTTTGGGTAACCCGATCGAAGTATATATCTGCTAATTTCTTCATAAGTTTGGGGGCAGCGACCTCGCTAGGGTTACTCAAAAGGTCAACATCCATATTCGCATTAAAAGTACATAGAGCATCATCAAATGAGGGACCAGTAGTCACAATACCAGCACTATGGAGGAGCTTAGTCTGCAGACTAGCATATTGAAGTCTCGAAGCAAGAAAAGCATAGTTCAAAACATCACCTGCAGAATATAAACCAAGCCCCCCAAAAGCAAAGGGTAAGGTGGCGAGTCTCCATTGCCAATCACCAAAACCGGGCCCAGAAGCAGTGACAATACGCTCCAAGGAAGAACGAAGTGCCACATCAAAAGAAACCTGAGCACACTCAAAGACCCGAGGAGAACATGTGCACATAGAAAAATATAACTTAGAAATACCAAAGACATGTACGAAGAAGCAACAACTCGCATTGAGGGTCATTGAGTTTGGCAACTGCCTCCATAAGTTCAATGGTTTTAGCAACCCTTTTCAGGACCAACTTACTACAAAACTCAAAATCCACACTAACGGGTCCACCCAATAATTTAACACCATGTGAGGGGCGGGAAATATTGGGTGGAAAAACACCGACATACACCTTCAGGGTCCTCCTGTGGCCAAAAAACTTCAGTTTTATCAACATTGAGGTGTAGGCCCCGACAAGGTCCATCCGCCATAATCAACTCCAAAACCTTACCCACAACCAAGGTATCACCAATAATAGTGCCATCATCCAGATACCAAGCTTGAAAGGAAAGGTCAAAAGAATCTCTAATCTTACATGCCAAGGGATGTAACACTAAAGCAAAAAGAAGAGGCCCAAGCGGATCACCTTGTTGCACACCTTGATGAGACCAAAGAGTGTGCTCACCATAATATAATCTAGCGGGACTAGAGTAACAGAATTCAACCCACCGTGAAATAGCCGGGAAATGAAGCCGAACCTCTCGTAACATAACAGCCCGATCCACCATGTTGAAAGCATTTTTAAAGTCAACCAACAACATAGACAGACCAACATCATCCCCCCGGTCATCAACCAACCGATTCACAGCGTGAAGAATAGCCTCCCCTCCACCAGACACACCAACACCAAATTGCAAATCATCTAAATAACTATCTGAAGAGTGGCCAATCATAGAAGCACAAACCTTGGAAACTAAACGCCTCCAAACAGTCCCAACAGCAATATGGCGAATACCCCCTCCTGGTTTGACTAAGGGTGTGAGGGGAGCACTAGCAATGTACTCACCCAGCGCCCTCGGGCATTTACAGCAAGGAAAAGGTTCACCACTTGGGTAATAGAAGCAACCAACTCATCAGAAATAGCCACATCAGCACCATTTAAACAATCCAAAAGGTGTTGGGCACGCAACCCATCCCGCCCACAAGAAGTGCCACGAGGGAAACTCTTGATCATGTCAAGAACCGTAGACCGAGACGCGGTAAGGTGATGATGATCAATGTGTATATCAGGCAAAAGAGGAGCAGACTGAAAGGGGTGCTTAGCTTTTAAGTCCTCAAGAGTAGAAACATCATAAGGTGCAATACCAGAAGACGAAAGAACTCTGACCGCTGCTGTATAATGACCATCACAAATCTTCCTCTTACATTGCTTGACATTGCGGTTACCCAAATCCAAGCAATCATCATCAATATTGGACCATAATGGAGAAGGTTCAGCTAAAACCTCACGCACAACCTGCAGACTGCCACCAGGGGTGCCCCATGCATGAATAGCATTAACAATATATTCTTCCTGGCGTTGGCGCTTAGTGGCCGACCTACCCTCTTGACTACTCCTCGGGCAAAAGGTTTTAAGAAGACAAAGAGGCAGGACAAACAAACCAACCCAACAAGAAATGTCATCAGGCGTGCAAATCACCTTATCAAGAGCTCTTTTCAAAGTGCGAGAGAACTCCAAACGACATTTGGGAGGGATAGATTTGTGATCCAATCCCTTAGAGAATAAGGTGTCGAAGGGGTAAATCAAAACCACCAAGCACATCCAAAACCGAATCCTCAACACAGGCAACGGAAGATGGAACTTGCGGTTTGGTGAGATCATATAACACAAACTTAACAACACCATCACCACAATCGGGGGTGACACGAAGTCGAACCCACACCATGACGACACTTAGCCGGTAAGTATGCGTTTTGAAACAAACACCACATAACCAAAGTCCCATACGCTTAAGAGTAACCTCGGCCCTTTCAAAAACAACCAAATCAGAAACAAGAGAGTTTTTAGTGATAGCTTGAGCCTCACCATTGCAATGTCGGTCACGAAGATGTGTGATCAACGAAGTCTTGGTAAGCCCATTTTCGCCACCATCACGACATCCACTAAGGCCCACGAAGGGACAATGGAATCTCACAATAGGCATAGGAAGGATATCCAACACACAATCAATAACACTTTACGAAACCAATGCAATGTAGATACAAAACCCTTTCACAAATACAAGAGAAACAGAAAAAGAAACCAACTCATTGAACCGCCAAAGGGACACGAAGCACTACAAAAACTCACCACGAAGATGTGTAGCAATATTATTTATCGAAACACAAAAAGCTTGTAACCCGCTCGAAACCAAAAGCGCTAGACAACCCACTCGAAACCAACAACTGCTTTAGAAGGTGCACCACAATTACCCAACACAATAAATGACCCTTGAAAACAATCCCACACAGAATTAACGAAACACTAAAACAAAGCGGCGAAATCCTAAAAGTAACGAAAGCGTAAAGAAACCTTATAGATGTAGGGTCCACCAAGAAGGAGAAAACCACAACCCAACTGTTTTGAAGAAACAAAACAATCGCAACATCCACCAAACCGAAACGGGTCTCGAAACAAGACCCTAAAAGGTATACTGTACAGGAGCAAAAACGGACCCTAGAAAATCATAACTGAACACAAACCATCCATTGTGATGGAGAGAGCTAAGGCCACTGTCGCAATCAGGAGCTAAGGAAGAAGACGGCCCGATGCCCAAATCGCCCAAACCCTAAGCAAGCGAATAGAACGAACGGCTGATGAAGGGTTGACGAACGGCTGATGAAGGGTCGACTGATGAAGGTTTGACGGACGGGGCGGTCAGATAACCCTTGCGGTAAAGTTGTTCGATTGATTCGATTGATTCAGATTCATTCAGTCCAAAAGAACAGAGCCTAAGACATAGATGGATGCTTCATTTACTAAAATAAGTGGAAATCTATGAGAAAATAAGAATACTTGAAACTTTACTACGATGATTCAATTCATGTTCAGTCTTGTTCGAGAAATTTTTTTGAATATATTTCTTATTATTCCTATGAATTTTTAATTGAAATTGGGTTGAAATAATTTTTCACTTCGTAGATAAAAGTAGGAGAGAACTAATTCTATAATCTAACCTTTTAAATTTGGATCTTTACTATCTATATTTGTCTTTGAATAGTTTATGAAAACTTGTTATTGTTTGAGAAGAAAAGTAAAGACAGCAAATCAATTGTATTGATAACAATGAATAGAGGGGCCTTTATATGGGCATTACAAAGAGAGTCTTTCCATACATAGGATTCCAAGTTAAGGTAAGACATCTAACAGGATCCAACTACTTATGGAAGAGTCCAGAACCTTCCATAACTCTTATCCCCCTACAACTAGTATTAGGTAAGACACCAATACGGGAAGGATTTCCCGGAATACTCCCCCTGTGTCGAACGCTAATACTAACATGGTGCACAAGGTGTTGCCTCAGTAAAAAACCTTTCCAAGTCAAATAAAACCCCGTGGGAAAAACAAAGACTTTGGTGAGGAAAAAGAGCGCAACGCACCAACTACAAATGTCAGAATCATGTGAAGTATACTCCCCCTGAGGTATACATGACAGCTCATTCCATCGAGCTATCTTTAGTTGAGCTCGGATAATCGACACATGCCGATGCTTCTCACATGTTTCTCAAATGTAGATTTTGGCAGAGACTTAGTGAACAAGTCTGCGACATTATCATCGGAACTCACTTGTTTCACTTCGATATTCAGCAATTTCTGCTGCTGCTGATTATAAAAGAACTTCGACGCAATATGCTTGGTATTGTCACCCTTTATGAAACCTAACTTCATCTGCTCAATGCATGCCGCATTGTCCTCAAAGATGCAAGTAGGGGTCGCTGTAGTGGGATCTAATCCACACGTTCCTCGTATATGGTCTATGACTGACCGTAGCCAAATGCACTCCCTTACGGATTCATGCAATGCAATTATCTCTGCATGGTTCGAGGAAGTAGCAACCAGGGTCTGCTTGGTAGATCGCCAAGATATCGCCGTATTCCCAATGGTGAACACATAACCAGTTTGGGAACGTCCTTTATGCGGGTCAGAGAGATAACCGGCATCAGCAAATCCAACTAACGTGTCGTTAGGATTCTCTGCATAAGGGGTAAGCTTGCTCGCATTAGCACTTTTGGTAGTCAAGCTACCATGCTTAGCTGCAATATCAGAGAAAGATCGACGGTCGGTATGCATCGTCTTAACCTCAACTATTCCTTTCGGAATATCGCTCTCTCTTGTGTAGGGAAAGAACAATCCAAGGTCACTGGAGCCTTTCAAGTATCGAAAGATGTGTTTTACTCCATTCCAATGCCTTATCGTGGGAGCGGAGCTAAATCTCGCTAACATATTCACAGAGAATGCGATGTCTGGACGAGTACGTTGAGCCAGATACAGCAACGCACCGATTGCGCTAAGGTACGGTGTTTCTGCTCTAAGGACCTCTTCATCCTCCTCTTTGGGACGAAACGTATCCTTATTCATTTCCAGACTTCGACCAATCATGGGGGTAGCAAGAGGATGTGACTTGTCCATGCTAAATCGCCTGAGCATTTTGTGGACATAGGCAGACTGATGAATGAGTATACCATCATCCCGATGTTCTAGCTCTATGTAATACCCGAGATTTCTGATATGTATTTGGAACTTGTGATATTGTAATGATTGTACTTTTGTCTGAGTACTATTCTCCGTATTTCATAATCCGATGTTGTTGAGCGTATGATTTCATGAATGTGATTTAAAAATTTTAATTCTGCGCATGTAGCGCACGCTATCGGCTATGTGTAGCGTACGCTAACATGGATCCATAGCGCACGCTACAAAGGAACATTAGCGCACGCTATGCGTGGTCAATTTGATTAAGACGTGCGGTAGGTGAGATCAGGCCGAGAATCTTGGTCGGATTGTGTCGGGATGAACCTGGACGGCTTTCGGGAAAAGCCAAGTCAACGCCTTAGCGCACGCTACAGGCATGTGAATAACGCACGCTAAGTGCTGAGTACAGTGAAGTCAGTGAAGCGTTAGCGCACGCTACGAGCAGGGACTAGCGCGCGCTAATAACCATTTCCTATAAATAGGACAGCATCCTTTTCGTATTTTCAGTCCTTTCTTCTCCCTTATCCGAATTCTTATACTTAGAGTATAACTTCCTACTTCCTAAACACTTCATATCAGCATCTTAGCTCGTGTGAAGGTTGTAGATCATTGAGAATTGGTGTTCGAGCCTTCGACGTTGGATTGCTTCGATTTCCTCCGTGTTCTTCACTACTTTGAGGTAGGTGATTCTTCACCAATATTAGTAGTGTTCTAAAGGACGTTTGATCATGTTTTGATAGTCTATTAGATTCGTTTATAATCGATCATCTCATGTTAAGAGGATACTTTTGACGTATCGGCACTTAGTCTTCGTATAATCCTTCGAACCTTTTTAGTATTTGGACTCCTAGCATTTTCAAACCGATTTGTGATCAGTAGATGGAGAATTTCAAGTTCTTATGCGTTTGTATAGAAGGATCGTACGTTTTGAGACTTATATCGGATTGAACTCAGGATATACCTTGAAGATCTAATACGAACTATGATGTTGTGATGATTATACGTATCTTTGTATCTCATGGTCATTTAGTACGTATAGAACTTTCACAAACCTTATTAGCATGATATGCTCGGGGATGACTTGTTTTATCACCATAGAATTCATGAGTTCATCACCATTCAATCCAGTTTTCTGTTAGTAGTAATCTGCCATGCACGGTTAGCGCACGCTAACATACGTAAGTTAACGTGCACTATCGGGGATAAGTTAACGCACGCTACGTTTAGTACGTAACGTACGTTATGATCTCGGCAGTCGTCGGTGATCGAGAGAAGCTGTCGATCATGGCTAGCGTACGCTAGGCTTAGACGATAGCGTACGCTAACAGGCAGGATTAGCGCACGCTACGTAGAGTACGTAGCGTACACTAAGTGGTTCAGGCAGACTGCATATTTTGAGCTTTTGGGCCGAAGATCGAATTGTTAGGCCATCGTTCGACTTGAAATGATTTGTATATCATTTCTTTTGTTAAGGTTCGAGCTTGCTATGTTGATCGAGGGAGGCGGCCTTCGAGTGTGTTGAGATCATTGAAGTGTTTCGTTCTTGCCATCTTCGAGGCAAGTATCGTAATATGTTAATATTGGTATTTTAAGCATGCGTGTGATTATTCATGTTGTTGAACATGAGATTTATTTCGTTGAATTGTCATGATATCCGTTATCTAGTATTTGTATGTTCATGTTGATGAACATAATGATTTGGCATATGTGTATGCATGAGTTGTGTTTGTGTACGTTGTACGATCTATGCTGAGGGCGCTGGATCGGATGTCCACCTCGTGTTGGTCCGACGGGATCATCTTGGGATCTAGGCTGAGGGCGCTGGATCATTGGACGGGTTATTTCCACCTCGTGTTGGTCCGACGGGATCATCTTGGGATCTATCTTGAGGCGCCTGGATCATTGGAATACCCTTGCTGTGTTAATGGAATCATGTGGATTCGCATTGTCGGATTCCGGTAGCGGAAGTCCGTATGGTGTATCATGTTATGTATTGTTGATGCATATTTGATTTGATTAAATGATACTTGTACTAGCATCGTTTTGCTAACCCCTTCGGGGGTGGACATTTGTTTTGATGTTCAGGTAGTCGAGGAGCAGGAAAGCGACCACGGATTACGTGGCCGAAGGGGTTGATGATGTTTGTTGTTGTTGGTGATTTGTTTTCTTGGTTTGATTTCAGTACTCGAGTACGCGTGTCTTATTAATATCATTTCGATATGGTTGTATTAATTACTCGTTGAACCAGTTGTACGGTTTTGTAAACTTGAATTTCCGTGATGTTGATGTCTTATATTTACATTTCTTTTAAATTAGCCTTGTAAATCCTTACTTAAAGGGTTTACGGCGCTGTAATTATTCCGAATATCTCGGGGTGTTACAGAATATGGTATCGGAGCCAAGATTTATGGATATCTTGGCAGTCGAGTTTTAAGTTGGGTCTGTTTACGTTATTGATTTACGAGTCGTTCGTAACATCACTGTTCAGCCAAAAGTCGTCATGTGGACCGTGGTTGTAAGTCTCCTAATCTCCTTACTTAATTACTGTTTTGTGAGTATTGACGGGCTTTATTTCGAAAACCTTGTCCTGGATATTGAGGAATTGTGTTTACAGTATGTTGAGAGGAGGACGTGGACGCGGACGCAGTCGTGGACGCGGACGGGGTAACGTGAGACAGGAGGATTCCGCAACTACCCCAGAATTATCAGCTAGTCGAACCGATTCTCATTCTGGAGGGCAGCAAGGATCAACGAATGACGACGCAAATCCTAACATGCCGGGAGTGCTTCAACAGGTGGTGGCGCAGATAAACCAGTTCGCCCAGGTAGTCGACCGCATGCAGACGACGATGGGACAGCAGCACCACGAGGATAACCGGGGTGACAGATGGCTTGCTGAGGTGGTCAAATTGCACCCGCCAAAATTTGACGGATCTGCTGAGGCACTTACTTGGGATCATTGGCTTAAGGAGTTAGAGAAGATATTCGCGGGTCTTAACTGTCCCGAGGACCGGAAGGTTCCTATTGCCCAGTATTTTCTGACTGGGGAGGCCTTTGATTGGTGGGAAGCTATTCGACCCGAGAACCATAATGCAGATTGGACGGAATTCAAACTAATGATGGAAGCACAGTATTGTCCTCGTCCAGTTAGAGAGGCAAAGATCCGAGAGTTTTTCTCACCACAGAGTTCGGAAGCATCTGTGACAGATGTAATCAAAACTTTTAATCATCGGTGACTTGTGTGCGACACTTGGTCGAACGGAGGCGAAAAGATTTTTCATTTCGATATGCGGATGAAGTGGATATTCAAAGATACATGCAGGTTCGAGTGTACTACGTTGCGACAGTATCAAGACAAAGCGCTGGCCTACGACATGAAAGAGGCGGTGGTGGAAAAATCAGTAGAGGCAAAGAAGCAGAAGGTGACCGGCAACTTTTCAGAAAACAAGAGTGGTGGGCCCCGCAAGGGCCAGTCTTCCTTTTATTCGGCTAGGAAACCTCCACAACCTTCTAGAGGCGGAAAGAAGTTCCGAACTACATCGGCGGTTTCGGACGCATCAAAGAAATGCTACAATTGTGGTCGAGCAGGGCATATTCGACGTGATTGCCCCGCATCTTCTGTGACTTGTTACGATTGTGGACAAGAAGGGCACCGTGCGGCCTTCTGTGGAGTTGCTACTAGATCTTTTGGTACTCGCACTCCAGCTCCAGTTCCGAAGGAGACAAGTGTGAACCAGACGCAGCAGAGTGGATTTCAACAGCAGAACGTTGGGAAGAGAGAGACATCCAGTGCTGGGTCCGTTCCTCCGCGCCTGTACGAGATGAGGAAATCTGACGATCAGAACACTGCTGTTGCATCAGGTACGATTCAGATCCTTTTGCAACCAGTTAGTGTTTTATTCTATTCCGGAGCTACACATTCTTTCGTATCATTGAACTGTGTAAATCGTTTAAAAATCTCGTGCTTATTTGATTGTGAACCATATGTTGTGGGTTTGCCGAGTGGAGAGAGAATTGTGGGAACCCTAAAGGCTAGAGATTTTTCAGTATCTATAGGAGGGAGAGATTGGCCATCAAATCTTATTGTAGTCGACATCTACGGTGACGATTTAATTCTCGGAGACGATTGGCTCAACCGTTATGGAGCTATTCTGAATTACCGAGAGAGAGTCATTTCTATCATTGCTGATGACGGATCTGAACACTTATTCCGAGGATGGAGACCAGGAAGCTCGGGAAAATTGATCAAAGCAATGAAAGCCGTGAAATTATCAAGGGGATGTCACGGACTTTGGTGCTATGCCATGAGGAAAGAGGAAGGAGTAGAGCTCTCGTCTATTTCAGTTGTGAATGAGTTCTCAGATGTATTTCCTGACGAACTACCTGGGTTACCTCCGCAGAGAGAAGTGGAATTCACTATCGAATTAGAGCCTGGAGCAGCTCCTATTTCCAGGGCACCATACCGCATGGCGCCAACTGAGATGTATGAACTCAAGAAGCAACTGGAGGAATTGTTACAGAAGGGCTATATTCAACCTAGCGTTTCTCCTTGGGGAGCGCCCGTTCTCTTTGTCCGGAAGAAAGACGGATCCCTCCGACTGTGTATTGATTACAGGGAGCTCAACAAGATGACGATCAAGAATAAGTACCCTATACCTTGGATCGACGACTTGTTTGATCAACTGCAAGGGGCAAGGGTATTCTAGAAGATTGACTTGCGATCAGGATACCATCAGTTGAGAATTAAGGAATCGGATATACCGAAGTCTGCTTTCAGGTCCTGGTACGGGCATTATGAATTCGTAGTGATGCCGTTTGGACTTACCAATGCTCCTGCGGTATTCATGCAATTGATGAATCGGGTATTCTTGGAATACTTGGATAAATTTGTGGTCGTCTTCATTGATGACATCTTGGTATATTCAAAGGACGCAGGGGAGCATGCCGAACATTTGCGTGTGGTTTTGAGCACCTTGAGGAAGGAACAGCTGTATGCAAAGCTTTCAAAATGCGAGTTCTGGCTCAGGGAGGTAACTTTCCTTGGGCATGTGATATCAGCTGACGGAGTTCAGGTGGACCCAAAGAAAGTCGAAGCAATCTTGGAATGGGAAGCTCCTAATAACGTGAAAGAAGTCCGGAGTTTCTTAGGACTTGCTGGATATTATCGCCGCTTTGTAGAGGGATTTTCCAAAATTGCTCGTCCGCTCACTCATTCTACGTAAAACTCAAAAGTTCACGTGGAATGAGAAATGTCAGGCTGGTTTTGATGAACTTAAGAAGAGACTAACGACAGCACCTATATTAGCATTACCAGATGGAACTGATGGATTCATGGTGTACATCGACACTTCAAATCAGGGTCTGGGATGTGTGTTGATGCAAAAAGATAAGGTGATTGCCTATGCTTCTCGGCAGCTGAAACCATACGAGGTCAATTACTCGACTCATGATCTAGAGTTAGCAGCTGTAGTCTTTGCACTGAAAATTTGGAGACATTATTTGTACGGCACTCATTGTCAGATCTTTACCGATCATAAGAGCCTCAAGTACATTTTCAGTCAGAAAGAATTAAACATGAGACAGAGAAGGTGGCTGGAATTGATCAAGGATTACGACTTGGAGATTCTCTATCATCCGGGAAAAGCAAACGTAGTAGCCGATGCCTTGAGCCGTAAACCTGTTTCTCTTCGAGTGTTGGAAGCACTTACATCCCAAACCAGTATTCAACGGGAACTGATCCGCGAGGGGATTGGAGTATGGGTACCATGAATCCAAGGGCAACTTTATGTGATGGAACTGACTTCATCGCTAGTCGAGGAGATCAAGTCTAAGCAGTTGGACGATTTTCTGATCCTTCGATTATGTGATGAAGTAAAGAAAGGAAAAGCCCCAGGATTCGTGATACAAGATGATGGAGTTCTGAGATTTCAGATTCGACTTTGCGTTCCCGATGATGATGATTTCAGACGGACTATTCTGAAGGAAGCTCACAGCGCGCCCTATTCTATTCACCCGGGCAGCAGTAAGATGTATAAGGATTTAAAACAAAATTTCTGGTGGGGGAATATGAAGAAGGGCGTGGCATGCGTTTGAAGTGCTTGACTTGTCAACAAGTTAAGATCGAACATCAGCGACTGCTTAGGAATGTTAAGGCCGCTTAGATCCACGAATGGAAGTGGGAGGACATCTCGATGGATTTCATCACCAGTATGCCAAGGACTAGAACGGGAATGAACATGATTTGGGTTATAGTTGATCGACTAACCAAGTCGGATCATTTCCTAGGAATTAAAGATACATGGGGACCCGAGAGATTGGCGCGAGTATTTATTGCGGAGATAGTCAGATTGCATGGGACGCCGAAGACCATTATTTCGGATCGAGATGGTCGTTTCGTGTCACACTTCTGGAAAGAAGTTCACAGGGCTTTGGGGACTGAGCTCAACTTTAGCACGGCTTATCATCCCCAAACAGACGGTCAGTCCGAAAGGACTATAAAAACGGTAGAAGACATGCTTAGAGCTTGTGCATTAGATTGGTCAACTGATTGGGAAGTTCACTTGCCCTTGATCGAGTTCACCTATAACAATAGTTGACATGCTTCTATTAATATGGCACCATTTGAAGCTTTGTACGGGAGAAGATGCCGATCACCCTTGTGCTGGAATGATTCTTCGGATTTGATCGGGACGGAACCGGAATTGATAATTCAGACTCAAGAGAAGATAGCTTTGATTCGAGAAGGACTGTTGACTGCCCAGAGTCGACAAAAGTCTTACGCAGACGTACGTCGTCGTCCTCTAGAGTTCGACGCTGGGGACCATGTGCTATTGAAGGTGTCTCCTACACGAGGGATTTTCCGTTTTGGGAGGAGAGGCAAGCTTAGTCCTAGATATATCGGACCATTCGAGATCCTTGAGAGGGTTGGAGATTTAGCATACAGGTTGGCCTTACCGCCATCGCTGAGTCACGTTCACAATGTGTTTCACGTATCCCAATCATGAAGTATGTACCGGACCCCAGTCACGTCATTGATTTCGACGAGATCGAGATAGCTAATGATGGCACCTTCGAAGAGAGACCAATCAAGATACTTGGGAGTCGGATCAAACAGTTGAGGAATAAACCAATATACTTGGTTAAAGTACAATGGTCACGACACGGAGTCGAAGAGGCCACCTGGGAAACAGAGGACAGTATGAAGACTAGATATCCGGAGTTGTTTTCATCTTAAGTTTCGGGACGAAACTTCTTTTTAGGGAGGAAGGATGTAATACCCGAGATTTCTGATATGTATTTGGAACTTGTGATATTGTAATGATTGTACTTTTGTCTGAGTACTATTCTCCGTATTTCATAATCCGATGTTGTTGAGCGTATGATTTCATGAATGTGATTTAAAAATTTTAATTCTGCGCATGTAGCGCACGCTATCGGCTATGTGTAGCGTACGCTAACATGGATCCATAGCGCACGCTACAAAGGAACATTAGCGCACGCTATGCGTGGTCAATTTGATTAAGACGTGCGGTAGGTGAGATCAGGCCGAGAATCTTGGTCGGATTGTATCGGGATGAACCTGGATGGCTTTCGGGAAAAGCCAAGTCAACGCCTTAGCGCACGCTACAGGCATGTGAATAGCGCACGCTAAGTGCTGAGTACAGTGAAGTCAGTGAAGCGTTAGCGCACGCTACGAGCAGGGACTAGCGTGCGCTAATAACCATTTCCTATAAATAGGACAACATCCTTTTCGTATTTTCAGTCCTTTCTTCTCCCTTATCCGAATTCTTATACTTAGAGTATAACTTCCTACTTCCTAAACACTTCATATCAGCATCTTAGCTCGTGTGAAGGTTTTAGATCATTGAGAATCGGTGTTCGAGCCTTCGACGTTGGATTGCTTCGATTTCCTCCGTGTTCTTCACTACTTTGAGGTAGGTGATTCTTCACCAATATTAGTAGTGTTCTAAAGGACGTTTGATCATGTTTTGATAGTCTATTAGATTCGTTTATAATCGATCATCTCATGTTAAGAGGATACTTTTGACGTATCGGCACTTAGTCTTCGTATAATCCTTCGAACCTTTTTAGTATTTGGACTCCTAGCATTTTCAAACCGATTTGTGATCAGTAGATGGAGAATTTCAAGTTCTTATGCGTTTGTATAGAAGGATCGTACGTTTTGAGACTTATATCGGATTGAACTCAGGATATACCTTGAAGATCTAAGATGAACTATGATGTTATGATGATTATACGTATCTTTGTATCTCATGGTCATTTAGTACGTATAGAACTTTCACAAACCTTATTAGCATGATATGCTCGGGGATGACTTGTTTTATCACCATAGAATTCATGAGTTCATCACCATTCAATCCAGTTTTCTGTTAGTAGTAATCTGCCATGCACGGTTAGCGCACGCTAACATACGTAAGTTAACGTGCGCTATCGGGGATAAGTTAACGCACACTACGTTTAGTACGTAACGTACGTTATGATCTCAGCCAGCGGTCACCGATCGAGAGAATCGATACCATGGCTAGCGTACGCTAGGCTTAGACGATAGCGTACGCTAACAGGTAGGCTTAGCGCACGCTACGTAGAGTACGTAGCGTACGCTAAGTGGTTCAGGCAGACTGCATATTTTGAGCTTTTGGGCCGTAGACCGAATTGTTAGGCCATCGTTCGACTTGAAATGATTTGTATATCATTTCTTTTGTTAAGGTTCGAGCTTGCTACGTTGATCGAGGGAGGCGGCCTTCGAGTGTGTTGAGATCATTGAAGTGTTTCGTTCTTGCCATCTTCGAGGCAAGTATCGTAATATGTTAATATTGGTATTTTAAGCATGCGTGTGATTATTCATGTTGTTGAACATGAGATTTATTTCGTTGAATTGTCATGATATCCGTTATCTAGTATTTGTATGTTCATGTTGATGAACATAATGATTTGGCATATGTGTATGCATGAGTTGTGTTTGTGTACGTTGTACGATCTATGCTGAGGGCGCTGGATCGGATGTCCACCTCGTGTTGGTCCGACGGGATCATCTTGGGATCTAGGCTGAGGGCGCTGGATCATTGGACGGGTTATTTCCACCTCGTGTTGGTCCGACGGGATCATCTTGGGATCTATGCTGAGGGCGCTGGATCATTGGAATACCCTTGCTGTGTTAATGGAATCATGTGGATTCGCATTGTCGGATTCCGGTAGCGGAAGTCGGTATGGTGTATCATGTTATGTATTTTTGATGCATATTTGATTTGATTAAATGATACTTGTACTAGCATCGTTTTGCTAACCCCTTAGGGGGTGGGCATTTGTTTTGATGTTCAGGTAGTCGAGGAGCAGGGAAACAACCACAGTACCGACGTGACGACGAAGGGGTTCAGTGATGTTTGTTGTTGTTGGTGATTTGTTTTCTTGGTTTGATTTCAGTACTCGAGTACGCGTGTCTTATTAATATCATTTCAATATGGTTGTATTAATTACTCGTTGAACCAGTTGTATGGTTTTGTAAACTTGAATTTCCGTGATGTTGATGTCTTATATTTACATTTCTTTTAAATTAGCCTTGTAAATCCTTACTTAAAGGGTTTACGGCGCTGTAATTATTCCGAATATCTCGGGGTGTTACACTCTAAGCCCAAGCAGAATCGAGTCCTCCCCAGATCTTTCATCTCGAATTCGGATTTAAGGTAGCGGGCCGTTTCATTGACCTCATTTATGGTACCGATGACATTCATGTCATCTACATAGACGGCTACAATCATGAATCCTGCATCTGTTCTTTTCACGAATATGCATGGACAGAGGTCACTGTTCTCGTATCCCTTCCCAACCAAGTATTCACTTAGGCGGTTGTACCACATCCTTCCGGATTGTTTCAACCCATACAGTGAACGACGTAATTTCACAGCGTACGCGCTCCGTGGTTTAGAGCTACTTGATTTGGGCAATGAAATCCCTTCGGGGACTTTCATATAGATATCCGTATCTAGATCCCCATAAAAATACGCTGTAACCACATCCATAAGCTGCATGTTCAGTTTTTCGGACACTACCAAACTGACTAAGTAGCGGAAAGTGATGATGTCCATAATGGGAGAATACGTCTCCTCGTAGTCAATGCCAGGGCGCTGTGAGAAGCCTTGGGCAACTAGTCTCGCTTTGTAACGCATGACCTCATCCTTATCATTGCGTTTACGAACAAAGACCCACTTATGTCCAACTGGTTTAACGCCCACAGGTATTGGCTCGATACGGCCAAATACCTCACGTTTAGCCATTGAGTCTAGTTCAGCCTGCATTGCATCTTTCCATTTCGGCCAATCGGCTCGTTGTTGACACTCAGCAACCGAGCGCGGCTCAGCGTCGTCGTCTTCAATAATTTCTTAAGCGACGGAGTAGGCAAAAGCATCGTCGACTAGCGTGGACGACCTGTCCAATAGTACGTATTCACTCGTACATTGCATCGAGATTTCTTTATTTCTGACATGAACAAAGTTTCCGACACGTCCGTCGATTGTTCCATTGTTGATTCGAGGACATATCCGTAGTCAGAGATAATCTCGTGTGACGGAGTCACTGTGTCGATGATGAGAGGATTTTGTTCCTCCGTTCCTCTTCTCTTTCGAGGTTCGGTATCCTTTCTACCCACTGGCCTCCCCCTCTTTCGAGCAGGGATAAGAGCAGCCGAAGCAGCCGTCCCACCACTAAGGTTGACGCCGGTGGCATCATTCCTTTGGGCGGCTGAACCTTGCCCTATAACTGGGACTTCTAACCTTGCAGGAACATTCGCAGCGGGAATGGTAGATCTTGTCACTTTCGCGATGCTCGGTAAAGCTGCCGGGCATCGAATCCGCAACTTTCTGAAGACTGAGAATACGTTGCACTTCTAGCTCGGATTGAGCTGTGCGGGGATCTTGATGAGGCAAGGAGGGAGCACACCAGACAATTTCCTGGCGTTCAACTGGAATCGTTCGATTCCTCTCTCCCCCTAACGACGGGAAGTTTGTCTCATCAAAGTGACAATCTGCAAATCTTGCAGTGAACAGATCTCCTGTCAAAGGTTCCAAATAGCGGATAATTTTAGGCGATTCATAGCCCACATATATACCTAATCGTCTCTGCGGACCCATTTTAGTACGCTGTGGAGGCGTAATTGGCACATATACCGCACAACCAAAGATGCGTAAGTGTGAAATATCAGGCTCATATCCAGTTACCAACTGGTACGCACTGAACGGTTGATTGACAGTGGGTCGAAAGCGAATAAGTATAGCCGCATGCAAGATTGCATAACCCCAGGCAGAAATCGGCAAGTTGGTGCGCAATACCAATGCTCGGGCGATAAGCTGTAACCGCTTAATCATAGCCTCGGCAAGGCCATTCTGCAAATGAACGTGGGGGACGGGATGTTCAACATCAATCCCAATCGACATGCAATAGTCGTCAAAAGACTTTGACGTAAACTCTCCATCATTATCCAATCTTAATGACGAGATTGGGAAGTCGGGGTGGTTAGCCCGTAACTTGATGATTTGTGCTAGGAGTTTAGCAAATGCAGCGTTTCTCGTGGATATCAGAGCGACGTGTGACCATCGCGTCGATGCATCAACCAGAACCATAAAATATCTGAATGGTCCGCACTCTGGCTGAATAGGTCCACATATGTCCCCTTGAATTCTTTGTAAGAAGCGAATGTTTTGTGTTGAGTCTTTAGCAAAGGACGGAGATGGTATCAACTTTGCTAGTGAACAGGCTTTACAAAACGATTTATGGGCATTAGAAATTGCCACAGAAGCCTCGGGATTTACGAGAGATGCACCGTCAACCTTATCAGGACGTGCGATCTTTAGTCCCGGTGATACGGTATCAAGCTCACTCACATCAATGCCGATATCGAGTGGTGCTTCCAATCGTTTTCTGGACTTGAAAAACGGATGACCATGTGAGTTTATCAAAATGCGAATCATCATGTCGCGTCCAGGGTGACCGAGTCGGTCATGCCATAGTTGGTATGCTTCGGAATCACACAGTTCGTGACTCACAGCATAGGATTCAATAACCCTTATTGTAGTCTGGTATAAACCACTACTTAGACTCATAAGTTTCTCAAGAACGCGGCGTCTTCCGCATTCTCCCAGAGTAACACACAAAAATTCTGTCCCATTCTCACAATGTGTATCAAGGTGATAACCGTTGGCACGGATATCCCAAAAACTTAGCAAGGTTCGGTTTGCTCTTGGGGCATAGAGAGCATTTGTGATATTAATATGCGTACCATTAGGTAGCAAGAAATGAGCAGGTCCCCTCCCTTGAATTACTTGGGAGGAACCAATCATTGTTGTCACTGAGGATATGTATGGCACAATATCCTTGAATAATTGCCTATTCCGAAGAATAGTGTGGGTTGTTCCACTATCAGCAAGGCACTCAATTTCGCCACGAGACATCTACAATAAGACATGAAACTCGATTAGTCTTATGATTAGAGACATAGCGAAAACTCATTAACATCGAGTTTGGGGAAATTCGACCAAGTTGGTTAGGATCAAAGTTAGCACAATCGCTGGAAATAATTTCCGTGTAACTTGCCCTTTGTTCACTAAAACAGCAATAACTTCTTCGTTACGAAGGATATGGATGAACGGTCAGTTGTTCTGGAAACTAGACTTCCGTATCTTTCTGTCCATACGTCGTGCACTTTCTGGATCATTAAACTCAGATCTCAGTACTCGTTTCAAGTTGCTATTTTGGTATTTCCCTATTGTTGAGTGATAGAGCAAAGTTGAAGCCTTTTTCAAAGGCATTATTGTTGATACAATACTATGGCAATATGGCCATATGAGCGTTTAAACACTTCAAAATTCATCGGGGTGTTCGATTTATATCTCGACTAATGATCCTTTCGGTAACTCCAACTTGGTAGACTTGCAGAGAAAGTAGGAATGTCGGTACAACTAAGGCTGTTTAAAAACCACTGATTCCGTTTGAACTTTCAAAGCATAAACAAATACCAAAAAGGATGCGTCTAGTCTTGATCAAAAATTTTGATGAAATCCACCAATGTATCAAATTAACCAAGAAATTCATTACTGAGCAATTATTTTGTGATAAACCAAACATGCTTTCGAAGGGAAAAAATAAAATTCGTCTTTGCACAATCACAGCAATTAAAAGAATTTTATTCATTATGGCCAACTTTATTACATTCATGAAAATCCAAAGTAGTTCTCGGAAACTAGAAACAAGAAAAAACATAACCAAAGCGTAAAACTAGTCAAAGTCGGCAACATCCATATGTTGGTCTTTGTCCGCAATGTTGAGAGGAGGGATCTCAGTCTGGATCTCAATATGGTTCACCTCCGTATTCTCATTATCTTCTTCCATGTAATTCGACTCTTGAGTCAAATATTGTTTATAGTGCTTGTAGTAAGCTTGGATGTTCTTTGGCACTTTGCAATTGCGGTAAGTATGCTTCTTCGATCCGCAAGTATAGCAATTCCGGCCTTCCTTTGGAGTGATTCCATTCCCGGCGGCAGGAGGCGGTCCACGTGGTTGGGTTCCACTGGGTCCCGTGGCCGAGCCACCTTGCCTCTTCCACACATTGGAATGACGACCTCGTCTTTTCCCTCGCTTGCTCGAGTCATGCACCCGTGGTGCTTGCAAAAACTGAGTAGCATTGCCTTTTCTATTTTGTCGTGGTGCTTTCCTGTGGGTAGCCTGATTCACTTTCGGAATCGGCTTCGTACCAGCTGGGCACGCATTGCTATTGAGAATAATCTCATGGTGCCTTTCTTTTTTCGCGAGGTGGGAGATAAGGTCACTAAAGTTTTTAATTCTCCCTTCCTCATAGGCAACGCGCAGCTGATGAGCAATCACACTTGCTCCCATGGGAAACGTGTTAAGAGTCTTTTCGATCAAATCTTGATCAGACTTCTTGACACCACAAAAACCAAGATCAGCGCGAAGATCGAGGATAGCTTGATTATAGGCTTCCACATTCGCATAATCCAAAAATCGGATTTGCTCCCACTGAAGTTGCAATTCGGGAAAGCGCTGATCATGCACATTATTAAATCGTTGTTCGAGTGTATCCCATAGTTCTTTGGGAGTTTGCAAGTTCATATAACACTTTTTCAACAACGGATGTATATGTCTACGCAAGTACATCAGTGCATTAGCCTTGGTTTCCTCGCTCGGTTCTTGAGCGGTAGGCTCGTTAGAGGGAAAGATGGTGGTGGTAAATCTCTTACCGACGAACGCCAAGCGAACGTCTGAGACCCACATATGGTACTCCTTACCAGCATGGTCAAGGATGTCGAACTCCGGATGAACATTGGAGCTTTGTGCCATCTACAAGATATAAACAAGAGGAAGTTAGTCTTGTTGGATTTTCAATGACAATGTAAACGGTCACAATCGATGCTTTTAAAAGCGTGTAACATAACGGTTACTCGATTTACTTCCCTTAATTGTTGTTTAGTAAAGTCGACAAAAAAACGGCGATATCAGATCGCACCCAGATACGTGGTGTATGCAACAACCACAAGTATCGACTTTTCAACAATTCCGTGACTCCACAAGTAACTTCACACAGATTTCTTCGACACGCAGAGATACCGACTTCTCTCGCGGTCTCATCCACCGCAAAGTAGCGTGGGAGATAAAGAACCAAAAACCCGTGTCCCCAAAAGAAAAATTCCCAAAAGGAGAGAATTGAAATAGGGACAAGTTAGATAATTACCTCGATTATAAAATTAGGCACGTCTTTGAATCGTGGTGTGCTTGATCTACGGTTGGTACTCGATGCGACGACGTGAAACCGGAGCGCAATTTTGGCGGTTTTCGAAGATAAGTTTATGTTCGGGTTTTGTTTCGATATTCGAACCGGTCGGACTTGGCTGGAGTGGCCGTGATGGTGGTCAGTGATCGGCGGACGGCGGTTAGCGTGATCAGCGGTGATGTTCCATTGGATGGATCGGCGGCCAAGTAGCGCGGTCAGCGGCTCTGGCGCGGTATCTGGTTGGCGACTTTGGGCGGATCTGGCGGCGCAGCGCTTTAGGCGAATCTGGCGCGGTCCGGCGGCGGCGGTGTGTCGGCCAGTATCTTTGGCGGCATTAGGCGGATCTGGCGCGGTGGTGCTCGGGCGAGTGGCAATGGTGGCGTGACTGGGGCTTGTGGCAGCTTTAGTCTTGGCGCGGAGCGGTGGCGGCGGGAGCGGTGGCGAGCGGCGAGCGGCGGACGATGGTCGAGGCGGCGGTGCTCGGCCGATTTCTTCTTTTTTTTTTTTTTTTTCGTTCGATCTACGTTGAAAACGTGTTTGTGGAGAAAAGTAAAGGCAATCAATCAGATTGATAACAATGAATAGAGGCGCTTTATATGGCATTCTGAAGAGTCTTTCCATACATAGGATTCCTAGTTAAGGTAAGACATCTAACAGGATCCAACTACTTATGGAAGAGTCCAGAACCTTCCATAACTCTTATCCCCCTACAACTAGTATTATGTAAGACACCAATACGGGAAGAATTTCCCGGAACAATTATCTTATTTTAGTCTATTTTTACTTACATTTTAAAATTTCAAAATCATTAGTCTCAAAATCGATAAAATTTTAATCCTCGAGGAATACGTTGATGGATCGCCACTATTTTTATAGCAACAACGTGCTCTTGTGATGTTGTGAGAAAATATTCAACGAACAAGTTTTTGAATAATTAATTATCTTATATTGTTTTCTTTTTATACCTTATTCAGGTATATTAATTTAATTCATAATTGTAATGTGACCTATGAATTTATACGTTAGACAATATTGTTTGTAATTCGAGATACTTTTACTATTAGGTCTTAAATACATGACACAAAATTATATTTTAGGTTGCGAAATCAATAGTTTTTAATGAGTGCAATAGATCTTATATACTTTTGGGAGTTCAATTACATATATTGAGTGTGGGTGTTAATAAATATTTTTTAATCTATAAATTTATTCGAGCTCATCAATCATTTCATAATTAGTTGAAGTTTATCTATAAATTTATAAATAGTTCAATAATCTATAAATTTATTCGATCTCAATTAGTTGAGAAGTTAATCATAATTCGCACAACACTCTACTTTTCAAATTTCGATTGCTTAAAGAAATTTGAATTGCTACAATCTCCTAACAGTAATATTATTATTTAATCCTTTTTGACATACGATTTTAATTTTTGGGTCGATCGGATGGAGTGTACTATTTAAAGAAATTAGTGACCTAACTGAATTCAAAAATATAGAAAAAAAGTGATTAAATTGATGATTGTACCTGCAAAATGTTTTATACGTTATGCAAGTTTATATCTGGAATATGTGTGAATATAGCAATTTTTGTAATTAGGCTAAATTTTAGGGGTAATTATGGTACTTTATAACAGGTGAAACTTTTGTTTGGCCCAATTTCTGGATCATTTGAGGAGCTGGTGACTGTCGCGATACACAGTGCTGTAACTTGTAAGTGGGTAATATTATTTTTTTAACCATTACCCAACCCCAGCACCACTTTTAATATATTAAGGCCCAGGGCATGAGTTTGGCCCACTATCGGAAAGGATATCCTAAGATTGTAGAATAGTCTTTGCATCTTAGGGAGGAGGGAGTGGGCTCGGGTAAGGGAGTCGGGTACCCTTACCCGAGCGGTAACACCGCCGCCGGCGCATCGGGTAAGGCGAGCGGGTTACAATTTCGGCTTCTGAAGCCGAGCGGTGAGGGTTTCTTTTTGAAAAAAATGGCCGTTTCCAACGGCTACTTCCATTAAATAATAAAAAAAAATTCCCTTTAAAACCAAACCTTTTCAACTCATTTTTTCAAAATAAAAACATACAAAACACAAATAAAAACACACACTAATCTTTCAAAAACACAAAATCATGGATCCAAGAAGAGGTAAAAAAACTTCCACCTCGCAACCACAACAAACTCCGTTAGGATTTAGCCAATTTTATTCTCAAGCATCCCCGAATCAATTTTACGTTCCACAACCCCCATCTCCACATCCATTTTACCAATATAATATGGGTCCTCCTCAAATGAATCCTCAACACTACAACATCATTACTACAAGCGAGTTCTCCCCGTTCGAAAACATTGATGAAGACGTAGAGTACGTACCCGAAACACAACCACTACCAAACGAAGAAGACGAAGATGAGGAAGTTCAAGAAGTCGACCCGAGAGGGAAGAAAAAAGCATTCGGGGGGAGGAGGCCCCGTGAAATTTGGTCGCCGGCACAAGAGGAGGCTTTGGCGAAAGCATGGATTCAAATCTCCGAATGTGGTGTTGTCGGTAATGAACAAAAGTCCGACGGTTTTTGGAAACGGATTCTCAAGCATTACGAGGGAACTATGGGTTCGAGTTCACGAACTTTTCATGCGTTGAATACCAAGTGGAAAACAATGAACACGGCCATGGGTATTTTCAACGGCTATTACCTCCAAGCGGTACAAACTATACTTTTTAGTTTACATAATCTATATTTTTTATTTTACATAATCTATATTTTTTATTTTGTATATAATGTAGAAACGTGCTAAGGCTAGTGGGTGCAACGACTTGGACGTGGTGAGGCAAGCTGAGTCCGATTACTATACAGCAAAAAAAAAAGACAATTTACTCATACCTTGGCGTGGGAGGTTGTCAGAGGTCATGACAAATGGACGGAGCAAGAATGTTTTCAAGATATTGCCGGTGCGACAAGCAACTCTTCAAAAAGGAAGTCGGGGGAGTATGAATCGGCAAGCAACACCGTTCCCGACATGAATGAAGACCCCAACCCTCCACTTTCATCAAGAAAGATGAAAAAGAAGCAAGGCGCATCCTCGTCGATCTCAAGTGTTGCGGATGAAATCAACTCCTACACACAAAAGAAGACACAATATTTGGAAGAAAAACGCGAGAAGGATGCTTTGGCAAAACAATTATTGGCTACACAAATCGAGGGGACAAAGTTCAAGAATGCACAACGGGAGATGAAGTTTTTTTTCGGAGCCGCATGATCACATTCGCGATCCCGCTATGTTGGAATTCGTTGTTAACCAAAAACGTGAAATTGCGGCCAAACACGGATGGACTTGCAATTTTTAAGTTGTAGTTTCAACTTGTTTTAATTTCAACTTATGTAATGTTTTTTTTTTTTTTTTAAGTTGTAGTTTCAATTTTTAAGTTGTAATTTTTTTTTAAGTATTATGTAATGTTTTTTTAATAAAATGGTATGTTTTTATTTTAAATATTGTATGTGATTTTATGTATGAAAAAAAAAACCGGGTACTAGGTGACCACTCCCTCCACTTAGGGTAGTGTTAGGATAAAATTGGGTAGTTTTGAATTGGAAGGTTTTTATTGGATAGAAGTGATGTGGCACCTAGGATACTAGATGACCACTCCTTCACCCCTTATATTCTTAGCAAATATCTCTGATAATTTATTCATTACTTTTTATATTTATCGATTCATTATTAGTATTCTTGTATTCTCGCCCACCTTGACCTCTGTACATACAAATACAAAAGGCTTGTATGAAAGAAAACTTCCACAAATTCTCTCTTTTATCTAATATACTACCGGAACAGATTGTGCGAGTCCAATGACCTAAAATATTTTAGCTCTCCACCACCCGAATTATTAAGTATCCAAAATCTTTGTTCATCATTTAATTGGTATACAAGAAGCTATCTCATTACGATCATGTGCAACGTCTACAGGGACGGAGGGGTCCAAGGGGAAGGGGGTCGATGGACCCCTCCGACCGACGGAAGTTCCCTTATGACATGTGAAAAGTTATTACATGGTTGTACGACCTCCGCAATCTCCATAGGTCTGGACCCTCCGATTAAATTTACTGCTTCCGCCACTGAACGTATATGAAATACACTCATGTGTGCTTATAGTCAAGATCTGCTATCTCAAGCATCAAAATATCACATATTTATCTAGAATTATATAGATTGTGAACTAATTACGTATCTTATAAGACATCGATAATATTATCCTTCATATGACACCAATTCGTCATGTTCTACAATATAAAATCAAAATATAAAATACTTGCATAATCCTAACGTGAGGTTAATACGGAAAACATGTGACGAAAGTAGATTTAATATTCTCACGGATAATACAAGAAGATAATGTAAACCTTAACATTAATTCTTCTAAATCCATAGGTTTTTCTACAGCACTAAATAGAGCCCCACATAGAAGACAATCACATTGAAACGTTATCCTAAACACATACATGCATGCCCATACATCTAAGACTTTCGAGGGTCCGTTGCTCAGTTGTCTAGCCAGAACTCCTTCGCCTGTAAGATTGGTTTCAGGTTGCTCCGACTCAATACCGAAATCGTTGTATTTTGGAAGGAAGATTCGATGCCACAGACTGATGTATGAGACAACAAGTATCTTAAAAAAATAATTTACTCGTCTCGACTTACTGCTTTTTTCATTTTTGATTTTTCTATTGCAATTTTATTAAAATCCCTCCGTCCATGAATTAAATTCCGAATTCCCTTTTAATTTTTGTCCGTGAATCAAATTCCCGTTTCACCTTTTGTACCACCATACCCTCTCCCTTTACACAAATTTACCACCAAATTTCATTGGTGGACCCACTCAAAACAACTTTATCCCACTAAAAACAAATTTATTCCACTTTATCACTACCCCTACCCTCAAATTTTTACCCTGCATTATTCCACATTATCACTTTTCTTAATCAATGTGCCAGTGTCACTTCGGGAATTTGATTCCCGGATGGAGGGAGTATTATTTTTTTTTATAGCTAGACGTCCCCATTGCATTTAATCTTCAAACCCTTCCCACCCTTTAAAAAGAACTACTCCCCCCGTCCAGTTTTTAAAGTCCCATTTGCTCTCAAATATTTGTCCACAATTTAAAGTCCCACTCTACTTTTTGTACCATATTACCCTTTTTTCTTTATTTAATTACTACCTTTTCACTAATGGACCCACTACTTTTTTCTCCAAACCACTATCTTTTTCTTTAAACCACTACCTTTTTCTTCCAAACCACTAACTTTTTCTTCCAACCACTACCTTTTTCTTCCACCCACTTTACCTTTATCATTTTTTCTTAACCTACGCGCCCAACATCAAATGGGACTTTAAAAAGTGGACGGAGGGAGTACTATATAACTTTGTATATTTGTCAACATCACTTGAACTCACAAGTTTGGACTTCAAAAAAAATGAAGGAACACAAGAAGGAAAGAAGATGGGTGAATAAGGGCATGTTTGGAAGTATTCAGATGCCCTTCTTTCCAATTTCGGAAAGAAAGGAGGGGTCTTTCAGTCCTCTGTAAAGCTTTCGAAACTGACCCAAAAAACACCTAATTCCATTACAGGAAATGTCATCATGCCATTTGACACCTAGACATTGTCGGGAACATGCAATATATCAATTTACGGGAAATGCTTCCAACGGCCCCCACCAAATTTAACACCATGTAGTATCTATCATTCGACACCATACATCTATTGAAATGCTAAGTGTTACTGTGTGTGTGTTCGAGTGTGTGTGTGTGTTCGTAGATACAGATTACATGGAGTTATGATAGAGATTTATTACATGTATGCATATAATATTAGCCATTTCTTCATATATATATATATATATATATATCTTTTTGCATGGATATAAAATACAAGATCAGGACCGCGTCTTGTTATCCGGGTTGCCCCTAATTCGACCCAAAGTCGCAATATCAAGTCACTAAGAGAATGTAAAATATATTTAACTTGTTTGGAAGAATTGTGTAGGAAGAAAGGAGGGGGAGTAGAAGCACCGTGTTTGGTGAAAAGAATGAATGAGAAGGAAAAGTAAACAAAATTAGACTTTATACTGTTAATATATTTATTTTTTATATTCTATCTTAGAAGTTAAGTAAGTGTAATAAATTTTCTCTCCCTCTAAATCCCTATAATATTGGAGGGGAAGTAAAATGAAGGAAGGGAGGGGGAATGAATTAAAATTTTCCCTCCCCTCCCCTATATTTTTATGGACCAAACAAAGTATTTTAATTAAAATCCTTCTCCTCCCCCCAAATCCACCAACCAAATAACCTCTAAGGCATTGTTGGGGACCCGCAACGCTAAGGCTGTTCAAGAAAATCGAAAAACCGTGAAAACCGAACCGAAAAAATGGTTATCGAAACCAGTGGGGTGGATATATGGGGGGTACACATTACAGTGGATCCACTGTTCTTATTTTTTTGAACTCGCGGATACTCGAACTGGTCCCATTGTAGGGATATTTTGTAATGTTTTATATGAGTATACTAAAAAACTCTTATTTTATTTGTTTATTATGTTATTTTGTTATTTTTGAATAGAGATAAGATACAAAAGCTGAATTTTAATCCCATATCTCAGCTAAATTTCTAAAATAATATATATTTTTATTTTAATTATTTTTTGTTAAAAAATATATTTTTATTAAGATGGACCGGGTTGGGTAACCTGCTTATCCGAATTGGTTTTGCGGGTAACTGGATGAGCGAGTATCCGCATCACATGGACCGGGTCACGGTTCGATTTTTGCCGAACCGACGGGAGCGGGTAGGTTGGGATAAAGTCTTTTTTGGTCCCATAACTTTTCGCCTTTACCAAAAATGTCCCAAGAAATTTCGTTTAGCCAATTACATCCCAATTTTTTCTCAAGTGTACAATTTACATCCCAATACTCGTCGGAGTTGAGAAAACGACGTCGTTTCCCCACATGTGACCCGCCCGTGACTTTTAATTTGGGGATTTTTATCTCCGGCGTGATGTGGACAATACGTGGAAGAGATAAAGTCTTTTTTGGTCCCATAACTTTTCGCCTTTACCAAAAATATCCCAAGAAATTTCGTTTAGCCAATTACATCCCAATATTTTCTCAAGTGTACAATTTACATCACAATTACATCCCAATACTTGAAACATAAGATGTATAAGGACCTGAAACAGAACTTTTGGTGGGAAAACATGAAGAAAGATGTAGCGGAGTATGTCTCGAAGTGTTTGACTTGTCAGCAGGTTAAGGTCGAGCATCAACGGTCTGACGGAATGCTTAAGCCTCTTTGAAGCCTCTGTCGAGCAACAATAGTTGGCATGCTTCTATTAAGATGGCACCGTTTGAGGCATTATACGGGAGAAGATGTAAATCGCCCCTATGTTGGAACGATTCATCATATTTGGTCGGAACGGAACCAGAATTGATCGTGCAAACTCGAGAGATATATACCGGATCCTAGTTACGGAGATATATACCGGATCCTAGTCATGTCATTGATTTTGGCGAGATCGAAATCGCTCAGGATGGAACGTTTGAAGAAAGACCGGTCAGGATACTCGAGAGTCGAGTTAAGCAGTTGAGGAACAAACCAATCGCTTTGGTCAAAGTTCAATGGTCACGCTTTGAGAAAAAATTGGGATGTAATTGGCTAAACAAAATTTCTTGGGACATTTTTGATAAAGGCGAAAAGTTATGGGACCAAAAAAGACTTTATCCCTTCCACGTATTGTCCACATCACGCCGGAGATAAAAATCCCCAAATTAAAAGTCACGGGCGGGTCACATGGGGGGAAACGACGCCGTTTTCTCAACTCCGACGAGTATTGGGATGTAAATTGTACACTTGAGAAAAAATTGGGATGTAATTGGCTAAACGAAATTTCTTGGGACATTTTTGGTAAAGGCGAAAAGTTATGGGACCAAAAAAGATTTTATCCCGGGTAGGTTCATGGAAATTAGTCATGGACCGGGTACCCGGTCCATGAACACCCCTACACAACGCTAACCTAAAGGTATTGTTTTGGATACTTCACGTACTCTAGTTTGAGCTTCACACGATCCTATATCTTAAGTAGACTGATTCCTCACGTATAACATATGGATTTAGTATTTATTTATAAGTACTCGAGCACCATTTCTACATATATGTCCCTAGTTATGATTGGTCATCATGGTGCAAAGACTAGCGTGTAACCTCAAAATATATGTATGGAATGACTGCAATTTTAATGCTAATGACGGTGCGCGTGTGTGTATATGTTGGGAAAATTGGGAAAAAAAGGAATAAGATCTTAGATAACTTAAAATCATAATCGCATTTGTTCTAAAATAGAGCTTTTGATTTTGCCTCACCAATATGCAACTTTTAGTGATTGATAAGTGTTTATAGTAGAAGTGTTGTACTAATTGTGTGTGATAAAATCGATCGACCCTAATTTCGTAATACTAAATAATAATATTGGTAAGTATACGTATTTATAGGAAATAGATCATATGAAAACTAATTACCTTGTGAAATCTAGAAACTTTTGTAGGCCATTGATATTCGTGATCTAACTGCTGTAGATGAGTAGAATTATATTCATTTATGTATTTTTTTCATTGCATTATTTGTTGCATATACTAGCGACCAGCTTGATACAACAAATAATAACAAATATGCAATGAAATTACTTAATAATGCAATTGGTTCCTAGATTTCACCATTAAGGGTGTTTCCACCATAGTCAATCTCCGTACTTATATATCCATCGATCCTAATTTCTTTAAGCCGCTGGGAACATATAATCGTTTTCTAATGAACATATTTAATTCGTTAGGGCGTTTCGTTTTCCGTAGTTTTGACGCTCAAAAAAATCCATCACGAACAAAAGAAAAAAAAAAACCATACAAACACCAACAAAAGTAGCTGCTTGTATATATAACAACAATAGATACATAAATATATTAAATAATATTGGAGTATAATACAATGGAGATAATTTATTAAAATAAATAAACGTAGCTACACATAGGAATTACATAAAATATACTACGAAGAACTCAACTAAGTTTATTCCACTTCTTTCTTCATGCACCAATTCATATCCACTCTTCTTTCCATGAAACTAGCTTTGAGAGAAAACAAGAAATCAGCCAAACACATTTACTAAATCATGAGTCATATAACAACATTTAATAATTCGATATAACGAGGCAAGAATAAAAACCTAAGTGTATCCGAGACGAAGCTCCAAATCCAGTTCCTCGTCAGATTGGCGAAACAAACCAATCTCCAAGTCCAACCTAACAAATCGATCACCTTTCTTAAATATCTCGCGCCCCTTCTTGACCCCAAACGAATCGAACTTTTCGTCCCCCAAAAGCCCTCTCCGACCTTTCGTCTCGATCAAATCCGCAGTTATCGGCCCGCTATCAATATTCCGAACCGGAACATCTTCTTCGTCGAATCTCTTCGTTTCACGAGCTGGCGTAGCGTAGTTACCAGGTAAAGAGCAAATCGGGGGCAATGCGGAAGCGAACTGAGGGAACTTTGTGAAGAGTGATGGTAAATTAGGGTTTGAGTTTAAACTAGGGTTAGGATCAAGATTTAGGTTTACAGTAGGAAAGTGGCCACCGCCAGCATTCTTATTACCACCAATAATATTAATAATATCATTATTATCTCTTGTGCTTGGAGACAACCTCAATCTGGCTCTGTCCCTCCTGTGAACATTCATGTGGCCACCAAGTGCCTGAGCAGACCTGAATTCCCTTCTGCAGAAACTGCATGTGTAACTTCTTGGTGGCCATGAAAATCCAGCAGCCACTAAATCTCCTTCTTTCCAATTTCCGGTACTATTTTGACGACGATCGTTACCGAAATCCCATGTCGAACCCTTGAATTTATAGTTCATGCTCCTATTAGCACTATTGCTAATGCCTTCTTGCTTCAGTGTGCTGCACAAACTGTTTCTCTCCATTTTATTTAGTTTTCTCACTCTGAAGGTAGAGAGAGAAAGAGAGAGGAGAGAGAGAGAGGATCCAAGAATATTGAAGACTTGGTGACCAGGTAAAATGTGATGATGATATAGAGCTGCAGGGCATTGGCTAGCCACCCTTTGGACTAATATGATGACGAGTGGCCATCTCCATACGTGGGGCCTCAAATTTTAATTTTTAACCAATTTACAAAGGGTTTATAAGAAATTTGGGACTTGGGTCTCAAATTTGAGTTTGAGACTCACGTCTGAATTAAATAACCTTAGATCCAATTTTCGGAAAAAAAAAATAGAGGTTGAAATTTAGATGGCACGCATATCACTCGCTCAAAAGTTACGTATCACTTATCGTCAAATCTGTGTGGAATTCTTTTAATCTGCAATATTAGTTTTTTTATTTTGCAAAATTTCGGCGACCAGAAGTTATTGCAATTGTAACGGCATTCGGCGTAAAACATTGTCACTCATTTTTTTTTTTTTTTGCATGAACTATAGTTTTTTAATTAGTTTTAAACGATTAGCTGGTACTATAATCTTCATGCCACCGACTTCATATAGTTGGGATTAAGGTATGATGACGACAAAATTTCAGCCACATGACGCAATCATGGCTACAAAAAAGGGAAATTTCAGCCACAAGATTTCGAAAAGCCTGCTAGCTAGGCTCGATTAGTTCTCGCATATGCGCTAGACTTTCGGTGTTCGGTATCGACCGCTGGTTCCGCCCATGTGTGATCTCGAGAAAGTGTGCAGATGCCATCAAATTCGAAGCCAGAAAACTGAGGATCCTATTGGGTGGAAGTAAGCAGTGCATGTTCCCTATGTTTGGCCACTACTTACTAATTGTAGAACCTTGTCCTGCTGAGCTATTGCCATTTTGGGAAACCCATCCACTCGATGTTCTTTATTCCTCTTGACATTTTTGTGTCAATCTTTATGTCAACATATTTATAAAGAAAACCGGGGGAAAAAAAATTTGTAGTAATATCTGCGTTTTGGTGAATGTATCATCATGTCTTAGATCACGAAATAGTTATTATGATTAGGTGTGGGGCCACCTCGAGTTGGTACATATGCATCTCTTTGTGGGGTTGAATGGTCCAATATTACTTGAATGATCATAATAATTGAAGCCTCTCTCTCTCTCTCTCTCTCTCTCTCTCTCTCTCTCTCTCTCTCTCTCTCTCTCTCTCTCTCTCTCTCTCTCTCTCTCTCTCTCTCTCTCTCTCTCTCTCTCTCTCTCAATCTCTCTCATTTGCATGCTAGAAATGTCATTTTTGTGAAAATGGTACAAGAATATTGTGGTCATATAGATATATTATGTTCTCTCCGTTTTAGTCTAATTTATTGGTTATGTAATTTATTTATAGATTGCAGAGTCAATGGCGGAGCCAGAATTTCTTGGCACGGGGGCGAAATTAAATTTTTTTCGACTCAATGACATTAAAATTTTTTAGATGAGTTATTAATAACAAAAAATCATATTAAATAAATGAATCCATATTAATACGTAAAACCATACTAATAGAACTCAGAATAATACATTCGTTTATAGAGTTTGACTGACTATATTTCTTACTTTGGGGCTAATATTTTTTAAATAACAAAAATACAAATAATAATAGAAAAATATTAGTAGAATTTTTTTTTGGGAGGGGGGGCCACAGCCCCTACCCGCCACCCCCTCCCTCCGCCCCTGTGCAGAGTATAATAATTAAGATATACTACTGTTTATTTTCATATTTTCTATTTATATGCTTATTTATTGTCACAATCATTTCAAACACGCCAAGAAGCCAAAAACGGTAATATATTTTAAATACTCAAATAGTCTCCAAAACTCTATTTTCCAAATGCCATAAGAATTCCATTTAAAAGTTCAAGGCTAAATGCAAAAACTCGACAGTTTCAAAATATTCGTTAAGCCACCGCTTACATATACCAACAAAATAGTTTAGGAAATCGTTTTACGAAATAAACCCAAGTTTGCAAAATACCAAAAGGCCATTTTAAAAGTATACACAAGTTGGTAAAATACCAGAAAGCCATTTTGAAATACACACACAGTTGGTATAAACACGGTAGAAATACATTTGTAGCGGAAAATAACAACCAGTAAAATATTCGATTCTCAATTACATGTCATAGCCAGTATCACCCGGGAAGCTCATCTCTTCACGACTACTACTAGCTCGATCTACGAGTACCTAAAAATAAAGTCCACGACGGGGTCAGCCACAATAGTCAACAATGATAACGATCACATCATCATAAACAATTACATACACTAGTACAAAAACTGGCTTTTGCATCGCCTCTCTGGCAACGCACCGACAAGAAATGTGATGCGTAAGCATATTTGGGGTCAATTTTATATTTTTAAGAAAAATTATGCATCATATACTAAAATATAACTGATACCTAAAGTGTTTGAAAATTTACTAAAAATCTTTTGCATCGAATTGTTTTGAGTAGTCGATACATAATGTCTCAACTTTTAACTTTTTAATATTATATGTATCAAACAATTATAGGTGTGATGTGTAATGTGCTAATTTTTTTAATATTTTCATGATTGCTGAGTATCACGTATTAATAATGTTTGATGTTGAAATCTTGTACATCACAGTTTTACTAACGTGTGATGCAAATGTACACTACCATTAATTATATACGATTATATAGTGTATAATCAAACCCTTATACACTACCACTAATAGCAGACACAACACAGATCGACTCTCATCTCTCAATACTTCCATCTCTCAATCGCCCACCTTTATACTTTGCCATATCGGCCGGCGAATCAAACCCTTTACCAACCCTAGTTCTTTGCTTTCTTTGATTCCAGCTATTAGCAATCAACTCCCCGTGCTTTGGAATTTTATTTCGAACCAGAGATTTGGCTTCATGACAGATTCCCTTTCTAACGATCAGTAGTTGTAGTTTCAACTCCAAATCTGTTTGGGAATTCGTAAGAACGTTTATCCTTTCTGCAAGTTTCATTTGTTTACTTGTATATAACCGATTTTTGGGAATTGTATAAATTATTTTCAACTGATCCCTTGTGCTAACAGTCTCAGATTATGCTGAAAAGAATCTCACCTCACACACACACACACACATATATATATATATATATATATATATATATATATAGGGTGGGGTTATTCTAAAAAGGGTCTTATAATAAAAAGTGTAGGAAGGATTGTGGGAGTGACATGTGTCATCCCCATTCCACATCATATGACATGTGTCACCCCCCCACCCCCACCCCAACCCCACCCCACCCCACCCCCACCCCCCACCTCGAAAAAAAAAATTTCCCGAAAATTTTTTTTTTCCCGCCAAAATTTTTTTTTTGGGGCCAATTTTTTTTTTTCCGCCAAAATTTTATAACTATGATGCACCATTTTATTTTGGTGCATCACAGTTATAAAAATTAGTTATAACTATGATGCACCAAATTTCATAACGGTGATGCACCTGGGTTTTAATGCATCATAGTTATAAGTTTACTGCATTATAGTTATAAGAAACTACATCATCCTAAGTTTTCTGCATCATATATATATATCTAACTGCAGTATAGTTATAAGTTATAAGTAACTGCATCATGTATGTAACTGCATTATAGTTATAAGAAACTACATCATCCTAAGTTTTCTGCATCATATATGTATGTAACTGCATTATAGTTATAAGTTATAAGTAACTGCATCATGTATGTAACTGCATTATAGTTATAAGAAACTGCATCATCCTAAGTTTCTCTGCATCATATATGTATGTAACTGCATTATAGTTATAAGTAAGTGAATCATGTATGTAACTGCATTATAGGTAGAGGAAGCGCATCATCCTAAGTTTCTCTGCATCATATATGTATGTAATTGCTTCAAAATTAAATATGATTCTTTTTTATACAAGTACTACACTTTTTTTATATCATTAGTGCATCACACTAATAAGTTTTGGTGCGTCTTTATTATAAGTTACTGCATCATAGTTTATAGTTAAGTGCATCAACTATGATGCAGTAACTTATAACCTTAATGCACTAAAATCATAATTGTGATGCAGTAACTTTATAAATGTGATGCACTTATAAATTTTGGCGGGAATTTTTTTGGCGGGAAAAAAAAATTTTTTTGCCCCCCCAAAAAAAAATTTTGGCAGGAATTTTTTTTTTTCGCGGGTGGGTGGGTGGGGTGGGTGGGGTGGGTGGGGTGGGGGTGACACATGTCATATGATGTGGAATTGGGATGACACATGTCACTCCCAGAATTCTTCCTACACTTTTTATTATAAGACCTTTTTTAGAATAACCCAAATATATATATATATATATATATATATATATATTTTGGGTTTCCATGATAGTTCATTACTCTCTATTTTTAAGATTGACTGTTAATTCTGTAGCTTCCCACTGCTTTATGTGATGATCGCATTATTGGTCCTTGATTTTGGTAGGAAACTTTGCTGCACAACCGTTAAGTCACTTTTCACTGACAAGGGGAAACATGGTGGTGAGGCAACTGTGGAGGCTGTGAGGATGATTTCCGATCTTGTAAAAGCTCACAACTGTCAACTACATCCTGATTCTGTTGAAGTAAGGAATCCTCTCCGCTTCTTGGAATTTCTGTTTTTCTGTCCCAAAATATGTTGTTTGGACTGTCAGTTATCCTGATTCTTAATTTAATATACGCTTATAGGAACGATATGAATGGACTTCAAAGACAATGAACGTCCTGTCCTGATTCTCAATTCACAATGCGCTCGTACAATCTTGTCACTTGTTTAAATATATATTATATACACCAATGTACTTCAAAGACAACTCCACATTTCTTGTTGTCGAGATTTGTTTTAGTAACACATAGTAATTGACTGTGTCTTGAGAATATGTTTCCTGGTAGGAAATTCTATAGGCTAAATCAGAAGAAAATGATTGCTCAAGGGAAACATGGTGGCTACATGCGTATGGGTTGAATAATTTGGGCTGTAATGATTCTACATTTATTTTGTTTATATGAACCATCAAAATGTAAGGATAAAGCTATAATTATTTTTATCTGTATTGTCCTCTGTCAATGATTAATATCTCTGCCCGGAGAATTCATTTTTTTTTGTCTTTGTCCTTTGATAGAAATCCCGGAAAAACCGAAAGTTTAGATATAACTAAAGAGCAAAAAACAGACAATCCTCGAATAGGAATTTTTTTTTACCTGTATGACGGAATCATATTTTATTATGCAATCTATTGCATCCTCTATCAATGATGATTGCTCTGCCTGTTAGGTGTTTCTGTCTCTGTCATTTGATGAAGATCTTGGAAAATCAGAAAAATCAGAAGTGGACAACAAAGCCAAAAACAAAGAGTCCAAGAAGAGGAAGGGTGTGGATGAGACAAATCACGTGCCAGATAATGATAGGAAGAAAATTAGGAAGGAGATGTTGTCAAAGACAAGGGAGGAGGTATATATCTGACCTTAAAGTACTTAATATACCTTGTTTGTTATCATCATTTCACAATTTCAGGTGCTTTGCAGGTAAGTGCAGACTTCAAAGCTGCTTCATATGCTCAAGATCCTCAAGAAAGAAGAAGGATGCAGTCACACACACTTTCGTCTGTATTTGAAACATTCTTCCGCATCTTAAAATATGATGTGCAACCAATGTAAGTAGATAACGACAGGCAAAACCGTGTGCCCAGTTTCCCATTCATGTTGAGTTATAAATACGTTATAATTTTGTTGATGGCTCTTCAGTCAGTTGGAAAGTTTTGCTTAAAGCAGAAAACAAATATCTTAAATTTAAAGCTGAATAGAAGGGGCGTGGATCTGATATAGCTTAACCTTCCATGCTTAAACCGTGCTTAAGGATTATGAGTGCAATAGTACTCATGTGCTTGGCGGCCACATGAGTACTATTGTACTCATATAATATGAGTAGTAATGTGCTCATGTAATAGGAGTACTTGCACCAAAAACTTTATATAATGGGATTAATCGAGTACTCATGTGCTAGGTCTAATGAGTACTGTTTGAGTGCAACAATACTCTTTGGCTGAGCAATATGAATGCTGGAGTACATTTAAGCATGACTTAAGCACGGACGGTCTTAAGCATGAGATCCTCCAATAAAGTGTTTAATGTGGCTTTTTGAAGGATAGCTATTTCTAATACTTTCTTCAAATATAGTTGGATAATTTCTTGCGTTTGTGTTATTAGATGCCTTATAAATGGATGCAGTTATTTGAGCTTTAAAGATTCTCATGCGATAGATATTTGTGGAAGAAATTCGTTCTGTTAGAACTAAGGTGATCTATTATTGTTTGTCACCCGCAAATGAGGCATCATGATAAGTTTGCGTTAAGTATTGTGAAGTGTCGCACCAAATGGAAACTTTCAATCTCACATAATTGGTGGTTGGTTTATTTTTTCCCCATCTAATGTACATTTTGAAGTTATTTTTGTCAAACTATTATCTACAGGTGAGTTCTGTTTCTCTTATGTCTGATTATTTCTTATTACTCAGATCGAAGCCGATTTGCACAGTGCATCAGGAAGCCATCCCTTACTTGCCCCATGTCTGGATGGAATTGGAAAATTTTCTCATCTGATTGACTTGGATTTTATGGCTGATCTCATGAATTCACTCAGAAAACTCACTGGTAGTGGCAGAGTGTTGGAAGACGATGGGAATCCTTGTCAATTAACAGTGTCCGAACGGTTGCGCTGCTGTATTGTTGCTTTTAAGGTGATGAAGAATAATCTAGATGCTCTGAATGTTGATCTACATGATTTCTTTGTCCAGCTCTACAATCATTCTAGATCGAGTACCGCCAGAAGGTAGATGAGTGGTGGTGAGTTGCTTTTGAAACATACATTTCCAAGTTTCTAAGTTAATAGATTTTGAGCGCACGTAATCCATTGAAGATTTTAAGTTAATTGGTGCAGGGATCAGGGAGAGGTGTTAGCTGAAGCCTTGAAGATAATGCTCTGCGATGATAGACAGCATGATATGCAAAGGGCTGCAGCCTTCATAAAGAGATTGGCCTCATTTTCATTATGCTTTGGTTCGGCTGGTGGAACTCGCAAAACTCTAAAATGGAATACAATAAATGTATGTTTTACTTATTATATATTATATACTTTACCATGGTTGTTACGTCGGTCGACTAGTTGCGACGAGTCGGCGACTAGTCCACCAGTCATTGCAAGGAGGTCGACTGGACTTGAGTGCCTTGCTGTTGAACTTGGATGTTGGATTGTTGAATTTGAATTTATTTACGCCTGATTTTTACGCGGTATATGTGCACCGTAGTTGCGAGTTAGAACACACAAAATGAAGCGCAATGTGCGATCTGGGCATAGAGAATTTTTACGTGCGATGCATGCGATCTGCTAGAGAATTTTTACGCAATATTTTTTTGCCCGGATATATATATATTATAATAATTTTATATATTGACGACTAGTGTCGACTAGTCTACGACTAATCTCGACTAGTCACAACTTGACTTGTCGGACAACCCGGTCGACTCGACTCGACTTACCGACGTAACAACCATGTACTTTACGATATTGGTACTTAATTGTTAAATCTCACCATCATAACAATTGTATTATTTACCTATATTATAGATCCCTCGACATTCAAGTGGAAATAATAGTGAATATGCTGTTTTAAGATGCATGTATGACATGGTAAGACTCCAAGGTCACATGAAGGGAGATTTAGAAGAGGTATATGCAGATTATATATTTTAACTTTCTTTTATTATGTTTGCATATGTCTCAAATTTATATCGTATTCGATCTTTTGACGTTACTTAATTTTTTTTACAGATGTTCAGATCAATTAAATCATACAATGATGGGGATATCAACGAGATTCGAGATGTTTGGGTTACATATTTCATAGGTCATTGTTTGTATATATATATATATGCTTTTTAGGTGATATTTCAAAGTCTTATTAAGTACTTTAAATGTTCTTTCATTTAGAATTTTAAACTTCTTTGTTAACAATTCTGTGAACATGTTCCTCCAATTTGGTGATTGTTAGTGATTTTTTTGCCTTCAATTATTTTTCCTTGTACTTTTCTCGTCAAATATATACATTAAATAAATATGATGTGAAAAGTGCCAAATAAAAAAAAAATTATACATTAAAAAAATGCATTAGACATTAAAAACATATCTTATACATTAGCCGTACATAACACGCGATGCAGAATCATAATCTTCTACATCAATTTTATTAACAAGTGATATATAACATTACTTTATATATCAAATTTGTTACAAGGTAAGATGCTTAAACTAGAAAAACGCATAGGAAAAAAATAGTTGCATCGCACATTTAAGAATTGCGATGCATAAAAATAGTCTTATGCATCAAATATCAACTGCATTTGATATATAACATTGCTTTATGTATCATATTTGTTACAATACGTGATGCAGTAAGTGCACAACAACAACAAAATTATTGTTTTTGGCGTCGCATATACATAAAAACCGATGTATATGCATAACCTCTCGCAACGAACCTGTAGAAAAAATGCGATACAAAAGCAATCTTCTGCATCGCATCAATGTGCGATGCCTTTGATATGACCTTATGTATCACAAGCTATTGCATCGCACACTAGTGCGATGTGCAATGGGTTTTCATAACCGTTCCTGTTTTTGTACCAGTGATACCAATGTAATAACAAAGTAAGAATACTATTGCTGTAATCTCACCATCATAACATTACCAACTCATGGTAATCCATATCAAATCAATCCTTACCATAATTCACATTCTGCATATATCAATCCTTACCATAATTCACGACTTCTATTTATTTTCAAAGTGAACTATTTATAAGCATTAGGAATAGGAAGAGCTATTCGATCTTAACTCGACTCAATAGCACACCTAGATTACTCGAGCTCGTAGGAAATTCGAGTAGATCGAGTACTCGACTTAATAAAACTCGAGTATTCGACTTCATAAAATTCGAGATCAAGTTTCAGTCTTATTGAGTCGAGTTTGAGTTTTACCTAGTTGAGTACTAAAGCTTTATAGTTCTTATTGAGAAAATAATAAATATGAATATTTATATAACTCATCCAACGAGTCGAGTAGCTCGATGAGCTATTGATGCAGCATATGTTAGAAATAAAAACGCAGCGGAAGCGAAGTTTGGGAAAGTTGATAATTGCGTTTTACGCATCCACGAGCATAAGATCTATCTAGGCATGCTAATTAATTAATTAATTACTAAATATTATTTATTGCTTATTAAATAAATATGTTGGTTATTGAAATATCCTAATCTAGATCTAAAAGATCATAGGATATTACCGTTGAATCGAATTGGTTGCTTTCGCCTTGATCACCTTGTATTTCTACCTTTAGGCATTCTAGAGTATGATCCACCTTAACCCGGACGTTGTGTGGGCAACGAGCTACCGGATCTTGCTTGGACACAATATGGATCGGCCGAAATTCCTTTTGTATGTGGTCACACAATTTTTCTTTACTTTCTAGTATTTTATGAACACTCTTAGCAAATTAATGTGTTATCTAAATTGTAGAATCAAAGACACAAGTCTAGATCTACAATTAAACACAAAAGGAAAAATTTGATCTCACAACCTTGCAAAAGGAGTACCAAATCGCCCCCCTTATTGTCCTATTTATAGGCTCTTGGACTACTACTAGGGATCTTAAGGAGGATTATGGAAGGACTCCCAATAGATTTCATCTTACCATATTAGGACTCTTCCTAATATAATGAATCTATTAATATCAACTTAGTCCACTAAAAGTTTGATATTGCACTTCCTACCAAAATTCCAAATTACAAAATTGGGCTCCTTATTAAATATATTATTTCCCGTATTTAAGATATCGAATGTCCATTAATTATAAGCTACTGACAGCTTTAATTAATTAATATCGTATCCAAGAGTAGTACCACTCGAACCTTATTATTATATTGGAATTAAATCCACCTGCAGGATTTAATATAATAATCATTATCGAGCTCCTCACGGAGACATCATCAACCCTAACTAGTCGGGACATGATTTCTAGTAATAATAATAACTGTCATATAAATAATATTTTTGCCCAAGATGCGAGGCTTATTGAGTCGATCATTTTGACTCTCATCCATGATAAATCAAAGCAATAAGTATTATAAATACATAATTAAATATTATATACTTAGAATTAAGAAATAATAATTATCTGAGATTTACGTTCTTCTTGCAGTCAGTACAGAAGATACTATCTCACCTCGATCCAGTTCAGTGTATGCAAATACGCTAATGTATGCTAATAGTCAAGACCAACTAATCTCAAGCATACACTACAACCTTTCATATAATTTGTCTAATAATTATATAGGTTGTGAACTATTATATTATTTTATAAGGTACCGATAATGTGATCTTCCGTGTAACATCAACACACCACATTATCTATAATATAAAATAATTAGATATTTCATTTGCATAACCATAACGTAAATAAATATGCAAAATATGTGATTAAATGTAATTAATATTCTCATAGGTAGTTACAGGAAATAAGGTAATACAAGCATAAAGTATGCTTTGCAGTATACAACTCTAACAATCTCTCACTTATACTCAAAGCATGCTTTTAAGTGTACTACACTATTACATAGTCTCTCATTTCTCCCACTTATACTCAAAGCAATGCTGCCATACACCGTAATCCCATTCCTTCCACATGCCTTTCAAAAACTTTTGAGGGTAGGCCTTTCGTGAAAGGGTCAGCAAGATTATCTTCCGATGCAATCCTGGCTACAACTATATCTCCTTCCTTTACGAAGTGTCGTATGATGTGGTACTTGTGGTTGATATGTTTACTTGCCTTGTGGGCTCGTGTTTCCATCGAATTTGCGATTACACCACTATTATCACAATAAAGTGTAATACCCTTTGACAAATAGGGAATCACATCTAAGTCCTGCAGGAAGTACTTGAGCCACACCGCCTCCTTGGCTGCCATGTACTCGGCTTCCATGGTACAGTCCGAGATGCATTTCTGCTTCACACTCCTCCAACTAATGGCTCCACCTCCCAGGCTAAACACATAACCCGAAGTAGACTTGGATTTTTCTTTGTCCGATGAAAAATCTGAGTCAGTGTAACCCACTGGACACAGGTCGTCTGATTGATATACAAGCATGTACTCCCTAGTCCTTCTCAGGTACTTGAGTATGTGCTTGACAGCAATCCAGTGTCCTGGTCCTGGGTTTGACTGATATCGCAGCCATGCCTACGGCATGACAGATATCTGGTATAGTGCAAAGCATATGAGGCTTCCCACAGCAGATGCATAAGGGACCATCTTCATGTCATATATCTCATTTTGTGTCTTGGGACATATATCCTTAGATAGTTGAATTCCATGTCTGTAAGGTAGAAAACCTTTCTTGGAATTCTCCATGCCAAATCGCTTTAGCACTGTATCGATATAGGATGCCAGGGATAAGCACAACATTCTTTTCTTCCGATCACGAAAGATCCTGATTCCAAGGATGTGTCCTGCTTCTCCCAGATCCTTCATATCGAACTGCTTAGATGGACCTACCTGTATGTTAGATAATTCCTTCACGTTGTTTCTAATCAGAAGGATATCGTCTACATACAGTACAAGAAACACCAACACGTTTCCATCGCATTTCTTATACACACAACTCTCACTCGGACATTGCACAAATCCATATGACTGGACAACCTCGTCAAAATGAGTGTTCCAAGATCTAGATGCTTGCTTAAGTCCATAAATGGATCTCTTAAGCTTGCACACCAAGTGCTCTTCTCCTTCAGCAATGAATCCGTCTGGTTGACGCATATAGATTTTCTTATCTAGACTCACATTCAAGAATACAGTCTTGACATCCATTTGCCAAATCTCCAGATCCAAAGCTAAAAGAATCTAGATTGACTTAAGCATGACTACCGGTGAAAAGGTTTCATCATAATCGATACCCTCTTTCTGAGTGTAACCTTTTGCAACAAGCCTCGATTTGAAGGTTTCAACCTTCCCGTCACCTACTTTATTTCGCTTGTATACCCATTTACTTCCAATGGCTTGTACACCATCAGTTAGCTCTACTAGCTCCCACACTTGATTGGAATCCATCGATCCCATTTCTGATTCCATTGCTACTTGTCAGGAGTCCGCATCTTTATCTTGAATTGCCTCCTTGTAGGTCCAGGGATCTGATTCATCTTTTCCTGAGATTAAGTCCGAAGACTTTCCCACGCCTATGAATCGTTCCGGCTGACGAACAACCCTCCCACTACGACGAGGCAAATCCTGAGTTGGTGTAAAAGTCTCAGAATCGATACGTGGTGCAGTGTTAGTTGGCTCTTGTACGATTGGTATAGACGGAGTCTCGCCCCTCAGCTCTTCTAGAATTATCTCACTCATGGGCTTTTGAGTAATCATATAATCCTCTTCCAGGAATCGGGCATTGGTGCTAACAATGACCTTCTGATCCTGGGGACTATAGAACTAGCCACCCTTCGTTCCCTTAGGATATCCTACAAACACTCGCACTTCAGTATGAGATGCCAACTTGTTAGCTTCCTTATTTAGCACATATGCTAGAGTACCCCAAATCCGAACATATCCTAGACTGGGCTTTCGCCCACTCTACAGCTCTGTGGCTGTTTTTGGAACTGATTTCGAAGGCACCAAGTTTGGAATGTATGTCACTGTTTTTAAGGCGTATCCCCAAAATAAAATAGGTAAATCCGAATAACTCATCATTGATCTAACCATTTCTAAAAGAGTTATATTCCTTCTTTCAGCCACACCATTTTGTTGTGGAGTTCTGCCATGGTGAGATGACGAAATCCCCTCATTCGCCAAGAAATCTAAAAATTCTCCACTAAGGTATTCGCCACCACGATCAGATCGTAGTGACTTGATACTCTTCCCATGACACTTCTCCGTTTCAGCCTTGGAGTCTCTGAACTTGTCAAAGGCTTCAGACTTACGTCGCATCAAATAGATGTATCCATATCTCGAGTAATCATCTATAAACGTGATGAAGTATTCGAAACCACCCATAGCCTGGATATTCATTGGACCACATACATCCATATCAACCAATTATAACACATTCTGAGCACAATTTCTTTTGGTTTTAAAAACTCTTTTGGTCATCTTACCTTCCAGACAGGATTCACAAATTGAAAATGACTCAACTTGGAGATCATCGAATGGGTCATCATCTACCAATCTTTGAATCCTCCCAAAGTTTATATGCCCTAACCATAAATACCACATATATATTTTGTTTATGCTTGAAGGTTCTTTTCTCCTTTTAGGTTTAGATAAAGAGTTAAGTGATTTATGCATAGGAGTTTGTGCAGTATTAACGACATATAGTCCATCATTAAAAATACCTTTGCAAATATATTCACCATTTCTTTTTCTAATAATGGAATCATCATCAAAAGAAACTGAATAACCATCGCATTTTAATTTAGAAACTGAAATTAAATTTATTCTAAAATCCGGTACTAATAATACATTATTGAGGACTAATAATTTATCATTAATCTTCAACTACATGACTCCCACTGCAACAGCCATAAGCCTGGAATAATCGCCCCAGTTGATGGTAATCTCGCCCACACTAAGCTGCTTAGTTACCTGAAAACCATGCGAGTCAAAGCAAACATGATCAGTGGAGCCTGAATCAACTATCTACGAAGTGGAAGAACAAGCTGCCAAACATGTTTTGACTACTAGTGCACGAGACATACCTTTATGAAGAGCAGGGCAGTCCACTTTAAAATGTCTTTTCTGACCGCATTTGCAGCATTTTCCCTTTGGCTTTTTGTTCGCCTCGGGTTGAGGAGCCTTGATTTTTACCTTGAGAGTTGCCACTTGCTTCTGTCCAACCTGCTTTTTCTTCTTTCCCCATTCGGGTTTGGAAGAAGTAGCACTGGTTGCCGCAAGAATCTGATGATAGCTTTGTTTGAAGAGACCTTCAGCAGATTGAAGCTCTGTCAGAAGTTCCGCCAAAGTATATGTCCTACGGTTCATATTGTAGTTAAGGCGGAACTGCTCAAAGCTTCTTGGTAAGCTGCCCAAGATAATATCGACTTGCGATTCCGCATCGATAGTAGCCCCCAATATGCTCAGTTCGTTCAAATGAGACATCATTTTCAGAACATGATCCTTTACTGGGGTCCCTTCAGACATTTGAGTTGTCATCAATACCCTCATTGCATTTTGTCTAGCCGTCCGGTTCTGATGACCAAACATCGCATTGAGACTTTTCATCATTTCCGTGGCTGAGCCCATCATTTGATGCTGATGCTGCAATACATTTGTCAGTGAAGCCAAAATGTAACAGCGAGCCATCTCATCAAACTTCTTCCATTTTCGGAATTCATCCAACTCTCCAGGAGTGGCATCCGGTTCTGGATCCAGAGGGCCCTCCTCAGTTAAGACAAATTTATGCCCTTCAGCAGTCAGGACAATGTCAAGATTTCTTTTCCATTCAGCAAAGTTAGTGCCATCAAGTTTATTTTCTTTGAGAATAACAGTTAGTGGATTGAAAGACATCTGAGATAAAAATTAAAAACATCCATCACATAATGCATAGCAAAATATATCGAAAAACCTCAAAACACAATATATATACTAGCAACCAACACCTCAAAAAATCCGCATATGCAAGCCACGATCGTGTGGACGTTTACACACACATTTTTCAAGTAGAATTTTATGTCTTTAATTTTACTATCTAGTCAACTTACGTTATGACAAGTAAAATTAATAGTTGGTTCCTCTTGGCCATGTATTAATTAATATAGATTCCGATGGGGAGCTTATTAATTAATACACCTAAGTGAATACCATAATTTAACACCCTTAAAATATTATCTTTTAAATAATAGTCCTACAGATGGAGAGGTCCTATCATAAAAAAAATAATATTTATCTTATGTTATCATTTTGAAATTTAAAACTAGTGAACCTATAATTAGCACATCCGATATGTAGGAAGACCCTAATGTCAATGCGCATGCTAATTACTTCACAATTTAAATTAATTATGGAGGCCAATTTGATTTTATTTTAAAAATAAATAAATTAATTTAATCACTTAGTTATTTTAGCCTTAAGGTTTTTAATTTTCTCGTCCTAACATGCAGAAAACGTATCACGCATATATTCATACATGCCATACATCAAAATAATAAAAACTAAAAATAAAGCATGGATAATTAAATTATACAATTATCATGGTCTTCTTCCTTGTGTTGAATCCGAGAAAATCTTCGACTCGTTCTCTCCCACTGAATCAAGGATCTCGTCGCTCCTCCCCGGCCGGGCCGTGTATTTCTAAAATTAAAATTTCACTTTTATGCAAAATTAATTACATAAAAAAATTAAGTTTAAATCCCGACTCTCAACGGGACGCGAGCACGGCAAAAGCGGACAGACCAAAAGCTGGACGGCAGGCCGAACTAGGGAACCGACCGGACAGTGCCGCGGCTCACGGCGGCATGCTCGGCGCTACTCGGCAGGTAGCCGTGTGCGGCTCGCAACGCTCATTGCTTGTCCGCGCCGCGCTTTGCCATCCCAAATGATCCTTGATCGCTCTATTTCTTCGTGATCTCGTCTTTTCCGAATTCGATTATAATTTTATACAAAATAAAATACATCGAAATTACAGCAAGATTACACGAAAAATAAAACACCTAGAACTACCCGCGGATTTTCTCACGGGAAAAACTATTACATGCCTCAAAACCGGGCAAAACCAATAATTGCATAAATAATAAAATTAAATAAATAAATAAACCATTCACATAACCATGATAATTGGATCATATCACCTGCAAGAACACATCTAGCAAAATATTCCAACATCAAATTATATGAATATTTAAATTGCTATCAATTAATCGCCAAAATTAATTAAAATAGCATAAAGCCTAAAAATACGGCTCCGATACCAATTGTTGGAAATAAAACATAGTGGAAGCGAAGTTTGAGAAAGTTGATAATTGCGTTTTACGCATCCATGAGCATAAGATCTATTTAGGCATGCTAATTAATTAATTAATTACTAAGACTAATAAGCAATTTAAATATTATTTATTACTTATTAAATAAATATGTTGGTTATTGAATATCCTAATCTAGATCTAAAAGATCATAGGATATTACCTTTGAAGCGAATTGGTTGCTTTCGTGTTGATCACCTTGTATTTCTACCTTTAGACCTTCTAGAGTATGATCCACCTTAACTCGGACGTTGTCTGGGCAACGAGCTACCGGATCTTGCTTGGACACAATATGGATCGGCCGAAATTCCTTTTGTATGTTGTCACACAATTTTTCTTTACTTTCTAGTATTTTATGAACACTCTTAGCAAATTAATGTGTTATCTAAATTGTAGAATCAAAGACTGTAGCACACCCGCACTAACTCCCTAACTTACACTATCTTATATCATATTAGTACTTATAAATTATGGTGAAATTTCGACAGAGTTTCCCCTAAACTAGTACCTATCCCAAACCTGTGACATAAAAACCAACACAAGTACCATACAGAGACATCTAGTCTCAATCCGAATCAAACTCATGACATCAATATCCCCGTAGCTATAACTACAAGAGATTAGTAAACCACAAAATTTCGAGCTTCTCAAATTACTTATTTATTTTACATTGCGATATTTAAACAACCTCACAGGTTAAACAAACATACTAAGTGAACTTAAAGTACCCATCACACCATCAACGACACTCGAACCTATAAGTACATTACTGCAATACATATTTATAAAGTAAGGTTCACAAACAAGAACGAAAATATGTTAAGCCCATGGTTATGCCCGACAGGTCGTCATCCATGTACGTCGACCCTCAGCAACAGTGGAACTCCAACTCATCCAGCGAGGGAACATACTCAAGCATCAGAATTACCTACAATGCATAAACTACGTGAGCTAAAGCCCAATAAGTAGAAATCATGCATGTTATGTATCATGTCTGATGCAACATATGACATATGATTATCAATGAGAATCTCTCAAAATCATTTTCTTATCCTTGGGCCCGTTGAACCACGTACTAAGCACCGGAATGAACTCAACATCATATCATATCATGAGGCATGCATCTACCATGCCAGACATATAAGGCATGCATCTACCACACCAAATATATCGTGAGAACACGCATCTACCATGTCTCACACATGATATAAGCACGCATCTACCGTGCTAAACATATCGTAAAAGCATGCATCTACCATGCCTCGGTGCTCTAGCAGCGGCCAACAAAACATTTTTCTTTTCTTTCTTTCCATGATCGTACCATGCATGCAGACACTAGTGAGTATCCTGTTATGCATGCATGTGAAGATGCTAATGGATGTTATGATCATGTAAGGTGCAACCAAACACTTTAATCATAGTACAGATCAATCATCCAATACAATACACTCTCAAGATATCATCAAGTTTACAAACAATACTATGTTTATGCATTGTAGTTGCAGATGGATTTCTACTTACCTTGATCGGGTAATACCCTTACGTTTATACCAATAGGGGGTGTTTGGGATGATATATCTTCAGAACCTGTTTCAAGGAATGTGTTTCAAGGATTTACATACCACACGCAAGGTTTAACTCTCTTTATATCGAAAGGGTTTACCACTTCGCATAACCGGTGTTCTATGTACTTTATGTCGGTTTATCGATGTATACCAGCCCATTAACCAATCAATTTTGGACTTATAATTCCTTAATAAATCTATTAGTCTCTGTTAATAAAGTTCATTCAACTCTCACAACTTAAAATTTCAAGGTTTTATAACAAACACTTGATTAAGAGAGTTTATCAAAGTCTTGTCATAATCAGATTTTGTTTTGCTTATAACCACTATAATATAAGTTGAATTTGCACCAATTTTTGATATAATATCCCTAAGATACTTAAGAATAAGTATACTAAAACTCCTGACCCTGAAACATACGGATCAAGTAACATATACTATTAATTCCAAAAGGTGGCAGAATTGGTTCCTTTATTGCCTTAGTGAGTTTTAAGACTCATAAATCCATATTTAACACAAGGGTTTGCCATGGCTGAATTCTTAACATCATTATAACATGTATAAGAGCATATACAAGCTCTCACACCTTCGAATAGCTAATAAACATAGCAAGAATAAGGAATAAACAAAGGAAACTCACCTTGATTGTCAAAGGAATTGAGGTGTTGATGTTTTTGATGATTTCTTCTTGAATATTTGGTGATTTTTCGAAGTGTGAATCTTCTTGATAATGTTCAGACTGTAAATGAGGGTTGAGGGTCGGATTTATTCATCAACCAAGTGTCTTAAGTCGGTTATGAAGGTGAAATGTCCAAAATACCCTCGAATGACTACTAGAGACTAGGTTTGAAATAATTGATCGATTCAAGTAGTTATGATCCGGTTGTTGGAGTGTTTCAACCGGTTCCTAGTAGATATTGACCTAATTTAGGGTATGGATGGTCTTTAAAATGGTTTAGTAGAAGTTTAGGGTGTATTTTTATTGCTTAAACTCGATTACCACTGCGAACAATGTTGAAAATGCTAGTGAAGGACTTTATTGTCAAACTTTCTAAAACTTCACAAATGAGACACTGTAGGTAAGAATGGAAGAAATCATTTATAAAAATATAATTAATATGATAAACTAAAAGATAAGTTCAATTCCTACCGCAGTTGGAACGAATGAGGTATAGACAGATCACAGTATTTTACAAACGTTATCAGATACAATCATAAATTGTATCCTATTAGGTATTGACAAGAGTCAAAGGCACTTGACGCGTGTTAGTTTATTGAATGATGGTTATCCACTTGAATCGTCAATTTAAAGTGACCCACTACACGCGCCGACTAAAATCTCGAGGTAAGCTAGTTAACCTCCGATAGACACGTCAGTGACACCTTTATAACTTCTAGGCTTACCACGTGTACTTAGAGTTTTATAAGATCTTTACACATATTTTATTTTCGTATTAGAAATACTATGAATAACATAACTTAGTCCCGTAACATATACCACGATTGTGTTTTAGACATGAGTTCAAATGTTTAGCACATTCCTATGTGTGAAATTAACTATAAGATCAACTGAACCATGAAACATCGAGTAATCCAAATAACACATAATTAACAAGTTATGCATGAATCATATTGACCAAGTGAGTAATGTTAGGCTCGGGTATCACATCCTCCCCTCCTTATAAAAATTTCGTCCCCGAAATTTAACTTACCTGAAAAGATCAGGGTATTTAGCCCTCATTTCATCTTCTCTCTCCCAAGTGGCTTCTTCTACGAGTTGATTTCTCCACAACACTTTGACTAGTGGCACCTCTTTATTTCTGAGTTTCTTTACTTCTCTTAGTAAGATTTGTACCGGTATCTCCTTGTAACTCAAATCTGCCTCCATCTCAACTGGTTCATTCTTGAGAATGTGGGATGGATTCGCAATGTATTTTCTTAGTAGAGAAACGTGAAATACATTGTGTATCTGAGACATTGATGATGGCAACTCTAGTCGATAAGCCACTTCACCAACCCGCTCAGTATTAGGAAATGGCCCAATGTATCTTGGACTCAGTTTTCCTTTCTTACAAAATCTCATTATTCCCTTCATTGGAGAAACCTTCAGGAATACACGATCACCCACAACAAATTTCAGTGCTCTCCTTCTGGTATCTGCATAACTCTTTTGTCTGCTTTGAGCTGTTCTCATTCTTTCTCTGATTAGTGAAACTGCTTCTGTCATTTCTTGAATCATATCATGACCTAAAACTCTTCTTTCACCAACCTCATCCCAATGTACTGGTGATCGACACTTCCGGCCATACAAAGCTTCATAAGGAGCCATTCCAATTGTACTCTGATAACTGTTATTGTAGGAGAATTCAATTAGGGGTAAATGTTTGATCCACTGGCCTTGAAAGTCCATAACACAGATCGAGCATATCTTCAAGAGTTTGTATAGTTCTTTCGATTGCCCATCCGATTGTGGATGATAAGCGATCTTGAAAGACAAGTGGGTACCCAATGCTCTATGCGAGCTCTTCCAAAAGTGATACAAATCGTGAATCTCTGTCCGATACAATAGATAATGGAACCCCATGTAGCCTCACTATTTCTGTATATAGAGTTGAGCATAACGATCAATGGAGGACGTCGTACAACCGGGAGAAAGTGAGCATTTTGTCAATCTATCAACTATAACCCGGATAGAATTGTGTCCTTTAACCGTTCTTGGTAAACCTATCACAAAATCCATCGTAATGTCCTCCCACTTCCATTTTGGAACAAATAAAGGTTTCAAGGTTCTGCTTTGGTCTTTGATGCTCGGCTTTTACTGTTGACATGTTAGGCATTGCTCCACATATTGTAATATTTTCTTTCATACCGCCACCAATAGTGTAGTTTCAAGTCTCTATACATTTTGGTTGCTCCTGGATGTCTTGAATATGGTGTTGAGTGCGCCTCTAGTAATATTTCTTTGCGAACATCTTCAAAATTAGGCACACATAAACGATTTCTAAATCGAATAATACCATCTTCGACAATTGGAGATCGGCGAGGTTCCTAATTTAATGTTCTTCTTTATTTTCTCTAACTCTTGATCCTCTTTACGGCCTTGTCGAATTCTATCTATTAAAGTAGGTCGAAGGGTTAGTCTTGACAATTTTGCTTCTAGCCATCCATGTTGGATAATTTCCACATCCATATTCATCAAATCATGTAATTCAAGCCTCGGATCAAGGTCATGGCCGCAATGGATTGTGCTGATTTTCCGCTAGGGCATCTGCTACGACATTAGCTTTACCAGGGTGGTAGTTGATGACACAATCATAGTCTTTAACAAGTTCCAACCATCTCCGCTATCTCATATTTAATTCTTTACGAGTGAAGAAATATTTCGTGCTCTTGTGATCGTATAAATTTCACAACGTTCTCCATATAGGTAATGCCTCCATATTTTAAGTGCAAACACCACTGCAGCAAGTTCTAAATCATGTGTCGGGTAGTTCTTTTGATACTCCTTGATTGTCTAGATGCATATGCTATTACTTTACCATTCTGCATTAATACACAACCCAGACCATTCTTTGAAGCATGATTGTAGACTTTAAAACCTCCAGTTCCCATTGGAATGGTCAAGATCGGTGCCGATGTCAGCCGCCTCTTCAATTCTTGAAAGATTTGCTCGCATGATTCTGTCCACTTGAAGGGAACATTCTTTCTAGTCATTGTGTTAATGGAGAGGCAATCTTGGATAATCCCTCTACGAATCGACGGTAATATCCAACTAGACCAAGAAAGCTGCGTACTTCAGTAGAATTTGTGGGTTGCGGCGCTATTGATTGTTTCAACTTTGCTTGGGTCTCTGAAATCCCCGCTCCGGATATAACATGCCCCAAGAATACCACTCGGTCTAACCAGAATTCACACTTTTAAACTTAGCGTATAATTGTTTCTGTTTTAAGACTTCTAAAACTTTCCTTAGATGCACCGTATGGTCTTCTTTGGTCTTCGAATATATGAGAATATCATCAATAAACACGATAACAAACTTATCCAGAAGTCTTTAAACACTCTATTCATTAAATCCATAAATCTTCTTTGGGGCATTTGTTAGGCCAAACGGCATCACCAAAAACTCATAGTGTCCGTACCTGCATCGAATGCTATTTTGGGATGTCCTCTTCCTTTATCTTCAATTGATGGTACCTGATCGCAGATCAATTTTGGAAAAGATAGATGCGCCTTGAAGTTGATCAAACAAGTCATCAATTCGAGGTAAAGGATACTTGTTCTTGATCGTAACTTTGTTGAGCTCTCGATAGTCTATACACATCCTCAAGGAACCATCCTTCTTACGAACAAACAATATTGGCGCTCCCCATGGTGAATAACTAGGCCTAATGAGGCCTTTATCTAACAACTCTTGCAACTGGGTCTTTAATTCCTTTAATTCACTGGTGCCATTACGTATGGTGACTTTGATATTGGTGCCGTTCCCTACTGTAAGTTAATCACAAACTCTATTTCACGATCCGGTGGCAGTCCGGTAGATCATCGAAACACTTCAGGGTATTGTTTCACCACCGGTACTTCATTGACCTTCGAGAAATCTTGTTTTTCAATGCTCATTACACTAACTACATAGCCTTCACAACCACCGTTTAATAAACGTTGTGCCTTCATTCTTGAGATTCTCGGAAATCTTAAATTCTTACTAACCCGACAAAATAAAAAGGTTCTTCCCGGTGGTTGCGGTGTCACAATCTTTCTCCGATCAACGGTAGCATGATATTTTGATAACCAATCCATACCAAGATTATGTCATAGTCATTCATGTCCAACACGATTAAATCGGCATAGAGTTCCCTATTTTCGATAGGAATACTACACGCTCGTATGATCTTATTTGTTTGTTTTGGATCTCCGGAGGGTAACTACATTATAACCTACCTCAATTGTTTCGGTACTCTACCCACCTTCTCACATACTCGGTAGATGCAAATGAATGTGTAGCACCGGGATCAAATAATACCGATCTGAAATACCAAATATAAGAAGGTTACCTATGATAATAGACGGATTAGCTTCAAAGATCTTCTCTGGTTATAGTGTAAACTCTAGGGTACCCTTTCCTGCGCTTTAGCTTTTGTCTTGTTTGGGCAAGCGTTCGCCATATGTCCAGTTGTCCACATGAAAAGCATACTTTAGAACCCAATAAGCAAACTCCACTATGTTGTTTTCCACAATTAGGGCATGCGTGTAATGGTACAAAGGGTCTACCCTCTTCGGACTTCATGCGCTTACTTGGTCCTCCTTGTTCTGCCCCTTTTTAGATGGAAAATCAGCCTCTGGATTCTGCGATTGAGGTGGCCTCTTCTTTTCATTCTTAAACCAGCGTTGGCCTTGTCGTTGGGCAAATTGCCGCCGAACCTCTTGTGCTTGTCGAATCCTCGTTACGCCTGTTCTGCGACCAATGCTCTCTCGGCAATTATTGAATAAGTCGTCCCTTGAATTCTGCCATGCCGACATCTCTGTATAGCTCTGGTCTCAAGCCTTCAAGGAACCTCTCCACTTTCGGTGCTTCCGTGCTAACCATATGCTCAACAAACCTAGACAAGATTTCGAACTTACAGATGTAGTCCGAAACCGTCATGCTTCCTTGTTTCAACTGTATAAATTCGTTCATCTTCATTGCACGAACAGAGTCAGAAAGTACTTATTTCGAAGAGTTCCTTGAACTTAGCCCAAGTCATTGTTGCCACATTTTCAATAGCGCTTATCGTATCCCACCAATGACCCGCACCGCCCCGTAACATGAAGGATGCACAAAGTACCTTGTTCTCTTAAGAGAACTTACTATACTGGAACATATTTTCTATAGTCCTTAGCCAATCTTCGCTTCGTAGGATCCACTGCGCTCTCAAATGTCGGTGGATTCAACTTCCTGAACCTTCCTCCATCTAATTCAACTTGTTCTACTCGAGGTGGCGGTCGATTCTGTCATCTCCCTGCTGTCCTCGCATGTCTCTTTGTTGGATGAGTTGTTGGATTTGTTGAGATTGCCTTTCTACTAGTTCAGTCAATCGACCAATGATCAGATCACGATCAGAACTTGTGGATGTCATTTCTGGGTCTTGTGTTCTACCCCCATCACTGCCTTCATTTCTCGTTCTCGGCATTATTCTCTATTTATGACTGAGCCCTATATCATATGGTCAATATAATTCATGAAATATGAGTGCACACAAATAAAATAACACTTACTGGATTTGTTGTGCTCCACATGCTCTGAGCTCGTGTACATGGACAGTCTACAGGGCACAAACCGGGCTCCGATACCACCTGTAGCACACCCGCACTAACTGCCTAACTTACACTATCTTATATCATATTAGTACTTATAAATTATGGTGAAATTTCGACAGAGTTTCCCCTAAACTAGTACCTATCCCAAACCTGTGACATAAAAACCAACACAAGTACCATACAGAGACATCTAGTCTCAATCCGAATCAAACTCATGACATCAATATCCCCGTAGCTATAACTACAAGAGATTAGTAAACCACAAAACTTCGAGCTTCTCAAATTACTTATTTATTTTACATTGCGATATTTAAACAACCTCACAGGTTAAACAAACATACTAAGTGAACTTAAAGTACCCATCACACCATCAACGACACTCGAACCTATAAGTACATTACTGCAATACATATTTATAAAGTAAGGTTCACAAACAAGAACGAAAATATGTTAAGCCCATGGTTAAGCCCGATGTGTCGTCATCCATGTACGTCGACCCTCGGCAACAGTGGAACTCCAACTCATCCAAATGAGGAACATACTCAAGCATCAGAATTACCTACAATGCATAAACTACGTGAGCTAAAGCCCAATAAGTAGAAATCATGCATGTTATGTATCATGTCTGATGCAACATATGACATATGATTATCAATGAGAATCTCTCAAAATCATTTTCTTATCCTTGGGCCCGTTGAACCACGTACTAAGCACCGGAATGAACTCAACATCATATCATATCATGAGGCATGCATCTACCATGCCAGACATATAAGGCATGCATCTACCACACCAAATATATCGTGAGAACACGCATCTACCATGTCTCACACATGATATAAGCACGCATATACCGTGCTAAACATATCGTAAAAGCATGCATCTACCATGCCTCGGTGCTCTAGCAGCGGCCAACAAAACATTTTTCTTTTCTTTCTTTCCATGATCGTACCATGCATGCAGACACTAGTGAGTATCCTGTTATGCATGCATGTGAAGATGCTAATGGATGTTATGATCATGTAAGGTGCAACCAAACACTTTAATCATAGTACAGATCAATCATCCAATACAATACACTCTCAAGATATCATCAAGTTTACAAACAATACTATGTTTATGCATTGTAGTTGCAGATGGATTTCTACTTACCTTGATCGGGTAATACCCTTACGTTTATACCAATAGGGGGTGTTTGGGATGATATATCTTCAGAACCTGTTTCGAGGAATGTGTTTCAAGGATTTACATACCACACGCAAGGTTTAACTCTCTTTATATCGAAAGGGTTTACCACTTCGCATAACCGGTGTTCTATGTACTTTATGTCGGTTTATCGATGTATACCAGCCCATTAACCAATCAATTTTGGACTTATAATTCCTTAATAAATCTATTAGTCTCCGTTAATAAAGTTCATTCAACTCTCACAACTTAAAATTTCAAGGTTTTATAACAAACACTTGATTAAGAGAGTTTATCAAAGTCTTGTCATAATCAGATTTTGTTTCGCTTATAACCACTATAATATAAGTTGAATTTGCACCAATTTTTGATATAATATCCCTAAGATACTTAAGAATAAGTATACTGAAACTCCTGACCCTGAAACATACGGATCAAGTAACATATACTATTAATTCTAAAAGGTGGCAGAATTGGTTCCTTTATTGCCTTAGTGAGTTTTAAGACTCATAAATCCATATTTAACACAAGGGTTTGCCATGGCTGAATTCTTAACATCATTATAACATGTATAAGAGCATATACAAGCTCTCACACCTTCGAAATAGCTAAGAAACATAGCAAGAATAAGGAATAAACAAAGGAAACTCACCTTGATTGTCAAAGGAATTGAGGTGTTGATGTTTTTGATGATTTCTTCTTGAATATTTGGTGATTTTTCGAAGTGTGAAGCTTCTTGATAATGTTCAGACTGTAAATGAGGGTTGAGGGTCGGATTTATCCATCAACCAAGTGTCTTAAGTCGGTTATGAAGGTGAAATGTCCAAAATACCCTCGAATGACTACTAGAGACTAGGTTTGAAATAATTGATCGATTCAAGTAGTTATGATCCGGTTCTTGGAGTGTTTCAACCGGTTCCTAGTAGATATTGACCTCATTTAGGGTATGGATGGTCTTTAAAATGGTTTAGTAGAAGTTTAGAGTGTATTTTTATTGCTTAAACTCGATTACCACTGCGAACAATGTTGAAAATGCTAGTGAAGGACTTTATTGTCAAACTTTCTAAAACTTCACAAATGAGACACTGTAGGTAAGAATGGAAGAAATCATTTATAAAAATATAATTAATATGATAAACTAAAAGATAAGTTCAATTCCTACCTCAGTTGGAACGAATGAGGTATAGACAGATCACAGTATTTTACAAACGTTATCAGATACAATCATAAATTGTATCCTATTAGGTATTGACAAGAGTCAAAGGCACTTGACGCGTGTTAGTTTATTGAATGATGGTTATCCACTTGAATCGTCAATTTAAAGTGACCCACTACACGCGCCGACTAAAATCTCGAGGTAAGCTAGTTAACCTCTGATAGACACGTCAGTGACACCTTTATAACTTCTAGGCTTACCACGTGTACTTAGAGTTTTATAAGATCTTTACACATATTTTATTTTTGTATTAGAAATACTATGAATAACATAACTTAGTCCCGTAACATATACCACGATTGTGTTTTAGACATGAGTTCAAATGTTTAGCACATTCCTATGTGTGAAATTAACTATAAGATCAACTGAACCATGAAACATCGAGTAATCCAAATAACACATAATTAACAAGTTATGCATGAATCATATTGACCAAGTGAGTAATGTTAGGCTCGGGTATCACAAAGACACAAGTCTAGATCTACAATTAAACACAAAAGGAAAAATTTGATCTCACAACCTTGCAAAAGGAGTACCAAATCTCCCCCCTTATTGTCCTATTTATAGGCTCTTGGACTACTACTAGGGATCTTAAGGAGGATTATGGAAGGACTCCCAATAGATTTCATCTTACCATATTAGGACTCTTCCTAATATAATGAATCTATTAATATGAACTTCGTCCACTAAAAGGTTGATATTGCACTTCCTACCAAAATCTCAAATTACGAAATTGGATTCCTTATTAAATATATTATTTCCCATATTTAAGATATCGAATGTCCATTAATTAATTATAAACTACTGGCAGCTTTAATTAATTAATATCTTATCCAAGAGTAGTATCACTCGAACCTTATTATTATATCGGATTTAAATCCACCTGCAGGGTTTAATATAATAATCATTATCGAGCTCCTCACGGAGACATCATCAACCCGTACGAGTCGGGACACGATTTCTAGTAATAATAATAACTGTCATATAAATAATATTATTGCCCAAGATACGAGGCTTATTGAGTCGATCATTTTGACTCCCACACATGGTAAATCAAAGCAATAAGTATTATAAATACACAATTAAATATAATATACTTAGAATTAAGAAATAATAATTATCTGAGATTTACGTTCTTCTTGCAGTCAGTACAAAAGACACTATCTTACCTCGATCCAGTTCAGCGTATGCAAATACGCTAGTGTATGCTAATAGTCAAGACCAACAAATCTCAAGCATACACTACAACCTTTCATATAATTTGTCTAATAAGTATATAGGTTGTGAACTATTATATTATTTTATAAGGTACCGATAATGTGATCTTCCGTGTGACACCAACACACCACATTATCTACAATATAAAATAATTAGACATTTCATTTGCATAACCATAACGTGAATAAATATGCAAAATATGTGATTAAATGTAATTAATATTCTCATAGGTAGTTACAGGAAATAAGGTAATACAAGCATAAAGTATGTTTTATAGTATACAACCCTAACAGCATAACTACAGGAAAAACAGTGTTCCAGCGGATCAACCGTCCTTGGAATACAGACTTCTTCTAAAAACCCTAGATTCAAGCGATCTGAGAATTTTAAAAAAATAGAGAGAAAATTTCAATTCATTGATCATCCGAAATAAAGGCCTTACACACATATATATACCCTACGGAAGCTATGATTAAAATTACGAAAATTAATAACTACACAAACTTTAATAAATTGCAATTAAGTCCCTAAAAACAGAAAAGCGCAAAATTGAGGGCCTAAACGCCATTTTTTGGCCAAAAAGCGACGGACTTCCCAGCATAGCCGTGACTATTGTTCAGTGGGCCGATTCCGATAAGAAAAAATTGAGCTCATCCCAAAAATCGTCAACAAATATTTTTCAAATATCTCAAAACGCCTCTTTTCCAAATAACAAAGAGCAATTTCATCCACTACATCAGCTATTGAGCCAAGAAAACATGTACCCAAACTCTACTCGGATACATAATCGAGTCAGCTTGAGATTGAGATCTAGCTGAATTTGATCATACTCGAGACGAGCAGCAAATCGAACTATTTGTCGAATCGAGTCGGGCTACTTCAAACTTTATCACTCTTGTTGAATCACCCCTATAGCATGCATCTACGCTAAAACATTCTTCCCAACAACCTTTAAATGCATTCTTGTTTCAGACATATGGGTGGTTGGAAAGCCCAATCACACACCACAAACTAAATGTTGTGATAAATAAATATGGCAATCGGGTTGATTTCGACATCACATATGTTTTAGTATCACCTGTTTTTTGTTATCATGGCAACCTAACTCTTGGCCGTCACTGGTAAAATCTTGAGATATTCGGCACAGTAAATAATTAGAGATATTTACTTGAGATATTCATTTCCATTGTTTCCAATAGAGGCAAAGACTCTTTATTCTTTGGTTCTGGATTATAATGGAATAAAACAAAATGACTCACTAAACTGTCTGCACTTCTTTTTCTCGTGAAGTACTAGTCATTCCATGCAATTCTCGATGCAATTTTCATTTTGAATCGTAGGAAAGCAGTCTCATGTTAAGACAGTGTAAGATCACAGACATCCGATCCCTTACCTCGCTTTTGCGGGAGCGGGTGAGCGTTATCAAGATGTTGTTGTTGTTGTTGTTGTTGTTGTTGTTGTTGTTGTTGTTGTTGTTGTTGTACTTGAGATATTCGGCACGGTAAATATGCGATGTAAAAATTAGAGATATAAATGAACTGAGCCGATTTGTGAGTTAATAGAAGTTAGGATAAAAAATAATTCGATAAAATTTGATTTTTAAGTTTGTGAGCCAATGTCTACTTAATGACACACGACTCGCAAGTTCGACTCAACTAGATAACCCCACCCCCCCCCCCCACCCCCCCCCCAAAAAAAAAAATTCCCACCAAAAAAAATTTTTTGGGGTGGCAAAATTTTTTTTTCCCGTCAAAAATTATTACTGCATCACAGTTATAAAGTTACTGCATCACAATTATGATTTAGTGCATTAAGGTTATAAGTTCTTGCATCATACTTGATGCACTTAATCAAGTACATGATGCGGCAACTTATAATCGTGATGCGGTAAAACTTATTAGTGTGATGCCAAAACTTATAAGCTGATGCACCAAAAAAAAATGGTTCTTCTTACTTATAATTTGTTGGCGGGAAGAAAAAAATTTCGGGGGGGTGCCACATGTTATATGATGTGGCATGATGATGTGTAAGGTGACACGTCACTCCCACAATCCTATCTACACTTTTTATTATAAGAGACTTTTTAGAATAACCCCACCATATATATATATATATATATATATATATATATATATATATATATATATATATATATATATATATAGCGAGAGAGAGAGTGAATCAAATGAGCATGACTTTTCGAGTAAGAAATAAGAATAATCAGAATCATTGATCTTCGTGTAATGTACGGTCCAAATTGGTTTATGCATGCAATATATGCAGTTCGTGCATCAAAATTGTAATGCATTAAAACTATGCATTATATGCATCAAAATATCAATGCAGTAAAATATTGCATTCCACGCATACGTTTTTGTGAGAATAAATCTAGGTCATCCATCTAGTTAAGATCTATTGATCAAATTCATTCTTATTTCTTAACTTAAATCTCATTACTGTACCAAAAAAAAACTTAAATCCCATTCTCACTGTTGGAACAATTTGTTCCATACTTGCTTAAAAGTGTTTTGATGATTAAAGTTGATAAACAATACAAACAACAAAGAGACGAAGCAACGCATCGAAGGAAACGAAGTTGCAAAAAGCTGGAATTTTACAAGGCTAACGTACGTAACCGATCAAGCATAGCGTACGTAACATGTGCAAAATAACGTACGTAAGGAATGTTACTTAACGTACGTAAAGAAGTTCAAACCAGAAGAACATTGGGAAGAGTCAAAGTCAGAAAAGCGGCAACGGATATATGACGTCAGTAATGACGTATCCCTAACGTACGTAATGAGGATTAGCTAACGTACGTAATGTTTAAGTCAGATGCTACTGGACTAAAACTGGGTCATGCTAACATACGTAAGCGATGGAAGTTAACGTACGTAACATTGGTTACGGACGTAATATAAAGAAGATAGCGGCCGTAATGCAGTCTGAAGAGCTAACGGCTAGTTTGGTTGATGAAGGCTATAAATACCACATCCTTGGTATTCATCCCTACAACAACGAAGAGCAAACGACTCATTGATCAGATATTCATATTGATATTATTGTTGTTGTGATATTGAGCTTATATTGTTAGTTTGAGTGTTTATACATTCAACATCATACATGAGAGGTAAAAGAAAAGATACGATTGGATTCGGTGTTATTAGGATCAAGGATCCAGCATTATTAGAATCGCAATCGATATCTTCGTGAGGTTTATCTAGTACCCATAGAAAGTTAGAATGGTTGATTCCTTGTCCAATAGAAAAGGAAAACAGTTTAACTTGGACCGACACAAAGACAAGTACGAGTGGTTTATCACGGACCAATAGAAGACGTGATTGTAACGGTTATCCCTCGACCGATAGAAGAGAGGTGTAGAGGTTTTTATCTTCAACCTATAGAAAAAGATACCGAGAGAGGACGTAGGCTCGATTATAGCCGAACCTCTATAAATCCGTGTGTCGTTTAATTTCCGCACTTCATATTTACGCCTTTTGCACAACGACGCATAATACCGATTTTGCTCCAACACTCACCAGAACGGCCACCCTATATATATATATATATTAATTTTTTTAATTTTAAATACACTATTTATATTTTTCTTTAAATAGTAAAAGTCAAAAAAAAAATCACTTGACCATAATTTTAATCCTATTGGTGATCTTATGATCTTTGTATTGATTAGACATTAGTTAATCCTTAACAAACATTTATAATTTAATTTATATTTATTTAGATTTTTAGACTTGATTAAAGTCGTTGTGACTCGTGAGTCAATCTTAAATTTGTTAAAATTCAACTCAAGCTCGATCTAAGAATTTACCAGCACTCGATTCCGCTCGACTCGACTCATTAACCCGCCTGTGCAAAACACCGGTTGCGAGCACGGGTTGTGCGGGAGCGGGATTCCCATTGTATTTTTAGTGTCCATTTATATACTTCAAGAAAAATACTATAAGAATATATCACATCCATCCATTGACGTAGTTGGAGAGATCCAAACACGTCCCTCGCCCACTGACGCAGTCGTGGCGAGGATTATCCATGGGGTTTGTGGTTTGGGATGTGGTCGGGTTTTCCTATCGAGTTCGGGTATTTCGCCATGTCTACTTTTGAAGGACAATTTGTCTCTCCTTTTGTTGTTTTCAATTAATTCAAATGCTCATACTGAAACTGCATTTACATATAATGATTACTAATGAATACTAGTTCACATTCAACCGAGGCAGCCAAAAACCATTTAAATAAAAAAAAAAACTTTTTGATGATATTTCTGAGAAGAGTACAAAAATCCCATAGATTTCAAAGAAAAGGATATCTCAGTGAAACAAGATTTCCTTTCCATTTTCTCACTAAAAGAGAGAGCAATGTTCATCAGAGCCCACAAAGATGCAAAAGATTGTGCTGTATTTAGCTGAGATTTAGTGAATGACCGGTGGCCAATGGCATATGGTTGCATACCCCCCTTTCTGTTTTTAGTTTCACTTCTCTTTGGTTACACTGCCGAAATTGCAGAGGTTTCCCATAATACACACACACACACACGAATTAAGAATAATATTGATGAAAACACTCCGACATCGCGGGTTCGAATTCGTGTGGTGACAATACTTTGCTAAAATATTGTAAAGTTTGTTGTTGGGTTCGTGTCTCGTTCGTCCTCTCCCTTGCAAGACTGCCATTAGTGCACATCCCTCGATTTAACACCCGTCTAGTCAAAGAACCTCTGATACAGGTGGGGGGAGAGTTTCTTGTCTCTCCCTCAACAAAAAAAAAAGAATAATATTGATGATTAATAATATTTCACTCCTGTTTTTCTTGAGATTAGTAAAAAAAGAACCCAAAATTTTCTATTATATAGAAAATCCAAATATTTTTGAAGTTTTTTTTAAAGAAGTATGTAAATCCGTAGTCCTGAATGTATCCATGTGAATCTCCCAATTTAAAAAATACTAAAAAAATAGAGGAAAGTCGTATTCCATACGTATCTCCGTGTATCCAGTGTTTCCGACACGCATACTTCGACCATATAGGAGTATCAGTGCTTTACATGACTTCAGTATTATCAATCAAACCGAATCTGAATGAATATAGTTAAGCACTAGTTGTCTTACTTTTTTAATTCTTCAAAGACTCTCAATATTATTTAAATTTTGAGGCTTGAACGAGCTTCAATCAAGTCGGACACAAATGATGCTTCTGCATAGCACGACAATCTGACGTATTATTCTTGTATTGTTTTCACTAATCAAGACGAAGTTGTCCGTAATTTTTCACATTATTAACAAAAGAATGTATTTAAATTCACATCGTAACGTTAACAAACCGGGCTCAACCGATGAATTGGTGATTTTGTTTAAACTTTCACCCCAAAATTTGCTATAAAAGGGGTTTACTATATATGTGTATGACAAAAAGAAGGTAGGAATAAAGGCATCATTATTACTATAACTTTTGCTTAAAACCCTTGAGTGGCTTAACACATGATGATGATGATGATTTTTTTAGGGGGGCCTTTTTAATTTGAAACAATTTTATTTTATTTTTTTATTAGTGTGACTTTTGCTCTTTGGTTGCTGTCTTTTCTGCAGAGCACTTTAGTTTCATAGTATTATTACATTTATTCAATCAATCTTTTTCTGTCTTTGTCTCTGTCAAAGATTTGAATAGAAGAGGTTAAGGAAACAGTAAAACTACATGGGAACTATCAAAGGGTTTGTTATTTATATATGTGGGTAATAGTTTGTTGGGTAACGATGAACTGTATTCATTTGAATATGGAGTCACAATTTTTCACTCGGTTCAACAATTCTTATTACATTTAGATTGTCAGATTTGATCTTCAGTCCAAAGTACTCGAATCACCGATTCAAATTACACATTCGAGTCACATATTCGAGTAACACAAAATACATTCGAGGCACATATTCGAGTAACACAAAATACATTTGAGGCACATATTCGAGATCATCTAAATTGCATTCGAGTTACCTAAAATGCATTTGAGTCACCTATTCGAGTTAAGTGACATATTCGGGGCAAGTCACCTAATTACATTTGTTATTAAAATGCATTTGAGTCACCTGTTTGAGTCATATAATGCATCCGAGTCACCTAAAATACATCTCGGACACCTATTTGAGTCACCTAATTATATTCGAGTCACCTAAAATCGGTGACTCGTATGTAAATAAGTGACTCGAATAATATTCGACTAAAGATTATAACCGATAATTAAGTATCAAAAAAATTATTATTAAACTATAGGTAAAAAGACTATTTTTATATTTAAATGAGTACAAGTCTATCAGGCCCGGCCCTGGGGGTACGCCATGAGTGTGCCGACCCAGGGTCCAGAGCAAAAAGGGGCCCATTTTTTTTTAAATATCCTGCCATAGAAGCCGAGGGCTACTTCCGCCCAGATTATAGAAGCCCAGGACTATTTCTGCCCAGATTTTGTTTCCCTTACCCCAAAACTCAGCTCCCCAGAACAGCAACAACAGCAAAAAAATTAATATTAAGCTAACCCTAAGTTAGGCCCTGACGACTGTCCAGAATACAGCAAACAACAGCAAACTTTTTTTTTTTGAGAAAACAACAGAACAGCCGCGAGGAATTTTATCGCCCTAAGCAAACAACAGCAAATTCCATCTGCCCACAAAAGCCATCTCCCCCCGAGGAGCCATTTGCCGCCGCGAGCCATCCTAGGGCAGCCGTAATATCCGGGGGTAAATTTTTTTCGTTTTACTGTTGTGTTGTACGTATTCATTTGGAATTGTACAAGTGTTGTTGTATTTGACTGCTACAATGTATATTGTATTGGGATAGGAATATTTATACTGGTCGTCGGTATAGTTTTACCGATTGGACGTTGCTTGGTGAGTTTGGATTTTTGGCTAAGTATACTAGCCATAGCGTACGCTATATATAGCATTACGTACGCTATGTGTTGAGGCTTACGTACGCTAAACCGGGAGGGTTACGTACATAACAATGGGTATCAGATCGCATCTAATTGTCGGCATGTAGGGCCATGCATGATCCGGATATTTGGCCTTTCGAGGCATCCAAGTCAACGAGCATTACGTACGTAATGCTTATGCTATAGTGTACGTAATGCATGGTTCGTTTTGAGGCAGTAGCTTTACGTAGAGGTGATAGGCGTATAACGTACGTTAAGCGGGTTGTATAGCGGCCGTAATGAATTGTGCAGATTATAAAGACATGTTTCGTCTTTCATTTCTTCACGATCCATTTTCGATTTCTCTCCCTAGAAATCATCCATCTGCATACCTTACTGTATTCCAGCCTTTTCCAACTTGATTTGGAGGTTCATAACTTGGATTGAAGCTTAATTAGGAACTTGAAGATTGAAGTGGATTCTTGAAAGTTTGAGGTTGTTCTTCACTTTCAAAAGGTATGTTGGCTAATTTTGTGTTTAACTCGAGATTATGATGATGTTGTGGTCGATTAGTTCGTGTATTGATGGGTTGTTGGAGGATAGTATGATTCTTCATAGTTCTTATGAACTTATGATGAAGAACATGATGATATGGCTTGAGTTTGATTGTGTTTTTGATGATTAAGAATACTTGGAGATTATAATCATGTCTAGGAAGAGTTATGTTAATATTTTAGATGATTAACATAGCTTTGAGATGATTATTGTTATTAGTTGTGTTCTTGAGAGATTATAATTATTTTAGTGTAGGATTATGATGAGTTATGTAGATAATTATCATAATCTTAAAATGTTTAAGTTAATCTTATTGATTAATCCGAAATTCTTGATGAATTGGTGATTGTGGTTGTGTAGACATCATGTTGGGAGTGTCGATGATGTTCTTGAGGTGATAGTGATAATATGGGTGATATTATCATTATAGGATGATTAATTTGGTGTTGTTCTCGATAATCCATGTTGAATTGTTTTTCACAAGTGTTAAGAACATTATGATCATGTTAATTGATCATTGAGGTGATTTGGAGGATGTTGGAATTCATAGTTGAAGACTATGATATTCGTTTGTGTGTTTTGATCGATTCTTGATTGAATCGAGATTATCTATGGTGTTGTTTTCAATTGATATTGTGTTATTGAATGAATTGTATTTCATTCAAGGTTGTTCGAATGCTTGTGATTGTCGGAGGACGCCATTCATCGTTCGTTGGAAGATTTCATCGTCTTCGGTTTGAGGCAAGTTTTATACTTGTAGTAGTCAATGAGATTAGTGTTATCTTGTATGTGTATGAGTGTGTTGTATCATTTCGAGACGTAGTCTCTTCATGATTTTCGTTAATATGAGGGGACTGTTTGATATTATTGTGCGGCGATTTATACGCCTCGACGGCAATTGGAATGAGGGCCGAGCGACCAGAGACAACAACAAATAAGTCCAAGGCAGACTTTCCAAAGCGAAGAGTCCAAACCGAAATCAGGTTCCGAGCGATCGACGTTCAGGGCGATCGCCTTTTGGCACCTAGAGATCGACTCTGGTGCCCGACCAAGAACGACCGTCCTATGCCACGTACAAGGACATCATCCGTCAAGTCTACGAATAGTGGATCACGAAGCAAAGGACCCATGTGCAGATCCGCGAAAGGCGCCGCAAAACATGGATCGTTGTCTCCAGCCCATTAGCAGCTGTCAGTGACAAGGACGGCCTCACCTACCGACAGACCCGCCGAAAGGTCCTAAGTAGGGCCTCCCAAGACAGCGACACAGACGCGTGTTGGCCTCTCATTGGTTCGCACTTCTGGCAGCCAGCAACTTCTACGGATTTTAAGGAGACCAACCCATATGCTAAAGACGATCGCCCGCTTATTATAATACAGCAGAGGCGATCGCCCAGCGAATCCCAATCCTATAAATAGAGAACCTCTAGCAACTGGAGAAAGTTTCCGGAAAAAGTTCAGAAAAATTATCTCCTCTCGGTTTTCTTTCTTGAATCTATTCTAGGATTTCTCTCTCAGTACCTCTCAACCAAAAGACGGTCAGCAGAGGCAAGAACTCCCTACAGTTCAGATTCGAAGGGATTCACAAGATCAGAAGCTCAGATACTCGGCTAATTCACACAGTGAGAGACCGTCGGTTTCTGACAGTCAATACAGCACTCCATCTTTGTTACAAGAACTCACAGAGCACCAACTCTGGTTCTTCAGGCAATCTTCAGCACTCGATAGCTAAGATAACTAGGGTATTTACACTCATTGTAATTGTAATCTAACATTAATACTTGTACTCCCAAGTATTTGTATTAATAATATCTCGTGAGAGCATTCAAGCCCGGGACTAACAACCCCGGCAAATATTGTGTTATTTACTTTCCCACGGAAGTGCTCTCGCATTTGTTTGTTACTCGACCATTCCAGCAATATCATCTCCAGATAATATTTTGGGTAACAACAATTGGTGCTAGAAGGAGGGCATCTACCTTTATTTTTATTCCGACCGTTTCGAAGAACACTCACTGTTCTCCGGAGCATATACTTGAAGAAACACTCACTGTTCTTCAAAGAAAAACCTTCAGATTCATGACATCTGCCACCACATCGAAGAGAGCCACTCTATGATCCGCCGGACGCCTTATTCCAGCTCAATCCGAGCCCCAGCCTACGGCAGAGGGTAGCCGCGGAGACGCGAGACACTCGATCCCGCACCTGAGGGACGGCCCCAGCTTTTCGCTTGACCAGTTCCAAACCGCAGAACAGATCGAGGAGGCTATGGCCATCCTAAGGGAGCGACGGAGAGCATGCGCAGTGCCCGCTATAACTCCCTTGGCCATCCGCCGCGCGGGCAAACGGAAGTTCAAGGGGTTACTGTTCGAGCGATCGTCAGAAAGCCCCGATTCACGAGAAAGGGCTCTCGCGAGGCGGGACGGTTCCATCTTCAGCCGCTTGGGAAGCGATCCATCATGGCGACCGGGGCATTCTGGCCCCAACCACGAGACGACGAAATCCGAGTCCGTCACCAGGACTTCGGCCTACCCAACTCCGAACCATATACAGGTCAGCCGTCTGGGCCCCATCCACCAAAGAGTCGAGCCACGCGGCAAGGACATCATCGACAGTGGAGCCAGAGGATCAGTACTTGATCGCCTCGGTTCCCGCTTCGAGCGCCTAGCCACGAGCAGCCAGACCGCGGATATGGCCGCCATGCAACGCCAGCTCGACGAGATGAAAGCGCTCTTGGAAACTGGGACAAGCGCCAGTAGAAAGATCATCGGACCGACTGAGCCACTCGCGGTCCACATCGAGCTTGCCCCCGTGCAACCAAGGATCGCTCCTCCAAAAACACCTTTGTATGAAGGGCGATCGGACCCCGAGACTCACCTAAGCAAGTTTCGGATTTACATGACCGGGTGTGGGGCATCAGACGCAACCAAGTGCTGAATAATCCCATTAACGTTGGGCGAGCTGGCCCATAGGTGGTATGTCTCACTATCACCGCGATCAATCATCTCCTTTGAGAAACTGGCGAGTGACTTCACGTTATACTTCGCCGCCAAGGTCGCCAGACCAGAAGGCCCCCACCGCATGATGAAAATCAGGCAGGGGGAAGATGAATCCGATGCAGATTACATCGACCGGGTGGATGAAATAGTCCTCACCGGCGAGCCCATCAGCTGTAATACCCAGTTGTAATTCAGTCATTTTTATTCAGTAATTATCAATCAGTAATTGTCACTCAGTAATTTTCATTCACTATTAATCACTCATCATTTATACTCGTTCAATTGTATTCACCGTTCGGCATAATAATTGTGTTACTCGTGCTTTTGCCCCCGTACTTCTCGAATTCTGTAATTTTTGTACTCGGTGCATCGTTATAGGCTAAACTGCTTGTCGAGCAGGGCCGCACGAGCGGCCGCACGAGCATCTGGCCGTGCGTGGCGCTCGTGCGTTGCGGCTAGACTGGGCGAGAGACCCAGCGGCCGAGTCAGTGCCGCACGAGTAGGCCACACGAGCAACTGCTCGTGCGCGGCGCTCGTGTGTTGCGGATGGACTGGACAGGAGACCCAGCGGCCGAGTCAGTGCCGCACGAGCAGGCCACACGAGCAACTGCTCGTGCGCGGCGCTCGTGTGTTGCGGCTGTACTGGGCAGGAGGCCCAGCGTTCGAGTCAGGGCCGCACGAGCATGCCACACGAGTTGCTGCTCGTGTGCGGCGCTCGTGCGCTAAGAGCAGCAGCCGGCAGAAGCCTCACGCACGACCGGACGCACGGACACTTGGTCGTGCGGGTTGGTCGTGCGTCACTGGGACTTATATAAGTGGACCGACGGGATTTCCTCATTTTCACCATTTCTTCATCCTAGTTCCGAGAGAGAGGGTTTGTGGGAGAAATTTTTCATCATCAATCACTTGAGTACTTGATTTTCATCATCTTCATTCGATTGTGAAGCTCGGATTGTCGATCTAACGCGTGTTCATCGAATCAAAGTACTTGGATCTTCAAAGGTAATATTCATCAAACCTCTTGGATTTCGATTTTGTGTTGAGATATGATGTTTTGAACGTTATAATCATGTTGTATGAAGAGATATACATATGATTATGAGTATGTATGAATATTCATCGGATTATTGAAAGGTTATTCAAGAACACTTTGAATATTGAGTTGGATTTGGGGGTTTTCGATTAGTTGTTGAAATCACGAATTTGGATATTCATATTGGATTTTTGATTGTATTGAAGATGTTTTGTCGGTTTGAAACACTCCTCGGGGATTTGATATTGGTATAATTGAGAATTGATTGTAAACAATTGAAGATTGGTTACAACGTGTTTGATATAATGCCCCAATGAACTTGGTTTAGTCGTATCGACGTTTTGAGTTCGTTATATTCGTGTTTAATTCGTATGTTGAACGGATTGTTGGTAATTGTGTTATTCAAGGTTGTTCGAGCGACCGACATTTCATTTAGGACGTTGTTCGTGGAAGGACATTGTTCACCAGTGTTGGGTAAATTAATTCTTACTCGGTTAAAAGGATTTTCATTCCTTTCGTTGTTCATTCATAATCATAATTTATTCATAATGTATTAACCGTATTGAGACATGTAATTTTCAATTAATCACTTCATTCACGAGGAACGACGGTTCCATCATTTCATTGAGCTATCATTCATTTCACTATCATTTCATCTCGGTGAGTCATTCTTGACTTTGTCGGATTGTTATTCATTATTATTCTTCATGGTCATTCTTGTTCATATGACCTTCTGGGTTCATATTGCGCGGCCGGGTGTGGATGTGTGGGATTTTTAGTCGGGCACGTGATGGTCATGTGTTGGGTTCACCGACACATTGGACTGTGCACACGGTAATGTACCTCCGTGAGACTAATTAGGTACAATGGCGGGTGTGTCCGGACATCCGTATTGTGCACGTGCATATTCTATTACGGGTGTACTATGATGCCTCTCTTCAGCTTCGTTTCATAATTAAGATATATCATGATTGTGTTTATTCAACTCTTGAGGATTGTTGTTCTGTGTAACTGACCCCATTGGGGGATATTGTTTTCAGGTCATGGCAAGACTAAGGCACGGGAAGAGAACGTTGACGGCGAGGAGTCCCAGTGATACTAGTAGGGGGCCCCAGTCCTTTCATTCACCGTGTTTTCTTTATTTTATTTCCGCTGCAGATTTCCGTTTGGATATTGAGTTCATTCAGTGTTGTATATTTTATCTCCATATAAAATATACTTGTATTCGGTTATTATCTTGGGTGTGTTGTAATAAAACTCCTCATCGGAGTGATTGATAATATATTGTGGTTTGGTACTACAATTATATTATTTAATTCATTAATTTTCATTCGTCTGGCGGGTCCCAGTCGGGGGTCCATGGCACTGTAATATCCGCCTAGTTTGGGGTGTCACATCAGCGACGAGCTCGCTCTCTACTTGGTCATGGGGGGATTCTATGGCCATTCACCCATGTTTAGACACCTCACGAAGGACATCCCCCCGACCTACGCGATCTTCCGTGCTAAGGCTGCCGATTTTCTGGCCAGGCAGAGGCTGCTCACCCTCCGCCTAGGCGAGGGGACGCCGCCTCCCATCCAAAAGACGGCGATCGTCAAAACCAGCAAGGTGGTCGCCAACCACACTGTGATTTTAAGGCCTACGAGGATGTGGAAGCCCATCTCCTCCACAAGTTCAACCGAACTCCGGCCCACATTTTTTACGCCATCAAGGGGCGCAAACCGCTGAAAAAGCCAAAGGCGATAAGGGACAACGGTCATCTGGACCACAATCAATATTGTGCTTACCACAAGAGTCACGGTCACAGCACCAACCAATTCCGCGACCTCCTCAGACAACTCTGAAGATTGTTCGAGGAAGGCAAGTTGGACAGTTTATTGGCTTAGCTGGAGCCCCATCGATCCTCCGATACGGTCGCCAGAGTCGAACGCGAACAGGCCGGAAAAATCATACGAGCTGACCTCTCGATCAACCTCGGCGACCGGATCTATATGCTTCAATCAAGAGGAGGAAACTTCGGAAGTCTCTCCCCAATTCCCGCCTCATCAAAACCAAAGGCTATTGCATGAGAAAACACTTCGAAAAAGAGGATGACTCGCTCGCCCTCTAAAAGTTCGTCATTTAACATGATGGACCTAGGCAGCGATCGCCTCCCCCAGCACAACGTATACGGTCGAGGATCGCCAACTAACGTGATGGTCCGAGGTAGAAAAGTGCCGCCATGGTCGCGGAAGTCGATGAAATCTACGATCCGTCCATGCAAGGTTCCTTTGGGCAGCGATCGCTCGCCCTTTCGTTTAAATACGAGGCGGGCGTAGCCGAAGAACCCTCCAAAAACAAATCAGAAGATGACTCGCTCGCCCTCTAAAGTTCGTCATCAACATAAAGAACCTAGGCAAGCGATCGCCTCCCCTTACACAACGTATACCGTCGAGGATCGTCATCTGACATGATGGTCCGAGGTAGAAAGAGTGTCGACATAGCTGTGGAGGACGATGGAACCGTTCTTTGTGCCCGTGCAAGGTCCCTTTGTGCAGCGATCACTCGCCCTTCGTTTAAATACGAGGCGGGCATAGCCAAAGGGACCTCCATAACAGATCTGTGGACACGTTCGCCCGCCCTCAAAGGTCCATCACCTAACATGGTGGATCCGGACAATGCGACGCGTCCCTCCCCCCGTCACAACCTATACCGTCGAGGATCGCTATCTTACATAACGGTCCGAGGTAGAAAAGCGCTAACAAGCCGCCTTCATGGAGTCGATTAATCCGACGACACCCCGCGCAAGGACTCCTCCAGACCAAGACGGCACGCCCTTCGTTTAAATATGAGGCGGGCGCAGCCTACTAAGGACCCTCACAATTAAGTGAGTCGCGAGAACTTGGCCACCAGACATAATGTCGCTCGTGCACAAGACATGGTCGTGGAGGTCGGTTCCATCGAACTCCGCGATCGTGCACGGTTCCTCTAGGCCGGGATGGTCGGCCTTCCTCGAGGAATCTACAAAATTAAAGACCGCTCACTCAACGATTTATTTTCATCCCCTTACTTTCACTAAGTAAACAAAAACAAGGGGGAAGGGCGGAGCTATATATACTACGATCGTCCCTATCCAATTACATACGGAGATCGGCATTTTTCAGATGTATGTGCAGCGATCGACTTTGTTGTAAAAGTTATCAATATGAGTTTATCAATTCACTTGGAGCTGTACACGCAACAATCTTTCCTCACACACTTGTATAAAAGTCATGCAAAGACTCAGAAAGACAATCATTCAAGCAAGAAATCAAAGAAGCAAATTTTCATTTCATTACTTGGAATGCCAAAGTACAAACACGGTCGCCCGAAGGCTAAAATACAACAAAGCTATAAAAACTCAAGGATCGGCGCCCGTTTCATCGCCAGCTGTAGGCTCTGGACCCCCATACTCCGAGGCACCCGGATGAACGAGATTGTCCGGCAGCGGGTACCAGCTCAGTCGATCCCGAGATCCACGAAAAGGTCGAGGATCGGCACTGTGAAGTCGGGCTGCAAAGGATGCTCCAACGCATAGGCTTTGAAATTCTCAGCCAAAGGGCCGACCTCAAGCCTTCCCTTCTTAGCGGCGCGGATGTCGTCAGCATAAGCCATGTAATAGGCAAATTCGCTGACGTACTCCACGTTAACGAAGGGATCGGCCTCAATCGCCTTTAGCTTTCCCTTCAAATCCGCGACCGTCTGGTTAGCGCCCTCAAGCTCGGCAATTTTAGCGGCCTCCCCCTCCCTCGAGGATGCAAGCTCGCTGGTCAGACGGGCAACGGTCATCTTCAGCTGGTCGGCCTCCTTCTGCGCGGATGCGTGCGACCTGTGGGCCTCTGTCATTTGGTCCCTCATCCGGTCTGTCGCCGCCCGTGCCCGGTCAACATCCTGCTTCGCCTGCTTTTCCATCTTCGCGGAGCTCTTCTCCATGGCCGCGAGCCGATCGCCATATTCAATGACTTGTCTCCGTGCGGCTTCGAGGTCTGCATGAAGACGGGCAATGGACGACCGCCCCTCTTAGTCCCACACGGCCTGGGCTGCCATCGTCGCCGTCTGGAGGGCCAGCGCAAAGGTAGCCTGCATCGCATCAGCAGATCGCCGGCGCGCGATCGCATCTAGGTCAGTCGTCCAGGCCTTCGGGATAGAAGCGGTAGCCCGAGTAACATAAGATGGGATATCGCTGACCTCGCGAGGAGCTTTGCTCGACAGGAAGTCCAGCACCATCGACGAGCAGCTCGGGTCGGAATGGCGGATCCTGCATAAATGACAAAAGAGCTATGTGTGTTTCCTACACAGGTTTCATAACTTGGCAAAGCAACCAGGCTTACCTCTCGAGCTTCTCTGGGTCACGACCAAAGAATGGATTGCCACGCGAAGTCTCGGCCTCAGCAGTCGCCATGGACTGGAGAAAAGCCGAGGAGGGCGTGGACCCCTCCACCGGAGGAATTGCGGAGATCGGTGGCAGTCAAAGGGGCCGAGGCCTCCACAGTCCTCCGTTTCTTTCAGATAAGCCAATGTTGCTCCTCCTCCCGAGGCTCCCGCCCTTCGGCAATAGGCTCCTGGAGAGGTCGAACCTCCGGGGTCGGTTGCAGCGGAACAGAAGGAGCTCGGCTCACCTTCTTCCCTTGGCGAAGACGGTTCATAACTCCCGGATTAAAAATAGCAATCGCAGCAGGAGGCTCTGGGAAGCAAGGGAAGAGAACTTCTGCAAAAGGAAACAAGCGACGAAATTAGCAATCTTCCTTAATCGAGTCGATCGGCATATTAAAGCAGATCGCGAAAGTTCGTACCTGGAACCTTTAAATGCCAAGGGTAGCGAAACAGCCGAGCTGCCAACCAGCAGGCTTCGTTTTTAATTTGGCGAGCGTCTAGACGGTCGTCAGAAAGACTCCGTGTCTTCTCCCAGATGATCGCAAAGTGGAAAGCAAGGTCGCCCGCTGCCGGAACAATGACACCTGCAAAAACAAGACCAAAATCAGATCAGTTTAGAAAACGTCCGAACAAATGGAGAGTCTAAATCCTTACTCGGACTCCTCTCCCGAAAGCCAGTGGGAATATCCAACTCGTCGGCCGGATTTTCGCTCGTCGCCGATCTCCAAGCACCGCCGACCCAGAACCATTTTGACGGGTCGCCCCTCACTTTATTCGGAACTCCAAGAATCACCCGGCCCGAGCGACCTTAGATATGATAGCCACCAACCGTGCCCTTTTGAGCCGTCAACTTAAAAAGATGGTTCATCTCCAGCGGCGAAGGAAGACGATATAACCGGTAGCTGGCAAACAGAGTGAAGGTGCAAATGATTTGCAGCCAGGCGTTCGGCGTCAACTGTAGCGGCGCCACGTTCCAGGTAGTCAACAGATAGGAGACTGCAAATGGCAGCGGGAATCGCAGCCCAGCCTCCATTATCGCCTCGTTGACGGTGACCATGCCCTCGGGAGGTTGATCGGCTCGCTCGTTCTCGGCAGGCACGTGGAGGCTGACATCAGAAGGAACATGGGACTTCGCCCTCCAACGGTCCAGATCCTTCCTGGTCGCCGAGCTCCCGATCTGGCCAAGGATCCACGGAGAGCGGCGGGCAACCCAGAACAATGTCCTCCTTATAGGTTCATAAGGGTGGGAGATCGAGTATTCATTGAATTTAAATTTGAGAAGAGGGCCGGCCAATCTCTCCATGAATTCGGCGAAATCTGTGAAGGCTTTGCCGATCGCGCCGTCCTGTTTCAGTGAACGGATCCAATCGGCCTCCACCATCTTGGCCGCGTCGGCCTCATTAAAGAGTTTCTCGATCTCCGCGGGCTCAATCCCGGCACGGATGGCTTCGACGGCGGTGTCAACGTGAAATCCCGCATAAGGTTCATTCCGGGCGGTCAAAGCCCCGACAGCGGGAGTGCTGCCCGACTCGTACTCATCTGATCTTCCTCCAGACATATTCAAAGAAACGAGGGGAAGGAATTTTTTGTTCTTACCTAAAGGTCCGAGTCGAACAACGATCGTCACGAAGAGCTTCAAGAGAAATCGACTATGTCTTCTCCTCGGGCAGAAACGTGTAAGGTTTTAAACCTTGTAACCCCAGCCCTTTTTATAGGGGAAGACGGGGGCTTCCGTGCAATTAAGGATAATCTCGAGGGTCGAAGTGCAACCGTCGGAAAGGCAGCGGTTAATGCTGTCCTCGAATCCCGCGATTCACATTGTTTCGAAGGCACGCCAAAGGACAACCCTACAAAACCGTCGGACTCCCCCAACAGGAACCCGACACGTGCCCCGATGACTTTTCCACGACCGCTGTCATTTCCCGCTAATTTTAGCGACCGACCAGGTCGTCCAAATTCAAAACCAATCCGCTCAAAGACAATCGCCTGTTCCGTAAAATGCTGAGTCACTCGTCTAAGTTAAGCGATCGCCAATAGAACCACTTCACCCCACGTCTCCAACATCGGAGCGAACTGGGGGGCAATTGTTGTGCGGCTATTTATACACCTCGACGGCGATCAAAATGAGGGTCGAGCGACCAGAGACAACATCAAATAAGTCCAAGGCAGACTTGCCAAATCGAAGAGTCCAGACCGAAATCAGGTTCCGAGCGATCGACATTCAGGGCGATCGCCTTTTGGCACCTAGCGATCGACTCTGGTGCCCGACCAAGGACGACCGTCTTACACCACGTACAAGGACATCGTCCGTCAAGTATACGAAGACTGGATCACGAAGCAAAGGACCAATGTGCAGATCCACGAAAGGCACCGCAGAACATGGATCGATGTCTCCATCCCATCAGCAGCTGTCAGTGACAAGGACGGCCTCACCTACCGACAGACCCACCGAAAGGTCCTAAGTAGGGCCTCCCAAGACAGCGACACAAACGCGTGTTGGCCTCTCATTGGTTCGCACTTCTGGCAGCCAGCAACTTCTGCGGATTTTAAGGAGACCAACCCATGTGCTAAAGACGATCGCCCGCTTATTATAATACAGCAGAGGCGATCGCCCAGCGACTCCCAGTCCTATAAATAGAGAACCTCCAGCAACTGGAGAAAGGTTCCGGAAAACGTTCAGAAAAATTATCTCCTCTCAGTTTTCTTTCTTGAATCTATTGTAAGATTTCTCTCTCAGTACCTCTCAACCATAAGACGGTCGGCATAGGCAAGAACTCCCTACAGTTCAGATTCGAAGGGATTCACAAGCTCAGAAGCTCAGATACTCGGCTAATTCACACAGTGAGAGACCGTCGGTTTCTCACAGTCAATACAGCACTCCATCGTTGTTACAAGAACTCACAGAGCACCAAACCTGGTTCTTCCGGCAATCTTCAACACTCGATAGCTAAGATAACTAGGGTCTTTACACTCATTGTAATTGTACTCTAACATTAATACTTGTACTCCCAAGTATTTGTATTAATAATATCTCGCGAGAGCATTCAAGCCCGGGACTAACAACCTCGACAAATCTTGTGTTATTTACTTCCCCACGGACGTGCTCTCGCATTTGTTTGTTACTCGACCATTCCAACAATATCATCTTCGGATAATATTTTGGGTAACAACAGATATGATACCCTCCGGTAATTATGCCAAATGTTATTATTGTTCGTTAATGGCCGGTTCAAGGCATTGATATACTTGTTGTTAATGTTGTTGTCGATAGCCGGTTCGCGGTATCGATGTATCGATTGTTATTGTTGACTGATGTTCTATTAAGATATTATTGTGATCGTTGTTATTGAGATCGGTGTTTTTCTATTGATGTTGTATTAGCCGATTGAAGATATTGACGTATTCGATTATCATCTCCGTCGTCGATAACCGATTAAAGGTACTGAGGCATCCGTTGATTCGTTGTTATCGATTGGTCGTTCTAAGACAAATCGAGGTATTGAATTGGGACTGTCGAGGATAGTTCCCATCTGCCGAGTCGCTGTTATCGATTTGTCATTCTAAGATAATCATGGTATTGAATTGGGACTATCGAGGATAGTTACCATCCACCGAGTCGTTGTTATCGATTGGTCGTTCTAAGACAATCGAGGTATTGAATTGGGACTGTCGAGGATAGTTCTCATCTGTTGAGTCGTTGTTATCGATTGCTAATTCGAAGACGATCGAGGTATTTGAATTGGGACCGCCGAGGACGGTGCCCATCCGTGAGTTATTGTTGTCGTGTTGGCCGAATCAAGGCAGCACACTATCATTCTTGTGAATTCGGTAATCTTGTGATCGTTGCCGTTTGTGATTTATTGTGTTTTGGAGGCTAGTCTCGGCTAGTGCTCGATGGGTAAGTTTGGGGCTTGAACCTTCGCAGTTGGTTTCCCAACACCTGCAGTTCAGTAGGTCACGGTCACTGGGTGATCTCATTATGGGTAAATCTGGGGCTTGAACTTGTCGCAATTGGTTTCCCAGAACCTGCAATTCAGCAGGTCACGATCATTAGATGACTTCATTGTGATACAGCTTCGTGTTGTGTGGCTTCGGCCCCTCATTGTGATACATCTTCGTGATGTGTGGCTTCGGCCCCTCATTGTGATACAGCTTCGTGTTGTGTGGATTCGGCCCCTCCTGTGATACAGTCGGGCTATTTAGCTTCAGGCCATTGTGATGATTTGCAGCTTCGGCTGAGTGGCTTTCAGGCCATTGCGATATTTTGCAGCTTCGGCTGAGGGCTTTTAGGCCATGTGTGATGTATTGGTGTTTCCGTTGGAGCCTTCGGGCATTGTGGTTCGTATCTATTTCAGCTTTGGTTTGGTTTACCTTCGGTTAATTCGTTGTTGTGTTCTATATTGATGATTCACTGTTGGGCACTAGTGTACTAACCTGTTGAGCAAGTATTGATCGTATGCCGTGGAGATAGTGTTTCACGAATGCTCGATTCTTACCTTGGTTTGTGAGCATCTCGTATTATCATTGTTGAACAGTTTATTTTCCCTGTATTTGATATTTATTATCTGGATGACTGACCCCGTGGAGATTGAAGATGTTCTCATGTTTCAAGTGATTGCAAGGAGAGAGTTGAGACCCAAGGGCATGACGATGGCGACGAGGCATTCGAGCGATACTAGCCCCGAGTTGTTTCGGTGTTCATGTTGGTCAGTCTATTTGGAGTGTTCTCCAGATTGTCAGTCGTTGTTATTATGTGTTATCCGAGCAAGGCTCGTGGATGTTGTTGTATTTTCATTTTGGCCATGTACGCCCATTTTTGTCATTGAAATTCCACGTCGGAATATTGTGCCGGATATCATAGTAAGGACTGTGATTTTTCTTTTTGGTCAGATTGATGTATGTTAGTTGTGTTCGCCTGGTGGATCTCCTGGCGTGGGGTCCACGGCACTGTAATAACCAAATGGGATTTTGGGTGTGTTACAGAAGATGGTATGAGAGAAATGAGTTGTGAGATACCCTGATATGTGAGTTATGTGGCTCTACCGACGCGGTAGTAGTGGGGCTGTCTGGTTATGACAATCTGGACAGTCGGGTTTTGTGAGTCGTGATAGTTGGACGACTGTATGAGTCATTCTTTCATCGAGTCATCGTCAGTTAAGACTAGTATCGAAATACCTCGAAGCTTCATATGACCCGTGTAAGGACTCGATTCTCTTTTATGTTCATACATTCATTATGTCATTGAATATACATGTTTTGTTGAAACCTGTATGTGCCATTTGTGTTACGATCGATTCATGATTATTTGTTTTAGAGCATGTGGGATCTGTATTGGCTATGATTAACATGATTGATGTGATTGTTTATCTGTTGAGTATGAATAATCGTGTTTGGCTATTGACTTAGCATTCTAGATTGGCCATTGAGGCGTATTTGAGCTACGATCATGATCGAATGTTATTCTTTCAGTATGTGAAGAGGAATTCGAGGACGTGACAGGGGGTAAATGCTGCAGAGAAATCTAGAACCCAGAACCTCATATTTATGCGCGTGTGGATGCCGAGATGGATCAGAGTTCGGCCGATGGTGTTACCTATGTGACAGATTCCCCTTCAGGACGTTATGCTCGAGAAGCTAATCAGACTGAGAGTGGACACGTCGACCCTTTCTTGCTTATGAATGGCATGATGGCCCAGATGACTCAGATGACACGGATAGTGGAGGCCATGCAGACCTCGATGGTTCGTGGTCCACCGCAGCAGGGATCTCATGTGCCGTCTCATGGGCAAACTGGGGGTGTGAGTCAGATTGTTGGTGATATCTCTCGACAGAGGCCACCTACTTTTGAGGGTTCATCGGAACCAGATGATATTTTTCATTGGCTTGAACATTTTGATAAACTCTTCGACATGGTTCAGTGTCTGGAAGAGAGTAAGGTGGCAGTAGCGGCTTACTACTTGAGTAAGGGCGCTTATTCTTGGTGGTTTTCTCTGAAACCCACCGATCGTGGTTGTGTTTGGAACGAGTTCAAGGCTCCCATGTTAGAGAGGTATTATCCGGCTCCACTTCGTGAAGCCAAGTTGACAGAGGTATTGAACCCCGAATTCGTCGAGGACGATGGTGTTGTTGTCATTGCTGAGAAGTTTCATGGACTTCTTCAGTTTGCTTTGTCTGTTATCTGTACTGAGGCGGATAAGATCAAGTATTTTAGCAAGAGGCTAAACCCGCAGTTGATGATGCAGTTTTTCAATCATAATCGTAACTCAGTAGGTGAATTCATCGAGAAGGCTCTTGGAGCAGAGATTTTTGATCAAGGATCTTGCTCGGAATAACTTTACAGTTTATTCTGGTGAGAGGACTAGGATGCCGGTTCGTTCAGAGGGTCATCGGGCTCCGACGTCCAAGAGGTCGTTTTCTAGTCGCCTTCGTACGGAATGTTGTTTGTTTTAACTGTGATTCAGCGGGGCATATTAGCACTCGGTGTACGTTGCCAGCTTTTGCTTGTTTTTTGTGTGGGAGACAGGGACACCTCTAGAAATACTGTAGGAGTTCTAGTGCTAGTAAATCTCGAGAGAGCTTATTACTCCAGTCCGTACTTCATCCAAGGGGTCCTATCAGGCTTCAGGAACCAGAGGTAAGGACAACCGAGGAGGAGCAGCGAGCTCAGATTTAGGTCTTCCTCGAATCAATGAGATGGAGGATATCGATGTTGGGTAAACTTGAGATGTAGCCTTGATTTATGTATTCCTTTCTTTGATTTTCGGATTAATGGTTAACTTGATATGTATTGTGGTATTGTGGTTGTGAACCATTTGTTGTCGATCTATCTTGTAACGATAGTATTTGATAATCATGAGACTTGAGATTGTTTGATTTGATTTGCTTCCAATTTTATTTTGGTTTTGTACTTGAGATTTTGTGATAATATGGGTAAAACCTTGTTGTGATTCGAGACGTCAAACCGTGAGGACTTGGGCGTGCGATTGAGATGGTCTCGAGGACTATATATGTGCATTGTTGTTTTTCTTTTGTGGCGTGAGTCAGTGATTGTATGGTGATAAGTGTCAGTTTTATACACTTATCCATGGTTTGTATCGATACATTTCACCCATAATTGAGCTATTCTACTCGTTTTTGCTTTTAATTAATTAGTTTTTAGTAATTTTATTTTTATCGGATGAAGATGTAAATCTAGTCTTAATCGGATTGAATTACTGATTTACTCAAGAAATAATATGTTTATAAAATATTCTCTTTGTGAATTTCTATGTATTCATGTTGTAGGGCTTTTCGAGACGAGTTCGGCAGTCTTTCCGGATTCAAAATCAGAGTTATATATTAAAAGTTATCATCCGAAGAAGATTTGGAGCAAAAACGCAAAGTCTAAGAAATTCTGGGCAGAAAATGAAGTTTGAAACTCCATACGGGCGTAACGTCATAAAGTACGGGCGTAATTCACAAAGCAAAAATCTGTAGCCATGTTACGGACGTAACTTCTCAATGTTACGGCCGTAAGTCATCATAGTTACGGCCGTAACTCCTCAATGTTACGGCCGTAACTCTTGGCAGATTATTGATCATTGCCTAATTTTTTATACTTTTGGTCTATTATTGAGGGGATGGCTGGCATTGATCCGATCTAATGTAATAATGCTGGAGTTTTGGAGCTATTAGATGACTTTAGGTGTATAAATAGACCCCTTAGATCCATCATCATTCATCAATCATCTTATATTTTTCCACTTTTTGTAATATTTTCTTTTTGTGTGAAGAACACACTTGTGTTCTGGAGTGATTTGTGTAATAATGGTATAGCATATGTTGTTAAGGGAGTTTATTGCTTCTTTCTCCTTTATCTACTAAGGGAGTTAAGATCATTTTTTTCTCTTTTTCAACTAATAATGACCACTCAAGCTTGTATTATGTTTATTAAATCTTTCATGGGCTAAGTTACCTTAGTTGGGATTATAAACAAGGTTAGTCACGTTATTTAAGTTTGTATAAAGATCTATTATGAATTACTTATTATTATGTGTGATTTTCATTGTTTTAACAATATTTATTTATTTGGCCAATAAATGACGATATTTATGGTCTTCATATGTTTCGAAAGAAAATATGTTTGATTAGATCAAATGATCTTCACTCTAAGTTGTTCTAGGGGATAGAAATATACCTCTAGACCTTAGATGATTCTTTGAGTTATTTTCATAAAAGTTAATGCTATGTATTGAAGCCAATCAACATAGAAATATAGTGGATTGATTCAATATATAAGGGGCGCTTTATAGTTCGAAAGAGAAACCGTCTTTTAAGGAAAATCGAATCTACACAACATAATAAGTAAATTCATCTTATGATCTCCTATACATATTTTATAACTAATGATGAACTAAGTTTGTAATCCCAACTATTTCATTATATCTTTTATTAATCTATTATTAGTGTATCTTTCATTTCCTTGAATATTAGAACTATTATTGCATTTTCTTTACAATTGTCAAACCAAACTCTTAAATTATGTGTTTCAATCATATAAATCTCTATAACAAATAGTTAAATAGTGTATAATTCAATATATAACCTAACTTCTTCGTGGTATCGATAAATCGGACTCAAAAAGTCCACTTACTACTTGATACGATATCGTGCACTTGCGATAGTTACACTAAAGACGTATCAAGCTTTTGGCGCCGTTGCCGGGGAAGTATAAGTGTTATATTTGAAATCATACATTATGAACTATTGTTATAGGATACATTTTCTCGACATTGTAACTTAGTACTCAATTGTGTTTGTCCGGTCAAGTGGCGGATAACGGTACTCCGTGACTATTAAAGTCGGATTCTTCAGTTTCCCACAACAACTGATATTTGTAGATATTTTCTCTTTTATTTTTATTTTTTTTATCATGGAAGAAATATTGAATAAAATTGAAAAGAGATTTCCCTTTCTCAGTAAAAATGTCATTTTAAAAATTTATAAGACAAGACTTGAAAGGATGAGGTTGCTTATGAATAAAAGCATACCTTTTGACATAAGATTCATTATTGAAGCCAAAGTGATAATAGCAGGTGAATTCACAGAAATACCTACTAGATTTTTACCAGGGCTTGGAAAAAGTTCATATGCCAAGAAACGACGAGCAAAGATAGTAGTCGTTTGCTATAAATGTGCTAGATGGAACTGTAATTTAAAATGTCGATCTTTAGGAATTCCATCTACAAACAGAAGATAAAATTCAGTTCATTAAGGATGGTCTGAATAAAGAGAATTTAGATAATATCGAAATTTCTCTTGACACGCATCCTAGTGGACTCGTACATTACGAAATTCGATGTTTGTGGAATAAATTCAAACCAGAATATGAACAACGTCTTGGGAATCTGACGTTAAAAGACCCTGTTTGCCAATTTGTAAGAAAATTGGATGGGAAGCTTCTCCCCGACTCATAGAAGGCGTTTAGGCTGTTTCTGAACGTAAAATCAGAGGAAGATGTGAGCCACAATCACAACTACTGTTCATACATATGAGTATCTTTTATTTTTGTCGTAAGGTGAGATTTTCTGAATAAAAAAAGGGGTGATACGCAATAAATGCATTCATTATTCTATTGAGTAGTTGAAGCGCAATCAACGCAATCACAAACTTGTTAAACAATTTTACCTCATTTTTCTTCTATAAATTAACATTGTGCTTGTTTCTTTTATTCATCCCTCAAACTTGTACTTTTCCCTTTTTCTCTCAAATAAATTTTCTTTTCAAAAATGGAGTCATCATCTTCCACAAAAAAATTTAGCACAGTCTGCATTTTTGGTGGAGCTAGTTATGGAAAATAGGCATGCTTTACTGAAGCAGCCCACAACTTGGGTCGTACCTTAGGAGAAAAATGCATTCATGTAGTTTACGGAGGAGGAAGTCTAGGATTAATGGGACGAGCTGCTGCTTCTGCCTATATGGAAGGAGTAAGAGTGTTGAGAATAATTCCAAAACCTCTGGCTGAAAGTAAAATCACCCGGGCAACTATTGGAGATGAGTTTAGATCTGTAAATATGCAAGATCGTATAACTCACATGATAAATAATTTTGGTGCCTTTATCACCATTTCCGGTGGTTTTGGCACTCTTGAGGAACTTTTTCATGTGGTTACCAGAGCCCAGCTAAATGTTCGTCAAAAACCAATAGGTCTGCTTAATGTCAATGGTTTCTTTGATGGTTTACTATCTTTCATCAACTACTCTGCTGAAAAGGGTTTTATTTCCGAGCGTGCTAAACGAATCATAGTCATTGCAACAACACCAGAAGAACTAATCAAAAAACTCATTGAATTTGTTCCTCAACCAGATCCAGCTCTAGCTAAAATTGTCTGGATGGAAGATTTTACCGTGAAAAGACGAAAAGTGGATTCATCCTCTCCCTTTGATAACCCATGTCGGACCTCTTGTATTTTTACTTTTTGTTGTGTGTAAAAATCGTGCTAAATGATAGCAGCTTAAGGAGTTTATTCTTGATCTCTTGACGCGCATCTATTCGCGATATGTATTGTTATTGCTGTAATTTTTATTGTTTTTTTTATAAAAGCATTGATGGCAGCGTAAGGCGAATCTTTGGACTTTCTTGAAGCGCATCTTAAAAATTGTGTTATACTTCCGAGTATATTTTATTTTCTTTTGTTGTTTGCCTCGTATATTTATTCTCTTGCAGATTCTAAAAGGCGTTAGTTCAAGCATCAACTTTCATAACAGGGAGTATTCTGTTTTTCTCCTTGTTTTTTTTTTTCTAAAACTGAGGACAATTTTATTTTCAAGTTTGGGGGTGGTATGTTTTAATTATTTTGGTGTGTTGGTATTTTGGTGTGTTTTGATTATTTTGGTTATTCGCCTTAAAAAAATTTTTAGTGTATATATATATATATTATTTTAATTTGTGAGATTTCTAGATCTGGACATAACACCAATATGTTAGCTATATACAAGCCTCTAAAATCGTTTTAAACCGATTAAAAAAATTGTATATTCCAAAAATTTTGAGCCTTAATATCTCTTTCCAAGCCTTGTAATTATCATTTAAAATTGAGTCATTCGTTACCTTGAGAAAAGAAGAATTAGTCGATTGATGAAAAATAGAATTGAAATTTACTTAATTTGTGGAGTTTTTGATTTTTCATGCTTAACTAATAAATGATTTTCTGCAAAAATTCTATTCCCTAAAAAAAAAGGAGTCATTGGTGAAAAGAGCTACACGTTAGCAAATAACGGTGTGAAAGCTATCACCTAAGAAAAAAAAATGGAAATAGTGTTGGTGAGAAGAGCTACACGTTAGCAAATAACGGTGTGAAAGCTATCACCTAAACAAAAAAAGATAGAAAATGTGTTGGTGAAAAGAGCTACACGTTAGCAAATAACGGTGTGAAAGCTATCACCTAACAAAAATGGAAATTGTGTTGTGAAAAGAGCTACACGTTAGCAAATAACGGTGTGAAAGCTATTGTAATACCCGAGATCTTTATTCCGAATTCGTTGGGTTTTCTGGGTTTTATCGGGTTGTCATGGTCCTCATCGTAGGAATTTCGTGCCATGTTTGGTTGTGACTTGTTGGGACATGTTTTTGGAGGCATTTCGGATCACTTTGTGAGTTTTTTAGTTTTTGTGGTGTAGCGCACGCTAATGCTTGAAGCATAGCGCACGCTACTGCGTGGTGTTTAGCGCACGCTACTGAATGTCTAGCGTACGCTAGCCGATCAGAGGCGATCCAGTAGCTACCGGATCGCGGATCGAGCTTTGTTAGCGCACGCTAAGGCCGATGGCTAGCGCACGCTATCGACCGCTTAGCGCACGCTCCCTCTTCTTTCTAGCGCACGCTACTCGGTAGGCGCAGTTCTGTCCAGGGGCTACTGGACTGGTTTTTGTGACCCGTTAGCGCGCGCTACGGCTGTTGGCTAGCGCACGCTAACTATGTTATACGCGGTTTCTCTGGAGCGTTGACCCCGTTAGCGCACGCTAATGAAGGGTGATTAGCGCACGCTAATAACTGTCCAGTATAAATACTGGACAGCAGCATTAAGTCGTCATTTCCCACTTTTCTTCATCCCTTCCGACGGGAGTGAGATCCAGAGGCGAGTAGGACCGATCTTTTTCTTCTAGCTTCATCTTTGAGCGGATTTGTAGATGTTTAACAACATCTAATCGTCTTCTTGGTCCAAATCAAGGTAATCTCTTGTTAGAACCCTATTTTCTTAAATTTGGGGTTTTTCCTTGGATTTGTGATTCTTAACCGATCTCATCCGATCGGTTGTGTATTTTTGGTTGTCTTCACCGTAATCTTCAGATTTTGTTAACCGTTCATCGATTTTCATCGCCCGGATCAACGATTCTTGATTTCTTTGAGAATACTTAGATCCTTGTCCTTTTTAGGATCGTTTTGGATTTCGATTAGTGTTATTGATTCGTGGTGATGCTATTTTCGTAGTATTCGTGAAATTCAAGTCTTGATCGTTTTGGAGGTTCAAGGTTGCCCGATCGTGCCCGCTCGTTGCTTCGCCGCTCGTGATATCGAGGCAAGTATCTTGTCCATACATTTCATGTTTCGTAGGCGTAATTATTGATAAATGATTATATACGAAACCCAATGTTTAATGAACGTAAAAAGGGATCGGTATATTCTCGATAAATGTTGCCTTTCAACGATAATTTATGTACTTCGTGAATATATGTGTTCTCGGAATATGTGTGTTGGATTTGTATGTTGTAAAGATGATATGATCACTTTGAATGAGTTTATTATACCGTAATCCTTTGGCGGGGATTACGTAATGTTATGTGTACTTGTTCGTTAAGAATGTATTACGTGGGATATTAGTTGTTACTCCTCTGAAAGGAGGTTGTGATGTTTAAGTGTTGCTTGGCTTGATGTTCTACTCATTGTGATGTGATTGCTGAAAGTGATGTGCCTCCGGGTAGGATTGTTGAATCTCCGGGATCCATACTTGCTAGTATGGGTCGGGCGTGACCGTAGGGTTATCCAATTCGGGTATGTCTTGCGGGGACTCCGAGGTTCGGGGCTTGTTAGCCCGATGCCGAGATAACTTGTGGAGTTATCATCGGGTATGTCTTGCGGGGACTCCGAGGTTCGTGGCTTGTTAGCCCGATGCCGGGATAACTTATGGTTGTGATTTGGAATGGTTCTGTGGTTGTTGCCACGAGGACATGTGATTTTTGGTATGGTTTCCTATTGGGTTATTCACTCGGGTATGTTCTACGGGAGCATCTGAGGTTCGTGGCTTGTTAGCACGGGACGCGAATAATCCTTAGGAACATGTGTTATGTTATTCGGGTCGTGGACCTGTGGCTTATGATTCGGGTCTTGGACCCCGTGTGTTGTGAATTGGGTTGTGGAACCACGTTTTATTATCGGAATCGTATTTTGGAAAGATGATTTTGGGCCGTGTCCCCAAGTGTTTTGAAAGACTTGAGAATTCCTTATTTCCAAATGTTCTCAAACTCCCGAGACCGTAAAATATTTTGTATGAGACACATGGTTCTTTTCCTACCTTTTATAAATCAAACTGTTTTGATTAAGTGATTTATCTCGGGAAATATATTCAAGATTTTATATTCTTGAAGCACGTTGTGTATGGCTTGTACTTTTGGTTTTATACTTGCACTAGCAAAACAGTGGAGTTTTGCTAACCCCCGAGTATTCGGGGGGTGGATGTCTGTATTGCGTCCAGGTACTTGCAGGTAGCTGGGGAGCGAATCACAGGATCGATACGAAGGATGATGGGAAACGAAGATACTAATCACGTGAAGACCAATTATAGAGTATTTGGTGGAGTCGTGTTGGTTATTCCTCTGATGTGTTATCTTCTCGAATTATGAAAGTGTTATTATATTCTAACCCCTGCGTGGGTATGTGTTCTGGGCAAGGATCTTGTATGTATTGCTCTGTGTGTTGTGATATAAGACCATATCGGTCTAATGGTCCTTTATGTGGCCATGTCGGCATGTGAAGTGATGCATTGTTTTGTATTTAGCCTGGTAGATCCTCGCGGAGAGGGTCTACGGCGCTGTAATATTCCCGAGTGGTTTGGGGGTGTTACAGAATATGGTATCGGAGCTTAGGTTGAGGAAACCTAGGCTGTCGGGTTGAGTTGAGTGTTGTCGGGTCTTGTCTTGTCAGATTTGGTCTGACTGAGTGGTGTCGCGACGCGTCGTCTGAGTTGTCGGTCGTGATTAGTATCGAGGTGCAACCATCATCTTCGTGCGATCTGTGGATGTAAGTCTCCCTACCTTGTTGTGTCTCGTATTATACGAGTTTACGTGATTCTATGTTATTATGTGGAGTTTAATTGTGCCTCATGAATACTTACTCCATACTTGTTTGATTCTCGTATTGTGTTGGAATAAAGAGTAGTACCGGTATGCATGTATATATATATTTACATCTTTGTGTAAAATCGTTTTTACAGGAGTGATGTTTTGGATTGGTTACTCAATAAAAGTTTATCAATATGGTATTTCAATTTCAAATGTTTTGGGGAAGTCACGTAAATTCTATTTAAAAATATCCTATGAGAAGAAAAAAAATGATTTGATTTTCGTATGATGACCTCGAGACCAAAGATTTTGAGATTCAAACTACACATATTATATTTTCATCTTGCATTGAAAATTTTCAAAATATTTTAAATGCTTAAACGAGGTCTACCAATAGTTTACTTGAGACGTGACTTTCGCCTTCAACTTTTCCAGTTAAACGATATGTAGTGAGAATGTAAATTGTTGGCATTTGGATTCGTATGTTGTTGTTTATTTGTAACCTTCGACTTTCGGCATTATTTGGTATATGTTCATGAATAACAATTGTTGTGTGTGGTTATGTGTAACTTGAACTGTGTTCTTATCCGCTGCGTGTGTAAAGTCTAAAGTGACTTTTTGGGTACTTTTACCAAATAGTGTGTGTTTCAAAATGACCTTTTGGGTTTGTAAATTTGAATTATTTCGTTGACCCTTTTTTCTAACTCTTTTGTTGGGTGATTTAACATATATTTTGAAACTATTGAGTTTTCGCGTCTACGCCTTGTAATTTCAAACGGTATTTGGTGACGGTATTTGGTATTTGGAAAATGACTTTTGGGGAGTATTTGGAAAGTATTACCGTCATCGGCCTTTCTGGCATTTTGGAACGTTTTCGAAAATGGTTTTCAACTTGGTGAGTTCCGGCGCGGAAACCGTACGGGAAATGATTTTTATATAATGGATGACTTCAATTTCATTGCATTTATAAATCGCATAACAACGGCATTATAAATGAAGATTGTTGGTATAATAGTCTGTATATTGTGCTCTAGCTGGAATTAAATGGTAATATGTATATGATTTAATGATGTTGGATTAAAGACAGAGACTTAAATATCTTGCTATGTGTTATGATCTTTCTTTACCTTAGGTTATTGTTTGTTAGTATGCCGAGGGGCAGAGGTCGTGGTCGTAACCGTGGCGCTGATGGCCACGGGGATCAGATGCGGAATCGAGAGAATGCCGCTGGGAATGATTTTAGTTTGGGTGTTGCTACTATATTGCAACAAGTAGCGACTCAGATGACTCAGTTGACCCAGGTGGTTCAACGTAGCATTGACGCGAGTCAGAACGTTGGTGTAAATCAATGGCTTCGCGAGGTAGTTCGTATGAATCCCCTCGATTCGCGGTCGCGGATGCGTTGGGTGGGATGATTGGATTTGCCGGTTGGGAAAGATTTTCGAGGTCGTCGGATGTCCCGAAGAGCGGAAGGTACCTATCGCTCGCACCTTCTCGACAAAGATCCGCTAATTGGTGGGAAGTGTTAAACCTCGTGATCGTGATGTCACGTGGGCGGAGTTCAAGCACTTATGGAAGGCGAGTTACATTCAAACCGATTAGAGAGCAGAGGATTCGCAAATTCTACTTGGCAGAACCGCAAGATATATCGGTGTCGCAGGCTATCATCGATTATAGCAAACAACTCAGTTATGTGCGAGATCGGGTGAGAACCGAGGAAGAGATGATCCTTCACTTTGACAGACGGATGAAGCTGGATATTCGCGTGTATATGTCGGGATTCAATTGCACCTCATTGAGGGACTATCAAGATCGAGCATTAGCTCGTGAACTAGCTTCATTATCGTCGGGGCGTGTGCCCGAGTCGAAGAAACAGAGGGAGTTCGATGATCGCGTGGGCAGTGCAGGAGTCGGTGTTTCCAATTTGCAACGTAGTAGTCTTTCCGCTGTAAAGCTCCATCGCTCGATGCGTGGAACTGGGAGTTCCAAGTCCTCTGTTCTGACTCCTGGTAAAGCCAGGAGATGTTTTAACTGTAATGTGGCGGGACATGTTCGTGCACATTGTCCTTCCCCACCAGTAACGTGTTACAGGTGCGGACTCGAGGGACACCGGGTTCAGTTTTGCGAGATGGTTACCGAACATTCCGAGGCAGGGACTTGAACTTTGATATCAGGATCGACTCCGAGTAGTCCCGGAGGGGCGTGGTCTATCAGTTGCAAGTTGAATTATTTCCCTTGCTTTGTTGTTTCGAAATTCAGAGATTGACTTCTTTTATTTGAAGTGGATCGGATTTTGAACTCTGTACTCTCGACTCTGTCGAATCGTTTATATTCGTTGATATTGTCTGATCTTGTCCTGTCTTGTGCTTTTATTGATCGAACGAGTTGTGGTATTGTTTCAGAATAACCCGTTTGTCGTTATGACTCCAAATTGCTATTCCCTTTCCTGTGGATCTTATGTGAATGCACATCTTGTTGCCTTCACCGGACCGTATATTATCTCTAGTCGAGATGTGAACTTTGGGGTTGTTGTTTGAGTATTATTGTTCGTCTTGATTCGAACATGATTGATCGACTGTTGTTGTCTCGATCGTTGTAACTCAATCGTTTGATGGTTCAGTTTTTGCTGATCTCGTTTCGTAATTGTTGAGCGTTAGGACTCCTTCGTAATTTCCTTAAGTTCAGGAAATCTGTTTTGTGTTCGATCTTCCAACCCTTGGGCTGTGGAATTTCGTATTGGTTCAGCGTATAGCTCGTGTTTTGGTTGATGTACCGCTGAATTGTTCAACCGTATTGATTTTCGTTCGTCGTGTTTTGTTATTTCGGCAACGGATAACGTGTGTTATCTGAGTTTGTTTTGCGTCGTTCGTTTTATGTTTCAAGTTTCGAGGACGAAACTTCTTTTAAGAGGGGTAGAATGTAATACCCGAGATCTTTATTCCGAATTCGTTGGGTTTTCTGGGTTTTATCGGGTTGTCATGGTCCTCATCGTAGGAATTTCGTGCCATGTTTGGTTGTGACTTGTTGGGACATGTTTTTGGAGGCATTTCGGATCACTTTGTGAGTTTTTGAGTTTTTGTGGTGTAGCGCACGCTAATGCTTGAAGCATAGCGCACGCCATCTGCGTGGTGTTTAGCGCACGCTCTTGAATGTCTAGCGACGCTAACCGGCGATCAGAGCGATCCGGTAGCTACCGGATGTGGATCGGAGCTTTGTTAGCGCACGCTAAGGCCGATGGCTAGCGCACGCTATCGGCCGCTTAGCGCACGCTCCCTCTTCCTTCTAGCGCACGCTACTCGGTAGGCGCAGATTGTCCAGGGGCTACCGGTGGTTTTTGTGACCCGTTAGCGCGCGCTACAGTGTTGGCTAGCGCACGCTAACTATGTTATACGCGGTTTCTCTGGAGCGTTGACCCGTTAGCGCACGCTAATGAAGGGTGATTAGCGCACGCTAATAAGCATCGATATAAATCTGGACGGCGGATTAAGTCGTCATTTCCCACTTTTCTTTATCCCTTCCGACGGGAGTGAGATCCAGAGGCGAGTAGGACCGATCTTTTCTTCTAGCTTCATCTTTGAGCGGATTTGTAGATGTTTAACAACATCTAATCGTCTTCTTGGTCCAAATCAAGGTAATCTCTTGTTAGAACCCTATTTTCTTAAATTTGGGGTTTTTCCTTGGATTTGTGATTCTTAACCGATCTCATCCGATCGGTTGTGTATTTTTGGTTGTCTTCACCGTAATCTTCAGATTTTGTTAACCGTTCATCGATTTTCATCGCCCGGATCAACGATTCTTGATTTCTTTGAGAATACTTAGATCCTTGTCCTTTTTAGGATCGTTTTGGATTTCGATTAGTGTTATTGATTCGTGGTGATGCTATTTTCGTAGTATTCGTGGGCTGTCGAAGTCTTGATCGTTTTTGGAGGTTCGAAGGTTGCCCGATCGTGCCCGTTTCGCTGCTTCGTCGCCGTAATACCGAGGCAAGTATCTTGTCCATACATTTCATGTTTCGTAGGCGTAATTATTGATAAATGATTATATACGAAAACCAATGTTTAATGAACGTAAAAGGGATCGGTATATTCTCGATAAATGTTGCCTTTCAACGATAATTTATGTACTTCGTGAATATATGTGTTCTCGGAATATGTGTGTTGGATTTGTATGTTGTAAAGATGATATGATCACTTTGAATGAGTTTATTATACCGTAATCCTTTGGCGGGGATTACGTAATGTTATGTGTACTTGTTCGTTAAGAATGTATTACGTGGGATATTAGTTGTTACTCCTCTGAAAGGAGGTTGTGATGTTTAAGTGTTGCTTGGCTTGATGTTCTACTCATTGTGATGTGATTGCTGAAAGTGATGTGCCTCGGGTAGGATTGTTGAATCTCAGGATCCATACTTGCTAGTATGGGTCGGGCGTGACCGTAGGGTTATCCAATTCGGGTATGTCTTGCGGGGACTCCGAGGTTCGGGGCTTGTTAGCCCGATGCCGAGATAACTTGTGGAGTTATCATCGGGTATGTCTTGCGGGGACTCCGAGGTTCGTGGCTTGTTAGCCCGATGCCGGGATAACTTATGGTTGTGATTTGGAATGGTTCTGTGGTTGTTGCCACGAGGACATGTGAGTTTTGGTATGGTTTCCTATTGGGTTATTCACTCGGGTATGTTCTACGGGAGCATCTGAGGTTCGTGGCTTGTTAGCACGGGACGCGAATAATCCTTAGGAACATGTGTTATGTTATTCGGGTCGTGGACCTGTGGCTTATGATTCGGGTCTTGGACCCCGTGTGTTGTGAATTGGGTTGTGGAACCACGTTTTATTATCGGAATCGTATTTTGGAAAGATGATTTTGGGCCGTGTCCCCAAGTGTTTTCGAAAGACTTGAGAATTCCTTATTTCCAAATGTTTTCAAACTCCCGAGACCGTAAAATATTTTGTATGAGACACATGGTTCTTTTCCTACCTTTTATAAATCAAACTGTTTTGATTAAGTGATTTATCTCGGGAAATATATTCAAGATTTTATATTCTTGAAGCACGTTGTGTATGGCTTGTACTTTTGGTTTTATACTTGCACTAGCAAAACAGTGGAGTTTTGCTAACCCCCGAGTATTCGGGGGGTGGATGTCTGTATTGCGTCCAGGTACTTGCAGGTAGCTGGGGAGCGAATCACAGGATCGATACGAAGGATGATGGGAAACGAAGATACTAATCACGTGAAGACCAATTATAGAGTATTTGGTGGAGTCGTGTTGGTTATTCCTCCGATGTGTTATCTTCTCGAATTATGAAAGTGTTATTGTATTCTAACCCCTGCGTGGGTATGTGTTCTGGGCAAGGATCTTGTATGTATTGCTCTGTGTGTTGTGATATAAGACCATATCGGTCTAATGGTCCTTTATGTAGCCATGTCGGCATGTGAAGTGATGCATTGTTTTGTATTTAGCCTGGTAGATCCTCGCGGAGAGGGTCTACGGCGCTGTAATATTCCCGAGTGGTTTGGGGGTGTTACAGCTATCACTAAGGGATGTAGTTTATAAGCAGATTTGAATTAATTAGCGGCTGAATTTCAATACACTCAATTTCGTGAAAAATCACAATATTTGATGACGCCAATGAAATTCTTCTTCATATTGAGTCGAAAAATAAACGAGTGATCGAGAGCAACCATTAAAGGGGGTCGTGAAAGGGGGTCGTGTGTGTCACGAGTGGGAAAGAAATAATCAACCTTTTGGGGGGGGGAAACCTTGCATTTTGGAATGACAAAATAAAACCGTGTTTTAACTTTAAAATCATTAGTAGATTTATTTTGAATCTTGATTCATTTCTATCTACTGTATAAAGCTGGTTGTTGTGTATTAATGGCATTTTGATCTCCTTTTCTCTTTTTATATATGATTATTTTTCTTAATTTATGTGTGTAATATTATTTTTGTGTCTTATTTTTATTTTTATTTTTGGAGTGTGATTAATAAAGAGTCTTGCTCGGGACTAGCAAGAATTCAAGTTTGGGGGTGTGATAAGTGTCAGTTTTATACACTTATCCATGGTTTGTATCGATATATTTCACCCATAATTGAGCTAGTCTACTCGTTTTTGCTTTTAATTAATTAGTTTTTAATAATTTTATTTTTATCGGATGAAGATGTAAATCTACTCTTAATCGGATTGAATTACTGATTTACTCAAGAAATAACAAGTTTATAAAATATTCTATTTGTGAATTTTATGTATTCATATTGTAGGGCTTTCCGAGACGAGTTCGGCAGTCTTTCCGGATTCAAAATCAGAGTTATATATCAAAAGTTATCATCCGAAGAAGATTTGGGGCGAAAACGCAAAGTCTAAGAAATTCTGGGCTGAAAATGAAGTCTGAAACTCCATACCGGCGTAACATCATAAATTACGGACGTAATTCACAAAGCAAAAAGCCGTAGCCATGTTACGGCCATAACTTCTCAATGTTACGGCCGTAAGTCATCATAGTTACGACCGTAACTCCTCAATGTTACGGCCGTAACTCTTGGCAGATTATTGATCATTGCCTAATTGTTTATACTTTTGGTCTATTATTGAGGGGATGGCTGGCATTGATTCGATCTAATGTAATAATGCTGGAGTTTTGGAGCTATTAGATGACTTTAGGTGTATAAATAGGCCCCTTAGATCCATCATCATTCATCAATCATCTTATATTTTTCCACTTTTTGTAATATTTTCTTTTTGTGTGAAGAACACACTTGTGTTCTTGAGTGATTTGTGTAATAGTGGTATAGCATATGTTGTTAAGGGAGTATATTGCTTCTTTCTCCTTTATCTACTAAGGGAGTTAGGATCAATTCTTTCTCTTTTTCAACTAATAATGACCATTCAAGCTTGTATTATGTTTATTAAACCCTTCATGGGCTAAGTTACCTTAGTTGGGATTATAAACAAGGTTAGTCATGTTATTTAAGTTTGTATAAAGATCTATTAAGAATTACTTATTATTGTGTGTGATTTTCATTGTTTTAACAATCTTTATTTATTTGGCCAATAAATGACGATATTTATGGTCTTCATATGTTTCGAAAGAAAATATGTTTGATTAGATCAAATGATCTTCACTCTAAGTTGTTCTAGGGGATAGAAATATACCTCTAGACCTTAGATGATTCTTTGAGTTATTTTCATAAAACCTAATGCTATGTATTGAAGCCAATCAACATAGAAATATAGTGGATTGATTCAATATATAAGGGGCATTTTATAGTTCGAAAGAGAAACCGTCTTTTTAAGGAAAATCGAATCTACACAACATAATAAGTAAATTCATCTTATGATCTCATATACATATTTTATAACTAATGATGACCTAAGTTTGTAATCCCAACTATTTCATTATATCTTTTATTAATCTAGTATTAGTGTAATCTTTCATTTCCTTGAATATTAGAACTATTATTGCATTTTCTTTGCAATTGCCAAACCAAACTCTTAAATTGTGTGTTTCAATCATATAAATATCTATAACAAATAGTTAAATAGTGTATAATTCAATATGTAACCTAACTTCCTCGTGGGATCGATAAACCGGACTCAAAAAGTCCACTTACTACTTGATACGATATCGTGCACTTGCGATAGTTACACTAAAGACGTATCACATGGGCGTCCGATGCCGACGAGAACGGGGAAGTGTACACCGATGATTGTAGATGTGTACAATTAGCAGCTCCCTCGGGATGTGTACACCGGTGTTACAAGTCATCCGGTTAGTACGACTTTCTGGCTGGTCTCTAGCGGAGGAGTCGTGATTCGACTGATCTCGCACTTGGTTTAGTGTTTTATCACTTGATTTTCACCTTGTTAAGGCAGAGAAGACGCAGGAACCCAAGGGGTTGGACTAGTTACTCAGGCGAAGTTGTTCGCATTGAGGAGTATTACTAGAGATGTTGTTTTCAAATCCTGATGGATAGTTCATATCCCGAGTTGTATACCCTTAGTTTCGGGGACGAAACTCTTTTTAAGGGGGGAGTATGTAATATCCGGGGGTAATTTTTTCGTTTTACTTTTGTGTTGTACGTATTTATTTGGAATTGTACAAGTGTTGTTGTATTTGACTGATACAATATATATTGTATTGGGATATTTCAGAATCAAAATATTTATACTGGTCGTCGATATTATTTTACCGATTGGACGTTGCTTGGTGAGTTGGGATTTTTGGCTAAGTATACTAACCATAGCATACGCTATGTGTATGGCATTACGTATGCTATGTGTTCAGCCTTACGCACGTTAAACCGGGAGGGTTACGTACGTAACGATGACTATCAGATTGCATCTGATTTTTGACGTGTAGGGCCATGCATGATCCGGCTATTTGGCCTTTCGAGGCATCCAAGTCAACGAGCATTACGTACGTAATGCTTATGCTATAGCGTACGTAATGCATGGTTTGTTTTGAGGCAGTAGCTTCTGGGATAACGTAGTGTACGCTACGTAGAGGTGATAACGTACATTAGGCGTATAACGTACGTTAAGCGGGTTGTATAGCGGCCGTAATGAATTGTGCAGATTATAAAGACATGTTTCGTCTTTCATTTCTTCATGATCCATTTTCGGTTTCTCTCCCAAGAAATCATCCCTCTGCATCCCTTAGTGTATATCAGCCTTTTCCATCTTGATTTGGAGCTTCATAACTTGGATTGGAGCTTAGGAACTTGAAGATTGGAGTGGATTCTTGAAAGTTTGAGGTTGTTCTTCACTTTCAAAAGGTATGTTGGCTAATCTTGTGTTTAAATCGAGATTATGATGATGTTGTGGTCGATTAGTTCATGTATTAATGGGTTGTTGGAGGATAGTATGATTCTTCATAGTTTTTATGAACTTATGATGAAGAACATGATGATATGGCTTGACTTTGATTGTGTTCTTGATGTTTAAGAATACTTGGAGATTATAATCATGTCTAGGAAGAGTTATGTTAAGATTTTTTGATGATTAACATAGCTTTGAGATGATTATTGTTATTGGTTGTGTTCTTGAGAGATTATAATCATTTTAGTGCATGATTATGATGAGTTATGTAGATAATTATCATAATCTTAAAATGGTTAAGTTAATCTTATTGATTAATCCGAAATTCTTTATTAATTGATGATTGTGGTAGTGTAGACATCATCTTGGTAGTGTTGATGATCTTCTTGAGGTGATAGTGATAATATTGGTGATATTATCATTATAGGATGGTTAATTTGGTGTGGTGATGAACAAATTAAAACTCGCAAATGTACGAATCGCTTTTGTAGGTAGCGACAAGTAACTCCAAGGTCGATCTCACAAGGAGTTGGAAACGGTTTGAAATTCAATAATATTCGGCAAATAGTCGAATTAACAAAAGTAAAGTAAAGTAAAATACACCAATGATTTGATAGGATTACAATTACAAACGCAGAAAATTAAAATAAACAAAACGTTAACAACACCGAATTAATAGTTGGATAATTAAGAGATTACAATTATGAGAATGATATGGGAATTTAGAATCACCGACACACACGTAATCAATTACTAGTTCCGATACTCAAAGAAATAAGGTTTGGAATTATCGATTGCTCACGATTAAAAGAAATCCATTTTATGGCAGTAATTCTAAAAATCATGATTGTTCTTTTCGAAAATAAGAGACACTCCTTTGATGGGGATGAATCTCTAACTAACAATCGATTAACCGACTACTTTTGATGAGGTAAATTGCTAAAGATCGTGTAAAAAAAGGTTTAGAACATTAACAATCGCTTCTATCGGGTCGTTTGATGTCGGACTCCGACAAAAACCCTCGTTTTGACAATAATAACAACTATGAAATAGGTTTGATGATCTAAATCAAAAGTTCTTATGCGTAGAACAAACAAAGAGGAACAATCCCAAACTCTACCCGGAAAATCAATTGAAACTAACAATCAACAACATGTGTGTGGCTCAATCTAAGAACTCATATGGAAAGATTTGCTACACATGATTATTTCAACAATAATAGTGAAAATCGTAAAACAAAACATGGTAGAAACTTCACTTGTAAAAGCCGAAATCGAATTTCCGATGAAGGTTTGATGTTCTTCCTTCAAGAGCTCATAACAAATGATACATGGAATTATAATTACTCACAAATGTATTTTTCAAAATGATGAACATACAAGGAAGATGATGAAATAAAATCTCTCTTTCCTCCCTTTTTGGTGTTTTCTCCACAATTCTTGTGTTTTTCCACACACTATCTCTCACAAGATCAGAATATCCCCTCTTTAGGTCCCCAAGACCTTTTTATAAAGTCAAAAAGCCAAGAAAATCCCTCCAAATCGTGTAAAAATGTCAATGAAAAGTTCATGCACCGAAAAGTGACACGGCCCGTGTCGAACTGTCCTGGAAACGCCATATTTCACTGTCCAATGGACCCGGCCGTGTCCTGCGACACGGCCCGTGTCGAACTGCTCTAGAATCGAAAATCTAGCTGGATGCGTGACCCGGCCGTGTCCTGTGACACGGTCGAGTTGCCTGATGCGGCCCGGGTCGTTTCTTCTTATTTTGACTCCAATTTTTGGTCTTCTTCGGCTTGATCTTTCGTTTTTGCATTAATACACCTCAGAATTTAGCGTATGATATACCGTTTCGAAGCTAATTTCACGAGGAATCTATATCAATAGAGAACACATCCAAATTCAGAGTGATGATTCTGGAATTTAGAAAATACGACTGATGTTGCTTCGTTTTTCATCGCCCGAGCTATGTTTTTGCTCCCCACTTGCTATTGATCGTCATAAATTCCAATATTGGCAATAAAAACATATATTTCACCACAATCTTCGCTCGGATACCTATAAAACAAAACACAACATACCAAGCATAAAAGAGAACAAAAAACACTAAAAAGCAAATAAAAACACGACTCAATAGAATAGAATGAGTCGATCAAGAATCGACTCATCAAATCCCCCCAAACTTAAACTTTGATCGTCCCGAGCAATGCACATTAAAATAACCACTCTCAAGGGGAACTCATCTCTCAACATACCACAAAGGACCACTACGAAAATTTCATCAATACGCTTCAAGTAAAATAAGTTGAGTTCTTTAAAGTTTTCAAATCTCCGGGGTGCTTTCTTAACATCATAGTCTATACTTGGCAAATATAAACCTCACCGGTCAAATGTATTCACTCACTTCAAATGTCCTCACTGGTCAATACTTGGTGATCAATTCACCAAATGTATTCACTCACTTTCAAAATGTATTCACTCACTTTCAAATGTATACACTCGGAACTCATTCAATGAAATAAGAAACCCCATAGGCTTGTCAATCGTCTACATCTCTACCACTATTTTATGTATGCAAAATTATGAATCAAAAAGGACTTACTCGGCTGTAATGTAGGCTTGGGTCGGGGTGGGATAAATATGGCTAAAGTAACTTGACTTGAGAAATTTAGAACTAAATCACCATAATTACTTAGAAGCTCAATATTTTTGTAGTTTGCTTCTTTCAACCCCTTAACTATGTAACACTTGCAACAAGCGCTTTTGAAAGTGAGAAACGCAGACTTATGTCATCCTTATTGCTCCGTTTTTTTTTTATTTGGGTTGTTTTATTATCTGTTTTACGCGAATGTAAACTATGGGTCATATGAATACACCCGGTTACTAGGATAAAAACATACACAAACTGCTTCCAAGCATACTCATATCTAAGGTAACTGTTTTTCGCGAATGTAAACATGGGTCACATGAATACACCCAGTTACTAAGTTCCCAAAAATAGCGGAGTAATTATTTTCTCCATTTCAACGCTACCAACAATATATATCACCCAATGTCACCATAATATTTGTATCCTCGTCAAAAATAATTTCTAATCGTTTAAGTATGGGTCAAAGGATTATAGCAAAGGTAAGCTCAATATGTGGTTTGACAATGAAATAGACAATGAGCTCAATTGGGTTTAATTAAGGAATAATCAATTGTTGGAAAAATCGAAGGGTTAAGATCAAAGACGCCTAAAGTCATTTTCACTCAATTGCACACACACTAGTAGTTTCGAATAAGATACCAAGGCAAGTTCTAGAGTCTTAAATCACGAATAAAACACTCGACAATGAAACTTGCATATTTGAAAATGCACGAAGGCTCAAAAGCTCACAAGTATATTTGTTCATACCTCCAAGATATTAAACTATTTATTCAATTTCACACCCATTTCGATTATCAACAATTTTTCCTCTTCAAATTATCCTCGATTTATATATCAAAATAACGAAATAAATCCCGAGGCATCCAAGAAAAGAGTTCATTCTTCCAAGTATTTAAAAAAAATGCAAGATACTCAAAACACACCAAAAAAAAAATTCTTCCGACAAAAACAAACAAAAATAACCAAACAAGCAAAATAATATCAAAAAAAAACAAAACAAAGGTAACAAAGTATTTATTGACCCAATCTCCCCCAAACTTGAATTAAAGAATATACGCACAAAGGGGGTATAGTATTTAAATAAAAGAATTTCATGGGTCAAGAAATACTTACGACCGGTTCTACTGGTGGGGCGGAGGGAAGTGGCCTTGCTGGTCATGCCGCTCGTGTATTTGTCTCAAAAGAGACAACATCTCGTCCTGTTTCTGTCTAGTCTCCTCTCAGAAGGCTACGAAATCCTCTCGGAAGGCTACGAACTCCTCCCTTAGTGTTGGACGTGATGGGGCATGTCTAGTTTCGACCTGCCTCGACGTCTCGGACAGATCTCCGGGGCTTTCTCTTCTTCTTCTTCTTCTTCTTCATCCGGGCCTCTTTCATATGCCTCTTCCTCTTCCATTCTCTCGGCTCTGTCTGTTGTGTCAAGATTTATACATCTCAACAGGCGATCGGCACAAAGACCGGGCGACCGAGCCAGAGCCTAACAGTCGAGATAGATTGGCCAATCGAAGGTCCCAGGTCAAGTCCCGGTGCCGAGCGATCGACATCCAAGGCGATCGTCTCTTGGTACTTGCTGATCGACCCCTGGTGACCGGCCAATGACGACTGCCTCATACCACGCGAAGCCATCGCCCGTCTAGTCGGCGAAGGCCGAAGCTCGGACAGAGGCCCACATGCAAATCCGGAAAAGGCGCCGCAACACATGGATCGTTGACCACAGCCTGTCAGCATCTTTTCACCTACCGACAGACCCGCCGAAAGGTGCACAGTGGGACCGCCCGGGACAGCGACTCAGGACGCGTGCAGGCTCCTCATTGGACCGCACAGCTGGCTATCAGCAACAGCCGCGGACTTCAAAGCAGACAGCCCATGTGCTGAAAAGACGATCGCCCCTTATTATATTATCAAGAAAGACGATCGCCCAGTAGTAGCCAGTCCTATAAATAGGAAGCCTCCAGCAGCGGATAAAGGCTCTCAATTGAGTTCAGAATCTCAACTCATAACTTGGCTTTCACTACCTTGGCAAAGCTATACACTTCGGACATATTTCTCTCTCAGCACCTCTTACACGAAAGACGGTCGGCAGAGATGAAACTAGAACTCTCAGCAGTTCAAGAACTCAGATCAACTCTAGTTCCTCCGACAAGCACTCAACAGCAAGATACATAGAATCTTTTACACTCATTGTAATCGCATTCTTACATTAATATTTGTACTCAAACGTATTCTTATTAATAACATCTCGCAAGAGCATTCAAGCCTGGGACTAACAACCCCGGCAAATCTTGTGTTATTTCCATTCCCACGGATGTGCTCTCGCAATTTGCTGTTGCCCGACCGTTCCAGCAATATCTATCTCCGGATAATATTTCGGGCAACAACAATTGGCGCTAGAAGGAGGGCGATCTAAACCTTCATTTTTATTCCTACCGTCTCGAAGAACACTCACTGTTCCCGGGGCATATACTTGAAGAGACACTCACTGCTCTTCAAAGAAAGCTTTCAGAATCATGACTTCTGCCTCCACATCGAAGAAAGCCACTGGCCGATCCGCCAGACGCCTCATTCCGTCTCAATCCAAGCCACAGCTTTTGGCGGAGGGTAGCCGTGGTGACCCGAGACTCTCGATCCCGCCCCCGAGGGACGGCCAAGCCTCTCGCTCAATCAGTTCCAAACCACGGAACAGATCGAAGAGGCCTTGGCCATCCTACGGGAGCGACGGATAGCATTCGACGCGCCCTCTATAACCCCCTCGGTCATCCGCCGCGTGACCAAAAGGAAGTTCAAGGGGCTAATGACCGTGCGATCGCCAGGAGGCTCTAATTCGCAAAAAGAGGCGCTCGCAAGGCGGGACACCTCCATCTTCAGCCGCCTAGGAAGCGACCCATCATGGCGACCGGGGCAGTCCGACCCCAGCCACGAGACGACGGAGATCGAGTCTGTCACCAGGAGTTCGGCGTACCCGACTCCCAGGAGGCAGGCCAACCATCTGGCTCCTCGCCAAAGAACCGAGATCAGCGGCGACGACCTCATCGCCTGCCGCGGAACCAGGATATCGGTACACGATCGCCTCGGCGCCCGCTCCGAAATCCGAACTGCAAGCGACCAAGCTACAGCGATGGCCGCGATGCTATGCCAGCTCGACGACATGAAGGCGCTCCTAGAACCTGGGGCAGGCGCTAGGAGAGAGATCACCGGGCCGAGCGAGCCACTCGCAGTCCACATCGAGCTCGCCCACGTGCAGCGTAAGATCGCTTCTCCGCAAACACCTTTATATAAGGGGAGGTCGGATCTTAAAACTCACCTGAGCAAGTTTCGGATCTACATGACCGGGTGTGGGGCATCAGACGCGACCAGGTGCCGAATGTTCCCGCTAACGCTTGGCGACCTGGCCCATAGATGGTACATCTCACTACCGCCGCGATCCATCAATTCCTTTGACCAACTGGCGAACGACTTCATAGCGTACTTCGCCGCCAAGGTCGCCAGACCAGAAGGCCCCCACCGCATGATGAAAATCAGGCAGGGGGAAGACGAAACAGACGCAGATTACATCGACCGGGTAGATGAGATCATCCTCAACGGTGAGCCCATAAGCGACGAGATCGCCCTATACTCAGTCTCAGGGGGATTCCAAGGTTATTCGCCTATGTTCAGGCATATTACGAAGAACCTCCCCCCGACCTACGCGATCTTCCGCGCTAAAGCCGCAGACTCTCTGGCCAGGCAAAGGTTACTTTATAACCTATGAGCAACGTGATCGGAAACCGAACGGCGATCACCAGTCTTCCAACCCGATCACCATTATCAAGCAACATCACCAAAACTGGAGGACTCGCTCGCCCTCTACTGTTCGTCATCTAACATGATGGACTAAGGCACGAGATCGCCTCCCCCGCACAATGTACACCGTCGACGATCGGCATCTAACATGACGGTCCGAGGTAGAAGAGTGCAGCCATGGTCCTGGTGGTCGATGGAACCGACTGCTTCGGCCATGCAAGGTCCCTTTGGGCCACGATCGTCTACCCTTCGTTTAAATACGAGGCCGGCGTAGTCTGAGGGCTCTCCAAAACTAATCAGTGGACACGCTCGCCCGCCCTCAAAGGTTCATCTTCTAACTTGGTGAACCCAGACAATGCGATGCGTCCCTACCCCCGTCTCAACATATACCGTCGAGGATTGCCATCTAACATGACGATCCGAGGTAGAAAAGAGCTAACAAGCCACGAACGTGGAGTCGATTATGTAATACCCGAATTTTCAGTCTGAATTTTTCGCGTTATTTTATCTAAGATATACTGGATAGCTTGGTGTCTATACAGTATGGATAAAATAAATTGAGAATTGAGACAGCTGTATTTGTACTCGTATAACTGTCGTAGTGATTCGATAATTATTTTGAGGATACCGTGTATCAGGTTATCGTACTTTTGATATTGGGTATATCGTATGATGATGTTATTGGATTCAGTACATGTATTCAGTATGCAGTATGTTCGTATTTTGGTATGTCGAGACGGACGAGGAGAATTGGAAAATGGCTAAGTATAGCCTGATTAGCGCACGCTAATGTTCAAGTATAGCGCACGCTATCGTTCATGGTTAGCGCACGCTAGAGGCAGAATGTAGCGCACGCTAAATGCAGTCAGATCGGAAGGAATCTGCGTGTGGACCCTACCGCTTTGCACGTTCTGATAAGTCAACGGTTGTTGTCCTGAAGTATTAGCGCACGCTAAAGCATGAGGCTTAGCGCACGCTAATTGTAGATCGGTCAAAGGGAATCTTATCCTTGTTAGATCGGCATGTGGGGGCACATGCGGTGCGTAGACTGTAGCAAGTCAACTGATATTAGCGCACGCTAAATGCAAGGACTTACGTACGCTAAACAGTGTAAGTTACGTACGCTAATACATGGGCATTACATATGTAAGCTCATGTACGAGGCAAGACAGTGGCCTCTGGGCTGCGATAGCGCACGCTAACAAAGTCAGTTAGCACACGCTAGGGCAATAACGCACGCTATTTTATGACAGTAGCGCGCGCTAGTAATGTATTCTATATAAGGGGACAGACGGGTGTTATGAAGCATTTCGTCCATTTCTTTCCTTTCACTCGATAGAGAGAGCTTTGGGAGGTACTTGAGTTCCTAAAACACTCTGAGATGATGATCTTTAACGAGATTAAGATGGAGAGCATGGATTCAAAGCTTTGTTCTTGAAATTATTAATGAGTCTTGGAATGGAGTTCATAGAGAGAGTCTTGAGGTTCCAAATACTGGATTATGATGGAGTTGAGCGTCCTTATCAACATTTGGAGCTTGGAAATGATTGGGAACGGATTCAACCTTGACAATCCATCCTTTTCTTCAAAGAGGTAATTAATCTTCACTTTAGATTTCGTTTTGGGGATTGAATATTGGTGTTCTTGAGTTGATGCTTATCATATTAATGAGTTGATAAGTATGACTTCGAGATGGCTTCCCGGGCAACGTTGATGTTATTGTTGGTATGTGGATATTGATATGTTTTGTATGGTTTTGAATGGTGTTCAGGAGATATGTCGATTTATGTCTCCCTTCATTTCGGATTTGATGTTAAGATGATATACGGATATATATGACTTAGGTGATTAATTACATGTTAGCATATCGGATTATGATGGTTGTCATGAACGTGATTATGGAATCATGGTACTTTTAGTGTTCTTGGTATATATCTCATCAAAGAGGAAGGATATATGTTGGTTTGATTATTAACATGGATAAGATAATTGAAACTAAACATTATGTTGATTGTAGTGATTGAGTTCGTATGATAAGATATGGATCATGATGATGAGTTTTGATCTGGAAAGTTATTGTTAATCTTGGATTAAGATTTCCTTTTCATTCAGATTCGTAGTCGCAAGGTGTTAGTCGATGCTTGGAATGCATGCCACTGTACAGCATTAGCGCACGCTAAGCTTACTAGCTAGCGCACGCTAACGGGAACAACTTAGCGCACGCTACGTTATGCGTTTAACGCGCGCTAAGTAGGCAGACAGTGTAGTATTTTTGTGTTGAGATTATGAATTCGTGATGGTTTGAACTGGATTGTTTAAGACTGTGTTTAATCGAGATATTGTGGAACTGTTGGGTTATTGATCGGTTATTGATTGATAATTATGATTTATCGGATTTCGGATTATATTGTTGATATGAGTTCGTAATTGTTTGAGTTGTATTATTCGGTTTTGTAAATGATCGAGGTATTGTTGAACCGTTGAGTTTGATTGGTTGGTTATACCGGTTATTGATTATTATCGGATGTGTTGTCATTTGATTATTGCATTAGGTCGCGATAATTGAGCGTTGATTATGGCTGTTGTGTTGCGGTCAAGGTTGGAGAGTTCGTAGGTTGCTTTTGGTCGGGGTTGAGGAGCTCGGAGACGAAGGCAATGGATTCTGGTAACAGCTTCGTGGTATCGGTATCGAGGCAAGTTTATACTTGTTCAGTTTATAATACTTGATGAATGGTTTCGTTTCATTTCATTTATAATTCGTATAGCAATGTTGTTAGAAATGTAAGTTGTCGGATAATGAGTTGTATATCGTGCTCTGCTTTGTATTAAATCATAAGGTATATGATTTAATTGTGTTCAAGGAAGACATGAGTTGTCTTTGGTCCGGGATATAGAATATCGGATATCGAGGATAATTATCGTGATGACGTAAGTATCGGGATAAAGGTTTATTGGTATTGAATTGATGGTACCTTATTTGAGATTATTCGTATAACTGTGTATTCGTTCAGGGATGTTGTTTGTGGAAAGGATATTGTCTTCGGCTTTGAGGTAATTTATGTTCAGTTATGAGATAATTATTATGTTGAGTTGTTGTATATGTTGTACGTTGAGGCTTCCTGTATTGAGATTCATATTGGTTGTTCGTTGAGGGGTGTTGATCCCAGGACTATTGTTGGTATTAATGGTCGTGTTGATCGCCTCATTGAGGGATGTTGATCCCAGAACTGTTGTCTGAGATTGTTGGTCGTATGGATTATCCTTTGGGGTTTGTGATCCCAAGATTTTTGTTTTGATTATTGATTAGTCGTGTCGACTTTTCATTATCAGATTGTCGTTGTTCACTTCGGTGAGTCTTTTGATCCTTATTGGATATGTGATTCTTTGAGTTTCGTTGTCATATTGCATCGTGACATATCTGGAATCATATCTGCGTTCCGATTGGTTATTGTGTAGGATTTTTAGCTGGGCACACTATGGTTATGTGTTGATATTATTCCGCATTGAACCGTGCACACGAGAGGTAGTTTCGTGAGGCTAATTAGGTACAAGACCACACGTGTATTTAATCGATACCCGGGGTGGCTTGTGCACGGATACATTTCCGGATCGGGCGTACTGTGATGTCCATCTTTGAGCCATACCGTTTGGTCGTTCATAGTTCCATGTATGATTGGATATGTTCGACGGTTTGCGACTGGTTGTTCATACGCCCGAGGGGTATGTTCGACAGTCAGAGTTATTTCTTGAGATCCATTATTGTTCATTTGGAGTCTACCTTGTTGAGGGTATTCTCGGTTATTGTTGGTCCTTTGTTGATCATTTGGAGTCTACCTTGTTGAGGGTATTCTCGGTTATTATTGGTCCTTTGTTGATCATTTGGAGTCTACCTTGTTGAGGGTATTCTCGGTTATAGTTGATCGTGTTTGGAGTTTACCTTGTTGAGGGTACTCTCGGTTATCACTGATCCTTCGTTGGTCATATTGGAGCTATCATGTCGATGATATTCTCAGTGATGTATTGGTTGATCGTTGTTATTGACCGTATGAGCATTCGGACTGTACGTCGATGTTTCAGGACTTGTGTATTCATTGTTTTATGGTAGTTGATCTACAGATATGTTGTGTATTATTGGCTTATACATGTTGATATTTGATTGCATAATCCGACGGACAGGACTTGGCACAGATTTGATTACTCCGTACTTGTGAGTTATGATAATGTTTTGAGGATACTTGGTATTGTTTGAGTACAGTACAGATAATTGTTGTTAAGTTCATTTCGTCATTTGAGAATGCGAAATACGGATTATGGTAAGGATTGAATTGTTATGAATTGCCATGGATTGGTAAGGTGATGACGGTAAGATTACGTTGGTAGTATTCTTACAGTATTACTACATTGGTATGTAATTATTTATGATGATGTGATCAATATCATCGTTGAGTATTGTGGCTGACCCCGTCGTGGGCTTTATTTTTAGATACTCGGAGATCGAGCTAGTAGCGGTCGTGAAGGGGTGAGCTTCCCGGGTGATACTGGTTGTGACATTTATTTGAGTATCGAGTATTCTTTTCTGGTTGTATTTCCGCTGCAAATGTGTATTTTGAACTGTGTTTTATCCGCTGCGTGTGTGTATTTTAAAATGGCTTTTCGGTATCTTTACCAACTCATGTGTATTTTCAAATGGTCTTTTGGCATTTTGCGAACTTGGGTTATTTCGTTAAACCCTTTTTCCTAGCTGTTTTATCGGTACGTTTAAGGGGTGGCTTAACGTATATTTTAAACTGTCGAGATTTGGCATTCCGCCTTGTATTTTCAAATGGTATTTTATGACGGTATTTGAGAACTATGTTTTTGAAAATATTTGAGTATTTAAAATATTACCGTCATTGGTCTTTTGGCATCTTTGAACGTTTTTGAATTGATTTTTAGCCTGGTGGGTTCCGGCGCGGGACCCATGGCGCTGTAATATCCCGGATGGTTTTGGGGGTGTTACAGAAAATGGTATCGGAGCTTGGGTTTTGTGAAACCCGGGCATGTGTGTTATGTGGCTCTACCGGGACGGTAGTAGCGTGACTTTTGAAAATGATTTTTTTTCTGACTTTTGAGTCAAACCGATTTTGGAGTTTCCAAAATTTTTGAGATCTTTTCAAATTGTTATTTGTGATATTGGCGTGTGTTGGTATTGTTTTGAGACTTCGTGTGGGAGTCGTGTGCTAGTATCACGGGAGATCATCGGCTTCACGCACCTGTAAGTATATTGGTTTGGTTATTCGCTTGTGGCGACACTTGATTGTTTTGTGATGAGTTGGAAAGTTTTGGATTTATATGTTGTTGGTGGCAGTTGCAAGTTTCGAGGATGAAACTTATTTTAAGGAGGGTAGTATGTAATACCCGAATTTTCAGTATGAATTTTTCGCGTTATTTTATCTAAGATATACTAGATAGCTTGGTGTCTATACAGTATGGATAAAATAAATTGAGAACTGAGACAGCTGTATTTGTACTCGTATAACTATCGTAATGGTTCGATAATTATTTTGAGGATACCGTGTATTAGGTTATCGTACTTTTGATATTGGGTATATCGTATGATGATGTTATTGGATTCAGTACATGTATTCAGTATGCAGTATGTTCGTATTTTGGTATGTAGAGACGGACGAGAAGAATTTGAAAATGGCTAAGTATAGCCTGATTAGCGCGCGCTAATCTTCAAGTATAGCGCACGCTATCGTTCATGGTTAGCGCACGCTAGAGGCAGAATGTAGCGCACGCTAAATGCAGTCAGATCGGAAGGAATGTGCATGTGGACCCGGCTGCTTTCGGTGCACGTTCTGATAAGTCAACGGTTGTTGTCCTGAAGTATTAGCGCACGCTAAAGCATAAGGCTTAGCGCACGCTAATTGTAGATCGGTCAAAGGGAATCTTATCCTTGTTAGATCGGCATGTGGGGGCACATGCGGTGCGTAGACTGTAGCAAGTCAACTGATATTAGCGCACGCTAAATGCAAGGACTTACGTACGCTAAACAGTGTAAGTTACGTACGCTAATGCGTGGGCATTACATACGTATGCTCATGTACGAGGCAAGACAGTGGCCTCTGGGCTGCGATAGCGCACGCTAACAAAGTCAGTTAGCGCACGCTAGGGCAATAACGCACGCTATTTTATGACAGTAGCGCGCGCTAGTAATGTATTCTATATAAGGGGACAGACGGGTGTTATGAAGCATTTCGTCCATTTCTTTCCTTTCACTCGATAGAGAGAGCTTTGGGAGGTACTTGAGTTCCTAAAACACTCTGAGATGATGATCTTTAACGAGATTAAGATGGAGAGCATGGATTCAAAGCTTTGTTCTTGAAATTATTAATGAGTCTTGGAATGTAGTTCATAGAGAGAGTCTTGAGGTTCCAAATACTGGATTATGATGGAGTTGAGCGTCCTTATCAACGTTTGGAGCTTGGAAATGATTGGGAACGGATTCAACCTTGACAATCCATCCTTTTCTTCAAAGAGGTAATTAATCTTCACTTTGGATTTCGTTTTGGGGATTGAATATTGGTGTTCTTGAGTTGATGCTTATCATATTAATGAGTTGATAAGTATGACTTCGAGATGGCTTCCCGGGCAACGTTGATGTTATTGTTGGTATGCGGATATTGATATGTTTTGTATGGTTTTGAATGGTGTTCAGGAGATATGTCGATTTATGTCTCCCTTCATTTCAGATTTGATGTTAAGATGATATACGGATATATATGACTTAGGTGATTAATTACATGTTAGCATATCGGATTATGATGGTTGTCATGAACGTGATTATGGAATCATGGTACTTTTAGTGTTCTTGGTATATATCTCATCAAAGAGGAAGGATATATGTAGGTTTGATTATTAACATGGATAAGATAATTGAAACTAAACATTATGTTGATTGTAATGATTGAGTTCGTATGATAAGATATGGATCATGATGATGAGTTTTGATCTGGAAAGTTATTGTTAATCTTGGAGTAAGATTTCCTTTTCATTCAGATTCGTAGTCGCAAGGTGTTAGGCGATGCTTGGAATGCATGCCACTGTACAGCATTAGCGCACGCTAAGCTTACTGGCTAGCGCACGCTAACGGGAACAACTTAGCGCACGCTACGTTATGCGTTTAACGCGCGCTATGTAGGCAGACAGTGTAGTATTTTCGTGTTGAGATTATGAATTCGTGATGGTTTGAACTGGATTGTTTAAGACTGTGTTTAATCGAGATATTGTGGAACTGTTGGGTTATTGATCGGTTATTGATTGATAATTATGATTTATCGGATTTCGGCTTGTATTGTTGATATGAGTTCGTAATTGTTTGAGTTGTATTATTCGGTTTTGTAAATGATCGAGGCATTATTGAACCGTTGAGTTTGATTGGTTGGTTATACCGGTTATTGATTATTATCGGATGTGTTGTCATTTGATTATTACATTAGGTCGCGATAATTGAGCGTTGATTATGGCCGTTGTGTTGCGGTCAAGGTTGGAGAGTTCGTAGGTTGCTTTTGGTCGGGGCTGAGGAGCTCGGAGACGAAGGCAATGGATTCTGGTAACGGCTTCGTGGTATCGGTATTGAGGCAAGTTTATACTTGTTCAGTTTATAATACTTGATGAATGGTTTCGTTTCATTTCATTTATAATTCGTATAGCAATGTTGTTAGAAATGTAAGTTGTCGGATAATGAGTTGTATATCGTGCTCTGGTTTGTATTAAATCACAAGGTATATCATTTAATTGTGTTCAATGAAGACGTGAGTTGTCTTTGGTCCGGGATATAGAATATCGGATATCGAGGATAATTATCGTGATGACGTAAGTATCAGGATAAAGGTTTATTGGTATTGAATGGATGGTACCTTATTTGAGATTATTCGTATAACTGTGTATTCGTTCAGGGATGTTGTTCGTGGAAAGGATATTGTCTTCGGCTTTGAGGTAATTTATGTTCAGTTATGAGATAATTATTATGTTGAGTTGTTGTATATGTTGTACGTTGAGGCTTCGTGTATTGAGATTCATATTGGTTGTTCGTTGAGGGGTGTTGATCCCAGGACTATTATTGGTATTAATGGTCGTGTTGATCGCCTCATTGAGGGATGTTGATCCCAGAACTGTTGTCTGAGATTGTTGATCGTATGGATTATCCTTTGGGGTTTGTGATCCCAAGATTGTTGTTTTGATTATTGATTAGTCATGTCGACTTTTCATTATCAGATTGTCGTTATTCACTTCGGTGAGTCTTTTGATCCTTATTGGATATGTGATTCTTTGAGTTTCGTTGTCATGTTGCATCGTGACATATCTGGAATCATATCTGCGTTCCGATTGGTTATTGTGTAGGATTTTTAGCTGCGCATACTATGGTTATGTGTTGATGTTATTCCGCATTGAACCGTGCACACGAGACGTAGTTTCGTGAGGCTAATTAGGTACAAGACCACACGTGTATTTAATCGATACCCGGGGTGGCTTGTGCACGGACACATTTCCGGATCGGGCGTACTGTGATGTCCATCTTTGAGCCATACCGTTTGGTCGTTCATAGTTCCATGTATGATTGGATATGTTCGACGGTTTGCGACTGGTTGTTCATACACCCGAGGGGTATGTTCGACAGTCAGAGTTATTTCTTGAGATCCATTATTGTTCATTTGGAGTCTACCTTGTTGAGGGTATTCTCGGTTATTGTTGGTCCTTTGTTGATCATTTGGAGTCTACCTTGTTGAGGGTATTCTCGGTTATTGTTGGTCCTTTGTTGATCATTTGGAGTCTACCTTGTTGAGGGTATTCTCGGTTATAGTTGATCATGTTTGGAGTTTACCTTGTTGAGGGTACTCTCGGTTATCGTTGATCCTTCGTTGGTCATATTGGAGCTATCATGTCGATGATATTCTCAGTGATGTATTGGTTGATCGTTGTTATTGACCGTATGAGCATTCGGACTGTACGTCGATGTTTCAGGACTTGTGTATTCATTCTTTTGTGGTAGTTGATCTACAGATATGTTGTGTATTATTGGCTTATACATGTTGATATTTGATTGCATAATCCGACGGATAGGACTTGGCACAGATTGGATTACTCCGTACTTGTGAGTTATGATAATGTTTTGAGGATACTTGGTATTGTTTGAGTACAGTACAGATAATTGTTGTTAAGTTCATTTCGTCATTTGAGAATGCGAAATACGGATTATGGTAAGGATTGAATTGTTATGAATTGCCATGGATTGGTAAGGTGATGACGGTAAGATTACGTTGGTAGTATTCTTACAGTAATACTACATTGGTATGTAATTATTTATGATGATGTGATCAATATCATCGTTGAGTATTTTGGCTGACCCCGTCGTGGGCTTTATTTTTAGATACTCGGAGATCGAGCTAGTAGCAGTCGTGAAGGGGTGAGCTTCCCGGGTGATACTGGCTGTGACATTTATTTGAGTATCGAGTATTCTTTTCTGGTTGTATTTCCGCTGCAAATGTGTATTTTGAACTGTGTTTTATCCGCTGCGTGTGTGTATTTTAAAATGGCTTTTCGGCATCTTTACCAACTCGTGTGTATTTTCAAATGGTCTTTTGGCATTTTGCGAACTTGGGTTATTTCGTTAAACCCTTTTTCCTAGCTGTTTTATCGGTACGTTTGAGGGGTGGCTTAACGTACATTTTAAACTGTCGAGATTTGGCATTCCGCCTTGTATTTCAAATGGTATTTTATGACGGTATTTGAGAACTATGTTTTTGAAAATATTTGAGTATTTACAATATTACCGTCATTGGTCTTTTGGCATCTTTGAACGTTTATGAATTGGTTTTTAGCCTGGTGGGTTCCGGCGCGGGACCCATGGCGCTGTAATATCCCGGATGGTTTTGGGGGTGTTACAGATTAATCCGACGACACCCCGCGCAAGGACTCCTCCAGACCAAGACCGCACGCCCTTCGTTTAAATACGAGGCGAGGCGCAACCTAATGGAGGACCCTCACAATAAAATGAGTCACGAGACAGACAATGTCACTCGCTCACAAGACACGGTCATGGAGGTCGGTCCATCGAACTCCGCGACTGTGCACGATTCCTCAACAACGAAGCAATCAGCTCTCTGCGAGGGACCGACAAATTTGAAAATTGCAGGTACAAGACCGAAGATAGCTCGCCAATCGACCAGATCGCCCAAGTCCGAAACCAAAGTCCGCTCAATGGATCGCCCGTCTTTATACTACACGATTGCCAGCAAGAACCACCTCACCCCGTGTCTTCAACATCGGAGCAAGCTGGGGGGCAATTGTTGTGTCAAGATTTATACATCTCAATAGGCGATCGGCACAAAGACCGATCGACCGAGCCAGAGCCTAACAGCCGAGATAGATTGGCCGATCGAAGGTCCCAGGTCAAGTCCCGATGCCGAGCGATCGACATCCAAGGCGATCGTCTCTTGGTACTTGGCGATCGACCCCTGGTGACCGGCCAACGACGACCACCTCATACCACGCGAAGCCATCTCCCGTCTAGTCGACAAAGGACGAAGCTCGGACAGAGGCCCACATGCAGATCCGAAAAAGGCGCCGCAAGACATGGATCGTTGACCACAACCTGTCAGCATCTTTTCACCTACCGACAGACCCGCCGAAAGGTGTACAGTGGGACCGCCCGGGACAGCGACTCAGGACGCGTGCAGGCTCCTCATTGGACCGCACAGCTGGCTGCCAGCAACAGCCACGGACTTCAAAGCAGACAGCCCATGTGCTGAAAAGACGATCGCCCCTTATTATATTATCAAGAAAGGCGATCGCCCAGCAGTAGCCAGTCCTATAAATAGGAAGCCTCCAGCAGCGGATAAACGCTCTCGATTGAGTTCAGAATCTCAACTCATAACTTGGCTTTCACTACCTTGGCAAAGCTATATACTTCGGACATATTTTTCTCCCAGCACCTCTTACACGAAAGACGGTCGGCAGAGACGAAACCAGAACTCTCAGCAGTTCAAGAACTCAGAGCAACTCTAGTTCCTCCGGCAAGCACTCAACAGCATGATACATAGAATCTTTTACACTCATTGTAATCGCATTCTTACATTAATATTTGTACTCAAACGTATTCTTATTAATAACATCTCGCGAGAGCATTCAAGCCCGGGACTAACAACCCCGGCAAATCTTGTGTTATTTCCATTCCCACGGACGTGCTCTCGCAATTTGCTGTTGCCCGACCGTTCCAGCAATATCTATCTCCGGATAATATTTCGGGCAACAACACTGTCTTCATCCACCGTGCGATGAGGTCGAACATTTCGGTCAAGAGGGCTGTGACCCGGGGGGCCAATCCAGCTTCCATTCGTGCACGTCTGTGCGCTTCCGTAGCTATCTGCAAATTTCCTATGTCCCGAATACTATATATTGTCGTCAAAGGCATATTCGGGAGAAGGAAATGGTCATTGTCGTTCTGGAGAAATACTATGCGCAATTCGTAATCCAGGATATTCATAACTTTCAGCACAGAGAGAGAGAGAGAGAGAGAGAGAGCAGCTTGTTTCCTGGTAGGGGAGTCCTCTGATCTAAGGAAATCTCATAATGAAGTGCGATAGGGGTAATCAAACCCCCTATCCAAATCTCCCCTTTCGGCTTTGTCGCAACATCCTCAAAATGTTCGGATATGATTGCCCCGGTGGCTGGAGTTGTATTATCGAGCATGTGGGTCAGGACGTATAATTCTCGAAGTGTAATTGGCCCGATCTCCTTTCGGCCATAAACAGTGTTTGCAATCACTTTTTGTAGGTATCGGAGTATAGGATTGCGAAGACTCGATCCTTTGGCCGACTTTGCAATGTAATATCGTGTCGGGCTCCCCGGATATTCCACATAGCCCGCCAATATGTTTCACACTAGAACCGGTTTATTTGGTAATTTCCGTCGTTTGTCGCATGATAAATGTTTTCCATCTGGTTCATGGTTAGCCTCTCGTCGTTATTATTAAACCGGAATATTATTGCGGCCGATTCTCTAGTGACAGGATCTCGTCTGACTGTAAGAGTGCTAAGGAACTCTATTGTAAGGCATCTGTATGTGGCCCATTTTTGCGTCATCATCCAGTCCCAACTAACCCTCTCTAGAAATTTCATCACGTCATCCCTTATACCCATTGCGGTCATGCATTCATCATCGGGCCATCGAGTAGGAAGCATTTTTTTCTGGCCTAGCATCTCCCACCTAGCTTGTCGCGTTTCGGGGAGATCAATTCCGTACGATTCGGGGGTTTCGACAGCCCCTTGGATCGGTACTCATGTCGGTTGCTCTTGTTCTACCACGTCCCTACCCATTCCCCGTTGAGAGTTTCCACGTCCATGTCCTCTAGCCATTTTCTGCAAAAAATTTCAATTTATTATTTGTTCAAGAATTAATAACGCATTCCTCCCCCAAACTTATAACAAACTACGGAATAACACCAATATAAATATTTATCGATCAAAACAACTCCCCAAGTAAAATTTATCATCCGAATCCTCTAGAATTCATCATTTTCATCATGTAAAACACCCCTTAACTACAAGAATTTCCAATCAAGTAATTTAATCATCAAAAATCAAGAACAATCAAAAATCCCCAAATTATCATCTTCAATTTAATTCAGGAACCCTAGATAATCAAAAACATGTATTTCAAGCATCATAGCATGTTCATAAACAAGAAAAATCATCAAAAATATGAAAAACATAACTTGAATTCGGAGAATTTGAAGAGAAAAAAAATTAAAAACCAAGCTCCCGATTCGTCCGATTCCGCTGCTTGGAGTAATGAAATCGGTTGAATAATGATGATATTGTAAATGATTCTTGTTTCTTTCCTTGATTTTGTATAAATTCCCTTTAAAAATGAAGAAAAATGGAGAAATCGGCGCTTAGGGTTCGGGAGGGGGAATTTTTTTTGGAGATGATGAAGAATGAAGGAACACGGCTCGGTGTCCCTTATATACCTCCAACTGACATGGCCCGTGTTGTACCTGTTCGAAAATTGGAAAAACATTCTGCCTTGCCAACCCAGCCGTGTCCTGTGACACGGCCCGTGTCCAACTCCTCCAGAATTGCAAAAACTCACTGTATTGCTAACCCGGCCGTGTCCAACCTACCCAGAATTGCAAAAACTCACTGTATTGCTAACCCGGCCATGTCCTGTGACACGGCCCGTGTCCAACCTGTTCAGAATGTGAATTTTTGATAACGCTCTCGTTTCTCTGCATTTTTAACACCTAAAGTCGAATTGGTCAGTCTCGAACCAAGCAAAAACGAATAAGGAAAATAAATTCAAAAAACAAAAATATGAAAATCTAACTAAACCGTTGGGTTGCCTCCCAAGTAGCGCTTTTTTATAGTCATTAGCTCGACTTCTTCCAGTCTTACTCAATTTTCGACATCATGCACCTCTATGGATTCAAACACATTGATTTGTTCACTTCGGACGAAGTATGGCTTCACTCTATGTCCATTCACCTTAAAATGCTCATTCTTCCGTGGATCAAGGAGTTCTACCGCTCCGTGTGGCCATACTTGAAAGACTTTGAAAGGTCCGCCCCATCGCGACACTAATTTTCCCGGCATGAGCTTAAGACAAGAGTTATGTAGTATAACGTCCATCCCAGGCTCGAGAGATTTTCGAATGATACGCTTGTCGTGATATCGTTTCGTCCTTTCCTTATAGATCTTAGCATTTTCGTATGCCTCGTATCGCATCTCTTCCAACTCATTCAAATGTAGAAGTCGTTCTTCCCCCGCCTTTTCTTGATCTAAATTTAGCATTTTGATAGCCCAATACGCCTTATGTTCTAACTCAACAGGTAGGTGGCATGCCTTCCCAAAAACAAGGCGATACAGGCTCATTCCAATCGGAGTTTTTCAAGTCGTGCGATATACCCATAAGGCGTCGTTCAACTTCAATGCCCAATCTTTCCTCGCCAGCTTCACTGTCTTCTCAAGTATTGCCTTTATCTGTCGATTACTCACCTCAACTTGCCCGGAGGTTTGTGGATGGTAAGTCGTCGCGACCTTATGCATCACGCTATACTTCTTGAGCAACCCTGCAAGTTGTCTGTTGCAAAAGTGTGTGCCTCTATCGCTAATCACAGCTCTAGACGTCCCAAACCTGCAAAAAATCACATCCTTAAAGAAATTTCAAACCACGTTAGCATCGTTAATCCGAGTTGAAATTGCTTCCACCCACTTAGAAACGTAATCCACAGCAACTAAAATATATTCAAAGCCAAAGAGAGGTATAAAGGGACCCATGAAATCAACTCCCCAAACATCGAAAAGTTCTACTACAAGATTGTTCGTCAACGGCATCTCATTTCTTTTGCTTATCCCCGTTCATTGACAACGATTGCAACTCTTTGAATAGGAATAAGCGTCCTTAAATAATGTCGGATAATATAATCCATATTGTAGAACTTTGTGTGCCGTTATCTTCACGCTAAAATGTCCCCTACAGTGCAAGTCATGACAAAATGACAAGATGCTCTCGTACTCTTCTTCCGGGATACAATGTCGGAATACTTGATCGGGCCCCAACTTGAATAAGTAGGGGTCGTCCCAGTAGTAATGCCTGCACATGGAAATAAATCTCTTCTTCCCCTGAAAGGTCATGTCAGGCTGTAAAACACCACTAACAATATAATTAATAATATCGGCATACCAAGATGTCTTAGTCACATCAAACAATTGTTCGTCAGGAAAAGTCTCAACAATTGGCAAGGAGCTATCGAACTTAAAATATCACCTTCGGTTAATCTATATAGATGGTCGGCAACCACATTTTCAGAACCCTTTTTATCCTTAAACTCTAAGTCAAATTCTTGCAACAAAAGAACCCACCGAATCAATCTTGGCTTTGTATCGGTATTTTTAACAAATATTTCAATGCAGCGTGATCCGTATGCACAATTACTTTCGAACCAACCAAATAGGATCGAAACTTGTCTAAAGAAAACACAACAGTTAAAAACTCTTTTTCGGTAGTGGTATAATTGGCCTAAGCTGCATCGAGTGTTTTGCTAGCATAATAAATTACATGGAAAAATTTATTCACTCTCTGCCCCAAAACGGCACCAATAGCAAAGTCAAACGCGTCGCACATAATTTCAAATAGTAAAGACCAATCGGGTGCAACAACAATAGGCGTGGAAGTCAACTTCTCTTTCAAAGCATTAAAACCAACCAAACATTTCTCGGTGAAATCGAACTTAATATCCTTACACAAAAGGTTACTTAAGGGGCGGGCAATTTTTGAAAAATCTTTAGTGAAACGCTTATAAAACCCGGCATGCCTTAAGAAGCTTCGAACTTCTTTTACACACGAAGGCAGAGGTAATTTAACAATTAAATCAACTTTAGCCTTATCAACCTCCATTCCCTTATTAGAAACCACATGACCCAAAACAAGCCCTTGTTTAACCATGGAATGACTCTTTTCCCAACTGAGTGTAAGATTACACTCAATACATCGTTCGAGCACAACAGTCAAATTATGTAAACAATCATCGAAAGTGGTTCTAAACACAGAAAAATCGTCCATGAATACCTCAATGGACTTTTCCAACAAGTCAGAGAATATGGAAAGCATGCACATTTGGAAAGTAGCGGGAGCATTGCAAAGACCAAATGGCATCCTCCTAAAGGCAAAAGTGCCAAAAGGGCAAGTGAAAGTGGTATTTTCTTGATCTTCTGGAGCAATGGGAATCTGATAGAAACCTGAAAGACCATCTAGAAAACAGTAATAATCATGCCCAGCTAAACGTTCCAATATTTGATCAATGAAATGGACGGGAAAATGATCTTTTTTCGTTACGGCATTTAATTTCCGATAATCAATGCACATTCTCCAACCGATCACTGTTCTAGTGGGCACCAATTCATTTTTATCATTACGAACCACCGTTATTCCAGATTTCTTAGGCATTACATGCACAGGACTAACCCACTTACTGTCGGAGATCGGGTAGAGGACTCCGACATCTAGTAACTTCAAAACTTCATTTTTAACTACATCCTGCATGTTCGGATTCAAACGCCTTTGAGCTTGCCTAATAGGTTTAACATTATCCTCAATAATTATGTTATGCATGCACCTAACAGGACTTGTCCCCTTGATATCAGAAATACTCCACCCAATCGGTTCCTTTAATTTAGTCAGAACTTCTACTAATTTGTTTTCTTGCAAAGGAGTTAATTCGGAAGAGACAATTACAGGGTAAGTGACACTTTTGCCTAAGAAAACATATTTAAGATGTGCCAGAAGTTCTTTTAATTCAAGTTGGGGCGGGGTAATTTCAACGGGCTCCTCAAAATTTAATTCCAAAGGCATATTAAGATCGTCAACTTCATCAAATGGTTCGGAATTATCTAGCAATGTAACATATTCTTCAATTTCTAAATTATTCAGCCCCATATCATACTCAACGGTTAGAGCATCATGCAAGGTGTCCCCTGCATCGTCATGCAAATATGTATCATCAACCAAAGAATTAATGCAATCAATAAAATTACAATCATGGGCAGCATAAATATGAGAAGGGATAGGAGATGAACCGAACACGTCGATTTCCACCGTTTCACGCAAGACGGTCATGGTGACATTTCCTTCATCAACATCGACGATTGTTTTTGTTGTACGCATGAATGGCCATCCTAGCAGTATTGTCCCTTCACTTTCGCTTGTTGCGAAATCGCTCATCTCTAAGATAACAAAATCGACCGGAATCACCAACTTGTCCACTTACACTAATAGGTCTTCAATGATTCCCTTGGGGTATTTCACCGACCTATCCGCCATTTAAAGAGTCATTCTTGTTGGTTTGATTCCCCCGAGTCCAAGCCTTAAATAAGTCGAGTATGGCATGAGATTCACACTTGCTCCCAAATCGAGCATGCCACGAGCAACCTTCTTATCTCCCATAGTGATGTCAATCATAAAACTTTCGGGATCCCCCTTTTTTGACTCCTCGCTTCTACCTCGTAGAGCACCACTTTTTCGTTCCCAAAATATCGTCTCTTGTTGGAGGTCAATTCTTTGAAAAATTTTGTATAAGCGGGAATGTTCTTCACAACATCCCAGAGAGGTAAGTTGACATGAACCTTCTAAAGCATGTCGTAGATTTCGGAAAATTGCTCATCTTGCTTTGCGTTTATAAGTCGGCTCGGAAAAGGGACCGGTGGTTTATATGGTTGAGCAGATTTGTGAAGCTTGGAGGTTGAAGTTGCTTCGTCTACTCTCTCTTCTTGATTTCCTGACTCGTCTTTTTTCCCACCGCCCATCTTTTTGCTTCCGGAATTATCTCTTTATTTATCAATTTACCACTTCGAAGGGTGGTAATAGCTTGAGCTTGCTCGGGTTGACTTGGTAGTTTACCCCTTTCTTGTCTACGTGCCTCAGTAGCAAGTTGCCCAATTTGAATTTCCATTTTCTTCACCGAGGCTTCTAAAGATTCGAACCTTTTATTGTTCTCTGCTCGGTTTTCCCTGCTCTCCTTAATGAATGTCGCAATACTCTCCTCAAGAGAGTTCCTTTGTCGTGGAGGTGGTTCACTTTGCGTTGTTTGTTGGGATCGGTTTCCTCCATTGTATTGATCTTGGGCGCTTGTGTCGTACGGCATCGGGTTGTTGTTTCTCCATGAGAAATTCGGATGGTTTCTTAGACCATGATGATAAGTGTTCGGGAGAGGTGCATTTCTTGTATTTCCGCCATAATTATTTCTCCTCTCCTCCCATTCGGGCCTTCATGTGCTTTGTCCCATAGCCCAATTCACTTGTTTGGTTTGTTCTTTCGGAAAAGTATGTGGGCAAGAATTAGCATCATGTCCGGGTGCTCCGCAAATCTCACAAACTTGTGAGCTCGAAGATTTATTTTGAGTCTTGAGTTGTCTTAGTTCCCTTGTTAACTCATCGATTTTAGATTGCATCTCGTCCTTCTCGCTTACTTGGTTCACAGCTCCCCTACGAACACGTAGACTTTTTTGTTGTGAATTAGATCCCAACGTTTCATACACATCATAAGCTTGTCTCTTCGTTAACCCCCAAAACGAACCACCGGCTGCGTTATCCACCGCACCTTGGCAATATTGAGTCAACCCATCATAGAAGAATTGATTAAGTAGTTGAAGCGGATAGTGATGGTGTGGGTATTGAATGAGGAGCATCTTGAATCGGTCCCATGCTTCATGAAATGCCTCTCCCTCTTGTTGTCCAAATATTGAGATTTGAGTTCCCAATTGTGTAGTCTTCGAATGAGAGAAGTACTTGGTAATGAATTTGTCGTAAACTTCATCCCAGGTTATTAGTGAGCCCGGTGCCAAAGTCATCAACCATTGTTTCGCCCAATCCTTGAGTGTATAAGGGAAGCACTTCATTCATAGTTGATCCTCTCTCAATCCATTTAATGGAAAGTTGTCAATCGCCACATAGAAGTCTCGGATGAACGACAACGGGTCCTCACGTGCTAATCCGTGAAATGAGGGCAATTGCTCGATGTGAAATCCGTTAATGTGGTAGTTCCTTACTTCCGGTGCTAATTGGATGCACGAGATGGCGGTATTAACCACGGGCTTTGTATAGTCCCGCATTAGATGCTCAACCGAAGGTTGTTGCGGCATATTGTAGTTTGCTTCCTTCCCATATTGAGACCCGGGATAATAGTTCGCTCCATATTGCACTCCAACGGGTGGTTGTCTCGGATAAAAGTATCTCCCTTGTTGAGCTTCGGGTATCCCTTGATTGCGCCCAACATTCTCATATCTCGAAAACCTCGGTTGACGAATGTTTTCTTCATCTAAATTTTGTGCAACATTCTCATGCCTCGGTTGTGAGGTTTTCTTCTGAGCAAAAGTCGCTCTTCAAGATCCGGATTCTCCTCGTCGTTTGCCATTGATGATGTGGCTATTGTTTTTGGTGCTCTAATTCTTTGAACTTCGTCTATGGGTGGAAGAATCAGGTTTCCCAACGATTTCCTACCAAGCATAAACAAAAAAAGTTAGAGCGAATTTTTAGACTTTATCGAAAATAATGAAAACTGAAAAATGATCAAGAAAAACAATTCAACTACTATTAAAACAAGATCAAAAATTAAACTCCAACTCCCCGGCAACGGCGCCACAAACTTGATGAACAAATTAAAACTCGCAAGTGTACGAATCGCTTTTGTAGGTAGCGACAAGTAACTCCGAGGTCGATCTCACAAGGAGTTGGAAACGGTTTGAAATTCAATAATGTTCGGCAAATAGTCGAATTAACAAAAGTAAAGTAAAGTAAAATACACCAATGATTTGATAGGATTACAATCACAAACGCAGAAAATTAAAATAAATGAAACGTTAACAACACCGAATTAATGGTTGGATAATTAAGAGATTACAATTATGAGAATGATATGGGAGTTTAGAATCACCGACACACACATGATCAATTATTAGTTCTGATACTCAAATAAATAAGGTTTGGAATTATCGATTGCTCACGATTAAAAGAAATCCGTTTGATGGCGGTAATTCTAAAAATCACGATTGTTCTTTTCGAAAATAAGAGAGACTCCTTTGATACGGATGAATCCCTAACTAACAATCGATTAACCGACTACTTTTGATGAGGTAAATCGCTAAAAGATCGCATAAAAAAAGGTTTAGAACATTAACAATTGCTTCTATCGGGTCGTTTGATGGCGGACTCCGACAAAAACCCTCGTTTTGACAATAATAACAACTATGAAATAGATTTGATGATCTAAATCAAAAGTTCTTATGCGAAGAATAAACAAAGAGAAACAATCCCAAACTCCACCCGGAAAATCAATTGAAACTAACAATCGACAACATGTGTGTGGCTCAATTTAAAAAACCATATGAAAAGATTAGCTACACATAATTATTTCAATAATAATAGAGAAAATCGTAAAACAAAACATGGTAGAAACTTCCCTTGTAAAAGCCGAAATCGAATTCCCGATGAAGGTTTGATGTTCTTCCTTCAAGAACTCATAACAAATGATACAAGGTATTATAATCACTCACAAATGTATTCTTCAAAATGATGAACATACAAGGAAGATGATGAAATAAAATCTCTCTTTTTCTCCATTTTTGGTGTTTTCTCCACAAATCTTGTGTTTTTCCACACACTATCTCTCACAAGATCAGAATATCCCCTCTTTAGGTCCCCAAGACCTTTTTATAAAGGCAAAAAACCAATAAAATCCCTCCAACTCGTATACAAATGTCAATGAAAAGGTCATGCACCGAAAAGTGACACGGCCCGTGTCAAATGACACGGCCCATGTCGAACTGTCCTGGAAATGGCATATTTCACTGTCCAATGGACCCGGCCGTGTCCTGTGACACGGCGTGTCGAACTACTCTAGAATCGAAAATCTCACTGGATGCGTGGCCCCGCCGTGTCCTGTGACACGGTCGAGTTGCCTGACGCGGCCCGGGTCGTTTCTTCTTGTTTTGACTCCAATTTTTGGTCTTCTTCGGCTTGATCTTTCATTTTTGCATCAATACACCTCGGAATTTAGCGTATGATATACCGTTTCGAAGATAATTTCACGAGGAATCTATATCAATAGAAAACACATCCAAATTCAGAGTGATGAATCTGGAATTCAAAAAATACGACCGATGTTGCTTCGTTTTTCATCGCCCGAGCTATGTTTTTGCTCCCGACTTGCTATTGATCGTCATAAACTCCATTATTGGCAATAAAAGAACATATTTCACTACAATCTGCGCTCGTCTATCTATAAAACAAAAACACAACATACCAAGCATAAAAGAGAACAAAAACACTAAAAAGCAAACAAAAACACGACTCAATAGAATAGAATGAGTCGATCAAGAATCGACTCATCATGTTGTTCTTGATAATCCTTGTTGAATTATTTTTCACAAGTGTCAAGAAAATTATGATCATGTTAATTGATCATTGAGGTGATTTGGAGGATGTTAGAATTCATAGTTGAAGACCATGATATTCGTTTGTTTGTTTTGATCGATTCGTGATAAAATCGAGGTTATCTATGGTGTTGTTTTCAATTGATATTATGTTATTGAATGAATTGTATTTCATTCAAGGTTGTTCGAGTACTTGTGATTGTCGGAGGACGCCGTTCGTCGTTCATTGGAAGATTTCATCGCCTTCGGTTTGAGGCAAGTTTTATACTTATAGTGGTCAATGAGATTAATGTTATCTTGGATGTGTATGAATGTGTTGTATCACTTTGAGACGTAGTCTCTTCATGATTTTCATTGATATAAGGGGACTGTTTGATACGATACCCTACAGTAATTATGCCAAACGTTATTGTTATTCGTTAATGGTCGGTTCAAGGCATTGAGATACTTGTTGTTAATGTTGTTGTCGATAGCCGGTTCGTGGTATCGATGTATCGATTGTTATTGTTGACTGGTGTTCCATTAAGATAGTATTGTGATCGTTGTTATTGAGATCAGTGTTTTTCTACTGATGTTGTATTGGCCGATTGAAGGCATTGACGTATTCGATTATCATCTCTGTCGTCGGTAACCGATTAAAGGTACTGAGGCATCCGTTGATTCGTTGTTATCGATTATTCCTTCTAAGATAAATCGATATATTGAATTGGGACTCTCGAGGATAGTTCCCATCCGCCGAGTCGTTGTTATCGATTTGTCGTTCTAAGACAATCGAGGTATTGAATTGACTGTCGAGGATAGTTCCCATCCACCGAGTCGTTGTTATCGATTGGTCGTTCTAAGACAATCGAGGTATTGAATTGGGACTGTCAAGGATAGTTCCCATCCGTTGAGTCGTTGTTATCGATTGTCCATTCCAAGGAAATCGAGGTATTTGAATTGAGACCGCCGAGGACGGTGCCCATCTGTGAGTTATTGCTGTCGTGTTGGCCGACTCAAGACAGCACACTATCATTCTTGTGAATTCGGTAATCTTGTGATCGTTGCCGTTTTGATTAACTGTGTTTTGGAGGCTAGTCTCGTCTAGTGCTCGATGGGTAAGCTTGGGGCTTGAAATTTCGCGGTTGGTTTCCCAACACCTACAGTTCAGTAGGTCACGGTCACTGGGTGATCTCATTATGGGTAAGTCCGGGGCTTGAACTTGTCGCGGTTGGTTTCCCAGCACCTGCAATTCAGCAGGTCACGGTCATTGGATGACCTCATTGTGATACAGCTTCGTGCTGTGTGGCTTTGGCCCCTCATTATGATATAGCTTCGTGTTGTGTGGCTTCGGCCCCTCATTATGATACAGCTTCGTGCTGTGTGGATTCGGCCCCTCTTGTGGTACAGCTTCGGGCTGTTTGGCTTCAGGCCATTGTGATGATTTGCAGCTTCGGTTAAGTGGCTTTCAGGCCATTGTGATATTTTGCAGCTTCGGCTGAGGGCTTTTAGGCCATGTGTTATGTATCGGTGTTTCCGTTGGAGCCTTCGGGCATTGTGGTTCGTATCTTTTTCAATTTTGGTTTGGTTTACCTTCGGTTAATTCGTTGTTGTGTTCTATATTGATGATTCGCCGCTGGGCACTTGTGTTCTAACCTGTTGAGCAGGTATTGATCGTATGCCGTGGGCATAGTGTTTCACGAATGCTCGGTTCTTACCATTGTTGAACCGTTTATTTTGCCTTTGGATGCATATCATATTGTACATGTATTTGATATTTATTATCTGGATGACTGACCCCGTGGAGATTGAACATGTTCTCATGTTTCAGGTGATTGCAAGGAGAGAGTTGAGACCCAGGGGCATGACGATGGCGACGAGGCATCCGAGCGATACTAGCCCCGAGGTGTTTCGGTGTTCATGTTGGTCAGTCTATTTGGAGTGTTCTCCAGTTTGTCAGTCGTTGTTATTATGTGTTATCCGAGCAAGGCTCGTGGATGTTGTTTTATTTTCATTTTGGCCATGTAGGCCCATTTTTGTCGTTGAAATTCCACGTCGGAATATTGTGTCAGATATCATAGTAGGGACTGTGATTTTTCTTTTTGGTCAGATTGATGTATGTTAGTCGTGTTCGCCTGGTGGATCTCCTGGCGTGGGGTTTACGGCACTGTAATAACTCAATTGGATTTGGGGGGTGTTACAGCAGCAAACATGTGTTTTTGTTCTGATTTTTAATTTTTATTTTCTAGCTTGTTTTGCTTACTAATTGGTAATTGCCAGTGTTGTTGTACTTAATTTTAAGATGTACCCTAAAAATATAAATATGGTGCTGGAAAATGAAAAAAAAAAAAGGAAAACAATATTATTGTACTTATTGCTAGTGTTTTTCCTAATAAGGGTTTTGCGCCACATGGTTTTAGTAAGGCTCATAGCACATTACTCATTTTCTTCAAAAAAATTGGACGTATATTATGTTAAGTAAAGACCTATTCATTAGAGTTCGCCCAGAGCCAACGAAACGCAGGACCGACCCTGAAGTCTATATTGCTTCATGTTTTAATTTGTGATTGGTGGAATATAAGATATCCTTTAAATACATATGAAAGTCAATAATTTTTACGCTTCATGCAGATCGTACTCTAGTAGAAAAATACCATTTCACATCGGACATTTTAGATCGGTTCTATAATAACCGATTTAGAAAGTGGTGCGGCCATTTTCTAAATCGGTTCTAAAATAACCGATCCAGAAAGTCCACTCTCTAGATCGGTTCTAAAATAACCGATTTAGAAAGTGGACTTTCTGACATGATCATTTTCTAAATCGGTTGTTTAGAACCGATCTAGAAAGTGGACTTTCTAAATCGGTTATTTTAGAACCGATCTAGAAACTAGACTTTCTAAATCGGTTATTTTAGAACCGATTTAGAAAGTGCACTTTCTAGATCGGTTATTTTAGAACCGATTTAAAAGCCACTCGAGAAATTATATTTAAATTTAATATAAATGCAAATTTCACAAACAACTCACCTTAGCCCAGTGGTTGGGACTTCACTCCTCAACCACAAAGTCAAGGGTTCAAACCCTCATGGCAACAAATTGAAATACATTGATATTTCAAGATTGGGTTAGGGTCATTTTTTTTGGAACCGATGTAGAAAATCCAGACTTTCTACATCGGCTGAATCTATAACGGTTATTTAACCGATTTAGAATGTCTATTTTACTCAATTTAGAAAGTGTTTTTTCTAGTAGCTTGTGTATATATATATATATATATATATACCAAGATTTTTTTGTATTGAAGATAATGTTTATATTTTAGTTGACGATGTAAACCCTATAATTGAGTAGCGTTCAACTAAATATTGTTGGACGTTGGATTCGCACATGTAGAGAATTTGCCCTAATACTATTTAAAGTCTAGAATTTCATAAATGGCGATAAAAGAAATAACCCGAAATATTTATATATTGGAGACAAGACTTATATTTTCATGAGGTGGAATGTTTACTTTGAAGCATGGAATATTTTGTATTTCGAAATGATAATATTACAGTTATAATTATATTAATAAAAATCAATAATATGTGTAGAATTGTTAAAAAGTAACTGAATAGTAATATAGCAATAAATATATTTAATAATAACAATATTAATAATATATATTCAGTAATTATATATTGAGTAATAATAGTCTAATTATATTATTATATTTTACTCAAATTGCTGAGTAATATTTTAGTAAAATCACATGTTGCAATTTCATTTGGAATCACTTCAAACTTAAGGTCACACGATCATTCCTTAAACCATACCATATTTTACACATATTTGGTGTTGACAATACAATATATTTTTCATTAAAAGTTTAGCAGAAAAAGATTAAATGTCCTTTTATATAAACAAAAATATATTTTGGTGTATTTAATTAAACAGTACTGGTTTGGCATTTCATTTGAATCATTTACAAGTCCTAATCCGATAATTACTTCATTTGATTTTATATATATATATATATATATATATATATATATATATATATATATATGGGTGGGTTATGGAGTGAAATGGTATAAGTGTAAGAAATAGGAATGATTGTAAGCCATTAATCCTTGGAGATTAATGACCCAGATTTCGTTACAATTGTGCTAACACGGGAAAACTAAGTCTTTAACGAATTTAATTATTAGAGTACCAATGTAATTTGATTAATTTATCTTATGGGAAGTTACTAAAATCATGGGAAGTTTCTATATTCATGGGATTTCATATTTTAGGTTAATATCTGTTTTTTTTATGGGATTTCATATTTTTTAGTAGTTCAAATATTTTATATTTTTGGTGTATTTATTTTTATTTTTTTAAAAACTAACATTATCTTTTTTTTCTATTTGATTTGTATTTTTAAAAATCGGATCATTGTGCTAATCATTTGTTTTGTGTGTCTTGCAAATTGGAAAGCAGTGCGGTTACGGTTATATTCCAATTATGTGATTTTTTTGTTATGCTTTATTGTGTACAATCTGATCAATTTTGATACAATGTGTTGTGCTTTATTTTTTTGGAAGATAAATAATCATACTCGTTTTCAAGTATAGGTACAAAATGATTTTCACGTCATTTACTAAAAAAATACAATAAATACAATAAGACTGTAAATCCCATAAACTGTTATGCAAGCATTACATACCATATGTGCTAGTATTACCTATTAAATGTGCTAATACAAATAACATTTTAATGCTAAACTCTACTATTAAAACATTAACAGAAATACAATACATTAACAATACAAAATTTTACAGATTTAAGTGCTAACTATCACACAAATGACATCACAATAATTATCAAAATAATATTATCAAAGGTGCTAAAATTTGGGAAGAGATAAGAAGTGGGATATGAAATCCCATGATTGTAGGAAATACCAAACATAAAATCTGTATAATTACAAAAATATCCCCTCAAAAATATTCCGCGTAGCACAATTAGGCTAACTCTTTAGCACAACGTGCACAAATCGCAGCCATTAATCACCAAAGATCAAGGGCCCAAAATCATTCTTATTTCTTACGGAAAAAAGCTTTCCTACCTGAACCTATCCCTATATATATATATATATATATATATATATATATATATAACCCAAAATCTAGACATTAATTACCTCACCCATAAAGAGTAGTCGAGTTGGAGCAATATGTGAGTGCGAGAGTGAAAGGTCACGAGTTCAATTCTTTTTGTCAATACTTTCTCATTGAGCCTGTTACACAGGACTGGTCTAATATTATTTACTTAATTGACGTAGTTTGCAAGCTATTAGATTCAGTCCATGTATTTTTCAGTGTGTGCCCATCATTAAAATAAATAAATAAATAATCACCTCACAACACTAAGACGACATGTACTTCCTCCGTTACTTTATTATTGCAACGTGTTGACTATTATACTGTTCACATACTCTCTTTTGACCATCTTTTGTGATTTATACATATGAAAAAATATAGTCATGTGAGATCTTGTTAGATTCATCTCGAAATATACTTTCAAAATATCAACGTCAATACATATTAAAACCCGTGCCCGGTCAAAACGTAAAGAAAGATCGTGGATGGAGGGAGTAACTAATATAATAATTTTTAAAAATAAAAAAGTGAAAATATTAATAATCAAAGTTGTATATTGACAAGCGTGAAATATTGCCTTTATGAAATAACGAGGTAGTATATTTTATTCGTGCGAACAATACCACAACACACACTAGTGCATTGAATGGGATTATATCTGGCCCGTAGTTTGGTTAAGTGGGCTTTGACTCAGTCACCAGCCTTACAAGCTAGAATAAAAGGCCCATTGGGTTGAAGATTAAGGTATGGAGCTGTGTGTGTCTTTGATTTATTCAAAAATATAATAAGACTCCTCTTATTAGGTTTGTTTGTTTGTGTTAGCTTTGTTGAGATTTAAGATTTTAATATTCAATATCTTGAGATTTAGAATAGTGAAATATGGATGCTTATCTTTTGGAGGTGATTTTATTTTTATTTTTATTTTTTTACTGTAAATGTCGAATAATGTCCGAAAAATAGATGATATTAAACCACAATGTTTGTCGATTATCAAAAAATATGTAAGTAATTATATATGGTTTAAAAAACGTATATCTGTTAAAATAATAATAAAAAAAAACTAAAAAAACTGATATAAGTTTCGTTACCTTTTTTTTATTTCTATTATTTTATCGTTCACTTTTTTTGTCCACGTGTGTCTCAAACTTAAATTTGAGACCGAAGTTTCAACTTTTTTGAAGCTCTTTTGTAGACTTTGTTTCGAATTTACAAAGAAGTTTCAAAATGACCGTATATGTTCCATTCGAAGAGGACATTTTGATGTGATAATGATTTTTTTAATTTTAGTTTGTTTGATGAACTAAATGAAGATACAATTCGTTTTAAACCATCTGATTGTATTTATAATTTTTCAGTCAAGTAATATTGTGATTTACATAACGAAGATTTTTAAATTCAAGAATATTATATAAATTTTAATTAGACGTTAAAAATTAATTTTGAAAGTATGCTCTTACGTTGAGATAAAAATATATTTTAAAATTATCCACTTCAAATGAAATGGAGGAAGTACAAGACTTGCATCTCAAATTTGAATTTATCACCTTACATCTCATAAATGGTAATGATCTAATGTTCTATCTTTAGATGCCCCTCCTAATAGTTTGTTCGCCGTACATTGGGACGATTGATCAACTTAATGTTGAAAACAATATTCAGGTTTTTATAGTTACCCTTCTTGATTCATTAGCTTATTATGAGGGTTACTAGTTTAGCACATTAATCTGAGACAATTTTCCTAATCTGCATTTCAAGTAGCCGAAGAACCCAAACAATTGTCTGACAGTAACCAAACAAATATTGGAACATAACCAGAAAAAGAGTGATATTGTTATGAAGTACACAAACATGTACTGAAATTTTACGAATAATATTACCATCGCAACAGACTTACACAACCATGTGGTCTAGTATTTATACAAGCATTATAAAATGAAAAATCTATTTCAACCGTCTGAACAAAATATTGGGAAGAAGTATCCAAAATCCTGTAATCGAGTAGCCATATTCCTTCAGAATCTGACTTGCATAATGACATATATGTCAAAATCCAGCACAACCTCAAATTCAGTAAGTTCCAGCGAATCTTGAAAGTGTCGAATCGGAACCGCACCCAAAACCACCCTGATTGAGAAACTCTGAAACATGACTTAAATTAAAAATGTTATCAATATTGCAGATCTGGAAAAAAAAATGAATGAAGATAGAGATACGGAGAGAGAGAAAAAATATGAGCGATTGATTGGGGCCAGTAACCAACTAAGTTGTCAGATCTGGGCAGCAATATTCTTGTGGAGGACGCTGGGACGGCGGGGAGCAGCAACAAAGTTGGGCGCGGTCCGTCGGGTTGTTAGATCTGCAATTTTTTTGCAATATACGATTGAAAAACGATGAAAATCTAAAAAATATAGAACTTCCCTCTCTATTGTAAATAAGGACAGCAGAAACCTAAACAACATGGCCGCTCACCACCTCATACATCATACATGATGAATGTTACCTCCAAACAAAATTGCCCGGAACAGATTCGTTTGCCGTTTTCCGATCAACCGCGGCCGACCACCACCAAGCACGCAGGTTGCGACCATGACCTCTAATCTATGTCGCTCGTCGCCTTCGATTAACAACCAGCCGCAAAACCTCCAACCATCACAACATCCTAAATATCTTCTCAAATCCATAATTATTTTGATTTTTTTTTTAGTTTCATCTATATAAATAAAGTGTTATTCTGGAGGAAAGAAACCTAGAATCATGGGGAGGGAATGAGAGAGAGGCATACGAGGAGATGTTCAAGCGCCAAGACACCAAAGAAGGAGCAAATGCTATCTTTAAACTAGCGAAAGCTAGTGAAAGAGGGCGACGCGACCTGGGTCCCGTTAAGTATATCAAGGATGATTTGGGCCAAGTGTTAGTGAACGATGTGGCTATTAAGGAGAGGTGAAATAAGTATTTTTTTTGAACTTTTCAATGAGGCTAGGGGAAGCGACTCGGTGGTGCAAAGAGTTAGTCTATCTTCTGCTCGTTCGTTTAGTTCCTGTGAGAGCATCAGCAAGGAGGAAGTAAAGGGTGCCCTATTTAAAATGGGTAGAGCTAAGGCTGTAGTCCCGGATCAAATCCCTATTGAGGTGTGGCTTTGTCTGGGGGAAGTTGGAGTTCAGTGGCTAGCAGAGCTGTTCAACATTCTCCTCAGAGGTTCAAAGATGCCGACGGAGTGGAGGCGTAGTATTGTCGTGCCATTTTTCAAGAACAAAGGCGATGCTCAGAGTTGTAGTAACTATAGGGGTATTAAACTCCTCAGTCATACTATGAAACTTTGGGAGAGAGTAGTGGAATACAGGGTTAGAACAGAAGTTGAGATCTTGAGAATCAATTTAGCTTCATGCCGGGGAGGTCCACGATTGAGGCCATTCATCTCGTCAGACGCCTTATGGAGAAGTTTAGAGAGCGGCGTAAGGACCTCCATATGGTGTTCATTGATCTAGAGAAGGCTTATGATAGTATTCCACGCGATGTTATTTGGAGGAGCCGTTGTCGTTCGTTAGGGCGATCCAAGACATGTACTCCCAAGCTAGGACTTGCATTAGGACCCCATTTGGTGACACCCAGTATTTCCCGGTTGAGATAGGACTACACTAGGGGTCGACGCTAAGCCCTCTTCTCTTCGCTCTAATCCTTGACGTCATTTCGCGGGGGATACAGGATGGCGTCCCATGGTGCATGCTTTTTGATGACGACATTGTGTTAGTGGCGGAGTCGAGGAGGGAGGTGAACGCGAAGTTGGAGCTATGGAGGTCTAAGTTAGAATCTCAGGGCTTGCGTGTGAGCCGGTCTAAGACCGAGTATCTCTGGTATAACTTTAGTGGTGAGGCCAACGAGTAAGAAGTAGAGGTAATAATTGCGGATCAGGTCGTACCCCGTACAGATAAGTTCAAGTATTTGGGTTCGATCATTCAGAAGGAAGGTGAGTGTGAAGATGATGTCACTCATCGTATCAATGCGGGGTGGCTAAGGTGGAGAGCAGCGACTAGGGTCATGTGCGACAAGAAAGTCCCTCTTGAGTTGAAGGGTAAATTCTATAGAGTGGCAATCAGACCTGCAGCGTTATATGGCTCCGAATGTTGGGCGATGAAGAAGTCGCTTGAGAGCAAGTTGGAAGCGGCTGAAATGAGAATGTTACGTTGGTCGTGTGGTCGCACAATGTTGGATAGAATCTCGAACGGGATTTTCAGGAACGCGCTTGAAGTGGCACCCATTTCAGCGAAAGTTAGGGAAGGGAGATTGAGATGGTTTGGCCACGTCCGCAGGAGGCAGGCTTCTGCTCCGATGAGGAGGGTGGAGAGTTTATTGGTTGTCGGGGAGAGGAGGAGAGGCAGACCGAGGAGGACGTGGGAGGAGCAGCTGAGATTAGATTTGAAGGCTTTAAACCTTTCCGAGACCATGACTGTTGATAGGTGCTCTTGGAGGCGCCAGATCAGAGTTGTGGATTCTTTTGTAGTGAGCGGTGCTGTAGTTGAGAGCGTCAGGGTTGGGTTGTCTCGATTAGCTTTGACCTAGAGCATTACACTTTTTACTTTTACTGTATATTTGATCCTATTGCCTTCTGCGTGTGGTGTTTTTTTTTGACAGGGAGCTGTGCGCAGAGTCAACCTGTCTTCGGTTAGAGCAGCGTTCATCGAGAGTGCAGTTGCCAAAGTCCCCTTAGGTAAGTCTCATGTGAATTAAACCATGGGCTCAGGTATGGTCGTGAGTTTTTTCGTATCATATACTTCTTTGTATATACCACTCTATACTTTGTTGTGCACTAAGGTGGGGGTCTTTACGGAAACAACCTCCCTACCGTAAAAAGTAGTTGCATAGTCTGCGTACATCTTACCCTCCCCAGACCCTGCTCTGAGCGGGATATACTGGGTATGTTTGGTTTGGTTTGGTTTGATTTAGAGTGTGGATGAGGGGAGTAACCGTGTGAAAAGGAAAAGAAATATGTAAAATAAATTAATTAACAAAAATAAACACATCTAAATTGTTAGTTTTGTATTGAGTTGATGATATATTTATAATATTTTATTTAAATGTACTAGGATATGTAATTTTCCACAAAAAAATTCAACACGCAAAATTCATACATATTATAAAGGAGCGCGGATCCTCTCCATTTCGGGAGAGGACTCGAGGAATCCGAACCCTCCAGTATGCGCGCACACACACACATTCGAGCGGATGTATGTGATCTGGACGGTCTAAATTGAACTGGACCGTCCAGTGACTGGAGAGGATCCGGACTCATTATAAAGGCCGACGCCTAAAATTCAGGTCGAAGGACGTCCATAAGTACAAAAAAGGATTTAGGTTTTGCCATTTCAAATCAAGCCTTTTGTCTTCTTGCAGATCTAATTTCCAACTCGAAGTGGTTTACTTAAAATGCACATTAGTAGAGGTTATATCAAATAATTTATAATGGACCCGAGTTCATAATATAATATGAATACTTGAGCAATATATAAATCTTGATCTGATTCGAGATATTCGGATCGAAAAAGCTCGATTCGAGGCTCAATTCGGAGGACTAAATTAGCAAAAGTAGAGGGGAAGTGTGGGGTTTTTTGGTCCGCCGAAAAAACGAGACTTTTTGGCCGATTGATCCCACATACAGGACCAATTTGATAATTTTCTCTCTCCTAATTTATTTATGCGCAATTGTTGATTAAAACCAAGTTTAGATCCTCTGGTCGTAGGATTGATCACTTGAATATTCATACTCTGGCTAGAGCAAAGATGGAAACGTAGATTAACTGCTAATCATCATCCCTCAGATCTCAAAATTAATAATTAACTCCTTCGCATTCCTATAATTAGATTATCCTCATACATATATACTATGCAATTTATGTTGTAAATTCCTACAATCACGTAGTCAATTATCTTCTATCGATCTCAAACCAACTACTTAAGTATGTATAAACAGTCATCAAGTATTCACACATGAATAATCGAAGTAAATAAGAGAAAAGAAATTAATTTAATCAATTGCAAAATATGAATTTAAGGTACTAACAATTAGAATCATAGAATAAATTAGTCAAAAAGCATGGCTATAATCCCAAATAAATAAAAGATAAATATGTGTTGGAGAATTGAGAAAGAAGAAAACAAAATTGGCAAACCAATATAAGATAAATATATGTTCAAGAATTGAGAAAGATAAATACCGGTCTTCGGTTTTCATATCTTAATCTTTGCTTTTTTTTTTCGTGTTTCGACTCTTCGTGGGATGAATAATCATCTCATTTTCGACTAGGTCAAAATGAAACTCAAAATCACGACCCGAAAAGAAATAATGCAAAAAGCACCGGTTGGGCGCCAAATGGCGATAACCCGGTTATCGAACCAAACCGCATTGTGGAAGAAAACTCATGGGTGCTGGGGCTGGGTTCCCTATAGAATTCGCTAAGAACTTAAGCAAAGTGATAAAGTACAAATACAATTCAACTAACTTAGAAAATAAGGACAAGAGGAGATCCAAAGCACAATATGAAAGTGGCAATTACAAGAGAAAGAAGAGAGACGCTCGGTGAAATTCGACCCTTGTCCTTCCTCAACACCATCCCTTCAAACAGATGATAATTCACAATGATCCCGAAGAACGGGATAAAAGCTTGCACAAATAGCTCGTTAGCCTTGTGACTCCGAATAATCTTTGCGATTCCGATAATAAAAGTAGCCGCATTAACAATGTACAAGCTGCAAATTGGAGCCATCAACATAGGTGATGCTTGGAAATCATATACACCCTTCTCAAAACGCGTGGCTCCTTCATCGTCAACCACTTTGCTTGTTAGAGTAAAATGCGCTTTGTGTAAGCCCAACTTATCGGAGAATGCACCTAAAGTAGCATATACGTAGCTTGAGGCTGACCTCATCATCCAAGCCCTGAGTTCATACAAGGCTGTCCCGATTGAATCTCCGAAAAACACGACCTCTTGCACGTGTTTGAGTTGTGATGCGAGGAAAATGAAGGCAAACACAAGAAAATATGGATCCGAGACCTATAAAACAAGGAGACAGACCTTGTTTTAAGAAGATAACCAAGTGTGTCGTTCTAGTTATTAACACCATATCATACTAACTGCACCTTAATCCCAACTATATTGAGGTCGGTGACATGAAGATACTGTCCAAAATTAAATTCTATAAATTCATGCAAATGAAATATACCCCAAAATTTAGCTTAACAGCCAAAAATTTAAATAAATAAATTTTTTAAAAATTAGAAAAAGTACGCTTGGGGTTTGACTTAATTACAAAAAAAAAAAATCCACTCAATTTTCGTTATAACAAATAACCCTGAGATTTCACTGCCTTACATTTAGCCCTTCATAAGCAAAAAAAACATTCTGAAAAGCCCTTCACATTTATAAAAACATTACAGTTAGCAGGTTATTTCAACAATGGATCAAACCCAAGTGGTATTTATGTGATTTTAAAAGTTAGTTCCATTTTTTGTCATATGGTCAAACCTCAAGGATAGTTGTTGAATTGTCCCATACTTGCTGTGTGTGTATAAGAATGATCTCACCTTGGGATACAGAGGAATCTCGAGGAGGAGACAGGTTTGAGGAATGATGCATAAAACATAAAACGGAATCACGTAGATCGGATCTATGCTTACTCCCGTATAACACATGCATTGAAGAGTCGGCATCCTCCCCCACCCATATATAAGAGCACAATATTTTGACAGAGAAATTTGCATTAGCCCAAGGCCCCATCTTGCCTGTTGGACTAACGCATCACTCAGATTTATCGGGGTTGAACCCAAGAAACATGGTCTAGGAGGATCAATCCACACGGAAATCCACCCATGGCGGTGTAAATGTTCACTTGTTAAAACATCTTCCACAACTGAAAAGTAAATGAAGCCCACCTGCACTTGTAACACAAATAAAACATAAGTTCTCGAATCATGGTATGACTTCTAAGAATATTAACAAAAACTCCCCTGATGTTTAGCTTAACTACAAAGTCCATTTATTTTATCATATGACGGCCATATTATCTACCCGGCTTTTATCAGGGTTCAGATCAGTATGCCGGGTTCAAGGACGGGAAAGCTCTTTGTGGTCGGAGAGCCTCTTAGGAGGTAAGTAAGCACCACATTGGAGGTGGGGACATTTTCCCATACCACGATCAGGTCGGGAGAACAATATCTCAGCTCATACCTCTGGGCTAGATAGACTCAATGGGCATTGACTCGGGCCCATGTTCTAGAAGGATGTGGCTGTAATTGTGTTCCAATTAGATAAGGAAAGCGGATCTGGTAGAGGATTCCTTAGAAAAGGACACCTTACTCTATACTATAAAGAACAGGTTCAAATTTCATTCTAACTTATACTATAGTATATCATAGTATAGTACTATTGCCGTAATACTTGATCTCTTCCGGTCTTATATCTGACTCGAGCATCTGTGTGTCTGCACCGGAACCCCTCCCGGTGCTTTGCAGTTCTATCTGCCTGGTGTGAGATTTGGCTCCTGAGAGGATCAAAACTCAGTCCTGATGGTCGATCAGCTCGTGCACATCATCATCTTCGAAATCAAGTACCCATCTAACAGTTGTTTCCCTTTGACAAGTTGCATGCTCAACGGTCGTTGTATTTGTAGTTTTGAACATAACTCCAGATTTTTCATAATAATTAGGCTGAACAGCATGGGATAGTTTTCATAATTATCCCTGACTTCTTTATAAATTTATAAAATCTAAACTATAATTAATCGGCTACTTGCCTCTTTACCCCATTCCGACTGGCTGTCGTAGGAGCATGAAGCTAGAAGCTGCACCTCCTTTTCCAGTGAGCCAGAAATTTTTCTGTCCTCCGACAAATGTGGTTTGTAATTTTTGTAAATTGACTTGAGTAACTCATTGCTCGAACCAAAGGTCTTCTTCATATCATTGAAATCAATATCTGCATGCAAAATATAACAAGGATAGATGTCCTATTAAAAAAACAGCTATGTAGCACAGTTTGTATTAAGTGATTTCGAATTTGTAATAGTACACTACCATTCTTGATATTCTTAGTTCCTAAGAGTGCTTCCCTTTTCAAGTACACGTTGCATCCAGATATGCATGGCCCTTGAATTCCATCGACGCCAAGCCATCTTCTCTGAAGTTTAAACTTTGGCTAATTCAGACAGGAAAAATACATCGTATTATGGGATAACTGCAAAAACTACCCCGCAAGTTTGGCTCGGTCTTTAAATTCTAAGTGACGAAATGTAATATTTCTATAAATGTAAAGTGGGGTTTGACAGTTTTTTTGTGTATGACAGGAAATATATAATATTCGGCCCCCCTTTTGTTCATCCCCTGGTTACGCCTCTGCCAAAACCTCATGGGTGATTTTTGTGTTATCCTCAATATTTACTGCAGAATGTTCGAGAAACAATACCCAATAATAGTGCAATCGACCGTCATAGATATCGTGTTCACTCGCATTATGGAATTTCTGCGGGAATTGAACCCAAGCTAGTTTTGGATAAATTTCGGGGTCGAGATAAAAGCACATTGCTTGTCGAGCGGATGTTGGATCATTGCAGTAATGGTCACAGTCCAGGACAAGAATGTATGGTGCATTGCTGATAACTGCAGATACCCTCATCTGCAAAATTGGTTTGTAAATGTATATTACGTTTAGTTAATGGTTCAAATAAGAACTTCTTTTATAGAGAACTAAGAACACTACTATAATATGTTATATGTATTGTTCTATTATCAGCCACGCACTGTTATTCTATATTTACGATATTGTCACCGTTTTATTTTTTTAATTGTCACAACCCAAAGACCCACCATAATCTAGTCCCACGCCATCCGCGTCAGAAGGTCCATGATGTAAGCCTTGAGTGCTGCTACGCGTGTGGAGTATTAAAGCACTAATCCCATAACGAAAAAATACAAGTCCTCCCTTCAACATGTAAAGATCATTGAGTACTCCTCACATTGCTAATTATTTTTGAGATGGAACCCCACATTTTAACAACATATCATTTTGTTCGACAGTAAAACTTCGATAAATTAATACTCGACGAACTGATAACCTCGATTAAGTATAACATTTTATCGTTCCAAACATAAAGACTTAGGGAGTATTAAATTTGGCTCGACTATTAATAATCCCGATTAGGGGTGGCCCATGAACCGAACGTTCGCGAACTGTTCGTGAAAAAGCTCGGTCAACGGTCAGTTCGAGTTCGGTTTGACCGAACCGAACATGTTCGCGAACATGTTCGAGTATTTTCGAACCGAACATCGAACATTTTATATTTTGATCGGTCGCGAATCGCTCGCGAACATTAATATATATATGGCACGAGCATTGAACACAAACGAATCAACGAGCAATGTAACAATTGAACATAAACGAACAAAGCGCATTTAACAAGATACAATTGAACACAAACGAACCGAACACGAACAATAAAAATATGTCGAACCGAACTCGAACACTAATTTGTAATGTTCATCGAACACGAACACGAACCGAACACTACACGAACCGAACGAACGAACAGTCAATAACACCAAAAGCTCGGTTCGTTCGGTTCGTGTCCACCCCTAATCCCGATTAATAATAGTTTTCTCCTAGTCCGAAGTTATTAAGCTAAAGAGATTTACTTGTATAAGAGGATTCTCCAAGAATTTACATTAAGATAGAGAGAGTAGGGAGGGAGAGTATACGAGGGCGTTAAGTGCTCCAGCTTTGAAATGGTTTGGATGAGAAAGCCTTTTCTCCCGAGCAACATAAACAAGAATAGGCATCTCGCGTTGGCTTGAATCCAATGTATCGTTCATCATCTATCAAATCAAATATAAGGGTTAATTACAAATAACACCCTTGAAGTTTGCCCTTGCACTTAAAAAGAAAACTAACTTTTAAAATTATAAAAAATACCCCTCATAGTTTATGACTTACATTTACCCCTTCATTCATTCAAAGCACACATTCATTCACTTTTTTTTTTATATTTTCTTATTTTTTTTATAATATCTTAAGCAGGGGCAATATGGGGAGAGACTTTATGGCTTCACCAAGAAATTTAAAACCCAAACTAGCCATCATGTTTGCTTATCTATAGTATAGATTAGTTAGAAAAACTCAATGAAATGTGCATTAGACCATATAAACATAGGCTCCCAACCCCCAAATAATCATTGTACCTGAATGATAGGTGCATGATCTCTGCTAAGGGAACTGCTTGCATTTACAGAGTTCTTCTCCAAGCTTTCCTTAAATTCATCGTATTTCTTCTGCAGACTCAAAAACGCGGTTTTCAAGATTATTTACAAATAGGAGATCAAACAACGCGAAAAGTATGTGAAAACTAGGACTAAGACTTAAGAACCGAATACCCGAATAACCGAATCGAATTGGTGAAAACGGTTCGGTTCGGTTATTGGAAAAAAAAATCGTGAGAATTTTGGATATTGGATCCTCCTTTCAAAGTGAACTTCGGGTAACGGGTATTATTTTTTTAATCCAAATGTGTGGAAAAAAAAGATATTTAGATTAAAAATAATCGAAATACCCGGTTATTATATATATTTCCGGTTATATGTATATTTTTTTTTAATCAAGCTATTATATAAACTCCTAACTTCAAAATCTTCGGCTACTATGTAGATTTAGTGAGTCAAATTAGAATGTTATGTCACCACTGTCGGTGATTTTAGTGTCACCATTCATTTTGTGTAATTGGAACTAATATGTGAGCTAAGGGGTTTTATAATTTGTATTCTAATATATGTTCGGGTATGTGCGGAGTGCACACATGTATAAAATCGAATTATAAGCGAGTCACGATTATGTCCGGCAGAGCCTCAGGTGCCTAGCGGGTCGAGGGCGAGCCCTCAGGATTTGGGATAGCGCCCCAAAAGGTCTTCGGAAATTTAGACTGAGGACTTAGTGATATTTCCGAATTTTAGAGGAGACACAGAAATTGACTAATTTCGTCAATTTTGGTAAACCATCCGTCAACCCTAATTTCGGATCACTAATGACGGCGCCGCTCTTGTAAAACCTAAAAATCGACCCAATGAAACCCTAATCGACATGTATAAATAAGACTCCTATTGAGTCTTACATAAGCCTTTTCTGAGCTCTCTGTTTTTCGAAAAAACCCAGAATTTTCTAGCAATTTGGCTTACGTTTTTGTGCCTAGATTCGTAAGTGTTCCATTGGATTATCCTAGGCTGAATTTCTTGTAACCCGGGCATAGGGTAGAAATATCAGTTCGGAAAGTGTTTACACGATCCATTGGAAAATCCGGATCTCCATAAAAACCCTTATACCCCAACAACCACTAAGGTTTCATTGCAGTTTATATATATATATATATATATAGAGAGAGAGAGAGAGAGACAGAGAGAGAGAATAACCGAGCAACCGAGAAAAATACCAGATAAAATTTCGGTTCGGATATTTTCGGATAATGTAAAAAAAACGAGGAACCATACCCGAAATATTTAATACGGTTCGAATCATGGGTATGACTTTTTTTTTTCAAGAAACGAAAATCCCAGCCCTAGTAAAAACTAGTTTTGTGGTAAGAAAATTGCCAGTTCTCTGTTTTTCTAGAACTTCAAAAACTACCCTTGAGGTTTTGTATTATAAGAAAACCCCTGCTAACTCCGAAAATTACCAAAAAAAAAAAAAAAAAAACTTCAGGTAATATTCATCTTACGTTTTGCACCCGAAGTTAGTTGAACTAACTAAAAGTACTGACCTCGTCATGTATTTTTACAAATACATTCCTCAACTTTTGTAAATACGAAAGACAAATCATAAAGTTGGTTTTACATTTACATTTACGTAACTAGTTTTCTCTACGTATTTTATAGAAAGTTGGGCTATTTATAATATTTTGAAAAAGTTGAAAGTTGTAATTGCAAAAATATTTAGCAACAAATTCCAGGCAAAACGTAAACGAAATCAATCCTAATGGTCGTTTCTATAATTTTCAAAAGTTAGTTCAAGTAAACACCACAATCATATAGGACAGTCTAAATGGTTAGAACCGCAATTTCGATTATCGGTCCGATTTTCGGTTCCATTGTGTATTCATCAGGGGTAGATTTTGTAATTATTCTAGATAACTATTTATTGCAGTAGTAGTCTACGAAAAGGGTAAAATACATCAAATCTCCCCCTATGTTCACCTAAAATTGCAAGAAATCCCCTTGTGTGGTAAGAAATTACGCATAAAATCTTCTTCCATAAAAAAAAGTTAACCCCGGTAATTTTTTCGTTAAAAATTAAAAAAAAAATATTATAAAAGTATTTAAAAATCAGCAAATTAATTGAAAAATTTATATTATTCTATAAAATGAAATAAAATAAATAACCTTAATCTCGATTTTCTCAGCTATGAAGTCATTGCTGCTAAGAAACTTAGCATCGGCACTTTCTTCTGCACCCGAAAAATAAGCTTCTGGGCACCTATTTTTCAGCTGGTACTTTCCACAAAAAGGTAGCCAGCATCTCGAAAATTCCCAAGCTTCTCGAATGGCGTCCAAAGTCACGGACGAGCCGCCATCGTCCGATAGATAAACAGCAAGCTTATCCGGCGGATAGTCGAGCGCCATCGCCGATATAACCGTGTTCATCACCCCGACGGATGGCTCCTTGCTCGGATCAGCTGTGCATATGAACACATCAATAGGCGGGAACTCAACATCGTCGTCTCCTGGCAATCTGTCCGGATATACCGTACGGGTAACGGGCCTCCATCGAAAAGCCTGATGCAGAACCCAGAGGAAAGTGAAAACGATCTCGGAGATGAAGATGAGGATATGGGGAAGAAGAGGAGCTCCCCTGGTTTTGATCATCTGAGAAAGATGGGTGGTTCTGTAGTAAAACAGGGCCAGTAATGCAATCCCAAGGAATAACATGTAGAGTCTGTTTATTATCATTTCTGCTTTCTTGACATGGCGATGGTTGAGAGGAAGCGAAGTTTTCTCCATTGCTGCTCACTGGAATTTGCAGTAGGATAGTGCTGGTAAGTTTCATTTTATAATGGATTTTAGTCACCTACGCACGGCCGACACAATTATTAATATTTTTCGATACGAGCTACCAATTAAATCGCGAGATGTGTATCTGTCTCCAGATTCTTAAATATTCTCAACTACCGCGCACGTTGTCCCTCAAGTGATTGCTCCATGCTGGACCACCTCAAATCCAACCGCAGGATCCCACCGAGATCTGACCTGCCACACTGCCGTTTGAAACCCTCAATATTTAATTATTTCACCTTTTTTAATCATAAATTAACGAGTCATAAACCTTAAAAATTCTTGTTCTCAAATGAATTCGAACCCGGATCTCCCACTCTATTGATCAGTGAACCTCGTTCACTCATTATTAATATTTATTATTACTACTAACTAATTATTGTAGTAATAATACAATTTTCTTTCTTTCTTTCTTGTGGGTTGGGCTCCAAAACGTCACTTAAATTGTAAATAATACGAAGAGTGAGAGCCACATATAATATAAAAATAGAGTGTACTAAACACAGGCGGCCGCGGATGCACGTAACTCTTGTGGTGCACGTGCACCGTCAGAATTGTTAAAAAATAAATCGGAGAGACTATATTTATGTATTTAAAAAATCGGGAAAATACAAAATTCAACGCATAGAAAGAAAAAAAAAAATGGTTGGACGGTCACCGCTCACCGGGACTTGCCCGAAGTAAGCTTGATTCCGTCCCTAAATACTTCTATCTATAATTTGTCCGTACACTAGTAGTATTCAATTCCTGGATCGGCCATTGGTATTAAATTAGTAGGGTGGTGCTTGGTAAACTATTACAACAGAATCTCGAGAAATTAATAAGATCGTGATCAGAAAAAATACTCTCTTCGTCCCACTAATATTGACATATTTTGACTTTTTGCTTTCAATAATTTTTAAGTTTGACTACGAATTAATCCCAAACTATAATGGTAAAATATTTCATAAAATTATGTCGGGGAACTTTAAATTGTGAAACTTTATAATTTTAATATGTTTCCCAATTACAAATTGCCACTTTTCAATATGTAAATAATAAATAATGAAAAAGCAATAATTATTCTAGGTTGAGAAGGGTTTCGGATGTGGATGTAAAACAGATGAAATTGGATTGAATTGTAAATTATATATATATATATATGTGTGTGTGTGTGTGTGTATGTGTGTGAATGATAGAGAAATTATTTTTTCATTTTAGGCTGGATTGATATTGGATTAGGTTCACTAAAATTATTATCGATGCCATACTAAAATTTTGGTAAAGCTTTCGATCCATTCTAATATCATACCGAAATTTCGATATATCAAATTGTATTACAATACTGGTATATACCGAACTTACCGAAATACTAAATTGTAAAAACATCTGAAGAAATTTAATATACCGATATATACTGAAATACCAAACAACCAAAATACCAAAACATAAAAAAATGAACATATTGATATATATATCGAAATACCAAATTTTTTTAAGTATTCGGTAAATACTAAAATATCAAAAATTTTATTTTTATATATTGTTATCGTACGAAAAATTGGGTAATATCAAAATTTTCAGTATTTTTTTATAATTTTTTGGTACGAAAAAATGTATAATTCGGCATTTAGATATTTTTTCCACAGCGAGTTCAATTATTGACGGAGGTGGTTTAATGTCCTCTATTGTTTGTCAACTATGTTAAGTTAGGCAATTCGATGTGTAATTCATGTGCTTTCTTTCTCCAATATGTAATTTCATTTGACAATTCCTTTTACCTAATCTTCTTTTTCTTCCAAGTCGGCCTTATTATTTAAATGATATTTAAATTAAATTATCAATTCAATCGAAGCGAAAAAATTGATGGAACATAGCAAAATGTAAGATAAACGAAAAGAAAGATCTTTTTTATTGTTGAGTTAAGCGCAAGTAAGAGCATCTCTACTCTAATTAGGGCTTACCTAGCATCGATTTAGGTTTATAGTGAGCTAATATCATTTTGCTATTCAAAAAACTAATAAGTGTTAGTTTTTAATATTAGTAAATATATAATACAAAATCAGGAAAATAACTTTGGAAGTACACATTTTATCGTATATACTTTCATATTAACTGCAATGTGAGACTATCTACAGGATTTATATATAACTTTGACCATTAATATTTTTAATTATATAATATTAGAACTATAAAAGAATTAATATTTTCGAAAATATACATTAAGACAAGTCGAACGTCTTATATACTAAAATTTATTTTTATATCAGTATAAAAGTATGATCGAAAATTATATATGAGTAGCGTAAAAGAGTGAAGTACTGCAATTAGAAGTGAACGAGAAAAGTATGAGTTAAAACTAAAATAGATAACCCCTCACCCATAGGGATGGCAACGGGTCGGGTCGGGTGCGGGTTTCATACTCCCCAAACCCACACCCGAAATCACCACCTGAACCCAAATCCAAACCCAAAGGCTATTTGGGTGGCAAAACAAAACCCACACCCACACCCATTGGGTTCGGGTTTTTTCACCCAAACCCAAACCCGCAGCTTGATCAAGCAGAATCAAAATTCAAGTTTGGTGCTCATCCAAATTCAAATTTGATAAAATGCAAAATGTTGCATAATTTAACATAGTTTGGAAATGTCAGTAGAATAATAAAATAGTTTACAAATGACAATACAATAATAATATAGTTTAACATAGTCTTCAACATAGACTCTCAAGAAATTAAATTACAATAACATACAATTAACATAGGCAGAGTGGGTCGTGAGATGTGTAGGAAAGGAATGGGTGAAAAGTGAAAATCCTAATTTACACTTATATATATATAGGGTAATTAGGTAATTTAACATATAACTGGGCGGGTGTCTGGATTTCGGGTGTGGGTTTGAGTGATCCCAAACCCGCACCCGTAATATCGGGTGTCGCCCGAACCCAAACCCAAACCCAGTCAACTCGGGTTTCACCCGTTGACTTGGGTTCGGGTTCGGGTGGGCCCCACGGGTTTGGGCTTTCCTGCCATCCATACTCACCCAAACCCCCAACCCTGCCGCCAAAAACTACCGACGTCGGCCCAAGATGAAGGTCAAATCGGCTCCACCAACCTTGCATGCAAAAAGTGCCATAGGAAGACGACACACTCACGATCTCACACGCGCGCGCGCGCGCACACACAAGGAAAAAAACGAAGCGTGCACATATACAAGCCCGAAATAGATCGTGCACATATACAGCATCATACCTGGCTTTGTTTGGCCCAGCCCAGCCCAGCTATTTACCACCTCAAATGCATATACCGTCACTCACAGACCAAGATACCAGCTAAAGAGACCATGTGTACCTTAATCACAAGTATATTGAGATTGTGGTCAGTTAAATTCGATATTACATGTCGTTTATTTCGTTTACATCATCATTTTACTATTATCATTCCGAGGAAAAAAAATCTGCAAGCCAACCACCAGCAATTCGGGCATGGAAGCAAGCAAAGAACACATACATACACAATACGCAGTTTCACTTTGGAGCATCAGAAGCAGCAAGAGGCTCCACAAACTCCCATCCATTCCTATTACCATTCGACGACGAGATTCCTTGCCCCAAAATCGTCTTAAGCCATTTGATCTTATTTACATATTCCTCCAAGTCCATAACGGCTGCTTCCAACGTGTCAAAGCGCGTAGAATTTAAGGTAGATCCTCCATTAGCTGGGTAGTTTTGCATAGAACAAGTCGAATTAAGGTTGTCATCGTCAGCAGCATCAGCTTTAGATTCGGCTGGAGTCTGCTCAGAATGAGGCTCGCGATCACTGCCTCCATGGGAACTACTTTTCTCTTGTTTGTTCTTCAGTCTTTTAGGAACCATTGATTCAGCGGCATCCGCTTTAGGTTCGGCTGGAGTCTGCTCAGGATGAGGGTCACGATCACGGCGTCCACGGGAACTACTCTTCTTTTGTTTGTTCTTCAGTTTTTTAGGAACCGTTGATCGCAAAGATCGTTTGTCTATCTCCGTTGATCCAGTGCTCTTGACCTCGTCCGAAACAGCTGAGTTGGAGGAAACTAATCCAGCTGTGCCCTGACTGGCCTCATTTTCTTGACATTGACTAGGGGTACCCGTACTCTGAAGTTTGCCGGAATCTGCAGTGGCTCTAATGTCAGCAGTATTTATTGATGTTGCTCTAATGTCAGCAGTATATATTGATAAAAGGGAAAACACTAGGAGAGAGAAAGAAAGTGTGTGTTGGGGCGGGGGGTTTCCAGTAGGTACGTCTCATTTGTCACCGTCTCACGGTGAGACGTACATGAGACAAAAACATTTTTTTTCCAAACATAATGCTGACAGACATAAATATTTAAAGTAGGTCTCATGTATAACCTATTATTAAAAAAAAAATCCAAAAGAACAGAAAACTCTAAAAAACTAAAAGACTAAAAACATGAACCCTAAAAACCTATGTTGCACAGGTGGGGGGGGGGGGGGGGGGTGCGGGCAGATACGGGTGCGGGGATACAGTTTTTTGAAAATGTTAGGGTGCGATACGGCAAGGATACGTCTGTTTATTTTATATTTTATTATATATAACACTTGTTAAATATAAAAAACAATTCAAATATCACCATAAAACCAATTCAAATACATAAAACAAGTCATACAAAAAATAATTCAAAATGGCTTCGAGGAGCGGAGCTTTCTGATGCTGTTCGTGAATGCTGCTAAAGGTAAAAGTAATTACTTATTAAATGATTTACTTTTTGTATTTTAGTTTATTTGATTTACTTTTTAAAAATTACAAAAAAGTAAAAAAAAAAAAAAAAAAAAAATTCACCCACGCACCGGATACGCGTATCCTGTGCAAGGATACGCGAGTCCGAATTTTTTTTTTTTTTTGCACGGATTCGCCACGTGGCGAATCCCGTGCGAATCCCACGCGAATCGCACCCGCACCCGCACCCATGCAGTATCTGATACTGCTCAATTTTAAAGAATCCGTGTATCCTAGCTAAAAACTGAAAGAAAATGATGAAAAACTTAAAAAACTAGAAACCAATAAAAACCCTAAATAACTGAAAAACCCAAAGGACTGAATGTCTGTAAGAAAGTAGCCTATCGGGAAAATAAGAAGAACAAAAAAAACTGGAAGAAGAAAAACTGAAAAATACAACTAAAAACTAAAATTTACGCTCCATCGATCTCATATGGGTTTTTGATAAATATTTAATATTTTTATTGGTTTTAAGTGATTCTTGATATTTTTGACCAAAAAAATAATACTTCAATTTGAGTTTAAAGACTTGCCTTCTAATCAAACAGATTATACATGCGTCCATAAATTCACTTAAATATAACCGTACCTTGATTTAAAGGTTTAAGAAGCCAAGCACTAGGGCGACCCGAGATACCTTCCTGCAATGTGTGTCATAAGACAGATATGAGTATATCCTATTATACATCAAAGAAAGCATCACCACAGGTAAATATCAGGTACCATTTCAACATATGCACACAGCTGTAATAACAGACCTAAGAATCAAAATGTGGCTGGATCCAATAGAAAGAGGAAAACAAAGAAAATCTTTCACGTGAAATTATATGTGACCTGACGTTAGGATCTTAAGTTGTGTCATCTAAGATGTTTATGTTCTGCTTAGACCTTAAAGCAAAGTGAAAACTAGAACTGTAATATCATTTCGGAATTAAGGAGGATAACTTGTATCTTGAAGGTGGAATTAGGTCATTTTTTAAAGAATAAACACCGAGCATACCTGCGAATTGTGATACCTAATAGTCTCACCGGTCACCGCAACACCGGTCCCTAAAACTAACTGTATATTAAAACAAAAAATAACTGTATATTAAAACAAAAAAGAGAATACTGAAAGTGAACCCTAAAAACTAAAACAAAAAAAAAAAAAAAAAAAAAACTAAAAAGAAAAATCATCATCAACTGTACCTTAACCCCAACTATTTGGAGTCGGTGACATGAAGATTGTAATGCCAATCAATTGTCTAAAATTAGTCTAACACTATAAACTCATGCAATAAGAAATCGTAAAACTGAAATATCAAGGGAAAAAAACTAAAAAAAAATCCTGAAAAAAAAAAAAGAAAAACATAAGAACTAAAATTAGGCTTCGTCTTCTGGAATACATTAGAAACAAGTTTTTGTCATAAACACCAGAGGTGAAACAAATTAATGTGAAATGGCTGACATGAGTATATACATTAGAAATATAGGGCCATCATCTATTCAATTTACTCATTTGTTTCTCTATTTCAGAATTTGAGAAGACAGAAAGAAAGAAAGTCAAGACAACCCACATAATAAGGGCTGTAACATAGGATAAATCAACATAGTGAGTATGCTTTGTAAAACTACAGCGAAGGAAGAAGACAACACGACAAACATAAAAACTCTATCACACATTCACACTCTTGTGTGCTTGAAATGCAATAACTATCAATTATCCTAATACTTAATAATGTAAGATATCAATCTAAAGCAGTGTTTGCACCAATATAAATCACAAAGGCAAAATGCATATGAGACCGTCATAGAATATCAAATTTAGTTTTTAGTCGTTGTTTACAGTTTTTAGGGGGAGAAGTCGGTTTTTATTTAAATTTCTTAGGGTTTTTCAGTGTTTTAAGGTTTTCTATTTTTTATTTTTTAGGGTTTTCTAGTTATTCATCTTTTCTCCCAGTTTCTAGAATTCGTTTATTCCTTATTTCAGTTTTTCTTTTATATTTTCTATTGTTTGGTATTTTTCTAATCTGTTTATTTTAGAATTTAATTTTAAGGGACCATTTTCGTGGGGAGACCAATCTAGTAGGACTCATAGGCAATCACATATTGTAATGTCCCAAAAATAATATTAACATGTTTTATGTGTTAGAGAAACAAAAGTGACAGGAAAGAAACCTCCAATCGGGTGGAAACAAAAAACACAAAGGCACTGTTTGGCAATATAAACTATTTAACTATTAGTTGATTGTATTAGCGGTTAGCTGAGAGTTGATTGTCTTAGCTGGTTTGACTAACCGATTATTGTAGTTGTTTGTTCATAAGTGTTTGACAAATAGTTGATAAATGACCAATAAAGACATTAACATAATTTGTTGTTTGGTTTTTGTGGTTTATAATAGATTTATATCATGAGCTGATTAAATAATTGACACAACATTAAGAAATATTAGTTATTATTTTTAAAAATTATTAAGTTTACATAATTAATTTGTACCAATAAATAAATATTACTATTCTAAAGTTGCTAATATGTAAACATAGAATGAAAAATAATTTGTTGCAAAAAATAATATTGGAACAAAAAATTCAAAGAAGTAAAAAAAGGGTAAAAAGATTTGACACCAAATAACGAACAAAGAAAGGAATAAAATCAGAGGAACATAAAATAACAAAAAAAAAAAAGCAAACATGCCATTTTATACGATTTTTTTAATAAAAAAATAACCGAGAAAAATGGTGATTATTAGCATGGTTGTTAAGTCGACTAGTCGACACGTCGGAAACCAATGACCGACTGGGTCACTCGACTAGAGCAAATATGATTAGTCGAGCGATTTGAATATGCAGTCGTCGACCAAGTCGACTAGGCGCCATGACTGAGGTATAAAGGGCATCACTGATTCGTAACCAGACCCATTTTCTAATTTGGTTAAAAAAACTGAAATGCAGTCGTTTCATACTTCATAGTAATATCACTACTATCAATAAAACCCTAATTCAACTGAAGCAAGAGAAAAGAGAGAAGAGAGAAGCAAGAAACGAGAGAAGAGAGAAGCGAGAGGAGAGAGAACTTATGATGCCGCCGACTGCTCTGGCGATCGCCTCCAGGTACGTCGTCTTCTCCTCTTTTTCTTATTATATTCCCATCTTATGTCTCTTCTTTAGTGTTTTCCATTCTCGTCCTTTTCTCCTCTTCCTATCACCTCCAGGTACATCGTTTTCTAATTCCATTTTTCTTTTACAGTTTTAATTCTTAATTTAGTTTATAAAGTAACTAAAGGTAAGTTTTTCAATATTTTTCCACTGTATATTTTCAAAAAAAAAAAAATATTCTGTTTTTCTTTTTTTATTTTAATTTTTAATTAGTTTATAGAAGTGACTAAAGTATTATTTTTCCACCGTATATTATTACTATAGCCTAATTTTTAATCTAATTTATATTTATAATGTTGTAAAAAACTTAAAACATTGTATTTATTAGCTGTATTATATGTAATAAGTAATAACTACTGTAATATATGTATAGGAATTTGGAGTTTAGAATAGTTTAATTTAATTTATGTTATTTGTTTGATTTTACAGCAAACGGCAGATTCTATATCAAGTGAAGCCCACGATTTGTCTAAGGATACAGAAGGCTAAATTGCCGGATTCAGGATGGAAATATTGAATTTGAACAACAAAGATATATATATATATATATATTATTTATTATTTTTGACTTACCGACTAGTCGACGAGACGCTCGGCCGGACCTCTGTCAACTCAACTCGACTTACGGACTTGACAACCATGATTATTAAGCAAGAAAAAAAATATTCTGACTCACAACAACAAATGTAAATCAACGCATAAAAATCAAAGAAAAAATAGATGACAGACGAAATATAGAAAAACGAATAAAACTGTTTTTTAACCTATTATTCAAACCTCTAATAGCCATAATGGCTCGGATTTCCAGCTTTTTTTAAATTAGAGTTTTAAGTCCAAAAAGGTCTTTCAATCCTCTCATAACCAAACAACAAAATTAGCTTTATATGACTAGTCAAACCTCTCAAAACCCCAAACCTCTCATTTTCCCTTAAACCTCTTAACTTCCAAACACGCTAAAAACAAAAGATATCATTTTGGTTTTTTACACTGAGCAATTAGAAGAGAAAAGTAACAAACCTGAGTATGTATTGTCCAACCATATTTTGGAGACCAATCTAGAGATGGACGTACATCCTTGAGCTCAACATCATAACTTGAACCTTCGCCATAAGGTGGTTTATTCAACTTGATCTAAAGAACAAGATAAAAGATATTATTATTATTATTACTGTTATTATTATTATTATTAAGGTATCCAACTGATAGTATCGCCACATCGAAGATGTATATTCAACTAAAACTTGGTAGACGAAATTTTACTATTTGGTTCATAAAAATGCTTGTCCTGCATTTACAAATTGAAAACTTCGACTATGGACTTGTATGGTGTAACAAAAACGCATTCCGCTTCTGCAAAATAAAAACCAGTGATTGTTCTTAACAAACTTTTGAACATGAAGACTGAAATTTAAATTATTAATACTCCCCTCTTGAGAATTGATGCATCTCCATATTGTTTTCCAAATTTAAACAGAAAAGGATTATAACATTTTTAGCATAATATATTTCTGATGAGGTCATGGGCCACCTTGGGGCTAGGGGGGTCAAATGACCCCACTACATTTTGAATTTTTACTCTAGAATATTCATTTACATATGGATTTTCTATTAAATATAAATTTGAACCCAATAAAAAAATTGAGGGGTCAATATTATCTATTATCTAAGTCTTGAATCCCTCCAAAAGAAACTATGAAAAAAAAACAATAAAAACTTAATTCCATTTTGTTATATATATTTTTGTTTACAACTTTTTTTCATTAACTTTTTATTACATAAAAACATATATTCACATAATTAAATTTATATTAGTATATTAATTTACTGACCACACTGAAAAAAAAATGGACATGAGGTCCACTTGTACGGGAGTTGAAATGCCAACAAACAAAAATGTGTGCAAAGCTAGATATTATTTTTCTTAAAATCATAAGAGATATGTAGTATTATTACCTTGGCTTTACCATCACCCAATAAATGACTTATTGTTCCACACCACAAACAATCTTCAGCCCGCCAGTCCACCGGATCACCCACTTTCCAGGAATCATCAACAATTACCGAGACTTGTGAAATGATACTGGCATGAGGGATTTGCTTTGAACTATAGATAGGTGGGTAGCTTGGCCTTAGCATCAGTTCTCTACGTTTCTCTTTCCCGTAAGGCGGCACCTGATATAGCTGTGTCCATTCCGGTTCTGCACAAAGGCAACAAATAAAAATGGGAAAAATGGTTATACACGCCTTCGAATGAACCACATCACCGACAATAAATAAAATGGATAATAATGAAAACTCCCTTGAGATATGTCCTAAATCCTAATTACAAAAGAAAAAACTTTGAACATAAAAAACAACCCTTGAGGTTTACATCCCTTTTACATTTTAAACATACCGCTGATGAAGCTAATAGAAAATTGCTGACATCATCAGATATTTTTAAGATTACATCCCCCAAATTTTCTAAATATTATAAATAACCCCAACTTTTCGTCTTACCGTATAGAATTACATCCCTCAACTTTTCCAAATATGACAGACAGCCAGGCGGAGAGTTGGAGCTACTTGTAATCTTTATAAAAGTTGAGAGGTGTAATTGTGATATGGGCAAACTCCGTCATATCAAATAAAAGTTTGGGCAAAATGTAAGACGATATCAAACCTCAAGGGTAATTTTGTATTTTCGAAATTAGCTAGTTTTTTATAGCACCCCGAACCATAGGGGAAATTTTTGTAATTATCCCTTTATAAAAATAGGATTCTCTTCTTGCAAAAATATATAGCTTCTCTTTATTGTAGAAATATCGGCTCTCACTGGCCTTCTGCAGCCGAATGGCAAATTCCTAACTATAAACAATTTTTATCATTTTCACGTCTGATTTGTTGCCACGAAGCCACAAAAAGATAAAAGGACTGGGAAAAACTTCCAACATATATATTTGTTTCCATCCAATGACAAAATCCAACTCCCAATAACTACAGCTCCAAGACTCCAATACAAATTTATAACCACCAACCTGTTCTATCTTATTGAGGTGGTCAATCTAAAAATAGAAAAGAACACAATAGCGAAATTAATCATAATCTATCTAGATGCTAGAATCACCAAATAATGCAACACATTTATACTGTTCTCAATTTAAGACTTGAACCATTACAATGAAGGATTAAAACGTGGTGAATCTTATCACTGCAACATCCAATGATGTCTTTCTGTTTCTTAGGAGAACAACGAAAATAGAAATCTCCTCCCCAATAGATCTGGTAGGAAGCATGGTGCAGTTGTAAGCATAACACTAACTACTTCTACTAATCAAGTGATGAAAAATAATTAGGCATGCAATTACTTGCAGCAACTATCTCACAATTTCTGAAACCAAAGCAAATATATACCAACTAAAGGAAACTGCAGGGACTTACTGTCATCAGTGAAGTCATAAAAATCTAAGACATGTCCAATTTCCCCGTTTCTCTTGATAATATCTATAATCTGAGAACAGAAAATATAAATAAATATATATATATATATAAATACCAGAAGAGTTATACAGCTTTTTTAGAATTAACAATGGTCAAGAAAGTATACAATACTCAAATCTCCATAAAAGTAGTTTTATCCAGGAAACCAAAGATGAACAAAAAGAGAATTTCAACCCAACTGCAACAAGATTTCTAATCTCGACAATTATTTGCATAAACATAATAACACAAGATTCAAAACCAAATAAAAACAATCATATTAAGTGCGATCGTGTTGACCAGCAAACAGATCAGGGGTAAATTGCATAAAAAAAAAACCCAAGTTCTTTGAAACTAGCGTGAAACCATATTATATTCTTCAAATACCATAAGAAGCCCTATGTTCAACACTTGTGTTGCGCAAAACTCCCTGCCGTCAGTTTATAATGAAGACCTTTAGTTTCTTGCTTGATAGTTATTAGGATAGTTGCTTATACCCCTACCCCTCTGTTATTACATCAGTTGAACAGAGCTCCCTATGTTATTCACGTCATTTATGAAGAAACACTAAAAAACAGACACGGGGTTTCACGCAACACAAATGTAGAACATAAGGGGTTTTATGGCATTATTAAACATAGAAGGTTTCACGCTAGTTTCATAGAAATTAGGGGGGTTTAATTTACCCAACAGATCAGAGCTAATTAGTCTTCTCTTTCCTCTTTTTTCATGCTAAATTATAAAACATTAAAGGATACCAACACAAACTCAAGAACATTAGTGTTGCTATTGCATTTCCAAACATTATGAATTTCACATTTTACATTACCTTGCATCTAAACCACGCACCACGGAAACCATTCTCAAAACTCCTTGCTTCAGCCTCTTCTCCAACTTTAAAAGGTAGATTAACTTCATTCTCCATGATAAAGTGCACCAGAAATTTGTTAGCCTGCAAACATATCCAAGCGATACCACACATCAATAACTAAAATGGGTTGCAATCAGTTAGTAAAATCCGCTAGCAGTTCTCAAACAGTCAATATTAGCAAAAAAGGCGACAATGGAGAAAAAATTACAGTTTTTGAACTGTGTATGAAATTTACATATTTTTGTTCTAGAAGAATAGAAGGCTATCTTTCCTGTCTGATTCTTTATAATATCATATTTTCTATATAGATCGTGGAAGTTATTTACACCTTGTATCATAATAAGTGGTATCAAAGCCGCTAGAACCTCGGTGTTCTTGTGCAGCCATGGCATACCCATTTGAAGAATTCAAGTCAACAACTTTGCGAAGCAGTGATATCATAAGTCCAAACAATTACAGAAAACTCAAGATAGGATCATATATATCCAGTGATGGAAACTTGAGTTGATTGCATCAAATCTAAAACTGCTGCTATGGGAGGAATTCTAAGTTGCTGCTTTTGAGGATGATTTTTCCATGGAAGGTTGCCATGCTAGAAAATCAGGTGTTTGATAAAAAAGAGAGAGCCCTTGGTTGAAAAAGGGAGTAAGAAGATGTTTGGATGATGAAATAGCTAGATTAGCAGTTGAGAGTAAAAGAATAAAAGAAGAAAACCAGGAAGTTTTGGATTATAAATAATAACAGTTCATTTAATTCTGCACCTCTCATCCTCTCTGAATCCCCTCAGACTCATCTTCTAATTCCTTTCTTTCCTTTACTCAATCAATTTCTCAGTAAATTTAAGTAATAAATTTTGAAAAACAGGCTCCCAGCATGGATCATAACTCACTGACACTGTCAAAGAAAAATCACAAGCCTCAGATATCTATCTCCCATAAAATCCTTGCTATACTACCTGATGAACTCTTAAGGAGAAAAAGGATAATAAAAACTGATAATATTATCCAATCCCCTAACTATACGGAAGTTTTTAGTCTTTCCCCCCATGGGGCAGGAGGACTATCCCCGCTCCGAAGTACCACACTAGGAACTCAAGCTCACCCCCCAATTTAGGGCTAAGATTACCGCATGACCTGTTCACACGCCCTCCCCCCCCCCCCCCCACTCCACCCGCTTGGGTCACAGGCCCGTGCTTATTGAGCCCGGTTCTAGAGTTAAGGTTAACTATGGGCGACTTTCTATATTACAAACTAAATTACATACTAAACTAATCAATTCTCTCTCTCTCTCACTCTCTCTCTTTATTTATATAGAAGATTGATCAAATGAGAATGAATTTGAGTAAGAAATAAGAATAAATCTAAATATCTATCTCTGTGTAATCTACAATCCAGATTAGATTATGCATAAAAAATATGCATTTCATGCAATAAAATGTAGAGCATTAAAATTATGCATTATATGTATCAAAATATCGATACATTAAAACAATACATTCCACGCATAAGTTTTCGTGTGAATACATCTTGGCCATTCATTTAATCAAAATCTATATATCAAATTCATTCTTATTTCTTAACTTAGAACCCATTCTCGCCATAACTACCCCATATATATGGATTAGTTGAAATGGGAATCAATCCTTGAAATGGAAACGTGAGTCCGTGCAAATTCAGTACGGATTCATGCACACATAGTATGTTGTAAACACATAGTATGTTGTAATGCACATTCAGTTTTTCTCCCAAAACAACGTGAATCCGTACTGAATATTGCAGTGAGTCCCAAAAAATGAATATGCATTAAAATGCAGTGAATTTGTACCAAATATGCACTAAACTCACGTTTCCATTTTAAGGACTGGTTCCCATTTGAACCAATCCATATATATAACAGAGTTGGATGACATTGTATATTTGATTTACGGAGAGAGAATGTTGTGCTTAGATGTGAAAACTTCTGCATTTTCGATCCGCTTGATATACTTTCCAAGCACAAAAAAAAAAAAAGCATCACTCACTTTTTACTTTTTATAATATTAACTCAACTTTCATTATCACAATTTCATCCCATATCGAATCACTCTCTCAAAATTGAAGAAGTGTAGAATGAAAAAACTGAAGTTAATTTAATTGCTGAAGGAAAATCTATTCTATCCCTATATTATGCAAAATTATCTATATTAACACCTGAACTATCTAGGTTCTACCTGCGCATCTCATCTCATCTCCTCAGGTAAATCTGGTCGAAATATTCCATCGACGGGAAGGAGAAGATGGGATAGTAGAAATTACTTGTAATTTATAAAGTCAAATTCAAGAAGAAGAAAATCGGTGGAAACATACAAAATCGCGCCGATGTTGCTTCAATGATTTCAACACATACTTTGATCACTTTTTTTCCATAAAATAATACAGGAAACAACACCACATACCTGAATTTCCTTCAAACAAGAGAGCAAGCAAGTGGGTTTCGCAGCAACTTCTACTTCGTGTTGAGAGGTCAACAGAAAGTTTACCGCGACGGTTTTGAACATCAAAGAGAGAAGAAGACGATGCCTATTTTAATTTAGTATTAACGCTTATAAGGTCCCCGAGCTTATCAACTAGCTTATTACTATATATATATATAATAATAGGGCGTCGTTAAACGACGCCCGTGATGTTGTTTCTTTCCTTTTTTTCTTGGGCCTGGTTTGGCTGTTTATTCTGACGTCGTTTCTTTCCTTTTTTTTTTTTTTCGCGGTGCTACTTATCTTCTTCGTTCCTTTTCTTTTCTGATTTGTTCTCTTCACGCTGCGTTGCTTCTTTTCTATTAATCGACACTAGCATTAGGTTGCTCCTTCCATCGAATTGGAGGACGAGGAAAGGCTGCATAAGTAGAGCACGTTATATTCTCTTCAGAATTGTCAACCGGGGTTGCTTTCGATGACGTCGATTCCCAATTCAAGTTTCTCTAACTGAGTTAGTCTTCTTATACTGCCTTGACAAATGTAGACCTGCTCAGGAAGTAAGGTCTTCATATTAAGTATACCCTGTCCTCACCAGTAAGATGTTCCGCGTTGCTTTATTTGTTATTTGGTTGGCTTTTGATACTTGTAAGGTTTGCTACCTGTTTTTTGGCCAATTACTTTTCTATGTGTATATCTATGTCTATATAATAACTCTGAAGTATGTATTTTGTGTTTTTTGATGTTTGTGTTTCTGGAAATTGTTTTGTGCTACTTTATTTGTTATTTGGCTGGCTTTTGATGCTTGCTTAATTTAATATTTAGATGATTGTTCTATTATTTCTGATGTTCATGTGACCTCGGCTTCGACTGCTCTCCATTCTTATGATCATTTAAATACTGCTCCGTTGTGTCAGAGTGCGACGAACACGATCAGTTTTTTTAATTGTAACGACAATCAGTGTGTTAATGGAAGTAGTCAACACGAAATTTTAATGGATGGCCGGTCTGTTGGTGCTGCCACTTATGTTGGATCACCTTCTGTTCGTAATCATCGTCGTACTGATGTGGCTCCTCATATGTCGCCCGTGTTTTCTACAGCCATGAGTGGTCTTCCGAATTATGATAATGGTCAACGGCTTGGTGTTTCCATGGATATGGATGTTTCGATTCCTTATGTTCAAACCTTACCTCAGCTGGCTACTGCTAGGAGATTGTCCACTGGCATAACTATTAGCGAGCCATGTTCCGCGTACAGTGTTCGAGGTTCCTGTTCTCAGGGGTTTTCGGAATCTAACGATGTACTTGGCAAAGGAAAAAGGAAACTATATGAGATACCGGTCGATGGTTCCTATGGTAATCTTTGTTTTTTGTTTATACTTTGTTTTCTATCTGTGATTTCTGTTTTTACACTGTTTGTGCCTGCTTTCTTTTGTGCAGGGTTACTACTTATCAAAGGAAATATGTGTCAGACTTTTGCTACTGCCGGGTCCGCTGTTGGTGGCGGTTCACTTTCGTCCGCTTACGGTGCGCCTGCAAGTGATGTTGCGCCTCCAGGTTAAGGTTCTTTTATTCGTATTGTCAATCAGGTTTACTTGGTTTATGTTTACGCTTGGATTATTTATGCTATTGGTCTGTAGTTGTAGGTTGTTTAACTTGCCTCACGTTCATGTTTTTTTTGGGTAGGAACGCGTAACGATTTTCGGTATTTCTCTACGCCGAGTATTGCTCATGTCGGTACATCACTTACACGTGGACGTACGCACTTTCTTTCTTTGTAATCAGTGTCTTTTTCTTTTTTCTTTATTGTTCATGGCTTATCTTATACTGCTGTTTTCGCAGACCAACCACACGTTCCCGAGCCGGTGTCTTTCACCTCTGTTGTCATCTCGCAGCTGCCTATTCTGACACATAATTTGCCTGGTCCGTCGAACGGTGGATCGGAGGCCTCTGCAGATCCATCCTCATCTACAGCAACAACTCAGCGTAATGGCTCTTTTTTTATGATTTACGTTTTCCTGTATGTTTAGGCTTCACCTTTACTGGTGAATATGCATTATCGGAATTTTTTAACTTTATTTTTTCTTACAGCCCGCTGTCATGTCCCGAGCCCGAGACAAACACGGGCAAGGAGGCGGTTAGCAACTTCCATGGAGAATAACAGGGGTGCGTTCGGTGTCCTTTCTGTTTGGTGTCTTTATTCCGTTTCGAATGTTTTGCAATTGACGTTTCCTTAACATGTTTTCTCTTTGCTGTGTTCTATGTAGGGGCGCCGGATGCGTACGTATCGATGGGTCGGTGTGACCGGGCTTGCCGCCATTGCAAAGCATTGTTTTGGCTTGAAGAGAGAATTAAGCATGGAAGTGCTCGATCTCCAGATTACCATCGCTGTTGTATGGGTGGTAGGGTCTGATTACGTCACCAGCCTCAATACCCGGTTTATATAAGGCAGTTGTTAACGGATGTGCATTTTATGGAAAATATAAGAGCTTACAATTCGATGTTTGCTATGATTTCTCTGGGAGCAGACGTGGATGACTCAATTAACAGAGGTCGTGGCCCGTACGTCTTTAAAATCTCAGGACATATTTACCATCGGATTGGTGGCCTTTGTCCGGCCGGTGACAAGGACCCACGTTTTCTACAGTTGTATATACACAAAGCGAGGTCAACAATCGGCTGCAGCATTTTGACAGCAGCGGCAGAACATTGCGTCCGAACATTGTAGAAAATCTGATCTGTTTGCTAGATGATAACAATGAATTGGTTAGGATATTCAGAACTGCAAGGGACATGATAGCTGCTGGTAACGTTCCTGACTTCAAAATTAGATTGTTTGCAGTGACGGGGTCGCGACAGCATGATCTACCGGCTGGGGATTCGATAGGTGCCATCATTTATGAAGGAGGGCCCGATACGGGAACCGAATACGATGTCATTATTCGGAAGAAGGCTGGGGATCCGGAAAGGGTGAGTAAACTACATCCATGCTACATGTCATTCCAATTTCTGCTGCTCTTTGTTTTTGGGGAAGATGGTTTTCATATTGGTCTACGATTATGGGATGTTAATACTCAGACGGTAGATGAGGATAAAAATATGTCTATGAAGATGTACTATGCGTATCAGCTTCATGACCGATTTTAGCAATATACTTTGTTAACAAGGGCTGGGAGGTTGTTTCAGCAGTATGTTGTTACTGCCTACTGTAGTGTTGAACAGTACCGGTTGGATTTTATTCGGGAGCATCAGGACGACATCAGAAATGATTACCTCTCAGGTTTGTATGATGCCATTGCTCGAGGTGATCGAAGTGGCTCGGATGTAGGAATGCGAACTATTCTTCCTGCATCATTTGTTGGTGGTCCACGTTATATGTATAGTCACTATCTCGATGCTCTCGCCATTTGCCGGGTTCATAATAACCCTTCCTTCTTCATTACATTTACATGCAATGTCAGATGGCCAGAAATATTAGAGTTTATGGAACAGTTTCCGGATGTTAGCGTAGCGGACAGACCGGATGTCGTTGATCGGGTATTTGAGCAAAAAATTCATCATTTGGTCACGTATCTGCGTGACGGCCGACCTTTTGGTTCGGTTGTAGCTGGTAAGTTCTGCTTCTTATTTAGGTGTAGTTGTGCATATATCATTTACCGTATATTTGCTCGACTAATTTACTGTTTTTATTTAGTTTTGTATACAGTTGAGTTTCAAAAGCGTGGACTGCCACACTGTCACTTGCTCCTCTAGATATAATCTCATTCAAGGGTACGTACAAATGCAGACATCGATCGGTATGTATCTGCCGAGTTGCCTAACAGAGGGTTTGATCCAGAAGGTCATCGCATTGTCACATAGCTTATGATGCACGGCCCTTGCGGAGAGGCTAATAAGTCAGCTGTCTGTATGAAGGACAGTGATACGTGTAAGAAAGGTTTTCCAAAGCCGTATTGTAATGCCACATCTATCGACAAGAAAGGCTACGTCCACTACCGCCGTAGACCTACGGGAAATACGACGATAAGTCAGAACGTTCAGCTAGATAATGGCTATGTTGTGCCACATAATATGCAACTTCTAAGCAGGTTTTATGCGCATATCAATGTCGAGTATTGCGAATGGACGATGTTAATCAAATATCTATTCAAATATATTTCTAAAGGTACGGATCGCATTGTCACACAGATAACTAGATTTGTTGGAGACACACCGTCGACGAGCCAAGCACGTCCAATCAGAATTGATGAAATAAAAAATTATATTGATGCAAGGTATATAGGACCGCACGAAGCCTGTTGGCGGATATTAGGATTCGATATCCATTACAGAGACCCGCCGGTTCAGATATTAGTTGTTCATTTGGAAAATATGCAGCGTATTAGCTTCCGTATAAATGAGACTTTGGAATCTATCATGAACAATCCGAGCAACAAGAAGACCACACTTACACAATGGTTGGACTTCAATGCTCATTCTACGTTGGGAAGACATTTGACATATCTAGAGTTTCCCTCAGAGTTCGTTTGGAATGGCCCTCAAAAGTTTTGGTCTCGAAGGCAAAATCATAACAGGCCATCTGTTGGCAGATTAGCGTATGTACATCCAAGTGCTGGTGATTTGTTTTATGAGCGAATTTTGTTGTGCCATCGAAAAGGCTGTGTGTCGTTTCCAGACATACGTACGGTCAGGGGTCGTACTTATGCCAAAAATAAAGTGTTGGTATATAATCGGATATTTGCGCCGTTTTGTGCGGAAGCGAAAATAAATTGCGTAAAATAAATCGCACAAGGATTTATAGAGGTTCGGCTATTAACGAAGCCTACGTACTCTCTCGATGTATCTTTTTCCTTAGGATTAAGATCAAAACCTCTACGCCTCTCTTCTATCGGTCGAGGGATTACCGTTACAAGCTCATCTTCTGTCGGTCCGAGTAAAACCGTTTTTCCTTTTCTATTGGATAAGGAATCAACCATTCTAGCTTTCTATGGGTACTAGATAAACCTCACTAAGATAGCGATTGCGATTCTAACAATGTCGGATACTTGATCCTAATAACACCGAATCCAATCGTACCTTTTCTTTTACCTCTCGTGTATAATGTTGAATGTATAAACACTCAAACTGACAATATAAGCTCAATATTACAACAACAATGTAAGTATATGATTCTCAGATGTATATCTCGTTTGCTTGAAGTTGTTGTTCTCAAACAATACCATAAGAATGGTATTTATAGGCATTTTTCATAAACTAGCCGTTGCTGCCAGTTGTCTAGCTAGCGTGCGCTAGCTCTTCCATTTTAGCGTGCGCTAACTCATTAGCGTGCCTGTAGCGTGCGTTAGACTGTGCCCAGTTTCAGTCCAGTAGCTTCGTTTCTTCTTTAGCGTACGTTATGCCTCCTGCCTTACGTACATTGTCTCACTTACTTAGCGTACGTTAACCATGATTGAGTAGCGTGCGTTAACGTAATATATCCGTTGCCTTTACTTGTCAAACTATCCGTTTGATACTTGACTTTCCGCCGAATCTTTCCAACGTTCTGATTGACTTGATTCAAACTGATTAGCGTGCGCTATACTGTTCCTTGTAGCGTGCGCTAATGCTGACTTCATTGCATACGTCATTCTGTGTTTGAATTCCTTCACAACGGTAACAAGACTTCGATAGCGTGCGTTAATGGTGATGTGTAGCGTGCGCTATCCCATCAGCTGACTTCACTGCAGCTTACTTCGAAACTTGGCTGGAATGCAGATTACTCCTCGTTAGCGTGCGCTAACATATATGCCTTAGCGTGCGCTAATGCAGTCCAGATTGCAACTTTTTGCGTCTTCGTCTGCTTCGTTGTTTTGCTTCGCCTCGATGTTGTTTTGTTGTTTATCAACTTTAATCATCAAAACATAAATTAAATATTGTGTGGAATAAATATTCCAACAATCTCCCCCTTTTTGATGATTACAAAATAACTCTTGAATTGGATAATCTGTAAAAAATAATATATGTATATTTCTACGAATCAAAGTTTTCGGCTTTGATCGTTTCATTAGTTTCTCCAATTCTCTTTTCTTTTCGACATCTCCTTTATTTTTCAACCCCGTCGTTTTTCATTTTTCAATTTTTCAACTTCCCCTATTTGTATGCTTTTCTTTTCTTTTCGACTTCTTCAATTTTTCTCATTTTTATCTCAATTCATCTCCTTCTCCTTTTTTATCTCAATTCATATCTTTCTCCCCCTTTTTGTCTTCATCAAAAAGTAAAAAAATATAAAGGATACCAAATGAAATATAAATATGCATGATACCAATTTATGCATTAATAAGGGTATAAACTCCCCCTGAAAATATTATTTTCCCTCAAAAATATTCCTTCTCCCCCTTTGTAAAATATCATTTGTCAAAATTTATTTTTAGGGATCCAACCTATAGTGGGTTTTTCTTTTGAAACGTAGACGATATTTGAAATGTTTGTTCCTTTAGGAACCCAAATCTTTTTAATTTTATTGTCCTTATTGGGCTTTTGTAATTTGAAATGTGATGCCCGATTTTCAAATATTTTTCACATCGGGGTATTTTGAAATTGACGGATTCGTTTTACGAACGTGATTTGAATCCTAACCCCTCTTTATTTAGAGTGTATTTTTGAACCGAGAGCATATTTTCAAATTTCTCGTTTCCGAGAGAAAATTTCTTCGTTAAGTTCTTGAGCTCGGTTTGAATTTTAACAAGATCATTCTTTAAAATATTCTCGTTTTCAACGCATTTTGAATGATCGATCTCGACAAATTTCCCTTTTTCGAGTATTTTGGAATTTTCAATTTCCAAAGTTTTATATTTAGACTTGAGGGATTTAATTTCAATTAAAGTATTTTGATAGTCCGTATGTAATAACTCGAATGCTTCAAAAAGTTCGTCGTAAGAATTACTTATTTGGCTTTCGACGTCGCTATCGTCGAATGAACTCCGTGCCATGAGCGCGAGATTATTTTGTTCAAGAAAATCTTCATCGGGATCTTCGTCGCTCCATGTTGCGATTAGAACCTCCTTTTGCTTTACTCGACAGTTCTTAGCAAAGTGGCCTGGTTTACCACATAATCGACAAGTGTTGTCGAATTTCTTAGGTTCGCCCGCTTGAATGTCCTTCTTCGTCCGGTTTAATAAGTGTTGGAACTTATTAATATTTGTGGCATAATATGCCATTTCTTCATCACTTTCGTCCACCGGAATTTCTTCTTTCTTTCTCGGCACCTTAGCCTTGAAGGCTATCGATTTTTCCTTCGGTTTTGGTTTGGCATTCCAAGATTTTAGAACAATCTTGTAGTTGATAAGTGAACCAACGATAGCACTAAAATCGAGAGTGTTTAAATCTTTAGATTCCATAATTGCCGTAACCGTACCGTCCCATTCTCGAGGTAGTGATCGGAGAATTTTCTTTACTTTCTCACTACTCGAAAGTGGTTTTCCGAAACATGCTAATCCATTAGTGATGACCGAGAATCGGTCGAGCATAATCGAGATGGATTTGTCGTCCTTCATTTGGAATAATTCATAATCGTGAAGGAGCATGTTTATCTTCGTCTCCTTGACTTGAGACGTACCTTTGTGTGTTACCTCAAGCATTTTCCAGATTTCTTTGGCACTATCACACGATGATATCCGGTTGTGTTCTTCCGGATTTAAAGCACAGTATAATAATTGCGTCGCTTTGCAATTATAATGGTCATTTTTCCAATCCGCATCGTCATACTCTTCAAAGGTTTTGAGAGTTCCATTTGAGTTCGTCGGGATTTTGGGACCAAGACAAATCACCTTCCAAAGTTCGATGTCGTAAGCTCGAATGAATATCGACATCTTCTTCTTCCAAGTCATGAAGTTCGCGCCATCAAAAAATGGTGGTCAGTTGAGAGCAAGGCCTTCGACGGGAGCCATTTGGAACGCCATTGGATCTTTTCTCTTCGGATGTTAAGCCGCGTATTGGAGTACCGCTCCGATACCAATTGTTGGTATATAATCGGATATTTGCGCCGTTTTGTGCGGAAGCAAAAATAAATTGCGGAAAATAAATCGCACAAGGATTTATAGAGGTTCGGCTATTAACGAAGCCTACATCCTCTCTTGATGTATCTTTTTCCTTAGGATTAAGATCAAAACCTCTACGCCTCTCTTCTATCGGTCGAGGGATTACCGTTACAAGCTCGTCTTCTATCGGTCCGAGTAAAACCGTTTTTCCTTTTCTATTGGATAAGGAATCAACCACTCTAGCTTTCTATGGGTACTAGATAAACCTCACTAAGATAGCGATTGCGATTCTAACAATGCCGGATACTTGATCTTAATAACACCGAATCCAATCGTACCTTTTCTTTTACCTCTCGTGTATAATGTTGAATGAATAAACACTCAAACTGACAATATAAGCTCAATATTACAACAACAATGTAAGTATATGATTCTCAGATGTATATCTCGTTTGCTTGAAGTTGTTGTTCTCAAACAATACCATAGGAATGGTATTTATAGGCATTTTTCATAAACTAGCCGTTGCTGCCAGTTGTCTAGCTAGCGTGCGCTAGCTCTTCCATTTTAGCGTGCGCTAACTCATTAGCGTGCCTGTAGCGTGCGTTAGACTGTACCCAGTTTCAGTCCAGTAGCTTCGTTTCTTCTTTAGCGTACGTTATGCCTCCTACCTTACGTACGTTATCTCACTTACTTAGCGTACGTTAACCATGATTGAGCAGCGTGCGTTAACGTAATATATCTGTTGCCTTTACTTGTCAAACTATCCGTTTGATACTTGACTTTCCGCCGAATCTTTCCAACGTTCTGATTGACTTGATTCAAACTGATTAGTGTGCGCTATACTGTTCCTTGTAGCGTGCGCTAATGCTGACTTCATTGCATACGTCATTCTGTGTTTGAATTCCTTCACAACGGTAACAAGACTTCGATAGCGTGCGTTGATGGTGACGTGTAGCGTGCGCTATCCCATCAGCTGACTTCACTGCAGCTTACTTCGAAACTTGGCTGGAATGCAGATTACTCCTCGTTAGCGTGCGCTAACATATATGCCTTAGCGTGCGCTAATGCAGTCCAGATTGCAACTTTTTGCGTCTTCGTCTGCTTCCTTGTTTTGCTTCGCCTCGATGTTGTTTTGTTGTTTATCAACTTTAATCATCAAAACATAAATTAAATATTGTGTGGAATAAATATTCCAATATAGAGCTGCGTTTGAGGCAATGGTCTTGCTAGCAGGTGATGGGAATGGTCGTTGGCATTAGTAGAGGCAGGTTTAACGGCTACAGCATCAGAGATTAGGCAGTTGTTTTGTCAGATTCTAATATTCTGCGATGTCACTAACCCCATAGGTCTATGGAATCAGCATTGGCGCCTCATGAGTGACGATGAACCAAGAATATTGTCACAGCTTCTACATATTCCGGAGGTAAACCTTACTGATCAAGAGTTACAAGGCAGAATTTGGTACGAGTTGGAAGGGACTCTTAGGTTCTATGGAAAGTCCGTTACAGATTTCGGCATGCACCTTCCTTCACCTGATTTGCTTCACATTCTAAGAAACAGAACAATTATGGAAGAAATAAGTTATGATCCAGATGCTATGGCCAACGAAAGAGATCGGTTACTGCCAAAGATTAACAATGACCAGCGAGCGGTTTTCGATGCCGTTATCCAGGCCGTATCTGATAACAGGCAACGATTAGTTTTTGTTTACGGTGACGGAGGCACAGGAAAGACTTTTATATGGAAGAGTATAATTTACTCACTCAGGGCTGAGCGAAAGATAATTCTTGCAGTTGCTTCCTCCGGTATCGCGTCGCTTCTCTTACCGTCAGGCTGTACTGCTCATTCTAGATTCAAACTGCCGCTGGACCTCACAAACGAGTCTATATGCACGATCAAGAAGCACACTCAGTTGGCTGATCTGTTGATACACACAGATGTAATTATTTGGGACGAGGCCCCTATGAGTGAACGCAGATGCTTTGAAACTTTGGACCGTACTTTGCGGGATTTGCTAGACATGACAAATGATGTCTTCGGCAAGAAATCAGTCATACTAGGTGGTGACTTCAGGCAAACTCTGCCTGTGAAGAAAAGATCCCGAAACAGCAGATCATAGGATCGTGTATTACTGAATCATATTTGTGGAAATATTTCGAAGTTTATACGTTGACAAACAATATGCGCCTAAGGGGATTGCAAAGTTCTCCTGAAGAGGTAAATCATAGTAGAGCATTTTCTCAGTGGTTGCTGAATGTAGGGAATGGTACTATCGGTCAACCAGACGATGCAGATCCGGAAAATACTTCATGGATACAGATACCTGAAATGTATCGCATTGATGATAATGAGAATGCAGGACTGGACCTTATACGGTTCGTATATGATGATAACATACTTCAGTCAACGACCGTCGAAGCGTTGCAGGAGAGAGCAATAGTTTGTTCGAAAAACGAAACAGCTGATGCCATAAACTCGGATATTTTGAAAATGTTGTCTGCGCCCAGCCATACTTACACAAGTGAGGACATTGCTATACCACGCGGAAACGACGGAGGGGCAGCCGAGTTACTTTACCCACCAGAGTACCTTAACACACTTACATTCGCCGGAATCCCGCCCCATAATCTTGAACTGAAAATTGGTGCGCCTATTATGCTGCTCAGAAATCTTAACTTAGCGGGAGGCCTTTGCAATGGCACACGTATGATCGTAACACAGATGCTTGCTCGGGTTATCGAAGCCAGGATTATTACCGGCACCAGAATGTTGCAGAAAGTGTTACTTTCACGGATCATGCTGTTTAACAGAGACGAACAACTCCCATTCATATTCAAAAGAAAGCAATTTCCGGTTAAAATTTGTTACGCAATGACCATTAACAAGAGCCAAGGACAGTCATTGAACAAGATAGGTGTCTTCTTACCTGAACCAATATTTGGTCATGGTCAATTATATGTGGCACTTTCAAGAGCAACGAGTCCTGCAGGATTGAAGATTCTCATCAAAGATCAGCCAAACAGACCGTCCAATACTACAAAAAATATCGTATACAAGGACTTTTTAGAAAGCGTTGTCAGACGCCAGGTTTTGGTCATAACAAATCTGATTATCATACTCTTTTTTGTTAGCATCAGTACCAATAGGAATACAACTAACTATAAATATTTTTGAGCGACTTACTTTACATACAACCTGGCTATATATTATCTGCTGCTTTAACTTTTCTTTCTTCTCTGTTTTTTAAGTTTATCTTTGCAGATATTAGAGAATATTGCTTTACCGTGTGTTACCATGGCTAGCTAGGGTTGCTATGATTCTTAAAATGCGATAACACTGACAACAAGTCGTGTACTGGTTCTGTGACATTCTTATCTGAAACCTACACATACGGACCTATGCTGTTTCGCTTATTCTAATATTGGATATCTGTACAAATTCTTTTCTCTTTGTTTACTCGATTCTAGGATCACGACTGATGCATGGTTGACAAACCATATCCATTCACAGAAGCAACAAAAAATGAATCCGTTGATTTCCTACATTAAGGTGAATCTAGCATGGTAGGTAGGTTCTCGGTTAGATTAAGTGGTATATGTTATTTGCCTAACCTGTTCTTATATTTTTGGCACTTTCATTTCACGAAAACACTGTTTACCAAATCCATGTATCCATGAATATTAATGAATCCTGCATTTCATTTAATTTATAGGAAAATGTCGGATTATAAAAGATCAGCTGCCACTGCAAAATCCATTGGAAAGAGACCGGTTGAGGAAATTGAAATCACTGGTGTAGCAAATATCGGTCTAGCAGACATTGGCAAGGGCGTGCGTGTTAAAGTGTATCGAAAATGGGCACTAACGCCAACAAGAGGCTCGCGACAACCAACTTTTAGCTGCATACTACTGGATCAACAAGTGATATAATTTTTTTGCCCTGTTTTAGAACATGTAATCAGTTCATTATCTCTTAACATGTCCATTTCTTCGTTATGGTACAGGGCGGGGCGATACAGGCAAATGCAGAAGGCCGGGAACGTATCCGCTTCGACAAGACTCTTGGTGTAAATGAAGCATATACAATTACCGAATTTGGATTATTAGATACAAAACCGTGGATGCGTACACTGCCAAATCCTTTCACACTAATATTAGGAAGTGCTACAGACATTCAACCGTTTTCTGGAAATGGCTTTCCAGCACATCATTTCAACTTTGCTACCTATGACGAGTTATATTTACGTGCTGATAGGAATGACATCGTATTAACAGGTAAATGTCATCGCCGCTATTATTTTATCTCCATTACCTTTGTTGAGTGCATGTTTCTAAATGCAGATTATATCGGTTGTGTTCTGAATGCCGGTGACTTGCAAGAACCCAGGGTTCCCAGCCAAAAGCAAGTTATCTGGAGAGATATAATGCTCCGTAACTTAGAGTAAGTCTTGACACATCCACAGATGCACCAATGTTTCCCGGTGATAATCAAATAACGCTCCATTTTTCTTGCAGAGGAGACACTGTCAGATTCACTTTATGGAATGAAAATGCCAAAACATTTGACAAATACGCATATGAAAAAGAAGCTAAGCCAACTGTAATGGTAGTTAGTTCTTGCTGGGTCAAAACATACGGAGGTAATAAGATTATTACATGTACACATTCATGACAAGTGCGTGACCGTATAACTCATAAATGAAACGTTAAATGCAGGGTTACAATTTTCCAGCACCCCCGCCACCTGCTACTACTTCAACCCTGCCATTCCTGAAATGGATTATATACTGAGCATGTGAGTTGTTAAAAACCAAAATATGTATCATAAATTCAAACATATTAATATCATATGTTGCAAAAATCCTAACAACGAAACATTCCTTTCAATATTCGTGTTTACAAATGATATTTTGTTGCACGCTATGGCCGGGACGCTGCGCGCGCTAGCTCGGCAGTGTAGCGCACGCTGTCGAGTCAGCCAGCGTACGCTATCGGGCCTGGGCAGAGGGATTCTGAGGTTCTGGACTCGGTCAGGATCGGCAGGTAGCGCACGCTACTGTCGGTCGTAGCGCGCGCTAACCGGCAGGGGTAGCGCACGCTGCCGGCCGACTAGCGTACGTTACCTGGGTGAGTTTGTTAGTCCAGTGGCTACTGGACAGGTCGGCTAGCGCGCGCAGGCTTCCGGCCGTAGCGCACGCTAGCGGGAGTCGGGCGGTCGAGTCATGGTCGGCAGAATTGGTCGGTGGTGCCGGGTCATGCGGGCCATGGCCGAGAGTGCTCGGCCGATACTGGCCGATAGCGCACGCTAGGCCGGGAAGGCTAGCGCACGCTAGTTCCGGCCCAGTATATAAATGACAGACCAGCGACTTTCTCCGTCATTTTTCATTTCATTTCTCTTCGGTCCGCGGCTGGGGTTTCGGAGGAGACGAAACCATGTTGTTGAACAACAAATCCATGAAGTTTCTGAGTTTATATCACCGATCAATCGTCCTATAACATCCTTCGATCCAGCGAATCAAGGTTAGATCTTTAGAACCCTACTTTTGGGTAGATTTGGGGGTTTTCGCGTTTTTGTCCGATTCGTTCCGTTTTGTCGATTAATTCATGATGAATATGATTAATCTTGTTGGTATTCTTAGTTTCCCTATGGATTCATGGTATATTTCGTGATTTTTACGGAATCGAGAGGGTTTGGTTGTGGTCCGCCCTCGTTGTTGTTTATATACGAATATACATGAATCGTAGGCGGGTTTTCGGGTGTATTCCAATTCCGTATTCATTTAGAAATGGTTGTGATTGTATTCTTCGAATCGTTAGGTTCGGTTTCATTGGTTCCTAGCGTTCGTCGGTGACTTTACTTTCCGTTCGTTGCGTCGTCAATAATTCAAGGCAAGTATTTTTGGGAACCTTTATGCTTAACGTGGAATGGTAATGTATTTTATGTGTGATTTGCTCACCTCGTGTTGGTCCGACGGGATCAAGGAGGGAATCCAAAGGTTTGCATCCCGGATTCATGAGTTTGTTTAGCTAGCTAGTGCGGGAGGGTCCTTAGAGGCCTCGTGCGGGAATTTATGATATGACTCTGTTCCCAAGGCGATGCATGTGCGTGTTTTGCTTTATATATAGCCAGTGCGGGAGGGTCCTTAGAGGCCTCGTGCGGGAATTTATGATATGACTCTGTTCCCCAGGCAAATTGTTTGACTGTTTATTTCCGGAAAGGACATGTCTAGTTTTGGTTTTTGAAATGATATTGGTGCATATACTATGAAATGTGTAAGCGATTGGTTTGCCTTGATTACTTATACTAGCATAATTGCTAACCCCTTTGGGGGACCCGTTGTCGGGGAAATTCTTGTTATGGATTTCAGGTTATGTTCAGCCAGACGAGCGGGCGCTGGGATGGTACGAGGATGTCGGCCAAGGTTGTTGACATGTGCAATTGAGTCTTGTTATTTCCTACTGTCTCTTTTGATGTGGATGGTTTCCAAATTGTAAACTTATAGATTGTACTCGCGAGTACTTAGGCTTTTCCTTTCGGATTGTGTTTGGACTTCGTTGGAGTTACTGTATTTGTCGGTTGATGTTTATTATGCCGGTTGTACCGGACGTGTTGTTTTATGTTCTTGTTGTTAACAATTGTTTCCTTGCTAACTGAGACGGTTAGTCGATAGGTGTTTTCTTGTGTTAGCCTGGTGGATCCCACGTAGGGGTCCACGGCGCTGTAATACACCTCGAATATCTTGGGGGTGTTACAGAAAATGGTATCGGAGCTCTAGGTTTATGGATACCTAGGCTTGTTGGTTATTTGGGTCTAGTTGTGTTTTGTTTTGCACATTGTCACACCGCTGCAGATCTCAAGACATCCGGTGCTCGTAAGTTTTCCTTACTCGATTCTCTTGTTTTCTCGTATTGAAATTCCACTTCTTGAATCGTGATTGCCTCTCTCGTACTTATCGCCGAGTTGTTTTTCGATCCATCCGGTTTGTGTACTTTTGATTCTAGTAGTGCGCCGTCCTTTGTCTCTCTGGAGTATGTGCGCCGTTCTGGGCTTGACCGGTTGTCGCTTTGCGAGCCTTCCATCGCTAAACTTCCTAGCATTGGTGGGATCGTTGGTGATTGAAAGATCCGAGTTTTGCTCCGTGGTATATTGTGAGAGGGCTTGACTCTCTAGTCTTTTGTTGTATGATGGAACCTGTGTTTGGTAATTGCGATATACTAAATGTATGTTGATCCGAATGTACCGATGAGTTGGACAGAAGGGTGCGGTATGATGTAGAAGTTTTGAACATTGATATGTTCGGTATAGGTATTGATGGCGAGTTTGTTGAGAAACTCACATAGCCGGTTTCGACATACGTCCAAATCGGTGATCTTTAGTTCTGTTGTCAAACTTGAAGAGATAGTTTGACATATGCTTGGAATTAGTATTCCCGAGTTGCGCTTGTTGAACTGGTGATTTTTGAATGCCGTATATGCGTGTGTACGGAAATTGTTGGTACTTGGCTAATTATTGTTATTTACAACCAATGTGTTTCTATTAATAATAATACATGCGGCGTGCATGCTTGAAAATCTCTGAGACTTGATCGTATTGTGGGTTTTTGAAAAGTGACATGAATTTGGGCGAGCCAGCCTTGTATTTTCAAATAAAACCTTGTGTCGGTATTTAAAGGTCGTGTATAAAAGTGTTTAGGACATTTTATAAAATGCTACCACTGTTAAGCCCTTGTCGTGTTTAAAAGGGTCTTGAAAACGATTTTTAACTTATCGGTTTTATTTTTGAATAACTAGAGTATACGATTTTAAAAATCAGATTAGCTTGGGGAAACCTAGGCTGTCGAGTCAAGTTGTGTTTTTTTTTGAGTTTTGTCTCGTCGGATTTTGTCTGACTTAGTCGCATCGCGACGCGTCGTTTGAGATCATTGGTCGTGATTAGTATCGAGGGGCGGTCGTCACTTACGTGCGACCTATGGATGTAAAACTCCCTTCCATGTGTTGTGCCTCGTGTGACACGAGTTATTTGTATGATTAGTCGATTGAATGATGGAATCCTTCCGTGGATTTTGATTTCACGATATGTGTTTATTAGACTCTCGTATTTGGTTTATACGAGGAGTGTCGTCTCTGCTGATGTACTTTCGTACCGTATTTTATCCGCTGCATGAGTTCTTTCAAACGGCTTTCGGTATTTTGCAAACTGAGTTTTATTTTGTAAAACCGATTCCTTGAATCAAGTTTTGGCATTTTGGCCTTGAATATTTCATGATGGTTTGACAAATGATTTTGTGAGCTTTGGAAAAATATTACCGTCATTGGTCTTTTTAGCATTTTCGAAATGAGATGGGAAATTGTGCTTAGCCTGGTAAACCCGTGTGAGAAAGGTTTACGGCATGTAACTTTTCGGATATGTTCTGTTGTTGTCTCTGTGGGTCATTAGCGCACGCTACGCTTTGCGGCTAGCGCGCGCAAGAGTGCGTTGGTAGCACGCTAAGGGGAGGATAGCGCACGCTACCTGGTAGTTCAGGGCAGTCCAGGAGCTACTGGACTGGGTCTGAAGTTCTCGTTAGCGCACGCTAACACTTGGGGTTAGCGCACGCTAACAGTGTATTTTTGGTCAGGAGTTTTGTTTGGTGCCGTGATAGCACACGCTAACCTTAATGATTAGCGCACGCTAATTGTGTCGATATAAATCTGGACACCGATCTAGAAGTTGCATTTTCTTCATTTCTTCTTCTTCCTCCATGAGTTTGAGACGAGCGACTCGGTTTCGCATCCGGCTGATTTTTCTTCCATCCAAAGGTGTTTTGAGTATCCTAGATGATTTTTAACATCATCTAATCCATTGTTCTTCGCGAATCTAGGTATTTTCTTGAATCCCTAGAGTTGACATTTTGGAGTTTTGTTCTTGATATCGCTTTTCCATCCATTTTGATAAACCGATTGTTGTTTTAACGATGTTGTTAAACATATCCCGAGGATTGTATATCATTGTCGTGATTTTGAGCGATTTGATGCGTGTGATATGATGTGTTTAAGTGAATGTTGATACGTGCGAATTTTGGGCATTTCGCCTATTGTACTTCGAAAAACCTTGAGTATCTTAGAAAATAAACCTCGAGACGTACTTTTAAAATAAATTATTTTCTCACAAAGGTTTCAAGATGCCTACTAGTGCCACGCTATGTTTCAAAATTATTCTACTTTGAGGATCAAAATATTTTGAAATATTTCTAATGATTTAGAAATGCATTCGCTTAGACCCGAAGGTCGAATATAGCTGAAAAGTTTTAATTTAACGAAAGGTGTCTTCATTTTTTTTTTTTTCAAACGCAAGATGATTTTTTAAGTCTCGATGACGATGTTTGTACTACTTTTTGATATATGATACTCAAGATCAACTGGTGCTTGCAAGTTATTTTCAAAAGATGGTTTTCGTTTTCAAAACCTATCATTCCTATTTGTGGTCCGGGAATATATGTGTGATGTTCGTGCTCTCGTTAGGGTGTTAACCCCCGAGTTGTTGTTGAATTGGTGGTGTGAGCGTTGAGTCGTTCGCCACACAGTTGTCGTGGTAGCCTCTGCGAGGGGTGTGATATTGGTATTGGATGTTGTCGCCTCGTAGCGGTTTATGCGTTATCGCATATATGCGAGCTGTTAGAGATCGGGTTGGTATGATTGTGTGCATCGGTGATTGTTCCGCGTTGTGTCGATTGCTTGTTATATTGTTACCTTGGTTCCGTTGTTGTGAGTTTCGTGGGCGAGGTCAAAGGTAATACCCGTACTATTTTGACTTCTATATCTTCTCTTTCTCCAGTCTATCGATTCGCTCGTGTTCATTGATACCTTCTGAACTTGTTCTGTATCTTGGTTTCATCGTTCGAACGAGCTGTAATCTGATTTTGAGTCGATCTGGTTATCGCTGTGACTTTTCCGAATTCGGTTCGACTATTGTGAACCTTGTTCAGAAGTAACATCTTTTGGTTCTAATAGTTCTTTTATTCAAAGTGGGTCGGATTTTGAACTTCTGTATTTTTAGCTCTATCAACTCGTTTATGCTCGTTAACATTTCTGAACTTTCCCTATCCCTTGCTTTTGTTGATCGAACGAGGGTGGTATTGTTTCGGAATAACTCGTTTGTCGTTGTGGCTTTTCAATCGCTATTCCCTTTCCTGTGGATATTGTGGGAATGCACGTCTTGCTGTTTTCACCAGGTCATCCTAGGAGTTGTTGTTTGAATTTTATTATCCTACGTGTTTCGGACATGATTGTTCGATTTTTGTTGTCTCAATCGTTTGTTTGTTCAGTTTGTGTTCTCGTTTCGTGATTGTTGAGCGTTCAGGCTCCTTCGTAATTCACTTAAGTTCGGGAAATTAGTCTCGTTTTTTATCTTCCAACCCTTGGGCGGTGGAATTCCGTATTTGTTCAGCGTTGACTCGCGTTTTGGTTGATGAACCGTTGGGTTGGTCAATCGTATTGATTTTCATTCGTTGAGTTTTGTGATTGTTCGGATAATCGACTCGATTGTATTGTCTATTTGATGACGCTTGTCACTCGTTGATTTTAGTATGTGAAGAGATAAATTCACCACTAGAAGGGGGGTTGAATAGTGGTGATGCGGAATACCGAAATTTCTTGCGAGTAAATAGAAAATAGTGCGGAATTTAAAGACTCAAGAATTTATAGAGGTTCGGCAACTTGCCTACGTCCTCTCTCCGACTTTCTTTTTCTATTGGCTTAAGAAAAACCACAAACTTAACTCGTCTTCTATCGGTCCGAGTTCACAACCGTTACAATCGCTTGTCTTCTATCGGTCCAAGCTCAACCTTTCCCTCAATATAAATGATTGTTTATCTAGTGTTCTATAGGAACTAGATAATCATCACTATACGAATATGGGAGTATAATCCTAACAATGCCGGATCAAAGATCCTAACAACACCGGATTAGTGACTCTTGATTCGTTTCTTTTTACGCTCAAGTGTAAGTGATGCAACACTTACAACCAAATGAAAGAATACAAAGAATAATAGATATTACAATTAAAATCACTCTTGTATCTTTCTTTTCTCACAACTTGAAATGTAATAAGATATATAAAACTGAGCTCAAGAATGCATTGATTGCTTGTATGCTTGTATGCTTGAATGCTTGAAGTTGTGTATTTGATACCCAAGTCCTTCGGGTATTTATAGGTGAGATCCATCCTTCAAATGCTGAAAAACATACTATTAGCGTGCGCTAATAGTGCCTTGTAGCGTGCGCTATCAGATTTTGACTTGGGATCTCTGAACGGTCACAAAGACTGTTGCAACGGTAAAATACCATGTCTAGCGTGCGCTAGTAATGTAGTGGTAGCGTGCGTTAACGTCTGGTCAACTAGTCTTCGATCTTGACTTTGACAATGTCCGATTTTCTCTCCAACGACTCTTTATCCAACGGCTAGATTTATGATTAGCGTGCGCTAGCAAGTATGCATAGCGTGCGCTAGCATTAATTAAATCCAACTTTTCCAGATTTTCCGGATCTGCATTGACTCTTGCCTTCCAACGGTTGAAATTCAAACAGTAATATGCAGACTCCCTTTTAGCGTGCGCTAATGCCTTTACCTTAGCGTGCGCTACTGAGTTCTTTCATTAACGTACGTTACCTTGTGTAGCGTACGTAAAAGCCTTAACGAATTGAGTCCAGTAGCTACTGGACTACTAACCATAATATTGGTAGCGTGCGCTAGAGATGATCAGTAACGTGCGCTATGTCCTTGCTTTAGCGTACGTAAGATGATATGAGTAGCGTACGCAACATCCAGTTCTGATTTCCTTCCAGACTTCACTGACCTCTGGAGAAATACGATAGCGTGCGTTATTTTTACTGAATAGCGTGCGCTAACTGTAGGTTCTTAGCGTGCGCTAACATTGAATAGCTTGCGTGCGCTATCGATCAGGCGACTTCACTTGGCTGCAGCTGACTTGTCTGCTCTGTATATGTATGTCCCGATAGCGTGCGCTACGATATGATGAGTAGCGTGCGCTAGCTTTGTTTTGCTCCTTCAAAATATTATCGAGCCGAGATTGATCTAATTAAATGTTTTGAATGTAATAATCATCAAAATACATTTTGAGTCAACAATATGTCTCTTTGCGTTTCTTGCAGCGTTTCGCCATCGGGCGCGAGTCTTCGGTTTTTGTGTATCTCGTCGAGTTTTCCTGGCAGGGGATATTGCTTCTCCCTACTTATTTTATGTTTCGGGATGAAACTTCTTTTAAGGAGGGTAGAATGTAATATCCGCAATTTTCGATTTTCGGTAAATTTCATTTTTCAGCCGGAGTCCGTTTTGACGGCTCGCTCATGACCGTTTCGTCATTCTGAGAATGATTAATTCTACACTTTTTGTCATCCGAGTTCGTTTCGGTGTTGTTTTGTTGAGTTCCGTGCTTTTTAACGACTTTTCCGCACTTGAGTTCGATTCTTGTGAATCTCGTCCGAAACTGCTGTTTCGAGTTTCCCGCAAGTCCGTTTAACTTTGTTAGACGTGTTGTGAACTTCGGTTTGGTTATTCGATCACGTATCGTGATTTCCGGGCATTTTGGGCCATTTTGTAATTTCTTGAAAGTTACGGGTATCCATATCTGTATTTGTCGTCTTGACCCTTTTCTTGGTCGCGTATGATTAATTATTGCATTACGTTTTCATCTCGAGTCGTTGATGTCGTCCGCGAACTTTTCGTCGTGTTCGTTCCGTGCATTTTTGGAAATCGAGGCATCGGGTCGTGGCGGCTGAGCAGCTGGCCGGACCGGTGCGGCACTGTCGGAAGTCTTGGCTTGGCCGGCGAGCCGGCAGCGAGAACCGCGTAAGCGCACGCTATGGCGGACGCTGCGCGCTAGCTCAACAGTGTAGCGCACGATGTCGAGTCACCAAAGATACGCTATCGGGCCCGGGCAGAGGATTACGAGGTTACGGACTCGGTCATGATCGGCAGGTAGCGCACGCCATCTGTCGGTCGTAGCGCGCTAACCGGCGAGTAGCGCACGCCGGCCGACTAGCGTATGTTACTGTGTGAGTTTGTTAGTCCGGTGGCTCTCGGGCCAGTCGGCTAGCGCGCGAGCTTCCGGCCGTAGCGCACGCTAGCGGGAGTCGGGCGGTCGAGTCATGGTGGCGGAATTGCTCGGTGGTGCGGGTCATGCGGGCCATGGCCGAGAGTGCTCGGCCGATCTTGGCCGATAGCGCACGCTAGGCCGGAAGGCTAGTGCACGCTAGTTCCGGCCCGAGATATAAATATGAGACCAACGACTTTCTCCGTCATTTTCATTTCATTTCTCTTCGGTCCTTGGTGGGTTTCGGAGGAGACGAAACCATGTTGTTGAACAACAAATCCATGAAGTTTCTGAGTTTATATCACCGATCAATCGTCCTATAACATCCTTCGATCCAGCGAATCAAGGTTAGATCTTTAGAACCCTACTTTTGGGTAGATTTGGGGGTTTTCGCGTTTTTGTCCGATTCGTTCCGTTTTGTCGATTAATTCATGATGAATATGATTAATCTTGTTGGTATTCTTAATTTCCCTACGGATTCATGGTATATTTCATGATTTTTACAGAATCGAGAGGGTTTGGTTGTGGTCCGCCCTCGTTGTTGTTTATATACGAATATACATGAATCGTAGGCGTGTTTTCGGGTGTATTCCAATTCCGTATTCATTTAGAAATGGTTGTGATTGTATTCTTCGAATCGTTAGGTTCGGTTTCATTGGTTCCTAGCGTTCGTCGGTGACTTTCCTTTCCGTTCGTTGCGTCGTCAATAATTCAAGGCAAGTATTTTCGGAACCTTTATGCTTAACGTGGAATGGTAATGTATTTTGTGTGTGATTTGCTCACCTCGTGTTGGTCCGACGGGATCAAGGAGGGAATCCAAAGTTTTGCGTCCCGGATTCATGAGTTTGTTTAGCTAGCCAGTGCGGGAGGGTCCTTAGAGGCCTCGTGCGGGAATTTATGATATGACTCTGTTCCCAAGGCGATGCATGTGCGTGTTTTGCTTTATATATAGCCAGTGCGGGAGGGTCCTTAGAGGCCTCGTGCGGGAATTTATGATATGACTCTGTTCCCCCGGCAAATTGTTTGACTGTTTATTTCCGGAAAGGACATGTCTAGTTTTGGTTTTTGAAATGATATTGGTGCATATACTATGAAATGTGTAAGCGATTGGTTTGCCTTGATTACTTATACTAGCATAATTGCTAACCCCTTTGGGGGACCCGTTGTCGGGGAAATTCTTGTTATGGATTTCAGGTTATGTTCAGTCAGACGAGCGGGCGCTGGGATGGTACGAGGATGTCGGCCAAGGTTGTTGACATGTGCAATTGAGTCTTGTTATTTCCTACTGTCTCTTTTAATGTGGATGTTTTACAAATTGTAAACTTATAGATTGTACTCGCGAGTACTTAGGCTTTTCCTTTCGGATTGTGTTTGGACTTCGTTGGAGTTACTGTATTTGTCGGTTGATGTTTATTATGCCGGTTTTACCGGACGTGTTGTTTTATGTTCTTGTTGTTAACAATTGTTTCCTTGCTAACCGAGACGGTTAGTCGAGAGGTGTTTTCTTGTGTTAGCCTGGTGGATCCCACGTAGGGGTCCACGGCGCTGTAATACACCTCGAATATCTTGGGGGTGTTACAGAAAATATGTAATATCCGCAATTTTCGATTTTCTGTAAATTTCTTTTTTCAGCCGGAGTCCGTTTTGACGGCTCGCTCATGACCGTTTCGTCATTCTGAGAATGATTAATTCTACACTTTTTGTCATCCGAGTTCGTTTCGGTGTTGTTTTGTTGAGTTCCGTGCTTTTTAACGACTTTTCCGCACTTGAGTTCGATTCTTGCGAATCTCGTCCGAAACTGCTGTTTCGAGTTTCCCGCAACTCCTTTTAACTTTGTTAGACGTGTTGTGAACTTCGGTTTGGTTATTCGATCACGTATCGTGATTTCCGGACATTTTGGGCCATTTTGTAATTTCTTGAAAGTTACGGGTATCCATATCTGTATTTGTCGTCTTGACCCTTTTCTTGGTCGCGTATGATTAATTATTGCATTACGTTTTCATCTCGAGTCGTTGATGTCGTCCGCGAACTTTTCGTCGTGTTCGTTCCGTGCGTTTTCGGAAATCGAGGCATCGGGTCGTGGCGGTGGCGGTGGCCGGACCGGTGCGGCATCGGAAATCTTGAGCCGGCGGCGAGCCGGCAGAACCGGCGTAAGCGCACGCTATGGCCGGACGGCGCAGCGCTTAGCTCGGCAGTGTAGCGCACGCTGCCGAGTCGGCTAGCGACGCTATCGGGCCCGGGCAGAGGGATTACGAGGTTCGGACTCGGCCAGATCGGCGGGTAGCGCACGCTCTGTCGGTCATAGCGCGCTAACGGCAGGGTAGCGCACGCCGGCCGACTAGCGTCGTTACACGGGTGAGTTTGTTAGTCCGGTGGCTCTTTGGGCCAATTCGGCTAAGCGCGCAGGCTTCCGTGTAGCGCACGCTAGCGGGAGTCGGGCGGTCGAGTCATGGTCGGCGATTGGTCGGTGGTGCCGGGTCATGCGGGCCATGGCCGAGAGTGCTCGGCCGATCTTGGCCGATAGCGCACGCTAAGTCGGAAGGCTAGCGCACGCTAGTTCCGGCCGATATATAAATGATGGACCAAATGACTTTCTCCGTCATTTTCATTTCATTTCTCTTGGTCCATGGTGAGGTTTCGGAGGAGACGAAACAATTTTGTTGAACAATAAAACAAAGAAGTTTCTGAGTTTATATAACAGATCAATCGTCCTATAACATCCTTCGATCCAGCGAATCAAGGTTAGATCTTTAGAACCCTACTTTTGGGTAGATTTGGGGGTTTTCGCGTTTTTGTCCGATTCGTTCCGTTTTGTCGATTAATTCATGATGAATATGATTAATCTTGTTGGTATTCTTAGATTCCCTACGGATTCATGGTATATTTCGTGATTTTTACGGAATAGAGAGGGTTTTGTTGTGGTCCGCCCTCATTGTTGTTTATATACGAATATACATGAATCGTAGGCGGGTTTTCGGGTGTATTCCAATTCCGTATTCATTTAGAAATGGTTGTGATTGTATTCTTCGAATCGTTAGGTTCGGTTTCATTGGTTCCTAGCGTTCGTCGGTGACTTTCCTTTCCGTTCGTTGCGTCGTCAATAATTCAAGGCAAGTATTTTTGGGAACCTTTATGCTTAACATGGAATGGTAATGTATTTTGTGTGTGATTTGCTCACCTCGTGTTGGTCCGACGGGATCAAGGAGGGAATCCAAAGGTTTGCGTCCCGGATTCATGAGTTTGTTTAGCTAGCTGATGGGAGGGTCCTTAGAGGCCTCGTGCGGGAATTTATGATATGACTCTGTTCCCAAGGCGATGCATGTGCGTGTTTTGCTTTATATATAGCCAGTGCGGGAGGGTCCTTAGAGGCCTCGTGCGGGAATTTATGATATGACTCTGTTCCCCAGGCAAATTGTTTGACTGTTTATTTCCGGAAAGGACATGTCTAGTTTTGGTTTTTGAAATGATATTGGTGCATATACTATGAAATGTGTAAGCGATTGGTTTGCCTTGATTACTTGTACTAGCGTAATTGCTAACCCCTTTGGGGGACCCGTTGTCGGGGAAATTCTTGTTATGGATTTCAGGTTATGTTCACCTGCATTTAGCTGCTGGGATGGTACGAGGATGTCGGCCAAGGTTGTTGACATGTGCAATTGAGTCTTGTTATTTCCTAGTGTCTCTTTTGATGTGGATGTTTTCCAAATTGTAAACTTATAGATTGTACTCGCGAGTACTTAGGCTTTTCCTTTCGGATTGTGTTTGGACTTCGTTGGAGTTATTGTATTTGTCGGTTGATGTTTATTATGCCGGTTGTACCGGACGTGTTGTTTTATGTTCTTGTTGTTAACAATTGTTTCCTTGCTAACTAAGACGGTTAGTCGAGAGGTGTTTTCTTGTGTTAGCCTGGTGGATCCCACGTAGGGGTCCACGACGCTGTAATACACCTCGAATATCTTGGGGGTGTTACAGAAAATGGTATCGGAGCTCTAGGTTTATGGATACCTAGGCTTGTTGGTTATTTGGGTCTAGTTGTGTTTTGTTTTGCACATTGTCACACCGCTGCCGGCATCTCAGTACATCCAGTGCTCGTAAGTTTTCCTTACTCGATTCTCTTGTTTTCTCGTATTGAAATTCCACTTCTTGAACTGTGATTGCCTCTCTCGTACTTATCGTCGAGTTGTTTTTCGATCCATCCGGTTTGTGTACTTTTGATTCTAGTATTGCGCCATCCTTTGTCTCTCTGGAGTATGTGCGCCGTTCTGGGCTTGACCGTTTGTCGTTTTGCGAGCCTTCCATCGCTAAACTTCCTAGCATTGGTGGGATCGTTGGTGATCGAAAGATCCGAGTTTTGCTCCGTGGTATATTGTGAGAGGGCTTGACTCTCTAGTCTTTTATTGTATGATGGAATCTGTGTTTGGTAATTGCGATATACTAAATGTATGTTGAGCCGAATGTACCGATGAGTTGGACACCGAAGGGTGCAGTATGATGTAGAAGTTTTGAACATTGATATGTTCCGGTATAGGTATTGATGGCAGAGTTTGTTGAGAAACTCACATAGCTGGTTTCGACATACGTCCAAATCGGTGATCTTTGGTTACGCTGTCAAACTTGAAGAGATAGTTTGACATATGCTTGGAATTAGTATTCCCGAGTTGCGCTTGTTGAACTGGTGATTTTTGAATGCCGTATATGCGTGTGTTCGGAAATTGTTGGTTCTTGGCTAATTATTGTTATTTACAACCAATGTGTTTCTATTAATAATAATACATGCGGCGTGCATGCTTGAGAATCTCTGAGACTTGATCGTATTGTGGGTTTTTGAAAAGTGACATGAATTTGGGCGAGCCAGCCTTGTATTTTCAAATAAAACCTTGTGTCGGTATTTAAAGGTCGTGTATAAAAGTGTTTAGGACATTTTATAAAATGCTACCACTGTTAAGCCCTTGTCGTGTTTAAAAGGGTCTTGAAAACGATTTTTAACTTATCGGTTTTATTTTCGAATAACTAGAGTATACGATTTTAAAAATTAGATTAGCTTGGGGAAACCTAGGCTGTCGAGTCAAGTTGTGTTTTTTTTTTTTGAGTTTTGTCTCGTCGGATTTTGTCTGACTTAGTCGCATCGCGACGCGTCGTTTGAGATCATTGGTCGTGATTAGTATCGAGGGGCGGTCGTCACTTACGTGCGACCTATGGATGTAAAACTCCCTTCCTTGTGTTGTGCCTCGTGTGACACGAGTTATTTGTATGATTAGTCGATTGAATTATGGAATCCTTCCGTGGATTTTGATTTCACGATATGTGTTTATTAGACTCTCGTATTTGGTTTATACGAGGAGTGTCGTCTCTGCTGATGTACTTTCGTACCGTATTTTATCCGCTGCATGAGTTCTTTCAAACGGCTTTCGGTATTTTGCAAACTGAGTTTTATTTCGTAAAACCGATTCCTTGAATCAAGTTTTGGCATTTTGGCCTTGAATATTTCATGATGGTTTGACAAATGATTTTGTGATCTTTGGAAAAATATTACCGTCATTGGTCTTTTTAGCATTTTCGAAATGAGATGGGAAATTGTGCTTAGCCTGGTAAACCCGTGTGAGAAAGGTTTACGGCATGTAACTTTTCGGATATGTTCTGTTGTTGTCTCTGTGGGTCATTAGCGCACGCTACGCTTTGCGGCTAGCGCGCGCAAGAGTGCATTGGTAGCACGCTAAGGGGAGGATAGCGCACGCTACCTGGTAGTTCAGGGCAGTCCAGGAGCTACTGGACTGGGTCTGAAGTTCTCGTTAGCGCACGCTAACACTTGGGGTTAGCGCACGCTAACAGTGTATTTTTGGTCAGGAGTTTTGTTTGGTCCCGTGATAGCGCACGCTAACCTTAATGATTAGCGCACGCTAATTGTGTCCAGTATAAATACTGGACACCAGTCTAGAAGTTGCATTTTTTCTTCATTTCTTCTTCTTCCTCCATGAGTTTGAGACGTAGCGACTCGGTTTCGCATCTGGGCTGATTTTTTTTCCATCCAAAGGTGTTTTGGAGTATCCTAGATGATTTTTAACATCATCTAATCCATTGTTCTTCGCCGAATCTAGGTATTTTCTTGAATCTCTAGAGTTGACTTTTTGGAGTTTTGTTCTTGATATCGTTTTCCATCCAGTTTTGATAAACCGATTGTTGTTTTAACGATGTTGTTAAACATATCCTGAGGATTGTATATCACTGTCGTGATTTTGAGCGATTTGATGCGTGTGATATGATGTGTTTAAGTGAATGTTGATACGTGCGAATTTTGGGCATTTTGGCCTATTGTACTTCTGAGAAACCTTGAGTATCTTAGAAAATAAACCTCGAGACGTACTTTTAAAATAAATTATTTTCTCACAGTGCTCTCAAGATGCCTACTAGTGCCACGCTATGTTTCAAAATTATTCTACTTTGAGGATCAAAATATTTTGAAATATTTCTAATGATTTAGAAATGCATTCGCTTAGACCCGAAGGTCGAATATAGCTGAAAAGTTTTAATTTAATGAAAGGTGTCTTCATTTTTTTTTCAAACGCAAGATGATTTTTTTTTAAGTCTCGATGACGATGTTTGTACTACTTTTTGATATATGATACTCAAGATCAACTGGTGCTTGCAAGTTATTTTCAAAAGATGGTTTTCGTTTTCAAAACCTATCATTCCTATTTGTGGTCCGGGAATATATGTGTGATGTTCGTGCTCTCGTTAGGGTGTTAACCCCCGAGTTCTTGTTGAATTGGTGGTGTGAGCGTTGAGTCGTTCGCCACACAGTTGTCGTGGCAGCCTCTGCGAGGGGTGTGATATTGGTATTGGATGTTGTCGCCTCGTAGCAGTTTATGCGTTATCGCATATATGCGAGCTGTTAGAGATCGGGTTGGTATGATTGTGTGCATCGGTGATTGTTCCGCGTTGTGTCGATTGCTTGTTATATTGTTACCTTGGTTCTGTTGTTGTGAGTTTCGGGGGCGAGGTCAAAGGTAATACCCGTACTATTTTGACTTCTATATCTTCTCTTTCTCCGATCATCGATTCGCTCGTGTTCATTGATACCTTCCGAACTTGTTCGTATCTTGGTTTCATCGCTCGAACAAGCCGTAATCCGATTTTGAGTCGATCTGGTTATCGCTGTGACTTTTCCGAATTCGGTTCGACTATTGTGAACCTTGTTCTAAGTAACATCTTTGGTTCTAATAGTTCTTTTATTCAAAGTGGATCGGATTTTGAACTTCGTATTTTTAGCTCTATCAATTCGTTTATGCTCGTTAACATTTCGAACTTTCCCTATCCCTTGCTTTTGTTGATCGAACGAGGTGGTATTGTTTCTAATAACTCGCTTGTCGTTGTGGCTTTTCAATCGCTATTCCCTTTCTGTGGATATTGTGGGAATGCACGTCTTCTCGCTTTCACCAGTCATCCCGGGAGTTGTTGTTTGAATTTTATTATCCTACGTGTTTGGACATGATTGTTCGATTTTGTTGTCTCAATCGTTTGTTTGTTCAGTTTTGTTCTCGTTTCGTGATTGTTGAGCGTCGGGCTCCTTCGTAATTCCCTTAAGTTCGGGAAATTAGTCTCGTTTTTGATCTTCCAACCCTTGGGCGGTGGAATTCCGTATTTGTTCAGCGTTGACTCGCGTTTTGGTTGATGAACCGTTGGGTTGGTCAATCGTATTGATTTTCGTTCGTTGAGTTTTGTGATTGTTCGGATAATCGACTCGATTGTATTGTCTATTTGATGACGCTTGTCACTCGTTGATTTTAGTATGTCTCTTTGCGTTTCTTGCAGCGTTTCGCCATCGGGCGCGAGTCTTCGGTTTTTGTGTATCTCGTCGAGTTTTCCTGGCAGGGGATATTGCTTCTCCCTACTTATTTTAAGTTCCGGGACGAAACTTCTTTTAAGGAGGGTAGAATGTAATATCCGCAATTTTCGATTTTCGGTAAATTTCTTTTTTCAGCCGGAGTCCATTTTGACGGCTCGCTCATGACCGTTTCGTCATTCTGAGAATGATTAATTCTACACTTTTTGTCATCCGAGTTCGTTTCGGTGTTGTTTTGTTGAGTTCCGTGCTTTTTAACGACTTTTCCGCACTTGAGTTCGATTCTTGCGAATCTCGTCAAGCTAACCGCTTTGAGTTTCCCGCAAGTCCGTTTAACTTTGTTAGACGTGTTGTGAACTTCAGTTTGGTTATTCGATCACGTATCGTGATTTCCGGGCATTTTGGGCCATTTTGTAATTTCTTGAAAGTTACGGGTATCCATATCTGTATTTGTCGGCTTGACCCTTTTCTTGGTCGCGTATGATTAATTATTGCATTACGTTTTCATCTCGAGTCGTTGATGTCGTCCGCGAACTTTTCGTCGTGTTCGTTCCGTGCGTTTTCGGAAATCGAGGCATCGAGTCGTGGCGGCTGAGCAGCTGGCCGGACCGGTGCGGCACTGTCGGAAATCTTGGCATCGCCGAGCAGTTCGGCAGAACCGGCGTAAGCACGCTATGGCCGGGGCCAGCTGCGCGCTAGCTTCAGCGATGTAAGCGCCTGCTGTCAGTCGGCCAGTCTGTGCTCGGGCACAGGCGAGAGGATTACGAGGTTCGGACTCGGTCGGGATCGGCGGGTAGCGCACGCTTGTCGGTCGAGCGCGCTAACCGGCAGGGTAGCGACGCCGCCGGCCGACTAGCGACGTTACACGGGTGAGTTTGTTAGTCCGGTGGCTCTTTGGGCCAGTCGGCTAAGCGCGCGCAGCTTGGCCGTAGCGCACGCTAGCGGGAGTCGGGCGGTCGAGTCATGGTCGCGGGGTGGTCGGTGGTGCCGGGTCATGCGGGCCATGGCCGAGAGTGCTCGGCGATCTTGGCGATAGCGCACGCTAGGCGGAAGGCTAGCGCACGCTAGTTCCGCCCAATATATAAATGACAGACCGACTTTCTCGTCATTTTCATTTCATTTCTCTTCGGTCCATGGTGAGGTTTCGGAGGAGACGAAACCATGTTGTTGAACAACAAATCCATGAAGTTTCTGAGTTTATATCACCGATCAATCGTCCTATAACATCCTTCGATCCAGCGAATCAAGGTTAGATCTTTAGAACCCTACTTTTGGGTAGATTTGGGGGTTTTCGCGTTTTTGTCCGATTCGTTCCGTTTTGTCGATTAATTCATGATGAATATGATTAATCTTGTTGGTATTCTTAGTTTCCCTACGGATTCATGGTATATTTCGTGATTTTTACGGAATCGAGAGGGTTTGGTTGTGGTCCGCCCTCGTTGTTGTTTATATACGAATATACATGAATCGTAGGCGGGTTTTCGGGTGTATTCCAATTCCGTATTCATTTAGAAATGGTTGTGATTGTATTCTTCGAATCGTTAGATTCGGTTTCATTGGTTCCTAGCGTTCGTCGGTGACTTTCCTTTCCATTCGTTGCGTCGTCAATAATTCAAGGCAAGTATTTTTGGGAACCTTTATGCTTAACGTGGAATGGTAATGTATTTTGTGTGTGATTTGCTCACCTCGTGTTGGTCCGACGGGATCAAGGAGGGAATCCAAAGGTTTGCGTCCCGGATTCATGAGTTTGTTTAGCTAGCCAGTGCGGGAGGGTCCTTAGAGGCCTCGTGCGGGAATTTATGATATGACTCTGTTCCCAAGGCGATGCATGTGCGTGTTTTGCTTTATATATAGCCAGTGCGGGAGGGTCCTTAGAGGCCTCGTGTGGGAATTTATGATATGACTCTGTTCCCCAGGCAAATTGTTTGACTGTTTATTTCCGGAAAGGACATGTCTAGTTTTGGTTTTTGAAATGATATTGGTGCATATACTATGAAATGTGTAAGCGATTGGTTTGCCTTGATTACTTGTACTAGCGTAATTGCTAACCCCTTTGGGGGACCCGTTGTCGGGGAAATTCTTGTTATGGATTTCAGGTTATGTTCAGCCAGACTGGCATTTGGGATGGTACGAGGATGTCGGCCAAGGTTGTTGACATGTGCAATTGAGTCTTGTTATTTCCTACTGTCTCTTTTGATGTGGATGTTTTCCAAATTGTAAACTTATAGATTGTACTCGCGAGTACTTAGGCTTTTCCTTTCGGATTGTGTTTGGACTTCGTTGGAGTTACTGTATTTGTCGGTTGATGTTTATTATGCCGGTTGTACCGGACGTGTTGTTTTATGTTCTTGTTGTTAACAATTGTTTCCTTGCTAACCGAGACGGTTAGTCGAGAGGTGTTTTCTTGTGTTAGCCTGGTGGATCCCACGTAGGGGTCCACGGCGCTGTAATACACCTCGAATATCTTGGGGGTGTTACAATAATAATACTGGCCAAGTAAAAATAAAGAAAAATCGTGAATCCCACTTTTAATATCATATCGCCAAAACTTTAGATAACTTTTTAGCAAATCAAGAGATCCAAATTGATAACCATCTTTTAAATTATTGAAAGGCGAATTTCAGATACGGACAATTGAAACGCATGTGTCATAAGCTCTAATCTTATCCTAATTCACGATTCAGCTTCGTATTAGTCGTTGATAATTTGAGCTATTCATTTTTGTCAATCCTCTTGCATCTCCTAATTAATTTGAGGCTCAATCTTGCAGAGTGTCCGGTTTACAGTCATTGCCACGGTCCTGGAAATAGTTGTTGGAAGGCCATGGTTCTTTCGCAGATGCCGCGACTGCAGGCACAAAATATTAAACGGCCGACCACATGCACATTGCCAGCCACCTAATCCTGGAGAACCGAATGACTGCAGGTACAATAACTTAACAAGCCAAAAACCGTATTACTGTAAGATCTTTTTAACAAGCTACGGATGAAATGTGATCCTAAAAAAAATTACAGAATATTCAACGGCAACAGAAAATTGACAATAATAAAAACTGGCCTATGTTATGAACCTTGTAAATAAGAAATGAAAACCGCTACTATAAAATAATCACGAAAACAAAAGTTTTAAAGATGGCGTTTTTACTTTTCAGTCTAGGTCACGGTTTCGGAAAGTCGATATAAAAATCGAAGTTTGACAAAATTTCAAAAACATCCTATATATATATATCTATGCTTCCCTTTAGTAACCCGTTTGTTTTTTTAGCCTTCAACTCTTATGTATTTTTTTTTTACTTTTACAGCTATAGTTTCCGGATACTGATATCTGACAACACCGGAGTTTTGACATTGACATGTTTCAGTAACGAGGCCCACTCGATGGTCACTGAATGCAACAAAATCGTGTCAGAACAAGGCTTCACAGATCCATATGCACTACCACCTGTTTTAACAGCACTTGAAGGAACCATTCACCTATTTCAGCTACATTATTCAACAGACTCTACAAAAGAAAATACGATATATATTCTTGACACGGTAATGGAAACAGGCCCGCACTTGCTGATACAGGCAGAAGAACACGCACCCGCCAACCTCACAATTGAAGAATCGCAAAATGAAACACTCTTACTAACAGGTCCTGAAACCGAGACACAAACAGGAACCCACTCACCGTCGATACCGATGAGAAGCAACACCCCGCAAGCTTCAATACCCGCTGCTCTTGAAACTGTCACCAATATGCAGAATCATCCGCAAGTGAATGGAACTAAAAATCCTTTGACTCGCACCACAGAAAGCTCCACCCCTGTTACTGTCGAAAACATAGCTACTGTTCACAAAGAGTACGAAAAAATTGAAGTCGGAAAAAAATCTGTTCGAAGACAACTGCTAAAAGAAGGAACAGAAAAAGAAACGCACACAGCTACGAAAAAAAATAGGCAACAAGAATGATCATGTAACAAGTTACTCAAATCCAATTATTATATACAAATATAGCGTAATAATGTAAAATAGATGGTTGGTAATCTTAGTACACTGCTTAGTTTTGGTAACATGCTTCGTTATTTTTATTTGTTTTAGTATGACGTTTCGTTGCCATTATTTGCCTTTTGTTTCTATAACCCACACAAAAAAATACACTATATCCACTTGATGCCCACTTCTGATAATGTACTAAGATAATAAAACTCACACATATACCAACTTACCGTCCATTAACCTAACTACACATATCTGAACAATATTTACATGATCGTTAAAAAATTAGCATAACCGAGTAACATACATACTCACAAAGTTGCACAAAACAAACGCCACATTTTATAAAACAACTGAAAAGATAAACAGATAAGCATCCAACGACGCTAAACAGTTACATAAACTGATTTTATTCATTCAAACATCACATACAAAAACATTTTCAAAGAGACCTACTGGATAACAGTCAATCACAGCGAATTTTTCGTTACCACTGACTGTGATCAGTGCTTATCGTATTCTCATTATACGCACACAAAAACAAACACTCGACGCCCCGCCGCAACGCGGCGGCCCGGCGCTTTCCTTGTTTTATAAATTATTGAATGGATGGTCTATTTTTTCTTTATATATATATATATATATATAATTATATATAATGTATGTGATAGTAAGTTGTTATCATAAATATATTTATAACCAAAATAATGATGATTTACTATAACAGTTTATACACAAAAGTTTCTTTTATTCTATTTTATAATAATAAGAATAATCATAATAATAATAAAATTAAAAATATAACACATAATATCCATGCTCTTTTATGTCATTTTACCAACTAGCTTATAAGCTAACTTACTCAACACTAAACACGTACATTAAAATCAGCTAACTTATCAGCTCATTCGCTAAATATGTACACCAAAATCAGCTAGTTTATCAGCTACCAGCTAGCTTAAGCTAGCTTATCAGCTAATTTTGCTAAACATAACCTAATTAATGGTTTTTATTTGGAATAAAAAGGTCGGGAATCTCCGAAAAAGTCTCAATATTTTGGGCCAGTTTACGATTAGCCCCCAAATTTTTTTACGAAAAATAATAAGATACCGGCTATTGTAATCACTTTGATCCTTTTTCCCAGTAATTCTTTATTTAACCAGTTTGGAAAAATCTCCGAAAAGTCCCAAAATTTTGGGCCAGTTTCTGTTTTAGCCCCAAATTTTTTTTTTTTTTTACGAAAAGGACAAGATACAGGCTATTGTCATCACTTTGACCCTTTTTCGGTAACTCTTTATTTAACCGGTTTCCAAGCTGAGCTGGACGTCAAGACATTAAATGAGAGGGTCATGTGGTCTATCTTATTTAAGCATAAAGGTTTGTCATTTAAACCCTAGCACACAAAGAAAATCTAGGAATGCTTCTTCATTATCTGTTGGAAGCAGGAATGGTACTCGACCAAGAAGGCAAGCTTTACGGACAACCATGATGAGTTTGAAGGTTCATGAACAAATTGAACTGCTTCTACGAGAGGTTCTTCCACAAAATCTTCAAATTCATCACGGTTGCCTTGATTTACATGGTTGTAAAATTCTAACAACATGTCTCTGTACCACTTGTTTGGTAATGGGGGGTCGACCCAAGCAAAATATTTGCAATCTTTCTCTTCGTCCTGCATTATTGAAAATTAAACCTAATCTAATCTAAATAAGGTCAAGTTTCAAAAAATTATAACTTACTTACCTGTAAATTGGGGCAACCTATGAATCTTCTTCCAGGGTTTGTGGGACTCCATGTGTCCACTTGCCACGATCTTCACAATCACATCTTGTCCGTAAAGCTTTGCCTTCTTGGTCGAGTACCATTCCTGCTTCCAATAGAGGATGAAGGAGCCATTCCTCGACCTTATTTGTGTGCTAGGGTTTAAATGACCAACCTTTCTGCTTAAATAACACATGATAGACCGCATGATCCTCTCATTTAATGACCGAGCATCCAACTCAGTTTGGAAACCGGTGATTAAAGGGTTACCGAAAAAAGGATCAAAGTGATTACAATAGCCGATATCTTGTCCTTTTTCGTAAAAAAATAATTTGGGGTTAAACCGTAAACTGACCCAAAATATTAGGAATTTTTCGGAGATTTTTCCATCTTCGAAACCGATTAAATAAAAGGTTACCAAAAAAAAGAGTCAAAGTGATTACAATAGCCGGTATCTTGTCCTTTTTCGTAAAGAAAAAATAATTTGAAGCTAAATCGTAAACTGACCCAAAATGTTGTGACTTTTTCGGAGATTTTCCAAAAAAGGTTGAGGAAAATCCTTATACCTACCGAGAGTCCGACGTGTAAAATTGCAAAATAACCAAAAAAAGAATACATGTCCCATCAAAAATAGTTTCTCTAGGTGTTGTACTAATTGTTAAATATTGAATGATAGTTCTTAAAATAGTTTTTAAAAATAAATAATCTCGACAAAAGTAGTCGTTATAAAATTACATAAAATCAACTATATTCTACTTTAGAAAACTACATTGAAATATCATATCTACTAAAAAAAATTTAATATTTCCAAATAATACATTGACCATTGAAAGATACATTACAATAATATTTCAAACACCATCATTGTCTTTGAGCAACTAGTTTGGTGAGCTTTGGGTAGGATTGGGTTTTTAGAGTTGATAGGTTTATGGTGAGAAGAGAGAGAGGTTTGGGGTTTGAGTTTGTAGAATGAAGTTTGGATTTCCAAATCTCTCCTAACGCTCTCTTCTAAAGTAGAATCTTTCTAAAGTGATATTGTTAGGATCGGAAAAAATATCACTTTAGAGAGGTTATCATTTTAGAGAGTATCACTTTAGGGGGGTTCTACTGTATCTTTTGTTTTATTTTATTCTTTCCCTCGTCTATTTTTACCTTCTTTTGTCTATTATATTCCTCAACAACTCAACTCTCAAGTATATACAATACTTTTAATTTAATTTTAGTTAAAATTAAATATTATAAATTTATATAATTATTAAATTATTTTAGTGATTTATTAGATTCTTTATGCTGATTTTTCTTATTTTTTATATATTTGTTGCAAGTTTTTTAACGTAATTTTAGTCGTAATATGTTCCCTCGCTTAGCTCACCTACTCCTCTCTCACTTTTTCTTTCTTAGGCACCCCATTCCTAATCTTTTTTATGTCTAATGTTTTATGTCTATTTTTATAATAATCTTTGTTTCTATTATTTATGTCTAATATTTATAAAATTTTTGTCCATTTATCAGAGTTATTATATATAAATTTGAAATAAAAATTAATAAATTTAGTTGTCATGAACGTCATCATAATTTAGTTGAACATATCTGGAATGAACCGAGTCTCTTGGGTTAATGCTTTGATGAATTTCTATAGACAATTTGAATTAATTTGTAATGTTGTGATTTTGGTATGCTTGTAATCTTTTAATGTCTAATAAAGTTTTTTTTTCAATTTTTTCGTCCCATTTTTATTTATTTTTTTCTAATATATATTAATTTTCGTCCGACTATTATTTTTCAGTATTATATATATATATATATATATATATTAAATAATATAATAAAAGGATTTAAATATAAATACAATTTTTTGTTAAAAATAGAAAAGACGAGGCTTTGTACAACCCGTGCGATGCACGGATTGTATCTTATTGTTAACTATGGATTGTTTTAATTGCATAATATAAATATGAATGATATGTAAATATACATGATTCATCTAGCTACACTCTCACTTTTGGTTTCTTAATTTTTAAAATGATAAACTTGAATAATAGATACAATCAGTCTTACATCACTACAATAATATTACACTTGTCCATAGCGGGTTTCACAACCATTTATTTATCTCCATATAAAAATTACACAAATACTGCTAGATAAAGACCATGGACTTGTTAGCTTTCTTTATTCAAACAAAATTATTAGAGATAAATTCTTATATTAGATATCAATTATTAGTAAGAAAAAGAAAAAGGAAACGGTTGAGCTCTCAAATCTCGGCCAATAACCACTTTTAATACTCTCGCCTCTCACCAGTTGATCACTCACGACACCCTAAAATAATATGAAAGAACATAAAGGAGGGAGTAATAAATATGGAATTAACATAAAGAAAAGAGGAAACAGTTAGAGATTTTAATGGGGCGATAACCATGACCCATATTAATCTCTTCATCATCAAGTTAAAGGAGGCCATTTTTTTTTGCCGCATCGAAACAACGGCTTTTGCATTCGAACGCCGTATAATGTCTTATATAAGAAAGATGAATGAATGACAAACATCCTATAAGTTTTAAATGGAATAATATTATCAACTTTGCCAAATATTTTTTCCAGAACGTGATTGTGTTCATTAACATTTTTTTTGTTTGTTTAGAAAAAAAGTTAGGAAGCTAGGCTTCAATTCCATAAAACTTTGGCATACTATGAAAGAAGGCAACTTAATAATGCTGACCAAAAAAAATACGGAGTAATACTAACCAAAAAGTGATAACATAACAATCATAGTAACGTCTCATTTTTCTATACATAAGTTTCACATTTGTTCTATACATAAGTAATGTCTCATTTTTCTATAATAATAGTAAAGTAACGTCTCATTTTTCTATGATATAACCAAATAGTTAAATGTATATTAACTGATTTCTCATTTTTCTATACATAAGTTTCACATTTTACTTTATATAAACCCACGTGAGTACGTGACCATTCAACGAATCACAAAAGAGGAGTCTTTGTCTTCATCTTCATAGTAACGTCTCCTTCTCCCTTTTTTCCTTTCAATCCACTGTAATTTTTTCCGGCAAAATCCTTTTATCGCATGTACTGTCCCTTTATTTGCTATTCTTCTTCCAAATTTAGGCATCGTTTCTTTATTCCCCCTCGCCCGCTTCGACCGATAACAGGGCTGGATCTCGAGTTGGATCGGTTGGGAGGCCCGGACACCTGCCACCCCATTGGCTCCGCTTCTGCTCTTGACCCTTTTGATCTCTTTGATCATTCACGAAATAAAACAACAAACCAAAACTTATTTGAAAGCATAGTGAGCCAAGGAGAGATAAATGCGCCACAAACTGAGATCTTTAAATATTTCATTTCGGATCAAATGTAAGTAAAGATCTATGATAGCATTTTGTTGAACCGAATTCTGAGATCGCTTTCCTTGTTTTCATTTCTTATTTGTTTGTGAGTTGGGTAGAGATTGAGAGGGTTTTGGTATGGTTTGATTTGTTGGATGTGGTTTGAGTACTTCAATTGTATTTATACTTGTAAACTCGACCTTTGGACATCTTCATCATCAATGCGGAATGGTTTTAATTGGTGTGTTTAATTTCTGCATTCATAGCCTCTTTGGTTCGTATTTTTTGAGGTTTAAATTTTGCAACCTTTGTGTCTTCCGTAACCCCTCTTTGAAAGCATAGAGATGGCTTGAAACATATGTAATTGATATACTTTTGGTGTTGCTTAAACTACCTTGTACCGTACTACCATTTGTGCACAATACTCCTGCGCATTAAATTAAGGGGTTTAACTTTTATATAGTATAGATAGTAGCGAACATGCGGGACCCATGAAAAAATAAGTTTATAAAGTTTTTGAATAATGCAGACTCGCTGGGAGTAAGGCCTATATTGTGACGTGATGTATTGGGATTCGAAAAAAGAGGTTTGAGGTATATTATATAAAACTTATTTTCCTTAATTTAATGTGGAAGGAGAATTTATATCACTTATTTAAATATATAATATAAAAAAATCTAACAAAATACATAAAAAAGATTTAAAAATTATAATTATACCTAATTTCAAAAGATGGGCGGGCCGTATTTGGAGGTTCTGTAAGACGAAACAGCTATCTCATTTATTAATTTTTATTATCATAATTTCATATTTTCATTTATTAATTTTTTGTTTTAGCAAAGAGATTGCAGAAGGGTATTTTGGGGATAGAAACATCAGTTTGTAAACGGCAGCAATTATTGGGGTGGAATTACATATGAAGAGACTATTTTAATTTTAACTTTTAATATAAATAAACTAATTTAAATACAAAAGTTTTGATAAACATCACAATGCAAATGCACCTTCTAATACACAAGGTGATTAAAATGAACTTTTAAATGAGAGTATAAATTACAAGATGGTTAAATTTTAGCTATGAAATCTTAGATACAATCGGTGCATCGCACGGGTTGAATAAACCAAAAACAACCCCGGAGCAACATACGGGTTAGTAAAATCTCATTTCATATAACTAATTACATAGACTAAAATAAAAGGACAATAACAATAAAAAAACATATAAAGTTCTCTAAAAGGCATTTAAATTCTGCCATCTGCTCATTCAACCGTCTACCCCAACATTACGTACAAAACACGTAGATATTCAACCAAAGACCGTGCATCGCACGGGTTGGATAATACCTCGTGAATAAGAATGCTCTTGTAATGAAATAGTCAGGATACTCACGTGTACCATACTTGCATGTATATTTATCATTGAATTTGTAGCAAGTAATTCTCATCATTAATTCAATAGTGAATATACATGCAGTATGGTACACGCATGGGCTTAGAACTTCCATATATTTATGAAAAAATCTAAGTTACTTATACGAGTATCATACATATATACAGGCCCGGCCCTGGGCCTAGGCCCGAGGTGCGACGGCTCAGGGCCCAAGTTGGAAGGGGGCCCATATTTTTTTAAAAAATCTTTATATATATATATATATATATATATATATATATATATGCCCAAGTTGAAACACACAACTTTTCATCTACCACAGCGTTCTTCTATAGTTGCCAGCTGTCGCCATCTCACTTTCTCCACTTTTAATTGTTGGCCCATTAAGCAAGTTTCACATATTCATTTTCCAAATGGGAAGTCTAGAGAGAGAAAGAGCAAGTCATCCGGATCTGGAAATTCACTCTGCAACTGCAACTAGCGATTTTCTAAATTTGCTCGTATTCTACCTCCGCCTCTTCCATTGAAATCTTTGGGTCTGTGCATTTTTCAGAAAAGGTAAACGCACCAACCGATCTACGTTAATTTTTATCATTAGATCTGTTAATGGTGCAGTAATTCATCTCTAGTTCTATTGATTTATATATATATATATATATGTATATATATATATATATATTACTGCCAAAAAATCCGTTCATATCTTCTTCCTACAAATTGTTGAAACGCGTGAACTATTCATCTACCTTCTAAAAAACGTTATTTTTTTATTTTAAAAGATTGTTTAGATCCCGGCCCTGGGCCTAGGCCCGAGGTGCGACGGCCCAGGGCCCAAGTTGGAAGGGGCCCCATATTTTTTTAAAAAATCTTTATATATATATATATATATATATATATATATATATATATATATGCCCAAGTTGAAACACACAACTTTTCATCTACCACAACGTTCTTCTATAGTTGCCAGCTGTCGCCATCTCACTTTCTCCACTTTTAATTGTTGGCCCATTAAGCGAGTTTCACATATTCATTTTCCAAAGGGGAAGTCTAGAGAGAGAAAGAGCAAGTCATCCGGATCTGGAAATTCACTCTGCAACTGCAACTAGCGATTTGCTAAATTTGCTCGTATTCTACCTCCGCCTCTTCCACTGAAATCTTTGGGTCTGTGCATTTTTCAGAAAAGGTAAACGCACCAACCGATCTACGTTAATTTTTATCATTAGATCTGTTAATGGTGCAGTAATTCATCTCTAGTTCTATTAATTTTATATATATATATATATATTACTGCCAAAAAATCCGTTCATATCTTCTTCCCCCAAATTGTTGAAACGCGTGAACTATTCATCTACCTTCTAAAAAACGTTATTTTTTTATTTTAAAAGATTGTTTAGATTAATTTCTCATTACCTTATAATGTTTACTCTTGTTTACTGTTCCGTTCTTTTTTTACAGAACAATTGTTGAGGGAGAAAAGTTTGTTCAAATTGAGAAAATTATTTGGATTGTCCGTAAGTTCTATATATTAATATTTTCTTTTTACTTATTTTGATTTTATTTATTTTACAAATTATTTATTGGAGGTGTTCTTTTGTTTACAGAATAATTGTAAGGAGACTGGACAGAAACAAGACACATTGGTGGAAAAAAGTTTGTTTTTCTGGACAGCTGAACAGGTGCTATTGTTCTCTTTCTGGCGTGTTTTTTACATCTCTATTACATCTGATTTATTACTATGTTGTCTAAAAAACATTTATCCGGTAGTGAAAAACGAAAAAAAAGAAAACGAACTGACGAGCTAATAAAATCACAACAAGGGGCTTTGGATAAATTTGTTTTAAAAAAAGATACCCAAGAAAATTTGGATCAATCGAACGAAAATGTAGATAGTAATGAAACGAAAATGTAGATATATCAACTGAAAATTTAGATAACAATGAAAATGTGCTTAATGATTCTATTGTAGTTTGTGATGTGCCTAATACATCCCATATTGATAATCTTGGAATTGATGATGAACAAAAAAATTGTGGTTTTGATATTTATGATCCAAGGAATTGGGAAAATCTTGATAATACCACCAAGGATATTCTAATTGAAAAGGGGCCTATTAGAGAAATGAATCTTGAGTTTCCCTTGGACAAAAATTTTAGGCATTTTTCATATGCATGTTATTCGATAAAATTGAGTAATGGTGAGATTAGTGATCGAAAATGGTTGGTTTATTGTAAACCTGTTGACAAAGTATATTGTTTTTGTTGCAAGTTATTTAAATCTTCTAGTAACTCATGTTTGCTAGCAAATGAGGGCTTAAGTGATTGGAAACATATTAGCCAAAGACTCAAACAACATGAAAATAGTGCCGAACATATGATTAATATGAATACTTGGAATGAATTGAGAATAAGATTAGACAAAAATCAAACAATTGATAAGCATTTGCAAGAAATCCCAATCTGCTAATTTCCCCGCCGGGGGCGGTCCAGCTCGTTCCGCTGGGGGTCCTCGTGGAACTACCAGTGCTCCTTTCCGTGATGTGAAGTGTTTCAATTGTGGCCGTATAGGCCACGTCAGTCGTACTTGTTTGAGCCCTTTGCTGACGTGTAATCAGTGTGGCCAGCCGGGTCACAAGGCTGCTTTCTGTGCTGAGAGGGAGAAAATCTTTGGTGCCCGGGCTTCCATTCCAGCGCCTAGGGAACCGAGTGTGAATCAGGGATCGTTTGCTCCTCAATCTCCGCCGAGTGCTGGTCGGGGAAGAGGTCGGGGTCAGCCCTCTAAGGGGGGAGCTTCCAGCGTCGGCTCAGCCCACCCGCGTGTCTATGAGATGCGGAGAGCCGATGATCCAGCGGCTACCGTAGCGACAGGTACCGTTCATATACTTTCTCATCCTGTCAGTGTGCTTTTCGATTCTGGTGCTACGCATTCGTTCATATCTCTGGATTGTGTGCGCCGTTTGAGTCTCGACCGTTTGACGCCTTGTGAGCCCTTCATCGTTAAGCTTCCTAGCGGTGATATGATCGTTGGTGATCAGGAGGTTCGAGACTGTTCTGTGTTTATTTGTGAGAGGGCTTGGCCCTCTAATCTTATTGTTGTGGGTATTGAGGGTGAGGACTTAATTCTCGGGGATGATTGGCTCGAGCGGCATGGTGCAATCATGAACTACCGCACGAGAATCATCACCATGTTGGCCGATGATGGCACCGAGCACTCTTTTGCCGGGCGAAAGAGGGGGAACCAGAAATTCGTTATTAACGCCTTGAAGGCGATGAGACTCCTGCGAAAGGGGTGTACCGGCTATTGGTGCTACGCCTTGAAGGCGGAGAGTGGTGGAGTCGAGCTTTCGTCGATTCCAATCGTTAATGAGTTTTCTGATGTTTTTCCTGACGAGATTCCGGGATTGCCACCGGATCGTGAGGTCGAGTTCGCTATAGAGTTAGAGCCGGGTGCGGCTCCTATTTCGAAGGCGCCCTATCGCATGGCACCTTCAGAGATGTCCGAGTTGAAGAAGCAGTTGAGTGAGCTTCTTGAGTCGGGGTATGTTCGACCGAGCGCCTCGCCTTGGGGCGCACCGGTCCTGTTTGTGCGAAAGAAGGATGGTTCACTACGTTTGTGTATCGACTATCGCGAACTAAACAAGGTGACCATCAAAAACAAGTATCCTTTGCCGAGAATTGACGACTTGTTCGACCAGTTGCAGGGAGCTGCGGTATTCTCGAAGATTGATTTGAAATCGGGGTACTATCGGCTCGGGTGAGAGAGTCCGATGTGCCAAGACGACTTTTCGGACGAGATACGGACATTATGAGTTTGTAGTTATGCCTTTCGGGTTAACTAATGCGCGGCGGTGTTCATGCAGTTGATGAACAAAGTCTTTATCGAGTATTTGGATAAGTGTGTCGTCGTCTTCATTGACGATATTCTTATTTATTCGAGGAACGAGGAAGAGCATGCCCATCATTTGCGGATAGTGTTAGACATTTTGAGGGCCGAGCAACTCTATGCGAAGTTCTCGAAATGTGAGTTCCGTGAAGGAAGTGATGTTTTTGGGACACGTGGTTTCGGTAGGGGGTTCGTATAGATCCGCGAGAAGATCGAGGCGGTATTGGATTGGGCACCGCCCAAAACGTGAGAGAGCTCCGAAGTTTCTTGGGTTTGGTGGCTACTACCGTAGGTTCGCCGAGGGTTTCTAAACCGGCTCGACCACTTACACAATTACTCCAATCTGAGAAGTTAAATGCGGAATGACGAGGCGATCCGATTTTGAGGAGTCAAGAAGCGTTTGACTTCAGCTCCGGTTTTGGCGTTGCCATGTGGCAACGAGGATTCGCCGTTTATAGCGATGCTTGGTCGTGGTCTTGGGTGCGTATTAATGCAGCACGGCAAGACCATTGCCTTTGCGTCGAGACAGTTGAGGCCGTATGAGCTGAACTACCCTACTCATGATTTGGAGTTAGCGGCAGTCGTTTTCGCGCTCAAGATTTGGCGTCACTACCTTTTCGGCTCTGCATGTCAGATTTTTACCGATCATAAAAGTCTGAAATACATATTTACTCAGCGGGAGTTGATTATGAGGCAGAGGAGGTGGTTAGAGCTGATTAAGGATTATGACCTCGAAATCCTTTATCATCCGGGCAAGACGAACGTCGTGGCCGACGCCTTGAGTCGGAAACCGATTGCATTGCGATCGCTTGAGATTCTTACGTCTCAGTCTGAGCTTCGGAGGGCTTTGATCGAGTTAGATGCTGAGGTTCTGTTGCCAGGAACCGTCGGGCAACTTTGTGCTTTGAAAATTTCGTCGTCTTTGATCGATGAAATTAAGCTGAAGCAGTTAGAGGATCCGATGATTACTCAAATCCGAGAGAACGTTCTTAAAGGAAAGTCTCCTGGGTTTGTGATTCACGAGGATGGTGCTTTGAGATTCCAGAGTCGGCTTTGTGTGCCGAACGACTCAGAATTGAGACAGAGTATTTTGTGTGAGGCCCATGCTACACCTTATTCCGTTCATCCCGGTTCGAGTAAGATGTACAAGGACCTGAGAAGGAACTTCTGGTGGAACGACATGAAGGAGGAGGTCGCGCAGTTTGTAGCAAGGTGTTTGACTTGCCAGCAAGTCAAAATCGAGCATCAGCGACCGGCTGGGCTTTTGCAGTCACTTCCCGTTCCGGAATGGAAATGGGAAGATATATCGATGGATTTCATTACGAGTCTGCCGAGATCGAGGTTGGGCATGAATATGGTATGGGTGATTGTCGATCGTCTGACCAAGTCGGCACATTTTCTGGGCATCAAGGACACTTGGGGCCCGGAGAAGTTAGCTCGTGTGTTTATCGCGCAGATCGTGAGACTTCACGGTACCCCGAAGTCTATTGTTTCGGATCGTGATGGCCGTTTTGTATCGCACTTCTGGCAGGCGGTACATAAGGCGTTGGGTACCCGGTTGCGTTTGAGTACCTCTTTTCATCCCCAGTCAGATGGACAGTCGGAACGCACTATCCAGACGTTCGAGGACTTGTTGCGTGCCTGTGCTCTCGATTGGAGTAGTGACTGTGAGGAACATTTGCCGCTGATCGAATTCACGTACAACAACAGTTGGCACGCGTCGATTCGGATGGCACCGTATGAGGCACTTTATGGGCGGCGATGTCGATCACCGATTTGTTGGAATGAGGCGTCCGATTTGGTCGGGACCGAGCCGGATGTCGTTCTAGAGACGAGGCGGAAGATAGAATTAATTCGGGAACGGATGTTGATCGCCTGAGTCGGCTAAGTCGTATGCCGACGTCCGTCGTCGACCTTTGGAATTCGAGGTGGGAGACCACATTTTGCTAAAGGTGTCGCCGACGAAGGGAGTTTTTCATTTCGGGAAGAAAGGGAAGTTGAGTCCGAGATTTATCGGCCCCTTTGAGATCCTCGAGCGAGTAGGTGGGTTGGCATACCGCTTGGCGTTACCTCCGGCCTTGAGTCATGTTCATAGCGTTTTTCATGTTTCCCAGCTGAGGAAATATGTCCCAGATCCTAGTCACGTCATCGATTATGGCGAGATTGATATCGCCGAAGATATTACTTTTGAGGAGCGTCCTTTGAAGATTTTAGAGCATCGTGAGAAGCGACTGAGGCATAAGACCATCCCTTTGGTCAAAGTGCAGTGGTCGAGACACGGTGTCGAGGAGGCAACTTGGGAAACCGAGGATAGCATGCGTGCTAGGTACCCTGAGTTGTTTGTTTCTTAAGTTTCGGGACGAAACTTATTTTTAGAGGGGTAGAATGTAATATCCGCATTTTTCTTTCCCTTGTATTTTTATTTTTGGTGTATTCCTCGATCGTAGTGACCCTCGTGTACCTTTCAGTGTGTCCTTCCTGTCAACTGTTGAACTGTATACTCGTTATTGTTGTGCGGAACCGCCGTTTCGGGGTTGCCGTGGATCCATTTCGTGTTATTGGTTCCCAAATATTGATTCCTATCGTTTTTATTTCCTTTCCGGATCATTTTTATCATTTTGGGACACAAAAGGGGTGTGGGCCGCGGCACACAAATTTCTCCAATTGTTGGTCGAGCAAAGCATCTTGTGTGCGGCACACCCATCCGTGCAGCGGCACGATCTTGAGTCGAGCCGCGGCACACCCATCCGGTGCCGCGGCACACTCGTATGTCATCTGCGACCAAAACCCGACTGTACCGGGTGCCGCGGCACACTGCCGAACCCTGGGAGCGAATTTTTGGCCTGTGCCGCGGCACACTTCGGCTGTGCCGCGGCACACAAAGCGGTCAACTGTGCAATCTCGTCCTTATTAGACGAGATCAGCCATTTTTCTCCTTCATTTTCACCTGCGCGAGAGAGAGAGGCCTAAGGGGGGGAGAGCTTCTCAAGCATTCTTCATTCGGGGGTCGATTTTCATCATTTTCCTTCGGTTGTGAGGCCCGGATAATCAATCTAACGCGTGTTCTACGGATCTTAGTACTTGAATCTCCAAAGGTAATATTTCTAGAACCCTATTTTCGATTAATTTGGGGGTTTTGGGATTTTCTTCCGATTCGTTCCGTTTTGTTGGTGGATTCATGATGTTTACGATTAATATTGTTAGTATCTTTAGTTTTCCTACGGATTCATGGATATTTTGTGGATTTTTACGGAATCGAGAGGGTTTGGTTGTGCTCCGCCCTCGTTGTTATTTTTGGTACGAATATACATGAATCGTAGGCGGGTTTCCGGGTGTATTCCATTCCCATATTCGTCTAGAGTTGGTTGTGATTGTGTTATTCGGATCGTTAGGTTCATTTCCGCCGGTTCCTCGCGGTCGTGTCCGACTCTTCCTTTCCGTTCGTATCACCGTGTATTAACCGAGGCAAGTACCCTTATGAACTTACATTCTTGACATAATAATAATGTGTGAGAAATGGTGTGTGTGTGTATGCTCACTACGGGTTAGATCCGACGGGGTCTCGGTAGGGGTCCACAGAGACGTGGATCGACGAGCTTGCTTTTAACCACTACGGGTTAGATCCGACGGGGTCTCGGTAGGGGTCCACAGAGATGTGGATCGACGGTTAATTGTGGTGCATTTTACAAATGTGATTTGTTATTGGCATTTCCGGAAATGAATGTTTTGGAACTATGTTCTCTTGAATTGTATGCATTACTATTTGTGTAAGATGTAAGTCGTTCATTTGGTTACTTGTACTAGCGTAATTTCTAACCCCTCTGGGGACCCGTTTTGGGGAAATTCGTTTTATGAATTTCAGGTCAGGTTCATCGAGACGAGCGGGTGCTGGACCAGTATGCGGATGATGGCCGCGCGTGATGATTGTGCACGAGTGGTGTCTTGTTGCTTTCTATCTTTTACCTTTGTGGTCTTTAAACTAATAGAAGTACTCGAGTACTTAAGAACTTTTACTTGTCGGGATTGTATTGTTGTTTATTATGTTGTGATGGATTATGGTGTCTTGTTTGACCGGTTGAACCGGATGAATTATTTTATTGGGCGTCTTTATGACGAGGTATTTTTCTGTTGCTTCTGTGAGTCGATGAGTATGATGTTTGTTCAGCCTGGTGGGTCCCATGTAGGGATTCACGGCGCTGTAATATACCTCGGATATCCTGGAGGTGTTACACAAACGAGATTTCTTGAAATAAATCCTAGAGCATTATACATGCCATGTGCTTGTCATAGTCTTAATCTTACTCTTGGTGATATGGCACATTCTTGTGTTAAGGCTATTTCATTTTTTGGAATTATTCAACGTTTATATTCGTTGTTTTCGGGATCTACAAAAAGATGGAAATTTTTGCTTGATAATGTTCCTGGTTTGACTATGAAACATTTGTTTAATACTCGTTGGGAAAGTCGAATTAAAAGTGTTAAAGCTATTAGATTTCAATGTCCTCAAATAAGACGTGCTTTGTCAGAATTATATAAATCTTGTGACAATGATGCAAAGACAAAGAGTGAAGCAGAGAGTTTGATCAATGCACTTGAAAATTTTGAGTTTTTGCTTGGTATGGTTATTTGGTATGATATTTTGTTTGCTATTAATATGGTTAGTAAAAAATTACAGTCCAAGTCTATGCGCATCGACACTACCATAAAGCAATTGGAAGATGTATGTTCATATTTTGAGAATTATAGAGTGGAAGGCTTTAAAAAAAGTTTGGATGTTGCAAAAGAGGTTGCAGTTGAAATGGATGTTGAGCCTATCTTTCCAATAAAACGTCGTGTGATTAGAAAAAAAACTTTTGGGGAGAATAATGAGGATGGCGAAAATCATTCACCAGAAGAATCATTTAGGATAAATTATTTTCTTATTGTTGTTGACATGGCAATTCTTTCTTTGAAAAATAGATTTGAGGAATTGAAGACATTTGAAAGTATTTTTGGATTTTTATATAATTCTCAAAAGTTAAAGTCATTTGATGATAATGAATTGAAAGAATGTTGTGTTAAATTTCACAAAATCTTTACTCACGGACATTTGTCGGATGTTGATGTAAATGATCTTTTCTCTGAATTGAAAGTGTTACAATTCACTTTGCCAACAGAAACAATGTCTGCTATTGATATTCTTAAATTTGTCAAATCTGCAGATTGTTATCCGAATGTAGCAATTGCTTATAGAATTTTATTGACGGTGCCTGGATCGTACCATCGTGAAAGAAGTTTTTCAAAATTGAAGTTGATAAAGACTTACTCAAGGTCATCAATGTCACAAGAGAGGTTGAATGGTTTGGCAACATTATCGATTGAGAAGAATATGTTGGGAGATGTTGATATTGATGTAATTATAAATGATTTTTCATCTCAAAACGCTCGAAGGAATCGATTTTAGTAGTTTTCTAAGAATAACTAGTCCTTTTGATCCTTTTCATCCGGTCTATTGGTGTAGTTTTGAGGAAGTGTTTATAGTTTTTTTTTTTTTTTTTGTATTTTGGGTAATACATTTTCAAGAAAATCTTCCTTTCCTGATTAAAAAAAAATCTATATAAATATAAGTCAATGCAAGGGGCCGATTTCTAATATTTTGCCTAGGGGCCCTCAAATATCAGGAATGGGGCTGCATATATATGTATATACAATATTGGATACATGCAGGTTATACCTTATAACATCTCCTTATCTTTAATAGAAATTTGACAATTTTCAAAATCTACTTAAAAAGCTATTGCTGAACATGCTCATAATTAATCAATAAATAAAATAATATTTCTACCAAATAAATAAATTTACATGTGGAGTATAAATGTAATCTTTGTTATGTATATAGAAAAAAGAAGTTGATTTCTTTCTCCATCAAAGTGTATAATGCATCCATGTGAAATAAAAAAGAATAAAGCAACTACGCATGGTTCGAAATGTGTTTAGGAAAGAATTTTCCTTGAATAATAATGACGATTACAGTGGGTATTTATAGGAAAAAAAACTTAACCTAAACATAATACAATACAAAAAGAATAATAAAATTCACAATAATTTATTTTACGACTCCCCCACAGTCGAAACAGGAGGTTTGCGAATGTTGAAACTATCCCGTAAATCTTCAAATAGAATCAATGGAAGCTACTTCGTGAAATACCAGTGATCTGATACCTAGACGGTACGTGCAAAACATGCACCGTCCCTCGTGCAACCTTCTCTCGTACGAAGTGAATATCCATCAGGATGTGTTTCGTGCATCGGTGTTGTATTGGGTTGGTGGACAAATAAATAGCGCTGACATTATCACAGTACACCAAAGTCGCAATAGAGATAAGACAGTGAAGCTCTAAGAGAAAATTCCGTAGCCAACATGATTCTTAAACGACATTAGGACTCCGCAGTACTCAGCTTCCGCACTTGATTTGGAAAGAGTGGCTTGCCATTTGGCAGACCAAGAAATTAGATTATCACCAAGAAATACACAGTACCTGTAAGTCGAGCGTCTCATATCATGACATCCACCCCAATCGGCGTCCATCTATGAGATAAGAGGCAAAGCATATAAATGTAGTCCGTGATTCAAGGTACCTCGTATGTACCATATAATGTGTTTAAGCGCATCATTTGTGCCTCTTTAGATCATGCATAAACAAACACACATATTGAACGACATAAGTAATATCCGGACGAGTGAACGTAAGATATTGCATCTCCCCCGCAAGGTTGCGTTAGTGAATGGGATCAGAATAAGGCGCCGATTCCTGAGCGCTTAACTTAGATTTTGTGTCAACCGGTGTAGTCAAGGGTTTGCAAGAAGACATTCCCGAACATCCGATAATTTCTGAATCATAGTTCTTTCAAGACAAGAATAGATTGTTCTTCGTTCGATTCACCGTGATGCCCAAAATTTAGTGTAAGGAACCCGAGTTCTTCATTGCAAATTCCGAACTAAGCGACGATATAATGGACGTGTATAGTTGTGAAGAGGATGTCGTTACGATAATATCATCAACATAAAGTAGTATGCCATATCATTACCTCGTTTCTATATAAAAAAGTGGAATGACCCATCTTACTATGTGAGAACCCAATCGAGTAAGCATAATCCGCAAACCTCTGGTACCAAGCCCATTGAGCATGTGTTAGTCCATACAAGGATTTCTTCAAAAAGCAGACATGATCCGGAAACCGACGATCACAAAATCCTAAGGGCTGATGCATGTAAACAGTTCATGAAGTTCCCCATATAAGAAAGCATTCTTGATGTCCAATTGATGAATCGGCCATACGTTGGAAAGCGACAAGCTGAGGACTATACGAATCGTAGCCGGTTTGAAAATCGGACTAAAAGTCCTGCCACAATCAATGCCAACGCCCAACCTACTGTATTTTGCCATCACCTACAAGACGGGTCTTATGCCTCCCCAAAGAATCATCAGATTTTTCTTTTTGAGTAACAATCCACATAGAGCATACTCACTCCGTCCACCAATTAAAGCCCTGTTTTGATATTTTTCGGTCAAACTTTAAAACTTTTGATCGTAAATTACATCTTATACATTAATAAATTTATATTCACGTAAGTTATATCTTGAAAATACACATTAAGACAAATCTATCAAGTCCTTATATGACTACAATTATTCTGTATATTGGTCGTAATTTACGGTCGGAAGTTTTAAAGTTTGACTGAAAAATGTCAAAGTAGGGCTTTAATTGGTGGACGGACCCGGAGGGAGGGGTACCGATTCCCACGTTTTATTTTCAATCAAAGCATTATATCCATCAGTCATTGCAATTTTCTGATTTGGGTCATTTAAGCCTAACACCGGCGTGTGTGGTATTGAACTTTTAGTAGAGCTATTATGGAGATTAAAGATTTTTTTGGTCTAAAGATTCCACATTGACTGTAACACCCCAAATCATAAGGGAATGTCACACGCCGTAGACCCTTTCCAAAAGGATCTACCAGGCTAAATGCCAGAATACAACTTAATATTTGATCGGCAGGGTCAAATTATGCAATGACACAGACCGATAAGGTCGAAAACTAGTGTACGGATCGATAAGGTCACACCCAAGACATGAGTAACACAACTTGAATACTACATCATATACCCATACATGGGTCAATATATAGTAGCGAAAATGAAATACAACTCAATAATATAAAGAACTATAACTCCCGATTGATCAGTATCATAGCTTGTCATCTTCCATACCGATCATATGGCTGCTCTCTCGAACTAAGTATACCTGAAATGCATGAAACGCATTTCCCCCATTTAAGGGGTTAGAAATTCGAATATGCTATTACAAGTATTCTAATCATATGAAACATATCACGCAAATACCAGTCATAGCCAATCAATCACAAACAAGGAGAGGAACGATGGCTTGAGGAGCGCAAGGCCGAACGTTCAAGAAGAAGAACGACGGCATGAAGAGCGCAAAATCTGACAGCGGAAACGAGATTAGAAATTTGGTAAACCTAGGTCTCGCGATACCATGAAAGAATATTTTCCTTGAGTAATAATGACTATTACAGTTGGTATTTATAAGAAACAAACTTAACGTCAACCTAATATAATACAAATAGAATAATATACTTAATTATATTAATTTATTATAATAGTCCAGTTGATAAGTTAAATGATAAGCTAGTTTTTCGAGATACTTTTTTTGAGTAGTGTTTCAATATATTAACTTATAAGTTAGTTTATAGCATACAGAATGAAACTTAAATAAGTTAAAAAATAAATTAGCTTACTAGCTAGCTTATTTTTGCAAACATGAACGAAATCATCACCATATGAATCATGACCTAGCAAAAATAATAAAGGAGACCGAAACCCTAGCAGGAGCAAGGTGTTAAAGAAGGACCAAACAATACATTTCTCCTTCTCCTTCTCTTTGCTTGATGGAGACCGAAACCCTAGCGGGAGAAAATTCTATGGAATCTGAATACGGGGCTCATTCCTGGCCACCGGACAAGGCGGCACCGCCACAACCACAACCCCACCTTGGGGAAAGGAACAAGAAGCGAAGATCGGAGCAAGGTGTTTCCCTTCCGATTAATGAACCCTTGAGCTTTACAGCGGGTAACACTTGGGCGAACAAGATTACCAAAGCATAGGAGAAGAAGGAATTCACCTTTACGAAAGTTAAACTTGTAGAGGAGGACAAGATTATGCTCCTGCCGTCTGGGATCTCTAGGAGTATGCCGGAGATTGTGATTGCGGATGACCTGATGGAGACGATAACACAAGAGTGGAAACACTCTATTATTATCAAATTCCCAGGCAAAATATGGAACAGGGATCTGTTACGCTCCCGGATTGAGCATTTGTGGAGCCTAAAAGGTAGCTTCGATTTGCTAGACGTAGGCGATAATCTATTCATCCTGAAATTGTCTGATTCCCGTGTGAGTGAGGATATTTTGTCAAAGGGACCTTGGCAAGTTGCTGGCCATTTCCTCTCGATTAGAAAGTGGTTTCCGGAATTTGACCCGGAAAACTATAAGGTTGATACTATTATCACTTGGGTTCGCATCCAAAAGCTACCACCTCACTTGTACAGGGAGGCTGTTCTTCTTCAAATTGCCAACAGTTTGGGAGAACCAATTAAAGTCGATGCTAACACCTTCTGGGTTACACGTGGAAAATTTGTGAGATTGTGTATACAAGTAGATCTTGCGAAACCGATTGAAAGGGGTATAGTCATCAATGGGAAGATATATAAAGTTGCCTACGAAAATTTGACTTCATTGTGTTACTCCTGCGGTAGAGTGGACCATGGAAGTGCAACTTGCCCTTTGACAAAACCTGCTACTTCGTCTCAGGACAGCCCTGTTAAGGTGGGAGAACATGTGCAAGGGGATGAGGTAACTCTCGAGGCACATGTACGGTCCGATAAGGAAGTTGAAGATGATGGTTTTGGTCCCTGGATGTTGTTAACCAGAAAATCTAGACGTCCTCTACCTTCTCCACCTTCTAGATATGTTAAGGAGGCCAAGAAGACCTCACTACAGCCGAATAATGAGAGGGAGCGGCAGCGTGGGATGCGTACGGGGAAACAGGTGGTGGCAAGTAGTGGCCGTAATCCACTCATGAACAATAATGGCCAGAGTAATAGAGGGTGAGCCAAACAGGTGAGGGACTCTTCATCCAACTCCTTTGCGGTTTTCAGTGATGCCAACAAGGAAAATGAGTCTCCTCCTTTGTTACGGTCGGGCGGCTCTAAGACTACTACTTCTACAGCGAGCTTAAGTCATTTTCCAGTAAGAGATGGGGGCTCGAGAAAAGATCATCAGGATGAACCTCAAGCCAGCCGAGACCATGCTATGGCATTTGTTTACGAGGAGGCAGCGGATTTAAATAGGGGCGTTGCCATGGATACTAGTAAGGTGAACCCGGCAAGTGGGTTGCATGTTTAATTTTATTCCTCTTTGATTAATTATGTCCATGGATTGTGAACTTAAAATTCTTTCCTGGAATGTACGGGGGGTTGTGAAGGATGGTTTTTTGTCGAATTTTGGTCTTCTTTGCAAAATGTATAAACCTGATGTGGTCTTTCTGTCCGAGACACATGCTAGTTTGGAGGTGGCTAATAGAATTGGGCACAATCTGGGGTTTCCTAACCAGGTTTTTTATACTTCGAATGGGGCATCAGGTGGTTTGTGGATGCTTTTTGACAACGATAAAACTAGGGTGGATGTTATTGGTTCCGATTATCAAAGTATTCATGTTGTGGTTAGCCCAGAGGGACCTGCTCCTTGGGTATTATCAGGAGTCTATGCTAAGCCTACTAGTGTAGACAAGACTAATTTGTGGAATAAGCTAGCAGATATTCATCGAAGTTTTTCTTTGCCTTGGTGTGTGACGGGCGACTTTAATGACATCTTGCTGGCCTCTGATAAGCGAGGTGGTAGGGTTGCTACCTTGAGTCGGTGCAGGAGATTTCAGAATTATCTGGATTAATGTGATCTGATCGATCTTGAGTTTCAGGGGCCAACATTCACGTGGTGCAATGGGAGGCGTGGATGTGAGCGGATTTGGGAACGTTTAGATCGAAGTTTGGTTAATTTGGATTGGAGAGAATTATTTCCGAATGCTATGGTAGTTAATCTCCCACGTACACACTCAGATCATAGCCCGATTCTTACTTTATGTGGAGGTCAAGTAAGGGGATTGCGAAGGCCTTTTCGGTTTGAGGCCGCCTGGCTTCTTGATGATGGCTGCGTACGCCTTGTTCAGGATAAGTGGAAGCATTTTGGGGGTGTAGAGCAAGCGCTAGGAGAGTTTCTGGATATTCTGCAAAATTGGAACAGATCGGATTTTGGGAATATCTATCGCAGGAAACGTTAGCTTATGGCTCGCATTAATGGAATACAGAAGAGCATTGAAGAGAAAGTAGTCAGTGATTCACTCCTTAACTTTGAGAGCAAGCTTATTGCAATGTTAAACAGGACTTTAGCACAGGAGGAGGAGTTATGGAAGCAGAAATCTAGGGTGTTATGGCATTCTAATGGGGATCGTAATACCCGCTTTTTTCACCATACTACTATCCAGAGGCGGCGAAGAAATGCTATCACAGGGCTAAAAATTAATGGTGATTGGTGCTTGGCAGATGACACATTACGGGACCATGTTTGGCACTATTTTAATTGTGTTTTTAATGATAAGGCTTTTAATGGTGTCAGGCTACCCAGGTCCAGGTTGCAAACAATTATACACCCTGATGAAGTGAATAGCCTAGGTCGTGAAGTGGACATGAACGAATTGCGGGCGGTCCTTTGGTCCTTTGATCCTAATAAAGCACCCGGACTGGATGGTTTTCACGCCAATTTCTTCCAGCATTTCTGGGATGTTTGCAAGGATAAGCTTTTGCAGTTTGTGAAGGACACGTTCGAGAGTGGGACATTTCAAGAGGAGGTGGGAGTGTCATTTCTTTGCCTTATTCCTAAAGTGCCAGGCCCGGATGTGATTGAGAATTTCAGTCCAATTACTCTATGCAATGTGACGTACAAGATCATCACTAAAGTCATTACCATGAGACTTCGGGAACTGATGCCTAATTTGATCGCCCCCACACAGAACAGTTTTATCAAAGGGCGGGGCACGCAAGAGAATATTCTGTTAGTCCAGGAGTAGGGGTGAGAATCGGGACATCCCGAGGTCCCGGTCCCGAGTCCCGAATGTCCCGGTCCCGAAATGGACCAATTTAGTGGTCCCGGTCCCGGTCCCGATCGGGACTTCGGGAGTCCCGATTCCCGAATTGTGATAAATTTAAGTCTCGGTCCCGGTCCCGATCCCGAGGATAATTTTTCGAAATGTCCCGAATGTCCCGAAATTTCCCGAAATGTCCCGAAATTTCCCAAAATGTCCCGAAATTAAAATTTGCAATCGGGACTTCGGGGTCCCGATCGGGATTTTGGGACTCCCGAGTCCCGAAATTAACAAAGTTTAAGGTCCCGGTCCCGGTCCCGGTCCCGAAAAATTCGGGACTCGGGGTCCCGTTTCCCGTCGGGACTCGGGACGGGACCGGGACTCGGGATTTCCCGACGGGAAATTCTCAGCCCTATCCAGGAGATTCTACATATTTTGCGTGGAAGGAAACAGAACGTGCATGAGAGTATGATAATTAAGCTGGATTTAGAGAAAGCCTATGATAAGGTTAGTTGGGATTTCGTTGAAGAGACCCTGGTTTTCTTTGGTTTTCCTGATAAGCTTAAGCACTTGATTATGTTTTGTTTTCGGAGTTCCAAGCCCAAGATTCTTTGTAATGGTTCCCAGTTGGACCCGCTCACTCCCCTACGGGCTTAGACTGTAACACCCCCAGAATATGACCGGGAATGTCACACGCCGTAGACCCTTATCGCAAGGATCTACCAGGCTAAACTCCAAAAGACTACTCGATGATTGACCGACCGGGGTCAAAATTAAATAGAAAACAGACCGACAAGGTCATAAACCAATTCAGAAACTAACGACATTCATATTACAATGACCACAATAAACTTGAACATAGAAAAGAATGACAACTCAATTTAAAAATCGATAACTACACCCATGTAAGGGTGAATACTCGAACGACAAAGAAATACCGACCAAAATGATACAAAAGAAAAGACTCTGACTCTGGTGTGATTAGCATCGTCGTCTTCCATCTCCTTCCAAGCCAATCCCGTGATCGCTCGAGCCGCCAAAACTGAGCGCATAACAGCACCCACCCCGAAAACTCGGGGTTAGCAACCGGAATTTTGCTAGTGCAAGTACATAATATACAAGATATACGAAGAATAACACAAAATTCAACCATCGTGAAGCCTTAAAAAAAACCATTCATTCCCAAAGTTAACAAATTATAGCACTCTCTTACTCAAGGTGAAAAATAATCACATATTAATTTTCTCTATATGGAACATAATGCCAATCAAACTTTGACGAGCCCAAGGAGTCAAAAGATTAAGTTTGAAAATCCATTTTTATAAAAAAAAGGAAAAGTATTTTGATAAAATAGTTTGAAAACATTATTAATGACTCGGTCGTCTTGGGGTTTTAAAAAAATCGAATGGGAATACTTTTGGAAATAATTTCAAAACTCTCGTCCTTGACCCAACGTATGGAAAACGATTACACAAAACCAAGTCAACTTATTTGGGGTTCTCGACCCAATTTATAGAACACCGTCACAAACGAAATCCTTACAACATCACACAGGGGTTCTCAACCCATTCCAAATAACATCATCATGAAATCAATCATCTCAACATTCCACAGGGTCCTCGACCCAAAACACGTAATAGCACCACAATACAATCAAAGGTACAAAACTCTCATTCGACATTTCTGCTCAAGACCCCGATTAATTAACCTTCTGAGATTTCACAAACCTCCGGGTTAACTAACCCCGATACCAACGCTTTAAAAACAATTTGAAACAAGCTTTCAAAAACACGGATTATGTCTCGTATCAAGACAAACATTAAAAGTGAGTTGAAAGAATTTGAGATACGAACATCGTTCAGAACGGGTCTTAGCTATCACTCAAATACCCGTAACCAATAAGCTCGCCAGCGCCTCCACGCTTACTGTGCACCGGCGTTCACTCCACTATGTCGGCCGCTCCTTGAACATGTCACCGCACCGCGTCACTCCCGCAAGAGCCGCCTTGCACGCGCATTAGGTGACACCGGCGTTCACCACCCATATGGAGCCGCACATTGCACAGTACACCAGTGCCGGAGTACACCGCCCGCCCTCAGAGGTTCCCGGATATGACGTTTCTCACAACAAGTATCCACATTGTTCAAACATCAAGCACACGGACAATTGTCACAACAATTTTCAAATAGGTACATCAAGTCACACAATTTCTCCGCCAGTCCATATCCACACAAATAAACAATAACACGCACGTTATCAATCAAACTCAATCAACACCGCACATATATCTCTATGTTGCGACTCAACCGAATATATATACACATTTATCTATATAGATATATATATATATATATATATATAAATATATAACCTCACTATATTATATGGATAACTATAGTTCGCCCATCAATCCAAGTTGAGTACGTCAACTAATGTTAGAATTCAACACTCGTCGATCACTGACATAAACATATATATTAATATACGTATATACATACATATATTTAACATGTAACTATATATATAAACACACATATATATATATACACATACATATATATATATATATATCTCCATATAAACTCATACACTTCGACAACAATGATTTCACGCAGTTACAATTCGTATATCGAGGTACTTGCCTTGGTAATACGACGCGAGGGAGACGACGAAGGAATAGGTTCCGGTCCGAACAATCCTCTCAAATCCGACCCTAACACAATAATGATATACAATCAATCTCACATCATGAATACGAAGAAATCCCTCCTAGTTCTACCCGTTGGGACAATTTATCGAACACCAAGAGTGCGTAGGGAATTGAAATCGGTTAACGGTGAACTAACGGGATTTCATCCCAACCAAAAACAAGAAAACCAAGGGTCACGAGAGTACTATCAAAATCTAACAACAACATCGGTTAATTCGGATTAAAACACAAGATCACCACCAAACCCTCCCCAAAAATTATACTAGGGTATAAGAGATCTTACCTCTTGAAGATACAAACCCTATAATCCGAAGAACACGTGCTAGATCCACAATCCGAGCTACACGATCGAAGGAAGATGAAGAAAAACACACGATCAAAAGGGTGGATGGAGAAGAAATCCCCCTCTCAACCCTCTCTCTCTCGCGCACGGTGGAAGAAAAGGAGGAAATGAGCGAAAATCGCTGAAAACACCCAGTTATAGCGCTGACCGCATCGTGTGCCGCGGCTCAGATAAACTGTGCCGCGGCACAGGGCCAAAAATTGCGCCCAGTGGTCGGCTGACCGCTCGTTGTGCCGCGGCTCATTCGGAGTGTGCCGCGGCTCAGACTCGGCATGTGCCGCGGCACTGTCGGACTGTGCCGGGGCACGCGGTACAGGAGGTTTTAGCCGGCAGGTGCCACACGGGTGTGCCGCGGCCCGGACAAGTGTGCCGCGGCACTGACTCGGCTGTGTGCCGCGGCGCACAATCCTTGTGCCGCGGCACACTGCATTTGCTCGGCCAACAATCGGGTAGTATGTGTGCCGCGGCGCACAATCCTTGTGCCGCGGCTCACACCCCCTCGGGTCCCAAAATGATGAAAAAGATCCTAAAGAGAATAAAAGCAATAGGAATCGATATTTGGGCAACAATAACACGAAATGGAAGTACGGAACCCCAAAACGATCTGAGGTACGCAACCAAGGTCGAACAAGGAACAAATTCCCTAAATTTCTAGGAAGTTACAAAAACGGCCCAAACATCCGAAAATCACGATACAACGTCGGATTAACAATCCGAAACTCACAACATGTTCTACTCAATCCTACGAACTCATGGAAGTAAGAAAATGACGAAATCGAACGAGTTTAACGAGAATCAAATGCACATGAGACAAAATATAACACAAGATGAAATTACGTAAAAACATCATCGAGACCCGTCTAAGCGGAGAAACTCCAAGAACAAAATAGGTTCAGAATTCCAAAACAGTGCCAAGCGAGTTGTTGAAACGGACCTCCGCCGGAAAAATGAAAATTACCGGAAATCGAATTTGCGGGTATTACATTCTACCCTCCTTAAAAGAAGTTTCGTCCCGAAACTTAAAATAAAGAGCGGCGGAACAATCAAGGAAATAACTACTTGCTCAGCCCCAAATCATCACGAGCAAAGCGCGAATGCAAGGTTCCAGAAATACGATGAACTGACCTAGCAAGCATCTGATAAGTGAGTCGAGACGATAAAACTGTATGGGAACACGATAAGTTGAGGTGGAGGAGTATGAATTTGGATACCAAAGCTCCCAGAGTGAAGAAAATCACAAAATAGTTCAGACGTCCTGAAAATCATGTTTCGAGCTCAACCAACCGCATCCAAGTTCATAATACATCCGGAAATGTTAATTGCACGCGAGGGAATATTAGCTTCGAACAAAATTTCTGCAAGAATCAAGCTCAGATGTGGAAAGACCACAATAATTCACGGAGTCTAACAACACGGTTCTGAAATTCGTTCGGAGAACGGTAGGCTAAGTACAACAGGGTAGTTTAAAAAGAAAATTATCGAGAGGGTCATAGATGAAGTACCAGCAATGAAAGTCACCCAACACTGAAAATACTATGAAGAGTACGGGTAGTACATTTCCCCATACTAAGAAAACATTTCGATCCCGAACTTAGAACAGCAAGAGTTGGTAACATAGAGCAATGAAATGAAGAACGATCAAAGTCACGATTGTCCAAAACAGCAACGATTAGGGCATATTACAAAATATTCATCCTCCCATGTTAGGTTCTTCAGAAGGAGACATAGGGTTTCGGGACATTCTCCAGTCACTTGCTCTGATCGCCAATAGGGTAGCATTCTTTGCCAGTTCTGAAATTATCTCACAATGCTTCTCCCGATGACCTTCACACCCGCACCGGTAACAAGTCAAGAGTGGAAAGGGACAATTTGCACGAACATGTCCCTGACGATTGCAGTTGAAGCACCCTCCCTTCTTACCGAGAGTCACCGATGCTGGCTTGGGATTCCAAGCGTTCACTCCTGATCGCGAAGACGACGCGTTCGAACGACGTTGGGGTTTGGGAGCCTTAGGCTCTGCACCGCCCAAAAACTTCCCAGATATCCTCGGTCTCTTGGCTTCGCTCGTGGGCTCGACCACTGAGGAGATTTCATAGGATATCGATTGATCTAGATACTCCTTCACCGTAGCATGGATCGTGGTCGTACGAACCACCTTGCCGCTTCCATTTCCATCATCACGTCCACGTCCGCCGAGGCTTGACATACTAATACGGATAACACCGATCAACAGTATTAGTTTATCAGTCGTACAATATACCACAATTATCAACCCGAGTTTTAGTTAGCATCCTTAGAATAACGGTACTATCGTAAAGCATAGAGTTTTATGAAGTCAAGTTCGAGTTCCTCGACGAGGACGATCATTATATGTATGCACTTAATGAAAACAAATTTTTGAAAAAGGGGCTAGTCACGTTGCGCCCAAGACTTGTAACCACTGTCTTTTATTTCGGAAGAGGAAGTTTACATAATGACTCTAAAGATTATTTTCGAGTGATGAATAAAAGAAAAAAAAGGAAATCGAAAATTAATTCGTAACTAATTTGAAATATTTCGAAAATGTTGAGTCCCAAATATCAAAATTTTGAAAATCTTTCCTCTTCTTCAAAAATGTTTATTCGAAAGAATTCTCCACCGAGATACGTGACCATTTAACATGACGGTATTAAATCATGGCTTTACACAATGTTAGAAAATTTCAAAGCATCACTTTAAAATATTCGTGATACTACAGCGCCGTGGGTCCCGTGCCGGAACCCACCAGGCCAAAAATCATTTTTTTAAAAAAAAAAAAAATGATCAAAATGCTAAAAAGGCCGAAGTCGGTAATATTCTCAAATACTCACAAAAGTCATTTATAAAACATCAAATGCCGTCATAAGAATACTATCAAAACATGCAAGACCAAAATATCAAAACTCGGTTTGCAAGATAATAAAAGCCATCTTAAAATACTCATGCGGTGGATAAAATTGTCGTTCGTAAATTCATTCTAATAAAGTACCGAAACAGATAAACATGTTCGACTTCCATGTAATATCCTAAAACGATAATATCACCAACAAGTTCCAATTTCTAGTTCACATTAAGCATATTAGCACAATGTAATCAAATACGTGTATAAGGGGACTTACGATCGGGAGGCTTACCATCACGGATTGCCGGAAGATGATGTCGGAACCACGATACTAATCACAACTCTGATGCGCGTGACTTACACAAGACATGGACTTGACCCAACGGCCTAGGTTTTTCGCAAACCTAAGCTCTGATACCATAAATGTAACACCCCCAGAATATGACCGGGAATGTCACACGCCGTAGACCCTTATCGCAAGGATCTACCAGGCTAAACTCCAAAAGACTACTCGATGATTGACCGACCGGGGTCAAAATTAAATAGAAAACAGACCGACAAGGTCATAAACCAATTCAGAAACTAACGACATTCATATTACAATGACCACAATAAACTTGAACATAGAAAAGAATGACAACTCAATTTAAAAATCGATAACTACACCCATGTAAGGGTGAATACTCGAACGACAAAGAAATACCGACCAAAATGATACAAAAGAAAAGACTCTGACTCTGGTGTGATTAGCATCGTCGTCTTCCATCTCCTTCCAAGCCAATCCAGTATTGCTCCCATTTGCCAAAACCTGAGCGCATAACAGGCACCCACCCCCCGAAAACTCGGGGGTTAGCAAACTGGAATTTTGCTAGTGCAAGTACATAATATACAAGATATACGAACAGTAACAACACAAAATTCAACCATCGTGAAGCCTTAACACAAACCATACATTCCCAAAGTTAACACAGTATAGCACTCGCATACACAAGGTGAAAAATAATCACATAGTCATATTCTCTATATGGAACATAATGCCAATCAAACTTTGGACGAGCCCAAGGAGTCAAAAGATTAAGTTTGAAAATCCATTTTTATAAAAAAAAAGGAAAAGTATTTTGATAAAATAGTTTGAAAACATTATTAATGACTCGGGTCGTCTTGGGGTTTTAAAAAAAAATCGAATGGGAATACTTTTGGAAATAATTTCAAAAACTCTCGGGTCCTTGACCCAACGTATGGAAAACGATTACACAAAAACCAAGTCAACTTATTTAGGGTTCTCGACCCAATTTATAGAACACCGTCACAAACGAAATCCTTACAACATCACACAGGGTTCTCAACCCATTCCAAATAACATCATCATGAAATCAATCATCTCAACATTCCACAGGGTCCTCGACCCAAAACACAGAATAGCACCACAATACAATCAAAGGTACAAAACTCTCATTCGACATTTCCTGCTCAAGACCCCCGATTAATTAACCCTCGGAGATTTCGTCAAACCTCCGGGGTTAACTAACCCTGATACCAACGCTTTAAAAACAATTTGAAACAAGCTTTCAAAAACACGGATTGTGGTCGTATCAAGACAAACATTAAAAGTGAGTTGAAAGAATTTGAGATACGAACATCGTTCGATAACGGGTCTTAGCTATCACTCAAATACCGTAACCAATAAGCTCGCCGGGCGCCTCCACTGCTCACCTGTGCACCGGCGTTCACTCCACTATGTCAGCCGCTCCTTGAACATGTCACCGCACCGGCGTCACTCCCGCAAGAGCCGCCCCTTGCACGCGCATTAGGTGACACCGGCGTTCACCACCCATATGGAGCCGCACATTGCAGCGTACACCAGGCCGGAGTACACCGCCCCGCCCTCAGAGGTTCCCGGATATGACGTTTCTCACAACAAGTATCCACATTGTTCAAACATCAAGCACACGGACAATTGTCACAACAATTTTCAACTAGGTACATCAAGTCACACAATTTCTCCGCCAGTCCATATCCACACAAATAAACAATAACACGCACGTTATCAATCAAACTCAATCAACACCGCACATATATCTCTATGTTGCGACTCAACCGAATATATATACACATTTATCTATATATATATATATATAAATATATAACCTCACTATATTATATGGATAATTATAGTTCGCCCATCAATCCAAGTTGAGTACGTCAACTAATGTTAGAATTCAACACTCGTCGATCACTGACATAAACATATATATTAATATACGTATATACATACATATATTTAACATGTAACTATATATATAAACACACACATATATATATATATATACATATATATATATATATCTCCATATAAACTCATACACTTCGACAACAATGATTTCACGCAGTTACAATTCGTATATCGAGGTACTTGCCTTGGTAATACGACGCGAGGGAGACGACGAAGGAATAGGTTCCGGTCCGAACAATCCTCTCAAATCCGACCCTAACACAATAATGATATACAATCAATCTCACATCATGAATACGAAGAAATCCCTCCTAGTTCTACCCGTTGGGACAATTTATCGAACACCAAGAGTGCGTAGGGAATTGAAATCGGTTAACGGTGAACTAACGGGATTTCATCCCAACCAAAAACAAGAAAACCAAGGGTCACGAGAGTACTATCAAAATCTAACAACAACATCGGTTAATTCGGATTAAAACACAAGATCACCACCAAACCCTCCCCAAAAATTATACTAGGGTATAAGAGATCTTACCTCTTGAAGATACAAACCCTATAATCCGAAGAACACGTGCTAGATCCACAATCCGAGCTACACGATCGAAGGAAGATGAAGAAAAACACACGATCAAAAGGGTGGATGGAGAAGAAATCCCCCTCTCAACCCTCTCTCTCTCGCGCACGGTGGAAGAAAAGGAGGAAATGAGCGAAAATCGCTGAAAACACCCAGTTATAGCGCTGACCGCATCGTGTGCCGCGGCTCAGATAAAGCGTCGCGGCACGGGGCAAAATTGCGCCCGGTGGTGGTGACCGCTCGTTGTGCGCGGCTCATTCGGAGTGTGCGCGGCTTAGACTCGGCATGTGCCGCGGCAACTGCCGGGCTGTCTGGGGCACGCAGTCTGAGAGGTTTTAGCCGGCAGTGCCACGGGTGTGCCGCGGCCGGACAAGTGTGCGCAGCGGCTTGACTGTGTGCGCGGCGCACAATCCTTGTGCCGCGGCACAGTGCACTTGCTCGGCCAACAATCGGGTAGTATGTGTGCCGCGGCGCACAATCCTTGTGCCGCGGCTCACCCCCCCCCTCGGGTCCCAAAATGATGAAAAAAGATCCGGAAAGAGAATAAAAGCAATAGGAATCGATATTTGGGCAACAATAACACGAAATGGAAGTACGGAACCCCAAAACGATCTGAGGTACGCAACCAAGGTCGAACAAGGAACAAATTCCCTAAATTTCTAGGAAGTTACAAAAACGGCCCAAACATCCGAAAATCACGATACAACATCGGATTAACAATCCGAAACTCACAACATGTTCTACTCAATCCTACGAACTCATGGAAGTAAGAAAATGATGAAATCGAACGAGTTTAACGAGAATCAAATGCACATGAGACAAAATATAACACAAGATGAAATTACGTAAAAACATCATCGAGACCCGTCTAAGCGGAGAAACTCCAAGAACAAAATAGGTTCAGAATTCCAAAACAGTGCCAAGCGAGTTGTTGAAACGGACCTCCGCCGGAAAAATGAAAATTACCGGAAATCGAATTTGCGGGTATTACATAGACAGGGTGATCCTTTATCCCCGTATTTGTTCGTGCTTTGCATTGAACGTCTGTCCTACTTGATTCGGGATAAGGTGGATGAGGGGAGTTGGACACCAGTGCAAGTGTGTAGAAATGGGCCTACTTTTTCTCATGTGCTTTTTGCTGACGATCTTATTATTATGGCTAAGGCTGATTACGATAATGCACGATGTGACAAAAGTGTGTTGATGGATTTTTGTAAGGCTTCCGGTTTGAAAATTAGCGAAGCAAAGTCTAAGGTGTTCTTCTCTAGTGTGAGGGGGGTTAATAGGCAAAGAGTTATTGGTGATTTCTTGGGTTTTGGCATCACTACAGATTTGGGAAAATATTTGGGTGCACCTTTGATTCATGGGCGTGTTACTACTAGAACTTTCCGGGGTTTGGTGGATAAGGTGACTAAGAAACTCTCATCCTGGAAGGCCAAGCTTCTCTCCTTTGCGGGTAGAGCGACACTCATTCAATCAGTTGCGAGTGCTCTTTGAGTTCATTTAATGCAATCGCATTGGTTACCAGAGGGAACATGCAATACTTTGGATAGACTGAATAGGGCCTTTTTGTGGGCAGGAGACCCAAATAAGAGGAAGCTTCATCTTGTGAACTGGTATACAGTGACTAAACCCAAGATTTTAGGCGGCCTTGGGATTCGATAATCGGAAAAGTTAAATACATCTCTCCTTGCCAAAGAAAGTTGGCGACTTATAACGGGACAAAACAGCATGTGGCTTAATATTTGTCGTGCTCGTTACTTTAAAGGTAGCGATATATCCATGTATCGTTTGAAGGGCACTGAATCCAATATCTTAAAGGGAGTTTTTAGGGGTTTTCATGCGCTTGAGGATGCTTTTGGCTGGCGTATAGGGAGTGGCGAGCGAACTTCCTTTTGGTTCGCTAATTGGTATGTGGGAAGTCCATTGCGTCGAGATTGGATAAAGGGATTCTTGAGCATGAGAAATTGCTGCAGGTAGCTGATGTATGGCACGCGGATGTGGAGTGGGTTTTGGGGTTTGTGGATACCTCGATTACAACTGAAGTAAAGCATCACATTTTTAATTTTCCTATGCCGCGACACTCTTGGGGAGAGGATCAGCGCGTTTTTCTGGGCAGTGGTGATGGCGTCTTTTCCTGTAGTGGAGCGTACAGGTGGTTGACAAAGGAGTTAGTGCGAAGTCCTTCGAAGTGTGGCGGCGGCAATGGGGCTGGTTATGGAAGTTAAAACGCCCGGCAAAAATCAAAACCTTTATTTGGCTTTGTGGCCATGATAGCCTTTATACTCAGCTCCTGTTGCTCCGTAGGGGTCTTGTGGAAAATGGCTTGTGCACACGGTGTGGTCTTGGCGTCGAATCAATCAAACATATCCTATTGGAGTGCGGTTTTGCGAGGGGGGTATGGGAGTTATGTGTTGGGAGAGGTGTGTTGAATCGGATTTGTAATATGGTGGGGGAGGATTGGTTGAGCCGTTTGTTGCATGGGGATTTTACTAACACACTTTCTCCTCGAACCCCATGGTCTGTTTTCTGTTTTGCAAGTCTATGGCACATTTGGAAATCGAGAAACGAATGGATTTTCCAACAACAACATTTACCTGCAGTCGCCATTGCTCGTAGAATCAAAATGTTTGTTGGCGAACTAAGGTTGGCATTTCCCACTATGGAGCGGCGCATACCAACACCACCGGCTGTTCCCTGGCAGCGTCCGCCGGACGCCTGGACGAAACTTAACACGGATGGCAGTCTTCGGCAAGCATCGGGAGATGTAGCGTGTGGCGGTTTGCTCAGAGACGACGAGGGCACTTGGATGTGCGGTTTTTCTAGGAAACTCCATGATCTTACTATTACTGTGGCGAAATTACTAGCTCTTCGCGATGGACTGGAGATGGCTTGGGAGCGGCGGGTTCATCGCATACAAGTTGAAATTGATTCAGAGGTAATTTTCAAGCTTTTTAATTCTCAGAACATGACGGCCCATCCCTTACATTATCTTCTTGAGGACTGCCGTAGATTCAAGACCCTCCCGTGGGAGTTCTGTTTACTTCACACTAAACGGGAGGGAAATGCCTGTGCTGATTATCTCGCAAAGTTGGGCCACGATGTTGTTGGTTTCCAGCTTTGGACTGATCCACCATTGTTGTTATTGCTGATATTAGCGGCAGATGTAACTATACCTGGCAAGCAATGGAGTCATTAAACGGCCTGCAACGGTGGGTCAAATTTTGGTGGGCCAAAGACCTGAATTTTTGGGCCTAAATATTGAGGCCGTGGCCCATCTTTGGGCGGGCCTAGCCGACCCATGACTCTGATTTTTCTTGCTTCCAACTTAATAACCAAAATATATTAAAAGTATCAATAATATGATAGAAATATATTTTCAACTATTTTAAAAAGTTCAAACATCCATTTCAATACTATTAAAACCGTTAGATTCTTGCACTACAACCAGCGGTACGGAAAGTAGCTCATCACTTGGTCCATTATCTGTATTCGGTAGCAAAATATCAATACAAAAATCTAAACAAAATCAACTTTAAATTGAAATAAGTTACGGTGTAAGGTTATACCCATTAACCTTAACCTAATTAATTAATATTTATTAGTTATTAAATTTTTCATGGGCCTCAGGCGCCGTAAATTTGGGCCTTCTGGTGGGCCAAAATCTGGGCGGGCCAAAAAGGGCCAAGTTTCTATGGGCTAAAAAAGTAAAGCCCAAAGCCCATTTATTCATGGTGGGCTGGGCCGGCCCATGGGCCTGGGCCACTTTTGCCAGGTCTAGATGTAACCTTCATTTAAGTTTATTTCCTTTCTGCTGGAGCAAAAAAATAATAATAATAATAATAATAATAAAGGAACCATGTGTGGTTTGACTTTCTATCTCCTATTAATTTATAATTTGATTACAACGGCACTAATCTATCTCTAAGGGACTGACTATAGTGGAAACACTCTTAATGGTGAAATCTAGAACCCAATTGCATTATTAAGTAATTTCATTGCATATTTGTTATTATTTGTTGCATCAAGCTGGTCGCTAATATATGCAACAAATAATGCAATAAAAAAAATACATAAAATGCATATAATTCTACTCATCTACAGCCGTTAGATCACTAATATCAATGACCTACAAAATTTTCTAGATTTCACAAGGTAATTAATTTTCATATGATTTATTTCTCAATCTCTAATAAGTGAGGGCGTCTTATAATGTGAGAAAACAATTAATTATATTATGTAATTCTAGAAGTTATAACTTATCTATAACTATAACTAAATGTAACCGATTTGACCAAGTTATTGTATATTTTGACCATAAAAATAAATTAATTCAAAAAATGAACATGACCACGAAGCGATACTCATAAGCTCAATTAAGGGTTGGCCTATCGAAACTCATTCTAAATCAAACAGATTAATCATCAAATCAAACTCAAAGGCAAATCGTGGAGTTCGGAAAAATTTAAACAAATTTGCGAGTACTATGTTCGCGTTTTATTAAATTGTCATCTTATCTAAAAATAGGGTTGAGAATGGGGACATCCCGAGGTCCCGATCCCGAGTACCGATTGTCCCGGTCCCGAAAATCACCAATTTGATGGTCTCGGTCCCGGTCCCGTTCGGGACTTCGGTAGTCCCGATTCCCGAAATGGGATAAATGAAAGTCCCGGTCCCGATCCCGATCCCGAGGATAATTTTCCGAAATGTCCCGAAAAGGAAAAAAATTGATTGAAATTAGAAATTTCAATCGGGACTTCGGGATAGTCCCGATCGGGACTCGGGACTCCCGAGTCCCGAAATTACCAAAATCTCAGGTCCCGGTCTCGATCCCGATCCCGTAAAATTCGGGACTCGGGGTCCCGTTTTCTGTCGAGACTCGAAACGAGACCGGAACTCGAGATTTCCCAATCCTAAATTCTCAGCCCCTCTAAAAAAAACTTAAGCTCTTAGATAGGTAGATCATTTGATGTTTAGTTTTGTAACACTGCCCTGCTATATACAGACAATTGCTTATGAAGCCTTACACGTAGAAAATCTTGTATGCAGATGATGTGATGTTTAAACACATGATCTCTTGTATAGTAGTATAACTTTTATACCGTGTTGAATTCTCTTATCATTTAAAACGTTAAATATTTAGGGACGTAGATCATTTAACATTTATACTCGGTTTGGTGTAGATGCAGCATGTAGTCGTCACTTGTTGGATGCGGCTCTGGCGTGGCGTGCGTGGGCCGGTGCAGATCGATACTCCATCTAGTGCATCAATCTGCACCATCCATGCACGCCACGTGTAGTGCATCCGGCAGTGGATGCACTACATGGGGATGTACCATGGACGGTGTTGGAAATTAGTTTTAGAAAAATGAGTTTTAACTCAATTTAAAACCAATTTAATAATGATAAAATATTTAATTCTTGGAAATTAAATAATAAACTGTGAATCTACGCTTCGAGAAGATGAACGTAGGATTATTATTTTCTCAAAACCGATTTCCGGTGAGTGAGAAATAAATGATTAAAGTTGGTCATTTAATTAAAAAGGTGAAGAGTTAACGAGGTTTGAAAACCCATCTGATCTGGACCTGTCTGATCGGACCTGTCTGATCTGGGACCTGTCTGATCTGACCTGTCTGATCGGACTTGTCTGATCTGGGACCTGTCTGATCTGAGACCTGTCTGATCTGACATGTCTGATCTGGGACCTGTCTGATCGGACTTGTCTGATCTGGGACTGCCTCGATCGAGAGCGATCGATCGACTGTCGATCCGGGACTGTCTCGATCGGCACTGTCGATCTGGAACTCTGCAGTCGACTGTCGATCGACTGTTTGATCTGGGACTGTCGATCTCGGGACTGTCCCGATCTGGGACTGTCGATGTGACTGTCGATCTGGGACTGTCGATCGACATGTCGATCTGGGACACATGCGTTACGATCTGGAACTCCGTCGATCACGGGACTGTCCCGATCCGACTGTCGATCTGGGACCTGTCTGATCTGGAACCTGTCTGATCCGGAACCTATCTGATCTGGAATTTGGTCTCGGCTGAAAAGAAGCAGGTTGAGAACTTAGCTTCTGGAATATGACTCTTCACACTCCATAATGTAACGTCCAAATTAAATGAGAATTATGGAGTTTTAATTTGTTGTAACTCCCCACATTATGGAGATTTAATTTGTTGTAACTCCTGAGCTGGAGGATTAAAGAGAATTAATGGCACTTTAATTTGTTGTAACTCCCCATATGATGGAGTGGAATTGAACCCTATAAAGTGGGGTCTTATGCATTTCATTTCAAACAATCAAAACATAGAAAAAAAATACAAGCATACCTCATATTGAAGCATATTTTCCTCTTGTTTCGTGCCCAGTTTCCAGCACTTGAACGTTTGCCGGAGTTCTGAGTTTTGGAGAGCACCTAACCCAGAAACAAATAGCAGTTGTATCTTGGGGACATATTGCCTGAGCCATCTGCTCTTATATAGGGGCAAAATTGTCTTACGGAAAGAGTTATCTCGCCTCTGCTAAAGTTGTAATTTTCAATTCAGCTTTTAATTTATTTAGATTGTATTAGGTTGCCTTTATTTGTAATTACATTGTTGGAAATTCACAGAGGAACCAACAATCGTAAGACAATTTTTATTTATATTCTCTGTAATTTCCAATGGCGACCGATGCTGATGCTGCCGCTGCCAAAGCTGCTGCACCTACCATTGCAGTTCAGGCTGAGAAACCCGAGAAATTTTCGGGTGTTGATTTGAAAAGATGGCAGCAAAAGATGCTATTTTATCTCACTACCCTGGGACTTGCTATTTACCTCAAGGATGATCCTCCTGTGGTGGTGAGGCGAAGCTGATAAATGCAAGCGTTTTGCTTACGATCAATGGTTTAACGGCGACTTTATGTGCCGTAATACAATATTGAATGGGCTGATGGATTCTCTGTACAACGTGTACAGTCAAATGAAGACTTCCAAAGAGCTTTGGAATCCTTTGGATAAAAAGTATAAAACCGATGATGCTGGTGCCAAGAAATTTGTGATCGGACGCTACCTGTATTTTCAAATGACGGACTACAAAACCGTTATCGAACAAGTCCAACAATTTCAATTGATTGTGCATGAAATCAATGCTGAAGGAATGATCCTTCCTGAACCGTTTGTTGTGGGAACGGTAATTGAGAAGTTGCCTCCTAGTTGGAAGGACTCCAAAAATTACCTAAAACACAAACGAAAGGAAATGAACTTAGATGATTTGGTTGTTCGACTCAGAATTGAGGAAGACAACCGAAAATCTGATTCTAAGTTCAAGAGAGGCCCTATGGAGGCCAAAGTAAATTTGCTTGAACATGGGTCCCCTAGCAAAAAGAGGAAACTGAACCATGTTCAGGATAAAGGGAAAAAGCCATTTAAGGCAAAGAAATTCACTGGAAATTGCCACAATTGTGGTAAACCAAACCATAAGGCAAAAGACTGTCGCTTGCCAATAAGTTCAACTGGTTAGCGAAATAAAGGCAAACGAGTTGCCAATGTGGTTGAACATGGCGATGTTGACATGCCAGATCTGGAGCTGTCAGCAATGGTTGAGGAGCTGGACGAGGAGGTCTCAACCATGGTGATTGAAACCAATATGGTGGAGAATCACCGCGCCTGGTACGTTGATACTGGGGCTACTCGTCATGTTTGTTCTGAAAAAGACATGTTCTCTTCCTACACTGTTACTGATGGTAAGAAATTGCATATGGCAAACTCTGCTTCTTCTGTGATTGCAAGTGTGGGGAACGTGGTCTTAAAGCTGACCTCTGGAAAGGAGCTCCTTCTTAAGGATGTGCTACATGTCCCATATGTCCGAAGAAATTTAGTTTCAGGCTCTTTACTAGTTAGTCATAGGTTTAGACTAGTTTTTGAGTCTGAAAAATTTATTATGAGCAAGTTTGGAATGTTCCTTGGTCGAGGTTATCTTGACAGGGGATTATTCAAAATGAATGTGATGCCTGTAAGCCGTGAAGGCAAGAACAAAAATAATAATAATAATGTTCCTTCTTCTGTTTACTTGCTCGAGTGTTCAGATTTATGGCATTCTAGATTGGGACATGTTGGTCTAAAATCAATTAAAAGACTAATTAATCTAAAATTAATTCCAAAAACCCATGTTGAACTTAATAAGAAATGCGAAGTATGTGTTGAAGCAAAAATAGCTAAATTGCCTTTTCATTCAGTGGAAAGGAATACTATTCCTCTAAAATTAATTCACACTGATGTGTGTGACTTAAAATTTGTGCAAACTAGAGGAGGTAAAAAATACTTCGTCACTTTTATAGATGATTGCACAAGATATTGCTATATGTTTCTTTTGAGAAGCAAAGATGAAGCAATTGAGGCATTTAAGATGTATAAAAATGAAGTTGAAAATCAACTTAACTGTAAAATAAAAGCAGTCTGAAGTGACAGATGAGGTGAGTATGTAGCACCGTTTGAACAATTATGTGCTGATTCAGGCATAATTCATCAACCGACTGCTCCTTATGCTCCTCAGTCAAATGGAGTTGCCGAAAGGAAAAATCGAACCCTGAAAGAAATGATGAAGCTATTCTTACAGCTAACCACATTCTGAATAAAGTGCCACACAAAGGGAAAGATAAAACTGTAACACCCCCAAGTTATTCAGGGTATATTACAGCGCCGTGAGCCCCACCGTAGGACCCACAAGGCTAAACATACGCGAAACTATAAAACTTGACCGAGAAGGTATACATACAATGGAATGAAGAACAATACAAAGGGTATTCAAAACATAACCAATGTATCCAAAGACATCACAACACAAATCAATACCTCGGTGAACACAGGCTGGAACATCAAGGAAAAAGGAAAACAATACTCGAGTATTCAATAACCATTCCAGTACAACACTGAATGGAAAACTCAAAACATAACCGGAGGAAAGACACAGTATCACACTTGCCCATCATCTTCATGCCGACACGGTACCTGCCTGTCCGATCTCCTGGAACCTGAAATACATAAAAAGTATTTCCCCCATAAAGGGGTTAGCCGTCGAATAGCTAGTGCAAGTATATCAAGTATGAAACACAATACTTCTCGAAAATAAAGTAAATGTAACCGTCAATTCATCAGTTCAAGACTAGTATTCCGGAATAACTAAATCTCAAAGCATCTCATCAATACATACATGATCAACCGTGGAACCGCACCAGAGGCTACGGAACCCTCAGAGGACCCGTCGGCCCGTCCCGGAGTGGTTAACTCATATTATCCATGGAATCGCACCAGATGCTATGAAACCCTCAGAGGACCCGTCGGCCCATCCCGGAGTGGATATAAATAATTATGCCAAACATATATCTTACTTTCAAAGTCGAGAACGTACAATCATAATTATATACTTGCCTTTGAGACATCGAGAAATCGAACGGAAAAAGGGTATGAGTTCGGTAGGTCCAAGAACGCGCTTTCGGAACCTAAACGATTCACAAGGAATATGATAATCAATTATCCATACTCAAATTACACGAAGAAACTCCCGAAACCCGTCTACGATTCATGAAAATACACGGATAAATAACTAGAGGTTGGAAAATCGTCCAAACTCTCACAAGTCCGAAAACGGCACAATCCAATCCATAAAATCATAGGAAAAGCATGCATACGGTATAGATACATCATAATCTCAAGGTTTTCAAGCTTCAAAATGGATAAATCGGACGAATCTACGAAAAACCCCAAAATTCCCAAAAAATAGGGTTCTAAGGATTTTTACCTTGATTCGGATGTTAGGATGGATTAGATGTTGTGAAATCCTTGTTCTCCAACCAAATATGTTGTTGATAGACGGAATATCGATTCCAATCGCCCAAAGTCATCTCTCCCGAGCTATTTCCGTCGAAAAGGAGTGAAGGGGGTGAAAAATGACGAAATGGAAGTCAACTGTCATATATATATCTGCCCAGTCTAGCGCACGCTACGCCTCCTTCATTAGCGTGCGCTAGCGAAGTCACCGGGTAGTCCAGTGGCCTCTGCCGGCCCCGTTAGCGCGCGCTAAACGTCTATCTCTAGCGTGCGCTAGCCAAAAATGTGGCATCCAGTACTGGAGTCCAGAACCTACTGTCTCTGCCCTGCTCGAACATTAGCGTGTGCTACCGCTATGGCTTAGCGTGCATTATGCAACAGCTTTAGCGTGTGCTAGCCGAAGCCTAGCGTACGCTACCTCATAGTCCAGAAAACCTGGCAACCTCACTGCCTCTGCCGACCAGCCCGTTAGCGCGCGCTACGGACGGATGTTAGCGTGCGCTACTAACCAGGAATAGCGCGCGCTAACGAACTCCTAGCGTGCGTTAATTCGCCAGTCCAGAGAGCAGTCCGAGTTACTGGATCTGACCTGACTGATCCCCTTAGCGCGCACTACGGCTCAAAGCTAGCGTGCGCTAATCAAGCAGAATTAGCGTGCGCTAGTCTAGGCCTAGCGTGCGCTATGTCTCTGGTCTAGAACATTTCCGCAAGGTCTAAACAACACGATCGAGACCCAAATAAGATATGAAACTCAAAAACAATATCGACAACATCTCCATGCGTTTACAGAGCGACAAAATAAGGAGAACGGCAAAGTCAAACAGTCAATAAAAGTACGGGTATTACATTCTACCCCTCTAAAAAGAAGTTTCGTCCCGAAACTTAAGAAATAAAAAGTTCGGGGTAATCCACCCGCATCTTCTCTTCCGTCTCCCAAGTCTCCTACTCGACTCCGTGTCTCGACCATTGCACTTTAGTCAGTGGAATGGTCTTATGCCGAAGTTGTTTCTCGCGACGCTCAAGGATCTTCACGGGTCTCTCCGGAAAAGTAATATCTTCGGCTACGTCAATTTCGCTGTAGTCGATAATGTGGCTCGGATCCGGCACATACTTTCTCAGCTGAGACACATGAAAAACACTATGAACGTGACTCAAAGCTGGAGGCAACTGTAATATCCGCAAATTTTCGATTTTCGGTAAATTTCTTTTTTCGGCCGAAGTCCGTTTTGACGACTCGCTTTTGACCGTTTCGTCATTCGGAGAATATTTAATTCTGCACTTTTTGTCATCCGAGTTCGTTTCGGTGCTGCCTTGTTGAGTTCCGTGCTTTTAGCGACTTTTCCGCGCTTGAGTTCGGTTCTTGCGAATCTCGTTCGAAACTGTCGTTTGGGGTTTTTCGTAAGTTCATTTAACGTTGTTATACGTGTTGTGAGCTTCGGTTTGATTATTCGTTGTCGTATGGTGATTTTCGGGCATTTGGGCCATTTTCGTAATTTCCCAAAGTTTGGGGTAATTACCTTCCGTTGTCGAATTTCGAGCCTTCGGGTGGTCGGAATCGTGTGTTCTACTAGCTCGTAGATTCGTCTTTGTGAGTACTTCGTAACCGTATCTTCGGTTCGTATTGAGTTCGGATTTCGGTGTCGTTTTGTTGAATTCGGGATTACTAAACGACTTTTCTAAGTATGAGTTCGACTTTGTTAGATCACCATTAATTTTTGGTAACTCCAAAAATTCTGAATCTTTGCAATATTATAGAGCATCGAGTTAGCTTTCCAATGGTTCAAGCGGTGAGTCAATCGGTCGGACGAGAGAGTTATGGTCGTTTTAGCTCACCCGCTCGTTATTGGCGATCACCGCCGGCCGAACTTCGGCCGTGTCGTCCGACACGGCCGTGCCGTACTCGTCCGGATAAGCGAAGTCTCGCCAGAGGCCCGACCGTGTTCGAGGACACGGTCGAGTCAATGCCGCGCGGACGGGTCTCTATCGGACGACGCGTCAGTGTCTAGCAGGACACGGTCGAGTCCCTGCCGGCCAGGGTCGGCTATTTAAGGCCTGGACCGAGTCATATCCGGCATTTTCCACTTTTCTTCGTTCCTTCCGCGATTTTTCACCATAGATCGATGGTTTTGAGTAAAATCAACTTATATAAACATGTTTTGAAGTTGGAATCATGGATTAACATCATCTTCCACCCGGATCGAAGGTAAGAACACCTAAACTTTTGGTTTTTGGATGTTCTTGGGGTTTCTTGGTGTTTTGGCCGATTTTCTTTGTTTTGATTCAGATTGCTGATGAAACTTAATTGTAAACTCGTAATCATTCATACCCTTGAAGTTTTGTGGAACGGATTTGAGTATTTCTTTCATTAATCGATTAAATTGGACTACGCCCTCAAAGTGTCCGATAAAATGCTTCAATGGGTAGAACTTGGGAAGTTCCATACGTTTTCGTAGAATTGTGATTGAATTGATATCGTTGTGACTTAGGAGCGAATTCTTGTGAAGAACTCGAGTCGGAACCCTTCCGTTCGTTGCCTTCTTTGGGGTCCGAGCTTCCCGGTCGAACCGTGTTCTTCGGAGCGTTCGGAAGCGGTTATTAAGGCAAGTATCTTACTATACGACTTGTATCTTGTGAATAGTAATTACGTATGATTTGTATGACGACTTTTCTTGCCTCCGTAAATATGTTCCGTTTGAGTTGGTTGTGTTTTCCGAAATTTGAAGACTTTGTGATAATAGTGATATATTGGTATACGTGCTAGGCGTTGTGCCATTTGTGCAGGATTGCGGTGTACATATGAGATGGTTGCACACGTGGTTGTTCAATGTATTGTGTACCGAATGTGTGTTGTGATGGTTAAGAGTCGTTGATTGATGATAGTTGTTGCGAGTGTCGAGGTTGTGTTATGTGCATGCAATGTACGATTTTGTGGTGATCAAGGTGATTGATTAATTGTGCTCATTGTTGTATGTAACGTGAAGGTGAATATGTGTGACCGCTAAGTTCACTCGTGTTGGTTCGACGGGACCTACGGGGATTCGTGGCAGTGGACTACGGGATCAGAACTTAGTGAGGTACTGAGGTCCAATCGTCTTTGATCGGCGAGGCCTACGATAACGCATGGCAATGGACCATGAGTTTCGGACACAGTGCGTCCAACCGGGTGAGCTCGACGGGGCTTACGGTGACACGTGGCAGTGGACTACGGTGTCAGGACTGTGTGTGTGATTGTTGTGACTGATATAGTCCGTGCGGGTTGTTATGCCTACGGAGACACGTGATGATGGATCACGGTGTCGGGATTGGTTAGGTTTGGTTAATAGTCCGTGCGGGTTGTTGATCCTACGGAGACACGTGACAGTGGATCACGGTGTCGGAGTTGATTGTGTTTGTTTAATTGTGCGTGATGTAGTCCGTGCGGGTTGTTGCACCTACGGAGACACGTGACAGTGGATCACGGTGTCATGAGCATGATACTTTTCAAATCAAAGTTTTTAAAGGAAAAGTTTTAAGAAATAATGTTGGGCCGAGCCCCACGAGATTTATGGAAATGTTTAGGTATTGTAAACTGTTGAATTATGAAACGAGTTTTGGGTTAAGGCCCTTAAGTTTTTCGAAAGGTTTTGTGAATCGGGACATGAGGTCTTAAGGTTTTGAAATTCTAAAAATTCCGAGATGATAATCTTATTTTCGAATGCTTCATAGCTTATCTCCTCTTGTGAAAACCTCCAGGGAATATTTGATACTTGATTATTAATTGCTTGTTACATTTCGTATGATTTGATACTTGCACTAGTAAAACAGTGGAGTTTACTAACCCCAGTGTCGGGGGTGGATGTCATTTTGCGTCCGGTACATGCCGATTTAGGGAGCGATCACAGGATTGGCACAAGAGGATGACGTGCGATACTAATCATGAGTCGAGAGTTGTTTTGATTTTTGTTGTGTTGTCGAGTTGATTTCGGTCTTATTGTATTGTATTTCGACCCTGTGTGGGTAATGTTATTTAAGTCGGTTTTGTCGATTGGGTTGTGTGACCTCATCGGTGCTGTGTATTCACGTGTAAGTGACCATATCGGTGTATCATTTTATTGTTTGACCACTGCCGGGCAAGCATTTGGTTGTTTATGGATGTTTAGCCCGGTAGATCCTTGTGGAAAGGGTCTACGGCGTGTAATATTCCCTTATGGTTTTGGGGGTGTTACATTTATGGTATCGGAGCTTAGGTTGCGGAAACCTAGGCTGTCGGGTCGAGTCAAGTCGTGATTTGTCGAGTAATGTGTTGTCATGTCGTTTGAGTCATCAGGTGACAAGTTGAGTTGTGCGTAGTCACAACGTGTCGGTTATGTTGTCGGACGAGATTGGTATCGTGGGCGACCGTCACCTCCGTGCGACCTGTGGATGTAAGTCTCCTCCTTTATGCGTAGTACCTGTGTATCTCGATTTTATCTTAGTGAGTTAATTGCGGTGCATGATTTTCTTTACACAGTATTGTGTAATATAATTGTGTTTAGTACTTGTGGCATATAGTATGTGTATAGAACTGGGCACATTATTGTTTTATCTTTGAACCACCGGGTGGTGTGGTATGGTGTGGAAGTTGTAAACCTTGATGGATTTCGAAAAGGTATCGGCGACAGAGTTTTATTTTGAAAACCGATTCCTTTAACCGAGTTTTGGCGTTATGGCCTTGAACGTTTTGGCAAAATTCTTGTGACGGTACTTAGTATTTTGTAAATGGCTTTTGTGAGTTTTTGAAATATTACCGTCATCGGCCTTTTTAACGTTGTAAATGGTTTTAGCCTGGTGAGTTCCGGCGCGGGACCCACGGCGCTATAATGTTTTGCGTAATTACCTGAAGTTTTTGGGCATTTTAGCCCATTGAATTATCTTTGAAAATCTTGAGTATCTTAGAAATAAATTTCGAGACGTACGTTTAAAATGAATTGTTTTCTCATGGTACTTCCATGGTGCCACGATATGTTTCCGAATTCTTCTACCTCGAGGACCAAAATGTTTTGAGATATTTTTCAATGTTTTATAAACACCTTTACTTAGACCCGAGGGTCGAATATTTCCGAAAGTTTTTCACAAAAAGAAAGTGTCCTCATTTTTATCGAATGCGAAATAGTTTTCCAAAGTCTCGATAACGATGTTTCACGATTGTAAATTTTTTTGAAGGGTGATACAAGATCAATCGGTGTTTCCAAAATTATTTTCAAAAGGAGGTTTTCGTTTTTAAAAACCTATCCATTCCCGTTTGAGGGCTGGGTATGTATGTATGATGTTCACGTTGTCGTTATGATGTTTGCTCCCGAGTATGATCGAATTGGTGCCATGAACGTCGAGGCGTTGCCACGCATTTCTTTGTACTAGCCCTCCGTGAGAGGTGTGAACCGGTGTTTCTTGTTTATCGCCTCGTGGCGATTTGCGTGTTGTCACACGAGTGTGAGATGTTGAAGCTTGGGTTTGTACGTTTGTGTACATGTGTGATTGTTTCATAATGTTTGTAATTATGTGCGATTATCGTTCGGGCCGTTGATGTCGCCGAACGATCATCGTTGTTGTAGTGTTTGTGTGTGTATTACTTTACGATGGTAATCGTTGTATATGATATGTGTTATGATTCTTTATTATCTTTGAGTTGGCATCTCGGTATGTTGTTTTGCGGTGTTATGTTCCATTGTATCTAGCATCTGTATTTTCGATATGCCGAGCCGAGGCATTTCGAACGTATTGTGCCGGGGACATGTGCGTGCCAATTGTCCTTCTCGTCAGTAACGCTTTTCAAGTGTGGACCCGAGAGACACAGGATCCAGTTTTGCGAGTTGGGTTCCGAGTCTTTCGGGGCGCGAACTTCAGTATAGATATGAGGATCGGATCTGAGAGGCCCATGGGAGATATTTCTGTCGTTTGCTTTTTGTGTTGTCACCTTACTCCAGTTGTTGTGAGTTGCGGGAACGACATTTCTTTTATAAGAGGTCGAATGTAATGCCTGTATCGTTTTGACTTCTGCATTTCCTCTTTCTCAGGTCTATCGACTCGTCGTGTTCGTTGATACTTTATGAACCTTGTTCGGGAGTGACCTCATCTGGTTCTATTAGTTCTTTTATTCGAAGTGGATCGGATTTGGAACTCTTGTGTTTTCGACTCTGTCGACTCATTATGTTCGTTGACATTTCTGAGCTTGTCCTGCCCCTTGCTTTTGTTGATCGAACGAGTGTGGTATTATTTTGGAATAACTCATTTGTCGTTGTGACTTTTCAATCGCTATTCCCTTTCCTGTGGATCTTATGGGAATGCACGTCTTGTTGTTCTCACCAGATCATCCTGGGAGTTGTTGTTTGAATTTTCTTACCCTTCGTGTTTCGAACATGATTGTTCGATTTTTGTTGTCTCGATCGTTGTGGTTCGATCGTTTGTTTGTTCGGTTTTGTTCTCATTTCGTGATTGTTGAGCATTCAGGCTCCTTCCTAATTCCCTTAAGTTCGGGAAATTAGTCTCGTTTTCGATCTTCCAACCCTTGGGCGGTGGGATTCCGTATTTGTTCAGCGGTTGGCTCGCGTTTTGATTGATGTACCGTTGGGTTGGTCAATCATATTGATTTTCGTGCGTTGTGTTTTGTGATTGTCGGATAATTGACTTGGCTATATTATCCATTTGATGACGCTTGTCATTTGTTGGTTTTATTATATCCCTAACGGCGACGTTGTGTTGGTCGCCGTGGAGCGTGTTTTCACGCCGTATATTCCTTTGCGTTGTTTGTAACATTTCGCCGTTGGGCGTTAGTTACGCATACTTGTGTATCTTGTTGAGTTTTTCCTGGCGGAATATTTGTTCCCCCTACTTGTTTTAAGTTTCGGGACGAAACTTCTTTTAAGGAGGGTAGAATGTAATATCCGCAAATTTTCGATTTTCGGTAAATTTCTTTTTTCGGCCGAAGTCCGTTTTGACGACTCGCTTTTGACCGTTTCGTCATTCGGAGAATATTTAATTCTGCACTTTTTGTCATCCGAGTTCGTTTGGTCTTGCCTTGTTGAGTTCCGTGCTTTTAGCGACTTTTCCGCGCTTGAGTTCGGTTGCGAATCTCGCTCAAACTGTCGTTTGGGGTTTTTCGTAAGTTCATTTAACGTTGTTATACGTGTTGTGAGCTTCGGTTTGATTATTCGTTGTCGTATGGTGATTTTCGGGCATTTGGGCCATTTTCGTAATTTCCCAAAGTTTGGGGTAATTACCTTCCGTTGTCGAATTTCGAGCCTTCGGTGGTCGGAATCGTGTGTTCTACTAGCTCGTAGATTCGTCTTTGTGAGTACTTCGTAACCGTATCTTCGGTTCGTATTCGTGTTCGGATTTCGGTGTCGCTTTTGTTGAATTGGGATTACTAAACGACTTTTCTAAGTATGAGTTCGACTTTGTTAGATCACCATTAATTTTTGGTAACTCCAAAAATTCTGAATCTTTGCAATATTATAGAGCATCGAGTTAGCTTTCCAATGGTTCAAACGGTGAGTCAATCGGAGTCCGGACGAGAGAGTTATGGTCGTTTTAGCTCACCCGCTCGTTATTGGCCGATCACTGCCGGCCGAACTCGGCCGTGTCGTCCGACACGGCCCGTGCCGTACTCGTCCGGATAATCCAGAAGTCTCTGCCCAGAGGCCCGACCGTGTTCCAGGACACGGTCGAGTCAATGCCGCCGCGGACGGGTCACTATCGGACGACGTGACCGTGTCTAGCAGGACACGGTCGAGTCCCTGCCGGCCAGGGTCGGCTATTTAAGGCCTGGACCGAGTCATATCCGGCATTTTCCACTTTTCTTCGTTCTGTTGGGAATAGTGCCCTAGGACATTCGATGTGCCTAGATTTGTAATTGTCACATTTAAATAAAGTTATTTGATATCATTTATTTCTCGTTGATTATTATAATGTGTGCATGTTTTAATATTATAATAATCGAATAATAGTTATTCACGAATAATAAGATTATTCAAATGTCCCTGGTAAAATCGCGTTGAGTAGAGACTCAAGTGATTAATATACTAGTATAAGTTTGATTGATAATCATCGGATGATTATGCGTATGGTACGGATCAATCTTATGGGTATTGGTTGGAGAACTAATCTTGGACCGACCCGCATTGAGATCACGCATGGAAATGTCATAAGTGAATCTCAATACGGTATGTCAATAAATCCTTGAACTGAGATTATCATAGAGTCCAACATGATAATGCTATGCCTTGACGTAATCCAACGTCATCGAAACATGGTGATCATAAAGGTTAGCGATCGGGATTAGTGGAAGTCATGTAGAGGGCAATGAATAATCAAGATGGAGATTTGTCCCTCTCTTAAGTGAGAGAGATATCTGCTGGGCCCCTCGATAAGTAGATGAAGGAAATGCATGGCCATGCTCAAATGAAGAGTCATTTGATTCAATCGATCTACTTAAGATCGAAAGCATTTGAACATAAATAAGTATGACAGACTCCATGACTTAGTTCAAATATGATATCGCGTGACAAAGGGATTTGACACGTTAAAAGGTTTAATGGACTATTAACTTATATTATTTGGGTAATCATAATGTCTTGCTAGAGGTCGCTTATGATTTATTATTTAATAAGGTATTAAATAATTGCCAACATAATATAAGCCTTTTGGGTCGCACATACGACAATTATAGACAAGTAGGAATAAATATCAACTGGGAATAATAAATATAATATTGGATATTATATTTATAAGGAGATTAAATAATAAGTAATATATATAATATTGGATATTATATATATTGTATTATTTAATAAGTTGAGGGGCAACTAAGCAAATACTAGATTATTGAATCTAGGGTTTACTTAGTATAAATATAAGGTCTTGGACAAGGAGTTGTAACTAAGAATACAAGACCTAAAAATCGGCCCTTCAAGAAGAAGAAAAATCGGCCATCTACATCATATTGTAGGAGAACGGAGTCGGTCGTCTCTCTTCCCTTAGTTGATCTTGATCAATAGTACAATCCTTCTAGTAAGGAATTTGTGTTGTACTATTTATCAATATTATTAAATAAGGATCTAGCAATCCGGCTTGTGGAATTGTTCGTGTGTGGATCACCAAAAGAGGAAGGAGATATTCATCTGCTTCTAGTCCGGATCTAGAATTGTTCAATCGGATTAAGGTAATTCGATTAACTCTTTAATTAAACAATTAAATTACTGCATGCGATCCTAAATTGGGTTTTCACATTTATTGTTCCGCTGCGTTTTTACTCCGATTATTTTGTATTCGATGCATAGAAAACCCAACACGTTCCTTCCGCGATTTTTCACCATAGATCGATGGTTTTGAGTAAAATCAACTTATATAAACATGTTTTGAAGTTGGAATCATGGATTAACATCATCTTCCACCCGGATCGAAGGTAAGAACACCTAAACTTTTGGTTTTTGGATGTTCTTGGGGTTTCTTGGTGTTTTGGCCGATTTTCTTTGTTTTGATTCAGATTGCTGATGAAACTTAATTGTAAACTCGTAATCATTCATACCCTTGAAGTTTTGTGGAACGGATTTGAGTATTTCTTTCATTAATCGATTAAATTGGACTACGCCCTCAAAGTGTCCGATAAAATGCTTCAATGGGTAGAACTTGGGAAGTTCCATACGTTTTCGTAGAATTGTGATTGAATTGATATCGTTGTGACTTAGGAGCGAATTCTTGTGAAGAACTCGAGTCGGAACCCTTCCGTTCGTTGCCTTCTTTGGGGTCCGAGCTTCCCGGTCGAACCGTGTTCTTCGGAGCGTTCGGAAGCGGTTATTAAGGCAAGTATCTTACTATACGACTTGTATCTTGTGAATAGTAATTACGTATGATTTGTATGACGACTTTTCTTGCCTCCGTAAATATGTTCCGTTTGAGTTGGTTGTGTTTTCCGAAATTTGAAGACTTTGTGATAATAGTGATATATTGGTATACGTGCTAGGCGTTGTGCCATTTGTGCAGGATTGCGGTGTACATATGAGATGGTTGCACACGTGGTTGTTCAATGTATTGTGTACCGAATGTGTGTTGTGATGGTTAAGAGTCGTTGATTGATGATAGTTGTTGCGAGTGTCGAGGTTGTGTTATGTGCATGCAATGTACGATTTTGTGGTGATCAAGGTGATTGATTAATTGTGCTCATTGTTGTATGTAACGTGAAGGTGAATATGTGTGACCGCTAAGTTCACTCGTGTTGGTTCGACGGGACCTACGGGGATTCGTGGCAGTGGACTACGGGATCAGAACTTAGTGAGGTACTGAGGTCCAATCGTCTTTGATGCAGCGAGGCCTACGATAACGCATGGCAGTGGACCATGAGTTTCGGACACAGTGCGTCCAACCGGGTGAGCTCGACGGGGCTTACGGTGACACGTGGCAGTGGACTACGGTGTCAGGACTGTGTGTGTGATTGTTGTGACTGATATAGTCCGTGCGGGTTGTTATGCCTACGGAGACACGTGACAGTGGATCACGGTGTCGGGATTGGTTATGTTTGGTTAATAGTCCGTGCGGGTTGTTGAACCTACGGAGACACGTGACAGTGGATCACGGTGTCGGAGTTGATTGTGTTTGTTTAATTGTGCGTGATGTAGTCCGTGCGGGTTGTTGCACCTACGGAGACACGTGACAGTGGATCACGGTGTCATGAGCATGATACTTTTCAAATCAAAGTTTTTAAAGGAAAAGTTTTAAGAAATAATGTTGGGCCGAGCCCCACGAGATTTATGGAAATGTTTCCGGTATTGTAAACTGTTGAATTATGAAACGAGTTTTGGGTTAAGGCCCTTAAGTTTTTCGAAAGGTTTTGTGAATCAGGACATGAGGTCTTAAGGTTTTGAAATTCTAAAAATTCCCGAGATGATAATCTTATTTTCGAATGCTTCATAGCTTATCTCCTCTTGTGAAAACCTCCCGGGAATATTTGATACTTGATTATTAATTGCTTGTTACATTTCGTATGATTTGATACTTGCACTAGTAAAACAGTGGAGTTTTACTAACCCCCGAGTAATCGGGGGGTGGATGTCTGTTTTGCGTCCAGGTACATGCTGATTTAGGGGAGCAGTCACAGGATTGGCACAAGAGGATGACGAGCTGCGATACTAATCATGAGTCGAGAGTTGTTTTGATTTTTGTTGTGTTGTCAGAGTTGATTTCAGTCTTCCACTGTATTGTATTTCGACCCCTGTGTGGGTAATGTTATTTAAGTCAGTTTTGTCGATTGGGTTGTGTGACCTCATCGGTCTGTGTATTCACGTGTAAGTGACCATATCGGTCTGTATCATTTTATTGTTTGACCCTGGCTGGGCAAGCATTTGGTTGTTTATGGATGTTTAGCCTGGTAGATCCTTGTGGAAAGGGTCTACGGCGTGTAATATTCCCTTATGGTTTTGGGGGTGTTACATTTATGGTATCGGAGCTTAGGTTGCGGAAACCTAGGCTGTCGGGTCGAGTCAAGTCGTGATTTGTCGAGTAATGTGTTGTCATGTCGTTTGAGTCATCAGGTGACAAGTTGAGTTGTGCGTAGTCACAACGTGTCGGTTATGTTGTCGGACGAGATTGGTATCGTGGGCGACCGTCACCTCCGTGCGACCTGTGGATGTAAGTCTCCTCCTTTATGCGTAGTACCTGTGTATCTCGATTTTATCTTAGTGAGTTAATTGCGGTGCATGATTTTCTTTACACAGTATTGTGTAATATAATTGTGTTTAGTACTTGTGGCATATAGTATGTGTATAGAACTGGGCACATTATTGTTTTATCTTTGAACCACCGGGTGGTGTGGTATGGTGTGGAAGTTGTAAACCTTGATGGATTTCGAAAAGGTATCGGCGACAGAGTTTTATTTTGAAAACCGATTCCTTTAACCGAGTTTTGGCGTTATGGCCTTGAACGTTTTGGCAAAATTCTTGTGACGGTACTTAGTATTTTGTAAATGGCTTTTGTGAGTTTTTGAAATATTACCGTCATCGGCCTTTTTAACGTTGTAAATGGTTTTAGCTTTGGTGAGTTCGTAGCGGGACCCACGGCGCTATAATGTTTTGCGTAATTACCTGAAGTTTTTGGGCATTTTAGCCCATTGAATTATCTTTGAAAATCTTGAGTATCTTAGAAATAAATTTCGAGACGTACGTTTAAAATGAATTGTTTTCTCATGGTACTTCCATGGTGCCACGATATGTTTCCGAATTCTTCTACCTCGAGGACCAAAATGTTTTGAGATATTTTTCAATGTTTTATAAACACCTTTACTTAGACCCGAGGGTCGAATATTTCCGAAAGTTTTTCACAAAAAGAAAGTGTCCTCATTTTTATCGAATGCGAAATAGTTTTCCAAAGTCTCGATAACGATGTTTCACGATTGTAAATTTTTTTGAAGGGTGATACTCAAGATCAATCGGTGTTTCCAAAATTATTTTCAAAAGGAGGTTTTCGTTTTTAAAAACCTATCCATTCCCGTTTGAGGGCTGGGTATGTATGTATGATGTTCACGTTGTCGTTATGATGTTTGCTCCCGAGTATGATCGAATTGGTGCCATGAACGTCGGCGTTGCCACGCATTTCTTTGTACTAGCCCTCTGTGAGAGGTGTGAACCGGTGTTCTGTTTATCGCCTCGTGGCGATTTGCGTGTTGTCACACGAGTGTGAGATGTTGAAGCTTGGGTTTGTACGTTTGTGTACATGTGTGATTGTTTCATAATGTTTGTAATTATGTCTTGATTATCGTTCGGGCCGTTGATGTCGCCGAACGATCTGTCGTTGTTGTAGTGTTTGTGTGTGTATTACTTTACGATGGTAATCGTTGTATATGATATGTGTTATGATTCTTTATTATCTTTGAGTTGGCATCTCCGGTATGTTGTTTTGCGGTGTTATGTTCCATTGTATCTAGCATACGTATTTTCGATATGCCGAGCCGAGGCATTTGAACGTATTGTGCGGGGACATGTGCGTGCCAATTGTCCTTCTCGTCGATGCGCTTTTCAAGTGTGGACCCGAGAGACACGGGATCCGGTTTTGCGAGTTGGGTTCCGAGTCTTTCGGGCGCGAACTTCGATATAGATATGAGGATCGGATCGAGAGGCCCATGGGAGATATTTACGTCGTTTGCTTTTGTGTTGTCACCTTACTCCGCTTGTTGTGAGTTGCGGGAACGACATTTCTTTTATAAGAGGTCGAATGTAATGCCTGTATCGTTTTGACTTCTGCATTTCCTCTTTCTCAGGTCTATCGACTCGTCGTGTTCGTTGATACTTTATGAACCTTGTTCGGGAGTGACCTCATCTGGTTCTATTAGTTCTTTTATTCGAAGTGGATCGGATTTGGAACTCTTGTGTTTTCGACTCTGTCGACTCATTATGTTCGTTGACATTTCTGAGCTTGTCCTGCCCCTTGCTTTTGTTGATCGAACGAGTGTGGTATTATTTTGGAATAACTCATTTGTCGTTGTGACTTTTCAATCGCTATTCCCTTTCCTGTGGATCTTATGGGAATGCACGTCTTGTTGTTCTCACCAGATCATCTTGGGAGTTGTTGTTTGAATTTTCTTAGTCTACAGTCGGTCCCGGATAATAGAAATATTTTCCTTAGTCTACATCAACATATCCGGTTCCGTTCCAATTAGCTCAGAAGCCTCGTCCCAACACAATGGCGACCTACATCGCCTACCATAAAGTGCCTCGTAGGGTGCCATTTTGATCGACGCATGCCAACTATTATTGTAAGCAAACTCGATCAACGGTAAGTGAAGCTCCCAATCATTACTCCAGTCTAAGGCACAAGCCCGCAACATATCTTCTAACGTCTGAATCGTCCTCTCTGTCTGACCGTCCGACTGAGGATGAAAGGAAGTGCTCAATCTTAACTCAGTACCCAAAGCCTGATGAACGGCCTACCAAAAATGCGATACGAAACGACCGTCTCGATCAGAAACAATGGTCTTGGGGGCACCGTGTAACCTCACGATCTCAGCAATAAAGGTTCGAGCCAGTCTATCCGGTCCCCAAGTATCCTTAATACCCAAGAAGTGTGCCGACTTGGTCAACCGATCGACGATTACCCAAATCATATTCATTCCGGCCCGAGTTCTCGGCATGCAGTGATGAAATCCATAGAAATGTCTTCCTACTTCCACTCGGGAATGGGAAACGGTTTCAACAACCCCGCTGGTCGTTGATGTTCGATCTTGACTTGTTGACACGTCAAGCACCGTAGTACAAACTCCGTAACATCATTCTTCATGTTATTCCACCAAAAATTGCGCTTCAAATCTTTGTACATCTTACTCGTCCCGGGGTGGATTGAGTAAGGCGTAGCATGAGCTTCTCGGAAAATTCTCTGCCTCAACTCTAAATCGTTCGGAACGCAAAGCCTGCCCTAAAACCTCAGAATACTATCCTCGTGAATCATAAAGCCAGGAGCTTTTCCTTTAATCATGTCTTCCTTCAGTTGAGAAATCATCGGGTCGCTCCACTGCTTCCCTTTGATATCATCAACCAAGGACGGAGTAATTTCGAGAGTACACAACTGTCCTTGTACTCGTTGAAGCCAAACTTCTATCCCTTGCTCCATTAAATCCTGACTAATTTTCGTCTGAGATGTAAGAACCTCGAGCATTTGGAGAGATGCCGATTTGCGGCTCAAAGCATCCGCAGCGACATTGGCTTTTCCGGGGTGGTAAAGAATTTTCAAATCATAATCCTTTATCAACTCTAACCAACGTCTCTGTCTCATATTCAGCTTTTCTGACTGAAAATATACTTCAGGCTCTTGTGATCGGTATAAATCCGACACGGTGAACCATACAAATAATGTCGCCAAATATTGAGTGCGAAGACAATTGCGGCCAACTCTAAATCGTGAGTAGGATAATTCATCGCATAAGGCTTTAATTGTCGTGACGCAAAAGCTATTGTGTTATCATGCTGCACAAGTACACAGCCCAGGCCTTGACCCGAAGCGTCACTATAAACTGCAAAGCCCTCACTACCCTGTGGTAAAGTTAAAATCGGCGCTGAAGTCAAACTTTTCTTCAGTTCATCGAAGCTCTGTTGTCTCTCATCCATCCAAACAAATTTTTCGGTCTTCTGGAGTAATTTTGTAAGTGGTTGAGTGAGTTTCGAGAACCCCTCGACAAACCGACGGTAATAACCAGCAAGGCCCAAAAAGCTACGAACTTCCTTGACATTTTTAGGTGGTGCCCAATTCAGCACTGCCTCAATCTTCTGCGGGTCTACACGAATCCCTTCGGCCGAAATCACGTGGCCGAGAAACATAACTTCTTCCAACCAAAACTCACATTTCGAGAATTTTGCATAGAGGTGCTCGGTCCTCAAAATGTCTAATATCAAACGCAAGTGTCGGGCATGTTCCTCCTTATTTCGAGAATAGATCAAGATGTCGTCAATAAAGACGACTACACACCTGTCGAGGTACTCGATGAATATCTTATTCATTAACTGCATGAATACTGCCGGTGCATTAGTCAACCCAAAAGGCATAACCACAAATTCATAATGCCCATATCTCGTCCGAAATGCCATCTTCGGAACGTCGGACTCCCTCACCCTGAGTTGATAATACCCGGATCATAAATCAATCTTCGAGAAAACTGCAGCCCCTTGCAATTGATCAAATAAATCGTCTATACGAGGCAAAGGATACTTATTCTTGATGGTTACCTTGTTCAGCTCACGGTAGTCGATGCACAAACGTAGTGAACCATCCTTCTTCCTCACGAAAAGAACAGGTGCGCCCCAAGGCAAAGCGCTCGGTCTGATGTACCCTTTTTCCAGAAGTTCTCCCAATTGATTATTCAATTCTTGCATCTCAGAAGGTGCCATTCGGTAAGGTGCTTTAGAAATCAGAGCCGCATCTGGCTCTAAGTCCACGGTAAATTCTATCTCCCGATCTGGTGGTAATCCCGGGAGGTCATTCGGAAAAACATCGGGATACTCACTAACAACCGGAATCGAAGAGAAATCGACTTCGTTTCCTTCCGTTTTCAAGGCATAACACCAATAGCCCGTACAACCCTTATTCAAAAGTTTTACGGCCTTCATGGCACTAATAAGTAACTTGGATAGTCCCGACTTACGCCCCAAAAATGAGCACTCAGATCCGTCTTTAGTCATCATGGTGATGACCTTGGTACGGTAATTCATAATCGCTTGATGATATCAAGCCAATCCTCACCGAGGATCACGTCCTCGCCTTCCATATCAACTATAATCAGATTCGATAACCAATCCATACCGGATATAATCACCGGAAAATCTCTAATCTCCCGGTTCCCCATGATTTTATCCCCGCTAGGCAGTTTCACGATGAAGGGATCGCAAGCAGTCATACAAGTTATATTCAAACGGCGTACACACTCTAAAGAAATAAAAGAATGTGTAGCACCCGTATCAAAAAGTACACGGACTGGATGAGATAAAATATGAATGGTACCTGAAGCCACCGCCGCGTCGGGTTTGTCTGTTCGACGCATCTCATATACCCGTGGTTGTACCAAACCAATGCTAGAGTTTCCCCTTCCAGCATTCTGACCCCGTCCCCGGCCCCTTCCGAAATTCTGCTGAGATTGACCAAAAGATTGTCGTTGATTCATACTTTGATCAAGTGGTGCTGGGGCAGAAGCCCAAGTGTCCAAAGTCTGATTCGGCTCGGAACAATAAGCCGCTCTATGTCCCATATGTCCGCACGTGTGACACTTCAATGGTGGAAAGTGGCATTCCAAATTAACGTGGCCTGAACGGCCACAATTATAGCAAGTCTCCGTGCGATTTGTGGTACCCGAAGTAGGACGGTAACCCCTCTTTCCTTTATTAGAACTTGACGACTGTCCGGCAGAATGGTTAGTCGTCTGTGACCTCTGAAATTTGCCACTCTTAGAGTTAGAAAAATTCCCCTAGACTTTCTGCTTCTTCGGTTCTTCAACGGTATCGTTGTCGGGGCTTAACATATCATGGGCTAAAGCTCTGTCCTGATACTCCTTCAGTGTGGTACAAGCAAATCCGTCCATGTACCTTCGTAAGTCCAAATTCATCCGCATATCAAAATAACGGATCTTATCACGCTCGTTCCGTACTTGATCCTTCACGTGGATCAGTTGTTGGTTGTACTCTACAATCGCTTGCGAAACGGGAATGTTCTGCGGTTTAGCCTCGAAAAAGGCTCGTATTCGGCTCTCTCGCACCGGCCAAGGACAAAACTCGGCCTCCAAAAGATCCTTAAATTCATCCCACGTGGCAACACGATCCTGTGGCTTGATGACCTTCCACCAGGTAGCGGCCTCCTTAGTGAGGAAATACTGGGCAATCGGTACTTTCCTCACTTCGGGGTAATCAACCGCCTAGAAAATCTTTTCCAATTCTGCTAGCCAATCTTCCCAGCCTAACGGGTCTGTGGCACCGCCAAACTGTGGAGGGTGCATACGGATTACGTTCTGAAGTAAGGCATCCGCGTTCGGATTCGGGTTATTCAGCTGAACAGTTTGGGCTAAGATGGTCATCTAGGTATCCAATTGTTGAAGTACATTCGCAAACCCAACGTCCGCGCTGTTCCCTTGGCCATTCGACTGGTCGTGCTGACTTTCGGTGTCAGGATGTACCGAGTTCGACAAACTAGGATTGGTCGACCCCGCAACAGAACTGATGGAAACGGCCGCGCCACGACCTCTTCCACGTCCACGGCCACGGCCCCTACCAGCTGGCATACTGAAGAACACACAAGTCACGTAAGCATAATTCAATCGCACGTCATCAAAGTGACCGATTCTCAAGAATACCAATAAAAAGAAGCAAAACAAATAAGGAAACACCAGAAGAGTAAGAGGTCTTACAAGTACCGGTCGCACTGTGATGATGGCATAGTAGTGATACTGTGGACAAATGACGACTCAATCGACCCAAAAGACCGACAACCTAGGTATCCATAGACCTAAGCTCTGATACCATATTCTGTAACACCCCCAAGTTATTCAGGGTATATTACAGCGCCGTGAGCCCCGCCGTGGGACCCAAAAGGCTAAAATTACGCGGAAGTATAAAACTTGACCGAGAAGGTCTACATACAATGGAATGAAGAACAATACAAAGGGTATTCAAAACATAACCAATGTATCCAAAGACATCAAAACACAAATCAATACCTCGACGAACACAGGCCGGAACATCAAGGAAAAAGGAAAACAATACTCGAGTATTCAATAACCATTCCAGTACAACAACACTGAATGGAAAACTCAAAACATAACTGGAGGAAAGACACAGTATCACACTTGCCCATCATCTTCATGCCGACCCGGTACCTGTCTGTCCGATCCCCTGGAACCTGAAATACATAAAAAGTATTTCCCCCATAAAGGGGTTAGCCGTCGAATAGCTAGTGCAAGTATATCAAGTATGAAACACAATACTTCTCGACAATAAAGTAAATGTAACCGTCAATTCATCAGTTCAAGACTAGTATTCCGGAATAACTAAATCTCAAAGCATCTCATCAATACATACATGATCAACCGTGGAACCGCACCAGAGGCTACGGAACCCTCAGAGGACCCGTCGGCCCGTCCCGGAGTGGTTAACTCATATTATCCATGGAATCACACCAGAGGCTACGAAACCCTCAGAGGACCCGTCGGCCCATCCCGGAGTGGATATAAATAATTATGCCAAACATATATCTTACTTTCAAAGTCGAGAACGTACAATCATAATTATATACTTGTCTTTGAGACATCGAGAAATCGAACGGAAAAAGGGTATGAGTTCGGTAGGTCCAAGAACGTGCTTCCGGCACCTAAACGATTCGCAAGGAATATGATAATCAATTATCCATACTCAAATTACATGAATAAACTCCCGAAACCCGTCTACGATTCATGAAAATACACGGATAAACAACTAGAGGTTGGAAAATCGTCCCAACTCTCACAAGTCCAAAAATGGCACAATCCAATCCATAAAATCGTAGGAAAAGCATGCATACGGTATAGATACATCATAATCTCAAGGTTCTCAAGCTTCAAAATGGATAAATCGGACGAATCTACGAAAAACCCCAAAATTCCCAAAAAGTAGGGTTCTAAGGATATTTACCTTGATTCGGATGTTAGGATGGATTAGATGTTGTGAAATCCTTGTTCTCCAACCAAATATGTTGTTGACAGACGGAAGATCGCTTCTAATCGCCCAAAGTCGTCTCTCCCGAGCTATTTCCGTCGAAAAGGAGTGAAGGGGGTGAAAAATGACGAAATGGAAGTCAACTGTCATATATATATCTGCCCAGTCTAGCGCACGCTACGCCTCCTTCATTAGCGTGCGCTAGCGAAGTCACCGGGTAGTCCAGTGGCCTCTGCCGGCCCCGTTAGCGCGCGCTAAACGTCTATCTCTAACGTGCGCTAGCCCAAAATGTGGCATCCAGTACTGGAGTCCAGAACCTACTGTCTCTGCCCTGCTCGAACATTAGCGTGCGCTACCGTTATGGCTTAGCGTGCGTTATGCAACAGCTTTAGCGTGCGATAGCCGAAGCCTAGCGTACGCTACCTGATAGCCAGAAAACCTGGCAACCTTACTGCCTCTGCCGACCAGCCCGTTAGCGCGCGCTATGGACGGATGTTAGCGTGCGCTACTAACCAGGAATAGCGCGCGCTAACGAACACCTAGCGTGTGTTAATCCGCCAGTCCAGAGAGCAGTCCGAGTTACTGGATCTGACCTGACTGATCCCCTTAGCGTGCGCTACGGCTCAAAGCTAGCGTGCGCTAATCAAGCAGAATTAGCGTGCGTTAGTCTAGGCCTAGCGTGCGATATGTCTCTGGTCTAGAACATTTCCGCAAGGTCTAAACAACACGATCGAGACCCAAACAAGATATGAAACTCAAAAACAATATCGACAACATCTCCATGCGTTTACAGAGCGACAAAATAAGGAGAACGGCAAAGTCAAACAGTCAATAAAAGTACGGGTATTACAAAAACTCCGTATGAGTTATGAAAAGGGCGCAAGCCTTCTTTCAAATATCTTAAAGTGTGGGGGTGTTTGGCAAAGGTTGAAGTACCTAAACCAAAAAAACTAAGAATCGGTCCAAAGACAGTTGATTGCATATTCATAGGTTATGCATACAACAGTAGTGCATATCGATTTCTGATTCATAAATCTGAAATTCCTGATATGCATGAAGGAACTATCATTGAATCAAGAAATGCCATTTTCTTTGAAAATGTTTATCCTTGTAAAGAAAGGATTGTGACAAACTCAAACAAAAGAACTCTTGAAACTGCAAGTAGTTCAAATCCTATAAATGAAGAGCCAAGAAAGAGTAAGAGAGCTCGAAAGGCTAAGTCATTTGGTCCTGACTTTGAGACTTTTGCAGTTGATGATGATCCAAAGACTATACAGGAAGCTTATGCTAGTCCTGATGCTCCTTTTTGGAAGGAAGCTATTTATAGTGAAATGGATTCCATCATGCAAAATTCTACTTGGGAACTGGTTAAACTTCCGCTAGGATGTAAGCCTTTAGGATGTAAATGGATCCTAAAGAGGAAATACAAAGATGACTGGTCGATAGACAAGTTTAAGGACCGGCTTGTTGCCAAAGGGTTTAAACAGAAAGAAGGTTATGATTTCTTCGATACATATTCACCAGTAACCAGAATAACTTCCATTCGAGTGCTTATTGCTATTGCTGCATTGCACAATCTTGAAATTCATCAAATGGATGTGAAAACTGCATTCTTGAAAGGTGAACTAGAAGAAGAAATTTATATGGAACAACCTGAAGGTTTCATTGCGCCTGGTCAGGAAAAGAAAGTGTGTAAACTGTTGAAGTCATTATATGGACTAAAACAAGCTCCTAAACAATGGCATATGAAGTTTGACACAATTATGTTGGAAAATGGATTCAAGATCAACGAATGTGACAAATGTGTGTATATTAAAGGCACATCGGAGTCATTTGTCATAGTTTGTCTATATGTAGACGATATGTTGATCATGGGTAGTAGCAATGAAGTAATTGTGAATACAAAAAGGATGTTAAGTAGAAACTTCGACATGAAGGATTTGGGTTTAGCTGATTTAATTCTTGGAATTAAAATTATCAGAATGTCAGAAGGTATCTTCTTATCACAATCTCATTATGTTGAGAAAGTGCTCAAGAAGTTTAACGCTTTTGACAGCCCACATGTTAAAACACCTGTTGATAATAGTATTCACTTAAGTAAGAACAGAGGTGATCCAGTGGCTCAAGTCGAATATTAAGAGTAATCGGAAGCCTGATGTACATTACAAATTGTATACGACCAGACTTGGCATTTGCTGTAAATAAGTTGGACAGGTTCACGAGTAATCCGAGTAAAGAGCACTGGAATGCACTGACTAGGGTTTTAAGATACTTAAAGTACACCCTATGTTATGGGCTATTTTATAGTAATTATCCTGCAGTTTTGGAAGGATATACTGATGCTAATTAGATTTCAGACACGAAAGACTCACTCTACAAGTGGGTATGTATTTACTATTGGGGGTAGAGCTATATCTTGGAAATCAAGCAAGCAGACTTGTATAGCCCGATCCACCATGAAATCAGAATTTATAGCTCTAGATAAAGCTGGAAAAGAAGCTGAATGGCTCTGTAACTTTCTTGAGGATATTCCATGCTGGAAAAAGCCTGTGCCTAGTGTTATGATCCATTGCGATAGCCAAGCTGCAATTGGAAGAGCACAGAGCCTTATGTATAATGGTAAGTCTCGACACATTCGTCGGAGACATAATACCGTGCGAAAATTGATCAAAAATAGAGTTATATCTATTGACTATGTGAGGTCAAATATTAATTTGGCGGATCCACTCACAAAAGGTCTGAATAGAGATCAATTTCATAAACTGCTAGAGGGAATGGGGTTAAAATCCACATCTTGAAAGAACAATCATAGTGGTAACCCAACCTTGAAGATTGGAGATCCCAGAAACTTGGTTCAATGGGAAAACAAAATTATGAAAGTTCTATTGAAAAGCGCTTATAATAAATCCATCCCTATAGAGCAGAATAAGTGTTAAGTCCAGTGATTGTGGTGAGGTTAAGTCTCTAGACTTTTAATGGTTCTTTGTCCTTGGAAAGGAGAAGTATTACAGGGTACTTTATAAAAGGAGACCACCTATCTAAGTGTGAGGACGGGCCGCCTCGAATAAACACTTGGGAAACCAAGATGTTGTCCATGGCCAAAATGGACACAACTATGAGAACGGAAGGTGTTGAGACATTGTTGTGTAAGTATCGTTGACTCGATATACACCAAGGAGGATTAGTTCAACACACAATGTCCACTAAGCCGCCGGTATATCCGACGATATTTTACTTAGGAAGGTTCAAAGCCACAAACTACCTTTCCCCATGCAGCAGTGTTTTACGGAAACTGGGTATGTGAGTTTACATTCATGCATGCATTTATTTCCACTCATGTGGGGGATTGTTGGAAATTGGTTTTTAGAAAAATGAGTTTTAACTCAATTTAAAACCAATTTAATAAGGATAAAATATTTAATTCTTTGGAATTAAATAATAAACTGTGAATCTACGCTTCGAGAAGATGAACGTAGGATTTTTATTTTCTCAAAACCGATTTCCGGTGAGTGAGAAATAAATGATTAAAGTTGGCCATTTAATTGAAAAGGTGAAGAGTTAACGAGGTTTGAAAACCCATATGATCTGGAACCTGTCTGATCGGACCTATCTGATCACGGGACTGTCGATCGACTGTCGATCTGGGACTGTCTGATCGGACTTGTCGATCACGGGACTTGTCCGATTCGAGACTGTCTCGATCGACTGTCTGATCTGGGACCTGTCTGATCGGACTTGTCTGATCTGAGACCTGTCTGATCTGACCTGTCTGATCTGGGACCTATCTGATATGACCTGTATGATCTGGAACCTCTGATCTGGGACCTGTCTCGATCGACTGTCGATCGACTGTCACGATCGGACTGTCACGATCGGACTGCGATCTGGGACTGTCGATCCGGGACTGTCGATCTGGGACTCTGTCGATCTCGACTCGTCCGATCTGGGACCTGTCTGATCTGACCTGTCTGATCTGGGACCTGTCTGTTCTGACCTATCTGATCTGGGACCTATCTAATCTGGGACCTATCTGATCTGGGACCTGTCTGATCTGGACCTGTCTGATCTGGAACCTGTCTGATCCGGAACCTATATGATCTGGAATTTGGTCTCGTCTGAAAAGAAGCAGGTTGAGAAATTAGCTTCTGGAATTTGACTCTTCACACTCCATAATGTAACGTCCAAATTAAATGAGAATTATGGAGTTTTAATTTGTTGTAACTCCCCACATTATGGAGATTTAATTTATTGTAACTCCTGAGCTGGAGGATTAAAGAGAATTAATGGCACTTTGATTTGTTGAAACTCCCCACATGATGGAGTGGAATTGAACCTTATAAAGTGGGGTCTTATGCATTTCATTTCAAACAATCAGAACATAGAAAAAAAAATACAAGCATACCTCATATTGAAGCATATTTCCCTCTTGTTTTACAGTTTCAAGACTTGAACGTTCACGAGTTGAGTTTTGGAGAGCACCTAACTCAGAAATAAATAGCAGTTATATTTTGGGGACATATTGCCTGAGCCGTCTGCTCTTATACGGGGGCAAAATTGTCTTACGGAAAGAGTTATCTCGCCTCTGCTAAAGTTGTAATTTTCAATTCAGCTTTTAATTTATTTAGATTGTATTAGGTTGTCTTTATTTGTAATTTTTATTGTAATTACATTGTTGGAAATTCACATAGGAACCAACAGACGGTACTCCAAGAGCTAATTGATTCATTCCGTTCTAGGGATCATATACAGTACTAGAATATAAGAAATTGTATAACAATACAAAATACTAGTGTGGCGTGTTATGAAGTTGCGCCGTATCCTTCTAAGCCCCGCACAAAATCCATGAATCAAGGCCCACGCCTGAGCCTGACGGGCGGATGATGACGATTTTATTTAGAGAAAAATTGTATATCCACTGGTAGAATAAACACCAAAGACTTCGGTACGTCTCACTTCAGTAATGTATATTAGCAAAGTAAAAACAAACAACAACGTTTTGATTTCTTGAGTAAAAACCCACATAAACTTCAAGAAATGCAAACAAAAAGCGGAAGTGGTTAGAAATTTGAAATTACAAAGACTTCGCCCTTTTGATAATTACTGAAGTAAAAAGTGTGAAATTTTATTTTTCACCAAAAAGTTTTTACAATAGCGAAGTGTGTGTCTTGAGACCGGGAATTAATATTTTTGAGGTTCTATTTTTTTCATTTGGACTCCAAAAAATACTTAGCAAATACTCTCTTCGTCCCATAATTAACTGCTAGCTTTACATTTTGGTCCTCCCTCAAATTTTTTACTCCAATTTCCATGATAAAATTACTAAAATGAGCAATTTTATCAAAAACATTACCTAAATAACAACAAAAATAGGATTTCATGACATTGAAATTCGTTGGATTTATGATTGCCAATGACAGTCATAACTTTGTGACTGCCAATAACGATTACAAAGACCAAATAGTGATAAATCCAAGTGTTTGTGACTGTTCATGATTGTCACAAGAGTTGTGACCGACTTGAACAGTCATAAACTTTTTCAAAAGTTGAGATATAAGAATCTTGTACGTGAAAATAATCAAATTATCCTTTCTCACTTATCTCACTTTCGGTTTCTCACTATCAATAATTCCGTCTCTCATTCTCTCTCAAACTCGCACACACAAACAAAATTCATCACACACATACACCCACAAACACACACACACACCACCGCAACCACCATAAAAGAAAAAAGAAAGATGGCGGATGTGTGCGAATGGAGGATAAGGGTTCGATTGTCGGCGGTGGCAAGTTTCGATTCAGGACCTAGGTTTTACAATGGCTCAAACCTGAGTGGGTGCTAGGGCTCTAATCAAATTCGGGCCGAATTTGTGGTTACTTGACTCTTATTTTGGTTGGGCTGAGTTCAGGTCTCAGGACCTAGGATGTATTTTCTGGCAATGGTTCCAGGTTTCAGGGTCGTTTCACTGCTTATGTAATTTAAGGTTTGACAATTTGAATCTAGTTGAGGTCGGTTTTTCTAAAATTATTGAGCTCAATTGAGGATTTGAGTTTGATGATTTGAATGGGGTTTATTTCATGTTGATTTTTGCAGGTTCAAGCAGGATTTACACATACGCACAATGATTGAGTATATGTATTTTCATATAGATACACAGTTATACATATTTGTGTTTGTATATTGTGTCTATCTGGATGTAGATGTCCATATGATAAAAAGGCAAAGGTCATATTTACTGTGTAGTTCAGGTGCGATTTTCAAATAAAACATCTCATGTGACTCAGTTTAGTTCTTCGCTTAAAGCAAATTATTGGCTCTTTTTGTACTTTTCATCCTATTTTCACTACTTTTGGATGGCTTTGTGCGAAACAACTGCTCACCTATTTGTGAAAATGCACCAGTATCAAATGGCTAGCTTATAATGGTTTATGTTTGGTTATGGCATTTGGGTGTTGATCTTGTGGCATATAGCTAATGAATAATAGAAAAAGGGTTGTTAAATATACTTTGTGCTAACGTTGTGGTGCTTTATCAGTACGGTGCATGGCTGCAAAATCTTCACCCAATATTCTTAGCTCTCACCTACAAGACATTGTTGACATTGGATTTGGTCGCTGCAAAAGTGGAACCATTGTTTGCTAGGACATCATGTTTAACACTATAGAGGTTGGCTGCATATGATTAGAAAAAACTGTTCTTAACAAATGAAAACCGTGGTTTTGAACAATTCATTGCCAAATGAGCATGTATAGCCTTTCCTGGTATTCTTAATTGCTTTCTTACTATTTTATCTCTCTCCCTCTCGCACACACACACTCTGTCTTTGTCTCTCATTTTCCATTTTAATGCCAAAACTTTTATGATCTACTGAAGTGACTTCTATTCATTTAGTAGCCTTAATTGCGGGCATCTGAAATGCTTGTTTTATGCCGTTTAATGATTATTGATGCTGAATTGTAAAAATGACTCAGGATTCTCAATTTCATGTTTTTGCTTAAAATACAGCATATCTACTTACTCTCATCTGATCTCTTTCAACTTTCAATGAGTAAAATCTTTAACTTCTTTCACCATTGTGCAAAATGCAGACTGTTATTCATGAGCTATCAAAAAAGGTGAATTTATTAATATTTTCCCTTCTTATTGTCTATTATTTTTACTTTTTGTATATGAGTAATAGAAAATGATCTAAAATGTTGAATTTCAATTTAGGGAGCAACCGGATATACAATCGACTTCCAGACATCATTGGAAAGTTATCTTGCCTGAACTTGAGCGGAGAGTATTTATGCAACATTATGCAGTTTTTAATTGGCTCTATCAGGTATCGAATTGCCCGTTTGCTAATTAGTCCAATATGAAACATGCAATAAACATGGCTGGAATATTACGGACCAGTTGTGTCTTTAAATATGTGGTCCATTAGTGGATTGTTTCTAACAAGTATCAAACCAATAGAAGATTGTCGTCATTATTTTCTTAAAATGTAGATATTGCTGTGGGAGTATGTTTCTTACTGCCTTTCTTAGCTATCATTTATTGAAAAGAGTATGAGTAGGCTTGTGGAGTTATTTAAGGCTTGTAAACATCTCCTGGATGAGGATATTGTCAAGGACAATTTTTGAAATATAATTAACAAGGTAATGGATTTTGGTGATATTTCAACTTTCATCTTTATAACTAATAAATTTACTTATCGTATCAAATTGTAGGAACATCGTTGATATTATATTGATATATGTGAAGTTATGTTGATGAATATCAAATTAGCATGGGGTACTTTATCTTTAATTTATCAAGTTATGTTGATATATGTTAGTTTTTATAACTAAATGATATATGTTGTACTGTTTTTTGGAAATATGGATGAGAGTACAATACTCTAAATTCTATGAACTATATGAATGGACCTTCTTTTGGAGGTCGTTTGCTTGAGCCTTTTTTGGAATTAGCATTTTGAAGGTGTTTTGTGATATGTTTGATTTGATCTAAAAATGGAGTTTATTTCATAATAAACCTTGAACTCTAACATGTTTCAACGATGCCACAGGGTCACCCGTGGTTCAAAGGCATTGAATGGGATAAGTTGTATCAAAATGAAGCTGCATTCATTCCAGAAGTTAATGATGAACTAGATACGCAAAACTTTAAAATGTTTGAAGAGGTTTTCTCCATTGTCATTTAGACATCTTATCTACTAATTTTGCATTTGGTGTTATTTTTCTTATGTTCGTGTGTGCACATTTGGGTGTGTGTTTTGCATTCTGACAATCAAAATCCTTCAACCACGAAAGCTGGTCCTTGGAGGAAGGTTGGTATTTGGTTATGTGAACCTTTTTTTTTGTCCACCATGGAAATAGTTTATTGGATACGGTGACAATGGAGTAGTTTACATAATCAAGAAGTTATAGTGACCACCTAAACATCATCAAGAAGAACTGTGATGTAAACCCTTTGTTTAAAGTAACATTTTAATCGATCAATGTGCTGCCGAAATTTTGGATTGTGCCGATCATAATATTTCTATGGTTCATCACACTTTGTAGAAGTTATTTTTGACTGTTTGATAATATTGTATTATGTGTGTTACGACACATTATGCTAATATGTTTTAGTTGGTAATATAATTTTGGCTTTCAGGCAAAACCTTGTAATTTCTTTATTGGGGAAGAAGATTTGTTAAACCAAAAACAAAGTGATTATGTGGATTTGTTTGCTTCACGTGCCGATTTTGAAGATTTGAAGAATAAAGTTGATGAGAAGATGATTTCATAAACAAGAGGTATGATCGTCTGATGAAAAGCAATGATGTGCTGAAGAGAGACTTTGTCGTTTCGAAGCATATGATCTTTTTTAATTCTTTTTGTCCTATTTGTGGCGTTCATGATGAAATAGATAGAATCTTATTACACATACTTTGTCTTTGTTATGATATGTATCTGGTTCTGAATTGGTTGGAACGCATGTTATTTTTTTTTAAGATGGGATGATATGAAATTGTTGGTTCTTATATTATTGAGCTCTTGTGGTTGATGGTTATTTATAGTTGATTATAGATTTTGGCAATGAATTTTAACTTGAAATGTGAAATATTAATATATATTAATGCAGAAAATATTAATATATTATACAATAACTGAAGTAAAAAGTTCTTTATTTACTACGTCAATTATAAAATAACCGAAGTTAAAGGCATTCTTTTACTTCACTTACTCCCCACATTTGGATCATAATTAGAAAAAAAATCAAGATAGACTTCGGTTATTAGGATATTAGACTTCGCATAAAAAGCAATGTCTAAATTATACCTTTTACTACACGAACATATACTTCGGTAATTATAACGTTTTTACTTCAAATATTATCCGAAGTCTTTGACGTTTATTCTTGTAGTGATCCCAGTACATTTACCTAATATATTATACAAATGACACACATGGTTTTTATTTACACATCTACCGTTTTTATCTTTATTAGGTACAAGGTAATATATTATCTTTTACATTGATTTTTTTTTTTTCTATTTATTCATCAACCCACATCCCCCATTTTTTCTCTTTATTAGTTAAACGTTTCTCCCTTTTTTTCTAGGGTTGCCGCAGTCTTCTCTTCCGATCTCATATCCTCCTCTTCTGATAGCTTCTCATCGCTCTAATAGGATCTTTCTCTTTTATTGATAGCTTTTGTTGATAGCTTTTCATCGCTCTTATTAGTTAAATGTTTCTCCCTTTTATTTCTTTGGTTTTTTCGCAACTTAGGATGAAAGACATTATCCTGCGTAGGGAGTTGCCGCGGCTAAAAAAGCATAAGATCTGTGTTGATGCGGCTGAATCTAGTCGTTGTACTAGGTCTATGAAGAAAACAATGAGGGATTTCAGTCCGGTTAGGTTAGATTTAAAGAAGAGGTGTAGGGGTAACATTAGATTTTATAAAGAATCTGGTATAGCTGAAGTTGATTTTTGAAGAATGATGTTGACTCTGATTTCGAGGTATCCAGTAAGAAAAAGAAAGGTACAATTGCCGTTGAATTCAAGAAAGATAACGAGAAGGTTGGAGATGCAAGTATTTATGTTTGTTCAGAGTTTTTGAAGGTTAGTTTAATTTTTTTCCGAATTGTTGTATATATTTGTTAATTATTTTATTTTTCTTGCTTATTGGTAAAACGAATTTACTGGTGGATTTTTTTTTTAGTTTTGATGTTTTGTATCAGATTATTTATTGCATGAAATGTATTTTGTGGTAGATTAGTTTTAAATGTGTGGTTTGTTCATGTTCAATATTTTTTAGTTACTGTTTTTATTATTGGATTTGTTTTGTGTTTTGATAGGTTAAATTCAGGTTACTAAGTACCATTATTGTAATTATAATTTTTTGTACAAAAGATGAACTTCCATTGCTAGATTTTTTTGCATATTTATTGTGTATTTTGTTTATAACGTATTATTTCTTTCTTTAAATTTTGTTTCTAATAGTTTATTTCATTTGTAAACCTGTATTAATATGCATGTATTCGTAATTTTTTTTGTAGATGTGGTCTTTTTATTATGACGAGAACAATCGTAACTTTCATGTGAAAGCTACTTATTGAAATGATTTTAAGGTTCCTGAAACGATTATGCAGAAATTAACTGATACACAACGAGATACGTTCATGCGTACTCTATTTTCACAGTATCTTAACTTTGATCAGCCTGTTGAGGGAAAATAACTGAGACAGTAAAGTAGGGCAAAAGTTGTATTATTCCATTGATGACATCCCTTTAAATAGGGAGAAATACATACAAACAGGTCTTAGCCAAACCCTAACTTGGAAAGCCCGTAAACTAACAGAGTTAGGCACACAATGGGTATTATTTCTTTAACACTCCCCCTTGTGCCTAGTCTACAAGCGCATGTCATGTTGCCTCGTTAAAATGTCGTCAAGCAAAAACCCAGTGGGAAAATTATCTTGATCATAGGGAAAAGAGTACACCATCTAGACCCATCGAGTTTAGACTTCGTCCTTTGAATCTATCCTCTCATATGATCGTTACATTTGATCATAGCGCTACTGTAATATCCGCAATTTCGAATTTCGGTAATTTTCTTTTTTTGGTGTATTTCTCGATCGTAGTGACCCTCGTGTACCTTTCAGTGTGTCCTTCCTGTCAACTGTTGAACTGTATTCTCGTTACTGTTGTGCGGAACCGCCGTTTCGGGGTTGCCGCGGATCCATTTCGTGTTATTGGTTCCCAAATATTGATTCCTATCGTTTTATTCTCTTTCCGGATCATTTTCATCATTTTGGGGCCCAAAAGGGGGTGTGGGCAGCAAGACAAGATGTGTGCCGCGGCACACAAATTTCTTCGATTGTTGGTCGAGCGAATCGTGCAGTGTGTCGCGCACACCCATCCGGTGTCGCGGCACAAGCCGAGTCGATGCCGCGGCACACCGTCCGTGCCGCGGCACACCCGTGTGACATCTGCGATCAAAACCCGCTCAGACGGTGCCGCAAGACACGCAGCTGGCCGCAGACACCGCCGAACCACAGGAGTAATTTTTGGCCTCGTGCCGCGGCACACCTCACCGTGCCGCGGCACACAATGCGGTCAACCCCTATAATTGCGTTGTTTTGAGCGTAATCGCTCATTTCCTCCTTCTTCTTCTGCGACGCGAGAGAGTGAGAGAGAGGGAGAGTTCCTCATTATTATCGATTAGGAGTTGATTTTCATCATTCTTCTTGGTTGTGAAGCCGGACAATCAATCCAATGCGTGTTCTACGGATCTTAGTACTTGAATCTCCAAAGGTAATATTTCTAGAACCCTATTTTCACTAAATTGGGGGTTTTGGGATTTTCTTCCGATCCGTTCCGTTTGTTGGTGGATTCATGGTATATACGATTAATATTGTTAGTATCTTTAGTTTTCCTACGGATTCATGGATATTTTGTGGATTTTTACGGAATCGAGAGGGTTTGGTTGTGGTCCGCCTCGTTGTTATTTTTGGTACGAATATACATGAATCGTAGGCGGGTTTCGGTGTATTCCATTTCCATAATCGTTTAGAAGTGGTTGTGATTGTGCTATTCGAATCGTTAGGTTCATTTTCGGTTCCTCGCGGTCGTGCTTGATTCTTCCGCTCCGTTCGTTGTCGTCTCCCTTTTCGTTAGCATCGGCGTTAGAAGCTTCCGGTTGAGCCGTATCCGTTCGTGGTTCCGTGCTCGTGGTATCGAGGCAAGTACCTTGCCCATACTTTTCTTATTTTGTGGATATGATGATCGGTGATCGTATTAGTGTGTTTGTTTGGTTGTTTGAAACGAAGTTTCAAAAGATTTCAGTTTGGCCTCGTTAAAGGCTTTCTTTCAAATGCGTGTGTGTTTTGTGAACGGTGTGTTTTGGGAATTGATTATGATTTGATTATTTTGAACATTGAAGGATTTGATGATGATACTCCTATTGTTTAAAGTTATGGAATCGTGTATTCGTATTTAATCTTGTTATTGTGTTTTGAAGAGTTTGATAATGGTGTCGAGTTAATGGCCATCTCTAGTGAGTATTCTTAATGAACTTACATTCTTAGCATGTTAGTATTGCATGAGTAACGTGTGTGTGTGTATGCTCACTGCGGGTTAGATCCGACGGGGTCTCGGTAGGGCTCCACGAAGCTGTGGAACCGCGAGCTTGCTTTTAACCACTGTGGGTTAGATCAAGCGGGGTCTCGGCAGGGATCCACGAAGCCGTGGGTCCGCTTAATTGTGGTGCATTTTACAAATGTGATTTGATATTGGCATTTAGGAAATGAGCGCTTTTGAACGGTTTTCATGATTGCATGCATTGACTAAGTGTGTAAGAGGTAAGTTGTTCGTTTGGCCTACTTGGCTAGGATGGCACTAGAGTATTTTGTTGTTTGTTTTAAATCCTTTATTTGTGGATTTTGATGTTGGGGGATGAACCTTGTGGTCGTTCTTGTGTACTGTGAGTTGATGAGATTTGGGGCTAAAATCCCAATGGTTTGTAAAAGTCATTTTATGGATTTGGGGCTAAAATCCCAACGGGTTGGTAAATGTCATTTTTCGGAAAGTAAAGATTTGGGCGGCGACCCCTTTTGTCTTGTGGATTTTGAAAAGTAGGATTTGATAATCCTAAATGGTTTTCTATTAAAACTCTCGATGGCAATCTAAACCGTCTTATAAATTATTTCCATTGATTTATGGTATTTCGATTTTTAAAGGTTTTCTCAAACCCTTGCCTCGAGAAGTACTTTTCGTTTCGTTTGGATCTTTGAGGATTCTGGTTATTGTTATTCGTGGAATGTGAATTGTATGGCTCGTATTTGCACTTTGTATTTGCACTAGCAAAACAGTGGAGTTTTGCTAACCCCCGAGTATTCGGGGGGTAGATGTCTATTTTTGCATTCAGGTTTTGGAGCATGACACAGGGTCGGCACGAAGGATGATGAAAGATGAACGATACTAATCACACGAGGATCCGTTGATGTCGTATTGGTCTAGTTGTATTTTCTTTTCCGCTGCTATATTTTCCCGTTGTACGAGTGTAGTTGTATTTTGACCCCTGCGTGGGCATGAGTTGTATTTGAGCTGTATGTATTCGTTGAAAGACCAAATCGGTCTACTGAGTCATTGTAGCCTTGAAGGCATTGTCGAGATGTTAAATGTTGTTACCAGCCTGGTAGATCCTCGAGGAGAGGGTCCACGGCGTGTAATATCCCTGAGTGGATTGGGGGTGTTACATAAATGGTATCGGAGCTTAGGTTGAGGAAAACCTAGGCTGTCGGGTCAAGTCGTGTTGTTTGAGTCTTGTTTCGTCGGATTTTATCTAACTGAGTCGTGTCGCGACGCGTCGTTTGAGTTTGTTGGTCGTGATTAGTATCGTGGGGCGATCATCATCTTCGTGCGGCCTGTGGAAGTAAGTCTCCCTTCTTGTGTTGTGCCTCGTGTGACACGAGCTGTTTTTATGATTATTTGTTAAGTGATGGAATCCTTATGTGGATCTTGATTTCACGATATGTATTTAGTCGACTCTCGTACTTGATTTATACGAGGAATGTCGTCGCTTGTGATGTCTTTTTATTGTTGTTTTTGTCCGTTGCTGATGATTTTCGAATCGATTTGCACGTTTTACAAGTTCTCTTGTGGAAGCTTTGTGCTTATACACGTTCGACTTGTTCACTAGCCAGTGCGGGAGGGTCCTTAGAGACCTCGAATGGGGTCAGTGGTTTTGTTCTGAATCCTAGGCGGTCTTCGACTGTGGTATTTTATCGTTTGTTTCCGTTTAAAGATATGTATTGTCTTGATTTTAAACGTTTTGATGGGTGTACTAGGAGTTGTTTTAGTGAACGTCGATATGCGTGAGTTTTGGGCATTCTGGCCTATTGGATTTTTGAAAACCTTGAGTATCTTAGAAAAATAAAATTCGAGACATATTTTTCAAATGAGTTATTTTCTTGTGGTACATCCAAGGTGCCACAATATATTCCAAAATTTTTCTACCTCGAGGACCAAAATGTTTTGAGATATTTTCAATGTTTTAGAAACACTTTTATTTAGACCCAAGGGTCGAATATTTTGAAAGTTTTCACTCAGAGAAAGTGTCCTCATTTTTATCAAATGCGAAATGGTTCTCCAAAGTCTCGATAACATTGTTTCACGTTTGTACTTTTTGAAAGGTGATACTCAAGATCAACCGGTGTTCTTCTAAATTATTTTCAAAATGAGGTTTTCGTTTTTAAAACCTATCCATTCCCGTTTGAGGGCTGGGTATATATGTATGATGTTCGCGTTGTCATTTTGATGTTTGCTCCCGAGTATGACCGAATTGGCGGTGTGAGCGTTGCGTCGTTTTCCACACATTTGTTGTGTTAGCCCTCTGTGAGAGGTGGAATGTTGGTGTTGAATGTTGTCGCCTCGTGGTGATTTCTGCATTGTCGCGCATGTGCGAGCTGTTAGAGCTTGGTTTGGTATGACCGTGTGCATCGGTGATCGTTCCGTTATGTGTCGGTTGTTTAATGTCTTGTTACCTTGCTCCTATTTTTGTGAATTTCGTGGACGAGGTCGGAGGTAATGCCCGTACTATTTTGACTTCGGTATTTTATCTTTCTCGGACTATCGAATCGCACATGTTCGTTGATACTTTCTGAACTTGTTCTGTATTTCGATTTCATCGTCTGAACGAACCGTGATCTTGTTGTGGGTCGATCTGGTTATCGCTGTGACTTTTTCGGGTTCGGTTCGACTCTTGTGAACCTTGTTCGGGAGCGACATCATCTGGTTCTATTAGTTCTTTTATTCGAAGTGGATCGGATTTGTAACTCTTGTGTTTTCGACTTTGTCGACTCATCATGTTCATTGACATTTTCTGAGCTTGTCCTGCCCCTTGCTTTTGTTGATCGAACGAGGGTGGTATTTCGGAATTACTCGTTCGTCGTTGTGACTTTTCAATCATTATTCCCATTCCTGTGGATCTTATGCGAGTGTGCATCTTGTTGTTTTCACCGGATCATGTTTTGTCTCGAGTCGAGGTGTGAACCTCAGAGTTGTCGGTTGAACCTTATTGTTCTTCGTGATCCGAACATGATCGTTCGATTTTTGTTGTCTCGATCTTTTTGGTTCGATCGTTTGATTGTTCGGTTTTTGTTGATCCCGTTTCGTGATTGTTGAACATTCAGACTCCTTCCAAATTTCCTTAAGTTCGGGAAATTAGTCTCGTTTTCGATCTTCCAACCCCTGGGCGGTGGAATTCCGTATTTGTTCAGTGTGTGGCTCATGTTTTGATTGATATACCGTTGGGTTGGTCAATCGTATTGATTTTCGTTGGTTGTGTTTTGTGATTGTTCGGATAATCGACTTGATTGTATTATCTGTTTGATGACACTTGTCACTTGTTGATTTTATTATGTCTCTACCGGTGGCATTGTGTTGGTCGCCTGGAGCGTGTTTTCACGCCGTTTATTCCTTTGCGTTGCTTGTAACGTTTCGCCGATGGGCGTAAGTTACGCATTTCTTGTGTATCTCGTTGAGTTTTTCTGCGGGGATATTGCTTCTCCCTACTTGTTTTAAGTTTCGGACGAAACTTCTTTTAAGGAGGGTAGAATGTAATATCCGCAATTTCAATTTCGGTAATTTTCTTTTTTGGTGTATTTCTCGATCGTAGTGACCCTCGTGTACCTTTCGGTGTGTCCTTCCTGTCAACCAGGCTGTATTCTCGTTATTGTTGTGCGGAACCGCCGTTTCGGGTTGCCGCGATCCATTTCGTGTTATTGGTTCCCAAATATTGATTCCTATCGTTTTATTCTCTTTAGGATCATTTTCATCATTTTGGGGCCCAAAAGGGGGTGTGGGCGCGGCACAAGATGTGTGTGCCGCGGCACACAAATTTCTTCGATTGTTGGTCGAGCGACCAGACTGTGCCGCGGCACACCCATCCGATGTCGCGCATTGCCGAGTCAGTGCCGCGCACACCGTCCGTGCCGCGGCACACCCGTGTGACATCTGCGATCAAAACCCGTCAGACGGTGCCGCGGCTGCACGCAGCCGTGGCCCGGCACACCGCCGAACCACAGGAGTAATTTTTGGCTGTGCCGCGGCACACCTCGGTGCCGCGGCACACAATGCGGTCAACCCCCTATAATTGCGTTGTTTTGAGCGTAATCGCTCATTTCCTCCTTCTTCTTCTGCGACGCGAGAGAGTGAGAGAGAGGGGAGAGTTCCTCATTATTATCGATTAGGAGTTGATTTTCATCATTCTTCTTCGGTTGTGAAGCTTGGACAATCAATCCAATGCGTGTTCTACGGATCTTAGTACTTGAATCTCCAAAGGTAATATTTCTAGAACCCTATTTTCGACTAAATTGGGGTTTTGGGATTTTCTTCCGATCCATTCCGTTTTGTTGGTGGATTCATGGTATATACGATTAATATTGTTAGTATCTTTAGTTTTCCTACGGATTCATGGATATTTTGTGGATTTTTACGGAATCGAGAGGGTTTGGTTGTGGTCCGCCCGTTGTTATTTTTGGTACGAATATACATGAATCGTAGACGGGTTTCCGGTGTATTCCATTTCCATAATCGTTTAGAAGTGGTTGTGATTGTGCTATTCGAATCGTTAGGTTCATTTTCGTCGGCTCGCGGTCGTGCTTGATTCTTCCGCTCCGCTCGTCGTCTCCCTTTTCGTTAGCATCGGGCGTTCCGAAGCTTCCCGGTTGAGCCGTATCCGTTCGTGGTTCCGTGCTCGTGGTATCGAGGCAAGTACCTTGCCCATACTTTTCTTATTTTGTGGATATGATGATCGGTGATCGTATTAGTGTGTTTGTTTGGTTGTTTGAAACGAAGTTTCAAAAGATTTCGGTTTGGCCTCGTTAAAGGCTTTCTTTCAAATGCGTGTGTGTTTTGTGAACGGTGTGTTTTGGGAATTGATTATGATTTGATTATTTTGAACATTGAAGGATTTGATGATGATACTCCTATTGTTTAAAGTTATGGAATCGTGTATTCCGTATTTAATCTTGTTATTGTGTTTTGAAGAGTTTGATAATGGTGTCGAGTTAATGGCCATCTCTAGTGAGTATTCTTAATGAACTTACATTCTTAGCATGTTAGTATTGCATGAGTAACGTGTGTGTGTATGCTCACTGCGGGTTAGATCCGACGGGGTCTCGGTAGGGCTCCACGAAGCTGTGGAACCGCGAGCTTGCTTTTAACCACTGTGGGTTAGATCCGACGGGGTCTCGACAGGGATCCACGAAGCTGTGGGTCCGCGGTTAATTGTGGTGCATTTTACAAATGTGATTTGATATTGGCATTTCCGGAAATGAGCGCTTTTGAACGGTTTTCATGATTGCATGCATTGACTAAGTGTGTAAGAGGTAAGTTGTTCGTTTGGCCTACTTGGCTAGGATGGCACTAGAGTATTTTGTTGTTTGTTTTAAATCCTTTATTTGTGGATTTTGATGTTGGGGGATGAACCTTGTGGTCGTTCTTGTGTACTGTGAGTTGATGAGATTTGGGGCTAAAATCCCAATGGTTTGTAAAAGTCATTTTATGGATTTGGGGCTAAAATCCCAACGGGTTGGTAAATGTCATTTTTCGGAAAGTAAAGATTTGGGGCGGCGACCCCTTTTGTCTTGTGGATTTTGAAAAGTAGGATTTGATAATCCTAAATGGTTTTCTATTAAAACTCTCGATGGCAATCTAAACCGTCTTATAAATTATTTCCATTGATTTATGGTATTTCGATTTTTAAAGGTTTTCTCAAACCCTTGCCTCGAGAAGTACTTTTCGTTTCGTTTGGATCTTTGAGGATTCCTGGTTATTGTTATTCGTGGAATGTGAATTGTATGGCTCGTATTTGCACTAGCAAAACAGTGGAGTTTTGCTAACCCCCGAGTATTCGGGGGGTGGATGTCTATTTTTGCATTCAGGTTTTGGAGCATGACACAGGGTCGGCACGAAGGATGATGAAAGATGAACGATACTAATCACACGAGGATCCGTTGATGTCGTATTGGTCTAGTTGTATTTTCTTTTCCGCTGCTATATTTTCCCGTTGTACGAGTGTAGTTGTATTTTGACCCCTGCGTGGGCATGAGTTGTATTTGAGCTGTATGTATTCGTTGAAAGACCAAATCGGTCTACTGAGTCATTGTAGCCTTGAAGGCATTGTCGAGATGTTAAATGTTGTTACCAGCCTGGTAGATCCTCGAGGAGAGGGTCTACGGCGTGTAATATCCCTGAGTGGATTGGGGGTGTTACAGCTACTAAGGTGACCATTCCATCGATCCCTAAAATCGTACATCTTGTTACCTCGTTAAAAACCTTTCCAAGTGATAAAAACCCTTTGGGAAAAATGATCCTTGGAAGAAAAAGAGTATAACATATGTTGTGGATGTAAGACTCCCCTTCAAGTCTACATCTCCCCCTGATTTGTACATCAATCAAGTAGTTGTTGCCTTATTAAAAACTTCGCCAAGTAACAAAACCCAATGGGAGAAAATGAACCTTGGTCAAAGAAAAGAGTATAACACATGTGATTAAGTTTCTTTATAAATCACCATTTCCTTGTGATCTTTACATCAATATCGGAAGTTGGAAAAATCTTTAGCTCCCCCTAATGCTTACATTCATATATCGTTGCCTCGTTAAAAACCTTGCCAAGTAACAAAACTCAGTGGGAAAAATAAACCTTGGTCTAAGGAAAAGAGTGCAACCTATGTGAGTATGTTACGTTATATTCTCACATATTTTCCGTTATGATCATTCCATCAATCAAGGGGATTTACAAGTTACATCATGTTCATAAATGTAAGTATGCTCATCAGTGGCAGTACTTAACCGCTAGTTCCTCACAAATGCAGAATGATAGTTCTTAATCATGTACACTCACGGACTGATTCATGCAAAGTAATAATCATGTCGTGATTCGATGAGGTAGCCAAAAGGGGTTTGCTTAGTTGATTTCCAAAACATAAGCAAATCATACCAACACATACTTTGTCGTAGTTGCTTTAGCACCAGCATTTACTTTTAGCATTTGCCTTTTCGTAAGCAGCTTCCTTTGCCTGCTTGTAGGGAAAGAATAGTCCTAAGTCAATGGCTTCTTTTAAGTATCAGAGTATATTCTTGATACCATTCCATTGATATTGCGTCGATGCTGAACTAAATCTAGTCAGCTAATTAACTGATGAGTGATATCAGGTCGTGTACATTGAGCCAAGTATAATAATGCGCTATTGCACTCAAGTAGGGAATTTCAGCTTCGAAAGCTCTTCGTCACTTTCCTTTAGACGAAATGGATCTTTCCTTTGCATCCAAATGTTCGACCTATCATGGGGTGCTAATCGGGTTTACCTTGTCTATGTTAAAGTGCCTGAGAAACTTCTGGACATAGGCAGACCGGTGGAATAAATTCCACAAACTCGATGTTTATGTCAATGCCTCGACAGAACCGAGTTTTCCCAAGATCTTTCATCTCAAACTCAGCTTTTCAGTATCCGGTGGTTTCTCTTATTTCATCAAGAGTACCGATTATGTTCATGTCATTGGCATATCATTGCGATGTGAATCCGGAACTTATTTGTGAAGACGCATGGACACAATTCATTGTTCTTATATCCCTTCCCAATCAAGTAGTCACTTAGACGGTTATACCACATCCTTAGGGATTGCTTCAAAACCGTAAAGTTGAGCGTTTCAATCTAAATGCAAACGCACTCCGTGGTCTAGAGTCACTTGATTTGGGTAACGAAATTCCATAAGACACTTCCATATATATCTCCGTATCTAGATCCCAATAGAGATACGTAGTAACCACATCTATTGGCTACATTTCCAGTCCCTCGGAAATTACTACGCTAATCAAATAGCGGAACGTATACGTGGGAGTACATTTCCTCGTAATCAATTCCAGGGCATTGTGAGAAGCATTACTTCGTGAACCTTGTACATTAGGACTCTACTATTCTCACTATGATTTACGACAAAGGTTCGATTATGTCCTTCAGGCTTTACACTTGGTTAGGTTAGCACTACCTACACCAAATACCTATCTCTTTGTCGGAGAATCTAGTTCTACCTGGAATATTTTTCTTATAGGCCAATCAGCTCTATGTTGATTTCATCCAACTGAGCGAGGTTCGAAATCATCGTACTTTATGATTCATGACATGTCATCAAAGTGGGTGGTTGATCAGGCCACACTCTCATAATTTCATCGAGATTCTTGATTTTCTGAATCATATCTTCAGGGCGTCCCCCTCGTCATGATTCATGGACATAATAAAATCAAGCATGATCTCATGAAACGAGTTCATTTATGGTTAACATGTGAAGTTGTGCTATACTCTACCTCTTACTTGGGTAAGTATTTAGTCGAACCATGTGGCTTCCACCCCTTCCTTCGCAGGGAGCCACGACCTCAACCACACCTCCACCAAGTGCGGTTGCATCACCCGGTTCATTGGTGATGTGCCCCTTACAGGGGATTTCTAACCTTACAGGCACATTTGCAGCTGTAATGTGAGATCTTGTCACTTGAACGATATCAGTAAATGCATCAAGCATCGAATCTGCTACATCCTGAAGATCGAGTATTCTTTATGCTTCACGGTAACATTGTGAAGTTCGGGGATCATAATGAGAAAAAGTAGAGACACCATGACAATTCCTGTCATTCCCCGAGAAATTACATTTTCTCTCCTCTCCTAACGACGGGAAGGTTGTCTCATAAAGTGACAATCCGCAAATCGTGTGGTAAAGAGATCACTGTGAAGGTTCCAAATAGCGGATAAACGTCTGGAGATTATTATCCAACGTGAATACTTAATCGTATCTAAAGACCGATGCGCTGTGGGGTGCAGAAGGCACATATAATGCATAACCAAATATGCGCAATTGGCACTCAAGTCCGTCTGGGTCCAAAATATAAAAATCAGGCTATCCAGTTACCAACTGGTATGCATAAACTAATTGGTTAGTAAAAGGTCTAAAAATGAACGATTTAAGTAAAGTTGCGTGCAATATTGCATAATCCCAGGCAAAAATATGCAAATTGGTGTGCATAACCAATGACATAATCACCATACATATTCTTTAGAAGGTGGTTTATGTGAGACCGTTTGCATATGCACATGGGACGAGATACTATTCATTAATCTCTATCATGCAATAAACATCAAATACTTTTTGATGTGAACTCTCTAATCATCAAGTCCTTTAGATGTTATAAGGGAGGTGAGCCCTTATAAGTTATCTTGGAAGTTCTGCAGCAGTTTGAGTGGACAAGAGAGCGACATGTGACCAACATGTCGGAGAATCCATCAAAACCATAAATACATAAATGGTCCGCATATTAGGTGGATGGATCCACAAATATCTCCTTATATTCAGCGTAAGAATGGAATGTTTGCTTATGTTTATTTAGCGTAGGAAGGTCTCGCTCCTACTTTGGCTAAAGAGCAGGCTTTGCAACACTAAGTGGTGGGCATTTGATATGCATCCGGTTCTTTGGATTACATAACACGATTAATATCAACATTGTTCTTTATGTTGAGTTGTTGCCACCTTTTCGCTCGAAAAGTAATGATGTTCGTACAAGTTCTTTAGTATATGGATCATTATACTTCGACCAGGATGACCAGTCTATCGTGCCAAAGCCTATATGAGTCTATGTCCCAAAGTACATTGTTGGTGACAACATAGGATTTTAAAAACCTAATAATAGTGAGGTACATCCACTAGATCGACTCATCAGTTATTCTAAAATGCGTATACGTCCACATTCATTAGAATAAAAGAAACTCTATTCTATTCTCACAGTGGGTTTCAATCTGGAAACCATTGCTACGTATATTATTGAAGCTAAGTAAGGTTTGAAGGACTTTAGATGCATACAGAGCATCGGTAACTTAGAAGACTGCCGTTTAGGCATCAAAATTGGGCATTACCTCGCCATTTGATGAGTTGGGAGGACTCAATCATCGTAGTTACCGAGGTTTGGCAGGCGACTAATTCGATGAATAGAAGCCTTATTCTAAGAACATTCAAGTTCTACTCGATTCATTCCTTAGAAGAGACAGAATTTCGAACCACAAGCATTCAAGCAATATTCAGTACTTCGAAATAAAGCTAAGAATCTATCGTAAGCAATATTAATATCTTGTTCGTGAAACAATGTTGCATCACACCATTATTGAAAAGAAAACACCAACACAGTCGTCTTGAGACAACTATACCAAATGTAAACGAGAAAGTAAACATAATACTAAGATTCAGTCTGTAGACTGTGGCTCGTATGACTCAATTCGACGATTGGTGACTGTGAAACTGACATAGAGGGACTAGTCTAGATCATATTCCTCCATATTGTGAGTTCTCCTTTCTTTGGACTCTATATATTTCTTGTAGTGAGATGCAACTTGCTTGCTCGCATGGTAGTTCTTATTCCATGTCCAGCATCTCCATAATGATAGCACGGTTCATCGCCAACTCTGACTTTAGGAGCGTCAGGAGGGGTAGGTGCTTTATACTTTTCTTGGCTAGTAGGGCCAGGAGCACCAAGTCTTCTCATTACATTGGAAGAGCCCCCACGTCCTCGACCACTACGCCCTTTTCCACGTTGTGGTTTGAGGTTGCCATGACCAGTCCCCTGTACATTGGGGTTCTTTCCACCTTTCACATAATTGGCCTCGGGAATTTTCTTTGTCCCAACGGACCTGGCATTGTTGCTCACTAACACTTCATTATGCCTCTCAGCCACTTGCAGTAGGTTGATAAGCTTATTGAAGGTAGTGATGCGTTTGTTGTCATACTCCAGCCTATACTGGTTCGCTAGTATAAGAGCAGAAGTAGGAAAAGTGGAAAGGGTTTTCTGAATCATATCATCTTCTGTGATGTCCTTTCCACAGAAATTAAGGCATGCCTTCAAACGGAGCATATCTTTGTTGAAATCGTTGATCCGTTTATAATAAAGCAAGCGAATTTCATTCCACTACACAGTCAACTCTAGGAGCAAGGTATTGTGGATATTCCCAAAACGGCCCTTAAGGGCATCCCTAAGTTCTTTCGAGGATTTCAACTCAGATATTCCCATCTTAGGTTGGGGTCGATATGTCGCCTAAGGAACATTAATGCACTAGCTTTGATTTTGTCAGATGGTGCATCGTCTGCGTTATCAAATATTGTGGCACTATAGTCCTTGACAACAATGTGGTCCCGACGTCGGAGACCCATATGTAATATCCGCAATTTCGATTTTTCGGTAATTTTCTTTTTTCGGCGGAAGTCCGTTTTGACGACTCGCTCATGACCGTTTCGTCATTTCGAGAATAATTAATTCTGTACTTTTTGTCATCCGAGTTCGTTTCGGTGTCGTTTTGTTGAGTTCCATGCTTTTTAGCGACTTTTCCGCACTGGAGCTCGATTCTTGCGAATCTCGTCCGAAACTGTTGTTTCGAGTTTCTCGCAAGTTCATTTAATGTTATTATTCATGTTGCGAGCTTTGGTTCGGTGTTTCGATCACGTATCGTGATTTTCGGACGTTTTGGGCCATTTTTGTAATTTCCCAAAGTCTGGGGTAATTATTTCCGTTGTCGAATTCCGACACTTCGGATGGTCGGAATCGTGTGTTCTCTTAGTGCTTGGATTCGTCTTTGCGAGTACTTCGTAACCGTATCTTCTATTTTTACTCAGGTTCGGGTTTCGGGTCGTCCGGCCGTCGGAGTGGCTAGTACGAGTCACGGCGGCGAGTGGCACGGCTTGGCCGAGTTACGGCCGTAAGGTGCCGATTACGGCCGTAAGGTGCCCGAGTTACGGCCGTAAGCTTGATCGGTACGGCCGCATTTGTTACCGCGATTTTTGACGAAGGCATTACGGCCGTAAGGTGTGCGAGTTACGGTAGTAAGTGTCCATTTGGTGGCCGCGATTTTTGACGAATGCCGGTTTCGGCCGTTAGGACTGCCGAGTACGGCCGTAAGGTGTCCGAGTTACGGCCGTTAGGCCTGCCGGTTACGGCCGTAAACCTGCCGGCTATATATAGCCTGGCTCGGCCAGATTTCATTTCAACGCGTTTTTTCTTCCTTTTTCGGCGTCTGGCGACGGGAGGCTCGGGAAATCGAGTTCTTGGCCGATTCTAATCATTTCCAAGGCATTTTGGAAGATCCTTGTTGATTATATCATCATCTAATCCGAGTATTTCGTCGAATCAAGGTATATTTCTTGATTTTCTTTCAAGTTGACTTTTTAGAGAATTGTTCTTGATTTCGTTTCTAATCCGATTTTGATGAATCGGTTGATGTTAGTAAACATTATTAATCATGTTCTATGGATTGTATATCCATATTTTCGATTCGTTCAACCCGATTGATGATTTTTAGGGTCTTGAGGAACTTTGAACATTTAGTGTTCGATTAAATGCCGCAAAGAGTTTCTTTCGGTCGTTATGTTGATTTCGATTGATATTGTGTTATTGAATGAATTGTATTTCATTCAAGGTGGTTCGAGTACTTGTGTTTACCGGAGGACGCCGTTCGTTGTTCGTGGAGGGATTTCATCGCCTTCGGTTGAGGCAAGTTTTATACTTGTACTAGTCAATGAGATTAATGTTATCATATATGTGTATGAATGTGTTGTATCATTCCGAGACTTAGTCTCTTCATGAATTCATTGATATTAAGAGATCGTTCGATACGATACCTTTCGCAATTATGCCAAATATTTCATTGTTCGTTAATGGCGGTTCAAGGCATTGTGATACTCATTATTAATGTCATTGTCGATAGCGGTTCGCGGTATCGATGTATCGATTGTTGTTATTATAGATGTCAATTAAAGACATCGTTGAGATCATTGTTATTCTGTTTGGATTGTCATTAAAAGCATGTGCCGATTAAAGGCATTGGTTTATTCATTTCTCGCCTTCGCTGCTTCAGAATCGATTAAAGGTGCCGGGGCATCCTTCATATCATTGTTATCGAATTGCCGTTCTCAAGCAAATCGAAATGTTCAATCATTCACTAAATCATTGTTATCGATTGACCTTTCTAAGGCAATCGAGGTATTTACTCATTCATCGTGTCATTGTTATCGATTGGCCGTTCTCGGGCAAATCGAAGTGTTCAATCATTTATGGTATCATTGTTGTCGATTGACCGTTTTAGGCAATCGAGGTATTGAATCATCCGCTGCATTATTGTTGTCGGTTGGCCGTTCTAAGGCAATCGAGGTGTTAATTTGGGATCTTCAAGGACGGTGTCTATCCGTGTGTTACTATCATCGTGTTGGCCGACTCAAGGCAGCACACTATCATTAATTGTGATACGGCTTTCATGCCGTGGCTTCGGCCCTAATTGTGATACGGCTTTCATGCCGTGGCTTCGGCCCTAATTGTGATACGGCTTTCATGCCGTGGCTTCTGCCCTAATTGTGATACGGCTTTCATGCCGTGGCTTCGGCCCTAATTGTGATACGGCTTTCATGCCGTGGCTTCGGCCCTAATTGTGATACGGCTTTCATGCCGTGGCTTCGGCCCTAATTGTGATACGGCTTTCATGCCGTGGCTTCGGCCCTAATTGTGATACGGTTTTCATGCCGTGGCTTCGGCCCTAATCAATAACAGCTTCGGGCTGTTTCGACTTCATGTGATTGTGATATTTGACAGCTTCGGCTGAGTGTCTTTAAGGCCTTTGTGATTGTCTTGGTAATTTCATTGGAGCCTTCGGGCATTGTGATTCATAATTAATTCAGTTCTGGTTTGGTTCATGTCGTGTAATTCATTGTGGTACTCTGTGATTATGATTCGCCGTTGGGCACTTATGTTCTAACCTGTTGAACAGGTATTAATAGTATGCCGTGGGCATAGTATTTCACGAATGCTCGGTTCTTACATTGGTTTGTGAGCATCTCGTATTATTATTATCATTATGCCGTTTCATTACGCCTTTGGATGCATATCATGTTATACATGTATTTGATATTCATTATCTGGATGACTCGACCGTGGCGGAACATGTTTTCATGTTTTAGGTGCTTGAGGAGAGAGAGTTGAGACACGGGGCATGATGATGGCGACGAGGCATTCGAGCGATACTAGTCCGAGTTGTTCATTGTTGGTCGATCGGTTGGAGTGTACTCCAGTCTTGTCGATTGTTGTCGTGTTGTATTACCCGAATAGATGTTCGTGGATCTTTGTTGTATTTCATTTTGGCCATGTAGGCCACTTTTGTCGTCGAAATTCCCTATCGGAATATTGTGTTGATATCATGGTAGGGACTATGATTTTCCCTTGTTGTTTAATTTAACGTATTTTAGTCATGTTCGCTGGTGGATCTCTGGCGTGGGGTCCACGGCACCGTAATAACTTGATAGGATTTGGGGTGTTACGAAATGGTATCGTAGAGTTGGGTTGTGAAATACCTGAGATGTGAGTTATGTGGTCCTACCGACGCGGTAGTAGTGGGATTGTCGGGTTATGACAATCTAGTCGATCAAGTTTTGTGAGTCGTAATATTAGTGCGACCGCACGAGTCATTCATTCATCGAGTCGTCGTCGGTGAAGACTAGTATCGCGAGACCTCGAAGCTTCGTATGACTGTGTAAGGACTCGATTCTCTTTGTGTTCATACATCCATCATGTCATTAATCGTTCATGCTTTGCTGAAACCTATATGTGATATTAGTGCTATGATTGATTCATGATTAATTGTTTTGGAGCACGTGTGACTTGTGTAAGCATTAAGGATCAACTCATTTATCAGTTAATAATTTTCAATCATCATTTTGATCTCATCACTCAGTTAATTCATTCATCACTCAGTCAATATCATCACTCAGATAATTCATCTATCACTCAGTTAATTCATTCCTCACTCAGTCAATATCATCACTCAGATAATTCATCTATCACTCAGTTAATTCATTCCTCACTCAGTCAATATCATTCATCACTCGGTTAATTCATTCATCACTCGATTAATTCATTCATCACTCAGTTAATTCATTCATCACTCAGTCAATATCATCACTCAGATAATTCATCTATCACTCAGTTAATTCATTCCTCACTCAGTCAATATCATCACTCAGATAATTCATTCATCAGTCAGTTAATTCCTTCATCACTCAGTCAATATCATTCATCACTCGGTTAATTCATTCATCACTCGATTAATTCATTCATCACTCAGTTAATTCCTTCATCACTTAGTCAATCTCATTGTTCATATTAATTCATTAATCACTCAGTCAATCTCATTGTTCCGTCAATTCATTCATTACTCAGTCAATCTCATTATTCATTTAATTAATTCATCACTCAGATAATTCATTCATCACTCAGCCAATATCATTAGTCAGTTAATTCATCACTTAGTTAACTCATTCATCACTCAGTTAATTCATTCATCATTGATCAATATCATGGCTCGGCTTGCCGTTCATCACTCAATTAACCTCATCGTTCAGCTAATTCATTCATCACTCAATTAATCTCATCGTTTAGCTAATTCACTCGTCACTCACCAATCTCATTGTTCATTAATTCATTAATCGTTCGGCCCATCTCACGGTTCGATTGTTGATCTTGAGGATCGAATTTTCAACCTTGTTAACTTGTTCAAGGTAATCATTTCAGAATTTCATCGTGCAATCATGTTACCTCATTTGATGTCTCATACGATCTTATCATACTGACGTAATGTCGATCATTTCATTAAATCATTAATGCATTCATTATGCGGGGCGTGTATGCTCATTATTGTCACTCGTAATGTAATCATAATGCGATATTCATGCGGAATCTATAATCATCATGTGACTTTCCTACTTCAAGATGGATAGAGTCGAGAGGACGCAGGGGAAGAGGCGCGGTGCGGGCGAGAACCGGGATCTCGTGTGCATGCCCACACGAACGCGAGGGATATCATTAATTCATCAAATAGCGAGGCTACTCATTCATCGCCAGATAATCATTCACCGTCAGTGAGTCGTACCGAGAGGCATCTCACTCGAAGGTGTTCGGGTTGATCCATTCATATTTATGCAGGGCATGATGGCCCGATGACTCGAGATGACACGGATAGTGGAGACCATGCAGACCTCGATAGTTCGTGGTCCACCGCAATGAGGATGCAGTGCCATTTCATGGACAGACCGGAGGAGTGAATCGATTGTGGGCGATATCTCTCGCCGATGCCACCTACTTTTGAGGGTTCGTCGGAACCAGTGATATTGTTCATTGGCTCGAGCATTTTGATAAACTCTTCGACATGGTTCGGTCCTAAGAGAGTAAAGTGGCGATAGCGGCTTATTACTTGAGTAAGGGCGCTTATTCGTGGTGGCTTTCTGTGAAACCCTTCGATCGTGATTGTATTTGGAGCGAGTTCAAGACTCTCATGTTAGAGAGGTATTATCCGGCTCCACTTCGTGAAGCCAAGTTGTCGAAGTTTTGAACCCGAATCCGTCGAGGACGAGGGTGTTATTGTCATTCCGAGAAGTTTAGGACTATTTCGGTTTGCTTCGTCAATTATCCGTACCGAGGCGGATAAAATTAAGTATTTTGCAAGAGGTTAAATCCGCAGTTGAGGATGCGGTTGTTAAATCACAATTGTAATTCACTTAGCGAGTTCATCGAGAAGGCTCTTGGAGCAGAGTTTTTGATCAAGGAGCTTACTCGGAAGCATCCTTGACTTCTTCGGGTGAGAGGACTAGGATGCCGGTTCGTTACGAGGGACATCGGGCTACGACGTCCAAAAGGTCGTTTTCGATCGTCTTCGTGCTGAGAAAGCATCTTCCTCTCGGACGACGAGTTCGACCGTTGTTTACTTTAATCGTGATTCGGCAGGGCACGTGAATACTCGGTGTACGGTGCCTATTATCTGCTTTTCTCGTGTGGGAACCCGGACACCTACGGAAATATTACAGGGTCCTAGTTAGGTAGATCTCGAGAGAGCTCAAGGGCCTCGGGGACTTTGTTACTCCAGCTCGTGCTTCATCCAAGGGGTCCTACCAGCTTCGAGAGCCATAGGTAAGGACATTCATCACCGGTTTTGAACAAGTTAATTCTTGCTCGGTAATAGTATAATCATTCATTTCATTTGTCGTTCATTCATTCAAATAATTCATTCATCATATATCAATCACGTTGAGACTTATAATTATCAAACTAATCATTCACTTCACGGGAAACTATGTTTCCAATCATTTCATTTGAGCTATCACTCATTACGTTATCATTTCACCCCGGTGAGCCATTCTTGATCCTTGTTAGATTTCGATTCATTATCATTCATTGTGATCATTCTTGTTCGTGTGTATTTCGTTGATTTTTCATGGCGGGATATTGCTTCTCCCTACTTGTTTTAAGTTTCGGGACGAAACTTCTTTTAAGGGGGGTAGTATGTAATATCCGCAATTTCGATTTTTCGGTAATTTTCTTTTTCGGCGGAAGTCCGTTTTGACGACTCGCTCATGACCGTTTCGTCATTTCGAGAATAATTAATTCTGTACTTTTTGTCATCCGAGTTCGTTTCGGTGTCGTTTTGTTGAGTTCCATGCTTTTTAGCGACTTTTCCAAGATCGGAGCTCGATTCTTGCGAATCTCGTCGAAGCTGTTGTTTGAGTTTCTCAAGTTCATTTAATGTTATTATTCATGTTGCGAGCTTTGGTTCGGTGTTTCGATCACGTATCGTGATTTTCGGACGTTTTGGGCCATTTTTGTAATTTCCCAAAGTTTGGGGTAATTATTTCCGTTGTCGAATTCCGACACTTCGGATGGTCGGAATCGTGTGTTCTCTTAGTGCTTGGATTCGTCTTTGCGAGTACTTCGTAACCGTATCTTCGATTTTTACTCAGGTTCGGGTTTCGGGGTCGTCCGGGCCGTCGGAGTGGCCACAGCCGAGTCACGGCCGGAGCAGGGCCTGGCCTGGCCGAGTTACGGCCGTAAGGTGCCGGTTACGGCCGTAAGGTGCCCGAGTTATGGCCGTAAGCTTGATCGAATGCGGCCGTCTGGCCGGGCGGATTTTTGGCCGATTCTGGCCGTAAGGTGTGCGATTACGGCCGTAAGTGTCCACATTGGTCTTTGGCGGATTACAGCGAATGCGGTTATGGCCATAAGGCCTGCCGAGTACGGCCGTAAGGTGTCCGAGTTACGGCCGTAAGGCCAGCCGGTTACGGCCGTAACCCTGCCGGCTATATATAGCCTGGCTCGGCCAGATTTCATTTCAACGCGATTTTTCTTCCTTTTTCGGCGTCTGGCGACGGGAGGCTCGGGAAATCGAGTTCTTGGCTGATTCTAATCATTTCCAAGGCATTTTGGAAGGTCCTTGTTGATTATATCATCATCTAATCCGAGTATTTCGTCGAATCAAGGTATATTTCTTGATTTTCTTTCAAGTTGACTTTTTAGAGAATTGTTCTTGATTTCGTTTCTAATCCGATTTTGATGAATCGGTTGATGTTAGTAAACATTATTAATCATGTTCTATGGATTGTATATCCATATTTTCGATTCGTTCAACCCGATTGATGATTTTTAGGGTCTTGAGGAACTTTGAACATTTAGTGTTCGATTAAATGCCGCAAAGAGTTTCTTTCGGTCGTTATGTTGATTTCGATTGATATTGTGTTATTGAATGAATTGTATTTCATTCAAGGTGGTTCGAGTACTTGTGTTTACCGGAGGACGCCGTTCGTTGTTCGTGGAGGGATTTCATCGCCTTCGGTTGAGGCAAGTTTTATACTTGTACTAGTCAATGAGATTAATGTTATCATATATGTGTATGAATGTGTTGTATCATTCCGAGACTTAGTCTCTTCATGAATTCATTGATATTAAGAGATCGTTCGATACGATACCTTTCGGCAATTATGCCAAATATTTCATTGTTCGTTAATGGCCGGTTCAAGGCATTGTGATACTCATTATTAATGTCATTGTCGATAGCCGGTTCGCGGTATCGATGTATCGATTGTTGTTATTATAGATGTCAATTAAAGACATCGTTGAGATCATTGTTATTCCTGTTTGGATTGTCATTAAAACTGTACAGGCCGATTAAAGGCATTGGTTTATTCATTTCTCGCCTTCGTCGTCGGTAACCGATTAAAGGTGCCGGGGCATCCTTCATATCATTGTTATCGAATTGCCGTTCTCAAGCAAATCGAAATGTTCAATCATTCACTAAATCATTGTTATCGATTGACCTTTCTAAGGCAATCGAGGTATTCACTCATTCATCGTGTCATTGTTATCGATTGGCCGTTCTCGGGCAAATCGAAGTGTTCAATCATTTATGGTATCATTGTTGTCGATTGACCGTTTTAGGCAATCGAGGTATTGAATCATTCGCTGCATTATTGTTGTCGGTTGGCCGTTCTAAGGCAATCGAGGTGTTAATTTGGGATCTTCAAGGACGTTGTCTATCCGTGTGTTACTATCATCGTGTTGGCCGACTCAAGGCAGCACACTATCATTAATTGTGATACGGCTTTCATGCCGTGGCTTCGGCCCTAATTGTGATACGGCTTTCATGCCGTGGCTTCGGCCCTAATTGTGATACGGCTTTCATGCCGTGGCTTCGGCCCTAATTGTGATACGGCTTTCATGCCGTGGCTTCGGCCCTAATTGTGATACGGCTTTCATGCCGTGGCTTCGGCCCTAATTGTGATACGGCTTTCATGCCGTGGCTTCGGCCCTAATTGTGATACGGCTTTCATGCCGTGGCTTCGGCCCTAATTGTGATACGGTTTTCATGCCGTGGCTTCGGCCCTAATCAATAACACTTAATGGTTTTTTCTTCATGTGATTGTGATATTTGTGACGGCTTGGTGAGTGTCTTTAAGGCCTTTGTGATTGTCTTGGTAATTTCATTGGAGCCTTCGGGCATTGTGATTCATAATTAATTGATTCTGGTTTGGTTCATGTCGTGTAATTCATTGTGGTACTCTGTGATTATGATTCGCCGTTGGGCACTTATGTTCTAACCTGTTGAACAGGTATTAATAGTATGCCGTGGGCATAGTATTTCACGAATGCTCGGTTCTTACATTGGTTTGTGAGCATCTCGTATTATTATTATCATTGTACCGTTTCATTATTACTTTGGATGCATATCATGTTATACATGTATTTTATATTAATTATCTGGATGGCCGACCAGTGGCGGAACATGTTTTCATGTTTTAGGTGCTTGCGAGGAGAGAGTTGAGACACAGGGGCATGATGATGGCGACGAGGCATTCGAGCGATACTAGTCCGAGTTGTTCATTGTTGGTCAGTCAGTTGGAGTGTACTCCAGTCTTGTCAGTTGTTGTCGTGTTGTATTACCCGAATAGATGTTCGTGGATCTTTGTTGTATTTCATTTTGGCCATGTAGGCCACTTTTGTCGTTGAAATTCCCTATCGGAATATTGTGTTGGATATCATGGTAGGGACTATGATTTTCCCTTGTTGTTTAATTTAACGTATTTTAGTCATGTTACTTTGGTGGATCTCTGGCGTGGGGTCCACGACCGTAATAACTTGATAGGATTTGGGGGTGTTACGAAATGGTATCGTAGAGTTGGGTTGTGAAATACCCCGAGATGTGAGTTATGTGGTCCTACCGACGCGGTAGTAGTGGGATTGTCGGGTTATGACAATCTAGTCGATCGAGTTTTGTGAGTCGTAATATTAGTGCGATTTGCACGAGTCATTCATTCATCGAGTCGTCGTCGGTGAAGACTAGTATCGCGAGACCTCGAAGCTTCGTATGACCTGTGTAAGGACTCGATTCTCTTTGTGTTCATACATCCATCATGTCATTAATCGTTCATGCTTTGCTGAAACCTATATGTGATATTAGTGCTATGATTGATTCATGATTAATTGTTTTGGAGCACGTGTGACTTGTGTAAGCATTAAGGATCAACTCATTTATCAGTTAATAATTTTCAATCATCATTTTGATCTCATCACTCAGTTAATTCATTCATCACTCAGTCAATATCATCACTCAGATAATTCATCTATCACTCAGTTAATTCATTCCTCACTCAGTCAATATCATCACTCAGATAATTCATCTATCACTCAGTTAATTCATTCCTCACTCAGTCAATATCATTCATCACTCGGTTAATTCATTCATCACTCGATTAATTCATTCATCACTCAGTTAATTCATTCATCACTCAGTCAATATCATCACTCAGATAATTCATCTATCACTCAGTTAATTCATTCCTCACTCAGTCAATATCATCACTCAGATAATTCATTCATCAGTCAGTTAATTCCTTCATCACTCAGTCAATATCATTCATCACTCGGTTAATTCATTCATCACTCGATTAATTCATTCATCACTCAGTTAATTCCTTCATCACTTAGTCAATCTCATTGTTCATATTAATTCATTAATCACTCAGTCAATCTCATTGTTCCGTCAATTCATTCATTACTCAGTCAATCTCATTATTCAGTTAATTAATTCATCACTCAGATAATTCATTCATCACTCAGCCAATATCATTAGTCAGTTAATTCATCACTTAGTTAACTCATTCATCACTCAGTTAATTCATTCATCATTCAGTCAATATCATGGCTCAGTTGCTTCGTTCATCACTCAATTAACCTCATCGTTCAGCTAATTCATTCATCACTCAATTAATCTCATCGTTTAGCTAATTCACTCGTCACTCAGTCAATCTCATTGTTCAGTTAATTCATTAATCGTTCAGCCCATCTCACGGTTCAGTTGTTGATCTTGAGGATCGAATTTTCAACCTTGTTAACTTGTTCAAGGTAATCATTTCAGGAATTTCATCAGGCAATCATGTTACCTCATTTGATGTCTCATACGATCTTATCATACTCTGACGTAATGTCGACGATCATTTCATTAAATCATTAATGCATTCATTATGCGAGGGCGTGTATGCTCATTATTGTCACTCTGTAATGTAATCATAATGCGATATTCATGCGGAATCTATAATCATCATGTGACTTTCCTACTTCAGTATGGATAGAGCTGTCAGAGGACGCAGGGGAAGAGGCCGCGGTGCGGGCCAGAAACCGGGATCTCGTGTGCATGCCCACACGAACGCGAGGGATATCATTAATTCATCAAATAGCGAGGCTACTCATTCATCGCCAGATAATCATTCACCTGTCAGAGTCGTGCGAGAGGCATCTCACTCGGAAGGTGTTCGGGTTGATCCATTCATATTTATGCAGGGCATGATGGCCCAGATGACTCAGATGACGCGGATAGTGGAGACCATGCAGACCTCGATAGTTCGTGGTCCACCGCAACAGGGATGCCAGGTGCCATTTCATGGACAGACTGGAGGAGTGAATCAGATTGTGGGCGATATCTCTCGTCAGATGCCACCTACTTTTGAGGGTTCGTCGGAACCAGCTGATATTGTTCATTGGCTCGAGCATTTTGATAAACTCTTCGACATGGTTCAGTGTCCGGAAGAGAGTAAAGTGGCAGTAGCGGCTTATTACTTGAGTAAGGGCGCTTATTCGTGGTGGCTTTCTGTGAAACCCTTCGATCGTGATTGTATTTGGAGCGAGTTCAAGACTCTCATGTTAGAGAGGTATTATCCGGCTCCACTTCGTGAAGCCAAGTTGTCGAAGTTTTGAACCCCGAATCCGTCGAGGACGAGGGTGTTATTGTCATTCTTTGAGAAGTTTCAGGGACTACTTGATTTGCTTCGTCAATTATCCGTATTGAGGCGGATAAAATTAAGTATTTTTGCAAGAGGTTAAATCCGCAGTTGAGGATGCAGTTGTTAAATCACAATTGTAATTCACTTAGCGAGTTCATCGAGAAGGCTCTTGGAGCAGAGTTTTTGATCAAGGAGCTTACTCAGAAGCATCCTTCAGCTTCTTCGGGTGAGAGGACTAGGATGCCGGTTCGTTCTGAGGGACATCGGGCTACGACGTCCAAAAGGTCGTTTTCCAGTCGTCTTCGTGCTGAGAAAGCATCTTCCTCTCAGACGACGAGTTCGACTGTTGTTTGCTTTAACTGTGATTCGGCAGGGCACGTGAATACTCGGTGTACGGTGCCAGCTATTGTCTGTTTTCTGTGTGGGAACCCGGGACACCTACGGAAATATTGCAGGGGTCCTAGTTCCGGTAGATCTCGAGAGAGCTCAAGGGCCTCGGGGGACTTTGTTACTCCAGCTCGTGCTTCATCCAAGGGGTCCTACCAGGCTTCGAGAGCCATAGGTAAGGACATTCATCACCGGTTTTGAACAAGTTAATTCTTGCTCGGTAATAGTATAATCATTCATTTCATTTGTCGTTCATTCATTCAAATAATTCATTCATCATATATCAATCACGTTGAGACTTATAATTATCAAACTAATCATTCACTTCACGGGAAACTATGTTTCCAATCATTTCATTTGAGCTATCACTCATTACGTTATCATTTCACCCCGGTGAGCCATTCTTGATCCTTGTTAGATTTCGATTCATTATCATTCATTGTGATCATTCTTGTTCGTGTGTATTTCGTTGATTTTTCATGGCGGGATATTGCTTCTCCTACTTGTTTTAAGTTTCGGACGAAACTTCTTTTAAGGGGGTAGTATGTAATATCCGCAATTTGATTTTTCGGTAATTTTCTTTTTCGCGGAAGTCCGTTTTGACGACTTCGCTCATGACCGTTCGTCATTTCGAGAATAATTAATTCTGTACTTTTTGTCATCCGAGTTCGTTTCGGTGTCGTTTTGTTGAGTTCCATGCTTTTTAGCGACTTTTCATCGGAGCTCGATTCTTGCGAATCTCGTCCAAAGCTGTTGTTTGAGTTTCGCAAGTTCATTTAATGTTATTATTCATGTTGCGAGCTTTGGTTCGGTGTTTCGATCACGTATCGTGATTTTCGGACGTTTTGGGCCATTTTTGTAATTTCCCAAAGTTTGGGGTAATTATTTCGTTGTCGAATTCCGACACTTCGGATGGTCGAATCGTGTGTTCTCTTAGTGCTTGGATTCGTCTTTGCGAGTACTTCGTAACCGTATCTTGATTTTTACTCGAGTTCGGGTTTCGGGGTCGTCCGGCCGTCGGAGTGGCCACGCCGAGTCACGGCCGGGCGAGGCCTGGCTTTGGCGAGTTCTGGCCGTAAGGTGCGGTTACGGCCGTAAGGTGCCGAGTTATGGCCGTAAGCTTGATCGGGTACGGCCGTCGAGCGCTGGCGGATTTTGAAGGCGATTCTGGCCGTAAGGTGTGCGAGTTACGGTAGTAAGTGTCCATTTGTCTTTGGCGATTTTTGACGAATGCGGTTACGGCCGTAAGGCTGCCGAGTACGGCCGTAAGGTGTCGAGTTACGGCCGTAAGGCTGCCGATTCTGGCCGTAACCTGCCGGCTATATATAGCCTGGCTCGGCCAGATTTCATTTCAACGCGATTTTTCTTCCTTTTTCGGCGTCTGGCGACGGGAGGCTCGGGAAATCGAGTTCTTGGCCGATTCTAATCATTTCCAAGGCATTTTGGAAGATCCTTGTTGATTATATCATCATCTAATCCGAGTATTTCGTCGAATCAAGGTATATTTCTTGATTTTCTTTCAAGTTGACTTTTTGGAGAATTGTTCTTGATTTCGTTTCTAATCCGATTTTGATGAATCGGTTGATGTTAGTAAACATTATTAATCATGTTCTATGGATTGTATATCCATATTTTCGATTCGTTCAACCCGATTGATGATTTTTAGGGTCTTGAGGAACTTTGAACATTTAGTGTTCGATTAAATGCCGCAAAGAGTTTCTTTCGGTCGTTATGTTGATTTCGATTGATATTGTGTTATTGAATGAATTGTATTTCATTCAAGGTGGTTCGAGTACTTGTGTTTACCGGAGGACGCCGTTCGTTGTTCGTGGAGGGATTTCATCGCCTTCGGTTGAGGCAAGTTTTATACTTGTACTAGTCAATGAGATTAATGTTATCATATATGTGTATGAATGTGTTGTATCATTCCGAGACTTAGTCTCTTCATGAATTCATTGATATTAAGAGATCGTTCGATACGATACCTTTCGGCAATTATGCCAAATATTTCATTGTTCGTTAATGGCCGGTTCAAGGCATTGTGATACTCATTATTAATGTCATTGTCGGTAGCCGGTTCGCGGTATCGATGTATCGATTGTTGTTATTATAGATGTCAATTAAAGACATCGTTGAGATCATTGTTATTCCTGTTTGGATTGTCATTAAAACTGTATAGGCCGATTAAAGGCATTGGTTTATTCATTTCTCGCCTTCGTCGTCGGTAACCGATTAAAGGTGCCGGGGCATCCTTCATATCATTGTTATCGAATTGCCGTTCTCAAGCAAATCGAAATGTTCAATCATTCACTAAATCATTGTTATCGATTGACCTTTCTAAGGCAATCGAGGTATTCACTCATTCATCGTGTCATTGTTATCGATTGGCCGTTCTCGGGCAAATCGAAGTGTTCAATCATTTATGGTATCATTGTTGTCGATTGACCGTTTTAGGCAATCGAGGTATTGAATCATCCGCTGCATTATTGTTGTCGGTTGGCCGTTCTAAGGCAATCGAGGTGTTAATTTGGGATCTTCAAGGACGGTGTCTATCCGTGTGTTACTATCATCGTGTTGGCCGACTCAAGGCAGCACACTATCATTAATTGTGATACGGCTTTCATGCCGTGGCCCGCCCTAATTGTGATACGGCTTTCATGCGTGGCCCGGCCCTAATTGTGATACGGCTTTCATGCCGTGGCTTCGCCCTAATTGTGATCGGCTTTCATGCGTGGCCCGACCCCTAATTGTGATACGGCTTTCATGCCGTGGCTTCGCCCTAATTGTGATACGGCTTTCATGCGTGGCTTCGCCCTAATTGTGATACGGTTTTCATGCCGTGGCTTCGCCCTAATCAATATGACTTGAACATTTCGACTTCATGTGATTGTGATATTTGTGACTTGGTGAGTGTCTTTAAGGCCTTTGTGATTGTCTTGGTAATTCCATTGGAGCCTTCGGGCATTGTGATTCATAATTAATTCAATTCTGGTTTGGTTCATGTCGTGTAATTCATTGTGGTACTCTGTGATTATGATTCGCCGTTGGGCACTTATGTTCTAACCTGTTGAACAGGTATTAATAGTATGCCGTGGGCATAGTATTTCACGAATGCTCGGTTCTTACATTGGTTTGTGAGCATCTCGTATTATTATTATCATTGTACCGTTTCATTCTGCCTTTGGATGCATATCATGTTATACATGTATTTGATATTCATTATCTGGATGACTGACCCCGTGGGGGCGGAACATGTTTTCATGTTTTAGGTGCTTGCGAGGAGAGAGAGTTGAGACACAGGGGCATGATGATGGCGACGAGGCATTCGAGCGATACTAGTCCGAGTTGTTCATTGTTGGTCAGTCAGTTGGAGTGTACTCCAGTCTTGTCAGTTGTTGTCGTGTTGTATTACCCGAACAGATGTTTGTGGATGCTGTTGTATTTCATTTTGGCCATGTAGGCCACTTTTGTCGTTGGAATCCCCTATCGGAATATTGTGTTGGATATCATGGTAGGGACTATGATTTTCCCTTGTTGTTTAATTTAACGTATTTTAGTCATGTTCGCCTGGTGGATCTCCTGGCGTGGGGTCCACGGCACTGTAATAACCCAATAGGATTTGGGGGTGTTACACCATATATGGTACTCAAGCTCTTTTGAGTCCAAGATATCAAATTCGGGATGAGTTGGATAAGCTATCTTAATACAAGAAAAAGGAAAATGATTTTTCACAGTTTATCATGAGTGCTTTTCATGATAAAGTTTTCAATAATGGGAGCGTATTATTTTTTGGAACCAAGATATGGTCAAAATTACTTTCGATGCTTTTGAGGATTACCAATAATATTACTTTCTCATGGTTCGAGTTGATATAGGTAGTAGAAATAAGTCCTCTAAAAGTCTACTAGTGATGAAGCCTAATTTGCATGCTATATCTATATATGTGTGTAAATATTTGTATATTTATAGATATAGACACATAATCTTAGGAATATATCTATACACGTATTATGCAGTCAAGTAGGTCTCTTATGCCGCAATATAATTATTAATTCTCGTGAATTTACTTTAATTCAAGTTGTTTTAAGCAACTCACTTTGATTTTTAGTTAAAGTTATTAATGCAGCATGCTTTAATTGGTTTAATTAAGCATAAATAAATTTCGAAATATAATATGCAACCAAAGGTAATTGGAAGCATGTAAAATCGCATATTGCATACAATAGGATTTGTATTGTGTACCTTACTTCAGGGTTAGGAAGAAAAAAAATCCGTATTTTGAAGTTGTCGGGTCGGGCAGCGGCGGATCGGGTCAGACGACGAATTTTTGCTTTTGGGTCGGATTGGACAGCAGCATGATGCAACTGGGTTGGACTGTACTGGAGCCAGGTCGGAGGTCTGCTAATCGAGCAAGTGAGTTGGAGGCACGATGAAGACGATGATATGGCGGGGTTGAGTCGTCGGGTTGATTTCGATCGAACAGATCTGGTTCACATTCCAACGGATGGAGTAGAGGCATCAGGTGTCGGGGTTCATTCCCGTTCTTCTAATCCGTGTGCTGCTAGAGTTTCGGGGGTCGGGGTCGTGGCTTGAAGTTGTGGGAAGACGGCTAGGGTTTTGGCCAAGGGGGAAGGTGAGGTCGCGGACGGCGGCGAGCCGGTCTGGTGGGGGTAGAAGACGGGCCGCGATCGGGGAGAGAGATGAAACAAGCGACGGCAACGGCTAAGGTTTATGTAGAGAAAAAATTCGATTTTTCCTTTTTTTTCGGAATTTTGCAGGAAAAAAAACGGTAGGGATTTTTTTCTTGCTCAGTTGGGGAACTACGTACTGATAATGTGTTGAAGGGAAAATAACTGAGACAGTAAAGTAGGGCAACAATTGTTGTATTATTCCATTGATGACATCCCTTTAAATAGGGAGAAATACGTACAAACAGGCCTTAGCCAAACCCTAACTAGGAAAGCCCGTAAACTAACAGACTTAGGCATACAATGGGTATTATTCCTTTAACACAGCCAAAGATGTATTCTCAAATTTTACATCAAGCATTAATTAGGGAAATTTATCAAAGGGATGATGAGGAAATTTGGTTTGAGTTTGGGGAGCAACGTGTACGTTTTGGGTTGCCTGAATTTTGTTTAATAACTGGATTGAATGGTGTTGGTAATGTTGACGTTTCTGTTTTTTCGGGTATGAAGAGTGTGTTGATTGACAAGTATTTTGGGGATTGTCGTGTTACTCGAGCTCTAATCTACTCAGTTTTCAAGAGTGTTGCTTTTGTTGATGTTGAAGAGGTTGTGATGATGTCTGTTATTTATATGTTATTTAATTTTCTATTAGCTGCTGTGCCGCCTCGTTTTGTGGATAGAGGGTTGTTGGTTTATGCTGTTATAGGTGATCTAAATGCTCTTCAGTGGGGAAAAATTTGTTATGATATGACTGTAAGGTCTTTGTTTGTTGCTGTTATGTGCAGTATAATATGTTTAAGGATAGATACACAAAATTATATAAGTTCTGTGGATTTCCTTACTGTTTTCAAGTTTTTTTGTATGAGAGTATTCCTACTTTGATGGATCGTGTAATATGTGCTGGGAGTGATGATTCGAATCTGAGGATCTTGTCGTGGAAAGAAGTTGGAAAGCCATCAACCAATGAGAAATTGAATGATTTTGTGTTTGGTTCTGGCCAGGTATAATGATAGTTTTAATTGTTAATTTTAATGAGTGATTATTTTGTTTATTTTGTTAATACAGATGAGGGTGCAGTTTATTTCTCCGACTTTGGATGAATTGAATGAATTGAAATTCTTGGATTGTTTTAGGTTTTTACAGAATAATAGTGCTGGGGGTGGTGTTGATCATGATTTAAGTTCCAAACCTAAGAAGGTTTTTGTTCGTGCCTCTTTTCGGAGTCCTGAATTTAATAAAGTGGTAGATGATAGGATGAAGCCTTTGGAGGAAAGTATTAGTAGTGTGAAGGAAGCAATTGAGAATTTAAGGAAGGATTTTACAGGGCAGTTTATGGTTTTGAAGGATAAGATTTTGACCCAGATGACTATATTGTTGAAGGGTGAGGTTTGTGGTCAAGGTTTGGATAAAGAGTCTGGGAGAGCAGATTCTAATCCTGGTGAAGTTTTGATAAAGGAAGGTTTGGATCCTGTCAGTGGTGAGAGGTCTAAAAGTTTTAATAATGATTTTGTTAATGTAATACTTGTCTGCCCAGGGAATTTAAATCCATCTTCTTTTTGGGTTGTTGATGATGTTGTGGGTGTTTCTGGTGCCAAGGTAAATTCTTTTGAAGTTTGATATTATTTATCTTTCAATCAAATATTCGTTTTTGTTCACCATTTTAGGTTCGTAAAGTGTGATAGTTTCCTTCATTTGAACTTCTTGGTCAAGAATCATTATCAGATGGTGGAAATTTGGATTATGGAAATGACAATTTTTTTTATTTATTTATTTAAAAATCTTATAGTTTTTACATTCAATATGTGTTAGAACCAATTATAGTTACCTGTAATATATGAATGGTGATAGGTGCAAAATATAGGTTTTTGTGAGAAAGCAACAAGTGAATTTGAATCTCTACATAAGGTTTGATGGGATTTTTTTGTTAACTCTATTTTTTCTTATTTGGTTACTTGGATTCAAATTTTTGATACTATGGTTGAATATTGATGTTGTGTTTGTTTTAATCAAGTTCTTAGCTATATAATGCATATTTTTTATATGCATTTTATGTGGTTACACATTATCTAATAATGGTTACCTACATTAGTTGACTTTGTTACTTTGATTTAATGATTCAAGATTTATATATGTATGAAAGGTGACATATGTATTAGTTTGTTATAATATGTTTTACTGTGTATCAAGTTAACAATTATTTGGTAAGTATTTATTTACCAGGAAATGTATTTTAGTTATATTGGTAGGAATTGTGTGTGGACGTATATTTGTTAATGCAGATGTATCTTGATTAGTAGTGTCTATTTTTATATGCAATTTAGTGATACTTTGATATGTTGGTATATAATACAGGAGGAGAAAGTAACAAGTGAAGTTGAATCTCTACATAAGGTTTGATTGGATTTTTTGTTAACTGTGATTTTGCTTATTTGGTTATTTGGATTCAAATTTTAGATAATTTGGTTGAATATTGATGTTGTGTTCGTTTTAATCAAGTTTTTAGCTATATAATGTATATTTTTTAGAAACGTTTTAGGTGGTTACACATAATTGAATAATGGTTACCTACAATAGTTGATTTTGTTACTTTGATTTAATGATTTAAGAATTATATTTGTATGGAAGGGGACATATGCATAATTTAGATTTTTGTGATTTAGCAACTATTGATGTTGTAAGTCTTCTACCAAGAGTATCATACTATGTATTAGTTTGTTATAATATGTTTTATTGTGTATCAAGTTAACGATTATTTGTTTAGTATTTGTTTACCAGGAAATGTATCTTAAATACCTTGTTAGGAATTGTTTGTGGAAAAATATTTGTTAATGCAGATGTAGCTTGATTATTAGTGTCTATTTTTATTTGGAATTTAGTGATACTTTGATATGTTGGTATATAATACAGGAGGGGTCAGTTAGTAGGACTATGAGTCACTTGGATGACATAGTTTTTACGACTCGGGATACTAAAATCATTGAAGAGCTGGAGCAGAGTGTGGGAAAGCATGTTGCTAGAGGCAAACATGCTTGTGTGAAGAGTGTTGCTTTGAGAAGTCCGTTTACCACTGAATTTGGTTCGGCTGAGTGCAAGGAATTGGTGTTGTATCCTAAAGACATAAGAAAGGGCATTTCAGCATTTTCGGACGAATGCATGCAATGGCCTGATCAAAGCGAAGTTTTATTCTTTGGTGAATGGTTCAAAATTGGTTTCAACTCGAGAAATAGGTAATTTCGGGTTTATTTACTGTTTTATATGAAGGAGTGATATATCTGAATATTTGTTTTTCTTATAGGAAATACAAATTTCCTGGAACATGTGACATCATTAACCCTCATTTTAACTTCGGTGATACAAGTATTGCAAGTAAAATGTGGTTTTATGCATTGTTGACACCAAACAAGTGGCTGGATGATGATGTAAGTTTTGTTTAATATGATGTCATATAAAGTATAATATTCTCAATTATGTGCACTTTTGTTCCTACTTATTTTATGTTAGAGTTTCACTCCTATATTATTTTAAATTTTTGATATCATCATATAAATGTTGCTTTTTACTATCTGCGAAAGCTTGCTCGACATTCTTCCAAAGTACGTGTCAAGGTTACAAGTATTGACTCTTGGTTTCATGTGAAGCTGGCCACTTTGTACAATGAGTATTGTTAGAAGGGGAATGATAGAGAAATTTTGAGAGGAGGTACAAACATTCGAGAGTATGTTCTTGGTTATTTTATGTGTATGAACACACCCTGGGTTGAAGTTGAGTATATTTTATTTCCTATAAACATGGCTAATCCTGGGCATTGGTTTCTATTGGTGTTTGTTGTACATCGTCGTTGTTTGGTGGTATACATTACTCTTGAACAAGGTTGTAAGGTCATACAGGAAAGAATATTGAGTGTGTGTCAACCGTATGTTGTGACTTTGCCTATTATATTGGCAGATTGTGATTTTTGGGGAATGAGAACTGATCTTGACCATGGTAGTGATTTATTTAGCAATGGGCTGGATGATCAGTTTTTACTTCTTTTTGCAAAGTCGTTACCTGAGCAGGTTGAGTGGTGAGTAAATATTCATAATAAGTATTTTGCTGTGTATGTTTATGTATTCATATTTACAATTTTTTTTTCTTTTTTTATAGTGGTTGCGGTGTTTTCACAATTGGTTTGACAGAACATTTTATGTTTGAAAAGATGGAGGACATGTTGGGGCAATTCTCTGTGAAAGAGTATCGGAAGAAGTTATGTGTGAACTTGTATATTCGTGCTAGGAACAAGGAGATATTTGGCTAAGAGTCTGATATTGAACATACTGGTAGATATGTTTGTAATAGGTAGGTTTAAATTTATAAGGTTGCTGGTTAATATGTAGGGTACCTTGTTTGAGTTGATATGGACTTGAATTTATAGTTGTTGGAATGGAAATTTTTAGTTATGGTAATTTTCAGTATTTGTTTGATTGTCTCGACTATTTAGTTATGGTAATTTTCACTTATGTTTGACATTTATTATATCAGTTGTTATTATTTTTTTTTGTTCTTTTGGTTTGGTTACCAGAATTATGATAAGAATATGCCAATACATGGAACTTTGCGTTCGTAGATTCCAAAAATTTGGTATCCTAATATTTTAGATCATGTAACCATATTATTACTTGTGTTAGATTTGTATTATTAATTTTTGAATTATGTATAAGTGAACTAAGTTATTAAATATACACCAACTTGTCCATATTGTATTGAATTCTCTATAATAATTACATGGAAATAGTATGCCAATGTATTATACTGTAACTACATTGACAATTAGTAGTATTCAATATAGTATATATTATTTTTTAATGAGGTTTTTGTTTTATATTGATAACATATAAAATATAAAATATTTAACATGCATATATACTTGGGGATGTCTAACTACAAACTTGATTATGGCTAATTAATAGATTGGTTACGTTTAATTAATACCATGGTTACGTCTAACTAATAAATTGGTTACATCTTTCATCATATTAATAATTTTTTTACACTGGAAACGTCTATCTAATATCTTAGTTACTTAAACTTACACATAAAGTACATATTAGAATATTTGAGTTTTACTATAAATGTATCAAAGATATATCACTTATGTATCATATATCATGCAAATATTTACAAATAGTTTGGTGACATGATATATGTGAGATGGTATCATCTCAAAATATTTTTTTGGGATTAAAATTATTTTTTTTCTATTTTTATTATATGGTTTGGATTTGGCCTTGCCAACAACTGATTAGACATATTTACCAAATGATTAGAATTCTTTTATATATTTGTTTAATATCTCTGGTTGTTACATAACTATATGTTAATTAGTTACATAATTTTAATAATTTATTATAAATATTTGTGTTCAATTTAAACTGTTTACGTGAACTTAATGGCCAATTCAATCACGTATCATATTCCAAAAAGTAAAGTTAAATTTACTTTGATAAATGAACTACATGTTATTTGAGTACATATTAATTTAGTATTTTTAACTATATGTACATCTCTTTTATTTATATCTCTACCAGAATACTCCATATTTCTGAAAATAGAAAATGTCAATTGAAATTAAATAGTAACCACTAGAGGTTATCAGAGTAATTAATTATAATGAATTAGTTATTTGTCACAATATTCTGTTATTAATAAATCTACATTATTAAGAAAATTTACTAGGATTAATATATTCATTTTAGTGATATCAAGTAGAAATTTGGAGTAAAAACTAGAGCAATTTAATAGAAAGTAGAAAATCAACACACAATGTTTATTAGTCTGCAATTACAAATAATTTATTACATCAGAAGTTGTAGGAGAGGATGATTTTTACAAGTTTTTCGATTGTGCCCTTTTTCTTTGCATTTGCTGCATTGGACCTGACTTTTAACTTCTGCTGCACTTTTGTATCTTCCCGCCTTTGTTCTCCCGGGTGGTCTTTTTGTGTTGGGTGGTAGTGTAACACCCCAAACTAGGCGGATATTACAGTGCCGTGAATCCCCGACTGGGACCCACCAGGCAAATGAAAATGATGAATTAAATAATATAATTGTAGTACCGAACCACATTATATTACCAATTACTCCGATGAGGAGTTTAAGTACAACACACCAGGACTAAACCGAATACTAGTATATTTTATATGGAGATAAAATACACCACCCTGAACAATTAAATATCTCAACGGAATTTGCAGCGAAAAATACAAATGACGGAATAACTGAAATGACTGAAATGACTGAAACAAACGAAATGACTGGGGGCCCCTACTAGTATCACTGGGACTCCTCGCCGTCAGCATGCTCTTCCCGTGCCTTTGCCTTGCCGTGACCTGAAAACAAAATCCCCCAACGGGGTCAGTTACACAGAACAACAATCCTCAAGTGTTGAAATAACACAATCATGAATTAACTGAAGTTATGAAGTATCCTTAGTTATGAATTACGCTGAAGAGGAGTATCATAGTACGCCCGTAATGTTCTGTGCAAGTGTACAAGACGAATGACCGGACACACCCGTCCTTGTACCTAATTAGTCTCACGGAGGTAAGCGTTACCGTGTGCACGGTCCAATGTATCGGTGAACCCAAAACATGACCATCGTGTGCCCGACTAAAAATTCCACACAGCCACACCCGGCCACACAATATGAACCCAGAAGGTCATATGAACGAGAATGACCACAATGAATACCAATGAATAATAATTCGACAAGGCCAAGATGACTCACCGAGATGAAAATAATAGTGACTTGATTGATAACCCAATGAAATGATTTGGAACCGTCGCTCCTCGTGAATGAAATGATTATTCGACAATTACAAGTCTCAATATGATTAATATTATGATGAATGAATTATGATTATGAGAAATCAACAACAAAAGGAATGAGTATCCTTTTAACCGAGTAAGAGTTAACTTACACAATACCGATGACAATATCCTTCCACGAACAACGTCCTAAATGAAATGTCGGTCGCTTGAACAACCTTGAATAACACAATATACCAAAATCCGATCATTACACGAATCAAATACGATCCTAACCGACTCAAACATCGATACAACAATATCCGAACTCGTAGATGTACTCTAACGAAAACGTTGAGAATATCCTTCCCGTTGGTTAAAACCAAACCCAAAAATCCGAAATTCTAGATCCAAGAGATTAATACCTTTGATTTGATGTTAAGGAGATGATGAAGTGATGATAATCCAACTCAAAGCCTTGAATATGATGATAGGTGATAGCAGCTCGAAGAGAACACTCCAAGTCGCCCAAAATCGCCCGAAGTCGCTCCAAAAACGAAGGGAAATGGGAAATGACGAAACTCAGGCTAACTGTCCAATATATAGTCACTCCAGGTTAGCGTGTGCTAGCCCTTGTGCGTAGCGTGCGCTAACGGGTAATTTTGGGTAGTCCAGTACCCACTGTCCGAAATCGGTAGCGCGCGCTACGTACCTTTTTGTAGCGTGCGCTACAACCATGCCATTAGCGTGCGTTAAAACTCATAGTTAGCGTGCGCTAACGAATTATTTGATGCCCAGTACTGGTATCCAGAAACCGTCTGTCTTCTGATCTGACCTCGGTAGTGTACGCTACAACCAATATTTAGCGTGCGCTACTACACCGTTTGCGTACGCTAAAAATCACTCATAGCGTGCGCTATGAATTAATCCAGTGCAGTCCAGTAGCCACTGGACTCAACCTGATCCGTCCTTAGCGCGCGCTACAGCAATTATTAGCGTGCGTTACTACAACCCACTAGCGCGCGCTACTTACCACTCGTAGCGTGCGCTACTAATAACTCACCTGCAGTCCAGTACCTTCTGGACTGCAGCCAAGGTAACATTAGTGTGCGCTAATGCTGAGTGGTAGCGTGCGCTACCTGTACTCAACTAGCGTGTGCTAGAAAGAGTACGTAGCGTGCGCTACTCCTCACGCACAACCCACAATGAAAAACGACAAAGATGATAAACACGGCACGAAACTCCAATTAGATTAGTGATGAATGACGATTGATACACGGTACAATTACTCTGAATGATGAATACCATGATTGAATATGAGTGAAAATCGATCATTACTAAGTGAAATTACTGAATGACAATTACTGAATGATAAATACTGAATGATAATAACTGAATTACAACCGGGTATTACATACACCCCCCCTTAAAAGAGTTTCGTCCCCGAAACTAAGGGTCAAACAACTCGGGATAACTCTCCCGCATACTATTCTCGGTTTCCCAAGTAGCCTCTTCGACTCCGTGTCTAGACCACTGAATTTTAACCAAAGGAATCGTCTTATTCCTCAACTGTTTGATTCGCCGCTCTAAAACTCGCATAGGACGCTCCTCATATGAATGATCGTCGGCGATCTCGATTTCGTCGAACTGAAGTATCTGACTCGGGTCGGTATTCTGTACCACCCCGAGATATTCGGAATAATTACAGCGCCGTAAACCCTTTAAGTAAGGATTTACAAGGCTAATTTAAAAGAAAGGTAAAATATAAGACATCATCATCATCGGAAATTCAAGTTTACAAAACCGAACAACTGGTTCAACGAGTAATTAATACAACCATATCGAAATGATATTAATAAGATACGCGTACTCGAGTACTGAAATCAAACCAAGAAAACAAATCACCAACAACAACAAACATCACTGAACCCCTTCGTCGTCACGCTTCAGATCGGTCGCTTCCCTGCTCCTCGGCTACCTGAACATCACAACAAATGTCCACCCCCGAAGGGGTTAGCAAAACGATTCTAGTACAAGTATCATATTAAACAATTCGAATATGCATCAACAATACATAACAAGATACACCACATGGACTTACGCACGGAATCAGGCAATGCGAATCCACAAGATTCCATTAACACGGCAAGGGTATTCCAATGATCCAGCGCCTCGGATAGATCCCAAGATGATCCCGTCGGACCAACACGAGGTGGAAATAACCCGTCCAATGATCCAGCGCCCTCAGCCTAGATCCCAAGATGATCCCGTCGGACCAACACGAGGTGGACATCCGATCCAGCGCCCTCAGCATAGATCGTACAACGTACGCAAACACAACTCATGCATACACATATGCCAAATCATTATGTTCACCAACATGAACATAAAAACACTAGATAACGAATATCATGACAATTCAACGTAATAAATCTCATGTTCAACAACATGAATAATCACACGCGTGCTCAAAATACCAATATTAATATATTACGATACTTGCCTCGAAGATGGCAAGAACGAAACACTTCAATGATCTCAACACACTCGAAGGCCGCCTTCTTCGATCAACGTAGCAAACTCGAACCTTAACAAAAGAAATGATATACAAATCATCTCAAGTCGAACGATGGCCTAACAATCGATCTACGGCCCAAAAGCTCAAAATATGCAATCTGCCTGAACCACTTAGCGTACGCTACGCACTCTATGTAGCGTGCGCTAAGCCTGCCTGTTAGCGTACGCTATCGTATAAGCCTAGCGTACGCTAGCCACGGACTGCCAGTTCTCTCTGATCAGCCGACTGACTCGGCTGATATCATAACGTACGTTACGTACCACACGTAGCGTGCGTTAACTTATCCCCGATAGCGCACGTTAACTAACGTATGTTAGCGTGCGCTAACCGTGCATGGCAGATTACTACTAACAGAAAACTGGATTGAATGGTGATGAACTCATGAATTCTATGGTGATAAAACAAGTCATCCCCGAGCATATCATGCTAATAAGGTTTGTGGAAGTTCTATACGTACTGAATGACTATGAGATACAAAGATACGGATAATCATCTCAACACCATAATTCATCTTAGATCTTCAAGAAAATATTCTAAGTTCCGTTCGTCCTACGTTCCAAAACGCATGATTCCAATGTGTAAAACGTAACAATCTAGGTAATTTCCGTTTACTGATCATAAATCGATTTGAAAATGCTTAGGAGTCCATATACTAAGATGGTTCAAAGGTTCATACGATATATAGTGCCGATACGTCAAAAGTATCCTTCTAACACAAGATGATCGATTATAAATGAAATAACTGATTATACAAACATGATCAAATCGTCCTTGAGAACACTACTAATATTGGTGAAGAATCACCTACCTCAAAGTAGTGAAGAACAAGGAGAAAATCGAAGCAATCCAACGTCGAAGGCTCGAACACCAATCCTCAATGATCCACAATCTTCAATCACGAGCTAGAATGTTGATATGAGGTGTTTGGGTTGTAGGAAGTTATACTCTAAGTATAAGAATTCGAATGTGGGAAAAGAAAGGACTGAAAATACGAAAAGGATGTTGTCCTATTTATAAGAAATGGTTATTAGCGCGCGCTAGTCCCTGCTCGTAGCGTGCGCTAACGTCTCACTGACTTCACTGTACTCAGCACTTAGCGTGCGCTATTCACATGCCTGTAGCGTGCGCTAAGGCGTTGACTTGGCTTTTCCCGAAAGCCGTCCAGGTTCATCCCGACACAATCCGACAAGGGTCCCCGGCCTGATTTCACCTACTGCACGTCTCAATCAAATTGACCACGCATAGCGTGCGCTAATATTCCTTTGTAGCATGCGCTATGGATCCATGTTAGCGTACGCTACGCATAGTCGCTAGCGTGCGCTACATGCGCAGAATTACAATTTAAATCACATTCATGAAATCATACGCTCAACAACATCGGATTATGAAATACGGAGAATAGTACTCAGACAAAAGTACAATCATTACAATATCACAAGTTCCAAATACATATCAGAAATCTCGGGTATTATATCCTTCCTCCCTAAAAAGAAGTTTCGTCCCGAAACTTAAGATGAAAACAACTCCGGATATCTAGTCTTCATACTGTCCTCTGTTTCCCAAGTGGCCTCTTCGACCCCGTGTCGTGACCATTGTACTTTAACCAAGTGTATTGGTTTATTCCTCAACTATTTGATCCGACTCTCAAGTATCTTGATTGGTCTCTCTTCGAAGGTGCCATCATTAGCTATCTCGATCTCGTCGAAATCAATGACTTGACTGGGGTCCGGTACATACTTCCGCAGTTGGGATACGTGAAACACATTGTGAACGTGACTCAGCGATGGCGGTAAGGCCAACCTGTATGCTAAATCTCCAACTCTCTCGAGGATCTCGAATGGCCCGATATATCTAGGACTAAGCTTGCCTCTCCTCCCAAAACGGAAAATCCCTCGTGTAGGAGACACCTTCAACAGTACATGGTCCCCAACGTCGAACTCTAGAAGGCGACGACGTACATCTGCATAAGACTTCCGTCGACTCTGGGCAGTCAACAGTCTTTCTCGAATCAAAGCTATCTTCTCTTGAGTCTGAATAATCAATTCCGGTTCCGTCCCGATCAAATCCGAAGAATCATCCCAACACAGGGGTGATCGGCATCTTCTCCCGTACAAAGCTTCAAATGGTGCCATCTTAATAGAAGCATGCCAACTATTATTATAGGTGAACTCGATCAAGGGCAAGTGAACTTCCCAATCAGTTGACCAATCTAATGCACAAGCTCTAAGCATGTCTTCTATCGTTTGAATAGTCCTTTCGGACTGACCGTCCGTTTGGGGATGATAAGCCGTGCTAAAGTTGAGCTCAGTTCCCAAAGCCCTATGAACTGCTTTCCAGAAGTGTGACATGAAACGACCATCTCGATCCGAAATAATGGTCTTCGGCGTCCCATGCAATCTGACTATCTCCGCAATAAATACTCGTGCCAATCTCTCGGGTCCCCATGTATCTTTAACTCCTAGGAAATGAGCCGACTTGGTTAGTCGATCAACTATAACCCAAATCATGTTCATTCCCGTTCTAGTCCTTGGCATACTAGTGATGAAATCCATCGAGATGTCCTCCCACTTCCATTCAGGGATCGGAAGCGGTCTTAACATTCCGGCAGGTCGCTAATGTTCAATCTTAAATTGCTGACAAGTCAAGCACCTTGAAACGTACTCTGCTACGTCCTTCTTCATATTCCCCCACCAGAAGTTTTGTTTTAAATCCTTATACATCTTACTGCTGCCCGGGTGAATAGAATAGTTCGTCTCAAATCATCATCATCGGGAACGCAAAGTCGACTCTGAAATCTCAGAACTCCATCATCTTGTATCACGAATCCTGGGGCTTTTCCCTTCTTTACTTCGTCACATAACCGAAGGATCAGAGAATCGTTCAACTGCTTAGACTTGATCTCCTCGAGTAGTGATGAAGTCAGTTCCATCACATAAAGTTGCCCTTGGATTCCTGGTGCCCATACTTCAATCCCTTCGCGGATCAGTTCTCGTTGAATGCTGGTTTGGGACGTGAGATCTTCCAACACTCGAAGAGAAACAGGTTTACGGCTCAATGCATCGGCTACTACGTTTGCTTTCCCCGGATGATAGAGAATCTCCAAGTCGTAATCCTTTATCAATTCCAGCCACCTTCTCTGCCTCATGTTTAATTCTTTCTGACTAAAAATGTACTTGAGGCTCTTATGATCGGTAAAGATCTGACAATGAGTGCCGTACAAATAATGTCTCCAAATTTTCAAGGCAAAGAATACAGCTGCTAACTCCAGATCATGAGTCGGGTAATTTACTTCGTACGGTTTCAACTGTCGAGAAGAATAGGCAATTACCTTATCCTTTTGCATCAACACACATCCCAGACCATGATTTGAAGCGTCGCTGTAAACCATGAATCCATCAGTTCCATCTGGCAATGCTAATATAGGTGCTGTCGTTAGTCTCTTCTTAAGTTCATCAAAACCAGCCTGACATTTCTCATTCCACGTGAACTTTTGAGTTTTCTGTAACAGCTGAGTGAGCGGACGAGTAATTTTGGAAAATCCCTCTACAAAGCGGCGATAATAACCAGCAAGTCCTAAGAAACTCCGTACTTCTTTCACATTATTAGGAGCTTCCCATTCCAAGATTGCTTCGACTTTCTTCGGGTCCACCTGAACTCCGTCAGCTGATATCACATGCCCAAGGAAAGTTACCTCCCTGAGCCAGAACTCGCATTTCGAAAGCTTTGCATACAGCTGTTCCTTCCTCAAGGTGCTCAAAACCACCCGCAAATGTTCGGCATGCTCCCCTGCGTCCTTCGAATATATCAAGATGTCATCAATGAAGACGACCACAAATTTATCTAAGTATTCCACGAATACCCGATTCATCAATTGCATGAATACCGCAGGAGCGTTGGTAAGTCCAAACGGCATCACTACGAATTCGTAATGTTCGTACCGGGACCTGAAAGCAAACTTCGATATATCCGATTCCTTAATTCTCAACTGATGGTATCCTGATCGCAAGTCAATCTTCGAGAATACCCTTGCCCCTTGCAGTTGATCAAACAAGTCGTCGATCCGAGGTATAGGATACTTATTCTTGATCGTCATCTTATTGAGCTCCCTGTAATCAATACACAATCGGAGGGATCCGTCTTTCTTCCGGACAAAGAGAACGGGCGCTCCCCAAGGAGAAACGCTAGGTTGAATATAGCCCTTCTGTAACAATTCCTCCAGTTGCTTATTGAGTTCATACATCTCGGTTGGCGCCATGCGGTATGGTGCTCTGGTAATAGGAGCTGCTCCAGGCTCTAATTCGATAGTGAACTCCACTTCTCTCTGCGGAGGTAACCCAGGTAGTTCGTCAGGAAATACATCTGAGAACTCATTCACAACTGAAATAGACGAGAGCTCTACTCCTTCCTCTTTCCTCATGGCATAGCACCAAATTCCATGACATCCCTGCTCCAGTAATTTCACGGCTTTCATTTCTTTGATCAATTTTCCCGAACATCCTGGTCTCCATCCTCGGAATAAGTGTTCAGATCCGTCATCAGCAATGATAGAAATGACTCTCTCTCGGTAATTCAGAATAGCTCCATAACGGTTGAGCCAGTCGTCTCCGAGAATTAAATCATCACCGTAGATGTCAACTACAATAAGATTCGATGGCCAATCTCTCCCTCCTATAGATACTGGAAAATCTCTAGCCTCTAGGGTTCCCACAATTCTCTCTCCACTCGGCAAACCCACAACATAAGGTTCACAATCAAATAAGCACGAGATTTTTAAACGATTTACACAGTTCAATGATACAAAAGAATGTGTAGCTCCGGAATCGAATAAAACACTAACTGGTTGCAAAAGGATCTGAATCGTACCTGATGCAACAGCAGTGTCCTGATAGTCAGATTTCCTCATCTCGTACAGGCGCGGAGGAACGGACCCAGCACCGGATGTTTCTCTCTTCCTAACGTTCTGCTGCTGAAATCCACTCTGCTGCGTCTGGTTCACACTTGTCTCCTTCGGAACTGGAGCTGGAGTGCGAGTACCAAAAGTGTAACACCCCCAAGATATTCGAGGTGTATTACAGCGCCGTGGACCCCTACATGGGACCCACCAGGCCAACACAAGAAAACACCACTCGACTAACCATCTCGGTTAGCAAGGAAACAATTATTAACAACAAGAACATAAAACAACACGTCCGGTACAACCGGCATAATAAACATCAACCGACAAATACAGTAACTCCAACAAAAACCAATCACAATCTGAGAGGAAAAGCCTAAGTACTCGCGAGTACAATCTATAAGTTTACAATTTGGAAAACATCCACATCAAAAGAGACAGTAGGAAATAACAAGACTCAATTGCACATGTCAACAACCTTGGCCGACATCCTCGTACCATCCCAGCACCCGCTCGTTTGGCTGAACATAACCTGAAATCCATAACAAGAATTTCCCCGACAACGGGTCCCCAGAGGGGTTAGCAATTACGCTAGTACAAGTATTCAAGGCAAACCAATCGCTTACACATTTCATAGTACATGCACCAATATCATTTCAAAAACTAAAACTAGACATGTCTTTTCCGGAAACAAACAGTCACAATTAATTTTCCTAGGACCGGGACGAAGCCACGAATCCCACTCGAGGCCTCTAAGGACCCTCTCGAGCTGGCCACATTCACAAAACAAATCAAGCACCACACGTCACCTAGGACCGGGACGAAGCCACGAATCCCACTCGAGGCCTCTAAGGACCCTCCCGAGCTGGCTAGCGAATCAAACTCATGAATCCAGGACGAAGCCATAGATTCCCTCGAGGCCCCGTCGGACCCTCCCGAGGTGAGTAAAGCACACACAATATACATTACCATTTCACGTTAAGCATAAAGGTTTCCAAGAATTACTTGCCTTGAATTATTGACGACGCGACGAATGGAAAGGAAAGTCACCGACGAACGCTAGGAACCAATGAAACCGAACCTAACGATTCGAACAATACAATCACAACCATTTCTAAATGAATACGGAATTGGAATACACCCGAAAACCCGCCTACGATTCATGTATATTCGTATATAAACAACAACGAGGGCGGACCACAACCAAACCCTCTCGATTCCGTAAAAATCACGAAATATACCATGAATCCGTAGGGAAACCAACAAGATTAATCATATTCATCATGAATTAATCGATAAAACGGAATGAATCGGACGAAAACGCGAAAACCCCCAAATCTCCCCAAAAGTAGGGTTCTAAAGATCTAACCTTGATTCGCTGGATCGAAGGATGTTATAGGATGATTGATCAACGATATAACCTCAAGAACTTCATGGATTTGTTGTCCAACAACATGGTTTCGTCTCCTCCAAAACCCCAGCCGCGGACCGAAGAGAAAGGAAATGAAAAATAACTGAAAAAGTCGCTAGTCTGTCATTTATATACTGGGCCGGAACTAGCGTGCGCTAGCCTTCCCGGACTAGCGTGCGCTATCGGCTAGTATCGGCCGAGAACTCTCGGCCATGGCCCGCATGACCCGGCACCACCGACCAATTCTGCCGACCATGACTCGACCGCCCGACTCCCGCTACCGTGCGCTACACGGAAGCTCTTGCGCGCCGACTGGCCCAAAGAGAGCCACCGGACTAACAAACTCACCTGTGTAACGACGCTAGTCGGCCGACAGCGGCGCTACCCTGCCGTTAGCGTGTGCTACGACCGACAAGATGGCGTGCGCTACCCGCCGATCCCGACCGAGTCCGTAACCTCGTAATCCCTCGCCTGTGCCCGATAGCGACGCTGCCGACTCGGCAACAGGCGCTTACATCGCTGAAGCTAGCGCCAGCAGGCTCCGGCCAGAAGGCGTGCGCTACGCCGGTTCTGCCGTGCTCGCCGGCGGTGCCCAAGACTCCGACAAGCCGCACCGGCCGGCCACCGCCGCCACGACCCGACGCCTCGATTTCCGAAAACGCACGGAACGAACACGACGAAAAGTTCGTGGACGACGTCAACGACTCGAAATGAAAACGTAATACCATAATTAATCATACGCGACCAAGAAACGGGTCGAGACAACAATTACAGATACGGATACCTGTAACTTTCAAGAAATTACAAAATGGCCCAAAACGCCCGGAAATCACGATACGTGATCGAATAACCAAACTGAAGTTCACAACACGTCTAACAAAGTTAAACGGACTTGCGGGAAACTCGAAACAGCAGTATCGGACGAGATTCGCTAAAAAGCACGGAACTCAACAAAACAACACCGAAACGAACTCGGATGACAAAAAGTGTAGAATTAATCATTCTCAGAATGACGAAACGGTCATGGGCGAGTCGTCAAAATGGACTCCAGTCGAAAAAAGAAATTTACCGAAAATCGAAAATTGCGGATATTACATTCTACCCTCCTTAAAAGAAGTTTCGTCCCGAAACTTAAAACAAGTAGGGAGAAGCAATATCCCGCCAGGAAAACTGAACGAGATACACAAAAACCAAAAACTCACGCCCGACGGCGAAACGCTGCAAGAAACGCAAAGAGACATACGGCGCGAAAATACGCTCCACGGCGACTAACACAACGCCACCGGTAGAGACATAATAAAATCAACGAGTGACAAGCGTCATCAAATAGACAATACAATCGAGTCGATTATCCGAACAATCACAAAACTCAACGAACGAAAATCAATACGATTGACCAACCCAACGATTAATCAACCCAAAACGCGAGTCAACGCTGAACAAATACGGAATTCCACCGCCCAAGGGTTGGAAGATCGAAAACGAGACTAATTTCCCGAACTTAAGGGAATTACGAAGGAGCCTGAACGCTCAACAATCACGAAATGAGAACAAAAACCGAACAAACAAACGATTGAGACAACAAAAATCGAACAATCATGTCCGAAACACGCAGGATAATAAAATTCAAACAACAACTCCCAGGATGACCTGGTGAGAACAGCAAGACGTGCATTCCCACAATATCCACAGGAAAGGGAATAGCGATTGAAAAGCCACAACGACAAACGAGTTATTCCGAAACAATACCACCCTCGTTCGATCAACAAAAGCAAGGGATAGGGAAAGTTCAGAAATGTTAACGAGCATAAACGAGTTGATAGAGCCAAAAATACAGAAGTTCAAAATCCGATCCACTTGAATAAAAGAACTATTAGAACCAAAAGATGTTACTTCCGAACAAGGTTTACAATAGTCGAACCGAATTCGGAAAAGTCACAGCGATAACCAGATCGACTCAAAATCAGATTATAGCTCGTTCGAATGATGAAACCAAGGTATAGAACAAGTTCAGAAGGTATCAATGAACACGAGCGAATCGATAGACTGGAGAAAGAGAAGATATAGAAGTCAAAATAGTACGGGTATTACCTTTGACCTCGCCCCCGAAACTCACCACAACGGAACCAAGGTAACAATACAATAAGCAACCGACACAACGTGGAACAATCACCAATGCACACAATCATACCAACCCGATCTCTAACAGCTCGCATATATGCGATAAAGCATAAACCGCCACGAAGCGACAACATCCAATACCAATATCACACCCCTCACAGAGGCTACCACGACAACTGTGTGGCGAACGACTCAACGCTCACACCACCAATTCAACAACAACTCGGGGGTTAACACCCTAACGAGAGTACGAACATCACACATATATTCCCGGACCACAAATAGGAATGATAGGTTTTGAAAACGAAAACCACCTTTTGAAAATAACTTGCAAGCACTAGTTGATCTTGAGTATCATATATCAAAAAGTAGTACAAACATCGTCATCGAGACTAAAAAAATCATCTTGCGTTTAATAAAAAAAAATGAAGACACCTTTCGTTAAATTAAAACTTTTCAGCTATATTCGACCTTCGGGTCTAAGCGAATGCGTTTCTAAATCATTAGAAGTATCTCAAAATATTTTGATCCTCAAAGTAAAATCATCTTGAAACATAGCATGGTGCTAGTTTGCATCTTGAGAACACTGTGAGAAAATAATTCATTTTAAAAGTACGTCTCGAGGTTTATTTTCTAAGATACTCAAGGTTTTTCAGAAGTACAATAGGCCAAAACGCCCAAAATTCGCACGTATCAACATTCACTTAAACACATCATATCACACGCATCAAATCGCTCAAAATCACGACAGTGATATACAATCCTTAGGATATGTTTAACAACATCGTTAAAACAGCAATCGGTTTACCAAAACTGGATGGAAAACGATATCAAGAACAAAACTCCAAAAAGTCAACTCTAGGGATTCAAGAAAATACCTAGATTCGGCGAAGAACAATGGATTAGATGATGTTAAAAATCATCTAGGATACTCCAAAACACCTTTGGATGGAAGAAAAATCAGCCCAGATGCGAAACCGAGTCGCTACGTCTCAAAATCATGGAGGAAGAAGAAGAAATGAAGAAAAATGCAACTTCTAGACTGGTGTCCAGTATTTATACTGGACACAATTAGCGTGCGCTAATCATTATTAGCGTGCGCTATCACGGCACCAAACAAAACTCCTGACCAAAAATACACTGTTAGCGTGCGCTAACCCCAAGTGTTAGCGTGCGCTAACGAGAACTTCAGACCCAGTCCAGTAGCTCCTGGACTGCCCTGAACTACCAGGTAGCGTGCGTTATCCTCCTCTTAGCGTGCTACCAACGCACTCTTGCGCGCGCTAGCCGCAAAGTGTAGCGTGCGCTAATGACCCACAGAGACAACAACAGAACATATCAGAAAAATTACATGCCGTAAACCTTTCTCACAAGGATTTACCAGGCTAAGCACAATTTCCCATGTCATTTCGAAAATGCTAAAAAGACCAATGACGGTAATATTTTCCAAAGCTCACAAAATCATTTGTCAAACCATCATGAAATGTTCAAGGCCAAAATGCCAAAACTCGATTCAGGGAATCAGTTTTACGAAATAAAACTCAGTTTGCAAAATGCCGAAAGCCGTTTTGAAAGAACTCACGCAGCGGATAAAATGTGGTTCGAAAATACATCAGCAGTGACGACACTCCTCGTATAAACCAAATACGAGAGTCTAATAAACACATATCGTGAAATCAAAATCCACAGAAGGATTCCATCATTTAACAACTAATCAAACAAATAACTCGTGTCACACGAGGCACAACACAAAGAAGGGAGTTTAACATCCATAGGTCGCACGTAAGTGACGACCACCCCTCGATACTAATCACGACCAATGATCTCAAACGACGCGTCGCGATGCGACTAAGTCAGACAAAATCCGTTAAGACAAAACTCGACAAACACAACATGATTCGACAGCCTAGGTTTCCCCAAGCTAATTTGATTTTTAAAAATCGTATACTCTAGTTATTCGAAAATAAAACCGATAAGTTAAAAATCGTTTTCAAGACCCTTTCAAACACGACAAGGGCTTAACAGCGGTAGCATTTTATAAAATGTCCTAAAACACTTTTAAACACGACCTTTAAATACGACACAAGGTTTTATTTGAAAATACAAGGCTGGCTCGCCCAAATTCATGTCACTTTCAAAAACCCACAATACGATCAAGTCTAAGAAATTTTCAAGCATGCACGCCACATGTATTATTATTAACAGAAACACATTGGTTGTAAATATTAATAATTAGCCAAGTACCATCAATTCCAGAACACACGCATATACGGCATTCAAAAATCACCAGTTCAACAAGCGCAACTCGGGAATACTAATTCCAAGCATATGTCAAACTATCTCTTCAAGTTTGACAGTGTAACCAAAGATCACCGATTTGGACGTATGTCGAAACCAGCTATGTGAGTTTCTCAACAAACTCTACCATCAATACCTATACCGGAACATATCAATGTTCAAAACTTCTACATCATACTGCACCCTTCGGTGTCCAACCCATCAGTACATTCGGCTCAACATACATTTAGTATATCGCAATTACCAAACGCAGATTCCATCATATAACAAAAGACTAGAGGGTCAAGCCCTCTCACAATATACCACGGAGCAAAACTCGGATCTTTCGATCACCAACGATCCCACCAACGCTATGAAGTTTAGCGATGGAAAGCTCGCAAAACGACAAACGGTCAAGCCCAGAACGGCGCACATACTCCAGAGAGACAAAGGACTGCGCAATACTAGAATCAAAAGTACACGAACCGGATGGATCGAAAAACAACTCGACAATAAGTACGAGAGAGGCAATCACAGTTCAAGAAGTGGAATTTCAATACGAGAAAACAAGAGAATCGAGTAAGGAAAACTTACGAGCACTGGATGTACTGAGATGCCGGCAGCGGTGTCACAATGTGCAAAACAAAACACAACTAGACCCAAATAACCAACAAGCCTAGGTATCCATAAACCTAGAGCTCCGATACCATTTTCTGTAACACCCCCAAGATATTCGAGGTGTATTACAGCACCGTGGACCCCTACATGGGACCCACCAGGCTAACACAAGAAAACACCACTCGACTAACCATCTCGGTTAGCAAGGAAACAATTATTAACAACAAGAACATAAAACAACACGTCCGGTACAACCGACATAATAAACATCTGTAACACCCCCAAACCCTTCGGGAATATTACAGCGCCGCAGACCCCCTCCGTGAGGATCTACCAGGCTAAATACAGAAAACACATTAACACTATACATGCCGACATGGCTAACTAACGAACCATTAGACCGATTTGGTCTCTTACCACAACATACACATCGACCATACATTACTCTTTCTCGTAACTCATACCCACGCAGGGGTTAACATAAATCAACAATCCCACATAGGGGAAAATAAACACAACGGAAAGACAAAACAAGACATCACCAAATACTCAACACCGGTCTTCATGTGATTAGTATCGCCGTCTTCCATCATCCTTCGTAACGATCCTGTGAATTGCTCCCCAAGAACTCCGCAAATACCTGGACGCAATACAGACATCCACCCCCCGAATACTCGGGGGTTAGCAAAACTCCACTGTTTTGCTAGTGCAAGTATAAATACAAAGACAAGCCATACAAATCATACTCCAAGAACATAGAAATCATGAATATACTTCCCGAGATAATTCACTTGATCAAAACAATTTTAGATTACGAAAGATAAGAATAAAACCATTTTACAACTTACAAAACATTTTACGATCTCGGGAGTTTTTGAAAACGTTTGGGATTTAAGAATTTTCAAGCCTTTCGAAATGCTTAGGGACATAGCCCAACAATCGTTTATTTCAAAATACAAGTCCGATAGCAGATAACAGGGCCCACGACCCAATTATAACATTCCAATCACAACACAGGGGTCCACGACCCAAATCATCCACATCACATACTCCCAAGAATGACCCGGTGGAAGTTACACAGTATCTAACATTACCATGACAATAGTCTCACTCAACATACCACAGAGCTACAATGCACAGAGCAACCACAGGACTCACGTACCCATACCAAATTATCACAACCAAGAGACAAATCATTCACAACACATTTATTAGTGCCATTCCAGCCAAGTACGATACCATTTGAACTACCATTCTAGTCAGACGAAATATGCGCCAAAGATCACAGTTCTCCAACAAAACACTTCAAAGTTAACCTTGGTACGAGACTCACGGCCACCGTACCCCGCAGAGCCCCGTCGGACATCCCTGGGTGGTTAACCATAGTTCGCGATACGAAACTCACGGCAACGTATCCCTAGAGGCCTCGTCAGACCGTCCCTAGGTGAACATACACATATCATCCACAACGCCACGGGAAGCCATAATTCGAATACTAGAATATGCATACAAATGTTAGGTACTTCGCTAGAATGGCCACTATAGTCGACGTACACTCACAACTAATGTCACACAACCACAAGCAAATACCAATACCAAACAACACCAAGTGTCACAACCTCCTCACGAAGGAATAACAACTAATATCACACACATTACGTTCTTACCGAACAATTACACATAACATTACGTAATCCCCGGCAAAGGATTACGGTCTATTAAACTCACTCAAAGTGATCGTAGCATCTTTCAACATACAAAACCAACACATATATTCCGAGAACACATATTTTCACGAATTACAAGAATTATTGTTGAAAGACAACATTTATCGAGAACATACCGATCCCTTTTTACGTTCATTAAACATTGGATTTCGCATAAAATCATTTATCAATAATTATGCCTACGAAACATGAAATGTATGGACAAGATACTTGCCTCGGTACCGCGAGCAACGAAACAACGAACGAACACGGTCGGATAGCCCTCGAACTTCCGAAAACGACCAAGAATTCGACAACCTCACGATCGCTAGGAAAATAACATCACCACGGATAAATAACGTTAAATGGAATCCGAATCAACCGGAGAAACAACAAGGATCCGAGGGTTCCTTCGAAGAAATCGGAAATCAAGTCCCGGGTGATAAAATCGATATATGAGTTACAAAATCCGAAGATCATGGCCAAGACAACAAGAATACCATAATAATTCATCAAAATCGGATAAATCGGTGAATCACGAAAAAAACCCCCAAAAATCATACAAGTAGGGTTTTAAGCAAGGAAATACCTTGATTCGGACGAAGAACACGGATTAAATGATGATTTAATCAAAAAGGATCTTCCAAAAAGCATTGGAATTGAGTAGAATCGACCAAGAACCCTATTTCCCGTCGCACCCGTCCGATAGCCGCAAGAAAAGTGAAGAAATGAGTAAAAACGGCCGCCTGTGCCTTATATAGCTTGGCCATCACGGACACTTACTACCAGAATCCGGGACTTACGGCCGTAACTCGGCACTTACGGCCGCATGCGGCAGTCCTTACGGCCGTAATCGCATTCGTCCTAAGTCGCTTGACACCCGTACGCCAGAACTCGACTTTACGGCCAGAATCGCATTCGTCCGAAGTCGCCGACACCCGCACGGCCAGAACTCGACTCTTACGGCAGAATCGCATTCGCTGAGCCATGCACGCCGATCACTTACGGCCAGAATCGCACCTTACGGCCAGAACTCGCCGCATCAAGACTGGCCGCGCTGCCTTTGCCGTGGCCACTCCGACGGTCCGAACGACCCCGAAATCCGAACCTGAGTAAAAACCGGAGATACGGTTACGAAGTACTCGAAAAGACGAATCCAAGCGTTAAGAGAACACACGATTCCGACCACCCGAAGTGTCGAAATTCGACGACGAAAGTAATTACCCCAAACTTTGGGAAATTACAAAAATGGCCCAAAACGTCCGAAAATCACGATACGTGATTGAATAACCAAACCGAAGTTCACAACACGTCTAACAAAGTTAAACGGACTTACGTGAAACTCGAAACAGCAGTTTCGAACGAGATTCGCAAGAATCGAGCTCAAGTGCGGAAAAGTCGCTAAAAAGCTCGGAACTCAACAAAACGATACCGAAACGAACTCGGATGACAAAAAGTGCAGAATTAATCATTCTCGGAATGACGAAACGGTCTTGAGCGAGTCGTCAAAACGGACTTCCGCCGAAAAAAGAAAATTACCGAAATTCGAAATTGCGGATATTACATTCTACCCTCCTTAAAAGAAGTTTCGTCCCGAAACTTAAAACAAGTAGGGAGAAGCAATATCCCCACCAGGAAAAACTCGACGAGATACACGAAAACCGAGAACTCGCGCCCAACGGCGAAATGCTGCAAGAAACGCAAGGACACATACGGCGTGAAAACACGCTCCACGACGACCAACACAACACCACCGATAGAGACATAATAAAACCAACAAGTGACAAGCGTCATCAAACTGATAATATGGTCAAGTCAATTATCCGAACAATCATAAAACACAACGAACGAAAATCGATATGATTGACCAACCCAACGGTACATCAATCAAAACGCGAGCCAGTCGCTGAACAAATACGGAATTCCACCGCCCAAGGGTTGGAAGATTGTAAACGAGACTAATTTCCCGAACTTAAGGGAATTACGTCGGAGTCTGAACATTCAACAATCACGGAACAAGATCAACAGAAACCGAACCATCAAACAATTGAATTGCAACGATCGAGACAATGACAGTCGATCAATCATGTATGAATCATAACGAATAACGAAAATCGAATAGCATCCCCATAGTTCACAGCTCGACTCAAGACAATATATACGATATGGTGAAAACGACAAGATATGAATTCATATAAAGTTCACAAGAGCGGAACCGAATTCGGAAAAAGTCACAACGACAATTGGATTAACCCAAAACAACACCGCAACTTGTTCAAACAACAAAAGTGAAGAGTAGAAAAAGTCGTAAAATATCGACGAACGCAAACGAGTCGATAGAGTCGAATAAAACGAAGCGAAAGATATGGGTATTACACCATATCACCTTTAAAAGAGGTTTCGTCCCGAAACCTAAACAACGAGAACGAAGTGCTAGAATAGCAACCTTCCCAAAAATCTTCTCTTGGTCCCGCATCTAATCTCCATGACTGCATGTACCGTGGTCACGACCGCGCCCTTTGCCCCTCGGCATATTAAGCGGATACTCACTCAATATAATGGTACAGCATCACAAAATAATATACCAAATTGCCATCTCGGCTTTACATATCACATAAGACAACTAATAGCAACTCGATAAGAAGATCCACGAGGTATCCTTTTACATGATATCATTTGAAAATCCTTGGATTTGCATGTTTATTTAAAATATTACTTTGAAAGTGTTTATGGTACCTCGGGCTTTTTGTCAAAAATTTTAAACAACGGACTTTAACTGTCTCATTTGAAATTATTTGCAAAACAATATTTCCTTACAACCGGTCACTATCAAAATCACTATGCCACCACACGTCATCATTTTGGAGTGATTCAAGGTCACGCACAATCACTGACTCAGTACAGAAAACTTTTCTAAATCTGAGTTTGAAGTTTAAATCGAGTAAGATTCTTTATCTTTCACAATATAATTTTGAAGATAAAAATTGTATTGGTTTTTGAAAATAGAAATTTTGATGGTGTGAAAGATTTCTGAAATCATGTACTCGAATTATTTGAAAATACCACAATATGTCAAAAATCTTTTTTAAAAATCTTCTCAACACTACACAATAATCAACGACGGTAACATTTTACAAAATGTTCAGAGGTACTTTAAAACGATTCTTTCAATACCGTCGGGGTTCCTTTAGAAAATTCAAGGCCGGCTCGCCAATTATAAGCGATTTTCTAAGTACAACGAAGCAGCCGATTGCTTAACTGTTAAAACTTTATGAAATTTAATTTTCCCACAACTTGCTCAAATTTATAAAATTTTCAGAAAAGCGTTTTCGAACACACACACAAAAGACATAATTTACCACTTTATCAAAATACGATCCATTATCATCAAATCCACTCACACGTAAACATTATCTGTCCACATAATTACATTATCACACAAGCGGCCGTTAAAAGATAATTAACATCTAGAATCAAATCCTTCCTCTCAGTAATGAGGATCCCCACAACAAGTGCATTCAGGACGACTTAACGTTCACACCACCAACTTAGTCACAATTTTGAGCATTATTGACCAAACAATAATGCCAACATCAATACATACCTCCGAACCGACGATCATGAAATCAAAAAGTCGAAAGCAAGAGCCACGTTTCGAGTAAATTTTTGGTAGACCTCATTTGGGTTCTTAAAATCAAATTTTGAAAACTTACAAAGCAAGAGGAAAAATATCACATTGAGAAACTTTCCTTGCGGGATCACACCAAGTCATTACTTCAATAAAACGATTCACACAATATATACACACATTTATACACCCGGTACCACTTTTCATTCTAGCACAATACGAGAATCAAACAAGTATGGAGTACGTATTCACGAGGCACATTTAAACTCCACATAATAACATATAATCACACAAGTTCGTATAACACGGGATGCAACAAAGTAGGAAGACTTACATCCACAGATCGCACGAAGATGATGGCTGCACCTCAATACTAATCACGACCGAAACCTCAGACGACGCGTCGCGACACGACTCAGTCAGACAAAATCTGACAAGACAAGACAAGACAAGACCCAACAACACACAACCTGACCCGAAAGCCTAGGTTTCCGCAACCTAAGCTCTGATACCATATTCTGTAACACCCCCAAACCCTTCGGGAATATTACAGCGCCGCAGACCCCCTCCGTGAGGATCTACCAGGCTAAATACAGAAAACACATTAACACTATACATGCCGACATGGCTAACTAACGAACCATTAGACCGATTTGGTCTCTTACCACAACATACACATCGACCATACATTACTCTTTCTCGTAACTCATACCCACGCAGGGGTTAACATAAATCAACAATCCGACATAGGGGAAAATAAACACAACGGAAAGACAAAACAAGACATCACCAAATACTCAACACCGGTCTTCATGTGATTAGTATCGCCGTCTTCCATCATCCTTCGTAACGATCCTGTGAATTGCTCCCCAGCAACCTGCAAATACCTGGACGCAATACAGACATCCATCCCCCGAATACTCGGGGGTTAGCAAAACTCCACTGTTTTGCTAGTGCAAGTATAAATACAAAGACAAGCCATACAAATCATACTCCAAGAACATAGAAATCATGAATATACTTCCCGAGATAATTCACTTGATCAAAACAATTTTAGATTACGAAAGATAAGAATAAAACCATTTTACAACTTACAAAACATTTTACGATCTCGGGAGTTTTTGAAAACGTTTGGGATTTAAGAATTTTCAAGCCTTTCGAAATGCTTAGGGACATAGCCCAACAATCGTTTATTTCAAAATACAAGTCCGATAGCAGATAACAGGGCCCACGACCCAATTATAACATTCCAATCACAACACAGGGGTCCACGACCCAAATCATCCACATCACATACTCCCAAGAATGACCCGGTGGAAGTTACACAGTATCTAACATTACCATGACAATAGTCTCACTCAACATACCACAGAGCTACAATGCACAGAGCAACCACAGGACTCACGTACCCATACCAAATTATCACAACCAAGAGACAAATCATTCACAACACATTTATTAGTGCCATTCCAGCCAAGTACGATACCATTTGAACTACCATTCTAATCAGACGAAATATGCGCCAAAGATCACAGTTCTCCAACAAAACACTTCAAAGTTAACCTTGGTACGAGACTCACGGACACCGTACCCCGCAGAGCCCCGTCGGACATCCCTGGGTGGTTAACCATAGTTCGCGATACGAAACTCACGGCAACGTATCCCTAGAGGCCTCGTCAGACCGTCCCTAGGTGAACATACACATATCATCCACAACGCCACGGGAAGCCGTAATTCGAATACTAGAATATGCATACAAATGTTAGGTACTTCGCTAGAATGGCCACTATAGTCGACGTACACTCACAACTAATGTCACACAACCACAAGCAAATACCAATACCAAACAACACCAAGTGTCACAACCTCCTCACGAAGGAATAACAACTAATATCACACACATTACGTTCTTACCGAACAATTACACATAACATTACGTAATCCCCGGCAAAGGATTACGGTCTATTAAACTCACTCAAAGTGATCGTAGCATCTTTCAACATACAAAACCAACACATATATTCCGAGAACACATATTTTCACGAATTACAAGAATTATTGTTGAAAGACAACATTTATCGAGAACATACCGATCCCTTTTTACGTTCATTAAACATTGGATTTCGCATAAAATCATTTATCAATAATTATGCCTACGAAACATGAAATGTATGGACAAGATACTTGCCTCGGTACCGCGAGCAACGAAACAACGAACGAACACGGTCGGATAGCCCTCGAACTTCCGAAAACGACCAAGAATTCAATAACCTCACGATCGCTACGAAAATAACATCACCACGGATAAATAACGTTAAATGGAATCCGAATCAACCGGAGAAACAACAAGGATCCGAGGGTTCCTTCGAAGAAATCGGAAATCAAGTCCCGGGTGATAAAATCGATATATGAGTTACAAAATCCGAAGATCATGGCCAAGACAACAAGAATACCATAATAATTCATCAAAATCGGATAAATCGGTGAATCACGAAGAAAACCCCCAAAAATCATACAAGTAGGGTTTTAAGCAAGGAAATACCTTGATTCGGACGAAGAACACAGATTAAATGATGATTTAATCAAAAAGGATCTTCCAAAAAGCCTTGGAATTGAGTAGAATCGACCAAGAACCCTATTTCCCGTCGCACCCATCCGATAGCCGCAAGAAAAGTGAAGAAATGAGTAAAACGGCCGCCTGTGCCTTATATAGCTTGGCCATCACGGGACACTTACGGCCAGAATCGGCGGGACTTACGGCCGTAACTCGGCACTTACGGCCGCAGCGTGTCCTTACGGCCGTAACCGCATTCGTCCGGCCGCTGACACCGTACGGCCGTAACTCTCGACTCTTACGGCCAGAATCGGCATTCGTCCTAAGTCGCACAGCACCCATACGGCCGTAACTCTCGACTCTTACGGCCGTAACCGGCATTCGCTGAGCCATGCTCGCCGATCACTTACGGCCAGAATCGCACCTTACGGCCGTAACTCGGCCGACCAAGACTGCTGCGGCCGTCTCGCCGTGGGCCACTCCGACGGTCCGAACGACCCCGAAATCCGAACCTGAGTAAAAACCGGAGATACGGTTACGAAGTACTCGAAAAGACGAATCCAAGCGTTAAGAGAACACACGATTCCGACCACCCGAAGTGTCGAAATTCGACGACGGAAGTAATTACCCCAAACTTTGGGAAATTACAAAAATGGCCCAAAACGTCCGAAAATCACGATACGTGATTGAATAACCAAACCGAAGTTCACAACACGTCTAACAAAGTTAAACGGACTTACGTGAAACTCAAATGTTAGCCAACGAGATTCGCAAGAATCGAGCTCAAGTGCGGAAAAGTCGCTAAAAAGCTCGGAACTCAACAAAACGATACCGAAACGAACTCGGATGACAAAAAGTGCAGAATTAATCATTCTCGGAATGACGAAACGGTCTTGAGCGAGTCGTCAAAACGGACTTCCGCCGAAAAAAGAAAATTACCGAAATTCGAAATTGCGGATATTACAACATCAACCGACAAATACAGTAACTCCAACAAAGACCAATCACAATCTGAGAGGAAAAGCCTAAGTACTCGCGAGTACAATCTATAAGTTTACAATTTGGAAAACATCCACATCAAAAGAGACATTAGGAAATAACAAGACTCAATTGCACATGTCAACAACCTTGGCCGACATCCTCGTACCATCCCAGCGTCCGCTCGTCTGGCTGAACATAACCTGAAATCCATAACAAAAATTTCCTCGACAACGGGTCCCCAGAGGGGTTAGCAATTACGCTAGTACAAGTATTCAAGGCAAAACCAATCGCTTACACATTTCATAGTACATGCACCAATATCATTTCAAAAACCAAAACTAGACATGTCTTTTCCGGAAACAAACAGTCACAATTAATTTGCCTAGGACCGGGACGAAGCCACGAATCCCACTAGAGGCCTCTAAGGACCCTCCCGAGCTGGCCACATTCACAAAACAAATCAAGCACCACACGTCACCTAGGACCGGGACGAAGCCACGAATCCCACTCGAGGCCTCTAAGGACCCTCCCGAGCTGGCTAGCGAATCAAACTCATGAATCCAGGACGAAGCCATAGATTCCCTCGAGGCCCCATCGGACCCTCCCGAGGTGAGTAAAGCACACACAATATACATTACCATTTCACGTTAAGCATAAAGGTTTCCAAGAATTACTTGCCTTGAATTATTGACGACGCGACGAATGGAAAGGAAAGTCACCGACGAACGCTAGGAACCAATGAAACCGAACCTAACGATTCGAACAATACAATCACAACCATTTCTAAATGAATACGGAATTGGAATACACCCGAAAACCCGCCTACGATTCATGTATATTCGTATATAAACAACAACGAGGGCGGACCACAACCAAACCCTCTCGATTCCGTAAAAATCACGAAATATACCATGAATCCGTAGGGAAACTAAGAATACCAACAAGATTAATCATATTCATCATGAATTAATCGATAAAACGGAATGAATCGGACGAAAACGCGAAAACCCCCAAATCTCCCCAAAAGTAGGGTTCTAAAGATCTAACCTTGATTCGCTGGATCGAAGGATGTTATAGGATGATTGATCAACGATATAACCTCAAGAACTTCATGGATTTGTTGTCCAACAACATGGTTTCGTCTCCTCCAAAACCCCAGCCGCGGACCGAAGAGAAAGGAAATGAAAAATGACTGAAAAAGTCGCTGGTCTGTCATTTATATACTGGGCCGGAACTAGCGTGCTGTCACGACCGACAGTCGACAACGAGACATGTGTGCGCAGACGGTCGCACAGGGTGCCGAGGGACCGGCACGAGCAGGACGCCAAGGATGGCATCGGGCTGCAAGTGAAGAGTCAGCCTTCAGGACGGCGTGACCGGACGGAGAGTCACGCGAGTAAGCCGTGTGAGGAGCACGGACGCCGCTATGGGAAGCGGATCGCCCAAGGGGCATTGCGGACGGGACATGTCCGGATCGTCCCGAAGCCAGCAGGGGACGCGGGCAAGGTCGGGCGAGCAGCAGTCGTGTGGGACAAGGCACGACGGGACAAGGCCGAGTCTGGGAACAGGACTCGAGCTGGGCGGCCGGACGCGGGCGTGGGATGCCGGGCGTGGCCGGCGTGCGCGGGCGCGCGCGCGCGAGGTGCGAGAGAGACCCTCCCCCCCTATAATAGGCTTAGACGGAAAAAGCCTTGTGGGGGCAGTAGACATTGAAAAGCTGAGGAGCCACTCAGCAGGGAAGACTCGACCGGAAGCAGCTAGAAGCGGACCGGATTGGTCCAGGAGGTTCGGGAAGAGTCTGGAACATTACAGAGACGGGCCCAGATGTTCGGGCCGAGACGGGCCGGTGCGGGCCGGGACGGGCCGATGCGGGCCGGGAAGGACAGAGACGGGCCGGGCGCCCGGGATGATGGAAGAACCTTCTAGGACCCTCCTAGAAGGATGTAGTACTTGAAGATTGTGGAGCATTCTAGATTGTACTTGTAGAATACTCTAGAATATGTTTGTAAGTATTGTATGTGTAGACTTGTGTGGATAATTCTAGAGATAGGTTCTAGAATATGATAGAAGTGTGTGGATTGTATAGGATGTTCTAGAGTCCTCCAAATGAGGAGGTGGAGTAGAAGATTCTAGGTTCTAGGAGTAGTATAAATAGGTAAGGGGGAGGCTCATTTGCAACCAACCCTCAAAGACTCAACATTCTTGTATTGTGAAATGTTTGTGAAATAGTGAAGTTTTCTCTCAACTCCCAAGTATAAACCCCTTCTTACACACTTAGCAACCGAGTGAGTTAGGCTTACTAGCTAGATCGAGGCAATTCTAGTCTAGTGCCGCACGGGTCCGAGGAGCTTTCGAGTGCTCAAACCCAACCCCGTGACAAATGGTATCGGAGCCACGCTAGTGGTTCAAGGAGCTTCCGTATTGAGACGTTGCTAAGAGGTTTTGTGCAAGGAGGACCGATGGAGACTACGTCCAGCGTCACCAAAGTTCAACCCGGCCAGGAGAAGGACAAGTCCAGGAAAGGGTCTAGGGACAAGTCCGTGGAAAGAGGTGTTGCCATGGAAGCACGAGTGGCTCGGCTGGAAGAAACCATGGGCAGACACGCAGATGCTCTTGAGGTATGGAGCAATGTGGCCGACCAGGTGACGGAGATGAGCGAGTCGTTGGAGGAGCTTGAGAACCGGGTGACGGGCACCCTTAACGCGTTGCGACGCGAGTTGTGTGAAGAGATCCTTGAGGCTGTCAGGAAGGAGGTTTGGTCGACGATCGCAGCCTTTCGAGAGGAGATCGTAGGGAGGATCGAGACCATCGAAGGAAGGACAGCACTGTACGAGCGGGCGATGGCCCACGGTCGGGACCAGCGGGGTACGGCACCCCATCAAATCGACATCCCCCGGCCGTGTTCGTTCCAAGGATCGAGGAATGGTAGGGAAGTGGATGACTTCCTGTGGAACATGGAGCGTTACTTTGGTGCATCGGGGATAGTAGATGATGCGACCAAGTTGCAGACGGCTCCATTCTTCTTAGCAGATGTGGCGCTGCTATGGTGGAGAAGGCGCGAAACAGAGATCGCGCGTGGTACATGTCGGATGGAGACATGGGAGGATTTCAAGGCCGAGTTCAAGCGGCAGTTTTACCCAGAGAATGTTGAGTTTGAGGTCCGGGCTAGGTTGAAGGAGTTGACACACAGCAAGGCGATCAAGGACTATGTGAAGGAGTTCCAGGAGATCGTGCTGGAGTTGCTTAGCCTTAGTGAGCAGGAAGCTTTGTTCGCGTTCGTGGATGGGCTAAAACCGTGGGCAAAGTTGGAAGTGCAGAGGGCCAAGGCACAGAACGTGTCCGAGGCGATCAAGCGGAGCAGGCCGATCGAGTTAAAACCAAATGGGAGAGCCGGAAGTCCAGGAGGGACGAGGACGGCATCGGTACGCAGGACAAGTCGTACCAGGGTGCGGATAGGGGCGCGAGGATGGCCAGGCCAAAGGACGGCAAGCAGTCAGGATGGGCTCGGACTTGCCATGGGTGCGGGAGTGCAGACCATCTCGTGGCAGCATGTCCGAAGACAAAGAAATGTGAGATTTGGTGGAGCACGGAGCATTCGACAAGGCAATGCTCGAAGTTTCCGAGGGTAGCCGCCATGGAGTACACCAAGGCACGGGATGATGCCGAGGGTGATGGAACATTGATGGCGCTTCAGGTGTTGAACTCAGCCATAGGGATGGCATCGCGGGACGGAGCACCGCTGGAGGGAAACCTGCTGTATGCGACGGGGCTGATCAATGGGAAACCCGTCAAGGCGTTGGTCGACACAGGGGCCGATTACAACTACATTGACGAGGCTGAAGCACAGAGGTTGGGGCTTCAGGTCATCGAGGGACGGGGATGGATGAAGTCGAATAATGCACCACCCGTTCGAGTTACAGGGGTCGCCAATGGGGTGCGACTAAAGATAGGCACGTGGGAACCGCGCGTGCACTTCAAGGTGACGAGCATGGATGATCGGGACATTATACTGGGCATGGACTTCCTGAGGAAGAATAATGTTGGCGTTGTTCCGCATAAGAGGGCGCTGTACGTGTGTGATCAAGACAAGCTGCAGGAATACGCTTGACCACAGAGCCTTCGAGACAAGCTATGTCGGCACTCAAGTACGTGAGGAAGCTTGAGGAGGAGCCGAGTTACCACCTTGGAGCAGTTCGGTTCATCGAGGGGCCGCCACGTCGCCGAGGACGTCGACGAAATGGGCGGGGGAGAATGTCACGGCCGACAGTCGACAACGAGACATGTGTGCGCAGACGGTCGCACAGGGTGCCGAGGGACCGACACGAGCAGGACGCCAAGGATGGCATCAGGCTGCAAGTGAAGAGTCAGCCTTCAGGACGGCGTGACCGGATGGAGAGTCACGCGAGTAAGCCGTGGGAGGAGCACGGACGCCGCTATGGGAAGCGGATCGCCCAAGGGGCATTGCGGACGGGACATGTCCGGGACTGTCCGACAGCGCAGGGGACGCAGGCAAGGTCGGGCGAGCAGCAGTCGTGTGGGACAAGGCACGACGGGACAAGGCCGAGTCTGGGAACAGGACTCGACCTGGGCGGCCGGACGCGGGCGTGGGATGCCGGGCGCGGCCGGCGTGTGCGGGCGCGCGCGCGCGAGGTGCGAGAGAGACCCTCCCCCCTATAATAGGCTTAGACGGAAAAAGCCTTGTGGGGGCAGTAGACATTGAAAAGCTGAGGAGCCACTCAGCAGGGAAGACTCGACCGGAAGCAACTAGAAGCGGACCGGCTTGGTCCAGGAGGTTCGGGAAGAGTGTGGAACATTACAGAGACGGGCCCAGATGTTCGGGCCGAGACGGGCCGGTGCGGGCCGAGACGGGCCGATGCGGGCCGGGAAGGACAGAGATGGGCCGGGCGCCCGGGATGATGGAAGAACCTTCTAGGACCCTCCTAGAAGGATGTAGTACTTGAAGATTGTGGAGCATTCTAGATTGTACTTGTAGAATACTCTAGAATATGTTTGTAAGTATTGTATGTGTAGACTTGTGTGGATAATTCTAGAGATAGGTTCTAGAATATGATAGAAGTGTGTGGATTGTATAGGATGTTCTAGAGTCCTCCAAATGAGGAGGTGGAGTAGAAGATTCTAGGTTCTAGGAGTAGTATAAATAGGTAAGGGGGAGGCTCATTTGCAACCAACCCTCAAAGACTCAACATTCTTGTATTGTGAAGTGTTTGTGAAATAGTGAAGTTTTCTCTCAACTCCCAAGTATAAACCCCTTCTTACACACTTAGCAACCGAGTGAGTTGGGCTTACTAGCTAGATCGAGGCAATTCTAGTCTAGTGCCGCACGGGTCCGAGGAGCTTTCGAGTGCTCAAACCCAACCCCGTGACAGTGCGCTAGCCTTCCCGGACTAGCGTGCGCTATCGGCCAGTATCGGCCGAGCACTCTCGGCCATGGCCCGCATGACCCGGCACCACCGACCAATTCTGCCGACCATGACTCGACCGCCCGACTCCCGCTAGCGTGCTGTCACGGCCGACAGTCGACAACGAAACATGTGTGCGCAGACGGTCGCACGGGGTGCCGAGGGACCGGCACGAGCAGGACGCCAAGGATGGCATCGGGCTGCATAAGAGTCAGCCTTCAGGACGGCGTGACCGGACGGAGAGTCACGCGAGTAAGCCGTGGGAGGAGCACGGACGCCGCTATGGGAAGCGGATCGCCCAAGGGGCATTGCGGACGGGACATGTCCGGGACTGTCCGACAGCGCAGGGGACGCGGGCAAGGTCGGGCGAGCAGCAGTCGTGTGGGACAAGGCACGACGGGACAAGGCCGAGTCTGGGAACAGGACTCGAGCTGGGCGGCCGGACGCGGGCGTGGGATGCCGGGCGCGGCCGGCGTGCGCGGGCGCGCGAGGTGCGAGAGACCCTCCCCTATAATAGGCTTAGACGGAAAAGCCTTGGGTGGAGCATTGAAAAGCTGAGGAGCCACTCAGCAGGGAAGACTCGACCGGAAGCAACTAGAAGCGGACCGGCTTGGTCCAGGAGGTTCGGGAAGAGTCTGGAAAATTGTAGAGACGGGCCCAGGTGTTCGGGCCGAGACGGGCCGGTGCGGGCCGGGACGGGCCGATACGGGCCGGGACGGACAGAGACGGGCTGGGCGCCCGGATGATGGAAGAACCTTCTAGGACCCTCCTAGAAGGATGAAGTACTTGAAGATTGTAGAGCATTCTAGATTTGTACTTAGTATTGTTCTTGTAGAATACTCTAGAATGTTTGTAAGCCTTGTATGTGTAGATAAGTGTGGATAATTCTAGAGATAGGTTCTAGAATATGATAGAAGTGTGTGGATTGTATAGGATGTTCTAGAGTCCTCCAAATGAGGAGGTGGAGAGAAGTTTCTAGGTTCCTAGGAGTAGTATAAATAGGCTTGAGGTTGGCTCATTTGCACCCAACCCTCAAAGACTCAACATTCTTGTACTTGTAAGTGATTGTGAAATAGTGAAGTTTTCTCTCAACTCCCAAGTGTTTAAACCCCTTCTTACATACTTAGCAACCGAGTGGTTAAGGCTTACTAGCTAGATCGAGACAATTCTAGTCTAGTGCCGCACGGGTCCGAAGAGCTTTCGAGTGCTCAAACCCAACCCCGTGACAAGTGGTATCGGAGCCACGCTAGTGGTTCAAGGAGCTTCCGCATTGAGACGTTGATGAGAGGTATTGTGCAAGGAGGACCGATGGAGACTACGTCCAGCGTCACCAAAGTTCAACCCGGCCAGGAGAAGGACAAGTCCAGGAAAGGGTCTAGGGACAAGTCCGTGGAAAGAGGTGTTGCCATGGAAGCACGAGTGGCTCGGCTGGAAGAAACCATGGGCAGAGACGCAGATGCTCTTGAGGTATGGAGCAATGTGGCCGACCAGGTGATGGAGATGAGCGAGTCGTTGGAGGAGCTTGAGAACCGGGTGATGGGCACCCTTAACGCGTTGCAATGCGAGTTGTGTGAAGAGATCCTTGAGGCTGTCAGGAAGGAGGTTCGGTCGACGATCGCAGCCTTTCGAGAGGAGATCGTAGGGAGGATCGAGACCATCGAAGGAAGGACAGCACTGTACGAGCGGGCGATGGCCCACGGTCGGGACCAGCGGGGTGCGGCACCCCATCGAATCGACATCCCCCGGCCGTGTTCGTTCCAAGGATCGAGGAATGGTAGGGAAGTGGATGACTTCCTGTGGAACATGGAGCGTTACTTTGGTGCGTCGGGGATAGTAGATGATGCGACCAAGTTGCAGACGGCTCCATTCTTCTTAGCAGATGTGGCGCTACTATGGTGGAGAAGGCGCGAAACAGAGATCGCGCGTGGTACATGTCGGATGGAGACATGGGAGGATTTCAAGGCCGAGTTCAAGCGGCAGTTTTACCCGGAGAATGTTGAGTTTGAGGTCCGGGCTAGGTTGAAGGAGTTGACACACAGCAAGGCGATCAAGGACTATGTGAAGGAGTTCCAGGAGATCGTGCTGGAGTTGCCTAGCCTTAGTGAGCAGGAAGCTTTGTTCGCGTTCGTGGATGGGCTAAAACCGTGGGCAAAGTTGGAAGTGCAAAGGGCCAAGGCACAGAACGTGTCCGAGGCGATTGTGATAGCGGAGCGGCTGATCGAGTTAAAACCAGCCGGGGAGAGCCGGAAGTCCAGGAGGGACGAGGACGGCATCGGTACGCAGGACAAGTCGTACCAGGGTGCGGATAGGGGCGCGAGGATGGCCAGGCCCAAGGACGGCAAGCAGTTAGGATGGGCTCGGACTTGCCATGGGTGCGGGAGTGCAGACCATCTCGTAGCAGCGTGTCCGAAGAAGAAGAAATGCGAGATTTGCTGGAGCACGGAGCATTCGACGAGGCAATGCTCGAAGTTTCCGAGGGTAGCCGCCATGGAGTACACCAAGGCACGGGACGATGCCGAGGGTGATGGGACATCTATGGCGCTTCAGGTGTTGAACTCAGCCATAGGGATGGCATTGCGGGATGGAGCACCGCTTGAGGGAAACTTGTTGTATGCGACGGGGCTGATCAATGGGAAACTCGTCAAGGCGTTGGTCGACACAAGGGCCGATTACAACTACATTGACGAGGCTGAAGCACAGAGGTTGGGGCTTCAGGTCATCGAGGGACGGGGCTGGATGAAGTCGAATAATGCACCACCCGTTCGAGTCACAGGGGTCGCTAATGGGGTGCGACTAAAGATAGGCACGTGGGAACCGCGCGTGCACTTCAAGGTGACGAGCATGGATGATCGGGACATAATACTGGGCATGGACTTCCTGAGGAAGAATAATGTTGGCGTAGTTCCGCATAAGAGGGCGCTGTACGTGTGTGATCAAGCCAAGCTGCAGGAAATACACTTGACCACAGAGCCTTCGAGACAAGCTATGTCGGCACTCAAGTATGTGAGGAAGCTTGAGGAGGAGCCGAGTTACCACCTTGGAGCAGTTCGGTTCATCGAAGGGCCGCCACGTCGCCGAGGACGTCGACGAAATGGGCGGGGGAGAATGTCACGGCCAACAGTCGACAACGAAACATGTGTGCGCAGACGGTCGCACGGGGTGCTGAGGGACCGGCACGAGCAGGACGCCAAGGATGGCATCGGGCTGCATAAGAGTCAGCCTTCAGGACGGCGTGACCGGACGGAGAGTCACGCGAGTAAGCCGTGGGAGGAGCACGGACGCCGCTATGGGAAGCGGATCGCCCAAGGGGCATTGCGGACGGGACATGTCCGGGACTGTCCGACAGCGCAGGGGACGCGGGCAAGGTCGGGCGAGCAGCAGTCGTGTGGGACAAGGCACGACGGGACAAGGCCGAGTCTGGGAACAGGACTCGAGGCCGGGCAAGACGCGGCGTGGGATGCCGGCGCGCGGCGCGCGGGCGCGCGCGCGAGGTGCGAGAGAGACCCTCCCCTATAATAGGCTTAGACGGAAAAGCCTTGTGGGGGCAAGAGACATTGAAAAGCCGAGGAGCCACTCGGCGGGAAGACTCGGCAAGGCGGCTAGAAGCGGACCGGCTTGGTCCAGGAGGTTCGGGAAGAGTCTGGAACATTGTAGAGACGGGCCCAGGTGTTCGGGCCGAGACGGGCCGGTGCGGGTCGGGACGGGCCGATACGGGCCAGGACGGACAGAGACGGGCCGGGGCGCCCGGATGATGGAAGAACCTTCTAGGACCCTCCTAGAAGGATGAAGTACTTGAAGATTGTAGAGCATTCTAGATTTGTACTTAGTATTGTACTTGTAGAATACTCTAGAATGTTTGTAAGCCTTGTATGTGTAGATAAGTGTGGATAATTCTAGAGATAGGTTCTAGAATATGATAGAAGTGTGTGGATTGTATAGGATGTTCTAGAGTCCTCCAAATGAGGAGGTGGAGAGAAGTTTCTAGGTTCCTAGGAGTAGTATAAATAGGCTTGAGGTTGGCTCATTTGCACCCAACCCTCAAAGACTCAACATTCTTGTACTTGTAAGTGATTGTGAAATAGTGAAGTTTTCTCTCAACTCCCAAGTGTTTAAACCCCTTCTTACATACTTAGCAACCGAGTGGTTAAGGCTTACTAGCTAGATCGAGACAATTCTAGTCTAGTGCCGCACGGGTCCGAAGAGCTTTCGACAAACCCAACCCCGTGACAGTGCGCTACGGCCGGAAGCCTGCGCGCTAATGGCCCAAAGTAGCCACCGGACTAACAAACTCACCTGTAACGACGCTAGTCGGCCGACAGCAAGGCGCTACCTCACGATTAAGCGCGCTACGACCGACAGTAGCGTGCGCTACCTGCCGATCCTGACCGAGTCCAGAACCTCAGAATCCCTCTGCCCAGGCCCGATAGCGTACGCTGGCCGACTCGACAGCGTGCGCTACACTGACGAGCTAGCGCGCTGTTACGGGGTTGGGTTTGAGCACTCGAAAGCTCTTCGGACCCGTGCGGCACTAGACTAGAATTGTCTCGATCTAGCTAGTAAGCCTTAACCACTCGGTTGCTAAGTATGTAAGAAGGGGTTTAAACACTTGGGAGTTGAGAGAAAACTTCACTATTTCACAATCACTTACAAGTACAAGAATGTTGAGTCTTTGAGGGTTGGGTGCAAATGAGCCAACCTCAAGCCTATTTATACTACTCCTAGGAACCTAGAAACTTCTCTCCACCTCCTCATTTGGAGGACTCTAGAACATCCTATACAATCCACACACTTCTATCATATTCCAGAACCTATCTCTAGAATTATCCACACTTATCTACACATACAAGGCTTACAAACATTCTAGAGTATTCTACAAGTACAATACTAAGTACAAATCTAGAATGCTCTACAATCTTCAAGTACTTCATCCTTCTAGGAGGGTCCTAGAAGGTTCTTCCATCATCCGGGCGCCCCGGCCCGTCTCTGTCCGTCCTGCCCGCACTGCCCGCCCCGCCCGCACCGGCCCGTCTCGGCCACGACCATCCGGGGCCGTTTACGCATTGTTCGGACTCTTCCCGAACCTCCCGACCAAGTCGGTCCGCTCTAGTTGCTTCGGCCGAGTCTTCCTGCCGAGTGGCTCCTCGGCTTTTCAATGTCCACGCCCCCACAAGGCTTTTCCGTCTAAGCCTATTATAGGGGAGGGTCTCTCTCGCACCTCGCGCGCGCGCCACAAGACGCCGGCCGCGCCCGGCATCCCACGCCCGCGTCGGCCGCCACTCGAGTCCTGTTCCCGACTTCGGCCTTGTCCTGTCGTGCCTTGTCCAACACGGCTGCTGCCGTCCGCCTTGCCCGCGCCTGCAGCGGACAGCCCCGAACATGTCTAGTCCGAATGCCCCTTGGGCGATCCGCTTCCACAGCGGCGTCCGTGCTCTACGGCTTACTCGCGTGATTCTCCGTCCGATCACGCCGTCCTGAAGGCTGACTCTTCACATGCAGCCCGATGCCATCCATGGCGTCCTGCTCGTGCCGGTCCCTCGGCACCCTGTGCGACCGTCTGCGCACACATGTCTCGTTGTCGACTGTCGGCCGTGACATTCTCCCTCGCCCATTTCGTCGACGTCCTCGGCGACGTGGCGGCCCCTCGATGAACCGAACTGCTCCAAGGTGGTAACTTGGCTCCTCCTCAAGCTTCCTCACATACTTGAGTGCCGACATAGCTTGTCTCGAAGGCTCTGTGGTCAAGTGTATTTCCTGCAGCTTGGCTTGATCACACACGTACAGCGCCCTCTTATGCGGAACAACGCCAACATTATTCTTCCTCAGGAAGTCCATGCCCAGTATTATGTCCCGATCATCCATGCTCGTCACCTTGAAGTGCACGCGCGGTTCCCACGTGCCTATCTTTAGTCGCACCCCATTGGCGACCCCTGTAACTCGAACGGGTGGTGCATTGTTCGACTTCATCCATCCGCATCCCTCGATGACCTGAAGCCCCAACCTCTGTGCTTCAGCCTCGTCAATGTAGTTGTAATCGGCCCCTGTGTCGACCAACGCCTTGACGGGTTTCCCATTGATCAGCCCCGTCGCATACAACAAATTTCCCTCCAGCGGTGCTCCGTCCCGCGATGCCATCCCTATGGCTGAGTTCAACACCTGAAGCGCCATCGATATTCCATCACCCTCGGCATCATCCCGTGCCTTGGTGTACTCCATGGCGGCTACCCTCGGAAACTTCGAGCATTGCCTTGTCGAATGCTCCGTGCTCCAGCAAATCTCACATTTCTTTTTCTTCGGACACGCTGCTACGAGATGGTCTGCACTCCCGCACCCATGGCAAGTCCGAGCCCATCCTGACTGCTTGTCGTCCTTGGGCCTGGCCATCCTCGCGCCCCTATACGCATTACCCTGGTACGACTTGTCCCGCGTATCGATGCCGCCTCGTCCCTCTGGACTTTCGGCTCTCCCGGCCGGGTTTCAACTCGATCACCGCCCGCTATCGCAATCGCCTGACACGTTTCGTGCCTTGCCCTCTCGCACTTCCAACTTTGCCCACGGTTTTAGTCCATCCACGAACGCGAACAAAGCTTCCCGCTCACTAAGGCTAGGCAACTCCAAAGACGATCTCCTGGAACTCCTTCACATAGTCCTTGATCGCCTTGCCGTAAGGCCAACTCCTTCAACCTAGCCCGGACCTCAAACTCAACATTCTCCGGGTAAAACTGCCGCTTGAACTCGGCCTTGAAATCCTCCCATGTCTCCATCCGACATGTACCACGCGCGATCTCTGTTTCGCGCCTTCTCCACCACAACAGCGCCACATCGGCTAAAAAGAATGGAGCCGTCTGCAATTTGGTCGCATCATCTGCTATCCCCGATGCACCAAAGTAACGCTCCATGTTCCACAGGAAGTCGTCCACTTCCCTACCATTCCGCGATCCTTGGAATGAACACGGCCGGGGGATGTCGATTCGATGGGGTGCTGCACCCCGCTGGTCCCGACCGTGGGCCATCGCCCGCTTGTACAGTGCTGCCCTTCCTTCGATGGTCTCTATTCTCCCTATGATCTCCTCTCGAAAGACTGCGATCATGGACCGAACCTCCTTCCTGACAGACTCAAGGATCTCCTCACACAAGTCGCGTCGCAACGCGTTAAGGGTGCCCGTCACCCGGTTCTCAAGCTCCTCCAACGACTCGCTCATCTCCGTCACCTGGTCGGCCACATTGCTCCATACCTCAAGAGCATCTGCGTGCTTGCCCATGGTTTCCTCCAGCCGAGCCACTCGTGCTTCCATGGCAACACCTCTTTCCACGGACTTGTCCCTAGACCCTTTCCTGGACTTGTCCTTCTCCTGGCCGGGTTGAACTTTGGTGACGCTGGACGTAGTCTCCATCGATCCTCCTTGCACAAAACCTCTCAGCAACGTCTCAATGCGGAAGCTCCTTGAACCACTAGCGTGGCTCCGATACCACTTGTCACGGGGTTGGGTTTGAGCACTCGAAAGCTCTTCGGACCCGTGCGCCACTAGACTAGAATTGTCTCGATCTAGCTAGTAAGCCTTAACCACTCGGTTGCTAAGTATGTAAGAAGGGGTTTAAACACTTGGGAGTTGAGAGAAAACTTCACTATTTCACAATCACTTACAAGTACAAGAATGTTGAGTCTTTGAGGGTTTGGTGCAAATGAGCCAACCTCAAGCCTATTTATACTACTCCTAGGAACCTAGAAACTTCTTTCCACCTCCTCATTTGGAGGACTCTAGAACATCCTATACAATCCACACACTTCTATCATATTCTAGAACCTATCTCTAGAATTATCCACACTTATCTACACATACAAGGCTTACAAACATTCTAGAGTATTCTACAAGTACAATACTAAGTACAAATCTAGAATGCTCTACAATCTTCAAGTACTTCATCCTTCTAGGAGGGTCCTAGAAGGTTCTTCCATCATCCGGGCGCCCCGGCCCGTCTCTGTCCGTCCCGGCCCGCATCGGCCCGTCCCGGCCCGCACCGGCCCGTCTCGGCCCTGACCATCTGGGCCCGTTTATGCATTGTTCCAGACTCTTCCCGAACCTCCTGGACCAAGTCGGTCCGCTTCTAGTTGCTTCCGGTCGAGTCTTCCCTGCTGAGTGGCTCCTCAGCTTTTCAATGTCTACTGCCCCCACAAGGCTTTTTCCGTCTAAGCCTATTATAGGGGGGAGGGTCTCTCTCGCACCTCGCGCGCGCGCCCACGCACGCCGGCCGCGCTCGGCATCCCACGCCCTCGTCCGGCCGCCCAGCTCGAGTCCTGTTCCCAGACTCGGCCTTGTCCCGTCGTGCCTTATCCCACACGACTGCTGCTCGTCCGGCCTTGCCCGCGCCCCCTGCACATGGACGATCTGAACATGTCCAGTCCGGAATGCCCCTTGGGCGATCCGCTTCCCACAGCGGCGTCCGTGCTCCCACGGCTTACTCGCGTGATTCTCCGTCCGATCACGCCGTCCTGAAGGCTGACTCTTCACATGCAGCCCGATGCCATCCATGGCGTCCTCTCGTGCCGGTCCCTCGGCACCCTGTACGACCGTCTGCGCACACATGTCTCGTTGTCGATCAAGCCGGCCGATACAAGAAGGCCCCCGGCCAGAAGCGTGCGCTACGCGGTTCTGCCGTGCTCGGCCGCTGCCCAAAGACTTCCGACAAGTTGCCGCACCGGCCCGGCCACCGCCACCGCCACGACCCGACGCCTCGATTTCCGAAAACGCACGGAACGAACACGATGAAAAGTTCGCGGACGACGTCAACGACTCGAAATGAAAAAGTAATACCATAATTAATCATACGCGACCAAGAAACGGGTCGAGACAACAATTACAGATACGGATACCCGTAACTTTCAAGAAATTACAAAATGGCGCAAAACGCCTAAATCACGATACGTGATCGAATAACCAAACCGAAGTTCACAACACGTCTAACAAAGTTAAACGGACTTGGGAAACTCAAACAATAGCTGACGAGATTCGCAAGAATCGAACTCAAGTGCGGAAAAGTCGCTAAAAAGCACGGAACTCAACAAAACAACACCGAAACAAACTCGGATGACAAAAAGTGTAGAATTAATCATTCTCAGAATGACGAAACGGTCATGAACGAGTCATCAAAACGGACTCCAGTCGAAAAAAGAAATTTACCGAAAATCGAAAATTGCGGATATTACATTCTACCCTCCTTAAAAGAAGTTTCGTCCCGAAACTTAAAACAAGTAGGGAGAAGCAATATCCCGCCAGGAAAACTCAACGAGATACACAAAAACCAAAAACTCACGCCCGACGGTGAAACGCTGCAAGAAACGCAAAGAGACATACGGCGTGAAAATACGCTCCACGGCGACTAACACAACGCCACCGGTAGAGACATAATAAAATCAACGAGTGACAAGCATCATCAAATAGACAATACAATCGAGTCGATTATCCGAACAATCACAAAACTCAACGAACGAAAATCAATACGATTGACCAACCCAACGGTTCATCAACCCAAAACGCGAGTCAACGCTGAACAAATACGGAATTCCACCGCCCAAGGGTTGGAAGATCGAAAACGAGACTAATTTCCCGAACTTAAGGGAATTACGAAGGAGCCTGAACGCTCAACAATCACGAAACGAGAACAAAAACCGAACAAACAAACGATTGAGACAACAAAAATCGAACAATCATGTCCGAAACATGCAGGATAATAAAATTCAAACAACAACTCCCACGATGACCTGGTGAGAACAGCAAGACGTGCATTCCCACAATATCCACAGGAAAGGGAATAGCGATTGAAAAGCCACAACGACAAACGAGTTATTCCGAAACAATACCACCCTCGTTCGATCAACAAAAGCAAGGGATAGGGAAAGTTCAGAAATGTTAACGAGCATAAACGAGTTGATAGAGCCAAAAATACAGAAGTTCAAAATCCGATCCACTTGAATAAAAGAACTATTAGAACCAAAAGATGTTACTTCCGAACAAGGTTTACAATAGTCGAACCGAATTCGGAAAAGTCACAGCGATAACCAGATCGACTCAAAATCAGATTATAGCTCGTTCGAATGATGAAACCAAGGTATAGAACAAGTTCAGAAGGTATCAATGAACACGAGCGAATCGATAGATTGGAGAAAGAGAAGATATAGAAGTCAAAATAGTACGGGTATTACCTTTGACCTCGCCCCCGAAACTCACCAAAACGGAACCAAGGTAACAATACAACAAGCAACCGACACAACGTGGAACAATCACCGATGCACACAATCATACCAACCCGATCTCTAACAGCTCGCATATATGCGATAAAGCATAAACCGCCACGAGGCGACAACATCCAATACCAATATCACACCCCTCACAGAGGCTACCACGACAATTGTGTGGCGAACGACTCAACGCTCACACCACCAATTCAACAACAACTCGGGGGTTAACACCCTAACGAGAGTACGAACATCACACATATATTCCCGGACCACAAATAGGAATGATAGGTTTTGAAAACGAAAACCACCTTTTGAAAATAACTTGCAAGCACCAGTTGATCTTGAGTATCATATATCAAAAAGTAGTACAAACATCGCCATCGAGACAAAAAAAAATCATCTTGCGTTTAATAAAAAAAATGAAGACACCTTTCGTTAAATTAAAACTTTTCAGCTATATTCGACCTTCGGGTCTAAGCGAATGCGTTTCTAAATCATTAGAAGTATCTCAAAATATTTTGATCCTCAAAGTAAAATAATCTTGAAACATAGCATGGCGCTAGTAGGCATCTTGAGAACACTGTGAGAAAATAATTCATTTTAAAAGTACGTCTCGAGGTTTATTTTCTAAGATACTCAAGGTTTTTCAGAAGTACAATAGGCCAAAACGCCCAAAATTCGCACGTATCAACATTCACTTAAACACATCATATCACACGCATCAAATCGCTCAAAATCACGATAGTGATATACAATCCTTAGGATATGTTTAACAACATCGTTAAAACAGCAATCGGTTTACCAAAACTGGATGGAAAACGATATCAAGAACAAAACTCCAAAAAGTCAACTCTAGGGATTCAAGAAAATACCTAGATTCGGCGAAGAACAATGGATTAGATGATGTTAAAAATCATCTAGGATACTCCAAAACACCTTTGGATGGAAGAAAAATCAGCCCAGATGCGAAACCGAGTCGCTACGTCTCAAAATCATGGAGGAAGAAGAAGAAATGAAGAAAAATGCAACTTAGATCCGGGTGTCCGGATTTATATCGACACAATTAGCGTGCGCTAATCATTAAGGTTAGCGTGCGCTATCACGGCACCAAACAAAACTCCTGACCAAAAATACACTGTTAGCGTGCGCTAACCCCAAGTGTTAGCGTGCGCTAACGAGAACTTCAGACCCAGTCCAGTAGCTCCTGGACTGCCCTGAACTACCAGGTAGCGTGCGTTATCCTCCCCTTAGCGTGCTACCAACGCACTCTTGCGCGCGCTAGCCACAAAGCGTAGCGTGCGCTAATGACCCACAGAGACAACAACAGAACATATCAGAAAAATTACATGCCGTAAACCTTTCTCACAAGGATTTACTAGGCTAAGCACAATTTCCCATGTCATTTCGAAAATGCTAAAAAGGCCAATGACGGTAATATTTTCCAAAGCTCACAAAATCATTTGTCAAACCATCATGAAATGTTCAAGGCCAAAATGCCAAAACTCGATTCAGGGAATCGGTTTTACGAAATAAAACTCAGTTTGCAAAATGCCGAAAGCCGTTTTGAAAGAACTCACGCAGCGGATAAAATGCGGTTCGAAAATACATCAGCAGTGACGACACTCCTCGTATAAACCAAATACGAGAGTCTAATAAACACATATCGTGAAATCAAAATCCACAGAAGGATTCCATCATTTAACAACTAATCAAACAAATAACTCGTGTCACACGAGGCACAACACAAAGAAGGGAGTTTAACATCCATAGGTCGCACGTAAGTGACGACCACCCCTCGATACTAATCACGACCAATGATCTCAAACGACGCGTCGCGATGCGACTAAGTCAGACAAAATCCGTTAAGACAAAACTCGACAAACACAACATGATTCGACAGCCTAGGTTTCCCCAAGCTAATTTGATTTTTAAAAATCGTATACTCTAGTTATTCGAAAATAAAACCGATAAGTTAAAAATCGTTTTCAAGACCCTTTCAAACACGACAAGGGCTTAACAGCGGTAGCATTTTATAAAATGTCCTAAAACACTTTTAAACACGACCTTTAAATACGACACAAGGTTTTATTTGAAAATACAAGGCTGGCTCGCCCAAATTCATGTCACTTTCAAAAACCCACAATACGATCAAGTCTAAGAAATTTTCAAGCATGCACGCCACATGTATTATTCTTAACAGAAACACATTGGTTGTAAATATTAATAATTAGCCAAGTACCATCAATTCCAGAACACACGCATATACGGCATTCAAAAATCACCAGTTCAACAAGCGCAACTCGGGAATACTAATTCCAAGCATATGTCAAACTATCTCTTCAAGTTTGACAGTGTAACCAAAGATCACCGATTTGGACGTATGTCGAAACCATCTATGTGAGTTTCTCAACAAACTCTGCCATCAATACCTATACCGGAACATATCAATGTTCAAAACTTCTACATCATACTGCACCCTTCGGTGTCCAACCCATCAGTACATTCGGCTCAACATACATTTAGTATATCGCAATTACCAAATGCAGATTCCATCATACAACAAAAGACTAGAGGGTCAAGCCCTCTCACAATATACCACGGAGCAAAACTCGGATCTTTCGATCACCAACGATCCCACCAACGCTATGAAGTTTAGCGATGGAAAGCTCGCAAAACGACAAACGGTCAAGCCCAGAACGGCGCACATACTCCAGAGAGACAAAGGACTGCGCAATACTAGAATCAAAAGTACACGAACCGGATGGATCGAAAAACAACTCGACAATAAGTACGAGAGAGGCAATCACAGTTCAAGAAGTGGAATTTCAATACGAGAAAACAAGAGAATCGAGTAAGGAAAACTTACGAGCACTGGATGTACTGAGATGCCGGCAGCGGTGTGACAATGTGCAAAACAAAACACAACTAGACCCAAATAACCAACAAGCCTAGGTATCCATAAACCTAGAGCTCCGATACCATTTTCTGTAACACCCCCAAGATATTCGAGGTGTATTACTGCGTCGTGGACCCCTACATGGGATCCACCAGGCTAACACAAGAAAACACCACTCGACTAACCATCTCGGTTAGCAAGGAAACAATTATTAACAACAAGAACATAAAACAACACGTCCGGTACAACCGACATAATAAACATCAACCGACAAATACAGTAACTCCAACAAAGACCAATCACAATCTGAGAGGAAAAGCCTAAGTACTCGCGAGTACAATCTATAAGTTTACAATTTGGAAAACATCCACATCAAAAGAGACAGTAGGAAATAACAAGACTCAATTGCACATGTCAACAACCTTGGCCGACATCCTCGTACCATCCCAGCCGCCGTCTGGCATTGAACATAACCTGAAATCCATAACAAGAATTTCCCCGACAACGGGTCCCCAGAGGGGTTAGCAATTACGCTAGTACAAGTATTCAAGCAAACCAATCGCTTACACATTTCATAGTACATGCACCAATATCATTTCAAAAACCAAAAGTAGACATGTCTTTTCCGGAAACAAACAGTCACAATTAATTTGCCTAGGACCGGGACGAAGCCACGAATCCCACTCGAGGCCTCTAAGGACCCTCCCGAGCTGGCCACATTCACAAAACAAATCAAGCACCACACGTCACCTAGGACCGGGACGAAGCCACGAATCCCACTCGAGGCCTCTAAGGACCCTCCCGAGCTGGCTAGCGAATCAAACTCATGAATCCAGGAAGAAGCCATAGATTCCCTCGAGGCCCCGTCGGACCCTCCCGAGGTGAGTAAAGCACACACAATATACATTACCATTTCACGTTAAGCATAAAGGTTTCCAAGAATTACTTGCCTTGAATTATTGACGACGCGACGAATGGAAAGGAAAGTCACCGACGAATGCTAGGAACCAATGAAACCAAACCTAACGATTCGAACAATACAATCACAACCATTTCTAAATGAATACGGAATTGGAATACACCCGAAAACCCGCCTACGATTCATGTATATTCGTATATAAACAACAACGAGGGCGGACCACAACCAAACCCTCTCAATTCCGTAAATATCACGAAATATACCATGAATCCGTAGGGAAACTAAGAATACCAACAAGATTAATCATATTCATCATGAATTAATCGATAAAACGGAATGAATCGGACGAAAACGCGAAAACCCCCAAATCTCCCCAAAAGTAGGGTTCTAAAGATCTAACCTTGATTCGCTGGATCGAAGGATGTTATAGGATGATTGATCAACGATATAACCTCAAGAACTTCATGGATTTGTTGTCCAACAACATGGTTTCGTCTCCAAAACCTCACCATGGACCAAGAGAAAGGAAATGAAAAATGACCGAAAAGTCGCCGTCTCTGTCATTTATATATCGGGCCGGAACTAGCGTGCGCTAGCCTTTCCCGGACTAGCGTGCGCTATCGGCCAAGATCGGCCGAGCACTCTCGCCATGGCCCGCATGACCCGGCACCACCGACCACCCCGCCGACCATGACTCGACCGCGACTCCCGCTAGCGAGCGCTACGGCCGAAGCTGCGCGCGCTTAGCCGATGGCCCAAAGAGCCACTGGACTAACAAACTCACCTGTAACGACGCTAGTCGGCCGACGGCGTGCGCTACCTCGCTAAGAAGCGTGCGCTACGACCGACAGTAGCATGCACTACCCGCCGATCCCGACCGAGTCCGAACCTCGAATCCTCTCGCCTGTGCCCGAGAAGCGTCAAGCCGACTCGGCCAGGCGCTACATCGCTGAAGCTAGCGCGCAGCTGCTCCGGCCAGAAGCGTGCGCTTACGCGGTTCTCGCCGTGCTCGCCGCGGCTCAAGATTTCCGACAAGCCGCACCGGTCCGGCCATTGCCACCGCCACGACCCGACGCCTCGATTTAAAACGCACGGAACGAACACTATGAATAGTTAGCGGAAGACGTCAAAGACTCGAAATTAAATCGTAAGACCATAATTAATCATACGCGACCAAGAAACGGGTCGAGACAACAATTACAAATACGGATACGTAACTTTCAAGAAATTACAAAATGGCCCAAAACGCCCGGAAATCACGATACGTGATCGAATAACCAAACCGAAGTTCACAACACGTCTAACAAAGTTAAACGGACTTGCGGGAAACTCGAAACAGTAGTTTCGGACGAGATTCGCAAGAATCGAACTCAAGTGCGGAAAAGTCGCTAAAAAGCACGGAACTCAACAAAACAACACCGAAACGAACTCGGATGACAAAAAGTGTAGAATTAATCATTCTCAGAATGACGAAACGGTCATGAGCGAGTCGTCAAAACGGACTCCAGTCGAAAAAAGAAATTTACCGAAAATCGAAAATTGCGGATATTACAAAAAGATCTAGTAGCAACTCCACAGAAAGCCGCACGGTGTCCTTCTTGTCCACAATCGTAGCACGTCACAGAAGATGCGGGGCAGTCACGTCGGATGTGCCCTGCTCGACCACAATTGTAGCATTTCCTTGATGCGTCCGAAACCGCTGATGTAGTTCGGGACTTCTTTCCGCCTCTAGAAGGTTATGGAGGTTTCCTAGCCGAGAAAAAGGAAGACTGGACCTTGCGGGGATCACCACTCTTATTTTCTGAAAAGTTGCCGGTCACCTTCTGCTTCTTAGCCTCTACTGATTTTTCCACCGCCGCCTCTTTCATGTCGTAGGCCAGCGCTTTGTCTTGATATTGTCGCAACGTAGTACACTCGAACCCGGACATGTACTGCTGAATCTCCGGCTTCATCCGCATATCGAAATGAAAAATCTTTTCTGCCACCGTTCTGACCAAGTGTCGCACACAAGTCAGCTGATGATTAAAAGTTTTGATTACATCACACGGATGCTTAGAACTCTGTGGTGAGAAAAACTCTCGGATCTTTGCCTCTCTAACTGGACGAGGACAATACTGTGCTTCCATCATTAGTTTGAATTCCGTCCAATCCGCATTATGATTCTCGGGTCGAATAGCTTCCCACCAATCAAAGGCCTCCCCAGTCAGAAAATACTGGGCAATAGGAACCTTCCGGTCCTCGGGACAGTTAAGACCCGCGAATATCTTCTCTAACTCCTTAAGCCAATGATCCCAAGTAAGCGCCTCAGCAGATCCGTCAAATTTTGGCGGGTGCAATTTGACCACCTCAGCAAGCCATCTGTCTCCCCGGTTATCCTCATGGTGCTGCTGTCCCATCGCCGTCTGCATGCGGTCGACTACCTGGGCGAACTGGTTTATCTGTGCCACCACCTGTTGAAGCACTCCCGGCATGTTAGGATTTGCGTCGTCATTTTCTGATCCTTGTTGCCCTCCAGAATGAGAATCGGTTCGACTAGCTGATAATTCTGGGGTAGTTGCGGAATCCTCCTGTCTCACGTTACCCCATCCACGTCCACGACCGCGTCCGCATCCACGTCCTCCTCTCAACATACTGTAAACACAATTCCTCAATATCCAGGACAAGGTTTTCGAAATAAAGCCCGTCAATACTCACAAAACAGTAATTAAGTAAAACGGTAGTATAAGAGATTAGGAGACTTACAACCACAGTCCACATGACGACTTTTGGCTGAACAGTGATGTTACGAACGACTTGTAAATCAATAACGTAAACAGACCCAACTTAAAACCCGACTGCCAAGATATCCATAAATCTTAGCTCTGATACCATATTCTGTAACACCCCGAGATATTCGGAATAATTACAGCGCCGTAAACCCTTTAAGTAAGGATTTACAAGGCTAATTTAAAAGAAAGGTAAAATATAAGACATCATCATCATCGGAAATTTAAGTTTACAAAACCGAACAACTGGTTCAACGAGTAATTAATACAACCATATCGAAATGATATTAATAAGATACGCGTACTCGAGTACTGAAATCAAACCAAGAAAACAAATCACCAACAACAACAAACATCACTGAACCCCTTCGTCGTCACGTCGCATCGTGTCGCTTTCCCTGCTCCTCGGCTACCTGAACATCACAACAAATGTCCACCCCCGAAGGGGTTAGCAAAACGATTCTAGTACAAGTATCATATTAAACAATTCGAATATGCATCAACAATACATAACAAGATACACCACATGGACTTCCGCTACCGGAATCCGACAATGCGAATCCACAAGATTCCATTAACACAGCAAGGGTATTCCAATGATCCAGCGCCCTCAGCATAGATCCCAAGATGATCCCGTCGGACCAACACGAGGTGGAAATAACCCGTCCAATGATCCAGCGCCCTCAGCCTAGATCCCAAGATGATCCCGTCGGACCAACACGAGGTGGACATCCAATCCAGCGCCCTCAGCATAGATCGTACAACGTACGCAAACACAACTCATGCATACACATATGCCAAATCATTATGTTCACCAACATGAACATACAAACACTAGATAACGAATATCATGACAATTCAACGTAATAAATCTCATGTTCAACAACATGAATAATCACACGCATGCTCAAAATACCAATATTAATATATTACGATACTTGCCTCGAAGATGGCAAGAACGAAACACTTCAATGATCTCAACACACTCGAAGGCCGCCTTCTTCGATCAACGTAGCAAACTCGAACCTTAACAAAAGAAATGATATACAAATCATCTCAAGTCGAACGATGGCCTAACAATCGATCTACGGCCCAAAAGCTCAAAATATGCACTGCTGAACCACTTAGCGTACGCTACGCACTCTATGTAGCGTGCGCTAAGCCTGCCTGTTAGCGTACGCTATCGTATAAGCCTAGCGTACGCTAGCCATGGACTGCCAGTTCTCTCTGATCAGCCGACTGACTCGGCTGATATCATAATGTACGTTACGTACCACACGTAGCGTGCGTTAACTTATCCCCGATAGCGCACGTTAACTAACGTATGTTAGCGTGCGCTAACCGTGCATGGCAGATTACTACTAACAGAAAACTGGATTGAATGGTGATGAACTCATGAATTCTATGGTGATAAAACAAATCATCCCCGAGCATATCATGCTAATAAGGTTTGTGGAAGTTCTATACGTACTGAATGACTATGAGATACAAAGATACAGATAATCATCTCAACACCATAATTCATCTTAGATCTTCAAGAAAATATTCTAAGTTCCATTCGTCCTACGTTCCAAAACGCATGATTCCAATGTGTAAAACATAACAATCTAGGTAATATCCGTTTACTGATCATAAATCGATTTGAAAATGCTTAGGAGTCCATATACTAAGATGGTTCAAAGGTTCATACGATATATAGTGCCGATACGTCAAAAGTATCCTTCTAACACAAGATGATCGATTATAAACGAAATAACTGATTATACAAACATGATCAAATCGTCCTTGAGAACACTACTAATATTGGTGAAGAATCACCTACCTCAAAATAGTGAAGAACAAGGAGAAAATCGAAGCAATCCAACGTCGAAGGCTCGAACACCAATCCTCAATGATCCACAATCTTCAATCACGAGCTAGAATGTTGATATGAGGTGTTTGGGATGTAGGAAGTTATACTCTAAGTATAAGAATTCGGATGTGGGAAAAGAAAGGACTGAAAATACGAAAAGGATGATGTCCTATTTATAAGAAATGGTTATTAGCGCGCGCTAGTCCCTGCTCGTAGCGTGCGCTAACGTCTCACTGACTTCACTGTACTCAGCACTTAGCGTGCGCTATTCACATGCCTGTAGCGTGCGCTAAGGCGTTGACTTGGCTTTTCCCGAAAGCCGTCCAGGTTCATCCCGACACAATCCGACAAGGGTCCCCGGCCTGATTTCACCTACTGCACGTCTCAATCAAATTGACCACGCATAGCGTGCGCTAATATTCCTTTGTAGCATGCGCTATGGATCCATGTTAGCGTACGCTACGCATAGTCGCTAGCGTGCGCTACATGCGCAGAATTACAATTTAAATCACATTCATGAAATCATACGCTCAACAACATCGGATTATGAAATACGGAGAATAGTACTCAGACAAAAGTACAATCATTACAATATCACAAGTTCCAAATACATATCAGAAATCTCGGGTATTACACAACATACTTCCGCAACTGAGAGACATGAAACACATTATTAATTCGGCTCAACGCCGGAGGTAAAGCCAATCGATAAGCTAACTCGCCCACTCGATCCAAAATCTCAAACTGCCCAATGAATCTCGGACTCAATTTTCCCCTCTTCCCAAAACGGAAGATACCACGACTCGGGGATACCTTGACCAACACGTGGTCACCCGTCTCGAACTCTAGTGGTCGACGACGATTATCTGCATACGATTTCTGTCGACTCTGAGCGGTCAACAAACGACTTCTGATCAAAGCTACCTTCTCACGGGCGGCTATAAGCATATCGGGCTCGGTGCCCAATGATTCTGATAAGTCGTCCCAACACAACGGGGATCGACAACGACGACCATACAGGGCCTCGTAAGGTGCCATCTTAATCGAAGCATGCCAACTATTATTATACGTGAACTCGATCAATGGTAGTTGGGCTTCCCAATCGTCTTTCCAATCGAGGACGCATGCCCTCAACATGTCCTCTAATGTCTGAATGGTTCTCTTTGATTGTCCGTCGGACTGAGGATGACAAGCGGTACTGAGATTAAGTTGGGTTCCCGTAGCACGATGAACTGATTTCCAAAAATGCGACAAAAACCGTTCGTCACGATCGGAAACGATACTTTTAGGAGTACCGTGCAGTCTGACTATCTCTTTGATGAACAGTTGAGAAAGTCTCTCGGGACCCCACGTCTCCTTGATCTCAAGGAAATGAGCTGATTTAGTTAAGCGGTCCACGATCACCCAGATCGTATTCATGCCACGACGACTCGTCGGCAAACTCGTGATGAAATCCATAGAAATGTCTTCCCACTTCCATTCGGGAATGGGAAGAGGTTTCAAAGATACCCACGGCCATCGATGTTCAATCCTGACTTGTTGACAGGTTAAGCATCTCGAAACAAATTCTGCGACTTCTCGCTTCATATTACTCCACCAGTAATTTTGTTTCAAGTCCTTGTACATCTTGCTAGACCCCGGATGAACAGAATAAGGGGTAGCATGAGCTACTCTCAAAATAGAGTTTCAACTCGTCATTCGCCGGTACGCACAACCGATTCTTAAATCTCAAAAGTCCATCCTCGTGGACCACGAATCCAGGGGCTTTCCCCTGAGCCACATCCTCACGGATGCGCAACAATGATGGGTCCGAACCCTGATTCTCTCGGATTGCCTCCTCGAGTGACGATGAAATCTCTAACATACAAAGCTGTCCCTGAACTCGCTGAAGCCAGACCTCGATCTCGGGTCTAAGGAATTCTCTTTGAAGCTCCTTCGAATCAAGCGGACAAGCATCTGTTCGTGAACAGACTTACGACTCAAGGCGTCGGCGACAACGTTCGCCTTGCCCGGGTGGTAAAGGATCTCAATATCGTAATCTTTGATTAATTCCAACCACCGTCTCTGTCGCATATTTAACTCATTCTGAGTAAATATATACTTTAAACTCTTATGATCGGTGAATATCTGACAAGTAACGCCATAAAGATAATGACGCCAAATCTTCAATGCGAACACCACGGCTGCTAGCTCCAGGTCGTGAGTCGGATAATTAACCTCGTAAGGTCTCAATTGCCGTGAATCATAAGCAATAACCTTCCCATTCTGCATGAGTACACATCCGAGACCCTGTCCGGACACATCACTATAAACCACAAATCCCTCCGTCCCTTGCGGCAAGGAAAGTACAGGTGCTGACATTAACCGGCTCTTGAGTTCCTCAAAACTCCGTTGACACGCGTCGGACCATGTGTATTTCTTATCCTTCTGTAAAAGGCTCGTCAGGGGTTGAGTGATTCTAGAAAATCCCTCTAAAATCACCGATAATAACCCGCTAATCCGAGAAAACTTCGGACTTCCTTAACATTCTTCGGAGGTAACCAGTCTCGGATAGCCTCCGTCTTCTGAGGGTCGATACGAACTCCGTCTGATGAAATTACATGTCCGAGAAAAGTCACTTCGGACATCCAGAACTCACATTTGGAAAACTTCCCATAAAGTTGTTCTCGTCTCAACACGTCAAGCACTTGATGAAGGTGGAACTCGTGTTCCTCTAGGTCACGAGAATAAATCAAAATGTCATCGATGAAGACAACAACAAACTGGTCCAAAAAGTCGATGAAAACCCGATTCATTAACTCCATGAATACCGCAGGTGCATTAGTCAATCCAAACGGCATAACCACAAACTCATAATGACCATAGCGTGTTCGAAACGCCGTCCTCACGATATCCGACTCTCGAATCCGCAACTGATGATATCCAGATCTTAGGTCGATCTTGGAAAATACTGAAGCTCCCTGAAGTTGATCTAAGAGATCATCAATACGGGGTAAGGGATACTTATTCTTGATTGTCACCCTGTTCAACTCCCGATAATCGATACACAAGCGAAAAGAACCATCCTTCTTCTTGACAAATAACACTGGTGCTCCCCACGGGGACGCACTCGGTCGAATATAACCCTTCTCGAACAACTCCTCAAGTTGGTTCTTTAATTCCTGCATTTCTGTCGGGGCCATCCGGTACGGTGCCTTCGATATCGGGGACATACCAGGCTCCAACTCAATCGTGAATTCCACATCTCTCTGTGGAGGCAAACCAGGTAACTCGTCTGGAAAAACATCGGCATATTCTCTCACTACCGGAATGTCCGTCAACATTACTGATGATTTCCCGGTTTTGGTCATATAGCACCAATAACCAACACACCCCTGATTGAGTAATCTCACTGCTTTCATCAAATTAATGACCTTACGAGCAGTAGGGATTACCTCCACGAAACACACATTCAACCCCATAAATGCGAAATGATAGTGATCATACGCTTACGGACACTAATGATGGCATCATGACGATCCATCCAATCAATACCCAAGATGACGTCGTCCCTCGGCAAATCTACTACGATTAGGTCCGCTGGCCATACACGACCATGAAACTGAATCGGACAATTCTGAATCTCACAATTACCGATAATTCGTCTACCATCAGGTAGGCCTGTTGGGATTCCGAAAATAAAACGAAATACGCAGCGGAAATAAAAACGAATCCGAAACAAGATCGATCAAGCAACGTATATACGAAAAATAAATACGAAGATAAAGATCATACCCTTGAAGCCTTTGAAATAATTCTTCGTAAAATTGGATGACGATCACGAACCTCGTCCCGAACACGAAATCCCTTTGTTCCAAGCACCGAAAGTTCGAAGCCTCTACTTCACACGCGTCGGAAGTTGCCCGGAAAAATTTCGACGAGACTCCGTTCTCCAAGAACACGGCTAGGGAACTCGTAGGAATTTTTTCTCTCAATTTTTCTTAACTTTTATAACACCTCTAAGATGAAAATTATAGAAAAGAAAAAAATTTCTCCTCCCTCACTAAAAGCTCACGGCAGGCAGCTCCAATGAATGGGTATAAGTTGTGTGTAGTTATCACATCTCATCATTTATAATGTAATGATATATATATTATAAAGGAATAATTATTCCTTTACAACTATCATTCACAATTATGTGGGAATCTCAACTCTAAGTGAGTTCCCACACACATGCAAGATCATGCCATGCCATGAGGAGTGGGTGGCCACAAGGAAGTTTCCTAGAAAACGAGCCGAGCCACTCGGCTCGTGTACCGGACGTTCGTCAAACGACTCCGTTAAATACACTCCTTTTAATCATCAATGTATTTATATTAATTAATTAATCTAATTAATTAATTATATCAAATACAAATTTATATTTCTCTAAGAAATATAATTTATGAATTAAATTAATTACCGGTAACTTAATTTAAATTCATAAGACCGATATTTGATTTATCGATAAATCATAATTAGATATCGATATCTAATATTAATAGAGAGATAATAAATTCACATTTATCCGTCAACGCTCACGATGCGCGACTCCGTAGGTCCGTCTCAACCGGCATTGGGAGGAACTAATGAGTGCGGGCGGCACTTAGCGACTAGCGGGCCGCCTTTGTAAACCCCGCGAGAACGAATGAAGGGATCATTCCGAACCATTATGTCGTGAATACTATATACGTATAGACCCTTCATCGAGATGTCCGGTCAAGTCTTGGGTCACGGTAAAGTCAAACCCTACTGTTGACTAAACTCTATACATGTGTTAATGCAAATCAAGACCGATCGATTAATAGTGTATCTAATACGACTATATCGAGAATGCTTTGGCCAAAGACTTATGATCTTATTTGCCATTAACCGTATAGGACATTCGCCGCTCACTAACGGAGATAGAATCCTTTCTTGGCGTACGGTAAAGATCGCTACCGCCCGTATAGTCCGCACTTCGAGGTCGACTCGGCAATTAAGCAAATGAGTCTAACTACTCTAATGACAAACTAAACGTCACAGGCACATCTTCTCGAACCCTCAAGTCAAAGGTCCACGTATACTATCACAACCTTTCGATTCGTCATCGACTCTCCGAGAGTGAATACCGTGTGGTGAATCGAGTATGAGTCGTGTTCGAGTATCTTGGGCCCCACCAATATACTTATAACTATGCTATCAAGACGTGCACACGTCCTAGCATCAGTTATACAAGTCATATTAAAACTTAATGCCCATTTTAAGTTTATTGACTTGCGAAAAATTTACGTAAATAAACTTTAAACACTTCCAGTACATTTTCTCTTATCCCATAACGAGAATGGAATGTTCGATTTATTTACATGGACTTCACTTCAATGTTTACTAAGTCAAGAATGCAATTGAAATACAATAAACAGTGAATGAATCGTATTGCCTTTTTATTAATTATTCCATAATTACAAGTATAATGCCCTGACTCTCTCATCCCCTGAGTGGCATTCGAGGGCATATTCCTAACAATCTCCCACTTGCACGCAATGCCACACATCATGGTATCCAATACCCATGTTCTTCAGATGTCTTTCCAAGACGGCCTGAGATAATGGCTTAGTCAGCGGGTCAGAGACATTGTCTTCTGAGTCTACTCTTTCCAATGAAACATATCCTTTTTCCACCATCTCTCGAACGATGTGGTACTTTCTCTCTATATGCTTGGTGTTGTGGTGAGCCCTCGGCTCCTTGGCTTGGCGGCGGCTCCATCATTATCACGAGAATAGTGATATAGGCAACTCCGCGTTAGGCACCACTTGAAGTTCTTGTATAAACACGCATCCAAAATGCTTCTTTGCTAGCCTCGAGGCGGCTTGATACTCTGCTTGGCGGTGGAATCTGCAGTAGCGGTTTTCTTGGAGCTTCTCCAAGATCTGCTCCTCCATTGAGAGTAAATAAATACCCGGATGTCGACTTAGAGTCGTCATTGTCTCCTTGAAAATCGAATCGGTGAATCCAATCACCTTGATTCTCCACCACCATAAGTAAGAACTAAATCTCTAGTTCTTCTTAAGTACTTAAGAATGTTCTTTACGGCGGTCAATGTTCCCTTCCGGGTTTGCTTGAAATCGACTTACCATACTCACGCGTAGGCTAAGTCGGTCTCGTACACAACATAGCGTACATGAGGCTACCTTTGCCGAGGCATAGGGTACCTTACTCATCTCTCTCTTGTCTTCCTCACTTTGAGGACACATTTTCGTGGTGAGATGAATTCCATGTCGCATGGGAAGGAACCCTCTTTTAGATTCATCCATCTTGAATCTTCTCGGGATTTTATCGATATAAAGGGCTTGGGAAAGTCCTATCATTCTTCGTGGTCTATCTCTGTAAAGACGGATCCCTAGAATATAGGAAGCTTCTCCCAAGTCTTTCATGGAGAACGTTTTAGAAAGCCAAGCTTTCACGGTCTTTGAGCATTGCTACGTTATTTCCTATAAGCGAATATCATCTACATATAGTACTAAGAACGCAATGTTGCTCCCATCGACCTTTTTGTAAACACACGGTTCCTCCTCATTTCGTTCAAGTCAAAGTCCTTAAGCGCTTCGTCAAATCGAAGGTTCCAACTCAGAAGCTTGCTTGAGACCATAAATGGCTCGTTGCTTACACACTTTATGAATATTAGCTTTGGACACAAAACCTTTAGGTGTTCCATATAGATTTCCTCCTCGAGGTATCCATTTAGAAAAGCCGTTTTGACATCCATTTGCCATATTTCATAATCATAATAGCGGCAATGGCAAGCATCATGCGAATCGACTTTATCATAGCTACGGGCGAGAAGGTATCATGATAATCGATTCCTTCCCTTTGGGTATAACCCTTTGCCACAAGCACGGCCTTATAGGCATCAACCTTGCCATCCCCATCGGTCTTTCTCTTATAGATCCATTTATTTCCAATAGTCCTCATGCCGGTTGGAAGATCTACTAGAGTCCGGACACGATTGGTATGCATCGAGTCTATCTCGGCTTTCATTGCTTCTTGCCATTTATCGGAGTCTACATCCACTATCGCTTGGTCATAGGTGACAGTCGTTTTCACTGCTATCGGGTGTGTCGTGGAGACCCGGTTCCTCGACATGTGTATAGCCATACCTCTCGAGTAAGTGAGATACCCTATCGGACCTTGAAGTGGAGGCTATGTTACAATAGGTTCGGTTCTTGATCCACGATCGGATGTCTCCTTAGGACTTTCATTATGCTCTTCCAAAGAGATATTTCTACGAGCCACCTTCTGAATGAATTCATCCTCAAGGAAGTGCGCTTGTAATGCCACAACGACCCTATGGTCTTGGCATGTAGAATAGATAACCCATCGAGTCCTCTGGGTATCCTATGAAACGTCCTTTTATGGACCTCGCTTCGGTTGTCCACCTTAGCCTTTTTGACATAGTGGACATCCCCAAATCCTTATGTGATTAAGGCTTGGTTTCTTACCCTTCCACATCTCATGCGGAGTGATAGGAACAGATTTGGAAGGACATCTATTTAGGATATAGGCGGTTAGTAAGGCATACCCCACGGGTAAATAGGTAAATCAGTGTAATTTAACATGGAGCGAACCATGTCCAACAAAGTCCGATTTCTCCTTTCGAAACACCATTTAAGCGTGGGGTTCTGGAGGCGTGAATTGTGAAGCTATTCCATGTTCCTTAAGGAACTCATCAAACTCAGTGCTCATATATTCGCCACCTCGGTCCGACCGAAGTGCTTTGATATGACATCCAGTTTGTTTTTCAACTAGGGCCTTAAATTCTTTGAATTTAGCAAAGGCTTGATTTATGTTTTATTAAGTACACAATCCCATACCTAGTATGATCATCGTGAACGTTATGAAATATTGATATCCGTCTCGGGCTACTTCTAAAGCACCACAAACATCGGTATGCACCAATCCAAGTTTATCGGACCCTTTCAAAAGTCCTGTGAAGGGGAACTTAGTCATTTTGCCTCTAAGGCAAGATTCACAAGTTAGATAGGGTTCTACACCCAATGGACTTAAAAGTCCATCTTTCTCCATTTTCGAACCTTGGTCGACCAACATGACCAAGTCTAAGGTGCCATTTAAGAGCTTGATTAGTATCTTGCCTACCACGTTTCCTAGTTATAGTGTTCATTTCTTGTTTTATTTTGCATGTTCGGATGATATAAACCATTCAACAATGTAGTCATTCCAACCAATTTATTTCGAAAATAAATTTTACAACCGCCATTGCCAATGAAGAAACAAAATCCTTTCCGGTCCAAGACTGGAATGGATACAATGTTTTTATGCCCCTTGGGCAAAACAAGTACTTCATCTAATGTCAAAATAAAACGATTCTAAACCCGAGAAGGATTGATCCAATATCGGTTGCCTCGACACTTTGTCCGCTTCAACAGTGATCATTATTTCCCGACTTCAAGTTTTTACTTCGTTCGGATCCCGATTCATAGTACAAATGTGAGAAGTGGCACGAATCGAGAATCCGAGAAGCGAGAATATACGATGGCGGAACAATTAGTTTCAAAAACAAAAAGTTCCGTGCACGATGCGCCATTAATCTTGGGACAAGTCCTTCGCGATGTGACTCACCGCATTCAAGGCATTTGTCCGTAGGTTTTGGACCGTCTACCTTTTGAACCTTTCGGGCCTTGCCCTTTCCTTTTGCACCCCTTTCTTGGGTTTGTCTTGCTCGTAGGTCTTTTCTTCTTGTTCTTGGACCTCTTAGGCCCGGAAGAAATCACAAGAGCAGCCTCTCTCGGTTTAGTCTTCATGTTAGGCTGCGCGTTGCAGTTTATTCATTAGCCCAGCTAATGTGCATGTAATTTCATTACAGTTGAAATTCATTACAAACTGCGTGAAAGAGTCAGGTAGAGATTGAAGGATGAGATCAATTTGAACGGATAAATCCATATTAAAGTTGAGAACCTCGAGCCTCTCAATCATAGAGATCATCTTGAGGACGTGGTCTCCCACTTTGTCCCCTTCTTTCATCCTAGCACTGAACAACTGCTTTGATATTTCATATCTAGCGATCCTACATGCTCTCCATAAAGTTCGGTCAAGTGTGCGAGAATCTGCCTAGCAGAAGTCATTTTCTCATGCGCTCTCTGCAGCTCATTAGTCATTGAGCCCATCATAAAACCACGGACTAGCACATCATCCTTGACCCATATTTCATGGACGTCAATGTCTTCCCGATTACCCTAGTCGGATTGGAGTCGGTGGAATGTCCGCCTCCAAGACGTATCCCGAGACTCCATCGAGTACAATCATCGATTCGCAACTTGATCAACAAACTTAGGGCCAGTTAGGAGATTCTTTTCAAGTAGTATTGCAAGTGGGTTTTTAGCCATTTTAGAGAGATTCAATTTCGTTTTCTGCAAAGATTTAGACAAGATTAAATTAGTGACTTGTTTTATTATGACCGAGTATAGAATTTAAGGGCTTGTATAATTCTTATCTCGGCTCCCACTAATTTTATCGGAATTATACACTCCCATGTTATAATCCGGAAATCATGATTAGAACGACTTCTTAGTGGTGATCAAGTTCTTTACAAATTTTAACAGACGCAACCTATCAGGTTTCTTGTCAATTAATTTCTGTAAAGTGGTGTCTAACACCAACCCGTCTAACGGATGGTTTGATCTTCTTTTACCCATAGTCTTCATACCCTCAACCTATCGGGTTTCTTGGCAATCCGGACTATCTAAGTTGTTGACCATCAACGTCTATCGGTTTGACTATTGAATCTCACCCGGCAACCTATCAGGTTTCTAGGGGCGAAATTTATCACCAACCGAAGGCATCTAATGCACTCAAGAATTTTTCAACCTCTACCAAATGTACTACCCCGATAACTCGGAAGCATAGCACATCAGCTCGGGTATCAATTTTCTACGAGTTTGATGGAGGGTAGGAAACCTCGTAACCTTTTTCAAACTTAGTCTGTTTGTTGTCGGGAGAATTTCGCGATTAATGTTACACTTTGCACATTAATTCATTTATACGCGCGTTTGTATGTTTGTCAATCATTCAAAATGAAAAATAGAAAATAGTAACCTAGTTACTACCAACATATAGCTCATGGACCTAATTCTTAAGTACTGGGCCAAGCGAATGACCCAATAAATAAAAAAAATACAGTCTTCGATTCTTCGTCTTCTCGGTCGGTTGTCTTCGGTCTTCGTCATACCCAAAATAATACTTACATCATTGAAAAAATGCATCCTATACAAATTTTCTAGTAAAAATAAATAGGCTCAAAACGGCCTTTACAACCCAATCGAATCGAACAAATCAAAATCTAAGTCCACGAGCTATATCACCATCACATAAGGATTCCATACAACATGTAATGGAAACGAAATTAAACAATTAATTTTAATATAAATTAATCTAATTAATCTATAAAATTAATCTATTCAATTTCTACTATATTAATCCAATTAATATAAAGTGGCATTAAAATTAAATAATCAATTAATATATTAATCCAATCAATATAAAATTAATCTATTCAATTTTAATGGTATTAATCAACTTAATACTAATAATCATCATTTTAATTCGCTCAAGTAATCCGCCAAAAATAATATTCTCGTTTAATTTATTTCCCTTAACTCAAAAATATTCCAAATATTAATTTAGTCAAATTAAAATCGATTAAAAATTCGGAAATAATTACAACGAAATATAAACTTAAAAGCGGAGTCGGACAATCGGTTTAGGCCCACCGCGGCGATTCAAAATCGGGCCAAAAACCGAGGGTGCTGGCCGAGCCAGCTTTCGGCGGTGGCCGATCATTCTAAACCTGGCCGAGCACTCTCGACCTGGCCGAGTCATGGCCGAAAGCACGCTCGGCGGCTGAAGCGACGGCCAGCGATCTTTGCGGCTGCTGCCAATGACCGTTTCTTCGTTTTCGGCGTTTCCAAAAACGTGATGCTACAACGAACAATTTAAAATCTAAAATTATTCCAAATATGATTCTAAATCATAATCATCATCCAAAAGCATTCAAAATGCACAAATAATCGTATATACGATATCATTGACCTCGCTCCGATACCACTGTTGGGATTCCGAAAATAAAACGAAATACGCAGCGGAAATAAAAACGAATCCCAAACAAGATCGATCAAGCAACGTATATACGAAAAATAAATACGAAGATAAAGATCATACCCTTGAAGCCTTTGAAATAATTCTTCGTAAAATTGGATGACGATCACGAACCTCGTCCCGAACACGAAATCCCTTTGTTCCAAGCACCGAAAGTTCGAAGCCTCTACTTCACACGCGTCGGAAGTTGCCCGGAAAAATTTCGACGAGACTCCGTTCTCCAAGAACACGGCTAGGGAACTCGTAGGAATTTTTTCTCTCAATTTTTCTAAACTTTTATAACACCTCTAAGATGAAAATTATAGAAAAGAAAAAAATTTCTCCTCCCTCACTAAAAGCTCACGGCAGGCAGCTCCAATGAATGAGTATAAGTTGTGTGTAGTTATCACATCTCATCATTTATAATGTAATGATATATATATTATAAAGGAATAATTATTCCTTTACAACTATCATTCACAATTATGTGGGAATCTCAACTCTAAGCGAGTTCCCATACACATGCAAGATCATGCCATGCTATGAGGAGTGGGTGGCCACAAGGAAGTTTCTAGAAAGCGAGCCGAGCCACTCGGCTCGTGTCTGGACGTTCACAAACGACTTCGTTAAATACACTCCTTTTAATCATCAATGTATTTATATTAATTAATTAATCTAATTAATTAATTATATCAAATACAAATTTATATTTCTCTAAGAAATAAAATTTATGAATTAAATTAATTACCGGTAACTTAATTTAAATTCATAAGACCGATATTTGATTTATCGATAAATCATAATTAGATATCGATATCTAATATTAATAGAGAGATAATAAATTCACATTTATCCGTCAACGCTCGATGCGCGACTCGTAGGTCCGTCTCGGCCGGCATTGGGAGGAACGATGAGTGCGGGTAGCACTTAGCGGCTAGCAGGCCGCCTTGTAAACCCCAGAGAACGAATGAAGGGATCATTCCGGAACCATTATGTCGTGAATACTATATACGTATAGACCCTTCATCGGATGTCCCGGTCAAGTCTTGGGTCACGGTAAAGTCAAACCCTACTTGTTGACTAAACTCTATACATGTGTTAATGCAAATCAAGACCGATTGATTAATAGTGTATCTAATACGACTATATCGAATGCTTTGGCCAAAGACTTATGATCTTATTTGCCATTAACCGTATAGGACATTCGCTGCTCACTAACAGGAGATAGAATCCTTTCTTGGCGTACGGTAAAGATCGCTACTGCCGTATAGTCCGCACTTCGAGGTCGACTCGGCAATTAAGCAAATGAGTCTAACTACTCTAATGACAAACTAAACGTCACAGGCACATCTTCTCGAACCCTCAAGTCAAAGGTCCACGTATACTATCACAACCTTTCGATTCGTCATCGACTCTCAGAGTGAATACCGTGTGGTGAATCGAGTATGAGTCGTGTTCGAGTATCTGGGCCCACTAATATACTTATAACTATGCTATCAAGGCGTGCACACGTCTGGCATCGATTATACAAGTCATATTAAAACTTAATGCCCATTTTAAGTTTATTGACTTGCGAACAATTTACGTAAATAAACTTTAAACACTTCCAGTACATTTTCTCTTATCCCATAACGAGAATGGAATGTTCGATTTATTTACATGGACTTCACTTCAATGTTTACTAAGTCAAGAATGCAATTGAAATACAATAAACAGTGAATGAATCGTATTGCCTTTTTATTAATTATTCCATAATTACAAGTATAATGCCCTTACTCTCTCATCCCCTGAGTGGCATTCGAGGGCATATTCCTAACAAGGCCAATAACATAAGGCTCACAACTAGTAGCACTACCCAGACGTAGTCTACTCAAACATGACTCGGAAATGAATGAATGCGATGCACCAGTATCAAAAAGGGTACACACAGGTTGAGATAGAATATCGAGTGTACCTGAGATCATTCGGGCCTCTGGATCATCGGTCTTCTTCATCTCATAAATCCGGGGCTTGCTAGTCCCGACCGACGCTCCGTCACTGGCTATAGGTTCCACCTTTAGTCGCTCCTGTCGTTTTAAACGACACTGATTGAGTGGCCTGATTCTGAACGGCTGACTGCCTAGGGGCCTAAGATGACGTCTGAGTAGGTTTGGAGTCCCTACGGCAAAAACGGGCCTTATGCCCAGCAATCCCACAATTATGACATGTGATAGTCTGTCTCGGACACTTGGTACTGAGATGACCAAGATCCCCACAATTAAAACAGGTGATGGCCGAACTGGCCGCTCGAGACTGAGATTCCGCGGGTTTAGATGACACAGGAGGTCGCTCAGAAAAAGCAGAGCCCGCACGCGGTTTCTTGAAAGCGGCCTGACTGCCGTCAGACTGATTACGGTTCTTGGACTTCTTGCTAGCAGATGAAGGTTGCTGCTTAGCAATCTCCTTAGCAGTAAGCTCATAGGTAAGAGCTTTCTCGATGAATTCGGCTAACGTGGTGTAATTATGATTAAGCAACTGAAGTCTCATACGGGGTTTCAGCCTCTTGCTGAAATACTTAATCTTATCTGCCTCGGAATGAATGATAGATGAGGCGAACGGAAGAAGTTCCTGAAATTTCTCGGCAATGGCGAGAACATCCTCGTCTGCTGAGGGGTCGGGGGTGAGTAATTCTGACAGCTTGGCCTCTCTGAGTGGGGCCGGATAATACCTCTCCATCATGAGAGTCTTGAACTGCTCCCAAGTACATGTTCCTTCGGTGGGCTTCAACGACAACCACCAAGAATGTGCGCTCTTACACAGGTAGTAAGCCGCAACAGAAACTTTGTGTCCTTCGGGACACTCTACCATAGCAAACAACTTCTCGAAATGTTCGAGCCAATGAATAATATCCGCCGGCTCAGACGAGCCCTCAAAAGTAGGTGGCCTCTGGCGAGAGATGTCGCCGATGATATTGCTCACAATCCTCTCTTGCCTCTGAGGTGGCGGCGGAGGAGCCTGCTGATTTTGATTGACGGAGTTATGCATCATCTCCATCAGCTGTGCCATCTGGGTCATTTGGGCCATCATGCCCTGCATAAAAGCGAGTGGGTCAACCCGAACACCTTCTGACTGAGCCGTGTCCCGGGTACGACTCCCCGTTAGCGAGTGATCGCGTCCAGGTGAATGAGTGGCAGCGTCGCTGCTCGATGAATTAGCATTATTTCTCGCGTTTGCACGTGTATTCACACGAGCCCTCGGGATTCGGCCCGCTCCACGGCCTCGTCCTCCACGTCCTCTTCTTGCCCTCTCCATACTGAAGTAGGAAAGTCACATGATGATTATATTTCCCGCATGAATATCACGTTATGATTATGACATTAGATGATGAAAATGAGCATACGCGCTCTAACACAGTGATTACATGAATGATTAACTGACGTGACATGATTATCTGATGAAATTACTGAAATGATTATCTTGAACAAGTTAACATGATTAATGATTCGATCTTCCTGATCAACAACTGAACAATGAAATGAATTGAGTGATTAATGAGTTAACCTGACCGTCCTGGTCAAAATGACAATGATGATTGAGGATTGTTAACTGATGAATTATGAATGAATGATTATTGCCAGAAATTATACCATGGCATTAGAAATCTTACAGTTCTTGGTCTGATTGGCTCGGCATTTGCACAGGTCACACGTGACGCGAAAGTCTAATGATACTAGACCGATGACGATGATTTCAAATGAGACATGACTTGGAGGGTAGTATTCAAAACCACTCTCCGATACCAACTCTATAACACCCCAAACTAGGCGGATATTACAGTGTCGTGAATCCCCGACTGGGACCCACCAGGCAAATGAAAATGATGAATTAAATAATATAATTGTAGTACCGAACCACATTATATTACCAATTACTCCGATGAGGAGTTTAAGTACAACACACCAGGACTAAACCGAATACTAGTATATTTTATATGGAGATAAAATACACCACCCTGAACAATTAAACATCTCAACGGAATTTGCAGCGGAAAATACAAATGACGGAATAATCAAAATGATCAAAATGATCAAAGAAACGAAATGACTGGGGCCCCTACTAGTATCACTGGACTCTCGCCAAAGATGCTCTTCCGTGCCTTTGCCTTGCCGTGACACGAAAACAAAATCCCCAACGGCCGCCATACGTAACAACAATCCTCAAGTGTTGAAATAACACAATCATGAATTAATGAAGTTATGAAGTATCCTTAGTTATGAATTACGGCAAGAGGAGTATCATAGTACGCCCGTAATGTTGCATGCAAGTGTACAAGACGAATGACCGGACACACCCGTCCTTGTACCTAATTAGTCTCACGGAGGTAAGCGTTACCGTGTGCACGGTCCAATGTATCGGTGAACCCAAAACATGACCATCGTGTGCCCGACTAAAAATTCCACACAGCCACACCCGACCACGCAATATGAACCCAGAAGGTCATATGAACGAGAATGACCACAATGAATACCAATGAATAATAATTCGACAAGGCCAAGATGACTCATCGAGATGAAAATAATAGTGACTTGATTGATAACCCAATGAAATGATTTGGAACCGTCGCTCCTCGTGAATGAAATGATTATTCTACAATTACAAGTCTCAATATGATTAATATTATGATGAATGAATTATGATTATGATAAATCAACAACAAAAGGAATGAGTATCCTTTTAACCGAGTAAGAGTTAACTTACACAATACCGATGACAATATCCTTCCACGAACAACGTCCTAAATGAAATGTCGGTCGCTTGAACAACCTTGAATAACACAATATACCAAAATTCGATCATTACACGAATCAAATACGATCCTAACCGACTCAAACGTCGATACAACAATATCCGAACTCGTAGATGTACTCTAACGAAAACGTTGAGAATATAAAACCAAACCTAAAAATCCGAAATTCTAGATCCAAGAGATTAATACCTTGATTTGATGTTAAGGAGATGATGAAGTGATGATAATCCAACTCAAAGCCTTGAATATGATGATAGGTGATAGCAGCTCGAAGAGAACACTCCAAGTCGCCCAAAATCGCCCGAAGTCGCTCCAAAAACGAAGGGAAATGGGAAATGACGAAACTCGGCTAATCCCAATATATAGTCACTCCAGGTTAGCGTGCGCTAGCCCTTGTGCGTAGCGTGCGCTAACGGGTAATTTTGGGTAGTCCAGTACCCACTGTCCGAAATCGGTAGCGCGCGCTACGTACCTTTTTGTAGCGTGCGCTACAACCATACCATTAGCGTGCGTTAAAACTCATAGTTAGCGTACGCTAACGAATTATTTGATGCCCAGTACTGGAATCCAGAAATGGTCTGTCCTCTGATCTGACCTCGGTAGCGTACGCTACAACCAATATTTAGCGTGTGCTACTGCACCGTTTGCGTACGCTAAAAATCACTCATAGCGTGCGCTATGAATTAATCCAGTGCAGTCCAGTAGCCACTGGACTCAACCTGATCCGTCCTTAGCGCGCGCTACAGCAATTATTAGCGTGCGTTACTACAACCCACTAGCGCGCGCTACTTACCACTCGTAGCGTGCGCTACTAATAACTCACCTGCAGTCCAGTACCTTCTGGACTGCAGCCAAGGTAACATTAGCGTGCGCTAATGCTGAGTGGTAGCGTGCGCTACCTGTACTCAACTAGCGTGTGCTAGAAAGAGTACGTAGCGTGCGCTACTCCTCACGCACAACCCACAATGAAAAACGACAAAGATGATAAACACGGCACGAAACTCCAATTAGATTAGTGATGAATGACGATTGATACACGGTACAATTACTCTGAATGATGAATACCATGATTGAATATGAGTGACAATCGATCATTACTGAGTGAAATTACTGAATGACAATTACTGAATGATAAATATTGAATGATAATAACTGAATTACAACCGGGTATTACAGGTAGGACTTGGATTGCCGTGATATGTGCTGGTATATCCCATCTATCTTTGTCCCCCACAGGCATAATGCCTGATGAATATGTTGCACATAAAACCTTCTTCGTGTAAAATAGGGAACATAACTCGGAACAACTCAAATTCCTTTTGCCTAAGACTACAGATGCATGTTTGCATGGCATTTCATGGTACTGAAACTCTTGGCATGTGCATGTTTTTTTGGATATATCTACAACATATTCTTTGTTCAAATCATAAACTGTAAATACAACTAGATTTGAGGTAGCAATCTGTAATATATGATATATCTAATTACGCACTATTAATAATAATGACAACTTATGAACATACCATATATTAAGTTTGAATTAGTAACTAGATAGCAGTAATATTAATAGGGAACTAACATACCTTCAGCCTTTTGGAATAATTTATAATATTTGCAAGTCTTGTTTCTGCGTCTGTGGCAATTGTTGTAAATGTTGAATGGGCAACCTGCTTGTTTGTATGATACCATCGTTGAGCTAAACAACGTAAACATTCAATCATTGTTGAAACAGATAAGTCTCGAAGGGATTTGATTGCATTATTCAAAGACTGCTATGTTTGAAGTCATTGTTAAGAATCTGTTTGTCTCTCCATGCAGGCGCGTGCATTTGCTGAGTTTAACTTCATTTTCAAGAAAGGGTCTGATTCCATAATCAATTGCATCTAGATCACACATATGCTTCTCGAATTCTTGCAATGTATAAGCTCTACAAGCACCATTATAAGCATTCTTTACATCAGCACCTCCTTTTTAAACCTTTTTTTTTGATATTTTTCAAGATATGGTATGTGCACGCCCCATGCATGACATATGGAAATATAATTTCCAAACCTTTGATTATTGCTTGATGTCGATCTGATACAATGCACTGGTTGTCCCTTACACCTACTGCATTTCTTAAATTCTGGAAAAACCATGTCACCGAATCTTCGTTTTCACTATCAACAACTACAAAAGCTATAGGCAAAAGCTATAGGAACGCTGGACCTATTTGCATCTTGTGTACTTGCTGTTAGTAGTGTGCCCATGTATACGGAGTTTAAGAATGTACCATCAATGACAATAATTGGAAGACAATTTTTGTATGCTTCTATTTATGGACCTAATGCAAAGAACAGATACTTGAAACGTCCATTGGCATCAACAGAAATATCTTTGATAGATCCTGACAGCAAGTAACCAATTGATATGTAATCAGTAACCAGTGTGTTAGTTTGATTTAGTAACCAATAGAAATTCAGTCAATAACCACATTAGCAAAAACATATAAAAATTTAATATGCATGGTTATAATTTGCAGCATATTAATATTCAAGAGTGTTGGCCACTTAAGTATACTGGATACAGTTTGGAAAAGTAGTTTAAACAACAAACTGTATGGAATCTAAATCTGAGTGCGTAGCGGAAGTCTTGGATACAGTTAGTTGCCGTGGATACAGCAACAGAGTATTAGGTGTATACTTAATATATCACAGTAATTTCAAACAAGAAAAGTGAAGGTAAATGACACGATAATTTAAGTGGTTCGAGGTAAACCCCTCTACGTCCACCGGTCCTCCACACAGAGTAAAAGGTTTATTATATAATTCTTTGCGTACACAACTACGTAATTATAAACAAACCTATCCTTGTATCGTTCACATGATTGATACAAAGAATATCACTTTCAACCGTTCACAGTTGGTTAAAGCTTCCTTCTTGACTAGCTTCTTCACACACGGTTCCAAAGCTTCGTCCTTATTCGTCCCACACAGTCGAATAACTTGTTGAGTTCACACAGAGCTCGGTTTTTACAGAGGTAAAAGGTTAGGTAACTGTAAGAACAGCTGACTTTGAATATCAAGATCTGATGATAGCTGTCCTTGATGTTTGAGCACTGTATATCTCTTTCGTTTTAACTTGCGATATGCTTTGGAGATATGTTTGCTCAGATGATAACTTGATAGCTTTGAGAGTTACTTTGATTCGTAATTTTTGTTTAACTGATCTTCAATGTCTTCAAGGATATATATAGCCTCTGAAGAAAGTATCCGTTGAGATGTCCGTTTGAATAAGATTTCCTTCAACGGGAATATGACATGATCCGGATTTCGCGGGATTCTGAAGATCTGAAGACTGACAGTATTTAAATACTTTATCCTTGAGTATTTAAATACTTCTTTGTTCAACGGAACTTGACTTGTGTTCTTCTTTGTCCTTTTGTGAACTGTATGGAAGGTGACTGTATTTAGGGCATCGAGACAGTTTTCCATACTTGATCTATTACAAGTCTTCTTGCTGTACTGACGAGCTTCACTTATGCTGATTCGAGGCAGGTCTTCGATACATGATAAATCCTTAAGCCTCGTCTGTTTCCTTTCTTGTATTTGGCATATATGTAAAAACCTTCAAAATAAAAAATAACAATCGATGCGAGGATCGGGTATCATTGATTCGATCTGAGGTGTTTGTTTTTCCTAACAATTTCCCCTTTTTGACAATTTGCCAAGACTAACTTACTTCAACTCTTGAGTATTCTTGATGATGCCAAAACCTTCTTCATGAAGCATTCTTCTTGATGACTTCCGGCATTTCTTGGTCTCTTGTCAATAGGTCGACTTAGTGACTTAGTCTACAATAATGAATCGCTCGCAGCATGTTCGTCTGATTTGAGATTTATTACAACTTAAGCCTATGATTGGCGCGCAGCATAATCTTACAATGTATTCTAAGTTTACAATCAAAACTATGAACTGTTCGTAGACTAGTTAAATGACTTAATTTTTCAATCAAGTTTATCTAACTTGAGATTCCTATCAAACAATTTTAAATAATCATACATTAACACGAGATTACGAGTTGTAATCTTTCAAGACAAACAAACTGTTTTATTGATATTCAAAAAGATTGAGTACAAAGTTTGTGTTGAATAGAAATTACAAAAACAAAACTAATATACATAAATTTGACTTTTATCTTTGATCCGCATGCCTCCATGGTCTCTTTCTGGCTCATACTCGGTGCCGCGCCACCGCTTTGAAGTGAATCATTGCCTCGTTCTGGTAAATCGCTCTTCCTTCATATGAACGATCAAAGGCAAGTATCGATCCTCTGGATGGGTGACCCGATCTCCTCTTCTATGTTTTGATTTCATCTCGACTTGGAGAGGGAGCTTACCTTCTTCTAACATCTTTGAAAACTTGTCACGCTTCCGCCAATGTCTTATAATTTTTGAAGATGGCGGATTCCTGATGAGTCGACAAAATATCTCATCGATTCATTCTTCCTCCAGTGCTTCACTTCTTGGCGGTTGGGTTGCGGTTGGTTGCGACGTATTTAGAAGGTCTTTGAACAAGATTTTGCCAAGGGACATTTGGGTCATGGAATTCAGTGCGAGCACGAAATTCTAAAGCTTTGGGGTTGAGGTGCTAGCTTGTTCAATTCGGCAATGATCTTGCTGCGAGCGACCTCAAATTCCCTTTCCTGTTGAAGTCTTATTCTCCTTGCAGCTTCTCGTGCCTCTTCCCCCTTTTTGGCTTCATCAAGACTTTGCAGGATTTCAAGAGCGGCGTCCTGTTTGGTCTCGATGCTGTTTATTCTTTCAACGAGGGAGGAAAGAGTCTGCAACATCTCTTGAATGGTTTTGTCATGCGCACGCAGCTGAGAGCTGTTCTCTATCATTGCACAGGCTGTCTTGGCTTCAGCAATTCTTGTCTTTGAAGCTTCCTCCTTCAGCAGTCGCGCTTGTTTATCCTCCATAATCTTCAAGGCTTGCTTGAACACTTCTGGCAGAAGAATGAATGCATCAACAACTCGAGATACTTCGTGTTGAAGAGTTGTCATTTCTTCAACTGCAGAGGTGTGCATCCAGTTCAGTGCCTTTTCTACGGAAGAGAGAGCGTTAACTGCATCTTGGATAAATACAGTCTGAAGGCCAAGAGCTCGCAGACGCTCTTTACGTGCAGCAGAGATAGGAGAGTCAGGCTGGGCGAAGTCTTCAGTGCAGTTTAACCTCCTTACGTTCACGGATGGACGTGAAGTAGGTTGGATATCCTCAGGTTCGTTACCGTCCTCGGATTCCAGGATTGCAGGGGCGGGAGTAGCTTCTTGTGGAATGGAGACAGTTGGTTCAGAAGCGTCCTGTGGCGAAGGTTCTGCGGCAGATGTGGATGCAGGAGGGACTGAATCCTCCTGTTGGCTTGCAGGAATGGCTTCTTCGGTCGCAACAGGCTCGGGTGCCTGTTCCAAAATTTCTTGATTTTCCTCGACTGGAGGGACTGATTCCTCTGATGCGGAATGTTCTCATTTGTGGCGAAGGTGGATTAGCTTGGGTAGATGGCCCTTCGTCTTTTCTGGGTGGAGAGAAGGCTTGGGCTTCAGCCTCTTCACGGCTCATTCTCAGACCTGCTTGAAGAGCATTGTCGTCGTCGTCTGAGTCGTCTTTTGGATTGATGGGAGAGTCCTCTGACTTCTTCTTTCCTTTTCTTCTGGCGTCGGATTTGTGCAGCAGGTGGCTTTCAATGAGATCTTTGCAAGAGGCGTTGTCCCATCGAAGCAGGGCCTCAATTTCAGTTGAGTCTGTTACTTCGGAGACAAATCGCTCTTCGTGGCTCCATTCGCTCCAATTGTACAGTGTGTCGTACGGAGCTAGCCTAAAGCTTTTCCATTGCAGAAATCTTTCGTACGCCTGTTCAATTTGTACTGAAAGAAGTGTTTGATTTATAATTGAGTCTAGGGAGGGACTTCGAATCACGTCTGGAGACGCTGTTTCGAGGATTCGATGCAGTATGGGATCTGTACGGAAGATGGACTCCTTGCAGGGGATGGTGCCGAAGGAAATTGGATCTGCACGGGTGTGGAATCCGTAGAGGAGAAGTAGCTTTTGGCTCGAATGGGCGTACCGACGTGCTAACGTATTGAATGTTGATGATGTCTCTACATCCGTCGTAGCCGCCAAAGGCTCGGGATCTCTTGTCGAAGCGGTAGGAGACACCTCTTCCACGGGGTTGGGCCACAGGGGTTCTTGATGGGTTGCGCCACGGGCGAGACATCCTCGGAGTGTTTGGCTTTGATTTTTGAGAGCCTCCGGAGTCTCTTCTTCGACTTCTCATCACAGAGTGCTTCTTCGTGAGAACGCTGCGCTTCTTCTTTGAAGATTCCAATTCGGGGACCTTCACGGTTTCGTCTCTGGGGTTGTCGAAATAGGCATGTGCACGGTTCTCGGGTGATTGGCATGCATTGTGCTTTGGTTATAGGCAGAGGGTTTGACGCCTCCTAAATATATCTGTGAGCTGTTTTTCTTGGCATCGGCGGATTTCTGGACTCCGCACCTCGTCAGAATGTAGTTTAGCATTAAACCAAATGATTTCTTTTGGGTGGCCGGTTTGCACACCTCTTCTTGAAGACGTTTCAAAATGATTTGGCACCAATTGACCTTTTCACAGGTCAAAATAGCTACCATCATTCTGAACCTAAGATTCGTGCACATCTCGAACGCACCGGTTCGATTTTCAATGATCCTGGAACAGAAATCGTGGAGATAAACGAAATGAAGAAGAAAATTTTTCTTGTGGCACGTGGTTGTCACCATATCAACCACTTTGGACCCGGTAAAAAGTCCATAAAACTTGGTAATCAATTCTTGAGACCCGAATGTCTCAAGCTGGTCCATGGTCAGGCCGTCGGCGGGCAGCCTGTAGATTTTCTGGAGTAGGTCGCTATTTATGCAGATTTGCACTCCTTGGACTGTTGCGGTGATGTCAGCAACATGTCCTCCCTGGGCTAGTGAGAGAAAACGAACGGCAGCGTTGAGGTAGAATTCCTCAACTAGATGAGCGTCGTATTTGTCGGCGGTTTTGCTTCCGAAGCGATAAAGTCCTTGTTGCTCAAGACGAGTAATAATATACTCCATTGGTTCGGTGTCGTTGATTTCCGAGATTATACGCTCGATGATGACTGGTTTCGAAAAGATCCGGCCATCAATGATGCTGGAAGTTTTCTTCAGAACGGGGGATGAAGATTGAGTAGCCGTGGATGTTTTCTTAAAACGAAGGTAGAAGAAAACAGTAGAAATTCTCAGTGAATATGCAGAAAATATGTAGGTGTGTGCTTGAGATCTCTTGTAATTTGCGAAAGCGTAAAGAGTCTCTAATGGCAGATCTGATCCTTTTATACTTGGGCGGCGAAATAGGGTTTTGCAGAGTACGAATGGTCGATTTTAAGGGATGGGAACCGGTTTTGAAATCGACGGTCGGGATGGATTTAGTGTAAGTACGCTAATCCATTAAAAGGTTTTAAAATACAATGGTCCCACTTCGACATAGGTTGATTACCCTAAATGCCTAAAACGGCGGTTTAAAAATAATAAACAATTTAAAAACATCGCGGCTTTTGAGATTGATTGTCCAGATGTCGTGTAAGGCATTTAATGAACATGACGTTTGACGAAAGCAGGCACGTGGACAAAAATTATTTTAAAAAGGAAATAATATTATATTATATCTTGAATCGAAATCCCATAGTATGTCTTTGTTCTCGCGTCGATGACGTTCCCCCTTAAAAAGGTACTAATAGGTTTTAAATTCCATACTGCAATATTTGGATTAATCTTTGTATTCATGGGTCCTACAAGATTCCCCCTTGATTATTGCACACATCACCGTAGGATTCATATGCCTTCGTTCGCTCTGATCTTGTATTGATGATTCGAGTGTACATATAATTAATGTTGAATCTGTATTCACGGGTCTTACAAAGATTCCCCTCAATTGTTGAGTAAAAGCGGTAAATTTACTTACAGGAGTCCGTGCCGGTATTCCCATTCTGTTCTTAGCATGTTGAATCTTGCTTTGTGTCGAGAGGCTTGGTGAAAATGTCGGCCAATTTGGATGTACGTATGGACTTTTTCGGCGAACATCCTTGTTCTCGACATGATTCCCGATGAAATGATGCTTCATGTTGATATGTTTTGTGCGCGAGTGCAAAGCAGATTGTGCGTGATTGCAATTGCACTCGTGCTATCACACATGATTGAGTCTCTCTAGCATCGATTCCATAATCGGCAGATTGTTGCCGCATCCAAAGGATTCGCATACGGCCTACCAAAGACATAGTACTCTGATTCGTAGTGGAAGAGAGTTAGCCAATTGCTTCTTCTTGAACCAAGATACGAGTCTAGGTCCGAGAAAGTGACAAGTTCCACTTGTACTCTTCCTATCTAGCTTGCGACCTCCGAGATCCGAGTCATTGTATCCAACTAAATCGAATCCGCCTTCCTTAGGATACCACAGTCCTGCATCGATTGTTCCTTTGACGTATTTTAGGATTCGTTTAGTTGTATTGAAATGTGATTCCTTAGGTGCAACTTGGTATCTCGCACACACTCCAACAACAAGCTGGATATCGGGCACGCTAGCCGTTAGGTACAGGAGCGAACCAATGAGCTTCTGTAGAGTGATTGGTCAAACGGATTTCCGGCTTCATCAAGACTAATTTGCGGAAGTGCTCATGGGGTTGGCGAGGATTTGGAAGTGTTCATTCCAAATTTGTTGAGAAGCTCCTTCCGTATTTCTCTGGTTGATGAATATACTGTAGGCATCCGCTTTATCCGCAAACCTAGGAAATAAGCGAGTTCCCCATCATACTCATTTCAAATTTGCTTTGCATGAGATGTGAGAACCTTTGACATAGAGCAAGGTTAGTTGAACCAAAAATAATATCATCAACATAGATTTGTACCATTAAAAGGTCATCACCTTCTGTATTTTGAACAAGGTTTTGTCGACACCTTTCTCAAATCCGTTGTTGGTTAGATCTTGGGACGGGGTTTCGTACCGTGCTCTAGGGGCTTGTTTAAGTCCGTACAGCGCTTTCCTTAGCCTCGTAAACTAGATCGATACCGTCCGTGTTGGCAAACCGGTGGTTGTTCAACATAAACTTCTTCGTAAGCTCTCCATTCGGAAAGCACTCTTGGCGTCCATTTGGTATACGATAAAACTCTTATGGGCGGCAAAGGCTAAAAATATCTGATGGCTTCTAGTCTCGCTACAGGGGCGAAGGTTTCATCATAGTCGATTCCTTCTTCGACAATAGCCTTGTGCTACTAGTCTGGATTTGTTCCTTATGATAAGTCCATTTCCATCCTTTTTGTTTGAAATACCCATTTGGTTCCTATAACCGATTGGTGTGTCGATGCAGGTACAAGATACCATACATTGTTTCTTTCGAAACCGTTAAGCTCTTCTTCCATAGATGTTATCCAATGAGAGTTGTTAAGAGCGTCTATGGTCGAAACAGGTTGATTAGGCTAAGAATACGGCGATAGTGCACATATTGAGTCTCCTAAGTTCGGATTGAGATTTCCATTCGAAGCGTGAGACTTCACCATTAGATTCTTCTTGTGCACAAAGTACATTTCCTTGTGTACTCTGTATTCTCCTACGAGTAGAAACACTGCATTAATGTTTCCAATGATCGGCTCTTGCGGGTGATCTCTCAACCATCTTCGGTCGGGTTCTAGTTCGGGGTCCCGTCTTGTATCGAAAGTTTACGTGGGTACGGCTTGACTTGAATAGCGTCGGCTTCATCCACATCGATTCTTACAGTGCGGGGTTGATTTCTAAATCAACTACAGGTTCTATCGGTGTAGGTGGATCCAAGATAGATAGATGGTGAATGTCTGAGTGATATCATCTACTCTGTAGGGTCATGGTGTGGTTCGTCAAACACTACATGAACCGATTCCTCGATCGTCGGCCTCCTTTTATTAAAGATTGAAAGCTTTCTTGACGGAGGAGTATCCTACGAATATTCCTTCATCGATTTTTCATCAAATGTTCTAAGTTGGTCCTTCCCATTGTTCAATACGTAACACCTGCATCCAAAAATGTGAAAATACGAAACTAATGGAGTTTTGTTGTTCCATACCTCGTAAGTCGCTTTTGTTGTGGTGCTTGTTGACGATACAAATGGTTTTGAGTGTAGCACGTTTGTATTGGTTGCTTCACCCTAAACGCAGCTGCGGCAATTTGCTTTCGGCAATCATTGTCCTTGTTGCATCTTTCAACGTCCTATTCTTTCGCTCGGCAACACCATTTTGTTGAGGTGTTCGAGCGGTGAGTATTCGTCTTTGTATTCCATTCTCGAACAGTATTGCTCTATAAAGCGGTTAGTAAATTCGGTACCTCTGTCGGAACGAATGCACACGATACTCGATGCTTTTTCATTACGCAACTTTCTCGGGAGCTCGGGCGGCCTTGATGTTGTTTCCTTCTTCTTGCTAAGAAAGATCGTCCAAGCATACCGGAATAATCATCAACAACAACCATGCAATATTTCTTACCTCCCAAACTTACTGGGTCTACAGGACCGTAGAGATCCATGTGTAGCATTTCCAACACTCTTTGGGTTGAAAGGTAGGATTTGCTCTTGTGGTTGACTTGATTTGCTTGCCTTTCGGCATGGTCCGCAGACGCCGTCCTTCTTGAATGACACATCCGGCAAACCTCTAACCATACACTGTCTTGAAAGCTTGTTGATCGTCTTGAAGTTGACGTGAGACATCCTCTTGTGCCATAGCCACTAAGATCTGCGGTGCCTTTGGAAACAAAACATGGAATTGAGGAGCTCATAGGCTTCGGTCGGAATGTACATATTACGATCCGCTTCCTGTAAGCACAACTTCCTTGGTTTGGGTGTTCTTGACTCTACAGTGATCTATATAGAACTTCACCGAGAAGCTGTTTATCACGGGCGGCTAATACTAAGTAGATTATCTTGTAAGCCTTCAACATATGCAACATCGGTGACCTTGAATTTTCCGACAAGTAGGTTTCCTTTCCCTCTTGTTCTTCCTTTAGATTTATCACCGAAGCGAACTTTTGGACCGCGACCTTCTACAAAATCGATAGCTTGCTCTGTCTCGGTCATGTGACGAGCATCCACTATCGAAATACCGTATCCTCCTCTAGAATGTCCCGTAACAAAGAAATTAGGTAGATTTAGGTCCCCTTTGATTTTGGGTCCATATATGTTAGTTCCTTTAGGTACCAGTTTTCTGACAAAGAATTGGTTTATTGTAGGATGTACTCGACAAGATTGCGGTATCTACGGGGCATATCCGTAGTTGTTATAATCACGATAATTATTATGCATGTAAAATTCGGGATTATTATTATTATTCGATCTGAGTGCCGTCAGGAGGTGGAGCCATTTTCTTAGGCCTATGACTTGTCTTACGGGTCTCGGTTGGATTCCCAATGTTGTTGTTGATACTGAACTGGAATCTGCTGTCTTGAGGGATAACGGGGCTCCTGTATCCAATATCTAGGCGCACTGTACTGAGTGTACTGCTGTGCGGGCCTTTGGTGGTTGGATACCATCTTCTTTCTGAATGACTGTCGGCTTTGATGATATGCTTGTGGAGCATGCTTTAGATTACGCCTTCTGAGTGGTTGATGGTTCCACTGTCTCGAATAGTAGAGTTGAGGGGGCGGAATTGCAGCTTTCGGTTTTCTGCATGTAGGTTCCTTTATGGGACTAGGAGTATCTTCTGATTCAGGAATGTGTTCCACACTCTTGACGAACACAGTACTAGTTTTACCTTTATTCGAACATGAGCTGTATCCTAAGCCACTTTTATCATGAGCATGTTGCCCAGTGCTCATGATTTCTTCCATTCTTTTGGACGATTTTTCAAAAGACTTCAGAATGGTCTCAAGTTGAGTTTCTCGCTTCTCGAGAGTTGTAATTTTGGTTTGTAGTAGAACCAAATCATTTGTCTTGCTCTCATTATGGGTTTTAACCTCATTTAGTTCATGAGCAAGTTGATGATTGCTCTCCATGAGTTTTTCAAAATCGATCTTGCTGGTTTCACAGTCAAGAGACATATTTTCATAGTTTATTTTCAGCAAGTCATTTTCATCTTTCAGCTCTAGATTTGTTAATTGAAGCTGTATATTCTCAGTTTTTAAAGTCTCATGGGCCTTTTGAATGTTTTTGAATTCATTCATCATATTTTCGAAAGTATGAGATGCATTAGGTGGAATATATGAGGTTGAGCTTACCTCATCGTCGCTGTCTTCACCTTCTGGAACATCTTTGGCCATAAAGCACATGTATGCTTTATCATCGAACTCATCGTCAGATGAATCACTTTCAGTGACCACCTGAAGACATTCTGCTGATTTGGATGGTGTGGGGGAGGCTTCTGATTCTCCAATCAGGGCCTTGAGCTTGTCTTTCCAAGCACGTCTTCTTTCATCTCGCTCTTGTTGCTCGGCCTCAGGCAATCTTTGGACTTTGGGATGAGGACATTTGTTTGCATAATGGCACGGTTTCCTGTGATTATAGCACAGGTTAGCATCGCGGATGATGTTTCGGTACTTACCTTGTTGACAGGTTTGGGCTGTAGGAGTCTTTCCAGGCTGTTTAATGAACTTTTTAAACTTATGCATTAGAAGCGCCATTTCATCTTGTGACAGGATGTAATCGTCGCTGTCGGCGTTCTTGTGGCCGGGCTTCGACGAGCTAGGCATCTTTGTGTCGACGGTTCGATACAGCGGCGAGAGCTGTGACCTTTGAAGAAGATTCTTGACTTTCTCTCTTCATCAATGTCATACTCAAAAGCTTTAAGGTCGAGAAGAGATCAAAAGTGGATATTTCATTAAGATTACATGATACACGCATAGTGTGGTCTTAATGTCCCATCGGGCCGGGAGAGATACGAAAATTTTTAAGTTCTTCTCCTTTTGGGTGTAAATCTTGCCCAACGCTTCAAGTTCACCAACAATACTAGTAAATCCGAGGTCAAGTTCCTCAAGTGTTTAGTTGGTTTCATTTCAAAAGATTCAAATTCTGAGTAAGTTTTGAAATCTTGTTTTCTTTTGAGAGCTCGGTTCCCTCACAAATTAACTTGAGTTTATCCTGATTTCTTTGGTTGCTTTTGCGACTCTTTACCTTTGAGAACGTGCCTTTGTCAAGAGTGACAAATAACGCGTTCTTAGCCACGTTGTCGAGATTGGCTCGCTTCCTTTCATCGGTTGTCCATTGCTCGCATTCCTTCTCGAGCATTTCGGCATGGGCTTGGCCCTCAATCCTTGCTAGTGGATTGACCTTCATGATCTTGATCGGACCATCTGTATAACAAAGATCATCTCTTCGTGCATTGCCGCAAGATGAGCTTCCATTCTAATTCTTGATCGTCAAATTCATTAATAGAGAACATAGGGACTTTGTTAATCATAGAAGTATCCATACCGATAATATAGGAATGAAAGAGACTGTTTTGAAAATAAGTGATTTGAATCGATTCGGTGAAAAGAAATACGTGATTCTTTTTAGAATCAACCGCTCGATACCACTTGTTGGCCACTTAAGTATCTTGGATACGGTTTGGAAAAGTAGTTTAAACAACAAACCGTATGGAATCTAAATCGAGTGCGTAGCGGAAGTCTTGGATACGATTAGTTGCCGTGGATACAAAGAATGAGTATTAGGTGTATACTTAATATATCACGGTAATTTCAAACAAGAAAAGTGAAGGTAAATGACACGATAATTTAAGTGGTTCGAGGTAAACCCCTCTACGTCCACTGGTCCTCCACACAGGAGTAAAGGTTTATTATATAATTCTGCGTACACAACTACGTAATTATAAACAAACCTATCCTTGTATCGTTCACACAGATTGATACAAAGAATATCACTTTCAACCGTTCACACAGATTGGTTAAAGCTTCCTTCTTGACTAGCTTCTTCACACACAGTTCCAAAGCTTCGTCCTTATTCGTCCCACACAGGTCAGAATAACTTGTTGAGTTCACACAGAGCTCGGTTTTTACACAGAGGTAAAAGGTTAGGTAACCAGGTAAGAACAGCAGCTTTGAATATCAAGATCTGATGATAGCTGTCCTTGATGTTTGAGCACTGTATATCTCTTTCGTTTTAACTTGCGATATGCTTTGGAGATATGTTTGCTCAGATGATAACTTGATAGCTTTGAGAGTTACTTTGATTCATAATTTTTGTTTAACTGATCTTCAATGTCTTCAAGGATATATATAGCCTCTGAAGAAAGTATCCGTTGAGATGTCCGTTTGAATAAGATTTCCTTCAACGGGAATATGACATGATCCGGATTTCGCGGGATTCTGAAGATCTGAAGATCGATATTTAAATACTTTATCCTTGAGTATTTAAATACTTCTTTGTTCAACGGAACTTGACTTGTGTTCTTCTTTGTCCTTTTGTGAACTGTATGGAAGGTGACTGTATTTAGGGCATCGAGACAGTTTTCCATACTTGATCTATTACAAGTCTTCTTGCTGTACTGACGAGCTTCACTTATGCTGATTCGAGGCTGGTCTTCGATACATGATAAATCCTTAAGCCTCGATACAGTTTCCTTTACTGTATTTGGCATATATGTCAAAACCTTCTAAATAACAAATAACAATCGATGCAGGAATCGGGTATCCCGGCTGATTCGATACAGGGTGTTTGTTTTTCCTAACAAAGAGATATGAAGTTACCTGGGTTATTCTTTCAACCATGTGCAGCCACTAGGGTATCAATGAGTAATCATGTGGATTTCCGCGCACTTTTGACAATGCTCTTTTCTTGGATCTCCATGCTTTTTGGTAAGAAATAGATATATGGTAGTCGTTCATCATGTCCTCTACAATATCTGATGGGGTATATACTTTTTTCAGATTCATAAATCTGTTTTTTATGCATTCACTAACTAACTCACTTGAAGCTTGTCTGTGATTCCCCATCAAGATATTTGAAGAACATGTGTGGACATCATTCATTTTTCGCACTTTGAACATATTTGTGTTCCCTAGTTTTGAGGCTCTTAGCTTCCCCTGACAATTTGTATTCTCTACACAAACTATTACATAGTCTCTTGAAGAAGATCTTTGTACCTTGAACTGTCTATTTTGCCGCATTGAATCAAGCTTATTGCATTCATCAACACATCTTTTCTTACATATATTTGATTTTCTTTCACATCCACATTTTCGGCGCTTGAGATGACCTGGTTTTCTTGATCTTCAGTGGAAGTTAGTCGTAAGAGCACATTTTTTTCAGATTCGACTATATATCGAGCAACTGCATCAGCATACTCAATTCTATTAACTAATGATTTGGTAACTAGAGAAATAATTTCTGAACACTGGTGTTGCTCGACCATTCCATATTGCCCCCCAGCTTGCTCCGATGTTGAAGATATGGGGTGAGCTGGTTCTTGCTGGCGATCGTTGAGGACAAGGACGGGCGATCCGTTGTGCGGACCTTGGTTTCGGACTTGGGCGATCTGTTCGATTGGCGAGCTATCTTCGGTCTTGTACCTGCAAAAAATAATTTTGGCTGATTCCTCGTAGAAAGCTGATAGTTTCGTCGTTGAGGAACCGTGCACAGTCGCGGAGTTCGATGGACCAACTCCATAACCGTGTCTTATGCGCGAGCGACATTGTCTGTCTCGTGACTCATTTTATTGTGAGGGTCCTCTGTTAGGCTGCGCCTCACCTCGTATTTAAACGAAGGGCGTGCGGTCTTGGTCTAGATGAGTCCTTGCGCGGGGCGTCGTCGGATTAATCAACTCCACTTCCGCGGCTTGTTATCTATGCTTCCACCTCGGCCCGTCATGAAGATGGCGACCCTCGACGGTGTACGTTGAGATGGGGGTAGTGACGCGTCGCATTGTCCGGGTCCATCATGTTAGATGATGAACCTTTGAGGGCGGGCGATCGTGTCCACTGATTAGTTTTGGAGGGCCCTCAGACTACGCCGGCCTCGTATTTAAACGAAGGGCGGGCGATCGTGGCCCAAAGGGACCTTGCATGGACGAAGCAGTCGGTTCCATCGACTACCAGGACCATGGTTGCACTCTTCTACCTCGGATCGCCATGTAGATGCCGACCTTCGACGGTGTACGTTGTGCGGTGGAGGCGATATCGTGCCGTAGTCCACCATGTTAGATGATGAACTGTTGATGGCGAACGAGTCCTCCGGCTTTGATGATGCTGCTTGATAATGGCAATCAGGCTGGAAGACTGGTGATCGTCGTTCGGTTGCCGATCGCGATACTCATAGGTTGAAAAGTAACCTTTGCCTGGCCAGAAAATCTGCGGCTTTGGCGCGGAAGATCGCGTAGGTCGGGGGGAGGTCCTTCGTAAGATGCCTGAACATAGGCGAAAGACCATGGAATCCCCCTAGGACCGAGTAGAGGGCGATCTCATCGCTTATGGGCTCACCGTTGAGGATGATCTCTTCTACCCGGTCGATGTAGTCTGCGTCGTACTCTTCTTCCTCTTGCCTGATCTGCATCATGCGATGGGGACCTTCCGGCCGAGCGACCTTGGTGGCGAAGTACGCTATGAAGTCGTTCGCCAGCTGATCAAAGGAATTGATGGATCGCGGCGGTAATGAGATGTACCACCTGTGGGCCAGGTCGCCCAGCATTAGCGGGAACATTCGGCACCTGGTCGCGTCTGATGCCCCGCACCCGGTCATGTAGATCCGGAACTTACTCAAGTGAATCTCGGGATCCGACCTCCCCTCGTACAGAGGTGTTTTGGGAGGAGCGATCCTACGCTGCATGGGGGCGATCTCGATGTGGACCGCGAGTGGCTTGCTCGGCTCAGCGATCTTGCTAGTGGTGCCTGCCCCAGTTTCTAGGAGCGCCTTCATGTCATCGAGCTAGCGTTGCATCGCGGCCATCTCTGTAGCATGGTTGCTCGTGGTTTGGCTTCCAGAGCGGGAGCCAAGGCGATCGTGTACCGATCTCCTGACTCCACGGTCGCCGATCTCGGTTCTTTGGCGAGGAGGAACCAGATGACTGGCCTGCCTTCTGGGAGTTGGGTACGCCGAACTCCTGGTGACGGACTCGGGCTCCGTCGTCTCGTGGCTGGGGCCAGACTGCCCCGGTCGCCAAGATGGGTCGCTGCCTAGGCGGCTGAAAACATAGGTGTCCCGGCTGGCGAGCGCCTCTTCTTGCCAATGGGAGCCTCCTGGCGATCGCTCGGTCAGTAGCCCCTTGAACTTCCGTTTACTCACGCGGCGGATGGCCGAGGGGGTTATAGCGGGCGGTGCGTCGAAAGCTCTCCGTCGCTCCCGTAGGATGGTCAGGGCTCATTCGATCTGTTCCACGGTTTGGAACTGATCGAGCGAGAGGCCTGGGCCGTCCCATAGGGGCGGGATCGAGAGTCTCGTACCGCGGCGGCTACCCTCCGCTATGGGCTGTGGCTCATATTGAGACGGAATGAGGCGTCTGGCGGATCGGCCAGCGGATTTCTTCGATGTGGAGGCAGAAGTCATGATTCTGAAAGCTTTTCTCTGAAGAACAGTGAGTGTTTCTTCAGGCATATGCCCCGGAGAACAGTGAGTGTTCTTCGAGACGGTAGGAAAAAATTGAGGGTAGATCCCCTCCTTCTAGCGCCAATTGTTGTTGCCCAAAATATTATCCGAAGATGAATATTGCTGGAATGGTCGAGCAACAGCAAATTGCGAGAGCACATCCGAGGGAATGGAAATAACACAAGATTTGCCGGGTTTGTTAGGCCCGGGCTTGAATGCTCTCGCGAGATGTTATTAATACAAATATTCGGGGATATAAGTATTAATGTAAGAATGCCATTACAATGAGTGTAAAAGATCCTATTTATCTAGCTCTTGAGCGAGGCTCTGCGTGTTTCGTCTCTGCCGACTGTCTTTCGCGTAAGAGGTGCTGAGAGAGAAGAAAGGCCGAGAGATAGCTGTTGCCAAGAGTAAGAAAGCCAAGTTATGAGCTGAATCCGAGAGAGACAGAGAGTTGCCGGGATTCAGAGTTGCAGAGCATTTTCCTAATGTAGGCAGCCTTCTATTTATAGGAGCTGAGATGCTCTGTTTACTGACGGGCGATCGCCTTTCTTGCAATATAATAAGGGGCGATCGTCTTTATGTCACATGGGTCATCGCTTGAAGTCATGCGCTTCTTGGCCACAGGCGGTGATCAATGAGGAGCCAAAGACGCGTCGAGATCTTTGTCACGGGCGGTCCCACTGTACAACTTTCGGCGGGCCTGTCGGTTGGTGAGAAGATGCTGACAGGCTCTGGTCAATGATCCATGCCTTGCGGCGCCTTTTCCGGATCTGCACGTGGGTTCTTGCTTCGAGCTTCGGCCTTCGCCGACTGTATGGGCGATGGCTTCGCGTGGCATGAGGCGGTCGCCATTTGGCGGTCACCAGGGGGTCGATCGCCAAGTACCGAGAGACGATCGCCTTAGATGTCGATCGCTCGGCACCGGGACTTGTCCTGGGACCTTCGGTCGGCCAATCTGCCTTAGCTGTTGGGCTCTGGCTCGGTCGCCCGGTCTCTGAGGCGTTCGCCTGTTGAGACGTATAAATCTCGACACAACAACTGGTTCATTGGACTAGTCAATTTATTTTGTAACCTTCTTCCTATATTTTTAGAGTAATGAATATGATTTTCAATAGCCATTGTATTTTCTTCAGTGATTATGAGTGGGTGCTTTCCATGATCTGAAGTTTTTCTGCACACCTATATGTAGAACTTCAATGTTGATTCATCTCTTATACTGTATGTTTGGATTTATGTTCATTGTGAATGTGGTGGAGCTTGATATATTCAATGTGGTACGCACTAAATCTTCCATATCTGCAAGTACCTCTGTTTGTTGAATTAATAAGCCACTTACTTTGAAATTTGTATACACATTTCCATCTATCCAAATACCAGTATAGAACGACCGGTACCATTTCCATAATATGAAATACAAAAAAGTGTAAAATGTTTCACCATTTCACGCAGTAACAAATATTTGATAAGTTTTTCTATAAAATGGTATCTAATTACATTTTTGTTTTTCTTAACATGTGAGTTCTTTATCTTATTCTTCTAATTTTTAATTTTTAATTATTTTCAAGTCATAAGTTCAGTAACCAAGTAACCAAGGTCATTTTGATGGGATGAATATCGTGTTGAAGCTACTATTCAACTACATTATAACAAATATAATTCTCTAAACAATATCTCCTTAAATGGTATCTAATTTTTTTTATTTACTAAATTCAGTAAGCAAGTATTTATAAAAAATCAACACATGATGATTGTATCCAAATAATTTCCAACTACAATATACTTAAACGAGTAACCAAGTATTTATAAAAACCAACACATAATGATGGTATCCAACTAACATCCAACTACAATATACTAAAATCAACACATGCTGATGGTATCCAACTACAATATACAAAGTTTAAGTTGGTAACCAGGCTGTCTTAAACGATATCCAATTATTTGTGATGTAATACGTTAGTAAGTATTTACATATATGACAAATACATGAAATAATCGGGTAACCAAGTTTTCATTAAACGGTATTCACATATAATATACTACTACACTTTAATTTATATATCATAGAAGATTATTTTCCGTTTATTATTGTGGTAACCAATTATGTAATATCATGTCTTGCATTATGTCAATAAAAGATTTTTCAGAGTTCACTACAATTGAATTGAACAGGTAATCTAGGAATATAATTGTGGTCAAATTTATTAAAATTCCCCACACACCAATTTGATTAAACAATAGAAATTATTTTTAAAATTCCAAAAAAAATTTCTACTTAAAAATGTTACCTGTTTGTCGAAGTTTCTGTAGTTTGTATCCGGAATCCTCTTCCTTCGTAACGATTTTTAGTAAATGATGATTCCGTTCTATTTTGAAGAACAGAAAACTGTACCTGCTTGTCTTCCCTTGTATCCTGTAATTCGTGTCGGATTCTTCTTCGATCTGATGGGGAGAAAAATTGAGTCGTATCAAAAAAATTTCTTCTTTTTTGATTATAGCTGGGTCTGAATTTTTTGTTTTGTTTTTGGTAACTGAATCTCTCAGATCGTGGAGATCCCATCGCGGTAAAATCTGAGGAGGTGGGGTTTTCTTTTTCTTGCGAAACGGTTCCTTCTTTTATTCCAAGGTATCCGTTTTTTTTCTCTATTCTTTCGTAAACTAGATGTCCTCCCGTGCGATGCACGGCGTAAAATACTAATATTTTATTATATTAATAATTTGTGATAGAATTTCAATAATATTATAAAATTATTATAAAATATACATGAGTCAGTATATACATACATATACATATACTATTATTTGATTTAGTTAATTTATAAACTCTTATCATATGATCTAAAGGCACATGATAGAAAAATCGTAAATTAATTAAGCACCGACATTTATTTTTTCATATAGGACAATATGAGTCTTATATTTAATTTTATAAATAAGAAATTAAATTATGTTTATTATTATCAACTTTCATTATAGCCGACCCTAAAGTATTTTGGGACTAAGGCTCTGATGATGATGTTGTTGGTGTTGTATTATCAACTTTAATTAAAAGTATACAACTGATATTCTTACTAATATAATTTTTTATATGATTTGACATTAATGTAATATATTTTACTATCTTATAATAAGAACAAAATAACTCTTAAAAATCAAATAATTGTTAAAAAACTATGAAAATAAACTAAAATATATCTTTCTTCAATAGTCTTATATTTTTATATTAAAATATTTTAATCATCTAAATATATTATAATTATATTTATATTACTTTATATATACTATATGGATGTCAAATTAAAGAGCATGAAGTAAGAATTAATTTGATATATATTTTTCAAAAATAAAATTGATCCGTAAAAGTTATAATTGTTTAAACTATTAGGTTAAAAATAAAAGGAATAAAATGAGAGGAAATTTTTAATTGGTAGGTAGTATATAATGGAATAAGCATCCAACCCCCTCTCAAATTAAACGTCCGTTTTTTTAAGATTTTTAAAAAGAGGATTAACGTGGAGATGACACATGTTTCCTTAGATTTTCTTGCGACGCTCTTTTCATTTTAAGTATAGATGTGTAAAAGTTCGATATAAAATATATAAACACGATAGGATTCTTTATGATCATTGTATATTTATAATATTTATATTAATATACTAATATAATTACATATCAGTATACAGGTGAAAGAACGTTACATATTTTTGATAAAGATTTAGATTAAAATCACACATTTTATACTTAATAATATACCATGAGATCCACAATGATATTAATTCATTATGCATATGGTGATAAAGTATATTATTGTGACGTAGTTAAATAAAAATATAATCAACTTATTATATTTGTTTATATTATTTTTCTTTTCATAAAAAGAAGAATCAATCAAATAATCATTTTAACGAATAATATATATTTCTACTGGGAATTGTAAGTCTAGCATGTCTCTAATTCTTTTCCCAAATATTTTTAAAATAAAATAACTCAATAATCTAAAATTATTATAAGAAGGTGAAAACTGAAGTAAAAATATTGATCTTGTAAAAAGATAGATTTACTTCAATGAAATTATTTGCAAATTATCTGATTTTTGTATTTTATATACAAATAATTTAAAATCAAGATATAATACACTAATTATTCAAAAACAACTTATATTCAAAAAGAAATATTTTAATTATATTTATGCCCAATGAATGTTAAATCAAATATCGTAAAAAGAAGATTAATCTAAAATATTAATAGTAAAAAATAGAGTTGAGACGATAAAACTATTAACTTCTAAACATTGAGAGAAAAATAAAAAGAAAAAAAATTGATTCCCATTAACTCTCAGAGTTAGTGTATTTTAAAAAAAAAGATAATTAATTCAAAAAATCTACATAAAGACACGTGTCTTGTGCAACTCTCTTTTAATAGTAAAATAGATTTTGGATAGTTTTGTAATTATTTCATGTATCTGTAAATGGTCATTCTAAAAGGTAATCTAGAATGTTATAATATATGATATTTTTTTTCATACCCACTTCTAACTCTTGAACCGCCAATTAAATTATTTTAAATGACAAATTTTAATCATTTATAAGATTAATTTTGAGAAAATAAAATACTAAGCCAACATTAGAATAGTTTAAAATAAAGTCCAACAAAAAATGAGAAAACTATAAAAAGGACAAATGGGGGGTTCACAAAATGAATTGGGGGCATGTAGGATATATTCTGGGTTCAAAATTTTCGACTGACAGCATTTTAGAGTTTTTGTTGGGGTCGGGCCGAAAATATAGCAAAGTTTGAGATTTGGGATTTACTGCTAATTTTACGTCGTAGACAGACACAGCGGAAATAATATAAGTATGAAATGGAACTTGGGTGAATTCTTTATTTCTTTATGCCCTCCGCCTCTTCTTGCTACTCTCCCAACTCCCTCTCAAATCCCTCTCCTTCTTGCTATTCTGATTCGCTAATTTATTCAACAAAGGTCCATTTTTTGTTATATCATAAGGGTCTGTTCGTTTTCTGTCATTCGATCTGAATTGAACTTGTTCTTTTTTTAGTTATTTATCGTGATGTGGGATTCCTGACTCGCCTTATATATTGGGTTTTATGAATTAGGGTTTCCGTTTTGGATGGGGAGATGTTTTTTTGACATGGATGATGTTATATTGTGGGTTTGTAATTTGATTGCTTTCTAGAATTCAAAGCCGAAGAATCTTTTGAATTTTCTTGATGGCTTAAGTTTAGGATTCAGTTTTTTTTTTTTATTCAGTCAACCTTTTTTTGTTCTTTTAATCGATATGGGGATATAGGATTTAGGGTTTAATGGAGTTTGCGATTTCTGAAATCTGATTTGTGTTCTTCAGTTATATATATATATATATATATATAGTTCTGAAATCTGTCAACTGGAATAAATATTTTGGTCCGTGTATCTTAAAATCTTTAGTTGTCTGCTTGAGTAGATATTGAAAATTAAGTAATCGGAAAAATGCACGCCTCTTAGATATATTCTCGAACAATACACGTTCTCGAAATGTATTTCAGATTGTCCTGATTTTAGTACATGAATGTAGTTCAAAAACATGGTCTATTTTTCCATTTCAAAATTGATGTCCGTTCAAAATTGATGTCCATTTGTTGTATGCATATAGTTATATAACTTGATGGGTTATGTTTTTGTCGAAGCAGGGTAAAGTAGGGGTAGTGTGCTAGGAGTTGAATAGTGGAAAAAAATGGCTGGGGTCTCAACTGAGGGGTCTGGTATTGAAAAGTCAACTGAAGGGGTTTCGAGCGAGCATAGCTTTCAATCTGGGGAAGCGTTGGTAGAATGGAGGTCTTCTGAGCAAGTTGAGAATGGGACTCCATCGACTTGTTCTCCTTATTGGGACAGTGATGACAATGACGATGGAGGTGTGACATTTGTTTTAACTGATTAAGTGGCAGGTTGCATGGTATCTGTGATTTCATATATTGTGTTACTGGTGGTTTATGTGACGTGGTGTATATATAGTCTGTAAACAACATAACACCTCTTGAGGATTGCATAATCTGTTTCACCCAGACCTGGATCCTTTAAATTTCCATTTCATAAAATTTTGTTTAAATTCCGGAGAGAAACATAATGATAGAAAAACGTGTGGTACCTACTTTTCATTTTCACACTTTTTATTCACCTGTCTTTCTTTCTTTCTTCAAAATTTAACACAAAATGTATGCATAGAAATATAGAACCCATTTCCATTTGACATCTGTCAATATGAAATCTTTGTATTTATTATATTTACAATTTTAGAATTCGAGTTACCATGTAATGAAGGACAGCCGATAGTTTGAGAAGACCTCTGACCTGTGATAGAATGGGGAAATGATGCAAAAGGAAAAGTGAAACATCATCATCATCATCAACATCACCTTAATCCCAACTATGTTGGGGTCGGTGGCATGAAGATTATAGTGTCGTTTAATTGTCGAAAATTAGTTAACACCATAACTCATGCAAATAACAAAGTGGCAAAGTTTTACGCCGGATGCCCTAAAAGGAAAAGTGAAACAGAAAAGGAAAAAACATTGAAGTCTACACTAGTATTGTCAGTGATTGTCAGTATCTTACAAGTAAATGGTTATATTCGAAATACGTTTCTTTCTGGCTGTGGTGCCGGTGGACATACATAGTGGTATATCAATCTGATCCAATTATATACTGGCGTAGTTTTTCATTTTATTTTTTCTTATGTTGCAGGACCAAAACCTGCAGAATTATTTGGAAAATATACGTGGAAGATCGAGAAGTTTTCACAAATTAACAAAAGAGAACTTCGGAGCAATGCATTTGAGGTTGGGGGCTATAAATGGTATGATCTGCTATTATTACTCTGCCCAAAGCTTCACCAGTTGTATTCGTTTACATTCCGGATTAGACATAAATTGTTTATGGTTCTTAATATTTGCTAAAATGATTCGTTTGTGTTAGCCATAGGGCGAGTCTGATTATTGTGCAACGAGGATTTTGTATCCTATTGGGCTAGAGATCCTACACAAAATTACTGGAAGGCGGCTGTTTATAGAATGCAGTTCAATGATTAAGTGTGTTAGGTTATGACAGAGCTAGATCTTTTTTGATGTCATGGCATTTGTTCGGTTTTATTCTCCGAATTCCTTGTTTAAAGGTACTCCAAGAGGATTAGAGGTGTGTGTATGGGATGGGTCATTGTTTCATTTTCTGTTGTTAAATGAGTAAATCTGCTGGCAGTTCAGGCTGCATTAATTTCTCTAATGAGTAACTGATTTGGTAATTTCGCACTATTGACATCTTTACTTATTTGTGTCAGTCTATAAGAATGCCTTGGGTTTTCTGGATGATGTCTATTGCATTTGGTAGGTAATGCAGTACTTCAATTTGAAAAGTTCCTTTTTAGAATTGATTAAATTCAAACTGTGGTTTATAGGTATATTTTGATTTACCCTCAAGGATGTGATGTCTGCAATCACCTCTCTTTGTTTCTTTGTGTTGCCAGTCATGACAAACTTCTGCCAGGTGGGATAACATTGAACCAGCTACCCTGCATCATGTAATTATATTATATATATACCTGTATATGTGTGTATGTTAATTAGTTATCAAGAAACTTTTTTTTTTCCTTTATGCCAGGTTGGAGTCATTTTGCGCAATTCACTATTGCTGTGGTGAACAAGGATCCAAAAAAATCAAAATATTCTGGTTGATGTTTAATTACTATTCTCATCATTCGGTTTCTGTAATTTGAGTTTCATCCCTATCTTAGGACTGACCTTGGCATGTATTTTTAAACCTGCTCCTGCAGATACATTACATCGTTTCTGGAAAAAGGAGCATGACTGGGGATGGAAGAAATTTATGGAGCTACCTAAGGTGTTGGATGGATTTATTGATGCTGATGCTTTGCTTATTAAAGCTCAAGTGCAAGTCATAAGGTACTCTTTATTTATATAACTTGTGTTCGTAAGTTTTTATAGTGGTTTAGACATTTGATTGGCAAGATAGGACGACTGATTGACCCACCTTTGTGAGGAAATATGGTTCACGTATGCGCATGCACTCTAAATGTTGTAGTTTCTCAACAAGTATATCTGTAGCCATCTTTTTTGATGTTCGCTTATCAAAGGCCTGAAAGTGTGGAATACAGTATACAGTAAAACCTCCATAATAATACTTGATAAATTAGTAACCTCGATAAAACTAATAATTTGCCCTGTCCCAACTTGAGACCAGTTCAAATTTGGACACCAATCAATTAAATAATAAGATAATACGTTTTTTGGAAATCCTAGTGTATATATAAGGTGTTGATGAAACTATAAATTAATAATTATTTAAAACTTTCCATATATATATATATATGTTATCCACTTAAACATTCTAAGACAATTTAATAAAATACGAGTCTACTTTTGCTTTTTGTTGAACTTCAAATCTGCATTGATCTCATCTTTAAATCTCCCCATTGCACCCAAGAGTTGTGGTGTTGTCTTCTCGTTGTGTGTAGTTTAAAACAACACAATGGATTATTATATATTGATCTACTTGTAGACAATGTACATATGTAAGTCCACGAACCATTCTCTTACTTTGGCAAAAAAACAATGAATGAGACCATTCAAACCTCCAATTAACATGGTTATATGAGTATACATTTTATGAATGGTAATTAAAAATAATGTAATGTATATACATTGTAATTTATTTGTCATAAATACCTAATGTACATTGTAAGTGGATTATACAACCCCGGAATTTTGAAGGTCAGTTATGTATATACATTACCTCTCTAAATTGATAAGTTATTAATTTGTCGATTATATAGTATCTATCTAAATTAATAAAATTCTCCGGTCCCAACAATATTAAGTTATAGAGGTTTTACTGTATCTTACAATATTGACTCATTGAATGGAAAAGAACTGAGAAAACAATGTATGAAAATTAACAACACTGAAGTTCCTGTGGGCATTTTTCTGAGGCTGAACTCGTATCTGGGTTTTGTTTTGTTATTTTTAAAAAGGGACCATATTATTATTTGATTTTTTGAGTAAATCACTCTGCATATCACATTTAGTTGGATTTGATTTAAAATTTAAACTTTACCTATTGTTTTGCAGGGAGAGAGCAGACCGGCCATTCCGTTGTCTAGACTGTCAGTACAGAAGGGAACTTGTACGAGTTTATTTGATAAATGTGGAACAAATTTGCCGGCGGTATGTGGAAGAACGACGAGGCAAACTTGGAAAATTAATGGACGATAAAGCTAGATGGTCTAGGTAATGTGCACTTTTCTAATATACTTGTCTCATTATGCTCGTTTTTAGCAAGAGGCTTTGTTAATTTACTTTCAACTTTCTTTTATCTCAGACAACATTGGTACTTCCTTTTGCTTTACCTTTTCGGTTGAACAACAAATCATTTCCTCTAATGTCCTTTTGGAAACCAAAGAAACTAGTTCTAGTGTTTAAGAAACATCTTTTTAGCCCTTACTTAAAGTTTTTATCATCCCAATCAGTACTCAGTACATTTGACATCTCACTTTTTATTCTGACAAAGTGAGTTCTGATTCACGATTTTCTGAACATAGTTATTGTACACACACACACACACACACACATATATATATATATATATATATATATATGTACCAGTTCTTAAAATGGGAACATGAGTTGAGTGCATGTTTAGTTTGGATTCACTGCACACATAATAAGTTGTAATGCATATTCATTTTCTCGGATACTGCATGCATATTTAAGTACGGATGATTCACTGTGCAGTGGGAGAAAAAATGAATATGCATTACAACAGACTGTGTGCGGTGACTCTATAGTAAATATGTACAGACTCACGTTCCCATTTTAAGGGATGGTTCCCATTTGAAACAATCCCTATATATATAATGGGACCATTCTAATATCACATATTTCTTGGATTGAATTTTCAGCTTCCGAGAATTCTGTCTGGGTATGGACCAAAACTTAAAGCGCCGCATGTCTCGAGAGAAAACTGACTCGATACTGAAAGTACTTGTGAAGCATTTTTTCATAGAAAAAGAAGTCACATCTACCCTTGTCATGGATTCACTGTACAGTGGTCTAAAGGCTCTCGAAGGTCAGTATAAGGGAAAAAAGAGCAAGGACGAGTATATGGAAACTGAAGAATTGCCCGTTCCTATTGTTCGAATGGAGAAAGATACGTTTTTGTTGGTTGATGATGTGTTGACAGTGCTTGAGAGGTTTGCTATTGAACCTTTGCCTCCAAAGGATGAGAAGGGCCCTCAGAATCGTACAAAGGTAGAAGCATGATATGCAACTACTGCTTTTCCCGAAGTACAGCAATTAGTCGTCTTTTTTTTATATTGAATGGAGCTACTACCACCTCTAAGACAGGCACTGCTGAGAGATATTTTAAAATTTGCTGCCTTATTGATTAATAGTTAAAATTGCCGAAATGAATAGTACCTAATCTGTTTGATCATACTGGTGTTTGAAATACTATTAATACTGATTGCTAATGTTCCTAGTGTTTTAGGTAACTATCCTCCAAAATAATGGCAAATTTTACATGATATGTAGTTGGTTACAAGTTGACATGTTATACTGCTTAGTGTTGATTGAAGTAGTAAAAGCTGGAATATCCATCATACTTATGTATATTAGTTACATACTTTTGAAGTCATGATCTATGAAAATAGTGCCCCATAATTGACCAAATTTGGGATTCTTCCTTGTAGAATTTAATTTCATCAGGTCAGGCCTCTGTTTTTTTCTTGGTAAATGTGAATTGAGCAAGTATTTTATATTTGGACATGTGGGTCTAGTTTGCACTGGATATAAAGAACTCTTATGTAAGGCAAGCAATTGTTCAAAAGAAAGGTTTATTAAAAATATCATATAATCTATAGGAAAGTTGTATAATCAGCTTGATGTTTTAAAATGTCAGATGCATAAATGGGAATGGTTTTTTCTGCAATGTACGTCTAGTCTGTGTGCACCTACATGTAGCTTTTATTTTACTTTTGCTTCCACTTGGTTTTTGGATTGTATGTGTTGCAGGGATTGCACGGTCTCTTTCCAATTCATTAGTGCTGATTCTAAGATTCTTTATTTTTAGGATGGGGCTTTAGGAGAGGAGTTTAACAGAGACTCGATTGAACGCGATGAGAGGCGACTTACTGAATTGGGTCGACGGACTATTGAGATATTCGTCTTAGTCCATATTTTCAGGTAATCAATTCGATAAAATGCTGTTTCTGCAATTGGTTTTGCTTCAATTTAACAGAGACTCGATTGAACACTTGGTTTTTGTTTCTTTTGTCGCTTCCGATCTGCTCAAAACATGGATCATTAACTTTTGTGTTCTGCAATACTTTCCTTTCCTTCCAAGTATAGGGGTTATTAATTTTCAATTATCAGCATTACAGTTCCTTTCCGGTACTCTTAGGGTTTAGGGTTTAGGGTTTAGGGTCTTAGTCCATATTTTCAGGTAATCAATTCGATAAAATGTTGTTTCTGCAATTGGTTTTGCTTCAATTTAACAGAGACTCGATTGAACACTTGGTTTTTGTTTCTTTTTCGCATCCGATCTGCTCAAAACATGGATCATTAACTTTTGTGTTCTGCAATACTCTTCTTTCCTTCCAAGTATAGGGGTTATTAATTTTCAATTCTCAGCATTACAGTTCCTTTCCGGTACTCTTAAATTTTTTCTCTTGCTGCACTGCAGTAAAATTGAAGCTACGTACCAGGAGGCTGTTGCTTTAAAGAGACAAGAAGAGCTGATACGTGAAGAGGAGGAAGCTTGGCTTGCCGAGATTGAGCAGAAAGCCAGGCGTGGCGGGGTGGATAGAGAAAAGAAATCCAAAAAGAAGCAGGTTTGTTAATTGTTTATTTAGCTACTCAAATAATTATTTACTTCATGTTGATAGTCGATATGTAGTGGTTAAGACTTTCAACGGTCAAATGATTTCTATTTAGTTAATGGCGAAAAGTTAGTTATGGTAATCTAAACGTATTTTCTAAAATTATTGTTCGTCTTAGCCCTCTAGCTTTTATTCCTTCTGCTGTCTGTGAAAAATGTTGATTGGGGTCTTAAAAATGATGATCGGCTCTCATCTACTTTTGTGACCTCGTTTTAGCTTTTTTGCTGTTGTGTTTTTACCTTGTGTTTACGTTTTATGTATGTATGTGTGTCTGTGTATCTCAGATGGGATTAATATATCTTGCAGTTATATATATTGTTTGCATATAAGTAAGAATTTGCATTACTAATTGAGCTTGGATTAGACATTTTGGATTCATGAATATTTGTCATTCCTTCCTTGAAGTATGCTGGCCTTTGGTTGAAATGATTCCATAATATTTCTTGCCTCGTACTTTATCCTTTTTTTTTTTTTTGGTTATGGAAATCTTCCCCTTCTTCCTGCTTCTCCTGTGGTTTTGTTGATGTAGGGAGTATTTGCAAACACTTGCAACAAAGAGATTCTCAACCTCTGCTTCCTAGGGAGAAATTGATTGTATTCACCTCCCACCCTCAATAAAGCAAACACTCCCACAAGCGGCTCTCTAACTTTTGGAACTTAAATGAGAACTTGCCCAAGTGTAATGTCATGTATCATCCAATTTTTTATTTTTCAGGGCAAACAGAAACGCAACAATCGCAAAGGAAAAGACAAGGGAAGGAATGACAAGCATAGCAGTATAGCACAAGTCAAGATCGAGCAAGATACTCACGCTGTTGAGAGAACAGACTTTGAACAGGCTGCTGAGCCGGAAATAGTACTCGAAAAGTCTGATACTCTCGAGGATGTTTCCGATGTCTCTGATTCTGTAGAGCGTGTTCACGAAATACATCCACCGGATTCGGAAGACACTGATACCTCTGAAGTGCATCCTCCTATGGAAGCCAGTAGCAGTGGAACTTGTGGTGTTTTGAGCGTGCAAAATGGAACAAAAGGAAGTTCGTCTGTAGTGGATGATAGCTCATCCACTTGTTCCTCTGACTCAATTCCTTTTGTTGCGATAAATGGGTCCCACAGAGGCAATCCCCGCTACAACGAAAATCGAAAATCTCCTAGCAGGTACCCTAAACCCTAAAGTCATCCCCTAATCCGACTAGGGTTTTCCTGAGTTTAAGGGTTAATCAAGTCTAATTATAAAAAAAAAATCTTTCATAATTACGAATAATCCCTGATATTTGTTTATATTTTACAAAATCAATAGGGGATACTACCTCCGTCCCACAAAGATAGGCTTACTTTCTACTTTAGTCCGTCAATATAGGCCACAGTCTATTTTGTTAGCATTTAATTCATCTTCTTTTCCTATTGTACTCCTATTCAATTTACATTATTATGCACTAACATAATTTAATGTAAGGGTATTTATTTGAAGTACAACAAAAGTTTATTTTTCCAACATTAATTACAAATTCTTAAACCATGTGAAAGTGAAGCCAAGCCTATCTTTGTGGACGAAGCTAGTATGTGTAGTTTTGAAAGATAATATTTTTTAATTAATGAGGCAAATCTAAGATAAATGTGAAGCCAAGCCTATCTTTGTAATTATCCCATAAATCAATGGTAAATGTGATAGCTCGTTTATTTAACTTTTCAGAGGGAGTGACCATCAGAGCAAGGTGGCTTTTGACCCAGGTGATAGGGTTAATGCAGAACCTAGTCAGCCGTCTAGAGCTGTGTCGGATGCAGGGCACCACCTTATTGATGCATCTCGAAGTTTCAGGACTGTTGATTCTTTGCCTCCGGTTGCTGATAGGGTGGTGAACGGGGCTGAGAAGCATGTAGTGAAGGTGTCATTTTTTTCCTTCACGAATTCATTATATTATGTGTACTCCCGAGTTTTCAGAATGACATGGTTGTGTTATGTCAGATTATGAGACTTCTGAACCGAAATACAGCTTTTGCTATCAGTTTAGGGATATTTACAACACTACCCTTGATGTTCAGCCTATTAAAAGAAATCGGTTATCTTTTCAAATTATAAGTTCTACCGTAATATATATTTCTACAAGTTGCACCCTCGAGGGATATTTTTAAATTTTAATACTTCAAGGGTATCTGTTATTATAAATGATTTTTTTTTTTTAAATTGAGCTAAACCTTAGGGGTAGTTTTGTAATTATTGTATCTAGGCTATATGGAAACCACATATGTATATGACATTTTTATTAACGACGCACACACACACACACACATATATATATGTCTCTCCTTGTTTTCAGTCTCATTATGCATCTTTCTTTTCCCTTTGAACCCCTCATTGTAGCTATTAGTCATGATTCAGTCTTATACTTCTACTTTTTTTTTTTTTTTTTTTTGGGTTCTTTGAAATATTATGTTCACCAATGTCAGAAGGGGCATTTCAGTTCCCTGTGGTCTCTGCCACCTGTTTTCCTTGAAGAAAAGAACTAATGTTTTGCCTACTTTATCATAGGAGGAAGAACCAGGTTCCTTGCGGAAAAGCCCCCTTACCAAAGAAGTAGGCGTGGAAGGTCCTCGAGATAGTAGGGCATCGTGTACCATATCCCTTCCCAGAAGCCCTTCAAGAAATATCCCATCTATTCCTCCTACAATGCTGGAGTTGAAAGACGACGGCGCAAACAATCCTATGGTCAAGAAATCATCGTCCGGGAGCCATAAACAAGCCGATAAATCACTGCGTTCGGCAAATTCACCTGAAAATGCCGCCACTCCTAAACCAGATACACCCAAGTTTATAATTTCAAAACCCACCGAAAAGCCCTCCATACATCAAGGGCATGTGACGAGAACAACTGATAAGACCTCGATGCCCTCGATGTCTGTTATGTCGAGACCCTTGAGTGCTCCTTTGATCCCCGGCTCTGCGCCAGCTGTCTCCGTGGTGCCGGTGGTCCAGACGGCACCTATTTTGTCACGTTCGGCAAGCTCTGTATCCGCTGTTCAGAGTCACGCCCCGCAGTCCTACCGCAACGCGATTGTGGGTAGCCAGGTGGTTCAGAATCATAACACGAGTTCAGGGGCAAATATGCCATTTCCGTACTCACAGGCACCCGCCCTTGTACCCACACCGTTGTTTTCTGTCGGAGTGGTGAGCCATCACGACGTGATGCCAAACGGCCCCCTGTGGATAGAGTACCCTCAGAGGGACTTACCCGTCGTGGATCATTCGCTGATTAACAACATGCAGAATTTCGATTGGTACAGTTCCGCACAGGATCATTGCCTCCCGTCCGGGCGTGCGAGCCATTTGTTGCCTGATGAGTTTCCTCACCTAGACATCATTAACGACTTGCTTGATGACGAGCATGGGATTGGAAACTTATCCACAACGAACGAGTGCTATCAGGGTTTTGGCGAGGGACCTCCTCACTATTTGGGCCGGCAAGTTAGCTACCCGGTCGACCCGAGTGGACTGGGCCCAGCGACGACCTCGTGTAGGCTTGAGAGGACTAGAAGCTATCATGGCAATGGGTTTCAACAAAGTTATGGTGCTTCCGGAGGCTCTTATGATGCACACCATGATGCGGTGCCACAGGTGGGCCCGCCGCCGTATGTCGATGTTCGGATTGACGGTTTGGTTTCTAACCAGTGGCAAAGTGGTTTTGATCTGCCGTTCATGAGTTTTGGGAATACGGATATTGATCCGTATCATGTGGCGGGGTATCAAAGCCCGACTGTCGGCGCGAATGGATACACAGTGTTCCGACCGTCGAGTGGACTCTGAAGGTTGTTATATGAGGGCTGGTTAAACCTTGTTTTCGTCGGAAGGCAGAAGCATTGATTGGTCTTGGATTTTGGGACGAGGTTTATGTGACCCTTGTGGTAAGAGAAACATTTTGTATAAAGTGATTCTGATTTTTATTTATATTTTTGGTTATTTTTTCCCCCTTTCCTGAAAGAGTTGAGGGCTCTGGGGCCTTTTTAGTATTGAATATCTCAACTTAAATTTTAAATTATATCGAGTTATTAGTAGCTTGATCTATTAATCAATGGAGCACACGAATTCGATCGGGATTAACAATAGAAATAACGTGCAATATTTTTTTGCACTTTTGATCGAGCTTAATTACATTTCATCGAATTCGAACATGTAATTATCGATAAAGTTTGTGCGATGGACGTTCAGCTAGAACAGCCAGGCATATCAGGGTTGTGCGGTGCCTGCTGCAGAACAACCTCGGAATGTTACGACCAGAACACCGAGTATTGCTGATATATTCATATGTGGTGCCCCATACAGCCTGCTATTGAACACAATTGTATTTTTTCGTTTTTAGTGCAAGTTTTGGTTTTTTTAAGCAGAAAAACATTTTATAATTTATATTATCAATATAAATTACGCAACATAACAACATACTATAATTTGAGATAAAATCTATATAACATCAAATTTATCATAAACCCTCAAAATTACAGAAATCCAAAACAAAGCAATGGCATAACGTTCATTGCCTTCTCCGATCAATTTCCGACATATTTAGACGTTTGATGAGTTTTTTTTTTTTTCGTTTTTAATTATTGAGCCGTTCGACGATAAATTTATCTCGTATCTCAACCGTGAGTTCTGAGCCAGTCACCTTCTGCAGAAGTTATTATGCAGCAGTTCTTTATGAGGTTCTAGCTGTAAGTGTGTTGTAGCACAATGTTTAGATGAGTGGAGCTTAAAAGAGGTGGTGATTACTGGCTCTCTGAAATTATTTTATGTTTATATATTAGCTTATCGAGATCAAGCTCCATTGTCGTGTGATTTCTATTTTTCTCATGATCATTTCGTTGCGAATGTGTCGATGAGATACTTTCTCTTCGTTCGTTAGAAAATGAATCCACATTGGGATTTTATTCTGTTTTAGCATGGTATCTGTATGTATAATGTGTAGAGCCTGATCTCTTCGGTCAAATCTAACTGAACTGAAATGAATTCAACTGAAAAAAACTGAACAAAACTGAACTGAAAGTAACTAATAATTTAAAAATAAATAAATAATAATATAAATGATATTATTATTAATAAAAAAGTAATTATTATTATTATTGCCAAAATAATAATTAACAATAATAATAATATTAGTGTTAGTTAATGTTCAATAGTATTATTACTTGCCCAATACTTCACTATTAAAATATTTTTGCCCAATACTTCGACTTTCGAAATGTTTGATTAATTTGTGGTTGTTGTTCTTCTTGTTTTTTTTTTTTAATTTTATATACGAACATTTTCTATATAATTAGAAAATTAATAATATTACTATTATTATTACCAATAACACTAATTAGCAATAATAAAAATAATTATTCCTAAGAAGCAATAATTAAAGTAATAATAAGTATTATAAGCAATAATAATGATACTACTAATAATATCAACGAAGATGATCAAATAATAATAATAAATAATAATCCTAATCAACCGAATCGAATCGAATCAATCGAATCGAATGAAATGAAAATAAATTGGAGAGAACAGATCCTTATATCTTTCTTAATTTTGAAATTTCAATAGACATTTGACCACTCCATTTGCATAAATATATCTCCCTTCTTTTCCCTTTTCTCTGTCTAGATTCTTACCATAGACCCCTTTATTCTGTTCGATCCATAATTTTTAATTATTAATAACAAAAAAAAATATTTTTATTTTTTAAATATCCACTCTGGCATGCCACGCTGGCTGCCACGTTGGATCGATGAGGTCCAATTTTGACCAGAGCTGTGGAGTACTGTCAATTTTATAATTGGGTAAAATAGGGGTATCAAAATCGTGGAAAAAATTCTTTTGGTACCAAAATCGTGATTGAGATATAATAGGGGTACCAAAAATGCAATTAAGTTTTTTTTTTTTTTTTTTTGATAATTGACGATGTCACATTAAATTGGGATTTTGGCATTGCTTGCAATTAAAAGCTCGTAATCTTTTTAAAAAAGTGATTTATTATAGTAGAAGCTAAAAGTAGTTGAGAATCTGAAATTGGTACCAATTATGTGAAAACGGAGTTGAAATTTGAATCAGTTGAAAGTGATTTTTGGTGTATAAGAAAGTGCTTAATTGTTTGTAAAGTAAAACTGGATGCATGATCTAAAGCACCCCCCTTTTTTTTTTAGTTTTTTATTAGGTCTTATCTTCATTAATACCAATCAATAAAAGATACAGTTATATATCATCATCCATAATAGTAAATGTCGAAGACACTAATACTCTTAAAATCGATCGAAGCACAGCTCTTCCCGTCGACACGAGTGCTGCACACGATGGGATGCGATCGTGTGCATCCACCGTGAGTAAGGACACGATCATTGCACACGATGGGATGCGAACATGTGCATCAATCATGTGCAGCGATCGTGGGAACATTAGATGTGCACTCGATGGAGAGTAATGATACTTTCGTCCTTTTTAACAAAACGATATCAATAATTTCTACGCTTATGAATGGAGATATATAACTTGTTAACTTTATGATTTGATATTAAAAATTAATTCTCACTTTTTATTATGTAGAATCAGATCCAGAAGTTCTCAATAAAAAATATCATATTTGTAGTGCATCATAATTGTAACACCCCTAGAAATCACTCGGGTATGTCACACACCGCAGACCCTTCTCACAAAGATTTACCAGGCTCAACACCATAAGACAACTAAATGTATGACCGACCGGGTTCAAGCTACATAACGACACGAATCGATAAGGTCGAATATTCAAAATACATGAATCGATAAGGTCACACGACTAAATCAAACCGAAATAAAATCCTTAAAATACATACCCACGCAGGGGTCAAAATGCAGCGGAAAACAAAATACAACTCAACCATTCAAACGAAATCAGACTGAACTCTCTAACTTTTGATTAATATCATAGCTCATCATCTTTCATGCCGACCCTGTGACTGCTTCCTCGAACTAAGTATACTTGGAATGCATGAAACACACTTCCCCATTTAAGGGTTAACAATTCGAAATTGCTAGTACAAGTATCATAACTATACAAGATGTAGCAAGCAAACATCAGTCACGAATTAGAAAATGACAATCATTCAACATATATTCCCGAAAGGTTTTAGTGATAAGAAAAACAAAATAAACTAAAGTTTTTGAAAACAAAATCGTCATCTCGAAAGTTTTAGAAAATAGAAAACCTTTAGGACCTCAAGTTCTTAGTTATAAAAACTATTTTCGACAACATTAGGGCCTCAGACCAAATCTCGTTTCACATCACATTAATTTTTTATTCAAAACGGAAAACCTTTCCAAAAATTATTTAGGTCTCGGCCCGAAATTCATTTTCATAAAACTTTCTTTTCCAAATCTTTGTTCGTCAAATCATGCTCCTGACCCCTTCATCTGTTGCCACATGTCTCCGTAGGTTCAACAACCCACACGGATTGAGCCAAATAATACATCAAATAGCAAACAAGCTTGTGACACGGTGATCTCCTGCCACATGTTTTCGTAGGTTCAACAAAAACACAACAATCACAACAACCAGTCCCGACTCCGTGATCCATTGCCACGAGTCACCGTAGGTTCCATCGAACCCACACAGTTGGACGTACTGGACCCCATGATCTCCTGCCATGTGTCATCGTATGCCTCGTCAGAAACACATGATTGGACGTGAGCACCACATACTAAGTTCTGATCCCTTGATCCTTTGCCATGAATCCTCGTAGGCCCTAGTCGAATCTATACTAGTGAACTTAGCAATACAACACACAACATTCATATTTCATAAACAATTTACATGGTCAGTAATTATATCAATCATCACGAACTTTACACAACCAAGACACATGGCGCAAACGCAATGTCGACATTCCAACCATCATCACAAACAATACACAGTCAACATATCTCACGATCAACACACAACAGGATAAACATCCATGCGTATAATCAAGCTAAGATGATTATCGCAACCAACAAAATTCCACAACGTTGAACATTCAAGAATAACATAAACACCACCAAACATTCATGACAAGCAATTCATACCCAATTCACACGAACCATGTTTACGAAGGTAAAATAATCATCACAACCTAACACATAACTTCCACTCACAAGATACAAATTGTATATACAAGACACTTGCCTCAATAATCGACAACCGGATACCCCGATGAACACGGCTCAAACGAAATTAAAGCCCCGAAAACCTACAACCTCAGCGAGAAAGCAATAACAACACAGTCACTACGAGAATAACAAGCAATAACGACGGAAAACACACCCAACACCCGAAGAAAACTCATTTAAACATTTAATCAAAATGTTCAAGATTTCTCAGGAACACTCAAATCGCCAATCGAGTTTAAACAAACTCGAAATATAGATATACAATCCATAGAACATGATCAACAACACCCAATAACCCCAAACGATTTCTCAAAACCGATTGAAATCGAAATTAAGAACAAAGCCCCAAATGTATAAAATTTAAAAATAGAAAAAATCCATAAAATTAGAGTATGTATATTGGATTATACCAAAGTTAAAGTATCAAGAATAATTTTTTTCTTAACTAAAAGCAGATCAATGATAAATGATAAATAACATTAAACCATTAGATCATTAATAAATAAGAAACATAATCTAAAATTTTGAAAGTAGTATTAAATATATTAAATTCGATTTTTTCTCAAATAATTCACTAAATTTAGTTGATCCATTTTATTCTTTTGAATTTATATATTTTATTTTTGAATAAAATTCAAACCTTAAACAATTGATATTGTGAATTATACTAGCGGTCGAACTTTATTGCTATATCTTATAATAGAACACCGCGTCGTGGAATATATGATTTGGTTTTATAGGGTATTAAGGCTAAAACAACCAATATACCATTTATACAATATTAAAGTATTGAATCAAAGGTCATATTAGAATATGATTATTAAGATCTTATGATTACAAACATAAACTTGATATGTAATAATAGATCGAAGTACTCTATCACTTTTTATCCCATCAAATAAAGCAAATGAGTACACCCACAATTCTTTTTAAACAAAATTATATGTAGAAGAATAAAACGCTAATTCATATACACTTCTTTGTCGTCATCAAGTCAACGGCCACTGAGTCACCGATCTTCACCACTAAATCACCACCAATCTATTTTTTCAAATAATTTTGACCAAAAAGAATCTTAAAATCTCAAAAAACAAACATAGCCACAATTTTCGAAAAATATAGAAACACATAAAACTAAAAATTTCGGTCATACATATCGAATGAAAATGACCGATTTCAAAAATATATTTAAAGGAAAGTCAGATTTCGAAACAAAATTTCTCAAATTTTCAGAAATGTTCTTTTGAAAAGGATGGCAAATTTCGAAAACAAACAATCTTAATATAAAATTTTAAGGAAAAAAAATTCAAAAAGAATTCAAAAATTCTTAAATTTATAATTCGATTATCAAATTTTCAGGAAAAAAAATGCCAAAGAGAAAAAGATAAATTTCTAAAATTCACAAAATATTTTTTGAAGAAAACATAGGACGCAAAAGCCCAGACCACCACAACATGGGCCTTTTGCGATTTCACTATTCCAAACGGACAGGCCTGCAATATAAAAGCCCAGCCCACCATTTCCTCTTTCATTTTTCCTCTGGTTTTCAGAATACCATACTGAACATCTTTCCACCAGACGCACGGCAAAAATCGACAGAACACTGAAACGACGCCGTTGTTCCTCAATCATCAGTCCCCAATGGCGAGCGTTTCTGATTAATTGGCGCCTTTCAAGCTGAAGTATTTTGAAATTTGGTTTCAATTTAGGTTTAGGGCCTGTGCCTCAGTTCTGTTCTGGTAATCCGACGCACTTTAGCCTGTTGAAGTTCAGGAATCTATTAGATAGGATGCTATCAGGACTCAAATTCATACCACGGGATCAAGTTGATAAAGTAAGCACCCATTTGTTTTGCTCTTTTTGATGTTATTAAAGTGTAGTCGGATACTTGATACCAGCTTTATTGATTTTCAGCTTGAGTGCTTATCGGGTTTGTTGTTTTTGGTTAAATGCTTTCTTTATTCAATTATTAACTCATTATGCGAAATTATGCTTTAACATGCTTACATGCGTCAAACAAACAAACAAACAAACAAACCGAGACTTTTTTTCCAAATAAATTAGGGTAGGATACATGATTAGAAAATAGAATCTTGTCGGGTCTTGTTCACATATTAATCTTCTCCACGTGCTGACATTCGTTACTGGTGTTTAAATTAAGGCAATAGATGAAATATCCCATGACTCCAGAAAAGAGAAGAGAAAATCAGGGCATAAAAAGGAAAAGGTTGGGACTAAAATGAAGCATTCTCGATACAGTAGTTCAGACGACGACGGTGTTGAAATAATAAAAAGTGGGTCTAGAAAGAAAAAGAAGTGGTATGATTCGAATGAGGATATGTCTTCAAATTCAGAAGAAAGTGGTAGCCATATTGAATTAGACCGTGATAGGAAGAAACGTAAGAGTTGGAAGAAAGAAAAGAAAAGGCATGATCATAGCTCGGATAATGAGTATAAAATCCGGTCAAAGAAGAAGTCACATAGTCGAAGAAAAGGTTATTCATCAGATGAAAAATCTGTTAGTGGATCTGAAAGTGAAAAGTCTAGTGAAGACGGGATTCATCATAAAGGGGGGATGAGGAAGGAGGATGTGGAATGGGGCACAAAAAACAGTGACAAAGTGGACAATGACAATATGAGGAAAGAAATGGGATTGGGATGGATGCTTAGGCCGAAGGATAATAAGGAGAACTATTCCAGTAAAGCTTCTCTCATTGAACAAGAGGAAGCTTCAGGCGTAATGGTATTTTCACAACCACCCTACTCCACCCCCGCCCACTCCCCCTTCTCACTTTCTCTCTCTCTGTGTGTGTGTGTGTGTTCTTTGTGCGATCTTCTTTGTTTAAGCTCATTGTTGACATTTAATGTCTTTTATTTATGTGAATGCTGATTATTTTTTCTTTTTTATACTCACAAGATAAAGAAGGATAATCCTAGAGAGTTGAATCCTTATCTAAAAGATAATGGGGATGGCTATCCAGACGAGTCTGATGGACAGAAGGCTGGGGATAAACGGCTTCTATCAAAAGCAGTTGTTGGTGATGGAGGTGCTAGCTGGAGGCTTAAAGCTTTGAAAAGAGCGCAAGAGCAAGCAGCTCGTGAGGGACGGAAACTCCAGGAGGTTTGATAGTTTTACCCTGCCTCGTCTGTTTATCCAACTGTTATGCATTAAAATCTAACGGGAGTATTATCATAACAGGTAGTTGAAGAGCGTTGGGATTCTATGGGTCATCTTGCAGCTTCTGTGGCTTCTCAGAATGTTGCGCCATCTCATGCCCATCTTCAAGCCATAAGGCATAGGAGGAAAGGGTCCCTAAACGAGGAACATAAAAATATAGATGAAGAAAATAATAGGGATGAGAAGGTAATTTTTCACCATATTAAACTTTTTGTTGAAGCCGTCGTATATTTTTGGAATAATTATTCATTTTTTTTTTCAATCAATATCATGGACAATTCTAGTTTGTTTGTTTTTCCTTTGGTTTTTGTCCTACCTGGAGGTTGTTCAGTTTTGATCATGATTTCGGAATTAACAGAAATAATCGATCTCTTTTATTATCCTTAAATTGAGTTGAATTAACTTTTCTGGACATTTTGAGGATGAATGAAGTTTATTTCATCTTCCAGCATAATCATAAGACAGTTTCATATCAGGATTTTTGTGAGAAAACCCCAAAGGATGTTCTCTCACCGCATCCTAAGATGAGAGTGCCCAAAGTTCATGATTCTTTATCTTGGGGGAAGCGGAAAAATAAAAGTTTGTCAAGTGAGGATACCGCACTTGTCTCTACTGCTCTCTCGAGTTTAAATAAGTTTTCCAATGATGGAAATTTCTTGGCCAAGTTTATGCCTAAGGAGGAGAATAATTCTGGTGATCCTGGAGACTGTTCAAAGTTCGAAGCAAGAGCAGAGCCCAGATCTGTTGAGTTTGGGTCAGCGGTGAATAAAACTGATGTTGGAACAGTTAAGCCACCCATGAGTGCAAATCAGTTGGCTGCCAAGGCTTTGCAGCTCCGTATGAAAGGAAAGCACGAGGAAGCAGAAAAACTGTTGGTACGAAATTATTTTTATTGCAATGCTATTTTTTTTTTTGTTCTTTGATTTATTTCAATAGAGTGCTCCTACTCAAGATAGCGCCGAAGGAAATCTATGATTTTATGTACCTTGTTGTGCGTGTAAGTACTCATAGTCATATCTCTATGCTTTTTATGCTTCATCGGATTTGTGTAATTTTATTCTGAAGTGGGCAACTTGATGGTTGTGTGTGTTACCAAAATTTCATGTTTCTTCTATTAAGGTCCATTCTTTTGATGGCGTTTTGTGAGATAGATCAATTTGTTGTTTATTTACCCGCTAGCGACAATTTGTTGGGATGGATCGAGAGGGATAGTTTAATTGGGGATGGCTACCCCCATTTGTATAGCCCATTACAATTTCTTTATTATACTTCCGCTCTAGTCCTTGACTGGGGATTTTGATTAAAAAAAGGAGCTTGAATGTTGCTTTTAGAATTTGGCAATAAATGGAGTGACTTAGCTTCGGTTTTCATCAATGAGCAGCTAGATCTGATTTCATTTAATTTTTCTAACATCTAATTTTTCCTTATGTTAATTCAGAAGGAAGCTGCGGCTGTGAAAGAGAGTCAGAGTATTGGTGATGGGTCAAGTAGAAAACAAATCGATGGGAGCACAACCAGGTGCTTTTGCATTTTACCCCTACTTTCAACTATTTTTATGATTCTCGTCAGTCTTTCAATCTGCTTCTTATCTTGTTCTTCTGGGTGATATATTCTATTTAGGCTTATTATGCACGATGTCTCTGCAAGGCAAACGAATAAAGAGGATGATGGTGATATGCATCTAGCTCAAAGGATCATGCATAATCATCGGTACAGCGTATCTGGTCAGGCAGATGAAGAATATGATTATGACGATAGTCCCAGGATAAAGTCTCGAAAGAAAGGACAGGGTGGCAACTACAAGTCATCCGAGATTACTAATTACGCTAACCGCTTTTTAACTCAGCAAGACCGCTGCCAATTTTGTTTTGAAAATTCAGCAAGAGCAAAGCATCTTGTGATTGCCATTGGGAACTTTACGTACTTGGCATTGCCTCAACAGCAGCCCGTTGTCCCTGGTCATTGTGGCATTTTGACCTTGCAGGTGAGTTTGAATATCTCTCTCTCTTCCTCCCTCCATCCCTCTCATTTTTTTATGGATTTTTTATTTGGCTTAAGCCATTTTCTTTCTCTATTGTCTTTTAAAGTTCTTTACTTTGTTGTGGAATCTTGTTTCTGCACAATCAGAACGTCAGTTAATTTCAGTGTAGGGAACTTCTGAAGTTATTGAGTCCCGTAAGATGTTAATTAATGTGAATTATATGCTATTAAATCCAGATATTCTAAGGTTGTGTTTGGATGGAGGGATTTGAACATCCATTTTTTTAAATACATTTGTTTCGAGTTCCTCTCATTCGACATTTCTTGTTAGGGTATAATTTTGATTTGTGAAGATTTTGAATCCATGACAAGTTTTAATCTTTTCTGAATTGCATTTTGATCATCATCATCATCATCATTATCACCTGCACCTTAATTGCAATTATGTTGGGGTCGGTGGTATGAAGATTATAATGTCAACTAATAGTGAAGATTAGCTTACACTACAAAACAAGCAAAAAGCAAAGTAGAAAAGCTTTACACAGGATGCCCTTCTTGTCGCTATCTTCATGTAAAGGAAAAATGAGATGAATCTCCAAAACCCTCATGATCATAAGTTTTCCCACTTGCATGGAAAATATCATGAGACGACAATGAGTTGGGTAATTGCTATTGTGATATCCCACACCGACTAGCAGAGAGCGGACGAAGTGCCTTATTTGAGCGTGCTGTGACACCTTATAGCATGAGGCCTTTTGGGAGCCCAGTGGCTTCAGGGTGATGAGAACTCCGAAGTTAAGCGTGCTCGAGGCGAGAGCAATCTCAAGATGGGTGACCTTCTGGGAAGCTGCTCGCTGGGTTCCTAGAAACAAAACCGTGACGGCCAGCTCAGAGGAGAGTGCCCAGAGTAGACAATATCATGCTACGGCGGAGGGGTCTTAGGATGTCACAATTTGGTATCGGAGCCACTCTGCCGTGTCGTGTGAGTGTGCCGACGAGGACGTCGGGTCCTTTGAGGAGGGGCGGATTGTGATATCCCACACCGACTAGCAGAGAGCGGACGAAGTGCCTTATTTGAGCATGCCGTGACACCTTATAACATGAGGCCTTTTGGGAGCCAGTGGCTTCGGGGTGATGAGAACTCCGAAGTTAAGCGTCCTCGAGGCGAGAGCAATCTCAGGATGGGTGACCTCCTGGGAAGCTGTGTTGGAAATGGTTTAGTAATTAACCATTTATTAAGAATAAATATTGTTAATTAAATAATTATTATTTAATTAAAATATTTATTGAATGTTAATCTACGTCATGAGTAGATGAACATGGTATATTTAATATTTCTAAACCGATTTCCGGTGAGTGAGATATTATATGTTAAAGTTGGATGTTGGAGTAGGAACTAACATGATGTTAGTTATCCCACATTGATTGTGGATGGATGTTTTGACTTGTATTTAAAGTCTTTGCCTTTATGGGCTTAATAACAAGTGGGTTGGTGTGTATGGGTGTCCTCGCACAAGACACGCGCGCGCAGACGCCGACCGACCGACCGACCGACCGGCCCTGTCCGGTCGGGTCGGGCACGGCACGAGCTCGGCTCGGCTCACCCAGCCCAGGACTTGATCTTGGCAATTGGTGCTTTGGGCTGGTGTTTGGGCTTATCTTTTTGGCCCAAATCCGTAAGTCCACTAGCCTTTTGGCATGGACAAGACTCTTGAGTTGGCTTGACTCTTGAGTTGGCAAGACTCTTCATCCGACCAGCCCTTTGGGCGTCTGAAACCGCCAGCCTTCATGGCAGTAGTAAATGGCGACGAGTCCCTTCACCTGATCAAGGAGTGCTATATATACATAAGCATTCTGGTCATTGCAGAACACACGAAAATCAGTGCATATTTAGCATATCATATCTGATTACATCTTCGTTTGATCCGATTCGCAGTGCTCGGTGATTTGCGGTCGCTACTACCGAGACGTTCAGATCGTTTTAACCTTTGGGGACGAGCCGCTTCACCGTGAGCACTACCGGTGCGTATTCTCGTCTTGCGGGCAGAAGCACTAGCTTCAGACGATCTTCTGTAGTTTACTTAAACTTCTTCGTTAGTTTCAAGTGTAATATTTTATTTCCGTTCTTTGTTATACTTAAGTTCAGAATTTTAATTGTAATACACGTGCAAGTACCGAATTATTCAAACAATCGCAAGACGAGAATATTCGACCATACTTGTTCGTGTCATCCGAAAACTTTTGCTGGAGAAAAATGTCGTTCAATGCAAGCACCGGCGCATCCACTAATCAATCCACTGGTTCTGGAACTATTGGATCTTCAAGCTCTTCAATGGCTCCCATTCACAATGCTGCTCGGCTAATGCCTATCGCCGAGAAACCTCCTGTTTTCTCGGGCTCCGACTTCAAACGTTGGTCTCAAAAGATGCTGTTTTACATTACCACAATGGGGCTTGCGAGCTTCCTTCGTGAAGAAAAGCCTCCTGTCCCTGCTGAGAACGAGGCGAATGTTCAAGTGCGTACCGACTATGATACCTGGGTTCATTCTGACTATCTGTGTCGGAATATGTTGCTGAACGGGCTTGATGATGGCACTGTTGATGTGTTCAACATCAAGGAGACCGAAGAAATTTGGGATGCTCTTGAGTTGAAATACCGTGTTAATCCTGCTAGACGAAGAAGTTTGTTGTGACGAGGCTCTCCGAATTCCAAATGGTGGATTCTCGTCCAATGATGCCCCAAGTACAAGAGTTCCAAACTCTTATACATGATGTTCATTACGAGGGGATGCCTCTACCCGAGGCGTACACGTGGCGCTCTTGGTCGACAAGTTGCCGCCTAGTTGGAAGGAGTTCAAGGGATACCTTAAGCATAAGCGAAAGGAAATGACTCTAGAAATTTTGGTTGCTAAGCTCCAATGAAGCTCAAGTCCGTGATCAAGACTTGAGAACCAAAGCTCCTATGGATGCTAAGGCTAACTGATTGAAGGTCCAAAAAGCGTCCACTTCCTACCAAAGGCAAGGGAAAGGATGTGGCACCTCCGACGAAGTTCTGGAACGTGCTACAATTGTGACAAGCCCGCCATATGGCGAAAAGCCGAAAGCCGAAGAAGAACAAGGGAAAAGGCAAAGTCAACCATGTCGAGAAGGACTTTGACTCTTGGGACAAAGATGATCTTGCCGCCATGATCACCGAGGTAAATCATGTCTCGGAACCTAACTTGATTACTTGGTTTCTTGATACAAGTGCATTGTTCACATTTGTGTGAACCGAGACTTGTTTTTCACTTACAAGGAGATTCAAGACCGCTTCATCACAGAGGCAAGTGATAGTACCACTCCAATTCATGGAATTGGGCTGTTGTGCTTCATTCACCTCGGTGTGGAGATAACTCGAAGGATGTCCGCATGCTCGTGCAATCCGCAAGAATTTGGTGTCTGGTGTCAAATTAGTTAGAGCTAAATTTGATGTAGACCTTCGTAGCGATTTTATGATAATATGCAAGTTTGGTAAGACTCTCGGGAAAGGTCATATTGTCGAGGACATGTTCAAACTTAGCGTTCGTACTTGTAAGCCTCCAAAGGCAGTTGCTAATAATAATGCTACTACTTCTGCTTATTTGCTTGAGTGCTCAAATTTATGGCATTGTAGATTAGGTCATGTGAATCTAAATGCTATAAAAAGATTAGTAAACTCAAGGTTCTAAAAAACGCTAGGCGCTAGGCGTTCGGATTGCTAACGCCTAGCGCCCAGAGGATTAATCGGGGATTAGTCGGGGATTAATCGGATTAGGCGGATTTATTTATTATTATTATAATTATTTTTATATATAAATAATTATAAATATGTAAAGAATAAAAAACATCTAATATTTAAATATTTAAACAAACATATAATGGATCATATATTAAATTGTTAAACATTGACATAAGCATAACATAGTCCATAGTATCTCAATTCAGGAATTTATAGTACTGTTAATATAAAAAAAATAAAAAAAAAATATTTATCCGCCTAGGCGCCCGCCAATTGCCTAGGCGCCCGCCCCCGCTAGGCGCCCGCTGCCATCTGGCGCCCGGCCACCTAGCGCCGCCCGCCTAGACGGCCGATTAATCACCCGACCGCCTGTGACAAACGCCTGAGGCATAATCGGAGCGCCTAGCGCTGGCGCCGCCTGAGCCGATTTTTAGAACACTGAGTAAACTTAGATTTACTAAAATTAAATGAAATCAAAAATCAAAGCAAATGTGAGATTTGTGTTGAGGCAAAAATGACGAAACCACCGTTTCATTCGGTAAAACGGGACACAAAACCCCTTGAATTAATTCACACAGACGTGTGTGATTTAAAATTTGTGCAAACTAGAGGTGGTAAGAAGTACTTTATCACTTTCATCGATGATTGCACAAGATATTGTTATCTTTATCTTTTGAGAAGTAAAGATGAGGCTATTGAAGCCTTTAAGAACTTCAACAATGAAGCCGAGAATCAATTAGGCTGTCGTATTAAGATGGTTCGAAGTGATAGAGGAGGTGAATATGTAGCTCCATTTGAGGAATTATGCAACGAAAGTGGTATAATTCATCAAACCACGGCTCCATATGCTCCACAATCTAATGGCGTTGCCGAACGTAAGAATCGAACACTTAAAGATATGATGAATGCGTTATTAATTAGTTCAGGGTTGCCCCAGAACATGTGGGGGGAAGCTGTCTTGACAGCCAACTACATATTGAACAAAATTCCACGCAAAGGTAAGGATGTTACTCCTTATGAGTTCTGGAAAGGAAGAAAACCATCATACAAATATCTCAAAGTGTGGGGGTGTTTGGCGAAAGTTGAAGTGCCTCTACCTAAACAAGTTAAAATTGGTCCTAAGACGATCGATTGTATCTTTATTGGTTATGCACTTAACAGCAGCGCCTACAGGTTTGTTGTACACAAATCCGAGATACCCGACATTCATGTAAATACAACGATTGAATCAAGGAATCCGTATTCTTTGAAAATATCTATCCTTATAAGAATAAGGTTGATCCTAACTCTAGCAAAGGAGTTGATGATGAAGCTACAAGTTCTAAACTTGTAGATGAGCCTATGTGTTATGAAACCATAGATGAAGCCTCTAGCCCGAATCCGGTGTTATCTGAACGACCGAACAGAAAGCGACCTAGGTCTACGCCAGTCAACGTAGAACCTAGACGAGGTACTAGAATACGGAAAGTAAAGATATACGGACCCGACTACGTCGTTTTGATGTTAGACGGTGAACCAGTATCTGTAAAAGAAGCTTTATCCGGTCCAGATGCGGCTTTCTGGAAAGAGGCAATAGACATTGAGATTGAGTCTATTATGCTGAATCATACTTGGGTGTTAGTTGAACTACCACAGGGTTGTAAGGCTTTAGGATGCAAACGGATCCTAAAGAAGAAGTACAAGTCTGACGGTACTATTGACAAATATAAGGCCCGACTTGTAGTTCAAGGCTTTAGGCAAAAGGCTGGTTATGATTTCTTTGATACCTACTCGCCCGTGACAAGACTTACTTCTATTAGGGTGCTACTCGCTATTGCTGCTTTACGCAATCTCGAGATTCATCAAATGGATGTTAAGACCCCATTCTTGTATGGGGAGCTAGAAGATGAAATCTATATGAAACAACCGGAAGGGTTTGCAGTACCTCGGAAAGAGCACATGGTATGCAAACTACAACGGTCTTTATATGGTTTGAAACAAGCACCTCTGCGGTGGCATTTGAAATTTGACGAAGTGATGTTGTCAAATGGTTTCAATATCAATGAGTGACAAATGTCTCTATGTTAAGAAAACGGGTGACAATTACGTCATTGTTTGTCTATATGTAGATGACATTTTGATAATGGGTAGCAACTCTCGTGTGATTGGTGAAACGAAACGAATGCTAAGTAAGAATTTTAGCATGAAAGACATGGGTTTGGCTGATACTATTCTTGGAATTAAGATTCTGAAAACGCCTAACGGAATTGCTTTGACGCAATCTCATTATGTTGAGAAAGTGTTAAGGAAATTCAACGCTTTTGATAAACCTATTGCTAAGACTCCTTGGGAACCGAATGTTCATCTGAATTATCATAAGGGTGAACCTGTGGGTCAAGATGAAAATGCTAAGATCATTGGGAGTTTGATGTATCTGTCAAATTGTACCCGTCACGATATAGCATGTTCGGTTCACAAGTTGAGTAGCTACACGCCTAATCCAAGTAAAGAACATTGGAGGGCTCTAGAGCGAGTCGAGTTATTTAAAATATACTTAGAACTTTGCGATTCATTATTCAAGAGAGTCTGCTGTACTTGAAGGGTATTGTGATGCTAATTGGATATCCGAATCGAAAGACTCATTTTCTACGAGTGGATATGTGTTCACTATTGGAGGTGATCTTTGTATCTTGGAAGTCCAAGAAACAAACTTGTATTGCTAGGTCTACCATGGAGTTCGAATTCATAGCTTTGGATAAAGTGGTGAAGAAGCCGAATGGCTTAAAAATTTCCTCGAGGATATTCCATGTTGGACGAGACTGTGCGTCTGTGTTGATACCTTTGTGATAGCCAAGCCGCTATTGGACGGGCACAAAATATGTTTTATAACGGTAAGTCTCGACATATTCGCCGACGACATAATGCCGTGAGACATTTGATCTTGAGTGGGATTATCTTAATTGACTATGTAAGGTCAATAGATAATCGGCGGATCCATGACGAAGAGTATTAATCGAGATCAAATGTATAAATTGTTAGAGGGAATGGGTGTTAAATCCACATCTTAAGGATGATTATAGCGGAAACCCAACCTTGTAGATTGGAGGATCCCAAGAGCTTGGTTCAATGGGATAACGAAGTTATAATAATTCGTGTGTTAAAACACTCAAACATACATATTCTCTGAGAACAGTGAGTGATTGTTTACCTACATGTGGTGAGGTTAAGTCTTATGATTTTTAATGATTCTTGATTACCTCGAAGAGGTCAAGTATAGTAGGATACTTGGGAATAAGAATCACCTGAAGTGAGGGCTGCTTCAGTTGATACACTTATGAATCCAAAGGGGTGTCCAAGGCCGAAAAGGACACAAAACGTTAGATCGGAAGGAATTGAGATGATATTGTGTCTATATTATTGTCTCAGTATACACCATGGAGGACTAGTTCAAGGTTTTCATGACCACTATGCCGCCAGTATACTCGATGATGTTGACAATGGATAGGTTCAAGGTCACAAGCCACCTAGCCAAATGCAATATTGTCACTTGAGGACTGAACTATGCATTTGCATTCATTTTGCATTGGCATTCTCACTCATGTGGGGGATTGTTGGAAATGGTTTAGTAATTAACCATTTATTAAGAATAAATATTGTTAATTAAATAATTATTATTTAATTAAAATATTTATTGAATGTTAATCTACGTCATGAGTAGATGAACATGGTATATTTAATATTTCTAAACCGATTTCCGGTGAGTGAGATATTATATGTTAAAGTTGGATGTTGGAGTAGGAACTAACATGATGTTAGTTATCCCACATTGATTGTGGATGGATGTTTTGACTTGTATTTAAAGTCTTTGCCTTTATGGGGTTAATAACAAGTGGGTTGGTGTGTATGGGTGTCCTCGCGCGCACACGCGCGCGCCGCCGCCGACCGACCGACCGACCGACCGTCTGTCCGGGTCGGGTCGGGCACGGGCACGGGCTCGGGCTCGGGCTCGGGCTCAGTCTCAGTCCAGACCCAGGACTTGGATCTTGGCAATTGGTGCTTTGGGCTGGTGTTTGGGCTTATCTTTTTGGCCCAAATCCATAAGTCCACTAGCCTTTTGGCATGGACAAGACTCTTGAGTTGGCTTGACTCTTGAGTTGGCAAGACTCTTCATCCGACCAGCCCTTTGGGCGTCTGAAACCGCCAGCCTTCATGGCAGTAGTAAATGGCGACGAGTCCCTTCACCTGATCAAGGAGTGCTATATATACATAAGCATTCTGGTCATTGCAGAACACACGAAAATCAGTGCATATTTAGCATATCATATACAGTTCATTCTTCGTTCCAGTCCAGTTCGCAGGTGCTCGGTCAGTTTGCGGTGCTGCTACTACCGAGACGTTCAGATCGTTTTAACCTTTGGGGACGAGCCGCTTCACCGTGAGCACTACCGGGGCGTATTCTCGTCTTGCGGGCAGAAGCACTAGCTTCGGACGATCTTCTGTAGTTTACTTAAACTTCTTCGTTAGTTTCAAGTGTAATATTTTATTTCTGTTCTTTGTTATACTTAAGTTCAGAATTTTAATTGTAATACACGTGCAAGTACCGAATTATTCCAACAAGCTGCTCGCTGGGTTCCCAGAAACAAAACCGTGGGCCAGCTCAGAGGAGAGTGCCCAGAGCGGACAATATCATGCTACCGCAGAGGGTCTTGGGATGTGACAGCTATAGTCATGTCGCGCAAGAAGATTGATATTGTAAAATCAACATGTGCATTGTGGAACATTACATGACTGGTGAATTGCTATTTAATAAACAATAGAAAAATATAATCGTAAATTTTAGTGTATGTGAAATATGTCGTGTAGTGTGGGTGTTGGGGGGGGGGGGGGGTGATTTCCGTGTAATTTGCGTATATAACAAATACAAGGATGATTTTAAAACGAGTAGGTTTTAGAATGGATTTCAAATGCACCAAAACATGAACTATTGTTGAGGAGGGATTTGAAACCCATTGCGTCTAGTGTGAGAGTGAGGGAGGGGGGGGGGGGGGTGATTTTGCGTGCAATTGTGTATATAACAATTTCAATGATGAATTTCGAATTACAGGCTTTAGGATGGATTTAAAACTCCACCAAAACATGAAGTATGAGTTGAGGAGGGATTGGAAACCCATTGATTCGAGTTTTTTAGCCAAACATGCAGGTGGATTTGAGTTTTGGCAATGGATTTCAGTTCCTTCCGATAGCTCAAATCCGTCAATCCAAACACACCTAATATTGGTTATGCGTAATTATGTCAGTGTTCCTTTTTTGGCTGGTTGTTTCATTTCCTTTTTATGAGGAAATGTTTGTTTTAGCCTTTTTTTTTTGTTAAAATTTTCTTTTTTGGGCCACAAGTTGGTGAAGGATATTTTCTATCCATTTTCGAAAGTAAAATGACGAAAAAAATATTTTTGTTGTTTGTGGACAAGGAAACAGTTAGAGAAACGCCTGCCTCTCTTTCTCTTTTCTTTTTAAAAAAACTTTTCTTTCCTAAAATATTTCAGAAAGAATCTTTGATAGATCGGACAAGAATTTAATGTTGATCATTCCAAAATTAATGGAGAGAACCCACTGGGGAGATTTAGATCGGACAAGAGTTTACTGTTGATCATTCCAAAAATTTGTGCTGCCAACGCTCTGAAACAACGGTTTATCTGGTAGTGATGTAACATGTGTATTATCCCCTTTACAGCATGAATCTTCCACAAGAACTCTCGAGGATAATGTGTGGGACGAAATTCGGAACTTCAAGAAATGCTTGATAATGATGTTTGCAAAGCAGGAAAAGGATGTATTGTTCCTTGAGACAGTATTGGGATTGGCGCAGCAGAGACGCCACTGTATGGTTGAGTGCGTCCCTTTGCCTCGCGATCTCGCTAAGCAGGCACCTGTTTACTACAAGAAGGTAAGATCTTCTGTTATGAGCTTCTCTATATGATTAAAGTTGTTTCCAGTAATTATCTTCGTGAGCCTTTACATGGAAAGGTGAGAGGAACATTTTTTTGCTTCGAGTTTTGTCCCACTTTTATGCATCATGAGTTTTTTCCTTCTCTCTAAAATTGTGTGCGTCGGAGATCACAGAAATCACAGAAAACCCGATGGACTGAAGTTGGTGCTTTCATCAGTCCCCTTAAAGATTCTTCTTCTTATTGTTAAGTAACCAACCAAAATTTGAATCACTTAAATAAGCTGTCGTAGAGTAGGTACTGTGCCTCCTTTTAAAAAAAATATTAACTAAACATAATGTAGAATTACTAGTTTTTATTTAGAATGGGCGTCCGAGACGAGGCTTAAAATTTTGCATCATCTAGATTTGATCGAATTTTGTTGATTCTATCTGTAGTGTTCTGGAAATTCTGATTGTAATTTTCCAATCACAACATTATTAACATGGATAATTACAAAAAACCCTCGGGTTAAACTAAATACAGAAAAATAAGAGATTTCGAAAATCACCAAAAAAAACAAGCGATGCTTTTGATTTCATCTCAAGTTTCCTCGTTCATAAGCAAAAGACCCGCCCCCCCCGCCCCCAATCCGCCCCCACCCCACCCCCACCCCAATCCGTCCCCCCCCCCCCCCACACACACACACACACAAACAACATTTATAAAAATATCACATTTACTCCATTAAACGTATGGCAACAAACATCATTTCACCCCACCCCCACCCGAGGCACCCACATGTATAGAAGAAATATCACAATTGCTCATTTACATGTATGGCAAAATCAGACATGAGGGGGGTGGGGGGTTACTTGTAATTTTCAAAAAATCTCTAAATTTCTTCTTCTTTTTTCTATGCAATTAATCCTATTATAATTGATTTCAAGGCTCTTGGTTGTATTGTCCGAAACCCACAACGCACGGAACATTCAAAGCTTCATAAGAGATACATTTCGAATTTTTTCTAAAACCTTGTATTATTAACTGCAGGCAATCGACGAAGCTGAAGACGAATGGAGCCAGCACAACGCGAAGAAGCTGATCGACACAAGCGAAAAGGGCCTTCGTGGTTCGATCCCCAAGAATTTTCCTTATTTCCATGTAGAGTTCGGGCTGAATAGGGGATTCGTTCACGTGATAGACAACGAAAGAGAATTCAAAAGCAACTTCGGGCTCAACGTAGTAAGAGGTATGCTGCGCCTGCCGGCTGAGGACATGTATCGTCGGAGGAGGCAAGAGTCCGTAGAGACACAAAAGCAAGCGGTTGCTAGTTTTGTGCGGGATTGGGAACCTTTCGATTGGACAAAGCAGCTGTGACTAATTTTTCTTGAATCAATCATCCAATGTAGAATAGGGACACCTATGTATATGATCTTTAAGTTCGGTTGAAGAGCAAGTATTTGAAGCTGGATATGAACTCTTCATTTATTCGTCGTATCTTCCAATTCATTATTATTTGATGTGAAATATTTTATGACTTGGTAGCAAAACACTATCAACTCTCAGTCATCTTCATCGCCTCCTTCAACAATCCATTGAGCCTTCGACTTGATTATCCTCGCATTGAATTGAACATAAAAACTAAATTGTTTAGTCTTGTTGCATCTACTATTTTTATTTTCTTCGTATGTATCAGCACAAGTAAAGACAAACATAAAATTGCAATAATATATATATATATATATACACACCATTCTGTATTCCGCTCACATTAACTTTCTCTACTATGTGATATTTTTTAATTTTAGATTTTTATTTATTTAAAATCTTTGAAAAAAATCCACCGATTGAAAAACTAAATAAATATTTAGAACCAAATATGTAGGAGAAAGTATGGCGATAGAGAGGCAAATGTGGCGGGAAAGAATACGGATGGTGGATGGAATTTGATTTCTTTCTTTTTTGTTTTTCTGTATTTTTATTCCTATTTTCTTTTATTCCATGTTATCTGTTAATTTATTTTTCAGGATTTTGCCTTTTTTTTTAACATTCATTTTCTTTTTTTATTTGCTTTTTTCTCTACTTTTTTCTCTAATTTTGTTTATGTTATTTATGTAACGATCATTGACGGTTTCAAAGTCTGATTCATGTTAGCCGACCCCAAATCATTTTGGGACTAAGACTTAGATGTTGGTGTATAATTTTGCTAATCTGTTGGCCAATTATTAATTTTACTTTTGTTGAGATATATATCGACAATTTGGAAACTAATAATTATTTTATGATTTGAATCCCGCATCTGTTTTAAATGAGATTCAATAGACTGCATAACCTAAATATCTAGTACTACTATATACTTAGAATCTATATATCCTTTCTGACCCTACAATTATTTTTCACCGCTAATTTAATGTGACTAGTTATTAACTTTATCAAAATAAGTAATTTTAATTTTATTTCAAGTGAAAAGTTTAATTACGCTAGATTATAGCATTAAAATTCTCCATAAATTGCAATATATTTTATTCTATAAGAAAATCATATTTTATAATCATTTGCTATGTGAAGATTTTTTATGTTAAAACTTTTATGGCCAAATTGTAAACGTGTTTCCTTTATTAAATATATTTTAAATTTATAACTGAAACTTACTTATTGTCAAAAAAAAAAAAAAAAAAACTGAAACATACTTTGTAGTTTTCTAATATTTATAATATTTATTCACAATATTTATTTTGTAACACTTAGTGAAATGAGACGGATTGACGAATAATATGAAAATTTATACTCTCTCCGTCCCACAAAAAGATGCTCAATTTATTATTTTCATTCGTTCCACAAAAGTGCACATTCTATTTTCTAAAAACATTTATTATTATTTTATTTTAATTTTTCAATTTATTTACAATAACGTCAATAATGACTCACGTTCTTTATCTTTTAATTAATCAACAACAATAATTAATATATAAAAAAAAATTAATTAATCAACAACAATAATTAACATATTTAAAAAAAATGAAACCGTTAATCATTTGAAAGGGTCCAAGGTATAAGTGTACGTTTTTTGATCGTTCATATGCGTTCTAAGGTTTTTCTTATTTTATTTTATTTTTGTATTTTTTTGTTCATTTTTTAGTATTCCAAAATTTTTAGGTCAAAAATATCTCCTCGTGTTTTAGGTAATTTGATTTTTTTTCTAAGTTTTTCTTTTTTTTTTATATATTTTTCGTATTCAACACTCTCCATCCAAAAAAATATGGTCTTAATTTCTCATTTGGATTTTTCGCAAAATGTATGATCTTTCGATAAACGAAAATGACCCTACGTTTTCTCCTCAATTTTCTTTATTAAAAAATAAATCTCTCGTCTATTTTCTTAAAACTCGTATCACTCCCTCGAAATCAATACAAATTTCGTGGGCAGGGGAGTATTTTAACTTTGAGGGATTGTCAACCCATCTATACAGTACTTCTCATTAATCATTATCTTAATTTCGGGATTGGATCCTCTGCTGTGCACCTGCTGCACAGCACGGTGCTGTGCAGGTGCACAGCCGTTCGGTTACACACCCCCACACAGGTGTGTGTGTGAATGCGTGTCGCATCGTACGCACAGTAGTGCACAGCATCGTGCACAACAGAGGATCCAAATCCCTTAATTTCGGCACAAGTCAGGTATTAACATATATCAATAATAATAATAATAAAATAATAAATTACTATAAATTATGATGTAAATTACCGCATAACATGTAAAGATGTGAAATTAAAAACAATGTTTAAATTCAAAAATATATCCACAGAACCTGCAGTTCTTTCACATTCGAACTAAGAACAGTAAAACAAAGAGATGATCCCCCAATCCATCTCGTCGTACAAAGAAAGGCGGTGGAGATAACCGAATTACTGTCATCCATCCTTTCTCAACCGCCGTTTCTTTGTACAATAGGGTAGGGGTATATATATCTAATACTTTGTGGCTCCGTTTGCTTGTCCATGTCTTATTGGGTCAGATTAAAAGTCCTTCATAGATTGCATGACATTGAGCGGCCTTAATTCAATGAATAGGAGATCGGACGTTGAATGGCAGATACATTATCTGAGAAGCCCGCAATTCTCACGCGGGCCGCTATTACTTCTCAGGCCTGCAAAGCACCAAGCAAACACATTAATCGCCATGATAGGCCCAAGCGGTGGCCCATGAACCGAACGTTCGCGAACTGTTCGTGAAAAAACTCGGTCAACGATCAGTTCGAGTTTGGTTTGACCGAACCGAACATGTTCGAGTATTTTCGAACCGAACATCGAACATTTTATATTTTGATCGGGTGTTCGCGAACTGTTCGCGAACATTAATATATATATATATATATATATATATATAATATGGCACGAACAGAAACAATTGAACACAAACAAACCGAACGAACGAACAGAACAATTGAACACAAACGAACAAAGCGTACGAACAAAACAATTGAACACAAACGAACCGAACACGAACAATAAAAAATATGTCGATCCGAACTCGAACACTAATTTGTAATGTTCGTCGAACACGAACACGAACCGAACACTTCACAAACCGAACGAACGAACGGTCAATAACACCAAAAGCTCGGTTCGTTCGGTTCGTATCCACCTCCCAACAATCGGCTGTAATATGGCCCAATTCGACCAAGCAAACAGAGCCTATTTTAATTGATGCAGATCAAGTTAAGCCTGTCTCTAAGCCAAGATGCAGTTAAGACGAGCCCTATGTCTGAGTTCGACGAGGAAGGGCACTAATTATCAAATAATCGAGTATTTAAAAAATATTCGAGTTCGTATATTTTATATTTTGTTATGAATTAGAGAGAAAAGAGAGGAAAATGAAAGAGAAGAAAAAATGGTGTGTGTTATTATGAGGGCCAAAGGCCTATATTTATAGGTACACCATTAGGGTTTAGGGGGGCATAAAGGTCATTCATACATTAATTACAACACTCCCCCTTGAATGACCTTTAATACATGCTGCCTCATTAAAACCTTATCGGGAAAACCAGTGGGAAAAAACCCGATCGAAGGAAAAAGAGTACAGCTACTCCCCCTGAAATCGATTACATAAGATCTTTGAGTTGACGCATTCCGATCTTGTGTACCACTCTTCTGAATGTTGATGTCGGCAACGCCTTTGTGAATAAGTCCGCGACATTATCACTTGAGCGAATCTGTTGAACATCAATTTCGCTATCCTTTTGCAGATCATGCGTATAGAAAAGCTTGGGAGAAATATGCTTTGTTCTATCACTTTTGATATAGCATTCCTTGAGTTGTGTAATGCAAGCCGCATTGTCTTCATACAATACAGTTGGATTCTCCTTTGACGTAGTTAATCCGCACGACTCTTCAATGTGATGTGCCAAATTTCTCAACCATACACATTCTCGACTTGCTTCGTGGATTGCAATTATTTCAGAATTATTTGAAGATGTTGCTGTTAGAGTTTGCTTCACAGATTTCCAAGATATAGCAATTTCTCCACGTGTGAATACATAGCATGTTTGTGATTTACCCTTATACGGGTCCGAAAGATGGCCTGCATCTGCATATCCCACTAGAGAATATCCAGAACTTTCTGAATAATATAACCCAAGGTCGATGGTGCCCTTTAGATAACGTAGAATATGTTTGACACCGTTCCAATGTCTTATAGTGGGTGCAGAGCTATATCTTGCCAGGAGATTTACAGAAAAAGCTATATCTGGTCTAGTACAATTAGCAAGATAAGTTAATGCACCAATTGCACTGAGATATGGTACTTCAGGACCAAGTATCTTTTCTCCATCCTCGAGTGGTCGAAAAGGATCTTTAGTTACATCAAGTGTTCTAACGACCATGGGTGATGTAAGCGGATGTGGTTTATCCATGTAAAAACGCTTTAACACTTTTTCAGTATAAGAAGATTGATGAACAAATAGTCCTCCATCGACATGTTCAATTTTAAAACCCAAACAGAATTTTGTTTTTCCTAAATCTTTCATCTCAAATTCAGTTTTCAAATATTCAGCAGTTTTATTGAGCTCTTCAGGAGTCTCAATTAAGTTTAAGTCATCAACATAAACTGCTATAATTACAAATCCACTGTCTGTTTTCTTTATGAAAACGCAAGGGCAGACAACATCATTTTTATACCCTTATTTTAATAGATATTCACTAAGTCTATTGTACCACATTCGTCCAGATTGTTTTAGTCCATACCACGATCTTTGCAGCTTAATTGAGAACATGCTTTTGGGATATGAATTACTTGCTGCTGGTAATTTAAATCCTTCTGGGATTTTCATGTATATGTCACTATCAAGTGAACCATACAGATACGCGGTTACTACATCCATAAGGCGCATATTGAGCCTTTGTGACACAGCCAGACTAATCAAAAATCTAAAAGTAATCTTGTCCATTACTGGAGAGTACGTTTCCTCATAATCAATTCCTGGTCTTTGAGAGAAAACTTGTGCTACGAGTCTTGCCTTGTATCTCGTAACTTCATGATGTTCATTTTTCTTTCTAACAAAAACCCATTTGTATCCTACTGGGATAACATTTTTCGGAGTTTGAACTACAGGTCCAAACACCTTTCGTTTTTCCAAGGAATTTAATTCAGCCTCTATGGCTTCTTTCTATTTTGGCCAATCATCTCTATTTCGATAGTCTTCAACAGACTTCGGTTCAGGATCCTCATTTGAAACTTCTCGAGCCATATTAAAGGCAAAGATATCATCCATGATGACATTTTCCCTCTCCAATAATTTACTAGAATATGAATAATTTGTTGAGATCTCATTATTTTCAGACACTCACAGTTCTTCAGGAACTACATTACTTTCATTTGATTGATCAATCATCATTCCTGTTTGGTTCTTATCTTGCACCTTCCTTTTTCTAGGTACAGAGTCCTTCGAACCAATTGGTCGACCACGCTTTTGACGTACTTTAGATTCGTTTGCTGCTATTACTTGTCCTTCAGAGACATCGACTCTGGCTGGTGCATTTGCAGCAGGTATATAGGATTTTGTCACTCTTCGTGTATCAACGAAGGTATCAGGTAGTTGATTTGCAACCTCTTGTAGGTGAATGATCTTTTCAACTTCTTGCTCACATTGACTATTCTGCGGATCAAAATGTGATAAGATCTTTTCATTCTAAGAGATATCCTTTTGCTTTTCTATATGTAGTTTTGTTCCACCTAATGTTGGGTATGTCATTTCATTAAAATGACAGTCTGCAAAGCGTGCAGTAAATAGATCACCTGTTAAAGGTTCAAGATACCTTATAATTGAAGGTGAATCAAACCCAATGTATATCCCAAGCCTTCGTTGGGGACCCATTTTTGTGCGTTGTGGGGGTGCAATTGGGACTTGAACAGCACAACCAAAAGTTCGTAAATGATAAACATCAGGCTCTCGACCAGAGACAAGTTGCATGGGAGAATATTGGTGATAAGCCGTTGGCCTAATACGAACTAATGTTGCTGCATGTAATATAGCATGACCCCAAGCAGAAGTTGGGAGTTTTGATTTCATAAGTAATAGTCTTGCAATTAGTTTAAGACACTTAATAAGCGATTCTGCTAGACCATTTTGTGTATGGACATGAGCAACTGAATGTTCGACCTCAATTCCAATTGCCATACAATATTCGTCGAATGCTTGGGATCTAAACTCACCAGCGTTGTCAAGACGAATTGCCTTGATTGAATTATCAGGGAACTGAGCTCGTAATTTTATTATTTGAGCAAGTAGCCTAGCAAATGCCACATTTCTAGTTGAAAGTAAGCTCACATGGGACCATCTAGTAGACGCATCAATTAATACCATAAAGTATCGAAATGGTCCACATGGTGGATCTATTGGTCCGCAAATATCTCCTTGAATTCTTTCTAGAAAAGATGGAGATTCAATGCTAACTTTCGTACTTGAAGGTCTAGTGATTAACTTTTCTTGTGCGCAAGCATCACAAGAGATTTCATTTGCTAAAAGAATCTTCTGGTTCTTTATGTTATGTCCGTATGAAGTATTGAGTATTCGACGCATCATAGTTGCTCCAGGATGTCCAAATCTTTCATGCCAGAGCATAAAGATCTTTGGGTCATTGAACTTCGTTCATGACATGATTTGCCTCAATTGCTTTTATGAATGTGTAATACATTCCAGATTTATAATGTCGAGAATTTTTCTTTTGTTTGCTTCGGCGGACACAAAAGAATTTATACAAAGGTACTCATTATTACCTTCTTGCATTGTCTCAATGTGATATCCATTGCAGCGGATATCCTTAAAACTTAGTAAATTCCTTCTCCATTTACTAGAGTAAAGTGCATAATCTATAACTAATTTAGTATTATTTGGTAAAATAATACATGCTCTTTCGGAGCCTTCAATGATGTTTGATGCACCTGATATGGTATTAACATTATCTTCTGCTAATGTTAATTTGAGAAAGTATTTCTTATCTTGGAGAATGGTGTGCGTAGTTGCACTATCAGCTAGACAAATATCACAAGCATCCATTGTAATTTCTGTAATAATTTAAAGGAACTTTTTAGAAATAAATTCATTTATTATGAAATAACCATTCCAAAAATAATTAGTTCAAAAGAAAATCATCATACTGAAAAAATTCCCAAGCAAAGAAAATAACAAAGCAACAATTCTCAAACTAATCAATATCGTCTAACACACCACCCCCAATCAAGTGATCAATATCTCCTTTTGGATGAGCAAAGAAATCAGAGACATCCAAGTGAGTCGTATCAAGTAGACCATCATAATCAAGTACATTAGTTTCAATCTTTTCTTTTCCCTTGATTGATTTCTGATAAAGGTCCACGAGATGTTTTGTCGTACGACATGTACGTGACCAGTGCCCAATCATGCCACATCTATGGCATTTATCTTCCCTTTTGGATGGGTTACTATCATTGGATGCTTTGTGCCTTTTGTTGTTGGATATTTCGCTATGTGTTGTGTCACGTCCAAAACCACGTCCACGTCCATATCCGCGTCCACGTCCACACTTGTGTCCGCGGCCACGTCCACGCTCATTTCCATGATTGAATGTAGCATTGGCTTCAGGCAATGCTACGGAACCAGTGGGTCGTAATTCGTGGTTTCGCATGAGCAACTCATTATTTTGCTCAGGGACCAATAAACAAGATATGAGTTCAGAGTATTTTTTGAAACCACGCTCTCGATATTGCTGTTGCAAGATCATATTTGAAGCGTTGAACGTGGAGAATGTTTTCTCAAGCATATCTTCATCAGTTATTTTTTCACCACAAAGCTTCAAAGTAGAGCTGATTCTGAACAACTCTGAATTATAGGCACTCACGCTTTTAAAATCTTGCAAGCGAAGACGTATCCATTCGTGTCGGGCTCTAGGGAGGACTACAGTCCTCTGATGGTCAAACCTCTCTTTTAAACTTTTCCATAAGTCACTTGGATCTTTGACGGCGAGGTACTCAACTTTTAAATCATCATGGAGATGATGACGAAGGAATATTAGTGCCTTGGCACGATCCTGCTGGGATTCATTGTTTCCTTCTTTTATTGCCTCACCCAGACCCTTTGAGATCAAGTGCAACAAACTCAAGCTTGGTGATATTGGCCATATGTAAATCTACATAGTAAAAATAAAACAAGTCATTTTTAATAAAATTAAAATTTTATTGAGGGATAAATATTGTGTCATATATCACATTTGTATTTAAAATTTATGCTACTTCAAGAGCATAATAATTTATGATATTATTTTGTATCAATATTCTTCAGGAATATTGTATTATCATGGGAGATTTAATACGATATGACTTGTTCTTTTAGAACAAGTATATTGTCAATAATATTGCAATTTAATTGTGCTACTTCGGGAGCAATAATTTTAAGAAAAAAAATACACGAAAAAAAAAGAATAGTACAAAATGGAATAAATCAAAAGCTTCTTCAAGAGCCTTTACAATATTCTTCAGGAATATTATTCTGTGTTCTTCATCAGGAATTTACACAAAATTTTTAGATCTCGTAGTGTTCTTCAGGAACACATCATATTCAACTAGAATATGACGAGATAGAATTGTGTTTCTTCAAGAACTACAACAAATTATTTATCTTAATAATCTTCTGAATTATTAAGAATTGCTGGATCGTGTTTCTTCGAGAAACCATGATAAATATAATTTGATACCTTGTTTCTAGATCATCATATATATTGTTTATATATGATGGTAGGAATCAAGATAATAGATAGATATATATATTCTGTAATCTTTAAATAATCAAACATAGGTATGGGTGCACCTGTTTTTTTTTTTACTGTCATAAGAAGTAATAGATAGGTAATCAAAGTTGATTTTTGTGTAGGTGGAATAATATAAATATGCTATAAACACTCTTTGTAAGAGTCAATTACTGGGCAATTCACATCAATAAATAACAAAATTTTTTTTTTTGAAGAAGAAGAGAAGACAAACCGTGAAACAAAAACACAAAGAAGAGAAAAGAAAAGCACAAAGCAATTCTACCTCTGAAGAGGCGTGGTTTCACGATAATTAGATTAATTAACAGAATAATCGTGCTGATAACGTGTTATGAATTAGAGAGAAAAGAGAGGAAAATGAAAGAGAAGAAAAAATGGTGTGTGTTATTATGAGGGCCAAATACCTATATTTATAGGTACACCATTAGGGTTTAGGGGGACATAAATGTCATTCATACATTAATTACAACATATTTAAGATTTTAAGTATTTATTAATATGTACCATATGTACATATTATATAAATAATAAATTAAATTTAATATAATAAATATTTAAAATATTATTTATATAGTAACATATACTATAATATAGTATAATATAATACTTATATATAGTATATAATAATAATAATATATTTTTATAATTTAAACGAATATGCGAATCGAATAATAACTTATACCTATATTTTATCCGTCATAAATATTTGGGTTCGATCAATATCCTTCTCTATTATGAATTTACCAAACGAATAAAAATCGAATACTAATAAAATTTACTTCCTAGCAATATTCAGCTGTATTATGGAGTAGCCCAAAAACGCCGCTCATTTACTCAAAAGTCGCGAAATCCTACCGCGACTCTTCATTGTTTCACTTCCTTTCTGATTGTCCTGCCTCCAAAGGACCACCGACCACGGCGCGCCGCCTGGTATGCAATCGCGACTGCCGACTGGTATGAATTCGTGACTGGCCAAACTTATATATATATATATATATATGATTTCTTTTACTTGAATTGAAACGAAGAACTGGCATGTTTCCATGGCTGAAATTTAATTCGGAATGCTGTATGTGTTTTCCCTTTTTGAAGAGTCTTTGTTTGAGAAGAATAAGTATTAATATAATAGTAATAAATAAAATGAGTAAATGGGATAGATGTTTGGAGTTGTCCAGGGCTGTTTAGACAGATTTTCCCGAGTAAATGGGCAAGAAGTAACCCTTTTCATGATTTTTTTTTTCTTTCAGAAAATGGATTATGATCTGATGGGCTGCCAATGTCTTATTATTTTTCCGTATACTAGAAAATTCTTGATACACCGTATATACCCATTTTCCGGTACAATAACTGTGTGTCATATGAGATTTTGGTATACTGAGATTTTGGTTGGTATGTTAACGGTGTGATTTTTGTCATACCGAAAATTTCGGTACAGTATACGGTATGGATGGCAAATTTTGGTAATACCGTACCGACCCACCCCTACAAACTGAAGCGCAATCTTAGCCTTATCTCAAGCATATCAACACAATAAACCTAAGATTTTACTTTTCCACTCTGGATTGTAAATTTATTCACGTTATGGATCATTGTATCTCCTTCCTTTTTCCGGTTTCTATATCTTTATGACATCAACATCCTAAAGCCTATGCAAAATTAGACATTTCGTTGAACACTTAAAATGCAAGCAAAAAACACGCATCGGTACATAATAACATCACCTTTATTTCAGCAAAATACACTATTCCACATAAGCCCATCTGTTGTGTACAAACTGATTGGCCACCAAGAATCGGATTGAACCGCCTCGTTGGCTCATCCACATATCGGGTCAACCCGCAAAACACTCTGATGCTTGAGTCAGAAATTATCTCAAGAGAACTAGCATAAAAGTAGTAAAGTTGTAGAGATTAGGATTCGAAATGAGGGAACCATTAGACCCTATATTTATAGGGATCTCTTAGCTTGTCCACCAAGTAAGAGATCACTTTAGTAAAATATGACGCAACCTTCTAGAATCAAGGAGTGGATAATGGTGACACCTCATTTCCTTGTACGCATGTGATAATTACGTCAAGAAAAATATTAATGGGTCGGGGCGACCTAATGGGCTTGTCCAGCTCGGTGGGGCCAAGCTATCGTGGTAGAGCTATATCCCGAGCTCCGTGCTCCAAGCTATATCCTATATGGGCCCGTCTAGCTCGGTTGGACCTGATGGGATCTTTGTATATTTAGTCGGTTCTTCAATAATTCGATCTGACCCGGTGTTCCGAGATAAATTATATCACTGTCCAAACACAATCCGTAAAAATCGTCAACAATTATGGCAAGAACATACGTACATGTAGGTTGAGCCAAGAACGAAAAGAAAGACAAAATCAACCAAGAATCATAAAGATATAAATTTTATTAATTCAACTAATTCGTTGTTGTTAGGGGGTTTTTCTTAGGAGTTTTTTTGTTTAGGGTTCATTCTTTTACGGTTCATTAGGGTTCTCTATTTTTGTAGTTTTTTTTTTTTTTTTTTTTTTTGAAACTTAGATTTAGGGACCTGTCTCACGATGAGATCGTCTCAGAAGAGACCTACTCTTTATTTGGTGTATATGTAAATATAAAAATAACCGATGATTGTTGTGATGAAGTTGCACCATTACATTTTAATACTTTGTTTCAAGTGTTGATTGTTCATTCCAGTTTGGGATTATGGTTTTTAACCGGAATAGTTGGCACGTGGTTTCTAGCTTTCATTTAATCTTGCAGTGAACCGGAGCAAAAAAGAACAATGTCGAGAATAACCTTTTTAACAAAACTGGCCAGACAAATCAAACCACTTAAGGTACAGTGTGCTCCACAACTGTATTATAGTACTTTGCTGCAGTCGACTATCCACAAAGAAAGCAAGGAAGACTCGACAGAGTTCCCGAAAAACCCGACTATCACCAACCCCACATCCCAGATTCAGATTAAAGATTTCCGAACTATACCCCAACTCCAAATAGGTCAAAATGTTCCAAGGAAGGATAAAATCACCTTTCTTGTAAGCACACTTATGGACATCCAAGACGATAAAGAACGCGTCTACAGTACCCTCGACGCGTGGGTTGCGTGGGAACAAGACTTTCCTATCGGCGCTCTAAAGAATGTATTACTTGCTCTTGAAAAAGAAAAACAGTGGCACAGAATAATTCAGGTTATTAAATGGATGTTGAGCAAAGGACAGGGGAATACGAGAGGAACTTATGGTCAGTTGATCGAGGCGCTAGATAATGACCATAGAGTTGAAGAGGCGGACGTGATTTGGAAAAAGAAGCTTGCTTTCGATCTGCATTCCGTTCCGTGGAAATTGTGCAAACTTATGATTTCGGTGTATTATCGTAATAATATGCTCGAGGATCTTGTGAGGCTGTTCAAAGGTTTGGAGGGTTTTGACCGGAAACCGCCTGAGAAGTCGATAGTGCAGAAAGTGGCCAACACGTATGAGAAGCTCGGGTTATTGGAAGAGAAGGAAAGAGTGTTGGAGAAGTATAAGGATCTGTTCGCTAATTCGTCCAATGCGAAATGGAAGAAACTACCTCGTTCTCCGAAGAGAAGAAAGTCGAGCTAGAAACAGTGAGTTGGGTTTTTTGTATTCGATTACACCAGGGAATTGTTTTCTTGTGTTCACTTTCTTTTTGGTGAACCCTCATGCTTGGGCATCCCACTCGGTGCATGTAAGCGGTAGGGGTGTGCACGGGTCGATTTGTGTCGGTTTTTAGCTAAAATCGGTCCTAACCGCATAAATTTGTTGTTTAACAACGAATTGCATTCGGTTTCAACTTCACTCAATTTTTGTTTTTCGGGTTTTTAGAGCCGGTTTCAGTTTTTTCATTTTTTTTTTGTTGGTATTTGTATGAACAAGGTATACATAATTTTTCAACAATGAGTTATTTGAATGTTGTGGCATAAAAAAAGTGTTGTAGCATAAATAAAGAATTGACACGAAATGAAAAACATAATTAGTAGTTGACTTGAACAATCTAATGGGCTCTAGTTTTACTATTATCAAATAATACAAGTGATGGAAAAATACTATAAATAATATAATAGACTTAATAGTATAGAATCTCACAAATATAAAGACTGTGTTGACAAAGAATTACTGCGTTAAACACAAAAAAGCAGTATTGGGAGGGATATATAAACACCTAAACTTAAACACACTATCTCACTCATTAATATCAACCATTGGATTAAAGGTATGACGCAATCCCAATATTGATATGACGTCATCCCAACATTGGTAGGGACACCATACCAACGTTGGTATGGGGCTAACGTCGAAGCGGTATGCGTTATACCAATGTTGGAATGACGTCATATCAAGGTTGGGATGATGTCATACCTTTAATCCAATTATTGATATTAATGAGTGAGATAGTGTATTTAAGTTATTATATATACAGTAGAAACTCTATAATATAATACACTTGGGACCACCAAAATTTATTAATTAAAAGAGTTATTAATTAATCGATAAATTAATAATTATTAATTTATATATTAATTAATATTTTATTAATTTATAGTAGAATAATTAGTTTACAAATACCTTTCAAGCTTCCACTTAATTATTGTATACAATGCATGTATATCAAATGAACGGCCCAATTTGAAAGAAACCTTCAATCTCCCACCTTATTATGCTTCTTGTGTTCAATGTATCACTTTATGGACATTAAAAATATTTTCTATATAAATACAAGAATAGGTTAACACAAACAAATCATACACACAACATGGCTTCTCATCTTAAAGGTGTGAAAAAAACAACAATGACAGACGAGATTCGAAGAGCATTATGCAAGCACAATAAGGATAATCCAAGTCTCACTCAAAAGCAATTGCAAAAATGGGTTCATAGTAACTATGGTTTGCATGTGAGTCAAGCGACAATATCGAATACAATTAAGCGTTCTTTAGAGTATCTCTCACTTGCTCCCGAAAGAGGCGATGTTAAGCGACACAAACCGGCAAAATTTCCTGACCTAGAAAAATCTCTCTATGAATGAATTCTTCAATATCAAGAACATGTGAATATGACAGGTGAACTAATCATCGAGAAGGCGAAAAAGTTCATGAAAGATATGTATCCAGTGGATACTCCAAACTTTACTTTTCTATTGGTTGGCTTGGAAAGTTCAAAGCAAGATATGGAATTAAAAATTTCCGGCGTTTCGGAGAGAGTGGATCTGTTGAAATGGAGGGCATGGAGGACAAATTAAAATCCATAAGAGACAAAGTTGATCAGTTTGAAATGAAAGACATCTTTAATAAGGATGAAACAGGTTTATTTTTTTATTATTTTATTTTATATTTTGTACTTTAGTGATGTAATTATTTACATGTTTTGATCTTAAACAGGTTTGTTTTTTAGACTTCAACCAGATCATTCCCTTGCAACAATGCAGCTTGAAGGGAAAAAACAAGACAATGAAAGACTAACTGTTGTTATTTGCTGTAATGAGGACGGTTCGGAAAAACTTCCTTTATGGATTATTGGGAAATATGCTAAACCAAGGTGCTTCAAGAATGTAAACTTGAAGAGTCTGAACTGTGAGTACCGTGCTAACAAACGAGCTTGGATGACGGGTGTGTTATTTGAAGAATATGTTCGCCAACTTGATAAAAAAATGGTTGGAAGAAAAATTCTCTTGATTGTGGATAATTGCCCTGCTCATCCAAAAATTATTGAAGGATTACGAAATGTTGAATTATTTTTTTTGCCACCAAACACAACTTCAAAAATTCAACCTTGTGACGTGGGGATCATACGAGCTTTTAAGATGCATTATCGTCGTCGATTTTATAGAAGTCTTTTGGAGGGTTATGAATTAAGGGTTCCAAATCCAGCAAAAATAAATGTATTAGATGCAATGAATCTTGCAATTTCAGCATGAACTATGGATGTTCGTGTAAATATAATTGCGAACTGCTTTCGTCATTGTAAACTTCGATCAACAGATAACATGACTTTTGAGAACTCAGATGAAGGTGGTGAAAGCACTCAAGAACTCCAGAATTTGATCAAAGAGTTGGGTTATCGCAATGCAATGGATGTCGAAGATGTTCTGACTCACCCAGAAGGAAATGTAGTTGCACAGTTGTTGACTGATGAAGAAATTATTGAAAGCGTTATTGGAATTAATAAAGATGATATCGATGAAGAAGATGATGAAAGTTCTACAATGGAGCCCCCTTCGCGAAACGAAGCTATTAAAGCGCAATCACATCAACAATTTCTTGTTGAATGCATGAAAACAACACCAGAAGTTCTTACCATGCTAAGGAAAATTAGAGACGAGGTTCAAGGGGAAATTGATTTCAACAAAAAAACAAAAGACAATTGAGTCATTTTTCAAGAAATCTTCATAAATCATTCATGTAATATGCTATATAAGGAATTATTAATTTATATTTTATATGGGGTCTAAATAAATTATCAAAAATGCATTATCTTATAATTTTAGCGAATTATTAATTTAGCACTCTATCCCTGAATCGGGACCGGAAAAAAATATTATCTTAGAAAGTTTATTAAATAATCGAGTATTAATTTATCGAGTTTCTACTGTATATATGAAATGGCGTAGCCAGAGGGGTCATCCCGGCCAGCTCCCCCATTTGAGGAGACAAACAAAATTTTGCCTTTAGGAATAAATAAAATAAAAATTAATATTTCAATAAGGATTTTTAAGCTTCGGATTCCCCTGGTTGCCTATGCCATTGTATTTTGTATATTGGACAATAACATGGCAGAAGAATGTTCAGATATATATATATATATATATAAAAGTTTGGTTCGGTGCAGTTCCTCGTCGGTATAGTTTTATGGTAAAACCAACCTTAATCGAATAAGTTCATTTTTTTATTGAGAAACTATTCAGTCGATTTTTCGTTTTTTTGTGGTTTATTTTTTTGGGTTTTTTATTCTTTTTTATTTTTTTACAAACTCCAACTAAGCGGTTCGTTTGCTCTTTTCTTCAGTTCGAGTTGTGGTGGGATTTTTTAACCGACAACCGCAAGATCAAATCAAACAGGACTCGATCAGTTCGGTTCTGGTTATTTTTTCTGTATTTTTTAACAGTTTGATTAATAAACACATGAACCGGTTCCGATTTTGAGTTCCATCTTAAAAGTTGGTAGAAAAACCAAAGAATCGATTAGCTATACATACATGTATCAATTGCTCATTTGTTTCTAGGTTTTACTAAGGGGACTTTCGGTTTGACTTTGGGGTTCTCTGTTAAAAAAATTAACAATTCGCCATTTTCTTGATTCCATTAGTTATTTTTGGGCAATTCCAGTCGGTTATGGGCTATAACCGGAATTTTTCTCAATTCGATTACCAAAAAACGAGAAAAATTGAACCGGTTTTTGCAGTTGATTCCTAAACGGTTCTCGAAAAGAAAAAGAAAAAAATAGCTTAACCGAATATAGCCGGTCGGTTTCAGTTCCGATTCTTGATTTTTTTTATGAAAACCACAGGTCCTAAGCATAGTTCGAGTCGGATCAATTTTCCCCATTTCTTAATTTTTCTGAAAGCCTTTATGTCATGGGACGGGAGTTCTCAAGCCCGAGCGGCGTCTAAGGGTTTTGGGTCGTGGCACCTAGCTATAAATAGTCTTAGACGGGGGTTTCTTTTGGAAAAATTGTCGTTATAAATCCCAAGTTTTGAATGTCTTCCAATATTAATTCCAAGTTTGAGTTATTCCTGATTAATCCCAAGTTTGAGAATTGTCTTCCCATATTAGTCCCGATTACTTGTAACTTGTTTAACAAGTCATTTTTTATTCCCCTCTTTTCTCTTTCCTTCCATTTTATAACAAGTTTGCAAATAAAAGGGTCGAATACATTTTTTTCCACTCTAATCGACCTCGATTTACAAATGCATCACTCAACTGAATTTTTTAATGGTTAACTCATTGAACTGTAAGTTTTTTACAAACCGTTTTAAAATCATCCAAATGCATTGACTTTAAAGGAAAAAATAAAAATAAAATATTACAAAATACTAGTAATAATAATTTCAAAATAATAATACTACTACTAATAAAAATAATTTCAAAACTAATAATAATTAAACCAATAATAATTTCAATAATCTAATTTTGGAATAATAATAATAATAATAATAATAATAATTTCGGAATAATAATAATAATAATGATAACTTTGGAATAATAATATAACAATAATACTAATAATTTCGGAATAATAGTAATTATTATTTTAAAATTATTATTATTATTTTGTATAATTGTATTATTATTATTTCAAAAATATTATTATTTTATTTTGAAATTATTGTTATTGAAATTATTATTATTTTAACTGTTATTAGTATTTTGAATTTTTTTATTAGTAGTAGTATTATTATTTTGAAATTATTATATTATTATTATTGTTGTTGTTATTTTGTTACATTTTATTATTTTTTACTTTTTCTGTTAAAGTCAATGTATTTGGACGGATTTTATACGGTTTATAAAAAAATCACAGTTCAATAAGTTGACCGTAAAAAAGTTCAGTTCAGTGATGCATTTGTAAACCAAGGTCGAGTAGAATGGAGAAAAATGTATTTAGTCCGCAAATAAAATATCTTTAATTATATAACAAAATTAATTTAATACTTTAATCGTATGGAGTTAATATATCTGATTTATTTTTTTGAATTTAATTTACTAATTTATTAAATATACATCAATAAAAACTAGCAAACAAACTTACCAAATTTAATAGTAATATTTTAAAAGCTAGATTTTATAATAATTCCTTTGTAATGATTATTAAAGGGATCTCTCTTTTTTAATATCAAAGCATAAAAGTAACAAGTTATATATCCCCATTCATAAAACTATAAGTTTTTGATACCAAAATGTGTTAAAAGACTTTATTACCCTTAAAGTCTACAACTAAAAGATAAAAAAACATAAAAAATAGAAGATTATTAAAAGCAAACAACAATAAAAAACGGTCCCACAACTAAATATTTTCCTCTGCAAAAAAACTCTCCTTATCTCTCTGCAAAAAAACTCTTCCGTCGTGAAACCCTTCGCCGGCCAGAAAATGTCGAACTCCGACTACCACAGAGAATCTGAAGACGCCCGAAGTTCCGCTAGTGACACTCCATCTGAAGAGGAATTCGTCAATGAGCTGCCGGTTAGTGTATTTTCATTCACACACGATCGTGCCACGACGGTTGTTCATCGTCCCACGATGGTGCTGAAGAAGATGACACCATCGTGTACATTATGGTCTTTCATGGGCACGATGGTTTACACACGACGGTCGTCGATCGTGTGTGCCGTCGTGTGCTAGAAGACCAAAGGCTCCTGCCCTGCACACGATGGCATGCACATGATCGACGCCCATCGTGTGAACCGTCGTGTGGCACACGATGTCGTCTGCAAAACACTCCCTCACGAGTCGTCTGCAAATCATAAATTGTCCCTGGATTACGCTGTTTTAACAAATAGAGATAAGATGGGAGCCTCTGATACGACTCATCAAAGCCGCCATATGTATTCTCTATCGCTATATTCCTCGTCCGGAGAGCAAAACTGTATAGCATGTCAATGCCGTACTCCCTACACATCTCTGCAATCATCTCCTTTGGCCTCAAAGTGACCCCCTCACCGGTCAATCTTTTAGCAAAATAATGGGCGACAACCTCAGAAGTGACCGATCGTGCGGCAGTACGGTTCAAATCAGGGTGACAGCTATGCTCCAATGTCAACTTAGTAATTCTCCAAATAGTTGCACCCTCAATAGCACACAACCTAAACTGACAATTTTTTTGCTCACTCTTACAGACAAACACTATACGTTTATCGGCGGAACGATCAGTGATACACTGTAGCATATTTTCCAAATGATACATTCCTACAGTTATCCTCAACTCTGTCTTGGAACGAAAGGTGGACCCCAGCTCTAGCTGACCGGTAATCGGTGGAGACTACTCGACCCAACCCAAAGTCCCGGCACTACCGGGGTCCGGAAATGGAATGATCCAGTTATGCATTGATTGTAGATGCTCATGCTCGCTCGCAGATTGATGGTCGGATGAGAAGTTCCGACGACTCATAATCCTATCCATTTGGACTGGTTGGCGAACCCAAGCAAGAAATTCCGCAGATAGTGACTCAAGCAAGTCTTTACAACAATCTTCATCTTCGGATGTATGCACCTCCTCATCTTCCTCGTCTTCCTCATCTTCCTCGTATTGATACTCTTTGGAAGACATGTCATAATTTATGTTGCCGGGCTCTACTCTCGAGCTGCTACATCCCATATTAACCTCGGGAGTGGAGGAGCTGCTGTTCTCAACATAGACCTCAGGATCCTCCTTGTATTCTACTAGTAATCGAAGTATCTCGGTATCGCCCCGTAATAGGACTTTTACTTTGTTTCCCTTGGCCATGTGTGTCAAGTACTATAATTTATAATCGGACTCATTTGGACCACCCAAACCCTCTCTGATAACCCCCACGAGGTTTGCACGACTAACTTTGCTCGTGTCGATATAGACAAAAAAGGAGTCCCCGTCTGCATATGTCGATCGCTCCCAATGACCACCGTGATGTATCAAAATACGCTGTCACGACATCTGATTACAAAAAGATGAATAACTATTCAGAAAACTGAGCGAACAATATAAAACGGTCTGCCTTGGACACGACCGATGCACACGGTCGTATACTACCGTGTGCAGTGATCGTGTGCAAGTTTCTCGCCATGAACACGATCGCTGCACACGATTGTAGACGATCGTGTTAAACGATCGTGAACACGTTAGTGGTGCGCACGATGACAAGGTCGTTGGACACGACCGTTGCACACAGTGGCTTCCCATCGTGTGCAGCGGTCGTGTCCGTAAGAACAGATCGAGATTTTTTTTTTCCAGCGGTCAAATACTGATGCATACCTTCTTTATGAACTCAGAAGCACGACAAATGAAGTCCTATTTCAATGTCAACTTTTCTTTTCGAATAATCTTGTGATTTCTATAAGATTTTTGAGAGACCCTTTGTAAAAAATAGTTGTGTTGTTTTGATGTATATGTTTGTAGTTAAATTTTGGTTGTTGGACATTAATATCGATCGGAGCAGATGAGGAAAGTAAAAAAGAAAAAAGAGAAAAAAAGTAGTTTAAATTAAATAAAAAAAAAAGTGAGAAGTCAACATTACAACAAAAGAGAGGACATTTTAGTCTTTTTAATCAAAATGGTACTAAAACTTATAGTTTTATGAATGAGGATATAGAACTCATCAATTTTATGATTTGGCATTAAAAAATTGATTCCCACATTATTAAAATACAAGATAAAAACTAGCAAACAAACTTACCCAATTTAATTTAAATTGTTTTATATGATGTAAAATAAACGATATTGACATGGGATATAAAATATAAACTTGGGATTAATTAGGGCTGGGATTTTTACCCGAAGAACCGAAGTTTAATAAGAACTGAATCGAAAAATTCGGTTCCGGTTCTGGGTTTTTTTATGGGTTCTATCTTTTATAATACCAAATTATAAAAGTAACAAGTTATATATCCTCATTCATAAGAGTATAAGTTTTTGATACCAAAAGACATTAATACCCTTAAATATATCACTAAAAGATAAAAAAAGGAAAGTCAACATCAACACTTTTTTGGAGGACATTTTGTCTTTTTAAGCAAAATGGTATCAATAACTTACACTCTTATGAATTAGGATATATAACTTATCAATTTTATGGTTTGGTATTAAAAAATTGATTCTCACTTTTTTTATTATTAACTGGTTCCGATTATTAATTCAGTTATTTTTTAATAATTCGGTTCCGGTTCCGGTTCCTGTTTTATGATGTTAGAAAAAAACGGTTTGGAACCGGTTCTATATATATATTATATATAATAGTAAAAATAATATTATATATAATTTTTTACATAATATAGGTATTAAATAAAGCAAATTAAATATATTTTGTTCAAAATATTACACATTAAATTCGGTTTCTACTCAAAATTTGATTTTTTTTACAAAATTCGGTTTTTTCTTGCACAATTCGGTTCCTAAAAGAACCGAAAAATTGGTTTTTACACATTAAATTCGGTTCCGGTTCATAATTCAGTTCCTGAAGAAAAAATCGGTTTTTTCATTTTCGGTTCCTAATTCAGTTCCTGAAAAAAGTGGTCAAAAACCGAACTGATTTATGTATTTAAAAACCGGTTCCGATTCTTTAATTTTTTTACCAAGAACCGAACCGGTCCCAGCCCTAGGATTAATATTGAAAGACATGGGATTTATGATTACAATATTTCTAAAATAATAAAGATAAATAGAAGAATGACATGTGAAATATTGACATGTTTTACAAGTTACTAATCGGTCATTTTATATTGGGACTAATACGTGAAGAGTATTATTAAACTTTGGATTAATGAGAGACGATACTCTAAACTTGAGATTTATTTCGATAATTTTTTCTTCTTTATTTTTTGAGAAAGAAATTGGTACCTAATGGAAAAAAATAAAGGGTAAATTACGCTATACCCCCTCTGGTTTAAAAATTTTGCACGTTTCATCCATGTGGTTTAAAAATTACTAGTAATACCCTCGTGGTTTATTAAACTCTACACACTCGCCCCTTCCATTAAAGTAAGCTAAACAGACGTTAATAAAAATTAATATTCCGAATTTACCCTTATCCCTAAATTAATGTAAAATATAAAATTACCACGGTTAATAATCTCAAACCCAAAAAATTTCCCTCAACCTTCATCATCAGGTCTGCCTGCTTCTCGCAATCTCCGGCGAACACTTGCAGTAGTCCTCTCCGTCGAACCGGGTCGTCAGACCTACCATTCGCAATAGTCCTCTCCATCGAGCCCCCAGGTTGAGGTCGTGAAACTACTTGGTCAGGTCATGATCGTGAAGTTATTCTGGTCGGGTCGCGATCGTGAAGCCCCCAAAATCCTCGACTCGAAGCTTGCGCCTCGCTCTTGCTCAGGTCGTGAAACAACTTGGTCAGTGCACATGGCCGGGACGTTGAACGTGAGTAATGGAGTTATGCTTTTTAAGCCGTACTTTTGGTTTGATTACTTTTGTCGTGAAGCTGTATAAAAGGCTGTTTTGATTGACATGGTGTTATGGGAATGTTTTGAATTTTTTGATGTATCGTGGCCTTTTGATTGCCATGTTCGGGATGTTGGTAATTTGCAATGAAAATGTGGATGAATTTATCAAGTTGTGTTACGGGAAATTATTGATATAATTGTTGGAATGTGTTTCGATTGTCTTTTTAATCAATAATCAATAATAATAGTTATAATAATAATAATAAATTGGTCTAAATTATACTAAATTGGTCTAAATTGATAAATCACGTGAAACTTCCCTGTGGTTTCAAAACTCTGCACATTTGGTCTCTGTAGTCAAAGGTTAATAATTGGTCAACCAGGGGTAAAAAAGTCATTTTGCATGAGTTGGGCACGCCTAGTCGCATGTCTAGGGAGTTCAACTCACGCACATTTATTTTTTGACGGCGGGACTAACGATGCATCGTTTTTAAAACCACAAGAGGATTTAACATAATTTTTAAAATACATGGACCAAACATGCAGAATTTCGAAACCACCCCGAGTTTCACATAATTTACCCAAAAATAAACTACGTGTGTAGACAGAGTGACCAAACATCTTTTAATTGTACTGCTGCTGTCCCTTGTTTTTACGTTACAGCCTCGTATAATCGTATCCAAGAAACAGAGTATCTAGTTGACTAAAAGAAAAAAACTAGCCGTTGTTTGAACTCCAACGGCTACTGAATTAAATAAATCTCCATCTCTACAGATACCCGTTATCTTTTCTCTTTTACTTCTTTTTTTCTTTTCATATATATTTACTGTCTCCTGATCACTACTACTACTACTACAACACGCTGATAAATCACATTCTCTCTCTCTCTCTCTCTCTCTCTCTCTCTCTCTCTCTCACACACACACACAGACACAAAAACAGAAAGCTAAAGACAGGCAAGCAAGATGAACGATTTGATGACAAAATCCTTCACGAGCTACGTTGATCTAAAAAAAGCAGCCATGAAAGATGCGGAGTCGGGCCCGGACCTGGAGCTGGGCATGGCCCGATTAGACCACAACCTCACCACATTCCTCGAAGAGGCAGAGCAAGTGAAGACAGAAATGGACTCCATCCGAGAAATCTTGGTCCGGCTAGAAGCCACCCACGAAGAGGGCAAGGGTCTTCACAAGCCCGAAGCACTCAAATCAGTTCGCAGCCGCGTGAATGCGGACGTACTGTCGGTGCTGAAACGGGCTCGGGCCATAAAGGCCAAGCTGGAGGATATGGACCGGGCCAACGGGGCGAACAGGAGGCTCTCGGGGTGCAAGGAAGGGACTCCGGTGGACCGGGTCCGATCCGCCGTCACCAACGGGCTGAGGAAGAAGCTCAAGGAGCTGATGATGGATTTTCAGGGTCTGAGACAGAAAATGATGGCCGAGTATAAAGAAACTGTGGGGAGAAGGTATTATACTGTGATCGGAGAGTACCCGGACGAGGAAGTTATCGATAAGATCGTCTCAAATGGTGATGGCAATGGCGGTGGTGAAGAATTCTTGTCCAAAGCCATTCAGGTATTCTCTCTCTCTCTCTCTCTCTCTCTCTCTCTCTCTCTCTCCCTCTCCCTCTCCCTCTCCCTCTCCCTCTCCCTCTCCCTCTCGCTCTCGCTCTCGCTCTCGCTCTCGCTCTCGCTCTCCCTCTCCCTCTCCCTCTCCCTCTCCCTCTCCCTCTCCCTCTCCCTCTCTCTCTCTCTCTCTCTCTGGAAAGTTTCTTTTTTCTGCCTTTTCCGTTTTAACAGATCTGGAATTAAAATTACATGACATTATCAAGAAGTTATTTGTAATTTTAAAGGATAATCGGGCTTCTTCTCTAATTATGCTAAACCTTTGTATATGTAACTAAGCCAATTGAAATTTGACTAATGGATTTGGCTTGATAACAAATTCATAAGGGTTAATCACAATAAACCCTTGAGTTTGACGTAATTACAACAAAACCCAACTAACTTCCAATATTACAAAAGATACCTCATGAGATTTTGTTTTGTTTTTCTACATCATCCTCTTTTCATAAGGGTGTTTTTGTAATTTGAATGTTAGCTGGGTTATTTTTACGTAAATAGGTCAACATCGGGGGTACTTTTTGTAATAATTCCTAAGTTCATTCAAATCTTATGCGGAGACCTTGCAGAAGCCGGATACTTCCGAACCATCTCCATTAGTTCATGGTCGTAATATTAGATTTTCTAAATTATTATTTTCCTGTGAGTAGGAGCACGGACGAGGAAAGGTGCTGGAGACGGTGGTGGAGATACAGGACCGCCATGATGCCGCCAGAGAAATCGAGAAGAGCCTGTTGGAACTCCACCAGATATTCCTCGACATGGCGGTGATGGTGGAGGCACAAGGCGAACAGATGGACGACATCGAGCATCATGTAATAAACGCAGCCCACTATGTTAGTGACGGAACCAAAAACCTTAAAATTGCAAAAGACCACCAAAAGAGCAGCAGAAGGTGTCTGTGCATTGGGATCATATTTTTACTAGTCATCATCCTTCTTGTGGTCATCCCCATTGCCACCAGTTTCAGTAAATCATGAAGATAAGAATATATATATATTCCCGGGTTTGCGGAATTATTTCATTTTTACGCTTGCTTCTTCACTCTCGTGACATGAATGTAGGTAAAATGTGGGTTCTTCCCGAGGGTTTTTATCAGTTTTATGATGTAATATTTTGCATAGCATTCTTGATTTCTTTTTCACTAGTAAATTTATTCCAAGTGGTGATGAAACTACATGACCTTGGTTTTTAAAGAACGACTTACTGATGGGGTTGCGAGTCAAACACGAAACATGTAATAGTTTATTTCCTTTTTCTAGCACGAGCAGGGGCATCTTTTGACGAGCTACCTCTATTCTTTTCTTCTTCATTATCGCTTTCTTCATCATAGCTCTCAGCCCTGTCTGTGGACTCTTCTTCTTCTTCGTGTTCTTCTTCATCACGTGCTGGTGGTAATTGATGAGATGTCGCTTTTTTGGAGAGCCGATCACGAAGCTCTCTGAGTTTGGCTTTCTTGGAATTCAAGACCTTAACAAACTGAGAGCAGTAAAACATGTTATACTTTGTGAAGAGTTTAATTTATCAGCAGAGGGTAAATTAAAAGATATGTACCCGTGTTAGACACTCAACTTCATGTTGGACCCTTTGTTTTTACTTTCCTATTAGTTATATTAAAAAATTAATCACCATTTCAGCATTTTGTTTAATTATGTTTAACCATAGCAACTAATAATTCATTCATTTATTTAAAACGACTTATTTGTAAATATACGATGAATATAATTTGAGTAGTTTTACTTATTTGTAAAAAATACTAAAGATTTTTTTACGACTTTCTATGTTTGTTTTTCCATTAAATGTGTTTAAACAAAAACACAAACGATAATAGTGCAAACAAAAGCTTTGGTCCCCCTACGTGAGACTAATTGCGGTCGAACACTCATCTTCTTTCGTCCCTAGATTATTAACATCTTCTAAATGAGCAGTAATACATTTGAAAACAAAAAGATTGCCAGGCCAACAAGGCACATAGAAAGTCTGGGGCCTTGTATTGAATTTCGAAAGCACAATATACCTTTCCGTAGATTTCAGATTCAAACTCGGACTTCTCACAGTTTAGCTTCTCACTTTGTGCTAAGCATTTTTCAGCTTCTTGTTTAAGAGTGTCGAACGATTGCATTTTCCAGACAACTTCCTCCTATGATAAAATCAGACAAGCAGACTGCATAAAAAAAATCGAACCAACTACGGCATAGATGAGTTGACCATTCAATGCACACAAATTCCCTAAAACCCACCAATTGACAAACATACACAGATGAAAAAGGGAGGGTAGTTTTGTAAAATCAATCTTACACTCAATTTTATGTTGGCATCCATGAGAAAATCCAAGACCTCTGCTGTAGTTTTCTTGCCATCGGGCGAAGGTTGGCATTTCCAGCGCCATTCTAGTTTCGTACCTTCCTTCTCAAACGTCCATGATAACTGGAAAATGCATAACAGATAATCATCTTTCCGGAGAAAGAAAAATGATAACTGGATTTTTCATTCTCAATTCTTCCTCTTTGAATTAGGTAATATAGTCCATACATTGTGTCTGTGAAAATTCTTGTCACCAAATGTTAAGCTATTAAGGTCATTCTTTCTATATGTACTTTTCGTTTGTTCTAAAGCCCACAAAAAAAAAATAATAACCAAGGATTGTGGAAGAAGTTAAAATTAGTAGTGACATAAACATACAGATTTTAGCACAAGGCTTAGTCTAAGTTTATGTTTCGTATAATAAGCTAGCTTATTTTTTGAGTTTACTTAAAAAGCTCTGTTTGGTATGCCATAAGCGAGCTTATGGGCTAACTTACAAGCTAGCTTATTGAGATTGTACTCAAAGTAGAATCGCAATAACCTAGCCATCAACTAACTTATCAGCTAAACTACCAAACACATCCTAAGTGGTCTCAGGGCATGTGCCGGTGGGTAGGTTGGAGGCTCGTATTCCTTTGGGTGCATGAGTTGTAAGGCCAGTATACAAATATACAGATTCTAAAGTTCCACTTTAACATGTACTAAAGGCCTAAGGAAACAATATTTAGTAAATATAAATTTCAATCGGTAAAAGAAAAGTTTTAATACCGAAAATTCGGATACAATCAGTAAAAATCGCTAACTTCATTTTATAGATTAACTAGTGAATCGGTACAAATTAGTAAAAATCAATTTTATTCGGTAAAAATCAATTTCAATCGGTTAAAATCAGCTTTAATCAATAAAAATAAAACATTTCAGCAAAAATCATGTGAATGGAACATAGCATAAACTGCAAAGCTACACTACAAACAATTCAACTTTAGTATTTTTCAAAGCAAACAGACAGTATGTATCATAGTGGCCAAAAAGATCATGAAATCTCACCTACCCAAAGTATAACCCTAATCCTTTTACAGTACTCGAAAATTATCCTTAGAGAAATCCGCTAATTAATAATTACTTAAACCAATAAAATGGTAAAAAGAAAAGTAACAACTGTAAGTAATCACACAAACCCGTTTGCATCCATTTCCAGCATCCGATAACCCGTAAACCGATCCGGGCTGCTGAAAACCGAAATAGCTCTCGGCCAAATCAATGTAATCCGACACCGTTTGGTCCCAGGACGACGCCCTCTCTTTCACCTCCTCGTCACTAGCTTTTCCCATAAGCAAGAAATCGAAAGAAATTTTACATTTTTTTTTTCGGGAACCAATGTTTAAATTATTGGCAGATAGTTTATACTAACCGTGGCAAGTCCAAGCGTGGAGTCCGTCGGTTATGGAAATGTCGAATCGGGTCGGGAACCACGTGCCCTTCACGAATATTGGTTCTGCTTTGCCGCCGGCTACCGGTATTTCTAGCTTCAAGCATGTGTGCTTCGGCGTGTCCATTTTTGGATGTGCAGTGTGTGAGATCACTGAGATGTGAGTAGAAGAGGGGAAGAGGGTTTCCCGCTTTGTTTCCCGCTTTGCGGACTGGGCCGAATCGGTTCTGGGTTGGGCAAGCCGCGGCGTAGTGCCCTCCCACCCCCGGACTATCCCGGGCCGATTTAGTCGGGCAGGGCCCAGATCGGATATTAAAAAAAATAAAAAAATTTGTTTTGAATTTAAAAATATATTAACATTAAATTAAAAATCAATTTGAAAGAATCTGTTTTGAATTTTTATATTAAATTAGTTAATATTAATTACAAAAAAATTTGAACTAAAAAAATTATTAACAGTAAATTAAAATTTCATCAAGAAGATTCATTTTGAATTTTTAAAATATTATTAACATTAAAGGAGGGAAGGAAAAAATAGATTTGAACTTAATTTGTAAAAATTAGGTTATTTTTTGAAATTTAACCTAATTTTTAAAATTAATTTGTCTACGTACCCTAAAGAATCAAAGTCCACGTAGTTCTTTTTACTTACCGCTTTACTTACCTAGAACTTGAAGGTATGATGATGTGCTCAATCGTCGTGTTGCCCACTCGCCGAAGCTCCCGATTCGGATGAAGAATCCATCATCCACGGATCATCATCCTCGTTGTGTTCGTCTTCGTTGTCTTCGTCCTTGTTGACGTTTTCTGTTTTTTCCCAATCTTTTTTACAAACCAGAATCTTCACAACGTCGGGCGATAAAGATGTCCGTTTATCGGTTATAACTCTTCACAACGTAGTATACTATGAACGATCGTAGAAGGTTCCCAATGAGCCTCAGTTATGAGGTCTTGCTCGGCAAAATATTTGGGGTCGGAGTTATATAACTGAGTAATAATTTCTTTATAAGAAATAGCACCATCAAACAATTTAAAAGTAGAATTCCAACGTATAGGTGTATCAATGCTCCATTTTTTTGGTTTTAAATTATGTTCCTTGCAAGGATATTTATAATATCTCCTAATATGTTGACTCAGTGTTAGCCATTTAATTATTTTCATAATCGGATTTAAAAGAGGTGAAATCATATCGATTCCTTTTTTAGATGACAAATTAAAGACATGAGCACAATACGTGATATGCATGAAAATACTATTTGCAAGTAAAGACAATTCGTCCAACAAATATTCCATACATGTATTATTCGCGACCGCATTATCGAGAGAAAGAGAAAGCATTTTATCAAATATATTAAATTTCTTACAACATTAAATTATTCTATTTTTTTAGATTTTTAGCGGTATGTGATTCCTCCGTAATATCAAAAACAAAAATACGTTGTTCTATCACATATTCAGTTCTAATCCAATGAACTGTAATGCAAATATAAGGTTCACCAGTTGGTGAAGTCCACCAATCACTAGTAAGACGTAAAAACCTTCAGACCTTTTAAAAAATTCAATTAATTGAGCACGTTGAATATAATAGTGTTGTTGGATATGACGTTTAAAAACATTCCTTGGTATTGCATTAAAGTCCTAGTCATAATTTCTAAATTTTCACTCTCTCCATGACTTAAAGGCAATTCATCAAGAGTAACATATTTAGCAAATCCATCAATTAATTTTTGTTGAGTGTAAACGAAAGTCATACCTCCACAGGCGCTTTCGAGAAATATCCGGATAGTTGAGATTGATCATCCAAATATTTTTTATCATGATTATCCTTAGTCATACCGTGGTCATTTTGCCAAATGACGAGCTCGTCTTCCGGCTACGGTACCAATCTTTCAAGAAAAAATAGTAGTCTTCTTTTCATTTTTGCATACAAGGTGAATCATTTTGCAATCCGTTGTTACGGTGCCGATTGTCATCTCATAAAATGCCAAAATCCATAATTTTTTATTCCTATTTGAATATTTGGTCGTATGTTTAGATGAAAGTGGCATGGTAGTAGAGTCTTGAGAGAGATTGTGAACTAATCACGATTTATAATAATAAGTACTAGATAAATAAACTCTAGTAAGCCTAAAAAGATTATACAAAGTAGAAATAATAAAATTACCGAAATGCAAGTTGGTATAATTGTTGTGGTTCCTTCGTGATGAAAGTTCCTTGATCCGTTCGCCATAATAATTTTTTTAATAAAGATAGATTTAGATTAATACATCTTCACGTTTCTTTAGAGACCCATCTCGGTCATTTCGTCAAACAGTTTAACAGCATTGGTGAGTCGCTGATGAGACCACCCTAGCCACAAGGAATAATGAGATGCGAAATAAAGCACTCGCGCGGCGAGTTTATCAAAGCACCTACACTTCATGGTGTTCAGATTATGTGAATTTGGAAACGACTTTGTCGCAGACGAGTCAATCGAGTTGTGACCCGGGCGAGAGGGGGTTGGACCGGCAGATATGGATGATGCATTCTGAGTTTTGCTCGAACCGGGTGAGGGAGAGTATGACTTGGGATTTGTTTTTTGGCTGCGAAGTAGGATCTTGGAGCCTGGGCTGGGGATTGAGGTGGAGAAGAAACGATGTCGTTGGAGTATCAATCGGAGCTTCCAGCTGCCATTGATTGTATTTCATGGTTTGGAGTTGGATATTTGAGGGATGAGAAATAATAAATTAAAACTAAAATCCTAATAATCGAGCCGAAAATCACAAAAGATACAACGTTATACGATCAAAATAACAATAAAACACAGATGTTTGTTACCCCTATCATTGTCACGGTTTTCGTGTATGACAAAACAAGTTTGTTACACTTTGGACCGTGATTAGAACCGGACCTTCCGTTAGGCGGAAGAGTCTGTCGACTCGGACCCGAGAAAATAGCAATTTTTAGAGCCTCCGTCTTTTAACCTATAGCTTTATATATAAAAAAGAATTATCATGATAATCATATTATGAAGACTAGTGCAGTGGTTGGAAATCCACATTTGATATCGGTTCAAATTTTAGTGTTTTACTTTTTAAACTGTGAGGCTAGTTGTGTTTCCAACTGGTTTGTTTTTTATTTGTTATTTTAACATAAATATTTTTGGCATTACTTATTTTTCTTATTTATACATCCAATAAAAGAATTAGGGCTCATTACGGAAACTCAACGTGAGCCCGAACATTGGTAGGTCCGACTCTGGATGTGACAAGCCGACATATCCGGTGTAGTGTAGGGGGGATCGATAGATAATAGATCATCAAAAAAATCGGGTTCCGAGGACACTCATCATGTGGCCTTCTTAAGTAAAGACACATGAAACAAGGACTGGCCCTGGGGTGGTGCCAAATGGGCCGCCGCACAAGGCCTCGGGATCTCCATTTTCTTAATAAATACTACTTGAAATATAAAAAAAGAAGACATACATTATTCCACGTAACCACTCTGGTTTAATATTTGTATATGTAGTTTTATTTTTTTTAGGATTTTTTGGGCCTATGTAATATATTTTTATTCTTTATTCCCATATTCACTGTTATGTCTGTGTAGACATTAGGCAACATCTTTGTTCTTTAACTAACTGAAGATTTCACAATTATTAATCCCTCTAATGCGATGTGCCAATTTTGCAATGACTATATGGTACCGCTCATCATGTGACTATCATTTGCATTTTCTATGCCTCGGTTTAATTAGGGTAAGACAATTTTGTAGGAAACAAATACTATCGTTTATTGCATTTACATCATGATTTGGTATATAAAATAATAGTCATTGCCTTTGAGAGCGAGCATTTAGCTCCTTATGAGATAAGACAACAGACATTAAAAGTGTTTAGGGCTCAATATCTTTGGAGTTAAATCATAATGTAAATATTTTACATTTGTTATTGATATATTTGGGGATTGAATATACAATTTGGTGAAGAGGATGATATGAATTACCTACGGTCTATGGTAATTTGGGTTCGCAGAGTATCAATGATAATCTAGCATGATGGTTCTGATATCGTGATTGCTTTTGTTGGACTTGCTACAATTTTGCTTTTCCTTGTACCATGATTATTGATCATTTGAAACTAAATTGTAAATTATTATTGTGATTATGTGTTTGTGATTTTTTTTTTTGAAGTATGATTGTTCTTGGGATAAACTTCCAAGGCGGTACCACCGTGACCCTTCGTTGCGCAAAGCGAGTATTTATGTACTTTTGGACTGATGTCATGTCCGGTGGTATGCACAAAGGGATATTACCTCACCCTTGACTGCGATCAAGGGAATTGTGAAAATATGTTGGGACTATTATTTGGTGCATGTATTATTTGCAATTCGAATGAGAATTATGTGTTTACGGATTTTTTCATAGATGTATCACAAGTGCATAAGATTGATTACCATTATCTAAACTCACACTAGACTGGTTCGGTTCGTTTTGATATCGTGTATCTCGAGACATATTTACCTTAAAAAATATCTAGTTGTATAATAATAATAACAACAACAACAACATCAGAGTCTAGTCCCAAAATGCTTTGGGGTTGGCTAACATGAATCAATCTCTGAAAACATCAAGTCATCTCCAATAGAACAGTCATATAAAAAGGAAAAGTGAAAGGTGAAAAGTTTAGTACGTAATAAAAAAAGTAGTTAAAAAAATAATTATTATGAAAAAATAAATAAATAATAAAAAGTAAATAAAAAATAGTAATAATCATTATGCAAAAAAAATGGATAAAGGAGGAGGGTTGCGGTAGGTCTGTGGCGGCCAGCGTAAAATACTCACATTTGACGGACATGAATCATAGTTTGAATAAAACAATAACATCTTCTTTTTTGTTCCACAAGAAAACAAATTACAGCAAATCATCTAGAAGCAGCTTCTGGACAGAGTTGGGCGGTGAGGACCATAAACTATCCTGGGCATCTGGCTTGTATCGTAATTTAGCTAGGAAATCCGCCACACGGTTGCTTTTATGTTCGGTGTGAGCGATTTTAGTAGTCCACGGCTTGTGTAGTAAAAGATTACAAGCCTCCACAGTCTGCTTAAGACTAGGATCATCAGTACAGGATTCGTTCAGAAGGAGCTTCACCAGGATACTACTGTACGTTTCAATCTCCAACTTATGAATACGTCTCTCCCAAGCATATTCCAACCCTCGTTTCAAAGCCAAGGCCTCGGCCATAACAATCTCACAATAATCAATGGACTCTGAAAATCCCCATATCCATCTACCAAATTCGTCTCTACAGACACCACCAATAACACTAGAAGGAGGGGAAATTAAGGTACCTCCATCGACATTTAACTTTAACCACCCCAAAGGCGGTTTTCTCCAACAAGCACGAACAGTATACTGTTTAGGTCTATTAAACGCCTTCCCAAGAATAGTAGAAAACATATGAACTTTAAAGCATAATGAGGGTACAAGTGGCAGTTTGCCATTAAACACTATCATTCCGCATCTTCCAGATTTCCCACACAGTGGCACTAAAAAGATGACAGCCACTAAATGTTTGCAAACCATCAATAGTGGAAGTGATACAACCACTAATACCCATTTTTAACCAACGATTCCGAGACAAGATCCAGAATCTGTGTCCGTTTTGCAGACCAAACACTGCATGCTAACATAAGGAAGCAACGGGACAATCTCGAAAGACATGAATGACAGATTCAGGTTGAGAGCCGCAAGCACTGCATAAGATGGACATCGTGAGTTTCCTGTGAAAACGAAGGAGGTTGGTAGCTAATCGATCTTGAATGCAAAGCCAGAGAAATAATTTGAGTTTATTCAGAATTTTAGATTTCCAGATCCACATCCACCGGGTTGTATTGGTATTGGGGCCGTGCGAAATGTCAGAACGCTAAGAATAGGCAGATTTAACCTCCAACCATCCCGATGGGTCAAGCTTCCAACATGACAGATCAGCAACAAGACGTAAAGTGAGCTCGATGGAGGACATCAGTTCCTGGACATCAGAGGGAAGGATTGTGTGGATAGTAGAGAGATCCCATCCGTCAGAGTTGTTGAAAACATCAGATAATTATAGCTTCTGATCGATCGGATGAACTTCACCCTGTAGCAACTCACATATAGGTTTATCACCCATCTAATGCTCATACCAAAAGGAGATTGAGGTGCCATTCCCAATCTGCCCTCCTCCACCACCCTAATGGGCTATTGAAGAGCTTTTCCTCAAGCAGAATCCCCCTACTTTCAATGGATCAGGAAACCCGAGCGATGCTGAGCTTTGGGTTAGAGATATGGAACGAATTTTTAACTTTCTAAGAAGCCTGTACCGTGGGCCGCAGCACATGCCGGCAGGGCCGCGGCACACTGCCGAGTCACTACCGCGGCACACCCGTCCGAGCCGCGGCACACTCGTGTTGCAATCTCGGCCAAACCCGTCTGTACCTTGTGCCGCGGCACACTTGTCCGGGCCGCGGCACGCTGCCGATCACTGGGGGCAGTTTTGGCCCTGTGGACTTTTTGAGTCCGGTTTATCGATCCCACGAGGAAGTTAAGTTATATATTGAATTATACACTTATTATCCAACTATCATCTATTAGCAACTTACCTAGTACATATAAGCATCTTTATCTTCTTACACTGGTGGGCAAAGCCATTTGATATGTTCACGAGCTTCCTGCACAAGACGAACAACAGATTTCCAGATAGGTGAGTCAGTGACATTAAGTGTATGAGATGACATGGGAGTGGTTTTGAGATATTTGGAAAGAAAAAATTCCCTCCATGTCGTTGGGGCATTGGAGAGGAATTTCCAGCCCACTTTTAACATGAGTGCATTGTTGACAGTTTTAGTATCACGGAGCCCTAAACCTCCCTGATGTTTTGGCTTCGCAAATTGCTTCCAATTAACAAGATGGAGTTTCCGGGTGTCAGGGTTGTTGGACCATAAGGAGCTTCGATTCATATTATCCAGATGTTTGCAGATACCCGTGGGAAGAGGAGTGGTATTCATGATGTGGATGGGCAGAGCCGCCGTCACAGATTGAACCAGAGTGGCCTGACCTGCGATTGAAAGAAGTTTGCTTTTCCATCCCGAGAACCGATCAGATACCCGATCAATAAGTTGCTTAAAATCAAACTTTAGAAGTCTGCCATGAGAGAGATTAACTCCGAGATATTTGCCAAGGTTTGGAGTTTGCGCAAATCCAAGAATATCACTAATCTCTCGCTTAACTGAGTTTCCACCTCTGTGAGAAAAGAACACCTTGGATTTAGGTGGGCTGAGTTTCAGGCCGGAGGCCTCACAAAAGGAATCAAGCGTCTTATTGATGCAGATGGCGTTTTTTTAGTGGCTTTACCCATGAGAATCAGATCGCCAGCGAATAAAAGGTGGGATAGAGTAGGACCGCCCCCATAAACCTGAATGGACAACCCAGGAAATTCTCATAGGTGATTTTGTAGATCTTATTCTCCACACTGACACATTGAATAAGAGCATCCAACGTCTTTATCTGGACACAGAATCTCGCAAATCGTCCCCGTGAAGCCGAGAATGTGTTACTGTCAATCTTGATCAAATCGCCGATACATGAAGCTACCGATTGTATAACCGATTCTCGTAAATATTAAAGGGGAAGATTTTCAATACGAACCCAGGAAACAACCGTGTCAAACGGATCCGCATCAGCCCGAAAGTTTGGGAACCACTTCCGAATGGACAGGAATTGACCGGCCAACATCCAAGGGCCTTCAGTCAGGATCCAATCTCGCTTTGCAATACCGATGTCCTTCAAACAGTAGCAACTGAAACCGAGGTTGATCAATTCAAATTCACCATAAAGGCTCCACAGTTGAGCCAATTTATTGAAGATGAGTGGTTAGTTCCAAGTTCTTCTGAGAATTTTGACGATAATCGCGTCTTCCCAGTTCCTTTTGACCAAATCCAAAAAATCCAGGGCAAACGAAATATGTGGAAAAGGCTTGTCGGACGATGTTGGAGTAATAGCAATAAGAGACCTTTCCACCACTGTTCGTGCAGGGTCCGTTCTCGGATTCAGAGCTTTCGGTTTAACACTTTCTGCATGGGTTTTAGGCTCTACGCTGTTGTCTTCGATCTGCATGTTCGGATCAGATGTGGAAAGGCTAGAATTCCGTTGGCATTTAGGGATCCGATCACTTGGATCCGGCTCCATCGGAGGGTAGAAGACGAGTAGAATACGCCAAAGGGAGAAAACCTAGGCGGCGGCTTCTTTTTCAGTCGGAAAAGGGTTTTCGCTTAGCCTGGTGTCAATTATGAAATAAAATAATAACATCAATAATAATAATAATGATAATAATAATAATAATAATAATAATAATAATAAAACATGTGACCTGGAAAATTGCTAATTAGGAGGATCAAACCAAAAGAGAAGGTTTCAAGACCTTAAAATAACAAATAATTGATTTTTGAACAAATTGCATTGTGGATCTTGGAAATTTGGGAGCAATTAAATACTATCTCCATTTCATAGTAATTAATTTTTTATTTTTTCAAGTCTAATTTTAATTGTAATATATCTCTTAAACTATAACTAAAAAAATATTAAAATAATATGTTATAAAAGTATTAATATGAATCTAGCAATATAATTTTTAATAAATTTTATGATTATTTTCTATAAGATAATTTATGGTCAAAAATCACCTTGAAATATAAAATATCAATTAATATTAGGTGAAGCCAAATTAAGAATTAATTAGGTGGTATGAGGGCTTTATCAGAAGGGATTAGCAATAATACTCAAAAAGTTAAAAGTGGGTGGGTGGATGTTGGATTAGCAATAATAATCAAATATGGATCCTTAAGAAGATAATTATTGGTCCGCAGACGCAGAGCACAACTAATTGTCCATAATCATGATTTATGCACAGTGGAGGCATGAAACGTCGTTTTTCACGAACTAATACTAATGTTAGGATGTCATTATTATCATTAACTATGTATCCCCAACCAAAGTTGTTAGTTAACACCTCGCTGTCCAAATCAGGGTCATATCAGATCAATAACACGAGGCTTCTTATAATTTTATTTCAAAAATATATAATAATTTTTTAGTTTTTAATAAATATAACACGAGGCTTCTTATAATTTTATTTCAAAAATATATAATAATTTTTTAGTTTTTAATAAATAAAGTCACATATTATTCTGCATTAATTAATTAAACAGTAAACAAATTATTATAAAAATAAAATGTGTAGCAAAATAAGAAAAGAATTTACATTTTATATGAGTTAATATATTGTTGATTTGGTTAAAATGAGAAATACTTATTTTATTAATTTGAATAAATTGGCTCAGATAGTACTTTGTTGAAAATATACCGATATAAATATCATTTAAAGCATTTTAGTGTATTATCTTCTAAAAAATAATTAAAAGATCTAAAATCACTTTCGGACCCAAATTGGGTCCTATTTGTCCCCCGGCCCTGGACGTCGACTAGATTCGCTGGCCTCGGGGCGGCCCTATGTTATGTTTGAAGAGTCTATTTTGATGAATGTATCATTTTTATTTTTAACGGTTTTAACACATTTACAACTCTTTTTCATTTAGTATTTTTTTTATTTTCTATTCCAACCAAAGGGCAAACAAGTCTTTATACACCCACCCTTTCAATTTTCAAAATTTTCTCAACCGCCGTTATATAACGCCGTTATTGTGTTCCACCCTCTCTCCACTGTAAGCTACTTCCATTACCATATATACAACAGATTACAAACAAATTCCACTGTTTCGCTTACGCGCGCACACACACAGTACAAACCCAAGATACACACGCTGGGAGTTCAAGAAGTCTCTCGATCACGAAACTCCACAAGACAAAAGGACACAAAAGATCAGAATTCCGATTTAGTTGTAAGGAAATTTCACACATACTGAGTTCTTGATTTCTGTCTATTCATTAATGTATACAAATGTATATACACATGTACTTCGGTCTAGTTTTCTTTAGGTTTTTCGAATCAAAGTTCTTTTTTTATTGCAAAGAGATCTAACTATGGTTATATTTCGTTCAAATTGATCCTTAGCATGTTTGCTTCCTTTAATGGTCGTAATGTTTGGGCAAAGGAATGGCGTGCCCACAACGTATCTGTCAGTTTGTCTCATAGAACCTTTTGCTCTAATAGTTGTATTAATGGCCGTGTTGTATGTATGATTTTCTACTGCTTATCGAAATCGCCATGTTACTGCTATGTACCAATAAGATTGGAGAAGAGAACCAAAAGAAGGGCCAGCGGCCGAGGAGGGAGAAGAGATAGACGAGAGGGAGAGAAGAGAGGGAGAAGAGGCAGAGGAGATTAGGGCAAATCTTTCTTATTAATTTTAAGATGATAGTTTGCGGTATTTATAACTAATGATAAACTCTTTAAAAAATACATCAAATATCAGAAATTACTAATGATAATCCTAATTACTAATAATAATAATCCTTCAGACGACTAGGTCGGCGACGTTCCCGAACCGGTCTTGAACCTCTAGCCGGTGGGCCGGCCTGATCCGCATAGGCTGATCGAGCACCGGATTTCTACTGGTGCATCGACTATGGGGATGAGGTACTGAGTAGGTGCGACTTGTGCGTAGACCTGTTCACGGGCCTCGGCCCATCGGTTCACGGTTCATAAGAGGGTGAACCGGAACCGTCCCTTGAAGAAGGGAGGCGATTCCGAGCCGGGCTTAAAAACCTTAGCCAATTCTCAATAGAAAAGCCCTCAAAGACAGAACGATTGACGCCAAGAAAGTATGGAATCAATGTCAATTCTTTCTTTGTTGAACAAGACCTTAGAATGTTTTCAAAAACAGATCCGCTACATATTATCTCTCCTTTTATAAGGTTGAACCCTTCTTTTCTTGAACTCTCTTTCAATGTGGGACAACTAATTCCTTCCTTTTCCTTCTATTCCAAACCAAATGTCCCACATCGAAAAGTTATAGAAAGAATTGAGGAGAGTTGTGTTGAAAATTTCACTAGATGGACACATAATCTGGTAATTAGTATTGAAAAACTAATACCTAATTATATAATTATTAAAAGCAAGCAATAAGGAAGATAGAAAAAATAGAATAGTCCTTTTCCAAATAATTTTGTTATTATTATATTACTGAGTTTATCAACCAAAATCGAGATGATCCTTCACAATCAGATCCGATAGTAAGAAAGGGGGAGAGAAGCAGACTGTCCGGTTGAGGGACGAATTGAATACACAACAAAAATTGTAAAAGACCAACCTGTTTCTTGGATCTCTTAATTGAAAAAAACCGCACGGAGAAAACTCCTGTCCTTAAAGGTTTTTACGCGCTTCAACGGCTGTAAGCTTCAGCGTAGAACCCCAGGATTTGATGCAGCTTTATCGTCGTTCCAACAGCAACGGAAGGATCGATAAATGCAAAGGCGACTACTTGGAAACTCAAAGAAAGAATAAAGAACACGAGAGAGAGGAGGCTGCAGTCTGATTTTCGGATGGATTAATACGGCTCTATGGAGTCGTATTTATAGATCTGAGAACCACAGGATGCACCAAAAAAAATGGCTAGGTTTTTTTTTTTCTCGTTGGCGGCTAGGGTTTTCAGGCCCAACTTGTCCACCAAGCAAACCCAGTTCTGGAACCTTCCAGATCCGTATCCGATTCGGGTCAGTCCGACCCGACTGAACCCGAGCTCCGTTAAAAATTAAAGGCTCCTCAGCTCCTCGCGATCGATGCGGCGTCGGCGTGCGAAGTGCAAAGTGCGCCTACAACGCGCCAATTTCGCGAACCTCGCGTCCACGGCCCGGCTCGGCGCGCGTGTGGGCTTGGCCCATCTCTAGTCTACTAAGGCCTTTGAGAGTCTAACTAGAGAAAAGACCTTATAAACTCCCTTTTGTATCTTATTTCTTCCAATGTGGGACAAAAGAAACATGCCAAACTTCATTTAGCATAGATATTTCCAACAATCCCCCACAAGGTTGGCAAGTTTCCTTTCACTCAGACAAATGATGTCACTTTGGTGTCACGAAGATTAAACCCCAGCATTATGAGAATAAACAAGAAGTGACCGATTCAATGGTATCCTTATAGGCTTAAACCAATAATCTTTTGACCTCTCCGGTTTACCCCCACACATCACATGTCAGCTTTGCATTCTCTCTGAGCGCTAATTTTGGCCATGCGCTAAAATCCTTTTCATGACCCTCTAGAAGACAAACCACTAGTCTTCATTTGAGGCGGCACCACCTCTATATCATATAGGCAAAGTTTTATAACATCTTTGTTGCATAGATGTCTCTATAATTTTCTAAGAGCCTCAAGTCAACCTTGTTCTCGGCAACAACGTACTATCCTACCTCACATGGATCTATCATCATATGATAGTACCTTCTATCATTAGTGCCTTCGTTATTACCCTTTAAACTTGAGAATTAGGAGCACTAATGTCAAGTTGGGTTTCCATCACTAATGATTCTATTGTGGTTTTAGACCCATGACTCTCGCGGTAGATGTAACCAAATCTCTCGTCAGAGGTTTGGTAAACGGATCTGCCAAGTTCCTACTCGTCTTGACATAGACAACTTTGATGGTACCATTATCAATAAGATGTCTCACAAAATTGTGTCGTAGACCAATATGTCTAGACTTCCCATTATACACAGTATTGTATATTGCTGACAGTGTGGCCTCACTGTCACAATACATGGGAATACACGGCATAGGAGTATCCCACAGACGGATATCCAATAGTAGATCTATGATCCACTCTGCCTCTTTGCCTGCTGCGGCTAAGGCAATAAGCTCAGCCTCCATCGTTGAGTGAGCTATACATGTCTGTTTCTTGCTCGCCCAAGAAATAGCTCCTCCAGCAAGAGTATAAATCCATCCACTTGTGGATTTAGAATCACTCTTGTGATAGTATTCCAGAAGATGACGTGTAAGTCAACTCAAGAGTACTCGTCCTTTTCAGGTACCCTAGTACTCTGCCCACTGCCTTCCAGTGCTCCGTACCAGGATTGACAGTGTACTGACTTAATTTGCTTACAGCAAAAGCGATGTCAGGTCGAGTACAGTGTGTGGCATACATCATGCTACCGATTGCACTCGCATATTCTGGTTGAGCTACTGCCTGACCAGAGTTCACATTAAGTTTTACACTAGAATCAAAAGGAGTGTTGAATTCCTTAATATTCAAGTGTTGAAACTTTGTCAGTATTTTCTCTATGTAATGAGATTGACATAGAGAAATCTGACTACTTGTCCTTTTCACTTTGATACCAAGAATGGTATCGACTTCTCCTAAATCTTTCATTTTAAAGTTCGAGGATAGGTATTTCTTCGTCTCAAGAATACCTTCTAGGTGAGTTCCAATGATCAACATATCATCGACATATAGACAGATAATGACAGTGTATTCGGTTGTGTATTTAGAATAAATACACTGTCGGACTATTGTGTTGAAATCCGAATGCAATTATAGTGGTGTCAAATCTCTCATGCCACTGTTTAGGAGCTTGTTTCAAACCGTACAGGGATTTAATAAGTCTACACACTTTGTTTTCCTGTCCAGGTATCACGAAACCTTCAGGTTGCTCCAAATATATCTCCTCGTTGAGATATCCATTCAGAAAGGCTGTCTTCACATCCATTTGATGAATGTATGGACCTTTCAATGCTGAGACTGCTATAAGGGTTCTAATAGAACTAATTCTAGCAACAGGAGCATATGTATCAAAATAATCGATACCCTCTCGCTGCCTGTACCCCTTGGCGATTAATCTTGCTTTATAGGCTGATATGGGTCCATCTCGATGAAACTTTCTCTTGAAACTCCATTTGGATCCTATGGGTCTCTTTCCCTTGGGTAGATCAACTAACTCCCAAGTTCTATTTCCCATAATTGAATCCATTTCATCATTGTGACTTCCTTCCACGAGAGGGCATCTCTTGATGACATGGCTTCATTGAAGGTCTTAGGATTATCATCCAGTTAATGTCGAAATGACCTCTCTCGTCACTTTCTTTTGATTTCCTTCAACGAATAAGCGAAAAAATCTTCTCGAAGGTTTTCTCTTTTCTGATTCTAGTACTTCTCCTTGGTTCCTCTACAACCGGAGGTGGGTGTATTTCTCGAGAAGTACTTGGAGGTGTTGTGGGATTAGGGTTTTCATCATCTCTAGAAAACTTATCCTCGAAGAATTCCACATCTCTGGATTCTACAACAACACCTGATTCCAATAATTGGTAAGCCTTGCTATTATGAGCATATCCAATGAACACACTCTTCATAGCTCGTGCTCCCAATTTGGATCGCTTAGGATCGGGAGTCCGATAATAAGCAACACACCCCCACACTCTCAAATAGTCTAGGTTTGGTTTTCTTCCTTTCCACAATTCATATGGACTTGTAGGGATCACACGACTAGTGATCCTATTGTGAATGTAGCAAGCAGTCAATAGTGTTTCCCCCCACATATTGTTTGGCAGACCCGATTGGTTCAACATGCAATTTACCATCTCAGTTAAAGTTTGGTTCTTTCTCTCAGCCAAACCATTCTGTTGAGGGCTATATGGTGCGGTTCGTTCATGTTTGATACCATTCTCTTTGCAGAATGTGTCAAATTCCGTGTTGAAATATTCTCCGCCTCTGCTCGAGCGAAGAATTTTGATGTGTCTTTTGAGTTGATTTTCGACTTCACTTTATATCGTTTAAATGCATCAAAAGCTTCATCCTTTGATCCCAATGAGATAAACATATAGATATCGACTAAAGTCATCACAAAATGTGATGAAATACCTTTTTCCTCCTCGAGTAAGTATTCCATTAAATTCACATAAATCACTATGAATCAACTCAAGTAATGATGTGTTTCTCTTTACTGATGGAAATGGTTTCTTAGTAAACTTTGATTTTACCCACGTTTCACATTTTTCAAAATCTTTTGCGTCATATTTTACCATTCCTTTAGATTGCATCTTTTCAATATTTTTAACATTTGTGTGTGCTAATCGTTTATGCCATAAAGAAATTGAACAAACAAAGTAACAAGAAAAACTTATTTCATTAGCAACATTTCCATCAAACACATCAAAGTTGGCAACATCAGACACAATACAAACACTAGGACCATTACCATCTGAACTACTCTTACTGCCCTCATCACTAAGGTAGAGACGGTACATACCCTTACACTTGTCCGCCTTTCCCACATACTGTCCATTCTTAGTGATCTCAATCTTGCCATTCTCGAGCTCCATCTTGAACCCGACTTTGTCAAACTTGTCCGCAGAAACCAATCCCTTCGAGATGGCAGGAACATGTAAAACATCACGAAGGGTAACCCAACAACCACTTATGAACTTCAAGAAAACATCTCCTCTTCCTAAAACATCAGCTTTGTGGCCATCCGCACAAACCACAACCGTCCCTGGAGCTGCTAGATAGTAAGTGCGGAAGCGAGTTCGTTGTCCACAGACATGCACGGTGGCTCCCGTATCAACAAACCACCCTCGACTCGCTATTGCACGTGTCAGAGAAGAGATCATGAACACCTCTCCAAGGTTCACACTTGCTACCATATTAGTAACATCCTCGACAGCATGTACCACGGGACCAGATTTGCGATCTTTACACTCGCGTGCATAATGGCCAGTCTTTCCGCAGACGTGGCATGCTCCGGACCTCTTAGGCTTTGAGATAGGATTCTTTTGTTGTTGATTACCAGGCCTTTTGAAGTTAGGTTTCTTGGGCCCAAAATTCTTTCGGTTTTGTCCCCAGTTTGCCCTTATTTCCGTAACCCCACATCACGTGATGCACACTCGATCCAACTTTACCACGCTTGTCCCTGTTGCGAGTCTCCTCCTCAATGCGGAGGTGCTTCAACAGATCGTCCAAGGAGTAGTCCTCGGATTTGTGCATCATTCTCTTAGAGAAGTCTTTCTAGGAGGGTGGCAGTTTTGTGATAATCACACCAACCTGGAAGAGTTCCGGCAGAGGGATGGAAAGCGAATTCAGTTTGTTGACCATAACCTGGAGTTCATGCACTTGCTCCATAATGGGTTTGTCATCAACCATTTGAAACTCTACATACTTGGACACAAGATACTTGTTAGTACCTTCCTCATGTGCCTTGTACTTGAGTTCCAAGGCTTTCCAAAGCTCTCGTGGATCTGTGACCGACGCGTACAGATCATAGAGGCGATCAGACAAGGAATTCTTGATGTGGCCAACACACAGTTCCTCAGACTCTCTACGCAGAGCCCTTAGCTTTTCCAGATCTGAAATCTCTTTTGGATCCACAACCTTTCCCGCTTCGGGAATTGGATCAGCGGGAATTGGTGCAAGTTTTGGGTCCAAGACATAGCCAAGTTTCAGCACAGCAAGCATGAACTTGACCTTATCAGCCCAGCGGGTATTAGTTCTGTCCATCGAATGGGTCAAGTCGGGCAAACTCTTAGTTCATTAGACGAAAATTCGCAGATGAAATTTCAGTGTCCATTTGACTGTTACTGTTAAACACGATTTAACAAAAATAAAAACCTTTAAGAATGTTGAAAATTTCACTAGATGGACACATAATCTGGTAATTAGTATTGAAAAACTAATACCTAATTATATAATTATTAAAAGCAAGCAATAAGGAAGATAGAAAAAATAGAATAGTCCTTTTCCAAATAATTTTGTTATTATTATATTACTGAGTTTATCAACCAAAATCGAGATGATCCTTCACGATCAGATCCGATAGTAAGAAAGGGGGAGAGAAGCGGTATCAGGTTGAGGGACGAATTGAATGCACAACAAAAATTGTAAAAGACCAACTGTTTCTTGGATCTCTTAATTGAAAAAACGCACGGAGAAAACTCCCATCTTAAAGGTTTTTACGCTTCAACTGTAAGCTTCACGTAGAACCCAGGATTTGATGCGGCTTTATCGTCGTTCCAACAAAGAACGGAAGGATCGATAAATGCAAAGGCGACTACTTGGAAACTCAAAGAAAGAATAAAGAACACGAGAGAGAGGAGGCAGCAGATACAGATTTTCGGATGGATTAATACGGCTCCTATGGAGCTGTATTTATGGATGCAGAACCCTAGGGATGCACCAAAAAAAAATGGCTAGGTTTTTTTTTTCTCGTTGGCGGCCAGCGTTTTCAGGCCCAACTTGTCCACCAAGCAAACCCAGTTCTGGAACCTTCCAGATCCGTATCCGATTCGGGTCAGTCCGACCCGACTGAACCCGAGCTCCGTTAAAAATTAAAGGCTCCTCAGCTCCTCGCGATCGATGCGGCGTCGGCGTGCGAAGTGCAAAGTGCGCCTACAACGCGCCAATTTCGCGAACCTCGCGTCCACGGCCCGGCTCGGCGCGCGTGTGGGCTTGGCCCATCTCTAGTCTACTAAGGCCTTTGAGAGTCTAACTAGAGAAAAGACCTTATAAACTCCCTTTTGTATCTTATTTCTTCCAATGTGGGACAAAAGAAACATGCCAAACTCCATTTAGCATAGATATTTCCAACAAGTTGGCCTATATATGAGAATATATTCAAGTACTTTGTTTATCTCCCATCTTAATATTTTCTTTAAACTCTTTCAAATATTTTCTTTAAACTTTTTCAAGTTTGAAAATTATATAATATTTCCAGTTTATGTATTAGAATTGGCGGTTTTGATGAAAACCGGTGGTTTTTATCGTTCGAACCGCCAATTTTACATTATGTATATTTAATAATTATAAATTAATTAATTATTAAAATCGGCGGTTAAGCTCGGTTTGGCAGTTCTTGGAGGTTAGGTTCAGTATTTGAGGAAGGAACCGTAATCGCCCTTGGTGAGCAGTTCCGGTCGGGTTTTGAACCGCTGGCCGACGGGCAGTTAAAACACATTGCTGCGGCGGGCGGTTTGATTCGAACCCGCCGGTCCGTCCAGTTTGGGCAGGTCTGCTTGTGCCCCATATAAGATCTCCAATTTTCTAATAATATTTTTTCTAAAAAAAATATAAAAAATATCAGATTAAAATTTCATATTGTGGTTGGATTGAAAAATGTGTTTAAATATTAAGTTTATTAATAAACTCAAGTTTGAATCCTCATAGGGTTCGATTTAGTACAGAACATTAACAAACTTAAAATGGTAGCTCATTTGATTAGAGTTATTCAATTTAATATTGAGCTTTATTTATGATTGTTATATGCTCCCTTATATGCCTTATTTATTTATTTATTAATTTATTTATTTATTTATTTATTTACTAATTGCAAGGTAATACCCGGTGAGAGTGCTGCAACACAGCATAGGGTTGTGGTGCTTGACTTTCGAGGTAAGAGGCACTTAAGAAAGAGAAGACCACAAGTTGACCCTCGAATTAAGTGGTGGAAGCTCCAAGGGGAGAGTCGACATACTTTTGTGGCTAAGATTGCTGATAGTGGTATTTGGTCTGATTGCACGGAGATGGATATAGATTCGATGTGGAACTTGTTGGAACACAACATAAAGGAAGTTGCAAAAGAAGTCCTAGGAGAATCTAAAGGAAACAGACCATCAAGTAAGGACACATCTTGGTGGAATGATGAAGTTAAGCAAGCGATAAAGACCAAACGTGAATGTTATAAGGTCTTGGGTAAATGCTCGAGCGATGAGAATTATGAGAAGTACAAGAAAGCTCGAATGAAGCTAAAAAGGCGGTCGAAATGCCCGATCAAAGGTCAATCAAGAATTATATGCGAGATTAGATACTAAAGAAGGGGAAAAAGATATCTATAAACTTGCTCGAATGAGAGAAGAAGACACGAGATATTGGAAAAGTTAAATGTGTAAAGATCTTGACCAAAAAGTTTTGGTTCAAGATAAAGAGATAAAGAGAGATGGAGGTCATACTTTGATACCCTATTCAATTGCCATCAAGAACAAGATATTGGGAATTTAAACATCCCCTCAAGTATGGTTAACCGAGAGTTTAAGAGAAGAATCCAAAGGGTGAAGTGACAATCGCATTGAAGAAGATGGGGTCGAAAAGCGAAGGACCGGATGGTATACCTATTGAAGTTTGGAGGTGTTTGGGGAGAGAGGGATCGAATGGGTAACTATGCTTTTCAATAAGATTTGGAGAAGCAATAAGATGCCATCGCATGGAGGAAAAGTATTCTCGTCCCTTTGTATAAGAACAAAGGTGATGTTCAAGATTGTTCTAATTATCGCGGAATTAAACTAATGAGTCATACCATGAAGTTGTGGGAACGAGTGATTGAACAAAAGGATCGAAATGTGTGAAGATAACAGAAAATCGGTTTGGATTTATGCGGAAGATCGACCATGGAAGCAATTTATCTTATCCGTGATTGATGGAATATTATCGAGATAAAAGAAAGATCTGCATATGGTTTTTATTGATTTAGAGAAGGCATATGATAAAGTACCAAGAGAAGTACTTTGGTGGGCCTTAGCAAAGAAGGGTGTATCGCGGAAATATATTGACATTATAAAGGACATGTATGAGGGAGCTAGTACAAGTGTACGTCTTAATGTTGGGAGGACGAAGAATTCCTATTACGATTGGGGTGCATCAAGGATCTGCTCTTAGTCCTTTTCTCTTTGCCATAGTCATGGACGAATTGACAAGAGAAATTCAAAATGACGTTAGTGGTGTATGATGTTCGCAGATGATATTGTGTTGATTGATGAAACGAAGGTTGGAGTCTGTGAAATTGGAACTTTGGAGGGATACTTTGGAAGCTCGAGGCTTTAGGTGAGCGAAGTAAGATCGAATATATGGAGTGTAGGTTTAGCGAAACAGTGATAGAGGCGGGGATGATCACATTTGATGGGAAAGTTGTTCATGGATCCACTTTCTTTCGGTATCTTGGATCTATTATCCAAAAGGATGGAGAGCTAGATGGCGATGTGGCTCATGAGAATAAAGGCGGGGTGGTTGAAGTGGAAGAGTGCCACGGGGTTTTATGTGATCGGCATGCCTCATAGATTAAAGGGTAAATTTTACCGCACGGCAATTAGGCTGCTGTTTGTTATATGGCACCGAGTGTTGGGTCAGAAAGCAGTGTCACGTTCAAAAGATGAATGTGGCGAGAGATGCGTATGCTACGATGGATGTGTGGTCATACAAAAAGGATCGGCTCGAAATGAGGTGATCGGAGAGAAAGGTAAGAGTTGCGTCTATAGAAGACAAGATGATGGAGAATCGATTACGATGGTTTGGTCATGTGAGAAGAAGACCTATTGATGCCCAGGTGAGGAGGCTAGAAAGTTGGGGAGCAAGTAATGTTGTGAAAGGTAGAGGAAGACCAAGAAAACTTGGATAAAGATGATTGAAAATGATATGCGGTTTCTTGGAATTGGAGAAAGTATGGCGATGGAGAGGCAAATGTGGCGGGAAAGAATACGGATGGTGGATGGAGTCTGATTCTTTTTTTTTTTTTTTTAATTCCTATTTTCTTTTATTTCATGTTATCTTTTTTTTTTTTTTCTTTTTTTTTTTTTTTTTTTTTTTTTTTTTTTTTTCATTCATTCTCTTTTTTTATTTGCTTTTTTCTCTAGTTTTTCCCTCTTTTTTCCTTTTATGTTATTTATGTAACGATTATTGACGGTTTCAAAGTTTGATTCATGTTAGCCGACCCCAAATCATTTTGGGACTAAGGCTTAGATGTTGTTGTTGTTGTTGTTGTATTTATTTATTTATTTAGTACTAAGATTTTGATAAATATATTATGGTATATTAAAGTATTTTATATAGGGACACATTTAGGATTTCACACAACACCTCCAGTAATGCCGAAGAATTACGAGAGGAGGTACTCATACACTAACAGAATATAATGTAAACATTCTATATAATTTGATAAAAGAAATAATAGAAATGATTCAACTCTTAAACCACTTCAAATACTGGATAGATAAAAAACACAAAAATAATAAACACACATAGATAGTTATACACACCTATTCAAATAGATATTTTGTTGTGCACGAAGCTGGGGGTATTCACGGAAACAGCCTCCCTACCGTAAAATGTAGGGGCATGGTCTGCGTACATCTTACCCTCCCCAGACCCTGCTCTGAGCAGGATATACTGAGTTTTTGATTTGGTTTGGTTTGGTATAGAGGGCTTTTTCTATAAAAATTTGGTGGTGCACTTGCACCACCATGCCCATGAATAGGTCCGCCCCTACTGATCCGTATCACGCCACCTCTTACTTTTTTATCTGAAGTCAAATGATCGGAAGGCTTCATTTTCTAGAATCTTCGTCGCACATGTGGCGTATCCTCTTGATAAATAAATAAATAGTGTTAAGCACGAGGTCACTGTATGACCGGCATGAAGACGATCATAGCCTCCGAGGCTGACCGTATGTCGGGCGAGAATGCTGGAGTGAAGCACTACGAAATAAATGAACATCCTAGCAATGAAAACTCGGTTGAGGCAACAAAATCCTGTCAAGTTGGGACATATGAGAAGAATATCCCGACCGTCAGTAGTGACGTTAACCTGTCCGATGAGGATGTAAAATTATCGAATGATGATAAGACGGGAGCCTGCGACAAGAATGTCGCCGGATCTGCTGTTGGAAAAAATTGTGGAACGAAATGCACCGTTCCGCGACCGTTTGCTCTGGCGACTGAAAAACGAGGGTTGTTTGGAAACGGTTTTAACGAGGGTCGTCGGCCTGATCCGTATCAATCTCTTCCCCGTTGACAGTCGACTTGTCCTCAAGGCGTAAATCCGGAAATGACTTCTGCAGATGATCAATAGGTTCCCAAGAAGTGTCGTTGGGCGAGCCATCCTCCTAAACAACGAGTCATTCAGTTCGAGGGTGACCGTCCAACATAATATGACGTTCAGCTATGGCACGTAAAGGGTGGGAAAGCGGCCTGTCATGTACGAACTCGGCCGGAAACGCTGTTTGAACGGGACTCGAGTTGGCACCAACGAATGGTCTAAGCAACGAAACGTGGAAGACATTGTGAATTCGAGCATTATTCGGCAATTCTAGGCAATACGCGACAGCTCCGACTCGCTCAAGGATCTTAAACGGCCCATAAAATCGACGGGCGAGCTTGGCCGCGAGCGGTTTGGCCACCGAATGTTGTCGTTAAGGTTGGATCTTCAACAATACCATGTCACCGACCTAGAACTCAATATCGCGCCTGTGAGAATTAGCCTGCGCAGCCATACGCTGCTGCATCTTACGCAGGTTTCCCCATATTAACTCCAAAACTTCCTCCCGTTCTTGGATCGTTGCAAGGGCTTGCGATGGAAGACCGGAGGGTTTTGTTGGCCGAAGAATAGGTGGCGCTTCTCAGCCATAGAGTGCCTTAAAAGGTGACATTTGCAAACCTTCATGAAAGGTACAATTGAGTGTTAGTTCCGCCCACGAAAGAAAATCGAATCACTGTTTAGGACGACCTTGAGTAAACACCCTAAGATATTGTTTAAGGCCGTGGTTCTTAACTTCCGTCTGACCGTCCGTTTGGGGATGGTAGACGGTGCTACGCCGTAAAGTTGTCCCGCTTAAACGATATAATTCGTTCCAAAACGAGCTGGTAAAAATAGCGTCTCTGTCGGATAAGATTGAAGCCGGGATCCATATCCACAAATAAAGTGGCGACCTTGATGGCGTCGAAATGCGTGCCCAAAGCGCCAAAGTGGGCGTATTTCGAAAGGCGATCGACGACCACTAAGATAGTCGTATAACCACGGGAAGGCGGAAGACCGGTAATAAAATCCATAGAAACCTCATCCCACACCTACTACGGAATCGGTAGCGGCTGTAAAAGCCCGGCTGGTTTCTTGGTACTGTATTTAGTCGACTGACAAATAAGGCAAGAATCAACAAATTGTTTGACGTCTCGGCGCATCCCTTGCAAAAAAAATACTGCTGCTACTCGGCGAAAAGTGCGGTCTACACCCGGGTGGCCGGCGCTTGGCGAAGCATGAAACTCGGTGAGAACATTGGCTTTAAGAGGCGATTCTTTACCTAAAACAAGCCGATGGTCGTAATAAAGGGTGCCATCATGAACACGGAAGGGAGCCGGGAGCTCTCCCTTGGCCGCGGCGGTATGCCACGCCACCAAGTCCGGTAATGTCCAATTTTCTAGGTGTACCTTATGCAACAATTCGGGTATAGGTGTGGACAAAGCGAGGAAATGTGACGAAGTTGGTTCATCGATGATCATGCTGCGAGAAAGTGCATCGGCTACTTTGTTATTGGCACCGGTTTTATATTCAATCCGAAATTTATATCCCATAAGCTTGCGAATGAAGAACTGTTGGTCTGGAGTCTGAATTACCTGCGTTAAAAGCTCCTTTAAACTTTTCTGATCCGTCCGAATAAGGAACTCTCTGCCCAAAAGGTATTGTCTCCACTTCTGGACCGCGGAAACTATAGCAAAAAGCTCGCGATGATATGCAGATGTACCTCGACGACGAATGCCTAGTGTCTTGCTGAAAAAAGAAAGCGGTCGTTCCTCCTGTAACAACACGGCCCCAATTCCTTCATCAGAAGCATCGGTCTCAACAACAAAATCTTTTGCAAAGTCCGGCAACTGTAAAACGGGCGGCATCATCATAGTCGTTTTAAGCCGTTGAAAAGCGGTGTCGGCGAGATCGGTCCATTTAAATTTGTCTTTCTGCAGGAGATCTGTTAGCGGAGCTGTTATCAAAGCGTAATTACGAATAAACTTACGGTAATACCCCGTAAGTCCCAAGAAGCCGCGTAACTGCTTGATGGTCGTGGGTCTGGGCCAATTAGCCATGGCATCGAGCTTACTCGGGTCCGCTAACAATTGGCCGGCCAAGACGATGTGACCCAAGTATTCAACTTTAGTTGTGCCGAAGGAACACTTGGAGCTTTTGACAAAAAAATGGTTGTCCCGTAGTATCTGAAGGACAATGTCAATGTGACGAACATAGAGGGTTAATGACGATCTGTAGACGAGAATATCGTCAAAAAATACAATAACAAATTCCCGTAAATAATTAGAAAAAATATTATTCATGGCGGCCTGAAAGGTGGACGGTGCATTGGTCAACCCAAATGACATGACCAGGAACTCAAAGTGGCCATCATGTGTTCGAAATGCCGTCTTGAAGATGTCTGATGTGTGCATTCTGATCTGATGATAGCCCGACCGTAGGTCCAATTTTGTAAAAAAGGTAGCATGGCCAAGTTCATCGAATAAGTCATCGGCTGTGGGAATGGGAAACTTATCAGCTACGGTAGTCGCATTTAATGCCCGGTAATCAACACAAAACCAAAAACTTCCGTCTTTCTTTTTGACCAAGATGCTGGAGAAGAAAAAGGACTAGTGCTATGTCAAATCAAGTCCTGCTGTAACATGCCCTGCACCTGGCGTTCAATCTCGGATTTCTGAAAATAAGGATAGCGATATGGTCGAACGTTGATCGGTTTGGACCCGTGATGCAAGTGGATCCGATGATCCCAGGTTATCTGTGGTGGCAACCCGACTGGCAAAGTGAAAACTTTCTCTTGTAATTGAAGCACTTCCCGAATAAGAGGATGAACGTCCGCAGGAATTTCAACAACTGTAGGCGTAGACGACAGAGGTAACGGCTCAGTGATAATAGGACAAATTTCGAAGCATTCGGCCACCGTATCCGCGGCATACAAGGACCGCAGGGTATTCAATGAGATCCGTTTCGGAGTATGACAGCCTCCTTGCAAAAATATAGATTTTCCGTGCCATAAGAACTCTATAGTGAGCTGGGCGTAATCATGAGATACCTTGCCTAGCGTTCAGAGCCACTGAACTCCGAGAACAATCTGCGGCCCGTGTACCGCGAGCACAAATAGGTCAATCGGAAATACGTGTCCTTGAAGGCCTACTGGTGTCGACGCACACTGATGAGTGCACAACATATACTCACCGTTTCCAACATACACTTGAAACGGTGTCACTTTAGACAGAGGAAGATGTAATCGTTCAACAACCGTGGGGTGTACAAAATTCTGTGTACTCCCACCGTCAATGAGAACCTGCACTGTGAGGCCATTAATAGATCCAGAAATTTTAAGAGATTTAGGATTCGCGAAACCTTTCATCGAATGAATGCTAGAGATATCCCTTGTAACAATCAACTCGTCTTGTATGTTTTCCGGAGAGTCCTCGTCGGTGTCATCATTACCTAACAAGGCTAAGAAACGATGTTTGCAACGATGGCCTGGAGCATACTGTTCATCACAATTCCAGCATAGTCCTTTCTTAGTTCGTTCTTCTCGTTCCGCGAAAGAGAGGCGTTTAATAGGCAGAGCGGATAAATTATTCCTTGGAACCTGAGCCGTGTTCGTGCTAGCCGGGGAAATGGCCGAAGTAGGTGTCGGACTCGTAGTTGTCGTACTTCCGGCTCGGAAACTGCTGGAACTCCAACGATGCGGGTTCGAATTACTAGAAAACGTGTCGACATAAGATGCGGCGAGTTCCCGAGCCAAAGCGAAGGCTTGGGGTAATGTGGTCGGGTTACACAGATTTAGTTCGCGCTGGACGGGTTGTTTCAATCCGGCTTTAAACAGAGAAATCAATGTAGTTTCTTATCTTATTAAGTAGTGCTTCGAATTCCGTTTGGTAGTCAATAACAGTTGTCTTTTGTTGTAGTTTGGCGAGTAGACCGACGTATTCTTCGTAATGATAGAAGGTCAAATCTCTGCTTGACGGCATCTAAAAATTCGTCCCAAGTTCGAAAACAATTGTTGCGTTTCTGATAACTAAACCAATCTGAGTCTGGGTGATCAAACAACAAACCCACAAGTTGAAGTCGGTCCATTGCGGTGGTACGAAAATAGTCGAAATAACATTGTACCTTATAAATCCATCCGACCGGGTTCGACCCGTTGAAACGAGTAGCGTCGACTCGGATTCTCGGCTGATTGTCGTGCCGCGGCTGGTCAAGAGTGGTTCCACGGCGGTCCTGTGTTGGTGCGATGGGTGGCGGGAGCGGTAGGAGTGGCGGTTGTTGTTTCGGCGGTGGTGGAGTGCGTTGTACGGCAGTAGAGTTGTCTTCGGCAACATGGCGGTTGCCCAGGATGTGAAAAATTTGATCCGTCCGAGCACGTTGAACATCCTGTTCTTGCCGATTATTACGGATTTCTTGTTGAATAGCCTGAATGGCCGTCGTCAATTGTCGCAGGAGATCGCGTATATCGGTCTCAGTGTTGGTGACTGTCGATGTCTCCTCTGCGTTTGTTGACATGCTTACATGAAGTCCGGGACGAGAGCACCAATTGTTACTGCTATGTACCAATAAGATTGGAGAAGAGAATCAGCGGCCAAGGAGGGAGAAGAGATAGACGAGAGGGAGAGAAGAGAGGGAGAAGAGGCAGAGGAGATTAATCTTATTAATTTTAAGATAATAGTTTGCGGTATTTATGTTGGAAATATCTATGCTAAATGGAGTTTGGCATGTTTCTTTTGTCCCACATTGGAAGAAATAAGATACAAAAGGGAGTTTATAAGGTCTTTTCTCTAGTTAGGCTCTCAAAGGCCTTAGTAGACTAGAGATGGGCCAAGCCCACACGCGTGCCGAGCCGGGCCGTGGACGCAAGACGCGAGGTTCGCGAAATTGGCGCGTTGTAGGCGCACTTTGCACTTCGCACGCCGCATCGATCGCGAGGAGCTGATAAGCCTTTAATTTTTTAACGGAGCTCGGGTTCTGTCGGGTCGGACTGACCCGAATCGGATACGGATCTGGAAGTTTCCAGAACTGGGTTTGCTTGGTGGACAAGTTGGGCCTGAAAACCCTAGCCGCCTAAAGAAAAAACCCTAGCCGTTTTTTGGTGCATCCCTAGGGTTCTGCAACTATAAATACAGCTCCATAGGAGCCGTATTCATCCATCCGAATTCTGCATCTGCAGCCTCCTCTCTCTCCTGTTTTTATTCTTTCTTCCAAGTAGTTGGGCCTGAAAACCCTAGCCGCCTAAAGAAAAAACCCTAGCCGTTTTTTGGTGCATCCCTAGGGTTCTGCAACTATAAATACAGCTCCATAGGAGCCGTATTCATCCATCCGAATTCTGCATCTGCAGCCTCCTCTCTCTCGTGTTTTTATTCTTTCTTTGAGTTTCCAAGTAGTCGCGTTTGCATTTATCGATCCTTCCATTGCTGTTGGAACGACGATAAAGCTGCATCAAATCCTGGGGTTCTACGCTGAAGCTTACAGCCGTTGAAGCGCGTAAAAACCTTTAAGGACAGGAGTTTTCTCCGTGCGGTTTTCTTCAACTAAGAGATCCAAGAAACAGGTTGGTTAATTTTACATATTTGTTGTGCATTCAATTCGTCCCTCAACGGGACAGTCTGTCTCTCCCCCTTTCTTACTATCGGATCTGATCGTGAAGGATCATTTCGATTTTGGTTGATAAACTCAGTAATATAATAATAACAAAATTATTTGGAAAAAGACTATTCTATTTTTCTATCTTCCTTATTGTTTGTTTTTAATAATTATATAATTCAGTATTAGTTTTCAATACTAATTACCGGATTATGTGTCCATCTAGTGAAATTTACAACATTCTTAAAGGTTTTTATTTTGTTAAATCGTGTTTAACAGTAACAGTCAAATGGACACTGAAATTTCATCTGCGAATTTCCGTCTAATGAACCAAGAGTTTGCCCGGCTTGACCGATTCGATGGACAGAACTACACCCGCTCGGCTGATAAGGTCAAGTTCATGCTTGCTGTGCTGAAACTTGGCTATGTCTTGGACCCAAAACTTGCACGATTCCGTGATCGATTCCCAAGCGGGAAAGTGTGGATCCAAAAGAGATTTAAGATCTGGAAAAGATAAGGGCTCTGCGTAGAGTCGAGAGCAGTGTGTTGGCCACATCAAGAATTCCTTGTCGATCGCCTCTATGATGCATGCGCGTCGATCGCGAGATCCACGAGAGCTTTGGAAAGCCTTGGAACTCAAGTACAAGGCACATGAGGAAGGTACTAACAAGTATCTTGTGTCCAAGTATGTAGAGTTTCAAATAGTTGATGACAAACCCATTATGAACTCCAGGTTATGGTCAACAAACTGAATTCGCTTTCCATCCCTCTGCCGGAACTCTTTCAGGTTGGTGTGATTATCACAAAACTGCCACCCTCCTGGAAAGACTTCTCTAAGAGGATGATGCACAAATCCGAGGACTACTCCTTGGCTGTTGAAGCGCCTCCGCATTGAGGAGGAGACTCGCAACAGGGACAAGCGTGGTAAAGTTGGATCGAGTGTGCATCACGTGTCAGCTGGGGGTTCTGGAAATAAGGGCAAATCTGGGGGACAAAACCAAAAGAATTTTGGGCCCAAGAAACCTAACTTCAAAAGGCCTGGTAATCAACAACAAAAGAATCCTATCTCAAAGCCTAAGAGGTCCGGAGCATGCCACGTCTGCGGAAAGACTAGCCATTATGCACGGGAGTGTAAAGATCGCAAATCTGGTCCCGTGGTACATGCTGTCGAGGATGTTACTAATATGGTAGCAAGCGTGAACCTTGGAGAGGTGTTCATGATCTCTTCTCTCACACGTGCAATAGCGAGTCGAGGGTGGTTCGTTGATACGGGAGCCACCATGCATGTCTGTGGACAACGAACTCGCTTCCGCACTTACTATCCAGCAGCTCCAGGGACGGTTGTGGTGTTGGGGTATAAGGGTTTTATGGAGATCCGGATTTTCCAATGGATCGTGTAAACACTTTCCGAACTGATATTTCTACCCTATGCCCGGGTTACAAGAAATTCAGCCTAGGATAATCCAATGGAACACTTACGAATCTAGGCACAGAAACGTAAGCCAAATTGCTAGAGAAATTCTGTGTTTATCAGAAAGATAGAGAGCTCAGAAAAAGGGTGTGTCTCAGACTCATGAGGAGAGCCCTATTTATACATGTCGGATTAGGGTTACAAGTAGGTCGATTTTAGGGTTTTGAGAGCGGCGCCGTCATTAGTGGTCCGAAATTAGGGTTGACGGGTGGCTTAACAAAATTGACGAAATTAATCAATTTTACCACAGTCTCCCTCTAAAATTCGGAAATATCACTAAATCCTAAATCTAAATTTCCGAAGACCTTTTGGGCGCCCCTGAACCCATGAGGCTCGCCCCGGACCCCATTATAATCGTACCGGCTTATAATTCGATCTTATATATGTGTGCACTCCGCACATACCCGAACATATATTAGAATACGAATTATAAACCAATTAGCTCACATATTAGTTCCAATTACACAAAATGGATGGTGACACTAAAATCACCAACATGTGGTTTGTGCGGATGGCCACAAAGCTGATGTTTTAGGAAGAGGAGATGTTTTCTTGAAGTTCATAAGTGGTTGTTGGGTTACCCTTCGTGATGTTTTACATGTTCCTGCCATCTCGAAGGGATTGGTTTCTGCGGACAAGTTTGACAAAGCCGGGTTCAAGATGGAGCTCGAGAATGGCAAGATTGAGATCACTAAAAATGGACAGTATGTGGGAAAGGCGGACAACTGTAACGGTATGTACCGTCTCTACCTTAGTGATGAGGGTAGTAAGAGTAGTTCAGATGGTGATGGTTCTAGTGTTTGTATTGTGTCTGATGTTGCCAATTTTGATGTGTTTGATGGAAATGTTGCTAATGAAATAAGTTTTTCTGGTTACTTTGTTTGTTCAATTTCTTTATGGTATAAACGATTCGCACACACAAATGTTAAAAATATTGAAAAGATGCAATCTAAATGGATGGTAAAATATGACGCAAAAGATTTTGAAAAATGTGAAACGTGTGTAAAATCAAAGTTTACTAAGAAACCATTTCCATCAGTAAAGAGAAACGCATCATTACTTGAGTTGATTCATAGTGATTTATGTGAATTTAATGGAATACTTACTCGAGGAGGAAAAAGGTATTTCATCACATTTTGTGATGACTTTAGTCGATATCTATATGTTTATCTGCTGGGATCAAAAGATGAAGCTTTTGATGCATTTAAATGATATAAAGCTGAAGTCGAAAATCAACTCGAAAGACACATTAAAATTCTTCGCTTAGACAGAGGCGGAGAATATTTCAACACAGAGTTTGACACATTCTACGAAGAGAATGGTATCAAACATGAACGAACCGCACCATATAGCCCTCAACAGAATGGTTTGGCTGAGAGAAAGAACCAAACTTTAACTGAGATGGTAAATTGCATGTTGAACCAATCGGGTCTGCCAAACAATATGTAGGGGGAAGCACTATTGACTGCTTGCTACATTCACAATAGGATCACTAGTCGTGTGATCCCTACAAGTCCATATGAATTGTGGAAAGGAAGAAAACCAAACCTAGACTATTTGATAGTGTGGGGGTGTGTTGCTTATTATCGGACTCCCGATCCTAAGCGATCCAAATTGGGAGCATGAGCTATGAAGAGTGTGTTCATTCGATATGCTCATAATAGCAAGGCTTACCGATTATTGGATATTGAATCAGGTGTTGTTGTAGAATACAGAGATGTGGAATTCTTCGAGGATAAGTTTTCTAGAGATGAGGAAAACCCTAATCCCACAACACCTCCAAGTACTTCTCGAGAAATACACCCACCTCCGGTTGTAGAGGAACCAAGGAGAAGTACTAGAATCAAAAAAGAGAAAACCTTTGGAGAATATTTTTTCTCTTATTTGGTTGAAGGAAATCAAAAGAAAGTGACGAGAGAGGTCATTTCTGACATTAACTTGGGTGATAATCCTAAGACCTTCAATGAAGCCATGTCATCAAGAGATGCTCCTCTGTGGAAGGAAGCTGTCAATGATGAAATGGATTCAATTATGGGTAATGGAACTTGGGAGTTGGTTGATCTACCCAAGGGAAAGAGACCCATAGGATCCAAATGGATTTTCAAGAGAAAGTTTCATCGAGATGGACCCATATCAACCTATAAAGCAAGATTAGTCGCCAAGGAGTACAGGCAGCGAGAGGGTATCGATTATTTTGATACATATGCTCCTGTTGCTAGAATTAGTTCTATTAGAACCCTTATAGCAGTCTCAGCATTGAAAGGTCTATACATTCATCAAATGGATGTGAAGACAGCCTTTCTGAATGGACATCTCAACGAGGAGATATATTTGGAGCAACCTGAAGGTTTCGTGATACCTGGACAGGAAAACAGAGTGTGTAGACTTATTAAATCCCTGTACGGTTTGAAACAAGCTCCTAAAAAGTGGCATGAGAGATTTGACACCACTATAATTGTATTCGGATTTCAACACAATAGTACTGACATGTGTAGTTATTCTAAATACACAACCGAATACACTGTCATTATCTGTTTTTATGTCGATGATATGTTGATCATTGGAACTCACCTAGAAGGTATTCTTGAGACGAAGAAATACCTATCCTCGAACTTTAAAATGAAAGATTTAGGACAAGTCGATACCATTCTTGGTATCAAAGTGAAAAGGACAAGTAGTCAGATTTCTCTATGTCAATCTCATTACATAGAGAAAATACTGACAAAGTTTCAACACTTGAATATTAAGGAATTCAACACTCCGTTTGATTCTAGTGTAAAACTTAATGTGAACTCTGGTCGGGCAGTAGCTCAACCAGAATATGCAAGTGCAATCGGTAGCATGATGTATGCCACACACTGTACTCGACCTGACATCGCACTGCTGTAAGCAAATTAAGTCGATCTGCTGTCGATCACAGTGCGAACCTTTGGAAGGCGGTGGGCGAGTCTTAGGGTACTGAAAAGGGCGAGTACTCTTGAGTTGACACGTCATCTTCTGGAATACTAGAAGGTTATTCCGATGCCAGCTGGATAGATCACAAGAGTGATTCTAAATCCACAAGTGGATGGATTTATACTCTTGCTGGAGGAGCTATTTCTTGGGCGAGCAAGAAACAGACATGTATAGCTCACTCAACGATGGAGGCTGAGCTTATTGCCTTAGCCGCAGCAGGCAAAGAGGCAGAGTGGATCATAGATCTACTATTGGATATCCGTCTGTGGGATACTCCTATGCCGTGTATTCCCATGTATTGTGACAGTGAGGCCACACTGTCAGCAATATACAATATCGTGTATAATGGGAAGTCTAGACATATTGGTCTACGACACAATTTTGTGAGACATCTTATTGATAATGGTACCATCAAAGTTGTCTATGTCAAGACGAGTAGGAACTTGGCAGGATCCGTTTACCAAACCTCTGACGAGAGATTTGGTTATATCTACCGCGAGAGTCATGTGTCTAAAACCACAATAGAATCATTAGTGATGGAAACCCAACTTGACATTAGTGCTCCTAATTCTCAAGTTTAAAGGGTAATAACGAAGTCACTAATGATAGAAGGTACTATCATATAATGATAGATCCATGTGAGGTAGGATAGTACGTTGTTGCCGAGAACGAGGTTGAGTTGAGGCTCTTAACAAATTATGGAGACATCTATGCAACAAAGATGTTGTAAAACTTTGCCTATATGATCTAGAGGTGGTGCCGCCTCAAATGAAGACTAGTGGTTTGTCTTCTAGAGGGTCATGAAAAGGATTTTAGCGCATGGCCAAAATTAGCGCTCAGAGAGAATGCAAAGCTGACATGTGATGTGTGGGGGTAAACCGGAGAGGTCAAAAGATTATTGGTTTAAGCCTATAAGGATACCATTGAATCGGTCACTTCTTGTTTATTCTCATAATGCTGGGGTTTAATCTTCGTGACACCAAAGTGACATCATTTGTCTGAGTGAAAGGAAACTTGCCAACCTTGTGGGGGATTGTTGGAAATATCTATGCTAAATGGAGTTTGGCATGTTTCTTTTGTCCCACATTGGAAGAAATAAGATACAAAAGGGAGTTTATAAGGTCTTTTCTCTAGTTAGGCTCTCAAAGGCCTTAGTAGACTAGAGATGGGCCAAGCCCACACGCGTGCCGAGCCGGGCCGTGGACGCGAGACGCGAGGTTCGGGAAATTGGCGCGTTGTAGGCGCACTTTGCACTTCGCACGCCGCATCGATCGCGAGGAGCTGAGGAGCCTTTAATTTTTTAACGGAGCTCGGGTTCAGTCGGGTCGGACTGATCCGAATCGGATACGAATCTTGAAGGTTCCAGAACTGGGTTTGCTTGGTGGACAAGTTGGGCCTGAAAAAAAAACCCTAGCCTTTTTTTGGTGCATCCCTAGGGTTCTGCAACTATAAATACAGCTCCATAGGAGCCGTATTCATCCATCCGAATTCTGCATCTGCAGCCTCCTCTCTCGTGTTTTTATTCTTTCTTTGAGTTTCCAAGTAGTCGCCTTTGCATTTATCGATCCTTCCATTGCTGTTGGAACGACGATAAAGCTGCATCAAATCACAGGGTTCTCTGGCTGAAGCTTACAGCCGTTGAAGCGCGTAAAAACCTTTAAGGACAAGAGTTTTCTCCGTGCGGTTTTCTTCAACTAAGAGATCCAAGAAACAGGTTGGTTAATTTTACATATTTGTTGTGCATTCAATTCGTCCCTCAACGGGACAGTCTGCTTCTCGCCCCCTTTCTTACTATCGGATGTGATCGTGAAGGATCATTTCGATTTTGGTTGATAAACTCGGTATTATAATAATAACAAAATTATTTGGAAAAAGGCTATTCTATTTTTCTATCTTCCTTATTGTTTGTTTTTAATAATTATATAATTCGGTAGGGGTGAGCTCGGTTCGGTTTGGTACGGTTTCTAGCTAAAACCGATACCGAACCGCATCTTATCGGTATCTAGCATTTGAGTACCGAAATGATTCGGTTTTAAATCGGCTCGGTGTGATCGGTTTCGGTGTCGGTTCGGTAACGGTTCGGTGCCAATGGGCTGATTAAATGGGCCACTTAAGTTGGGCTTGCGCCAGACCCAAATTGAACTACTTTGGCTAAATCAGACAATTGTAAGTTCAAATAGAAGGATTTAGACATAATTAATACACTTCAAAGCTTGAATAAAAATAAAATCTACTTCAATAACATGATAATAACTAAGGATTCAAGAAGTCCAATATCAGATTAAACAAAAGTCTTGAATTTCCTCCTCAGCACAAGTCCATCAATTCATAACAACCTGCACAAAGAAAAAACAAAGTCGGGATCCATATCTAAAACCAAAACCGAACCGCATAATTCGGTTTTTAAAATTTTAAGAACCGTACCATACCAATATCTTATTGGTTCGGTTTTTCGGTTTCGGTTTTTTCGGTATTTTCGGTATTATCGATTTTTGTCGGTTTTTCTGCTCATCCCTATAATTCGGTATTAGTTTTCAATACTAATTACCGGATTATGTGTCCATCTAGTGAAATTTACAACAATTTATAACTAAGCCCTGTCGGTTCAATAAAGGCGTCATGGGAAAGAACCTAAAAGAAAACCCATGAAGGGGTATTAAACTCTTTAAAAAATACATTAAATATCATAAATTACTAATGATAATCCTAATTACTAGTAATAATAATCCTCCAGACGACTAGGTCGACGACGTTCCCGAACCGGTCTTGAACCTCTAGCTGGTGGGCCGGCCTGATCCGTATCACGCCACCTCGTACTTTCTTATCTGAAGTCAAATGATCGGAAGGCTTCATTTTCTAGAATCTTCGTCGCACATGTGGGGTATCCTCTTGATAAATAAATAGTGTTAAGCACGAGGTCACGGTATGACCGGCATGAAGACGATCATCTTGTTCGTAGTACCTAGAAGAAACACTAGATAATCATTTTATTTGAAATTCTTGTATTAACTGATGTTTAGTATAATTTGGACAGTCATCTTTGATTATTAAAGAGACACCGCATTTGATTCTTATTATCGACGTTCTTATAGTGTTTTGGCATATCGACTCAGTAATATGGGACTAGAAGGCAGTGACATCCATATTGACAAGGAGCCACATGGTGTCTTCATTTACTCAAATGATGTCAGCCATGATTCGAATGCAGCTAGTCAGCAATATCCGAGCCAGCCGTGTGAACTTACTAATCTAGCCTCCCAGGCTGACCGTATGTCGGGCGAGAATGCTGGAGTGAAGCACTACGAAATAAATGAACATCCTAGCAATGAAAATTCGGTTGAGGCAACAAAATCCTGTCAAGTTGGGACATATGAGAAGAATATCCCGACCGTCAGTAGTGACGTTAACCTGTCCGATGAGGATGTAAAATTAACGAATGATGATAAGACGGGAGCCTGCGACAAGAATGTCGCCGGATCTGCTGTTGGAAAAAATTGTGGAACGAAATGCACTGTTCCGCGACCGTTTGCTCTGGCGACTGAAAAACGAGGGTCGTTTGGAAACGGTTTTAATGGGGCTGAGTTTGACGGTATAGCCACTGGAGATAAACCATCTAAAAATCGTATTTTGCAGAAGCAAGTTTCTGTAATACAGAATCCAGTAATTTTCTTATTTTCTTATTCCAATCTTTATACCTTTTAGTATATATATATATATAGGGATTGGTTCAAATGGAAACCAGTGCTTCAAATGGGAACATGAGTCCGTGCATAAACAGAGTATACAGTTAATCCAAAAAAATGAATATGCATTACAACTTATTATGTGTGCAGCGAATCCATACTAAATATGCTCTAGACTCACATTCCCATTTTAAGGACCGATTCCCATTTGAACCAATCCCTATATATATATAATGGACTTAATGCTGTATGTTATGTGTTCTTGATGCAGACTGTCTCAGATATTGTACTAAGAAAGCCGTTGCAACCTAACAACAACAAGCACCCTGGTGAAGATAAATATTCGGTTGCCGCATCGTATCCTATATATATATATATATATATATATATATATAGATAGATAGATAGATAGATATATATATATATAGAGAGAGAGAGAGAGAAAGAGAGATTCCTCTTATTTTAAATCTTTTTATTTTTCCCTATTTAAGGTTCTTTACTACTCATTGTGACTGCTTGATCTGATTTTTTCCTCAACCATTCAAGAACTATGGCTTCAGTTAGAAAAATCAAAGCAACTACTGCCGCAGCTCCTATGTTTAAGAGCAGTGAACGTGCGGAGAGAAGGAAGGAGGTGGCCTAAATAATCTTCTTTCATTTTTATCCTTTTTATTCTTATTTTTATATTTTTGACGACTCTTCTTCATATTGAGCTGAAACATAACGCATTCTTGTTTTCTTCTCTCAACTTTTGTTGGGTCTATTTTAGTTCTTCTCGAAATTAGAGGAGAAGTATCAAGCATTGGAGGCTGAAAAATCTCAATGTGAGGCAAGGACTAAGGTAATCTTATACTCTTTTATAATGTTTGAAACTGAATACACATCCAACTGTTCACATTGAAACGAATTTGTTCAAGAATAAGAATATCCCGACTTCCTTTGTGCAAGATGCCTCCTTTGTACCCAAATGTTTTTTGATACTCGTAGGAAGAGACCGAAGCAGCAATTAAACAGCTACGGAAGAGTTTAATGTTTAAGGCGAGCCCAATGCCGAGCTTCTATCATGAGGGACCACCTCCCCAGGTTCAACTTAAAAAGGTACTGCAAATTTTGCTCTAAGGACGATTCGATGCTGAAGAAATTTACTTTACATTACGTCTTTGTAGTAGCGAGGACAAACTAATCTGGGAGTAAGTATCACTGTCCACCTTTTCTGCGCTTTCCTCATTAAACCATTTTTATTGCACTTTCTCCCCTGAACTATGCATCTTATTCCACTTCGAACCGTGGACGAATAAAAAACTAACATGTTTACAGTTGATGACATGTGTCCGCGCATGATAGAATGTGAAATGACGCATGGTATGTTTGGCAGTTTGGCTGATAAGCTACGCAATGAGATGCTAGTCTGAGTAGCGTTTTAATAAGCTAGCGTATACGCTAGTTAGTGACATAGCAAACGAGGCTTTTTAAGTAAGCTCAAAAAGTAAAGTAGCTATTTTCTGCCAAACATACACTTAAGGTGCAACGTGATAAAAGAGCGCGGCAAAAAGGAAAAAAAGTTAAAGTGGGCAAAGTTCAATAAACCCCATCGTTCCGGGGGTTAGTGTATTTTACTCCTCATTAACAATTTGCTATGAAGATCGTGTTTGTTTACCGTGTGAGTATATGCATTTGAAATGCAGCCACCCCCGACTCGCGCAAAATCACCAAAATTGGGCCGAAAAAAGAGTGCCAGTGATGCAAACTATTCAGGACAGGGTACGAGTGAAGCTCATCAGAGTTTTCCCATTTTCAGGGACAGCCCCCTCCGTGGTGTCTGAAAACGGGAAATATAGAACAACCTCAAAAAAAAAAGGCAATGCTTCTTGCGAAACTAGTGAGCCTACAAAACATGCGGATGTTGCTTGAAAATCGAGATGAAGTGTGTTGTAAGTTGTTTAAATTAATTGGTGGAAAGAGTTTGAAGAGATGAGTGATCTGTGTGAATTATATTTTTTCTTAATGTAAATTTCCATGTTGCTGTAAATTATATTCTTCTTGGATTCATCACCTGTGGTGGTTACTATTTCATCTTCTTTTTTATTTTGCTACCTCTAGCTAGGAAAATTCGATCCCACCACTGCGGGTGATGCTCGCTGGGGGTCCCCGGCCGTTGGATCACTCACATGGGGGTGTGTAGATCCAATGGTTATGAACCCGTGCGGGTAGCGTCCGCAGAGGTAGGATCAAATCTTCTCTCTAGCTAGGACTTGTCGAATGTGTATATGGGACTTGGTCAACGAGCATTTGCAAATATTTTTGCTTTTAGCGGAATCGATCGTTGTAATATACTCTCTCCGGTCTTATGAGCAAAATTTACCAACTTCACATCATCAATTAAGAAAAGTATGTAAGTTAAGTTTAATATTTTGATTCTATTTATATAATAAATGAGTTAGAAATACTAAAATATCCTTAATGGTTACTCCCTTATATTATCATTAAACTATTACTATTTCTATTATTAATAAGGGGTATTCTAGAACAAGAATATTAAGTAGAGTTGGAATTTGTGATTTTTGCTTATATTTAAGGTCATCAAAATATGCATCTTTTTGCTTATATATAAGATCAGAAGGAGCAAGTAAAGAGTTCTTGGATTCACTGGGATTTAGAATTATGGTATTCGGAATTTTTCCCAATGCTATGAATAATATGAATACTTGTTTCTTTATTGATTGAGAATTCTTACTTTTTATTATATATGTATTAAATTATGTCCGAAAAACTAGATGATTTTGTAGTATTTATATACGGTTATATTTAGTTTTATTATTTAAAAATAAAAAGAGAGAGGAAAGTATCTGTATTTTTTAAAATATACACCATCCGTCCTATAAGAGCGTGCTCAATTTGCAATTTTCGTCCGTTCCACCAGAGTGTGCCCATTCTATTATTAGAAAATATCTCTTATACTTTTACTCCATATTTTCAATTTATTTACAACAATACCAATGATGACCCACAACCTTTATTCTTTAATTAATCAACAAAAATAATTAATATACTCATACAACAAAAAATGGGATGCTTTCTCCACTCAAATCCACTACTACCTAACTTTTATTAAATCTCGTGCCCATAAAAAGTGAACACACGCTTATGGGACTGAAAAAGTATAAAAAAAAGAAGAGGAATGAAAGTAATTATATTCTTTTAATATAAAAAATGTATGTAAAAAAAGTTGTTGGTTGAATTTTGAGTTGTAGAACAAACAAAAGAATTTAGTATCGAAACCCAAAATTTCCAAGTCTGAGAACAGACAAGGCCTAAGGTCCTGTTTAGTTCAGAAAAATTATTCCATTATTCTATTCTAAATTTTTCAAGAGTATTCCAAAATATTCCGTTTTCAGAAAAATATGGAAAATTGGAGAACACATGTTCAGAAACAGTCCAGTTTTCCAATTTGGAATACGCGGTATTCCATTATTCCAAATTTTTGAAATACTCCAGTTCAAATTTGGAAAACAAACTGAGATTGTTTTCCAAATTTTGACTTGTTTGCCAGAAAAATGGAATATTGGAATACCGTCTATTCCAAATTATTCCAAATGAACTGTTTGTGAACATGTTTTCTAAATTTTTTTCTATTCTAGAATATTATTATGGAAAAATGGAATAATTTTCTCGAACACCTAAAATATTTTTAAAACACTATTTGCAAAGTAGAAACGCCGGTTAGCTGGCAAATAGGAAGTCTTAGAAGGCCCAGTCAAATTGTTTGATTGACTTTATACAAAATGCTAATATTCAACACAATGTATTTTTTTTTATAGTTTTAGGTAGGTAGTGTTTGAAAAAACTTTAAGCTTTTCAATTAAAGAAGTGATTTAGTGTCACTAGAATATCAAGTACAGTAAAACCTCGATAGATGAATATAGTCGGGATCGAAGAAGAATATTCATTTAGCGAAATTATTCATTTATTGAAAAAAAATTTGAACATGTTATAAAGAGTTGGGACCGGAGAAAATTATTCATTTGGCGAGATTATTCTTTTATCGAACATTCATTTATCGAGGTTTAACTATAGTATAATCTCAAGTTGTTAGTGTCCGCGAACCGAAATTAAAAGACGAGTTAGTTAAATGAAAGTATTTCACGAGCAAATTGTACAAGTACTTAATCAGATACTTATCGATTCTTTATTATTGCAGCGTATTATTATTCATTTGTTCACATCTTTGACCATCTTTTGTGATTTATACATATGAAAAAATATAGTCATGTGAGATCTTGTTAGATTCATCTCGAAATATACTTTCAAAATATCAACGTCTTATAATTTTTAAAAATAAAAAATTGAAGATATTAATAATCAAAATTGTGTATTGACAAACGTAAAAATCTAGATTTTACAGTTATAAAAAAACGAAAGTAGTATTAGAATACGAGTCTGAAGCGCCCATCTTCTACTTTTATATTGTGATTAAATAATATCGAACCAAAAGCAGAACGTGACATATATTTCTACATTTGGGAGAAAACTTGTTTTGCCCTTTTGTATATAGCAATATTCTTTTTTGTCCCAAGTTTAGTAACAACTCTTTTAATACCCAAATTGTCGAAATTGACCTTTACTCGAATAAAATTCGAGTCATATATTGTAATTTCGAGTAACATAATTTCGAGTCAACTTAAAAAAACAATATCGAGGAAGGTTGAAAATATGGAGTTCTGAGTCGAAATTTCGGGTTACACGAGTCCATTCGTGTCACCCGAATACAATTCGGGACATGTAAATAAAAAAGTCTCGAATTCATTCGGAGATGTAAAAAAAAAAAAGAAAAGCGGGTTACGAGTCCATTCGTGTCACCCGAATACAATCGGGACATGTAAATAAAAAAAGTCTCGAATTCATTGGAAGATGTATAAAAAAGAAAAAAGCGGATTACGAGTCGATTCGTGTGTCAGAATACCATTCGTGTCACATGAATTGACCTTTCTTTTTTTTTTTTTTTTTTTTTTCATACAACCCGAATGAATTCGGGAGACATAATTTTTTTTTTTTCTTTTCATCTCCCGTTCATTTGGTATAACACTTTTTTTTTTTTTTTATTTCATCTCCCGTTCATTCGGGAGACATGTACATAATTTTTTTTTTTTTTCTTTTCATCTCCCGTTCATTCGGGAGACATGTCTTTTTTTTTTTTTTTTTTTATTAATTCGGGTGACACGAATTGGACTCGTGTAACCCGTTTTTTTTTTTTTTTTTTACATCTCTCGAATGAATTCGGAAGACTTTTTTTTATTTACATGTCCCGAATTGTATTCGGGTGACACGAATTGGACTCGTGTAACCCGAAATTTCGGACTCCGGTAACCCATATTTTCAACCTTCCTCGATATTGTTTTTTTTAAGTTGACTCGAAATTATGTTACTCGAAATTACAATATATGACTCGAATTTTATTCGAGTAAAGGTCAATTTCGACAATTTGGGTATCAAAAGAGTTGTTACTAAACTTGGGACAAAAAAGAATATTGCTATATACAAAAGGGTAAAACAAGCTATTTCTACATTTATAACCTACTTGAAGCAATGGAGTTTGCGAACAGAAATTAAAAGTCGGATTAGTTGAAATAGATTATTTCAGGAATAAATTGTACAAAGTACTTCTCCATAATCAGCAGAAAAATTTGAAAAATTTATTTTCTACTCTTATAATCAAATTAAATTATGTCAAATCAAAAGCGGATTGTGAAATTTAAAACTAAGTAAAATATTGTTTTCAACCAGAAGCTGATATCAGATCGTACCCCGTACGGATAAGTTCAAGTATTTGGGTTCGATCATTCAGAAGGAATGTGAGTTTGAAGATGATGTCACTCATTGTATCAAGACGGGGTGGCTAAGGTGAAGAGCAGCGACAGGAGTCCTGCGCGACAAGAAAGTCCCTCTAAAGTTGAAGGGTAAATTCTATAGAGCGGCAATCAGACCTGCAATGTTGTATGGCTCCGAATGTTGGGCGATGAAGAAGTCGCTTGAGAGCAAGTTGGAAGCGGCTGAAATGAGAATGCTTCGTTGGTCGTGTGGTCGCACGATGTTGGATAGAATTCCGAACGGGGTTTTCAGGAACGCGCTAGAAGTGGCGCCCATTTTAACGAAAATTATGGAATGAAGATTGAGATGGTTTAGCCACGTCCGCAGAAGGCAGGCCTCTGCTCCGGTGAGGAGGGTCGAGAGTTTATTGGTTGTAGGGGGAAGGAGGAGAGGCAGACAGAGGAGGACGTGGGAGGAGCAGATAAGATTAGATTTGAAGGCCTTAAACTTATCCGAGACCATGACTGGTGATAGGTGCTCTTGGAGGCGCCAAATCAGAGTCGTGGATTCTTTTTTAGGGAGCGGTTCTGTAGTAGAGTCTCAGGGTTGGGTTGTCTCGGTTAGCTTTGACCTAGAGCATTGCATTTTCATTTTTATTTTTATTTTATATTGTATCATAATGGCTTTTGCGTGTAGTTTATTTTTGACCAGGAGATGTCCGCAGAGTCAACCTCTCTTCTGTTGGAGCAGAGTTCATCGAAAGTGTAGTAGCCAAATTCCCCTTAGGTAAGTCCCATGTGAATTAAATCATGGGTTCATGTATGGTACCGAGCTTTTTCGAATCATATGTTTATTTGTATTTATCACTCAATATTTTGTTGTGCACTAAGTTGGGGGTCTTCATGGAAACAACTTCCCTATCGTAAAAAGTAGGGGCATGATTTGCGTACATTCTACTCTCCCGGGACCCTGCTCTTAGCGGGATATACTGGGTATGCTTGATTTGGTTTTGGTTTCGTTTTGTTTCTTAATCTCCTTTTGCGTTTCCTCCAGCCGATTGTTGCTTGTGATCAGTATTCTTTTTTTTTTTCTATTTTTTTAATAAATTGTAGTTAATGAGTATAAAAAAAAAACTGATAATCACTTTTTACTTTTTTTTTTTCTCTTGTAAAGAGATTGCAAATGACTTGTAGTTAACAACTTGTTCTTCTTGTTTCGGGGCAAAATCTTTAATCACTCAAATCGTTAATGTTTGCGAACCGAAATTAAAAGTTGAATTAGGTAAAAGAGAGTGTTTCATGAATAAATCGTAAAATAACCGAACCAATACAAACACGAAACACTCGTGTTCTATTTTATATATTCAGATTAAATTACGTCAAATCAAAAGCATAATGCGATATTTAAAACCACGGAAATTAATTTTTTTTTCTCAACCAGAAACCGACGATCACTTTTTTATTTATTCTTTCGTCTTTTAAAAGTTTTTTTTGGACAAAACCTTTTAACCACTCACACTTATTTCCTTGATGTTCAAGGTTGGAATCACTCTCATATGGAGCAATGACTCAATGGATTAAAGTGTTCCCACTTCCTAGCTTTTTTCCTTTTAGAGAAAGCCGAAAAAACACACTTCACACAATAATTTCAGTTGCAAGTACATACTAAGAAATTTAAAAAACATTTAATGCTCTCATCATCTGTAATAATATTTTTTTTGTTCTTTTTAATAATCCCCATGGGGGATATTGTTCCCAAAATAGAAGCACTATTTGATGTGTATTTATGTATGTGTATGCATATAATATGGCAAAATTGCAACTCAAACCTTGTAGACAATAATTATTATTTTTTTTTTGATGACGGGGAATCACTTGGCCATTCTTTCTTAGGTCTGCACCTGGATAAACCCTGAATTTGGACGTAATAGCGCAAACTACGCCAACTGCGTAAACCACTTGTGCAGTTCCATGTGTGCTCAATCGAAAGTGTTGGTAAGAGGCAACTCGTGACTTTTCGATCATGCGCTAACATCTTCCATGAAACAGTTGCCGTGTGGGTTGTAGACTATAATTATTGTTACTGACCAAAGTGGTCTTAACTTCCCTCACAAACTAATTAACTCGATAAAATAATCTCGATAAAAGAAAAAATCGATTTGTGCCTCGTCACGCAGACCTCTAAAAAGGTGATCCTCAACTTTTAATTAACAAATATGCATTTTAATGTTTGTAATTACCAGCTTCTTCTTGTTGTTGTCCTCGTTCAATCGATCAGAACCTTAACTTGGGCGATGCGAGTTTTAGATTCGGGACTAGTCCTCTAACTTGACTTTATTATAGTACTTGTTTTTTTTCACAGTTTCTTCGCCAAACATCAACTTAATTAGTATTCATTATATTGCAGACACTTTGCATGATGAGAAACGAATCGAGATTTTAAATTACCGAAATTAATTTACCGCGATAAAAAAATTAAGAATGTTAAAAGGAAGTATGAACAATTAAGGATGCGTGATGACTATGCCAAGGCATGAAAAATATGGAAGGTGTATAGAGTGAAACTACTTGTCAACAAAGAAAGCACCCCGCACCCCCACCCCACCCACCCCACCCCCACCCCACCCCACCCCGCACCCTTTATAAGTATATAAAATGCCCCCCCACGAAAAAAATCAATATAAAGAAGATTAACCATAGTCCTACCCAACGAAAATGTGATGAAATGTTGAGGGGAATGCTCGTCTGGTTCGAGACCATTCTTCGACGTTTTAAGCACATTGTGTCGAATGATCTCGGACCAGGCTTCATTCCCCTCAGTTTTTTCGAATCTTTTGAAGCCAAGGATCACTTGTTCAAGGTTTGTTTTATTTTCTCCATGAAACCTTTCTTTTTTTCTCTTTCAATTTCAACACATATCTATGATGATATGATAAACTTGTTAATATTTGATGTGTATATATATATATATAAACTATTGTGGATTGCATTACTAATTTTCTTGTTGGTCATTGTATATATGAGAATATTTTCAAGAAAATTATACTTATATTCTTATATAGGATGTCTGTAATTTATGCCCATTTGAGAGCAATATGTGGGGTGTTTTCAGGTTATCACTTTTTGCTGTTCTGCATATATCTCCAAGAAGAAAGACAGAGAGAGAAACGAAAGAATCATGAGAGCGAGCGAGGAGAGAGAATAGGCTACCGCTTGGGGATTTTCAACCCGAAATCCGTGAAATCGATCGGAATCGAACCGGAATTTTCGGTTGAGTTCGGTTCCTGGCATTGAAAAATAGGTGTTTTTTGAACAAATTTGAATTTAGAAATTCAATTTACGTTCAAGTACAGTAAAAAAGTAAAAAGAAAAACTCGAAATTACATATGTTACTTGTTTTTTTTATTAATACTAGATGTTTTCCGGTGCGATGCAATGCATAAGATATTCTCTTATTAAAAAATAATTTCCCAATTTCTAAAATTATTTTTGATGATTTTCGACATGAGTATCATATTAGTATAATATTAATAAAAGATTTATTGAGTGTATTATTGGGTGTAATATAATTCAAGAAAGAGTACCACATTAGCGGAGTGTTAAGCCAATTAGTGTCCATTATATGAACAAATTTGCTGGACATACCGAAAAAAGTAGGAACAAATTTTGGGGACGAAAGTAGTATGTGATTAAGTCTTAATATATATATATGTGTGTGTGAGCAGTGTATGTTTTATTATTTTTAGTTGTTATAATTAAATAAATATCATAATTTATTTTTTATGTAAGCAATATGAGTGAAATCTAATTTCATAAAAATGAGTTAATATATTTTTATTTTGCATCAATTAATTTTACTGGAAATAAATATTAATATTTTTTTAATATAATTTTTTTGTGCAATCGGTAATTATTGTAAATCCATCAAATTTATTATATTCATATTGATGTCTAGTTGAAAATTATGAAATAAAAACTAATTTGATATATTTTTCATTAAAAATAAACTTGATATAAAAATTATAAATATTTAAAATTTATAGCTAAAAAAATAAAGGAATGATTTTTTTATTGGTAGATGAGTGTAAGTTGTGGAATAAAACTCCCACAATACATATCTAGATTTTTTTTTTGAAATTTAAGAATATATCTCTATTTATAAGCTATATTTTAAAATAAAAAATCAAAAAATTTACAAAGTGACATGTGTCAATACTCTCTTATAATAGAAGTATAGATTAGTTGATTTATAAAATGAAAATAAAAAAACCCTACAAGTATACCACATTCGTTCATTTATTGAAGTTCAAGTTACTTTTTTTGCTGTTTCATTTTGTTTGAAATTTTAATTATATCAACTCAACATTCAACATTGTATTTTCACTATTTAGTTCTCAATTGGACCATTGTTGTTTGGAACTTTAAAATGATCTTAAACCTTCATTTTAAAAGGATTATTATTGTTTAAAATTGATTATTTTAATTGAAGCATGTGAATAGATTCATATAGATATGAAAAAAAAATAGAATATTGCTCGAATTGAAAATTTTGTTTTGGGTTGTTTCCGAATGAAAAAAAAATATGAAACCAAACCTGAGGCTCGGAATAGATTTCTTAGATCATCATATATATTATTTATGTATGATGATAGTGAAATCAGAATAATTAGTAGAGAATATATGAAATATGCATATAATCTACATTAAAATAACAATTATATAATTAAGTCTAAATCTACATATAATCAGAACTTTTTTTTTTGGAAGAAGAAGAAGAATACAGATCTGTAGCCATAGTCATAAGAATACAGATCGAGAATAAAAGACAAAGAAGATAAAAGAAAATCAGAACGCAATTCTACCTTTCTGTGAAAATAGAGTACGTGCGCTAATGAGTAAGAAAAAAAAAAATTCTTTTTGAGAGAGATCGTGCTGATAACGTGTTATGAACTTGAGAGAAAAAAAAAAGAGGAAAATAAAAGAGAAGAAGAATAGAGTGTGTATTCTTATGAGGGCCAAAGACCTTTATTTATAGGTACACATCTAGGGTTTCGGGGGGTATAAAGGTCATTCATTAATAAATACATTAATTACAACAAAACAAAAAATATTGGAATTATGGAGGATTGGTGTAACCATATATGTTAAACGGGTTTGGGTTTGGTGGACTGACCCGTTTAACCCGTCAAAAAACTGGATTAGGATCGATATTTTCTAATTCGTTTAAATTCGTGTTTTTTTGCCCGGACCATTTAGCTCGAAGCTAGAACTAGCCCAGAACCGCCAGGCTAGTCCGTTTAACATCTCTAGGTGTAACATTGTGACTAAAGGTGTAATTGATAGTATACCTTTTTTATTTTTTTTGGATGATGGGAGAATCCGCAACCGATACTCTTCGAGTGCGCAGTAAATGAACTCTCGGGACGGACGTAATAGCCTGCAAACTACGTCAACTAGGTAAAAAAAACTATGCAAGCTCTGTGTGACCGGCACAACCAAGAAAGTATTGGTAGTGGGAATCGAATTTGTCACATTTCAGTCCCGCGCTCACCTATTCCACCAACTTGGCTATCTTTGCGGGTTAATTGATATTATATATATGATAAGCTAACATATTGAGACCTTTTAACTAATTAATTGGTTTATGATATACGAAATCGAGTTTTTTAAATAAATTCAAAAAGATAAGATAACTTATAAATTAATTTATTTTTAACAAATATGCTCAATCTCTTTAATATTTTTCTTAATTGGATTTTACTTGCATTTAATTGGGCTTTACTTGAAGAAAATGGCAAGGAATCTATTATACTAAAAGATTGAGTCCCCTTATTAATGTGGAGGCTTCAAGAATATTATTTAATGTAGAGTCTTAATGAATTCAATTTTTATCTAAAAAATTATAAAATCTCAATCTTAATAATTTGAAAAGTCTCTTAATAATTTGAAAAGTTTTTTCTTAATAATTTGAAAAGTCTCTTCATATGAATAGTCATTTCATATTCGCAAGTTACACAAATAATTTAACTATAAATAACATCTTTCCTGGACATCAAGTGATGTTCTCGGTATGCTTGCATTTCGACTCACATTTGATCAATTTTTGTAGTATGTTTTTTACCGACTACAACAATATCCCATCCACTATCCTATCCCACCTCACGGTTACCAACAGTCACCAACAACACTCTTTGCTGTCCAGACGTAACTAATTATGTAACGAAACAGAAAAAAATGAGGCTGTGATTTATACTAAATGTTAAGGAACAGAAAGTGAGAGAGAGAGAGAGAAGAAAGTTACTAAAAGTGGGAAAATTTTAACAAAGAGTCAAAGCAAATTAAGTCTTAATGACTTTAATTTTTATCTAATGACACTATATTAATTGAGTTTTTAATTAGGTGAGTAAATGACTCTAAATTTGGTTACAAATCATCGATCTATAAGTAATAATAATAATATCCATTTAGGTTATTACTATGGAATTACAAAGGTCATGTTATTATTACTATGAAATCACACGTTTCAGAATATTCATGTAGGTTATTACTATGGAATTACAAAGGTCATGTTATTATTACTATGAAATCACACGTTTCAAAATATTCATGTAGGTTATTACTGTGTATTTTGCGCATCTTATGATTGGTTCTGCTAAGTAGTTGTTTTCGAATGCTCTTTGAGAAATATTAGATTGAATTTATCATGTGCAATGAATTATTATTGAAAAGAAAGAAGGTCCGCGCATCGCAAAGTGTTTTCTTTTTCTATATGTAGAATCATTAGTGAGAAACCAATATCTACACCCTTTTGCGGTGAGTGTTAGTACATCCGAATTGAACAGATAAATTAAATTAGTTTGCTATAATAACAAAATACAACATATTAAAACTATCACCTTGAGTAATGAATAGAAAGGAAAAAATACATAATTTTGACTTGAAGTCGTTCGTAAATTATAATATCAAATAAAATTTTGAGTTTTAAACATACGCAAAAGTTCAAACTTTTATCGAAAAACAAAATCGGTGCATCGCACGGGTCAGAATGCCTCGTATAATGAAAGATTGAGTCTTAAAATTGATTGGGGAGTATTAATGAGACCAATTTTAAAACATTTATTAGGGTTTTGCAATTTAGCCCTCACATTTTCCTGCAGTTTTTAATTTAACCTCAAAAATTCTGTATACTTTAATTTAAACCCGTTTTGATTTATGATTCTTCGATTTTAACCCAGTAAGCTTCTCAACTCTTATAATTTGACCCCACTCAACTTTAAAACCTCCAATTCAGTCCCATTTTGACCAAAATATTAAAATGTTGACCTTTCAATTAATATTAATAATTAATCCGATTATATGCATATATATTTTAATTTTCGTCATTATATCGTAATATTTTATAATGATTGAAATATTATTAAATGTAGACTTTATCGAGGATTTACGGGCTTAGGACTGTGAGTCGAGCATCTCCATATTCAAGTCAGACAGCATCATTTATTCGTGGGAATTTTCACTATCACTTTAATTGCTTTAATTGGATTGTATATGTGATATTCAATTCAATATGTGATATTCAATTCATGTTTAAAAATTGACGATACATGTTGTGAATCAGGCTCACATGTATACGTGTAAAGAGGCTATCTTAAGATATATGTTGTTGCAGGGACATATGCGCAACCTCAGTATTCACATGAGTGCTCGATTCATGTTATATGTGGTATTTTGTGTATGTTTCATGTTGTTGCGGGGACACCTGTGCAACCTCAATATTCGTGTTATGCGTGCTACATTCATGCTATACGTAATATTGTGTGTATGTATTCATGTTGAGGAGAAGATATGATAGATTATTCATTTTATGTTTTTCATGAGATTGTATATTACTGTGATAAGTGAGATTTCCACGAGCTGAAGAAAGCTCACCCCCACCTTTAGTGATCCCGCAGGTTAAACCGAGCCGAATGAACGAAGGAGCGAGCCGAGAGGGCATATGAATGAAATTTATAAAATGATGTTTTTCTTATGTCAAATGTTTCGAAATTCTTTTGAGGAAACTTTTGTTTAGAAATTAACAATTTATAATTTATTCTTCCGACGTAAATTTTATTTCGTATCTATGATGTGTTATTGCCTTAATTAAAGGTATTTAATTTATGTCAGTGTAGCGACTCGACTTTGTAGGCGTTATTCTTCATCAAAATTACATTTTATTTATTTTTCCCAATAATTATCCCTAAAAAGTCGGGGCGTTACATAGTGATATAACTTATATTACACACATTAACGCAACCTTGATATAAAGTATATAAACATCTGCACAAACATTACGTACAAAACACGTAGATATTCAACCAAAAGCACAGCCGGTGCATCGCACGGGTTCGTAACGCCTCGTATATCTTAATATATGTTCAATTATTGCATGGGATAATCAAAGAATTGATTCTACAAAGGATGTTTTTATCTTTACACCTTATAGACTGCCATCATAATATTCCCTTAATATTGGACCCCTTTTAAAACTTTTTACTATTACAAAGTTGAAGTTTGTTTAATTTTATGCTTGGCTTTTTAGATTTTCCATTTAAAAAAGTAATAAAGGGAGAGGACAATATTATGTATATTTTCGTTAATTTTATTTTATATAAAATTATATTATACTACTACTTTCATATATATTTAATTGTGTTTTGATTTTTTTAAAATTGAACTTTGACTATTACTTTTTTAGGTATTACACATATAAATATAAAAAAATATGTTATTGGATTTGTTTTTAAAATATTGTATAATATAATTTTTTGATAATTATTTTATAGTTTGATTAGAAAGTAATTCAGGATCAAATTTCATCTTAAAAAATTAAAAAGATATTTAATAAAATAGGAATCTTGATGGGTGAAATAGAAATGCAATACTAAATTAAGGGGTATTCATAAAAATCAAATTAATATCTTCATTTTTTTATATGGGTGTTTTTTTATTGTTTATCATGCTCCATTTAGTATTTTAACTATACAAATTAAAATTACACGTATATATAAAAATGATTGAAATTATTAAAAAATAAACATGCAACAAAGAGATTAATGCATTCATGTAATTGACTTTGGCCTAATAAAATTACAAAAAGGCTTTTTTATTCATTATACAGATATGTGGTGCAGTGAGTGGTACTCCATATCCATCCCACTTACAAAGAATAATTTAGTTTAAATATTTTTTTAACAAAGTTACCATTCGTTTTAAACCATCTACTCTCACTCTTTTTATATTATTTTTTTCTATCAATTTATATAATAATAAATTTTATTTTAAAAAATAATATATAAATTTTTAATAAAATATTAAAATAATATTTTACAAGTACGGGCTTCAAATGGAATAAGAAAAATATAATGGGTCGGGGGGTCAACACTATACTATTGACTATACTCTCGAAACGCTCGTTCACCACCATCCTATCAAATAAAATATTTAACCCCCCAAAATTTTAATTTTGCATGTACATCCCTAAATTTTGCACCTTTGTCATGAGTCCTAAAAACATGTCTTTTTTTATTATTATTATTATTATTATCATTATTATAAGATGAATAACATTTTTACAATAAATTAGTGGGAAGTCGAGATATTATCTGGGCCCCCACTCCTTTTGCAATAACAAAACCAACTCGAATAGAGATATGAGCAGCAGCACGCCTCCCAACATCCTGAGACAACGAAATCTTCTGAATCCGTGTTAGTAATGCAATAGCACCCGTCTCCAACTCCCCCAGTGAAGAGAACGAGAAGGGTAAGAAACCATATCCCAGCGCCTCACACAAGTAGAGCTGTTATCGAACCGGTTCGGACCGGTTTTCTTTAGATTCAGATTCGGTCCGATAGGTTACCGGGTAGATCCGGTCCGGACCGATAACGGTTCCGGTTCAATTTTTAGAACTCGAATCCGAACTCGTTAGTTTCCGGGTGAGTTTCGGTCCCGGGTATTTCGGTCAGGTTCATGATCGGGTTTCGGGTTCACTCGGACTGCTAACAGCCCTATGTGGGATGGATCTTTACTAGGAAAATGAAGGAAGAGCAGCAAAATAAATCACATAAATGGGGGTTACATGATTCGAACTCCAGACCTTTTATTCAAAAGTATAGCGTCTTAACTACTTGACCAGCATGCTATTTGTGTTTAAAACACGCAAAACGTATTAATAATATATCTATAAAATATATAAATTATAAAATACATATAAACTTTTTTTTTAAATTTATTACCGGGTTTCTTTTTGGTTTTATCGGTCCGGGTCTTATCGGTTTCGGTTCAATGTTTAGAACTCAAATCCGAACTCGTTAGTTTTCGGGTGAGTTTCGATCCCGGGTATTTCGGTCCGGTTCATGACCGGGTTTCGGGTTCACTCGGACCGCTAACAGCCCTACACACAAGTCATGGTACTTGACACATTTACGCCGAGCAGCATCAATCACAACTCGTCCAAGCGCATAGTCAGCCATAGCAGACTGGGTTAAGGGGGAGGAACCAGTCAAATCCACACACATCCGACCCTTTGTCGGGAATATAACAATAAATCCACTGGACGAAGAGGCTTGTCATGCCCGTCGATCAAACCAACATCCACCTCCTTAGCCGCCGAAATCCCAGACCGAAAACAGATATTCAAAAGGGTGTCACGAACCAGGTTGTGGCGATGCTTAACACCAACAGTACCATAGCAGGACAAGGCATGATCACCTCCTTATTATTATTAATATTATTTTTTTTAATATTAATCTTCTTATTATTATTATCATTATTATTATAGATGAAAAACAGTTTAAAGGAAATTAGTTGTGGCGAGATCTTATCTGGGTCCACTCCTTTGCGATATAAGCCATTCGAATAAATATATGAAGCGTCGTCGCGTCTCCTAGCATCATGCGATGCCGAAATCTTCTGAATCTGTTTGAGTAAGGCAAACGCACATGTATATTTATTTTTGTTTTTTTATTAAGAACACATTGTAACTCCAAAGTCCAAAATCCAGACCATGTAAATTGTCTCATTATATGCACGTCGTGATCAAGAACCAAAAGACTTAATGATATTAATGTGAATTTAATTAATAGTAATGACTAAAGGGTCAAAAGGGGAGAAGCGACTACTTGAGTACGTTTGAATGAAAAAAAAAGGATATGTTCAATAAAGGGATCACAAACTAGAACATTGTATTTCCTCCGTCCACAAAAAATGTGTTCAAATTTGAAATTTTTTGAGTCAAAATTTTTAACTTTGACCAAAAAATTGTGTTTAATATATGATATTTTATAGAATATATAAATTATATTTTAAAAATACACATTAAGACAGATCTAGTCAAGTACTTATATTACTTTAACTTTTTTATATATTAGTTGTAATTTATGGTCAAAATTTATAAATTTTGACTGAAAAAAAATAAAAAATGGGATATATTTTCATGGAGGGAGGGAGTATATTGTCTTGAGTGTCCTAATTAAATGGATATGCATTATTTTTGAAAAACCCCTCAAAAGCAGCCAATACATAATTTTAAATTAAAAATTATAAGAAAAGTTTATTTAAAGACATAATTTTATTAAGAGAGACTTTGGTTTTGGTAGCCCGAGTTGAAGATAGTCATATGGGTTTAATTATCTACAAAAATCGTGTTTGAAAATCGGGACAGAAAATACTTTTGTTTAATATTATATATCTTATCTTATCTTTCTTATATATATATAAAGATTGAGTCCTTAAATTTATTGTGGAGTCTTAATGATATTAATGGATAATTTTACATTTAATATTATTATCTATTATACTATAAGATTCAGTCCCATCACTCATTGTGTAGTAATGATGCCACAATTTGTAGAGTAAAATCGTGTGATTCAATGCTTATTATTATATATACGAGGCCTTACGAACCCGTGCGATGCACCGGCTGTGTTTTGGTTTAATATCTACGTGTTTTTACGTAATGTTGGTGCAGACTCTTGGCCTTCATAATTACTGTCGTAATCATCTTTCATCACCTAACAATCTGCATCATTGTTAGAAGACGATGATGGCAAATATGTAGCAACATTTGATGTTGTCAGTGTTCTAAAAATCGGCCTGGGCGGCCGCCTAGGCGGCGCCTAGGCGCTAGGCGGCCCCAGGCGCTCGATTATGCCACAGGCGTTTGTCACAGGCGGTCGGGTGATGTCGGCCGCCTAGGCGGTGGCGGCGCTAGGCGGTGGCGGCGCTAGGCGGCTGGCTAGCGCTGGCGGGGCGGGCGCTAGGATGGCAAGATGGGCGGGCGCCAGGCGGTTGGGCGGGCGCCTAGACAATTGGCGGGCGCCTAGGCGGATAATTTTTTTTTTTTTTTATATTAGTGGTACTTATAAATTCCGAATTGAGATACATGGGTATGTTATGCTTATGTCAATGTTTAACAATTTAATATATGATCCATTATATGTTTGTTTAAATATTTAAATATTAGATGTTTTTTATTCTTTACATATATATAATTATTTATATATAAAATAATTATAATAATAATAAATAAATCCGCCTAATCCGATTAATCCCCGACTAATCCCCGATTAATCCTCTGGGCGCTAGGCGTTAGCAATCCGAACGCCTAGCGCCTAGCGTTTTTTAGAACCTTGGATGTTGTCGAATCAGTTATTGATAGTATCGACCTCATTGTTTTTTCCCTTTCATTGACTTATAGTTTAATTCTTGTTGTTGTCCTTTTTATTCTTTTTTACTTTTTTTATTGTTAATTTCTCAAAATTTGGGATTGCTTAAGATGGTTTGGTTACACATTATTATAAATTTACATTATTAATTAATTTCTTTAATAAAACAATAACCATAAAAAAGTCAATCAATCTGCCATCCCATAGTCTCGGTCAAAAAGCAGAAACCCACACGTCTCATAGCATTGCGATATTGTATAAAATTATTTGCTACATAATGTTTAGCGTAAAGTGTAGAAATGAAGATAAAAGTATCTATTTGAACAAAGCGGGCATCGTAATAATGAGAACATTTATAAAAGTGTGTAGTATTTGGAAGAACACAAATTGAATGTATTTAATTATTTCATAAATAGGATGAGGTTCAAGTTATGTGTCACTATATATTCCATTAAGTTATATATCACTTTGTATTCCATTAATTGAAGCGCAACTTCAGTTGCATGGGTATAGGTTATTATAGCATAGGGTTCTATCAAGTGAACTTTATTGCATGGTTATGATTCATTATATTAGAAGTTTCTCTTAGTTGTTAAAATCACTTTAAAAGCACCCTCCAAATACCCTCCAAATCAGTATAAACACAAATGACATTGTCCTTTAATGATTCCAGAAACAAATAACAAAACTAATTGTTTTGTTCGACTTTTTAATTTTCTGGACAAAGTGATTGAGTATAAAAAATTGTTGCCTAACAATAAACTTGTATTATATATTGTGTTTGAAGACATGGCCTATATGCTTATAACGTGGAAGTTTATTATATGACGAACATTCGTTCATACTTTTTTGTTTAATAGAGTTTGAATTTTCTATTTTTAGCATGAGATTACAAAATTAAAGCTTAGATTCATTACTCCTCCAACAATTCAGTATATACATATATGGATATCAAAGAGTCAAAAAGATTAAATGCAAACAAAATATTAACATTCAGATCCATCCAACTATTGAGTGTCGCAATGAATCATGGATAAAATTTATGAGAATGAGGCGATTAGAGGATGATTCAACTTCATATATTGTTGACAACCGAAGCCTAAAGAAGCGAGCAATAGCCCGAATTTGCCTCGATGAATATCTTTGCATTTCCACTGGTTGAACATGATCTCGACACTCTAAGCTCGAAGACGATTATTGTTGGCTTCTTTCTTGTGAAGAAAGCTATGCATGAACATAATCGTTTCTTAGTGATCGGGCTCTTGTTTAATCTTCTCTTCTTTCTCCAAGTGGACTTTAAGTTTCTATTCGTCATCTTTTTGTTCTTGCCTTTCGAGTTGAGTTAGTTGTTTTGCTTTCTTCTTCTTCTTCTTCTTCTTCTTCTTCTTCTTCTTATCCTAATTCTTTTTTTCCTTCATCCATTCCACGACATTTGGAAAATCGATAAGACATAGAACAATAGAACTTAACTTTATCCCCAAATTTTTTTTTTTAAGAAAACGAAATGAATGAATTTGAGTTGGCCACCCCCTCCTCATACATGAGGGGTTAAATAAATCAAATACATTTTACGTGTGTATGTGTTTGCTTATATAAATATATTTTGTAAAAGGGAATGAAAGAAGACATACGGTTGTTGGCGAAGATATCATCTCCTACACCATCTTCTTGCCCAAACCTATCATGCAATAACAAATTACTAATAATCAATCATTAACAATACAATCAAAAACAAATATGTTTGCCAATGACGTTAATCAGTTTGGAGCTGCTCATTACACACGACAACAATCAAAACTAAACTTAGTACCATATCACATTACCAAAAGAAACAATTCAAACAAATAAAATATACATCACAGCAATTTTTCAATAACCTTCTTCATCAACGACTCATGCATGCCATGATGACTAAAATGAGATGTGTTGAACTATACTATTTATACTTTGTAATGTGTAACTATTCGGGATACAAAGAGATTGTAACTCTTGAAATTGGTTACAACATTTACTCGTGATCAATATTCATAAATTGATTTCATAAAGGACTTCAATTGAATTCCCAATATTTATTTGCGGCAACAATTCGCATTCTCAATCCCAACATTTATTTGCTTACAACTCTGCATACGAAAATGGACACTGTTGATTTTCTAAGCCATTGTACAATGTTGTTAAGCTTAGATGCCAATTCCCGATTGTGTTTCTTCAAGACTCTCACGATCGTCCCCAATGGAAGCGTCAGGAAACTCAACAATACCTCCGCAAAATCGTTGTTGGCTTCTGCATATAGTTACTTCGTTTTTTGTTTATTAGTGACGACTTTCAAGTTGAACTTGACATAAGTATTAGACATCTTGTATGTAATATATATATATATATATATATTGCTTGAATGTTGAAAAACAACACAACTGATGATATCTGAATCTGGCCTCGGTATTTATAGATAATAGACACAACAATAAACCAATGGTCGGTCTCTCGAATCACGGTAGACCCTTCATCTTCCCCAAGTAGTGACTTCAAACTTCTTCATGCGTCTATTAAACTGACTTGAGAAATGTACCGAAAGTGACATATGTGACCCTTCATCTTCCCCTCATTAAGGTATTGCCCTTTGGCATGAAATTTTTATCATAATAATTGATGTCATTACCCCTCATCAATGAATTTTTTGGGTGAATCTTTCAATATATATGATATAAAGATTGAGTCCTTAAATTTATTGTGGGGTCTTAATAATATTAATTATTGAATATTTTTACATTTAATATTAGTTCATATTAAATTATTTCCTCAAATTTAATATATTAAATATATTAAGTTTTAAATACATGTCTTAAATGTTTCATGTCTTAAAGTATTAATTAAAATCCTATAATTCAATTAGCTACCATTTATTTAAAAATTGAGTTTCATGTTAAATCTTTACGACTTAAATTCCTTTACTTGAATGAACTTGAATGCCCGTCACTTCATTTTTATAAAAATCGTTACAAACTTTTTTGGTTTCATCTCATTTTATTGTCCAACTAATTGAATTAAGTTGAGTATTCATCATTTAAATCTTTATGAATTTTGCAATAACATTTGCCATAACTATAGCAATAAGTTAATTTTCTGAACTTTTACAAACACCTTTATTAAAGCTTTATTGGTATTTATACTAAAACCCAAACAAAACCCAAATGGTGGCAAAATTCTTTCGACTCATTTATTAACTCTCTTTCATAAATAGCTTCATTTTGCAAGTAATTAAAATAGATAGTTCATATCCTTTTGGAAGGTTACATACTACATATTGTGTGTAACTAGTTTACTTTGCATATCAAACAATATTAATACAAACGAAAACAATACTAATCCAAAAGAAAACAATATTAGTTCACTGATATTAATGGATATTTTACAGGGAGTGTTGTACATTGAACAACAAAAGAAAATAATTAGACAAGAGGGCTTCATATATTACAAGAAGGTTTTTACAGACAAAGATGAATACAAATCATGAAAAACATTTAGATAAAAATTGCCAACACATGCAGACATTATTCACGTCAATGTTGATGGTTTAATAAGTACGGTCGCTTCTACCATTTTATGGGTTTTCAGAAATTTTGGCCTTGGAAGAAAATTTAGTTCATTAGTATTACTTTGTCATTTTCTATTTTTTACTAATAACCCACAATTTTTTTTAGTGAGAAACCAATATTTACGTTCTTTTGTATGACCTTTCATAATGGAATAAAAGGAAAAAGTACATACTTTTAGCTCAAAACCGTTTGTTAATTATAATAACAGATACAAAAAGTTGAGTTATAGACATAAGAAAAAGTTAAAAAATTTTACCGAAAAATAAAACCCGTGTATCGCACGGGTCGTAATACCTCGTACTAGTAAAGAAAATGGTCATTCCTGTCATGTATAATAATTATGAGAGAATGAAACCACTTTGATTTTCTAATTATAGAAAACTAGGGTTAATTTTCTATAAATTCCAAACGTTTGGCCGAATTCTGGAATTGCACCACTTTTTAATATTTTCGTTTTAAAAACTCAAACGTTTTGATTTTTCGCAGATTAGCCCTTTCGATCAATTTCCTCCAATTTAACATCTACGTGGCACTCGTCGGAGCCACGCTGGCAATGCCGGACGGCTAAGCTCAACGACGTCGTTTCTACTTAACCCCTCCCTACCCAAAACGATGTCGTTTTTCGTTCTCATATATACACCTTATTTCCCCCAAATCGTGACATTCAGAAACTAGGGCTAGAGAGAATCGAACCAGAGAGATAAAGTGGGAGATGAGAGAATTGTTGTTGTTCGAAAATCAGACAAGTATAAGGGCACGCGAGAGAATCCAAAGCAGAGAGGAAGAGAATCGAAAATCAGAGAAGAGAGGGCAAAGAGAGAATCGAAGCAGATAGAAAGAGAGGGAGGAGGAGAGGGCACACGAGGGAGAAGAGAAGAGAAGAAGCCGCGGAGATGAAAGAGCAACTGGAGGATTTGATGCAAGAATATGAAGCTCTTGTTTTAGAGTGTGCTGGTCTTCGCCAGCAGCTCAAACATTTTGAAATGATGGTTAAGCAGAATGAGAGAGTATGTTGTGAGTTTGAGAAACTGGTGATGGATTATGAAGCGAAATGTGCAGAGTGTGATGGGCTTCTCCAGCAGCTCAAGCAATTTCCAATGATTGAAGAGCGGAATCAGAGAGTATGCTCTAAGTTGGAGAAACTGGTGATGGAGTTTGAAGGAAAATGTGCTATTTATGATCAGTTATTGAGTGACATTGAAGTAAAATGTTCACAAAATGAAGAGCTCCGTTTCTTCACAAATGAACAACTGAATCATACCAGCAATTTAGAATGGCAAGTTAGTTTTTTGTACATGATTTTAGCGTTGGTTTCTCTTGTAGTTATTTGGATGTATTAATTGAGGCATGACGTAGTAGGTATGTAGTAAATGTGAGTTGTACTTATGTTAGATGTATTAATGAATTGGCAATGAAGAAGTGGCATTGGTTTCTTCTAATAACTAGTTCTTACTATGTATTGTTACTGGAAATATTCAACAACCATCACATGCTAGATAAATCGAGTCAACAACCATAACGAGATATTCAATGCAACAACTGATAAGAACATTTAATTTGACAACCAAATAAAGTTACATTCAATGCAACAACCAAAACATTTCCAGTTTGAGAACAAGATTCAATTCATTTGCCAAAATACAATTGACACATAACACATCATCATCTACTACAGTTTGAGACATTACATTGACAAAATACAAGTGGTGAGACTGAACACAAGTTTTCAAAAAAATTACACAACAGTATATTCCCATATCAATGTTTCAGTCTTGAATGATCTCAAAAGGGTGGAGGGCCCTTGCTCTCTTGAGTTGAAGGCCCTGCACTCATGGTAGTTGCTGCAGATGTGTGTACCACACTTGAGCCTCGTTGGTGAATGTATTGTTGGAATATAAAACGCAGCGGAAGCTAGTTGGTGGAAATTATTTTATGAAAGGTTTTATAAACTAACCAACATAAAAACCGGATCTATTTAGACTTGTCAATTAATTAACTAAACAGATTAATAAATAATTAAATACACATATTTAAGCATGGGAGTCGATAATTTATACCTTTGACGCGAAGTGGTAGGAAATCCCTTTTGGTCGATTTATATCCTCTTCGTATTCCTCTCCGATCTTCTTGTATTTTATACCTCAAGATCTTCTAGAGTATATCCCGTATATGTCCGGATGTCGAGTGGGCAACAATCTATCGGACTAAACTGGACTACAATGGATCGGCCGAATTATCTTCTCAAGAAACTCACGATTTTGTTCTCTCTATTTTTCTTGAATATTTTGGTATTTTAGAAAAATATTGTGTTAACTAAATTGTGGAATCCAAGACACAAGTCAAGATCCACAATTAAACACACAAAAAAATCGATTTTCTTGCTTCAATAATGATGTAAAAATCGGCCAACACCCATGTCCTATTTATAGATGTTTTGGGCTACTCTATGGACCTTAAGGAGGATATGGTAAGGACTCCCAATAGATATATTCTTTCCAATATTAGGACTCTTCCTAATATTAAGACTCTATTAATATCAACTTAGTCCACTAAAAGGTTGATATTGCACTTCCTACCAAAATCCTAAATTACGAAATTGGGCTCCTTTTGAATTAATTTTTCCCGTGTTTAAGATATTCTATGTCCATTAATTAATTTAAGATAGTGACAGCTTTTTATTAATTAATATATTATACATGAGTACACCACTCGACCTTTATTATTATATCGGAAAGTTAATTCCACCTGCAGAGTTTAATATAATAATCATTTCGACTGCCTCAAGGGACAATGATCAACCCGACTGGTCGGGACACGATTTCTAGCTATAATACTAATTATCATATAAATAATAATATTGCCCAAAATATCGAGCATATTGAGTCAATCATTGTGGGTCTCACCCATGATAAATCAAAGCAAAACATATTAAATATATAATTAAATATTAATCACTAGAATTAAGAAATAATAATTGTCCGAGATGCACGTTCTTCTTATAGTCATTACAGAAGAATCCATCTCACCTCGTTCTTATTCAACGTATAGCGAATACACTAATATATGCTAATGGTCAAGACCAACCAATCTCAAGCATATACTACAACCTCTCACATAACGGTCTAATGTTATATAGGTTGTGAACTAAATATTACTATATAAGGAACCGATAATGTGATCTTATGTGTGACACGACACACCACATTATCTACAATATAAAGTAATTTAGACTATATTTGCATAACACTACAAAAAACAGTTTTTACCGACGCCATTTACCGACGTTCGTACCCGCCGTTGTTAAACTTATAATTTACCGACGCCATTACTGACGTCCGTTGTTTAAATTGATTTACCGACTCCGTTTACCGACGCCATTTACCGACGCCCTTACCGACGCTGTTTCGGCGTTGGTAAATTTTTATTATTATCTTTTTTTTCTTTTTTCACAATTAACGACGCCATTTTGGCTTTGGTATTTTTTTTTTTTTTTTTTTTTTTTTTTAAATTAAGGACGTCATTTACCGACGTAGGTATCTACCAACGCCGAAATAGCGTCGATAAATTTTTTACACTATCCCACATCGAAAAAATAGTAGTGTATTATGTGGTTTATATACCAAAATCTCTCTCAACCATTTGAAATTGAATGGAGCCCGAACCTGACCCGCCCGGACCCAGACCTGACCCGCCCGGACCCACCTAAGCCCGGACCTAACCCGCCTGAGCCCGGACGTGACCCGCCTGAGTCATGACCTGATTTTTTTAGATTTTTTTATTTTTAATTTAACAACGTCAAAAATGGCGTCGGTAAAAAATTACCGTCGAGCGTTTTTCCAACGGCGGATTGTCGTAGGTAATGGCATTGGTAAAAATTTTTACCGACGACATTTTCTGTTTTACCAACGGCGTTTGGCGTCGGTAAAAACTATTTTTTTGTTGCAGTGTAACCACAACGTGAATAAATATGCAAAACATGTGATAAATGAATTAAATAGTATCATAGATAAAGACCGGGAAATTAGGTAATACAAGCATAAAGTATGCTTTGACGTATACAACCCTAACATGTATGATCCATGAAACACACCAAATCCTGAAGCTGCAAAATTTCTTCTTCATCTTCCTCTTCCCATTCCCCTCTATGCTCCTCCTCTGCCTGCTCCACCTCTCCCTCTACACACATAAATTCCTCTGGACTGATTCCACCTCTCCTTCCTTGAACATTTGTAGATGATTCACCCTCTCGGGCAGTTGTTTTTTCCTTTGTAGGTCTCCCTCTCTTGCGCTAAACAAAAATCAGACAAATTTGGCAAGGTTAGTAAGAGCACAATCATTTATAATAATGCAATACATGTGAAAAATGTAATACCCGGTTGTAATTCAGTAATTATCATTCAGTATTTATCATTCAGTAATTGATACTCAGTAATTTTCACTCATTATTAATCATTTGTCACTCAGATTCAGTCATGGTATTCATCATTCAGAGTAATTGTATCGTGTATCAATCGTCATTCATCACTAATCTGATTGGAGTTTCGTGTCGGGTTTATCATCATTGTCATTTTCGTTGCGAGCTGTGCGTGAGGGGTAGCGCACGCTACGTACTCCTTTTAGCGTACGCTAATTGGGTATAGGTAGCGCACGCTACCACTCAGCTTTAGCGCACGCTAAGGTTGCCCTGGTTGCAGTCCAGAAGGTACTGGACTGCAGGTGAGTTATAAGTAGCGCACGCTACGAATGGTAAGTAGCGCGCGCTAGTGAGTTGTAGTAGCGCACGCTAATATGTGGTGTAGCGCGCGCTAAGGACAGATCAGGTTGAGTCCAGTGGCTACTGGACTGCACTGGATTAATTCTTAGCGCACGCTATGTGTTGTTTTTAGCGTACGCAACCGATATTATAGCGCACGCTAAACAATGGTTTTAGCGCACGCTATCGAGGTCAGATCAGAGGACAGGCAGTTTCTGGATTCCAGTACTGGGCATCAAATTATTCGTTAGCGCACGCTAACAATGGGTTTTAACGCACGCTAGTGGTATGGCCGTAGCGCACGCTACAAAAAGGTACGTAGCGCGCGCTACCGTTTTCGGACAGTGGGTACTGGACTACCCAAATTACCCGTTAGCGCACGCTATGCATAAGGGCTAGCGCACGCTAACCTGGAGTGACTATATATTGGACAGTCAGCTTGAGTTCGTCATTTATCACCCTATTATCATTTCTCTCGTCGGTTCTAGGCGATTTGGGCGATTTAGAGAGTATTCTTCAAGGTGTAATCATCAATCATCATCTTCAAGTCTTTGAGTTGGATTAATCATCACTTCATCATCTCCAAAACATCGAATCAAAGGTATTAACCTCTTGGATCTAGAATTTCGGATTTTTGGGTTTTTCCTTCCGATTTCTTCGTGTAAGCTTGGATTATCATTGGAATATGTTAGATATGGATTATCTACCTTGGATAAATATATTCCTATGGATTTAATGATTATTTTCGGAATTATTTCAAGAACCCTTGGGGTTGACTTCGGTTAATTGGGGATTTTCCGATTGATGTTGTTGTAATCATGAATTATGGATTCTTAATGGATTATTGATATCATTGAAGTGTTTTGTTAGTTCGAAATACTCATTTTGGTGTGGGTTTCGACATATTCGGGATTGGATATTTCCGAAGTTGTGTGGTTGGTTATGTATTCGTTGGAATGCCCTATGAGTTTGATTATCGTTGGAATACCAAACTAGGCGGATATTACAGTGCCGTGAATCCCCGACTGGGACCCACCAGGCAAATGAAAATGATGAATTAAATAATATAATTGTAGTACCGAACCACATTATATTACCAAGTACTCCGATGAGGAGTTTGAGTACAACACACCAGGACCAATACCGAATACTAGTATATTTTATATGGAGATAAAATACACCACCCTCAACAAATAAGCATCTCAAACGGAATTTGCAGCGGAAAATACAAATGACGGAATAACTAAAATGACTGAAGATGACTGAACAAACGGAATGACTGGGGCCCCCTACTAGTATCACTGGGACTCGTCGCCGTCAACATGCTCTTCCCGTACCTTTGCCTTGCCGTGACCTGAAAACAAAATCCCCCAACGAAGTCGATTCTGAACAACAATCCTCAAGAGTTGAAATTACACAATCATGAATTAACTGAAGTTATGAAATATTCTTAATTTATGAATTACGCTGAAGAGGAGTATCATAGTACGCCCGTAATGTTCTGTGCAAGTGTACAAGACGAATGACCGGACACACCCGTCCTTGTACCTAATTAGTCTCACGGAGGTAAGCGTTACCGTGTGCACGGTCCGATGTATTGGTGAACCCAATACATGACCATCGTGTGCCCGACTAAAAATTCCACACAGCCACACCCGGCCACGCAATATAAACCCGGAAGGTCACATGAACGAGAATGACCATGATGATTATCAATGAATAATAATTAGACAAGGCCAAGATGACTCACCGATATGAAAATAATAGTGACGTGATTGATGACCCAATGAAATGATTTGGAACCGTCGTTCCTCGTGAATGAAATGATTATTCGACAATTACAAGTCTCAAAATGATTAATATTATGATGAATGAATTATGATTATGAGCAATCAACAACAAAAGGAATGAGTATCCTTTTAACCGAGTAAGGTTTAACTTACTCAATACCGATGAAGAATGTCCGTCCACGAACAACGTCCTAACCAAGATACCGGTCGCTCGAACAACCTTGAATAACAATAATTACCAACAATCATTCAATACACGTATCAAGCAACAAAACACGACTAACCCAAAGGTCGAAACAACGATAATCAAACTCATAGGGCATTCCAACGAATACATAACCAACCACACAACTTCGGAAATATCCAATCTCGAACACGTCGAAACCAACACCAAATTGAGTATTTCGAACTAACAAAACACTTCAATGATATCAATAATCCATTAGGAATCCATAATTCATGATTACATCAACATCAATCGGAAAATCCCCAATTAACCGAAGTCAACCCCAAGGGTTCTTGAAGTAATTCCGAAAATAACCATTAAATCCATAGGAATATATTTATCCAAGGTAGATAATCCATATCTAACATATTCCAATGATAATCCAAGCTTACACGAAGAAATCGGAAGGAAAACCCAAAAATCCGAAATTCTAGATCCAAGAAATTAATACCTTTGATTCGATGTTTTGGAGATGATGAAGTGATGATTAATCCAACTCAAAGACTTGAAGATGATGATTGATGATTACAACTTGAAGAATACTCTCTAAATCGCCCAAATCGCCTAAAACCGACGGAAGAAATGAGAAATAGCTGACAAATGACGAAATCTGACTAAACTGTCCAATTTATAGTCAGTCCAGGTTAGCGTGCGCTATCCCTTGTGCGTAGCGTGCGCTAACGAGTAATTTGGGTAGTCCAGTACCCACTGTCCGAACACGGTAGCGCGCGCTACGTACCTTTTTGTAGCGTGCGCTACGGCCATACTACTAGCGTACGCTAATACTCATAGTTAGCGTGCGCTAACGAATAATTTGATGCCCAGTACTGGAGTCCAGAAACTGCCTGTTCTCTGATCTGACCTCGATAGCGTGCGCTACAACCATTATTTAGCGTGCGCTATACAATCGGTTGCGTACGCTAAAAACAACACATAGCGCGCGCTATGAATTAATCCAATGCGATCCGGTAGCCGGACTCAACTCGTCTGTCCTTAGCGCGCTACACCACATATTAGCGTGCGCTACTACAACTCACTAGCGCGCTACTTACCATTCGTAGCGTGCGCTGCTTAACTCACTGCGGTCCGGTACCTTCCGGCAGCTGCGGTAACCTTAGCGTGCGCTAAAGCTGAGTGGTAGCGTGCGCTACCTATACCCAATTAGCGTACGCTAAAAGGAGTACGTAGCGTGCGCTACTCCTCACGCACAACTCGCAACGAAAATGACAATGACGATAAACACGGCACGAAACTCCAATCAGATTAGTGATGAATGACGATTGGTACACGATACAATTACTCTGAATGATGAATACCATGACTGAATCTGAGTGACAAATGATCAATAATGAATGAAATTACTGAGTATCAGTTACTGAATGATAAATACTGAATGATAATTACTGAATTACAACTGGGTATTACAGTTTTGAATACTACCCTCCAAGTCATGTCTCATTTGAAATCATCGTCATCGGACTAGTATCATTGGACTTTCGCGTCACGTGTGACCTGTGCAAATGCCGAGCCAATCAGACCAAGAACTGTAAGATTTCTAATGCCATGGTATAATTTCTGGCATTAATCATTCATTCATAATTCATCAGCTAACAATCCTCAATCATCATTGTCATTTTGACCAGGACGGTCAAGTTAGCTCATTAATAACTCGATTCATTTCATTATTCAGTTGTTGATCAGGAAGATCAAATCATTAATCATGTTCAAGATAATCATGTCACCTCAGTTGATCATTCATGTAATCACTGTGTTAGAGCGCGTATGCTTATTTTTATCATCTCATGTCATAATCATAACGTATTATTCGTGCGGTGAATATAATCATCATGTGACTTTCATACTTCAGTATGGAGAGGGCAAGAAGAGGACGTGGAGGACGAGGCCGTGGAGCGGGCCGAATCCCGAGAGCTCGTGTGAATACACGTGCAAACACGAGGAATAATGCTAATTCATCGAGCAGCGACACTGCCACTCATTCACCTGGACGCGATCATTCACTATCGGGGAGTCGTACCCGGGACACGGCTCAATCAGAGGGTGTCCGGGTTGACCCACTCGCTTTTATGCAGGGCATGATGGCCCAAATGACCCAGATGGCTCAGTTGATGGAGACGATGCATAACTCCGTCAATCAAAATCAGCAGGCTCCTCCGCCGCCACCTCAGAGGCAAGAGAGGAATGTGAGTAATATCATCGGCGATATCTCTCGCCAGAGGCCACCTACTTTTGAGGGCTCGTCGAGCCAGTGAGATATCATTCATTGGCTCGAGCATTTCGAGAAGTTGTTTGCTATGGTAGAGTGTCCCGAGGGACACAAAGTTTCTGTTGCGGCTTACTATCTGGGTAAGAGCGCACATTCTTGGTGGTTACCGTTGAATCCCACCGAAGGATCTTGTACTTGGGATCAGTTCAAGACTCTCATGATGGAGAGGTATTATCCGGCCCCACTCAGAGAGGCCAAGCTTTCGGAACTGCTCACCCCCGACCCCTCAACAGACGAGGATGTTCTCGCCATTGCCGAGAAATTTCAGGAACTTCTTCCTTTCGCCTCATCCATCATTCATTCAGAGGCGGATAAAATCAAGTATTTCAGCAAGAGGCTGAAACCCCGTATGAGACTTCAGTTACTTAATCATAATTGCACCACGTTGGCCGAATTCATTGAGAAAGCTCTCACCTACGAGCTTACTGCTAAGGAAATTGCTAAGCAGCAACCTTCGTCTGCTAGCAAGAAATCGAAGAATCGTAATCGCCCAAGGCGGTGGACAACTTTCAAGAAACCCCGTGCGGGCTCTGCTTTCGAGCGACCTCTGTGTCGTCTAAACCCGCGGAATCACAGTCTCGGCGGCTCGGCCATCACCTATTTTAATCGTGGGGATCTTGGTCACCTCGGTACAAGTGTCCGAGACAGACTATCACATGTCATAATTGTGGAATTCTTGGGCATAAGGCCCGTTTTTGCCGTAGGGACTCCAAACCTACTCGGGCGTCATCTCGGGCACCTAAGCGGTCACTGCTCGTTGAATCGAGCCACTCAATCGGCGTCGTTTAAAAGCAGCAGAGCGACTAAAGGTGGAGCCTATAGCGGCCAGACGGAGCGTCGGTCTGGGACTAGCAAGCCCCGGATTTATGAGATGAAGAAGACCGATGATCCGGAGGCCCGAATGATCTCAGGTACACTCGATATTCTATCTCAACCTGTGTGTACCCTTTTTGATACTGGTGCATCGCATTCATTCATTTCCGAGTCATGTTTGAGTAGACTACGTCCGGGTAGTGCTACTAGTTGTGAGCCTTATGTCATTGGACTACCTGATGGTAGACTAATTATCGGTAATCGTGAGATTCAGAATTGTCCGATTCAGTTTCATGGTCGTGTATGGCCAGCGGACCTAATTGTGGTAGATTTGCCGAGGGACGACGTCATCTTGGGTATTGATTGGATGGATCGTCATGATGCCATCATTAGTGTCCGTAAGCGTATGATCACTATCATTTCAGACGATGGGGTTGAATGTGTATTTCAGGGAGGTAATCCCGGCTGTTCTGGTAAGGTCATTAATTCGATGAAAGCAGTAAGGTTACTCAATCGGGGATGTGTCGGTTATTGGTGCTATATGGCCAAAACCGAGAAGTCATCAGTAATGTTATCGGATATTCCGGTGGTGAGGGAATATGCCGATGTTTTTCCAGACGAGTTACCTGGTTTGCCTCCACAGAGGGATGTGGAATTCACGATTGAGTTGGAGCCTGGTACGTCCTCGATATCGAAGGCACCGTACCGGATGGCCCCGACCGAAATGCAGGAATTAAAGAACCAACTTGAGGAGTTGTTCGAGAAAGGTTATATCCGACCGAGTGCGTCCCCGTGGGGAGCACCAGTGTTGTTTGTCAAGAAGAAGGATGGTTCATTCCGCTTATGTATTGATTATCGGGAGTTGAACAGGGTGACAATCAAGAATAAGTATCCCTTACCCCGTATTGATGATCTCTTAGATCAACTTGGGAGCTTCAGTATTTTCCAAGATCGACTTAAGGTCCGGATATCATCGATTGCGGATCCGAGTCGGACATCGCGAGGACGGCGTTTGAACACGCTATGGTCACTATGAGTTTGTGGTTATGCCGTTCGGATTGACTAATGCACTGCGGTATTCATGGAGTTAATGAATCGGGTTTTCATCGACTTTTGGATCGGTTTGTTGTTGTCTTCATCGATGACATTTTGATTTATTCGTGACCGGAGGAACACGAGTTTCACCTTCATCAAGTGCTCGGCGTGTTGAGACGAGAACAACTTTATGGGAAGTTTTCCAAATGTGAGTTACGGATGTCAAGTGACTTTTCTCGGACATGTAATTTCATCGAGACGGAGTTCGTGTCGATCCTCGAGAAGACGGAGGCTATTCGAGATTGGCTACCTCAGAAGAACGTTAAGGAAATCCAAGTTTCCTCGGATTAGCGGGTTATTATCGGCGATTTGTAGAGGATTTTCTAGAATCGCTCAACCCTTAACGAACCTTTTGCGGAAGGATAAGAAATACACGGGTCCGACGCGTGTCAACGGAGTTTTGAGGAACTCAAGAGCCGGTTAATGTCGACTGTACTTTACTTGCCGAGGACGGAAGGATTTGTGGTTTATAGTGATGCGTCGGACGGGGTCTCGGATGTGTACTCATGCGAGCAGGAAGGTTATTGCCTATGCTTCACGGCAATTGAGACCTTACGAGGTTAATTATCCGACCCACGACCTGGAGCTAGCGGTAGTGGTGTTCGCTTTGAAGATTTGGCGTCATTACCTTTATGGCGTTACACATGATATTCACCGATCATAAGAGTTTAAAGTATATATTTACTCGAAGGAGTTAAATATGCGTCGAGAGGCAGTGGTTGGAATTAATCAAAGATTATGATATCGAGATCCTCTACCACCGGGCAAGGCGAACGTTATCGCCGACGCCTTGAGTCGTAAGTCCGTTCAGGAGCGGATGCTTGCCGTTTGCTTGATTCGAAGGAGCTTCAGTAGGAATTCCTTAGACCGAGATCGAGGTCCAGCTTGTGAGTTCGGGCGACTTTGTATGTTAGAGATTTCATCATCACTCGAGGAGGCAATCCGAGAGAATCAGGGTTCGGACCCATCATTGTTGCGCATCCGAGAGGATGTGGCTCAGGGGAAAGCCCCTCGATTTGTGGTCCACGAGGATGGACTTTTGAGGTTTAAGAATCGGTTGTGCGTACCGGCGATTGTCGAGTTGAAAAACTCGATTTTGAAAGAAGCTCATGCTACCCCTTATTCTGTTCATCCGGGGTCTAGCAAGATGTACAAGGACTTGAAACAAAATTACTGGTGGAGTAATATGAAGCGAGAAGTCGCAGAATTTGTTTCGAGATGCTTAACCTGTCAACAAGTTAAGATTGCACATCAGCGACCGGCGGGTATGCTGAAACCTCTTCCTATTCCCGAGTGGAAGTGGGAAGACATTTCTATGGATTTCATCACGAGTTTGCCGACGAGTCGTCGCGGTATGAATACGATCTGGGTGATCGTGGACTGTTTAACTAAATCAGCTCATTTCCTTGAGATCAAGGAGACGTGGGGTCCCGAGAGACTTGCTCAACTGTTCATCAAAGAGATAGTCAGACTGCACGGTACTCCTAAAAGTATCGTTTCCGATCGTGACGGACGGTTTGTGTCTCATTTTTGGAAATCAGTTCATCGTGCTATGGGAACCCAGCTTAATCTCAGTACCGCTTTTCATCCTCAGTCCGACGGACAATCAGAGAGGACCATTCAGACATTAGAGGACATGTTGAGGGCATGCGTCCTCGATTGGAAAGACGATTGGGAAGCCCAACTACCATTGATCGAGTTCACGTATAATAATAGTTGGCATGCTTCGATCAAGATGGCACCTTACGAGGCCTTGTATGGTCGTCGTTGTCGATCTCCGTTGTGTTGGGACGACTTATCAGAATCAATCGGCCGAGCCCGATATGCTTATAGCCGCCGTGAGAAGGTAACTTTGATCAGAGTCGTTTGTTGGCGACTCAGTCGGCGAAATCATACGCAGATAGCAGTAAATCGACCATTAGAGTTCGAGGCTGGTGACCATGTGTTGGTCAAGGTATCCCCGAGTCGTGGTATCTTCCGTTTTGGGAAGAGGGGAAAGTTGAGTCCGAGATTCATTGGACCGTTTAAGATTTTGGATCGAGTAGGCGAGTTAGCTTATCGATTGGCTTTACCTCCGGCGTTGAGCCGAATTCATAATGTGTTTCATGTCTCTCAGCTACGGAAGTATGTTGCCGACCCGAGTCACATACTTCAGTTCGACGAGATCGAGATCGCCGACGATCATTCATATGAGGAGCGTCCTATGCGAGTTTTAGAACGACGAATCAAACAGTTGAGGAATAAGACAATTCCTTTGGTTAAAATTCAGTGGTCTAGACACGGAGTCGAAAAGGCTACTTGGGAAACCGAGGATAGTATGCGGGAGAGTTATCCCGAGTTGTTTGACCCTTATTTTCGGGGACGAAACTCTTTTAAGGGGGGGGTGTATGTAATACCCGGTTGTAATTCAGTAATTATCATTCAGTATTTATCATTCAGTAATTGATACTCAGTAATTTTCACTCATTATTAATCATTTGTCACTCAGATTCAGTCATGGTATTCATCATTCAGAGTAATTGTATCGTGTATTAATCGTCATTCATCACTAATCTGATTGGAGTTTCTTGTCGGGTTTATCATCATTGTCATTTTCGTTGCGAGCTGTGCGTGAGGGGTAGCGCACGCTACGTACTCCTTTTAGCGTACGCTAATTGGGTATAGGTAGCGCACACTACCACTCAGCTTTAGCGCACGCTAAGGTTGCCCTGGTTGCAGTCCAGAAGGTACTGGACTGCAGGTGAGCTATAAGTAGCGCACGCTACGAATGGTAAGTAGCGCGCGCTAGTGAGTTGTAGTAGCGCACGCTAATATGTGGTGTAGCGCGCGCTAAGAACAGATCAGGTTGAGTCCAGTGGCTACTGGACTGCACTGAATTAATTCTTAGCGCACGCTATGTGTTGTTTTTAGCGTACACAACCGATATTATAGCGCACGCTAAACAATGGTTGTAGCGCACGCTATCGAGGTCAGATCAGAGGACAGGCAGTTTCTGGATTCCAGTACTGGGCATCAAATTATTCGTTAGCGCACGCTAACAATGGGTTTTAACGCACGCTAGTGGTATGGCCGTAGCGCACGCTACAAAAAGGTACGTAGCGCGCGCTACCGTTTTCGGACAGTGGATACTGGACTACCCAAATTACCCGTTAGCGCACGCTATGCATAAGGGCTAGCGCACGCTAACCTGGAGTGACTATATATTGGACAGTCAGCTTGAGTTCGTCATTTATCACCCTATTATCATTTCTCTAAATCGGTTCTAGGCGATTTGGGCGATTTAGAGAGTATTCTTCAAGGTGTAATCATCAATCATCATCTTCAAGTCTTTGAGTTGGATTAATCATCACTTCATCATCTCCAAAACATCGAATCAAAGGTATTAACCTCTTGGATCTAGAATTTCGGATTTTTGGGTTTTTCCTTCCGATTTCTTCGTGTAAGCTTGGATTATTATTGGAATATGTTAGATATGGATTATCTACCTTGGATAAATATATTCCTATGGATTTAATGATTATTTTCGGAATTATTTCAAGAACCCTTGGGGTTGACTTCGGTTAATTGGGGATTTTCCGATTGATGTTGTTGTAATCATGAATTATGGATTCCTAATGGATTATTGATATCATTGAAGTGTTTTGTTAGTTCGAAATACTCATTTTGGTGTGGGTTTCGACATATTCGGGATTGGATATTTCCGAAGCTGTGTGGTTGGTTATGTATTCGTTGGAATGCCCTATGAGTTTGATTATCGTTGTTTCGACCTTTGGGTTAGTCGTGTTTTATTGCTTGATTCGTGTATTGAACGATTGTTGGTAATTATTGTTATTCAAGGTTGTTCGAGCGACCGGTATCTTGGTTAGGACGTTGTTCGTGGACGGACATTCTTCATCGGTATTGTGTAAGTTAAATCTTACTCGGTTAAAAGGATACTCATTCCTTTTGTTGTTGATTGCTCATAATCATAATTCATTCATCATAATATTAATCATTTTGAGACTTGTAATTGTCGAATAATCATTTCATTCACGAGAGCAGCGGTTCTAAATCATTTCATTGGGTTATCAATCACGTCACTATTACTTTCATATCGGTGAGTCATCTTGGCCTTGTCTAATTATTATTCATTGATATTCATCATGGTCATTCTCGTTCATGTGACCTTAGGGTTCATATTGCGTGGCGGGTGTGGTGTGGAATTTTTAGTCGGGCACACGATGGTCATGTATTGGGTTCACCGATACATCGGACCGTGCACACGGTAACGCTTACCTCCGTGAGGCTAATTAGGTACAAGGACGGGTGTGTCCGGTCATTCGTCTTGTACACTTGCACAGAACATTACGGGCGTACTATGATACTCCTCTTCAGCGTAATTCAAAATTAATAATATTTCATAACTTCAGTTAATTCATGATAGTGTAATTTCAACTCTTGAGGATTGTTGTTACGTATGGCGGCCGTTGAGATTTTGTTTCAGTCACGGCAAGGCAAAGGCACGGGAAGAGCATGTTGGCGGCGAGTCGAGTGATACTAGTAGGGGGCCCCAGTCATTCCGTTTGTTCAGTCATCTTCAGTCATTTTAGTTATTCCGTCATTTGTATTTTCCGCTGCAAATTCCGTTTGAGATGTTTATATATTCAGGGTGGTGTATTTTATCTTCATATAAAATATACTAGTATTCGGTATTGGTCCTGGTGTGTTGTACTCAAACTCCTCAACGAAGTACTTGGTAATATAATGTGGTTCGGTACTACAATTATATTATTTAATTCATCATTTTCATTCGCCTGGTGGGTCCCAGTCGGGGATTCACGGCACTGTAATATCCGCCTAGTTTAGGGTGTTACAAAAAATCATACCTTTGGTTGTTCAGGCCTCACAACTTTGGGATTGTTGCATGTTCTACTGTTGTGTCTTGTGCCATCGCAATTTGTGCAATGTATAGCCATACCCTTTTGGCTCATCATTCCTCGATTTCTTGGATTAGGAACATCCTTATTTTTAGATCTGATCCTCTTCTTCTTAGGCCTACCAGGAAGTGGCCTAATTCTTGGTGGCTTTACAACAAATCCTTCAACTGTTAGCCACATGCTCTCACCATTCAAGGGTTGTAAGTCATCCTCAAAAGCTGTTAAATACCTCTCAATAGTATGGTAGTCACCAACAAAATCTGCAAAAATCCAGATTCTTGTAATTGTATGCAGCTATGGCATGCACACAAGGTATACCAGTAAGATCCCAAGACCTACAACTGCATGTTTTCCTTGGCAATGATACATAATACTTAGTTGGCCCATCATACACCTCATAATTATCACCAAGATCAGCCTTTGCACTGCATCTAGCTGCCTCACCTCTAAGTGTTTGAAGTTTTTCCCTAACATTAGGACAGATCCTATCATTTACTCTAGAAATTTCTTGTTTGAGTGTGACTTGCCTAGCCATCAGATTAGACCTAATCTCTTCACACATATGTACCACATGTTTTCACTTTGCAGCTAAGATGTATCCATTAAAGGTCTCGGAAATATTGTTGGTATAATCATCATTTTTGCAAGCAGTTGAAAAGAAAGCCTTACGAAACCTATTTGTGTCTCTGTTAATGAAATCTTGATATGCATCAACACTTTCTGCCTTCAGGGTGTCCAAACACAACTTGTATTCTGATGGATTAGTGGCTTTTACACATGCTCCAAACAGGTTCTTCAAGGTCTGACCAGGGTGATGCTTCTTCCAATTCATCCAAACATGCCTTGCACAATTCCTGTGCTCTGCAAATGGGACCAAGCTCTTCACCGCATTCTCTAATCCCTGAAATGTAAGTCAAGGTAAATTGGTATCAGTAGCTTATAATTTCTAAGTATAAGTATATTAAAGTGTACACATACCTTTTGTTGATCGCTTATGAATGTGTATCCACTGCCACCATCTGTGATTCCAATATCTGCAATTACTAGATTCATAAACCAACCCCAACAGTCTTCATTCTCTACCTCCACAACTGCCCAAGTAATTGGAGGCATTTGGAAATTGCCATCTTTTGCCACTGCAACCAACAAGATACCACCAAGGAATGTTTTCAAATGGCAGCCATCTAAACCTATCACTGGCCTGCAACTCTTTTTAAATCCTTTGATGAGAGAAGTGAACCCCATATACAATGCTTTAAATACATGATCATCACCAAACAAGAGTTCAAACCTGCATTCTCTATCCACTCTCCTACACTCAGCAAGATACCTCCTAATCAAACTGTAGTGGTGACCAACAGAAGAACATCTTATCCAATCTTGTGCAAGGTATTTTGCATTATACAACCTGTCTTTAGGTATCTCATACCCAAATCTATCCACAATATCTTTCCTTAAATCATCCATTGTGTAGTCAGGCCTACTTATGAATACATTAACATATTGCAATGCAATCCATTTTGTTGTGAGAAGCTTGTTGCTCATGTGCCTTGCACAATTGTGGTCACCTATGTATGTTTTCAAGCAAGATGTGTGATTCTTGCTCCTGTAGCTGGCATATATCTTCCATGGACAGCCTGGTCTTGCACACTTAGCAGCACACTTCTTTGCAGAAACTTTCCTAAACTGTATAAACTTCCCCTTCACTATTGAAAATGTTGCCAAAGCCCTCTTACATTCCCAACCATCTTGAAATCTCATCCCTATCACCAGCTAAATTGATTTATGATCACATTTTGGATCATATACCACTTTGTGACTTCTAAACATACCAACCCCACCATCTGAATCTGAATCATAATCTCCAGAGTAGAAATCTGCATCATCTTCTACATACTGCTCTAATGGTTCTTCATCAATGCCTGGTGGCAATTCTTCACTTAAAAGTCTATTGACTTCTTCTTGAAAAGACTCCTTCAGAATTCTCCTTGCGGCAATGTATTCATCATCAATATGATTATCATGAAATTCATCATCCTCATCATGATCTGGATCATCCTCACCCTCATCCTCCTCATCACCTTCATCATCCTCATCACCTTCTGCTCCCCAATGTATATTATGTTCCATCCTTGCATCTATGCCCTACATCCATTTCTAACTGAGTCACCACCCCATCAGCATCAGCCCTATCTATGCCACCTAAATCAACTACATGCTCTATCTCATTCACCTCTGTATCTCTCTCATTACTGAACTGTGCCTCCTCTACATCATTATAACTATTTATATCTATGCTATCCAATGTTAGTTTGTAGTGCTGGTGTTTCTCAACTGTCCCAGACCCATCATCCACACATCCCCCCACATACACTTGCAGAACTGAAATCCTAAATTCAGGTAGAAGACTCATCATCTGTTTTATGTATGAAGGAAAGATAGTCGAGCTGATTGAAAGATAGTCGAGCTGATTCATCCATATGATGAGAGAAAGTACGAAGGAGCAGTATCTATCGTATGTTTGAAAGCTGGGAGACGACAAGCCGAGACCCAAAAGGAAATTAGCTGGCTTGTTGCCCTCCGAAAAATGTGTGAAACTTTGAACTAAATGTCTATGAAGTTGTGACATACGGGTGACGAACCTGTCATGGGCCCTGATGCCTGATATAAGCAGAATCACCACCGCAACAACATTTAACTCAATCCAAATGTGACACGGATGGTGGGATGCCAAAGTCAAACCAGAGCTAATCCCTGAATCTCAGCATCAAAACTCGACGAAGCTTGAAGGAAGGAGTGAAAAGCAAGAATGAGCTCTCTGAAATGATCCCTGGTCAGGCCCCCACCACCGCTATGGGCATTAATTTCACTTTATATTGTTCGATGTGACATTGATTTCAGTAAAAAATAAAAGACAATTGAGCCTTTTCTCAAGTCTTCATAAACAAACCATTTATGTATTAACTAGTATATACGATATTATTAGTTTATATTTTATATAAGGTCTACACGAGTAACCAAAAATATTTTATCTTATAAATTTAGTGAATTATTAATTTGACATATTGTCTCGGAATCGGGAATGGACAAAAATATTATTTAGTGAGATTATTACATAATCGAGTATTATTTTGAAGAGTTCTTACCATGTTATGTTCATTTATCTTAAAATTTATTGAAACTAAAAACTCTTAAATTCTTATAATATGTTGAGAATTCATTGCATTTGCATTTGTTATGGGGTTTTATTTTGAGTGTTCTTTAGAGAATTATAGATCTACATAAGGCCGATCCATTGATTGCATAATAACAATCATTTTTATTTATAGGGCTTGTGCTAAAACACCTCAAGAGTCCAATAATTCAGAGGATTTTAAGCCCTTCTCCAATTTATCACAATTCATGGTCCATTATCTTGGGCCGACCCTCTAGCCCTAATGTCGGTGGATAAATATCCCCCCATATCTCACCATTTCCATTTTCCACACACCTCAGTAACCCTAGCCGCGGAGTTCAGACCTGCACTCAGTTTTTCCGCAACACAGGGATCCCCGAACAGCGAAAATGGTAACCGATCAATCTTCTGCTCTCAGACGTACGAACGCGCTCAGCTATATGCAAGTTTTCTCATCGGTTACACGTGTTCTATTTTTCAGGCGGATGTCGACACCGGATTGGCGGCGGGTCAGCCGAAGAAGAGGACGTTCAAGAAGTTCACCTTCAGAGGCGTCGATCTCGACGCTCTCCTTGATATGTCCACTGATGAGCTCGTCAAGCACTTCGGTGCCCGCGCCAGAAGAAGGTAAATATTATTTTGCTGTTTATCTCATACGGTTTAGATTTACTGTCTTGGGTACGTGTTTTCTGTATGCTTGCTTGTTAGTTTACTTTTCCATCTGCTGCTCTCCTGCTACGAATAGCTCATAGTTGTGAATTGGATTGACTGGAAGTCTGGAACCGAAGAGGTGTGGTTGTAGTATTTCCTCGAGCAGTTACTGGTTTGTTCTTTTTGGGCTTGAATGTTCTTGTTCTGGGAGGGTGCTATGGATTGAATGACATATAAAAAACTTGGATTCTTTTAATGGGGGCACTGATGACTGCGAGTATCAACCGTACTGAAATGTTTCAAACAGTCTTGTGTAATTCAATGTTTCTAAGAGACTTATATTCTGTTTAAGCTGGTTCATTTTTCTTTTATTAATAATTTTATGTCACCGTGCATTATATAAGAAAATTTGATTTTCTAGCTCTGTGAAATGCTACTCCCTCCATCTCACTAAAAGTGGCTTGTATACCACTTTGGCTGTCCTGCTGAAAGTGGTCACTTTTCGAAGGTAGAAATAGTAAGGGCTTAATTAGTGGTTACCCCCACCTCGATTCACAACTTTAGACCTCAGATGCTGCCTTGATTGGAGAAATCATGGAGGATTATGTTGATCTGAGAGTGGGGTGGTGACCGCGCCACCGCGGATAGTGCTGCGTCAATTGAGGATTCGCTCTCACCTTTGTCGATGATGTCGTTCCAACCACACTGCAGATGTAGCCATTGTGATGTTTATTTTTGGAATAGTAATTTTGTGAAGTAACTAAGATTTACTTACTTTTGAGAAATATAGATATAGAGTGGATTACAACTAGGTACAAAGTAAAAACATGTATTACTACTAGGTACAAACTTTAAAATGGCATTACTACTAGGTACAAAAACATTACTACTAGTTACAAAATTGTATTTGGTAGGACAACTTTACCCTTCTGCAGTCTTTTTTGTTATTTTCATTTGAAATTTGAATTTTACATATCTTGCATATTTGAAATTGGCAAAAACACTTTCTTTGTCCTTCATCTTCATATTTCGTCTTCTTCGTTGTCCTTCATCTTCATCTTAAAATTTGAATTTTAAAAACCTATTGCAGACCTTCATTTTCTCCGTCCTTCTAGAAAATTTGTTGCCGACGTCCAAATTTGAATTTTAAAAATCTGTTGCAGACCTTCATCTTCTCAGACCTTCATCTTTTTCGTTGGAGATTTTTATCTTCTTCGTCTTTCATCTTCCGCTATACACAGGTGCATGCACATGTTCAAAAAAATATACATCCGTGCATGCACCTGTGTACCAATACATGAACCGGTGCACTAATTCATGAACCCCCAATCCCCAAATGAACCAAAAAACGAAAAACAAAAATCAAACCCAATTAAATCCGGAAGAGGGAAACCAAAATCCAATAAAAAGGTACCAAACTCCAATCGACTAATCTCATAAATTTTAACATGATCTGCAACCATTGAACAATTTTCTTAAAAATTCACAATTTCACCACAATCTGACCATTAATCTCCAGATCTACACATTCAAATCTAAAATTTCGATCAACCGAAATAAACGAACCAGCACTGCCAATCGCCACAGGAAGACCAGCCGTCACATGAGTACCACCCGCAGACAAGGGACTGGCCAACACAGAGCCCTGACCACCACCGGAATCACCTGAGACCGCGGACGGAGGAACAAAGGAGGAGGGAACCGCGACGGGGCCCGAAGAACCAACCCCGACCGCCGCAGAAGAAAACCCAACCGCAACCGCCACTGAAACCGGAGGCTCCGCCGCTGCCACACCCACCCACAGAGGCTCCGACCCAACTGAACCACCAACCTCATCACCCGCAAGCAAGCCGCCCGGACTGAACCACCAACCACACCACCATATCGGTTTGCAGCGCACATCTGGAGCCTTTCGTTTCATCAAGGGGCCAAACTCTCGTCTATAAAAAGACCAGGAGCAAACAGCCAATCTAGAGGCTTGGGTATACTGGTTGGCGGAGGAGGCCGAGGCCATGGTCGTGGGAGGCGGAAAAAGAAAATAGGTTTCAGTACTTCTCCCGCATCTAAAACAAAGCATCTGCAGCGTCCGGTTGGGTTATTAAAAGCACAAAAAAAGATAAAGGGGCGAAAAAAAAGCATCTGGGTTTTGAGTCAACCCAGATTTGAGGGATATATTATAGTAGTTGAGTTGGGGGTGTTTTGGGTATTTTGCATCATATTTTGTACCTAGCAGTAATGCGAAAAAAACTTGTACCTAGTTGTAATTGTGTTCCAAAAATTCTATCTAGTAGTAATTATTTCATAGATATAATAGTACACTAATGTAGTGGGCTGCAACACTTGCAACACTAAACACAACCTCCTTAATATATGTGCCATAAAGTAAGAAGTCGCTTTTAGCGGGGCGGAGGTAGTATTTTTTGTTGCTGTGGTGTACGTAAATTAGTTTCATGCTTCTGCGAATTACCTAAATTTCGCATTTGTATTCACCTGCAATTTCCTGATGAAATGTCAGGTTCCAGAGAGGTCTCAAGAGGAAGCCCATGGCTTTAATCAAGAAGCTCCGCAAGGCAGTAAGTTTCCAGAATTGAATTATTATTTGAACTTCCTTGTATTGTTCCTTGGCGCCTTCATTTCATCTCACTTTATGTCTCGTTGCATTAGTTTCTTAACCTCACCATTATTTGGAGACACAATTGATTTGAATTTTTAGAGCATATTATTTTGGTGTCGGCACATTGTGGATTTTCTACTTAATAAAAAAACCTCTAAATGAATTAGACTTCAACAGATGTTGGTAGTGGTGGGGCTAATACGTAGCTCTGTTCTTTATGATATATTTGCTTTGTCATTCCAAATTTTTGCAGAACATCGAGTGTACTAGTCAAATAACTAGTATTTTGATCAATTTATAATTGATTGTTTATTATATAATAAATGATGAATTTGTAGAAACGTGAGGCTCCGGCAGGTGAGAAGCCTGCTCTTGTCAGAACCCACCTTAGAAACATGATTATCGTCCCAGAGATGATAGGAAGCGTACTTGGTGTGTACAATGGCAAGACATTTAACCCAGTTGAAATCAAGCCTGAAATGATTGGGCACTACCTTGCTGAGTTCTCAATCTCTTACAAGCCCGTCAAGCACGGTAGACCCGGTGTTGGTGCCACCCACTCTTCAAGGTTCATTCCACTCAAGTGAGAATTGCGCCATAAGGCTCATGACGATAATGGGGAAGAAGAAATGTGTTCGATTTCCAAAGTTTTGTGCTTTCTTTCTTTCTCTAGTACCCATGTTTGAACTGCTTTGCAAATTTTAAGTGACAGGATAATTATTAATTTTGTTAGACTTTTCGTTCAACTTGTGTTCTTGCTTATGTGGAGTATTTTTTTTCTTGAGAGGATTGGTCTGGTAATTCTGATAGGGAATTATGCATGAAAAAATGATTTTCGGTTTATGGTGAGAAAAATATTTTGCATTACAACTTTTACAGAAAGTGTGATTGCCTCAATTTTTTGGAGTTTGTTTTCATTTTATAGTGTTCAATTTTCAAATTTTAGGTTGCATTTTTTTAATATTTTTATTATTTTTTTAAGATTTATTTTCAGTTTTAGGGTTTGTTTTTTAATATTCTTTTTAAGTTTTAGAGTTTACTTTTAATATTGTTGGTTCATGACTAAATAAATAATGCACGTGCATGATATTAACAGTCCTTTCTCCCGAATTCATTGATGGCGTAGCCCGAATCATCTGAATATTGAGATCTATGTTACATCACGGATTGGAGTGTATGAAATAAATTGTCCGAGTTATGAATCGGTTTCCCCATCCAACCCAATGCCCAAATATCGATTCAGCGCAATCAGAGGCGACCCTATTGCCAGATCTTCCTTCACACGACCTCTACTGGGATTGTGAATCATCGCTCCTAGTTTTTATTTGACAACACAGTATTTCGAAATTCAACAATAACAAATTTTGTTGCAGCCACTGGAACGTAACCAATTTCTTATGAGTTGTTTCACAACAAAAGAAAGGGGAACGGAGGAGGCAGCGGCGGGTCAGAGGGGGAACTACAACGGGTTGTTATAGCATGAGTCCATATTCACAGTTCTTGTGTAATAAACTTTAATGTGCGTCTTTTTAATTGTTTTTTTTTCCTCTTAGAATCTCGGTATTTTTGTAATTTCCCTCATCTTTTTCTCAATCGGTCCACCCAAATGGATCAAAGAGTGTTTAGGTCCCGTTTGGTATTACTTAATTTTAAACGGTTAATTTTTTGATAAACTTTTAAATTGAATAATGTTCGATAGAGAAAAAGTACGCTACCGAGGTAGGCCTGTTAGCCGTTCGATTCGGTTCGGGTATTGGCTTAGTGGGCCAGACCTGGTAAAGTTATCGGGTATACCCGGGACCGGTCCTTATCGGTTTCGGTTCCAACTCCACCACTAACATTGGTAAGTGTCGGTCCTGGATATTCTCGGGCGGTTCTTTGGCGGTTTTCTGGTATACTTGGACCATTTATCCATGTGCATTACTCAGGTCTCATGTTAAGTTATTATTTGTTTTATTAATAATATTATTATTATTATTATTATTATTATTATTATTATTATATTAGATGAAAAACAGTCTACAAGAAACAATTGAGATACTATCTGGGTCCCCACTCTTTTTGCAATAACAAAGCCAACTCGAGTAAAGATATGAGCAGCAGCGCGTCTCCCAGCATCTTGAGACATCGAAATCTTCTGAATGCCTTTGAGTAATGCAACAACACCCTCCTCCAACTCCCCCAGCGAAGAGAAAGAGAAGGGTAAGAATTATTATTATAATTATTATTATATTAGATGAAAAATAGTTTATAAGAAATTAGTGGGCAATGGAGATATTATCTAGGTCCTCACTCCTTTTGCAGTAACAAAACAAAGATATGAGCAACAGCGCGTCTCCCAGCATCCTGAGACACCGAAATCTTCTGAATCCGTTTGATTAATGGAACAGCACCCACCTCCAACTCCTCCGGCGAAGAGAAAGAGAAAGATAAGAAACCATAACCCCGCGCCTCCAACATCTGGAACTCTCACCCTAAAACATACGGCGCTGGATCTCGCGCTTGCCGGCTTTGCAGCAACACCCATGGTCTCATTAGGAAGTATGGTATTATGTGCTGCAGACAGTGCTTCAGGGAGAATCACACACAAATTGGCTTTATTAAGTACCGTTGAGTTGAGAATGGCACTCCTACTACAACTTCCGAGCTAAAAAATCGAGATATGGTTCTCTTTTTATTTTTATTTTTTTATCTAGCCTCAAGGTTTCTGTTTGATGATATGGATGTCATGAAAATTATTTTTCTGGTCTATCTTCTTTCGGAACTGTCGTTTCTTTGATGAACTATCTTGTTGCGTTTTATGCTTTTTATTGTTGAACCTGGAATTTTATTTGTGAGGAGCAGTTATTTTTGGGACCTGATATTTTCAGGATGTAATGTTTTGAAAAATCATTGAAGCTCGATTTAAAGTAAAAAAAAAAAAAAACCCCGCGCCTCACACAAGACCTGATACTTGGCACATTTGCGCCGAGCAACATCAGCCACAACCCGTCCACGCGCATAGTCAGCCATAGCAGACTGGGTTAAGGGGGAGGAACCAGTCAAATCCACACACACATCCCGCCCCTTGTCCCAAGAATATAACAAAAAATCCACAGGACGACGGGGCTTGTCCTGCCCGTCGACCAAACCAACATCCACTTCCTTAGCTGCTGAAATCCCACACCGGAAGCAGATATCCAAGAGGGTGTCACGAACCAGGTTGTGGCGATGCTTAACCCCAACAGTACCAGAGCAGGACACGACATGATCGCCGAAGATGTCGCCATGAAAGACCCGAGAACAGGCAGAGCACGACCGAGATACCGAAAACAGGGGAATACCTAGCCGCTAGCTCAGGACACTGCGATAAGTCCGCCCATTCATGGTCTGCCTTAATCCAGAGATAGGAACCGCCAGAAGTCAATCAGAAGTGTGCCCATCCTGTTGGGACTTCCATAATGCAACCTCTCGGGTGGTTAAAGAGTAGTCGGATTCAGCAGTAGCAACCACCTTCGCGAAATATATATCTGTCACTTTCTTTATAAGATTGGGGGCAACAATCTCACTCGGATGACGTATGATATCTATTGTGCCGCAATTTATACGCCTCGACGGCGATCGGTATAAGGGCCGAGCGACCGAGTCCACGACCAAATGAGCTACGACGAACTTGTCAAAATGAAGGTAGCGGTCCACCTTCGAGTATCTAGCGATCGACTCCCAAGGCGATCGCCTTTTGGCACCTAGCGATCGACTCTGGTGCCCGACCTAGGACGACCGCCCTGTACCACGAACAATGCCTTCGTCCGTCAAAGTCTACGAAGACTGGATCACAAAGCAAGCGCCCATGTGCAGATCCGCGAAAGGCGCCGCAGAACATGGATCGTTGACCACAGCCTGTCACCACCGTCTCACCTACCGACAGACCCGCCGAAAGGTACAAGGTGGGACCTCCCCGGGACAGCGACTCAAGACGCGTGCAGACTTCTCATTGGTCCGCACAGCTGGCTGCCAGCAGCAGCCACGGACTTTAAGGAGACCAACCCATGTGCTAAAGACGATCGCCCACTTATTATAATACAGCAGAGGCGATCGCCCAGCAACTCCCAGTGCTATAAATAGAGAACCCTCCAGCAACTGGAAAAAGGTTCCTCTCAGTTGGCAACCACGTTAAGAATACATACACACTTTCAGACTCTCGACTTCCTCTCTTGAATCTATCTCAGGATTTCTCTCTCAGCACCTCTCAACCAGAAGACGGTCGGCAGAGGCAAGAGCTCCCTGCAGTACCGATTCGAAGAGACTCGCAAGCCCAGGAGCTCAGACATACAGCTAATACACACTGTGAGAGACCGTCGATTTCTCACAGTCGTCACAGCACCCCATCGTTGTTACATGAACTCGCAGAGCATCATATCTGGTTCTTCCGGCAATCTTCACGCTCGATAGCTAAGATAACTAGGGTCTTTACACTCATTATAACTGCACTCTAACATTAATATTTGTACTCCAAAGTATTTGTATTAATAATATCTCGCGAGAGCATTCAAGCCCGGGACTAGCAACCCCGGCAAATCTTGTGTTATTTACTCTCTCCACGGACGTGCTCTCGCACTTTGTTTGCTATTCATCCATTCTAGCAATATCTATCTCCGGATAATATTTTGGGTAGCAATAATATCCGAACCCATAGTCTCAGTGAACACTCTCACAGCAGCATCAAAAGAAGCTCACAGGGCAACAATCCCGGAAGGATGAAGGAGCTTAGTCTGCAATGCAGCAGACTGTAGGCGAGACGCAAGAAAGGCATAATGAAGAACATCAGCAGCAGCATAAACACCAAGCCCTCCACAAGTGAATGAGGAAGTAGTGAGCCGCCACTGCCAATCGCCAAATCCAGGACCGGTCGCGGTAACAATCAAGTTAGAACGAAGCACCGCATCAAAATATAATTGGTCGTCCCAAAAACCAGAGAGGGGCAAGTACGCAAGGCAAAGTAGAGCTTAGAAATACTAGTACAAGCACGAAGAAGTAGCAAGTCGCACTGAGGGTCACCAATCCTCGCAACGGAATTCATAAGCTCTATTGTCCGGGTCACTCTCTTCAACACAAGCATGCTGTCGAAAGCGGGACACATACTGACCGGGATACCCAGGACCTTGACACCTCCGAAGGGCTGAGCTATAGTAGGGGGAAGATACCAGGAAGCCAACTCCGGGGATCCTGCGTAGGCCAAAAACCTCAGTTTTATCAACATTAAGGTGAAGTCCCGACTGAGGTCCTACTTCCATAATCAACTGCAGGACCTTCCTCACAACCAAAGTATCGCCAACAATAGTGCCATCATCCAAGTACTAAGCCTGTAAACACAAATCGAAGGAGTTTCGGATCAAACACACCAAGGGATGCAAAACTAAGAAACAGCAAAGGGCCTAAGGGGTCCCCCTGCTGAACCCCCTAAGAAGACAAAAGACTATGCTGCCCATAATACAACCGGACAGGAGCGGAATAACAAAAATCAACCCAGCGGTAGAGAACAGGGCAATGACGACGAACTTCACGTAACATAACTCCACGGTCGACCATGTTAAATGCGTTCTGGAAGTCAACCAACGACATGGAAAATCCCACATCATTGCCGCGCTTCTCAACAAACCGGTTCAAGGCATGCAAAATAGCCTCTCCTCCACCGGACACCCCGAAACCAAACTGAAGACCATCAAAACAACCACACAACGACGGTCCAACTAAAGCAGCACCAACCTTAGAGACAAGACGCCTCCAAACAGTGCCCACAACAATAGGACGAATACCATCACCTGGTTTAAGAAGCGGGGTGAGAGGAGCACTAGCAATGAACTCACCAGGACCTGCGGACACCGACCCTCAAGGAAAATATTAACCACCTCAGAGATAGAGGTGATCAAATCATCAGAAATAGCAACGGCATCCCCACTGAAACAATCTAAGAGATGTTGAGCACGAAGACCATCCCACCCACAAGAGGCGCCGCATGGAAAACTCCCAATCACGTCCAAAACAACAGCCACAGAAACAATAAGAGGAGGATGGTCTGGGGGTAAAGACGGCATGACGGGGAATGGAGCTAGTGGGTGCTTATCCCGCAAGACCTCCAAAGTATCGTCACAGTAAAGAGCAACACCCGACGAAGAAGGCACCCTAACCGCAGCGGTATAATGACCATCACTAATTTTCCGCCTACGCTGTCAAATATTAAGCTCCTCCAAGTTTCCGACCTCGTCCGCCCCAAACGAAGGAGAAACCTCGGCTAAAGCCTCCCGCAGAAGCTGCAGGCTAGCACCAGGCTCGCCCCAAGTACGAATGGCACGGATAATACTCTCCTCCTGACGTGACGTAAGATCGCTGACCGACACTCAAGATTGATCCTCGCCCCAAGTACGAATGGCACAACTATATTATTATTATTATTATTATTATTATTGAGTACTTGATTTTGATCAAATAAAGTTATTGTTTCTTTTAGGGATATTTTGAGAATGCAATCCACATTTTACCATATAATTTGAGATTGCAACCCACATTTTACAATAGGGCTTCTTGCAACCCTCTGTTAGATAAATCCGTTTGCCAACATTAATTATTTGCCAAATTGGCATTTTTGCCACAGGAAGAATATAACCATTGGAAATCAGCCTATAAATACCAGCCTTCCCAAAACAAGAAGAACAACAACAATTTTAGCAAAAAACGGAGCAAAGCCATTGTGGAGAAGAAAAAAAAAATAGAAAAGGCTGAAAATCACAAGCAACAACAAAAATATTTCCATTGTGGAGAAGATGGTCACCGGGCTAAATCATGTAATTTGAAAGACTTACCTTGCGTAAATGGGTGCCCTGAGAAGATGATCTTGCTTAGGTCTCGTCAAAGTGCAAGCTTCAATTGTAGGTTCCTCAAATGTAGAGGCCAACCTCAATGCAAGGCATTCCGATGTATTGATTCACCAAGCAACAAGTAGCAGGAACAAGCAACAACAAGCAAGAACAAACAACAACAAGCAACAAGCAACAACATGGCTAATGTAAAAGTAACAGTGGAGGAAAATGGCAAAAAAGTGACCTATGAAGACTTAGTTGATGATGCAATAGAGTTAATGAGCAAAAAATTATCCATGTAATCCAAAAAGTAGTAGTACTAGTACTTATGCTAGCATGTGCATCTAGTAGGCATAAAACCTAAAAAGTATGTATTCTAGTCTACCCATATATAAAAAGGAATGAAATTCCATAGTTATTCCCCCGCCCCCTCCTCTAGCACCAACACCCCTACCACCTCTTGAACCAGCAACCATGCCTCTTGAACCAGCAGCCCTGCCCCCTCTAACCCCTCTGCCTGCTGTACTACGTCCTGCACCCCTGCCAACACCTACATTTACACCGATTCCGCCCCTGCCAGCACCCACATTCACACCCCTACCTCCTATGTTTCATGCATCCCTGCCACCCTTACCTCCTCTGTTTCCAGCACCCCTTGCTATTGGTCCTCCTTGGCAACTCCTCTTGTTATGACCAAATCCACCACACTTAATACACTTCTTCAGATTTTTCTTCGCATGTTCATGTAAGGCCCTGTTCTTTTGGACTTATTTTGATTTTGATTCGATTCGATTCGATTCGAGTCCATTCGATTCGATTCGATTCGATTTTAGGTCCATTCGATTGATTCGATTAAGTCAGTCCATTCAGTTCACTTTAGTTCAGTTCAGTTCTTCTTCTTACTATTATTATTACTCTTAATTATTATTATTGTTATTATTACTAATAATATTACTATTATCGTTGTTGTTGTTGATTACTATTATTATTTACCATTATTATTATTATTATTATTATTATTATTATTTACCCTTAATATATATTTGATTCGATTTAGGTCGAGTCCATTCGATTCGATTCGATTCGATTCGAATCCATTCGATTGATTGATTCGATTCAATTCAATTGATTCGATTGAATTCATTCAGTCCCAAAGAACAGAGCCTAACTCCCTTTCATCAACACCTGGAATCCAATTATTTTTTGGCCTTCCAGCTCCCCTAGTCATGATTGGAGGTAAAACTACTTCATTCCCCTATATTCTCCAATGCTATACCTCGTGCATGCCAAGCTTTCCAGTAATTAATCTTACAAGTATACCTGGGTTAAACAAATAAGCCATTAAATCTAATCTAAATATAGTATGAAGTATAAGCCAAGTTTACAAATAATCTAAATGGTTAAGTATACCTGTGCCACACTAAATTAACTATATCTCTGGGAGTGAAGCTTGCATGATGCATTTTCATATCAGGTTAAATCATCTTTGCAATCCACTTGGCATTTGCCAAGCAATTTTTGTCATCTCTAGCATTTTCACATGTGTGCTCTTCTTGCAATCCATTACATCTAGCTGTGTGTCCATCATTTAACCTTCTGACATAGCACCTCCATGGACAGGTCTTAACTTTACAAACACAAATCAGTTTATTCACCAAATTCACCTTAAACCTTATCTCAAACTTCTTCTTGATTCCATACAACCTCAAGTAATTCCTACTTTCTTCTATTGTATTCCATTCTTGACCTACAAATAAAATGACATCACTCCCCCAATTAACAGTTGCTACTTTACTTTGATGTTTCTCTGTACAATCAAATGTCTCCTTCACAACATCATGAAACTGAAATTCATCCTCTGTCAAATCAGTTGGTCCTTCAGGCTCCAAATCAGCTGGTTCTTCATCATTAGCAATATCATCATCTTTGTCTGGGTTATAATCTTCATCACTTTTTGTACATCAAATTCAGACCCAACTTCATCAACATCTTGATCTTTATCACAATCTGTTCCAGTTCTCACTTCATCCTCAGGCTCAATTTGGTTTAAGTTCAGCTCTTTACTTGTGTTCTCCCTTAGAATGTGCTCTGTTTCATGCTTTGAATCCTCAATTTGGTGTTGACTTTCAAATTGACTATGAAACTGAGTTTGAAACTGACTTTGCTGCTCTTCTTCAGGCTGAATCTGAACCCTGTTCACTGATTGTGTAGCCTCTGAATCTGATACTCTTTTCCTCACTTGTAGTTTTTCAGTCCCTACAAAGGTTTTCAAATGTTAAACAATGTACAATATTAAACAATGTTGAATAGTTGAATATAAAAAATTAACAATTACTTAAATTCAGCAGTTGTTCAAATGAGTCTTGGGAGACATCATACTGAAAAGGTGTGAGATCAACATACAAATCTCCAAATGGCTGACTTTGCACAGCTATTGGTTCAGCCTCAACATCTTGTTGTACAAGTGGTGGCTCAGCCTCAACATTTTGTTGTACAGGTAGTGGTTCAACCACAACATCTTGTTGTTCACTCACTGAAACAGGGGTAGCAAATGGTACTTTAACTTTGTTGTTACCCAAAATATTATCCGGAGATAGTATTGCTGGAATGATCGAGTAACAAACAAATGCGAGAACACTTCTGTGAGAAAATAGATAACACAAGATTTGCCGGGGTTGTTAATCCCGGGCTTGAATGCTCTCGCGAGATGTTATTAATAAATATACCGTCGAGTACAAATATTAGTGTTAGAATATATTACAAGGAGTGTAAAGACTTCTAGTTATCTAGGCTTTAGAGCGCGTAGATTGCCGGAAGAACCAGATAGATAAATCTGTGAGTTCTTGCTTGGGATATATGATGAATGTGTATGAATATCACTATGAATGTATAAGTGGTTGCCAAAAGAGTCTTTGATTCTCTCTTTCGTGTGTATTTTGCACTGAATTCGTAGTAAATTCGCCTCCCTTTGGCTGCTGCAGTGAGTTCTCTATTTATAGGGGACAAGGTAGTTGGGACCCCTCAGGCGATCGCGGGCGACCGCCTTTTTCTATATTATAATAAGGTGGCCGATCGTCCCGTCACGTGAAATTTGTTCCCTTAAAGTGCAGGGCATTTCTTTGGAGCCCATTGTGCGAGCGATGGGGGGCGGCCACGCGTCTGGGTAGGCTGTCAGGAGGACCCACTTTGTACCTTTCGACGGCCTTGTCGGTAGGTGTGGTAGGTGACAGGCTGGGGTCAAAGGTCATATTTGTCGGTATCCTTTGAAGATCCGCACGTGGGCCACCGTCCAAGATTCGGTCTTCGACGACTTTGACGGATGCTGGGTCCATACGTGGCACGAGACGATCGCCTCTGGTTCGCTCATTAAAGACGATCGTCAGATATCAAAAGACGATCGCTGGGTACCAAAAGACGGTCGCCGTATTGTGCCGAACTCTAGGAGTTTGTCCAGAGTATGTCTTCCATGGTTGGCTTCTCTGATCGTGATGCCGATCGCCTATCGAGGCGTATTAATCGCCGCACAACAATTGCCCCCCAGCTCGCCTCGATGTTGAAAATACGGGGTGAGGTGGCACTGTTGGCGATCGCCAATGTTTAGCCGATCAGCCGATCTGAATTCAAATCTGGACGTTCTCTTTTCGCGCCGGGAGCAGCGGGAAATGAAGGCGGGCTTTCTAAAGTGGCAGGGACACGCGTCGCGCCGCTGTTGGGGGAGTCCGACGGTTTGTCAGACTTGTCGGCTGGCGTGCCCTCGAAAAGACGCGTACGCAGGATTCCAGGGCAGCATTTAATGTGTCCCCACGTGACGGCTGCGATCCAGCCCTCGAGGTTTCTCCTATTTGCATTTAGACCCCTGCCTCCATCTATAAAAGGGCCAGGGCTTCTTCTCCTTCACTCTTTACGCGTCCTTGCATCCATAGCCGAAACTCTGCAAAAATTTCGGGAGCTTCTTGTGCCGATCTTCTTCTTTTCTCTAGGTAAGAAAAATCAATCTTCTATCTCCCTCTTCTTTTCATAATATGTCGGGAGGATCCAAAACCTTCGAGGCCGGAAGTTCTTCCGCCGCCGCAGCGTCGCCTAAACGGGAGGAGATTCCCGTTGGAGTGGATATGGAGATGGCCGTTGAAGCTATTCGTGCGGGGATTGCACCCGCAGAACTCGAAGAACTTTTCAACGAGGCCGAAGTGGCGAGGACGGCGGCGACGGCGGAGCAGGGGGGCTCGCCGGTGGATGAGGATGATTTGGTGCGGGCGGCCTGGGAACGAGAGAGTAGATTCGGCCCTGCCTATGTGGCTTTCGCTCAGATGATGGAAGCGATCGCCGGACCCTGTCCGGAATTCGACTTCAAAGCCTACTCCGCCGCCCACCCTTACGAACATGTGAAGCGGACGGTTTTTCGGGCCGCCGTCCCGTCTCCGTGGACTCTCGGAAAGATCCGGAGTACGGCGACCAAGAAAGACCTGAGCCGTTGGAGGGCCAAATATCACATCCCTTCTGACGTTTCCTTGCACGTGCCCTCGGAGAATGAACGTGCCGATCAACCGCCCGAGGATATGGTTGCCGTCAGCGAGATGATTATGGAGGCCGGTCTGCGATTTCCTCTGCCATTCGCCGTCTCCTACTTGCTGATCGCCTGGAATTTGGCGCCTCTTCACCGACGCCGAGCGGCAGCTACAGGTCATGTGCACGTTGACACTGTTTGGCGGTCACCGGTTGTTCCGCCTCCTTACTGCACTTGAGATGAATTATCTGTTTAAACTGGCCGCGCAGAAAGGGTCGATCGGCGGCAATCATATCCAAGGCCGAATGGGGAGAGTGGTCCTCGGTGTTCCGAGCAAGACCAGGGGTGACCTGGCTAAATGGTGCTGGATCGGCGGGGCGTGGCTATCGGCATCGAGTGACAGGCCGAATGAGGAGTTGGAGATCCCCACCACTTTCCGGGAGAGGAATCCGAGTAAGGATTTTAACTCTCCCCTTGATTGAGCTTGTCTTGGACTGATCTAATTTTGTTTTCTTTTTGCAGGACCTCTCGTTCCAGCGATCGGCGACCTTCCATTCGATTTCTTGATCGTTTGGGAGTGGATCCGTGCCTTGCCGGATTCCTTTATTGACGTTCGCTCACTTGGTAACGAAGCTCATCGGTTGGGGGCTCGATTGTTTTGCTTCCCCCGTCACTTGAAAGTTCCCGGTATGAGCTTAAGTGGAGCTTCCTTGCTTGGCGATCGTCTCCAGGAGGTCGTATCGTTTAAGTTGTTGTCTAACTTGTTTGTACCTCTTCTTTGACAGAGGTCCATTTTCCCCGATTTGCCGAGCCACCGCCAGAGATTGCTATGTCGAATCCAGGTCTCATCGGTCGCCTTCACTTGGGCAAGAAGACTGGTCGCGTTCCTGCGACGACGTCTCGCCCTGCTCCGATGATGAGGCCTGCAGAGGTGCCGGTCGCCGAGCCGGTGGTTTAGGGAGAGGAACAGCTTCAGCGCCGCAAGAGGCGGAGGTCGGAGGAGTCCCCGCCGATTACTGAGGCGGATGTATCCATTCTTGAGCCTCCGTTTGCTGCGGCTCCTATTTCTGCCATCCCGATGACGGAGCGATCAGGCCCTAGGCCCTCGGCGCCCGGTGTAATATCCGCAATTTTCGATTTTTGGTAAATTTCTTTTTTTTTGGTCGGAGTCTGTTTTGACGACTCTCTCATGACCGTTCCGTCATTCGGAGAATATTTAATTCTGCACTTTTTGTCATCCGAGTTTGTTTGGTCTTGCTTTGTTGAGTTAGTGCTTTTTAACGACTTTTCGCGCTTGAGTTCGGTTCTTGCGAATCTCGTTGAAAGCTGTCGTTTGGGGTTTCGTAAGTTCATTTAACGTTGTTATACGTGTTGTGAGCTTCGGTTTGATTATTCGTTGTCGTATGGTGATTTTCGGGCATTTGGGGCATTTTCGTAATTTCCCAAAGTTTGGGGTAATTACCTTCCGTTGTCGAATTTCGAGCCTTGGGTGGTCGGAATCGTGTGTTCTACTAGCTCTTAGATTCGTCTTTGTGAGTACTTCGTAACCGTATCTTCGGTTCGTATTGAGTTCGGGTTTCGGTGTCGTTTTGTTGAGTTCGGGATTACTAGCGACTTTTCTAAGTATGAGTTCGACTTTGTTAGATCACCATTAATTTTTGGTAACTCCAAAAATTCTAAATCTTTACAATATTATAGAGCATCGAGTTAGCTTTCCAATGGTTCGAGCGGTGAGTCAATGGTCAGGACGAGAGAGTTATGGTCGTTTTAGCTCACCCGCTCATTTTTTCGATTATTGGCGATCACTCTGGCCGAACTCGGCCGTGTCGTCCGACACGGCCCGTGCCGTACTCGTCCGGAAATGCGAAGTCTCGCCTCGGGACCCGGCCGTGTCGTGCAGCACGGCCGTCGAACTCTTCCGGATAGGCGAGCAATTGCCCGGGCCTTGGCCGTGTTCGAGGACACGGTCGAGTCGTCTTGAAATCATTGTCGGACGGGTCACTATCGGAAGGCCCCTCCGCGCCGCGGCCGTGTCTAGCGGGACACGGTCGAGTCCTCGCCCGGCCGGATGCGCGCCACGGCCGTGTCGGCGGACACGGTCGAGTCTGTCGGCTATTTAAGGCCCAGTGATCGTTTTTTCGCCATTTTTCTCCTTCTTCTACTTCTCTTCGGTGAGGTTGTTCCTATCATGGAGAGATGTTGTTGGTCAATAAATCCATGAAGTCTTGGAGTTCATATCATCAATCATCCATCCTATAACATCCTTTGATCGAGCGAATCAGGTCAGATTTTCTAGAAATCTAATTTTGGGGATTTTGGGTATTTTGTTCGATTTCGTCCGTTTAATCCGATTTAACTTAGTATTGTGATGGATTGATGATTATTTAGATGTATTGTATCATTTCCCTTGTTATCCCATGGTTGGATCGTATCGATTCGTTGTTTTGGTCGAGTTCTTGGCCAGCGCCTTGAAGGTGTCGGTAAAATGTCATAGAGGGTTTTCGGGCGTTCTACGATTATTCTTCCTCGTATGATCGATGATTTATTGAATTTATGTTGTTAGGGTCGAATTCTTGTGAAGAACTCGAGTGAAACCCTTCCGTTCGTTGTCTTCTTCGTGGTTCAAGCTTCACGTCGAACCGTGTTCTTGGGATCTTGATAACGTTTATTAAGGCAAGTATACATTTATGATTATACGTTCTCGACTTTGAAAGTATGAAATATTGATGGTATGATTATTTCTAGCCACTCCGGGGGCCTATGGTCCTCGAGGGTCTCGTAGCCTGCAGTGCGATTCCATGGTTGATATGAACGAACCGTTTCTACGGCATTCATATGAAATAATGTTGGCATGTAATGAACGAACCGTTTGACGGCATTCCTACATGTAACGGCGTATGATATGAACGAACCGTTTCTCGGCATTCACATACGTCTTGAGATTTTAGTTATTAGGAATACTAGTCTTACATTGATGAATTGCGGATATTGATGAATTGTGGATTACATTTACTTTATTGTCGAGGAGTATTATGTTTCATATTGTTATACTTGCACTAGCTATTCGACGGCTAACCCCTTTATGGGGGAAATACGTTTCATGTATTTTAGGTTCCAGGAGAGCGGACAGACGGGTACCGGGTCGGCGTGAAGATGATGGGCAAGTGTGATACTGTGTCTTGTCTCCGATTATTTTCTTGGATTCCTCCATTCAGTGTTGTTGTACTGGAATGGATTTTTAAATACTCGAGTATTGTATTTCAGTTTCCTTGATGTTAGGCTGTGTTGCCGAGGTATTGATTTGTGAAGTGATGTATATGTTTTCGTTGGTTATGGTTTTGAATACCATTTGTATCGTCTTCCTTTCTTTTGTGTGTAGACCTTATCGGTCAAGTTTATAGTTCCGCGTATGTTTAGTCTTGTGGGTCCCACGGCGGGGCTCACGGCGCTGTAATATACCCTGAATAACTTGGGGGTGTTACAGAATATGGTATCGGAGCTTAGGTTTATGGATACCTAGGCTGTCGGTCTTTTGGGTCGATTGAGTTGTCATTTGCCCACAGTATCACTACTCTGCCATCATCACAGTGCGACCGGTACTTGTAAGTCCTTTCACTCTTCTTGTATTTTTTTTTTCTTAATCGTTTCGTTTATAGCTTGGTAATCTTGGGAATTGGTCACTTCGAGAATGTGCGATTTGGATTATACTTACGCACGTATGTGCCCTTCAGAATGTTGGCTGAAAGTAGGAAGAATCGTGGCTGTGATCATGGACGTGAACCATTCCTTGAGATTTTGTTAAATTGCTAATTGCGATATTGGTGTGTAACGGTATTATGTTGAGACTTTGTTTAGGAGTCGCATGCTAGTATCACGGGAGATCTTCGTCTTCACAGACCTGTAAGTATGTTGTTCGGATTATTCGAAAATTCTTGGTTATCTTGGTGATTTTGGATTTTCCGTTGAAATGTTGTTTGTGCGAGTGATTGCAAGTTTCGAGGACGAAACTTATTTTTAAGGGGGGTAGAGTGTAATACCCCGATTTTTCGGATATATTTTTTTTCGTTTATATATTGGATATCGTGGATGGTTAATTATGCTCGAGGACGTTGTGAACGTATGACAATGTTATTGAATTGAGTATATGTATTGATTTTGCCGTATGCTCGTATTTGGTATGTCATGACTTTGGACAGGAATTGTTGAAATTGGCTAAGTATGGAATTATTACGTACGTTAATAAGGTGAGATTACGTACGTAAGATTGACATGGTTACGTACGTTAAGACTAAGGTATTACGTACGTAACGAAGGCATCGGACGAACCGAGTCTGGTCGGCGGGTGGGACCTGTTTCGGCAACTTTCGGCGGAGGATGTTGACGGTGAGTCAACGTCGTGTTACGTGCGTTATACGGGGCGTGTTACGTGCGTAACACAACCATTATCTTGTAGAAAGTCAATGGTATATTACGACGTTATATGGTATGGGTTACGTCGTAATGGGTACGCGGAATGAGGCGGTGAGTTGGTTACGTGCGTTATGGATATTGGATTACGTGCGTTAAAGTTGTTACGTACGTTAAGAAAGGACACTTAAATGCGTAATGAGAGTGCAATTTATATATTGAAGTGTTGCCTTTCATTCCTCTCACGATCCTTTGAGATATTTCTCTCAAAACTCGTCCCTCTTCACTTTTAAGAGTGTTCTAAACACTTTTAACATGATTGTGAGCTTGGAATCATGGAATTAGAGCTTGGTTATGGAACTATTGTTGATTCTTGAAGTGATTTCTTGTGTTATCCATATTCTATGAGGTTTATGTTGAAGGAAGATAATGATATGCTTTGAATATGTTGATTATGATTATGGAATCATAGAGATCTTGATGTTCTTGAGGCCATATGATGACTAAGATGATTTAATGATTCTTGGAATGGAGTTCAATTATTCTTTCTTCGTGGTTCGTCCATACAAGGTAATCCTCATATCCCTTTGATAGTGGCTCATTTTTTCTTTTTGGATTACTACTTGGGAGGGAGTATGTTGGGAATCGTGTATTTTGATGTTCGTCTTATTTCAATGAAAATGCATAAATTGGACTGTACTTTTATCCATTGCGTGAGTATTTTTGAAATGGATTTTGGTATTTTGCCAATGAAATTTTATTTTGTAAAACCGATTCCCTAAATTGAGTTTTGGCATTTTAACCTTGATCGTTTTGACGGTATTTGGAAAATGATTTTTTTAGTATTTGAAAATATTTTACCGTCATCGGTCTTTTTGACATTTTGGAATGACGTGGAAATTGTGCTTAGCACGGTAAATCCTTGTGAGAAGGGTTTACGGCGTGTAATATTCGGGAGGATGCAGGGTGTTACAATTATGGTATCATGTGATAATGTTATACGAGATTTATTGGAATTGTAATAAGAGATTTCGGATGTTGATATGATCATTGAGATCTTCTTCATATAGTGATAAGGGTTTTGTTGCGATTCTTGAGATTGTATGAATGACATGATGAAGAAAATGGTAACATGGAGATATATACCTCGGATATGTTGTTCTGAACGTGATTTCGGATATTTCATGTTCTTGAAGAACTCTTGAATTATACGAGGTGATGAAATTTTTTTTAGAAGTGTTGATGTTTTGAAAATGAATATGGAATATTCATATCTAGAGCTAAACTATGTGTTGGAAATAATATTCGTATAGGAATACGAATGTGATTATGAGTTTGATGAGACTATTATTCATCTCTGAATTTGGAAGCCCATACGTATGGAGCAAATATTCAAATCGAATGATTGGATTGTTTGATAACCTTTTTAATATGATTATCTATTGTTTTGAACCAGTCGGATGATTCGAATTGATGACGGTTATAAGTAAATTTTAACGATGGATTTACGAGAAGGGAACCTTGTCAATTCGTATTTAAGAATTGAGTTTGGAACATTTAGACCCTTATTATTGGTCCGAATTGGTTGCTGATATGATCATCATATTTCGACTCGTATTGTGGACAGGATTTGTAAGTGTCTGAGTTGGATTGTTCAGACTGTGATTAGTCGAGATATGGTAAAACGATTGAGTTCGTGGTTTGGTGGTATTGATATTGGTCGTCATCGAACCGGTTGATCATCAATTCTTCGTTTTACAATAAGGTATGATGTTTGATCGTGAATTATGACTGTTGTGTTGCGGTTAAGGTTGAAGGGTTCGTAGATTAACTTGGTCGAGACTGAGGGAATTCGTAAGACGAAATCAACTGAATTGGTAGCGACGTTGTATTGATATCGAGACAAGTTTTATACTCGTACTAATCAATGAGACTAATGTTATCGTGTAGGCGTACGATTGTGTGTATCATTTTGGGACTTGGCCTCTTTATGATTGTATTGATGTCAAGGGATTGGTTGACACGACGCCGTCGGCAAATTATGCCAAATGTTACTGTTGTTTGTAAATGGCGATTCAAGGCATTACGATACTTGTTGGTAAAGTTGCTATCGATAGCGGTTCGCGGTATCGATGTATCGATTATTATTGTTCGCGATTAATGTCGTTACGAGACATCGTTGAATCTTTGTCATCGAATGGATGCATTGCTATGATGTTGCGTTAACCGATTGGGGACGTTTGATATATCCTTTTGTCATCTCCGTTTCGGTGGTCGGTTTAAGACACCGGGACATCTATTCTATCGTATCATTGATTATCGATTGACCGTTCTAGGGTAATCGAGGTATTGGATTGGGATTATCGAAGATAATTCCCATCCGTTGTCGAAGATACTCTCATCCGTTGTATCGTTGTTATCAATTGGCCGACTCAAGGCAGCACACTATTATTCTTGGGAACTCGGTAATTTTGTGATCGTTGAGGGTTGAGGATTTTTCGAATTGTGGTGTTGTGATTATTGCCGTGTTAATCGGTCCTTAGGGAATTCTGATCCCAGGATGGTTGTTTTGAATATCGTTGGTCGTGTCGATCTTTCATTATTCGTGTGTCATCGTTCACTTGGTGAGTCGTATGATCCGTATTGGATGTTTTATCCATTGAGTTTCGTTGTCATGTTGTATCGTGGCATATCTGGAATCATGTCTGCGTGCCGATTGGTTATGTGTAAGATTTTTAGCCAGGCACCCGATGGTCATGCGTGGATATTTCCGCATTGGACCGTGCACACGAGACGTAGTTCTTGAGGCTAATTAGGTACATTGTCACACGTATATTCGGATTCCGTATACGGGGTGGACATGTGCGGACACATTTCTGATCGGGCGTCTTGTGATGTCCCTCTTGAGCTTTATTGATTGATCGTTCGTAGTCCATGTTGTATTGGATATGTCCGACGATTTGCGGGGTTGTTCATACGCCGAGGGTATGTCAAGCGATCGAGTTTGCTTCTTTGAGATCTGTATTGTGATGATTCTGACTTTGGTGTTCGGCTTCGAGCCATTGTGATGTATCGGTATTTCCGTTGGAGCCTTCGGGCATTGTGAATTCGTATCTTTTCGGCATTGGTTTGGTTTACCTTCGGGTAATGTATTGTTGTGTTCTATATTGATGATTCGCCGTTTGGGCGTATGTTTGATTCTTGTGCATCTCGTTGAGTATTTTACGGCGGGATGTTGCTCCTCCTACTTATTTTAAGTTTCGGACGAAACTTCTTTTAGGAGGGTAGAATGTAATATCATAATTTTCGATTTTTGGTAAATTTCTTTTTTTTGGTGAGTCTGTTTGTGACTCTCTCATGACCGTTCCGTCATTCGGAGAATATTTAATTCTGCACTTTTTGTCATCCGAGTTCGTTTGGTCTTTGCTTTGTTGAGTTAGTGCTTTTAGCGACTTTTCCGCGCTTGAGTTCGGTTCTTGCGAATCTCGTTGAAACTATCGTTTGGGGTTTTTCGTAAGTTCATTTAACGTTTTTATACGTGTTGTGAGCTTCGGTTTGATTATTCGTTGTCGTATGGTGATTTTCGGGCATTTGGGGCATTTTCGTAATTTCCCAAAGTTTGGGGTAATTACCTTCCGTTGTCGAATTTCGAGCCTTCGGGTGGTCGGAATCGTGTGTTCTACTAGCTCTTAGATTCGTCTTTGTGAGTACTTCGTAACCGTATCTTCGGTTCGTATTCGAGTTCGGGTTTCGGTGTCGTTTTGTTGAGTTCAGGATTACTAAACGACTTTTCTAAGTATGAGTTCGACTTTGTTAGATCACCATTAATTTTTGGTAACTCCAAAAATTCTAAATCTTTACAATATTATAGAGCATCGAGTTAGCTTTCCAATGGTTCGAACGGTGAGTCAATCGAGTCGGACGAGAGAGTTATGGTCGTTTTAGCACACCCGCTCATATTTTCAGGTATTGGCCGATCACTGCCGGCCGGACTCGGCCGGGTCGGGCGACACGGGCCGGGCCGTACGCGACCGGAAATGCGAAGTCTCGCCTCGGGACCCGGCCGTGTCGTGCAGCGCGGCAGTCGAACTCTTCGGATAGGCGAGCAGAAGCGCGAGGCCTTGCGGCCGTGTTCCAGGACACGGTCGAGTCGTGCCGAGTCGATGTCGGACGGGTCACTATCGGAAGGCCCCTCCGCGCCGCGGACGTGTCTAGCAGGACACGGTCGATTCCCTGCCGGCCAGATGCGCGCCACGACCGTGTCAGGCGGACACGGTCGAGTCTGTCAGCCTATTTAAGGCCCGTGATCGTTTTTCGCCATTTTTCTCCTTCTTCTACTTCTCTTCCTTGGGGTTGTTCCTATCATGGAGAGATGTTGTTGGTCAATAAATCCATGAAGTCTTGGAGTTCATATCATCAATCATCCATCCTATAACATCCTTTGATCGAGCGAATCAGGTCAGATTTTCTAGAAATCTAATTTTGGGGATTTTGGGTATTTTGTTCGATTTCGTCCGTTTAATCCGATTTAACTTAGGATTGTGATGGATTGATGATTATTTAGATGTATTGTATCATTTCCCTTGTTATCCCATGGTTGGATCGTATCGATTCGTTGTTTTGGTCGAGTTCTTGACCGACGCCTTGAAGGTGTCGGTAAAATGTCATAGAGGGTTTTCGGGCGTTCTACGATTATTCTTCCTCGTATGATCGATGATTTATTGAATTTAAGTAGTTAGGGACGAATTCTAGTTAAGAAATTGAGTGAAACCCTTCCGTTCGTTGTCTTCTTCGTGGTTCAAGCTTCGGTCGAACCGTGTTCTTGGGATCTTGATGCGTTTATTAAGGCAAGTATACATTTATGATTATGCGTTCTCGACTTTGAAAGTATGAAATATTGATGGTATGATTATTTCTAGCCACTCGGGACGCCTATGGTCCTCTAAGGGTCTCGTAGCCTGCAGTGCGATTCCATGGTTGATATGAGCGAACGTTTCTACGGCATTCATATGAAATAATGTTGGCATGTAATGAGCGAACCGTTTGTGGCATTCCTACATGTAACGGCGTATGATATGAACGAACCGTTTCTACGGCATTCACATACGTCTTGAGATTTTAGTTATTCCGGAATACTAGTCTTACATTGATGAATTGACGGATATTGATGAATTGACGGATTACATTTAGTTTATTGTCGAGGAGTATTATGTTTCATATTGTTATACTTGCACTAGCTATTAGACGTCTAACCCCTTTATGGGGAAATACGTTTCATGTATTTCAGGTTCCAGGAGAGCGGATGAGGCAGTGCAGGTCGGCGTGAAGATGATGGGCAAGTGTGATACTGTGTCTTGTCTCCGGTTATTTTCTTGGATTCCTCCATTCAGTGTTGTTGTACTGGAATGGATTTTTAAATACTCGAGTATTGTATTTCAGTTTCCTTGATGTTCCGGCCTGTGTTGCCAAGGTATTGATTTGTGAAGTGATGTATATGTTTTCGTTGGTTATGGTTTTGAATACCATTTGTATCGTCTTCCTTTCTTTTGTATGTAGACCTTATCGGTCAAGTTTATAGTTCCGCGTATGTTTAGCCTTGTGGGTCCCACGGCGGGGCTCACGGCGCTGTAATATACCCTGAATAACTTGGGGGTGTTACACCCGGCTCCCGGTCATCGGGCGGCCCGGCGAAAAAGGTGGCGATCGCTGAAGCGGAAACCTCTCGGGGCAAGCCTTATTTTGGTCGCGATCCCGAGCTGGTCAACAGGTAAGAAAGGATCAAAATTTTCTGAGTTAGGCATTCCGAGCAAGGTATAGGCTAACTCTTTGGTTTCTTTGGTTTGTGCTGCAGAGTTCGTCTTGCCGACCCGGACGTCGCTCCTATGGTGCTGGACTTTTTGTCGAGCAAGGCTCCGCAAACATCTCTCGACGTCCCTACTTACGTCCAGCAGGCTATCACCTCTCTTCCCAAGGCCTGGACGACCGATCTTGATGCGATCGCTCGTCGGCGATCTGGAGATGCCATGCATGCGACCGTTGCCCTGGCTCTCCATACGACGACGATGGCCGTCCAAGCCGCTAGGGATTTTGAGGGGCGAACCTCCACTGCTCGTCTCCATAGCGACCTCGAGGCCGCCCGGAATAAAAACATTGAATTTGCTAACCGGATCCAGTCTATGGAGAAGGAGTATGAGGAGACGGCCAAAAGGGCTAAACAGGACGTTGTCCGATTGAAGCAGGAGCTGAGCCGCTCTAAAGAGGCTGCCGACCGGTCCCGTGATAAGGAGAAGGAAACTCGCCAGAAGTATGCGACTTCGCAGGAGGAGGCGGCCGGGCTGAAGGCGATGGTGGATCGGCTCAGTGGTGAGCTGGAGGCGGCGAAGAAGGAGCTGGAGAAGGCCAAGGGTGAGAATGCCGCCAAGGTGATCGAGCTGGCGGAGGCTGAGAAGACGGCCGTGGATGTGAAGGGGCAGCTGAAGGCGATCGAGGCCGATCCCTACCTCAACGTTGCGCTCGTCGGTGAGTTCGCTTATTACTTGGCCTATGCTGACGCTGTTCGAGCCGCCAAAAAGGCAGGGATCGAGATCGGTCCCCTGATGGAGAGCTTCAAATCCTATGCCCTCGAGCATCCTCTGCACCCAGAGTTCTCCTTGCCGATCCTTGACTTTGTCGACTTCGGGATCGACTTGAGTTGGTATACTGGTAAACTCATTCATCCCGAGGCCGATGGGGGGGCCCAAGCCGATCCGCAACCTGAGGGCGATGACCAGCCGGCGGGGCCTTGAGAGACATTTTTGTTTTCCTCTGTAATTTGTACTTTTTTGTTTTTCTTTTGTAATGCCTTCTTTCAAAATAAGGGGTAGCATGAGCTTCTTTCAAAATCGAGTTTTTCAACTCGTCATTCGCCGGTACGGACAACCGATTCTTAAACCTCAAAAGTCCATCCTCGTGGACCACAAATCCAGGGGCTTTCCCCTGAGCCACATCCTCTCGGATGCGCAACAATGATGGGTCCGAACCCTAATTCTCTCGGATTTCCTCCTCGAGTGACGATGAAATCTCTAACATACAAAGGCCCTTTGAACTCGCTGAAGCGGACCTCGATCTCGGGTCTAAGGAATTCTATTTGAAGCTCCTACGAATTAAGCGGGCAAGCATCTGCTCCTGAACGGACTTACGACTCAAGGCGTCGGCGACAACGTTCGCCTTGCCCGGGTGGTAAAGGATCTCAATATCATAATCCTTGATTAGTTCTAACCACCGCCTCTGTCGCATATTTAACTCCTTCTGAGTAAATATATACTTTAAACTCTTATGATCGGTGAATATCTGGCAGGTAACGCCATAAAGATAATGACGCCAAATTTTCAAAGCGAACACCACGGCTGCTAGCTCAAGGTCGTGGGTTGGATAATTAATCTCGTAAGGTCTCAATTGCCGTGAAGCATAAGCAATAACCTTCCCATTCTGCATGAGTACACATCCGAGACCCTGTCTGGACGCATCACTATAAACCACAAATCCCTCCGTCCCCTGTGGCAAGGAAAGTACAGGTGCCGACATTAATCGGCTCTTGAGTTCCTCAAAACTCCGTTGACACGTCGGACCACGTGTATTTCTTATCCTTCCGCAAAAGGTTCGTCAAGGGTTGAGCGATTTTAGAAAATCCCTCCACAAATCGCCGATAGTAGCCCGCTAATCCGAGAAAACTTCTGATTTCCTTAACATTCTTCGGAGGTAACCAGTCTCGGATAGCCTCCGTCTTCTGAGGGTCGACACGAACTCCGTCTGATGAAATTACATGTCCGAGAAAAGTCACCTCGGACATCCAGAACTCGCATTTGGAAAACTTTCCATAGAGTTGCTCTCGTCTCAACACGTCGAGAACCTGATGAAGATGAATCTCGTGTTCCTCTCGGTTACGAGAATAAATCAAAATGTCATCGATGAAGACAACAACAAATCGATCCAAAAAAATCGATGAAGACCCGATTCATTAGTTCCATGAATACCGCAGGTGCATTAGTTAGTCCGAACGGCATAACTACGAACTCAAAATGACCATAGCGTGTTCGAAACGCCGTCCTCGCGATATCCGACTCTCGAATCCGCAGCTGATGATATCCAGATCTTAAGTCGATCTTGGAAAATACTGAAGCTCCCTGAAGTTGATCCAAAAGGTCATCGATACGGGGTAAAGGATACTTATTCTTGATTGTCACCCTATTCAACTCCCGATAATCGATACACAAGCGAAAAGAACCATCCTTCTTTTTGACAAACAAGACCGGTGCTCCCCACGAGACGCACTCGGTCGGATATAACCTTTCTCGAACAATTCTTCAAGTTGATTCTTCAACTCCGCATTTGGTCGGGGCCATCGTGCGGTGCCTTCGATATCGGAGGCGTGCTGGGCTCCAACTCGATCGTGAATTCCACATCTCTGTGGAGGTAAACCGAGTAACTCGTGCGGAAATACATCGGCATATTCTCTCACAATCGGAATATCCGACAACAATCTTGATGATTTTTCGGTTTTGGTCATATAGCACCAATAACCAACACATCTCGATCGAGTAACCGTCGCTTTCATCAAATTAATGACTTTACGAGCAGTAGGGATTACCTCCTGAAAAACACATTCGACCCCATCGTAAATGCGAAATGATAGTGACCATACGCTACGGACACTAATGATGGCATCATGACGATCCATCCAGTAATACCCAAGATGGCGTCGTCCCTCGGCAAATCTACTACGATTAGGTCCGCCGCCATACATGACCATGGCCAGATCGGACGATTACGAATCTCACGATTACCGATAATTCGTCTACCATCGGGTAGGCGATGACATAAGGCTCACAACTAGTAGCACTACCCAGGCGTAGTCTACTCAAACATGACTCGGAAATGAATGAATGAGATGCACCGGTATCAAAAGGGTACACACGAGTTGAGATAGAATATCGAGTGTACGAGATCATTCGGGCCTCGGGATCATCGGTCTTCTTCATCTCATAAATTCGGGGCTTAGGCCCCGAACCGACGCTCCGTCGATAGCTCTTAGCTCCGCCTTTAGCTCTGTCGTCTTAAACGCAGCCCGAGTGGCCTGATTACGCACCGCTGAATGACACAGGGGCTTGAGATGACGCCGGAGTGGGTTTAGAGTCCCTACGGCAAAACGGGCCCTATGCCCGACATTCCCATGATTGTGGCACGTGATGCATTTCGGACACTTAGTCTTGAAATGACCTGTTCCTCACGGTTGAAACAGTGATGGCAGGCGCCGCTCGTGGCCGAGATTCCGCGGGTTTAGGCGTCGTGGGAGGTCGCTCGAGAAAAAGTAGAGCCATACGTGGTTTCTTGAAAGTGGCGACTCGTCGGGTGATTACGGTTCTTGGACTTCTTGCTAGCAGACGAAGGTTCTTTGCTTAGCAATTTCCTTAGCCGTAAGCTCGTAAGTAAGAGCCTTCTCAATGAACTCGGCGAGTGGCACGATTATGATTAAATGGCGAAGTCTCATACGGGGTTTGACCTCTTCTTTGAAATACTTGATCTTGTCCGCTCGAGTGAATGATAGATGAGGCGAACGGAAGAAGTTCACGAAATTTTTCGGCGATGGCGAGAACATCATCATCCGCCGAAAGGTCGGGAGTGAGTAATTGACAACTTGGCCTCCCGAGTGGGGCCGGATAGTACCTCTCCATCATGAGAGTCTTGGGCGATCCCAAGTACATGTTCCGTCTGTGGGCTTCAACGATAACCACCATGAATGAGCGCTCTTCTGAGATAGTAATCCGCAATCGAAACTTTATGCCCTTGGGGCAATCCACCATAGCAAATAACTTCTCAAAATGCTCAAGCCAATGAACAATATCCGCGGCTCGGATGAGCCCTCAAAAGGAGGTGGTCATTGTCGAGAGATATCGCTAATGATATTGCTTACACCCCTCTCTTGCCTGCGAGGTGGCGGCGGAGGAGCCTGCTGATTTTGATTGACGGAGTTATGCATCGTCTCCATCAACCGAGCCATCTGGGTCATTTGGGCCATCATGCCCTGCATAAATGCGAGTGGGTCAACCGGACACCCTCTGACCGAGCCGTGTCCGGGTACGACTCCCGACAGTGAATGATCGCGTCGAGGTGAATGAGTGGCGGCGTCATTGCTAGATGAATTAGCATTATTCCTCGCATTCGCACGTGTATTCACACGAGCTCTCGGGATTCGGCCCGCACCACGGCCTCGTCCTCCTCGTCCTCTGCCGGCTCTTTCCATCTTGAAGTGGAAAGTTACATGATGATTAAATCTCCCACATGAATATCACGTTATGATTACGTCATTAAATGATGAAAATGAGCATACACGTTCTAACACAATGATTATATGAATGATTAACTGAGGTGACATGATTATCTGATGAAACTATTGAAATGATTATCTTGAACAAGTTAACAAGATTAATGATATGATCATCCAGATCAACAATCGAGTAATGAAATGAATTGAGTGGTTAATGAGTTAAAATGACCGTCCTGGTCCCAATGAAAATGATGTTTGAGGATTGTTAACTGATGAATTATGAATGAATGATTAATGCCAGAAATTATACCATGGCATTAGAAATCTTACGATTCTTGATACGATTGGCTCGGCATTTGCACAGTCACACGTGACGCGAAAGTCCAATGATACTAGTCCGATGACAATGATTTCAAATGAGACATGACTTGGAGGGTAGTATTCAAAACCACGCTCGATACCAACTCTGTAACACCCCAAACTAGGCGGATATTACGGTCCGTGGACCCCATTGGGACCCACCAGACGAATGAAAAGGATGAATTACAGGGGTAAATGTAGTACCGAACCACATTACAACATCAATTACTCCGATTAGGAGTTTCATACAACACACCTGAGGATAAAATAGAATACATGTGTATCTTATGTGACGATAAAATACACAACCTTTGAATGAAACGAGTATTCAAACGGAAAGTCTGCGTGGAATAAATAAAGGAAACATAAATGATGAATAAGGCCAGGGCCCCCTACTAGTATCACTGGGACTCCTCGCCGTCAAGTGCTCTCCCGTGCCTTAGCCTTGCCATGACACAGCAGTATTCCCAACGGGAAATCGATTTACGAACAACAATCCTCAAGGGTTGAAAATACACAATCATGATATATACGAAATTATGAATTATCACAGCCGAAACATACGCAATCAAACATGCTATATGAATCGACTATCGATGACTCAAAGGAATGGCGCCACACTACGTCCGGGATGGAAATGTGTCCGTGCACAAGCCACTAACGAGTATCGATCGAATACACGTGTGGTCTTGTACCTGTCGATCTCACGAAGCCATCAACTCGTGTGCACGGTCGATGTGAGGCCACCAACCAACACACGACTATAATGTTCCCGACATGAAAATCCTACACATACCAACCGGCACGCCAGTATGACCCGGAATGCCACAATATGACAAAAGTGACAACGAAAATGAATAATGACTCACCAAGATTAAATGATGGTGAAATGAATGGTAGCTCAATGAAATGATCGGAACCGTCATTCCTTATGACTGAGGTGATTAATTGACAATGACAAGTTTTGATACGATTAATACAATGATGAATGAGTTACGATTATGAATGAACAACAACAAAAGGAATGAATATCCTTTTAACTGAGTAAGAATTAACTTACACAATACCAGTGACAATTATCTTTCCACGAACAACGTCCTAATTGAGATATCGGTCGCTCGAACAACCTTGAATTATACAATATCCAACAACTCATTCAATAAACGAATCAAACACGAATATAACGAACTCAAAACGTCGATACGATAAAACTAAGTCCATTGAGGCGTTAAAACAAACACGTTGCGTCCAAACTCCGATTGTTGACAATCAAACCTCAAAAACCAATATCAAATCCCCTAAGAGGTGTTTCAAACCAATAAACACCTTCCAAATGACCAATAATTCGAAATGAATATCCGAAAACGTGATTATAACGACAATTAATCGAAAATCCACAATTTCAACTCGATATTCAAAGTGTTCTTGAATAATCCCTCAATAGTCCAATGAATCCTTATACAAACTCATAATCATATACATATCCCTTCATATAACATGATTATAATGTCCAAAACATCATATCTCAACACAAAATCGAAGTCCAAAGTGTTGAAGAATTTACCTCTTGAAGATCCAACCAATTCGATCCGATGAAAACGTGTAAAATCGACTATCCAAGCTTCTCAAATGATTGAAGGTGATGAAAAATACACACTCAAATGATAATTGCTGAAGAAATCTCTCCCTCAAGTTATTCTCTCTCGCGGAGTGAAGAAGATGGAAAAAATGAGTGAAATGCTCAAAAAACAATTTATAGGGGTTGACTTTGTGAGGCTCGGCCAGTGTCGGCTCGACACTTGGCGCGCAGTGGCGGCAGGGACTCGACCGTGTCCTTCTTGACACGATCGTGGCGCGAAGGGGCCTACCGACGGTGACCCGTCGCGGCTCGGCATTGACTCGGCCGTGTCACGGAACACGGTCGGGCCTCTGGGCGACAGTTACGGTCTATCCGGAAGGGTTCGACTCGGCCGTGTCGGGCGACACGGTCGGGTCTGAGGCAGAAACTTCGGCACTTTCCGGACGAGTACGGCACGGGCCGTGTCGGACGACACGACCGTCCGTCGGCGATGATCGGCCAAAGGCGAAAAATGAGCGTGTGAGCTAAAACGACCATAAATCTCTCGTCAGGACACCGAAAGACACACCGTTTTAACAAATGGAAAGCTAACTCGATGCTCTATAATATTGCAAAGATTTAGAATTTTTAGAGTTACCAAAAATTAATGGTGATCTAACAAAGTCGAACTCATATGAGGAAAGTTGAAACAATGAACAATAACGATACACAACTCGAAGTTTTTTTCGAACGGTGAACACGGTGAAATAACATGATTGATGAATGATTAAAATTGAGTGAAAATACACTGAGTGACAATTACAGACTGATAATTACTGAATGAAAATGAATGAATTACAACCGGGTATTACATACACCCCCCCTTAAAAGAGTTTCGTCCCCGAAACTAAGGGTCAAACAACTCGGGATAACTCTCCCGCATATTCTTCTCGGTTTCCCAAGTGGCCTCTTCGACTCCGTGTCTAGACCACTGAATCTTAACCAAAGGAATCGTCTTATTTCTCAACTGTTTGATTCGCCGCTCTAAGACTCGTATAGGACGCTCCTCATATGAGTGGTCGTCGGCGATTTCGATTTCGTCGAACTGCAGTATGTGACTCGGGTCGGCAACATACTTACGCAACTGAGAGACATGAAACACATTATGAATTCGGCTCAACGCCGGAGGTAAAGCCAATCGATAAGCTAACTCGCCTACTCGATCCAAAATCTCAAACGGTCGATGAATCTCGGACTAACTTTCCCCTCTTCCCAAAACGGAAGATACCACGACTCGGGATACCTTGACCAACACGTGGTCACCGGCCTCGAACTCTAATGGTCGGCACGGTTATCCGCATATGATTTACGCCGACTGAAATCAACAAACGACTCACGATCAAAGCTACCTTCTCACGGGCGGCTATAAGCATATCGGGCTCGGTCTTGGATTGATTCTGATAAGTCGTCCCAACACAACGGAGATCGACAACGACGACCATACAAGGCCTCGTAAGGTGCCATCTTGATCGAAGCATGCCAACTATTATTATACGTGAACTCGATCAATAGTAGTTGGGCTTCCCAATCGTCTTTCCAATCGAGGACGCATGCCCTCAACATGTCCTCTAAGGTATGAATAGTCCTCTCTGATTGCCGTCGGTTGAGGATGAAAAGCGATGCGAGATTAAGCGAGTTCCCATAGCACGATGGTGATTTCCAAAATGCGACACAAACCGTCGTCACGATCGGAAGCGATACTTTTAGAGTACCGTGAAGTCGACTATCTCTTTGATGAACAGTTGAGCAAGTCTCTCGGGACCCCACGTTTCCTTGATCTCAAGGAAATGAGCTAATTTAGTTAAGCGGTCCACGATCACCCAGATCGTATTCATGCCACGATGACTCGTCGGCAAACTCGTGATGAAATCCATAGAAATGTCTTCCCACTTCCACTCGGGAATAGGAAGGGGTTTCAGCATACCCACGGCCGATGTTCAATCTTAACTTGTTGTGAGTTAAGCATCTCGAAACAAATTCTGCGACTTCTCGCTTCATATTACTCCACCGGTAATTTTGTTTCAAGTCCTTGTACATCTTGCTAGACCCGGATGCACGAGAATAAGGGGTAGCATGAGCTTCTTTCAAAATCCAGTTTTCAACTCGTCGTCATTCGGCAGTCGCACAACCGATTCTTAAACCTCAAAAGTCCATCCTCGTGGACCACAAATCCAGGGCTTTCCCAGGCCACATCCTCTCGGATGCGCAACAATGATGGGTCGAACCACGATTCTCTCGGATTTCCTCCTCGAGTGACGATGAAATCTCTAACATACAAAGCCGCCCTCAACTCGCCGGGCCGGACCTCGATCTCGGTCTAAGGAATTCCCTTGAAGCTCCTTCGAATCGTTAAACGGCAAGCATCCGCTTCCTGAACGGACTTACGACTCAAGGCGTCGGCGACAACGTCGCCTTGCCCGGTGGTAAAGGATCTCAATATCATAATCCTTGATTAGTTCTAACCACCGCCTGCCGCATATTTAACTCCTACGAGTAAATATATACTTTAAACTCTTATGATCGGTGAATATCGCGGGTAACGCCATAAAGATAATGACGCCAAATTTTCAAAGCGAACACCACGGTACGCTAGCTCAAGGTCGTGGGTCGGATAATTAATCTCGTAAGGTCTCAATTGCCGTGAAGCATAAGCAATAACCTTCCCATTCGCATGAGTACACATCCGAGACCAATGTCTGGACGCATCACTATAAACCACAAATCCCTCCGTCCCCTGTGGCAAGGAAAGTACAGGTGCCGACATTAATCGGCACTTGAGTTCCTCAAAACTCCGTTGACACGCGTCGGACCACATGTATTTCTTATCCTTCCGCAAAAGGTTCGTCAAGGGTTGAGCGATTTTAGAAAATCCCTCCACAAATCGCCGATAGTAGCCCGCTAATCCGAGAAAACTTCTGATTTCCTTAACATTCTTCGGAGGTAACCAGTCTCGGATAGCCTCCGTCTTCTGAGGGTCGACACGAACTCCGTCTGATGAAATTACATGTCCGAGAAAAGTCACCTCGGACATCCAGAACTCGCATTTGGAAAACTTTCCATAGAGTTGCTCTCGTCTCAACACGTCGAGAACCTGATGAAGATGAATCTCGTGTTCCTCTCGGTTACGAGAATAAATCAAAATGTCATCGATGAAGACAACAACAAATCGATCCAAAAAAATCGATGAAGACCCGATTCATTAGTTCCATGAATACCGCAGGTGCATTAGTTAGTCCGAACGGCATAACTACGAACTCAAAATGACCATAGCGTGTTCGAACGCCGTCTCGCGATATCCGACTCTCGAATCCGCGGTGATGATATCCAGATCTTAAGTCGATCTTGGAAAATACTGAAGCTCCTGAAGTTGATCCAAAAGGTCATCGATACGGGGTAAAGGATACTTATTCTTGATTGTCACCCTATTCAACTCCCGATAATCGATACACAAGCGAAAAGAACCATCCTTCTTTTTGACAAACAGCACTGGTGCTCCCCACGGAGACGCACTCGGTCGGATATAACCTTTCTCGAACAATTCTTCAAGTTGATTCTTCAACTCCTGCATTTCGGTCGGGGCCATCCAGTGCGGTGCCTTCGATATCGGAGGCGTGCAGGCTCCAACTCGATCGTGAATTCCACATCTCTCTCGTGGAGGTAAACTGTAACTCGTTCGGGAAATACATCGGCATATTCTCTCACAATCGGAATATCCGACAACAATATCGATGATTTTTCGGTTTTGGTCATATAGCACCAATAACCAACACATCCTCGATCGAGTAACTGCATCGCTTTCATCAAATTAATGACTTTACGAGCAGTAGGATTACCTCCTGAAAAACACATTCGACCCCATCGCGAAATGATAGTGACCATACGCTTACGGACACTAATGATGGCATCATGACGATCCATCCAATCAATACCCAAGATGACGTCGTCCCTCGGCAAATCTACTACGATTAGGTCCGGCCATACATGACCATGAAATCAATCGGACAATTACGAATCTCACGACACGATAATTCGTCTACCATCGGGTAGGCCAATGACATAAGGCTCACAACTAGTAGCACTACCCGACGTAGTCTACTCAAACATGACTCGGAAATGAATGAATGAGATGCACCAAGATCAAAAAGGGTACACACAGTTGAGATAGAATATCGAGTGTACACGAGATCATTCGGGCCTCGGATCATCGGTCTTCTTCATCTCATAAATTCGGGGCTTAGGCCCCGAATCGACGCTCCGTCGATAGCTCTTAGCTCCGCCTTTAGCTCTGTCGTCTTAAGCGACGGCCCAGTGGCTTTGATTACGCACCGCCGAATGACACAGGAGCTTGAGATGGCCGGAGTGGGTTTAGAGTCCCTACGGCAAAAGCGGGCCCTATGCCCGGCATTCCCTGATTGTGGCACGTGAATTGTTTCGGACACTTGGTCTGAAATGACCTGTTCCTCACGGTTGAAGCAGGTGATGGCAGGCGCCGCTCGTGGCCCGAGATTCCGCGGGTTTAGACGTCGTGGGAGGTCGCTCGAGAAAAGTAGAGCCCACACGTGGTTTCTTGAAAGTGGCACGACTCCGTTAGGCGATTACGGTTCTTGGACTTCTTGCTAGCGAGACGAAGGTTCTTGCTTAGCAATTTCCTTAGCCGTAAGCTCGTAAGTAAGAGCCTTCTCAATGAACTCGGCAGTGGCACAGTTATGATTAAATGGCGAAGTCTCATACGGGGTTTTGACCTCTTCTTTGAAATACTTGATCTTGTCCGCCGAGTGAATGATAGATGAGGCGACGGAAGAAGTTCTGAAATTTTTCGGCGATGGCGAGAACATAATCATCCGCCGAAAAGTCGCGAGAGAGTAATTCGACAACTTGGACTCCCGAGTGGGGCCGGATAGTACCTCTCCATCATGAGAGTCTTGAGCGATCCCAAGTACATGTTCCGTCTGTGGGCTTCAACGATAACCACCATGAATGAGCGCTCTTACCGAGATAGTAAGCCGCAACTGAAACTTTATGCCCTTCAGGGCAATCCACCATAGCAAATAACTTCTCAAAATGCTCAAGCCAATGAACAATATCCGCCGGCTCAGATGAGCCCTCAAAAGTAGGTGGTCGCTGTCGAGAGATATCGCTAATGATATTGCTTACACCCCTCTCTTGCCTCTGAGGTGGCGGCGGAGGAGCCTGCTGATTTTGATTGACGGAGTTATGCATCGTCTCCATCAACTGAGCCATCTGGGTCATTTGGGCCATCATGCCCTGCATAAATGCGAGTGGGTCAACCCGGACACCCTCTGACTGAGCCGTGTCCCGGGTACGACTCCCCGACAGTGAATGATCGCGTCCAGGTGAATGAGTGGCAGCGTCGCTGCTAGATGAATTAGCATTATTCCTCGCATTCGCACGTGTATTCACACGAGCTCTCGGGATTCGGCCCGCACCACGGCCTCGTCCTCCTCGTCCTCTGCCAGCTCTTTCCATACTGAAGTGGAAAGTTACATGATGATTAAATCTCCCACATGAATATCACGTTATGATTACGTCATTAAATGATGAAAATGAGCATACACGTTCTAACACAATGATTATATGAATGATTAACTGAGGTGACATGATTATCTGATGAAACTATTGAAATGATTATCTTGAACAAGTTAACAAGATTAATGATATGATCATCCAGATCAACAATCGAGTAATGAAATGAATTGAGTGATTAATGAGTTAAAATGACCGTCCTGGTCCCAATGAAAATGATGTTTGAGGATTGTTAACTGATGAATTATGAATGAATGATTAATGCCAGAAATTATACCATGGCATTAGAAATCTTACAGTTCTTGGTCTGATTGGCTCGGCATTTGCACAGGTCACACGTGACGCGAAAGTCCAATGATACTAGTCCGATGACAATGATTTCAAATGAGACATGACTTGGAGGGTAGTATTCAAAACCACGCTCCGATACCAACTCTGTAACACCCCAAACTAGGCGGATATTACAGTGCCGTGGACCCCCGACTGGGACCCACCAGACGAATGAAAAAGGATGAATTACACAGGGTAAATGTAGTACCGAACCACATTACAACATCAATTACTCCGATTAGGAGTTTCATACAACACACCCAGGATAAAATAGAATACATGTGTATCTTATGTGACGATAAAATACACAACACTGAATGAAACGAGTATTCAAACGGAAAGTCTGCAGCGGAATAAATAAAGGAAACATAAATGACTGAATTAGGTGGGGCCCCCTACTAGTATCACTGGGACTCCTCGCCGTCACCGTGCTCTCCCGTGCCTTAGCCTTGCCATGACACGAAAAAGCAGTATTCCCAATGAAATCGATTCTGAACAACAATCCTCAAGGGTTGAAAATACACAATCATGATATATACGAAATTATGAATTATCTGCCGAAACATACGCAATCAAACATGCTATATGAATCGACTATCGATGCAACTCAAAGGAATGGCGCCACACTACGTCGGGATGGAAATGTGTCCGTGCACAAGCCACTGCAGTATCGATCGAATACACGTGTGGTCTTGTACCTGTCGATCTCACGAAGCCATCAACTCGTGTGCACGGTCCAATGTGAGGCCACCAACCAACACACGACTATAATGTGCCCGACATGAAAATCCTACACATACCAACCGGCACGCCATATGACCGGAATGCCACAATATGACAAAAGTGACAACGAAAATGAATAATGACTCACCAAGATTAAATGATGGTGAAATGAATGATAGCTCAATGAAATGATCGGAACCGTCGTTCCTTATGACTGAGGTGATTAATTGACAATGACAAGTTTTGATACGATTAATACAATGATGAATGAGTTACGATTATGAATGAACAACAACAAAAGGAATGAATATCCTTTTAACTGAGTAAGAATTAACTTACACAATACCGGTGACAATTATCCTTCCACGAACAACGTCCTAATTGAGATATCGGTCGCTCGAACAACCTTGAATTATACAATATCCAACAACTCGTTCAATAAACGAATCAAACACGAATATAACGAACTCAAAACGTCGATACGATAAAACTAAGTCCATTGAGGCGTTAAAACAAACACGTTGCGTCCAAACTCCGATTGTTGACAATCAAACCTCAAAAACCAATATCAAATCCCCCAAGAGGTGTTTCAAACCAATAAACACCTTCCAAATGATCAATAATTCGAAATGTATATCCGAAAACGTGATTATAACGACAATTAATCGAAAATACACAATTTCAACTCGATATTCAAAGTGTTCTTGAATAATCCCTCAATAGTCCAATGAATCCTTATACAAACTCATAATCATATACATATCCCTTCATATAACATGATTATAACGTCCAAAACATCATATCTCAACACAAAATCGAAGTCCAAAGTGTTGAAGAATTTACCTCTTTAAGATCCAACCAATTCGATCCGATGAAAACGTGTAAAATCGACTATCCAAGCTTCTCAAATGATTGAAGGTGATGAAAAATACACACTCAAATGATAATTGCTGAAGAAATCTCTCCCTCAAGTTATTCTCTCTCGGTTGCAGGTGAAGAAGATGGAAAAAATGAGCTGAAATGCTCAAAAAACAATTTATAGGGGTTGACTCGGTGACAGGCTCGGCCGTGTCGGCTTTGACACGGTCGCGGCGCAGTGCGGCGAGGACTCGACCGTGTCTGCCCGGCTGACACGGTCGTGGCGCGAAGGGCCTACCGACGGTGACCGTCCATGGCGCTCGGCATTGACTTCGGCCGTGTCACGGAACACGGTCGGGCCCTGGGCGACAGTTACAGTCTATCCGGAAGGGTTCGACTCGGCCGTGTCGGGCGACACGGTCGGGTCTGAGGCGAAACCGGCACTTTCCGGACGAGTGCACGGGCCGTGTCGGGCGTGTCGGACGACATCGAGTCCGGCGGTGATCGGCCAAAAGCTTAAAAATGAGCGGGTGAGCTAAAACGACCATAACTCTCTCGTCCGGACTCCGATTGACTCACCGTTTGAACCATTGGAAAGCTAACTAGATGCTATATAATATTGCAAAGATTTAGAATTTTTAGAGTTACCAATAATTAATGGTGATCTAACAAAGTCGAACTCATATGAGGAAAGTTGAAACAATGAACAATAACGATACACAACTCGAAGTTTTTTTCGAACGGTGAACACGGTGAAATAACATGATTGATGAATGATTAAAATTGAGTGAAAATACACTGAGTGACAATTACAGACTGATAATTACTGAATGAAAATGAATGAATTACAACCGGGTATTACAGAGACGGGGGTAGTGGCACGTCGCATTGTCCGGGTTCACCATGTTAGATGATGTTCCTTGAGGACGTACGATCGTGTCTACTGATTATTTTGGAGGGTCCTTCGGTTACGCCGGCCTCGTATTTAAATGAAGGGCGGGCGATCTCAGCCCAAAGGAACCTTGCATGGGCGAAGCTGTCGGTTCCATCGACCTCCAGGACCATGGCTGCATTGATTTTACCTCGGATCGTCATGATCAACGATCGTCGGCGGTATGCGATATGCCTGGGGCGATCGCCAGAATAGATGGGATAAGAAAAAATCTCATTATATTCCTTGTACATCATTGAAATTGAATACAAAATTATCACTGGTAGTATTTTTTCAGATGCACGGCGTTCCAGGGTTATTGGTGCAGATGCGTCGGGATGTTCGATTCGTATGCTCCTTTAGTTAGCCATCTGGATACTGCGAAAGGTCCCTCCCGATTCGGACCAACGCTTTGTGTGGGTTTGGATCTTCTTGAGGACGAGATCGCCCACTCGAAACCTTCTTTCTTTGACCTTTGAATTGAATAACTTCTCGGCTCTCCTTTTGTGGATTGTGTTCTTCATTTCTGAGGTCAGCCATCGTTCTTCGAGCATGTCTAGGTCGATTCGTCGGGCCACATCGTTGTCGGTCGTCATCTCCTGTTCGGTTCGATGGCTGAGGACGGCGATCTCTGAAGGAATCACCGCTTCTGTTCCGTAGGCAAGGGCGAATGGGGTTTCGCCGGTTGAATTGCGGGTCGTCGTTCGGTAGGACCACAAAACGTCTGGGAGCTCGCTCGCCCATCGTCCTTGCCTGGATTCGAGTCGCGCTTTAATCGTGTGTTTGATGATCTTATTCACAGCCTCTACCTGTCCGTTCGTTTGAGGGTGATAGGGTGCTGAAAACAATCTTTTGATTCCCCATTTCTCACAGAATTGCATGACTTCTAAGCCGTCGAACTACTTTCCGTTGTCGGAGATGATGGCCTGGGGCAGACCTAATCGGCATACGACGTTTCTCCATATAAACTTGATCACTTGCTCTTGGCCGATCTTGTTGAGCGGTTCGGCCTTAGCCCATTTGGTGAAATAGTCGACCCCTACGATGGCGAACTTACAGCCCCCTGGAGCCGTCGGCAAGGGACCTATAAGGTCGATGCCCCATTGCGCAAATGGCCAAGGGCTATACATGGAGGTGAGCTGTTCGAGGGATAGTTTAATGTTGGGCCCCATTATCTGACACCTATGACACGATCTGGCGTAGGCGATCGCATCCTTCTGAAGTGATGGCCAGAAAAACCCTTGTCTGGTGGTCTTATGGATGAGAGCTCGTCCGCCCGCATGGTTTCCACAAATCCCGTTATGGATCTCAGCTAAAACGAGCCGACCTTCCTCCGGTGTAATACACTTGAGGATGGGAAGACTCAAGGCTCGCTTGTAAAGCCGGTCGTCCAATAGGGTATATCTGGTCGCACGAAGCTGGAGTTGGCGAGCTTTAACACGGTCGTCAGGGACCGTTCCGTCCTTTAAGTATTTGATGAACGGAGTCATCGAGTTCTCCTCGGCGATGGCGACCGTGGTAACCAGGCTTCTGTCGATCGCCGGCCTTGTTGACTTTGTGATTTGGATATTGGAGAAGTCGGCTGCCCCATCCGATGATGCTAGTTTGGAAAGTGCATCGACCAGGGAGTTGTGCTCTCTCGGGACTTGTTCGATTAGCACTTCTTCAAAGTTTGTGCACATTTCGGCGACCAGCTCTTGGTATTTGACCATCTGTTCGCCGCGCGCCTCATATTCTCCCTTGACTTGGTTCACGACCAAAAGGGAGTCCATGAAGATATGGAGGCGACGAACATCTAGGGCGAGGGCTAGATCGAGCCCGCCTACCAAAGCTTCGTATTCGGCTTCATTGTTGGTCGCACGAAAACCGAAACACACAGCATTTGTGAAACTTTGTCCGTCGGGGATGATGAGGACAATCCCTGCCCCTGCTCGCGAATTGGTCGCCGAGCCATCCACATATAATTTCCAGGCAGGTCGGCCGATCTGGGTCGGACTGTGAGGGAAAGTTAATTCCACCACGAAGTCCGCCAGAGCTTGGCTCTTGATCGCCGTGCGAGGAGCATATGTGATACCGTATTGGGCGATCTCCAGCGACCACTTGAAGAGTCGCCCGTTAGTGTCCGGCCGGTGTAGGACTTGCCTTAGAGGTAGAGTTGTTAGGACTTCCACTTGGTGATCGAAGAAGTAAGCCCTCAGCTTACGAACACTCATGACAAGGGCGTAGGCGATCTTCTCCAATGGTGTATAACGTGTTTCAGCGTCGTGGAGCGCTTGACTAACATAATAGATGGGCAAGTGGGCTTGTCCCTCCGCTCGCACCAGAACGGCACTTAGTGCGACCTCCGAGGCTGCCAGGTAAAGGAATAGTTTCTCACCGGGGATCGGCTTTGCCAGGATCTGGGGGTTAGATAAACATTCCTTTATTTTGGCGAACGCTATCTGGCTTTCCTTCGTCCATGCGAACTTCTTGTTCTTGATGGTTGCGAAGAAAGGCTTGCTTTTATCGCCGAGCCGTGATATGAAACGGTTCAGGGCGGCTAGACAACCTGTGAGGCGTTGCACCTGCTTGATGTTTCGCGGCTCTTGCATGTCGAGGATCGCCTGAATCTTGGTGGGGTTCGCCTCGATCCCCCTTTGGCTCACGATGTGCCCCAGGAATTTCCCGAAGCCTACTCCGAAGTTGCATTTCTTGGGGTTCAGTTTCATGTTGAACTTCTCGAGGATGGCGAATGTCTCGGCGAGATCGTTGAGATGATCCTCCTTCTTGAGGCTTTTGACTACGATATCGTCAATGTAGACCTCCATGGTCTTGCCGATCTGATTAGCGAACATTCTGTTGACTAGTCGCTGGAAGGTCGCCCCTGCATTTTTCAAGCCGAACAGCATTCGGATCCAAAAGTATATGTCTTTTTCCGTGTGGAAAGATGTGTGTTTTATGTCTTCCTCCGCCATTGGGATTTGATGATATCCGGCGAAGGCATCCATAAATGACATCATTTCGCAACCTACCGTACTATCGACCAAGTGATCAATATGAGGCATCGGAAAGTGATCTTTCGGACATGCCGCGTTGAGGTCGGTGAAGTCAATGCATAACCTCCAGGAACCAGTTGACTTCTTGACGAGTACCGCGTTGGCGACCCATTGTGGTTCGTCTGTAGCTACCCCGATCAACTTGTTGTTGAGTAATTTTTGGACTTCTACATCGAGCGCCACGTATTTTTCGGGACCGAATTTCCTACGTTTTTGGTGAACAGGTTTCATTGCCGGGTCGATCTTTAGATAGTGGCAAGCGTGCTCAGGACTTATGCCGACCATATCTTGATGCGACAGGCAAAGACTCCGATGTTCTTTCATAGAAAATTGATCAGATCCCCTTTTAGTTCGCGGTCGATGCTCGCGCCGATCTGTGCTTCCCGTTCTGGATGGTCCGGATCTATCGTAATGTTTTCCAACTCTTCGACAGGGACGGTCGCCTCTCGTTTGGTACGATCTCCGGACTCGGTCCTTGGATCGATGTCGAGACTTGGCTCGAAACCGATCCTTGGCTCGATGTCGTCCGTCAATTGATGAGAGATGGCGTCCCTTGAGTCGGGTTGGTACGATGTGCCCGGCTCGTCGATCTCCATGGGTTGATCGTCGATCGCTTCAATGTTACATATAGTATGGGAAATATTGAAAGAAGTAACAACATAGGAATAATTCAAACATCTTTTTGCCATTAGCTGATCTCCTTTTACAGTACCGACCGTCCCATCGGCAGTGGGGAATTTGATACAGTAAAAGAAAGACGAAGCGACCGCCTCAAAGGTTTCTAAAAAGGGGCGACCTAGGAACCCATTATAGATGCCGGGCCTATCTATGATTACAAAACTTAGGTTCCTAGTAATCCTAACCTTGGGATCATAAAAGCATATTAGCTCGACAGAGAGCTTGATCCGACTTGGACTGTGTTGTCGCCGAACCCTTGGAGCACGGTGTCGAACGGCTTGATGAATTTGATTAAGTTGCCGAGTTGGTCTAGGGCGGATTTGAATATGATGTTGCAGAAACTACCATTGTCGACCAGCACGCGATCGACCGTCTTCCCAAGGATGCAGGCGGAGATCACCAGTGCATCCTCTTTGGGGCACTGCACTCCCTGCCTGTCCTTGTTGGAAAAGGTGATGAGTGCGTCTTTAGAAATGGTCGGCTCCGGAGGAACCACGGTATGGACCCCGGCGAACGCCCTCAGCTCGGCCTTTCGCTTCCTGTTTGACATGGTGGAGACCGGGGAAAGACCCCCGAGGTTTCCATCTCCTGCTTGAAGCATGTTGATCCGACCGCCCGGGTTGATCGGAGGGATCGACTCATCAGAGTACTCCGGCTCATGCTCGATTCTGGCGACCGGATTGGGAGGAGCTCTTTCGTTTGGTCGGCGCTCGCGCCCTCCGGCTCTCTCCGTCCTGGGTTACGGCTTGGTGATCAAATTGTCAGTTTGCCTTCCTCAAGCGATCGCAGAGTACCTCGAGGAGGTCGCGGAATTGGCTGGTGTTGTGGCCGGGACTCTTATGGTAGGCACAGAATTTGCTACGGTCTAGATGACCGTGGTCCCTTATCGGCTTTGGTTTGGAAAGCCACTCGCGACCCTTGATTGCGTTGAAGATATGGGCCGGAGATAAGTTGAGGTTGTGGAGAAGGTGGACCTCTACATCCTCGAAAGCTTTGAACTCGCCAGGCGGCTTGGCGACCGCCTTTCTGGGCTTGGCGACCGCCTTTCTGGGCTTGGTGACCGCCTTCTTCTGGACATGGGATGGCACCTTTCCTTCTCCGGCAGATCCCTCGTCTAAGCGGAGTGAGAGCATCCTCTGCCTAGCCAGGAAACCGGCGGCTTTGCCGCGGAAGACCGAGTAGGTCGGGGGGATATCCTTTGTGAGGTGCCTGAACATGGGCGAGCGTCCGTGGAATCCGCTCATGACTGAGTTGAGAGCGAGCTCGTCGCTGATGGGCTCTCCGGTGAGGACTATCTCGTCTACCCGGTCGATGTAATCTTCGTCTGACTCGTCCTTCCCCTGCTTGATTTTCATCATGCGGTGGGGGCCTTCAGGGCGAGCGACTTTTGCGGCGAAGTGCGACGTGAAGTCGCTCGCCAGCTTCTCAAAGCTATTTATTGAGCGAGGTGGTAGTGAGATGTACCACCTGTGGGCGAGGTCGCCCAGAGTTAACGGGAACATTCGACACTTCGTCGCATCTGATGCTCCGCATCCGGTCATGTAGATCCGGAATTTGCTCAAGTGGGTTTCCGGATCCGATCTCCCCTCATATAGAGGTGTTTGTGGGGGATTGATCGTTGGTTGGACTGGGGCGAGCTCGATCTGAGTCGTGAGTGGTTCGCTTGATCCAATGATTTGCCGGGGTTGTTAATCCCGGGCTTGAATGCTCTCGCGAGATGTTATTAATAAATATACTGTCGAGTACAAATATTAATGTTAGAATCTATTACAAGGAGTGTAAAGACTTCTAGTTATCTAGGCTTTAGAGCGCGTAGATTGCCGGAAGAACCAGATAGATAAATCTGTGAGTTCTTGCTTGGGATATATGATGAATGTGTATGAATATCACTATGAATGTATAAGTGGTTGCCAAAAGAGTCTTTGATTCTCTCTTTTGTGTGTATTTTGCACTGAATTCGTAGTAAATTCGCCTCCCTTTGGCTGCTGCAGTGAGTTCTCTATTTATAGGGGACAAGGTAGTTGGGACCCCTCAGGCGATCGCGGGCGACCGCCGTTTTCTATATTATAATAAGGTGGCCGATCGTCCCGTCACGTGGGGCTGTTCCCTTAAAGTCTGGGCATTCTTTGGAGCCAGTGTGCGAGCGATGGGGGCCAGCACGCGTCGTGGGTAGCTGTCCGGGGAGGACCCACTTTGTACCTTTCGGCGGCCTTGTCGGTAGGTGTGGTAGGTGACAGGCTGGGGTCAAAGGTCCTATTTGTCGGTATCCTTTGAAGATCCACACGTGGGCCACCGTCCAAGATTCGGTCTTCGACGACTTTGACGGATGCTGGATCCATACGTGGCACGAGACGATCGCCTCTGGTTCGCTCATTAAATACGATCGTCAGATATCAAAAGACGATCGCTGGGTACCAAAATACGGTCGCCGTATTGTGCCGAACTCTAGGAGTTTGTCCAGAGTATGTCTTCCATGGTTGGCTTCTCTGATCGTGATGCCAATCGCCTATCGAGGCGTATTAATCGCCGCACAACAAACTGCAAAACATACCACCCCATAATTAATTAATATTAATAAGATGCATTACAATTATAGAACTTGAATAAAAATGGTTTGGTTTACTTACTTGGCTTGCCTAAAATATCATCACTCAATTGTAGCTTCCTCTTAGCATTCAGCCTCAAGGGACTAGTAACTTCAATGATTTATTCACTAACATGTGGATTACCACCTATAATGCACGGATTCTTCAAAATTGGGCAGTATGCAGTATCGGATACTGCATGGGTGCGGGTGCGATTCGCGTGGGATTCGCACGGGATTCGCCACGTGGCGAATCCGTGCAAAAAAAAAAAAAAATCGGACTCGCGTATCACAGCACAGATACGCGTCAGATACGCGTATCCTGTGCCAGGATACGTGAGTCAGAATTTTTTTTTTTTTTTTTTTTTAGATTTTTTTATAATTTTTAAAAAGTAAATCAAATAAATTAAAATACAAAAAAGTAAATCATTTAATAAGTAATTACTTTTACCTTTAGCAGTATTCACGGACAACATTAGAAAGATTCGCTGCTCAAAGCCATTTTGAATTGTTTTTTGTATGACTTGTTTTATATATTTGAATTGATTTTATGGTGATATTTGAATTGTTGTTTTTTATATTTAACAAGTGTTATATATAATAAAATATAAAATAAACAGACGTATCCTTGCCGTATCGCACCCTAACATTTTCAAAAAACCGTATCCCCGCACCCGTATCTGCCCGCACCCGCACCCGCCTCCCCGCACCTGTGCAACATAGATTACCACTAACTTCTTCAAGGGATTGTGAAGCTGACATTGAACTCCCTAACTCAGGAATAAACAAGTTTACTTACATACATATTCATATATACTACAACACACACACACACACACACACACACACTTGTAACGGTGGGTTGTCGCAAACAAAGTAAAAATCAAACAAGTATATGTAGACCGAAACCAAACAAAGTGAAAATCAAACAAGTTTTTGCCCAGGATCGAAAGGATGAACAAGTTTTTGCCCAAAATCAAACCAAGTAAAAACCGAAACCCTAAAATCACTAACCCCAAAATCGTTTTTGCCTTCTTTGTTCGTGCAAACCGTTCAACATGCAAATCAAAAGGATGAACAAGTTTTTTATCACTTACTTGGAGTCATTACTGGACCTTGATTGCGTATCAAAAGATGAAGAAGGATGATCAGATCGAACAAAAATCTTAAACCCTACAGTACTTCCATCGCCCGTCTCTCTCTCTTCTCTCTGTTTCGTTTGCGTGTATGAGATCACTTCCCACGTGTTAAGTTAATGGTGTCACTCCATATAAAATGTAACGTTGGCAAACGGATTTATCTAACAGAGGGTTGCAAGAAGCCATGTTTTAAAATGTGGGTTGCAATCTCAAATTATGGGGTAAAAAGTGGGTTGCATTCTCAAAATATCCCTTTCTTTTATTTAGAATAGAAGTCTAATTTGTAAATTTGTAGCTATTATAAACAAATTAATTTAATTTATTAATAATTTTTTACATTGTATTTTATAAATTATATTATAAAATTAATTATATATTAAAAATATGAGTATCTCACGAGCTTATCGAGTGAGTATCAGATTGAGGGAGAGACCCAAAGGAAGGTCCAACCATTCGGACGGGTCAAGAGTGTGTGGTGCTTCATTTTCGAGGGTAAAAATGGCGATCGAGATCGAGGGAGAGACCTTATACTCACACCGCTAAAGACTGTCGCATTACACTCAGGGCAGGTGTCCAGGCGTTAGAGAGAAAGGCAACATTTCGATTTAGCATTCTTCAGATTTCTCCAGGTTTCTACAAAATCCTTTTCTTCCTCTTTTCCGTGCTGTCCTCGTTCAATCGTTTCGGAATTTTCTAGATTGTAATTACGATTTTTTCTTGAATATAATTCTGAATGCATGTTTGTCTCCCCGATAATTTCATCAAGAACAAGCAGAAGGTTGAAATCTTTTGCTCTATTTTACTCGATTTGAACTGGGTCTTTTACTGTAGGGTTTATGGGTATCGCGTCTCTCTCTCTCTCTCTCTCTCTCTCTCTCTCTCTCTCTCTCTGTGATCGTAGTGTATCAAATTTTTGAAGAAAATAATTCTGTATGACTATTCCTCGCTGTATTCTGAGAGGGCCTTCATGGGGGTGTACAAGAGTTTGAATTTTGAGGTCATAGTAGATTAAGGGATGGAGTTCTTTGAGAAATATGAACATTTGTTTTTTCTTACTCCAGATGTCCTGCTCTTGTAGCTTATAAAATGTGCTCTCAAAGTGTTCGACGAAATTCTTTTGGGGGGGAGCTCTAAAGATAAGATGTCATGATTATGAACTCTCTGAGTTACTTTAAGAAAAAGCAAGAAGTTAATGCCTAATTTCTAAGATATAACTACTAACACGAACCACTAATTATGTCACAACTATGCTTTTTAATGTTAACAAGGACGCATAAATAGATGGTTAATCGACATGTTAATTTTGCACGTGACAGGTACATATCTACAGAAATGTATCTCAAATCAAAGCTATCATGGAACGTGATACTTCCAGCTGAAAACCTCACCATAAACGGCCTAATGCTCCAAAAGGCTATCATCACCCGTCTCATGGCTGACTTTGCCGCCAAGAAAGCCTCTAAGGAGCTTGGGTTTTTTCTAGCTGTGAACACTGTTGTAAACATTGGTGAGGGAAAAGTTAGGCAGCAATCAGGGGACGTCCTTTTTCCCGTTGATTTTAGCTGCATCACGTTCAAGATGCTTGCGGAAGAAGTCTTGGAAGGCACCGTCCACAAGATTCTTAAACACGGCGTGTTCTTGAGGTGTGGGCCGGCCGAGAACGTGTTTCTCTCTCATAAGATGATGGAGGATTACGAGTACATGCCGGGGGAGAATCCCTATTTCATGAATGGCAAGTCATCGAAAATTGAAAAAGGCATGGTGGTGCGTTTTTTGGTGATCGGGCTGAAATTCCTGGAGGCCGAGAAGGATTTCCATGCCGTTGGTAGCCTGCAGGGGGATTACCTCGGGCCTGTTTTGTAGAGAATTGAATTAGCTTATGAAGGGAGAATATGGTTTTATCTAATGGGGTCTTTCTTATTTATCTTGGTATGTTTTATAAACTGATGTTAGTGTTTTGTATGGTTTAGTGTAAAAAAGGCGTAAGACATGCAATTTTCGGAGTATTTGTTAATTTGTTGTTTTACTGTGTTTATTTAGTTAGAATGACTGCTGATTTCGAGCATATATAGAATATGGATCACATGAGAATGGCTTATTGAGTAAGAAATAAGAATAAATTTGAACCATAGATCTTTACGTGATTTACGCTCCAAATTAGATTATGCATAAAAAATATGTATTTCATGCAATAAAGTGTCGAGCATTAAAGTTATGCATTATATGCATCAAAATATCGATGCATTAAACAATGCATTCCATACATAAGTTTCACATGAATAAATCTTGGCCATCCATATATATATATATATATATATATATATATATATATATATATATGGGATGTGGTGTTCATTAAAAATAAGGTTAAGTTGTTGGGCTCTTTTAAGCTCAAACAGCCTTCGCGAGACACCAACTTTTCTAAACGAACCAGAGACGATCCGAATTGATCTTGTAGAAGATCCGCTACATAATGCATGCGCATATTTTTTTTAGATAATTCATATCGTCAAGTGTACCCATTCCAAACTTTAGTCCAATCAACTCATCAGTGGCTGCCAACATGTCTCGTGGTAACGAAAATGTATTGTTCTAGACGACATGCATTCTCTCTTATACCATACAAATTTTTTATATGTCTCGTGTTTGCATACATGTGATTCTACTAAATTATTTACGATGCACTAGATATTTTATATCATTAGAATCTTTGTCAAACAAATTAGGAGAATGTTGATCGTCATTCGCAGAAATACGATATGATGATAGTGATGAATTGTATTATTCTGGAACCGCACTACATTGCTCTCATGTTTTTTCCTGAAAGTATCTCAACAATATTCGAAGACCAAATAATGGAATTCAACCAGAAGTTCCTAAATTCATGGAGATATAGAACAACATGTAAGTTATCATGCTTGCATATCAATCATTTCTGGTCTCCGATAATTACATATCCGATCCGACTTGAGAGCAATGAATGATATTTCTGAATATCATGCTAAGAATAGCTAGGATTTAAAATAAAAAAAAATCCCTTTTCTGTCTCGTCATAAGACGGTGTCAGATAAAGTGACATATTTTTAAGTTGTGCCTGGCGTGCGATCGCAAGCACCCCCCTGCTTTTAGATTCTGATCAAGTTAAATGTAGAATCAGAAGCAGAAGTTGCATTTGTAAAACACTACAAACTACTCTTTACAAACTCCCTTATAATGCAAACTTTTTACGGCTCTACGAATTCCGTTTGCAATCCCTCTTGAAATTCGAAAGGAAAATTCGTTTCCAAATAGGAATTATGCACGGAATCGTTATTGTCATCAACTATGTCATCCTCGCTTTCATAGGTCTCGAGGTAAGCATCATCTCCTTCCTCCTGTAAAAAGAAACAACAAAGAAAATAGAATTTCGGAACTTCAACTCCCGATCAAGACAAAAACACATTTCTCGTTGATTTAGTATTTCCACTCGGCATGGGCCATGTTAAATTAACAACGAACCTCACTGTCCTCATCTTCGGTAGGGTAAGAAGAGTCCAATTCGTTATACAGATCCTTGTTAACTTGGTCATTAACGGTCGTCATTTGTTCCTACAATTGTTCGAAATAAAGATTTCGTTAACATTCCTCAAGAGAAAATGAAAAAAAAAAAAAAATTGTATTCCAAGTTGACATATATATATATATATAATGAGCATTAGAGGCATACGATTTCGCTTCTTAGCTGATTTACTTTTGCTTGCACGGTCGAGATGTGTTTCAAGAGTGCCTGTGACAAAACGCAATATATGTCAGAAGCAACATACCGAGCCATATAAGAAACATATTAATGATGTCTACATTCAGATTCTAAATATTTCAAAGTACGCAAAAAAAAAAAAAAATCACGTGAGGTTTCCAGCAGATCTGTACAAAAAGATTTCCATCATAAATCCAATGGTTAATATATACATATCGTACGTTATCCACGGGGTACTGTAGAACTTCCCAAATAAAATAGCTTGTTTTACATCAATGATACTCAAGGCATGCACAATAAGATTAAGAATCAACTAATTTCACTTAACGGGATGCAAATTGCACAGTGACAGATTTCACTTAACGGGATGCAAATTGCACAAGTAACACGTTATGGTAAAAAGTTCAACAACCGAGTCATATACCTCGCGCCTTTGAAGTTCAATCGAACGTGCTAATGCTTTTCTTTTCGTCAAAAGGTTCTTAGGTCTCAGCATTGAAGGCCTTTTATAATCCCTGCCTCGAAAGACAACTATCGCATATCCTTTGGATATTTTATCCACGGAAACCAATACACCCCCACTCTCAGCTTCAAGAGATAGTGCAATATTCTTGACCTCCTCCATGTTTGGCGCCTTAACAATGATTTTCACTAATTCTCGATATTTCCAGTGCAAGTGCATATTTTCCACTGTACCATCGAAAACTCCACGTCTCCCTGAAAATATTATTCGTCAGAACAATTTTTTTGCAGATAAAAAGAAAATATTTTGCGAAGTAGATACTTATTTATTTATTTTTACCAAGAAGTAAAAATGCCTTCATTCTTAGTCCAAGCTTCCGAAGCATAAACCTTTCTTCATCGGTAAGGCTTTCTGGGTCTTCTGCACGATCGGCTGGAATTAAAGACTCCTCCACCTTTGACAAGGCTCGTTCGGCTTTCATTAGCTTTTTCTCAGCCTGTTTGAATAAATTTAAAGTCGTTTTAAGATAATATGGAAATAATTAATACCAAGTACGAAAAATTGATATAGAAGCACAAAAAGATTATCAAATTCTGAAATGGGATAATGGGTCAAAAGATTAATTACAAAATTCTCCTGTTATTTTTCAAAATTGCAAATACGCCCTTAAAGTGTTGCAACACTCTCTTGAGGTTTGTATTTACCTAACAAATCCCCCCTTGAGGATGCAATTTGTAAAAGAAAAGCAAATGTGAATAAGGTATTTACAATTTCGAAAGATATTTGGTCTCTTGTTAACGTGATTATTCCATTCTGCCAGCCAAACTATCTTAAGTTTTGCCCTTTCGGGACTAAACTTTGGAATATTCTCCTTTGCATCCCGAAATTTGAACATTCTGCAATTTAACCCCTGGGAGCTGACTTGGACCTTTACAAGTTGACACATGTAAGTTTTTGGTTGGTCCACTGGATAAAGTGACCCACTAACATAGTTCAGAGGGCATAATACGTATTTCCAAATTTCATTGCACCCCCCACCCCCCACCCACCCACCCACCCAAAAAAACACACAGCTATAGTTTAGAAGGCAAAGTGCAATTAACCTTTTGTAATATGACTCAACCTCAGTTGCAGTTTTTGCAATTATTCCTTTCAAAAATTGATTAGGTTCACTGATTTTCCATATTTGGTGAATAACACCATCACAGAAATAGTTGCGAGATTCATTTGAAGCCAAAATCTACAGAACTCACATAAGCAAGCTTCTTCTCGAGTTTCCTCAGAAGGTCGGCATGCCTTAATGCTTTGGCTTCTCTCATCACACTTTCCTTGTGATCGTCGTCCAGTCGTTTGCCCCATCTACTGTCTGCATCTAACGTCTCTTTAAGTGTACCTGCAGTTGTAGATTCATACATCTTTCCCGCACTTGGTGTGACCAAGGCCGATGCTGCTCTCAGCCGTGCTTGTTCTTCTTCGTCTTGTAAGGCCTTTGCCAATCTCTCCTTTTCAAGCAATGCTTCTGCGACGTCTAGTGACAAGAAATCTTTCCCTCTGTAATAGACCAGGAAATCCTTGTTTCTCGAGAGCAACGTGCCCCCAGTTAATCTCTGCATTACATGCGAATGTGAGCAAGTCCTGTTAACATCATTAACGCAGGTGCACAATGTAAGAGGGATGTAACCTCACGGGTAGTTTTTGTAAATTCCAAAAATTAGCTTCTTTTTTTGTTTTTTTTGTACTTATCTTGACCAACGGTTAAGTCTGTTATGGAACGACCAATCGCAATAACACATTTAAATTAGTAAATGGAACTATGAGCAATCAACACTTACGATATAATTTGGGTCCCAAGTTAAAAAACACGCAAGTTGGAACTATAAATATATGCACAAGACACAAGGCCTTTAACCAAAGATCTGAGGACTCGATTGATTTAGTTAATTCACATAACATTGATAGCCTTTCTATTTTCGTTATTTAATCGTATAGCTTCTTACGTTATTCATCGAGCACATTACGTTACCTTGAGATCTTCAGCTATTCTGTCACTTGTTGTTAGCTGAACACCACGTTTAAGTGCAATTTTCACAATCGAGCTTCTTTCCCATAACTTAATCATGGCTGCAGCTAATCCTTGGTGCTGCCTGCTTCTTCCTGAAGACCGACAATCATACGATGTTATAGTATTACTCTCGGTTACAATTTTTTTTAATGGTTAGTGACGATAAATATCCTTAAGGTTTCACATAATTACAAAACAACCCACTTGTCTTTCAAAATTAAAAATACCCCCTTAAGGTATTGGAAACACCATCTCAAGGTATTACTCTCAATTACGAATATATTCTTGGCATACTTACAACAGGTTTCACGTAATTACAAAAAAAATTATCTTGTGAAATTAAAAATATCCCTTAAAGTTATCAGAAACACCCTCTTGAGGTAATATACGTAATACTCTCAATTATGATATGTATTCTTCGAATAATTAAAAAGAAAAAATCTAAGGTAATTTAGAGAGAGAGAGAGAGAGAGAGAGAGAGAGAGAGAGAACCAGTTATCTTTCAAAAAATCAAAAATACCCTTTAAGATATTAGAAGTACCTTCTTGAGATTTGTATTTTCTAAACGAATACAGGATGTAATTTGTAAATAGAAACAAGTATCAAATGGGATATTTGCAATATGAAAAATAGCATGGTTTTTTATGGTTATTACACTAAACCTCAAGGGTATCTTGCAATTAAACCACTGTTCATTAAACAAAAAACCTCATACCTAGTGCAAAATGTGGTGGCAGACCTCTAGCAAGCCTCCGTAAAGCAGTTGCCTCTGTCGTTCCGAGAGCTGAACGAACACCATAAGGTAGCAATCTAAAAGGCGGTTGATAACCAGAGACGATACTTGGGAGCATATCGGCATCTACCGGAAGCGGGCCCTCTCCTGGCCAATCAGCATATCTTGGGCCTAGGCTGTCTAGCAATGTTTCTATTTCATCTTCATATCTCAATTCAGATAATGTTTCAGGATAATTTATAGCTGGATCAATACTAAATGATTTGGCTTGAGGATTAGCCGTGTCAGCTAAAGGATCGAACTTAGAAGAATTTCGACCGGTCTTATTATTGGAAGGGGACTTATGAGATATAAGGTTCTTTGCGAATATATTCTTCTTTAATTTTAGTGAGGGATCTTCATAAGTCACACCTCTGTACAGTGAAACGGACGTGCCAGATCTCCAGATAACCAATCCACCAGTTTTCCTCTAAGCAACAGAAAAAAAAAATACATGCCAATATTACAAATGAGAACAATGACACTCAGATGGTATATTCGATTACCACTTTTTCTTCATATTCAGTGAGTTTGTAGAAACAGTAGAATGAAATTCTGCTTTCTCAAGGACCTATTTGATTCACTTGCGCCCCTTTTTGAGATGGCAATTGTTCAACTAGAAAAGAAAAACGAGGTACTTTTTGGCTTAATTGTGATATTGGTCCCTTGACTGCTATTAGGTGCTAGCAATTTTGGTATTTCGTAAGTTTTGAATATTTGCCAATTTGGTCCATAAGTTTCAACGTAATGCAATTCTAGTCCTATAACTTCCAAGTTGGTGAAATCTTGGTCTTAAAATGGCTGGTTTAATATTTCATTTTATTCCAACATGCCTTAAATATATCAAGAAATTCAAGAATGCCTTTAAAGTTGGAAGATTGGAATTGCTATTTTGACCAATGACATTATCGCCGGGACCAAATCGGCATATCAAAAAGTTCAAAGGACTAATATTTCTAACCCCCAAAATTTAATGTGACTAAAACTAATAATAATCAGAATTTAGCAGAAAAGCAAAAAAAAAAAAAAAAATCCCCTTCAAAACATTGACAACGATACACAACAAAACTACGAAGCAAAATGGCACCAAAAGTTTATGATGATAAAAATGTAGTTATATAAACCTTAAAAGTTCATTTTTTTTTTGGCTTTATGGATGCAAAATAACTTCAAAATGAGCGTTATATAAGATTTTCGACGAGTTCTTTACTAAAGGTAATTTCTTTTATGTTGAAATGTCGAAGTTCACAATTTTTTCTAACAGATTACCTGAAAACTTACGCAATTGAGTCATTATTCCTATACGCTCCTTACCTTCAACCTCTTCATAATAGTACATCAAAATTTGAGTAACAATAAACAACAAAATGTACACTATAACATCTCAAGGAAAATAAAAAACAGGGGCTCAACAAAAAGATCACCTCTAAAATATCATGCAATCGTTTCATGTTGAGCGCGGGAGGCCCCTCGACCTTCAACCTGACAACCTCAGACGACTTCCACTTGTCACGAATCGTGTCGACAACGTGTTGTGTCACACCCGATCCACCAATCTTCGTTTTGTTCTTAATCCTAAGAGCTAAATTCGTCAACCTCTGTACCTCGGACTCGGGAAGAGTCGACTCGGCCAAACTACGCCTCTTTCGACTATCCAAACTCCTTTTTTGTTCATTTTTCTCCCATGGAAATTTCAACTCCCCAGTATTACCTCTTGCATCCCCGAATGGGAATTTTTCGGAAAACCCGCCTCTCGTACTAGGCAATAAACCTTCCTCAACATGAAATATATCCTCTACAGACCCTTTTTCAATCCCACCCTTAAAATTCTCATTTTTTTCACTAAAATCGTCCACATAACCGAATTTCTTCAACCTCTCAACAATTCTCTGCATAGTACTACCACCACTGCTAGTACTGGTACCCTCTTCGGAATCCGAACTCGAAACATCCCCTAAATTCCTGTAGTTCACCACTGACTCGGGCCTCCTCACAACATTGGGCTTAATGGTTACATCCCAATTACCCAACCAAGAGCTGCGCGGTAAGATAATCGGCCCGCTACTGTTTCCTCTTGAAATTGGTGGTTTGGTGGCTAAATTCCATCCACTGTTCTTGTTTTTGGGCGAAAGATTGAATTTTTTATGCGGGTTTTTCTTTTGGGCGGAACCGGAGTTGCTGGTAACATGAATTCCGCAGAAGGATTGTTTTCTGTAGGAATGGCAAGAACCGTACCTGAAGAACTGTAGGGCTGTTCTCACATGAAGCTTGGCGACTGAGCTCTGGAATGAATCCATCAGGGGAGTGTTTTGGGGATGGAATTGATAGTTAGGCATTGCAGCCATTCTCAGATTCTATGAACATTCATCATTACACGTGAAATTCATAGCAAGTGATGGAATTTGATGAAGAACATATTATAAAGAGATAAATTCATGAATAGTATAAGAAAATTCAAGTTTGATACTGTGAAGAAGACTGTAAGTTTTTACCGGTGGCGGTGGGCTTTGTTTTGTCAAATCTTCTGCAGTTTTTTGTAATTATTTTTTTAACTATATTTTAACTTTTTAATTGAGAAATCATTTTGGATCATATATTCACATAAATAAGAGTATGAATTGTAAAAAAAAAAAATATATATATATATAGAATTATTGTGAAAAAATTACTATTCCCTCATTCTAAGTTTAAGTGGGAGGTTTTCTTTTTTTTCCAATTAATAAAAATTGCAAATTTAGCATATGATTTTTAATTTTACCCTTGACATATTAATCACTCTTTCTCACTTAAAATGATAGATTTCACTTTTTCTAATGAAGTAAACTTTTCATTATAATTTATCGAACTACAAAATATTTTGCAGTTTATTCTCATGAAATTAATATTTATTTAATCAAAAAATCATCTAATTTTTCCTAAATTAAATAATCAATGAAAATTCATAATCACAACTTATACACATTTTCAAACGAAAATTTTTATCATTCCAAAAAATATTGTGTGAGAATAATAAAAATATTAAAGAAATAAACAATGAATCTTAGAATGACTGAAATATTTAAATACTAAATAATGAGGTATGAGAAGAACTAAGATTAACAACTTCCACGCATATGTAATGGTGCATATAGATTGATATAATTCGAGTTGTTTTTATTTTATTTTATTTTTTAATTTCACGAGGGGACAAATTTTAACAGGATTCAATAAATACGACTCGATCTCGATCCAATTTTTCGAAAACAGGCACAAAAGGGACTATCCTTCAATTTTTGAAATCATGTCTTGTTTCGTCATATGACAGAACCAGGACGGCCTCCGGGACAAGTTTCGGATGCTTAACCCTTCTTTCAAAGTGTTTGTAATATAATATTAATATTGTGTAAGATTTTGAAATTGTTAGACAAAACTTTCATGTAATCTTACATAACAAAAAGCAGAATTTCTGAAAATTTTCAAAATATGAGATTTTTCAGAACTGTAATATGGATACATGTGCAAGCATCCATTTTTATCAAGTAAAACTCTCTATTTCCAATTTTAAATGCTTCCGCTAGCTCGAACGTTTAAATTGATCGTTCGTAATTTTTTACCCAAAAAATTGTTTTAGGTAAAACTACTTATCTTCTTTATTTAAAAAAAATATTTATTTTCGCTCCCATAAAAATTTTCAAAGTTAAATAGTTAAGATCTACGAAGTAATGACCTCGATTCAAAAGAGTATGCTTGCGGTATTCAGAATGTGACCAAAAGCAGTCTTATTACAGTCTGTGGACCTCTTGACCCATGCGCGATATCACAATATACATTTAAAATCGACAACGTGGCACCGTACCACAACATTTATCAAAACCCCGGTGTGGAGCATGAGTTATTCATATCTTTAAATACGGGCAAACAAACACAGGATCCAAATTCGGTACAGACCATATGATGATGGGCAGTACCTAACAAATCTTAGTACATTCATCCAACACAAAATAAAAATGAAAATCACAATAAAACATAACCGAACAACCAAAAGACTCGGGCCCCCCGAAATAGCATACATCAGAATCCTCCGTCGCCATTGTGCTCCTCCTGTGCCTTGCCCTTTCCTCGCCCTGAAATACAAGTATTTCGCCCCAAACCACAGGGTCAGCTATACATGATAATAATTCTCATGACATTATACAATTCATATATACCGATCTCAAAGAAATCCACCGACTCACCGAATATACCCAAGGCGTATAAACAATCGATCCCAAGCGCCGAACATAACCAAATATACGAACGACCATATACTATGGCTCAAGACGGACGTCACAAGACGCCCGATCCGAATGCGTCCGTGCACATGTCCACCCCGTATACGGAATCGAATATACGTGGGACGATGTACCTAATTAGCCTCATGTACTACTACTCGTGTGCACGATCTAAATCCGGAAAAACCTCAACGCATGATCAACAAGTGCCGGCTAAAAATCCTACACATAACCAATCGGCGCAGATATGACTCCAGAGATGTCACGATACAACATGACAACGAAACTCAACGAATTACACTTTTACTAAGGAATCGAACAACTCACCGAAGTGTCAACAAAGCTCAACAATATCAAGGGTCCAAAAGTAACGAACTTGGGAATACAATCCCACGATGAAAACGGGACATCATTAAGAACAACCTCAAGTCACAAGACACAAGTTTATAGGTGTTTCATATACACGAAATGCATAATCATCATAAGAATCCACACATCATTATAACCAAGCAAGATAACTTGCCTCAATTCCGTAGACGAATAATCCTTCTTTGAATGGTCAAACGAACGGTATCCTCGTCTAACAATACTCACGTGAACAAGCAACCTTGAATGAAATATAATTCATTCAACAACACATTCGTACGATAATGGTATTATCGCATAAACAATATTCGTAAATTTACTTGAATAAATCGATTATCCTATTGATCATTTTAATGTTCTTATTACAAATCATCGTATGTTTATCATGTTCATTACATAGTCTAACCTTAATGTCAAATTCTTGATGTCTAGTTTATTATCAATGCAATATCGTGAAAATATCTTTTCAAATCATCGACACTTTCAATTACGATATAAGTTGTGTTTAATTACATTCTTCATTATTTTACCAACGATTTCATTCAAAACTTGATTACTATATGAAACATAAGTTTAAGTTTTTAGTGAACTAAGAACATCATCTTAATTTACGTCTCTTAACACGCACGGATTAATGAAATGAAATTCGGCTACTCACCTACCGCATTTGTATTCAACACAATTCTCTTAAGAACATTATCAACCTATTAATGTAGTGATTAACACTCTTTAACGAAATCGATAAATTCGAACATATGAAGATTACAACTTCCTTCTATCAACATTCATTGTTTTACTTTGAAGAATTTATTAAAAGCCTAGTTATATCATTGGATACTTGAGATTTTTGAAGTAACTTCATCCATCTAACAAAGATCATCTACAAAGGGTTAACATCATCTTTTCAACAATTTTATTACAAAGGTTTTAGAGGCCAAAAATCATGGTTCCATACTACCTTCAAGAATCAATAGAATGTTCAAGACACTTTTAACATTTCTCACTTTAATCATTAAGGATATCATCCCTAACATGTTCCTAGTGTTGAGACTATAATTAGCTTCCAATTATCATGTTATACATCAGGTTTTAAGTATATCATTATCAACACAATCACATTATGAAGTTATTTACAACAAGAAGTAACACTAATACCTTCAATGTTAATCTTCACTTAGTTTGAGCATGATTCAATTAATTTATCATGTTTGCACTAGTTTAAACTAACATTATGTGAAGTATTTATCTACTAACATCATCATAAGCATGGAATTGATATGAGTTAAAGAAAGACCAACCTTAAAATGAAGAACAACACCAACACTTCAAGGGATACACTTCAATCTCTAGCTCTCCAAGTCACCAATCAAGTGTTGAAGCTCCAACACAAGTTAGGAAGGCTTAGAAATGAAGTTGGAGGGGAAAAGAATCGTTCCTCAGTTGGGAGGTTGAAAAGGGTCGAGTAGGAAGTGAATGGCAAGTCATACTTTTATAATCTGAACTTGACATTACGTACGTTAACGAACGTGGTTAACGTACGTTATAGCCTTTACGTACGTAATCTTGTGATCATTACGTACGTAACCAATTTCATCAAATCTCACTGCCTCAAAACACGCAATTCGTTATGTACGTAACTATGTAGCTATTACGTACGTAATAGCCGTTGACTTGGCTGTCGCAATCGACTCCCGACCACCTACCCCTGCTCGGCCCCACCCGCCGAAAGGCGGACTGCTGGAGGACCTTCTGCATTACGTACGTTAACGTATTGATGTTACGTACGTAAGGCGACCTACATAGCGTACGTTATGAATACATGTTAACGTACGTTAAGTACTATAACAAGCATAAATGGAATTCTCCCAATATTACCCAACAACTAATATAGTAAGAATGACCATGAATCCAACTTAACATAATTCGTCGGTACTTGCTACAACATCACAGATATGATGCGAAAATACTTAACTTAAATCATGAAATACAATATTAAAGGCGAGGGTATTACGGTTACAAATAACATCACATTGAATAGAATAAATTATGTTAAAATATGTAAATAAATACAAATAACATCACATTGAATAGAATAAATTATGTTAAAATATGTAAATAAATAAAAAAGAATCGTATTGATGCATATTATAAATTTCTCAATACACACGGAATCCTTCTGTTTTTTGTGAGCTCCAGTTGTGCTCGGCTTAATGCTGTTTGCATTATTATGTGTGGTCTAAGAATTCCCCCTTTTGTAATGCTGCTGCTGCTCCTCCTCCTCCCTCCCTCCCTCCCTCCCTCCCTCCCTCTCTCTCTCTCTCTCTCTCCCCCCCTCTCTCTCTTATGGTTGGGAGGGAGGGAGGGAGAGAGAGAGAGAAGGGAGGGAGGGGTGGTAGGGGGTAGGGCGGGGGAGGGAGAGGGGAGAGAGAGAGAGAGAGAGGACTCGACCGGTCTGATGACCGATAATTCTCTAAGTTATAGCTATGTTTTGAAAGTAGAGTCTTCAAGTGGGACGGAAGAGTATTAATTAATAAATGTCTGCTTCTCTAGTTTTGAAAGTAGAGTCGAGATTTGTTCTGGGAAAAGTCTCTCTCTAGTTCTAGATTAGTTATAATCGTTAATTCACATTTCATCATTCTAGCACATGGACACTTGAAAAAAGGTACATGAATCTATTTAGAAAAAAACAAGAAAAAGAAAAGTACATGAATCAACCTTATGGACCACGAGAGCCAATCGCTTAAGTGGTACAACTCACCCTTCGGAAGTGTGTCGATACAAAACCGAATCATGTACCTTCCAGTTTATTTGATCATTATAACCGTGTATCTTTCACATGTCTGTCGTCCCGTGTTCGAATCCCTCTTGTAGACATTTCGCCTGTCAGCCATCAAGGATTTGCCCACACTCTCATTTATCTCTCTCGTGTGTTTTGCAGGTTACTGCAAACGGGCGGGATTTACCCTGTGCGCACTTTCAGGTAGCGTCTGCAGGTTCCTTTGTCAGCAAAAACGAAAAAAAAAACGTCCACTAGCAAGATTATATTCCCTTGGTGAAGTTCCATATCATGAACATATGCTGTTTTTTCTCATCAATTCTATACTATCGGCAATGGTCGACCCAGGAGTCCCAACGAAACCTAGAGAAGCACAACTACATATAGTTTCTTCCATATATAGAAGTATATCAGGTAAGATAGCACTGCATTTATCCTCCCTCCCCACAGAATTACCAGAAACATGATGAAGTTTAATACCACGTCCGGCAGCTACAATCTTTTTAGCAGTCTGAGCGACTAGCTCGTCTCCCTCTCTCAGAACAAACAGCCTGAAAACATCACGATCTTTTGCAAGATCCCCCAGGTACCTTCCGGTCCAATTAACCCGAGGAAGATCAGTCATGATAAATACATGAATCGGAAGCGGGCCCTTCCGTTTCAATGATTCCAGCTTCCGTTTCATCTCCAGAAAAGTACTTTCCCAATGGTTCTTGAACTGACCATCTAATAACCTCAGCTGTGCACAAAGAAACGGAGCCTCAATCGTCTCGAGAGCAAACTTCTTCCCGGCACTCGAGATTTCCAACACAAACGGAAGATACTCGACCTTCTGAATCAACAACTGTATCCTTGGATCCCTTGTAGCTTCGTGGAAGTCGATATGCGATTCGGACCCCTTGTACGGTGCAGTAAAAAGACTTCCAAAAGACACAATGGTGGCTGATCCAGCAGCAGTGCCGGGACCCAGAGCTTTATATACATCTTTCCTTTTCCTCGAGTACGAGATTTTCCTTTTCTTCTTGAGTTCTTTCCCAGCTTGAAAAGAATCGAGAACACCATCATCGTCTTTTTGGTATGTCCATACCGTGTCTCTGCAATCTTCTTGTGAAGCAAATAAACAAGTGGCTACGTTCCCGTCATGTCCAGATAGCAATGATCCGCATTGCTTCAGGTTTTCGAGCAAAGAAGAGTCTGCATTGCACGCCATGTTTATATTCACCCCGCACCACATCGATGCAAAAACCTTGAAGTCGATAAATCTGACATCCGAAGTGGACACTAGTGAAGAAAGATCGATTATATCGGCCATAGATATGTACCTGCAACCATCAAGAAAGCGGAACATCTCAATGCTAATTACTAACATTCTTCCGAACACATGAATGTAAACATCTTTTTTCTCTTCAAGGGACCAACAATAATGACAGCAAACTAGAAAAAGCCGATTTTAGCCAAAAAAAAGAAAGAGACACAGAATATTTAGACATAAGATGCATGTTCTATCATGTCGAAATCCAAATGTTGCTCACGGAACGGAGATAACATAAGACTATAACCAATAATAGAGGATCACATAAACTTATTAAATATCCTTATCTGGGGACACCAGAAGTGCATACCATATTTGTTTTTTTGATGCAAAACTAAAATCAAGTCGTTGTTGGTGTATAAGGGTTTTTATGGAGATCCGGATTTTCCAATGGATCGTGTAAACACTTTCCGAACTGATATTTCTACCCTATGCCCGGGTTACAAGAAATTCAGCCTAGGATAATCCAATGGAACACTTACGAATCTAGGCACAGAAACGTAAGCCAAATTGCTAGAGAAATTCTGTGTTTATCAGAAAGATAGAGAGCTCAGAAAAGGGTGTGTGTAAGACTCAAGAGGAGAGCCCTATTTATACATGTCGGATTAGGGTTACATTAGGTCGATTTTTAGGGTTTACGAGAGCGGCGCCGTCATTAGTGATCCGAAATTAGGGTTTACGGATGGTTTACCAAAATTGACGTAATTAGTCAATTTTACCATAGTCTCCCTCTAAAATTTGGAAATATCACTAAATCCCCAGTCTAATCGTACCGGACCCCCGACATAATCATACCGGCTTATAATTCGATCTTATACATGTGTGCACTCCGCACATACCCGAACATATATATTAGAATACGAATTATAAACCCCTTAGCTCACATATTAGTTCCAATTACACAAAATGAATGGTGACACTAAAATCAAACAGTCGTTATATGTTCCAGAATGTACAAGTTGATTTTACAATGTCAGTCCTGTAACGGGAAATGACTATAGCAATTATCTCAACTCATAGCTGTCTCATCATATTTTTCATGCAATTGGAAAAACTTATGATGATGACGGTTTTGAAATGCGAGGTTGCAACAAGAAGGCATCGGCAGCGCAAAATTTGCTACTTCATATTGACTTTTTAGACTATTAATTAACAATATAATTTCAGTTAGTGATGATCACATGAATACAATTCAAACACTAATAATGGGGGTGGGAGTTGGGGGTAGAAGTCATCTTAAAAAGTGAAATTGCCTGCGATCACGAACAAGCTGAATGCTGTGGTTCCAAACTTTGAATCTCAGTTCATTGGGATCCAAAACGCGAAATTTGGGGCAACTGCCAAGGGCAACGGCGTGGTGATCCAGAACAGGGGGCACAATCAACGTCCGATTGAGAATGGCAGCCATTAGAATAGCGTTCTTGAACTCGGAGAGCTGGTTGCTGAACCCGCTGTGGGGGGCGTACCAGAGGAACTTTTCTCCGACGGTGTTGGCGCATGGCGAGTGGAGGATAGGTCCGGAATTTCGGGAAAGGGGACGGAGAGAAGGGGAAAGGAGGGTTTTGGAGGAGATGAAGAGAGCAGCGGCGATTAAGAAAGAGGCGAGGAGGAGCGGTGGCGTTTTGTAATTAAGGTGAAATGTGGGCCTCTTTTTCCATTTGCTGTTGCTGCTGCCTCTACCCAAATCCATCTTCTTCCCTACAGAGTTTTGTTTATTGCAGTGGACACCGAAAATTGCCTGCTCCCTCTCTCCCTCTCCCTCTCTCTCTCTCTCTCTGTGTGTGTCTCTCTCTTATGGAGTGACTGGTGTGTTTGGTTTTGTCAGTTGTCACCTGTCATTTGGGGGAAGAACATGAGAGATAAAAAAAATGTCTAGTATTGAAAATTGGGTCTGATCGATAAATGACATTAAAATAAATTTAGGGGACGCAGCGAAGGAGAAAGGTAAAAATAGATTGACTGAGGTTCACAGGTGATGCAAAGAAAAAAAAAATAGAGAGAGGGGGATAGAGAACGGTGAGGCCATCTATTTCCATTTATGAAAATGAAAATGTATAAGGCTATATTCTTTTAGGCTATGTTCTTTTACACTCAATTCAGTTCAGTTCAGTTTATTTCAGTAAAATTCAGTTCAATTCAATTCAGTTCAGCAAATTATTTTTATTGTTGATATTAATCATCAAGAATAATATATATATATATATATATATATATATATTTTATCAAGAATAATTATTGTTGTATATATTGTTATATAATATTAATATTAATATTATCAACAATACAATATACATATTTTTATTATTAATCTCATTATTTTAATTTATCGATAGTAGTAGTATTATTTGTATTGTTTTTTGTTGTTGTTGTAATCTAATAATTATTATTTAATAGTAATCTAATAATTTATCGGTCGTAATATTATTATTGATAATCGAAGCTATAACTTTTATTATTATCAATGTTGTATATATATATATTATTATCTAATATTATTAACAATATAATGAGAAGAGAGTCATAAATATAAGATGTAGCATGGAACAAAATATTTATACAAACATATTACGAACTTTTTTAAAAATAATTGTTTATTACTACTACAATTTCTTTTCTTGCATTTCATCATTGGCGCTATTAGATCTCCAAATTTGTAATGCAATACTTTGTCGCACGACGAACATGACATTCTTTCGATCTGCATCAAACATTTGAGAATCTATTGTTCCACGAACATTCGCCTCATGTTATACATAATTATTATTATTATTTTAAATGAATTAAATTTAAAAATATTATACATAATTATTATTATTATTTTAAATAAATTAATTTTAAAAATATTATACATATAATTAATTTTTTTGTGATATAAATAATTTCAGTTCAGTTCAGTTCAATACAATTCAGTTCAATTTAGTTCAGCAAAATCCAATTCAATTTAATTCAATTGAGTTCATATTTCGGCTCAAAAGAACAGGACGTTCTCTAGATAAATGCATTTTATATCCTCTTCCCTCCATTCAACCCGTTTATTTGAGGCTATCGGCCCTCAAAGTCCCATTTGAATTCTCCATGTATAATCACTTTTTTTACATTTTAGCTTTTTTTTTTCAAACAAATTCACACACACACACAAAAACATTTATGATCTAGGAAGTTAGAAACACAGACAGGGGTGGGTGTCCTAGTCGCGATTTTTTCCCATAGCCGGAGTGTCCGTATCAATTTCAGCCTGGGCCGCTCCTTTTCATTCAAAGTAAGGCCTTTCTCGTACTGAGTTTATTTGCTTGTTTTTTTTTTTTTCCTTGTAATTTTTATACTGCGCTGTGTATATTTATCTTAATTTTTTTTTTCTCTCTTCAAATTAATGGGTTCTCTGATTCGGTGCGGTCGCATAACTTTCAGATCTGTATTCTCCCAAAATGATAAGTTTCGTAGAATAGGTTAGGGCGCAGCTATGATTCTTTGCAGGTCGGATTAAAAAAATGTTTATTTTAAAGAATAATTGTTCTGTTCAGGTTAAAGATGGGTTTTAGATCTTTGGGACATCATTATTATTTATTATTCGTATTAAAAAATAAAGAATAATAAGTAGGCATTCCGTAAATGCATAAACCATCAATTATGTGATCCACACGAATCTGAGTGTTTTCGAATGCTTAAGCATTTTCATTTTACGAAACTTTGTATTAGACCATATGATTTGTGTCAGACAGTCCGATATTCATACTTTCTAGTGTCAGAAATGGTACATTTTAGTATAAGAAAAAACCGGAAAGTAGATGCTATCCTGAAATGGGCTGGGATGAATCATGTTTGTTTCCATTCTCTGGAGTGCTTCTGTGACTATGTGAAAGGAAGGAAACCTCAAGCCAGATTCTTGAAGGTTTTGATCACTGAATTTGTGTATGTTTTTTGGAGGGAAAGGAACCAAAGAATTTTCCGGGATGTTAGTAGAACTGCTGATACTATATTGAGGGAGATTGCTCAAGTCACTTTGACTAGATGTCAATTCTCTACTAAAATGCAAGATGTCTGCAGCAAGTTTAGACTATATCCTACAGTCGGTCATTTGTAAATTTGGTCTTTTGGCTGCCCTTTAGTTTAGCAAGCATGGCCTGTTTTTCCTTGCTTTGTCTGTTTGTCTGTTGATTAGTGATTGTACTACATTGAACACTTGGAATGAATAAAAGCTGAAATTTGTTCCAAAAAAAAAAACCCGGAGAGTAATCATTTATGATACATGGCGGACCGTCAGACGGTCTTGCTTATTGATCTTTCTGCCGCGGAATTGGTCACACGAATGTGCCTTTTTCTCTTCAAAACCAATTACTGTGGATTCTTCTTTTTCATTTATTTTTAGCTACTGCAGAAAATGATGACCGACTTTCCACTAGACAGCTGGGGAAGTTAGTGTAGGATATTAGACGAATTTACATGATCCAAGGGTTGCTAAGTTCTTGGGACATCTCAATCGCTTGCAGGCAATGATTCAGCCTCTATATTTGTACCTTGGGGGTTGTTTGTGAAAATATGTGACCGCAAAGGCAATTTTATGGCTTTTGTCAATGCTAAGCATTTAAACTTTCGGTGGACTCTAACAGAGAGCACTGGTAGAATAGAATTCATTGTTGTCTCTTTTATTTTCACCAGAGGATTTTTACTTCTTAAGTTGCTTAAGCCTAATGTGAGTCGAAACCAATATTTTTATTATCCGTGCTTAATTTGGTTTTGGATAATTACAAAAACTACCCAGGAATCCTAATTACAAAACACCGAGTTATCTTCCACAATCATAAATACCCTCCTCGACATTCAGCTGTATATTACAAAACCGTCCCCTCAAAAGGATCCAGAGGAGGCTATATGTAAGGTAGAGAGAAACTTTAAGGGGCCTAGTTGTAATTTTGAATTATAAGTGGGGTTTCTTGTAATTATGTTGGCAAAATTTGTCAAATTGGTCCTGTAACTTAGCAAGGCAGAATGTTAAAATTGTTTATGTTCATATTGAAAAAATCCAGTTTGGTACAACGTCTGAAGAAATCCAGTTGGTACAACTTCCTCTTATATTTGGTCATATTGTCACTGAGATCTTCTAACCCACCAAATTCTGCCCACTCGGAGGGTCATCAGGGGTAGAGGTGGGATCCAGCCGAGCCAAAATGTTTGAGGACCAAACTTTAACCCGAAGTTCTTGGGACAAGCCGAGGTTTTTGAAGGTGTAAACCCGAAGCAAGCTCTGCTCGTTCGGGTTCCGTCCGGGCGTCGCGCTTTTTCAGGCTTATTCAAAATAAAGATGTGTCAATGACATGTTCAAAAAAAATGCCACACACTACTACTTTTTGGGAATTTTTCGAGTTTTTTCGAGCTTTCTTAGGAAGTGTTCAGAATACTGTCGCACAACTTATAAATTCGGGGTTTTGGGTTTTCTGAAAATGAGATCCGAGTTCGGCTCGGAAATTCTTCTTGTGCTGGGTTCAGTCCGAGCCCAATTTTTTTGTGCGGGGCTGAGATCCGAGTTCGGCTTGGAAATTCTTCTTTCGTGCTGGGTTCGGTCCGAGTCCTATTTTTTTGTGAAGCCCGCATGGTCCGGGTTCTGTCCCGGGCTTTTTCAGTCAGAGCCCGGATTTTCGGGCCCAAAATTTCAGCCGTACTAAGGGGTACCTTTTGTAATTAAACCCTCTGTTTTATCTCGTTTTGGATTTTTAACCTTAACAAAGATATTATTGTTTTTCAAATGCACCAGATATCCCCATTTTTTTTCACATAAGGTTGTTCTCATCTTATGCAGGCCACTTATGCTGCGTGAAGTAATAGGTACGGTAGGTGTGTTAATACCCGTTAAAGACCTTGACCAAAACAGAAAGGTCTCGAGTAGCCTTGTCGCTAACCGTCTTTTATTGCAGTTGTCCCGAATAAAGGCCTCTGAATGTGGTTACCTACTCTCTGTAACCAAATTAGTCCGTATAGTGCGTGCAGATAATGAGTTTGGTTCGCGAAACATTATTCTAACCGTTGAGTTTCGCTGCCAAACCTTTCTACCCGTCCATGGGGAGATACTGACCGGCATTGTTCACAAGATAAATCGACTTGGTGTGTTCCTCAAGTCTGGACCCATGAACGTTGTTTATCTGTCGACCCGGTTGATGCCGGACTACCATTATGTTTCGGGCAAAGATCCGTCCCACGCTCGGGAGGATTCGTCCAGGATTGGTATCGGTGTGGTGGTGCGTTACGTGGTTTTCGCTGTTAGATGGATTGAGGACGAGCGGAAGGAATTTAGAGTTTTGGCCAGTATAGACGGCGATGGGCTTGGGCCCGTTTCTTCAAACGGATTGGATGGAATGGATTTATAAGTGCTTTTTTACAGGTATAGTTAGTATTAGGATTATTATTATAATTGTTGCTCCCTCCGTCCTAGTTTGATATGGTTATTTCATACAGATTAAGGTTAATATACTTAAATTATTCTATTTTCCCGGGATGCCCTTATGTCTAATTAGTTGTTTAGATATAGTTTCAAGGTATGGGACGGACGGAGTACTTTTAAAATTACAAAATACGCCCTTGACATTAATTTTTATATTAGAAATTGCACTCACAAGAGGTGTAGTTCTCAATGTATGTACATTACAAGTCTTAAGGAGGTGCTCATGACACTTTAGTGGATAATTGCAATTCTGAAAGATACGTCGAGCTTTTTCGTTATTAGGTTAACTTTGGGGGGTAATTTCGGAAACTGTCCCTTAGTTTTACTCAAGGGTCGACTCGTTGTGATCACTTGCGAAGATAGGTAGGGGGGCTGTTTTAAAAAAATATGGCGACCCGTTTTTAAGTATTGAAAAGGGCTGGGACGGTATGAGAAGACGAACAAGGAAACTGAGCAAAGAAGTAGAAGTTGGTCTGACACTGTTAACGGTTGTGTCTTGAATCGACTGCTGCTGAGGGCTTAAGACGGGTTATAGCAAAGGCGGGGGAGAATCCGTGGCTGCTGTCATTTGCTAACTGTGGGAACCAACTCAATGAAGAAGTAAAAATCAAGCAATGCAGTTAGAGAACTAATGACTTTTGTTGTTTAAATGCTGTGGGAAGGTTTTTTTTTTTTTTTTTTTTTCTCGTGGTGAAAAGTTGTGTGAAGTTTAATTTTACCTGAAGTGTTGCTGCTGTAGCAGTACCATCCTACCTCTCTTCTTTTTTTTTTTTTCCAAAAAAAAAGGAAAAAGATTACCTTGTATTTCCATATTTATTGAAATATTTTTTGTTTTCTAATTGTATATACTTAATTTATATAAAAAGTTTCACTCCCACACATGTGGTTCTAATTAATTAACTTATTATCGCTATAGCAATATATTGTTTTAGGTTTGTATTGATAATAGTGTAATGCTACTTTTACACATATGTGTATATATGTTTGTACATAAATGCATTTCATTCATTCATTAACTGTATATGTATACAAATATATGTACACATTATGCGTATATGTAGCATTCTTCTTGATACAGTTAAACCTCGATAAATGAATATTCGATAAACGAATAACCTCGCCAAATGAATAATTTTCTATGGTCCCAATATAACATGTTCAATTTTTTTTTTCGATAAATGAATAATTTCACTAAATGAATATTTTTCTCCGGTCCCGACCATATTCATTTATCGAGGTTTTATTATAATAAAGGTTGTCTTATGGTCGGCTAGGGTGTGTACATATGGTAATACATGTTCTTTATATGTTACTAGAGATAACTCATAGCAGCATAATTATATTAAAATAATTAAATTACCAAATTATTTTGATAGAAAAAAATATATTGGTTTCCGAAAATTTATCGGTGGTCGGCAATCTGTCGTTAAAAAAAAAAGGGGAAAGGAAAATTGACGGACCGCCACAAAACATCCTAGAAAAAGATAAAAAATAGCCGACCGTCACAAAGTAGGTCGGTGGGCCTGGGGAAAGAACAAAATGGCCGACCGCCAACGGTGGCCCATCGGAAAGCAGGTGGGCGGGCAGGGCGTAAAAAAATAAAATACCGACTGCTCACGGTGGCACGTCAGAAAACAGATAGGCGGGCGTGGCGAAAGAAGATGGCCGACCGTCAGAAAGCAGGCAGGCAAACCTGGGGTAACCAAAATTGCTCGTCCGTCGTGGGTGGTCCATTGGAAAGCAGTCCGGTGGGATCGGCATTTTAAAAAAATGACCCCTCCCGGAGGTGGCCCATCGAAAAGCAGGCTGGTGGTCTGGCGTTAAAAAAATTGGCTGGCGGCCGGCAGTGGCCCGCCGGAGAGTAGGACGATAGCCTGGCGTAAAAAAAAAAGAAAATTGGCCGGTCGCCAGAGGTTTACCGAGGACCGGCAACCGGCGGCGACCCTGCTGAAAAATCTGGTCGGCCGAAAGTCCGTTGGAGATCCTCGTAAAAAAAGAGATATTTTTTCTTGAAAATGAAGCGTCTCTTTAATGTAATTTAATTTAATATTCTAACAGTAATTTTTAAAATTTATTTTTGTTGGAAATTTGATATTATTATTAAATTCAATAAAAAAGGAAGAAGGGAGAAGGGGTAAAATAGTTTTCTTCGATGCGGACTATGACGACCAAAAACATCGTTGTCCTTTATATAATAGATTAGAGATTGTTCGCGCCACGGTGACGGTGATATAATTGAATTAAAATAATTAAATTATCAAATTAATTGCTAGAAAAAAAAATGTTCGTTCCCAAAATTCTATCAGAGAGCAATGGACCTGTCATAAAAAAAAGAAAAAAATTATCGATCGTCGGAGGTTCGCCGGAAAGCAGGATGGCGGCCTGGCATAAAAAGAATATTGGTCGGTCGTCGGAGGCCGCCCGCCAGAAAGCAGGTCGACAGCCTGACGTAAAAACAAAGTTGGCCGATCCATGTAGGTTCGTAGGTGGCCGCCGGAAAGCAGGCCGGCGACCTAACGTAAAAAAAAAAAAAAAAAAATTGGCCGGTCCTGGAGGTCCACCGGCGATGGCCCACCGAAAAGCAAGACGAAGGCCTGGCATAAAAAAAAAGTGGTCGGTCGCTGGATGTTCGCCGACGGGCTGGCCTAATAAAAAAAGGAAAAACTAGCGGGCCGCCGGAGGTCTCCTGCGACCGACGGCCCTGCCGGAAAAATTGACCGAGCGGAGGTCCGTTGGAGATATCCGGAAAAAAAAAGACTTTTCTTTTGGAAATTAATTGTAATTTTAGTTTAATTTAATTTAATATTCTAGGAGTATTCTTTAAATTTTATTATTGTTGAATATTTGATAATAATATTATTATTGTTATTAAGTATTATTAAATTCAATAAAAAAGAAGAAGGGAGAAGGGGGATAGAATGTTTTTTTTCGACGCGGGCTACCACAAAAAACTTCAATGTACTCTACATTATATAGATGAAATCATCAAACTTATGGTTCATATTTATTGACATGTAATTTGTTTTATTTTTATTATCATATTGAGTAGCCCTCATCGCTCAAATTATCGATTTAATAATTATTTTATGAAACAAAAATTTATATTCCTAAATAAAATATTGTGTTTAATTTTCATTATAAAATTATATTGTTCCAAATATTTTTTTTCCAATTACTCTTTTCTTCGTGAGATGCTTCACATATTTGTCATTTTTTCAAAAAAATATATTAAAATAGTATTATTTCAGTCCTATCAGAATGGCAATATTTGTAGTAAATAGTGAAATTAATGTATCTAGGAGAATGATTGAATCATGTGAGAGATGAGTAAGTTGTCTAATTTTTGATGGTACACAGAGATGTTAAATGGGTTAAGCAATTTAACGAATTTCATGAAACAAGTAGAAAAACCCGGATTTAAACTTTAGGAAATATCTACTTAACCTTAACCCAACGCTTGACTAAACGGGCTAAACGGGGTAAATATTTAAAAAATATATTTTTTATTTTTTATAATTCATAAACAAAAAAAAACAATAACAATATATTTTATATTTATAGTAACAAATATACTATAATAAATATAACAAAAATACACTTATGTGTGTGTATATATATACACACACACTATATTAACAAATACAGTAATAATATATAGTATATATAATATTAATATATATTACATATATAATATTAATATATGTTATATAAATATAATATTACTGTAAGTTGAAATTAACAATATATATATATATGTATATATCGGGCTAGCCCTAAATTTAGCTAACAACGGTCCTAAGCCAAAAGCCTGGATTTAAACGGGCTAGGAAATATCAGCCTAACCCAGTTTTTTGGCGGGTTAAACGGGCTAGCCCGCCGGGCCCGAGCCCGTTTAACATCTCTAGGTACACGTGTGATTTAAAATAAGAGAAATGATAGGGCAACACTCTGAACCACACCCCCAAACACATCCATGCTTTATGAGTGTTGTACCGTATGCTTTACTATTAATTTTATTATAATATTATTATGAATATTTTATCTGTAAAGCATGTGGTACAACACCCATAAAGCGCGAGGTGTGTATGGGGGTGTGGTCCAGGGTGTTGCCCTATCACCCCTCTTAAAATAAAGGTAATAGATATGAGAAATTGATATGGACACACCCCAAACCACACCTTTAAACACACCGCATGTTTAGGAGTGTTGTACTGCGTGTTTTACAAATAAAATAATCATAATAATATTAGAACTATTTTATCTGTAAAGCACGCAGTACAACACTTACAAAGCACGTGTGTGTTTGGGGTGTGGTTCAGAGTGTATCCCTATTATTTCTCAGAAGATATTGATAGTGAATGTATGACGAAGATTAAAAAGTGATGTAATTTGAAGTACTTATAAAATATTACCCTTCTAAAAAATTACTTTTTTGAACGGAACGAATAGGGTATCATGTTTTAGTTAATACCTGCCAACTATTTAATCAAATTATAAACAAAATGAAAAATCCATTTTAAGTAAATTCAAAACTTGCCTGAGGTGGTATTAATTAATCCTCAATATTAAACAATGTATATATCATAAATTCATAATCGTTCTAACGTCTAAGGTCCAACGAGTTCATGAAGTTTATCTTTTTTTTTTTTGGTAAAATAAATTTTATTACCAAGTGAATCAATGGAGTTTACAAACACGATTCTCAACACAAAACTAGTCAGCTAACATACTAGGTAATCTAGCATCCTCACTACAACAAATAGCAACTATAATTTTGCACTTTCTAACCACCTGCTGAGCTACCTGTTGCTTTTCTTGAAATCTCCTCAAAATTCTGTCAATCCAGATATGGTATACAGCCACTACTAACATAACTCTATACAACTTCTGACGACCCTTCTTGGATTTGCAATGCTTATACATCTGCTACTTCTCTTCTTTCCAGTCACTTCTAGTGAATTGGAAATCTCCCCATTGAGTCAATTCCAACCAAACAATAGAAGAATAATCACAATGAAAAAAAAAAAACACAGACTTTCATAATTAATCCCCAACTTTGCCAAATTGCCCACTGTAGCTAATCTATCCAATATTGCCAACCAAGTAATGAAAATGCATTTAGGAGGAGCAATATTACCTGATATGATCTTATGCCAGGGCACTTTCTCTCCATTTCCTCTCAACTGCTTATAAAGTTTCCTGATTGAGAATTGATGATGAGACAAAACTTCATAAGTCCCTGTCACTTGTATAATATACTCTTTGGCAGCAAGTATTTTTCCCACCACCCACGATGCTTGGTCAGGTAAATTCATGGTGGTGAGATCTTGTTCTTTAATATAATAGGCATGTATCCATTTAATCCACAATTTGTCTTTTTTCTGAGCTACACTCCAAAGATGTTTACATAGAGCAGCTTTGTTCCATTCTTGGATGTTTATAATGTTCCATCCCCCAGCTTGCTGTGGCAAACACATGCTATCCCAAGCAACAAGTGCCTTCTTTGATAAACCAACTACCCCCGTCCATAAGAATGATCTACAAGCACTTTGGATTAACTGTAGAACTTTCTTAGGTATTAGAAAGACCTGACACCAGTAAATTTGGACCCCCAATAACACAGACTTAATCAGCTGTAATCTCCCAGCATAAGTAAGAAACTTTGCAGACCAACATTCTATTCGAGCAAGAATTTTCTTGGTTAGAGGTTGACATTGTACTACAGAGAGCTTCTTAGTAGAAAGAGGAACTCCCAAATACTTAAAAGGAAGTTCTCCTTTGGTCATACCTGTTTCAACTAAAATCTGATTCTGTGTAGCTTCATAAACTCCTCCAAAATATATGTTGCTCTTATTTTGGTTTGTCTGCAAACCTGACACTGAAGAAAATTTATTAAAAGCTCTCATCAATTTCTTCACAGTTTTCACATCTCCTCTAGAGAACAGTATAAGGTCATATGCAAAACAGACATGAATCCAAATCTTTTGCATCTAGGGTGGAATCTATAGGATCTGTGATTTCTGAGCTCAGTGAAGCATCTATTCAGATATTCCATACACAGAACAAAAAGGTAAGGGGATACAGGATCCCCTTGCCTTAAACCTCTTCTGGCTGGAAATGGCTCTGTCAATTCACCATTTACATTTATGGTGTAAGTGACAGATCTAATGCAAGCCATAATCCATCTCACAAAGGTAAAAAGAAATCCCAACTCAAGCATTAGATGCTCCAAAAATGGCCACTCAACTGAGTCATATGCCTTCATTATATCTATCTTGATCATGCATCTTGGGGATATATTTTTCCTGCCATACCCTTTCACCAACTCATGGCTTATCAGAATGTTGTCAAATATTGTTCTCCCCTTGACAAAAGCTGATTGGTGTTCACTTACAAGATAACTCATTACCTCTTGCATTCTGTTGGTGAGAACCTTTGATATGATCTTGTATAATACATTGCAACAGGCAATAAGCCTATAATCTTTAATAGTCTGAGCATGTTATTTGAGTTATATTATTTATTTGAGTAAAAAAGTTAATGAATCTGCCTAACCTTTTCATTTTGATTGTAGAAATTGCAAGATACTGATAATAATGGTTGTGGAGCCGAGAATAGTGAAACAATGATGAAACGTTTAAGGCAGGAGAAAAAGGTAATTACATAATTATCATGTAAAACTCAATTAGTGGAAAGATGTACATTGATATTATGTTCATGTGTTTGACCGCAATTATTATGGTGTGTTGTTTCGATTGCAGGGGAATAAAAATGACTACTCTCTTCCGAGTGACATAAATCACAACTATGCTAATTTTCCGCTTCACTATGACGGATTCATTCCGAGTTATGCTTTGCAAGATCCATTGTATCCTTCACAAGCCAATCATACTCAATTACTGCAGCATATAGCCGTCCAAATGCAGCAATCATCACATCTCAGCTCCATAGATGGTGTTTAGTATCTAGTTAATCAGAGTTTCAGTCCTCTTATTTCATAGCTACTTTATAATATGAAGTTTTGACACTTCTTTTGTGCCATAAACATGATTTTTGTTTGGTTTTGAGATGAACTCATGGCACTTCTATTATCTAGTGTTGCTATGAAAAAAGTTTAACAACTATATGGTGTTTTAATAATTTATATATGGTTTTTGGACGACTGTTTTATAAGTTTATATGGCTGTTTTTTTACAGCTTTTAAATGTTGTTTTTAGGGTGTTTTTACAGCAGAAACATGGTTGTTTTTTTACAGCTTTTGTATGTTGTTTTTACAGCTTTTAAATAGTGATGGAACCGGTTCGATTCTTGGTAAAAAATTAAAGAATCGGAACTGGTTTTTAAATACATAAACCGGTTCGGTTTTTGACCACTTTTTTTAGGAACCGAATTAGGAACCAAAACCGAAAAAACCGTTTTTCTTCAGGAACCGAATTAGGAACCGGAACCGAATTTAATGTGTAAAAAACGGATTTTTCGGTTCTTTTAGGAACCAATTGTGCAAAAAAACGAATTTTGTAAAAAAAAAAACGAATTATGAGTAGAAACCGTATTTATTGCGTAATATTTTGAAAAAATACATTTAATTTGCTTTATTTAATAGCTATATTATGTAAAAATTTATATATAATATTATTTTTATTATTATATATATAATAAATATAGAACCGGTTCCAAACCGATTTTTCTAACATCATAAAATAGGAACCGGAACCGGAACCGAATTATTAAAAAGGAACCGAATTAAGAATCGGAACCGGTTAATAATAAAAAACCCGAAACCGGAACCGAATTTTTCGGTTCGATTCTTCGGGTAAAAGTCTCAACCCTACTTTTAAATGCTTTTTTAACAGCTTTTAACTGCTGTGTTTACATTGTATATATTCCATTCGTCCCACAAAACTGTGCTCATTTTGACTTTTATTGATAACATTTATAAACTTTGACCATTAATTACAACCAATATATAAAAAAATTATAGTAATGTAAGTAGTTATTTGATTTGTCTTAATATGTATTTTGCAAATATTTTTTTCTTATAATTTTTATTCGTATATAATTAAAATTATTAATTATTAAAGGTATATTTGTAGAGACCGGTCAAAATCAAAATGAGCACAGTTTTGTGGGACGAATGGAGTATGTTGTTTTGTTATATACGGTAAATAAAAACAAAAATATTTATTTGAGTAAATAAAGATACAAGATAAAAAAAAAGAAAAAGAAGAGAAATAAAACATGGGCCAAGTTGCATGCCACATTTTTTTGTGAGATTATTTGTGGGAATTTTTTTGTGGCTATAGCACCACTCAAAAAAAATGACAAAAATAAATAATACACGGACTGACGAAAAAGTAAATTGTTGTGTATGGGTCGCGGAGGGAGGAAGTACTTGCTACCTCCATCGATCGCATGGTCTTAGATTCCCTTTTAAAAAGAAATTCGTGTTTTAGTAGTATTCCTACCTCCACCTCTATGTTTCAGACAACAGGTTAGATTCATCAGTTGGGTAGAATTCTCGTTTACGAGTATGACCTGCTTGATTTTTGCCGCTACCCCCCCCCCCCCCCCCCCCTAACTGCCTCAAATTTCATTAAGAGTGCATAAAGCTCGAGTCTTGATTGCTTTTATGTCAGTTCTTGAGTTGGGTTTTTTCGTGTACAGTATTCACGCATCTTTTTCCCCATCTTTCTATACATCTGAGTTCCCACATTAAATTCGAAAGAAAAAAATAATCGAATATTTTGCGTAGTATTTCCTATTTAAGTATAAGATCAGATGGGGTTTGAGGTTTAGGGCTGCGTTTCAGGCATTGCTTATGTTCTGTGGATTTTCCACAAATCTTGATTAATAATTTCTCTAACTTCAATTTCTTAACAGTGCTTCTTGTGTGTGTGTGTGAGTGTGTGTGTCACTGTGTGTGATTGATCACTTAGGTTTAGTCTAAGTTGTATTGGAGCATCTGCCGGTGGGTACAGGGTACAGGTCGGGAGTTCGAATTACTTTTGGTGCGTGAGTCGTAGGACCAGTTTGTTGGGGTATAAGGGTTTATGGAGAACCAGATTTCCTATGGATCGTGTAAACACTTTCCGAACTGATATTTCTACCCTATGCCCGGGTTACAAGAAATTCAGTCTAAGATAATCCAATGGAACACTTACGAATCTAGGCACAGAAACGTAAGCCAAATTGCTAGAGAAATTCTGTGTTTTTTCAGAAAGAGAGAGAGCTCAGAAAAGGGTGTGTCTAAGACTCAAGAGGAGAGCCTTATTTATACATGTCGGATTAGGGTTACATTAGGTCGATTTTTAGGGTTTACGAGAGCGGCGCCGTCATTAGTGATCCGTAATTAGGGTTTGACGGATGGTGTACCAAAATTGACGAAATTAGTCAATTTTACCATAGTCTCCCTCTAAAATTCGGAAATATCACTAAATCCCCAGTCTAAATTTCCGAAGACCTATGGACCCCGCTAGGGGCGCTGCCCCCGGACCCCCGACATTTGGCCGAACCGGCTTATAATTCGATCTTATACATGTGTGCACTCCGCACATACCCGAACATATATTAGAATACAAATTATAAACCCCTTAGCTCACATATTAGTTCCAATTACACAAAATGAATGGTGACACTAAAAGCACCAACACAGTTCAGTTCGTAAGGCCAATTTTTCTTGTTACGTAAATTGTATCGCCGTTTTTAAAAAATCTTTGTAATCATCATTAAGTATTTATGCAGCCCAAACTTAGCAATTTTGTAGTGTATAACTTGGGAAACAGTAGTCATCACATTGTCTGTTTTGTAGATATCTTGCAAAGAATGGAAAGAACCTGAAGAGGATCAATTTGTTGTCGGATATTTCGGTGGCTGGATTTTTCAAGCCGAGGCGAAATTCAGTCTGTTTCATTTCCTTCCTTTCTCGAGGTGGGTGTAATTACAAGTGTCGGTAGGTGTAATTTGATTGAATTCTTGCACCAATTGTGAAAAGTTTCAAGTATTTTTGGCTGTTACAAAAATTTAGCTTGCTATGCATGTGCTATTGTGCTATTTTCATGTTCTATTCGCTGATTAGACCGAACAAACCTAGAAATAATTCCACAGTAATCAAAACGAAAAGTTTGTCTTTTGTTGCATGTTGAACCCGATACAACTTATGACTCTATGTTACGTACTGATGCCGGGTACGGGTGCATATTTAACTGTCGGACTCTGCTAATTCATGAAAACAAAGTACGGAAGGGGAATTGAAGAGTCCCGGCAACACTAAGGTGATCTAGATATTCCAGTGGTAAAAAGAAAAAAAATATACCTATTGTTTAGGAACCCCAAAAAAATCTCGTTCCTTTTTATTGTAGTAACCGAAAAATGAAATAATTATTTGATTCCATTCTTTTTTTGTCATTATCACCTTTACTTTGAATAAGACAGCATTGATGTTAGCTATGATTCTTCGTCATTATAAACTCGGTTGAGTTTGCTAAGATCACAATCCAATACTTGAATTATATCCATAATTTGTGGTTCGGTCGAATTTGCACTTAATTAGTGCTTAGGCTCTAAGTCTTCACCTTTTCTTGAACTGGACTTAAAACACTAGCGGTGAATAACCATATGTCTTTCATCATGACACTGTATAAGATTTCAATGTGCTCAGTATTCATGTTGTTTACCTGACGTTCTCATTTTGAGTAAATTATAGTAAAACCCCGGAACTATTCTTCTTCTTGCACTTACCCTACTGAACTTTTCTTTTTTTGCATTTTAGCCCCCCACAACTATGCTTTTTTTTTTTTTCCCACTTTGCCGTCTGACTCTTCTCACATTCCATCAAATCCGCTGGCATATGTTATGAGAAGTAAACACATCTCACTTTTTTTCCCCAGGGAGCAAAATAAAATAAAATGCATAGTTCCAGGGGCGCAACTACATAGGGGCGGGAGGGGGCGCCCGACCCCCCGAAATTTTTTTTGCGATGTAGGGGGTATATAGTTTTCGTGTAGAAAAATTTCGGTATATTCGGTTTCGACCCCTCAAAATTTCGGTATTACCCGAAAAATAGCGTTAGGAAAAAAAAATTTAGATCCCGACCCCCCACTGAAAATTTTCTAGCTTCGCCACTGCATAGTTCAAAAGGTCACGTGAAACTCAAAAAAGGTTTTGTGGCCAAGTGCAGGAATCAGAGTAGTTGAGTGTGCTGCAGTGTAATTTACTCTTTTCATTTTCTACTTTTGTGCCAACCCACCATCTACTACTAATGACAGGTAGATTCAAGGGGGAAAAAATGTTTCTCAAATCACGATTATCGTGGAATTTGTCGATTCCCGCCGCAAACCTCGACTCCGAAGGCTCGACACTTCAGAAGGCTATCCTAATCCGCCTTCTCGACGAGTTTGCCACCAAGAAGGCCTCCAAAGACATAGGTTATTTCCTCGCGGTCACAACCCTCCACCGCATAGGACAAGGAATCGTCAGTCGGGACTCGGGGGACCTCATATTTCCCGTCGACTTCACATGCATCACCTTCAAGATGTTCCCGGGTGAGGTTCTGGAAGGTGTTGTCCACAAAGTCATGAAGCACGGCGTTTTCCTGAGATGTGGGCCCGCGGATAAGGTGTACCTTTCCCATCAGAAGATGACGGGCTACGAGTTTGTGCCGGGGGAGGCTCCGTTTTTCAGGAAGGGCAGGTTGCTGAAGATTAAAAACGGTACGAATATTCGGTTTTCGGTGATTGCCGAGAAGTATGATGAAGCCGAGAGGGATTTCAAGGCGGTTGTTGACATGGAGGGTGATTGTCTTGGGCCCATCACTTAGGGGGCATATTATTACTTTTTTTTTTCCTTCCATTTATGGAATTTTTGGATAGGGGATAGTTGCAGAAGGTACCCATAAGGTTTGGGGTTATTATGAAAAAAACAGAAGTTTCACAAGTACACAGAAAAAAAAAATCCTTTAAGGGGGTAACTGTAGTATTTTTGTGAATTTAAAGGGGTCTTTTCAAATGTTTTTTTGCTTATGAAAGCAAACTAAAAGTTCCATTTTTTTTTTTTGGTAAATTTGAAAGTTCTCTGGATCTTTTTGTAAACACCCCAAACTTTAGGAGCGGTTTATGTAATTATCCTTTTTTATAATGCATTAATGACTGTTGTTGTATGTTCAAGTTACTATTGCCTTGTTTATCCTGGGGATGTAAGAATTTAGAGCTCCTTTTTTTTTTTTTAATCTAAAATGTATGTTTAACAGATGGAAAATTCTAAGATACCCCCACATGGATATCATATCTGCATATATATTCGTCATTGGACCTGTAGCAAATCATAATTATCATGAGTCTGATGGTAAATATACATGCATGTATACGTTTGGGTTTGGTCGAGTCATTTGATTTTTTTTTTCTGCTAACCTGTGTTGAAGCAACTGTCTTTCATAGTAACAACATTAATCAACAAAGACCTGTTGCTGTCTTTTTCTATTCTTACATTACATTTCTTGTATTTTTTTTCTTTTTCACAAAAAAATAAACAAAATAAATATCATGAAGATGCCCACTCCACCTTTTGCTAGGCTTTGAGTTGTGGGTTAAAAATTAAAATAAAATACAGTTACAAATAGCGGTCAAACATTTAGTTTCTTTTTTTTTTTTTTTTTTTTTGAGAAAAGGGTGAAATTTCATTCAAGTCTCGAAATCCAAAAACGAGCGTACACAGTATAACAAACCGAAAACACTCCACAAACGGATTAGAAAACTCCAATAGCGGGAGAGCAAGAGCTCCATCAATGGAGTAGAAAGCTCCCATAACGGGAGAAGCAAGCAAACAACAAACAAAAGAAACAACAAACAAAATACAAAAGAATACAACAGATCTGCCTACCGTCAAATCTCCGAGCTACACCCGAATCTGGATCCGAAGAAAGAAGGGAGAAGATGTCCGAACGACGGTAAACGCCGTCGGCTCACCATACAGTTGTCCGATCTTCAATCTCTTAACGAACAAGGTCTGGAGCAGATCTCATCGTCTTCTTCTTCATCATCGTCGTCTTCGTTGTCCATTTCTTCACAAAAAATCTCGAAGGTAAACAGCTCTTTTAGTTTTTTTTTCCTTCATAGGGGAGAGGAGAGAGAATTGAGAAGGAAGAGAGAGATTTTTTGAACGCTTATAACATTTAGTTTCTCCAACACCTACATACATACATGTAATAATTCATAATACCATCTATAATTCACACTTGCAAATCAATAAACTGAAATAATTCTCGTGAAAGTATAACAATATAGTAGGATATCAGAAGTCATACATGTGTTTGGTGCTTAGAGGATTAGACGAAAACAAATCGGAATTTTGGACTATTTACCAATAAAATTTTCTAATTCTATTGTCCAAAAATTGCCCAAATGTTGCATCCCCTCCCCCACCCCACACCCCCAAAAAAATATTTTCTTCATCTTGCATTCGAATACTAGCAAATAGTAGCTGATGACTTGGATATTGCATTTACGTACAAGTTGTTCGGTAATTACCTATCACCCATGCGTGCCTTCACTCGCTAGTCCAGAGACCTAGCGGTCCAGATTTTATTCGATAATACAGTTCTTTTATTCTTGTAACTGTTGTTGTGTGGAGATATTTATATTCTCTCCGTCCAGTTATAAGGGTCTGTTCTCTACGACTAATTTTCAGTTCAGTTCAGTTCAATTTATTCAGTTCAATTATTAAGTTTATTATTAATTATCATTAATACTCGTTCAAATAAACTCGATTAAATAATACTAATTTTTAATCGTTCCCAATATAATAAAGAATCTAGTAGTATTAAATATAACTTCATTATTTAATAATTTCAATTAATCAATATTTTTTTCCTATTCAATGTTTTTCGGAAGCAATGCTTTGTATATCTATTATATATAAAGCTTATTCTCCTTAATTTAATGTGCAGGGTGGTTGTGCACAAAAATTAGTACCGTACAACTAATGCATTGCACACCAAAAATATTTTCGTTTCTTATAAACTCACAAATTTACATCTACATATTAAATTCTCTATTATATATAAAGCTTATCCCCCTTAATTTAATTTGCAAGGGGGGTTGTGCACAAAAATTAGTACCCCTTAATTTAATGTGCAAGGGGGGGTGTGCACAAAAATTAGTACTGTACAACTAATGCATTGCATACCAAAAATAATTTCGTTTCTTATAAACTCACGAATTTACATCTATATATTAAACTCCAAGGAATACAAACAATCGTGTAATGATGGAGTGAACACAAAAGGGTTCCCGTAACCATGCTCTCATAATTGGGTTCGTGGAACCATGCTCTCATAATTGAGTTCCTGGAACCATGCTCTCATAATTGATGAATATGAAGTGTTGCTGAAGTATTTATGCTTGAAGCACTATATAAACCATCCAAAGACGAGAAAACAACATAGCAAAAAACCACACCAGTTTTACAGTTTGCCCTATAAGCCTCCTGTTACGTTTTCTATTTATATGTAAATAAGAGGTTGTCACTATTTTTTAATTTTGGCCTACCTTTTCGAATATGGAGTTAAAGACTTGCTGTGGTATTATTTAAAGATGTTTGTGTGTGCTTATGACATTAAAGGGTTTGATGTTTGTATGGAGTTAAAGACTTGCTGTGGTATTCTTTCGAATATGGAGATCTGTGATTTGATGTTACTTTATTTTCTTTGTTCGTTAAAAAACACAGAAACTAAATCGAATGATTTTGAGCAGAAACATTAAAGGGTTTGATGTTGTGTTTGATTATTTCGGGTAAGGAGTTACAACGACGGTAGTTTGTGTGTGAAGTTGTGTTCATGTTTGGTGGTTGGTCTGCAAAACCAGAGAAAAATATGGATGGGAGGCAGATGTTTTTAGGATAGTGCTAAAAAACTAGATGTATATCTTGGAATGGATTATATCCCATCTTACCCGAATTTTTTTACCCCATTGGTTTTGGATTTTAATCTGTTGGATTGGATCCAACCGTAGCAAAACAATCTCAAAACACAATGAATTGATGTCAATAATCAATCGGTTGGTGTTTGCTAAAAGAAATGAAACAAAATGGATTGAAATAAAATGATTGTTTGAAAGTGTACAACTCATGAAAAACTAATGAATGAATATATGCATGTAATAATGGGAAGCTTATGTGAATACTGAGTCGGACCTCCAGCAATTGGTAAATTTGACACATACATACATTCATCAATGTATACATAAACACGTATCACGTATGTATGTAGACACATAGGTACGATATTGGTATACATTGAATAAAGAAGCTGAAAAATATTATAGATACAGCATGACTACATGGGTATTTTACTTTATAGGTAGCATTCTTCATTGGAAATTTACCTCATATTAATGATTTACATAATCAATATGCACGCTTTCTCTCCATCTCATGATGATGCTACTAATAGTCTCCTACAATATAATGGAGACTCTTCATGTCCATTCCTTTTGTATTATTCACTTTTATTTTTTGCTTGGGGGGATGGTAAGTTGGTAACTGTTGTGAATTAAAAACGAAATCATATCGTAGTTTCAAGATTGCATAAAATTATAGAATGTTAAAACAAAAGCTGTTAGGATTTAAAGATTACATGTGAAGAGACTCTTTTAAATGTAACGTCTTAGAAAAAGTATTTTTACATGTACTCTTTTAATGTGAATAAACTATTTTAAGTACTGGAAACCTAATTAGTACCGACCATTACACTATGAATATTTAGATGCAATGAGTGCAACGCACGAATTGATAAAATATTACACTATGAATATTTAAAATAAATACAGTACATTATATATAACTAATTAGATAGACTAAAAGAATTCTACACGGAAAAAGCGTTACGGATGAGTCCTTATTCATATTAAAAGACTACATGTGAAAAGACTATTTTAATTGTAACTTTTAATGTAAATAAACTAATTTAAATACAAAAGTTATGATAACATCACAATTAAATCCTCTAAAATAAATACAATACAAATTCTCTAATATGCATCTAAATACCGTCATATGCTCATTCAAGCGTCTGCAACCAATACTCATTCAAGCGTCTGCAACCAAAGACCGCGCATCGCACGGATTGGATCAAGTCTCATTATTTATATATTTATTCATTAAATATTCATTACGAGATTATAATAATTAGCGCACATGATGACTTTCCCTTAATCACTTTATTCACCCCCAAAATCTTCTACTACTAAAATAAACCCCACTAATCGCAAACCCCAACTGTAAAATCTCCACTTCCGCAGTCTGGAACACTTGTCTTTTACCATCTCCAAAGTACAAGGAGAGAGAGAGAGAGAGAGAGAGAGAGAGAGCGCGAGGCAAAGGTCAGATCTCTCTCGCTCGCTTTTTAACCTCCCTCTTTCTTTAATGTTCAGTCATCGTGTCAAACTTGCTATTGGTCGAGCTTCATTCTTTCCTTCCACCCTTGCTGAAACTTTTCTTATACGATTATGTTGTTTCTATTGAAGCAATACGGCGAATATCCTCAATTCTTTAGTTTTGGGTTCGTGAATGGAAAGCATATGTTAACATAAATTAATTTTTTTTTATCGGCTTCTGAGTTTATTGTTCATTTTTATTTCTTAAATCAAGATGTACTCTCTGGCAGTTCCAATCTGTATTTGCGATAAATAACTGCGGTTAAGTGTCTGGAACTTTCTCTTAATCATTATTATTTATTTTTTATGTTTTCGAATTTCCTTGGCAGCTATGTTGTATTCTTTAATTTTATATATATATATATATATATATATATATATATATATATATATATATATAGTTTTTAGGTTCTAAATAACTTCAGATATCATGGTAGTCTCATAGTTGTGAAAGGTTCTAAAATTTAGAATATGGAAGGGAATTAAGGTGTATTTATTGCTGTTCCGGACCTTCTTGCTTGAGTTTTGTCCCTTCCCCACATGTTTAAGATTGCAGTAAACTGTAAAAGTATATATTCTCCCTGCGTTCTAGTTACTTAAATAGGGTAGGATGGTTAAACTGTAAAAGTATAAATTTGTTGGTTATTTTGATTGTAACAGGACACATATCAGTTTTCTTATTCAACTTTGTTTTTGCCTAATGCAGCGACTTGGAGATTCAAGCACTGTTGTTAACATGTTAGAGCTTGCCTTTGGTGCTCTGGTGGATTGTAGGAATTAAAATTCTGAAGTGAATGTCTTTTAGTTGGTTTTAACACACACGCGCGCACACACACACACACACACACACACACACACACACACAGAGAGAGAGAGAGAGAGAGAGAGAGAGAGAGAGAGAGAGATGCAAAATGATACTGGTTCTGGTGGTACATCAACACCTACTGGACCAACTGCACGTTTGCGTCGACGCAAAGGTTCAAATGAGGTCTGCTATCTATCTTCTTCTAGACATAATTAATTGCAGTATATTCTTACAATAACAATGTGCATGTCACTCTCTCTTATAAAACCCATACCAATTCAATATACGATACGAAGTGCTTAGAAAGTACTACTCTCGTGGCATGTTTCATGCTTAACTACAGTGATGAAGTTATAAGATAATTAAAAATTATCCCTAGGGTCTGGATAATTCTGGCAAAACCAAAGAAGTTCCAAAATTTAAAAGAAAAACAAAAAAGAAAAAACTTGTGGTTTGATTCTGCCTTAAATCCAAGGTGGTTACTTGTCATACTTTTATGAATGTATGAGGGGTTCTTAGATTTTTTTTTTTGTTTATGAAGGAAAAAATGTAAGACAATCAAACCTCTTGATATATTTTTTTTTGGGTGATTTTGAAACCTCTTTTGGTTTTTTACTTGTAATAGCTCAGATCTCAGTGGTAATTTTTATAATTCTGTTGAAGATAACTGTAAGCCGAATTCTTTATTCTATTGTGGTTGTTCCCCATCGCTTGGTCAATGTGAGAGGATCCTCACGTAAAACATTTTAGCTTTTGGCTGTACTAATTGGAGCTAATTAGTTAAATTTCTCATTTCCTTGTCTTTTCATATCTATTACTCCAGGTCCCTCCAGAAGTTGATAGATCTAATGACGGTCATTTACTTGTTAATGACAATAACAAGTACAAGTCGATGTTAATTCGTACATATTCATCTGTCTGGATGATTGGAGGATTTGTCTTGATAATTTACATGGGTCACCTTTATATCTGGGCCATGGTCGTTGTTATTCAAATATTTATGGCTAAAGAGCTTTTCAGTTTGCTTAGGAAAGCACATGAAGACAGCCACCTCCCTGGTTTTAGGCTCTTAAATTGGTAAGAACTTTTTTTTTTTTTGTTTATTTGACGTCTATGTCCCGCCACTTAATTAATGCACAGAGTATCATGTCATTTGAAGAATAATATAGGCTTTGAATTTCGTCTGTCATCGGGCTCTGCACAGTCTGTTTGAATTATTCAGATAATACGTCCTATCTTGTTTAATTTCTTGGCAAAACTAAAAGACATCTCTACAGATAATCATCAACACCTTGGCCAGTGTAGCTGTTCACATTAAAGATCTCATGTTCCCTTACCTGATTGCATAGTGCATCGATTTCTTAGTTTTTGGGTCAATGATCTTGTTTTCTTTATCGTTCACTTTCGGCTCTTACTGTTATTCATCTCAAAGGTTGTCCTATCTAAAAATGTGGTTTTTCCTTTTTTCTTCTTCTTATTTTTATTTAAAAGATGGCTATACTTTTTTCAGGCACTTTTTCTTCACAGCAATGCTATTTGTATATGGCCGCATTCTCAGTCAGAGGCTTGTGAATACTGTCACTACAGACAAATTTTTGTATAAGCTCGTGGGCAGATTAATCAAGTATCATATGGTTACCTGTTACTTCCTGTATATCGCAGGTTGTTTGCAAACCCTCTTTTCTTTATATTTTTTTTATTTGTTTGGTTAGATTATTTATTTACATAGTTCTATATGTTATGCTTTAGTCGACGGCACCTAATATCATATGTCGAGTCATGAATTGTATCCCGCACCCCAAGAGCACCTTGCAAGGTGCTCACCTTGCTGTATAGATATACACTTCCCATACTATCCTATATCCAAAACCTATCATATACTACATTACTCTCAATATGGCAAGTGGAACATCTTACCAGGTGCTCCTGTGGTACGGGGTAAAATTTGCCATGTCGAGTGGCTTCTCTGTTGTTTTCTTACATGATAACATAAAAATATGCCTATGATTTCGGCCTGCTTTTCAATATACTTGCATATCATATCATCTAAGAAAGTTAAACCTTTGGAATGTGAATGTCCATTGTACAACTGAATGTTATCTTCTCTGGTGGATTCAGGTTTTATGTGGTTCATACTTGCACTGAAGAAGAAGATGTACAAGTATCAATTTGGGCAATATGCATGGACGCATATGATTCTGATTGTGGTGTTCACGCAATCGTCTTTTACTGTCGCAAATATTTTTGAAGGAATTTTCTGGTAATACAAGCTTGATTTCCTAGTTATTGCTTATTGGTCTTGCATTGTATTTATTTTTATTAGACATTATAATTTTGTATATTCTACTTTTACTTGAATGTGTGCCATAAGTCATGTGCCAAAAGTGCTCTGCATATCAATCACATAATGTGACATGACAATAGTAATTATCTCAATTCATTGTGGTCTCATGATATTTTCCATGTAACTAGAAAAACCTTTGAGGTTGACAGTTTGGAATGCCATCTCAATTTTCATTCGTATGAAGGTTGCGACAGGGCTAGAGGTTTGGATGAGTAGGCTGGCGTAAAATGTTGCCACTTCGTTTTTTGCATGAATTGTAATGTTATTTAAATTAAGACAATTAATTGACACTATAATCTTCATGTCATCGACCTCAATACGGTTGGGATTAAGGTGCAGATGACTTGAAGGTGTGCCACTTTCTATCCTTTTTTAAGTATGATTGAACTTTTGTGAAAACAACATCAAACTCAGATTAACAAAAAATGCAGGTTCCTTCTCCCAGCATCACTTATTGTCATCAACGACATTGCTGCTTACATTTTTGGGTTCTTCTTCGGGAAAACTCCTTTGATCAAGCTCTCACCCAAGAAAACATGGGAGGGATTTATTGGAGCTTCTTTTACTACTATGATTTCTGCCTTCGTGGTAAGCAACTTATCTGTCCATTTATTAGCAAGTTAATGTGAAGCAATTGGTCATTCTTCGTTTAAGTGATCGAGATTTTATGTTTACCTTATCAAGTCCTGTGTTTGCGACATTTATGATTATTTCTCTGATCCTATTAAGTATCTCAAAGCAAATACATCTTCAGAGGAAATAAATTAGATGGCAGTGAGCAGTTTGTTGTGTAGGTAATGATTTTTTATTTTTTTTCCAGCTGGCAAATATAATGGGTCGGTTTCAGTGGCTGACATGTCCAAGGAAGGTAACTGCTTTTTGGCCCCAAATCTTCTCCGATTAGTTCTTTTTTTTTTTTTTTTGGATAACTTGATTTTCTATTGACTACCGAAATATACAGGATTTATCCACTGGTTGGCTTCAGTGCGATCCTGGTCCATTGTTTAAGCCCGAATATTTTACTGTGCCAGGGTGGTTTCCTGAATGGGTAAGTGCTTCGACCATTTGATTTATTCTCAAGTTATTGTTATCAAAAGGAAATTATTGTTAACAAAATTGTACTATATATACTTGAAGTACGTGTTGTATCGTGAATATGAATATCATCGATTTGTATCAATGTTTATATACTCCCTCCTTCCCACTTGAAGCGTCTACTTTCAGAATATGATTTTGCCCGAACAGAAGAGTATTTTCAAAATAAAACTTTAATATTTAATTATATAAGATTCCTTAAAAAATGAAGTTTTTTGGCATATCAATTATAATATTAGTTGATTGGAAAGTAAAAAAAATATAAGTGATGATAGATGGTTCGTTAAGATGAGTAACATTAAAAAGTTGTACTTTTAACCAAAGTAGACTCTTCAAGTGGGACAGAGGGAGTATATTAGTTTTAGTCTTCAATTTAGTGTGATGTTCCAGTTTAATAGACCTACATTTCATTCGATAAGAAAAACATTTTGGTAATGAATAAGAAAAACACACTAGGATGTCTAACCTTTTTTTTTGGCAGTTTCCTTGGAGAGAGATTTCTATCTTGCCCGTGCAGTGGCACGCATTGTGTCTGGGTCTCTTTTCATCGATTATTGCACCTTTTGGAGGCTTTTTTGCCAGTGGCTTTAAAAGGGCTTTCAAGATCAAGGTTTTGGCGTTATTGCTCTCAATTGCAAGTCTGTGTGATGTTTTATGTTCTTATGTTAAGATGTTAATATCCGATGTTTAATTTGGTTCATCCCAGGATTTTGGGGATAGCATTCCTGGTCATGGTGGGATCACTGATCGAATGGATTGCCAGGTAATATAAAGAAAAGTTTAATTACAAAACTACCCTCGAGGTTTAGCCTAATTACATAAAAAGCAATTATATCTCTTATTAGATGGTGGGTGCTTCCTAGATGCTGCTTAGTTGGTTGAGCAGCCAATAAGTGGCATAGGCTATGTTTATCCGATAATCGTTTCAACTCAAAGCTTGAAGAATTTCCTGTAAAGTGTATGTGTATTTACAACTTGCATGTTCAGGGATGTATGTTGAATTCTAAAAGATAACTTTTTCTTCTTATTATTATTATGCTAATCATCAGGGATAGTATTCGTAATTCTCCCTAGTAATAACCCTCGTCGGATTCTACATTTATGTTTTGGCCATGTGTGCTAACATTTGACATGTGCTGTGGTGATGGTCCCCAACGTGCAGATGGTAATGGCCGTATTTGCATACATTTATCATCAGTCGTTTGTTATTCCACAGAGCTTGTCGATCGAAATGATCATGGACCAGGTATAGACAACACTGCCCCTAATCATTTGTTAGACCATCTAATTATTACTCCCCCTTCGTCCCACTTGAAGAGGATAATTTCAAAACATAGACTTGAAGAGGGTAATTAAAATTTATGTAATATTATTTAAAATAAAAAAATTTCAATTTACAAATCACAATACTAGTTGATTGAAAAAAGAAAAAAAAATGAGTGAGAATAGATGATTTAAAATGAGTTGTACCTTCGTTAAAAATGAGAAATTAAAAAAATTATACCTTAACCAAATACTATTTTCAAATGGGACTGGGGAGTATTTATTTCCGAGTATAACACACTGTAAATTTGTCTGCGGCGTAGATACTGATAAACCTCCCGTTTGAGGACCAGCTAGCTCTGTACACGAAACTCGGACAGATAATCATGGAGAGGCAGTTTGGAGAATCTTGAAATCGAGTAAACTCAGGACTATTATTATTATTATGGATCATGCATTGTTTTTGTTATTTTTGGAAAGTCGCGTGTCGTGTACATGTTTCGTTTTTCGTCCATGTTTTTTTTTTAATGCTCGTGATGATATGTTAGGTGCCGGCGGGCATCCAGCCGTTTCGGCAATGTATAGTACTTTTTTGCCATTGATTGAAGAAACAAGTGATGTATTGTCGGAACTTATGTTTCGGATTTTTTTTCCTTTGATTTCGACAGCACGTTTTTTTATCCTCTCCCACTTGGAAAAGAATAGTTACTACTATTATGTTATGCAGTAATGATGTAGTCCTTTTTTAATCTTATACTTTTTTTAATCTAAAAAAACTTTTATTTTTTTCTTTTTTCTCTTTTTTTTTTTTTTTTTGAATCTTCAATGATCAACGAATGAAATGGTAAAAGTATAAAGAACATTTGGATACAAACAAAAAACAAATGAAGAAACAATGGACATTACGTTAAAAGCTTTCAAACTCCAAAAAAAAAAGGTATGAACATTCAATTAAAAAAGTAATGAACATTATTAATCAAGTGTGTTTGTACTCGAGTTTATATGGTATAACGGCTGCATTTTGACAGGGTCAGCTCAATAAACATCGAAACCCAGTTCAAAAACCACCCATGAGGTTTGAATTAGTTACAAAAAAAAAAAAGAAAAAAAAAGAAGAAAAAAACATCTAAATTAAAAAACAACAATGAAACCTTTAGGTTTCACTAATAGCTTTTACAATAAACAACTGAGCCATCACGTTTTCTAGGGTCGGCAGAACACTCGCTCAATACGATTACAGAAGCTAATACTTTTTATCCTCAAGACATTCTTGCTATAATAATATAATCAAGCAAAAGTAACCTCTTCTAAGCTGCTGCTGATATCTTCAACTAACCCGATTTTCGGTTCCAAATCTATAAACTGGTTGGACTTGCTAGCGAGGTGCGATATGCTGACCCTACCCTCACGCCTTATGTAATCAGCAACGGCTTTCATTTCTTCCAATGAAATGTATATGTATTTTCCTCTATCGTCCATTACACCAGATAGTCTTCCTGTTAAAAACAACATCATACTCGACAAAATTAATTGAATGCTTCCGTCGATATGAAATGGATGCGAAACGCCGAACTAACGTATTTGCAAACTTTTTCGAAAAAAAAAAAGTGTTTTTTGGGTTTTAGCTTGAAAATGAACATCTTTTAGTGTTTGCAATAACTAACTTATGCTTTAGCTTGTGTTTTATTTCATCAAAAAAATTGTATGAAAAGTGCCTCTAGCAACTTTTAAATAAAAAAAAGTCACTTTTATCTTTATTTCTATCCTCAAACTTTTCTCGAAATAATAAATTTAAATACTTGTTTTCCCCAAATGCTTCAACTATTATTTTTCTTTTAGCTTTTAGATTCTATTATTTACAAACACCCCCTAAAGCACTAAGCTCATAAAGGGGAAAAGAGCGTATGCGTACCCATCGTTTCTAATGAAGTCATCCGATTGATACAGTCCTGCATCGAAGATAAAGTCATACTGCATCAGAAGAGGCCGCAAAAGACGAACTTAGTAGCATTTTCCAATGGTTTCGACAGTAATTAATAAACCTTTGCAAAATTCCAAAAACAACCTGAGGTTTAGTCTAATTACAAAAACAAACATATCTTGTGAAATTACAAAGACCTCCCATAAGGTATGTATTTATGTTATAAATGCCCCATCCCACCCCTCAGTCTCACCCCTCTTAACGATGCAACATAAACAAATATCGGTGGGTACTGTTCTAAAACATAAATGAGTCTTTTTATAATTAGCTAAACGTTTAATAAAAAAAGGAAAATACTAAGGTATAGAGATAATTTTTTGAAACAAGACGAGCTACCTGCGTTCGCAACTTAAATTCTGCAGCAATATCTTCCAAAGGAACGCATTTATGCTTCTGCAATACCAAATTAAAAAAAAAAGGATAATCACCACCTCAATTCCTCCCTCCATTGAGAAATCTGAGTTCGGGCTATAATCACCTTGATGTACTCCACAAAATCAAAGAGCAATCCCTGACTTCCATCCTGAATTTCATTTTCTGTTGTTCCTTCAGCATCAACAGAAAAATCTCCTTTCCACTTTTCAAACTCTAACGCAGCGGCTTCTTCCTCCTTTGCTTTCCGAGCTATAGCTTCTTCTTCCTGGATAAATTACATCAACATCCAACACTTATTAACAGTGTCATAAACATTTAATTATTAGAATAAGGGATAAGAACAAAAAGAAGCCTTGAGGTTGACCTAATTACCAACAACAACATTACCCTAATGCCTCAACGGCTCCCGCAAAAAGCGGGGTAAGGGGGGATCGGATGTACGCAGTCTTACTCATGTCTTAACACAGAGAGGCTGTTTTCTGATGACCCAAAATAAAAATTGCATCGAGAATTGCATGGAATGACTAGTACTTCACGAGAAAAAGAAGTGCAGCCAGTTTAGTGAGTCATTTTGTTTTATTTCATTATAATCCAGAACCAAAGAATACGGAGTCTTTGGCTCCATTGGAAACAATGGAAATAGGTTGACCTAATTACCAAAAGAAAAAAATTAGCAAACTTTCGAAATTACAAAAATACCCCTTAGGTTTGATTCAATGCTGAATTTAAGGGCTAATTATAATATCTTTGTAATGCGAAGTGGCCTTTTGAAACGTATTTTGCTTATAAAGGGGGTAAACGCGAGGCAATTTTTCATTTTTTTTCTACTTTTTGCGCTTTTGAAAGTTTTGTTGGGTTATCTTGTAATTAACCATTAAAATAAATAATAAATGTGTACCGACGGACCAGCTTTCTTTCATTAGCTTCACGCTCCTCATCCTTCCTCCTCCTCATCTCTTCATAATGATCTTGTTTTGTGCTCCTTGAACCACGTACAGCGTCTTCAGCCTTCCGAAGCATCATCAGAAGTAGTCAAATATATATAAATCATTTTGCAAAATTCCTCTATAGATTACATTTTCCATTTTAACTTTAAGAAAGAAAATAGTCAAATTTGGAAAAACAGTAAAATCTTAAAGGCGAAAAGTCGGATTTGTGCACAGCATGGAAAGCAATTAAAAGACGGACGACGGAAAAATTTACTTGGCGTTGTGCCTCACGCTCTTGTCGTTTCTTTTCTTTTTTCTTTGATGCTTTGGCAGTGTGGTAACCATGTCCATCTTCTTCATCATCACTTCCATCAAGAGTTTCTGTATCCATGAAAAAGTACAACTCACGCAAGTTCTATCTTCTCTATTTTCCTTATAAATATCACATGAAATTCATAAAGTTATCTTTCCATGTTTGAATTCTTATTCGAGTTTGATAACAAGATTAGTACCGTGAGATAGAGGATAGTAACATTAACATCAAACGATATTATCTGAAACACAGATATGCTAAATTTAAGTTAGAAACCAAAAAAAAAAGGGAAAAAGAAGATGAAGAAGAAAGAAGAAGAACCTTCGACATTAACAGCAGCTGACGACGTGCTGGCAGCAGCCGATGAAGCCACAGGTCTTCGGCGCATACGCCGAGTATTAGTAGCCCTAACAACTCTTTCCCCTTGTATACCCTACAAATTCACACAATCCACAAAAAAAAAAAAAAAAAAAAACTTTCGAGTTCAAGTACTTAATTCACTAAAAAGTTTCAATAATTTCATAATTACATTGAAGACCACAGAGTCCACGATCGCTTGTATATCCTACAGAACCTCAAATGAAAATGAAAAAAATAGAAATTCTTATATACCCCAAAACCAACCCCAGCACTAAAAAAAAATCTAAATAATTTTGTAATAACATTGCAAACCACATACTCCACCAATTGTCGTAATTAAATACAAAAATAAATTGGCAACTGGATGTTTATATACCTGAGGCTCTTCTTCGTGTTGGTCGCGACGGCGAGAATCGAGCCGACGTCTCCAGAAATACAGCGGAATCAGAGAGAAAACCACGACCATCATCATCACTGCCACGAATATATCCTCCATTGCCGATCCAGGATTCAAAATAATCAAAATTACAGAAACCCTCAGATACAAACTACTGCAAATTTATTGACAATATCAACCGTCACTGGTTTTAGACGAAAGGTTTTTCGTTTCAGTTTTAGCCAGTGTATAAAATTACAAATTAGTCCTTTAATTTACGACAGTAGCAAAATAGTCCTCTAGGAAACACATTTTGTAGAAGAAGTCGTATCACTATATAAATAATTTAATTTTGACCCTGCCAAATGCAAATTTCGCAAAACGACCACGTAACTATATAAAAATATTTATTTAAATCTAATTTAACTTAATAATAATATCAAAAACATGAAATCATGAGATTAAGATATGTATTGAATTATTATGTGTAATCTAGATATTTAGATGATACTAATTTCGTATTATTTATGTTTTTATTGAGCATCCTTTAACTTGTTTTCTTTTAATTAGAGTTATCTTTAGGTAATAATTATATTGTTATTACATTCCAAATCCATACATATTATTATAAAAACGAGGCTTGATCCAACCCGTGCGATGCACGGTCTTTGGTTGCAAACGCTCGGCTTGAATGACCATTGGTTGCAGACGCTTGAATGAGCATATGACGGTATTTAGATGCCTATTATAGAATTTATATTGTATTTATTTTAGAGGATTTAATTGTGATGTTATCATAATTTTTGTATTTAAATTAGTTTATTTACATTAAAAGTTACAATTAAAATCGTCTTTTCACATGTAGTCTTTTAATATGAATAAGGACTCATCTGTAACGCTTTTTCCGTGTAGAATTCTTTTAGTCTATGTAATTAGTTATATGTAATGTATTGTATTTATTTTAAATGTTCATAGTGTAATGTTATCAACCCGTGCGTTGCACCCATTGCATCTAAATATTCATAGTGTAATGGTCGGTACTAATTAGATTTCCAGTACTTAAAATAGTTTATTCACATTAAAAGAGTACATGTAAAAAGACTTTTTCTAAGATGTTACATTTAAAAGAGTCTTTTCACATGTAATCTTTAAATACTAACAGCTTTTGTTTTAACATTCTACAATTTTATGCAATCTTGAAACTACGATATGATTTCGTTTTTAATTTACAACGGTTACCAACTTACCATCCCCCAAGCAAAAAGTAAAAGTGAATAATACAAAAGGAATGGACATGAAGAGTCTCCATTACATTGTAGGAGACTATTAGTAGCATTATCATGAGATAGAGAGAAAGTGTGCATATTGATTATGTAAATCATTAATATGAGGTAAATTTCCAATGAAGAATGTCACCTATAAAGCAAAATACCCACGTAGTCATGTTGTATCTATAATATTTTTCAGCTTCTTTATTCAATGTATACCAATATCGTACCTATGTGTCTGCATACATACGTGATACGTGTTTATGTATGCATTGATGAATGTATGTATGTGTCAAATTTACCAACTGCTGGAGGTCCGACTCAGTATTCACATAAGTTTCCCATTATTACATGCATATATCCATTCATTAGCTTTTCATGAGTTGTACATTTTAAAACAATCATTTTATTTCAATCCATTTTGTTTAATTTCTTCTAGCAAACACCAACCGGTTGATTATTGACATCAATTCATTGTGTTTTGAGATTGTTTTGCTACGATTGGATCCAGTCCAACAGATTAAAACCCAAAACCAATGGAGTAAAAAAAAATTGGGTAAGATGGGATCCAATCCATTCCAAGATATACATCTAATTTTTTATCACTATCCTAAAAACATCCGCCTCCCTCCATCTTTTTCTCTGGTTTTGCAGATCAACCACCAAACACGAACACAGCTTCACACACAAACTACCGTCGTTGTAACTCCTTACCCGAAATAATCAAACACAACATCAAACCCTTTAATGTTTCTGCTCAAAATCATTCGATTTAGTTTATGTGTTTTTTAACGAACAAAGAAAAGAAAGTAACATCAAATCACAGATCTCCATATTCGAAAGAATATCACAACAAGTCTTTAACTCCATACAAATATCAAACCATTTAATGTCAAAAGCACACACAAACATCTTTAAAGAATACCACAGCAAGTCTTTAAATCCATATTCGAAAAGGTAGGTCGAGATTAAAAAATAGTGACAACCTCTTATCTACATATAAATAGGGCTGTAAACGAACCGAGCTGTTCGCGAACAAAGCTCGGCTCGGCTCGTTAAGGGCTCGGTTCGGATCGGTTCGTTAAGAACTCGAGCTCGAGCTCGAGCTCGAAAATCAGTGCGTTAAGAAAACGAGCTCGAGCCGAGCTTGGGCATGTGCGGCTCGAGCTCGGCTCGAGATCGACTCGAGCTCGGTTCGGCTCGGTTCGGCTCGTTAAGCTTGATTAATAAATATATTTTTAAATTATTTTTTATAATATTTATATATTATATTATAGATTAATAATTTTTTAAATAATTTTCATATATTAAAATATTAATTTATATATATATATATTTGAAAATATATAATTTTTAATGATTATTTTAAAATAGTTATTTTAAATAATTCAAATATATTATTTAAATAATTTAAAAATATATAATTATTCGCGAACACTCGAGCTTCATTTCGAGCTCGACTCGGCTCGAGTTGTTCGCGAACAGCTCGTGTGCGGCTCGATTTATTAACGAGCTCGAGCTCGAACACGATTTTTGTTCGGTAAGAAAGCTCGGCTCGGCTCGGCTCGTCAGAAAAAAATTTAAAACTCGGCTCGGTTCGATCAAAGCTCGGCTCGGCTCGGTTCGTTTGCAGCCCTACATATAAATAGAAAACGTAACAGGAGACTTATATGGCAAACTGCAAAACTGGTGTGATTTTTTGCTATGTTGTTTTCTCGTCAATTATGAGAGCATGGTTCCAGCAACCCTTCTGTGTTCACTCCATCATTACACGATTGTTTGTATTCCTTGGAGTTTAATATGTAGATGTAAATTCGTGAGTTTATAAAAACCAAAATTATTTTTGGTGTGCAATGCATTAGTTGTACAGTACTAATTTTTGTGCACAACCCCTCTTGCACATTAAATTAAGGAGAATAAGCTTTATATATAATACAACTCCCCTTGCACATTAAATTAATGTGGATAAGCTTTATATATAATAATAGATATATAATTTTTATTATCTAAGGGATTTATTTTGATTAATGAAAAAAAAACTTAATAAATTTATAAGAAAACACCATAAAAATCACTTTATCACGTGCAGTTTTAGTTGCAACAATTCATTATTTCGTATTATTCATATATTAACAACTTATTATATTTTTTCTATTAATATAAAAATAAGTGTTAGCTCGATGTAAAACTTTGTTTAATATATCCTCATATAATATTCATTTATTTCCATTAATATATACTATGATCAAAAAATATATTACATTGCATATATTTTTCTATGTTTGTATTTATTAGTGAATGGACTTAGTATATATTTTTTAGTAAATTCTAGCTTTATATAATTGATGGACTTAGGCTATGTTCTTTTGAACTTATTTTTCGATTTTGATTCGATTCGATTCGATTGAGTCCATCTGATTCAGCCTGGTCAGTCCATTCGATTCGATTTAGGTTGATTCGAATTCAGCTTCTTCTTCTTCTTCTTCTTCTTCTTATTATTATTATTATTATTATTATTATTATTATTATTATTATTATAATTTTTTTTTTTTTTACCATTATTATTAATATTAAAAACTCATAGGATTACAAAAAATTAGTGGGAAGCCTCGAAACTAACTGAGCCCCCACACATCTAGCAATGGCAAATCCAATCCTATTAAAAATATGAATGGCCGACGCGCACCAATGTCCTGAGTCATAGAGAACCGTCGAATGCGCTTAAGTAAGGTAACCCCATCTTTCTCAAGTTCTCCAAAAGAAGAAAAGGAGAAGGGGAGAAACCCATATCCAATATCCGCACATTTAGCATCGTACTTGACACGTTTACGCTGTGCAGCATCACTTATCGCACGCCCCGGTATAAAGTCAATCAACCCGGATTGCGTCAAAGGCGACGAACCCGTAAGATCAACACATACGTCACGTCCACCCTCCCAAGAGTAGAGTAATATGTCAGCCGGACGTAAGGATCTGTCCCCATCTCCGAAAAGCCCAATATCCACCTCCTTACGAGCAGAAATCCCTGACCGAGAGCATATGTCAACAAGAACGTCACGCACAAGGTTATGCCGATGTTTAATGCCAACAATACCCGCACACGAAACAGCGTGGTCCCCGTAGATATCTCCAGGAAAAACCTTAGAGCAGCGGGCGAATACCACGAACGGTGAAAAGCGGAACACCCAGACGATAGCACAGTACACAACGATAAGCCCTGGCATTCATAGTTTGTCCCAATCCAGATATCGGAGCCACCCTAAGCCAATCCGAAGTATGATCCTCCTTTAGAGAACTCCATAACGCCATCTGTCGAGGGGAAAGATGGAAAGTAGATTCAACAGTTTGGGAAACTCGACCGAAATATATATCTGCCAATTTCTTCATAAGTTTGGGGGCAGCGACCTCGGTAGGGTTACTCAAAAGGTCAATATCCATATTCGCATTGAAAGTACATAGAGCATCATCAAAAGAGGGACCAGCAGTTACAATACCAGAACCATAAAGAAGCTTAGTCTGTAGGTCAGCTGATTGAAGTCTAGAAGCAAGGAAGGCATAGTTCAAGACATCACCTGCAGAATATAAACCAAGTCCCCAAAAGCAAAAGGGAAGGTGGAGAGTCTCCACCGCCGCCAAAACCAGGCCGAAGCGGTGTGACAATACGCTCCAAAGAAGAACGAAGTGCCGCATCAAAAGAAACCTGAGCACACTCAAAGACCCGAGGAGAACATGTGCGCATAGAAAAATAGAGCTTAGAAATACCAGCACATGTACGGAGTAACAACAACTCGCATTGAGGGTCATTGAGTTTGGCAACTGCCTCCATAAGTTCAATAGTTTTAGCAACCCTTTTCAGGACCAACTTAATTATTATTGGTATTATTACTAATAATACTTGCTATTATTGTTGTTGGTGTTGATTACTATTATTATTATTTACCATTATTATTAATCTTAATTATTACTATTGTTATTATTACTAATAAAATTTACTATTATTATTAATAATATTTATTATTATCGTTGCTGTTGTTGATTATTATTATTATTATTATTATTATTATTATTTATCATTATTATCAGTGTTATTATTATTATTATTATTATTATTATTATTATTATTATAGTTATTGTCGTTATGGTTATTAATATCATTAATATTATTATAATCTACCTTTACCAAATAGATCTCAACTTATCATTTATATTTTATTATATTATTATTTTTATTATTATTATATTTATTATTATTATTATTATTTAGCCTTAATATATATTTCAATTGATTAGTCAGTCCATTCGATTGATTGATTCGATCCATTCAGTTTAGTTGATTCGATTCAATTAAATTGATTGATTGATTCGATCCAAAAACAGAGCCCTATATGAAGGTTTTTTCAAAAGTAGGGATGTCAATGGGTCGGGTAGGGTACGAGTATGCCTCCTCCATACCCTACCCTATTTGATTCGGATCGGGTTCGGGTATTGCTCATCGGGTAATATATAATAATAATAATATATTTATATAATCCAAACGGGCACGCGAGTCGGATAATCGAGTCGGATAATCGGGTAATATACTATACATATACCCTATTCGTGCCCGATTATAAAATTTCGGATTTGACCGGTACCCGACCCAATTTCGGGTAGAGTCAAATACCGATAAAGTTGACATCGGATGCTAGTGACTTACAAATTTAGCATAATTTTTCATTTATTATATTGGCCAAAATTAGGACCGATTATTCTCTTAATTAAGCATGATTATTAATTAATTGCGTATTAAATTATCGGGTTATAAATTAAAGTTGTGAAAAAACGAGTCACTCTTTTTCTTGTAACTATTCTTCGAACCCATCTCTCTCTCTCTCTCTCTCTCTCACACAGAAAATCAAAAGGAAAGAAAAATCCACCCACCAAATGTCAGCACCAGCTCCACCACCGAACGGCACCACCACCACCTCCGCTGCGCTCCGCCCATGGTCGCTGTTCCTAAACCTCTCAGCCATCAGCCTCCCCATCCCCTTCTCTGAATCGACCTATCGCCTCTCTCAGAATCTCCGATTTTTCCTCCCAAACTACGCCGCACTCACGCTCCTCATCTTCCTCCTCACCCTCCTCACCCGCCCCCTCTCCTTAATACTCTTCCTCTGCATTTTCTCCGCCTGGATTTACTTGATTTTCTGGCGCGACGAGCAGTTGACCGTATTCAATTACGATGTCGATCAGAAAGTAATCGTGGGGTTCCTCGCCGTGGTGACCTTGGTTTGTCTTTTCTGGACCGGAGTTTGGTTGAGGCTCTTCCTCGCTTTGACGATTGGGGCCTCGATCACGTTTCTTCACGGGATATTGAGGGCGCCGGAGGATTCCATGGTGGAGTCGCCGTATGGGCCGTTGCTGAATGTTGTGGATAGTCCGAGAGGAGATTATTCTAGTGTTTAGAAAAAATAAAATTAGGGTTTTTCTTGGATCACTTGGGTGCATTTTGGTGCTGAATTGAAATTGCTAGATTGCTTTTTTTTTTTTTTCCCTCTCTGAAATTTTATGTTCTGCTATTGCCATTGTTTTGATTCCAGATATCCGAGCACGATCTTGATTTCGGTATCGTTTCATGAATCTGGAATGAAATGTGTCTTTAGATTAGTGTAAGTTAGTATGTGACTATGTGTGAAGTGTGTTCTGTTGATTGAGATTATGAATGCCAATGGTATGTGCCTACAGCTTAAGTAGACTTTGTATCGGTCCAACTTGTGGCGTATGGCTTTTTATCAGTGTTCTAAGAAGCGCTAGGACTGGAGTATGATCCGGGCCTAGCGCCTAAGCGAGGATTTCTTACTTCCGAAAAACATTAGCATGTCTTTTTTTTTTTTTTTTGGTTTGTAATGATCTGCTACATAAGTGTCATTTGTAATAATAAAAAGTATCATTGTCGGACAGTCTGATACGTCTTTTTAGAATGGTGCTTTTCATGAATGGAAAAACAACTAAATGTGCGTTCTGATACGAGACATGTCGATGACAGTTTTGTTAGTGGTATTTGAAAATGTAAGCTTACGTCAGTTCCCTCTATTTCCTCCTTGATGGTTTATGAATGTGTTAGTTTTTTTGTCCTTCGAGAAGTAAAGCTATATTTTCCCTTGCCATGGTGCGGCGGACAATCGTGGATAAGGTTCTTGAAAGTTTTGGTGACCTTTAAAGGCCACCAACACAGATTGCATCGGGTTTTATGTCCCGTTTGCTGTATTCCACTCGTTTGGATGATCGACACGTGTTTATGTGATAATACATTGTGTGAATTCCTTGCTCAATTAAGTAGTAGCAATTCAAATAACCGTACTTAAAACGACCCCTAATTAACAAGCAGTCTATAAATTAGCTACCCAGCAAATACCCCAAATCAATCTGAATCCTAATTAATAAATTCAGGGCCTTATATCCCCAATAATAATAATAATAATAAGAGGAAGAAACTTTTGTGCAATGTGGCTTAAACTACTACTAATCACAATGAGATTGCAATAGTTGTACGATCAAAATTAATTAACACAAATAATATCATCGAGATTGAAAGAATATCGGATTTTCTTAACCGATTCCACAAATTTCAGCCACCGGCTCTTTGTATCGAACATTCCAAGAAGCTGACCGACTGATCCATCGATAAATCAAGAACCAACGAGACCTTTGTGACGAGCATATGAAATTATAAGTACAAACAGTAGAGCACAAAAGACCCCTGTAAGGATAACCACCTGGAGGAATTAAAAAAAAAATGTTAGAGAATAATAATTGTCACATGATATATTTACATAATAAAATGATGATAAACAAACTGAAATTAAAATGCTGACCCATTTAAACACGTATCCAGAATGCTCGTTCCATGTATATGGAATGTTCATACCAAATATTCCGGCCACCAACGAATAAACGGATAAACACACCGTTCCAGAGCTGAGAAAGAGCTCTAGCTGCGAGCCCACAAAAGTAAAGAACAATAACGACTGGATTAATGCAAAAAATGATGGCAAAAAAAGGAATACAATCCACCAGACAGAGTCCAAGTTTTAGTTTTGTTGTTTTAAAATTTAATTTTTTTGGACCGTGTGACACGGTAGTGAACATACCTGAATTAGCTGATTTCGATGATTGTCAAGCTGAAATAGAAACAATGGAAAATAAGTAAATAAATAAATCGAAATTTGAGAATGGTGCATGTATTGATCGAGATCAAAACTACACGATCAATCAAACTCGTCTGCTATCTCCCTAGTTAATGATTACCTGAATGTTGATATAATCTTCTGTGTTATCAATATATTCCCGCAACTGCAAATATTCAAGTAGAGAATCCATAAAAGGGAAAAAAAAAAAACTAGCCCACGTATTTTTAACTATCAATCGCATCCAATCATCATTCGCTGTTACTATATTACATCAACATTCATCATCATTACACATTACATATCATATAAAATCGAGCTCTTAAGATTCATTCTTATATAGAAAAACATTTTCATCAGTATTTTCAAGTAGTCAATTTAACGTACTGTGGTCAATTTATTGAAAGTGCCATCAATCTGCATAAAGTAAGCCTGCAACAAAAAATAATAATGCAAAATTGGTAAAACTTAATAATAATAATAATAATAATAATCATCATAATAATAATAATATTTATTATTATGATCAGAATATGTACCTCAAGAAGCATTTCGAGTTCCTCAACATCATTTTCATCTCCACGTACTGTTGCTACACTTGCTCTACTAGCTCTAGATATCTTGGAGCCTAGGGTAGGTGATGCAAGGAACCAACTAACGGCACCCGAGCCACTCAAAGGAGATGCACCGGCTAACTTTCTAGACAAGTAAAGGTCTGCCATGTCATCGTCGTCATCCAAAAGCTGTTCTAGCTCATCTCTCACCTGATTGAAGATGACGGGTTAGAACCAGAACTACTAAATTAATAATTCAATATGATGCCCTGCCCTACCTCTATCTTATGAAATTTATAGTGACAGAAATAAAATCAATGGATGATCACGACGAGCACCTTCGGGGGCTGACCTAAATATTAAAAGAAAAAAAGCAAACATTCAAAATTACAAAAAAAAAAAAAAAAAAAAAATCCGATGCTTGATTCCGTGTTAGAATTAATAAAGAGTGTAACTATTGTTATAAAATGTGTGAGAGGGGGAGGGGTGTCAAAATTCCTTTTGCTTATGACTTGGGTAAGGGTAGTAATTCTGGAAGTTGGCTAGGCTTTCTGGTAATTAGGTCAAACCTCAAGTACTTTTTCTAATTAACCTAATAGTAAAAACAACTTGGTGTGCTGAATGTTTGGCTGCCTCTTAGTTCTGTTAGAAGTTAGCTTTGACGAATCCTATACAACACTAACATCAAATCGATAAGTATGTATTTACATAATTCAACAGAACCAAAGCATTTTTCGTAAGCGATAAGCATAATACAAACCAATACTTGTTGTCAGTTCATAAGCTCACTGAACAGTGAAACTGTAGGAAGACAACCATAGAAGGTTTCATACACATGGCCCTCGAAACAAATATATATAAACAAAAAAACGGTACCTTATGTAAAAGAATAAGGAGTGCACAAAGAAATTTTCAAAATCAATCAAAAGGGATCTCTACCTTTTGTACGCGAGCAGTCAACCTCGTCATTTGACTCTTCAACTTACGCACTCGATCTAAATTACGGCTACTAATCTGCAAACAGGTATATAACAAGAAAATATATGATACTTAAGCTATAAAATATTTCACAGAAAACATAGAGAAGAAGATGAGATGAATGAGAGTACCCCCGGAGAAAAAAAGAATCTATTAGGAAAGTAAAATACAATAATTCCATTTAGTTTCAAGGTAAAAAAAAGAGGCTCCAGAAGAAATCAAAATGCAGTTCTGTAAACAAAACACTTATTACCACCTGAGCATACGGAACACAGTTGCAAGCTATGGTTCTTGTATAATTGATACATCATACTCAAAAAAAAAAAAAAAAAGACACTCACCTTTGATGTAAGCATATCCAGAGCTGGGTAAACAGCTGTCTCAAGCTCTATTGTGCGAGCAGCCAGGTAGCTACAAATGGCTTCCAGTGCTACCTCAAGGGCTCGGAACTCAAATGGAGAGTCTGCAATGTTCATGCAGATTACACTATAATGGGATACAAGTTCTAGTTTTAGAAGCTCAAAATTTGAAATATATCAAGCAATACTTGAAAAAAAGGACTGTGCGCAGTGTAACCACTGTGTGTTTCATTTACCAAAGGACAGAGAAAAATGATGTTACTAAGAATAAAATAAGAGATTATCTAGGAAATACCATCTTCTTCTGCTGTTTCAACATCATTGTGCACAGACAAATGGCCATCTTTATTATCTTCTTGATTCACATTTACACATTTCAGACGCCTTCGAAGGTCCTCCACAATGGGAATAACATTATCATCTAATGGATCGCGAAGCAACACCTGACCAGCAGGAAAGTCAAAAATCAAAGCCAAGTCTAGTATCTCTCAGGTTATCACTATAATCTTAATTTCCACAAAAAGGACTATTGTCAGTGAAATACTGTGATCATTTTCATGCTGAGAGTTTGGTTTTTTCATGATTCCACAAGCTTGAACAATAAATTGTTAGTAAATCATCCCACAATTGGCACAAATAAAGTTCACATGGAAAATGCAGGCGGAGCACAACTAGGCAGCTGAAATATGAAAAACTGAGCAATACAAAAAAAAAAAAAAAAAAAAAAAGAACTTAGAAGCAAGAAAATGTTATACAAGAGTGATAACAAAGGTGTTCATATGTCTCAAGATATTCTAAACAAATAGCTCCGTTTTTTTCTCATGAAATATATAATCATATTACTTGGTGGTTTTATCTTTGGAGCAGGAATACAATGTCAACCCCTGATTATCAACTCCAAGGACCAAAGAAACTAAATTTGACAGATATCTTGGGGAATAATTATTAATAGGCTAGCATATTTTATCGATACGAAGCACGCTAAAAAAGGAAATAGATGGTAAAACTCACCTCATCAGCCGTAATAATAGCCTTGATATGCTGTTGCAAACAACAAGGAAAACTTGTAAGTACTTAAATTGGCACCCTTCAAGCAACACTGACTGATCTCGACTCTCTTTCGCACAAACAAAGCAGAGAAAAAACTGCAAATCAAAATTCTCAAACAACTAATCTCAAATATCCCAAGTTGTTGACGGTGGCATATGAATCATGACCGCAACTCATGATCTTATGTCGGGCCTAGTTTCAGGTTTTTATGTCGTCCCCAAGAATCAAACCTCGCACCTCCAAGTTATGAAGGATTCATGGCAATACTATTAGGTCATGAATCCTACCTAATCTGGCATACATGATTCAACTCTTTTGAGAGGCATAGAAATATGGGACCATGCATAAGGGGGTTGGCATTGCCATGTACCACTGCAATCCATACCACACTCTCCAACCAATCTCCTTATGCCACCTCATTCCCTTACCTTTTCATGCTACACTCCCTTATTTTGTTGGCATTGCAATCCATACCACACTACAATTTTTTTTTTTAAACTTAAAATCCATTAAAACTAAAAATAAATTAAACATCAATAAAAATACATTAAAACTAAAACTAAATTAAAACTAAAACTAAATTAAAACATTACAAACTTAAATACAAACTACACGGTCAACCGTATTTGGCGCATAACTGGCGTTTTCTTCCGATGACGAACTCCTTAAAAGCCGGGTCTGGGATATTATCGTGCGGCTCCATCACGAACTTCATGTCACGATTGTAGACCTCCTCTTCAACAAACTTGAAATATTCTTCATCCTTTTTCCTTTGAGCCTCCAATTGCGCCTTCAATAAATTTGGTTTCTCGGCCGTGTAACTTGCCAATGTTTCACGCACCGAACTTCGATCAGAAGATTCAACAGTCGCCTTCTTTTTGCCTTTGGATTGACGGGATGGCGCGGGGTTTTCGTTGAGGTTCGGTAACTCACACTCGAAATCATCTTCGTTTGTTGGCGTTGGAACGTTACTTGAGTCAGACGACTTTCTTTTCTTGCTCGATCCCTCGGATTCTTGACCAACGACCTGTTGTTCGACCCACTTTGGTTGATTTCTGAGAATGTGTCAAGCTTTAACATGGTTGAACGGTTTGTTATAATGTTTTTGATAATCCGAAGCGGCTCTCTCAAAGATTTGTAGATCGTTGCACCCGCTTTGGTTGATACGCACCTACGTATATAAAATATGTAAAAATAACATATTGGATAAACATATATATATATATATACTAAATATATATAATACTAAATATATATATACTAACATATATACTACTGTGAAATATATATATATACTAACATATATAATAAAATATATATACTAAATATATATATACTTAAATATATATACTGTGAAACATATATATATATATATATATACACTAAACATGTAGTATAAAACATAAAATTATAATATCTTAAAATTATAATATACTAAAAATTAAAAAATAACTAAAATGTATTGGTTTAAAAATTATACCGCTTGGTGATAGTAACCGTTAAACGCAACGATGGCCGGGTTCATCACACCCCATTTTGAGTTAACTTGATCTTTCGTGCGGGTGGTTCTCGGCACAAGGCTTTCAAAATGCTTTAGAACTCGCCTCCAAAATCCCGCCTTTGTTTGATGGTCTCCCACTTCATTGTCCACTGAAATTTTAATCCAAGACTTAGCTAACGCCTCCTCCTCCTCGGGCGACCACTGTTTTTTCTCCGCTTTTTTAGGCCGTGTACGAACTTCGGCTTCTTGGACTTCTTGGACTTCTTCGGCTTCAACCTCTTCGTCTTCTTCATTAGTTGGTTGTGTCTCGGGTACGAAATCTTCATCACCTTCGGAATCATCATCGGGAATGTGTACGGGAGTCCTTATTGATTCAAACGGGTTGAAGTTATCTGAGAAGTGTGGGAAGGGTTGTTGTGTGGTGTAGGAAAACGGTGGAGATTCGTACATTTGGGGGCGGTAACCGGGCTGAGATTGAAAAGACAATTCGTACATTTACGGGCGGTAAACGGATTGAGATTGAAAAGACGATTCGTACATTTGCGGGTGGGAAACGGGTTGCGATTGAACTCGAGGACGAGATGAGCCGGTTTTTGGTGCTTTCGGGTTACGTTTGGTTCGGTTTTTGGGTTCCATTTTTCTGCACAAAATAAAAAAAAAGGGTTGAAAATGGGTGGAAATAAAAAAAAAGGGTTGAAAATGGGTGGAAATGTTGGGTATTGTTTGTTGTTAAAATTAGGTTGAAAAGGGATTTAAAAAAGAAAAATTTTTGACCGTTGGAGCCTCCAACGGCTCCTTCCCAACATCTCCCTTCTCCTCTTCTCGTGCGGCATCCGATACCACACTTCCTATACCGCGACCCATATCGCGACCCCGGCGGCGGTGTTACCGCGCGGTATGGGTTTCAAACCGTGTACATACCGGATGCAATGCCAACCCCCTAATCATTGAGTCGAGATCATGACTCCTATGACAGGGTCGACAACGAACACTCATGTGCTACCATAATCATACGGCCTAACCCTCTCCAACAACCAACATTAATTAGATTATGCATCACACTAACTTATTTATAAAACTGCCCCAAACACAAAACCATTGTAAAAAATACGAAAAGAACAACTTCTCTAAATACAAAAGGGCTTACTTCTAAATTCAGAACAATGGCTCTCTCACGTCCGAGGATAGTCGATGGGTAAGACAAAAGGGGGTCGAGTATGCGGAGATCACGCGCGTGTATCTGCACGCGATGCATGATGACGTACTTGTCCACATCCAATATAATTTCCTGACCCGAAGAATCCATTAAAATCCAGCTTCTTGACCCGGCACCCTTTTTCTTCAATCCCGCAACGGCGTTCGGAGCATCCGCCGGCACAACGTAGCCGCCTTCTCGACCCGCCATTCTCAACTACCATCAGAAGGCGGATGAAAACGAAGTGGAAAAAAGAAAACCCTCCAAATTCCTCCAATTTTTCAATGTCCGGTATGCATGTATTGTGAGTTCCTTTAGGGAAAAAACAAAAACAAATTTCTAGAGAGAGAAACTGTGTGCGTGTATGCAGAGATTACATTACATGGTTGATTTGTGCTATGATGATCTCTCTGCAGGAAAATCTGGGATTTGGGAAATTTTCTTCTGTAATTCCTGAAAGTATTGAGAGTTATTTATAATTTTCGGTAGTGCGTATCGTCCTATTGCACTCAAGTCAAGGGATTAATTATGGAATTACTTTTCAATATTTTATATTAATTAATAGGCAAATGTTTTTTTTTTTTTTGGTACAAATTTAATAGGCAAATATGTTTATGATATTCACTTTCTTTTTTTTCAAAAAGGGCAAAACTTGAGAAACTTTGTCACAATAGTTTCAATTGTGTCGTGAGCTCATAAAGTTTGGTTCCTCCTTGATTGCATTTGCATATCACAATTTTGGGTGAAAATTATATCTTCGATGAATTGATATCACAAGATATGATAGTATCACCAACAGTCATCAGATCAAATTTCGAAATCTAAAGGGGTCGGGGTGGGGGGTGGTGGCAAACCGCCAGTTCAACAGTTGGTTTGTCATATTCGCCCCATTTTAGAATAATAAAATTTTAACTATTTTAGAAAGAAAAAAAATCAGAAATTATCTGTTGACAGTTGATTCAACACCAGCCAAAATTGAACCACCGTACGATAGTTCGGTTACCCCCGTCGATGGTTAACCATACCGCAGTCAGTGATTCAAACCGGCGGTTTGCTAATTTAACTACATTGTTGGACACTTTTAGACATCTTGTTTGATATATAACTTTTTGAGCAAAAATAGTCCTTTTTTGTTTTATCAAAAAGCTAATATACATGTCGGACTAAGAGTACATTTCTTGTATCAGCTTAATCGAACAATGGGTAAAATGTCTTATTATTCAGACGTTTGGAGGTGTTTACTTGTGGGCAATGGCTTATTCGCAGACAAAAATGGCTTATTCATTAAGCATGAAAAGGGGTGTTGTCCCCATTAAGACAAAAAAATGACTCCCCTACCCTTAATTGAAAACTACACATTTATATATACAATATAAATAATTTAAGACAAAAAAAATGACTCTCCTATCCCCATTATATTATATATACTCATTTATATATACAATATAAAAAATTTAAGTTTTATAAATGATTGTAATATATATTATTCATATATAAATAATATACATTATTAATTTATATATAATATTTGTTACCATATATTATTGTATAAATAAACTTTTATATCTACAAAATATCATATATATTATGAATATATAAGTAAATATTATATATTACTTATATATTAACATTTATTCATATGTATAATATTTATTATATATGTTCTTATCTATTTAAAATATATTTTTATATATAAATATATATTGTATATTATACGTATTATACATATTAAATATTTTATATATTACTTACATATATATATATATAGAAGATGAGTCAAATTTGATTTTTTCAATAATGTTTAAATTTGTCTATTTTGTGTTTGAATTTGGCTACTTTGTGTATGGCTTGACTTCTTTGTGTTTGAAATTGGATTTTTAAGTACTTTATGAATTTATGTTTTGATTTTTGGATTATATCATTTATATTGCTTAAAAAATAAACAACAATTTATAAAACAGCTTATAATTCATATTCAGGGGTAAATCAGTCATTCCTGTTATTCAGACAGTTTATTCAGATGAAAAAAGTAAACAATAACATCAATTTATCCAGACAGACACATTTACCCAGACAGACAAATTTACCCAGACAGACACAATTTACCCAGACAGACAAATTTGGTAAACAGCCCCTAACAGTTTCTCAACAAGTAGTTATTCACAAAAATCTATATTTAAAAAGGTTAGGAAATTCAATTTTTCATTAATTTTTAGACCTAAAATACCTCTAATCTCACAATCCCACTATTCACATTCCAGCATAAAACAACATAAATATCTTTAGCCGACGGAAATAATGTTGCCGGCTAAAGTTAAGTCGATGACCCGTCGGCTAAAGTTTATTATTTAAATAATAATAAAAAACTTTAGTCGGCAATTCAACGACGTTCGTCGGCTAAAGTCTAAAATTTAATCATCTAGCAAGCTTCAGACGTGTATAAAGAAGCCTATTTTCAGAATCTCTGCTAACCTGTGTGGAAGAGTGCAGATTTAAGTCCAGTTTGAACATCAACCCGGATGAATGATTTTTTTCTGTGTAAATCAGCCGTGTATTAGTCTTTATGAATGATACAGTCTCTAGTGTATTCATAAAGTACAAATATTATTATGTACTATACTATCCCATATCTAATGAATGCCTCATGTGTGTAGTCGAAGTGGATATAGAAGAATTTTTTCGGATCAGTACAGTGTTCTAAAAATCGGCCTGGGCGGCCGTCTAGGCGGCCCCCGGGTGCTCCGATTATGCCCTGGGCGTTTGTCCTGGGCGTTCGGGTGATTAATCGGCCGCCTAGGCGGGCGGGGCGGGCGCCTAGGAAGGCAAGCTGGGCGGGTGCCTAAACGGCTGGGCGGGCGCCTGGCGGCTGTGCAGGCGCCTAGGCGGGTAAACATTTCTTTTTTATTTTTTTAAATTAGCGTTACTATAAATTCCTGAATTGAGATACTATGTACTATTTTATGCTTATATCAATATTTAACAATTTCATATATGATCGATTATATGTCTGTTTAAATATTTAAATATTAGATGTTTTTATTCTTTACATATATATAATTTATAAAAATAATTATTTTAATAATAATAAATAAATCCGCCTAATCCGATTAATCCCCGATTAATCCTCTGGGCGTTCGGCGTTAGTAATCCGAACGCCTAGCGCCTAGTGTTTTTAGAACCTTGGATCAGTATAAAATTATTGTCACTTTACTACTTTCGATATTTATTTAACTGTCATCATCATAAAGAATGAATCATGCTTGTGGTTTTATTAATACGAGTAGAGTTATATTAAATACCAAACTTTTCTTACATATCAAGGGATTTATCCCCACCATCCATCCAAAAAGAAATTAATGGTTGAGATTAAAAGCATTTAATATTTCACACATTTTTTATAATTTAAATATCTCTTCAACCGTTAATCGTTAAGCGAAAATAATTACACCATCGCGACGAGCATTTAATTATCTTTCTATAGACGGGCACTTTGATATACTTTCGACAATTTTTTTTTTTAACGTTTTTTAGTAGAAAAAATCACATGTGATATATCACATGTGATTTTTTCGGCCACGAAAAAAAACGTGAAAAAGCAAAAAAAAAAATTGTCGAAAATATATCAAAGTGCCCGTCGTAACGGTATATTTTTTTTGACTTAACGATTAACGGTTTGAAAGATATTGATATTTGAAAAAAATGATGAAAGTGTGTTTTTTAAATTGTTGTGATTAATCTCATCCATTAGATCAAATAAAGATGGAGGAAAGATGGAGGGTGGAGAAAAAAAAAGTTAATATAAATTTATTAATATATTAGATCAAATAAATTAAAAAAAAAATTGAATATAAATTTATTAATATACTTATTAAAAAAAAATTATTAATAAATTTATTAATATACTTATTAATATAAATTTATTAATATATTAATAAATTTATTAATATAAATTTATTAATATACTTATTAAAAAAAGTTAATATACTTATTAATATAAATTTATTAATATATTAATAAATTTATTAATATACTTATTAATATAAATTTATTAATATTTATTTATTAATATATATATTAATAAATTTATTAATATAAATTTATTAATATACTTATTAAAAAAAAAGTTAATATATTAGATCAAATAAATTGAGATTAATCCCTTAGTATGTAAAAAAAGTTTGGTCCTCAAATGATCTTAAATCTTATTAATATACTTATTCCGGTTGTATAAGCAAAGATTCTTACATCATCATTGTTGTAAGTTTCAAGCCTATAGGAATGTTACATTTGTGTCATAATAGTTTCAGTTGGAAAAAGGATTATCTAGACCAACAACACACCTTTTTATAATACATATCAAAAGGGGATGTTTGAGCTCACAAAGTTTGATTCCTTGTTGATTGCATTTGCATATCACAATATTGGGTGGAAATTACATATTCGGTGTGAATTGTATCTTCGATGAATTGATGTGCGGCTTGATAGGTTGCCTCAATTTGTTCCAGTGTCTTAACGTCGAGAACATGATCCCCACAATTCAGACTAGGAATAAAACTTGGACTATGACCTTCTCCGCGAGGAAAGTCAGCCAATCCCTTTCCCCTGACCACTACTTGATATTTTTTATATGAATTGAAATAGACTCGAAACTTAAGAATTATAGAATATATAACAGATAGAGAGTTAAGGATTGGCACGAGGGAAACGGAGTGTGGTAGAGAGTTTTATAGGTGTATAAAAATAAAAATATAAAAATTAAATTCTGACTTCCTATTGAACCACCCGTTCACCCCAATAGTAACAAGATATGATCGTATCACCAACGACCATCAGATCAAATTTCGAAATCTGAAGGGATTGGGATGGAGGGGAGATGGCAAACAGCCAGTTCGACAGTTGGTTCGTCAGATTTGCCCCATTTCAGAATAATAAGATTTGAACTATTTTAGAAAAAAAATCAGAAATTGTCGGTTGGCGGTTGATTAAACTCCAACCAAAACTAAACCACCCTACGACAGCTCGATTACCGCGGTCGAAGATTAACCAGACCGTAGTCAGTGATTCAAACCGGCGATTTGCTAATTCAACTACATTCTTGATTACTTTTAGACATCTTGTTTGATAAACAACCCTTTGAGCAAAAATAGTCCTTTTTAATTACTTCGGTTGCTTGTTTTATCAAACAGCTAATATTAGGGGTGTCGAGTGGTTCGGTTCCGGTTAACCGAACCACAATTTTCGGTTAACCAGAACCATAAACGCCCCAAAATAGGAACCACTAACCACACCACTTTAAATTTCGGTTAACCGGAACCACACCGATTATATATGGTTCCGGTTCGGTTAACCTTAAAAAATATTTTTCTTTTTTTTTGATCCAAAAAAAGCTGAAATAATCAATTCTAAAATGCTAAAATTAATCTTTTAAAACAAAAATAGTAGACAACAACGCAATTAATCCATCAATCCAACAACTATAAGTCAAAATTAATCCATAAATCCAACAATTAAAAATACAACACAATCACAAACGGAGAATTGATGTGGGGGTAATTAATTTACATATTATTAATTCAATTGAATTTCATTTTAGGATAAAAATATATAATTATAATTTATTAATTTATCATAATTTCGGTTTGTGGTTCTATGGTTCTGGAACCATTCGGTTCCGGTTAACCACTAACCATATTTTTTTTTGAAGGAGAAACCACAAACCGCACCCTAACCACAAATAGTGGTTCTCGGTTAACCGAAACCATGTCGGTTCGGTTCGGTTCCGGTTAAAACCACTAACCACGAACCTTTTAGACAGCCCTAGCTAATATTCACGTTTCATTAGTAATTTTCCAACAAGTAGTTATTCACAAAAATTTATATTTAAAAAGGTTAGAAAATTCAGTTTTTTCAATAAACTTTAGACCTAAAATACCTGGAATCTCATAATCTCACTACTCACATCCATGCATAAAACATCATAAATATCTTTATTTAGTATATTCTTATAATAAATACTTATCTATATATCTATAAAGAATGAGTTTCATGTTTTAATGTGAGCATTAATGGCATTAGCTAAGAAATTCTATTATGCAAATTTGTGAAGCTTGATGAGGCAAAATTTTTCGTTAATCTAGAGCTTCATTTGAAAGCTTTTAATAACTTTTAAAGTTTCATGACATTAAAGTTCTTGAATTGAAGATATAAGTTGAGTTTTGAGTTCTGTAGTAACATTAAAAATCTTGAAAAGTTGGAGAGTCTTTTTAATTTATAAGAACCCGAAGAGTTTTGTAACTAAAATATTATTTTTCCATTACATGATCTTTGGTTTGCAAGAAAAAAAAGAGTAACGTCTAACTCCTGGTATGCAAAAGTTGATTTTTAATAATAAATGAGACAATGACTTCTGATACCTATATATAGTTCAATTTAGTGTTTTCGCCAATCACGCATTGCAAATTTACAGATGATACATAACCCTCATGGCTAATATAGCAAACACTATGCTTTATTATCCTAAAAAAAGCTTAACTTTCTTTCATGATCAATGGTGAGAAGGTGTCTTTGGTATCATAATAATGCTGATAGGTCGTAAGTGATATGTCAATATTAAAGATACATGATCAAACATCTTTGTTTTGCTGCTAAGATGGATGTGATTTCAATGCATAAATATTCTTTTATTGTTTATGTATGAAGCAGTTCGTGTGTATATATATATATATATTGATGTAACTGAATAGAATTATTTTGGAAGAAAATGTGATGAGATACTATTTTTTTGACGTTTGTCTTCCATTGAATTTATTAGTTTTCACTATTATTTGTACGCAAGTTCTACAAGGTTAGATATAAACATTAGCTTCACAACAACACAAAGTTATAGACAAATCTTCATGATAATTTGTATCGGCAGTTGGTGCCAACCTTTATATATAAATATCGATTTGATTACGGAGTATGTCAATACATAATAATCATGCGTGAGTTTTTTTATCATGTTCATTTATTAAAATAGGCTCATTCAATTACCCGTAATGCACAAATTTCTTTCTTTATTTGTTTGTTATCTTTAGTAAAGCTGAAAATGTAAATACACATTTTAGTATTGGAAAAAATTGTCTTTCTAATTCAGCTTGAAAAGGACAATTAAACTAAAATATATTTAAATATTTGATACAAAAAGATGTTTGGTTTATTGAACGATGAAAGATTGTATTTGTTTAACGTCAATTATCTTACACAAACAAACATAGTAACAAACAAACATAATAAGACTCTCCGAACCACAACAGAAAAAGAGTCATTGCGTACTGATGGAACTTTCCATATTATACTAAAACTATAAGATATGAAAAATAAAGTGGAAGAGTAGTAAAGTCGATTAAGGAATTTTTAAGACCATAGTTATATTTTGCCATTGAGTTTTGGTACAAATATCATCAATTCATAAGGTCACTAATCTGTGATATAATCCTTTCAACTATTCAAATCCGAGAGTTGAGTTTCGACAAAAGTTGTGTAAGTAATCTCAATAAATAAAGGTCTTAATGTTATGATATTACCTTTTTTTTTCTTCTTAAAAAGGTCTAAATAATGACGTATTTTCAAAAGAGAACTGTTGCGCATTTTACATTCAGAATTTGTCAACTACTACTTTGAACACAAAAAGTGAAAATAGCTCAAGCCATGAAAAAAAAGTATCATGCTGTGTGAGTGTTAAAAGTGAGATGCTAAGGTGGCTATTTAGCTTAAGCCACAGTATGAGTTTCATGTTTTAATATGAGCATTAATTCTATTATGCAAATTTGTGAAGCTTGATGAGGCAAGAATTTTCGTTAATCTAGAGCTTCATTTGAAAGCTTTTAATAACTTTTAAAGTTTCATGACATTAAAGTTCTTGAATTGAAGATTTAAGTTGAGTTTTGAGTTCCGTAGTAACATTAAAGATCTTGAAAAGTTGGAGAGTCTTTTTAATTTATAAGAACTCGAAGAGTTTTGTAACTAAAACATTAGTTTTCCATTACATGATCTTTGATTTGCAAGAAAAAAAGAGTAACGTCTAACTTTTGGTATGCAAGTAACATTAAAGATCTTGAAAAGTTGTAGAGTCTTTTTAATTTATAAGAACTCGAAGAGTTTTGTAACTAAAACATTATTTTTCCATTACATGATCTTTGGTTTGCAAGGAAAAAAAGAGTAACGTCTAACTTTTGGTATGCAAAAGTTGAATTTTAACAATTAATGAGACAATGGCTTCTGATACCTATACATAGTTCAATTTAGTATTTTCGCCAATCACGCATTGTAAATTTACAGATGATACATAACCCTCATGGCTAATATAGCAAACACTATGCTTTAATATCCTAAGAAAAGCTTAACTTTCTTTCATGATCAACGGTGAGAAGGTGTCTTTGGTATCATAATAATGATGATAGGTCGTAAGTGATATGTCAACATTAAAGATACATGATCAAACATCTTTGTTTTGCTACTAATATGGATGTGATTTCAATGCATAAATCTTCTTTTATTGTTTATGTATGAAGCAGTTCGTATATATATTGATGTAAATGAATAGAATTATTTTGGATGGAAATGTGACGAGATACTATTTTTTTGACGTTTGTCTTCCATTGTTATTTGTACGCAAGTTCTACAAGGTTAGATATAAACATTAGCTTCACAACTACACAAAGTTATAGACAAATCTTCATGATAATTTGTATCGGTAGTTGGTGCCAACCTTTATATATAAATATCGATTTGATTACGGAGTATGTCAAACATAATAATCATGCGTAACTTTTTTTTTATCATGTTCATTCATTAAAATAGGCTCATTCAATTACCCGTAATGCACAAATTTCTTTATTTATTTGTTTGTTATCTTTGGTAAAGCTGAAAATGTAAATATATATTTTAGTATTAGAAAAAATTGTCTTTCTAATTCAGCTTGAAAAGGACAATTAAACTAAAATATATTTAAATATTTGATACAAAAAGATGTTTGGTTTATTGAACGATGAAAGATTGTATATGTTTAACGTCAATGATCTTACACAAACAAACATAGTAACAAACAAACACAATAAGACTCTCTGAACCACAACAGAAAAAGAGTCATTGCGTATTGATGGAACTATCCATATTATACTAAAACTATAAGATATGAAAAATAAAATGGAAGAGTAGTAAAGTCGATTAAGGGATTTTTAAGACCATGGTTATATTTTGCCATTAAGATTTGGTACAAATATCATCAATTCATAAGGTCACTAATCTGTGTTATAATCCTTTCAACTATTCAAGTCCGAGAGTTGAGTTTCGACAAAAGTTGTGTAAGTAATCTCAATAAATAAAGGTCTTAATGTTATGATATTACCTTTTTCTTCTTCTTAAAAAGGTCTAAATAATGACGTATTTTCAAAAGAGAACTGTTGCGTATTTTACATTCAGGATTTGTCATCTACTGCTTTGAACCCAAAAAGTGAAAATAGCTCACGCCATGAAAAAAGAAAGTATCTTGGTGTGTGAGTGTTAAAAGTGAGATGCTAAGGTGGCTATTTAGCTTAAGCCACAATACAGTGTCCTTTAATATCTAAATGTTGAGTTTCATCATTAAATGTGGGTATTTATAATCACAAATTATATTTTTTAAGAAACTGTTTAATATTTATAATAACCTCTACTATACTATAAATCATTTGAGACTTTCACGGAGGTCTTAAAATATTAAGCTACTTAGAGCATCTACAATGCATCAAGTTTTTAAAGACTTGATGCATTTAATACATATTAACCACAAGGTTTGTGCAATGGAACTCGCCTCATTATCACGCATCTGGGAGAATTTATTATTCAGGCAAAACTCACTTGGAGACGTAACGACGCAATCGTTACAACTGAAAGACAAGACTCGAAGCTGTTACATCAATTTTGGTGTAAGAGACAAAACAAAAGACCTAAGTTGTGTGTAGTATAAATTTTGTTTTTGAAATAGCATGTATTGCGTTATGGTGATGAAAGTCACTCATGTATTTGATGCATTTTTATTAAAATAATTCTATTTACAAAAACTTACTTAAACAAATTTCCTTTATTCAGTCGAGTACCCCTGATCGAAACTAAGCATAATAACTAAATACGCATAACCCTTGCAAACCGATGATTCTTTACGGTGAACAAAGCCCGTGCATCGCACTCTTTACACTTTAGTCCCTATTGTTTCATAAATTACAGCGAAGGACAAAAATCTGAATTGGTGTTGACTTCTATTAAAAAGACAAAAATACCCCTCTATTTACTTGAAAAAAATATTTCTTTTAAAATACATTTCATATTAAACAAATAGCTTATAAGTTATTAAAGTGTTTGGCTAATACATTTCTTTTAAAAAATATTCTTTTTTCACAAAAAAATTTATTTTCGAAATATAATTTTTTTCCAGAAAATATATTTTTTTTTGCAAAAATATTTTATTTTAATTTTTTTTTCCAGTAAACAATTTTATTTTTCCAAAAAAATAATATTCTTTCAAGAAAATAATTTTATTTCGAAAAAATATTATTTTGCCAAAAATTATTTTTTCCTCCAGAAAATATTTTTTTTTATTTTTTTCGAAAAAATAATTTTATTTTTTCGAAAAAATAATATTTTTTTCCAGAAAATAATTTAATTTCGAAAAAATATTATTTTGCCAAAAAAATACCTTTTTCTCCAGAAAATATTTTTTAAATTTTTTATTTTTTTCAGAAAATAGTTTTATTTTTTCGAAAAAATAATATTTTTTCCAGAAAATAAATTTTATTTCGAAAAAATATTATTTTGCCTAAAAATAATTTTTTCTCCAGAAAATATTTTTTAATTTTTCGAAAAAAATAAAAATTCCATAAAATAATATTTTTTTGAAAAAATATTTTTTTTTATTTTTTCAAAAAATAATATTTTTTTCCAGAAAATACTTTCTTTTTTGAAAAAAATATTTTTTTTCTAGAAAGCTTGAAAATTTATTACACTGAAGTCCAAAAGTGTTATATATATTACAATGAGGTCGAGTATGTGTCACCCACGTGAGGTGAAAAATAAATGGGTAAACAAGAAAAGGAAAAATAAAAGGGCAAATTCGGAATATCAGTACTCTCTCTCCAGTGACATCATCTGAAAATTTGACTTTTGTCCTTCGTTGTAAATATAGTTTCTCGACAGTGCAAAGTTTGTCCTCCATTATAATATCTGAAACAATAGGTACCAAACTGTAATTAGACCATCTAAAAAGATAGTCAGATGTAAATCGCCCTTAAATATATTTATTAGTGTTTCAGGAGAAAGTAAAAAGACTGTAAATAGAGTCAATCAATTGCATTCATAACACTGATAGAGGGGCCTTTATATAGGCATTTCAATGAGAGTCCTTCCATACATAGGATTCCTAGATAAGGTAAGACATCTAATAGGATCCTACTACCTCTAGAAGGATCTAGAACCTTCCATCTATGTATCTACAACCAGTATTAGGTAAGACACATCACGGGAATAATAATTCCCGGAACACTCCCCCTGTGTCGAGCACTAATACAACAATGGTGCAAAAGATGTTGCCTTCGTAAAAACCTATTCCAAGCCAAAACAAACCCCATGGGAAAAATAAAGGCTTGATGAGGAAAAGATTGCAACGCACCAACATAACATGTCATGTATACTCCCCCTGATGTATACATAATGACTCACCCTGATGAGTACCTCAAATCATAGGAGTGAGATGCCAAGTTGCCCTCACAACTACACCAAGGAAAAACCCAGTGGGAAAAATACCTCTTGGTCTAAGTTGAACAGAAGTACAACGCATCATTGTATGAATGTTCTCATAGGTCGCCTCGTTAAAAACCTTACCAAGTGAAAACCCAATGGAAAAAAACAAACCTTGGTCTAAGGACAAAAAGAGCGCGACACATCCAAAGTGCAGAGTCGCTAAAGACTTATCAAGTTTTCCAAAGTCTTGACCTCCATGCACTAAATCAGTCATAACTTCTTCGATTCAATAGGTATCAACAAAACTGTAAGAACTTATGAAAACTAGACACCCATAGCTTTTCATTCACATACAGTACGTAACCTAGATCGACCTGAGCAGATCACAAAGCTCTATCGAAGTTGACTCAGCAAATTACCGGACATATCCTGTCCTACTTTGCAACAATAGTCATATGTCACTCAACATGATGGATGTGATCAAATGGTTGGTTTACTTGGAAAGTAGATACAAATATTTCCAATGGTACCAATTTCACCATTTTCCAACAAGTGAGCTGTCCTGTAGGTCATATGGGAGATAGACCAACACATTCTGGGTAGATCGGGTATCGATTTTCAAGTGTACTTTTATCGAGATAGAGCGAGCTTCAAGCTTCTTGTCAATCACAGACATTGCGTGAGCGCATCCTAGGCCATCATCACAGTGGCTTTACCGGATTATTACGAATGAGTACATCGAGTCGAACATGAGTACATAATACCGTACTTTTCTCTTAAGACTGCATCATCACTTAAGTGAGCCAAGTCTTATGATGACTTCGACTAATCATTGGGAATCATATAGGCATTACTTTATCGTCTCTTAGGGAAACCGTCCCTTAGATTGCCTTAAACCTATTGATGAATACGCATCACCAAGTTTCCCCAAGATCTTTCATTCTTAACTTTGGATTTAGCGGAATCTCTTAGTCTCACAAGAGTAAATCACTATAAACCCTTAGTTTTACACGCAAAAGCTTCACATCTCTTCCAAATCAAGTATATACTTAGTATGCCTTCCCGACAATCACTTGTCGACGCGCTCCGTGGTCAGGAGCCACTTGATTTGAGTCTGATCCACCACGAGATCCTTTTATCACTTAACTTAGTTACCCACTAAGATAAGATTTAACCATAAGCTGCACGTCAGTTTTTGGGAAACTATCTAACTGAAAAGATAGTGGATGCTATAACATCCATTACGATAGCACAACTAAGTTTCGTGTCATCGTAGTCTATTCCAGTGCGTTCATGAGAAACCTCGCGCCATGAGGTGAGTTTAACTCCTTCTCTCACTCGCTTAAACAAAGTATACAGATAAATCTTATCTTTGGAGTGTCGGCACTACTTCAACAAAGGGCTATCACTTTGTTCGTACTGGAGTCGCATATATTTCCATTATAGGCCAAGGCTACAACGTTGTAGATTTTCAACGAAGTATGGTTCGATTAAACTCACATTCCACGTCCTCATAAACCGGCTTTATTCATAGAGTACTCTTTATGGATTGACATTCTTTGAGGCGTCCCCCAATGATGACTATAATCCAGAATCACATGAGACGGATGAGTTCATTTGATCAGATGATCAAGTTTCATGTACCAAGCTCGCATACATTCTTAGCGAGAGTATTTATCGAACCAAGTGGCATCCCAATACTCTATGAGATCCACGGCCTAGTAACACCATCTACCACAATTTGTGGTGTTACCATATCACCATTCATAGGTGATGAACGTCCATGACCGGACACAATCCTTGCAGACATGTTTGCAGCATGTATTTAATCTCGTCACTTTAGGGAACTTGGTGAGACACAGTAGGGACAAACTACGACAATTCCAAGTCGTTCTACTCGAACATGATCGTCGCATCTCCCCCTAACGACGGGAAGACTGGCTCATCAAAGTGACTTATGAGATCGTCTGCCAAGGTATATTTTAAGCGGACTATGAGTGAAAGCGCATGTCATATTCATCATTTATAACCCGTCATAATGCGTTGTGGTGACGCACCTTGGCACAAGAACATGTGGACGATAAAGGTTTTCATTGTTAACACAATCGAGTTAACAAAATGCATATGGTTACACTTGTAACTAAGCATTTGAATGATGATAGGTATAGGTGAATATGACATGTTGACCTATGCTACATAGCCGTAGCTGCTGGTCTTGAGAATTCAACAAAACCGCCACCATGCACCACTGGGATCGAACATGAAGAAACGATTGAACCGATGATAGGCCGTTGGTTTTATCGAACCTCTAGTGCTTTCTTGAAGAGTTCACTCCCTTCACCAGCCCCAAACACCTCAAAATTTCGTGAGCATGTATAAACTGTAACACCCCCAAACCGTTCGGGAATATTACAGCGCCGCAGACTCTCAGGATTTGTCATCTACTGCTTTGAACCCAAAAAGTGAAAATAGCTCACGCCATGAAAAAAGAAAGTATCTTGGTGTGTGAGTGTTAAAAGTGAGATGCTAAGGTGGCTATTTAGCTTAAGCCACAATACAGTGTCCTTTAATATCTAAATGTTGAGTTTCATCATTAAATGTGGGTATTTATAATCACAAATTATATTTTTTAAGAAACTGTTTAATATTTATAATAACCTCTACTATACTATAAATCATTTGAGACTTTCACGGAGGTCTTAAAATATTAAGCTACTTAGAGCATCTACAATGCATCAAGTTTTTAAAGACTTGATGCATTTAATACATATTAACCACAAGGTTTGTGCAATGGAACTCGCCTCATTATCACGCATCTGGGAGAATTTATTATTCAGGCAAAACTCACTTGGAGACGTAACGACGCAATCGTTACAACTGAAAGACAAGACTCGAAGCTGTTACATCAATTTTGGTGTAAGAGACAAAAAAAAAGACCTAAGTTGTGTGTAGTATAAATTTTGTTTTTGAAATAGCATGTATTGCGTTATGGTGATGAAAGTCACTCATGTATTTGATGCATTTTTATTAAAATAATTCTATTTACAAAAACTTACTTAAACAAATTTCCTTTATTCAGTCGAGTACCCCTGATCCAAACTAAGCATAATAACTAAATACGCATAACCCTTGCAAACCGATGATTCTTTACGGTGAACAAAGCCCGTGCATCGCACTCTTTACACTTTAGTCCCTATTGTTTCATAAATTACAGCGAAGGACAAAAATCTGAATTGGTGTTGACTTCTATTAAAAAGACAAAAATACCCCTCTATTTACTTGAAAAAAATATTTCTTTTAAAATACATTTCATATTAAACAAATAGCTTATAAGTTATTAAAGTGTTTGGCTAATACATTTTTTTTAAAAATATTCTTTTTTCACAAAAAAATTTATTTTCGAAATATAATTTTTTTCCAGAAAATATATTTTTTTTTTGCAAAAATATTTTATTTTAATTTTTTTTTCCAGTAAACAATTTTATTTTTCCAAAAAAATAATATTCTTTCAAGAAAATAATTTTATTTCGAAAAAATATTATTTTGCCAAAAATTATTTTTTCCTCCAGAAAATATTTTTTTTTATTTTTTTCGAAAAAATAATTTTATTTTTTCGAAAAAATAATATTTTTTTCCAGAAAATAATTTAATTTCGAAAAAATATTATTTTGCCAAAAAATACCTTTTTCTCCAGAAAATATTTTTTAATTTTTTTATTTTTTTCAGAAAATAGTTTTATTTTTTTGAAAAAATAATATTTTTTCCAGAAAATAAATTTTATTTCGAAAAAAATATTATTTTGCCTAAAAATAATTTTTTCTCCAGAAAATATTTTTTAATTTTTGAAAAAATAAAAATTACATAAAATAATATTTTTTTTAAAAAATATTTTTTTTTATTTTTTCAAAAAATAATATTTTTTTCCAGAAAATACTTTGTTTTTTGAAAAAAATATTTTTTTTTCTAGAAAGCTTGAAAATTTATTACACTGAAGTCCAAAAGTGTTATATATATTACAATGAGGTCCAGTATGTGTCACCCACGTGAGGTGAAAAATAAATGGGTAAACAAGAAAAGGAAAAATAAAAGGGCAAATTCGAATATCGATTTCTCTCCAGTGACATCATCTGAAAATTTGACTTTTGTCCTTCGTTGTAAATATAGTTTCTCGACAGTGCAAAGTTTGTCCTCCATTATAATATCTGAAACAATAGGTACCAAACTGTAATTAGACCATCTAAAAAGATAGTCAGATGTAAATCGCCCTTAAATATATTTATTAGTGTTTCAGGAGAAAGTAAAAAGACTGTAAATAGAGTCAATCAATTGCATTCATAACACTGATTGAGGGGCCTTTATATAGGCATTTCAATGAGAGTCCTTCCATACATAGGATTCCTAGATAAGGTAAGACATCTAATAGGATCCTACTACCTCTAGAAGGATCTAGAACCTTCCATCTATGTATCTACAACCAGTATTAGGTAAGACACATCACGGGAATAATAATTCCCGGAACACTCCCCCTGTGTCGAGCACTAATACAACAATGGTGCAGAAGATGTTGCCTTCGTAAAAACCTATTCCAAGCCAAAACAAACCCCATGGGAAAAATAAAGGCTTGATGAGGAAAAGATTGCAACGCACCAACATAACATGTCATGTATACTCCCCCTGATGTATACATAATGACTCACCCTGATGAGTACCTCAAATCACAGGAGTGAGATGCCAAGTTGCCCTCACAACTACACCAAGGAAAAACCCAGTGGGAAAAATACCTCTTGGTCTAAGTTGAACAGAAGTACAACGCATCATTGTATGAATGTTCTCATAGGTCGCCTCGTTAAAAACCTTACCAAGTGAAAACCCAATGGAAAAAAACAAACCTTGGTCTAAGGACAAAAAGAGCGCGACACATCCAAAGTGCAGAGTCGCTAAAGACTTATCAAGTTTTCCAAAGTCTTGACCTCCATGCACTAAATCAGTCATAACTTCTTCGATTCAATAGGTATCAACAAAACTGTAAGAACTTATGAAAACTAGACACCCATAGCTTTTCATTCACATACAGTACGTAACCTAGATCGACCTGAGCAGATCACAAAGCTCTATCGAAGTTGACTCAGCAAATTACCGGACATATCCTGTCCTACTTTGCAACAATAGTCATATGTCACTCAACATGATGGATGTGATCAAATGGTTGGTTTACTTGGAAAGTAGATACAAATATTTCCAATGGTACCAATTTCACCATTTTCCAACAAGTGAGCTGCCGTGTAGGTCATATGGGAGATAGACCAACACATTCTGGGCAGATCGGGTATCGATTTTCAAGTGTACTTTTATCGAGATAGAGCGAGCTTCAAGCTTCTTGTCAATCACAGACATTGCGTGAGCGCATCCTAGGCCATCATCACAGTGGCTTTACCGGATTATTACGAATGAGTACATCGAGTCGAACATGAGTACATAATACCGTACTTTTCTCTTAAGACTGCATCATCACTTAAGTGAGCCAAGTCTTATGATGACTTCGACTAATCATTGGGAATCATATAGGCATTACTTTATCGTCTCTTAGGGAAACCGTCCCTTAGATTGCCTTAAACCTATTGATGAATACGCATCATCAAGTTTCCCCAAGATCTTTCATTCTTAACTTTGGATTTAGCGGAATCTCTTAGTCTCACAAGAGTAAATCACTATAAACCCTTAGTTTTACACGCAAAAGCTTCACATCTCTTCCAAATCAAGTATATACTTAGTATGCCTTCCCGACAATCACTTGTCGACGCGCTCCGTGGTCAGGAGCCACTTGATTTGAGTCTGATCCACCACGAGATCCTTTTATCACTTAACTTAGTTACCCACTAAGATAAGATTTAACCATAAGCTGCACGTCAGTTTTTGGGAAACTATCTAACTGAAAAGATAGTGGATGCTATAACATCCATTACGATAGCACAACTAAGTTTCGTGTCATCATAGTCGATTCCAGTGCGTTCATGAGAAACCTCGCGCCATGAGGTGAGTTTAACTCCTTCTCTCACTCGCTTAAACAAAGTATACAGATAAATCTTATCTTTGGAGTGTCGGCACTACTTCAACAAAGGGCTATCACTTTGTTCGTATCGAGTCGCATATATTTCCATTATAGGCCAAGGCTACAACGTTGTAGATTTTCAACGAAGTATGGTTCGATTAAACTCACATTCCACGTCCTCATAAACCGGCTTTATTCATAGAGTACTCTTTATGGATTGACATTCTTTGAGGCGTCCCCCAATGATGACTATAATCCAGAATCACATGAGACGGATGAGTTCATTTGATCAGATGATCAAGTTTCATGTACCAAGCTCGCATACATTCTTAGCGAGAGTATTTATCGAACCAAGTGGCATCCCAATACTCTATGAGATCCACGGCCTAGTAACACCATCTACCACAATTTGTGGTGTTACCATATCACCATTCATAGGTGATGAACGTCCATGACCGGACACAATCCTTGCAGACATGTTTGCAGCATGTATTTAATCTCGTCACTTTAGGGAACTTGGTGAGACACAGTAGGGACAAACTACGACAATTCCAAGTCGTTCTACTCGAACATGATCGTTCGCATCTCCCCCTAACGACGGGAAGACTGGCTCATCAAAGTGACTTATGAGATCGTCTGCCAAGGTATATTTTAAGCGGACTATGAGTGAAAGCGCATGTCATATTCATCATTTATAACCCGTCATAATGCGTTGTGGTGACGCACCTTGGCACAAGAACATGTGGACGATAAAGGTTTTCATTGTTAACACAATCGAGTTAACAAAATGCATATGGTTACACTTGTAACTAAGCATTTGAATGATGATAGGTATAGGTGAATATGACATGTTGACCTATGCTACATAGCCGTAGCTGCTGGTCTTGAGAATTCAACAAAACCGCCACCATGCACCACTGGGATCGAACATGAAGAAACGATTGAACCGATGATAGGCCGTTGGTTTTATCGAACCTCTAGTGCTTTCTTGAAGAGTTCACTCCCTTCACCAGCCCCAAACACCTCAAAATTTCGTGAGCATGTATAAACTGTAACACCCCCAAACCGTTCGGGAATATTACAGCGCCGCAGACCCTCTCCGTGAGGATCTACCAGGCTAAATACAGAAAATACAACAACACAATACATGCCGACATGGCTAAATAATGAACCATTAGACCGATTTGGTATTTTACCACAACATACACATCAACCATACATTACTGTTTCTAGCAACTCATACCCACGCGGGGGTTAACATAAATCAACATTCCCGTAAAATGGGAATAATAGACACAACGGAAGGACAAAACAACAAGACATCGCCAAAATACTCAACACCGGTCTTTATGTGATTAGTATCGTCGTCTTCCATCATCTTTCATAACGATCCTGTGAATTGCTCCCCAGCCATATGCAAGTACCTGGACGCAATACAGACATCCACCCCCCGAATACTCGGGGGTTAGCAAAACTCCACTGTTTTGCTAGTGCAAGTATAAATACAAAGGCAAGCCATACATATCATACTCCAAGAATATAGAAGTCGTGAATATACTTCCCGAGATAATTCGCTTGATCAAAACAATTTGAATTACGAAAGAAAGGAATAAAACCATTTTACATCTTACAAAATATTTTACGATCTCGGGAGTTTTTGAAAACACTTGGGGTTTAAGAATTCTCAAGCCTTTCGAAACACTTAGGGACACAGCCCAAAAATTATTTATTTCAAAATACGATTCCGATAACAAAATACGGGGTCCACGACCCAAATCATCCACATCACATACTCGCAAGAATAACCCGACGGAAACTACATCGTGCCAAACATTAACATGACAACAATCTCACAGAACGACATCAGAGAGCACGACTTTGCAACTTAACCATACGGTCGAACTCGACACACCACAGAGCTACAATACACAGAGTAACCACAGGACTCACGTACCCTTACCAAATTATCACAGTCAAGGGACAAATCACACACAACACATTTACTGGTGCCATTCCAGCCAAGTACGATACCATTTGGACTGCCATTCTAATCAGACGAAATATGCGTCAAAAATCACAGTTCTCCAACAAAACATTTCAAAGTTAACCTTGGTACGAGACTCACGGCCACCGTACCCCGCAGAGCCCCGTCGGACATCCCTGGGTGGTTAACCATAGTTCACGATACGCAACTCACGGCAACGTACCCCTAGAGGCCTCGTCAGACCGTCCCTAAGTGAACATACACATATCATCCACAACGCCACGGGAAGCCATAATTCGAATACTAGAATATGCATACAAATGCTAGGTACTTCGCTATAATGGCCGCTTTAGTCGACGTACACTCACAACTAATGTCACACAACCACAAACAAATACCAATACCAAACAACACCAAGCGTCACAACCTCCTTACGAAGGAATAACAACTAATACCACACAATGTCACATATTCACCGAACAATTACACATATCCATACATAATCCTCGGCAAATAATTACGGTCTACTAAATTCACTAAATATGTTTAACATCTTCCAACATACGAAACTAACGCACATATTCCGAAAGCACATTAATCCCCGAAGCATACGAGTTATCTATTGAAAGACAACAATTATCGAGAATATACCGATCTTTTTAAAAGTTCATTAAAACATTTGGATTGCACATAAAATCATTTATCAATGATTCCGTCTACGAAACATGAAAAGTATGGACAGGATACTTGCCTCGATAAATGGTGCAGAAAGCTCCGACGAACACAGCTCACTCGATCGATCCATTGAAATCCCAACCTCAATTGCGCCCCTTTATTAATTGATCGGATCAAACGACCAACGATAATCAACCTGGATCCACAACTCAATCATTACTCCAAACACAAACTCCGAACTCGGACTCATTCCGTGGGTCTAATTACACCATTCCGCACATATACCAATTTATCAAAACCTCCACTCATCTTCCCCGTTCGTAATTCCAGATGACTACATACACCACCAATTACTTACATACACACATAGAAACACTTTTATATATATATATATATATATATATATATATATATATATAAACATCACAACTAACACACACACACACTTCTGTGCGCACACAGAACACACACACTAGGACACAGACACATACACATCTTGCAAACACACACACAAATCACAGGCATACACAGAACACAACGCATAGTTCGGCCTGGAAAACCAACCGTGCCGACTCCTACATCACCGGAACCTGGGTCGCCGGCAACCACCATGGCCAAACCTTGTCCAACTCCAACTCCGCGGGTCCAGTTCCACTGTTCCCCCCTCAGCATATCACCGAAACGACGTCAATCCTCGACCGACAACCTTCAACATACATAAACCCAACTGCCGACGTGGAAATCCGATCAACTCCCGAGCTCACATCCTCGTCAAGCTTGGATCATCGAAACCCAGATCCAACATCACTTTCCCAGCCACCCACCGGTAACCTTACGCGTCGCAGTCGTAGTGCCGCTGCTGTTGTCGGGTCTTGCCGTCGGAGACCCAGCTCGAGAAGTACCATCTCGAACAGCTCGGAAAACCCACCGGGGATGTCTCCTACTGGATCTTGCATCCCTTTCTATCACCGTCCTCCCAGCCCTTCACTGGAAGCATCGCCAAAAACACTCATCGTCGTCGCCCACGCTGCCGAGGTGAGACATGGCGGTGAACGGACATGAGGTAGAAGAAGGTGTTCCCCTCTTTTCATGCCTGATGTGATAAAAAGATTCCTCTAATAAAAAAAAGAAAGAAAAGGGCCGTATAATGAAAGGGCGTTAGGTGGGCTATATATATATATATATATATATATATATATATATATATATATATATGGGGAAAGTGAAGGTGTGTATTTCAGTTGGGTGAAAAACACTCACATCTTATTTTTAATATTAATGAATGAATGAGGGCCCACATGTATTTTACATATTAAAAAAATGTATGTGAGGTGTTTTTCACCCAACTTGGGTGGGGCTGTCACACACATTCCCTTTCCCCTATATATATATATATATATATATATATATATATATATATATATATATATATTGGATAGCTGGGTATTTGATCCAGCAAGGTTCGATTATTCGATGAATTCATATTGCGTCAAATAACACCAACACTAACTCGTCAATATATTAGTCTAATGTCTCCGTTCGATAAATTAATCAACTAGTTAATCGTAAAGAAAATGAAATAAATCAATTAAAAAATTAATACCGTTAAAATTCTAATTTAAAATTCGTGGATATTACACACTATCCCACTTAAAATAAGTTTCGTCCCCGAAACTTGCCATATCATCACCCAACTCACTGCAGCGTCACTTCCAATTATGCACACAAATCGTTCGGCAATATCGATAATCTCATGATTCGATTGATTCATTGTAGTTCATACGTACATAGTCATTGATATATAAAACAGTACTCAAGAGAGATCACCTCGTCTGTGACAGCTATGAGACTGACTTGTCGTTCACCATACAACCAGAAATAATCGTCCGTCTCGTACAACACTATCCTCATTACGTATCCTTACTTGGGGACACCTATCCCACTTAAAATGTTCATACATGTATTAACCCTTTCTACAGATCAACAATCTCATTCGATAACATCGTACAAATCACAATGCAAAACCAAACCATATAATACAACGCATCTTATTGCGCGCTAAGCCTACGGTTAGCATGCGCTACATGACTCAATTCAAAAAATCTTTCCAAAATTAAATTTTTAAAATTTTAGCCGAGTAAGATTTTTCATCTTTAACAATTCATTTAGAAATACAAGTTACCTTTTTGTTTTAAAATACAAAAGTTTTATGGTGTGAACAATTCTTAAAATCGTATACTCGAGGTATTTGAAAATAAAACCGATAGGTTAAAATCACTTTCAAAATCTTTACAGACACAACAAAGGATTAATGACGATAACAATTTACAAAATGTCCTAAAACACTTTCAAACACATTTTTCAAATACCGTCATCAGATTTGATTTGAACGACTGGCTCGCAAAAATTCCTACCACTTTTCAAAAACCGGCATTAAGCCGCCATTTGACCGCACTGTCAAAATATTTTCGAAAACTGATTTTCCATATTACACTTAGGTCTAAGAAATTTTGGAATTTTTTTTCGAGTACGCACACAGCGGATATAATTATTAATAGGAACACATTGGTTGTAAAGAACAACTAGTCAAATACCATCAATTCTCAAACACATGCCTATACGGCATTCAAACTCACCAATTCAACGAGCACAACTCGAGAATAGTAATTTTCAAATATACGTCAAACCATTTCCCCGAGAATAACAGTATAACTTATGAACACCAACTCGAACACATGTCAAAACCATCCATGCTCCACTGAACACCTCTGATCATTGCACACATAATGTACCACAAGTACCAAATACGAACTCCATTCCAAAACACACAGATAACAATATTACCAAACATAAGATGTAGAGGAGGAGGCTTACATTCACAGGTCACACGAAGATGATGGCTGCATCTCGATACTAATCACGACCGACACCTCAGACGACGCGTCGCGACACGACTCAGTCAGACAAAATCTGACAAGACAAGGCAAGACCCGACAACACACAACTCGACTCGACAGCCTAGGTTTACGCAACCTAAGCTCTGATACCATATTCTGTAACACCCCTGTTGTGTCACGATTTATTCATCCCGACAGGCGATCGACTATAAGGCCGAGCGACACAGTCAACTCCAGTCAAACTATGACTAGCTCGCCAAGTCGAAGATATCAAACCACCATCAGGCACCTAGCGATCGACTCCCAGGGCGATCGCCCTTTGGCAGCTGGCGATCTGCTCTACTAACCGGCTAAAGGCAATCGACCTGCGCCCCGAGCAGAGACGATCGCCCATCAAAACCATCAAGGACTGGATCTCAGGAAAGCACCCACGTGCAGATCCGTAAAAGGCGCTGACAAGATCTTTTGCTAACTGACAAGATCTTTGACTAGAGCCTGTCACCTACCCCACCTACCGGCATGTGCGCCGAAAGTTGTCAGTAGGGCCGCATGTGACTAACTCAGGACGCGTGTAAGCTCCCCATTGGACCGAGTAGTTGACTACCAGCAACTCCTGCAGACGTTGAGGGGACAGGCCCATGTGCTAAAAGACGATCGCCCGATTATTATATTGCAGTAAAGGCGATCGCCCGGCGTATCCAAGCCCTATAAATAGAGAACCTCTTCCTACTGGAAAAAGGTTCACATTTTCACGTAACTAAAAGCTCTCAGTTCTGAATTCATTCGAACCAACAGCTCGGAATTCACTCTACAATTCCCAGTTCACTGAATATACAGTTCCGAATTCATTCTGACTTACACTCAGAGCTCATTCTCTCATATTCCGATACATCCACTAAATCTTGAAGAACACACACATATCATCAAGCTCCGGCTATCTCACCTAATCCATCTCAGGACTTCTCTCTCCAAATCTCTCGTCCGTAAGACGATCGGCGAAGCAGCAAGTCTCCACTAGACAGATTCCTAGGGATTCACAAGCCCGAAGCCCAAACATCCAGGCTATATACTCGCCGTGAGAGGCGGTCGATCTCTCACCGCCGCGACTGCTCATCACCTTTGTTACAAGAACTCACAGAGCATCAAATCTGGTTCTTAGGCAATCTACACGCTCACTAGCTAAGATAACAAGAAACTTTACACTCATTGTAATTGTATTCTTACATTAGTACTTGTATCCCGAATATCGGTATTAATAATATCTCGCGAGAGCATTCAAGCCCGGGACTAACAACCGGCAAATCTTGTGTTATTTATCTTTCTCACGGAAGTGCTCTTGTATTTGTTTGCTATCCCATCCATTCCAAAGCAATATCTATCTCCTGATAATATTTTGGGTAGCAACAATTAGCGCTAGAAGAAGGGCATCTAACCCTCATATTTTTATTTCTACCGTCCGAAGAACACTCACTGTTCTCGGGCGGATACTTGAAGTGACACTCACCGCACTTCAAAGAAAACCTTCGAGAATCATGACATCCGCCGGTCCATCAAGAAAGCCGTTCTCCGAACCGCCGGACACCATTTCCGGCCAGTCGAACCCCACCCGACGATGGGGAAGCGCAGCAACGCTAGACTCTCGATCCCGCATCCGAGAGATGGCCCCAACCTCTCACTCGATCAGTTCCAAACCAAGGAACAGATCGAGGAGGCTATGGCCATCCTGGAGGAGCGACGGAGAGCATGCACGCCGCCCGCGATAACTCTCTCGATCATCCGCCGCATGGGAAAACGGAAATTCAACGGGCTACTGAACGAGCGATCGTCAGAAAGCCCCAATGCGCGAGGAAAGGCTCTCGCCCGACCGGACGGATCCATATTCGATCGCTTGGGACGCGACCCATCCCGGCGACCGGGGCACTCTGTTTCCAACCTTGAAAAAACGGAATCCGAATCCGTCCCCCGGAGTTCGGCCTACTCACCTCACGGCCGAACACATGTCAGCCATCTGACTCCCGCCCCGATCGCCAGGGACTCAGTGCTCAATCGCCTCGGCTCCCGCTCCGATCGCCGAGCCGCTAACAGTCAGGCCACGGCGATGGCCGCCATGCAACGTCAGCTCGATGAGATGAGAGCACTCTTGGACGCTGGGGCAAGCACCAGCAAGAAGATCGCCGGGCCGACCGAGCCACTCGCGGTCCACATCGAGCTTGCCCCCATACAACCAACGATCGCTCCTCCTAAAACACCTCTGTATAAGGGGAGATCGGACCCAGAAACCCACCTGAGTAAATTCCGAATTTACATGACTGGGTGTGGGGCATCTGATGCAACCAAGTGCCGGATCTTCCCGCTGACATTGGGCGAGCTGGCCCATAAGTGGTACGTCTCACTACCACCACGATCGGTCACCTCTTTTAAGAAACTGGCGGATGACTTCACGTCATACTTCGCCAGCAAGGTCGCCAGACCAGAAGGCCCACAGCGCATGATAAAAATCAAGCTGGTGAAGGTCGAAACTGACGCATATTACATCGACCGGGTAGACGAAATCATCCTCACCGGCGAACCCGTCAGTGATGAGCTCGCTCTCTACTCGTTCATGGGGGTATTCCACTGTCACTCTCCCATGTTCAGAAATCTCTCCAAGGATATTCCCCCAACTTACACGATCTTCCGCGCTAAAGCCGCCAAATTCTGGCCAGGCAAAGGCTACTCACCCTCCGCATAGACGAGGAAACGCCACCTCTTGCCGGAAGATAGCGATCGCCAAAGCAAAGAAGGCGATCGCCAAGCCACCCGAGATCTCCGGGCTTTCGAGGACATGGAAGCCCATCTCCTCCATACGTTCAATGTAACTCGGCACATATTTTCTATGCCATCAAGGGGCACGAAGAGCTCAAAAAGCCAAAGGCGATAAGGGACCACGGTCACCTGGACAACAATCAATATTGTGCCTACCACAAGAGTCCCGGCCACAGCACCAACAATTGCCGCGACCTCCTCAAACAGCTCTGGAGACTGTTCGAGGAGGGCAAGTTGGACAGCTTATTGGTTTAGCCGAAGCCCCCGCCTATCTCTATAGACGATCGTCCGAGTCGAACGCAAAACAGGCTGGGAAGCTCATACGAGCCGACCCCTGGATCAACCTCGGCGACCGTCTCTATATTCTTCGATCAAGAGAAGGAGACCACGGAAGTCACCCCGATCTCCCTCCTTATTTAAGAAACCGGAGGACTCGATCGCCATCTGCAGTTCACCGTCTAAACACGATGGACTAAGGCACGAGATCGCCTCCCCCGCACAACGTACACCGTCGAAGGTCGGCATCTACATGACGATCCAAGGTGGAAGAGTGCAGCCATGGTCCTGGCGGTCGATGGAACCGACTGCTTAGGCCATGCAAGGTCCCTTTAGGCCAAGATCGCCCGCCCTTCGTTTAAATACGAGGCCGGCGTAGTCTGAGGGCCCTCCAAAATAAATCAGTGGACACGATCGCTCTCCCTCAAAGGTTCATCATCTAACATGGTGAACCCGGACAATGCGACGTGTCACAACCCCGTCTCAACGTACACCGTCGAGGTCGGCCATCTCCATGGCTGGCCGAGGTGGAAGCAGAGCTAACAAGCCACGGGCGCGGAGTTGATTCATCCGACGCTGCCCCGCGCAAGGACTCCTCTAGACCGAGACCGCACGCCCTTCGTTTAAATACGAGGCGAGGCGCAGCCTAACGGAGGACCCTCATAATAAAGTGAGTCACGAGACACTCAATGTCTTCGCGCATCAAGACGCGATCAAGGAGTCGGTCCATTGAACTCCGCGATCGTGCACGGTTCCTCAAGACGGACGACCGTCCCCGAGGATTCGACAAACTTGAAGACCGCTCACTCAAGGAATTATTTTCATCCCCTTACTTCCACTAAGTGAATAAAAACAAGGGGCAAGAAGAGTGCGGACTACCTACACGACGATCGTCGCTATTCAACCACATACGGAGATCGTCATTTTTTCAGATGTAGTGCAGCGATCGAACTTGTTGTAAAAAGTTGTCTTATGAGTTTATCAATTCACTTGGAACTACCCTCGCAACGATCTCTCCTCACACATTTGTACAAAGTCAAACAAAGACTTAAAAATAACCATTCATTCAAGTTATAAGTCAGAAAGACAAACGCTCATTTCATTACTTGAAAAAATAGAGTACACGGTCGCCCGAAGGCCTAAGTGCTACAAAAGAAAACTACAAAGCTACAAGTAAGCTAAAAACATCAAAAAGGAAGCGCCTCAGGCCCTGCCGGGCCTTCACCATCAGCATTCGGCGCGGTTCCCTCATCTTCCGGAGCATCGGGATGAGCAAGACTGTCTGGAGACGGATACCAGCTCAAATCCACACCGATGTCCGCCAGGTCCAAGATCGGCAAGGAGAAAGCCGAATTGAGAGGATGCTCCAATGCATATGACTTGAACCTCTCGGCAAGAGGACCGACCTCCAAGCCTCCCTTCTTAGCCGCTCGGATCGAGTCGGCGAACGCCAAGTAATAGGCGAACTCGCTGACATACTCCAAGTTTTGGAAGGGATCGGCCTTGGTCGCCTCAACTTCTCCTCTCAGCTCGGCCATCGCTGTTGCGATCCACGGAGCTCGGCCTCCCTCGCAGCAACCTTCTCTTTCGCCTCACTTGCTCGCTCATCGCCCGAGCGATCGTCCTGCTCGCGATCGGCCTCCTCCTCAGCAACATTCCTCGCACGGACGGCACTCTGCATCCGGTCCCAAACCGGTCGACCGCCATTCGAATTTCTCGGTCTCCTTCTTCTCCGGCTCAAGCTCAAGGCTCGCCCGCTTGGCCGCCTCCAAGGAGTCCCTCTCCATCGCTGCAATCTTGTCGGCCAAACTCGGCGTTCTCTTCCGAGCCGCCTCAAGATCCTCTGAAGGCGAATAGTGGAGGGCCGCCTCAAACTCCTGAGTAGCACAGGACGGCCATGGTCGCCGTCTCGAAGAGAAAGGGCGACAACGGCAAAGATCCATCGAACTCGACGATCGCGGTAGGCGATCGCATCCAGTCGATTGTCCACGCCTTCGGCAAGGCGTGTACCTTGCTCACATAGGGAGGAATGTCGCAGAATGGCGAGGAGATCGACTCGCGAAAATCCACGACCATCGGTGGGCAAGACGGGTCTTTGCGACGGATCTGCACCAAAACACCAAGGTTAATACAACTCCTACGCAGATGTAATTGTCAACACGAAATGCTATCTACCTCTCGGCCTTCTCGGGATCCCGACCAAAAACGGTTTCCCTCGAGGAGTTTCGCATCCGCGATCGCCGTCTCCGCGAGAAAAGCCGCAGAGGCGGCTCGCGCTCGGAGCAACGATGGTGATCGGAGGCGCGGCGATCGGCACTTCATCGCCGGGGCAGAAACGAAGTTTCTTGCGGCCTCGGCCTCTTGCGATTCGCCCAAGCCCCTCCTCCGAATTTCCTCCTCAACCTCGACCTGCTCTACGCGAGGCTCCGGCTCCGCACGAGGCACCGCCTCTGGAACTATAGGCAATGCGACGGGTGGAACCCGAGTCGACCTCTTCGACTTGAGACGGCCTAGGACTCCTGGGTTCGACATAGCGATCTCCTCCGGAGGCTCCAAAGCGAGGAAACGAACCTCTGCAGATTAAAGACGATCGACTAACGGTCGACACTATCTTCAAATAAGGCGATCGCCTAGAAATTGAAGGTCGCATAAAGTCATACCTGCACCGCGAGATGTCTCGGGTAGCGGAATAGTCGAGCCGACAACCGGCGACTCTCCTTGTTGATCCGAGTGGCGTCTAGGTCGTCGTCCAACAAGCTCCTAATTCGCTCCCAAACAACGAGGAAGTCGAAGCGGCTCCTCGATCACGGATATGAAAGCCCGCAAAGCAATCAAATTAGATCATCCAACACGCATCCAAGCGAAGGAGATTCTAAACCCTTAGGATTCCTCTCCCGAAATTCGGTGGGGATCTCTAGTTCGCCTGTGGGATTGTCGCTCGCCGAAGCTCTCCACTTGCCGCGACCAGAACCACTTCGTCCGATCGCCCGTATCTTATTCGAACTCCATGAATCACCGGCCAGATCGTCCTTGAATGTGGTAACCGCCGACCAACCCTCTATGTGCCGTCAGTTTAAACAAATAGTTCATCTCCAACGGCGACGGAGAGGCAGTACAGCGGTGACCGCCGAAAAGGGTGAGAGTGCATATGATTTGGAGCCGGGCGTTCGGCGTCGGTGAAGTGGCGCCACATTCCAAGCGGCCAACAGATGGGAGACCGCAAAGGACGAGAGGAAGCGGCCGGCCTCCATAACGGCCTCACTCACTGCGACCATACCCATCGGAGGCTGGTCGGCTCGTTCATTCTCCGCGGCGCGAACATGTCCACATCGAAGGAACATGGAATCTTGTCCTCCAGACGGCGGATCTCTCACGGACGTCGAGCTCCGAATTTGGCCGAGCGACCACAACGATCGCTGCGCGGCACGATACTGCGACCGCTTGGGGAGCACATAGGGATAAGCGACCGAATATCCCCTGAAATCGAATCGCGGAGTAGGACCGGCCAATCTATCCATTATTTCAGCGAAGGCCCTATAGGCCCGTCCAAAGTCACTATGTTGCTCCCAGTAAGCCCTGATCGCCAGATCTCTCTCGATCTGCGATCGTCTCTCCTCAGCAGCCGACTCCCTAGCAACATCGGCCTCATTGAACAAAGCCTCAACTTCAGCCGGGTCGATTCCGGCTCGAATGGCTTCAGCCGCCGTCTCAGTGGAAGACGGAAGAAGTTTCTCCTGGCGTGCGATGTCCGTGGCGGGCAGTTCCGCTCCAAACGACGATGAGGTTCCGCCATTTTCGAGTTAGAAAGGAAGAGAAGAATTTTTCTTACCCTAAAGTGAAATCGATCGACGATCGGCGCTTAGATCTTCAAAAATTCGGCGGCGGGACCTTCTTTCTCCAATGCGTACGCGTGAGTGAGATCGCACCCGCGCCCCCTTTTATAGGAGAAAGAAGGGACCCGATTGCAAAAAGGAAAACCTCGGGGTCGGATCTCAAGCGGCGCACGATTGACCCCTCGAGACCCGCGCACGCGTCTTTTCGAGGACGCGTCGGCCGAGGAGTCATTAATGACCGTTGGCGTCCTCCAATAGGAGCCCGACACGTGCGAGGAGACTTTTCAACGCCCGTTGCATTTTCCCCGCAGATTCGGCCAACAGTCGTCGAATCCAGAGCATATCGGCTCAAAGACGATCGCCAGTTCAATAAAACACTTAGTCACTCGTTAAAAATTCAGCGATCGCCAAGAAAGCCACCTCACCCCACGTTTCCAACGTATGAGCGAGCTGGGGGGCAATTGTTGTGTCACGATTTATTCATACCGACAGGCGATCGACTATAAGGCCGAGCGACACAGTCAACTCCAGTCAAACTATGACTAGCTCGCCAAGTCGAAGATATCAAACCACCATCAGGCACCTAGCGATCGACTCCCAGGGCGATCGCCCTTTGGCAGCTGGCGATCTGCTCTACTAACCGGCTAAAGGCAATCGACCTGCGCCCCGAGCAGAGACGATCGCCCATCAAAACCATCAAGGACTGGATCTCAGGAAAGCACCCACGTGCAGATCCGTAAAAGGCGCTGACAAGATCTTTTGCTAACTGACAAGATCTTTGACTAGAGCCTGTCACCTACCCCACCTACCGGCATGTGCGCCGAAAGTTGTCAGTAGGGCCGCATGTGACTAACTCAGGACGCGTGTAAGCTCCCCATTGGACCGAGTAGTTGACTACCAGCAACTCCTGCAGACGTTGAGGGGACAGGCCCATGTGCTAAAAGACGATCGCCCGATTATTATATTGCAGTAAAGGCGATCGCCCGGCGTATCCAAGCCCTATAAATAGAGAACCTCTTCCTACTGGAAAAAGGTTCACATTTTCACGTAACTAAAAGCTCTCAGTTCTGAATTCATTCGAACCAACAGCTCGGAATTCACTCTACAATTCCCAGTTCACTGAATATACAGTTCCGAATTCATTCTGACTTACACTCAGAGCTCATTCTCTCACATTCCGATACATCCACGGAAATACTGAAGAACACACACATATCATCAAGCTCCCGGCTATCTCACCGGAATCCATCTCAGGACTTCTCTCTCCAAATCTCTCGTCCAGAAGACGATCGGCAGAAGCAGCAAGTCTCCACTAGACAGATTCCTAGGGATTCACAAGCCCAGAAGCCCAAACATCCAGCTATATACTCGCCGTGAGAGGCGGTCGATCTCTCACCGCCGCGACTGTTCATCACCTTTGTTACAAGAACTCACAGAGCATCAAATCTGGTTCTTCCGGCAATCTACACGCTCACTAGCTAAGATAACAAGAAACTTTACACTCATTGTAATTGTATTCTTACATTAGTACTTGTATCCCCGAATATCGGTATTAATAATATCTCGCGAGAGCATTCAAGCCCGGGACTAACAACCCCGGCAAATCTTGTGTTATTTATCTTTCTCACGGAAGTGCTCTTGTATTTGTTTGTTATCCCATCCATTCCAGCAATATCTATCTCCGGATAATATTTTGGGTAGCAACAACCCCCAAACCGTTCGGGAATATTACAGCGCCGCAGACCCTCTCCGTGAGGATCTACCAGGCTAAATACAGAAAATACAACAACACAATACATGCCGACATGGCTAAATAATGAACCATTAGACCGATTTGGTATTTTACCACAACATACACATCAACCATACATTACTGTTTCTAGCAACTCATACCCACGCGGGGGTTAACATAAATCAACATTCCCGTAAAATGGGAATAATAGACACAACGGAAGGACAAAACAACAAGACATCGCCAAAATACTCAACACCGGTCTTTATGTGATTAGTATCGTCGTCTTCCATCATCTTTCATAACGATCCTGTGAATTGCTCCCCAGCCATATGCAAGTACCTGGACGCAATACAGACATCCACCCCCCGAATACTCGGGGGTTAGCAAAACTCCACTGTTTTGCTAGTGCAAGTATAAATACAAAGGCAAGCCATACATATCATACTCCAAGAATATAGAAGTCGTGAATATACTTCCCGAGATAATTCGCTTGATCAAAACAATTTGAATTACGAAAGAAAGGAATAAAACCATTTTACATCTTACAAAATATTTTACGATCTCGGGAGTTTTTGAAAACACTTGGGGTTTAAGAATTCTCAAGCCTTTCGAAACACTTAGGGACACAGCCCAAAAATTATTTATTTCAAAATACGATTCCGATAACAAAATACGGGGTCCACGACCCAAATCATCCACATCACATACTCGCAAGAATAACCCGACGGAAACTACATCGTGCCAAACATTAACATGACAACAATCTCACAGAACGACATCAGAGAGCACGACTTTGCAACTTAACCATACGGTCGAACTCGACACACCACAGAGCTACAATACACAGAGTAACCACAGGACTCACATACCCTTATCAAATTATCACAGTCAAGGGACAAATCACACACAACACATTTACTGGTGCCATTCCAGCCAAGTACGATACCATTTAGACTGCCATTCTAATTAGACGAAATATGCGCCAAAAATCACAGTTCTCCAACAAAACATTTCAAAGTTAACCTTGGTACGAGACTCACGGCCACCGTACCCCGCAGAGCCCCGTCGGACATCCCTGGGTGGTTAACCATAGTTCACGATACGCAACTCACGGCAACGTACCCCTAGAGGCCTCGTCAGACTGTCCCTAGGTGAACATACACATATCATCCACAACGCCACGGGAAGCCATAATTCGAATACTATAATATGCATACAAATGCTAGGTACTTCGCTATAATGGCCGCTTTAGTCGACGTACACTCACAACTAATGTCACACAACCACAAACAAATACCAATACCAAACAACACCAAGCGTCACAACCTCCTTACGAAGGAATAACAACTAATACCACACAATGTCACATATTCACCGAACAATTACACATATCCATACATAATCCTCGGCAAATAATTACGGTCTACTAAATTCACTAAATATGTTTAACATCTTCCAACATACGAAACTAACGCACATATTCCGAAAGCACATTAATCCCCGAAGCATACGAGTTATCTATTGAAAGACAACAATTATCGAGAATATACCGATCTTTTTAAAAGTTCATTAAAACATTCGGATTGCACATAAAATCATTTATCAATGATTCCGTCTACGAAACATGAAAAGTATGGACAGGATACTTGCCTCGATAAATGGTGCAGAAAGCTCCGACGAACACAGCTCACTCGATCGATCCATTGAAATCCCAACCTCAATTGCGCCCCTTTATTAATTGATCGGATCAAACGACCAACGATAATCAACCTGGATCCACAACTCGATCATTGCTCCAAACACAAACTCCGAACTCGGACTCATTCCGTGGGTCTAATTACACCATTCCGCACATATACCAATTTATCAAAACCTCCACTCATCTTCCCCGTTCGTAATTCCACATGACTACATACACCACCAATTACTTACATACACACATAGAAACACTTTATATATATATATATATATATATATATAAACATCACAACTAACACACACACACTTCTGTGCGCACACAGAACACACACACTAGGACACAGACACAAACACATCTTGCAAACACACACACAAATCACAGGCATACACAGAACACAACGCATAGTTCGGCCTGGAAAACCAACCGTGCCGACTCCTACATCAGGAACACAGGTGGCAACCACCATGGCCAAACCTTGTCCAACTCCAACTCCGCGGGTCCAGTTCCACTGTTCCCCCCTCAGCATATCACCGAAACGACGTCAATCCTCGACCGACAACCTTCAACATACATAAACCCAACTGCCGACGTGGAAATCCGATCAACTCCCGAGCTCACATCTTCGTCAAGCTTGGATCATCGAAACCCAGATCCAACATCACTTTCCCAGCCACCCACCGGTAACCTTACGCGTCGCAGTCGTAGTGCATTCTTTGTTGTCGGGTCTTGCCGTCGGAGACCCAGCTCGAGAAGTACCATCTCGAACAGCTCGGAAAACCCACCGGGGATGTCTCCTACTGGATCTTGCATCCCTTTCTATCACCGTCCTCCCAGCCCTTCACTGGAAGCATCGCCAAAAACACTCATCGTCGTCGGCCCACGCTGCCGAGGTGAGACATGGCGGTGAACGGACATGAGGTAGAAGAAGGTGTTCCCCTCTTTTCATGCCTGATGTGATAAAAAGATTCCTCTAATAAAAAAAAGAAAGAAAAGGGCCTTATAATGAAAGGGGGTTAGACCATCTCCAACCATACTGCATATCATCAAATATGCAGTATGGTTGATTCCAACCACACACCATAACAGCAAATATTTTGCAGTGTTGGTTTCTTCAAAAACAAAACCCACCAAATATGGTGGGTGACACACCAAAAACAAAAGGGCCCACAAAATATAATTTATTTAATTTTTTTTATGTTTTAAATAATCTAATTATTATTTATGATATTAATTTTAATAAATATTAATCTAACTTAATATTTTATATATTTTTGTTAATTCGTTTTTTATTTAAATAACATAAACTAATACATAAATTAAAATACAACACAAAGGACATACACTAATACATATTAAACAACACAAATTAATACGTAAATTAAAAATTCCAATTGTTTTGTCCACTCGCATACAGGTGAACGTTTTGAGATCCTCCGGCTTGCTCTTCAACACCTCCAGATCTTTGATACTCGGATGCACGATATTGAGATCCTTGATATGGAGTTCCTTGTCCATCTTCATCAGCACGAGATTCTTCGGCTCTTTTCCTTAATATTCTATGTTTTTCATTTGCTAAATACTCGTGAACCGCAGGATCAGAGATGGAAGTTAGATCTGTAAAAATAATTTTGTCCTCTGCTGCCCTTTTTGCAATTGCCAATTTTTCAGTTTGAATTTCATTTCTTTTAACAAGAGATTCATTAGTTTTGGCTATAGCTTTGCTAATTTTTCTACTAGCCTTAACTAGTTTATCTAGTTCTTTATCAGATTGAAGATTTGCTTTTGCTTTTTTCACACCTATTGGTCTTAATTGAGTCATAGTAATACCTTCATCGGTATTAAGATCCAACGAGTTTTATACCAGCAGGGCTCCCTGACGATGAACCAAGACCAGGAGAAGATGATTGATAAGGACTCGGTCGTTGGTATCGAGGACGGTCGAGAATTTCTCACAATCTTTCATGATGATATATTGAGTCAGGCAATGAATCAAGTGAGTGAAAACAACAATTACATCGTTAGTTCTCTTCAAAACAACCGACCGTCTTACCGTGGTTCGGTTCCTGGCCATATGGGAAAATGCTGATCACAATCTCTTCAATGATTATTTTTCTGAAAATCCTCGTTTTGGTGAATCGTTGTTTCGTCGACGATTCCGAATGAGTTGTCCTTTATTCTTACGTATTGTGGATGCTATCCAAAGTCATGATAATTACTTCGTCCAACGAAGGGATGGATGCGGCAAACTTGGATTGTCCGTCTTTCAGAAAGTAACTGCTGTATTTCGAATGTTGGCATATGGTTATTCTGCAGATGCTACAGACGAGTACATTAAAATTGGCGAATCCACTGTTTTAGAATCTTTGAAGCGTTTTTGCCGTGCTATCGTGGAGGTGTTTGGAGAGCGCTATCTAAGAACACCTAATGCTAATGATGTGGCACGACTACTACAAATTGGAGAACAACGAGGAATGTTAGGTAGTCTAGATTGTATGCATTGGAAATGGAAGAATTGTCCAACGGGTTGGGGAGGTCAATATTCCGGTCGTAGTAGATCTCCAAGTATTATTCTGGAAGCTGTAGTAGCTGACTATGATCTTTGGATATGGCATGCATATTTTGGTTTACCAGGGTCCAATAATGACATTAATGTGTTGGAATCGTCCCATCTTTTCGCCAATCTTACAGCAGGTATTGCTCCTCCTGCTAATTATGTCATAAAAGGAAAATCGTATAATATGGGCTATTATTTAGCTGATGGTATATATCCAAAATGGGCCACTCTTGTTCAATCTATTCATGATCCACGTGGCCCTAAAAAAAAAAATATTTTGCAATGAAACAAGAAGCATGTAGAAAAGACGTGGAACCTGCATTTGGCGTATTGCAATCAAGATTTGCAATAGTAGCAGGACCTGCACGGTTATGGAGAAAGGAAATATTGCATGATATAATGACTTCATGTATCATTATGCATAATATGGTCATTGAAGATCAACGTGATATTAATGCACCAATTGAAGAACGACATGAGGAGCCAATTGTGGGGACAAATGTGAGAGTTGAGATGGTGAACGATAACAATGGTGGACTTGAACAATTTCTTGCTCAACATAAAAAGATCAAAGATAAAACCGCTCACTTTGAACTTCGAGATGCATTAATTGATCATTTGTGGGACGAGTATACTAACTCGGAGCATTAATATTATTTAATTATGCTTTTAATTTGTGTTATTTCAATTGATGTAATTTTATTTAAATGTATTATTAATTAAAAAATTATCGTTTTTATTTTTATCGGTTTTCATTAAATAAATTAATTACTGATTATTTATTATTATATTTACAAATTATAATTATTGTTATTAATAAAAATAGTTAATAGTAAATAAAATATGTTATTTTAATGTGGGGTCCACAAATTTGGTGTTTTTTTTGAAGTATGGTTGGAGTTGAGGGTTTTTTTTTGGGTGTTGGGCCCACCAAATTTGGTGTTTTGGTGTGTTTTTTTGGTGTGAAGGTTGGAGATGCCCTTATATATATATATATATATATATATATATATATTGTAACACCCCCAATCCACTCAGGGATATCACACGCCGTAGACCCTCTCCTCGAGGATCTATCAGGCTGGTAACAACATTTAACATCTCGACAATGCCTTCAAGGCTAAAATGACTCGATGACCCAGATTGGTCTTTCAATAAATTATACAACTCAATTACAAACACATACCCACGCGGGGTCAAAATACAATAAACTCCCGCACAACGGGAAAAGATCTTGCGTGAAAAGAAAATACAACTAGACCAATACGACATCAACGGATCCTCGTGTGATTAGTATCGTTCATCTTTCATCATCCTTCGTGCCGACCCTGTGTTATGCTCCAAAACCTGAATGCAAAAATAGACATCCACCCCCCGAATACTCGGGGGTTAGCAAAACTCCACTGTTTTGCTAGTGCAAGTATAAAATACGAAAACGAGCCATACATATCATACTCCACGAAACATGTTAATCATAAACATACTTCCCGAGGTGATTCACTTAATCAAACGATTAAATCGAAAGATGGGGTAAACCCGATAAACATCTTGTGAAAAACATTTTACGACCTCGGGAGTTTTGAATACATTGGGATTTAAAAATCCTCAGGCCTTTCGAAAACATTTAGAGACACGGCCCAAAAGTCATTTCCCAAAACATAAATTCGATAACAACAAGTGGGGTCCACGACCCGATCATACCATAACAACTGTTTCCACAGTTATTCGCGTCCGTGCTAACAAGCCACGGACCTCGGATGTTCCCGTAGAACAAACCCGAGTGAATAACCCATGGAAACTATATCAAATCACATGTCACCGTAACTGATCACGTGACTAAAAGCACATATACTTACATAATCAAACCACAACCATAAGTTATCCGGCATCGTCTAACAAGCCACGAACCTCGGAGTCCCATAAGACATACCCGATGATAACCCCACAAGTTATCTCGGCATCGGGCTAGCAAGCCCGAACCTCGGAGTGCCCGCAAGACATACCGTATTGGATAACCTACGGTTTCGCCCGACCCATACTAGCAAGAATGGATCCAGGAGATTCAACAATCCTACCCGGAGGCACATCACATACAATAAGCACACAACAATAACCGATTATCAAGACAAGCAACACTAAGCATCACAACCTCCTTTCAAAGGAGTAACGACTAACATCACATCATGTCGAATACCCACCGAACAAATATACAATTCAATGCACAATCCTCGGCAAACAATTATGGTCAATGCGATCATAACGTCTCTCAACGTACGAAACTAACACACATATTCCGAGAACATATCCATTCACGAAGTAAACGAATTATCGTTGAAAGACAATATTTATCGAGAACATACCGATCCTTTTTAACTTTCATTAAACATTGGATTTCGCATAAAATCATTTATCAATAATTATGCCTAAGAAATATGAAATGTATGGGCAAGATACTTGCCTCGAATGACCACAACGCGGAGAATCGGCATAAGTAGGTTGGCACGAACCGACTACGAACTCGCAGACTCCACCGAACGACAATCCTCAACAATGAACTACGACGAAAACAATAACAATGAAAATGAATTCCAAAGTACGACCCAAAGCTGAATTCAAAGAACAAATGACGAAGGTTCAAGGATTTCCCAAGCGGCGAGAACACGATTCGTCCGTCAAAACCAGCGAATTCCAAGTTGAAATATGGATATACAATCCATAGAATATGTTTAACAACATCATTTAACCATAATCGATCCATCGAAAGCGGATGAAAAACGAGATCGAGGACAAATCCCTAAAAGTCAATTGAAGGAAACCAAGAAATATACTTGATTCGACAAAGAACAATGGATTAAATGATGTTAAACACAAGAATACTACCAAGATTAATCATACCCATCATGAATAAATCAAAAACACGGAACGAATCGGACAAAATTGCGAAAACCCCCAAATTCACGAAATTAGGGTTCTAAGGAAGATTACCTTGATTCGCTGGATCAAAGGATGATAACGGATGATTTATTGATGTTATGAACTCAAGAACTTCGTGGATTTGTTCTTCAATAACATGCCTCCTTGATCTCAAAACCTCTGGCCGCGGAAAGAAGAGGTTGAAATGAAAAAATGGGTTGAAACAGGGCTGCTCGGTCAATTATATAGGCAGACTGCCCTAGCGTGCGTTAGCGTGCCGGCAGCGTGCGCTAGCGGGCCGACCATGGTCGATCGAGGCTCTGGTGATCCCTCGCCCAGGTAGCGCGCGCTAGATGCCGAGCAGCGTGCGCTACGTTTGCCGGTTAGCGCGCACAGCGACCGACCGTAGCGTGCGCTACCGGCCAACTCTCTAGAGTCCAGAACCACCGGGGCCTCACTGCCCGGCCCAGGTAGCGTGCGCTGGGTGCCGCATAGCGTGCGCTACGACTGCCGGTTAGCGCGCAGCCTCCGGCGATGGCGTACGCTATGCGGTCCTGCCGCGCCCGTCCGGCCAGAGCCAAGAAGCCGTGCAGTTCCTCCATAGCCGTCGGCGGTGGCCCATTGCCGTGGCTCGACGACTCGATTTCAAAACGCACGGAGCGAACACGGCGAAAAGTTCGCGGACGACATCAACGACCGAAATGAAAACATAATGCAATAATTAATCATACGCGACCAAGAAGCGGGTCGAGACAACAATTACAGATACGGATACCCGTAACTTTCAAGAAATTACAAAATGGCCCAAAAGCGCGGAAATCACGATACGTGATCGAATAACCAAACCAAAGTTCACAACACGTCTAACAAAGTTAAGCGGACTTACGAAACTCGAAGCGGTTTGAGCGAGATTCGCAGGAATCGAACTCAAGTGCGGAAAAGTCGCTAAAAAGCACGGAACTCAACAAAACGACACCGAAACGATCTCGGATGTCAAAAAGTGTAGAATTAATCATTCTCAGAATAATGAAACGGTCATGAGCGAGTCATCAAAATGGACTTCCGCCGAAAAAAAAAGAAATTACCGGAAATCGAAAATTGCGGATATTACATTCTACCCTCCTTAAAAGAAGTTTCGTCCCGAAACTTAAAACAAGTAGGGAGAAGCAATATCCCGCCAGGAAAACTCGACGAGATACGCAAGAAACGCGTAACTAACGCCCAGCGGCGAAACATTACAACAACGCAACGGAATACACGGTGTGAAAACACGCTCCACGACGACCAACACAACGTCGCCGTTAGGGACATAATAAAACCAACAAGTGACAAGCGTCATCAAATAGATAATACAACCAAGTCGATTATCCGAACAATCACAAAACACAACGAACGAAAATCAATATGATTGACCACCCCAACCGGACATCAGTCGAAACGCGAGCCAATCGGCGAAGAAATACGAATTCCACCGCCAAGGGTTGGAAGATCGAAAGCGAGACAAATTTCCGAATATAAGGAAATTAGGAAGGAGTCTGAACGCTCAACAATCACGAAACGAGATCAACAAAAACCGAACAATCAAACGATCGAACCACAACGGTCGAGACAACAAAAATCGAACAATCATGTTCGAATCACGAAGAACAATAAAAAAACAACAACTCTCAGGTTCACATCTCGGCTCGAGACAATATATGATCCGGTAAAAGCAACAAGATGTGATTCACATAAGATCCATAGGAAAAGGAATAGCAATTGAAAAGTCACAACGACAAACGAGTAATTTCGAAACCCCACACTCGTTCGATCAATAAAAGCAAGGGATAGGGCAAGCTCAGAAAATGTTAACGAACATAAACGAGTCGACAGAGTCGAAAATATAGAAGTTCAAAATCTGATCCACTTCGAATAAAAGAACTAGTAGAACCAAAAGATGTTACATCCGAACAAGGTTCACAAGTATCGAACCGGGCTCGGAAAAGTCACAGCGATAACCAGATCGACCCAAAACAAGATCACAGCTCGTTCGAACGATGAAACCGAAATACAGAACAAGTTCAGAAAGTGTCAACGAACACGAGCGAGTCGATAGACCTGAGAAAGAGGAAATGCAGGAGTCCAAAAATAATACGGGTATTATAATATACACCTTCTAAAAGAAGTGTCGTTCCCGATGTTGGGATTCGGTGCCTAAAACGAAGGCCCAGCGGAAGCGGTAAAACGAAAATTAATTCGATCCGAATCCCTACGAGGATCGATCGAGCTACGTATATACGAATATATAAACGAAAGGCAAGAGTCGTAAGAAACTAACCCTCGAAGTCCGTTGATTAAATGGTAACCTTCTCTTGAGCTATTCCCCAAGCTTTAGTTTGATCTCTACGAGTTCAATCCGCTCCAAGCCCTTGAACGATCCAACGCCGAAAGCACCGCGTCTCTACTTGTCACGCGCCGGAAAAACGAACGGAATGACAACACCTTGCTATCCTCCGAGGATACGGCTAGAGCTAGGTGATGAAGCTTGCAATATGAGATTATCACACTCTAAGTGTATAACTCACAACTCTCAATTAATCTCTTGAAATTTCTCAAAGAAAACCAAGAAGAAATGAAGAACAAGAAGAAGACTTAAGAAATGAATTCAAAAATTCTTTTCTCTCTCTCTCTCTCTATTCATAAACCGTGAGAAAAATGAATGAATCATTTGAGAGATGATGTCTTCTACTTTTATTCTATTCCCACCCAAGATAACAACTCATCCCACTACAACACTTGCCCCACAAGTCTTAATCATCCATTAAAGAATGGAACAAGAAACAAAAGGAAACAAGGTGGAAAGAGGGAGGGGGGGCCAAGATGAAATTCGGACGAGTTCGGTTCGTTTCGGACTCATGAGTCCAAACAGATAAACTCCGATTCCATATCGATGTATTTATATCGATTAATTAATCCAATTAATTAAACATATCAAATACATTATAACATAATTAATTTCTCCAAGAAATAATCATATCCATGAATTAAATTAATCACCCGGTGATATATTTAATTCATTAGGCCGTAAATCAATTTATCCAATAAATCGATTTAGACATCTAATGTCCTAAATTTAGATATCCAATATCTAATATTCATAATGAGAGAATTAGCTTGATTCATTCCGTTGTCAATCCTATTGCGCGACTCGGTAGGTCCGTCTCAGTCAGCAATGGGAGGAACCAAAGAGTAGTAGCACCACCTAGCGGCTGGCGGCTACACTGCACCCTAATCGAGAACGAATGATTGAGATCATTCAAGAACCATTCATCGTGAATACCGGTATACGTATAAACCCTTCTTTCAAATGTCCCGATCAAGTTATAGGGTCACGGTCAGTCAAACCCTATACTTGACGCTATGCATGCGTTAAAGCAAATCGAGATCATCAGTGTCGTGTATCTAATACAACTAGCTCCATGCTTTGGCCAAAGACTTATGATCTCATGCGATAACCGCATAGGACATATAACCCGCTCACTAATGGGAGAAAGAATTCTATCTTGGTATTGTTGGGATTAGAAAATAAAACGAAATACGCAGCGGAAATAAATACGAATCCCAAACAGGATCGATCAAGTAACGTATATACGAAAAAAATACATACAAAGTAAAGATTCATACCCTTGAAGCCTTTGAAATAAATCTTCGTAAAGTGTAGACGATGATCACGATCCGTCCCGAACACGAAATCCCTTCGTTCCAAGCCTTGAAAATTGAAGCCTCTACTTCACGCGTCGGAAGTTACAGGAAATATCTACAACACTCCGTTCTATGAAGAACACGGCTAGGAAGTATTGTAGGAATTTTTCTCTCTTAATTTTTCTTACTTCTTTTCACCTCAAAGATGAACAAAATGAAGAAGGAAAATTTTTCTCTCTCCTCACTTAAAAAATTCACGGCAGTTTGCTCTCCAATGAATGAGTATGAGTTGTTTGAAGTTATCTCATCTCATCATTTATAATGTAATGATATATATATTATAAAAGAATAATTATTCCTTTACAACTATCATTCACAATTATGTGGGAATCTCAACTCTAAGTGAGTTCCCACACACATGCAAGATCATGCCATGCCATGAGGAGTGGGTGGCCACAAGGAAGTTTGTGAGATATCGAGCCTAGCCACTCGGCTCGTGTGCCGGGCGTTCGTCAAACGACTCAGTTAAATACACTCCTTTTAATCATCAATGTATTTATATTAATTAATTAATCTAATTAATTAATTATATCAAATACAAATATATATTTCTCTAAGAAATATAATTTATGAATTAAATTAATTACCGGTAACTTAATTTAAATTCATAAGACCGATATTTGATTTATCGATAAATCATAATTAGATATCGATATCTAATATTAATAGAGAGATAATAAATTCACATTTATCCATCAACGCTCCGATGCGCGACTCGTAGGTCCGTCTCGGTAGGCATTGGGAGGAACCCGATGAGTGCGGGCGGCACTTAGCTAGCTAGCGGGCGCCTTTGTAAACCCGGCGAGAACGAATGAAGGGATCATTCCAGAACCATTATGTCGTGAATACTATATACGTATAGACCCTTCATCAGATGTCCCGGTCAAGTCTTCGGGTCACGGTAAAGTCAAACCCTACTGTTGACTAAACTCTATACATGTGTTAATGCAAATCAAGACCAACTGATCAATAGTGTATCTAATACTACTATATCAGAATGCTTTGGCCAAAGAATTATGATCTTATTTGCCATTAATCGTATAGGACATTCGCCTGCTCACTAACAGGAGATAGAATCCTTTCTTGGCGTACAGTAAAGACTGCTACCTGCCCGTATAGTCCGCACTTCGAGGTCGACTCAGCAATTAAGCAAATGAGTCTAACTACTCTAATGACAAACTAAACGTCACAGGCACATCTTCTACTGAACCCTCAAGTCAAAGGTCCACGTATACTATCACAACCTTTCGATTCGTCATCGACTCTTCGAGAGTGAATACCGTGTGACTGAATCGAGTATGAGTCGAGTTCGAGTATACTGGTCCCACCAATATACTTATAACTATGCTATCAAGACATGCACATGTCCTAGCATTAGTTATACAAATCTTATTAAAAACTTAATGCCCATTTAAGTTTATTGACTTGCGAACGATTTACTTAAATAAACTTTAATCACTTCGATTGCATTTTCTCTTATCCCATAACGAGAATGGAATGTTCGGTTTATTTACATGGACTTCACTTCAATGTTTACCAAGTCAAGAATGCGATTGAAATACAATAAGCAGTGAATGAATCGAATTGCCTTTTTTTTATTATTTATTCCATAATTACAAGTACAATGCCCCTACTCTCTCATCCCCGAGTGGCATTTGAGGGCATATTCTAACAATCTCCCACTTGCACTCAATGCCACACATCATGATATCCAATACCCATGTTCTTGGATGTCTTTCCAAGGCGGCTGAGATAATGGCTTAGTCGTAGTCGGAGACATTGTCTTGAGTCTACTCTTTCCAATGAAACATATCCTTTTTCCACCATCTCTCGAACGATATGGTACTTTCTCTCTATATGCTTGGTGTTGTGGTGAGCCCTCGGCTCCTTGGCAGGCGGCAGCTCCATCATTATCACGGAATAGTGATATAGGCAACTCGCGTTAGGCACCACTTGAAGTTCTTGTATAAACACGCATCCAAAATGCTTCTTTGCTAGCCCCGAGGCGGCTTGATACTCTGCTTGGCGGTGGAATCTGCGATGGCGGTTTGCTTGGAGCTTCTCCAAGATCTGCTCCTCCATTTAGAGTAAAAAAATACCAAGATCACGACTAAGAGTCGTCATTGTCTCCTTGAAAATCGGAATCGGTGAATCCAATCACCTTGGTTCTCCACCACCATAAGTAAGAACTAAATCTCTAGTTCTTCTTAAGTACTTAAGAATGTTCTTTACGGCAGTCCAATGTTTCCTTCCCGGGTTTGCTTGAAATCGACTTACCATACTCACAGCGTAGGCTAAGTCTGGTCTCGTACACAACATAGCGTACATGAGGCTACCCACTGCCGAGGCATAGGGTACCTTACTCATATCTCTCTTGTCTTCCTCACTTTGAGGACACATTTTCGTGGTGAGATAAATTCCATGTTGCATGGGAAGGAACCCTCTTTTAGATTCATCCATCTTGAATCTTCTCAGGATTTTATCGATATAAAGGGCTTGGGAAAGTCCTATCATTCTTCGCGGTCTATCTCTGTAAAGACGGATCCCTAGAATATAGGAAGCTTCTCCCAAGTCTTTCATGGAGAACGTTTTAGAAAGCCAAGCTTTCACGGTCTTTGAGCATTGCTATGTTATTTCCTATAAGTAGAATATCATCTACATATAGTACTAAGAACACTGATGTTTCTCCCATCGACCTTTTTGTAAACACACGGTTCCTCCTCATTTAAATGCGAAGTCAAAGTCCTTGGTAGCCGTCAAATCGAAGGTTCCAACTCCGAGAAGCTTGCTTGGACCATAAATGGCTCGTTGCGACTTACGGACTTTATGAATATTATCTTTGGACACAAAACCCTTAATGTTCCATATAGATTTCCTCCTCGAGGTATCCATTTAGAAAAGCCGTTTTGGCGTCCATTTGCCATATTTCATAATCATAATAGCGGCAATGGCAAGCATCATGCGAATCGACTTTATCATAGCTACGGGCGAAGGTATCATGATAATCGATTCCTTCCCTTTGGGTATAACCCTTTGCCACAAGCCCGGCCTTATAGGCATCAACCTTGCCATCCCCATCAGTCTTTCTCTTATAGATCCATTTATTTCCAATAGTCCTCATGCCGGTTGGAAGATCTACTAGAGTCCAGACTGATTGGTATGCATCGAGTCTATCTCGGCTTTCATTGCTTCTTGCCATTTATCGGAGTCTACATCCACTATCGCTTGGTCATAGGTGACAAGGTCGTTTTCACTGCTATCGGGTGTGTCGTGGAGACCCGGTTCCTCGACATGTGTATAGCCATACCTCTCGAGTAAGTGAGATACCCTATCAGACCTTGAAGTGGAGGTGTGTTACAATAGGTTCGGTTCTTGATCCCCGATCGGATGTCTCCTTAGGACTTTCATTATGCTCTTCCAAAGAGATATTTCTACCCGAGCCACCTTCTGAATGAATTCATCCTCAAGGAAGTGCGCTTGTAATGCCACAACGACCTATGGTCTTACGGCATGTAGAATAGATAACCCATCGAGTCCTCTGGGTATCCTATGAAACGTCCTTTTATGGACCTCGCTTCAATTTGTCCACCTTAGCCTTTTTGACATAATTTGGACATCCCTGCATCCTTATGTGATTAAGGCTTAGTTTCTTACCCTTCCACATCTCATGCGGAGTGATAGGAGCATTTGGAAGGACATCTATTTAGGATATAGGCGGTTAGTAAGGCATACCCCACAGTAAATAGGTAAATCGGTGTAATTTAACATGGAGCGAACCATGTCCAACAAAGTCCGATTTCTCCTTTCGAAACACCATTTAAGCGTGGGGTTCTGGAGGCGTGAATTGTGAAACTATTCCATGTTCCTTAAGGAACTCATCAAACTCTGCTCATATATTCGCCACCTCGGTCCGACCGAAGTGCTTTGATATGACATCCGGTTTGTTTTTCAACTAGGGCCTTAAATTCTTTGAATTTAGCAAAGGCTTGATTTATGTTTCATTAAGTACACAATCCCATGCCTAGTATGATCATCGTGAACGGTATGAAATATTGATATCCATCTCGGGCTACTTCTAAAGCACCACAAACATCGGTATGCACCAATCCAAGTTTATCGGCGGCCCTTTCAAAAGTCCTGTGAAGGGGAACTTAGTCATTTTGCCTCTAAGGCAAGATTCACAAGTTGGATAGGGTTCTACACCCAATGGACTTAAAAGTCCATCTTTCTCCATTTTCCGAACCTTGGTCGACCAACATGACCAAGTCTAAGGTGCCATTTAAGAGCTTGATTAGTATCTTGCCTACCACGTTTCCTAGTTATAGTGTTCACTTCTGTTTTATTTTGCATGTTCGGATGATATAAACCATTCAACAATGTAGGTGTTCCAACCAATTTATTTGAAAATAAATTTTACAACCGCCATTGCCAATGAAGAAACAAAATCCTTTCCGGTCCAAGTGGAATGGATCTGATGTTTTTATGCCCCTTGGGCAAAACAAGTACTTCATCTAATGTCAAAATAAAACCAGATTCTAAACCCGGAAGGATTGATCGAATATCGGTTGCCTCGACACTTTGTCCGCTTCCAACGGTGATCATTATTTCCCGACTTCAAGTTTTCTACCGTTCCAGATCCCGATTCATAGTACAAATGTGAGAAGTGGCACGAATCCGAATCCATGAAGCGAGAATATACGGAGCGAACAATTAGTTTCAAAAACAAAAAGTTCCGTACTGATGCGCCATTAATCTTGGGACAAGTCCTTCGCGAAAGGGCCCACTCACCGCATTCAAGGCATTTGTCCGTAGGTTTTGGACCGCCTACCTTTTGAACCTTTCGGCCTTGCCCTTTCCTTTTGCACCCCTTTCTTGGGTTTGTCTTGCTCGTAGGTCTTTTTCTTCTTGTTCTTGGACCTCTTAGGCCCAAGAAATCACAAGAGCGACCTCTCTCGATTTAGTCTTCATGTTAGACCGTGCCACCACTTTATTCATTATCGGCTAATGTGCATGTAATTTCATTACAGTTGAAATTCATTACAAACTGCGTGAAAGAGTCAGGTAGAGATTGAAGGATGAGATCAATTTGAAGGGATAAATCCATATTAAAGTTGAGGACCTCGAGCCTCTCAATCATAGAGATCATCTTGAGGACGTGGTCTCCCACTTTCTCCCCTTCTTTCATCCTAGCACTGAACAACTGCTTTGATATCTCATATCTAGCAGTCCTACTGTGCTCTCCATAAAGTTCGGTCAAGTGTGCGAGAATCTGCCTAGCAGAAGTCATTTTCTCGTGCGCTCTCTGCAGCTCATTAGTCATTGAGCCCATCATAAAACCACGGACTAGCACATCATCCTTGACCCATTTTTCATGGACGTCAATGTCTTCCTGATTACCCCTAGTCCGGATTGGAGTCGATGGAATGTACGCCTCCAAGACGTATCCCAGAGACTCCATACTGAGTACAATCATCAGATTCCGCAAGCAGTCAACAAAGTTAGGTCCAGTTAGGAGATTCTTTTCAAGTAGTATTGCAAGTGGGTGTTTAGCCATTTTAGAGAGATTCAATTTCGTTTTCTGCAAAGATTTAGACAAGATTAAATTAGTGACTTGTTTAATTATGACCGAGTATAGAACTTAAGGGCTTGTATAATTCTTGTCTCGGCTCCCACTAATTTTATCGGAATTATACACTCCCATGTTATAATCCGGAAATCATGGTTAGATCGACTTCTTAGTGGTGATCAAGTTCTTTACAAATTTTAACAGACGCAACCTATCAGGTTTCTTGCCAATTAATTTCTGTAAAGTGGTGTCTAACACCAACCCGTCTAACGGATGATTTGATCTTCTTTTACCCCTAGTCTTCATGCCCTCAACCTATCAGGTTTCTTGGCAATCCAGACTATCTAAGTTGTTGACCATCAACGTCTATCAGTTTGACTATTGAATCTCACCCGGCAACCTATCAGGTTTCTAGGGGCGAAATTTATCACCAACCGAAGGCATCTAAAGCACTCAAGAATTTTTCAACCTCTACCAAATGTACTACCCCGATAACTCGGAAGCATAGCACACCAGCTCGGGTGTAACACCCCCAATTTATTCGAGGTGTATTACAGCGCCGTAGACCCCTACATGGGACCCACCAGGCTACAATAGGAAAACTCCACTCGACTAACCATCTTGGTTAGCGAGGATACACAATTAAATAATATGACATATAAAGATACGCCCGGAGCAACCGGCAAAATAAGCATCAACCAACAACGTGACAATTTAAAGCAATACAATACGGAGTTGGAAACGAAAAGCCTAAGTACTCGCGAGTACAATCTATAAGTTTAAAACTGTGGGAACAACCATATCGAAATGGACAAAGTAAATAAGTAGACCCAAATGCACATGTCAACGACCCTGGCCAGCATCCTCGTACTGTCCTGGTGCTCGCTCGTCCGGATAATCATAACCTGAAATCCATAACAAGAATTTCCCCAAAACGGGTCCCCAAAGGGGGTTAGCAATTACGCTAGTACAAGTAATCAAGGCAAACCAATCGCTTACACATTTCATAGTACATGCACCAATATCATTTCAAAAACCAAAACTAGACATGTCTTTTCCGGAAACAAACAGTCACAATTAATTTGCCTAGGACCGGGACGAAGCCACGAATCCACTCGAGGCCTCTAAGGACTAGAGATGTTAAACGGGCTAGCCCTAGCGGTTCCGGGCTAGCCCTAGCGGGCTTCTAGCGGGCTAAGCAGTCCAAGCTAAAAGCCTTGATTTAAGCGGCTAGGAAATATTGGCCCTAACCTAACCCTAACAGGTTTCGGGTTAAACGGGCTAAACGGGCTAAATATTTAAAAAATTTATTTTTTATTTTTTTATAAGTAAAAAAAAAATAACATTATATTTTATATATATAGTAACAACTATACTATAATAAATATAACAAAAAATACATTTTTATGTATATATATATATACACACTATATTAACAAATACAGGAATAATATATATTATATATAATATTAATATATATTATATATATATAATATTAATATATATATATATATATATATATATATCTAAGCTAGCCTAGCGGGCTAGCCACTAGCGGGCCGGACTAGCCCTAGCAGGATTCGGCTAAACGGTCGGGCCAAAAAGCCGGATTTAAACGGCTAGGAAATATCGCCCTAACCGGTTTTGGCGGGTTAAACGGGCCAGCCTACGGGCCGAGCCCGTTTAACATCTCTACTAAGGACCCTCCCGAAAGGTGCCACATTCATAAAACAAACCAAGCACCACACGTCACCCAGACCGGACGAAGCCACGAATCCCACTCGAGGCCTCTAAGGACCCTCCCGAGTGGCTAGCGAATCAAACTCATGAATCCAGACGAAGCCATAGATTCCCTCGAGGCCCCGTCGAACCCTCCCGAGGTGAGTAAAGCACACACAATATACATTACCATTTCACGTTAAGCATAAAGGTTTCCAAGAATTACTTGCCTTGAATTATTGACGACGCGAAGAACGGAAAGGAAAGTCACCGACGAACGCTAGAACCAATGAAACCGACCCTAACGATTCGAAGAATACAATCACAACCATTTCTAAATGAATACGGAATTGGAATACACCCGAAAACCCGCCTACGATTCATGTATATTCGTATATATACATTAACGAGGGCGGACCACAACCAAACCCTCTCGATTCCGTAAAAATCACGAAATATACCATGAATCCGTAGGGAAACTAAGATTACCGACAAGATTAATCATATTCATCATGAATCCATCAACAAAACGGAACGAATCGGAAGAAAATCCCAAAACCCCCAAATTATCCAAAAGTAGGGTTCTAAGAGATTTACCGTGGATTAGGATGAAGATTCGTGTTGATGTTGTTATAATACTCCAAGAACTCAAGAAAGATGTTGGATGAGATGATTGGAGGAAGAAATCGCCAAGAAAATTGCCTAGGAATCGCCTTCGCCGCAGAGAGAGGAAGAAATGAGAAATTATGATTATCTCGGTCAACTCCCTGGTTTATATAGCCAGGGAGTGTTAGCGTACGCTAATCCTCAAGGTTAGCGTGCGCTAACGGGGAAAACTTACAGGCCAAAATAGTTAGCGTCCAGTCCAGTAGCCAGACTTTTGGCCGTTAGCGTGCGCTACCCGAAACGTAGCGTGCGCTAATAACCTCTCGGTAGCGCGCGCTATCGACCAATAGCGTGCGCTACCTGGACATTAGTCGAGTCCAGTGGCAAACTGCCCAGAACCCACCTGATACGTTAGCGTGCGCTACCATACAAGCGTAGCATGCGCTAACTGATCCGTTAGCGTGCGCTACCATACAAGCGTAGCGTGCGCTAACTGGCACCTGACCGTTCGGAGTAAACATCGATCGAAACTCCAGCGCCGCGCGCTACCGGGCATCATCGGCGTGCGCTAGCCTCTGGACATTAGCGTGCGCTAGCATATGTAGCGTATGCTAATACGCTAGTCCGAAAGGTGGAAAAATAGCATCGCCACTCCCGAGGCTACCACAGCGCGCGCTACTGAAACAAACGTAGCGTGCGCTACTAAGGACTCCCTAGCGCGCTATGCGTAAAAATAGCGTGCGCTAGGTATGAAATATGAACGGTTCAAACACCTAAGGTGAACGAAACATCCAGCGGAACATCTCAACGGGCATCATAACATAGAATGGACCCACGGCAACCCAAACGGCGGTTCCGCAATACAATAACGAGAATAAAATCCATAGATAATAGGAAAGATACACTGAAAGATACACGAGGGTCACTACTATCGGGAAATATGCCGAAAAAGAAAAATACAAGGGAAAGAAAAATGCGGATATTACATTCTACCCCTCTAAAAACAAGTTTCGTCCCGAAACTTAAGAAACAAACAACTCAGGGTACCTAGCACGCATGCTATCCTCGGTCTCCCACGTTGCCCCCTCGACACCGTGTCTCGACCACTGCACCTTGACCAAAGAGATGGTCTTATGCCTCAGTCGTTTCTCCCGATGTTCCAAAATCTTCAAAGGACGCTCCTCAAAAGTAATATCCTCGGCAACGTCAATCTCCCCATAGTCGATGATGTGACTAGGATCCGGGACATATTTCCTCAGCTGGGAAACATGAAAAACGCTATGAACATGACTCAGGGCCGGGGGTAACGCCAAACGGTATGCTAACCCACCGACTCGCTCGAGAATCTCGAAGGGTCCAATAAATCTCGGACTCAACTTCCCCTTCTTCCCGAAATGGAAAACTCCTCTCGTCGGCGACACCTTCAAAGAAACGTGGTCTCCCACCTCGAATTCTAAAGGTCGACGACGGACATCGCATATGACTTCGCCGACTCGGGCGATCAACATCCGTTCTCGAATTAATTCTATCTTCCGTCTCGTCTCTAAAATGACATCCGGTTCGGTCCCGACCAAATCGGACGCCTCATTCCAACAAATCGGCGATCGACATCGCCGCCATAAAGTGCCTCATACGGTGCCATCCGACCGACGCGTGCCAACTATTGTTGTACGTGAATTCGATCAATGGCAAGTGCTCCTCGATCGCTACTCCAATCGAGGGCACAAGCACGCAACATGTCCTCGAATGTTTGGATAGTGCGCTCCGTATCCCATCCGATCGGGATGAAAAGAGGTACTCAAATGCAAACGGGTACCTAACGCCTTATGCACCGCCTGCCAAAAGTGCGATACAAAACGGCCATCACGATCCGAAACAATAGACTTCGGAGTACCGTGAAGTCTCACAATCTGCGCGATAAACACACGAGCCAGTTTCTCCGGGCCCCAAGTGTCCTTGATGCCCAAAAAATGTGCCGACTTGGTCAGACGATCAACAACCACCCATACCATATTCTTGCCCGACCTCGATCTCGGCAGACTCGTAACAAAATCCATCGATATATCTTCCCATTTCCATTCTGGAATGGGAAGTGACTGCAATAACCCAGCCGGTCGCTGATGTTCGATTGTGACCTGTTGGCAAGTCAAACATCTCGCCACAAACCGTGCGACCTCCTCCTTCATATCATTCCACCAGAAGTTCCTCCTCAGGTCCTTGTACATCTTACTCGAACCAGGATGAACGGAATAGGGTGTGGAATGGGCCTCATGCAAAATACTCTGTCGCAACTCTGGATCGTTCGGCACACAAAGCCGACTCTAGAATCTCAAAACACCATCCTCGTGAATCACAAACCCAGGAGACTTTCCCTTAAGAATGTTCTCTCGGATTTGAGTAATCATCGGATCCTCTAATTGCTTCAGCTTAATTTCATCGATCAAAGACGACGAAATCTCTAGAGCACAAAGTTGCCCGACAGCTTCAGCAACAAAACTTCAACATCTAACTCGATCGAGCCCGCGAAGCTCGGGTAGGCGTAAGGACCTCAAGCGTTCGCAACGCAATCGGTTTCCGACTCAAGGCGTCGGCCACGACGTTTGCCTTGCCCGGATGATAAAGAATTTCGAGGTCGTAATCCTTAATCAGCTCTAACCATCTCCTCTGCCTCATATTCAACTCCCGCTGAGTAAATATGTATTTCAGACTTTTATGATCGGTGAAAATCTGACATGCAGAGCCGAAAAGATAGTGACGCCAAATCTTGAGTGCAAAGACAACCGCCGCTAACTCTAAATCGTGAGTAGGGTAGTTAAGGTCATACGGTCTCAACTGTCTCGACGCGTAGGCAATGGTCTTGCCGTGCTGCATCAATACGCACCCAAGACCCTGACCCGAAGCATCACTATAAACGGCGAATCCCTCGTTGCCACGCGGCAACGCCAAAACCGGGGCCGAAGTCAAACGCTTCTTCAGCTCCTCGAAACTCGACTGCCTCTCATCGGTCCAGACGAACTTCTCGGATTTATGGAGCAACTGAGTAAGTGGCTGAGCTAGTTTTGAGAAACTCTCGACGAACCTACGGTAGTAGCCAGCCAAACCCAAGAAACTACGGACTTCCTTCACATTTGCGGGCGATGCCCAATCCAACACTGCCTCAATTTTCTGCGGATCCACACGAACCCCCTCGGCTGAAATCACGTGACCCAAAAACATCACTTCCTTCAGCCAGAACTCACATTTCGAGAACTTCGCATAGAGTTGCTCGGTCCTCAAAATGTCTAACACTATCCGCAGATGATGGGCATGCTCTTCCTCATTCCTCGAATAGATAAGAATATCGTCAATGAAGACGACGACACACTTATCCAAATACTCGATAAAGACTTTGTTCATCAATTGCATGAACACCGCCGCGCATTAGTTAACCCAAAGGCATAATCGCAAACTCATAATGTCCGTATCTCGTCGTCCGAAAAGCCGTTGCACGTCGACTCCCTCACCCGGAGCTGATAGTACCCCGATTTCAAATCAATCTTCGAGAACACCGCAGCTCCCTGCAACTGATCGAACAAGTCATCAATCCTCGGCAAAGGATACTTGTTCTTGATGGTCACTTTGTTTAGTTCGCGATAATCAATACACAAACGTAGTGAACCATCCTTCTTCCGCACAAACAGGACCGGTGCACCCCAAGGCGAGGCGCTCGGTCGAACATACCCTGACTCAAGAAGCTCACTCAACTGCTTCTTCAACTCTGACATCTATGAAGGTGCCATGCGATACGGCGCCTTAGAAATCGGAGCCGCGCCCGGCTCTAATTCTATAACAAACTCAACCTCACGATCCGGTGGCAATCCCAGAACTCGTCGAAACACATCAGAAACTCATTAACGATCGGAATCGACGAAAGCTCGACTCCACCATTCTCCGTCTTTAAGGCATAGCACCAATAACCAAGACACCCCTTTCGCAGAGACTCATCGCCTTCAAGGCATTAATAACGAACCACGGTTTCCCTCTTTCGCCCGCGAAAGAGTGCTCTTGCCGTCCGGCTAACATAGTGATGATTCTCGTGCGGTAGTTCATGATTGCGCCATGCCGCTCGAGCCAATCATCCCCGAGAATTAGATCCTCACCCTCAATATCAACAACGATAAGATTAGAGAGCGGGCTCTCTCACAAATAAACACGAGCAGTCTCGACCTCTCGATCGCCAACGATCCTATCACCGCTAGGAAGTTTAACGATAAAAGACTCGCAAGGCGACAAGCGGTCGAGACTCAAACGGCGCACACACCCAGCGATATGAGCGAATGTAGCACCGAATCGAAAAGCACACCGACAGGATGAGAATGGATATGAGCAGTACTGCCGCCACCGTAGTCTTTGGGTCATCGGCCCTCCTCATCTCGTAGATACGCGGCTGGGCAGAGCCGACACCGAAGCTCCTCCTAGCGGGCTGACCCGACCCCTACCTCGGCCGGCACTCGGTGGAGGCGGCGGAGCAAATGAGCCACGGTTCACGCTCGGCTCCATAGGTCTTTGGGTGAGAAGAACGGGCGCCGCGAACTGTCTCGAGCTTTTCGCAAAGAAGCTTTGTGGCCCGATGGCCACAAGTATGACAAGTCAAAGGTGGACGAAGACAATCCCGGTTCACGTGGCACAGCTTGCCACGGTTAAAGCATCTGGGGCCCGATCAGCGGTTCCGGCACTCAAAGCTCCTAAAAACGAGCCGAACCGCCCGTAGAGAAATATTTGCACTGAGATTTCTGCGGCCTCCACTCTGGGACCAGAAAAATTTCCGACCGACTTCTTCTTCTTGCTCTCACGAGCCAAATCGCTAGCCGTCACCGACATATCATAAGCAAGGGCTCGACTCTGATAATCCTTCAAGGTAGTACAGACGAGCCCAGACATATAGTCCCGAATGGACAATTTCATCCTCCTGGAAAAATGGAAAATTTTGTCGCTCTCAGCGACAACTTGGGTTTTCACATAACCCAACTCCTTATTAAAATCGGCAATAGCTTGGGATACGGGAATATCCCGTGGTTGAGCATCATAGAAAGCATGCACTCGAGCACTGTCGACCGGCCACGGACAATATTCGATCTCCATAAATTCTTGAATTCGGTCCACGAAGCAACATGATCTTTGGGACCAACGGCCTCCCACCAACTGTAGCATCTCCGTGAGAAAGTATTGAGCAATAGGGACCTTACGGTCCTCGGGCGGTTGGTAGCAGTGAAGACTTTGGATATCTCCTTGATCCACCCTCCCACCCGATCGGGTCGAAGCTCCCGAACCGAGGAGGATGCATCTTGATGACATCCTGAAGCCGGCCGATCCGCCCGCCCGATTAGCATGGGCCCGATCGGGGTCCTGGACCACCTGAGCTATAGCTGCCATTTGGTTAACCATTTGCTGCATAACAGCCGCAATACCAAGATCGGCGCGCTCTTGAGAAGAAGCATGACTATGACGGTCGCCGGTACTGCCGGCTCCTGAAGAGTGCGACGTGGCCGCCCTACCGGCTGCCCCACGTCCTCGACCGCGTCCACGGCCACGACCACGACCACGACCACGGTTTCCTCCGGCATCCATACTGATATTGAGAGATAACAGAGATACATCGATGATGAGTAAGGGAGGAAAAGCAACTACGATTCAAAAGTGGAAATACAATGCAAGAAACAAAAGAGCCGAATAAGAAAACTTACGAGCACTGGAAGTCTTGGGATCTTTGGCGGCGGCGTGACAATGTGCAAAACAAACACGACTAGACCCAAATAACCGACAAGCCTAGGTATCCATAACCTAGGCTCCGATACCATTTTCTGTAACACCCCCAATTTATTCGAGGTGTATTACAGCGCCGTAGACCCCTACATGGGACCCACCAGGCTACAATAGGAAAACTCCACTCGACTAACCATCTTGGTTAGCGAGGATACACAATTAAATAATATGACATATAAAGATACGCCCGGAGCAACCGGCAAAATAAGCATCAACCAACAACGTGACAATTTAAAGCAATACAATACGGAGTTTGAAACGAAAAGCCTAAGTACTCGCGAGTACAATCTATAAGTTTAAAATTGTGGGAACAACCATATCGAAATGGACAAAGGAAATAAGTAGACCCAAATGCACATGTCAACGACCCTGGCCAGCATCCTCGTACTGTCCTGGTGCTCGCTCGTCCGGATAATCATAACCTGAAATCCATAACAAGAATTTCCCCAAAACGGGTCCCCAAAGGGGGTTAGCAATTACGCTAGTACAAGTAATCAAGGCAAACCAATCGCTTACACATTTCATAGTACATGCACCAATATCATTTCAAAAACCAAAACTAGACATGTCTTTTCCGGAAACAAACAGTCACAATTAATTTGCCGAGGACCGGGACGAAGCCACGAATCCCACTCGAGGCCTCTAAGGACCCTCCCGAGCTGGCCACATTCATAAAACAAACCAAGCACCACACGTCACCTAGGACCGGGACGAAGCCACGAATCCCACTCGAGGCCTCTAAGGACCCTCCCGAGCTGGCTAGCGAATCAAACTCATGAATCCAGGATGAAGCCATAGATTCCCTCGAGGCCCCGTCGGACCCTCCCGAGGTGAGTAAAGCACACACAATATACATTACCATTTCACGTTAAGCATAAAGGTTTCCAAGAATTACTTGCCTTGAATTATTGACGACGCGAAGAACGGAAAGGAAAGTCACCGACGAACGCTAGGAACCAATGAAACCGACCCTAAGAATACAATCACAACCATTTCTAAATGAATACGGAATTGGAATACACCCGAAAACCCGCCTACGATTCATGTATATTCGTATATATACATTAACGAGGGCGGACCACAACCAAACCCTCTCGATTCCGTAAAAATCACGAAATATACCATGAATCCGTAGGGAAACTAAGATTACCGACAAGATTAATCATATTCATCATGAATCCATCAACAAAACGGAACGAATCGGAAGAAAATCCCAAAACCCCCAAATTATCCAAAAGTAGGGTTCTAAGAGATTTACCGTGGATTAGGATGAAGATTCGTGTTGATGTTGTTATAATACTCCAAGAACTCAAGAAAGATGTTGGATGAGATGATTGGAGGAAGAAATCGCCAAGAAAATTGCCTTGGAATCGCCTTCGCCGCAGAGAGAGGAAGAAATGAGAAATTATGATTATCTCGGTCAACTCCTGGTTTATATAGCCAGGGAGTGTTAGCGTACGCTAATCCTCAAGGTTAGCGTGCGCTAACGGGGAAAACTTACTGAGCCAAAATAGTTAGCGTCCGTCCGGTAGCGGACTTTTGGCCGTTAGCGTGCGCTTCAAACGTGGCGTGCGCTAATAACCTCCTGAGCGCGCTATCGACCAATAGCGTGCGCTACACGGACATTAGTCGAGTCGGTGGCAAGCGCCGAACCCACGATACGTTAGCGTGCGCTACCATACAAGCGTAGTGTGCGCTAATCGATCCGAAGCGTGCGCTACCATACAAGCGTAGCGTGCGCTTCGCACTTTGACCGTTCGTGAGTAAACTGCCCGATCTTGGAAACTCACGCTAGCGCGCTACGGCATCATCGGCGTGCGCTAGCCTCTCGACATTAGCGTGCGCTAGCATATGTAGCGACGCTAATACGCTAGTCCGTATACCGGAAAACAAAGATCGCCACTCCCGGGGCTACTCGCTAGCGCGCGCTATTTAAACAAGCGTAGCGTGCGCTACTAAGGGACCCCTAGCGCGCTATGCGTAAAAATAGCGTGCGCTAGGTATGAAATATGAGCGGTTGAAACACCGAAGGTGAGCGAAACATCCAACGGAACATCTCAACGGGCATCATAACATAGAATGGACCCACGCAACCCAAACGGCGGTTCCACAATACAATAACGGGAATAAAATCCATAGATAATAGGAAAGATACCTGAAAGATACACGAGGTCACTACTATCGGGAAATACTCCGAAAAAGAAAAATACAAGGGAAAGAAAAATACGGATATTACATCGGGTATCAATTTTCTACGAGTTTGATGGAGGGTAGGAAACCTCGTAACCTTTTTCAAACTTAGTCTGTTTGTAGTCGGGAGAATTTCGCGATTAATGTTACACTTTGCACATTAATTCAATTATACGCGTTTGTTGGTTTGTCAATCATTCAAAATGAAAATGTAAAACAAGAACCTAGTTACTACCAACATATAGCTCATGGACCTAATTCCTAAATCTTGGGCCAAGCGAATGACCCAATAAAAAAATCTTCGATTCTTCGTCTTCTCTCGGTTGTCTTCGGTCTTCTTCATACCCAAAATAATAATTACATCATTGAAAAATTGCATCCTATACAAGTTTTTCTAGTAAATATAAATAGGCTCAAAACGGCCTTTACAACCCAATCGAATCGAACAAATAAAAAAAAAACTAAGTCCACGAGCTATATCACCATCACATAAGGATTCCATACAACATGTAATGGCAACGAAATTAAACAATTAATCTTTAATATAAATTAATCTAATTAATCTATAAATTAATCTATTCAATTTCTACTATATTAATCCAATTAATATAAAGTGGCATTAAAATTAAATAATCAATTAATATATTAATCCAATCAATATAAAATTAATCTATTCAATTTTAATGGTATTAATCCAATTAATACTAATAATTGTCATTTTAATTCGTTCGAAGTAATCCAGCCAAAATAATATTCTCGTTTAATTTATTTCCCTTAACTCAAAAAAAAATATTCCAAATATTAATTTAGTCAAATTAAAATCCAATTTAAATTTTGGGAAATAATTAAAACGAAATATAAACTTAAAACGGAGTCCCGGACAATCCGATTTTAGGCCCACCATGCCCGATTCAAAATCGGGCCAAAACTCGAGGGCTGGCCGAGCCACCGCTTCAGTCAAGCCGATCATTCTCGGCCGTTGTGGCGAGACATGGCCGATCATGACCGATCATGCTCGCGATGCAGGCGGCCGCCAGTGATCTTTGCCGACACCTGCAAATGACCGTTTCTTCGTTTTTCTACCGTTTCAAAACGTGATGCTACAACGAAGAATTTAAAATCTACGATTATTCCAAACATGATTCTAAATCATAATCATCATCCAAAAGCATTCAAAATGCACAAATAATCGTATATACGGTATCATTGACCTCGCTCCGATACCACTGTTGGGATTAGAAAATAAAGCGAAATACGCAATGGAAATAAATACGAATCCCAAACAGGATCGATCAAGTAACGTATATATGAAAAAAATACATACAAAGGTAAAGATTCATACCCTTGAAGCCTTTGAAATAAATCTTCGTAAAGTGTAGACGATGATCACGATCCGTCCCGAACACGAAATCTCTTCGTTCCAAGCACCGAAAATTGAAGCCTCTACTTCACACGCGTCGGAAGTTGCCGGAAAAATCTAAAACACTCCGTTCTATGAAGAACACGGCTAGGAAGTATTGTAGGAATTTTTTCTCTCTTAATTTTCTTACTTCTTTTCACCTCAAAGATGAACAAAATGAAGAAGGAAAATTTTTCTCTCATCACTTAAAAACTCACGGCAGTTGCTCTCCAATGAATGAGTATGAGTTGTTTGAAGTTATCTCATCTCATCATTTATAATGTAATGATATATATTATAAAAGAATAATTAGTCCTTTACAACTATCGTTCACAATTATGTGGGAATCTCAACTCTAAGTGAGTTCCCACACACATGCAAGATCATGCCATGCCATGAGGAGTGGGTGGCCACAAGGAAGTTTCCTAGAAAGCGAGCCGAGCCACTCGGCTCGTGTCTGGAAGTTCGTCAAACGACTCCATTAAATACACTCCTTTTAATCATCAATGTATTTATATTAATTAATTAATCTAATTAATTAATTATATAAAATACAAATATATATTTCTATAAGATATATAATTTATTAATTAAATTAAGTACCCAGGAACTTAATTTAAATTCATAAGACCGATAATTGAATTATCAAATAAATCATAATTAGATATCCAATATCTAATATTAATAGAGAGATAATAAATTCACATTTATCCATCAACGCTCCTGATGCGCGACTCCGTAGGTCCGTCTCAGCCGGCATTGGGAGGAACCAATGAGTGCGGGCAGCACTTAGCCAGCCTAGCGGGCCGCACTGTAAACCCCGACTGAGAACGAATGAAGGGATCATTCCAGAACCATTATGTCGTGAATACTATATACGTATAGACCCTTCATCAGATGTCCCGGTCAAGTCTTCGGGTCACGGTAAAGTCAAACCCTACTGTTGACTAAACTCTATACATGTGTTAATGCAAATCAAGACCAACTGATCAATAGTGTATCTAATACTACTATATCAGAATGCTTTGGCCAAAGACTTATGATCTTATTTGCCATTAACCGTATAGGACATTCGCCTGCTCACTAACAGGAGATAGAATCCTTTCTTGGCGTACAGTAAAGACTGCTACCTGCCCGTATAGTCCGCACTTCGAGGTCGACTCAGCAATTAAGCAAATGAGTCTAACTACTCTAATGACAAACTAAACGTCACAGGCACATCTTCTACTGAACCCTCAAGTCAAAGGTCCACGTATACTATCACAACCTTTCGATTCGTCATCGACTCTCCGAGAGTGAATACCGTGTGGTGAATCGAGTATGAGTCGAGTTCGAGTATCTTGGTCCCACCAATATACTTATAACTATGCTATCAAGACATGCACATGTCCTAGCATTAGTTATACAAATCTTATTAAAAACTTAATGCCCATTTAAGTTTATTGACTTGCGAACGATTTACGTAAATAAACTTTAAACACTTCCAGTGCATTTTCTCTTATCCCATAACGAGAATGGAATGTTCAGTTTATTTACATGGACTTCACTTCAATGTTTACCAAGTCAAGAATGCAATTGAAATATAATAAACAGTGAATGAATCGAATTGCCTTTTTTTATTATTTATTCCATAATTACAAGTACAATGCCCCTACTCTCTCATCCCCTGAGTGGCATTCGAGGGCATATTCCTAACAGGTATTCAGTAGGACCTGCTACTTGCCCGTCAAGATGCACGTCGAGGTTGACCCCCGCCTTCCGGTTTACAGGGTCGAACTACTCTAATGAAAATCTTGACGTCACAAGCACATCCCTACTAAATCCTCAAGTCGAAGGTTCACGAATACCTATCACAACCTTTCGATTCCGTCATTGACTGTCCCTGAGTGAAATCCATGTGACGAATCGAGGGTGAGTCGGTTCGAGTATACTAATCCAATTAGCATACCTATAACGTGTGCTCCCACTAACCATTAGTGTTCGACAGGCACTCTCCATGTCAAAGAACACGTCATACAAGTCTTCACATAAACTTAACGCCTCAAGTTTCATCGACTTATGACGATTAAGTATTTGAGCTATAACCTTTCCGGCCGACCCCCTTATCCAATAAGGAGTGGAACGTTTTGCTCTCAAATACACGGACTAGTTTCTATATGTTTATTTACGAGTTAGGAATGCCAAGAACTACCAAGAAATAAAGAAACATTCATTTGCCTTATATAAATGGTTTACATAATTACAAGTACAATGCCCTCACTCAACAACCTCGAGTGGCATTCGAGGGCATACTCCTAACAATCTCCCACTTGCACTCAATGCCACACACTATGGTATCTAATACCCATGTTCTCAGATGACGCTCCAAGCTAGTCCGAGAAAGTGGCTTGACGGTGGATCGTCGACGTTGTCGGCCGAGTCTACTCATGCGGCACAATGTATCCCTTGCGAACAAATTCTCTTACGAGATGATACTTCCTCTCAATATGTTTGGTCTTTGTTGTGAAACCTCGGCTCCTTGGCTGTCTCTGACTCCGTCGTTGTCGCGATGCTGGAACAGCAACTCGGACACGGTATCATTTGAAGTTCTCCTAGATACTTCTTAATCCAGAACACTTCCTTGGAAGCCTACGAGGCTTCTTGATACTCGGCTGACAGGTGGAATCGGCGGTCGCGCTTTGCTTGGCACTACGCCAAGATCTGCTCCTCCATTAAGACTAAATATGTAGCAGTGGACATCGAGTCGTCCTTCGCCTTGGAAGTCGAATCGGTGAATCCCACCACATCCAATTATCCACCGCCATACATAAGAACCATATCTCTAGTTCTTCTCAAGTACTTGAGAACGTTCTTTACGATCCAATGTTCCCTACAGGTTTGCACGAAACCTACTCACCACGCTTACAGCATGCGCGATGTCAGGTCTTGTACACAACATAGCATACATAAGGCTACCCACGGCTGAAGCATATGGTATATTACTCATTTCCTTGCGTTGTTCCTCACTTTGAGGACACATCTTCAAGGTGAGTTTTATTCCATGTTGCATCGGTAGGAACCCTTTTTTAGAATCATCCATCTTAAATCGCTTTAAGATCTTATCTATATAGAGGGCTTGGGAAAGGCCTATTGTTCTCTTCGCTCTATCCCGGTAGAGACGAATACCAAGAATATAGGTTTCTTCTCCCAAGTCTTTCATGGAGAAATTACTCGAAAGCCAAGCTTTCACAGAACTAAGCATTCCCACATCATTTCCTATTAGTAGAATGTCATCTACATATAGTACTAAGAATGCGATCTTGCTCCCACTAACTTTCTTATATACACAAGGTTCCTCTTCATTTTGAACGAAGTCAAACTCTTTGACTGCCTCGTCAAAACGAAGGTTCCAACTACGCGACGCTTGCTTCAGTCCATAAATGGAACGCTGAAGCTTGCACACTTTCTGAATATCGACTTCAGACACAAAGCCTTTAGGCTGCTCCATATATATTTCCTCCCCGAGGAATCCATTAAGGAAAGCCGTCTTTACGTCCATTTGCCATATCTCATAATCGTGGTAGGCAGCTATAGCAAGCATCATGCGAATAGACTTGATCATGGCTACGGGCGAGAAGGTATCGTGGTAATCGATCCCTTCCTTCTGGGTATAACCCTTTGCCACAAGCCTGGCCTTATAGGCGTCAACCTTGCCATCACCATCAGTCTTTCTCTTGTAGATCCACTTGTTCCCAATAGGCACTATACCCTTGGGGCGGTCTACTAGATTCCAGACCTGATTGACATGCATCGAGTCTATCTCAGCTTCCATAGCTTCACGCCATTTCGCGGAGTCTACATCCACCATCGCTTGGTCATAGGTTGTTGGGTCAGTCTCTTGGCTATCACTTGGAACCTCATGGAGACCCAGCTCCTCCAAGTGCACAAGCCCATACCTCTCAGGTAAATGAGACACCCTACTAGACCTACGAGGTGGTTGTACTTGTGTTTCAGAAAGTTCGGTTCCAGTTTCTTGCACAGGTGTCTCTCGAGGAGTTTCATTGTATTCTTCTAAAGAAATACTTCTACCTGCTCCGCCTTCCTGAATGAACTCATCTTCCAGGAAGTGTGCTTGTAAAGCAACAATGATCCTTCGATCTTCGGGCATGTAGAATAGATATTCCATCGTCCCAGACGGGAATCCAATGAAACGTCCCTTCACAGACCTAGCTTCCAACTTTTCCACCTTAGTCTTCTTGACATAAGCGGGACATCCCCAAATCCTAATATGATTAAGACTTGGTTTCCTTCCTTCCCACATCTCATGTGGAGTTTTAGGAATGGATTTGGAAGGACATCTATTCAAGATATACGCGGCAGTCAGGAGTGCATACCCCCACAGGTAAATCGGCAAGTCAGTATAGCCCAGCATGGAACGGACCATGTTCAACAGGGTCCGGTTCCTTCTTTATGACACACCATTTAACTGAGGAGTACCTGGAGGTGTTAGTTGTGAAACTATTCCATGTTCCTTAAGGAACTCGTCAAACTCCGTACTCATATACTCGCCACCTCGGTCCGACCGAAGTGCTTTGATATGATTACCAGTTTGTTTCTCGACTAGGGCCTTGAATTCCTGGAATTTCTCAAAGGCCTCGGATTTATGTTTCATTAAGTATACATAACCATACCTAGTATGATCATTTGTAAATGTAATGAAATATTGATATCCGTCACGTGCTGCTTCCAAAGCACCACATACGTCGGTATGGATTAATCCCAGTTTATTAGCGGCTCTTTGAAATGTCCCTGTGAAGGGGGACTTAGTCATTTTGCCTTTAAGGCAAGATTCACAAGTAGGAAAGGGATCCGATCCCAATGGACCCATAAGTCCATCTTTTTCCATCTTGTAAACCTTGGTCTGACCAATATGACCAAGTCTAAGATGCCATTTCAAAACTTGATTGGTTTCATCCCTACCGCGTTTACTAGTTATAGTATTCACAACTACTTTGTTGTTGAGATTTAGATGATACAATCCATTCAACAATGTAGCAGTACCCACTAGTTTATTTCTAAAATAAATTTTGCAGGAACCATCACCAATGAAAAATGAAAAGCCTTTTCGGTCCATGACCGGAATGGATACAATGTTTTTGTGCCCCTTGGGCAAAACAAGTACATCTTCTAAAGTCAAAACAAAGCCGGATTCTAAACCCAAAAGAAGTGATCCTATGTCGGTCGCCTCGACACTATGCCCGCTTCCGACTGTGCTCATAACTTCTCCAGCTCCAAGCTTCCTACTTTGTTCCAGATCCTGATTCACGGTACAAATATGAGAACTAGCACCGAATCCAGATCCAGAAGTAGAAAATACGAGAGCGAACAATTTGTTTCCAAAACTAAAAGTTCTGTACCTGAAGTGCCATGAAGAATCGGACAGTCTCTAGCCCAGTGGCCCAGCTCACCGCACTTGAGACAAGCATCCTTCTTCTTCTTGTTCTTTGGAACCAATGGGGCCTTGCCCTTTCCCTTAAGGTCCTTAGCTTGTGGTCCAATCCGCTTCTTGGTCTTTTTCTTCTTATTCTTAGACTTCCGAAGTCCAGAAGAAATCACAAGTGCAGACTCCTTCATCCGCGGGGTCTTCATATGAGACTGAGCGGTCACCAGTTTGTTCATTAGCCCAGCTAAATTACATGCAATCTCATTGTAGTTGAAGTTCATAACAAACTGTGAGAAGGAATCAGGGAGAGACTGTAGGATAAGGTCGGTTTGGAGAGAAGTATCCATTTTAAAATCAAGAGCCTACAATCTCTCGATCATGGATATCATTTTGAGGACGTGTTCCCCAACTTTCTCACCTTCCTTCATCCTTGCACCGAACAGTTGCTTGGATATCTCATATCTAGCAGTTCTGTTGTGCTCACCATAAAGCTCGGTTAAGTGAGATAGAATCTGCCTAGCAGAAGTCATTTTCTCATGAGCCATCATATAAGCACGGACTTTCACGTCATCCTTAACCCACTTTTCGTGGTTTTTAGTCTCTTCCTGATTGGCTCGAGTCCGCATAGGAGGCGCCAGAATGTCCGTCTCCAAGACGTATCCCAGTGCCTCTATACTGAGGACAATAATCAGATTGCGGAGCCAATCCACAAAGTTAGGTCCCATTAAGGTGTTCTTTTCGAGTAGAATTGCGAGTGGATTCATTGTGATATTGAGATTTGTCTGCATTAAGTAACAGATTAATTAGTGACTCATTCAATTATGTTCTGAGTATAGAATTTAAGGTCTTTTCTATTCTTGTTACCCAGCTCCCACTATTTTATCGGAATAACACACTCCCATGTGAAATCCAGAAGTATCGTCGCTCTACTTCATAGTGGTGATCGAGTTCTTTATAAATCTTAATAGAGGGCAACCGAACAGGTTTCTAGTCTATTAATTTTCATAAAGTGGTGTCCAACACCAACCCATCTAATGGATGATTCGATCTTCTTTTTCCCCTTGTTCACTCCCCTCAACCTATACGGTTTCTATGGTTCGTGAACAAGTTAAGTTTATACCATCGACGCAAATCAGTTTCACAATTGAATCTTATCCGCAACCTATCGTGTTTCTAGGGATAAAATTTGCTCCAACCGAAGGCATCCAATGCGCTCCGGTAATTTATCCGTCCTCCCGAACGACTACCCCGATAACTCGGAAGCATAGCACATCCGGTTTGGATTTCAATTTCGAAAACTCGATGGAGGGAAGGAAAACTTTGAAAACTTATAAACTTAATTATTTGTTGTGGGAGAATTATCGCGATTAACGTTACACTTTGCACATTAATCGTTTAAGCGCGTTTGTTGGGAAAACAAAGACCCTGTATCGAAACAGCCGGGATACTCGAATCCCTGTATCGAATGTTATCTAGAGGTTTTGACATATATGCCAATCTGAATACAGTAAGGAAACTGTATCGAAGCTTTGAGGCTTTATCTATATCGAAGACCTGCCTCGAATCAGCATAAGTGAAGCTCGTCAGTACAGCAAGTAGTCTTGTGAAAAGACCAAGTATGGAAACTGTCTCGACACCCTAAATACAGTCATCTTCCATACAGTTCACAAAAGGACAAGAAAGAACACAAGTCAAGTCCCGTTGAACAAAGAAGTATTTAAATACTCAAGGATAAAGTATTTAAATACTGCCAGTCTTCAGATCTTCAGAATCCCGCGAAATCCGGATCATGTCATATTCCCGTTGAAGGAAATCTTATTCAAACGGATACATCTCAACGGATACTTTCTTCATAGACTATATATATCCTATGAAGACATTGAAGATCAGTTACCAACCCAAGTAACCTAATACTCAAGCTATCAAAGTTATCATCAGAGCAAACATATCTCCAAAGCATACTGCTATTAAGAACGAAAGAGATATACAGTGCTCAACACCAAGAACAGCCATCATCAGCTCAAGATCTTGATATTCAAAGCTGTTGTTCTTACCTGGTTACCTACCTTTTACCTCTGTGTAAAAACCGAGCTCTGTGTGAACTCAACCAGTTATTCTGACCTGTGTGGGACGAATAAGGACGAAGCTTTGGAACTGTGTGTGAAGAAGCTAGTCAAGAAGAAAGCTTTAACCAATCTGTGTGAACGGTTGAAAGCGACATTCTTTGTATCAATCTGTGTGAACGATACAAGGATAGGTTTGTTTATAATTACGTAGTTGTGTACGCAGTAATTATAATAAACTTTACTCTGTGGAGGACCGGTGGACGTAGAGGGTTTACCTCGAACCACTTAAATTACTTGTGTTATTTACCTTGACTTTCTTGTTTTAAAATCTTGTGATATATTAAGTATACACCAAATACTTCGTTCTTGTATCCACGGCAACTAATCGTATCCAAGACTTCCGCTACGCACTCGATTTAGATTCCGTATGCTTTGTTGTTTAAACTATTTTTCCAAAGCGTATCCGGTATACTTAAGTGGCCAACAAGTGGTATCGGAGCGGTTGATTCTAAAAGAATCAGTCATATTTCTTTTAACCGAATCGATTCAAATCACTTATTTTCAAAACAGTCTCTTTCATTCCTATATTATCGGTATGGATACTTCTATGATTAACAAAGTCCCTATGTTCTCTATTAACGAATTTGACGACTGGAGAATTAGAATGGAAGCTCATCTTGCAGCAATGCACGAAGAGATGATTTTTGTTATACAGGATGGTCCGATCAAGATCATGAAGGTCAATCCAGCCGCAAGGATTGAGGGCCAAGCCCATGCTGAAATGCTCGAGAAAGAACGCGAGCAATGGACAACAGATGAAAGGAAGCGAGCCAATCTCGACAACGTGGCTAAGAACGCGTTATTTGTCACTCTTGATAAAGGCACGTTCTCAAAGGTAAAGAGCTGCAAAACAGCCAAAGAAATCTGAGATAAACTCAAGTTAATTTGTGAGGGAACTGAGCTCTCAAAAGAAAACAAGATTTCAAAACTTACTCAGCAATTTGAATCTTTTGAAATGAAACCAACGGAAACACTTGAGGAACTTGACCTCATTTCTTGGTATTGTTGGTGAACTTGAAGCGTTGGGCAAGATTTACACCCAAAAGGAGAAGAACTTAAAAATTTTCAGATCTCTCCCAGCCCGATGGGACATTAAGACCACAGCTATGCGTGTATCCTGTAATCTTAATGAAATATCTACTTTTGATCTCTTCTATGACCTTAAAGCTTTTGAGTATGACATTGACAGAAGAGAGAAAGCTGAAGAATCTCCTTCAAAGGTCACAGCTCTCGCCGCTGTATCGAACCGTCGACACAGCATGCCTAGCTCGTCGAAGCCCGGTCACAAGAATGCTGACAGTGACGACGACATCCTGTCACAAGATGAAATGGCGCTTCTAATGCATAAATTCAAAAAGTTCATCAAACAGTCTGGAAAGACTCCCTACAGGCCCAAACCTGTCAACAAGGTAAGTACCGAAACATCATCCGGTGATGCTAACCTGTGTTATAACTGCAGGAAACCAGGCCATTATGCAAACAAATGTCCTCATCCCAAAGTCCAAAGATTGCCTGAGGCCGAGCAACAAGAGAGAGATGAAAGAAGACGTGCTTGGAAAGACAAGCTCAAGGCCCTGATTGGAGAATCAGAAGCCTCCCCCACACCATCCAAATCAGCAGAATGTCTTCAGGTGGTCACTGAAAGTGATTCATCTGACGATGAGTTCGATGATAAAGCATACATGTGCTTTATGGCCAAAGATGTTCCAGAAGGTGAAGACAGCGATGATGAGGTAAGTTCAACCTCAGTTATTCCACCCAATGCATCTCATACTTTCGAAAATATGATGAATGAATTCAAAAACATTCAAAAAGCCCATGAGACTCTAAAAACTGAGAATATACAGCTTCAATTAACAAATCTAGAGCTGAAAGATGAAAATGACTTGCTGAAAATAAATTATGAAAATATGTCTCTAGATTGTGAAACCAACAAGGTCGATTTTGAAAAACTCATGGAGAGCAATCATCAACTTGCTCATGAACTAAATAAGGTTAAAACCCACAATGAGAGCAAGACAAATGATTTGGTTCTACTACAAACCAAAATCATAACTCTCGAGAAGCGAGAAACTGAACTTGAGACCATTCTGAAGTCTTTTGAAAAATCGTCCAAAAGAATGGAAGAAATTCTGAGCACTGGGCAACATGCTCATGATAAAAGTGGCTTAGGATACAGCTCATGTTCGAATAAAGGTAAAACTAGTACTGTGTTCGTCAAGAGTGTGGAACACATTCCAGAATCGGAAGATACTCCTAGTCCCATAAAGGAACCTGCTGTACCGAGAAAACCGAAGGCTGCAATTCCGCCCCCTCAACTCTACTATTCGAGACAGTGGAACCAACAACCACTCAGAAGGCGTAATCTACAGCATGCTCCACAAGCATATCATCAAAGCCGAAAGTCATTCAGAAAGAAGGCAGTATCCAACCACCAAAGGCCCGCATGGCAGTACCATCAGTACAGTGCGCCTAGGTATTGGATACAAGAGCCCCGTTATCCCTCAAGACAGCAGATGCCAGTTCAGTATCAACAACAGCATTGGGAATCCAACTGGAGACCCAGAAGACAAGCTGTTAAGCCTAGGAAAATGGCTCCACCTCTGAACGGCACTTTCATCTGGAATAATAATAATAACCACGAATTTTACATGCATAGTAATTATCATGATTATAACAACTACGGATATGCCCCGTAAATATCGCAAATCTTGTCTGAGTACATCCTGATAAACCAATTCATCAGGAAAATCTGGTACCTAAAGGAACTAACATATATGGACCCAAAAATCAAGGGGACCTAAATCTACCTAATTTCTTTGTTACAGGACATTCTAGAGGAGGATACAGTACTTCGATAGTGGATGCTCTCGTCACATGACCGGAGATAGGAGCAAGCTATCGATTTTGTAGAAGGTCGCGGTCCAAAAGTTCGCTTCGGTGATAAGTCTAAAGGAAGAAGAAGAGGAAAGGAAACCTACTTGTCGGAAATTCAAGGTCACCGATGTTGCATATGTTGAAGGCTTACGGTATAATCTACTTAGTATTAGCCGATTACGTGATAAACGGTTCTCGATGAAGTTCTATATAGATCGTTTGTAGAGTCAAGAACACCCAAACCAAGGAAGTTGTGCTTACGGGAAGCGAGATCGGGTAATATGTACATTCTTGTTGGAAGCCTATGAGCTCCTCAATTCCATGTTTTGTTGCCAAAGGCACGCTGCATCTTAGTGGTTATGGCACAAGAGGATGTCTCACGTCAACTTCAAGACGATCAACAAGCTTTCAAGACAGGGTATGGTTAGAGGTTTGCCAGATGTGTCATTCAAGAAGGACAGCGTCTGCGGACCATGCCAGAAAGGCAAGCAAATCAAGTCAACCCTGAAAAGCAAATCCTACCTTTCAACCCAAAGAGTGTTGGAAATGCTACACATGGATCTCTACGGTCCTGTAGACCCAGTAAGTTTGGGAGGTAAGAAATATTGCATGGTTGTTGTTGATGATTATTCCAGGTATGCTTGGACGATCTTTCTTAGCAAGAAGAAGGAAACAACATCAAGGTTGCCCGAGCTCTGAGGAAGTTGCAAAATGAAAAAGCATCGAGTATCGTGTGCATTCGTTCCGACAGTCTTGAATTTACTAACCGCTTTATAGAGCAATACTGTTCGGAGAATGGAATACAGCACGAATACTCAGCTGCCCGTACACCTCAACAAAATGGTGTTGCCGAGCGAAAGAATAGGACGTTGAAAGAAGCAACAAGGACAATGATTGCCGCAAGCAAATTGCCACAAGCGTTTACGGGGTGAAGCAACCAATACGGCGTGCTACACTCAAAACATTGTATCATCAACAAGCACCACAACAAAGCGACTTATGAGGTATGGAATAACAAAACTCCATTAGTTTCGTATTTTCACATTTTGGATGCGGGTGTTATGTATTGAACAATGGGAAGGACCAACTTAGAACCTTTGATGAAAAATCGGATGAAGGAATATTCGTAGGATACTCCTCCGTCACAAAAGCTTTGAATCTTCAATAAAGGAAGGCGACGATCGAGGAATCGGTTCATGTAGTGTTCGACGAACCACACCATGACCCTACGGGAATAGATGATATCACTCGGGACATTCACCATCTATCTATCTTGGATCCACCTACACCCATAGAACTGTCGTTGATTTAGAAATCAACCCATGGTGTAAGAATCGATGTGGATGAAGGCGATTTGTACAAGTGAAGCTATACCCACGGAAACTTTCGTCTGATGCGGGATCCTGAACTAGAACCCGACCGAAGATGGTTGAGAGATCACCCGCAAGAGCTGATCATTGGAAACATTAATGCAGGTGTTTCTACTCGTAGGAGAATACAGAGTACACAAGGAAATGTACTTTGTGCACAAGAAGAATCTATTGCTGAAGTTTCACAGTTTCCTGAATGGAAATCTCAATCCGAACCTAGGAGACTCAATATGTGCACTATCGCCGTATTCTTAGCCCAGTCCGAACCTGTTTCGACCATAGACGCTCTTAACAACTCTCATTGGATAACATCTATGGAAGAAGAGCTTAACGGTTTCGAAAGAAACAATGTATGGTGTCTTGTGCCCAGACCGACACACCAATCGGTTATAGGAACCAAATGGGTATTTCGAAACAAAAAGGATCGAAATGGACTTATCATAAGGAACAAATCCAGACTAGTAGCACAAGGCTATTGTCAGGAAGAAGGAATCGACTATGATGAAACCTTCGCCCCTGTAGCGAGACTAGAAGCCATTAGGATATTTTTAGCCTTTGCCGTCCATAAGAGTTTTATCGTATACCAAATGGACGTCAAGAGTGCTTTCCTGAATGGAGAGCTTGCAGAAGAAGTTTATGTTGAACAACCACCAGGGTTTGCCAACACAGACGGTATCGATCTAGTTTACAGGCTAAGGAAAGCGCTGTACGGACTTAAACAAGCCCCTAGAGCACAGTACGAAACCACGTCAAAGATATCTAACCAACAACGGATTTGAGAAGGGTGCTGTCGACAAAACCTTGTTCAAGATACATGAAGGTGATGACCTTCTAATGGTACAAATCTATGTCGATGATATTATTTTTGGTTCAACTAACCTTGCTCTATGTCAAAGGTTCTCACATCTCATGCAAAGCAAATTTGAAATGAGTATGATGGGGGAACTTAGTTATTTCCTAGGTTTGCGAGTAAAGCGATTTGCCTACGGTATATTCATCAACCAGGAGAAATACGGCAAGGAGCTTCTCAACAAATTTGGAATGAACACTTCCAAATACTCACCAACCCCATGAGCACTTAGTGCAAATTAGTCTTGATGAAGTCGGAAAGCCGTTTGACCAGTCACTCTACAGAAGCTCATTGGTTCGCTCCTGTACCTAACGGCTAGCGAGCCCGATATCGATTTCTTTGTTGGAGTGTGCGAGATACCAAGTTGCACCTAAGGAATCACACTTCAATACAACTAAACGAATCTGAAGTACATTAAAGGCAGTCGATGCGGGATGTGGTATCCTAAGGAAGGCGGATTCGATTTAGTTGGATACAACGACTCGGATCTCGGAGGTCAAGCTAGATAGGAAGAGTACAAGTAGAACTTGTCACTTTCTCGGACCTAGACTCGTTTCTTGGTTGAAGAAGCAATTGGCTAACTCTCTTTCCACGGTGAATCAGTACTATGTCTTTGGTAGGCTGTTGTATGCGAATCCTTTGGATGCGGCAACAAGCTGTCGAGATTATGGAATCGATGCTAGAGAGACTCCAATCATGTGTGATAGCACGAGTGCAATGCAATCACGCACAATCTGTCTTGCACTCGCGCACTAAACATATCAACATGAAGCATCATTTTATCGGGAATCATGTCGAGAACAAGGATGTTCGCTGGAAAAAGTCCATCTGAGACATCCGGTGGCCGACATTTTCACCAAGCCTCTCGACACGGCAAGATTCAACATGCTCGAGCGAGGTGGGAATACTACGGCGGACTCCTGTAAGTAATTTCTTGTTTTTACTCAACAATTGAGGGGAATCTTGTAGGACCCATGAATACAAACATTAATCCAGTATTCTTTGTATGGAATTTAAAACCTATTAGTACCTTTTTAAGGGGAACGGCATGTATCGACGGAGAAACAGCACATGCTATAGGATTTCGATTCAGTATATAATATAATATTATTTCCTTTTTAAAATAATTTTTGTCCACGTGCCCTGTTTTTATGTCAAACGTCATGTTCATTAAATGCCCTACACGACATCTGGACAACTGAATCTCAAAAGCCGCGATGTTTTTAAATTGTTTATTATTTTTAAACCGCCGTTTTAGGCATTTAGGGTATCAACCTATGTCAGAAGTGGGACCCGCTGTATTTTAAAACCTTTTATTGGATTAGCGTACCAGTTACACTCAATCCATCTTGACCGTTGATTTCAAAACCGGTTCCCATCCCTTAAAATCTGACCATTCGTACTCTGCAAAACCCTATTTCGCCGCCCAAGTATAAAAGGACTGTATCTGCCATTAGAGACTCTTTACGCTTTCTGCAATTACAAGAGTTCTCAAGCAAACGACCTACATATTTTTCTGCATATTCACTGCGAAATTCGACTGTTTTCTTCCACCTTTGTTTTAAGAAAACATCAATGGCTAGTCAATCTTCTTCCCCTGTCCTGAAGAAAACCTCCAACATCATTGATGACCGGATCTTCTCCAAACCTGTCATCATCGAGCGTACTCTCTCGGAAACCAACGACTCAGAACCGATGGAGTATATCATTACTCGTCTTGAACAACAAGGTCTCTATCGCTTCGGGAGCAAGACCGCCGACAAATACGACGCCCATCTGGTTGAGGAATTCTACCTCAACGCCGCCGTCCGTTTTCTGTCACTAGCCCAGGGAGGACATGTTCGACATCACCTGCTTGATCAAGGAGTGGAAATATGTATCAATCGCGATCTACTTCAGAGAATCTACAGGCTGCCTGCCGACGGCCTGACCATGGACCAACTTGAGACGTTCGGGTCTCAAGAGCTTATTACCAAGTTTTATGGACTATTTACAGGGTCCAAAGTGGTTGATATGGTGACAACCACTTGTCACAAGAAAAATTTTCTTCTTCATTTCGTTTATCTTCATGACTTTTGCTCCAGGATCATTGAAAACCCGAACGGTGCGTTCGAGATGTGCACGAATTTAAGGTTCGGGATGATGGTAGCTATTTTGACTGTGAAAAGGTCAATTGGTGCCAAATCATTCAAGCGTCTTGAAAGAGGTGTGCAAACCTGCCACCCAAAAGAAATCCTTTGGTTTAATCTTTGAACTACATTCGGCGAAGTGCGGGTGGACGATCCGCCGATGCAAAGAAAAATAGCTCGAGGATATACTTAGGAGGTGTCAAACCCACTGCTTATAACCAGAGCACCATGCATGCCAATCACCCGAGAATCTGGCACATGCCTATTTCTGCCAACCCAAGAGATGAAACCGTGAAGGTCCCAGAAATGGAATCTTCAAAGAAGAAGCGAAAGCGTTCTCACAGCAAGAAACACTCTGCTGGTGAGAAGTCCAAGAAGAGACTGAGGAGGCTCTCAAAAATCAAAGCCAAGCACTCCAAGAATGTCTCGCCCGTGGCGCAACCCACTGATGAAGAACCCCAGGGCCCAACCCCTGTGGAAGAGGTGTCTCCTACTGCATCGACAGTAGATCCCGAGCCTTTGGCGGCTACGACGGATATAGAGACATCTGCCAACGCTCAAGACTTTAGCGAGTCGGCTGCCCATTCGGAGCCAAAAGCTACTTCTCCTCTGCGGGATCCCACACCCGTGCAGGATCCATCATCCTTCGGGGCACCATCCCCTGCAAGGAGTCCATCTTCCGTACAGGATCCCATACCTGTACAGGAATCCCTCGAAACAGCATCTCCAGACGTTATTCGAAGTCCCTCCCCTGACTAAATCATAAATCAAACACTTATTTCGGTTCAAATTGAACACGCGTACGAAAGATTCCTGCAATGGAAAGGCTATAGACTAGCTCCGTACGACACACTGTACAATTGGAGCGAATGGAGCCACGAAGAGAGATTCGTCTCCGAAGTAACAGACTCAACTGAAATTGAGGCCCTGCTTCGATGGGACAACTCCTCGTGCAAGGATCTAATTGAAAGCCACCTGCTGCACAAATCTGACGCCAGAAGAAAAGGAAAGAAGAAGTCAGAGGATTCTCCCGTTAATCCAAAAGATGACGACGATCATGACTCAGATGACGACGACGATGCTCTACAAGCAGGTCTGAGAATGAGCCGTGAAGAGGCTGAAGCCCGAGACGCCTCTCCACCCAGAAAAGACGAAGGGCCTTCTACCCAAGACAATTCCCCTTCGCCACAGCCGGAGAACATTCCCGACCAAGAGGAATCAGTCCCTCCAGTCGAGGAAGTTCAAGAAATTTTGGAACAGGCACCCGAGCCTGCTGCGACCAAAGAAGCTATTCCTGAAAGCCAACAGGAGGATTCAGTCCCTCCTGCATCCATATCTGCCGAAGAACCTTCGCCACATGAAGCTTCTCAACCAACTGTCGCCGTACCACAGGAAGCTGCTCCCGCCACTGCAACCTTGGAATCCGAGGACGGTAACGAACCTGAGGATGTCCAACTTACTTCACGTCCATCCGTGAATGTAAGAAGATTGAGCAGCTGCAGAACTTCCGAACTGGACTCTCCGATCTCTTTGCACGAAAAGAGCGCTGCGAGCTATTGGCCTTGGTGTATTTATCCAAGATGCACGAACGCTCTATCTTAGTTGAAAAGGCACTGAATTGGATGCACACCTCTGCCGTCGAAGAAATGACCACTCTTCAACACGAAGTATCTCGAGTTGTCGACGCATTCATCCTTTTGCCAGAAGTTTTCAAGCAAGCCTTGAAGATCATGGAAGATAAACAGGAGCAACTGCTGAAGGAGGAAGCTACAAAGACAAGGATTGCTGAAGCTAAGACCGCCTGTGCAATGATTGAGAACAGCTCTCAACTGCGTGCTCACGACAAATGCATTCAAGATATGTCGCAGACTCTTTCCTCCCTTGTTGAAAGAATAACCAGCATCGAGACCAAACAAGACGCCGCTCTTGAAATCCTGCAAAGTCTTGATGAAGCCAAAAAGGGGGAAGAGGCACGAGAAGCTGCAAGGAGAATAAGGCTGCAACAAGAAAGGGAATTTGAGGCTGCTCAGTTAATTATCATTGCCGAATTGAACAAGCTAGCACCTCAATCCCAAAGTTTTAAAATTTCGGGCTCAGCAGGAATTCCATGACCCCAATGTCCCTTGGCAAACTCTTATTCAGAGACCTTCGGAAATACGTCTGCCGACCAACCGCAACCCAACTGCCGACGAAGTGAAGCACTGGAGGAAGAATGAACTGATGAGATATTTTGTCAGACTCATCAGGGAATCCGCCATCTTCAAAAATTATAAAACGTTAGCGGAAGCGGCAGATAAGTTTACGAAGATGCTAGAAGAAGGTAAACTCCCTCTCCAAATCGAAATGAAATCAAAACATAGAAGAGGAGATCGGGTCACCCATCCAGAAGATTGGATACTTGCCTTTGATCGTTCATATGAAGGAAGAGCGATATACCAGGATCGAGGCAATGATTCACTTCAAAACTGGTGGCGCGGCACCGAGAACGAGCAAGGAAAAAGACCATGGAGGCATGCGGATTATAGATAAAGAGCTGAAATTTATGTATATTGTTTTTGTTTTTGTAATTTCTATTCGAAACAGCAAACTTTGTACTCAATCATTTTTGAATATCAATAAAAATAGTTTGTTTGTCTTGAAAGATTACAACTCGTAATCTACTGTGTTAATGTATGATTACTTAAATTGTTTGATAGGAATCTCAAGTTAGATAAACTTGATTGAAAAATAAGGCATGCGAACTAGTCTACGAACAGTTCATAATTTGATTGTAAACTTAGAATACATTGTAAGATTGTGCCTGCGCGCCAATCATAGGCTTAAGTTGTAATAAATCTCAAAACTGTATCGAACGTGCCTGCGAGCAGTTCATTATTGTAGACTAAGTCACTAAGTCAGACCTTTTGACAAAAGACCAAGAAATCTGCCAGAAGTCATCAAAGAAGAAATGCTTCATGAAGAAGGATTTGGCATCATCAAGAAGACTCGAAGAGTTAAGAAAGTTAGTCTTGGCAAATTGTCAAAAAGGGGGAAATTGTTGGGAAAACAAAGACCCTGTATCGAAACAGCCGGGATACTCGAATCCCTGTATCGAATGTTATCTAGAGGTTTTGACATATATGCCAATCCGAATACAGTAAGGAAACTGTATCGAAGCTTTGAGGCTTTATCCTATATCGAAGACCTGCCTCGAATCAGCATAAGTGAAGCTCGTCAGTACAGCAAGTAGTCTTGTGAAAAGACCAAGTATGGAAACTGTCTCGACACCCTAAATACAGTCATCTTCCATACAGTTCACAAAAGGACAAGAAAGAACACAAGTCAAGTCCCGTTGAACAAAGAAGTATTTAAATACTCAAGGATAAAGTATTTAAATACTGCCAGTCTTCAAATCTTCAGAATCCCGCGAAATCCGGATCATGTCATATTCCCGTTGAAGGAAATCTTATTCAAACGGATACATCTCAACGGATACTTTCTTCATAGACTATATATATCCTATGAAGAGATTGAAGATCAGTTACCAACCCAAGTAACCTAATACTCAAGCTATCAAAGTTATCATCAGAGCAAACATATCTCCAAAGCATACTGCTATTAAGAACGAAAGAGATATACAGTGCTCAACACCAAGAACAGCCATCATCAGCTCAAGATCTTGATATTCAAAGTGTTGTTCTTACAGTTACCTACCTTTTACCTCTTTGTAAAAACCTAGAACTGTGTGAACTCAACCAGTTATTCTGAACTGTGAGGGACGAATAAGGACGAAGCTTTGGAACTGTGTGTGAAGAAGCTAGTCAAGAAGAAAGCTTTAACCAATCTGTGTGAACGGTTGAAAGCGACATTCTTTGTATCAATCTGTGTGAACGATACAAGGATAAGTTTGTTTATAATTACGTAGTTGTGTACGCAGTAATTATAATAAACTTTTTACTCCTGTGTGGAGGACCAGTGGACGTAGAGGGGTTTACCTCGAACCACTTAAATTACTGTGTTATTTACCTTCAGCTTTTACTGTTTTAAAATACTGTGATATATTAAGTATACACCAAATACTTCGTTGTTGTATCCACGGCAACTAACTGTATCCAAGACTTCCGCTACGCACTCAGATTTAGATTCTGTACAGTTTGTTGTTGAAACTATTTTTCCAAACTGTATCCAGTATACTTAAGTGGCCAACAATGTTTGTGGCATTCATACAATATGAAACAACCATTCACAACCTAGTTGCTACCAACATGTGGTTCATGGACCGTTCCTAGAAAACAAAAACTCCGTAATCTAATTACAAGTCTTCGTCTTGAATCTTCATCTTCTCGAAATGGATCTTCCTCGGGTCTTCGTCATTACATATAAATTTTACATCAAAAATTGCATCCTAGATACAAACATTTCTAGTAAAATAAATAGGCTCAAAACGGCCTTTACAACCCAATCGAATAAAACGAACGATTCAAAAACTAAGTCCACGAACCACATCCCCATTCAAAAGCATTCATCCAATAAATACTAAATAAATGGAAAGCGTATACATTGATCCAATCAACAATACGAACCGATCCAATCGATTCACACAATCGGTAATATGATAACGTTCAAAATAATTCGGTCGACCATAAATATTCCAATTAATCAAATTTCTCTTATAAAATGAAATACCATAAATCATTTTAATCATATTAAATCCAATTTAACATGAGGGAGATTAATTTTCAAGAATACGAAAAAATCGGTAGGCGAAAATGGCTGCCATGGCCGAAGTCCTGTCGGCATCTTCGTGATCCGGCACTGCATGGCGAGTCACGCTTCGGCGGCCTACGGCCGGGCACGGCCCGTGTCTCGACACGGTCGGGTGCACTGGCGGTGGCTGGGATCGCCGGACACGGCCGTGTCACCGGACACGGAGTCACCCCGGCGACTTCACGCCCTTTGTCCAGAAAAATCGTCAAACTGACGATTCGAGCTCGATTTTGACCGGATATCAATATCAATATTTTTCAACATTCATATCTTCAATATAAATCATATTTCCAAGAAATTAAGATTTATATTTAGACATAAACTTACGAAAAATATAACTACAACGAACGTAAAAATATATACCACGATTATGACTAAAATGATTCCAAATCATTCACCATCTAATCAAGCATTCCAAATGCCAATATCGTATATACGATCGCAAGACCTACGCTCCGATACCCTTTGTTGGGATTCGGTGCCTAAAGCGAAGGCCAGTGAGCGGTAAAATGAAAATTAATTCGATCCGAATCCCTACGAGGATCGATCGAGCTACGTATATACGAATATATAAACGAAAGGCAAGAGTCGTAAGAAACTAACCCTCGAAGTCCGTTGATTAAATGGTAACCTTCTCTTGAGCTATTCCCCAAGCTTTAGTTTGATCTCTACGAGTTCAATCCGCTCCAAGCCCTTGAACGATCCAACGCCGAAAGCACCGCGTCTCTACTTGCCACGCGCCGGAAAAACGAACGGAATGACAACACCTTGCTATCCTCCGAGGATACGGCTAGAGCTAGGTGATGAAGCTTGCAATATGCACTATAAGAATAAACGTCAAAGACTTCGGATAATATCCGAAGTAAAAATGTTATAATTACCGAAGTCTATGTTCGTGTAGTTAAAGGTATACTTTAGACTTCGCTTATTAGACGAAGTCTAATATCGTAATAACCGAAGTCTATCTCGGTTTTTAGAACCCGAATATGGGGGTTTGCGAAGTAAAAAAGGTCCTTCCACTTCAGTTATTTTATAATCATGAAGTGTATATTTCTATTACACTCCTTTTTACTTCGCTTATTCTATTTTGTGTCGCTAATTATATATCTCGACTTCGTTTTTTATCCGAAGTAAATAACCACATTGCATATTTCTTTTCAATTTGTAAATATAGAATCCTGTTGTACAAAAACATGATCCACCCAATAAAAACCTCAATTCACAAGATCTCAACAACCTGACCTCAAATACATCAATCAACCTCATTAAAAATCCAACAAACTCAAATCACAAGATCCCAATTCAATAACACAAGATCATAAGCATTGATAATAATAATAAACCACAATTGCATATATAAGCAGTTGTCGTACAAAAATGCCAAATATTGATTCACGTGATTCACAAGTTTGCATTGGGCATAACTATAATATGCCAACATCAAATAAACTTCCACAATGTCTACGAGACACATGCATAGGTCTAGCTAATGGGTACATTAACAAAACATTCACCATATTTACCCGATCAAACGACATGTTACGATCTAACTATACCAACAGATATGCACCAGTACGGTAGTGTTGCAACCAAGACCATACACATATAGTACTGATTTGAAACTAGACAAAGAACTTCCTGACAATAAAGCCAGCCTAAGCACCATCGACAAACGTGTAGACGAACTTGCTCCACTCGTTCCTGACTTCATCATATTGCTCCTGGGTGTAGTATTGGTCTTTGACTGAACCAGGATACTGAGCAAATCACATTGAAACAAAAAAAAAATAGATTAAGTACGTTCATAAAAGATGCATCAACATCACAAATTTTCAGTACCAAAACATACTATATAATATAAAAGGATGACAGAATTAAAATTACATGATGTGTTTTTCCTGCACATGTGTTTTTCCTGCATGATGTGATGCCATGATGTATTTTTCCTGCACATGATGTGATGCCATGATGTGTTTTTCCTGCACATGATGTGATGCCATGATGTGTTTTTTCTGCACACTTGAGCTTAGTAATAAGTTTTGTTATTTCCCTATTTAAGCATAAAAGAACTTGGAAAACATGCTTCGCTTCAAAGATATCATCGAAACTATCAACAGCATAATGTTCAGCGTCATAAAAGTAGATCTCATACGGAACATTCAACATCATTTTAATAGAGTAATCATAAAGATGAAAGAAAGCAAGAGCACCTCCAATATTGCATGAAATTCTTCTTTGGCAACCACCAGCCTATCAGTGTCACTTGAATCAACAACATATATAATGGCTTGCGTATTAGGAAAATAGCACCTCCAATATGGCCTAAATAGCAACACCGAAAAAATAAGCATCAAGGTACATTTGTTAACTACAAAAAGCTAAATACAGTCAAACACATCTCTAACAAAGCTTAATCAGTGAAAATTGTATGAAGGCAGGTTATATGAAGCAAATGCTAACCAAACAGGTGGTGCCAAATAGAAAACATGTATTTCTAACCTAATCCATTTTCTTCATTCACTTTTCTCATTATGGGGTTTCACCCCTGCTTTACATAAATCTTCTCAATCTTAGTCAATAAAGTACAATTCCCAACCAAGAAGTTGTTAAATGGTAATGAAAAAACAAAGCACCGGATGAACCAGTACATAGGGAAATATTAGCTTGTAAATGGAAGATACTTACAAAGGCAAACAATCAAGACAACAGGTATAACGGGAGAATCAAATAAAGTTACTTATACTAGTACGCACTTTGCCACAAGGAAAGAAGACACAGGCATTAGAGATGGACTTCAGAATCACTTCTTCCATCACAATGAATGATTAGGAAGTGGGGAGGGGATGGGCGTTTACAGAAAGAAACATAAAATAATTTTATGGCTAAAGTGACAATGGATGAGCTTCAGAAGTAAACTGCAACACGAACAATTATTTTATGGCTCCTGCTCTGCGTAAGATTGAAATCTATATCTTGTGTTTTAAGTTGTATGTATAAAAATCTGGGGCTTGTTGTTGGATTTGTTGTTGCTTGGAATATGTTTCATCGTATTGATTGTTGTTATTTGGCTTAAGTGATTTTTTTATACTTTTAATATTATATATTATGCCTTACATCCAAATTGCGGGTTGAACAATGGAAGAAAAGGATCGCAAGAAAAGAAAAGAAAACAGAGAGATACAACGAGAACACAAATGCACCAACCCGAACTTTTTTCTTTCTTCTTCTTGACCTTTTTATTTGAGGAGCGGCGTCTCAATATTGTTGCTCTTTCTCTCATCGATGATGTCTCTTGAAACAATCTTCAATTTCTTACTGACACCTCTTGACAGAAGCCACTCATATGAATCATATTCGAAGGCAATGAACAAAGATGTCGCTGTGTCACAAACACTCGGATGCAACACTTTTGTCCCATTATTTCTGCTCAAATGGAAGGTTGGGCCATCCACGGGTTCGAATACCAAAGCAACACCACCACCGACAAGTATTTCATCACCATTAACCTTCAGTTTGCTTGAATTTCAAGCGAGGAATATCTTGCACGACCACCGTAGACACTTAATAAGAGCCCCAAAGTCCGGCTTCCGTAGTGTGCTATCAAAGAGCACACGATCGATACAACACTTTAGTCTCCCTTTACCGGTAGCAGATATGATACCACTCACTTCACAGAACACATAATGCATCGATGCTGCCATCTTCTTCCTCATTTTCTTTCTTAACAACCGCAACACTCACATGAGCTAAGAGTGCACCTTTGAAATATTGTATAGTTAACATAAACCGTGTGAGGGCTGAAGTCGTAGGGTCCATAAGAAATTTGGTTCCCTATGTCGTATCTGACATCATCACGAGTGCAATCAAAAAACTTCCATTCATCGAGGATTACCGTCTTTCTATGCCGGTCTATGAGATAGAATTCCAAGAAGAATGTTTTCGGCAGGCGTGGGGGCTTTCAAGTTCGCATTTTGGAAGGATTATTGATATTCGGTTATGTAGAGAGACAGTCTTTGGATTGTTCCTCTCTCGATAAAATAGATAGAATTCATTACCAAGATCATCAGTGAGTCGGATATAACCATAAAATGTAACACGTGGAATTTCAACATGTGGAAGACCCAACTCAACATCAAGCTCCTTGAATGTATCCATGGTTATGCTAACAGAGGCCAACTCAAACAAAAGTGTTGCTTTAACGTGACTGTTGGGGTAAGGGTCAGATGCGATTTGGATGCAAGGCATAATATATAATATTAAAAGTATAAAAATCACTTAAGCCAAATAACAACAATCAATACGATGAAACATATTCCAAGCAACAACAAATCCAACAACAAGCCCCAGATTTTTATACATACAACTTAAAACACAAGATATAGATTTCAATCTTACGCAGAGCAGGAGCCATAAAATAATTGTTCATGTTGCAGTTTAATTCTGAAGCTCATCCATTGTTACGTTTGCAGGAGCCATAAAATAATTTCAATTCCACACAATTACGGTCCTATAAGCTCCATGTTAGTTCAATTTTGGTCCGAAATAATTGTCTAAATTCCCAAACTGCCCTCACATACCAAAATATTCAAATATGCCTATGAAAGTTACACGCGGGAGAAATCATCAAGTCTTGAATTGCCACATCCGGAAGTTAAAGAACTAAAGCGCCAACCCCTAAGAGTTAATGAACTAACACCACAATTGACCTTATAAGTAAATGCAATTGTATATGTTACTAATGATCGGACTTCAAATTTAAAAGATATGAGATAAGAAGTCGTGTCTAAATAGTACATTTACGAGGGTAACCGAGAAAGAAAGAAAATAAACACCAACACACCCGAGGTTCAAGAAACCGAACTCTTGGTGAAGCCGCTAGTCCAAAGAAGGTCGTGTTCCATGTATTCAAATACAAGGTAGAGATTGCTCAAACCACGGAGGTGACTAGACCTTCAAGTTTCATGACATTCGGGTGATCGAGCCTTCGTAGAATAAGGATTTCCCTAGCCATGAACCGACGCTTTACGGGTCCATATTGACAAATCTCACCTTCTTGGTGCGACAATTTTCTCAGTTTCAAGATCACGCGCTCTATACACACTGCTGTATGTCCCTTGACCAATCTGAGAATTGACATTACAATTGAAACAATTTAAGCTAGAAAGAAGAAAAGTAATTATGAAGAAAATGTGAATATTATTTAAATCTCACAGCACGAGATTAGGCAATAACTCGAAATGCAGACTCCTCCGAGTTTCAAGCAACTCGTCCCCATCCTACAGCTATTGCCATCTTTCCGTATAATATTTTCATCAAATTGAAGTATATTTAGCTAAGAGGGGTGTAAGATGAAAACGGAGATTCGTAAAATCTAGAAGAGAAGCATAGTAAACAGTAGTTTTTTTTCTTATTTATACCTTGGACTGAAACATTTGTAACTCTTCAAACTGATAAAACCCATCATCTCTCTGCAGCTAACAAACACAAAGATCAAAGCTTCTGTAAACTATACAAATCCCAAATTCCCTGAGTAGCTAAAAATATACACATCAAATTCTGTAAATTAAATAAACCCGAATATATCTTATTAGCTAAAAAAAACTCAAAGCTCTGAAGATTAACTAATTCTGTCAATTAAATAAAACCAAATTTTGCTGTGCAGCTAAAAAACCTAGAGATCAATGCTCTAAGATTACCTATTTCTCTAAATTGAATAAACCCCAATTTCTCAGTCGCAACTAATAAAGATTGAAGCTCTTGATAATTACCTTGTTGGGTTTGGGATTGTTGGAAGCTAGGTGGAGAATCTCGACCACTGGGAGCACGAAGGCAAGGGTTTTTCCCGAGCTGGTGGAAGCATCGACGGCGATGCATAGCAATTAGCAACAGGATAGTAGCTGCCTGAACTGGAGTGCAGAACTTGAAGCTGCCTTGGGTGAGGGCTTCGAGCACCGGCTCGGAGAGCGGAGGGTTGAGATTGGAGAATCGCGTGGTACTGAAAATGAGCGGACGAAGAAGGAGGGTTGAGATTGGAAATGAGCGGGCGAAGAAAGGAGGGTTTTTGGAGTATGAAACATTTTGGAGTCCGAAAATAATTGAGCTCAAGTATATTTAAAAATTGCGTCAAAAAAATTCACACTTTTTACTTGATAATTATAAAATTAGCGAAGTCTTTGGAATTTAAAATTTCTAACTAGCTCCTGCCTTTTTGTTTGATACCATTCTTGAAGTCTATGTGTGTAGTTTACTTCCCTAAATTGAAAAGCGAAGTTGTTGTTTGTTTTTACTTCGCTAATATACATTACCGAAGTGAGACGTACCGAAGTCTTTGATGTTTTTTCTACTAGTGATGAGATTATCACACTCTAAGTGTATAACTCACAACTCTCAATTAATCTCTTGAAATTTCTCATAGAAAACCAAGAAGAAATGAAGAACAAGAAGAAGACTTAAGAAATGAATTCAAAAATTCTTTTTTCTCTCTCTCTCTCTCTATTCATAAACCGTGAGAAAAATGAATGAATCATTTGAGAGATGATGTCTTCTACTTTTATTCTATTCCCACCCAAGATAACAACCCATCCCACTACAACACTTGCCCCACAAGTCTTAATCATCCATTAAAGAATGGAACAAGAAACAAAAGGAAGCAAGGTGGAAAGAGGGAGGGGGGGCAAGATGAAATTCGGACGAGTTCGGTTCGTTTCGGACTCCCGCGAGTCCAAACAGATAAACTCCGATTCCATATCGATGTATTTATATCGATTAATTAATCCAATTAATTAAACATATCAAATACATTATAACATAATTAATTTCTCCAAGAAATAATTATATCCATGAATTAAATTAATCACCCTTGATATATTTAATTCATTAGCCGTAAATCAATTTATCGAATAAATCGATTTAGACATCTAATGTCCTAAATTTAGATATCCAATATCTAATATTCATAATGAGAGAATTAGCTTGATTCATTCCGTTGTCAATCCTATTGCGCGACTCGGTAGGTCCGTCTCGATCGGCAATGGGAGGAACCAAAGAGTAGTAGCACCACCTAGCCACTGGCGGCTACACTGTACCCAACCGAGAACGAATGATTGGGATCATTCAAGAACCATTCTGTCGTGAATACCAAGATACGTATAAACCCTTCTTTCAAATGTCCCGATCAAGTTATAGGTCACGGTCGGTCAAACCCTATACGTACTTGGCGTTATGCATGCGTTAATGCAAATCGAGATCATCGAAATGCCGTGTATCTAATACAACTAGCTCCAATGCTTTGGCCAAAGACTTATGATCTCATCGCCAATAACCGCATAGGACATATAACCCGCTCACTAATGGGAGAAAGAATTCTATCTTGGTATTGAGGACTCGCTACTTGCCGTCAAGATGCACGTCGAGGTTGACCCCGTCTTAGGTTTACAGGTCGAACTACTCTAATGAAAATCTTGACGTCACAAGCACATCCCTACTAAATCCTCAAGTCGAAGGTTCACGAATACCTATCACAACCTTTCGATTCCGTCATTGACTGTCCCGGAGTGAAATCCATGTGACGAATCGAGGGTGAGTCGGTTCGAGTATACTAATCCAATTAGCATACCTATAACGTATGCTCCCACTAACCATTAGTGTTCGACAGGCACTCTCCATGTCAAAGAACACGTCATACAAGTCTTCACATAAACTTAACGCCCAGTCAAGTTTCATCGACTTGCGAACGATTAAGTATTTGAGCTATAACCTTTCCAGTGCCGACCCCCTTATCCAATAAGGAGTGGAACGTTTTGCTCTCAAATACACGGACTATTTTCTATATGTTTATTTACGAGTTAGGAATGCCAGTAACTACCAGTAAATAAAGAAACATTCATTTGCCTTATATAAATGGTTTACATAATTACAAGTACAATGCCCTCACTCAACAACCTCTGAGTGGCATTCGAGGGCATACTCCTAACACCCGAAACTCACAACACGAAATCAAGGTGACAACACAACAAGCAACTGACAGAAACATCTTTCAAAGGCCTCTCAAAGCCGATTCCGATGACTGTGCTGAAGCGCGAACTCCGAAAATCTCGGTAGCCAATTCGCAAAACTGAATTCGGTGTCCCTCGAGTCCACACTTGAAATGTGTTACCGACGAGAAGGACAATTTACACATGCATGCCCCGGTACATCACGGTTGAAATGCCTCGGCTCGGCATACCGAAAATATAAATGCTAGATACAATTGAACATAACACCGCAAAACAACATAGCGGAGATGCCAACTAAGCACAACAAAGAATCATAACACATATCATATACAACGATTACCTTCGTAAAGTAATACACACACAAACACTACAGCGACGATGGTATCGTTCGGTGACCTTAACGGCCCGAACAATAACCAGCACATAATTACAAACCTCATGAAACAATCACCCATGTGCATAAACGCACAAAAATCCAAGCTTTAACAACTCACACTCGTGCGACAACACGCAAATCACCACGAGGCGACAATTAGTAAATACCAGTTCACACCTCTCACAGAGGGCTAGTACTACAAATACGTGGCAACGCCTCAACGTTCATGCCACCAATTCGATCATATTCGGAAGCTAACATCATAACGACAATGCGAACATCATACATACATTCCCAGACCGCAAACGGGAATTGATAGGTTTTAAAGAAAACGAAACCACATTTTGAAAAACAATTTGGAAAACACCAATTGATCTTGAGTATCACATTTTCAAAAAGTTGTACAAACACCATTATCGAGACTTTGAAAATCATCTTGCGTTTGAACAAAAATGAGGACACCTTTCTTTTAGTGAAAAACTTTCAAAAATATTCGACCCTTGGGTCTAAGCAACTGCATTTGAAAATATCTCAAAATATTTTTGGTCCTCAATCGGAAAATTTTTGAAATGTATTGCGGCATTAGAAAACACCTTGAAAACACCGCAAGAAAATAATTCATTTTAAAAGTACGTCTCGAATTTTAATTTTCTAAGATACTCAAGGTTTTCAAAAATAATTCAATGGGCTAGAATGCCCAAAAAGTTTAGGTACTTACACGGAACATTATAGCGCCGTGTGTCCCGCGCCGGAACCCACCAGGCTAAAAACCATTTACAAAAATTCCAAAAAGGCCGATGACGGTAATATTTCAAAAACTCACAGAAGCCATTTAGAAAATAATAAATACCGTCATAAGAATTTTGCCAAAACGATCAAGGCCATAATGCCAAAAACTCGGTTAAGGGAATCGTTTTTCCAAATAAAACTCGGTCGGTAAAATACCGAAAGTCATTACAAAAGAACTCACATAGCGGATAAAAGAAATAAAGTCAAACATGCACAATCCAGCAACGCTTCTCCTCATATGAATGAAATATGAGGGTCAAATAACCACATATCAAGAAATCAAAATCCATAAGAGGATTCCATCACTTAACAAGTAATCATAAAAAATAGCTCGTGTCACACGAGGCTCAACACAAATAAGGGAGACTTACATCCACAGGTCGCACGAAGATGATGATCGCCCACGATACTAATCACGATCAACAAACTCAGACGACGCGTCGCGACACGACTCAGTCAGATAAAATCCGACGAAACAAAACTCAACAGACACCACTGACCCGACAGCTTAGGTTTTCACAACCTAAGCTCCGATACCATTTATGTAACACCCCCAATCCACTCAGGAATATCACACGCCGTAGACCCTCTCCTCGAGGATCTACCAGGCTGGTAACAACATTTAACATCTCGACAATGCCTTCAAGGCTAAAATGACTCAGTAGACCGATTTGGTCTTTCAATAAAATATACAACTCAATTACAAACACATACCCACGCAGGGGTCAAAATACAATAAACTCCCGTACAACGGGGAAAAGATACTGCAGCGGAAAAGAAAATACAACTAGACCAATACGACATCAACGGATCCTCGTGTGATTAGTATCGTTCATCTTTCATCATCCTTCGTGCCGACCCTGTGTTATGCTCCAAAACCTGAATGCAAAAATAGACATCCACCCCCCGAATACTCGGGGGTTAGCAAAACTCCACTGTTTTGCTAGTGCAAGTATAAAATACGAAAACGAGCCATACATATCATACTCCACGAAACATGTTAATCATAAACATACTTCCCGAGGTGATTCACTTAATCAAACGATTAAATCGAAAGATGGGGTAAACCCGATAAACATCTTGTGAAAAACATTTTACGACCTCGGGAGTTTTGAATACATTGGGATTTAAAAATCCTCAGGCCTTTCGAAAACATTTAGGGACACAGCCCAAAAGTCATTTTCCCAAAACATAAATTCGATAACAACAAGTGGGGTCCACGACCCGATCATACCATAACAACTGCTTTCCACAGTTATTCGCGTCCGTGCTAACAAGCCACGGACCTCGATGTTCCCGTAGAACAAACCCGAGTGAATAACCCACAGGAAACTATATCAAATCACATGTCACCGTAAATCAGCTTCACGTGACTAAAAGCACATATACTTACATAATCAAACCACAACCATAAGTTATCCGGCATCGTGCTAACAAGCCACGAACCTCGGAGTCCCCGCAAGACATACCCGATGATAACCCCACAAGTTATCTCGGCATCGGGCTAGCAAGCCCGAACCTCGGAGTGCCCGCAAGACATACCCGTATTGGATAACCTACGGTTTCGCCCGACCCATACTAGCAAGTATTGATCCCGTAGATTCAACAATCCTACACGGAGGCACATCAATTAAAATATGTACACAACAATAACCGATTATCAAGACAAGCAACACTAAGCATCACAACCTCCTTTCAAAGGAGTAACGACTAACATCACATCATGTCGAATACCCACCGAACAAATATACAATTCAATGCACAATCCTCGGCAAACAATTATGGTCAATGCGATCATAACGTCTCTCAACGTAAGAAACTAACACACATATTCCGAGAACATATCCATTCACGAAGTATACGAATTATCGTTGAAAGACAATATTTATCGAGAACATACCGATCCTTTTTAACTTTCATTAAACATTGGATTTCGCATAAAATCATTTATCAATAATTATGCCTAAGAAATATGAAATGTATGGGCAAGATACTTGCCTCGAATGACCACAACGCGGAGAATCGGCCGAAGTAGGTTGGCACGAACCGACTACGAACTCGCCGACTCCACCGAACGACAATCCACAACAATGAACTACGAACGAAAACAATAACAACGAAAATGAATTCCAAAGTACGACCCAAAGCCGCTGAATTCAAAGAACAAATGACGAAGGTTCAAGGATTTCCAAAACGCCAAGAACACGATTCGTCCCCAAAAACCCGAAAACGGAATTCCAAGTTGAAATATGGATATACAATCCATAGAATATGTTTAACAACATCATTTAACCATAATCGATCCATCGAAAACGGATGAAAAACGAGATCGAGGACAAATCCCCCTAAAAGTCAATTCGAAGGAAACCAAGAAATATACTTCGATTCGACAAAGAACAATGGATTAAATGATGTTAAACACAAGAATACTACCAAGATTAATCATACCCATCATGAATTAATCAAAAACACGGAACGAATCGGACAAAAATGCGAAAACCCCCAAATTCACGAAATTAGGGTTCTAAGGAAGATTACCTTGATTATTTGGATCAAAGGATGATAACGGATGATTTATTGATGTTATGAACTCAAGAACTTCGTGGATTTGTTCTTCAATAACATGCCTCCTTGATCTCAAAACCTCTGGCCGCGGAAAGAAGAGGTTGAAATGAAAAAATGGGTTGAAACAGGGCTGCTCGGTCAATTATATAGGCAGACTGCCCTAGCGTGCGTTAGCGTGCCGGCAGCGTGCGCTAGCGGGCCGACCATGGTCGATCCGAGGCTCTGGGTGATCCCTCGCCAGTAGCGCGCTAGATGCCGAGCACAGGCGCTACGTTGCAGTTAGCGCGCCTGGCCGACCGACCGTAGCGTGCGCCACGGCCAACTCTCTAGAGTCCGTAACCACCGGGGCCTCACCGCCGCCAGGTAGCGTGGCGCTGGTGCCGCATAGCGTGCGCTACGATCGGTTAGCGCGGCAGCCTCCCGGCAAGATGGCGTACGCTATGCCGGTCCTCGCCGCGCCGTCCGGCGAGCCCAAGAACCGTGCTGCCTTCCCGCAACCGTCCCGGCCAGCCGGCCGCTGTGGCTCGACGACTCGATTTCAAAACGCACGAACGAACACGACGAAAAGTTCGCGACGACATCAACGACCGAAATGAAAACATAATGCAATAATTAATCATACGCGACCAAGAAACGGTCGAGACAACAATTACAGATACGGATACGTAACTTTCAAGAAATTACAAAATGGCCCAAAACGCCGGGAAATCACGATACGTGATCGAATAACCAAACCAAAGTTCACAACACGTCTAACAAAGTTAAACGGACTTACAGAAACTCAAACAATAGCCAACGAGATTCGCAGAATCGAACTCAAGTGCGGAAAAGTCGCTAAAAAGCACGGAACTCAACAAAACGACACCAAAACGATCTCGGATGTCAAAAAGTGTAGAATTAATCATTCTCAGAATAATGAAACGGTCATGAGCGAGTCATCAAAATGGACTTCCGCCGAAAAAAAAAGAAATTACCGGAAATCGAAAATTGCGGATATTACATTCTACCCTCCTTAAAAGAAGTTTCGTCCCGAAACTTAAAACAAGTAGGGAGAAGCAATATCCCGCCAGGAAAACTCGACGAGATACGCAAGAAACGCGTAACTAACGCCCAGCGGCGAAACATTACAACAACGCAACGGAATACACGGTGTGAAAACACGCTCCACGACGACCAACACAACGTCGCCGTTAGGGACATAATAAAACCAACAAGTGACAAGCGTCATCAAATAGATAATACAACCAAGTCGATTATCCGAACAATCACAAAACACAACGAACGAAAATCAATATGATTGACCACCCCAACAGTACATCAATCAAAACGCGAGCCAATCGCTGAAGAAATACGGAATTCCACCGCCCAAGGGTTGGAAGATCGAAAACGAGACAAATTTCCCGAATATAAGGAAATTAGGAAGGAGTCTGAACGCTCAACAATCACGAAACGAGATCAACAAAAACCGAACAATCAAACGATCGAACCACAACGGTCGAGACAACAAAAATCGAACAATCATGTTCGAATCACGAAGAACAATAAAAAAACAACAACTCTCAGGTTCACATCTCGGCTCGAGACAATATATGATCCGGTAAAAGCAACAAGATGTGATTCACATAAGATCCATAGGAAAAGGAATAGCAATTGAAAAGTCACAACGACAAACGAGTAATTTCGAAACCCCACACTCGTTCGATCAATAAAAGCAAGGGATAGGGCAAGCTCAGAAAATGTTAACGAACATAAACGAGTCGACAGAGTCGAAAATATAGAAATTCAAAATCTGATCCACTTCGAATAAAAGAACTAGTAGAACCAAAAGATGTTACATCCGAACAAGGTTCACAAGTATCGAACCGGGCTCGGAAAAGTCACAGCGATAACCAGATCGACCCAAAACAAGATCACAGCTCGTTCGAACGATGAAACCGAAATACAGAACAAGTTCAGAAAGTGTCAACGAACACGAGCGAGTCGATAGACCTGAGAAAGAGGAAATGCAGGAGTCCAAAAATAATACGGGTATTATAATATACACCTTCTAAAAGAAGTGTCGTTCCCGATGTTGGGATTCGGTGCCTAAAACGAAGGCCCAGCGGAAGCGGTAAAACGAAAATTAATTCGATCCGAATCCCTACGAGGATCGATCGAGCTACGTATATACGAATATATAAACGAAAGGCAAGAGTCGTAAGAAACTAACCCTCGAAGTCCGTTGATTAAATGGTAACCTTCTCTTGAGCTATTCCCCAAGCTTTAGTTTGATCTCTACGAGTTCAATCCGCTCCAAGCCCTTGAACGATCCAACGCCGAAAGCACCGCGTCTCTACTTGTCACGCGCCGGAAAAACGAACGGAATGACAACACCTTGCTATCCTCCGAGGATACGGCTAGAGCTAGGTGATGAAGCTTGCAATATGAGATTATCACACTCTAAGTGTATAACTCACAACTCTCAATTAATCTCTTGAAATTTCTCAAAGAAAACCAAGAAGAAATGAAGAACAAGAAGAAGACTTAAGAAATGAATTCAAAAATTCTTTTCTCTCTCTCTCTCTCTATTCATAAACCGTGAGAAAAATGAATGAATCATTTGAGAGATGATGTCTTCTACTTTTATTCTATTCCCACCCAAGATAACAACTCATCCCACTACAACACTTGCCCCACAAGTCTTAATCATCCATTAAAGAATGGAACAAGAAACAAAAGGAAACAAGGTGGAAAGAGGGAGGGGGCCAAGATGAAATTCGACGAGTTCGGTTCGTTTCGGACTCCCGCGAGTCCAAACAGATAAACTCCGATTCCATATCGATGTATTTATATCGATTAATTAATCCAATTAATTAAACATATCAAATACATTATAACATAATTAATTTCTCCAAGAAATAATCATATCCATGAATTAAATTAATCACCCGGTGATATATTTAATTCATTAGGCCGTAAATCAATTTATCCAATAAATCGATTTAGACATCTAATGTCCTAAATTTAGATATCCAATATCTAATATTCATAATGAGAGAATTAGCTTGATTCATTCCGTTGTCAATCCTATTGCGCGACTCGGTAGGTCCGTCTCAGTCAGCAATGGGAGGAACCAAAGAGTAGTAGCACCACCTAGAGCCTGGCGGCCTACACTGCACTTAATCGAGAACGAATGATTGAGATCATTCAAGAACTATTCTGTCGTGAATACCAGTATACGTATAAACCCTTCTTTCAAATGTCCCGATCAAGTTATAGGGTCACGGTCAGTCAAACCCTATCTGTACTTGACGCTATGCATGCGTTAAAGCAAATCGAGATCATCGAGCTGTCGTGTATCTAATACAACTAGCTCCAATGCTTTGGCCAAAGACTTATGATCTCATCTGCCAATAACCGCATAGGACATATAACCCGCTCACTAATGGGAGAAAGAATTCTATCTTGGTATTGTTGGGATTCCGAAAATAAAACGAAATACGCAGCGGAAATAAATACGAATCCCAAACAGGATCGATCAAGTAACGTATATACGAAAAAAAATACATACAAAGGTAAAGATTCATACCCTTGAAGCCTTTGAAATAAATCTTCGTAAAGTGTAGACGATGATCACGATCCCGTCCCGAACACGAAATCCCTTCGTTCCAAGCACTGAAAATTCGAAGCCTCTACTTCACACGCGTCGGAAGTTACCCGGAAAAATCTACAACACTCCGTTCTATGAAGAACACGGCTAGGAAGTATTGTAGGAATTTTTTCTCTCTTAATTTTTCTTACTTCTTTTCACCTCAAAGATGAACAAAATGAAGAAGGAAAATTTTTCTCTCTCCTCACTTAAAAAATTCACGGCAGGCTGCTCTCCAATGAATGAGTATGAGTTGTTTGAAGTTATCTCATCTCATCATTTATAATGTAATGATATATATATTATAAAAGAATAATTATTCCTTTACAACTATCATTCACAATTATGTGGGAATCTCAACTCTAAGTGAGTTCCCACACACATGCAAGATCATGCCATGCCATGAGGAGTGGGTGGCCACAAGGAAGTTTCTTAGAAAACGAGCCTAGCCACTCGGCTCGTGTACCGGAAGTTCGTCAAACGACTCCGTTAAATACACTCCTTTTAATCATCAATGTATTTATATTAATTAATTAATCTAATTAATTAATTATATCAAATACAAATATATATTTCTCTAAGAAATATAATTTATGAATTAAATTAATTACCCGGTAACTTAATTTAAATTCATAAGACCGATATTTGATTTATCCAATAAATCATAATTAGATATCCAATATCTAATATTAATAGAGAGATAATAAATTCACATTTATCCATCAACGCTCCTGATGCGCGACTCCGTAGGTCCGTCTCAGCCGGCATTGCGAGGAACCAATGAGTGCGGCAAGACTTAGCGACTAGCGGCCGCATCAGAAACCCCGATCGAGAACGAATGAAGGGATCATTCCGTAACCATTATGTCGTGAATACTATATACGTATAGACCCTTCATCGATGTCCGGTCAAGTCTTCGGTCACGGTAAAGTCAAACCCTATCGTTGACTAAACTCTATACATGTGTTAATGCAAATCAAGACCAACCGATCAATAGTGTATCTAATACTACTATATCGTAATGCTTTGCCAAAGACTTATGATCTTATTTGCCATTAATCGTATAGGACATTCGCCGCTCACTAACAGAGATAGAATCCTTTCTTGGCGTACGCAAAGATCGCTACCCGCCCGTATAGTCCGCACTTCGAGGTCGACTCAGCAATTAAGCAAATGAGTCTAACTACTCTAATGACAAACTAAACGTCACAGGCACATCTTCTACTGAACCCTCAAGTCAAAGGTCCACGTATACTATCACAACCTTTCGATTCGTCATCGACTCTCCGAGAGTGAATACCGTGTGACTGAATCGAGTATGAGTCGAGTTCGAGTATACTGGTCCCACCAATATACTTATAACTATGCTATCAAGACATGCACATGTCCTAGCATTAGTTATACAAATCTTATTAAAAACTTAATGCCCATTTAAGTTTATTGACTTGCGAACGATTTACGTAAATAAACTTTAAACACTTCCAGTGCATTTTCTCTTATCCCATAACGAGAATGGAATGTTCAGTTTATTTACATGGACTTCACTTCAATGTTTACCAAGTCAAGAATGCAATTGAAATACAATAAACAGTGAATGAATCGAATTGCCTTTTTTTATTATTTATTCCATAATTACAAGTACAATGCCCCTACTCTCTCATCCCCTGAGTGGCATTTGAGGGCATATTCCTAACAATCTCCCACTTGCACTCAATGCCACACATCATGATATCCAATACCCATGTTCTTCAGATGTCTTTCCAAGACGGCCTGAGATAATGGCTTAGTCGTGGGTCGAGACATTGTCTTGAGTCTACTCTTTCCAATGAAACATATCCTTTTTCCACCATCTCTCGAACGATATGGTACTTTCTCTCTATATGCTTGGTGTTGTGGTGAGCCCTCGGCTCCTTGGCTTGGGCGATACTCTCCATCATTATCACAGAATAGTGATATAGGCAACTCCGCGTTAGGCACCACTTGAAGTTCTTGTATAAACTTCTGCATCCAAAATGCTTCTTTGCTAGCCCCTGAGGCAGCTTGATACTCTGCTTGGCAGGTGGAATCTGCAGTAGCGGTTTGCTTGGAGCTTCTCCAAGATACTGCTCCTCCATTGAGAGTAAACAAATACCAAGATGTCGACTTAGAGTCGTCATTGTCTCCTTGAAAATCAGAATCGGTGAATCCAATCACCTTCAGTTCTCCACCACCATAAGTAAGAACTAAATCTCTAGTTCTTCTTAAGTACTTAAGAATGTTCTTTACGGCAGTCCAATGTTTCCTTCCCGGGTTTGCTTGAAATCGACTTACCATACTCACAGCGTAGGCTAAGTCTGGTCTCGTACACAACATAGCGTACATGAGGCTACCCACTGCCGAGGCATAGGGTACCTTACTCATCTCTCTCTTGTCTTCCTCACTTTGAGGACACATTTTCATGGTGAGATAAATTCCATGTTGCATGGGAAGGAACCCTCTTTTAGATTCATCCATCTTGAATCTTCTCAGGATTTTATCGATATAAAGGGCTTGGGAAAGTCCTATCATTCTTCGCGGTCTATCTCTGTAAAGACGGATCCCTAGAATATAGGAAGCTTCTCCCAAGTCTTTCATGGAGAACGTTTTAGAAAGCCAAGCTTTCACGGTCTTTGAGCATTGCTATGTTATTTCCTATAAGTAGAATATCATCTACATATAGTACTAAGAACACAATGTTGCTCCCATCGACCTTTTGTAAACACATGGTTCCTCCTCATTTCGCACGAAGTCAAAGTCCTTGATCGCTTCACAAATCGAAGGTTCCAACTCCGAGAAGCTTGCTTCAGACCATAAATGGCTCGTTGCGACTACATGACTTTATGAATATTATCTTTGGACACAAAACCCCAGTCGTTCCATATAGATTTCTCCTCGAGGTATCCATTTAGAAAAGCCGTTTTGACGTCCATTTGCCATATTTCATAATCATAATAGGCAAAGAATGGCAAGCATCATGCGAATCGACTTTATCATAGCTACGGGCGAGAAGGTATCATGATAATCGATTCCTTCCCTTCGGGTATAACCTTTGCCACAAGCCCGGCCTTATAGGCATCAACCTTGCCATCCCCATCGCCTTTCTCTTATAGATCCATTTATTTCCAATAGTCCTCATGCCAGTTGGAAGATCTACTAGAGTCCAGACCTGATTGGTATGCATCGAGTCTATCTCAGCTTTCATTGCTTCTTGCCATTTATCGGAGTCTACATCCACTATCGCTTGGTCATAGGTGACAAGGTCGTTTTCACTGCTATCAGGTGTGTCGTGGAGACCCAGTTCCTCGACATGTGTATAGCCATACCTCTCAGGTAAGTGAGATACCCTATCAGACCTTCGAAGTGGAGGCTGTGTTACAATAGGTTCGGTTCTTGATCCCTGATCAGATGTCTCCTTAGGACTTTCATTATGCTCTTCCAAAGAGATATTTCTACCCGAGCCACCTTCCTGAATGAATTCATCCTCAAGGAAGTACGCTTGTAATGCCACAACGACCCTATGGTCTTCTGGCATGTAGAATAGATAACCCATCGAGTCCTCTGGGTATCCTATGAAACGTCCTTTTATGGACCTCGCTTCCAATTTGTCCACCTTAGCCTTTTTGACATAGGCTGGACATCCCCAGATCCTTATGTGATTAAGGCTTAGTTTCTTACCCTTCCACATCTCATGCGGAGTGATAGGAACAGATTTGGAAGGACATCTATTTAGGATATAGGCGTGTTAGTAAGGCATACCCCACAGTAAATAGGTAAATCGGTGTAATTTAACATGGAGCGAACCATGTCCAACAAAGTCCGATTTCTCCTTTCAAACACCATTTAACCGTGGGGTTCTGGAGGCGTGAATTGTGAAACTATTCCATGTTCCTTAAGGAACTCATCAAACTCAGTGCTCATATATTCGCCACCTCGGTCCGACCGAAGTGCTTTGATATGACATCCAGTTTGTTTTTCAACTAGGGCCTTAAATTCTTTGAATTTAGCAAAGGCTTCAGATTTATGTTTCATTAAGTACACAATCCCATGCCTAGTATGATCATCTGTGAACGGTATGAAATATTGATATCCATCTCGGGCTACTTCTAAAGCACCACAAACATCGGTATGCACCAATCCAAGTTTATCGGCAGCCCTTTCAAAAGTCCCTGTGAAGGGGAACTTAGTCATTTTGCCTCTAAGGCAAGATTCACAAGTTGGATAGGGTTCTACACCCAATGGACTTAAAAGTCCATCTTTCTCCATTTTCTGAACCTTGGTCTGACCAACATGACCAAGTCTAAGGTGCCATTTAAGAGCTTGATTAGTATCTTGCCTACCACGTTTCCTAGTTATAGTGTTCACCGCTTTTTATTTTGCATGTTCGGATGATATAAACCATTCAACAATGTATTCGTTCCAACCAATTTATTTGAAAATAAATTTTACAACCGCCATTGCCAATGAAGAAACAAAATCCTTTCCGGTCCAAGACTGGAATGGATACAATGTTTTTATGCCCCTTGGGCAAAACAAGTACTTCATCTAATGTCAAAATAAAACCCGATTCTAAACCCGAAGGATTGATCGAATATCGGTTGCCTCGACACTTTGTCCGCTTCCAACAGGTGATCATTATTTCCCGACTTCAAGTTTTCTACTGCTCCAGATCCCGATTCATAGTACAAATGTGAGAAGTGGCACTGAATCCGTAATCCATGAAGCGTAATATACGATGAGCGGAACAATTAGTTTCAAAAACAAAAAGTTCCGTACTGATGCGCCATTAATCTTGGGACAAGTCCTTCGCAAAGGGCCCACTCACCGCATTCAAGGCATTTGTCCGTAGGTTTTGGACCGCCTACCTTTTGAACCTTTCGGCCTTGCCCTTTCCTTTGCACCCTTTCTTGGGTTTGTCCGCTCGTAGGTCTTTTTCTTCTTGTTCTTGGACCTCTTAGGCCCGGAAGAAATCACAAGAGCAAATTTCTCTCGGTTTAGTCTTCATGTTAGACTGTGCCGTCACCACTTTATTCATTATCCCAGCTAATGTGCATGTAATTTCATTACAGTTGAAATTCATTACAAACTGCGTGAAAGAGTCAGGTAGAGATTGAAGGATGAGATCAATTTGAAGGGATAAATCCATATTAAAGTTGAGGACCTCGAGCCTCTCAATCATAGAGATCATCTTGAGGACGTGGTCTCCCACTTTCTCCCCTTCTTTCATCCTAGCACTGAACAACTGCTTTGATATCTCATATCTAGCGATCTACCGTGCTCTCCATAAAGTTCGGTCAAGTGTGCGAGAATCTGCCTAGCAGAAGTCATTTTCTCGTGCGCTCTCTGCAGCTCATTAGTCATTGAGCCCATCATAAAACCACGGACTAGCACATCATTCTTGACCCATTTTTCATGGACGTCAATGTCTTCCTGATTACCCCTAGTCCGGATTGGAGTCGATGGAATGTACGCCTCCAAGACGTATCCCAGAGACTCCATACTGAGTACAATCATCAGATTCCGCAACCAGTCAACAAAGTTAGGTCCAGTTAGGAGATTCTTTTCAAGTAGTATTGCAAGTGGGTTTTTAGCCATTTTAGAGAGATTCAATTTCGTTTTCTGCAAAGATTTAGACAAGATTAAATTAGTGACTTGTTTAATTATGACCGAGTATAGAACTTAAGGGCTTGTATAATTCTTGTCTCGGCTCCCACTAATTTTATCGGAATTATACACTCCCATGTTATAATCCGGAAATCATGGTTAGATCGACTTCTTAGTGGTGATCAAGTTCTTTACAAATTTTAACAGACGCAACCTATCAGGTTTCTTGCCAATTAATTTCTGTAAAGTGGTGTCTAACACCAACCCGTCTAACGGATGATTTGATCTTCTTTTACCCCTAGTCTTCATGCCCTCAACCTATCAGGTTTCTTGGCAATCCAGACTATCTAAGTTGTTGACCATCAACGTCTATCGGTTTGACTATTGAATCTCACCCGCAACCTATCGTTTCTAGGGGCGAAATTTATCACCAACCGAAGGCATCTAAAGCACTCAAGAATTTTTCAACCTCTACCAAATGTACTACCCCGATAACTCTAAGCATAGCACACCGGCTCGGTGTAACACCCCAATTTATTCGAGGTGTATTACGCCGTAGACCCCTACATGGGACCCACCAGTGCTACAATAGGAAAACTCCACTCGACTAACCATCTTGGTTAGCGAGGATACACAATTAAATAATATGACATATAAAGATACGCCCGAGCAACCGCAAAATAAGCATCAACCAACAACGTGACAATTTAAAGCAATACAATACGGAGTTTGAAACGAAAGCCTAAGTACTCATGAGTACAATCTATAAGTTTAAAATTGTGGGAACAACCATATCGAAATGGACAAAGGAAATAAGTAGACCTAAATGCACATGTCAACGACTCCCGCCGGATCCTCGCATCGTCCTGGTGCTCGCTCGTCCGGATAATCATAACCTGAAATCCATAACAAGAATTTCCCCAAAACGGGTCCCCAAAGGGGGTTAGCAATTACGCTAGTACAAGTAATCAAGGCAAACCAATCGCTTACACATTTCATAGTACATGCACCAATATCATTTCAAAAACCAAAACTAGACATGTCTTTTCCGGAAACAAACAGTCACAATTAATTTGCCTAGGACCGGGACGAAGCCACGAATCCCACTCGAGGCCTCTAAGGACTAGAGATGTTAAACGGGCTAGCCCTAGCGGTTCCGGGCTAGCCCTAGCGGGCTTCGGGCTAAACGGTCCGGGCTAAAAAAGCCCGGATTTAAACGGGCTAGGAAATATTGGCCCTAACCCTAACCCTAACGGGTTTCGGGTTAAACGGGCTAAACGGGCTAAATATTTAAAAAATTTATTTTTTATTTTTTTATAAGTAAAAAAAAAATAACATTATATTTTATATATATAGTAACAACTATACTATAATAAATATAACAAAAAATACACTTTTATGTATATATATATACACACTATATTAACAAATACAGGAATAATATATATTATATATAATATTAATATATATTATATATATATAATATTAATATAGTATATATATATATATATATCGGGCTAGCCACTAGCGGGCTAGCCTAGCGGGCTTGACTAGGACTAGCAACGGATTCGGGCTAAACGGTCCGGGCCAAAAAAGCCCGGATTTAAACGGGCTAGGAAATATCGGCCCTAACCCGGTTTTTTGGCGGGTTAAACGGGCCAGCCCTACGGGCCCGAGCCCGTTTAACATCTCTACTAAGGACCCTCCCGAGCAGGCCATATTCATAAAACAAACCAAGCACCACACGTCACCTAGGACCGGGACGAAGCCACGAATCCCACTCGAGGCCTCTAAGGACCCTCCCGAGCTGGCTAGCGAATCAAACTCATGAATCCAGGACGAAGCCATAGATTCCCTCGAGGCCCCGTCGGACCCTCCCGAGGTGAGTAAAGCACACACAATATACATTACCATTTCATGTTAAGCATAAAGGTTTCCAAGAATTACTTGCCTTGAATTATTGACGACGCGAAGAACGGAAAGGAAAGTCACCGACGAACGCTAGGAACCAATGAAACCGACCCTAACGATTCGAAGAATACAATCACAACCATTTCTAAATGAATACGGAATTGGAATACACCCGAAAACCCGCCTACGATTCATGTATATTCGTATATATACATTAACGAGGGCGACCACAACAAACCCACTCGATTCCGTAAAAATCACGAAATATACCATGAATCCGTAGGGAACTAAGATTACCGACAAGATTAATCATATTCATCATGAATCCATCAACAAAACGGAACGAATCGGAAGAAAATCCCAAAACCCCCAAATTATCCAAAAGTAGGGTTCTAAGAGATTTACCGTGGATTAGGATGAAGATTCGTGTTGATGTTGTTATAATACTCCAAGAACTCAAGAAAGATGTTGGATGAGATGATTGGAGGAAGAAATCGCCAAGAAAATTGCCTTGGAATCGCCTTCGCCGCAGAGAGAGGAAGAAATGAGAAATTATGATTATCTCGGTCAACTCCCTGGTTTATATAGCCATGGAGTGTTAGCGTACGCTAATCCTCAAGGTTAGCGTGCGCTAACGGGGAAAACTTACAGGCCAAAATAGTTAGCGTCGATCCAAAGAGCGATTTTGGCGTTAGCGTGGCGCTACCCGAAACGTGGCGTGCGCTAATAACCTCTCAGAGCGCGCTATCGACCAATAGCGTGCGCTACTCGACATTAGTCGAGTCGGTGGCAACCGCCGTAACCCACGATACGTTAGCGTGCGCTACCATACAAGCGTAGCATGCGCTAATCGATCCGTTAGCGTGCGCTACCATACAAGCGTAGCGTGCGCTAATCGGCACTGACCGGTTCGTGAGTAAATCGCCCAAGATCGAAACTCACGCCAGCGCGCGCTACGGCATCATCGGCGGCGCTAGCCTCTCGACATTAGCGTGCGCTAGCATATGTAGCGACGCTAATACGCTAGTCCGTAAGGCCGAAAATAGCACCGCCACTCCCGGGGCTACTGCCAGCGCCGCTATGAAACAAACGTAGCGTGCGCTACTAAGGGACCCCTAGCGCGCTATGCGAAAAAATAGCGTGCGCTAGGTATGAAATATGAACGGTTCAAACACCGGAAGGTGAACGAAACATCCAACGGAACATCTCAACGGGCATCATAACATAGAATGGACCCACGGCAACCGAAACGGCGGTTCCGCAATACAATAACGAGAATAAAATCCATAGATAATAGGAAAGATACACCGAAAGATACACGAGGGTCACTACTATCGGGAAATACGCCGAAAAGAAAAATACAAGGGAAAGAAAATGCGGATATTACATTCTACCCTCTAAAAACAAGTTTCGTCCGAAACTTAAGAAACAAACAACTCGGGGTACCTAGCACGCATGCTATCCTCGGTCTCCCACGTTGCCCCCTCGACACCGTGTCTCGACCACCGCACCTTGACCAAAGAGATGGTCTTATGCCTCCAAGCTTCTCCCGATGTTCCAAAATCTTCAAAGGACGCTCCTCAAAAGTAATATCCTCGGCAACGTCAATCTCCCCATAGTCGATGATGTGACTAGGATCCGGACATATTTCCTCACCGGGAAACATGAAAACGCTATGAACATGACTCGGGCCGGGGTAACGCCAAACGGTATGCTAACCCACCGACTCGCTCGAGAATCTCGAAGGGTCCAATAAATCTCGGACTCAACTTCCCCTTCTTCCCGAAATGGAAAACTCCTCTCGTCGGCGACACCTTCAGCAAAACGTGGTCTCCCACCTCGAATTCTAAAGGTCGACGACGGACATCGGCATATGACTTCTGTCGACTCTGGGCAGTCAACATCCGTTCTCGAATTAATTCTATCTTCCGTCTCGTCTCTAAAATGACATCCGGTTCGGTCCCGACCAAATCGGACGCCTCATTCCAACAAATCGGCGATCGACATCGCCGCCCATAAAGTGCCTCATACGGTGCCATCCGAATCGACGCGTGCCAACTATTGTTGTACGTGAATTCGATCAATGGCAAGTGCTCCTCCTGGGCCGCTACTCCAATCGAGGGCACAAGCACGCAACATGTCCTCGAATGTTTGGATAGTGCGCTCCGATCGTCCATCCGATCGGGATGAAAAGAGGTACTCAAATGCAACGGTACCTAACGCCTTATGCACCGCCCGCCAAAAGTGCGATACAAAACGGCCATCACGATCCGAAACAATAGACTTGAGTACCGTGAAGTCTCACAATCTGCGCGATAAACACACGAGCTGCTTCTCCGGCCCCAAGTGTCCTTGATGCCCAAAATGTGCCGACTTGGTCGACGATCAACAACCACCCAAACCATATTCATGCCCGACCACGCTCTCGGCACTCGTAACAAAATCCATCGATATATCTTCCCATTTCCATTCGGAATGGGAAGTGATCGCAATAACCCGGTCGCCGATGTTCGATTGTGACTGTTGGCAAGTCAAACATCTCGCCACAAACCGTGCGACCTCCTCCTTCATATCATTCCACCAGAAGTTCCTCCTCAGGTCCTTGTACATCTTACTCGAACCAGGATGAACGGAATAGGGTGTGGAATGGGCCTCATGCAAAATACTCTGTCGCAACTCTGGATCGTTCGGCACACAAAGCCGACTCTAGAATCTCAAAACACCATCCTCGTGAATCACAAACCCAGGAGACTTTCCCTTAAGAATGTTCTCTCGGATTTGAGTAATCATCGGATCCTCTAATTGCTTCAGCTTAATTTCATCGATCAAAGACGACGAAATCTCTAGAGCACAAAGTTGCCCGACAGCTTCAGGCAACAAAACTTCAACATCTAACTCGATCAGAGCCCGCCGAAGCTCAGACTGGGGCGTAAGGACCTCAAGCGTTCGCAACGCAATCGGTTTCCGACTCAAGGCGTCGGCCACGACGTTTGCCTTGCCCGGATGATAAAGAATTTCGAGGTCGTAATCCTTAATCAGCTCTAACCATCTCCTCTGCCTCATATTCAACTCCCGCTGAGTAAATATGTATTTCAGACTTTTATGATCGGTGAAAATCTGACATGCAGAGCCGAAAAGATAATGACGCCAAATCTTGAGTGCAAAGACAACCGCCGCTAACTCTAAATCGTGAGTAGGGTAGTTAAGCTCATACGGTCTCAACTGTCTCGACGCGTAGGCAATGGTCTTGCCGTGCTGCATCAATACGCACCCAAGACCCTGACCCGAAGCATCACTATAAACGGCGAATCCCTCGTTGCCACGCGGCAACGCCAAAACCCGGGCCGAAGTCAAACGCTTCTTCAGCTCCTCGAAACTCGACTGCCTCTCATCGGTCCGCATTTAACTTCTGATTTATGGAGCAATCGAGTAAGTGGCCGAGCTAGTTTTGAGAAACCTCACGAACCTACGGTTGTATCCAGCCAAACCAAAGAAACTACGGACTTCCTTCACATTTGCGGCGATGCCCAATCCAACACCGCCTCAATTTTCTCGCGGATCCACACGAACCCCCTACTGAAATCACGTGACCCAAAAACATCACTTCCTTCACCCGAACTCACATTTCGAGAACTTCGCATAGAGTTGCTCGGTCCTCAAAATGTCTAACACTATCCGCAGATGATGGGCATGCTCTTCCTCATTCCTCGAATAGATAAGAATATCGTCAATGAAGACGACGACACACTTATCCAAATACTCGATAAAGACTTTGTTCATCAATTGCATGAACACCGCCGGCGCATTAGTTAACCCGAAAGGCATAACTGCAAACTCATAATGTCCGTATCTCGTCCGAAAAGCCGCTGCACGTCGGACTCCCTCACCCGGAGCTGATAGTACCCCGATTTCAAATCAATCTTCGAGAACACCGCAGCTCCCTGCAACTGATCGAACAAGTCATCAATCCTCGGCAAAGGATACTTGTTCTTGATGGTCACTTTGTTTAGTTCGCGATAATCAATACACAAACGTAGTGAACCATCCTTCTTCCGCACAAACAGGACCGGTGCACCCCAAGGCGAGGCGCTCGGTCGAACATACCCTGACTCAAGAAGCTCACTCAACTGCTTCTTCAACTCTGACATCTATGAAGGTGCCATGCGATACGGCGCCTTAGAAATCGGAGCCGCGCCCGGCTCTAATTCTATAACAAACTCAACCTCACGATCCGGTGGCAATCCCGGTAACTCGTCAGGAAATACATCAGGAAACTCATTAACGACTGGAATCGACGAAAGGTCGACTCCACCATTCTCCGTCTTTAAGGCATAGCACCAATAACCAGTACACCCCTTTCGCAGGAGACTCATCGCCTTCAAGGCATTAATAACGAACTTCTGGTTTCCTCTTTCGCCCGCGAAAGAGTGCTCTGCCGTCCTGGCTAACATAGTGATGATTCTCGTGCGGTAGTTCATGATTGCGCCATGCCGCTCGAGCCAATCATCCCCGAGAATTAGATCCTCACCTCAATATCAACAACGATAAGATTAGAGAGCGGGCTCTCTCACAAATAAACACGCAATGCCTCGGACCTCTCGATCGCCAACGATCCTATCACCGCTAGGAAGTTTAACGATAAAAGACTCGCAAGGCGACAAACAATCGAGACTCAAACGGCGCACACACCCCAAATGATATGAACGAATGTGTAGCACCGTAATCGAAAAGCACACCGACAGATGAGAATGGATATGAACGGTACTGCCGCCACCGTAGCCGCCGGTCATCGGCCCTCCTCATCTCGTAGATACGCGGCCGGGCAGAGCCGACACCGGAAGCTCCTCCTAGCGGGCTGACCCCGACCCCTACCTCGGCCGGCACTCGGTGGAGGCGGCGGAGCAAATGAGCCCTGGTTCACGCTCGGCTCCATAGGTGCTGGGTGAGAAGAACGGGCGCCGCGAAACTGTCTGAGCTTTTCGCAAAAAGAAGCTTTGTGGCCCGACTGGCCACAAGTATGACAAGTCAAAGGTGGACGAAGACAATCCCGGTTCACGTGGCCTGGCTTGCCACAGTTAAAGCATCTGGGGCCCGATCGACGGTTCCGGCGGCACTCCGAAAGCTCCCAGAAAAACGAGCCAAACCGCCCGTAGAAATATTTGCAGCCTGAGATTTCTGCTGGCCTCCACTCTTGGGACCAGAAAAATTTCCGACCGACTTCTTCTTCTTGCTCTCACGAGCCAAATCGCTAGCCGTCACCGACATATCATAAGCAAGGGCTCGACTCTGATAATCCTTCAAGGTAGTACAGACGAGCCCAGACATATAGTCCCGAATGGACAATTTCATCCTCCTGGAAAAATGGAAAATTTTGTCGCTCTCAGCGACAACTTGGGTTTTCACATAACCCAACTCCTTATTAAAATCGGCAATAGCTTGGGATACGGGAATATCCCGTGGTTGAGCATCATAGAAAGCATGCACTCGAGCCTGTCTGACCGGCCACGGACAATATTCAGTCTCCATAAATTCTTGGAATTCGGTCCACGAAGCAACATGATCTTTGGGACCAACGGCCTCCCACCAATCTGTAGCATCTCCCGTGAGAAAGTATTGAGCAATAGGGACCTTACGGTCCCTGGGCGCTTGGTAGCAGTGAAGACTTTGATATCTCCTTGATCCACCCTCCCACCCGATCGGGTCCGAAGCTCCCGAACGAGGAGGATGCATCTTGATGACATCCTGAAGCGGCGATCCGCCCGCCCCGATTAGCATGGGCCCGATCGGGGTCCTGGACCACCTGAGCTATAGCCGCCATTTGGTTAACCATTTGCTGCATAACAGCCGCAATACCAAGATCGGCGCGCTCTTGAGAAGAAGCATGACTATGACGGTCGCCGGTACTGCCGGCTCCTGAAGAGTGCGACGTGGCCGCCCTACCGGCTGCCCCACGTCCTCGAACGCGTCCACGGCCACGACCACGACCACGACCACGGTTTCCTCCGGCATCCATACTGATATTGAGAGATAACAGAGATACATCGATGATGAGTAAGGGAGGAAAAGCAACTACGATTCAAAAGTGGAAATACAATGCAAGAAACAAAAGAGCCGAATAAGAAAACTTACGAGCACTGGAAGTACTGGGATGCTGGCAGCGGCGTGACAATGTGCAAAACAAACACGACTAGACCCAAATAACCGACAAGCCTAGGTATCCATAACCTAGGCTCCGATACCATTTTCTGTAACACCCCCAATTTATTCGAGGTGTATTACAATACGTAGACCCCTACATGGGACCCACCAGCCCACAAGAGGACCACTCCACCCGACTAACCATCTTGGTTAGCGAGGATACACAATTAAATAATATGACATATAAAGATACGCCCGAGCAACCTAAAAATAAGCATCAACCAACAACGTGACAATTTAAAGCAATACAATACGGAGTTTGAAACGAAAGCCTAAGTACTCATGAGTACAATCTATAAGTTTAAAATTGTGGGAACAACCATATCGAAATGGACAAAGGAAATAAGTAGACCCAAATGCACATGTCAACGACCACGCGCATCCTCGCATCGTCCCCGGTGCTCGCCGTCCGAATAATCATAACACGAAATCCATAACAAGAATTTCCCCAAAACGGGTCCCCAAAGGGGGTTAGCAATTACGCTAGTACAAGTAATCAAGGCAAACCAATCGCTTACACATTTCATAGTACATGCACCAATATCATTTCAAAAACCAAAACTAGACATGTCTTTTCCTAAACAAACAAATACAATTAATTTGCCTAGACCGGACGAAGCCACGAATCCCACTCGAGGCCTCTAAGGACCCTCCCGAGCCGGCCACATTCATAAAACCAACCAAGCACCACACGTCACCTAGACCGGGACGAAGCCACGAATCCCACTCGAGGCCTCTAAGGACCCTCCCGAGCTGGCTAGCGAATCAAACTCATGAATCCAGGATGAAGCCATAGATTCCCTCGAGGCCCCGTCGGACCCTCCCGAGGTGAGTAAAGCACACACAATATACATTACCATTTCACGTTAAGCATAAAGGTTTCCAAGAATTACTTGCCTTGAATTATTGACGACGAAGAACGGAAAGGAAAGTCACCGACGAACGCTAGGAACCAATGAAACCGACCCTAAGAATACAATCACAACCATTTCTAAATGAATACGGAATTGGAATACACCCGAAAACCCGCCTACGATTCATGTATATTCGTATATATACATTAACGAGGGCGGACCACAACCAAACCCTCTCGATTCCGTAAAAATCACGAAATATACCATGAATCCGTAGGGAAACTAAGATTACCGACAAGATTAATCATATTCATCATGAATCCATCAACAAAACGGAACGAATCGGAAGAAAATCCCAAAACCCCCCAATTATCCAAAAGTAGGGTTCTAAGAGATTTACCGTGGATTAGGATGAAGATTCGTGTTGATGTTGTTATAATACTCCAAGAACTCAAGAAAGATGTTGGATGAGATGATTGGAGGAAGAAATCGCCAAGAAAATTGCCTTGGAATCGCCTTCGCCGCAGAGAGAGGAAGAAATGAGAAATTATGATTATCTCGGTCAACTCCCTGGTTTATATAGCCAGGGAGTGTTAGCGTACGCTAATCCTCAAGGTTAGCGTGCGCTAACGGGGAAAACTTACAGGCCAAAATAGTTAGCGTCCAGTCCAGTAGCCAGACTTTTGGCCGTTAGCGTGCGTTACCCGAAACGTAGCGTGCGCTAATAACCTCTCGGTAGCGCGCGCTATCGACCAATAGCGTGCGCTACCTGGACATTAGTCGAGTCGGTGGCAAACCGCCTGAACCCACTGATACGTTAGCGTGCGCTACCATACAAGCGTAGCGTGCGCTAATCGATCCGTTAGCGTGCGCTACCATACAAGCGTAGCGTGCGCTAATCGCACTCGACCGGTTCGTGAGTAAAGCCCAAGATCGAAACTCACGCCAGCGCGCGCACGGCATCATCGGCGTGCGCTAGCCTCTCGACATTAGCGTGGCGCTAGCATATGTAGCGACGCTAATACGCTAGTCCGTAAGGCCGGAAAACAAGATCGCCACTCCTGTGGCTACTCGCTAGCGCTATTTGAAACAAACGTAGCGTGCGCTACTAAGGGACCCCTAGCGCGCGCTATGCAGAAAAAATAGCGTGCGCTAGGTATGAAATATGAACGGTTCGAAACACCGGAAGGTGAACGAAACATCTAACGGAACATCTCAACGGGCATCATAACATAGAATGGACCCACGGCAACCCCGAAACGGCGGTTCCACAATACAATAACGGGAATAAAATCCATAGATAATAGGAAAGATACACTGAAAGATACACGAGGGTCACTACTATCGGGAAATACTCCGAAAAAGAAAAATACAAGGGAAAGAAAAATACGGATATTACATCGGGTATCAATTTTCTACGAGTTTGATGGAGGGTAGGAAACCTCGTAACCTTTTTCAAACTTAGTCTGTTTGTAGTCGGGAGAATTTCGCGATTAATGTTACACTTTGCACATTAATTCAATTATACGCGCGTTTGTTGGTTTGTCAATCATTCAAAATGAAAATGAAAACAAGAACCTAGTTACTACCAACATATAGCTCATGGACCTAATTCCTAAGTACTGGGCCAAGCGAATGACCCAATAAAAAAAATCTTCGATTCTTCGTCTTCTCGGTCGGTTGTCTTCGGTCTTCTTCATACCCAAAATAATAATTACATCATTGAAAAATTGCATCCTATACAAGTTTTTCTAGTAAATATAAATAGGCTCAAAACGGCCTTTACAACCCAATCGAATCGAACAAATCAAAAAACTAAGTCCACGAGCTATATCACCATCACATAAGGATTCCATACAACATGTAATGGCAACGAAATTAAACAATTAATCTTTAATATAAATTAATCTAATTAATCTATAAATTAATCTATTCAATTTCTACTATATTAATCCAATTAATATAAAGTGGCATTAAAATTAAATAATCAATTAATATATTAATCCAATCAATATAAAATTAATCTATTCAATTTTAATGGTATTAATCCAATTAATACTAATAATTGTCATTTTAATTCGTTCGAAGTAATCTAGCCAAAATAATATTCTCGTTTAATTTATTTCCCTTAACTCAAAAAAAAAAAAATTCCAAATATTAATTTAGTCAAATTAAAATCCAATTTAAATTTTGGGAAATAATTAAAACGAAATATAAACTTAAAATGGAGTCCCGGACAATCCGATTTTAGGCTCACCATGCCCGATTCAAAATCGGGCCAAAAACCCGAGGTGCTGGCCGAGCCACCGCCACAGTCGGGCCGATCATTCTCGCCAGGCTGGCCAAGACATGGCCGATCATGACCGATCATGCTCGGCCTGGGCAGTAAGCAGGCCGCCAAAGACTTCGCCGACAATTTCCGCTTCTTCGCTTTTCTACCGCTTCAAAAACGTGATGCTACAACGAAGAATTTAAAATCTACGATTATTCCAAACATGATTCTAAATCATAATCATCATCCAAAAGCATTCAAAATGCACAAATAATCGTATATACGGTATCATTGACCTCGCTCCGATACCACTGTTGGGATTCCGAAAATAAAACGAAATACGCAGCGGAAATAAATACGAATCCCAAACAGGATCGATCAAGTAACGTATATACGAAAAAAAATACATACAAAGGTAAAGATTCATACCCTTGAAGCCTTTGAAATAAATCTTCGTAAAGTGTAGACGATGATCACGATCCCGTCCCGAACACGAAATCTCTTCGTTCCAAGCACCGAAAATTCGAAGCCTCTACTTCACACGCGTCGGAAGTTGCCCGGAAAAATCTAAAACACTCCGTTCTATGAAGAACACGGCTAGGAAGTATTGTAGGAATTTTTTCTCTCTTAATTTTTCTTACTTCTTTTCACCTCAAAGATGAACAAAATGAAGAAGGAAAATTTTTCTCTCTCATCACTTAAAAAACTCACGGCAGGCTGCTCTCCAATGAATGAGTATGAGTTGTTTGAAGTTATCTCATCTCATCATTTATAATGTAATGATATATATTATAAAAGAATAATTATTCCTTTACAACTATCGTTCACAATTATGTGGGAATCTCAACTCTAAGTGAGTTCCCACACACATGCAAGATCATGCCATGCCATGAGGAGTGGGTGGCCACAAGGAAGTTTCCTAGAAAACGAGCCGAGCCACTCGGCTCGTGTACCGGAAGTTCGTCAAACGACTCCGTTAAATACACTCCTTTTAATCATCAATGTATTTATATTAATTAATTAATCTAATTAATTAATTATATCAAATACAAATATATATTTCTATAAGAAATATAATTTATGAATTAAATTAATTACCCGGTAACTTAATTTAAATTCATAAGACCGATATTTGATTTATCCAATAAATCATAATTAGATATCCAATATCTAATATTAATAGAGAGATAATAAATTCACATTTATCCATCAACGCTCCTGATGCGCGACTCCGTAGGTCCGTCTCAGCCGGCATTGGGAGGAACCAATGAGTGCGGCAAGACTTAGCCAAATTTAGCGGCCGCATCAGTAAACCCCGACTGAGAACGAATGAAGGGATCATTCCAGAACCATTATGTCGTGAATACTATATACGTATAGACCCTTCATCAGATGTCCCGGTCAAGTCTTCGGGTCACGGTAAAGTCAAACCCTACTGTTGACTAAACTCTATACATGTGTTAATGCAAATCAAGACCAACTGATCAATAGTGTATCTAATACTACTATATCAGAATGCTTTGGCCAAAGACTTATGATCTTATTTGCCATTAACCGTATAGACATTCGCCGCTCACTAACAGATATAGAATCCTTTCTTGGCGTACAAGAAAGATCGCTACCCGCCCGTATAGTCCGCACTTCGAGGTCGACTCAACAATTAAGCAAATGAGTCTAACTACTCTAATGACAAACTAAACGTCACAGCACATCTTCTACCGAACCTCAAGTCAAAGGTCCACGTATACTATCACAACCTTTCGATTCGTCATCGACTCTCCGAGAGTGAATACCGTGTGATGAATCGAGTATGAGTCGAGTTCGAGTATCTTGGTCCCACTAATATACTTATAACTATGCTATCAAGACATGCACATGTCCTAGCATTAGTTATACAAATCTTATTAAAAACTTAATGCCCATTTAAGTTTATTGACTTATGAACGATTTACGTAAATAAACTTTAAACACTTCCAGTGCATTTTCTCTTATCCCATAACGAGAATGGAATGTTCATTTATTTACATGGACTTCACTTCAATGTTTACCAAGTCAAGAATGCAATTGAAATACAATAAACAGGTGAATGAATCGAATTGCCTTTTTTATTATTTATTCCATAATTACAAGTACAATGCCCCTACTCTCTCATCCCCGAGTGGCATTCGAGGGCATATTCCTAGCAGTATTGCAGAGACTGCTACTTGCCCGTCAAGATGCACGCCGAGGTTGACCCCGCCTTCCGGTTTACGTGGTCGAACTACTCTAATGAAAATCTTGACGTCACAAGCACATCCCTACTAAATCCTCAAGTCGAAGGTTCACGAATACCTATCACAACCTTTCGATTCCGTCATTGATCGTCCCCGAGTGAAATCCATGTGACGAATCGAGGGTGAGTCGGTTCGAGTATACTAATCCAATTAGCATACCTATAACGTGTGCTCCCACTAACCATTAGTGTTCGATGGGCACTCTCCATGTCAAAGAACACGTCATACAAGTCTTCACATAAACTTAACGCCTACCAAGTTTCATCGACTTGCGAACGATTAAGTATTTGAGCTATAACCTTTCCAAGGCCGACCCCCTTATCCAATAAGGAGTGGAACGCTTTGCTCTCAAATACACGGACTAGTTTCTATATGTTTATTTACGAGTTAGGAATGCCAGAACTACCAAGAAATAAAGAAACATTCATTTGCCTTATATAAATGGTTTACATAATTACAAGTACAATGCCCTCACTCAACAACCTCCGAGTGGCATTCGAGGGCATACTCCTAACAATCTCCCACTTGCACTCAATGCCACACACTATGGTATCTAATACCCATGTTCTCCAGATGACGCTCCAAGCTAGTCGAGAAAGTGGCTTGATGTGGATCGTCGACGTTGTCGGCCGAGTCTACTCAGGCAAAGACAATGTATCCCTTGCGAACAAATTCTCTTACGAGATGATACTTCCTCTCAATATGTTTGGTGTTGTGAAACCTCGGCTCCTTGGCTCGTATACTCCGTCGTTGTCGCAAAGATGTAGACAGGCATTTCAAAGACACGGTATCATTTGAAGTTCTCCTAGAAACTTCTTAATCCGTAACCCTTCCTTGGAAGCCTCCGAGGTCGCTTGATACTCGGCTGACAGTGGAATCGGTCGCGCTTTGCTTGGCACTACGCCAAGATACTGCTCCTCCATTAAGACTAAATATGTAGCCAGAAGTGGACATCGAGTCGTCCTTCAGTCCTTGGAAGTCCGAATCAGTGAATCCCACCACATCCAATTATCCACCGCCATACATAAGAACCATATCTCTAGTTCTTCTCAAGTACTTGAGAACGTTCTTTACAGCAGTCCAATGTTCCCTACCTGGGTTTGCCTGAAACCTACTCACCACGCTTACAGCATGCGCGATGTCAGGTCTTGTACACAACATAGCATACATAAGGCTACCCACGGCTGAAGCATATGGTATATTACTCATTTCCTTGCGTTGTTCCTCACTTTGAGGACACATCTTCAAGGTGAGTTTTATTCCATGTTGCATCGGTAGGAACCCTTTTTTAGAATCATCCATCTTAAATCGCTTTAAGATCTTATCTATATAGAGGGCTTGGGAAAGGCCTATTGTTCTCTTCGCTCTATCCCGGTAGAGACGAATACCAAGAATATAGGTTTCTTCTCCCAAGTCTTTCATGGAGAAATTACTCGAAAACCAAGCTTTCACAGAACTAAGCATTCCCACATCATTTCCTATTAGTAGAATGTCATCTACATATAGTACTAAGAATGCGATCTTGCTCCCACTAACTTTCTTATATACACAAGGTTCCTCTTCATTTTGCACGAAGTCAAACTCTTTGACCGCCTCGTCAAAACGAAGGTTCCAACTACGCGACGCTTGCTTCAGTCCATAAATGGAACGCTGAAGCTTGCACACTTTCTGAATATCGACTTCAGACACAAAGCCTTTAGGCTGCTCCATATATATTTCCTCCCCGAGGAATCCATTAAGGAAAGCCGTCTTTACGTCCATTTGCCATATCTCATAATCGTGGTAGGCAGCTATAGCAAGCATCATGCGAATAGACTTGATCATGGCTACGGGCGAGAAGGTATCGTGGTAATCGATCCCTTCCTTCTGGGTATAACCCTTTGCCACAAGCCTGGCCTTATAGGCGTCAACCTTGCCATCACCATCAGTCTTTCTCTTGTAGATCCACTTGTTCCCAATAGGCACTATACCCTTGGGGCGGTCTACTAGATTCCAGACCTGATTGACATGCATCGAGTCTATCTCAGCTTCCATAGCTTCACGCCATTTCGCGGAGTCTACATCCACCATCGCTTGGTCATAGGTTGTTGGGTCAGTCTCTTGGCTATCACTTGGAACCTCATGGAGACCCAGCTCCTCCAAGTGCACAAGCCCATACCTCTCGTAAATGAGACACCCTACTAGACCTACGAGGTGGTTGTACTTGTGTTTCGAAAGTTCGGTTCCAGTTTCTTGCAGTGTCTCTCGAGGAGTTTCATTGTATTCTTCTAAAGAAATACTTCTACCTCGCTCCGCCTTCTGAATGAACTCATCTTCCAGAAGTGTGCTTGTAAAGCAACAATGATCCTTCGATCTTCGGGCATGTAGAATAGATATTCCATCGTCCCAGACGGAATCCAATGAAACGTCCCTTCGCAGACCTAGCTTCCAACTTTTCCACCTTAGTCTTCTTGACATAAGCGACATCCCCAAATCCTAATATGATTAAGACTTGGTTTCCTTCCTTCCCACATCTCATGTGGAGTTTTAGGAATGGATTTGGAAGGACATCTATTCAAGATATACGCGCGATCAGTGCATACCCCCACAGGTAAATCGGCAAGTCAAGATAGCTCAAGATGGAACGGACCATGTTCAACAGGGTCCGGTTCCTTCTTTATGACACACCATTTAACCGAGGAGTACTGGAGGTGTTAGTTGTGAAACTATTCCATGTTCCTTAAGGAACTCACAAACTCCGTACTCATATACTCGCCACCTCGGTCCGACCAAGTGCTTTGATATGATTACCGGTTTGTTTTCGACTAGGGCCTTGAATTCTGGAATTTCTCAAAGGCCTCGGATTTATGTTTCATTAAGTATACATAACCATACCTAGTATGATCATTTGTAAATGTAATGAAATATTGATATCCGTCACGTGCTGCTTCCAAAGCACCACATACGTCGGTATGGATTAATCCCAGTTTATTAGCGGCTCTTTGAAATGTCCCTGTGAAGGGGGACTTAGTCATTTTGCCTTTAAGGCAAGATTCACAAGTAGGAAAGGGATCCGATCCCAATGGACCCATAAGTCCATCTTTTTCCATCTTGTAAACCTTGGTCTGACCAATATGACCAAGTCTAAGATGCCATTTCAAAACTTGATTGGTTTCATCCCTACCGCGTTTACTAGTTATAGTATTCACAACTACTTTGTTGTTGAGATTTAGATGATACAATCCATTCAACAATGTAGCAGTACCCACTAGTTTATTTCTAAAATAAATTTTGCAGGAACCATCACCAATGAAAAATGAAAAGCCTTTTCGGTCCATGACCGGAATGGATACAATGTTTTGTGCCCTTGGGCAAAACAAGTACATCTTCTAAAGTCAAAACAAAGCCGGATTCTAAACCCAAAAGAAGTGATCCTATGTCGGTCGCCTCGACACTATGCCCGCTTCCGACTGTGCTCATAACTTCTCCAGCTCCAAGCTTCCTACTTTGTTCCAGATCCTGATTCACGGTACAAATATGAGAACTAGCACCAGAATCCAGTATCCAGGAAGTAGAAAATACAGTAGCAGAACAATTTGTTTCCAAAACTAAAAGTTCTGTACCTGAAGTGCCATGAAGAATCGGACAGTCTCTAGCCCAGTGGCCCAGCTCACCGCACTTGAGACAAGCATCCTTCTTCTTCTTGTTCTTTGGAACCAATGGGGCCTTGCCCTTTCCCTTAAGGTCCTTAGCTTGTGGTCCAGTCCGCTTCTTGGTCTTTTTCTTCTTATTCTTAGACTTCCGAAGTCCAGAAGAAATCACAAGTGCAGACTCCTTCATCCGCGGGGTCTTCATATGAGACTGAGCGGTCACCAGTTTGTTCATTAACCCAGCTAAATTACATGCAATCTCATTGTAGTTGAAGTTCATAACAAACTGTGAGAAGGAATCAGGGAGAGACTGTAGGATAAGGTCGGTTTGGAGAGAAGTATCCATTTTAAAATCAAGAGCCTACAATCTCTCGATCATGGATATCATTTTGAGGACGTGTTCCCCAACTTTCTCACCTTCCTTCATCCTTGCACCGAACAGTTGCTTGGATATCTCATATCTAGCAGTTCTGTTGTGCTCACCATAAAGCTCGGTTAAGTGAGATAGAATCTGCCTAGCAGAAGTCATTTTCTCATGAGCTCTCTGAAGCTCATTAGACATGGAAGCCATCATATAAGCACGGACTTTCACGTCATCCTTAACCCACTTTTCGTGGTTTTTAGTCTCTTCCTGATTGGCTCGAGTCCGCATAGGAGGCGCCAGAATGTCCGTCTCCAAGACGTATCCTGCAAAGGCTCTATACCGAGGACAATAATCGACATGGAGCCAATCCACAAAGTTAGGTCCCATTAAGGTGTTCTTTTGAGTAGAATTGCGAGTGGATTCATTGTCATATTGAGATTTATGCATTAAGTAACAGATTAATTAGTGACTCATTCAATTATGTTCGAGTATAGAATTTAAGGTCTTTTCTATTCTTGTTACCCGGCTCCCACTATTTTATCTAATAACACACTCCTATGTGAAATCCGAAGTATCGTCGCTCTACTTCATAGTGGTGATCGAGTTCTTTATAAATCTTAATAGAGGACAACCGAACAGGTTTCTAGTCTATTAATTTTCATAAAGTGGTGTCCAACACCAACCCATCTAATGGATGATTCGATCTTCTTTTTCCCCTTGTTCACTCCCCTCAACCTATACGGTTTCTATGGTTCGTGAACAAGTTAAGTTTATACCATCGACGCAAATCAGTTTCACAATTGAATCTTATCCGGCAACCTATCAGGTTTCTAGGGATAAAATTTGCTCCAACCGAAGGCATCCAATGCGCTCCCGGTAATTTATCCGTCCTCCCCGAACGACTACCCCGATAACTCGGAAGCATAGCACATCCGGTTTGGATTTCAATTTCCCGAAAACTCGATGGAGGGAAGGAAAAACTTTGAAACCTTATAAACTTAATTATTTGTTGTGGGAGAATTATCGCGATTAACGTTACACTTTGCACATTAATCGTTTAAGCGCGTTTGTTGGGAAAACAAAGACCCTGTATCGAAACAGCCGGGATACTCGAATCCCTGTATCGAATGTTATCTAGAGGTTTTGACATATATGCCAATCTGAATACAGTAAGGAAACTGTATCGAAGCTTTGAGGCTTTATCCTATATCGAAGACCTGCCTCGAATCAGCATAAGTGAAGCTCGTCAGTACAGCAAGTAGTCTTGTGAAAAGACCAAGTATGGAAACTGTCTCGACACCCTAAATACAGTCATCTTCCATACAGTTCACAAAAGGACAAGAAAGAACACAAGTCAAGTCCCGTTGAACAAAGAAGTATTTAAATACTCAAGGATAAAGTATTTAAATACTGCCAGTCTTCAGATCTTCAGAATCCCGCGAAATCCGGATCATGTCATATTCCCGTTGAAGGAAATCTTATTCAAACGGATACATCTCAACGGATACTTTCTTCATAGACTATATATATCCTATGAAGACATTGAAGATCAGTTACCAACCCAAGTAACCTAATACTCAAGCTATCAAAGTTATCATCAGAGCAAACATATCTCCAAAGCATACTGCTATTAAGAACGAAAGAGATATACAGTGCTCAACACCAAGAACAGCCATCATCAGCTCAAGATCTTGATATTCAAAGCTGTTGTTCTTACCTGGTTACCTACCTTTTACCTCTGTGTAAAAACCGAGCTCTGTGTGAACTCAACCAGTTATTCTGACCTGTGTGGGACGAATAAGGACGAAGCTTTGGAACTGTGTGTGAAGAAGCTAGTCAAGAAGAAAGCTTTAACCAATCTGTGTGAATGGTTGAAAGCGACATTCTTTGTATCAATCTGTGTGAACGATACAAGGATAGGTTTGTTTATAATTACGTAGTTGTGTACGCAGTAATTATAATAAACTTTTTACTCCTGTGTGGAGGACCAGTGGACGTAGAGGGGTTTACCTCGAACCACTTAAATTACTGTGTTATTTACCTTCAGCTTTTACTGTTTTAAAATACTGTGATATATTAAGTATACACCAAATACTTCGTTGCTGTATCCACGGCAACTAACTGTATCCAAGACTTCCGCTACGCACTCAGATTTAGATTCCGTACAGTTTGTTGTTTAAACTATTTTTCCAAACTGTATCCAGTATACTTAAGTGGCCAACAAGTGGTATCAGAGCGGTTGATTCTAAAAAGAATCAGTCGTATTTCTTTTTAACCGAATCAGATTCAAATCACTTATTTTCAAAACAGTCTCTTTCATTCCTATATTATCAGTATGGATACTTCTATGATTAACAAAGTCCCTATGTTCTCTATTAACGAATTTGACGACTGGAGAATTAGAATGGAAGCTCATCTTGCAGCAATGCACGAAGAGATGATTTTTGTTATACAGGATGGTCCGATCAAGATCATGAAGGTCAATCCAGCCGCAAGGATTGAGGGCCAAGCCCATGCTGAAATGCTCGAGAAAGAACGCGAGCAATGGACAACAGATGAAAGGAAGCGAGCCAATCTCGACAACGTGGCTAAGAACGCGTTATTTGTCACTCTTGATAAAGGCACGTTCTCAAAGGTAAAGAGCTGCAAAACAGCCAAAGAAATCTGGGATAAACTCAAGTTAATTTGTGAGGGAACTGAGCTCTCAAAAGAAAACAAGATTTCAAAACTTACTCAGCAATTTGAATCTTTTGAAATGAAACCAACGGAAACACTTGAGGAACTTGACCTCAGATTTACTGGTATTGTTGGTGAACTTGAAGCGTTGGGCAAGATTTACACCCAAAAGGAGAAGAACTTAAAAATTTCCAGATCTCTCCCAGCCCGATGGGACATTAAGACCACAGCTATGCGTGTATCCTGTAATCTTAATGAAATATCTACTTTTGATCTCTTCTATGACCTTAAAGCTTTTGAGTATGACATTGACAGAAGAGAGAAAGCTGAAGAATCTCCTTCAAGAACAATGGACTAAATGATGTTAAACACAAGAATACTACCAAGATTAATCATACCCATCATGAATTAATCAAAAACACGGAACGAATCGGACAAAAATGCGAAAACCCCCAAATTCACGAAATTAGGGTTCTAAGGAAGATTACCTTGATTCGCTGGATCAAAGGATGATAACGGATGATTTATTGATGTTATGAACTCAAGAACTTCGTGGATTTGTTCTTCAATAACATGCCTCCTTGATCTCAAAACCTCTGGCCGCGGAAAGAAGAGGTTGAAATGAAAAAATGGGTTGAAACAGGGCTGCTCGGTCAATTATATAGGCAGACTGCCCTAGCGTGCGTTAGCGTGCCGGCAGCGTGCGCTAGCGGGCCGACCATGGTCCAGTCCAGAGGCTCCTGGACTGATCCCTCGCCCAGGTAGCGCGCTAGATGCCGAGCGGCGTGCGCTACGTCACGGTTAGCGCGAACGACGGCCAGAAGCGTGCGCTACCGGCCAACTCTCTGGAGTCCAGAACCACTGGGGCCTCACTGCCCGGCCCAGGTAGCGTGCGCTGGGTGCCGCATAGCGTGCGCTACGATAGCACGCGCAGCCTCCCGGCAGTAGCGTACGCTATGCCGGTCCCTGCCGCGCCCGTCCGGCCAGAGCCCAGCAACCGTGCCGGTTCCTCCCGCAATCGTCCGGCCAGCGCCCGGCTGTCGTGGCCTGACGACTCGATTTCCGAAAACGCACGGAACGAACACGACGAAAAGTTCGCGGACGACATCAACGACCCGAAATGAAAGCATAATGCAATAATTAATCATACGCGACCAAGAAACGGGTCGAGACAACAATTACAGATACGGATACCCGTAACTTTCAAGAAATTACAAAATGGCCCAAAACGCCCGGAAATCACGATACGTGATCGAATAACCAAGCCAAAGTTCACAACACGTCTAACAAAGTTAAACGGACTTACAGGAAACTCGAAACAGCAGTTTCGAACGAGATTCGCAAAAATCGAACTCAAGTGCGGAAAAGTCGCTAAAAAGCACGGAACTCAACAAAACGACACCGAAACGATCTCGGATGTCAAAAAGTGTAGAATTAATCATTCTCAGAATAATGAAACGGTCATGAGCGAGTCATCAAAACGGACTTCCGGCGAAAAAAAAAAGAAATTACCGGAAATCGAAAATTGCGGATATTACATATATATATATATATATATATATATATATATATATATTGGATAGTTGGGTATATGACCCAGCAAGGTTCGATTATTCGATGAATTTATATTGCGTCAAATAACACCAACACTAACTCGTCAATATATTAGTCTAATGTCTCCGTTCGATAATTTAATCAACTAGCTAATCGTAAAGAAAATGAAATAAATCAATTAAAAAAATTAATACCGTTAAAATTCTAATTTAAAATTCGTGGATATTACATAAACGGGTGTTTGGGATTCCAAAACCATCAACCTTGTGGTCAAAAATTGATCGAAATGACATCGAACTGGTCGTTGGGACGGCTGGTGGTATGTGAAAACTTCATTTAAGTGGTTCACCTCCTTCCAAGTCTCCAAATGGCACCAAAATTTGTGAGAAGGTAGCCTTGGATGTTAGGAAGTACTTGTCAAAATTTCACTTGAAGACTTAGTCTAAAAAGTGGGTGAACCGACCTTTACAATGACTGGTCCGCAAGTTGGCAACCGTAAACTCAGGTTTCATCAACTTATCAATCATTGTCAAAGGAACAACATAACATATAAATGTTATCACTTGAGTACGACCATTTGTGAAGACCATCATAGCATCATAAGCCACCTAGGCTAATACTTATGATCATGTATGTATAAGGACTCGGTGAAAAGGGAGGACTCAGCACCATGCTTATGCGAGTCGCTACATTATTCTCTTTAGCATAGGAGGGTGTCATCTCCTAATCGTGCCAAAGAATAGTCTTAAATCAATGAACAGGGCTAAGAAGTATCATTGGGGGGTCTTTGGCGTCACACATGTTTATGAAAATAAGACGGGGATGACATAAATATCATCATCGGTCATGAGCCCTACTCACGACTCCACCAACGTACTTTGGTGTCTTTGATCCAACTAGCTTCTTTGTTAAAAAAAATGATGTCCATGGAAATACCGTGGTATATGGATCATCAAATTGTCCAAACTCCGGACTATTAAAGCCTAAATGTGTCAATGTCCCAATACATCTTCTGGTCTCACAAACCGATGCAAGCCGGACCATATTGACTCATGAATATTTTTCCTTTCACATATTCAATACAAATGATGCATAAGATTTTATTTCTCACAAATCATAATGAGATGCTATGAGTGATACACTTTGCCATATGTATCATTGAGTCATAACATGGTTCAATTGTTACGGAACATATGTGACTAGAAAATGCCATTCGGCATTCAACAACTTGAGAATTATATCACTCATTGATTGTGATGACCTACTCATCATAGTCACAATGGATTTATAATACGAAATCCAAAAATATCATGTTCCTTGAAAATAGCTTAATACGCACTCAATTTCGCTTGCAAAATTTTACAAATATGAGCATAGCGAACACTCTAACAACATAGAGATTTTATACCAGATACGATCAAAATGATCTATCATATTGAGTGCATAACATGGCAAGGTTATATGCCTAAGGGGAAAAATTATGACACAAGAATGGTGTAACACTACCATGCACACGCTCGACCTTCTTATAAGGGTGCGTATTTTGGGCTTTCCCCAAGGAAACTGTTTTTCAACATTTGAAAGATGATAGTTTAGCGTACAACGCATACCAAAAATTGCATCATCTATGGCAGATTCGGCCAAAAAGAGGTTGAAAAATATGTGTCATAAGACCACTTGCAAATTCAAGATGGGAACCAAGTTGGTTGGGACAAAAGTTAGCACAATCGCTGGAAATAAAATTCCGTGCAGCTTGACCTTTGTTAACTAAAACAGCGATAACTCCCTTGTTAGGAAGACTATGGACGAACGGTCAGATGTTATGGAAACTAGAGTTCCGCATCTTTCTATCCATATGTTGTGCACCACACGGATCATTAAACTCAGATCACAATGCATATTTTAATTGGCTGCTTTAGTATTTTCCAAGTTTAGTGAGAAAACAAGGTTGAGACCATATCCAATGGCATAAGTGTTGATGCAAAAAATATGGCAATGACAGCCATAGGTGCGTTTAAACGCAGCAGCGTGTTCGATTTTTTATCTCGATTAATGATCCTTTCGGTAACTCCAATTTGGTAGACTTGCAGAGAAAGTATGAATGTCGGTACAGCTAAGGCTGTTTAAAAACCACTAATTCCGTTTGAACTTTCAAAGCATAAACAAATACCAAGGAGGATGTGCCTAGTAATTATCAAAAGTGTAGATAAAATCCACCAAAGTGCATCAAATCAACCAAGAATTTTAATTCTCAATTTGCAAGTATACGCCATAATAGCCATGTTATATAGATACAACGCGGTGCATCATAATTAAGCATTTTGAACCATGAGACATAATGAATATACCATAACCAACTCGTCTTGACCATCCAATAAGATTGACTAAACATAGTCAAATGTATAAGGCACATGCCTTTACAAGTACTCGGAAAAGTATTCGGACCTATAGTCATACGAACTATAATCGAGGTCAACGAATTCATGTATTTACCGCAATATGCCATTGCTTTACATGTTAACATTCAAGAGAATTACTCTTACATTCTTTCATATATCATATTGCAAGGAGACGGTGCATGACTACACCCACATGCAATATTTTATTTTAATAGAATGAAAGATGGAGTTTTCCAAGTATGGGATTGGGTCAAGACCAACGTGGTGGTCGCTCAATTCAACGTGACAAAATCCGTCATAAATCAATTTTAACCACGACATATCCATCGCAATCGATATTTGTCCCATCTGTACGTCACAAATCCGTGACTAATCATGAACAAGTCATAACTTTACCGTTACCGACAGTGTTCGTTTTATTTAATTGTTGGTTTAAAATCGACAAAACGGCGACGTTAAATCGCACCCAAAATGTGGTGTATGCAACAACCACAAATATCGACTTTCAACAATTATCCGTGACTCCCCCAGGACCGTCACACAGTTTACTTCGACATACGAGAGTGATACCACCTCTCATAGTCTCATCCACCGCAAAGTAGCGTGGGAGATAAAGAACCCAAATACCCAATTCCCCAAAAAAAAATTCCCAAAAGAGATGAATTGAAAAACGCAAACTTTAATAAAATCTTACGGGTACTTGGTTCCATATTTGCTTTGGTCCTTAAACGGGAGCTTCTCTCCATATGAACAACATATTTCCGTGGGTACTCCGTTCTATATTTACTTTGATCCTTGAACGGGATAATAAATATGACTTCTCTCCATATTTTGCACATCATCATGAGCAACATATTTTCCTATATGTCACGTAAAGCATAAACATAGTTAGATTCATAAACATACAAGTTAATGATAAATGAATCATGAATTAGGAAAATAGAGAGTTGAAAAACGCCCGGATAGGGCTACTGGGCTCGATAATTCGGCCGAAAAAGGACTCGAGCGCGGCGATGGAGCAGCTCGGTATTGGATGAGGTCGGATCTCCAAATTTCCTCGTAAAAATCTGCTTCTATTCGGCGGCAGATTCAGTAATCAATATTACTCGGAATACAATCTCCACCGTTGAATTTACAGATATTTGTGTTGGGAAGTTTCTGTCAAAATTTCACATCGATCCAACGGTTAACGAATCGAGAAACCTGATTTTGGTAAGACTGCGTTGTACAGAAAATTTACACACGGAAATTCTCGTCTCTCATTTTTTTTCGATTTCGATAGATTTTGTCTCGACTGAACCTCCAATTGAAGAGGCTTAAGCGGAGCCGTCCTTTTTCTCTCCCCAAATTAATCTCTTTCCTCGCAGTCACTATAGGCACTTTCTCCGTCTGAGTAATATTCTCGGTCCCCGGCCGATGAAGTTTGTGCGGCCATTCAATCAAAATTGACAAACGTATGACGGCTGCTGGCGAATTTCCTAATCTGGTTCAGACTCGACGCGGCTCCACAGATTGGTGCCTTTGCCCGATTGATCAATGCATCTGATTTCTTCGGGTTTGGGCTGGTTTCTTTGGGTCGTGTGTGAGGGTAACCGGGTCGGGCTGTGTTGTTGTGTTTTTTTGCCCTTTCGATAGCGGTAGCGATGGGCCGCATCGCACGGATGCAGTTGGGTTTTTTCGGAGGCCACTACTGGACAGCCAGTGGTTTTGTTATGGTCTGATGCGGTGTATCTGAGGCGAGTGAGCAGTGGAGGCTGCAGTGCAGGTCGTATAAATCAAGTTGATGTACGGGGGACGAAGGCAAAATCCCTTATTTGTTGCTGGGATTCTACCGAAGCTCTGTTGTCGCTTCTTGTAAATCATCTCGTTCATCTTAGGTCGCCCTGCATCGGGAGAAGAAGGGTTGTGCAGTGGGTTGCAGCGGCGGATTTAGGGTTTTGGCTGCGGGAAGGCGGTGGCCGCGGCTAGGGTTGCGGGGTTGGGCTAGACGGCTGGACGCGGGTTTGCAGAAGGAAAATCGGTATTCTTTCTTATGGGACGGTGTAGGGCGCGACGTCTGGAGCAGAGGTTTACCGGAGACTAAGTATCAATGGGTTTCTGGCCGGGGATTGTAGAGTGGGGGCTGGAGTCCGCCGGTGAGTTGCTGCGCGGTGGTTCGCGGGGTAGCAGATGGACGGCGATCGGGGGGAATTTGACCCGAAAAAAAAATCCATTTTAGGGCTTTCAGAAATCGAACGATTTTTTTTTCTTGCTTAGTTGGGAAACTACGTGCTGATAACGTGTTTCAGGAGAAAGTAAAAAGACTGTAAATAGAGTCAATCAATTGCATTCATAACACTGATAGAGGGGCCTTTATATAGGCATTACAATGAGAGTCCTTCCATACATAGGATTCCTAGATAAGGTAAGACATCTAATAGGATCCTACTACCTCTAGAAGGATCTAGAACATTCCATCTATGTATCTACAACCAGTATTAGGTAAGACACATCACGGGAATAATAATTTCCGGAACAATTAGTATATTATTGTTATTACTAAATATATTTATTGGTGTACTATTAAATATATCTATTGGTACATAGAACATTTTTATTATTAAAAACATTTATTGATGTATTATTATTCAATTACTCTTTAAAATATTTATATATATATAAATTGCAATTATAATATTATTTTTGAGAACGAATAATTAAATATAACTCATATCTTTAAATATATGTTTGTTTTTGGACAAATCTTTAAAAATATGTTAAACATTAATAATAAACAACTAATTTTACCAAATACTTTTTGAAAAACAACTATCGCCACTATCGAATAAAGGACTTTAGCTGACGGCAAAAAAGGAACTTGTCGGCTAAACTTGACCTTTAATCGACGGAATTAATGGTGTCTGCTAAAGTTAAACAGACGACCCGTCGGCTAAAGCCTATTATTTAAATAATAAAAAAAACTTTAGCCGGCGGTACGTTCATCGGTTAAAGTCTAAAATCTAAATAATAAAAAAAGAATAATCGTCCGCCGTTCTATCTTTTGTCGTCGGGTAAAGTTTTTTTTTTTTGTAGTGCATAATCAGCTGGTCAAATCGATATATATAATTAGAATTGATGCTCAAATATTAGTAGAAAATTTTCCTACCAAAATTATAGTTACTATTTCTGGAATTTTATATAACTTTTTTAGAACGGTAAACTCACACTCTAATATACTTCTAAATTACTCCTACTTCCACCTATGTCCCAATGGGACTTGAACCCTCGATCGACCGACCTAAAGGAGGGAGAGAATGCCCCTGTGCCGCTGGACCATAAGGCCATTAGTATATTATAAATATATCAATTTCGAAATTATTATGGTAAATATATTTATGGTAATAAAATCATATATATATATATATATATGTGTGTGTGTGTGTGTGTGTGGTATATTAGGAAAATACAGAATTGTTTTTTTATATGTTAATTTTTAAACTTATTAACTAAATAGATTTTATGGTAATAAAATCATATTATATTATTATACTAATATGATATACTCAAATCCAAAATTTTATTGATATATATATATATAGATATATATATATATATATATTCTATGATAATAAATCATATTTGTGGTAGTATTTGTTAAACTCAAAATTATTTTGATTAATAGAATTTATGTTAATAATATATATATATATTTATATTTGTAAATAGATTTCATGGTAATAATATCTTATATATGGTATAGTATTTAAATACGATTATTTTTATTATATATAAATCGGTAAAATTTTGAAACTATTTGTTGTATAGATTTTATGTAGTAAAACATATCTATGGTATATTCATTAAAAAGAAAATCATTTTGAAAAATATCTATCTATACTTTATGGTAATAAAGTCAAAATTTTAAATTGGTAAATTATTTTCAAAATATCTATCTATCTATATATTAATTACACAATTATTTCGATCAATAGATTTTATGGTAAGAAAATTACATTTATGCTATATATATATATATGTGTGTGTGTGTGTGCGTGTGTGTGTGTGTGAGAGTTCAGGTGAGAATGCAATTTAAGTTAAGAAATAAGAATGAATTTCATCCATATATCTTGATAAATGGATGGCCTAGATTTATTCTCACAAAAATTTGATGCATATAATACAATATTTTAATGTATGGATATTTTGATGCATATAATGCATATTTTAATGCATTGCAATTTTGATACACGAAATGCATATGTTTTATGCCTAATTAGTACAAAACTCATGCATATTCGCAATTCGCACGATAAGAACCTCTCTCTCTCTCTCTCTCTCTCTCTCTATATATATATATATATATATATATACACACACACACGTGCGTTCTGGTGAGAACATATTTTTAGTTAAGAAATAAGAATATATACATACCATTGATTTAATTAATTTTAATGATCCAGATTAAATGCATGAAATGTAGAAAGTATTCTTTCCATATATTAGTGATAATTTACCAAATTAGGAATCAGTCATTACATGCAATCAAGGGTTGAAATGTATTACTCCCTCCATCCGCCACTCATGTGCAATAATTTCCTTTTCCGTCCGTCCGCAACCTTTGTGCATTGTTTATTTTTGGCAAATTTTTTAACCACAAGTGGGCCCCTTACTCTACTCATAACACATCATACCAACTAAATCAACTGAAATATTAAAACTCGTGCCGGTCAAAACAATGCACATAATTGACGGACGGAGGAAGTATTATTTTCAAATAAATCTAATTCTCATGTGATCTCCTCTCTCTCTCTCTCTCTATATATATATATATATATATATATATAAGGAAAGTGAATATGAGGCTAAGCTTACATGCGAAACATTCTAAAATAACGTCGTTTAACAAGAAAACATTAAAACAACCTAATTTGTATTATGTTCCTTCACTATATTAGTGTTTCCCCTTAATTGCATCATAACATATTTAAAGTAGGTTTTCATATAATATATGCTTCTTTTACATCATATTATTGAGTGTTTTATATTACCTAACCAATTCACTTTAATTTAAACAATTGTTTGTTTAAATTCACGATTAAAAAGTGTTGCATTACTCATGCATTGGGTTCACCCTCATATTTTGAAAAAAAAAAATTCAATCCAATTGAGACAACCTCATACTCTCTCTCTCTCTCTCTCTCTCTCTCTCTATATATATATATATATATATATATATATATATATATATATATATATATGATCAAATGAGAATGATTCTTATCCTGCAAATTGCGAATATGCATGAGTTTTGTAGTAATAATGCATGAAATATATGCATTTCGTGCATCAAAATTGCAATGCACTAAAATATGCATTATATGCATCAAAATATCGATGTATTAAAATATTGCATTATATGCATCAAATTTTTGTGAGAATAAGTTTAGGTCATCCATTTCTCAAGATCTATTAATGAAATTTATTCTTATTTCTTAACTTAAATTGCTCTCTCTCTATATATATATATATATATATATATATATATATATTTGTACACATACACGTGTGTGGGCGCGCGCTATGGTAATAAAAAAAAATTAATGGCATATTTGGTAAATATGAGTGTACTTCAATATAGATTTTATGGTAATGAAATTTTCTTTATGATGTATTAATTAAATATTATTTCTTTATATATCTACTAATTTACTATAGACTAGACATGCAGAACCCATGCTACGCACGGGCTAAAAATCTAATTGTTAATTGTGTATTTTTTCTGTATATTGGCGAGTGTATACTTAATTATTATTTAGTATGTTGTATGAAATGTTTTAACTTTCTTGTATAAAAATTTAAAAGTGTTTGATGTTGTTTTGGTTTTGTGGTGTTGTATTTTATATATGGGTTTTTGGTTATTAAGTTGTGATGGCTTTGTTTCTTTTGGTTTATTACTTATTTGCATGATAAAAAATGGCTTTATTTCTTTTGGTCTATTACTTAGCCCTACAATACTTGTCCATTAGATGGTTTTTGCATGGTAATATGAAGCACACAGGGTCTATCTAATTGGTTATAGTTTAATGTGCGTTAAATATTTTCTTTATTAAGTTTGTAAGTTAAAGTTTGTGTAATAATGTATATATAATAATGCCATATAAACTGTATAAAAATCGTTACAAACCTTTTTAACTTCATCTCATTTTATTGTACAACTAATTTCATTGAAAATTAACATTGAAGTCTAACTAATATTAATAAATTTATCAATAAACTCAATTCTAAATAGCCAACTAAATGAATATTAATTAACACACTATTAATAATTCCTAAAACCTTTGGACTCCACTATTATGTCTTACACTTACTTTTTTTAATTTACAAATGTGTTTGAGCAAAAATTATGTACTTTTTCTTTTATATTCATTATTCAAGTTGCATGCTTACATAAACTAATCATGCTAAAAAGTATAATTTAACCATTTAAATGTTGTTTTACGTACATGCTCGTGCACATTTTCTTTAATCAATTCGCATATGTGAGTTACATCAATAGAAAACACACATAAATTACTTGTATATGAAAATGCATTCACATAATACATATATCTATATATATTGCATTAGGTTAAATCATCAATTATTCTTGCAACCTTTTCAACTTCATCTCATTCCATAACCGACTTTTAATTCTATACTAATTACTAAATATCATGTGATAAATTCCGTCAAGCCTTGCACTTCCATCTCGATGTTGTATATACTTCACATTAAATGCACCGGTTTTGTTTTTCGATAAAAGTTTGAACTTTTGCTTATGTTTAAAACTCAACTTTGTTATTTGATATTATAATTTACAAACGGATTTAAGTCAAAATTATGTATTTTTTTTTCCTTTTTATTCATTACTCAGTGTGATATTTTTAATATGTCATATTTTGCTATTATGGCAAACTCATTTAATGGGCGTAAATATTGGTTTCTCACTAATGATTCTACCTATAGAAAACGAAAACACTTTGCGATGCGTGGACCTTCTTCTTTTCAATAATAATTCAATTGCACACGATAAATTCATTCTAATATTTCTCAAAGAGCATTCGAAAGCAACTACTTACATAAACTAATCATGCTAAAAAGTATCATTTAACCATTTAAATATTACTCTACATACATGCTCGTGCACATTTTCTTGAATCGATTCGCACATGTGAGCTACATCAATAGAAAACGCATACAAATTACTTGTATATGAAAATGCATTAACATAATACATATATCTATATATATTTTTATCTATAACAATCACCTAAATATGTAAGAAACAAAAAAAATAGTTGGTATCCCAATCTTTGGTTCCATTTGTGTGAGCATGCATGATCTTGTGTGATTTTCATGGTACCTGCGTATGATAACTAAATTAAGAGAAAAAAGAAGACCAAGTTAATTACAAAGATCTAAAAGATGTGTGAATCATCTCCAAAATGTTGTAAAAGAGAATTTACATACCGCTACCAACAATCAAAGATCTAAAAGATGTGTGAATCATCTTCAAATGTACATACTAAATGTGATTTCGGCCGGTTTATATAGGCATGAATTAGGTTAAATTATTAATTATTCTTGCAACCTTTCGCAACCCTTGCACTTCATCTAACCGACTTTTAATTCTATACTAAATGCCATGTGATCAATCGGCAACCTCGCACTTCATCTCCTTTCATGATTGTATAGTTATTATGAGCTGCATTGAATTAGGCATTATTATCTTGTCTCTTCTATGCAACTACTAAACGACTCCAACTTGGTTCTAACTCTAAAAACTTTATCATTATAACTCCATATTAAATTTAGGGACTATTTTTTTATGTATTACAAATCGGTACGTATTAGTCTGTTAGATGATCCAAAATGATATTTTTCTGAAAAAACTTATGTGAATTTTGATTACAAAAAGTAATATATTTATAGTATATCAGTTAAACACAAAAACAAGTTTTATGATATATGTACACATATAAAATTCAAAATAATTTTGTTAATAGATTATATGGTAACCAAATCATATTATGGTATATCAGTTTAAAACAAATATAAGTTATCTATATTAATTCCAATATTTTATGTTTTTTTAATAAAGTCATATTTTTTATATATTAGATATATGAATTTATTTTATTATATGTATATATATATATATATGTATATTATGAAATTACTTTGATATATAAAAAATTTGGTATTAAAATCATATTTATGGTATATTTGTTAGATAATTATTTTGATACTAATATTTTATTGTAATAAAATCCATATTTATGGTATATTAGTTATAAAAATTATTATATATATATTCCAAAATTTATTTTGATAAATTAATTTTATATTTATAAAATCATATTTGTGGTGTATTCAATAGATAAAAAGTTATTTTATATATAAAATTTATGGTAATAAAATTATATTAATGATATATTATTTAAATACGAAATTACTTTGATATATGTATATTAATAAATAAATTATGGTAGTAAATATGATGTTATATATATATATATATGTATATATATATAATACCAAAATATATTCCAAAATTATGGTATGTTGTTCCAAAATTAATTTGGTATATATACTTTAGTAACCAAACGCATATGTTCCACGGTGCAGGATCTAAAGAACGATCATAAAAATGCACATTAGACAATACGAGGGAATGTTGGTTGAAGGGCATATATGTACTATAAAAATTTTTGCCGTTGCGTATATGAATGATAAATAAAAAACCACAATAACAAATGATTATTTTTTCGTAAATTTTTTTCTAGATGCACCTTTATAAAAATTAATATCGCCTCACACAAGCACAAGGTCAATCGTAGAAACACTGAGTCAATCCAAGTCGTATTCTCTAATCATGAATTATATTTGAATGTAGGGGCACATGTGATGCTATTAAGAAATAGACCACTCGATAATATTATATAATGTGACGAGACTTCTGATTACGAAGCTTGATATACACATACTCGAATGTAAAATTCTCATAGGTGGGTACAATTTTAATTCATTGGATAACCTTAATGTCACTCGATCTTCAAATACCGTTCAAAACACAACAGAGGCAATTTTCTCTTATGGTTTCCTATTCTAGGATTATAAATAAGAGCCAAAGACAATCTCTCTCTCTCTTTCACGTCGGGCTATACCTTACGAATCCGATGATGAGCTATATATGACTGTCACTTGAGTGAGTCAGTGACTATACCTTAGAGATGGAAGGCATTCACACCAATTATAACTCAAAAAGCAACCAAAAAAAAAATATATATAACAAATAGGTACTTGAAAATATATAAAGTTTCATGTGGTATGTTTTGTAGTATAAAATTATATTGGTACAGTACATTTTTTTTCATTTTATATTACACCTCATGCAGGGGCCAAGCACTGGTCAGATAACAGAACTAACCGCTGATACCCAACAAGACCTCAATATTTGGTGAAATAAGACACAATTAATACATAATAATCCCCAAGAAAAAAATTACAAACCCGCTTCTTGATTCCCTATACACCCAATTAAATACAACAAAACCACCCTTCCTCACCATTAAAACCAACAAGCTTCGACTAACCTTGTACAGCCAGTGCTTGCAAGTGCTCAACAAACACTTGCAAGCTCACATCATCCGTGAATATAATCTCCGACCCTTCAACGTGACTCGAATTTTGGGTAACGGATGGATTCAACTTTGCAAGAAGAATCCTCGCCAAACTTCCATGTTGATCGCACTTAATAACTTTCGGCACGGGAATCCTTTCTGCCACCAATTGCTCGGCATCCAGCTCAGGCGCTTCCAATAGTTTACTAAGACTCTCATGGCTAGGGTCCCTGTCGTAACCCATCTTTCTCCATTGTGCAATTTTAGAACCATAATGAATAACGACATAAAAAAAAGAATCAAAAAGTAGAATCACGTCGGGCGAGATAGAACATACGTCTAAAACAACTGGAATAGGCGGTCCATCGAACGAATATTGAAAAAGAGTCGGCTGGACCATGATAAGAGAATTTACAACCCCCTCACGATTTAATATTACCCGGAAATAAGCCGTCTCATCTGGTGTACTATTGAAAACGTCCATAAACTGCGATCTCCTCAAGTAGTACATAAATTGTGGGTACAGTGAAAAATTGGTCGAGAGACGGAAGGTGGATGGGTCTTCCTGGACATAGTCCCCAAATTTAGATGCGAAGCTAATCAGCGTCTTATCGAGCCATCGGATAACATCCTGAGCGAAAATTTTCTCCATCTTATGGATCGCGACTCGGGCCATAACCGAAGCCGCCACTTCTTGATCGAAACCCGAAATAATTTCCGGTGAATCTTTTGACACCCATCTCCTTGCGGTGGTGGTCACCCTTTTACGAATGCTCATGTTACTGTATCTATATCGTGTAATGAATTGTATAAAGAACGCGGACCCCGGTTGGGCTTTTTGTTCGTTCCCAATTTCGAAAAAGAAAGCAAAACATGTTTTGTTTGTGAGTGTGCCTATTTTCCAAATGTGGGTCCCGCCTTCGCCGATCGCCTTATCGCTCACCGAATCGTTTTTCCTGTGGAGAGAGACGCAAGGACCGAGGGCCCCACAAATTTTCACATCCTTTGTCGTTACAATTTCCATGGTCGCATCGAAAAACATTTTTAAGTTCCTGTCGCAGTCATGATCGAACACGTGGCGCAGGCACTTCACGAACTGCTCGGATTCGAACGACTCGGCTAATATCATGAAACCACCGGAATTTTCGACTGGGATTTTCAATTCAGATGCCCCAACTTGATCCAGAGAGCATGCGAACAAATCAAGAACGATGGACGTGTCGGACAATCTGCGAGATATTTGCTTGTAAAATTCGCTAGATTTTTTGTAGTGTAGAGCGTAACCGCCATTGAGGTCACGATGGGTTCTAATTGAGTTGGCAAGATCTGAGTTGACAATCTTTCCCGGGCCGACTGTTGCGGGTCCCGACGTGAAGACCATTATACGGGAACCAGTATTTATGAAGCAACCTTCTAGAAGCCCAACAGCTACTGATATTGCAACGCCTGTAGAACGAAGAGGGCGGTGTCCTGGGTTGACCAAAGGGTGGGAGTGGATATCTTCAATTGCTGTTGTGATGTTGAACTCACATTCGGACACCGGTAATAGGAATCCTTGTTTTTGTAGTGATGATGTCTTTCCAAGAGACTGCTTCATGTGATGGAGACCTAGAAACTGTTTGACCTGAGAGTAAAGAAGGTCTGCATTTACTTTAAATGGACATATAAAAGAGCGTGGGGGGTGGGGGAAGCAACTAGAGCAAGTGAAAAATGTCGGTTTATTTAGGAATTCTATAAGTGCTCTATGATTAATCCTAACATCATGTGCCCCGACAGGATTTTTAAACATACCAAACAGGATTTGAGCTCTATGAAATCTTTTGGAAGAGAAAAACAGAACAAAAACAAACCTCAATGCAATTTCTCCTGCAACTATCCAATATTCACTAGGGACCAACCAGCATTATAAGTCTTACTATTCTTATTTGACAACTTTACTAAGCAATTACCTCCCGTCCTTTATTGTTTAATGTTAAGACAAGCCAGCCTGAGTAAAATGTTATTAATTAATTGAAACATTACAGAATTTTGGAAAATTTTATAAAAGGCAAACCTGCCAACCATTTTAAAAAAGAAGGGAGTGTATCACAAGAATACCGGTTTTATTCCGCCAAAAACAACTACAGCCAGCATCTAGAAATATATATCTGATATCTATCTCAACCTCCTAGACGATCAAAGCAGTCTGAGCTCATCCATCCCTACACAAAACAGTCTATTTTGAATCAACGCTCCCATAATCTACAACGTCGACTGTTACTGCACAATTCACATGTGAAAGGGTGTACAGCTGTTTTGCTTCCAAGCAAATACTAATCACTATTTGATAACAAAACTAAAAAGGCAAGAAATACACTCAGAATATCAAGCCCCAATTATCTCAGTAAGCTTATGATAGCGGTGTAACCGAGTGGAATCTATGCATTCATTTTGATTTGCAAGGAAATATAGAAGGCAACAACATTATGTATCTACTAAAACGGAATATTTTATTCTAAAATGAAATATTTCAATCTCTCTTAATTGTACTATAAACCGCATATATATTAGATAGTATACCAATTCAACCTAAAGTAATAAACTATAAGAACCATTCTCAACTTCATATTACAAGCATTTCACTTGCAAAAATCCCATATATTTGTAAAATATTATACCTGTTCAGATGAAACCTCACGCTCGCCATGGAATACCACAACCCTTAAACACTCCGAGAACCCCAAATCATATACCCTCACCATCGCATCAAAAACCACCAGACCAACCAAAGCATTCTCCGGCAATCTTGTAATCACATGTAGCAGCTCACTCTTCAGCGCCCCTAGCTCCTCCTCTGACGAGCAAGCATCAATTACAAGCACAAATGCTGGTCCAATTCCAACCCCACCCCCAGACCAATCCAAGCCTAACCCCGAGCTGGAATATGCAGACACACTCGAAAACGAACTATTATTCGATCTCAATCCTAACGGCGCACTGGCACTCCTTCTTGGGCTGGAATCATAACCCGAAACCTGGCCCGAGCCTAAGCGATACTCAACCGTGCTGTAAGTGGGGAAAAGCTCCGCAGGGATATTGTTCTCGTTTATATGCGCGTACGATTTCGGAAAAGGGTTTTTCCGGTAGCAAAACGAGCAAGCCCAGATTTTGGATGTGTAATCGACGCGGGAGTAAGGGTTCAAAACGGCAGGGCAGCCGGAGCAATTGAGGGATTCGTAAGGGAGGATAGGCAGCTCGTTGAACGCCATTAATGGAGTTGACATTATTGATAGTGGCACCACTAGAGATGAGACCTCGGATTTGGAAACGGGCCATGAATGCCATGACCAACGCAAACCCTCGATCGCTTCCAATTCGGAGAAATCCATTGGCGACGGAAAAATCAGGTGGATTTCATCAGGATCGGAGGGACTGATGAACCCTAATCAAAATATAAGAAACAGGGTTCTTCAAACTTTTCCTGATTTCCTGATACTCGAGGGTCAAGGGGTTTGAATATGCAAAATGGTCGATTTTGATTTTTAAATCTCAAATACCAAATTATAGGGCTGAGATTTTTACTCGAAGAACCCAATTTTAATAAGAATCGAACCGAAAAATTTAGTTTCGGTTTCGATTTTTTTATTACTAACCGATTTCGGTTCTTAATTCGGTTTCTTTTTAATAATTCGGTTCCGGTTCCGGTTCCTGTTTTATGATGTTAGAAAAAACCGATTTGGAACAGATTCTATATATATATTATATACATAATAATAAAAATAATATTATATATAAATTTTTACATAATATAGGTATTAAATAAAGCAAATTAAATGTATTTTGTTCAAAATATTACACATTAAATTCGGTTTCTACTCAAAATTCGTTTTTTTTTTTACAAAATTCGTTTTTTTTTGCTCAATTCAGTTCCTAAAAGAACCGAAAACTCGGTTTTTACACATTAAATTCGGTTTCGGTTCCTAATTCGATTCCTGAAAAAAAAGTGGTTAAAAACCGAATCGATTTATGTATTTAAAAACCGGTTCCGATTCTTTAGTTTTTTACCAAGAACCAAACCAGTCCCAGCCCTACCAAATTATATTATATTTTTTCGACTCTTTTTTTTTTTTTTTACTCCATTCTAATAGAAATTATATATATCATATTTCATTCTTTACCGAAAAAAGTGAAATTCTACAATATCGTATGATGTTGATTTCTCATTATAATATATAAATATATAATTTAATTGGGGAAACAAAAGAAAAATGTTAAAACTCTTTTAAGATTCGATCAATATGATAGTTGTGGCATTTAAACTTATATACATTGTACACATCAAATTTTGTATGTTCTTTTTCAATAGTTTTGTAAGAACGAAGTATATTTCACTTTAAATTCGTATATCTGACTTTTAAATTTATATACATTATACGTATCAAATTTGTATACGCTTTTTCAATAGCTTTGTAATAACAGAGTATATTTCACTTTAAATTTGTATATATTTATAACAATGAGCATTTATAAATTAATTCAGTTTAATTTGTTCCGATTCAGTTTTGGAATTCCCAATCCAAACACAATCCAAATTACTTCGTTTCTGTTTGTTTTAGGTATTTTTGGCTTTGGGATTTTTTCGATTTGGTTTTTTACCTTCGAGAATGATTGACCAATCGATTTTTGGGTTCGTCACAACCTAGATAGGATAACAATTTTCTTCCACTTCCTAAAACTACCCATCCACAACCCATTCAATCTATTATTTCTCGGTTCTTTTATTTCTATACTATATTCACAACTCAGATCAAACTAAAATATCTTATTCTATTTATTTATTTTATTATGTAGTAATATCTAATATCTTTTTAAATCTTGTAATAGATAAATAAAAGAATATTTAAAAATAAATTTGTGAATTTTACATGAAAAATCACAATAAAAGAAAAGAAATGCCATACAAAATTAAAATTAAACTTCAAACTAAACCTCGCTTGTTATAGTTGCATGACGAAATAATATTACAAACGCATAAGATGAAACTTACATGTTTAATTACCATTGCTGGATTTTTGCCATATGTGCTCGACCAAATCATGTTTACGGGCTATGTGGGCTTATCTATTACGAAGTTGTGCCATGTTAGTCATGCATGTCGATAAGTTTGCAACTTGTATAGTAGCAGGGCCGTTTCAAACAATTGAGAGGTCATGTTCAAATCTTAAAAATACCCCCTTACTTTTATCAAATTGGACATCTAAGTGACGGAGTTTTACAAAAAAAATTCGGGGGACCAAAATCATTAACAAATATTGACAATAATTAAAGATAAAAAGAAGTAAATATTAATTAAAAAAATGCTATAACTACAAACAAAACTATATTTCTAAAAAAAACTATTTTAATTCATCAATATAAATTCGGTTAAGAACTCAAAATCACAATATTCTTAAAAAATAAAGGTAAATTTAATTAATTTTGGTTTTAAAATGCTAGACTTATTTTTTGGAAATTTTCAAATATTTTTTCAATTATTATTTCTAAAAACAATATATTTTTTAGTTAAATACATTTCAAAAGCAATATAATATAATATATTTAATTTAATCAGGTTTCTGTAATGTTATAAAAAAAACACTTGTCCTAAACAAAACAAAAAATAAGTCAATAGAAAAGAAATTACATGAACAAACCAAAAAAAAAAAAAGGAAAACAATTAAATGTGGCATGTGGGGATCGAACCAGGTTTCAGTGCACTCTACTGCGCTTTCAGCTACCACTGTGCCATGCCGAAAATATTGAATATAATTACAAATATCTATATATAAGGGTTTCGTTATTATTCAAAAACAAACATTGGGCTTGGGCCCTGTGCAGTAGCACAGCTTGCACAGGCACATGAACGGCCCTATATAGTAGAGTATTGAAAAGGTTTCGTCATCGTCTTCTACCAGTCTTATTTTTCTTTTTTCTTTCTGCAATTTGTAGGTTTATCGTTTTGAAACTGTGGGATCATAATACTATCTTCTACTATCATATTATGCATAATGGTACATGCCATCATATAGGGGCGGAGGGAGGGAGGGTCTAAGGGGGTCCACGGACCCCCCGGCGGATGGAAATTCCCTTATAAAATAGGGGAAACTATATATATAATTGTTCTACCTCCATAATTTTTATAATTCCGGATCCTCCCGAATAAATACTCTGCTTCTGTCATTGCCATCATAATACTTCCGATAAAAGATATAGGCATTTGATAAAAAATATACTAGTGTAGAACTCCAAAAAGTCGCTGAGCATATTTTCTAGTAGCATATTCCTGATATTGAGCATTAATCTTGTGCTCTTAGATTGTAGGAGAAGAAATTGACTTCACAAATGAAGCACAGTTTGGATATATGCCATTACTGAGAAAAAACCAAATCAAACCAAACATACCCAGTATATCCCGTTCAGAGCAGGATTTTGGGAGGGTAAGATGTACGCAGACCATGCCCCTACTTATTACGGTAGGGAGGCTGTTTCCGTGAAAACCCCCAGCTTAGTGCACAGCAGAATATTGAGTGATAAATAAAAAAAAAAACATATGATTCTAAAAAGCTCGATACCATACCTGAGCCCATGGATTAATCCACATGGAACTTACCTAAGCGGATTTTGGCTACTTCACTCCCGATGAACGCTGCTCTAACAGAAAAGAGGTTGGCTCAACGCACAGCTCCCTGTCAAAAATACACCACACGTAAAGACAATAATATAAAACAAACAATAAAAGTAAAAAAAAATACAATGCTCTAGGTCAAAGCTAACCGAGACAACCCAACCCTGAGGCTCTCAACTACAGCACCGCTCCCTACAAAAGAATCCACAACTCTGATCTAGCGCCTCCAAGCGCACCTATCAACAGTCATGGTCTCGGAAAGGTTTAAGGCCTTCAAATCTAATCTCAGCTGCTCCTCCCACGTCCTCTTCGGTCTGCCTCTCCTCCTCTCCCCAACAACCAATAAATTCTCGACCCTCCTCACCGGAGCAGATGCCTGCCTCCTGCGGACGTGGCCAAACCATCTCAATCTCCCTTCCCTAACTTTCGCTGAAATGGGCGCCACTTCCAGCGCATTCCTGAAAACCCCGTTCGCGATTCTATCTAACATTGTGCGACCACATGACCAACGTAACATTCTCATTTCAGCCACTTCCAACTTGATCTCCAGCGAGTTCTTCATCGCCCAACATTCGGAGCCATACAACATTGCAGGTCGGATTGCCGCTCTATAGAATTTACCCTTCAACTTTAGAGGGACTTTCTTGTCGCACAGGACCCCTGTCGCTGCTCTCCACCTTAGCCACCCCGCCTTGATGCGATGAGTGACATCATCTTCACACTCACCTTCCTTCTGAATGATCGAACCCAAATACTTGAACTTATCCGTACGGGGTACGATCTGATCCACAATCATAACCTCTACATCTTCCTCATTGGCCTCACCACTAAAGTTACACCAGAGATATTCGGTCTTAGACCGGCTCACACGCAAGCCCTGGGATTCTAACTTAGACCTCCATAGCTCCAACTTCGAGTTCACCTCCCCCCTCGACTCCGCCACTAACACAATATCGTCAGCAAAAAGCATGCACCACGGGACGCCATCTTGTATCCCCCGCGAAATGACGTCAATGATTAGAGCGAAAAGAAGAGGGCTTAGCGCCGACCCCTGGTGTAGCCCTACCTCAACCGGGAAATACTGGGTGTCACCAACTGGGGTCCTAACGCACGTCCTAACTTGGGAGTACATGTCTTGGATCGCCCTAACGAACGGTAGCGACACCCTCCTCTCTATTAGGCTCCTCCAAATAACATCACGCGGAATGCTATCATAAGCCTTCTCTAGATCTATGAACACCATATGGAGGTCCTTATGCTGCTCTCTAAACTTCTCCATAAGGCGTCTGACGAGATGAATGGCCTCAGTCGTGGACCTCCCCGGCATGAAGCCAAATTGGTTCTCTGAGATCTCAACTTCTCTTCTAACCCTGCATTCCACCACTCTTTCCCAAAGTTTCATAGTATGACTAAGGAGTTTAATACCCCTATAGTTACTACAACTCTGAGCATCGCCTTTGTTCTTGAAAAATGGCACGACAATACTATGCCTCCACTCCGTCGGCATCTTGGAACCTCTGAGGAGGATATTGAACAGCTCTGCTAGCCACTGAACTCCGACTTCTCCCAGACAAAGCCACACCTCAATAGGGATCTGATCCGGGCCTACAACCTTAGCTCTCCCCATTTTCATTAGGGCACCCTTCACTTCCTCCTTGCTGATGCTCTCACAGAAACTAAACGAACGAGTAGAAGATAGACTAACTCCTTGCACCACCGAGTCACTACCCCTAGCCTCATTGAAAAGTTCGAAAAAATACCTATTCCACCTCTCCTTAATAGCCACCTCTTTCACTAACACTTGGCCCAAATCATCCTTAATAAATTTAACGGGACCCATTAGTGAGACAATATCTTATATTATTTTCATTATCATTCATGTCTTGATTAATTTCTGGTGCTCGACCTTCCAAAATAACATTAAAAACAATAGACATGTGAAGCACATTGGTATCGGTGCTCGAACCTTGTGCTCAAAAGAACGCATTGTTCGAAATAAAACGCAGCGGAAGCGAAGTTGTGGAAAATTTAATAAAAGTGTTTTATGCATTCACGAGTACAAAACCTATTTAGTCATTCTAATTAATTAACTATTGAGATTAATAAGCAATTTAGATATTATTTATTATTAAATAAATAGTATTGTTGGTAAAATTAATATCTTAATCAAGGTCAAAAGATCATAGGATATTTATCACTTGAAGCGTAGTAGTTGCTATCTTGATCTCTCCCTCAAAATCTTCTAGAGTATGATCCCGCCTTAATCCGGACGTTGTGTGGGCAACGAGCTACCGAATCTTTCTTGAACTTCAATGAGGGATCGGCTCGGCCGAAATAATGTTCCTCACAACTCTCGATTTTTCTTTTTCTTCAAGTAATTCCGATTTGTAGCAAGAATTAAAGTGTTATCTCAATTGGGAATCAAAGACACAAGTCAGGATCCACAATTAAACACTTAGAAGAAAACAATCGAAATGCCCTGTGTAGGATATGTAGTGCATGGCCGAGCCCCCCCCCCCCCCCCAAGTTCTATTTATAGGCTTTGTACTACTCTAGTGATCTTAATGAGGATTAGGGTTAAGACTCCTACTGCAACCCAATTTTTCATATTAAGACTTTCTATAGTATGGTTGAATTCACTAATATCAATTCAATATCCACTAACGAATTAATATTGCACTTCCAATTCAAATTCTAATTTACGAAATCAGGCTCCTTATTTAAATATATTATTTCTCTTGTTTAAGATATGACAACTTTAATTAATTAATTTTTTATCCAATAGTAGTACCACTCCAACCTTATTATTATATCCAAATTAAATCCACTTGCAGGTTTTAATATAATAATCATTATCGAGCTCCTCAAGGGGACATCATCAACTCGCACGAGTCGGGACACGATTTCTAGTTATAATATTAATTATCATATAAATAATATTATTGCCCAAGGTACGAAGCATATTGAGTCAATCACTGTGACTCTCATCCATGGTAAATCAAATCAATAAATATTATAAATATATAATTAAATATTATATACTTAGAATTAAGAAATGATAATTTTTCGAGATTTACGTTTTTCTTAAAGTCAGTACAGAAGACACTATCTCACTGCGATCCAGTTCAACATAGGCAAATACGCTAATGCATCTAATAGTCAAGACCAACTAATTTCAAGCATACATTACAACCTTTCATATAATTCATCTAGTAATTATATAGGTTTTTGAATTATTATATTATTTTATAAGGCACCAATAATGTGATATTCCATGTGACACCAACACACAACATTATCTATAATATAAAATAATTAGACATCACATTTGCATAACTATAACGTGAATAAATATGCAAAATATGTTATTAAATGAAATTAATATTCTCATAGATAGTCACAGGAAAATAAGGTAATACACGTATAAAATATATTTTGCATTATACAATCCTATACCACGCAGAAGATAAGAGAGATATCGAAAATATGAGAAAGAGACAATCATGGTTTGTGTATGAGATTCAGGATTTTAGTAAAAACAATACTTTTAAAAGTAGGTATTTACAGGATTTCTTTTAATCTGAATTTTTGTTTTAAAATGAATTTGAAAATATTCACACTAACAAAGATTGACAGATATTTGCTCCGAGTATATTATAGCTTGTCTTGCTTGGGTTTCTTTGCCAACCAATTCTTCCTTCTTTTGTAGTTAAATTTTATTTGTAGACATTGGAGGGGTTGGTTGAAAGTTGAGTCAATTGTCTATTTTTTAATTTGTTTACGCAAACCATGTTTGTCTCTTTCTGACATTTTCGAGATCTCTCTTATTTTCTGCGTGTTAGGATTCTATATTGTGCAAAGTATATTTATGCTTACCTTATCTCGTTGTAACTAGCTATGAGAATATTAATTATATTTAATCACATATTTTACATATTTATTGACATTATGATTATGCAAATGTAATGTCTAATTATTTTATATTGTAGATAATGTGGTGTGTTGGTGTCACACGGAAGATCACATTATCAGTGCCTTATAAAATAGTATAATAGTTCACAACCTATATAATTACTAGACACATTATATGAGAGGTTGTAATGTATGCTTGAGATTAATTGGTCTTGACTATTAGCATGCATTAGCGTACTTACGTACGTTGAACTAGATCGTAGTGAGATATATAGTGTCTTCTGTAGTGACGGTAATGTTGTGTCGAGATTTATACACCTCAACAGGCGATCGGCACAAAGACCGGGCGACCGAACCAGAGTCAAATAGACCAAGGCAGACTTGCCGATCGAAGGACCCAGAACAGGACCCAGCGCCGAGCGATCGACTGCCACGACGATCGTCTTCCGGCAACTGGCGATCGTCCCAAGTGCCCGATCATGGACGACCGCCTCATGCCACGTGAAGTCAACATCCGCCAAGTCTGCGAAGGCCGAAACTCGGAATAGAGACCCACATGCTGGTCCGGAAAAGGCGCCGCGTGATAAGGCCCTTTGACCCCAGCCTGTCATCATCTTCTCACCTACCGACAGACCCGCCGAAAGGTCCAAGGTGGGACCTCCCGAGACAGCGACAAGAGACGCGTGTTGTCCTCTCATTGGTTCGCACAGCTGGCTGCCAGCAGCAGCAGCGGATTTTAAAGCAACCAACCCATGTGCTACAGACGATCGCCCCCTTATTATAATACAGGAAACACGATCGCCCGTCAGGAGGAAGACATCTCAGCTCCTCCTATAAATAGAGGATTTACAGCTTTCGGAAAGGGCTCTCTCTGGGTTTTGCTTCTCTATCTTGGCCACGCTATAAACTTCGGACATCTTTCTATCTCTCACTCTCGAAACCTCTTAACCAAAAGACGGTCGGCAGAAACGAGAACAAGAACTCATAGAGCTTCAACTCTAGTTCTTCCGGCAATCATCAGCACTCAAGAACTAGATAACTATGGACTTTTACACTCATTGTAATTGTACTCTTACATTAATATTTGTACTCCAACATATTCGTATTAATAACATCTCGCGAGAGCATTCAAGCCCGGGCCTAACAAACCCGGCAAATCTTGTGTTATTTACTTCCCCACGGACGTGCTCTCGCATTTTGTTTGTTACTCATCCATTCCAGCAATATCATCTCCGGATAATATTTTGGGTAACAACAATTGGCGCTAGAAGAAGGGCATCTTAACCTTCATTTTCATTCCGACCGTCTCGAAGAACACTCACTGTTCTCCGGGGCATATACTTGAAGAAACACTCACTGTTCTTCAAAGAAAAACCTTCAGATTCATGACGTATGCCACCACATCGAAGAGATCCACTCTCCGATCCGCCGGACGCCTTATTCCGGCTCAATCCGAGCCCCAACCCACGGCGGAGGGTAGCCGCGGCGGCGCGAGACTCTCGATCCCGCCCCCGAGGGACGGCCCTAGCCTCTCGCTCGACCAGTTCCAAACAGCGGAACAGATCGAGGAGGCCATAGCCATCCTACGGGAGCGACGGAGAGCATGCGGTACGCCCACTATTACCCCATCAGCCATCCGCCGCGCGAGCAAACGGAAGCTCAAGGGGTTACTCGTCGAGCAATCGTGAGGAAGCCCCGGTTCACGAGCAGAAGCACTCGCGAGGCGGGACAGTTTCGTTTTCAGTCGCCTAGGAAGCGACCCATCATGGCGACCGGGGTATTCTGGTCCCAGTCATGAGACGACGGAGCCCGAATCCGTAACCAGGAGTTCAGCTTACCCAACTCCCAGAAGGCAGACCAGCCATCTGGCTCCTCATCTCCAAAGAACCAAGATCGGAGACGACGACCTCATCGCCTACCGCGGAGCCAGGAGATCGGTACACGATCGCCTCGGCTCCCGCTCCGAGAGCCAAACCACGAGCGACCAAGCTACGACGATGGCCGCAATGCAACGCCAGCTCGATGGCACGAAGGTGCTCCTAGAAACTGGGGCAGGCGCCAAGAGAATGATCGCCGAGTCGAGTGAGCCGCTCGCGGTCCAGATCGAACTCGCCCCCGTGCAGCCAAGGATCACTCCTCCTCAAACACCTTTGTACGAGGGGAGATCGGACCCCGAGACTCACCTGAGCAAGTTTCGGATCTACATGACCGGATGCGGGGCATCAAACGCGACCAGGTGCCAAATGTTCCCGTTAACATTGGGCAAACTGGCCCATAGGTGGTACATCTCACTGCCACCGCGATCAATCAGTTCCTTTGAACAACTGGCGAACGACTTCACAACGTACTTCGCCGCCAAGGTCGCTCGACCAGAAGCTCCCCACCGCATGATGAAAATCAGGCAGGGGGAAGACCAGACCGACGCAGACTACATCGACCGGGTGGATGAGATAATCCTCAACGGCAAGCCTGTAAGCGACGAGATCGCCCTCTACTCGGTCCTAGGGGGATTCAATGTTCTTTCGCCCATGTTCAGGCACCTTACGAAGGACATCCCCCCGACCTACGCAATCTTCCACGCCAAGGCCGCAGACTTTTTGGCCAGGCGAAGGTTGCTCGCCCTTCGCCAAGGTGAGGGGGCAGAGACGGCGATCGCCAAGTCCAACAAGGCAGTCGCCAAGCCACCCGGTGATTTCAAGACCTTCGTGGATGTGGAAGCCCATCTCTACCACAACCTCAATCTATCTCCGGCTCATATTTTCTACGCCATCCAGGGGCGCGAGCGGCTAAGCAAGCCGAAGGCGGTAAGGGACCACGATCATCTAGACCGCAACAAATTTTGTGCTTACCACAATAGTCCCGGCCACAACACCGATCAATGCCGCGACCTCCTCAGACAACTCTGGAGATTGTTCGAGGAGGTCAAGCTGGACAGTCTAGTAAACTAGCCGGAACCCCGGGCGGAAACAATCAAAGTGCCGCGATCGGCGTCAGAACGACGATCTCCAGTCTCCCAGTCCGATCGCCAGAATCAAACACGGCGAGCCAGAGGATTCATACGATTCGATCCTACCGATCAACCCTGGCGGCCAGATCTTTATGCTTCAATCAAGAGGTGGAAACTTCGGAGGCCTTTCCCCAATTTTCACCATGTCAAACAAAAGGCTACTGCCCAAGCAACATCTCCAAAAATGGAGGACTCGATCGCCCTATAAAGTTCATAATCTAACATGATGGACCTAAGCACGAGATCGCCTCCCTCAGCACAACGTATACCATCGAGGATCGCCATCTAACATGACGATCCGAGGTAGAAGAGTACAACCATGGTCCTGGAAGTAAAACGCAGCGGAAGCGAAGTTTGGGAAATATGATAATCGCGTTTTACGCATCTACGAGCATAAGATCTATTTAGGCATGCTAATTAATTAATTACTAAGATTAATAAGCAATTTAAATATTATTTATTATTTATTAATTAAATATATTGATTATTAAAATATCCTAATCTAGATCCAAGATCATAGGATATTACCTTTTGAAGAGTATTGGTTACTTCCGTCTTGATCACCTTGTATTTCTACCTTTAGATCTTCTAGATTATGATCCGCCTTGAACCGGACGTTGTGTGGGCAACGAGCTACCGGATCTTGTTTGGACAACCTTGGAATCGGCCGAATTCACCTTTGTATGTGATCACTTTATTTTTCTTTGCTTTCTAGTATTTTATGAACACTCTTAGCAAATTAATTGTGTTATCTAAATTGTAGAATCAAAGACACAAGTCTAGATCTACAATTAAACACAAGAGGAAAAAATTGATCACACAACCTCACAAAAGCATGTACAAATCGGCCATCCACCCTTATGTCCTATATATAGGCTCTTGGACTACTACTAGGGATCTTAAGGAGGATTATGGAAGGACTCCCTAATAAATTCATCTTACCTTATTAGGACTCTTCCTAATATAATGAATCTATTAATATCAACTTAGTCCACTAAAAAGTTGATATTGCACTTCCTACCAAAATCCTAAATTACGAAATTGGGCTCCTCATTAAATATATTATTTCCCGTATTTAAGATATCGAATGTCCATTAATTAATTATAAGATACTGACAGCTTTAATTAATTAATATCTTATCCAATAGTAGTACCACTCGAACCTTATTATTATATCGGAATTAAATCTACCTGCAGAGTTTAATATAATAATCATTATCGAGCTCCTCAAGGGGACATCATCAACCCGTACGAGTCGGGACACGATTTCTAGTAATAATAATAACTGTCGTATAAATAATATTATTGCCCAAGATACGAGGCTTATTGAGTCGATCATTTTGACTCTCACCTATGGTAAATCAAAGCAATAATTATTATAAATACACAATTAAATATTATATACTTAGAATTAAGAAATAATAATTATCCGAGATTTACGTTCTTCTTACAACAAGATGAAGACACTATCTCACCTCGATCCAGTTCAACGTATGCAAATACGCTAATGTATGCTAATAGTCAAGACCAACTATTCTCAAGCATACACTACAACCTTTTATATAATTTGTCTAATAATTACATAGGTTGTGAACTATTATATTATTTTATAAGGCACCGATAATGTGATCTTCCGTGTGACACCAACACACCACATTATCTACAATATAAAATAATTAGACATTTCATTTGCATAACCATAATGTGAATAAATATGCAAAACATGTGATTAAATGTAATTAATATTCTCATAGGTAGTAACAGGGAATTTAGGTAATACAAGCATAAAGTATGCTTTGCAGTATACAATCCTAACAATCTCCCACTTATACTCAAAGCATGCTTTTAAGTATACTACTCTATTACATAGTCTCTCATTTCTCCCACTTATACTCAAAGCAATGCTGCCATACACCGTAATCCCATTCCTTCCATATGCCTTTCAAAAACTTTTGAAGGCAGGCCTTTCGTGAAAGGGTCAACAAGATTATCTTTCGATACAATCCTGGCTACAACTACATCTCCTTCCTTTACGAAGTGTCGTATGATGTGGTACTTGCGGTTGATATGTTTACTTGCCTTGTGGGCTCGTGGTTCCCTCGAATTTGCGACTGCACCAGTATTATCACAATAAAGTGTAATACCCTCTGGCAAATCGGGAATCACATCTATGTCCTGCAGGAAGTACTTGAGCCACACTGCCTTCTTGGCTGCCTCAGAGGCTGCCACATACTCGGATTCCATGGTAGAGTCCGAGATGCATTTCTTCTTCACACTCCTCCAACTAATGGCTCCACCTCCCAGGCTAAACACATAACCCGAAGTAGACTTGGACTTTTCTTTGTCCGATGAAAAATCTGAGTCAGTGTAACCCACCGAAAATAGGTCGTCTGATTGATATACAAGCATGTACTCCCTAGTCCTTCTCAGGTACTTGAGTATGTGCTTGACAGCAATCCAGTGTTCTGGCCCTGGGTTTGACTGATATCTAGCAGCCATGCCCACGGCATGACAGATATCTGGTCTAGTGGAAAGCATAGCATACATGAGACTTCCCACAGCAGATGCATAAGGGACCATCTTCATGTCATCTATCGCCTTTTGTGTCTTAGGACACATGTTCTTAGATAGTTGAATTCCATGCCTGTAAGGTAGAAAACCTTTCTTGAAATTCTCCATGCTAAACCGTCAAAGATCAGACGATATAGATGCAGGATAAGCACAACATCCTTTTCTTCCGATCACGAAAGATCCGAATTCCAAGAATGTGTCCTGCTCCTCCTAGATCCTTCATATTGAACTGCTCAGATAGCCATACCCGTACGTGGGACAATTCCTTCACGTTGTTTCCAATCAGAAGGATATCGTCTACATACAGTACAAGAAACACCAACACGTTTCCATCGCATTTCTTATACACACAACTCTCACTCGGACATTGGACTAATCCATATGACTGGACAACTTCATCAAAACGAGTGTTCCAAGATCTAGATGCTTGCTTAAGTCCATAAATGGATTTCTTAAGTTTGCACACCAAGTGCTCTTCTCCTTCAAAGAATGAATCCTCTCGCTTGGCGCATATAGATTTCCTTGTCTAGACTCCCATTCAAGAATGCAGTCTTGACATCCATCCGCCAAATCTCCAGATCCAAATGCGCGGCTATAGCTAAAAGAACTGGATTGACTTAAGCATGGCTAATGCGAAAAGGTTTCATCATAATCGATACCCTCTTTCTGAGTGTAACCTTTTGCAACAAGCCTCGCTTTGAAGGTTTCAACCTTCCCGTCACGTCCTTTATTTCGCTTGTAGACCCATTTACTCCCAATGGCTTGTACACCATCAGGTAGCTCTACTAGCTCCCACACTTGATTGGAATCCATAGATCCCATTTCTGATTCCATTGCTACTTGCCAGGAGTCAGCATCTTTATCTTGGATTGCCTCCTTATAGGTCCAGGGATCTGATTCATCTTCGCCTGGGATTGAGTCTGAAGACTTTCCCACGCATATGAATCGTTCGGGCTGACGAACAACCCTCCCACTACGACGAGGCAAATCCTGAGTTGGTGTAAAAGTATCAGAATCGATACGTGGTGCAGTGCTAGTTGGCGCTTGTACGATTGGTATAGACGGAGTCTCGCCCCTCAGCTCTTCCAGAATTATCTCGCTCATGGGCTTGTGACTAATCATATAATCCTCTTCCAGAAATCGGGCATTGGTGCTAACAATGACCTTCTGATCCTGGGGACTATAGAATAAGCCACCCTTCGTTCCCTTAGGATATCCCACAAACACTCGTACTTCTGTACGAGATGCCAACTTATCAGCTTCCTTATTCAGCACATGTGCTGGAGTTCCCCAAATCCGAATATGTCCTAGACTGGGCTTACGCCCACTCCACAGTTCTGTGGGTGTTTTTGGAACTGATTTCAAAGGCACCAGGTTTAGAATGTACGCCGCTGTTTCTAAGGTGTATCCCCAAAATGAAATAGGTAAATCTGAATAACTCATCATTGATCTAACCATTTCTAAAAGAGTCTTATTCCTTCTTTCAGCCACACTATTTTGTTGTGGAGTTCCCAGCGCGGTGAGCTAGGACGAAATCCCCTCATTCGCCAAGAAATCCAAAAACTCTCCACTAAGGTATTCGCCACCACGATCAGATCGTAGTGACTTGATACTCTTCCCATGACGCTTCTCCGTTTCAGCCTTGAAGTCTCTGAACTTGTCAAAGGCTTCAGACTTACGTCGCATCAAATAGATGTATCCATATCTCGAATAATCATCTATGAACGTGATGAAGTATTCGAAACCACCCCTAGCCTGGATATTCATTGGACCACATACATCCGTATGAACCAATTCTAACACATTCTGAGCACGGTTTCCCTTGGTTTTAAAAACCCTTTTGGTCATTTTACCTTCCAGACAGAATTCACAAATTGGAAATGACTCAACTTGGAGATCATCCAATGGGCCATCATCTACCAATCTTTGAATCCTTCCAAGGTTTACATGTCCTAACCGTAAATGCCACAGATATGTTTGGTTTATGCTTGAAGGTTCTTTTCTCTTTTTAGGTTTAGACAAAGAGTTAAGTGATTTATGCATATGAGTTTGTGCAGTATTAACGACATATAGTCCATCATTAAAAATACCTTTGCAAATATATTCACCGCTTCTTTTCTTAATAATGGCATCATTATCAAAAGAAACTGAATAACCATCGCTTTTTAATTTAGAAACCGAAATTAAATTCATTCTAAAATCCGGTACTAATAATACATTATTAAGGACTAATAATTTATCATTAATCTTCAACTGCACGACTCCCACTGCAACAGCCATAAGCCTGGAATAATCGCCCCATTTGATGGTAATCTCGTCCGCACTAAGCTGCTTGGTTACCTGAAAACCATGCGAGTCAAAGCAAACATGATAAGTGGAGCCTGAATCAACTATCCACGAAGTGGAAGAACAAGCTGCTAAACATGTTTTGACTACTAGTGCACGAGACATACCTTTCTTAAGAGCAGGGCAGTCCGCTTTAAAATGTCCTTTCTGACCGCACTTGTAACACTTTCCCTTTGGCTTTTTGTTCGCCTCGGGATGAGGAGCCTTGCTTTTCACCTTGAGGGTTGCCACTTGCTTCTGGCCAACCTGCTTCTTCTTCTTTCCCCATTTGGGTTTGGAAGAAGTAGCACCGGTTGCCGCAAGAATCTGATGATAACCTTGTTTGAAGAGACCTTCACAGATGAAGTTTCGTTTAAGTTCCGCCAAACTATATGTCCTACGGTTCATATTGTAGTTAAGGCGGAACTGCTCAAAGCTTCTAGGTAAGCTGCCTAAGATAATATCGACCTGCGTTTTCGCATCGATAGTAGCCCCCAGTATGCTCAGTTCCTTCAAATGAGACATCATTTTCAGAACATGATCCCTCATTGGAGTCCCTTCAGACATTTGGGTTGTCATCAATACCCTCATTGCATTTTGTCTAGCCGTCCGGTTCTGATGACCAAACATCTTGGTGAGACTTTTTATCATTTCCGCGGCCGAGCCCATTGTCTGATGCTGATGATGCAATACATTTATCAGTGAAGCCAAAATGTAACAGCGAGCCATCTCATCAGACTTTTTCCATTTTCGGAATTCAGCCAACTCTTCGGGAGTGGCATCCAGTTCTGGTTCTAGAGGGCTCTCTTCGATTAAGACAAATTTATGCCCCTCAGCAGTCAGGACAATGTCAAGATTTCTTTTCCAATCGGCAAAGTTAGTGCCATCAAGTTTATTTTCTTTGAGAATAACAGTTAGTGGATTGAAAGACATCTGAGATAAAAATTAAAAACATCCATCATATAATGCATAGCAAAATATATCGAAAAACCTCAAAACACAATATATATGCTAGCAACCAACACCTCGAAAAATCCGCACATGCAAGCCACGACCGTGTGGACGTTTACACACACATTTTCCAAGTAGAGTTTTACGTCTTTAATTTTACTATCTAGTCAAATTACGTTATGACAAGTAAAATTAATAGTTGGTTCCTCTTGGCCATGTATTAATTAACATAGACTCCGATGGGGAGCTTATTAATTAATACACCTAAGTGAACACCATAATTTAACATCCTTAAAATATTATCTTTTAAATAATAGTCCTACAGATGGAGATGTCCTATCATAAAAAGTAATATTTACCTTATGTTATCACTTTGAAATTTAAAACTAGTGAACCTATAATTAGCACATCCGATATGGAGGAAGACTCTAATGTCAACGCGCATGCTAATTACTTCACAATTTAAATTAATTATGGAGGCCAATTCGATTTTATTTTAAAAAAATAAATCAATTTAATCACTTAGTTATTTTAGCCTTAAGGTTTTTAATTTTCTCGTCCTAACATGCAAGGAAACATATCACGCATACATTCATACATGCCATACATCAAAAAAATAAAAACCAAAAATAAAGCATGGATAATTAAATTGTCCAATTATCATGGTCTTCATCCTTGAGTTGTTCCCGAGAAAATCTTCGACTCGATCTCCCACTTAATCAAGTATCTCGTCGCTCCTCCCCGGTCGGGCGGTGGATTTTCAAAATTAAAATTTCACTTTTATGCAAAATTAATTACATAAAAAAATTTAATTTAAATACCGACTCTCCAGCGGACGCAACGAACGGCCAGCTAATACGACCAAAATCGACGACTCGGTTCGAATCAATCGGCCAGCCGCATGCAGATCGGCAGCCGCTCGCAGAGTTCACATGTTTGGCCGCGGCCGCTTAGTAGCCAGCGATCCGGATCGCTCTATTTCTTCATGATCCCGTCTTTTCCGACTTCGATTACAATTTTATACAAAATAAAATACATCAAAATTACAGCAAAATTACACGAAAAAATAAAACACCTAGAACTATCCGCGGATTTTTTCACGGGAAAAACCATTACATACCTCAAAACCGGGCCAAACCAACAATTGCATAAATAATAAATAGATAAACCATTCACATAAACCATGATAATTGGATCATATCACCTCCAAGAACACATCTAGCAAAATATTCCAACATCAAAATATATGAATATTTAAATTGCTATCAATTAATCACCAAAATTAATTAAAATTGCAAAAAAAAACTAAAAATCCGTCTCTGATACCAATTGTTGGAAAGTAAAACGCAGCGGAAGCGAAGTTTGGAAAATATGATAATCGTGTTTTACGCATCTACGAGCATAACATGTATTTAGGTATGCTAATTAATTAATTACTAAGACTAATAAGCAATTTAAATATTATTTATTATTTATTAATTAAATATATTGATTATTAAAATATCCTAATCTAGATCAAAGATTATAGGATATTACCTTTTGAAGAGTATTGGTTACTTCCGTCTTGATCACCTTGTATTTCTACCTTTAGATCTTCTAGAGTATGATCCGCCTTGAACCGGACGTTGTGTGGGCAACGAGCTACCGGATCTTGTTTGGACAACCTTGGAATCGGTCGAATTCACCTTTGTATGTGATCACTTTATTTTTCTTTGCTTTGTTTGGACAACCTTGGAATCGGTCGAATTCACCTTTGTATGTGATCACTTTATTTTTCTTTGCTTTCTAGTATTTTATGAACACTCTTAGCAAATTAATTGTGTTATCTAAATTGTAGAATCAAAGACACAAGTCTAGATCTACAATTAAACACAAGAGGAAAAAATTGATCACACGACCTCACAAAAGCATGTACAAATCGGCCATCCACCCTTATGTCCTATATATAGGCTCTTGGACTACTACTAGGGATCTTAAGGAGGATTATGGAAAGACTCCCTAATAAATTCATCTTACCTTATTAGGACTCTTCCTAATATAATGAATCTATTAATATCAACTTAGTCCACTAAAAAGTTGATATTGCACTTCCTACCAAAATCCTAAATTATGAAATTGGGTTCCTCATTAAATATATTATTTCCCGTGTTTAAGATATCGAATGTCCATTAATTAATTATAAGCTACTGACAGCTTTAATTAATTAATATCTTATCCAAGAGTAGTACCACTCGAACCTTATTATTATATCAGAATTAAATCCACCTGCAGGGTTTAATATAATAATCATTATCGAGCTCCTCAAGGGGACATCATCAACCCGTACGAGTCGGGATACGATTTCTAGTAATAATAATAACTGTCGTATAAACAATATTATTGCCCAAGATACGAGGCTTATTGAGTCGATCATTTTGACTCTCACCTATGGTAAATCAAAGCAATAATTATTATAAATACACAATTAAATATTATATACTTAGAATTAAGAAATAATAATTATCCGAGATTTACGTTCTTCTTACGGTCGATCAGAAGACACTATCTCACCTCGATCCAGTTCAACGTATGCAAATACGCTAATGTATGCTAATAGTCAAGACCAACTATTCTCAAGCATACACTACAACCTTTTATATAATTTGTCTAATAATTATATAGGTTGTGAACTATTATATTATTTTATAAGGCACCGATAATATGATCTTCCGTGTGACACCAACACACCACATTATCTACAATATAAAATAATTAGACATTTCATTTGCATAACCATAACGTGAATAAATATGCAAAACATGTGATTAAATGTAATTAATATTCTCATAGGTAGTAACAGGGAATTTAGGTAATACAAGCATAAAGTATGCTTTGCAGTATACAATCCTAACACATGGTTCCTCTAGGTCGAAACAATCGGCCTTCCACGAGGGATCTGCAAAATTGAAGATCACAAGAACAAGACCGAAGATAGCTCGCCAAACGATCAGGTCGCCCAAATCCGAGACCAAAGTCCGCTCAACGGATCGCCCGTCTTTATCATAAACGATGGCCAGTGGAACCACCTCACCCCATGTCTTCAACATCGGAGCAAGCTGGGGGGCAATTGTTGTGTCGAGATTTATACACCTCAACAGGCAATCGTCACAAAGACAGGGCGACCGAACCAGAGTCAAATAAACCAAGGCAGACTTGCTGATCGAAGGACCCAGAATAGGACTCAGCGCCGAGTGATCGACTGCCAAGGCGATCGTCTTCCGACAACTAGCGATCGTCCCAAGTGCCCGATCATGGACGACCGCCTCATGCCACGTGAAGTCAACATCCGCCAAGTCTGCGAAGGCCGAAACTCGGAATAGAGACCCACGTGCTGGTCTGGAAAAGGCGCCGCGGGATAAGGCCCTTTGACCCCAGCATGTCATCATCTTCTCACCTACCGACAGACCCGCCGAAAGGTCCTAGGTGGGACCTCCCGAGACAGCGACAAGAGACGCGTGTTGTCCTTTCATTGGTTCGCACAGCTGGCTGCCAGCAGCAGCCGATTTTAAGGCAACCAACCCATGTGCTACAGACGATCGCCCCCTTATTATAATACATGAAAGGCGATCGCCCGTCAGGAGGAAGACATCCCAGCTCCTTCTATAAATAGAGGATTTCCAGCTTTCGGAAAGGGCTCTCTCTCTCTCTCTCTGGGTTTTGCTTCTCTATCTTGTCCACGCTACAAACTTCAGACATCTTTCTATCTCTCACTCTCTAAACCTCTTAACCAAAAGACGGTCGGCAGAAACGAGAACAAGAACTCACAGAGCTTCAACTCTGGTTCTTCCGGCAATCATCAGCACTCAAGAGCTAGATAACTAGGGACTTTTACACTCATTGTAATTGTACTCTTACATTAATATTTGTACTCCAACATATTCGTATTAATAACATCTCGCGAGAGCATTCAAGCCCGGGCCTAACAAACCCGGCAAATCTTGTGTTATTTACTTCCCCATGGATGTGCTCTCGTATTTTGTTTGTTACTCATCCATTCCAGCAATATCATCTCCGGATAATATTTTGTAATGTATGCTTGAGATTAATTGGTCTTGACTATTAGCATGCATTAGCGTACTTGCATACGTTGAACTGGATCGTAGTGAGATATATAGTGTCTTCTGTAGTGACGGTAAGAAGAATGTAAATCTCAAAAAATTATTATTTCTAAATTCTAAGTATATAATACTTAATTATGTATTTATAATATTTGTTGTTTTGATTTACCATGGATGAGAGTCACAGTGATTGACTCAATATGCTTCGTATCTTGGGCAATAATATTATTTATATGAAAATTAATATTATAACTAAAAATTGTGTCCCAACTCATGCAGGTTGATGACGTCCGCTTGAGGAGCTCGATATTATTTAAAACCTGCATGTGGATTGAATTCTGACATAATATTAAGGTTGGAGTGGTACTACTCTTGGATAAAAAAATCAATTAATTAAAGCCGTCATTAACTTAAATAATTAATGGACACACGATATCTTAAACACGAGTAAATTTTATTTAAATAAGGAGCCCGATTTCATAAATTGAGATTTGTGTTGGAAGTGCAATATTGATTCTTTAGTGGATTGAATTGATATTAGTGAACTCAACCATGTTAGGAATGGCTTAATATGGAAGGTTGGGTTGCACTAGGAATCTTAATCCTAATCCTCTTTAAGATCCCTAGAGTAGTTCAAAGCCTTTAAATAAGACTTAGGGGGGGGGGGATCTGGCCATGCATCATCACATAACACAAGAGTTTCGATTTTTTCTTCTTAGTATTTAATTGTAGATCTTGACTTGTGTATTTGATTCTTCAAGTAATATAACATTTTAGTGTTTGGTACAAATCATAATTACTTGAAGAAAAAGAAAAATTGAGAGTTGTGAGGAATATAATTTCGGCCGATCCCTTATTGAAGTCCAAGCAAGATTCGGCAGCTCGTTGCTCGCACAACGTTCGGATTAAGGCGAGATCATATTTTAGAAGATTTTGAGGAAGAGATCAAGATAGCAACCACTACGCTTCAAGTGATAAATATCTTATGATCTTTTGATCTAGATAAGGATATTGATTTTATCAACAATACTATTTATTAAATAATAAATAATATTTAAATTACTTATAATCTTAGTATTTAATTAATTAGCATGGCTAAATAGGCCGTGTGCTCGTGAATGCGTAAAATGCTTATATCAAATTTTCACAAACTTCATTTCTGCTGCAATTTATTTCCAACAGTGCGAACCTTGAGGTGTATTTTTCGGCTTTTTTGTGGTGATGTTGAATGATCTTTGACTATTTTTGTTTTGTCATGTACCAAATTTGAGAAGTCTTCTGGATTCTTCATTCACTACTGGTCTTCAATGTAGGTCTTCTGGTCTTCTAATATGCTTTACCGAGCTCTAGTGTCTTTTGGTCTAGTTGTTGTAGAAGACTTACCCTTCGCGAGTTTGTTGTAAGAGTGATCCTAGTGTTTTGCCTTCATAGTACTTATTGCTTTTGCAGTTTCGAATACCATAATTCGTAAATATTAAATTACATATCACGTGACGTGACATTTAAATCCTAACTTACATCTTGGTATCATCAAAATCTTAATACTACTTGTTCCTAACACTAACATTTCAATTTGTTCATTAATTCAACCTCGTTATTGTTGACGTCTGATTTGGTCAACATCACGTATGCTAATCTGGACGAATGGATTGAAGCCACGTAGACAATAATAAGATAGATGTATAAACAGAATGAAAAATATTGGACCATTAAATGTTTATTAATGATCATTGGATAGCATAGAGCCGGGCCGAAAGTATATTGGCCGGTCCGTATAACTGGTGCTTGGTAATTTACAAGTCTTACTTTTTTTTCTCTCTTCTTTTGTTTTATCTCTTTTTTCTCTCTACATATCCCTCCTCCTTCTCTTTTTTCCAAAGTCCTCTTTATTGTACATTCTCCTGGCATATATATAGGCAATGTCAGCCATTCATGAGATGACAGTAGGAAGATTGAGATGAATATACTGATGACATTTGTCACAATGAAGGTGATTCCTTTGACACGTGTCACCTTCTTAAGTGTGCTTTGGGAAGGGACATGACAACTCTCGTTTATCGTCCCCGTGCCTGCTCTACGGCTTTTGATATTTATCTGTTATGACCGACAATGGGGTCGGCCTCGAGCTTCATGCTACTCGGTCGGCCTTATTCACGATTATGGAGCGTATTCATAAGTGGTCCGCCGTCTTTCTCGGTCCGGATTCCGGTCGGCTCTAAGGTCTCGCCGGCCCGGTTTTTTCGTAAGCCCGAGAAACGATCGGGCCTATGACCGGTTCGGCTCAGGATCCGCTCCGCCGTTCGGCCGCCCAAGCGCTTAGGTGGATGCCAAGGTGGATCGACTACCAACAAGGGTCCCCGAGTCCAGGGTCGTGCCGGTCAAGGGCGGCCTTTGGAATCGCTTTGCATTGAGGTCGATCCGATTTGGGGGTGGATAAGATCCCTTGAAGGGACATATCTTTGAGAGTCGCGTCGATTTGACTTCGGGATCTCCAAGAGTCATAGTGAGGGGGACGCGTGGCGGGATGTAATTCGTCGCGGTGTCTCACGCGTCCTTAATCTTCGTGACGATTATGAATCGCCGTTTAGTATTTAATGCCCTTGTCTCATCCTATAAATATAGAGAGTCTTCTTCTTCATTGCTTCCTTCGCTATTTTTGTTGCAGAGAGAGATTTTTTTCCGGCAATTCTTCTTCTTCTCTGATTTCGCAGACTTTCCCGGTAAGCTTGCTTTTCCTCCTCTTTTTTCTTACTCTATGATGTCGGAGCGGAGGAATACGGCGGAGGAGTCGGTTGTGTCTCCGGACCGTACGGTAGTGGCGGATCTGTCGACAGGTGATGCTCCCGTGGACTGGAGCGATGAGGATGGAGGCGAGGTAGTAAGATCGCCGTATTCTGGAGATGCAGATTCTGGAGACGAGGGGGTGGCGACGCCGTTGACGGCGGTTGGCGAAACTAGTGGTCTGCCCGGCCTCGGCTGCCTCCTTTGTTGAGGCGGAATGGGATTCGGCCTTGATACGCAGCACGGCCACCGATGGGCGCTGAGGCTTGGCGGGGCGATTTAAGATACCCGCGTGGTGCGGATGTTTGTTCGGACCCGCAGGAGAGACCCCACACCCTCCCCGCCGGCCGCACGGCGGTGTATTACCGCTCCCGTTGTCCGGATAAGGTTTCCTCTTCCGTGGTACTTTCCCGGTGGTTGAGGCGGTGGGGCCTTTGCATTGCTCAAATTCATCCGAATTCTTGGGCTCGGATGGTGGGTCTTTTGATTCTTTTTAGTCGCATGGATGGACTGAGCCTGGGCTTTGAAGAGATTAACAGCCTCTTCCTATGGAGGTCGGCCGATCCGGTTCTCGGGCCGGTTTTACTTGACACCGGCACGCGATGTATAAAGAATTGGTGGAGGTGCCGAGACCATACATAGCCGGGAAAGAACAAAGTGGTTCTACGTAGGGGGCCGTGGATGAGCTCGGTTGATGAGTGGGAACTCGCGTAATAGACGCCGAAGCCGGTCCCGAACACTTCACCGCTAAAATGAGTAAGTGTCGTGTTTTTTGTCATTGCCTTTTTGTCTAACACTCATAATTTGTTGTTTGTGCGTAACGTATCCCGGCTTCGAGACCTCTTCTTTGTTCGACGACCGGGTTGAATGCCTTTGGACTGCCCGCCGATCGGAGGAAGTCATACCTTCCGTTATCAAGATAATCTTTGGGCCGCGGGACTTGATCCACTAACTCGAGCGTAATGTCTTCGCGTAGCTCCCTTTTTTTTTTTTTTAACACATCTTCCCCATCCACCCTAGGGGTAGGAGTTCATCCGGACGGAAAGAGACGCCGCGCAGCCGGGGTGGCGAGGCCGGCCGCAGAGGCCGCCGAGCGTAGGCAAGCGCGGAAGAGAGTAGAGGCCGGGCTCGAGGATAACGTGACCAGTGCCGCGGGTTTCCCGATACATGAGTTTGTTGTGCCCGACCTGATCCCTGTTCGGACGGTCCGGGCGAATGGTAAGGAGACTTTGAGTGTTTTGTAGGGCCACTATCTTCCGGTGAATAAGGATCGGGAAGAACCTTGTGCCCGGATGAAAGGGCGGCGATCACGCCGGTTCCTCGACCACGTCGGGCAGCCACCCCCACCGCCGAGATGCTCGACCGGGTCCCCCATCGGTGGTTGAGTCCGGCTATGTCCCCATCTTGGGTTGGACGCCGAAAATGGAGATGGTGACTAACGACATGGATCCTACTGAGCAGATCCATTTTGGAAATGCTATTTTGGGCCGGGCGTTGTGCACCTATGTGAAGGCCGCTGGGGAGCTGACCGCCTCGGCTGGGAAACATAAAAAGGTAGAGGCCGATCTCAAGGCCTTACAAGAGGAACACCATCTCTGCCCTTCGCTTATCAAGTCTTTGGAGGAGGAGATGGCTTCTTTGAAGGGTGAGATGGAGCTTCTGGAGAGCCGGGCCTTTGAAGCCAATGTGTGGAAGGGGAAGGCTGACGAGATGGCCACGGCGGCTGAGAAGGCGCAGCAACGGTGCCTGGATATCAGGGCCGAGTACGAGGCCCATTTGCAAAGTGCTAAGGCCCAGCTTGAGCAATTGGCCGAGCGGGTCCAGACTTGCGAATCTGCGGGTTATACCAGGGGCCTTGCTGACGGGGCGGCTGCTTTTCAGAAGACACCCGAGTACGAGGAATTGATCAACATTAACTACGTCTCCACTTGTTATGAGATATTGGATCTCATGAAGGAAGGGAAGACCGTTGAGGAGGTCCATGCCTACATAAAGTCTCAGGCGGCCGACCTAAAGGTTGAACCTCTCGGAGATGATGAGCCGAAGGCCTCCGAAGCTGTCGAAGATCCGGTGGAGACCGTGTCTGGCGAAGGTGGAGGGCAGTCTTCTCAGGCGACCGATCAGGAGGACAAGGCCGAGTAGATTTTTTGTTTTATTCCATGTATGGCCTGCGTGCCGTTTTTCCTTGATTTCTTTTGTATTCTGACATGGAGCTTATTTTGAATGAATAAAATCTTTTTATGGCCTTTGTTGCTTTTTTGTGTTTGGGCCCGGTTGGTCTGACCGCCGTCTTTTCTGTTCACCCTTTGTTGATCGTGCCGGACGGGCTGGCCTATCAAGGTGTCGAGGCGAGCTCGGACTTTCAGTGCCGGGTGGACCGGTCTTGTGAGATGCCGAGGCGAACTCGGACTTTCAGTGCCGGGTGGACCGGTCTTTTGAGATGCCGAGGCGAACTCGGACTTTCCGTGCCGGGTGGACCGGTCTTTTGAGATGCCGAGGCGAACTCGGACTTTCAGTGCCGGGTGGACCGGTCTTTTGAGATGCCGAGGCGAACTCGGACTTTCAGTGCCGGGTGGACCGGTCTTTTGAGATGCCGAGGCGAACTCGGACTTTCAGTGCCGGGTGGACCGGTCTTTTGAGATGCCGAGGCGAACTCGGACTTTCAGTGCCGGGTGGACCGGTCTTTTGAGATGCCGAGGCGAACTCGGACTTTCAGTGCCGGGTGGACCGGTCTTTTGAGATGCCGAGGCGAACTCGGACTTTCAGTGCCGGGTGGACCGGTCTTTTGAGATGCCGAGACGAGCTCGGTCTTATAGTGCCGGGGGAGCCGGTCATTCGAAGTGCCGAGACGAACTCGGTCTTATAGTGCCGGGGGAGCCGGTCATTCGAGGTGCCGAGACGAGCTCGGTCTTATAGTGCCGGGGGAGCCGGTCATTCGAAGTGCCGAGACGAGTTTGCCTTATAGGCCGGTGGAGCCGGTCATTCGAGTGCCGAGACGAACTCGGTCTTACAGTGCCGGGGGTTCCGGTCTTTCGAGTTGCCGAGACGAGCTCGGTCTTATAGTGCCGGGGGAGCCGGTCATTCGAAGTGCCGAGACGAGCTCGGTCTTATAGTCTTGGGAGCGGTCATTCGAAGTGCCGAGACGAGCTCGGTCTTATAGTGCCGGGGGAGCCGGTCATTCGAAGTGCCGAGACGAGCTCGGTCTTATAGTGCCGGGGGAGCCGGTCATTCGAAGTGCCGAGACGAGCTCGGTCTTATAGTGCCGGGGGAGCCGGTCATTCGAAGTGCCGAGACGAACTCGGTCTCATAGTGCCGGGGGAGCCGGTCATTCGAGGTGCCGAGACGAGCTCGGTCTTATAGTGCCGGGGGAGCCGGTCATTCGAAGTGCCGAGACGAGCTCGGTCTTATAATGCATTTGATTCAGAGATGAAAATCGAGTCGAACTTTATTGACTATACCTTCATGGCATTCAACAAATGAATTAATCCTTGATCATTTATATATTCTGGGTAGCAACCTCCGTTCTGACGGGCTTTGTTACTTGGATTCAGGAGGTCCCGTGTCGGGCCCCAGCGCTCGTTAAATAATGAAGTCATTGACCTGGAAACTCTGATGATCCTCAGATGTTTTGTAGAAGACGTTCCGTCTTTTTGGGCGACGAGGTCCAGGTTCTTGGGGTCACATTAACCTTGTTTTTCGAAACGAATTTTCCTGTGGGCGTGTTCCAATTTCGACCGGGGTCATCGCCTCAGTGCCGGAGGCTACGAAGATGTTTTTTCAATCGGCGGGCCGAGGCATTACCGAGTCTTCAGAGAGTTCTTCAGACCGTGATCCTTTGCGCTTTTCAAGGCGGGCCGTAAGGCATTGTTTCGTCATTGCGTTAACCGCCCCGACTTGTCCGTTGGATTGCGAATCTTGCGACATGGATAAACTGCTTCGTAGACGGGGGTCGTCGCAGAACGCCTGAGATTCTTCTTGGGTCGGCCGCTGCAGGATTGTTGGTGACTCGGTCGGCCGGGCCCCTCTTTTCTTATAGAGATTATTCCTCGACTTATTTTAGCTTTACTAATATCCTCCACTTTCTGCGGCTTTTTCATTACTTTGAGTTTTGAGTTTCGTCGTTGGCATCCTAGCGACCGCTGCTCGGGTGATTATGCGGAAAAATCCTTTACAGATTACTTTTTACTTCGTCTTCCACTTCACTTGTAAGGGCCGCCGCTGCTTTTCTAACACATGGCTCAATACTTGGAGATGTTTTCGCACTGTCCAATGTCCGGATTACCAGGACCTTCGTGGGTGTGGATGGGGATTCCGAAGGAGTTTTCAGATGTTGCAGTGTATGTTGACTGCAACTTTAATTTGAAGGATACGAGGACTCTTCGAGACCTTTTCTAGAATTTTGAGCTGCGCTCGACATCCTTCGAGTTATGACCTTTAAAAGGTCAGCCGAGTCGAGCAGGAACCCGTGGTCACAATGGCTCCTGTACTTTCAACTTCAAATTACGATGATTCCTGTGCTCTCGACTCGTAGTTACGATGATTCCTATGCTTTCATCTCGCCATCCCTGGGTGGGGGTGGTTATTCCCGGATGAACGCAAGGTGTGTCCAAGTGCCCCGCCAGCTGGAATGGATTTCCCTTCTTTGTGGCGGGCTGATTATAATTGGAATTGGTCATAACTTGAGCGACTCGCTCAAGCTCCCGGAGGTTCAGCCCTCCTTCTAGCGCCATTCTGTTGACGTCTGATTTGGTCAACATCACGTATGCTAATCTGGACGAATGGATTGAAGCCACGTAGACAATAATAAGATAGATGTATAAACAGAATGAAAAATATTGGACCATTAAATGTTTATTAATGATCATTGGATAGCATAGAGCCGGGCCGAAAGTATATTGGCCGGTCCGTATAACTGGTGCTTGGTAATTTACAAGTCTTACTTCTTTTTCTCTCTTCTTTTGTTTTATCTCTTTTTTCTCTCTACATATCCCTCCTCCTTCTCTTTTTTCCAAAGTCCTCTTTATTGTACATTCTCCTGGCATATATATAGGCAATGTCAGCCATTCATGAGATGACAAGATAAGATTGAGATGAATATACTGATGACATTTGTCACAATGAAGGTGATTCCTTTGACACGTGTCACCTTCTTAAGTGTGCTTTGGGAAGGGACATGACAACTCTCTTTTACTGTCCTGTCTGCCTGTTCTACGGGCTTTTGATATTTATCTGTTATGACCGACAATGGGGTCGGCCCTCGAGCTTCATGCTACTCTGGTCGGCCTTATTCACGATTATGGAGCGTATTCATATAGGGTCTGCTCGGTCTTTCTGGTCCGGATTCCGGGTCGGCTCTAAGGTCTCTGCCCGGTCCGGTTCCCGGATTCCGGGTCGGCTCTAAGGTCTCTGCCCGGTCCATTTTTTTCGTAAGCCCGAGAAACGATCAGGCCTATGACCAGCCGGCCTGTGGATCCGCTCGCCGCTCGTTGTCCAAGACTTGCTGACGCCAAGGTGGATCGACTACCAACAGTTATTTCTTTTGAGCCTCAATGCACAAATTTCTGCAACAAACGCATCACAAATATGTCAAGATTGTGATGCCTTGCCTTTTTTCTTTTTTTATAGCTGTATCTCTACCTTCGGGATAGGGAATTGTTGAACCATAACTAATTAGAGATTCTCGGTTTGAAGGGGTTGAAACCTCCCTATTTTCATTTATTCTTGATCTTTCCGAGTTGCCGAGACTTTCTTCATTACTCTCTTCATCATCAGCATTGGTGCATTTTACGTTGCGATTCAAATCGAATCCCCATTTAGGACATTTTCTCATAACTTAATCAAACACATGCAAATCTGTGACCTTGCTGGCACCGGGCTCATATGTGTGCACTCCTGTCTCAATACTTTCGTGCTCATTCCACTCATTCTCCCACCATATGTTTCCTTCCATCAATATGTTCAATTAAATTATCGTTAAGTCGTTTAAAAAGGACTTCCATTGAATTCACAAGTTATTTGATGTATTTCTTTTGGATTTTTCGCAAATTGAACTCAATTATAGATATTTGAAGATATTATCAAAAATATTATTAAAAATATTATCCACAAATTCTACATGAACCAACCAATGATTGACAAGTTTGAAATTAATTTTGCAACTAAAATTGCAAGCAAGGTTGGCTAGCCAATCGAAGTCTGAAGTATCAATTTTTTTAATTCTCTTCTTGTCTTTTGTTAAGGAGACGGTAAATTCCACCTCAGATCGCGATCCTCGACTGACGGGTGTTAAATCGAGGACGCAGACTAATGGCATTCCGCATGAGAGTGACCAACGGCATACACGAACCCAGTAACAAATCTTGCAATATTTCTGTAAAGTATTGTCAACACACATATTCGAACCCGCAATTTCGGAGTGTTTTCACCTCAATCACCTTGCAATTTACCATCAGTCTATGCCCCTAGGAACGCATGACCAACCATTTGATTATGAATGAGGGTGGTCTGACAAAACTTTGGGAAATTTGAAAACTACTAGGAGGTTTTATATTTTACAAGATTCTATTCATGTCTTTTATTCTCCCTTTTAAAATTACCACACTACTACAAAAACAGAGCTTTAACAGCGATTCTGTAGCCATTTTGACAGCGGTTCCGGAACTGCTGTTAAAGGCACCGCCGTTAAATTTATAACGTTACACAAAGAAGACATAGAAAAAAAAACTTTATCCAAAAATCAGAAAAAGCGAAACACTCCTCTTGACCGAAAATACGAGCAACCTATCGTGGCAATTCTTAAATGGATTTTCAGATTGTGATTTGAGTTTTGATTGAATCGTACCATTTTTGGATTGAAGAAATGGGTAAATGTATGTTCTCCTCTATTAAAGATTTTTTTCAAGGTTTGGTGTTTTTATTGTTGTAGATAGTTTTGTCTAACGAGTAATGTTCAAGCATTGTTTATGCTGCTCATTTCCGATTTTTGTAGTTGTAAACATAAAAAATTGAACACAAGAGTCGAATGTGGAAATATTTATTGTACTTTTGTGATTTTTGTTGTAGCCTTGTGTTTTAGGGTCGGTTATGTAGCCAGTTTGGTTGTCAACATGTTAGTGTAGTTTAGGTATGAGGCGGTCGAGTATGTAGTGGACAATGTGGTCGTTGGTTGGTCGATCTGGTACTTGGTTATGCGATTGGTGTTGCAACCGGTTACATGGTCGTTTACTATTAGCTTTTAGGAGTTTTTGCATGTTCATGCTCAAATACGGTCTTTGTGAATTTGACTTACCCAACTAACTACTCCACTTTTTGACAATTTATAGGGGCTAAATTACAAGGCTAGCTCCTCCAAGAAACTTTAATTCTTTGTTGTTGATGTGAAAGATTATTTTCTACTTGTCTTGCTAAAAAAGACGGTGTAGATACGATTTCCCTTCGGAATGAATCTTCTTCGCATCAAGAAAATTGCCCGAGCAAGATTTGGCGAACAACTCTAGGTTCTCTCCGTTAGCTTGGTATTTATTTCATCCAACGTATGTACAAAGAGGGGTGTTCATATGCGGGTACCCGGCTTTTCGGGTACCCGCTTTTTCGGGTACCCGGAACCCCGGGTACCTATTTAGGCGGCCCATGGCCCGGCCCATAAAAACCGGGTACCCGCTTTTTCGGGTACTCGGATTTCCGGTTCAGGTCACCGGGTACCCGGATACCCGAGTTTTTTTAATCATATATATATATATATATATATGATTTTTTTGCTATATATTTTTTCAACTTTTAGTTCAACAAAAATATTTAACTTTAAATTAGCAAGAATTGATTCTAATTTTGAAGTCATGCGTTATGATTAAATCAAATATTAAGAAAATTTAACTTTAATTTAATTTATTTGCTCGATTGATTTCTACAAAAAATAAATAAATTAAAAATAAGAAAATTATTTACAATAATTATAACATTCATTTTATTATCATTGGTTCTAACATATTAAGATATTATATGAAACATTTAATCTATTCACTTTGAAATTAGACTACTATATTATATTAATACATACTCATTTTTGTAATTTTGATGTCATAATTTAAAATAGTTAATGAGATTTACATTATAAAAAAATTTGATTCATGAAAAGGAAAAAAAAATAGAGCATAAGATTAATATGGACCAAATTTTACATAGTCATTGTAATGTTAATATTATTAAAATGTAAGTAAATACATACTAATTCTATACATAATTTTTAAAATGATTAAAATAAAGTATGTAGTCAGAAAAAAAAAAAAAAAAAAAGTTACCGGGTCGGCGGGTACCCGCTAATTTTATTTGGCCGGCCCATTACCCGGCCCGGTAACTCACATAATTAGCGGGTCGGGTACCCGGCCCGCTAAATTCGGGTAATTAAAAAAATTACCCGGTAAAAAATTCCCGGGTAGTCGGGTAATTGGGCTGGGTCAACCGGGTCGGGTAGTTTTGAACACCCCTACTTCTCAATATTGGCCTCTCCATCCAATGTGGTTTTCGCAGCTATTTCGACCCAAAATTTCAAACAGAAACTTAAAGGTTGTAACACCCCAAACTAAGCGGATATTACAGTGCCGTGGACCCCCGACTAGGACCCACCAGGTGGATGAAAATTAATGAATTAAGTGATATAATTGTAGTACCGAACCACAATATATCAACAATTTACTCCGATGAGGAGTTTCATTATAACACACCCAAGATAATATCGAATACATGTATATTTTATATGAAGATAAAATACACAACACTGAACGAAACGGAGTATCCAAATGGAAATCTGCAGCGGAAAATAAATGACAACAACATGAATGACTGAAAGGATCGGGGGCCCCTACTAGTATCACTGACTCTCGCCAACGTTATATTCCCGTGCTTTTGCCTTGCCATGACTGAAACAAATTCCCAACGGGCCGCCATACGTAACAACAATCCTCAAGAGTTGAATAAACATAATCATATATGCTGTATAAACCACAAGTTCGATAAAAGTCTCAAAATGTCGAACACATGCGATCAAAAGTGAATCGGTCAGATTATAACCCAATCCTGTTGAAAACATACGCAATCAAACATGTTGTATGAATCAACTAACGGTACGGCTCAAAGGGTGGCGCCACACTACGCCCGAGATGGAAATATGTCCGTGCACAAGCCACCATCGAGTATCGATCGAATACACGTGTGGTCTTGTACCTAATCAGTCTCACGAAGTGATCTTCTCGTGTGCACAGTCCAATGTGAGGCCAACAACCAACACACGACTTAATATGTGCCCGACATGAAAATCCTACACATACCAACCGGCACGCCAGTCACGAGATAACAAAAGTGACATTGAAATCAATAATGACTCACCGAGATGAAATGACAGTGAAATGAATGATAGCTCAATGAAATGATTGGAACCGTCGTTCCTTGTGACTGAAGTGATTAATTGACAATTACAAGTCTCAATACGGTTAAGACATTATGAATGAACTATAATTATGAATGAACAACAACGAAAGGAATGAATATCCTTTTAACCGAGTAAGAATTAACTTACACAACACCGATGAAGAATGTCTTTCCACGAACAACGTCCTAAATGAGATGTCGGTCGCTCGAACAACCTTGAATAACACAATTACCAATAATCCGCTTCAACACACGAATCAAACACGAGTATAACTAACTCAAAACGTTGGACTAAACCAAGTTCATTGGGGCATTATATCGAACACGTTGTGGCCAATCTTTGATTGTTTACAACCAAACCTCAATAATACCAATATCAAATCCCCAAGAAGTGTTTCAAACCAACAAAACATCTTCAATACGATCAATAATCCAATATGAATATCTAAAATCGTGATTTCAACAACAATTAATCGAAAATCCCCAAATCCAACTCAATATTCAAAATGTTCTTGAATAACCTTTCAATAATCCGATGAATATTCATACATACTCATAATCATATGTATATCTCTTCATAAAACATGATTATAATGCCCAAAACATCATATCTCAACACAAATCGAAATCCAAGAGGTTTGAGAATATTACCTTTGAAGATCCAAACACTTTGATTCGATGAACACGCGTTAGATCGACGATCCGAGCTTCACAACCGAATGAAAATGATGAAAAATCGAGTATTCAAGTGATTGATGATGAAAATTTCTCCCACAAACCCTCTCTCGGAAGTAGGATGAAGAAATGAGTTTTTCTTCTCAAAAAACGAAATTATAGTGCAGCCTGCACTGTGTGCCGCGGCCCGGACGAGTGTGCCGCGGCACAGGGCCAAAATCTGCCCCCAGTGCTCGACAGTGTGCCGCGGCCCGGCCGAGTATGCCGCGGCAGTGACTCGGCAGCGTGCCGCGGCCCTGCCGGCAGGAGCCGCGCCCCAGACAGCCGGCCAAAATCGCAAACATGTGTGCCGCGGCGCACACTGCCTTGTGCCGCGGCCCACACCCCTTGGATCCTAAAATGATGAAAAATGACCCGGGAAGAGAATAAAAGTAATAGGAATCAATAACACGAAATGGAAGTGCGGAAACCCCAAAACGGTGGTTCCAAGCAATGATTACAAGGGTTCGCCCAATAAAAACACAATTTGAACAATGAGGAGATTTGAAATGACATGAACTCCAACGTCAACATCGACTAATGAATCAATTACAACAATCAAGATAATACTCTTGTATCGATTCCCAAGCAAGGTTGAAACAATGAACAATATCGATACATGACTCGAAGTTATTCCAAATGGTGAACACGGATGATTGAATGTGGATGATGAATGATTATTAACAAGTGAAAAATTACATAGTGACAATTACTGAATGAAATTACTGAATGATAATGACTGAATTACAACCGGGTATTACATACTCCCCCCCTTAAAAAGAGTTTTGTCCTCGAAACTAAGGGTCAAATAACTCGGGATAACTCTCCCGCATACTATCCTCGGTTTCCCAAGTATCCTCTTTGACTCCGTGCCTAGATCACTGAATTTTAACCAAAGGAATCGCCTTATTCCTCAACTATTTGATTCGCCGCTCTAAGACCCGTATGGAACGCTCCTCTTACGAATGATCATCTGCGATCTCGATTTCGTCAAACTGAAGTATGTGACTCGGGTCAGCAACATACTTCCGTAGCTGAGAGACGTGAAATACATTATGAATTCGGCTCAACGCCGGAGGTAAGGCTAATCGATAAGCTAGCTCACCTACTCGATCCAAAATCTCAAACGGTTCAATGAATCTCGGACTCAACTTTCCCCGCTTCCCGAAACGCAAAATACCTCAACTCGGAGATACCTTGACCAACACGTGGTCACCTGTCTCGAACTCTAATGGTCGGCGACGATTGTCTGCATAAGATTTCTGTCGACTCTGAGCGGTCAACAAATGACTCTTGATCAAAGCTACCTTCTCACGGGAGGCTATAAGCATATCGGGCTCGGTGCCGATTGATTCTGATAAGTAATCCCAACACAAAGGAGATCGATGAAGACGACCGTACAAGGCCTCGTAAGGTGCCATCTTAATCGAAGCATGCCAACTATTATTATACGTGAACTCGATCAATGGTAGTTGGGCTTCCCAATCGTCTTTCCAATTGAGGACGCGTACTCAACATGTCCTCCAATGTCTGAATAGTCCTCTCTGATTGTCCGTCGGACTGAGGATGAAAAGTTGTGTTGAAATTAAGCTGAGTTCCCATGGCACGATGAACTGATTTCCAAAAATGACACGAATCGCCCGTCACGATCAGAAACAATACTCTTAGGAGTGCCGTGCAATCTCACTATTTCTTTGATGAACAACTGGGCAAGTCTCTCGGGACCCCAAGTATCCTTAATCTCGAGAAAATGAGCTGACTTAGTTAGACGATCTACAACTACCCAGATTGTATTCATGCCACGGCGACTCGTCGGAAAATTCGTGATGAAGTCCATTGAAATATCTTCCCACTTCCACTCTGGAATAAGGAGCGGTTTCAGCATACCTACCGGTCGCTGATGTTATATCTTAACTTGCTGACAGGTCAAACATCTCGAAACAAATTCCACGACTTCTCGCTTCATATTACTCCACCAGTAATTTTGTTTCAAGTCTTGGTACATCTTGCTAGACCCCGGATGAATGGAGTAAGGGGTAGCATGAGCTTCTCTCAAAATCGAGTTTTTCAACTCGTCATTCGCCGGTACGCCTAACCGATTCTTGAATCGCAATAGTCCATACTCATGGACCACAAATTCCGGGGCTTTCCCCTGAGCCACATCCTCACGGATGCGTAACAATAATGGGTCTGAACCCTGATTCACTCAGATCGCCTCCTCAAGTGGCGATGAAATTTCTAACATGCAAAGTTGCCCTTGCACTCGCTGAAGCCAGACCTCAATCTCGGGTCTAAGGAATTCCTGCTGAAGCTTCTTCTGAACTGTTAAACGAGCAAGCATTTGCTCCTGAACGGACTTACGACTCAAGGCATCGGCAACCACGTTTGCCTTACCCGGGTGGTACAGGATATCGATATCATAATCTTTGATTAGTTCCAACCACCGCCTCTGTCGCATATTTAACTCCTTCTGAGTAAATATATACTTCAAACTCTTATGATCGGTGAATATCTGACAGGTGACGCCATAAAGATAATGACGCCAAACCTTCAACGCGAAAACCACGACTGCTAGCTCCAGGTCGTGGGTCGGATAATTAACCTCGTAAGGTCTCAATTGCCGTGAAGCATAGGCAATAACCTTCCCATTCTGCATGAGTACACATCCGAGACCCTGTCCGGATGCATCACCATAAACCACAAATCCTTCTGTCCCTTGCGGTAAAGAAAGGACAGGTGCTGAAATTAACCGGCTCTTAAGTTCCTCAAAACTCTGCTGACACGCGTAGGACCACGTGTATTTCTTATCCTTTCGCAAAAGGTTTGTCATTGGTTGAGCGATCTTAGAAAATTCTTCCACAAACCGCCGATAATAACCGGCTAATCCGAGAAATCTTCAGATTTCCTTAACATTCTTCGGAGGTAGCCAATCTCGGATAGCCTCCGTCTTCTGAGGATCAACACGCACTCCGTCTGATGAAATTACGTGCCCGAGAAACGTCACTTCGGATATCCAGAACTCACATATGGAAAACTTTCCATAAAGTTGCTCTCGTCTCAACACGTCGAGAACCTCATGAAGGTGAAGCTCGTGCTCCTCCCGGTCACGAGAATAAATTAAAATGTCATCAATGAAGACAACCACAAACTGATCCAAAAAGTCGATGAAATCCCGATTCATTGATTCCATGAATACCGCAGATGCATTAGATAACCCAAACGACATTACCACGAACTCAGAATGACCATAGTGTGTTTGAAACGTCGTCCTCGCGATATCCGACTCTAGAATTCGCAACTGGTGGTATCCGGATCTTAAGTCGATCTCGGAAAAATACTGAAGTTCCCTGAAGTTGATCTAAGAGATCATCAATACGTGGTAGAGGATACTTATTCTTGATCGTCACCCTATTCAACTCCCGATAATAAATACACACACGAAACGAACCATCCTTCTTCTTGACAAACAACACTGGTGCTCCCACGGGGACGCACTCGGTCGGATATAACCCTTCTCGGTCAAATCCTCTAATTGATTCTTTAGTTCCTGCACTTCGGTCGGGGCCATCCGATACGGTGCCTTCGATAATGGAGACGTACCAGGCTCCAACTCTATCGTGAATTCCATATCCCTCGGTGGAGGTAAAACAGGTACCTCGTCTGGGAGTACATCGTCAAACGATAACAATGATACCACGAATGGTTGAACACCTCGATTGCCTTAGAACGGCCAATGGATGGAAATGATACAATGAATGATTGTACACCTCGACTGCCTTAGAACGGTTAATCGATGACAATGATACAATGAATGATTGAACACCTCGATTGCCTTAGAACGGCCAATCGACGACAATGATATAAGGAATGATGGAACATCTCGATCGCCTTAGAATGGTCAATCGATGACAATGATACAATGAATGATTGAACATCCCTGGTTGAGTAATTTACTGCTTTCATCATATTAATGATTCTTCCGGAACAACGGGGATCACCTCCCTGAAATACACACTCGACTCCAACGACGGAAATGATAGGGACCATACGCTTACGAACATTCAGAATGGTGTCATGACGATCCATCCCACTATACCCAATATTACATCGTCCTTAGGTAAATCCACCACGATTAGGTCCACCAACCACACGCGGTCATTAAGCTTAATTCGGTCAGTTCTTAACCTCATGATTTCCGGAAATTATTCTACCGTCAGGTAGACCAATGATATAAGGTCCACAATTATTAGGAATAGGGCTGTCAAAATTCGTTTTTTTTTTTTGCAGGAACCGAACCCGAACCGAATTGTGTAATTCGGGTTCAGTTCCATATTTTTTTCATTCGGAACCGAACACAACCCGAACCGAAATTTTCGGTTCGGTTCCGATAATATTTCGGTTTCATTTTTTTCATGTCTATATGAATCTATTCATCTGTTTCAATCTAAAAATTCAATTTTAAACAACAATAGTCTTTAAAAATAAATTTTGACTCCAATTTAAATTTCTAAACAACAATCATTCAATTAAAAACAAGATAGTGAAGATACAATATTGAATGTTTAGTTGATACAATCAAAATATCAAACAAAATGAAGCAACAAAATAGTAACTTGAACTTCAATAAATTAAGTAAGACGGTATACTTCTAGGATTTTTTTTATTTTTCTTTATAAATTAACTAATACTAATAAAAAAAGGTAAATAGGAAATTTCGGGTTTTTGTGAATTTTTTTTGGCAGGAACCGAACCCGAACCGAATTTCTAAATTCGGGTTCGGTTCTAAAAAAATAAATAATTTCAACACCCAGGAACCGAACCGAACCGAGAATTTCGGTTCGGTTCCGGTCGGTTCCACGGGTTTCGGGCTGAAAATTCCCAGCCCTAATTAGGAATGTCTAAGTGAAGTCTATTCAAACATGATTCGGAAATGAATGAATACGGTGCACCGGTATCAAAAAGGGTACACACAGGTTTAGATAAAATTACGAGTATACTTGAGATCGTTCGGGCCTCCGGATCGTCAGTCCTCTTCATCTCGTGAATCCGGGACTTGCCGGCCCCCGAACCGGACGTTCCCGTCTGATAAATATGAGCTCCGCCTTTATTCACTTCCGTCGTCTTAAACGACGCTGACAGCGCAGTCTGATTCTGAATCGCTGATTGCTTCGGGGCCTGAGATGCTACCGGAGTCGGATTGGAGTCCCTTCGGCAAAAACGGGCCTTATGCCCAACAATCCCACAATTATGGCACGTGATAGACGGTTTCAGATACTTGGTGCTGAAATGACCCTGTTCTTCACAGTTGAAACAGGTGATGGCCGAACTGGCCGCTCGAGACTGAGATCCCGCACAATTATGCGCCGTAGGAGGTCGCTCAGAAACGTTAGGGCCCACACGAGGCTTCTTGGAGGTTGACTGACCGCCTTCGGACTGATTACGCTTTGTTGATTTCTTGCTGACAGATGAAGGTTGTTGCTCAGCAATTTCCTTAGCAGCAGGCTCATACGGGAGAGTTCTCTCAATTAAATCGGCCAGAGTGGCGCAATGATGATTAAGCAATTGCATATGGGTCATCATGACATGCATAAAAGTGAGTGGATCAACCCGAACATCTTCCGATCGAGCGGAGTCCTGGGTACGGTTTCCCGACAGTGGGCGATTATTCCCCGGGTTTCGGCCTGCACCGCGGCCTCTCCCCGTGTGTCCCCTGATAGCTCTCTCCATACTGAAGTAGGAAGGTCGCATGATAATCATAGATCTCGTATGAGTACCACATTATAATTTACGTCATGAAATGATGAAAATGAGCATACGCGCTCTAACACAGTGATTATATGAATGATTAACTGAGGTGACATGATTATCTAATGATATTCTTGAAATGATTATCTTGAACAAATTAACAAGATTAATGATATGATCTTCAAGATCAACAACTGAGTAATGAAATGAACTGAGTGATTATTGAGTTAACGTGATCAACATGATCAAAATGAAAATGATGTTTTGAAGATTGTTAACTGATGAATTATGAATGAATGATTATTGCCAGAAATTATACCATGGCGTTAGAAGTCTTACAGTTCTTTCGGTCTGATGGGCTCGGCATTTGCACAGGTCACACGTGACGCGAAAGTCCAATGATACTAGTCCGATGACGATGATTTCAAATGAGACAAGACTCGGAAGGTAGTATTCAAAACCACTCTTCGATACCAACTCTGTAACACCCCAAACTAGGCGGATAATACAGTGTCGTGGACCCCCGACTGGGACCCACCAGGTGGATGAAAATTAATGAATTAAGTGATATAATTGTAGTACCGAACCACAATATATCAACAATTTACTCCGATGAGGAGTTTCATTATAACACACCTAAGATAATACAGAATACATGTATATTTTATATGAAGATAAAATACACAACACTGAACGAAGCGGAGTATCCAAATGGAAATCTGCAGCGGAAAATAAATGACAACAACATGAATGACTGAAAGGATCGGGGGCCCCTACTAGTATCACTAGGAATCCTCGCCGTCAATGTTATATTCCCGTGCTTTTGCCTTGCCATGACCTGAAAACAAAATCCCAACGGGCCGGCCATACGTAACAACAATCCTCAAGAGTTGAATAAACATAATCATATATGCTGTATAAACCACAAGTTCGATAAAAGTCTCAAAATGTCGAACACATGCGATCAAAAGTGAATCGGTCAGATTATAACCCAATCCTGTTGAAAACATACGCAATCAAACATGCTGTATGAATCAACTAACGGTACGGCTCAAATGGGTGGTGCCACACTACGCCCGGGATGGAAATGTGTCCGTGCACAAGCCACCATCGAGTATCGATCGAATACACGTGTGGTCTTGTACCTAATCAGTCTCACGAAGTGATCTTCTCGTGTGCACAGTCCAATGTGAGGCCAACAACCAATACACGACTTAATATGTGCCCGACATGAAAATCCTACACATACCAACCGGCACGCCAGTATGACCCGGAATGCCACGAGATAACAAAAGTGACATCGAAATCAATAATGACTCACCGAGATGAAATGACAGTGAAATGAATGATAGCTCAATGAAATGATTGGAACCGTCGTTCCTTGTGACTGAAGTGATTAATTGACAATTACAAGTCTCAATACGGTTAATACATTATGAATGAACTATAATTATGAATGAACAACAATGAAAGGAATGAATATCCTTTTAACCGAGTAAGAATTAACTTACACAACGCCGATGAAGAATGTCTTTCCACGAACAACGTCCTAAATGAGATGTCGGTCGCTCGAACAACCTTGAATAACACAATTACCAATAATCCGGTTCAACACACGAATCAAACACGAGTATAACTAACTCAAAACGTCGATGCGACTAAACCAAGTTCATTGGGGCATTATATCGAACACGTTGTGGCCAATCTTCGATTGTTTACAACCAAACCTCAATAATACCAATATCAAATCCCCAAGAAGTGTTTCAAACCAACAAAACATCTTCAATACGATCAATAATCCAATATGAATATCCAAAATCGTGATTTCAACAACAATTAATGGAAAATCCCCAAATCCAACTCAATATTCAAAGTGTTCTTGAATAACCTTTCAATAATCCGATGAATATTCATACATACTCATAATCATATGTATATCTCTTCATACAACATGATTATAACGTCCAAAACATCATATCTCAACACAAATCGAAATCCAAGAGGTTTGAGAATATTACCTTTGAAGATCCAAACACTTTGATTCGATGAACACGCGTTAGATCGATGATCCGAGCTTCACAACCGAATGAAAATGATGAAAAATCGAGTATTCAAGTGATTGATGATGAAAATTTCTCCCACAAACCCTCTCTCTCGGAAGTAGGATGAAGAAATGAGTTTTTCTTCTCAAAAAACGAAATTATAGTGCAGCCTGCACTGTGTGCCGCGGCCCGGCCGAGTGTGCCGCGGCACAGGACCAAAATCTGCCCCCAGTGCTCGGCATTGTGCCGCGGCCCGGCCGAGTGTTCCGCAGCAGTGACTCGGCAGCGTGCAGCGTCCCTACCGGCAGGAGCCGCGGCCCCCGGTACAAGCTGGTCGGCCAAAACTGCAAACCTATGTGTGCCGCGGCGCACACTGCCTTGTGCCGCGGCCCACACCCCTTGGATCCTAAAATGATGAAAAATGACCCGGGAAGAGAATAAAAGCAATAGGAATCAATATTTGGGAAACAATAACACGAAATGGGAGTGCAGAAACCCCAAAACGGTTGTTCCAAGCAATGATTACAAGGGTTCGCCCAACAAAAACACAATTTGAACAATGAGGAGATTTGAAATGACATGAACTCCAACGTCAACATCGACTAATGAATCAATTACAACAATCAAGATAATACTCTTGTCTCGATTCCCAAGCAAGGTTGAAACAATGAACAATATCGATACATGACTCAAAGTTATTCCGAACGGTGAATACTGATGAATGAATGTGGATGATGAATGATTATTAACAAGTGAAAGATTACATAGTGACAATTACTGAATGAAATTACTGAATGATAATGACTGAATTACAACCGGGTATTACAAAGGTTGTGCTGGTTGGTCGCATATTCACTTTGAAATAGAGTTTTTTCAGATTGGGGGCAAATAGGTAGGGAGAAAAGAATGGCGAATTAGGTAAATCGAATGGGGGAAATTCGATTTTGTGGAAAAATCGAACGGAATGCAAAAGTCATGTATTGAAGAAATATGTAAATGTATGTTCTCGCTCTATTGAAGATTTCTTTTCAAGGTTTGGTGTTTTTATTGTTTTAGATAGTTTTATATAATGAGTAATGTTCGAGCATTGTTTATGGTGCTCACTTACCAGTTTTTCAAAGTCGAATGTGGAAATATTTCTTGTATTTTTTCTTTTTTTGATTGTAGCCTTGTGTTTTAGGGTTGGTTATGCAGTCAGTTTGGTTGTCAACATGTTAGTGTAGTTTAGGTATGAGGTGGTCGAGTATGCAGTGGACAATGTGGTCGTTGTTTGGTCGATCTGGTACTTGGTTATGTGATTGGTGTTGCAACCGGTTACGTGGTCGTTTACTGTTAGCTTTTAGGAGTTTTTGCATGTTCATGCTCAAACACGGTATTGTGAATTTGACTCACCCAATTAACTATTGCACTTTTTGACAATTTATAAGGACTAAATTACAAGGCTAGCTCCTCTAAAAAACTTCAATTCTTTGTTGTTGATGTGATAGATTATTTTCTACTTGTCTTGCTAAAAAAGATGGTGTAGATACAATTGCCCTTCGGAATGAATCTTCTTCGCATCAAGAAAATTGCCCGAGCAAGATTTGGCGAACAATTCTAGGTTCTCTCCGTTAGCTTGGTCTTTATTTCATCCAACGTATGTACAAAGAACGGAAAGATAGCTTATCCTTAAACTGGTCCTAGTCGTGAACTATAGCCATAATTATAACATAGTATACATAATTAATTAAACAAATTACAGTCGATAAACCGGTCGAAACACATTTGGCAAAGAAAAAAGTCGGCTGGAAGGTCTGTTTACAGTCGACCAAGATAAAAAAAAAACAAAAAAAAAACTAAACATAGTAGAAACCGAGTAGGGAGAACGGTCGATATATAGTCACGAACAGAATATAAACTAAAACACAGTCATAGGCACGAAAACAGTTTGCTAACCATCACAACAACACAAGTCATTCAAATAATAAAATGACTAACCAAAAACAAAAATAACCCCTAATATCATCACAACTACACAAGTTATGCAACACTGAACGATTAACTAAGTAGCAATTACAGGATAACAAAGTTAAAAAAAAAGTCACAAACTCAAAAAATAAAAAATTAGAAGAGTGGCTTATCGGAAACTTGGTCGCCATTAAATAACCAAAATATGACCTTCACTTCGAATTAGTCTACTTCTCATTTGGCCTCTTCATCCAATGTGGTTTTCGCAGCTATTTCGACCCAAAATTTCAAACAGAAACTTAAAGGTTGTGCTGGTTGGTCGCATATTCACTTTGAAATAGAATTTTTTCAGATTGGGGGCAAATAGGTAGGGAGAAAAGAATGGCGAATTAGTTCGGCTTCTGCGCGCGCTTGAGCCATTCTACAGAATGGCAGTTTTTTGTTTGTCTTCATTCTGCATTGTTTTTTAATAAATGGCTTTCTTAAACGTACCCTTCTAAGTATGAAAAAATAAAAATAAAAATAATCAAAATTTATACAAAAATTTTACAAAATGCATTCCGTAAGATGGGGATTCAAATTTCGCCGTGTTCAAATTTTCTGTCCACCTCTTGTTTTTATCGATTCAGATGTTAGTTTCCCAACTGAATGATTCAGACAAATATCGTTCAACAATCAAAACAAATCATATAGTTATCTTCATGAAAATGTGTCAATCCTCCATATAAATAGAAGCAACATAGAACCTAGCGTTTTAATGATATTTGAAGAGTAACACAAATGGAACGACGTCGTTTTTGGATGTTTAAAACGACATAGTTTTGCTCGTCGAAAAAACTTAACGGTAACACACGCCCGGCGTCCACGTGTAATCCACGTCGGATTCAATTTGGGGGAAATTCGATTTTTTGGAAAAATCGGACGGAATGCAAAAGTCATGTATTGAAGAAATAGGTAAATGTATGTTCTCGCTCTATTGAAGATTTCTTTTCAAGGTTTGGTGTTTTTATTGTTGTAGATAGTTTTCTATAATGAGTAATGTTCAAGCATTGTTTATGGTGCTCACTTACCAGTTTTTCAAAGTCGAATGTGGAAATATTTCTTGTATTTTTTCTTTTTTTGGTTGTAGCCTTGTGTTTTAGGGTTGGTTATGCAGTCAGTTTGGTTGTCAACATGTTAGTGTAGTTTAGGTATGAGGTGGTCGAGTATGCAGTGGACAATGTGGTCGTTGTTTGGTTGATCTGGTACTTGGTAATGTGATTGGTGTTGCAATCGGTTACGTGGTCGTTTACTGTTAGCTTTTAGGAGTTTTTGCATGTTCATGCTCAAACACGGTATTGTGAATTTGACTCACCCAATTAACTATTGCACTTTTTGACAATTTATAAGGGCTAAATTACAAGGCTAGCTCCTCCAAGGAACTTCAATTCTTTGTTGTTGATGTGAAAGATTATTTTCTACTTGTCTTGCTAAAAAAGATGGTGTAGATACAATTGCCCTTCGGAATGAATCTTCTTCGCATCAAGAAAATTGCCCGAGCAAGATTTGGCGAACAATTCTAGGTTCTCTCCGTTAGCTTGGTCTTTATTTCATCCAACATATGTACAAAGAACGGAAAGATTGCTTATCCTTAAACTGGTCCTTCTAGTCGTGAACTATAGCCATAATTATAACATAGTATACATAATTAATTAAACAAATTACAGTCGGTAAAAAGCTCGATAAATCGGTCGAAACACATTTGGCAAAGAAAAAAGTCGGGGAAGGTCTGTTTACAGTCGACCAAGATAAAAAAAAAACTAAACATAGTAGAAACCGAGTAGGGAGAACGGTTGATGTATAGTCACGAACAGAATATAAACTAAAACACAGTCATAGGCACGAAAACAGTTTGCTAACCATCACAACAACACAAGTCATTCAAATAATAAAATGACTAACCAAAAACAAAAATAACCCCCAATATCATCACAACTACACAAGTTATGCAACATTGAATGATTAACTAAGTAGCAGTTACGGGATAACAAAGTTAAAAAAAAAAGTCATAAACTCAAAAAATAAAAAATTTGAAGAGTGGGCTTCTCCGAAACTTGGTCGCACTAAAATAACCAAAATATGACCTTCGGTTCGAATTAGCCTACCTCTCAATATTGTCCTCTCCATCCAATGTGGTTTTCGCAGCTATTTCGAACTAGAATTTCACACACAAACTAAAAGGTCGTGCTGGTTGGTCGCATATTCACTTTGAAATAGAATTTTTTTCATAGGATTGGGGGCAAATAGGTAGGGATAAGAGAATGGTCGGCGAGTTACTTCGTCTTCTGCGCGCGCTTGAGCCATTCTACACAATGGCAATTTTTTGTGTCTTCATTCTGCATTGTTTTTTAATAAATGACTTTTTGAAACGTACCGTTCTAAGTATGAAAAAAGAAAAACTAAAATAATCAAGATTTATACAAAAATTTCACAAAATGCATTCCGTTAGACGCGGATTCAAATTTCGTCGTGTTCAAATTTTCTGTCGATCCTCCAGATAAATAGAAGCAACATAGAACATAAAATATGCTACCACAAATATAGGTGTCGTTTGATAAATATTATTCGAATAATAATTCAAAAATGAAACAAAGGAAAAGAAAAGAAGCCCCCACAAGAATTTAAAAATCGGAAAAGGTAATAAATGGTACAAAATAAATAATTAGCAAATTGTAATAGTCCCATGAGCATGCACATGGCCTTGTTCCCTTCAACCCTCTGGCTGGGGACCTATAATGCATGGATTCTTCAAAATTGGGCAGATGCAGACGGACATCGTGACGTGCCATGCCATGTGCGATTCACGTGGGATTCAGACGGATTCGCCACGTGGCGAATCCGTGAAAAAAGCGGACTCGCGTATCCTGTGCCAGGATACGCGAGTCCGATTTTTTTTTTTTAGATTTTTTATAATTTTTAAAAAGTAAATCAAATAAATTAAAATACAAAAAGTAAATCATTTAATAAGTAATTACTTTTACCTTTAGCAGATTCACTGACAACATTAGAAAGCTCCACGCTCAAAGCCATTTTGAATTGTTTTTGTATGACTTGTTTTATGTATTTGAATTGATTTTATGGTGATATTTGAATTATTGTTTTTTATATTTAACAAGTGTTATATATAATAAAATATAAAATAAACAGACGTATCCTTGCCGTATCGCACCCTAACATTTTCAAAAAACCGTATCCCCGCACCCGTATCTGCCCGCACCCGCACCCGCCCCCCGCACCTGTGCAACATAGCTGGGGACTAACTATAATAATCCATAAATAATATAGTAATTTGCAATAAACTAATAATTTAAACAAAAAAAAATGAATAACAAGATATGAAGAATATGGCTGAGGAATAAAGACTTCATTTTTTTATTTTAATATAAAAAAAAGAAATGAACATGCAGACCAATCATTAATAAAGTCATAATCACAATAATAATTAATAATAATAAAATGATGGGGATTTGTTTATTGTCCAATACAATTTTCATATTATAATAATAAAATACAGAGACAGCCGCAAAAAAAAAAAAAAAAAAAAACAGGATATATTAAAAAAAATGTGTAAGAAAAAAGTCTAGGAAACATTAAAGAAACAACTTTCCTTTAAGGATCAAACCAAGTAATTGCATGAATAGTTTCATTACATAAACTTTCATTAGCTCCTGCTCTTGCATTTCTCCACAGCTCTTGGTGCTGAATTTAATCAAAATAAATAAATTTAAATTAATATTAAAAATTATTAAAAATACAATTTTTTTTTGTGTGTGTGTGTAAAAATATGTACATACCAAGCCCAATTGCTTCAGATCCATTCATAATGCGAAGACGCCTGCATGAATCGACAAACATCCTGCAAGAAAGTTCGATCAAACATTAATAAAAATTTATTTCATTTTTTTCTAATTAATAAATTTCAATCTAATTATATTCCTCTATTGATTTTTTGTAATAATAATAATTTTTTAATTATACCATAATTGAATTTAGCATATATATATATATATTATATATATATATATAATTTATATACTTACTCCCATGGTACATCCCCCACGAGCATCCAGTCCCCATCCTTATCTTCATAAGTGGGCACATATTCAGAACTGTTCAACAAATCCATCAATTTCCCCTCATTCATGAAATCTATCATTCCTTGGGGGCCATAGTTACCTATAATTAATAAATTAAACATAAATATTAACCATAATTAAAATAAATAAATTATATTCATTATTTCAAAAATAAAATAAAATCACAACCAATGGTAGTACTATACTACTAACACTTAAATTAAATTTACCCATAGTGAAGGAACTGAACATTTTGGCCAAGGCATCAGACAGTTCTTGATAGCTCTTGTACATTTTCAAGTCGACTTTACGGAGATACGGCGCTCCGTCCATCGACACCTTGATAAAGGCGGCGCCTGCCGCCTTCTTCTCAGCCTCGCCGTCTCCGCTCTTCTGGTGGGCAATAATGTTCTTGCGGAATGATCGGACCGGTGGCCATCCAACCACTTGCGCCCTAGAAAATCCATATTATATATACATATATACATATAGGGATTGATTATGGTGGAAACACCCTTAATGGTGAAATCTAGAACCAATTGCATTATTAAGTAATTTCATTGCATATTTGTTATTATTTGTTGCATCAAGCTGGTCGCTAGTATATACAACAAATAATGCAATAAAAAAAATACATAAATGCATATAATTCTACTCATCTACAGCCGTTAGATCACTAATATCAATGGTCTACAAAAGTTTCTAGATTTCACAAGGTAATTAGTTTTCATATGATCTATATATATATATATATATCCACATTATTAGTTCAAATAATTTAATAGTGTACCTAAGTATTGTTTTTTTAATTTATTATAATTGTGCAACATTTTTAAATTACAATTAATGGTAATTTGATTTTCACATATATTCAACATCCTATATTTAAACATGTTAATTATGGGTAGAATCACGAAAGCTTCGCCTAACTGATATCGGAGCCTCTGCTCCGATAGAGGTTGGAGATTCGAATTTATTTAACCGCCAGGTTGTAATGCCGGTATTTCTTTTAAAAAAGGTTATTTATATGTCATTACTGAAATTAAATATGCATGTTATTCATATTTCCTCCGTTCTCTATTGGTTGCACCAATTAATTATTTCGTATTCTTCGTATATTAAATTATAATCATATATTTTACTAATCTAAAAATAAATATTACGTAAGACAGAATAAGGATTTATATTTTTAAAATATTATTTTTATAAGCTTTAACTAAAAAGAAAATAAAAGAAAACACACACACACACACACGGACCGCACATAAACACACACAGACACACACTTGTGAATACTTACTTGGCTGGTGGCTTCATGACTGGGTCCTTAGGAGGAACGGCAGCTTTCTCCATGGCTGGGTTCTTCAAGCTCTCCTTCAGATCTAAAGCATCTGATTCTCTGGATTGAAGGTTGAGTTTCAGATCAACGGTCTCGGAAAAGCCTCTCTTCCCATTTATCTTGATCATGGGATCACTTTCGGCGCCGCCACCTGGCAGGCCAAGGCATAGCTCAGTTTCCTTGAAATTTAGGCCGTGATCCGCCGCAAGCATGCCCCCGCCACCCATTTTCCGGCCAACTTCCATCGAAAAAGATCTACTGGACTTTCGTTCGTTGATGTTTTCTCCTGTCCTTTTTCTCGCACTAAAATGATAATGGCTAGCTAGAGAAGTGTGTGTATATATATATATATACATATCGTTTTATATAATTTTTGAACGGATCCCGTGCTGACACGTGGAAATTGTAGACTGTGTCGATCTTCTTGGATCAAGAGCATGTTACTAGAAATAAAATAAAGTTATTTTCTGAACCTAAGAAATAATAAAGTAAAATAAAGGGCGGCCTAAACAGTTATTCCGATTTCAATAGGGTTGTATAATAAGGGATGGAGTCGGGATCAAGTTTAAGTCAAAAGCTAAAAATTATATGGATCAATGGTTCGAATGCGAGTCGAAATTATTCAAAAATTGAAAATAAAATGGGATGATTTGAAATAATTCTTAATTTATATATAAAAATTTGGATGCATGTACAAGATTAAAGATATTATTATATATTTTCGATAAACGTATTATATATTTATTTAATATTATGTATTCTTATTATCATGTTTTCCCGTTCCACAATATTTCTTGTGAATTTATGATAATCAATATAATGAGTTAAAACTTTATAAAGCTAAATATTAAATTAATTATTGAAGACACTAAAACACAATTCTTATGGTGGTGGGGGTGTTGAGGGAAAAGAAGAGAAAATTATTGAGGGTTAGAGTTTTGTCGGGTGAGAGTGTGAATTTAATTAAGAAAAAAATACAGATAGAGAGTGGGCGCGAGAGGCAGAAAGAGAGTAGAGGGAGGGAGGTGGAACAAGAGAAGGGGGTATGTATATTAGGGTTGGTATATATAAATAAATATATATATATATATATATATATATATATATATATATATATATATATATATATATATGATAGATTCAGAGGAAAGTCTTTTTCCGTAAGAAATAAGAATGATTCTACTGATCTTTGGTGATTAATGCATTGCGATTCATGACGTTGTCTTTAAAGAAGCAATTTCAAGTGTCACGCTAATATTTTGAGGGGATATTTTTGTAATTATACAGATTTTATGTTTGGTATTTCCTACAATCATGGGATTTCATATCCCACTTCTTATCTCTTTCCAAATTTTAGCACCTTTGATAATATTGTTTTGATAATTATTATGATGTCATTTGTGTGATAGTTAGCACTTAAATCTGTAAAATTTTGCATTGTTAATACATTTTATTTATGTTAATGTTTTAATAGTAGAGTTTAGCATTAAAATGTTATTTGTATTAGCACATTTAATAGGTAATACTAAAGATATATGGTATGTAATGCCAGATGATTTATGAGATTTACAAATGGAGTCTTATTGTATTTATTATATTTTTTTAGTAAATGACGCGAAAATCATTTTGTACCTATACTTGAAAACGAGTATGATTATTTATCTTCCAAAAAAATAAAGCACAACACATTGTATCAAAATTGACTGTATTGTAGACAATAAAGCATAACAAAAAAAATCACATAATTGGAATATAACCAGAACCGCACTGCTTTTCCAATTTGCAGACACACAAAACAAATGGTTAGCACACAGCTTTCGATTTTTAAAAATAAAAATCAAATAGAAAAAAAGATAATGTTAGTTTTTAAAAAATAAAAATAAATACACCAAAAATATAAAATATTTGAATGACTAAAAAATATGAAATCCCATAAAAAATAGATATTAACCTAAAATATGAAATCCCATGAATATAGGAACTTCCCATGATTTTAGTAACTTCCCATAAGATAAATTAATCAAATTACATTGGTCTCTAATAATTAAATTCGTTAGACTCCTAGTTTCGTGTGTTAGCACACCGTAACGAAATCGGGTCATTAATCTTCAAGGATTAATGGCTCACAATCATTCCTATTTCTTACACTTATACCATTTCACTCCATAACTCACCCCTATATATATATATATATATATATATATATATATATATATATATATAGAGAGAGAGAGAGAGAGAGAGAGGTGTTATTCTAAAAAGTCTCTTATAATAAAAAGTGTAGGAAGAATTGTGGAAGTGTCATGTGTCACCTTGTCACATCATATGACACATCATATGACATGTGGCACCCCCACCCCCACCCCCACCCCCCACCCTACATGGGGGGTGGGGTTGACACATGTCATATGATGTGTCATATGATGTGAAATGGGGATGACATATGTCACTCCACAATCCTTACTACACTTTTTATTATAAGAGACTTTTTATTTTAATATATATATATATATATATATATATCATATATAATGAAAGATTGAGTCCTAAAAATGATTGGGGAGTATTAATGACACCATTTTGTAACATTTATTAGGGTTTTGCAATTTAGCCCTCACATTTTCCTGCAACTTTCAATTTAACCCCAGAGATTTTGTATATTTCAATTTAAACCCATTTTGATTTATGATCGATTTTAACCCAGTCAGCTTCTCAACTCTTACAATTTGACCCCACTCAACTTTAAAACCTCCAATTCAGTCTTATTTTGTCCAAGACATTAAAATGTTGACCTTTCAATTAATATTAATAATTAGTCCGATTTTATGGATATATATTTTAATTTCCGTTATTATATCGTAATATTTTATAATGATTAAAATATTATTACATGTAGACTTTATCGAGGATTTACGGGCTTAGGATTGTGAGTCGAGCATCTCCATATTCAAGTCAGACAACATCATTTATTCGTGGGAATTTTCACTATCACTTTAATTGGATTGTATACGTGATATTCAATTCAATATGTGATATTCAATTCATGTTTAAAAATTGACGATACATGTTGTGAATCAGGCTCACATGTATACGTGTAAAGAGGCTATCTTAAGATATATGTTGTTGCGGGGATACCTGCGCAACCTCAATATTCACATGCGTGCTCGATTCATGTTATATGTGGTATTTTGTGTATGTTACATGTTGTTGCGGAGACACCTGCGCAACCTCAATATTCGTGTTATGCGTGCTAGATTCATGCTATACGTAATATTGTGTGTATGTATTCATGTTGAGGAAAAGATATGATAGATTATTCATTTTATGCTTTCCATGAGATTATATATTACTGTGATAAGTGAGATTTCCACGAGCTGAAGGAAGCTCACCCCCACCTTTATTGATCCCGCAGGTTAAACCGAGCCGAACGAAGGAGCGAGCCGAGAGGGCATATGAATGAAATTTATTAAATGATGTTTTTCTTATGTCAAATGTTTCGAAATTCTTTTGGGGAAACTTTTGTTAGAAATTAACAATTTATAATTTATTCTTCCGACGCAAATTTTATTTCGTATCTATGACATGTTATTGCCTTAATTAAAGGTATTTAATTTATGTCAGTATATCGACTCGACTTTGTAGGCATTATTTTTCGTCAAATTTACCTTTTATTTATCCCCAATAATTACCCCTAGAAAGTCGGAGCGTTACATAATGATATAACTAGGGGTGTTCATAAGCGGGTACCCGGCTTTTTTGGTACCCGGAACTCCGGGTACCTATTTAGGCGGCCCATGGCCCGGCCCATAAAAACCGGGTACCCGCTTTTTCGGGTACCCGGATTTCCGGGTCGGGTCACCCGGGTACCCGAGTTTTTTTAATCATATATATATATTATTATATATATGATTTTTTTGCTGTATTTTTTTCAACTTTTAGTTCAACAAAAATGTTTAACTTTAAATTAGTAAGAATTGATTCTAATTTTGAAGTCATGCGTTATGATTAAATCAAATATTAAGAAAATTTAACTTTAATTTAATTTATTTGCTCGATTGATTTCTAACAAAAAATTAAATTAAAAGTAAGAAAATTATTTACAATAATTCTAACATTCATTTTATTATCATTGGTTCTAACATATTAAGATATTATATGAAACATTAAATCTATTCACTTTGAAGTTAGACTACTATATTATATTAATACATACTCATTTTTGTAATTTTGATGTCATAATTTAAAATAGTTAATGAGATTTAAATTATAAGAAAATTTGATTCATGAAAAAGAAAAAAAATTAGAGCATAAGATTAATATGGACCAAATTTTACATAGGTATTGTAATGTTAATATTATTAAAATGTAAGTAAATACATACTAATTCTATACATAATTTTTAAAATGGTTAAAATAAAGTATGTAGTGAGAAAATAAAAAAAATAAAAAATAAATAAAAAAAGTTACCGGGTCGGCGGGCACCCGCTAATTTTATTTGGCCGGCCCATTACCCGGCACGAAAACTCACATAATTAGCGGGTCGGGTGCCCGGCCCGCTAAATCCGGGTAATTAGAAAAATTACCCGGTAAAAAGTTCCCGGGTAGTCGGGTAATTGGGCCGGGTCAACCGGGTCGGGTAGTTTTGAACACCCCTAGATATAACTTATATTACACATATTAACGCAACCTTGATACAAAGTACATAAACATCTGCACAAATATTACGTACAAAATACGTAGATATTCAAATAAAAGCACAGCCGATGCATCGCACGGGTTCGTAACGCCTCGTATATATATAATCTAGGGACATTTTAGGAGTAAAATATAAGAATTGTATTTTGGGTTAAAAAATTAAAGTCATTGAGTTTTGGGTCGTAGCTTGGGTCGTTCTCCCTGAATTACTAAAAAAAAAAATTAGTCTTTCTTACTCTAAAATTAGAAATTTCTAATCTCACAAATATCAATTGGTACTTTTTAAATCTGATAATTATAAAAGATATATTTTTTAGGTTGATTAATTGATTACTATAATTTTTATTTACATGGCAAAATGGATATTTATAATTGAATTATAATTGTTACTTGTTGTAGTAAACGTAAATAAGACAAGAATTAGGGCAGAAGATGTGTGTATTCTCATTAATGGGATCCCTTTAAATAGAGAGAGATTACATATTCTGCAACATTCTAACAGGCCTAGTCCTACACTAACTAGGAGAAGCACATTAACCTGTAGATTAAGGCACACACTGTGTATTTACTTTAACACTCCCATTCTGTCGAGTCTTCAATGCATGTCAAGTTGCCTCGTTAAAACCTCGTCAAGCAAAAAATACATGGGAAAAATGCCTTGATCGTGGAAAAAAGAGTACAGCATCTAGACATATAGGTTATGCTAATTTCGTTAAGTCAAAACCTCTATTGATCATTTCGTCGATCAATGTGCTCAAGAACGTGATCAGTTCGTCGATCAATGAGCTAAACGTCTAATTACCTCGTTAAAAACCTTTCTAAGTGATAAAAACTCAATGGGGAAAAAAGAGTCCTCGGTTAAGGAAAAGAGTGTAAATTGCAGCGTGGATGTAAGACTCTCCCAAGTCTACATCCCCCCTGAATAGTTCGTCAATCAAGGAATCTGAAAAACACTGCAAGTGATGTTGCCTAGTTAAAAATTTTGCCAAGTAAAAAAACCCATTGGGACAAAATAAACATTGGTCAAAGAAAAGAGTACAACATTGGTGGGTAAAATTCGTTATACTTCACCCTCCAATCCGATCCTTATTTCGATCTCGGGAGTCCGGAAATCCTACGCATTTCGATGTTTCTCACATGTTTTTCAAATACGGCCTTGGGTAATGATTTAGTGAACAAGTCAGCCACATTCTCCTCAGACTTCACTTGCTTAACTTGGATATTGAGGAGGGCTTGTTGTTGCTGAATATAGAAAAACTTTGGAGAGATGTGCTTCGTATTATCCCCCTTGATATACCCAAGCTTCATTTGTTCGATGCAAGCGGCATTATATTTGTATATGCAAGTGGGCGCATCAGTGACATTACTTAGTCCATTGTTACCTCGAATATGTATAACGATGGTTCTCAAACATATACACTCGTGTACCACCTCGTGTAGAGCGATAATCTCAGCATGATTCGAGGAGGTAGTAACAAGGGTTTGCTTAGTTAATCTCCAATATATCGTGGTGTTCCAAAGGGTAAAAACGTACCCAATCTGGGAGCGATCTTTATACGGGTCCAAGATGTACCCAACATCAGCAAATCCTACCAACACATTTGTCGGGATAGTTTCGTCAGCATTCACACTTACTTTAGTGATTGCACATTCATCGGAAATTTCGTTAGCCTAATAGGAAAAGAAAAGTCACGAGTCAATGGTTCATTTGAGGTATCAAAAGATGTTTTTGATACCATTCCAATGACGTTGCGTGGGCTCAGAACTATATTTAGCTAAGAAGTTCACTGAGAAAGCTATAACAGGTCGAGTATACTGAGCGAAGTACAATAATGTACCTATTACACTTTAGATAGGGAATTTCGTCTCCCCAAAGCTCTTCATCACATTCCTTCGGACGAAATGGATCTTTCTTCAAGTTTAAACTACGACCAATCATGGGAGTGCTAACCATATGTGCCTTGTCCATATTAAAACGCCTGATTTTTATTTTGGACATAGGCTGACGGGTGGATGAGGATTCAACTAGATCGACGTTCTAGCTCAATGCCTAGATAAGACCGAGTCATCCTAGATCATTCATCTCAACTTTGGATTTTAGATAGCTGTGGTTTCTCTTAATTCGTCAAGAGTACCGACTATGTTCATATCGTCGACATATACAGCTACAATCACTAATCCGGAACTTGTTTTCTTAATGAACACGCAAGGACACAATTCGCCGTTCCTTATATCCCCTTCCAATCAAGTAGTCACTTAGGCGGGTATACCACATCTGCCCGGATTGTTTTAATCCGTAAAGTGAGCGTTTCAACCGTACTGCAAACGCACTCCGTGGTTTAGAGTCACTTGAGCTGTATTTCCAGTCCTTTGGAAATTATTAAGCTAATGAAGTAGCTTATGGGAGAGTACGTCTCCTCAGTCAATTCCACGGCATTTATGAGAACCTTCGATCCTTGTACTTCAGAACTTCATTCTTCTCATTATGCTTACTGACAAAGGTTTATTTTATGTCCTACAGGATTTACACTTGGGGAGGTTAGCACTACCTACCAATTACCTGTCTTTTTGTCAAAGAATCTAGTTCTGCGTGGAATGCTTTATCCTTTAAGGCCAATCAACTCAATGTTGATATCATACAACAGAGCGAGGTTCGACATCATCTTGCTCTATGCTTTGAGCAACGATAGATCATCAAAGTGGGTGAATGATCCATCCACACTCTCGTAATTCATCGAGATTTTTTGATTTTCTAAATCATATCAATCTTCGGGGCGTCCCCCTCGTCATGACTAATGGACATAGTAAAATCAAGTATGATCTCATGAAACGAGTTCATTGATGACTAATATATAAGTTTGTGCCTTACTTTACCTCCTCCTTAGGTGAGTGTCAAGTCGAACCATGTAGCTTCCACCTCTTCCTTTAGGGAGCTATGGCCTAAATCACACATCCACCATGTGTGATGGCAGAACTCGATTCGTTGGTGTTGCGCCTCTTACCAAGGACTTTCAACCTTACAGGTTGCAGCTGGTATATATGATCTTGTTACTTTCACTATATCAGTAAATGCATCAGGCATCGAATCTGCTACGTTCCGAAGATCGAGAATTTTCACTATCACATAGCAAAATACGGGGATGAATACGAGACAAAGTAGGGACACACCATGACAATTCCTGTCGTTCCCTGAGAAAGTTCGTCTTCTCTCCTCCCCTAACAACGGGAATGTTGTCTCATCAAAGTGACAATCCGCAATCGAGCGGTAAAGAGATCATCTGTCGAAGGTTCTGAATAGCCGATAACCATTGGGGATTCGTATCCAATGTAACTACTTAATCATCTCTAAAGACCCATGCATTGTGGGGGTGCATAAGGCACAATACTAGATAACCAAATATGCACAATTAGTACTCAAGTTCGTCTGAGTACAAAATGTAAAAATCAGGGCTTATCCAGTTACCAACTGGGATGCCTAAATCATTTGGTTAGTAGAGGGTCTAAAATGAGTGAATAAGTAAAACTGCATGCAAGACTACATAGCCCGAGACAGAAATAGGCAAATTGGTGTGCATAACCAATGCCCGGGCTACCATCTGATTCGTTCGATAGTTGCCTCCGCAAGACCGTTTTGCATATGCTCGTGGGGGATGGGATGCTTTTCGTCACTCCCGATGGACATGCAGTATTCATCAAGTACTTTAGATGTGAACTCTCCAGCATTATCAAGTCTTATAGACCGAACATGATGGTCAGGGTGGTGAGCCCGTAGACAGATAAATCATGCTAGAAGCTTTGCAAAAGCAACATTTTTAGTGGACAAGAGGGAAACATGTGACCAGCATGTCGAAACATCAACCAAAGCTATAAAACATCTAAATGGTACGCATTCTGGTTGAATCAGTCCACAAACATATATTTGAATCCTATCTAAGAATGTAATTTTCACATTTTTAGTGTAGGAAGTGTTGTGCGGCTATTTATATGCCTCGACGGGGATCGGAACAAGGGCCGAGCGACCGAGTTCACGACCAAATGAAGCTACGGCGACCTTGTCAGAATGAAGATAAGAGTCCGCCTTCAAGTATCTGGCGATCGACTCCCAAGGCGATCGCCTTTTGGCACCTAGCGATCGACTCTGGTGCCCGACCTAGGACGACTGTCCTGTGCCAAGAACAAGACCTTCGTCCGTCAAAGTCTATGAAGACTGGATCACAAAGCAAGCGCCCATGTGAAGATCCGCGAAAGGCGCCGCGGAACATGGGTCGTTGACTCCAGCCCATCAGCAGCTGTCAGTGACGGGGACGGCTCCACCTACCGACAGACCCGCCGAAAGGTCCTAAGTAGGGCCTCCCATGATAGCTAAACGAACGCGTGTTGCTCGCTCATTGGTTCGCACTTCTGGCAGCCAGCAACTTCTGCGGACTTTAAGGAGACCAACCCATGTGCTAAAGACGATCGCCCGCTTATTATAATACAGTAGAGGCGATCGCCCAGCAACTCCCAGTGCTACAAATAGAGAACCTCCAGCGACTGAAGAAAGGTTGGCAACCACGTTCAGAATACATACACACTTTCAGACTCTCGGCTTCCTCTCTTGAATCTATCTCCGGATTTCTCTCTCAGCACCTCTCAACCAAAAGACGGTCGGCAGAAGCAAAAACTCCCTACAGTTCAGGTTCGAATAGATTCACAAGTCCAAGAGCTCAGACATACAGCTAATACACACTGTGAAAGACCGTCGATCTCTCATAGTCGTCACAGCACATCATCGTTGTTACCAGAACTCACAGAGCATCATATCTGGTTCTTCCGGCAATCTTCATGCTCAATAGCTAAGATAACTAGGGTCTTTACATTCTTTGTAATTGTACTCTAACATTAATATTTGTACTCCAAAGTATTTGTATTAATAATATCTCGCGATAGCATTCAAGCCCGGGACTAACAACCCCGGCATATCTTGTGTTATTTATTTTCCCCACGGAAGTGCTCTCGCACTTTGTTTGCTACTCATCCATTCCAGCAATATCTATCTCCAGATAATATTTTGGGTAGCAACAATTGGTGCTAGAGGAAGGGGATCTTAACCTTCATTTTTATTCCTACCATCCCGAAGAACACCCACTGTTCTCGGGGCATATACTTGAAGTGACACTCACTGCTCTTCAAAGAAAAGCCTTCGGAATCATGACGTCTGCCACCACATCAAAGAGAGCCACTTTCCGAACCGTTGGACATCATATTCCAACTCGATCCGAGCCCCAGCCGACGGCAGAGGGTAGCCGAGGCGACGCGAGACTCTCGATCCCGCACCTGAGGGACGACCCCAGCCTTTCGCTCGACCAGTTCCAAACCGCGGAATAGATCGAGGAGGCTATGACCATCCTAAAGGAGCGACGGAGAGCATGCGCGGTGCCCGCTATAACTCCCTCGGCCATCCGCCGCGTGGGCAAACGGAAGTTCAAAGGGTTACTGGCCGAGCGATCGTCAGAAAGCCCCGATTCGCAAGAAAGGGCTATCGCAAGGCCGGACGGTTCCGTATTCAGTCGCTTGGGAAGCGATCCATCATGGCGACTGGGGCAAATAGGGTCTTTTAACGTCAGATTCACAAGACTTTGTTCATATTCTGGTTTGAATTTATTCCACAAACATCGAATTCTGTAATGTACGAGTCCACTAGGATGCGTGTCAAGAGAAATTTCGATATCATCTAAATTCTATTTATTCAAACCATCCTTAATGAATTGAATTTTATCTTCTCTGTTTGTAGATGGAATTCCTAAAGATCGACATTTCAAATTACAGTTCCATCTAGCACATTTATAGCAAACGGCTATCATCTTTGCTCGTCGTTTCTTGGCATATGAACTTTTTCCTAGCCCTGGTAAAAATCTAGTCGGTGTTTCTGTGAATTCACCCTCTATTCTTACTTTGGCTTCAATAATGAATCTTATGTCAAAAGGTATGTTTTTATTCATAAGCAACCTCATCCTTTCTAGTCTCGTTTTATAAATCTTCAAAATGACATTTTTACTTAGAAAGGGAAATCTTTTTTCGATTTTATTCAAAGTTTCTTCCATGATAAAAAAAAATAAAAAGAAAAAATATAAAATATCTACAAATATCGGTTGTTGTGGGAAACAGAAAAATCCGACTTTAATAGTCACGGAGTACCGTTATCCGCCACTTGACCGGACAAACACAATTGAGTACTAAGTTACTATGTCGAGAAATTTGTACCTATAAAAATAGTTTACAATGTAAGATTTCAAATATAACTTATACTTCCCCGGCAACGACGCCAAAAACTTGGTACGACCCTAGTGTAACTATCGCAAGTGCACGATATCGTATCAAGTAGTAAGTGGACTTTTTGAGTCCGGTTTATCGATCGCACGAGAAAGTTTGGTTATAATTTGAATTATACACTATTGGTCTATTTTTATAGATACTAAGATGAGTGAAACACACAATTAAAGAGTTTGGTTTAATAATTACAAAGAAAATGCAATAATAGTTCTAATATTTTAAGGAAATAAAAAGATTGCAATAATAATAGATTGATTAACGATAAAATGAAATAGTTGGGATTACAAACTTAGTTCGTCATTAGTTATAGAAGATGTATAGGAGATCATAAGATGAATTTACTTATTATGTTGTGTAGATTCGATTTTCCTTAAAAAGACGGTTTCTCTTTCGAACTATAAAATGCCCCTTACATATTGAATCAATCCACTATATTTCTATGTTGATTGGCTTCAATACATAGCATTAGGATTTATGAAAATAACTCAAAGAATCATCTAAGGTCTAGAGGTATATTTTTATCCCCTAGAACAACTTAGAGTGAAGATCATTTGATCTAATCAAACATATTTTCTTTCGAAACATATGAAGACCATAAATATCGTCATTTATTGGCCAAATAAATATAGATTGTTAAAACAATGAAAATCACACACAATAATAAGTAATTGACAATAGATATTTATACAAACATAAATAACATGACTAACCTTGTTTATAATCCCAACTAAAGGTAACTTAGCCCATGAAGGGTTTAATATACATAATACAAGCTTTGGTGATCATTATTAGTTGAATCAAGAGAAAGAATTGATCCTTACTCCCTTAGTAGATAAAGGAGAAAGAAACAATAAACTCTCTGAACAACATATGCTATACCACACTTACACAAATCACTCAAGAACACAAGTGTGTTCTTCACACAAAAAGAAAATATTACAAAAAGTGAAAAAATTATATGGTGAATGATGAATGATGAAGGATCTAAGGGGTCTATTTATACACTTAAAGTCATCTAATAGCTCCAAAACTCCAGCATTATTACAACAGATCGGATCAATGCCAGCCATCCCCTCAATAATACACAAAAAGTATAAAAAATTAGACAAATTATCACAATCTGTCAAGAGTTACGGCCGTAACATTAAGGAGTTACGGCCGTAACTTGGATGACTTACGGCCGTAACATTCAGTAGTTACGGCCGTAACTTGGATTCGTCAATTTGCTCACCGGTTGCTTTGAGAGTTACGTTTTCAGCCCAGAATTTCTCAGACTTTGTGTTTTTGCCCCAAATCTTCTTCGGATGATAACTTTTGATATATAACTCTGATTTTGAATCCGGAAAGACTGCCGAATTCGTCTCGGAAAGCCCTACAACATGAATATATCAAAATTCAACAAAGAGAATATTTAATAAACATGTTATTTCTTGAGTAAATCAGTTATTCAATCCGATTAAGACTAGATTTATATCATCACCCGATAAAAATAAAATTATTAAAAACTAATTAATTAAAAGCAAAAAACGAGTAGACTAGCTCAATTATGGGTGAAATTTATCGATACAAACCATGGATAAGTGTATAAAACTGACACTTATCAGCGAGCTGGCCCATAGGTGGTACGTCTCACTACCACCGCGATCGATCATTTCCTTTGAGAAACTGGCGAGTGACTTCACGTCATACTTCGCCGCCAAGGTCGACAGACCAGAGGGCCCCCACCGCATGATGAAAATCAGGCAGGGGGAAGACGAATCCGACGCAGATTATATCGACCGGGTGGATGAAATCGTCCTCACCAGCGAACCCATCAGTGACGAGCTCGCTCTCTACTCGGTCCTAGGGGGATTCTATGGCCATTCACCCATGTTTAGGCATCTCACAAAAGACATCCCCCCAACCTACGCGATCTTCCGCGCTAAGGCTGCCGATTTTCTGGCCACGCAGAGGCTGCTCACCCTCCGCCTAGGCGAGGGAACGCTGCCTCCTGTCCGAAAGACGGCGATCACCAAAACCAAAAAGACGGTCGCCAAGCCACCCGGCGACCTCAAGGCCTTTGAGGATGTGGAAGCCCATCTCCTCCACAAGTTCAACCGAACTCCGGCACACATTTTTTACGCCATCAAGGGGCGCGAACCGCTAAACAAGCCAAAGGCAATAAGGGACCACGGTCATCTGGATCACAATCAATTGTGCTTACCACAAGAGTCCTGGCCACAACTCCAACAAGTGTCGCGACCTCCTCAGACAACTCTGGAGATTGTTCGATGAGGGCAAGTTGGACAGCTTATTGGCTTAGCCGGAGCCCCATCAATCTCCCGATACGATCGCCTGAGTCGAACACGAACAGGCTGGAAAGCTCATACGAGCCGACCCCTCGATCAACCTCGGCGACCGGATCTACATGCTTCAATCAAGAGAAGGGAACTTCAGAAGTCTCTCCCCGATTCCCGCCTCATCAAACCAAAGGCTACTGCCTAAGCAAACGCTTCGAAAAAAGAGGATGACTCGCTCGCCCTCTAAATTTCGTCATCAACATGATGGACCTAGGCAGCGATCACCTCCCCTAGTACAACGTATACCGTCGAGGATCATCATCTGACATGATGATCCGAGGTAGAAAAGTGCCGCCATGGTTGCGAAAATCGATGAAACTGATGATCTGTCCATGCAAGGTTCCTTTGGGCTTCGATCGCTCGCCCTTCGTTTAAATACGAGGCGGGCGTAGCCGAAGGACTTTCCAAAACAAATCAGAGGATTACTCGCTCGCCCTCTAAAGTTCGTCATCAACATGAAGAACCTAGTCAGGCGATCTCCTCCCCTTACACAACGTATACCGTCGAGGATCGTCATTTGTCTTGATGGTCCGAGGTAGAAGAGTGTCGACATGGTTGTGGAGGACGATGGAACCGTTCTCTATGCCCGTACAAGGTCCCTTTGGGCCACGATCGCTCGCCCTTCATTTAAATACGAGGCGGGCGTAGCGTGAGGGCCCTCCAAAACAGATCTGTGGACACGTTCTCCCGCCCTCAAAGGTCCATCACTTAACATGGTGGGTCCTTCCCGGACAATGCGACGCGTCCTCTCCCCGTCACAATGTATACCGTCGAGGGTCGCCATCTTAATGGCGGCCGGAGGTAGAAAAGTGCTAACAAGCCGTGGTCATGGAGTCGATTAATCCGACGACGCCCTGCGCAAGGAATCCTCCAGACCAAGACCGCACGCCCTTCGTTTAAATACGAGGCGAGGCGCAGCCTATGGAGGACCCTAACAATTAAGTGAGTCGCGAGAATTTAGCCATCAGACGGAATGTCGCTCGCGCACAAGACACGGCCGTGGAGATCGGTCTATCGAACTCTGTGATCGTGCACGGTTCCTCAAGACCGAGATAGACGGCCTTCCTCGAGGAATCTGCAAAATTGAAGACCGCTCACTCAACGATTTATCTTCGTCCCCTTACTTTCACTAAATGAATAAAAACAAGGGGGAAGGGCAGAGCTATGTATACGACGATCGTCCCTATTCAATTACATACGGAGATCGGCATTTTTCAGATGTATGTGCAGCGATCGAATTTATTGTAAAAGTTATCTATATGAGTTTATCAATTCACTTGGAGCTATACACGCAACAATCTCTCCTCACACATTTGTACAAGGTCATACAAAGACTCAGAAAAGCAATTATTCAAGTAATAAATCGAAAAGGGAAACTTTCATTTCATTACTTGGGATATCAAAGTACATACACGGTCGCCCGAAGGCCTAAGTACCACAAGGAAATCTACAAAAATTACAAGGCAAAAGCAAAAACAAAATAAGGACGTAGAACCTCAGGCCCCTGCCTGGCCTTCACCTTCGACCACTGGATCGGCCCGCGATCCCTCACCGGCTTCCGGAGCTGCCTCCCCGTCCTCCGGAGCGTTTGGATGAACAAGGTTTGCTGGAGTTGGGTACCAGTTTAAGTCTACGCCGATTTCCGCGAGATCTAAGATCGGCACGGAGAAGGCAGGGTGGAGAAGATGCTCCAGCGCGTATGCCTTAAAGTTTTCAGCAAGAGGGCCGACCTCCAGCCCTCTCTTTCTAGCAGCACGGAGCGAGTCAGCGAACGCCATGTAATAGGCAAACTCGCTGACGAACTCCACGTTGAGAAAGGGATCGGCCTCGGTCGCCTCCAGCTTCCCCTTCAACTCTGTAACCGCCTGTTGCGCACCTTGAAGCTCGGTCTCCTTAGCGGCCATCTCTCCCCTCGACGACGCCAGCTCGCTAGTCACCCGAGCGACAGTCACCTTCAGCTGATCAGCCTCCTTCTGAGCGGCCACATATGACCGACGGGCATCCGTCATCTGGTCCCGAAGTCGATCGACCGTTGCCCAGGCTCGCTCGGAATCCTATCTCACCAGCTCAAGTTCCTGACTTGCCCGTTTAGCTGCATCCAAGGAGTCCTTCTCCATAGCCATGATCCGGTCAGCAAACTCGGAGTTCTGTTTCCGAGCGGCCTCGAGATCTGCCTGGAGACGGGAAGTAGAAGGACGCCATACGAATTCCTTCACAGCCTGGGCAGCCATCGTCGCCGCCTGGAGAGAGAGAGCGAAATCAGTCTGCATTGTGTTCCCGGATCGCTGACGGGCGATCGCATCCAAGTCGGTCGTCCAAGCCTTCAGAAAAGCAGAAACAGCCCGGTTGACGTATAGCGGGACATCACAGGCCTGGCTAGGAGATCGGCTCGCCAGGAAATCCAACACCAGCGGGGGGCAAGCTGGGTTAGTGCTACGGATCCTGCATCAAACAACAAAGAGTTAGCACATCTCCCACGCAAGTAACAAAACTCAGCAAACAAGCAAAGTCTACCTCTCGGCCTTCTCGGGGTCGCGACCAAAGTACGGTTTCCCGCGAGAGGTCTCGGCCTCGGCGATCGCCATTTCTTGCAAGAAAGCCGCAGAAGGCGTAGGCTCATCCACCGGGGGGACCACGGTGAGCGGAGGCGCGGCGATCGGCACCTCACCAGCAGGGGCAGAGACTGGAGGTTCCCCCGATCTCTGCCCCTTGCGGTTCGGCCGGAGCCCCTCCTCCCGAACCTCCTCCTCCGCTACAATCGGCTCTACGTTAGGCCTCACCTCCGGAATAAGAGGTAGCACCACCGGAGGAACTTGAGACGACTTCTTCTGGCGCAGACGACTCAAAACTCCGGGGTTCGACATGGCTATTTCCGGCGGAGGCTCTAAGAAGCGAGGGAAGCGGACCTATGCAAGAAGGAACAATCAAACAACAGTTAGACATATTCCTCAAAAAGGACGATCGGCAAGCAAAAGTAGATCGTAGAAATTCATACCTGGGACCGAAATATGTCTCGGGAAACGGAATAGCCGAGCAGACAGCCAATGGCTCTCTTTGTTAATCCGGCGAGCGTCTAAGTCGTCGTCCGGAAGACTTCGTATCCGCTCCCAGACGACCAGAAAATCGAAAGATAGCTCGTCGGCCGCCGGAATATGGAAACCTGCAAAAGGAAGACCAAATTAGATCAGTTCAGAATATGTACGAACAAAGGGAGAGTCAAAATCCTTACTCGGATTCCTCTCCCGAAAGCTAGTGGGGATATCCAGCTCGCCCGTGGGGTTATCTCTCGCTGATGCCTTTCACGCACCGCCGACCCAGAACCATTTCGCTCGATCGCCCCGCACCTTATTCGGGACCCCAAGGATCACCCGACCGGATCGGCCTTGAATATGATAGCCTCCGACCGACCCCTTTTGAGCCGTCAGCTTGAACAGGTGGTTCATCTCCAATGGCGAAGGAAGACGGTACAGTCGGTGACCGCCGAACAAGGTGAGAGCACAAATGATCTGGAGCCAGGCGTTCGGCATTAACTGAAGCGGCGCCACATTCCAAGCAACCAGCAGATGAGAGACGGCGAACGACAAAGGGAACCACAGCCCGGCCTCCATAATCGCCTCATTCACGGAGACCATACCCTACGGGGGTTGGTCGGCACGCTCGTTCTCGGCCGGCGCGAAAAGATCCACGTCTGAGGGGACATGATACCTCGCCCTCCAGACGGCCAGGTCCTTCCTAGTCGACGAGCTCCTGATTTGGCCGAGGGACCACGGAGAACGCTGCGCGGCCCGAAACAGCGACCGCTTCGCCGACTGATAGGGGTGGGCGATCGAGTACTCCCGGTAATCGAACTTGGGGCACGGACCGGCCAACCTCTCCATTATGTCTGCAAAGGCCAAATAGGCTTGGCCAAAAGCACTATGTTGCTCCCAATACGCCCTCACCACCGAATCCTTCTCCGCCAGCGAACGTTTCCGCTCAGCCGCCGCCTCCCTAGCAGCGTCGGCTTCATTAAATTGTGCCTCGACTTCTGCGGGATCAATACCGGCGCGGATGGCCTCGGCGGCCATCTCCATATGGAATCCCACGGTGGGTCCTTCCCGAACATTAGAAGTCCCGACGGCGGAGGAGGTGCCCATTCCAGACGATGAAGGTATTCCAGACATTCTCGAAACAAGAAGAGGAGAAAATGAGTGTTTTCTTACCAAGGATTGAATCGATCGACGATCGGCAGTCAAAGCTTCAGAAAATTCTTCGGCAATTTTCTTCTTCTCCGATGAAAGCGCATAAGGGTCTTAACACTGTAACCCAGCGCCTTTTTATAGGAGATGGCAGGGACTTCCGTGCAAATATGGAGAATCTCGGGGGCTGAAGTGCAACCGTCGCAATTAATGCCTCCCTTGAAACCCGCGTACGCGTCGTTTCAAGGACACGCCAGACGAGGAGTCATAACTAACCGTTGGTCTCCCCCAACGGAACCCGACACGTGCCCCGGAGACTTTTCCACGACCATTTGTCATTTCCTTCGATTCGGCCAGGCAGTCGTCCAAATTCAAAACCAATCCGCTCAAAGACGATCGCGATTCGTAAAATCTTTGAGTCACTAGTCAAAGTTAAGCGATCGCCAGTAGAACCACCTCACCCCACATTTCCAACATCGGAGCGAGCTGGGGGGCAATTGTTGTGCGGCGATTTATACGCCTCGACGGCGATCGGAACAAGGGCCGAGCGACCGAGTTCACGACCAAATGAAGCTACGGCGACCTTTTCAGAATGAAGATAAGAGTCCGCCTTCAAGTATCTGGCGATCGACTCCCAAGGCGATCGCCTTTTGGCACCTAGCGATCGACTCTGGTGCCCGACCTAGGATGACTGTCCTGTGCCACGAACAAGGCCTTCGTCCGTCAAAGTCTACGAAGACTGGATCACAAAGCAAGCGCCCATGTGCAGATACGCGAAAGGCACCGCGGAACATGGATTGTTGACTCCAGCCCATCAGCAGCTGTCAGTGACGGGGACGGCTCCACCTACCGACAAACCCGCCGAAAGGTCATAAGTAAGGCCTACCATGATAGCGACACGAATGCGTGTTGCTCTCTCATTGGTTCGCACTTCTGGCAGCCAGCAACTTCTGCGGACTTTAAGGAGACCAACCCTTGTGCTAAAGACGATCGCCCGCTTATTATAATACAGCAGAGGCGATCGCCCAGCAACTCCCAGTGCTATAAATAGAGAACCTCCAGCAACTGGAGAAAGGTTGGCAACGACGTTCAGAATATATACACACTTTCAGACTCTCAACTTCCTCTCTTGAATCTATCTCCGGATTTCTCTCTCAGCACCTCTCAACCAAAAGACGGTCGGCAGAGGTAAGAACTCCCTATAGTTCAAGTTCGAAGAGATTCACAAGTCCAGGAGCTCAGACATACAGCTAATACACACTGTGAAAGACCGTCGATCTCTCACAGTCGTCACAGCACATCATCGTTGTTACAAGAACTCACAGAGCATCATATCTGGTTCTTCCGGCAATTTTCACGCTCAATAGCTAAGATAACTAGGGTCTTTACACTATTTGTAATTGTACTCTAACATTAATATTTGTACTCCAAAGTATTTGTATTAATAATATCTCGCGATAGCATTCAAGCCCGGGACTAACAACCCCGGCATATCTTGTGTTATTTATTTTCCCTACGGAAGTGCTCTCGCACTTTGTTTGCTACTCATCCATTCCAGCAATATCTATCTCCGGATAATATTTTGGGTAGCAACAGGAAGATCTCGCTCCTACTTTGGCTAAAGCGCAAGCTTTACGCAAGAGACGATGTGCATTCAACAGGGTCAAAAACGTGTAGAATGGGCGGATGTCTCCGATGCTTTGAATGACATAGCTTGAGGAACACCAACAAAGTTCATTATGTGGGTTCGTTGCCTGCTTCTACTTTGCACGCAAAAGAAAAGGATGTCCGTGTATATCATCATGTCATGACCTGGATGCCCCAATCGATCATGCCAAAGCACATGCAGTCGGCGTCCCCAAAGTTCGTTATCGATGTCGCATAGGATTCAACAATCCTAATCACAGTGACGTACAGTCCACTTGATTGACTCGTAAGTTTCTCTAAGATGCGCTTTCGGCCGCATTCATTAGAGGTGATATAGAGATACCTCTATTCAATTCTCACAATGAGGTGGGATAATCCAATCATCGTAGTCACTGATACGTCATAGGCTGCCTATTACTCGAGTGTTCCTCGATTCATTCGTCAAACGAGAACATGAGTATTAAAAACTCTGAACCATAAGTATAGGAACAATATTCGGTACTTTCAATAAAGTCTCACTTGTATACGTAAACAACAATAATATCTTGTTCGAAACCAAAATACATCAGACCATTACTAAAGAATATATACACGTCTACCGATAAAATTAGTCATAGAGGAGGGGCGTCTAATGACTTTGGCACATATGGTGCGATACTGCCATCGGTAAATGTGAAAGTGACATTAGGGGTCATGTCATGATCGTCTTTCTTTATATAGTGAGTCTCCTATTCGTCGGAATCTCAATATCTCTTCTAGCTGGCTGTGAAATATTTACTTGCATGGAAATTCGTATATCAATGGCAGCAATCTCACATTAGGAGTCAACTCATTTCTTGGGAGTCAGGAGCATCATCTCTTCTTGCTACATTAGAAGATCGAAAGAGCCTTCATGACCACGACCACGTCTACGACTGCCACATCCCTTTCCACCATGCGAGCTACATTCCATGTGGTTTGAGATTGGCATGTCCAGTCCCCTGTTTGTCGGGATTCTTTACACATTTCACTTTACCATTACTAGCCTCGGGAATTTGCTTCGTCCCTGCAGGTCTGGCATAATCGTACTCTAGCATAAACTGATTCGTTAGTATAAACACTTAAGTAGGGAAATTGGAAAGTTTTTTGGATCATATGTCGTCTTATGTGAGTTTCTTTTCACACAAAAAATGAAACGCACCTTAAGGCGGAGCATATCTTTATTGAAATTGTTGACTCGTTATAATAAAGCAAGTGGATTTCGTCCCACTATACGATCAACTCGAGAAATAGTATTCTCGTAATGGCCCTTAAGTGCATCCCACAGTTCGTTGGGGATTTCATCTAAAGATATTCCTACCAGGGTCGAGATTTCGCCTAAGAACATCAGCGCGCTTTCTTTCACATTTTAAAACGATTCGTCGTCTGTATGAACAGAAAGTGTAGCGCTAATGTTTTAAAATCAGAATCTCATCTATGGCACTAAAGTCCTTCTGAGTCCAAGATGTTGAATTTCGAACGAGTTGGATTAGCCATATTCGTAAACAAGAGAAGGAAGTGAATACGTTTCACATAATCATGAGTTCGTCCATAATAAATTATTCAATAATGGGATTATTTTGTTTAAAACCAAGATATAGTCATGATTTCGATCCGATTAGAAATACACGTGAAGCTTCATTATCATAGTACTATTATGCAGGCGGTAGAAATTAGGCATTTAAACTAGATTAGGAATGTGCCTAATTACATGTCATATCTATATATGCATGCACATTATATGTATAATTATATATATAAACATACAATCCCTGTGTGGTATAACTAGATACACATTATGCATTCAAATAGGTATCTTATGGCGCAATAACGATTAGTTATTAATCTAAAAATATGAATTAAATAATTTTAATTCAAGTGGTTAATTAATCTGTTTGATTTATTTAGGCATAATTAAATTAATTTATAAATCATATTATGCAATTAAATAAAATAAAAGCAAATTAAATAATTCACGAACAAATTAAATAATTCGCGGGCTGAGGGGTCAGCGGGCGAAATGTAGAGCCGTGCGTCTGGTTCGGAGCAGGGAAGGGTCGGGTTCGGAGCGGGGGAAACGGTTGTGACTGTGCAAATCTGAACTGATCGGAACGCCTGCGGGAGTCGGCCGGATTTTGGTGATCGGGGTCGAGGGATCCAGGGGTTGGTTGCGGGTCGAGGGCTCAGGCGGATTGAGAACCAAATGGCGATAGGGAACCGAGTGCAGGCGTCGGACGTAGGTTGTGACGGGAATTAGGTTTCCCGTGGCGGAGATGGAGTTCGGGCGGCTGTGCGGTGGTCGTCCGAATTGGATGTGCGATGGTTGGGCTTCTGGTCCATGCGGCGGCAATTTTCTTGCTGAAGAAGATGAAGGCGATCGGGATTAGGGTTTCAGCCTTTTTTTTTTTGGAATTTTCAGAAATCGGAAGAATTTTTTCTTCTTCTTGTTGTAGTAAACGTAAATAAGACAAGAATTAGGGTAGAAGATGTGTGTATTCTCATTAATGAGATCCCATTAAATATGGAGAGATTACATATTCTGGAATATTCTAACAGGTCTAGTCCTACACTAATTAGGAGGAGCTCATTAACCTATAGACTAAGACACACACTGTGTATTTACTTTAACATTACTCTAATTTTATAATATCTGATAATATGATTTTAGCATTAGTATATAAGTTGAATATTTATTTGATATAATTAATGGTCCAAGTGGAGGTTAGAATATATAAAAATAAATGAATGGGAATGAGATGATTCGGATTAGCCAATTAATGAATGTGGTCCAGAAAGGAAAATCAAGAATCTTGTGCTCTCAATCTCTAAACAAATTGCCAAACTTGATAAAATGTACAAAATGAATTATTTAATTAGGACAGAATGGGTACCATATATGACGTTCTACTCATGTTTATATCTGGCAAACGGGCTGGGCCAGCAATTTAACGGCCAAGCAGGTGGGCGAATTTTTAGTAAAAAGACCCAGGATTCATTAGCCTAAATATTGAGGCCGTGGCCCATCTTTGGCGGGCTGCCCCGTGGGCTACTGATTTTTTCTTCCAACTTAATTAACCAAAAGGGTTATTATACAAACAGTTCTTAAAGTTTACCAAAATGACAATTTTTCGACTAAAGTTTTTTTGTTCTGAAAGAGGTTCTCAAGTTTTGTAATAGGTTATATAAGTTACTCTGTATGTTTTAACCTTCTACTACAGGTTAATTTTTCGTTAATTTAAAAATGATCCCTTAGACTAACTGCCGTTACTCGTTAGTCCTTTATCCTAACGACCGCTTATACTTAACTCAAAATTTGGTTTTCATACATTTTTGTCCGTTCTTCTTACGCTTTTTTGAACTTTTTCTCACGGGTTTTCCGCTTTCATACGCTTTTATATGTTTTCGCTCGTTTTTATACGTTTTCGCCCATTTTCTTACACTTTCATCCTTTTTTGTTACGTTTTGTCCGTTTTTCTTACGTTTTTGTATATTTTTCTTACGTTTTTATCTGCTTTTTTTTTTTTTTACTTTTTTTCATTTTCAGATGTTTTTTTTCTGTTTTTCTTACGTTTTTTCCATTTTCATACGTTTTTGTGTGTTTTTACACATTTTCACACATTTTTACACACTTTTTATACACGTTTTTATACACATTTTTGCATACGTATAAAACATAACAAGTATAAAACATACAAATGTATAAAACATACAAAGGTGTAGAAAAACGTAAAACTAGTATGAAAACGTAAAAAGGCCTATGAAACGTACACAAGTGTATAAATGCGCACACAAATGTAATAAAAAAATTATGAAAACCTATGAAAACGTATGAAAATATACGAAAACAGATGAAAACGTACAAAAATAGACAAAAACGTACGAAACTGGATAAAAACGTACATAAACGTAAAACAATGTAAAGAAAGTACGACAAGAGAGAAAAACGTACATAAACGTATAAAAATGGATAGAAATGTATGAAAATATACAAAGACATGCGAAGGAGAAAACTTAAAAGTAAAAAAAATAATAATTAAAAAAAAAAAGAAAAAAAACACGCATAGTAACTTTTTGTAAAGTTCAGTAACCTATTTAATAACCCCGTAAACTATAGTAACTTCTTTGTAACATTTAAAACTATGGTGCTGACGTGGACAAGGGGAACCGGTAATCATCCGGTTGCCCACTCTCGCAGTTACATTTGTGTAAGATTTTAATCTTTGAGTAATCCAGTTGACAAACCCGTTTACTTTAGTAACCTTTTTGTAACAAAAAAAATTTTAGTAAGAAAATTGTCATTTTTGGTAAACTTTAGTAACCTGTTTGTATAATAATCCTTAACCAAAATATATTAAAAGTATCAATAATATGGTAGAAATATATTTTCAACTACTTTAAAAAGTTCAAATATCCATTTCAATACTATTAAAACCGTTAGATTCTTGCACTACAACCAGCTGTACGGAAAGTAGCTCATCACTTAGGTCCATTATCTGTATTCGATAGCAAAATATCAATACAAAAATCTAAACAAAATCAACTTTAAATTGAAATAAGTTACGGTGTAAGGTTATACCTATTAACCTTAGCCTAATTAATTAATATTTATTAGTTATTAAATTTTTCATGGGCCTCTGGCGCAGGTAATGGGCCTTCTGGTGGGCCAAATCTGCAGTAAAAAGGCCCCAAATTTCAATGGTAGAAAAGTAAGTTCAGCCCATTTATTCATGGTGGGTAGAAGTTGACCCGTGTACTGCGCCACTTTTGCCAGGTCTACTCATGTTACACGTCGTATCGAAAAATACAGTGTACGAAAAATCGATAATGGTATCTATCGTGCATGTCACATTATAATGAAAAAATAATATACTAAAATTATAGTATAACACATAAACTGTATTGTGCCATACCAAAATTCGTATATAGTAGGACGGTATATCAATACACACCAAACAAAATATCCGGCGAAATGGTATACCAGTAATATATACTGAAACATATATTTTTATGATATTTCGATATATACAAAAATACCAATTTTTTGTTTGCGTACGAAAAACATACCCAAAATATTGGATATATTCTTATTATCTTGGTAAGATATATATCTTATATCAGTATTCCAGTATTTTATTCCGTAATATCTAGCAAGTCATGTAATCTATACTATATAAAAGTTAAACCCCTTAATTTAATGCGCAGGAGTATTGTGCACAAATGGTAGTACGGTACAAGGTAGTTTAAGCAACACCAAAAGTATATCAATTACATATGTTTCAAGCCATCTCTATGCTTTCAAAGAGGGGTTACGAAAGACACAAATGTTGCAAAATTTAAACCTCAAAGAATACGAACCAAAGAGGCTTTGAATGCAGAAATTAAACACACCAATTAAAACCATTCCGCATTGATGATGAAGATGTCCAAAGGTCGAGTTTACAAGTATAAACACAATTGAAGTACTCGAACCACATCAAACAAATCAAACCATACCAAAACCCTCTCAATCTCTACCCAACTCACAAACAAATAAGAAATGAAAACAAGGAAAGCGATCTCAGAATTCGGTTCAACAAAATGCTATCATAGATCTTTACTTACATTTGATCCGAAATGAAATATTTAAAGATCTCAGTTTGTGGCGCATTTGTGGCGCATTTATCTCTCATTGGCTCACTATGCTTTCAAATAAGTTTTGGTTTGTTGTTTTATTTCGTGAATGATCAAAGAGATTAAAAGGGTCAAGAGCAGAGGCGGAGCCAATGGGGTGGCAAAGTGGCCGGGCCTCCCTAACCGATCCAACCGCTGATCCACCGATATCGTTCGAAGGGCGAGGGGGAATAAAGAAACGATGCCTAAATTTGGAAGAAGAATAGCAAATAAAGGGACGACATGCGATAAAAGGATTTTCTTAGGAAAAATTACAGTGGATTGAAAGGAAAAAAAGGAGAAGGAGACGTTACTATGAAGATGAAGAAAAAGACTCCTCTTTTGTGATTCGTTGAATGGTCACGTACTCACGTGGGTTTATATAAAGTAAAATGTGAAACTTATGTATAGAAAAATGAGAAATCAGTTAATATACATTTAACTATTTGGTTATGTCATAAAAAAATGAGACATTACTTTACTATTATTATAGAAAAATGAGACGTTACTTATGTATAGAAAAAATGTGAAACTTATGTATAGAAAAATGAGACGTTATATAGTATGATTGTTATGTTATCACTTTTTGGTTAGTATTACTCCGTATTTTTTTGGTTAGTATTATTAAGTTGCCTTCTTTCATAGTATGCCAAAGTTTTATGGAATTGAAGCCTAGCTTCCTAACTTTTTTCTAAACAAACAAAAAAAATATTAATGAACACAATCACGTTCTAAAAAAAATATTTGGCAAAGTTGATAATATTATTCCATTTAAAACTTATAGGATGTTTGTCATTTATTCATCTTTCTTATATAAGACATTATACGGCGTTCGAATGCAAAAGCCGCTGTTTTGATGCGGCCAAAAAAAATGGCCGCCTTTAACTTGATGATGAAGAGATTAATACGGGTCATGGTTATCGCCACATTAAAATCTCTAACTGTTTCCTCTTTTCTTTATGTTAATTCCATATTTATTACTCCTTCCTTTATGTTCTTTCATATTATTTTAGGGTGTCGTGAGTGATCAACTAGTGAGAGGCGAGAGTATTAAAAGTGGTTATGGGCCGAGATTTGAGAGCTCAACCGTTTCATTTTTCTTTTTGTTACTAATAATTGATATCTAATATAAGAATTTGTCTCTAATAAGTTTGTTTGAATAAAGAAAGTTTCAATGTCCAGTCTCTTTATCTAGCAGTATTTGTGTAATTTTCATATGGAGATAAATAAATGGTTGTGAAACCCGCTATGGACAAGTGTAATATTATTGTAGTTATGTAAGACTAATTGTATCTATTATTTTTGTGTGTGCAAGTTTATCATTTTAAAAATTAAGAAACCAAAAGTGAGAGTGTAGCTAGATGAATCATGTATATTTACATATCATTCATATTTATATTACTCAATTAGATGAATCATGTATATTTACATATCATTCATATTTATATTACTCAATTAAAACAATCCATAGTTAACAATAAGATACAATCCGTGCATCGCACGGGTTGTACAAAGCCTCGTATAATTGAACTTTGATTATGAGATATTTATGTACTATATTACATTTTCCATCCTTAAGATTAAACTTCTTGTGGTTTCAGGTAGATTTTCACTCAGACAGGCATAACCGAGCATTTTTGTAGGTAAGATTTCACTTAAAATAGACTACATTATAACTTTAGGGCTCCGGGTGTATAAACTGCAGATCGATCTAGTTTTTACCTTTTACTGTTTACTAGTACAACACCACTATTTCATAAATAGGGACAAGGTGTTGGACTAGAATTCCAAATATATCCTCGCTGATTAGGTTCAAACCAAACCAAACATACTCAGTATATTCCGCTCAAAGCAGGGTCTGAGGAGGGTAAGATGTACGCAGACCATGCCCCTACTTTTTACGGTAGGGAGACCGTTTTCCGTGAAGACCCCCAACTTAGTGCACGGCAAAGTATAAAGTGGTATATACAAAGAAGCATATGATACGAAAAAACTCACGACCATACCTGAGCCCCTGGTTTAATTCAGATGAGACTTACCTAAGGGGAATTTGGCAACTGCACTCTCGATGAATGTTGCTCTAATCGAATTGAGGCTGACTCTATGCACAGCTCCCTGTAAAAAAAAACACCACACGCAGAAGGCAATATGATCAAATATACATTAAAAGTAAAAAGTGTAATGCTCTAGGTTAAAGCTAACCGAGACAACACAACCCTGACGCTCTCAACTACAGCACCGCTCACTACAAAAGAATCCACAACTCTGATCTGGCGCCTCCAAGAGCACCTAACAACAGTCATGGTCTCGGAAAGGTTTAAGCCTTCAAATCTAATCTCAGCTACTCATCCCACGCCCTCCTCAGTCTGCCTCTCCTCCTCTCCCCGACAATCAATAAACTCTCCACCCTCCTCACCGGAGCAGAAGTCTGCCTCCTGCGGACGTGGCCAAACCATCTCAATCTCCCTTCCCTAACTTTCGCTGAAATGAGCGCCACTTCAAGTGCGTTCCTAAAAAGCCCGTTCGAGATACGACCACACGACCAACATAACATTCTCATTTCACCGCGTTCCTCGCTGATTAGGTCGCTGTCTCCAAATGTTTTTTTCTAATGGCAGTAAATCCGCAACCGCTATTTTTTGATTGCGCATTGGATAAATCTCCAGGCTGAACGTAATAGCTACAAATTATGTCAATCAGTTAAACTATACTAAGCAAATCTTACGCGACAATCCAAGCCTAAGCGAAAAAAGATTGAGAGAAAAATCGAACTCATAATCTTCAAGTCTCGCCGTCTTTCGATGTTGATCTCACCAATATGGGTCTAGAGGGATGCGTAATGATGGGACCCACTCCCAAATTTGGTTAGCATTATTTAAAAATAAGGACCAAAAGAGCAAGTAACTAATTTTTTCTTTTTTTTGAAACGTTTGGTTCAACGGAAAATCGCAACCTAATAAAAGCCTAAGCCCGGATTCGAACCCGGGGAAATCCCTCACACAAGCCTCACAATGAGCACTTGTCACCAACTCCTCTAGGAGGACATTGGCTAAATACTAGTGGATTGTATTATGACTTGTTATCGGCTAAATGAGAACCAATTTCATCTTCCACTAGAGGAAAATTCTATTAAATCCAAAGTAACTCCTACACGAACTGGCCCAACATAAAAATTAATGATGGTAAAATGCCTAATATTTGTGGGTAGGTAGACCTGGTAAAATAGACTCAGACTCGAGGATCGGGTCAGTCCATTGATTTTTGGGTGGGCATCGGGCTCTACTGTCGGCTCAAAAAAATGGGTCTTTTTGGACCGGTCGAATTTCTGCCCGCCCGTGGAGGGCGCGGCCCTCGGGCTGCTCGCCTGCCCCCATTTTTTTAATTCATATGTAATTATAATATTCAAATCTTTTTCCTTATATATTTTGTTAGATTATAATTACATCTATATAATCATTATTGATGTAATTTTATTTTTATTGAATTTTGTGGTTACTTTATAGTATCTCATATGAATATATAATATTATTTTATAATTTTTTTAAGATAGTAGTAGTAATAAATGATCTGATGATCAAATAAAAATATTCATATATTTTTCTTTTATTGTTGTAGTGTAGTAAATGATGTAATGATCAAATAAAAAATAGTTGTATATTTATTTCTTTGATTGTGTGGTATAGTAAATAATATAATAATTAATGATCTAAAAATATTTTTACATCTATTCAGAATATTATATTTTATACTTAAAAAAGGAAAAATTAAGGCCATATTTTGTACTTAAAGAAAAAAATTAAGGCAGGCGGGCCAAGCCAAGCCCGCCTGACCGGGCCACGGGCCTCATGTTTTAGGACTAACAAAAAATCTTTTTAACTCTGCCCAAAAAAGATTTGACCGGTTTTTTCCTGTGCCGTTTGGGCCGCGCCAGCCCGTTTACCAGGTATAGGTGAGAGCGCTTCAAATTTGACGGGGAACCCTTAAAAGTCCAAAACATATAATGGGGTGGGGATGGCGCGAGTTTAGGTCTGTCGCATGTCTGCACAAGTGTAATTTTGTTCATCATCCTAAAAAGAGGGTGAACTTACCCTCCACAATCGAAGGGTGATTTTGATACATAAAAATTAAAATTTTAAATTTGTTTTTCTTTTATATTATTATATTTTTCGAAATTTCTAATTTGAGTATAATCTTACAATAATATTGTTAATTTTACAAAAATATATTTTTATAAGTAAAAAATTAGTTTCTAACTCAAAATATATTTTTAAAAATAAAAAAATATTTATCAAGATTATACTCAAATTAAAGATCTCGACAAATAGAATAACATAAAAGAAACACAAATTCAATTTTTTATTTTTATGTCTTAAAATCACCCTTCAAGTGTGTAAAGTAAGTTCACCCTCTTTTTAGGAAGGTGAACCAAGTTACACTATATCTCCATGATGTGTATAAATTATTAATTGGGTAAATTATTGCTTTTATATTAATTAATTAATTATAATTTTCACTTTACAATCTTAATTACTTGTTTTTACTGTTAACAATTTTAGTTCAACTGGTTTTCCACTTAAGCACCTTTTACTTATATGCGCTGAGTCGGTCATGCCATCATACTGATGGGTTGGTTCGGTTCATGCGGGTTGTGGGTGATGTGGAGGAGTTTATTGTAGGGATCACTAGGCCATATGTTGAGAGGGCACTGGTACCTTTGGGAGGGGTGGTGGCGGATGAGGTTCTCCTTGACCGTGTGTTCTCGCTACCTATAACAACTGTTAAGAGCATCCCTCATTCTTGTCGCATGGTTTTTTCTCATGCTCTAGTTGCTGCTTTGGGTAAGGTGGCGGCTATGCCAACGTCTATTGAGGCATGGGTAAAACTTTTGTTGTTACCACGTTGCATGTTGCGTGTTATCAGGCCTTCTAACCGTCAGGAACGCAGGTCGGGTAATAGGAAGTCTTTGCAATGCCTTAGTATTCAAAGGGCGTTGGCAGCTTGGAGTGGGGATGGTTTTAATGATCTTATTCTGTCGCTTTTTGCCCAACCCTTAAGGGTGGTCTCAGGAATGGATAAGCTGATATCTGGGTCCGATAGCTCATCGGTGTGCGCCAATGTTAAACAATGTTTGAGAAAAGTTGCGGACGGGCATTTCACTGCTGCTGTTAAGGTATTATCTTCTTCAGGGGTTGCACCTTTAGGTACGAATACTTTGACAGCGTTGTTGGCTAAGCATCCTACATTGCCCCCTCCGGTTATGCCTGCTTCTTTGCTATCCGAGCCCCCTCTTGTTGTGGATGTTGATAGCGTTCGTGGGTGTATTCCATCCTTCCCGAAAGGGACTTCTTGTGGGCGAGACGGATTGAGAGCCCAACACATTTTAGATGCATTTTGTGGAGAGGGGTCGCCGATTGCCGCCGAGGTTCTCCAGGCTATCTCCGTGGTGGTTAATTTATTGTTGGCGGGGAGGTGCCCTAAGGTTTTGGCGGAGTTTGTTGCTTCAGCGCCCCTCACGCCGTTGCTCAAACCGGACAATGGGATTAGGCCTATTGCCGTAGGCGTATTTTGGAGGAGGCTTGTCTCGAAGGTGGCTATGAGGGGTGTCAGGAAGGAGATGTCCAAATACCTTTGTGATTTTCAGTTTGGGGTAGGAGTCCCAAGAGGGGCTGAGGCCGTGCTTCATAGCGCGAATAGATTCTTAAATGTGTTTCACTCGGACGGGTCGTTGGCTATGCTTACTGTTGATTTCTCTAATGCCTTCAACTTGGTGGATCGAACTACCCTTCTACACGAGGTTCGGACTCGATGCCCGTCTATTTCCCTATGGGTGGAATTTTTATATGGTCAGTCGGCGAGGTTATATGTGGGTAATGACCTCATTTGGTCCACCACTGGAGTTCAGCAGGGGGACCCCTTAGGGCCTCTTCTTTTTGCTTTAGTTTTGCAGCCATTGGTTCACCGGATCAGGGATTGTTGCAAACTTCTTTTCCATGCTTGGTATTTGGATGATGATACGATCATTGGTGACACTATAGAGGTAGCTAAAGCCTTAGATATTATCAGGACTGAGGGCCCCCGCCTGGGCCTTGAACTCAACATTAAGAAAACAGAAGTTTTTTGGCCGTCATGCAATGGGGTGAAGGTGCAGGATGGGTTGTTCCCACGTGGGATTGGGAGACCGTCGCTGGGTGTAAAACTCCTTGGAGGTGCTGTTAGCAAGGACGCTGGGTTTATTAGTAGTTTGGCGGCGAACAGGGCATCTCGAGCTGTGGAGCTCATGAGTCATCTCCCAAGTCTACGGGACCCTCAATCCGAGCTCCTGTTGCTCCGCTCATGTATGGGTGTCGCAAAACTATTGTTCGGTCTTAGAACGTGCCAACCTATGTATATGGGGGAAGCTGTTTCTATTTTTGACAATGGCCTTCGGAGGGCGATAGAAGATATTGTGGTTTGCGGTGGTCCTTTTTTTGGGGATTTTCAATGGAGGCTAGCATCACTTCCGACTCGATTTGGTGGTTTGGGTTTATGTTCTGCTGAGGATGTATCTACATATGCTTTTGTGGCCTCGAGGGCTCAATCTTGGAGTTTGCAGGACCACATTCTTCAGGGATGTGTTATTGATGGAGTTGACTCTGATTACGGGTATGCGATGGATCGCTTGCGCATGTCCCTTCCTGATTTCGATCTTAGCGGCTTCTCTAATAAGGACACCGCCCCCCTAAAGCCCAGAATGTTCTGGCGTGTGCCCTATTTAGTGAAATCGTCAAGAGTTTGGGAGGGAAGTTTGATTTATCCCTCGCCAAAAGCGGTGTTTGAATGTCTCCGTGCTCCTCATGCTCGGAATTTTTGACGGTTACCCCCATTGAAGGTCTAGGCCAACATATATCGGCCCTGGAGTACCTGGACTATCCTTAAGTACCGGCTTATGATCCCTCTATTTCCAGTGATGAGCCTTGCCTATCTGCCGCAAGGTTTGCTTGGATTTTTTTGGCGAGCATGCGGTCCATTGCAAGGAGTTACCTGGTTTCAAATATAGGCATGATTTGGTCAGGGATGTTTTATTTGATGTTCTTAAGAGAGCAGGTATTTCTTCTAAAAAAGAGGCCCCCGTGAACTTTTTGACGGATACTCTTGAAGTGAGATCTACTTTACCGCCACCGATATACTTGTGTTTGGGTGGGTCGAAACATGCTTGTGTAGATCTTACTGGAGTGTCCCCTCTTGTTGGGCTCAGGGACAATGGGTTTATTGCAGGACAAGCTGCGTTGAAAGCTGAATCGAGCAAAGTGGCTAAACACGAGAAAGCTTGCTTGGAGAATCAACACGTGTTCATCCCTTTTGCCTTTGATACATTTGGTTTCTTAGCTCCTGAAGGAGCGAAGTTTTTGTCCAGAGTTCAACGGGTGGTGCAAAGTAATTTTTCGGTCCTCAAGGAACATAACTTCATTTTTAGTAGGATTGGTTTTGCCATTCAAAAGGGGGTTGCGGCACAACTTGTTGCTCGTTTGTCTGTCATCTTATTGTAATGTGTTATTACATATTCAATGTAAAAGGTTGGTATTCAATTAACAATATTTATTACGAATTTTTAACCTATGTAATAATCAAAGTAAGTCTATCTCGATGGAAAATGTACAGTAAAACCTCGATAATGAATATTCGATAAACGAATAACCTCGTCAGATAAATAATTTCTTCGTTCCCAACTCTTTATAATATGTTCAATTTTTTTCTTGATAAATAAATAATCTCGCTAAATAAATATTTTTCTTCGATCCCAACTATATTTATTTATTGAAAGACACCGTGCATCTATAATACTATAAGATTGAGTCCCAAAATTTAATGTGAAATAATGAAGATAGAGGTTTTAGAGTTAAAAACAAGTTGGAGGCATTTATTATTCGTCCATGCCTTACCTGCGTATAAATGCTTGCATCTCAAGAGTCTTTCGGTTTTATTTAGCGGAATTAAACATGACCATGGAAGATGAATAGAAGATAAAAAAAAGAATATAAACAGTTTTGCAGTTATAACAAATAAGGATTATAAATAGAAGATACAAACCCTCACAGTTTTTTGGGCACCAATCTTCACCACCATGCCCACATCATTTTCTCTTTAGCGATGGAAGTATTACCGTGCTATTAATTTTTTTTAAATCTGTCATTTTCGTGTTTTGGTTGATGTGTGCAGGGAATGACTTCAAGTTCCACATACAAAAATATGAAAGGTTAGTTACTTTACATGGTTGTTTCAGTTGCACTGATTTTTTTATACATAATGTTGTGATTCGTTCAAATCCATTGATCTATCACTGAATGAAAAAAATAAGATTTGAACTTAAAAGGAAAAAAAATGATCTCAGTTTGTTCTTTAGATGCTTCAAATCTTTAAAAAATTTCATGTTTGAAATGAAAGGCTCGAAAAGAAATATCGGATCTGAGTTTGTTCACTTTTGGTTAAGATCTTAAAATATCTTTTAAGTGTGAACATAAGCATCATAGATTCGTGAGAAGCACAAGCTTCTTTGTATTATCCGAGTTTAACAAAGAAAGAACAAAGACAATCATGTTTCATTCTTTCTATCTTTCGGGTCAATGTAAACAAGAACAAATAGTAAACCTACCCGAGACCTTAAAGATCTTAAGCCGTCATTCTTCTTCTTCTTCTTTGTGATGCGGTTACATAGCAGAAAGCTAAAAGATGTTGGTGACTTGGTGGGTTCGTGTGTTTGAGCTAAGAATAGCAGAAAAGGGATATGGTTTTGCTTAACTTCGGTCACATAAAGATAGATAGATACTTTGATTGTTTATTTCTTTTGTGGTTGAGTTTGGGGAGTGCGAACATAAGGGTTTCGTTAGGTGATGATGTATGTGATTTTGAGATGTAGATGGTGACTGCAAGTGAGGCGTGTTATAGTGTGTAGGGTTAGGCTAAAAGAGAGTGTTATATGATTAGGGTTAAATTTGAGTGGGTTGTGTAGCATATTTTTGGTAGTGTTTATGGGCTTAAAGGTAGTATGGGCTGGAACGGTTTGCAAAGCGGGTTAAGATTGACAACAAAATAACATTTGAGGTACATACGTTGTGCACAAGATTTTATATTTATTTATTTTTTTCCTGACATAAGTAATGATTTTTTTTTCATGTGACCAAATTTTCAGGTCTTTATAGGTACACAGTTGGTGATGTGCTATGAGTTACCGTTTCAAGGTTCCACACTTCAGTTTCATATGTCGAAAATATGTCGCATTAAGTATTGATTCCAACTTTGGTTTCATTGTTTTTAGTTTCTAGCTTGAACAAAAATATAACGTCAGTTATGTATCTTTGGGTTTTTTAACATTCCCTCATTTTCAAATGTAATGCAATGTTTGACTTTGTCATACTGCATGATTATAAGCATTCCTACATGATGAAAGTAAAGATCTTTAATAGTATCAAGATGTTAAGCCACAAAAGATTGTTAGTGCCGTATAACTTTCACATAAAAGGCCACTGAATTGGCCACCTTGGACAATACAGATTCTATGTCCCCATATAGGAAACTAATCCATCAATTAAGTGTCTAAAAAAATAATAATAACAATAAAATTAAGGCATGGTGAAGATAACCAATTTTCCATAATAACTGGATCGATAAAAAGCATCACGGTATGTGCATATATATGTTTCATGGTAAGTTGAGAAACCAAAGCATCACAGGTATGTACATATATTAACAAAATCATTTTGAGTATTTGTGATAATAAAATCACAACTGATGAACCTGTTGACAAACAAAATGATAAAAATTATTGCTGAGCAATACACTACAAATAACTAGAACGAGCCCGAGTGCATCGCACGGGTCGGAAGCATAATTTAATGTGAAGTATATACAACATCGAGATGGAAGTGCAAGGGTTGCCGGAATTGATCACGTATTTAGTATAGAATTAAAAGTCGGTTATGGATTGAAATGAAGTTGAAAAGATTGTAAGAATAATTAATGATTTAATCTAATTTATGCCTATATAAACCGGCCAAAATCACATTTAGTATATACATGTTTGTTGAAGTGTATTACTAAGATGATTCACACATCTTTTAGATCTTTGATTGTTGGTAGCGGTCTGTAAATTCTCTTTTGCAACATTTAGTACGTACATGTTTGTTGAAGTGTGTTAATGAGAAATATTTTGGAGATGATTCACACATCTTTTAGATCTTTGTAATTAACTTGGTCTTTTTTTTAATTTAGTTATCATACGCAAGTACCATGAAATCACACAAGATCATGCATGCTCAGATAAATGGAACCAAAGATTAGGTTACCAACAATTTTCTTTCTTTCTTACATATTTAGGTGATTGTTATAGATAAGCATATAGAGATATATGTATTATGTGAATGCATTTTCATATACAAGTAAATTATGTCTGTTTTCTATTGATGTAGCTCACATGTGCGAATTCATTCAAGAAAATATGCACGAGCATGTATATAAAGCAACATTTAAATGGTTAAATGATAATTTTTCTCTTGATTTAATGTGGAGTAATCAAAAACCCATTTATGAAACACATCACAACTTAATAACAAAAAATTATTTATAAAATACAAAACGACAAAACCAAAACAACATCAAATATTTTTAAATTTTTATACAACAAAGTAAAACGTTTCATACAACATACTAAAGATTAAACAAAAATAAAGATACACTAAATGCATATGCACTAATACACAATTAACAATTGATAGTGCTCACAGAAGACGGTTCTGCATGTCTCGTGCAATCATATACTCCATGCCCGAAACGACAATCTCAAAAGAAAATAGACTCTAGTTTAACCTTTTTTTTTTTTTTTTTGGTGGAGTCAAAGTCACATAACAAAACTAAATAAAGTTTTTTTCCTTTTTGCCTTTTGGCAAAATCAAACAAATTGAATACCCATTTATTATTTTTGAGAAATTGAAGAAATAGAAAAACATGGAATGCCCCACATTTTAATTTTACTTTTAGTAGCCACTTTTGGTTAAATAAAATAATTTTTTTTTTGAATCAGGGTTAGAACTACACCCGACTAGTTCCGGGATAATGTTCTACCCCACAAGATCGCTACTGGTTAAATCGCGAGATGTGTATCCTCATGCTCTTAAATATCCTCAACTACCGCGCAAGCGAGTCTTCCAGTGATTGCTCCACGCCGACCCCAAATCCAACCTTAGGTTCCCAGAGATCCGCCTCCCACACCGCCGCTTGAAGTCCTCAATATTTAATTGTTCCACTAGCGTCTGGAGGGCTAGTTTAACCCTTAGTCAAAGACTAAGGGATCATTGGGCCTTGAGAAATTCAATTCCAAAGTGTTGCCACTAGGAATTGAACCCCTGACCTCCAACTAAATTGAAAGTCAGATGGCCAACTGCGCCAAGTCAGTTGGCTAATAAAATAATTTCTAAGTTTACATTTGATTATATATGAGAATGATAGCTTGGATAAGGTATTAGTAGTAGAATGTGTAGAAAGTGACCAATGTCCTATTGTATTTTCATGGCATGTATAATCAAGTCGACGCGAATAAAGATAATCTTACTCGTTTCACATTTATCCCGAATAATAAGAGTTGGTAATCTCAAGTACGCGAGTCAATGGACAGGATCCATTGGTTAGCTTTCTTTCTTTTAGAACGGCCTTCTAAATTTAGCATTGTTTCTTTTTTTGGTCGTCCAAACCCAATCTCCCTGCCCCCAACCCGCACCACATGCTACCATACACAAACACGAGAAGAGGATCGGGTTGACACAGGACCATAGTGGTAAAAAAATATGATGAATCAAGAAGTTAGGTATCAAATTAAATATATTTATTTCATTATGAAAACTATATTATTAAAACAAAATTCCACCCATACACAAGGGCGGAGAGAGGGGTCCAAGGGGGACCACACGGACCCTTCCGGCCGACGACAGTTCCCTATGAAATAGGGAAAGCTATATATATAGTTGTCCGACCTCCACAATCTTTATAGATTCGGACTTTCCGAGTAAATATTCTGCTTCCGTCACTGCCCAGTAATTATAAGAAAAGTGCCACAATTAATGTTTCCATCATATAAAGAGAGTAATGTGTTTTGCAGACTTAGATCGCAGCTAATGTTTGCCAAATTTAAAGCTAGTATACATAATTTCTTCATTTCCGATTGGAAGTGTTTGTTGGGACTTGATCGGAGATGGCAACTTTATATTGCGGTACATGAAACTCGATCCATGATCCAAATTGTGCTACATAATAACATAACAATTTCTAATTTTAGGAATTATTGCAGAATTTCTTCACATGTACGTTGTTCGGGCAAGATTTGTGGTCAGAATCGAGCCTCAACGGAAAAATGACTCTCAAAGTTCAGCATCGTGCTTGATTGGCAACAGAGTTGCCCTCTAAGAAGTGACCTTAATCAAGAAAGAAGATCAGCGATTAGCCAAGCCCACCTCATGGTTGTCGTTGCTCGATCACTTCTCTTTCCACTAAGCTATTGCTTAGGGACCTTAATACGATCTTGGTTGTTTACCTCTCGAATTTGGATCTTGGCACCCAAAAAGTCTGTCTGTAGAAATGATCTAGACGTGTATAACGAGTTTATTTGGGCATCGAAAGTGAAATGGGGTCGTCCTAACCCATTGAGACCGGCTTACTAATATGATATCCTGAAATATTATAAAATTTCGCTTTAGTCAATGACACAATCAAATAAATAGTGGAACAAGGTATTGACTTTTTTAATAGTATTATTGAATAGAAATGAATTTTCTAGATTTTGACCTGCTACCGATCATACATCATTTCTTGTCCCCTTAAATGATTCAGACTCATCACGAGCACCTTCAAAGAGATAAAAGATTAAGATCTGATAAATGAATCCCCGATTCTCTTGATGTTTCACTCAACTCGTATAAAACAAGGTTCAACTAACATTTAGCTGGAAGGGGTAGTGATAGAGTGAATATCGAACCATGAAAAATTCGAAAATGTCTTGTTTTTTACGTTTGTAAAATCAAACTATTTGTAATTTGGTTAATCGATGTTTCTGCTTTTTCGAGATGACGTTTCCGTTTTCAGTATGGTACTGATAAATGTAAAAGCTATATCGTCAAATTATTTTTCAAAATATTTCATTATAATTTTTAAAAAATAAATATAGAAAAATCTCCCTAAAATAATCTACAAATAAATATAAAATAAAATTTTAGCACTGTTAGTATGTGTGCTCCACTCTCCCTAAAGCTGTTAAAGAAAGAACTTAGCAATAATATAATTAATATTAGAAAAGCTTGGTGAAAAAAATAGTAAAAAGTGATGTGAGAAAATAAATTACAATTGCACAAATACTTAAAATTACTTTTTGGGTTCTTTTACATATCTACACAATATTTATAAATTAATTATATAAATTTAACAAAAATAATAATTACGGAACCAATGCATTGAATACTTCCTATTGCTAATTTGTTTACCTGAAATATTACATCTGGATATCAGTCATTTGGGTATCCACCAACATTCGCTAAAATAAAAAAATATAATTGGATACTTGCATGTAGTAGTTTGGTTACCTGAATATTATATTTAAATACTAATAAAAACATAATTTTTGTAATTATTTACTTTTATTAAATTTTTATAATTATTTTATAAAATATATTAGAATGTGTAATCTATACTAAATTTTTTGCAGTAATTCAATTCTCCATACGATCATAAAGGGTGTTGGAGTTTGATTGCTCTATAGTGCTAGAGAGGGGCGGGTGATCTGTACCCATGCGGATGCATGGCCCATAAATGAATGCAGTAGATTTCGTTTGACATTTTTATATATTAAATTTCATTTATTTATTATTTATGTTATATCAATAAATATATGAATTATACTTTTATTTATTTTTAAGTATTTTCATAATGTTATTTTTAATAATTTTTTATGATATACTTAACAAATTATGTATTATCAAAATTTGATCTTGAAAAACGACAACGACCTCTGTTAAAAAACACATTCCCTCCATTTCTAGAAGATTGACATATTCCCTCAATTTCTAGAAGATTGTCCATTTTTGATTTTTTGATAGAGGTACCTTTTAGAGTTTGACCTTAAATTTATTTACTTATGTTGTATAATAATCGATAAAAAAATATATCAATAAGATGCCTTAATTTAATAATTTGTACCCTGTGTTTTCTTAATTTGTACCGGGTATTTAATTTAAATTATATGTGGAGTGTCGTGAAGAATAAAAATTAGAGAATAATCTCCACCAATTTATATTTGTTCGCATTTCTAACTATTTCTTTAATTTAATATTATAAAAATATTTCTAAAAGTTCGTTATTTTTGAATAATGGATTAACTTTAAACAAAATTAAATACTGATTAATGTTTTGTAATAGTAGGACATTTGAATCGTATTAAATTTGGATGATCATGATAGATTTATTCACAATTCAATGAACGAAAATATATAAATACGTAAAAAATACAACACCATTTGTAACTAGAAAAATCCAAAAAACTTTGATAAACAATATGTTATTTAATAATTATAACTGGTGTGTATACTACTTAAATTCAATTGGACTAAATAAATGGTTTAATTTAAAATAGTGTGTAATATTTAGAAATAGAAAAGGTCACAATATTATGACAGTTTATAAGAATAAATATTATAGAGTTGGTCACGTACAATGCATAAAATTAGTAAAAAAAAGAAGTTTATTTGATTACCGTTTCAAATAGAAATGAATATAATACTTTAATTACTAAAAAAAATAATTTCAACGTTTATTTCTAAAAAAAATAAGTAAAATATTTTCATATGAAAATAAATATCTTATCTTATATACTAAAGATTCAGTACCTAAATTTATTGTGCAAGAGTAATTGTGCACAAAAAAAGGTATTGTACAACCTGCTTCAAGCGCTCTCTCAAAGCTCTATCAAATACGATCAAGCCTTAAATTCATTGAACTGAATGCTATCAAACATGGTGTTACAGAAGACAAAGGGGTTGCAGATTTTCAACCTCAAAAAATACAAACCATCTGATGGTTACAACAATCATAAATCAAGGCTGTATAAATGAGACAAAAAGTTCTTTACCTAACCATATATTCTACCTGTTTTCAATACATCTGTGCATAAGTGACAATTAAACTCACGTGATGTCTGCAGGAGTTGGAAACACAAAGTCCCAGTTGTTCCTGGACGAGCTAAAGTTGGATGCCCCCGGCACCATTGTGGTGATGCTGTGTAGGATGTGGGATGTGAACGTCGTCACTGGCCGCTACTTGAGCACTGACTTTGTGGTCTCTGATGCTAAGGTGAGTTCTAAATATTTTACCCGTTTTCGTTACACCCGTTTTTAACAGCTTTTTGATGGAGGGTAATGCCATCCATTGCACCGCTAAGGGAACCATAGCACACAATTTCTTGAGATTAAAATAAGGGAGTGTATACCCAGTTAAAAATTTTGTGGTGCTCCGTAACAAGGATGAGTATCGGATTAGAAAAGACGATACCTTTATGCTTGAGTTTGACGGTGCAACAACGATAAGGAAATCTTTGGTCAAGTCAGAAGGTTTTGTTAGGTATCCTTTCTAGCTGGTGGAGTTTGACAACCTTGAACCTACATGCAGTAAGTACTTTATTGGTAAGTTTGTATTCGTTTTATCTCTTTACTGTTTTCCCCCATTAAATGGTATTGCTGTTCTGAGGTTGAAATTATTACCTTCCAGATATAGCTGGCTACGTCACAAATATTAGTAGGACAAACCACACTAAAGCCGGGTCCAAAAATATTGATTTCTACCTGGCAAATCAGAGGTTAGTACCATTATATATGGTTATTATGCTTTTTAAGTAAAAGTCAGGATAACAATTACTACTTTGCGAGTATCAATTGAGAGACAACTTACCATTTCTCGTAATTTCATGTACTATGCAACAGGGGACAATCAATAAGGGTAACGCTATGGGGAGGCCTTGGTGATGTGCTGATTGAGAAGAAAACAAAACATGTAGGCCTGTGTCCTGTTGTGTTAACCTCGACAACTGCAAAACATTACAACTGTAAGTGCCTATGAATTCTAAAACTTATCTGTATATAGCAGGTAGGACAGGTTAATTTAAAATTGAATGTTATGTTCCAGATAAGCTTTATTTATCTAGCAGCTCATCCACCATGATTCTAGATGATGATCAAGGAATTGAGAAAGGACACTAGGTAAGCAGTTATACATCATTTAGATACATTTTTTGAAAAGTGAATACTGCCCACAATCTTTTAATTACCATGTATCTGGCTGTTAGCGGTTTCGGGATGACAAAGACAGTGGTGCGTGTTGTGGACTCTGAACCGAAAGATGGTACACTTGAAAACCTTCTAGTGTGGGCTCGCAACCGTAAGAACGATGTACCATCTTTCCCCGTCTCGCACATATCCTATGCCGATGACATCATTATATTCACACGAGCTATGGATGATGGTCTCGTTGATCTTATGCGTCTCCTGGATCACTACTCTATGGCTTCGGGCCAGATGGTTAGTATCCAGAAGAGCACTTTTATTCTTGCTCCTAAGCATGCGCTTCGTTGGCATCAGAGAGTTCACGATCTTACTGGTTTTCGCCAGGGTGATCTCCCTATCACCTATCTTGGTGTGCCCCTTTACAAAGGCTTTATGAGATGAGAGCTCTTTGCTGGGGTGAAGCAACGGATGTTGGATAGGATCTCTGGTTGGTCCCATCGCCACCTTGCTTTTGGGGGACGCTTGGCTCTTACTAAGAGCACTCTCTGCACGATTCCTCTACACCTGCTTCAGGTGTTGGACCCTCCACAGTACATTATCCAGGAGCTCGAGCAGATCATTGCGAGATACTTATGGGGTGCTGTTGGTCCGAAGAGGAAGACGCACTGGGTCCGTTGGCGGCAGATTTGTCGTCCGGTCTCTGAGGGAGGCCTCGGGATTCGGAGCCTTTCGGATATGGCGAGAGCTTTTAGTTATAAGCTCTGGTGGTGCCTACGCGCTGGCACGTCTCTGTGGGCGCAGTTTATGCTCCGTAGAAACTACTTTGCTGGCCTCTATACGCCTATGCGTACCGCTCTTAAAGCTCGTGCCAGCCACCCTTGGCACCATCTCCTCCGAGTGGGTATTGAGGCTCACGAGTTTATATGCTGGACTCTTGGTCGTGGCTGCGGGGAAGTAAGCTTTTGGGACGATACTCGGATTGGAGATAGGCCTATTTCTTCTTTTCATCAGGTTACTGGTAGACCCCATCTTAAGAATCATGAGTTATGGGTTGATGGGACGTGGGACATAGGTGGATTGGAGTCTATTGTTGGAGAGGATCTATGATTTACCCCTCAGTTCATCCAGGAGATCTCCGCGATTCCCATCGCCGAGGAGGATTCGGATAGTATGTGCTGGACTCTTACCTCTTCGGGTGCGTTCTCATTGTCGTCGGCTTGGTCTCACATCAGGGTGAGGGGTCAGGCTAATCTTGTTTACGGGGCCATCTGGACTGCCTTACTTACACCGACCACTTCGGTATTTATTTGGCGACTTCTCATGCGACAGATACCGACTGATGACATTCTACAGAGGAGGGGCGTTTCACTGGCTTCTAGATGTTTGTGCTGCTCGCATACCCTTACCCAGACCTACCATACTGAGACCATTGCCCACCTTTTCTTAGAGAGTGATGTGGCTCGTGACGTGTGGGAGTATTTTGGCGCATGGACACATTTATCCCTACCCCATACTCAGAATATCTTTGAGCTCCTGAGTTTTTTCGCACACGGCACACACTTTAGGCACGCGACTTTCATTATTCCTTGTCTGATCCTTTGGTTCATCTGGACAGAAAGGAATAGTGCAAAGCATAGGGCGGTTACTTTTCTTTCGTCTCATGTTATTGTGCAGGTGGAGCGCCATGTTGCTTTATTGGCTTCTGCGGGGCTTATTTCATCTGAGTTCTGGCGGGTTGCTTGCCGCCTGATCGTTTCCAGCGAGCTTCATCTTCCCCCGATCAGACTCGTCGCCCCGTCCCGGTGGTTTGGCTTCAACCCGAGACCCCTTGATCAAGCTGAACACAGATGGTTCGTTCGATAGAGACACACAAATTGCGGGTGGAGGAGGTCTGATTAGAGATCACCACGGAGAGCTCCTTCTTGCTTTCCATTCCTCTTTTCAGGCCTCTTCGAGTTTTGATGCTGAGGTTCAAGCGTTGGCGATTGGATTGATTCTTGCTTCCCAGAGATCGAGACATGTTTGGATTGAGCTTGATGCTGCTACTGTGGTGACCCTGCTATCATATGGCCATCGGGGCTCTTGGCAGGTTCGTCACACTCTTATGCGTATCCGACACATTCTCAAAGATATTCAGTTCAGAGTCACTCACATTTTCCGGGAGGGCAACAGGCCGGCTGACTATCTTTCTGAGCTCGGCATGTCGTCCCTCAGCATTCAGACTTATACTTACGATACTGCTCCTTCGTTTCTTCTCTCCCTTATACGGATGGATCAACTTGGTTATCCGTCTTTTAGATTTAGATAGGTTTTTATTTTATTAATTGCTTGCTTGCCTATTGATCCGCACATTAGCCCATAGTTTTAGTGGTGCACCTTGTATTGATCTAGCGGGTCGTAGGCACTTTAGATTTTAGGTTCCGGAGTATGGCCCATTTTTGGTCATAATTCGGAGTTGATGATGTTTGGACCCGAATTATGTCCTATTTTTGGTCATAATTCGGGACTGATACTTTGTATTTCTTGATTTCTTCTTATCTACAGGTTGGCGGGTCCTGCCTCAACCCCCGTCCACACTGGACGCTTTTTTTTTTTAAAAAAAAACCGTAAGAACGATGTAAGCCTTCTTTCCAACCTGCCATGTCTGTATTATCAGCCCATTGCACAGCATTTAAAAATTGTTTCCCTTTCCAGTCTGCAACCTTCAACTGTAAGGTGAGAATCGACAGTGTTAGAACTAAGAAGGGCTGGAGTTTTCCATCGTGTGGCAGTGAAAATTGTAAGAAAGTTGCCACCAGAAAGGAAGGCAGGTTCTGGTGCGATGCATGTGACAAGCCAGTTCCTTATCCGGTTATGAGGTAATGTCACGTTTCTTACTTATGGTGTGTATATTGGAATACAATAAATAAGATTAGTGACATACCGCATGCAACATAACCTTGGCAGGTATAAGCTTGAGCTTGGTGTCTCGTAAGTCACTGTTGAGACCGTGGTTGTCCTTTTTGATGACACTGCCACAAAATTGGTGAAGTCACCAGCTGCATCAATGTTAGAGGATGAAGATGAGGTATGTTTATAAACTGTGTACCCCTTACCGTCCTCATTTTGCTGACACCTAGATTTGCAGTCTTCAGATGAACACGCAAGCTTACCAGCCGCGATAGCCAACATCATTGGCACATCACACGTTTTTGAACTCAAGTCTCACACCTACTATGAGTATGGAAGCTCTGAAAGCTTCACGTATTGGAAAGTGAACCCAGATGAGGTGGTCCTGGAAAGTGCGGGTTCCAGCACCATTGTCGCTCAACCTGGCACCTCAAGCCCTTCGTTAAAGAGATAGTAGCAGGACCCATCCGTCACCACACCTTCTAAGCCTACAAAGGACAAGAAAAAAAATAGGTGGGTTACCAATATAACCTTTGCCAACCATAAATAATAAACAGATCAATGTTCCTTACCTTGGCCACTGTTACCGCCATCATAAACATGTAATATATAATGCCATTATTTTCAGGAAGGAGTTTGAAGATTCTGATGCAGAAGTAATATCGGTTAATGCAGATGAAAGGCAGGAGGATGAGGCGAGCAACCCGTCTGATAAGAGGAAAAAGAAGAGGTGAGCACACGGTGATCACAACCTGCAATCACCAATCGACTTACACTGTGTCACATATTAACCAGTTTTTTATTTTTATCTTATGTGTTTAGATATATTGTAGAAGATTCTGAGTGAGACTGGAGAGGCTGCACACGGCAGCTTACAAGGATGCGTCGCCAAAAACGGCACCAACAAATAAGGGCTTCATAAATAAGCATTTAGGAAGAAAATAATAGTTTTGTTTCTTTGAAACTTTTTTTTTAATCAGTTAGTCATTACAAAAAATTCTATTGATTTACTACAATGGAAATGGTACTCTTATTTGTGTTATTTTATTTCTATCTGAGGTTTGATTGCATTCAACTTGAACGGAAATGGTGTCATGCCAAGTCACATTCACTTGATGTTATACTGCTCCATTTTTGCCTAACTCAGACCCTAAAGGTGTCTGCCTAATGTTTGAGAAAGAAAGACCAATTTGAAAAATGGGCTAATCAAGAAATGATTATATATGCATATGGTATTCCAAAGCTTAGCTAACACTGTTTTAAAAACAAATATTCCTGCGCCTGGGTTTGGCTGAATAGCGATAGGAGTTACCAGCACAATTACAACTGGCCTATAAACTTAAAAAGATAACTACAACGTGTATATAGTAGCATCACCCATCTAAACACTTCTAACATAATGACCACTCAGGTTGATGCATATTGATCATAACCATGCTTTATATCTGGCTGCCTTTTCATTGGTCATTACAGTTATTGCATCAGTTCACCAATGGAATTCCAAAAGAATACCTGTTGGACATCTTTAACTTATACCTTGGCGAGTTTCCACCCTGTCATACAGTAAAAGTGAATCAAATTCTCCCAAAAAAAAAGAACAACGGTACACTTGAATTCAGCAACCTTCCATACCTTGAAATTATATCTCTTCTTGAAATCATCTCTGTTTGTGTGTTACAGGTTCAAAGGGTGAAAATGCAGGTACCCCATCTCTCTCAAACATGCTTCATAAATTTATGGTCATTCATTCAAATACAATTATCAGTCAAGATGGGAGAGTACAAAGTTATTGTGGTTTAAAACTGTCAGACATTGTTGGATCATGTCCAGGTAAACACTCGCGCCTATCCTTTTATTCCATTATGGATTTACAACAATATGTTAAAGATGCAATTGTAATTCATGTATGATGCATCTTCAACATACTTTCTTAGGACAATCCTCACTCCCAGTACGCGCTGGGACAGATATGCAACCAAACCAAATAGCTTCTACTTCCAAGCATGCCTTCATCCATACTAAAAGGAGATCAGCAGGTACTCAATTTACCCAATAATAGCAAAACTGAATAACTTTTAAGAAGTGTTATAGATTAAGCAGAGTTTTGATTCCATAGAATTGATATTCGCCGCAACGATACTTATTACAGGACCACTCTATCTTCGTGCAGCTAAAAAAATCCCAAAAGGAGCAGTGTTTACCTCTGCAGGTAATTAGACATGTTAGCAATATTGCGCCTTCTTATTTGCTACAAGCTTTTTGTTCTACATTTTTAATAACAACAAATATGTATAACCTACGTCCAGGATTATTCCAAGCATAGGACATTAATTTAAACATCACTGCCTTTACGTGTCTATTGACGATGATGGTTTTTACAAGTATATTTTCCTTTTTTGACAAGGTGTCCCCATGGCTTACCATAACCTTGGGCCTCATTGACAAGGAAACTAGGGAGGGAGTGGATGAACAGATAGTAGCAAGCTTGATTCAAATGTTCGACCAGACAAGTGCTGTTGTCATGGCATTTCAGATGGCAAGAGATTGGTTTCGGTCACATAATTCGGCACAGTTTGAGCTACGCCTACTAAGTGATAGGAGAGCTTCTCGGCAATACAACACTACCACTGTGCCAGAATTCGCGGCTCTGATTACTAATGACTTTGGTGATGGTGTTCCTACGAGAGATATCGTTGTGAGTGACAAGGCAGAAGGGTCAAAACGTATTTCGGAATTACACCCACAATACATGGCGCTCCAATATCCATTATTATTCTCGTATGGGGAAGATGGATTCCATGACAAGATACCTTATCAAAGTAATACAGGTGCCCGAAAGACTAAAAGGGGTGTTCTAACAATGAAAGAGTACTATGCTTACATAATTCAGCAGCGAAATAACCAAGGGACTACTTTGCTAAGAGGTGGCCAATTATTTCAGCAATATTTGGTGGATGCATACACGGCTATTGAAGAGTAGAGGCTTAAATGGACGAGAAATAATCAAGATACACTGCGTGCAGATCTCTACCATAACCTGTGTGATGCTGTAACAAGGGGTGATACAAGTGCAGCAGGGTTGGGAAAACAAATCATTCTACCCAAGAGTTTTACAGGCGGCCCAAGATATATGATACAAAACTACCAAGATGCAATGGCTATATGTCGAACGTATGGAAATTCGGACCTCTTCATTAGGGGTGTTAATAGAAATTCTAAAACCGACCAACCAATCCGAACCAATCCGCACCGAACCGAAAATCCCCGACCGAAAGCAACCCCGAACTTGAAACTTACAAACCGAAACCGAAACCGAATTAATTCGGGTTTAGATAACTTAAAAACGAACCGAACCGAATTACCCCGAATTGGACCGAACTAACCCGCATTATTTATATTATATAGAATTTCATTTATATGACTAAAATTTTTAAACTTACAAAATAATATATCTACACATATTGTAGTTTTGATAAAAACAATGATTAAATATATCAATTAAATATCTATCTATTATTTTAGAACAAGTTTTATTAATATAATTAATTTTTTTGTTACTTTATTAAATAAATATATATAAATTAAATATGTTTGGGTCAAAACCGAATTTGACCGAACTAATCCGAAACCGAAATATTTGGGGAGGGTTTGGGTTTTGAGTTTTGAAAACCGAAACCGACCGAAACCGAAACCGAATTTTAAAGTTTGGGGAGGTTTTGGATTTCGAATATTTTACCCCGACCGAAACCGAAAACACCCCTACTCTTCATCACTTTCACCTCCAATCCAAAATGGCCCGAGATTGCTGGAATGTTGGTGCATGTATCAGGCCAAAAAGGCCATGATCATCCAGAAGTTGGCACGCGGGTGTTCAAAATGAAACTGAATGATATGTTAGAATATCTTACCAAGAACCATATTTTTGGTCAATCCCGCGCAGGTATTACGGCTCATATCATAATATCAATCTGCCTACTCTTCTAACCCAATTTTGAACATCAACTAACGCTTTTCTGGCATTTCCTTTCAGTTGTGTATGTTATAGAATTTTAAAAACGTAGTCTTCCACACGCTCATATCCTCCTATGGCTAGAAGAACAATGCAAATGCAAAACGCCCGCCGAAATAGATGACATCATTTCTGCAGAGATGCCATCTCCAATACATGATCCAGATGGGTATAAAGTGGTGACTGAATATATGTTACATGGTCCTTGCGGTCAAGATGCCAAACACGCCTCATGTACTTTTAAGGGAAAATGTTCAAAGCATTTTCCTAAATCATTTGTAAGGGAACAATGATTGACGAAGACGGATATGCTATATATCGTCGGAGGGATAATAAAGCATCTGCTATCAAAGGTAAATTCAAATATGATAACAGATATGTAGTCCCTTACAATCGTTATCTTCTTCTGAAATACCAGGCCCACATTAATGTGGAATGGTGCAGCATATCAAAGGCTATTAAGTACTTATTTAAGTACTTAAATAAAGGACCGGATAGAGCTACAGTTGTTATACAGGAGAACGTTAGAAGTTATGGTGATGTGATGAATGTCCAAGTTTTGGAGGTGGATGAGATCAAAAATTACCTTAATTGTCGGTTCTTAGCTCCATGTGAGGCAGTGTGGCATTTATTTCTTTTGACATCCATTATTCATATCCATCAGTCATGAAACTGAGTTACCACTTGCCTAATCAGAACGCAATAACACTACGTGATTCAGAGAGTTTACCTGCACTACTCCAAAGGAAAGGCATCGACATAACGATGTTCACTGATTGGTTCGAGTTAAACAAGCGCGATACGGCAGCGAAAGAACTTACGTATGCTGAAATAACTAAACGCTATGTCTGGCACAAGAAAGACAAACTTTGGAAGCCAAGGAAACAAAAAAAATGCATCGGGCGAATTATTTATTCACACCCACCTTCCGGGGAGTGCTATTATCTTAGAATGTTGTTGAATGTTGTGAAAGGCCCTGAATCTTTTGGAGAGCTCATGATTGTTAACAACATACTGTGTGCAACATTCAAGGAAGCCTGTTTTGCATATGGTCTGTTGAACGATGATACGGAATGGACACATGCTATATCTGAAGCGGGTGTGTGGGCATTCGGCCCACAACTCCGTGACACATTCGTGACAATTCTGTTGTTCTGTGATGTCAGCATACCTCTAAAACTATGGGAGGAGAACTGGGATACCTTATCGGATGATATCCTACACACAAAAAAAAAAAAGAAAACTTTTTAAGTATCCTAACTTGCAACTTACGGATGACCAACTTCGTAAATATTGTTTGCTGGAAATCCAAGAGCTATTAAATAGGAATGGAAGATCTTTAGCAGAGTTTCAAGATCTTCCACGGCCTGACCCAAGGTTACTCACCAACATGGACAACCGTCTAATTAGAGAGGCCCTCGATTTTGATATGAAAAAGAGTAAGATTGAACATCAACAAATCCATTCGTTGTTAAATCTATAACAACATTTAATCTATGAACAGGTGATTGAATCTGTCCATAATGAAAAAGGTAAATTTTACTTCGTTTACGGCCCAGGAGGAACGGGGAAGACATTTCTATACAAAATTATTATTTCAAGGTTAAGATCAGAACGGATGATTGTGCTTGCTGTCGCATCTTCAGGTATAAATTAACGCTCAAACAAGACATTCCATTATTTATGAAAATGCGAAAACTAAAATAACTAACTGATGTTCTTAATCTGAGTAGGAATTGCTTCGTTGCTCTTACCAGGAGGGAGGACGGCGCATAGCAGGTTTGTTATACCACTTGTGTTATTAGAAAATAGCACGTGCGGCATAAAACAGAACACTCATATGGCGGAACTCACGCAGCAAGTGAAGTTGATTATCTGGGATGAAGCTCCAATGACTCAAAAATATGCTTTCGACACATTGGACAAGACGCTAAAAGATATACTAGGGTACCATGACCCGGATAGAAGGGCTTGAGTCTTTGGAGGCATGACGGTTGTCACATCCCGGGACCCCTCTGCCGTAGCATGATATTGTCCGCTCTGGGCGCTCTCCTCTGAGCTGGCCCTCACGGTTTTGTTTCTGGGAGCCCAGCGAGCAGCTTCCAGGAGGTCACCCCTCCTGTGGTTGCTCCTCGCGCCAGCACGCTTAACTTCGAAGTTCTCATCACCCCGAAGCCAATGGGCTCCCAAAAGGCCTCATGCTATTGGAGTTCCGCATGCACATATAAGGTACTTCGCCCGCTCTCTGCTAGTCGGTGTGGTATATCACAATCCGCCCCTCCCCAAAGAACCCGACGTCCTTGTCGGCACACTCGCACGACACGGCAGAGTGGCTCTGATACCAAATTGTGAAATGCAGTTTCATTTTCCTTTAACTTTCAAAAACTCTTTTATAGGCTCGTACCTCTGTATCCTTGATTTCTGATGAGACAGGCAAATCCAAGGATTTCGGAATTACACCAGATGGAGTTATCAACTTCAATGGGAGGCTATGTGTACCGGACAATAGTAATCTGAAGAAGGAGATACTGTCAGAAGCTCACAACGCTCCATATACAGTACATCCTGGAACCACCAAGACGTACAAGGACCTAAAGATGCACTATTGGTGGCCTGGGATGAAGAACGATGTGGTTAAATTTGTGGCTCAGTGCCTAACTTGTCAACAAGTAAAGGCAGAACATCAAAGACCCGCAGGGACATTACAATCACTGGATGTTCCTAAATGGAAATGGGAAGACATCATTATGGACTTTGTAGTTGGACTTCCAAGAACCAGAGAAGGTCACGATGCCATATGGGTTATAATTGATCGCCTTACAAAATCAGCTCACTTTCTTCCAGTACATACTACGTATTCCATGGATAAGTTGGCGGATCTATACATTAGAGAAATTCTAAGATTGCATGGCGTGCCTTTATCAATTGTATCAGACAGAGATCCTCGTTTTACTTCATCATTCTGGAAGAGCTTACACAAAGCTCTGGGAACAAAGTTGGCGTTCAGTACAGCGTTTCACCCACAGACTGATGGTCAGTCGGAGAGAACTATCTAGACTCTGGAAGACATGTTAAGAGCGTGCGTACTGGATTTCCAAGGGTCGTGGAATACCTACCTGCCTTTGATAGAGTTTGCGTATAACAATAGCTTCCACTCGACTATTGGCATGGCGCCTTACGAAGCTCTTTATGGCAGAAAGTGCAGATCACCGATTCATTGGGATGAGATGGGTGAGAGGAAGTTTCTTGGACCGAGTGGTGCGAGAAAACCAAAGAAGCCATTGAGAAAATTAGAAAAAGAATGCTAACAGCTCAGAGTCGGCAGAAGAGCTACGCGGACAACCGACGACGAATGCTTGAGTTTGATGTCGGGGATAAAGTGTTTCTCAAGGTGGCACCAATTAAGGGCGTCATGAGATTCAAAAAGAAAGGGAAATTAAATCCAAGATACATAGGCCCATTTGAGGTACTGAAAAGAATTGGAGAAGTGGCATACAGGTTAGCACTTCCGCCATCACTAACAAATGTTCACGATGTCTTTCACGTTTCAATGTTGAAGAGGTATGTCTCGGATCCATCACATATATTAAGCTATGAGCAATTGCCGTTAAGTGAGGACTTGAATTATGAAGAGACACCGGTCAAGATCCTGGATAGTAAGCAAACAGAATTGAGGAACAAAAAGATATCATTTGTTAAGGTGTTGTGGAAGAATCACTCAGTTGAAGAAGCCACGTGGGAAAAGGAAGATGAAATGAGGCATAAATATCCGGCTCTATTCGGTAAGTAAATTTCGAGGACGAAATTTCTATAAGGAGGGAAGATTGTGATGCCCAAAGACTCACACACAAGGTCTAGTCAATAATAACATATTAATCTTAAAACATGCTAGACTTCATGCTTAATCGTATAAAAATGTGACAGTGTGACATGAAACTGTTATTATTTGAATAATATGATTCATGCATTACTTGTTATTAAGTATTATTTGGAATTTCATCATTCACCTTATTTGATAATTAAGTTAACGGCATTGAAGTGGCTAAGCATTGAACATAACCCCAAGTTCAAGTAGTAAGCCTATAAGCAGTAAGTAATATCAGTGACGTGTCTATCGGTTTGTCCCGGGGCTATAGTCGGCGGGTATGCTGAGTCAATTTGGATTGATGATTCAAGTAAATAACCCTTTCTTATTCCGATAACACATGTCAAACATCTTGATACTGGTGAATACCATCAATGATGAAATTCAGGGCCTCAGTGATAACCTTTGTTAAGTCATTCGATGTGTAAGTACCTTATTCGTCCCAAATGCGGTCGGGTAGAATGGAATTTGTCCTTTAGTTCATTATCCAATAATGTCATATTTCTAAGTGAGTACTAGGACTCTTATTTCTATGGTTTAGTTATATAAAATTTCATAAAGATAATAACAAACTCAGTTTCTACCACTTTCGAAGGTATTCGCAAAAGTAGCTGAGTTTAAACAATAAAAATACATATTAAACTTTATCAAAAACCTTGGACCATATATCCATACCCTAAACATGATCAATACCTACTAAGAACCGGTTTAAAACATCCAAGAACCGGATTATAACAACTTAAACCGGTCCATTCTTCTAAACCTGACTTCTGGAGGCCATTGAGGGGCATTTTAGAACTTTCACCCTTATAAACTGACTCTTTCACTTAGATAAGGGAGGAAACGGATTCTAAACTCTTCTAGACACTCTGAACTCGATCCATAAGCTCCACACTTCGAAAATACATCAAAAATTTGAGGAGAAATCACAAAAAACATCAACACCTCAATTCAGTTCACAATCAAGGTGAGTCATCTTTGTTTTACTATTGTTCTAGCTATGGTTCTTGTATGATATGAAGTTGTGAGAGCTGGTTTAGGTACTTGTGTACGTTCTAATGGTGTTTAGAACTCATACATAGCCTAAACTTGTGTTTAAGGTGGGTTTATAGGGCTTAAAACTCACTAAGACAACAAAAGAATCAATTCTGCCACCTTTTGAAAATATGTGTGGATGGTATTGAATTCGTGTGACTCAGGGGCAGAAGTTGCTATATACATGTTCTTAAGTATATTAGGTATACTATATCAAAAATTCATGCAAATCCGACTTATAATTAAGTGGATATGCGCGGGACAAATTCAGTGATTTCAAGATCTTGATAAATTCCCCTAAACCATTGTCTTGTTGTAGAATCCTAGAATTGTGGCCTATAAGAGTTATCTAACAACATGAACAGAAAGTAATAGGCTTCATAATGAGTTAGGAGTGCAAAAAGGATAGAGTATTATGCTCGTATATAACGAAAGGCGCACATAAAATTTATAGAATACTAATTATGTGAAATTGGTAAAACCCTTCGGATACGCATTGAGTTAAACCTTGTGTATACCATATAGATTTGTTAAAGGCACTCCTTGAAACAGGATTTGAAGATATATCATCACAACCAACTCTTATTGGTATAAAAGCAAAGGTATCACCTGATCAAGGTAAGTAGTAACTGATTTCAAAACTGTATCACAAGAGCAATTGTCTGAAATATGTGTTAATGATTGTTGTTTTGGATATTGTTCGTACCTTGTGTATATGTGGATAACATATTGCTCTATTTTTATTGTGTGATGCGCCCCATAGAGCATTTATACATGTGGTATTATCATGATGCATATGATCATAGCATAGCATTGGAAGTTGCTGTCACACGCATTGATCATAGTACAGGCGTTCTAAAGGTGATCAGAACAAACTATTTTGGTTATGTGCATCACGGGATACTAGTAAGGGGCTGTTTTGTGGAGGAGTCTGGGACACGTCATAGTGATCCATGTGTTATGATTGGACACTTTGTGTGATGTTTTGCGGTGGAGTCTGGGACACACCGTGGTGACTCATGTGTATGATTGGGCACCTTATAGCCATGATCCTGGTGGAGTCTGGGACACGCCAGGCTGACCCATGTGTTATGATTGGGCAGTTTGTTCTGGCTATGGTTGGACATGCACACTTTTGGCCCGGGCCAGGAACTCGAGGTGTACATAGCAGCGCGCTATAAAAGAGTTTTTGAAAGTTAAAGGAAAATGAAACTGCATTTCACAAACTCATTCATAAATGCATTCATGCATTGTGTGTCACTACTTACTGAGCTTTCGCTCATTTAGTTGAATTCTTGTGATACAGGTAATAATTCGGGGTATCAGGCATAGGGTGACATATGGGATGCTTCTCTACACCAACGAGCCGTTGTATATGAACATCAGACCTGTGGAGTGTTCTCTGTGTGTGTTAAGTCTAAGTTTGTTTATAAACCTATACAGCCGATGTTTTCTTTTGGTTGTAATATAATAGTCGGCCGATGTGTAAAAGTGACTTTTGGTGTGTAAAAAGAGTTTCCTCTTAAAGGTTTTAATTTTTCCGCTGTGCTGTAATATATAATAAGGATATTTTTAATATCCGGTATCTGATAGATAAATCAAGGGGGTGTGACAACGGTGTTGCTTGGAGGTGACTTTAGACAAGTTCTCCCGGTTATCCCAAAAGGCAAAAGGCCCAACATTATCCAAGCGTGCATAAACCGGTCTGAGTTGTGGAAATATTGCAAAGTCTTCACCCTTACACGCAACATGCGTGTCAATGAGTACACTGAGAATGGGGATATTGATACGCGGAATCAAGATTTTAACAGATAGGTTTTGGCAGTTGGGGACGACAAATTACCAGCAAAAATAAAAGAAGGGGAGGATGAGGCGACTTGGATTGACATTCCCGACAACTTCCTAATAAAATCTTGGGATTCTCCTATTGAAAAGATTGTCGAAGAAACTTATCCTCATTTTACCACACGTCAATCTGACAATGACTATCTCAAAGAAAGGGCAATTCTAACTCCCCAGAATGATGATGCTGACGACATCAATGAGTATATGTTTAAAAAGTTAACAGGGGAATCTGTTACCTACAATAGCGCAGATGAGATTTTCAAGGCATCAACCGACACTCTAGACCAGCAAAACCTATATCCGGTAGAGTTTATAAATTCCTTAAATTTCCTCGGGATGCCACCACATGCCCTCCACTTAAAAAAGGAACTGCCTGTAATGTTATTGCGGAATATGAATCCAAGTAAAGGACTATGCAATGGGACCAGGTTGGGCCAGTTTGTTATCCACGCCAAGGTCTTTACATGATCAAATATAGGGGAGGACGTTGTTATACACAGGATCATACTCACATGTACACAGTCAAAATGGTCATTCGTACAAAAACGATGAAAGTTTCCTGTAAGACCATGTTACACAATGACTATTAATAAAAGTCAAGGGCAGTCACTTAACTATGTTGGGCTCTATCTGCCAAATCCCGTATTCAGTCATGGACAACTATATGTGGTGCTCTCTAGGGTCACGAGCCCTGATGGTATAAAAATACTAATGATCAAAGACGCAGACCCGGAACTGAGGCACTGCACACGCAACATCGTTTATAAGGAAACTTTCAACAACCTATCTTAGGATAGCTATGTAATGTTCTCACGGTGATTTACCACTGCTTAGTTTATATTCCCATAATAACTAATTAACACATATGTGGAATGTTTAAATTTGTTGTGCAATTATAAACATGTACAAGTATACTCTAAAGGCACACACAATACTAACTATGAAGTTACGGCTTTTCCTAAAAACTATATGTACACCTCAAAAATCAACTTTTTTGGACACTTCTGCAGCACGCGTGGAATGCAGCAAGTCGTTACTTTCTTATGATCATTCTCTATTTACTTTCAAATATGAATGGTAGGCGAATTATACATGTAATCCACAAAGTCATTTTATAACAGTGTATACAGCAATTACATTACACTAATAACGCATAAACCGAAAAACCATAAACCTTTTTAAAACCAAATAGTACAAGGATGTATCATAACAGTGTATACACGTGCAAACCTGCTGATGCGATGTACAAGTGTCACCTTTAATGGTTGTTTCAAACAGACAATAAATTTTTCCTATCATCAAAAAATCTCCAAACGCATCCTCCTTCTTTCGAGCTGAACATGGAAGAAGGCAAAAATAAAATGTTAGTTGCAGTAAGTCTAATAACAATCTTCCTTTATCATCATCTATATTAATTGACGAAATACAACATAATCTATTCAACATCCAAAAAAAACTAAAAAAATCCATCTTAGAAACGCATAAACCAAAACACCAATGTAATTTTATTGGAGCAATGTACAAACCTGTGAATAAGATCTTCATTTGTCCTTTCAAATGAAACCCTTATATAGTCACCCTTTCAGCACCCATATAAGCATGCGGTTAGCATTTCATGATAATTGAACTACGGATCGAGTAATGGAACACCAGACGACATGATTAAAAGTTGTTTGTTGTTTGATTTGATTTATGTCGACTGAAACTGAAAGCCCTAAAATCCCTATATGGATCTATTTCACCAAGATTCATTTATGTGTGTGTTTTATGCATGTGTGTGTGAGAGAAAAAGTCAAACATGTACTAAACACTAATTATATGTTACCATTTTAAATAATAAAAGCAAAAAAAAAAATGTAAAATAAAAACAATACACATCAACATCAACAAAATCAAAGCGGGGAATAAAACTAAAAACTGATCATTCTATTCCATTAGTAACATCAACTTACATACCATTACCATGTTCATCAAAAGAAAGCTTCATAACAAAGAAAATAAAAGAAACATAGACATGCTACTGCTAACAACCCTAACCACCATCACCACAGCAAACCACAAAAACCCACAACTACCAAGCTTCACTCATAGAGGTGAGAGGTCCATCAAAGTGACATGGCCCTGCTTCTCGAACATGCCATCCCTAACTTCAGCCAACATCGACGTCAATGCTGCCAACCTATGGGTTTCCCTCGCCTGGGTCTCCTTGAGGCACTCCAAGCTGTCACCCACAACACCCTCTGGATCCACAACTTCATGCTCAGCAATAAAGTCTGCACGTTTGGTGATTTTCCGGCGAAGATCATCACAGTCATCGCCAAGTCGCATGATAAAACCTTCATCCTCCGTCATCTCCTGCGTGAACAGAAACTTCATTCATTTGTGGTGGTCATTGGAACCAGTAGCTTCCTTGATCTCCTCGAAAATAGGAAAACTTGCCATGAATTTGAATGGTACGTGAAGAGAGTGATTATTAGTAAAGATGGATGATAGTCAATAAAACTTAAGTGTTGTAAATAAGTAAAACAAATAGGAAACTGAGAAGGCATCATTACAAATAATAACAACCATTTAATTGAACGTCACTTCTTCTTCCCCCGTGCAAAACTATCATTTCAGCATTTTACATAAAAATTGATAAGATAACATAAAACCCCTCATATTTAACATTTTGACATAAAAGGCCCTTCAAAAAAACAATGCATAACATTAACATATTACACCATAATAATAAGCAATAAAATATCTAAAGAAGACCTCAAATTTAACATTTTCCCACTTCAAGTAGACAATGCATAACATTAAGTTTGTTATTAACCCCGCGTGAATATGAACGTTCGAATACCCTTTATATCACAAACATATTGTCTATATAACATGTTACCGACGCTTTTACTCGACATCCCAATTTTAACATTTTCGTATACCCAACCATAGGTAGTGAATACACGGGCCAAAGTATTTGCAAACGGAGGTAACAAAAGTGGTATCAAGGACGTGCTAATCTACTAACTTGTATTCGAAGCCCAAAAAATGGTACCAACAAAAATGCTTACCTACAAACATAACCAAAATTAGTGCCACACATTAAGCGAGGAACAATCAGATTCAAACTGTGTGCAACGCACGAGTCTGAATGCCTCGTAATACTTTAATTACTAAAGTGCACCAAAAGTAATGACCACTTTAAGTTGAGAATATGATGAAGTTAATAGTTATACTAGAGAGAAAATTATTTGTTGGAAAAAGCTAGAAAATTAAATAAGAGATTTAATTTTGTAAAGCTTTTATTTGATTGTTCATTAAAAGACAAAATAGTGTATTTTGTGAGTGGAAAAGAATCCCACATGGAACAAAAACAAAGGAAATTAGCACCTTATAAGTGTGAGCAATTAAATAACCATTAATAACATGTGGTAGTGCCATGTGGATGTGAGGTGGAGGTGAGGTGGCAAATCTATGCCAATTTTCACTCTCACATCGCCGCTCGCCGGTGTTGCCACCGGAGACAACGGCGTCCGGCTCCGGCTCGGGCTCGGGCTTAGAGGCTTTAGTGGCGCTTCTTAGGCGCACTTTGGTCATGTGGGCTCGTGGCGAGTCCGGCGAAATGGCGCGGTCCGCGGGTTTCTCGCGGCGATTCTCGCCAACGGTTGTGCCTCTTCAATTGGTGGTTATTTTTGCTGCTTAAATGAAAAGTCATGCCTCTTCATTTGGTGGTTATTTTTGCTGCTTAAATGAAAAGTCATGTCATTTCGAAACGAACGGTTGTTTGGCCAATCGGTCAGAATGTTTGAACGAAATGGTGCCCCCTTTCGTGAATAGGTATGATTTATTTATAAAACCGAGTTCGGTTTCATAAGTGAATACAGATTTTTCGAATCACCTATTCTCTTTTCTTGAATACATATAATCCAGAAAAATCATTCTTGCCTATTTTCGGATTTCACTTTGTCTTAGTGCAGTCCGAAATTAAGGCTTGTCGTATCCTGCGGTATTCTTGTTTGTGGCCTTAAGACACATTTCGGGGTGCAAGAAATACTATAAGGAAAGCGCTTCCATGCGTGATTCAAGCCTTGACGTCTTTAACTTTGAAGAATTTTCTAACATTATTTTCATCACTACCCACAGTTGTGCTTTATTTAAATTATATATACACATTCAAGTTTCGTGAAATTAAATTAATAAAAATCACTGTTATTATTGTGTGCAGATGATGTTTATGTTGGAATCGTTAATGATTTTAATTTTATTTTGTAAAATTAAATATCATAGGATCGATCTACGTTCCGAGTAGATGATCGTGGTATATTCACTTTCTCTAAACCGATTCCCGGTGAGTGAGAAATAGTGAATTAAAGTTTCACTTAATTGTGAATTAATAAGGGATGGAATCCCACATTGAATAATGAACCATCATTATTCTAGTATATAAGGAGTTACCTTTATGCATGTAATAATTAATGGCACATGTGTATGGGCTTAAAGCCCACACGCGCACACACGCGCGTGCCGCCGCCGCCCGCCCGCCTCGCCTCGCCTCGGCCGTGAGCCGCGAGCCGCGTGCCGTGGACCTTGGACCTTGGACCTTGGCCTTGGCCTTGGTCTTGGATTTTGGATCTTGGCAATTGGTCTTTGGGCTGGTCTTTGGGCCTGTTCGTGGGCTTGGCCGTGAGCTAGGCCTTGGGCTACGCACAGAAAAGCACGAAAATATATTCTGCATACTTGCATTTCATAAGTCAGTTCAGTTCTCGACTCGTTCTTGTTCGCCGGAGCTCGCCGGAATTGTGGTGCTACATCCGTCGAGATGAAAGTCGTTTTACCTTTGGAGACAAATTGCTAAACCGAAGAGCACTACCGGGGCAATATTTGTCTTGCGGGAAGAGGCCTCCTCGACTCGACTTCATTTACGGTTTTTTATTAATTTTCTTGTATTTTCAATTCTGTTTCGAGTTATGTAATTTTTTCTTCTTCGTTCAGTCCTGTAGTTTCTGGTTTTTCGAGTTGTAATTTGTTTTGTATTTTTTTATTTTTTCGCCCAGCAAGTTTGTAACACAGATAAAGAATCAACAAGCGCAAGACAAATATTACTTGCTAAATCCTACAACTGGAGATGACGACCGTTGCTTCTACCGACTCCGCCACCGTCGCTACCTTTGCCTCCGCGACCGAAGCTTCGACCGTGGCAAACACAATTGCCGCAACCTTGTCCAGCATGTTGAGCTCGACTACCTCATCAACAACTCCATGGGTGTTTTCGAACCCATTTCTGACTACCGATGGATCCACCTCGAGTGGCACGGTAGGTTCCACTTTTAGTGGTACCGTTGGATCCATGTTAGGATCTAGTGTTGGAGCCTACGGGTTCAACACGAGTGGTTCCTTTTTTGGAACAACCTCGGGGCCTAGGATGATGCCTACCGCCGAGAAGCCACCAAAGTTTGGTGGTGCCGACTTTAAAAGGTGGCAACAAAAGATGTTGTTTTATTTGACAACATTAGGATTTGCTAACTTCCTTAAAGAAGATGCACCACCAGTGCCAAGTGCTCAAGAGACTAGTTTTACAGTCCGAGCTGCCTATGACAACTGGAACAATGGAGACTGTCTTTGTAAAAACTTTATTCTGAATTCTTTAGAGGATAGTTTGTACAATGTATACTCTGTTGTAAACACATCAAAAGAGATGTGGGAAGCACTTGAAAAGAAGTACCGTAGTGATGATGAAGGTACAAAGAAGTTTGTAGTTGCCAAGTATCTGGACTACAAGATGGTTGACTCAAGGCCTGTCATGGAACAAGTACAGGAGTTCCAACTCATCGTTCATGATGTCAATGCCGAGGGAATGGTCCTACCGGACGCTTTTACTGTTGCAACTGTGATCGAGAAGTTGCCCCCCAGTTGGAAAGACTTCAAGAGCTACATTAAGCACAAGCGAAAGGAGATGACTCTTGAAGATTTGATTGTGAAATTGCGTATCGAGTCTGACGTACGCAAAAATGACCACAAACCAAAAGGCCTGATTGATGCTAAGGCCAATCTGTTGGAGCATGGCGGACCCTCCAATAAAAGGGCTCGTCCAAGTGTCCAAAACAAGAGCAAATGGAAGCAACCAGTCAAGAAGTTTGATGGCGATTGCTTCAACTGTGGCAAACATGGGCATACGGTGAAAGACTGTCGAAAGCCGAAGGCCAACAAGAAGAAGAAACATGTTACCAATATCGCCGAGACTAACGGCGAATGGAAAGAGGATGACCTTGCTGCTGTGGTCACCGAATAAGTCAACCACGTTGAGAACCAATGTGGTTGGTACGTCGGCACCGGTGCGACCACCCACGTTGGTGTCGATAGGAGCCAGTTTAAGAACTATCAAGCTGTTGAGGGGAAGAAGCTCAACATGGGGAATCCAGCTTCATCTGAAATTATCGGAGTTGGATAAGTGGACCTCAAACTTACATCCGGACAGACACTCACCTTGAAGAATGTGCTTCATGTTCCGGACATGAGGAAGAATTTGATCTCAGGCTCTATACTAGTTAAAAAGGGGTTTAAACTAGTGTTTGAGTCGGATAGAATTATCATAAAAAAGTTTGATAGGTTTCTTGGTAAGGGTTACCTCACGGAGGGACTCTTTAAGCTTAATGCTTTGGCTAAACGCCATGTAACCAAGTCCAGTAATGCTAATGAAAATGTTACTGCTTCCTCTTACTTGACTGAGTGTTCTGATTTATGGCATTGTAGATTAGGTCATGTGAATCTAAATGCTATAAAAAGATTAGTAAACTTAGATTTACTAAAATTAAATGAAGTCAATACTCAAAACAAATGTGAAATTTGTGTTGAAGCAAAAATGACGAAACTTCCGTTTCATTCGGTAAAACGAAACACACAACCCCTTGAATTAATTCACACAGATGTGTGTGATTTAAAGTTTGTGCAAACTAGAGGCGGTAAGAAGTACTTTATCACTTTTATCGATGACTGCACAAGATATTGTTATCTTTATCTTTTGAGAAGTAAAGATGAGGCTATTGAAGCTTTTAAGAACTTCAAGAATGAAGCCGAAAATCAATTAGGCTGTCGTATCAAGATGGTTCGAAGCGATAGAGGTGGCGAATATGTAGCCCCATTTGAGGAATTATGCAACGAAAGCTGTATAATTCATCAAACAACAGCTCCATATGCACCACAATCTAATGGCGTTGCTGAACGTAAAAATCGAACCCTTAAAGATATGATGAATGCCTTATTGATTAGTTCAGGGTTGCCCCAGAACATGTGGGGGGAAGCTGTCCTGACAGCCAACTACATATTGAACAAGATTCCACGCAAAGTTAAGGATATTATCCTTTATGAGTTGTGGAAAGGTAGAAAACCTTCATACAAATATCTCAAAGTGTGGGGGTGTTTGGCTAAGGTTGAGGTACCTCTACCTAAACAAGTTAAAATCGGACCTAAGACGGTCGATTGTATCTTTATTGGGTATGCACTGAACAGTAGTGCCTATCGGTTTGTTATCCACAAGTCGAAGTTCTGAAATGACTGTGGGAACAACAATTGAATCAAGGAATCTCAGATTCTTTGAAAACATATATCCTTGTAAGGATAATGATAAAGTTGAGAACAATTCTAGCAATAGAGTTGAAGATGAAGGAACAAGTTCAAAACCTGTGGATGTAAATCCAAAGTCACGTAATCGATCGAGATCTAATCTGGAAGATATAGAACCGAGACGTGGTAGTAGGGTTAGGACACCAAAGACATTTGGACCTGACTACATAGCATTCATGTTGGATGAAGAACCAACGTCGATTAAAGTAGCTTATGCCAGACCAGACGGGTTGCTCTGGAAAGAAGCTGTTCAGAGTGAAATTGACTCAATTTTACAAAACCAAACTTGGGTTTTGGTTGATTTACCTGAAGGTTGTAAGCCCTTAGGATGCAAATGGATCCTTAAATGAAAGTACAAGGCTGATGGGTCAATTGACAAGTATAAAGCTCGTTTAGTAGTCAAAGGTTTCAAACAGAAGGAAGGGTACGATTTTTTCGATACCTATTCACCTGTAACGAGAATTACATCTATTCGAGTGCTTCTCGCGATTGATGTTTTGCACAATCTAGAGATTCATCAAATGGATGTTAAGACTGCTTTTCTGAACGGTGATCTGGATGAAGAAATCTATATGGAACAACCTGAAGGGTTTGTAGTACCTGGACAAGAGAAAAAGGTATGCAAACTGGTTAAGTCTCTATATGGACTGAAACAAGCTCCACTACAGTGGCACTTGAAGTTTGATAATGTAATGTTATCAAATGGTTTAAAATAAATGAGTGTGATAAATGTGTTTATATTAAGAACACTAATAACAGCTATGTTATTGTGTGTCTTTATATAGATGACATGTTAATCATGAGTAACAATATACAAGTGATTAACGATACTAAGAACATGTTAAAAAGAAATTTTGACATGAAAGACATGGGGCTGGCCGATGTGATTCTTGGAATGAAAATTTTAAGAAAATCAGATGGAATCATCTTGACACAATCTCACTATGCTGAGAGAGTTCTCAAAAAGTTTAATGCTTTTGATAGCTTGCCGGCTAAGACCCCAATAGATTTAAATGATCACTTGAGCAAAAATCGAGGGGAGCCCGTTGCACAAGAAGAATACGCACGAGTCATTGGGTGTTTAATGTATCTTACAAATTGCACTCGACCCGATTTAGCTTGCGCTGTGAACAAATTAAGTCGTTACACGAGCAATCCAAGCAAAGAGCATTGGAAAGCTCTCGTTAGAGTTTTGAGGTACTTAAAGTATACTCAAAACCTTGGGCTACACTATTCGAGATACCCCCCGGTACTTGAAGGGTACTGTGATGCGAATTGGATATCTGATACGAAAAGTTCATTTTCTACAAGTGGTTACGTGTTTACCATTGGGGTGGAACTGTCTCGTGGAAGTCCGCGAAACAAACGTGTATAGCCCGATCCACCATGGAATCGGAATTCATAGCTTTGGACAAAGCTGGTGAAGAAGCCGAATGGCTCAGAAACTTTCTAGAAGATATTCCATGTTGGTCCAAGCCAGTGCCTACAGTGATGATTCACTGTGATAGCCAAGCTGCTATTGGTAGGGCGAGAAGTAACGTGTATAATGGAAAGTCTCGACATATTCGTCGACGCCATAATACCGTGAGACATTTGATCAAAAGTGGGGTTATCTCTATTGACTATGTGAGGTCAATGGATAATCTAGCGGATCCGCTAACCAAAGGGTTAAACCGTGATCAAATGAATAAATTGCTAGAGGGAATGGGTTTAAAATCCACAAATTGAGAATTATCATAGTGGTAACCCAATCAAGATGACTGGAGATCCCAAGAACTTGGTTCAATGGGAGAACTAAGCTATGAGAGTTCGTGTGAAACACTCATCTAAGTTTATTCCCTATAGAGCAATTGAGTGTTGAAAGCTTGCCTAGTGGTGAGGTTAAGTCTATGACTTTTAATGATTCTTAAAGACCTCGAGGAGGTTGAGTAAGGCAAGATACTCGGTAAAGAATCACCTATATAAGTGAGAAGTGGGGGCCGCTTCATGAAATACGCTTATGAATCCAAAGGGGTGTCCAAGGCCCGCAAAAGACACAAAACGTGAGAACGGATGAGGTTGAGGTGTTAAAGTGTTAGCACCATTGTCTCGGTGCACGCCGTGGGGGAATAGTTCAAAGCATCAAGCCACTAATCCACCTGTGTACCCGATGATGTTAACTATGGAAGGTTCAAAGTCACGAACTACCTATCCCTATACTTTAACGCCTCTTGAGGACTGAGCTTGAGTCTGCATATTGCATTTGGGCTATTTTCACTCATGTGGGGGATTGTTGGAATCGTTAATAATTTTAATTTTATTTTGTAAAATTAAATATCATAGGATCGATCTACGTTCCGAGTAGATGATCGTGGTATATTAACTTTCTCTAAACCGATTCCCGGTGAGTGAAAAATAGTGAATTAAAGTTTCACTTAATTGTGAATTAATAAGGGATGGAATCCCACATTGAATAATGAACCATCATTATTCTAGTATATAAGGAGTTACCTTTATGCATGTAATAATTAATGGCACATGTGTATGGGCTTAAAGCCCACACGCGCGCACACCGCGCGCGCCGCCGCCGCCCGCCCGCCTCGCCTCGCCTCGGCCGCGGCCGCGAGCCGCGTGCCGCGTGCCGTGGACCTTGGACCTTGGACCTTGGCCTTGGCCTTGGTCTTGGTCTTGGATCTTGGATCTTGGATCTTGGTCTTTAGGCTGGTCTTTGGGCCTGTTCGTGGGCTTGATCGTGAGCTAGGCCTTGGGCTAGCTTAAAGAATTTTTTGGACAACCTCAACAACATAGTTGGGCTCGTATGTGCACATAAGGATGTCCAGGTACATCCGACAAATGGTTAAGGAGCTGAATACAGTCCAGGTGCGTCCTGACTGTTCAAATTCAGTCCAACCCGGAAGTAACCTCCCAGGTGTTATGAGGAGGAGTAATTGGCAAATTTGAATTCTGTAACTCCTGCCAACTTTTGAAATTCGAAACTCCTGTGTTTAATGCAGGCACGAATGCCTGCATTATGACAGCCTTAATGGCTGTGTTTAAATCCTCTGCAGGTGAGATGGCCTATAAATAGGCATGCATCTCATATGCATCTGACACACAGAAAAGCACGAAAATATATTCTGCATACTTGCATTTCATAAGTCGGGATTCGACTGCTCTTGTTCGCCGGAGCTCGCCGGAATTGTGGTGCTACATCCGTCGAGACGAAAGTCGTTTTACCTTTGGAGACAAATTGCTAAACCGAAGAGCACTACCGGGGCAATATTTGTCTTGCGGGAAGAGGCCTCCTCGACTCGACTTCATTTACGGTTTTTTATTAATTTTCTTGTATTTTCAATTCTGTTTCGAGTTCTGTAATTTTTTCTTCTTCGATAAGTCCTGTAGTTTCTGGTTTTTCGAGTTGTAATTTGTTTTTTCCAGTTGTATTTTTTTATTTTTTCGCCCAGCAAGTTTGTAACACAGATAAAGAATCAACAGTTTATATTTTGTTCCCACATCTAGCAGGGAACACTGTAAAACATATTCTTCTAATCTCCCATGTAGTTCATTTTTATGTTTCTCATATGTAGTTTATTTCTATGGCTACTATATGTAGTATCTTTTTTTATAATTCTTCTATACAGCATCTTCTTATTTTTTTTCATATAATGTTCTCTTCCGATTCCACTGTCTGACTTCTTATGGGTCTCCTATTTAGTTTCTTTTATATGGTTTTTCCATATATTATCTTATTACGGATCTTGCTGAAGTATCTTCCTATAGTTCTTCCGTGTAGCATTTTCTTATAGTTCTCTCATGTAGCATCTTTCTACGGTTTTCCCGTATATCATTTCTTATATGATTCTTCCATTTAACATCTTCATATAATTATCGGATTTAATATCTTTTTATAGTTTTCTCATGTAGTATCTTTGTACAATACTCCTCTGCATCATATTTTAATGAATATCTTGTCCATCTGGTTTTGCCATATAGCATCTTTTATGATTATCATGTATAGCATATTTTATGGATTTCTCATATAGCATATTATTATGTTCTTTCTTGTGACCTCTTTTTTGTTATGGTTCTTTCATGCATATCTTATTATGATTATCATGATTAGCACGTTCGTTCTCCTATATGTCCATTTGTTATGTTTCCCCTCATGTAATATTTTCTTATTAATTTATAACAAGCAAACACTGAATCCTCAATTATATCCTCAATGAAATTTTGATGCACGAAATGCATATATTTCATGCATAATTAGTACAAAACTCATGCATAAATTAAGATCAGAAAGATCAGATCTAATATTGATCAAGATAACGTATCCATATATATATATATATATATGTGTGTGTGTGTGTGAGAGAGAGAGAATATATGGATGATATATTTTAATTTCTTTTCTTTCGATCTTTTTAATTTTAAGTAAATCTAAAAAGTAGTTTGTATATAAGTTCGTATTTTAATCTAGATAGTGTTTAATCAAATATTTTAATTTAGGTAGAATTTTAAGTAGGTATATTAAATTACAGCAATTAATTACTATTGAATTATTTTGATTGAGTCTAAAAGTTTGTTTATATTTAAGACTTTGTTTAATAAAAAGTAGCGGACAAGTCAGTTTATAGAGGATAAAGTAGCTTATAGTGGATCGGCTAGCGGATAGCGGATAAGATATCTGATTAAAGTAAAAGTGTTGGGTAGGCTTTTTCACCTTTGTGCCATCATTTCAGAAATTATTTTCTAAAATACCACTCTTTTTAAATTTAGTATCAAAATACCATGTTTTTACTCTCTCTCCTCTATTAATAAAATTCCTTATTTTTTTATCATTTTTTTATTAATTTCTTATCTCTTTAATTAATTAATTTTTAAAATTAATTAACCAACTAATTTGTTATTTTCTTATTAAATCAATTAATTTTTAAAACAAATTAGTGGGCTTGGACATTTTTTTAAAACTAATTAATTTTAAAATTAATTTTTAAAACTAACTAATTTTTTTAACTTACTAATTTATTTGTTAGTTAACTAATTAATTCATTATGCAATTTCTTATTTAGAAAATAGATAATTAATTAAGTAACTAATAAATTAGGTTTTTAATATATTTAATTTTAATAGAATATTTAATTAATTATTTAGATTAAAAACCAAATAAGGTTTTTAAAATAAGAAATAAGAAATTAATTAGTTACTTAATTAATTAATTAAAAACCTAATAAGAAATAAGAAATAAGAAATTAATTGATTCTTATTAAATAAAATAAGAAATAATAAATTAATAAGAAATAAGAAAATAGATAAATAATTAATTATTTAATTAAATATATTAAAAACCTAATTTATTAGTTACTTAATTAATTATCTATTTTCTAAATAAGAAATTACATAATGAATTAATTAGTTAACTAACAAATAAATTAGTAAGTTAAAAAAATTAGTTAGTTTTAAAAATTAATTTTAAAATTAATTAGTTTTAAAAAAACGTCCAAGCCCACTAATTAGTTTTAAAAATTAATTGATTTAATAAGAAAATAACAAATTAGTTGGTTAATTAATTTTAAAAATTAATTAATTAAAGAGATAAGAAAATTAATATAGAAATGATAAAAAAATGAGGAATTTTATTAATAGAGGAGAGAGAGTAAAAAGATGGCATTTTGATACTAAATTTAAAAAGAGTGGCATTTCAGAAAATAATTTCTGAAATGATGGCACAAGGGTGAAAAAGCGTGTTTGGTAAACTAGCGATTGAAGTAGATTAAAAAAATAAAATTACGTAAATAGACATTTGTAATTAATGCTTAAAAATGAGAGAGATGTTTCAAGAGAAAGTAAAATACTGTAAATACGAGTCAATCAATTGTATTGATAACAATGAATATAGGGGCCTTTATATAGGCATTACAATGAGAGTCCTTCCATACATAGAATTCCTAGATAAGGTAAGACATCTAATAGGATCCTACTACCTCTAGTAGAGTCGTCATGTGCCGGCTTTATTCATAGAGTACTCTTTATGGATTGGCATTCATTGAGGCGTCCCCCAATGATGACTGTAATCCAGAATCACATGAGACGGATGAGTTCATTTGATCAGATGATCAAGTTTCATGTACCAAACTCGCATACATTCTTAGCGAGAGTATTTATCGAACCAAATGGCATCCCAATACTCGATGAGATCCACGGCCTAGTAACACCATCTACCACAATTTGTGGTGTTACCATATCACCATTTATAGATGACGAACGTCCATGACCGGACACAATCCTTGCAGATATATTTGCAGCATATATTTAATCTCGTCACTTTAGGGAACTTGGTGAGACACAGTAGGGACAAACTACGACAATTCCAAGTCGTTCTACTCGAACATGATCGTCTGCATCTCCCCCTAACGACGGGAAGACTGGCTCATCAAAGTGACTTACGAGATCGTCTGCCAAGGTATATTTTAAGCGGACTATGAGTGAAAGCGCGTGTCATATTCATCATTTATAACCCGTCATAATGTGTTGTGGTGACTCACTTTGGCACATGAAACATGTGGACGATAAAGGTTTTCAATGTTAACACAATCCAGTTAACAAAATGCATACTGTTACACTCGTAACTAAGCATTTGAATGATGATAGATATAGGTGAATATGACATGCTGACCTATGCTACATAGCCGTAACTACTGGTCTTGAGAATCCAACAAAACCGCCACCATGCACCACCGGGATCGAACATAAAGAAACGATTGACCCGATGATAGGCCGTTGGTTTTATCGAACCTCTAGTGCTTTCTTCAAGAGTTCACTCCCTTAACCAGCCCCAAACACCTCGAAATTTCGTGAGCATGTATAAACGGGTGTTGGGATTCCAAAACCATCAACCTTGTGGTCAGAAACCGGTCGAAATGACATCGAACTGGTCGTTCGGACGGCTGGTGGTATGTGAAAACTTCATTTAAGTGGTTAACCTCCTTTCAAGTCTCCAAATGGCACCAAAATTTGTGAGAAGGTAGCCTTAGATGTTAGAAAGTACTCGTTAAAATTTCACTTTAAGACTTGGTCTAAAAGTGGGTGAACAGACCTTTACAATGACTGGTCCGCAAATTGGACAACCATAACTCACGTTTCATCAACTTATCAATCATTGTCAAAGGAACAACATAACATATAAATGTTATCACTTGAGTACGACCATTTGTGAACACCATCATAGCATCATAAGCCACCCAGGCTAATACTTATGATCATATATGTATAAGGACTCGGTGAAAAGGGAGGACTCAGCACCATGCTTATGTGAGTCGCTACATTATTCTCTTTAGCATAGGAGGGTGTCATCTCCTAATCGTGCCAAAGAATAGGCTTAAATCAATGAACATGGCGAAGAAGGATCATTGGGGGGTCTTTGGCGTCACACATGCTTATGAAAGCAAGATGCGAATGACATAAATATCATCATCGGTCATGAGCCCTGCTCATGACTCCACCAACGTACTTTGGTGTCTTTGATCCAACTAGTTTCTTTGTTCAAAGAAAATGATGTCCATGACAATACCGTGGTATATGGATCATCAAACTGTCCAAACTCCAGACTATTAAAGCCTAAATGTGTCAATGTCCCAATACATCTTTTGGTTACAAAAATCGATGCAACCCGGACCATATTGACTCATGAATATTTTTCTTATCACATATCCAATACAAGTGATGCATAAGATTTTATTCTCACAAATCACAATGAGATGCTATGAGTGATACATTTTGGCATATCGAGTCATAACATGGTTCAATTGTTACGGAACATATGTGACTAGAAAACGCCATTCGGCATTCAACAACTTGAGCATTATTCCACTCATTGATTGTGATGACCTAGTCATCATAGTCACAATGGATTTATAAACCAAAATCCAAAAATATCGTGTTCCTTGAAAATAGCTTAATACGCACTCAATTTCGTTTGCAAAATTTTACAAATATGAGCATAGCGAACACTCTAACAACATAGAGATTTTATACCAAATACGATCAAAATGATCTATCATATTGAGTGTATAACATGGCAAGGTTATATGCCTAAGGGGCAAAATTACGACACAAGCATGGTGTAACACTACCATACACACGCTCGACCTTCTTATAAGGGTGCGTATTTTGGGCTTCCCTAAGGAAACTGTTTTTCAACATTTGAAAGATGATATTTTGGCGTACAATGCATACCAAAAACTGCATCATCTATGGCAAATTCGGCCAAAAAGAGGTTGAAAAACGTGTGTCATAAGACCACTTGCAAATTCAAGATGGGAACCAAGTTGGTTGGGACAAAAGTTAGCGCAATCGCTGGAAATAAAATTCCGCGCAGCTTGACCTTTGTTCACTAAAACAACGATAACTCCCTTGTTAGGAAGGCTATGGACGAACGGTCAGATTTTCTGAAAACTAGACTTCCGTATCTTTCTATCCATATATTGTGCACCACACGAATCATTAAACTCAGATCACAGTGCATGTTTTAATTGGCTGTTTAGTATTTCCCAAGTTTAGTGAGAAAACATTGTTGAGGCCATATCCAATGGCATACGTGTTGATGCAAAAAGATGGCGATGCCAGCCATAGGCGCGTTTAAACGCAGCAGGGTGTTCGATTTCTTATCTCGGCTAATGATCCTTTCGGTAACTCCAACTTGGTAGACTTGCAGAGAAAGTAGGAATGTCGGTACAGCTAAGGCTGTTTAAAAACCACTTATTCCATTTGAACTTTCAAAGCATAAACAAATACCGAGGATGAGCCTATTCATGATCAAAAGTGTAGACAAAATCCACCAAAGTGCATCAAATCAACCAAGAATTTTAATTCTCAATTTACAAGTATACGTCATAATAGCCATGTTATATAGATACAACGCGGTGCATCATAATTAATCATTTTGAACCATGAGACATAATGAATATACCATAACCAACTTGTCTTGACCATCCAATAAGATTGACTAAACATAGTCAAATGTATAAGGCACATGCCTTTACAAATACTCGGAAAAGTATTCGGACCTATGGTCATACGAACTATAATCGAGGTCAACGAATTCATGTATTTACCGCAATATGCCATTGCTTTACATGTTGAAATTCATGAGAATTACTCTTACACTCTTTCGTATATTATATTGCAAGGAGACGGTACATGACTACACCCACATGCATTATTTTAATAGGATGAAAGATGGAGTTTTCCAAGTATGGGATTGGGTCAAGACCAACGTGGTGGTCGCTCAATTCATCGTGATAAATCCGTCACAAATCGATTTTAACCACGACATATCCGTCGCAATCGATGTTTGTCCCATTTGTACATCACAAATCCGTGACTAATCATGAACAAGTCATAACTTTACCGTTACCGACAATATTCATTTTATTCAATTGTTGGTTTAAAATCGACAAAACGGCGACGTCAAATCGCACCCAAAACGTGGTGTATGCAACAACCATAAATATCGACTTTCAACAATTATCCGCGACTCCCCTAGGACCGTCACACAGTTTATTTCGACATATGAGAGTGATACCACCTCTCATAGTCTCATCCACCGCAAAGTAGCGTGGGAGATAAAGAACCCAAATACCCAATTCCCCAAAAAAAAAATCCCAAAAGAGAGGAATTGAAAAATGAGAACTTTAATAAAGTCTTACGGGTACTTGGTTCCATATTTGCTTTGATCCTTGGACGGGAGCTTCTCTCCATATGAGCAATATTTTCGTGGTACTCGGTTCTATATTTACTTTGATCCTTGAACGGGATAATAAATATGACTTCTCTCCATATTTTGCACATAATTATGAGCAATATATTTTCCTATATGCCACGTAAAGCATAAACATAGCTAGATTCATAAACATACAAGTTAATGATAAATGAATCATGAATTAGGAAAATAGAGAGTTGAGGAACGCCCGGAAAGGGCTACGGGGCTCGATAATCGGCCGAAAAAGGACTCGAGCGCGGTGATGCAGCAGCTCGGTATTGGATGAGGTCGGATCTCTAAATTTCCTCGTAAAAATCTCCTTCTGTTCGGCAGTAGATTCAGTAATCAATATTATTCAGAATCCGATCTTCATCGTTGAATATACAGATATTTGTGTTGTGAAGTTTTTGTCAAAATTTCACACCGATCCGACGGTTAACGAATTGGAAAACATGATTTTCGTACGACTGCGCTGGGTTTTCAAACAGTAAATATCACGTGCATAAAACCGTTTAGACGATCCGGTGGTGCTTCGATCAGATTAGATCGCAGCTTTAGGCAACAGTCGGTTGGATGAAAACGGGACTGTCAAGCGGGTCGGGTCAGCAACCAGGCTGGACTGATCACGACGAAGCTCGATTGGATCGGGCGCGAGAGGCGCGTTTGGCATACCTTCAATTTTCTTAGATGAAATCCTGTTCTCATAAATATTAACGCCTTTCTCAGTATCATCAACAAATGCTTCACAAGTGTTACGGCCGGACTCTTTGCCTCTCGTACTTTTCTTTTCAATTCATTTTACTTTGGTTGGTGTGGGTCCCTGAAGTCTTCCTTTTTTTTTTAAAAAAAAGCTGGCACAGTCCTGTAGAAACGGGTCGTAATAGGCATGGAGAACTACTGAGCATTGAGTTCGGATCTGGTTCGGTCCGGAACGGAGGTAATCGACATGCTAGCATCGATTTGGCGGCTTGTCTGGGTCACGAACGGAAGTCGCGCGATTGGGGGTTGAGGGATCCGATCTGTAGGCGGATGAGGCAAGCTGGGCCTTGACCGCTAGTTTCTTTGGAGCGGTGTGTGATAGTAGTCGGGTCGGGTTGTGTTGTTGTGTTTCGATCTGGTGGAAGTCTGCGGTTGCAGTCTGGGTTTTCTCACGGCTGAGCCAAGTGTCGGAGTTGTTCTTTAAATTTTCGCCCATTAGATAGCAGCAACGATGGCCAGCGCCACATCGGTCTGAAGTTGTTCCGATGGCCACTCCTTGGCTGCGAATTTGGTTCGGGAGGGGTAGGGTTTACAGGTTCTCGAGGCGTGGGGCGAGTCTGCACTGCGGGCCGTGCTTGTGAGGTTGAAGGAGGCGACGACTGGGTTCTGGGAAGACTGTCGCGTCCGGGGGGAAGGGGTAGCAGTGTCGGTCAGTGAAGAAGATGACCGGTGGCGGCTAGGGTTTCTGGGAAAATCCAATTTTTCCCTTTTTTTTATTTTTTTTTTCCGGTATTTTCTGAATTTCGGACGATTTTTTTTCTTGCTCTCAGTGGTAGACTACGTGCTGATAACGTGTTTCAGGAGAAAGTAAAAGACTGTAAATACGAGTCAATCAATTGTATTGATAACAATGAATAGAGGGGCCTTTATATAGGCATTACAATGAGAGTCCTTCCATACATAGGATTCCTAGATAAGGTAAGACATCTAATAGGATCCTACTACCTCTAGAAGGATCTAGAACCTTCCATCTATGTATCTACAATCGGTATTAGGTAAGACACATCACGGGAATAATAATTCCCGGAACAAGAGAATTTTTTTAATAAAAAATAAATGAGGAATTTAATTAAAGTAATAAGAGTAAAATTGAGAGAAAAATTGAAACGCTATAAGCTATAAGCTCAAACGCTACTTCAAGTAGCGTTAAAAAAAACGTTATAAGCAGTTGGAAAACGCTATAAAATATCATTGTCAAATACTTATCAATAGTTTAACCATTATAAGCTAACGGATTGACGTTGTCAAACCGGCCATAAATACTTATTTCATTCAAGCTGTATTTCCATAATTTTTCTAAATTAGTTGCAGTTTAAGTATTCAAATTATCAAAATATAATATAATATGTGTGATCAATTTCCCGTGAATGTTGTGCGAGTAGTCATATACTCCCTCTGTCTCATCCAAAATTTGATAAATGGTGTATTTTAGGTAATGAATGGTGTAATTATTATGATAAATATGTGGTGGAAATTAAAAATAAAAATTATTGATGATGTATGGTGTAGATAATAAAGTAAAATATAATCGTTTGATTTGATTTTAAAAAGTGACATATATATAAACTTACTAGAGACACTACTTTTTAATAGAAATGAAAATTTTCGAACGGGACGGGGAGAGAAAGTAATACTTAGCGGCTATTTACCAACTCTGTCATTAATATCTGAGTGGAATAAGTTATCTGTTTGGATTATGCTGTCTGTCTGGATAAAGATGAAATGTTGTTTACCTGCATTGCTGAATCAACTGTCTAAATGGCAGAAATGACCATTTTAGTCCCTCGATATATATATAAAAATGTATTAAATATTTATATTTAAAATAGTTCAACACCATACAATTATAAATTGTATAATATCATAATAGTATAACACAATATATAATTATAATAGTCATTTGGTTCCATTAAGATGATAGCTTACCGAATAAGGAGCTGGGGGATCACTGTCCCATTAAGTTGCTATCTTATTGATTAAGCTCCTCGTAAACACATTATCAGCTGTCCGAAAAAAGCTATAAGAGACCAATAAGCTTCATTAAGCTGCTAGTAAACAGGCTCTAACTATATTAGGTAGATTATTGTGCTTTTAGTTTTGACCCTCACTTGTTAATTTAAATTCACTAAAATCACCACTAGACATCAAAATTGAAAAGAATAAAAAATAAATAAATGTAAAACCGTCATTAGTGGTCAACCGACAATGCATCCAGATCTAGAATTAATAAATGCATCATTATCCTTCCCCTTTATTACACCACCCAATTAAAAATTAATACGAGGACGATTAGCATAATTAATCTAGTTTAATGTTGTCGGTCCCACAAACACAGATGTATGATTCTTAAGGCGACAATATAATTATTCCATAGGTTGTCGGTCCCATATTAAATTAATATTTTTTCTTGACCCCTTAATACCTTTTTCTTAATTTAGAGAGTATTAATTTATAGATTTTTTTTATATCGAGATTTTAAGATAACACCTAATTAGTTTTCCGAATAATAGCTCTGGACCCACAGTACTACTACTAATTAAATTGTGAGATATATATTTGGCTCTCAAGTTCTTAAATATTATCAACTACGGTGCATAAAGAGTCGTCCCTCAAGTGATTGCTCCATGCTGGACTCCTCAAATCCAATCGCAGGTTCCCATCGAGATCTGACCTCCCACGCTGCCGCTAAAAATTTTACTGTAATTAATAAGGTTTTTACTTTACGTCATAGATACTACCTCCGTTCTTTTATAACTGTAACGTCTGAACTTTCACGCTTGCCAATGGACAATTTTGATTATTAATATCTTCAATTCTTTATTTTTAAAAATTATAAGACGTTGATATTTTGAAAGTATATTTCGAGATGAATCTAACAAGATTTCACATGATTATATTTATTCATATGTATAAATCACAAAAGATGGTCAAAAAAATATATATGAACAATGTTAATAATCAATATCTTACAATAATAAAGTAACGGAAGAAGTATATACTTATCATATTTATAGTAGAAATAGCTTGTTTTGCCCTTTTAGATATAGTAATATTCTTTTCTGTCCCAAGTTTAGTAACAACTCTTTTGATACCCAAATTGTCGAAATTGACCTTTACTCGAATAAAATTCGAGTCATATATTGTAATTTCGAGTAACATAATTTCGAGTCAACTTAAAAAAAAAACAATATTGAGGAAGATTGAAAATATGGGTTACCGGAGTCCGAAAATTCGGGTTACACGAATCCAATTCGTGTCACCCGAATACAATTCGGGACATGTAAATAAAAAATTAAAAAAAAGTCTCCCGAATTCATTCGGGAGATGTAAAAAAAAAAAAAAAAGATCTCCCGAATTCATTCGGGGGACAAGTAAAAAAAAAAAGAAGGTCTCCCGAATTCATTCGGGAGATGTAAAAAAAAAAAAAAAGGAAAAAGGGTCTCCCGAATTCATTCGGGGGACATGTAAAAAAAAAAAAGTGTAAGACTTACACTCTCACCGCACATGTCGTGAAAGACATTTTTTTTTTTGGTTACACGAATGAATTTCGTGTAACACGAATTGTATTCGGGTGACACGAATTGGTCTCGTGTAACCCGAATTTTCGGACTCCGGTAACCCATATTTTCAACCTTTCTCAATATTGTTTTTTTATGTTGACTCGAAATTATGTTACTCGAAATTAAAATAAATGACTCGAATTTTATTCGAGTAAAGGTCAAATTCGATAATTTAAGTATCAAAATAGTTGTTACTAAATTTAGGACAGAAAAAAATATTACTATATCTAAAAGGACAAAACAAGTTATTTCTACTTATTCTAAATTCAAAATCTTCTATACACTTATCAAACCGCAACATTATAAAGATGAGTCCGGCTCTTCTCCATTTCCACTTGAAATGGCAATCTCCATTTCCATTCATGAGGAGCTGACACGTGTTTAAGTAAAAATGAAAGGTCTAGATTTTTTTAAGTTAGATTTTAAATTAAAAAAAAAAAAGATATCCCAAACACTTTTCTTCCCCGTGAACCCACATCTCCCTCACTCCTCCACCCATTTCAGCCTCCATTGCAGGAACCCTCTCCCTCACTTCACCCTCGCGCGCCGCCTCACTGCTCGGCCACCGTCCCTAACTGTAACACCCCAATTCACAACTGGGACATTACACGCCGTAGAACCCTCGTGAGGTCTACCAGGCTAACACATGACATAAAAACCACAATGTAATCCCGAATGATGCACGCAAAAGTAAATAAGGCCGTGGCCTCGGCCAAAACATTTATAACGTAATACACGAACAGAGGTTAAATACCAATTCTTTGCCCACGTAGGGGTCTTAAACCAAGTTTCAAAACAGACAGTCTAACTTCAATACTCGACAATGCAATGACAAAACATAAAAATGCAGACTCGAGCCACATCATCAAGCCAGCCCATCCTTCGCGTGCGTGTCCCGTGCTCGCCTCGCCTCCTCCTGCACTGAAATGCATAAGACGCATTTCCCCCATTTAAGGGGTTAGCATTCGAATAGCTAGTGCAAGTACACAATTACACAACATTATATACAAAAACAGTTTTACACAATCATCTCAAACATAAGTCATTTGCCACATATATATTCCGGAATACTACATTGGCAATCACATCAATTTTCAATCATCACGATATCACAAAATCACAACTGGTATCCCGTGGCCGTACCCCTTAGTATCGACCCCCAGACATCCCGTCGAACACTCCGGGTGGGATACCCCTTCCGCCGCACCCTTAGTATCGACCCCCAGACATCCCGTCGGACACTCCGGGTGGAAGTTCAATCACACACGCACCCAAGTCCACTTCCACGGCCGTACCCCTTAGTATCGACCCCCAGACATCCCGTCGGACACTCCGGGTGGAAGGAACACTACTCACGCACCCAAAAATCACCATTCATCATTCATTTCTAAAATCACAATATACATAACGAAATGTAATACATGTACTTGCCTTGAACACGATGAAACAAGGGAAACAACGAAGGAATAGGTTTTGGTCCGAACAATCCTCCCAAATCCGCTCCTAACACAATAACGGTATACAACAAGTCTCAATAATGCGGAAAGGTAAGAATTAATCCTAATTCTACCCGTTGGGACAATTCATCGGACACCAAGAGTGCATAAGGAAATGAAATCGGTCAATGGTATAACAACGGGATTTCATCCCAATCAAAAACAAGAAAACCATGGGTCGCGTGAATACTATCAAAATCTAATAACAACATCGGTTAATTCGAATTAAAACACAAGATCACCACCAAACCCTCCCCAAAATCATACTAGGGTTAAAGGAGTTCTTACCTCTTGAAGATTCAAGCCCTATAATCCGAAGAACACGTGCTAGATCCACAATCCGAGCTACACGATCGAAGGGGGATGAAGAAAACACACAATCAAATGGTAGATGGAGGAAAATCCCCCTCTCAACCCTCTCTCTCTCGTGTACGGTGGAAGGAAGGAAGAAATGAGTGATTTTCGCTGAATAAAAGCGTAGATATAGCGCTGACCGCGTTGTGTGCCGCGGCCAAATCGTGCCGCGACAGGCCAAAAATTGCGCCTGGTGGTGGCCGACCGCTCGCAGCCGCGGCTCATTCAAGTGTGCCGCTCGGACTCGGCATGTGCCGCGCCTGCCGGATTGTGCCGCGGCACGCTGTCTGATTGGTTTTGGCGGCAAGTGCCACACGGTGTGCTGCGGCCGACAAGTGTGCCGCAGATCGACTGTGTGCCGCGGCGCACAATCCTTGTGCCGCGGCACACGGTACAGCCTGCTTGGCCAACAACTGGGTAATGTGTGTGCCGCGGCGCACAATCCTTGTGCCGCGGCCCACATCCTCCCTCGGGTCTTAAAACGACGAAAAATGATCCGGAAAGAGAATAAAAGCAATAGGAATCGATATTTGGGCAACAAAAACACGAAATGGAAGTACGGAACCCCAAAACGATCTGAGGTACACACCCAAAGTCGAACAAGGAACAATTTCCTAAATTTCTAGGAAATTACAAAAACGGCCCAAACATCCGAAAATCACGACACAACGTCGGATTAACAATCCGAAACTCACAACATGCTCTACTCAATCTTACGAATTCATGGAAGTAAGAAATCGAACGAGTTTACGAGAATCGAATACACATGAGACAAATATACCACAAGATGAAATTACGTAAAAACATCATCGAGACCCGTCTAAGCGGAGAAACTCCAAGAACAAAATAGGTTCAGAATTCCAAAACAGCGCCAAGCGAGTTGTCCGAAACGAAAATACACCAAAAATAGAAATTACTAAAAATAGAAAACGCGGATATTACACTAACCCCTCTCTCTTTTCCCCATTCGACGTCACCCGCAGTCGGCCCATTTTCACCGCGCCGCTCATCGCCGCGACACTGCACCGTACAACGCCGCCGTCGAGATGTTCACCGCCGTAGAGATTTCTATCACACCCCTCTTCTCCGTGGTCTTTTTTTTTTCTGGTCTTGCACAACCTCTGTGACCAAGACTTGGGGTTATAGTTTATTGTGCATACGCCGCAGATTCTGCATCAGTGGCAATCACCACAACAGATCTTGCACAACATTTACAATGCACATTAGTTTCATTGTCAGTTTTCTATTTGAGAGTTTATTTTGCAATGTAAACTACTGTTCGTGGATTGTGAACTAGTGAATATCATGTATTCATGTAAAGTACTGTCATTGTGATGTGAATACCATGCTTTGTAATCTCTTGGGCAATTCCTTGGGTTGTTCTTGAAGTTTCTGTTAGTGATGTTATTATGCAATGTAAAAAATACTATTATTGTGCATTATTGATTGTGGTAATTGTAAAACTGGAATCTGATTAATATAGCAACAAACTGTTATGGAATTGAAAATTGACATTGCTAATCCAAAAAGTATAAAATGTGGCCAGTATGCATCATAAAAAATTACGTAACCTTTTCCCAAAAACTTGCATATTGTGCAGAACCTATGCAATATGGTTCCAAAATTTCAAAATATGCAGTATAATCCCCAAAAGAATAACACCATCTAAAAGAAGTTGTACAACTCCATTGTAGTGTTACGGTTCTCAACTTGGCTAGATTGTGTCCCTTGTAAACTTACATTCTCAATTTGACTTGTATTCAAAACTTGACTTCTATTTCCACTTCCATTCCCAATTTGACTTCCACTTTCACTTCCATTCTCAACTTGCTGCACAAAGTAAAGTTAAATAAATTTGAGACAGTATAAGTAACATTTAATAGTAATAGTAATAAGTGTTGCAAATATGAGATAGTAGTACTAAACAAGAAGTAAATTACTAAATTTTGTTGAGCCTTTCTCTTTTTCTGTGATTGGTAAATCTTTTTCTTTCTATTCAATTTCTCGACCCAAGTTTTAGGCCGTTTTCTGGCCTTATATGAGCAATCTCGCTTCTTTATGCCTTTTGCCGCACCAAGTTCAACAATGTTCACATTGTTGTCAATTTGGCCATTTGCCATTGATATGGATACTTGATACATTCCAATTGATTCCCCATCCATAATATTCTTCTTTTTAGCCAACATATCCTCAATTATTTTGTTGGACTCTTCATGAACTTTGGATAGAAAAGTGTAAGTTTCATGAGATTCAGATGCTCTGTTTGTCAACAAGACCATTCGAGGACATAACTCATTGTATCGTTTCATGAAATGGGCTTTTATGTCCAGTTCGATATGTTGTCCTTTCCAATCTCGATTACTTCCCAACCTTGCATCTCTTGTCCATCGCTTTAGTATATAGTGTTGAGGAATTAGCTTAATATTCATCATATCCAAGACTTTCAAAGCATGACTACATAATATACCATGTGTCTCAAATTTACGACAATCACAAGCAACCTTTTGATCCACGAGATTCCCTAATACCATTCGCTCCTTATCGGTATCATAATTTGTAACAACATACAAATTCTCTTTTAATTCTTTTATGCAACTGCCTTGATATTCCTCATATTCCTCTTGAAATTCCTCAAAAAGGTTTGGAGTGTAAATGTTTCCAGCTTGTACAAGCATAGGGGCCCTCTTCATTTTCAATCTAGGCAGCTTATGTCTTGACTCATAATCGGCTTCTGACTCATTGTTCCGTTTTCCATTGACAGCTCTTTCAAAATGTGTGAAAAATTGTACCAAATTTAAATCAGATTTCAAATGGCTTTTCAAATCAGCATTAAAGCTCTCACTTAATTGAGTAGACCTCACACCCGCAGCGAACGTTTTTCGAACATAAGTCCATGCCCATTTCTCCTTCACTTGAAAAATCGTATGCAGCCATGAATCATCAGAAACATTATGCTCAACAAGTAAAGAATTCCATGCGTTCAAAAATTCACTTTCCTCTTCATGTAAATCAATGCATGCTTCAAAATCCGAACAAAAGTGTGAACTTTTATGATATAGATGGTTCACATGCTTCAGGGCATTTTGTCTTATATGCCAAGTGCATAATCCATGAAATGTTTCTGGCATAACTAAAGAAATAGCCTTAGCCATTGCTGGATCTTGGTCGGTTAGCATGGTTTTAGGCTTTTCTTCACTCATTGATTTGAGAAAAGTTTCAAATAACCATTGAAAAGAAGGTACCGTTTCATCGTATAATAATGCTGCCCCAAAAACAACCGTTTGCCTATGATTACTCAGTCCAATAAATACTCCCAACGGTCGACAATCCTTATTTGTTTTGTATGTGGTGTCAAAAGTGATGACATCACCAAAGTAACCATAATCATTTAACATTTGTGCATCCGCCCAAAATATATTAGTTATTTGCTCCTCAACATCCATTTGAAAGTCATAAAAGAATGAAGCATTTTCACTTTGCCTTTTGAAATACATCAACAATGCACCCACTTCACCATACCTAAATGATTGCTCCCGTCGAGTCCGAAGGTAATTCTTATGGTCTCGTCTTGTATATCCAAGACATTCTATTCCACCCGCTTGCTTGGACGCATATTCTAAAAAATCTTTTGGCTTTAATCCAGATTCATCAGCCATTACAATTTGTGATGCTTGTGACTCGGATATGTGTCGATGAGAGCGAATCAGATGAACATATTCCATCGGTTGAAGAGGGTGATTATGTTGAGCCACAAAATCGATAACCTTATATTTCCCAATCCTCCGATCAAGTGAAATAATCATACGCGCTTCACATCATGTTCTGGTTTCTGCTGTAGGCTCTTTTGTCAAGTGGTCTCTTTTGTCTGCACATCTTTTACCCTCTTTGAAGCATGCGAATTTTCTTGAAGTCAGAATTCCATCTTTTTTGCTTTTATTTCCATATTCTCGACGAATGCCAAACCCAATTCTCCTACTGTACTCGTTGTAAAATTCATAGGCTGCTACCTCAGATTCAAACTGCATTTCCAAATTTGGTGTATAGTCAACAACATTATCTTGGCCACCTTGCACAATATTTTCATGGATACCGATGACAAATCTCTCTACATCTTCCGTTACTGGAGTTGATGTCATATCCATATTTTCTGAAGAAGAAAAAAAAACTGAGTCAACAAAATAAGGAGTGTGTTTTCAATCAAAGAAAGAGTAGGAGAAGGAGTATAATCTGGGTTCCTTACTCACAGTGTGACGACGATGTGGCGGAGCAGTTGTAACACCCCCAAGTTATTCAGGGTATATTACAGTGCCGTGAGCCCCGCCGTGGGACACACAAGGCTAAACATACGCGGAACTATAAAACTTGACCGAGAAGGTCTACATACAATGGAAAGAAAGACGATACAAATGGTATTCAAAACCATAACCAATGAAACCATATACATCATCAGACAATCAAAACCTCGGCAACACATGCCGGGACATCAAGGAAACTGAAATACAATGCTCGAGTATTTAAAATCCATTCCAGTACAACAACACCGAATGGAGGAATCCAAAACGATAACCGGAGACAAGACACAGTATCACACTTGCCCATCATCTTCATGCCGACCCGATACCCGCCTGTCCGCTCTCCTGTAACCTGAAATACATGAAACGTATTTCCCCCATAAAGGGGTTAGCCGTCGAATAGCTAGTGCAAGTACATCAATATGAAACACAATACTTCTCAACAATAAAATAAAGGTAACCGTCAATTCATCAATTTAAGACTAGCATTCCGGAATAACTAAATCTCATCGTACCACATCAAGACGTATATGAATGCCGTAGAAACGGTTCGTTCATATCATACGCCGTTACATGTAGGAATGCCGTCAAAACGGTTCGTTCATCACATGCCAACAATACATATATGAATGCCGTAGAAACGGTTCGTTCATATCATGCCATCAATACTTCTTACTTTCAAATTCGAGAACGTACAATCATAATTATATACTTGCCTTGAATAATCGACGACGCAACGAACGGAATGGAAAGTCACCGACGAATGCTAGGAATCATCGAAACCGAACCTAACGATTCGAAGAATACCATCACAACAGATTCTAAACGAATACGGAATTGGAATACGCCCGGAAACCCGCCTACGATTCATGTATATTCGTATAAAAACGACAACGAGGGCGGACCACAACCAAACCCTCTCGATTCCGTAAAAATCACGAAATATACCATGAATCCGTAGGGAAACTAAGAATACCAACAAGATTAATCATATTCATCATGAATTAATCGACAAAACGGAACGAATCGGGCAAAAACGCGAAAACCCCCAAATCTCCCCAAAAGTAGGGTTCTAAAAATCTAACCTTGATTCGCTGGATCGAAGGATGTTATAGGACGATTGATCAGTGATATAAACTCAGAAACTTCATGGATTTGTTGTTCAACAACATGGTTTCGTCTCCTCCAAAACCTCAAAAGGAACGAAGAGAAACGAAATGAAAAATGACGGAGAAAGTCGGTCTGCTGTCATTTTTATATCGGGCCGAACTAGCGTGCGCTAGCCTTTCCCTACTAGCGTGCGGCGCTATCGGCCAAGACGGCCGAGCACTCTCGGCCATGGCCCGCATGACCCGGCACCACCGACCACCGCCGACCATGACTCGACCGCCCGACTCCCGCTAGCGTGCGCTACGGCCGAAGCTGCGCGCGCTAGCCGACTTGGCCCAAAGAGCCACTGGACTAACAAACCCACCTGTAACGTGCGCTAGTCGGCCGCGTGCGCTACCCCCGCCGGTTAGCGTGCGCTACGACCGACAGCAGCGTGCGCTACCCGCCGATCCCGACCGAGTCCGAACCTCGTAATACCGCCTGTGCCCGATAGCGTCTGGCCGACTCGACAGCGGCGCTTACATCGCTGAAGCTAGCGAAGGCCTCCGGCCAGAAGCGTGCGCTTACGCGGTTCTCGCCGTGCCCGCTCGATCAAGGCTCATCGTCCGGCCAGAACTGCGACCGTCGGTCGGTCCGCAATCGTCGGCCAAGGTCACCACCAGGGCTCGACGACTTGATTTCAAAACGCATTTTAACGAACACAACGAAAAGTTCGCGGACAACATCAACGACTCCAAATGAAAACGTAATACCATAGTTAATCATACGCGACCAAGAAACGGGTCGAGATAACAATTACAGATACGGATACCCGTAACTTTCAAGAAATTACAAAATGGCCCAAAACGCCCGGAAATCACGATACGTAATCGAATAACCAAACCGAAGTTCACAACACGTCTAACAAAGTTAAACGGACTTGCGGAAAACTCGAAACAGCAGTTTAGGACGAGATTCGCAAGAATCGAACTCAAGTGCGGAAAAGTCGCTGAAAAGCACGGAACTCAACAAAACGGTACCGAAACGAACTCGGATGTCAAAAAGTGTAGAATTAATCATTCTCAGGGTGACGAAACAGTCCCAAGCGAGTTGTCAAAACGGACTTCCGCCAAAAATAGAAAATTACCGGGAATCAAAATTACGGGTATTACATTCTACCCTCCTTAAAAGAAGTTTCGTCCCGAAACTTAAAACAGGTAGGGAGAAGAAATATTCCGTCAGGAAAAACTCAACGAGATACACAAGAACCGAAAACTTACGCCCAAACGGCGAGTCATCAATATAGAACACAACAATATATTACCCGAAGGTAAACCAAACCAATGCCGAAAAAGATACGAATTCACAATGCCCGAAGGCTCCAACGGAAATACCCATACATCACAATGGCCTGAAAGCCGAACAGCCCAAAGCTGTGAATCATCACAAAATAGATCTCAAAGAGACCAACTGATCGTCTGGACATACCCTCGGCGTATGAACAACCAGTCGCAAATCGTCGGACATATCCAATACAACATGGACTACGAACGATCAAACAATAAAGCTCAAGAGGGACATCACAGTACGCCCGATCCGGAAATATGTCCGTGCACATGTCCACCCCGTATACGGAATCCAGAATATACGTGTGACAATGTACCTAATTAGCCTCAAGAACTACGTCTCGTGTGCACGGTCCAATGCGGAAACATCCACGCATGATCATCGAGTGCCTGGCTAAAAATCCTACACATAACCAATCGGCACGCAGACATGATTCCAGGTATGCCATGATACAACATGACAACGAAATTCAAAGGATAAAATACCCATTACGGATCATACCATTCACCAAGTGAACGATGACACACGAATAATGAAAGATCGACACGACCAACGATATTCAAAACAACCATCCTGGGATAAGAATTCCCTAAGGACCGATTAACACGGCAATAACCACAACACCACAATTCGGGAAATCCTCCACCCTCAACGATCACAAAATTATCGAGTTCATAAGAATAATAGTGTGCCGCCCCGAGTTGGCCAACACGACAATAATAATTCAACGGATGGGAACTATCCTCGACGGTCCCAATTCAATACTTCGATTACCGTAGAACGGCAACTCGATAACAACGGTACAACGGATGTCTCGGCACACTTAAATCGATTACCGATAATGAAGATGAAATTCGAATACATCAATGCCTTCAATCGGCCATTTAACAACAATAACACTTGACATGATTTGACGACGGGTGTCGTATCAAACAATCCCCTGATATCAATACAATCATAAGTAGACCAAGTCTCGAAAAGATACACACATTCGTACACCTACACGATAACATTAGTCTCATTGATTAGTACGAGTATACAACCTGCCTCGATATCAATACAACGAACTGTTACCAATTCAGTTGATTTCGTCTTACGAATTCCTCAGTCTCGACCAAGTTAATCTACGAACCTTTCAACCTTAACCGCAACACAACAGTCATAATACACGATCAAACATCATATCTTATTGTAAAACGAAGGATTAATAATCAACAAGTTCGATGACGACCAATATCAATACCACCAAACCACAAACTCAATCGTTTCACTATATCTTGACTAAACACAGTCTGAACAATCCAACTCAGACACTTACGCATCCTGTCCACAATACGAGTCGAAATATGATGATCATATCAGCAACAAATGAGGACCAATAATAAGGGTCTAAATGTTCCAAACTCAATTCTCAATACGAATTGATAAGGTTCCCTTCTCGTAAATCCGTCGTTAAAATTTACTTTTGACCGCAATCAATTCGAAACATCCGACTGGTTCAAAACAATAGATAATCCTATTAAAAAGGTTATCAAATAGTCCAATCATTCGACTTGAACATTTGCTCCATACGTATGGGCTTCCAAATTCAGAGATGAATAATAGTCTCATCAAACTCATAATCACATTCGTATTCCTATACGAATATTATTTCAAACATATAGTCTAGCTCTAGATATGAATATTCCATATTCATTTTCAAAACATCAACACTCCTTAAAAAAATTCATCACCTCGTATAATTCAAGAGTTCTTCAAGAACACGAAATATCCGAAATCCCATTCAGAACAACATATCCGAGGTATATATCTCCATGTTACCATTTTTTTCGTCATGCCATTCATACAACCTTAAGAGTCGCAACAATACTGTCATCATCATATGAAGAAGGTCTCAATAATCATATCAACATCCGAAATCTCTTATTACAATTCCAATAAATCTCGTATAACATTATTACATGATACCACAATCGTAACACCCTGCATCCTCCTGGGAAAATTACACGCCGTAAACCCTTCTCACAAGGATTTACTGTGCTAAGCACAATTTTTCCACATCATTTCAAAAATGTTAAAAAGACCGATGACGGTAATATTTTTCAAATACTAAAAGAAAATCATTTTCCAAATACCGTCAAAACGATCAAGGTCAAAATGCCAAAAACTCAGTTTAGGGAATCGATTTTACGAAATAAAAATTCAGTTGGCAATATACCAAAAGCCATTTCAAAATACTCACGCAGCGGATAAAAGTACAGTCCAATTTATACACTTTCATCGAAATAAAACGAACATCAAAACACACGATTCCCAACATATAGTAATCCTTAAAAAAAATACGAACCACTATCAAAGGGATATGAGGATTACTTTGTATGGACGAATCACGAATAAGAATAAATGATCTCCATTCCAAGAATCATCAAAAACATCAAGAACAATACTTAAATCCGAGCTCTCCATCTTAGTCTGGTTTAAGAGAATCATCTCTCCATGTTTAGGAACTTCAAGTACTTCCCAAGGTTCTCTCTATCGATCAAGGAAGGAGAATGGACAAAATGCCTCTCAAAGACTCGTCTATCCTCTCTATAAAACACATCACTAGCGCGCTAGACCTTATATTTAGCGTGCGCTACATGACTAGCGGCGCTATCCTTCCTTGACAGCGTGCGTTATCAGGCGATCGAAGCTACTACATTGCTTGAAATTCATCTAACGTACGTAATGCCCATACATTAGCGTACGCTAACAGCGTTGACTCGATACTGAAATGCTCGTGAGCGTGCGCTATTCTTCGACCTTAACGCGCGCTAATCGTCGTTGACTTGCTACAGTATCGTGCCCCCACATGCCGAAAGCATCCGCGATTATCGGGATTCCTTTGACCGATATGGAATTAGCGTGCGCTAAGCATACGGTTCTAGCGTACGCTAGCTCTACACGACAAGCACTCGTTGACCTTATCTGGACACGCGTCGAACATGGCCGGGTCCACCCGCCGAAAGCTAAGATTCCATTATTGGTGATCTGGTGTTAGCGTGCGCTAACCAACATGCGTTAGCGTGCGCTAACTGAATATAAAAATCAACCTGGGCCTACCTGTCGGCCACTGACCGAAACTAACCCAGCCAGTCGTTACGTACGTTAGGGGTCCTCCTTAGCGTACGTAACCGAATCTCTTAGCGTGCGCTAAGTATGCACCGTAGCGTACGCTAAGTATATATCTTAGCGCGCGCTAGACATACCTTGTAGCGTGCGCTAACGTAGCTGTACTTAGCCATTTTCCGCTATTCTCTACCAACATCTCGACATACCAAACGATCATACGGCACAATGAATACATATACGCATTCAGCAACATTATCAACGTTCACAATCGTTCTCAAGCACAAATATCCATCAACGATATCCAACATATAAATCCAAATCACCAAGATAACCAAGAATTATCGAATAATTCAAACAACATACTTACAAGTCTGTGAAGTCGAAGATCTCCCGTGGTACTAACATGCGACTTCCAAACAAAGTCTCAACACAAAACCGATACACGCTAATATCGAAATTAGCAATTTGACAAGATCTCAAGGAGGGATTCAAGTCCGTAACCACAGTCACGACTTTTTCTCCTTACATCCCACATTCAAAAGGGCACACACGTGCGGAAGTATAATCCAAATCACACCTTCTCAAAGTGACCAATTCCCAAGAATACCAAGGTAAAAATGAAACGGTCAAGAAAATACAAGAAGAGTGAGAGGACTTACAAGTACCGGCCGACCGTGATGATGGCGAGTAGTGATACTGTGGGAAAATGACGACTCAATCGACCCAAAGACCGACACTAGGTATCCATAAACCTAAGCTCGATACCATATTCGTAACACCCCAAGTTATTCGGGGTATATTACGGCGCCGTGAGCCCCGCGGTGGGACACACAAGGCTAAACATACGCGGAACTATAAAACTTGACCGAGAAGGTCTACATACAATGGAAAGGAAGACGATACAAATGGTATTCAAAACCATAACCAATGAAACCATATACATCACTGTACAAATCAAAACCTCGGCAACACATGCCGGGACATCAAGGAAACTGAAATACAATGCTCGAGTATTTAAAATCCATTCCAGTACAACAACACCGAATGGAGGAATCCAAAACGATAACCGGAGACAAGACACAGTATCACACTTGCCCATCATCTTCATGCCGAACCGATACCACCGTCCGCTCTCCCGTAACACGAAATACATGAAACGTATTTCCCATAAAGGGGTTAGCCGTCGAATAGCTAGTGCAAGTACATCAATATGAAACACAATACTTCTCAACAATAAAATAAAGGTAAATCATCAATTCATCAATTTAAGACTAGCATTCCGGAATAACTAAATCTCATCGTACCACATCAAGACGTATATGAATGCCGTAGAAACGGTTCGTTCATATCATACGCCGTTACATGTAGGAATGCCGTCAAAACGGTTCGTTCATCACATGCCAACAATACATATATGAATGCCGTAGAAACGGTTCGTTCATATCATGCCATCAATACTTCTTACTTTCAAATTCGAGAACGTACAATCATAATTATATACTTGTCTTGAATAATCGATTTACGCAACGAACGGAATGGAAAGTCACCGACGAATGCTAGGAATCATCGAAACCGAACCTAACGATTCGAAGAATACCATCACAACAGATTCTAAACGAATACGGAATTGGAATACGCCCGGAAACCCGCCTACGATTCATGTATATTCGTATAAAAACGACAACGAGGGCGGACCACAACCAAACCCTCTCGATTCCGTAAAAATCACGAAATATACCATGAATCCGTAGGGAAACTAAGAATACCAACAAGATTAATCATATTCATCATGAATTAATCGACAAAACGGAACGAATCGGGCAAAAACGCGAAAACCCCCAAATCTCCCCAAAAGTAGGGTTCTAAAATCTAACCTTGATTCGTTGGATCGTTGTATGTTATAGTACGATTGATAATTGATATAAACTCATAAACTTCATGGATTTGTTGTTCAACATCATGGTTTAGTCTCCTCCAAAACCCCAGCCTCGGAATGTAGAGAAATGAAATGAAAAATGACGGAGAAAGAAAGTCGCTGGTCTGTCATTTTTATCTTGGCGGAACTAGCGTGCGCTAGCCTTCCCTTTAGCGTGGCGCTATCGGCCAAGACGGCCGAGCACTCTCGGCCATGGCCCGCATGACCCGGCACCACCGACCACCCCGCCGACCATGACTCGACCGCCCGACTCCCGCTAGCGTGCGCTACGGCCTGCGCGCGCTAGCCGACTGGCCCAAAGAGCCACCGGGACTAACAAACCCACCTGTAACGTGCGCTAGTCGGCCGGCGTGCGCTACCCTGCCGGTTAGCGTGCGCTTACGACCGATGGCGTGCGCTACTCGCCGATCTCGACCGAGTCGAACCTCGAATACCTCCGCCTGTGCCCGATAGCGTCTGGCCGACTCGGCAATGCGCTACATCGCTGAAGCTAGCTGGCTGGCCCTGGCCAGAAGGCGTGCGCTACGCCGGTTCCTGCCGTGCCCGCTCGATCAGTGCCAGCCATCGTCCGGCCAGAACCTGCGACCGTCCGGTCAGTCCCGCAATCGTCCGGCCAGTGCCCGACCACCAGGGCTCGACGACTTGATTTCCGAAAACGTACGGAACGAACACGACGAAAAGTTCGCGGACAACATCAACGACTCCAAATGAAAACGTAATACCATAATTAATCATACGCGACCAAGAAACGGGTCGAGATAACAATTACAGATACGGATACCCGTAACTTTCAAGAAATTACAAAATGGCCCAAAACGCCCGGAAATCACGATACGTAATCGAATAACCAAACCGAAGTTCACAACACGTCTAACAAAGTTAAACGGACTTGCGGAAAACTCGAAACAGCAGTTTAGGACGAGATTCGCAAGAATCGAACTCAAGTGCGGAAAAGTCGCTGAAAAGCACGGAACTCAACAAAACGGTACCGAAACGAACTCGGATGTCAAAAAGTGTAGAATTAATCATTCTCAGGGTGACGAAACGGTCCCAAGCGAGTTGTCAAAACGGACTTCCGCCAAAAATAGAAAATTACCGGGAATCAAAATTACGGGTATTACAGCAGTGAGGCGGCGCGCGATGGCGATGAGCGGCGCGGTGAGGATGGGCCGACTGCGGGTGACGTCGAATGGGGAAAAGAGAGAGGGGTTAGGGACGGTGGCGGAGCAGTGAGGCGGCGCGCGACGACGATGAGCGGCGCGGTGAGGATGGGCCGACTGCGGCTGAAATGGGTGGAGTGAGGGAGAGGGTTCCTGCAATGGAGGCTGAAATGGGTGGAGGAGTGAGGGAGATGTGGATTCACAGGGAAGAAAAGTGTTTGAGATATCTTTTTTTTTAATTTAAAATCTAACTTAAAAAAATCTGGACCTTTCATTTTTACTTAAACACGTGTCAACTCCTCATGAATGGAAATGGAGATTGCCATTTCAAGTGGAAATGGAGAAGAGCCGGACTCAGTACTTGATTAAGGAATGGGGATCCTCTCCATTTCTTGAGGGTCCAGTTCAATCTGGACCCTCCAATTCACACACACCCGCATGGGTGTATGTGTGTGTGTGGAAAATGGAGGGGCCAGATCCCCTCCAGTCCTCTCCAGTTACTGGAGAGGATCCAAGCTCCTTGATTAAGTACTCTTGAAATACGAGAAAAATTTTGCTGTTCCTCCCCTTTTGTCCCCCATTTGTCCCCCCTTTCCCCAATGCTGCCAGCGAAAAGTTGGCAGCTTATTATATACTCTCCTTCTATTTAAATGTTGTAAATTTAATTTATTTAATTTGTAAGTATATGTAATTTGAGTAAAATACAAAACATATATTATCTAAATATATATTATAGAAATAGGTCAATTTAAAAAATCACTAAATCTGTGTAAGATAATTCGAAAAAGATAAAGAAATACATTTATTTTAATACAAAAACAAATTGCGATCATTAGATTTCACCATCATTGAATCCTTTCATGATATGAAGTCCCTCATCCAATATTTTATCTATTACATTTTTGATTAACATACTTACAATTAGTGGTACCGGATAACCAAAATATAAAAGTACCTGAACAAATTAGTTATCGTTAACGTGTGAAAATAGCTAGGTGGTACATTCCTCTAGTGGAATTTGTGCGTACCAAAATGTCAAGTAGGTAAATAACCCATTTGTATGAAGTAAACGCATGCAATATAGCATTATACCGTGTTGTGAGGACAATCCCACTGTATATAGAATTCATCCAGCTCCAATGAGGTGCTGGAAATCCCATGCAATTGAGTTTATACAAGATATTATCGACTGCATCTTGTTCTATGAAGACCTATTCGTAAAAACATATGTATGTACAATTTCATGATAAAGATATACACGCACGCACATGCAATCCTCTTTCTCTAGATACCTGACTTATGCAGCTATTGTTCTATATACATAATTACCATATCCAGGGACGTCAATAGTAAGACTAACATGACTCCAAAAAGTATTGGGTAATTGTCGAATACACGAACTTGTCTATGTTTCCTATGTCAGTCTCTTTTTTAAGGATCATTGGTTGTTTGAGTCGATCTTTTGCATTAGGCGACTCTAAGCAAAAATGTATCCTCTCTTGATTCTGCTCTTTTTTTCTAGGCCGGATAATTGAAAGTTTGTTACCAATCTTGTTGGCTGACTTATCAGTAACTATTACAAAGCCATTTATAAGTTCGACCGTCTTTATCCAGTTTGTCATATCATTTCTAATTTAAAATATCTATAAACAAAATAATACAAATTATAACAGGCAACATTTGATAAGTACATAAATCAATTTAGTTAGAAAACATCCCTGCCTGTAGTAAACTCATTGATGGATTTAAATATAAAATGGTATTTGAAAAAATAGTGTAAGAAAAAAAATGAAAAACATAATTGTATATCAAAAATGATGTCTATGCTCCTCTTTATAATGTGAAGGAAACAATATATCTTGAAAAATATGAAAAGAATAAAAAAAATATACAATTTATGAAAATTCAAGTCACAATTAAATGTGAAATGAGCAAAATATTTTGAGAAAATATGAAAGAATAAGAAAATTTACAATTTATGAAAAGATAAGTCACAATTAAAAATACAATCACTAATTCCCCGCACAAATTAATGGATAAGTCACAATTCAATATTAAGTGAGCAAAAGATCTTAAAAATATGAAGGAATCTAGAAATATAATTTATGAAAAGATAAGTTACAATAAAAAATAAAATTAATAGCTCCCCTGCCAACTTGACAAATAAGTCACAATCCAACTGAAATGAGCAGAATATCTTAAAAGAATATGAAAGGAATCCAAAAATATACAATTAATGAAAAGACAAATCACAATTAAAAATACAATATTGTATATTTTGACAAGATTACTCAAACATTTACTATGGTCGAGTAACTCAAATGACCCAATTGTGTTACTCGAATAATGACCTTACTCGATATTGTATGTTTTGACAAGATTATTCGAATTATTGGTACTCGAAGATGTATTAATGATTCGAGCACATCCGAGTAAAGACCAAATTTGATAACCTGAATATTTCAGGTGTAACATCATATGAAAAAAGTTGTATATATTTTGCTTTGGATCAGGAATTCATCAAAAAAAAAAAATTACATGGGTAAGATCTATTTACTCCTTGAGTCGTGTCCTTTTTCATTTTATATATAGATTTTTTTTTTATCAAATAGCAATATATACTTTATGGATGTATCAATTTGCAATCTTGGGTAAGGGATTCCGGTGAAAAAGAAATACTAACTATCAGAAAGTATATTAATATAATAATCAGAAAATTATTTAGAAATATGAAAAACTCGGCATACATTTTCAATAATAATGTCAATGAGAAATAAACTTATCAAGTTGGGTGTGATTAGGCCTTTATTTTTATTTTTTTCATTTTTTGATAACTATGTGATCCCAGTTTAGCCGGACTAATCCTACTCCTTCAAAGAACCCACTCCTAACACATTGAGAGAAGTAAATCGCGGGTCGCTCGAGCAATTTCAGGGTTCTCAATGCCTTTGCAGACACCTGCGCATGAGAGAAGCTTAGCTGATTAAGCGCGCCGGGTTCTGCGTGATTACCGGGAAGCAATGGCTGATTAGTCTCAGGATTAAAGAAATCTTTCGCATTCTTGCTGCGCAGCGAGATTAAATATTAATTAGCAATCACTCGAGCTAGTATTAATGCTTACTAGAGAAAATACTCCTTACATCCATCATTTTATTGCCACATATTGGTTAGTCGAACTTTAATATGTTTGGTTGACTAAAGAGTCGTTAGTGGAATTAGAGATTCACTTTTATCAGTGAAAATTAAGTAAGTTGGGTGAGATTTATTATCCCGTTCCGTCTGAAGTGTAATATTTGGTTCAAAAGGTATTCATTTAGAAATACAACATTTCATTATTTATCTCAAATCAAATCAAACAATCACCCTTTATTTTTTTATCTCCACCATACAATCACCATCAATACTTTTTACGTTTTAATCTACACAACACGCGCACCATCAATACTTACGTAACTTACGCATCTACCAAATTCTCCTATAATGCACTAATTTATTCCAAATAATGGAGGGAGGATTATACTATTTATTTATATACTAAATACTTGTATGGGGAAGTTGAATGATTAGTTTGACAAAATCCAGACTGATTATTCGTATGGATAACATGCAATGCATAAAATATCAATTTTTGAGGGCTCAAAAAAGATTTAGGTGCATCAATCGCCGTGTTCCGGGCCTTTTGAGTGTTACATTCTTATTAGAGTAAACTACGATTTTACTTTTAACAATTTTTATTCCTCTAGTTTAAAAATAGCTTTTTTCCGTCTATGTGATTCCATTTTATTTCTATTTTCGTCTTTCTATACTAACGTCGTTAGATTAGTCGTTAAATTTACATTTTTGGTCCCTATGGTTTGTTGAACATAACAATTTTTTATTTTTCTTTTTCTTTCTTTTATATATATATATATTAAATTTATGTATTATTTCTTTATTATACTTTAATACTACATATATATATAATTTAAATACGAAACAAATTTAATTAGTAAATAAATATAAAAAAGGTTTAAATAAAAATATGAAATAGTAGAAGTAGTTTAATAAAAATACCAACCGGTTATTATTAGATATAAAAACTAGTTAATATTTTTTCTCGAACCCTATTAAACCTAAGGCTGCATGTTTTTTTTTTTAAGTTTTTAAGTTGAAATCTCCGAAAATTAATTTATTTTTTGAAGTATTATTTATTTATTTTTAATTACCATTTCAAGAATTTAATTAGTGGGGTTAAATTACCAACCAGCGCGGTCAACCCAACCCGGAAAACACCACAATAACTTAATCCAATATTTGGATTGAGTTGGCTTAAGATTTTTCAAACCGTAAATATTGAGTCATATTGTTCAAATATTTTTAACCTCACCAACCCAATCCATGTGTAACTTTAGGTTTGATACGCTTCGAGAAAAAAAATAATTAATTTTCTTATATAATAATAAGCGGTTGGCGTTTTTTTAAATTAATTCACTATTTCATATTTTCATTTAAATCTTATATATCCTAGTTTACTCTTAATAAAAACACCAACTGGTAATTATTAGATAAAAAAATTAATTAATTTTTTTCTCGAAGTCTATCAAACCTAAGGCTACACATGGGTTGGGTTGGTCGGGTTAAAAGTATTTGAACAATATGACCCAATGCTTACGGTTTGAAAAATTAATTAGTTTATTTATCTAATAATAATTGGTTGATATTTTTATTAAATTATTTCCACTATTTCATATTTTTATTTTTTTATATTTATTAATTAATTAAATTTGTTTAGTATTTAAAATTAAATTTAATATATATATATATATATATATATATGTGTGTGTGTGTGTGTGTGTGTGTGTGTGTGTGGGTGGGTGGGTGGGGGTATTAAAGTATAATAAAGAAATAATACATAAATTTAAAAAAAATAATATATATATATATAAGAAAGAAAAAGAAAAAGAAAAAATTGTTATGTTCAACAAACCATAGGGACCAAAGAAACTTAATGGCTAATCTAACGACGTTAGTGTAGAGGGACGAAAATAGAAGCAAAATGAAACCACAGGGACGGAAAAAGCTATTTTAAACCACAGGGACAAAAATCGTTAAAAATATCAAACCACAGGGACTAAAATCGTAGTTTACTCTTATTATTATTATTACTACTACTATTATTGTTATTATTATATATATATATATATAATTGTATTTTTGGAGCACCATATTTTTTTCATATGTGTTATTTTCTAATTTTTGTATTCTTATTTATTTAAAATCGTTTCTCCCATATATGGTTTGAACGAGACCCCATCAATTGAAGAACTTAAATAAATAATTTTATATATATTTGAGAATATAATCTGGCAATTTATTAAGTTGATCATAAATAGTTTTACTTATGAGAATATACTTCATCAACTAGTTGGTCAAATAAATATTATTTTCTATTAAAATTTTTAATTTGGCTAATATATCTGGACATTTATTATGTCGGTCAAATAAACAGTGTTATAAAAAGTTCTGCTGCGTATTCGGAACACTACATTAACTCATCTTCCTACATGATTTATAAATAATTTTAATTTTTGAATTCTTATTTATCTAAATTCTCCACCTATTGAAAAACTAAATAAAGACTTAGAATCAATATACAGTTTACCATATACAATTATTTGACACCTATATTTGTTAGAAAAATTAATTTATCCAACTTATCCATCTAAACAATTTTGCAAGAATTTGACTTCTTAGTTTTCAAAATCAGACGTAACAATTAGAGTTTACGATTTATTAAGTTGGCTAACTAAATAAATTTAAATTTGATCGATTATTAAGCTCACCTCATATAAATTTCTTAATGAATATTTTAACATGGGGTTATTAAGTTTGACCAAGTAACTTTTAATTTGATACGGGGCTTTACGAACCCGTGCGTTGTACCGGATGTGATTTTAGTTGAATATGTACGTGGTTTGGACGTGATGTTGATGCAGATGGTTGAATACTTGTTATCAAGATTGCGTCGGATTTTGTTTGTTGCTTTTTGAGAAGATTATAGCCTTTTTTTATGTTTATAATATAAGTTTTATATAATTAGTTATATGTAATGTATTGGAATTATTTTAGTTGATATGTGCGTGATGTTTCATAATAGAGTATTGGTCTTAGATGGCCCTATTCAATCTAACTTTGTCACCGCTGTTGGAGGTGACAAATGTTCCGTGACTTCTAATTTTGTCACCTCCTTTAGCAGCGATAAATCGGACATAATTTAACCACAATAATATAATTTTTCTAAATATTTTTTCTTTAATTTTTTTGATACCTGTACAATTATTAACTGTGACACCCCCAAATCCTATTGGGTTATTAGAATGCCGTGGACCCCACACCAGACGATCTACCAGGCGAACATGACTAAAATACATCAAATTAACCAACAAGAGAGGTCACAATCCCTACCATGATTTCCGACACAATATTCCGATAAGGAATTTCAACGACAACGATGGGCCTCCATGGACAAAATAAAAATACAACAACATCCACGAACATCTGCTTACAAAGTAATTGGGTTTTGTTATGTGATATGACCCATTGTCAATTTATTTCTCCTAAATTTTTGTATATCAATTGTGTTAGTTTATATATTTTAACGAAATCTTGTAGTTATAATTTCGACCAATATTAAGATCGATCAATATAACACTTATGTATAATATTTCCGTCTTAATATGCATTTCATATATCATAAATTATACAAAACTGCACTCTCCGTAACTCATTAATAACTTGTAACATGGTGCAAATGCTTAGAATCTTTTAAAAGTAGGAAAAGTAGAAAATCACATGCGATGTCATAAATGTACATTGAGATAGTCATACTCTTCTCTCATAACACCTTTACGATCCCTCATAGCACGGATGGCTAATGATACGCCAACTTCTGGGATATGTAAATAATCACATCCACCCATAATACAGGTTTGTAAAACCATGTCTTGGGTGAATTCTCCAAATGCTTTACTACGTTCTAGCTTTGACCATTCGAACAGTTTGTACTCTTTGCTCTTCAAATGGTGTTATTTATAGTATCAAATGATGGTGGTTGAAGGGTTTGCGCATTTATTTGAAGGCAAATGAAAGGAGCAAATGATTAAATCAAGGAGACTTGAGAAAAATTTGATAACTTTAGGCAATTAATATTTGCCTCACTAAACTTGATACAATATGAGAGGAATTAACAATACATACGGTTGCAATTCTTGTAAAAGCTATTTGATATGAATGAGTTTTCACTTTAAAATTGAAGTCATTAATACTTCAATCAATTAGTGCTTCAATGACTTAATTTTTTTTGGTAAACTATTGATGCCACTCTTCATTAATCTCCATATATTTTTACTTTAAAAATGGTGTTATTAATACTCCACAATCAATTTTTAGGACCTAATCTTTCAATATATATGATAATATATTACATATATAATATATAGTGAAACGATAAAATATATAAAAGATGATCTATTTATCTAAAATTATAAACTCCACATTGATTTTGAAAGACTCCATCTATTGAAAAGCACTTGGATTATTGCTCATTATGTTGTAGTATTTAGAAATAATGATGATTTTCGCATTAGGATATCTTCAATATTTATCAATTAGAATTTCTAAAGATGTGTGAATACTTGCGAGGAGCACTTTGGTTACTGTAACACCCCCAAACCACTCGGGAATATTACAGCGCCGCAGACCCTCTCCGTGAGGATCAACCAGGCTAAATACAGAAAATACAACAATACAATACATGCCGACATGGCTAAAGAACGAACCATTAGACCGATTTGGTCTTTTATCACAACATACACATCAACCATACATTACTCTTTCTCACAACTCATACCCACACAGGGGTTAACATACATCAACATCCCCCTAAAACGGGAGAATAACACAACGGAGAGACAAACAACAAAACTCTACCAAAATACTCAACGACTGGTCTTCATGTGATTAGTATCGTCGTCTTCCGTCATACTTCGTACCGATCCTGTGATTCGCTCCCCAGCAACCTGCAAGTACCTGGACGCAATACAGACATCCACCCACCGAATACTCAGGGGTTAGCAAAACTCTACTATTTTACTAGTGCAAGTATAAAATAAGAATACAAGCCATACACAACATACTCCAAGAACATAATAATCGTGAACATGCTTCCCGAGATAAATCACTTGATCAAACAGTTCAAATCGTGAAAGGTAGGAAATAAATCCAATGTACATCTTACAAAACATTTTACGATCTCGGGAGTTTTTAAAAACATTAGAAATTGAATAATTCTCAACTTATAGAAAACCACGTAGGGTCACAAACTAAAGTTTATTTTCCAAAATACAAATCCGATCACAGAACACGAGGTCTACGAACCAATCATCCACATCACCTACTCGAAAGAATAACCCGACGAAAACTACACAATGTCAAATATTACCATGGCAACAGTCTCACAGAACGACATCAGAGAGCACAACTCTGCAACTTAACCATGTGTTCGAACTTGACACACCACAAAGCTACAATGCACGAAGCAACCATATGACTCACGTACCCATACCAAAATATCGCAACCAAGAGACGAATCATACACAACACATTTTCTGGTGCCATTCCAACCAAGTACAATACCATTTGAACTGCCATTCTAATCAGATGAAATATGCGCCAAAATCACAGTTCTCCAACAAAACATTTCAAAGGTTAACCATTGGTACGAGACTCACGGCCCCCGCACCCCGCAGAGGCCCCGTCGGACCATCCCTGGTGGTTAACCCCATTTCGCGATACACATACACACGGCACTATGTATCCCCAGAGGCCCCGTCGGACCGTCCCTGGGTGAACACACATACACATCCACAACATCCACGGGAAGCCATAATTCAAATACTAGAATATGTAAATAAATGTAAAGTACTTGCTAGAATGGCCACTTCATCCGACATATACACACAACTGATGTCACACAACATCATATATTCACCGAACGAGTACACATATCAATACACAATCCACGACCAGTGGAAAAGGGTCTACTATAATCACATTATACTCTCACAACACCTTCCAACATACAACACTAATACACATATTCAGAAAACACATTTGTTCACAAAGCATACAAGTTATCTTTGAAGGAAAACCTTTATCGAGAATATACCGATTCTTTTAGAAGTTTATTAAAAACATTCAAATTGCAATTAGGTTCCATTACCAACTAATACATCTACGAAACACGAAATGTATGGGCAAGATACTTGCCTCGATACCACGAGCAACGAAACAACGAACGGACACGGTCAGGTAGCCCTCGAATGACCAAGAACGAGACAACTCCACGAAAACTACGAAAATAATATCACCACGAATCAATAACGCTAAACCGAATCCGAATCAACCTGAAAAAACAACCAGAATCTGAGGGTTTCTTCAAGGAAATCGGGAATCAAGTTCTGGGTGATAAAAATCGATAAACGAGTTACAAAATCCGAAGATCATGACCAATACAATGACATTACCATGAACAATTCATCAATATCGGACAAATTCAATGAATCACGAAGAAACCCCCCAAAAAATTACACAACTCGGGTTCTACGGAAGAATTACCTCGATTCGGCGAAGAACAAGGATTTGATGTTGATCTAATCAACAAAGGCCTTCCAAAACGCCTTGGAAATGAGTAGAATCGGCCAAGAACGCCACTCCCCGTCGCACCCATTCGAGAGCCGCCACCAGAAGAAGAAAATGCAAGAAAATGAGGTCTGGCCCGTCGCCAGGCCTATATATGGCCGACAGTGTCACGACCATAACTGTCAGTGCCTTACGTCCGTAACTCGGTCAACTCCCTTTACGTACGTAACGGCTGTCGCCTTACGTACGTAACGAGTACGTCTTACGGCCGTACTCGATGTGGCCTTACGGCCGTAACCGGTGTAACACCCCCAAAACTATCTGGGGATATTACAGCGCCGTGGGCCCCGCGCCGGAACCCACAAGACTAAAAATCATTTTCGCAAAAGTTTCAAACATGCCAAAGAGGCAAAGACGGTAATATTTTAAGTACCCAGATGTTTTCCAAAACATAGTTCTCAAATACCGTCATAAAATACCAGTTGAAAGTACAAGGCGAAATGCCAAATCTCGATAGTTTCAAATGTACGCTAAGACACCAATTGAACGTACCGATAAAATAGTTTAGGGAAAAAGGGTTTATCGAAATAACCCAAGTTTACGAATTACCCAAAAGGCCATTTTGAAAGTTATACACGAGTTAGTAAAAATACCGAAAAGCCATTTTAAAATACACACGCATCGGATAAAACACAGTTCAAAATACATATTTGCAGCGGAATAAAACAACCAGTAAAAAATACTCGGTTCCCAAATAATGCCATAACCAGTATCACCCGGGAATCCCATCCCTTCATGACCACTATTAGCTCGATCTTCGAGTACCTAAAAATAAAGCTCATGATGGGGTCAACCACAATACTCAACAATGATAATGATCACATCATCATAAATAATTACATACTAATGTAATAACAAAGTAAGAATACTATCAATGAATTCTTACCGTCATAACCTTACCAATCCATAGCAATCCATGCCAAATCGATCCTTACCATAATCCACATTTCGCATTCTCAATGACGAATGCACTCAGCAACAACAATATGTATTGTATTCAGACAATACCAAAAATCATCATAACTCATAAGTGCACCATACCCAGCATTCGACCAATTCAATCATATCCATTGATTAACACCATCAAATCTCAACTCTAATAATCGAGTGCCAATCTAGTCAAGTACCAACAATATATGAAAACAGTAAATCACAAATAATCAATTATCTAACAATTACAATAACCCCAAGGTCGCAACCAAGGGTCATGGAAGCATCTACACATGAATACTCCAGAACGTGGGTGCCATTTAGGTCTTATCCTCAACACATTACATACAATCACAAAATACCCCAGGTCGCAACCAAGGGTCATGGAAGCATCTACACAGGAATACTCCGGAACGTGGGTGCCATTTAGGTCTTATCCCTCAACACATCGGCCCAGTCATAAGAGTCTTTCGATCCCAATCATATTCAAAACAACATATACTTGTAATACCCGAGATTTCTGATATGTATTTGGAACTTTTGATATTGTAATTGTTGCACTTTAATCTGAGTATTATTCTCCGTATCTCATAGTCCGGTGTTGTTGAGCGTATGATTTCATGAATGTGATTTAAGATTGTGATTCTGCGCATGTAGCGCACGCTATCGTCTATGTGTAGCGTACGCTAACATGGATCCATAGCGCACGCTACAAAGGAACATTAGCGCACGCTATACGTGGTCAATATGATTGAGACGTGTGGTAGGTGAGATCGGCCGGATCTTGGTCGGATTGTGTCGGGATGAACACGACGACTTTCGGGAAAAGCGAGTCAACGCCTTAGCGCACGCTCTGGTATGAGTATAGCGCACGCTAAGTGCCGAGTCTGATGAAGTCGATGAAGCCGTTAGTACACGCTAAGAGTATGGACTAGCGCGCGCTAATAACCATTTTCTATAAATAGGACAGCATCCTTTTCGTATTCTCAGTCTTCTCTTCCCACATCCGAATCCTTATACTTAGAGTATTACTCTCTACATCCTAAATACATCATATCAGCATCCTAGCTCGTGTTGAAGATTGTAGATCGTTGAGGATTGGTGTTCAAGCCTTCGACGTTGGATTGCTTCGATTTCCTCCCTGTTCTTCACTATTTTGAGGTAGGTGATTCTTCACCAATATTAGTAGTGTTTTAAAGGACGTTTGATCATGTTTATCTTGTCAGTTAGATTCTTAAGTAGTCGAACATCATGTGTTAGAAGGATATTTTCGATGTTTCGGTACTTATTCATCGTATAAACCATTGAACCTCTTAGTGTTTGAACTCCTAGCATATTCTGAAGCTTCAAACCAATTTGTGACCAGTAGATGGAAATTACCAAGTTGTTACGTTTTACACATTGGAATCATGCATTTTGGAACGTAGGACGAAGGGAACTTAGGATACTTTCTCGAGATCAAGATGAATTTTGATGATAATATGTACCCTTGTATCTTGTAGTCGTTTAATCCGTAGAGATCGTTCACACACCTTATGAGCATGATATGCACGGGGATGACATGTATTATCACCATAGAATTCATGAGTTCATCACCATTAGATCAAGTTTTCTGCCAGCAGTAATCTGCCATGCACGGTTAGCGCACGCTAACATATGTAAGTTAACGCGCGCTAGCGGGAATAAGTTAACGTACGCTACGTTTGGTACGTAACGTACGTTATGTGATCAGTCGAGTCAGTCGGATGATCAGAGAGAACTAGCAATACGTGGCTAGCGTACGCTAGACTTAGACGATAGCGTACGCTAACAGGCAGGCTTAGCGCACGTTACGTAGAGTACGTAGCGTACGCTAAGTGGTTCAGGCAGATTGCATATTTTGAGATTTTTGGCCGTAGACCGAATTGTTAGGCAATCGTTCGACTTGAGATGATTTGTATATCATTTCTTTTGTTAAGGTTCGAGCTTGCTACGTTGATCGAAGGAGGCGGCCTTCGAGTGTGTTGAGGTCATTGAAGTGTTTCGTTCTTGCCATCTTCGAGGCAAGTATCGTAATGTGTTAAAATTGGTATTTTTGAGCATGTATGTGGTTTATTCATGTTGTTGAACATGGGATTTAATTTATTGAAATGTCATGATATTCAGTGTTTGTGTGTTCATGTTGATGGACATAACGATTTGGCATATATGTATGCATGAGTTGTGTTTGTGTACGTTGTACGATCTATGTTGAGGGCGCTGGATCGGATGTCCACCTCGTGTTGGTCCGACGGGATCATCTTGGGATCTAGGCTGAGGGCGCTGGATCATTGGACGGGTTATTTCCACCTCATGTTGGTCCGACGGGATCATCTTGGGATCTATGCTAAGGGCGCTGGATCATTGGAATACCCTTGCTGTGTTAATGGAATCTTGTGGATTCGCATTGTCGGATTCCGGTAGCGGAAGTCCGTGTGGTGTATCTGTTATGTATTATTGATGCATATTCGATTTGTTTAATATGATACTTGTACTAGCATCGTTTTGCTAACCCCTTCGGGGATGGACATTTGTTTTGATGTTCAGGTAGCCGAGGAGCAGGGAAACAGCCACAGTACCGATGTGACGACGAAGGGGTTCAGTGATGTTTGATGTTATTGGTGATTTGTCTTTCTTGGTTCGATTTTAGTACTCGAGTACGTCTGTTTTAATAATGTCTTTTCGATATGGTTGTATAAGTTAACTCATTGGATCGGTTGAATCAAATCTGTATTTGAACTTCAGTTATACGATTGGATTATATTTACAATTCTTTTAAATTAGCCTTGTAAATCCTTACCAAAAGGGTTTACGGCGCTGTAATAATTCCGAATATCTCGGGGTGTTACAGAATATGGTATCGGAGCTAAGATTCATGGATATCTTGGCAGTCAGGTTTTAAGTTGGGTCCGTTTACGTTATTGATTTACGAGTCGTTCGTAACATCACTGTTCAGCCAAAAGTCGTCATGTGGACCTTGGTTGTAAGTCTCCTAATCTCTTGTACTACCGTTTTACTTAATTCTGTTTTGTGAGTATTGACGGGCTTTATTTTTGAAAATTTTGCCCTGGATATTGAAAATTGTGTTTTCAGTATGTCGAGAGGGGGTCGTGGACGCGAAAATATGAGACAGGAGGACTCCGCAACTACCCCAGAATTATCGGCTAGTAGAACCGATTCCCATTCTGGAGGGCAGCAGGGATCGGCAAATGACGACGCAAATCCTAACATGCCGGGAGTGCTTCAACAGGTGGTGGCTCAAATAAACCAGTTCGCTCAGGTAGTTGATCGCATGCAGACAGCGATGGGACAGCAGCACCACGAGGATAACCGGGGAGACAGATGGCTTGCTGAGGTGGTCAAATTGCACCCGCCAAAGTTTGACGGATCTGCAGAAGCACTTACTTGGGATCATTGGCTAAAGGAGTTAGAGAAAATATTCGCGGGTATTAACTGTCCCGAGGACCGGAAGGTTCCCATTGCCCAGTACTTTCTAACTGGGGAGGCTTTTGACTGGTGGGAAGCTATTCGACCCGAGGATCATAATGCGGATTGGACGGAATTCAAACTAATGATGGAAGCACAGTATTGTCCTCGTCCGGTTAGAGAGGCAAAGATCCTGGAGTTTTTCTCACCACAGAGTTCGGAAGCATCTGTGACCGATGTAATTAAAACTTTTAATCATCAGCTGACTTGTGTGCGACACTTGGTCAGAACGGAGGCAGAAAAGATTTTTCATTTCGATATGCGGATGAAGCCAGAGATTCAGCAGTACATGTCCGGATTCGAGTGTACTACGTTGCGACAGTATCAAGACAAAGCACTGGCCTACGACATGAAAGAGGCGGCGGTGGAGAAATCAGTGGAGGCAAAGAAGCAGAAAGTGACCGGCAGCTTCTCAGAAAATAAGAGTGGTGGGCCCCGCAAGGGCCAGTCTTCCTTTTATTCGGCTAGGAAACCTCCACATCCTTCTAGAGGTGGAAAGAAGTTCCGGACTACATCAGCAGTTTCGGACGCATCAAAGAAATGCTACAATTGTGGTCGAGCAGGGCATATTCGACGCGATTGCCCTGCATCCTCTGTGACTTGTTACGATTGTGGGCAAGAAGGGCATCGTGCGGCTTTCTGTGGAGTTGCTACTAGATCTTTTGGTACTCGCACTCCAGCGCCAGTTCCGAAGGAGATAAGTGTGAACCAGACGCAACAGAGTGGATTTCAGCAGCAGAATATTGGGAAGAGAGAGACATCCAGTGCTGGGTCCGTTCCTCCGCGCCTGTACGAGATGAGGAAATCTGACGATCAGAACACGACTGTTGCATCAGGTACGATTCAGATCCTTTTGCAACCAGTTAGTGTCTTATTCGATTCCGGAGCTACACATTCTTTCATATCATTGAACTGTGTTAATCGTTTAAAAATCTCGTGTTTATTTGATTGTGAACCATATGTTGTGGGTTTGCCGAGTGGAGAGAGAATTGTGGGAACCCTAGAGGCTAGAGACTTTCCAGTGTCTATAGGAGGGAGAGATTGGCCATCGAATCTTATTATAGTTGACATCTACGGTGACGATTTAATTCTCGGAGACGATTGGCTCAACCGTTATGGAGCTATTCTGAATTACCGAGAGAGAGTCATTTCTATCATTGCTGATGACGGATCTGAACACTTATTCCGAGGATGGAGACCGGGAAGCTCGGGAAAATTGATCAAAGCAATGAAAGCCGTGAAATTACTGAAGCAGGGATGTCATGGACTTTGGTGCTATGCCATGAGGAAAGAGGAAGGAGTAGAGCTCTCGTCTATTTCAGTTGTGAATGAGTTCTCAGATGTATTTCCTGACAAACTACCTGGGTTACCTCCGCAGAGAGAAGTGGAATTCACCATCGAATTAGAGCCTGGAGCAGCTCCTATTTCCAGAGCACCATACCGCATGGCGCCAACCGAGATGTATGAACTCAAGAAGCAACTGGAGGAATTGTTACAGAAGGGCTATATTCAACCTAGTGTTTCTCCTTGGGGAGCGCCCGTTCTCTTTGTCCGGAAGAAAGACGGATCCCTCCAACTGTGTATTGATTACAGGGAGCTCAACAAGATGACGATCAAGAATAAGTATCCTATACCTCGGATCGACGACTTATTTGATCAACTGCAATGGGCAAGGGTATTCTCGAAGATTGACTTGCGATCAGGATACCATCAGTTGAGAATTAAGGAATCGGATATACCGAAATCGCTTTGGATCCTAAGACGCATTATGAATTTGTAGTGATGCCATTTGGACTTACCAATGCTCCTGCGGTATTCATGCAATTGATGAATCGGGTATTCTTGGAATACTTGGATAAATTTGTGGTCATCTTCATTGATGACATCTTGATATATTCGAAGGACACAGAGGAGCATGCAGAACATTTGCGTGTGGTTTTGAGCACCTTGAGGAAGGAACATCTGTATGCAAAGCTTTCAAAATGCGAGTTCTGGCTTAGGGAAGTAACTTTCCTTGGGCATGTGATATCAGCTCACGGAGTTCAGGTGGACCCGAAGAAAGTCGAAACAATCTTGGAATGGGAGGTTCCTAATAACGTGAAAGAAGTCCGGAGTTTCCTAGGACTTGCTGGATACTATCGCCGCTTTGTAGAGGGATTTTCCAAAATTTCTCGTCCGCTCACTCAGCTGTTGCAGAAAACTCAAAAGTTTAAGTGGGATGAGAAATGCCAGGCTGGTTTTGATGAACTTAAGAAGAGACTGACGACAGCACCTATATTAGCATTACCAGATGGAACTGATGGATTCATGGTGTACATCGACGCTTCAAATCAGGGTCTGGGATGTGTGTTGATGCAAAAAGATAAGGTGATTGCCTATGCTTCTCGGCAGCTGAAACCATACGAGGTTAATTACCCGACTCATGATCTGGAGTTAGCAGCTGTGATCTTTGCCTTGAAAATTTGGCGACATTATTTATACGGGACTCATTGTCAGATCTTTACAGATCATAAAAGCCTCAAGTATATTTTCAGTCAGAAAGAATTAAACATGAGGCAGAGAAGGTGCCTGGAATTGATCAAGGATTACGACTTGGAGATTCTCTATCATCCGGGGAAAGCAAATGTAGTAGCCGATGCATTGAGCCGTAAACCTGTCTCTCTTCGAGTATTGGAAGCACTTACGTCCCAAACCAGCATTCAACGGGAACTGGTCCGCGAAAAGATTGAAGTATGGGCACCAGGAATCCAAGGGCAATTATATGTGATGGAACTAACTTCATCACTAGTCGAGGAGATCAAATCGAAGCAGTTGAACGATTCTCTGATCCTTCGGTTATGTGACGAAGTAAAGAAAGGAAAGGCCCCAGGATTCGTGATACAAGATGATGGAGTTCTGAGATTTCAGAGTCGATTTTGCGTTCCCGATGACGATGATTTGAGACGGACAATTCTGAAGGAAGCTCACAGCACGCCCTATTCTATTCACCTGGGCAGCAGTAAAATGTATAAAGATCTTAAACAAAACTTCTGGTGGGGGAATATGAAGAAGGACGTAGCAGAGTACGTTTTGAAGTGTTTGACTTGTCAGCAGGTTAAGATTGAACATCAGCGACCTGCTGGAATGTTAAAGCCGCTTCCGATCCCTGAGTGGAAGTGGGAGGATATCTCGATGGATTTCATCACCCGTATGCCAAGGACTAGAACGGGAATGGATGTGATTTGGGTTATAGTTGATCGACTAACCAAGTCGGCTCATTTCCTAGGAATTAAAGATACATGGGGACCCGAGAGATTGGCGCGAGTATTTATTGCGGAGATAGTCAGATTGCATGGGACGCCGAAGACCATTATTTCAGATCGAGATGGTCGCTTCGTGTCGCACTTCTGGAAAGCAGTTCACAGGGCCTTGGGGACTGAGCTCAACTTTAGTACGGCTTATCATCCCCAAACGAACGGTCAGTCCGAAAGGACTATTCAAACAGTAGAAGACATGCTTAGAGCTTGTGCCTTAGATTGGTCGATTGATTGGGAAGTTCATTTGCCGTTGATTGAATTCACTTACAATAATAGTTGGCATGCTTCTATTAAGATGGCACCATTTGAAGCTTTGTACGGGAGAAGATGTCGATCACCCCTGTGCTGGGATGATTCTTCGGACTTGATCGGGACAGAACCGGAATTGATAGTTCAGACTCAAGAGAAGATAGCTTTGATTTGGGAAAGACTGTTGACTGCCCAGAGTCAACAGAAATCTTATGCAGACGTACGTCGTCGCCCTTTAGAGTTCGATGTTGGGGACCATGTACTATTGAAGGTGTCTCCTACACGAGGGATTTTCCGTTTTGGGAGGAGAGGTAAGCTAAGTCCGAGATATATCGGACCATTCGAGATCCTCGAGAGAGTTGGAGATTTAGCATACAGGTTGGCCTTACCGCCATCGCTGAGTCACGTTCACAATGTGTTTCACGTATCCCAACTGCGTAAGTATGTACCGGACCCCAGTCACGTCATTGATTTCAACAAGATCGAGATAGCTAATGACGGCACCTTCGAAGAGAGACCAATCAAGATACTTGAGAGTCGGATCAAACAATTGAGGAATAAACCAATACACTTGGTTAAAGTACAATGGTCACGACATGGAGCTGAAGAGGCCACTTGGGAAACAGAGGACAGTATGAAGGCTAGATATCCAGAGTTGTTTTCATCTTAAGTTTCGGGACGAAACTTCTTTTTAGGGAGGAAGGATGTAATACCCGAGATTTCTGATATGTATTTGGAACTTGTGATATTGTAATTGTTGCACTTTAATCTGAGTATTATTCTCCGTATCTCATAGTCCGGTGTTGTTGAGCGTATGATTTCATGAATGTGATTTAAGATTGTGATTCTGCGCATGTAGCGCACGCTATCATCTATGTGTAGCATACGCTAACATGGATCCATAGCGCACGCTACAAAGGAACATTAGCGCACGCTATACGTGGTCAATATGATTGAGACGTGTGGTAGGTGAGATCAGGCCGGGGATCTTGGTCGGATTGTGTCGGGATGAACCTGGACGGCTTTCGGGAAAAGCCAAGTCAACGCCTTAGCGCACGCTACTGGTATGAGTATAGCGCACGCTAAGTGCTGAGTACAGTGAAGTCAGTAAGCCGTTAGTGCACGCTAAGAGTATGGACTAGCGCGCGCTAATAACCATTTTCTATAAATAGGACAGCATCCTTTTCGTATTCTCAGTCTTTTCTCTTCCCACATCCGAATCCTTATACTTAGAGTATTACTCTCTACATCCTAAACACATCATATCAGCATCCTAGCTCGTGTTGAAGATTGTAGATCGTTGAGGATTGGTGTTCAAGCCTTCGACGTTGGATTGCTTCGATTTCCTCCTTGTTCTTCACTATTTTGAGGTAGGTGATTCTTCACCAATATTAGTAGTGTTCTAAAGGACGTTTGATCATGTTTATCTTGTCAGTTAGATTCTTAAGTAGTCGAACATCATGTGTTAGAAGGATATTTTCGATGTTTCGGTACTTATTCATCGTATAAACCATTGAACCTCTTAGTGTTTGAACTCCTAGCATATTCTGAAGCTTCAAACCAATTTGTGACCAGTAGATAGAAATTACCAAGTTGTTACGTTTTACACATTGGAATCATACGTTTTGGAACGTAGGACGAAGGGAACTTAGGATACTTTCTCGAGATCAAGATGAATTTTGATGATAATACGTACCCTTGTATCTTGTAGTCGTTTAATCCGTAGAGATCGTTCACACACCTTATGAGCATGATATGCACGGGGATGGCATGTATTATCACCATAGAATTCATGAGTTCATCACCATTAGATCAAGTTTTCTGCCAGCAGTAATCTGCCATGCACGGTTAGCGCACGCTAACATATGTAAGTTAACGCGCGCTAGTGGGAATAAGTTAACGTACGCTACGTTTGGTACGTAACGTACGTTATGTGATCAGTCGAGTCAGTCGGCTGATCAGAGAGAACTGGAAATACGTGGCTAGCGTACGCTAGACTTAGACGATAGCGTACGCTAACAGGCAGGCTTAGCGCACGTTACGTAGAGTACGTAGCGTACGCTAAGTGGTTCAGGCATATTGCATATTTTGAGCTTTTTGGCCGTAGACCGAATTGTTAGGTAATCGTTCGACTTGAGATGATTTGTATATCATTTCTTTTGTTAAGGTTCGAGCTTGCTACGTTGATCGAAGGAGGCGGCCTTCGAGTGTGTTGAGGTCATTGAAGTGTTTCGTTCTTGCCATCTTCGAGGCAAGTATCGTAATGTGTTAAAATTGGTATTTTTGAGCATGCATGTGGTTTATTCATGTTGTTGAACATGGGATTTAATTTATTGAAATGTCATGATATTCAGTGTTTGTGTGTTCATGTTGATGTACATAACGATTTGGCATATATGTATGCATGAGTTGTGTTTGTGTACGTTGTACGATCTATGCTGAGGGCGCTGGATCGGATGTCCACCTCGTGTTGGTCCGACGGGATCATCTTGGGATCTAGGCTGAGGGCGCTGGATCATTGGGCGGGTTATTTCCACCTCGTGTTGGTCCGACGGGATCATCTTGGGATCTATGCTAAGGGCGCTGGATCATTGGAATACCCTTGCTGTGTTAATGGAATCTTGTGGATTCGCATTGTCGGATTCCGGTAGCGGAAGTCCGTGTGGTGTATCTGTTATGTATTGTTGATGCATATTCGATTTGTTTAATATGATACTTGTACTAGCATCGTTTTGCTAACCCCTTCGGGGGTGGACATTTGTTTTGATGTTCAGGTAGCCGAGGAGCAGGGAAACAGCCACAGTACCGATGTGACGATGAAGGGGTTCAGTGATGTTTGATGTTATTGGTGATTTGTCTTTCTTGGTTCGATTTTAGTACTCGAGTACGTCTGTTTTAATAATGTCTTTTCGATATGGTTGTATAAGTTAACTCATTGGATCGGTTGAATCAAATCTGTATTTGAACTTCAGTTATACGATTGGATTATATTTACAATTCTTTTAAATTAGCCTTGTAAATCCTTACCAAAAGGGTTTACACTGCTGTAATAATTCCGAATATCTCGGGGTGTTACAGAATATGGTATCGGAGCTAAGATTCATGGATATCTTGGCAGTCGGGTTTTAAGTTGGGTCTGTTTACGTTATTGATTTACGAGTCGTTCGTAACATCACTGTTCAGCCAAAAGTCGTCATGTGAACCGTGGTTGTAAGTCTCCTAATCTCTTGTACTACCGTTTTACTTAATTCTGTTTTGTGAGTATACTAAGGATTCAAGAGTCCTTCAAGATCATGAATTATTCCGAAATCACGTTCATAACAAATAAAACGGCATAACCCGATGTGTTATAACATCTAAACAATCACCTAATTCAAAATCCAATATCATCATATTCTTCAACATACGATTCATATAACCTCAGAAATCACAACAACAAACACCATGTCCATGCTTATAATCGAAATCAAGAGCACCATGACTCCATAATCATGTTCATAATAAAATCCAAGATACACATATACATATATATACACACCTATCATCATGTCATTATCTTCCTCAACTCAACCCTATGAAACTTCAAGAATCACAATAACACCACCATAACCATCATCATACAAAGAAAACATCAACAACAATATCAAAATCTAAAATTAAGTGGTAGTTATCCAACATACCTCTAGAAGAAGAACCACAATGATCAAACACTTCAAGAAACATCAAGGGTTCCAAACCTCAAGCTTCTCATCAAACCATCAAGGTCTTAATCAATGTATAAGAGTCTGAAATAGGTTTAGGAGTGAAGAGGGACGAAGTTTGGGAGGAAAAATCTGTTTCCTCTCGTGAAGAAATGAAAGACCAACCCTGGTTATATAATCTGCACAGCTCGTTACGTACGTTAAAACTCAGAATTACGTACGTTAGACCTCATAACGTAGGCTACATGTCCTGCATAGCGTACGTAATCAACATCCAGAGCTCATTGCCTCATTTCGTATCATATATTACCTACGTAATATCCATACTATAGCGTACGTAATATAGCTATTGACTTGCTATAGTAACATACTCGTTTACGTACGTAATGGGCTATCCTTAACGTACGTAAAGCTCGATGTTGACTCGCCTGTCCACATCTGCACCGAAAGTTACCGACACCGGGCCCACTCGCAGATCACAGCTCGGACCTGTCCGATTCTCTTCATAACATACGTTATATACTCTACCTAATGTACGTTAAGCTCACATCGTTACGTACATAAGCTCCTATGCTTAGCGTACGCTACGCTTGCACCCTTACGTACGTAAGCTCCTATGCTTAACGTACGTAATGGCTTTTATACTTAGCCATTTTTGCTCCTGTCTGTCGTCTCAATATACTGAACACGTACACGCGACATACTGAATACATATACTTGTTCCGATAATATTCTCATACGATACACCTGATACATGACATCCTAAATTACAATTTTCGACCAAGTACGACAATTATACAAATAGTCATACAGTATATCCGACATCGAAAGACATATCAATCATGTAATATCATAGAATTAAAAATAACCTCGATAGATATACTGGCACCACTATCACAGTTCCCAAAATTATTCATCCATACTGCATTGGTCCCACTCTGTACAGTACAACTCCGATAAAAGTGCGAAAAATTCGTAGCGAAATTCTAGGATATTACATATCTTCACACTTAAATAAGTTACGTCCTCGAAACTTAACACGTGTCATAATCAATATCTCAATCTCGAAATAACTTAAAATCATGCCACCATACTAAAATAATCATCATCAAAACCAAATAACTGAAAGAACATACTTACAGGTCCGTGAAGTCTATTATCTCCCATGATACTAGCATACGACCCCCATACGAAGCCTCAACACAATACCAACATATAACAATATCGCAAGTAGAAATTTGAAAATATTACAAAAATGTTGGAACCTCCAAAATCGGTTTGACACAAAAGTCAGAAAAGTAATTTTCAAAAGTCACGCTACTACCGCACCGATAGAGCCACATAACACATATGTCCGGATTTTACGAAACCCAAGCTCCGATACCATCTTCTGTAACACCCCCAAAACTATCCGGGGATATTACAGCACCGTGGGCCCCGCTCCGGAACCCACAAGGCTAAAAATTATTTTCGCAAAAGTTTCAAACACGCCAAAGAGGCAAAAACGGCAATATTTTAAATACCCAAATGTTTTCCAAAACATAGTTCTCAAATACCGTCATAAAATACCAGTTGAAAGTACAAGGCGGAATGCCAAAGCTCGACAGTTTCAAATGTACGCTAAGACACCACTTGAACGTACTGACAAAATGGTTTAGGGAAAAAGGGTTTATCGAAATAACCCAAATTTACGAAATACCCAAAAGGCCATTTTGAAAGTTATACACGAGTTAGTAAAAATACCGGAAAGCCATTTTAAAATACACACGCAGCGGATAAAACACTGTTCAAAATACATATTTGCAGCGGAATAAAACAACCAGTAAAAAATACTCGGTTCCCAAATAATGCCATAGCGAGTATCACCCGGGAATCTCATTCCTTCACGACCACTATTAGCTCGATCTCCGAGTACCTAAAAATAAAGCTCACGACGGGGTCAGCCACAATACTCAACAATGATAATGATCACATCATCATAAATAATTACATACCAATGTAATAACAAAGTAAGAATACTATCAATGAAATCTTACCGTCATAACCTTACCAATCCATAGCAATCCATGCCAAATCGATCCTTACCATAATCCACATTTCGCATTCTCAATGACGAATGCACTCAGCAATAACCATATGTATTGTATTCAGACAATACCAAAAATCATCATAACTCATAAGTGCACGATACCCACCACTCGGCCAATCCAATCATATCCATTGATTAACACCATCAAATCTCAACTCTAATAATCGAGTGCCAATCTAGTCAAGTACCAACAATATATGAAAACAGTAAATCACAAATAATCAATTATCTAACAATTACAATAACCCCAAGGTCGCAACCAAGGGTCATGGAAGCATCTACACAGGAATACTCCGGAACGTGGGTGCCATTTAGGTCTTATCCCTCAACACATTACATACAATCACAAAATACCCCAAGGTCGCAACCAAGGGTCACGGAAGCATCTACACAGGAATACTTCGGAACGTGGGTGCCATTTAGGTCTTATCACTCAACACATCGGCCCAGTCAAAAGAGTCTTTCGATCCCAATCATATTCAAAACAACATATACTAAGGTATTTACTAGAATTGGCCTTCTCGATTATCACTAATAATAACCAAATCTTGACTATACCTACATAACCGTCCAATCTCACACTATCACGGAACCATTCAGAATAACCAGAACCTTCATCTATCATAACATACCTCGATACTTGATGAAACCGCATACCATAGACTGTAGAACATATATCTTTGTCGTACCAACTGTAATCTGTTAGGAATATGCCCTCGAATGCCACTCAGAGGATGAGAGAGTGAGAGCAATTGTATTGTAATTATGAATATTATATTTAATAAGGCAATTATTATTTCTATATTATTGTATATCACTGGAATTATGATTTGGTATATAGAATAATAGTCCTTGCATTTGAGAGTGAACATTCTACTCCTTATGGAGATAAGGAGATAGGCACTAGAAGTGTTTAGATCTGGAATGCTTAACTAGCCCGCAAGTCGATAAAACTTAACAGGACATTAAGTTTTAATAAGACTTGTATAACTGATGCTAGGATGTGTGCACGTCTTGATAGCATAGTTATAATTATATTGGTGGGACCAGTATACTCGAACACGACTCATACTCGATTCAGTCACATGGTATTCACTCTCGGAGAGTCGATGACGAATCGAAAGGTTGTGATAGTATACGTGGACCTTTGACTTGAGGGTTCAGTAGAAGATGTGCCTGTGACGTTTAGTTTGTCATTAGAGTAGTTAGACTCATTTGCTTAATTGCTGAGTCGACCTCGAAGTGTGGACTATACGGGCAGGTAGCAGTCTTTGCTGTACGCCAAGAAAGGATTCTATCTCCTGTTAGTGAGCAGGCGAATGTCCTATACGGTTAATGGCAAATAAGATCATAAGTCTTTGGCTAAAGCATTTTGATATAGTCGTATTAGATACACTATTAATCAGTCGGTCTTGCTTTGCATTAACACATGTATAGAGTTTAGTCAACAGTAGGGTTTGACTTTACCGTGACCCGAAGACTTGACCGGGACATCTGATGAAGGGTCTATACGTATATAGTATTCACGACATAATGGTTCTGGAATGATTCGTTCATTCGTTCTCAGTCGGGGTTTACAGTGCGGCCCGCTAAGTGGCTAAGTCTTGCCCGCACTCATTAGTTCCTCCCAATGTCGGTGAGACGAACCTACGAGTCGCGCAATAGGATCATTGATGGATAAATATGAATTAATAATCTCTCTTATAATATTAGATATTAGATATCTAATTTTGATTTATCGGATAAATCAAATAGCGGTCTTATGAATTGTAAGTAGGTTCTTGGGTGATTACTTTAATTCATAAATTATATTTCTTAGAGAAATATATATTTGTGTTTGATATAATTAATTAATTGGATTAATTAATTAGTCCAAACACATTGGAAATAAAACGGATTCGTTTGACAAACATCCGGTACACGAGGGATTCGTTTTGTGAACATCGATTACAGTGAGTAAATTCGACCCGTCTTCTTGGAAATTTCCCTTAAGGCCGCCCCTCCCTCTCTTGTCTCTTTTATACTTATTTTATGTCACTAGGTGACATATGTGAGGTGTATTTGATACCCTCAATCATGTGTTAAAGGTAGACTTTTATATTTTTATAAATAAAAGTCTTTAAAAAGGAGAGAGGACAACTTCTTCTTGCAAGAACTCAAAATCACGAATTTGAGAGAGAGTGTAAGGTTGAAAACTTCATCTTGATCTTAGAGACAAGATATAATAAGAATACATTGAGAGAGAAAATTCCTACAAGCTTCCCTAGCCGCATTCTTGAAGAAAGGAAGCTTGTCGATTTTTCCATCAAGTTCCGGCGTGTGAAGTAGAGGCATCTTGATTTAGGTGCTTGGAACGAAGGACTCATCATCATCATCATCATCATCATCATCATCATCATCATCATACGAAGGTTTTTCAGAGACATCATAGGTATGGGACTTTGATTCCTTAATCTTCGTATTTTTCTTTTCGTATATACGTTACTTGATCGATCCTCTTAGGGATTCCGTTTATTCTTCCGCTGCATTTATTTTCTGTGGAATCCCAACAGTGGTATTGGAGCGAGGTCAAATATATCGTATATACGATCATCTTTGCATTTGGAATGTTATTTGATGATGTTTATGATTTAGAATCATAATAGATATAATCGAAGAAATTTAATCGTTCGTAGTAAGTCAAGTTTCGACTATTTTATGTGAATTATAAATCTGAAAAATTTGATTTTTGTTGATTTATAATTTCTTCATGAAGTTAAGAAACTTTTTCGTTTTGGAAGCGAGTCGAAAAAATGAGAAAAACGGGGGGTAAACACGAATACCGCACGAAGACGCAGTGCCGCGGCTTCTTTGGGATCTTTGCTGGCCGGCGAGAGTGACTCGGTAGGCTCAGTAGCTGCTCGGCCGGCTGCCGGCGATGGCCGAGTGACTCGGTCCGGGCGGTTCTCGGGTTTTCGGCCCCATTTTGAATCGGGCCGTGGGCTGGGCCTGATACCGGATTTTTTGGGACTCCATTTTTGTGTTTATATTTCGTTGTAATAATTTCCGAAAACCGAGGTTTTCTGGCCTTCCTGTAATGGTTTAAAGATGCAATAAGGTCTTTTTCCCGTGGAGATTGGGAGGCCGGATAAAGGGGTGAAACTTCTTTGTGGGGCTGTCAGCAGGGATGAGGAATTTATTAGCGCCCTGGCGGTTAAAAGGGCCAGGCGTGCTGTGGAACTTATGAGGCGCCTTCCCCTTCTGGGGGACCCTCAAAGTGAGCTTCTCCTTCTACGCTCTTGTATGGGAGTTGCTAAGCTATTGTTTGGGTTACGCACTTGCCAACCTTCTTTTTCGGATGAGGCAGTGGATGTGTTTGACAATGGGTTAAGGAGTGTTGTTGAAGATATCGTTTCTTGTGGGGGGCCCTTTTTTGGTGATCTTCAATGGCGGGTTGCCTCCCTTCCTTTTCGCCATGGTGGGTTGGGGCTTCTTTCAGCGAAAGATGTCTCCTCATATGCTTTTGTTGCTTCCAGGGTTCAATCATGGGAGTTGCAGGATCGTATCCTGCGTAACAGCGGAGTATCTAGCCTTGACCCTGATTATGGGCAGGCGTTGGGGCGTTTGCATGCGTCCCTCCCAGATTTTGATTTCGACGGTTTCACTAGTAAGGACACCGCCCCCCAAAAACCTCAGGAAACTTTGGCGAGTGCCCTCTACTGTAAAATCTCCCAGAATTTGGGAATGGACTTTGGTTTATCCCCGTCGGAAGGTCATTATGGAATGTCTCAAAGAACCGCACACACAGGATTTCCTTACCGTCATCCCCATTGAGGGGCTAGGGCAGCACATGTATCCAATCGAATATAGGGCGATCCTTAAATATCGTCTAATGATCCCATTTTTCCCAGTGGACGATCCTTGCCCTGTGTGTCATAAGGTCGCTTTGGACAAGTTTGGGGAACATGCGGTGCACTGCAAAGAGCTCCCGGGTTTTAAGTACCGTCATGACTTGGTGCGGGATGTGTTGTTTGATGTCCTTCAGAGGGCGGGGGTTTCGGCGAAAAAGGAAGCTCCCGTAAATTTCCTTACAGACCCTACTGAGGGGAGGTCCTCTCTGCGGCCCGCTGATGTTTTGGTTTTTGGATGGGCAGGGGGGAAACATGCTTGTGTGGACCTCACTGGTGTGTCCCCCCTCGTGGATCTTCGGGGTAATGGGTTTACGGCTGGGCAAGCTGTTATGAAGGCTGAGAGGAAGAAAGTGGACAAACATGATAAAGCCTGCTCCGAGAATCAACACGTGTTTGTTCCTTTTGCATTTGACACTTTTGGTTCCTTAGCCCCTGAAGCTGTGCGCTTCTTGGATCGGGTTCGTAAGATCGTTCGCAGCAATATATCGGCCCCGAGTGGTCATGATTATGTTTTCAGTAGAATAGGGTTTGCTATTCAGAAAGGGGTGGCGGCGCAGCTTGTTGCCCGCTTACCTACAACCTTGATATAAATAATTCTCATTAAAATCTTGTCTGAATAGTAGTCCAACTATAAACCCCAATATTCATAATTGGATTTAATTGGATTTAATAAAATATTTGGAATATCTTTTTATTAAGGAAAATTATTAGACGAGAATATTGTTTTGGCCGGATTACTTTGAACGGATTAAAATGACGATTATAAATATTAATTTGATTAATATTGTAGAAATTAAATAGATTAATTTTTATATTAATTGGATTAATATATTAATTGATTATTTAATTTCATTTACCGTTACATGTTGTATGGAATGCCTTATGTGATTGTGATATAGCTCGTGGACTTAGTTGTTGATTTGTTCGATTCGATATGGTTGTAAAGGCCATTTTGAGCCTATTTATTTTTACTAGAAAATATGTATAATAGGACGTATTGTTCAATGATGTAATTATTCATATGGCTATGACGAAGACCGAAGACGACCGACTAGAAGACGAAGAATCAATACTGTATTTTTCCTTTCTTTATTTGGCTTGGCCCAATACTTAGGAAAAAGTCCATGAGCTATATGTTGGTAGTAACTAGGTTGCTATTTATTGTTTTTCATTTTGAATGATTGACAAACCACAAACCGCGCTTATAAACGGATTAATGTGCAAAGTGTAACATATAATCGCATTAATACTCCCACTTACAAATACTAAGTTATAAAGGTTACGAGGTTTCCTACCCTCCATCAAACTCATGGAAAATTGAAATCTAAACCGGAATATTATTCTTCCGAGTATGTCGGGGTAATATTTTTGGGGAAAGTTGATAAATTCCTAGAGTGCATTAGATGCCTTTAGTTGTGACAAATAAAACCCCTATAAACCGTATGGGTTGCCGGGTAAGATTCAATTGTCAGACTAATATGAGTTGACGGTTTAAACTTAGATAGTTCAGCGAGCCATAGAAACCGAATGGGTTGAGGGCAAGTGAACTAGGGGTAAAAGAAGATCGAATCATCCATTAGATGGGTTGGTATTAGACACCACTTTATAAAGAATAATAGAATATAAACCGTATGGGTTGCCCTCTATTAAACTTTGTAAAGAAATCGATCACCACTATGAAGTCACCCAAGACTTCCGGATTTAACATGGGAGTGTGTAAATGCCGATAAAATAGTGGGAGCCGAGTTATGAATAAAGAAAGTCCTTAAATTCTTTACTCGGATCATAATTAAACAATCACTAACGAATCTCAAATTATTCTCTGCAGTTAACAAAACGCTCAATATGACAATGAACCCACTCGCTATACTACTTGAAAAGAACGTCTGATGGTTCGAACTATGTGGGTAGCCGGAACTTGAGGATTGTCCTAACTATGGAAATGCTGGGATACGTCTTGGAGGCGGACATCCCATCGGCTCCTGCAAGAACCCTAGCTAATCAGGAAGATGTCGATGCCCATGAGAAATGGGTAAAAGACGACATAAGAGTGCGAGGGTACATGTTAGGCTCAATGACCAATGAGCTTCAACGTGCCCATGAAAAGATGACATCTTCATGAGCCATCTTAGCGCACCTGGCTGAGCTCTATGGAGAGCATAGCCGAACTGCTAGATATGAGATATCAAAGCAATTATTCGGCGCCAGGATGAAGGAAGGAGAGAGGGTTGGGGACCATGTCCTCAAGATGATCTCGATGATTGAGAGATTAGAAGCTCTTGATTTTCAGATGCATGCATCTCTCCAAACTGACCTTATCCTGCAGTCACTTCCTGACTCCTTTTCCCAATTTGTCATGAACTTCAACTGCAATGAGATTACATGTAACTTAGCTGGGCTAATGAACAAACTGACGACTGCCGAGTCTCAGATGAAGACAAAGGGAAAGGAAGCTGCACTTGTGATTTCTTCTAAGACTTGGAAGTCCAAGAATAAGAAGAAAAAGAACAAGAAGCAGTTAGGTCCGATAGCCAAGATCGACAAGGGAAGGGGCAAGGCCCCAATGGTTCAAAAGAGCAAAGGGGCCAAGAAAACGGATGTATGCCTCAACTGCGGTGAGATAGGCCACTGGAAGAGGTATTGTCCAAAGCTTGACCGTAATGCGCCTTCAGGTACGGAACTACTGGTTTTAGAAACAAATTGTTCAGAATCGTATATTCTACTTCTTGGATACTTGATTCCGGTGCGAGTTCTCACATTTGTACAATGAATCGGATCTGGAACGGCGTAGGAAGTCGGATTCGGGGAGGTGATGGTCACCGTCGGAAGTGGGCATAGTGTCGAGGCTTCGATATCGGATCCCTTATGTTGGATTTAGAATCTGGTTTTATTCTCACTTTAGATGATGTACTTGTTTTGCCCAAGGGGCACAAGAATATTGTATCAATTAGGTCATGGACCGAAAGGGATTTCACTTCTTTATTGGAGATGGGTCTGTCGTATTTATTTCGTAAAATAAATTGGTTGGTATCTTGCTACATTATTAAATGGTTTATACCATTTAAATTTAAAAATAAGACAACCGTGAACACTATAACTAGGAAGCGTGGTAGGGATGAAACGAACCAAGCACTTAAGTGGCATCTTAGACTTGGTCATATAGGTCGACCAAGGTTCATAAAATGGAGAAAGATGGGCTTACGGGTCCATTGGGATCAGATCCCTATCCAACTTGTGAATCTTGCCTTCAAGGCAAAATGACTAAGTTACCCTTCGCAGGACTTTTGAAAGAGTCAAAAACTTGGATTGATCCATACCGACGTCTGTGGCCCTTTTGAAGTGGCACAAGATGGCTTTCGATTTCATTACATTCACCGATGACCATACTGGTATGGATTCGTGTACTTAATGAAACATAAGTCTGAAGCTTTTGATAAATTCAAGGAATTTAAAGCCCAAGTTGAAAATCAAACAGTAACCGTGTTAAGACTCTTCATGATCGGGGTGGTGAGTACATGAGTACCAAATTTGTTGAGTTCTTAAAAGAACTAGGAATAGTGTCACAATTCACTCCTCCAGCTACTCCACAATTAAATGGTGTATCGAAAGAAGGAACCGAACCTTGTTGGACATGGTTCGCTCCATGCTTAACTATACCGATCTACCGATTTATCCGTGGGGTTACACGCTCCTTCTGCTGTGCATATCTTGAACATATGTCCTTCCAAATCCATTCCTAAGACTCCCATGAGATGTGGAGAGGTAGGAAACCAAGTCTTAATCACATTAGGATTTGGGGATGCCCCGCTTATGTCAAGAAGACTAAAGTAGAGAAATTGGAAACTAGGTCTCAGGAAAGGTCGTTTCATAGGATATCCAGGGATTCCATGGGATATCTATTCTACATGCACGAAGATCATAGGATCATCGTTGCTATATAAGCACACTTCTGGAAGATCGGTTTATTCAGAAGGAGGGGCAGGTAGAAATATTTCTTTGGAAGAAATAAAAGAAACACCAAATGAGACACCTATGCAAGATATAAGAACCGAACCTTCTGAAATACAAATACAACCTCGCAAGTCTAGTAGAATTTCTCAATTACCTGAGAGGTATGGCTATCTGCATCAAGAGGAACTGGGTGTCCATGAGATGACAGAAAGTAGTCAAGAGAATGATCCTTCTACATACGACCAAGCGATGGTAGACGTTGACTCCACCAAGTGGCAAGAAGCTATGGAAGCTGAGATAGACTCAATGCATGCTAATCAGGTTTGGACTTTAGTAGATCGTCCTAAAGGCATAGTGCCTATTGGAAACAAATGGATCTATAAGAGAAAGACTGATGGAGATGGCAAGGTTGATACCTAAAAGGCCAGGCTTGTGGCAAAGGGTTATTCCCAAATAGAAGGAATCGATTACTTCGAGACCTTCTCGCCTGTAGCTATGATTAAGTCTATTCGCATGATGCTTGCTATAGCATCCCACTTAGATTATGAAATATGGCAAATGGATGTGAAAACGGCATTCCTAAATGGATTCCTCGAGGAGGAGATTTATATGGAACAGCCTAAGGGATTCATATCTCAAAGCAATATTCATAAAGTATGCAAACTTCATCGTGCCATTTATGGACTGAAGCAAGCTTCACGGAGTTGGAATCTTCGTTTTAACGAGACAGTCAAAGAGTTTGATTTTGTCCAAAAGGAAGAAGAGCCCTGTATTTACAAGAAGGTTAGTGGGAGCAAAATTGCGTTCTTAATACTATATGTAGATGACATTCTACTTATAGAAACAACGTAGGAATGCTCGGTTCTGTGAAAGCTTGGATTTCTAAAGAGTTCTCAATGAAAGACTTGGGAGAAGCTACCTATATTCTGGGTATTCGTCTCTACCGGGATAGAGCGAAAAGAATGTTAGATCTTTCCCAAGCCCTCTACATAGAAAAGATCCTGAAGCGATTTAGGATGGAAGATTCTAAAAGAGGGTTTCTACCTATGCAACATGGTGCAAAACTTTCCTTAGAGATGTTTCCTCAAAGTGAGGAAGATAGAAAGGAAATGAGCAAGGTACCTTATGCTTCGGCAGTAGGTAGCCTTATGTATGCAATGATTTGCACTAGACCGTACATTGCCTATGGTGTGAGCGTAGTAAGTCGGTTTCAGTCAAATCCAGGGCAGGAACATTGGACTGCTGTAAAGAACATTCTTAAGTACCTAAGAAGGACTAAAGACTTGGTTCTTACATACGGCGGTGGAGAACTAAGAGTGATGGGTTATACAGACTCAGATTTTTCGGGGGACATGGATGCTCAGATGTCCACATCAGGGTATATCTTTACTCTGAATGGTGGCGCAGTTTCTTGGAGAAGTGCCAAGCAAAGTTCGACTGCTATCTCTACATGTCAAGCCGAATATCAGGCAGCCACGGAGGCTGCTAAAGAAGCTTTTTGGATAAAGAAGTTCACTGAGGAACTTCAAGTGGTTCCTAACGCAGAGAAGTCCGTGACACTGTTTTGTGACAACGACGGAGCTGTTGCACAGGCTAAGGAGCCTAGGGCTCACCACAACACCAAACATATTGCGAGAAAATATCATTTTGTTAGAGAAATGGTTCGGGCTGGGAATGTTACACTGCAGAGAGTAGACACAACAAATAACGTTGCTGATCCGATTACCAAGCCACTATCTCAGAAGGTCTTAGAGAGACATCTGGAGAGTATGGGTATTAGATACCATAGTTTGTGGCATTGAGTGCAAGTGGGAGATTTTTAGGAATATGCCCTCGAATGTCACTCAGAGGATGAGAGAGTGAGAGCAATTGTATTGTAATTATGAATATTATATTTAATAAGACAATTATTATTTCTATATTATTGTATATCACTGGCATTGTGATTTGGTATATAGAATAATAGTCCTTGCATTTGAGAGTGAACATTTTACTCCTTATGGAGATAAGGAGATAGGCACTAGAAGTGTTTAGAGCTGGAATGCTTAACTAGTTCGCAAGTCGATAAAACTTAACAGGACATTAAGTTTTAATAGGACTTGTATAACTGATGCTAGGATGTGTGCACGTCTTGATAGCATAGTTATAAGTATATTGGTGGGACCAGCATACTCGAACACGACTCATACTCGATTCAATCACACGGTATTCACTCTCGGAGAGTCGATGACGAATCGAAAGGTTGTGATAGTATACGTGGACCTTTGACTTGAGGGTTCAGTAGAATATGTGCCTGTGATGTTTAGTTTGTCATTAGAGTAGTTAGACTCATTTGCTTAATTACTGAGTCGACCTCGAAGTGCGGACTATACGGGCAGGTAGCAGTCTTTGCTGTACGCCAAGAAAGGATTCTATCTCCTCTTAGTGAGCAGGCGAATGTCCTATATGGTTAATGGCAAATAAGATCATAAGTCTTTGGCCAAAGCATTCTGATATAGTCGTATTAGATACACTATTAATCAGTCGGTCTTGATTTGCAATAACACATGTATAGAGTTTAGTCAACAGTAGGGTTTGACTTTACCGTGACCCGAAGACTTGACCGGGACATCTGATGAAGGGTCTATACGTATATAGTATTCACGACATAATGGTTCTGGAATGATTCGTTCATTCGTTCTCAGTCGGGGTTTACAGTGCGACCCGCCAGTCAAGCTAAGTCTTGCCATGATCATTGGTTCCTCCCAATGCCGGCTGAGACGAACCTACGGAGTCGCGTAATAGGATCATTGATGGATAAATATGAATTAATAATCTCTCTTATAATATTAGATATTAGATATCTAATTTTGATTTATCGGATAAATCAAATAGAGGTCTTATGAATTGTAAGTAGGTTACTGGGTGATTACTTTAATTCATAAATTATATTTCTTAGAGAAATATATATTTGTGTTTGATATAATTAATTAATTGGATTAATTAATTAGTCACAACACATTGGAAATAAATGGTATTCGTTTGACAAACATACGGTACGAGGGATTCGTTTTGTGAACATCCAAGATGCAGTGAGTAAATTCGACCCGTCTTCTTGGAAATTTCCCTTAAGGCCGCCCCCTCCCTCTCTTGTCTCTTTTATACTTATTTTATGTCACTAGGTGACATATGTGAGGTGTATTTGATACCCTCAATCATGTGTTAAAGGTAGACTTTGATTTTTTTATAAATAAAAGTCTTTAAAAAGGAGAGAGGACAACTTCTTCTTGCAAGAACTCAAAATCACGAATTTGAGAGAGAGTGTAAGGTTGAAAACTTCATCTTGATCTTAGAGACAAGATATAAGAAGAATACATTGAGAGAGAAAATTCCTACAAGCTTCCCTAGCCGCATTCTTGAAGAAAGGAAGCTTGTCGATTTTTCCATCAAGTTCCGGCGTGTGAAGTAGAGGCATCTTGCTTTAGGTGCTTGGAACGAAGGGCTCTTCATCATCATCATCATACGAAGGTTTTTCATAGACATCATAGGTATGGGACTTTGATTCCTTGATCTTCGTATTTTTCTTTTCGTATATACGTTACTTGATCGATCCTCTTAGGGATTCCGTTTATTCTTCCGCTGCGTTTATTTTCTGTGGAATCCCAACATAATCCCGACGCTCAGTTATACATCTTGACCTATGTACGTCATATACCTTATGATTAAGCACTAAAACCAAAACAAAACATACACACTTCATCCTCACAATTCTATAAATACAGTCATTGCTATACGAATTATAAATGAAATGAAATCAATACCATTCATTAAACATTATGAACTGAACAAGCATAACTTGCCTCGATACTGATACGACAAATCCGTTACAAATTCCTTGCCTTCGTCCACGAGCTCCTCAGCCCCGACCAAAAGCAATCTACAAACTCTTCAGCCTCAACCGCAACACAATGGTCATAATCAACGATCAATTATCGCAACCGATTGAAGTAATCAATTAATAACGATCCGATAACAATTAATAACTGACATAGCCAACCAATCAAACTCAACGGTTCAACGATGCCTCGATCCTATACAAAATCAATTAATCCAACTTAACAAACACGAACTCATATCCACGATACAAGCCGCAACTCGATAATCATAATTAACAATCAATATAATCGATCAACAAACCCAGCGGTTCCATAATATCTCGAATAAACACAAATCCGATCAACCTAAATCAATAACAGGGTCTAAACATTATCGATTCCAAATTCAATCTTAAATACGAATTAACAAGGTTCCTCCTTGTAAATTCATAGTTAAAACCAATTACCGATTATCATCATCCACCCGGACCATCCAATTAGTTCAACACTATAGATGATTAATTTCCAAGGTGTCAAATGATTCAATCATTTGAATTGAACACTTGTTCAATACGCATGAATTTCCAGACTCGAAGATGAATAATAATCTCATAAACTCGTAATCATATTCGTATTCACATAACTTGGTTCTATACATGAATATTCCACGTTCATATCTGAAAAGAAACATCGATACCTCTTATGCATATTCATCATGTCATGTCATAATTCAATAGTCCTTCAAGATCATGAATTATTCCGAAATCACGTTCAAAACCAATAAAACGGCATAATCCGATGTGTTCTAACATCTAAACAATCACCCAATTCAAAATCCAATATCATCATATTCTTCAACATACGATTCATATAACCTCAGGAATCACAACAACAAACACCATGTCCATGCTTATAATCGAAATCAAGAGCACCATGATTCCATAATCATGTTCATAACAAAATCCAAGATACACATATACATATATATGCACACCTATCATCATGTCATTATCTTCCTCAACTCAACCCTATGAAACTTCAAGAATCACAATAACACCACCATAACCATCATCATATGAAGAAAACATCAACAACAATATCAAAATCTGAAATTAAGGGGTAGTTATCCAACATACCTCTAGAAGAAGAACCACAATGATCAAACACTTCAAGAAACATCAAGGATTCCAAACCTCACGCTTCTAATCGAGCAATCAGGGTCTTAATCAATGTATAAGGGTCTGAAATAGGTTTAGGAGTGAAGAGGGTCGAAGTTTGGGAGGAAAAATCTGTTTCCTCTCGTGAAGAAATGAAAGACCAACCCTTGTTATATAATCTGCACAGCTTGTTACGTACGTTAACACTCAAAATTAACGTACGTAAGACCTCCTAACGTACGCTACATGTCCTGCATAGCGTACGTAATCAGCATCCAGAGCTCACTACCTCATTTCGTATCATATATTACCTACGTAATATCCATACTATAGCATACGTAATATAGCTATTGACTTGCTACAGTAACATACTCATTTACGTACGTAATGGGCTATCCTTAACGTACGTAACGCTCGATGTTGACTCGTCTGTCCACATCTGCGCCGAAAGTTGCTGACCCCGGGCCCACTCGCAGATCACCGCTCGGACCTATCCGATTCTCTTCATAACGTACGTTATGTACTCTACCTAATGTACGTTAAGCTCACATCGTTACGTACGTAAGCTCCTCTGCTTAGCGTACGCTACGCTTGCACCCTTACGTACGTAAGCTCCTATGCTTAACGTACGTAATGGCTTTTATACTTAGCCATTTTTGCTCCCGTCTGTCGTCTCAATATACTGAACACGTACACGCGACATACTGAATACATATACTCGTTCCGATAATATTCTCATACGATACACTTGATACATGATATCCTCAATTGCAATTATCGACCAAGTACGACAATTATACAAATAGTCATACAGTATATCCGACATCGAAAGACATATCAAGCATGTAATATCCTATAATTAAATATAACCTCAATAGATATACTGGCACCACTGTCACAGTTCCCAAAATTATTCATCCATACTGCATCGGTCCCACTCTGTACAGTACAACTCGGATAAAAATGCGAAAAATTCGTAGCGAAATTCTAGGAATATTACATATCTTCCCACTTTCAATAAGTTTCGTCCTCGAAACTTAACACCTGTCATAATCAATATCTCAATCCCAAAATATCTTAAAATCATGCCACCATACTCAAATAATCATCATCACAACCAAATAACTGAAAGAACATACTTACAGGTCCGTGAAGCCGATGATCTCCCGTGATACTAGCATACGACCCCCATAGGAAGCATCAACACAATACCAACATATAACAATATCGCAATTAGCAATTTGAAAATATTACAAAAATGTTGGAACCTCCAAAATCGGTTTGACTCAAAAGTAAGAAAAGTAATTTTCAAAAGTCACGCTACTACCGCACCGGTAGAGCCACATAACACACATGCCTGGGTTTTACGAAACCCAAGATCCGATACCATCTCCTGTAACACCCCCAAAACTATCCGGGGATATTACAGCGCCGTGGGCCCCGCGCCGGAACCCACAAGGCTAAAAATCATTTTCGCAAACATTTCAAACACGCCAAAGAGGGAAAGACGGTAATATTTTAAATACCCAAATGTTTTCCAAAACATAGTTATCAAATACCGTCATAATATACCAGTTGAAAGTACAAGGCGAAATGCCAAATCTCGACAGTTTCAAATGTACGCTAAGCCACCACTTGAACGTACCGACAAAATGGTTTAGGGAAAAAGGGTTTAACGAAATAACCCAAGTTTACGAAATACCCAACAAGGCCATTTTGAAAGTTATACACGAGTTAGTAAAAATACCGGAAAGCCATTTTAAAATACACACGCAGCGGATAAAACACAGTTCAAAATACATATTTGCAGCGGAATAAAACAACCAGTAAAAAATACTCGGTTCCCAATAATGCCATAACGAGTATCACCCGGGAAGCTCATTCCTTCACGACCACTATTAGCTCGATCTCCGAGTATCTAAAAATAAAGCCCATGATGGGGTCATCCATAATACTCAACAATGATAATGATCACATCATCATAAATAATTACATACCAATGTAATAACAAAGTAAGAATACTATCAATGAAAATCTTACCGTCATAACCTTACCAATTCATAGCAATCCATGCCAAATCGATCCTTACCATAATCCACATTTCGCATTCTCAATGACGAATGCACTCAGCAACAACCATATGTATTGTATTAAGACAATACCAAAAATCATCATAACTCATAAGTGCACGATACCCAGCATTTGGCCAATCCAATCATATCCATTGATTAACACCATCAAATCTCAACTCTAATAATCGAATACCAATCTAGTCAAGTACCAACAATATATGAAAACAGTAAATCACAAATAACCAATTATCTAACAATTACAATAACCCCAAGGTCGCAACCAAGGATCACGGAAGCATCTACACAGGAATACTCCGGAACGTGGGTTCCATTTAGGTCTTATCCCTCAACACATTATATACAATCACAAAATAACCCAAGGTCGCAACCAAGGGTCACGGAAGCATCTACACAAGAATACTCCGGAACGTGGGTGCCATTTAGGTCTTATCCCTCAACACATCGGCCTAGTCACAAGAGTCTTTCGACCCCAATCATATTCAAAACAACATATACTAAGGTATTTGCTAGAATTGACCTTCTCGATTCTCACTAACAATAACCAACTCTTGACTATACCTACATAACCGTCCAATCTCACACTATCACGGAACCATTCAGAATAACCAGAACCTTCATCTATCATAACAAACCTCTCTACTTGATGAAACCGCATACCATAGACTGTAGAACATATATCTTTGTCGTACCAATTGTAATCCCGATGCTCAGTTATACATCTTGACCTGTGTACGTCATATACCTTTAAGCACCAAAACCAAAACAAAACATATACACTTCATCCTCACAATTCTAATATACAGTCATTGCTATACGAATTATAAATGAAATGAAATCAATACCATTCATTAAACATTATGAACTGAATAAGCATAAATTGCCTCGATACCGATACGACAAAGCCGTTACAAATTCCCTTGCCTTCGTCCACGATCTCCTCAGCCCCGACCAAAAGCAATCTACGAACTCTTCAATCTCAACCGCAACACAATGGTCATAATCAACGATCAATTATCGCAACCGAGTGAAGTAATCAATTAATAAGGATCCGATAACAATTAATAACTGACATAGCCAACCAATCAAACTCAACGGTTCAACGATGCCTCGATCCTATACAAAATTAATTAATCAAACACGAACTCATATCCACGATACAAGCCGCAACTCGATAATCATAATTAACAATCAATATAATCGATCAACAAACCCAACGGTTCCATAATATCTCGAATAAACACAAATCCGATCAACCTAAATAAATAACAGGGTCTAAACATTATCGATTCCAAATTCAATCTTAAATACGAATTAACAAGGTTCCTCCTTGTAAATTCATAGTTAAAACCAATTACCGATTATCATCATCCATTGGGACCATCCAATTATTTCAACAATATAGATGATTAATTTCCAAGGTGTCAAATGATTCAATCATTTGAATTGAACACTTGTTCAATACGTATGAATTTTCAGACCCGATGATGAATAATAATCTCATCAAATTCGTAATCATATTCGTATTCACATAACTTAGTTCTATATATGAATATTCCACGTTCATATCCGAAAGGAACATCGATACCTCTTATGCATATTCATCATGTCATGTCATAATTCAATAGTCCTTCAAGATCATGAATTATTCCGAAATCACGTTCATAACCAATAAAACGGCATAATCCGATGTGTTCTAACATCTAAATAGTCACCTAATTCAAAATCCAATATCGTCATATTCTTCAACATACGATTCATATAACCTCAGAAATCACAACAACAAACACTATGTCAATGCTTATAATAGAAATCAAGAGCACCATGATTCCATAATCATGTTCATAACAAAATCCAAGATACACATATGCACACCTATCATCATGTCATTATCTTCCTCAACTCAACCCTATGAACCTTCAAGAATCACAATAACACCACCATAACCATCATCATACAAAGAAAACATCAACAACAATATCAAAATCCGAAATTAAGGGGTAGTTATCCAATATACCTCTAGAAGAAAAACCACAATGATCAAACACTTCAAGAAACATCAAGGATTCCAAACCTCAAACTTCTAATCAAACCATGAGGGTCTTAATTGTAATACCCGTAATTTCGATTTCCGGTAATTTCTTTTTTTTTCGACGAAAGTCTATTTTGAGGACTCTCTCATGACCGTTTCGTCATTCCGAGAATGATTAATTCTGCACTTTTTGTCATCCGAGTTCGTTTCGGTGTTGTTTTGTTGAGTTCCGTGCTTTTTGGCGACTTTTCCGCACTTGAGTTCGATTCTTGCTAATCTCGTTCGAAACTGCTGTTTCGAGTTTCCCGTAAGTCCGTTTAACTTTGTTAGACGTGTTGTGAACTTCGGTTTGGTTATTCGATCACGTATCGTGATTTTTGGGCGTTTTGGGCCATTTTATAATTTACCCAAAGTTGTGGGTATCCTCATTCGTAATTGTTGTTTTGACCCTTTTCATAGTCGCGTGCGATTAATTGTTGCATGGTATTTCTTTTCGGATCGATTTTGTTGTCCGAGAGCATTTCGTCGTGTTCGTTTCATGCGTTTTCGGGAATTCGAGTCGTCGAGTCTTGGCGGCTAGGCACTGGCCGGCGACGTGCGGCAGGGGCCTGCCAGGCGCGCACGAGCGTGGCGCACGAGCTGCGCGCGCGAGCGTGGCGCACGAGATGCGCGCATGATCAGGTGCTCGTGCGGCCCTAACTGCACACGCACGAGCGGGTGCTCGTGCCCGGTGCTCGTGCGTCCCTGCAGTTGGTGGCGGTGGCGCGCCGCGACGAGCACACGGCCGGCGCTCGTGCGTGCACGCCGTGCGTCTTGGCGATATATATGATCGAGCAGACGGGTTTTTCAATCATTTTCTCATTCTTCTACTTCTCTTCCGCGGCTGGGGGTGTGGTTAACATGGAGCCATGTTCTTAAACAACAAATCCACGAAGTTCTTGAGTTCATATCATTGATCAATCATCCTACATCATCCTTTGATCAAGCGAATCAAGGTAATCTCTTCCTAGAACCCTAGTTTCTTGAATTTTGGGGGTTTTGCGTTTTTGTCCAATTCGTTCCGTATTGTTGATTAATTCATGATGGGTATGATTAATCTTGGTAGTATTCTTGTGTTTAACATCATCTAATCCATTGTTCTTCGTCGAATCGAAGTATAATTCTTGATTTCCTTCGAATCGACTTTTTGGGGGATTTGTTCTCGATCTTGTTTTCCATCCGTTTTTGATGGATCGATTGTGATTAAATGATGTTGTTAAACATATTTTATGGATTGTATATCCATATTTCGACTTGGAATTCCGTTTTCGTGTTTTGACGGGACGAATCGTGTTCTTGGCCGTTTTAGGAGAAACCCTTGAACTTTCGTCGTTTGTTCTTTGAATTCAACGACTTTAGGTCGTGCTATGGAATTCGTTTTCATTGTTGCTATTGTTGTTCGTAGTTTATTGTCGCGGGTTAGCGTTGGGTGGAGTCGGCGGGTTCGTAGTCGGGTCGTGCCAACCTACTTCGGTCGATTCCATGCATTGTGGTTATTCGAGACAAGTACCTTGTCCATACAATTCTTGTTTTATGGATACAATAATTAGTGATCGTCTAAATGTGGTTGTTTGATCGTTTGAATTGAACTTTCAAAGATTCGGTTTAGCCTTGTTAAAGGCTTGCTTTCAAAACGCGTGTGCTTTGTGAATGGTGTGGTTTGTGAATGACTATGTGAATTCTATGGTTATGTTTGGTGTTGATTTTGCACTTGATATTGCGTGTGGACGTATATTATTTCATTTCGGTGCGTTGTGGTTTGATGTGGTGTTTGTTAGGATTGTATACTGCAAAGCATACTTTATGCTTGTATTACCTAATTTCCCTATTACTACCTATGAGGATATTAATTATATTTAATCACATGTTTTGCATATTAATTCACGTTATGGTTATGCAAATGAAATGTCTAATTATTTTATATTGTAGATAATGTGGTGTGTTGGTGTCACACGGAAGATCACATTATCGGTGCCTTATAAAATAATATAATAGTTCACAACCTATATAATTATTAGACAAATTATATAAAGGGTTGTAGTGTATGCTTGAGAATAGTTGGTCTTGACTATTAGCATACATTAGCGTATTTGCATACGTTGAACAGGATCGAGGTGAGATAGTGTCTTCAGATCGACCGTAAGAAGAACGTAAATCTCGGATAATTATTATTTCTTAATTCTAAGTATATAATATTTAATTGTGTATTTATAATAATTATTGCTTTGATTTACCATAGGTGAGAGTCAAAATGATCGACTCAATAAGCCTCGTATCTTGGGCAATAATATTGTTTATACGACAATTATTATTACTAGAAATCGTGTCCCGACTCGTGCGGGTTGATGATGTCCCCTTGAGGAGCTCGATAATGATTATTATGGTATCGGATTTAACAATTGGTATCGGAGACGGATTTTTAGGCTTTTGCTACTTTAATTAATTTTAGTGATTAATTGATAGCAATTTAAATATTCTTATATTTTGATGTTGGAATATTTTGCTAGATGTGTTCTTGCACGTGATATGATCCAATTATCATGGTTTATATGAATGGTGCATTTATTTATTTATTTTATTAATTATGCAATTGTTGGTTTGGCCCGTTTTTTGAGGCATGTAATGGTTTTTCCCGTGAGAAAATCCGCGGGTAGTTCTAGGTGGTTTTATTTTTTCGTGTAAATCTTGATGTAATTTCGATGTATTTTATTTTGTATAAAATTGTAATCGAATTCGGAAAAGACGGATCGCGAAGAAATAGAGCGTAACCGGATCGCCGGATCGCTGGCAAGTTGGCCGACAGAAGCAGTGCCGAAGCGGCCAGCGTACTGCCGAAGCGGCCAGCGGTGCGATGTAGCGGCTGGTCGGGCAGTTATTGGTTCGGCCGGGTAAATCGATTTTGTCCGGTCCGTTTGCGCATTGAAATGGGAAGTCGGGATTTAAAATTAATTTTTTTATGTAATTAATTTTGCATAAAAGTAAAATTTTAATTTTGAAAATCCACGGCCCTAGGGAGAAGCGACGAGATGCTTGATTCATGGGAGAGATCGAGTCGAAGATTTTCTCGGATTCAACTCAAGGAAGAAGACCATGATAATTGGATAAATTTAATTATTCATGCTTTATTTTGGTTTTTTATTGTTTTGATGTATGGCATGTATGGATGTATGCGTGATATGTTTCCTTGCATGTTAGGACGAGAAAATTAAAAACCTTAAGGCTAAAATAACTAAGTGATTAAATTGATTTTTATTTTAAATAAAATCAAATTGGCCTCCATAATTAATTTAAATTGTGAAGTAATTAGCATGCGCGTTGACATTAGAGTCTTCCTCCATATCGGATGTGCTAATTATAGGTTCACTAGTTTTAAATTTCAAAATGATAACATAAGGTAAATATTACTTTTTATGATAGGACCTCTCCATCCGTAGGACTATTATTTAAAAGATAATATTTTAAGGATGTTAAATTATGGTGTTCACTTAGGTGTATTAATTAATAAGCTCCCCATCGGAGTCTATGTTAATTAATACATGGCCAAGAGGAACCAACTATTAATTTTACTTGTCATAACGTAATTTGACTAGATAGTAAAATTAAAGACGTAAAACTCTACTTGAAAAATGTATGTGTAAACGTCCACACGATCGTGGCTTGCATGTGCGGATTTTTGAGGTGTTGGTTGCTAGCATATATATTGTGTTTTGAGGTTTTTCGATATATTTTGCTATGCATTATGTGATGGATGTTTTTAATTTTTATTCTCGGATGTCTTTCAATCCACTCATTTGTTATTCTCAAAGAAAATAAACTAGATGGCACTAACTTTGCCGATTGGAAAAGAAATCTTGACAATGTCCCGATCACGAGGGGCATAAGTTTGTCTTAATCGAGGAGAGCCCTCTAGAACTGTGAACCGGATGCCACTCCCGAAGAGTTGGCGGAATTCGGAAATGGAAAAAGTCCGATGAGATGGTTATTTGTTACATTTTGGCTTCACCGACAAATGTATTGCGGCATCGGCATCGACGATGGGTTCGGCCGCGGAAATGATGAAAAGTCTCACCGAGATGTTTGGTCATCGAACCGGCGGCTAGACAAAATGCTATGAGGGTATTGATGACAACCCAAATGTCTGAAGGGACTCCAAGAGGATCATGTTCTAAAAATGATGTCTCATTTGAGCAATCGAGCATATTGGGGGCTACTATCGATGCGGAAACGCAGTCGATATTATCTTAGGCGGCTTACCTAGAAGCTTTGAGCGGTTTCGCCTCAACTACAATATGAACCGTAGGACATATAGTTTGGCGGAACTTCCGACAGAGCTTCATCTGCTGAAGGTCTCTTCAAACAAGGTTATCATCAAATTCTTGCGGTAACCGGTGCTACTTCTTCCAAACCCAAATGGGGAAAGAAGAAGAAGCAGGTTGGCGAAGCAAGTGGCAGCCCTCAAGGTGAAAAGCAAGGCTCCTCACCCCGAGGCGAACAAAAGCCAAAGGGAAAGTGCTACAAGTGCGGTCGAAAGGACATTTTAAAGCGGATCGCCTCGCTCTTAAGAAAGGTATGTCTCGTGCACTAGTAGTCAAAACATGTTTGGCAGCTTGTTCTTCCACTTCGTGGATAGTTGATTCAGGCTCCACTGATCATGTTTGCTTTGACTCGCATGGTTTTCAGGTAACCAAGCAGCTTAGTGCGGGCGAGATTACCATCAACTGGGGCGATTATTCCAGGCTTATGGCTGTTGCAGTGGGAGTCGTGCAGTTGAAGATTAATGATAAATTATTAGTTCTCAATAATGTGTTATTAGTACCAGATTTTAGAATGAATTTAATTTCGGTTTCTAAATTAAAATGCGATGGTTTATGATGATGCCATTATTAAGAAAAGAAGCGGTGAATATATTTGTAGAGGTATTTTTAATGATGGACTATATATTGTTAATACTGCACAAACTCCTATGCATAAATCACTTAACTCTTTGTCTAAACCTAAAAAGAGAAAAGAACCTTCAAGCGTAAACCAAACATATCTGTGGCATTTACGGTTAGGACATGTAAACCTTAGAAGGATTCAAAGATTGGTAGATGATGGCCCATTGGATGATCTCCAAGTTGAGTCATTTCCAATTTGTGAATCTTGTCTGGAAGGTAAGATGACCAAAAGGGTTTTTAAAACCAAGGGAAACCGTGCTCAGGATGTGTTAGAATTGGTTCATACGGATGTATGTGGTCCAATGAATATCCAGGCTAGGGGAGGTTTCGAATATTTCATCACGTTCATAGATGATTATTCGAGATATTGATACATCTTTTGATGCGGCGTAAGTCTGAAGCTTTTGACAAGTTCGGAGACTTCAAGGTGAAACGGAGAAGCGTCATGGGAAGAGTATCAAGTCACTACGATCTGATCGTGGTGGCGAATACCTTAGTGGAGAGTTTTGGATTTCTTGGCGAATGAGGGATTTCGTCCCGACTCACCGCAGGAACTCCACAACAAAATGGTGTGGTGAAAGAAGGAATATGACTCTTTTGGAAATGGTTAGATCAATGATGAGTTATTCGATTTACCTATTTCGTTTTGGGGATACGCCTTAGAAACAGCGGCGTACATTCTAAACCCGGTGCCTTGAAATCAGTTCCAAAAACACCCACGTAATCGTGGAGTGGGCGTAAGCCCGATCTAGGACATGTTGATTTGGGGTACTCCGGCACATGTCTGAATAAGGAAGTCGATAAGTTGGCATCTCGCATGTAAATACGAGTGTTTGTGGGATACCCTAAGGGAACGAAGGGTGGCTTGTTCTATAGTCCCCAGGATCAGAAGGTCATTGTTAGCACCAATGCCCGATTTCTGGAAGAGGATTATATGATTAGTCACAAGCCCATGAGCGAAATAATTCTGGAAGAGCTGAGGGGCTTATGTGGCAACCGGATTGTCTGATGTGGCTAAACACTCCGGTGTGAACAAAACGACGCCGCATATAATTATTCTAAACGTCGTCGTTTTGCGTAGATAGGGTCGTAATTTTTATTTAATCATTAAGAGACGCAAAATTAAGAATTTTTCATGTTGTCTTTCTTCCTCTAGTTTAGGTGTTCTTTAAGCTATGAACCATGTATTATTCCTTTTTGTTCAGATTTGGATTTGCGAGCATGGTCTTTGGAGATCTGAGAAACGTTTTAATCTTTTGTTGTTATTTTTTTACGTGGTTTTCTTCCACCTGTGTTGACAAATACACGTTGCTGCCACGTAGATGCCACGACATCTACTAATGCCACATATATGCCACGTAAGAAAGGCTATCACCGGAAAATGTCGCCGGGGTGCAAAATCAGATTAGATTAAAGGTTGGGGATTTTCAGGCAGATTTTTAAATTGAGGTGCAAAATAAGAATTTGACAAAAGTTCAAAAATTTTGCGGCTATTAACCCAATTAAAAACTATCCTTTTCTTAAAAGAGATTTCGAAAATTATGAACTAAATAAATGAAGATATGAAACATAATGGAAAATCAAACAGACTCAAGATTAGCGAAAATTTTGAAAGTAACCGAAAAAATAATATAAAATGAAATAAGAATAATAAAAATGAATAAAAATTAAACTTCATCACCCACCATCCACACATATTTTTCCTTCACACTGTCCTCTATCGCTATATTTTCTCTAATTCCAAGTAACTCCATATCATTTTCAATCAATTTTATCCATTATTTTCCCTCTACATTGTACATTGAGTATAAGTGGGAGATTGTTAGGATTGTATACTGCAAAGCATACTTTATGCTTGTATTACCTAATTTCCCTATTACTACCTATGAGGATATTAATTATATTTAATCACATGTTTTGCATATTAATTCACGTTATGGTTATGCAAATGAAATGTCTAATTATTTTATATTGTAGATAATGTGGTGTGTTGGTGTCACACGGAAGATCACATTATCGGTGCCTTATAAAATAATATAATAGTTCACAACCTATATAATTATTAGACAAATTATATAAAGGGTTGTAGTGTATGCTTGAGAATAGTTGGTCTTGACTATTAGCATACATTAGCGTATTTGCATACGTTGAACAGGATCGAGGTGAGATAGTGTCTTCAGATCTTGTTGTAAGAAGAACGTAAATCTCGGATAATTATTATTTCTTAATTCTAAGTATATAATATTTAATTGTGTATTTATAATAATTATTGCTTTGATTTACCATAGGTGAGAGTCAAAATGATCGACTCAATAAGCCTAGTATCTTGGGCAATAATATTGTTTATACGACAATTATTATTACTAGAAATTGTGTCCCGACTCGTGCGGGTTGATGATGTCCCCTTGAGGAGCTCGATAATGATTATTATATTAAACCCTGCAGGTGGATTTAATTCCGATATAATAATAAGGTTCGAGTGGTACTACTCTTGGATAAGATATTAATTAATTAAAGCTGTCAGTAGCTTATAATTAATTAATGGACATTCGATATCTTAAACACGGGAAATAATATATTTAATAAGGAGCCCAATTTCGTAATTTGGGATTTTGGTAGGAAGTGCAATATCAACTTTTTAGTGGACTAAGTTGATATTAATTGATTCATCATATATTAGGAAGAGTCCTAATAAGGTAAGATGAATTAATTGGGAGTCCTTCCATAATCCTCCTTTAGATCCCTAGTAGTAGTCCAAGAGCCTATAAATAGGACATTATGGGGTGTTGGCCGATTCATCACATACTTGCACAAGAAATTTCGATTTTTCTTCTAAGTGTTTAATTATGGATCTTGACTTGTGTCTTTGATTCCACAATTGAGATAACTCTTTAATTCTTGCTACATATCGGAATTACTTAAAGAAAATAAAATCGAGAGTTGTGAGGCAAGGTAGATTCGGCCGATCCATAAGGTGTCTAAGCAAGATCCGGTGGTTCGTTGCCCACACAACGTCCGGTTCAAGGCGGATCATACTCTAGAAGATCTGAAGGTAGAAATACAAGGCGATCAAGAAGGAAATAACCAACCGCTTCAAAAGGTAATATCCTATGATCTTGGATCTAGATTAGGATATTTTAATTAAATCAACATATTTAATTAATAAACAATAAATAATATTTAAATTGCTTGTTAGTCTTAGTAATTAATTAATTAGCATGCCTAAATAGATCTAATGCTCGTAGAAGCGTAAAACGCTTTTATCATATTTTTCCAAACTTCGCTTCCGCTGCGTTTTACTTTCCAACAGTGTTTTGCTAAGTGTTTGATGCCTCTGGGTGAATTGTTTGAATATATGTGTTGTATTGTGCTGTGTGTGAATGTATGGATATGGGTGGGGCCTACGGTGGCACATGTCATGCGATCATGTGGCCAGGATGCAACAAGTGATTGGTCCAACCGTGAGAGCCTAATAAAAACTACGGTGGCACATGGCATGCGATCATGTGGCCAGGATGCAACAAGCGATTGATCCAACCGTGAGCGCCAAAGATAATCTACGGTGGCACATGGCATGCGATCATGTGGCCAGGATGCAACAAGCGATTGATCCAACCGTGAGATGTGTGTGGTTTGTTTCGCTAGCTAGCTCGGGAGGGTCCTTCTGTAATACCCACGATTTCCGTTCCGGTTATTTTGGATTTTTTTTCGGATATTTCCCGGTTGTCGAGTTCCGGTATCATTTTCTCGACAACTGATTTTGGCGTTTAAGACCGCAGGTGATGATTTGTTATCCGTTGTTTTCATTTCGGACCGATGATGTTGTCCCCGAGTATTTTGTCGTGTTCGTTCCGTGCGATTTCGGAAAATCGAGTCGTCGAATCATGGTGGTCGGACACTGGCCGGACGGTTGGGGCGGTGGCCGGACGGCTGCTGGCACTGGCCGGACGAGTGCAAGCACTGGCCGGGTGGTTGCGACAGGAACCGGCGTAGCGCACGCTACGGCCGGAAAGTAGCGCACGCTACGGCCAGGAGGCAGCGCACGCTATGGCCGGTTGGCTGCGCGCGCTAGTCGGCCGAGGCAGTAAGGGCAAAAAGGTTACGGATCGGGAGATCGGCGGGTAGCGCACGCTCTTGCCAGGACATCGCGACGCCTTCTGACCGGCCGATAGCGCACGCCTTCTGGCCGGAAGTGCGCCACGCTTCTGGCGAGCCGAAGTCTCTCGATTGTGGTGGGCCGACAGCGCACGTGTTCGGCGCATGATGGCGGGACCGGCCGAACATTCTCGACCATGACCGCCGCTAGCGCACGCTAGCTCTGCGATCAGCGCACGCTAGTCGCACGATAAGATAAATATGACCGAGCGATCCTGTTGCACTCATTTTTCATTTCCTTCCTTTCGTACGCTACTGGGGTCTTGGAGGTGACGAAGGCATGTTGTTATACAACTAATCCACGAAGTTTGGGAGCTTATAACATCGATTAATCACTCCATAACATCCTTCAATCCAGCGAATCAAGGTTAGTTTTCCTAAAATCCTAGTTTTGGGAAAAATTGGGGATTTTGTTGATTTCGTCCGTTTGATTCGTTATAACTTAGAATAGTGAGGGGTTGATGATTATTAAGTTGTTTTATATCGAATCCCTTGTTTTTACACGGTTGGATTGCCGAGGATTCGTCGTTTTATTGAGTTTCTAATCGACACCTTGATAGTGTTCGATAAAATGTCACAAAGGGGATTCGGACGTTCTACGATTATTCTTCCTCGTTCGATCGTCAATTTATTCATGGTATGATGTTGGGGTCAGGTTCCTTGCGAAGAACTCGAGTCGGAACCCTTCCATTCGCCGTTTTCCGATCGGTGGTGTTACCGTCGTTTAATAGGAGAGTTGTGAGCACTCAAAGTCTTCCGGTTAAGAGACGTTTGTCGGAGTGTCCAGTATCAATTATTGAGGCAAGTATCTTGCCTATACACTTCATATTTCGTAGTGGTTATAGTCGGTAATTGACTAGGTGTGCAATTGAATTATTTTTAATGAACTTATAAAAGAATCGGTATATTCTCGATAAAGGTCTTCTATAAAATCTACTTATGTGTTTGTGAACGATTGTGTGGTTCTGAGGATATGTACTAGTGGTGTGCTTTGGAATATCTTCTTTACGTTTGGTATCGTTGTGCGTGATTATGTTGATAGTGGACTTAAGGTTATGTCTTTCTGACAAGAAGTGTGTATATATGTGTGGACGTGTGTACTATTGATGAGTTTGTGATGATGTGTGATGTGAGTATGTGTCGGATGTTGTGGCCATTCTTAGCAAGTACCTTGATTTACATTTGAAGTACTTCGGGGGAATATGTTTTTTGAATCGTGATTTTTGTGGAAGTGGTAATTTCAGAAAATGTGGTTTGTGCCATGTGGTTACTGAGAGTGTGTGAACCGAGTAAAACCAGTGAGGGTCCCCTGGGGTCCGGTAGGCTGCGTATCCCTACGGATCACTCGGTGGGCTATACACTGTGGAGGGCCCGACGAGGTGTCTCGGGGTGTGTATCTTCTTTGAGAGGTACAGGGCCAGTATAGCTCGGGAGGTTGTTTTGTGATGATGAATATGGCACGATGTTGTTTTCGATAATTGTGATATGTCCGGAGTATCACATATGCAAATTCCCAAAGTGAGATACATCATATGTAAGGTCTTGGTACTTGGCTAAAATGGCACCGGTATAAGTGTCATATATTATTTGTTTCATGGTTGCAATATTTTTGGCATAAGGATACGGGCCCTGTGATTGTTTCCGTACATTGTGGTTTGGTTATGTATTAAGTGTGATCGTTGTGTTATTCACTCGAGTATAGGATATGGATGATTTGGGTCGTGGACCCTGTGTTTGTGACCAGATTGGTATCTTTGAGCAAAAACAATTCTTTGGCTCGTGTCCCTATGTGGTTTGTCGAGTTAAAGATTTATTAGCCCAGAAATGTCTTTCTAAAACTCCCGAGACTTTTTAAATGCTTTTCAAAGAGCCTGTGTGTCTCATTCCAATTTTTCATGGGTTGAACTATTTTATTCAATGAAATATCTCGGGAAATCTTCATTGGGTTGAATTGTGGAATTAATCAAGTTTTTACATTCTTGGAATATGTTGTGTATAGCTCGTATTTGCACTTTATACTTGCACTAGCAAAACAGTGGAGTTTTGCTAACCCCCGAGTATTCGGGGGGTGGATGTCATATTGCGTCAGTACTTGCGAGTTCTTTGGGAGCGAACCACAGGATCAGTACGAAGGATGATGGAAGACGACGATGCTAATCACATGAAGGCTGTGTTGGGTATTTGGTGAAGTCTTATTGTTTTGTCTTTTTGTTGGGGTATTTTCTAATTTTCGGGAAGTATTAATGTATCCTAACTCCTGCGTGGGTACGAGTTAGAAAAAGGAGTTTTGTATGTTCGATGTAAAAATTTTTGGTAAAAGACTAAATCGGTCTAATGGTTCATTATTTAGCCATATCGGCTTAAAATGTGATGTATTGTTTTCATATTTAGCCTGGTAGATCCTCATGGAGAGGGTCTGCGGCGCTGTAATATTCCCAAGTGGTTTGGGGGTGTTACAGAATATGGTATCAGAGCTTAGGTTGCGGAAACCTAGGCTATCGGGTCCAGTCGGGTATTGTCGTGTCTTGTTCTATCAGATTGTGTCTGTCTAAGTCGTGTCGCGACGCGTCGTTTGTGATGTCGGCCGTGATTAGTATCGAGGTGCAGCCATCATCTTCGTACGATCTGTGGATGTAAGTCTCCCTACTATATTGTGCCTTGTGATATACGAGCTTGTATGATTTTGTGTTATGACGTGGAGTTTAAAGGTGATTTGTGATTATGTGGCCTATGTTGTTTGATCCTCGTATGATGCTAGAATGGAAGTGGTGCCAACATATATGTAGTTATACACACATCCTGATATAAGTCGTTTTTACAAGAGTAATAGCCCTGGTGTGGTTACGCAAAGAAAGATTCATCAATGTGATATTTTAAGACTTTACATGTTTTTGGGGAGTCACGTATATTTTGTTTTAAAACATCCTCCAAAGGGAGGAAAAAGTTGACTTTTGTATAATGACCTGAGGGCCGAAATTTTTTTTAGAATTCAAACTACCGATATTTTATTTTCATCTTGTATTATAAGTTTTCAAAACACGATTTTTGAACTCAAGTGAAGTCTACAAAATGTAGACAAGACGTGACTCTCGTTTTCAATTTATCGGTTTTATGACTGTTAGTCGGCAAATATGTGATGACGTTCTTGTTGTTCGGGCAGTGTTGTCAGATTTAAATTAAAACTATGATGTGAATGCTGGGTCGTTCGATTTGTGGGCATTGTGATAGCTCTCTTTAGTAAGAGGTGAGATTTCGGTTTTTGAATAACAATTGTCTTTTGATGGTTTCTCATGAAGTGTCGAATCAATGACTTTGGGACTCGAACGTGTTGTTGTTCATTTGTGACCATTGATTTTAGTAATGTCGTATATATGTTCGTAATCACGTGCTGAATTTGAGCTGTTAGCGCACGCTAAGTACCAGGCTAGCGCGCGCTAATGTGGCATGAGTAGCGCACGTTAATGTTGTTGTAACGCGCGCTAATGCAGCATGAATAGCGCACGCTAAATAATTGTTGTAGTGTGCGTTAATTAGCTGGGACAGAGGATGCGTGGAACCGCATTTTAGCCGTTAGGTCTAACTTTCTCTGATCGATCAAATGCATGTTGTATTCTATGTGCGTTGTCTAGTGATGACAACCGTTTTATGTGGACGAGTGTTGTGACCTTTCATTCGCGCTAAGTGATAATTGATTTTGTTCGGTGAGTTGATAAATTATGTCTGTTGTGTGTGTGTGTGTTCGAAATGTTTTCCTAAAACCTTCATAAGTTTGTGCAAGTTGCGGAAATCAATTTTTGAAACTAATTTGACGTTGCGATTAAGCCGGCGGCTTTGTATGAACTTTGGAAACTGTTTGAAATTTGCGAGCCGGCCTAGGATTCTCAAAATAAAACCTCGACGGTATTGAAAGAGTTGTTTTAAAATACCTTGAACATTTTGTAAAATGTTACCGTCGTTGATTCTTGTGTAGTGTTGGGAGAATTTTCAGAAATGACTTTAACGTACTATTGTATTTTCGAATAATTCGAGTACATGATTTTCAAAAATCTTTCACATCATAAAATAAATTTTCTTTCAAAAACCCGAGGTGATGCAAAAGTACCAAAAGTACTTTTAAAGTTTATTTTGAATAACATACAAATCCAATGATTTTCAAAAGATTTTCTTTAAAGGGATACCTCGTGGATTTTCTTTCCGAGTTGTTATTGGTTACCTTATGTGATATGTCATGCTAAGTTGGTACTTTAGCATATTTGTTTTTGCGAAGTGGTGCAATCGTATTGAGTGAGAATCCGCTTAGTATGCCGAGGGACAGCGGACGCGACCGTGACCATGATCTGATTGGTTATGGAGACTAGATGCGGGACCAAGAGGATATGGCCGGGAAGGTTGATATTCAAACACTTCGTTTTCGTTGTTTAGGTTTCGGGGACGAAACCTCTTTTAAAGGTGATATGATGTAATACCCACATTTTTTTTCTCGTTTCCGTTTCGTTCGATCGTATTGAGGCGATTGTGTTCGTTAATGCTTCTGACCTTGTGTTGTTTCTCACAATTGTCATTCGAGCGAGTTCTGATATTGTTCCAAATTGATGTGCATATCGTTGTGATCTTTCCAAGTTCGGATCGATTTCTGGTGAACCGTGTTCGAAACTAACATCTCGTGCTTCCTACAAGTTATTGATGTCTTGATTTGAGGTATGAACTTCAAAGCTTATCGTTGTTGTTCGATCACTGCTATTCGTTCGTTGTTGTCCAATCATTATCGTTTGACCTCGAAACCGTGATTATTGAACATCTGGGCCATTTTGCGATTTCCATAAGTGGTGGGAAATTGTCTTCGCATTTGATCTTCCAAATCTGTGAGTTATTGGAATTTCATACCTTTCAGCGTTGGATTCGTGATTCGATTTTTGTATTGCTCGGTTTTATCAAACGCAGCGATTCATGCTCGTTGCTTTTCGTAAGAATTCTTGCGTATTGAATCGGATCGTAGTGGCTTTATACTGCCTGGAGTTCTGGTGTGTTGTCGAGAGTCGCTTTGCTTTTGTTTTAAGTTTCGGGACGAAACTTATTTTTAGGGGGGTAGAATGTAATACCCACGATTTCCGTTCCGGTTATTTTGGATTTTTTTTCGGATATTTCCCGGTTGTCGAGTTCCGGTATCATTTTCTCGACAACTGATTTTGGCGTTTAAGACCGTAGGTGATGATTTGTTATCCGTTGTTTTCATTTCGGACCGATGATGTTGTCCCCGAGTATTTTGTCGTGTTCGTTCCGTGCGATTTCGGAAAATCGAGTCGTCGAATCATGGTGGTCGGACACTGGCCGGACGGTTGGGGGCGGTGGCCGGACCAGCTGCTGGCCGGACGAGTGCAAGCTTGGCCGGGTGGTTGCGGCAGAACCGGCGTAAGCGCACGCCTTCTGGCCGGAAGTAGCGCACGCCTACGGCCGAGGCGGCGCACGCTATGGCGGTTGGGCTGCGCGCTAGTCGGCCGAGCGATAAGGGCGAAAGGTTACGGATCGGGAGATCGGCGGGTAGCGCACGCCATCTTGCCGGACATCGCAGACGCTTCTGACCGGCCGATAAGCGCCGCGCTACGGCCGGAAGGCTGCGACGCTTCTGGCCGAGCCAGAAGTCTCTGGATTGTGGTGGCCGACGGCAGCGCACGTGTTCGGCGCATGATGGCGGGACCGGCCGAACATTCTCGACCATGACCGCCGCTAGCGCACGCTAGCTCTGCGATCTAGCGCACGCTAAGTGCACCGATATAAATATGACCAAGCGATCCTGTTTGCACTCATTTTCATTTCCTTCCTTTCGTATGCACTGGAGTCTTGGAGGTGACGAAGGCATGTTGTTATACAACTAATCCACGAAGTTTGGGAGCTTATAACATCGATTAATCACTCCATAACATCCTTCAATCCAGCGAATCAAGGTTAGTTTTCCTAAAATCCTAGTTTTGGGAAAAATTGGGGATTTTGTTGATTTCGTCCGTTTGATTCGTTATAACTTAGAATAGTGAGGGGTTGATGATTATTAAGTTGTTTTATATCGAATCCCTTGTTTTTACACGGTTGGATTGCCGAGGATTCGTCGTTTTATTGAGTTTCTAATCGACACCTTGATAGTGTTCGATAAAATGTCACAAAGGGGATTCGGACGTTCTACGATTATTCTTCCTCGTTCGATCGTCAATTTATTCATGGTATGATGTTGGGGTCAGGTTCCTTGCGAAGAACTCGAGTCGGAACCCTTCCATTTGCCGTTTTCCGATCGGTGGTGTTACCGTCGTTTCCGCCGGAGAGTTGTGAGCACTCAAAGTCTTCCGGTTAAGAGACGTTTGTCGGAGTGTCCAGTATCAATTATTGAGGCAAGTATCTTGCCTATACACTTCATATTTCGTAGTGGTTATAGTCGGTAATTGACTCATGCTGGTTATACCCACTAAACTGGGGAGCAAATCGAGCAAGCTTTCCCTTAAATGCACGAGGGGCAACTGGAGCTCGACCAGAGGACCAGACTTTCCTCAACAGTTCTCCAAATGCAAGTGCAAGTTCCCCCTGAAAGAAGAAATAAGTCATTCGGACAATTGTTGCGGAAGATCATGATATCCCTCATCATGAAACTTTGCACAACAGGTAGAACAGAGCACCTACATGCATTCCTAAAGGGTTTTGTCTGTTGACCTCATCAGTGTAATCCTGCAAGAAGTACTCAACCAGGTTTGGTGTATGAACTAAACACTGAAGAGCGCTATTCATGAAGCAGGTGTTTCCCAAGTTTTGCGATCTGCCAAACCTCCCATATCTCCTCTTGTTAAAGGCTTCATACCATCGTATCCATTTTCCGTATCTCCATATGTGGAAGTAGAAGTACTTCTCTGGTATATATCGGAGCTACGATCGGTAGAATTACCATTAGACGTAGTCGGGCCACCAGCAATTGAAAAAAGTGATCTCATAGGTTCCACTGAAACCAATGCTAAGCCATTCCCAGTCGAATCCATGCCAAAATTATCAGTCGGCACCTCAAGGAGAATCTATAAAACCAGGAGAAATTTATTCAAGCACAAGAAAGCATGCTATCTACATACAAGAAGAGCTAAGAAAAACAAATGGAAGACTGTGAACAGAGATGCGGAAGAGCTTTAACATATTATAATCATGTTGCCTTGAGCATTATTTACAGCACAGAATCCTCTCATGCAATTCTTTTAGATGTTCTCACACCTTAATCCAAATTTATCTGTAGAACTATTCCAGCAGAAAAATGTTATATTTGAATAGAATCAAAGGGTAATCCAAACAAATCCTGCGGTGTGCAATTGAATTATTTTTAATGAACTTATAAAAGAATCGGTATATTCTCGATAAAGGTCTTCTATAAAATCTACTTATGTGTTTGTGAACGATTGTGTGGTTCTGAGGATATGTACTAGTGGTGTGCTTTGGAATATCTTTTTTACGTTTGGTATCGTTGTGCGTGATTATGTTGATAGTGGACTTAAGGTTATGTCTTTCTGACAAGAAGTGTGTATATATGTGTGGACGTGTGTACTATTGATGAGTTTGTGATGATGTGTGATGTGAGTATGTGTCGGATGTTGTGGCCATTCTTAGCAAGTACCTTGATTTACATTTGAAGTACTTCGGGGGAATATGTTTTTTGAATCGTGATTTTTGTGGAAGTGGTAATTTCAGAAAATGTGGTTTGTGCCATGTGGTTACTGAGAGTGTGTGAACCGAGTAAAACCAGTGAGGGTCCCCTGGGGTCCGGTAGGCTGCGTATCCCTACGGATCACTCGGTGGGCTATACACCAGGGAGGGCCTGACGAGGTGTCTCTGGGGTGTGTATCTTGCTGAGAGGTACAGGGCCAGTATAGCTCGGGAGGTTGTTTTGTGATGATGAATATGGCACGATGTTGTTTTCGATAATTGTGATATGTCCGGAGTATCACATATGCAAATTCCCAAAGTGAGATACATCATATGTAAGGTCTTGGTACTTGGCTAAAATGGCACCGGTATAAGTGTCGTATATTATTTGTTTCATGGTTGCAATATTTTTGGCATAAGGATACGGGCCCTGTGATTGTTTCCGTACATTGTGGTTTGGTTATGTATCAAGTGTGACCGTTGTGTTATTCACTCGAGTATAGGATATGGATGATTTGGGTCGTGGACCCTGTGTTTGTGACCAGATTGGTATCTTTGAGCAAAAACAATTCTTTGGCCCGTGTCCCTATGTGGTTTGTCGAGTTAAAGATTTATTAGCCCAGAAATGTCTTTCTAAAACTCCCAAGACTTTTTAAATGCTTTTCAAAGAGCCTGTGTGTCTCATTCCAATTTTTCATGGGTTGAACTATTTTATTCAATGAAATATCTCGGGAAATCTTCATTGGGTTGAATTGTGGAATTAATCAAGTTTTTACATTCTTGGAATATGTTGTGTATAGCTCGTATTTGCACTTTATACTTGCACTAGCAAAACAGTGGAGTTTTGCTAACCCCCGAGTATTCGGGGGGTGGATGTCTGTATTGCGTCCAGGTACTTGCAGGTTGCTGGGGAGCGAACCATAGGATCGGTACGAAGGATGATGGAAGACGACGACGCTAATCACATGAAGGCTGTGTTGGGTATTTGGTGAAGTCTTATTGTTTTGTCTTTTTGTTGGGGTATTTTCTAATTTTCGGGAAGTATTAATGTATCCTAACTCCTGCGTGGGTACGAGTTAGAAAAAGGAGTTTTGTATGTTCGATGTAAAAATTTTTGGTAAAAGACCAAATCGGTCTAATGGTTCATTATTTAGCCATATCGGCTTAAAATGTGATGTATTGTTTTCGTATTTAGCCTGGTAGATCCTCATGGAGAGGGTCTGCGGCGCTGTAATATTCCCAAGTTGTTTGGGGGTGTTACACCTTCGAGGCCTCGGGTGGGATTTGTGGCTTCGTCCCGGTCCTAGGCGATGCATGTGTGTGATTTGTTTCGCTAGCCAGCTCGAGAGGGTCCTTCGAGGCCTCGGGTGGGATTTGTGGCTTCGTCCCAGTCCTAGGCGATGCGCGTGCCCGATTATGTTTTGTTGATTTTATGTCCGTCGAGGACACGTGATATGGGTTCTGACCCTGTGAATTGTTAGTGGTTTTCTATTTTGCGAAAACAATAACCCTTGGGCTGTGACCCCTGTTGATTTTGAAAAGAGAAGGATTTGATAATCCTAAATTGTTTTCTATTAAAACTCCCGAGGTATTTTTAAACCATTTTACAAACCGTTCTCGTTATTTGCGATCTTTCGGATTTGGAAAGTTTTCCTCAAACTCTTGCCTCGGGAAGTATTCGTTTCGCTGTATTTGAATCTTTGAGGATTTCTGGTTATTGTCATTCGTGGAATATGAATTGTATGGCTCGTATTTGCACTTTGTTCTTGCATTAGCAAAACAATGGAGTTTTGCTAACCCCCGAGTATTCGGGGGGTGGATGTCTGTTTTTGCATTCAGGTTTGGAAGCATAACACAGGGTCGGCACGAAGGATGATGAAAGATGAACGATACTAATCACACGAGGATCCGTATGATGTCTTTGGTTTAGTTATAGTTTATTTTTCCGATGCAGTATTTCTTTCCCGTTGTACGGGAGTGTGTTGTATTCGACCCCTGCGTGGGCATGTATTGTAATTGAGTTGTATGTATTTATTGAAAGACCAAATCGGTCTACTGAGTCATTTTAGCCTTAAAGGCGTTGTTGAGTTGTTCGGTTTTGTTACCAGCCTGGTAGAACCTTGAGGAAAGGTTGTACGGCGTGTAATATCCTTGAGCGGATTGGGGGTGTTACATTAATCAATGTATAAGGGTTTGAAATAGGTTTAGAAGTGAAGAGGGTCGAAGTTTGGGAGGAAAAATCTGTTTCCTCTCGTGAAGAAATGAAAGACCAACCCTTGTTATATAATCTGCACAGCTCGTTACGTACGTTAACACTCAAAATTAACGTACGTAAGACCTCCTAACGTACGCTACATGTCCTGCATAGCGTACGTAATCAGCATCCAGAGCTCACTACCTCATTTCGTATCATATATTACCTACGTAATATTCATACTATAGCATACGTAATATAGCTATTGACTTGCTACAGTAACATACTCGTTTACGTAAGTAATGGGCTATCCTTAATGTACATAAAGCTCGATGTTGACTCGCCTGTCCACATCCGCGCCCACTCGCCGATCACAGCTCGGACCTGTCCGATTCTCTTCATAACGTACGTTATGTACTCTACCTAATGTACGTTAAGCTCGCATCGTTGCGTACGTAAGCTCCTCTGCTTAGTGTACGCTATGCTTGCACCCTTACGTATGTAAGCTCCTACGCTTAACGTACGTAATGGCTTTTATACTTATCCATTTTTGCTCCTGTATGTCATCTCAATATACCGAACACGTACACGCGACATACTGAATACATATACTCGTTCCGATAACATTCTCATACGATACACCTGATACATGATATCCTCAATTGCAATTGTCAACCAAGTACGACAATTATACAATAGTCATACAGTATATCCGACATCGAAAGACATATCAAGCATGTAATATCCTAGAATTAAAAATAACCTCGATAGATATACTGCACCACTGTCATAGTTCTCAAAATTATTCATCCATACTGCATCGGTCCACTCTGTACAGTACAACTCGGATAAAAATGCGAAAATTCGTAGCGAAATTATAGGATATTACAACCGGGTCCCCAAGGCTACTGCCCGAAATCTGCCGACGCAATACGGCCATAACCGGCCAATGCCTAGTGGTCGTAACGAAGCCTTACGGCCGTAACCGGATGACCCTTACGGCCGTAACCGAGTCCTCCCAGGCCAGGGTGTGCGGGTGTCTTACGGCCTTAATCGGCCAGGCCTTACGGCCGTAACTCGACCCAGCCAGCCCTCCGACTCCCCGGCTAGAGACTCGACGACGTCCCGATGACGCAAACGCATCGACTATGATCCAAAATGATAACGAACAGGCTACGAAATTCAACGAACCACAGTGCAAGCACACGATTTCAAGGACGCGGACGACAACAGTCCGTTCGACTGAAGAAAAATTCAACAAAACCAGAACGAAGTTCTCTGGTATTACAGTTACCTGCATGGCTGCATATTGTATTTGAATACCATTTATGTATGTTCGTTGATTTTATGGAAATTGTCAAGTGTTGTTTGGTTATTGAATATAAATATTTTGATACCGTTTATTGTTGAATATTGAGTTGTTTAAAATTATTACACCAACAAGTCTTTTGATACTCGCAAATAATACTCTCGTTACTTGAATATTTTATTTGGATATCAGTTATTCAAGTTCGTATATCAGTTATTCAAGTTCGTTAACTTACTTATATTAAATAATAAAAAATATAGGTACGAAATTATGAAACAAAATTATAAATCCCGAATATGTTTTCCAAATAAAATATAAGAAATGTTGAATCTAAATTTAACTTTTCTTACGCTTAGTTCCCGAGTTTTAGTAAAGGAAAAAAAAGAAAGGGGAAGAAAGTTATGAGAGAAAAGAAGAGAAAGCAAAGTGAAAGGAAATTGTATTTTGTATTCTCGAGTTGGAAGGAATTGAAAGGAAAATTAACCATTTTGTTATTTTCTCTCCAAATTCTTTCAAATCGGAAGGAAAGTTAGGAGCGAAAGTTTTTCTTCCATTTCTTTCTGTTTCTTTTCATTAAAAAAACTCAGGAACACCAAATATTTTGCTTTTTTCTTAACTATAGAAAATAATGGAAATGGATGAAAATAAGAAGAAAGCAAAAATATTCTGTATTTTAATGGTGCCTAATCATCATTGCATTAATTACATTATAATTATACCTCAAATAAGTTCTGCCTATCTTATTAATTTTTACGAATTATAGAATATGAATTACGAATAAATAAAAATTGATTATATTTACAGAAACATATATATTATATATTTATTCATGTATATATCTACTATATATTAAAAGAAAATTTTTCATCCACATGGCTTCCATAATCTATCTAATAATAAACTATTAATTAAAAAATATATTATATTGAATGAATTTAAATAAAGAAGGTTAATTGATGAAATGAGATTTAAATAAAGAAATAATATTAATTTTTTGTTGAAAATATGTAATTGTCAATATTAAAATTTTAATATAGAAATTAATAAATACACATTAAGTAATAGAAATTATATAGTAAATAGATGGCATTAAAAATTTAAGATCTAATATAAAATTACTTGATGTAAATATTGATATATAAAAATAAAAACTATTATAAAATATTATGTCTTATACCGTGAATTTATTCACGAGTACTTCACTAGTTCCATATATTATTAATAATATTATAACAATTTGTATTATTGTTTAATATAGTTCATTTCAGTACTAATGAATTCAAAAAAAATCGATTTAATTCAATTCAGTTCAACTTATTTCGACAAATCTTAGTCCGAAAGAACAAAGTCTTCCCGTCATTATATTTGTTCACAGTTCCGCATGCGTTTGGTCTTGGGGTTATGATTATAAATGATGGTGCTTCAACCTTCGGGAAAAGTCTAGTAGTATTATGTACCCATTAATTAACTAAAAAAAAAAGAATTATAAAGACAACATAAATAAAATGAAATAAAAAGAGATTCGTATGTTCATATCCTGTAAGCAAAAGTTAGAACTTGATGATACTTTCTGTCGGTTCTTACCAACGTATTGGTCGATTTTATTGATATATAATACTGTACATTATTAAATTAACGTATTAGATTGCTAAATTAAATTAAAATTACATAAAACACACATATAAATAACTAAAAAAATAAAATTAAAAAAAAAAACAATAAAGAAAAAACAAAACTTCTACAAAACTGCAAAATCCAAAACCTTAAATATGGTAATAAACGTAATACATTAAAAATCAATAGACTCTAAAAATAGAAAAAGAAAAGAACCCAAGTACTTAGACTTGCTCTTTATTTTTTTCTATTTTTTTTTTGAATGCCCCAGGTTGAATACTGGGGGTCGTAGTTCTGGTTCCTCTTCCCTACCACCGGTTAAATTGCGGGATGTGCCTTAGTAACCAGGGTCTGAGTACAGGTCAACTGATAACACATGCAAGATTAAACCCCAGAAAAGAGCAGAATGCTCCCACCAGGAATCGAACCCACGCTATATGCCTTCAACAAGACTTTATGTCTCTCTCCTTTACTACTGAGTTGTGCCCGAGGGACTCTATCTACATTCTAATGATAGAAAGAAAGACAATGAAGAACAAGAATACTTTTTGGTCAAGAAAGCAAAAGAAGAAGTGATTGGGTTTGCCCCAATTGGGAAGGTTTCAACTCCAAGTGAGGGACTCGAGTAGGAATCTCACAGGGTTAGGCTCTAACCTTCCGGAGTATACTGGTAGAACAATTAAATATTGAGAACTTCAAGTGGCAGTATGAGAGGTTTGATCTGGGTGGGGACATGCGGCCGTATAGGTTGGGTCCAACATGAAGCAATCATTTGGAGGACAACTCCTTATGCGTGGTATTTGAGGATATTTAAGAATCAGAGAACTGGATATACATCTCGCGATTTAACTGTTAGCAGTTCTGAGGGATCGAATCTTTTATCACGAGGAATGATCAAGTATAGGTTTGAAAACTCGTAATATAAAAGAAAGAGTATCATAAAAGAAAAAAAGGAAGCAACCAATAAACAATGTTTACCCCACCAAGAAAAAATAGATCATTACGACAGAGTACAAAGAATTTAAAGGGCCTAAAGACTAAATAGTTTCCAATGGGAATATGATCTCTTTCTTATATGATAGAATTTTGAACTTATTTTTTCGAAAATTTGTTGTGAAGGTCAAGAAAATTCTTAGATTTTGAATTATAAGAAAAATACATCTTTAATGTAAATTTCATTGTGTTAATTTACTTATTTTTTTATGTGGCGCAATATTTTCCTAATTATTATTTTTCCACTTATATTTGCCTAGATAATAGTATCTTTTTATTTAATATCGGCCTATACGCCACTAATATATCAATTTGCAACTTTCGGCGAAGAATCCTGATTACAAAAATAAGAAAATAATAAAAATATATTTAAAAGCAAAAAATTATTGAAGAAATCTGAATATTATTTCTAAACTTATTTTTAAATTCTAAAAGTTATTTAAAAATATAGAGATTTAACTAAGAATTTTTATTTTATAAAACATTATTGTCTAAGATTTTGAAACTCTTACATTTTAAATTATTTTATCTTTTTAAAAGGACTCCGAAAATAAATTTAATTCCATACAAAATGAAATTCATAAAATTATTAAAAATAAAGGAAAAGAATAAAAAAATTAAAAATGATTCAAAATTCTAAATATTCCGAATTTAAAAATTTCTACTTGTGCCGTAAAATTAGCTTTCTTTAAAAGAATTCTGAATTTTAAATAATTTTTATAAATTGAATTAAACTCTGTTAAGAAAATAAATTTATTCAATACATTTGCTGACTTCTTGGAGACCCTTCCAGTTCAAGATGTTCTCCAAGAAATTTGTCTTCTCGTCTTCATACCACGTAAATAATTTTTTAAGAGATTATAATTATATCGAAATAAATTTTTCTAAGTTTTAGATATACTTAATACGTAGCATATTATTTTTACCAAACCATAATCGCACTGCAAAAGCTCTAAGACGGAGCTAAAAAATTAGGCCAAATAAGATAGAGACAAAATTAATAAAACATGTAGAGCAAAGGATTAAATTCAGGAAGATAAACAAAACATATTCTAGATACCATCATAAAATTCTTGATGAATTTGGGGGTAAAGTTCGGTTGGCCCAAGATATTACGTGTACAAGGGTGTGAACTATATGTAGCAGGTCGAACTTTCGAGCTCGGACATTACAAAAACACGAGTATGGCTTAGCTTATTGCGAAAAAATCCTAAGGAGTCTCCTTAAGAGAATCTCAACTGTATAATATAGATATATTAATCATCTATGGTTCTTATTGAATTACCTTTAAAAAGGGCAAACTAATCAATATATAAACTACTTAGTCATTTTCGGATTTATTCTAAGTATTATTATTTTGGGAGAAAACTTGTTTTGCCCTTTTTCATATAGTATTATTTTTTTTGTCCCAAGTTTATCAACAACTCTTTTTATACTCAAATTGTCGGAATTGACCTTTACTCGAACAAATTCGAGTCATATATTGTAATTTCGATTAACATAATTTCGAGTCAACTTAAAAAAAAACAATATTGAGGAAGGTTGAAAAAATCGGGTAACACGTAATAGCAAGTCGTGTAACCCGAATTCGACTTACACAATACGGATCGACCGAATTCGGGTTACATGAGAGAAAATTCGGGTTACACGAGTCCGAAAAATTCGGGTTACACGAGTCCAATCGGGTTACCCGAATTTGATTTCGAATCACACGAAAATTATATTGGGATTACACGAAAAAATCGAGTTAACCGAGCATATTCGGGTTACTCGAAATCATATTACCCGATTATTCGGGTTACTCGAGACAATTGAGATTATTTTAGGTTAACCCGATTTTCATGAGTAACCCGAAAATTACTCGAAGCTTGACTCAAGTAGACGTATTGACCAAGTATTCGCCTATTACCGAAAATAAACGAGTTAACCGAGCAGATTCAGGTTACTCAAAATTGCATTACCCGAGCAGATTCGGGTTACTCGAAAATGCATTACCCGATTATATGGGTTACCTCCAGTAGCCCTTTTTGATTTCGAATTATTCGTTTTGGGTGAGTTACACTCGAAAAATACACTCGAATAACCCGAAAAAAACTCGAGTAACCCGAAATATTTCCTCGAGTAATCCAATTATGTCGATTTTCAGAAGCATAAATACCATGCTCACCAAGCCACAACATCCATTGAATTGAACTATCTCTCATCAATATTTTCACCTTTCTTTTGTGATATTATCTCACCGATATTTTTACCTTTCTTTTTTGATAAATTATCTCACACCAGGAGATCTCTCACATAGAAAAATAAGGATTATTTCGACTGCGAAAAAAAAGTATATTTGTACCTCAATTTCCAATAATGTTTATACTTGAAATATCAAAAATATTCAAATACTATTTAAGTGTGTAAATTTTTAGTTAATAACCTATTTTTTTTATATTATTTGACAGATGAGTTTTTAGAAAAAAGTTATCATTCGTTTTAATGGCAAGTGGCAAGATTTAGACTATAGCGGTGGAGAAGAACAAATATTGCCTGTGCCCGTTGGTGTGAGCTATGCAACATTAGTAGATAATGTCCACTGTATTGTTGAAGCTGATAGAACAAAACATGTTTATGTTTTATTCTCAATTGATTGTGATGGGAAAAAAAGAAGAAAGATGAAGATAAAGAATGATTCTGATATAAATTACTTGTTCCAATTCAATATTGAGCCTGTGATTTTTGTTAGCCTTCAGAATGCAACTAGCATTCCTCCAAAAGCTCCCTCATTTGGTCCACAATTTGACTTACCTGGATCCAGCTCTTTTCCGGTACCGTACAATTCTAATCGTATGGATTATATAATCGATTGGGGTTCAAGCATGCAAATTCCTTAGGAATTTGATGGTTCTCGATTTGATGGTTGCGGTCCTTCAAATAATATATGTGATGTTGGTGGTAATTGTGGTGGTGGTGGTGGTAGTGCTCATGATGATAATGACGACATAAATATCGATGATATCGATCTCGAAGATGCCGAGGTTCAGAAACATTGGTTTGAAAAATTTTGCAAATACTGTGAGAAAAAGGGCATGTTCAATAGAAGATTGGTAAAAGAAGCAGAACCAGAACCAGAACCAGAATGAAGACGCTTTGATTTCGATCAATTAGTAGATGAAGAAGGTGCTCCAGCTCCTCCCTCTGGTCCTGGGTGGAAAATTCCAGGTAGACCTCCATATGTATATTTTTCTGAAGTTGATGATGATATGGACGAGCAATTTAATCCTGCAAATACACTATCTTTACAAAGAGGATCTGTATTTCTCTCCAAAGATAGGTTGAAGAACGTTGTTGGGCGATATCATTTGGAAAAGAAGTCTGACTGTCGTACTCTAAAATCTGATAAGCAGCGCTATTCTTCCGTTTGTACAGATGAAACTTGTAATTTTTTATTGAGCGCCCCCGGGAGGGGTGGATTTTGGAGAGTGCACTCACTAAACGAGCATACGTGTCATTTTGACCCAAATTGCAAGGCACCTAAGCAGTTGCCTTCTAAGATGCTCGGTGAATACATTGTAACACCCCGAGATATTCGGAAATATGTTACAGCGCCGTAGACCCCTACATGGGACCTACCAGGCTACAATAGGAAAACTCCGCTCGACTAACCATCTTGGTTAGCGAGGATACATAATTAAATAATATGACATATAAATATACGCCCGAACAACCGGCAGAATAAGCATCAACCAACAACGGACAATTTAAAGTAATACAATACGGAGTTTGAAACGAAAAGCCTAAGTACTCGCGAGTACAATCTATAAGTTTAAAACTGTGGGAACAACCATATCGAAATGGACAAAGGAAATAAGTAGACCCAAATGCACATGTCAACGACCACAGCCAACATCCTCGTCATCACGGTGCTCGCTCGTCCGGTAGTCATAACTTTGAAATCCATAACAAGAATTTCCCAAAACGGGTCCCAGGAGGGTTAGCAATTACGCTAGTACAAGTAATCCGAGCAAACCAATCGCTTACACATTCCATAGTACATGCACCAATATCATTTCAAAAACCAAAACAAGACATGTCTTTTACGGGAAAATAAACAGACAAACAAATAGCCATGAGAACACGGCTGCAGCATACAAACTCACTCCAGCACTCACAGGGACCCTAACTAGATGGCTAAAATTACACAAAAACAAAACCACGCACACACTATGCCGTCAGAAAAGGGAGGCAGCATACATTCTCACTCGGGGCCTTGCAAGGACCACTAACGAGTTGGCTAGCGGTGCGAAACTCGTGAAATCCAGGGCGGCGGCATAGATTTCCCTCCTTGACCCGTCGGCCAACACAAGGTGAGTTACAAACAAGTAATATACATAACCATTTCATGTTAAGCTTAAAGGTTTCCAAAATACTTGCCTCGATTAATTAGACGATGACACGAGCGGAGCGGAAGAGTTGAACACGACCGCAAGGAACCGGCGGAAATGAACCTAACGATTCGAATAGCACAATCACAACCACTTCTAAACGATTACGGAAATGGAATACACCCGGAAACCCGCCTACGATTCATGTATATTCTCACAAAAAGAACAACGAGGCGGACCACAACCAAACCCTCTCGATTCCAAAACTATGAAAATATACCATGAATCGTAGGAAAACTAATGATATCAACAAGATTAATCATATTCATCAAGAATCCATCAACAAAACGGAAAGAATCGGACAAAACCCCAAAATCCCCAATTATCCAAAAAGGTAGGGTTTCAAGAGATGTTACCTTGAGTGATTCAAGTATTTAGATTCGTAGAACACGCGTTGGATTGATTGTACGGGCTTCACAACCGAAGAAGAATGATGAAAATCAACCCTCCAAATGATAATGATGAGAAGCTCTCCTCCTCTCTCACTCTCTCTCGCGTCTACGGAAAAAGAAGAAGGAAATGAGCTGTTCACGCTCAAAACAACACATTTATAGTGTAACACGGCAGAACCTATCGGCCGGCTATCGGCCGATAGGCCCAACCGATACCCATACGGAATGCCGCGATGAGAGTCTATCGACCCCCTATCGGCCGAAAGGCTCTGGAAGTGATCGGCCAAAAACTAAACGACCATAACTCTCTCGTCCAGGACTCGATTGACTCACCGTTTGAACCATTGGAAAGCTAACTCGATGTTCTATAATATTGCAAAGATTTATAATTTTTGGAGTTACCAAAAATTAATGGTGATCTAACAAAGACGAACTCATACTTAGAAAAGTCGTTTAGTAATCCCGAATTCAACAAAGCGACACCGAAACCCGAACACGAATACGAACCAGAAGATACGGTTACGAAGTACTCACAAAGACGAATCTAAGAGCTAGTAGGACACACAATTCCGACCACCCGAAGGCTCGAAATTCGACAACGGAAGGTAATTACCCCAAACTTTGGGAAATTACGAAAATGGCCCAAATGCCCGAAAATCACCATACGTCAACGAATAATCAAACCGAAGTTCACGACACGTCTAACAAAGTTAAACGGACTTGCGGGAAACTCGAAGCAGCGATTTCGGACGAGATTCGCAAGAATCGAACTCAAGTGCGGAAAAGTCGCTAAAAGCACGAGAACTCAACAAAACAACACCGAAGCGAACTCGGATGACAAAAGTGCAGAATTAATCATTCTCGGAATGACGAAGCGGTCATGAGCGAGCCGTCAAAACGGACTCGGCCGAAAAAGAAATTCACCAAAAATCGAAAATTGCGGATATTACATTCTACCCTCCTTAAGAAGTTTCGTCCGAAACTTAAAATAAGTAGGGAGAAGCAATATCCCTTGCCAGGAAAACTCGACGAGATACACAAAACCGAAGACTCGCGCCCGACGGCGAAACACTGCAAGGAACGCAAAGAGACATACGGCGAGAAAACACGCTCTAGGGCGACTAACGCAACGTCACCGGTAGAGACATAATAAAATCAACGAGTGACAAGCGTCATCAAATAGACAATACAATCGAGTCGATTATCCGAACAATCACAAAACTCAACGAACGAAAATCAATATGATTGACCAACCCAACGGTTCACCAATCAAATGCGAGCCAAACGCTGAATAAATACGGAATTCCACCGCTCAAGGGTTGGAAGATCGAAAACGAGACTAATTTCCCAAACTTAAGGAAATTACGAAGGAGCCTGAACGCTCAACAATCACGAAACGAGAACAAAAACCGAACAAACAAACGATTGAGACAACAAAAATCGAACAATCATGTCCGAAACACGTAGGATAATAAAATTCAAACCACAACTCCTGGATGACTGGTGAGAACGACAAGACGTGCATTCCCACAATATCCACAGGAAAGGGAATAGCGATTGAAAAGCCACAACGACGAACGAGTTATTCCAAAACAATACCACCCTCGTCCGATTAACAAAAGCAAGGGATATGGAAAGTTCAGAAATGTTAACGAGCATAAACGAGTTGTTAGAGCTAATAAAATATCTGAAGTTAAAAATCCGATCCCCTTTGAATAAAAGAACTATTAGAACCAAAAGATGTTACTTAGAACAGGATTCACAATAGTCGAACCAAATTCGGAAAAGTCATAGCGATAACCAGATCGACTCAAAACCAGATTACAGCTCGTTCGAATGATGAAACCAAGGTATAGATCAAGTTCAGACAGTATCAACGAACACGAGCGAATCGATAGACTGAAGAAAGAGAAAATACAGAAGTCAAAATAGTATGGGTAGTATACCATACCTCATCCACGAAATTCACAAAAACAGGAGCAAGGTAACAATACATTAAACAACCTACACTTATCGGAACGATCACCGATGCACACTGTCATACCAAACCAAGCTCTAACATCTCGCAAATGCGCGACAACGTAGAAATCACTACGAGGCGGCAACATTCGACACTAACATCCCTCCTCTCACAACAAATGCGTGGCAACGCCTCGGCGTTCATGCCACCAATCGATAATACTGGGAGCAAACATCATAACGACAACGCGAACATCATACATATATACCCATCCCTCAAGCGGGAATGGATAGGTTTTAAAACGAAAACCTCATTTTGAAAATAATTTAGAAGAACACCGGTTGATCTTGAGTATCACCTTTCAAAAAGTACAAACGTGAAACATCGTTATCGAGACTTTGGAGAACCATTTCGCATTTGATAAAAATGAGGACACTTTCTCTTAGTGAAAACTTTCAGGATATTCGACCCTCGGGTCTAAATAAAAGTGTTTCTAAAACATTGAAAATATTTCAAAGCATTTTGGTCCTCGAGGTAGAAGAATTTTGAAACGTGTTGTGGCACCTTGTATGTACTACGAGAAAATAATTCATTTTAAAAGTACGTCTCGAAATTTATTTTCTAAGATACTCAAGGTTTTCAGAAGTACAATAGGCCAAAATGCCCAGAATTCACACTTGTCAATATTCACTTAAACACATCATAGCACACTCATTAAATCGTTCACAATCAAGACAGTGATATACAATCCCTAGGATATGCTTAACAACATCGTTAAAACAACGATCGGTTTATCAAAACCGGATGGAAAACGACATCAAGAACAAAACTCCAAAAAGTCAACTCTAGGGATTCAAGAAAAATTGCCTGGATTCGGCGAAGAACAATGGATTAGATGATGTTAAAAATCATCTAGGATACTCCAAAACACCTTTGGATGGAAAAAAAATCAGCCCCAATGCGAAACCTAGTCGCTACGTCTCCATCTCATGGAGGACGAAGAAAAATGAAGAAAAATGCAACTTCTAGACTGGTGTCCGGTATTTATACTGGACACAATTAGCGTGCGCTAATCATTAAGGTTAGCGTGCGCTATCACGGCAACAAACAAAACTCCCGACCAAAAAAAATACACTGTTAGCGTGCGCTAACCCCAAGTGTTAGCGTGCGTTAACGAGAACTTCGCACCACCGGTAGCTCTGGATCGCTCGAACTACTGTGTAGCGTCGCTATCCTCCCCTTAGCGTGCTACCAACGCACTCTTGCGCGCGCTAGCCGCAAAGCGTAGCGTGCGCTAATGACCAACAGAGACAACAGAACATATCAGAAAGATTACATGCCGTAAACCTTTCTCACACAGGTTTACCAGGCTAAGCACAATTTCCCACGTCATTTCAAAAATGCTAAAAAGACCAATGACGGTAATATTTTCCAAAACTCACAAAAATCATTTGTCAAACCATCATGAAATATTCAAGACCAAAATGCCAAAACTTGATTCAAGGAATCGGTTTTACGAAATAAAACTCAGTTTGCAAAATACCGAAAGCCGTTTGAAAGAACTCACGCAGCGGATAAAATACGGTACGAAAATACATCAAGAAGGATTTACACTCCTCGTATAAACCAAATACGAGAGTCTAATAAACACATATCGTGAAATCAAAATCCACAGAAGGATTCCATCATTTAACGACTAATCATACAAATAACTCGTGTCACACGAGGCACAACACAAGGAAGGGAGTTTAACATCCATAGGTCGCACGTAAGTGACGACCACCCCTCGATACTAATCACGACCAATGATCTCAAACGACGCGTCGCGATGCGACTAAGTCAGACAAAAATCCGTTAAGACAAAACTCGACAAACACAACATGATTCGACAGCCTAGGTTTCCCCAGGCTAATCTGATTTTTAAAATCGTATACTCTAGTCATTCGAAAATAAGACCGGTAAGTTAAAAATCGTTTTCAAGACCCTTTTAAACACGACAAGGGCTTAACAATGGTAGCATTTTATAAAATGTCCTAAAACACTTTTAAACATGACCTTTAAATACGACACAAGGTTTTATTTGAAAATACAAGGCTGGCTCGCCCAAATTCATGTCACTTTCAAAAACCCACAATACGATCAAGTCTAAGAAATTTTCAAGCATGCACGCCGCATGTATTATTATTAATAGAAACACATTGGTTGTAAATAATAATAATTAGCCAAGTACCAACAATTCCCGGACACACTCATATACGACATTCAAAAATCACCGGTCAAAAGCGCAACTCGGAAATACCAATTCCAAGCATATGTCAAACTATCTCTCCAAGTTTAACAGCGTAACCAAAGATCACCGATTTGGACATATGTCGAAACCAGCTACGTGAGTTTCTCAACTCATCAGTACATTCGGCTCAACATACATTTAGTATATCGCAATTACCAAACACGATTCCATCACACAAAGAAAAGACTAGAGAGTCAAGCCCTCTCACAATATACCACGGAGCAAAACTCGGATCTTTCGATCACCAACGATCCCAATTAACGCTAGGAAGTTTAGCGATGGAAAGCTCGCAAACGACAAGCGGTCAAGCCCAACGGCGCACATACTCCAGAGAGACAAAGGACTGCGCAATACTAGAATCAAAAGTACGAATCGGATGGATCGAAAACAACTCGACAATAAGTACGAGAGAGGCAATCACGGTTCAAGAAGTGGAATTTCAATACGAGAAAACAAGAGAATCGAGTAAGGAAAACTTACGAGCCTTTGGATGTCTTGAGATGCCGGCGGCGGTGTGACAATGTGCAAAGCAGAACACAACTAGACCCAAATAACCAACAAGCCTAGGTATCCATAAACCTAGAGCTCCGATACCATTTTCGTAACACCCCGAGATATTCGGAAATATGTTACTGTTGTAGAGACCCTACATGGGACCTACCAGGCTACAATAGGAAAACTCCGCTCGACTAACCATCTTGGTTAGCGAGGATACATAATTAAATAATATGACATATAAATATACGCCCGAACAACCGTGAATAAGCATCAACCAACAACGGACAATTTAAAGTAATACAATACGGAGTTTGAAACGAAAAGCCTAAGTACTCGCGAGTACAATCTATAAGTTTAAAACTGTGGGAACAACCATATCGAAATGGACAAAGGAAATAAGTAGACCCAAATGCACATGTCAACGACCACAGCCAACATCCTCATCGTCCCGGTGCTCGCTCGTCCGGTAGTCATAACCTCAAATCCATAACAAGAATTTCCCCAAAACGGGTCCCCGAGGGGTTAGCAATTACGCTAGTACAAGTAATCGAGCAAACCAATCGCTTACACATTCCATAGTACATGCACCAATATCATTTCAAAAACCAAAACAAGACATGTCTTTTTCCTAAAATAAGCAGTCAAACAATTAGCCTTGAGAACAGGGCGGCAAAGATACATTCTCACTCGGGGCCTCACAGGACCCTAACGAGTTGGCTACAATTACGTAAAAACAAAACCACGCACACGCTATGCCGTGAGAACAGGCGGCAAAGATACATTCTCACTCGGGGCCTTGCAAGGACCCTAACGAGTCAAGCGGTACGAAACTCGTGAAATCCAGGCAAAGATAGATTTCCCTCCTTGACCCGTCAGGCCAACACAAGGTGAGTTACAAACAAGTAATATACATAACCATTTCATGTTAAGCTTAAAGGTTTCCAAAAATACTTGCCTCGATTAATTAGACGATGACACGAGCGGAGCGGAAGAGTTGAACACGACCGCAAGGAACCGGCGGAAATGAACCTAACGATTCGAATAGCACAATCACAACCACTTCTAAACGATTACGGAAATGGAATACACCCGGAAACCCGCCTACGATTCATGTATATTCGCACAAAAATAACAACGAGGGCGGACCACAACCAAACCCTCTCGATTCCGCAAAACTATGAAAATATACCATGAATCCGTAGGAAAACTAATGATATCAACAAGATTAATCATATTCATCAAGAATCCATCAACAAATCTGAAAGAATCGGACAAAACCCCAAAATCCCCAATTATCCAAAAAGGTAGGGTTTCAAGAGATGTTACCTTGAGTGATTCAAGTATTTAGATTCGTAGAACACGCGTTGGATTGATTGTCCGGGCTTCACAACCGAAGAAGAATGATGAAAATCAACCCTCCAAATGATAATGATGAGAAGCTCTCCTCCTCTCTCACTCTCTCTCGCGTCTACGGAAAAAGAAGAAGGAAATGAGCTGTTCACGCTCAAAACAACACATTTATAGTGTAACACAACAGAACCTATCGGCCAGCCTATCGGCCGATAGGCCCAACCGATACCCATACGGAATGCCGGCGTGAGAGTCTATCGACCCCCTATCGGCCGAAAGGCTCTGGAAGTGATCGGCCAAAATCGAAACGACCATAACTCTCTCGTCCGGACTCCGATTGACTCACCGTTTGAACCATTGGAAAGCTAACTCGATGTTCTATAATATTGCACAGATTTATAATTTTTGGAGTTACCAAAAATTAATGGTGATCTAACAAAGACGAACTCATACTTAGAAAAGTCGTTTAGTAATCCTGAATTCAACAAAACGACACCGAAACCCGAACCTGAATACGAACCGAAGATACGGTTACGAAGTACTCACAAAGACGAATCTAAGAGCTAGTAGGACACACAATTCTGACCACCCGAAGGCTCGAAATTCGACAACGGAAGGTAATTACCCCAAACTTTGGGAAATTACGAAAATGGCCCAAATGCCCGAAAATCACCATACGTCAACGAATAATCAAACCGAAGTTCACGACACGTCTAACAAAGTTAAACGGACTTGCGAGAAACTCGAAACAGCAGTTTCGGACGAGATTCGCAAGAATCGAACTCAAGTGCGGAAAAGTCGCTAAAAAGCACAGAACTCAACAAAACAACACCGAAACGAACTCGGATGACAAAAAGTGCAGAATTAATCATTCTCAGAATGACGAAACGGTCATGAGCGAGCCGTCAAAACGGACTCCGGCCGAAAAAAGAAATTCACCAAAAATCGAAAATTGCGGATATTACATACATGTCCGACAAACTATTAGTGGAAGGATAGATTATGACTCCGAAGCTAGTGCAGGCTCAACTTAATAATGAGCATTGTTTGACAATACGTTATGGCTTGGCCTTGAGCATTCGCAACCATGATATCTCGGTGATATATGGAGACCATCAAGATTCTTTCAGAATGATCCCATCGTACATGCATATGTTGGAGGTAATGAATCCAGGTACCATAACTGATTATGTAGTTGATGCAAATACTGGAAAATTTAAATACATGTTTTATGCTTTGGGGCTTTGGTATCTGGATTTCGTTATGCTAGACCAATTATTGTTGTTGATGGGACACACCTTAGGGGTAAGTATCGAGGAGTATTATTTGTTGCGGTTACAAAAGATGGTAACAATCAGGTATTTCTACTTGCTTTCGGGATTGGCGACGTCGAATGCGATGAGTCGTGGAAGTATTTCATGTACAAATTGAAAGAGGTCTTTGGTTGTCCAAGGGACCTCTTGATTGTTTCAGACGGGCACAAATCCATAGCAAATGCTATAGGAGAGGTATTCCCACTTGCACATCACAGGTTATGTTGTTACCACATTCAGAAGCATTTGGTTAAGTATGGTCAACATGTGGTTGCAATTTTCAATGCTGCAGCTTACAGCTATCGTATTGAGGACTATAATAGGCATATGGAAAGTTTAAAAATAGCATGTCCAGATGCAACTACCTACTTGAAAGAAGCTGTCGGTGAAAATAAATGGGCTCGTGTAAAGTGCCCAGTCCGGCGATTCGAGGTTATGAATTCAACTGTCGTTGAAAGCATGAACAAGTGTCTTCTCTGGGCTAGAAGGCTGCCCGTTTCCGCACTTCTCGAGGTATGTCGAACCGTGGTAGAAGAATGTATATCTGATCGACCTAAAAATACAAATGAGTGTCCTGGACCTTTAACGAATCATGCATACGAGATATTGATGAAGGCGGTCGGAGCTGGATCGAACATGAACGTTCAATTCCTTAGTGATGGGGTGTTCTGTAACACCCAAACTAGACGGATATTACAGTGTTGTGGACCCCCGACTGGAACCCACCAGCGAATGAAATTTAGTGAATTAACTAATATAAATGTAGTACCGAACCACATTATAATACCGATTACTCCGACAGGGAGTTTTTCAGTACAACACACCCAGGAAATACAGAATACATGTATATTTCATATGAAGATAAAATATACAACACTGAATGAAATGAAATCCAAACGGACTGCATCGGAAAATACACAACGAGAAGACATGAATAAATAAAGAGACTAGGGCCCCCTACTAGTATCACTGGGACTCCTCGCCGTAGACGTTCTCTTCCCGTGATTTTGCCTTGCCATGGCCTAAAAACAATATCCCCAACGGGGTCAGTTACACAGAACAACAATCCTCAAGAGTTGAACAACCACAATAATTACATATCTTAGTTATGAAATCAAGCTGAAGAGAGGCATCATAGTACGCCTGTAATGGGACTTGCAGTGAACAAGATGATTGTCCGGACACACCCGCCCTTGTACCTAATTAGTCTCATGGAGGCACGTTACCGTGTGCACAGTCCATTATGTCGGTGAACCCGCATCACATGACTATCGTGTGCCCGACTAAAAATTCCACACAGAATCGCCTGGCCACGCAATATGAACCCAGAAGGTCACAAGAACAAAAGTGACCATGATGAATATCAATGAATAGAAAATAGACAAGGGTCAAGAATGACTCACCGAGATGAAATAATAATGAAATGAATGATAGCTCACTGAAATGATTGGAACCGTCGTTTCTCGTGAAATGAATGGTTAGTTTCATAATTACAAATCTCAACATGATTAATATACTATGAATGAATTATGAATATGAATGAACAACAACGAAAGGAATGAATATCCTTTTAACCGAGCAAGAATTAACTTACTCAATACCGGTGATGAAATGTCCTCTCTCGAACAAACGTCCTTAATGGAATTATCGGTCGCTCGAACAACCTTGAATAACATAATTACCAACAAACGCTTAATATACGTATCAAGCATGATCACAACCAACTTAAAAGTCGATACAACAATAACCAAACACATTGAGGCATTCTAACGAATACGTTGCAAACATCCTTCCATTGATTACAACCAACCCCAATAATATCGAAACCAACCTCCGAATGAGTAATTCAATCCATCAAAACGTCATTAATACAATCAATAACCCCAATGCCTTCTCTAAAACGATAGCGCGCGCTGATGAAGCGATAGCGTGCGCTACAACTCACAACTAGCGTACGCTATTTTCCAATCATAGCGTGCGCTACAAATCATCCAATTCAGTTCAGTACCTTACTGGACTCTGCCTCGATCGCACTAGTGTGTGCTAATGATCGATGGTAGTGTGCGCTACATATACTCAAATAGCGTGCGCTACAAAGAGTACGTAGCGTACGCTACACCCCATACACAGGCTACCAAAACGATGATAATGATAATATTCTCGACTCGAATCTCAAACAATGTTGAACGACGAATGACAACTGATCTAAGATTCCAATACGCCAAACAGTGAACACGATGAATGAACATGAATGATGAATGATTATTACTGAGTGAAAGATTACTGAATGACAATTAACTTAATGATAATGAAGGAATTTACAATCGGGTATTACATACTCCCCCCCTTAAAAGAGTTTCGTCCTCGAAACTAAGGGTCAAACAAATCGGGATAACTCTCCCCGCATACTATCCTCGGTTTCCCATGTAGCCTCTTCGGCTCCGTGTCTAGACCACTGAATCTTAAATAAAGGAATCGTCTTGTTCCTCAACTGTTTGATTCGCCGCTCTAAGATTCGTACAGGACGTTCCTCGTATGTATGATCATCCGCGATTTTGATTTCATCGAACTGAAGTATGTGACTAGGGTCGGCAACATACTTCCGCAACTGAGAGACATGAAACACATTATGAATTCGGCTCAAGGCTGGAGGTAAAGCCAGTCGATAAGACAGATCGCCTACTCGATCCAAAATCTCAAATGGTCCAATGAATCTCGGACTCAACTTTCCCCGCCTCCCGAAATGGAAAATACCTTGACTTAGGGATACCTTGACCAAGACGTGGTCATCTGTCTCGAACTCTAATGGTCGACGCCGATTATCAGTTATGAACAAATTTAATGTAATACCCGGTTGTAATTCAGTAATTATCATTCAGTATTTATCATTCAGTAATTTCACTCATTAATGATCATTTGTCACTCATATTCAATCATGGTATTCATCGTTCAGAGTAATTGTATCGTGTATCAATCGTCATTCATCACTAATCTAATTGGAGTTTCGTGTTGTGTTTATCATCATTGTCATTTTCGTTGTGGGCTGTGCGTGAGGAGTAGCGCACGCTACGTACTCTTTTTAGCGCGCGCTAATTGAGTACAGGTAGCGCACGCTACCACTCAGCATTAGCGCACGCTAATGTTACCACTGCCGATCCGTAAGGTACCGACGGCAGGTGAGTTATAAGTAGCGCACGCTACGAATGGTAAGTAGCGCGCGCTAGTGGGTTGTAGTAGCGCACGCTAATATTTGGTGTAGCGCGCGCTAAGGACGAATCAGGATTGAGTCCAGTGGCTACTGGACTGCATTGGATTAATTCATAGCGCACGCTGTGAGTTGTTTTTAGCGTACGCAATCATTATTGTAGCGCACGCTAAATATTGGTTGTAGCGCACGCTACCGAGATCAGATCAGAGGTCAGACGGTTTCTGGACTCCAGTACTGGGCATCAGATAACTCGTTAGCGCACGCTAACATTTGGGGTTAGCGCACGCCAATTGTACACCCGTAGCGCACGCTACCAAAGGTACGTAGCGCGCGCTACCATTGTCGGACAGTGGGTACTGGACTACCCAAAACACCCGTTAGCGCACGCTAAGCATAGGGGGCTAGCGCCCGCTAAACTGGAATCACTATAAATTGGACAGTTAGCCCAGATTTCGGCATTTGTCATTTCTTCACTTCCTCTCTTCGGTTCCGAACGATTTTGAGCGTTTTGGAGAGTATTCTTCGAGGTGTAATCATCAATCATCATCTTCAAGCGTATAATCTGGAGTAATCATCATTTCATCACCTTCAAACATCAAATCTAAGGTATTAATCTCTTGGATCTAGAATTTCGGATTTTTGGGTTTTTCCTTCCGATTTCTTCGTGTAAGCTTGGATTATTGTTGGAATATGTTAGATATGGATTATCTACCTTGGATAAATGTATTCCTACAGATTTAATGGCTATTTTGGGGATTATTTCAAGAACCCTTGGGGGTTGAATTCGGTTAATTGGGGATTTTCCGATTGATGTTGTTGTAATTTTGAATTGTGGATTCCTATGGGATTATTGATATCATTGAAAGTGTTTTGATGGTTTGAAATACTCATCTTGGAGTTGGTTTCGATATATTCGAGTTTGGATATTGTTGTATCGATGTTTGAGTCGGTTATGATCGTATTTGATTCGTGTAATGATCGAATTATTGGTAATTGTGTTATTCAAGATTGTTCGAGCGACCGACATTTCATTTAGGAGGTTGTTCGTGGACGGACATTCTTCATCGGTGTTGAGTAAGTTAATTCTTACTCGGTTAAAAGGATATTCATTCCTTTTGTTGTTGATTATTCATAATCATAACTCATTCATCATGGTATTAATCATATTGAGACTTGTAATTGTCGAATAATCATTTCATTCACGAGGAACGACGGTTTCAAACCATTTCATTGGGTTATCAATCACGTCACTATTATTTTCATCTCGGTGAGTCATTCTTGGCATTGTCGAATTATTATTCGTTGATATTCATTGTGGTCATTTTCGTTCATATGACCTTCTGGGTTCATATTGCGTGGCCGGGTGTGGCTGTGTGGAATTTTTAGTCGGGCACACGATGGTCATGTATTGGGTTCACCGATGTTGCTACCCAAAATATTATCCGGAGATAGATATTGCTGGAATGGATGGATAACAAACAAGATGCGAGAACACTTCCGTGGGAGATAATAAATAACACAGGATTTGTCGGGGTTGTTAGTCCCGGGCTTGAATGCTCTCGCGAGATGTTATTAATACGAATATTCAGGGATACAAGTATTAATGTTAGAATTCTATTACAGTGAGTGTAACGATTCTAGTTATCTAAGCTTGTGAGCGTGTAGATTGTCGGAAGAACCAGATTTGATGCTCTGTGAGTTCTTGTAACAACGTTGATGAGCTTGTGACGGTGGTGAGAGGTCGATCGCCTCTCACGGCGTGGACAAGCTGTTGGATTGAGCTCCAGGGCTTGTGAACCTGACCTATGGAGACTTCTTGCCTCTGCCGACCGTCTTCCGGTTGAGAGGTGCTGAGAGAGAAATCCTAAGATAGATTCCGGTGAGGAAGCCGGGAGCCTGAGATTATGGATGTTTGTATGTATTTTCTCTGTACTTAATGGAGAATCTGTGAGCTGAATGAGGAATGTCTAAACTGAATGCGGAACCCTTTTCCAGTAGACGGAGGTCCTCTATATATAGCACTTGGACCTGCTGGGCGATCGCCTATGCTGTATTATAATAAGCAGGCGATCGTCTTTTAGCACATGGGCTTGTCCCTCCAAAGTCTGCAGGAGTTGCTGGCAGTCAATCGTGTGGTCCAATGAGAGGCCTGCACGCGTCCGAGTCGCTGTCACGGACGGCCCCACCTTGTACCTTTCGGCGGGCTTGTCGATAGGTGATAAGGTGGCGCCAGGCTGTGGTCAACGATCCGGGAATCGCGGCGGCTGTCGCTGATCTGCACATGGGAGTTGCTCTGAGACTTGATCTTCGTGGTCTCGGACGGACGATGGTTTCAGTAGGTGGTGTAGGACGATCGTCTTAGGTTGGATATCAGAGACGGTCGCTAAACGCCAAAGGGCGATCGCCTTGGGAGTCGATCGCTAGATATCTGAAGATGATCTGGTATCTTTGCTTTAGGCGAGTCCGCCATAGCTTAACTGGTTGTATACTCGGTCGCTCGGCCCTATAGTCGATCGCCTGTCTAGATGAATAAATCTTGACACAACAATTGCCCCCCAGCTTGCTCCTATGTTGGAAACGTGTGGTGAGGTGGTTCTGCTGGCGATCGCTGAATTATGGCGAGTGTCTTTGCATTTGACTGAACTGGCGATCGTCATTGAGCCGATCGGAACTGAATTTGGACGATCTGGTTGGCCGCTAAACTGCGCGGGAAATGGCAACGGGCATGGAAAAGTCTCCGCACCCGTGTCGGGCTTCTGTTGGAGGATATCAACGGTCATTAATAACTCCTCGTGTGACGCGTCCTTGAAAAGACGCGTACGCGGGTCTCGAGGGAGTCAATACATGCGACGGCCGCACTTTCGACCCCTGAGATTCTCCTTATTTGCAAACGAGTCCCTGTCATCTCCTATAAAAGGGTGTAGTGTTGCAGTGTTCATTCTTTACGCGCATTTACTGGAGAAAGAAGGACTTGCTGAAGATTTTTCTGAAGATCTTATTGCCGATCGTCGATCAATCTCATGTTAGAGTAAGAAAAATCCTTTTCTCCTTTCTTTCCTTGAGAATGGCTGGAACATCATCATCACATGGAGTGGGCTCCAGTTCCGCCGCCGGGACGTCGACTGTCCGGGTAGGACCTTCTTCCGACTTCCATCTGGAGACGGCCGCTGAGGCCATTCGGGCGCTGGAATTGATCTTGCTGAAGTCGAGGCTTTATTCAATGAGGCTGATGTCGCTAAAGAGGTGGCCGCTGAAGACAGACGATCGCAGATGGAGAGAGATCTGGCGATTAGGGCCCACTGGGAGCAGCATAGTGCTTTCGGTCGGGCCTATCTGGCTTTTGCTGGGATTATGGAGAAGTTGGCTGGTCCGATTCCCAGATTCGATTTCCGGGATTATTCGATCGCCTACCCTTATCAGCTTGCCAAACGATCGCAGTACCGGGCTGCACAGCGATCTTTGTGGTCGCTTGGCCAAATCCGGAGTTCGGCTACCAGGAAAGATCTGGCCGTCTGGAGGACGAGGTTCCACGTTCCTTCGGATGTGGAAATAATTGCGCCGGCGGAGAATGAGCATGCCGATCAACCCCCGATGGGTATGGTCGCCGTGAATGAGGTGATCATGGAGGCCGGGCTACGCTTCCCTCTGTCTTTTGCTGTCTCCCACTTGCTGGCCGCTTGGAATGTGGCGCCACTTCAGTTGACGCCGAACGCTTGGCTCCAGATAATCTGCACTCTCACTCTCTTCGGCGGTCACCGCCTGTATCGCCTCCCATCGCCGTCGGAGATGAACCATTTGTTCAAGCTGACGGCTCAGAAAGGGTCGGTCGGAGGTTACCATATTCAGGGCCGATCTGGTAGGGTAATCCTCGGAGTCCCGAATAAGGCGCGGGGCGACCCGTCGAAGTGGTTCTGGGTCGCCGGCGCGTGGAGGGCTTCGGCGAGCGACAAACCTTCGGGCGAGCTGGAGATCCCCACTGAGTTTCGGGAGAGGAATGTCGGTAAGGGTTTAGACTCTCCCTTCGTTCGGATGTGTTCTGAACTGATCTAATTTTATTTCGGTTTTGCAGGTTTTCATATCCCGATGATCGAGGAGCTGCCCTTTGACTTCCTAGTTGTCTGGGAGCGGATACGGAGCTTGTCGGATGACGACCTTGACGCTAACCGGATCAATAAGGAGAGTCGTTGGTTGTCGGCTCGGCTGTTCCGCTTCCCGAGACATCTCTCGGTGCCAGGTATGAGTTTTTGCGACCTTCACTTTCTGGGCGATCGTCTTATTTGAGGAAAATACCTAACTGTTGATCGATCATCCTAACTGCAGAGGTTCGCTTTCCTCGCTTTTTGGAGCCCCCGCCGGAGATCGCCATGTCGAATCCTGGAGTTCTGGGCCGTCTCCACCACAAGAAGTCGTCTCGGGCTCCACCTGTCGCGCTGCCAATTATTCCGGAGGCGGAGCCTCGCGTGGAGCCGATTGTGGCTGAAGAGAGAGCTCCGGAGGAGGGGCTTCGAATGAATCGCAAAAGGCCGAGGCCGGAAGAGGCTTCGGTTCCTGCTCCTGCCAACGAGGTGCCGATCGCTGCTTCTCCGATCACCGTTCTTTCTCCGGAGAGCAAGCCGCCCTCTGCGGCTTTTTTGCGAGAGATGGCGATCGCTGAGGCCGAGACTCCTCGTGGGAAGCCATATTTTGGCCGCGATCCTGAAAGAGCCGAGAGGTAAGCTTAGCTTGCTGAGTTGACACTGGATATTCGCGTAGGGGAAGTGTTAACTTTTTGTGTTTCTGATGCAGGATCCGTAGAGCTGATCACACTTGTCCGCCGATGGTGTTGGATTTCTTAGCGAGCCGATCTCCTCGCCAGTCCTGTGACATCCCGCAATACGTCAACAAGGCCGCTTCTCCTCTACCGAAGGGCTGGACGACCGATCTAGATGCGATCGCTCGTCAGCGATCGGGGAGTACGATGCAGGATGTTCTCGCCCTTTCTCTCCAGACGGCGACCATGGCTGTCCAGGCTGCGCAGGAGTTTGAGGGGCGACCTTCCACTATACGCCTGCAGGCGGATCTCGAGGCGGCTCGGAGAGAGAACGCCGAGTTCGCCAACAAGATCGTGGCAATGGAGAAGGACTCTTTGGAGGCGGCCAAGCGGGCGAGCCAAGAGCTTGAGCTGGCGAGGAAGGAAGCCGAGATGTCTCGTCTGACGCTTGACCGATTCCGGGACAGGATGACGAATGCCGTCCGGGCGCAGAAGGTTGCTGAGGAGGAGGCCGATCGTCACAAGGTGACGATCGCTCGGTTGACTGGCGAGTTGGCGGAGTCGAGGGAGAAGGTAGCTGCGAGGGAGGCCGAGCTCCAAGGGTCGCAACAGGCGATGGCGGAGTTGAAAAGAGTGGTAGAGGCGACCAAGGCTGATCCCTTTCAAAACTTGGAGTTTGTCAGCGAGTTCGCCTATTATATGGCGTTCGCCGACTCGATCCGAGCAGCTAATAAGGGAGGTTTGGAGGTCGGGCCTCTTGCTGAGAACTTCAAGGCGTATGCATTGGAGCATCCTCTCCATTCAGCTTTCTCCTTGCCGATCTTGGATCTTGCGGATATCGGCGTGGACCTGAGCTGGTATCCGACTCCGGCGAACCTCGTTCATCCTGATGATCCGGAGGACGGGGAGGCCACTCCGGAAACTGGGGAAGGGTTGCAGGTCGAGCCGACGGCTGAAGGCGAAGGCCAGGCGGGGGCCTGAGGCTCTTCACTCTTGCTTGTTTGTTTTAGCTTTTTGTCTCGTAGTTTCGTAGTTTTCTCTTTGTAGCATTTTGGCCTTCGGGCGACCATGTATTTTGAACCTTCAAACAATGAAATGAATGTTTGATTTTCTGGATTTATCACTTGAATGATTGCTATTTTTGAGTCTTTGTTTGACTTTGTACAAATGTGTGAGGAGAGATCGTTGCGAGGGTAGTCCCAAATGAATTGATAAACTCATAAAGATAACTTTTACAACAAATTCGATCACTGCACAACCTCTTTCTAATGGCGATCTCTGAAAAATGGCGATCTCCGTATGTGGTTGAATAGGGACGATCGTCGTTTAGGTAGTCCGCACTCTTCCCCCTTGTTTTTATTCACTTAGTGAAAATAAGGGGATGAAAATAATTCGTTGAGTGAGCGGTCTTTGATTTTGTCGAATACTCGAGGACGGTCGTCCGTCTTGAGGAACCATGCACGATCGCGGAGTTCGACGGACCGACTCCATGACCGTGTCTTGTGCGCGAAGACGTTGAGTGTCTCGTGACTCATTTTATTGTGAGGGTCCTCTATTAGGCTGCGCCTCGCCTCATATTTAAACGAAGGGCGTGCGGTCTTGGTCTAGAGGAGTCCTTTCGCGGAGCGTCGTCGGATTAATCAACTCCATTTCCGCGGATTGATAGCTCTGCTTCCACCTCGGCCCGCCATGAAGATGGCGAACCTCGACGGCGTACGTTGAGACGGGGGTAGTGACGCGTCGCATTGTCCGGGTTCACCAAATTAAATGATGAACCTTTGAGGGCGGGCGATCGTGTCCACTGATTAGTTTTGGAGGGCCCTCAGACTACGCCGGCCTCGTATTCAAACGAAGGGCGAGCGATCTTATCCCAAAGGGACCTTGCATGGCCTAAACAGTCGGTTCCATCGACCATCAGGACCATGGCTGCACTCTTCTACCTCGGATCGTCATGTAGATGCTGACCTTCGACGGTGTACGTTGTGTGGGGTAGGAGATCTCGTGCCTTTAGTCCATCACGTTAGATGGTGAACTGTAGATGACGAACGAGTCCTCCAGTTTCTTCAATGAGGAGGGAGATCGGGGAGACTTCCGAGGTTCCCTTCTCTTGATTGAAGCATGTAGAGACGATCGCCGAGGTTGATCTAGGGGTCGGCTCGTACGAGATTCCCAACCTGTTTGTGTTCGACTCGGACAATCGTGTATAGAGATTGATAGGGGCTTCTGCTAAGCCAATAAGCTGTCCAACTTGCCCTCCTCGAACAATCTCCAGAGCTGTTTGAGGAGGTCGCGGCATTGGTTGGTGCTGTGGCCGGGACTCTTATGGTAGGCACAATATTGATTGTTGTCCAGGTGATCGTGGTCCCTTATCGCCTTTGGCTTGTTTAGCGGTTCGTGCCCCTTGATGGCATAGAAAATGTGGGCCGGAGTTCGGTTGAACATATGGAGGAGATGGGCCTCCATGTCCTCGAAGGCCTTGAGATCTCTGGGTGGCTTGGCGATCGCCTTCTTTGTTTTGGCGGTCGCCTTCTTCTGGACAGGAGGTGGCGTTTCCTCGCCTAGGTGGAGGGTGAGTAGCCTTTGCCTGGCCAGAAAGTCGGCAGCCTTAGCGCGGAAGATCGCGTAGGTTGGGGGAATATCCTTGGTGAGATGTCTAAACATGGGTGAATGACCGTAGAATCCCCCCAGGACCGAATAGAGAGCGAGCTCGTCACTGACGGGTTCGTCGGTGAGGATGATTTCGTCTACTCGGTCGATGTAATCTGCGTCGGTTTCGTCTTTCCCCTGCCTGATTTTCGTCACGCGGTGGGGGCCTTCTGGTCTGGCGACCTTGGTGGCGAAGTATGACGTGAAGTCATTCGCTAGTTTCTCAAAGTAGATGATCGATCGTGGTGGTAGTGAGGCGTACCACCTATGGGCCAGCTCGCCCAATGTTAACGGGAAGATCCGGCACTTGGTTGCATCAGATGCCCCACATCCAGTCATGTAGATTCGGAATTTACTCAGGTGGATTTCGGGGTCTGATCTCCCTTCATACAGAGGTGTTTTGGGAGGAGCGATCGTTGGTTGCACGGGGGCAAGCTCGATGTGGACCGCGAGTGGCTCGGTCGGTCCGGTGATCTTTCTGCTGTCGCTTGCCCCAGTGTCCAAGAGTGCTTTCATCTCGTCGAGTCAAGGCTGCATAGCGCCATCGCGTGCCCGGCCGCCGCGCTCGGGCCGGAGCGGGAGCCGAGGCGATCGAGTACTGATCCCCTGGCGATCGGGGCGGAAGTCAGGCGGCTGACCTGTGTTCGGCTGTGAGTTGGGTAGGCTGAACTCCTGGTGACGAATTCGGATTCCGTCCTTTCGTGGTTGGAACCAGAATGCCCCGGTCGCCAGGATGGGTCACGCCCCAAGCGATTGAATACGGATCTGTCCGGTCGTGCGAGAGCCTTTTCTCGCGAATTGGGGCTTTCTGACGATCGCTCACCCAGTAGCCCGTTGAACTTCCGTTTTCCCCTGCGGCGGACGATCGGCGGAGTTATTGCGGGCGACGCGCATGCTCTAAGTCGCTCCTCTAGGATGGCCATAGCCTCCTCGATCTTTTCCTTGGTTTGGAACTGGTCGAGTGAGAGGTTGGGGCCATCTCTCAGGTGCGGGATCGAGAGTCTCGCATTGCCGCGGCTTCCCCCGGTCGTCGACTGGGGTTCGGATTGAGCCGGGATATGGTGTCCGGCAGTTCAGAGGGTGGCTCTCTTCGATGTACCGGTGGACGTCATGATTCTGAAGGTTTTCTTTGAAGCGCAGTGAGTGTCACTTCAAGTATATGCCCCGAGAACAGTGAGTGTTCTTCGGGACGGTAGGAATGAAAAATGAAGGTATAGAAAAGGGCCCCCTTCCTCTAGCGCCAATTGTTGCTACCCAAAATATTATCCGGAGATAGATATTGCTGGAATGGATGGATAACAAACAAGATGCGAGAACACTTCCGTGGGAGATAATAAATAACACAGGATTTGCCGGGGTTGTTAGTCCCGGGCTTGAATGCTCTCGCGAGATGTTATTAATACGAATATTCAGGGATACAAGTATTAATGTTAGAATTCTATTACAGTGAGTGTAACGATTCTAGTTATCTAAGCTTGTGAGCGTGTAGATTGCCGGAAGAACCAGATTTGATGCTCTGTGAGTTCTTGTAACAACGTTGATGAGCTTGTGACGGTGGTGAGAGGTCGATCGCCTCTCACGGCGTGGACAAGCTGTTGGATTGAGCTCCAGGGCTTGTGAACCTGACCTATGGAGACTTCTTGCCTCTGCCGACCGTCTTCCGGTTGAGAGGTGCTGAGAGAGAAATCCTAAGATAGATTCCGGTGAGGAAGCCGGGAGCCTGAGATTATGGATGTTTGTATGTATTTTCTCTGTACTTAATGGAGAATCTGTGAGCTGAATGAGGAATATCTAAACTGAATGCGGAACCCTTTTCCAGTAGACAGAGGTCCTCTATATATAACACTTGGACCTGCTGGGCGATCGCCTTTGCTGTATTATAATAAGCGGGCGATCGTCTTTTAGCACATGGGCTTGTCCCTCCAAAGTCTGCAGGAGTTGCTGGCAGTCAATCGTGCGGTCCAATGAGAGGCCTGCATGCGTCCGAGTCGCTGTCACGGACGGCCCCACCTTGTACCTTTCGGCGGGCTTGTCGGTAGGTGATAAGGTGGCGCCAGGCTGTGGTCAATGATCCGGGAATCGCGGCGGCTGTCGCGGATCTGCACATGGGAGCTGCTCTGAGACTTGATCTTTGTGGTCTCGGACGGACGATGGTTTCAGTAGGTGGTGTAGGACGATCGTCTTAGGTCGGATATCAGAGACGGTCGCTAAACGCCAAAGGGCGATCGCCTTGGGAGTCGATCGCTAGATATCTGAAGATGATCTGGTATCTTTGCTTTAGGCGAGTCCGCCATAACTTAACTGGTTGTGTACTCGGTCGCTCGGCCCTATAGTCGATCGCCTGTCTAGATGAATAAATCTTGACACAACAACCGATACATTGGACCGTGCACACGGTAAAGCTTAACTCCGTGAGACTAATTAGGTACAAGGACGGGTGTGTCCGGTCATTCGTCTTGTACACTTGCACAGAACATTACGGGCGTACTATGATACTCCTCTTCAGCGTAATTCATAATTAAGGATATTTCATAATTTCAGATATATCATGATTGTGTATTTTCAACCCTTGAGGATTGTTGTTCTGTGTAACTGACCCCGTTGGGGGATTTTGTTTTCAGGTCACGGCAAGGCAAAGGCACGAGAAGATCATGTCGACGGCGAAGAGTCCCAGTGATACTAGTAGGGGGCCCCAGTCATTCCTGTTATTCAGTCATTTCAGTCATTTTTGTCATTTGTATTTTTTTTTCCGCTGCAAATTCCGTTTGAAATGTTTATTTATTCAGGGTGGTGTATTTTATCTCCATATAAAATATACTAGTATTCTGTATTGTCCTGGTGTTTTGTACTTAAACTCCTCATCGGAGTATTTGATAATATAATGTGGTTCGGTACTACAATTATATTATTTGATTCATCAGTTTTCAATCGCCTGGTGGGTCCCAGTCGGGGGTCCACGGCACTGTAATATCCGCCTAGTTTGGGGTGTTACAGAGTTGGTATCGGAGAGTGGTTTTGAATACTACCTTCTGAGTCATGTCTCATTTGAAATCATCGTCATCGGACTAGTATCATTGGACTTTCACGTCACGTGTGACCTGTGCAAATGCCGAGCCAATCAGACCGAGAACTGTAAGATTTCTAATGCCATGGTATAATTTCTGGCAATAAGAATCATTCATTCATAATTCATCAGTTAGCAATCCTCAATCATCATTTTCATTTTGACCAGGACGGTCATGTTAACTCATTGATCACTCAAGTCATTTCATTACTCGGTTGTTGATCTGGAAGATCATATCATTAATCTTGTTAACTTGTTCAAGATAACCATTTCAATAATTTCATCAGATAATCATGTCACCTCAGTTAATCATTCATGTAATCACTGTGTTAGTGCGTATATGCTCATTTCCATCATCTCATGTCATAATCACAACGTGATATTCATGCGGGAAATATAATCATCATGTGACTTTCCTACTTCAGTATGGAGAGGGCAAGAAGAGGACGTGGAGGACGAGGCCGTGGAGCGGGTCGAATCCCGAGAGCTCGTGTGAATACACGTGCAAACGCGAGAAATAATGCTAATTCATCGAGCAGCGACGCTGCCACTCATTCACCTGGACGCGATCATTCACTATCGGGGAGTCGTACCCGGGACACATCTCAGTCAGAAGGTGTTCGGGTTGACCCACTCGCTTTTATGCAGGGTATGATGGCCCAAATGACGCAGATGGCACAACTTATGGAGACGATGCACAACTCAGTAAATCGAAATCAACAGGCTCCTCCGCCGCCACCCCAGAGGCAAGAGAGGAATGTGAGCAGTATCATCGTCGACATCTCTCCCCAAAGGCCACCTACTTTTGAGGGCTCGTCTGAGCCGGCGAATATTGTCCATTGGCTCGAACATTTCGAGAAGTTATTTGCGATGGTAGAGTGTCCCGAAGGACATAAAGTTTCAGTTGCGTCTTACTACCTGGGTAAGAGCGCTCATTCTTGGTGGTTATCGTTGAAACCCACTGAAGGATCATGTACTTGGGATCAGTTCAAGACTCTCATGAGGGAGAGGAATTATCCGGCCCCACTCAGAGAGGCCAAGCTATCAGAATTACTCACACCCGACCCCTCAGCAGACGAGGATGTTCTCGCCATTGCCGAGAAATTTCAGGAACTTCTTCCGTTCGCCTCATCTATCATTCATTCCGAGGCAGATAAGATTAAGTATTTCAGCAAGAGGCTGAAACCCCGTATGAGACTACAGTTACTTAATCATAATTGCACCACGTTGGCCGAATTCATTGAGAAAGCTCTTACCTATGAGCTTACAGCTAAGGAAATTGCTAAGCAAAGAACCTTCGTCCGCTAACAAGAAATCGAAGAATCGTAATCGATCCAAGGCGGTCGACAACCTTCAAGAAACCTCGTGCGGCTCGCTTTTACGAGCGACCTCTGTGACGTCTAAACCCGCGAATCTCGACCACGAGCGGCCGCGGCCATCACTGCTTTTAATCGTGGAGAACCGGGTCACGTCGACCAAATGTCCGAGGCAGACTATCACGTGTCATAAGCGTGGATTGCCGGGCATAAGGCCCGTTTTTCCGTAGGGACTCCAAACCTACTCGACGTCATCTCGTGCCCCTAAGCCACTGCTCGTAATCAAAGCCACTCAATCGGGCTGTTTAAAACGCAGCGAGGCGACTAAAGGTGGAGCCTATAGCCGCCAGACGGAGCGTCCGGGTCGGACTAGCAAGCCCCGGATTTATGATATGAAGAAGACCGATGATCCAGAGGCCCGAATGATCTCAGGTACACTCGATATTCTATCTCAACCTGTGTGTACCCTTTTTGATACTGGTGCATCGCATTCATTCATTTCCGAGTCATGTTTGAGTAGACTACGTCTGGGTAGTGCTACTAGTTGTGAGCCTTATGTCATTGGTCTACCTGATGGTAGACGAATCATCGGAAATCGTGAGATTCAGAATTGTCCGATTCAGCTTCATGGTCGTGCATGGCCAGCGGACTTGATCGTAGTAGATTTTCCGAGAGACGACGTCATCTTGGGTATTGATTGGATAGATCGTCATGATGCCATCATTAGTGTCCGTAAGCGTATGATCACTATCATTTCAGACGATGGGGTTGAATGTGTGTTTCAGGGAGGTAATCCCGGCTGTTCTGGTAAGGTCATTAATTTGATGAAACCAGTGAGATTACTCAATCAGGGGTGTGTTGGTTATTGGTGCTATATGACCAAAACTGAGAAATCATCAGTAATGTTGACGGACATTCCGGTAGTTAGGGAATATGCCGATGTTTTTCCAGACGAGTTACCTGGTTTGCCTCCACAGAGGGATGTGGAATTCACGATTGAGTTGGAGCCTGGTACGTCCCCGATATCAAAGGCACCATACCGGATGGCCCCGACCGAAATGCAGGAATTAAAGAACCAACTTGAGGAGTTGTTCGAGAAGGGTTATATTCGACCGAGTGCGTCCCCGTGGGGAGCACCAGTGTTATTTGTCAAGAAGAAGGATGGTTCTTTTCGCTTGTGTATTGATTATCGAGAGTTGAATAGGGTGACAATCAAGAATAAGTATCCCTTACCCCGTATTGATGATCTCTTAGATCAACTCCAGGGAGCTTCAGTATTTTCCAAGATCGACTTAAGATCTGATATCATCAGTTGCGGATTCGAGAGTCGGATATCGCGAGGATGGCATTTCGAACACGCTATGGTCATTATGAGTTTGTGGTTATGCCGTTTGGATTGACTAATGCACCTGCGGTATTCATGGAGTTAATGAATCGGGTTTTCATCGAATTTTTAGATCAGTTTGTTGTTGTCTTCATCGATGATATTTTGATTTATTCTCGTGATCGGGAGGAACACGAGTTTCACCTTCATCAAGTGCTCGACGTGTTGAGACGAGAACAACTTTATGGGAAGTTTTCCAAATGTGAGTTCTGGATGTCCGAAGTGACGTTTCTCGGACACGTAATTTCATCAGATAGAGTTCGGGTCGATCCTCAGAAGACGGAGGCTATTCGAGATTGGCTACCTCCGAAGAATGTTAAGGAAATCCGAAGTTTCCTCGGATTAGCGGGTTATTATCGGCGATTTGTGGAGGGATTTTCTAGAATCGCTCAACCTTTGACGAACCTTTTGCGAAAGGATAAGAAATACACGTGGTCCGATGCGTGTCAACGGAGTTTTGAGGAACTCAAGAGCCGGTTAATGTCAGCACCTGTACTTTCCTTGCCGCAGGGGACGAAAGGATTTGTGGTTTATAGTGATGCATCCGGACAGGGTCTCGGATGTGTGCTCATGCAGAATGGAAAGGTTATTGCCTATGATTCACAGCAAGTGAGACCTTACGAGGTTAATTATACGACCCACGACCTGGAGCTAGCAGCCGTGGTGTTCGCTTTGAAAATCTGGCGTCATTACCTTTATGGCGTCACCTGTCAGATTTTCACCGATCACAAGAGTTTGAAGTATATATTTACTCAGAAGGAGTTAAATATGCGACAGAGGCGGTGGTTGGAACTAATCAAAGATTATGATATCGAGATCCTTTACCACCCGGGCAAGGCGAACGTTGTCGCCGACGTCTTGAGTCGTAAGTCCGTTCAGGAGCAGATGCTTGCCCGTTTAACAGTTCAGAAGGAGCTTCAGCAGGAATTCCTTAGACCCGAGATCGAGGTCTGGCTTCAGCGAGTTCAGGGACAGCTTTGTATGTTTGAGATCTCATCGTCACTTGAGGAGGCAATCAGAGAGAATCAGGGTTCGGACCCATCATTTTCGCGCATCCATGAGGATGTGGCTCAGGGGAAAGCCCCTGGATTCGTGGTCCACGAGGATGGACTTTTGAGATTTAAGAATCGGTTGTGCGTACCGGAGAATGACGAGTTGAAAAACTCGATTTTGAGAGAAGCTCATGCTACCCCTTATTCTGTTCATCCAGGGTCTAGCAAGATGTACAAAGACTTGAAACAAAATTACTGGTGGAGTAATATGAAGCGAGAAGTCGCGGAATTGGTTTCGAGATGCTTAACCTGTCAACAAGTTAAGATTGAACATCAGCGATCGGAGGGTATGCTGAAACCTCTCCCTATTCCAGAGTGGAAGTGGGAAGACATTTCTATGGATTTCATCACGAGTTTGCCGACGAGTCGTCGTGGCATGAATACGATCTGGGTGATTGTGGACCGCTTAACTAAATCAGCTCATTTTCTTGAGATTAAGGATACTTGGGGTCCCGAGAGACTTGCCCAGCTGTTCATCAAAGAGATAGTGAGACTACACGGTACTCCTAAAAGTATCGTTTCCGATCGTGATGGACGATTTTTGTCTCATTTTTGGAAGTCAGTTCATCGTGCTATGGGAACTCAGCTTAATCTCAGTACCGCCTTTCATCCTCAGTCCGACGGGCAATCATAGAGGACTATTCAGACATTAGAGGACATGTTGAGGGCATGCGTCCTAGATTGGAAAGACGATTGGGAAGCCCAACTACCATTGATCGAGTTCACGTATAATAATAGTTGGCATGCTTCGATCAAGATGGCACCTTACGAGGCCTTGTATGGTCGTCATTGTCGATCTCCGTTGTGTTGGGATGACTTATCAGAATCAATCGGCACCGAGCCTGATATGCTTATAGCCGCCCGTGAGAAGGTAGCTTTGATCAGAAGTCGTTTGTTGACCGCTCAGAGTCGACAGAAATCATATGCAGATAACCGTCGTCGACTATTAGAGTTTGAGACAGGTGACCACGTGTTGGTCAAGGTATCCCCGAGTCGTGGTATCTTCCGTTTTGGGAAGAGGGGAAAGTTGAGTCCGAGATTCATTGGACCGTTTGAGATTTTGGATCGAGTAGGCGAGTTAGCTTATCGATTGGCTTTACCTCCGGCGTTGAGACGAATTCATAATGTGTTTCACGTCTCTCAGTTGCGGAAGTATGTTGCCGACCCGAGTCACATACTTCAGTTCGACGAAATCGAGATCGCCGATGATCATTCATATGAGGAGCGTCCTATACGAGTTTTAGAGCGGCGAATCAAACAGTTGAGGAATAAGACGATTCCTTTGGTTAAAATTCAGTGGTCTAGACACGGAGTCGAAGAGGCTACTTGGGAAACCGAGGATAGTATGCGGGAGAGTTACCCTGAGTTGTTTGACCCTTAGTTTTGGGGCCGAAACTTTTTTAAGGGGGGGTGTATGTAATACCCGGTTGTAATTCAGTAATTATCATTCAGTATTTATCATTCAGTAATTTCACTCATTAATGATCATTTGTCACTCATATTCAATCATGGTATTCATCGTTCAGAGTAATTGTATCGTGTATCAACCGTCATTCATCACTAATCTAATTGGAGTTTCGTGCCGTGTTTATCATCATTGTCATTTTCGTTGTGGACTGTGCGTGAGGAGTAGCGCACGCTACGTACTCTTTTTAGCGTGCGCTAATTGAGTACAGGTAGCGCACGCTACCACTCAGCATTAGCGCACGCTAATGTTACCCTGGATGCAGTCCAAAGGTACTGGACTCCAGGTGAGTTATAAGTAGCGCACGCTACGAATGGTAAGTAGCGCGCGCTAGTGGGTTGTAGTAGCGCATGCTAATATTTGGTGTAGCGCGCGCTAAGGACGAATCAGGATTGAGTCCAGTGGCTACTGGACTGCATTGGATTAATTCATAGCGCACGCTATGAGTTGTTTTTAGCGTACGCAATCAATATTGAAGCGCACGCTAAATATTGGTTGTAGCACACGCTACCGAGATCAGATCAGAGGTCAGACGGTTTCTGGACTCCAGTACTGGGCATCAGATAACTCGTTAGCGCACGCTAACATTTGGGGTTAGCGCACGCCAATTGTACACCCGTAGCGCACGCTACCAAAGGTACGTAGCGCGCGCTACCATTGTCGGACAGTGGATACTGGACTACCCAAAACACCCGTTAGCGCACGCTAAGCATAGGGGGCTAGCGCGCGCTAAACTGGAATCACTATAAATTGGACAGTTAGCCCAGATTTCGGCATTTGTCATTTCTTCACTTCCTCTCTTCGGTTCCGGGCGATTTTGAGCGTTTTGGAGAGTATTCTTCGAGGTGTAATCATCAATCATCATCTTCAAGCGTATAATCCGGAGTAATCATCATTTCATCACCTTCAAACATCAAATCTAAGGTATTAATCTCTTGGATCTAGAATTTCGGATTTTGGGGTTTTTTCTTCCGATTTCTTCGTGTAAGCTTGGATTATTGTTGGAATATGTTAGATATGGATTATCTACCTTGGATAAATGTATTCCTACGGATTTAATTGCTATTTTGGGGATTATTTCAAGAACCCTTGGGGGTTAACTTCGGTTAATTGGGGATTTTCCGATTGATGTTGTTGTAATCTTGAATTGTGGATTCCTATGGGATTATTGATATCATTGAAAGTGTTTTGATGGTTTGAAATACTCATCTTGGAGTTGGTTTCGATATATTCGAGTTTGGATATTGTTGTATCGATGTTTGAGTCGGTTATGATCGTATTTGATTCGTGTAATAATCGAATTATTGGTAATTGTGTTATTCAAGGTTGTTCGAGCGACCGACATTTCATTTAGGACGTTGTTCGTGGACGGACATTCTTCATTGGTGTTGAGTAAGTTAATTCTTACTCGGTTAAAAGGATATTCATTCCTTTTGTTGTTGATTATTCATAATCATAACTCATTCATCATGGTATTAATCATATTGAGACTTGTAATTGTCGAATAATCATTTCATTCACCAGGAACGACGGTTCCAAACCATTTCATTGGGTTATCAATCACGTCACTATTATTTTCATCTCGGTGAGTCATTCTTGGCATTGTCGAATTATTATTCGTTGATATTCATTGTGGTCATTTTCGTTCATATGACCTTCTGGGTTCATATTGCGTGGCCGGGTGTGGCTGTGTGGAATTTTTAGTCGGGCACACGATGGTCATGTATTGGGTTCACCGATACATTGGACCGTGCACACGGTAAATCTTAACTCCGTGAGACTAATTAGGTACAAGGACGGGTGTGTCCGGTCATTCGTCTTGTACACTTGCACAGAACATTACGGGCGTACTATGATACTCCTCTTCAGCGTAATTCATAATTAAGGATATTTCATAATTTCAGATATATCATGATTGTGTATTTTCAACCCTTGAGGATTGTTGTTCTGTGTAACTGACCCCGTTGGGGGATTTTGTTTTCAGGTCACGACAAGGCAAAGGCACGAGAAGATCATGTCGACGGTGAAGAGTCCCAGTGATACTAGTAGGGACCCCCAGTCATTCCTGTTATTCAGTCATTTCAGTCATTTCTGTCATTTGTATATTTTTTTTCCGCTGCAAATTCCGTTTGAAATGTTTATTTATTCAAGGTGGTGTATTTTATCTCCATATAAAATATACTAGTATTCTGTATTGTCCTGGTGTTTTGTACTTAAACTCCTCATCGGAGTATTTGATAATATAATGTGGTTCGGTACTACAATTATATTATTTGATTCATCAGTTTTCAATCGCCTGGTGGGTCCCAGTCGGGGGTCCACGACACTGTAATATCCGCCTAGTTTGGGGTGTTACATTTAAAACTCACAAGCGTACAAATCGCTTTTGTAGGAAGCGACAAGTAACTCCGAGGTCGATCTCTAGAGGAGTTGGAAATGGTTTGAAGTTCGATTATGTTTAGCAAATAGTCAAATTGACAAAAGTATAGCAAATTAAAACACGGTGAATGATTCGATTGAGATGAAAGTTCGTAAAACAAGTGCGGAAAATTAAATTAATCGAAGCGTTAAAAACACCGAATTAAAGGTTGGATTTCTAGAGAATACAATTATGAGAATGATATGGGAGTTTAGAATCACCGACACACACGTTATCAATTATTAGTTTCGATACTCAAAGAATTTATGGTTTGCAATTACCGATTGCTCACAATTAAAAGAAAACCCGTTTGATGGCGGAAAATTCTAAAAATCGCGATTGTTCTTTTTGAAAACAAGAGAAACTCCTTTGATGGGGATGAATCTCTACAAACTATCGACTAGCTAATACCTTTGATGGGGTAATTCGCTAAAAGATCGCGGAAAAATGGATAGAACATTCACAATCACTTGTATCGGGTCGTATGATGGCGAACACCGACAAAAACCCTCGATTTTGACAATAAGAACAACTATGAAAAATATTTTATGATCTAAATCATAAATTCTCTTGCGTCTAAATAATATTCGTGCACAAATATCATCAAGAACGCTGATAGATTACGAAGAACAAAGAAAGAGGAATAATCCCAAACTCATACCCGAAAAATCAATCAAAACTAACAACCAAGAACATGTGTGTGGTTCAATCTAAACACCCATATGATAAGATTAGCTACTCATGATCAATTCAACAATAATAGTAAAAATCATAGAATAAACATGGTAGAAATCTTCCCTTGCGAAATCGAAATCGAGGCCCGAGGAAGGTTTGATGTTATTCCTTCAAAAACTCATAAAATATTCATACAAGGAATGAAAATCACTCACAAATATCTCTATAGATATTTGAATACAAGAAAAAATGGAAAAACTGAGTTTAAATCCAGTGTTTTCGGCTTAGCGCGTGTTGTGTATTGGGTTTTCCTTTAAATACCCGTCAAAAAACGCAAAAAGTGCAGAAAATCGCATTTTATGCACAAACAGGGGTTGGATCGCGATTTGGGTGATGTGGATCGCGATCCGGGTGTTCAACGGAACAGGCTGCCTCGTGTTCTGAGTTCTGGATCGCGATCCGGGCGCGATCCGGACTGTGAGGTTATGGTCTAGAAGCCATATCTCCCTCAATACACCTCAGAATTTAGCGTATAATATACCGTTGAGAAACTGATTTCACGAGAAATCCATACATATATAAAACACCTCCTAATTCGAAGTAATGAATCTGTAAATTAGAAAATACGACCGGCATTGCTTCAATCTTCATCGTTTTAGGCCCCGTTCTTACTCTTGATCGTTATAAACTCTAATATTGGCCATAAAAGTGCATATTTCACCACAATCTTCGTTCGGCTACCTAAAAAATAAAAACACAACATACCACGTGTAAAAAGAGCAAAAACACTCAAAATCAAATGAAAGCGCGACTCGATAGAACGGAATGAGACGACCAAAAATCGACTCATCAATCGGCATATGATTTTTGTTGACTCTGAGTGGTCAACAAACGACTCCTGATCAAAGCTAACTTCTCGCGGGCAGCTATAAGCATATCGGGCTCAGTGCCGATTGATTCTGATAAGTCATCCCAGCATAAGGGAGATCGACAACGACGACCTTATAAGGCCTCGTAAGGCGCCATCTTAATCGAAGCATGCCAACTATTGTTGTACGTGAATTCGATCAATGGTAGTTGGGCTTCCAAATCATCTTTCCAATCGAGAACACATGCTCTCAACATGTCCTACAACGTCTGAATAGTTCTCTCTGATTGTCCGTCGGACTGAGGCTGAAAAGCTGTGCTGAAATTGAGTTGAGTTCCCATGGCACGATGAACAGATTTCCAAAAATGCGACACAAATCGCCCGTCACGATCCGAAATGATACTCTTAGGGGTACCGTGCAATCTCACGATCTCTTTAATGAATAACTGGGCAAGTCTCTCAGGACCCCACGTATCCTTAATCTCGAGGAAATGAACTGACTTAGTTAAACAGTCCACAACAACCCAAATTGTATTCATGCCACGACGACTCGCCGGAAAACTCGTGATGAAGTCCATTGAAATATCCTCCCACTTCCATTATGGGATAGGAAGCGGTTTCAGCATACCCGCCGGTCGCTGATGTTCTATCTTGATTTGATAGGTCAGACATCTTGAAACAAATTCTGCGACTTCTCGCTTCATATTACTCCACCAGTAATTCTGTTTCAAATCCTTGTACATCTTGCTAGACCCCTGATGAATAGAATAAGGAGTAGTATGGGCCTCTCTCAAAATCGAGTTTTTCAACTCGTCATCCGCTGGAACGCAAAGCCGGTTCTTGAATCGCAAAAGTCCATCCTCGTGGACCACAAATCCAGGGGATTTCCCCTGAGCCACATCCTCTCGAATGCGCAACAAAAACGGGTCTGAACCCTGTCTCACTCTGATTGCCTCCTCAAGTGGCGATGAAATCTCCAGCATACAAAGCTGTCCTTGCACTCGCTGTAACCAGACCTCGATCTCGGGTCTTAGGAATTCCTACTGAAGCTCCTTCTGAACTGTTAAATGAGCAAGCATTTGCTCCTGAACGGACTTACGGCTCAAGGCATCGGCGACAACATTCGCCTTACCCGGGTGATACTGAATCTCAATATCATAATCTTTAATCAGTTCTAACCACCATTTCTATCGCATATTTAACTCCTTCTTAGTAAATATATACTTCAAACTCTTATGATCGGTGAAAATCTGACACGTGATGCCATAAAGATAATGACGCCAAATCTTCAGCGCAAATACCATGGCTGCTAGCTCCAGGTTGTGGGTCAGATAGTTGACCTCGTAGGGCCTCAGTTTCCGTGAAACACAGGCAATCACTTTCCCGTTCTGCATTAATACACATCCGGACCTTGTCCGCACGCGTCATTATAAACCATGAATCCTTCTGTCCCTTGCGGTAAAAGAAAGAACAGGTGCTGAAATTAAACGACTCTTGAGCTCCTCAAAACTCTGCTGACACACGTCAGACCACGTGTATTTCTTATCCTTCCGCAAAAAGTTCGTCATATGTTGAGCGATTTTAGAAAACACTTCTACAAATCGCAGGTAATAGCCAGCTAATCCAAGAAAGCTTCGGATTTCCTTAACATTCTTCGGAAGTTGCCAATCTCGGATAGCCTCCGTCTTTTTAGGGTCGACACAAACTCCGTCTAATGAAATTACATGTCCTAGAAATGTCACCTCAGACATCCATAATTCACATTTGGAAAAATTTCCAAAGAGCTGCACTCGTCTCAACACGTCGAGAACCTGATGAAGGTGAAATTCATGTTCCTCTCGATCACGAGAATAAATCAAAATGTCATATATGAAAACAACCACGAACCGGTCTAAATAGTCGATGAAAACATGGTTCATCAATTCCATGAATACAGCAGGTGCGTTAGTTAACCCAAACGGCATCACCACAAACTCGTAATGACTATAGCGTGTTCGAAACGACATTCTAGCAATATCCGACCCTCGAATTCGCAACTGATGATACCCAGATCTCAAATCGATCTTGGAAAATACTGAAACTCCCTGAAGTTGATCCAAAAGATCATTGATGCGGGGTAGGGGATATTTATTATTGATCGTCACCCTGTCCAGCTCTCGATAATCAATGCACAAGCGAAATGAACCATCCTTCTTCTTGACAAATAACACTGGTGCTCCCCACGGGGACGCACTCGGTCGGATATAACCCTTCTCGGTCAGTTCCTCTAGTTGATTCTTCAGTTCCCGCATTTCGGTCGGGGCCATACAATATGGTGCTTTCGATATTGGAGATGTACCAGGCTCCAACTCAATCGTGAATTCCACATATCTCTGCGGAGGTAGCCCAGGTAACTCGTCTGGAAATACATCGGCGTATTCTCTTACTATCGGGATATCCGCCAATGACACTGACGATTTCTCGGTCTTGGTCATATAGCACCAATAACCAACACACCCATGATTGAGTAATTTCACTGCTTTCATCATATTGATAACCCTTCCGGAACAGCTGGGATTACTCCCCTGAAATACATACTCGACTCCATCGTCTGAAATAATAGTGACCATACGCTTACGGACACTAAGGATGGCATCGTGACGATCCATCCAATCAATACCCAAAATAACGTCGTCTCTAGGTAAATCTACCACGATCAGGTCTGTCAACCAATCACGGCCATGAAGCTGAATCGGACAATTCTTAATCTCACGATCTCCGATAATTCTTCTACCGTCAGGTAGTCCAATGATATAAGGTTCACAACTAGTAGCACTATCCAGATGAAGTCTACTCAAGCATGACTCGGAAATGAATGAATGCGATGCACCAGTATCAAAAAAGGGTACACAGAGGTTGAGATAAAATTTCGAGTGTACCTGAGATCATTCGGGCCTCTGGATCGTCGACTCTCTTCATCTCATAAATTCGGGGCTTGCCATCCCCGGAACCGGATGCTCCTGTCTGATAGCTGTGGGCTCCATCTTTGTTTGCTCCCATCGTCTTAAATGACGCGGACCGAGTGGCCTGATTCTAAACCACTAACTGCTTCGGGGACTGAGTGGCCGGAGTAGGTTTGGAGTCTCTTTGGCAGAAACGGGCCTTATGCCCAGCAATTCCACAGTTATTACACATGAGGGTTGGCTTCGGGTACTTAGTGCTGAAATGACCCTGTTCTCCACAATTGTAACAGGTGATGGCCGAACTGTCTGCTCAGGACTGAGATTTTGCAGGTTTAGGCGCCGTAGGAGGTCGCTCAGAAAAAGTAGAGCCCGCACGAGGCTTCTTGAAGGTTGCCTAACTGCCTTCGGACTGATTACGCTTCTTCGAATTCTTCCCAGAATTTGAAGTTTGATTCTTAGAAATTTCCTTAGCAGTAAGCTCATAAGTGTTGTGCGGCGATTTATACACCTCGATGGCGATCGGTATAAGGGCCGAAGCGACCGAGTCCACAACTAATCAAACTACGGCGAACTCGCATAGCGGAGATAACAATCCACCTTCGAGTATCTAGCGATCGACTTTCAAGGCGATTGCCTTTGGCACCTAGCGATCGACTCTGGTGCCCGAGTAAGGACGACCGTCCTATGTCACGAACAAGACCTTCGTCCGTCAAAGTCTACGAAGACTGGATCTCAAAGCAGCGCCCATGTGCAGATCCGCGAAAGGGGCCGCATAGTATGGATCGTTGACCACAGCCTGTCACCACCTACTCACCTACCGGCAAACCCGCCGAAAGGTACAAGGTGGGACCGCCCGTGACAGCGACTCAGACGCGTGCAGACTTCTCATTGGACCGCACAGCTAGCTGCCAGCAGATCCTGCGGACTTTAAGGGGACCAGCCCATGTGCTAAAAGACGATCGCCGGCTTATTATAATATGGCAGAGGCGATCGCCCGGCGTCTCCAAGTCCTATAAATAGAGAACCTCCAGCAACTGGAGAAAGGTTGGCAATTCATTACTAAAGGTTCCGAAATCTGTTCAGACATTCAGAGTATCATTCACGGAAATACATACAAACATATACACTCCTTCAGGCTCTCGGTTTCCTCTCTTGGATCTACCTCAGGATCCCTCTCTCAGCACCTTTCATCCAGAAGGCGGTCGGCAGAGGCAAGAACTCCTAGCAGCACAGATTCAACGAGACCCACAAGCCTAGGAACTCAAACATACAGCTAATACACACCGTGAGAGACTGTCGATTTCTCACGGTTGTTACAGCTCATCAACGTTGTTACAAGAACTCACAGAGCATCATATCTGGTTCTTTCGGCAATCTTCACGCTCTATAGCTAAGATAACTAGAATATTTACACTCATTGTAATAGCATTCTAACATTAATATTTGTACTCCAAAGTATTTGTATTAATAACATCTCGCGAGAGCATTCAAGCCTGGGACTATTAACCCCGACAAATCTTGTGTTATTTACCTTCTCTACGGAAGTTCTCTCGCACTTTGTTTGCTATCCATCCATTCCAGCAATATCTATCTCCAGATAATATTTTTGGTAGCAACAATTGGCGCTAGAGGAAGGGGATCTAAACCCTCATTTTTATTCCTACTGTCCCGAAGAACACTCACTGTTCTCGGGGCATATACTTGAAGTGACACTCACTGCGCTTCAAAGCAATCCTTCAGAACCATGACGTCCGCCACTACATCAAAGAGAGTCACTCTCCGAACCGCCGGACACCATATCCCGGCTCGATCCGAGCCCCAGCCGACGGCAGAGGGAAGTCGCGGCAACGCAAGACTCTCGATCCCGCACCTGAGGGGTGAACCCAGCCTCTCACTCGACCAGTTCCAAACCGCGGAACAGATCGAGGAGGCTATGGTCATCCTAAAGGAGCGACGGAGAGCATGCGCGGCGCCCGCAATAACTCCCTCGGCCATCCGCCACGTGGGCAAACAGAAGTTCAAGGGGCTACTGGGCGAGCGATCGTCAGAAAGCCCCCAGTCGCGAGAAAAGGCTCTCGCAAGGTCGGAAGGTTCCGTATTCAATCGCTTGGGAAGCGATCCATCATGGCGACCGGGGCATTCTGGCCCCAACCACGAGACGATGGAATCTGAGTCCGTCACCAGGAGTTCGGCCTACCCAACTCCCAGCCGAATACAAGTCAGTCGTCTGACTCCCACTCCGAATGCCAGGGGGTCAGTACTTGATCGCCTCGGCTCCCGCTCAAAACTCCTAGCCGCGAGCAGCCAAGCCGCGGCGATGGCCGCTATGCAATGCCAGCTCGATAAGATGAAAGCGCTCTTGGATACTGGGGCAAGCACCAGTAGAAGGATCATCGGACCGACCGAGCCACTCGCGGTCCACATCGAACTTGCCCCCATGCAACCAAGGATCGCTCCTCTCAAAACACCTCTGTACGAAGGGATATCGGACCCCGAAACCCACCTAAGCAAGTTCCGGATTTACATGACCGGGTGTGGGGCATCAGACGCGACCAAATGCCGAATCTTCCCGCTAACATTGGGCGAGCTGGCCAATAGGTGGTACGTCTCGCTACCACCGCGATCGATCATCTCCTTTGAGAAACTGGCGAGTGACTTCACGTCATACTTCACCGCCAAGGTCGCCAGACCCGAAGGCCCCCACCACATGATGAAAATCAGGCAGGGGGAAGACGTATCCGACGCAGATTACATCGACCGAGTAGATGAAATAGTCCTCACTGGCGAGCCCATCAGCAACGAGCTCGCTCTCTATTCGGTCCTGGGGGGATTCTACGGTCACTCACCCATGTTTAGACATCTCACGAAGGACATCCCCCCAACCTACGCGATTATCCGCACTAAAGTTGCCGACTTTCTAGCCAGGCATAGGCTACTCACCCTCCGCCTAGACGAGGGAACGCCACCTTTTGTCCGAAAGACGGCGATCGCTAAAACCAAGAAGGCGGTCGCCAAGCCATCCGGCGATCTCAGGGCCTTCGAGGATGTGGAAACCCATCTCCTCCACAAGTTCAACCGAACTCCGGCCCACATTTTCTACGCCATCAAGGGGCGCGAACCGCTGAACAAGCCAAAGGCAATAAGGGACCACAGTCACCTGGACCACAATCAGTATTGTGCCTACCACAAGAGTCCTGGCCACAACACCAACCAATGCCACGACCTCCTCAGACAACTCTGGAAATTGTTCGAGGAAGGCAAGTTGGACAGCTTATTGGCCTAGCCAGAGCCCCACCAATCTCCTAACACGATCGCCCGAGTCGAACGCGAACAGGCCGGAAAGCTCATACAAGCCAACCCCTCGATCAACCTCGGCGACCGTATCTACATGCTTCAATCAAGAGAAGGGAACTTCGGAAGTCTATCCCAGATTTCCCACCTCATTGAACAAAAGGCTACTGCCCGAGCAAATGCTTCAAACAAGAGGATGACTAGCTCGCCCCCAAAAGTTCGTCATCTAACATGATGGACCTAGGCAGCGATCACCTCCCCCAGCACAACGTATACCGTCGAGGATCGTCATCTGACATGATGGTCTGAGGAAGAAGAGTGCCGCCATGGTCGCGAAAATCGATGAAACCGACGATCCGTCCATGCAAGGTTCATTTGGGCTTCGATCGCTCGCCCTTCATTTAAATATGAGGCGAGTGTAGCCGAAGGTCTCTCCAAATCAAATCATAGGATTACTCGCTCGCTCTCTAAAGTTCGTCATCTACATGAAGAACTTAGGCAGGCGATCTCCTCCCTTTACACAACGTATACCGTCGAGGATCATCATCAGACTTGATGGTCTGAGGTAGAAGAGTGTCGCCATGGTCGTGGAGGACGATGGAACCGTTCTCTGTGCCCATGCAAGGTCCCTTTGGGCCACGATCACCCGCCCTTCGCTTAAATACAAGGCCGGCGTAGTCTGAGGGCCCTCCAAAACTAATCTGTGGACGTGTTCGCCCGCCCTCGGAGGCCCATCACTTAACGTGGTAGGGTCCTTTCCAGGCAATGCGACGCGACCCTCCCCCCGTCTCAACGTATACCGTCGAGGGTCGCCATCTTAATGGCGGGCCGAGGTAGAAGCAGAGATAACAAGCCGCGGACGTGGAGTTGATTAATCCGACGACGCCCCGCGCAAGGAATCTTCCAGACCAAGACCGCACGCCCTTCGTTTAAATACGAGGCGAGGCGCAGCCTTCGGAGGAACCTACCAATTAAGTGAGTCACGAGAACTTAGCCATCAAGACGGAATGTCACTCGTGCATAAGACACGGTCGTGGAGGTTGGTCCATCGAACTCCGCAATCGTGCACGGCTCCTCAAGACCGATATGGATGGCCTTTCGAGGATTCGACAAATTTGAAAACCGCTCACTCAACGATTTATTTTCGTACCCTTACTTTCACTAAGTGAACAAAAACAAGGGGGAAGAGTGCGGATCTATTTATACGACGATCGTCCCTATTCAATTACATATGGAGATCGGCATTATCCAGATGTCGGTGCAGTGATCGAATTTGTTGTAAAAGTTATCTATATGAGTTTATCAATTCACTCGGAACTACACTCGCAACAATATCTCCTCACACATCTGTACAAAGTCATATAAAGACTCAGAAAAGCAATCATTCAAGTAAAAAAATCGGAGAATCAAACATTCATTTCATTACTTGAAGTTTCAGAAGTACATACACGGTCGCCCGAAGGCCTAAGTACTACAAAGAGAAAGATACAAAATTACAAAGCAAAGAGCTAAAACTATAAGAACGAAGAGCCTCAGGCCCCTGCCTGGCCTTCGCCTTCAACCTCCGGCTCGGCCCGCGACCCTTTGCCAGCTTCCGGAGCGGTCTCTCCGCCCTCCGGAGCGTCAAGATGAACAAGGTTCGCCGGAGTCGGATACCAGCTCAAGTCCACGCCGATGTCTGCGAGATCCAAGATCGGCACGGAGAAGTCAGGATGAAGAGGGTGCTCCAACACATACGCCTTGAAGTTTTCGGCTAGAGGGCCGACCTCCAGTCCTCCCTTCTTAGCAGCTTGGAGCGAGTCAGCGAACGCCATATAATAGGCAAACTCACTGACGAACTCCACATTAAGAAAGGGATTGGCCTAGGTCGCCTCTAGCTTCCCTTTCAGCTCCGCCATCGCCTGCTGCGCGCCCTGGAGCTCGGCCTCCATTGCAGCTGTCTCTCCCCTCGACGCCGCCAGCTCGCTATTCAGCCGAGCGACAGTCACCTTCAGTTGATCGGCCTCCTTCTCAGCGGCCGCCTGCGACCGTATGGCATCTGTCATCCAGTCCCGAAATCGGTTGACCGTCGCCCGGGCTTGCTCGGCATCCTGTCTCGCCAGCTCAAGGTCATGACTCGCCCGCTTAGCTGCATCCAGGGAGTCCTTCTCCATTGCCACAATCCTATCGGCGAACTCGGCGTTCTCTTTCCGAGCCGCCTCGAGATCCGCCTGCAGACGAGTGGTGGAAAGACGCCCCTCGAACTCCTGCACAGTCTGGGCAGCCATCGTCGCCGCCTGGAGAGAGAGCGAAAGCAGCCTGCATTGTATTCCCGGATCGCTGACGAGCGATCGCATCTAAGTCGGTCGTCCAGGCCTTCGGCAGAGCGGAAACGGCCCGGTTGACGTATAATGGGATATCACAGGCCTGGCGAGGATATCGGCTCGCTAAGAAATCCAACACCATCGGCGGACAAGATGGGTTAGTGCTACGGATCCTACATCAAATCAACAAAAGTTAGCACATCTCCCATGCAAATGAAGAAATCTAACACACAAACAAGCAAAGTTTACCTCTAGGCTCTCTCAGGATCGCGGCCTAAGTATGGTTTCCCGCGATGGGTCTCAGCCTCGGCGATCGCCATCTCCCGTAAGAAAACCGCAGAGGGCGTAGGCTCATTCACCGGAGGAACAACGGTGATCGGAGGCGCAGCGATCAGCACCTCACTGGCAGGGGCAGAAACTGGAGTCTCTCCCAACCTCTGCCGTTTGCGATTCGTTCGGAGCCCCTCCTCCCGAACTTCCTCCTCAGCCATGATCGGCTCTATGCGAGGCCCCACCTCCGGAATAAGAGGTAACGCCACATGAGGAGCTCGAGATGACTTCTTTTGGCGAAGGCGGCCCAAAACTCTAGGGTTCGACATAGCTATCTCCGGTGGGGGCTCCAAGAAGCGAGGAAAGCGGACTTCTGCAATAAAGAACAATCAAACCACGGTCAGACACACTCTCCAAGCAGGACAATCACCAAGCAATTGGAGATCGCGGAAACTCATACCTGAGACCGAGAGATGACGTGGAAAGCTGAATAGCCGAGCTGATAGCCAACGGCTCTCCTTGTTGATTCAGCAAGCGTCTAGGTCGTTGTCCGGCAAACTCCGTATCCGCTCCCAGACAACCAAAAAGTCGAAAGAAAGCTCGTCGATCGTCGGAATATGGAAACCTGCAAAAGGAAAACCAAATTAGATCAGTTCAGAACATATCCGAACGAAGGGAGGGAGAGTCAGAACCCTTACCCGGATTCCTCTCCCGAAAGCCAATGGGAATATTCGACTCGTCCATAGGATTGTTGCTCGCCAATGCCTTCCATGAACCGCCGACCCAGAACCACTTCGCCGGGTCGCCCCGCACCTTGTTCGGGACTCCAAGGATCACCCGACCGGATCGGCCTTGAATATGATAGCCTCCGACCGACCCTTTCTGAGCCGTCAGCTTGAACAGGTGGTTCATCTCCAACGGTGAAGGAAGGTGGTACAGTCGGTGACCGCCGAACAAGGTAAGAGTGCAAATGATCTAGAGCCAGTCATTCGGCGTCAACTGGAGCAGCGCCACGTTCCAAGCAGCCAGCAGATGGGAGATGGAGGACGACAAAGGGAACCGCAGTCCGGCCTCCATGATTGCTTCGTTCACGGCGACCATGCCCTCCGGGGGCTGATCGGCCCGTTCATTCTCGGCCGGCACAAAAAGATCCACATCTGAAGGGACATGGAACCTCGTCCTCCAGACGGCCAGGTCCTTCCTGGTCGCCGAGCTTCTTATCTGGCCAAGGGACCATAGAGATCGCTGCGCAGCCCGAAATAGCGATCGCCTAGGAGGTTGATAAGGATGAGCGATCGAATACTCCCAGTAATTGAATTTAGGGGACGGACCAGCCAACCTCTCCATGATTTCCGCGAAGGCCAAATAGGCCCGGCCAAAAGCATTGTGCTGCTCCCAGTAGGCCCTCACCGCCGAATCTCTCTCCGTCTGCGACCGTCTTGGCTCAACCGCCGCCTCCCTAGCGACGTCGGCCTCATTAAATAGCGCCTCGACTTCTGTGGGGTCAATACCGGCGCGGATAGCCTCGGAGGCCGTCTCCAGATAGAATTCTGCGGAGGGTCCTTCCCGAACATTAGATGTCCCTGCGACGGAGGAGGTGCCCATTCCAGACGACGAAGATGCTCCAGACATTCTCGAAACTAAGAAGAGGAGAAAATGAGTATCTTTCTTACCAAGGATCGAGTCGATCGACGATCAGCAGTCGAAATCTCCAGAAAAATCTTCAGCAAAAGTCTTCTTCTCCGATAAAGCGCATAAGGGTCTAAACACTACAACCCGGCCCCCTTTTATAGGAGAAAGCAGGGACTTCCGTGTAATTAAGGAGAATATCAGGGGCCGAAGTGTAACCGTCGCTATTAAATGACTCCCTTGAAACCCGCGATGCATCGTTTCGAGGGCACGTCAGACGAGGAGTCGCAGCTAACCGTCGGTATCCCCCAACAGGAACCCGGCACGTGCCCCGGAGACTTTTCTGCGTCCATTATCGTTTCCCGCTCATTTCAGCAACCGACCAGGTCATCCAAGTACAAACCAATCCACTCAAAGACGATCGCCAGTTCCGTAAAATACAGAGTCGCTCGTCATAATTCAGCGATCGCCAACAGAACCACCTCACCCCACGTTTCCAACATCGGAGCGAGCTGGGGGGCAACTGTTGTGCGGCGATTTGTACGCCTCGACTGCGATCGGTATAAGGGCCGAAGCGACCAAGTCCACAACCAATCAAACTACGACGAACTCGCCTAAGCGGAGATAACAGTCCACCTTCGAGTATCTAGCGATCGACTTTCAAGGCGATCGCCTTTAGCACCTAGCGATCGACTCTGGTGCCCGAGTAAGGACGATTGTCCTATGCCACGAACAAGACATTCGTCCGTCAAAGTCTACGAAGACTGGATCTCAAAGCAGCGCCCATGTGCAGATCCGCGAAAGGCGCCGCATAGCATGGATCATTGACCACAGCCTGTCACCACCTATTCACCTACCGGCAAACCCGCCGAAAGGTACAAGGTGGGACCGCCCGTGACAGCGACTCAGACGCGTGCAGACTTCTCATTGGACCGCACAGCTGGCTGCCAGCAGCTCCTGCGGACTTTAAGGGGACTAGCCCATGTGCTAAAAGACGATCGCCCGCTTATTATAATTAGACGTGCTGCCGGGCCGGAACCGCCGGTTTCGGGCCTCGAACCGGCGGTCCTCGGTTCCCAAAACAAGGGACCGAGCCCGGCCCGTAAACTTGCCCGGCCTCCGTCTGCTAGAAACTCCGGCCCAGAGGCCGGAGCTAAAACCGGCAGTCCGGCCGGGCCGCTTGATTTTTTTTTTTTTTATTATTATTTTTATTTTATTCTTGTATATTTATTACTTTTATGAATAGAAAATGATAATTCTTAATGTTTTGATTTTTTTAAATATTTAAAAACTCATTAAATTGTTGAAAAATGAATAAGGAAAATTATAACAAATAAGTTTGCATTAAGAAAGAGGAAAATTACAAATGAATAAGGACACAATAATTTTGCAAATAAATAAGGACAATAATTTTGCATTAAAAATGAGGAAAAGTACAACAAACAAGTTAAGCACAATTTAAGAAGTTTTACACTTGAATTCTTGAAATGAAAAAATAATAATAATAAAGGACTTGAGCTCTCTACTCCACATCCGATCGATCCGTCTCGGTGAAGGCTTCATCTTCGCTCTCATTTGCATCGTCCCATTCCGGTTCTTGAGCTCTAAGGTCGGCCCTACACCAATCATCGAGCAACATGGTAGCTTCAATGTTCGCCGGCTTCATCCTTGATCTTCTTTGATCTAGCATAAGTCCTCCGATGCTAAAGGCTTGTTCTACGGACACGGTGGATGCCGGACGGCAAATAACTCCTTTGCAATGATGGAGAGTATTGGGTACTCCTCTCTCTTCGACCACCACTTTAACACATCGATCGACGGACCACTATCTTCAACACCAAATACAAAACGAGTTTGCAAGAACATATCTAATTCACTATTACCTTGCCCCATTGGAAGTTCATTGCTTCTATTTTGCATCATTCCATGCATTTGTTGAACTAAAGGATCACTTTCATTCATCTCAAAAGGAAAATCACATGAAGGCATCATAGATGAAGGCATTGTAGAAGAAGGAAACTCACTACCATGTTTTAATCTATATTCTTGAAAAATAGATCTCAAACTCCTATCAAGATCTATCTTGATTTGTGGCACGGAAGGAAGATCAAAGAAGACCCTTCACCATCAATTACAACATCACTCAAGTCCATTTGAGCAAAAGCATCATAATAAATACCAAGCATTTGACAAACACCATCATACTTCCATTTAGGATCTAAGCACTTAGCAAGTAAGAAAACCATAGGAATCTCCCTAAAATACTTGAGCCATTTTTTAACCATAAAATAAATCACACCTTGCATGTTTGGCCTACTAAAACAACTCTTAAAAGACAAGGCAATATACATGCAATGTTCCAACACTTTAACGGAAGTACAATAATAAACACCCGATAATTGTTTAGTAGCATTATGAAAAACTTTTAACAAACAATACAAATCCATACATGAATCCCAATGACTCTCATTAAGAACTAATTGCATGTTTGAGAACTCTTTCCTAAAAAAATCGCATAAATAACTCTTATACTCTAGTGTACTATTAATCATCTCATAAGTAGAGTTCCAACGATGAGATACATCTAATTTGAAACAAGTATAAACAATACCCTTTGCACGACAATATTTTTGCCATTTTTTCCCCAATGTTTTTGATTTGTGCAAATACTTAACGGCATTTTTAATAGGAACAACGGAATCTTGAAAAATACTAAGCGCATCTTGAACACATAAATTTAAAATATGACAAATGCATCTAGAATGAAAATATTTTCCTTCAAATGATGGTGCACATGCTTCAACAAGTTCCGGAATACTAGCGGTGTTCGCCGATGCATTATCAAAACCAACGGAAAATACCTTGTTAACCAAACAATACTCATTTAAAACCGTAATAATAATTAAAGCAATATTTTGAGCCGTGTGAGGCTCTTCAAACTCCCTAAAGGCAATCAAACGTTTTTGCATAATCCATTTGCATCAATCCAATGACAAGTAATTCCCATGTAACTATTTTTATTATAAGCATCGGTCCAAACATCGGCACAAATAGAAACTTTTTGAGACAAACGAACTAAATATTTCATTAAATCTTGTTTTTTGTCAAAGCATTGTCTCCTAATTCTCTCAAGCATTTGAGTTCTAGCTACCTTGCTAACATTAGGCCCCAAACCATCTTTATAAGAAGCTTCATACGTTATTCTATCCGCATAATTAAAAGGTTGTTTTTCCATGGCACAATATCTAGCACAAGCATCTTCATATCGATTTTTTCAAATTTAAATAAAGCGGAAGAAGACATACCCGTCGCGAATTTGAACTAGTAGTACCTCGAATTTGCGTTTGAGTAGTAGATATTCCATACTCGAATGGATGAAACCCCTCCATGTGCCTTTGTAGTGTTCCGTAGCCTCCCTTCTCGATCCATTTGTAGTGCTTTGTGCAATAGTTGCAATAAGCAATGAATCTCTTTCGACCATCGGATAAAGGAGGTTCTCCTTCGTTGATAGGAGCCAATTCTCTTTTAAAATGTTTAACGAAGATTTCGGACTTGAGAGGCTTAGGCTTACTTGTTGGCGGAGGAGGAGGTTGGTTTTGTTCGTCTTCTTCGTGCTCTTCGTCCTCTTCATGTTCATCATCATTTGTTGAGCCACGAAATTCGTATCCGTGCTCTCCATCGTATGAACCATTTCTTCAAATCGGACATCTTCTTCGGCTTGAATTCGTTCGGACTTGTCTAGAAATGTCCTCCGCCAAATCGGCCCTTCTAGGCCTTTGAGTTTGAGGTTGAAAATTTCCTCCTCCACTTCGTTGGCCAAGTTCAATGGCCTTGCCCTTGCCCTTGTTAGTGTTGTTCTTTGAGGTAGACATAGAGATAGTAAATAGAGAGTATAGTAGAGAGAGTAGAGAGTGAATTTTAGAGAGAATTAGAGTGTGATTTTTGGTGAATTTTGAGTTTGGAAGTTGTTGTATTTATTGTGGGTTTATGTAGGGAAAAGGGGGTATTAATGGGGAAGTTTGGGGGTGGGGAAGGGGGCCAACGGCTCTAAAAGGGACATAGCCGTTGGCAATTGGCGTGATCACTCACCGGACTGCTTGCCATTTTTACGAATTAGCCGTTAGGCCCGTCGGTCGGGCCCGGCCCGCCGGGCCGATGCAAACCGACGGGCCTTTTAGGACCGGGCTGAACCGCCGGTCCGCGGTTCCAATTCCCCCGACCCTAGCCCGGCCCTAGCTTTTCGGTCCCGGTCCGGTTCGGGCCCGTTGACCGGCGGTCCCGGGCTAAAACCGTTGACTTAGGGCCGGTTTAGGGCCAAAACCGGCGGGCCTAAAAGCCCAGGTACGTCTAATTATAATATGGCAGAGGCGATCGACCAGCGTCTCCAAGTCCTATAAATAGAGAACCTCCAGCAACTGGATAAAGGTTGGCAATTCATTCCTAAAGGTTCCCAAATCTGTTCAGACATTCAAAGTATCATTCACGGAAATACATACAAACATATACACTCCTTCAGGCTCTCGGTTTCCTCTCTTGGATCTACCTCAGGATCCATCTCTCAGCACCTCTCATCCAGAAGACGGTCGGCAGAGGCACGAACTCCTTGCAGCACAGATTTAACGAGACCCACAAGCCTAGGAACTCAAACATACAGCTAATACACACCGTGAGAGACTGTCAATTTCTCACGGTTGTTACAGCTCATCAACATTGTTACAAGAACTCACAGATCATCATATCTAGTTCTTCCGGCAATCTTCACGCTCTATATCTAAGATAACTAGAATCTTTACACTCATTGTAATAGCATTCTAATATTAATATTTGTACTCCAAAGTATTTGTATTAATAACATCTCGCGAGAGCATTCAAGCCCGGGACTAACAACCTCGGCAAATCTTGTGTTATTTACCTTATCTACGGAAGTGCTCTCGCACTTTGTTTGCTATCCATCCATTCCAGCAATATCTATCTCCGGATAATATTTTGGGTAGCAACAATAAGCAAGAGCTTTCTCGATGAATTCGGACAGAGTGGTACAATGATGATTAAGAAATTGTAGCCGCATACGAGGTTTCAACCTCTTACTGAAGTACTTTATCTTATCCGTCTCAGAGTGGATAATAGATGAGGCGAATGGAAGTAGCTCCTGAAATTTCTCGGCAATGGCGAGAACATCTTTTTCCGTTGAGGGGTCGGGACTGAGTAACTCCGACAGCTTGGCATCCCTGAGTGGGGCCGGATAATATCTTTCCATCATGAGAGTCTTGAACTGGTCCCACGTGCAAGATCCGTCGGTGGGCTTCAAAGATAGCCACCTAGAGTGAGCGCTCTTACCCAGATAGTAAGCCGCAACTGAGACTTTGTGCCCTTCGGGACACTTCACCATAGAAAATAACTTCTCCAAATGTTCAAGCCAGTGAATAATGTCCGCCGGCTCAGATGAGCCCGCGAAGGTAGGTGGCCTCTGGCGAGAGATGTCGTTGATGATACTGCTCACACTCCTCTCTTGCCTCTGAGGTGGCGGCGGATGGGCTTGTTGAGCCTGAATGGCTGAGTTCTGCATCGTCTCCATCAGACGTATCATCTGAGTCATTTGGGCCATCATGCCCTGCATAAAAGCGAGAGGGTCAACTCGGACACCTTCTGATTGGGCTATGTGCCGGGTACGACTTCTTGACGGTGAATGATTATCTCCAGGTGAGTGGATGGCAGCGTCGCTGCTTGTTGAATTGACATTATTCCTCGCATTCGCACGAGTATTCATTCGAGCTCCCGGGTTTCGGACCGCAACGCGGCCTCTTCCCATACGTCCTCTGCCAGCTCGATCCATACTGAAGGTAGGGAACACATGATAATTATAGATCTCGCATGAATATCACATTATGATTAGGTTATGAAATGATAATAATGAGCATACGCGCTCTAACACAATGATTGCATGAAGGATCAACTGAGGTGACATGATTATCTGATGAAATTCCCGAAATGATTATCTTGAACAAGTTAACAAGATTGATAATACGATCCATGAGATCGACAACTGAACAATGAGATTAACTGAGTGATGAATGAATTAACATGATCGACATGATCAAAAATGAAAATGATGATTGAGGGTTGTTGACTGATGAATGATGAATGATGAATGATGAATGAGTGATTCTTATTGCCAGAAATTATATCATGGCGTCAGAAATCATACCGCTTCCTTGGTCTGAGGGGCTTGGCGCTTGCACAGGTCACACGTGACGTGAAAGTCCAATGATACTAGTCTGATGAACGATGATTTCAAATGAGACATGACTCGGAAGGTAGTATTCAAAACCACGCTCCGATACCAACTCTGTAACACACCAAACTAGGCGGATATTACAGTGCCGTGGACCCCCGACTGGGACCCACCAGGTGAATGAAATTTAGTGAATTAAATAATAAAAATGTAGTACCGAACCACATTATAATACCGATTACTCCGACAGGGAGTTTTTAAGTACAACACACCCAGGAAATACAGAATACATGTATATTTCATATGAAGATAAAATATACAACACTGAATGAAATGAAATCCAAACGGACCGCAGATTGAGTCCTCGACTCATACCCATAAAGTTCAAACATGCCTTAGATGTGGTGGCACAGGGCACAATAGAAAGACTTGCAATAGATGTGAAAGCGACATATACCCGATGCCTGCCGTAAAGTTCAAACATGCCTTAGATGTGAAAGCGACATATACCTGATGCCTGCTGCGATATCAACTTCCAATATGCATTGTGTTCCTGCGCCAGAGAATCGTGCGTGATGATGATACTCTCCTCGAGTATAATGCGGAGAACAACCCAATGTCCGCTCGAGGACTCTGGAGACATATTCCAGATGGTCAACACCTGGATTGTTCAAAAAGTACAATGTTAGCACAATAGTACACGAATAACTAATACAAATAAATAACAAAACATGCAATAAATTATCACCTCGCGTAACTCCCACCAAGGGCGATGATCGCCCAAAAATGGTCTCAGACCGTGAACATGGCTAATCAAGAAATCGAGATCATCATCGTCAATACTCAATGAACCTCCTCTCCTATTGGAGTTATTCCATACATTGATACACGTAGTTTAATATAAAATAATTTTGTCAGTAACGAAGCACTCAATTAATTTGGAATAAATTTATTAATATTTTTTCATTACCAAGAAGCTCGTATGAACCAAAACCGTTTGAGCGGCCCAATCATCGAGCCATCGCACGCCAACAAATCCGGGATCAAAATGTAGGATCCCCATATATGCATCCAGATGCTGGATATCATTTAAATTTCAAATAATTTAAACATTTTCAATAACTACACGTTTCAATAAGAGATTACGTACATATAAATTGAAAGACTTACTTCTGCATCTATCAATTTGGATCCGTCATGTAGCATAAAAAACCAGGAGGCACTAGCTCCGCATGCAGCACCAACATTGACACTACAATTTACTTTTTGTTTAAGTACGGATAATTTTAGTAAATAATATTGAATTTACAATTTAACTCACCTCTCTCCGCTGTCTAACCACCTGCTATACGCGTCCTCATCCAAGTCCTTCCTCTTTCGAACTACAGTGGTCGAGAAGGGGGAATGCGGTCTGTATGGCCTATACTGCAGACTGAGCAAATGATTAATAGAAGAGTACTCAAGCGGGATAGGGATCAGATCCGCATTGGAAGAGGATGGTCGAGACCTAGGGGCAATCTCTGGTGGTGTGACCAACGTCTCAGCAGGAAGAACCAGGGGGGTAACTGTCGGGACTGAGGCTCCATCAGCATGATGATCGAGACTTTGAGTGCGCTCTACCGGGACCGAGGCTCCATCAGAATGAGCACCGAGACTCGGAGTGTGCTCTACCGGGACTGATGCTCCACTAGGGCTAGGGACACCCTCAGTCTGCTCGGCGGGACACGACGCTCCATCCACACGAGTCTCTATCGGAAACGATGATCTGCCAGCGTCGGGGACTCTTTCAGTCTACTCGGGGGGAATAGGCGCTCCGTCAAATCGAGGCTCTGTCGAAATCGAGGCATGAGAAGGAAAATCGCGCATAAAATCACTAATACCTCTAAAGTCCCATGACAGCGTATCAAGAGGAGCAGACTGGCCCACTACCTCATCAATATGTCGACATATCTCCTTGACACTCTTGCCCACTGCGTAATCAACATATGGATGCATCTTCTCTACCGCTGAATCAATATATGTACGTATATGGGTGAAAAGAGTATCAAAATCAGTAATCGGTGCAGTCTCCTGAGTACCCCGTGCCGAAGAAGATGCAGTCTGGTGAGGACCCCGTATCGGAGAACTATGGAGCGGCAAATCAATATGCACAGGCTCACGAGGCTCTGCTGATGACTCACGTCCATGAGTAAGATATAGAGGGTCAGAAATAACCGGACCAGATGTCCCACTGCCGGACAATACGCTCTCCAGCTAGATCACCGACAGAAGCATCACCATCACGAGCCCTCCCCTTTCCCTTCCCCTTCCCCCTCCCCCCACCCTTCTTGCATAGGGCCATCCTGTGCGTATACTACACCCTCTCGCTCGCAGCATCACTGTGTCGGAGATAACACCTCAAAACAATCAATCTAAATACAATTCAATGAATCATTTTCAGTAATTGTTACCTTAAATATCTACAAGAGTATTTACGTATTGAAAACCTATAATTGATTACCTCATCATCAAAGAATGTGGTAAAATCAACATGACCCAGCTTCTTCAACTTCCAGTGTGTACAACGAGGTCGCTGGATGAAAGAAGCTCCGAGCATGGTCCCACATTTGGAGCCTAACGAAGGTATAGCCTCGCAAGTCTATATCTGAAAATAATAATTGAATCCCAACATAAGAAACAATAACAATATTTATTTTGAGTTTCAGTATATAATTAAGGTAATGAATGCGATGACATACCATAATAGCGTATATGTTACCATAAAAATGGTAACTCGGATCCAGACCAGCGGGGACCTCAGTGGGAATATCGCTCAAATACGTAACCAATATCTGATATGAATATAAGCTCAATGGAAAGCTCTCCCACAGAGTCTGGTCCTCAACCAATGTCCACAACCACCGGTCAGCAATACGCTTGCCACCATCAACACCGAATATCAAATAGCAGACGCACAACACCTTAGCGACCTTCAGCGCATCACCTGGATGCTCTCTAAAATATCCAGCAGCAAATCGATCACGAATATGGTCTAACATCTGCCCCCACGACTGAGAAACGGATACCGATCGTACACGCTTCCCTCCGGTGGAACATCGTCCCTGTGTACATCAAAGTCGGAGTCTCCGAATCGCAAGTCGGTGACTAACGCATACTCATATCTAGAAAATCAAATCAATCGATGACCGATCCTAAACCAAAACTCATTGGCCTGTGCATCCGGTCTAATCACCTCGTTCGAGAACAAGGCATGCAATGCGGCATTAGAGACAAACCCCTCCACTCCTCCCGGACAATGTGTCCAAGACACGACTCTCTTAACTCCCTAATAGTGTCATCACCTACACTCCGCAGCTAAGCAATGATCGTCTTAACAATCCCTAATCTAACATGCCCATTTATGGAGCATTTCGAACCCCGCATATTCGGCCTCTTCCAAACAACCTACCGATTCAAATATATCTTAATTTTAGCTTCCTACGGGTGTATTGAGATAATATGTAATCGGGAAAAGTAAGTAGACAATTCGAGTAACAGTGAAATTTATTCGATTTATTTCCATTGAGTTATTCAAATTCAACTTGATACATCCTAATTCAATTTCAATCATCTAATGCAATTCGAGACATCCTAATACAATCTGAGTCATCCTAATTCGAGTAGTTTATGTCAATTCGAATCATCCTAAATCAGTTTGCGTCATTCTAATTGTGAAAGGACATTAGTCTTCTAAATTAATTTGAGAAATCCTAATTGGTCAATTAGTCCAATTTGAGTAACTTATAAACTACATTCGAGTAAGACAAATAACTAAACGAAATAAACTAACTAAACGAAACAAACTAACTAAATTCGACACGATATCCATATCTATAACATTCCCAAATTCGAATTGAACCTCGAATACGAATTACCAAGGTTACATAAATAATCAATTCAACACGACATCAATTCAATCTATATCAATTCATACATAAAGAACACGATATCAACACACGATAAGTATTCGGGGTTGACTGACGCTACTTAATTCCCAAATTCATTTTTCTCTATTTAATTAATTTTTTTCACCATGTAAATCGAATGCAAATCTTATAATTTAAATGGAAATCGTGTAAATCGAATTCATGTAAATCAATTGCAAATCGTGTAAACCGAATTCGAGTAACGAGCCTATTCGAGTGACACAAAAATAAAGTCTTACCTGGTTCTCGGCAGCGGCAGCGACGGACTCGGAATCGGCATTACCGTCAGGGGCGCTATTCAGGGAATGCCTCAAATTCGGGGAAGGCGAATTCGACATCGAGAAGGAGGAAATAACTCAAATTCGTGAAACTCGGATTCGTGGACTCGTGGAACTCGGATTCGTGAAACTCGGATTCGTGAAACTCATTTTTTGTTCTCGTGAAACTCATTTTCTGCTCTTGGATGAAAAGAGGAAGACGACTCGAGTCGTCTGTTTTTAAAGAGTTACTCGTCACTTCGAGTAACTCGATTTTTCGGGCAATATAATCGTGTGATACGAATTCCATTCGGGTAATCAATTTCGTGTCACACGAAATAAAACTTCGGTGGCTCGAATTTCGTGTAACTCTAATTTGTGTGACCCGAGATACCGACAAGCATGTGGCCCTATTTTTAATTCGTGACTCGACTTCGTGTGGCCCGACGAGGTGTGACTCGAAATCAATTTCGGGTAACCCGATTGAACTCGTGTAACCCGAATTTTCAGACTCGTGTAACCCGAATTTTCTCTCATGTAATCCAAATTAACCCGAATTCTGTCGATCCGTATTGTGTAAGTTGAATTCGGGTTACACGACTCGCTATTACATGTTACCCGATTTTCAACCTTCCTCAATATTGTTTTTTTAAGTTGACTCGAAATTATATTACTCGAAATTACAATATATGACTCGAATTTGTTCGAGTAAAGGTCAATTTTGACAATTTGGGTATCAAAAGAGTTGTTGCTAAACCTGGGGCAAAAAAAATAATACTATATGAAAAAGGGCAAAACAAGCTATTTCCACTATTATTTTTGGATTTATTCTAAATGTATAAATAGTTGCCAACTTCCTAAAATATAGCACATGAGATCCCAAAGATTTAGTATGAGTTTTTTTTTTTTTTGGCTTCTTTTAAATTTTAAATTTAACATTCCATTCATTTCCATTTGTTCCTTCATTTCAAATCCAATATCACAGTTCGGAGTGGCGAATCTATTTGCGGCCAAATCTACTGTTGTTGGCCTATGCATGTCGAAATCTAGCATGAATTGAAGGTGGACTGTGATCCATGTCGATTGGATGTTTCCGGTGTGATCCAGATGAGGCGTTGGGTGGTGAGATGGGGACGCCGAGTCTGAGGTGAGAAAAAGTGGAAGAATGGAATGTCGTGTTTGTTTTCTTCTTCTCTTCAATATTTTCTTTCTCACCGGATATGGCCATGGTGATCGTGATTTGAATGAATACAGTGCTTTTTTTAATGGTGTTTTTAATCAATACTAAAAAAGATAGTCTTTGCTTTGAAAATGATGCTTTTTGTATTTAAAAGTACAAGATCAAACTACTATTTATCTTTCGATTCCCTGCATAATTTGGGTGATCTTTTTTGAAAAGTGTTCCCAACGTGGTGACATATATTATGGTTTAATGTATTATGTGCATTTTATTTATTTCCACATTTTAGCACACAAATGGTGAATTTTTGATGAAGTGTTTTCCTACTTCTGTTTGAATGTGGTGACACATTCCATTTTAGATTTATTTAAGTACAATATATTTTTCTCCACATGTTATCTCGCACATGGTAACATTTAGAGTTATTTGTCACCAAAATGTTAGTAGTCAATGGTGATAATAGTTTGTCATTTTCCTCATGTTAGTATTTTCACGTATATGCATTGTTCCAGTGATATTTTGTTCAAAAATTTTCATTATTATGTTTGCATTTGGTAACATTTTGTGCAAATATTTTCATACTTTTGTGTGCATGTGGTGACACTTATTATTTCAAACTTATTTAGTTGCAATATGTTTGTTTTCAAATATTATCTCTTAGATGGTAACAGTTAAAGTTGTTTTGTCACCAGATTGTTAGTGTATAATGGTGGCAACAGTAATTCTCATCTGCGTATATAATGTTGCCAGAAGTATGTATTTGGGTTGGTTACATTTTCTGCAATTCGAACTTTGTAGCAGAAGTTATTGTCATACTTCGAATTGATGACATAGTTTAGTTTTTTGTAGGAGTTCGAGAACAATCTGAATTTTATGATGGGAAAAAGGAATGAAGACATCAAGAGATAAACGAAGAAAAGAACTAATATGAGATGACACCACTTTTTTTGATATTGATCGTGTCCAAGATTTAAGGGATTCAAATAATTAATATGGTCAACACTTCCCTCTTTTGTTGCTTCTAATTATTATGATAGTTTTATTTTTTTAATAATAATAATACTCTTTTACCCTTATTAAGAACGCTCCGTAGGAGTCATTTCAAGGAGCTAAACACGACCCAAAAAATACTAATTGAATATCCATAATCAACTTTTTCAACCATGGCTTTCTTAACGAATAATATTGCCAAACCATTTAGTCCTTCATGCAACACGGTCGATCAAATATTAGTTTCGATGGACTCGAGCTTAGAGAAACTTTAGAGCAATTTTAAATAAGGAAAATGATATTTTTAGCCTCTATTCTGCAAAATTATCGAACAACACCTTATGCTACAAACAATACATTTTCTGTCTTTCTACTATTGCACTGTTTATCAAATTATCTCTCCGCTCTTCTGTTAATTCTAAAAAAACAATGGACAATAATTATTTAAATCACTTTCAAGATCAATTTAAAATATCAGTTAAATGGTATAAATTTGAATCTTATAGACTTTGACTAATATGGAAAAATGATCATGAGTAATATCCCCCGTCACCCCCCCTCCCCCAAAGAAAAAAGAAAAAGAAACTAACGTCTAAAATGAACTAAATAAGTAGACCGTAATTCGAGCCGAGCTGTTCGCGAGCAGCTCAAACTCGAACTCGTTTATCAAGACTCAACTCGAGCTTGTCAACGAGTCGAGCTCGAACATAAAATAGGATCAATTATCTAAACGAGTCGTTTCGATTGGTAAAAAAAGTCTCGAGCTCGAGCTCGCGGGCTCGAATGACAACCTATAAATAAGTAATACTATGAGTTTAAATAGTTAGACAAAAACCAGTTTTCCAATTAGAAAAAGAAAAAACAGTTCTCGATATGGCCGGCTGAGCTTGTCCCTCTCTTGTCCCCTGTAACCAGGATCACTTGTGTTTAACTGCTGCAAATTCCGCCGACAAGCTTTTTACCTTCCCTTTCTCCGAAATTCATGAACTCTTAAAGAAATAGTAGTGCTCATTCACAACAAGCCCACACAAACAAAACCCTTCGACTATCCATCTATAAGAAACACCTTTATTTTTTTCGTTTCATCACCGCGAACAATTTTTTTTTCTTTTTTTTTTGGCTTTTGAATTATATCCAAGAAATCTCGATAATAGAAGCTTTATTCGAGCGATTTCGTTGCATATTGAGCAAAAAATAGAAATCGTGATGGCCCATGAAAGGGATTTGAACTTGAAGGCAACTGAGTTGAGATTGGGATTACCAGGCTCAGATGAATCCGAGAGCATGGTTTCTTCCGGTAAGAGTAACAAGCGAGCCTCGCCGGAGATGGAGGAGGAAAGTAGTGATGGATCTAAGAGCATTTCTGTCGGTTCCAGCGAGCATGAAACTGCTGGACCAGCTCCCAAGTAAGAATGAGCAAACTTCTTGAAAGTGAGAGAAACCATAAGGTTTTATTGGGTATTAATATTGTAACTAACGTGTTTGATGATTTGTCTGTGAGAGCAGGGCGCATATAGTTGGGTGGCCGCCGGTGAAATCCTACCGGAAAAACAATCTCCAGCAGAAGAAGACAGAAAATGAATGTGGGATGTATGTGAAAGTGAGCATGGATGGAGCACCTTATTTGAGAAAGATTGATCTGAAACTTTACAATGGATATCCAGAGCTGCTCAAGGCTTTGGAGAGCATGTTCAAGCTCACCATAGGTAAGGGATTATTTCTTGTCTTGTAGTCATTGAAGATACAATTGTTAGGGTTAATTGCAAATCAACATCCTTAACTTTTAGCCTAATTCCCAAAAAAAGACAAACTAGCCCTGATGGGGTACAAGGTCCATGCCTGCAGCTCATGATTTTATGCCGAGTCTAGTGTCAGGTTTTTTGCCCTCTCAAGGACTCGAACCCCGTACTTATAGGTTCAAATGTACAAGGAACATGTGTGCAACGGATGATTTTATGCCTATCTCAGTATTTTTTGCCCTCTCAAGGACTCGAACCCGGTACTTCTAGATTTAGGTAGACGTTCATGACAAGTCTAGCGTATTTTGACTAAAATATGACAATCACCATTTGAAAAACTAGCATGGTACATTTGTAGGATCCCATAAAAATGATTTCTAGACAACCAAAAATCATTTATGGGATCCCAGAATCAGTTTGTTAATGCAAGAAACATGTTTGGTCTAGAAACACACTTTCTGAATCTCGAAATGCACCGTCCCTTAGAAATGAAAGTAAGGAGTAAAATAGACAATTCAACCAAAACAGGCTAAGAGAACTCTTTCCATTTTCCTTCAAAAGATGGCTAAAAAACACGCCTTATGGTGAAATGGCCAAAAGTCCGCCCGAATCATCCCTAAAGAATGAAATTTTTTGTGATCTTTGGCTTAATCTTGTATTAATATTAGGGGTGTTCAAAAATATCCGATATCCGATATCCGATCCGAAATATCCGAAAATCCGAAGTTCCGGATATCCGAAGTTTGGATATCCGGAACTTCGGATTCGGATATCGGATAGTACTTTTCAGAAAAATCGGATATTCGGCTATCCGAAAAATCTTAAAATTTTTATTTTTTTATATTTTAAATAATATAAGGTATTCGGATATTCGGATATCCGATATCCATATCCGAAGTTTTTTTCGGATATTCGGATATCCGATATCCAAATTCGGATATTTTTTTTTCGAATATATGGATATCCGAACATAATTCATATTTTTTCCGGATATCGGATATCAAAATCTACTATCCGAATTTTCGGATATCCGAAATTGCGGATATCCGAAAGTCCGGATATCCGGTTTTGAACACCCCTAATTAATATTGTGCATGTTCTCATGTTACTATTGCTCTGGTTGTTTCATCAGGTGAATACTCTGAGAGGGAAGGCTATAAAGGATCAGAATATACACCTGCTTATGAAGATAAAGATGGCGACTTGATGCTTGTTGGAGATGTTCCATGGGAGTAAGTTCGAATACTCTCTCTCTCTCTCTCTCTCTCTCTCTCTAGAAACACAACAGTAGTTATGATTATTTTCTTGCAATGTGTCTTTGCAGAATGTTTATGTCATCTTGCAAGAGACTGAGAATCATGAGAAGGGCAGAAGCTAGAGGTGCTCTGTGAAGAACACCCGGTGTTTGTGTTAATGCAGTGTTCCATGTTTGAGAAAGAAAAGAAGAAGAAGATGATGATTATATCTCAGGAAGAGATTTATCGTATTTTACAGCTTGGTTTCTCGAAGTATCTTGAATTTTTTTTTTTCCGGAATTCGGTTTTGTGTTCGACATTTTCTTCTTCTTCTCCAGATCACCTCAATAGCTTATGGGGTTCAACTGGAAGACAGATATATAGTAGTTACAGTTTGCTTGATGAATGAATCATCCCGACATGAAAACCTTGGTGGTTTTTTCCAGATCCTATGATGTTGAATGTTTCTTTTTTCTTATAATGAACCCATAACCTCAAAAACACATACTTATAGTGTTGTTGATGTTACAGATATTTGTGTAAAAAAAAAAAAATTACATTTTCCTGGAAAATCAAATTTGGCACTTTAGTGACTATTCATTTTTTCTCCCCTTTAATGGTGATTTACATTACACACACACACACATATCGAGTGATTTATACTATATAGGCTTGATTGTAATTGAATTTATCAGAAACTAGCTGATTATTATTATGATCATCAAGACATCAACGTCACCTTAATCTCAATTATTTAGGGGTTGGTGTCTACTTAATATTGTCTATTTTAGTTTAACACCCTCAATTTATGTGAAAAACAAAATAGCAAAATTTTACGGCGGATGCATTTTCTATCGCAACATTTATACGAATCAGAAATGAGATGAAATTCCAAAATCATTATCTATCATTGCTTTTTTTTAGTTCTATATACCATGAGCCGACTCTCACCACCATAAATTTCGTAATCATGTAAATTAAGATGTGTCTTCTGGTTAGTCTGCCTATACGGGTAAATGGGCGACATGTTAGTGCATTGTTCGGCTTAACGCTGGATTAGATGCTTGGATCTAGTTGAGTTAGGTACGCCGACCCAGTTAAGTTCGCGGAACTTATCACTGGTAGTAGAATGGACTGTGAAGGAGACTGTAGCGGGTAAGCACAACTCATCAAGATATTATTGCTTGTCTAATGAGCTTATGGTAGAGGAAAACTAGTTGACATGCGTATGAGGTAAAGTCGGTTGCTAGTGTATAAGGAGCCTGGGGATATGGGCGTCGTGGGCTGCACCTGACAGTAGGCTCGTGAAAGAACCTCTCTCAATACCGTATGATTAAGGGACAAACTAATGTGGAAGTCGGTGGGCATGTTCTTTCGGGACCGATGAGTACGGGGAGTGAGCCATGTTTTAACGAGGGCACGATTAACGAGCGACTCAGGTCCAAGCTTCTAGGCAGAAGAGAACATGAATAAACTGATCCCACGCTGGAAGAAGAGGTGATCATTGGCGGATATGTATGGGACAATCGAGCATGGATTGCTTATGAGATCAAATGGTTTGAATGAGGGACACGCTTGTGTACAATAACACATGAATAAACGAAAGCAATTGAGGATTAATCGAGGAGTTTTGAGTCTTCGACATGGGAATGCAATGCAACGGACTACAAGAATGTAGTCGTTGTAGTATTCCTACTATATGAGTACAATATTATTCATTTGAGTACTTGTAAATTGCAACAACATCATTACATTCCTAGTATTCATAAATAGAGCCATATATGATATTGTTTGGTTCAATGATGAAATGTGATGAAATGATTAACAGACATTTGAACATCCCATATCATCAAAAATATTTTTTAAAAAAACTAAGCAGTAAATAATATCGGTTGAAAAGTTGTCTATTTAAAACTTAATGTTTATTAATTTTGCACATAAAATCAAATAATTAATTTTGCATTTGACGAAACATTTAACCAAATTACAGAATTGCCGAAAAAAGCTCCGCTGAAAAGTTTTAAATAAAAGAACTGCAAAAAACCAGCAAAACAAAATCACTTCCGTCGTACTCTTCAGTCGTTCCTAAAAACCGATTAAAATACTCCATCTACCAATTTTTGATTGAGACGGGTATAATACTACATATGTTCTCCTATAATTGCAACATCCGGACTTTCACGCTTGTCAATGCACAACTTTGACTATTAATATCTTTAATTCTTTATTTAAAAATTATAAAAAGTTGATATTTTGAAAATATATTTCGCGGTGAATCTAAGAAGGTCTCATATGACTATATTTTCTAAAATGTATGAATCACAAAAGATGGTCAAAAGACAATATATGAACAGTGTAATAATCAACACGTTGCAATAATAAGAGAACCGATGAAGAATATCACTATCTCTGTGAATATGATTTTTTTTCGGGCAATATTTGTGTTAATATATTAGCTGAGCTCACGGTCTTTCTTATTATATTATTAAAAGAGAATAGTACAGATGTATTGTGCTAATTAATCATTGTCCCAACTGATTTTAGCTGTAGATTAATTAATTAATTTAAATTTGGACCATATAGAAAGATAAAAAAAACATATTTTCTCTCGTAAAAACAAAAGAAAAAGCATGTCACTAAAGCAGATTAGCCACCATGCTTAAAAATAAAAAAAGATTTTTTTTTTACATCCAAGTGTTAATAAATTAATTAATATACTCTCTCTTTTATATTGATAACATTCAAAGTCATTGTACAATCATCGTGTTACCTTATTGACAGGCATAAGAAATAGTCACAATAATCAATATCTTTATTAATTTCCTTTTTTTTCCCCGATATTTGGTAAAAATAAATTAAATTTGAGTATTATTTTTGAATTTATTTAAAAAGTCATATTTAGTATACTATAAACTAATTTATAAGTTAACTTATTAAGATACTATTTAACATAGTATATCGATAAATCAGCTTATCAATCATCAACTAACTTATTAGTTAAACTGTCGAATACACGTACATTAATCGACGGGTATGGGTTGATGAGCATGGCTTCTACTGATACGGGATTGACGAGTCCAAGGGAAGAACACGAGGTGATGATCGACGTAAAGGGCCATGCAGCCCGCGATGCACATGCGGCTACATACTTGGGCGAGAAGATGGACACGAGGCTTGAAGTGACTTTGGTGGTCGGGCTCGGGATAACTTAGTTTATCAGGGTTTTTTTTGTATTATTTATTTAATAAAGGGTGCGACATGTGCAACCCTATGTTGCTTTGCGTTGTTCGTTTAGTATTTTCCTTAATCGGTAGTAGCCCAAACTTGTTTAAGGACGTTTTAGGGAGTAGCCTTTATTTACGTTGCTAGGGTTTGGCGGCTATATATACATCATATAGCTCGGTCGATTTGATAATTGAATACACACGTTGATTTTTGCTCTCTTTGAGTTCTAATTGTTTGACGCGTTTCAAACACAAATTCTTGATTATTATTCGACGCATTTTCGAATTCTAATCCGATCAATTCACAATAGGTCTTGGGAAGAGATCATCTTTGACGAGTTATAGGTCTAGCTCATTAGATCTTTCATTGCTTTCTGTTCGCCCGATCGGAAGCTGTTCTTGTTTAGCCGGAATCTTTGGATTCGTTCGTGGTGTTGTTCATCGGAGTGTTGTCCGGTTTCTTGTTCGTGAAGCTTACTTTCGTTCCGTTAAATCGCAATTCTCATCTGATCGTGACTCATATCTGATCGAGATTCGTATCAGTTCTCCTGTTGCTGTTTGTATAAATCGTGATTCACAACTGAGTGTGATTCATATCATATTTGTCCTCACACGTTTGGATTGACTTGTTCAAAGTTGTTGTGCGTTGTCCGAGCGTGATTCCTGTTTCCGCCGCATCCGACCACAATTCGTTGTTCGTTGCTGTTGTTTGTGATTGTTCGTTGCTGGTTGTGCCGTTCGACCGATCACTGTTTGTGTACTTGTTGATGTTCGTTCCTGCTGTAGCGACAGATTGTTGTTGTTCGTTACTGCTGTAGCGACGGGTTGTTGCCGTTCGTTATTGATGTAGCGACGGATTGTTGTTGTTCGTCACTGCTGTAGCGACGGGTTGTTGCTGTTAGTTGCTGACTATTGTTGTTCGATTCCATTTCGGCCGTTTGGTGTTATCTTTCGCTCGTGAATACTGCTTCCGCTTCGTTTCGATACAAGATTCGTATCATTAGTGGCATCGGAGCCCCGGTTCTTGATCTTTTGGCGTTATGGATTTCAACGATACTGATTTCTTGGCGAAACTTCGCGACGCGTTGCGTGACATATCGGAACAACGCGACTAGCGTTGGCAACCTAGGCGTGGTGATTATGAATGTCCTCCGCGCCATGTCGATGAATTCAAAGTTAACGAACTTCCGGAGTTTGTTGGCGGGACAGATCCTGAAGTTTACTTGGAATGGGAACGAAAGATTGATCTATGTTCGACTTTAAAGATCTTGATGATGGAAAACGTTGCAAGTATGCGATACTGAAGTTGGGTATGGGCGCTTCTTTTTGGTTCGAGGGAGTGAAAACGCAGAGGGATCGTGCAGGGAAAGAAAAGATTACTTCTTGGGACTCTTTGAAACGAAAACTTCGCAAAAGGTATGTGCCTACATCGCATAAATTGACCTTGTACCGTAAGATTGCCGATTTTGTGCAAGGAAAATTGAGTATTAGTGAATATGTTGATGAGTTAGAAAGTTTGGTTTTGATGGGAGAGTTAGAGGAGAATGAGGAACAAAAGATGTCTCGTTTTTTGCGTGGTTTGAATCGAAACATAGCAAATTCGGTGGAGTTGTACCCATACGCTGATTTTGATACCTTGTTTGGATTATGTTTGAAAATTGAGGCTCAAACTAGCCGAAGTTTGGAGGCTCGAATACGGAGTATAGCAAATCAAGCGGGTGGTCTAAACCCGAGTTTTCATCAAAATTCGGAACTACGAGTAGCGGTTCTAACTCGGCTACCAAAACCGTACCTACTGTAATATCCGCAATTTCGAATTTCGGTAATTTTCTTTTTTTCGGAAGAAGTTCGTTTTGACAACTCTATCATGACCGTTTCGTCATTCGGAGAATATTTAATTCTGCACTTTTTGTCATCCGAGTTCGTTTCGGTGCTGCTTTGTTGAGTTCCGTGCTTTTTAGCGACTTTTCCGCGCTTGAGTTCGGTTCTTGCGAATCTCGCTCAAACCGCTGCTTTGGGGTTTTTCGTAAGTTCATTTAACGTTGTTATACGTGTTGTGAGCTCCGGTTTGATTATTCGTTGTCGTATGGTGATTTTCGGGCATTTGGGCCATTTTCGTAAATTCCCAAAGTTTGGGGTAATTACCTTCCGTTGTCGAATTTCGAGCCTTCGGGTGGTCGGAATCGTGTGTCCTACTAGCTCTTAGATTCGTCTTTGTGAGTACTTCGTAACCGTATCTTCGGTTCGTATTCGTTCGGGTTTCGTGTCGCTTTTGTTGAATTCGGGATTACTAAACGACTTTTCTAAGTATGAGTTCGACTTTGTTAGATCACCATTAATTTTTGGTAACTCCAAAAATTCTGAATCTTTGCAATATTATAGAGCATCGAGTTAGCTTTCCAATGGTTCGAGCGGTGAGTCAATCGAGTCGGACGAGAGAGTTATGGTCGTTTTAGCTCACCCGCTCGTTATTGGCCGATCGCCGGCGAACTCGGCCGTGTCGTCCGACACGGCCCGTGCTGCACTCGTCCGGATAAGCCGAAGTCTCGCCTCGGGACCGACCGTGTTGCTGCACGGCCGAGCCGAACTCTTAGGATAAGCGGAACCGCGCCCAGAGGCCGGCCGTGTTCGGGACACGGTCCGAGTCAATGCCGGCGCGCCAGACAGGTCACTATCGGTAGGCCCCTCAGCGGCGCAACCGTGTCTAGCAGGACACGGTCGAGTCCCTGCTGGCCAGCTGCGCGCCACGACCGTGTCAGGCGGACACGGTCGAGTCTGTCAGCCTATTTAAGGCCCTGCAGACGTTTTTCTTGCCATTTTCACCTTCTTCTTCTCCTCTTCCGCAGCTGGGCGTGTTCTAAGCTTGAAGCCATGTTGTTTAACAACATATCCATGGAGTTCTTGAGGTTATATCATCAATAATCCGTCCGATATCATCCCTTGATCCAGCGAATCAAGGTTAGATCTTTAGAACCCTACTTTTGGTAAAATTGGGGGTTTTCGTGTTTTTGTCCGATTCGTTCCGTTTTGTTGATTAATTCATGATGTATATGATTAATCTTGTTGGTATTCTTAGTTTCCCTACGGATTCATGGTATATTTCGTGATTTTTACGGAATCGAGAGGGTTTGGTTGTGGTCCGCCCTCGTTGTTGTTTATATACGAATATACATGAATCGTAGGCGGGTTTTCGGGTGTATTCCAATTCCGTATTCATTTAGAAATGGTTGTGATTGTATTCTTCGAATCGTTAGGTTCGGTTTCATTGGTTCCTAGCGTTCGTCGGTGACTTTCCTTTCCGTTGCGGCCACAATAATTCAAGGCAAGTATTTTTGGAAACCTTTAAGCTTAACATGAAATGGTGATGTATATTACTTGTGTGTAACTCACCTTGTGTTGGCTGACGGGTCAAGGAGGGAAATCTATGCTTCCGCCTGGATTTCATGAGTTTCTGCATCGCTAGCCAACTCGTTAGTGGTCCTTGTGAGGCCTCGAGTGAGAATGTATGCCGCCGCCTGTTCTCACGGCATAGCGTGTGCGTAGTTTTATTTTTCGTAATTGTAGCCAACTCGGTAGGGTCCCTATGAGGCCTCGAGTGAGAATGTATGCCGCCGCCTGTTCTCAAGGCTAATTGTGGATGTATGTTTTCCTAAAAGACATGTCTTGTTTTGGTTTTCAAATGATATTGGTGCATGTACTATGAAATGTGTAAGCGATTGGTTTGCCTTGAATACTTGTACTAGCGTAATTGCTAACCCTCCGGGACCCGTTGTCGGGGAAATTCTTGTTATGGATTTCGTGTTATGTTCACCAGACGAGCGGGCTACTGGATGGTACGAGGATGTCGGCCAAGGTTGTTGACATGTGCAATCGAGTCTTGTTATTTCTTACTGTCTCTTTTGATGTGGATGTTTTCCAAATTGTAAACTTATAGATTGTACTCGCGAGTACTTAGGCTTTTCCTTTCAGATTGTGATTGGTCTTCGTTGGAGTTATTGTATTTGTCGGTTCATGTTATTTATGCCGGTTGTACCGGACGTGTTGTTTTATGTTCTTATTGTTAACAATTGTTTCCTTGCTAACCGAGGCGGTTAGTCGAGTGGTGTTTTCTTGTGTTAGCCTGGTGGGTCCCATGTAGGGGTCCACGGCGCTGTAATTCTCCTCGAATATCTTGGGGGTGTTACAGAAATGGTATCGGAGCTCTAGGTTTATGGATACCTAGGCTTGTTGGTTATTTGGGTCTAGTTGTGTTTTGTTTTGCACATTGTCACACCGCTGCCGGCATCTCAGTACATCCAGTGCTCGTAAGTTTTCCTTACTCGATTCTCTTGTTTTCTCGTATTGAAATTCCACTTCTTGAGCTGTGATTGCCTCTCTCGTACTTATCGTCGAGTTGTTGTTTTTTTTTTTTTTTTTCGATCCATCCGGTTCGTGCACTTTTGATTCTAGTATTGCGCAGTTTTTTATCTCTCTGGAGTATGTGCGTCGTTCTGGGCTTGACCGTTTGTCGTTTTGCGAGCCTTCCATCGCTAAACTTCCTAGCATTGGTGGGATCGTTGGTGATCGAAAGATCCGAGTTTTGCTCCGTGATATATTGTGAGAGGGCTTGACTCTCTAGTCTTTTGCTGTGTGATGGAATCTGTGTTTGGTAATTGCGATATACTAAATGTATGTTGAGCCGAATGTACCGATGAGTTGGACACCGAAGGGTGCAGTATGATGTAGAAGTTTTGAACATTGATATGTTCCGGTATAGGTATTGATGGCGAGTTTGTTGAGAAACTCACATAGTTTGGTTTCGACATATGTCCGAATCGGTGATCTTTGGTTCTGTTGTTAAACTTGAAGAGATAGTTTGACATATGCTTGGAATTAGTATTTCCGAGTTGCGCTTTTGAATCGGTGATTTTGAATGTCGTATATGAGTGTGTCCGGAATTGTTGGTACTTGGCTAATTATTATTATTTACAACCAATGTGTTTCTATTAATAATAATACATGCGGCGTGCATGCTTGAAAATTTCTTAGACTTGATCGTATTGTGGGTTTTTGAAAAGTGACATGAATTTGGGCGAGCCAGCCTTGTATTTTCAAATAAAACCTTGTGTCGGTATTTAAAGGTCGTGTATAAAAGTGTTTAGGACATTTTATAAAATGCCACCACTGTTAAGCCCTTGTCGTGTTTAAAAGGGTCTTGAAAACGATTTTTAACTTATCGGTTTTATTTTCGAATAACTAGAGTATACGATTTTAAAATCAGTTAGCACAGGGAAAACCTAAATGCCGAGCCAAGTTGTGTTGGTTGAGTTTTGTCTCGTCGGATTTTGTCTGACTTAGTCGCATCGCGACGCGTCGTTTGAGATCATTGGTCGTGATTAGTATCAAAGGGCGGTCGTCACTTACGTGCGACCTATGGATGTAATACTCCCTTCCTTGTGTTGTGCCTCGTGTGACACGAGTTATTTGTATGATTAGTCGATTGAATGATGGAATCCTTCTATGGATTTTGATTTCACGATATGTGTTTATTAGACTCTCGTATTTGGTTTATACGAGGAGTGTCGTCACTACTGATGTATTTTCGTACCGTATTTTATCCGCTGCGTGAGTTCTTTCAAACGGCTTTCGGTATTTTGCAAACTGAGTTTTATTTAGTAAAACCGATTCCTTGAATCAAGTTTTGGCATTTTGGCCTTGAATATTTCATGATGGTTTGACAAATGAGTTTTTGAGTTTTGGAAAATATCACCGTCATTGGTCTTTTTAGCATTTTCGAAATGAGATGGGAAATCATGCTTAGCCTGGTAAATCCTTGTGAGGAGGGTTTACGACATGTAATTTTTATGATATGTTCTGTTGTTGTCTCTGTGAATCGTTAGCGCACGGTACGCTTTACGGCTTACGCGCGTGAGAGTACGTTGGTAGCACGCTAAAGGGAGAATAGCGCACGCTACCTGGTAGTTCAGAGCAGTCCAGGAACTACTGGACTGGGTCTGAAGTTCTCGTTAGCGCACGCTAACACTTGGGATTACCGCACGCTAACAGTGTATTTTTGGTCAGGAGTTTTGTTTGGTGCCGTGATAGCGCACGCTAACCTTAATGATTAGCGCACGCTAATTGTGTCCAGTATAAATACCGGACACCAGTTTAGAAGTTGCATTTTTCTTCATTTTTCTTCTTCCTCCATGAGATTGAGACGTAGCGACTAGGTTTCGCATTGGGGCTGATTTTTTTTCTTCCATCCAAAGGTGTTTTGGAGTATCCTAGATGATTTTTAACATCATCTAATCCATTGTTCTTCGCCGAATCCAGGCAATTTTTCTTGAATCCCTAGAGTTGACTTTTTGGAGTTTTGTTCTTGATGTCGTTTTCCATCCGGTTTTGATAAACCGATCGTTGTTTTAACGATGTTGTTAAGCATATCCTAGGGATTGTATATCACAGTCTTGATTGTGAGCGATTTAATGAGTGTGCTATGATGTGTTTAAGTGAATATTGACAAGTGTGAATTCGGGCATTTTGCCTATTGTACTTCGAAAACCTTGAGTATCTTAGAAAATAAATTTGAGACGTACTTTTAAAATGAATTATTTTCTCGTAGTACATACAAGGTGCCACAACACGTTTCAAAATTCTTCTACCTCGAGGACCAAAATTCTTTGAAATATTTTCAATGTTTTAGAAACACTTTTATTTAGACCAGAGGGTCGAATATCATGAAAGTTTTCACTAAGAGAAAGTGTCCTCATTTTTATCAAATGCGAAATGGTTCTCCAAAGTCTCGATAACGATGTTTCACGTTTGTACTTTTTGAAAGGTGATACTCAAGATCAACCGGTGTTCTTCTAAATTATTTTCAAAATGAGGTTTTCGTTTTTAAAACCTATCCATTCCCGTTTGAGGGATGGGTATATATGTATGATGTTCGCGTTGTCATTATGATGTTTGCTCCCGAGTATGATCAGATTGGTGGCATGAACGTCGAGGCGTTGCCACGCATTTGTTGTGAGAGGTGGGATGTTAGTGTCGAATGTTGCCGCCTCGTAGTGATTTCTACGTTGTCGCGCATGTGCGAGCTGTTAGAGCTTGGTTTGGTATGACCGTGTGCATCGGTGATCGTTCCGTTATGTGTCGGTTGCTTAATGTCTTGTTACCTTGCTCCTGTTTTTGTGAATTTCGTGGATGAGGTCGGGGATACTACACATACTATTTTGACTTCTGTATTTTCTCTTTCTCCAGTCTATCGATTCGCTCGTGTTCGTTGATATTGTCTGCACTTGTTTTGTATTTCGGGTTCATCATTCGAACGAGTTGTGATCTTGTTTTGGGTCGATCTGGTTATCGCTGTGACTTTTCCGAGTTCGGTTCGATTCTTGTGAACCTTGTTCGGAAGTAACATCTTTTGGTTCTACTAGTTCTTTTATTCGAAGTGGATCGGATTTGGAACTTCTGTATTTTCGACTCTGTCGACTCGTTTATGTTCGTTGACATTTCTGAACTTTCCTTATCCCTTGCTTTTGTTGATCGAACGAGTGTGGTATTGTTTTGGAATAACTCGTTTGTCGCTGTGACTTTTCAATCGCTATTCCCTATCCTGTGGATCTTATGGGAATGCATTCCTTGTAGTTCTCACCAGATCATCCTGGGAGTTGTTGTTTGAGTTTTATTATCCTTCGTGTTTCGGACATGATTGTTCGATTTTTGTTGTCTCGATCGTTTGCTTGTTCAGTTTTTGTTCTCGTTGTGTGATCGTTGAGCATTCAGGCTCCTTCCTAATTCCCTTAAGTTTGGGAAATTAGTCTCGTTTTCGATCTTCCAACCCTTGGGCGGTGGAATTCAGTATTAGTTCAGCGATTGGCTCGCGTTTCGATTGATGTACCGTTGGGTTGGTCAATCATACTGACTTTCGTTCGTTGTGTTTTGTGATTGTCGGATAATTGACTTGGCTATATTATCCGTTTGATGATGCTTGTCATTTGTTGGTTTTATTATATCCCTAACGGCGACGTTGTGTTGGTCGTCGTGGAGCGTGTTTTCACGCCGTATGTCTCTTTGCGTTTCTTGCAGCATTTCGCCGTTGGGCGCGAGTTTTCTGTTTTTAGTGTATCTCGACGAGTTTTCCTGGCGGGTATATTGCTCCCCCCTACTTGTTTTAAGTTTCGGGACGAAACTTCTTTTAAGGAGGGTAGAATGTAATATCCGCAATTTCGAATTTCGGTAATTTTCTTTTTTTCGGAGGAAGTTCGTTTTGACAACTCTATCATGACCGTTTCGTCATTCGGAGAATATTTAATTCTGCACTTTTTGTCATCCGAGTTCGTTTCGGTGCTGCTTTGTTGAGTTCCGTGCTTTTTAGCGACTTTTCCGCGCTTGAGTTCGGTTCTTGCGAATCTCGCTCAAACCGCTGCTTGGGGTTTTTCGTAAGTTCATTTAACGTTGTTATACGTGTTGTGAGCTCCGGTTTGATTATTCGTTGTCGTATGGTGATTTTCGGGCATTTGGGCCATTTTCGTAAATTCCCAAAGTTTGGGGTAATTACCTTCCGTTGTCGAATTTCGAGCCTTCGGGTGGTTGGAATCGTGTGTCCTACTAGCTCTTAGATTAGTCTTTGTGAGTACTTAGTAACCGTATCTTCGGTTCGTATTCAGGTTCGGGTTTCGGTGTCGTTTTGTTGAATTCAGGATTACTAAACGACTTTTCTAAGTATGAGTTCGACTTTGTTAGATCACCATTAATTTTTGGTAACTCCAAAAATTCTGAATCTTTGCAATATTATAGAGCATCGAGTTAGCTTTCCAATGGTTCGAACGGTGAGTCAATCGGAGTCCGGACGAGAGAGTTATGGTCGTTTTAGCTCACCCGCTCGTTATTGGCCGATCATCGCGGCCGAACTTCGGCCGTGTCGTCCGACACGGCCCGTGCTGACTCGTCCGGATAAGCCAAGTCTCGCCAGGACCCGACCGTGTCGCTGGCACGGCCGAGCCGAACTCTTCCGGATAAGCCGAACCGATCGCCCAGAGGCCAGACCGTGTTACACGACACGTTCGACTCAATGCCGAGCGCCGCGGACAGGTCACTGCTCGGTAGGCCCCTCAGCGGCGCGACCGTGTCTAGCAGGACACGGTCGAGTCCTCGCCGCCACCAGCGCCACGACCGTGTCAGGCGGACACGGTCGAGTCTGTCAGCCTATTTAAGGCCCTGCAGACGTTTTTCTTGCCATTTTTCACCTTCTTCTTCTCCTCTTCCGCAGCTGGGCGTGTTCTAAGCTTGAAGCCATGTTGTTTAACAACATATACATGGAGTTCTTGAGGTTATATCATCAATAATCCGTCCGATATCATCCCTTGATCCAGCGAATCAAGGTTAGATCTTTAGAACCCTACTTTTGGTAAAATTGGGGGTTTTCGTGTTTTTGTCCGATTCGTTCCGTTTTGTTGATTAATTCATGATGTATATGATTAATCTTGTTGGTATTCTTAGTTTCCCTACGGATTCATGGTATATTTCGTGATTTTTACGGAATCGAGAGGGTTTGGTTGTGGTCCGCCCTCGTTGTTTATATACGAATATACATGAATCGTAGGCGGGTTTTCGGGTGTATTCCAATTCCGTATTCATTTAGAAATGGTTGTGATTGTATTCTTCGAATCGTTAGGTTCGGTTTCATTGGTTCCTAGCGTTCGTCGGTGACTTTCCTTTCCGTTCGTTGAGTCGTCAATAATTCAAGGCAAGTATTTTTGGAAACCTTTAAGCTTAACATGAAATGGTGATGTATATTACTTGTGTGTAACTCACCTTGTGTTGGCCCGACGGGGTCAAGGAGGGAAATCTATGCTGCCGCCCTGTATTTCATGAGTTTCGTACCGCTAGCCAACTCGTTAGGGTCCTTGTGAGGCCTCGAGTGAGAATGTATGCTGCCGCCCTGTTCTCACGGCATAGCGTGTGCGTAGTTTTGTTTTTCTGTAATTGTAGCCAACTCGGTAGGGTCCCTATGAGGCCTCGAGTGAGAATGTATGCTGCCGCCCTGTTCTCAAGGCTAATTGTGGACTGTATGTTTTCCGGAAAAGACATGTCTTGTTTTGGTTTTCGAAATGATATTGGTGCATGTACTATGAAATGTGTAAGCGATTGGTTTGCCTTGAATACTTGTACTAGCGTAATTGCTAACCCCTCTGGGGACCCGTTGTCGGGGAAATTCTTGCTATGGATTTCAGGTTATGTTCAGCCAGACGAGCTGCTACTGGATGGTACGAGGATGTCGGCCAAGGTTGTTGACATGTGCAATCGAGTCTTGTTATTTCTTACTGTCTCTTTTGATGTGGATGTTTTCCAAATTGTAAACTTATAGATTGTACTCGCGAGTACTTAGGCTTTTCCTTTCAGATTGTGATTGGTCTTCGTTGGAGTTACTGTATTTGTCGGTTGATGTTATTTATGCCGGTTGTACCGGACGTGTTGTTTTATGTTCTTATTGTTAACAATTGTTTCCTTGCTAACCGAGGCGGTTAGTCGAGTGGTGTTTTCTTGTGTTAGCCTGGTGGGTCCCATGTAGGGGTCCACGGCACTGTAATTCTCCTCGAATATCTTGGGGGTGTTACACCTACACCAGCCCCTAGTACGGTTCCTAAGGCACCCATTGTGAATAAGGAGACGAGTTTGTCGAAGCTGCGCTGTTTTAAATGTCAAGGGTTTGGTCATTATCAAAACGCTTGTCCCAATAAACGAGTGGTGACATTAAGGGAGGCTCTTGCTGTCCAGGATGAGTTGTTCAGCGAGGAAGAAAGAGAGAGGCTAGGTTAGGTGTTCGATTTTAATGAGGGAGACGAAGAGGAGGAAGAGTGTGAAGCTTACGATGCTCCGAATTATGACACGACCTTGATCCTTCGTACTTTAAAAACCAAATCAGTTTCAAGTGATACGGAGCAGCGGATCAAATATTTCATACAAAGTGTCGAGCTGGAGATGATGTCTAAACTTGGGTTGCCCACTACGGCTCACCCAAGGCCTTATGCCTTGCATTGGCTCGATGACGGGAGTAAAGTAAAGGTTGCAAAATAGGTGCGCGTCGGTTTGACTATGGGTTCGTATTGTGATGAAGTATTGTGTGATGTAATTCCTATGGATGCCTGCCATGAACTTTTGGGACGTCCATGGTTGTTTGATAGAGATGTTTTACACCGTGGGAGGAGTAACAAGTGTGAGTTGCGAGACAAGTGCAAAAGGATAGTGTTGAAACCAATGTCACCCCAATCTAGTCGTTCGATGAGTTCTAAACGAGGTGAGAAGCCGAATCTGACCATGTTTGCTAGTGAGCGGGAAATTGAGCACGCTATTGATGAGGGAGAACATGTATACATGTTGGTGATTAAGGATACTCGGGATAATGGCGTATTTGGACAAAGCGAAAGGGAGATGGCGGATTTATTGCACGAATTTGCTGATGTGTTTCCCGAAGACTTGCCGCTGGGTTTGCCGCCTATTCGTGGAATTAAGCATCAAATCGACCTTATACCGGGTGCGTCTCTTCCTAATAAAGATGCCTATAGATGTAATCCGGAGGAAACTAAATAACTACAGAAACAAATCGAAGAGATAATGAACCGTGGGTATGTTCGAGAAAGTTTGAGTCCTTGCGCGGTTCCGGTTTTGCTTGTTCCTAAGAAGGATGGATCGTGACGGATGTGTATTGATAGTCGGGCCGTGAATAATATAACGATCAAGTATCGATTCCCGATTCCGAGGCTTGATGATATGTTGGACGAGCTACACGGCTCAATGGTCTTTTCTAAAGTTGATTTACGAAGTGGCTATCACCAGATTCATATGCGATAGGGGGATGAATGGAAGATGGATTTCAAAACTAAACATGGGCTATATGAGTGGATCGTCATGCCGTTTGGACTTACAAATGCCCTGAGTACGTTCATGCATTTGATGAACAAAGTACTTAAGGCATTTTTGGGCAGATTTGTGGTTGTTTATTTGGACGATATTATGGTTGTTGTCGATCATTTTTTGAAGATGGCTTATTTTGTTGCTTGTCACAAAACCGATGGTGCGAGTAATGTTGCTGATTGTATTTCCGAGAGGTGGTACGTTTGCATGGAGTTCCAAAGACTATTGTTTCGGATCGGGACTTGAAGTTTCTTAGCTACTTTTGGAATACATTGTGGAGAACGGTGGGAACCAAGATTTTATTTAGCACTTCGCATCATCCTCAAACCGACGGCCAAACCAAGGTAACCAATCGAACTTTAGGAACCTTATTGCGCGGTCTTATGAGCAAGACGCAAAAGGATTGGGATTTGAAGTTTGCACATGCTGAATTTGCCTACAATCGCTCACCTACTCATGCCACGGCTCACTCTCCTTTTGAAGTCGTTTACAGGCTGAATCCATACATGCTGTTGGATCATATTCCCTTGCCGAGCGATGAGTTAGTATATAAGGATGCCGAATTTAAGCTAAAGTCGATGATGAAGTTACATGAGCAAGTACGTGCTCGAATTAAAGAAGTAAACGAGGCTTACAAGCGAAAGTCTAACAAACAAAGGAAACCGAGATTATTTGAAGTTGGTGATTTGGTTTGGGTACATTTGAGGAAGGAACGATTTCCGAGTAAGCGTAAGAATAAGTTAATGCCGCGAGCCGAGGGTCCTTTCAAGATAGTTGCTAAAGTGATCCATAATGCATACAAGGTAGAACTTCCGGGGAATTATGGAGTGCACGCTATTTTTAATGTAGGAGATATCTCTCCTTATCTTGATGACGACAGGATTGCGGAATTGAGGACAATTCCTTTTAAAGGGGGAGGGGATGATACGGGATTGATGAGTCCAAGGGAAGAAGACGAGGTGATGATCGACGTAAGCAGCCATGCAGCCCGCGATGCACATGCGGCTACATACTTGGGTGAGAAGATGGACACGAGGCTTGGAGTGACTGGTGGTTGGGCTCGGGATAACTTAGTTTATCATTTTTTTGTATTATTTATTTAATAAAGGGTTCGACATGTGCAGCCCTATGTTGCTTTGCGTTGTTCGTTTAGTATTTTTTTTAATCGGTAGTAGCCCAAACTTGTTTAAGGGCGTTTTAGGGAGTAACTTTTATTTATGTTTCTAGGGTTTGGCGGCTATATATACATCATATAGCTCGGACGATTTGATGATTGAATACACACGTTGATTTTTGCTCTCTTTGAGTTCTAATTGTTTGACGCGTTTCAAACACAAATTCTTGATTATTATTCGACGCGTTTTCGAATTCTAATCCGATCAATTCTCAATAGGTCTTGGGAAGAGATCATCTTTGACGAGTTATAAGTCTAGCTCGTTAAATCTTTCATTGCTTTCTGTTCGCCCGATCGGAAGTTGTTCTTGTTTGGCGGGGATCTTTGGATTCGTTCGTGGTGTTGTTCATCGGAGTGTTGTCCGATTTCTTGTTAGTGAAGCTTACTTTTCTTTCGTTAAATCGCAATTCCCATCTGATCGTGACTCATTGATCGAGATTCGTATCAGTTCTCCTGTTGCTGTTTGTATAAATCGTGATTCACAACTGAGTGTGATTCATATCATATATGTCCTCAAACGTTTGGATTGACTTGTTCGAAGTTGTTTTCGGTTGTCCGAGCGTGATTCCTGTTTCAGCCGCATCCGACCACAATTCGTTGTTCGTTGCTGTTGTTTGTGATTATTCGTTGTTGTTTGTGCCCGTTCGACCGATCACTGTTTGTGTACTTGTTGCTGTTCGTTCTTGCTGTAGCGACACTGCTGTAGCGACGGATTGTTGTTCTCTACTGCTGTAGCGACGGATTGTTGTTGTTAGTTGCTGACTGTTGCTGTTCGATTCCATTTCGGCCGTTTGCTGTTAGCTTTCGCTCGTGAATACTGCTTCCTCTTCGTTTCGTTACAGGATTCGTATCATGGATGTTTGTAGATTGTGTAAATTGTTGTATAATATGGATAAAAGCAATGCATCAAATTGTTTATTATCGTTTGTAAAATGTACTAAATTTCTTTATTTTACAAGAAATTCTGCACAAATTTACTACCATTACTTTTCAGTCGCAATGACGACGTTAAATTTTCAGTCAAAAAATATTAAAATATATTCAAAAATTAAAATTTATTTTAAAAAATCTGTAATTATTCTTAAATTTTAACTTCATTTAAAATGCCAGACAACAAACTGAAAAGATTTTATTTTGTAAAACTTATTTTTTGGAGCTTTTATATTGTTATCAAATTATTCAAAATGAATTCATTAAATTCTCTGAATTTAAATAATCTACTTATTTCATGAAATTAGATTTTGGTAAGAAAATATTTACTGAATTTTAAATAATTATATATTTTTTAAAATTAATTTCTTACAAAATAAAATTTTTCAGTCAATACTCTCCAGCACATCCAAATTTCTTCGAACACTTTGTTTCTTTATTTCGAAATCATCCAAAAAAATAAAAAAATGAATAGGTGTTACTCAAGTTCAATTGAGCCGTATAATTTAGAAAAATTATTATCCATTACCAAAGATAGAAACCACGCTCTTTGTCCCGTCTAAAGATTTACATTTCTATCAAAAATTAATTTCTTTAGTAAATTTACATATGCTCCTTCCGTCTCAGTCGAAGTGCTACATTTAGAGTAAAATTAGTGTATTTTAGGAAAATGATTGAATGTGATAGATGTATAAGTTTTATAAGTATTGATAGCGAGTGTATGGTATAAACTAAAAGGTAAAATGTATTGACGTGAGGTTAAAAATGTAAAAGGTGAGATGTGATTACAAGTACTCAATGAAATGTGGCATTTCTAAAAGAACACTTTTCCGAACCAAATGTTGCAATTCGGACGGGACTAGTGGAGTATCACTTTTTACAATCAAATGAAACAATCAATTTTTACTTTTTAATCTTCACCATATATTTATCATCAATACGTTTTACTTTATAATCTCCATCAGACATTTATCATCATTATTTATACCAATCATTACCTAAAATACACTAAATATACTCCCTCTGTCAACCTTTCTTTCAAAGCTGAATTACTCAATAGCTTTCAAAAGGCTCATTTAAATTATTAGCTACAAATTCAATCCAAACACACAGTAATAAACAAGAGTGATTAGAATCAACTTTAATTATTCATCAGGCATCTAAATTACTGTACAAAAATGTTCCAATAGTAATGATTCAATGAAATAATGTCTGTAATCTTTTCTATCCATGGTTAATAAGCTTTTCAAAACACTTGTGCCAACAAGAGTCATCTAATACATATCTGAAAACAATTCTATAAATAGTATACCATGTTAATGAAGGTATTTTCTTTCTCGAGGGGTTCCTCCGTCTATCAACAAACTCCATTGTCGTCAAACTGGTGCAAAAACTCTTTAAATCGATCGGGCGTTTTGAGTTAGTATCTTGAAATCGCCACCCGATCAATTAGCTTTCCTTTCTATAAAAATAAATAGCTCTATGTGAAATTATTAGCTTTCGATCACCTCCGCCTTTGCATCCGTTTCATCAACAATTTGTGGAGTTCTAATTTCTAGCTGAGATTCTCTATGATCCTCATTGGGTTCCGAAGGATAATCAGGATCGTTGTCAAGATCGGACGGCGTAGAATTGGAGTCGCCGTTTGAAACCACTAAATCGGGAGAATTATGAACCACGGAAACCTGAGTTGCGGCTGATGACTCATCTACTATAGGATTATCAACTGTAACATATGATATGCCATACCTTTGTCCATAAGTTAGTCCTGGACAGACCCCCTGTCATCCACAGATGGAGGCTCGTCACATAATTACATAAAGAGTTTAATTACAAAAGTACTTTAGAATTCAGTTAATTATCTATCTATACTTCCGAGCGCATTTCTTAGAGTACTCGGGTTTCCTCATACATGGAGAAGCAAAACATATTAGAAGGGTTCTTCTACGGTGAGGCGGCCTAATCGCGAGTGATGTCAGGCACACCATGTTGCGATAAAAAAAGTCGATCATTTATAAATTATATTAAAACATTCTTGAAAAAACATTATGAGAGTGATTTATAGCGATTGCAAAATAATACAACGCAAGCCTTTGTGCAAGAGGGCAATCCATCACATAATCCAGTTTATCAAAATTCTAAGACCCTGTTCTCTTGCTGTTTTGAGGTCATTTTCTGTTTTTATTTTCGAAAACACTAAAAACGTGTTCTTTTTATCATTTTCGAAAATACATTTTGGAAAACAAAAAAATATTTGTACACAAAACGCAAATGCCCAAAACCTTGTTTTGAGCGTCTTGTGTGTATTTCAACAAAAAATCTTCAAAATCCTCAAAATGCATTTTGAGTTTTTTTTTTTTTTTTTATTATCCTGATTTGAAACTATGTCTAAAATAAAGATTTATGAATTTAATATTAATATTACAAAAAAAAATATTTTGCAAAATAAATTTAACAGAACGCGTTTTCAACAACTTCGAAAACAAAAATAAAAACAGAAAACATAAAACATTTTGCAAAATGAAAGTACAAAACAAAATACAAACAGAACGCCCCCTAACCTTGTAGGATTTTCAAGACCATTGTGCAAAGAATGATCCATCAATAAATTTTAATCTATTTGACTAAAATCTAATGACAAAAGAAATCATGTGAAGCCAGGCAGAGCAGCCTTCCTCTGACCGTAGAAAAGCCCATATTAGAAAGGACATCTAGTTAGTATGAAGTGTGTAAACAAAGCATAAGGCCTACCATACCTTAATCAATCCGCCTGAGGTTGGTGATATTCGGAAAGGGGAGCGTGGAAACGGATACTTGGCATCTATTTCTGTAAAAGCTTTAGAGTGATTTCTGTCCCCATCATCATCTATAGTGTCTGAAGAGTATGTTTCTCGACTCAAGTTGGCGCTCCTGCAGTATGCTCCTAGGTAGGAACAATGTTCACTTACTAAAGATATCTGTGGAGTGAGTGGAAGCAAATGGCCCTCGGTGCTAAAAATGTATCTGATATTGGGAAAAAATTCAACGAGGAACAGGTGAATGAGAATCATACTACTTGGAAGAAAAGGAGAAGAAATAAAAAAAGTAGAAACTCAATAAATTATAAGTTGTGATCACATTGCAAGAAAGGTGGTGTACTTTTGAAAATATAAACAAATGTCAGGAGGGTATTCGTAATATGCAAAGATAACTGGGTCTTTGGGTCTTTATGTAATTAGGTTGAACCACAAGGATTGTTTCTGCAATCAACCCCAACTTCTGCGATGTCAATTTTGGGGTTGTTGATGTCTAATCACATATCAACATCTATAGCTGCTAAAAATCCAGCAGGCAAGCATGTAGAACGAAACGGTAAAAAAACTTCAACGAGTGATTCGAGGAAAGAAACGCATATAAGTTGGACCAAACATATTTTATGACTTGAGCAACTTACTTGTAAGGGCCATTCTCTACCAAGTTATCCGGGCCAGCAGCCAAATCAAATAGCAACCAAAGGTATTTGACCTGAAATAGTGTAAAGTATGAATAAGAGAAGGGTTTCTCACTTTTTCTAGTTGCAGGTGTACCTGTACACATGTAAGTATGAAACCGTATAAATAATTAAAATAAATAAAAAATTCAGATTATAAATTACAAAACAACCATAGCAGAAAAAACATGCCGGCTGGTAGAGGCCAAAAAAAATACCTTAATTGCCCTTTAATTTAATATTATAAGGGTACTTTTAGATGTTCATTATTTTTTAACGTTCAGTACTAAATTTCATACAAAATTAAATAGTACAACATTGTTTTTGTAACAGTATAACTATTGAATTGTAGTATTAAATTTCGACGATAATGATCAATTTGTTTGTGATCCAATGAATAAAAAGAATATACTTATACATCTCCCCTATATACTAATGCAGAATACGCTGATCCTAAGTGGCAGCTTCTCATGCTTCGGCTGCCACATGTCTTCTGCTGGTGCTTCGTGTACTTATGTGTCAGCCTCTCATGCTTCAGCTGACAGCCTGACACATAATCAATTAGTGGCCTAATCATCATTGTATTAATTACATTATAATTATACCTAAATAACTCATACCTACCTTATTAATTTTTACAAATTAAGGAATATGAATTACGAACAAAATAGGAATTGATTATATTTATAAAAATGTTTCATGTTTTCATTAATTAAAAAATATAAATCCCAAATAAAGAGAAATTTAATATAGTAGTGTACTATAAATTAAAAATTTTAACCTAAAATATCGCGAAAATATTATATATTTCCACTAATTAATTAGTTTATATTAGTTAGTCACTATAATTAGGTACATCAATATCAACTGAAATGAAAGATGTTTGAGAGTATTGAAAAGAAGTGTTAAATATATGTAACTAAAAAGTACTTGAAGTCCTAATCAATTAAATAAATCGAAATAATCTTATTAAAAAATATTATTGAAAGTATAGAAAAAATTATTTTAATTACTATCTATAAATAAATCAAAGAAACTATGGAATAAATCAATTAGTCTATCTTAGTTTAAATCTTATTTAATTAATATAAAATAGGCTAAAATGTTCCTGCGGTCCCTTAACATAATTTCAGGTAACGATTTAGTCCTTTATCTTTTTTTTATCCCAACTAAGTCCTTTATCTTTCACATTTTAAGCAAAGTCAGCCTTGGTTATGCTTTTCCGTTGACGGCGTTAACTGTAGTCCAGGTGGCTATCAAGTTGCTCACGTGGATGCCAAATCAGATTCTAAGTATCATCTTCTTCATTTAAACCCTAGATCTCATCTTTCACCATTGTTGAGTTATGAAAGTTTGAAAAATCTGAAAATCTGAATTAAATCATTAACTAAATTTAATCAAAGTTAAATTAAAAATAGTTGAGTTTAAAGTTTTAAGTCCAAAATAAATTACTAAATTATTTATTTATTTATTTATTTCAAATAAATAATTAATTAAATGATTAAAGTAATTAATTTTAGAAATAATTCGAATTTATAGAACTTATTCAAAATAATTAGTAATTTAAATTAAAAAAAATCCCAGATTCCGGCGACTGTCCAAAATCCGGCTACTAGAAACTGGTCGCATCAAACTCAACCAAGTGACCACAAAACGTTGCTTGTTAACTGGGCAATCATATTACACAACCAAACAAATAAAAACACTGCTGGAACTAAAAATCCGATAAAAACCAAGAACTCCGGTGAGCATTCATAAAAACCGATCTACTAATTTACTGAACCAAAATTAACAAACTAATATGCAAAATGACCGCGAGGACACGATCTACAACATGGTATAAACAAGAATCATGAAACAAACCAAACCCAATCCGGCCGTCATCGCCTTTACCCATATTCACAGATTTCCATCCACCACCAAACCAGAATGGAACAGCCCGCACGAAATCCCAACCACCAAGAGTGGCTCACCGGATTTCAAACTTTGAGAGAGGCGACACAGGAGTGGCACGGCAGATGGAGAAATTCGGAGGAACAGAGAAATTCGGAGGAACGGAGAAGCGGGCCGCGGCCCCATGAGAATAACTGAAGAGTCGTCGATTCATCAGTGGTGGGAGAGACGGAGTTGCTGGAGGAGTGGTCATAGAGAAGAGGAGTGGTCAGATTGGGGTTTTCATAAAAACCGATCAACTAATTTACTGAACACGAAACGCCCAAGATTGCGGACCACTACGATTTTCACCGGAAGCAGAAACGCCCAAGATGGAAGCACGATTTTCAGATCTAGGGTTCGTGATCAAATGGGAGCGGCCTGCGGTGTTCGAGGTCTGTATGCGAGATGAGACTTGGTCGCTGGTGTGGGAGAGAAGAAGGCATCATTTTTTTCCTTTTCTTTAATCCACGTAGGTTAGGAAATGGACACATAGGTTAGGAATTTGACACGTAGGAATGTTTATAGCCACGTAGGTATAAAATCAACGTCTAATTAATTATTATAACGGAGACTAACGGAAAAGGCTAACTTTGCTTAAAATGTGAAAGATAAAGGACTTAGTTGGGACAAAAAAAAGATAAAGGACTAAATCGTTACCTGAAATTAAGTTAAGGGACCGCAGGAACATTTTAGCCTATAAAATAACAAAATAAATGGAAAAACTCATAAACTAAATTATATAATTACTGATTTTATGAATTTTCAAAGAGATATTTCTAAATAAATAAGCAATTAAATTTTAATAATATATTAATCCGTAGATTCATCTTTGTACAAAGAGAATTTTAAAAAATAAAAATTGATCGAAGTCTTAATCAATTAAATAAATTAAAATAATCTTAATAAAAAATATTATTGAAAGTGTAGAAATAATGATTTTAATTATTATTTATAGATAAATCAAAGAAACTATGTAATAAATCAATTAGTCTATCTTAGTTAATCTTATTTAATTATATAAAATAACAAAATAAATAAAAAAACTCATCTTTACTAAATTATATAATTACCAATTTTATGAATCTCCAAAAAGATATTTCTAAATACATAAGCACTAAATTTAATAATAATATGCTAATCCGTAGATTCGTCTTTGTGCAAAGAGTAATTTAGAAAATAAAAATTGATCGTTTTAAGTGATTTTCAAGTGATTTTTTATTTTTTTAGTTTTAAATGATTTGTTAATTTATTTACTTTTGAGATCAACTATATATTTTTGAAAGTTTTGGATTTGCTTTTGTATTTTAAATTATATCAAAATAATTTATGTATTTTTTTCAAATATAAGGATTAAATAATCTCCTTTTGGCCATTTAACAGAAACCGTTAAATATTTAACGATTTAGACCATGTTGGCAAAAAAAAAAGGACGTGGAGCCAAATCTATTTTAAAAATTTCTCATAGGACTAGAGTGTAATCTTTCCTTCTAAAATATGTAAGCAATTTTTTTTTGGTAACAAGATATTTATCAATAGAATGATCTCTAAATGAAAGAGGATTATAGAGAATAAAAATTGACTATAATTTTTTTTAAAATGTATCTCAATAAGTATTTTAATTATTTTTAATTTTCAGTCACTCAAAAAATAGGAAATTCGTGTGAGAAAAGGAAATTATTGTGTTATTGCAAGAATAATTGATTTTGTGAGAGACTTCAGTTTTCTTTATTTTATTTTCTAATATGCTTTGGATGATGCATATTTGCAATATTTTGGTACAATTGCTTCCATAACATTTATTATGTTATACAACGCATTTAGGAGTAAAGTATTTATTCCACAAATGATAATAGGCTTATCAGATAATCGATTAAAGACGACAATTTCCACAAATTATGCTTTTCCATAGTTATGCACTCTCTCACGTTGGCGTGCATCTGCCAAAACTCATATTCAATCGTGGTCAGTTTAATGTAGTCGTATCAAAGTGAAGAGCACGAAAGCCTTCAATTTTTTTATTGCGACAAGAATGTTGTAATCGTAACTAGAACAACTAATGTAATTTACAAAAAAAATGCTATAAAATTTATGGTGAATGGTTGGATTTATGCGTTTCTATGTGAATTTTTTATGTATGTTCCCATATTTTATACGGGTGGTATACTAGTAGATTCGTAAGACGCTACCTACAAATAGAAAAAACACATAAGAGAAAGGGGAGAGAGACGAAGTCGTCATGCATGTCCAAACTCAACAAAACAGTCATTTTAGGACTACACTCCAGTCCACATGCTGGGTCAACATAAAGTAGTTTTGCATGTGAACGAAAATAATAATAATACAATAATAATAATAATAACAATAAAAAGTAAGAAATGTAAACCGGCCAATAACGACTTACAGTCTCAGCCAAAAAGAAGCTTTCCATGTGGTCTTCCTGCTGGTGGAACTCCACATCCGATATATGACAATATCCACAAGTGCATCGAGCCGCATATTGCAAGCTCGCAAGCATGTCCCGGCCAGCATCAAGATATCTATGCAGTTCGGTTAGATGCGTAGATGGCATTAATGTTATTAAAGCATCAAGTAAACAGGCAGCATTAGATGTTTAAAAAGGCAGTTCACTTATCACTTATGGTGGAAAACTATACTGGATTACAGAGAAGTACTCTGGAGTTTTCACCTAAATAAATAAAAACATAACTTTCGAAATTACAGAAAGTACCAGAGATTTTATTTTGTCATACATTACCCCATTCAAAAGCAAAAAACATTCGCAGAATCAAATTTATAATAATAAAGCGAGCCCCTTAATTTTGACATGGGTATCTCCGATATTTTCAAAAGTGGCTGTTTTTTTTTGTAATTAGGTCAAAGTCAAGAGTATTTTTCTTAACTATTCCTTTCTATATTCTTCACCCGTATAGGTAGGATATTAACCATCAGTAACATAAAAACAAAACAAAAAATGCCAAAATTAACCAGAAGAAAATTTTCTTTATGAACTGGAACATAGATCCAAGAAATTTAATAAGGAAACTCAGTAATGCTCTCTTTGCTTTACATAGCAAAGAGCATGAAAGAACATGGTTTCAGTTTGTATTTCACATTCACGACAATTTAACAAGACAAATACGAACCTGGGGTTTTGGGTAGCTTTGTACAGCCAATACGTGCTTTCTATTAGTTCTGGACGCAGTGGATAGCTTTTTTGACCTTGCTGGGACCAGTTACAGGTGGCGATAAGACCATGACGTTAAGACTTGACTATATATACAGCAAAGAACAAGTAATGGAAGACATGAAGAACTAAGCATGATGAAGATATTAACACAACAAAATAAAGGAATAAAAAAATGAAAACAATTTGTCATCAGATGAACATATGGCAAACTTAGGTTCACAAAGGAGTTATATTTGCCCTCTCCTCACTCAATAAACGAGATAACGAACAGAGGTTGCAGTAAGTAAACTACCTGAACGTTGAAAGTGGCCAGATTGAAACCCTCTGGAGTGAAACCATATCGTTTCCAGACACTAAAGAAGGCAGCATGAGTTCTAACTGCTGGTTCAATATCACCAGCAAGAACCTTTCACAACGATAACAAGCAGTTTCGTTTACGCATAATAGTACCAAATTTTACAGCTTTGAAACATGAGATAAATTAACGTATATGATAATATTATGGATAGTCACAAAAACTACCATCGAGGTTTGGCAGAATTACAAAGAAGAAGAAAAAGAACAGCTAACTTTGAAATTTACAAAAACCACCCTTGAGGTGACATCCGTCTTTACATTTTGCACCCGCCGTTAGTGGAGCTGATGGAACACGGGAATGGCTGATGTCGCCAAAGATTTTTACAGTTACATCCATCGACTTTTCTAAATATTACAAGTAACTCCAAATCATAGTCTTACATTTAATGTTTACACCCCTCGATTTTTCTAAATATTACAAAGAGACATGAAAAATTGGGTCTACTTGTAATATTTCAAAGTGTAATTGCAACTTATTTGATGGTGTCAGCAAACCCCGTCAAGTCAATTAATGTTTGGGGAAAATGTAACGAGGATCATTCCTCGGCATTTGTAACTTTCAAAGTTAGTTGGATTTGATTGTAAATACCACAGACCTCAGGGGCAGTTTCGTAATTATCCATAAATATTACCAAAAAAAGGAACAGAATAAAGTACCTGAAGCCCAGGCCAAAAAGCCTGCAGGCTATTAAATAATGGCCAGACAAGTGCCGCAGAATTCATGTTCACCTCCACATACCTACAGATAATTAAACATATTACGAAGAAACTTTTTCATGATTTATAGGTTGAGAATGAAGAAAGACAATCGGTTGAAACAGCTTGAAGTTCGATATGTAATTAGGGAGAGCAGGTCAAAAAATTTACTACCAAGGATCATTATAAAGGTAGAGCATTGCAGCCCTATATGCTTCTTGAAAGATGAAAAGATACTCTTCATCGCCAAATAATATATAAGCCTGATGCCAAGCAACCAATGATAAGAATAGGTCATAGTAAAATAAAGAAATGGACATGAAGAAAATATCTTCATACCCAATCATTGACTACATGTTTTTCAAGTACATTGGTCGAAGACAAACATGAGAAACACATCAACAAAACATATCAGAATGCAAAATTATAGCTTCAAAAAAAGAGAATCGACCTTTAGGAGATACTCGTAGAAAGAGTCTATACTGGTTCCTATTCCAGCATCCTGCAACTCAACAGAAAAACAAAGTGTAAATTAATTTTGCCAAATTGCATTTAATTTTACCAGGTTTTACATGGTTTTTAAAATAGAATGCATCGCAGATAAATGCATTATTTATGAGAGAGATAACACCATTTAAGGAAACAAAAGGTAAAACATCCAAGGAACAAATCTAAAAAAAAAAACCTTCATAAGCCAGCATCAAATCAATTTGATTCTTTTTTATTTTTATTTTATTATTATTATTAGTTTTATTACTTTTCTCTCTAGAACCGATTTGATTTTTCTTTACACTTCGTATTTTCATTCATGTTCTTTTTTTTTCCGTTGACGGTTTCAAATGATCATTTATGTTAGCCGAACCCAAATCATTATGGAATTAAGGCTCAGAATCCTCGGATGTTGTTGTATAGTAGAAACTGTAGAATCGATACAAGTTACAACAAAATCTCGGAGAAAAGTCACCAGGTTGGAAAAATAACCTTTTGAGTCCATTCACCAGAGAAGACATCAATATGAGCACCAACTAGATTAATCCTTGAACGCCGAGCCCACAGTCCTAGAACTGCATTCTTTGTGACTTGCTCAAAAACTACATTTCCACCGAGGCAAACATTGAGGAGCTTAGCACCATGCACGATGATATCAAATCTCGCTTAGGGCTTACCTTTCCATAGCTCAAAGATAGATCACAACGCTACATTATCGTATTACTTACTGGGGTCATTTGTCAAGCGACTAAGTACTCCAAATTCCAATGTCAGGGTCCCACCACCAGCTGTGGATGTTATCTACACAAACGAGATCTTCTATATTATAGTCTTAACATTCTTGTATACAGAAATAATTTTTGACAAGATCTATAGAATCTAAGGAATAACGAAAAAGATGTCTTTACATATTTGAAACCAAATCATCATTGTCTATAATATCACATTTCCATGTGTTCAGGGTCTATCATCATATGCTGTACCTTCAAGTATTTACAAGCATAATTCCAATAACCTCAGACCTAGGAGAAGATAAGAACTCAAATGGAGCTTCTCACAGATTGAAGGTGCTGTGAGATCTTTATAGGAGTACTATAGGAAGAATCTTTTATAGCACAACTCAACAACAGCTATTTCCAAGACGAAATAACTTCTATATCAAATGAGTCTTGCAACATTAATACGTAAGTTTTCAGAAAACTACAGGATGCCTGATAGCACCTTGTAAGTTCCAATTTATGTAAATAATAATGATTACATTTGTACATTCTTTGGTAGTAGTTCGAATATGTGGATGAAGTGAGATCATAAAATCAAACAAACTAAGAAATGACTGGGAAAGGATATATCACAAGGCAAGTTAGAATTTATAAAGATCAGACGGAAAGCAGACTACTGTAAATGTGCTTTATCCTATACTTGTTTAATTAAATAAGAAATACATAGTACGTTAAGAGGGTGAAGAGAATACAAAGAGGCTTTGCCTTGCTTTCATTTTCATCTACTCCATGCATTAGATTTACTGATCCAAAAGGAATTCCTGCAGCAAATGTAAATTACGGTATCAGAAAAATCTTACACAATACCGGTGGAAAGAATAGGAGTTTTACATAGATTGCTAACTAAAATTACATTTATACATATTATAAAAAATATATACACATATATATGTTGAAAAAGGGAAAAGATCTTCAACTAGCTAAGTCAGCCTCTAAGTGCTTGTATGTGAAGTAGAATTTGCAATCAAGAATGCTAAGAGAACACACAAGAGTCCAAGAACTTCTAAAGATAACTTATACTCACTCAAACTTAGAACCTCGGAATGGTTACATAAGTTTTCATAGTAATGTCAACTTCAATATGGATATACAAGTCAGACGAAAGTATAGAAGGGTTCATCGCAAGCTATTAAGCACAAGAATACTCTCCCAAAGCTCAAGAATCTTGAGGACACTGCGCGGATCTGCAGATACGCCCCGATACGCGTATCGAGAAGTATCATTTGTCATTATTTTTTTAACTCCGGGGAATGTTGTGAATACGCTGGGATACATGCATCCTTGGTCAAATTTCAATTTTCAAACTTCTATTTATTTCAAGAATGGCAATTTTCAAACCTTAAAAGGGGGTTAATTAGAATAACCTCAACTTAATTATTAAAAATTAAAGTAGTGCGCAAACTGAACCCTAGAGCAGTCCGCCCACTGAATGCATCAGCAACAGAGAACTCGCGCTTTGTCTTCACTCTTCAACTTCTGACCTTGCTTCGGCTTCTCAATCTTAGTTATGTAGTTTCTTTTATCATTATGTTGAACATTTTAAGTTGTGATATTAATTAAGATTTTGAGCTCGTGTATGTCTTTGGATCACTTTATATTCAGAAACATCTACAATATTTATTTGGCACATGTATACTTATTTAAAAACATATTGTATGTATCCTACATTTTGGAAGAAACATGAATCGTGTATCCATATCGTATTATGTATTACGTACCGCGTCCATGCCTCATAGGTTGCAAGGTTTTACAAAGTTAGTCTTCAAAATCGAAAATAATGTACCGACAGTACCTGTGGGAGTATCAAATGCAGGTAACAGTCTACGAGCTAAATCCTCAGCCAAGTGAAGTAATTCATCATCATATGACGGTATCCTCATGCCCTATAGTAGTAGTAAAAAAATTATCGCTTTGCAGATTTTGGAAAACACGGGGCAAAAAATGCATCATACAAGTATACAAACCTGTTAAGAATAAACTATTCTTAGCCAGGAAAAATTTATCCCAGATGACACAAACTCGTTCAATCACGCAAAAAAAAGAGCAAGAGTTACTTAGGATTTTGAAAACACCTGATGTGAAATTCCATATAATCAAACCAGTCAACTCAGATATACTTATAGATAGTCGATGATAATAATAACAGGAAAAACAAGATGGATCCTTTTGGTCTATGAAGTGATACCGTGTTATAATCGCTAGCAACGAGATGAGCAGAAAGTAGGCCTCCAAGTATCCTTATTGTAGTTTCAAAGAGAGACACAGTCTTATTCTGCAAATACATAAATAAATAAAGAACTCAATCAAGAACGAATTCTGACACCTACATTATCAACATACTTAAAGGACGGGATAAGAGTAGTCACAATATGGAACATTGGCAGCATGCATATATGACTCTCACCTATCATAGAATAGAGACCAAGTCTAATAATGTTATAACATAAAAGATTAAAAGAATAAAAGTTGACAATATCATACTTAATGTTAGAAGAATGAAAGTCGATATTTCAATGTTAACACTCAACAGTAATAGATAAGTGAATAAACACAGCTCTTAAGCCTTTATTTATAGGCTAAGAGTCATACTTAAACTAATAAACTAACGGGATAAGGAAACTAACTAATACGAAATTCTAATCATCATCATCAACATCATCAACTCCACCTTAATCCCAACTATGTTGGGGTTGGTGGCCTGAAAATTAGTGTCAAATAATTGCCGAAAATTAGTTAACACTACAATTCATGCAAAAGACTAAGTGACAAAGTTTTACGCCGGATGGCTTCCTGTCGCAACCTTCATATGAAGGAGAAATGAGATCAAATTCCAAAACCATCAAAATCATAGGCTTTTCCAGTTACATGGAAAATATCATGAGATGGTGATGAGTCGAGATAATTGCTATAGTCATGTCACATTACGTGATTGATATTATAAAATCATCACGTACATCATGGAACATGACTCAATACGAAATTCTAATATTGATACTAATATTCTCCTAGTTATATTAATTATTATATTCTACTCTCCATCAAAGGAAAAGGAAATGATACTCTAACGAACTTGTTCATTTCTATTTTATCATTTCAAATGCAGACAAGAAATCAAAAAAATGCCAGATAAGCACTTTTCATAACAACTCGCCACCAGACTAGAATGAAGATTCAAAGCCAGACAGAGGACTGATACCCATTCCATGCATGATTAGTGTACTATAAACAAAAAAAAAAAAAAAATGCACAATTAAGTGGTCGTGGATGTATATATGGAAGTTCAAACCATATCATATGAAGAAGAAAAATCATAATTGAAGTTCAGTTATCACGCAAGACAAACACAAAATCTATACTCACAATATCAAATCGAATATTTTTACCAATCCATTCAACAGATGAAGCAAAGTGCTCTCTATCGCCAAGCAAAGCCAGTGTGTCCAAAGAATCAATCTGAATAGAGAAGCACGACATATGAAAGCTGATTAAAGTTAATTAGAGATACAATGGCCAACAAAAGTTGAGAAAATAAATGGTTGTTGGTTTCACCAATGTTAGTGCATATCCTCCGAGGGTATCTTCCCCTCCGCACGACAAAGGCTTCAATTCATCGCGTGGAAATGCGTGTGTCATATATCCATCAAATGCATGGTAAAACATTCCACGCACCTAAATCACACACGTTGATCGGTTACGCGACCAAAAACCCCACTCTATAACTTTACTAAAAATTGAAAAGGTACCATGTAATCCATTTAATATAGGAAAGAAATAAAGAAAAAAAAATGTATTTTCCTTTTTTCTCATGAGATAAGTTTCATCTCGCAATCAAATGTAGCTGAATCAATAGAGTCCGAACAAACCGAACAGCTTTCCCAGAAATATAACAACAAGAGAAAATGTTTCGTCTTTGGGATTCTCTATTATGTTCTCAATTTATTCCCTCAAAATAAAACCAAGCATACGTCAGTTTTCAGATATACAGGCCCTGCCCTCTTATACACATTCTCTCAATAACATTATCCCAAAACTCAAACAACAAAACAAAACACAGTACTCGTTTCCAACTGCATTGCCTAATTCTCTCTTTTCATTTCACAATCCTCTTAACCCCATTTAACCCCTCATCATAATCAAATACATTAAACTTCAATTACACTTGCATCAAAAAAAAAAAAAAGTTCCTAACTAGAACAGAATCAACATAAAACGCACAAGAATTCAAGAAATTAATAACAAAAAGGTTTAATTTTTATAGTACTTCAAACCACAATACAGCAACTCATAAAACACAGCATTATCACACGAGAATACAAACAATTCGCCCAAAAAGTAAGCTTGCATAAAAAAGAAAACTTAATTAGGCACATGTACATCCAACTATTTCAGAAAAAGTATGCTTCTTAATGGAACTTCGCATATTAAGAATGCGGTGACCTCATCTCTGAGCTGCTTAGCTTCATCCTTGGTTACGCCATCAGCCAGAATTCCGCATATAAGAAAATCAGAGAATATTAGCAGAATTAGCATCAGAGGCTTCATCGGATCATCCATAGATCTCCCGCAGATAGTGTGCGTGTGTCCACGCGCGCGCGAGAGAAAGAGAGAGAGAGAGACAGACAGAGAGGGAGACAATTTGCCTCTTTTCCGCAGAGGGCTGAAATCGGAAGTGAGTAATTTTATCGGGGCTGATATAGGAAGGAAAGGGTAGAGTAGGGGTCTCGAAGTGAATATGAATCATTTTTTTTTTGGTACAATAGTTTTTTTTCTTTTTTGGTACAAAAGTGAATATGTATAATATGTTTCTAGCCTTAGGGCTTTTCTATCGGTTTAACCTTACCTTAGAGGTGTTCACGGTTCCGGTTCGAACCGTCGAACCGCCGGTTTTGAATCGTGGACCGCGGTTCGGTTAACCGTTGACCGCGGTTCGGTTCAAAACCGGAACCGTGAACCGTTTTTAGACGGTTCGATTCCGGTTCGTCAAAATGACGAACCATGACCGCAGTTTCAAAAAAAAAAAAAAATTCAAAAATTCAAAAATGTGGCCGTTGTGAACCGGCGGTTCAAACCGGAACCGGCGGTTCAACCGGGAACCGGCGGTTCAACGGTCACATTTTCAAAAAAAAAAAATTTTTTTTACATTTTTACACCTATAAATACTCCCCTCACATCCTTCATTTTTCTCACACCAACTATCTACTTTCTCTCTAATTTCTATTATCTCAACTCTCAAGTATACACTTTTAATTCGAAAAAATGCCAAGTGGTCAATTCAATCGGGGAAAGGGAAAGGCTATCACCGGCATTCCTCGACGTGGAAGAGGCGGTGCTAGTGGTAGTACTCCTCCTCCTACTCATACTCCGAGTTCTCATTCTATACCAAGTCCGAATTTTGGAGATTATGTTCCCGATGAATTAACCGAGGAACAAATCAACGAAATGTTTGAAGCCTCAAAATCGATTCATGAAGATGATGAGCAAGAGCAACCAACAAAACCAAAACAAAGGAAACCATCCGAGCTGAAATCTCCATTATTTGCGATCCATTATACAAAAATGGACGACGTTGCATCCGGTCCTGGTCATTTCTTGGCCAAGTGCAACTATTGCGATAAAATGTACAAGTTTAAAAAAGGAGGAGGTTACGGGACACTCAATGGCCATATACAAAGACAACATCCCGACAAAGTTGGCATCGAGTCTAATCAAACCCAACTTAGAGGCACGGCGACGTCGTCTAATGCCCCCAATCAAGGTAATAGTACTTTATTTAAATTTAATCTAATTACCGCTAGAAAAGAATTAGCTAGGTTTGTTTGTGGTAAATCTCTTCCTTTTAACTTTGCCGACGACCAAATGTATGAAAATTTCACTCAACTAAGTTTTAATCCCGCTAGTAAAAAAATTTCACGCTCCACCGTAACTCGTGATGTTCGAAAAACTACTAGCGAGGCAAAATTAATTTTAGCAAATATGTTTTCAAACTTAGATCATAAAGTTTGTATATTTTCCGATGCTTGGAGTGATCATTGGGAAGCAAATTCATATATGTGAATTACTTGTATTTGGATTGATGATTCTTGGACTATACAAAAACGTTTAATTGGTTTTAGAGAGTTTAATATCCCACATACCGCTCAAAATATTTCACATAAAATTCATACAATTTTATCTGAATATAATTTAGTACAAAAAATTTTTTCAATTTCTTTTGATAATGCTAGCTCCAATACAGCTAGTTTAGAATCACTTATTGCAATATGTGAGCCATCTCTTGGTGGTAATTTTTTTCATGTTAGGTGTATTTGTCATGTTCTTAATTTATGTGTTCAAGATGGTTTAACTGTTTTACAAGAATCATATGCACCTATCCGTGAAGCAATAATGTATTTAATTAGACATTCATCTCTAGGTAAAAAAATAGAAAAGATATTGCATAAAAAATAATATTCATCCAAAGAAATTTTCAAAAGATGTGCCAAATCGTTGGAATTCTACTTACAATTTGTTAAATGATAGTTATGAATATCGTATTGCATTATGCAATTTTTATAACGAAGAACAAGTACCCGTTTGCTTATTGCCAACTCAATGGGATAAGTGCTCTAGTTTAATGGCACTTTTACAAAATTTTAAAGAGGCAATTGAATCTTTGTCCGGTGTTTATTGTCCTACTTCTACACTTGTTGTTGAACATTGTGTTAAAATTGTACTTGTGTTCAAGTCTTTAATTAAAGTTCCCGAGTTATTTAATTGTATAAAAGAAATGAGAGACGAATGGATTAAATATTTCGCCTACATTCCTCCGGTTTTTTTAGTTGCTAAACTTTTAGATCCTCAAGTTAGAGAGGAAGGTTTGCTAAAATTACTTTCACTTTACTATAATGCTTTATTTCCTAATCCTAATGCTAATTTTAGTCCTCCAAATCCTAGCGAGTTAGTTCAAAATGCAAAAAATTTATTATCTACTCTTTATCGTGAATATGCTTGTAGTTATAGTGGTAGTCTTGATCTTGGTACGGGTTCTTCTTCTCCTGTTCACATTCCTTCTAGTAGTAGTACATCTTCTTTTGGTTTTGCTATTCCGGATCTTAGTGAATGGAATGCCTATCAAGAAGATTTATCCCGAAAACGAACAATGTACCAAAGTAATGCTTATCAAGAACTTGAAAATTATTTAACTACTTGTGAATTGGGAGCTTTAGAACGTGGTTCGGATGGTAATAACAATCTTCTTAAGTGGTGGGCAAAAAGGTCTACAATATTTCCTGTAGTTGCCACGATTGCAAAGGAAATACTAGCTGTCCCCCGCCTCAGCGGTTTGTTGAACAAGCCTTGATGTAGGAGGATACATTCTGGATGAACGGCGATCTCGATTGACGCCTCAAAATCTTGAAGCCCAAGCATTATTGAATGATTGAGTGAAAGCCGAGTTACGCCAACAAGAACCAAATTATAATGAACAAGAAGACAGTGATACATATGATACCGGATCTAGCAATGATTCGGTTGACTTGGGTGATTGAACCATCTCCTCTCCGCCTCCACCTACGCTCCCTAAGGTAAGTATAAGGTAAGTGAACTACGAGGACTTTGATTCCTAAGGTAAGGGGATACGTAGGCAACTTAATCCAAATATTTAAAGTTGAAATTCTTAATTTTAACTTTGAATATTTGAATTAAGCTCAAGTCCATTTTATTTTTTTTCCTTCCCCCCACCAAATTTAAAAATGAACTACGAGGACTTTGATTTTGATTCCTAAACTCTAAAGTTATGGATTTCAAATACGTAGGCGCTTAATTCAAAGATTTAAAATTACAAAATTCAAGTTTAGACTTTAATACCTGAATTAAGCTCAAGTCCAATTTTTACCCCATATTTTTTTTTAAAATTAAAATTTAAAAATTAAAAAAAAAAAAAAAAAACGCCGAACCGCCGGTTCGGTTCCGGTTCGGAACCGGCGGTTCACGGTTCAAAACCGTAACCGGCGGTTCATGAACCGGCGGTTCAAAAAACCGGCGGTTTTGAACCGCCGAACACCTCTACCTTACCTTAGGCCGATAATAATGTATTTTTATCGTGTGACTCTCTCCCAACAGCGCACCCCATCCTGTTCGGGATCCATATCCTCAACAGGCTCTCATACCTGTAGAGGATCCCAACCATACATTAGAACCCTCTAATATTCGGAGTCCCTCCCCCACAACAATCATCAATCAAAGAGCCCTCCAAGTCCAAATAGATGAAGCATTCGAACGCTTCAAAGTATGGAAAGACTACAAGGTTGCCCTACGACACCCTTTACAACTCGGAAGAATGGAAGGATGAGAAGCTGTTTGTGCTGGAGGTTACCGACACCCACAATGTCGAGATCATGATCCGGTGGGATGATTCCGTTTGCCAAGAGCTAATCACAAAACATTATGTTGAAAAGGAGAAGGCCCAACTCGAAGGGAAACAACCATCACATGACGGAACTCGGAGCTCTAGTCACCACTCCGGACGAGAACGATGAGGCCCTACAAACTGGGATGCAGATGAGCCGTGAAGAGACTCGAGAGAATGAATTTGCCAAGATGGAGACTGCAGGGCCAGGGAACATCATCTGAAAAACCCAAGTCTCTCACCCCTCAGAATGAAGCAGGTCAAACTGACAACTTACAAGAGGAATCAGTCCCTCCTGTAACTGATGAAATTATCTGCATCTGCCGCACAGACAGAGAAAACAGCATCTCCTGTCCTGGAGGAATCAGTCCCTCCGATCGAGGAAGATGCAACCCACACCGTCCGACAGGAGGAATCAATCCCCCCTGAGAAATAGATGGAAGCTGAGAGCAGCAAGAGGAATCAGTCCCTCATGTCCAACATGCTACAAACATCCAACAGAGACATGAGGAAACAGTCCCTTATGTCTCTCAGACAACAGAACAGGCTGAACCGACAGAGGTTCCAGCCACCGAGCCAGTAGTACCTCCTATCCCTACAGGTTCATCCTCTAAACCAGACGAGGATTTTCTTCCTTATGATAGCCCTAAAAGGCCCAAACACAATGTCTTCATTGAATAATTAGGAGAGCCCTCTTTGACTCTAAAATTGATCATCTCATCCACACTCCCCTCGGACCGAGTTCACATTTCATAGAAGAGCGGTACAAGACATTGAAGATGCATTCTGACTTTTGCCTACGACAATGTACAATGCCACGCACCAGCTCCAACAATATCAAGCGTGGATTCTCAAACAGGAGCAGGAGAAATTGATGGTTGTCGAAGCTAAAATGGTCGCCCCCCATGAGTAACACAGGTCTAAACTCAATGCCAATGATCAGAAGATTGATGACCTAACTGCAGTGGTCACAAGTCTTGTGGACTCGGTGAAAGATATACAGAGCAAGCAGGCTGAATCAATGAATATTCTTCAGGATATTCATGATAAAATCAAGGATTTTAATAATACCAAAAGGGGGTAGAGGCTAGTGAAGTTGGAATGAGGTGGAGATTGGAAAGAGAGAGGGAAATTGAAGTGATACTCGATGATAGTATTGTTGCTGCAATCAGAAGACTGGCCGGACCTGGGGCAGGTCAATGAGCGAGAGGATATAAGGTGACTAGTTATCGTCCCGAATTCTAGGATCCAAATTTCCCCATGGAAGAGTACAGTACAAAAGCCCACTGAGATTCTACTTCTATCAGACAGACAGACAACAGCAGAAGAACTGAAGGCATGGAATAATAATAAACTGTTGAGATACTTCTATATTCTCATCAGGAAGTCTGTCATGTTCAATCAGTTTAAGACACTGGATGATGCTGTGAAGGAGCTCTCAAGGCTACTATCAGAATGAAAGCTACCTTTGCAAATTAGGCTGAAGTCAAGACATCTAAAGGGTGAACGGATAACTCATACACAAGACTGGATTCTCGCCTATGATATGACCCCGGAAGGAAGGGACTATAATATCCGCATTTTTTCGCTCCGTACTTCTCTATTTTCTTTTCCTTGATATTTAAACTTTATATCAAATGATATTAAATCGTTGCGTACCTTCCACTTTGTGTATTATGTGGTTCGTGTGGAATCTTGGATGTAATATGTATTCCTGCCCCTCTTTCAATTTTCTCGGGTTATGGCCCGAGATTTGCTTCGTATATGTCGGACAGAGGTTTCTGGGATTGTTAGTACTTGAGCGTATTCCGTTGTGTGGAGGTTTCATCTATCGAACGGAGCAGTGTTGCAGATTGACGTGATTATGTATGTTACGCGATGAACATAATGTGTGTTACGGTCATGTGTAACGTACATTATGATCATTATGGATCGAGACAGTAGCTTCTGGTAATGAGTTACATATGCTAATATTGGAATTTAGCGTACGCTATAAGTCATTAACATGCGTGTTGGGAAAACAAGAACCCTGTATCGAAACAGCCGGGATATCCAATCCCTGTATCGAATGATATTTGATAAAGAGGTTTTGACATATATGCCAAATCTGCATACAGTAAAGGAGACTGTATCGAAGTATTGAGGCATTATCCTGTATCGAAGACCTGCCTCGAATCAGTATATAGTGAAGCACTTCAGTACAGCAAGAAGTCTTATAAAAGACCAAGTATGGAAACTGTCTCGAAAATCCAAAACAGTTATCTTCCATACAGCTCACAACAGGATAAATAAGGAATCTTCAGAAGTCAAGTCCCGTTGAATAAAGAAGTATTTAAATACTCAAGGATAAAGTATTTAAATATTGTCAGTCAACAGATCTTCAAATCCCGCTAAATCCGGATCGTGTTTTAATCCCGTTGGAACGGAATCTCATTCAAACGGAAATATCTCAACGGATATATATTTCAGAGACTATATATATCACATCAAGATGCTGAAGATTAGTCACCCAAGCTATCGAAATTATTATCAGAGCAAAACATATCTCCAAAGCTTACTGCAACTCAGAACTAAAGAGATATACAGTGCTCATCATCCTGAACAACACTTCATCAGCTGAAAGCTCTTAAAGTCAAAGTTGTTGTTCACCATATGTCCTATACTTTGAACAAACCCAGATCAGCCCTGTGTGGACTGAGCAATCTGTGCTTCTCCGGAACTGTGTGTGAAGGATTTGCATTGAAGCAGACGAAGCTTCAGAACTGTGTGTGAAGAAGCAAGTCAAAGCATTAGCTCAAAACCAATCTGTGTGAACGGTTGAAGCTAAGATCTTTATATCAATCTGTGTGAACGATATATTGATTGTGTGTTGTTATAATTACGTAGTTGTGTACGTAGTAATTATAATAAACTTTTTACTCCTGTGTGGAGGACCAGTGGACGTAGAGGGGTTTGCCTCGAACCACTTTAATTACTGTGTTATTTACCTTCAGTTTTTACTGTTTTAATTACCGTGATTAATTAAGTATACACTATACACTTAGTTGATGTATCCACAGTGACCTACTGTATCTCAGACTTCCGCTACGCACTCAGATTTAAAATCAGTGCAGTTTGTTGTTTAAACTATTTCCCAAACTGTATCCAGTATACTTAGTGGCCAATAATGCGTTATGTGTTATTTATAACGTACGTAATCGGCCTGATGATTGGAGGCAGTAGCCTCTGGAGGCAGTTTTACGTATGCTAACCTGGGAATATAGCATACGCTAGAATCCAATAACATATGCTAAGTGCTCTGCATAGCGTACGTAATGTATTTGCTTGTTCGAGGTAGTGGCCTCTGCCCAGGTCGTAACGAACGTAATATTTCGGGCGTAGCGTACGTTAAAGGCCTTACGTACGCTAACATGTGGACATTACGTACGTAACTTTAGTCAAACTATATATACGCGGGGGACGGGTTTTAGATCTCATTTTTCATCCTCCTTCTTCCTCTCCAGCGATTTGAGCGATTCCAAGATGAAGGGTTGTCGAGAACTCGTCAATCATCAATATTTTTGGATTTTTAACACGGTTTAATCATCACCCATCCATTTTTCCTCCTTTGATTCGAGGTAAATTCCTTAGAACTCTAATTTGGGGAATTTTGGGGGTTTCTCTTAGATTCGTCCGGTTAATCCGTTTTGAAGCTTGGAATCCTTGAGATTATGATGTATCTACCCCATATCCACATTTTCCTTACGATTATATGAATTTTTTTGTGTATTACTTGAAGTGGAGAGAGTTTGTATGATTTTCAAACTCTATGTGAATACTTTGAAGGATTATGAATCGTAAGAAAAAGGGGGTTTCAGGAGTTTTCTTAAAAATTGAGTATTGATGATTGATTATCGTATTTCCTTATGAATCGTTTAGGCCCGAAAATGCGTTCTTGGACCTCCCGAGCTTGAACAACATTTTCAACTCGATTCCAATATCTAAAAGGCAAGTATATTTTTATGATTGTACGTTCTCGACGTTGAAAGTGAAGTGTATGCAATGTATGATTGTGTATATTCAGTCTGGGATGGACTACGGGTCCTCAGAGGGTTCCGTTGTCTTTGGTGCAGTTCCACGAATATTCTTGGGTTAACCACTCTGGGATGGACTGACGGGTTCTCAGAGGGCTCCGTTGCCTTTGGTGCGGTTCCATGGTTAATCATGTATGTTATTGGAATGAGATGTTATGAGATTTAGTTATTCCGTAATACTAGTCTTGAGTTTGAGGAAATGGGAATTACGTTTACTTTATCGTCGAGGAGTATTATATTTTATACTTGTGTATTTGTACTAGCTATTCGATGGCTAACCCCTTTTTGAGGGAAATACCTTTCATGTATTTCAGGATCCAGGAGAGCGGATAGGCATGTACCGGGTCGGCACGAAGATGATGGGCAAGAGTGATGCAGTGTCTTGTATCTGTCTGTATGTTGTACTTTATCCATTCAGTATTGTTATACCTGGAATGGTTATGAACACTCGAGTAGTGCTTCAGATGTTCTTGATGTTTTGGCCTGTGTTGCCCTCGGTTTTAATTCCCGATGTATTGTATTCTGTCGAATTGATTATTACCTTGGTTGTCATTTTTATTGCCTTCTACTGGATTATGTTTAGACCTTATCGATCAAAATTCACGGTTCCGCGTATGTATAGCCTTGTGGGTCCCACGGAAGGGCTCACAGCGCTGTAATATGCCCTTAATAACTTATAGGTGTTATAGGGACATCTACAGAGACCGATACACAGATTCCTTAGTCAACTGGTGGAGAGGAACCGAGCATGATCCTTCCATGAAGTATTTCAGACAGCAGTATCGAAGATAACTCCTGACAGTTGTATCTTTCATTTCTGTATGCTCCCCGATGTAATATTTCAATTCCAAACAGCACTGTAATCTATTTTGACAATAAACTTTTGATTTACCTCGAAATGTTAGATCTCGTAATCTTCATGTACTATTTGATTGTTATATATTGAAATAGTTATTAAGTATAAAATTGCTAGGTTTAAAAACTGTAAGAACTTTTCTGCAAATATTTCATAGATTAAGTTGTATCTATTTAGACTGCTTGTTGTAAGATTGTGCCTACGAGCCAATCATAAAATAAGTGGTAATATACTTAGTCTTGTAGGATTTAAAATTTTAGAACTCGCATGCGAGTAGTTCAAATTTTAGTCTAAGTCTAGACGATCAGATCATCCGACAAAAGACTTGAAGACAGCCTTGTGTTTCAAAAAGAGTTGTGGCATTATCAAAAAGGGAGAAGTCGTTGGGAAAAATAATACCCTAAGTGTTTTGATAAATGCACCCTACAGCCTTTCCCTACTGCAAAACTTTATACCGCGCCCAAGAAGGCTTATTAGACAGCTAAATAGAACTTCCAGCATACAACAAGAAAGAATGTTGGCTACAGCTTAGAAGTTGTAGGTGTTTTACTTAGGAAAACTAAAACACAATCCAACAGGAGTTAGACTTAGAACTTTAAACTACAGTAAAACCTCTCAAAAAGAATACTCTATTTAGGAATAAAAATTTATAGTCCCAACTTGGGACTAGTTATAATTTAGAATAAACTCCATATTGTCATAATTCATATATTTTCAAATCCCAACATAAGGAAATACACCTCCATTTAGGAATAAATCATAATACAATACATATATATATATATAATTTTTACAATAGATTTAAGTTGATCTAAAATACTTGTTCAAGGTTGATTGTGATAAAGATTTAATCTTTTGTGTTGTAACCATATCCTTCAACTTGCGTGTGCCCATTAGCTCGTTCAAATGACCACCTTCTTGTTGAACCCAAAACATTTCCAACTTGTCGAGTAAGCTTAGAGCTTCTTCACATGAAATTTTTTGTACTTCTATGCTATCATCCTCCGGGTTATTTTCCTCATTTTCTTGCCTAATTCCTTCAATGATTTCTTCATCGGTTAAAGCATAAACAATTTTCTTGCCTAATTCTTAAGTTTACAACATATTACATACATGTATCTACTAATTATAATATTTATATATTATACATGCACTTTAAAATTAAAAAAATTCTTCTTAAAACTCTATTTAGGAATAACCTCCATTTAGAAATATTTTTTATGTTCTCAAGGATATGACTTTAGAGAGGTTTTACTGTATTGTGAGAGAGTCTTTGTTTATTCTTAAAGTATTCACGATTTTAAAGTAGCATTTAATGCTGACATGACATTTAATGCAGCCAAAGAGATTGAAGATTGAAGGCATTTAAAGCGGATCAAAGAGAATATCTGAAGCATTAAATGTAAAATATCTTTAATTTAAACATTCAGCAAGCCGCCAATCAGATTTGTCTAAATCTCACCAACCGGCCAATGGCTACATAATGGATCTATTTTCAAGGTTATAAATAGCCCAAGCAAGAAGACATTGCTCACTACTGAAACCATTGCCAACTTATTGATCAATCAAGAATCTAAGAGCAATCTATTTCTTCAAGCATACATCGTATATTTTGAGTGAAGAAATACCAAGTCCTCAACAGAGAAAAACACAACTGCAGTGAAGACTTAAATAGCCTACAACTGCTGTTCCAACTTGTGTTACGTCAAACCTTACTGTTGAGATCAATTAGCCCTGTGTGGACTAAGTCGAACTATTCTGACCTGTGTGGGAAGAAGAGAGTTCAAGGACGAAGCTTCAAACTGTGTCAGAAGAAGCAAGTCGAATAAGCCTACAATCAATCTGTGTGAACGGCTCAAGCTACAATCGACTGTATTAATCTGTGTGAACGGTACGTCGATCGGTTTAGTTAAAATCACACAGTTATATACGCCTTGATTTTAATAAACTTTTTACTCTTATATGGAGGACTTGTGGACGTAGAGGAGTTTACCTCGAACAACATTAAAACTGTGTGTTATCATTTCCCGCACTTAGTGTTTTCATACTGTATGTGGTTTTTAGTGTACTTTCTGAAAACCATGTAAGCACCAAGCTACAGGAGACTGTCTAGTGGTCGTACTTACATCAACTTAGCTTAAGACTTCCGCTACGCAACAAAACAAACTTTGAGATAGTATAGTGTGACCAACACCAAATTATAATTATATTAATATGATTAAAATGGACTTTCTACCATCAGACCAAGAAAACTTTGTTTGATTTTAGACCGATACTAAAATTACATATTACTTATGGTTTTTTATTCCAGCTCGTACAATTCAACTCTAACAAGAAGAATATACGAATTAAAATCAACAAATATGAACAAACAAGTAATCTTAGTGTTGGCCTAACGTCATGCCAAATTTTCCTGGTCCGACGGTCGAAAAACTCCTCTCTATGAAAATTAAAAATGGTTTATCCTTCATCCTAATCTTATATTTTTTATGATTGAGTAGAAGTTGTTTATTTTTTGTGAGAATACTCGTGTATTAGACGGTCCGCCAATAATACGTTTTCAGTGTTATAAATAACTTTTTATAAGTTGCAGTTAATTGGTAAATTTTAGACTCTGTCATTTTTATGAATTAACATTATCGGATGGTCTGATAGTCAAACGTTTTGATACAAGTTTTTATTATCTTTTGTTGTTCTTCTTTGAGTAGGTTTCTTATAAATGGTCATAAATGGTCTCACGGATCTCCTAAAACTAAATTTTAAAAATAATATAATAAAAACTCTAAATAACTAAAATAACGAAAATATTAGTAAAAGATAAGTCTAGAAAATAAGAAGACAAACATTAAACACTGGGAAAAAAAACAAAACAAAAAAAAAAACAACGTACCGTAAAAAAGAAATCTTAAAAAAAGTGAAAATTCCTAAAAAATTAAAAAAACATAAACATAAAAACTCCAAGAAAAAAAAATGAAAAGAAAAAGCAATTAGAAACCCTATAAATTAGACTCCGTCTCACGGAATACATTCAGGAACACTTGTTCCGTGAGACGTCTAATGTGCTTTGTCTTTCTTTACTTGAATAAATATAAAATCGTAATACAGTATTTGTAGGGAAAAAAATTACAGTACAATTTTGGACATCATATGTTATATTTATCGCACATAAGTTGATTTACTAGAAACTGTCCATCAACTTAAGCAGACCGTCTTGTACAAGTTTTTATAATCTTTTGTCATTTCTTTATGAGTAGGTTACTTGTGAATTGTCTCAATAGTTCTCCTAAAATCAAATTTAAAAAAAAAAAATAGAATCCGTAAATACTAAAATAACAAAATTACTAAAAAAATAACTCGAAAGATTGAAAATAAACTTTAAAAAATAAAAAGAAAAAAAAACACTAAAAATTGAGAGCTCAAGGAAAACTCATAAAAGAGTGGAGTTCTTTTTACTCGAAATTCGGCATCAAATTGTTCGAAATGCTTGAATTAATGCATATCCAATATCAAATATTAAAAGGTAATCCCATAAGGTCCAAAATTCAGAGAAAATTTATAGAAATTAGATTACCTCTAAAAGTTAAATTAATTACAAAAATATCACATTACTTTTCAAAATTAGAAATAGCCCTTCGAGTAATGCAGATATTCGATGTGGTACTTGAAATTTTTATAATGAACTTTTCCAAGGATATCTTTTTTTTGGTCATTAACCCAAACTTCAGACTCCAGCCAAAAACCAACAAAGACAGTACTACACAGTAAAATATTCAACAAATTTGTAAGATATAACTGGGACAGCAGAACACAAGACAAAGGAAGGAACTAACATTTGCAGTTTCCGAAAGAACGTCGACTTAACAATAATACAGAATAGAAACTGCAATTTTTCGAAAACAAAATTATGATCCCTGTTGCTTCTTCTTCTTAGGCCTCCTTTTTCGTCGAGGTTTTCTGGCATCCGAGTTGGAACTTTGATTCTCGCTGTTTCCAGTAGTCGAACCCATAGGGCCTCTCTTTCTGAACGAAGATCGACCAAAGCTACTGGATGTGTTGCTCGATGTGGATATTTCACCTCTATTGTACGAGCCCTTACCCGTGTTCCCCGCAAATCTCGATTTGCTTTTCAGTGAACTTGAAAATGACTTGCCCGATGGACCGGGAGGTGGCATTAGAGCACGAGCAGAAATCTGTTTCTGTAAACAATCACAAGTTTAATCCAGAAAAGCCATCAACCGGGGGATACCAATTTCGACAAGTAAAAGGACAACTACAAAAACTACCACTGAGGGTTAGCATAATTACAAAAGACTCCAGTTATCTTTCAAAAAAATATACATACCCCTTTAAATTGCTGCAAACACCCCATAAAAGGTTTGTATTCGAGGGTGCAGCGTGTAAAAGAATAACTAATGTGAAGAGGTTATTTGTAATTTTCAAAAGATATCTGGGTGTTATGTTTGAAAATGGATTAAACCTCAGGGGTTGTTTTTGTAATTAAGCCGGAGTAAACTCCAAAGTGAAAATTGCTAACCTGATTTCTTTCATCACTTGACATGCCAGATGCAGCTTTGCCCGAGGTGCTTGAGGCTTGCTCCCTGCAAGACGAAATGAAATATATATTGTCTAAATGGGGTTCGATAGTGAAAGTGTTGATAAGTGATGATATACTACCAAATAAAGACCCACAGTTATAGACATTTGAGCATGGGAATTTTTAGGCTAATTGTCTACCAAACAAGCTTCATTCAATGTAATAACTGACCTAATAACATTACGTACCGCAAGAACACAACACAGGCTTAGCCATTTCGTGCGTTCTCTTTTACCATATGAGTTTAGTTAGGACAAAAAATAAAACTCCCTGACATCAATCTTATTGAACAAAAATAAAAGATAGAACTAGCTTGACAGTCGGAATAGGTACCTAGCACTTTTGTCGGTCCACTCATCATCAGCATCAGCCTCATCGCTCGAGCTCCCATTTAAGAAGAAATCATCATCACTTAATTCTAAGAGGCCATCATCCTCACTTCCTGTTTCTGTTACCATAAGTCATGCTAAATATGTAATGTATACGCAATAAAGTGATGGAAGGAAAAACAGAAAACTCTATTGAAATATAATAAGTCGTGCATGACCGACGATACAGCAAACAACATCGCTCTTCAACACACGCAAAGCGGATGTGATCAGTAATTTAGTAATTCTTCCACAACCAATAGATGAAGATTACAATTGGAGGACAAGTGTTCTATGAAATCTTATGTTTTGGCTTCTAATCAACATGTATCTCCATTTGCACAAATACTATACATAATAAGATCAGGAGAGTTTTTTTTATTTTTGTCAGTCGACCTAAAGATTAGTAAAGTCGTTGACATTTATGGCATTTGATCAAGAGAAAAGTTGAGAAAAAATCAGTTCAACTTAAAACTGTATACCAAAAAGATAATTGTTTATTTCCCCGAAATACTTAGGAGAGATGTACCTTCCAAGTCCTTCCCACTTGCTGCAGCAGCAATAAGATTTGCCTTAATTTGCTTACGCAAACTCTTTCTTTTTTCTACAATTTCTGTCTCATCGCCTCCCATAAATAATGGAACATACTTCTCCGTTTTGGGGAAGAACTACAGTTTAATTTCAGAAAATGATTGATTAGTAACAATATTTGCGGCAGTTAAATATACGAGTACAATCTACATATTAAGCAAGGTCACCTACTACACGACCAGTTTTCTAAGAGATTGTATTTTGCAGTCACAGTGTAATCATATATGATGCCAAGCCAGGGGATTTCAACTCCATTATCTGCTTGTAAAAATGTGTTAGTTCAAAATACTAATATTCCCTTTCCTAAACATATATTAAAAAAGAAGTATATTAACCTTTGTGAAACTGTAACTAAAATTGCCTAAAAAAGGCAACCCATTGACGATCGAAAGAAAAAGGGCATTGCTCACAGCACTAAAATTAAAGCTTGCATAAAACCATTAACCTTTTAAAAAAATTAAGAAATAAATATTTATATTACTTCTCTCTTGTCGACGTGAAGCATTTACAGCTCAGATTAGTCATGAAGGTCAAAAACCTAAAAATTAGGTTTTGATTAAAAGGATAAACAAAATGCTTGAGAGAGAAGATACGACAAGTTAAAACAGATTTGCCACAGAGCATTATGAAAACTAGATAATAAATTATTATTAGCTTACCCTAACATATTCGAGATCTTCCTTTAATTTAGAGAGTTGATCAGCAATCTCTGCTTCCTGGGCCTGACCAGTTGAAACGCGCTGCTGCTTTTCCAATCGTCTTATCATTCGCTCAATCTTTCTTCTCTCTACCAGTACAAATTCATACTACTATCTCAATTACAGCACCTGAATACTTGATTACATTGTATACACCGAGTATCGAGCATCTGAAACTAAGGGCTAGGCTTACCAAAAAATCTGATTTTCCTGTTCCGCAAAAATATTTTTCGCTCCACAGCCAGACGATTTTGAATATCTTGTTGTTTCTTGAGTTCCTCCAGCTTCTTCTCTTGGGCCTCCTTGACTTCAAGTGGCAGATCCTGCATACAAGGTTGGTTCAATAACATCATTATGAATAGGGGACATATCCGGAGAAAACTAACAAATTCAACAAGTGTGGAAAATAGCTAAGCAGCAAAATCAACAGTTTTCAAGGGGGGGTGGGGGTGGGGGGGGAGGGGGGTGAATCAAGTTACATGAAGAAAAGACTATACAAACAAAATAAACATTAAAATTCATTAGGAACTCCACGACAAACTAATGGGTTACAGATTAGTTATGCAAAAGCAGGAACTTGATTATTACATCTAGCAAATTAAGTTTAACAGGAGACCTGAGTTATTTCCATTTGTACAAGAGAAAGCAAGGAGTAATAGGTTCCATATTAACTCGACTGTAAAACTATATTTGATCATTCTCACCCCAAAGTAAATACCATTAAGCCCTTCAGGGCCAATAAGAATCAACAAATCCAAACTCTACTGAGTCATATATGCACATGTCATGTACATACATAAGCAAAGTCATTGACGTTAAGAAAAAAAGTTAACTACACATTATTTTCAACTCATCAATTCTCAAATTCATCCCTTTCATTTGCAAGAACTCTTCAATTTACACTTAAGGATACCACGAGCATTACAGCTCAAGTGGTACAACTCACCGTTTTTCTATTACATCAGACCTAATCTAGAAAGAAAGAAAATACCTCCCCAACCGATCCCCTAGGAGAATCGAACTGAAGACCTAAGCACTGGGTAGTGGTCGCTCTTACTACTTGAGCTCACCCATTGAAATGGTGTTGATAGAGAGTTCGAACCATGTACCTTTCAATTTATGTGGTTACTAAAAATCCATCTCCTCCACTCCATAAGTGTATAAAAACACATCACATAAGGAGCGTGTTCCGGAAACTGAAAATCCCCATATAGGATACATTTGGAAAACGAAACGACTTATTTCAATTTCTTGCCTACAAAAGTAGCTACAATTCAATTGTGCTAATACTCTAAAATTCACAACCGCAGCTCAAAGCAGCAAGAGCATGGAAAAAGACAGTCGTACTCTGCGCTTACAACCTTGTACATCCATCAATTCAACAGTAACCACATGCCGCATCGAACAAAACCAAATCACACAAGGTCATATAGACATGTATCACATACGTAGCTGTGTGCGTTTATGTGCGGGCGCAAATACTAAAGAGTTGGGAGTAAAGAGTTGATTTACCTTGCGGAGCATGCGTTCTACGGAGCGTATTTGGTTTTTGAGAGAGACGGCTTTGGGTTTTTTGACCTTGGAATTCTTGTCGACTGTGAGGGCTTTAGACCGCCTCTGGCCCGTCGGTTTCTTCCGCTCGGCGGCGCCTCTGCGCTTGCCGTAACCGCCGTGTGCCATGTTGGATTTTTCCTTTCTCGTAGTCTACAGTCTACACTGATTGTATCAAGTCATTCTATATTTTGCTCTCTTTTTCTCCGTGTACTCTTCCGACTCAAATGCAACATTAAAAAAAAATTGGCGAATTTTAGTGGAATGATTAGATTCGATAGATATATAAGTCAAGTAATTAATGGTGAATGTGGGTGTAAATTAAAAAATAAAAAATATTATGATGGATTGTATCAGGTATTCCATCTTTTCGAACCGATTCTGCGGGTAATTGAAAAAAAAAAATGTACCATTGCATATGAACTAGATCATGGTTCGATACCGAACCAACGAAAATAGTTCCGTTCATAGAGCATCCCCACCAAATAGTGCATCACGGAACATCTGCACCTCACATACACGCTACATATTGATGGATGAGCAGGGGATGCATTATGTAGGGATGCTCTATGGACGAAATCAATAAAAATAGGTCGATTCATGAAAATTGATTATGGATCGAATCAATGTTTTAAAACTCAAAAAGCGTTTTTGAGGCGTTTTGCAGTCATGAAGCGAAGCGTACGCCTCGAGGCGGTCTGAGGCGGACGCCTCAATCTTTAAGGACAAAAATCAGAAAAAAAATAACATAACAAATAATAAACAACAATATCATAAGTACTAAATGTTATATGTCAAAAGACATCACAAACTAGATAATATGCAACATAAAACTAGGGAGATAAAATATAAAACAAGTGTCTTCAAGCAAAAACTCCAAAATGTCATAGATTAAAAAAAAAAGCAACAATTATCATTATCTAATGAAATATTGAATCATTTGTGTCCAATGGTTTAAAAAACTCATCGAACTCGTTATTCCCATCTTCACCACCACTTGAGGGATCATCCATGGAATCATCGTCATATCTAATTGCTCTATCATCCTCCTCCTCTTCATCACGATCTTCCCATTCTGATTCCTCATCGATTAATTGCAATCTTTTACGTTTATGATCTATCATAAAAATAAGATCATATTAATTATAATGTTCAATTTCATTAAGTAATTTTGGTGGAGAAGGCCGAAGGGAACAAACCATTTTTCCTAGTGTCTGATTGTAAATTTTTTTGTTGTGAACTTCCACTCGCTTGATTAATTTCTTCCACCTCAACGTCCACATCTTGAGCATCTTGTATCGCCAATAATGGAACATGATTCCCAAATTCTTCGCCTTCATCCGCAATCCATTCATCATCCGATGGCATTTCATCAAGAACTAATGGATCTTGATCTTCCTTAAGTGCCTTTCTCTTTAAGTGCCTATCTTTTAATTTCTTGTTGTACATGACGTACACCAACTTGTTTAATTTTTCCGTTGCCAAGCGATTTCTTTTCTTCGTGTGTATCTAAATCACACACACGTGTATATATATATATATATATATATATATATATATATATATATATATTAGCCATAATAGCAAAGAATTAAAAGAAGTGTAAATAAATTTCATTACGTAAGCTTACATGATTAAAAGTGCTCCAATTACGCTCGCATGCCGAAGAGGACGCCGTAAGACTTAAAACTCTAACCGCAAAGCTTGTCAATTCAGGTGTTTCATCTCCAAAATGGAGCCACCAATCAGCTACATAACATAGGTAATATTTAAGAATCTATGAAAATATAAAAAATAAAACATAATTAAAAAAAGAAGCAATATTTAATTATTTACTAACCAGGAGATCGCTTAGTAGCCGATGACTTTGCTAGTGGATTACCGAACAAGCCTCTGCTTTTTTGAATTTATCAATTTGTTCATCAGCTTTCTCTCTATCCACTCTGTTTGTAACTGTCATGAACCTCACAAATCTAGTTGGGGACGAATCTGGGTTTCATGAGGAAAAGGGCAGGAATGGATCTAGATCGGAGGAGATAATGGAGTCGACGGTGTGTGGAGTTGGGGAGTCGGCAGAAGAAAGTGAAGGAAAGGGACGAGCAAGTGTTTTGTCGGATGAAAAAGAGAGAGAGGGGAGAAATGGGAGTGAGTCAAAGGAAGGGTATATTGCTACGCGTGGCTAATGGATCGACGGTGGGGAAGAATTGGGAGGGACACGTGTCAGACGCTGGGTATTATCTTTATTTTTCTCATTATAAAAACTGTTTCATTTATATAATTTGCTTTTAGTAGAATTATTCCAAGGTCCCACTATCCTTAGACCTTGGTATATAAGTGACTAGCATAATAAGGAAACCCTAAGAAATGAGATATTTTCCTTCTTCTTTATCGCCCTTTTTGTTGTTTCTTTTCTCTCTGCAATTTTACCTTCAGATCTACCCTATTATAAATTACATAAAAATAATAAATACAAATTATCCCATTAACAGTCCATTACTGTTACATTGGTATTTCGGAGCAAGGTTTTCTGCTTTTAATTAGCACCAAATTGGGCAAACATGGCGGACGGCACACGCGTGAAGGAGCTGCAGGAGTCCCATAAGAAGCTGGAGCAACAACTGTTAACAGAAGCATCAAAGAGAGCTATATCAGTCGATCAAATCAAGGAACAGATCAAAGGATTGGATTCTAAGTATGATCAGATGAGCAAATCCTTGGAAGAAATCAAACAACACATTTTGGGATCGGGCAAGGGAAAGGAAGCTGATGGAATAGAAGTAATTCCTAAAACCCCTTTTTCTCCTGGTTTTAAAACTGATTACACACCCGGATCAAATTCTAGTACTGGATCTACCCTCCATTCACACCATAGGATTGATTTCCCAAAGTTTGATGGTACTAATGCTAGATCATGGATTATTAAGTGCAACACCTACTTTAAACTATCTGCTGCTATGCGTGATGAAAGTATAATTCAATTGGCTGTGCATAATTTTGAAGGGAAGGCACTGAACTGGTTACAAAATTTTGGGTGTGACAATTTATTCAAAATCACGTGGCAACAGTTTATGGAGGTGATTGCCCTAAAATTTGTTGACCTCAATGAAAGTAAAATGGTCATGGAGTTCAAAAATCTTAAACAGACAGGAAATTATGATGAATATGTTGAGAAATTTGAGGAACTCAGAGCATGCTTACTACTTAGCAACAATATGAGCTATTCAGAAGCCTATTTTATTGCAAGTTTCATCAGTGGCCTATCTGAGGAGATGCAGGGTTTTATGATGCTATTCAAACCTAAGACTCTGCAGGATGCAATTGAATCAGGGAAGCAACAGATACTAACCTTGGAAGCTCTTTCAAGAAGGGTCAGGCCCTCACCTAGGCCTTTCCCTGCTCAGAACAGCAGCTATAGAAGACCTGAAGCAGTTGTGGTTCCCAAGACTAGTGGCCCCAACAGCTCTAAAACCTCTATCAAGGTGTTGACTAATGCTGAGATGGCTGCAAGAAGAGAGAAAGGCCTACGTTATAACTGTGATGAGAAGTACGTATTTGGGCATAAATGTAAACATAAGGTGTTTTACATGACAATGGATGAAGAACAGGAGCTGGCTCACCTGCAGCATGAGGATGAAGATGCTGAGGTGGTGTATGGGGAAGGGGGAGCAATGGAGGAAGTATTTATGACCATGAATTCAATGTTGGGACACCTAAATTCCACTTCTATGAGGGTAATAGGTGAATATGGGGGCAGGCAGTTGAAAATATTGTTGGACACAGGTAGTACCTTGAGCTTCTTAAGAGAAGATGTTGCCAGGGAAATGAAGATTCCTGTGGAAAGGGACAGACCTATACTGGTTAAGGGAGCTACTGGGCATCAGTTGGTGAGCAAGTGGAAGGAACAAGATTTTTCATGGAGCATACAAGGCTACCAGTTTACCTTCTCACCTAGGATTTTGAAGAATGAGGGATATGACCTGATATTGGGTGGGGACTGGTTAAAATTTTGCACACCTATTGGCCTAGATTATGAGAATATGACTTTCACAGTTTTTACTGGTGGAAGGAAGGTTAAACTGAGAGCTATAACTGACCATTCCCTATTCTCTATGATCAATGCAAACAGCTTATTTCAACTAGTGCATTATCATTTAGATGAAGTAAAAGAATTGTACCTCCTCCACTCTGAGAGCAATGATGGTGTGAAGTGTAATAGTACATCACTGTTGCAGTTGTTGGATGAGTACAATGATGTGTTTGAGGAGCCTCAAGGGTTGCCACCTGCAAGAGGGATAGAACATCAGATTATACTCAAACCAGGGAGTGTGCCAAAACACCAATATCCCTACAGAACTACCCATAGAAACAAAGATGAGATTGAGAAAATTGTGAAGGAATTGTTGGAAGCAGGTACAATACAGTATAGCAGGAGTCCATTTGCATCTCCAGCAATTCTAGTTAAGAAAAAAGATGGAAGCTGGAGGATGTGCATTGATTATAGGTACCTCAACTCACTCACAGTAAAGCATGACTATCCTATTCCCTTAATTGATGAACTATTAGATGAGTTATATGGGGCCAACTACTTCTCAAAGCTGGATTTGAGGTCAGGGTATTTTCAAATATTAATGAAGGAGGAGGATAGATACCTTACTGCCTTTAGAACCCACCATGGACACTATGAATTCTTGGTCATGCCTTTTGGGTTGTGTAATGCTCCTGCCACCTTCCAATCTCTGATGAATCAAGTTTTTCAGCCCTGTTTAAGAAAGAGTGTGTTAGTGTTTTTTGATGATATATTGGTTTACAGTAAGAGCTGGGAGGAACATTTAATTCACTTGAGAACAGTGCTTGAGACTCTCAGGACTAATACTCTCTTTGCTAAGAAGAGCAAATGTCAGTTTGGGGTTCAGAGTATAGAATATTTGGGGCACATTATCTCTAAAGATGGGGTGTCTACTGATCCAAAAAAGGTTGAGTGTATGAAGGATTGGCCCACTCCTAAAACAGTCAAACAACTCAGAGGGTTTTTGGGGTTGACTGGGTATTATAGAAAGTTTATTAAACATTATGGCCTAATAAGTAGGCCACTCAATGAGCTCCTGAAGAAGGACAGTTTTAAATGGGGGGAGGAAGCTTCTAAAGCCTTTGGAGAGTTGAAAAGAGCCATGATGACTGCCCCAGTGTTGGCATTACCTGATTTTACTCAACCATTTACCTTGGAAACAGATGCAAGTGGCGTGGGTGTGGGTGCAGTGTTGATGCAGAATCAAAAACCTATTGCCTACATGAGTAAAGCTCTATGCCATAAGAATCAGTTGCTATCAGTTTATGAAAGGGAATTTTTAGCTGTCATCATAGCAGTGCAAAAGTGGAGATCATACCTGCATGGACATAAATTTTTCATCAAGACTGATCAACAGGCCCTCAGACATCTTCTTGATCAGAAAACTATGAACCCTGTGCAACAAAAGTGGATAACAAAATTATTGGGGCTGGAGTATGAGATTCAATATAAAAAGGGAGTTGAAAATAAAGTTGCAGATGCTCTCTATAGATACTCAACAGAAGAAATGGAATGCCACGCTATAACAACAGTGACACCACTGTGGATGTAGAGGGTTAAGCAGAGTTATGAAGGAGATGCCTACTTCTCACAGGTGCTTATCTCCAAACCTGTGAACCCAACTACTTATGCTGAATTTTCTGTGGTGTCTGGAATTATTCAGTACAAGGGGAGGGTGGTAATTGGATCAGGAAATGATCTCAGGCAAACCATTTTACATGAAGTGCATAATACACCCTTTGGAGGGCATTCTGGTGTTTGGGGCACTTATGCTAGGCTGAAAACATTCTTCTATTGGCCACATATGAAGAAGGAGGTGGAAGAGTTGGTTAAACAATGTGATACCTGTCAGAAGAACAAGTCTGAGCATATTCCTTACCCTGGTTTACTCCAACCCCTACCCATACCTGATAAATTCTGGACCCACATAGCTATGGATTTCATAGAAGGGCTCCCTAAATCTTATGGAAAGGATGTTATTTTGGTGGTTGTGGACAGACTCAGTAAGTATGCACACTTTATGGCTCTATCACACCTCTTCACAGCTCAAACCGTGGCTAAATTGTTCCTAGATAATGTATACAAGCTACATGGTCCCCCTGTAAGCATTGTCTCAGATAGAGATAAGGTTTTTACAAGTCAATTTTGGATGGAGCTCTTCAAGGCTATGGGAACTAGTTTGGACTTGACAACTGCATACCACCCCCAGTCTGATGGCCAATCCGAACGAGTGAACCAGTGTTTGGAAGGGTACTTGAGGTGTATGGCTGGAGCTACACCTAAACATTGGGTAAAGTGGCTATCTTTGGTTGAGTATTGGTACAATACTAGCTATCACAGTAGCTTAAAATGCTCACCCTATCAAGCCCTATATGGTTTGGCTCCCCCACACTTGGGTTTAGGGGCATACATTAATTCTCCTAATCAAGAAGTTAAGGAATGGTTATCACAGAGGCAAGATATGGTGAATTTACTTAAGAAAAATCTAATCTTGGCACAAGAAAGGATGAGTTGGTATGCAAATAAACAGAGGGTTGAAGTAAGTTTCGAAGTTGGAGATTTTATCTACTTAAAATTGCAGCCATACCGGCAGAACTCCGTCATGCTGAGAAAAAATCTGAAATTGGCGGCGAAGTACTACGGTCCCTACAAGATCGAAGAAAAATTTGGGTCAGTGGCGTATAAACTTCAGTTGCCGGAATCCTCCAAGATCCATCCTGTTTTCCATGTGTCCCTATTAAAAAAATGTCTAGGAAAACAAATCGTACCTTCTACTGAGCTTCCGGAAGTCGACGTCGACGGACACTTCAAGGTGATGCCTTTCTCGGTCATTGAGTATCGCACCATCACCAGAGACGGCAAGGAGGTGCAGCAGGGTCTAGTGCAGTGGACAAAGGAGGGTGATGAGGCCGCTGAATGGATGGATCTGAAAACTCTCCGGCGAAAATTTGATATTCTCGATCCTTGCGGTCAAGGATCCGAAAAACGGGGGAGTATTGCCACCTCACAAATCTAGTTGGGGACGAATCTGGGTTTCATGAGGAAAAAGGCAGGAATGGATCTAGATCGGAGGAGATAATTGAGTCGACGGTGTGTGGAGTTGGGGAGTCGGCAGAAGAAAGTGAAGGAAAGGGACGAGCAAGTGTTTTGTCGGATGAAAAAGAGAGAGGGGGGAGAAATGGGAGTGAGTCAAAGGAAGGGTATATTGCTACGCGTGGCTAAGGGATCGACGGTGGGGAAGAATTGGGAGGGACACGTGTCAGGCGCTGGGTATTATCTTTATTTTTCTGATTATAAAAACTGTTTCATTTATATAATTTGCTTTTAGTAGAATTATTCCAAGGTCCCACTATCCTTAGACCTTGGTATATAAGTGACTAGCATAATAAGGAAACCCTAAGAAATGAGATATTTTCCTTCTTCTTTATCGCCCTTTTTGTTGTTTCTTTTCTCTCTGCAATTTTACCTTCAGATCTACCCTATTATAAATTACATAAAAATAATAATAAATACAAATTATCCCATTAACAGTCCATTACTGTTACAGTTGTAACACACCAATTCACAACTGGGATATTACACGCCGTAGAACCCTCGTGAGGTCTACCAGGCTAACACATGACATATAAACCACAATGTAGTCCCGAATAATGCACTCAAAAGTAAATAAGGCCGTGGCCTCGACCAAAATATTTTTAACGTAATACATGAACAGAGGTTAAATACCAATTTATTGCCCACGCAGGGGACTTAAACCAAGTCTCAAAACAGACAATCTAACTTCAATACTCGACAATGCAATGACAAAACATAAAAATGCAGACTCGAGCCACATCATCAAGCCAGCCCATCCTTCGCGTGCGTGTCCCGTGCCTGCCCCTCAGCCTTCCCGGTACCTGAAATGCATAAGACGCATTTCCCCCATTTAAGGGGTTAGCATTCGAATAGCTAGTGCAAGTACATAATTACACAACATTATATACATACACGATTAAACGCAAATAAATCGCTAGGAAAGTCATTTTGAAAACCAATATTCCGGAATATCACATTAACACCAAAACAGTATAATAACAGGTTTCCCACATCACATTTATCCACGCTTGGTAACTCACGACCGTACCCATTAGTATCGGTCCCCAGAGGTCCCGTCAGACCGTCCCCAGGGGAGAAACCACTTCCACGGCCGTACCCATTAGTATCGGCCCCCAGAGGTCCCGTCGAACCGTCCCCAGGTGGAAGAACATCAACACACGCACCCAAGTCCACTTCCGTGGCCGTACCCATTAGTATCGGCCCCCAGAGGCCACACGCCATCCCCAGGTGGAAGAGAAACAATCACATTCGTTCAATAAAACCATTTACATCATTCGCATCAAAATCATACGCACATAACGGAATGTAATACATGTACTTGCCTTGAATTATTGACGACGCAACGAACGGAAAGGAAAGTCACCGATGAACGCTAGGAACCAATGAAACCGAACCTAACGATTCGAAGAATACAATCACAACCATTTCTAAATGAATACGGAATTGGAATACACCCGAAAACCCGCCTACGGTTCATGTATATTCGTATATAAACAACAACGAGGGCGGATCACAACCAAACCCTCTCGATTCCGTAAAAATCACGAAATATACCATGAATCCGTAGGGAAACTAAGAATATCAACAAGATTAATCATATTCATCATGAATTAATCAACAAACGGAACGAATCGGACAAAAACACGAAAACCCCCAATTTTACCAAAAGTAGGGTTCTAAAGATCTAACCTTGATTATTTGGATCAAGGGATGATATCGGACGGATTATTGATGATATAACCTCAAGAACTCCATGGATATGTTGTTAAACAACATGGCTTCAAGCTTAGAACACGCCAGTGCGGAAGAGGAGAAGAAGAAGGTGAAAAAGGGCAAGAAAAACGTCTGCGGGGCCTTTTATAGGGGTTGATCGCCGGACAAGGCCCGTGCCGATCGGCACGGTCGTGTCGCATACTGGCCGACAGGGACTCGACCGTGTCCCGCTTGACACGGTCGCGGCGGCTGAGGGCCTCCCGATAGCGACCGTCCGACGGCTTCGGCATGACTTCGGCCGTGTCACGGAACACGGTCGGGCGTGTCGGCGATCGTTCAGCTTATCCGGAAGAGTACGGCACGGGCCGTGTCGGATGACACGGACGAGTTCGGTCGGCAGATACTTCGGCATTTCCGGACGAGTACGGCACGGGCCGTGTCGGACGACACGACCGAGTCCGGTCGGCGGTGATCGGCCAAAATCAAACGACCATAACTCTCTCGTCAGGACTCCGATGGACTCACCGTTTGAACCATTGGAAAGCTAACTCGATGCTCTATAATGTTGCAAAGATTTAGAATTTTTGGAGTTACCAAAAATTAATGGTGATCTAACAAAGTCGAACTCATATGAGGAAAGTTGAAACAATAAACAATAACGAGATTATAGTTCAACGGATGACGGGAAGGACATCTTGAAAGATACACGGGGTCACTATGACCGAGAAATATACCAAAAATGAAAATACAAGGGAAAGAAAAATACCGGATATTACATTATCTCCCCTAAAAATAAGTTTCGTCCAAACTTACAACACGAATAACTCGGGGTATCTCGACCTCATACTCTCCTCCGTTTCCCACGTGGCTTCCTCGGATCCATGCCTCGACCACCGCACTTTGACCAAAGGAATGGTTTTGTGCCCGAGTTGCTTCACTCGACGCTCTAAGATCCGAATCGGCCTCTCCTCGAAGGTAATGTCGGGCCCCAACTCGATCTCTCCAAAATCAATAATATGGCTAGGGTCCGATACGTACTTCCTAAGTAGGAAACATTAAATACGTTATGCACGTGGCTCGGGGACGGGCAAGCCTAACCGATACGCAAGCTCTCCAACTCTATCTAAAATCTCAAACGGCCCGATATATCTCGGACTAAGTTTACCCTTCCGAAGCGGTAAACTCCCGTGTCGGCGACACCTTAAGCAAGACGTGATCTCCCACCTCAAACTCCAACGGTCGGCGACGTGTATCGGCATAAGACTTCGCCGACTGGGCCGTCGGCAATCTACCACGAATCAAGGTAACCTTCTCCCTCGTCTCAACTATCATGTCGGGCTCGTGCCGATTAGCTCGGACGTATCATCCCAACACAACGGCGATCCGCACCTCCTCCCATACAACGCTTGAATGGTGCCATTTTGATCGAGGCATGCCAACTATTGTTGTACGTGAACTCGATCAACGGCAAGTGTGTCTCCCAATCATCCTTCCATCTAAAGCACGGGCTCGTAACATATCCTCTAGCGTCGTATCGTCCGCTCAGTCCGTCTGCTCGAGGGTGGTGGTAGGATGTACTAAGTCTCAACTCGGTTCCCAAAGCTCTATGAACGGCTGCCAAAATGTGATATGAACCGCCATCACGATCCGAAACAATACTCTTAGGGGTCCCATGCAATCTCACTATTTCGCAACAAACACTCGTGCAAGCCTCTCCGGCCCCCAAGTGTCCTTAATACTTAGAAAATGAGCTGATTTGGTTAGTCAATCAACAACGACCCAAATCATGTTCATTTCCGTCCAGTCTTAGGCATACCGTAATGAAATCCATAGAAATGTCCTCCCATTTCCACTCCGGAATAGGAAGTGGTCGTATGCCTGCTGGTCGCCGATGCTCGATCTTAACTCACGATGGTCGACACCTCGACACAAACTCACTAACGTCTGTCTTCAAATTACTCCACCGTAGTTGCTCCTCACATCCTTGTACATTTTACTCGTATCAGGATGTATGGAGTAAGGTGTAGCATGAGCTTCACTCAAGATTTTCTGTCTCACTCAATATCACTCGGTACACAAAGTACGCATGAAACCTCAAAACTCCATCATCGTGAACCACAAATCCAGGGGCTTTCCTTCCTCACATCCTCACTCATTGGACCAAAAACGGATCATCATCTTGCCGCCTTGATATCATCGATCAAGGACGAAGTGATCTCTAACGCATATAATCGACCGAATCCCCGAACCCAAACCTCGATATCCCGACAAATAAAATCCCGCTGGATCCTACTACGTGGTGTAAGTACCTCTAACATCCGCAACGCCATCGGCTTCCGGCTCAACGCATCACCACTACGTTAGCCTTACCGGATGGTAAAGTATCTCGAGGTCGTAATCTTTAATTAGTTCCAACCACCTACGCTGTCTCATATTCAATTCTTTCTGACTGAAGATATACTTCAAGCTCTTATGATCCGTAAAAATCTTACAAGACGACCCATAAAGATAATGTCTCCAGATCTTTAAGGCGAAAACGACCGCAGCTAACTCCAAATCGTGCGTGGGATAATTCACCTCGTAAGGTTTCAATCAAGTGGACGCATAAGCAATGACTCTATCTCTCCGCATCAAAACACATCCTAGACCAAGGCCCGAAGCATCACTATACACTACGAAGTCCTCGTTTCCCGAGGCAATGCTAAAACGGGTGCGGTAGTCGACGTCTCTTTAACTCGTCAAAGCTGTCTGCTGTCTGCAGTCCACTCGAACTTCCGAGTTTGCTGGAGCAACCGAGTGAGTGGTCTAGCGATCTTAGAAAATCCCTCAACGAATCTGCGGTAATAGCCGGCAAGACCAGAAAACTCCTCACCTCCTTCACATTCTTAGGCGGCTCCCAAGCCATCACCGCTCTATCTTCTGGATCTACTCGAATTCCCTCTCATTGAATCACATGCCCGAGGAACGTCACTTCCTCGAGCCAAAACTCACACTTAGAGAACTTCGCGCATAACCGCTCGGTCCTCAAAGTGTCTAATACAATCCGGAGATGAAAGGCGTGCTCTCCCGATTCCGTGAATAGATAAGAATATCGTCGATAAAAACGACTACGAATTTGTCTAGATACTCAATGAAAACTTTGTTCATCAACCGCATGAACAACTGGGCATTAGTTAGCCCGAAAGGCATAACCACAAACTCGTAATGGCCATATCTCTTCCGAAAGGCTTTTCTAATATCGACGTCCCGAATTCTCAACTGGTAGTAGCCCGATCGCAAATCAATCTTGAAAAGACTGTCGCCCCCTGCAGCTGATCAAACAAATCGTCAATCCTGGGCAAAGGGTATTTATTTTTGATGGTCAACTTGTTTAATTCTCGAAAATCGATGCATAAACGAAGCGACCCATCTTTCTTCTTAACGAAAAGTACGGGCGCACCCCAAGGCGATGCGCTCGGTCGAATGTACCCTTTATCTAACAATTCTCCCAACTGGTTCTTCAACTCAAACATCTCCGACGGTGCCATACGGTACGGTGCTCGAGAAATAGGGGCTGCATTCGGCTCAAGATCGATAGGAAACTCCACCTCTCGCTGCGGTGGTAACCCCGGTAAGTCGTCTGGGAAAACATCGGGATACTCACCAACAACTGGAATTGACGACATGTCAACTCCACCATCTTCCGCCTTCAGAGCGTAACACCAGTAGCCGACACAACCCTGGTTCAGAAGTTTTATCGCCTTCAAGGCGTTAAACACGCTCACCTATTTACCCGGCTTACAGCCGACGAGAGTATGCTCGGTGCCATCCTCGGCCACGATCGAGATAGAACGAGTCCGATAGTTCATGATAGCACCGTGACGCTCTAACCAATCGTCCCCGAGGATTAAATCCTCACCCTTGAGGTCGATAACAATGAGGTTCGAGGGCCAGTCTCGGCTCCCGATCCTCACAGGGCAATCCCTAACTTCCCGGTCCCCAACCATGCGATCCCCGCTAGGCGTACCCACCACAAACGGTTCACATTCAAACAAGCAGTTAAAGCCAATACGATTCACACAATCCGACGCAATAAAGGAATGAGTAGCACCCGAATCAAAAAGCACGAAAACTGGATGAGTAAGGATCTGAGTGGTACCTGACGCCACCGGAATGTCCGCCTCCTCTGTGCGCCTCATTTGATACAACCGGGGGTGAACTGAACCCGAACTCGAGGCTGCACGGTGATCCGGCTGACCTCGACCCCTACCACGACCCGAACCCTGCGGAACATGAGTGGCTGGAAAACTGTGATCCTTCTGATCGGTAGTGGTAGTCGGAACTCTAGCGGCCCTGGTGGCCCTCTCACAATGAGCTGCCCTATGTCCGGTCTGTCCGCAAGTAAAGCAAGCAACTAACGGAAATGGGCAATCCTTCATAACGTGCTCGGGCTGACTGCAATTAAAACAAACTCTCCCGCCAGGTGCCACAGATCGACCGAGCAGTTACCACAGGATCCACCGGCCTGATGAAACGGCCTCTTCCTGGTGTAGGAGCAGAACGAGACTTGGAAATCCGACCACCTTTACCGGCCGAGAACCCGCCGGTAGTCTTCTGCTTCTTAGCTTCCGAAACCGACTCTGATTCCGGGACAGCCATCTCGATCGCCAGAGCGCGATCCTGGTATTCTTTCAAAGTGGCACACATGAGCGGCGCCATACTCTGTCTAATATGTGGCTTCATGCGCATATTGAAGTATCGGATTTTATCAGCCTCCGTTCTCACTTGATCCCTCACGAAGCCCAACTGCTGATTGTAAGAAATGATGGCCTGAGAAATAGGCACATCCTGAGGTGTAGCGGTGAAGAACTCCACAATTCTGCGCTCCTTAACTGGCGGTGGGCAATATTCTGCTTCCATAGCAGCCCTGAACTCCTCCCAAGTGGCCCGACGATCTCTGGGCGCAACGGCCTCCCACCACTCCGCAGCTTCTTTATCCAGGAGGTACTGGGCAATATGTACCCTTCTGTCTTCGGGACAAGCTACGGCATCAAAGGTCCTGGACAACTGAAAGAGCCAATTCTCCCAACCGAGGGAGTCAAGATCCGAGAAACGAGGAGGGTGCATCTTGGACACCGTCTGAAGCCACTTACTAGCTTCCTCTTCAGTGTCGGGGCGGATTCGCGCCCACCCCGAGCTATTCGAGCAAGCCGGGCTACTAATCTTGAAGTACGGCAGAGCTCTGGCGGCATTATTACCCGACGGACCGAGTGAGAGGCCGAGTCCGCAGAGGATCGAGAAAGTGAGCCCTCCTCATTATCGACACCCGACCACGGCCTCGGCCGCGTCCCTAGCCGGTCTACCACGACCTCTCAACATCTTGAAGGAAAATAAGAAAAGGACAAGATCGAAAGATTCACAATTCACAAAGTTGGTAACACAAGTCACGATTCGAGCAGCGCAAGAAAACGAATTACAGAGATATAAGAGTTCGAGGAGACTTACAACACGGGTCGCACGAAAAGACGGTAGCATGATGATATTAGGCTCAATGACCGACTCTAATGATGCAAATGCAGACCCAAAATTCACCGACAGCCTAGGTATTCAAAACCTAAGCTCCGATACCATAAATGTAACACACCAATTCACAACTGGGATATTACACGCCGTAGAACCCTCGTGAGGTCTACCAGGCTAACACATGACATATAAACCACAATGTAGTCCCGAATAATGCACTCAAAAGTAAATAAGGCCGTGGCCTCGGCCAAAATATTTTTAACGTAATACATGAACAGAGGTTAAATACCAATTTATTGCCCACGCAGGGGACTTAAACCAAGTCTCAAAACAGACAGTCTAACTTCAATACTCGACAATGCAATGACAAAACATAAAAATGCAGACTCGAGCCACATCATCAAGCCAGCCCATCCTTCGCGTGCGTGTCCCGTGCCTGCCCCTCAGCCTTCCCGGTACCTGAAATGCATAAGACGCATTTCCCCCATTTAAGGGGTTAGCATTCGAATAGCTAGTGCAAGTACATAATTACACAACATTATATACATACACGATTCAACGCAAATAAATCGCTAGGAAAGTCATTTTGAAAACCAATATTCCGGAATATCACATTAACACCAAAACAGTATAATAACAGGTTTCCCACATCACATTTATCCACGCTTGGTAACTCGCGACCGTACCCATTAGTATCGGTCCCCAGAGGTCCCGTCAGACCGTCCCCAGGGGAGAAACCACTTCCACGGCCGTACCCATTAGTATCGCCCCGAGGTCCCGTCGAACCGTCCCCAGGTGGAAGAACATCAACACACGCACCCAAGTCCACTTCCGTGGCCGTACCCATTAGTATCGGCCCCCAGAGGCCACACGCCATCCCCAGGTGGAAGAGAAACAATCACATTCGTTCAATAAAACCATTTACATCATTCGCATCAAAATCATACGCACATAACGGAATGTAATACATGTACTTGCCTTGAATTATTGACGACGCAACGAACGGAAAGGAAAGTCACCGATAAACGCTAGAACCAATGAAACCGAACCTAACGATTCAAGAATACAATCACAACCATTTCTAAATGAATACGGAATTGGAATACACTGAAAACCCGCCTACGATTCATGTATATTCGTATATAAACAACAACGAGGGCGGATCACAACCAAACCCTCTCGATTCCATAAAAATCACGAAATATACCATGAATCCGTAGGGAAACTAAGAATATCAACAAGATTAATCATATTCATCATGAATTAATCAACAAACGGAACGAATCGGACAAAAACACGAAAACCCCCAATTTTACCAAAAGTAGGGTTCTAAAGATCTAACCTTGATTATTTGGATCAAGGGATGATATCAGACGGATTATTGATGATATAACCTCAAGAACTCCATGGATATGTTGTTAAACAACATGGCTTCAAGCTTAGAACACGCCCAGTGCGGAAGAGGAGAAGAAGAAGGTGAAAAATGGGAAGAAAACGTCTGCGGGGCCTTTTATAGGGGTTGGCTGCCGGACACGGCCCGCGGCCGTGCCGATCGGCACGGTCGTCGCATACCTGGCCGACAGGACTCGACCGTGTCCCGCTTGACACGGTCGCGGCGGCGAGGGCCTCCCGATAGCGACCGTCCGGCAATGACTTCGGCATGACTCGACCGTGTCACGGAACACGGTCGGGCGTGTCGGCGATCGTTCGAGCTTATCCTAAGAGTACGGCACGGCCGTGTCGGATGATGACACGGCCGAGTTGTCGGCGAAACTTCGGCATTTCCGAGTACGGTGCACGGCCGTGTGTCGGACGACACGACCGAGTCCGTCGGCGATGATCGCCAAAATCAAACGACCATAACTCTCGTCCGGACTCCGATTGACTCACCGTTTGAACCATTGGAAAGCTAACTCGATGATCTATAATATTGCAAAGATTTAGAATTTTTGGAGTTACCAAAAATTAATGGTGATCTAACAAAGTCGAACTCATATGAGGAAAGTTGAAACAATAAACAATAACGAGATTATAGTTCAACAGATGACAGGAAGGACATACTGAAAGATACACGGGGGTCACTATGACCGAGAAATATACCAAAAATGAAAATACAAGGGAAAGAAAAATACCGGATATTACAACAGTAACAAGTTTACCTAAGCAATTATACAAGCCCAACTTGACCTCCGAACGAAGGGAGAAACCTTCAGAATATTGGAAGCGAGGATTTAAAAAGTATGCTGCTGCATGTAAATCGCGATGCATTTGAAAATCCCATTTTTCATCAATAATACTCCATATTTCTTTATAAGCTCCCAACTCTCCAGCCAAATTTTTTGCTATTTCTTCTTTAGCTTTGTCCATTACACCATACAAGAAACCCATTCCCGGCACTTTTTCAGAATCCGTCATCCTCAACACTCCTACAAGAGGCTTTGTACTTCTTACTGCATATGACATACTTGTCCAAAAATTAGGATTAAAGATACACCTCTTTACGGTTTTACCCTCCGATTTTTTTGACAAGACATGCCTTGACCATTCAGAAGAAGCAAACATGGCTTCCAAAGGTTGCCTCAAATTTATCATACTTTGTATTGTTAAGTAAGCTGTGGCAAATCTAGTAGCAGTCGGGCGAAGAAGATCCTTCTTTGCGTGTTCCCTCATCAATGCTAATGCCCATCCATGATTATAGATAAAATTACTCACCTAAAATATAATACATGATACATCAATATAAAAATAAAATATTAAAGAATTTAATATATATATTGATATATATATATATATTATATTAATTAATTAGTAGTTACTTTCTTTGCTTTTATCAATGCGTTCTTATGTTGAGGCAAATCACCAATCTTTTCTAGCATTAAGTCGATACAATGCGCGGCACAAGGTGTCCACCACAAACGTGGTTTGTTCCTCATTAGCATTTCCCCCGCAGCCTTATAATTGGCTACATTTTCAGTGACTACTTGAATCACAAGATCCTCTCCAACTTCGTTAACAACTTCCTCAAAAAGTGCGCACAATAATTTTGCATCTTTCACAACATTCGGAACATCAACGCATTTTAAATAGACGGTACCATAGGGGTTATTAACGAGAAAGTTAATAAACTGCCTTCCCCTCATATCTTTCCAACCATCGGATAATATGGAAACACCCGTTTGTGCCCATGTTTTCTTCACCTCATCTACAACCGCTTTTGTAGTTTTCACTTCTTCATTCAAGATCCACGAACTAAGCTCATATTGTGTAAGCCACGTCCATAGTTCCCAATAGATCGACACATATTAACAAAAGAAGCACTATTAGCAGCATTGAAGGGGATTCCGTTTTCAATGAAAAATCTTCCAATATCCAAACAAACTCTATTCCTCATTTATTTCGCATTCGTTTGGTTGCCCGTGTCTTGAGCATCCTCTTTCTCCACTTCAACAACAAAGCGATCAATCGGTCCCCTTACACCCCTTGTGTGAGGAGTACTTTCCGAACTCGAACCTCCTCTTCCCATCGAGCCTTGGTTATTGTAATAAGAGCCACTGTCCACCATCTCCTCAAAATCCCTTTGAGCACTGATTTTTAATTGATCTCCTCTCTTCAAATAATCTTTAATTTCTTGCTTCACTTCTTCCGGTACACTACTACATGGCTTTGCATCTTTATGTGTACCGGCAAGATGATCCTTCATTCTTTTCACACCTCCCTTAATAGTTTTCAAACAAAAATTGCATTCAATGTATTTGTAATGCTTTCCTTCAACTTGAATTTCTTTATCATACTTACAAGCCGGGTCTTTTCTTGAACCGCCCTTCGATCCTCCTCCCACCATAATTCTGTCAATACCACAAAATTCAACCCAAAAAAAATCAAAAAACATAGCAAGACCTGTTGGTGCTGGAAGTGGTAAGAGAAGGTTTTCAAAAAACAAGAGTCGTTAAGCAAACATAGTAAGAAGAGTAAATACGTACCAGGTGACAGAGAGGCACGGCGAAGAGATCTCCGGCGTGCGTGTGTGTGCGCGACTTCGCTGCCGGCGATAGAGATGCCCGGCGACTGGAAGAGAGCAGAGGAACGACGAAAACCGTGATTGGAAGAGAGCAGAAGAACGGCCGACTGGAAGAGTGCGATTTTTGGCTTTTTAATTTAGGGTTTTATTATTAAAAATAACGTAAAAGTAAAGAATTAAAAAAAAAAAAAAAGTAAAAAACAATCAAAAATCGGTCAACAAGCCAAAATTGGTCGGTGGACACAAGGCATCCGCCTTTCCGCCTCAAGGCGGACACGTTTCGAGGCGTACGCCTCGAACGAAAAAAACATCCGCTTCACCCACTGACCCCCAAATCGTGCTCCTCGGTTCGTTTTCCGACCGCTTCGAGTCGAGGCGCGCCTCGAGGCGTACGCTTCGACCGATTTTTAAAACAATGGATCGAATACTCGATTGATGAACACTCCTAATATTTATATTAAACAAGCAGGAGGCATGACAATGTAACTTGTGGTGGTGTTTGGCATATATCCTTATTTTTCAAATAATAATATTGAAAAAAAAGAAACGTGCGACCCTAATTTATCAATTAACCTGCACTTATCTAGTAGAAGCAGTTTTTCATTCTTTCCAATGGAGCCAAAGACTCCTTATTCTTTGGTTCTGGATTATAATGGAATAAAACAAAATGACTCACTAAATTGGCTGCACTTCTTTTTCTCATGAAGTATTAGTCATTCTATGCAATTCTCGATCCAATTTTCATTTTGGATCATCCAGAAATAACCTCTCTGTGTTAAGACAGGTAGAAGGGCCACAGACATCCGATCTCTTACCCCGCTTTTGCGGTTGGCATATCGTTGAGGTAATGTTGATGTTGTTATCTACTAGAAGCAGACAGAGAATAGTTAAGTACTCCACTAAGAAGTTTTTATCAATTTTTAATTCAATATTTTGTTCTTTATTATTAAATTATAATTATTTTTTACTGAAAAAATAAGTGAACACAGTATTAATTTTTATGGGATGTTCATTATTTTTCATACGAATATTCATTACTTCTCAACTGAATATTATAAAAGAAAAACTCAAAAAAGAAAAAGAAAAAAGAAAATGTTGTAATTAATGTATTTACTAATGAATGACCTTTATACCCCTGAAACCCTAGATGTGTACCTATAAATAAAGACCTTTGGCCCTCATAAGAATACACACATTATTCTTCTTCTCTTCCAATTTATCTCGTTTTCTCTCATGTTTATAACACGTTATCAGCACGATACTCTACGAGTAATTTTTTTTTCTCTCCGATTTTCGAAAAAAAAAAAAAAAAAAAAAACGCGAGCAGCTTTTCTGCACTGCGAGATCGCGCTAAAATCGCGATTCCCATTTTTTTAACCGTCGGATCATCATGAAATTTTTACAGTATCTTCCTGACAAGCAGATCTACAAATTCAACGGTGGAGATCGGATTCTAAAACGTATTGCATGCATAAAAAGAAAAAGTCCGAACAGAAATAGTATTTTTTTTACATTTGTGAAAGGTATTAATTATATTTACTCATTCAACAACTTTCTTGCATATGATGATTTTGAGGAAAAATATATTATATTTAGTTATTAAATTTTATATTTTTGTGTGCATCATATATAAATAATATATATGATGACCTCAAAATTTATTATCAAATCATATTCCTCTTTGTTTTCGGAAGAAACACGATTCAACAATACTTAATAATCCAGAAGATTATTAAGATAAAAGATTTGTTGTAGTCCTTGAAGAAGGACAACGTTATCTCGTCATATTCTAGTTGAATATGATGTGTTCATGAAGAACACTATGAGATCTAATAATTTGTGCAATTCCTAATGAAAAATACAAAATAATATTCCCAAGAATATTGTAAGTCTTTCTTGAAGAAGCAACTATTTTAGTTTAGTTATTTTGAGCCTTGATTAATTCTCGTACTATTTTTTTCCCTTTGTATATTCAATTATGGATCTTAAAATTATTGCTCCCGAAGTAGCACAATTAATTGTAATATTCTTGAAGAATATTATTATTCTAAATGAATAATTCTTATTTATATATGAATTATGTGATGATACAATATTCCTGAAGAATATTGATTTGTTATTTATAAATATAATAGCATAATTAAATCATTATGTCCTTGATGTAGCATGATATTATCCCTGAAGGAAAATATAACTTATATCTCAAATAAAAAATATTAATATGATTTGAGAATATCCTCTATCGAGATTGTACAAGATATGATATACTCCACAATCATAATCCGACTGTGCTCCAATGATAGCAAGATTAGTAAGTGGTCGAATATTCCTATCAAGTTGTTCCCGGAAGTGAACAATATTAAATTAAAAACTTCAATATTACATGGCTCAAATTTTATCTCGCGAAGTAGATAAAATTTAGAGTTTATCCTTGTAGAATTTTATCTCGTGGAGTTGATATATCAACGATTAATGATAACGGTTAATGATAAGGACACGAAAATGATAATCTTAAGATTATATGTCAATATATAATCTTATATATTGTGTAGTTTAATATTTTATTATCTCTTATGATATATTGTGAGTTTTTATCAATATAAGATATGATGTCATACCTCGAGTATGATTTGAATTGATCGTTGCTATATAATTAGTGATAAAAGGGTCAAATATCCTGAAGATATTTGTATCATTCAAATTATTGGCTTATCTTGTTTCTTCTTTTTGTGAATAGAATGCCAAGTTATTGGGATTAAATAGTGGTCATAATTTATTGCCTCATCAAAGTGCAAATATGCATGATATCTTTAGAATAATACTTTTCGTATGGAAAAAAAAGGTAGTGCTAAATTTATTGACAGTTCATGAAGAACCACTAAATTTCTTCCTACAGGGTCGAAGATTTTGCACTATTATCTTCTAAGTATCGATAAATCTATGGATTTCTAAACTATCGCTTGAAATATGTATGATTCCGCGATAACAAGTGAGACAAATGACATATACAATTTCTGAAGAAAAGAAATTGGTATTAGAAAAAATATCAATGTAAATAATATTCACCACTTATTAAACCAGAAGTCTATTAATCCCAATACTTTCAATATTTACATATTTAAATTTATGTGTTTGGTGTTAAAGTCTATTTATATTATTTTTATATATTATTTAACTATATGTTTATTTATGATATATATCCTGAAGATATATTAATACAAATTCACACATATTGTATGATAAATATCACAAATTACTAGTAAACATCATGAATTACATTTATATACTTAAAATTGTATTATTTTGAGCTGACTAATTTTCATCAACATCTTATAGATGTTGGATTAATTGCATAATAATTATTGCACTTTCTTCTGGAAGAAGAGTAATAACGATAGTTATTACATATTATATTGATGATGATACTTGTACCATTGATATAAAATTATTTGTAATGATTCTTTTAATACATTACATTAATATATTTTCATGGTTTCCTGAAGAAACATGAATTTATAATTTTAATAATCCAGAAGATTATTAAAAAGAAATTGTTGATGTTCTTGATAAAACACAACGATATATAGTCATATTTTTATGATAGTATTTATGATAAACACATCAATTAAAGTTAATATTCCTGAAGAATATTAAACAAAAAAAGGCATTATTTTGAATATTTTCTATATGGCCTTGTGTTATTGAGTTGCTTTTATTATCACCACATTGATATAAATTGTTGCTCATGACGTAGCACAATTAATACTTTTAATTAATATTTACGTACTCTTTAGAGTAATTTATATTTTGGGTGTTATATGCTTATAAATTGTTGCTCCCACAAGGTACCATAATTGATACTTTTGAAAAATATCACATACTCTTGATGAGTACTTCATATTTTCGGTAATATATGATTATCTTTGATTTAAATTGTTGCTTCTGAGTTAGCACAATTAATATTTTTGAAGAAAAATACATGCTCGTGGAGAGCAATTTACATTTGAAGTTGCATGATTTTATTTCAAATGAAAAATACATAACTTTATGTCATATTGGTTCGTTCAATTTCTACTTGAGGAATGGAAAGACAATCCCCGAAGGATTGGTATAATTTCATATGGCAATATTCTTATTGTCGGCTCTAAAAGGAGCTTTATTCAATGAGTATCGAATTAATTATAAGCGATATAATATTTTATCCAATGATCATGTTGCGATGAATTTCAAATTCAAGTATCCATATCAAAGGCACAATATTTGAGTCACGCCCTCTGTTATTAGTGCACCTCCTGAAGAGGATTGATTTTATAATCCAATTCCAACCATCTCCGACATTATAGGGAGATATGAAATATAAATAAGAGAAAGTCGGAAAATTCTCATTGGGTTGGATATTTAAATTTACGCACTATGAACTCGAAGTTCAACAAGTTATTGATTGCCAAATGAGTGATGAAATCTCATATACCAGTTGTATATGTACCATAAAGAAAAAAAGTAGAATGTGAACGAAATATATTTGTTGATACTCCTCGACGCCAGAAGCGTGAGAGACGTATTCTTTATTGGTATTAAATATAAAATTTGCAGAATACAAATAGATTAAACTACAACATCACTTCAAAAACCTCCTGAAGAGGATCGTCCCGAAGATGAGAATCTCAATACCTTAATTTGCACGTGCACTAAATAATTACAGTATTGGATTATGGGACGACCAAATCAAATGTTATGGGAAATGTTGAATATTTGATTTTGTTGAAGTTGTCATTGACTTTGTGAATATGGGAGAATTGTTTATAAGAATGATAGTTGTCGACAACACTTTGTGTCTCAACAATTGCTAGTGGAGTGCCTGAAGCACTAAATAAAATATAAGCAATTGAGACAAAGCTTAACTCTCAAAATAAAATAAAGTGGTGAAAGATAAGCGAGATTAGTATATCAAGGGTTTAAGCGCATACCCAAAACATATTCTCCCGTTGGCACTAAATTTCGTCATTTAATATATATATGACAATTATTATGAATATAGATATTCAATTAGTGATGTCATCACCACATTTTTCTATGGGTCATTGGACGCGAATATCTATATGAAAGTCCCTGACGGACTTGAGGTTCCTAAAGTAATAGGAACGTGAAATTCGCAACATGTACTATTTTGAGTTATAAATATTTAAACATTTTGAAATAGTCTGGTGGATCAACCGACTAAGTGAATTCCTCCTAAAGAGGATATATATGAATTATTTGAACTCGTGTCTAAATACAAGTTTAAAATGAAAAACTTAGATAAACTAAGTATTAGTATTGTCTCGACTTGTAGATCGAGCATATATGATGGAAAGTTTTTATTCATTTAGCTACCTAAAGGTTGTCTTACCACTTGAAGTGGATACCGACTCATATAGATCTCAAGAAAATAACAAAGATATAAGAGGACCAGTTAGCCTGCATTGTATGCTATTGAAGCATTATATCATCAGGCCTGATATACAAATTGAAGTTAACATGCTAGCAAAATTTAATATTTCTCCAAGAAGGAGAATGTGGAATGGTGTTAACCATATTGGTTTATTACATGAAAGAGATCCAGATTCGATATTGGTGGCTATTAGGGATTATGATTTCATATTTGTTCTCATACTGCCTATTTATTATGATGATAAATATTTTCTATTTATGTGTTGCATATAATGTTTGGGCAAGTAAGATGAAACTTATTTCCACACGAGCTTTAGAAGAGCAATAATGATAATCTAGCAGATTTATTCACTAAACCTCTCTATGTCTGAAAATTATATTCATGGTATTGGAGTGCAAGATTGTTATTTTGAGGGGGAGAAGTGATAACTTTTAAATTAGCTTGAAGATTATGTCGACCCTGAAGGTCAAAAGGTCCTGAAGACCAAATGGTTGTACTCTTTTTCCCTTTCTAAGTTTTTTCCCACCAGGTTTTCTTAGTTAAGGTTTTTAACGAGGCAACCAATGCAACACATGAGCAAATTTATACTGTGTACTCTTTTTCTCTATCGATTTTTTCCCACAGGGTTTTTCCGAAGGAGTTTTGATGAGGCATGAACATCATAATATTCAAGAAGAAGTATTGTATGAAGACGATATCACTTGTATCTCAAAGGTAGATACATCAAATATTCACTTAAGTGATTAATTGGCGAACTTATTCACAAAGACGTTGCCGACATCAACATTCAGAAGACTAGTGCACAAGATCGGAATGCGTTAACTCAAAAATCTTATGTAATCGATTTCAGGGGGAGTAGCTGTACTCTTTTTCCTTCGATCGGGTTTTTTCCCACTGGGTTTTCCCGACAAGGTTTTAATGAGGCAGCGTGTATTAAAGGTCATTCAAGGGGGAGTGTTGTAATTAATGTATTTACTAATGAATGACTTTTATACTCCTGAAACCCTAGATGTGTACCTATAAATAAAGGCCTTTGACCCTCATAAGAATACACACATTATTCTTCTTCTCTTCCAATTTATCTCTTTTTCTCTCATGTTTATAACAGAAAAGATATTTTATAAAAACCGATGTCCCTCTCGGTCAGGAAAAAAAAAGAAAAAAAAAAGATCTATATTATTATTTCCCCAAATACTTTTTTCAACTTGCAGTTTTTTCCAAAAACAGACTAAAATACTAAGAAAAAAGCAAGAATCCTAATTAATTAATTAATTATGTAAACGTTTTACTCTGCTCAAAGTTTTACACTTACTATTATGTTTGTACTTTTAGAAACTTTACATTTATCACATTTACACAATCAAATCAAACAACCACCTTTTTGCTTGTTAATCTCCACCACACACTTAGGGATTGTTTATTTTTTACTTAATCAGCTTAATGCTTAATCAGCTTAATCGATCAGCTATATTTTGCTGTTTACTTTCAACTTAATGATCTTAATAATGTCTTTTTCATTAAGCAACTTTTGGAGTGTCCTTACCATTAAGCCAGAAATACTTACCCAATGTACCAAAATTACCCTCTCTAATAATAAAAGAATTGAGTATATATAGTATAAATTATCATATAATCTTAATTATAATTGAGTATATATATATAGTATAAATTTAAAATATATATTAATATTATATGTTTAAAATTCATAAAATATAAGCTATTTATTGATAAAAAAATTAATATAACTATATATATTAAAATATAACTTAATATATTTATAAAAATATTGTCTGATTATTTAAATATACCTGAAAATTATAATATGATTTATGAATATATATATATATATATATATATATATATTATAATATAAATTAAAATATATATTATGTTATATTATATAAATTGATTTTTTTATATTGACTATTAAAAAAATTAATATAACTATATATATTAAAATATAACTTAATATATTTATAAAAATATTGTCTGCTTATTTACATATACCTAAAAATTATAAATGATTTATGAATATATATTATAATATATATTATGTTATATTATATAAATTGATTTTTTTTATATTGACTATTAAAAAAAATTAATATAACTATATATTAAAGTATAACTTAATATATTTATAAAACTATTGTCTAATTATTTAAATATATCTGAAAATTATAATATAATTTATGAATATATATTATAATATAAATTAAAATATATATTATGTTATATTATTTAAATTGATTTTTTTTATATTGACTATTAAAAAATTAATATAACTATATATATTAAAATATAACTTAATATATATTTCTGTCATTCAGATAGTTCATTCAGAAAAGAAAGAAACAACAAGATATTTTTTCAAATCAGACAGATTAATCCACTCAGACAGCTTAATCCATTCAGGTATTAGTGGAAAAAAAGTAAACAGCCTCTTACTATCATTAGTTTTTACTATTTAATCTCCCCCACATATTTATGACTATACTTACACCAATCATTATCTAAAATATACTAGATATCCATCATCTGTCAAGCTTTGAGCGGGAGAGATGAAGTGTAACAACTCGTTGTTCTCCTTCGGTTGAGTTTGTATTTTTGTATGTTCCTCTTAGAGGTGGCCAGTGGGCCGGGCCAGCCCAGTCCGGCCCAACCCAACCCAAACTTTCTACGTTCGCGGGCCTCGCGGGCCAGTTCGACTCAACACCGATCCCAGCCCCCTGAACAACCGGGTGGTCTCGGTCCCGAACTCTCCAGCACATGCCCAACCATCCCGACCTGCGTCCTAGCCCAAACCAGCTCGGCCCCCAGCCCATCCACATCCCGGCCTCCAGCCCACCCGCAGCCCTTCCCCCAGCCCCCTCGCAGCCCGCCCCCAGCCCACTCGTAGTCCACTCCAAGCCCATCCCAACCCATCCTAGTCCACAATTCAAATTTGATTGGGGTTAGCCGGGACCCATGTCATGTGGCACCAACCAAATTGGTTGGTGCACTAGCTGTTGCCCAACGGCCAACTCATGTAAAATAATAATTTCACCTCTTTTAAATTCGATTAGAAAAATAATTAAATGGCTAGGACTGAGTCAATATAATAGTAGGTGATATTATAAACATCTATGTAAGGAACATAATTTGAAATCAAAAAATAGAGCATTGATACACCTACACGTTGGAATTCTATTTCGAAATTGCTTAATTCGATTAGAAAATTAATTAAATGGCTAGGACTGAGTCAATATAGTAGGTGATATTATAAACATCTATGTAATGAACATAATTTGAAATCAAAGAAATAGAGCATTGATACACCTACACGTTGGAATTCTATTTCGAAATTGCTTGATGATGCTATTTCTTATAAAGGAATTATTACTTAATTATATAACTTTGATCCCAAACATTTAGCCGAGTAAGACCTCATAACTTAGGCTCATTGGGAACTTGCTTCAGTCGTTCATAGTATACTACGTGCTTATAATAATTCTACATATTTATTTTTTATGTTTATGAACCTAATGTGCATTTGGTTATTTTAGAATATTGTAAAAAATTGTTGGTTCTTTAAGTGAACACAAAAGTAATCTATATTTATCTCAAGTTATTTCTGAAATGCAAGAAAAATGATTAGAGAAGTTGGATAAATTTCCTTACATATATGGTACTGCATGTCTTCTTGACCCAGTATGAAAAAAAGCACTCGGTAATCTTCTTGATTATTATTATAAAGCATTAGGTAATACTTCTTTTGATAGTGAGGGTACGTAAATGAGTGCATCAAAATATTGGCATTATTATTTGATTTATATATTAAAAAATATCAACCGGAGGTTCTAGCCGCTCAGTCAACTTCAAAAAATAAAAGTAGATTTGATCAATTTACATCTTGAGTTCTTTTCAAAAAAAATCAAATTCGTCACCAAGGTCTACTTCTTCAACTTCTTTTAGACAAATCTTAAATGAGTATTTTACGTGTTCGCATGAGCTTGATGCCGATTTTGAGATTTTAAAATAGTGGAAATTACGTGAAGAACAATATCCTATATTGGCTAGAATTGCAAGGGATCTCCTTGTCGTTCCAGCCTCTACAATTACTTCGGAGTCCGCTTTTAATGCAGGTAGAAGAGTTATAACAGATAAATGAATATCTTTATCGCTCGACCGTTGTGAAGATTCTGGTCCGTAAGAAAGATTGGGAACAAGCAGAAAAACGTCAATAAGGACGGACGAAAAAAGAAGACGAACACAACGGGGATGATGATCCGTGGATGATGATGAATTCTTCATCCGAATCGGGAGCTTCGGCGAGTGGCCAATACGACGATTGAGCATATCATTTAATTGAATGTTAACATATTTTAAAAATTCAAAATGAATTTTCTTAAATGAAAATTTTGATTAATGCTAACAATTTTTTTTTAAAATAGATTTTTTCAATTGATTTTTTAATTAGTATTAATTAATTATGCTAAAAATTCAAAACAAGTTTTTTCCAGTTGATTTTTAATTTAATGTTAACATATTTTTAAAATCGAAATAATTTTTTTATATATATTGTTTAATATTCAATCCTAGCCGACCTGACCCAAACCGGCCCAGGATAGTCTGGGGGCGTGGCAGTGAGCTGCGGCCGCTCAACCCAGGCCCAGCCACAAACATGGGCCGGTCTTAGACTACCTAGTCCCAACCCGACTCGGCCCAGCCCAGCCCATGATGAGAGCTTGTTTGAAAAATGAGAGCTTCGACGTGACAAACACGTCATGATATTTGTCTTGTAAAATAAATTTTTGAATGAAAAACTAAAGAAAACTCTAAAATTATAGAAATCCCAAAATTTTGAAAATAAATAAATAAAATTAAAATTAAAAAATCCTAAAAGAACTAAAAACGATAAAAAAAAACATCCCGTAAAATATAAATACTAAAAAACTAAAATTTAAATTGTGAATAACACAAGATTTAGCTTTGGTTTTTCCTTTTGTTCCACGAACTTATAGGGCTGCAATCGAGTCCAACTGTTCACTAGCACTTGCGAGTAGCTCAAGTCAAAGCTTGAGCATAGCGGGCTAGACGAGCTGATCGATTGTAGTTGAATTTACTGGAATATTCTTATTTTATAATACAATTACAATAATATAGATTAAATGAATTGAATTTCAATGAACTCGTGCTGAACTCGGACTTTTGTTGTATTCATTGAGAACTGTTGAGTCGATCTTGAACATGTCTACTTGTTAGGTCGAGCTCGGACAGCCTTTTCTTCATCAAATCAAGCTTGGAAGTGAAAGAAAATATAAATCAAACATGCTCGATAAGGTGAATGCTCGCTCAACTTAACTTGTTTGCAGCTTTAGAAAAGTTTGATTCCAAAATGTAATAAACTGATTATAAAGAAATACAGGGGATTTTGTTGTAATAAGAAAAGAAAATCCAAGCAATTCCAGCAAAATCTGATATATTATCAATGAATTTAAATCAATAAGTTGCAATATAATTTGAAACAACACTCTTTTTATAGTATAAATTGCAAAACAAGATTCACTTTCATAACATTTTTTCTTTTCAGAATATATAAAATCATCTGCTTTAGAGTTGAATATTGAAACATACAAACATAAAGCAACATTATAAATATGATATTATCATCAATCATCACCAAATGCATTTTAATCTAATCTCAACTATATTAAAGTCGGTGACATGAAGATAATAGTGCTAATGTCAAAAATTAGTTACAAAATGACAGAGCTATATAGCGGATGTCTTTCCTATCGCAACCTTCATAAGACAAACATGAGACGAAATTCCAAAACCATCAACATCATAGGTTTTCTAAGTACACAGAAAATATCATGAGATGGTGATCTATCGAGAAAATATCATGGTGATCAATCGAGATAATTGCTATAGTCGTGTCACTCAAAAACATCGTTTTCAGTCTTCTTATACTCCGCAACATTCACCTAATAAATAATTACTTTTCTTACACAAACATTTTATAATTACTATTCCCCCCCCCCCCCCACCCCCACAAAACCTCACTTATCTTGCAACCACTTCCCCAGGGGAAAACCCTTCCTCAGACACATCAAAAAACACATCCCCACTCTTGGACAAAGCATACACGATATCCACCATGCTAGGCCTCCTCCCCGGATCCCTACTCAAACAAGCCACACTCAAACTCATCACACTCATCACACTCTCCATATCATTCACAAGACATTCGTCCATCCACTCCCGTAACTTGTTCGCCCTACTCTCCTCGCTCCCGCCCCAGATCCCGATGACGCTACTCCAAAGCACGTTCCCAAGCCCGTCTATAGCCTCCCGGCCCGAAACGAGCTCGAGGAGCACGACCCCGAACGCAAACACGTCCATCCTGGTCGAGACCACGCCATCAGAGAGGTACTCGGGGGCGATGTACCCCTGCGTGCCCACGATGTGCATCGTGATGGCGTTGAGACCAGACTTCGCGAGCCCGAAGTTGGCGATCTTGGCCCGCATGTTGGAGTCGAGGAGGATGTTGCTGGTCTTGATGTCCTTGTGGACGACTCTGGGGCGCGTGTGCTCGTGGATATACTGGAGGCCGTTTGCCACGTCGATGGCGATTCTCAACCTGGTTTTCCAGCTCAGTTTCTCGTTAGTCTTGTTGTTGTTGCTGCTGTTGCCGTGGAGCCATGAGTGGAGGGAGCCGTTCTCTACGTATTCGTAGACTAAGTAGCAGTTTGCTTCTTGAGGGTCTATGCAGAAGCCCTCTAGCCTCACTAAGTTCCCATGATTCACCTACAAATCAAGAATTCATCATGAGTTTCCAACCTTCTTTTTCTTTTGATCAGCAAAAATAAGTCTTGGATCATAAAAAAAATCCGTTTTTGATCAGCAAACACAAGTTCTAATATGTAAAAGCAATTTTATTCAGTATATGTATATTTCAGTTCTATTCAGTAAAAATCAGTAACTTTCATATAATAAAATACATTAGTGAATAAGTAAAAATCAGCTTTAATCTATTAAGTTCAGCAAAATTAAGGTGAAGAGGACATGTTCTTGGTCTATATTGATCAAGAAACAGATAATTTTGAGAAAAATGCCATTATATATAAACGATCTCTTACAAAAGCAGCGTTTTTAGAAACGGCGACACTTTTGTAAAAGATCGTATACATTATTTAAAAGGCACATACTAATATGAGATGCTTTTTGAAAAAACCTAACTAATTAATGACACTTCCACAAAAATATTTGTTTCTTTATTATTATAAAATGCCTGTTAAAAAGTGTATTTACATAATGCCATTTACTCGAAATTATCTGTCTTTTGATCAATATAGACGTATTTTCACACAAATGCGCTCATTGTAGATTTTACTTGATTTTTCTCAGCTTAATAGTTATTTTTTAAAAAATTTGTAGGTTTTTTTTTTGGTAATTCTTATTTTTTTCCTCTCCAAATTTGAGGGTCCGTTTTGAATTTTTAGGTTGAATTTCTAGTATTTTCGTCATTTTTAATTATTTTCAAAAAAATATTCCTAGTTTTTCTAATAATCCATAAGACCATCTCATATCATACGAAACATACTCATCAATGTATTTACATAAACAGATGGATAGCTCGGTGGCCACGGGTTCTCTACACTAGTATTATACCCGGGTTCGACTTTCCCCACCCTTATTTCTCTGGTATCCAGTCGATTAGACAAAACAATACAGTAAAACCTCGATAAATGAATATGATCGGGACCAGAGAAATATATTCATTTAGTGAAATTATTCATTTATCGAAAGAAAATTTGAACATATTATAAAGAGTTGGGACCGGAGAAAATTATTCATTTGACGAGGTTATTCGTTTATCGAACATTCATTTATCGAGGTTTAACGGTAGATATCAGGCATCCTAGGCTTTTTATAATTTTCAATCAATGCTAGCAAACGTTGTATGGTACAGGTAATATTAATTGGACCTGAAACAAATGAACCCCCAAAAAAAAAAAAAAGAAAGAAAAAACAGTAATTTGTTTTTACCTTCTGTAAAATCTTTAGTTCCTCATAAGCATTCCACTTCATCTTCTTGATAGCAAACCATTCTCCACCAATGCATCCTCTGTAAACAGACCCTTGAATCAAACACTTGTCATCAAACCCCTCAGTTGCAGTTTTCAGATCCTCAATCCCAAAGACTCTGTACTTATCCAAACACTCCGATACATCAGCCATCAAACTCATCTCCTCAGCCTTCAAAATTCCATTTTTTACCTTTTCCACTCTCTGCATCTCTCCAGCTTCTCTATACTTTTCCCCTTTTCTCCTCATCAATCCTTCTCTGTAACACCACATCCCACAAACCAGGATTAGCATCAACCCACAGATCCCTGATCCTATCCCCAATCCTATCACCGCACCTTTGTTATCCCCTTCATCGCTCATCCCCCTCTCGGGAGTATTTGGAGGCGCAGGCGCGACAACAATAGGCTGTATCAGATTCGGCAGCCGGGAAACCGGGACGAAGATAGTATCAAACGGCTGAATATTATTTCCGTTGGCATCGATTATTGACTGTCGTGTCGACCCCAACCTCGACGCGACGTCGCTCAGACGATCGGACGGCTGAAAAACGTAGCTGACGAGATAATTGACCCGATTCCGCAGTTGGGACGAATTAGGGCACCTGCAGAAAATCGGAAAGACGATGACGGCCCCGATGTCGAGGCGCGTGGGCTCAAACGTCGGATTGACGACCTCGACGGACTGGTAAGTCGTTAGGTTTTGGAATTTTTGCGTGGAGACGAAGTAGAAAGTGTCGCCGCCTAAAATGGTGTAGTTCAGTGCTGCGTAGGAGATGGTGATGCTGGTGTTGACCGTGTTGCAGAAGCATGTTATGGGGACAAGGAGGGGTTGGTTCGGGATTAAGGTCGTGTTCGGGGTCGAGATGTTGCTGGGACGGGATATCATGAGACGGCTGACGGAGAAAAGATCGCCGACGGAGGCTAGGTCGAGAAAATCAGGGGACATGGCTCTGTAGAAGACGTAGGTTTCACAGGAGCTGAGAGATGATTGGTTGGGTGCTGCTGTGCAGTTGTACCCTATGGTGCTTGGCTGGGCTTGTACATGATAGATGAATAGAAAGAGGGAAAAGAAGGGGAATAGTAGTAATAGATACCTGGGTTTGGTTGTTTTCATTATATTTTTGCTCAAGTTCTTGAATGTCTGTGTGTGTGTGTGTCTGCGCGTGAGAGAGAGAGGGATGAAGTTTTGGAGATGATAAAGTTCAGTTCAGGTGAAGACTTCATTCAATATAATTATTGACGCCAGTGTGGAAAAGAAAAAAAAAAGGACACTTCTTTCCAAATTGGTCCACTTGGGGAAAATTTATGTTCAATTTTAGTGTTCTAAATGTGTATTTTAAATCCTATTCTATTCAATACATAGTCGTTAGTTGTTACGTGTGCGGATGTATTTTTAAGATTTAAAATTTTTATCTTTTTTCTTTTTTGATGATCCAGGTTGAATCCTGAGGGTTGTAGGTCCGATCCCTCATTCCTACTTCCGGTTAAATCGCAGGTTATGCCTCAGCAACTCGGTTTTGAGGATGCTTCAACTGAATAAACACACAAGGTCCAAATCCCTGAAAAGAGCGGATGCTCCCACGAGGATTCGAACCCACGCTGCGTGCCACCAGCGCGAAAGATATCCCCCTCCTTTGCCACTGAGCTATGCCCCGGGGGATTTTATCTTTGTTTTATGATTACATATATACGTGGCGACTATAAATTAAATGGAATAGGATTTGGAACATATGTTTGAAACAGTAAAGTTGATCCCGAAAATCCAGGGTTGGATAAAAGAAAGTCACTTCTCGTCTATAAAATTTTAATGTATATTTTTTATGTTTGCTTTTCATTTAAAATATTGTAAATTACTCTTTATTTTACGATCTTTTATTTAATGCTCAACTTAACAATATAAAATATTACTTTTTTTTAATCAAAAACTACAACAATAGACTACTGAATTTAACACTAAAAATATAATTTATTTAGTGGCTGTCAATTGGAAAAAATATCAAGACTTAAATGGACCGACAATAACATATTTCTTAATTTAAAATATCATCTATAAATATCGAGTTTAACTATATTAAGATACTTGATTAAATTTGGAGTCATATTATAAAGAGGAAATACATTCATTTAGCCACTTCATTACAAATCGATAATATTTGTCGAGGGCATAATTTAGACAAATTCTAGCCAAAACGATACTACGACCAATATACCATTACTTTTCAATAAAATTAACCCACTTTATCTCTCTCCTTATCTTTTCTGAGTTTCTGGGTTACGACGTATGTATTTCGTACCGTCTCGTTACCATGTGTTGTTTACCTTTTGTGTTATTATATCGTAACTTCGTATCTTATTTACCGTGTTGGAATATTGTACACGAGGTACCAGTAAGCGGATAATATATTTATTTTTCGTTACATTCGCTACATTACCCGATTAATAATTGATCATTTATTATTTGTTTTTCGTTACGTTTCGTTACGTTCTTTACCAATATAGTAACATGTTAAGTTTAAATGGTACACTTGGTAAGAAGTTACAATTTCTTACCAATATACCAGAACCGATACTATTTCGTAGCTGGAAATAGTTACGGTTACACTAATACGAAGTCATTAATTCGTAAATTCGTACTAGTTACACTTGGTAAGAAATTACAATTTCTTACCAATATACCATAACCCATTAAAACAGATACTGTTTCGTAGCTGGAAATAGTTACGGTTACACTATTACGAAGTCATTATTTCGTTACTTCGTACTAGTTACACTTAGTAAGAAGTTACAATTTCTTACCAATATACCAGAGTGTAAACAGTGACACCCTTACTAATTCGTAGCTGGAAATAGTTACCGTTACACCAATACGAAGTCATTAATTCGTAACTTCGTACTAGTTACACTTGGTAAGAAGTTACAATTTCTTACCAATCGTAACAGTTATGAATTCATAACATGTATACCAAATCTCCAATACGAAAATTTCAAATCGGCACAAATGTGTTAGGAAATTCGAATTTCGTAACTTCATACTGATACGAAATGATAAAATCTTAACAGAAAATCAAGGCATAGTGATACGAAATGACAATATTGTAACATGGTAACCTAGTACGAAATGAATAAATCGTAACAACTGTAAATTCGTAACTACGTATGCAAACTTGCCAAAAACTAGATCTAAAACACCAATACATACAAATCGATCGGAAATCACTCCAAATATACCACGAATCACCAGAAATCATATGAAAACTTGTAAAACATCAAAAACAAATACGAAAATAATATTATTTCAAGCTAGATCTAGGATTTTTCTAGAGAGAGAAAGTTGGAGAAAGGGAAATAAAATCGAAAGAAAGAGTAGGTAAGATTCGGAGCTGTTGGCGGTCGTCGGAGCTGCTGGTGGTCGTAGGGAAGATTCAGAGTAGGGAATATTCGGAAAGAACTGGAACTCCGGCGAAGTCGGCTCCGAAAATAGCTAGGTTCCGACGAGAACTGAAGATGGTTGTGAGAGCCATGGTGGTCACCTGAGAACATGGCCGACGACGGTGATAGGTGGCGCGGCCGTTCGACGGGGAGGGAGGGCTTTAGAGAGAGGAGAGAGAAAATATAAATATGAAACAGAGAGAAAGAGAGTCAACGGGGGTGTGGTGAAATGAGTGAGGGGGAAATGAGTGAGAGAGAGAGAGGCTTCGGGTGGGGGGGAAGAAATAAGAGATGTCATAGATAAATTGGTCCAAATTTGCTATTTTTGGTTACAATTTGTACAAACTAAGTTGCATGACAAATATTACAATACACTAAGCTATATGGCTAGATCATGTCTTCTCTCTATTATAAATATTGTGAATAAATTTTTTTATTTAATATTTTTAGCACAGATTAAAAATAGCAACTTAATTAAATTTTATCTTATTATTTTATCATATAACTACATAAGTTCTTACTAATTTTCATTATACGTGTTATATTTGATTAATTTAAGGTGTATTATATTTATTCCTTGTGATTTCTGATTTATGAATCAACTGTTTTTTAAATATTGAAGGAGAGAAGAATCGAAATTGTGTATTCAAATATGATTGTGCAAATATCAACATTATTAATATTAATATATAAACATAATTAAATGTAATTATTAAAAATATTAAATATCATTCATACTTATAGATACACTTTCTTCACCACCAATCACTTATCATAACTAATTTTAAAAAATTAAGAATGCACAAAGATAATTTTACATACTATAATTAATATTTTAATACTGTATTATCAGAATTTTTTCAGGACGGACGAAATACTAGTCCCCTAAACTACAATCCCCCTATATACTAATTTCATAACCAACTTGGCACATATCAAAATACTAAATGTTCATCTTTCATGTCATATTTTATTGTCCAATCAAATTTCACAATTATTACATAGCATTTCTTATTGCCACATAATAATTAATTTGTTATAATATATCATGAAAGTGACGTTTCAATTATCCCTTTGTTTTTATATAATTGGAATGACTATTATGTCCCTGATGTAATTATGTAATTACGAGTGTGCCATATGAAGTTTTCCTATAAATAAGACTTCGGTTATTAATGAAAATCATACATGAGAATCATCTCCTATTATCTCTCTAAATCCTCTCTCTACAATATTTCGATTTTATAACACGTTATCAGCACGACTCTACCCAACTGAGTAATATGATAAAAGTACGCTCTACAGTTGCATCCCCTTGATGAATCTCTGTATCAAAAATCGAATTATTACCAAAATCTCAAGATCTCTCTACAAAGAAATTTTTTGATTTTTGTTCTTTCATCTTCACCAATATCATCTTCCAATTTCTGAAAACAAACTAGCATCAAATTTGAAGAGTTGGAACATCGACATGTCGCAAGAATATCTCCCTATAATCAGCCCCTTCTTCATGATAAATTCAAACTTATTTATTGGATGAATTTGTTGGCCGAACTCATGAGCTATAGTCAATGGGTGGAACACTCATGAGAAACATTAACATGATCTTCATCCAAACCATACTACACGGGAATTCTCTGCCAAAGTTTCATCCGGACACCTCGGACCAACCACAACCGGCGGGTCTAATCTCAAATCATCCGGTTCCACCTCCAATCTCTACTCCACTGGCTTCAGCTCCAGTCACCTCTCCACCGATGTTGGCATTGATGGCGGAACAAATGAGCTCTCCGATCTAAGGCTGCCGTTGCCTGCTCATCGTCAGTTTGCAATCACTTGTCTCATCGAGTCAATTATATCCGACATCTGATGGGTGGATATATATTCGGGTGGAGATGGGTCGAATGGAAAGGAAGAAAAGGCGAACCATTCAGGACCTAATCGGATGGTGGATTCGCAGCTGATTCTAGACTACTTTGTCGCAGATTCAGCAACGGTGGTGATGCAGCACCACGGGGGAACGGTGAACACAATTTACTGAGGTATCCATCCATTTTAATTACAGAATGAAGATGGCTTCTTGTCAATAAGAAAGGACGGGCGACGAAGAATAATTAGAAGAGAATGAAGAAGAATAAAAAAAAAAAGTGAGTCATGGGAGAAGAAAAAACCATTCATGATGAAACGGAAACCATTCACCCGAGACTTGCAAGAAAATTAATAAAATAATAAAAGAATAAATTATTCTTTTAATTTATTAAATCATACATTCGTTTTTCTTACATATAAGATACATATGCTGTCAGAATTAATTTTTCTTAATACCATCGTGATTCATTTTACGAAAGCTTCAATTTGACACCAATATTGATATGGGTATCAACTCTTCTCACATATGTCATTATTAAATTTATTAAAATGTATGAATTAATATGCAACTCTGGAAATCGCAAAAATTTATTAATACATACTCTTACACTTGCTATTAACGGCAGTCGATATTTCGACCTATACCTTAACGAGGACTATATTTTGAGGAATTGATTGAACTATTCTTCTTTGGTAGAAGTAGTTAATTATTTTGCAGTTTAATTTCTATCTTTTATTTATCTCAAAATGGTGGTTTGAAACCACACATTTATCAAATTTTATTTTCTGCAATTATAATACCTCTCATGTGATGAGTTCAATTACCACAAGATGAATGGTTTTACATATGCAATTTATATATTATATATCACCATCGTGGTTGGTTATACCACAAGAATGGTTCATAGATCCTGCTCCTGAAGAAGCAGTTGATAAAAATAAATCCTACTTTGGATAAGTAGTTGATCGATTATCTAAATCCTGATCATACTCTGAAGAAGTAGTTGATCAATGATTCAAATCATGCTCTCGAAAAAGAAGTAGTTGATGGAAATAATATCCGATCTCCATGATTATTAAACACGAATAGAGAAAATTGAGCAAGTGATACTACAAGCTATCACCGGTTAATTAAAGAAAATTCCACACAAATACACCGCATGGCAGGATCATCTGACAACTGATATGAAGAGCTATCACTAAAAAAAAATAATTGCTCAATAAGTCCCATGTTGATTGTAACACCCCAATTCGCAAATGGGACATTACACGCCGTAGAACCCTCGTGAGGTCTACCAGGCTAACACATAACACATAACCCACAATGTAATTCCAAACAATGCACTCAAAAGTAAATAAGGCCGTGGCCTCGGCCAAAACAATTTTAACGGAGTACATGAACATAAAATAAATACCAATCCGTTGCCCACGCAGGGGACTTAAACCAAGTTTAAAAGTAGACAGTTTAATTCCAGTACTCGACAAATGCAATGACAAAACATAAAATTACAGACTCGAGCCACATCATCAAGCCAGCCCATCCTTTACGTGCGTGTCCCGTGCCTCGCTCCTCGCCTCTCCAGACAGAAATGCATAAGACGCATTTCCCCATTTAAGGGGTTAGCATTCGAATAGCTAGTGCAAGTACACAATTACACAACATTATATACAAAATACGGTTTTTAGCACAATCATCTCAATCAAATCATTTGCCATATATATATATATTCCTAATACTACATTGGCAATCAAATCAGGCCCAATCATCACGATATCACAAAATCACAATCGGTATCCCGTGGCCGTACCCTTAGTATCGACCCCGGACATCCCGTCGAACACTCCGGTGGGATACCACTTCGCGGCCGTACCCTTAGTATCGACCCCGGACATCCCGTCGAACACTCCGGTGGAAGTTCAATCACACACGCACCCAAGTCCACTTCGCGGCCGTACCCCTTAGTATCGACCCCGGACATCCCGTCGGACACTCCGGTGGAAGGAACACAACTCACGCACCCAAAAATCACCATTCATCATTCATTTCGAAAATCACAATATACATAACGAAATGTAATACATGCACTTGCCTTGAAAGAAACGAAACGAAGGAAACGACGAAGGAATAGGTTTCGGTCCGAACAATCTTCCCAAATCCGTTCCTAACACAATAACGGTATACACAAGTCTCAATAATGCGGAAAGGTAAGAATTAATCCTAATTCTACCCCTTGGAACGATTTTTTTTGGAAAATACGAAGTCCACGATGGCTATAATCTAACAGTGAAGAAATTACTAGGTTAAATCCATTAAACTATACTGGAAACAAGGGATTTACGACTACACAATCGTAATCTAACAAGTCGTCAAGCCAAAACGGATTAAAAGGAAGAATTATGCCAAAAATCCCGAAATCCCCAAAAACTAGGGTTCATCGATGTATACCTCGATTCGGACGGATGGAGTATGATTATGATGATGATATTCCTTGCTTGGGACGCAAATATCGATCTTTAGAAGGTTCCTACGGATTGCACCGGATGAATCGCTTGAAATCGCCCAAAGGAAACTCACGTCGCGAGAAAGAAAGAAAAGGAGTGAAATAAGTCGACCGGAAATAAGTCGGGAATTAAAAGACTGACGGCGAGTTACGACGTTAACGCCTATTGTTAACGTGCGTTATGAAGGTTACGCACGTAACCCTCTCAGTTAACGACGTAACGAACAACTGGACACTTTCTGCGTAACCATAACGACGTTACCAATGGGGTATAACGACGTTATGATACCTATATAACGTCGTAAAGGAGCATGCATAACGACGTTATGCATGCAGCAGTCAAAGATTGCTAAACACTTAGCTCAAAGACAATGATACAACGACGAAACGCAACACAAGGATAGAATCAAAAGTATAAACATGGGGTATCCAAACAACGAAGCTGAGTTTTGAAAGAAAATATAATCCCGATCATTAGAGAGTCTCAAATGAAGCAAATGAAGCGAAATTCCCAAACTTATGAAAATTACAAAACGGCCCAAGAGCCCGAAAATCACGATGCAACGTCGGATTAACAAACCGAAAATTTCAACACGACCAAATCAACCATACAAACTTATACAAATCAAGAAACAACTAAACGAACAAGTTTTACGAGAATCGAACGTACATACGACAAGATATAAATTAAGATGAAATTATGCAAAAACATCCTCGAAACTCATCCAGACGGAAAAACTCCAAGAACAAAATAGATTCAATTCCAAAACAAGCATTAAGCGAGTTGTCCAAACGAACATACACCAAAAATAGAAAACACGGATATTACATTATCTCCCCTAAAATAAGTTTCGTCCCGAAACTTACAACGCGAACAACTCGGGTATATCTACTGCATACTCTCTTCCGTCTCCCATGTGGCTTCCTCGGATCCATGTCTCGACCATTGAACTTTAACCAGAGGACTGGTTTTATGACGAAGTTGCTTCACCCGACGCTCTAAAATCTGAATCGGCCTCTCCTCAAAGGCAATGTCGGGTCCCACCCGATCTCTCCGAAATCAAGAATATGGCTAGGGTCCGATACGTACTTCCTAAGCTAGGAAACATGAAATACGTTATGAACGTGACTCAAGGACGGCGGCAAACCCAACCGATAGGCAAGCTCTCCCACTCTCTCTAAAATTTCAAACGGCCCAATATATCTCGGACTAAGTTTACCCTTCCGGCCGAAGCGGTAAACTCCCCGTGTCGGCGACACCTTAAGCAAAACATGATCTCCCACCTCAAACTCCAACGGCCGGCGACGCGTGTCGGCATAAGACTTTTGCCGACTCTGGGCCGTCAACAATCTATCACGAATCAGAGTAATTTTCTCCCTCGTCTCAACTACCATATCGGGCTCGGTACCAATCAGCTCGGACGCATCGTCCCAACACAACGGCGATCTGCACCTCCTCCCATACAATGCCTCAAATGGCGCCATTTTGATCGAGGCGTGCCAACTATTGTTGTACGTAAACTCGATCAACGGCAAGTGCGACTCCCAATCATCCTTCCAATCTAGGGCACAGGCTCTCAACATATCCTCCAACGTCTGGATCGTCCGCTCGACCGCCCGATGGCCCGAGGGTGGTAAGACGTACTGAGTCTCAACTCAGTCCCCAAAGCTCGATGAACAGCCTGCCAAAAATGTGATACAAACCGGCCATCACGATCCGAAACAATACTCTTAGGGGTCCCATGTAACCTCACGATCTCCGAAACAAACACTCGTGCAAGTCTCTCTGGCCCCCAAGTGTCCTTAATACCCAGGAAATGAGCCGATTTGGTTAGTCGATCGACAATGACCCAAATCATGTTCATCCCAGTCCGAGTCTTAGGCATACCGGTAATGAAATCCATAGAAATATCCTCCCATTTCCACTCCGGGATAGGAAGTGGTCGTAAAAGCCAGCGGTCGCCGATGCTCGATCTTAACTCGCCGACAGTGTCAAACACCTCGACACAAACTCGCTAACGTCTGTCTTTAAATTACTCCACCAGAGTTACTTCTCACATCCTTGTACATTTTACTCGTACAGGGATGTATGGAGTAAGGCGTCGTATGAGCTTCACTCAAGATCTTGTCTCAACTCAAGAACATTCGGTACATAGTCCGCCGTGAAATCTCGAACGCCATCATCACGAACCACAAATCCGTGGGCTTTCGCCTCACATCCTCCCTCAATCGAACCAAACACGGATCATCATACTGTTTCGCCTTGATATCATCGATCAAGGACGAAGTGATCTCTAATGCACATAATCGGCCTGAACTCTCGAACCCAAACCTCAATATTCGACAAATAAGATCTCATTTGGATCCTACTCTGCGGAGTAAGTACTTCTAACATCTGCAACGCTATCGGCTTACGGCTCAACGCATCTGCCACTACGTTAGCCTTACCCGGATGGTAAAGTATCTCGAGGTCGTAATCTTTAATTAGCTCCAACCACCTACGTTGTCTCATATTTAACTCCTTCTGACTGAAGATATACTTCAAACTCTTGTGATCGGTAAAAATCTTACATGACGACCCATAGAGATAATGCCTCCAGATCTTTAAGGCAAAAACGACCGCAGCTAATTCCAAATCATGCGTGGGATAATTTACCTCATAAGGTTTCAATTGGCGGGACGCATAAGCAATCACTCTGTCTCTCTGCATCAAAACACATCCAAGCCCAAGGCCCGAAGCATCACTGTACACTACGAAATCCTCGTTCCCCTAAGGCAACGCTAACACGGGTGCGGTAGTCAAACGTCTCTTTAATTCATCAAAACTGTCCTGCCTATCTGCAGTCCACTCGAACTTCTGAGTTTTCTGGAGCAACTGAGTGAGCGGTCTAGCGATCTTCGAAAATCCCTCAACGAATCTACGGTAATAGCCGGCAAGACCCAGAAAGCTCCTCACCTCCTTCACATTTTTAGGCGGCTCCCAAGCCATCACTGCCTCTATCTTCTGCGGGTCTACCCGAACTCCCTCTGCTGAAATCACATGCCCGAGGAACGTAACTTCCTCGAGCCAAAACTCACACTTAGAGAACTTCGCGTACAACTGCTCAGCCCTCAAAGTGTCTAATACAATCCGAAGATGTAAGGCGTGCTCCTCCCGACTCCGTGAATAGATGAGAATATCGTCAATAAAAATGACTACGAATTTGTCCAGATACTCAATAAAAACTTTGTTCATCAACTGCATGAACACTGCTGGGGCATTGGTTAGCGAAGGCATAACCACAAACTCGTAATGGCCATATCTCGTCCGAAAGGCAGCTTTCGGAATATCGACGTCCCGAATCCTCAACTGGTAGTAGCCCGATCGCAAATCAATCTTCGAAAAGACTGTCGCCCCCTGAAGCTGATCAAACAAATCGTCTATCCTGGCAAAGGGTATTTATTTTTGATGGTTAGCTTGTTTAATTCTCGATAGTCGATGCATAAACGAAGCGATCCATCCTTCTTCTTGACAAAGAGTACAGGCGCACCCCAAGGCGATGCGCTCGGTCGAATATACCCTTTATCTAACAACTCTCCCAACTGATTCTTCAACTCTAGCATCTCCGACGGTGCCATACGGTACGGTGCTCGAGAAATAGGGGCCGCGTTCGGCTCAAGGTCAATAGGAAACTCCACCTCTCGATGTGGTGGTAATCCCGGCAAGTCATCCGGAAATACATCGGGATACTCGCTAACAACTGGAATCGACAATATGTCAACCCCACCATCTTCCGCCTGCAGAGCGAAACACCGATGGCCGACACAACCACGGTTCAAAAGTTTCATCGCCTTCAAGGCGCTAATCACACTCCCGATCTACCCGGCTTACAACCGACTAGAGTATGCTCGGTGCGTCCTCGGCAACTATCGAGATGGTACGAGTCCGATAGTTCATGATAGCACCGTGACGATCTAACTAATCGTCCCCGAGGATCAAATCCTCACCCTTAAGGTCTATAACAATGAGATTCGAGGCCAATCCGGCTCCCGATCCTCCGGGCAATCCCTAACTTCCGGTCCCCAATCATACGATCTCCACCGGGTGTACCCACTACAAACGGCTCACACTCAAACAAGCGGTCAAAACCAATACGACTCACACAATCCGAAGCAATAAAGGAATGGGTAGCACCCGAATCAAAAATCTTGGCTGGATGAGTAAGGATCGAGTGGTACTGACGCCACTGGAACGCGTCTGTCTCCTCTGTACGCCTCATCCGATACAACCGGTGAATCAACCCGAACTCGGCCAGACGGTGATCCGGCCGACCCCGACCCCTACCACGGCCCGAACCTGCGGAACATGAGTAATCGGAATCCGTGCTCCCTCCGATCGGCGGTGGTAGTCGGGACTCTAGCGGCCCCGTGGCCCTTCACAATGGGCCGCCCGATGCCCGCCTCGCCCGCAAGTAAAACAAATATCCGGAGGAAAAGGGCAATCCTTCATCAAATGCTCATATTGGTTGCGCTTAAAACAAACCTCGCCACCGTAAGTAACTGATCGGATCGAACGATTACCCCGAGATCCCAGCCGGTGAAACGGTCTCTTCCGTGCGTAGGAACGAACGAGACCTCGAAAATCGACCACCTTTACCGGCCGAGAACCCGCCGGTGGTCTTCGCTTCTTAGCTTCCGAAACCGACTCGATTCCGGATACCATCTCGATCGCTGAGCGCGATCTCGATATTCCTTCAAGGTGGCACACATGAGCGGTGCCATACTCGCTCGATATGCGGTTTCATGCACATATTGAAGTAACGGATTTTATCGGCCTCCGTCCTCACTGGTCTCTCACAAAACCCAACTGCTGATTGTAGGAAATAATGGCCTGAGAAATCGGCACATCCTGAGGTGTAGCGGTGAAAAACTCCACAATTCTGCGCTCCTTAACTGGCGGTGGACAATATTCCGCTTCCATAGCAGCCCTGAACTCATCCCACGTGGCCCGACGATCTCTGGGCGCAACGGCCTCCCACCACTCCGCAGCTTCCTTATCCAGGAGGTACTGGGCAATATGTACCCTCCTGTCTTCGGGACAAGCTACGGCATCAAAGGCCCTGGACAGCTGAAAGAGCCAATTCTCCCAACCGAGGGAGTCAGAAGATCCGGAGAAACGAGGAGGGTGCATCTTAGACACCGTGTGAAGCCACTTACTAGCTTTCTCTTCAGGTGTCGGGGGCGGATTCTGGCGTCCACCCTGAGCTATCTGAGCAAGCTGGTCTACTAGCTGCTGAAGTACGGCAGTAGCTCCGGCGTCGGCATTATTACCCGACGACACTGAGTGAGAGGCTGAGTCTGCAGAGGACTGAGAAAGTGAGCACTCTTCATTATCAGCACCCCGACCACGGCCTCGGCCGCGTCCCCTAGCTGGTCTACCACGACCTCTCAACATACTGAAGAAAATACGACAAGAACAAGATCAGAAAAATTCACAATTTACAAGGTTGGTAATCATAATCCGCAATTCCGAACAACGCAAGAAAACGAGTACAGAATAAAAGAGTTTGAGAAGACTTACAGCCACGGGTCGCACGAAAAGACGGTAGCATGATGATATTAGGCTCAACGACTGACTCTAATGACGCAACTAACAGACCCAAGAATTAACCGACAGCCTAGGTATTCAAAACCTAAGCTCTGATACCATAAATGTAACACCCCAATTCGCAAATGGGACATTACACGCCGTAGAACCCTCGTGAGGTCTACCAAAGCTAACACATAACACATAACCCACAATGTAATTCCAAACAATGCACTCAAAAGTAAATAAGGCCGTGGCCGCGGCCAAAACAATTTTAACGGAGTACATGAACATAAAATAAATACCAATCCGTTGCCCACGCAGGGGACTTAAACCACGGTTACAAGTAGACAGCTTTAATTCCAAGACTGACAAATGCAATGACAAAACATAAAATTACGACTCGAGCCACATCATCAAGCCACCATCCTTTACGTGCGTGTCCCGTGCTCGCTCCTCGCCTCTCTCCAGACTGAAATGCATAAGACGCATTTCCCCCATTTAAGGGGTTAGCATTCGAATAGCTAGTGCAAGTACACAATTACACAACATTATATACAAAATACGGTTTTTAGCACAATCATCTCAATCAGAAATCATTTGCCATATATATATATATTCCGGAATACTACATTGGCAATCAAATCAGTTCCAATCATCACGATATCACAAAATCACAACTGGTATCTCGTGGCCGTACCCCTTAGTATCGACCCCCAGACATCCCGTCGAACACTCCGGGTGGGATACCACTTCCGCGGCCGTACCCCTTAGTATCGACCCCCAGACATCCCGTCGAACACTCCGGGTGGAAGTTCAATCACACACGCACCCAAGTCCACTTCCGCGGCCGTACCCCTTAGTATCGACCCCCAGACATCCCGTCGGACACTCCGGGTGGAAGGAACACAACTCACGCACCCAAAAATCACCATTCATCATTCATTTCGAAAATCACAATATACATAACGAAATGTAATACATGTACTTGCCTTGAAAGAAACGAAACGAAGGAAACGACGAAGGAATAGGTTTCGGTCCGAACAATCTTCCCAAATCCGTTCCTAACACAATAACGGTATACACAAGTCTCAATAATGCGGAAAGGTAAGAATTAATCCTAATTCTACCCCTTGGAACGATTTTTTTTGGAAAATACGAAGTCCACGATGGCTATAATCTAACAGTGAAGAAATTACTAGGTTAAATCCATTAAACTATACTGGAAACAAGGGATTTACGACTACACAATCGTAATCTAACAAGTCGTCGAAGCCAAAACGGATTAAAAGGAAGAATTATGCCAAAAATCCCGAAATCCCCAAAAAACTAGGGTTCATCGATGTATACCTCGATTCGGACGGATGGAGGATGATTATGATGATGATAAACCTTGCTTGGGACGCAAAAATCGATCTTTAGAAGGTTCCTACGGATTGCACCGGATGAATCGCTTGAAATCGCCAAAAGGAAACTCACGTCGCGAGAAAGAAAGAAAAGGAGTGAAATAAGTCGACCGAAATAAGTCAGAATTAAAAGACTGACGGCGAAGTTACGACGTTAACGCCTATTGTTAACGACGTTATGAAGGTTACGACGTAACCCTCTCGAGTTAACGCACGTAACGAACAATCTGACACTTTCGCGTAACCATAACGCACGTTACCAATGGGGTATAACGACGTTATGATACCTATATAACGACGTAAAGGAGCATGCATAACGACGTTATGCATGCAAAGAAGTCAAAGATCGCTAAACACTTAGCTCAGCACAGTCGATACAACGACGAAACGCAACACAAGGATAGAATCAAAAGTATAAACATGGGGTATCCGAAACAACGAAGCTGAGTTTTGAAAGAAAATATAATCCCGATCATTAGAGAGTCTCAAATGAAGCAAATGAAGCGAAATTCCCCAAACTTATGAAAATTACAAAAACGGCCCAAGAGCCCGAAAAATCACGATGCAACGTCGGATTAACAAACCGAAAATTTCAACACGACCAAATCAACCATACAAACTTATACAAATCAAGAAACAACGGAAACGAACAAGTTTTACGAGAATCGAACGTACATACGACAAGATATAAATTAAGATGAAATTATGCAAAAACATCCTCGAAACTCATCCAGACGGAAAAACTCCAAGAACAAAATAGATTCAGAATTCCAAAACAGTGCTAAGCGAGTTGTCCGAAACGAACATACACCAAAAATAGAGAACACGGATATTACATTGATTATATCACATGGTGAGATCATTGAAATCATATCAATATGACAATGCTTATCGAGAAGCATCACATATTCGCGAGAATAATGTATTTGCATAAAAGAAAAATATGATCTTATTATTTCTCTGGAAGAAGCACAATAGTCAAAGTGAAAATATCGAAACTAGCTGAAAGACAGTAAAGACTCGACAATATGAAACGCGAAAAAGAAAATACATATGAAACCCATAAAAAGAGAAGGGGTGCGTCTCAAGAGTATAAAACTCTGTAACTCTGCCAACACTGTCTGGCATCCGGGTTTATAATGAAAGACCTAAAGGATCTAAACTTCTTTTTTGTTTGGCGCCAATAGTTTATGGCTGATGAGCTTTGACTTCCAAATTCTTAACTGAAATATATGCCTGAAACTTTATAAGTAGATCAGCAACAGTGTCAGCACATATTACTATATCTCTTGATGGCTGAGATATAAACTTGTGATATACTCCTTGATCCATAAAGGCAAGCAAATCGCTGAAGAAATTATTAATATTCAACAAACCTATAGGTTTGGTATGGAAGTCCCGCTCAGCACATGACGTGATGTTGAATATCTCATTGAGTATGTCATAGCCACCTAGAAGAACAACAAAGGCATCACTGTCATTCACCACATACATCAAACTATCATGCACAGACTGTGCTTGAAACATCAACCCAGTTGAACCCCCTATACTACTGGTTATACTGTTGGAAAGTGTAAGGCACTTGTTACTCTTATTCTCCGATTTTGTGCTCCCTCTAAAAGATAACCCAAAAATCTATGGTTACTCTCACCATACAATATATCGATTTTGTATTTTCCTAATTCTTTTACGAATTGATATGCCATATCTATATGCTAGATATGACCTATCTGTTTGGATACACCTAAAATACATATAGTTTTAATTGGATGTGATCTATATGAGGATTCTAAAAACTCTATCTCTCTACACTAGATTTTCAAAATACTTTTATGAAATATACATTTTATGATTTGTGGATGCCAAATTTAAAGAACAAACTTCTTACTAAACGACAAATGACTTCACTATTTTCATTGAAAAATGAGTGGCAAATAAGTCATTACTTTTACTATTTTCTTTTTGACAAAATTACAAAAGAAAACGAAGGATATGATATTATATTTTTCAATGAAAATGACGTTACCGATCAGCAGCTGAGAAATTTAAATATTGGAAAATAATATTCATCAACTTGCTTTATTTTTCTATTACCTTATACCAATTTTGACAGAACGGAATTACAAACTCGATATTTTGAGACTAATTTTTCATGACTATAACGTTCCCGTTCATCCTTAAATTGTATCCACAAAGCCATTAGTTCCCGATGAACGTATCCACTAGGATGTATATCAAAAATCTGTTGGATATCATGATCCATAGATTTCTTACTCAATCCATCCTTGATAAATGCTATTTTATCTTCTCGATTTTTGGATACAAACCCCACAGATTTGCATCGTGCGTCACATGTCCACCGAGCACATTTATAGCACACACCTAATCTTTTTGCTCTCCGTTTCTTTGCAAAACTACTCTTACCTGTACCTGAGATGTACTTAAATGAATTTGAAAATTCGCCAGATAGTCGAACTTGTGCTTCGATCAACCATCGAATATCTTCTGGGATGTCATTTCTCATCAGCACCCTTAGAGTTTCGAGTCAAGCTCGATAAATCCTTTTTGATATTCACTGGTAGAGATGGATAATATTTACGAAGATTCGAAAGCATTGAATCCATTATGATATTCAAACCTTCGGTATGGGTGATTGTGAATACAATGATAATCTATTTATAAATTGGAATTACGCGTATGAGATTTGACTCCGTGTTCGAATAGTTCATATCCAGAAGCTTATGAACTATAGTTCTATTCGAATAATGAACATAATATGACATGTGGGAGCGGCGACTCCATGTTGAAAATATTGTGCAATAATGGCACCGAAAGGTGATGTGATATGCCGGTAAAATATCTATATGGTGATATAGACACATAGTCTTCAAATATTTGTTCTCGATTAATATCACTACTAGCCAATATTGGGAATGAATCCCTAATAAATTTGGAATATATTAAGGAGGAGTATGGGCCCACTCCCTCTACATGTGAACTACTAGATGTTATGGATCCACTAGATAGTCACATGTGTATCTCGTAATCAGAAAATTACGACATGATTTGCTCACGGTTTGAGCATATATTCCAGATCATATAAAACTAGTAATATATCCCAAATACACTTGAATAAATCCCAGAAAGGAGCAAGATATGCGCATACAAGCGGGATATTATTTGACATACTATTCGAAGTCCTCTAGCCAATATCGAGAATATAATATATAAACTCCATGACTGAAGATGAATACTGAGATACTGGCCTACGAGTTTGGTGCTCAAGGAATCTCTTAGCATGAGGGGGAGTATTAGTAGTTGGAAATATGTGAAATGCATCACATTATATCCTCACAAGTGAAATATGAACTTGAAGTTCAAAGATGCATGATAAATTATTAATCTTTGGTACCAACTACAACTGCTTTGATAAATACATAATAATTCCCTGAATATGAATCAAAGCAAATGATAAAAGGAGGGCATATACTTTTGAGAAGTATATAGACATAACCGCAATGTGTAATCCCAATTGATGATTGATAATGAGATATCTCGGCAAGTTATATTGCCATGGAAAAATAAAAGTTGAAATGTGTCGACATAATATAGTGCTATGAATGTAATGAGGATATCAGTGATTGGAAAGAGGATATCAATGATGATATGAGAATATCCATGAAATGAGGCTAACAATGAAATGCATATATCCATGAATGAAATAAGGATATCCATGAAACAAATGAGAATATTGAAATCCATGAAATGTGGATACTGAAAATCCATGATTGTGAAATATGGATATTGAAAATAAGGATATTGAAATCCATGATTTGTGAGAATGAGGATATTGAAATCCATTCAAATTGAAATATATGCCCTTATAATAAAATTATAACATATAGACTTACTCGAAGTGATTCCTCAGAAGATTTTAAACATATTATCAGTGCGTGCAGTCACTCAAAATAAGGTGTTGTGAAAGAAAATTATCTGTTGTACTCTTTTCCTTGACTGAGGTTTTATCCCACTGAGTTTTTCCAGCAAGAGTTTTAATGAGGCAGCTTAATCACAACTAATATGAAATCTCCAAAAGAGATTTGGAATATATTGCAAAGAATATGAGTTCGATATTACAAACTGCACTGAAAATGATACTCGTACTAAAATGCCTGGGGCATATTACGTGTTGCACTCTTTTTCCCTTGGCTGAGGTTTTGTCCCATTGGGTTTTCCTAGCAAGGTTTTTAACGAAGCAATCGGAATGACATTAATATGAATAATGTACTATTTTCCCTTCATTAGGATTTTTCCCATTGGGTTTTTCCTAATAAGGTTTTAACGAGGCATATTCATGGCATAATGAGGAAAACTACAAAGATCAAGATTATTCCTCAAAGCTTGAAAATAGGAGTAGTTGTACTCTTTTTCCTTCGATCAAGTTTTTCCCACTGGGTTTTCTTGACAAGGTTTTAATGAGGCAACACGTGGATACTCCAACAACGAATGATATACATGACAGATTCACTCAGTTTTTTTTCCCACGAGGTTTTACTGAGACGACACAAGAATACTCATACAAGAACTTCGAGATAAGGGGAGCAAACTTACGAGATTAAAGATTGCTGAAGTTTTATCCAACGGAGATTTACTACCAACGTTATGATGCAACATGATATGATTACCACAAGCTCCAATACAAACAGTTTGAAAGTTTTTCTTCCATTGAGTTTTTCTTCAAACTAGTACAGCAGATATTTATGTAAATAGTCATTCAAGTGGGAGTGTTATAATATACCATGAAAGTGACGTTTCAATTACCCATTTGTTTTTATATAGTGTGAATGACTATTATGTCCCTGATGTAATTATGTAATTACGATTGTGCCATCTGAATTTTTCCTATAAACAGGACTTCAGTTATTAATGAAAATCATACTTGAGAATCATCTTCTATTCTCCCTCTACAATATTTCGATTTTATAACATAATTTTCTTTATAATTTGTAATATTTATAATTTAAACTGAAATTGAACATATTTTATGGATGCCATCTTATTTTAGTTACAAAATTTTAAATCTATAAATTAGTTTATTTTAATTATCATATATCTGGAACAACTAACATACCTTTGTACATTCAATGCTCGGCTTAGTATTTAAAATATTTTAATAAGATTATATTTAATTTAAGATAGTTTGGATATTTAATTTTGATAATTAAACTTTTGAGCATTTATATATAATTTTAGATTTTAATTTTGATAATTAAAATATTTTGATAATTAAGACACACAAGTTTGTATACTCAATGATCAGATACTGTTTTTTTTAATAGTAATTTTCAGGCTACTTTAATATTTTGTAGTAAGATTGGTATTTAATTTTTTATTTAATCTTAATTAATTAATAACTTATCAAATATAAAATAAACACACTACATTTTTAACTTTTTAGTTTTTATATATGATTAATTAGTTATTATTAATGATTTTTTAATATCATATATTTGTAACTAACGAATTTTAAAAAAGGTAATAACAAATATGTAGCATTCAAATAAGCATATAATATATTATAAAATATATATAATAATAGTCTCAACTCCATACACATATTTAAATTCCCCTTATATACTATATTATTACATATGATTCCTTACTGCTACATAATAATCAATTTATTTACAATTTATAATATTTGTAGTTTAAATATAAATGGAAATTATTTCTATGGTTGAAAATCTTATTGTAGTTATCAAATTCAAAAAATATAAATTAATATATTTTAACTATTATATATTTGGAACAAGATACACACATTTGTATATTCGCTACTTAAGTTTGATAATTTAAAATATTTTAATAATATTGATATTTAATTTAATATATTAGGATATTTTTTTTGATAATTAAAAAATTCGAAATTAATTGAAATATTTATTTTTAATTTTAATTTTAATAATTAAAATATTATGATAATTAAGCTGCACAAATTTATATATTCAATGATCAAATTTTTATTTCTAAAGGCTCCTCTAATAAGATTTGTATTTAATTTAATTTAGCTCTAATTAATTAATATTATCAAATATAGAGTAAACTTACTAAGTTTTTGACCTTTTAGTTTTATATATGATTACTTAGTTAATTAATAATAATTTATTTAAATATCATATATTAATAATTAAGTAACTTAAAAAAGAGCAAGCATAATATAAACATGCATCATTAAGATACAAATATAATATATATAAAAAATATATAATAATATTCTCAGTTCCATACAAACATTCAAATTCTCAACTTTTAGTAGATAGTTATGTCAAATCATCAAACTTCATAATTGGAGTCACAAATCATTCTTTTATATGCAACAACTATTAAATTGACTAAAATATAGATCTTCGATAAGCCTTTATTAGGGGAAGATATAATAGTCATTAGAATTGGAGTGAGCACCATCAACACGTTAATAACAAAAATTGTTCGATTTTTTTTTGCATCCCACTATAGCTATGAGGCATCAATGATGGTTCTCGACAATGGCGTTTCATGATATATATATATATATATATATATATATATATATATGAGAGCTTTATTTTCAGAATTCTCTTAAGTGCGAGAACTGCGAGAACTCTTATAAACCAATGAGATTTTTTTTTAAATATTAAAAAATATTATTAATTCAAGAGAGTATTATAGTAAAATACAATTTTTATTACGGGAGATAACCCCTACTGATGATAACCTCTACTATAATAACCCCTACTGATGATAACCCCTACTATATATATAACCCCTACTATATAGTAGGGGTTATGATCAGTAGGAGTTGTATGCATTGACATGATGTACATTATGTATTATTAGGAGTACAGAAGGTGGTTCTCGCAGTTCTCGCACTTAACAGAGTTCTGAAAATAAAGTCACACTATATATATATATATAAATATATATATATATATATATATATAAAAGTAAAAATACTATTATATTTAATCAGGTTTGAGTATGTATACTCATAAATAGATAAAATATGTATATACATGTAAATGAATGAGTGCTTACGCTTTATCATCATTATACATATCATATATACTAAATATGATTATTTATTTATTTTATTGTGTTTTATGCAATATTAGTTGTTCTTGATGTGTACAAAATAAGATTGTGGTCATGTCTGGTGATTAGAGGATAGCCGATAGCAGATTGTATCAGTTGATACGTGATAACTGGTTTAACTACCTGGTTGTATTAGTTATTTTTGTATATGTGTTTAGTAAACGGATGATATGTAATACTCCCTTCGTCCATCAAAAACTTGCCCCACTTGACATGGCACGAGTTTTAAGAAAAGCTGGTATAAATTGATTTTATTGGAGAAAGGTTCCCACTTTTGAGAAGAAAAAAAGAGAAAAAATTTCATTTTATAATTGGGGCAAGTTTTTCGCGGACACCCCAATAAGAAAACTCGGACAAATATTTGGCGGACGGGGGGAGTAGTTGCTTGATTGTGTAAAATGAATAATAAGGATATTAAAATATTTATTTGATCAATAATTCTAATCAATATGGTGAATATATTGAAAAATAAAATAATATTTAAATTTTTTTAATTACTTAGTGTCATAATTCAAATGTTTACAAATAGATAAATATTAGTAGTACAATTAAACCTCGATAAATGAATGTTCGATAAACGAATAACCTCGCCAAATGAATAATTTTATCCGGTCTCAACTCTTTATAACATGTTCAAATTTTCTTTCGATATTTGAATAATTTCGCTAAATGGATATTTTTCTCCGATCCTGATCATATTCATTTATCGAGGTTTTACTGTAGTTAAATAATAAATTAATATTGTAACTAGCTTTGTATGAAAAATGATAAATATTTTCGAAATTCTCACTATAAGAGTATAATTTTTTGGTCATTTTAGGATGAATTTGCCATTTTAAATTAAATACACAAGTATTTCTAGGTAAAGAGTCAATCTACGAGCTTTTTCAAAATCAATATTTTGAACCAAAAGAGTTAATCTAAACTTTATTCCCCATTCAGATAATTAGATATTTTATAAATTTAAATGAGTTCAGATAAATAATATTATTTCTAGGTAAAAAAATCCAACTTTTTTTTTTTAAAATCAACATTTTGGATCAAAAAGTGTAATCTAAGCCTGTATTTTCCGTATCATTTAAGTAGATATTTTATAAATTTAAACGAGTTTAGAATTAATCCCTTCGTCCCATAAGATTGTGCTCAATTTGTCATTTTCGTCTGTTTCGTAAGAGTGTGCCCATTCTATTTTTAGAAAATACCTCTTATATTTTTGCTCTACATTTTCAACTTGTTTACAAAAATACCAAAGATCACTCGCATCCTTTATCAATTTATTAATCAACAACAATAATTAACATACTCATGCAACAAAAAATGTGACTTATTCTCTTCTCAAATCTATAACTACCTAACTTTTATTAAACTCGTGCCCATAAAGAGCGAGCACACTTTTATGAGATGGAGAGAGTAACAGATATTACTATACGAGTTTCAGACAAAATGGGTAGTCAGTTTTTAATTGGGTTTGGGACGGATATGATCATATAATATGTTGACTTTCGGAGATTGTATTATTTCCAAATTAGTAATTCAAATTTGTTCCGGGAAATCCTTCCCTTATTGGTGTCTTACCTAATACTGGTTGTAGGGGGATAAAGTTATGGAAGGTTCTAGACTCTTCCAGAGGTAGTAGGATCCTGTTAGATGTCTTACCTTAACTAGGAATCCTATGTATGGAAGGACTCTCATTGTAATGCCTATATAAAGGCCCCTCTATTCATTGTTATAATACAATTGATTTGCTGTCTTTTACTTTCTCCTTAAACACGTTATCAGCACGTAGCTCGAACAAAAAAAAAGAGAGAAAAATCGCCAAAGACGCTCGCCGCCGCGCCATTGCCGCCACGCCGCGCCGCCGCCGCCGCCAAGCCGCCGCGCTGCCCAAAGACCACCGCCGCCGCCACCGCCGCCTCTACCTGCCTGGCCGCCTCACCACCGCCGCCGGACCACCGCTCCAGCCAGAAAGCCGCCGCCGATCCAGTCCAGCCGGGAAGCCGCCGTCGATCCAGTCCAGTCGGAACATCACCACCGGACCGCCGCCAATCACCACCGCTGCCGACCGCTGCCAACCACCGCCGCTGACCACTGCCGCCGGCCAGCTCCAGCCCAGCCAAGTTCGACCTGGTTCTGAACCTCGGACCAAAAACCCGAACATCAACTTATCTTCGGAAGCCGCCAATTGCGCCTCCGGTTTCACATCGTCGCATCGAGTACCAACCGGTAGATCGAAGCACACCACAAATTCATCACGTGCCTAATTTTATAATCGAGGTAATTATCTGACTTGTCCCTATTCAATTCTCTCCTTTTGGGAATTTTTCTTTTGGGGACATGGGTTATTGTGTTATTTATCTCCCACGCTACTTTGCGGTGGATGAGACCGCAAGAGAAGTCGGTATCTCTGCGTGTCGAAGAAAATTGTGTGACGGTCCTGGGGGAGTCACGAAATTGTTGAAAGTCGATACTTGTGGTTGTTGCATACACCACGTATCTGGGTGCGATCTGATATCGCTGTTTTTTTTGTCGACTTTACTAAACAACAATTAAGAGAAGTACATCGAGTAACAGTTATGTTACACGCTTTTAAAACCATCGATTGTGACCGTTTACATTGTCACTGAAAATCCAACAAGACTAATTTCCTCTTTTTATATCTTGTAGATGGCACAAAGCTCCAATGTTCATCCGGAGTTCGACATCCTTGACCATGTTGGTAAGGAGTACCATAGGTGGGTCTCAGACGTTCGCTTGGCGTTCATCGGTAAGAGATTTACCACCACAATCTTTCCCTCTAACGAGCCTACCGCTCAAGAACCGAGCGAGGAAACCAAGGCTAATGCACTGATGTACTTGCGTATACATATACATCCGTTGTTGAAAAGGTATTACATGAATTTGCAAACCCCCAAAGAACTATGGGATACACTCGAACAACAATTTAATAATGTGCATGATCAGCGCTTCCCCGAATTGTAACTTCAGTGGAAATCCGATTTTTGGATTATGTGAATGTTGAGGCCTATAACCAAGCCATCCTCGATCTTCGCGCTGATCTTGGTTTTTGTGGTGTCAAGAAGTCTGATCAAGATTTGATCGAGAAGACTCTTAACACGTTTCCCGTGGGAGCAAGTGTGATTGCTCATCAGCTGCGCGTTGCCTATCAGGAAGGGAGAATTAAAAACTTTAGTGACCTTATCTCCTACCTCGCGAAAAAAGAAAGGCACCATGAGATTATTCTCAATAGCAATGCGCGCCCAGATGGTACGAAGCCGATTCCGGAAGTGAATCAGGCTACCCACAGGAAGGCACCACGACAAAATAGAAAAGGCAACGCTACTCAGTTTTTGCAAGCACCAAGGGTGCATGACTCGAGCAAGCGAGAGAAAAGACGAGGTCGTCGTTCCAATGTGTGGAATAGGCAAGGTGGCTCGGCCAAGGGACCTAGTGGAACCCAACCACGTGGACCGCCTCCTGCTGCCGGGAATGGAACCACTCCAAAGGAAGGCCGGAATTGCTATACTTGCGGATCAAAGAAGCATACTTACCGCAATTGCAAGGCGCCAAAGAACATCCAAGCTTACTACATGCACTATAAACAGTACTTGACTGAAGAGTCAAATTACATGGAGGAAGATAATGAGAATACGGAGGTGAACCATACTGAGATCCCGACTTAGATCCCTCCTCTCACCATTGCGGACAAAGACCAACATATGGATGTTGCCGACTTTGACTAGATCATTGTAGTTTGACTAGTTTTACGCTTTGGTTATGTTTTGTCTTGTTTCTAGTTTTCGAGAACTACTTTGGATTTTCTATGAATGTAATAAAGTTGGCCATGATGAATAAAATTCTTTTAATTGCTGTGATTGTGCAAAAACGAATTTTATTTTTCCCTTCGAAAGCATGTTTGGTTTATCACAAAACAATTGCTCAGTAATGAATTGCTTGGTTAAATTGATACATTGGTGGATTTCATCAAAACTTATGATCAAGACTAGGCGCATCCTCCTTGGTATTTGTTTATGCTTTGAAAGTTCAAACGGAATCAGTGGTTTTTAAACAGCCTTAGCTGTACCGACATTCCTACTTTCTCTGCAAGTCTACCAAGTTGGAGTTACCGAAAGGATCATTAGTCGAGATATAAATCGAACACCAAGATGCGTTTTGAAGTGTTTAAACGCTCATATGGCCATATTGCCATAGTATTGTATCAACAATAATGCCTTTGAAAAAGGCTTCAACCTTGTTCTATCACTCAACAATAGAGAAATACCAAAATAGCAACTTGAAACGAGCACTGAGATCTGAGTTTAATGATCCAGAAAGTTTACAACCTATGGACAGAAAGTACGGAAGTCTAGTTTCCATAACAACTGACCGTTCGTCCATAGCCTTCTTAACGAAGAAGTTATTGCTGTTTTAATGAACAAAGGCCAAGCTACGCGGAAATTATTTCCAGCGATTATGCTAACTTTGATCCTAACCAACTTGGTCAAATTTCCCCAAACTCGAAGTTAATGAGTTTTCACTATGTCTTTAATCACAAGACTAATCGAGTTTCATGTCTTATTGTAGATGTCTCGTGGCGAAATTGAGTGCCTTGCTGATAGTGGAACAACCCACACTATTCTTCGGAATAGACAATTATTTAAGGATATTGTGCCATATATATCCTCAGTGACACCAATGATTGGTTCCTCCCAAGTAATTCAAGGGAGGGGACATGCTCATTTCTTGCTACCTAATGGTACGCATATTAATGTCACAAATGCTCTCTATGCCCCAAGAGCAAACCGAACGTTGCTGAGTTTTAGGGACATTCGTGCCAACGGTTATCATCTTGATACATATTGTGAGAATGGGACAGAATTTTTGTGTGTTACTCTGGCAGAATGCGGAAGACGCCGCGTTCTAGAGAAACTTATGAGTCTAAGTAGTGGTTTATACGAGACTACAATAAGGGTTATTGAATCCTATGCTGTGAGTCACGAACTGTGTGATTCCGAAGCATACCAACTATGGCATGACCGACTCGGTCACCCTGGACGGGACATGATGATTCGCATTTTGAAAAACTCACATGGTCATCCGTTTTTCAAGTCCAGAAAACGATTGGAAGCACCACTCGATATCGGCATTGATGTGAGTGAGCTTGATACCGTATCACCGGGACTAAAGATCGCACGCCCTGATAAGGTTGACGGTGCATCTCTCGTAAATCCCGAGGCTTCCGTGGCAATTTCTAATGCCCATAAATCATTTTGTAAAGCCTGTTCACTAGCAAAGTTGATACCATCTCCGTCCTTTGCTAAAGACTCAACACAAAATATTCGCTTCTTACAAAGAATTCAAGGGGACATTTGTGGACCTATTCAACCTGAGTGCGGACCATTCAGATACTTTATGGTTCTGGTTGATGCATCGATGCGATGGTCACACGTCGCTCTGCTATCCACAAGAAATGCTGCATTTGCTAAACTCCTAGCACAAATCATCAAGTTACGGGCTAACCACCCCGACTTTCCAATCTCGTCATTAAGATTGGACAACGCTGGTGAGTTTACGTCAAAGTCTTTTGACGACTATTGCATGTCGATTGGGATTGAAGTTGAACATCTCGTCCCCCATATTTATTCGCAGAATGGCCTTGCTGAGGCTATGATTAAGCGGTTACAACTTATCGCCCGAGCATTGGTATTGCGCACCAACTTGCCGATTTCTGCCTGGGGTTATGCAATTTTGCATGCGGCTATACTTATTCGCTTTCGACCCACTGCCAATCAACCGTTTAGTGCGTACCAGTTGGTAACTGGATATGAGCCTGATATTTCACACTTACGCATTTTTTGTTGTGCAGCCTATGTGCCAATTACGCCTCCACAGCGTACTAAAATAGGTCTGCAAAGACGATTAGGTATATACGTTGGCTATGAATCGCCTAAAATTATCCGCTATTTGGAACCTTTGACAGGAGATCTATTTACTGCAAGATTTGCAGACTGTCACTTTGATGAGACAAACTTCTCGTCGTTAGGGGGAGAGAGGAATCGAACGATTCCAGTTGAACGCCAGGAAATTGTCTGGTGTGCTCCCTCCTTGCCTCATCAAGATCCCCGCACAGCTCAATCCGATCTAGAAGTGCAACGTATTCTCAGTCTTCAGAAAGTTGCAGATTCGATGCCCGACAGCTTTACTGATACTGAGAAAGTGACCAGATCTAGCATTCCCGCTGCGAATGTTCCTGCAAGGTTAGAAGTCCCATTTATAGGGCAAGGTTCAGCCGCCCAAAGGAATGATGCCCCCGGCGTCAACCTTAGTGGAGGGACGGCTGCTTCGGCTGCTCTTATCCCTGTTCGAAAGAGGGGGAGGCAAGTGGGTAAAAAGGATACCGAACCTCGAGAGAGAAGAGGAACGGAGGCACAAAATCCTCTCATCATCGACACAGTGACTCCGTCACACGAGATTATCTCTGACTACGGATATGTCCTCGAATCAACAATGGAACAATCGACGGACGCGTCGGAAACTTTGTTGATGTCAGAGAATAAAGAAATCTCGATGCAATGTACGAGTGAATACGCATTTATCGACAGTCCGCCCACGCTAGTCGATGATGCTTTTGCCTACTCCGTCGCTCAAGAAATTATTGAAGACGACGACGCTGAGCCGTGCTCGGTTGCTGAATGTAAACAACGAGCGGATTGGCCGAAATGGAAAGATGCAATGCAGGCTGAACTAGACTCAATGGCTAAACGTGAGGTATTTGGCCGTATCGAGCCAATACCCATGGGCGTTAAACCAGTTGGACATAAGTGGGTCTTTGTTCGTAAACGCAATGATAAAGATGAGGTCATGCGTTACAAAACGAGACTAGTTGCCCAAGGCTTCTCGCAGCGCCCTGGCATTGACTACGAGGAGACATATTCTCCCGTTATGGACATCATCACTTTCCGCTACTTAGTCAGTTTGGTAGTGTCCGAAAAACTGAACATGCAGCTTATGGATGTGGTTACAGCGTGTCTTTATAGGGATCTAGATACGGATATTTATATGAAAGTCCCCGAAGGGATTTCATTGCCCAAATCAAGTAGCTCTAAACCACGGAGCGCTTACGCTGTGAAATTGCGTCGTTCACTGTATGGGTTGAAACAATCCGGAAGGATGTGGTACAACCGCCTACGTGAATACTTGGTTGGGAAGAGATACGAGAATAGTGACATTTGTCCATGTATTTTCGTGAAAAAGAACAGATACAGGATTCGTGATTGTAGCCATCTATGTAGATGACATGAATGTTATCGGTACCATAGATGAGGTCAATGAAACGGGCCGCTACCTTAAATCCGAATTCGAGATGAAAGACCTGGGGAGGACTCGATTCTGCTTGGGCTTAGAGCTAGAACATCGAGATGATGGCATACTCATTCATCAGTCTGCCTATGTCCACAAAATGCTCAGGCGATTTAGTATGGACAAGGCACATCCTCTTGCTACCCCCATGATTGGTCGAAGTCTGGAAATGAACAAGGATCCGTTTCGTCCCAAATAGGAGGATGAAAAGGTCCTTGGAGCAGAAACACCGTACCTTAGCGCAATCGGTGCGTTGTTGTATCTGGCTCAATGTACTCGTCCAGACATCACATTCTCTGTGAATCTGTTAGCGAGATTTAGCTCCGCTCCCACGATAAGGCATTGGAATGGAGTAAAACACATCTTTCGATACTTGAAAGGCTCCAGTGATCTTGGATTGTTCTTTCCCTACGCAAGAGAGAGCGATATTCCGAAAGGAACTGTTGAGGTTAAGACGATGCATACCGACCGTCGATCTTCCTCTGATATTGCAGCTGAGCATGGTAGCTTGACTACCAGAAGTGCTAATGCGAGCAAGATTACCCCTTATGCAGAGAATCCTAACGACACGTTAGTTGGATTTGCTGATGCCGGTTATCTCTCTGACCCGCATAAAGGACGTTCCCAAACTGCTTATGTGTTCACCATTGGGAATACGGCGATATCTTGGCGATCTACCAAGCAGACCCTGGTTGCTACTTCCTCGAACCATGCAGAGATAATTGCATTGCACGAATCCGTAAGGGAGTGCATTTGACTCCGGTCAGTCATAGACCATATACGAGGAATGCGTGGATTAGATCCAACTATAGCAACTCCTACTTGCATCTTTGAGGACAATGCGGCATGCATTGAGCAGATGAAGTTAGGTTTCATAAAGGGTGACAATACCAAGCATATCGCGCCGAAGTTCTTTTATAATCAGCAGCAGCAGCAGAAATTGCTGAATATCGAAGTGAAACAAGTGAGTTCCGATGAGAATATCGCAGACTTGTTCACTAAGTCTCTGCCAAAATCTACATTTGAGAAACATGTGAGAAGCATCGGCATGTGTCGATTATCCGAGCTCAACTAATGATAGCTCGATGGGATGAGCTGTCATGTATATCTTAGGGGGAGTATACTGTTGTGTCAAGAATTAACACCTTCCGACCGGCGATCGCCTCGGAGGTCGGGCGACCGAGTCACTGCCGATCGTCCAAGGCAGGTCTGCCGATCAGCGACCAGGCGACCAAGCCTTGACCCAGCGGACATGCTGGGATCGGCCAATCAAGGCCCCAGGACAAGTCCCGGTATCGAGCGATCAACCTCAGATACGATCGCCTCTCGATACTCGGCGACCGACCCCTGGCGATCTACTAATGGACGATCCCCTCTCGGTACTCAGCGACCGACTCCTGGCGACCGACAAGCGGGCGATCCTCTCTCGGCATCTTGCCGACCTACCCTTGGAGACCGACCATTGCCGACCTTCATCCACTGGCCGATGGCGACCTCTGATGATCAGCTAGAAACGACCGCCTCATGTCGATCTCCACCGATGGCCATCCAGTCGGCGAAGACCGAGCCTCAAGACTGACACCACGTGCAAGATCCGGGACAAGATCCGCGAATCACGGGCCATTGACCACAGTCTGACAGATTCTCTCCACCAGCCGACAAGCCGCCGAAAGCTTGTCAGTAGGGCCACATGTTGACTGATTCCAGACACGTGATGGCTCCTAATTGGACCGCCCATTTTGCGCCAGTCACTGCATTGGACTTTAGCCCGACAGCCAGCATCTTCCTTGGACTTTAGCCCGACAGCCCAGGAGATCGCCCCATTATAATATTGGTCGGCGGGCGATCGGCACATTATTATAATGGCCGGCAGGCGATCGGCCACTACAGGACAGGACCCGGCTGTCCCTATATAAGCAAGGCACCCTGCACTTGGACACTCCTTCGGCAACCTCACGATTTGAGCATACAACACAGAAACAATATACAGCACTTGGCTAACATCCAACTCTTGGCAACAGCTATCTTTCGGTCTTACTTCTCCCGGCTAGGGCTGTTGGCGGTCCGAGTGAACCCGAAACCCGGTCATGAACCGGACCGAAATACCCGGGATCGAAACTCACCCGAAAACTAACGAGTTCGGATTCGAGTTCTAAACATTGAACCGAAACCGATAAGACCCGGACCGATAAAACCGAAAAGAAACCCTAATAAATTAAAAAAGTTTATATGTATTTTATAATTTATATATTTTATACATATATTATTAATACGTTTTGCGTGTTTTAAACACAAATAGCATGTCGTCAAGTAGTTAAGATGCTATACCTTTGAACAAAAGGTCTGGATTTCAATCATGTAACCCCATTTATGTGATTTATTTTGTGCTCTTCCTTCATTTTCCTAGTAAAGATCCACCCCACATGTCGTTAGCGGTCCGAGTGAACCCGAAACCCGATCATGAACCGGACCGAAATACTGGGACCGAAACTCACCCTAAACTAACGAGTTCGGATTCGAGTTCTAAAATCAACCGAACCGTTATCGGTCCGACCGGATCTACCGGTAACCTATCGGACCGAATCCGACTGAGAAAACCGGTCCGAACTGTCCGATAATGACTCTACTCCTACTATCTCATCCAAAGTTATCGGCGGGGACGAAGAACACCAAGCTTCGCTCAAGAGCCGGATTAACAGAGTCTTTTTACACTCATTGTATTAAGATTTCTCTCATTAATACTTGTATCCACGAATATTTGTATTAATAACATCTCGCGAGAGCATTCAAGCCCGGGCCTAACAAACCCGACAAATCTTGTATTATTTATCTACTCTCGGAAGTGCTCCCACAATTGTTGTTTGTTGTCCGTCTTCCAGCAGTATTAATCTTCGGATAAATATTTTGGGCAACAACAATTGGCGCTAGAGGAAGGGGATCCAACCCTCGAATTTTTACACCTACCGTCCCGAAGAACACTCACTGTTCTCGGGGCAGATACTTGAAGTGACACTTACTGCACTTCAAAGAAATCCTTCAGAAATCATGTCTTCCGCCTCCGCGTCGAAGAAAGCCGCTGACCAAATGGCTGACTGCCTGGCCCTGGCCCGAGCCGCGGCCCGATGGTGGAAGGCGGCCGCCGCGTCGAGACGCTCGATCCCGCCCCGGACGGCACTGAGCCTCTCGCTCGATCGGCCCGACCAATGAACAGATCGAAGAGGCCATAGCCGCACATCCTGAACGACGCAGTGCTCTCGGCGCGCCTCGCTGTCGCCCCTTCGGTCTCCCGCCGGAAGTCCAAGCGGAAGCTCAAGGCGCATCGCCGAGCGACGCTGTGAGGCTCCCGTCCGCATGAAGAGGCGCTCGGCAGCCGGGGCACGTCTGTCTTCGATCGCCTGGGCAGTGACCCGACCTGGCGACCGGGGCAGTCCGGCCCCAGCTACGAGACGACGGAGTTTGTGTCCGTCACCAGGAGCTCGGCCTACCCGGCTCCCACAAGGCGATCCAGCCGCCTGGCTCCCGCTCGCCAAATTCCCGAGGTCGGCAGCAGTGGAGTCCGAAGGTCGGTACACGATCGCCTCGGCCCCCGCTCCCAAAGCCGATCCGCAAGCAGCCGAGCCGCGGCGATTGCCGCAATGCAACGTCAGATCGACGACGTGAAGGCGCTCCTGCAATCCGGGGCAGGCGCCGTGAAGACGATCGCCGCGCCAAGCGAGCCGCCGCGATCGACATCGAGCTCGCCCCCGTGCAGCACAAGATCGCTCCTCCTCAGACACCCGTGTTCCAGGGGCGATCCGACCCCCAAACACACCTGCACAAGTTCAACATCTACATGACCGGGTGTGGGGCATCGGACGCGACCAGGTGCCGAATGTTCCCTCTGACACTGGACGACCTCGCCCACCGGTGGTACACCTCACTGCCACCTCGGTCTATTGGCTCCTTCAACGAGCTGGCACACGTCTTCACAGAATACTTCGCCACCAGGGCCGCTCGGCCAGAAGGTCCCCATCGCATGTGGCGGATCGGGCAAGGGGAAGAGGAGTCCGACTCGGACTACATCGACAGGGTAGACGTGATCATCCTCAACGGCGAGCCCGTAAGCGATGAGACTACCCTCTACGCGGTCCTAGGAGGTTTTCAGGGCTTCTCGCCTATGTTCAGGCATCTCACGAAGACCCTACCGACGACCTACGCAGCCTTCCGGGCTAGAGCCGCAGATTTCCTGTCCAGGCAAAGGCTTCTTCTTAGCCTAGGAGTAGATCGATCGGCGCCGTCTGACGACCTCCGCCTCCCCCGATCGCTACTACCCAGCAGAGCCGGAGGACTCGATCCCCGCCTACAGTCCATTTTAAATAAGGGACTAGCTGCCGCCCGATCGCCAGTATCGACCTACGAATAAAGCGATCGGCTGCCGAGCGACGATCGCCAGTCTTCCGGCCAGATCGCTACATCATCAGCAACCCGGTGGACACGATCGCCATCTACAATCCAGCATATAACATGACGGACTAAGGCATAAGATCGCCTCCACCGCACATCATAAAGCCATGGTCCTGGCAGTCGATGGAACCGGCTGCTTCGGCCATGCAAGGTCCCTTTCGGCCGAGATCGCCCGCCCTTCGTTTAAATACGAGGCCGGCGTAGTCTGAGGGCTTTCCAACATTAATCAGTGGACCCATGCCACAACCCCGTCTCAACGTACACCGTCGAGGTCGGCCATCTCCATGGCTGGCCGAGGTGGAAGCAGAGCTAACAAGCCGCAGGCGTGGAGTTGATTCATCCGACGCTGCCCCGCGCAAGGACTCCTCTAGACCGAGACCGCACGCCCTTCGTTTAAATACGAGGCGAGGCGCAGCCTAATAGAGGACCCTCATAATAAAGTGAGTCACGGGACACTCAATGTCTTCGCGCACCAAGACACGATCATGGAGTCGGTCCATCGATCTCCGCGACTGTGCACGATTCCTCAAACAAAGCGAAACCACCAAGTTTCCATGGGGGATCGGCCAATGTTGTTTTTTGCAGGTACAAGACCGAAAGATAGCTAGCCAATCGACTATGATAGCCCAAGTCCGAATCCTAAGTCAGCTCAGGAAGATCGCCCGTCCTCATCCATACACGATCACCAGCAAAAACCACCTCGCCCCATGTCTTCAACATAGGAGCAAGCTGGGGGGCAATTGTTGTGTCAAGAATTAACACCTTCCGACCGGCGATCGCCTCGGAGGTCGGGCGACCGAGTCACTGCCGATCGTCCAAGGCAGGTCTGCCGATCACGACTGTGCGACCAAGCCTTGACCCAATGGACATGCTAGATCAAGCAATCAAGGCCCCAGACAAGTCCCAGATCGAGCGATCAACCTCAGATACGATCGCCTCTCGATACTCGGCGACCGACCCCTGGCGATCTACTAATGGACGATCCCCTCTCGGTACTCAGCGACCGACTCCTGGCGACCGACAAGCGGGCGATCCTCTCTCGGCATCTTGCCGACCTACCCTTGGAGACCGACCATTGCCGACCTTCATCCACTGGCCGATGGCGACCTCTGATGATCAGCTAGAGACGACCGCCTCATGTCGATCTCCACCGATGGCCATCCAGTCGGCGAAGACCGAGCCTCAAGACTGACACCACGTGCAAGATCCGGGACAAGATCCGCGAATCACGGGCCATTGACCACAGTCGTGATTCTCTCCACCACCGACAAGCCGAAAGCTTGTCGCAGGCCACATGTTGATCGATTCCACACGTGATGGCTCCTAATCGACCGCCCATTTTGCGCCGCCATCGCATTGGACTTTAGCCCGACAAACAAGATCTTCTCGACTTTAGCCCGATAGCTCAGAGATCGCCCCATTATAATATTGGCCGGCGGGCGATCGGCACATTATTATAATGGCCGGCAGCGATCGGCCACTACAGACAGACCCATGCCCCTATATAAGCAAGGCACCCTGCACTTGGACACTCCTTCGGCAACCTCACGATTTGAGCATACAACACAGAAACAATATACAGCACTTGGCTAACATCCAACTCTTGGCAACAGCTATCTTTCGGTCTTACTTCTCCCGGCCTATCTCATCCAGCAGATTATCGGCGGGGACGAAGAACACCAAGCTTCGCTCAAGAGCCGGATTAACAGAGTCTTTTTACACTCATTGTATTAAGATTTCTCTCATTAATACTTGTATCCACGAATATTTATATTAATAACATCTCGCGAGAGCATTCAAGCCCGGGCCTAACAAACCCGGCAAATCTTGTATTATTTATCTACTCTCGGAAGTGCTCCCGCAATTGTTGTTTGTTGTCCGTCTTCCAGCAGTATTAATCTTCGGATAAATATTTTGGGCAACAACATATACTTCACATGATTCTGACATTTGTAGTTGGTGCGTTGTGCTCTTTTTCCTCACCAAGTCTTTGTTTTTCCCACGGAGTTTTATTTGACTTGGAAAGATTTTTACCGAGGCAACACCTTATGCACCATGTTAGTATTAGTGCTCGACACAAGGGGAGTGTTCCGGGAAATCCTTCCCTTATTGGTGTCTTACCTAATACTGGTTGTAGGGGGATAGAGTTATGGAAGGTTCTAGACTTTTCCAGAGGTAGTAGGATCCTGTTAGATGTCTTACCTTAACTAGGAATCCTATGTATGGAAGGAATCTCATTGTAATGCCTATATAAAGGCTCCTCTATTCATTGTTATCAATACAATTGATTTGTTGTCTTTTACTTTCTCCTTAAACAAAATTTGATTTTTAATCTTCTATCATTTATGTTATTTATTCTTAATTTTCAGGTTTTCATCAAGATGCATAGCCAATTATCGTAATAACTTATATTTGATTGTCTATATATTTTATAAATTTAAATGAGTTGGTGTAATTAGCGGGTTCTACTCTACGAATTTGAGATGGAAATGAGTACTGCGATCACCTTTTAGTCTGATTTGATACGAGTATGTGCATATAAATTTTAAAAGGATCTGAGTAGCTGAACTTTATACTCATCGTTTCAAGTATTAATATACGGGTTTAAAATACAAACAAGTAGTAAGTCACCGTTAAATTGAATTTGAGAAAAAACACGAATATATAAATTGTAAACGAATTTTGATGATCGAAACCTAGCTTTATTATTTCAATTTACTATCATTCGCCGTGGTAAACAATAACAGGTGATTAGAACCTATCTACATATTATTTTTTTTTATATAATTTTAAATTATAACGTAGTGTGATTTTTCGTCAAATTTAGACGATCGAACACCGGGTCTTCACCAATCACACACCTGTTGGCCAATGTGGTGGGGTGTGTAAGATGTGCGGTGGGGATTTAAGTAAATTTAAAAAGGGAAAAAAATGATTTTCGTACCTGTAATTTGCACGATTTTTGCTTTTAGTCCCTACGAAAATTAAAATGTTATTTTCATCCCTGTAATTTCTAAAACGTTCTTTTTTAGTCCCTGCCGTTAACCTCCGTTTATTTTTAAAGGAAAAACAATGCTTTTCGTCCCTGTAATTTGCGTGATTTTTGCTTTTAGTCCCTACGAAAATTGAAATGTTATTTTGATCCCTGTAATTTGTAAAACGTTCTTTTTTAGTCCCTGCCATTAATTGTATATTCCAAATAGCATAATAGTGCAGTAACAAATTAGACCCGGCAGTTTACCACACGATACGAAAACACGACACGAAAACGGCACGAAAATTTAGTGTTTGGGTTTGCATTTTGAGTACACGACACGAAAATACACGAACACGAAAGTACACGACCGAGATTTAGTGTCGGTTTTGTGTTTACCCTTTGGGCACACGACACGATACGAGGTACACGAAATAAATAAATAAATAAATATAATATTTTATATTTAATTTAATAAAAATATATATTTAATGAATTCTGTTTATACTAAACTTTAAAATTTGAAAATATAATGTGAATTTTCATAAATTTCATGTAAACATTCGTGTTTTCGTTGCCATTCGTTTCATTTCGTCTACTAAAACATGTAAAAATAATATTATAATACCCAAACACTAAATTTTCGTGTCGTTTTCGTGTCGTGTTTTCGTATCGTGTGGTAAACTGCCGGGTCTAATTTGTTACTGCACTATTATGCTATTTGGAATATACAATTAATTGCAGGGACTAAAAAAGAACGTTTTAGAAATTATAGGGATCAAAATAACATTTCAATTTTCGTAGGGACTAAAAGCAAAAATCACGCAAATTACAGGGACGAAAAGCATTGTTTGGTTACGACGAATCTGGGACTGACGCTACTGAACTTCACTATCACCAGTACCCGCATTATCAGCTCAGTCACACTCGGCACCCCAATTTCAAGTCTTTCGTCTCAGTCTCTCTTTTACCCATCAGGAAAAAAACAATTCTTCTCGTCCGGACGGACCGGACCTGTCTTCAATAGGTACTCTTGCCAGCGCTTTATTAGTATTTTCTTTCAATTATGCATACATCTTGTTTCTTGGATTGGATGTCCATTGTAATTCCATGTATGCTTTTTTCTTCTAGAATTTTGCATCCGTTGACAATTTCTGTTCCTTTAGTTCTTGTGTGGGATTCGTGCGTTTAGCGTTTTCTGCTGTTTATGTTTCGTGATTGTGTATACATTTCTACAATTGGTGCGTGTGTGTGTGTGTGTGTGTGTCTGTGTGTGTGTGTGTGTGTGTTTAATTAATAATATGTGGTTTGTGGGAAATTTGAAACTTTTGTTGCTTATAGTGATTAAAAAGAGGGGGTTTTGTTTTTTATTACATGAGTTTGCTTTTTTGCTTTCTTGGGTTGAATGTAATCTCTTGGGCTGAATGTAAAATAAATTACCTTGACGATGCTAACAAGATGAAATCAAAATCCCATCATTCCCAAAGGTGACGGATACTAGCTATGAAGCACAAACACTTCGAATTAGGAATTTTAGCGGTGTCGTGTCTTATTTTACATTGAAACACTAAGATAATCGTGTCTCGTGACCGACTCACATGTCCACGCGTGACTGTCATTCCCAGGATCCGTGCGTAAGGTTTCAAATGCGAAAATCGGAGATTTGTTGTCGAAACTATTTTCAGCATTAAATATTAAGTTAAATTAGGCTGAGTTTAGGTTTCAAGATTCAAAAACAAAATTCATATGGATGTACCTTATTTGTTTTCAGTAAATTAAAAATTTATATTTTTTTTTATCTCATTGAATGGAGATTCAATTCGTACCGGTACTTTTAAGTTTTCGTTAATAATTGCTCACAATTTAAATTAGATTTCCAATCATACTTTACGTGTATAATAACATACATTCATGTTAGCCGACCCCAAATCATTTTGGAATTAAAGATCAGGCTCAGATGATGATGAAGATGTTGTAATAACTTACATTTCTGTGAAATTTGAATTAGGAGTTTACCTGTTCTTACATCCATGGATAATACTGGACAAACACCCACGAAAGGAATTCCAACGGGCTTAGATGCTTCATTACAAGAAGAATATGCTTCTGCTTCTAAGTTGCTGCAAGAATTCACTGATATCCCCACCATTGATAAAGCATGGACTTTCCCATCCGAGAGTGGTATGAAAAAATTATTTTAAATTTTGTTCCCCTCGAGTTATTCGTTTCTACATTGCATTCATCGTGTGACTATGCCACCGGTCGTATTATTTTCCCTGCAGAAGATGTTTCCCGTGCTATGTTTATAATTAGCCAACCAAATCTTTTGTCCAACAAGAAGAGGAAATCCATGTTATCGGGTCATATTTTCCAAAAAAGCAACAACTCTATAAATTTCCAGTGGGCCCCATTTCCTATCGAGATGATGGGTGTGTCTGCCATGGCTCCCTCTCCTTCGGGATCAAAGCTTCTCGTTGTTCGGAATTCTGAAGTTGAAGACTCTCCGACACACTTTGAAATATGGGGTCCGTCTGCGGTTAAGAAGGAGTTTGCTATTCCACGCTCGGTCCATGGATCAGTATATTCAGATGGCTGGTAAATGTACTTTATTAACTAACTATACTAGAATTTAGTTTTGGGTACAATGATGTAAATTATGTTTTGGGGAAAAGTGAAAGATATAATAAAAAAATGTAGAGGTTATAAATTTCCAGTGTACGTGTACTGTGTTGGAAATGCATGTAGTGTGTGTGAAATACTGAAAAGTAAATAGTGTTCCTTTTTCGTGTGTCTGTGCGCGTATATGTGAAACATATATCATTGGGTGGTAGGTTTGAAGGCATTTCCTGGGACTCGGACGAAACTTTCATAGCTTACGTTGCGGAGGAACCGGAACCTTCCAAACCTACATTTACCGGTTTTGGTTACAAGAAAGAAGGCAATACAGATAAGGATTGCGGTACTTGGAAGGGTCAAGGTGAATGGGAAGAGGATTGGGGAGAAACTTATGCTGGGAAAAGGCAGCCTGCCCTTTTTGTTATCGACATTAACAGGTATAACTAGTTGCACGTGTGCTTTAAATTCTAATAGGGTGACCTTCAAAAACCACCCCTCAGGTTTGGGGTAATTACAGAAAAAAAACCAGCGAAGTTTCAAACTGACAAAAATTACACTTGATGTTTGATTTTCTGTTAATTGTAAGGGGGCATATGTTATATCTTTACAATTGTACGGGAGGGGATCAAAATGTTTTTGCTTATCGGGGTTGAGGGAAGGGGGGTTAAGTTTAATACAAAATCAAAACTCTGGGTATTTTTTTTTATCTGTATTTTCACTCCTATTTTCTTTTATTCCATGTTATCTTTTAATTTATTTTTCAGGATTTTTCATTTTTTTTTTCTTTTTTTTTCTTTTTTTTTTAACATTCATTCTCTTTTTTTATTTGCTTTTTTCTCTACTTTTTTTCCCTCTTTTTCTCCTTTTATGTTATTTATGTAACGATCATTGACGGTTTCAAAGTTTGATTCATGTTAGCCGACCCCAAATCATTTTGGGACTAAGGCTTAGATGTTGTTGTTGTTGGTATGCTTAAATTTAGGACTATTTTATTGGAGACGACTTGACGTTTTCAGATATTGATTCATGTTAGCTGACCCCAAAGCATTTTGGGACTAAGGCTCTGATGTTGTTGTTGTTGTTGTACCCTACCTAATAAGCTAACTGCTTCACTCTAAACAAACTTTCTGCAGCGGAGAAGTATGTGCTGTCGCGGGAGTAGGAAGAGAATTGAGTGCCGGGCAAGTTGTGTGGGCCCCATTGGTTGAAGGCGGGCAGTATCTGGTTTTTGTCGGGTGGCCTTCGGACACTCGGAAATTGGGTATTAAATATTGCTACAACAGACCTTGTGCATTGTATGCAGTCAGAGCGCCGTTGTTCAAATCGGAAGCCAGTGTAGCCGTGTATGCTAACCAGCTATAAGTTAATAGTTCGTTGTATCACATAGAGTGTTTGCAATTTGCAAACACTAAAAAACGGCGATTCTTAGCTTTTTAGGTGTTTGCAAATGTCAGCTTTTACTGGGGGAGGTGGACTTCTGATTTTGGAAAAGTGCTTTTAGTATCTGTCACTATAAAGATTTTTTTTTTCTTTCAACATTCTCATCCTCAAATATTTTTTCAGAAACCAAAGAATGTTTTTCTTTATACTAGTCAAGAGCTCATTTTATAATTCATTTTTTTTCACCGGAACACTATTAACTCTTCTTTTGAGCTTTTAGCTTCATATTTGCAAACACAACCAACTTACGACTCTCAACTAGTTTTAGCTTATACTACAACAATCACTTCTTCTAAAAGCAAAAATATTCGCATAACACTGCATTAGTTTGATTTCTTTTTTCATTTTTAATGATGGGTAAATGAATACGATCCACTTGCCTTGTTATGCTCCTGATTGATTATTTTGCTCCTGTCTTTGTTATCGTCAGAAGTAATGCAGCTGAAGATTCGGATCCGCTCGTAATTAATCTGACCCAAAGCATAAGTAGCGCATTTTTTCCTCGTTTCAGGTTATGTAGAAATGCCACATAAATTCAAATAACACATTCTGATTTTGCAGTGAGCCTTATCGTCTCTGCATAAAATATTAGAGTGTTTATATTAGGTTTCCGTACTCATCATTTTTTGTGATACTTGTGTTCTGTATCTCACAGCCCAGATGGGAAATCCCTTATATTCTTGTCTGCAAAATGTTCTGTTGATTCTGGCGCACATTCTGCAACAAATTCACTTCATAAGCTTGAGTGGCCCTCCAATGGAAAATTGAAACCATCCCTGAAAATTATTGATATGGTGTGCTCCTTTTCTTAGAAAAAAAAAAAAAGAATACTTTTACATGTTACATTAATATGCCCCCCTGGGTTTCCGTTATTTTTCCTTTTCTTTTTTACGTTAAAACCTGGAGCAAGAAATTAGCTGTTTTGACAATTGCTCGATTACTTAGTAACTGGATACTTACAAAAAACACCTCTTGAGACGTGCGGTTTTTGTAATAAAACCCAAATAATTTTGAAAACAACAAAAACCACCTTTGAGGTTTGAATCCGACTTACGTTTTGCCACAACTGTTAGTTGAATTGACGGAGTTTCCAGATGTTATCAATTTTTTCACTATTACACCCTCAACTTCTAAAGATATTTTGCCTTTTTTTTGTAATATTTAGAAGAAAAAAAAACGAGGGGTATCAATGTAGAATGCAAAACAAATGATTGGGGTTATTTGTAATATTTAGAAAAGTTAAGTTACAATTGTAAAAATATTTGAAGACATCAGGAATTTCATGCAAAATGCAAGACGAATATAATTTTTTTTTTTTTTTTTTTTTTTTAATTTTCAAAACCAGTTAGGTGTATTTGTAATTTAGCTATACCTGAAAGGTAGTTTATGCAGTTGTCTCTAGTTAATGCATATTCTATGCTATCTCGCTTATTCATTTCCGTTCTTTCCTCTTGTGTATTTTTTAGGTTCCGATCGTGATGTGTCCTGAGGATGGCTGCTTTCCTGGGCTTTATTGCTCTAAGTTCCTTACTAAGCCTTGGCTTTCTGATGGAAATACAGTGGTTATATCTTCTATTTGGGGTAGCAAACAAGCAATACTCTCAGTAGATGTATTAAGGTAACCCAGATTTATATGTCTATCAATCGGAAATGATTATGCCCTGGTCAATTTCCTCTTCTGTAAAGTACAAATGGCGCCTTTTGATGAATGCAGTGGACAAGTATCACAAATCAGCCCCGACAAGTCGAACTCTTCTTGGGATGTCCTTGCACTAGACGGTGACAATATTGTTGCTGGTATGAGCAAATAGGTTGAGTGGAACAATATTGTATACCCCCCCCCCCCTCTCTCTCTCTCTCTCTCTCTCTCTCTCTCTCTCTCTCTCTCTCTCTCTCTCTCTCTCTCTCTCTCTCTCTCTCTCTCTCTCTCTCTCTCCCCCTCCCCCTCCCCCTCCCCCCCCCTCTCTCTCTCTCTCTCTCTCTCTCTCTCTCTCTCCCCCTCCCCCTCCCTCTCTCCCTCTCCCCCCTCTCCCCCTCCCCCTCCCTCTCTCACCCTCCCTCCCTCACTCTTTTTGGTGAAGCGACCGCCCCTCGCGCCCCTGGCACGAGGTCCAAACGAAAAACCTGAAGAGTTTTAGGTTGATCATTGTAAAGAAATAATTGAGGTGAGGTCACTGTAAAACCAGAATAGTTGAGGTTGTAAAGTACGAAACTACCTCAAAGATCTAGCCTAACCACAAAAAAAATAATAATTCCAGTACCCCCTAAAAAATTACAAATACCCTCTTAGAGTACAACTAGCACCAGCTCGAGGTTTGTAGTTTCTTAACGAAGTACCCCCCCTCCCCCCCTCAGAAGGCACAATATGTCAATTAGAAACAAAAGTACCAAGGGGGTGGTAAACGTACTTTGCAAAGATTACTGGGGTTAATTTTTATTTTTGTATTAGAATCAGGTCATCCATGCTCAGCTAGTGCCACATTTACTGATTTCTCTTCACTGTCTTTAAAGTATGCAGTAGCCCTGTTGATATTCCTGAAATCAAGTACGGTAGCTTGGTTGGGAAATTATCCGAACATGCCAGATGGAGTTGGTTGGATGTTTTATGCCCAACAAGCAAATGTTCTGAAAAGGTGTCCTATTTTTGTAATCATTTTTATATGAATTTTTCTGTTTTATACATGCTAAATGTTTTCATGCAGGCCATGTCTTTGTTGGGATCACTAGAATTTAATATCATGAAGATTCCAGTCAGGGATGGCTCTGAGGACCTTACAAAAGGTGCTGAACGAGATGTTCTTGTATAGAAAGGAGTTATGTTTGGTACTTTCTTATTGATCATCTCTTATAAACGTTTAATTTGTACTAGGTGCAAGCAAACCTTTTGAAGCCATCTACGTGTCGTCAAAGTCAAAATCTGGGACGTCAAAGCTTGATCCGTTGATCGTAATCCTTCACGGAGGTCCTCACTCTGTGTCATTGTCAAGCTTCTCAAAGTCCTCGGCTTTTCTCGCTTCACTTGGTTACAGCTTGCTCATTGTGAATTATAGGTGTGCTCTTCTTATTGTTTTTTTTTTGTTGTCGAGGAAAATATGCATACTTTGGGGGGTTAACACACAATTTTTCATTTGGCAAAAACTTGTGTCGAATGGATCAAAAAAATAATTCTCAGTTTTCAGTTTTTTTCCTTTTCATTTATCTCTCTCTTTTATTTTTTCCTAATGTTTTTCAAGATTTTAGATGTTTTTTCAGTTTTTTTTTTGTTAATATTTTTAGAGTTTTATTTTTTATTTTTTTGATATTTTCCTATTTTATTTTCGAATTTAGTGTTAGGGATCATTTGAACGGGTGAAGCTCCGTAAGACGGTCTGACAAAAGTGCGCCTCATTTCCTTTTAATCAAAATGTAATTATTGCAATTGCCTCACTTGTTCTCAACTGCATATGGACCATGAACTGGCTTAGCCTGTTCACTCTCTTCGTATGCTTTCCTTTTCACTTTTGTTATTAAACGGTTGGAAATGGAAATGATATGCCTTGAGTTGGAGGAAGGCATGGCCATAATTTTTAACTATGATTAGACTCAAACTAATATATCATTGTTTGTATTCAAATGCTACACATGTCCCATAAAAGAGTACACTTCCAAAAATCAACATCAATATCTAATTGAAATTAGTTGATTGGACAAAAAAATTAATTGAAAAAGTAAGTGAAAATAAATAGAATGGTTTAAAGGAGTTGTACCTGCGCTAAAAGTAACTAAAATTGAGAAGTCGTACATTAACCAAAGTGGACTCTTTTTATGGAACGGAGGGATTATGAATTTGTTAAATCATGAAGAAATTGAAATTATTCTTACGTAAACCACTGTGGCTCTGTTTTTTGCAGAGGTTCGCTGGGATTTGGTGAGGAAGCATTGCAGTCTCTTCCAGGGAAAGTGGGGTCTCAGGTAGTCTTATTTATATTACGGGTAATCTAATTACAAAAAGAAAACACGGTTATGTTTCAACATAAAAATTACCCCGTTGACATTTGTTTCTATTTTATGAATTATACCTTTTTGAGGGGGGGATTTTCTAAAACAAACAAAAATCTCAAGGGGTAGTTATTGAAATGTACCTTATTTTGATTAGCTTATTTGGTAATCAGTAAGATGTGGAAGGCTTTTGCAGGATGTCTGTGATGTACTCAGTGCTGTAGACCATGTCATTGGTAAGGGACTCGCAGATCCATCTAAAATAGCTGTGCTTGGTGGTTCTCATGGTGGATTTTTGGCGACACACTTGATTGGACAGGTAGAATGGTGGTCTCGTTCCACCATTTTGTTCTCGTTTTACGACTCTGGTAAACTTGATTGTACTGGCAGACGATGCGACCGCACTTTTTTTTTCCTTTCTGCTTTTGAAGGGTTAATTACAAAACTATCTTTGGGGTTTAGTGTAATTACAAAAACAGAACAATTACTTTTCTATATTATAATTTCCCGTTGACATTTTGTTTCTATTTTACAAACTGCACCCCATTGGGGGGTGCATTCATGAAACAAAAATAAACTTCAAGGGGGTAATTATAAAAGATGCAATACCCACATCATGGATTCAGGTCCATGTCCTCTATGGTCCTTGAATCAAATGTAACGAATACATAAGAAACAAATAGTGAATATGAGGATGATTATGAATATCAAGTATCAACTGACATGAAATAAATTTCACAAAAAACATAAAGATTGATATTCGTTACTTACTGAATGATTCGATAAGTTTTTAGTATTCTTGATATTCTGGAATGTCTAAATTGTTTTGGTACTTGAATATGCTCTTTTCTTGTTTGCAATGCATTTCAAAAGAATAAGTGATTAACCGTGATTCTCACCAAAGGCCACAAGTCCTTCAGAGGCGCCATCGGACTGTCGCTGGGTGGTTCGATTCCGCGATGATCGGTATCTCGCTATATTAGCATGCAATTTCCTTATAAGTCCGATCCTCAATTCTAAATGTGTGGAGTATTTATCATCTTCATATTCATTATACCTTTCTCATGTATTCATATACATTATTCATTTCTTATGACCTCGACGGGATATTTTTAGTTTTTTGTATTACACTTATTTTTTAGTAGACTAATTGCTGATGGGAGAAATATATTTCGTTGTCTTTCCAGGCAGCTGACAAATTTGCTGCCGCAGTAGCTAGGAACCCCGTGTGCAACTTAGCTTTGATGGTCGGCACGTCCGATATTCCCGATTGGTGTTTCGTTGAGGCATATGGAACTGAAGGGAAATCTACCTTCACAGAATCCCCTTCAGCAGAACACCTTGCTCTGTTTTACAGCAAGTCTCCCATTTCTCACATCTCAAAGGTTTTTACTTAGGACGCAATTTTTATTTATTTATGTTTTGCTCGAGAAAATTTTCTACCCCGACATACTATTATTTATGTTTACTTTTACGATATTCACTCAGTTCCTCTACGAATCACATCTACTCTCAATGTGATTTTGAAAAATAATTTTTTCCTTAATAAACTTAGTTGTCGGGTTTTATTCCTACACTCTTCCTTCTTGGTGTTATTGTTTCATAAGTAAATTTTCAGGTGAAAACTCCCACACTATTCCTTCTTGGTGCTCGGGACCTTCGCGTACCAGTTTCCACCGGGATACAAGTAAAGACCTCATATTTATCAGCTTGGTTAACGAGTTGTCTAAATTTGATGATTACCGTCATGACTCGTCAAATGTTTCTTGCGGTGATTGATTGATTTCGATCTTTTCACGTTTGTAGTATGCCCGAGCATTGAAGGAGAAAGGAGTCGAAACTAAGGTGATTATGTTCCCTAATGACGTGCATGCAATCGATAGGTAAAGCTACAATCCTCATAGTATGTGGCATGAATCATTCTAATATGGGGTTAAAATTAGAAAAAAAAAAAAACTACCCTGATGTTTAGCTTAATTACCAAAGAACCCAGTATTTTTCCAAAATTACAAAAACCTTCTTTGGAATTGCGTTTATTTTACAAATACCTCCCTTTATAGGAGCAATTTGTATATTTATGTAATTCTGGAAAAGATTTTTTTTTTAATTTTTGTAATAATACTTTTAAGGCTAACCTAAAGTTGTATTTTTGTAATTATGCATTTTATCTTTTGGAGTCTGATGAGTGCTCCTTTTGCAGACCACAGTCCGATTTTGAAAGCTTCCTTAATATTGGGGTATGGTTCGACAAGTATTGCAAATAGTAGTAGCAGCCGTAGTTATCTATTTTGCTGTACTATGTGCAGATATTGTCCAGAGTACAAAATATAACATGTTTTTGTACTTGAAGGTGAGTCCATTTTTCTTGATCTGATATACTTTAGAAACAATGAAGCAAGTACACCATATTCTATTTTAATTTGATTAGTATTTCTATTTCATACTAGTATGACTATGAAGGTTTCCTTATTATTTTAGTGCAATGTTCCAAAAACTGCTTGGCGCTAGGCAGACAGGCTAATTGGGGTTCAGTAGATTGTAAACCGGACTAGGCGGAGTGTACTATGAAGAAAAATGTAGGTCCTTAAGGGACACCAGTTATAATATCGTGAACTACGGTTCACATTGGACGTTGCGAATTGCTTGACATGGTGAATGTTTCACAATGATATAATCAAATCAAACTGGCTTGGGAAGACTAGAAACGTGCAAGTTTTCTCGCACCATTTGGCACCTTAGCCAAGAAACGTAAGTTTTTGTCGCACAATTTGGCACGTATGGTTATGTGGATATGCCATTTGGCTTGAAGAATGCATGAGTTGCATACCAGAGGTCGGTGGGTAGGATGCTCAAATATCAATTTGGAAGGAATATGGATGTATATGTAGATGACATGCTAGTTAAAAGTCTCAATGCCGAGTCTCATGCAACCAGCTTGGCTGAAACATTTTAAACGTTGAGACGGTATCGAATGAAGTTAAATATTAAAAAGTGTGCATTTGGTGTCAGATCAGGAAAATATTTAGGTTATGTGGTTATTGAAAAGGGAATTGAAGCTAATCTTGTATTCTTTGAACACATTTACACTTGTAAGGAAAGGAATGAGAACTCTAACAAGAGGTCTTGTGATGTCGATAATGATGATGATGATGATGATGATGATGAGCCAAGGAGCAATAAACGGGTGAGGACATCGACGTCTTTTGGTCTAAACTTCATGAAAATCATGACCTATTTGTTAGATAATGAACCAAGGGCTATACAAGAAACGTTGTCTATTTTCGAAACCCCAAAGCGTATAAAGTGTCAACGCTGAAATACATTCCATTATGCAGAATCATACATTAGAATTGGTTGATCTTCTACATGGAAATAAACATTCAGGATGTAAGTGGGTCATAAGATGGAAATACAAGGCTCATGACTCTATTGGTAACTACATGGCTAGATTAGTGCCAAAAGCTTCAAACAAAAGGAATGATATGATCTCTGTGGTACCTACTCACCGATGACGAGGATTACTTCCATTAGGGCACTTCTTGCGGTTATTACATTGCACAATCTAGAGATTCACGAAATGGATGTAAAGAATATGTTTCTTTTCCAAATACAAAGTTAGAAGAAGAGTCAGAAGAAGAGATCTATATGGAATAACCTGGAGGATTTGTAGTTCCAAGACAAGAAATCAAGGGTTGTAGATTTGTCAAATCCTTATATGAATTGAACCAGGCGCCAAAACAATGGCACATTGAGTTCGATAATGTAATAATTTCCAATGGCTTTCACATTAATGAATGCGATAAGTATGTGTATGTAAAGTGCACACCTTATTCATTTATCATCATATGACTATATGTTGATACATGTTGATATTGGGAAGCAGTCATGATTTGATCATGATGACGTGACATGTTAAGGGATAACTTTGACATGGAAGACTTTGGTCAAGGCGATGTGATCATAGGGATCAAGATTGTGAGGAGTATGGTGTAAAACTAATTTAATCACACTATGTTGAGAATTTGCTAAGAAAGTTCAATGTCCTTGATGATCCACCAACAAGACAACATTTGATGACAGCCTGCGTTTAGTGAAAAATACGGGATCATGTGGCTCAATTAAAGTATTCCAAGATCATGATTTACTTCACTTTTTATCTCTTTATATATAGTGAGAAGTGTGCTCCTCAAGAACATGATTTACTTCATTTTTTATCCTTAATTCCTCAATTTTAGGGATTTTGATATAAATGGACAGTTTTCTTATCTCACATGACTATACTGAGGAAACGAAATCCCAAATGTTAGGTGTTGGATCCCATCTGAACTTACTCAAGTGATGATATGATAGATGTATACTCAAGTACATTCATCTGATGCCCTGAAGGTCGGTCACGCTGAGCTTGGATCTTGCAGGGATCCCCGAGCTAGTGAGGTTCTTCACGGGCCCTCGACTTAGCTAGAACAGGCTAGTCTTGTAGCACGAGTTCGTATAGTTTTTGCCTTTCAGTGGTCCTCCGAGCCAATAGGATTTCTGACAAAAATCTTAACCGAGCTATGTTAGGTCAATCGGTACTTTGGGACTGGACCAAACCGATACCAAGCTCCTCGACTAGGTTTTTAGGAGAGCCATTTATGATGTTATATCAATGTACTCCCTCAATTTTTCTTAAAGTGATTATTAAGTAATTTTTGTTTTTTGCAAGAAGCTATTAGGAATAAACGATGATTTGAAATTCACGAAGAACGAAGAATGTGAGTTTTGAGATGAGTTATAAGGGATAACAATGGAATTAGGAGAAGAAAATTAGTAAATGACCTATTTTGCAAAAAGTTAAAAAGGACTTGAATGACATCTAAAAAAGTGGAGTATTTGATTTTAATTTTAGGGTTGGAAGGGAATCCAATAATCAAACATAACAGGAAGGTGTATAATATTTGAAAATATCATAAAATAAATATATTGTAGTTTATATATGGTGAAGTATGAGATTTGGTATATCACGAATATTCAGTACCATTACCATTACCATATAGTTGAGTTTGGTACTGTTTTACCGTACCAAATATTCCGTAAAACAATATAGCAGTAACCAACTAGAATTGATACGGGATGAAGTTCATCTAAATTGACAGAATAGACGGTGAGATCCTATGCACCGGGTTCGATTTCAGCCCAACCACCAATTGATGACCTAAATAAATTCCAACTCCAACCCAAATCATTCTTTTCAAATACAGCCATAATGTTGTGCATGATGAGTATGAATGTTGCTCTTGATAGGAAATTACATCCTACCCGTATATATAGGGATTTCTCGACGGTACGATCGCACACATACACACGTCACACAATCAATACTCGGGTACATTTTTGTTTCTTACAAAAGAGTATTCGGGTACACATATAGTCGTTATAATATTTAGAAACTAAAAAAAGAAAATCAAGAAACCTCATTTTGCCATGACAGCACAATATCACCAAACCCTGTTCTCAATTCCTCCCACTGCAAATACCCAAACTCCATCACACCATCAACTAACCTCAACTCCACAAGCCATAATTCTACTCCCACTTCCCAAATCTGAATTGCCAAAACTACCCTTCCCTTCACCATCCTCATCCCCCCTCTTTTCCCTAATTCTATTTTGAACCCAAATCCAGCCCCAGCCTTAGACACCTTCTCCTCAATCTCCTCCACCACCTGGGTACCACAAGTGAACCTCACCTCTTTAATGCTATTGACCTCCATCTCGAAAAGCCCGGATAGATTTAAACCGGAAGACATCGAGATCAAGTCGAAGGCGTTAACTTTCGGCAAATACTTGAACTCGTCTTGCTCGAGAAACTCGGATCCGAGCTTCTGCTCGGCCTGCGATCTCAGATTTTCTTGCGAGAACGATTTCTTGAACCAAGAGAGCTTGATCAGCTCGTCGAGGCTCAGCCGTGTGTTGGGATTTGGATCCATGAGTCTGTATATCACAATCTTGGCAAATTTCGAAACCCTATCTGGGATCTCAAATGCGCGGTGGTGCATTGCACGGTACATGTTCGACAGATTGCTATCGTCGAAAGGGAGGCTGCCGACTAAGAGGACGTACAAGAGAACCCCACACGACCAAGCGTCGGCCTTCTCGCCGTCGTATCCTTTCCGGTGAACTACTTCCGGCGCGGTGTACGCCGGCGTGCCGCAGGCGGTGTATACCAGGCCGTCCCTCTTATGTTCCGAAAGGACGGAGAGCCCGAAGTCTGTGATTTTCAGCATGCCGCCGCGATCGAGGAGGAGATTCTGGGGCTTGATGTCGCGGTGGAAGACGCCGTTCTGATGGCAGAATCGGAGGGCGGAGACTACCTGCTGGAAGTATCGGCGAGCGGTGTGCTCGGAGAATCGACGGCAGCCATTGAGCCTCGCGAAGAGCTCTCCGCCGTGGGCGAGCTCCATGACGAGGTAGATTTTGGACTTGGTAGCCAGGACCTCGTGGAGCTTGAGGATGTTGGGGTGGTTGTGGAGGCGGCGCATGGCGGCGACCTCGGAGAGTATGCGGGGCTCCATTGCGGCGTCGACGGTGGCGGCCTTGTCGATAACCTTGATGGCGACGTCGGAGGCGTCTCTGTTTTCCAGCGGGCGGCCGAGGTAGACTTTTGCGAAGCTGCCGCGGCCGAGGAGGCGGACGAGCTGGTATTTTTCGAGGATGATCGAGCCACTCCCGGCGGGGGAGCTTGGGGTTCTTCGGATTCCGTTGGCGGCCGGTGATGTCGGGTCGGTGCGGCCCATTTCGCCTGCGCCCATGGGGGATGGCGGTGTATGGAGGACGGGGGGGCTCAATTGAGATTAGCGTCTGCGTGAACAAGAGGGATTTCCTGTGTTTAAGGTTGTTGCTACAGATTTTATAGTGAAGATGCTATGCCGAGTGTTTTAGGAAAACCAAAAGTATATCCTCTCGGATCGGAACGCAGACCATGTCCTTACTTATTATGGTAGGGAGACTGTTTTCGTGCATACCCTTAGCTTAGTGCACAGAAAAATATAAAGGGAAGCATATGATACGAAAAAACTCAATCCACATGGGACTTACTTAAGAGGAATTTGGCTACTTCACTCTCGATAAACGCTGCTCCAACAGAAGAGGGGTTCACTCCGCGCACAGCTCCCGATGAGTGTTTTAGGGAGTGTTTAGAAATTATAAATTACTAAACTAAAGTGTTCGATACTTGATTCGAGTTTGATTGGTAAAAAGTTCATTTGAACTCCGTCCATTAATATAATGAACCAAACTTGAACATAATCAAATCAAACATAATACTTAAAACTCGATAAAATTTCAACAAAGTTTGAGCATACATAAGTTCGGTTCGTTTAAATTAATTTACCCCCCTAGTTATTCATGAGCTTGTATGCTTTTAGCGAATATCGCTCTCTCCCTCTCGAATATTTCGCCTCAAATATATATTTTGCGTTGTTGTTCCATTTGAAATGCATCCATTATTTTCAATATTTAAGTGAAGCTATGTGAATGAAGCTTAATATTTAAATTCTCCAATTTTTTTGGGAATTTTAGGCCCTGTTTACTTCACCAGTTTTCTAGAAATTTTTTCTAAGAAAACAGAAAAAAATGAAAATACGTTCAAATTAGATATTTTCTAAAAAGAAAACTAGAAAACTGGAAAACACGGTTTTCCAAATTATAACTGGACTTTAGAAAATTATAGAAAACATTCATGATTTATTTTCTAGATTTAGAAAATTAGAAAACACGCTAGAGTTGTGCTACAAACAAACTAGACGCTCTTCGAACAATCGAACCTCAACAAATACACATATTTTAATATTTTTTTAAAATCTATGAGCCATACTTGTAGTTATGAATACGTTACATAATTAGTATTTTTAAATGATAAAAAAATCTAACAAACAAAATGAAACATCAAATAGTATAAATATTATTTATTTGTTAATTATCATTTTACTGTGTTCATGTCCATTATTTTAAATTAAATAAAAAATAAAAATATTGTTCCTATATTTAATAATCTAACTTTATGAACTAGTGATCACTTAAAAATAATAAGAGGAATAAATAGTGTATAAACATGATTATAAAATATTAAAATGCAATGTATAATAATTAGTTATATGTTAATGTAAAAAGTATGTATATAATTTTTTGAGAGATACTACATAACTATTTTTTGAGAGTCCAGAACTACAAAGAGAAAACACTAATCAGTGGCGAACAGCTATATCTACTGAACTGTGGAGAGATATATGAATATATTGATTAGTCAGATTCATTTTTTAGATGAAAAAGACCATCTTTTGAGTATATATATATATATATAGTATTGAGTAGATTTATAGAGATATATTAAAATGTAATGTATAATAATTAGTTATATGTTAATGTAAAAAGTATGTATATAATTTATGAAACTAAAAAAGTAGAAAACTGATAAATTCTATTTGCATATTTGGAACATATTTTCCTAGTTTTCAACAGTTTTCTTAGAAATTGAAAACTCAGAAAATTTTAGAAAATTTTGGAGAAGAAAAGTGGAAAAATTTTCCACAAGTAAACCGCCCCTTAGTTTTTCTCAAGAGTTTTCAGTTTTCTAGGGTTTAATATTTAGTATCTTAGTGTTTGTATTTAAAAAATAATTTTAAAATCTAATTTTAGAAATACAATTTTTTATTTGGGACTTTTGTTAGTCATCATGTTTGGATTTCTCATCCCAATTTCCGAATTCAATTTTTTAAGTTTAAACCAGGATTATTTTTTTTACAGACAAAATATTATTATTAATTAAGTTCTTATTAACATCATTAAATCGTAGTAAGGTATGTTCGAATCCACAAATAGATTTAGACTATAGTTGAAAATGTAAAATCTTGTATAAGCAAAAAAAATATTTTTTGTAGTACATCATGGGACGTATAAAATTTTATGGGAGCAACTTTCGAATCAATTGCGATATATTATCTCTGCTTCATATTAATTAAAATTTTACTTTTTAAAGTTGAATTTTGATTTTAAAAATATTTTTGTAAAAATATGTTTTACTGTGAATCTAGCCGTGTAAATTCTATGAATTTTATGATTATTTTCTGTGAAATAATATATGGTCAAAATTTGATTTTAAAAAAATAAAATATCATTAATACGAAACGAATGAAATAGTATATCTCTCATTTTTGTCAAACCTCTCATATTCACTAAGTTTACAATGTGGTGTTTGTTTGTTTATATGAAAACAATAAATTGGCGGCCGTGCTCAAGCCCACTTTACAATTTTATAACAAAAAAATTCCAATTATTATATGTCCATTTTGGTCATTACCCACTAATATTTTTTTTAGCATCTTTTCTCCTCACTAACTACAATGCTTTATAATTTTATTATATTAATTTGGATTGTTCAACCAAATCACCATAAAATAATTTAATAAATTAAAACAAAGTCATTCAAAAAATAATACAATTTTTAAATAACAAATGGTATTACTAGTGAGTAATTTAAATTATCAATTAATAATTTAGCTCTTGTCTGTCAACCCGTTCAGTAAACCACGACAGTATTTAAACTGTCAACTAATACTTTAGATAACCCATAATATCTCGAATTACCACAAGATAATTCAAAGCATCATAATATATTTTGAAATGGTAATCTTATCAACACAAAAGTATACAAGAAAAAAATGGTTTTCAGACAATATGTTGAGAATGAGATGAATTTACGGCCCTCAACTTCAATAATATGCCTACTGAATTAAGCCCGACCGTAAGCCATCGATCAGTAGGATAAGTATATCCCATTTCCCCTTAGATTTACCTCTTTTGCCAGCCATGAACGTCGGTAACGAGACCACCAGGGGCTGCAGAGAGAAATTTTCCGCGACGGGTTTAGTGTAGTGTAAATCAACGACGAGTTCACACCCGCGAATCGATTTGCACCTCTAGGGTGGTTCGTACCGGCAAGAAATCCACGCAAGGTGGCGGGCGACAGAAAAGAGAGGGTCGTAAATAATTGAATTTTGGCTAACAATAAGTATCTATTTTATAGGTATGGGGTCCTACCTTTTTCTATTTCATTTTCAATTTCAATTGCAACTATGATCTTAGATTACTTAATTTGTGGATGAGTGATCCAGCCAGCAGTACAAGACAAAAAAAGTCTCAAAGCATCTATTGCTTAATTTTGTGATTCCAAACACAATTCTTATAAATATATTATACAAGTAACTTTATAGTTCCATTTATATCCTTGTATAAATATAGGTAGAATGCAATATCTATTATATGATGATTCATCAATATCGTCGGTCGCGGAAAGTGAACTATCAATTGCCGATTTTTTTTTCTGCCAGCAGTAAAAATACATGGCCCTTATTTGGGATATCAATAAGTATTCTAAAAATAATGCTTGTTTACTGTCACCTTGTCTAACGCCAGTGTCAGTTAATTAGGGGTGTCGAGTGGTTCGGTTTCGATTAATCGAATCATAATTTTCGGTTAATCGAAACGATAAACGCCCCAAAATAGGAACCATTAACCACACCACCTTAAATTTTGGTTAACCGGAACCACACCGATTATATATGGTTCCGGTTCGATTAACCTTAAAAACCATTTTTTTTATCCGAAAAAACTGAAATAATCAATTCTATAATGCTAAAATTAATCTTTTAAAACAAAAATAGTAGACAACAACACAATTAATCCATAAATCCAACAACTATAAGTCAAAATTAATCCATAAATCCAACAATTAAAAATGCAACACAATCACAAACGGAGAATTGATGTGGGGATAATTAATTTACATATTATTAATTCAATTGAATTTCATTTTAGGATAAAAATATATAATTATAATTTATTAATTTATCATAATTTCGGTTTGTGGTTATGTGGTTCTGGAACTATTCATTTCGGTTAACCACTAACCATATTTTTTTTGAAGTAGCAACCACAAACCGCACTCTAACCACAAATAGTAATTCTATGTTTTTCGGAACTACGTCGATTCAGTCCAATTCCGATTAAAACCACTAACCACGAACCTTTTAGACAGCCGTACAATTAACGTTGGCTATGTTGAACTACCAACTTGTAGGTGATATTACAAATTTATATGTGTGTTCCGGGAAATCCTTCCCGTATTGGTGTCTTACCTAATACTAGTTGTAGGGGGATAAGAGTTATGGAAGGTTCTAGACTCTTCCATAAGTAGTAGGATCCTGTTAGATGTCTTACCTTAACTAGGAATCCTATGTATGGAAAGACTCTCTTTGTAATGCCTATATAAAGGCCCCTCTATTCATTGTTATCAATACAATTGATTTGCTGTCTTTACTTTTCTCCTCAAACACGTTATCAGCACGTAGCTCGAACGAAAGAAAAAAAAATCGGCCAAGCCCTGCCGCCGAGCACCGCCGCCGTCAGCCTCCGTCGCCCGCTGACACCGCCGCCCAGAACCGCCCAGCGCCACCGCTGCCAGCCACCACCGGACCGCCAGACGCCGCCAGCCTCCGACGCCCAGCAATTTCGCGCCAGTGCACCACTTGGCTCTGCCCTACCAGCTGCCACCTCAGCCCTTGGCCGCCGCTGCTTCCATTGTCCCGCTGCGCTTACTGCCATTGCCGGCCGCTGCCACTTTCTGCCAACCGCCGCCACTACGCGCCGCTTGCCAAGCGCCAGATGCCCGCGCCAGCGCTGATCTTTGCCCAACAACGCCGCCTCTGCCGACCACTGCCGCCGCCGGCCAGCTCCAGTCCAGCCAAGTCCGACCCGGCTCTGACTCTCGGATCAAACCCGAACATCAACTTATCTTCGGAAGCCGCCAAAATTGCGCCTCCGGTTTCACGTCGTCGCATCGAGTACCAACCGATAGATCGAAGCACACCACAAATTCAGCACGTGCCTAATTTTATAATCGAGGTAACTATCTGACTTGTCCCTATTTCAATTCTCTACTTTTGGGAATTTTTCTTTTGGGGACACGGGTTTTGGGTTCTTTATCTCCCACGCTACTTTGCGGTGGATGAGACCGCGAGAGAAGTCGGTATCTCTGCGTGTCGAAGAAAACTGTGTGACGGTCCTGGGGGAGTCACGGAATTGTTGAAAGTCGATACTTGTGGTTGTTGCATACACAACGTATCTGGGTGCGATCTGATATCGCCATTTTTTGTCGACTTTACTAAACAACAATTAAGGGAACTAAATCGAGTAACGGTTATGTTACACGCTTTTAAAAGCATCGATTGTGACCGTTTATATTGTCACTGAAAATCCAACAAGACTAACTTCCTCTTGTTTATATCTTGTAGATGGCACAAAGCTCCAATGTTCATCCGGAGTTCGACATTCTTGACCATGCTGGTAAGGAGTACCATAGGTGGGTCTCAGACGTTCGCTTGGCGTTCGTCGGTAAGAGATTTACCACCACCATCTTTCCCTCTAACGAGCCTACCGCTCAAGAACCGAGCGAGAAAACCAAGGCTAATGCACTGATGTACTTGCGTAGACATATACATCCGTTGTTGAAAAAGTGTTATATGAATTTGCAAACCCCCAAAGAACTATGGGATACACTCGAACAACGATTTAATAATGTGCATGATCAGGGATTCCCCGAATTGCAACTTCAGTGGGAGCAAATCCGATTTTTGGATTATGCGAATGTGGAAGCCTATAATCAAGCTATCCTCGATCTTCGCGCTGATCTTGGTTTTTGTGGTGTCAAGAAGTCTGATCAAGATTTGATCGAGAAGACTCTTAACACGTTTCCCGTGGGAGCAAGTGTGATTGCTCATGAGCTACGCGTTGCCTATGAGGAAGGGAGAATTAAGAACTTTAGTGACCTTATCTCTCACCTCGCGAAAAAAGAAAGGCACCATGAGATTATTCTCAATAGCAATGCGCGCCCAGCTGGTACGAAGCCGATTCCGGAAGTGAATCAGGCTACCCACAGGAAAGCACCACGACAAAATAGAAAAGGCAACGCTACTCAGTTTTTGCTAGCACCACGGGTGCATGACTCGAGCAAGCGAGGGAAAAGACGAGGTCGTCGTTCCAATGTGTGGAAGAGGCAAGGTGGCTCGGCCACGGGACCCAGTGGAACCCAACCACGTGGACCGCCTCCTGCCACCGGGAATGGAACCACTCCAAAGGAAGGCCGGAATTGCTATACTTGCGGATCGAAGAAGCATATTTACCGCAATTGCAAAGCGCCAAAGAACATCCAAGCTTACTACAAGCACTATAAACAATATTTGACTCAAGAGTCGAATTACATGGAAGAAGATAATGAGAATATGGAGGTGAACCATACTGAGATCCAGACTGAGATCCCTCCTCTCACCATTGCGGACAAAGACCAACATATGAATGTTGCCGACTTTGACTAGTTTTACGCTTTGGTTATGTTTTGTCTTGTTTCTAGTTTTCGAGAACTACTTTGGATTTTCATGAATGTAATAAAGTTCTTTTAATTGCTGTGATTGTGCAAAGATGAATTTTATTTTTCCCTTCAAAAGCATGTTTGGTTTATCACAAAACAATTGCTTAGTAAATGAATTGCTTGGTTAAATTTGATACATTGGTGGATTTCATCAAAACTTTTGATCAAGACTAGGCGCATCCTCCTTGGTATTTGTTTATGCTTTGAGAGTTCAAACGGAATCAGTGGTTTTTAAACAGCCTTAGGTGTACCGACATTCCTACTTTCTCTGCAAGTCTACCAAGTTGGAGTTACCGAAAGGATCATTAGTCGAGATATAAATCGAACACCATGATGAGTTTTTAAGTATTTAAACACTCCTATGGCCATATATCCATAGTATTGTATCAACAATAATGCCTTTGAAAAAGGCTTCAACCTTGCTCTATCACTCAACAATAGGGAAATACCAAAATAGAAAATTGAAACGAGCACTGAGATCTGAATTTAATGATTCAGAAAGTGCATGACCTATGTACAGAAAGATACGGAAGTCTAGTTTCCAGAACAACTGACCGTTCGTCCATAGCCTTCTTAACGAAGAAGTTATTGCTGTTTTAGTGAACAAAGGTCAAGCTGCGCGTAAATTCAGCGATTGTGCTAACTTTGATCCTAACCAACTTGGCCGAATTTTCCCAAACTCGGAGTTAATGAGTTTTTGCTATATCTTTCATCACAAGACTAATCGAGTTTCATGTCTTATTGTAGATGTCTCGTGGCGAAATTGAGTGCCTTGCTGATAGTGGAACAACCCACACTATTCTTCGGAATATGCAATTATTCAAGGATATTGTGCCATATATATCCTCAGTGACAACAATGATTGGTTCTGTTGGAAAGTAAAACGCAGCGGAAGCGAAGTTTGGGAAAGCTGATAATAGCGTTTTACGCATCTACGAGCATTAGATCTATTTAGGCATGCTAATTAATTAATTACTAAGACTAACAAGCAATTTAAATATTATTTATTATTTATTAATTAAATATGTTGATTATTTAAAATATCCTAATCTAGATACAAGATTATAGGATATTACCTTTTGAAGCGCGTTGGTTATTTCCTTCTTGATCGTCTTGTATTTCTACCTTTAGATCTTCTAGAGTATGATCCGCCTTGAACCGGATGTTGTGTGGGCAACGAGCTACCGGATCTTGCTTGGACACCTATGGATCGGCCGTATTCTTATGTCTCACAACTCTCGATTTTCTTTTCTTCAAGTAATTCCGATATGTAGCAAGAATTAAAGTGTTCTCTCAATTGTGGAATCAAAGACACAAGTCAAGATCCACAATTAAACACTTAGAAGAAAAAATCGAAATTCCTTGTGTATGAAGAAGCATAAAATCGGCCAACACCCATATGTCCTATTTATAGGCTCTTGGACTACTACTAGGGATCTAAAGGAGGATTATGGAAGGACTCCCAATTAATTCATCTTACCTTATTAGGACTCTTCCTAATATATGATGAATCAATTAATATCAACTTAGTCCACTAAAAAGTTTGATATTGCACTTCCTACCAAAATCCCAAATTACGAAATTGGGCTCCTTATTAAATATATTATTTCCCGTGTTTAAGATATCGAATGTCCATTAATTAATTATAAGCTCTTGTGACTTTAATTAATTAATATCTTATCCAAGAGTAGTACCACTCGAACCTTATTATTATATCGGAATTAAATCCACCTGCAGGGTTTAATATAATAATCATTATCGAGCTCCTCAAGGGGACATCATCAACCCGCACGAGTCGGGACACGATTTCTAGTAATAATAATAATTGTCGTATAAACAATATTATTGCCCAAGATACGAGGCTTATTGAGTGAAACACATACTTCCGCAGTTGGGATACGTGAAACACATTGTGAACGTGACTCAGCGATGGCGGTAAGGCCAACCATTATGCTAAATCCCCAACTCTCCCCAGGATCTCAAATGGCCCGATATATCTCGGACTAAGCTTGCCTCTCCTCCCAAAACGGAAAATCCCTCGTGTGGGAGACACCTTCAATAGTACATGATTACCAACGTCGAACTCTAGAGGGCGACGACGTACGTCTGCATAAGACTTCTGTCGACTCTGGGCAGTCAACAGTCTTTCCCGAATCAAAGCTATCTTCTCTTGAGTCTGAATTATCAATTCCGGTTCTGTCCCGATCAAGTCCGAAGAATCATCCCAGCACAGGGGTGATCGACATCTTCTTCCGTACAAAGCTTCAAATGGTGCCATATTAATAGAAGCATGCCAACTATTATTATAAGTGAACTCGATCAAAGGCAAGTGAACTTCCCAATCAATCGACCAATCTAAGGCACAAGCTCTAAGCATGTCCTCTACCATTTGTATAGTCCTTTCGGACTGACCGTCCGTTTGGGGATGATAAGCTGTGCTAAAGTTGAGCTCAGTCCCCAAAGCTCTGTGAACTGCCTTCCAGAAATGTGACACGAAGCGACCATTTCGATCCGAAATAATAGTCTTCGGCGTCCCATGCAATCTGACTAACTTCGTAATAAATAATCGCGCCAATCTCTCGGGTCCCCATGTATCTTTAATTCCTAGGAAATGAGCCGACTTGGTTAGTCGATCAACAACAACCCAAATCATGTTCATTCCCGTTCTAGTCCTTGGCATACTGGTGATGAAATCCATCGAGATGTCCTCCCACTTCCATTCAGGGATTGGAAATGGCTTTAACATTCCGACAGGTCGCTCATGTTCAATCTTAACTTGCTGACAAGTCAAACACCTCGAAATATAATCTGCTACGTCCTTCTTCATATTCCCCCACCAGAAGTTTTGTTTTAAATCCTTATACATCTTACTACTGCCTGGGTGAATAGAATAGGGCGCGCTATGAGCTTCCTTCAGGATAGTCCGTCTCAGATCATCATCATCGGGAACGCAAAGTCGACTCTGAAATCTCAGAACTCCATCGTCTTGTATCACGAATCCTGGGGCTTTTCCCTTCTTTACTTCATCACACAATCGAAGGATTAGAGGATCGTTCAACTGCTTAGACTTAATCTCCTCGACTAGTGATGAAGTCAGTTCCATCACGTAAAGTTGCCCTTGGATTCCTGGTGCCCATACTTCAATCCCTTCGCGGATCAGTTCTCGTTGAATGCTGGTTTGGGACGTAAAAGCTTCCAACACTCGAAGAGAAACAGGTTTTCGGCTCAATGCATCGGCTACTACGTTTGCTTTCCCCGGATGATAGAAAATCTCCAAGTCGTAATCCTTGATCAATTCCAGCCACCTTCTCTGCCTCATGTTTAATTCCTTCTGACTGAAAATGTACTTGAGGCTCTTATGGTCTGTAAAGATCTGACAATGAGTGTCGTACAAATAATGTCTCCAAATTTTCAATGCAAAGACCACAGCTGCTAACTCCAGATCATGAGTCGGGTAGTTAACCTCGTATGGTTTCAATTGCCGAGAAGCATCAATACACAACCCAGACCCTGATTCGAAGCGTCGCTGTATACCATGAATCCATCAGTTCCATCTGGCAAAGCTAAAATACGTGCTGTCGTCAGTCTCTTCTTAAGCTCATCAAAACCAGCCTGGCATTTCTCATCCCACTTAAACTTTTGAGTTTTCTGTAACAGCTGAGTGAGCGGACGAGAGATCTTGGAAAATCCCTCTACAAAGCGGCGATAATATCCCGCAAGTCCTAAGAAACTCCGGACTTCTTTCACATTATTAGGAGCTTCCCATTCCAAGATTGCTTCGACTTTCTTCGGGTCCACCTGAACTCCGTCAGCTGATATCACATGCCCAAGGAAAGTTACTTCCTTAAGCCAGAATTCGCATTTTGAAAGTTTTGCATACAGCTGTTCCTTCCTCAAGGTGCTCAAAACCACACGCAAATGTTCGGCATGTTCCTCTGCGTCCTTCGAATAAATCAAGATGTCATCAATGAAGACAACCACAAATTTATCCAAGTATTCCAAGAATACTCGATTCATCAATTGCATTAATACTGCAGGAGCATTGGTAAGTCCAAATGGCATTACTACAAATTCATAATGCCCATACCGGGTTCTGAAAGCAGATTTCAGTATATCCGATTCCTTAATTCTCAACTGGTGGTATCCTGATCGCAAGTCAATCTTCGAGAATATTCTTGCCCCTTGCAGTTGATCAAACAAGTCGTCGATCCGAGGTATAGGATACTTATTCTTGATTGTCATCATGTTGAGCTCCCTGTAATCAATACACAGTCGGAGGGATCCGTCTTTCTTCCGGACAAAGAGAACGGGCGCTCCCCAAGGAGAAATGCTCGGTTGAATATAACCCTTCTGCAACAATTCCTCCAGTTGTTTCTTGAGTTCATACATCTCGGTTGGTGCCATGCGGTATGGTGCTCTGGTAATAGGAGCTGCTCCAGGCTCTAATTCGATAGTGAATTCCACTTCTCTCTGCGGTGGAAATCCAGGTAGTTCGTCAGGAAATACATCTGAGAACTCATTCATAACTGAAATAGACGAGAGCTCTACTCCTTCCTCTTTCCTCATGGCATAGCACCAAAGTCCGTGACATCCCTGCTTCAGTAATTTCACGGCTTTCATTGCTTTGATCAATTTTCCCGAGCTTCCCGGTCTCCATCCTCGGAATAAGTGTTCAGATCCGTCATCAGCAATGATAGAAATGACACTCTCTCGGTAATTCAGAAAAGCTCCATAACGGTTGAGCCAATCGTCTCCGAGAATTAAATCGTCACCATAGATGTCAACTACAATAAGATTCGATGGCCAATCTCTTCCTTCTATAGACACTGGAAAATCCCTAGCTTCTAGGGTTCCCACAATTTTCTCTCCGCTTGGTAATCCCACAACATAAGGTTCACAATCATACAAGCACGGGATTTTCAAACGATTAACACAGTTCAAAGATATAAAAGAATGCGTAGCTCCTGAATCGAACAAGACACTAACTGGTTGCAAAAGGATCTGAATCGTACCTGATGCAACAGCTGTGTTCTGATCATCCTTCTTCATCTCGTAAATACGCGGAGGAATGGACCCAGCGCTGGATGCCTCTCTTTTCCCAACATTCTGGTGCGGGAAACCGCTCTGCTGCGTCTGGTTTACACTAGTGTCCTTCTAACCAGACAGAGTGCGAGTACCAAAAGATCGGGTCGCATTCCCACAAAATGTTGCGCGATGTCCTTCCTGTCCACACTCGAAACAGGTCACAGCAGGCGCGAAACAATCACGTCGAACATGTCCCGCTTTGCCACAGTTATAACACTTCTTCCCTGCGTCTGAAACAGTTGGTGCTGCCCGGAACTTCTTTCCTCCTCGAGAAGGATGCGGAGGCCTCCTGGATGAATGAAAAGAGGACTGGCCCCTGCGAGGCCCACTACTCCTATTCTCTGTGAAGTTGCCAGACACCTTCTGTTTCTTTGCTTCCGTCGATTTCTCTACTGCTGCCTCCTTCATATCGTAGGCCAACGCCTTGTCCTGATACTGTCGCAAGGTGGTACATTCAAATCCGGACATATATTGCTGAATTTCCGGCTTCATTCGCATGTCAAAATGGAAAATCTTTTCCGCCTCGGTCCTGACCAAGTGGCGCACATAAGTCAGCTGGTGATTAAAGGTCTTAATCACGTCCGTCACAGATGCTTCTGAATTTTGTGGTGAGAAAAACTCCCGAACTCGGGCCTCTCTAACTGGGCGAGGACAATACTGCGCTTCCATCATTAATTTGAATTCTGTCCAGTCAACATTGTGCTCCTCCGGTCGAATGGCCTCCCACCAGTCGAAAGCCTCCCCTGTCAGAAGATACTGGGCGACCGGAACCTTCCTATCATTGGGACAGTTAATCCCTGCAAAAATCTTTTCTAATTCCTTCAGCCAGTGATCCCAAGAAAGCTTCTCAGCAGAACCGTCAAATTTCGGAGGATGCAATTTGATCGCTTCCGTAAGCCATCTATCTCCTAGATTATCCACGTTATGCTGCTGTCCCATCGCCGTCTGCATGCGATCCACAACTTGAGCAAACTGGTTTATCTGCGCAACCACCTGCTGAAGCACTCCCGGCACGTTAGGATCTGCATTATTATTTGCCGATCCCTGCTGTCCCCCGGAATGGGAATCCGTTCGACTAGCGGTTATCTCTGGGGTAGATACCGTCTCTTCTTGTCTCGCATTTCCACGACCGCGTCCGCGTCCACGACCTCCTCTCAACATACTGTAAACATAAATACTCAATATCCAGGGCAAACTTTCTAAAAGTACATCCATCAATGTTCACAAAACATGAATAAAATAAAATGGTAGTATTTGAGATTTAGGAACTTACAACCACGGTCCACACGATGATGCTGGCTCAGCAGTGATGTTACGAACGACCAATAATCAAACAACGTAAACTGACCCAATTAACCCGACTGCCAAGATATCTATAAATCTTAGCTCCGATACCATATTCTGTAACACCCCGAGATATTCGGAATAATTACAGCGCCGTAAACCCTTTAGATAAGGATTTACAAGGCTAATTTTAAAAGAAGTGTAAAAATAATCCAATCGAACAACTGAAATCCAAATATAGATTTGATTCAACCGATCAAATGAGTTAACTTATACAACCATATCGAAATGACCTTATTAAAACAGACGTACTCGAGTACTACACGAACCAAGAAGACAAATCACAATATCAATAACATCAACCACATCACTGAGCCATTTCATCGTCCTGTCGGTACTGTGGTTGCCTCCCCGCTCCTCGGCTACCTGAACATCAAAACAATGTCCACCCCCGAAGGGGTTAGCAAAACAATGCTAGTACAAGTATCATAATACAATAAATCATCAGTGCATCATAAAACATGCAAAACGGACTTCCGCCACCGGAATCCAACGATGCGAATCCTCACGATTCCATCAACACAGTACAGGGTAATCCAGCGATCCAGCGCCCTCAGCATAGATCCCCATGATGATCCCGTCGGACCAACGCATGGTGGAAAACCCGTCCAGCCATCCAGCGCCCTCAGCATAGATCCCCATGATGATCCCGTCGGACCAACGCATGGTGGACATTCGATCCAGCGCCCTCAGCATAGATCCTCATGATCCCCTCGGATCATTTATACCATAAATCAATCAACTATGCATACATATATGCATTTCAATATGTTCATCAACACGAACAAAAACAACGAATACCACGAGAAATTTCAGAAATACATCTCATATCCAATAACATGAACAAAACCACAAGCATGATCAAAGTTTCAATATAAATCGAACTCGACAAATGATACTTGCCTCGAAAATGGCAAGAATGGAATACTTCAATGATCTCAACACACTCGAAGGCCGCCTCCTTCGATCAACGTAACAAGCTCTAACCTTAAAAAAAAGAATGATATACAAATCATCTCAAGTCGAACGATGGCCTAACAATTCGGTCTACGGCCGAAAAGCTCAAAATAACCAATCTGCCTGGACTGCTTAGCGCGCGCTACGTACTCTACGTAACGTGCGCTAAGCCGGACTATTAGCGTACGCTATCGTGTAAGCCTAGCGTGCGCTAGCCACGGACAGACAGTTGACTCGGCTGATAACGTACGTTACGCACGTAATCGTGCGTTAACCCACCCCGATAGCGCACGTTAACTAACGTATGTTAGCGTGCGCTAACCTTGCATGGCAGAATACTGCAAACCGAAAACTGGGTTGGATGGTGAAGAACTCATGAATTCTACCGTGATAATACAAGTCATCCTCGATCATAACATGCTAACAAGGTTTGTGGAAGTTCCATGATCATGGGGTACAAATATACGGATAATCATCTCAACATCATAATTCATCTTCGATCTTCAAGAAAATATTCTAAGTTCCGATTATTCCAAGTCCAAAAACATATGATTCCTTACGTGAAACATACGAACTAGGTAATCTTCATATACTGGTTGATTTGTTTTGAAGATACATAACATGCTTAGGAATCCACACTAAAAGGTTCAATGGATCATTCGATGAATAAGTGTCGAAACGTCGAAAATATCCTTCTAACACATGATGTACGACTAATATCGAATCTAACTGACTAGATGAACATGATCAACATCCTTTAGAACACTACTAGTATTGGTGAAAAATCACCTACCTCAAGGTAGTGAAGATCACGGAGGAAATTGAAGCAATCCAACGCCGAAAGCTTGAACACCAATCTCCAATGATATACGATCTTCAATCACGAACTAGGATGTTGATATGAAGTGTTTAGGATGAAGGAAGTTATGTTCTAAGTGTAAGAATTCGGGTATGGGAGAAAAAGGAACTGAAATCACGAATAGGATGCTGTCCTATTTATAATAAATGGCCATTAGCGCGCGCTAGTCCCTGCTATTAGCGTGCGCTAACGGCTCACTGTCTTAACTGCACTCTGCACTTAGCGTGCGCTACGCATATACCTGTAGCATGCGCTAAGGCGTTGACTTGGCTTTTCCCGAAAACCGTCCAGGTTCATCTCGACACGATCCGACAGGGGTCCCCCGGCCAGATCTCACCTACCGCACGTCTCAATCAATTTGACCACGCATAGCGTGCGCTACTGATCCTTTGTAGCGTGCGCTATAAATCCCTGTTAGCGTATGCTACACGTAGCCTGTAGCGTGCGCTACATGCACAGAATTTAAATCTCAAAATCTCATACACGAAATCATACGCTCGACAACATCGGATTATGAAATACGGATAATAATACTTAGATCAAATACAACGATTACAATATCACAAGTTCCAAATACATATCCGAAATCTCGGGTATTACAGATAATACAAGCATAAAGTATGCTTTGCAGTATACAATCCTAACAGGTTCCTCCCAAGTAATTCAAGGGAGGGGATCTGCTCATTTCTTGCTACCTAATGGTACGCAAATTAATGTCACAAATGCTCTCTATGCCCCAAGAGCAAACCGAACCTTGCTAAGTTTTAGGGACATCCGTGCCAACGGTTATCACCTTGATACACATTGTGAGAATGGGACAGAATTTTTGTGTGTTACTCTGGCAGAATGCGGAAGACGCCGCGTTCTTGAGAAACTAATGAGTCTAAGTAGTGGTTTATACCAGACTACAATAAGGGTTATTGAATCCTATGCTATGAGCCACGAACTGTGTGATTCTGAAGCATACCAACTATGGCATGACCGACTCGGTCACCCTGGACGCGACATGATGATTCGTATTTTGAAAAACTCACATGGTCATCCGTTTTTCAAGTCCAGAAAACGATTGGAAGCACCACTCGATATCGGCATTGATGTGAGTGAGCTTGATACCGTATCACTGGGATTAAAGATCGCACGCCCTGATAAGGTTGACGGTGCATCTCTCGTAAATCCCGAGGCTTCCGTGGCAATTTCCAATGCCCATAAATCATTTTGCAAAGCCTGTTCACTAGCAAAGTTGATACCCTCTCCGTCTTTTGCTAAAGACTCAACACAAAACATTCGCTTCTTACAAAGAATTCAAGGGGACATATGTGGACCTATTCAGTCAGAGTGCGGACCATTAAGATATTTTATGGTTCTGGTTGATGCATCGACGCGATGGTCACACGTCGCACTGCTATCCACGAGAAACGCTGCATTTGCTAAACTCTTAGCACAAATCATCAAGTTACGGGCTAACCACCCCGACTTCCCAATCTCGTCATTAAGATTGGACAATGCTGGAGAGTTTACGTCAAAGTCTTTTGACGACTATTGCATGTCGATTGGGATTGAAGTTGAACATCCCGTCCCCCATGTTCATTCGCAGAATGGCCTTGCCGAGGCTATGATTAAGCGGTTCTGACTTATCGCCCGAGCATTGGTATTGCGCACCAACTTGCCGATTTACGCACGGGTTATGCAATTTTGCATGCGGCTATACTTATTCGCTTTCGACCCACTGCCAATCAACCGTTTAGTGCGTACCAGTTGGTAACTGGATATGAGCCTGATATTTCACACTTACGCATTTTTGGTTGTGCAGTCTATGTTCCAATTACGCCTCCACAGCGTACTAAAATGAGTCTGCAAAGACGATTAGGTATATATGTTGGCTATGAATCGCCTAAAATTTTCCGCTATTTGGAACCTTTGACAGGAGATCTGTTTACTGCAAGATTTGCAGATTGTCACTTTGATGAGACAAACTTCCCGTCATTAGGGGGAGAGAGGAATCGAACGATTCCAGTTGAATGCCAGGAAATTGTCTGGTGTGCTCCCTCCTTGCCTCATCAAGATCCCCGCACAGCTCAATCCGAGCTAGAAGTGCAACGTATTCTCAGTCTTCAGAATGTTGCGGATTCGATGCCCGGCTGCCTTTGCGAAAGTGACAAGATCTACCATTCCCGCTGCGAATGTTCCTGCAAGGTTAGAAGTCCCAGTTATAGGGCAAGGTTCAGCCGCCCAAAGGAATGATGCCCCCGGCGTCAACCTTAGTGGTGGGACGGCTGCTTCGGCTGCTCTTATCCCTGCTCGAAAGAGGGGAGGCCAGTAGGTAAAAAGGATACTGAACCTCGAAAGAGAAGAGGAACGGAGGCACAAAATCCTCTCATCATCGACACAGTGACTCCGTCACACGAGATTATCTCTGACTACAGATATGTCCTCGAATTAACAATGGAACAATCGACGGACGCGTCGGAAACTTTGTTGAGGTCAGAAAATAAAGAAATCTCGATGTAATGTATGAGTGAATACGTACTATTGGACAGGTCGTCCACGCTAGTCGATGATGCTTTTGCCTACTCCGTCGCTCAAGAAAGTATTGAAGACGACGACGCTGAGCCGCGCTCGGTTGCTGAGTGTCAACAACGAGCCGATTGGCCGAAATGGAAAGATGCAATGCAGGCTGAACTAGACTCAATGGCTAAACGTGAGTTATTTGGTCGTATCGAGCCAATACCCGTGGGCGTTAAGCCAGTTGGACATAAGTGGGTCTTTGTTCGTAAACGCAATGATAAGGATGAGGTCATGCGTTACAAAGCGAGACTAGTTACCCAAGGCTTCTCGCAGCGCCCTGGCATTGACTACGAGGAGACGTATTCTCCCGTTATGGACATCATCACTTTCCGCTACTTAGTCAGTTTGGTAGTGTCCGAAAAACTGAATATGCAGCTTATGGATGTGGTTACAACGTATCTTTATGGGGATCTAGATACGGATATCTATATGAAAGTTCCCGAATGGATTTCATTGCCCAAATCAAGTAGCTCTAAACCACGGAGCGCTTACGCTGTGAAATTGCGTCGTTCACTGTATGGGTTGAAACAATCCGTAAGGATGTGGTACAATCGCCTAAGTGAATACTTGATTGGGAAGGGATACGAGAACAGTGACATCTATCCATGCATTTTTGTAAAAAGAACAGATGCAGGATTCGTGATTGTTGCAGTCTATGTAGATGACATGAATGTTATCGGTACCATAGATGAGGTCAATGAAACAGCCCGCTACCTTAAATCCGAATTCGAGATGAAAGATCTGGGGAGGACTCGATTCTGCTTGGGCTTAGAGCTAGAACATCGAGATGATGGCATACTCATTCATTAGTCTGCCTATGTCCACAAAGTGCTCAGGCGATTTAGTATAGACAAGGCACATCCTCTTGCTACCCCCATGATTGGTCGAAGTCTGGAAATGAACAAGGATCCGTTTCGTCCCAAAGAGGAGGATGAAGAGGTCCTTAGAGCAGAAACACCGTACCTTAGCGCAATCGGTGCGTTGTTGTATCTGGCTCAATGTACTCGTCCAGACATCGCATTCTCTGTGAATCTGTTAGCGAGATTTAGCTCTGCTCCCACGATAAGGCATTGGAATGGAGTAAAACACATCTTTCGATACTTGAAAGGCTCCAGTGACCTTGGATTGTTCTTTCCCTACGCAAGAGAGAGTGATATTCCGAAAGGAATTGTTGAGGTTAAGACGATGCATACCGACCATCGATCTTCCTCTGATATTGCAGCTAAGCATGGTAGCTTGACTACCAGAAGTGCTAATGCGAGCAAGCTTACCCTTTATGCAGAGAATCCTAACGACACGTTAGTTGGATTTGCTGATGCCGGTTATCTCTCTGACCCGCATAAAGGACGTTCCCAAACTGGTTATGTGTTCACCATTGGGAATACGGCAATATCTTGGCGATCTACCAAGCAGACCCTGGTTGCTACTTCCTCGAACCATGCAGAGATAATTGCATTGCATGAATCCGTAAGGGAGTGCATTTGGCTTCGGTCAGTCATAGATCATATACGAGGAACGTGTGGATTAGATCCCACTACAGCTACCCCTACTTGCATCTTTGAGGACAATGCGGCATGCATTGAGCAGATGAAGTTAGGTTTCATAAAGGGTGACAATACCAAGCATATTGCGCCGAAGTTCTTTTATAATCAGCAGCAGCAGAAATTACTGAATATCGAAGTGAAACAAGTGAGTTCCGATGAGAATATCGCAGACTTGTTCACTAAGTCTGTGCCGAAATCTACATTTGAGAAACATGTGAAAAGCATCGGCATGTGTCGATTATCCGAGCTCAACTAATGATAGCTCGACGGAATGAGCTGTCATGTATACCTCAGGGGGAGTATACTTCACATGATTCTGACATTTGTAGTTGGTGCGTTACGCTCTTTTTCCTCACCAAAGTCTTTGTTTTTCCCTCGGGGTTTTATTTGACTTTGAAAGGTTTTTTACCGAGGCAACACCTTGTGCACCATGTTAGTATTAGCGTTCGACACATGGGGAGTGTTCCGGGAAATTCTTCCCGTATTGGTGTCTTACCTAATACTAGTTGTAGGGGGATAAGAGTTATGGAAGGTTCTAGACTCTTCCATAAGTAGTATGATCCTGTTAGATGTCTTACCTTAACTAGGAATCCTATGTATGGAAAGACTCTCTTTGTAATACCTATATAAAGACCCTTCTATTCATTATTATCAATACAATTGATTTGCTCCAATTAAAACCACTAACCAAGAACCTTCTAGACAGCCGTACAATTAACATTAGCTATGTTGAACTACCAACTCGTAGGTGATATTACAAATTTATATGTGTTATTTATCATACCATAAGCAACCCACGTGTACTTTAATGTCCGTCTCATGTCAGTTCTCGGTCTTGCGGCCGCCAGAATTTTTACATTTTTGCTAGGGGGTTGGTTATTGGTACCCCCCTAAAATACTATTGGTACCCCCCTACCCCACTTACTCCCTACAACCCTCCTAATAAGTTTTTATTTGATTTTTTTTTTAGTTTTACTCTAATTTTTTTTCTTTTAACTTTTATAAATTTAGTTTCAGATTTTAATTTCAGATTTTAATTTCAGATTTTAATAAAATTTTGAATTTATAATTTAAATTTTAAAATATAAGTTATTTTAAAATTTAAATATCGAAATAATATTTAAATTTTAAAAATTTCAGAATTTCGATTTCGATTTAAAATTTCAAAAATCAAAAATTTAAACTTTAAAAAATTATATTTAAAATATTTTATTTCTTACATAAAATATTATCAGAATCAAATAGTGAAGAAAAAAATAAATTGGCTATTAAAAAAATAGAAACATGTAACGACTATTTTTTTCATTTATTGTGTGTCTTTTTATTTATTTTTCTAATAAGTTTTTATTTGATTTTTTTTTGTTTTACTGCTTTTTTCTTTTAACTTTTATAAATTTAGTTTTTTTCGGATGTGTTATCGAATCAAATAGTGAAGAAAAAATAAATTGGCTATTAAAACAATAGAAACATGTAACGACTACAATAATTTTATAAACTAAAAAGTAACGATTACATTGATGAAAATGTCGCATTCGTCTTTAATTATTAATATCCGCAAAGATACGCGCTTTGTCGACTTAAATAAATGTCTTGCCATTCGGGCGCATTCCCAATTGCGTACCTCCTCCATTGTGGGTGATTTGGCTGATTGGACTACTTTCATATAACGCCGATTAATGTAATGAATATTCCCCACAAGTGCAATCACAATAGGATCATTTGGTTGTGGCGGTTTGGACCGTGCCAAAGCGGAAAACACGTATGACTTAGTTGCGGGATATAAATATAACTGGCCGGTTATAAAGTGAAGCAATAACCAACCCCGTGTTTGGCATAGACATCCATTTAGCATGCGGCGCAAATCCATTCAAATGATCCACGGTGAACCGAATCTGTTGAAATCCATCGTCGTGCCACATCTCTTTGAAAAATGGCTGGTTATGATCCAACGCTTGCAACAAATTTTGTCGAATTGCAGGCCACATATTTTCGCTCATTTTAAGGCCGACGGCAACTGAACGAAATCCACAATTTCCATCACCGTCGACATTGTTTATACGAAAGATGTGTCGTCTGAAAATCTCTGGAATATGATCGGTCAAATTATTAGTTTGAGTTTGTTGCCTCACGTAAGAACTGTGTCTCGCGGGTTCTTGGTTCAAGTCTGGGACTTTTGTAGGTTTCGAATAACTTCGACGATGAGGATCTGCAGTTGGTGGAACAAACTGGTTTGATTGTTTCCTTTTGTCCTTTGCGCTCGGACGTCCACGAGTATTTTCGTGAACAACAGGTTCACGAATTGATACAGATTCCGGTTCGTATCCTCTTAACTTTGTTAACCAGTTCTTTTTGACAAACGTCGTAACTTTGGACAATGCATTCTGGAATTTTCGAACATCATTTTGATAATTAAGACCATCATATTCAGCCGTAACAGGCCACGAAACATCTAGGGTTCTCCAGAAAATATCAACACGCTCTATTGGAATGGACTGACCTGCATTCATTAAAAGTGACTCATGTAAGTTGCTGATATTTATGAGGATAATAACGTGATAGTCAGAAATTTAATATAATTACCGTTAATATCGTGGAAAAGCAGTTCATGCGCACATGGTAACCCATAACTTGTCCGCAACTGACAACCACATTCCTCACTGTTCGGTCGTCCGAGTTCTTCTAATATGTAATCCAAAGCATAATGTGAAACTTGACCCCACAACTCTTGAAATTGTGGTATATTAAATTTATGTTTTCTCACGTTTATGCTTCTATTAAAAGATTCTTTTATAGCAGTTTCTTGCCCAATGATAATTTTATCGATCGAACTCAACAACGTGTCTAAGTTGGATTGTGCGGTGCCCAAGTATTTTTTCAACAACGCATGTTGACTCTCGACTCTACATGTAGTTGATTCACCATAACTAAGATATTGATCGGTGAACACAGAGACAAACTTGTATCTATAGTTTTCTAACCAGTTATTCAGATACTCGAAAACATCTGAAAAAAAAACAAAGAATTAATAAAAGAAACATATTAATAAAAAAGTGAATCAATATGTAAATATTAAAATAGTACCTCGATGTCCGACCAATAACTCTTTTAGTTTTTCGTAATAGTGCACGAATCCTGCTTCAGTTGGAGCTTTAATCATATGTTCCCATGTTCTTTTAACGGAATCCCACTCCTTTATCGTTTTAAATCTTTGTCTACAATGCTTAAGCATATTATTTGAAATATGCCATCTACAAAGTAATTTCTTAGCATTCGGGAATTCAACGTCACCTGCCCCCATCAAAGCCAAATCTCTATCAGTGACGATAACACGCGGGTAATGAACTTCGTCTATCACCTTCTTCACACATTGCAATACCCAACGAAAATTGGGTCCTTGTTCTTTATCTAAAAAACTAAACCCCATTGAAAATGTTTTATTTGTTGAAGTAAATCCGACAATTTCAAAAAAGGGCAATTTAAATAATGTGGTATTGTAAGTGGAGTCCATTAACATGATTTGTGGGAATGTACACCATACCGCATACGACGTCGGATGAACAAAAAATAGTTCCTCAAGCTCATTAGTTCGGTCATTTACCCTCTCGTAGTATGCATAACCTGTACGCGTCAAATGTGACATAAGAAGTTGGATTTGAGTTCTATCACCTCTTATGACTGCACGGATCTTAGTTTGTGCATTATATACATTTCTAACGTTAGACACGTTATCCGGGTTACGAGCCTTTATTGTCGAAAGTATATAACGTGGTTGGACGTTATACTTTGACAATTCTTCCACCAAATGGATCTCATCGTCCTCAAGTCGCATTGCATATGGGTGACCTTCCAATGTCGATGCATATGGATGATTATGCTCATCACGTTGCACCCTCAACCTCCAAATATCATTAGTTTTATAATAATTTGCCACTAATCCGAATGGACAATCGGTTTTAATTGCACGGTTCCCCGTTGAATACTAGATTCTGAACGTTGAGATTGATATTCCTTACCTTTTTCACACATAAACTCGATTTTGAACATATACCCGTTCTTTTTTTTGGTTCTTCGTTTAACAATTACAAACCCGAGCGTTCGAGCGATATTTTGCGCCAATCACCATTCTTTGTGAGAATTGAACGCCTACAATATGCAAAACAAACTAACGTTACATACACGTTTTAATATATGTTTATAATAATACTACCTCCGTCCCATATATATCTTCCTCTTTCCTTTTTTGTATATCATGTTCAAAAATTAATATAAAATATATAAACTATCCCATTAAAAAAATAAAAATAACATAAAATATTAGACCGCTTGTATATTTTATATTGATTTTCTTTTTTAAAATCGGATTATTTATATATTATCTATTATTTTTTGAATATGATGTGCAAAAAATGAAAGAGGAAAATATACATGGGACGGAGGGAGTACCTATATATTATCTAATAGATTGATGTATATCATGAAAAAATAATTTAAAATAAAAGAATAAAAAACGTGCAATAAATAGAAAATTTAAAAATTACTTCAACAAACAACAAACTCTTAAAAAATATACGAGACTAAAAACTCAAGTCATGAAAAAAAGAATCTAAACAAAATATCCTAGAAAATGAAAGAACCTAAGAAAATTAAAACTTAACAAGTAATGATTAAAGAATCACAAATATTATTTTACTCTTGCTCGTATAATACTTGCTAATTTCATCGGAATTTACATCTTAACTAATTCTAAATGTTATTATACCCACATTTTTATACCCACATTATTATACCCACATTATTATACCCACATTTTTATAATTTTATCATTCTCTATCTCTCTTTCTCTCAATGTAATAGAATAGAATTTGCATGTAATATTGAGTAATACATGTAATAGAATTGAATAAATACTTGTTCCGTATAAAACGGTGATGTATCCGTCATATTTCGTAACCAAAAGTGACAAGCGCTTGTTGAAATGTAAAAATTAAATCATTACAAAAATGAAAAAAAAAATCAGGAAAAAATAAAGAAAACATGAAAAATAAAATTCATAATTAAAACATGGATTTTCTCATGAAAAACTGAAACGTAAGGGAGTATTTAAGTACAGAATGGGGGGAGTATTTAAAGGGAAAGAGGGGGAGAGAGAATGGGGAAAAAGAGAGAGAGAGTGGGGGGAAAGAGAGAGAGAGGGTGGGGGACTCGTGACTTTAGTTTGTCTAGTAGTGTGTATTATTTGTGTGTGTGTGTGTCAGGCTATAGGGGTATTGCTAGGGGTACCAATAGTGGTACCTTTTGCTAGTACTTATGGTAATTTTTTAGAAATCACCCAAGGATGGTTTTAGGTTACTAAAAAATATTCGGAAGTATCCTATAGTTAACATATGATCATTGTTATGAAAATTGGCCAATATATAAATAATTCTAAATTGGCCCACTGAAAAAATAAATCTACGAATATTAATCCTTTTGAGCCTAATTCTATATTTCATAAATAAATAACGATTTCTGAAGTACCATATCGTGATTCACAATACATCTTTAACAAGTCAAATTGCAGGTACTTTAACGTTAACGACAATTACAGGGTGGTGATTCCGTAAATAAGGAGGGATTGAGAGGTTATTATTTTATCAAAGGGTTCAGTGTAGGGCTAACAAAATGGACCGACAAGTTGATTAGTGGGCTAGGAAGTTAATTAATATTTAAAGTGGGCTTGATTGATGGTTAGAAATATAATTGTTTCATCACAAGAGAACATACCCATAATAATTTTAGGGTAAATTATGTGAAACCCCAAGTGGTTTTGAAATTTGGCATGTTTGGTCGGAGTGTTTTAAAAATTACGTTTCTTGGTGGTTTTAAAACCGATGCATCGTTCGTCCCTGTCGTCAAAAAATAATTGTGCGTGAATTATACGCGCTAGACATGCGACTGGGCGTGCCCCACTCGTGCAAAATGACTTTTTTTACCCCTGATTGACCAATTATTAACTTTTGACTAACACGGACCAAATGTGCAGAGTTTTGAAACCACAGGGAAGTTTCGTGTAATTTATCAATTTAGACCAATTTAGTATAATGTAGACCAATTTATTATTATTATAACTATTATTATTGATTAAAAAGACAATCGAAACACATTCCAACAATTATATCAACAATTTCTCCAACTTGATAAATTCATCCACGTTTTCATTGCAAATTACCAACATCCCGAACATGGCAATCAAAAGGCCACGATACATCAAAAGATTCAAAACATTCCCATAACACCATGTCAATCAAAACAACCAGTTTATACAGCTTCACGACAAAAGTAATCAAACCAAAAATTCGACGTGAGATTTTGGGGGCTTCACGAATCACGACCAAAAACTCGTAGTGAACAGGTAATAGTTTCACGACCTAGGATTTTGGGGGCTTCATGATCGCGACCCGACCAGAATAACTTCACGACCACGACCTGACCAAGTAGTTTCACGACCTCAACCTGGGGGCTCGATGGAGAGGACTAATGTGAATGGTAGGTCTGACGACCCGGTTCGACGGATAGGACTACTGCAAGTGTTCGCCGGAGATTGCGAGAAGCAGGCAGATCTGATGATGATGGCTGAGGAAAACTTTTGGGGTCTGAGCTTATTAACCGTGATAATTTTATATTTACATTAATTTAGGGATAGGTGTAAATTCGGAATATTAATTTTTATTAACGTCCATTTAGCTTATTTTAACGGAAGGGGCGAGTGTGCAGAATTTAATAAACCATGAGGGTATTACTAGCTATTTTTAAACCACAGGGATGAAACGTGCAAAATTTTTAAACCACAGGGGGTATGGCGTAATTTACCCTTTTTATTAACGTCCGTTTAACTTATTTTAACGGAAGGAGCGAGTGTGCAGAACTTAATAAACCACGAGGGTATTACTAGCTATTTTTAAACCACATAGATGAAACGTGCAAAATTTTCAAACCACATGGGTATAGCGTAATTTACCCATAATTTTATATATAAAATATTTTTATTGTAACTGTTTATATTTATCGTGTTTGTCGATTAAACTAGGGCTGGAAATCAGCCCATTCGGTTCGTTTTTTTAGTAAAAAATCAAAACCAAACCAATTTTTTTTACGGTTCGGTTATGTTCGGTTTTTCTATTTTTAACAAATAAAACCGTAACAAACGGTTCGGTTTGGTTCGATAAATCTTTGTTTTTTTCGGTTTTTTCCGGTGTTTGATTAAAAAAATTTATTTTAAATTACAATCTTCCAAAAAAAAAACATATTTTCAAAACGTTCGCAATATTCCAGATAAAAAACTCGCTTATAAGTTATAAAGTATACACATTCACAACACACAAACCACCTATAAAAGAATGAAGCATATTAACCGTTCAAATTTATATGTTCAAGAGGAAATATTTAAAAAACAGTCCAATTTCAGCAATTACATGAAAAAATACTCCGAGCAAAACAATGGCAAAACAGTTAAGCAACTGGACAATAGCTTTTCAATTTCATGGTTTCCAACTTTCCATATTCCAATTAAAAATCTAAAGTATTACCTATTAAAATCTTTTATAGAACAATATGAAACTACACTATATTTTCGATTTTTGGTTTTTAAGTTTTTCAATTTGATTCGAATTTTAAAATTTTAAAACCACAACCAAGTTTGAGAGTGTTTGAACGATGAAAAAAGAATGATTTTTTTTAAAAAAAATTTACAAGTCTCTACAGCAGATTTTGTAAGCCACATTATTATTACTTTTAGAAGCTGCTATCATAAAAATACTGAAAACTAGTATTCTAAATCATTAAAAATATATATTTATAAAAAAAATTTATTTAAATTCGTAATTAATTATTTCCACATCAAAACTGCATCGGGGATTTTTTATCACGGTATTATTAAACTTCTTTAGTATAGTTGCTCTTGTGCGGCCTATATCATAACTTTTTAAATTAATTATTTATTCATTTTTATAAAATATAAACATTTATTTAAAAAGATACTAATAAACTGTGGGCTTATCTGAGAGCAAACTATAATAATGCTTGGAACTATTATTAGCTTTTTAACTTTACCAAGGAACAAACGACAGAGAAGAAAAACGCCAAAATACATGGGTATAACAAATGTCAATTTGATGAGGTGTATAGTATTTATATATTTTATTTCTCTCGTCAAAAAAATATCCCAGTTTATTTATTAAATTTAAAAATTTATTCAACTTATAAAAAAAAGTTTTCTAGTTTTTTCTTCTCCATTAAAATTATTTTATACAGTTTTTCAAGACCCTTATTCCACTCACAACAACTTTAATTTTATTATATTTTTCAGTAACAATAAGTGGCCTTTATCCCACTCACAATAATTAACTCCAATCAACTTTTACCGCTCTCAAGAAGTGAGACATCTATTCCATTAACAACAACTTTACCTGCTTTCTTAATCTCCTTACCCAACGTACAATATAGACCCGACAATTTACCACACCATACGAAAACACGACACGAAAATTTAGTGTTTGTTTTTGCATTTTGAGTACACGACACGAAAATACACGAACACGAAAGTATACGATCAAGATTTTAGTGTCGGTTTTGTGTTTACCCTTTGAGTACACGACACGACCAGAGGTACACGAAATAAATAAATAAACAAACAAATAAATAAATATTTATATATATATCATATTTATTAAATTATAAAGAAACATTGTACTAAACTTTAAAATTCAAAAATATAATGTGAACTTTCATAAATTTCGTGTAAACATTCGTGTTTTCGTTGCCATTTGTTTCGTTTTGTCTACTAAAATCTATAAAAATAATATTAAAATATTAAAATTGTTATTTTTATAATATTTTAATATTTATTTTATATTATGTGCCTGACACGAAAACACGATACGAAACGACACGTATTTACGCGGTACCCGACACGACATGAATTCATTTCGTATCGTGTATGGTTTGGATTTTTGGTACACAATACATGAAAGTACACGATACGAAAATACACTACACGAACAATTTGCCAAATCTAGTACGGTATGACACTTAATCCTAAACGAAGGGAGTAATTTTTTCTTAAAACTCGTACCGGCTTCGTCACAATATACTACTAGTATTTATTAATGAAGGGAGTATTAAGTAAGCACTAGATTAGATTGGCATATCTGACTTTATTTAATGATAAATAATTGGAGTTAATATTATAAAACTATAACGATTAACTATGTGGAATTTTATAATGGCCAATGGATTCTCATTGAGATATTTTTGGCATGATTCCACCTATCCTCACTTAATTCGTAACTCGTACACTCTCTCCCGTCTATCGTGAGTATTTGTTTTTCGGCACGGAATTTAAGAAAATCTGAAAAATAATGTAAAAGGTGTTATGAATATATATTATTTAAAGTTACGAGAGATAAATGTGTCTTAAAAGAAAAATGACCAAGTATTTTGAGACGACCCAAAAGAAATATGAGCCAAGATCGATGGTACGTAGAGAGTAATATATTTAAATAAATTCTTGATATTATAAATAAATAGAATATGACATACTAAACATTAAAATAAATAGAATAAATAATAAGATAATAAAAATTAAATTTTAATTATAAATTTAGAATTATACAGTCTTTAAAATGGATATTATAATTTATATACTCGTATTTGAGAAAAAAGTGATTTTACTATCTATTCTCATTCCAAATGCATATAATAATACTTGTTAATTATTAAACCCGTAAATATTTTAAATATAAATTATTATAATAATTAATTATTCATCTCAATAAAAATAAATATACGAGAAAGTAAACACACAAAAAAAAAAAAAAATTCCGAAACAACTAATCACTATCCAATTGTTAAAAACAGCAGTGTGTTGGGTTGTGAGTCCATTACAAGTGGCTACAAAATTTCCAAAACCTTGTGTTTACTCTTTTACAAAGCTACTTGGGCCGTCATGCATCTTGACCTCTTGTATATCAAACGTCGGCCCAAATTCAATTGCACTATCCTAACTCCTTTTCAATCTAATCCATTTATAGAATCCAGCATGTACAACTATAAATACCGAAACATATAATACTCCCTCAATCACAAACTAACTATTCTCTCCGTTCAGGAATAAGTATCTCATTATGTGCTGGACGTGGAGATTAAGAAAGTTGGTAAGCTGTTGTTAATGGAATAGAGGTCCCACTTCTTAAGAGTGATAAAGAGGGATTGTAGCTAGAATTATTAATGGAATAAGGATCTCACTTGTTGTGAGTGGAAAAAGTAAAATAAAATTAAAGTGGTTGTGAGAGAATAAAGATCCCATTTGTTTTGAGTGAAAAAAATTAAAACGAGAGTGGAAGTAATATTGATTTGATTGTAAAAAGTGTTGATGTGACTGAAAAAAGTGAAGTATGACATTTAGGCTCTGTTCTTTTGGGCTTAATTTCAGCACTTTTTGTTGGTGATTTTAGTGTCACCAGACATTTTGTGCAATTGGAACTAGGGGTGTTAATAGAAATCCGAAAACCGACCAACCATTCCGAACCAATCCGCACCGAACCGAAAATCCCCGACCGAAAGCAACCCCGAACTTGAAACTTACAAACCGAAACCGAAACCGAATTAATTCGGGTTTAGATAACTTAAAACCGAACCGAACCGAATTACCCCGAATTGGACCGAACTAACCCGAATTATTTATATTATATAAAATTTTATTTACATGACTAAAATTTTTAAACTTATAAAATAATAAATCTATACATATATTGTAGTTTTGATAAAAACAATGATTAAATATATCAATTAAAGATCTATCTATTATTTTAGAACAAGTTTTATTAATATAATTAATTTTTTTGTTACTTTCTTAAATAAATATATATAAATTAAATATGTTTGGGTCAAAACCGAATTTGACCGAACTAATCCGAAACCGAAACATTTGGGGAGGGTTTGGGTTTTGAGTTTTGAAAACCGAAACCGACCGAAACCGAAACCGAATTTTAAAGTTTGGGGAGGATTTGGATTTCGAAAATTTTACCCCGACCGAAACCGAAAACACCCCTAATTGGAACTAATATGTGAGCTAAGGGGTTTTATAATTTATATTCTAATATATGTTCGGGTATGTGCGGAGTGCACACATGTATAAGATCGAATTATGTGCATTGACCAAATATCTGGGGTTCGGGGCGCGCCTCGTGTGAGTCTAGGGCGCCTAGCGGGGTTCAAGGAGCAGAGCCCCTGGCGGTGGGCAGAGCCCTCGCGGGGTTTGGGGCAGCGCCCCAAAAGGTCTTCGGAAATTTGGATTGGTAATTTAGTGGTAATTCTGAATTTTAGAGGGAGACTATGGTAAAATTGACTAATTTCGTATATTTTGGAAAACCATCCATCAAACCCGAATTCCTGATCACTAATTAAATCTAATGACGACGCCGCCTAATGTAACCCTAATCCACCATGTATAAATAAGGCTCTTCTCTTTGAGTCTAGACACACATTTCTCAGCTCTCTCTTTTTTCTGACGAACTCAGAATTTCTCTAGCAATTTGGCTTATGTTTCTGTGCCTAGATTCGTAAGTGTCCATTTGGATTATCCTACACTGAATTTCTTGTAACCCGGGCATAGGGTAGAAATATCAGTTCGGAAAGTGATTACATGATCCTTTGGGAATCCGGATCTCCATCATAAACCATAATACCCCAACACTTTTAAATCAGATTAAGAAGGTATTCTTAATTTCAATCAACTTGCTAGATGTCTCATTTGTCCAAATTATTCTCGCCGTCATTATCTTTAACCAAATAAATACTAGTTAAAAGGCATTCTAAACAACACACACAGACACACACACACACACACACACACATATATATATATATATATATGATTTTTATATATATACATATATATGATTTTAAATGTAACAAAAAATATTAGAAAGCAAGAGTTTCATTTAAATAAACATAGCTTATATCATCCTTGACAGTTTAGAACATTAAAAATAAACATCTTACAAAATTATTACATTAATCTTGAATAATCATAGCTTCCATTTAGCATACTCTCTTTCGTGGCTGTACTTTTTGCAGCTTAATACGATTGAATCTTCCGATTTTATGAGTTTTATGTTTGTTTATGATGTTCAATTGACATGCAGCTAGTTACGTCTTTTGAGCTTGAAAATTAAGTGAACCATTTTAATGCTTTTTGTTACATCATTTTTTAGTGGTGTTCGTTAACTAATTGTTACAATTTTGTTTTGCTTTGAAATTTATTGGTGAAACAAATAGGAGAAAAAAATAAAAAATTGTAGCAGGTGCAATAGGTGAATTTGGGGGTGGATATTTTTTTTTTTTTAGAAAAAATAACTTTCTACAACGTTTTACACAAACGCTGTGAATACTCAAGGTCAACATTTTTGTAAACTTTGTGAAACTTATTAACAACCTTTTCATAACGTTGTCAATAAACAAGGACAACGTTTACCTAAACGTTGTGGAAGTTATTAGCAACGTTTAGCAAATGTTGTTAAAGGTTTTTAAAACAACGTTTTCCGCAACGTTTAAAGAACGTTGTCATAAATATGGACCTAAGACATAACATTTGAACAAACGTTGTCAAAGACCTATTACAACGTTTAAAAAACATTGTGAAAGACCTTTTTTGTTGTAGTGAACCCACTTCCACTACCATTATATATATATATATGTGTGTGTGTGTGTGTATATGTATATATGTGTGTGTGTGTGTGTTTTAGAATGTCTTTCAGGTGAGAATGCAATTTAAGTTAAGAAATAAGAATGAATTTCATCCCTAGATCTTGATAAATGGATAGCCTAGATTTATTCCCACAAAAATTTAATGCATATAGTGCAATATTTTAATACACCGATATTTTGGTGCATATAATGTATATTTTAATACATTGCAATTTTGATACACGAAATGTATATATTTCATGCATAATTAGTCAAAACTCATGCATAATTTGATGCACATATAATTAGTCAAAACTAATGCATAATTCAATTCAGTTTAGCAAATTTCAGCTCAAAAGAAAAGAGCCTTATTGATGAACAAAAAACTTAAGGTAAGTGGGACACTTATTCACGAAGGGAGTACAATTTGTGTCATTTTAATACGTCCACCAATAAACTTATTTTTTTTCTCTCTATTTTTAGCAAGTATATCTCAAACATTTCACTTTAAAGCTACGAAAAAAATGAGACCCTTATTCCAATCACACAAGAGACTTAACTAATTTCTTAAAATCATGTCCAAATCAAAAGAGTTAGGTGGTTTGTGGACGCGGAAAATATTAGGTATTCCACTGTCGACACTATATATATATATATATATATATATAGATGTATGGGTTAAAATAAAAAGTCTCTTATAATAAAAAGTGTAGGAAGGATTGTGGGAGTGACATGTGTCATCCCCATTCCACATCATATGACATGTGTCACCCACCCACACCCCCCACACCCCCGGAAAAAAAATTTCCCGCCAATTTTTTTTGGGGGGGGGGGGGGGTCAAAAGAATTTTTTTTCCCGCAAAAACTTATTACTGCATCACACTTATAAAGTTACTGCATCACAATTATGATTTAGTGCATTAAGGTTGTAAGTTACTGCATCATACTTGATGCACTTAACTGTTAACTATGATGCAGTAACTTATAACTGTGATGCAGTAAAATTTATTAGTGTGATGCACCAAAACTTATAACTGTGATGCACCAAAAAAATGGTGCATCATACTTATAAATTTTTGGCGGGGAAAAAAAAAATTTGGGGGGGGAGGGGGGTGCCACAAGTCATATGATATGGCATGATGATGTGGCAAGGTGATACATGTCACTCCCACAATCATTCTTACAATTTTTATTATAAGAGCCTTTTTAGAATAACCTCAGTATATATATATATATATATATATATATATATATATATATATATATATATATATATTAACAAATAAGAATTATGATTAACAAAATCCGTGTGAACACGCATATTGACTTGACAAGGGCGAGAGAACAATACAATAATATGCCAGTTGGGAGGTGATTGTTAGAAGTTGCATTTGGCAATTAATGTTAGGATTAGGAAAAGTCGTGTTTCTAACCAACTGCCTTGGCGCAGTTGGCCACCTGACCTTTAATTTAGTTGGAGGTCAGGTGTTCAATTCCTAGTGGCAACACTTTGGAATTGAATTTCTCAAGGCCCAATGATCCATTAGTCTTTGACTAAGGGTTAGGGCCTAGCCTTCCGGGGTACGCTGGTGGAACAATTAAATATTGAGGGGTTCAAGCGGCAGTGTGGGAGGTCAGATCTCGGTGGGAACCTACGGTTGGATTTGGGGGGGTCCAAGAAAGAATCACTGTGACGACTCGCGTGCGCGATAGTTGAGGATATTTAAGAACCTGAGGCGGATACACATCTCGCGATTTAACCGATAAAGAAGATCAGAGGCCACATTATCCCGGCGACGCGTGCAGAAGCGTTTAACCTCCGTATCAAAAAAAAAAAAAAAAAAAAAAGGAAAAGTCGTGTTTCTCAATTCAAACTTTGGGCATTGAAACACAGAGACCACTTTTCTTACAGAAACTGCATTCATTGGACAATGACGTTAAATACGTACTGGAGAGTGGAGTGGAGTAGTTGAGCGATTTTGCTTGACTATTTACTCACAAGTCAAAAGGCTTCTTTTTTTTTGAAAGGTACAGGTCAAAAGGCTTCGTTCTCAATAACTCAATCCATTTGGGTGTATACATTACTCTTTATTACTTAATACTCTATTCGTTCCGATCGAGGTACAATACTAAAAATAAAAAAGAATAATATAATTATAGAAGAATAACTGAATGTGATAGATGTATAAATTTTGTAAATAATGATGGTGGATAAATTACTCTTATAAATTAGAAGATAAAAGATATTGATAATGAATGCATGATGAATATTAAAGAGGAAAACGCGATTGTTTGATTTCAATTAATGATGAGTTAACTGGATTACTAAACACCGTCCTAAATTACTAGTCACCGCCATATAATATTATATTTTTGCCCTTACTTCATATTCAGCAGATTTGTAATCCTACATTCTCACTACTTTTCTCTCTCGACCTACTCTAAAGAATCCACCAGCCGCCGCCATGACTGGTGTTGTTGCCCAAAGTATTTATCCGAAGATTAATACTGCTGGAAGACGGACAACAAACAACAATTGCGGGAGCACTTCCGAGAGTAGATAAATAATACAAGATTTGCCGGGTTTGTTAGGCCCGGGCTTGAATGCTCTCGCGAGATGTTATTAATACGAATATTCGTGGATACAAGTATTAATGAGAGAAATCTAAATACAATGAGTGTAAAAAGACTCTGTTAATCCGGCTCTTGAGCGAAGCTCGGTGTTCTTCGTCCCCGCCGATAATCTGCTGGATGAGATAGGCCGGGAGAAGTAAGACCGAAAGATAACTGTTGCCAAGAGTTGGATGTTAGCCAAGTGTAAGTATTTTGCTTCTGTATGGTGTGAAATGCGGGAATGCAGAGTGTGTGAATCCAAGTGCAGGCTGCCCTCTTTATATAGGGGTTGAGGTGCCTTGTCCCCTAGTGGGCGATCGCCTTTCGGCCATTAATGTAATGGGGCGATCGTCCTAAAGGTCACATGGGCTGCCTGCCAAAAGTCCAGAGATCCAATGGCAGCACCGAGTGGCCCAATGAGGCGCCGGCACGCGTCCTAAGGCATCACAGGAGGTCCCACTTTGTTACTTTCGGACTTTGTCAAGAGTGCGAGGTAGGTGACATGTGGTCACCGCCTTGTCCGTCGCCTTTCGCAGCACAGGCCTGTTGGTAGGTGAGGTAGGTGACAGTTTGTCGGGCCGCTTTGCGGATCTCGCACGTGGTGCCGCCCCTGTTGCTCGGCCTTGACGCTGGATGGCCATCGCCCAGATCGTCATGATGCGGTCGTCTCTAGCCGACACCGAGGATCGTTCTCGCCGACCACCGAAGGTCGGCAATGGTCGGTCACCAAGGGTCGGTCGGCAAAGCGCCGAGAGATGATCGTCCATAAGTCGGTCGCTGAAGTTTGGCCGGCCGAGTACCGAGAGGCGATCGTATCTGAGGTCGATCGCTCGGCACCGGGACTTGTCCTGGGACCTTCGGCTGGGCGATTCATGCTTGTCTGCCGGACTAAGGCTAGGTCGCCTGGTCGCTGGTCGGCGGCTCTTCCTCGGACGCTCGGCAGCGACTTGGTCGCCCGACCTCCTAGGCGATCGCCAGTCGGAAGGTGTTAATTCTTGACACAACAACTGGAAAAGGAAAAACTCCGGTAATATTTTTTTCGGGTTTCTGCTTCTTTGGCCGCCGGCCGCCGTGTCAGAGTGCACGATGGAGGTGGCGTACAAATTTTTGTCACAGGCGTCCGCCAATCCCGTCTGTCCATGGCGCAGGCGTCCAGAGCAGACACCCTGCCCTTAGAATAGACGTCCAGGTCGGACGTCTGAACCATGGACAGGCGTCCAGATCGGACGCCTATGCGCTGGAATAGGCGTCTGAATCGGACGCCCCAACCACGGCCCTGGCGTCCAGACCAGACGCCCCTGCCTTGGTGCAGCGTCCTGGCCGAACGCCCCAACCCTTTTTTTGGGAAAAAATAAAATTTTCAATTAATAATTAATAATGTGTATTGTTTGTATGATTATTACTCATTAGTTGTATTGTTTGCCTAATGCAGATGAGAGGAGGAGCGGGCAAATCTATGCCGTTAGTCACAGAGTTGATGGGTTCTGGAGCACGTCACACTAGAGCTCATGGTGTTGATGCTTCCGTTCGTAGACAACGGGAGGCAGAGCGTAGGGGATTCGAGCACGTACCTTATACTGACTTCGGTACTGGGATTCGAGCGAGTATTATTCGCACGACGAGGACGACGATCAGGACATGAACGAGGGCGGTGATGATTCTTCATCCGTTTTGTGCCGGGTTCGGAAGGGGAGAGGGGGGGGTTTGTCACTTCTGGGTCTACCAGTAGTAAACGACGTAGGGCAGAGGATGACACATCATGGATGGTTACTGAGGAGATGCTTGGTGGCCCTATCGACGGCAGCGTTATCCCGAGTTTCGGTGGGCATGTCGCCGCGCATATCTGGACTAGAGAGATGAGAGGTCTCCTGAAGTGTCACGCCAGGAGTGCTGCTTGTCAGAGGTTGAGTCAGTGGCGCTCAGTGATGTCACCCTCTTTAGTGAGCCGGATCAGTGGAACTGGGTTATCCCACCTAACAGACGCCATGTTCAGACACACTGACTCCCCGTTGATTTTTGCGTTCGTTGAGCGGTGATAGCCTGATACGAACTCTTTTCACATGCCGTTCGGAGAGATGACCATCATGTTGCATGATGTGTGGCAGATTCTTCGCATTCCTGTCGAGGGGCGATTGGTTGATGCCGATAGCACATCTATACAGTTGCAGGTGGATGTGATGGAGGTTCTTGGAGTATCACGGTGGGAGCTACTGAGTACTCACTCGGGGGTGGCGGCGTACTTATGGACTCGATTTTCAGGTCATGCCGCAATAGAGGTCGAGTAGAGGGCACCCAAGCCGTAGCTTGGATGTGGTTGTTATTTGGATCCACCTTGTTTGTTGATGATAAGTGGTAATTTTACCACTTATTTCTAGGATTTTATACTAGGTTTTTATCTCGTTTCGTGATTAATGTGCTCGTATTTGGCTTATTTATGATTAGTCGAGCCGTATTACGCGTTTGGGTTGGTTTTAGTGTGTTTGCAGGTTTTTAGAGCCAAAAGGACGCAAAACGAGACAAAGGACCGAGAGTCGAGTCAAACGGACGAAGAAACGGATTTTTGCGCCAAACAGAAGACCCTATCGGCCAGCCTATCGGCCGATAGGGCCGTCCGAAAGGAGCTCCTGCCTATCGAGTGAAGAAATCGACGAACCACCTATCGCCCGACTTATCGGCCGATAGGCCAGGCCGAAAGGCTTCCCAGCGGGCTCTCGTTTTTGGACGGATTTTGACTCTTTTGGATATTATTTATTTCCTAGATTAGGGCTAATCGGGATTTTAACCCCTTAGGCTATATAAACCTGTTTTTAGACCTAGTTTCATCATCTTTTATCTATCTTCCATCAGCCTTTATCACTCTTTTATCATATTGGATCATTCTTTTTCATTCTTTTTCATCTTTAGCAGATTTTTACATCTTCTTAGCAAGATTAATTTCTTTGAGGCAAGAACTTTTTGGAGGAGAATTATTATTGGTTTTCAGAGATTGAAGACTCGGAGTTCATTCATAAGGGTTGTAATCTCTCTTTTCATATTAATAATATGCATTCTTCATCAATTTCTTGTTTAATTTCAATTATGTCTGGCTAATTCATTGATTGATTCTAGGGTTAGTAATTTTAATTGATGTTCACATGATATTCCTTTGATTACCTTTTGACCTTTCATCCTAGGCTTGTGTTCAAGTTGTGTTAAATCTCATGCTAGATTAAAGGGCCCTTAATTGATGCATGTTAGCTAATTAATTTTGTCCGGAAGGAGTAATTGATTAGTGGAAATACTTGATACACAATATGATTTTATCTTGAGACCTAGCGGAGAAAGATAAATCATAGATAAATAAGTTGGTGCTGTTTAAGTGATTTCAATCCTTTGAGCCTCAAGGGAAAAGGGTTTTAATTAACTATCTTTCTAGGTTGCCTTGATCGGAATTCTAGATCGGCTGAGTGATTATTTCTAGGATTGAATTAAAATTTGGGGAAAAGGAATCAAGTGAACGAATTGTGTGAACTCAATTAGATGATACTACCCTAGGATCAATTACCTTTCGACTTGTGATTTATCTTGCTAATTTGTTTATTTGCTTAATTTAGATAATTCATCTTTTATTTAATTTTTATTTTTCGATTTTTGAGTTAGATAATTAGTAACAAACAAAATTTTCTAATCCTAAATAGCAACAAATTTTGAGTAGAGTTACTTCCTTTATTTTCGACACATCAATTCCTTGGGTTCGACACCTTGGAAATACTCCGAGGTTTTACAAATTTTAAAATTGATCGGATTTGAAAACCATACTACGCGAATTCCAAATGATCAATTTTGGCGCTGTCGGGAATTGATAGAATACTTATAGGGATAATTCGAAAAAGAAGAGATTGTTACTTTAGGTTGTTTACTTTTATTATTAATTTTCGATCTCGTTTCCTCACATCTTGTTTTCTCTTCCTTGTAGGCGGTGCATGATCACAAGATCCCAAGGAAAGGACTTATTTCCTTTGGATCCGGAAATCGAGAAGTCTTTGAGGAGGAAGAAGCAAGAAGCGAGAACCGAGACCATTACTATACCTTTCGTTGATACCATGGCCGGCATTGTTGACCCACCACGAGAACTCGCTCGTCCCGAGAAGATCCCTTTGAATGCCCGCTTTCGACCTAAGCTGGACGATTATCAAGAGGGAGGTTGGGGAAAGATTGATGCCAACAACTTCGAGCTTAAGCCGTCCCTCATTGCTACAGTGAAGTCTCAAACATACGGAGGGGGAGTTAATGAAGATCCAAACGCTCATCTTGAGTCGTTTTTGGACATATGTGCCACTATCAAGCAAAACGGAGTGCCTCCGGATGTCATTAAGCTCCGCCTATTCCGATTCTCCTTAGAAGACGATGCGCTAGATTGGTACAAGAGCCTAGATCTAAGGAAATTGGTACTTGGAGAGAGATGACCGGTTGTTCTTAAGACAGCTTCTATCCTCCTCGAAGGTGCAAAAACAAATCAACGATATCTTGCAATTCGAGCAATATGAGGATGAATACTTATACGAGGCATGGATCCGATTTAAGAAGCTACTTCGCAAATGCCCGCAGCATGGAATTGACAAAGAGGAGATCTATATTCGGTTTTATCGGGGTTTGACGAGGAAGGCTAGAAGAGAGTTGGACTACTCATCGAAAGGGGGATTTCGCTAACGATTATGAAGAGGCCAAGAATCTCATTGAGCTAGCGGTCAACAATGATTACGAGGAGGTGACCGATAGGAAGATGACGAGAAGAAAGGTTCCATCCGGTGATTTAGGACGCCACGGCGATTTGAAGGCAAAATTTGAAAAACAACAAAAAGAGCTTGAGATGCTAAGAAAGAATACTTTGGGAGTCAATTCGCTTTTGAGGAGCTAAACGAGCCTATTGCGCTTAAGGAGGATGTGAACTACATGCAAGGAGGAAACTTCCAAGGGGGAAATTGGGGGAACTCTTATCCGAACAATCGAAACCACCCTAATTTCTCCTATGCCAATCCGAACAATGCTCTCCACCACCACCGGATTTAACGTGAAAAATGGGGTTATTCAAGAGCCGATTGCTAAGACACCTATGGAAGAGATGTTGGAACGGTTGGAGGCGAGTCAAAAGAGTTTATTTATAAAGTAGACAAGAGGTTCGGGGCTCTCGAGCATAGTGTGACATCTATTGGAAACTCGGTGATAGCCTTGACAAAGCATGTCGATGGTGGAGACCCAAATGAGTCAAATGGCGAACGCCTGCCGGATTTCATAAGCCGGGCATTTTCCGAGCAAGACTGAGACCAACCCGAAGACTCAACAATGCAACGCAATCGAGCTTGAGTGGGACAAAGTACATAATCATGGGGCCGGAGTTAAGGAATCTGGAAACGAGGAGGTATTAGAAACGGAGCGTAAAACGAAAGAAGATGGAATACAAGACAACCTATCGGCCACTTATCTACCGATAGCCCAACCGATACCCACACAAAGATGCCTTCAAGAAGGAAGCCTATCGACCCACCTATCGGCCGAAAGGTCCCCGGAGGTTCGAAAGTGAATGATTTTGAGGAAAAGCTCCATTTCCACAAATTTGGCCAAGTCGAGATATGATGAAAAGCTTCAACAATTTATCGACATGTTTCAAAAGGTGAATATCAACATTCCACTTCTAGACGCTTTGAGAGACATGCCGGGGTACGTGAAATTCTTGAAAGACGCTGTGGCAAGCAAGAGGAAGTTGAGGAAATTTGAAACAATAAATTTGACAGAGGAGTGTAGCGCTATCATTCAAAACAAGCTCCCGCTCAAGCAGAAGGATCCGGGACGTTTTACTTTGACATGCATCATTGGCGACCAAACGTTCCGTAATGGGTTGTGTGATCTCGGGGCAAGCATCAATCTTATGCCTCTATCCATCTTTAAGAGGTTGAAGATTGGGGAGATGAAGCCGACTACCATTTCTCTACTCATGGCGGACCGGTCGATCACTTATCCGAGGGGAATTGTGGAGGATGTGCTCGTTAGAGTCCAACACTTGGTCTTCCTACGATTTCGTAGTTCTTGATATGCCCGAGGACGAAAATCAACCATTGATCTTTGGGAGACCGTTTCTAGCAACGGGGAGAGCACTTATAGACGTCCAGGAGGGTGATCTTACTTTCCGGGTTAACGATAAAAATCTGAAAATTTCCATCTATGACGCGATGAAGAAGCCCGACGATGCGCCCGAGGAATGTTTTGAAATTGAGTCTATTATGCCGCCCCGACCGACTTGTTGGAGCATTGTATTTCACACTCCATTTACTCACATTCTGAGGTTGATGAAATTTCCGAGGATTTGCCGGAGTATGTTCGAATGTTGGAGGCGAACGAGTCTCGACCTAATGAGAGGAGCGTGTGCTATCTTGATATCAACAAACCCGTTCAAGGGGGAGTTGTCACTGAAGATCCAGGTTGAATGAGGTATTGTCTAGCTAAAGACGTTAAACGTAGCACTTGTTGGGAGGTAACCCAACATATGTATGTATATTAGTTCGTTTTATTCATTTATTTTCGATTTTTCGTTTGCGTGATTTTTGCAGTTTCTAGTTTCGTAGTAGCTTTGCTAGTTTTTGTTAAGCTCTAATCAATGCACGCCGAGTTTTAAATACTCGCAGGTCTTTAATCGCCATACCCAAGCAAAAACGGGACCAATTATGTGAAAGAGAAAAAGCTGGAAAATTTTTTGAGACAGAAAATCCTATCTAAGAGCATATCGGCCGATAGGCCCTACTGATAGCAGAGGAAAATAAAAAATTTTATTGTTGCAAGCAGTGGTCGACCGGACTTCCACATCGACCGATCTCCCGCCCGATATGAGCATGGTATGAGACAGAAGTTCCTATCGGCACAGCCTATCGGCCGATAGCCCGGCCGATAGACATACCCGGCCCAAGATACACTACGAGCTCGCCGACAAACCCGCCATTTCCGCCACGTGATCGTACTCCATTAACAAAGCCACTCCTTTCTCTTTTCAAACTTATTCCTCCTTTGGGATGTGAAATAAGTTTGGGGGGGGGGAAGAAGTGCGGCTTTGTTAATTTCTTTACGTGTGAGTACCGTGTTTGCCTTGTATCTTTATTTGCTTGTGTTGGTGCCCGTTGTGTTTATTTGTGCTTATCATTTTGGTGTTGCATGGTTTTGACTTTTGGTTGCTTAGTTTTTAGATTTTGTTGTTCATTTTCGTTCGGTGTGTTTGCTAGTTTCTGTTTTCTATTTTTTTGGTCGTAGTAGTTTTTTTTTTAGATTTCGTGTTTGCTTTTATTTGCTTTTCGTTGTTTGCTTTAGATAGCCTTGCTTGTCTTTAGTTTTTCCTTATTAGTGAATTTTTCGTGCTTCTAATTGTGTGATACCGATGTTACGACACTGTTTTTCTCTCTAAAGAAACGGTCGAGTTTTAGTCGAGTTGTAGTTAGTAATTTCTGTTTTGCATAGTATTCATTTAGGTCCAAAATTTTTCGTGATTGTAGAGGTCTTGGCAGATAAGAGACGATACATACTTGTTTTAAAATCACCGTCAATACATTTGGATACATCTTCCGGATAGTGAGTCGTACTGTTTCATCAGTCGTGTTGGCACTTAGATAGAGTTTAGAGTCGGTCAGTTTTTCCCAAAAAATTGAGATAATGTTGTTCTAGGAAGGGAAGTCTAGTAACCGGGGGCATTCGCGTGACCCGTTGTTTACCCTCGCGTAAAACGACGACTCTGATTAGACTAGTGATTTAGATATTTCACATGTGCCAAGGATAGGGAACCTAGTAACCGGGGGTATTCGCGTGACCATTGCTTACTCGCGTAAAACGGCGACCTTGATTCGGACATGCGAAAATTATATATTCGAGTTGTTTCTCCGCTGTAGATGGGAACTTAGTAACTAGAAGCATCCATGTGCCCCATGAGTGTCTTTTACGTCAAACGGTTTCCTAATACATGAGAATGGAAGTTCCACCCTAGGATAACCCCAATGAAACATCCCGAGATCCTAACCTAGTGGTCAACTCGAATCAAATTCTTGAACATATATATAAGGGAATACTGACCGAGGTTTATTTGGTATGAAACTCGTGAAAAACTAGCTTGTTTATTTTAGACTGTGTAACGGGACGAACTAGCTTGTTTATTTTAACCTTTCATATTGACGGTCGATTTGACTCACGTTTTGTTAATCTTTGAGCTGGATTTTCTTCATGAACGAATGATTAGGACCGAACTTGACTACTTTGCGGAATTATTATTCTGAGTGCAGCTCGCTTTTACGACACTCGGATTATTTAGAGAGAATTACAGGATAGTATTGATTAGGTTGAACACTATAAGTTGCACGATGATTCACGATTTTCTTTTTCTTTTCTTTTTATTGTTCGGGACGAACAAGGCTTAAGTTTGGGGGGGTTTGATAAGTGGTAATTTTACCACTTATTTCTAGGATTTTATACTAGGTTTTTATCTCGTTTCGTGATTAATGTGCTCGTATTTGGCTTATTTATGATTAGTCGAGCCGTATTACGCGTTTGGGTTGGTTTTAGTGTGTTTGCAGGTTTTTAGAGCCAAAAGGACCCAAAACGAGACAAAGGACCGAGAGTCGAGTCAAACGGACGAAGAAACGGATTTTTGCGCCAAACAGAAGACCCTATCGGCCACTTATCGGCCGATAGGTCCGAAAGGAGCTCCCGCCTATCGAGTGAAGAAATCGACGAACCACCTATCGGCCATTTATCGGCCGATAGGCCAGCCGAAAGGCTTCCCAAATGCTCTCGTTTTTGGACGGATTTTGACTCTTTTGGATATTATTTATTTCCTAGATTAGGGCTAATCGGGATTTTAACCCCTTAGGCTATATAAACCTGTTTTTAGACCTAGTTTCATCATCTTTTATCTATCTTCCATCAGCCTTTATCACTCTTTTATCATATTGGATCATTCTTTTTCATTCTTTTTCATCTTTAGTGATTTTTACATCTTCTTAGCAAGATTAATTTCTTTGAGGCAAGAACTTTTTGGAGGAGAATTATTATTGGTTTTCAGAGATTGAAGACTCGGAGTTCATTCATAAGGGTTGTAATCTCTTTTCATATTAATAATATGCATTCTTCATCAATTTCTTGTTTAATTTCAATTATGTCCGGCTAATTCATTGATTGATTCTAGGTTAGTAATTTTAATTGATGTTCACATGATATTCCTTTGATTACCTTTTGACCTTTCATCCTAGGCTTGTGTTCAAGTTGTGTTAAATCTCATGCTAGATTAAAGGGCCCTTAATTGATGCATGTTAGCTAATTAATTTTGTCCTAAGGAGTAATTGATTAGTGGAAATACTTGATACACAATATGATTTTATCTTGAGACCTAGCGGAGAAAGATAAATCATAGATAAATAAGTTGGTGTCATTTAAGTGATTTCAATCCTTTGAGCTCAAGGGGAAAAGGGTTTTAATTAACTATCTTTCTAGGTTGCCTTGATCGGAATTCTAGATCGGCTGAGTGATTATTTCTAGGATTGAATTAAAATTTGGGGAAAAGGAATCAAGTGAACGAATTGTGTGAACTCAATTAGATGATACTACCCTAGGATCAATTACCTTTCGACTTGTGATTTATCTTGCTAATTTGTTTATTTGCTTAATTTAGATAATTCATCTTTTATTTAATTTTTATTTTTCGATTTTTGAGTTAGATAATTAGTAACAAACAAAATTTTCGGAATCCTAAATAGCAGTCAAATTTTGAGTAGAGTTACTTCCTTTATTTTCGACACATCAATTCCCTTGGGTTCGACACCTTGGAAATACTCCGAGGTTTTACAAATTTTAAAATTGATCGGATTTGAAAACCATACTACGCGAATTCCAGCGATCAGTTGACAAGAGTGGTAACGAATATGGCCATCCTGCTTATTGGAGGTGAGGGACGGTATGGATACGACCAGTCAGTATTCATGGGGTTCGGCCGCATTGGCTTTCATGTACCGTCAGCTCGGTATTGCTACCCGCGATGACTCTATGGATATTTATGGATGTCTTACCCTCGTTCAGGATTGGATTTATGAGTATTTTCCCTGCTTCCGACCTCATCGAGAGCGTATGATTGTTGAGTCCATGCAGCCTCGAGCTTCTACATGGAGTGTCCAGCCTGAGGGTAATGACGAGCACCGACTCCAGTCTTTGCGCCGCCGCATTGATCAGTTGACAGCAGCAGAGGTATAATGATTCCTTCTAACAATCTCATAATTCATTTAACAATAACTTGTTTAATTTGTTGATTATATGTACGCAGATACAATGGTTGCCTTATGGCCCTGATCCACTGATGGATGTCCCGAGGACCACATTCATTGGATGGTTACGATATCGGGATATTATCGAGCCATACATGCCTGGTCGGGCATTACGGTAGCTCGGTTATGTGCAGACCATACCTTTACCGATCGCCAGACCGGAGAAAGCAGTTCGGGCGTGGTCGAGTAGATTGTACCGAGTTGAGTATCCCATTCAGATGTCATCTGATGCTTGGATGATGTTTTCGGGCGCATACAGGCTTCCTCTCGCTGACTATCAGGCTGATACTCATGATCAGGCTACATGCACCGATGATTACATTGAGTGGTATTATCGGTATTCGCACCCTCAGCTACTGAACGACGGTGCTGCAGCTGGATCAGTGATCCCTTCTCGTTCTAGCAGCGATTACGTATGTTGTTTAACTTTGCACTTTGTTTCATTTCATCATACATTACTCATTGTATTTTGTATTTTGCTGTTTTTTCTCTTATGCATACATTGTAATAACAATCAACTATCACGATCAACAAAAACGAAAGTTTTAATAATTAAGGAACATACAACAAATTTATTTTTATCAACTATCACGATCAACAGAAACGAAAGTTTTAATAATTAAGGAACATACAACAAATTCATTTTTATCAACTATCACGATCAACAAAAATGAAAGTTTTAATAATTAAGGGAAACCAAACAAACCAAACCAAACATACCCAGTATATCCCGCTCATAGTAGGGTCTGGGGAGGGTAAGATGTACGCAGACCATGCCCCTACTTTTTACGGTAGGGAGGCTGTTTCCGTGAAGACCCCCAGCTTAGTGCACAACAAAGTATAGAGTGATATATAAAAAGAAGCATATGATGCGACAAAGCTCAAAACCATACCTGAGCCCATGACTTAAATCACATGAGACTTACCTAAGGTGACTTTAGCAACTGCAATCTCGATGAACGCTGCTCTAACAGAAGAGAGGTTGACTCTGCGCACAGTTACCTAAAAACGAAAAGACCATCGGATTCCTTCAATTTCAAAGCCAAATCATTCCCAAGAAACGCGATTTTTCATCAAACCATACAAGAAGAAGCTTCTGCATACAACGCATCTTCGCTCGAATGTGCAGCTGGCTTCTTCTCCATAAGGGTTATGGATTTTTACTTGAAAGAGAAGAAAGAGGATTTTAATAATTAAGGAACATACAACAAATTAATATTTACATCATACCGATTAATCTATTCCATTTTTCTGTTCTACTCGTATACAAATTCTCCTAACCACCAACACTACTATCATACAGGAAAATTGGACATTAAATCTAGACGAATAAAATGTTTGTACGTATCTCCTAAATGACAAATGACAATCTTCTGGCTAGGCCGTGTTTCCGTTGAGTGTGCTTTCAACGACAGCACAGTGAGACATGAAAATAAAGATCTACCGTCTCCGAATCCGAATAGTATGACGACGTCATTGAAAATAGTAGCAATAGGAAATAAATCTTCAGCCACAGCCATCCAACGATCCGATCCACACGCACCACCATCCCATGTAATACGTCGAACCCCATGTTCAATCCCATCACAGTAGATCGATCAATAGAGTGTACAGTTAGCCATAATTTCATTTGCAATGCATACATGTACAAGACGCCATTTATCTTGGTCGCTAAATATGTAGTCAGCGATAACATGAAATCCACAATTACCGTCTCCGGGGACATCAAGATAACCTTCTACAAATGACAAAATAATTCCCGGTATCTTGTCGATTTGGTGATAGTTACCTATCTCCACTCGGTGGTGTGCACCTGCAAACCCATATTCAATATATTACATATTATCGTAACAATATCAAACTTAAAAATCATATCATGAGTATTAATAAATTTGTTCATACCCGATGAAGAGGCATTGTTGACTGATGCAGAAGAGCTGCGGTCATGACCACTGGATGACCGGGAATGACCACGACCCCTTTGGCTATACTCCCAACCACTAGGATTGCGTCTAGTCGATGAACTTCCTCTTGGTCGACCCTTAACTGCCGTATTCACTTGTGGTTCAACGTAACGCGTTTGATCTGTAATACCCGTACTTTTATTGGCTGTTTGACTTTATCGTCCTCCTTATTTTATCGCTCTGTAAATACTTGGAGATGTTGTTGATATTGTTATTGAGTTTCGTATCTTGTTTGGGTCTTGATCATGTTGTTCTAAACCTTGCGGAAGTGTTCTGGGCCAGAGAAATAGCGCACGTTAGGCCTAGGCTAACGCACACTAATTCTGCTTGATTAGCGCACGCTAGCTTTGAGCCGTAGCGCGCGCTAAGGGGGTCAGCCAGGTCAGAACCAGTAACCCAGACTGCCCTCTGGACTGGCGGATTAACGCACGCTAGGAGTTGTTAGCGCGTGCTATTCGTGGTTACTAGCGCACGCTAACACTCGTCCGTAGCGCGCGCTACCGGGCTGGTCGGTAGAGGCAGTGGGGTAGCCAGGTTTTCTGGACTATCAGGTAGCGTACGCTAGGCTTCGGCTAGCGCACGCTAAAGCTATTGCTTAACGCACACTAAGGCATATCGGTATTGCACGCTAAGTTCTGAGCAGGGCGGAGACAGTAAGTTCTGGACTCCAGTACTAGTTGCCACATTTTGGACTAGCGCACGCTAGAGACCGACGAGTAGCGCACGCTAGCGGACCGAGGCAGTAAGCTGAGATTTTGGCAGGACAGCGGTTAGCGCACGCAAGGGATGTTTCGTAACGCGCGCTAACGTCTTATGGCAGTAGCCACTGGACTACCCGGTGAATTCGCTAGCGCACGCTAATGAAGGAGGCGTAGCGTGCGCTAGACTGGGCAGCTATAAATATGACAGTTGACTTCCATTTCGTCATTTCTCACCTCTTTCACTCCTTTTCGACGGGAATCGCTCGGGAGACACGATCTTGGGCGATTGGCAGCGATCTTACTTCTAATAACAACATTTTTGGTTGGAGAACGAGGATTTGGCAACATCTAATCCATCCTATCGTCCGAATCAAGGTAAAAATCCTTAGAACCCTACTTTTGGGAATTTTGGGGTTTTTCGTAGATTCGTCCGATTTATCCATTTTGAAGCTTGAGAACCTTGAGATTATGATGTATCTATACCGTATGCATACTTTTCCTACGATTTTATGGTTTGGATTGTACCGTTTTCGGACTTGTGAGATTTTGGACGATTTTTCCAACCTCTAATTGATTATCCGTATATCCTTATGAATCGTAGACGGGTTTCGGGAGTTCCTTCGTGTAGTTTGAATATAGATGATTGATTATCATATTCCTTGCGAATCGTTTAGGTGCCGGAGTGCGTTCTCGGACCTACCGAACCCATACCCTTCCTCCGTTCGATTTCTCGATGTCTCAAAGGCAAGTATATATTTATGATTGTACGTTCTCGACTTTGAAGGTAAGAAATATTGATGGTATGATATGAACGAACCGTTTCTACGGCATTCATAGATATATTGATGGCATATTATGAACGAACCGTTTCTACGGCATTCATATATGTATTGATGGCATGATATGAACGAACCGTTTCTACGGCATTCATACATGTATTGACGGATGATATGAACGAACCATTTCTACGGCATTCATATACGTCTTGATGTGGCACTATGAGATTTTAGTTATTCCGGAATACTAGTCTTGAGTTGATGAATTGACGGTTACATTTATCTTATTGTCGAGAAGTATTGTGTTTCATACTTGATATATTTGCACTAGCTATTCGACGGCTAACCCCTTTTTTTGGGGGAAATACCTTTTATGTATTTCAGGTTCCAGGGGAGCGGACAAGCAGGTATCGGGTCGGCATGACGATGGTGGGCAAGAGTGATACTGTGTATTTCCTCCGGTTATGTTTTGAGTTTACCATTCAGTGTCGTTGTACTGGAATGGTTATTGAATACTCGAGTATTGTTTTCCATTTTCCTTGATGTTCCGACCTGCGTTTGCCGAAGTATTTATTCGAGTTGTGATGTTTGTGAATACATTGGTTATGTTTTGAATACCTTTGTATTGTTTTTCGTTCCATTGTGTGTAGACCTTATCGGTCAAAATTTATGGTTCCGCGTATGTTTAGCCTTGTGGGTCCCACGGCGGGGCTTACGGCGCTGTAATATCCCTGAATAACTTGGGGGTGTTACATGATCAGGGTGAAGGTGATTGTGGATAATAAGTGATACGTTACGGACAACTGCAGGGTCGCTCTGTCTGACCTCATCGACAAGGGCTTGGAAGTACCGTTGGTCCTCCGATTCAGCACCGGTGTAAGGATCGACAAATTCGGTTGTGTCCACACCATCACTAATAATAAGTGTTTGCCAAAATATGTGAAGACGATTAACACTACATGGGGTCTGCGATTCCATAACTCTCTTGAGCTCACACGCACAAGAAATTTGATGGGTGGTTTGGAGTGCACAACCGCAACGATGGTACATTTGATCACTTAATTCTCTCATATGTGTCAATTCATTCGACAGTAATCGCAGACAATGATGGGAAACACGACAGCACAAGTAGTTGAATGGAAAACCAGAGTACATCACGCCTGTACAACACCTAGACTGTGTGTATCTGATCTGCGTTAGTTGTGATTCAATCTCCTGGTTTACTTTGGTCTAGACGGTATCGAGGGCTCCGGTGGAAGAGTTAAGCCATTGTTTTAACTCGGCATGTGCACTCTCTACGCTACAAGTGGTTGTGTTTCCAAAATGAAGCACTTTATTCGTCCACGCAACAATGAAGATCTCCTTGTATTTTAGCCATGTTCCCTCAACGTAGGATATCACCTTAGGATTCCATCTCCATGTATCCTTCATGAGTTGCACCGCTTGATCGTATTCCTCTTCGGTAGCCGCTTCCATGATTTTCTTCCATTTTCCATTTTTAAATTTTTGGCCCATTTCTTTATCTTTTCCACAAATTTTGTAGACCTTGTCTTCAACATCCTTATTAATATGCCATGTACAAAGCAAGTGGGCACTCTGTGGAAATATCTCTCCAATAGGACGCATCAATCCAAACTCGCAATCCGTAACAATAGCCGTCAGATGAACATCAAACCCAAGCAAAATTTTCAACTTCTCCAACACCCACGCATAGCTCGATTCGGTTTCATCTTTCATAATTACATAGGCGATTAGGAAGTTCTTGTTACATGGAGTCATCCCGACTATCTCGAGGAATGACATCTTATACTTATTCGTTTTGTAGGTAGAATTCATGCCAATGAACCATCTGTAGGTCCGGATTAAGTTGATTGATGTTGGATGTGCCATGAACACGTGGGTAACAGCATTTGTATCCGGGTCGGCCTACGTCCAATGTACGTAGTTATTCGTCACAGCCAAATGGTGAAACTGACCGACGACATATCTTTCTTCAAAATCATGCTTACTCAAGTGGTCTCTATAGTTATAGATATGTCGTCTAGTCGGTTTGTCCTCGATAAATTTATTCTGAATGGCCGCCAAGATGGCACACGGCTTGGCTTGAGCAGCACTCATCTCACGAACAACTTGTTTGGCCGATTTACTCAATCCACTCATTTGACGATGCCCATACGGATATACAATAAATGAGTGATTGTGCACACCCTTACTCCTAGACATTGGTCTGATTATCCAACCACTCAAGTCATGCAATTGTTCGGCCTTTATCTGAAATGTACACTTGCATGCTTTCGTCTTTGTGTCCTTTCGAGCAGCGACATCCAAATCTCTTAATACCTCTCTGTACCGTTCACCACAGTTACATCTCAATAGCCTTGTCTTTCCTTTATTCTTGTACGACGAAATGATCAACTCGAAACCAATTTGAAGAGCAATTTTTTTCGCCCAATCAATCGCATCACAATCACTATGAATATTTCGTCATTGACGAAATAACCACTATATCAACGTCGTCACCTTCAAATTCTTTCAATATAACCTGGTTTTTAATTGACAGAATGTTAATAATAATACCAATAATATTATTATTAAAATTTAAAATCATGCAAAAAAGCGACAGCGTCCCGTAAATTGCGCTGACCATGGCAGAGGCGCATGGACGCTGGCGACAGACAGCGTTCGATCGGACGGCCAGACCATGGTACAGGCGTTTGCATCGGACGCCAAAATCGTGGTCCAGACGTCTGGTCTAGACGCCTAGTCCAAGGACTGGGCGTCCGCTGCAGACGCCTGAACCATGGTCTAGGCGGAATCTGTGGATGCCTGTGCCATGGGTCAGGAGGAATATTCAGACACCTGCGTCATTTTCTCCGAAAAATTACCTCCAGATGTGAATTCTCGCCCATTTGCATGGTTGTCGATGATAGTGATGATATATATTTGATTGTGTGTTGGGTAGAATAAATGAAAAATTGCTTCTAGATTTCAATTCGAAAAACTTGTGTGTTGGTGAAGAATTGTGTGTTGGGTATAAATAATGAAAGATTATCAAATGGGCAAAAAGGTAATTTTTAAGGGCGGTGTCTAGTAATTTAGGACGGTGTTTAGTAATACCCTTTAAGTAATGAGGGCAGAGGAAAACGTGATTGTTTGAATTTGAAATTTATTTGATTCTATTGGATACTCCTCCTATTCAAAATATAAGTCTTTTTAGACTAATGCACACATATTAAGAAAACATTGACTTTCTACTTTACACTTAATAAATTGATTTGAAATTCACGCTATACATTTAAAATTACCAATAACTAAATTATTTTTAGTAAGTTTGCACATCATTTGAGAAAAAAATACAATTAATTATCATTGAAAATTGCAAAACGACATATAAAATAAAAATAATGTAAATAGCCAAAAAGACTTATATTTTGAATTGGAGGGAGTATACAATAAAAATTATTGAATAGAGAGGAAATTTGAATTAACAACAAATCTATAAAATAAATAAACAGTATAAGCAATCAACGACGAAATACTTGAGGCGAGCAGGCTGCTCTTTTTCGAAGATCTTTATTGCATGTACAACAACTTATGGTCTATGACAATAAACCTCTTAAAATGCAACGACTCAATATTGGATTAGAGTTTCAAAACCAATCACATAAGAGAATGAATCATGGTCGGGCGACAGAATAACACATTATGTTATGAGGTGCAAATTTTATGCACGATCTTTTGTTATGCAATGAGTTGCCCAAAAATCATTTTATGCAATACGTTGTGAGGTGCAAATTTTCTCTATACATGTGTTGTATTTATAGGTGTAGGTTAGAATAAGAAGAGGAGAATCCCAACTAAATTAGGATTCTTTGACTTGTTTTCAGAATAGTATGAAAGGATCTTGAATAGAAGGAGCCACAAAATTTATTCTGGAGAATAATTAAATTGGCCCCTGCCCGATGAGGACGAGTCTAGGACCTAGGCCGAGTTTGAGCCTAGTCGGAAAATCGATCAGATAGACGGAGACCCCCGCACATGTATGGACCCTTCTACCCAAGCACTCCCGCAAAAGTTCTGTGCTCTTTTATATCTTATTTCTTATTATAAAATGCCTCGTCCAAGAAAATATTTACTATATGAAACGACTCCCAAATACTTTTATATCCATAATTTATAGATTTCGTGTTCAAATTTTTATTTTGCAATCATTTAAAAAGTTAAAAATCTGTTTAGAACATATTGCTATTGATTATTATATTTTTATTCTTATCAACAACTTAATCATAAAAGATTTTAAGAGCATTTGAGCAGAAAATAATGATTTTATTTTTTACTTTTTTTACATTGTTTATAATTATTTTATGCTCTGAATATATTCTAAACTTTAAGAACATATTTTTATTTAGTAATAAAATTTATTAAGTTATATAATTTGAAAATAAGATTTCTAGGATAGTAGAACAACATTGCTATTTTTTTTTTCCGCACCCACACGAGGGGGATTGTCCTCTATCCTGAGTACCCCCCAAAGAGGCTCGAGCTCACCCCCGATCTAGAGGTAAGTTTGACAGCATGACCTGATCGCCTCATTGTCCCCCACTTAACAACATTGCTATTTCCAGATGAAGTCTTCAAAATATCAGGACCGACCCAACTTGTCGGCACGCGTAACACGTGCAGAAAGAAAGTTGTGATTTCCCTCTAAGACAAGCAAAAAAAAAGGCCAAAATTGTGTTGGGAAAAATCAGATCCCACATTCATCCATTAGGGATGAGCAGAAATAACCGAGAAATAACATGAAAAATAATAACAATCTACAACACAAGAATTTACGTGGAAACTCCAAAACCGGAGAAAAAACACGGGCCTCCAGAGAGAAAACTCCACTATATGACAAATTGTTACAATCACATAGACTAATCTCTCAAGCCAACCCCCCCAATTACACCCACACTCCCCGAAGATTTAACTCACATCTTTCACGCTCTAAACACACGAGAGAAAGAAAGAACCAAACACTTCAAGTGTATTGGATGGGGCACTTAGAAACCTAAGCCTTGATATTCTTATATAGGCTTTGAAACCACCCAAACTTCCTTACTTGATCGATGTGAGATGCCTTCAAAAACTCTATTTTATTATAGCCAAAATTCCAATAAATTCATGTTTTTTTCCCTTTATTATGTGATTCATAGTAAGCTTATTTGGCAATGTGGTTCCGTGTAATCATTTTTTCCTATAAAGTTTAACAAAGCTGCTACACACATACAAATACACACACAAATGCACACTCCTATTTTGTAGGAGTTGTATCCTGCGTAGTAGGGATTGTACCCCTACACAATTCCTACTACCTATAAAGCAGGGTACAACCCCTACAAAGCAGGAGTGTGCATTTGTATGTGTGTGTAGCATTATTCAAAGTTTAAAGCAATTTATTCATTCTATGAAAGTGGTTCGTCAATATTAAGACATCCATGTGCAGATATATTAGGTTGTAGTTGCAGTTAATTGTCATTATGGCGAGGTGTTAGTATGTTTCTTATTACTAATAAAGAAAATTATAGTGATTGGTCTTGTTAATGGTGGACAATGTCAACGACAATATCAAGAGATGACATTAGTATTGACAATATCAATATCATACTAAAGGATTGGGTATAATTGGTTCCGATAATGAGCAAGGAATACCCGTCTTTCTGCTAAATAGAATGTATTGAACTCATAATTCAATAGATACTTTTTATGAATGTCAACTAAGTATCGTAAGTAATTTGCTCCCGGATGTTCAATCATCTGATAACAAGTCATTTTTTGATAAATGATCACTATGAGTCAGACTCAATAGAATTTGATCAATCATTTTTTCTGTCGTTAAGGTGGATATCTGAACCAAGAATTCACCTTCTGTCTTATCAATCCACTTACCTTGCACGGCCCAGGATTCTACTTTATCATCAATCCAATACCTAGTCATGTTTTTTTTTTCTTACAATCAATAGATCTCTTTAGTTGTCTTTTTTCCATATAGGGTTTTTAAAAGAATATATTTCTTTATATTCATCTAAAGATATATCTTTCTGCTAAACAAGATGAATTGAACTCATAATTCAATAGATACTTTTTATGAATGTCAACTAAGTATCGTAAGTAAATTGCTCCCGGTTGTTCAATCATTTGATAACCAAGGTCATTTTTTGATAAATTTTCGGTTTTGCAATTTTTGTTATTAAAAAAAAAGGAATTGAATTTGAATTGTTTAAAATGAGAAGATTTGGTTCTTTATAAAGTGAATTAAATTTGTATAAGGGAATCGAATTGAATCAATCTATTCGTTCTCATTGTGGGTTATATGAGTAAAATCGAAAGCCTGATTTTATTAGTATGTAGATTCTCGACCAACCAACATAGGTTTTACATGAAAAATCTACTATTTTAACTAATGTATCAATTAGTTGATCGTTGGTACTCGATTGATACAGCTGGTGATGAGCTCATACTACAATACACACGTAACTTTAGACGCTCTGAATACAATAATGTCAATAGAACGCCTCCTGACAAATAACGAAAAACATGTATATATGTAGCATATTGAGTACTCAAGTGAATTGATAAGAGAAAAGGAGAATTCTTGGTTCAGATATCCACCTTAATGACAGAAAAAAGGACTAAATGTGGTTGTAGTTTTTTGTGTTGGTAGAGAATATTCCGAGAGAAAAGACGAGTATACATATACCATCATCACCCTAAATGTGGTTGTGTAAGAATCTACGCACTAATAAAATTAGGTTTTCGATTTTACTCATATAACCCACAATGAGAACGAATAGATTGATTCAATTCGATTCCCTTATACAAATTTAATTCAGTTTATAAAGAACCAAATCTTTTCATTTTAAACAATTCAAGTTCAATTCTTTTTTTTTTTAATAACAAAAATTGCAAAACCGACATAAATATATATCATTTTTGGTACATGGTAGATTTTTTTAAAATACCGTACATTTGTTTGCAGCGGATATAGTGTTTGAATTTTATTATTTAATTGCACTATCTTATTATTTAGTTGTTGAGTTGGATTTAAAATTTATTTTTCTGTTTTTAACCAATCTCTATAAAGCGATATTCGAATCAATACTCCCTCCGTCCCTTAATACTAGTTCTGTTTGGAAAATAAATTTTGTCTCATAATAAATATTATTTTCTATTTTTCATACAAAATTTGTAAAAAGATTTCAAGAATACCCTTAATTTATTATGGACTCTTCAACTTCCACATATACAAACACAATTAATTAGCATAGCTGGTTTATTAAATTAATATAATTAATAAGGGCAAGTATGAAAATCAGCTAATTATCATTAAATTTTCTTAATATTTATGTAATTTTGAAACATGATTAGTATTAAGAGACGGATAGAGTATTATTTAACGACCCGAATCAGGTAATTAATTTTTTTTACATACAAGCCTGTGCACGTTTAGCACCCATTCCAATCGAACTCGCCACGTGGAAGCAGTAATTCCCACTGGGAGTGGCAGAACCGAAATTATCCTGGCAAGAGCGGGGGCCACATTTTTAATGAGACACGTATTACTATTTATAAATCAATTTACGAGAAAAAATTCCTTCTATTTCCTAGTCTGGCAAATTCAATGCTACTACCAAAGGCGCGCTTACACAATTAAAAGTTCGTTGGGGTAGTTGGCCTCCCCCATCCATCTCCCTTATTCTTTCCCACATACTACAATACAATAGTACAGTTCCCTTCGTCCCTACCTAAGTGCAACATCCGAAAGAAAATTAGTGAATTTTAATTGAATGATCCGAAATAGATATGTAAATTTTATAAATATTGATAGTAAATTAGTGCAACATACTAGTACCACTCTCCCTTCGTCTCGATCTAAGTGCAACATTTCAAAGAAAATTACTGCATGTTTAGTAAATAATCAGAAGCGATAGATATGCAAATTTTATAATTATTAATGGTGTGTGTTGTGTCGATTAAAAGATAAAATATCGATGTTGAGTGTATGATGGAGATTAAAAAATAAACAGCAGTTGCTCGATTTAATTTGAGATATTTAAAGAAATACTTAGGGGTGGTTCGTATACCGAAAATTATCATCCGTACCGTATACCGTACCGAAATTTTCGATATGACAAAAATCATACCGTTACCATACCGAAATTTTTGGTATACTACCGAAAATTTCGGTATGACATATTTACATACCGTTATTGTACCGAAATATCGGGATACCGAAATTAAGTCGGTATACCGTTAATTTTTCGATATATCGAAATTTCTGCGGTATACTAGAAAATTTTAAGATCTATAAAAAAAAAATCAATATACTATACAGAGTTTGGTATACTGAAAAATTTCGATATACCAATAATTTTTCGGTATATCAAAAATTTTCGGTATATGACGGAAAAAATTCCATATACCGAAAATTTTCGGTATACCTCGGTATATCGAAAATTTCAGAAGCTCATACCGTTACCGTATCGAAAATACCGGTAACGGTATCATACCGTACCGAAAAAATCGGTATACCTAAAATTTCGATATTTTTGATATTTTTCAATACGATATTTTCGGTATTTCGATATTTTCGGTATTTTTCCTAGCCCTAGAAATACTGCACATTTAAAAGAACACTTTTCCGGACCGAATATTGCTTATGGAGAGGAAGGGAGGGAGTACTATCTTTTCAACTCCTTCGCTTTAAATACATCTAAATTCCCCCCTTCCCACTTTCCACCAATAAGCAAAATTAATTTCTCCACTTTTCTTGCTCCTTTCAAGCCATTCCAACATTATTCACACAAACACACACTAAACATCCTCAAGTGCGCTTTCCATATCAAATTTTGTTTCAAAAAAAGAAAATTCTAATATTTTTCATAAAATCGAATTATTATTATTATTATTACTATTATTTTTGATCGGCCATGGGGAACGACGAGCGCAAGCGCCAATCGGAAACCGGAAAGATTTCGATCGATGCCAACGCCACGTACGACAAAAACCTCCCGAATTTCCTCCATTCCGTGCGGCTCAAGTACGTCAAGCTCGGCTACCACTACTTAATCTCGAACGCCATGTACTTGCTCCTAGTCCCTTCACTAGCCATCTCCTCCATCCAACTCTCGACCCTCACGGCCGACGACCTCGTCCAGCTGTGGGCCCACCTCAAGTTCAACCTCGTGTCGGTCGTCCTATGCTTCTCCCTCCTTGTCTTCCTCGGGACGCTCTACTTCATGACCCGGCCCAGAAGAGTCTACCTAGTCGACTTCGCGTGCTACAAGCCCGAACCGGGGGCAATGTGCAGCAAGGAGATGTTCGTGGAGAAATCGAGGGCGGCCGGGTGCTTCACCGACGAAAACTTGAGTTTTCAAAGGAGGATCTTGGAGCGGTCCGGTCTGGGACAGAAAACCTACTTCCCCGACGCGATCATGCGGGTCCCGGCGTCGCCGTGCATGGCGGAGGCCCGGAAGGAGGCGGAGATGGTGATGTTTGGGGCGATCGACGATCTGCTGGCGGAGACCGGGGTGAGGGCTAAGGATATAGGGATACTTGTGGTGAACTGTAGCTTGTTCAACCCGACGCCGTCTCTGTCGGCCATGGTGGTGAACCGTTATAAGATGAGGGGGAATGTTTTGAGCTATAATCTTGGTGGGATGGGTTGCAGTGCTGGGTTGATCTCAATTGACCTTGCCAAACAGCTTTTGCAGGTAAATTTTTATTTTCCATTTTTTTTTGTTGAAGAATTTAAAGATATTAATATTAATTAATTTCTAACATTATTCACGGTACATGATGCATATCAGTTGTAAGCATAATCACAAATGCGTATAATATAATTACAGTTAGAATACGACGTAGTAACATAATCATAACTAATATATCATACACAGAGACGTCATGCTGCATGATTATGGAATAATGGATAAGTGTCAAAAGAAAGAAGATGAACATGCTAAAAGTGCACAAGTGGGAAACTCTTGTTGTCGTGTTCTGTGGGGAAAAAAAAAGTCAACACACTTCCGGCAATAAAAGTGATGTAAGCAGTATCAGCAACGTCTCACGTTGACCGAGTTCCGCGTCATCCGAGTTAAAGAGTCGAGAATGTACGTGGTCGTGTTGAAACGATAACCACACATTAAAAAAATAGTAATGTATAAAGATGATAGAACTACTTATCTGAAAATCAATTAATTTTAAGATGAAATTCAAACTTTAACAGAGGGGCGCTATTTGGGATCTCCGGTTCGATAGAACCGGACCTCATTTTAATGGGGGCCGTTGTTCTTTTTTCAAAACTTTATATATTTATTTATATATAACATAATATTATATTTAACCAAACTTTAAACTTTATCATTATATTACTCTACTCCCATTATCTATCTATCTATATATATATGGGTAAAATTATAATTAACTACCAAAAAAAAAATATTCCCATATAATTCTTATATTTTCATCAGGTACATTCCAACTCCTATGCCCTAGTAGTAAGCATGGAGAATATCACCCTCAATTGGTACTTTGGCAACAACCGATCGATGCTCGTCTCGAACTGCATTTTCCGAATGGGTGGGGCTGCCATCCTCCTCTCTAACAGGCCATCCGATCGAAAACGCGCAAAATACCAACTTATCCACACCGTCCGAACTCATAAAGGCGCCGACGACAAAAGCTACGCGTGCGTCTTCCAAGAGGAGGACGCCACTAAACAAGTCGGCGTCGCCCTCTCAAAAGACCTAATGGCCGTAGCCGGGGAGGCCCTAAAAACGAACATCACGACGTTAGGACCGTTGGTCCTCCCCATGTCCGAGCAGTTGTTGTTTTTCGTCACGCTGGTCGCGAGGAAAGTCCTCAAGACAAAAATCAAGCCGTACATACCCGACTTCAAGCTCGCGTTCGAGCATTTCTGCATTCACGCGGGAGGGAGGGCGGTTTTGGACGAGCTGGAGAAGAACCTTGAGTTGAGCGAGTGGCATATGGAGCCTTCCAGAATGACGCTTTACAGATTCGGGAATACGTCTAGTAGCTCGTTGTGGTACGAACTGGCGTATACCGAGGCTAAGGGTAGAGTTAGGAAGGGGGATCGAACGTGGCAGATCGCGTTCGGGTCGGGATTTAAATGTAATAGCGCGGTTTGGAGGGCGTTGCGAAGTATCGATCCGGCTAAGGAGAAGAATCCTTGGATGGATGAGATTGATGCGTTTCCGGTTGAGGTGCCAAGAATTGCAACCATTAATTCTTGAGTTACATTTTTCTTTTCCCTCCCTTTTTTTTTTTTTTTTTTTAAGTTTGTTTTGGGACAATAGTGGGAAGGAGTTGTCCGAATGTTATTAGGAAACACGAGGTTGTTTTGTATTGTTTTTAGAAATATGGGGGTCATATCATAATATTTAAGAACAATTTCATTTGAAGAAATTAGAATGGAATGTGTATATTTGAAGGATTGGAATTTATTTGGGGTCGAAAATGTTCGTTACCAATTTGTCGAATGATTTGAATTTTAGGTAGTATGGGTTTAAATTTAGTGTTTTAATTTACTCTTTGAATTGTGTGAATAACAAAAGAAAATTTAGGACCCTTTTGTATTTTATATGTTTATGTAATATAAGTACATTAATAAATCACAACAAAAGTTATGATAAAAGAGTAATAAAATTTCTTAAATGTGGAAGTTTTAGTTAAATCAAGAACCGATTAATTTAACTGAATGTGTAATTCAAAAAGATTGAACTGGAACATTAAGGGCTCGTTTGGTAGCCATGTCAGGATATGACATGTCAGGATATGTCATGTTAGGATATGAGAAGATAGTTAAAATATATTTATTATTTTGTTGTTTGACAGGAAAATGATAAAATTACTATTCTTCTTAGATACCATATAAAATTATTTTTGTCCTTATCAATTATAAAAAAACATCTTCTCAAAACGGCGACGGTGATTTGCTGCCAATTCACCCAAATCTGGCTTAGTTCTCGACAGAAGCAAAATGAAGGAATTCTGGTGGAGGAGTTGGCGCGATAGGGGAGGCTTCTGGTTTGGGGCGGCGACGCGGTGGGGTGCAGTGGGGGAGGCTTCTAGTTTGGGACGGCGACGCGGTAGGGGGAGGCGACTGATTTGGGGCGGCGACGCGGTGGGGGAGGCTTCTGGTTTGGGGGTGGCGACGCGGTAGGGGGAGGCGACTGGTTGAGGAGACGGCGCGGTAGGGGGCTGCGACGCGGTAGGGGGAGGCGACTGGTTGAGGAGACGGCACGGTAGGGGGTGGCGACGTGGTGGAGGAAGAGAGAGAGGGTGAATGGGAAGGAAGAGAGAGAGGGTAAAACTGGGAGGAAAATTATTGTTTGAGCACGTTATTGTAACCCACTATTTTGGTGGGTTACCTTGTATACACCCAAACAGTGGATAGACACGGGCTGAAGCTTAAACATGGGCTTTCAAGATATGTAATATAGGCTACCAAATGCTTGTTTCGACCGATTAATATATCTGACCTGCCAAAACATACCTACCAAACAGGCCCTAAATAAATTAAAAATATGCTCGAGACGGTGACCTTAGTAACCTATGCTCGAGGCCGGCCGGCGAGTACATAAGGCATATGGCATGTATTGGTAAAAAAAAAAAAAAAAAAAAAAAATGTTGGAACATTAAATAGAACTGAACTCTCGAAACGGTGGGGCAATAAAGCAGAGTACGATGTGTTCTTGAAATTGAAACTATCAAGTTTGGATCTACTTGATTGACTTTGTGACAAAAGACGTATCTAATGTGGTTCACCTGATTGAACTTGTTGTAGAAGGCCCGACGAAAATTACCAAAAAAAAAAATGGGAAATAGACATCTATTGAATTGTATTACTGTTTTTACAACTCGATTACAAGAATTAAATTGGAAATAGAAAAATAAAAATTACATAAAAACATTACGGTAAATGTAAAACAGTTGAGGTGAAAAACTCTTTCTGCAAGACAATTGTGTTCCATATAGTGGTGATGGATATAATATATTGTATCCAAAGAAACAACGACTAACGTCTCTAAATCTGCGACACACGTGGTTCAATTATGTGCGTGAGTCGATAATTCATATGCAAGAATGCTTGAATCTGATTAAGTATGAAATGCATCCTAGGATGCTACTCCATCCGTCCACTTGAAGAGAGTCATTTGATTAATGCACTTTTTTTTAATTCTAGTCATCTTAATAAATGTATAACTTGTTTTAAATCATCTATTCCCAGTCATTTAAAGAATATCAACTAATATTATAATTTATATAACGAAAAAGTTTATTTAACAAATATTATACAAATTTTAATTAGATATTAAGATTTTATTACGAAAGTACAATTTTCAAATGAGATAAAATTATTATTTAAAATGATCCTCTTCAAGTGGAATGGAGGGAGTATTATTTATACTAATCTCCATCAAGTTGGAAGTTAGACATGGGTATCAACGACATATTTAATGTATTTAATGACCATTAAACTGCAAATATAAAACATACGTAAGACAATTGACCGTTTCATTTCAAGAGTCATAAAACAAAAGAGGTATTTCAACGTTCATCAGAAGAGTTAACTTTTAAGTGCCACAAGCGAACTAGAAAACAAGAAGAGTAACTCTTCTGATTTACCTTCACACAACAGACGAGACAATCAATCTCTCTCGGACAAAGAGAGGCAACCAGAACATCTCACAGTAAAACTTATACCTGGGACGAGCCCCGATCAACCCAGTCCATCCAAATCCAGCCTAAATTTTAGAGGCGTACACATGTGGCCGAACCACACACGTGGCCAATCAAATGGGCGAGCAGGCGCACACACGTGGCCGAACCACCTCTAAGAATAGAGGCTTACTCTTGGTTAATAGTGCATATTCTCCAAGACTCCAACACTCTTCAAATTATAATTGTTTTAAAATTTATCACATATCCACTCTGTATAAGATTTTTACAATCCCAATCACATCAAAACACACATTCAAATAACTAGTTTTACTCATTAATTTTCCACTCACCTAATACTAATTTTAAGAAATTAGATATCCAATTATCTACTCAGGGCATAGATTATTCGTAGACCATTTAATTTCACATATTAGCAATAAAAAAATTAATAAAAACTTGATTTTTTTCAACATAAAAAATCATTTCTAATACAATGTCCTTAGGGAGGAGGGAGTGGTACCCTACCCTAATACACTGGGTGCCACATCACCTCTATCCAATAAATACCCTCCAACTCAAAACTACTCAATTCTACCATAACACTACCCTAACGCTTAGTTCCCGAGTTTTAGTAAAGAAAAGAAAAGAAAGAGAAAGAAAGTTATGAGAAAAAAGAAAAGAAAGGAAAGTAAAAGAAAATTGTGTTTTGTGTTCCCGAGTTTGAAGGAAGTGAAAGGAAAATTAACAATTTTGTTCTTTTCTCTCCAAATCCTTCCAAATCGGAAGGAAAGTTAGGAGGGAAAGTTTTCCTTCCATTTCTTTCCGTTTCTTTTCATTAAAAAACTCTGAAACACCAAATATTGTTTCTTTCTTCTTATTTCCATCCATTTCCCTTCTTTTCTTTCGTCAAGTTAAACTCGGGAACTAAACGTAAGTGGAGGGAGTGGTACCCTAGTACTCGAATTTCATTTTTTTTAATACATAAAATCACATACAATATTTAAAATAAAAACATACAATTTCATTAAAAATAACTTTTAATAAATGAATGCTAGTAAATGCTAGTTACCTAAAAATTCAAGGACTAAATTGTAAAATACCAAACTATAAAGTGAAAAATAATATAAGAGTATATTAAATGGATATGTTTGTAAAATACCAAACATGGTCTTCTTCTTCATTGGCCTTTTTCATCTAGTACCTGCAAAACCAAATCAAAAAAAGACAAAAGAAAAAAAAAAAAAAACACAACACACAACACCATCGGGCTTGGAACTCGAATTCCTTCAACGATTGCGCTACCCGATTTACTCGGGATGGTGTACCCGCTCGAGTTCAAGTACTCGATGGGTGTACCCTTGCCCACTCCCTCCTCTCTTACCGCCATCGCATGCACGTCATTAATGGCCGTCTTAACCACCATTTACCTCATGGGCCGGCCTAAAAATCTACCTCGTTGACTTCGCTTGTTACAAGCCCGACGACCCTTCTCTCGTGTGTAGTAAACAAATGGTTAAAAAATCGCGATTTTTTAGACAGAGCGTGCAAATTTTATGAGGAGAGTCTTGGAGAGGTCCAGATTGGGAGATGGGACTTACGCAATCGGTCTGAAAGATTTCCGGCCAAAACGGCCCTCTGTGTTATCATTTTTTTCTACACATAAAATACAAATTTAAATATTTCACAAATTGTTCATATATTTTTTCAATTACTATTATTTATTATACTATATAGCAAATAATTTAGTCATTTATATCAGTATACAAATTTTTAAATCTCAACTCCTCATAATTTTATACTACCACCTTTTTTAAATACTTGCAACAGTTTGACGTTCACGCCCATTCAGTGAATAACTTGGCCATTAATATACTTAATTATATATTAATAAGAATTATAAAAAATAATATTTTAAAAATACAGTGGACAAATTCAACCTCGTACAGGATAATAAATGTTTTTATACTTGATAAAAAAATTGCGGTCTAGCGCAGTTACATTAATAGTGTAAAAGTCAAACTATTGCAAGTAAAAAGAAACGAATGTAGTATTATTTTCTTGCTTAAATCATATATATAAAATTTGAAATATAAATTAATTAACACAATTTCGACCGCACTTCGATCATGGTCGAGAGACTCGAACCTATGAACACCACTAAATATAGAGCTTCCTGACCCCCCCCCCCCCCCCTCCCCCCTAAATATCGACATCAGTAAAGGGTACGCATGACAGAATCAGTTATGTAAGTAAACTGAAAATACTGTACATTCATAACATACAATGTCTTCCAACACCTGTGCACTAGTAATGAGTTTGGAATGCGTGAGCCACGCCACGCTTATTACACGGGCAGAATACTTATTTCATCATAAAACGTTACAAGTTTATTACATCGCGCACTTAAAATCAGTAGCAAAACTTGCTTACTTGAATCAGCGAGTCAGAGAGCTTCACAAAGACCTTCTAAGTCGAACCATCGACGGCCAAAGGAACGGAGCTTACCTAAAACAGCCAGAATATTTGGTAATAAATAAATGCAATTTTATCATCAAAAAGTCATGTGCTAGTTCTCCTGTATGCATGCATGCATGTGACATGCTTTGGCCGTAACCATTAAGGTGAGAGAACTCACCAGCTCGCGGAATTTGAGTATGTAGAACATCTCAAGATATCGACGAGTTTCGCGTCTCTCGAGTTTGGAGACGTATTTCCAGAAGCCGTAGACACCGGCTAACGTCATTAGCCTCTCAGAGTAAATCTTCCATGTATACCTTCATTGAAGAAGCAGGAGAACGTGATACGATTTTGTAAAACTACGACTCGACAAGAATGGATTGAGCCAGGAATTAATTTTGGGTGGGGCACAAATTTTAGGTGACATGACACAAGAAGTCGAAACTCTAACTCAGTTTTACATCAAAGTCAACCACTTGAGCTAAATTTGGAATCAATTTCAATAAAACGTATGAAAGTGCAAAAAACGAAGAAAAAGAAACAGAAAATGTACTATTATATACTTCCTTCGTTAACTTTTAACTTTTAATTGCAATGGTTCAGTATTCCATACTATTCATATACTAACCTTCGGGCAAACTTTGTTCTACTAATATGAAAACAATATTAGCATGTAAGATATTGTTGGACTTGCCTCAATGTATATTTTCAAAAAATATTTTACTCTTTTACATTTCTTACTAAATATATAATTAAAAATATCAAAAACCGAACTCCGTAAAAGTTTCAATAAAAACTGAACGGAGGTAGTATATATATATTTTTTAAAATGGGTGGACCCCACAGTGCCCACACCAACTCAGCGCTGCCTCTGCTTGAGGTTCACTATTTTACCAAAAAATTCTTTCAAAATGACAATTTCATCGAGTTATATTGTAAATTGCAAATTGTGCATTTTCTCAACGGAGGTATTTGTTAAGCAAAACAAACCCAAAGGTGATGCTTGTAATACACATGAAAGAGACGTAGGAGGTACTTTGTAATTTGAAAGATAACTGGGTTAGGCTAAAAAATGGAGGAAAGCCTTTTTTTTAGATAATATGTTTCCAAACACGGAGTACATACCTTTCTTGAACTCTATGAAGTGCTGCTTCAGATATTTTTACCCAGTAGCTCGGATCATCATTGCATTTCTCAAAAAAATCGGCCATGAGGACAGCAGCCTTATCAGGATGATATGGATCTATATGAAATCCAGATATTCCATCTTCAATAATCTCGAATGGACCTCCATGACAAGTAGCAAATGTTGGAAGACCGCACGTCATGGCCTCCACCACCGTGAGCCCAAATGCTTCATAGAATGCAGGCTAAGGAACGAAGTGAAATGAACCAAAAATAACTTACCGCAAATTTAAAAAAGAAAATTAAAAATTTGGAAGAACAAAAAAAAGATGCAATTTACATAAAATTCCAACTATGTTCCAAAACTACAAGTATCCTCCTGACATTTTTTTCCACTTTTTCAAATTACACGATCAAGAGGTATTTGTTAAATAAACCTCACGAGGAGTCCCTCCCTCCCTCCCTCCCTCCTCTGTGTGTGTGTGTGCGCGCGCGTGTGTACTATTTTCTGATTGAGTCAAACTTGCAGGGTATTTTTGTGTAAAGGTTAATTGGAAAACATACCCCTGAGGTTTGCGCGAACTAACAAAAACTCGACTTAACTTTTAAAATTACAACAAGTACCACTGACATTTTATTTATATTACATTTACCCCCTTCATGCCCCGAAAAAAATCAACATTTTATAACAATATTACAATTAGCCCCTTAATTTTAAACCAAATCTCTAAGGTATCTTTTAAATTTTAAAAATAGCTGGTTATATGGACATTCAACACATATTGACCTGAACAAAAATTCCTCTCGTGTCAGCTATGTAGCGGTACAGTTCACCATTACGTGCTCTATTCGTCTGTGACGATATCCATCTCAGTTGGCCGTCCAAATCATACTGCTTAATAAGAGCATGCATCTTCTCAATTTCCGGTATTTCTTCCCTATCGCTTGATTTTTTCACATCAATGTAACCAGCCACCACGACTAGATTAGCCAATTCCCTTAGCTTGGCATTCTTGGCGTACATCTCCACCAGCCCCGAAATGTTTTTAACCCGGTCGAGCCTCGCCATGGAGAAGATTACAGGCTTTGATGGATCTTTCAGAAATCCACTGTATTACAAAAAAATATTCATTTAAAGAAACAACTTACTTGGCAAGAAAAGTTGCATATTGACTCAAAGATATAAATCAAGATTTATTGTTCTAGCATCTGCAAAAGAGGCATTTCTCATTCATTCATTCGGTCGGGACAGAGGGAGGGGAAGAGAGCGAGGGCGAGAAAGTGGGAGGGGGGGGGGGGGAGGGAGAGAGAGAGATGTAAACCGACTTACGTTCTATTAGCAATGAGTAAAATGTTCATTAACACTTCTGCTTTTGCAAAGAAGTGATCTATTGCATCGGAACCCCAAGTAGTTTAAAATTAGAAGCTGACAATTGATCTAAGTTACGAGAGTGTTTGGGTGGAGAAAGTGAAAAGTACTGTATTTGTGTTTAAAAGGCAAATCAAAATAGATGAAGCAGAAGCAGAATCTGGCATTTGCAAACACTAAAAGGAACTTTGGAATCACTTTTTTTTTAGTGAGTGCAAACACTCCCTAAGTAACTGAGAGTTTTATGAAGACTGAGACTTACACGTGCTCATCAGTTTGCTGAGGATCGAATATTAGCTTCTCTAGGGATTCATGCAGAGACGTCAGTCTTTTATCCTTCTCCGAATAAGGGAAGTATATGCACTCATCCGCTCCAGGAGAAACTATGTTGAACTTAGGGTCAAAAACGTCAATACCATGGACAACGCGGTACAAGCCAGGAAGAGTGAAAGACGCGTGACTCTCATACTGACCAACAGTACTCTTCCTGAAAAGCAAAATAACTAGGAAGCATTAGTGATGAACCAGATTTGGCTATATTTGAGACAAAGTTTAGAGAGATAAGGCAATTGTGTTATAGTGGTGCGAGTGCCAGGTTCAAAAAATGGAACCACACACTTAGTTATCTTGCCCATCGAGACTCTTAAGGGAGAAAATATTAAGGTTAATTACAAAAGGCACCCGTAAGATTTGACTGAATTACAGAAAAAACCAACTAAGTTTCAGATTACAAAAGATACCCCTCAAATTTTACTTTGCCTTGCATTTACCCGCAATTTTTTTTCCAGAACCCCCTCCCGATTTATAGAAATACTTAAATTACTCCCAAACACTGAATCAAACCTCAAAGGCATCTTTTGTAATTTTAGAAGTTGGCTTTTTTTTTGTTTTCGGTAAGTAGGTCAAACCTCAAAGGTACTTTTTGTGATTATCCCAAAATAATAAAATCAGTAAGAGCAAAAACGCCTTCTTACGTTCCAGCAATCTCTTGGTATGTACTGGTGATTATAAAATCTGAATGATTCATGGCTAGCAAGTCAGCAGTGAACTGACATGAGAAGTGGTATTTCTCCTCATATTTTTTCCAATATATGTCGGAATCAGGATATTTGGTTTTCTCCAAGGCATGCGCAATGGTGCACTGGAAAAAAAAATATCAAAAATAAAAGAAGTAATAAATAAAAAGTACTAGTTTTTTGTACTACAAACAACTTCATGAAAGCAATTATTATAGCAAATAAGCATTATAAGTTTTCACCTCAGTGACTCCCATTTTATGAGATAATAAGGAAGCTACAAGGTTTCCATCGCTGTAGTTGCCAATAATTAGATCTGGTACACCCTGCATCTCGGCCGCAATTTCACCCGCAGCATCCTGAGCAGGAAAAAAAAAGGTAATGGGAAACCTATCCACATTCGATTAAAATGCTTCTATCTAAACATTTGTTAGATATTATTCAGCAAAACCTTTTCTTTTACCTCTGCAAATTTCTCGAGATATGGCCAGACATCAAACCTTGAAATCCATTTGCGAAGAACCCCATGCTCGGTTCTAAAAGGAACACGTAGAATATGTGAGTACTCACATCCACTTAACCTTTCCAGTCGCTGGTTGCAGGATGTGCCTGCTGCATCAGGTATTAATCGAGTAACCTGAAAAAGAAAAAGAATCCACGCTAAGCTAAGAGAGAGAGAGAGAGAGAGAGAGAGAGAGAGAGAGAGAGAGAGAGAGAGAGAGAGAGAGAGAAGAAGCAACACACACCACAAAAAAAAAAAAAACGAAAAAAATTAAAACAAAAATAGACCCTCCTTCCCCCACCCCCCAAGAAAAAAAGAAAAAATAAAGAAGTCACTTTAGCATACAACAAGAATTCGAGGAGTGATCTGCAGCCCTTGCTTCTTTATTCTCTGTAACATCTCACTCTCCAAGGCACGTACTTGGTCCAGTATATATACAATCTGCACATAAATAAAGAAGAATAAATGTGCCAAGTGCAAACTCAGTTCCGAAAAAATTGAAATAATTAATCACAATGCTTGCTGCTACACATCCCACTAGTCATCACTTAATTTTTCTGAGTTAAAATTAATATGACATACTTAAGTTGAATGTAAACTGTAAATTACTAGAATACTGTAAATTTTTTACAGCATAACTGAAAGAATAAGAGAACAAAGGCGGCGGCAGTCTGGGATTCAAGAAAATTGCACTTCTGGTCCCAAACGATTCACTCCGACACTTTTGTTCCCACCACTTCTTTTTTCCTTCCATTTTTGGTCCCCCCAAAGGTCTCTCTCTTTTTTTGTCACCTTTGGGACTAAAAATGCAATCTATGGGACGTCTTCTTACGGAACGTCTTCTGCCCACTTATTAATATCGGAACTGAAATTGCAATCTATGGGACCAAAGTGTTAGGGTTTCAATCCCATTGAAGCAAAAGTGCATCTCAACCCCGTTGGACCAAAAGTGCAATTCTCTCTTTGGAGTTCAAAGCTGTTATATACGTACCACTTACCATAAAAAATGTTCAAAAATTATTACCTGACCGCCGGTGTCGGGTAAACCAAGGACATTTGCCTGACCAAAGTATCCATGCACAGACAAAATGACAACATTAAACACCATAGGTACTCGACCAAGAAACAATTCAAGAGTAGAGGGATCGGGAGCATGAAGGACGTCAGAGAGTAAACGCATCATTTCCAAAACCCGTGCAGCAGTATCTCCCCAACCTCTCTCAAACCCCATTCCTTGCAAACTGCATGGATAATTAACAAACCACCCCTGAGGTTCCACTTACTTATAAAAAAATGTATATTTTTCGACAAATACCCCCTTTAGATATTACAATCCCCCCCTTGAAATCTTAACAAATATTCCTCTATTAAGGTTGCGTTTTGTAAATAGAAAAGAATACTAGGGATTTTTCCGTAATACAATAAAATCCCAAAGGTATCCTTCTCTAGTTAATCCCTCCATAAAATGTAGTAAGTGCAAGAAATTGGAAAGATATAAAACTCACACGTATTCAAACTCGGAATAGGGTGTGTCTACTGGCAGTTTAGAAACATAATCATCCGCCTTAGCCAATTGAGACTCAAGCCTCGAGATGCGTTGTATACGATCATTCAACATCAAAACCTATCAGGCAAAACATTGAATTAGAAGCAGCTTGGTTAAACTATCACTCCACATTATCATCATATAGTAGAAACCCCAATTTTCAGGAAACAAAATTGACATAAGATCATAGGCCATAGCAGTCCTTTTACTCGAGCCAAATGATGGCGAAGAAAGAGCAGAATAGGTTTCTGACCAAGAGATTAAATTAAACAGATAATTACAAAAACTACCCCTGAGATTTGGGTACTTGCAAGAAAACCAGCAACTTTGAAATTTACGAAAACCATCCTTGCAGTTTGAGACTGTCTTACATTTTGTCCTACATGAAGAATTTCATTGACGTCAACAAATATCTTACAATTACACCCCACAATCTTAAAAACACTACAATAGCCCATATTTTTTTTCAAGCTAGTTGTAATTTTCAGAAAGGTGAGAGATGCAACTGTAAATATATCTGATAATGTAAGCAGTTTCTGTTAGCTCCACTAACGGCAGATTCAAAATGTAATACATATGTAAACCTGAATAACTATTGTGATTTTTCAAAGTTAGCTTTGGTTTCTTGTAATTATTAAACCAAACCTCAAGGATAGTTTTTGCAATTACCCCTAAAACAAATAAATAAACATAAAAACTCTTGAGAAAAAAAGATCATTTTTTTTTTCATTTTACAGTGCTACAAATTATTATTCCTACGAATTGAAATGAAGTGATATAAACCTGCAACCCTAAATTGTGTCTACTTTAATCGAGTACTTACATGCCCTTTATGTCTGTGTGCTCTAAGGAAATCAAGCAACGGTTCCAAAGATTCTTTGTTCCGGAACATGACTGACGATAAATGACGATTAAGAAATTGCACTCCGTTGCCGATAGATGATGATCGAGTCGGGCGAGGAAATGTTGCATTGAATGGCTCGAAATCCAGTTCAAGCACAAAGTGATTATCATGCCTAGAGCATAATGCAAGGAAAAAAACGAGCACCGCTAAATTAATCATTTGGAGTCCAAAAATTAAAAGAAAAAAAAAATTGCTACACAAATCGAGATAAACTCACTGCCCATTCACAAGTTCTTCTTTGAAACTTAAATATTCGGATACTGACAACTCCTCGACACTGAGCTCATACACATTGACTCTAACAAACTCCCAGACCCCGGGTCTTGGTCGGATAGCTATAGCGACAAAAGGCGGTAAAACTATCGCTTCCTGCCAATTAACATCAGAATTGAAATGAGAAAATTACCGACTCCTGTTGCCAAAATATGCAATGGTTACTAAAATCGCGATAACTCGAAGTCAAATTCAATGTAATGCTTTCTTGAAGTCATACAATGAAAAAATAAACCCAGGCTGAAACAAGAGGAAACCCCAATTTAATACTCGTAAAATGAAATAAACATCCGAATATATATATATACAGTTTATGCTAATACTCAGAGAAAATAAAAATAAAAATAAAAATAAATAACTGAAATGAGAAATACCTGAGCAGCTTTCAAGACCTCACCAAAAGTGCCACCGTTGAATTTTGCTCTGGAAGAATCATCCCCAATGATGTTGTCCAGTTCATCAATCAGGTGATGAGGCTGCAATATACCTTTCCCCTGCCCCACGTATCTTCAAAAAGAGAACAGTACCAGGTGAAAAATTAATTCTTGCGATAACCAAATTAAATTGGAAACCAAACCAAAATTCGAAGAAAATGTATTTATAATGAAATTAAATGCATACCGGGAAAGGAGAGATACGAGTTCGTTTCGATGTGCAGTAAGAGTGTCTTCAACCCTTTCTCTCATGCTGGGAATTTTCGTTAATTTTGGGTTCGCCATTGAAATTTTTTCGGAGTTCTTTTTTTTTCTTCTTTACAGATATGTTTCGGAAAATGTTAAAAAAAAAAAAATTCAAATTCCAGAGAATTCAAATGATGCTAAGTTGTTGCTAACTAGTGTAATTTTATACTACATGTCAGAGTGGAAGAGAGAGAGAGAGAGAGAGAGAGAGAGAGAGAGAGATGAAAGGTGGCGTCTTTCGACACTTTTCTCAATTTATATTTATATATTTTATAGACCGTTAATTTATATTTTATAGACACCATGTCGTTTTTTTTTTTTAGTTGGAAGAGACGAGAAACTCTCCGATTTGCATCAGAGATCTCTTGACCAGGCGGGTGTTAAATCGAGGATGTGCACTAATGACAGTCCTGTAAGGGCACGACCTCAACAACAAATCTTGCAATATTTCAGCAAAGTATTATCACCACACGAATTTGAATCCGCGATGTCGGAGTATATCCACCTCAATCACCTTTCAACTTACCAGCCGTCTATGCCGAGAGAGAGGACCACCATGTCGTTTTATACGCCAGATATATACGGATCTTCATTTAGACAGTCAAGATATTAATTTAGTTTTAGTTTCCATAGTAATTCTTAAATGGTTGATTTGATTATTTAGAAATTTTATATTAGGATTTAAATTATACAAAATAAAATATATAGTTTTGATTTGTATTTATTTTTAAAAATTAATATGTAATAAATTTTTATTTTTATCAAGACTAATTTAAAAACATAATTCAGAAATTTATGAATTTTTTGCTTTTATATCTTAATTATTTTTTGAATCTAGTCTTATTTGTTTTTAATAAATTATTTCATAGCAGTATCGTAAAATTTACAAAATTTTTACCGTTGAATTTACATAAAAAAATGTTTTTGTAACTTACCTTTTAATATTTGTTAGTATTTTTTAATTTTGCGAGATAGATATGGTTAAAGCTTAATCTGAAACAAATGGTAGGTTACCTTTACTATGTGCAGAAGATAATCATTTATACCATGTATAAATTAAATAAATTTATTATTTTTATATTGTCTATATAATAGTCGTTTATTAATTTATATATGTTCCTTTATTCTACATTTCAAAAAAAGACAATTGAACATGAAATTAGGGCTGAACATGAAATTAGGGTTGTGACTCGCTCTAACTATACCGAATAATAGAATGGTTCGGTCTGGTCTGTTTTTTTTATTCAGTCCGGGCCATTCGATCAAATATCATAAAGTACGGTTTGATTCGAGTTCGAAGCATATTTCTCGATTTCGACGTTTCATTCGGCTCGATATTTCGAATCGAATCTTTGCAAATAGTTCGGTCCGAATTTTAAACAACTTTTGTAACAAATATTTTACAAATACAAAAATAAGACCAGACCGGACGGTTCTATCCGGGAACTAGTAATGATCAGGGGATTTAAATAATTTAAGATGTCGGATTCGATCCGATCTACACCAAATCCAAATATAACATTTGATTTGCTATTTAGTACACGAGTCAAACTCAAATTAAATTTTTTCGAACCGAATATCTCGAGCGAATCAAATATTTACGTCCAATTAAAAATCTACATCGAATGGGTAAAATGAGGGTTCCGTCCATGGAGAGACCCCATGTAGTGCATCCTCTGCCGGATGCACTACACGTGGCGTGTATGGACGGTGCAGATTGATGCACTAGATGATGCATCGATCTGCACCGTCCATCCACACCACGTATACTGCATCCGACAGGAGATGCACTACGTGGGCGGTATCCTAAAATGAAGACGAATCCATTGTATCAGTTGGTGTTTCCGATGTCCGACTTTTGGGCACCTGGGTTATTTTGATTGGGGGAAAACCGGTTCACGTGTCGGTCTCAAGTTGGTACGAAGTTTCTTAAATAAAGTAGTCGTGAAATTGGGCTGTTGGAGAAACATACAGGCCCATGTTGGTTCGTAGTTATCCAAATTCCAACCCAACTACTAATACTCACCGACGCACGGGATATAATTTATTTTAATTATGCAAATAAAATGGAAATATTCATAGATCGAGAGAGTTAAATGATTAAGTAAAGAAAATATTAAGATCAATAGAAACTTGTAAGATATATTTATTATGATAGAAAATAAATGAGGAAAATGATTTTTACAGATTGCGGAAAACCTGTTTATCTCACACCGTTATCTCTGCACTTGCCGTAGAGTTTGAAACCTACATGCAAAGTATATATCTAAAGTCAACATATTTTAGAATCCATATTAATAAGAAGCATCTAGTATATTTTGATAAATTAGGACAAAAGTAAGCTTAATCACTTTTTGTAGCAGTATAAACTTCTTTGCTGACTTCATAACAAAAGTATCAAGGATCCATATCCGTCGTGCCTTTTTTGCAGACGTTACATTCTGTGAAAAACCACTCATTCTTTCTTTCCATATTTTTCAATATAATTGACGATGGCACAATATAATTGAAAAATATGGAAAGAAAGAATGAGTGGTTTTTCAATTCTTTTAGAATAATGGTCAATTAGTAAATAAAATTCTTTCTATAATTGAGTAAATAAAATAATGATCCATATCCCCAATTCTTTTTTCTATAATTGGTTTTTCTATAAAAATAATGATCCATATCCCCAATTCTTTTTCTATTCCAAATTTTAGAATAATGGTCAATTAGTAAATAAAATTCTCTTGCATGAATGATTTTTAGAGGCCTATAACTCGATGTTTTCATACCTCTTTTTTTAAGAGCATATGTGTTGTTTGAAAGAGATGAGTCTATTCGGCAATATTCACGGGACCAAAATGAGATGCAGAAGCAGTGCATTCTATATTGATCTTGTTGACCTTAGCAAGCCTGCGATTTATATGCCAAATTAATAAAAATATTTAGGGTATAAGATAATAGAATTTGAATACCTTTATTTGAAGGTTAAAAAAATATTTATGAAGATGTGTGTCACATTCCACTAATATGTAGTCTTGTAGTTGCCTCCAAACATTTTGCTTTTGCATAATTGAATTAGACTGATAACCATCCCCTTTCATTTTTTTTTGTTTATAAGTCAGTTTATAGACTTACACTTGACTATGTCTGAGGGTAATAGTTCCGCTTTATCATTATTGTCACCAAGTTAAATCGCGAGATGTGCACGAACTGATCAGTGTCTTGTCGGGTTCTGGTGACGTACGACCAGATCCTCCCAGGTAAAGAGAACATGAAGTCCTCCCCCAAATCGAACCCACACGAATGATATTTAGTATAAAGTCATGTCAAAGACTTAATTAGAACGTATATGCCCCGAGAAAGATTTTTAAAGTGGAGACAAGAGGGATAGAACCCTGACCTCCAACTCACGTATTCATTTTTTTGCTATATACAAACTCCATTTGGTCCACATGTCTCCCCCATATGATATGGGTTAATCTCTGTCCCTGCAATTGTATTTGGAGAAAAAAAATTATAATTTAGAAAATTTGTTACTGAAATATACTTGGTCGGTGTCTTCCAGCATAATATCAGAAAACTTTGTCTTCTTCCCCTTGCTGTTTGTATATTTCCCGTGTTCTGCTTGATTGACGACCATGTCAAATATATCTGCATTCATTTACATACTTTGAGGGGTTGAATAAAAGTTGGGGAAACAATTCCTGAAATTTAGACATCTATATAACTCGCCGTAAAATTTTTCGGTGACGATGTTTTTGCCTAACTCAAAATCATCAAATTTTTTCAGTACAAATCTCATATTCGATAATTCTTCATCATGATCCTCGCAAATCATAGTGGAGATGCATATATTAATTTTGAAATGAGCGTCTGTAGTGGTATAGGGCATGTTATGTATAGCCACCAAGAACTTGGATATTATGTAAAGATTTCTTTCTTTAAGTAGATGCATATGTTTTGGTGCCCACAAATTTTTATTTGTGCATGAATCCGTCAACCTAAAATTATTTGATTTGGATATCAATTAGAATAAATTACAAAAGAGAGATCGAAAATATACCATAGAACAAATAGATCTCACCAATTCGTCATGGAATATGCACTCGACTGATTTTATGCCTCTTCTCCTAGAATCCTTGATGTCGTAAGATCTTTCCAGTCACAGCCTCATGTTCCACCCATAATTTCTGGGCTTCAAATCATTAATGTTGCTCCAAATTGTTGGCAATTTTTTTGTTTTAAAGAACTGTATATCTACAGAATAAAACTGGGAGAATTTAGTTTGACGAGGAAACCGAGAGATTGAACGTGGTTGATATTGTGTGCTCTATTTATTACGTTTAGGCAGTAGGTTGTGGTTATGCCAGTTTAGTAACTGATAGGTTGTTGGTATGTTGTTTTCTATTAAATTTTTAATTTTTTCATATGTTGTGGAGCACTATGGGTTTAGTTAGTGGATTAGTGTTGTTTTTGTGAATTAATGATTTTATTATTTAATTCTTTTTATAAATGATATCATCATCCATAATCTCTATTATGCAGAACTCTAAAAGTTAGTGGGAACTAACCGATTGGTTAGCTCTGTTGTTTTTTCTGTAATTTTGTTTCTTTGCACGAATAAACCTTATTAATTTGTTCTTTTTTTATATGATTTCAAAATTAAAAATACTGACTGTTTTTGGTTTGCATATTTTTTTAAGTGATTTATTTTTGTATAATAGAAAATTTCAGTTTTAAGTTATTTATTTGCGTAAATTAAAAAATTTTAATTTCTTAATAGTTAATCTGTAATTTGTGTAGTGTACACAAATATAGTCTTTATAGGCCCTATGTAAATATAATGAATAATCACTATATTTCAAATAATATATTTTTATTTATATAATATATCATGAATACATTTCATCCAATGACTAATTTTCAAACACATTAATAAGTCATATTTTTTCGAAAAATGCCTCCAAAGTTGATTATTTCTTTCCTCCCCAAAAATGCATATGGTCCTTGATTTTGTGTAAAGCATGCACCACTTCAAGAATATTTTGATCATGTTAGCCGGTAATTTTTTAAAGTGACAATAGCTTTAAAAGCTTCTCTTGAGGACACTTGTGGTATAGTGATACTATCATCGGGTTCGGGATCATTTGTCTCATCATTTAGTACAGTTTCAATGATTTCTTCGTCCGTTGGAGATTCCATAACCACATTATTCTCTTCAGGATAGTTCAGAAGATGTTCGACATCCATCACATTTCTATAGCTCAATTTAGGAAGGAGTTTAGTTAAATCTTGGATCTCTTGCTGTAGCTGACCATATTCTACTTCAGGAACATCAACTTCTTCTGATCGAATTTTACAGTGCGAAAACAGTTTGCTATTGGTTTTGTTGTCACATCAAAACTCCAAGCCATGGTAGCAAAATTAATAGCATCCAAAATATTTATTTTTTCAAGATTTGGTGAGCCAACCTCAAGCATCTGCAACATGCTAGAATAGAAACGACGTCGGTAATGAACTTTGAATGCTCTAATAATCCCGACATCACATGGTTGAATTTTAGAAGTTGTGTTAGGGGGCAAAAAATATAACTCCACATTTCTCAAGCCTTCAACAATCTTTGGATGTGCCAGACAATTGTCTACTAGCAAGAGAACCTTTCTACCATTCATTCTCTTGTCAAACCAATGACAATATTCTTGAAAAAGCAAACCAGTCATTCAAGCTTTCTTATTAAATCGATACTAGCAATTAAGATTATTCATATTCACATTCTTAAAGCATCTGTGTTTTGCATATATACCAATAACCCAAAGAGGCACTTTATCAGACCCGTCACCGTTATAGCAAACAGCAATAGTGATTCTCTCCTTATCTTTCTTCCGCCCTTCAAGCTGTTTCGTGGCAAGTGAATGGTCAGCCACCAACCGATAAAACAATCCGGTCTCATCCATATTGTATATATATTTAAGGTTGAATTGGTCTAGTTTTGACCGTATCTCGGGTAAAGCATTTGCAATATCCTCCATGTTAACTGAACCACTCTCACCAAATCGTCGGTAAGACTTGATTGAATATCTTGCCTTAAAACGTTCGAGCCATCCACTAGAAAAGCTAAATTCTGAGTTTGTTTCTCCATACATTTTCTGCATAAACTCCTTTGCTTTACCCTGGATCATTTCTCCTGACATATTCACCTTCTATTGTCTTTGAAGAAACCATTCATATAAAGCTTTATCTAGTTCAGGATATTTAGCTGACTTATGCCTCTTAACATTGCTATTTTTCATCTCATCAGATAAATATTCCGACGATCTTTTGAGAGTATTTGATATTTTAGCAAAACAAATTTTTCTTTCACCCATGCTTGCATATCTTTTTCGCTAATACTTGGATTGTCCTTCTTATGTTCACACATGGCTCTCCTTATCTGATCTGTTAAAGTAATTTTGTTACTGGTTTTGCCTGCTCTTTGGAAGCCATTATAGTAGATTGATGTTGTGGGAAATCCCTCCCAATATACCGCAAGTGCACGGTGTCAACAAGTAATAAAGTGATAAGTAAAGTATCGTTCCCTCGAGGACTGATTTCACTAAGTACCAAAATATAATCAACTCATAATTTTATTTGAAGAACAATTAAATAGAGTTTATATCTAAACTAATTGCAGAAAATAAATAATAGTACTAATAATAATAATAATAATACTAATAAGGGCGTAGGATTATGATTTTTACCTCAAACAATCGGGAATGATATTTATTCGATTCAATTCACTTTTATTCAATTGATTGTAAGCCAGGAATTCCTAAATTATTCTAAAGCCTTTCCCAAGGTCGATAGAAAATATTACGAATTATTAACTCGATATATCCCTATTCGAATTAGATAATTAATAGCTAAAACAGTTCAAGAATTTACTCAATAACAGGCTTCACAATTCGCATGAGTATATCCCTATCTCACGAAAATTATGATTCGTCTCACAAGAACTATGCCTAAATTTCATCTCCCGAATCCATAAAGACATTCAAAACAAATTAACTGTTGGCCAGACAATTAAAAAGCATTAAGAACAGTAAGAAGAATCCAATTCAATAGAATAACGAGTAAATTGAAATAATAATAAATAATCAAACCGTCATGAAATCGGCTACAATCAAAATCCTACTCGAATAAATCTAGGAACTAAGATGCAGGAAAACCGTAGGGACCCGTGGTCTTGTCGTCGCCCACAAATCTCCTCCTTGTGTTCTTCGCCCTAGCTATTGATCCACCTCTGAATTCCTCCTGATCGATCCCCCCCTTTCTTCAGCCCTACCATGCTTATTTATATCAGTCCTAAGCCTCCAAAACGCGTCCATGTGATTAGGTCGAGAACAGGCTCCAAAACGGCCCAGAACCGCGGCACTTTCTGTCAAAACCGCCCCGTGTGCCGCGGCTCACGGGGCACAGCGGGATGCCTGGGCGCTGTTTATTTCTTCTGTGCCGCGGCTCACTAGATCTGTGCCGCGGCACAGAGTACAGTTTACTCGGCACTCTGCTAGTCTCCTGCGTGTGCCGCGGCTCAGCACATGGGTGTCGCGGCTCATGACCAAAAACTGCTGTTTTCGCCCGTTTTTCGTCGTTTCGGCTTCCGGACTCCGATTTCCTGCAAAACATATAAAAATAATGCATTAAAAGCTCATTTATGCTGATTTAGGCTCAAGATGGATATAAATTAATGATATAAAAGCGCATAAAAATATGCCTAACAAATACCCCCAAACTTGAGCCTTTGCTTGTCCTCAAGCAAAAATTATCAATTTTAAACAAAATGTATCGTGAATAATCATGCAAGTCCATAGTGCTCAACTTAATCAATACTACCCTGAAAATCTCAAAGAATAGTACAAGTATCGTAATAGCGAGTCACATCCAGGACACTGATTCCACTAAGTAACCAATTTCAGTCCTAATCAATCGTTCATGGAGAAAATCAAGCTCAAAGATTAACAAGCGTGAATTTAACCGACCGTCAATATGAAGGGTTGAAATAAACAAGCTAATTCGTCCAGTCCCACAGTCTAGTGGCAAAAATTCAAGAGTTTCATTATCAAAATTAATCCTCGGATAGTATTCCCTTATGTATGCTCAATAATATGATTCGAGTTAACCACTAGGTTTCGGCTCTCGGGATATTTCATCGGGATGATCCTAGGGTGGATTTCCATTCTCATGTATCGGGGAACCGTTTGACGTAAAAGACGCTCATGGGGCACATGGATGCTTCTAGTTACTAAGTCCCCCTCTACAGCGGAGAAAAAACTCGAATAGCAATTCCCGTATGTCAAGGTTGCCGTTTTACGCGAGAGTAAACAACGGGTCACGTGAATACCCCCGGTTACTAGGCTTCCCATCATCGGTAAATGCGATATTTCTAAATTATTAATCTATTCAGGGTCATCGTTTTACGCGAGAGTAAACAACGGGTCACGTGAATACCTCCGGTTACTAGACTTCCCATCATAGAACAAATATTATCTCGACTATTTGGGAAAAAACTGTCCGACTCTAAACTCAATTTAAATGCCCCCAAGACTTATGTTACTGGACGACTAGCTACGCGAAAAGTATAACCAAACGTATAAACGGTGATTTGAAAACACGTATGTCTCCTTTCTTATCTGCTAAAATTTCTACAAAAACGATAAAATTTCGGACCTAATTGAATACTCAACAGAAACATATATCGCTGACTACAACTCGACTAAACTCAACCGTTTCTTCCAAGAGAAATCAGTATCGTAACATCAGTTTTAACACATGGAAGCACGAAAAATTCACGAAAAGTAAAGCAATGATGAAATCGCAATTTATAACCAAGAAAATCGATTCCACTACACATAAAATCATCAGCAATAAAACTCATGTGAAAATAAAAGAGATAAGGAAAAGTGAAACTTATTCTAAATGTCTTCTTGAAAGCCAGCACATGTCTGAGTAGAAACGTCGGTCAATCCATGCTTAACATCACGAGGGACCCCCAAACTTAGTCTCTAGTCATGAATTAACAATAGACATTAAATCAAGAAAGACTAGAATATGAAGAATAATAACTCATTGGGGTAATAAAAACAAAATGATAGAGAAGCAAGGGCCAACAAGAATACACGAATCCAAACAAAATAACAAACAAAAGGAAAAATTAAAAACGAAAAATCAAATAAAAACAACTAACTAGAAAGCAAGTAAAAATGATGGGTTGCCTCCCATCAAGCGCTCTATTTTACGTCTTGAGCACGACGTGGCAAAAAGAATTTAACGTGGCTTCTTTCTAGGGAGATTGCCAAATGCTCCCTTCGTACAATATATAAGCCTCTTATTCCATAAGGGAGGCTTTGGTTCATGCCCGGTTGCCAAAAATAATGAGTAAGAGTAAATATGCGGGCAACCAAAAAATGATGGAAGAATGTAATAATCATAAGGCACGAAAAAATAAGCAGAGTTCGAATGGGTAAATAATAAAGACTTATCATGAACAACCTCATTAGAACTCGAAGAATCAGCCTCAACAAAATCAGAAGTGATGGGGTCAATCTCTCCCATTATAGATTTAGGAAAAATTATACGTGGCACCGTTAATAAAATTTTAGGCACATAAGTGTTCACCTTATTAGTCGAAGTTTGATGACAATTTAATGAAATTTCTTGGGAAACATCATCAATGGTAACTTCTTCTACAGGTTCATCACACTTTATGTAATTATCGGGTGCTGGGGAATCGACCCTAAGACTTAGCATGTCTTTCTTCTCAACCTCCCCCTCAACTTTACTACTAAATATATGAGCTGGAATACAACCATAGTGAATCTCAAGACCACGACGTGCACATTCTAGCTCAAAAAAGGTACTATAGGATTTTTGAGAACGTCTACACATTGTTCAAGTATGGTCTTTTGTTTTGGGGGAGGGGGCTGACTGACCCTATTTGGCAAATTATTAAGAACATTGGGATTTATGAAATGCCAAGGGCCACGATACTCAAAGGAAAACATAATAAAAATAAAAAGTACTGAAGAAAACTTCAAACTAAAATTAGAGTCGTTTGGTATTGATATTAGGGAAAAATCAGTCCCCGACAACGGCGCCAAAAACTTGTTGTGGGAAATCCCTCCCAATATGTCGCAAGTGCACGGTGTCAACAAGTAATAAAGTGATAAGTAAAGTATCGTTCCCCCGAGGACTGATTTCACTAAGTACCAAAATATAATCAACTCACAATTTTATTTGAAGAACAATTAAATAGAGTTTATATCTAAACTAATTGCAGAAAATAAATAATACTACTACTAATAATAATAATACTAATAAGGACGTAGGATTATGATTTTTACCTCAAACAATCGGGAATGATATTTATTCGATTCAATTTTATTCAATTGATTGTAAGCCAGGAATTCCTAAATTATTCTAAAGCCTTTCCCAAGGTCGATAGAAAATACTACGAATTATTAACTCGATATATCCCTATTCGAATTAGATAATTAATAGCTAAAACAGTTCAAGAATTCCCTCAATAACAAGCTTCACAATTCGCATGAGTATATCCCTATCTCACGAAAATTATGATTCGTCTCACAATAACTATGCCTAAATTTCATCTCCCGAATCCATAAAGACATTCAAAACAAATTAAGCTGGCGGACAATTAAAAAGCATTAAGAACAGTAAGAAGAATCCAATTCAATAGAATAACGAGTAAATTGAAATAATAATAAATAATCAAACCGTCATGAAATCGGCTACAATCAAAATCCTACTCGAATAAATCTAGGAACTAAGATGCAGAAAAACCGTAGGGATCCGTGGTCTTGTCGTCGCCCACAAATCTCCTCCTTGTGTTCTTCGCCCTAGCTATTGATCCACCTCTGAATTCCTCCTGATCGATCCCCCCTTTCTTCAGCCCTACCATGCTTATTTATATCAGTCCTAAGCCTCCAAAACGCGTCCGTGTGATTAGGTCGAGAACAGGCTCCAAAACGGCCCAGAACCGCGGCACTTTCTGTCAAAACCGCCCCGTGTGCCGCGGCTCACTTAATCTGTGCTGCGGCTCACGGGGCACAGCGGGATGCATGGGCGCTGTTTATTTCTTCTGTGCCGCGGCTCACTAGATCTGTGCCGCGGCCTGAGTCTGATTTACTCGGCACTCTGCTAGTCTCTGCGTGTGCCGCGGCTCAAGACATGGGTGCTGCGGCTCATGACCAAAATCATTTTTTAGTTTTAAATCGTTTCCGGACTCCGATTTCCTGCCAAACATATAAAAATAATGCATTAAAAGCTCATTTATGCTGATTTAGGCTCAAGATGGATATAAATTAATGATATAAAAGCGCATAAAAATATGCCTAACAATTGAACACGAAAATAGTAATATGATTGTGTTATGAATATACAGTGAAAATTTAGAATTATATATAGCTTGGTATGAGGTATTGAGTAGACATCTTAACTCTAACTATCATGCATATACACACTAGTCTCAATACATGGTACTGTGCACTTTATCTACTCCATGCATGCATGTACAACTAATCTACTATTCTAAAAATATGAACGTCATTAAAGTTTGCATAAAAGTTATAACTACCGTGAGTTTCAGGTACATTTGAACTTAATATATACAAAATGATATAATTACAAAAAAAGTCTAAAAATATCACCTAAATGAATTATTATTCATTTATCGATAAATAAATATTATATTCATTAATCGATAAATAAATAATCTCGCCAAATGAATATTTTTTTTGTCCCAAAGGTATTCATTTATCGAGGTTCTACTGTATATGATACAACTATTATTAAGAAAATAATTGTGCATTATAAATCACTGCGTAATTCATCTAAATTGTAATTAAGGAATATTATTGTTAGATATTGTTAATATTTTTTTAGGAAATTCCGTAATTAATCCATCTAAAGAAAATAAATATTATTAAAAATTTAACTGTGAAATCAATAAATAAGTGTAATAGAAGTTGAAAAATATACTAATTAATTAAAGGACTAACCTTAATAAGTTGACTCACGATAAAAAGTTATTAATTACATAAAAAAGCATGCAAACTAATTAACATGTCAATATGAGTAGGATTTTATTAACCAATCAAGTGCCTCAACTTTATCCATATCATTAGAAAATATAATTCAGATTATATATTCGCTAAAATGAAGAGATATGCAGTTAATTTAAAAATCGAATAAAAATAAAGAGTATGTTGTAAGGACATTACAAACATATAAAATATTTAATAATATTTAAAAGTATTTTAGAAAAAGTTATTTTTATTCTAAAATTTAAAGATCATTTTGAGGGGAAAAAACACAATTGTCGCCCCCAGCCAAACAGCAGCAAGACAACTGACAGTCCCGACCAGCTGAACGAGAGGCGATAGTTTTTTTTTATGACAGATGCATTCGGTCACTTTAGCTACATACGTGATCTAGCTCTAATAGTATTCGGAGTTTATTATAAAAATTAAGAGTTACAGATGTAATAAGTGAGATATTAAGATTTTACCGGAAAATATGTAAAATTCAAAAAAAGAAATTTAAGTATGATGTTTTTTTTAAGTTATTATTTACTAAATAATTAAAAAAATCAGTTGAGCAGAATCTCTGCATTTTTTTCTTTTATAACATAGTCCATTCCACATGAAAATTCTGACTTGACTGGGGACTAAATCACATTAACATCCTTCACAAGCAACTAACAACATAATTAACACTAATCACAATAAATAAAATAAATAATAGTATCAAAATGCAACCCATGCATCATACGAAATGCCAAGATGTATTATTCTCCAAATGTCGGAACCATAAGTTTTCATCTGATTCTCCAAATGTATTATTCTTTGTCTTTTGATTTTGTTCCAAGATGGATTGTTGATTTTGTATAATCATGACGTGTGTGCATATATATATATATATATATATATATATATATATATATGAATATGATTGTAACTTGAGTTTTTTGGATTTGTGTTGAAAAACATTTTAAATATGGGTTATGAACTTTAAGAACTCTTCATAAGTTGGAATATCATGGATAATGTTATTGATTTTTGATTTGATGTTATCCATCGTTTAATTATTGTGATAGGTTTTCACAAGATTAAATGAGTTTTAATGGTAAACCCTCGAAGATTGTTAAAATGGATTCGATATAATTATTCTTGTGTGTTGGGATGAATTTTTCGAGGTAATGTTGGTTACCGAATTGAGGGTAACGAGGTGTTTGAGTCGTTCAAACTTGATTTTCGGACTATTGATACAGAATGAATTGAATTCATTCAAGATTGCTCAAGTGATTGTTGATTGCCGAAGTACGTCGTTCGTTCATTCGAGGAAAGACTACTATTCGTCTTCGATATTGAGGCAAGTTGCCTTGCTTGTTCTAATGATAATGATTCTTGTGAATATTTTACATTTTATGTCGTGCTAATATTTTATGATTTACAAATCATATTGAGTTGTTGTTGATTGTGTCAATCATTTCATTGTGGGATTATAATCCCAAGCTCACTATATTTGATATGGTTGATATCATTGATCGTTGTTTCACTCTGGTGAGTTCTTTTGATTCTTGTTGGACATGTTGATTAGTTGAGTTCCGTTGTCATGTTGATATTTTTGGAGTCGCGCTTGCGTGCCGATTGGTTACGTGTAGGATTTTAGGGCACTTATAGTCGTGTATTGATGTTTCCACATTAGATTGTGCACACGAGACAGTTACTTTGTGAGACTAATTAGGTACATCTTTACATGTATATCCTCAGAATTTCATATAGAGGGTGGGGTGGACATGTGCACGAACATGTTTATGGGTCGGGCGTACAATGATATCCATCTTTGAGCCATATTGTTGGTCGTTCATACACCTGTGTGATTGGTATGTCCGATAGTTGCGATTTAGTTGTTCTAACGCCCGAGGAATATGTTCGACAATCAGGTTGTTTCATTGAGATCGATTGTATATGATTTGTAAGCACCTTGAGATATATTATCATGTGTATCTGACCCTGTGGTTTTGGGCGAAATACTTATTGTTTAAATTTTAGATCGAGGGAAGGCCAAGGCACAAGAGGAGGATTGTGACGGCTAAGAGTTTGAAGGATACGAGTTTGGGGGTCGAGTCTTCTCGTTTCCTGTTATGTTAAACTGTGTACCTTATTTATGTTGTATTGTACTTCTCCGTATTTTATATTGTCTTGGATGTTCTCCATCTTCATATGGATTATACTTGTATTTTGGATCCCATGTATTGTGGCAATTATAGCCGAGTGTTGTATAACTCCACGTCGTAGTGTTTATTAACATAATGTGGTTCGGTACTGCAGTTATATTATATTTAATTAATGTATTTGTATCAACTGGTGGGTCCTAGTATAGAGTCCACGACACTGTAATAATTGCTTTTTTTAGGTGTTACAACTATAACGAAGTCCGACGGTGTAAGTGCAAACACACTACGGGTGGCCCGGCCCTGACATTTCGGGGGCCCTGGGCAAAAAATGAAAAAGGGGCCTGAGTGCTTGAAACCCTAATAATCATGTTTTCATCTAGAAACTAAAAAAGTAATATGTAATTATTATTTTTAATAAAAAAAATGCCATATAATTATAATTTTTAATAAAAAAAAATGTCAAATCAGCTTTGTAACCTGCAAAATCTCTTATTTCCGGTTAGGGTAGTTGTTTTAAAAATAAAAACAAACTCACTGATTAACATAGAAAAAATTTCTTCCGGTGATTAATCCAAAAAAATACAAAGTATAGTGGTTTTTGTAGAATTTTCTCTTAAATTAAATAGTTAATATTTTTTTTCTAATGTAATATTATTTTCTTTTTTTTTTTAATTTTGGGGCCCTCAAATTTGGGGGCCCTGGGCAAAAGCCCACTTTGCACTAAGTGAGGGCCGGCCCTTCTATCCACACTCTGCTGAGAGTCATGGGTACAACTCCCACGTCAATATTTGTCCTATCACATCTCTTGTCCAGTCTGTTTTTGAGTAAATGTGGGTCAAGCAGCCCAAAGTCACAATTGAATATCCATCTCACTCCATACAGAGTGGAGACCGAGCTAGAGGAACTATATATCGTCCCCCTCATCAAAGATAGACAAGAACCCAGGACAGGGATGACGTCCGAGAAGTTGAATATCTCTGAGATCTTCTCGCCGAACTAGAGGGGAGATGCGCCGATCGAGCTCCCTAAAATACTACCGCCTTTGAGAGTGGAGAATCCCCTCTATCACTCAGTATCTTGGCCGAACCACTTCAGGAAAGCATTTTCATCCCTCAAATCAGACTTCATAATGTTGAAATTGACCCGAGCTTTCATTTGAGTAAGTATTTGTCTTGGATGGATCTCCATGGCGCAATGATGCCATTAGTGCTGCATGTTCTCTCTTACTTTGGGCGATCATGCCCAAAGATGGTTTCGGTCTATTGGGCCTCAATGTTAATGAAACCTAACTTCATTTACTCAATGTATGTAGCATTATCCTCAAACATCCTCGAATATGATATATTACTGATTGGAGCTAAAAGTACCTTTTCGTATTGTGCATTGCAATAATCTTTGCATGATTTGAGTGTAACACCCCCAAATTAAGCGGCTATTACAGTGTCGTGGACCCCAACTGGGACCCACCAAGCAAATGAAATATAATGAAATAAATAATATAACTGTAGTGCCGCACCACATTATATTATCAATTACTCCGATGAGGAGTCTCAAGTACAATACACCCAGGAAAACAGAATACTTATATATTTCATATGAAGATGAAATAAAATGAAAGTCCAAACAGAAAACTGCAGCGGAAATACACATAAAAGAAACATGAATAACCGGGAAGACTGGGGCCCCTACTAGTATCACTGGAACTCCTCTCCGTCAACGTTCTCTTCCCGTGCCTTTGCCTTGCCATAACCTGAATGTAACACCCCCAAATTATTCAGGGTATATTACAGCGCCGTGAGCCCCGCCGTGGACCCACAAGGCTAAACATACACGGAACTATAAAACTTGACCGAGAAGGTCCGAATACAATGAACGAAGGACAATACAAATGGTATTCCAATCATATCCAATGTATCAAATTACATCACATCACAATCAATACTTCGGCAACACAGGCCGGAACATCAAGGGAACTGAAAGACAACACTCGAGTATTCAATAACCATTCCAGTACAACAACACTGAATGGAGAAAACACAGACTATAACCAAAGATAAGACACAGTATCACACTTGCCCATCTTCTTCATGCGGACCCGATACGTGCTTGTCCGCTCTCCTGAAACCTGAAATACATAAAAAGTATTTCCCCCATAAAGGGGTTAGCCGTCGAATAGCTAGTGCAAGTATATTGGATATGAAATACAATACTCCTCGACAATAAAGTAAAAGCAACCGTCAATTCATCATTTCAAGACTAGTATTCCGGAATAACTAAATCTCATAGCATAACATCAATACATACATGATCAACCATGGAACCGCACCAGAGGCTACGGAACCCTCAGAGGACCTGTCGGTCCGTCCCAGAGTGGTTAACTCATATGATCCATGGAATCGCACCAGAGGCTACGAAACCTCCAGAGGACCCGTCGGCCCGTCTAAGAGTGGATATAAACAAACATGCCATTCATATATCTTACTTTCAAAGTCGAGAACGTACAATCATAAATATATACTTGCCTTTGAGACATTGAGAAATCGAACGGAAAAGAGTATGAGTTCGGTAGGTCCAAGAACGCACTTCCGGTACCTAAACGATTCTCAAGGGGTATGATAATCAATAATCCATACTCATAACTCACGAAGAAACTCCCGAAACCCATCTACGATTCACGAAAATACAAGGATAAACAACTAGAGGTTGGAAAATCAACCAAGCCCTCACTAGTCCGAACACGGCACAAACCAATCTATAAAATCATAGGAAAAGCATGTATACGGGGTAGTTACATCATAATCTCAAGGTTCTCAAGCTCCAAAATGGATAAATCAGACGAATCTAAGAAAAACCCCAAAATTCCCAAAATTAGGGTTCTAAGGATTTTTTACCTTGATTTGGTAGATGGAATGGATTAGAGGTTGTGAAATCCTTGTTCTACAACCAAATATATTGATATATGAAGAAAGATCACCTCCGAACCCTCCAAATCGCCAAAACCCACCGCTCCCGATCGATAATGTGAGGAGGATGAAAAAAATGACGAAATGGAAGTCAACTGTCCAATATATACTTGCTCAGTAAAGCGCACGCTACGCCTCGAATATTAGCGTGCGCTAGCGGGGTCACCGGGTAGTCCAGTGGATTCTGCCGGCCCCGTTAGCGTGCGTTAAGGATACCGTTGCATGCGCTAATCGCCTTCCTTTAGCGTGCGCTAGCCGAAAGTTAGCATGCGCTACCTGGAAATTGGTATCCAGAAATTGGAGTCCAGAACCCACTGTCCTCTGCCCTCCTCGAGTCTTAGCGTGCGCTACTATGATAGATTAGCGTGCGCTATGCAATACTTGTAGCGTGCGCTAGCCGAAGCCTAGCGTACGTTACCTGATAGTCTAGATAGCCTGACAACCTCACTGCCTCTGCCGACCCAGCCCGTTAGCGTGCGCTACGGACGGTGTTAGCGACCGTTACTGACCACGAATAGCGTGCGCTAGCTAACTCCTAGCGTGCGCTAACTGCTAGTCCATAGAGCAGGATTGGCTGCTGCCTCTGCCCTGTTTGGTCCCTTAGCGCGCGCTAAGGCTCAAAGCTAGCATGCGCTACTCAAGCTGAATTAGCGTGCGTTAGCCTAGGCCTAACGTGCGCTATCCCTCTGACCAGAACACTACCGAAAAGTCTAAACAACACGATCATGATTCAAACAAAGTATGAAGCTCTATAACAACATCGAAAACAACATAAAGAGTTTACAGGGCGACAAAAAATAATAAAAGTACGGGTATTACATTCTCCTCCTCTAAAAAGAAGTTTCGTCCCAAAACTTAAGAAATAAAAAGTTTGGGGTACTCCGACCGCATCTTCTCTTCCGTCTCCGAAGTCGCCTCCTCGACTCCATGTCTCGACCATTGCACTTTAACCAACGAAATGGTCTTATGCCGAAGTTGTTTCTCATGACGCTCAAGGATCTTCACGGGTCTCTCCGGAAAGGTAATATCCTCGGCTATGTCAATCTCACTATAGTCGATAACATGACTCGGATCTGGCACGTACTTTCTCAACTGAGACACATGAAAAACACTATGGACGTGACTCAAAGCTGGAGGCAATGCCAAGTGATAAGTTAAATCTCCAACCCTGTCCAAAATCTCGAAAGGTCCGATATACCTCGGACTAAGTTTCCCCTTTTTCCCGAAGCGGAAAACCCCTCTGGTTGGTGACACCTTGAGTAGGACATAATCCCCCACTTCGAACTCCAAGGGTCGACGACGAGTATCAGCATAAGATTTCTGACGGCTCTGGGCGGTCAGCAACCGGTCCCGGATAATAGAAATCTTTTCCTTAGTCTCCATCAACATATCCAACTCCGTTTCGATTAGCTCCGAAGCCTCGTCCCAACATAACAATGACCTACATCGCCTACTATAAAGTGCCTCGAATGGTGCCATTTTGATTGACGCATGCCAACTGTTATTGTAAGCAAACTCGATCAACGGCAAGTGAAGCTCCCAATTATTACTCCAGTTTAGGGCGCAAGCCCATAACATATCCTCCAGCGTCTGAATCGTCCTCTCCGTCTGACCGTCTGACTGAGGATGAAAAGACGTGCTCAATCTCAACTCGGTACCCAAATCCTGGTGAACGGCCTGCCGAAAATGCGATACGAAATGACCATCTCGATCGGGAACAATGGTCTTGGGAGTTATAAAAGTTCGAGCCAATCATTCTGGTCCCCAAGTATCCTTAATACCAAAGAAGTGTGCAGATTTAGTCAACCGATCGACGATTACCCAAATCATATTCATTCCGGATCCAGTTCTCGGCATGCCAGTGATAAAGTCCATAGAGATGTCCTCCCACTTCCACTCGGGAATGATAAGCGGCTTCAAAAACCCCGCCGGTCGTTGATGTTCGATCTTGACTTGCTGACATGTCAAGCACCGTAGTACAAATTCCGTGACATCCTTCTTCATGTTATTCCACCAAAAATTTCACTTCAAGTCTTTGTACATCTTACTCGTTCCGGGGTGGATTGAGTAAGGTGTAGCATGAGCTTCTCAGAGAATTCTCTGCCTTAACTCTAGATCATTCGGAACACAAAGCCTGCTGGAATCTCAGAATACTATCCTCATGAACCATAAATCCAGGTGCTTTTCCTTTAATTACATCTTCCTTCAGTTGAGAGATCATCGGGTCACTCCACTGTTTCCCTTTGATGTCGTCAACCAAGGACGAAGTAATTTCGAGAGTGCACAACTGCCCTTGTACTCGTTGAAGCCAAACTTCTATTCCCTGCTCGATTAAATCCTGACGAATCTTCGTTTGAGATGTAAGAACCTCGAGCATTTGAAGCAATGCCGATTTGCGGCTCAAAGCATCCGCCACGACATTGGCTTTTCCTGGGTGGTAAAGAATTTCCAAATCGTAATCCTTTATCAATTCTAACCAACACCTCTGCCTCATATTCAACACTTTCTGACTGAAAATACTTTAGGTTCTTATGATCGGTATAAATCCGACACGGAGAACCATACAAATAATGTCGCCAAATCTTGAGTGCGAAGACAATTGCGGCTAACTCCACATCATGGGTAGGATAGTTCATCTCATAAGGCTTTAGTTGTTGTGATGCAAAAGCTATCGTATTATCATGCTGCATAAGCACACAACCAAGACCTTGACCCGAAGCATCACTATAAACCGCAAATCCCTCACTACCATGTGGTAAAGCCAGAATCGGCGCTGAAGTCAAACGTCTCTTCAACTCATCGAAGCTCCGTTGTCTCTCATCCGTCCAAACAAACTTTTCTGTCTTCTGGAGTAATTTCGTAAGCGGCCGAGCGAGTTTCGAGAACCCCTCGACAAACCGACGATAATACCCCGCAAGGCCCAAAAAGCTACGAATTTCCTTAACATTTCTAGGCTGTGCCCAATCTAGCACTGCCTCAATCTTCTGCGGGTCTACACGAACCCCTTCGACCGAAATCACATGGCCGAGAAACATAACTTCTTCCAACCAGAATTCACATTTCGAGAATTTTGCATAGAGGTGCTCGGTTCTCAAAATATCTAGTACCAAACGCAAGTGTCGGGCATGCTCCTCCTTATCTCGAGAATAGATGAAAATGTCATTAATGAATACGACTACACACCTATCGAGGTACTCGATGAATATCTTGTTCATTAACTGCATGAATACTGCCAGTGCATTAGTCAATCCAAAAGGCATGGCTACGAATTCGTAATGCCCGTATCTCATCCGAAATGCCATCTTCGGAACATCGGACTCTCTCACCCTGAGTTGATAGTACCCTGATCTCAAATCAATTTTCGAGAAAACTGCAGCCCCCTGCAACTGATCAAATAAATCGTTTATACGAGACAAAGGATACTTGTTCTTGATGGTCACCTTGTTCAGCTCACGGTAGTCGATGCACAACCGTAGTGAACCATCCTTCTTTCTCACAAATAGAACAGGCGCGTCCCAAGGCGAAGCGCTCGGTCTGATGCACCCTCTCCAGAAGTTCTCCCAACTGATTCTTTAATTCTTGCATCTCGGAAGGTGCCATCCGATAAGGTGCCTTAGAAATTGGAGCCGCATCAGGCTCTAAATCCACAGAAAATTCTATCTCTCGATCTGACGGTAATCCCGGGAGGTCGTCCGGAAAAACATCAAGATACTCGTTAACAACCGGAATCGAAGAGAATTCGACTTTGTTCCTTTCTGTCTTCAAAGCATAACACCAATAGCCCATGCAACCTTTATTCGAAATTTTTACGGTCTTCATGGCGGTGATAAGCAACTTAGATTGGCCCGTCTTATGTCCCAAAAATGAGTACTCGGATCCATCTCCGGTCATCATGGTGATAACCTTAGTACGGTAATTCATAATCGCTTGGTGACTATCAAGCCAATCCTCGCCGATGATCACATCCTCGCCTTCCATATCAACTACAATCAAATTCGATAACCAATCTATACCGTCTATAATCACCGGAAAATATCTAATCTCCCGATTTCTCACAATTCTATCCCCGCTAGGTAGTTTCACAATTAAGGGATCGCAAATAGTCATACAAGTTATATTCAAACGGCGTACACACTCCAAGGAAATGAAAGAAGGTGTAGCACCCGAATAAAAAAGTACACGAACTGGATGAGATAATATATGAATGGTACCTGAGTCCACCGCCGCGTCGGGTTCGTCTGTTCGACGCATCTCATAGATTCGTGGTTGTACCGAACCGACGCTAGAGTTCCCCCCTCCAGCATTTTGACCCCATCCCCGGCCCTTGCCGTAACTCTACTGAGTCTGATCAAGAGATTGCCGCTGATTCACACCTTAATCTAGTGGCGCTGGGGCAGAAACACGAGTGTCCAGAGTCTGATTTGGTTCGGAACAATAAACCGATCTATGTACCATCTGTCCGCAAGTGTGACATTTCAAAGGTGGGAAATTGCATTCCAAATTAACGTGGCCTGGACGACCACAATTATAGCAAGTCACCGGGCGAGCTGAGGTGCCCGTAGAAAAACGGAAACTCCTCTTTCCTTTAGCAGAACGTGACGACTGTATGACAGAGCGGTTAGTCATCTGAGACCTATGGAAGTTGCCACTCTTAGAGCCAGAAAAATTCCCTGCGGTCCTCTGCTTCTTCGGTTCTTCATTAGTATCGTTGTTGGGGCTTAACATGTCATGTGCTAAAGCTCTGTCCTGATATTCCTTCAATGTGGTGCAAGCAAATCCGGCCATCTACCGCCGTAAGTCCATATTCATCCGCATATCAAAGTAACGTATCTTATCACGCTCGTTTCGCACTTGATCCTTCACATGGATCAATTGTTGGTTGTACTCAACGATTGCTTGCGAAATGGGAATGTTCTCCGGCTTAGCCTCGAAAAAGGCTCGAATTCGGTCTTTTCGCACTGGCCACGGACAAAAATCGGCCTCCAAAAGCTCTTTAAACTCATCCCACGTAGCAACACGATCTTGTGGCTTGATGACTTTCCACCACGTAGCGGCCTCTTTGGTGAGGAAATACTGAGCAATCGGTACTTTCCTCGCTTCGGGACAATCCACCGCTTCAAAAATTTTCTCCAACTCCACTAGCCAATCCTCCCAACCTAACGGATCTGTGGCACCGCCAAATTGTGGAGGGTGCATACGGATCACATTTTGCAGTAAGGCATCCGTCGTTGGGTTCAGATTGTTCAACCGAACGGCTTGGGCCAAAATGGTCACAAGGCACGTAAGTACAATTCAATCGCACGTCATTGAAGTGACCGATTCTCAAGAATACCAAAAACAGAAGCAAAACGATTAAGGAAATACCAGAAGAGTAAGAGGTCTTACAAGTACCGGTCGCACTGTGATGATGACAAAGTAGTGATACGGTAAACAATGATGACTCAATCGACCCCAAAGACCGACAGCCTAGGTATCCATAGACCTAAGCTCCGATACCATATTCTATCACACCCCCAAGTTATTCAGGGTATATTACAGCGCCGTGAGCCCTGCCGTGGGACCCACAAGGCTAAACATACCCGGAACTATAAAAATTGACCGAGAAGGTCCGAATATAATGAACGAAGGACAATACAAATAGTATTCCAATCATATCCAATGTATCAAATTACATCACATCACAATCAATACTTCGACAACACAGGCCGGAACATCAAGGGAACTGAAAGACAACACTCGAGTATTCAATAACCATTCCAGTACAACAACACAGAATGGGGAAAACACAGAATATAACCAAAGATAAGACACATTATCACGCTTGCCCATCATCTTCATGCCGACCCGATACCTGCCTGTCCGCTCTTCTGGAACCTGAAATACATAAAAAGTATTTCCCCCATAAAGGGGTTAGCCGTCGAATAGCTAGTGCAAGTATATTGAATATGAAATACAACACTCCTCGACAATAAAGTAAAAGAAACCGCCAATTCATCTTTTTAAGACTAGTATTCCGGAATAACTAAATCTCATAGCATAACATAAATACATACATGATCAACCATGGAACCGCACCAGAAGCTACGGAACCCTCAGAGTGTAATATCCGTAATTTCTACTACTGTTGTTTGATATTATTTTATCCGAGTTATATTGTACAGCGTGGAATCTGTACAATAGGGATAAAATAAATAAAGGACTGAGATGTCAGTATCAGTATAATTGTTGTATCTGGTCGACAGTTACATTTGAGGATATCGTGTATCAGGTTATTGTACTTTCGATATAGAGTATATCGTATAAGAATATTATTGGATTCAGTATTTGTGTTCAGTGTGTCTCATGTTCGTTTTTGGTACGTCAAGATGTTGGACAGAAATTGCGGAAAATGGCTAAGTGTTCATTAGCGCACGCTACTGGGTACTGGTATCGCACGCTACGGAGTATTGATAGCGTATGCTAAGAGGTTCGGTTACGTACGCTAAAGAGGACCTCTAATGTACGTAACGACTTGCTGGGTTAGTTCCGGAAGGTGGCCGACAGGTAGGCCCAAGTTGATTTTTATATTTAGTTAGCACACGCAAACGTATGTTGATTAGCGCACGCTAACATCAGATCACCAATAATTGAATCTTAGCTTTCTGCGGGTGGACCCGGCCACTTGCGACGCGTGTCCAGATAAGGTCAGCGAGTGTTTGTCATGTAGGGCTAGCGCACGCTAAACCGTATGGTTAGCGCACGCTAATTCCAGATCGGTCAAAGGAATCCCAATAATCGCGGATGCTTTCGGCATGTGGGGGCACGAGTGGTAGGTGTGTACTGTAGCAAGTCAACTTCGGATAGCGCATGCTAAGGTAAATGACTTGCGTACGCTAAGCAGGATGTTTTACGTACGTTAATGCATGGGCATTACGTACGTAAGCTAGTTTACGAGCGGCGGTAGCCTCAGGCTTCGATAGCGCACGCTAACAAAGTCAGTTAGCGCACGTTAAGGCGGTAGCACACGCTAAACATGAGATGTTAGCGCACGCTAATAATGAATATTATAAAAGGGGACAGAAGGGTGCTGAGAAGCATTTCGTCATTTTTTCTTCTTTCAGTCGAGGGAGAGAGAGAGAGTTGGGATATATTTGAGGTTCCCAAACACTGTATAATGATAATCTTTAACAACATTAGATTGAGAGCTTGGATTCAAGCCTTGTTCTTCAAGTTGTTCATGATTCTTTGGATGGAGTTCTAGTGTTCTTCTTTTTGTCTGCCTAAACCAGGTAATCTTCGTATTCCTTTGTTAATGGTTCGTTTTTCTTGGGTGATTTCATGTAAGGAGCATGTTGGATAATCATATGATGATGTTATATGAGATTCAATGGAATTTTGATAAGAGTTTCGGATGTTAGTTAAGATTCCTCATACCATAAGGATGTTGATTCATTTAACCCGATCTAAGAAGGATTTACGAATCTTGGTAATTATATTGGTCGATTTAGATGAGATGAATCATGATACTAGGTTGAATTCATTTAGCATGATACGATCCTTGTTATCGAGTAAGTTTGATTGTTGATGTTGTTATTGATATGTGGACATTGACATGATCATTGTGATAATTATGGGGTCGTTTATCTTCAAGAGATATGGAGATTTATGTCTCCCTTCATTCAGATTCGTAGTCGCAAGATGTGAGTCGATCTTTGGAATGCATGTAACTGCACGTCATTAGCGCACGCTAAGCTACCGGCTAGCGACGCTATCGGGAACAACTTAGCGCACGCTACGGTAAGAGATTAACGTGCGCTAAGTCAACAGCAGGTAATATATTGTTTGGTTATGAATTCGTGATGGTTTGATTTGGTTTGTTCGATTGCGTTTATTCGAGGTTGTGTTGAACCGTTGAGTTCGATTAGTTAGTTTTGTCGGTTGTTGATTGTTATCGGATGTATGTTATTTGATTACTTGATAGGTTGAGATTATTGATCGCGATTATAACCGGATGTTGCGGTCGTGTTCGAGCGTGTTCGTGAATTGCATGGTCGGGGCCGAGGAACTCGTAGACGAAGGCATTGTGGTAGTAGCGGCTTCATCATCATCGTATCGGTATCGAGGCAAGTTATTACTTGCTCAGTTATAATATTTAATGAATGGTTTCAGTTTCATTTCGTTTATAATGCATATAGCGATGATTATTATTGTGAACTCTGGGTATTCGGATCGCATATCGTTCTTTCGATTCTGGGAGGTAAATCATAATGTATATGCTTTATCTCAGTTATTGGTATGTTTGAGTATCGAGGTTACATTATGGTAAAGACGAGGATATGAGTATCTATAGTTCATTGTACGTTTGGATCACCGAGCATTGAGGATAATCGTCGGTGATGATTGGACATCGAGGTTGCTCCCGAAGGACTCGGGGCAAGTATTCCATATTGATTATGGTTTAATGTTATTTATTTTGGTCTCGTACATTTTCTTTCATTTGTTGAACATGAAGTCATCCTAGTAAATTGTCATGTTGTCGTGCATGTTATGTTGTTCATGTTGATGAACGTGTTGATTTGCATATGTGTATGCATATTGTGTTGTTTATGTTGTGTAAATAATCCGATGGGATTATGAGGATCTATGCTGAGGGCGCTGGATCGAATGTCCATCATGCGTTGGTTCGACGGGATCATCATGAGGATCTATGCTGAGGGCGCTGGATCGTTGGACAGGTTTTCCACCATGCGTTGGTTCGACGGGATCATCATGGGGATCTATGCTGAGGGCGCTGGATCGTTGGATTACCAGTATTGTGTTGATGGAATCTTGTGAATTCGCATCATTGATTTTATCATGTGTTGTTGTTCATATGTGTATTGTTGGTTATCCACCTTATGATGATCTGATAGGATCATCAAGGGGATCTATGCTGAGGGCGCTGGATCGTTGGATTTCCATTGAGTATACATGATTGTTATTGTTGTGATCATATTGACGCGGTCATATGAGTATGCATTTGTAGGTCTTGTGTTAGGATCGTGTCCGTATTGCATTGTTCTGTTCTCGGATTAGACTGATATGATTGTCGTGGCACTTCATATCTCAAGGTATGTCCCGTATTTTCCTTTGGTATTTGTCCTTGATGGACAATCGGTTATCGTATTGGGATTTGATGATATTATTCGATGGATCGTATTGGTCAGAAATGGTATATTTCCGTATCGTGAGTTGGTTATGATAGTTTGAGAATCTTGAGTATTGTTTGAGGTACAATACATATATTATGTTCGAGTTTATTGGTTAATCGAGTACAGGATGTGAAATGTGATAATGGTTATTCTGATGAGAATTACTTGAGTAAGTAAAGTTATGGCGGTAAGATTACGTTGGTCGTATTCTTACTTTGTATCCTCATTGGTATGTAATTATTAGTGTGATGTGACGGTTATCATTGTTGGATATTATGGCTGACCCCGTCGTGGGATTTATTTTTAGGTTCTTGGAGTATCGAGCTTGTAGCAGTCGTGAAGAGATGAGCTTCCCGGAGGATACTGGCTATGACATGTTTTGTGTATTGAGTTTCTTGATTGGTTCTCGTGTTCCGCTGCTAGAGTATCTTTATGGTTGGTCTTTTTCCGCTGCGTGAGTATTCTGAAATGCTCTTTTGGTATCTGGTAACTGAGGTTACTTTGGAAATCATTTTCTAAACTTTTGAGTGTCGGCAGTTTGGCCTTGCGATTTCAAATGAGTTTTTACGACGGTTTTCGATAAATGGATTTTATAATTCTTTGTGAATTTTTAAAGATAGTACCGTCATTCGCCTCTTAGGCATTTGTTAATGTTTGCAAAAATTCTTTTAGCCTTGTGGGTTCCATCTCGGGTCCCACGGTGCTGTAATATTTCCGGTTAAATCTGGGGGTGTTACAGAATATGGTATCAGAGCTTAGGTTGAGAAAACCTAGGCATTTGGGTCGAGTTGGGTCGTGTTTTCATTGCCTCATTCGAGTTGTCGATTGACAAATATTGGAGCCGTGAGTTTTTGTTGTTCACTCGGGCTTATGGGTTATGCGATTTGCCAGTGTAGTACTGGGGTTGTTATAAACTTTTCCACACGGTGTTAAACGAGATTATCTGGAATGAGATGTATTGTGTTCTTGAGTCGAACTGACTTGGCAAAACGTGTGTTTTGATAATATCCGTGTTGAGTATTTTCTAGAGTCGAGACATGTGCCAGTATCACGGGGAATCGTCGGCTTCACGATCTATAAGTATTTGGATTTTTGAATTTCATTGCCGTTCTAAGTTGATATGTTTTGAGATTCAGCAGATATTATACATTACGGTATAAGGTGATAGATTTGGGACAGGATTGATGATCTTGAGAAACTATGATTTTGGAAATCAGTATGTTAGGTAGATGTTGGAACGGAATTGTACATTTCGGAGAAGGTTGTGGATGGTTGAGAAAAACATGTAGTCATGATAGATCATTTTCTGATACATGAAACCGCTTTTGAAGATTTGAAAATGATACTTTTCAAAATGAATGTCTTACGGATGTTTTACGGAAAATGATTTTGGGCCGAGACCCAATCGATTTTGAAATGGTTTTATAACTCAGGACTTGGGGTCTGAAAAGAGTTTTCTACTTTTTAAACTTCTTGTAATGCGGAACAAGATACGAGCTGAGACCCTAATGTTTCAAAAGAAAGCTTTTTTGTTTTCTAAAACTCCCGAGATTTGTAAAACTCTTTATCAATCGTTTATTTATTTTGTTCCTACCTTTTGAGGTTTTTGGTTTACTTGTTCAAATGGAACTTCTCGAGAAGTCTTTCGTTGTGTTTGATTTATTGATTTGTTTCAATGTTTTGTCATATCATATTTGAGGTGATCCAGGATAGATTAAGGATTTACGTTGCGAGTAGTATGTGGAGAGGAGTTTTTATCAGAGTCTATATATTTGAGATTTTGGAACTCTATCGTGTGGTTTTCTGATGGAATATCAGTGGATATTGGTGACGAGACGAAGTGGTATACAGGAGTATGGATATGCACAAGCATTTGCATAAATTCCATTTTATTTAATCATGTCTATTCGAAAAGAATTTTTATCGAGAACTTGGCAGCAGCGAGCCGATTTAATTTTTAAAAATTGATTTCGTGGTCTTACGAAAATTTATGTTTTGAGTTTTCAAACTCTTGAAAGAACTTTCGAAAATTGTCTTCGTGACAAGAATATATGATTTCAAACTGGTTTTGAAAATGTGATTGATGTACATACGCATTTAGTGCATCGGGCATATCATATCGATGGTACAAGGAAAAGAGATTAGAAGTTTAGTATGGTAGATGGGTTATGCAAGGATGATCGGTTGATTGATCAGATAAGAGAAATATACTGCGTGTTGTAGATTCATGTGCAGGATGTAATTTTGGAACTTTAGACTTTGTAAAACCGGGACATATGTGCTATGTGAGTCCATTGGTGCGGTAGTAGCGCAATCTTACCATAGTGATCTTTGAATGATTTCTTTGTAAGTGTAAATTTGGGGATGGTGACCCCATGCTGGTTGTTTTGGATATTGAGTGGTCGTTCCCACTCCTTGTATGAATTGGTATGTTCGTCGATTTGCGATTCGTTGTTCGTATGCCGAGGGAAATGTTCGCCAGTTGGGTATGTTTATTGAGATCTACTGTACGTGATTGATTTGTCGTTTTGAGAATGTTATTCTTTCGTATATCTGTTTCTGTGGTTCTGTGTTGATCGTGTTGGAGTTTACCGTGTGAAGGTATTCTCGATTTTCGATGATCGTTCGTTGGTAATATTGGAGTTTATCACGTTGATGATATTCTCGATTGTGTTTTGACCTCTGGTTGGTCATATTGGAATTTATCATGTCGATGATAAATTCGGTTGATTGTTGATCATTGTTGGTGATCATCTGAGCGTTCGGATTTTGTTTTCGTGTCGTTGTTTTGGGCAGTTGTTTTGCAGATGTATTGTGTATTATTCGTCTTATCGGAATTGGGACTTGATTATGTAATCAGGCGGACAGGATTTGATTCGGGCAGATTGTTTCATCCGAAGATGATATATTTTGTTGAGACTCAGGGAATTGTGATTGTAAGCGTATTGAGACTGTACAGTGAGATCGCTTGCTAGTATCTCATGAGATCGTCGACCTGCGTATTTGTAAGTATGCTCGTTTGGTTATTCGGTGATGACGGTAATTCATCGTTGTCGTGATGGTTTTGGGATGTTTTGGGTTGAAAGGTATGTTTGTTTGTTTTATGACGGATTGCAAGTTTCGAGGACGAAACTTATTTTAAGTGGTGTAGAATGTAATATCCGTAATTTCTACTACTGTTGTTTGATATTATTTTATCCGAGTTATATTGTACAGCGTGGAATCTGTACAATAGGGATAAAATAAATAAAGGACTGAGATGTCAGTATCAGTATAATTGTTGTATCTGGTCGACAGTTACATTTGAGGATATCGTGTATCAGGTTATTGTACTTTCGATACAGAGTATATCGTATAAGAATATTATTGGATTCAGTATTTGTGTTCAGTGTGTCTCATGTTCGTTTTTGGTACGTCAAGATGTTGGACAGAAATTGCGGAAAATGGCTAAGTGTTCATTAGCGCACGCCGCCATCGGGTGTAGCGCACGCTACGGAGTATTGATAGCGTATGCTAAGAGGTTCGGTAACGTACGCTAAGGAGGACCCCTAACGTACGTAACGACTTGCTGGGTTAGTTCCGGAAGGTGGCCGACAGGTAGGCCCAGGTTGATTTTTATATTTAGTTAGCGCACGCTAACGTATGTTGATTAGCGCACGCTAACATCAGATCGCCAATAATAGAATCTTAGCTTTCGGCGGGTGGACCCGGCCACTTGCGACGCGTGTCCAGATAAGGTCAGCGGGTGTTTGTCATGTAGGGCTAGCGCACGCTAAACCGTATGGTTAGCGCACGCTAATTCCAGATCGGTCAAAGGAATCCCAATAATTGCGGATGCTTTCGGCATGTGGGGGCACGAGTGGTAGGTGTGTACTGTAGCAAGTCAACTTCGGATAGCGCACACTAAGGCAAATGACTTGCGTACGCTAAGCAGGATGTTTTACGTACGTTAATGCATGGGCATTACGTACGTAAGCTAGTTTACGAAGCGAGGCAGTAGCCTCTGGGCTTCGATAGCGCACGCTAACAAAGTCAGTTAGCGCACGTTAAGGCGGTAGCACACGCTAAACATGAGATGTTAGCGCACGCTAATAATGAATATTATAAAAGGGGACAGAAGGGTGCTGAGAAGCATTTCGTCATTTTTTCTTCTTTCAGTCGAGGGAGAGAGAGAGAGTTGGGATATATTTGAGGTTCCCAAACACTGTATAATGATAATCTTTAACAACATTAGATTGAGAGCTTGGATTCAAGCCTTGTTCTTCAAGTTGTTCATGATTCTTTGGATGGAGTTCTAGTGTTCTTATTTTTGGTTCGTCTAAACCAGGTAATCTTCGTATTCCTTTGTTAATTGTTCGTTTTTCTTGGATGATTTCTTGTAAGGAGCATGTTGGATAATCATATGATGATGTTATATGAGATTCAATGGAATTTTGATAAGAGTTTCGGATGTTAGTTAAGATTCCTCATACCATAAGGATGTTGATTCATTTAACCCGATCTAAGAAGGATTTCTGAATCTTGGTAATTATATTGGTCGATTTAGATGAGATGAATCATGATACTAGGTTGAATTCCAGATTTAGAATGATACGATCCTTGTTATCGAGTAAGTTTGATTGTTGATGTTGTTATTGATATGTGGACATTGACATGATCATTGTGATAATTATGGGGTCGTTTATCTTCAAGAGATATGGAGATTTATGTCTCCCTTCATTCAGATTCGTAGTCGCAAGATGTGAGTCGATCTTTGGAATGCATGTAACTGCACGTCATTAGCGCACGCTAAGCCTACTGGCTAGCGCACGCTATCGGGAACAACTTAGCGCACGCTACGGTAAGAGATTAACGTGCGCTAAGTCAACAGGCAGGGTAATATATTCTGTTTCGGTTATGAATTCGTGATGGTTTGATTTGGTTTGTTCTGACTGCGTTTATTCGAGGTTGTGTTGAACCGTTGAGTTCGATTGGTTAGTTTTGTCGGTTGTTGATTGTTATCGGATGTATGTTATTTGATTACTTCGATAGGTTGAGATTATTGATCGGCGATTATAACCGGATGTTACGGTCGTGTTCGAGCGTGTTCGTGAATTGCATGGTCAGGGCCGAGGAACTCGTAGACGAAGGCATTGTGACTGGTAGCGGCTTCATCATCATCGTATCGGTATCGAGGCAAGTTATTACTTGCTCAGTTATAATATTTAATGAATGGTTTCAGTTTCATTTCGTTTATAATGCATATAGCGATGATTATTATTGTGAACTCTGGGTATTCGGATCGCATATCGTTCTTTCGATTCTGGGAGGTAAATCATAATGTATATGCTTTATCTCAGTTATTGGTATGTTTGAGTATCGAGGTTACATTATGGTAAAGACGAGGATATGAGTATCTATAGTTCATTGTACGTTTGGATCACCGAGCATTGAGGATAATCGCCGGTGATGATTGGACATCGAGGTTGCTCCCGAAGGACTCGGGGCAAGTATTCCATATTGATTATGGTTTAATGTTATTTATTTTGGTCTCGTACATTTTCTTTCATGTTGTTGAACATTAAGTCGTCCTAGTAAATTGTCATGTTGTCGTGCATGTTATGTTGTTCATGTTGATGAACGTGTTGATTTGCATATGTGTATGCATATTGTGTTGTTTATGTTGTGTAAATAATCCGATGGGATTATGAGGATCTATGCTGAGGGCGCTGGATCGAATGTCCATCATGCGTTGGTTCGACGGGATCATCATGAGGATCTATGCTGAGGGCGCTGGATCGTTGGACAGGTTTTCCACCATGCGTTGGTTCGACGGGATCATCATGGGGATCTATGCTGAGGGCGCTGGATCGTTGGATTACCAGTTTTGTGTTGATGGAATCTTGTGAATTCGCATCATTGATTTTATCATGTGTTGTTGTTCATATGTGTATTGTTGGTTATCCACCTTATGATGATCTGATAGGATCATCAAGGGGATCTATGCTGAGGGCGCTGGATCGTTGGATTTCCATTGAGTATACATGATTGTTATTGTTGTGATCATATTGACGCGGTCATATGAGTATGTATTTGTAGGTCTTGTGTTAGGACCGTGTCCGTATTGCATTGTTCTGTTCTCGGATTAGACTGATATGATTGTCGTGGCACTTCATATCTCAAGGTATGTCCCATATTTTCCTTTGGTATTTGTCCTTGATGGACAATCGGTTATCATATTGGGATTTGATGATATTATTCGATGGATCGTATTGGTCAGAAATGGTATATTTCCGTATCGTGAGTTGGTTATGATAGTTTGAGAATCTTGAGTATTGTTTGAGGTACAATACATATATTATGTTCGAGTTTATTGGTTAATCGAGTACAGGATGTGAAATGTGATAATGGTTATTCTGATGAGAATTACTTGAGTAAGTAAGGTTATGGCGGTAAGATTACGTTGGTCGTATTCTTACTTTGTATCCTCATTGGTATGTAATTATTAGTGTGATGTGACGGTTATCATTGTTGGATATTATGGCTGACCCCGTCGTGGGATTTATTTTTAGGTTCTTGGAGTATCGAGCTTGTAGCGGTCGTTAAGAGATGAGCTTCCCGGAGGATACTGGCTATGACATGTTTTGTGTATTGAGTTTCTTGATTGGTTCTCGTGTTCCACTGCTAGAGTATCTTTATGGTTGGTCTTTTTCCGCTGCGTGAGTATTCTGAAATGCTCTTTTGGTATCTGGTAACTGAGGTTACTTTGGAAATCATTTTCTAAACTTTTGAGTGTCGGCAGTTTGGCCTTGCGATTTCAAATGAGTTTTTACGACGGTTTTCGATAAATGGATTTTATAAGTCTTTGTGAATTTTTAAAGATAGTACCGTCATTCGCCTCTTGGGCATTTGTTAATGTTTGCGAAAATTCTTTTAGCCTTGTGGGTTCCATCTCGGGGCCCACGGTGCTGTAATATTTCCGGTTAAATCTGGGGGTGTTACACAAAGGACCCGTCGGTCCGTCCCAGAGTGGTTAACTCATAGGATCCGTGGAATCGCACTAGAGGCTACGAAACCCTCAGAGGACCCATCGGCCCGTCTAAGAGTGGATATAAACAAACATGCCATTCATATATCTTACTTTCAAAGTCGAGAACGTACAATCATAAATATATACTTGCCTTTGAGACATCGAGAAATCAAACGGAAAAGAGTATGAGTTCGGTAGGTCCAAGAACGCACTTCTGGTACCTAAACGATTCGCAAAGGGTATGATAATTAATAATCCATACTCATAACTCATGAAGAAACTCCCGAAACCCGTCTACGATTCACGAAAATACAAGGATAAACAACTAGAGGTTGGAAAATCACCCAAGCCCTCACTAGTCCAAACACAGCACAAACCAATCCATAAAATCGTAGGAAAAGCATGTATACGGGGTAGTTACATCATAATCTCAAGGTTCTCAAGCTCCAAAATGGATAAATCGGATAAATCTAAGAAAAAACCCCAAAATTCCCAAAATTAAGGTTCTAAGGATTTTTACCTTGATTTGGAAGATGGAATGGATTAGAGGTTGTGAAATCCTTGTTCTCCATCCAAAGATGTTGATATCTGAAGAAAAATCGCCCCCGAACTCTCCGAATCGCCAAAACCCGCCGCTCTCGATCGGTAATGTGATGAGGATGAAAAAAATGACGAAATGGAAGTCAACTATCCAATATATACTTGCCCAGTCTTGTAACACCCATATTTTTATTTTCTCGGTATTTTCACTTTTTGGTGTACTTCTCGTTTTTAGCGACACTCGTGTAACCGTATTAGTTTTGAGAATAATTGTTTCGAGACTTTTTGTCATCTAGTTCTACGTTATTGGTTCTTCCGTCGCTTATCGATCTGATTTCCGTAAGTGTTGTTCGGAACTGTCGTTTCGGGGTTGCCGTGGGTCCATTCTATGTTATGATGCGTTTTGAGATGTTCCGTTTGATGCTTCGTTCATGTTTCGGTGTTTCGGACCGTTGTCACCCTGTGCCTAACGCGCGCTAATGTTACTTTATAGTGCGTGCTAATCATCATTCAGTAGCACACGCTATGCTTGTTTTGTAGCGCGCGCTAGCGAGTCTGTCCAGTACTGGACAGTCTGCTTCTGGACTCGGCTGATGTCCAGGTAGCGCACACTATGGCCGATAGCGCGCGCTACCGAGAGGCTATTAGCGCACGCTACGTTTCGAGTAGCGCACGCTAACGGTCCAGTAATCTGGTTACTGGATTGGGATGTTAACTTCTGGACTGGAGTTTTGTCCCGTTAGCGCATGCTAACTTCTGAGGGTTAGCGCGCACTAACACTCCCTGGCTATATAAACCAGGGAGTTGACCGAGAGGAACGTCTTTTTTTTCATTTCTTCTTCCTCTCCGCGGCTTAGGCGATTTGGGCAATTTTCTTGGCGATTTCTTCCTCCAATAATCTCAACCATCATCTTCTTTGAGTTTTTGGTGTATAATAACAACATCAACGCGAATCTTTCATCCTAATCCAAGGTAAATCTCTTAGAACCCTACTTTTGGATGATTTGGGGGTTTTGGGATTTTCGTCCGATTCGTCCCGTTTTGTTGGTTAATCCATGATGAATATGATTAATCTTGTTGATATCATTAGTTTTCCTACGGATTCATGGTATATTTTCATGGTTTTGCGGAATCGAGAGGGTTTGGTTGTGGTCCACCCTCGTTGTTGTTTATATACAAATATACATGAATCGTAGGCGGGTTTTCGGGTGTATTCCATTCCCGTATTTGTTTAGAAATCATTTTGATTGTATTCTTCAAATCATTAGGTTCGGTGTCGTTGGTTCCTAGCATTCGTCGGTGACTTTCCTTTCCGTTCGTTGCGTCGTCAATTATTCAAGGCAAGTGTCTTTGGAAACCTTTCTGCTTAACGTGAAATGATAATGTATATTGTGTGTGCTTTACTCACCTCGGGAGGGTCCGATGGGGCCTCGAGGGAATCTATGGCTTCGTCCTGGATTCATGAGTTTGTTTTGCGGCCAGCCCAGGAGGGTCCTTAGAGGCCTCGGGTGGGATTCGTGGCTTCGTCCCGGTCCTAGGTGACGTGTGTGCTTGATTTGTTTTATGAATATGGCCAGCGCGGGAGGGTCTTTAGAAGCCTCGGGTGGGATTCGTGGCTTCGTCCCGGTCCTAGGCAAATTGTTTGAATGTTTGTTTCCGGAAAAGACATGTCTGGTTTTGGTTTTCGAAATGACTTTGGTGCATGTGCTATAAAATGTGTAAGCGATTGGTTTGCCTTGATTACTTGTACTAGCGTAATTGTTAACCCTTTTGGGGACCCGTCGTGGGGAAATTCTTGTTATGAATTTCAGGTTATGATCATCTGGACGAGGAGCACTGGGACAATACGAGGATGCTGGCCATGGTTGTTGACATGTGCATTGAGTCTTTTTATTTCCGTTGTTTCCCATCGATATGGTTGTTGTCTACTTTTGAAACGTATAGATTGTACTCGCGAGTACTTAGGCTTTTCTCTTCGGATTATGTTTTGTATTCGTGGAAGTTATTTATGTTTGCCATTGTTGATTATTCCGTCGGTTGTACCGGGCATGTTATTTGATTTTTCAACTGGATAATGTGTGTTTCTACTGTGGTAAGTTGTGTCTAGCCTGGTGGGTCCCATGTAGGGGTCCACAGCACTGTAATACACCTCGAATATCTCGGGGGTGTTACAGAAAATGGTATCGGAGCACTAGGTTTATGGATACCTAGGCTTGTCGGTTATTTGGGTCTAGTTGTGTTTTGTTCTGCACATTGTCACACTGCTGCCAGCATCTCAGTACTTCCAGTGTTCGTAAGTTTTCTTACTCGATTCTTTGTTTTCTCTTATCGTATTTCCATTTCTTGAACTGTGGTTATTTTCCTTCTTTTACTTATCATCGAGTTTCTTTTTTTTGCCACCTCTTAACACCAGCATGGATGCTGGAAGGGGCCATGGTCGTGGCCGTGGACGCGGCCGGGGATGTGGGGCAGTCGGTGGGGCGGCCACGTCGCATTCTTCGGGAGCCGGCAGTACTGGTGACCGTCACAGTCATGCTTCTTCTCAAGAGCACGCCGACCTTGGTATTGCGGCCGTTATGCAGCAAATGGTAAACCAAATGGCGGCAATAGCTCAGGTGGTTCAGAACCCGGATTCGGCCCATGCTAATCGGGGCGGAGCAGACCGTTGGCTCCAAGATGTCATCAAGATGCATCCTCCTCAGTTTTCGGGAGCATCAGACCCGATCGGCTGGGAGGGGTGGATCAAGGAGATATCCAAGGTCTTCATTGCCACCAACTGTCCCGAGGACCGTAAGGTCCCTATTGCCCAGTACTTTCTCACTGGGGACGCTACGGATTGGTGGGAGGCCATTGGGCCCAAAGACCATGTTGCTTCATGGGCCGAATTTCAAGAATTGATGGAGACTGAATATTGCCCGTGGCCGGTTAGACAGGCTTGAGTCCATGCTTTCTATGATGCTCAACCACGGGATATTCCTGTATCCCAAGCTATTGCCGATTTCAACAAGGAGTTGGGCTATGTGAAGACTCAAGTTGTCGAGGAGAGCGACAAAACTTTCCATTTTTCCAGGCGGATGAAATCGTCAATTCGAGACTACATGTCTGGGCTCGTCTGTACTACTTTGAAGGATTATCAGAGCTGAGCTCTTGCCTATGATATGTCGGTAACAGCCAGTGCGGCGGTTCGAGAGAGTAAGAAGCAGAAATCCGCTGGGAATTCTCGGGTTACAAGGGTGGAAGTCAGCAAAAATCTCAATCTGCAAATATTTCTACGGGCGGTTCGGCTCGTTTCTCTGGGATTTTTTGAGGTGCCGCCGGAACCTCCATTCGTGATCCCACATGATTTAACTGTGGCCAGTCGGGCCATAGGAACCGGGAGTGTCCTCGTCCGCTTTTGACTTGTCATACTTGTGGTCAGTCGGGCCACAAGGCCTCTTTTGTGAACAGATCAGACAGTTTCGCGGCGCCCGTTCTTCTCACCCAGCACCTATGGAGCCGAGTGTGAACCAGGGCTCGTTTGCTCCGTAGCCTCCACTGAGTGCCGATCGAGGTAGAGGTCGGGGTCAGCCCGCTAGGGGAAGAGCTTCCAGTGTCGGCTCTGCCCAGCCGCGTATCTATGAGATGAGGAGGGCCGATGATCCAGCGGCCACTGTGGCGACAGGTACCGTTCATATCCATTCTCATCCTGTCAGTGTGCTTTTCGATTCTGGTGCTACACATTCGTTCATATCGCTGGAGTGTGTGCGCCGTTTGAGTCTCGACTATTTGTCGCCTTGCGAGTCTTTCATCATTAAACTTCCTAGCGGTGATAGAATTATCGGTGATCGAGAGGTCCGGGACTGTTATGTGTTTATTTGTGAGAGAGTTTGGCTCTATAATCTTATTGTCGTTAATATTGAGGGTGAGGATTTGATTCTCGGGGATGATTGGCTCGAGCGGCATAGCGCAATCATGAACTACCGCACGAGAATCATCACTATGTTAGCCGAGGACGGCACCGAGCACTCTTTCGCGGGGTGGAAGAGGGGAAACCAAAATTTCGTTATTAACGCCTTGAAGGCGATGAGGCTCCTACGAAAGGGGTGTACTGGTTATTGGTTCTATGCCTTAAAGGCGGAGGATGGTGTATTCGAGTTTTCGTCGATTCTAGTCGTTAGTGAGTTTCCTGATGTATTCCGTGACGAGTTACCGGGATTGCCACCGGATCGTGAGGTCGAGTTTGCTATAGAGTTAGAGCCGGGCGTGGATCCGATTTCGAAGGCGCCATATCGCATGGCACCTTCAGAGATGTCCGAGCTGAAGAAGCAGTTGAGTGAGCTTCTTGAGTCAGGGTATGTTCGACCGAGCGCCTCGCCTTGGGGCGCACCGGTCCTGTTTGTGCGGAAGAAGGATGGTTCACTGCGTTTGTTAATCGACTATCGCGAACTAAACAAGGTGACCATCAAGAACAAGTATCCCTTGCCGAGTATTGATGACTTATTCGATTAGTTGCAGGGAGCCGCGGTATTCTCGAAGATTGATCTGAGATCGGGGTACTATCAGCTCCGGGTGAGGGAGTCCAATGTGCCGAAAACAGCTTTTCGGACGAGATACGGACATTATGAGTTTGTAGTTATGCCTTTCGGGTTAACTAATGCGTCAGCGGTGTTCATGCAGTTGATGAACAAAGTCTTTATCGAGTATTTGGATAAGTGTGTCGTCTGTTGGGATTCGGTGCCTAAAACGAAGGCCCAGCAGAAGCGGTAAAATGAAAATTAGATCCGAATCCCTACGAGGATCGATCGAGCTACGCATATACGAATATAAAATAAACAAAGGAAGATTCGAAATCATACCCTTGTCGTCCGTTGATTATATGGAGTTCCTTCTCTTGAGCTATTCCCCAAACGATCCAAAGTGCTCCAAGCCCTTGGATGATCCAACGCCGAAAAAACCGCGCCTCTACTTGCCACGCGTCGGAGAAACGAACGGAATGACAACACTCGATTAACCTCTAAGGTTACGGATAGAATCAAGTGATGAAGCTTTGATTATAACACTCTAAGTGTTTTAATTTATATCTCTCAATATATCTTGAATTTTCTCCAAGAGAACTCAAGAATAAAATGAAGAAGATGATGAAGACTTGAGAAGAATAATATTCTCTCTCTCTTTTCTTTCCTCACTGCTGGAATGGTCACGTATGGAATGGTGTGTAAAAAGAGAAAGTCTTCACCTTTTATACAACACCAACCACCATGATAAGATATCCCTTTGATATCTTGTCCCATCATATCTTGATATACATTATTAAAATGATGACCAAAGACCAAGAGGGAGTTGGTGAGGGGGGGCGACCATCTAGAAGGAGCCGGGCGAGTTCGGTCCGTTTCGGACTCCCGTGAGTCCAAACAGATAAAATCCGATTCCGTTCCGATGTATTTATATCGATTAATTAATCCAATTAATTAATAATATCAAATACATAATGACATAATTAATTTCTCCAAGAAATAATTATATTCATGAATTAAATTAATCACCCGGTAATTTATTTAATTCATTAGGCCGTAAATTAATTTATCCAATAAATCAATTTAGACATCCAATGTCTCAAATTAGATATCCAATATCTAATATTCAAACGAGAGAATTAGCTCGATTCATTCCGTCGTCAATCCTATTGCGCGACTCGGTAGGTTCGTCTCAGTCAGCAATGGGAGGAACCAAAGAGTAGTAGCACCACCTAGCCAGCCTGGCGGCCTACACTGTACCCCAACTGAGAACGAATGATTGGGATCATTCAAGAACCATTCTGTCGTGAATACCAGTATACGTATAAACCCTTCTTTCAAATGTCCTAATCAAGTTGTAGGGTCACGGTCAGTCAAACCCTATCTGTTACTTGATGCTATGCATGCGTTAATGCAAATCGAGATCATCAAGCGCTCGTGTATCCAATACAACTAGCTCCAATGCTTTGGCCAAAGACTTATGATCTCATCTGCCAATAACCACATAGGACATATAACCCGTTCACTAACAGGAGAAAGAATTCTATCTTGGTATTGAAGAGGACACGCTACTTGCCCGTCCAAGATGCACGTCGAGGTTGACCCCGCCTTAGGTTTACGGTCGAACTACTCTAATGAAAATCTTGACGTCACAAGCACATCCCTACTAAATCCTCAAGTCGAAGGTTCACGAATACCTATCACAACCTTTCGATTCCGTCATTGACTGTCCCGGAGTAAAATCCGTGTGACGAATCGAGGGTGAGTCGGTTCGAGTATACTAATCCAATTAGCATACCTATAACGTGTTCTCCCACTAACCATTAGCGTTCGACAGGCACTCCATGTCAAAGAATACGTCATACAAGTCTTCACATAAACTTAATGCCCAGTCAAGTTTCATCGACTTGCGAACGATTAAGTATTTGAGCTATAAACCTTTCCAGTGCCGACCTCCTTATCCAATAAGGAGTGGAACGTTTTGCTCTCAAATACATGGACTAGTTTCTATACGTATATTTACGAGTTAGGAACGCCAGTAACTACCAGTAAATAAAGAAACAATCATTGCCTTATATTAATGATTTACATAATTACAAGTACAATGCCCTCACTCAATATCCTCTGAGTGGCATTCGAGGGCATACTCCCAACAATCTCCCACTTTCACTCAATGCCACACACTATGGTATCTAGTACCCATGTTCTCCAAATGACGCTCTAAGCTAATCTTAGAAAGTGGCTTGGTCAGTGGATCAGCAACGTAGTCGGCTGACTCTACTCTATACAACACAATGTATCTCTTTGCGAACAAATTCTCTCACGAGATGATACTCTCTCTCAATATATTTGGTACTATTGTGAAACCTCGGCTCCTAGGCCTGTGCTACTGCTCTGGCAGCGCAACACAAGGTATCATGTGAAGTTTACCCAGTAACTTCTAAATTCTTCCTTTGGAGGCCTCCGAGGCCGCTTTATACTCAGCCTAACAGGTGGAATTAGCAGTCGCGTTATACTTGGCACTATGTCATGATAATGCTCCTCCATTAAGAGTAAATGTAGCAGAAGTAGACACATAATCGTCTTTCTGTCCTTGGAAGTCCAATACAGTGAATCCCATCACATTCAGTTCTCCACCGCCATATATAAGAACCAGATCTCTAGTCCTTCTAAAGTACTTGAGAACGTTCTTTACGGTAGTCCAATGTTCCCTACCTGGATTTGCCTAAAACCTACTCACCACGCTTCAGCATGCGCAATGTCAGGTCTCGTACACAATATAGCATACATAAGGCTACCCACGGCCGAAGCATATGGTATATTACTCATTTCTTTCTGTTGTTCCTCACTTTGAGGACACATCTTCAAGGAGAATTTTATTCCATGTCGCATCGGTAGGAACCCTATTTTAGAATCATCCATCTTAAATCGCTTTAAGATTTTATCTATATAGAGGGCTTGGGAAAGACCTATTGTTCTATTCGCTCTATCCCGGTAGAGTCGAATACCAAGAATATATGTAGCTTCTCCCAAGTCTTTCATGGAGAAATTACTCGAAATCCAAGCTTTCACAGAACTGAGCATTCCCACATCATTTCCTATTAGTAGAATGTCATCTACATATAGTACTAAGAATGCGATCTTGCTCGCACTAACCCTCACAAGGTTCCTCTTCGTTTTGCATGAAGTCAAACTCTTTGACTGCCTCGTCAAAACGAAGGTCCCAACTACATGAATCTTGCTACAGTCTATTTCATGGAGTCTACATCCACCATTGCTAGGTCATTTGGTCGCGGTTCGGTCTCTTGTTTATCACATGGAACCTCGTAGAAACCCAGTTCCTCCAAGTGCATAAAACTATACCTCTCAGGTAATTGAGACACCCTACTAGACCTACAAGGTGGTTGTACTTATGTTTACAGAAGGTTCGGTTCCAAATTCTTGCACAGGTGTCTCCTGAGGAGTTTCATTGTATTCTTCCAAAGAAATATTTCTACCTGTTCCGTCTTCCTGAATGAACTCATCTTCCAGGAAGTGTGCATGCAAAGCAACAACGATCTTTCGATCTTTGGGTATGTAGAATAGATAACCCATCGTCCCAGACGGGAATCTAATGAAACGTCCCTTAGCAGACCTAGCTTCCAACTTCTCAACCTTAGTCTTCTTGACATAGGCGGGACATCCCCAAATCCTAATATGATTAAGACTTGGTTTCCTGCCCTCTCACATCTCATGTGGAGTTTTAGGAATGGATTTGGAAGGACAGCTATTCAAGATGTAAGCAGCATTCAGGAGTGCATACCCCCACAGCTAAATCGGTAAGTCAGTATAGCCCAGCATGGAACGGACCATGTTCAACAAGGTCCAGTTCCTTCTTTCTGACACACCATTTAACTGAGGAGTACCTGGAGGTGTTAGTTGTGAAACTATTCCATGTTCCTTAAGGAACTCGTCAAACTCCGTAATCATATACTCGCCACCTCGGTCCGACCGAAGTGCTTTGATATGATTACCAGTTTGTTTCTCGACTAGGGCCTTGAATTCCTGGAATTTCTCAAAGGCCTCGGATTTATGTTTCATTAAGTATACATAACCATACCTAGTATGATCATCTGTAAACGTAATGAAATATTGATATCCATCACGTGCTGCTTCCAAAGCACCACATGCGTCGGTATGGATTAATCCCAGTTTATCATCGGCTCTTTCAAAAGTCCCTGTGAAGGGGGACTTAGTCATTTTGCCTTTAAGGCAAGATTCACAAGTAGGAAAGGGATCCGATCCCAATGGACCCATAAGTCCATCTTTTTCCATCTTGTAAACCTTGGTCTGACCAACATGACCAAGTCTAAGATGCCATTTCAAAACTTGATTGGTTTCATCCCTACCACATTTTCTAGTCATATTATTCACAACTACTTTGTTGCTGAGATTTAGATGATACAATCCATTCAACAATGTAGCAGTACCTACTAGTTTATTTCTAAAATAAATTTTGCAGGAACCATCACCAATGAAAAATGAAAAGCCTTTTCGGTCCATGACCGGAATGGATACAATGTTTTTGTGCCCCTTGGGCAAAACAAGTACATCTTCTAAAGTCAAACCAAAGGCGGATTCTAAACCCAAAAGAAGTGATCCTATATCGGTCGCCTCGACACTATGCCTGCTTCCAACTGTGATCATAACTTCTCCAGCTCCAAGCCTCCTACTTTGTTCCAGATCCTGATTCACGGTACAAATATGAGAACTAGCACCAAAATCCAGTATACAGGAAATAGAAAATACAGTAGCAGAACAATTTGTTTCCAAAACTAAAAGTTCTGTACCTGAAGTGCCATGAAGAATCGGACAGTCTCTAGCCCAGTGGCCCAGCTCACCGCACTTGAGACAAGCATCCTTCTTCTTCTTGTTCTTCGGAACCATCGGGGCCTTGCCCTTTCCTTTAAGGTTCTTAACTTGTGGTCCTGTTTTCTTCTTGGTATTTTTCTTCTTATTCTTAGACCTCCGAGGTCCAGAAGAAATCACAAGAGCAGACTCCTTCATCCTCGGAGTCTTCATCTGAGACCGAGCGGTCACAAGTTTGTTTATTAGCCCAGCTAAATTACATGCAATCTCATTGCAGTTGAAGTTCATAACAAACTGTGAGAAGGATTCAGGGAGAGACTGTAGGATAAGGTCGGTTTGGAGAGAAGTATCCATTTTAAAATCAAGAGCCTCCAATCTCTCGATCATGGATATCATTTTGAGGACGTGTTCCCCAACTTTCTCACCTTCCTTCATCCTTGCACCGAACAGTTGCTTGGATATCTCATATCTAGCAGTTCTACTATGCTCACCATAAAGCTCGGTTAAGTGAGATAGAATCTGCCTAGCAGGAGTCATTTTCTCATGAACTCTCTGAAGCTCATTAGACATGGAAGACATCATATAAGCACGGACTTTTACGTCATCCTTAACCCACTTTTCGTGGTTTTCAATCTCTTCCTGATTGGCTCGGGTCCGCACAGGAGGCACCGAAATGTCCGTCTCCAAGACGTATCCCAGTGCCTCTATACTGAGGACAATCATCAGATTGCGGAGCCAATCCACAAAGCTAGGTCCCATTAAGGTGTTCTTCTCGAGTAGAATTTCGAGTGGATTCATGGTCATATTGAGAGTTATGTCTGCATTAAGTATAACAGATTAATTAGTGACTTGTTATATCATGATCTGAGTATAGAATTAAGGTCTTTTCTATTCTTGTTACCGAGTTCCCACTATTTTTATCGGAACAACACACTCCCATGTGAAATCCGGAAGTATCGTCTCTCTACTTCATAGTGGTGATCGAGTTCTTTATAAATCTTAATAGAGAGCAACCGAACAGGTTTCTAGTCTATTAATTTTCATAAAGTGGTGTCCAACACCAACCCATCTAATAGATGATTCGATCATCTTTTTCCCCTTGTTCACTCCCCTCAACCTATACGGTTTCTATGGTTCGTGAACAAGTTAAGTTTATACCATCGACGCAAATCAGTTTCACAATTGAATCTTATCCGGCAACCTATCAGGTTTCTAGGGATAAAATTTGCTTCAACCGAAGGCATCCAATGCGCTGCCGGTAATTTATCCGTCCTCCCCGAACAACTACCCCGATAACTCGGAAGCATAGCACATCCGGTTTGAATTTCAATTTCCCGAAAGCTCGATGGAGGGAAGGAAAACCTTGAAACCTTATAAACTTAATAATTTGTTGTGGGAGAATTTTCGCGATTAATGTTACACTTTGCACATTAATCATTTTAGCGTGTTTGTGGCATTCATACAATATGAAACAACCATTCACAACCTAGTTGCTACCAACATGTGGTTTATGGACCGTTCCTAGAAAACAAAAACTCCGTAATCTAATTACAAGTCTTCGTCTTGAATCTTCATCTTCTCGAAACGGATCTTCCTCCGGTCTTCGTCATTACATAAAAATTTTACATTGAAAAATTGCATCCTAGATACAAATATTTTTAGTAAAATAAATAGGCTCAAAACGGCCTTTACAACCCAATCGAATAAAACGAACGATTCAAACTAAGTCCATGAACCACATCCCCATTCAAAAGCATTCATCCAATAAATACTCAATAAATGGATAGCGAGAAGATTTCATATGATCCAATCAATAATCAACAATAAATAGAATTGATCCAATCAATTCAAGACAATATAATTTTCGTCCGTAGTGTACCCTTAAAATATTTTCTTTGAATTTTCCTTCATTAAAAATTCCAAATTAATGATTTTAATACAGGAAAATTCAATAATCGAAAATATCTCAAAACGAGACCCGGTGCGATACTGAAACCGCCAAGAAGACCAAGCACTCCCGCCTGACACTTACAGGCCACGCCCGACAGCCTACAGAACGCGCCCGGCTCCAGACAGGAAAGGGGGGCCGACCATGCCCGGACATGCCCGGCAGGATACAACAAGCGCTCGGCCGGATCCAGCGAGCACTCGGCTGGATACAGCAACGCGCTCGGCAGGATACAGCAAGCGCTCGGCAGGATCCAGAGAGCACTCGGCTCGATACAACAAGTGTCCGGCATTGACTCGGCAGAATACAACAAGCGTCCGGCCACGGTCCGGACATGCTCAGCCGGATCCAGCGAGCACTCGGCTCGTCTGACAAGTGTCCGGATCGACTCATTGAATACAAGAATCGTCCGCCACGGTCCGACATGCTCGCCCTCGGGCACTGTATGGAAAATGGTCCAACGATTCGATACAACTCATTTTCGGGCAGATTTCTAAGATCTTGTTATTCCTGATCTGATTATTATTAATATAAATCATATTTCCAAGAAAAATCTGATTTATACCATAACATAAAATCACGGAAAAACGACACTACGACGAACAATAAAATATCTACGATTATCAAAGTGATTCTAAATCACAAACTAAGCATTCCAAATGCTAAATATCGTATATACGATCGCAAGATCTCTCTCCGATACCACTGTTGGGATTCGGTGCCTAAAAATAAGGCCCGGTGGAAGCGGTAAAACGAAAATTAATTCAATCCGAATCCCTACGAGGATCGATCGAGCTACGCATATACGAATATAAAATAAACAAAGGAAGATTCGAAATCATACCCTTGTCGTCCGTTGATTATATGGAGTTCCTTCTCTTGAGCTATTCCCCAAACGATCCAAAGTGATCCAAGCCCTTGGATGATCCAACGCCAAAAAAACAGCGTCTCTACTTGTCACGCACCGGAGAAACGAACGGAATGACAACACTCGATTAACCTCAAAGGTTACGGCTAGAATTAAGTGATGAAGCTTTGATTATAACACTCTAAGTGTTTTAATTTATATCTCTCAATATATCTTGAATTTTCTCCAAGAGAACTCAAGAATAAAATGAAGAAGATGATGAAGATTTGAGAAGAATAATATTCTCTCTCTTTTTTCTTTCCTCACTGCTGGAATGGTCACGTATGGAATGGTGTGTAAAAAGAGAAAGTCTTCACCTTTTATTCAACACCAACCACCATGATAACATATCCCTTTGATATCTTGTCCCATCATATCTTGATATACATTATTAAAATGATGACCAAAGACCGAGAGGGAGTTGGTGAGGGGGGCATCTAGAAGGATCCGGGCGAGTTCGGTCCGTTTCGGACTCCCGTGAGTCCAAACAGATAAAATACGATTCCGTTCTGATGTATTTATATCGATTAATTAATCCAATTAATTAATCATATCAAATACATAATGACATAATTAATTTCTCCAAGAAATAATTATATTCATGAATTAAATTAATCACCCGGTAATTTATTTAATTCATTAGGCCGTAAATTAATTTATTCAATAAATCAGTTTAGACATCCAATGTCCCAAATTAGATATCCAATATCTAATATTCATAATGAGAGAATTAGCTCGATTCATTCCGTCGTCAATCCTATTGCGCGACTCGGTAGGTTCGTCTCAGTCAGCAATGGGAGGAACCAAAGAGTAGTAGCACCACCTAGCCAGCCTGGCGGCCTACACTGTACCCCAACTGAGAACGAATGATTGGGATCATTCAAGAACCATTCTGTCGTGAATACCAGTATACGTATAAACCCTTCTTTCAAATGTCCCGATCAAGTTATAGGGTCACGGTCAGTCAAACCCTATCTGTTACTTGATGCTATGCATGCGTTAATTCAAATCGAGATCATCGAGCTCTCGTGTATCCACTACAACTAGCTCCAATGCTTTGGCCAAAGACTTATGATCTCATCTGCCAATAACCACATAGGACATATAACCCGTTCACTAACAGGAGAAAGAATTCTATCTTGCTATTCAAGAGACTCGCTACTTGCCCGTCAAGATGCACGTCGAGGTTGACCCCCGCCTTCCGGTTTACAGGGTTGAACTACTCTAATGAAAATCTTGACGTCACAAGCACATCCCTACTAAATCCTCAAGTCGAAGGTTCACGAATACCTATCACAACCTTTCGATTCCGTCATTGACTGTCCCGGAGTGAAATCCGTGTGACGAATCGAGGGTGAGTCGGTTCGAGTATACTAATCCAATTAGCATACCTATAACGTGTGCTCCCACTAACCATTAGCATTCAACAGGCACTCCATGTCAAAGAACACGTCATACAAGCCTTCACATAAACTTAATGCCCAGTCAAGTTTCATCGACTTGCGAACGATTAAGTATTTGAGCTATAAACCTTTCCAGTGCCGACCTCCTTATCCAATAAAGAGTGGAACGTTTTGCTCTCAAATACATGGACTAGTTTCTATACGTATATTTACGAGTTAGGAACCCCAGTAGCTACCAGTAAATAAAGAAACATTCATTGCCTTATATTAATGATTTATATAATTACAAGTACAATGCCCTCACTCAATATCCTCTGAGTGGCATTCGAGGGCATACTCCCAACATCGTCGTCTTCATTGACGATATTCTTATTTATTCGAGGAACGAGGAGGAGCATGCCCATCATTTGCGGGTAGTGTTAGACATTTTGAGGACCGAGCAACTTTATGCGAAGTTCTCGAAATGTGAGTTCTGGCTGAAGGAAGTGATGTTTTTAGGTCACGTGATTTCAGCCGAGGGGGTTCGTGTGGATCCGCAGAAGATTGAGGCAGTGTTTGATTGGGCGCCGCCCAAGAATGTGAAGGAGATTCGTAGTTTCTTGGGTTTGGCCGGCTACTACCATAGGTTCGTCGAGGGCTTCTCGAAACTGGCTCGGCCACTTACACAGTTGCTCCAGAAATTTGAGAAGTTTGTCTGGAATGACGAAAGACAGTCGAGTTTTGAGGAGCTGAAGAGGCGTTTGACTTCAGCCCCGATTTTAGCGTTGTTGTGTGGCAACGGGGGTTTTGCTGTTTATAGTGATGCTTCGGGTCAGGATCTTGGGTGCGTATTGATGCAGCACTGCAAGACCATTGCATATGCGTCGAGATAGTTGAGGCCGTATGAGCTTAATTACCCTACTCATGATTTGGAGTTAGCAGCAGTGGTTTTTGCGCTCAAGATTTGGCGTCACTATCTTTTCGGTTATGCATGTCAGATTTTTACTGATCATAAAAGTCTGAAATACATATTTACTCAGCGGGAGTTTAATATGAGGCAGAGGAGGTGATTAGAGTTGATTAAGGATTATGACCTCGAAATCCTTTATCATCCGGGCAAGGCGAACGTCGTAGCCGACGCCTTGAGTCGGAAACCGGTTGCGTTGCGAACGCTTGAGATCCTTACGTCTCAGTCTGAGCTTCGGCGGATTTTGATCGAGTTTGATGTTGAGGTTTTGTTGCCTGGAGCTGTCGGGAAACTTTGTGTTTTAGAGATTTCGTCGTCTTTGATCGATGAAATTAAGCTGAAGCAATTAGAGGATCCGATGATTACTCAAATCCGAGAGAACGTTCTTAAGGGAAAGTCTCCTGGGTTTGTGATTCACGAGGATGGTGTTTTGAGATTCTAGAGTCGACTTTGTGTACCGAACGACTCAGAGTTGAGACAGAGTATTTTGCGTGAGGCCCATGCTACACCTTACTCCGTTCATCCTGGTTCGAGTAAGATGTACAAGGACCTGAGAAGCAATTTCTGGTGGAATAATATGAAGGAGGGGGTCGCAGTTTGTAGCGAGATGTTTGACTTGTCAGCACGTCAAAATCGAGCATCAGCGACCGACCGGGTTATTGCAGTCACTTCCCGTTCCGGAATGGAAATGGGAAGATATATCGATGAATTTCATTACGAGTTTGCCGAGTTCGAGGTCGGGCATGAATATGGTCTGGGTGATTGTCAATCGTCTGACCAAGTCGGCACATTTTCTGGGCATCAAAGACACTTGGGGTCCGGAGAAGTTGGCTTGTGTGTTTATCACGCAGATCGTGAGGCTTCACGGTACTCTGAAGTCTATTGTTTCGGATCGTAATGGCCGTTTTGTATCACACTTTTGGCAGGCGGTGCATAAGGCGTTGGGTACTCGTTTGCGCTTGAGTACCTCTTTTCATCCTCAGTCAGATGGACAGTCGAAACGCACTATCCAGACATTCGAGGATATGTTGCGTGCTTGTGCTCGATCGAGCAATGGATCGGGAGGAGCATTTGCCATTGATCGAATTCACGTACAACAATAGTTGGCACGCGTCGATTCGGATGGCACCGTATGAGGCGCTTTATGGGCGGCGTTGTCGATCGCCAATTTATTGGAACGAAGCGTCTAATTTGGTCGGGACCGAACCGGATATTATTTTAGAGACGAGGCGGAAGGTGGATTTGATTCGAGAACGGATGTCGACCGCCCAAAGTCGACAGAAGTCGTATGCCAACGTCCGTCGTCGACCTTTGGAATTCGAGGTGGGAGACCACGTTTTGCTAAAGGTGTCACCGACGAGAGGAGTTTTTCGTTTCGGGAAGAATGGAAAATTGAGTCCGAGATTTATTGGACTATTTGAGATTCTCGAGCGAGTCGGTGAGTTGGCATACCGTTTGGCACTACCTCCGGCCTTGAGTCACGTTCATAGAGTTTTCCATGTTTCCCAGCTGATGAAATATGTTCCGGATCCTAGTCATGTCATCGATTATGGTGAGATCGATATTGCTGAGGACATTACTTTCGAGGAGCGTCCCTTGAGGATTTTGGAGCACCGTGAGAAGCGACTGAGGCATAAGACCATTCCTTTGGTCAAAGTGTAGTGGTCGAGACATGGTGTCGAATAAGTAACTTGGGAGACCGAGGATAACATGCATGCCAAGTATCCCGAGTTGTTTATTTCTTAAGTTTCGGGACGAAACTTTTTTTAGAGGGGTAGAATGTAACACCCGTATTTTTCTTTTCTCGGTATTTTCACTTTTCGGTGTATTTCCCATTTTTAGCGACACTCGTGTAACCGTATTAGTTTTGAGAATAATTGTTTCGAGACTTTTTGTCATCCAGTTCTACGTTATTGGTTCTTCCGTCGCTTATCGATCTGATTTCCGTAAGTGTTGTTCGGAACTGCCGTTTCGGGGTTGCCGTGGGTCCATTCTATGTTATGATGCGTTTTGAGATGTTCCGTTTGATGCTTCGTTCATGTTTCGGTGTTTCGGACCGTTGTTACCCTGTGCCTAACGCGCGCTAATGTTACTTTATAGCGCGCGCTAATCATCCTTCAGTAGCGCACGCTACGCTTGTTTTGTAGCACGCGCTAGTGAGTCTGTCCAGTACTGGACAGTTTGCTTCTGGACTCGGCTGATGTCCAGGTAGCGCATGCTATGGCCGATAGCGCGCGCTACCGAGAGGCTATTAGCGCACGCTACGTTTCGAGTAGCGCACGCTAACGGTCCCGATGTCAGTTCTTTGGTGGGACGTTAACTTCTGGACTGGAGTTTTGTCCCGTTAGCGCACGCTAACTTCTGAGGGTTAGCGCGCGCTAACACTCCCTGGCTATATAAACCAGGGAGTTGACCGAGAGGAACATCTTTTTTTTTTTCATTTCTTCTTCCTCTCCGCGGCTTAGGCGATTTGGGCGATTTTCTTGGCGATTTCTTCCTCCAATCATCTCAACCATCATCATCTTTGAGTTCTTGGTGTATAATAACAACATCAACGCGAATCTTTCATCATAATCCAAGGTAAATCTCTTAGAACCCTACTTTTGGATAATTTGGGGGTTTTGGGATTTTCGTCCGATTCGTCCGGTTTTTTTGGTTAATCCATGATGAATATGATTAATCTTGTTGATATCATTAGTTTTCCTATGGATTCATGGTATATTTCCATGGTTTTGCGGAATCGAGAGGGTTTGGTTATGGTCCGCCCTCGTTGTTGTTTATATACGAATATACATGAATCGTAGGTGGGTTTTCGGGTGTATTCCATTCCCGTATTCGTTTAGAAATGGTTGTGATTGTATTCTTCAAATCATTAAGTTCGGTGTCGTTGGTTCCTAGCATTCGTCGGTGACTTTCCTTTCCGTTCGTTGCGTCGTCAATTATTCAAGGCAAATATCTTTGGAAACCTTTATGCTTAACGTGAAATGGTAATGTATATTGTATGTGCTTTACTCACCTCGGGAGGGTCCGACCGGGCCTCGAGGGAATCTATGGCTTCGTCCTGGATTCATGAGTTTGTTTCGCGGCCAGCCCGGGAGGGTCCTTAGAGGCCTCTCATGGGATTCGTGGCTTTGTCTCGGTCCTAGGTGACGTGTGTGCTTGATTTGTTTTATGAATATGGCCAGCCCGAGAGGGTCCTTAGAGGCCTCGGGTGGGATTCGTGGCTTCGTCCGGGTCCTAGGCAAATTGTTTGACTGTTTGTTTCCGGAAAAGACATGCCTGGTTTTGGTTTTCGAAATGACTTTGGTGCATGTACTATGAAATGTGTAAGCGATTGGTTTACTTTGATTACTTGTACTAGCGTAATTGCTAACCCCTTTGGGGACCCGTCGTGGGAAAATTCTTGTTATGGATTTCAGGTTATGATCATCCGGACGAGCGAGCACTAGGACAATACGAGGATGCTGGCCAGGGTCGTAGACATGTGCATTGAGTCTTATTATTTCCGTTGCTTCCCTTCGATATGGTTGTTGTCTACTTTTGAAAATTATAGATTGTACTCGCTAGTACTTAGGCTTTTCTCTTCGGATTATGTTTTGTATTCGTGGAAGTTATTTATGTTTGCCATTGTTGATTATTCCGCCGGTTGTACCGGGTGTGTTATTTGATTTTTCAACTGGATAATGTGTGTTTCTACTGTGGTAAGTTGTGTCTTGCCTGGTGTAACACCCCCAATCCACTCAGGGATATTACACGCCGTAAACCCTCTCCTCGAGTATCTACCAGGCTGATAACTAAAATCAAACATCTAAACATCGCCTTTAAGGCCAAAATGACTCAGTAGACCGACTTGGTCTTTCAATAATAACATACAACTCAATTCCAAACACATACCCACGCAGGGGTCAAAATACACCCACACCCGTACAACGGGAAAAATATACTGCAGCGGAAAAGAAAATACAACTAGACCAATACGACATCAACGGATCCTCGTGTGATTAGTATCGTTCATCTTTCATCATCCTTCATGCCGACCCTGTACTAAGCTCCAAAACCTGAATGCAAAAATAGACATCCACCCCCCGAATACTTGGGGGTTAGCAAAACTCCACTGTTTTGCTAGTGCAAGAACAAAGTGCAAATACGAGCCATATAATTCACATTCCACGAATAACAATAACCAGGAAATCCTCAAAGAATCAAACGTAATGAAAAGTACTTCCCGAGGCATGAGTTTGGGTAAAACACTTCAAAACCGAAAGATCACAAATCAAGGGAAAACAATTTATAAAACGGTTTAAAATGCCATCGAGAGTTTTAATGGAAAACAATTTAGGATTATCAAATCCCGCTTTTCAAAATCCAAAAGACGAAAGGGGTCACCGCCCCAAAGGTTTTGTTTTCGCAAGCAGAAAACCAACAACAATTCACAGGACAGAGCCCAACATCATGTGTCCTCGACGGACATAAAAATCAACACAACGTAATCACGCACGCGCATCGCCTAGACCGGACGAAGCCACAAATCCCACTCGAGGCCTCGAAGGACCCTCCCGAGCTGGCTAGCGAAACAAATCACACACATCTCACGGTTGGATCAATCGCTTGTTGCATCCTGGCCACATGATCGCATGTCATGTGCCACCGTAGATTATCTCAGGCTCTCACGGTTGGATCAATCACTTGTTGCATCCTGACCACATGATCACGTGCCATGTGTCACCGTAGACCCTTAACCATATCCACACATTCACACAAATAACATATCACATCAAGGATATTCAAACAATTCGCCCAGAGGCATCAAACACTTAGCAAAACACCACGTTAAGCCACAATGCACCGAAATGAAACAATATACATCCACACGCAACACTAAGTGCATCATTAACACCAAACATATCCACAAGAGTCACATACTCGTTCACGAAACACACCGGTCACAAAACACACGCGGTTTTGAAAGAGGGCCTTTAACAAGGCTAACCAAATCTTTTGAAAACTCATTTCAAACAAACAAACAAACACACCAAGACGATCACCAATCATCATATCCACAAAACAAGAAAAGTATGGACAAGGTACTTGCCTCGAATAACCACAACGCGGAGAATCGGCCGAAGTAGGTTGGCACGAACCGACTACGAACTCGCCGTCTCCACCGAACGACAATCCACAACAATGAACTACGAATGAAAACAATAACAACGAAAATGAATTCCATAGCACGACTTAAAGCCGTTGAATTCAAAGAACGAATGACGAAAGTTCAAGTGTTTTCCCCAAAACGGCCAAGAACATGATTCGTCCCGACAAAACACGAAAATGGATTTCCAAGTTAAAATATGGATATATAATCCATAGAATATGTTTAACAACATCATTTAACCATAATCGATCCATCGAAAATGGATGAAAAACGAGATCGAGGACAAATCCCCCAAAAATTCGATTCGAAGGAAATCAAGAAATACACTTCGATTCGACGAAGAACAATGGATTAAATGATGTTAAACACAAGAATACTACCAAGATTAATCATACCCATCATGAATTAATCAACAACACGGAACGAATCGGACGAAAATGCAAAAACCCCCAAATTCACGAAATTAGGGTTCTAAGGAAGATTACCTTGATTCGCTAGATCAAAGGATGATAACGGATGATTGATTGATGTTATGAACTCAAGAACTTCATGGATTTGTTGTTAAACAACATGGCTTCGTCACCCATGAATCGCCAGCCGCGGACGGAGAAGGAAGGAAATGAAATACGAGATGAAATGTGACTGCTTTGTCACATTTATACTGGGCCGGACTAGCGCGCGCTAGGCTGGCGAGCTAGCGTGCGCTATCGGCCCAGGCCGCAATCCAGTGCCCTACTGGACTAGTCTCGCCGCCGTAGCGTGGCGCAGCCTTTTCCGGCCGTAGCGTGCGCTACCTATCGGCCGTAGCGTACGCAGCTGGTCCGACAGCAGCGTGCGCTACCTGCCGAGCCTAACCGATTCCGTAACCCTGGACTCCACTGTCTGCATCCGGAGCATAAGGCGCTACACTGCCGCAGAAGGCGTGCGCTACACCTGCCGGTTAGTGCGCGCAGCCTTCCGGCCGTAGCGTACGCTATGCCGGTTCCTGCCGCACCCGTCCGACCGGTGCCCGCAATCGTCCGGCCAGTCCCGCAACCGTCCCGCCAGTGCTCGAACACTAGGGCTCGACGACTCGATTTCCGAAAACGTACGGAACGAACACGACGAAAAGTTCGCGGACAACATCAACGACCCGAAATGAAAACATAATGCAATAATTAATCATACGCGACCAAGATACGGGTCGAGACAACAATTACAGATACGGATACCCGTAACTTTTAAGAAATTACAAAATGGCCCAAAATGCCCAGAAATCACGATACGTGATCGAATGACCAAACCGAAGTTCACAACACGTCTAACAAAGTTAAACGGACTTACAGGAAACTCGAAACAGCAGTTTCGAACGAGATTCGCAAGAATCGAACTCAAGTACGGAAAAGTCGCTAAAAAGCACGGAACTCAACAAAACGACACCGAAACGATCTCGGATGTCAAAAAGTGTAGAATTAATTATTCTCAGAACTATGAAACGGTCATAAGCGAGTCGTCAAAACGGACTCTCACCGAAAAAAGAAAATTACCGAAAATCTAAAATTGCGGATATTACATTCTACCCTCCTTAAAAGAAGTTTTGTCCCGAAACTTAAAATAAGTGGGGAGGAGAAACATCCCGCCAGAAAACACTCAACGAGATACACAAGAACCGAAACTCGCGCCAACGACGGAACGCCACAAGCAACGCAAAGAGACATACGGCGTGAAAACACGCCCCACGATGACCAACACAACGCCACCGGTAGAAACATAATAAAATCAACAGGTGACAAGCGTCATCAAACAGACAATACAATCGAGTCGATTATCCGGAAAATCACAAAACACAACGAACGAAAATCAATAGGATTGACCAACCCAACGGTACATCAATCAAAACGCGAGCCAACCGCTGAATAAATACGGAATTCCACCGCCCAAGGGTTGGAATATTGAAAACGAGACTAACTTCCCGAACTTAAGGGAATTAGGAAGGAGCCTGAACGCTCAACAATCACGAAACGAGAACAAAACCGAACAAAAAACGATCGAGACAACAAAAATCGAACAATCATGTCCGAAACACGAAGGATAATAAAATTTAAACAACAACTCCCAGGACGATCTGGTGAGAACTACAAGACATGCATTCCCATAAGATCCACCGGAAAAGGAATAGCGATTGAAAAGTCACAACGACAAACGAGTTATTCCGAAATAATACCACACTCGTTCGATCAACAAAAGCAAGGGGCAGGACAAGCCCAGAAATGTCAACAAACATAAACGAGTCGACAGGGTCGAAAACACGAGTTCCAAATCCGATCCACTTCGAATAAAAGAACTAATAGAACCAGATGATGTCACTCCCGAACAAGGTTCACAAGAATCGAACCGAACTCGAAAAGTCACAGCGATAACCAGATCGACCCACAACAAGATCACAGTTCGTTCGGACGATGAAACCGAAATACAGAACAAGTTCAGAAAGTAACAACGAACACGAGCGAGTCGATAGAATTGAGAAAGAGAAAATGCAGAAGCCAAAAATAATACGGGTATTATATTCGACCTCTTATAAAAGAAATGTCATCCCCGCAGCTCACAACAACGGAAACAAGTTAACCACACAAAAAGCAACCGACAGAAAAATCTCCACTGGGCCTCTCGTGAGCCGATCCCGATAAGCGTGTCTTTGAAGCGCGAACTCCGAAAGTCTTGGTAGCCAATTCTCAAAACTGAATTCGGTGTCCCTCGAGTCTGCACTCGAAATGTGTTACCGACGAGAAGGACAATTTACACGTGCATGCCCCAGCACATCACGGTTGAAACGTCTCGGCTCGGCATACCGAAAATACAAAATGCTAGATATAATGGGGCATAACGTCGCAAAACAACATAGCAGAGATGCCAACTCAGCACAACAAAGAATAATAACACATATCATATACAACGATTTCCATCGTAAAGTAATACACACACAAACAATACAGCAACGACGGTATCGTTCGGCAACCTTAACGGCCCGAACAATAACTAGCACATAATTACAAACATCGTGAAACAATCACACATGTACACAAACGTACAAACCCAAGCTTTAACAGCTCACATAGGTGCGATAACACGCAAGTCACCACGAAATGACAACATTAAAGATCGTCATCACACCTCCCATAAAGGGACAACAAAAACATATGCATGGCGAACGACTCAACGTTCACACCACCAATTCCATCATACTCGGGAGCTAACATTCTAACAACAATGTGAATATCATACACACATTCCTGGACTACAAACAGGAATGATAGGTTTTAAAAACGAAAACCACCTTTTGGAAACAGTTTGGAAACACCAGTTGATCTTGAGTATCATTTTACAAAAAGTTGAACAAACCTCATTTTTGAGACTTTGAAAATCATCTTGCATTTGAACAAAAATGAGGACACCTTTCTTTTAGTGAAAAAATTTCAAAAATATTCGACCCTTGGGTCTAAGCAACTGCATTTGAGAATATCTCAAAATGTTTTTGGTCCTCAACTGGAAAAATTTTGAAATGTATTGCGGCATTAGAAAGCACCTTAAAAATACCGCAAGAAAATAATTCGTTTTAAAAGTACGTCTCGAATTTAAATTTTCTAAGATACTCAAGGTTTTCAAGGATAATTCAATGGGCTAAAATGCCCAAAAATTTCAGGTAATTACACGGAACATTATAGCGCCGTGGGTCCCATGCCGGAACCCACCAGGATAAAAACCATTTACAAAAACGCCAAAAAGGCCGATGACGGTAATATTTCAAAAACTCACAAAAGCCATTTACAAAATACTAAGTACCGTCACAAGAATTTTGCCAAAACGATCAAGGCCATAACGCCAAAAACTCGGTTAAAGGAATCGGTTTTCGAAATCAAACTCAGTTGGCAAAAGGCCGAAAGCCATTTGAAAGAACTCACGCAATGAAAAATATTACACCAAGATACACAATCCAAAGAACACTACTCCTCATATGAACGAAATATGAGAGTCAAATAACCACATATCAAGAAATCAAAATCCATAAGAGGATTCCGTCATTAATCAAATAATCATAAAAATAGCTCGTGTCACATGAGGCACAATACAAAGAAGGGAGACTTACATCCACAGGTCGCACGAAGATGATGATCGCCCACAATACTAATCACGACCAACAAACTCAGACGACGCGTCGCGATACGACTCAGTCAGATAAAATCCGACGAGACAAAACTCAACAGACACCACTGACCCGACAACCTAGGTTTCCACAACCTGGCTACGATACCATTTATGTAACACCCCCAATCCACTCAGGGATATTACACGTCGTAGACCCTCTCCTCGAGGATCTACCAGGCTGATAACTAAAATCAAATATCTAAACATCGCCTTTAAGGCTAAAATGACTCAGTAGACCGACTTGGTCTTTCAATAATAACATACAACTCAATTCCAAACACATACCCACGCAGGGGTCAAAATACACCCACACCCGTACAACGGGAAAAATATACTGCAGCGGAAAAGAAAATACAACTAGACCAATACGACATCAACGGATCCTCGTGTGATTAGTATCGTTCATCTTTCATCATCCTTCATGCCGACCCTGTGCTAAGCTCTAAAACCTGAATGCAAAAATAGACATCCACCCCCTGAATACTCGGGGGTTAGCAAAACTCCACTGTTTTGCTAGTGCAAGAACAAAGTGCAAATACGAGCCATACAATTCACATTCCACGAATAACAATAACCAGGAAATCCTCAAAGAATCAAACGTAATGAAAAGTACTTCCCGAGGCATGAGTTTGGGTAAAACACCTCAAAACCGAAAGATCACAAATCAAGGGAAAACAATTTATAAAACGGTTTAAAATGCCATCGAGAGTTTTAATGGAAAACAATTTAGGATTATCAAATCCCGCTTTTCAAAATCCAAAAGACGAAAGGGGTCACCGCCCCAAAGGTTTTGTTTTCGCAAACAAAAAACCAACAACAATTCACAGGGACAGAGCCCAACATCATGTGTCCTCGACGGACATAAAAATCAACACAACGTAATCACGCACGCGCATCGCCTAGGACCGGGACGAAGCCACAAATCCCACTCGAGGCCTCGAAGGACCCTCCCGAGCTGGCTAGCGAAACAAATCACACACATCTCACGGTTGGATCAATCGCTTGTTGCATCCTGGCCACATGATCGCATGTCATGTGCCACCGTAGATTATCTCAGGCTCTCACGGTTGGATCAATCACTTGTTGCATCCTGACCACATGATCACATGCCATGTGTCACCGTAGAACCTTAACCATATCCACACATTCACACAAATAACATATCACATCAAGGATATTCAAACAATTCGCCCAGAGGCATCAAACACTTAGCAAAACACCACGTTAAGCCACAATGCACCGAAATGAAACAATATACATCCACACGCAACACTAAGTGCATCATCAACACCAAACATATCCACAAGAGTCACATACTCGTTCACGAAACACACCGGTCACAAAACACACGCGGTTTTGAAAGAGGGCCTTTAACAAGGCTAACCAAATCTTTTGAAAACTCATTTCAAACAAACAAACAAACACACCAAGACGATCACCAATCATCATATCCACAAAACAAGAAAAGTATGGACAAGGTACTTGCCTCGAAGAACCACAACGCGGAGAATCGGCCGAAGTAGGTTGGCACGAACCGACTACGAACTCGCCGTCTCCACCGAACGACAATCCACAACAATGAACTACGAATGAAAACAATAACAACGAAAATGAATTCCATAGCACGACTTAAAGCCGTTGAATTCAAAGAACGAATGACGAAAGTTCAAGTGTTTTCCCCAAAACGGCCAAGAACACGATTCGTCCCGACAAAACACGAAAATGGATTTCCAAGTTGAAATATGGATATATAATCCATAGAATATGTTTAACAACATCATTTAACCATAATCGATCCATCGAAAATGGATGAAAAACGAGATCGAGGACAAATCCCCCAAAAAGTCGATTCGAAGGAAATCAAGAAATACACTTCGATTCGATGAAGAACAATGGATTAAATGATGTTAAACACAAGAATACTACCAAGATTAATCATACCCATCATGAATTAATCAACAACACGGAACGAATCGGACGAAAATGCAAAAACCCCCAAATTCACGAAATTAGGGTTCTAAGGAAGATTACCTTGATTCGCTGGATCAAATGATGATAACGGATGATTGATTGATGTTATGAACTCAAGAACTTCATGGATTTGTTGTTAAACAACATGGCTTCGTCACCCATGAATCGCCACCATGCGGACGGAGAAGGAAGGAAATGAAAACGAGATGAAATGTGATTGCTCTGTCACATTTATCTCGGGGACTAGCGCGCTAAGTGGCGAGCTAGCGGCGCTTCTCGGCCTGAGCCGCAATCCAGTGCCCTACTGGACTAGTCTGCTCGGCCAGGTAGCGTGCGCAGCCTTCCGGACGTAGCGTGCGCTACCTGCCGAGCCTAACCGATTCCAGAACCCCAGGACTCCACTGTCCAGACCCGATAGCGTGCGCTACACCTACCGGTAGCGTGCGCTACACCTGCCGGTTAGCGCGCGCAGCCTTCCGGCCGTAGCGTACGCTACGCCGGTTCCTGCCGCACCCGTCCGACCGGTGCCCGCAATCGTCCGGCCAGTCCCGCAACCGTCCGGCCAGTGCTCGAACACCAGGGCTCGACGACTCGATTTCCGAAAACGTACGGAACGAACACGACGAAAAGTTCGCGGACAACATCAATGACCCGAAATGAAAACATAATGCAATAATTAATCATACGCGACCAAGATACGGGTCGAGACAACAATTACAGATACGGATACCCGTAACTTTTAAGAGATTACAAAATGGCCCAAAACGCCCGGAAATCACGATACGTGATCGAATGACCAAACCGAAGTTCACAACACGTCTAACAAAGTTAAATGGACTTACAGGAAACTCGAAACAGCAGTTTCGAACGAGATTCGCAAGAATCGAACTCAAGTGCGGAAAAGTCGCTAAAAAGCACGGAACTCAACAAAACGACACCGAAATGATCTCGGATGTCAAAAAGTGTAGAATTAATTATTCTCAGAACGATGAAACGGTCATAATCGAGTCGTCAAAACGGACTCTCACTGAAAAAAGAAAATTACCGAAAATCGAAAATTGCGGATATTACACCTGGTGGGTCCCATGTAGGGGTCCACGACACTGTAATACACCTCAAATATCTCGGGGGTGTTACAAGTCTAGCGCACGCTATGCCTCGAATATTAGCGTGCGATAGCGGGGTCACTGGGTAGTCCAGTGGCTTATGCCGACCCTATTAGCGTGCGTTAAGGATACCGTTGCGTGCGCTAATCGCCTTCCTTTAGCGTGCGCTAGCCGAGAGTTAGCGTGTGCTACTTGGAAATTAGTGTCCAGAAATTGGTGTCCAAAACTCACTGTTCTTTACCCTCCTCGAGTCTTAGCGTGCGCTATGCAATACTTGTAGCGTGCGCTAGCCGAAGCCTAGCGTATGTTACCTGATAGTCCAGATAGCCTGACAATCTCACTGCCTCTGCCGACCCAGCCCGTTAGCGTGCGCTACGGACGGTGTTAGCGCGCGCTACTGACCACGAATAGCGTGTTCTAGCTAACTCCTAGCGTGCGCTAACTGCTAGTCCAGAGAGCAGGATTGGGTGTTGCCTCTGCCCTGTCTGGTCCCTTAGCGCGCGCTACTCAAGTTGAATTAGCGTGCGTTAGCCTAGGCCTAACGTGCACGATATCTCTGACCAGAACACTACCGAAAAGTCTAAACAACACGATCATGATTCAAACAAGGTACAAAGCTCTATAACAACATCGACAACAACATAAAGAGTTACAAGGCGGCAAAAAATAGGAGAAACAACAAGGTCAAATAGTCAATAAAAGTACGGGTATTACACTGAAAACAACATCCCCAACGAGATCAGTTACACAGAACAACAATCCTCAAGAGTTGAACAAATACAATAATCACATGACTAAGTTATGAAATCAGGTCTGAAAGAGGGGAATCATAGTACGCCCGAAATGGAACGTGCAAGTGCACAAGTAGTCGAGTGTCCGGTATCCCGCATATACGAACGCCACTTGGCCTAATTAGTCTCACGAAGGCACGTTACCGTGTGCACAGTCCAATGTGTCCGGATACCCGCATATACACATGACCATAGTGTGCCCGACTAAAAATTCCACACGTATACCATACAGAACGCAATACGATCCCGGAAGTGTAACACCCCAATTCACAAATGGGACATTACACGCCGTAGAACCCTCGTGAGGTCTACCAGGCTAACACATGACACATAAACCACAATATAATCCCAAATGATGCACTCCAAAAAGTAAGTAAGGCCGTGGCCTCGGCCAAAACATTTTAACGGAGTATATGAACATAAGATAAATACCAATTCATTGCCCACGCAGGGGAGTTAAACCAAGTTTCAAAGTGAACAGTCTAACTCCAATACTCGACACATGCAATGACAAAACATAAAAGTACAGACTCGAGCCACATCATCAAGCCATCCCATCCTTTGCGTGTGTGTCCCGTGCCTGCTCCTCAGCTCTCCTGGTACCTGAAATGCATAAGACGCATTTCCCCCATTTAAGGGGTTAGCATTCGAATGGCTAGTGCAAGTACACAATTACACAACATTATATACAAAATACGGTTTTTACACAATCATCTCAAACATAAGTCATTTGCCATAAATATTCCGGAATACTACAATGGCAATCAATTCAGTTCCAATCATCACGATATCACAAAATCACAACTGGTATCCCGTGGCCGTACCCCTTAGTATCGACCCCCAGACATCCCGTCGAACACTCCGGGTGAGATATCACTTCCGCGGCCGTACCCCTTAGTATCGACCCCCAGACATCCCGTCGGACACTCCGGGTGGAAGTTCAATCACACACGCACCCAAGTTCCCTTCCGCGGTCGTACCCCTTAGTATCGACCCCCAGACATCCCGTCGGACACTCCGGGTGGAAGGAACACAACTCACGCACCCAAAAATCACAATTCATCATTCATTTCGAAAATCACAACATACATAACGAAATGTAATACATGTACTTGCCTTGAGTGAAACGAAACGAAGAAAACGACGAAGGAATAGGTTTCGGTCCGAACAATCCTCTCAAATCCGTTCCTAACACAAATACGGTATACAACAAGTCTCAATAATGCGGAAAGATAAGAATTAATCCTAATTCTACCCCTTGGAACGATTAAGTCGGTCATGACTTGGGTATAAATCGACTATAAGTGACGAACAATGGAAAACTTGAAGTTTAAAACCACAATTTATCAATAAAGCGAAGGATTACAAGTACACGAATCGAAGTCTAGCGATAACCCGGATAATTCGGACTAAAAGAGTCAAATCCCAAGAAATTCCCAAAATTCCCCCAAAATCTCAAAACAAGGGTTTTGGGAATTTTTACCTTGATTCGGATGGTGGAAAGTGATTAGGAACTTTAAGAATTCACGCAAGGAATGCACGGTGGTAGTGAAAGATGATCTACAGTCGGAATCGTCCCTAACCCTCGCCTGGAATCGCTCAAAGCCGAGAAGGATAAGAAATGAAGGAAAAATGACGAAGTTGACTGCTGTTGTCTTATTTATATAAAACAGTCTTAGCGCACGCTACGCACAAGCATTAGCGTGCGCTAACGGGGCGTGGAAGAATAGTCTGCCTACTGTCCTCCAGTTAGCGTACGCAAACTAACATGGTTAGCGTGCGCTAGTACTAGGAATTAGCGTGCGTTATGCCGAATTAGCGTCTGTTGCTCGGTCCAAGATCGGCATCGAACCTATCGGCCCTGCATCACTGAAATCGTTAGCGCACGCTACGAACCCCAGGTTAGCGTACGCTAACCACACAATGATAGCGCACGCCAGTAAGTCCGGAGTAGCGTGCGCTACTCGAGCACGATTTAATCTTGCATAAGACATCACGCCAACAAAGACAAAAGTGCCGAAATACGAAGTAAGACCAGAATCCGGAAACATAAACACGTAATAATCGAGATGACAAAGTTGAGCGTTGAAAGAGAATATAATATCGATCACTAGAGAGCCTGAAATTCAGCAAATAAAGCGAAATTCCCCAAACTTATGAAAATTACAAGAACGGCCCAAGTGCCCGAAAAATCGCGATACAACGTCGGATTAACAAACCGAAAGTTTCAACACGACCAACCCATCCATACAAACTTATACAAATCAAGAAACAATGAAAACAAACAAGTTTTACGAGAATCGAACGTACATGCGACAAGATATAATTCAAGATGAAATTATGCAAAAACATCCTCGAAACTCGACCAGACGGAAAAACTCCAAGAACAAAATAGATTCAGATTCCCAACACAGTGCTAAGCGAGCTTTCCGAAATGAACATACACCAAAAATAGAAATTACCGAAAATAGAAAACACGGATATTACATTATCTCCCCCTAAAAATAAGTTTCGTCCCGAAACTTACAACGCGAACAACTCGGGGTATCTCGACTGCATACTCTCTTCCGTCTCCCATGTGGCTTCCTCAGATCCATGTCTCGACCATTGAACTCTAACTAGAGAAATGGTTTTATGATGAAGTTGCTTCACCCGACGCTCTAAAATCTGAATCGGCCTCTCCTCGATGGTAATGTCGGGTCCCAACTCGATCTCTCCAAAATCAATAATTTGGCTAGGGTCCGATACGTACTTCCTAAGCTGGGAAACATGAAATACGTTATGAACGTGACTCAAAGACGGCGGCAAGCCTAACCGATAGGCAAGCTCTCCCACTCTCTCTAAGATCTCAAACAGCCGAATATATCTCGGACTAAGTTTACCCTTTCGGCCGAAGCGGTAAACTCCCCGTGTCGGCGACACCTTAAGCAAAACATGGTCTCCCACCTCAAACTCCAACGGTCGGCGACGCGTGTCGGCATAAGACTTCTGCCGACTCTGGGCCGTCAACAATCTATCACGAATCAGAGTAATCTTCTCTCTCGTCTCAACTACCATATCGGGCTCGGTACCAATCAGCTCAGACGCATCGTCCCAACACAACGGCGATCTGCACCTCCTCCCATACAATGCCTCAAATGGTGCCATTTTGATCGAGGCGTGCCAACTATTGTTGTACGTGAACTCGATCAACGGCAAGTGCGACTCCCAATCATCCTTCCAATCTAGGGCACAGGCTCTCAACATATCCTCTAACGTCTGGATCGTCCGCTCTGACTGCCCGTCAGTCTGAGGGTGGTAAGATGTACTGAGTCTCAACTCAGTCCCCAAAGCTCGATGAACACCCTTCCAAAAATGTGACACGAACCGGCCATCACGATCCGAAACAATACTCTTAGGAGTCCCATGCAATCTCACGATCTCTGCAATAAACACTCGTGCCAGTCTCTCTGGACCCCAAGTGTCCTTAATACCCAGGAAATGAGCTGATTTGGTCAGTCGATCGACAATAACCCAAATCATGTTCATTCCAGTCCGAGTCCTAGGCATACTGGTAATGAAATCCATAGAAATATCCTCCCATTTCCACTCCGGGATAGGAGTGGTCGCAAAAACCCCACGGGTCGCTGATGCTCGATCTTAACCTGCTGACAGGTCAAACATCTCGACACAAACTCGCTAACGTCTGTCTTCAAATTACTCCACCAGTAGTTACTCCGCACGTCCTTGTACATTTTACTCGTACCAGGATGTATGGAGTAAGGCGTGGTATGAGCTTCGCTCAAGATATTCTGTCTCAACTCAATAACATTCGGTACACATAATCTGCCGCGAAACCTCAGAACGCCATCATCCTGAACCACAAATACAGGGGCTTTCCCCTTCCTCACATCCTCCCTCAACTGGACCAAAAACGGATCGTCATACTGCTTCGCCTTGATGTCATCAGTCAAGGACGAAGTGATCTCTAACGCACATAACTGGCCTTGCACTCTCTGAACCCAAACCTCGATATTCTGACAGATGAAATCTCTCTGGATCCTACTCTGTGGTGTAAGTACCTCTAACATCTGTAAATCCATCGGTTTCCGACTCAACGCATCAGCCACTACGTTGGCCTTACCCGGATGGTAAAGTATCTCGAGGTCATAATCTTTAATTAGCTCTAACCACCTACGCTGCCTCATATTCAACTCTTTCTGGCTGAAGATGTACTTCAGACTTTTGTGGTCCGTAAAAATCTTACACGATGACCCATAGAGATAATGCCTCCAGATCTTTAAGGCGAAAACGACCGCAACTAACTCCAAATCATGTGTGGGGTAATTCGCCTCATATGGTTTCAACGGGCGGGACGCATAAGCAATAACTCTATCTCTCTGCATCAAAACACATCCTAGGCCGAGGCCCGAAGCATCACTATACACTACGAAATCCTCGTTCCCCTGAGGCAATGCTAAAACGGGTGCGGAAGTCAAACGTCTCTTTAACTCGTCAAAACTATCCTGTCTGTCTGCAGTCCACTCGAACTTCTGAGTTTTCTGGAGCAACTGAGTGAGTGGTCTAGCGATCTTAGAAAATCCCTCAACGAATCTAGGGTAATAGCCGGCAAGGCCCAGAAAACTCCTCACCTCCTTCACATTCTTAGGTGGCTCCCAAGCCATCACTGCCTCTATCTTCTGCGGATCTACCCGAACTCCCTCTGCTGAAATCACATGCCCGAGGAACATCACTTCCTCGAGCCAAAACTCGCACTTAGAGAACTTCGCGTACAACTGCTCAGCCCTCAAAGTGTCTAACACAATCCGGAGATGTAAGGCGTGCTCCTCCCGATTCCGTGAATAGATAAGAATATCGTCGATAAAGACGACTACGAATTTGTTCAGATACTCAATAAAAACTTTGTTCATCAACTGCATGAACACTGCTGGGGCATTGGTTAGCCCGAAAGGCATAACCACAAACTCGTAATGGCCATATCTCGTCCGAAAGGCAGCTTTCGGAATATCGACGTCCCGAATCCTCAACTGGTAGTAGCCCGATCGCAAATCAATCTTCGAAAAGACTGCCGCCTCGCCGATCAAACAAATCGTCAATCCTGGGCAAAGGGTATTTATTTTTGATGGTTAGCTTGTTTAATTCTCGATAGTCGATGCATAAACGAAGCGATCCATCCTTCTTCTTAACAAAAAGTACAGGCGCACCCCAAGGCGATGCGCTCGGTAGAATATACCCTTTATCTAACAACTCTCCCAACTGATTCTTCAATTCTATCATCTCTGACGGTGCCATACGGTACGGCGCTCGAGAAATAGGGGCCGCATTCGGCTCTAGATCAATAGGGAACTCCACCTCTCGCTGTGGTGGTAATCCCGGCAAGTCGTCCGGAAATACATCGGGGTATTCGCTAACAACTGGAATTGACGATAAATCAACTCCACCATCTTCCGCCTTCAGAGCGTAACACCAGTAGCCAACACAACCATGGTTCAGAAGTTTCATTGCCTTCAAGGCGCTAATCACACTCCCCGATCTACCCGGCTTACAACCGACTAGAGTATGCTCGGTGTCGTCCTCGGCCACGATCGAGATAGTACGAGTCCGATAGTTCATGATAGCACCATGACGATCCAACCAATCGTCCCCGGGGATCAAATCCTCACCCTTAAGGTCTATAACAATGAGATTCAAGGGCCAATATCGGCTCCCGATCCTCACTGGGCAATCCCTAACTTCCCGGTCCCCAACCATACGATCCCCACTGGGCGTACTCACTACAAATGGCTCACACTCAAACAAGCAGTCAAAACCAATACGACTCACAGAATCCGATGCAATAAAGGAATGGGTAGCACCCGAATCAAAAAGCACTGAAACTGGATGAGTAAGGATTTGAGTGGTACCTGACGCCACCGGAATGTCTGCCTCCCCTGTGCGCCTCATCTGATACAATCGGGGGTGAACTGAACCCGAACTCGATGCTGCACGGCGATCCGGCTAACCCCGTCCCCTACCACGACCCGAACTCGGCGGAATATGAGTAGCTGGAGTGCTGTGATCCCTCTGATTGGCAGTATTAGTCGGAACTCTAACAGCCCTGGTAACCCTCTCACAATGAGTCGCCTGATGCCCGGTCTGCCCGCAAGTGAAGCAAGAAACTGGAGGAAAAGGGCAATCCTTCATCAAATGCTCATATTGGTTGCAGTTAAAACAAACCCTGCCACCAGAAGCAACGGACTGAACTGAACGGTTACTCTGAGATCCCCCAGCCTGATGAAATGGCCTCTTCCCCGGTGTAGGGGGCGGTATGCTCTCGAAAATCGGCCACTCTTGCCGGTGAAAAGTTGCCAACCGTTTTCTGTTTCTTGGCCTCGGCACCCAACTCGATTCCGGTGCGGCCATCTCGATCGCTAGAGCGCGATCCCGATACTCCTTAAAAGTGGCACACATGAGCGGTGCCATACTGCACCGATATGCGGTTTCATGCGCATATTAAAGTAATGGATTTTATCGGCCTCCGTCCTCACACGATCTCTCACGAAACCCAATGCTGATTGTAAGTAATGATGGCACGAGAAATAGGCACATCCCGAGGTGTAGCGGTGAAGAACTCCACAGTCGCGCTCCTTAGCGGCGGTGGACAATATTCTGCTTTCATAGCAGCCTTGAATTCCTCCCAAGTAGCTCGACGGTCTCTGGGCGTAACGGCCTCCCACCACTCCGCAGCTTCCTAATCCAGGAGGTACTGGGCAATATGTACCCTCCTGTCTTCGGGACAAGCTACGGCATCGAAGGTTCTGGACAACTGAAAGAGCCAATTCTCCCAACCGAAAGGGTCAGAAGATCCGGAGAAACGAGGTGGGTGCATCTTAGTCACCGTCTGAAGCCACTTACTAGCTTCCTCTTCCGGTGTCGGGGGAGGATTCTGGCGTCCACCCTGAGCTATCTGAGTAAGTTGGGCTACCAACTGCTGAAGTACGGCAGTAGCCCCGGCGTTGGCATTATTACCCGACGGCACTGAGTGAGAGGCTGAGTCCGCAGAGGACTGAGAAAGTGAGCCCTCCTCATTATCAGCACCACGACCACGTCCTCGGCCGCGTCTCCTAGCCGGTCTACCACGACCTCTCAACATACTGAAGGAGAAAAAGAAAAGAACAAGATCAGAAAGATTCACAATTCACAAAGTTGGTAACACAAGTCACAATTCCGAACAACGCAAGAAAACGAATTACAGAAATATAAGAGTTCGAGGAGACTTACAGCCACGGGTCGCACGAAAAGATGGTAGCGTGATGATATTAGGCTCAACGACTGACTCTAACGACATAACTGACAGACCCAAAATTCACCGACAGCCTAGGTATTCAAAACCTAAGCTCTGATACCATAAATGTAACACCCCAATTCACAAATGGGACATTACACACGGTAGAACCCTCGTGAGGTCTACCAGGCTAACACATGACACATAAACCACAATATAATCCCAAATGATGCACTCCAAAAAGTAAGTAAGGCCGTGGCCTCGGCCAAAACATTTTAACGGAGTATATGAACATAAGATAAATACCAATTCATTGCCCACGCAGTGGACTTAAACCAAGTTTCAAAGTGAACAGTCTAACTCAAAGATTTCGACACATGCAATGACAAAACATAAAAGTACAGACTCGAGCCACATCATCAATCCATCCCATCATTTGAGTGCGTGTAACGTGCATGCTCCTCAGATCTCCAGGTACCTGAAATACATAAGACGCATTTCCCCCATTTAAGGGGTTAGCATTCGAATGGCTAGTGCAAGTACACAATTAGACAACATTATATACAAAATACGGTTTTTACACAATCATCTCAAACATAAGTCATTTGCCATAAATATTCCGGAATACTACAATGGCAATCAAATCAGTTCCAATCATCACGATATCAAAAAATCACAACTGGTATCCCGTGGCCGTACCCCTTAGTATCGACCCCAGACATCCCGTTGAACACTCCGGGTGAGATACCACTTCCGCGGCCGTACCCCTTAGTATCGACCCCCAGACATCCCGTCGGATACTCCGGGTGGAAGTTCAATCACACACGCACCCAAGTTCCCTTCCGCGGTCGTACCCCTTAGTATCGACCCCCAGACATCCCGTCGGACACTCCGGGTGGAAGGAACACAACTCACGCACCCAAAAATCACAATTCATCATTCATTTCGAAAATCACAACATACATAACGAAATGTAATACATGTACTTGCCTTGAGTGAAACGAAACGAAGAAAACGATTTAAGGAATAGGTTTCGGTCTGAACAATCCTCTCAAATCCGTTCCTAACACAAATACGGTATACAACAAGTCTCAATAATGCGGAAAGATAAGAATTAATCCTAATTCTACCCCTTGGAACGATTCGTCGGTCATGACTTGGGTATCGTCGACTATAAGTGACGAACAATGGAAAACTTGAAGTTTAAAACCACAATTTATCAATAAAACGAAGGATTACAAGTACACGAATCGAAGTCTAGCGATAACCCAGTGATAATTCGGACTAAAAGAGTTAAATCCCAAGAAATTCCCAAAATTCCCCCAAAATCTCAAAACAAGGGTTTTGGGAATTTTTACCTTGATTCGGATGGTGGAAAGTGATTAGGAACTTTAAGAATTCACGCAAGGAATGCACGGTGGTAGTGAAAGATGATCTACAGTCGGAATCGGCCCTAACCCTCGCCTGGAATCGCTCAAAGCCGAGAAGGATAAGAAATGAAGGAAAAATGACGAAGTTGGCCGCCGTTGTCTTATTTATATAAAGCAGTCTTAGCGCACGCTACGCACAAGCATTAGCGTGCGCTAACAGGCGTGGAAGAACGATCATCTTGTCCTCCGGTTAGCGTACGCAAACTAACATGGTTAGCGTGCGCTAGTACTAGGAATTAGCGTGCGTTAACGGCCGAATTAGCGTCTGGTCCAAGATCAAGTATCGAACCTAATGTCCTGCATCACAAATCGTTAGCGCACGCTATTTAACCCTGTGTTAGCGACGCTAACCACACAATGATAGTGCACGCAAGTAAGTCGGAGTAGCGTGCGCTACTCAGCAACGATTGATCAAGACGCACAAGACATCACGCCAACAGCACAAAAGTGCCGAAATACGAAGTAAGACCAGAATCCGGAAACATAAACACGTAATAATCGAGATGACAAAGTTGAGAGTTGAAAGAGAATATAATATCGATCACTAGAGAGCCTGAAATTCAGCAAATAAAGCGAAATTCCCCAAACTTATGAAAATTACAAGAACGGCCCAAGTGCCCGAAAAATCGCGATACAACGTCGGATTAACAAACCGAAAGTTTCAACACGACCAACCCAACCATACAAACTTATACAAATCAAGAAACAATGAAAACGAACAAGTTTTACGAGAATCGAACGTACATGCGACAAGATATAATTCAAGATGAAATTATGCAAAAACATCCTCGAAACTCGACCAGACGGAAAAACTCCAAGAACAAAATAGATTCAGAATCCCAACACAGTGCTAAGCGAGCTGTCCGAAACGAACATACACCAAAAATAGAAATTACTGAAAATAGAAAACACGGATATTACATTATCTCCCCCTAAAAATAAGTTTCGTCCTGAAACTTACAACGCGAACAACTCGGGGTATCTCGACTGCATACTCTCTTCCGTCTCCCATGTGGCTTCCTCGGATCCATGTCTCGACCATTGAACTTTAACCAGAGAAATGGTTTTATGACGAAGTTGCTTCACCCGACGCTCTAAAATCTGAATCGGCCTCTCCTTGATGGTAATGTCGGGTCCCAACTCCATCTCTCCAAAATCAATAATATGGCTAGGGTCCGATACGTACTTCCTAAGCTGGGAAACATGAAATACGTTATGAACGTGACTCAAAGACGGCGGCAAGCCTAACCGATAGGCAAGCTCTCCCACTCTCTCTAAGATCTCAAACGGCCCAATATATCTCGGACTAAGTTTACCCTTCCTAGAAGCGGTAAACTCCGTGTCGGCGACACCTTAAGCAAAACATGGTCTCCCACCTCAAACTCCAACGACCGGCGATGCGTGTCGGCATAAGACTTCTGCCGACTCTGGGCCGTCAACAATCTATCACGAATCAGAGTAATCTTCTCTCTCGTCTCAACTACCATATCGGGCTCGGTACCAATCAGCTCAGACGCATCGTCCCAACACAACGGCGATCTGCACCTCCTCCCATACAATGCCTCAAATGGTGCCATTTTGATCGAGGCGTGCCAACTATTGTTGTACGTGAACTCGATCAACGGCAAGTGCGACTCCCAATCATCCTTCCAATCTAGGGCACAGGCTCTCAACATATCCTCTAACGTCTGGATCGTCCGCTCTGACTGCCCGTCAGTCTGAGGGTGGTAAGATGTACTGAGTCTCAACTCAGTCCCCAAAGCTAGATGAACAGCCTGCCAAAAATGTCACACGAACCGGCCATCACGATCCGAAACAATACTCTTAGGAGTCCCATGCAATCTCATGATCTCTGCAATAAACACTCGTGCCAGTCTCTCTGGACCCCAAGTGTCCTTAATACCCAGGAAATGAGCTGATTTGGTCAGTCGATCGACAATAACCCAAATCATGTTCATTCCAGTCCGAGTCCTAGGCATACTGGTAATGAAATCCATAGAAATATCCTCCCATTTCCACTCCGGGATAGGAAGTGGTCGCAAAAACCCCACGGGTCGCTGATGCTCGATCTTAACCTGCTGACAGGTCAAACATCTCGACACAAACTCGCTAACGTCTGTCTTCAAATTACTCCACCAGTAGTTACTCCGCACGTCCTTGTACATTTTACTCGTACCAGGATGTATGGAGTAAGGCGTGGTATGAGCTTCGCTCAAGATCTTCTGTCTCAGCTCAATAACATTCGGTACACATAATCTGCCGCGAAATCTCAGAACGCCATCATCCTGAACCACAAATACATGGGCTTTCCCCTTCCTCACATCCTCCCTCAACTGGACCAAAAATGGATCGTCATACTGCTTCGCCTTGATGTCATCAGTCAAGGACGAAGTGATCTCTAACGCACATAACTGGCCCTGCACTCTCTGAACCCAAACCTCGATATTCTGACAGATGAAATCTCTCTGGATCCTACTCTGTGGTGTAAGTACCTCTAACATCTGTAAAGCCATCGGTTTCCGACTCAACGCATCAGCCACTACGTTGGCCTTACCCGGATGGTAAAGTATCTCGAGGTCATAATCTTTAATTAGCTCTAACCACCTACGCTGCCTCATATTCAACTCTTTCTGGCTGAAGATGTACTTCAGACTTTTGTGGTCCGTAAAAATCTTACACGATGACCCATAGAGATAATGCCTCCAGATCTTTAAGGTGAAAACGACCGCAGCTAACTCCAAATCATGCGTGGGGTAATTCGCCTCATATGGTTTCAACTGGCGGGACGCATAAGCAATAACTCTATCTCTCTGCATCAAAACACATCCTAGGCCGAGGCCCGAAGCATCACTATACACTACGAAATCCTCGTTCCCCTGAGGCAATGCTAAAACGGGTGCGGTAGTCAAACGTCTCTTTAACTCGTCAAAGCGCCTCATGTCTGCAGTCCACTCGAACTTCTGAGTTTTCTGGAGCAACTGAGTGAGTGGTCTAGCGATCTTAGAAAATCCCTCAACGAATCTACGGTAATAGCCGGCAAGGCCCAGAAAACTCCTCACCCCCTTCACATTCTTAGGTGGCTCCCAAGCCATCACTGCCTCTATCTTCTGCGGATCTACCCGAACTCCCTCTGCTGAAATCACATGCCCGAGGAACATCACTTCCTCGAGCCAAAACTCGCACTTAGAGAACTTCGCGTACAACTGCTCAGCCCTCAAAGTGTCTAACACAATCCGGAGATGTAATGCGTGCTCCTCCCGATTCCGTGAATAGATAAGAATATCGTCGATAAAGACGACTACGAATTTGTCCAGATACTCAATAAAAACTTTGTTCATCAACTGCATGAACACTGCTGGGGCATTGGTTAGCCCGAAAGGCATAACCACAAACTCGTAATGGCCATATCTCGTCCGAAAGGCAGCTTTCGGAATATCGACGTCCCGAATCCTCAACTGGTAGTAGCCCGATCGCAAATCAATCTTCGAAAAGACTATCGCCTGAAGCCGATCAAACAAATCGTCAATCCTGGGCAAAGGGTATTTATTTTTGATGGTTAGCTTGTTTAATTCTCGATAGTCGATGCATAAACGAAGCGATCCATCCTTCTTCTTAACAAAAAGTACAGGCGCACCCCAAGGCGATGCGCTCGGTCGAATATACCCTTTATCTAACAACTCTCCCAACTGATTCTTCAATTCTATCATCTCTGACGGTGCCATACGGTACGGCGCTCGAGAAATAGGGGCCGCATTCGGCTCTAGATCAATAGGGAACTCCACCTCTCGCTGTGGTGGTAATCCCGGCAAGTCGTCCGGAAATACATCGGGGTATTCGCTAACAACTGGAATTGACGATAAATCAACTCCACCATCTTCCGCCTTCAGAGCGTAACACCAGTAGCCAACACAACCATGGTTCAGAAGTTTCATTGCCTTCAAGGCGCTAATCACACTCCCCGATCTACCCGGCTTACAACCAACTAGAGTATGCTCGGTGTCGTCCTCGGCCACGATCGAGATAGTACGAGTCCGATAGTTCATGATAGCACCATGACGATCCAACCAATCGTCCCCGGGGATCAAATCCTCACCCTTAAGGTCTATAACAATGAGATTCAAGGGCCAATATCGGCTCCCGATCCTCACTGGGCAATCCCTAACTTCCCGGTCCCCAACCATACGATCCCCACTGGGCGTACTCACTACAAATGGCTCACACTCAAACAAGCAGTCAAAACCAATACGACTCACAGAATCCGATGCAATAAAGGAATGGGTAGCACCCGAATCAAAAAGCACTGAAACTGGATGAGTAAGGATTTGAGTGGTACCTGACGCCACCGGAATGTCTGCCTCCCCTGTGCGCCTCATCTGATACAATCGGGGGTGAACTGAACCCGAACTCGATGCTGCACGGCGATCTGGCTAACCCCGTCCCCTACCACGACCCGAACTCGGCGGAATATGAGTAGCTGGAGTGCTGTGATCCCTCTGATTGGCAGTATTAGTCGGAACTCTAACAGCCCTGGTAACCCTCTCACAATGAGTCGCCTGATGCCCGGTCTGCCCGCAAGTGAAGCAAGAAACTGGAGGAAAAGGGCAATCCTTCATCAAATGCTCATATTGGTTGCAGTTAAAACAAACCCTGCCACCAGAAGCAACGGACTGAACTGAACGGTTACTCTGAGATCCCCCAGCCTGATGAAATGGCCTCTTCCCCGGTGTAGGGGGCAGACTGTGCTCTCGAAAATCGGCCACTCTTGCCGGCTGAAAAGTTGCCAACCGTTTTCTGTTTCTTGGCCTCAGCACCCAACTCTGATTCCGGTGCGGCCATCTCGATCGCTAGAGCGCGATCCTGATACTCCTTCAAAGTGGCACACATGAGCGGTGCCATACTCTGCCTGATATGCGGTTTCATGCGCATATTAAAGTAATGGATTTTATCAGCCTCCGTCCTCACCTGATCTCTCACGAAACCCAACTGCTGATTGTAAGTAATGATGGCCTGAGAAATAGGCACATCCTGAGGTGTAGCGGTGAAGAACTCCACAATTCTGCGCTCCTTAACTGGCGGTGGACAATATTCTGCTTTCATAGCAGCCTTGAATTCCTCCCAAGTAGCTCGACGGTCTCTGGGCGTAACGGCCTCCCACCACTCCGCAGCTTCCTAATCCAGGAGGTACTGGGCAATATGTACCCTCCTGTCTTCGGGACAAGCTACGGCATCGAAGGTTCTGGACAACTGAAAGAGCCAATTCTCCCAACCGAAAGGGTCAGAAGATCCGGAGAAACGAGGTGGGTGCATCTTAGTCACCGTCTGAAGCCACTTACTAGCTTCCTCTTCCGGTGTCGGGGGAGGATTCTGGCGTCCACCCTGAGCTATCTGAGTAAGTTGGGCTACCAACTGCTGAAGTACGGCAGTAGCCCCGGCGTCGGCATTATTACCCGACGGCACTGAGTGAGAGGCTGAGTCCGCAGAGGACTGAGAAAGTGAGCCCTCCTCATTATCAGCACCACGACCACGTCCTCGGCCGCGTCTCCTAGCAGGTCTACCACGACCTCTCAACATACTGAAGGAGAAAAAGAAAAGAACAAGATCAGAAAGATTCACAATTCACAAAGTTGGTAACACAAGTCACAATTCCGAACAACGCAAGAAAACGAATTACAGAAATATAAGAGTTCGAGGAGACTTACAGCCACGGGTCGCACGAAAAGATGGTAGCGTGATGATATTAGGCTCAACGACTGACTCTAACGACATAACTGACAGACCCAAAATTCACCGACAGCCTAGGTATTCAAAACCTAAGCTCTGATACCATAAATGTAACACCCCAATTCACAAATGGGACATTACACACCGTAGAACCCTCGTGAGGTCTACCAGGCTAACACATGACACATAAACCACAATATAATCCCAAATGATGCACTCCAAAAAGTAAGTAAGGCCGTGGCCTCGGCCAAAACATTTTAACGGAGTATATGAACATAAGATAAATACCAATTCATTGCCCACGCAGTGGACTTAAACCAAGTTTCAAAGTGAACAGTCTAACTCCAGTACTCGACACATGCAATGACAAAACATAAAAGTACAGACTCGAGCCACATCATCAAGCCATCCCATCATTTGCGTGCGTGTCCCGTGCCTGCTCCTCAGCTCTCCCGGTACCTGAAATACATAAGACGCATTTCCCCCATTTAAGGGGTTAGCATTCGAATGGCTAGTGCAAGTACACAATTAGACAACATTATATACAAAATACGGTTTTTACACAATCATCTCAAACATAAGTCATTTGCCATAAATATTCCGGAATACTACAATGGCAATCAAATCAGTTCCAATCATCACGATATCAAAAAATCACAACTGGTATCCCGTGGCCGTACCCCTTAGTATCGACCCCAGACATCCCGTTGAACACTCCGGGTGAGATACCACTTCCGCGGCCGTACCCCTTAGTATCGACCCCCAGACATCCCGTCGGATACTCCGGGTGGAAGTTCAATCACACACGCACCCAAGTTCCCTTCCGCGGTCGTACCCCTTAGTATCGACCCACAGACATCCCGTCGGACACTCCGGGTGGAAGGAACACAACTCACGCACCCAAAAATCACAATTCATCATTCATTTCGAAAATCACAACATACATAACGAAATGTAATACATGTACTTGCCTTGAGTGAAACGAAACGAAGAAAACGACGAAGGAATAGGTTTCGGTCTGAACAATCCTCTCAAATCCGTTCCTAACACAAATACGGTATACAACAAGTCTCAATAATGCGGAAAGATAAGAATTAATCCTAATTCTACCCCTTGGAACGATTCGTCGGTCATGACTTGGGTATCGTCGACTATAAGTGACGAACAATGGAAAACTTGAAGTTTAAAACCATAATTTATCAATAAAACGAAGGATTACAAGTACACGAATCGAAGTCTAGCGATAACCCAGTGATAATTCGGACTAAAAGAGTTAAATCCCAAGAAATTCCCAAAATTCCCCCAAAATCTCAAAACAAGGGTTTTGGGAATTTTTACCTTGATTCGGATGGTGGAAAGTGATTAGGAACTTTAAGAATTCACGCAAGGAATGCACGGTGGTAGTGAAAGATGATCTACAGTCGGAATCGGCCCTAACCCTCGCCTGGAATCGCTCAAAGCCGAGAAGGATAAGAAATGAAGGAAAAATGACGAAGTTGACTGCTGTTGTCTTATTTATATAAAACAGTCTTAGCGCACGCTACGCACAAGCATTAGCGTGCGCTAACGGGGCGTGGAAGAACAGTCTGCCTACTGTCCTCCAGTTAGCGTACGCAAACTAACATGGTTAGCGTGCGCTAGTACTAGGAATTAGCGTGCGTTAACGCTGAATTAGCGTACGCTGCCTGGTCCAGTACCGAAGTACTGAACCTACTGTCCCAGACTGCTGAAATCGTTAGCGCACGCTACGAACCCCAGGTTAGCGTACGCTAACCACACAATGATAGTGCACGCAAGTAAGTCCGGAGTAGCGTGCGCTACTCAGCAAAGAAGCTCAAGATCGCACAAGACATCACGCTAACAAAGACAAAAGTGCCGAAATACGAAGTAAGACCAGAATCCGGAAACATAAACACGTAATAATCGAGATGACAAAGTTGAGAGTTGAAAGAGAATATAATATCGATCACTAGAGAGCCTGAAATTCAGCAAATAAAGCGAAATTCCCCAAACTTATGAAAATTACAAGAACGGCCCAAGTGCCCGAAAAATCGCGATACAACGTCGGATTAACAAACCGAAAGTTTCAACACGACCAACCCAACCATACAAACTTATACAAATCAAGAAACAATGAAAAGAACAAGTTTTACGAGAATCGAACGTACATGCGACAAGATATAATTCAAGATGAAATTATGCAAAAACATCCTCGAAACTCGACTGACGGAAAAACTCCAAGAACAAAATAGATTCGTAATCCCAACACGGTGCTAAGCGAAATGTCCAAACGAACATACACCAAAAATAGAAATTACTGAAAATAGAAAACACGGATATTACATTATCTCCCCCTAAAAATAAGTTTCGTCCTGAAACTTACAACGCGAACAACTCGGGGTATCTCGACTGCATACTCTCTTCCGTCTCCCATGTGGCTTCCTCGGATCCATGTCTCGACCATTGAACTTTAACCAGAGAAATGGTTTTATGACGAAGTTGCTTCACCCGACGCTCTAAAATCTGAATCGGCCTCTCCTTGATGGTAATGTCGGGTCCCAACTCCATCTCTCCAAAATCAATAATATGGCTAGGGTCCGATACGTACTTCCTAAGCTGGGAAACATGAAATACGTTATGAACGTGACTCAAAGACGGCGGCAAGCCTAACCGATAGGCAAGCTCTCCCACTCTCTCTAAGATCTCAAACGGCCCAATATATCTCAGACTAAGTTTACCCTTCCGGCCGAAGCGGTAAACTCCCCGTGTCGGCGACACCTTAAGCAAAACATGGTCTCCCACCTCAAACTCCAACGACCGGCGATGCGTGTCGGCATAAGACTTCTGCCGACTCTGGGCCGTCAACAATCTATCACGAATCAGAGTAATCTTCTCTCTCGTCTCAACTACCATATCGGGCTCGGTACCAATCAGCTCAGACGCATCGTCCCAACACAACGGCGATCTGCACCTCCTCCCATACAATGCCTCAAATGGTGCCATTTTGATCGAGGCGTGCCAACTATTGTTGTACGTGAACTCGATCAACGGCAAGTGCGACTCCCAATCATCCTTCCAATCTAGGGCACAGGCTCTCAACATATCCTCTAACGTCTGGATCGTCCGCTCTGACTGCCCGTCAGTCTGAGGGTGGTAAGATGTACTGAGTCTCAACTCGGTCCCAAAGCTCGATGAACATTTGCCAAAATGTGACACGAACCGCCATCACGATCCGAAACAATACTCTTAGGAGTCCCATGCAATCTCATGATCTCGCAATAAACACTCGTGCGGTCTCTCGACCCCAAGTGTCCTTAATACCCAGAAATGAGCTGATTTGGTGGTCGATCGACAATAACCCAAATCATGTTCATTCCATCCGAGTCCTAGGCATACCGGTAATGAAATCCATAGAAATATCCTCCCATTTCCACTCCGGATAGAAGTGGTCGCAAAAACCCCACGGTCGCCGATGCTCGATCTTAACCTGTGACAGGTCAAACATCTCGACACAAACTCGCTAACGTCTGTCTTCAAATTACTCCACAGTAGTTACTCCGCACGTCCTTGTACATTTTACTCGTACAGGATGTATGGAGTAAGGCGTGGTATGAGCTTCGCTCAAGATCTTCTCGTCTCACCAATAACATTCGGTACACATAATGCCGCGAAATCTCGTAACGCCATCATCATGAACCACAAATACATGGGCTTTCCCCTTCCTCACATCCTCCCTCAACTGGACCAAAAACGGATCGTCATACTGCTTCGCCTTGATGTCATCAGTCAAGGACGAAGTGATCTCTAACGCACATAACTGGCCCTGCACTCTCTGAACCCAAACCTCGATATTCTGACAGATGAAATCTCTCTAGATCCTACTCTGTGGTGTAAGTACCTCTAACATCTGTAAAGCCATCGGTTTCCGACTCAACGCATCAGCCACTACGTTGGCCTTACCCGGATGGTAAAGTATCTCGAGGTCATAGTCTTTAATTAGCTCTAACCACCTACGCTGCCTCATATTCAACTCTTTCTGGCTGAAGATGTACTTCAGACTTTTGTGGTCCGTAAAAATCTTACACGATGACCCATAGAGATAATGCCTCCAGATCTTTAAGGTGAAAACGACCGCAGCTAACTCCAAATCATGCGTGGGGTAATTCGCCTCATATGGTTTCAACTGGCGGGACGCATAAGCAATAACTCTATCTCTCTGCATCAAAACACATCCTAGGCCGAGGCCCGAAGCATCACTATACACTACGAAATCCTCGTTCCCCTGAGGCAATGCTAAAACGGGTGCGGTAGTCAAACGTCTCTTTAACTCGTCAAAACTGTCCTGTCTGTCTGCAGTCCACTCGAACTTCTGAGTTTTCTGGAGCAACTGAGTGAGTGGTCTAGCGATCTTAGAAAATCCCTCAACGAATCTACGGTAATAGCCGGCAAGGCCCAGAAAACTCCTCACCCCCTTCACATTCTTAGGTGGCTCCCAAGCCATCACTGCCTCTATCTTCTGCGGATCTACCCGAACTCCCTCTGCTGAAATCACATGCCCGAGGAACATCACTTCCTCGAGCCAAAACTCGCACTTAGAGAACTTCGCGTACAACTGCTCAGCCCTCAAAGTGTCTAACACAATCCGGAGATGTAAGGCGTGCTCCTCCCGATTCCGTGAATAGATAAGAATATCGTCGATAAAGACGACTACGAATTTGTCCAGATACTCAATAAAAACTTTGTTCATCAACTGCATGAACACTGCTGGGGCATTGGTTAGCCCGAAAGGCATAACCACAAACTCGTAATGGCCATATCTCGTCCAAAGGCGACTTTCGAATATCGACGTCCGAATCCTCAATCGGGTAGTAGCCCGATCGCAAATCAATCTTGAAAAGACTGCCGCCTCAAGCCGATCAAACAAATCGTCAATCCTGGGCAAAGGGTATTTATTTTTGATGGTTAGCTTGTTTAATTCTCGATAGTCGATGCATAAACGAAGCGATCCATCCTTCTTCTTAACAAAAAGTACAGGCGCACCCCAAGGCGATGCGCTCGGTCGAATATACCCTTTATCTAACAACTCTCCCAACTGATTCTTCAATTCTAACATCTCCGACGGTGCCATCCGGTACGGCGCTCGAGAAATAGGGGCCGCATTCGGCTCTAGATCAATAGGAAACTCCACCTCTCGCTGTGGTGGTAATCCCGGCAAGTCGTCCGGAAATACATCGCGGTATTCGCTAACAACTGGAATTGACGATAAATCAACTCCACCATCTTCCGCCTTCAGAGCGTAACACCAGTAGCCAACACAACCATGGTTCAGAAGTTTCATTGCCTTCAAGGCGCTAATCACACTCCCCGATCTACCCGGCTTACAACCGACTAGAGTATGCTCGGTGTCGTCCTCGGCCACGATCGAGATAGTACGAGTCCGATAGTTCATGATAGCACCGTGATGATCCAACCAATCGTCCCCGAGGATCAAATCCTCACCCTTAAGGTCTATAACAATGAGATTCGAGGGCCAATCTCGGCTCCCGATCCTCACTGGGCAATCCCTAACTTCCCGGTCCCCAACCATACGATCCCCACTGGGCGTACTCACTACAAATGGCTCACACTCAAACAAGCAGTCAAAACCAATACGACTCACAGAATCCGATGCAATAAAGGAATGGGTAGCACCCGAATCAAAAAGCACTGAAACTGGATGAGTGTGGTACCTGACGCCACCGGAATGTCTGCCTCCTCTGTGCGCCTCATCTGATACAATCGGGGGTGAACTGAACCCGAACTCGATGCTGCACGGCGATCCGGCTGACCCCGTCCCCTACCACGACCCGAACTCGGCGGAATATGAGTAGCTGGAGTGCTGTGATCCCTCTGATTGGCAGTATTAGTCGGAACTCTAACAGCCCTGGTGGCCCTCTCACAATGAGTCGCCCGATGCCCGGTCTGCCCGCAAGTGAAGCAAGAAACTGGAGGAAAAGGGCAATCCTTCATCAAATGCTCATATTGGTTGCAGTTAAAACAAACCCTGCCACCAGAAGCAACGGACTGAACTGAACGGTTACTCTGAGATCCCCCAGCCTGATGAGATGGCCTCTTCCCCGGTGTAGGGGGAAGACTGTGCTCTCGAAAATCGGCCACTCTTGCCGGCTGAAAAGTTGCCAACCGTTTTCTGTTTCTTGGCCTCGGCACCCAACTCTGATTCCGGTGCGGCCATCTCGATCGCTAGAGCGCGATCCTGATACTCCTTCAAAGTGGCACACATGAGCGGTGCCATACTGCACGATATGCGGTTTCATGCGCATATTAAAGTAATGGATTTTATCAGCCTCCGTCCTCACCTGATCTCTCACGAAACCCAACTGCTGATTGTAAGTAATGATGGCCTGAGAAATAGGCACATCCTGAGGTGTAGCGGTGAAGAACTCCACAATTATGCGCTCCTTAACTGGCGGTGGACAATATTCTGCTTCCATAGCAGCCTTGAATTCCTCCCAAGTAGCTCGACGGTCTCTGGGCGTAACGGCCTCCCACCACTCCGCAGCTTCCTTATCCAGGAGGTACTGGGCAATATGTACCCTCCTGTCTTCGGGACAAGCTACGGCATCGAAGGTTTTGGACAACTGAAAGAGCCAATTCTCCCAACCGAAAGGGTCAGAAGATCCGGAGAAACGAGGTGGGTGCATCTTAGTCACCGTCTGAAGCCACTTACTAGCTTCCTCTTCCGGTGTCGGGGGAGGATTCTGGCGTCCACCCTGAGCTATCTGAGTAAGTTGGGCTACCAAGCTGGCAAGTAAAAGAGATAGCCAGGCGTCGGCATTATTACCCAACGGCACTGAGTGAGAGGCTGAGTCCGCAGAGGACTGAGAAAGTGAGCCCTCCTCATTATCAGCACCACGACCACGTCCTCGGCCGCGTCTCCTAGCCGGTCTACCACGACCTCTCAACATACTGAAGGAGAAAAAGAAAAGAACAAGATCATAAAGATTCACAATTCACAAAGTTGGTAACACAAGTCACAATTCCGAACAACGCAAGAAAACGAATTACAGAAATATAAGAGTTCGAGGAGACTTACAGCCATGGGTCGCACGAAAAGACGGTAGCGTGATGATATTAGGCTCAACGACTGACTCTAACGACATAACCGATGCACTAAAATTCACCGATGTACCTAGGTATTCAAAACCTAAGCTCTGATACCATAAATGTAACACCCCAATTCACAAATGGGACATTACACGCCGTAGAACCCTCGTGAGGTCTACCAGGCTAACACATGACACATAAACCACAATATAATCCCAAATGATGCACTCCAAAAAGTAAGTAAGGCCGTGGCCTCGGCCAAAACATTTTAACGGAGTATATGAACATAAGATAAATACCAATTCATTGCCCACGCAGGGGACTTAAACCAAGTTTCAAAGTGAACAGTCTAACTCCAGTACTCGACACATGCAATGACAAAACATAAAAGTACAGACTCGATCCACATCATCAAGCCATCCCATCCTTTTCGTGCGTGTCCCGTGCCTGCTCCTCAGCTCTCCCGGTACCTGAAATGCATAAGACGCATTTCCCCCATCTAAGGGGTTAGCATTCGAATGGCTAGTGCAAGTACACAATTAGACAACATTATATACAAAATACGGTTTTTACACAATCATCTCAAACATAAGTCATTTGCCATAAATATTCCGGAATACTACAATGGCAATCAAATCAGTTCCAATCATCACGATATCACAAAATCACAACTGGTATCCCGTGGCCGTACCCCTTAGTATCGACCCCCAGACATCCCGTCGAACACTCCGGGTGGGATACCACTTCCGCGGCCGTACCCCTTAGTATCGACCCCCAGACATCCTGTCGGACACTCCGGGTGGAAGTTCAATCACACACGCACCCAAGTTCCCTTCCGCGGTCGTACCCCTTAGTATCGACCCACAGACATCCCGTCGGACACTCCGGGTAGAAGGAACACAACTCACGTACCCAAAAATCACAATTCATCATTCATTTCGAAAATCACAACATACATAACGAAATGTAATACATGTACTTGCCTTGAGTGAAACGAAACGAAGGAAACGACGAAGGAATAGGTTTCGGTCCGAACAATCCTCTCAAATCCGTTCCTAACACAAATACGGTATACAACAAGTCTCAATAATGCGGAAAGATAAGAATTAATCCTAATTCTACCCCTTGGAACGATTCGTCGGTCATGACTTGGGTATCGTCGACTATAAGTGACGAACAATGGAAAACTTGAAGTTTAAAACCACAATTTATCAATAAAACGAAGGATTACAAGTACACGAATCGAAGTCTAGCGATAACCCAGTGATAATTCGGACTAAAAGAGTCAAATCCCAAGAAATTCCCAAAATTCCCCCAAAATCTCAAAACAAGGGTTTTGGGAATTTTTACCTTGATTCGGATGGTGGAAAGTGATTAGGAACTTGAAGAATTCACGCAAGGAATGCACGGTGGTAGTGAAAGATGATCTACGATCGGAATCGGCCCTAACCTCGCTTGGAATCGCTCAAAGCCGAGAAGGATAAGAAATGAAGGAAAAATGACGAAGTTGATTGCTGCTGTCTTATTTATATAAAAGCAGTCTTAGCGCACGCTACGCACAAGCATTAGCGTGCGCTAGCAGGCGTGGAAGAATGCATCATCGTCCTCCGGTTAGCGTACGCAAACTAACATGGTTAGCGTGCGCTAGTACTAGGAATTAGCGTGCGTTAACGCCGAATTAGCGTGTTACGCTGGTCCCGATCAAGCATCGAACCTCATCCCTGCATCACTGAAATCGTTAGCGCACGCTACGAACCCAGTTAGCGTCGCTAACCACACGATGATAGCGCACGCAAGTAAGTCCGAGTAGCGTGCGCTACTCGTGCAAAGAAGCGATTGATCTTGCACAAGACATCACGCTAACAAAGACAAAAGTGCCGAAATACGAAGTAAGACCAGAATCCGGAAACATAAACACGTAATAATCGAGATGACAAAGTTGAGCGTTGAAAGAGAATATAATATCGATCACTAGAGAGCCTGAAATTCAGCAAATAAAGCGAAATCCCCCAAACTTATGAAAATTACAAGAACGGCCCAAGTGCCCGAAAAATCGCGATACAACGTCGGATTAACAAACCGAAAGTTTCAACACGACCAACCCAACCATATAAACTTATACAAATCAAGAAACAACGAAAACGAACAAGTTTTACGAGAATCGAACGTACATGCGACAAGATATAATTCAAGATGAAATTATGCAAAAACATCCTCGAAACTCGACCAGACGGAAAAACTCCAAGAACAAAATAGATTCAGAATCCCAACACAGTGCTAAGCGAGCTGTCCGAAACGAGCATACACCAAAAATAGAAATTACCGAAAATAGAAAACACGGATATTACAGGAAGGTCACAAGAACAAAAGTAACCATGATGAAAAGGAATGAATAGAAATCCGACAAGGACCAAGAATGACTCACCGAGGTGATATAATGGCGTAATGAGTGATAGCTCAAATGAAATGATTGGAATCGTCGTTCCTCGTGAATTGAATGATTAGTTTGTTAATTACAAGTCTCAACACGATTGATATATTATGCATGAATTATACGTATGAATGAACAACAACGAAAGGAATGATTATCCTTTTAACTGAGCAAGAATTAACTTACCTCAATTACCGGTGAAGAAAAAGTCCTTCCTCGATTGAACGTCCTTAAGGTGATTATAGGTCACTCGAACAACCTTGAATAATATAATCACCAATAATTCGCTTATTTACGAATCAAGCATGATCACAACTAACTCAAAAAGTCGATACAACAGCCCAAACTCATTGGGGCAATCTAACAAACACGTTGTTAACAACATTCAATTGTTTACAACCAATCTCAATTATATCGATACCACACCTCCAATGAGTGATTCAATCCATCAAAACATCATCAATACAATCAATAATCCAATATGAATACTCCATTCGAGATTACGACAACATCTAATCGAAACCCCAAAATTCCAAAGGCAACATTCAAGGTGTTCTTGAACAATTCCCCAAATACTCAACAATTCCAAAAATACACCAATAAATCCGTAGGAATACATGTATCCAAGGTATATAATCCATATCCAACATATTCCAACACAATAGCAAGCTAACTCGAAGAGATCGGGAAGAAAACCCCTAAATCCCGAAATTCTAGGTTTATGAAAAGTTTACCTTGATTTGGAGCGGTGGAGAAGATTAAATGTTGATTAATCTGAACTAGAAGCTTATAGGTGTTGCTAGATGATTGCAGCTTGAAGAACTCTTCACAAATCGCCCAAAATCACCGGGAATTGCCCAAGGAAGGAGGAGTAATGAAGAAATGACGAAATGGGATGGAAATGTCCTATTTATACTAAACCCAGCTTAGCGCGCGCTAAAAACTGAGGATAGCGTGCGCTAGCGGGTTCACCGGGTAGTCCAGTGAACTCTGCCTGCCTCGTTAGCGTGCGCTACGTATGCTTTGCAGCGTGCGCTAATGCCTTACTCTTAGCATATGCTAATCGAGTGTTGCGTGCGCTACCTGATAGTTGGAGTCCAAAATACTGGAGTCCGAAACCTACTGTCCTCTGCCTTGCTCGCCTTAACGCGCATTGCACCATAACTTAGCGTGCGCTACCATCACACATAGCGTGCGCTACAATTCTTCAATTCAGTCCAGTGCCTACTGGACTGTCTGCCCCAACACAATAGTAGCGTGCTTTACCAGTACCCAAATAGCGTGCGCTATAAATGTAACACCCCAAACTAGGAGGCTATTACAGTGCCGTGGACCCCCGACTGGGACCCACCAGGCAAATGAAAATTAATGAATTAAATAATATAACTGTAGTACCCAACCACATTATATTACCAATTACTCCGATGAGGAGTTTTAAGTACAATAAACCCAGGAAATACAGAATACCTGTATATTTTATATGAAGATAAAATATACAACACTGTATAAAATGAATATCCAAACGAAAATTTGCAGCGGAAATAAAAATGAAGAAACATGAATGACTGAAAAAGACTGGGCCCCCTACTAATATCATTGGGACTCCTCATCATCAGCGTTCTCTTCCCGTGCTTTTGTCTTGCCATGACCTAAAAACAACATCCCCAACGGGGTCAGTTACACAGAATAACAATCCTCAAGAGTTGAATAAACACAATCATTATATATCTTAGTTATGAAATTAAGCTGAAGAGGGGCATCATAGTACGCCCATAATGGGACGTGCAAGTGCATAATACGAGTGTCCGGACACACCCGCACTTGTACCTAATTAGTCTCACGGAGGCACGTTACCGTGTGCACAGTCTAATGTGTTGGTGAACGCGCACCACATGACTATCGTGTGCCCGACTAAAAATTCCACACATAACCATCCGGCCACGCAATATGAACCCAGAAGGTCACAAGAACAAAAGTGACCATGATGAATATTAATGAATAACAATCCGACAAGGGTCAAGAATGACTCACCGATATGAAATAATTATGAAATGAACGGTAGCTCACTGAAATGATTGGAACCGTCATTCCTCGTGAATTGAATGATTAGTTTGATAATTACAAGTCTCAACATGATTAATACACTATGAATGAATTATGAATATGAATGAACAACAACGAAAGGAATGAGTATTCTTTTAACCGAGTAAGAAATAACTTACTCAATACCGGTGAAGAAGGTCCTTCCTCGAACAAACGCCCTAAATAGAAATGTCGGTCGCTCGAAAAACCTTGAATAACACAATTACCAACAATCCGTTGAATATACGAATTAAGAATGATCACAACCAACTCAAAACGTCGATACGACAAATCCAAATTCATTGGGTCATTATGACAAACACGTTGTAACCAATCTTCAATTGTTTACAACCAACCTCAATTATATCGATACCAAACCTCCAAGGAGTGATTCAAACCAACAAAATATCTTCAACACAATCAAATAACTCAATATGAATATACAATTCGAGATTTCAACAACTTCCAATCGAAACCCCCAAATCCAAAATCAACATTCAAAGTGTTCTTGAAATAATCCTTCAATAATCCAATGAGTATTCATACAAACTCATAATCATATGTATATCTCTTCATATATCATTATTATCACATCCAAAACATCATATTCCATCTTAAAATCGAAATCTAAGGTTTGGAGAAAATTACCTTTGAAGATCCAACCTCTTCGATCCGTCGAAACTCGTGTTAATCGACTTCCCAAGCTCCACAAATGAATAACGATGATTAAACCCGAACACACAAGTGTTTGATGATGAAAAATCTCTCCCACAATATCTCTCTCTCGGAACCAAAATGAAGAAGTGAAGTGATGAAATGAGCATAAAAATCCCGTTCATGTCTTTAAATACTGCGCAGAGTTACGGCCGTAAATCTGCCACCTTACGGCCGTAACTTCCCAAGTCAACGGCCTTACGGCCGTAATATCCATTACATACGGCCGTAATGACACTTCGTCAAAAAATGATAATGAACGCACTGATCGAGTTACGGACGTACCAGAAATCCTTTACGGCCGTAACAACAACACTTACAGCCGTATCCTGCCGAACTTACGGCCGTAAGTTGTCTTCATTGACAACACCTTCATGCACAAACGAATGCAATCTACGGCCGTAGTCTTCAAATCATACGGCCGTACCTTTCTGCTTATGGCCGTAACTAGTATGACTTACGGCCGTACGACGTCTTCGAAGAAAGACACCAATTCCACGAACGCATGTTACAGCCGTAACTCACTCCTCGAAATGACAAAATCCGAAAACTCCGTCTTCTCATTACAAATGATGAATGATCCAACATACAATACTTGTATGGATGTAATTAAGTCCAACAACATGCAATAAGTGATACTTCCAACACAAGACTACCAATCACAATAATTATGATATTACTCTCGTCTCGATTCTCAAACGGAGTTGAATGACGATCGGTAACTGATACACGGCTCCAAGTATGCCAACGATGAATATAAATGAATGAACGTGAATGACGAATGATTATTAATGAGTGAAAAAATTACTGAGTGACATTTACTAAATGATAATGAATGAATTTACAACCAGGTATTACATACCCCCCCTTAAAAAGAGTTTCGTCCTCGAAACTAAGGGTCAAACAATTCGGGATGACTCTCCCGCATATTATCCTCGATTTCCCAAGTAGCCTTTTCGACTCCGTGTCTAGACCACTGAATTTTAACCAAAGGAATCGTCTTGTTCCTCAACTGTTTGATTCGCCGCTCTAAGATTCGTATAGGACGCTCCTCATATAAATGATCATCCGCGATCTCGATCTCATCGAACTGAAGTATGTGACTCGGGTCGGCAACATACTTCCGTAGCTGAGAGACGTGAAACACATCATGAATTCGTCAACACCGAAGGTACATCCAATCGATAAGCCAGACTGCCTACTCGATCCAAAATATCAAACGGTCCAATGAATCTCAGACTCAACTTTCTCCGCTTCCAGAAACGGAAGATACCTCGACTCGGGGATACCTTGACCAAAACGTGGTCACCTGCCTCGAAATCTAATGGTCAACGACGATTATCTGCATAAGATTTTTGTCGACTCTGAGCGGTCAACAAACGACTCCTGATCAAAGCTACCTTCTCGCGTGCAGCTATAAGCATATCGGGCTCGGTGCCGATTAATTCTGATAAGTCATCCCAACATAAGGGAGATCGACGACAACGAAGACCATATAAGGCCTCGCAAGGTGCCATCTTAATCAAAGCATGCCAACTGTTATTGTACGTGAACTCGATCAATGATAGTTGGGCTTCCCAATCATCTTTCCAGTTGAGAACACATGCTCTCACCATGTCCTCTAACGTATGAATAGTTCGCTCTGATTGTCTGTCGTACTGAGGGTGAAACGCTGTGCTGAGATTAAGATGAGTTCCCATGGCACGATGAACTTATTTCCAAATATGTGACACGAATCGTCCGTCACGATCAGAAACGATACTCTTAGGAGTACCGTGCAATCTCACTATCTCTTTGATGAACAACTGGGCAAGTCTCTTGGGACCCCACGTATCCTTAATCTCAAGGAAATGAGTTGTCTTAGTTAAGCGGTTCACAATTACCCAAATTGTATTCATGCCACGATGACTCGCCGGCAACCTCGTGATGAAGTCCATTGAAATATCATCCCACTTCCACTCTGGAATAGGGAGCGGTTTCAGCATACCCGCCTGTCGCTGATGTTCTATCTTGACTTGCTGACAGGTTAAACATCTCGAAACAAATTCTGTGACTTCTCGCTTCATATTACTCCACTAGTAATTTTGTTTCAAGTCTCTGTACATCTTACTAGACCCCGGATGAATGGAATAAGGGGTCGCATGAGCTTCTCTCAAAATCGAGTTTTTCAACTCGTCACCCGCCGGTACGCATAACCGGTTCTTAAATCACAAAAGTCCATCCTCGTGGACCACAAATCCATGGGCTTTCCCCTGAGCTACATCCTCTCGGATGCGCAACAAAAACGAGTCTGAACTCTGATTCACTCTGATCGCCTCCTCAAGTGGCGATGAAATCTCTAACATGCGAAGTTGCCCTTGCACTCGCTGTAACCAGACCTCGATCTCGGGTCTTAGGAATTTCTGTTGAATTTCCTTCTAAGCAGTCAAACGAGCAAGCATTTGCTCCTGAACGGACTTACGACTCAAGTCGTCGGCGACAACGTTTTCCTTGCCCAGGTGGTATAGTATCTCAATATCATAATCTTTGAGTAGTTCCAACCACCGCCTCTGTTGCATATTTAACTCCTTCTGAGTAAATATATACTTCAAACTCTTATGATTGGTGAAAATATGACAGGCGACGCCATAAAGATAATGACGCCAAATCTGCGAATACCACGGCTGCTAGCTCCAGGTCATGGGTTGGATAATTGACCTCGTAAGGTCTCAGTTGCCGTGAAGCATACGCAATAACTTTCCCATTCTGCATTAATACACATCCAAGATCGTGTCCGGATGCGTCACTATAAACCACGAATCCTTTAGTCCCTTGTGGCAAGGAAAGGACAGGTGATGAAATTAAACGGCTCTTGAGTTCTTCAAAACTCTATTGACACGCATCAGACCATGTGTATTTCTTATCCTTCCGCAAAAGGTTCGTCATAGGTTGAGAGATTTTAGAAACTCCTTCCACAAATCGCCGGTAATAGCCTGCTAATTTGAGAAAGCTTCGGATTTCCTTAACATTCTTCGGAGGTTGCCAATATCGGATAACCTCTGTCTTCTGAGGATCGACACGCACTCCGTCTGATGAAATCACATGTCCGAGAAACGTCACCTCGGACATTCAGAACTCACATTTGGAAAACTTTCCATAGAGTTGCTCTCGTCTCAACACATCGAGAACCTGATGAAGGTGAACTTCGTGCTCCTCTCGGTCACGAGAATAAATCAAAATGTCTTTTATGAAAACAACCATGAACTGATCCAAATAGTCAATGAAAACCCAATTCATTAACTCCATGAATATCGGAGGTACATTAGTTAACCCAAACGGCATTACTACAAACTCGTAGTTCCCATAGCGTGTTCGAAACGCCGTCCTTGCGATATCCGACTCTCGAATTTGCAACTGATGATACCCAGATCTTAACTCGATCTTGGAAAATACTGAAGCTCCCTGAAGTTGATCTAAGAGATCATCAATACGGGGTAGGGGATATTTATTCTTGATCGTCACCCTGTTCAACTCTCAATAATCGATACAAAAGCGGAATGAACCGTCCTTCTTCTTGACAAATAACACTGGTGCTCCCTACGGAGACGCACTCGGTCGGATATAACCCTTCTCGATCAAATCCTCCAATTGATTCTTCAGTTTTTGCATTTCGGTCTGGGCCATCCAATACGGTGCCTTCGATAATGGGGTACCAGGCTCCAACTCTATCGTGAATTCCACATCTCTCTATGGAGGCAAACTAGCTAACTCGTCTGGAAATACATCGGCATATTCTCTCACTACAGGAATATCCGCCAACATCACTGATGATTTCTCGGTCTTGGTCATATAGCACCAATAACCAACACACCCATGATTGAGTAATTTCACTACTTTCATCATATTAATGATTCTTCCGGAACAACTGGGATTACCCCCCTGAAATACACACTCGACTCCATCGTCTGAAATGATAGTGACCATACGCTTACGGACACTAATGATGGCATCGTGATGATCCATCCAATCAATACCCAAGATGATGTCGTTTTTAGGTAAGTCTACCACAATTAGGCCCGCCAACCAATCACGGCCATTAAGCTGAATCGGATAATTCTTAATCTCACGATCTCCGATAATTATTCTACCTTCAGGTAGTCCAATGATATAAGGTTCAAAACTAGTAGCACTATCCAGATGAAGTCTACTCAAGCATGACTCGGAAATGAATGAGTGCGATGCACCAGTATCAAAAAGGGTACACAAAGGTTGAGATAGAATTTCGAGTGTACCTGAGATCATTCAGGCCTCCGGATCGTCGGTCCTCTTCATCTTGTAAATTCGAGGCTTGTCGGCCCCCGAACCGAATGCTCCCGTCTGATAGCTTTTGGCTCCGCCTTTATTTGCTCCCATCGTCTTAAACGACGTGGACTGAGTTGCCTGATTATGAACAGCTGACTGGTTTGGGGCCTGAGATGCCGTCAGAGTAGGTTTGGAGTCTCCTCGGTAGAAACGGGCCTTATGCCCGACAATCCCACAGTTATTACACGTGATAGTCTGCCTCGGACACTTAGTGCTGAAATGACCCTGCTCTCCACAATTGAAACAGGTGATGGCCGAACTGGCCGCTCGGGACTGAGACTCCGCAGGTTTTAGCGCCATAGGAGGTTGCTCAGAAAAAGTAGGGCTCGCACGAGGCTTCTTGAAGGTTGCCTGACATATTCTTTGATTTCTTGCTAGCACTTGAGGGTTGTTGCTTAGCAATTTCCTTAGCAGTAAGCTCATAAGTAAGAGCTTTCTCGATGAATTCGACCAGAGTGGTGCAATGATGGTTAAGCAATTGCATCCGCATACGAGGTTTCAACCTCTTACTGAAGTACTTGATTTTATCCGCCTCAGAGTGGATAATGGATGAGGCAAAGGGAAGTAGCTCCTGAAACTTCTCGAGGCAAAAGGAAGTAAATCCAAAATCAACATTCAAAGTGTTCTTGAAATAATCCTTCAATAATCCAATAAATATTCATACAAACTCATAATCATATGTATATCTCTTCATATATCATGATTATCACATCCAAAATATCATATTCCATCTTAAAATCAAAATCTAAGGTTTGGAGAAAATTACCTTTCAAGATCCAACCTCTTCGCTCCGTCAAAACTCGTGTTAATCGACTTCCCAAGCTCCACAAACGAATAAAGATGATTAAACTAGAACACACAAGTGTTTGATGATGAAAAATCTCTCCAAAAATATCTCTCTCTCGGAACCAAAATGAAGAAGTGATGAAATGAGAATAAAAATCACGTTCATGTCTTTAAATACTGCGCAGAGTTACGGACGTAACTCTGCCACCTTACGGCCGTAACTTCCCAAGTCAACGGCCTTACGGCCATAATATCCATTACATACGGACGTAACAACACTTCGTCAAAAAATGATAATGAACGCACTGACCGAGTTACGGCCGTACCAGAAATCCTTTACGGCCATAACAACAACACTTACGGCCGTATCCTGCCGAACTTACGGCCGTAAGTTGTCTTCGTTGACAACACCTTCCTACACAAACGAATGCAAGCTACGCCCGTAGTCTCCAAATCATACGGTCGTAGCTTCCTGCTTACGGCCGTAACTAGTATGACTTACGGCCGTACGACGTCTTCGTCCAGAAAGACACCAATTCCAAGAATGCATGTTACAACCGTAATGCATGATCAGTTACGGTCGTAACTCACTCCTGGAAATGACAAAATCCGACAACTCCGTCTTCTCGTTACAAATGATGAATGATCCGACATACAATACTATGTAATTAAGTCCAATAACATGCAATAGGTTATACTTCAAACACAAGACTACCAATCACAATGATTATGATAATACTCTCGTCTCGATTCTCAAACGGAGTTGTATGACGATCAGTAACTGATACACGGCTCCAAATATGCCAACGATGAATATAAATGAATGAACGTGAATGATGAGTGATTATTAATGAGTGAAAAAATTACTGAGTGACAATTATTGAATGATAATGAATGAATTTACAACCGGATATTAAAATAAAGAGTACGTAGTGTGCGCTACTCCCCCCACACAGGCTACCAATTCGATGATAATGATAATATTCTTGTCTCGATTCTCAAGTAGGGTTGAAAGGTGAATGATAACTGATACACAATTCAAAATTACGCCGAACGGTGAACACAATTGAATGAGTGTGAATGATGAATGATTATTAATGAGTGAAAATTACTGAGTGACAATTACTGAATGATAATAAATGAATTTACAATCGGGTATTACATACTCTCCCCCTTCAAAAGAGTTTTGTCCTCGAAACTAAGAGTCAAACAATTCGGGATAACTCTCCCGCATACTATCCTCGGTTTCCCAAGTAGCCTCTTCAACTCCGTGTCTAGACTACTGAATTTTTACCAATAAAATCGCCTTGTTCCTCAAATGTTTTACTCGACGCTCTAGGACTCGTATAGGACGCTCCTCGTACGTATCGTTATCGTGATCTCGATTTCATCGAACTGAAGTATGTGACTCGAGTCGGCACCATACTTCCGCAACTGAGAGATGTGAAACACATTATGAAGTCGGCTCAAAGCTGGAGGTTAATCCAATCAATAAGCCAGACTGCCTACTCGATCCAAAATTTCAAATGGTCCAATGAATCTCGGACTCAACTTTCCCCTCTTCCCGAAATGGAAAATACCTCGACTCGGAGATACTCTGCATAAGATTTTTGTCGACTCTGAGCGGTCAACAAACGACTCTTGATCAAAGCTACCTTCTCGCGGACGGATATAAGCATATCGAGATCAGTGCCGATTGATTCTGATAAGTCATCCCAACACAAGGGAGATTAACAACGACGACCGTATAGGGCCTCGTAAGGTGCCATCTTAATCAAAGCATGCCAACTGTTATTGTATGTGAACTCAATAAACGGTAGTTGAGCTTCCCAATCATCTTTCCAATCGAGAACACATGCCCTCAACATGTCCTTCAATGTCCGAATAGTTCGCTCTGATTGTCCGTCGGACTGAGGGTGAAAAGCTGTGCTGAAATTTAGCTAAGTTCCCATGGCACGATGAACGGATTTCCAAAAATGTGACACGAATCGCCTGTCACGATCAGAAACGATATGCTGAAGCAAAATCGGTATTTGCGTCGTTGTGCGGAAGCGTAAAAATAGAGTGCGGAAATTAACGACACACGGATTTATAGAGGTTCGGCCAAACGTGCCTACGTCCTCTCTCTTGGTATCTTTTTCTATAGGATGAAGATCAAAACCTCTGCACCTCTCTTCTATCGCTCGAGATATTACCGCTTATACTTGTCCGTGTGTCGGTCCAAGTTAAACCGTTTTCCTTTTCTATCAGACAAGGAAGAAATCGCTCTAGCTCTCTATGGGGCTAGATAAACCTCACTTAGATATCGATTGCGATTCTAACAATGCTGGATCCTTGATTCTAATAACACCGAATCCAATCGTATCTTTTCTTTTACCTCTCGTGTATGTGTTGAATGTATAAACACTCAAACTTAACAATATAAGCTCAATATCACAACAATAATATAATGTAAATCAATCTCTGATGAATGTATTGTTTGCTTGAAGTTGTTGTATGGTTTGATACCAAGGATGTGGTATTTATAGCCTTCTTCATCAAACTAGCCGTTGCTGCCATTTGACTTGATAGCGTGCGCTAGCTCTTCCTCTTAGCGTGCGCTATCGCGCATTTTACCTGTTACGTACGTTATGCCTTCGTGTTACGTACGTTAACGTCTTCCAGTTTCAGTCCAATGGATACTGTCTCTGACTGTTAGCGTGCGCTAATACTTCCCTATAGCGTGCGCTAATCTTGCATCATTGCATGCGTCATATATTCGTTTATACTTTTTGACTTTGCATCAGAATCTTCCCAATGGATTGATTGACTTAATTTCAAACTGATATTTAGCGTGCGCTAAATATCACTTGTAGGGTGCGCTAAGTCTTACTTCACTGCATACGTCATTCTGTGTTTGAATATATTCACAACAGTAATATGGCCTTCAATAGCGTGCGTTAGTATACATGAGTAGCATGCGCTATCTTCATCAGATGACTTCACTTCAGGTAACTTCGAACTTGTCTGATCTGCAGCCGAGTATCGTTGGCGTGCGCTAACGTTTAAGTCTAGCGTGCGCTAGCTTTGTATTTTGACCAGCTTTTTGCCTCTTCGATTTCTTCGTTGATTTGATTCGCCTCTTTGTTGTTTTCTTTTGTTTAGCAACTTAATCATCAAAACACTATTTATGAATATGTGGAATAAATATTCCAACAATCTCCCCCTTTTTGATGATTACAAAACAACCCTTGAATTGGATAAACCTGCAAAATAAAATTATATGTATATGTACGTTTCAAAGTTTTCGACTTTGATCGTTTCGTTAGTTTCGCACATTCTTTTTCTTTTTGTCATTTTCGACTTCTTCATTTCTCATTTTTCAACTCCTTCGTTTCTCCCCCTTTTTGTATGCTTTCTTTTTCTCCTTTTCGGCTTCTTTGATTTTTATTATTTTCCCCTCCTTTTTACTTTTTATTTTTCTCGTCATATCTTTCATGACTCTTTTTATCCGATTCAACTTCTTCTCCCCCTTTTTGTATTCAGCAAAAAGTGTAAAAAAAATAGAGAATACCAATTATCGAATATGCATGATACCAAATGATGAATATAAAAAATAGGGTATAATTCCCCCTGAAAATATTATCTGTTTAAAAATTAATACTCCCCCGGAGTAAAATATCAATAATTGTTAAAAATTAATTCTTGGGGATCCAACCTATAGTTGGTTTTTCTTTCGAGACGTAGACGATATTAGGAATGAAAGTTCCTTTGGGAATCCAAATTTTCTTAGTTTTTATCGTCCGTCGTGGGCTTTTACAATTCGAAATGTGATGCCCAATTTTCAAACATTTTTCACAATGGGGTATTTTGAAATTTAATGATTCGTTTTTAAAATGTGGTTTGAATCCCAACCCTTGTTTGTTCAACGTGTATTTTTGAACCGAGAGCATGTTTTCAAATTTCTCTTTCCGAGAGAGAATTTCTTCGTTAAATTTTTTAGCTCGGTTTGGATTTTAACAAGATCATCCTTTAAAATATTTTCATTTTCAACACATTTTGAATGATCGATTTCAACAAATTTCCCTTTTTCAAGAATTTTGGAGTTTTCAATTTCCAAAGATTTATATTTAGATTTAAGGGATTTAATCTCGGATAAAGCATTTTGATAGTCCGTATGTAAGAACTCGAATGCTTCAAAAAGTTCATCGTAAGAATTACTTACTTGGCTTTCGACGTCACTATCGTCGAATGAACTCCGGGCCATGAGAGCGAGATTATTTTGATTTAGAAAATCATCATCAATATCTTCGTCACTCCATGTTGCTATTAAAACCTCCTTGGTTTTTACAAAACATTTCTTTGCAAAGTGGCCTGGTTTACCACATAATCGACAAGTGTTGTCGAATTTCTTAGATTCGCCCCTTTTGGATGTCTTGTTTTCTCTGGTTTAATAAGTGTTGGAACTTATTGATATTCTTGGCATAATATGCCGATTCTTCGTTGCTTTCGTCCACCAGAATTTCTTCCTTAGATCTCAACATCTTAACCTTCATGGCTATCGATCTTTCCTTCGGCTTCGGTTTGGCATTCCGAGATTATAGAACAATCTCGTAGTTGATAAGAGAACCAACGAGAGCACTAAAATCAAGATTATTTAAATCTTTAGATTCCATTATTGTTGTTACCGTACCGTCCCATTCTCGGGGTAGTGATCGAAGAATTTTCTTTACTTTCTCACTACTCGAAAGTGGTTTTCCGAAACATGCTAATCCATTTGTGATGATCGAAAAACGGTCGTGCATAATCGTGATAGATTCATCGTCCTTCATTTGGAATAATTCGTATTCGTGAAGGAGCATGTTTATTTTCGTCTCCTTGACTTGAGACGTTCCTTCGTGTGTTACCTCAAACATTTTCCAAATTTCTTTGGCACTATCACACGATGATATCCGGTTGTGTTCTTCCGGATTTAAGGCACAATATAGAAGTTGAGTTGTCTTACAATTGTAATGGTTATTTTTCCAATCGGAATTGTCATATTCTTCGAAAGTTTTAAGCGTGCCGTTGGAATTGAGAGGAATTTTTGGACCAAGACATATTATTTTCCAAAGCTCGATGTCATACGCTCGGATGAAGTGTGAGCCATCAAAAAATGGTGGTCGGTTAAGAGCAAGGCCTTCGACTGGGGCAAGTTGAAACTCCATTTGGATCGATTCCTCGGATGTTAAGCCGCGTATTGGAGGTACCGCTACGATACCAATTTCTGGAGCAAAATCGGTATTTGCGTCGTTGTGCGGAAGCATAAAAATAAAGTGCAGAAATTAACGACCCACGGATTTATAGAGGTTTGGCCAAACGTGCCTACGTCCTCCCTCTTGGTATCTTTTTCTATAGGATAGAGATCAAAACCTCTGCATCTCTCTTCTATCGGTCGAGATATTACCGCTTGTACTTGTCCTTGTGTCGGTCCAAGTTAAACCGTTTTCCTTTTCTATCGGACAAGGAAGAAACCGCTCTACCTTTCTATGGGACTAGATAAACCTCACTTAGATATCGATTACAATTCTAACAATGCCGGATCCTTGATCCTAATAACACCAAATCCAATCGTATCTTTTCTTTTACCTCTCGTGTATGTGTTGAATGTATAAACACTCACACTAACAATATAAGCTCAATATCACAACAATATAATGTAAATCAATCTCTAATGAATGTATTGTTTGCTTGAAGTTGTATGGTTTGATACCAAGGATGTGGTATTTATAGCCTTCTTCATCAAACTAGCCGTTGCTGCCATTTGACTTGATAGCGTGCGCTAGCTCTTCCTCTTAGCGTGCGCTATCGCGCATTTTGCCTGTTACGTACGTTATGCCTTCGTGTTACGTACGTTAACGTCTTACAGTTTCAGTCCAGTGGCTACTGTCTCTGATTGTTAGCGTGCGCTAATACTTCCCTGTAGCGTGCGCTAATCTTGCATCATTGCATGCGTCATATATCCGTTTATACTTTTTGAATTTGCATCAGAATCTTCCCAACGGATTGATTGACTTGATTTCAAACTGATATTTAGCGTGCGCTAAGTCTTACTTCACTGCATACGTCATTCTGTGTTTGAATATCTTCACATCAGTAATATAGCCTTCGATAGCGTGTGTTAGTATACATGAGTAGCGTGCGCTATCCTCATCAAATGACTTCACTTCAGTTAACTTCGAACTTGTCTGATCTGCAGTCGGGTATCGTTAGCGTGCACTAACGTTTAAGTCTAGCGTGCGCTAGCTTTGTATTTTGACCAGCTTTTTGCGTCTTCGATTTCTTCGTTGATTTGATTCGCCTCTTTATTGTTTTGTTTTGTTTAGCAACTTAATCATCAAAACACTATTTACGAATATGTGAAATAAATATTCCAACACGATATTCTTAGGAGTACCGTGCAATCTCACGATCTCTTTAATGAACAACTGGGCAAGTCTCTCGGGACCCCACGTATCCTTGATCTCAAGGAAATGAGCTGACTTAGTTAAACGATCCACAATTACCCAAATTGTATTCATGCCACGACGACTCATTGGCAAACTCGTGATGAAGTCTATTGAAATATTCTCCCACGAAATGTATAACATTCACAAGAATAACTTATCCTTATAACCAAGCAAGATAACTTGCCTCAATTCTGCTCGCCAACCGCACCCCGTCCGACCACCTCCTCCGACCACTGCCACCACCAGCCGACTCGCCTTCATCCCGTGATCCTTCGCCACCAGCTCTCAGCCACAATAGATGCCGGCAGCATCTCCCGAAAGGCCATCAGTTTTCACACACTAAAGGTGAATATCGCCCATACGGTCGCCTGCACTTTCCGGACATCCCTGATCTCGTCTACACCAACAGATCTCAGATTCGGCATCAGCGTCATTTTCCACATCCGACAGCACTACTCACACATGCCCGACGTCGCCTCCTACGCCCCCGGCGATTAGGGTCATTTGCTGCCATGACACGTAAAAAACGGGCGTCCCTGTCGCCTGTCAAAGGTTCCGACATGCCTTCTACACCAGCTACACCAGCTGACAATGTTCGTCGCACATCGAAATCGCAACTTGCATCTCCGTCGCATCGGGTGGTTCTGCAACCTCCATCTATTGCAAGTTCCATCATCGATACATTATGCATAGGTTTTTCTAATCCTATAGATATCGGAAACGTTGTTCCGATGAGTCCAGTCGCCGCAGACGTCGCATGCTCGTCCTATCCAGTGAAGTCGCCGCAAACCCTAGCCGCAGGGTCTCTTTTGGATTTTCAAACTGTGGCGACGGACAACTTACGCCTTTTAAACCTAAAGAAGACATCAGCAGAGCCGTCCATTCTAGGGCCAAGACTGCTCAACGGCTCGGATCAATTGGGCTTCTCAATCGGGTCCAGTACAGAAGCCCAAACGGACAAAAATAAGGTTAGCCCAATCAATTCTTCTTCCTCACATCATGGGCCTGCAATTATTTAGCCCACTCTTAATATTCAACCCAGCCCTAATTTAATTTCCCCGCCACACTCTAACCTGCAACCTAATAATAATAAGTTGTGCGCCTCTAAACATATAAACCAACCTCAGCCCACCGTCCTTAAACCGCCCAGTCCCATTAATTTTTCCAGCGCCCCAACCCAAACCCCAGACGAACCCATCACCCCCTCAAACCCAGCCATTCAGGCCCAAACCTACAATACACCTACCGAGCCCAATAGCCACCCTGATTTACAAACCCGTTTCAAACCTCTGCCAACCAGAATTTAACTTCGGCCAATAACTCACATGCAAATCAAGACACGAGTACAAATGCTCCACCCGTAAATCCGACCCGCCTACCGGTTTCGTATGCCCAGATAATCAACAATCAACACGGAACGGGCCAATACAGTGGAATCCAACAACCTGGAAATTCGAACAAATCATTTAATTTCGACGGAGCGAAGATATGTCCTTTTGGCACTCTCTCCTCCGTTAAAGAGAAATTGCGTGTCTTCTTTTCTACTTCTGATATGAGCACTTTAGCTGCTTCGTGGGAACGTACCTTAATTCTTAAATTTTCACATGCTATTCCCACCCCTCGAGATGTGACCGTTGGATTGACTGGCATGAAAGTGAGGGGTAAAAGTAGTTGGAGTTGGCTTAACTATTGTCATATTGCTATTAAATTTGAAAATGAAGAAGATTATAGACGAGTGTGGCTAGGCTCTAGTTGGAATTTCTCAGGATGCCCCGCTCGTGTATTTAAGTGGTCCCCTAGATTCTCCGTCAAGACCGAGACTTCAATTTGCCCGGTTTGGATTAGGCTCCCGGGCTTCCCGATTCATTTATTTTATCCTCGCGCCCTATACACGATTGTCAAGGCTATTGGCAATCCTATTTTAGTGGATGCACCGACGGCTACACACTCACGACTCTCTGTCGCTCGTGTGTGCTTCGAGATTGATCTTCTTGCGCCCAGATTGCTAGAGATAGAGATCGAATTTGATGACCACGTTCTCACACAGCGCGTGATTTACGAGAGAGCCCCTCTATATTGCTCTCTCTGCTCACATGTGGGGCACGAGCCCTCTAGTTGCTACATAGCTGGCAACAAAGAGCGTCCCCCGCCACCCCAGCGTAAGAAGCCTTCTGCTGCTCCTCCTAAGCAGCAGAAGGCGCATCCGGCCCCTCCTAAAGCCCCTAAGGCTATTACTTTACCGACAACTCCTAAGGCCTCTAAAGGCAAGGAGTCTGCCATTTGGCAAGTAGTGACCAAAAAAGGTCCCAAAGAGACAGGATTTTTTCCCAAGGGTACGGTTGCCACTGGTCAGCATTCATATTTCGCTTATTTGGACTCCTGTTCTAGAGAGGAGGAAGATTTAGTAGGTACAGATGATGTTATTAGTGTAGGTGATAAGGATAGTGTTTTGGGTAGTGATGCTAGTGACCACAATACTGATGAGGATCTTTTCATTGATGACGACACAGAGTCGTCCAATGTTCCTTTCGCGTATAGACTCCTTGAGTCTTCCCCCCCGCGCCATGCCAGTGAGGGTTGCCTCGATGAGCCGATCATCGTGGAGCCTGATACCTTGGCCATGGTGGTCTATGAGCCCCCACCTCCCCCCATTTCTTCTCTTCCCTCTTCTTCTCAAATTGAGTGCGCTATCCGCACACACCTTGAGATTTCTGAGTCCAGTCTCGCTTCGTCGGCCATGGTGCCCCTCGTGAAGGCACCAAAGCCCCCTGTTAAGAGACGACTGTTGCCGTCGTCTGCTGCCCCTGGAGTCACGACCAGGGGTAAAGCTGCCTCTGACTCCTCGACTTCCACACGAGGAAGGGTAGCTTCCCGTGGATCCTTTCCCTCGATCAAGGGGCGATCTGCATCGCCTCTGAAAGGGGACGCATCCGCTCGGCAGGGCACACCCTGGAGACGGGGGCGCTCCATTCAGTGTCCTGTGTCTTCGTTTGAGTCGGTTGGTTAGTTATGTCGATCCCTATTCTGACATGGAACGCTCGTGGTCTGGCCAACACCGGAGCACAGAAGCGTATTCGACATCTCCACCGTGTTGTGTCACGATTTATTCATCCCGACAGGCGATCGACTATAAGGCCGAGCGATCAAGTCAACTCCAGTCAAACTTTGGCTAGCTCGCCTAATCGAAGATATCAGACCACCATCAGGTACCCAGCGATCGACTCCCAAGGCGATCGCCATTTGGCAGCTGGCGACCGACTCCAGTATCCGGTCAAGGACGGTCGACCTATGTCCCGAGCAGTGATGATCGCCCGTCAAAGTCATCGAGGATTGGATCTCAGAACAGCACCCACGTGCAGATCCACCAAAGGCGCTGACAAGATCTTCGATAACAGATAAGATCTTTTGTTGACAGACAAGACCTTTGACCACAGCCTGTCACCTACCTCACCTACCGGCAGGCGCCGAAAGTTGTCAGTGGGACCACCCGTGACAGCAACTCAGGACGCGTGTAAGCTCCCCATTGGACCGCATACTGATCACAAGCCAACTCCTGCAGACTTTAAGGAGACATGCCCACGTGCTAAAAGACGATCGCCCGATTATTATAATGCAGAAAAGGCGATCGCCCGGCACATCCATGTCCTAGAAATAGAGAACCTCCTCCTATTGGAAAAAGGTTCCGAATTCATTTGACTTACGTTCAGAACTCATTTCACCCACAACAGAAATACAGTAGAACACACATATCATCAAGCTCCCGGCTTTCTCACCGGAATCCATCTCAGGACTTCTCTCTCCGAATCTCTCGTCGAACACGATCGGCGAAGCGGCAAGTCTCCACTAGACAGATTCCAAGGGATTCATAAGCCGGAGCCCAAGCATCCAGCTAAATACTCGCCGTGAGAGACCGTCGATCTCTCTCCGCCGCGACTGTTCATCTCCTTTGTTACAAGAACTCACGAGCATCAAATCTGGTTCTTAGGCAATCTACACGCTCACTAGCTAAGATAACAAGAATCTTTACACTCATTGTAATTGTATTCTTACATTAGTACTTGTATCCCCGAATATTGGTATTAATAATATCTCGCGAGAGCATTCAAGCCGGACTAACAACCCCGCAAATCTTGTGTTATTTATCTTTCTCACGGAAGTGCTCTTGCATTTGTTTGTTATCCCATCCATTCCAGCAATATCTATCTCCGGATAATATTTTGGGTAGCAACAATTGGCGCTAGAAGAAGGGGATCTAACCCTCAAACTTTTATTTCTACCGTCCCGAAGAACACTCACTGTTCTCGGGGCATATACTTGAAGTGACACTCACCGCACTTCAAAGAAAACCTTCGAATCATGACATCCGCCGCACGTCGAAGAAAGCCGCTCTCCGAACCGCGGACACCATTTCCCTCGGCCAAGAACCCCACCGACGATGGGAAGCCGCAGCAACGCGAGACTCTCGATCCCGCATCCGAGAGATGGCCCCAACCTCTCACTCGATCAGTTCCAAACCGAGGAAGAGATCGAGGAGGCTATGGCCATCCTGGAGGAGCGACGGAGAGCATGCGCGTCGCCCGCGATAACTCCCTCGATCATCCGCCGCATGGGAAAACGGAAATTCAGCGGGCTACTGAACGAGCGATCGTCAGAAAGCCCCAATTCGCGAGGAAAGGCTCTCGCACGACCGTACGGATCCATATTCAATCGCTTGGGGCGCGACCCATCCTGGCAACCGGGGCATTCTGTTTCCAACCTTGAAAAAACGGAATCCGAATCCGTCACCAGAAGTTCGGCCTACCCACCTCACAACCGAACGCAGGTCAGCCATCTGACTCCCGCCCCGATCGCTGTGGATCGGACTCACCGCCTCGCCTCGCCTCCGAAGCGCCGAGCCGCTAGCAGTCAGGCCACGGCGATGGCCGCCATACAACGCTAGCTCGACGAGATGAGAGCACTCTTGGACACTGGGGCAAGCGCCAGCAAAAAGATCGTCGGGCCGACCGAGCCACTCGCAGTCCACATCGATCTTGCCCCCATACAACCAACGATCGCTCCTCCCAAAACACCTCTATATGAGGGGACATAGGACCCCGAAACCCACCTGAGTAAATTCCGAATCTACATGACTGGGTGTGGGGCATCTGATGCAACCAAGTGCCGGATCTTCCCGTTAACATTGGGCGAGCTGGCCCATAGGTGGTACGTCTCACTACCACCACGATCAATCACCTCCTTTAAGAAACTAGCGAATGACTTCACGTCATACTTCGCCAGCAAGGTCGCCAGACCAGAAGGCCCCCACTGCGTGATAAAAATCAAGCAGGGGAAAGACGAGTCAGACACAGATTACATCGACCGGGTAGACGAAATCATCCTCACCGGCGAACCCATCAGTGACGAGCTCGCTCTCTATTCGGTCATGGGGGGATTCCACGGGCACTCTCCTATGTTTAGACATCTCTCCAAGGATATTCCCCCAACTTACGCGATCTTCCGCGCTAAAGCTGCCAACTTTCTGGCCAGGCAAAGGCTACTCACCCTCCACCTAGGCGAGGAAACGCACCTCCTGTCCAGAAGATAGCGATCGCCAAAGCAAAGAAGGCGATCGCCAAGCCACCCGGAGATCTCAAGGCTTTCGAGGACATGGAAGCCCATCTCCTCCTTACGTTCAGTCGAACTCCGGCACATATTTTCTATGCCATCAAGGGGCACGAAGAGCTCAAAAAGCCAAAGGCGATAAGGGACCACGGTCACCTGGACAACAATCAATATTGTGCCTACCACAAGAGTCCCGGCCACAGCACCAACCAATGCCGCGACCTCCTCAAACAGCTCTGGAGATTGTTCGAGGAAGGCAAGTTGGACAGCTTATTAGCCTAGCCAAAGCCCCTACCAATCTCTAGACACGATCGTCCGAGTCGAACACAAAACAGGCTGGAGAGCTCATACGAGCCGACCCCTGGATCAACCTCGGCGACCGTCTCTACATGCTTTAATCAAGAGAAGGGAACCTCGGAAGTCTCCCCGATCTCCATCCTTATTTAGGAAACTGGAGGACTCGATCGCCATCTACAGTTCACCATCTAACATGATGGACTAAGGCACGAGATCGCCTCCCCCGCACAACGTACACCGTCCAAGTTCGGCATCCGCATGACGATCCAAGGTGTAAGAGTGCAGCCATGGTCCTGGTGGTCGATGGAACCGACTGCTTAGGCCACGCAAGGTCCCTTTGGGCCAAGATCGCCCGCCCTTCGTTTAAATACGAGGCCGGCGTAGCCTGAGGGCCCTCCAAAATTAATCAGTTTGACACGATCGCTCGCCCTCAAAGGTTCATCATCTAACATGGTGAACCCGGACAATGCGACGTGCCACAACCCCCGTCTCAACGTACACCGTCGAGTTTCGCCATCTTCATGGTGGGCCGAGGTGGAAGCAGAGCTAAACAAGCCGCGGGCGTGGAGTTGAATCATCCGACGCTGCCCCGCACAAGGACTCCTCTAGACCGAGACCGCACGCCCTTCGTTTAAATACGAGGCGAGGCGCAGCCTAACAGAGGACCCTCATAATAAAGTGAGTCACGAGACACTCAATGTCTTCGCGCATCAAGACATGATCAAGGAGTCGGTCCATCGAACTCCGCGATCGTGCACGGTTCCTCAAGACGGACGACCGTCCCCGAGGATTCGACAAAGTTGAAGACCGCTCACTCAACGAATTATTTTCATCCCCTTACTTCCGCTAAGTGAATAAAAACAAGGGGCAATAAGAGTGCGGACTACCTATACGGCGATCGCCGCTGTTCAACCACATACGGAGATCGTCATTTTTTCAGATGTTGTGCAGTGATCGAATTTGTTGTAAAAGTTATCTTTATGAGTTTATCAATTCATATGAAACTACCCTCGCAACAATCTCTCCTCACACATTTGTACAAAGTCAAACAAAGACTCAAAAATAACAATCATTCAAGTAATCGAAGATAATCAAACATTCAGTTCATTGCTTGAGAAGATCAAAGTACATGGTCGCCCGAAGGCCTAGGTTCTACAAAAGAAAGCTACAAAACTACAAGTAAGCAAGCTAAAACGTCAAAAATGAAGCGCCTCAGGCCCCTGTCTGGCCTTCGCCATCAGCATTCGGCGCGGTCCCCTCATCTTCCGGAGCGTCGGGATGAGCAAGATTGGCCGGAGACGGATACCAGCTCAAATCCACGCCGATGTCCGCAAGGTCCAAGATCGGCAAGGAGAAAGCTGAATGGAGAGGATGCTCCAACGCATACGCCTTGAAGTTCTCGGCAAGAGGCCCGACCTCCAAACCTCCCTTCTTAGCCGCTCGGATCGAGTCGGCGAATGCCAAATAATAGGCGAACTCGCTGATAAACTCCAAGTTTTGAAAGGGATCGGCCTTGGTCGCCTCTACCTCTCCTTTCAGCTCCGCCATCGCCTGTTGCGACCCCTGGAGCTCAGCCTCCCTCGCAACAACTTTTTCCTCGCTCCGTCGCCTTGTCGGGTCAACTGAGCGATCGTCACCTTCGCGATCGGCCTCCTCTTCAAGAACCTTCGCGCTCGGACGGCATTCGCATCTCGGTCCCAAATCGGTCAACCGCTGACGATATTGCTCGGCTTCTTCTTCTCGGCTCAAGCTCATGGCTCGCCCGCTTGGCCGCCTCAGAGAGTCCTTCTCCATCGCCGCGATCTTATCGGCAAACTCGGCGTTCTCTTTCCGAGCCGCCTCGAGATCCGCTGCAGCGAATAGTGGAGGGCCGCCTCAAACTCCCCGAGCACTGGGATGGCCATGGTCGCCGTCTGAAGAGAAAGGGCGAGAACAGCGTGCATCGAACTCCCCAATCGCTGACGAGCGATCGCATCCAGATCAGTCGTCCATGCCTTCGGCAGAGCAGAAGCAGCCTTGCTAACGTATGGAGGAATGTCGCAGGAATGGCGAGGAGATCGGTTCGCTAGGAAATCCACGACCATCGGCGGGCAAGACGGATCTGCGCGACGGATCCTGCATCAAAACAACAAAGTTAATACAACTCCTACGCAGATGCAATTTTCAACACAAAAATGCTTTCTACCTCTCAGCCTTCTCGGGATCCCGACCGAAATACGGTTTCCCTCGAGGGGTCTCAGCATCCGCGATCGCCATCTCCCGCATAAAATCCGCAGAGGGCGGCTCACTCTCCGGAGCAACGATGGTGATCGGAGGCGCGGCGATCGTCACTTCATCGCCCGGGGCACGAACCGAAGTTTCTTCCGGCCTCGGCCTCTTGCGATTCGCTCGAAGCCCCTCCTCCGGAACTTCCTCCTCAGCCACGACCGGCTCCACGCGAGGCTCCGCCTCCGGAACTATAGGCAACGCAACGGGTGGGGCCCGAGACGACCTCTTATGGCGAAGACGGCCTAAAACTCGTGGGTTCGACATGGCGATCTCCGTCGGAGGCTCCAAAAAGCGAGGAAAGCGAACCTCTGCAGTTAAGACGATCGATCAACAATCAGATACTATCCTCAAGTAAGGCGATCGCCTAGAAAGTGAAGGTCGCAGAAACTCATACCTGGCACCGCGAGATGTCTCGGGAAACGGAATAGTCGAGCCGACAACCAACGACTCTCCTTGTTGATCCGAGTGGCGTCAAGGTCGTCGTCCGACAAGCTCCTTATCCGCTCCCAGACAACGAGAAAGTCAAAAGGCAGCTCCTCGATCGCCGGAATGTGAAAACCTGCAAAACCGAAATCAAATTAGATCAGTCCAAAACGCGTCCGAACGAAGGGAGAGTCTAAACCCTTACCGGGATTCCTCTCCCGAAACTCAGTGGGGATCTCCAGCTCGCCCGTAGGATTGTCACTCGCCGAAGCTCTCCACTTGCCGGCAACCCAGAACCACTTCGTCTGATCGCCCCGCATCTTATTCGGGACTCCATGGATTACCCGACCAGATCGGCCCTGAATATGGTAACCGCCGACCAACCCTTTATGAGCCGTCAGTTTGAACAAATGGTTCATCTCCAACGGCGATGGGAGGCGGTACAGGCGGTGACCGCCGAAAAGGGTGAGAGTGCAATTAATTTGGAGCCAGACGTTCGGCGTCAGCTGAAGTGGCGCCACATTCCAAGCGGCCAACAGATGGGAGACAGCAAAGGATAGAGGGAAGCGCAGCCCGGCCTCCATAATCGCCTCATTCACGGCGACCATACCCATCGGAGGCTGGTCGGCTCGTTCATTCTCCGCCGGCGAACATGTCCACATACGAAGGAACATGGAATCTTGTCCTCCAGACGGCCAGATCTTTCTGGTCGTCGAACTCGTATCCGCCAAGCGACCACAACGATCGCTACGCAACCCGCATCGCGACCGCTTGGGAAGCACATAGGGTAGGCGGCCGAGTATCCCGAAATCGAATCTCGGAGTAGACCACCAACTTCTCCATTATTTCAAAGAAAGGCCTTATAGCCCGAACGAAAGCGCTATGTTGCTCCCAAGAAGCCCTAATCGCGGATCTCTCTCAATCTGCGATCGTCTTTCTTCAAGAATGCCTCCTTAGCAACATCGGCCTCATTGAATAAAGCCTCGACTTCAAATGGTCGATTTCGGCCCGAATAGCTTCTGCCGTCTCGGGTGGAAGACGGAAGAAGATTCTCCTGAGACCGATGTCCGGAGGCGTAATCGGTACCCGCTCCACGTGATGATGAGGTTCCGGCCATTCTCAGAGTTAGAAAAGGAGAAAAGGATTTTTTCTTACCCGAAAGTGAAATCGAATGACGATCGGCGCTAAGATCTTCATAAAATTCGACAGCAAGTCCTTCTTTCTCCAATAAGTACGCGTGAGTGTGAAACTGCAGCACCGCCCCCCTTTTATAGGAGAAGGCAGGGACTCGTTTGCAATAAGGGAAAACCTCAGGGGTCGGATCTAAAACGACGCATTAATTGACCCCCTCGAGACCCGCGTACGCGTCTTTTCAAGGACGCGTCAGCCGAGGAGTCATTAATGACCGTTGGCGTCCTCCAATAGAAGCCCGACACGTGCGCGGAGACTTTTCCACACCCATTGCTTTTTCCCGCGCAGTTTAGCGGCCAACCAGGTCGTCCGAGCCCAGAGTATATCAGCTCAAAGACGATCGCCAGTTCAGTTAAACACAAAGTCGCTCGTCAAAATTTCAGCGATCGCCAAGAGAGCCACCTCACCCCACGTTTCCAACGTATGAGCGAGCTGGGGGGCAATTGTTATGTCACGATTTATTCATCCCGACAGGCGATCGACTATAAGGCCGAGCGATCAAGTCAACTCCAGTCAAACTTTGGCTAGCTCGCCTAATCGAAGATATCAGACCACCATCAGGTACCCAGCGATCGACTCCCAAGGCGATCGCCATTTACCGTTGGCGATCAATCCAAGATCCGGTCAAGGACGGTCGACCTACGTCCCGAGCAGTGATGATCGCCCGTCAAAGTCATCGAGGATTGGATCTCAGAACAGCACCCACGTGCAGATCCACCAAAGGCGCTGACAAGATCTTCGATAACAGAGCATCAAATCTGGTTCTTCCGGCAATCTACACGCTCACTAGCTAAGATAACAAGAATCTTTACACTCATTGTAATTGTATTCTTACATTAGTACTTGTATCCCCGAATATTGGTATTAATAATATCTCGCGAGAGCATTCAAGCCCGGGACTAACAACCCCGGCAAATCTTGTGTTATTTATCTTTCTCACGGAAGTGCTCTTGCATTTGTTTGCTATCCCATCCATTCCAGCAATATCTATCTCCGGATAATATTTTGGGTAGCAACACACCGCACTCATAGATTCTCTTTTATTGGCATTTTGGAACCCATGGGCTCCAATGCTAACTTTGATTTTTATACTCGTTCCTTAGGTTTTGCATCGGGACTTTTTAATCGGTCCAACAAGATCTGGTTCTTCTCCTCTTATGGTTTTAAGCAGCAGGTTTTGTTGGTTACTGATCAAGTCCTACATCTTGTTATTTCTTCTCCCCTTCTTCCCCAGTCTATTTTTATCACTTTTGTCTATGCCAGCACTGTTCGTGCTGGCCGTTACGCCCTTTGGAAAACGCTCCGTGAGATTGCTTTGGAAGTGGAGGGGTTGCCATGGTTAGTTAGTGGTGACTTCAACATATTCCTGCATTCGCATGAATGCGAGGGTAGTTCCACAGACCGCACGCCTGAGATCCTTGACTTCGCACAGGCTATTGCAGACTGTGAGTTGATTGACGCGGGCTGTGAGGGCAATATTTTCACTTGGGAGCGAACTGGTTTGCGGGAAAGGCTAGACCGTGCTTTATTTAATGAAGCGTGGTCGAACGTGTTTACAGTTTCTACTGTTACTCACATGCCTCGTCTTCGTTTGGATCATGCGCCCCTTCTTATCCAGTGTCGATTTTTCTCGACTCATCACAAGTCGTCATTCCGTTTCCAGAATATGTGGATTCGTCATCACACATTTCTGGACACTGTTAGGGAGGTTTGGCTGATCCCGACTGGTTTACTTGGCATGTGTAATTTACAGGCCAAACTACTTAGGGTCAAGCACAGACTGAAACACTGGAACTGGTATGTCTTTGGAAATCTTCATGCGAAGTTGGATGAGGCCTTGAGGGCTGCTAACGAGGCCGAATGGCAATATGATTCGGAGCCTTCTCCGGAAAATAGAACCGCTATGCACCATTTTCACGCTCAGTACCAACTTCGTCTCTCCATGGAGGAAGATTTCTGGAAACAGAAGGCTGCAGTTCGTTAGGTTGCTGAGGGCGAGCGCAACACCCGTTTCTTTCAGGATTTTGCGAAGCAGAAGCGTTGCCAGTCTTATATTCACAGTATCGAGGATGATGGTACGACTATTGCTGTTGAGTCGGACGTCCGTTCATCTGCTGTGAATTTCTTCAGGACTCTGCTTACCTCCGATGGTGATGTTCTCACCCCCCGGATGACACTTGTTTCCCTTCTATCCCCCCTTCTTTTGATTCTGATAGTTTATGTGTCCCCCCATCTCCCCAGGATATTCGTGCTGCGGTTTTTGATATTGATCCTTACAGGACTTCTGGGCCCGATGGGTTTTCGTCTTTGTTTTTTCAGCATTGTTGGGAGATTGTATCTTCCGATGTGGAGGGGGCTATGCTCGAGTTCTTTGATGGTCATCCCATGCCTCCGGCCTTCACGTCCACGGTCGTCTTGATCCCGAAGAAGCCTGTCCCGAGCGGTTGGTCAGATTATCGGCTTATTAGTTTGTATAATGTGACCAATAAGATTATCACGAAAATCCTTAACGCTCGGCTCGCTTATGTCCTCCCTCTCGTCATCTCTCCAAACTAGAGTGGATTCGTTCAGGGGCGGGTTATTACGGATAATATACTTTTGGCCCAGGAACTGATTCATGACCTCCACGTCTCGGACATTCATGGTGTCCCAAACCTTGCGCTGAAGCTTGATATGGCGTATGATAGGGTTCACTGACATTTTTTACGTGAGGTCCTGGTGAGTATGGGATTCCCGGCTAGATGGATTCTGTTCATCCGTCACTATGTCGAGAGTTGCATGTTCTCCATTTTGGTGAACGGCAACCCGATCGGCTATTTTGCCTTTAGTCGGGGTTTGCGTCAGGGTAACCCCATTTATCCGTCGCTCTTCGTGCTTGTCGCCGATTATTTATCGCGCTGCTTAGATCGATTCATTAGTGACCATTCTTTGATGAGGTATAGGACTGTCGGACGGCCTTTCCCCGTCTCGCACCTCTCCAATGCCGATGACATCATTATATTCACACGGGCTGTGGATGATGGTCTCGTTGACCTTATGCGACTCGTGGATCACTATTCCATGGCCTCCGGGCAGATGGTTAGCATCTAGAAGAGCACTTTTATCCTCGCTCCGAAGCACGCACCTCGTTGGCATCAGAGAGTTCATGATCTTACTAGTTTCTGCCAGGGTGATCTCCCCATTCACCTATCTTGAGCACCCCTTTATAAAGGCTTTATGAGACGAGAGCTCTTTGCTGGGGTGAAGCAACGACTGTTGGATAGGATCTCTGGTTGGGCCCATAGCCACCTTGCTTTTGGGGGTCGCTTGGTTCTTATTAAGAGCACTCTCTGTACGATTCCTCTGCATCTTCTTCAGGTGTTGGACCCACCCCAATATGTTATCCAGAAGCTCGAGCAAATTATTGATAGATACTTCTGGGGTGCTGTCGGTCCTAAGAAGAAGACACATTGGGTCAGTTGGCGGCAGATCTGTCGCCCGGTCTCCGAGGGAGGCCTCGGGATTCGGATCCTCTTGGATATGACGAGAGATTTTAGTTATAAGCTCCGACGGCGTCTTCGCGTGGGCACGTCTTTGTGGGCGTAGTTTATGCTCCGCAAATACTGCTTCGCTGTCCCTTCTACGTCTATGTGTACTGCTCTTAAAGCTCATGCCAGCCGCCCTTGGCTCCGTCTCCTCCGCGTGGGTATCGAGGCTCAGAAATTCATTTCTTGCACTCTCGGTAGTGGCAGCGGGGAGGTCAGTTTTTGGGACGACACTTGGATTGGGGATAGGCCTATTTCATCTCATTGTCAGATTACAGGTAGACCCCATCTTAGGATTAATGATCTCTGGGTTGATGGAAGTTGGGACAGGGGTAGACTCGAGTACATTGTGGGTGAGGAGCTAGGATTTACCCCTCAGTTCATTCAGGATATTCTCCCGACTCCCATTGCCGAGGAGGAGTCGGATAGCATGTGCTGGAATCTTACATCTTCGGGTGCCTTCTCATTGTCGTCAGCTTGGTCTCACATCAGGGTGAGGGATCAGGCTAATCTCATTTTCGGGGCCATTTGGACTACCTTACTCACACCTACGACATCGGTGTTCATTTGGCGACTTCTACTGCGATGGATCCCGACTGATGATGTCTTATAGAGGAGGGGCGTTTCCTTGGAGTCCAGATGCTCATGTTGTTCCCTTACTCCTACCCATACCTACCATACCGAGACCCTTGCCCACCTTTTCTTGGAGAGTGACGTGGCTCGTGATGTGTGAGAGTATTTTGGCGCCTGGACTCATTTATCCTTACCCCATACAGATAACATCTTTGAGCTCCTAAGTTTTTTCTCACATGGCACACACTTTAGGCAGACAACTTTCATTATTCCTTGTCTGATCCTTTGGTTCATCTGGACGGAAAGGAATAGTGTAAAGCATAGGGCGGTTACTTTTCTTGCTTCTCATGTTATTGTGCAGGTGGAGCGCCATGTTTCATTACTAGCTGCCGCGGGGCTTATTTCTTCAGAGTTCTTGGCGGGGTGCTCGCCTCTTGGCCGTTTCCAGCGAACTACTCCCTCTCCCGCCCAAACTCATTGCTCCATTCCGGTGGTTTGGCTTCGACCCGAGACCTCTTGGATAAAGCTGAACACGGATGGCTCCTTTGATAGAGATACTCAGATCGTTGGTGGTGGGGATCTGATTAGAGATCATCACGGAGAGCTTCTCCTTGCTTTCCAATCCTCTTTTCAGGCCTCTTAGAGCTTTGATGCTGAGATCCAGGCGCTTGCTGTTGGACTGATTTTGGCTTCCCAAAGATCGAGACATATGTGGATTGAGCTTGATGCTGCTGCTGTGGTGATCCTGCTTTCATCTGGCCGTCGGGGCTCTTGGCAGGTTCGTCACACCCTTATGCGTATCTGACACATTCTCCGAGACATTCAGTACAGAGTCACTCACATTTTTCGGGAGGGCAACAGGCCGACTGATTATCTCTCTGAGCTCGGCATGTCGTCTCTCGGTATCCAGACTTATACATATGATACTGCTCCTCCGTTTCTCCTCTCTCTTATACGGATGGACCAACTTGGCTACCCTTCTTTTAGATTTAGGTAGTATTTTATTACTTGATTTATTGCTATGAGCCCACACATTGGCCCACTTATTCTTAGTGGTGCACCTTGTATTTCTCTAGTGGGCTGCTGGCATTTTAGTTTCTAGGATCGGGTTTATGACCCACTTTTGGTCATAATTCGGATGTGATTTTTCACCTATCGGTCTGCACATTAGCCCACGCCTTTAGTGGTGCACCTTGTATTTCTTTAGCGAACCATAGGCACTTCGTTTTTTAGATTTAGGATCCGGATTATGGCCAATCTTTGGTCATAATTCGGGACTGATTGATTGTACTCTCGATATTTTCTTTATCTCACAGGTTGGTGGGTCCCGCCTCGACCTCCCGTCCATAATGGACATTTTTTCTGGATAAAAAATATATCCTCCCACTTCCATTCTGGGATAGGAAGCTGTTTTAGCATACCCGCCGGTCGCTGATGTTCTATCTTGACTTGCTGACATGTCAAACATCTCGAAACAAATTTTGCAACTTCTCGCTTCATATTACTCCACCAATAATTTTGTTTCAAGTCTTTGTACATTTTGCTAGACCCCGGATGAATAGAATAAGGGGTAGCATGAGCCTCTCTCAAAATAGAGCTTTTCAACTCGCATCCGCCGGAACGCATAATCGGTTCTTAAATCGCAAAAGTCCATCCTCGTGGACCACGAATCCAGGGGCTTTCCCCTGAGCCACATCCTCTCTAATGCGCAACAAAAATGGGTCTGAAACCTGTTTCGTTCTGATCGCCTCTTCTAGTGGCGATGAAATCTCTAGCATGCAAAGTTGTCCCTGCACTTGCTGTAACCATACCTCGATCTCTAGCATGCAAAGTTGTCTCTGTCTCATGTTTAATTCCTTCTGAGTGAATATATACTTTAAACTCTTGTGATCGGTGAAAATCTGACAGGTGACGCCATAAAGATAATGTCGCCAAATCTTCAATGCGAATACCACGACTGCTAGCTACAGGTCGTGGGTCGGATAATTGACTTCATAAGGCCTCAGTTGCCTCGAAGCATAGGCAATCACTTTCCTGTTCTGCATTAATAGACATCGGAGACCGTGTCTGGACGCGTCGCTATAAACCATGAATCCTTCCGTCCCTTGAGGTAAAGAAATGACAGAAGCTGAAGTTAAACGGATCTTGAGTTCCTCAAAACTCTGTTGACATGCGTCAGACCACGTGTATTTCTTATCCTTCCGCAAAAGTCTCGTCATCGGTTGAGCGATTTTAGAAAACCCTTCCATAAATCGCCGGTAATAGCTTGCTAATCTGAGGAAGCTTCGGATTTCCTTAACATTCTTCGGAGGTTGCCAATCTTGGATAGCCTCCGTCTTATGAGGGTCGACAAGTACCCCATATGATGAAATCATATGTCCGAGAAACATCACCTCGGATATCCAGAACTCGCACTTGGAAAATTTTCCATAGAGTTGCTCTCGTCTGGAAATACATCGGCGTAGTCTCTCACTACAGGGATATCCGCCAACGTCACTGATGATTTCACGGTCTTGGTCATATAGCACCAATAACCGACACACCCCAGATTGAGTAACTTCACTGATTTCATCAGATTAATAACTCTTCCGGAACGGCTGGGGTTACCCCCCTGAAATACACACTCGACTCCATCTTCTGAAAGGATACTAGTGACCATACGCTTACGGACACTAAGGATGGCATCATGACGATCCATCCAATCAATACCCAAGATGATGTCGTTTTTAGGTAAGTCTACCACAATTAGGCCCGCCAACCAATCACGGCCATTAAGCTGAATCGGATAATTCTTAATCTCACGATCTCCGATAATTATTCTACCTTCAGGTAGTCCAATGACATAAGGTTCACAACTAGTAGCACTATCCAGATGAAGTCTACTCAAGCATGACTCGGAAATGAATGAGTGCGATGCACCAGTATCAAAAAGGGTACACAAAGGTTGAGATAGAATTTCGAGTGTACCTGAGATCATTCGGGCCTCCGGATCGTCGGTCCTCTTCATCTTGTAAATTCGGGGCTTGTCGGCCCCCGAACCGAATGCTCCCGTCTGATAGCTTTTGGCTCCCCCTTTATTTGCTCCCATCGTCTTAAACGACGTGGACTAAGTTGCCTGATTATGAACAGCTGACTGGTTTGGGGCCTGAGATGCCGTCAGAGTAGGTTTGGAGTCTCCTCGGTAGAAACGGGCCTTATGCTCGACAATCCCACAGTTATTACACGTGATAATCTGCCTCGGACACTTAGTGCTGAAATGACCCTGCTCTCCACAATTGAAACAGGTGATGGCCGAACTGGCTGCTCGGGACTGAGACTCCGCAGGTTTTAGCGCCATAGGAGGTTGCTCAGAAAAAGTAGGGCTCGCACGAGGCTTCTTGAAGGTTGCCTGACATATTCTTTGATTTCTTGCTAGCAGATGAGGGTTGTTGCTTAGCAATTTCCTTAGCAGTAAGCTCATAAGTAAGAGCTTTCTCGATGAATTCGGCCAGAGTGGTGCAATGATGGTTAAGCAATTGCATCCGCATACGAGGTTTCAACCTCTTACTGAAGTACTTGATTTTATCCGCCTCAAAGTGGATAATGGATGAGGCAAAGGGAAGTAGCTCCTGAAACTTCTCGAGGCAAAAGGAAGTAAATCCAAAATCAACATTCAAAGTGTTCTTGAAATAATCCTTCAATAATCCAATAAATATTCATACAAACTCATAATCATATGTATATCTCTTCATATATCATGATTATCACATCCAAAATATCATATTCCATCTTAAAATCAAAATCTAAGGTTTGGAGAAAATTACCTTTCAAGATCCAACCTCTTCGATCCGTCAAAACTCGTGTTAATCGACTTTCCAAGCTCCACAAACGAATAAAGATGATTAAACCAGAACACACAAGTGTTTGATGATGAAAAATCTCTCCAACAATATCTCTCTCTCGGAACCAAAATGAAGAAGTGATGAAATGAGAATAAAAATCATGTTCATGTCTTTAAATACTGCGCAGAGTTACGACCGTAACTCTGCCACCTTACGGCCGTAACTTCCCAAGTCAACGGCCTTACGGCCATAATATCCATTACATACGGACGTAACAACACTTCGTCAAAAAATGATAATGAACGCACTGACCGAGTTACGGCCGTACCAGAAATCCTTTACGGCCATAACAACAACACTTACGGCCGTATCCTGCCAAACTTACGGCCGTAAGTTATCTTCGTTGACAACACCTTCCTACACAAACGAATGCAAGCTACGCCCGTAGTCTCCAAATCATACGGTCGTAGCTTCCTGCTTACGGCCGTAACTAGTATGACTTACGGCCGTACGACGTCTTCGTCCAGAAAGACACCAATTCCACGAATGCATGTTACGGCCGTAATGCATGATCAGTTACGGCCGTAACTCACTCCTGGAAATGACAAAATCCGACAACTCCGTCTTCTCGTTACAAATGATGAATGATCCGACATACAATACTATGTAATTAAGTCCAATAACATGCAATAGGTTATACTTCAAACACAAGACTACCAATCACAATGATTATGATAATACTCTCGTCTCGATTCTCAAACGGAGTTGTATGACGATCGGTAACTGATACACGGCTCCAAATATGCCAACGATGAATATAAATGAATGAACGTGAATGATGAGTGATTATTAATGAGTGAAAAAATTACTGAGTGACAATTATTGAATGATAATGAATGAATTTACAACCGGATATTACAATAAAGAGTACGTAGTGTGCGCTACTCCCCCCACACAGGCTACCAATTCGATGATAATGGTAATATTCTTGTCTCGATTCTCAAGCAGGGTTGAAAGGTGAATGATAACTGATACACAATTCAAAATTACGCCGAACGGTGAACACAATTGAATGAGTGTGAATGATGAATGATTATTAATGAGTGAAAATTACTGAGTGACAATTACTGAATGATAATAAATGAATTTACAATCGGGTATTACATACTCTCCCCCTTCAAAAGAGTTTTGTCCTCGAAACTAAGAGTCAAACAATTCGGGATAACTCTCCCGCATACTATTCTTGGTTTCCCAAGTAGCCTCTTCAACTCCGTGTCTAGACCACTGAACTTTTACCAATAAAATCGCCTTGTTCCTCAACTGTTTTACTCGAAGCTCTAGGACTCGTATAGGACGCTCCTCGTACGTATCGTTATCGTGATCTCGATTTCATCGAACTGAACTATGTGACTCGGGTCGGCACCATACTTCCGCAACTGAGAGATGTGAAACACATTATGAAGTCGGCTCAAAGCCGGAGGTTAATCCAATCAATAAGCCAGACTGCCTACTCGATCCAAAATTTCAAATGGTCCAATGAATCTCGGACTCAACTTTCCCCTCTTCCCGAAATGAAAAATACCTCGACTCGGGGATACCTTGACCAAAACGTGGTCACCTGCCTCGAACTTTAATGGTCGACGATGATTCTCTGCATAAGATTTTTGTCGACTCTGAGCGGTCAACAAACGACTCTTGATCAAAGCTACCTTCTCGCGGGCGGATATAAGCATATCGAGATCAGTGCCGATTGATTCTGATAAGTCATCCCAACACAAGGGAGATTGACAACGACGACCGTATAGGGCCTCGTAAGGTGCCATCTTAATCAAAGCATGCCAACTGTTATTGTATGTGAACTCAATAAACGGTAGTTGAGCTTCCCAATCATCTTTCCAATCGAGAACACATGCCCTCAACATGTCCTTCAACGTCCGAATAGTTCGCTCTGATTGTCCGTCGGACTGAGGGTGAAAAGCTGTGCTGAAATTTAGCTAAGTTCCCATGGCACGATGAACGGATTTCCAAAAATGTGACACGAATCGCCCGTCACGATCAGAAACGATATGCTGAAGCAAAATCGGTATTTGCGTCGTTGTGCGGAAGCGTAAAAATAAAGTGTGGAAATTAACGACACACGGATTTATAGAGGTTCGGCCAAACGTGCCTACGTCATCTCTCTTGGTATCTTTTTCTATAGGATGAAGATCAAAACCTCTGCACCTCTCTTCTATCGCTCGAGATATTACCGCTTATACTTGTCCTTGTGTCGGTCCAAGTTAAACCGTTTTCCTTTTCTATCAGACAAGGAAGAAATCGCTCTAGCTCTCTATGGGACTAGATAAACCTCACTTAGATATCGATTGCGATTCTAACAATGCTGGATCCTTGATTCTAATAACACCGAATCCAATCGTATCTTTTCTTTTACCTCTCGTGTATGTGTTGAATGTATAAACACTCAAACTTAACAATATAAGCTCAATATCACAACAATAATATAATGTAAATCAATCTCTGATGAATGTATTGTTTGCTTGAAGTTGTTGTATGGTTTGATACCAAGGATGTGGTATTTATAGCCTTCTTCATCAAACTAGCCGTTGCTGCCATTTGACTTGATAGAGTGCGCTAGCTCTTCCTCTTAGCGTGCGCTATCGCACATTTTACCTGTTACGTACGTTATGCCTTCGTGTTACGTACGTTAACGTCTTCCAGTTTCAGTCCAGTGGATACTGTCTCTGACTGTTAGCGTGCGCTAATACTTCCCTGTAGCGTGCGCTAATCTTGCATCATTGCATGCGTCATATATTCGTTTATACTTTTTGACTTTGCATCAGAATCTTCCCAACGGATTGATTGACTTAATTTCAAACTGATATTTAGCGTGCGCTAAATATCACTTGTAGGGTGCGCTAAGTCTTACTTCACTGCATACGTCATTCTGTGTTTGAATATCTTCACAACAGTAATATGGCCTTCAATAGCGTGCGTTAGTATACATGAGTAGCGTGCGCTATCTTCATCAGATGACTTCACTTCAGGTAACTTCGAACTTGTCTGATCTGCAGCCGAGTATCATTGGCGTGCGCTAACGTTTAAGTCTAGCGTGCGCTAGCTTTGTATTTTGACCAGCTTTTTGCCTCTTCGATTTCTTCGTTGATTTGATTCGCCTCTTTGTTGTTTTCTTTTGTTTAGCAACTTAATCATCAAAACACTATTTATGAATATGTGGAATAAATATTTCAACAATCTCCCCCTTTTTGATGATTACAAAACAACCCTTAAATTGGATAAACCTGCAAAATAAAATTATATGTATATGTACGTTTCAAAGTTTTCGACTTTGATCGTTTCGTTAGTTTCACACATTCTTTTTCTTTTTGTCATTTTCGACTTCTTCATTTCTCATTTTTCAACTCCTTCGTTTCTCCCCCTTTTTGTATGCTTTCTTTTTCTCCTTTTCGGCTTCTTTGATTTTTATTATTTTCTCCTCCTTTTTACTTTTTATTTTTCTCGTCATATCTTTCATGACTCTTTTTATCCGATTCAACTTCTTCTCCCCCTTTTTGTATTCAGCAAAAAGTGTAAAAAAAAATAGAGAATACCAATTATCGAATATGCATGATACCAAATGATGAATATAAAAAATAGGGTATAATTCCCCTTGAAAATATTATCTGTTTAAAAATTAATACTCCCTCTGATACCAATTACGTCGTCTTTAGATAAGTCTACCATGATTAGGTCTGCCAACCATTCACGGCCCTCAAGCTGAATCGGGCAGTTCTTAACTTCACGATTTCCGATAATTCTTCTACCGTCTGGTAGACCAATGACATAAGGTTCGCAACTAGTACCACTATCCAGGTATAGTCTACTCAAACATGACTCGAAAATGAATGAATGTGATGCGCCAGTATCAAAAAGGGTACACACAAGTTGAGATAGAATTTCGAGTGTACCTGAGATCATTCGGGCCTACGGATCGTCGGTCCTCTTCATCTCGTAAATTCGGGGCTTGCCAGTCCCTGCACCGGATGCTCCTGTTTGATAGTTATGGGATCCGCCTTTATTCGCTCCCGTCATCTTATACGACGCGGACAGAGTAGCATGATTACGAGCAATGGCGCCGAGTCGAGATGCCGGGCAGTGCAGAATCTCTTCGGCAGAAACGGGCCTTATGCCCGGCAATTCCACAGTTGTTACACGTGATAGTCTGGCTCGGACACTTAGTACTATAATGACCCTGTTCTCCATAGTTGAAACAGGTGATGGCCGAACTGGCCGCTCGGGACTGAGATTCCACAGGTTTAGACGCCGTAGGAGGTCGCTCAAAAAAAGTAGAACCCGTGCGAGGCTTCTTGAAGGTTGACCGACTACCCTCGGACTGATTATGATTCTTCGATTTCTTGCTAGCAGATGAAGGTTGTTGCTTAGCAATTTCCTTATCAGTAAGCTCATAAGTAAGAGCTTTCTCGATGAATTCGACCAGGGTGGCGCAATAATGATTAAGCAATTGCATCCGCATATGAAGTTTCAACCTCTTACCGAAGTACTTGATTTTATCCGCCTCGAAGTGGATAATGGATGAGGCAAAAGGAAGTAGCTCCTGAAACTTCTCGACGATGGCGAGAATATCATCTTACGCTAAAGGGTCAGGACTGAGTAATTCCGATAACTTGGCCTCCCTGAGTGGGGCCGGATAGTATCTTTCCAACATGAGGGTCTTAAACTGATCCCAAGTGCAAGATCCATCGGTGGGCTTCAAGGATAGCCACCATGGGTGAGCGCTCTTACCCAGATAGTAAGCCGTGACTGAAACTTTGTGCCCTTCGGGACACTCCACCATAGCAAATAACTTCTCGAAATGTTCAAGCCAGTGAATAATATCTGCCGGCTCAGATGAGCCCTCAAAAGTAGGTGGTATCTGGCGAGAGATGTCGCCAATAATACTGCTCACACTCCTCTCTTGCCTCTGAGGTGGCGGAGGAGGAGCCTGTTGAGTCTGAGTGGTTGAGTTCTGCATCGTCTCCATCAGACGTGCCATTTGAGTCATCTGAGCCATCATGCCCTGCATAAAAGTGAATGGATCAACCCGAACACCTTCCGATTGAGCTGTATCCCGGGTACGACTTCCTGATAGTGAGTGATTATCTCCCCGTGAATTAGTGGCCTCGTTAGCTGAGTTGGCAGCGTCGCTACCTATTGAATTAGCATTATTCCTCGCGTTCGCACGGGTATTCACATGAGCTCCTGGGTTTCGGCCCGTACCGCGGCCTCTTCCCATGCGTCCTCTGACAGCTCTCTCCATACTGAAGTAGGAAAGTCACATGATAATTATAGATCGGATAATAATGAGCATACACGATCTAACACAATGAACGCATCAATAATGCCGTAAAATGATCATCGATGTTACGCCGGAATATGATAAGATTGCATGAAAGATCAACTGAGGTGACGTGATTATCTGATGAAATTCCTAAAATGATTATCTTCAACACGTTAACAAGATCGATAATACGATCCACGAGATTAATAACTGAACAATGAAATTGACTGAGTGATTAATGAGTTGACATGATCGACACGATCCAAAAAAAATGATGATTGAGGATTGTTGACTAATGAATGAGTGATTCTTATTGCCATAAATTATACCATGGCGTCAGAAATATTACTGTTCTTTGGTCTGAGGGGCTTGGCGCTTGCACAAGTCACACGTGACGCGAAAGTCCAGTGATACTAGTCTGATGAATGATGATTCTCAATGAGACATGACTAGGATAAGTAGTATTCAAAACTACGCTCTGATACCAACTCTGTAACACCCCTAAACTAGGCGGCTATTATAGTGCCGTGGACCCCAATTGGGACCCACCAGGCGAATGAAATACAATGAAATAAATAATATAACTGTAATGCCGCACCACATTATATTATCAATTACTCCAATGAGGAGTCTCAAGTACAATACACCCAGGAAAACAGAATACTTATATATTTCATATGAAGATGAAATATACAACATCAAATAAAATGAAAGTTCAAACAAAAAACTACAGCAGAAATACACATCAAAGAAACATGAATAACTGGGAAGACTGGGCCCCCCTACTAGTATCACTGGAACTCCTCGCCGTCAACGTTCTCTTCCCGTGCCTTTGCCTTGCCATGACCTGAAAACAACATCCCCAATGGGTCAGTTACACAGAACAATAATCCTCGAGAGTTGAACAAATACAATAATCACATGACTAAGTTATGAAATCAGGTCTGAAAGAGGGGCATCATAGTACGCCCGAAATGGGACGTGCAAGTGCACAAGTAGTCGAGTGTCTGGTATCCCGTATATACACACGCCACTTGGCCTAATTAGTCTCACGGAGGGACGATAGTTGGAATAAAAACCTCACCAGCAGCGTACCATGTGCACAGTCCAATGCGTTCGGATACCCGCATATACACATGACCATAATGTGCCCGACTAAAAATTACATACGTATACTATCCGGCACGTAATACGATCCCGGAAGGTCATAAGAACAAAAATAACCATGATGAAAAGGAATGAATAGAAATTCGACAAGGACCAAAAATGACTCACCGAGGTGATATAATGGCGTAATGAGTGATAGCTCAAATGAAATGACTGGAACCGTCGTTCCTCATGAATTGAATGATTAGTTTGATAATTACAAGTCTCAACATGATTGATATATTATTCATGAATTATACATATGAATGAACAACAACGAAAGGAATGATTATCTTTTTAACTGAGCAAGAATTAACTTACCTCAATTACCGGTGAAGAAAAAGTCCTTCCTCGAATGAACATCCTTCAGGTGATTATAGGTCGCTCGAACAACCTTGAATAACATAATCACCAACAATTCGCTTAATATACGAATTAAGCATGATCACAACCAACTCAAAAAGTTGATACAACAACCCAAACTCATTGGGGCAATCTAACAAACACGTTGTAAACAACCTTCAATTATTTACAACCAATCTCAATTATATGGATACCAAGCCTCCAATGAGTGATTCAATCCAACAAAACATCATAAATACAATCAATAATCCAATATGAATACTCCATTCGAGATTACAACAACATCTAATCGAAACCCCAAAATTCCAAAGTCAACATTCAAGGTGTTCTTGAACAATTCCCCATACTCAACAATTCCGAAAAATACACCAATAAATCCATAGGAACACATGTATCCAAGGTATATAATCCATATCCAACATATCCCAACATAATAGCAAGCTAACTCGAAGAGATCGGGAAGAAAACCCCCAAATCCTGAAATTCTAGGTTTATGAAAAATTTACCTTGATTTGGAGCGGTGGAGAGGATTAAATATTGATTAATTTGAATTAGAAGCTTAGAGGTGTTGCTAGATGATTGCATCTCGAAGAACTCTTCACAAATCGCCCAAGGAAGGAGGAGGAATGAAGAAATAACGAAATGGGGCGGAAATGTCCTATTTATACTAAACCCAGCTTAGCGTGCGCTAAAAACTGAGAATAGCGTGAGCTAGCGGGTTCATCGGGTAGTCCAGTAAACTCTATCTGCCTCGTTAGCGTGCACTACGTATGCTTTGTAGCGTGCGCTAACGCCTTACTCTTAGCGTACGCTAACCGAGTGTTGCGTGCGCTACCTGATAGTTGGAGTCCAGAATATTGGAGTCCAGAACCTACTGTCCTCTGCCCTGCTCTCCTTAGCGCGCGTTACACCGATAACTTAGCGTGCACTACTAATACCGTTAGCGTGCTCTACAATTCTTCAATTCAGTCGAGTACCTACTGGACTGTCTGCCCCAACACACTAGTAGCGTGTGCTAATGAAGACCGATAGCGTGCGCTACCAGTACCCAAATAGCGTGCACTATAAAGAGTACGTAGCGTGCGCTACTCCCCACACACAGGCTACAAATTCGATGATAATGATAATATTCTCGTCTCGATTCTAAAGCAGGGTTGAAAGGCGAATGATAACTGATACGCGATTCAAAATTACGTCGAACGGTGAACACAATTGAATGAGTGTAAATGATGAATGATTATTAATGAGTGAAAATTACTGAGTGACAATTACTGAATGATACTAAATGAATTTACAACCGGGTATTACACTGAGGAACTGGCTATTGGGGTCTCTTTGGTAAATCTCCAAGATAGCATCTTAAATGGGGACGCATAAACAAAGTTACAAATGTCTTTGTGGGGGTCAGAGAGGTAATTGACATCAATAAAACCAACTAATACATTGTTAGATGCCGCATTGGGATGCCATTGCACACTCTAGCATTTCCAATATCATAACTACCATCCGCAGCGGCAATGTCAGGGGAAAAAGGACGGTAGGTAAGCGGCATCTTTACCTCAACAATTCCTTTCAGATAATCTTTCTCTTTTGGTAAGGGAAGAACAAACCGAGATTACTGGAAGTTTTCGGCTGTGTTTAGCACTAGCTTATCAGCTAGCTTATAAGCTTCAGGAGCTTATTTGACCATTGACTAAAAAAAAACTCGTTTCGTAAACGACTAGCTTCTCAAACCAGCTAGCTTATCAGCTAGCTTATAAGCTAGCTGATTGATAAGCTAATTTTTCAAGCTTATGAAAAAAATAAGCTAGCTTCTCATCTTTATATATTCCATATATATCGTGACCTAAATAAAAATATATTTTCATGACCTAAATAAAAAAAACTACCGCTATTCCGTCTTCTCTCGCGCCAGTTTATTCATCCCCTGCTGAAACGTTCCTCGCCGTCTGCATTCAAGGTACATCTTATATATATATTGAGTCCTTAAATTTATTGTGGAGTCTTAATGATATTAATTAATGGATATTTTTACATTTAATATTAGTTTATATTCAATTATTTCCTCTAATTTAATATATTAAATAATATTAAGTATTAAATTCATGTCTTAAATGTTTCATGTCTTAAAGATTGCCAACACATGCAGACATTATTCACGTCAATGTTGATGGTTTAATAAGTACGGTCGCTTCTATGTGTAATTTAAAGGTAGTATATATTAAAATAATAATAGACAAAAATATTATTTATTTTATTTTATAACAATTATTGTTAAAATATAATGAGAAAGTTTAAAAAATAGAAAAATAAAAGTGATGTCATTTTATGTAATTTTATAAAAAAAAACAGCTAGCTTATCAGCTAATTTGCTAAACATCTACATTAAAATCAGTTAGCTTATCAGCTACCTAATCAGCTACATAATCAGCTAGCTTATCAGCTACCCAATCAGCTACCAGCTAGCTTATCAGCTACCAGCTAGCTTATAAGCTACCAGCTAGCTTATCAGCTAGTTTTGCTAAACACAGCCTTCAAGTACCAAAAGATGTATTTTATTCTATTCCGGTTCCCTAACGTTAATGATGAGGTAAATTTATATTGAATAGATTCACAGAGAAATCGATGTATGAATGAGTAAATGGAGCCAAGTATAACAATACACCAATTACGCTCACATATGGGGTTTCAGCTCCAAACAGATCCTTGTTAATTTCAAAAATTCGACCCATCACGAGGGTATCAAGAAGTCGTGCTTTATCCATGCTAAATTGCTGCAATATTTTATGGATATAGGTCGATTGGTGAATGACAACACCATTTACTCGATGTTCTGCTCTAAAGAAAAATCATGTCTTCTGATAACATAAACTTATTCGTAATTGCACGAATCGTGATAAGCCTTATAGTGACATGTTGACTCTGGATTATCGATCCCACGAGGAAATGTTCCTATATGGGTAATTTACAAAGTGAAATGTAGTTTTATAATTGAAATAACAAAAGCACAATTTGCGCCCAATCCTATCTCAATCAACAAGTTCTCAATCAACAAGTTATAGGGCCTATGGTTGGTTGACTATTGAAATGTGAATTTATTCAAAAATCAAAAATTCTTGTCCTTACAGAAAATAAAAAGAAATCGGGTGCTTGAATCAATAATAATATACTATATTTGTATTATTGTTCCGGGAATTATTATTCCCGTGATGTGTCTTACCTAATACTGATTGTAGATACATAGATGGAAGGTTCTAGATCCTTCTAGAGGTAGTAGGATCCTATTAGATGTCTTACCTTATCTAGGAATCCTATGTATGAAAGGACTCTCATTGTAATGCCTATATAAAGGCCCCTCTGTCAGTGTTATGAATGAATTGATTTGCTGTCTTTTACTTTCTCCTCAAACACGTTATCAGCACGTAGTTCCCAACTGAGCAAAGAAAATCCCTCCCGTTTTTCTTCTGCAAAATTCCGAAACCAAAAAAAAAAAAAAAAAAAAGAATAATCGGAACCCTAGCCGCCATCATCACCCGATCATCAAATTCAAATTGAAACTCCTCTGAAAAAATTTGATGGCGATGGCAGCGTGGAGCAGTAAAGGCGGTGCGTTCGAATACGCTTGCGGTTTCTCAAGAAACGAATCGATCATCCCGGTGTACGCCTTCAGCTACGTACCTCCGGGGGTGGATTTGGTGGCGGAGTTTCATGTATGATTTTATACCAATCACAAGGTGTTGGAGTGCGACTATGCAGTTCGTGAGTTGTGGCAAGGATATGTCAAGTACCGAAGAAAGAGAACAAGGGAAATTGTCATGGAGGATTCTGAAAAGTCCAGGCCAACCACACAAATTGAGTTGTCAAGAAAAAAACAAGGAGGAATTATGCCCAAGAAACCACCGCCAATTATGAAGATCAAATCCAAGCCAGAGCTATCTTCTTCTTCACCTTCAGACGATACCCCATCCCAGATCCTGTTGATCCTGGCCCGCTCGCGCTAGTCAGCCTGACCCACTACTGCCCAGTCCGTGACCAGCATATGTCCAGTTTTTTTTTAAAGTCTGAACCACTGGCCACAAGGACCCGACCCGTTTTCAGTTGCAGACCCAGTCCAGATTTGGCACCGGTCCCAGACCCGACCAGTCGCAGTCCGACCCGATTTTTCAGTACCCGCACATATATTATTCTTACCCTCTCAACCATGTAGCGGGAACTAAAAATTTAATGGTGAAGATCTGATTCGGAATAATATTTGTCGATGAAACTGTATGCGAAAGAAAAAAAATCGAGAGACGAGAATTTCCGCGCGCAAATTTTCTGCACAGCGCAGTCGTACCAAAATCATGTTTCCCGATTCGTTAAACGTCGGATCAGTATGAAATTTTGACAGCAACTTCCCAACACAAATATATGTATATTCAACGGTGGAGATCGGATTATGAGTAATATCGATTACTGAATCTACTGCCGAACAGAAGCAGATTTTTACGAGGAAATTTGGAGATCCGACCTCATCCAATACCGAGCTGCTGCATCGCCGCGCTTGAGTCCTTTTTCGGCCGAATTATCGAGCCCAGTAGCCCTATCCGGGCGTTTCTCAACTCTCCATCTTTTCCTAATTAATGATTCATTTGTTCATTAATTTGTACACTTATGAATCTTACATGTTTATGTTTTACGTGTATATAGGAAAATACGTCGCTCATGATGATGTGCACGCTATGGAGAAAAAGCCATATTTATCCCGTTCAAGGATCAAAGTAAATATAGAACGGAGTACCCACGGAAATATGTTGCTCATTTGGAGAGAATCTCCCGTTCAAGGATCAAGGCATATATGGAACCAAGTACCCGTAAGACTTTATTAAAGTTCCCGTTTTTTCAATTCCTCTCTTTTGAGAAATTTTCTTTTTGGGGAATTGGGTATTTGGGTTCTTTATCTCCCACGCTACTTTGCGGTGGATGAGACAATGAGAGGTGGTATCACTCTCGGATGTCGAAGTAAACTGTGTGACGGTCCTGGGGGAGTCACGGATAATTGTTGAAAGTCGATAGTTGTGGTTGTTGCATACACCACGTTTTGGGTGCGATTTGGCATCGCCGTTTTGTCGATTTTAAACCAACAATTGAAAAAAAAATGAACATTGTCGGTAACGGTAAAATTATGACTTGTTAATGATTAGTCACGAATTGTGACGTATAAATGGGACAAACATCGATTGCGACGGATATGTCGTGGTTAAAATCGATTTGTGACGGAATTGTCACGTTGAATTGAGCGACCACCACGTTGGTCTTGACCCAATCTCATACTTGGAAAACTCCATCTTTCAGCTTATTAAAAATAAAATATTGCATGTGGGTGTAGACATGTATCGTCTCCTTGCAATATGATATATGGAAGAATGTACGAGTAATTCTCATGAATCTTAACATGTAAAGCAATGGCATATTGCGGTAAATACATGAATTCGTTGACCTCGATTATAGTTCGTATAACTATAGGTCCGAATACTTTTCCGAGTATTTGTAAAGGCATATGTCTTATACATTTGACTATGTTTAGTCGATCTTATTGGATGGTCAAGACGAGTTGGTTATGGTATATTCATTATGTATCATGGTTCAAAATGCTTAATTATGATGCACCGCGTTGTATCTATATAACATGGCTATTATGACTATACTTGCAAATTGAGAATTAAAATTCTTGGTTGACTTGATGCACTTTGGTGAATTTTGTCTACACTTTTGATCATGACTAGGCGCATCCTCCTTGGTATTTGTTTATGCTTTGAAAGTTCAAACGGAATCAGTGGTTTTTAAACAAAATTTTGCATCGACATTCCTACTTTCTCTGCAAGTCTACCAACTTGGAGTTACCGAAAGGATCATTAGTCGAGATAAGAAATCGAACACCCTACTGCGTTTAAACGCACCTATGACTGTCATTGTCATGGTTTTGCATCAACACTTATGCCATTGGATATGGTCTCAACCTTGTTTTCTCACTAAACTTGAGAAATACTAAAGCAGCCAATTAAAACATGCACTGTGATCTGAGTTTAATGATCCGTGTGGTGCACAATATGTGGATAGAAAGATACGGAAGTCTAGTTTCCAGAACACTTGACCGTTCGTCCATAGCCTTCCTAACAAGGGAATTATCATTGTTTTAGTGAACAAAAGTCAAGCTGCGCGGAATTTTATTTCCAGCGATTGTGCTAACTTTTGTCCCAACCAACTTGGTTCCCATCTTGAATTTGCAAGTGGTCTTATGACACATGTTTTTCAACCTCTTTTTGGCCGAATTTGCCATAGATGATGTAGTTTTTGGTATGCGGTGTACGCTAAACTATCATCTTTCAAATGTTGAAAAATACTTTCCTTGGGAAAGCCCAAAACACGCACTCTTATAAGAAGATCGAGCGTGTGCATGGTAGTGTTACACCATGCTTGTGTCGTAATTTTGCCCCTTAGGCATATAACTTTGCCATGTTATGCACTCAATATGATAGATCATTTTGATCATATCAAGCATAAAATCTCTATGTTGTTAGAGTATTCGCTATGCTCATGATTGTAAAATTTTGCAAGCGAAATTGAGTGCGTATTAAGCTATTTTCAAGGAACATGATATTTTTGGATTTCGGTTTATAAATCCATTGTGACTATGATGAGTAGATCATCACAATCAATGAGCGGTATGATGCTCAAGTTGTTGAATGCCGAATGGCGTTTTCTAGTCACATATGTTCCGTAACAATTGAACCATGTTATGACTCGATGATATATATGCCAAAGTGTATCACTCATAGCATCTCATTGTGATTTGTGAGAATAAAATCTTATGCATCACTTGTATTGGATATGTGAAAAGAAAAATATTCATGAGTCAATATGGTCCGGCTTGCATCGGTTTTGGTAACCAGAAGATGTATTGGGACATTGACACATTTAGGCTTTAATAGTCTAGAGTTTGGACAGTTTGATGATCCATATACCACGGTATTGTCATGGACATCATTTTCTTTGAACAAAGAAACTAGTTGGATCAAAGACACCAAAGTACATTGGTGGAGTCGTGAGCAGGGCTCATGACCGATGATGATATTTATGTCATCCGCGTCTTGCTTTCATAAGCATGTGTGACGCCAAAGACCCCCCCGATGATCCTTCTTAGCCATGTTCATTTATTAAAGCCTATTCTTTGGCACGATTAGGAGATGACACCCTCCTATGCTAAAGAGAATAATGTAGCGACTCGCATAAGCATGGTGCTGAGTCCTCCCCTTTCGCCGAGTCCTTATACATACATGATCATAAGTATTAGCCTGAGTGGCTTATGATGTTATGATGGTGTTCACAAATAGTCGTACTCAAGTGATAACATTTATATGTTATGTTGTTCCTTTGACAATGATTGATAAGTTGATGAAACCTGAGTTATGGTTGTCCAACTTGCGGACCAGTCATTGTAAAGGTCGGTTCACCCACTTTTTAGACCAAGTCTTAAAGTGAAATTTTAACAAGTACTTCCTAACATCCAAGGCTACCTTCTCACAAATTTTGATGCCATTTGGAGACTTGGAAGGAGGTGAACCACTTAAATGAAGTTTTCACATACCACCAGCCGTCCCAACAACCAGTTCGATATCATTTCGATCGGTTTTTAACCACAAGGTTGATGGTTTTGGAATCCTAAACACCCGTTTATACATGCTCACGAAAATTTTGAGGTGTTTGGGGCTGGTGAAGGGAGTGAACTCTTCAAGAAAGCACTAGAGGTTCGGTAAAACCAACGGCCTATCATCGGTTCAATCGTTTCTTCATGTTCGATCCCGGTGGTGCATGGTGGCGGTTTTATTGGATTCTCAAGACCAGTAGCTACGGCTATGTAGCATAGGTCAACATGTCATATTCACCTATACCTATCATCATTCAAATGCTTAGTGTAACAGTATGCATTTTGTTAACTGGATTGTGTTAACACTGAAAACCTTTATCGTCCACATGTTCATGTGCCAAAAGTGCGTCACCACAACGCATTATGACGGGTTATAAATGATGAATATGACATGCGCTTTCACTCATAGTCCGCTTAAAATATACCTTGGCAGACGATCTCGTAAGTCACTTTGATGAGCCGCCTTTCCCGTCGTTAGGGGAGATGCGAACGATCATGTTCGAGTAGAACGACTTGGAATTGTCGTAGTTTGTCCCTACCGTGTCTCACCAAGTTCCCTAAAGTGACGAGATTAAATACATGCCGCAAAACATGTCCGCAAGGATTGTGTCTGGTCATGGACGTTATTCACCTATAAATGGTGATATGGTAACACCACAAATTGTGGTAGATGGTGTTACTAGGCCGTGGATCTCATAGAGTATTGGGATGCCACTTGGTTCGATAAATACTCTCGCTAAGAATGTATGCGAGCTTGGTACATGAAACTTGATCATATGATCAAATGAACTCATCCGTCTCATGTGATTCTGGATTATAGTCATTATTGGGGGACGCCTCAATGAATGCCAATCCATAAAGAGTACTCTATGAATAAAGCCGGTTCATGAGGACGTGGAATGTGAGTTTAATCGAACCATACTTCGTTGAAAATCTACAACGTTGTAGCCTTGGCCTAAAATGGAAACATATGCGACTCTAGTATAAACAAAGTGATAGCCCTTTGTTGAAGTGGTACCGACACTCCAAAGATAAGATCTATCCGTAAACTTTGTTAAAGCGAGTGAGAGAAGGAGTTAAACTCACCTCATAGCGCGAGGTTTCTCATGAACGCACTGGAATCGACTACGATGACACGAAACTTAGTTATCGTAATGGATGTTATAGCATCCACTATCTTCTCAGTTAGATAGTTTCCCAAAAACTGACGTGCAGCTTGTGGTTAAATCTTATCTTAGTGGGGAACTAAGTTAAGTGATAAAAAGGATCTCGTGGTGGATCAGACTCAAATCAAGTGGCTCCTGACCACGGAGTGCGACGACAAGTGATTGTCGGGGACGCATACTAAGTATATACTTGATTTGGAAGAGATATGAAGCTTTTGCGTGTAAAACTAAGGGTTTATAGTGATGTACTCTTGTGAGACTAAGAGATTCCGCTAAATCCAAAGTTAAGAATGAAAGAATCTTGGGGACACTTGATGATGCGTATTCATCAATCGGTTTAAGGCAATCTAAGGGACGGTTTCCCTAAGAGACGATAAAGTAATGCCTATATGATTCCCAATGATTAGTCGAAGTCATCATAAGACTTGGCTCACTTAAGTGATGATGCAGTCTTAAGAGAAAAGTACGGTATTATGTACTCATGTTTGACTCGATGTACTCATTCGTAATAATCCGGTAAAGCCACTGTGATGATGGCCTAGGATGCGCTCACGTAATGTCTGTGATTGACAAGAAACTTGAAGCTCGCTCTATCTCGATAAAAAGGACACTTGAAAACTGATACCCGAATCTGCCCAGAATGTGTTGGTCTATCTCCCATATAACCTACAGGGCAGCTCACTTGATGGAAAATGGTGAAATTGGTACCATTGGAAAGGTTTGTGTCTACTTTCCAAGGAAACCAACTATTTGATCACATCCATCATGTTGAGTGACATATGACTATTGTTGCAAAGTAAGACAGGATGTGTCCGGTAATTTGCTGAGTCAACTTCGATAGAGCTTTGTGATCTGCTCAGGTCGATCTAGGTTACGTACTGTATGTGAATGAAAAGCTATGGGTGTCTAGTTTTCATAAGTTCTTACAGTTTCGTTGATACCTATTGAATCGAAGAAGTAATGACTGATTTAGTGCATGGAGGTCAAGACTTTGGAAAACTTGATAAGTCTTTAGCAACTCTGCACTTTGGATGTGTCGCGCTCTTTTTGTCCTTAGACCAAGGTTTGTTTTTTCCCATTGGGTTTTCACTTGGTAAGGTTTTTAACGAGGCGACCTATGAGAACATCCATACAATGATGCGTTGTACTTCTGTTCAACTTAGACCAAGAGGTATTTTTCCCACTGGGTTTTTCCTTGGTATAGTTGTGAGGGCAACTTGGCATCTGACTCCTATGATTTGAGGTACTCATCAGGGGGAGTCGTTATGTATACATCAGGGGGAGTATACATGACATGTTATATTGGTGCGTTGCAATCTTTTCCTCATCAAGCCTTTATTTTTCCCATGGGGTTTTGTTTTGGCTTGGAATAGGTTTTTACGAAGGCAACATCTTACGCACCATTGTTGTATTAGTGCTCGACACGGAGTGTTCGGGAATTATTATTCTCGTGATGTGTCTTACCTAATACCGATTGTAGATACATAGATGGAAGGTTCTAGATCCTTCAGTAGTAGGATCCTATTAGATGCCTTACCTTATCTAGGAATCACATGTATGGAAGACTCTCATCAGAATGCCTATAAAGCGCCCTGTCACAGTGTTATGAATGAATTGATTTGCTGTCTTTTACTTTCTCCTCAAACAATTATTTGATTATTTATTGGAATTTATACTATCTTTTACTTTTATATATATATATATATATATATATAGAGAGAGAGAGAGAGAGTTTTAATAATATACAAAAAAAATATTTTTTAGCTCAACACACACATGACACACACACAATTTTCCTTCACAAACGTCTCTTTAATTTCTGCCACTTTTTCCGAGCCTGTTGGGGGCATCCAACTCTACCTGGGCTGAATTTGTGATATCTTTTGGTCTGACCTAAAGCTATAGCCATGACTGCGATCTTAACTGTTGGGATGAAAGATGAGGAGAAATTGGTTTAAATGATGTATAGCCATCATGATAGTTGGTCACTTGTAGACTTGCTCTTGATAGATATGGTATTTAGCCTAACTTATTATAGTTGGAGTATTGTAATAAATTCCTAGGTAAATACAATAAAAAAGCGTCATTTTACACATATATATTTTTTTCGACTCGTATGATTCTTGTAAGAATCATTTTACAAAATTTCAATCAAATAATAAGAAGAGTTTAGATTTAGCCATACTAACAGATGTAACTAATGCTAACTGACGTGTTACTAGTTGGAAATTAATTAAAGGGTAACTTTTATTTCTACATAAATAGATTTTTTTCATTTCAAATATAATAACTTAATTATTTACTATTGATTTTTGATTAAAAAAATATCAAATTGATCGTATTTTTTCAAGTCGTACAATTAAATATGCATATTGCATACCTAAATAATATTATTAAATTAAAAAGTTATACTTGGGCATTAGAGGTAGTCAAATTATACCATAACATATGACTATATAAGTGGTCATAAAAGTATTACTACCATTATTCTGAATAAAGATCAGGATGATAATAAAATAATGTTGATATTGCCTTACTACATTGTTGTATTATAACTATTATTATCGTATACTATTTTTAAAAATATATTTACCAATCTAGTATACTTTTGAACATAATTATCAAAATGGTGTAGTAACCTATTTATTTGGCTTTCTAATATTTTTTTAAATTGTTTTATTATTTTTTTACTTAATTTTTTTACTGTAATTTTCTTACTGTTTTTTTTACTTATTTTTTACTGAGTTTTTTTACTGCTTTTTTACCGCTTTTTAATGCTTTTTTTACTTTATTTTTTTACTGCTTTTTTTACTTATTTTTTTACTGGGTTTTTAATGCTTTTTTTTTACTGTTTTTACTGCTTTTTTTAATGCTTTTTTACTTCATTTTTTTACTGCAATTTTTAAACAATGCCAACAAAAATAAATTAAAACCAACATCATCACAAAGTTTTCAAGGTACTAAACAATATTTTCTTACAAAAATGAAAATACAAGTTTCATTCCCAATTTCTTCCGAATATCTTGAGCCGATAATCAATCTTTATCTGCAAAAAAAAAAAATGAGAGATATAGATATTCGGCTCAAGATATTCAGAAGAAATTGGGAATGAAACTTGTATTATCTCTCATTTTTTTTTTTTGGAATGAAAAAAAAGCATTTATTTTTTAAACTTGTATTTTCAAATTGGGAATGAAACTTGTATTATCTCTCATTTTTTTTGGGAATGAAAATTTATTTGGTTGATTGGTATGTCTATATCTCTCATTTTTTTTGGTAATGAAAATTTATTTTTGTTGGCATTGTTTAAAAATTGCAGTAAAAAAAATGAAGCAAAAAAAACATTAAAAGAGCAGTAAAAAACAGTAAAAAGGCATTAAAAAACCCAGTAAAAAAATAAGTAAAAAAGCAGTAAAAAAATAAATTAAAAAAAGCAGTAAAAAAGCATTAAAACCCAGTAAAAAAATAAGTAAAAAAAGCAGTAAAAAAATTACAGTAAAAAATTAAGTAAAAAAACAGTAAAACAATTTAAAAAAATATTAAAAAGCCAAATAAATAGGTTACTACACCATTTTGGTAATTATGTTCAAAAGTACACTAGATTGTAAATATGTTTTTAAAAAACACTCATTTGGGCATTAACTCAATAAATAGTACTGTTAATAAGTACAATGCTCTTATTGCTTTGCATTTATGTTTTTAAATATTATAAAAAAATCTGCTGAATACTAACTCATGCTGCTATTATTTTGTTAATTTACGCCACTTTTATTATTATTCTACACCGCTATTATTATTTTGAACATTTTTGAAAAATTTGTTTGATATTAAATAATGCTGCTACCGTTTTATTATACTGTTTTTATTATTGTTATATATAATTTTTTTTATGATAATACACTGCTCCCATTTTTTTGTGTTTTTTTAGCTACGTAATATGCATTTAAATTTAAGATTGTCACAATGATATAGTAATAAACAAATAAACTACAATATTTCAAATATATAAAATTTATTTATATTGGACAAAATTATTCTTTCATTATAATTAAGGCATCCACTCGCCATTTAGATCCATTAACTTTCTCTTTCATCTGAACCAGCGGCATTAGTTAATTATAATTTTTATTTCCCACACTAAAGTATGGTTCTAACATGATCCACCAAGACTCTTATTGTGCCAAATTACCTACTCAATTCTTCTCATCAATATCGTTCTACAAACTTGAGTTGTCCAAAATATGTGGAGATAGCTAAATGTAGGTCAAGCTTAAATGTATTCCAATACTTCATGACTCGGTTAAGGAATATTAGAAGATATATGAATAATACTATGCTCAATTGACCGAGTATATGAGCACTCGTGTACTTATTTAGTTGAGTACATGAGTACTTGTGCACTCCTACATATTATGTGAGTAGAATGTCCTGACCACCAATCACACACATACGACATATGTACTTGAGTACGCATGTGTCTAAGCATATGAGTATTGGAGTACTCAAAATCTTTATGCATGAACGATTAAAGCACTGGATCCATTTCGAGCTTTGACCCGTGTATATTTTTCCGTCTTTTCTCTACATCTAATAGAATTATTAATTAATTAATACTATTACATAATACCACCGTTTTAGGTTAACGGCGCTACTGCTCAAGTCAAAAGATTTCCAAATCTAAAAATGGACTCAAGCACAAGGAGTCGAACGACAAAATATAGAAAAATTAGATGTTATGTTTTCGTTCTTTATTGGGGTGTTTTATCTTAATAATAGATTAGATTATGTATCACAAATGATATGGATATTAGATCTTCTAAAAGTTATTAGATCTTACCGTTTTTCGCTATGTAAAAAATTGTAAATTTGGAAGGACTCTCATTGTAATGTTAATAAAGGCCATATCTATCATTGATATCAATACGTTACAGTTTTTGTCTTCTCTATTGCAATTATTGTCTTCACTTAAACACGTTTTCACTTAAACACGTTATCAGTAGGTACCTCTATGATTTTATATATACAATTTCCAGAAAAGAACAAAATTCAAAACAAATCGACAGACGACCTGCCCCATTTATTGGGACTCTAACCCCTCCCACATTACAGAGAAGGGGGGTGCAGTGCACTCCCTCCCTTCTCCACAAATCACGGCGCGACACGTGTAATGTATGCTACACGTGTCGCGCTGTGAATGGCTGAGAAGGGGGGGAGTGCACTGCATTCCCCTTCTCCATGGAAGCACTCCCTAAACAACCCAGATCGTTCGTAGCATTGTGCCGGATAGGAAAACGACACTTTCATCACACCTGGTTAATTCGACTCACTGCGTCTAACATCCCAAAACCATGTCTATTCAATTCATCCAATCATTGTGCCCAATCCGACCTGGTCGTCAGTCCTGGGATCTACCGGTAGATTTGTTGTATGACCTGATTCACCTGCTCCGACAAGCAGCAATCCAATGCAAGTGCCACCGCCGCTCAACGGTTGATTGGGTTGCTGTGTTTCACAACCAACTCAACCGCGTGCACCCGATCGGCCTGTCACGTCCAACCTACCGCATGATGCATCCTGCAGCATCCAGTAACCTTACATGATGCGTACAAATTTTATTATCGTGGAATTTTTCTATGTTCTTATTTCAATTAATCTCTCTTTTTTAGGGAATTTTATTTTGGGGATTTGGGTATTGGGATTCGTTATCCATCACACTACTTTGTGGTGGATGAGACTGTGAGAGAAATCGGTATCTCAAATATGACGATCCCGGAGGAATCAGTGTTTATAATTGTTGAAACAAATTAATAAGTGTTTGCAATTGAATGTGCCACCTTTTTGGATGTGATATGTTATCACCATTTGATTTATTTTGTTACAACAATTAAAGGGAAGTATATCAAGTAATGGTTATGTTATAGCTTTTATCGATTTGTGACCTTTTACATTAATTCAATAAAATTTTTCCTCTTGTTTATATTTTGTATATGGAAATAACTCGAAAATCCATCAGGGATTTGAAATCCTTGACCATGTCGATAAGTAGTACCATCCTTTCTCCTTCTAACGATCCTATCATGCAAGAACCGAGTGAGTAACTCAAGGCTAATATACTAATATATTTGAGACGCCATATTCATCTCTTGTTGAAAAAACTGTTATATAAATTTTAAAATTCCAAAAGAGCTTTAGAATATTGGTGAACAATATTTCAATAATGTGCATGATCAGAACTTCATGAACTGCAGTTGCAATGGGAGCAGATTATGCAAACGTGGATGCCATGCCAAGCCATTTTGGACCTCCATACATTGTGGGTTCAAGAAGTCTAACCATGATCTGATCGAGAAGCCTCTAAACAGTTTTCTTACGGAGCACGCGTTATTGTTCATCAGCTGCGCGTGGCCTACGAGGAAGGGAGGATCAAGACTTTTAACGATCTTATGTTCCACCTTGCCGAAAAAGAAAGACATTATAAGGTTATTCTCAATAACAACGCAAGACCCTAGTACCAAACCGATTCCTTAGGTGAATCAAGCTACTTATGGAAAGACATCATATCATAAGAACAAAGGCTAATCTTGCCGTATATTTGTACGCCCCTAGCATTAATGGAACGAGCAAGAAAGGGATAGGAAATTATCGTCGTTCCAATATGTGGGGAGCCAAGGTTGCACACCCCAAATACGTGGCTGTTGCACATCCAAATACGTGGCTGAATGAATTTATTATGGGCCAAATGAAAAAGGCCCAAATGAATTTATTATATTATGGGCCATATCTTGCAGCCCAGCCCAGACAAATAAAACCCCCCAGGCCCGGTTTTTGGATTTTTCCTACCCTTTGATCTCACTCGTTGATTAGTGTTGACTAATCCCATCCGTCCGTGGCTTGTATTTCTTCTCCTCCCCGTGCAACCCTAGCCTCAGTTCTCTGTTTTTTGTTTCTCTCTCATCTCTCTCGCTCTCCGCCGTCAGCTATGGAAACTCGATTTCCTTCCCTTTTTTGCTCGGCTGTGCAGTTCCGATTTAGAAGGAAATCGAAACCCTTATCAAAATAATGATAAGAAAGGATTCGATTCCCCGAAAATCGCTGGCCTTCCGTTTGGGATTTTTGCCTATATATTTTGAGCGATCTGGGCTTGAGAAAATACACGAAAATAAAAACCAATTTTTCTGAGTGAGAAATACAGCCGCGTATCTTTGTGATTTCTGAGTGAAAAATTTATTTTCTGAGTGAAATTGCTTAAGGTTGTTTTTGGGGGTGTTTTCATTCAGAACCTTTGAAACCAACTGGGGAGTCGGCTTTTTTCGTCTGGGCTGTTGGTCGCGGATACACAAGGAGCCTAGGATGTGGGTACTGGATATTGGAGGACTGAGCCGAGGCCGAGTTCCGGTTGATTCTCATCACCTCCGCCTCTCGGTTTTTTCAGATCTTGTGTGATTTGTTCGGTTTGATTTCTTGATCTTCAATTTTCTATTCTTTGTGTTCGGGTTTTTGAAGTTAATTCGTTTTTCCCTGTGTAATTCGTTGTTAGTAAGTTTGTTGTGTAATCTTTAATCACCGGAACTTTATTTGTAATTCGTTTACTTCTTTGTTGTGTAATTTTATGTATTCCGAATAGATTCCCTACAGTGGTATCGGAGCCTCTAAAAGGGGTTTCTATTCGGAAGGGCATATGGATTCCGGCCGAGGGATCCGCTCAGGTATCACATTTCATACTCGGTCTCTCTTAATTTCGGTACTGTGGTGTGCTGTCCTTTATTCTTGCTTCCATCTGTTTAATTGATCCTGTCTGGGTGACTGTGATTGCTTCGATTTGCTATTTTTATGTTGAGACTGTTGTAATCGCTATCTCCGAGCATACCAAACCCCCTTGCCTGGACCTTAAGTGTTCCTCGGATCTTGTGGTGGCTCTGGGATACGATTCCAGCTCGTATCGTTTTAAAATCTGGTGTGATTTTAATCTTTGTGATATCTTCGTGATACCGGGATTTGATCCCAACTCGCTTTATTTTAAATCTGTTGTGATTTTTTTTGGTCTTTGTGATATCAGCGTGATACTTAACTGTTTCTACAGTACATTGTGTTGTCATTTTAAATCTTGTGTGATTTTTTACAAATATTAGAATGGGCTCTCTTACTTCATTTACAATGGCACCTTTCGACGGCAAAGGAGACTTTAGAATTTGGCAACAGAAAATGAAATCTATACTTGTCCAACAAAAATGTTTTAAAGCCATTGAAGGTACTTTTCAGTCTGATGTGTCTTCTGAGAAACGTGAGAAATTGATTGAGTTTGCTCATTCATCTATAATCTTGAACTTGTCTGATTCTGTGATTAGACGAATAGGCAAAACTGATAATGCTAAACAGCTTTGGGATAAACTTGAGGAAACGTTTACTGAAAAATCTTTGCCAAATAAATTATTCCTTCTCGAAAAGTTTTTTCGTTATAAGCTGGATTTGAATAAAGATATTGATGGTAATCTTGATACCTTTACAAAGTTAGTACAAGATATAAAACAAACGGGTGATAAAAACATTGATGATTATTCCCCTATTGTGCTCTTGAATGATATCCCTGATGCTTATAATGATGTGAAATATGCTATCAAATATGGGAGGGATTCTGTTACCTTAGACGCTGTTATAAGTGGCTTAAAGAGTAAGGAATTAGACTTGAAAGTTAATAAGGTTTATAAACCGGTGTCTGATGTCAATTTTGTAAGGTCTAAACAACACCTTAAAAAGAAACCGTTTATCAAAACTGATTCTGAGAAGTCTAATAAGAAAAAGGGGCAATGGAAGGATAAATCTAAGTTCCGGCCTAAAAATCACAAATGCTATAACTGTGGTGAATCTGGTCTTTATATACAAGAATGCACCAAGCCTAAAAAGAATTTACAAAATGATCAGGCTAATTTGACTGTTGGGGATGTCTTTATGGTTTTTGATGATTTCCGTATCTCTGTGAATTTTGTGCTTTCTGGTTTGTGTGAAAACGAATGGTTGCTGGATTCTGGATGCACTCATCATATGACACCTTATAAACAGTATTTTACGAGTTATACTAATCTTGGTGATCGGTATGTCTATATGCCTGATAAGGTGAAACGGGTAGTGGCCGGAGTAGGGAATGTTTGTTTGAAATTTGCTGATGGTACTCAGTTTACTTTAAAAAAATGTCAGACATATTCCTGATTTATCTCATAATTTGATATCTTGTACTACTTTGGAAGATGAGGGCCTTAGGGGTTCTTGGGGGAATGGTTACATGAAAATTTGCAGAGGTTCCTTAATGTTGTTTAAAGGAATCCGGAAATTTAATTTATACATTTGACAAACTGAAACTGCTGCTTGTTCTAACCTAGTTTGTGCGGATAAAACCGAATTGTGGCATAATAGGTTAGGACACATGAGCATGAAGGGATTAGATATCTTGCATAAATAAAAGTGTTTGGGAAAAGATAAAATCTCTAAGTTGTCTTTTTATGACTCTTGCATGTATGGCAAACAACATAAAACTCAATTTCCAAAACCTCCCGATTCCCCTGATCCTATTTTTGAGAAATCTGGTAAGAGTTTCAATGTGCTTGATTATGTTCATGCTGATGTTTGGGGTCCTGCCAGTGTCCCGACTCATGGTAGGAACCGTTACTTCTTGTCCATTATTGATGATTATTCAAGGAAAGTTTTCGTATTTGTACTCAAACTGAAATCTGATGTGTTTGAAAAGTTTCAAACTTGGAAAACTTTAGTGGAAAATCAAACCAGAAAACAGATTAAAAAGATAAGGACCGATAACGGCCTTGAATTTTGCTATACTGAGTTTGATACTATGTGTTCTGAAAATGGCATCCTTAGGCATAAGACAGTTCCTTACACCCCCCAACAGAACGGGGTGGCTGAGCGAATGAACCGAACCCTCCTTGAAAAGGTTAGGGCTATGCTCGCCACTTCTGGGTTGTCCAAAAGTTTTTGGGGTGAGGCTCTTTTAACTGCTGCCTATCTTATCAATAGATCACCTTCTATACCATTGAATGGTAATTACCCCGAGTCTGTGTGGTCGGGTCATGCTATTGAATTTTCAAACATTCGTGTGTTTGGTTGTGCTGCTTATGTGCATCAAAATGTTGATAAACTTGAACCCAGATCCTTGAGATGTATTTTTCTTGGATATCCTGATGGTATTAAGGGTTATCGTTTATGGGTCAGATCTGAACCCGGATTGAAGGTGATCACTAGTAGGGATGTGGTCTTTAATGAAACTGAATTTCCTTGTCTTAATAATCCTTTACCTGCTCCTGTGTTAGCTGCTGAAAATTCTCCCCACCCTGTTCAGATTAGGGTGGAGCATCTTAGTGATAATGAGTTACCTGCTGAATCTGATAATATGGAAAATCCTGAATCCTCTAATGCTCAACCTGATAATCAATCTGAAAATGGAGATGAATCTGAATCTGTTCCTGACTTGTCTGATTATCAATTAACTAGGGATATGTCTAAAAGGAATGTTAGAAGACCTATATACTTAGATGATTTCCATATGGCTTCTCTTGCTTTCAATGTGTTTGATTTGCTTGATGGGAATGAACCTAAATCTTACAATGATGCTTTGTTGTCTGATAAATCAAACGAATGGTTAAGTGCAATGAATGAAGAAATGACATCCTTGCATGCGAATGATACTTGGAAACTTGTTCCAAAACCTAGAAAATGTTCTTTGATTGATTGTAAGTGGTTGTTTAAAGTCAAAAAGGATGAGAATAACGTCAGATTCAAAGCAAGGTTAGTAGCTAAAGGTTTCACTCAACGAGAAGGTATTGACTATATCGAGATTTTTGCACCTGTAGTTAAATTCACCACTGTTCGCATCATGCTTGCATTAGTTGCACAGCATAATTGGGAGATGAAACAATTAGATGTTAAAACAGCATTTTTGCATGGTGAATTGAAAGAAACCATCTACATGAAACAACCGGAAGGTTTTATAGATAGTAACCATCCTGATCATGTGTGCTTGCTTAATAAAACCTTATATGGCTTAAAGCAATCCCCTAGAGAGTGGAACAAGAAATTCAATGATTGCATGCTGTCCTTAAAATTCTGTCATAGTGCATATGACCATGCCTTTATTTCAAGAATGACTGTGGTGTTCCTATGTTCTTACTTATTTATGTAGATGATATGCTCTTGATTAGTTCGTGCATTAAATCTATCGATCATGTTCAAAGTTGTTTAGGTGAATAATTTGACATGAAGTATTTGGGGGATGCTAAAAGGATATTGGGCATGAATATCATTCGGGAGAGATCTAAAGGCACTTTATTTCTAAATTAGTCCTCTTACATTGGTAAAAATCTAGAAAAAATTTCAATGACTGATGCTAAAATTGCTAGTGTGCCATTGGCTTCTCATTTCTTATTATCCAAAACTCAGTCACCAAAAACTGAATCTGAAATTCGTGAAATGAGATCTATCCCGTATGCTAATGCTATTGGATCTGTCATGTACCTTATGGTTAGCACTAGGCCAGATATTGCCTATGCTATGAGTTGCTTAAGTAGATATATGGCTAATCCAGGAAAACCTCATTGGGAGGCTCTTAAGTGGTTACTTCGGTACTTAAAAAACTCTGTTTCTGATGCTCTTGTGTTTTCTAAATCTAATGACGGGGTTAACCTTAAAGTTTACGTTGATTCTAATTATGCCAATGCGGGATGAATGTAAATCCACAACTTCATATGTGTTTACCTTGTGTGGCTCGTGCATTTCATGGAAATCTCAACTTCAGCATATAGTTACATTGTCTACTACTGAAGCTGAATATATTGCCACCACTGAAGCCTTTAAAGAGGCTATTTGGTTGAAAGGTTTACTTACTGAAATTGGTGTTCTTCGTGATAATGTTGTGGTCTTTTCTGACAGTCAATCTAGCATACATTTGTGCAAAAATCATGTTTTCCATGATCGTACAAAGCATATTGACGTCAGGCGACACTTCATCCGTGATATCATAGAAAAGGGCATAATTGATCTGGAGAAAATCTCCTCCCAGTCTAACCCTGCAGATATGGGCACGAAGTGCCTACCGGTCGAGAAAATCAGATCTTGCAAGTCGATACTGAATATCGACTCCCATAACTGAAGACCTTCCAGTTTCTTCCGTTGCTATCTTCGTGATAGCTTCTCTAGTTTTCTTTGTGATTTCTAGTGTTCTTTCTTAGTGATTGATATATGTCTTTATACTTGTACTAACTTGTGTGTTGTGCAGGTGGTGTGACATTCGGCGATAATGACCTCCTTATCCAGAAAGTACCCCGATGGCTCATTTGGTCCGGGTGGAGATTTGTTAAGAAAAAGGCCCAAATGAATTTATTATATTATGGGCCATATCTTGCAGCCCAGCCCAGACAAATAAAACCCCCCATGCCCGGTTTCTGGATTTTTCCTACCCTTTGATCTCACCCGTTGATTAGTGTTGACTAATTTCATCCGTCCGTGGCTTGTATTTCTTCTCCTCCCCCTCCAACCCTAGCCTCACTTCTCTGTTTTTTGTTTCTCTCTCATCTCTCTCGCTCTCCGCCGTCAGCTATGGAAACTCGATTTCCTTCCCTTTTTTGCTCGGCTGTGCGGTTCCGATTTAGAAGGAAATCGAAACCCTTATCAAAATAATGATAAGAAAGGATTCGATTCCCCGAAAATCGCTGGCCTTCCGTTTGGGATTTTTGCCTATATATTTTGAGCGATCTGGGCTTGAGAAAATACACGAAAATAAAAACCAATTTTTCTGAGTGAGAAATACAGCCGCGTATCTTTGTGATTTCTGAGTGAAAAATTTATTTTCTTAGTAAAATTGCTTAAGGTTGTTTTTGTGGGTGTTTTCATTCGGAACCTTTGAAACCAACTGCGGAGTCGGCTTTTTTCGTCTGGGTTGTTGGTCGCGGATACACAAGGAGCCTAGGACGTGGGTACTGGATATTGGAGGACTGAGCCGAGGCCGAGTTCCGGTTGATTCTCACCACCTCCGCCTCTCGGTTTTTTCAGATCTTGTGTGATTTGTTCGGTTTGATTTCTTGATCTTCAATTTTCTGTTCTTTGTGTTCGGGTTGTTGAAGTTAATTCGTTTTTCCCTGTGTAATTCGTTGTTAGTAAGTTTGTTGTGTAATCTTTAATCCCGGAACTTTATTTGTAATTCGTTTACTTCTTTGTTGTGTAATTTTATGTATTCCGAATAGATTCCCTACCGATCATAATAATCGCAAATCGTCAAATAAATTAGTCCTTGACAAATACAATTTTGTCTTATCACGTATTACAGTTACATCGTATACTTGTAGTTAAAAAAAACAATATAGTGAACACTGAGCTTGGATCGAATTTCCATCTCCAAAAATCCTCCTGCCCGGAGAACGGAGAGATCTCCATATATAGTAGAAAATAGACTCGACATTAACTCGTCCTCCCATTTCAAAAGGTTACTACCCATGCACACCCGAGAGTACATTTGAAGCTTATTAGTGTCTTTCTATAGTAGTCATGTCTTTATTAAAAAGTTATTTTTTTTTAATGCCCTAATTTATTCAAGACACTCCAAAAATGGACCTATTAGAAGTTTTCCCAAAAAAACAGGAACCTGATTTTTTCACACGAGTTAAAGACATTATGTGTCTAGCCTCTAAAGGTTTCGTATCAATTGTGGGGAAAGGAGGGAGAAAAATAGCAATTCTCTGTCTCACTAACCATGTTCTCTTACGCTTTTCATTCATAATACGAAATTTCAGTCCCAAAAAATATTTTTCTTGCAAAAATTGTCTCACTGTTCATAATCTTCACAACTTCCGTCATTTCTGTTAAAAACAGACGCGGTGTCATTCCTTAATTTACATTAAAAATAGAAGTACTTGAAAAAGTATGAACAATAAAAATACTTTGAAAAAAAATTAAAAAATTAAAAAATAAATATGAAAATATGAAAAATAGCAAAAAAAAAATCTAAAAGACAAAATAAAACATCTATAAAAATTATTTACTTTCAAGAATGTCGTATAATTATTTACATTCAAAAAAATATAATACTTTATAAAAACTGAAACCTATTTCAAAATCATAACAATTCATTTAAGATACCTGAGTATTTATGAAGTGTTGGAATTATCTAAAATAATTTAAGAAATACAAGATTTTCATTTTTTATGAAATTTGGTTTTTTACAATGTAAAGTCTTTCATTTTAATTGAAGTCTTAGAATTTAATAATTTTCCAGTTTTATTTTTGAATAATTTTCGTGAAATTATTAGTTACATTAAAAAACTAAGAAAAAATTGTATTTAACTTTTTGATATTTTATTAAATTCAAAAAAAAATCAGAAATTTAAAAAGAAAAACAGATTTACCAATTTGCAACATCGGGTGATGAATTCCGTCTGAAAAAATAAAAAAAAAATATAAATCAGTTTTTTTTTTCAAAATCTATAAATTATTTAAGAATCTGAAATTTCATTTATAGTATCAGAAAATTAACTGAAAATTTTGATTTTGTAAAAAAAGATAATTATTTGCTTTTTTGAAAAAAAAAAGTATACTTTTAAAAAATCTGAAACTTACTTAAAATCACAAAAAGTTCATTTACGATATGTGGCTATTTATAAGTGAGTATTTATGAAACAGAGAATTTAATAAATAGTCCGTATTTCCGTTGAATAATTTTTGTGAAATTATTATTATTATTTTGAAATTTAAAAAATTCGATTTTTTCTATTTATGAAAATTATTTTAGCAAAAAAAAAATTCAGTTAATTTTTGATATTTCAAATAAATTTTATAAGTTTTAAATATTCTTATATCTCTTCGGACCAAAATTACCAGTATCGACTGACGGGTGCAAATAATTAACCGGCGACGAGACTGCTTTTGCAAGAAAATTGATGAGAATGCATAGTCGGTGGGACGAGAATTGCTATTTTCTCATAAGAGGGAGACTCCGGTAGCCTGAAATATGGAATTCAATATCTTTGGTAGCTAAAACCTCATTAGAATATACACATAGGGCGGGCACAATAAATCAAATTAATGCACGTAAATATTCTATTTAAATCCAATTTCTTGACCATAATTAACTCAAGCAGAAATGAAAGAAAATACAAAGGCTTCTTCCATTGACAATGCCACAGCCACTTTTTGTTCTTCAATCAGACTAAAATACGTCAAATTAGGTTATCATTACCTAATTTCTAAAGCATTTTACCTATTAATCATCCCCCTTCTACTTGCATTCACGGCCAATCTGTCGACCGTACGGATACAAGGCGTACTCCTTCTGTGCAACCGTCATCTCCGATACAATGTCCTCACGGCCATCGCATGCGCGTCGTTGATGTCCGTCTTAACCACCATCTACCTCATGGCCCGGCCCAAAAAGATCTACCTCGTCGACTTCGCTTGTTACAAATCCGACGACCCTTCCCTCGTGTGCAGTAAGCAAACGGTTATGGAAAAAGTCGCGGTCTTTTTAGACGAAGAGCGTGCGGATTTTACCAGGAGAGTCTTGGAGAGGTCCGGATTGGGAGATGGGACTTACGCGATCGGTCTGAAAGATTTCCCGCCAAAACGGCCGTTCGAGAGTTCGAGGAAGGAAACCGAGATGGTTATGTTTGGAGCTATCGATGACCTATTCGCGAAGACGGAAGTGAAGCCCAGAGATATTGGAGTTGTGGTGGTGAATATATCTCTCTTTAATCCGACGCCGTCGCTGTCATCCATGATCGTCAACCGGTACAAGCTTAGGGGAGACGTCGTGAGCTGCAACCTAGGCGGGATGGGGTGCAGCGCGGGGCTGATATCTATCGACCTTGCAAAGCGGCTTTTGTTGGTAAGTTCATGCGTCGTACCAACTCTTTGATTTCCTACAAACATTTATCTGGTATTTACATGGTTCTGACAACCAGACCGGAAGAAACGGTTAGACCGGCCGGATCGAGAATCATTCGCCTTTTCAATTCTCTTCACGAAACCTCTTGCCAGAGAACCGGTCAATACCGGTCGAACTATTTGAGAACCGGTGATAAACCGGTGTCGCAACCACTCGGAACTGTTCACGTGTTATGTTTTATTTTTAATTTTTTTTTATCATTTTTAAATGTGATGTAAGATATTCTACACAAACAAAATACGATTATTTTATTGCTTAATCATATATATATATATATATATATATAATTTAAAATATAAATTAATTAACACGGTTTCGACCACACTTCGACCATGGTCGATTTGAACCTATGAACACCACTAATCATCCTATCAGTAAAGCGTACATAAACTGAAAAGGCTAGACATTCATAACATACAATTTCTTCTACAGGTGCAACCTAACACCTATGCACTAGTAATGAGCTTGGAATGCCTGAGCCACGCTTATTACACCGGCAAAGACCGTTCGAAGCTTCTCCCGAACTGCCTCTTCCGTGCGGGTGGGGCGGCCATCCTCCTATCGAACCGATCCTCCGATCGCCACCGCTCAAAATACGAACTGATCCACACTCTACGCACCCACAAAGGCGCCGATGACAGGGCATACAAATGCGTGTACCAAGACGAGGATGCCGAGGGCAAACTCGGAATCTCACTCTCGCGAGACCTAATGGCTATCGCCGGCGAGACCTTACAGGCGAATATCACGACACTCGGACCTTTAGTACTTCCCATGTCGGAACAGCTTCTCTTTCTAGCCACATTGGTTGCTAGAAAAGTATTCAAGATGAAAGTTAAGCCGTACGTGCCGGACTTTAAGCTCGCGTTCGAGCACTTCTGTATTCATACGGGTGGGAGAGGTGTCTTGGACGAGCTAGCTAAGAATTTACAGCTTGGTGAGCAGGAAATGGAGCCTTCTCGAATGACACTCTATAGATTCGGTAATACTTCGAGTAGTTCGTTGTGGTATATACTGGCTTATGCCGAGGCCAAGGGGAGGATCCAGAAAGGACACCGGGTCTGGCAGATTGCGTTCGGGTCCGGTTTCAAGTGTAACAGCGCTGTGTGGCGTGCGGTGAGGACGGTCATTCCGGATGAGAATCACAATCCATGGACGGATGAGATTGAGCAGTTTCCTATTGGTTTATCTGATATAATACCGGTCGGCGGGCATTGACCGCCCTCGTCGTGTCTCTACGGTGGCATGCGAGGTGGATTATGTAGAATCTTTATAAACTAAAATACGGTTCTACAAACTAATACTCGATAAAATTATTTTTTTTATAGTCCCAACTCGACACTCGAGATGAAATTCTCACTCGATAAATTAGAATCCATTTAGATGAATACTTTTGCGTGGTTCACAGGTCGTGAATTTATTGAGGTTTTATTGTGATTTTATGTTTGAAATTTCGTTTCGACACGTTGAAGTGGTTCTATTAATGTAAAAACGGAAATAAATTGGACGATCGTAATTTTAATGAGAATTAATGCATTGAAGTAGCTTGCAATATATTGCATATTTTAATGCATTCAAAATTTCAATGCATTAAAATATGCAATATATGCATCAAAATATCGATGCATTAAAATATTAGATTATGTGCATCAAATTTTTGTGAGAATTAATGCATTGAAATTTTGATGCACGAAATACATATATTTCATGCATAATTAGTACAAAACTCATGCATAAATTAGTACTGTAAAGTATTGCATCTAATATTGGTACTGCATAGAACGCGTCCCTAGATATATATATATATATATATATATATATATATATATATATATATATGTGTGTGTGTGTGTTCATGCCAAAATGCATCACCTTCTCCTACCATTGAAAACATGCTGAAACCAAGGGGTTATACCAAGGCATCCAATTTCCAAAAGAATTCTCTTTTACACACAAGTTTTTTGACATGCATGAAGTATTAGGGCTGAGAATTAAAAATCGAATACGAAAATAATCGATTTTGGTGAACCAAATTAGAATATGTCACCATTCACTACAGATAAAATAGTAAAATACAGGTTTATATATATATATATATATATAATGAGAGAGAGAGAGAAAATAACTAAAGAACCGAAAAAAATACCCAATAAAATTTCACTTCGTGTATTTTTGGGTAATATAAAAAAAATATGGAACCGTACCCGAAATATTGAATATGGTTTGGATAACGGGTACGACTCCGAAAATCCCAGTCCTATAAAATTTACTCATTCAAGGTGATTTATATCTCGGACTTGAGTTCATGATGCCAACATGGACTCTTGATGACTACATAAAAGATAATTAAGTAAATGACATAAATACCCAGATCAGTTTATCCACTCATGTCTTTTCGTATTGCATTATAAACTAGGATCAAGATTACATAAGTATTAAATATTAGAGCTTAAGATTTCAGGGTGATTTACTAATTAATCTTCTCGGAAGTGAGGAACAGTGGACGTTGCTACGATCGACGCCACGTTGAGGAGAAGCGAGAACCCAGAAAAAATGACTCCCATCTTTGCCTATGTAACCTCTCATTATAACCGGTCCTGTTGTTATCTTAGGTTTGTCACCCGTGGTCTCGGGCACGACTATTCAGAACCGTTGATACTTATACAGGACAATTTCGTCTTATGAAAAGAAAATCTATTCATCACCTCAGCTTAAAAATTCCCTCCTTGTAGTTGTCTGACAATGTAGTTTTTTATACAAGTCTTTCATTTATGCATTATTAATTATTATAACAAATGCTAATGGTAAGCAATATACGAAATTCATCCATAAATCCTTGTATTCTTCAAAGATTCCAAAGTAAACATAGGAAATGAGTGTTGCATGTATGGATTAGAAGTTTTACTCGACAGAACAGGTGGAAACGAAATTATTCCACTAATCGCCTTTCCTTCTCGTGCATTTGTTCAACAGAATTTCTATGGCATTCAGTAGCACCACGTCACGTCATAATATGATGTGGCATGGTACGATTGGTCAGCCAGGTAGGGCCCACCAGCTAGGTCTGAGGGCCGGCCTCGATGCTCGGTTTGAGGGCCGGCCTTGATATAATGCTAGTGAAGCCGTCGCTTTGGGTCGTGGAGAAACTTAGTAATTGTGGGGCCCAAATTTCTTACTCCCAATATAAATAATAGGCCCCAAGTGCCAACCCATCCAGTGCAGTCCACTACCAAAAAATGACCAGCTCGTCAGAAAAATGACCAGCTCGTCGGCCCAAATGCCAGCGCAAACGCCAAAAAACCAGCCCCTGGCACCCAGTCTGAACTTTGAAGTTGAAATTGTTGAGGGCGCGGGCGCGGGAGGGAGGGAGAGAGAGAGAGAGAGAGACTGAGAGAGAGAGAGAGAGAGAGAGAGAGAGGGAGAGAGAGAGGGAGGGAGGGAGGGAGGGAGGGAGGGAGGGAGGGAGGGAGGGAGAGAGGGAGGGAGGGAGGGAGGGAGGGAGAGAGAGAGAGAGAGAGAGAGAGAGAGAGAGAGAGAGAGAGAGAGAGAGAGACGCCTATGGCGACAAAAGTCAAGAAACGAGTGCCGCCCACAACGGCGGTGGAAATGCCTCCATCCATAAGCTTTGATTTTTAAGTTTAAGGTTTATTTCTCAAGCCATCTCTAGAGCATTTGTGATTAGTGATTTACTTGATTTAAAATATCAGGGTATTGATTATTCCACTATTTTCTTGTTTCAAAAACAAATATATGCAAAAATGAAGACCCCAACCGAAGAGTTGGCTTTGGGCTTCAAATCCCACAGGACCGGCCCTACTCAGTCACGGAGCTGACCCCATATTGCTTGGGCCACCGGGCTAGCTAATCACACCATGCCACATCATATTGTTGCACGGCATTATCGCGTCCCGTGGCGCATCATAGCTTTCCCAGACACATAAGTTAAATTTATAGAAGCACAAGATTATGACAATGATTGTTAGTATAAGAATACTTTTATATCTCAACACAAACTAATCATAACTTGATATGCCATAGGCAAGAATTATTCCCGTATAGCAGCACCGCATTACAAGTTTCAGGGACAAGAAGCACATTTAAGATGAGTTCACTATCCCAGTTTGACAGTTAAACTCGGCTACATTCCCCAAATGCCACGAGCCAGTTCAATTTTATTACTTGGTCGAGAAGTCAATTCATACAATATCCGAGCAAATGCATCAGTGTACCTTGTCTCGGAGAAAAGCATATCCGCAAATATATTTTCATATGCTAGTAGCAGAGGCTTGTTCTGTGGCTCCGAAACAAGATTTTCGAGAATTAAAGTAGCCTTCCTGCAAATTTCTGGCACCGGATGAGGCGTCTTAATCACCTTCAACAGCCGATCGACCGCCCTGAAATACAATACAAGCGAGTACACCTTCAAGTACAAACTTTTCCAAAGAAGAACCACCAATTTGAGGCTACAGAAGTTTATTATGGACAGTTACAAAACTGCCCCTGAGATTCAGCCTAATTACAAAAAGAACCAGTTATCTTCAAGTGTTGTTGCAAACACCCCCCTTGAGGTTTGTATTTAACTAACAAGTACCTATAACAAAGAGAAACAAATATCAAGGGGTTTTTGAAAAAGAACTTCTTCGGCTTAATCGCAGCATTGTCTTATAAGTTCTGAATTTTTCTACTTTTAGTCTAGTAAGTTTCATTCAGTTCAATTTTAATCGATTAAGTTCCATTTTGCCGCAAGTTTTGTCCTGAATGGGTTGTTTCAATATTTTATAGATCCCCAAAATGCCTTGATATCCCAGAAATGAATGAGTGGACAAGCTATTTTGACTCAAGGGCAAAAAATGCAAGGACCGAATTGCTACATCAAGTTAAAGGATAGAAACTGCCAATCCCCGAGTTACAGGATCAATATTGCAATTAGCCTCTCTTTTTGTAATTATGTTAAACCTCAGCAGTAATTGTTGTAATCAACCAAGTTTATCCAACCATCTCTCAGTGGCAAGGTTCAGCCGGCAGTCCACGTTAACTTCTGTGAGGTTGTATAATGCACCAATAGCAGCAGCTTGAGCATCACCAGCTGGGAAGCTCATCATCTCAACCAATCGCTTGTAAATCTGCAGGCTTTATGAGTCCTTTTGTCGTCAAGCCACAACATAAATGTCAAGCAGCATTTAAACACCATAAATTACATAAGGATACCTACAAAAATCACCCGACCCGAGGTTTGTAATATATACAAACAAATCCAAACGAGATTATATAATTTTAAAAAAAAAAAAAAAAAAAAAAACTTTAGATTTGATTCTGACTTACCATTTTATCCATCATAAGCAAAAAACATTCCCCCTACATTTACTAAAATACTACAAGGCAATAGTTTTAGGACTGATTCTTTTTTGTAATTTGAAACATTTCTGGGTTTTTGGTATTACTCCAAATCTCGGCGGGTCGTTTTTTTTTGGTAACTATCCCAGTTACGTATGACAGAACTGACCTGTGGAGCAAACGGCATTAGAAATTGTTCGTTGTCAGGGTTAAGTATCATACGGCCAAGTAATTCTGCAGCTGCACAATGCCAAGCTTTGACAGCAGATTCCAACATTTTCATTACGGCCTCGAATGCTCTTTGCTCTCTGGAACAAGGCAATTGACAACAAGTTTTGTTCAGTTACAAATTTGCAGAAATAAGACGAAATAAAGGAGCAGGTCAAAATCTTACGTCATTTTTATGAATGAGGGCTTTGACGAGCTAAATATTTTAAGTTCTAGCAACGGGCCCAGATTCATAATTGTCTCGAGGGCGTTTGTGACAAGTTCTTCGTCCTCTGTCCACGTTCAAGTATTTCAGAACTATGTATGCAAGAATTATTTGGAAAATATAACAATGCTGAGTCGGATTGACAAGCAACTCTTGTTTTATCTACTAATTTATTTTTCTTCATATGATCAGCTTTATATCATGTACATAACCAATACAGTTAAGATAAATAAAGGGAGAGTTGCGTAGCGGGGCCAAAATAAATCTATCTCATTTCAAGGCTCAATTTTCAAAATCCGCAATTCAGAGCTCAAATTTTGGCATTTTGTTCCCAAATCAGGACAGGAATTTTGTTTTTCATTCTGAGTTTGGAACCCAAATTATGGTTTTCTAGGCTGTCAATTGGGAAACAAAAGCATTTTGGTTCTTCATTTGGGTAGGGGAAACAAACTCCCAATTAAGAAAAAAAGTTGCATAATTTACTGGGGCCTCTGTTGAAATTCTTCAAATACAAACCCTTTCAAATCAAAAAATCAAAAGAAAACCCAATCAAACTACCAGCAAAGACAAGACATAATGCTAGCAACATGAGCTCAATTTTTGTTTAACCAACAACAATGACAACTGCACCTTAACCCCAACTATGTTGGGGTTGGTGGCATGAAGATTATAGTGTAATTAATTGTCTAAAATTAGTTAACACTACAAATTCATGCTCTTCACACGAAGGAGAAATGAGATGAGATTCCAAAACCGCCAACATTAGAGGCTTTTCCAGTTACATAAAAAATATCACGAGATGACGAAGAATTGAGATAATTTTGTTTAACCTGTAACATAACTTTCCAAGCACTGGAACATAGTCTCGAGACAATGACGATTTTGCCCCATAGCAACTTCGTTATCGGGCATAAAAGAAAAGTTCCGAATAATATTTGAAGCCGCGACAGCATATTGCTGCTTTGCTGCCCGTCCTTCCTCATCAAGATTAAATAGGCCATCTTCCTCAAACAACCAACCTGAAAGACGAGGTTTCGGAGTAATCTTGTGTGTAGACACTTCTTTAACTGAAGAACCCGATCTGGCACTGCAAATGGGTGCAAATTGGTATAATTTCTTTTACATACGTATTACAATGGATAATAACAAAAACTACATTTTGAGGTTTGGCCAAATTACGACCGAGAAAACCCCACTTTTACAATTACAAAAACCACCTTTAGGTTACATCCCTTTTAACATTTTTCACCAGCGGTTAGTGGAGCTAATGTATATCACATCCTCAAAAAAAGATTTACAATTACATCCCCCAACTTTCATGTACATTAAAAATAACCCAACGTTTATTTTACATTTACATCCCTCATTATCTCAATATAGTACACATAGCCGGACAAAAAGTTGGGACTGTCTATAATGTTTAAACAAATGAAGGGTGCAATTGCAAGATATGTGATGATATAGAAATCCGTCATATCAACTAACAATTGGAGTAAAACGTATGACGGAATCAAACCTCAAGGTGGATCTTGTATCTTCAAATTTTTGCTAGGTCATTTTTTTCAGTAATTTGGCCAAAACCTCATACTCCCTCCATCAACAAAAATGTGTCCACAATGAGTTCGGCACGGGTTTTAAGAAGTTTGGTGAATTGGTGGTGAGTAGGTAGTGGGTGAGTTAATATTAATTGGGTGGGTTAGATTAGGTTAATGTTGATTGGGTGGGTCAAATCTCCGGCTCACAAGAACTCCTAAACTCCGCCACCAATGTTCTATCTGTCACCACCATCTTCTCCAACATCTCGACTGCCGCTTTTCCCACCACCCAATCTTCACTGCTCAAGAACTCAACCACAGTCGAAACAACATAACTCAACAAACTCTTGCTCTTCGCGCAACCCGCACTCACAAGACTACCAACAAACAACAATAAAGCAGGCTTCGCCTTAGAACAATCACTCTTCACCAACTTCAAAACCCTAGCTATCACCTTCTTTAGCTCCGCAGCATCCGGCTCCGGTGCTGCCTCCACCGCCGCGGAGAGGCGTTGCGACGCGCCGATCGTTCAAGTCCTGCCCGTGGAAAAGAGGTCCACGAGCAGCTTCAGGATGACGGTGGTTTGTTTTGTGAGACCCTTTTCCTTTCACAATGAAATGAAGAGGGGGAGGGGAAGAGGGTGGGATGGATTAGACAAGTAAGTGAGTATAATTTAGTTACTAAATATAGAAAGTATGAAGGGAGGCACATTTTTGTGGACGGACCGAAACGGGAAAACGGGACAAGTTTTCATGGACGAAGGGAGTAATAGTTTTTGTAATTATCTTCATATGCAAATAAACAAGAGTACTCCTGCGGCAATACTTTTGTGCCTCACCTATGATGCGGAACAGGACCACCAGAATTCAAGGTCGCGTACTCATTCCCAACTCCAGTAAGTGCAGAATTTGTACCCAACAATCCTGCCCTTGGAGTCTTTGTGAGGACCCTTGGTAGGGATATATCACGCCAGTCATCAATCTGTTCATACGGGAATAAACGCCCATTTAGCAAACACTAGCAAGAAAAAAATATATTTGCTCAAATGTAGAGTATATAGAAAAGGCGTACAACTTGAAGTAGGGCATCAAGTAGCCCCGGGATCTTGGCAAGAGGAGTTGCATCTTTTCGAACTTCGTCTTTCTCTTTGAATGAAAGCAATGTGAGAGAGTTCAATGCCCATGTTAGCTCACTTTTTAGGCCGCTTTGAAGAGCCAAAACTATTCTTTTGTTATTCTGCTCTGAATCAATAACATAGTTGCAGAGAAAGAGATAAAAAATCATGATTCAGATTCAAATGGTCAAAAACACGACGTCAACTATTCATAGTGCAAGTACGAAAATACAATTCAAGGAATCTCTATTACTCTCCATTTGAACCATTTCCGGTTTCTTTCATCGAACGGAATGGCGGATGATTTTGAATTCCAACTGCAGTGTGCATTAATAGAAGCCAATATATGCTGAATCCACAATAATTCCATAACGCAGGACGAATTACGAAGGTCTTAACCGATAATTCACATATTCAGGCAGTGTTTTATTTCCGAAAAAAAATACATCAGTCTGGTGATCGTGTAAGATCGAGCATCAGCAAATCTCTAATTTCAATAGTGATACAGAGTGATAAATTATAAAATTTTAGAAGATGCTTACCGGCGAAGGCGGAGTGGACCTGGAGTGAGGGGCCGAGGAGGGTGTTGGGGGCGGCGGAGTCACCTGAAGCCGCTGCAGCAGCAGCTGCAGAGGCTGAGGCGTTGTTGCTTCCGCTTCCAAAAGGACGGCCTCTCTTGGCGGAGGGCGTGGAGGCGGCGCCGCCGGAAGCTCCGCCCTGCTTGTTTTGCTCTCTCTTTTGCATTTCTCTTGCTGGGTCAATGCGTTTGAAATGGGTATTTGAGAGAACAGATCAGGCATACCAAATGTTAGTAAATTACATATTCTAATATTTATACTATATAATAATTTCCCCCCTTAATTTAATGTGGAAGAAGATTTAATTATAATTTTTAATTATAAATATATGAAAAGACTATTTTAATTGTAACTTTTAATGTAAATAAACTAATTTAAATACAAAAGTTATGATAAACATCACAATGCAAATGCACCTTCTAATACACAAGGTGATTAAAATGAACTTTTAAATGATAGTATAAATTACAAGATTGTTAAATTTTAGCTATGAAATCTCAGATACAATCGGTGCATCGCACGGGTTGAATAAACCAAAAACAACCCCAAAGCAACATACGGGTTAGTAAAATCTCATTTCATATAACTAATTACATAGACTAAAATAAAAAGACAATAACAATAAAAAAACATATAAACTTCTTTAAAAGGCATTTAAATTCTGTCATCTGGTCATTCAACCGTCTGCTCCCAACATTACGTACAAAACACGTGCACCTTCTAATACACAAGGTGATTAAAATGAACTTTTAAATGATAATATAAATTTCAAGATGGTTAAATTTTAGCTATGAAATCTTAGATACAATCGGTGTATCGCACGGGTTGAATAAACCAAAAACAACCCCGGAGCAACATACGGGTTAGTAAAGGCTCATTTCATATAACTAATTACATACACTAAAATAAAAGGACAATAACAATAAATTACATATAAATTTCTCTAAAAGACATTTAAATTCTGTCATCTGCTCATTCAACTGTCTGCCCCAACATTACGTACAAAACACGTAGATATTCAACCAAAGATCGTGCATCGCACGGGTTGGATAATGCCTCGTATTTTATAATATTTTAATATAAAAATCACGAAACTAAATAATTATAAAAATATTGATTTATGTTTTATTAAATATAATATCCAGATAACCAAAATACTATTTATGATATATTTTATTTCAATAGATGTTAGGCATTGAATATTCGAATGACTGACATCCAAATGCAATATTTCAAGTAAACGAACTACCAATCGCAATTATTTTCCCTTATGTTAGATTTATATAATTAATTTATAAATATTGTATAGATAGGTAATCATAGAGATGTTAAACGGGCTCGGGCCCGGCGGGTTGGCCCCTTTAACCCGCCAAAAAATCGGGTTAGGGTCGATATTTCCTAGCCCATTTAAATCCGAGCTTTTTTGGCTCGGACCGTTTAGCACGAAGCCCGTTAGGACTAGCCCGAAGCCGGATATATATATATATATATATATATATATATATATATATATTGTTAGTTTGAACTTACAATAATACTATATTTATATAACATATATTAATATTATATGTAATATATATCAATATTATATATAATATATATTATTACTGTATTTGTTAATATAGTGTGTGTATGTATGTATATGTATATGTATATATATATATATATATATATATATGTGTGTGTGTGTATATGTATATACATAAAAGTGTATTCTTTTTGTTATATTTATTATAGTATAGTTGTTACTATATATATAAAATATATTGTTACTGTTTTCTTTTTGGGTTTATGACTTATAAAAAAATAAAAAATAGATTTTTTAAATATTTAGCCCGTTTAGCCCAAAGCCTGTTAGGTGTAGGGTTAGGGCCGATATTTCCTAGCCCGTTTAAATCCGTGTTTTTTTGGCCCGGACCGTTTAACCTGAAGCCCGCTAGGGCTAGCCCGGAACCGCTAGGGCTAGCCCGTTTAACATCTCTAGGTAACCAAACCAAACATATCTAGTATATCTCGCACAGAGCGGGGTTTGGGGAGGGTAAGATGTACGCAGACCATGCCCCTACTTTTTATGGTAGGGAGATTGTTTCCGTAAAGACCCCCAGCTTAGTGCACAACAAAGTAATGAGTGATATATACACAAAAATCATATGATTCGAAAAAGCTCAAAACCATACATGAGCCCATGACTTAATTCATATGAGACTTACCCAAGGGGACTTTGGCAACTACACTCTCGGTGAACGCTGCTCTAATAGAAGAGAGTTTGACTCTGCGCACAGCTCCCTGTAGAAAATACACCACACGCAAAATGCAATAGGATAAAATATGCAATAAAAGTAAAAGTGAAAATAATGTAATGCTCTAGGCCAAAGCTAACCGAGACAACTCAACCCTGAGTCTCTCTACTACAGCATCACTCCCTACAAAAGAATCCACAACTCTGATATGGCGCCTCCACGAGCACCTATCCACAGTCATGGTCTCAGAAAGGTTTAAGGCCTTCAAATCTAATCTCACTTGCTCCTCTCACGTCCTCCTCGGTCTGTCTCTCCTCCTCCCCCGACAACCAATAAACTCTCGGCCCTCTTCACCGGAGCAGATGCCTGACTCCTGCGGACGTGGCCAAACCATCTCAATCTCCATTCCCTAACTTTCGCAGAAATTGGCGCCACTTCTAACGCGTTCCTGAAAACCCCGTTCGAGATTCTATCCAATATTGTGCGACCACAAGCCCAACGTAACATTCTCATTTCAGCCGCTTCCAACTTGCTCTCAAGCGACTTCTTCATCGCCCAACATTCGGAGCCATACAACATTGCAGATCTGATTGCCGCTCTATAGAATTTACCCTTCAACTTTAGATGGACTTTCTTGTCGCACAGGACCCTTGTAGCTGCTCTCCACCTTAGCCACCCCGCCTTGATACGATAAGTGACATCATCTTCACACTCACCTTCCTTCTAAATGATCGAACCCAAATACTTGAACTTATCCGTACGGGGTACGATCTGATCCGCAATTATTACCTCTACTTCTTCCTCGTTGGCCTCACCACTAAAGTTACACCAGAGATACTCGATCTTAGACCGGCTCACACGCAAGCCCTGGGATTCTAACTTAGACCTCCATAACTCCAACTTTGAGTTCACCTCCCCCTTCGACACCGCCACTAACACAATGTCGTCAGCAAAAAAAGCATGCACCACGAGATGCCATCCTGTATTCCCCGCGAAATGACGTCAAGGATTAGAGCGAAGAGAAGAGGGCTAAGCCGACCCCTGGTGTAGCCCTATCTCAACCGGGAAATACTGGGTGTCACCAACTGGGGTCCTAACGCAAGTCCTAGCTTGGTAGTATATGTCTTGGATCGCTCTAATGAACGGCAACGACACCCTTCTCTCTACTAGGCTCCTCCAAGTAACAACGACACCCTCGCTCTAGATAGGTAAAGAACCCAAAATGTTATGGCCTATTACAACTCTGATTGGACTCACATGAGTTCTAATTTTAGCCCGAATTGGTTTAGAAGCTAGGAATATTTGGTTCGTTAGTTACTTCATTTCACCCAAGTGTTTGCTTTCTGTTAGGTTAATTTACGTAGACCATGAAATTAACGTACTTTATTCGAAGGCCATAACGCCATAATCTACTGTTGATAGCTTTTTGTTAGGTTAACATACATAGACATGAGATTAACTTAAGTTATTCGAAGACCGTAACATACATAATCTGTTGTTGATAGCATATGTAAGTTTGAGTGGGGACAGCCCAACAAGGGGAGCCGCGTCTGTGCCAGCTATATCAGCCATTAGCTAGCTTGCTGAAGAATGTTAATGTATACAATGTCAGCGGAGTAGTGAGAGTAATGGACAACGTTGTATGCTAGAGCATTTGGATAACGTTTACTAAAGCTTAATATTTGCATACGTAAAGACCATAACGTACGTTAAGTTAGAATGATTGAATGAGTTGCGTATATAAGTGCATTCAAGATTATAAAATCGTGCTCTCTTCCTTTTATTTCTTCACTTCTCATTCCGGTTTTCATCTCCCATAACTATATTTCTGTCCTCTTTTGCATACTTAAACCTCTACAACTTGAGTTTCTTGCTAGTGGAAGGGTTTGTAGTGGTGTTCAAGCTTGAGTAATCCATTTCTATATATTTCTGGTTTGTTTTTATTCAAGTTACCGTACGTGTGGCTCAACTCCAACTCTTGTATCATTTTGATGACATATCATTGATATGTTGATGGTTTAATGGACTCGAAGAGTTTTTGAAGTATTCATCATGTTGAAGATATTTATTATAAATCTTGGACTTAATAGTTGATATAAGAAGATGATTATAGAAATGGATTATAATCTTGTAATATATTGAGATATATTGCTAGTATTTTTTTTTTGGAACGGGAAACTCACACACTCTAATCTAGTCCTAAATTACTCATAATTCCACCTATATCCCGAACGGGACTTGAACCCTCGACCTCATGGAGGGAGGGCATGCACCTGCGCCGCTGGACCATAAGGCCATTGGACCGCTGTAATCATATGAAGGGAAATTCCTAGTGATGCTAGAGTTAATCTAATTGGTGTTACAGTAGAGATGAGGATTGAATTAAATATAGTAGTTCATGATTAACCAAGTTGTGAAAATGTGATTACAAGCATGGCATGTTCAGAGTGATCTTCGTAGTATTTGATGGTAGAGAAATCACAAGTCTATGATTTAAGATAGTACTCTTAGGACTCGTTTGCTAAGTTGTATGTGATAAAACTTGATAAGATTGACTGAGATTTCTTATACAATATAAGGAATTAATATCATACTTAGTACGATGTATTAAATTATCTGCAAAATATAAATATCATGATAGTTTATTGAATTTATTAGTTGCAGTATTGTTTAATATCACCTAATGTCACCTCTTAGGTGGGATACCTAATACCAAAAATCAGTATTATTTATACGGGCCCAAATTTTATCAAGGGTCTACACTTTATAACAAACAAGATATAAAATTGTATTAAATATATTATACAACTTAATCACACATATCAAACAAACCCTTATTATTTTCTAATACTGGTTTCTTAGAATATTAATTACGAATGCGTTATTTTGCAATTAAAATTTGGGTATACGAGGGAGGAAGTCAATTCTAATCAAGTTATTCGCATTTGCCATTAAAAGCAAAAAAAATTAATTGTAAATTTTAAGTTTTGTGTTATTTAACTTGTGATAGTGTGATTTCTGCCTTTGTAAATAATGATAATTTTTAATGTTCGCTCGATGAAAGTCTGACGGGATCTTTGAGAATTCATTAGAGGGTTAAATTTTATATATAATAGATTAGAGGGTTCTGTTCTGGATCATAAATGTGGGATTATCCACCAAGAGAAGGTCCGGACTCCGGAGGACCTCTGAGATATACTAGCAAGAATAAGTAATTATTTTAATATTGGATTACCTTTCCCTTCGAAACGAGTTACATGTATGTTGCCGCATAATTTAATAATTATATATTTTTTCAATAATCTATTTGCTAGCAACTTTTATATTTTATCGAAATTGATTTTAATCCAAAAAGTAAAAATACTCTTCTAATATACAACTCTAAGGTCTTCTTCTATTATTCGACAAATCACCATTTTACCGATAATATTTCTTCCAAACTGTTGGTAGCTCATCCTACTCAGAATCCACGCAGACTCTGCGCAAAGCAACCGCCGAGCGTAACCCGAAGTCGGACCGACAAAAACCCGATTTCCAACCGGCTCGCTAAAAACCGAACTGACGGTGACTCCAAGGCCGACCCAGATTCGATCCAGAAGGCCGAAAGCAGAGAAAGGACGAAAATGTCCCGATTCAAGATTACCAGGCCCCAACTGGCAGCGGAGACCCGAAGCCGACTGTGAGCGGCGGGGACCCGAGGACCGACTTATCGGATAGACATCACCTAAGTCGGCAAAATGCACTCCGCATGCCAATTAACGCATGCAGTCACGCCCCTTCCCAAGACATTCCTTAGAGGCCGCCACGTGTCCAAGACTTAAATGCAGACTGACAAGTGTTATGGGCATATTCCCCAAACATGCGCCAGCTGTCATCTCTCCATTGGCCTGATTGTACATATATAAGAAATGTACGAAAAGAGATCTTTGGATTTTCAGCATTAATAAGAGAGAGAGAGAGAAAAAAGAGAGATTTGAGAGATACTGAAAAAGAACGAAAAAGACTTGTAATTAACAAGCAAACTGGATAGACCGGCACACATTATTCTGCTCGGCTCTATGCTATCAAAAGGTCATTAATAATATTTAGTGATCAAATATCTTCCACTTTATTTGTTATTTTCTACGTGTCTTCGATCCATTTGTCCAAATCAGCACACGTGACGTTGACCAAACCAGACGTCAACAGATTGGCGCTAGAAGAAGGAGGGCTTGAACCTTCGATAAAAAAGGTAGATATAGACCCTTCACCAGCGATGTCTCACAACAGTTCGAAAAACCCTCAGCCCGCGACGGAGGAAGAAAACCTCCTTAAAGTGGTTGAATGCTTTAAACACCCTGCCTTCATCCAAGGCATGGCGGCCCTTATGGCAAGAGTTACAGGCGGACCCTTCAAAATCCCGAGGCTCGGCTCGAGGCAGACCAGACGGCCCGCCCGCCTCGGGACGAAACGAAAAGGACGGCCTGGGGCCGCGGAGAAAGGGCAGAGAGCCACGGCGAAAGCTCACATCCTCACGGAAAAGTAAGCTTTCGCCCCGTCCGTTTTTATCGCCTTGGGGCGGGAAGTAAAATCGAGAAGGCAAGACTGCTCCTACCGGCTCCGCAGTCGAGCCGTAAGGAAGAGAAGGCTCACCACCCGCCCCTAAATCCAACGCAAATATTGCCTCCCACTCCGGCGATAATTCGAGCGAGATCGAGTTTCTAAAAAGCGCCTTACGAGCTCGAAAATAAACAACTCCACCATCCCAAAGTTCGGAATGGCTCAACACATGTGAGAGTCCCTGGCCCCTAGCGTTCTGGCGGAATCCCTCCCGGAGAAGTTCAAAATTCCTCAAATTCCGCCATACAACGGAGAAACAGACCCTAACGCCCATCTTGGGCATTATAATTCTGGATGGATCTACACGGTCTCGTGACGCGTCGATGCCGAATGTTTTCCCTAACTCGGGGAGAGGGCCCAGAGGTGGTATCGACGCCGCCCCATCATTCGGTTCAAACGTGGCTCGGCTTTCGGCGACGTTCGATCCCACTTCATGGGGTCCTCAGGCGGGTCGCCCCACGCTCATCCATTACTTCCGTGATCCAGGGGCCGAACGAGTCCCTTAAAGATTATATATCCCGTTTCAATAAACGAATATTAGAGACGGAGCCTATGTCCGACGATGCGCTGGCCATTATTTCCCAGGCTGGCCTCCTCAAAAATTCTTTCTTTCGCTGGACGGTGTGCCAGAATGTCCCACACACCTACCAGGAATTTTTGGAGCGCGCTAGCTCCCACATAGCTGCCGAGGAAGCTATGCCGGCACCAATGTTAGTCATGCCCTCCGATCAGAAAGGATCGTATAAAAAGAAAGAAGAAAGGCGTGACTACAAAGAGACCCGTCAAGAACCTCGACGGGAAAATAAAACCCCTGCCTCTTCCTCGGCAGTCCCACCCACTCAAAGCTATCGCCGGCCCGAGCTCATGGCCAATTTCGTTGAAATATATTCCATCGGAGCCGCGGCGATATTCGATCAAATAAAAGACAAAAACTTGCTCCTGGGCCTCTACCGATCTATAAAGATCAAGGACATGGACTGCACTCCGCTTTTGTAAATATCATGAGTCAGCGGGTCATAACACCGAACAGTGCCGAGACCTCGTCGCCGCCCTGATCGCGGTATGCGACGAGACAGGCTTGAGGCGGTTTACCTGGAACCTGCCTCGGGATCGCCAGGATAGGGCCGACCCGACGAGAGCCAAGAATGATCGGGTGCCTCCGGCCCCCAAATCCCCCCGGGAAATTCTAACGATTATGGGCACCGCCGAGGTCGATGATCATCGGTCCAAGCGCCAGAAAAAGGCATCCATCCGAGAAGCCACCACTTCCTATCAGCGGACCGAGCGCCGAGCAGAAGGGTTTCTATCGGTAGCCGAAGAAGCCCCCCAAAACCCCCAGCTGGCAGTTACTTTTGAGGAATTCGACGCAGGCGGCTTGGACCATCCCCATTCAGACGCATTTGTCATCACTCTGCCCATAATGGGGATCCCGGTCCACAGGGTATTGGTGGATTCCGGGGCTTATGCAAGCATCATTTACCTTCATACCCTTCGTAGGATGAAGGTAGACCAATCGTATGTCCGGCCCTGCAACGAGGATATCCGGGGATTTGCCAACTGCCGCACCTACCCGCTGGGGGAAATCGACCTCGCCCTGGAATTTGGTCAGGGGCTGGTCAGAAGAACGATGATCACAACCTTTAAGATCATCGACGTGCACAGCGACTACAATGCCATCATAGGCCGACCTGTGATGTCGAGGCTGAGAGCCACTTAGTCCACCTACCACATGTGCATGAAATTCCCCACCCCGGACGGCGTCGGGGTACACAGAGGGGATCAAAGGGCTGCCTGAGAATGCAATCTCAGCATCCGGGCTCGCGAGATCAACACCGTAGAAGCCATCCCGGAAAATCTGCCGGGAGAAATGGAGACTACCAGCTCCGAGCAACAGACGGGAAACACCCTGCTTGACCGGGGGCCCGACGGTCCCGGGGCCGCGCAAACCCCCGAAATAAGAATCGGACAGGAAGCGGACCGCGGCCGCAGGCCCGAGAAAGAGCCGATCTTAGAAGAAGATCCCGTTGATCCGCGGTATCAAAATCCAAAAGGAAAAATCCGCCACGCTGAGCCAACAGAAGAATTGGACCTGGTCGACGTGGATTCATCTAATCCCACCCGACGGCTAAAGATCGGCCACAACCTCCAAGAGCCGATCCGCTCCGAGCTTGTCTTCCATCTAAGACAAAATCTGGATGTCTTTGCTTGGACCCATTCTGATATGTCGGGGATTGATCCGGAACTGGCATGCCACCGACTGAACATTGACCCCAGCTCAAAACCGGTCGTCCAGAAGAGAAGAAAAATGGGGCCCGAACGACATAAAGGGCTGGAAGAGGAGGTAGAAAAGCTAATTGATAATGGGTTTATTTGGGAAGCCCAATACCCGACCTGGGTAGCCAACCCGGTTCTGGTAAAAAAGCCGACCGGGCTATGGAGGCTCTGCATTGACTTCTCCAACCTGAATAAAGCCTGCCCGAAAGATAGCTACCCTCTCCCCCATATCGATTACATGGTAGATGCAACGGACGGGCACGGGCTAATGAGCTTTATGGATGCCTATTCTGGATACAACCAGATCCCAATGCACCCCGCCGATGAGGAAAATACCTCCTTCTACTCGGCCCGTGGCTTATACTGCTACCGGATGATGCCTTTCGGGCTCAAGAATGCCGGCGCGACATATCAACGCCTGGTAAATAAAATGTTCAATAGCTTGATAGGTCATACTATGGAAGTATATGTAGATGACATGTTAGTTAAATCTCTGCGCTCGGCCGACCATGTACATGACCGCAATAAAATGTTTGCTATTTTGCGAGAGTATAAGATGAAGCTAAATCCGAAGAAATGTTCATTCGGGGTAGGTTCTGGAAAATTCCTCGGCTACATGGTAAGCCAAAGAGGGATTGAAGCCAACCCCGATAAAATTAAGGCAGTAGCCGAGCTTGTTCCCCCAAACTCGGTCAAAAAGGTGCAAAGCCTAACTGGCCGCCTAGCCGCACTGAGCCGTTTCATCTCCCGCTCAACGGATAAATGCAAACCTTTCTTTGAGGCGATAAAAAAGAACAAGGATTTTCAATGGACAGAACCTTGCCAAAAAGCCTTCGAAGCTATCAAGAAAGTCCTAGCGGAAGCCCCGACCCTGCAGAGACCGTCCCGAGGGGAACTTCTTAACTTATATCTCGCGGTCTCCGACTCCGCAATCAGTGTAATACCCAGTAATTATCATTCAGTAATTATCATTCAGTATTTATCATTCAGTAATTGGTACTCAGTAATTTCATTATTGATCATTTATCACTCAGATTCAGTCATGGTATTCATCATTCAGAGTAATTGTATCGTGTATCAATCGTCATTCATCACTAATCTGATTGGAGTTTCGTGCCGTGTTTATCATCATTGTCATTTTCAAGGTAAGTCAGCTTGAGGGTAGCGCACGCTACATACTCCTTTAGCGTACGCTAATTGGGTATAGGTAGCGCACGCTACCGCTCAGCCTTTAGCGCACGCTAAGGTTGTGGCCGCACCCGTAAGGTACCGGATTGCAGTGAGAATAATTGTAGCGCACGCTACGAGTGGTGTGTAGCGCGCTAACGGGTTGTAGTAGCGCACGCTATATGTGCGGAGTAGCGCTAGGACGGATCGTGCTGAGTCCGGTGGCTACCGGATCGCACCGGATTAATTCATAGCGCACGCTATGAGTCATATTTAGCGTACGCAATAAATATTATAGCGCACGCTAATCGGTTGTAGTAGCGCACGATATCGAGGTTAGATCAGAGCTCAGAATGTTTTCTGGACTACAGTACTGGTCGTCGAATATTTCGCTAGCGCACGCTAACAATGGATATTAGCGCACGCTAGTAATATGGCCGTAGCGCACGCTACAAATAGGTACGTAGCGCGCGCTACCGTGTTCGGACAGGGGTTACTGGACTACCCAAATTACACGTTAGCGCACGCTATGCACAAGGGCTAGCGCACGCTAACATGGACTGAGTATAAATTGGACAGTTTAGTCAGAGTTCGTCATTTCCCATCTCATTTCATTCCTTCGGTAGTTTTGGGCGATTTCAAGCGTTTCGGAGAGGATTCTTCAAGGTGTAATCATCAATCATCATTTTCAAGCTCATCTTTCGGATTGATCATCATTTCATCATCTTCATCACATCGAATCAAAGGTATTAAACTCTTGGATCTAGAATTTCGGATTTTTGGGTTTTCCTTCCGATTTCTCCGTGTAAGCTTGGATTATCATTGGAATATGTTAGTTATGGATTATCTAACTTGGATAAATATATTCCTACGGATTTTAACGGTTATTCTCGGAATTATTCCAAGAAACCTTGGGGTTGACTTCGGTTAATTGGGGATTTTCCGATTGATGTTGTTGTAATCATGAGTTATGGATTCCTAATGGATTATTGATATCCTTGAAAGTGTTTTGATGGTTTGAAATACTCATCTTGGAGTTGGTTTCGATTCATTCGAACTCGGATATCGTTGTGTCGATGTTTGAGTCGTTTATGATCGTTTTTGATTTGCGTAATGATCGGATTATTGGTAATTGTGTCATTCAAGGTTGTTCGAGCGACCGATATTTCATTTAGGACGTTGTTCGTGGACGGACATTCATCATCGGTATTGTGTAAGTTAATTCTTACTCGGTTAAAAGGATATTCATTCCTTTTGTCATTGTTCATTCATAATCATAACTCATTCATCATTGTATTAATCGTATCAAAACTCGTCATTGTCAATTAATCACCTCAGTCATAAGGAACGACGGTTCCGATCATTTCATTGAGCTATCATTCATTTCACCATCATTCAATCTTGGTGAGTCATTATTCATTTTCATTGTCACTTTTGTCATATTGTGGCATTAGGGTCATCTTGGCGTGCGGTTGGTATGTGTAGGATTTTCATGTCGGGCACATTGTAGTCGTGTGTTGGTTGGTGGCCTCACATTGGATCGCACACGAGTCGATTGCTCGTGAGACCGATTAGGTACAAGACCACGCGTGTTTGATCGTTGGTGGCTTGTGCACGGACACATTCCCATCCCGGGCGTAGTGTGGCGCCATTCCTTTGAGCCGCATCGATTAGTCGATTCATATAGCATGTTTGATTGCGTATGTTTTGAGAATAATTCATAATTTGATTATATCATGATTGTGTATTTTCAACCCTTGAGGATTGTTGTTACGTAACCGGCCCGTTGGGGATACTGCTGTGTCATGGCAAGGCTAAGGCACGGGGAGAGCACGGTGACGGCGAGGAGTCAGTGATACTAGTAGGGGCCCTCTGTTCGGGCCATTTATTCACCATTTGTGTTTCCTTTATTTGTTCAGCTACAAAGATTCCGTTTGAATGCTCATTTCATTCGATGTTGTGTATTTTATCGTCACAAAAATACACATGTATTCTATTTTATCACGGGTGTGTTGTATAAAACTCCTCGTCGGAGTAATTGATGTTGTAATGTGGTTCGGTACTACATTTACTGTAATTCATTCATTTTCATTCGCCCGGTGGGTCCCAGTGGGGTCCACGGCACTGTAATATCCGCCTAGTTTGGGGTGTTACAGAGTTGGTATCGGAGCGTGGTTTTGAATACTACCCTCCAAGTCATGTCTCATTTGAAATCATCGTCATCGGACTAGTATCATTGGACTCTCGCGCCACGTGTGACCTGTGCAAAAGCCGAGCCAATCAGACCAAGAACTGTAAGATTTCTAATGCCACGGTATAATTTCTGGCATAAATCATTCATTCATAATTCATCAGTTAACAATCCTCAATCATCATTGTCATTTTGACCGGGACGGTCAGGTTAACTCATTAATCAGTCAATTCATTTCATTGTTCAGTTGTTGAAAATGAAGATCGGATCATTAATCTTGTTAACTCATCCAAGATAATCATTTCAGTAACTTCATCAGATAATCATGTCACGTCAATCAATCATTCATGTAATCGCTGTATTTGAGCGCGTATGCTCATTTTCATCATTTCATAATATAATCATAATGTGATACTCATGCGAGTTATATAATCATCATATGACGTTCCACTTGATATGGAAAGGGCCGGCAGAGGACGTGGAGGACGAGGCCGTGGAGCGGGCCGAATCCCGAGAACTCGTGGCGAATACCCGCAAATGCCAGAATAATGCTAACTCATCGAGCGACGCCGCCACTCACTCACCTCGGACGCGATCATTCATCGTCAGGAGTCGACCGGACACGGCTCGGTCGAGGTGTTCGGTCGACCCACTCGCATTTATGCAGGGCATGATGGCCCAAATGACCCAGATGGCTCGGTTGATGGAGACGATGCATAACTCCGTCAATCAAAATCAGCAGCTCCTCCGCCGCCACCTCGGAGGCAAGAGAGGGGTGTAAGCAATATCATCGGCGATATCTCTCGCCACGACCACCTACTTTTGAGGGCTCATCCGAGCCGGCGGATATTGTTCACCGGCTTGAGCATTTTGAGAAGTTATTTGCTATGGTGGATTGCCCAAGGGCATAAAGTTTCGATTGCGGCTTACTATCTCGGTAAGAGCGCTCATTCATGGTGGTTATCGTTGAGGCCCACAGACGGAACATGTACTTGGGATCGATTCAAGACTCTCATGATGGAGAGGTACTATCCGGCCCCACTCGGGGAGGCCAAGTTGTCGGAATTACTCACTCCCGACCTTTCGGCGGATGATGACGTTCTCGCCATCGCCGAAAAATTTCGTGAACTTCTTCCGTTCGCCTCATCTATCATTCACTCGAAGCGGACAAGATCAAGTATTTCAGCAAGAGGTCAAAACCCCGTATGAGACTTGATTGCTTAATCATAACCGTACCACTGCCGAGTTCATCGAGAAAGCTCTCACCTACGAGCTATGCTAAGGAAATTGCTAAGCAAAGAACCTTCGCCGCTAGCAAGAAGTCCAAGAATCGTAATCGGTCTGACGGAGTCGCCACTTTCAAGAAACCACGTGCGGGCTCTACTTTTTCTCGAGCGACCTCCCGGCGTTTAAACCCACGGAATCTCGGTCGCGAGCGGCAGTTCGGCCATCACTTGTTTCAACTGTGAGGAACAGGTCATTTCAAGACCAAGTGTCCAAAGCAATCATCACGTGCCACAATCGTGGGATTGCCGGGCATAGGGCCCGTTTTGCCGTAGGGACTCTAAACCCACTCCGGCGTCATCTCAAGCCCTGTGTCATTCAGGGGTGCGTAATCATGCCACTCACTCGGGCTCGCTCAAAACGACAGGAGCTAAAGGCGAGCCAAGAGCTATCGACGGAGCATCCGGTCGGGGCCGGCAAGCCCGAATTTATGAGATGAAGAAGACCGATGATCCCGAGGCCGATGATCTCGTACACTCGATATTCTATCTCAACTTTGTGTGTACCCTTTTTGATACCGGTGCATCTCATTCATTCATTTCCGAGTCATGTTTGAGTAGACTACGCCGGGTAGTGCTACTAGTTGTGAGCCATATGTCATTGGCCTACCCGATGGTAGACGATTATCGTGAACCGTGAGATTCAGAATTGTCCGATTCGGGCCATGGTCGTATGGCCAGCGGACCTAATCGTAGTAGATTTACCGAGGACGACATCATCTTGGGTATTGATTGGATGGATCGTCATGATGCCATCATTAGTGTCCGAAAGCGTTTGGTCACTATCATTTCGCATTTATGGAGTTGAATATGTGTTTCAGGAGGTAATCCTACTGCTCGGGCGAGTCATTAATTTGATGAAAGCAGTAAGATTACTCAATCTGGGATGTGTCGGTTATTGGTGCTTTATGGCCAAAACCGAGAAATCATCAGTAATGTTAACGGATATTCCGGTGGTGAGGGAATATGCCGATGTTTTTCCAGACGAGTTACCTGGTTTGCCTCCACAGAGGGATGTGGAATTCACGATTGAGTTGGAGCCTGGTACGTCCCCGATATCGAAGGCACCGTACCGGATGGCCCCGACCGAAATGCAGGAATTAAAGAACCAACTTGAGGAGTTGTTCGAGAAAGGTTATATCCGACCGAGTGCGTCCCCGTGGGGAGCACCAGTGTTGTTTGTCAAGAAGAAGGATGGTTCATTCCGCTTATGTATTGATTATCGGGAGTTGAACAGGGTGACGATCAAGAATAAGTATCCCTTACCCCGTATTGACGATCTCTTAGATCAACTTCAGGGAGCTTCAGTATTTTCCAAGATCGACTTAAGATCTGGATATCATCGGCCATGGATTCGAGAGTCGGATATCGCGAGGACGGCGTTTCGAACACGCTATGGTCACTATGAGTTTGTGGTTATGCCGTTTGGATTGACTAATGCACCTGCGGTATTCATGGAATTAATGAATCGGGTCTTCATCGACTTTTTGGATCGATTTGTTGTTGTCTTCATCGATGACATTTTGATTTATTCTCGTGACCGGGAGGAACACGAGTCTCACCTTCATCTAGTTCTCGACGTGTTGAGGCGAGCACAACTTTATGGGAAGTTTTCCAAATGTGAGTTTTGGATGTCCGAAGTGACGTTTCTCGGACACGTAATTTCATCAGACGGAGTTCGCGTCGATCCTCAGAAGACGGAGGCTATTCGAGATTGGCTACCTCCGAAGAATGTTAAGGAAATACGAAGTTTCCTCGGATTAGCGGGTTATTATCGGCGATTTGTAGAGGGATTTTCTCGAATCGCTCAACCCTTAACGAACCTTTTGCGGAAGGATAAGAAATACACGTGGTCCGACGCGTGTCAACGGAGTTTTGAGGAACTCAAGAGCCGGTTGATGTCAGCACCTGTACTTTCCTTGCCGCAGGGGACGGAAGGATTTGTGGTCTATAGTGATGCGTCCGGACAGGGTCTCGGATGTGTGCTCATGCAGAACGGGAAGGTTATTGCCTATGCTTCACGGCAATTGAGACCTTACGAGATTAATTATCCGACCCACGACCTGGAGCTAGCAGCCGTGGTGTTCGCTTTGAAAATTTGGCGTCATTATCTTTATGGCGTTACCCGCCGATATTCACCGATCATAAGAGCTTAAAGTATATATTTACTCGTATGAGTTAAATTTGCGCCAGAGGCGGTGGTTGGAATTAATCAAAGATTATGATATCGAGATCCTTTATCACCCGGGCAAGGCGAATGTTGTCGCCGACGCCTTGAGTCGTAAGTCCGTTCAGGAACAGATGCTTGCCCGTTTAACAGTTCAGAAGGAGCTTCAGCAGGAATTCCTTAGACCCGAGATCGAGGTCTGGCTTCAGCGAGTTCAGGGGCAGCTTTGTATGTTAGAGATTTCATCGTCACTCGAGGAGGAAATCCGAGAGAATCGTGGTTCGACCCATCATTGTTGCGCATCCGAGAGGATGTGGCCTGGGGAAAGCCCTCGATTTGTGGTCCACGAGGATGGACTTTTGAGGTTTAAGAATCGGTTGTGCGTGCTGAATGACGAGTTGAAAAACTCGATTTTGAAAGAAGCTCATGCTACCCCTTATTCTCGTGCATCCGGGGTCTAGTAAGATGTACAAGGACTTGAAACAAAATTACGGTGGAGTAATATGAAGCGAGAAGTCGCAGAATTTGTTTCGAGATGCTTAACTCAACAAGTTAAGATTGAACATCGGCGGCGTGGGTATCTTTGAAACCTCTTCCTATTCCCGAGTGGAAATGGGAAGACATTTCTATGGATTTCATCACGAGTTTGCCGACGAGTCGTCGTGGCATGAACACGATCCGGGTGATCGTGGACCGCTTAACCAAATCAGCTCATTTCCTTGAGATCAAGGATACGTGGGGTCCCGAGAGACTTGCCCGCTTGTTCATTAAAGAGATAGTCGATCGGTACTCCTAAAAGTATCGTTTCCGATCGTGACGGACGGTTTGTGTCGCACTTTGGAAATCGATTCATCGCGCTATGGGAACTCGGCTTAATCTCGCATCGCTTTTCATCCTCGGTCCGACGCAATCGAGAGAGGACCATTCGGACATTAGAGGACATGTTGAGGGCATGCGACCTCGATTGGAAAGACGCTTGGGAAGCCCAACTACCATTGATCGAGTTCACGTATAATAATAGTTGGCATGCTTCGATCAAGATGGCACCATACGAGGCCTTGTATGGTCGTCGTTGTCGATCTCCGTTGTGTTGGGACGACTTATCGAATCAATCGGCACCGAGCCCGATATGCTTATAGCCGCCGTGAGAAGGTAGCTTTGATCGAGTCGTTTGTTGACCGCCGAGTCGGCAGAAATCATATGCGGATAACCGTCGTCGACCATTAGAGTTCGAGACAGTGACCACGTGTTGGTCAAGGTATCCCAGTCGTGGTATCTTCCGTTTTGGGAAGAGGGGAAATTGAGTCCGAGATTCATTGGACCGTTTGAGATTTTGGATCGGGTAGGCGAGTTAGCTTATCGATTGGCTTTACCTCCGGCGTTGAGCCGAATTCATAATGTGTTTCATGTCTCTCGATTGCGGAAGTATGTTGCCGACCGAGTCACATACTTCGATTCGACGAAATCGAGATCGCCGCCGATCATTCATAAGAGGAACGTCCTATACGAGTTTTAGAGCGGCGAATCAAACAGTTGAGGAATAAGACGATTCCTTTGGTTAAAATTCGGTGGTCTAGACACGGAGTCGAAGAGGCTACTTGGGAAACCGAGGATAGTATGCGGGAGAGTTATCCCGAGTTGTTTGACCCTTAGTTTCGGGGACGAAACTCTTTTAAGGGGGTGTATGTAATACCCGGTAATTATCATTCATAATTATCATTCGGTATTTATCATTCAAGAATTGGTACTCGGTAATTTCATTATTGATCATTTATCACTCGATTCACCATGGTATTCATCATTCGAGTAATTGTATCGTGTATCAATCGTCATTCATCACTAATCGATTGGAGTTTCGTGCCGTGTTTATCATCATTGTCATTTTCGTTGCAAGTGCTTGAGGGTAGCGCACGCTACATACTCCTTTTAGCGTACGCTAATTGGGTATAGGTAGCGCCGCGCTACCGCTCGGCTTTAGCGCACGCTAAGGCTACCTTGGGCTGCGATCCGAGAAGGTCGGTGCGGTGAGAATAATTGTAGCGCACGCTACGAGTGGTGTGTAGCGCGCTAACGGGTTGTAGTAGCGCACGCTATATGTGCGGAGTAGCGCGCGCTAGGACGGATCGAGTTGAGTCCGGTGGCTCGGATCGCACGGATTAATTCATAGCGCACGCTATGAGTCATATTTAGCGACGCAATCAATATTATAGCGCACGCTAATCGGTTGTTGTAGCGCACGCTATCGAGGTTAGATCGGAGGCGAGACGGTTTCGGACTCCGATCGGGCGTCGAATATTTCGCTAGCGCACGCTAACAATGGATATTAGCTCACGCTAGTAATATGGCAGTAGCGCACTCTACAAATAGGTACGTAGCGCGCTACCGTGTTCGGACAGGGGTTACTGGACTACCTAAATTACACGTTAGCGCACGCTATGCACAAGGGCTAGCGCACGCTAACATGGACTGAGTATAAATTGGACAGTTTAGTCAGAGTTCGTCATTTCCCATCTCATTTCATTCCTTCGGTAGTTTTGGGCGATTTCGAGCGTTTCGGAGAGGATTCTTCGAGGTGTAATCATCAATCATCATTTTCAAGCTCATCTTTCGGATTGATCATCATTTCATCATCTTCATCACATCGAATCAAAGGTATTAAACTCTTGGATCTAGAATTTCGGATTTTTGGGTTTTCCTTCCGATTTCTCCGTGTAAGCTTGGATTATCATTGGAATATGTTAGTTATGGATTATCTAACTTGGATAAATATATTCCTACGGATTTTAACGGTTATTCTCGGAATTATTCCAAGAAACCTTGGGGTTGACTTCGGTTAATTGGGGATTTTCCGATTGATGTTGTTGTAATCATGAGTTATGGATTCCTAATGGATTATTGATATCCTTGAAAGTGTTTTGATGGTTTGAAATACTCATCTTGGAGTTGGTTTCGATTCATTCGAACTCGGATATCGTTGTGTCGATGTTTGAGTCGTTTATGATCGTTTTTGATTTGCGTAATGATCGGATTATTGGTAATTGTGTCATTCAAGGTTGTTCGAGCGACCGATATTTCATTTAGGACGTTGTTCGTGGACGGACATTCATCATCGGTATTGTGTAAGTTAATTCTTACTCGGTTAAAAGGATATTCATTCCTTTTGTCGTTGTTCATTCATAATCATAACTCATTCATCATTGTATTAATCGTATCAAAACTCGTCATTGTCAATTAATCACCTCAGTCATAAGGAGCAGCGGTTCGATCATTTCATTGAGCTATCATTCATTTCACCATCATTCAATCTTGGTGAGTCATTATTCATTTTCATTGTCACTTTTGTCATATTGTGGCATTCCGGGTCATACTGGCGTGCCGGTTGGTATGTGTAGGATTTTCATGTCGGGCACATTGTAGTCGTGTGTTGGTTGGTGGCCTCACATTGGACTGTGCACACGAGTCGATTGCTCGTGAGACTGATTAGGTACAAGACCACGCGTGTTTGATCGTTGGTGGCTTGTGCACGGACACATTTCCATCCCGGGCGTAGTGTGGCGCCATTCCTTTGAGCCGTACTGATTAGTCGATTCATATAGCATGTTTGATTGCGTATGTTTTGACAGAATAATTCATAATTTCAGTTATATCATGATTGTGTATTTTCAACCCTTGAGGATTGTTGTTCTGTGTAACTGACCCCGTTGGGGGATACTGTTTTTCAGGTCATGGCAAGGCTAAGGCACGGGGAGAGCACGGTGACGGCGAGGAGTCCCAGTGATACTAGTAGGGGGCCCCAGTCTGTTCAGTCATTTATTCAGTCATTTGTGTTTCCTTTATTTGTTCCGCTGCAGACATTCCGTTTGAATGCTCATTTCATTTAGTGTTGTGTATTTTATCGTCACATAAAATACACATGTATTCTATTTTATCCTGGGTGTGTTGTATAAAACTCCTCGTCGGAGTAATTGATGTTGTAATGTGGTTCGGTACTACATTTACCTGTGTAATTCATTCATTTTCATTCGCCTGGTGGGTCCCAGTCGGGGGTCCACGGCACTGTAATATCCGCCTAGTTTGGGGTGTTACAATCAGCGCCGCTCTGATTCGAACGGAGAATGCGGTGCAACATCCGGTTTATTATGTAAGTCAGGCCCTCCATGATGCCGAGCTCAGATATGCCCCGATGGAAAAATTGGCCTATGCGCTCATAATGGCATCCCGGAAGTTGAGGCCCTACTTTTTGGAACATCAGGTAGTCGTCTTAACCAACTATCCATTAAAACAGGTTATGCACCGACCTGATGTTTCCGGCCGGATGGTAAAATGGGCCGTCGAACTTGGACAGTTTGACATAACTTACGAATCGCGCACTGCTATAAAGGGACAAGCCCTTGCGGACTTCATTGCAGAGTTCACGCCCGCAATCGCCCAGGAGGACGACCGATCAGAAGAATGGTCACTCTATGTGGATGGGTCCTCTACCGCTGACCGATCAGGTGTGGGAATAGTCCTCGTTAGTCCCGACCAGCGCCTGTTCTGCTCGGCTATTCGCCTGAATTTCCCGACCACCAACAATGAGGCAGAATACGAAGCTCTCTTGGCTGGTCTAGAAATGGCGACCTCTCTCGGCCTTACCCGCCTCACCATCCTGAGTGATTCTCAGTTAATGGTCAACCAGATCAACGGCGAATACGAAGCCAAAGAGCCTAAACTAGTTAAGTACCTCAACCTGGCCCGAGCCCGGCTGCAAGGTTTTCAGGAAACTATACAACATATTCCCCGAACGGAAAACATCCAGGCCGACTCTTTGGCCAAACTCGCATCTAGCGCCGGGGCCGAGCATATGGATGAGGTCAGCATAGGGTATCACGCCTCATCGGCCCTGGAAATGGCCAAAATCCAAGCAGCGGAACAGTCAGAACCGCGAGGGTGGATGCAGCCTATAATGCAATACCTTCAAAGCGGCATTTTACCCGAAGACCGAGCGCAAGCAAGATCCTTACGAACTCAGTCTGCCTGGTTCACTATCGTGGATGGAGCATTATATAAAAGAGGATATTCGGTTCCGCTGCTGAAGTGCCTATCCGAATCAGAAGCCGAATATGCCCTCAGGGAGGTGCACGAGGGTATATGCGGAAACCACTCCGGCGGCCAGGCATTGGCCTATAAGTTAATCCGACAAGGCTACTATTTGCCCGATCTAAAAAAAGATGCCATTGCGCTCGTACGGAAGTGCGTCCGGTGCCAAATCTTTGCCCCGCAGATCCGATCCCCCCCGGAAACCCTCACGTCCGTATATTGTCCATGGCCATTCGCCAAGTGGGGAATCGACTTGATCGGCCCTCTGCCTAGGGGACGGGGAGGAGTGCAATACGCAATCGTCGCAGTCGATTATTTTACAAAATGGGCCGAGGCCGAACCTATGGCACGAACAACCGAACAGAAGATAGTCGACTTCATATGGAAGTCAATCATATGCCGGTTCGGAATCCCTCAATCCATTGTCTCGGATAATGCGAAACAATTTGACAACAAGAAGTTCCGATCTTTCTGCGACGGTATCCAAATACGAAATAACTTTTCCACGCCCTATTATCCACAATCTAACGGGCAGGTGGAGGCAGTCAACAAGATCTTAAAGCAACATCTCAAGACTCGCCTAGAGGAACTCAAGGGTTCTTGGCCAGAAGAACTCCCCGGGACCCTATGGGCCTACCGAACAACGCATAGATCCGCCACCGGAGAAACGCCTTTCTCCTTGGCTTTCGGCTCTGAAGTCGTTATCCCGGTCGAAATCGGGGCATCTACCTACCGAGTAGCACATTTTGAAGAACAGGATAACGACTTGGCCCTCCAAGTGAACCTGGACCTCCTTGCCGAAAAACGAGCTGAGGCAGAAATGCGAAACGCCGTCTACAAAAGAAGGAGTGAAAAATATTACAACTCCAAGGTTCACTCGAGAAGCTTCCAGGTCGGCGACCTAGTCCTTAAGAGGGTTTTGGGCCCGGATCCCGGGCCGCTCAAGCCCAAGTGGGAAGGGTCGTATAAAGTTAGTGAAGTCCTTCAGAATGGAGCCTACCGGCTGGAATATCTGAACGGCCAAAGATTAACTTACCCGTGGAACGCTATGTATCTAAAAAGGTATTATCAATAAAAATTTGATGTTATTCCCTGTCTCAATACCGGTACACCTCGAATGACCGGCTCCTCCGGCACTATAAGACCGAGCTCGTCTCGGCACCTCATAAGACCGGCTCCTCCGGCACTATAAGACCGAGCTCGTCTCGGCACCTCATAAGACCGGCTCCTCCGGCACTATAAGACCGAGCTCGTCTCGGCACCTCATAAGACCGGCTCCTCCGGCACTATAAGACCGAGCTCGTCTCGGCACCTCGAATGACCGGCTCCTCCGGCACTATAAGACCGAGCTCGTCTCGGCACCTCATAAGACCGGATCCTCCGGCACTATAAGACCGAGCTCGTCTCGGCACCTCATAAGACCGGCTCCTCCGGCACTATAAGACCGAGCTCATCTCGGCACCTCAAATGACTGGCTCCTCCGGCACTATAAGACCGAGCTCGTCTCGACACCTCATAAGACCGGCTCCTCCGGCACTATAAGACCGAGCTCGTCTCGGCACCTCATAAGACCGGCTCCTCCGGCACTATAAGACCGAGCTCGTCTCGGCACCTCATAAGATCGGCTCCTCCGGCACTATAAGACCGAGCTCGTCTCGTCACCTCGAATGACCGGCTCCTCTGGCACTATAAGACCGAGCTCGTCTCGGCACCTCATAAGACCGGCTCCTCCGGCACTATAAGACCGAGCTCGTCTCGGCACCTCATAAGACCGGATCCTCCGGCACTATAAGACCGAGCTCGTCTCGGCACCTCGAATGACCGGCTCCTCCGGCACTATAAGACCGAGCTCGTCTCGGCACCTCATAAGACCGGCTCCTCCGGCACTATAAGACCGAGCTCGTCTCGGCACCTCATAAGACCGGCTCCTCCGGCACTATAAGACCGAGCTCGTCTCGGCACCTCGAATGGCCGGCTCCTCCGGCACTATAAGACCAAGCTCGTCTCGGCACCTCAAATGACCGGCTCCTCCGGCACTATAAGACCGAGCTTGCCTCGGCGCGATCAACCAAGAACAATAAAAAAGAACAACGAAAACTGCAAAGAAGATTTTATTTCATCAAGTCGTTGCTACAAAATACAGACGATTACAAAAGACCTAAGCCAGGTTGGCACGTAGGCCGTACATCAGATGAAACAAAAGAAAGACAAAAATAGGCACGCAGGCCATGCTAGAAGCAAAATCTAAAGGAAACTACTCGGCCCCGCCATACTGGCCGGCCGCCTGAAAAGATTCCCCCTCGCCTTCGCCTTGCGGAGCCCGACCGGCATCCTCACCCTCGGCCGCCTTCGGCTCGTCGCCCCCAGCAATGTCAACATGAAGGTCGGCCGCTTGAGAGGTGATGTAAGCCTCAATATCCTGAACGGTCTTACCACCTTTCATAAGATCTAAAATCTCGAAACAAGTGGAGACGTAGTTCAGATTGATCAGCTCCTCAAAGGTAGGCGTCTCCTTGAAGGCCTCCACCCCTTCGGCACGGCCCCTAGCATAGCTCGAAGCCTCGCAGGTATTGTGACGCTCGGTCAGGCTTTCGACCTGGGTCTTGGTCTCCTTCAAATAAGCCTCGTGCTCGGCCCGGATTTCCAAGCACTGCTTTTGCGCCTGATCGGCCGCATCGGTCAGCTCCTCGGCCTTCAGCCTCCATATGTCGGCCTGGAGGGCCCGACCGTCCAAAAGCTCCATCTCGCCCCTCATGGAGGTTATCTCCCCCTCGAGAGACTTGATCAAAGAAGGGCACAGGTGATGCTCCTCCTGCAAAGCCTTGAGGTCGGCCTCCGTCTTCTTGTGCCTCTCGGTCGAAGCCAGAAACTCATTGGAGGACTTCACGTAGGTGCACATGGCCCGGCCGACCAGGGCATTGCCAAACTGGATCTGCTCGACCGGATCCATATCATTAGTCATCATTTCCAGCTTGGGCGTCCAACCCCGGATCGGAATATGACTAGAGACCGCCACCCCAGGAGGGACCCGACTGAGCATCTCAGGAGTCGGGGTAGCGGCCCGGACATAGTCCAGGAACCAGCGCGGCCGTCGCCCCTTCATCTGGTCACATGGCTCCACCCGCTCCTGGTTGACCGGAAGATAATGGCCCTCCAAGTCAATAACGGGCTCCTCCCGATCTGCTCGGACAGGAGTCGGGGCGGACACTACGACTTCAGGGGCAAACGAACCCTCGGCCTTGTTCGCGCTGTCCTCAGGCACAGTCTCCACCCTCTTGCACTTGCCGGCCCGCTCCCTCCGCTCGGCAGCCTCAGCTGCCAGCCTTGCCACACGTTGCGCGGGCGTCTCCTTCCGACCGGATGAAGTCTTTGCCTTAGAAGCTGGAAAAGGAAGACCTGTCAAAAAAAAAAAAAATAGGGTACCTGAAGAAGACATTGTGCTCGGATCGGTCTCTCTAAGTCCGGCCGCCCAAAGATTCTCCTCGGACACTAAAAGATGAGACTTCCTTTGCTCCAGAGGAAGGCCCAAAAGCTGCTCGACCCGGTCGTCGAAATCGGCAGAAGTCTATGACGCGGATGCGTCCGCATGTGCAACAAATGATGAGCGTTAGACAAAAAAGGAACAAAAACAGAAAATACTACACTCACTCATTTTGGCCGTAAAAAGCACAGGGACCCGCAGCTCAGCATCTACCACCCCCGGCTCCCACTCATCCAAAGAACTCCTCCACGGCCCCCCGATAAAGAACCACTGTTCTTTCCAGCTATGAATGGTCTCGGGTACCCCCACTAACTCCTTGTGCATAGCGTGCCGGGCCGTCAGATAAAACCAGCCCGAGCCGGACCTACCAACCGACCTCCATAGATAGAGGCTGTTGAACTCCTCAAAGCTGGGCTCGGGCCAGCCGTGCTGATTAAAAAGAATAAAAAGGCCCACCACCCGAGCCCAGGAATTCAGATGAATCTGGGGGACAGGAAGGCCCCACTGCCTTAGCCACCGGGAAAAAGTCAACGGAAGCAGAAACCGAAGCCCGGCCAGTAGAGAGCGGTAATACACCGCCGTACAACCAACGGGCGGACTGTGAGGCCTCTCCTCGGGATTCGGAGCAAACATCCACACCCTCGCCGGAATTTTAAATCGCAGCCGCCAGGCCGCCAATTGTTCCTCCGTAACGGTACTCGGAATCGAAGCTGAATCCCAATCCGCCTCCACCAAAGGGGCCGGACGAGGGCGAGCCCGGGCCACCACCGGCTCGACTCTCTCCGCCGGAGTTTCTCCGACAACTGTCAGCGGCGCCACCATTTCCACTTCTCCAGATCCCGGCGACTTCACAAATTCGTCTCCTTCTTCCTCAACACTCCAGTCGACGGGAGCTTCGCCAATCGATAGATCCGCCACACCCGTGCGGTCCGGCGACACGGTCAAAACCACCTCCGTCTCGTCCCTTGTCTCCGACATCTTAAATAGATAAGGAAAAAAGAAAGAAAAGCGAGCTTACCGGGAAGGTCGGTGAAATCGGAAAAGAAGAAAAAATTGCCGAAAAAGTTTCTTTCTCTCTGCAACAATACGTAAAAATGGCGGAGGAAACACTGAAAGAGGAGACAACCTCTATTTATAGGGAAATGTAGGCATTAAATGCCAGGCGCGTGAAGCAAGAAATTCTACTGAACCGTCGCGGGATTCGAGAACGCGTGAGCGCGCCGCCCAGTATTCTTGCGCCACGCGTCCCCCCACATGATGACACCTAAAAACCAGGGAAGCGGTGCGACGCGACTCCCGAAGAGACGTCTGTTCGAAAGGTCTTATCCTCTCACAAACCGGATCGGTCTCAACATCAAACGACTCGGCCACGGCATTCGGCACGGCCCTGGACTCGGGGGCCCTTGTTGGTAGCCCATCCTACTCAGAATCCACGTAGGCACTCCAGGCAGCTAAACCGGCCGAGCAGAACCCGAAGTCGGACCGGACAAAAAACCCGATTTCCAACCGGGCTCGCTAAAAACCAGAACGGACGGTGACTCCAAGGCCGACCCGGTATCTTATCCAGGAAGGCCGAGCAGAGAAAGGACGAAAATGTCCCGATTCAAGATTACGGCAGGGCCGGCCTGAACGGCGGGAGACCCGAAGCCGACCAGAGCGGCGGGGGACCCGAGGACCGACCCTATCGGATAGACATCACCGGAAGTCGGCAAAACAGACCCGCATGCCAATTAACGCATGCAGTCACGCCCCTTCCCAAGACATTCCTTAGAGGTCGCCACGTGTCCAAGACTTAAATGCAGACTGACAAGTGTTATGGGCATATTCCCCAAACATGCGCCAGCTGTCATCTCTCCATTGGCCCAGATTGTCTATATATAGAAGAAATGTACAGTAAAAAGAGATCTTTGGATTTTCAGCATTAATAAGAGAGAGAGAGAGAGAAAAAAGAGAGATTTGAGAGATACTGAAAAAGAACGAAAAAGACTTGTAATTAACAAGCAAACTGGATAGACCGGCACACATTATTCTGCTCGGCTCTATGCTATCAAAAGGTCATTAATAATATTTAGTGATCAAATATCTTCCACTTTATTTGTTATTTTCTACGTGTCTTCGATCCATTTGTCCAGATCAGCACACGTGACGTTGACCAAACCAGACGTCAACACAAACCGACCGCGAAATTAAGGAATCGCCAACTTGGTGATATTTTATAGTCCATTTCATATATGTCGCCCCTGGTTCATCAGGATCTCCAATTAAACCGGGCAAAACAGGCTCAGGCCTGCAGGTCGGGCCAGCTGGCTCGTTTTTTGGGCAGGGATTGGGCTCCACTTTTGTGGCGCAAAGAAAACGGGTTCTTCTGCCCGTTCCAATTTTTGCACGCCAATGGAGGTCCGGTCCACGGGCTGCCCGCCTAACCCAATTTTTTTCTAATTGCTAAGTTATGTGTAATTAATACTTAAATCTATTTTCTTATATATTTATTAGATTATATTACATCTATAGATTCATTGGTGATGTAACTTTTTTATGGGACTCTTTAGTTATTTTGTAGTATTTCATATCAATACATATTTTATGACTTTTTTAAGATAGTAGTTGTGATAAATAATTTAATCATGGAATAAAAATATTTGTATGTTTTTCTTTATTTTGGCAGTGTAGTAATTATTAAATGATGAAATAAAGATAATTTTATATTTATTTTTTTATTTTGGTAGTATATAGTGAATAATATAATGATTAATGATCTAAAAGTATCTATACATTTATTCATAATATTATATTCTATACTTAGAAAAAATAAAGACTCACAGGCCCGGCCAAGCCCGTCCTAAATAGGTCACGGGCTTCATGTTTTAGGCCCGAAAGAAAAGGACTCTTTTAACCGTTCAAAAAAGACCCGCCCATTTTTTACCTAACCTGTTTGGACTGGTCCCGCCCATTCTCCAGATTTATCTCCAATAATGCTTTCATAGTCCTATACTCACACTCAAATTATAAATCATCACACTTATATTTGTTCTCTGTTGGAATCGTTAATGATTTTAATTTTATTTTATAAAATTAAATATCATAGGATCGATCTACGTTCCGAGTAGATTGATCGTGGTATATTCACTTTCTCTAAACCGATTCCCGGTGAGTGAGAAATAGTGAATTAAAGTTTGTCACTTAATTGTGAATTAATAAGGGATGGTATCCCACATTGAATAATGAACCATCATTATTCTAGTATATAAGGAGTTACCTTTATGCATGTAATAATTAATGACACATGTGTATGGGCTTAAAGCCCACACGCGCGCACACGCGCGCGCCGCCGCCGCCGCCCGCCGCGGCCGCGAGCCGCGTGCCGTGGACCTTGATCCTGATCTTGGATCTTGGCAATTGGTCTTTGGGCTTGGCCTTGGGCTAGGCCTTGGTCTGCCTAAAGAATTTTTTGGACATGCTCAACAACGTAGTTGGGCTCATATGTGCACATAAGGATGTCCAGGTACATCCGTCAAGTGGTTAAAGAGCTGAATACAGTCTAGGTACATCCTGGTTGTTCAAATTCAGCCAATACAAGTCTGTAACCTCCCAGAGTAATGAGGAGGAGTTAATGGCAGGTTTGAATTTCGTAACCCCTGCCATTTGTTTGAAATTCGTAACTCCTGAGCAAAATGCAACATAAATGACTGCATTATGACAGCCATAAGGGTTGTGTTTAAATCCCCTGCAAGTGAGATGGCCTATAAATAGGCATGCATCTCATTTGCATCTGACAGGCAATTTTTCGAAACTCTGGCATACAACATAAAGCATATAGTTCATAGTTCATAGTCACAGCTTCGTCCTCACCTCGTTCAAGTTCGCCGGAGCTCGTAGGTCTTGTGGCGCTACTACATTTGAGACGTTGTTGTTTTATCTTTGGGGGCGATACGTCAAAACGAAAGCACTACCGGGGCGTATTTCGTCTTGCGGACAGAGGATTTCTCGACTCGGCATTAGTTTACGGTTTTACAATTTACTTTCTTGTATTTTCAATTTTGTTTCAAGTTTTGTATTTTCATTTCCGTACGAGTTTGTAGTTTCTGTTTTCGAGTTGTAACTTTTTGTATTCCAGTTGTAATTTCTTTTTCCGCCCAGCAAGTTTGTAACACAGAAATACAACATTCTCCACCAAGGCATTTGTATATTATACTCATATCTATACCTATACCAACTTTTTATGTAAAAAACTACAGTCATTTGTACTCATAATGTTGATCATAAATTATTTTAAGGAAATTCACTATACTCATTTTATTTTGGAATTGCTTTGTAAAAGTAGACTACTTCATCATTGTATTTTATTTGGGTGTCTTTGCTTCCCTTTATTCTCTTCTTCTACCATTCATAAGCTACAAGCACGGTCTACTCCGTGTGTCTTTCTTGGGTATCCTTCAGATCATATGGGGTACAAGTGTTATGATATATCGAGCCGAAAAATTTTTGTTGCTCGTCATGTCACATTTGATGAACAAACATTCCCATTTTCTAAAATTAATACTCCTGACTCTCATGCGTATGATTTTCTGGAAAATGGCATTAACCCATATTTGCTACATCAATTCCACCAACCACCCTCTACTTCTCAGCCCAATACCATTTCAAGGCAGGTAGCCCAACCTCACACAGCAGCCCACCCAAATTCACCTAACATTGCTGAAGCTGGGCCGGTGGCCACTCAGGCCCACTCGCCTATCATGTCACCCACGGCCCATTCCCCTACGACCCAACCCCTGCAGAACACCCCCCTCTCACCCACGGCCTACACTGTAACACCCCCAAAACCATCCGGGATATTACAGCGCCGTGGGTCCCGCGCCGGAACCAACCAGGCTAATAACCATTTACAAAACCATTTCAAAAATGTTTAAAAACGCCAAAAGGCCGATGACGGTAATATTTTGCAAATACTCAAATATTTTCAAAAACATAATTCTGAAATACCGTATAGAATACCATTTGAAAATACAAGGCGAGGTGCCAAATCTCAACAGTTTAAAATGTACGTTAAGCCACCACTTAAACGTACCGATAAAATAGTTTAGAAAAAGGTTGAACGAAATAACCCAAGTTCGCAAAGTTCCAAAAAGCCCTTTTAAAATACACACACGCAGCGGATAAAGATACCGAAAAGCCATTTTGAAATATACACACGCAATGATAATCGCAGCTTCAAAATACACATTTGCGGCGGAAATAAATGACCGGAATAGAATACTCAATTCTCCGAAAACAAGCCACAGCCAGTATCACATCGGGAAGCTCATCCCTTCACGACCACTACTAGCTCGATCTCCGAGTACCTAAAAATAAAGCCCACGACGGGGTCAGCCACAATACTCAATAATGATACCGATCACATCATCATAAATAATTACATACCAATGTAATAATACTGTAAGAATACTACCAACGTAATCTTACCGTTATAACCTTACCAATCCATAATAATCCAATCCTTACCATAATCCACATTTCGCATCCTCGAATGACGAAATGAACTTAACCACAATTATCTGTATTGAATTTCAAAAATACCAACAATCCTCAAAACATCATCATAACTCATAATCATGAAATAATTCATCTGTGTCAAATCCTGTCCATCGGATTACACAATCAAAACTCAACCTGGATAAACCAACAGTACACAATATATCTGTAGATCAACTACCATATGATAATGATAACAAATCCCGAACATCGACGTACAGTCCGAATGCTTATACGACCAATAATCAGATCAACCAAAACATCACTGAGAATATCATCGACATGATAACTCCAATACGACCAATAAAGGATCACGATAATTGAGAATACCATCAACAAGGTAAATCTCGAACGCAATCAATGAAGGATCAACAATAACCGAGAATACCATCAACAAGGTAAACTCCAAATGATCAACAAAGGACCAACCATAACCGAGAATACCATCAACAAGGTAAACTCCAAATGATCAACAATAATGGATCTCAAGAAATAACTCCGACTGTCGAACATAACCCCCGGGCGTATGAACAACCAGTCACAAACCGTCGAACATACCCAACCATAAATAGAGGATGAACGACCAAACAATATGGCTCAAAGATGGAAGTCATAGTACGCCCGATCCGGAAATGTGTCCGTGCACAAGCCACCCCGGGTATTGATCACATACACATGTGGTCTTGTACCTAATTAGCCTCACGAACTACGTCTCGTGTGCACGGTTCAATGTGGAAATATCAACACATAACCATCATGTGCCCGGCTAAAAATCCTACACAATAACCAATCGGCACACAGATATGACTCCAGATATGTCACGATGCAACATGAAAACGAAACTCAAAGAAACATATATCCAATAAGGATCAAAAAACTCACCGAAGTGAACAACAACAGACTGACAATGAGAAGTCGACACGACTAATCAATATCCAAAACATCAATCCTGGGATCATCATCCCTAAATGAATGACCAACATGATCTATGATCTTAATACAACAGTCCTGGGATCAACATCCCTCAACGAATAACCGATACGAAACTCATTACACGAAACCTCAACATATACAACAACTCAACATACTAATTATCCACATGACTGAACAAATACTTAGATTACCTCAAAGCCGAGGACCATATCCATCAACATCCCCCAATGAGACGATCAACACAACCATTAATACCAACAATAGTCCTGGGATCAACATCCCTCAACGAACAACCAGTACGAATCTCAATATACAAAGCCTCAACATACAACATATATAACAACTCAACGTAATAATTATCTCATAACTGAACAATACATAAATTACCTCAAAGCCGACGACAATATCCTTTCCACGAATAACATCCCTGAACGAATACACAGTTATACAAATAATCTCAAATAAGGTACCATTCATTCAATACCAATAAACCTTTATCCCGATACTTATGTCATCACGATAACTATCCTCGATATCCGATATTCTATATCCTTGACCAAAGATAACTCATGTATTCCCTGAACACAATTAAATCATATACCTTATGATTTATTACAACCAGAGTACGATATACAAACCATTATCCCGACAACTTACATTTCTAACAACATTGCTATACGAATTATAAATGAAATGAAAACGAAACCATTCATCAAATATTATAAACTGAACAAGTATAAACTTGCCTCGATACCGATACCACGAAGCCGTTACCAAAATCCATTGCCTTTGTCTACGAGCTCCTCAGCCCCGACCAAAAGCAATCTACGAACTCTTTAGCCTCAACCGCAACTCAACGGTCATAATCCACGATCAAAACATATCAACCTATTGCAATAACCGATTAACACACATTCGATAAAAATCAATAACCGACATACTCAACCAACAAACTCAACGGTTCAACGAAACCTCGATCATATACATAATACCAAATAATCCAACTCAACAAATACGAACCCATATCCACGATACAAGCTGTAACTCGATGATCACAAATAACAATCAATAACCGATCAACAACGGTTCTACAATATCCCGATTAAACACATATCCAAACAACCCGAACCATTCAAACATGAATTCAAAACCACAATACGATTCCAAAATCCGAAGATCATATCAATAATCAATTTAAACCAACAAGGGTCTAACATTACCGATTCCAAATTCAATCTTAAATATGGATACAAGTTTCCTCCTTGTAAATTCATAATATAAACCAATTACCGGTTATCATCATCAATCCGGACAATCCGATCAATTCAACATTATAGATAACCATATTCCAAAGGTTTCAAATAATTCCATTATCCGAATTGAACACTTGTTAAATACCTATGAATTCTCAAACTCAAAAGTGAATCATAACCTTATCAAATCCGGAATCATATTCGTATTCCTATACGAATATTGTACCAAGACACATAACTTAGTTTTAGATATGAATATTCCATATTCATATCTAAAACACCAACACATCTTAAACATGTTCAACAATTCATATAATCCAAGAGTTCCTTAAGAACACAACTAATTCCGAAATCATATTCAAAATCTCGAATACGACATAATCTGATGTGTTCTAACATCTAAACAATCCTTATTCACAATTCAAGGTGTATATAATCATGTTCTTCAACATATATACTTCTCATAACATCATGAATCGCAACAAACCACCAAGAACATCGAGAATACCATGATTCCATAATCATAACAACATAATCGAATCATTTGATCACCAATTCATTATCTTCCCTTAAAAAAATTCTCGTAAATATCAAGAATCATCACAACAATGTCAATTCAACCATCATTCATACGAAAACGTGTAGAATTTTGCAAGTTCTACTCATTGAGATATTTCATCGAACACTTTGAAGGCATAATCGAATTCAATCGATTATTCAAAGAAATACTCGAATTCGTTCCACAAAACTTCAAGAATAATGAATGATTACGAGTTTACAATCAAGTTCAATCAACAATCTGAATCAAAACGAAGCAAATCGGCCAAAACGCCAAGAAACCTCAAGAACATTCAAAAACCAAAAGTTTAGGTGTTCTTACCTTCGATCCGGGTGGAAGATGATGTTAATCCATGATTCAAACTTCCAAACATGTTGCTCTTTGATGTTCTTACTCAAATCCATCCATTTTTGCTGAAGGAATCGCGAAATAACGAAGAACAAATAAAAAATGCCGAAGTGACCCGGTCCAGGCCTTATATAGGCCGAGACCTGCCGGCACGTTACGTACGTAACCGGCGGGTCCTTACGTATATAGCCGGCCGTGGCCTACCCCACTGCCCAGTTCGTTCGGCACCCTTACGTACGTAACCGGCAGCTGGCTTACGTACGTAACTGGCCCTTACGGCCGTAACCGGCCACTGTCTTACGTACGTAATCGGCCAGTCCTAGCCATCCCTGCGAGTCACTGCCGACCGTGATCGGCCATCCATGCGAGTCACTGCCGACCATGCTCGGCCACTACAGGTCCTCTCGGCCACGACTCGGCCCGGTAGCCCATGCGTCGTAACACTTATTCCGTTGCGTACGTGATACGTACGTTGACTTGCTACAGTATTATACTCGTATTACGTACGTAATACACCCTGTATAACGTACGTAACTCCATCCGTTGACTCACCTGTCCGCATATGCGCCGAAAGCTGCCGACACCGGGCCCAACTGCCCGATTCCTTACGTAATACCTTATGCATAATGTACGTAAAGCATATAATTTAGCGTACGTTATCTCAACATCTTAACGTACGTTAAGGGCTCTATACTTAGCCAAAAATTCAACTGTTCCTGTCCGACGTCTCGACGTACAAAATAAAAATATACGGCATACTGAATACACATACTAAATCCAAAAATATTCTCATACGGTATACCTGATATCCAAATCAGTTCAACCTGATACAACATATCCTGAATATATCTGTCAATCAAAAACGATAATCACACCAGTATAACTGTATCGGTTCTCAATTTATTTTATCCATACTGTATAGATACCAAACTATACAGTATGCTCAGATAAAATAACGCGAAAAATTTATACTGAAAATCCGGGTATTACATACTACCCCCCTTAAAATAAGTTTCGTCCTCGAAACTTGCAACCTGTCGCCAACAACAGATAAATCCAAAATTTTCCAACTCATCACAAAAACAATCAAGTGTCGCCACAAGCGAAATAACCAAACCAATATACTTACAAGTGCGTGAAGCCGATGATCTCCTGTGATACTAGCACACGACTCCCATACGAAGTCTCAACACAATATCAACACACACCAATATCACAAATAGCAATTTGAAAAGAATCTCAAAAATTTTGGAAACTCCAAAAATCGATTTGACTCAAAAGTCAGAAAAATCATTTTCAAAACTCACGCCACTACCGTACCGTAGAGCCACACAACACACACGCCTGGATTTCACAAAACCCAAGCTCCGATACCATATTCTGTAACACCCCCAAAACCATCCGGGATATTACAGCGCCGTGGGTCCCGCGCCGGAACCCACCAGGCTAATAACCATTTACAAAACCATTTCAAAAACATTTAAAAACGCCAAAAGGCCGATGACGGTAATATTTTGCAAATACTCAAATATTTTCAAAAACATAATTCTGAAATACCGTCATGGAATACCATTTGAAAATACAAGGCGAGGTGCCAAATCTCAACAGTTTAAAATGTACGTTAAGCCACCACTTAAACGTACCGATAAAATAGTTTAGGAAAAGGTTTAACGAAATAACCCAAGTTCGCAAAGTTCCAAAAAGCCCTTTTAAAATACACACACGCAGCGGATAAAGATACCGAAAAGCCATTTTGAAATATACACACGCAGCGGATAAATGCAGTTCAAAATACACATTTGCAGCGGAAATAAATGACCGGAATAGAATACTCAATTCTCCGAAAACAAGCCACAGCCAGTATCACATCGGGAAGCTCATCCCTTCACGACCGCTACTAGCTCGATCTCCGAGTACCTAAAAATAAAGCCCACGACGGGGTCAGCCACAATACTCAATAATGATACCGATCACATCATCATAAATAATTACATACCAATGTAATAATACTGTAAGAATACTACCAACGTAATCTTACCGTTATAACCTTACCAATCCATAATAATCCAATCCTTACCATAATCCACATTTCGCATCCTCGAATGACGAAATGAACTTAACAACAATTATCTGTATTGAATTTCAAAAATACCAACAATCATCAAAACATCATCATAACTCATAATCATGAAATAATTCATCCGTGCCAAATCCTGTCCATCGGATTACACAATCAAAACTCAACCTGGATAAACCAACAAGACACAACATATCCGTAGATCAACTACCATATGATAATGATAACAAATCCCGAACATCGACGTACGGTCAATGCTTATACGATCAATAACCAGATCAACCAAAACATCACTGAGAATATCATCGACATGATAACTCCAATACGACCAATAAAGGATCACGATAATTGAGAATACCATCAACAAGGTAAATCTCGAACGCAATCAATGAAGGATCAACAATAACCGAGAATACCATCAACAAGGTAAACTCCAAATGATCAACAAAGGACCAACCATAACCGAGAATACCATCAACAAGGTAAACTCCAAATGATCAACAATAATGGATCTCAATAAATAACTCTGACTGTCGAACATACCCCTCGGGCGTATGAACAACCAGTCACAAACCGTCGAACATACCCAACTATAAATGGAGGATGAACGACCAAACAATATGGCTCAAAGATGGAAGTCATAGTACGCCCGATCCGGAAATGTGTCCGTGCACAAGCCACCCCGGGTATTGATCACATATACGTGTGGTCTTGTACCTAATTAGCCTCACGAACTACGTCTCGTGTACACGGTTCAATGTGGAAATATCAACATATAACCATCATGTGCCCGGCTAAAAATCCTACACAATAACCAATCGGCACACAGATATGACTCAAGATATGTCACGATGCAACATGACAACGAAACTCAAAGAAACACATATCCAATAAGGATAAAAAGACTCACCGAAGTGAACAACAACAGACTGACAATGAGAAGTCGACACGACTAATCAATATCCAAAACATCAATCCTGGGATCATCATCCCTAAATGAATGACCAACATGATCTACGATCTTAATACAACAGTCCTGGGATCAACATCCCGTAACGAATAACCGATACGAAACTCATTTCATGAAACCTCAACATATACAACAACTCAACATACTAATTATCCACATGACTGAACAAATACTTAGATTACCTCAAAGCCGAGGACCATATCCATCAACATCCCCCAATGAGACGATCAACACAACCATTAATACCAACAATAGTCCTGGGATCAACATCCCTCAACGAACAACCAGTACGAATCTCAATATACAAAGCCTCAACATACAACATATACAACAACTCAACGTAATAATTATCTCATAACTGAACAATTCATAAATTACCTCAAAACCGACGAAAATATCCTTTCCACGAATAACATCCCTGAACGAATACACAGTTATACAAATAATCTCAAATAAGGTACCATCCATTCAATACCAATAAACCTTTATCCCGATACTATCCTCGATATCCGATATTCTATACCCTTGACCAAAGATAACTCACGTATTCCCTGAACACAATTAAATCATATACCTTATGATTTATTACAACCAGAGTACGATATACAAACTATTATCCCGACAATTTACATTTCTAACAACATTGCTATACGAATTATAAATGAAATGAAAATGAAACCATTCATCAAATATTATAAACTGAACAAGTATAAACTTGCCTCGATACCGATACGACGAAGCCGTTACCAAAATCCATTGCCTTTGTCTACGAGCTCCTCAGCCCCGACCAAAAGCAATCTACGAACTCTTTAGCCTCAACCGCAACTCAACGGTCATAATCCACGATCAAAACATATCAACCTATTGCAATAACCGATTAACACACATTCGATAAAAATCAATAACCGACATACTCAACCAACAAACTCAACGGTTCAACGAAACCTCGATCATATACATAATACCAAATAATCCAACTCAACAAATACAAACCCATATCCACGATACAATCCGTAACTCGATGATCACAAATAACAATCAATAACCGATCAACAACGGTTCTACAATATCCCGATTAAACACATATCCAAACAACCCGAACCAATCAAACACGAATTCAAAACCACAATACGATTCCAAAATCCGAAGATCATATCAATAATCAATTTAAGCCAACAAGGGTCTAACATTACCGATTCCAAATTCAATCTTAAATACGGATACAAGTTTCCTCCTTGTAAATTCATAATATAAACCAATTACCGGTTATCATCATCAATCCGGACAATCCGATCAATTCAACATTATAGATAACCATATTCCAAAGGTTTCAAATAATTTCATTATCCGAATTGAACACTTGTTAAATACCTATGAATTCTCAAACTCAAAAGTGAATCATAACCTTATCAAATCCGGAATCATATTCGTATTCCTATACGAATATTGTACCAAGACACATAACTTAGTTTTAGATATAAATATTCCATATTCATATCTAAAACACCAACACCTCTTAAACATGTTCAACAATTCATATAATCCAAGAGTTCCTTAAGAACACAACTAATTCCGAAATCATATTCAAAATCTCCAATACGACATAATCCGATGTGTTCTAACATCTAAACAATCCTTATTCACAATTCAAGGTGTATATAATCATGTTCTTCAACATATATACTTCTCATAACATCATGAATCGCAACAAACCACCAAGAAAATCGAGAATACCACGATTCCATAATCATAACAACATAATCGAATCATTTGATCACCAATTCATTATCTTCCCTTAACAAAATTCTCGTAAATACCAAGAATCATCACAACAATATCAATTCAACCATCATTCATACGAAAACGTGTAGAATTTTGCAAGTTCTACTCATTGAGACATTTCATCGAACACTTTGAAGGCATAGTCTAATTCAATCGATTATTCAAAGAAATACTCGAATTCGTTCCACAAAACTTCAAGAATAATGAATGATTATGAGTTTACAATCAAGTTCAATCAACAATCTGAATCGAAACGAAGCAAATCGGCCAAAACGCCAAGAAACCTCAAGAACATCCAAAAACCAAAAGTTTAGGTGTTCTTACCTTCGATCCGGGTGGAAGATGATGTTAATCCATGATTAAAACTTCCAAACATGTTGCTCTTTGATGTTCTTACTTGAATCCATCCATTTTTGCTGAAGGAATCGCAAAAAAACGAAGAAAAAATGAAAATGCGAAGTGACCGGTCCTGTGCCTTATATAGCCGAGACTGCCGCACGTTAAATGCGTAATCGGCGGGTCCTTACGTACGTATCCGTCCGAGGCCTACCCCATCGCCAGTTCGTTCGGCACCCTTGCGTACGTATCGGCGGTGGCTTACGACGTAATCGGCCCTTACGGCCGTAGAATCGCCACCGCCTTACGTCGTAATCGGCGATCTAGCCATCCCTGCGAGTCACTGCCGACCGTGATCGGCCATCCATGCGAGTCACTGCCGACCATGCTCGGCCACTACAGGTCCTCTCGGCCACGACTTGGCCAGCTGCCCCGTAACGTACGTAACACTTATTCCGTTGCATACGTAATACGTACGTTGACTTGCTACAGTATTATACTCGTATTACGTACGTAATACACCCTGTATAACGTACGTAACTCCATCCGTTGACTCACATGTCCGAATCTGCGCCGAAAGCTGCCGACACCGGGCCCAACTGTCCGATTCCTCTTGTTACGTACGTAATACCTTATGCATAACGTACGTAAAGCGTATAATTTAGCGTACGTTATCTCAACATCTTAACGTACGTTAAGGGCTCTATACTTAGACAAAAATTCAACTGTTCCTGTCCGACGTCTCGACGTACAAAATACAAATATACAACATACTGAATACATATACTAAATCCAAAAATATTCTCATACGGTATACCTGATATCCAAATCAGTTCAACCTGATACAACATATCCTGAATATATCTGTCAATCAAAAACGATAATCACACCAGTATAACTATCTCGGTTCTCAATTTATTTTATCCATACTGTATAGATACCAAACTATACAGTATACTCAGATAAAATAACGCGAAAAATTTATACTGAAAATCCGGGTACTACATACACACCTACGACCCAAATAGAGGTGCCCAACCACGGGTCCGGGTCCGGGTCCGGGTCGGACCCGCCGGGTCGCCGGGTCGGCAGGACAGGACCCGGACCCCACCCGTACATATGAAATGTACGGGTTGGCGGGTCGACGGGTCGGCCATGGGTCCGGGTCCGGGTCCGACCACGGTCACAGTCGACCTGCCTATATTTTTTTTTAAAAAATGTATATAAAACTTTTATTTGTTATCATTTTATACACGACAAATAACTATAAGTGAAAAAAGAAATCATTTGAAAAAATTAGCTTGTATTTAATTTTAAGTTTTTACTTAAAATTAAATTGCCTACGTATCCCCATGAGGAATCAAAGCTCCACGTAGTTCTTTTACTTGAGAAGAGTTAAAAAAATGGGCTTGTATTTAATTTTAAGTTTTCACTTAAAATTAAATTGCCCACGTATCCTCGTGAGGAATCAAAGCCCTACGTAGTTCTTTACTTACCTGACTTACCTTACTTACCTTTAGTCGAAGTCGATGTCGTAAATCGTCTTGATCATCGGTTTGACTCATTTGACTAGACTCTCCTTCGGTAGTGCCTTCTTGATAGGCATCTTGGTCCGCTAATAGGTCATCCCATTTATTTTCTTGATCTCGTAACTCGGCTTTTGTTGCGTCTTTAAGTATCATTTGAGCCTCGAGATTTTTTGGCATCATTCGGGATCTCCGCTCGTCCAACATATAGCCTCCTTCACTAAAAGCACTCTCAACGGGGGTGTGGATGCGGGCCGCAAGAATTTCTTGTGCCATAATGGAAAGTATGGGAAATTCGGTTCCCCTTCTTTTCCACCAATCCAACAGATCAAAGGTACTGCATTGTCATCCTCGGCACAAAACTAGTTGCATAATATCTACTAAGGTCATTTCTTTGACCGACGTTACTACCACCCCTATTTCTTGCTATATTATAGAGTTGTTGTTGAAATGGGTTAGTGGGAGTTCTGTCAATTCCATGTTAAATGTATTTGTAGTCTTAGTTCTTGTTTTTGAGTTTGAATCTTATCACCATATTTAGAAGAATATTGAAAAACAGCTTTCTAAACTATTTTTCAAATCAATTTTTACTTGTTCAACGTCAGGAATATTTTCAAATAAAGTTTGACTTTCAACACTATCCTCAATATTAGGAAAACCCAAATTTTTAATAATATTATAATATATTTCAAGTAATTGTTCTACTTGAGCTAAATTTAAATCGGGAGATAAAACAAAGACTAATCAAGAAAACATCATGAATACGATTAAAGTATTTTAGCCATTTTAAACACATATTGTAAATAGCATTCGATAATCTTTCGGATTTACTACAAGCATCCATTTCAGATACAATAAAACAACAATGAAATAAAACTTTAGGAGACGTGGGATAATAACAACCACTTAAATCTTTAGTTGCATTTTCAAAAACCCTTAATAGTTTTATTAAATCTTTAGTTTCATCCTAATACGTTGGCAATAAATAAAATCCTTCTACGTGAAAATACGTATCAAAAAATTCACACAATAATTCTTTATATTCATTAGTTGAATTTAACATCTCATAAGTTGAGTTCCATCTATGTTTGACGTCTGGAGTAAAAAATTTGGGTTGAATTTGTTTTGACTTTAAAAATTTTACCCATTGTCTAGCTAACTTAGTGCGATTATGTAAAAACAAGACACATTTTCTAATTGGTTCTATTGCCCCATCTACAAATTTTAATGCATCTTGTACACATAAATTTAGAATATGACATATACATCTAGTATGAAATAATCGACCCGCTAAAACAGGATTGCAAGCTTGTATTAATGCTGGTACACTTGCAGTATTAGAACTAGCATTATCAAAACCAATTGTGAAAATTTTATCTTTTAAGCAATAAAAAGTTAAAATTTTAATAATTTCTCTAGCTATATTATCTGCACTATGTGTACAATTAAATTTTTTAAACGCAAGTAATCTTTTGTTTAAGTTCCAATTTTCATCAATCCAGTGTATAGTTATTCCCATATAATCATTTTTTTGTTTAAAATCTGCCCAAGTATCTGTGACTAAAGAAACTCTATGATTTATAGATCTAAAATAAGCTCGTAGTGCAAGTTTATGTTGTTTGGCTAAGTATACTACTTGTCTAGTCATTGTGGTACGTGGAATTCTTTTAATAGCAGGATTATAGGCATTTTGCATCCTGTATTCCCAACCCGTACTATCCGCAAAATTAAAAGGTAAAGATTCTTGTGCACATAATTTTGCCATTTGTTCTCTAGCAATTTTTTCATTATATTTATAAAGTTGAGATTCAGACATACCTTGATTGCCGTCTGGCCCGGCTCCAGTAGAAGGTTGGAAGTTGAGTTGACTTTGTGACTTTTGTTCTCCGTGGACCGAGGCATGGTTATTCTCAAAATGCCTTTTAAAATTTCCATATCCATCCCCGGCTTTATACGGATACTCTTTCGAGCAGTAGTTGCAAGATACCTTAATCGAACCATCCGGCATTTTTTCCTTCTTAAAGTGTTTTGAAAAAAGTACGGATACCGGTCTCCTTTCTGCAACAGGGGCAGGCTTGTTTCTTGCTTTAGTTTTCTTGCTTCCTCTGCATTTCACATTTTCTTCCTCCTCGGACGATAACTCTTCAACATAAGGAGGTTCTTCTTCAGCTTGGCTTGCCGCAGGACGCTTCGACTTTGATTTTTGCGTCGGAGTTGGTACGCCATGAAGAGTGCGCTTGAATGTTGCATATGTTTGATTTAACATAGCTTCATCGATTTCATGGTCCATTTCTTCGTCGATGTTTTGCAGTTGTTGACGATTCGGGACACGTCGAAATCCCCGGAGATCAACTTCTTCTTCACTGGTAGTTGTTGTACTACCGTAATAGATATTTTCATGTGTAGCATCATATTCAGGTTCTTGACTTTCATTTTCAAAACTGGGTGGAGTTTGGTTTTGGGGCTCCCGAATAATTATTCCAGATGGTTTCTTCGATTTGCCCCAAAGACCCATTCGCTCGAACTTGGACATTTTGGATTTTTTGGGAGATGTAGCAATACCCTTTCCCTTTTCAGAACTCGACATAATGATAAAATGCGAAAAAAAAGAGAGAGATTAAGTAGTATAGCAATTAACAATGAGAGTTTGAGAGATAGATAGTATTGAAGGTGTGGAAAAATTGTGTTGGGGAGGGGGGTATTTATAGATAGGAATTGTTTTTTAAAAATCGGACTAGCCGTTAGACTCACGTGTCCAACGGCCATTTTTGAATTTTTTTTTGTTTTTTTATTTCTCAGGGTCGACGGCCTGGACCGTGGTCGACGGGTTGGGAGAAGCTCGACCCGGACCCCACCCGTGTATACCATGGGTTCGGGTCGGCGGGTCGCACGGGTCGGCCGGGTCCGGGTCTTGCACGGGTCAGCCGGGTCCGGGTCGGTGGGTCGACCCGGCGGGTTGGGTCGTTTTGGGCACCTCTAGACCCATACTCAGCAGACCACCTCTCACATTGCTCCCAGCAGGCCCAGCCCGGTGAACCTCATCCTTCATCGCATGACTACCCGTTTGCGAAATGGAATTATTCGGCCCAATCCAAAATACTCTTCCAATTTGAACACAGAAACCACGGTCTCTATCTCTCCCCTACCTAAAAATCCCGTGCATGCTCTCCGTGACTCAAATTGGAAAAGTGCCATGATGGATGAATATAATGCTCTAATTGAAAATAAGACTTGGGAGTTAGTTCCACGACCTGCTGATGTTAATGTTATTCGGTCCATGTGGGTTTTTCGTCACACAAAGAAATCTAACGGTTCTTTTGAGAGGCATAAAGCCCGTCTTGTAGGTGACGGCAGGTCTCAACAAAAAGGGGTTGATTGTGAAGAAACTTTTAGTCCAGTTGTCAAGCCGGCATCTATTCGCACTGTTCTCAGTATTGCATTATCTCACTCTTGGCCCATACATCATTTGGATGTAAAGAATGCATTTCTTCATGGTAATCTCAATAAAACTGTCTATATGCATCAACCTTTGGGGTTCAAGGACCCGAATTTTCCCAATCACGTCTGTCTACTAAAGAAGTCTCTTTATGGTCTGAAACAAGCCCCCCGGGCTTGGTACCAGTGGTTTGCAGACTTTGTGGCCTCCATTGGCTTCTCCCACAGCACAGTTGATCATTCATTATTCATATACTGCCGAGGTACAGACATTGCTTACATTCTTCTTTATGTCGACGACATTATTCTTACGGCTTCTTCTGACTCTCTCCGTAATATTATGGCACTTTTGGGTGCTGAATTTGCTATGAAGGATCTTGGTCCTCTTAGTTATTTCTTGGGCATTGCTGTTACTCGTGATGAAAGTGGTCTATTCTTATCTCAAAAATAGTATGCTGAAGAGATTCCCGTACGAGCAGGTATGTCACATTGTAGCCCGTCACCCACACCTGTTGACACAAAACTGAAGCTTAGTGCTTCGAAAGATGTTCCATTTGATGATCCGACCAAGTACCGCCAACTAGCTGGGGCTCTCCAGTACCTCACATTCACTCGGCCAGATATATCTTATGCAGTTCAACAGGCGTGTCTTCATATGCATGACCCCCGTATTGAGCATATGACTGCTCTTAAGCGCATTTTGGGCTATGTTCAAGGTTCTATTGATTTTGGTTTGCATCTCTATAAGTCCAATGTTAGTAGCTTAATTTCATATACAGATGCAGATTGGGGTGGTTGCCCGGACACTAGGCGATCCACCTCTGGTTACTGTGTTCTCCTTGGTGACAACTTAATATCTTGGTCTTCGAAACGTCATCCAACCCTATCCCGCTCCAGTGCCGAGGCCGAGTACCGGGGTGTGGCTAACGTTGTTTTAGAATCTTGCTAGATCAGGAATCTTCTTCTAGAGCTCCATTTCCCAATCCAGAAAGCGACGCTTGTTTATTGTGACAATGTGAGTGCGATATACTTATCAGGTAATCCAGTTCAGCATTAGCGCACTAAACACATTGAGATGGACATTCACTTTGTTCGGGAAAAGGTTGCCCGTGGCGAAGTGCGAGCTCTTCATGTCCCAACCCGATATCAGATTACAGACATTTTTACGAAAGGGCTTCCGTGCGTTCTTTTTGATGATTTTCGGGACAGTCTAAGCGTCCGCAAACCTCCCGCTTCGACTGCGGGGGTGTGATAGAATAGGAATTGAATTCCAACACTATGCGTACAGATACAGCAAAGTAAGTATATATATAAATTTAATAAGTTATCTTTTCCAAGTATATAATGTTCTGTGTATGCAAATAAATATTAAGCAGTAAGCAATAACAAATAGAAGATTTATAGTGGTTCGTATATAACTTTTTCTACTTTCACTCTGCTCCACACTTGAGGTTTTCACTAGAATGTAAGGAAGTACGTATCAGTATCTTGAATACAATACATTCCATATCCTCCCGACACAGGTTGGTATATAATTGTATGATGTTGTCACACCCTTCCATACGAGTTGGCGTTCGACTGGATTGTAGTCGATATTCTCCCATACTTCCAAAAGCTAACACCCTATCACACAGGTTGGTGTTCAGCTAATTATTTCAACCTAGACAAGATTGAAATCCTCAATGATGGATGTTGTAAATATGGTTTGAAGAACAATAGTCTATCTCTTCAGCTCAGATTCATTTGAGATGTTGTTCTATGTTGAAGAATGAAGACACTTAGATATTTTTTCATTGAAACCATCTTGAATATTTGGTCAGTATGCTTGGAATCGTTGGTCTTTCGGTCCTTCTCATTTGGCTATTTATAGATGTTAGAACGCAGTCGTAGTTGTTGCTGGTCGGTGAGTTTGATATTTCTTATTGGCGGCTTGTAGGGCTGGGCACGGTCCGGGATTGGGTCGATCCCGGTCCTGGTCCCCATTGGTATAAACGATCTGGGACCGGTCCGGGACAAGGGTGTTTTCCATTTGGTCACGGTAATTTCGGGATCGGAACGGTTTCGGGACGGTCTGGGACAAAACGGGGCATTTTCTGGTAAATATAAATAATAAAAAATATATTTAAAAATTAATTTTGTATTTTTGGACATTTATTTCAGAATTTATAATCAAAACTTTACAAATCTAGCATTATTTATCAATAATTTTGTATGTTTGGACATATTTGGCTAATTATTTTATGGGATAAGACTTAATTTATAATTAAAATTTCACAAATCTAATATTTGTTGGAAATTTCTGTGTTACAAACTTGCTGGGCGAAAATTGAATTACAGCTGAAACTACAATTACAACTCGAAAACTGAAAATACAGGACTCGAGGCGGAATTAAAAAAAATACAATGAAAAATAAAATTGAATTTACACTAACCAAAAACAAATTAGAAATACAAGAAGATAATCGAAACAACAAAAAACAATAAACGAAACCAGACTGAGGTAGAAGTCGCCCGAAGATGCCTTCTACCCGCAAGACGAGAAACGCCCCGGTAGTGTTCATGGATTGGCGGCTCGTCCCCAAAGGTCAACGACTTTACGTCTCTACAGTAGCAACACCGCAAACTAGAGAGCTCCGACGAACTGGAAGAGGTGAGGACAAAGCTCCGACTTATGATATGCAGAGAATGCTGAAAACTGTTTGATTATACTGAGTTCGAAAATTGCATATACAGAAGCAAATATATGCATGCCTATTTATAGGCCATTCACACCTGTGGGGGGTTTAAACACAGCCCTTATGGCTGTCATAAAGCAAGCATTCATGCCTGCATTGAACACAGAGTTACACAATTCAAGGCAGTGGTTACTGCCCGTTTTGAATTTGAACAGGCAGCCTTAACACCTCCTCATAACACCTGGGAGGTTACTGCCCGTTTTTGGCTGAGTTTGAACAGTCCGGATGCACCTGGACTATAATCAGCTCCTTAACCATTTGACGGATGTACATGGACATCCTTATGTGCACATACGAGCCCAACTACGTTGTTGAGATTGTCCAAAAAAATCTTTAAGCTAGCCCAAGGCCTAGCTCACGGCCAAGCCCACGAACAGGCCCAAAGACCAGCCCAAAGACCAATTGCCAAGATCCAAGATCCAAGATCCAAGTCCAAAAACAAGGCCAAGACCAAGGTCCAAGGTCCACGGTCCACGGCACGCGGCTCGCGTGCCGCGGCCGCGGCCGAGGCCGAGGCGAGGCGGGCGGGCGGAGGCGCGCGCGTGTGCGCGCGTGTGGGCTTTAAGCCCATACACATGTGCCATTAATTATTACATGCATAAAGGTAACTCCTTATATACTAGAATAATGATGGTTCATTATTCAATGTGGGATTCCATCCCTTATTAATTCACAATTAAGTGACAAACTTTAGTTCACTATTTCTCACTCACCGGGAATCGGTTAAGAGAAAGTGAATATACCACAATCATCTACTCGGAACGTAGATCGATCCTATGATATTTAATTTTACAAAATAAAATTAAATCATTAACGATTCCAACAATCCCCCACATGAGTGAAAATAGCCCAAATGCAATATGCAGACTCAAGCTCAGTTCTCAAGAGGCGTTAAAGTATAAAGATAGGTAGTTCGTGACTTTGAACCTTCCATAGTTAACATCATTGGGTACACAGGCGGATTAGTGGCTTGATGCTTTGAACTATTCCCCCACGGCATGCACCGAGACAATGGTGCTAACACTTGAACACCTCAACCTCATCCGTTCTCACATTTTGTGTCCTTTCCGGGCCTTGGACACCCCTTTGGATTCATAAGTGTATTTCATGAAGCGGACCCCAGTTCTCACTTATATAGGTGATTCTTTACCGAGTATCTTGCCATACTCAACCTCCTCGAGGTCTTTAGGAATCATTAAAAGTCATAGACTTAACCTCACCACTAGGCAAGCTTTCAACACTCAATTGCTCTATACGGAATAAACTTAGATGAGTGTTTCACATGAACTCTCATAGCTTAGTTATCCCATTGAACCAAGTTCTTGGGATCTCCAGTCATCTTGGTTGGGTTACCACTATGAAAATTCTCAATTTGTGAATTTTAAACCCATTCTCTCTAGAAATTTATTCATTTGATCACGGTTTAACCCTTTGGTTAGCGGATCCGCTAGATTATCCAATGACCTCACATAGTCAATAGAGATAACCCCACTTTTGATCAAATGTCTCACGGTATTATGGCGTCGACGAATATATCGAGACTTTCCATTATACACGTTACTTCTCACCCTACCAATAGCAACTTGGCTATCACAGTGAATCATCACTGCAGGCACTGGCTTGGACCAACATGGAATATCTTCTAGAAAGTTTCTGAGCCATTCGGATTCTTCACCAGCTTTGTCCAATGCTATGAATTCCGATTCCATGGTGGATCGGGCTATACACGTTTTTTTCGCGGACTTTCACAAGATAGTTCCACCCCCAATGATAAACACGTAACCACTTGTAGAAAATAAAATTTTCGTATCAGATATTCAATTCGCATCGCAGTACCCTTCAAGTACCAGGGGGTATCTCGAATAGTGTAGCCCAAGGTTTTGAGTATACTTTAAGTACCTCAAAACTCTAACGGGAGCTTTCCAATGCTCTTTGCTTGGATTGCTCATGTAATGCCTCAATTTGTTTACAGCGCAAGCTAAATCGGGTCGAGTGCAATTTGTAAGATACATTAAACACCCAATGACTCTTGTATATTCTTCTTGTGCAACGGGGTCCCCTCGATTTTTGCTCAAGTGATCATTTAAATCTATTGGGGTCTTAGCCGGCAAGCTATCAAAAGCATTAAACTTCTTGAGAACTTTCTCGGCATAGTGAGATTGTGTCAAGATGATTCCATCTGATTTTCTCAAAATTTTCATTCCAAGAATCACATCGGCTAACCCCATGTCTTTCATGTCAAAATTTCTTTTTAACATGTTCTTAGTATCGTTAATCACTTGTATATTGTTACCCATGATTAACATGTCATCTATATAAAGGCACACAATAACATAACCGTTATTAGTGTTCTTAATATAAACACATTTATCACACTCGTTTATTTTAAAACGATTTGATAACATTACATTATCAAATTTCAAGTGCCACTGTAGTGGAGCTTGTTTCAATCCATATAGAGACTTAACCAGTTTGCATACCTTTTTCACTTGTCCAGGTACTACAAACCCTTCAGGTTGTTCCATATAGATCTCTTCATCCAGATCACCATTCAGAAAAGCAGTCTTAACATCCATTTGATGAATCTCAAGATCGTGCAAAGCAGCAATTGCGAGAAGCACTCGAATAGATGTAATTCTCGTTACAGGTGAATAGGTATTGAAAAAATCGTACCATTCCTTCTGTTTGAAACCTTTGACTACTAAACGAGATTTATACTTGTCAATTGACCCATCAGCCTTGTACTTTATTTTAAGGATCCATTTGCATCCTAAGGGCTTACAACCTTCAAGTAAATCAACCAAAACCAAAGTTTGGTTTTGTAAAATTGAGTCAATTTCACTCTGAACAGCTTCTTTCCAGAGCAACCCGTCTGGTCTGGCATAAGCTACTTTGATCGACGTTGGTTTTTCATCCAACATGAATGCTTTGTAGTGAGGTCCAAATGTCTTTGGTGTCCTAACCCTACTACCACGTCTCGGTTCTACATCTTCCAGATTAGATCTCGATCGCTTACGTGACTTTGGATCTACATCCACAAGTTTTGAACTTGTTCCTTCATCTTCAAATCTATTGCTAGAATTGTTCTCAACTTTATCATTATCCTTACAAGGATATATGTTTTCAAAGAATACAGCATTCCTTGATTCAATTGTTGTTCCCACAGTCATTTCAGGAACTTGACTTGTGGATAACAAACCGATAGGCACTACTGTTCAGTTCATACCTAATAAAGATACAATCGACCGTCTTAGAGATATTTGTATGAAGGTTTTCTACCTTTCCACAACTCATAAGGGGTAATATCCTTACCTTTGTGTGTAATCTTGTTCAATATGTAGTTGGCTGTCAAGACAGCTCCCCCCACATATTCTGGGGCAACCCTGCACTAATCACTAAGGCATTCATCATATCTTTAAGTGTTCGATTCTTACGTTCAGCAACGCCATTAGATTGTGGTGCATATGGAGCTGTTGTTTGATGAATTATACTGCTTTCGTTGCATAATTCCTCAAACGGGGCTACATATTCGCCACCTCTATCGCTTCGAACCATCTTGATACGGCTGTCTAATTGATTTTCGGCTTCATTCTTGAAGTTCTGAAAAGCTTCAATAGCCTCATCTTTACTTCTCAAAAGATAAAGGTAACAATATCTTGTGCAGTCATCGATAAAAGTGATAAAATACTTCTTACCACCTTTAGTATGCACAAACTTTAAATCACACACATCTGTGTGAATTAATTCAAGGGGTTGTGTGTTTCGTTTTACCGAATGAAACGGAAGTTTAGTCATTTTTGCTTCAACACAAATCTCACATTTGTTTTGAGTATTGACTTCATTTAATTTTAGTAAATCTAATTTTACTAATCTTTTTATAGTATTTAGATTCACATGACCTAATCTACAATGCCATAAATCAGAACACTCAGTCAAGTAAGAGGAAGCAGTAGCATTTTTATTAGCATTACTGGACTTGGTTACATGGCGTTTAGCCAAAGCATTAAGTTTAAAAAGTCCCTCCGTGAGGTAACCCTTACCAAGAATCCTATCAAACTTTTTTATGATAATACTATCTGACTCAAACACTAGTTTAAACCCCTTTTTAACTAGTATAGAGCCTGGGATCAAATTCTTCCTCATATCCATAACATGAAGCACATTCTTCAAGGTGAGTATCCGTCCGGATGTAAGTTTAAGGTCCACTTATCTAACTCCGATAATTTCAGATGAAGCTGGATTCCCCATGTTGAGCTTCCTCCCCTCAACAGCTTGATAGTTCTTAAACTGGTTCCTATCGGCACCAACGTGGGCGATCGCACCAGTGTCGACATACCAACCACCTTGGTTATCAACGTGGTTGACTTCTTCGGTGACCACAGCAGCAAGGTCATCCTCTTTCCATTCGCCGTTAGACTCGGGGATGTTGGCAATGTGTTTCTTCTTCTTGTTGGCTTTCGGCTTCCGGCAGTCCTACGCCGCGTGCCCATGTTTACCACAGTTGAAGCAATCGCCATCAAACTTCTTGACTGGTTGCTTCCCTTTTCTCTTGTTTTGGACACTTGGGTGAGCTCTTTTATTGGAGGGACCGCCATGCTCCAACAAATTGGCCTTAGCATCTATCAGGACTTTTGGTTTGTGGTCATTTTTGCGCACGTCTGACTCGATGCACAGTTTCAAATCAAGTCTTCAAGAGTCATCTCCTTTCTTTTGTGTTTGAGATAGCTCTTGAAGTCTTTCCAACTGGGGGGCAACTTCTCGATCACAATTGCAACAGTGAAAGCGTCCGGCAGGACCATTCCTTCGGCATTGACATCATGAATGATGAGTTGGAACTCTTGCACTTGTTCCATGATTGGCCTTGAGTCAACCATCTTGTAATCTTGTAATCTACAAACTTCTTTGTACCTGCGTTATCAATACGGTACTTCTTTTCAAGTGCTTCCCACATCTCTTTTGATGTGTTTACAACAGAATAAACATTGTACAAACTATCTTCTAAGGAGTTCAGAATAAAGTTTTTACAAAGATAGTCTCCATTGTGCCAATTATCATAGGCGGCTCGGACTCTGAAACTAGTCTCTTGAGCACTTGGCGTCGGTGGCGCATCTTCCTTAAGGAAGTTCGCAAAACCCAATGTTGTCAAATAGAACAACATCTTCTGTTGCCACCTTTTAAAGTCGGCTCCACCAAACTTTGGCGGCTTCTCGGCGGCAGACATCATCCTTGGCCCCAAGGTTGTTCCAAAAAAGAAACCACTCGTGTTGAACCCGTAGGCTCCAACACTAGATCCTAACATGGATCCAACGGTACCACTAAAAGTGGAACCTACGGTGCCACTCGAGGTGGATCCACCGGTATTCAGCAATGGGTTCGAAAACACCCATGGAGTTGTTGATGAGGTAGTTGAGCTCATCATGCTGGACATGGTTGCGGCAATGGTGTTTGCCACGTTCGAAGCGGAAGTCGCAGAGGCAAAGACAGCGGTGGTGTTGGAGTCGGTTGAAGCAGCGGTCGTCATCTCCAGTTGTAGGATTCAGCAAGAAATTTCTCGTCTTGCGTTTGTTGGAAATTTCCGTGTTACAAACTTGCTGGGCGAAAATTAAATTACAACTGAAAACTACAATTACAACTCGAAAACTAAAAATACAGGACTCGAGGCGGAATTAAAAAAAATACAATGAAAAATGAAATTGAATCTGCACTAACCAAAAACAAATTAGAAAAAGACTTAGTTTTGCTATTCAAAAAGGGCTAGCGGCGCAGCTTGTTGCCCGCTTGCCTGTCGTTTCAGTGTAAAATGTCCAGCTGATTATTTTTAATATATTTAGGATTTTTTAAAAAAAAATTAGAAATACAAGAAGATAATCGAAACAACAAAAAACAATAAATGAAACCAGACTGAGGTAGAAGTCGCTCGAAGATGCCTTCTGCCCGCAAGACGAGAAACGCCCCTGTAGTGTTCACGGATTGGCGGCTCGTCCCCAAAGGTCAACGATTTTACGTCTCTACAGTAGCAACACCGCAAACTGGAGAGCTCCGACGAACTGGAAGAGGTGAGGACAAAGCTCCGACTTATGATATGCAGAGAATGCTGAAAACTGTTTGATTATACTGAGTTCGAAAATTGCATGTACAGAAGCAAATGTATGCATGCCTATTTATAGGTCATTCACACCTGCAGGGGGTTTAAACACAGCCCTTATGGCTGTCATAAAGCAGGCATTCATGCCTGCATTGAACACAGGAGTTACACAATTCAAGGCAATGGTTACTGCGCGTTTTGAATTTGAACAGGCAGCGTTTTGAATTTGAACAGGCAGCCTTAACACCTCCTCATAACAACTGGGAGGTTATTGCCCGTTTTTGGCTGAGTTTGAACAGTCCGGATGCACCTGGACTATAATCAGCTCCTTAACCATTTGACGGATGTACCTGTACATGCTTATGTGCACATACGAGCCCAACTACGTTGTTGAATTTGTCCAAAAAGTTCTTTAAGGTAGCCCAAGGCCTAGCTCACGGCCAAGCCCACGAACAGGCCCAAAGGCCAAGGTCCATGGCACGCGGCTCGCGGCCGAGGCGAGGCGGGCGGGCGGCGGCGCGCGCGTGTGCGCGCGTGTGGGCTTTAAGCCCATACACATGTGCCATTAATTATTACATGCATAAAGGTAACTCCTTATATACTAGAATAATGATGGTTCATTATTCAATGTGGGATTCCATCCCTTATTAATTCACAATTAAGTGACAAACTTTAATTCACTATTTCTCACTCACCGGGAATCGATTTAGAGAAAATGAACATACTACGATCATCTACTCGGAACGTAGATCGATCCTATGATATTTAATTTTACAAAATAAAATGAAATCATTAACGATTTCAACAATATTAACTTAAGAAATCACATTTCGGGACAAACGGGACAGGACGGGACAAAAATCACTTGTCTCGGTCTTGTCCCATTTTCGATCTATCCGGGATAAAATTTGTCTATCCCAAATAGTTCGGGACACTTTTGAGACGGAACCGAGATCGATGCCCACCCCTAGCGACTTGTAAATTGAATTAAAGTTGTACCATTTGTCTCTCCGCTCTTCTGCATCAAATGCCGTCTTTCTTTTGTTGTCAATAAATGCTTTTTAATATCCCAATTTGTGGCTTCATTAATGTCTAACAATATGCGGAAACTATTTTTATTTCCACATTTACTTACAAATAACAAAAGGGACTTTGGCCTAGAGGTATTAGGAGTTGATATGGATAAATGTCATTGAAGACAAGAGTTGTAAATTTAGGGGTAGGCTTTGGTGCGTATGGAAGCCGTTCTAAAGAAAAAAAAAACTTAAAAATAAATTTTTAAGACCAAACAGCTCTTAGCTATATCCATTACTATATTTTTGTACGAAGTGTCTACAGTTTAAACGTTATACTTTTTTTATACTGAGGTTCCAAGTTTACACTTGATTAGTATTCGGGACAATAGTCCCGGTTCCACAAAACTGCTATCAGTTAGATCGCGAGATGTGTATCTGACTCTCAGGTTCTTAAATATCCTCAACTACCGTGCATAAGAAGTCGTCCCCCAAGTGATTGCTCCATGCTGGACCCACTCAAATCCAACTGCAGGGTCCCACCGAGATTTGGCCTCCCATACTGCAGCTTGAAGCCCTCAAACATTTAATTATTTCACCAGCGTACCCCGGAGGGCTAGGGTATCTTCTTAATCATAGACTAAAGTGTCATAAACCATTCACTACAACAAAAAAGGTCTTTAACAACGTTTTTTAAACGTTGTAATTAGCGTTTGACAATGTTTTTTTAAACGTTGTATTATCCGACGTTGTCTTAGGTCTATCTTTATGACAACGTTCTCTAAACGTTGCGGATACGTTGTTGTAATAGCGATCCCGTTTTTTGTTAAAAACCTTTAACAACGTTTAGCAAACGTTGTTACTAACTTCAACAACGTTTTCGTAAACGTTGTCCTTGTTTATTGACAACGTTCTGAAAAGGTTGTTAATAAGTTCCACAACGTTTAAAAAAACATTGTCTTTGAGTAGTAACAACGTTTATGTAAAACGTTGTTATTTTTCTAAAAAAAAAATTCCACTTAGACAACGTTTAATGAAACGTTGTCTTTGAGTATTCACAACGTTTATGTAAAACGTTGTATAAAGTTATTTTTCTAAAAAAAATATGCACCCCCAAATTCACCTATTGCACCTACTACAATTTTTTATTTTTTTTCTCCTATTTGCTTCACCAATAGATTTCAAAGCAAAACAAAATTGTAACAATTAGTTTACCAACACCAGTAAAAAAATTGATGTAACAATTAGTGTTTTCAATTGAACATTCGATCTGCTGTCCAACCCAAGTATTCGCCTCTAACCCACACAGTTAATTCCTAACCAATAACATCACGGAAAAAAAAAGAGATTTCTATGCGAATATTAGTTCAAGGTCGAATAATACAAATCAAAACAAGAAAATGAGGAACACTTGATCGAACTACAAAGTGTCTTTCCTTCTGCAGCATTGCCATAATGAGAGTTTGTAATGTGCCAAGTACTTCAAACGAGATCAGTATATCGCACAAAAGCAAACTCTCCAACTTCCTCTGCCTTTTCATAACAAGTGAACTGGGAAGAAAAATAGAGGAAATCAAAAATGGTAAATCAATTTATCACCATCATTATTTCTGAATAATTATAAAACAAAAAATTGAGGTTTTTGAGTATTTATAAGATCCCAAAGTTTTATTTTAAAAATTTTAGAAAAAGATCTTGATGCTTGATTATGTCTTAAATAGTTAAAATGCGAGGGGGTAACTGTGTAACTGGAATATTTTTACAAATGTAAGGGGAGTGTTTGAACTGTTCTATGCTTATGAGGGGATAGGAAGTGTTACAATAAACAAACCTCGTGGGTCATTTTTCGTAATTTAAAAAGAAAAAAAAACTGTTTCATGCCTAATAGTTTGATGCGCCTAAGTTTATATAAAAATTTGAAGAGCTAAGGCGAACAGCACCAACCGGCGACACGACAGCGGCAATGAAACGAGTTATCAGAAATCCAGCTCCGTAAGTTTCAGAGATATTGTCCCAATTGTCCTGTAATGAGCACAAACCAATCCTAGATCTGGTCAGTTCATTCTTATTTCCCAAATATTTTATATCCTAAATTTCCTTCAGCAATGACTACATATGGGCCTTCAGTGATACTTCTCAAAACATGTCCATCTAACAAAGCAAGTAAAAATGATTGAAAAAGAGTTAAATGGAACGCTATAAAAAATGACAGAGGCCTTGGAGTTAATCTAAACTCAAATAAAAAAATGACCAGAAAAGCTTTTAAAAGAAGAAAAGAATAGTACTGTATCAGCAGCCACAAGATTTAACCACACGCCTCCAGCTCGTGTGGAAATCAAAAAAATAAATGGTGTGCACTTATGAGATTCAGCAGTAGCAGTATTCATGATAGATTTTGGTCAAACTTGATTGCAAAGAAACGCTCCTCTGCTCGAATTGAACCATCAAGACGCTCATAAGTAAATTTCCTCATTTCTAAGAAGTCCTGCATGAATACACATACCACGGAAGACTTAGGGGGCTATGTGTCCAGATGGTAAAGAGGCTTGCACCAAATATGCAGAAGATAAGAACTGACCTGTAATATATCAAGTGTATGAGTCATTTGGGCAAACAATAGAACCCGATGCCCCGAGTCATGCGGCTTACAAGTAGCCGATCTAATATTAGAAGTTTACCACTAGCCTAATGAATTAAAAGATAAGGTATAAAAACGGTTCCATCATATGCTACCATAACTACAACGATAAATGTAACGGAAAATATTTAATAAGAGAGAAAAATGTAGGCACACAAAGATGTTCCTTTCAATGCAATAAATGATTATTTGTATTATTCGCTTATTTTGATTTTTGAATGATTTGTAAATGGTTAGACTCATTTTCGCCTAGAACCGCATCCATAAAATACAACTCAGTAAAACTAACAAAGAGTCCAACAACTGAACTGGTGCTCACCCTCCGATATGGTTCGGGCTCAATACTGCGAAAAGGTATGGGTGACTACATGCTTTCCAAGCTGAATTACTCGCACGAGATATGCGGTTAACCAAAGATAGGAATTGCATTAGGAATGCCGCTTTGTTAAGAAGTAAAATACAGGATAATGTGATGAAACAATAACCACAAAGCAATTAATTAAATATCCGCTTACAATATTCGCAAAGATTGAGTATTAGAAGCTCCGGAAGCAAGTGCAAGCGACTTAGGAAGTTCCTTCCTCAAGATTCGACACATAAACCTTCTTTTGCAGAGAGTCGATGTGCCATTCATCAAAAAGAAGTTAATTATTCACTAATGCATAATGGCATGCTTAACCAAAATTCATTAAAAAATTCGAGACTCAACTATAATACAAATAAAAAGATCCCCGAGCCTCAAAGCAAAATCCTGTTACAATAATCGGGTAATAACGAAATCACCTAATAACAAAAAGTAGCAACTAGACAAGAAACTAACACGCTTATTTCGGTAGCAATGTGGCAAAGAACTTAGGACTTCATAAGTTTAGATTTGGTCAATGCACCCAGACATATTTCAAGATCTTAAATTGTTCCTTCACTTTATCGGCATCTTGACACCTTTCGCAGAATGGGTACTAGAAGTATCACGTAAGAGCTCCATGTGGAAGTACTTCGCTCTACTCATTCTAACTTGAAATCACGTTTAGCTTAGGATTTTAGTTTTGATTGGACTTCGAGTTCTAAGCATTAAACAAAGAAGATCCTGTGCATTTAGAAGAGGCAAAAGCATAATACATAAACATATGCGGATGATAAGTTACATGAAGGATCTCCACTTCCTTGAAATTAGAAAGAAAGCTGCTCCAGCGTTAGAAGATCAACGGCATACGTAGTGCATCAATGCCCGAGTTCGGCGAGATTGTTTTGAATAGGCGTTCCGTCATTAGCAATTTTCTTGGCATGACAAACCGATCTCTTAAGACATTATATAAGACTGTTAAAATTTGGCCAAGAGGAGCACATGTCAAAGAAAAGAAAAGCTGAAGAAATAACTAAGAAGAATATTACTGTCAAACTCACAGGTACATGCCTGCATCATATGTCCAACACCAGTTAAGAGCAGCGCCGCCTCCCACCTCCCGCCTCCGACCAGTATCGCTGCGATGCGAACTCCTTTGCTTGACTGCGTCTGTGGGGAGAAGCCGTTCTCCTTTTACTGTTTTTGTTTTTCTTTTTTTCCTTTTTCTAGTTTATTGTATTAAGATTTTAGTGAAACAATAATACAATGTTTATAAAAAAACGTTGTAGTATTTCTCTTTTCACAACGTTTAACAATTAAACGTTGTAATATAGTGCAACGTTTCTTCGCTAAACGTTGTCTATTTTCGTTACCACAACGTTTCTTTTATAAACGTTGTCAAAAGAGAAATACTACAACGTTTTTAAAATAAATGTTGTCGAAAACCTAAATGACAACGTTTTTTTAAAAACGTTATTAAAAAAACGTTGTCAATGCCTCTTTTTGTTGTAGTGATTAAAAATTCTTGTCCTCAGAGAACTCGAACCCGATCTCCCACTTAAAGTGAAAGTCCCGTGACCAGTGGACCAAGACTTGTGTTGTACCTTCAATAAAGCTTTTTTGTTGTGTTGACTTTATTCGATGCACTGTATGTTTGTCGTCTAGCTCTCCCTTTTTTTATGACAGGATGATGTAGTCGCTATTTTTTGTGTGCGCATTGGATAAATTCTTGGGCTAGACGTAATAGCCTGCAAACTAGGCCAATCAGATAAATCATACTAGGCAAGTCCTGTGACAGGCTCAACCAATAAAGTGTTGGTAGGGGGAATCAAACTCGTGACTATTTAATCATGTGCTCACCTACTCCACCAACTTGACTATCTGTCTTTCTTCTTTTTGAGTCTTTGTTGTAGAAATTCTAAATTATTCCTACAGTATTTTTGCATTATCAAAATTTTAAAATTAATTTCCTAACACATAATTATTTTGGGTAATGGAATTTTGTGTTTGGGGGGGTGGGGGGTGTATTCAAATAGTTGGTGATTTGGTGGATACGAGTTTTAGTTGTTGTTGGAGGTGCCTCACTTACATCCCTTCTTTGTACTACTATACATTTTGATCTCATAAAAAAGTTTCACAGTCATTATCCGTAGAAAATACTATAAAATATATAACTCATCCCGACGTAAAAGTTAAAAATAATACAAGATATATGTGTTCCTATAATTTTTTCCTTTTCCCTTTTATAATAGGGTAATTTGTACATTTTATATTTATTTTTCAAGTATAAAACTCTTGTGGGATAGAGAATGTATGTTTTAAATATTTATATTAATATATTTTATTAGCTTTAGTAATTATTTTATTTTGTGCTTTTAAATTGTGAATCACATGTAATTTATCTGATTTTATTAATAAAAAATAAAAGTATCGTAATTAAATATTTGTACAATTTAAATTTAATTTTGGTCAATAGCTTAATTGTACCCAATTTTAATAACAGGAAATACTATTCAAGATTAAGTACTATTTGTTTTTTAGTAGAATAATTGGTATGTTCCGGGAATTATTATTCCCGTGATGTGTCTTACCTAATACTGATTGTAGATACATAGATGGAAGGTTCTAGATCCTTCTAGAGGTAGTAGGATCCTATTAGATGTGTTACCTTATCTAGGAATCCTATGTATGGAAGGACTCTCATTGTAATGCCTATATAAAGGCCCCTCTATCAGTGTTATGAATACAATTGATTTGCTGTCTTTTACTTTCTCCTCAAACACGTTATCAGCACGTAGCTCGAACGAAAAAAAAATCGCTAAGCCGAGCGCCGCCAGAGCCGACCGCCGCCCGCCGCCGCCACTGCGCACGCCGCCCAAGCTCGCCACCGCCGCTGCATCATGGCCGCCGCCTCGCCGCCGGATCACGCTTCCGCCGGACCACCGCTGCCGTCTGGCCACTACCACCACTAGCCGCGCCACATCGCGCCGCTGCCAGAGCCGCGGACCGCCGCCTCGCATGGACTCGCGCCAGATTCGCCAGAGCCGCCGGATCACGCCGCCACGACCGCGCGCCAGATTCGCTTAAAGCCGCCAAGACTGCTGGGCTGTTGCTGCCAAGACCGCCGCTCCGCCGGGACTTGCCATCGCCGCCGACTCGCCCACCACCTGGGCCAGGACTCGACCAGTTGCCGACCCGATCCGCTTCGATTCCCTGCTTTCATCCAAGTCAATCCGCTTTCAAGGTCGCGACCCGACCGATCGAAGCATCACGGATCGTCAAAGCGGTTTTATGCACGTGATATTTAATGCTTGAAAACCTAGTGCAATCGAGACAAAACTTATCAAAATCGAAAAAAAGCCGAGAGACGAGAATTTCCGCGCGTGAATTTTCTCGCACAACAATGCATTTAAAATCACGTTTCGCTTCGTTAACTGTCGGATCGGTGAAATTTTGGCAAAGAACTTCCCAACACAAATATCTCGTATATTCAACAATGGAGATCGGATTCGTGTAATATTGGTTACCGAATCACTGCCGAATGTGGCAGATTTTTACGAAGAAATTTGGATATCCGACTCATCCAATACCGAGCCTTGCATCGCCGCGCTCGAGTCCTTTTTTTGGCCGAATTATTGAGCCCAGTAGCCCTATCCGGGCGTTTCTCAACTCTCCATTTTTTTTTCCTACTCAATGATTCATTTGTTCATTAATTTGTACACTTATGAATCTTACATGTTTATGTTTTACGTGTATATAGGAAAATACGTCGCTCATGATGATGTGCACGCTATGGAGAAAAAGCCATATTTATCCCGTTCAAGGATCAAAGTAAATATAGAACGGAGTACCCACGGAAATATGTTGCTCATATGGAGAGAATCTCCCGTTCAAGGATCAAAGCATATATGAAACCAAGTACCCGTAAGACTTTATTAAAGTTCTCGTTTTTCAATTCCTCTCTTTTGGGAAATTTTTTTTTGGGGGAATTGGGTATTTGGGTTCTTTATCTCCCACGCTACTTTGCGGTGGATGAGACAATGAGAGGTGGTATCACTCTCGGATGTCGAAGTAAACTGTGTGACGGTCCTGGGGGAGTCACGGATAATTGTTGAAAGTCGATAGTTGTGGTTGTTGCATACACCACGTTTTGGGTGCGATTTGATGTCGCCGTTTTGTCGATTTTAAACCAACAATTAAATAAAACGAACATTGTCGGTAACGGTAAAGTTATGACTTGTTCATGATTAGTCACGGATTTGTGACATACAAATGGGACAAACATCGATTGCGACGGATATGTCGTGGTTAAAATCGATTTGTGACGGAATTGTCACGTTGAATTGAGCGACCACCACGTTGGTCTTGACCCAATCCCATACTTGGAAAACTCCATCTTTCACCTTATTAAAAATAAAATATTGCATGTGGGTGTAGACATGTATCGTCTCCTTGCAATATGATATATGGAAGAATGTACGAGTAATTCTCATGAATTTTAACATGTAAGGCAATGACATATTGCGGTAAATACATGAATTCGTTGACCTCGATTATAGTTCGTATGACTATAGGTCCGAATACTTTTCCGAGTATTTGTAAAGGCATGTGCCTTATACATTTGACTATGTTTAGTCGATCTTATTGGATGGTCAAGACGAGTTGGTTATGGTATATTCATTATGTCTCATGGTTCAAAATACTTAATTATGATGCACCGTTGTATCCATATAACATGGCTATTATGACGTATGCTTGCAAATTGAGAATTAAAATACTTGGTTGATTGATGCACTTCGGTGGATTTTGTCTACACTTTTGATCATGACTAGGCGCATCCTTCTTGGTATTTGTTTATGCTTTGAAAGTTCAAACTAATCTGGTTTTTAAACAAATTTAGTCAGACCGACATTCCTACTTTCTCCGCAAGTATACCAAGTTGGAGTTACCGAAAGGATCATTAGTCGAGATAAAAATCGAACACCTGCTGCGTTTAAACGCACATATGGCATCATTGCCATGTTTTTGCATCAACACTTATGCCATTGGATATGGTCTCAACCTTGTTTTCTTACTAAACTTGGGAAAACTAAACAGCCAATTAAAACATGCACTGTGATCTGAGTTTAATGATCCGTGTGGTGCACAATATATGGATAGAAAGATACGGAAGTCTAGTTTCCAGAACATCTGACCGTTCGTCCATAGCCTTCCTAACAAGGGAGTTATCGCTGTTTTAGTGAACAAAGGTCAAGCTGCGCGGAATTTTATTTCCAGCGATTATGCTAACTTTTGTCCCAACCAACTTGGTTCCCATCTTGAATTTGCAAGTGATCTTATGACACATATTTTTCAACCTCTTTCTGGCCGAATTTGCCATAGATGATGCAGTTTTTGGTATGTGTTGTACGCTAAACTATCATCTTTCAAATGTTGAAAAACAGTTTCCTTAGGGAAGCCCAAAATACGCACCCTTATAAGAAGGTCGAGCGTGTGCATGGTAGTGTTACACCATGCTTGTGTCGTAATTTTGCCCCTTAGGCATATAACCTTGCCATGTTATGCACTCAATATGATAGATCATTTTGATCATATCAAGTATAAAATCTCTATGTTGTTAGAGTGTTCGCTATGCTTATATTTATAAAATTTTGCAAGCGAAATTGAGTGCGTATTAAGCTATTTTCAAGGAACGCGATATTTTTGGATTTCGGTTTATAAATCCATTGTGACTATGATGAGTAGGTCATCACAATCAATGAGCGGTATGATGCTCAAGTTGTTGAATGCCGAATGGCGTTTTCTAGTCACATATGTTCCGTAACAATTGAACCATGTTATGACTCGATGATATATATGCCAAAGTGTATCACTCATAGCATCTCATTGTGATTTGTGAGAATAAAATCTTATGCATCACTTGTATTGATATGTGAAAAGAAAATATTCATGAGTCAATATGGTCCGGCTTGCATCGGTTTTGGTAACCAGAAGATGTATTGGGACATTGACACATTTAGGCTTTAATAGTCCGGAGTTTGGACAGTTTGATGATCCATATACCACGGTATTGTCATGGACATCATTTTCTTTGAACAAAGAAACTAATTGGATCAAAGACACCAAAGTACGTTGGTGGAGTTGTGAGCAAGGCTCATGACCGATGATGATATTTATGTCATCCGCGTCTTGCTTTCATAAGCATGTGTGACGCCAAACCCCCCCGATGATCCTTCTTAGCCATGTTCATTTATTAAAGCCTATTCTTTGGCACGATTAGGAGATGACACCCTCATATGCTAAAGAGAATAATGTAGCGACTCGCATAAGCATGGTGCTGAGTCCTCCCTTTTCACCGAGTCCTTATACATACATGATCATAAGTATTAGCCTAGGTGGCTTATGATGCTATGATGGTGTCCACAAATGGTCGTACTCAAGTAATAACATTTATATGTTATGTTGTTCCTTTGACAATGATTGATAAGTTGATGAAACCTGAGTTATGGTTGTCCAACTTGTGGACCAGTCATTGTAAAGGTCGGTTCACCCACTTTTAGACCAAGTTTTAAAGTGAAATTTTAACAAGTACTTCCTAACATCCAAGGATACCTTCTCACAAACTTCGGTACCATTTGGAAACTTGGAAGGAGGTGAACCACTTAAATGAAGTTTTCACATACCACCAGCCGTCCTATTAACCAGTTCGATGTCATTTCGATCGGTTTTTTAACCACAAGGTTGATGGTTTTGGAATTCTAAACACCCGTTTATACATGCTCACGAAAATTTTGAGGTGTTTGGGACTGGTGAAGGGAGTGAACTCTTCAAGAAATCACTAGAGGTTCGATAAAACCAACGGCCTATCATCGGTTCAATCGTTTCTTTATGTTCGATCCCGGTGGTGCATGGTGGCGGTTTTGTTGGATTCTCAAGACCAGTAGCTACGGCTATGTAGCATAGGTCAACATGTCATATTCACCTATACCTATCATCATTCAAATGCTTAGTTACGAGTGTAACAATATGCATTTTGTTAACTGGATTGTGTTAACAACTGAAAACCTTTATCGTCCACATGTTCATGTGCCAAAGTGCGTCACCACAAAGCATTATGACGGGTTATAAATGATGAATATGACATGCGCTTTCACTCATAGTCCGCTTAAAATGTACCTTGGCAGACGATCTCGTAAGTCACTTTGATGAGCCGCCTTTCCGTCGTTAGGGGGAGATGCGAACGATCATGTTCGAGTAGAACGACTTGGAATTGTCGTAGTTTGTCCCTACTGTGCCTCACCAAGTTCCCTAAAGTGACGAGATTAAATACATGCTGCAAACATGTCTGCAAGGATTGTGTCCGGTTATGGACGTTCGTCACCTATAAATGGTGATATGGTAACACCACAAATTGTGGTAGATGGTGTTACTAGGCCGTGGATCTCATCGAGTATTGGGATGCCACTTGGTTCGATAAATACTCTCGCTAAGAATGTATGCGAGTTTGCTACATGAAAACTTGATCATATGATCAAATGAACTCATCCGTCTCATGTGATTCTGGATTATAGTCATCATTGGGGGACGCCTCAATGAATGCCAATCCATAAAGAGTACTCTATGAATAAAGCCGGTTCATGAGGACGTGGAATGTGAGTTTAATCGAACCATACTTCGTTGAAAATCTACAACGTTGTAGCCTTGGCCTAAAATGGAAACATATGCGACTCCAGTATAAACAAAGTGATAGCCCTTTGTTGAAGTGGTACCGACACTCCAAAGATAAGATCTATCAGTATACTTTGTTAAAGCGAGTGAGAGAAAGAGTTAAACTCACCTCATGGCGCGAGGTTTCTCATGAACGCACTGGAATCGACTACGATGACACGAAACTTAGTTGTGCTATCGTAATGGATGTTATAGCATCCACTATCTTTTCAGTTAGATAGTTTCCCAAAAACTGACGTGCAGCTTGTGGTTAAATCTTATCTTAGTGGGGAACTAAGTTAAGTGATAAAAAGGATCTCGTGGTGGATCAGGCTCAAATCAAGTGGCTCCTGACCACGGAGTGCGACGACAAGTGATTGTCGGGAACGCATACTAAGTATATACTTGATTTGGAAGAGATATGAAGCTTTTGCGTGTAAAACTAAGGGTTTATAGTGATGTACTCTTATGAGACTAAGAGATTCCGCTAAATCCAAAGTTAAGAATGAAAGGATCTTGGGACACTTGATGATGCGTATTCATCAATCGGTTTAAGGCAATCTAAGGGACGGTTTCCCTAAGAGACGATAAAGTAATGCCTATATGATTCCCAATGACTAGTCGAAGTCATCATAAGACTTGGCTCACTTAAGTGATGATGCAGTCTTAAGAGAAAACTACGGTATTATGTACTCATGTTTGACTCGATGTACTCATTCGTAATAATCCGGTAAAGCCACTGTGATGATGGCCTAGGATGCGCTCACGCAATGTCTGTGATTGACAAGAAGCTTGAAGCTTGCTCTATCTCGATAAAAAGGACACTTGAAAACTGATACCCGAATCTGCCCAGAATGTGTTGGTCTATCTCCCATATAACCTACAGGGCAGCTCACTTGATGGAAAATGGTGAAATTGGTGCCATTGGAAAGGTTTGTGTCTACTTTCCAAGGAAACCAACCATTTGATCACATCCATCATGTTGAGTGACATATGACTATTGTTGCAAAGTATGACGGGATTTTTCCGGTAATTTGCTGAGTCAACTTCGATAGAGCTTTGTGATCTGCTCAGATCGATCTAGGTTACGTACTGTATGTGATTGAAAAGCTATGGGTGTCTAGTTTTCATAAGTCCTTACAGTTTCATTGATACCTATTGAATCGAAGAAGTTATGACTGATTTAGTGCATGGAGGTCAAGACTTTGGAAAACTTGATAAGTCTTTAGCGACTCTGCACTTTGGATGTGTCGCGCTCTTTTTGTCCTTAGACCAAGGTTTGTTTTTTCCCATTGGGTTTTCACTTGGTAAGGTTTTTAACGAGGCGACCTATGAGAACATCCATACAATGATGCGTTGTACTTCTGTTCAACTTAGACCAAGAGGTATTTTTCCCACTGGGTTTTTCCTTGGTATAGTTGTGAGGGCAACTTGGCATCTGACTCCTATGATTTGAGGTACTCATCAGGGGGAGTCGTTATGTATACATCAGGGGGAGTATACACGACATGTTATGTTGGTGCGTTGCAATCTTTTCCTCATCAAGCCTTTGTTTTTCCCATGGGGTTTTGTTTTGGCTTGGAATAGGTTTTTACGAAGGCAACATCTTCTGCACCATTGTTGTATTAGTGCTCGACACAGGGGGAGTGTTCCGAGAATTATTATTCCCGTGATGTGTCTTACCTAATACTGATTGTAGATACATAGATGGAAGGTTCTAGATCCTTCTAGAGGTAGTAGGATCCTATTAGATGTCTTACCTTATCTAGGAATCCTATGTATCACTAGTGCATAATTGACCTAAGGTAACATATGTATGGTAACACTTTCTGAAATTCAAGTTTATCGAATATTTAAGTAACACATTGGTAACACTTAATCAATAGGTAACACTTAATGTATCACTTTTTTTTATTAGTAACATTTTGAAGTAACACTTTTTTAATTGAGTAACACTTTGAAGTAACACTTTAAAATAAGTAGCACTTGTAGTAACACTTTTAGGTATCACTTAATCTTTTTTAATTAGAAGAAGTGAATTATGATGAAATAAATATTTTCAACGGAAAAAAAACTCTTCTGAGAAACTCTTCTCAAAACTTTTTGACAGACTAATATTCCCACGACAATCAACTTTCTCTTTCTCAAAATTCCCTCGCACACAACATATCCTCTTCTTCTTCAAAACTCAAACCTGTTCTTCACTAGGGATAAAAACTCTGTTTCTTCAGACTCACGACCGATTTGCACGGGTAAGTAATTTTGTTTCCATCAAATATCCCACCCCAGAGGAATATGTTTCATTGTTTAAGGTCATGTGAGTAATTTTGTTTCCATCAAATAGTTTTGGGTAATCTCTATGATTCTGCATAATTTTTCTACTGTCAATTTTTTTTTTTCTGTTTAGTTTTTTTTTCAATTTCTGAATTTGGGGTTTTTTTGTTTGGGGATTTTATTGTCGTTGGGATTCAGGACTGTTTTGGGTTTTTTTCTTCAGACTCGTTTTTTTTTTCAATTTCATGAATTTGGGGTTTTTTTTTCTGTTTAGGTTTTTTTCATCTTTGGTGTTTGTGCGCTTGTGTTGTTGGGATTCATTTTAGGACTTCAAGATTAAGTGGAATGAGCAAATGATACCATATTTTGACAAGCCAAAGAATAATTATTGCTAATAATCCCATATAGCATGATCAAAAGAAAAGGTGCAGAATTAGTTGATATGTGCATCATATTTTCCAAAATAAGAGTATTTGGAAATGAAAATGTTAAAAACGGGATGCCCATTGCTTTGAATTATTCCCATTGAAAGATACCTATTCACCAACTTGAAGATGAAGAGGGATCAAAGAGTGAACTTTACAGACAGGACTACAAATATATACATCCCTTGTATTGTGGGATCATATTTATATGAAAATCACTGGGATGCTTTTCCTTGATTTTTCCAACAGATTCATTTAACGCTAGTTTTGCATATGTTGTGGCATATTAGAAGATTATGTGTCAGAAGCTTTCGAAGCCATTCCGGAATCTCAGTACCTAGACACTTTACAAGAGCCCATGCATCCATCTCCATCCTCTTTAGATCTATACAATGAAGAACATTAAAAATCATTCTCTATCATTAAATATCTTCATATGATCTCTTATTCATTAGTTTTAATAGAACTTCTGATTGAGCCTACTCAACCTCACAAAATCAGCTTGTATGGTGAGGTTAGCTCCCCCACTTACCAACACTAACTTTTGCCCTGTCTCTAGTCGATATGGGATCTCCAACACACACCCTCACACCGAGGGCTGGACATCTCGAGCGTTAAGTTGATATCTGTGGGTTGTGCAGCTTGACCCAATAATGGGTGGCGCAACAACATCACTAGGATAGGCTCTGATACATTTAGAACTTGAGATTGAGCCTAACCCAACCTCACATAACGGGCTTGTAAGGTGAGGTTTGCCCTCCACTCGAATTTAAAGATCATAATCATCAGTAGCTTAACTGCCAATTCTCAGTAATGCAAATAATACTCTGCATCCCAATAGCAGTTCTATAAAATTTAGATGCCAGAATAATGCTGACATCATATTACCTCATCCGTCCACCTAAGACGGCACCACTTCGCCTTTCCTCGCTACTCTCGTAGACTATATATATAGATTAGGCATTAACTGTCACCAATAATTTTCCTGAATTAGACGTCCAAGAAGCAAAGACCCGATATGATTATAATGACAATAAACAACAAGAGAGCTTGCTATGAATGCATATAACCCTTTAAACAAGGTTAAAGATAAAGGAGACTAAATTCCCGAAACCACATTCAACCAAAGAGAAGAGTCCACCGAATGACCAGAAACCGATGCTTTGCAAATTCACCATAATTTTTTATTAAAAATAGAGAGAGGGAGAGGGGAACGGCGGGATAACAACTCACCGAGAGCAAGTCCCAACCGGGTGATTGTCCATACACCGAGGCTTTAGGATTCTCTCCTTATTTACCTCCCAAAGTTCACCAGGCTAACGCATCGCCTACTTTAGGAACACCACCATTTGGCACTGCTTAAAATTGGACAAGTATCTAAGCGACTTATTTTAAAATAATATCATAACAAAATTTTGACTTGGATCAAGCATTCACCTTTGGTTGTGCATCCGATGACTCTGGCCGCCTCCTTTCGAGGTAGACTGAGGCGCTTCTCCTTTCATAGCCGCGGCCTAAAGTCATAATTTATATGAACATAATTGATGCTAAATAAAAAAGGTTACTCATGAACCAATGTGTCCCATTTAAAAGTTCGTTTTAACAAGACAACCCTCACTCTTTCCAAATCACAACTATCTTTCAGGTTCGGCTGGTATGAAAAATATTTTGTTGAGCTCTCTAGCTTATTCTAGGCACTTTTTTGCATCATCCTGAACAAGAAAATAAAATTCAGAACAAACAGAAGATTTTGTTGACCTCTCTAGTAGGATTGTTTTTTTACACTTAATTTTTGCTGCGTCTTGTAACCTGGTCATTGCTTTTTTAATGATCAAAGAGGCCTTTGCAGTTGTGAATTTCAGACGACACCAAGTATATTAATACTGTGCACATTATTTCAGAACATATTTGCTTTGCTTCTACCATTTTTTTGCTATAAATTACTGCTGGAAAAACAAGATAAAATAAGTGCAGAATTATCGAAAGTGTTAAATTTCATTGAACAGGTGCCAGAAATTTATTGATACTTCATGTTCCTCTTGTTATACATTCTAGCTTTGTTTGGTAAGTATTGTGACATACTTGAGCCTTTTCTTCCAATTCTCGTTAAATGGTAATTATTTTCTTGTTTGATGCCTCTTTACATCCAAGTTTGATCATTCATTCCTGATGGTAGCTTCAGATCTGCATACTCATCTTGCATCTGATTAATTTGTTTTGATTTGTTTTTCTGATGGTATCGCTTTGCTTTCTCTTGTAGTAATTAAATCAAGATCTTTCCTTTATGTGAATTGATATCATGTTCATCGATTATCGATTTGACGCATTAGTGGCATGATTTATTTGAGATCATGTTTATCGATGCAGGTTAAGATGATGTCTGATTGTCCATTTTTTTCATTTTGGATTTCAAGAAAGAAGTATTAAACCCAAGAACATTTTTATGGAATGATCGACAACACCTCAATCCTTGTGTATGCAATGACATATTATTTTTAGATTTTTTAGAAATATTACTGTTGACGAATGAGCAAAATTAGAAAAATTGAGAGCGAAATTGGAACTTTTTTGTTAGTTTTGATAGAATAAGTTTCTGAATTATAACGATATATTAAGTGAAAGTATGAATCTATTCCGCTATGTTTTAGACAGCGATTAGCCTCTCTTTTTTTTTCTCCCAGTTCTTTTTTTTTTATTGAAATCCATTAAAAGACCTTCGCATGTAAATTTATTGATTTGCAGAGCTCTTACAAACTTCAAGCTTGTTCCATTTTTCACATTGTAGTCCTTTAATGCAAATTCTGCAAAATAAATAACATTTGGCCCGGGCAACATCTTAGGCAAACAAGCCATTCTGGTATTAAAACCGGCACGAAATCCATGACGTGGATGACTGATGTAAGACCAGCAACGCTGACAACCATACGCTGTCCCGAGTGTCGGACTCATGTCGGATGCGATACGTAGCTCCGGCAGAGTGTCTTTATCTGTAGGCTTCACGAGCGACAATGCTGTAAGATAATACTTATTGCCACGCTCTTCATATACTTCGGCAAACAAACGAAACGGTTTATCACTCGGATCAGCATTGTGCCGCCTAGCCACGAAGTTGAAATGCCTCCACATTCTCATTGGTTCACCAAAGTTGATAGTGTACCAGGGCCAAATAAATCTCTTCCCTTGCCATCCAAGAGCCTCACAAACTCCAAGTCGGGCCTGCTTTTCTTGTTGTAGTCGCATAAAATGGATTACGCTATCTGCTTCCAAGGAAGACATGTCCGAATATCAACGTCGACTTGACTGTGCTCTTTGCCGGACAATTGCAATCTATTTTTAGAACTCGTAGAATTGCCGCCTCCCTCGTAGATTTTCCTTTGTATTTGATCCCGAGACTTCGCAGAATGACACCTTTCCACGCGCCGAATCCACTAACTCCTCCGGTTTGAGACAGCGATTAGCCTCATGAATATATTAAGTTTATTTTTTTGCAGGACTTTGGTATGAGTTTGGAATGATTTTACAGGGGTACTCTTTCCATTATTTATTTACATGTAGTTTGAGAATAGTTTGTAAATTTTGATTACCTTTCTTTGATTTCACGTTTTCGGCATGTGAGAGTATATTTCTTAATGTGTTTCTTTCACGTATCTCTACTTAAATTTGGTGCATAATATGTTATCTGATGGGAACTCTGGAGCTACTTTTATTTTATTATTTATTTATTTTACCTTATTCTTACTGCAGGATGATGAAGATGATGTATTAGGGTAGCAAGGACTGATGAAGTTTCGAGAAACATGCATGGATAGGACGTTGAAATTGAAGATGAAGAAACAAATAAATGTTCTTTTAGAGATTATGTTTATTTAGGAAGAGATATATTATATGATTGGATTTTTGGGTTAAATTTTTTTTGTTTTGAACACAATATAGTGTGTTTCAATTGATGAATACTACTTTGTGGCTCATTTTTTACGATGACAGTTGAATATCAATAATATCATTCTATTTTACCTTCTTTTCTTGCTTTTGTAAGTTTTAATGTTATTATCAATATACAACACGTATAGAAATGATACTATAAAGTTGGTTAATAAAAAAAATGTGTCACCCAATATCTAATAGAGTGTTACATATGTTGATGTAAAATGATACATAATATATAATAAAATGTTACTATAGTTCTAAAGATGAAGTAAAAAATGATACTAAAGAGTAAAAAGTGATACATAAAAAATTATTAGTAGCACTATGAATATGCTACATTAGTTTGAAGAAAGTGTTACATTAGGGAATTTTGAGTAGCACTTGAAAAAGTGATACATTAGTATTGAAAAGTGCTACCTAAGAGAATAGGTAGCACGAGCGGATGTTTCACTTATAAAAGTGTTACCTATTACCTAAAGCAACACTTTTAGGCCTTTAAGTAACACTTTTGGGGTGTTACATTAGGTCAATTATACACTAGTGTATGGAAGGACTCTCATTGTAATGCCTATATAAAGGCCCCTCTATCAGTGTTATGAATACAATTGATTTGTTGTCTTTTACTTTCTCCTCAAACATGGTACATATTATAATTGCTATAATTTAATAAAATAATATAATAAATAAGATATTTTAACGTTAGTTTTAATGTTAAAGGCTGAGTTGTTGCCCTAAGAGACAAGAATACAACTTTAAATCATGCTGGATCAGCTATTCCTCATGCATGCAGGGCCGGCCCAATTGTGGGGCATCTCGGGCAATGGCCCAGACTCCAAATTTTTAGATTATTTTGTATATATCAATTACCCAATATATTTTAGAAAAAATTTTGCAATTACATACGTTCGACGTTCTTTACGTAGCTGATAGAAAAAAAAGACAAAATCATTATATATCAATTAGTCCCTTTTTATGTTTTGTGATATGTAATTGTTAGGTTGTTTAGCCCATGGGGCATGTGCTAGGGTTTCTCTTTCCTATAGGTAGTAAGTCTTCAGCCTGCTATTGTATTAATTTTTTTAATTAATAAAACTTTCGAAGGTGCCACCCTCCTTTACCAAAAAAGATATTGTAAAGAAGCTCGTTTTTTATTTTGCCCCGGACCTCAAATCGACTTGAGCCCTGCATGCATGCGATTTTTAAATAAATCAACAACTAAGATTATTGCATTATTATATTCCATTTTTTCTTAATCCACGATAACATAGGTCTAGAGAGTAGATTGGTGCACACATATATCTAATTTAAATAATTAAACATTCTAATTTATTAATTTTACATATTTGTAATAATTTTAAAATTTAAATTTTAAGTTTAAAAATATCGAGTTCATAGCAATTTTCTCTGTCATCACTGATTTTAGTTAATCATATGCGTGACGAAACTTCATGTCCAAACCAAAACACTCTTTTTGTGTCTTTTAATTTGTTATCTTATGCTTACAATTTAAATTATTCCCCTGCACTTCACTATCGATAATTAATTAATTTATCAAGACACATATCGATAATATTCTTTTATTGTACTTTACCTAGAGATGCTTGTTGGATTTTGGATTGATTATCTTGAATTTTAATAATGTTGATTGCTTAATTGATCTTGGTTTATTTCTATTTTTTAATCAGTCACTAATCATTGACTTATTATTAATTTTTATCTTATTGTTTTTAATTTAATTTAATTTATTGGCAAAATAGCTCTACTAGGAACTCAAGTTTGCCATTTTTATCACTTAAGGGACTAATGTTTTAAGTGTTTCAAACAAGGGACTTAAGTTTAATCCGTTTCACCCGTTAGGGACTCCGTTAGTTTGGTCCCGTTAAGTTTTAACGGATTGATGACATGGCCGTTAAGTGCCACGTGTCAGCATTTTATTGGTCGGTAATAATAAAATAATAATAAAAATTCAGATTTTTGTAATAATAATAAAATAATAACAAAAAATATAAAGTCTAAAAAATATAAAAAATAAATAAATCAGTATTTTTTAGAAAAATTGAAACTTTTTTTTTTAAAATCTGGAATATTTATATTAAAAATCTAATGATTTTATTTAAAGTTAAAAATAAAAATTAAAAATATAATAAAAAATTATATTTTTGTAATAATAATAAAATATAAAAATTTAAAAAAACATAAAAAATATAAAAATCTGGATTTTTTTTAAAATGAATTTTTTTATTTTTTTCTCAAATTTTTTAAAAAAATCTGGAATATTAGTACTTAAAATCGGATGTTTTTATTTAAAATTTAAAAATAAAAAATAAAAGATTAAAAAATTTGGATCTAATTTATAAACTTTTTTTAAAATTGAGATATTATTTTTCATAAATAAATAGAAACTGGATCTATTTTTCATAATATTAATAAATAAATATTATTTTAAAAAATATATAAATCTAAAAAAACAAACTAAATGTTAATTATAAATCAGATCCAAATATTTTTAATTTTTAATTTTTATTTTTAACTTTAAATAAAAGCATTATATTTTAATTATTAATATTCCAGATTTTTGAAAAAAAATTAAGTTTCATTTTTTCTAAAAAATACAGATTTTTTTATTTTTTATATTTTTTTAGACTTTTACATTTTTTGTTATTATTTTATTATTAGTACAAGAATCTGAAAATTATTATTATTATTTTATTATTACCGATCAATAAAATGCTGACATGTGGCACTTAACGGCCATGTCATCAATCCGTTAAACTTAACGGGACCAAACTAACGGAGTCCCTAACGGGTGAAACGGATTAAACTTTAATCCCCTGTTTGAAACACGTAAGACTTTAGTCCCTTAAATGATAAAAATGACAAACTTCAGTCCCTAGTAGAACTATTTTGCCTAATTTATTTTCAGCTAGTACCTTTCACCCATGCGTTTCACGTGATTGATTACGAGGATGTGAACATGCGTTCTAAAAAAAAGTTGTAGGATTTTTACTGTAATTAAATTACAACATTTACCGTAAATATGGTATACAATTTTCGCAAGACAATACGAAATCAAAATAACTCAGAAACTTTAAACAACAATGATGACTCCCTTCCGCACAATAACGATCATGCCTTCTTAATCCATCACCTATACCGACAAGCTATATAGAGCAACCAGTTAAATCGCGGGATGTGTAGATTCAAGGGTTCTTAAATATCCTCCTCAACATTCGCGAAGAGTCGTCCCCTGCCGATTGCCCAATGCTGACCCCAAATCCAACCGCAGTTCCCACCGAGATCCTGCCTCCCACACCGCCGCCTCTCAATATTTAATTGTTCCACCAACGTACTCGGAGGCTGTAACCCTTACCAAAGACTAAGGATCATCGGCCAGAAATTCAATTCCAAAGTGTTGCCACTAGAATTAACCCCGACCTCTAACTAAATTGAAGGTCGGGTGGCCAATCTGCGCCAAGGCGATCTTGTGGATCGTTATCCCAGACTAGTCGGTGTAACCCCTGTATCAAAAAAAAAAAAAAAAAAAAAGCTATATAGAGCAACGACATTCCTACCACGCAATAGTTACATTAAATTTTTAGTTGTTACACGCATATGATAATATATTTGATACTTTACTGTTGGGTAATCTTTTTTAAATGATCGGTTTCACCGCACTGCGGTCCCGTACTCCTGAAATCCTCCTCCGGCTTGGCCCTATGGGTTAATACCGCTTGAAGAATTTTTTGGAGAGGTACAGTTCCACTAATTTGCTGGTAAAATAACTCGAATACGGAATCTCAGCCAACAAGTATCAGAGTCTTTACACTAGGACAAGTGCTCTTGATCTTTTTTTTTTTTCAAATTATATGATCTCTTGTAATTCATATGGAGTATTTTTTTAGTTTAACTTGTTTGTCGGATGTCGTTGCATTATATATTTATGAGTAAACTATGATTTTCGTCTCTATGGTTTGATACTTTTAACGATTTGTGTCCCTGTGGTTTAAAAATAATTTTTTCATCCCTCTGCTTTCATTTTGCTTCTATTTTCGTTCCTCTACACTAACATCGTTAGATTAGCCGTTAAATGAGATATTAAAGTTTACATCCTTGGTCCTTATGGTTTGTTGAACATAACAATTTTTTCTTTTTCTTTTTCTTTCTTATATATATATATATACAAAGCTCCTACACACACATATAAATGCACACACAAATGCACACCCCTGCTTTGTAGGGGTTTTACCCTGCTTTATAGGTAGTAGGGGTTGTGTAGGGGTACAACCCCTACTACGCAGGGTACAACCCCTATAAAGCAGGGATGTGCATTTGTGTGTGCATTTGTATGTGTGTGTAGCATTATATATATATATATTAATTAATTAGTTTTCTTATATAATAATAAGAAAACCACTTTCGAGTAGTGAAAAAGTTAAGAAGATCCTCCGATCACTACCTCGAGAATGGGACAGAACGGTGACCGCAATAATGGAATCAAAAGATTTAAATAATTTTGATTTTAGTGCTCTCGTTGGTTCACTTATAAACTCCGAGATTGTCCTAAGATCTCGGAATGCCAAGCCGAAGGCGAAGGAAAGATCGATGGACATGAAGGCTAAGATGTCAAAAAGAGAAGAAATCTCGGTTGGTGAAAGCGACGAAGAATCGGCATATTATGCCAATAATATTAATAAGTTTCAAACCTTATTAAACAGGAGAAAGAAAGACATCACAGACGGAATGAAGAAATTCGACAATAATTATCGAGTCTGTGGTAAACCAGGCCACTTCGCGAAGAATTGCCGAGCAAACCCCAAGAAGAAGGTTTTAATAGCAACATGGAGCGATGAAGACGAAGATGAAGATTTCATCAATTAAAATAATCTCGCTCTCATGACCCGCAGTTCATTCGACGATAGCGACGTCGAAAGCCAGGTTAGTACATCCTCTCATGACGAGTTATTTGAAACATTTGAATTATTGCATGCAGATTTTCAAAATGCTTTACCGAGATTAAATCCCTCCAAGCGAAAAATAAATTATTGTAAACCGAAATTTTCAAAATTCTTGAAAAAGGAAAATTTGTTGAAATCGATCATTCTCATTGTGTTGAAAATGAAAATATTTTAAAGGGTGATCTTTTGAAAGTTCAAACCGAGCTTAAAAATTTAACGAAGAAATTTTCGTGTGGAAACAAAAAATTTGAACAAATGCTCTCGGTTCAAAAATTTACATTGAACAAACAGGGATTGGGATTCAAATCACATTTGAAAAATGAATCCTTAAATATGAAGATACCCCGATGTGAAAAATATTTGAAAATTGAGCATCATTTTACGAATTGCAAAAGCTCACGACGGACTGTTAAAATAAAAAAGATTTGGATTCCAAAAGGAACCGTTATCCCGAACATCGTCCATATATCAAAACAAAAACCAACTCTCGGTTGGATCCCCAAAAATTGATTTTTATTAAATTGATATTTTACTTAGTGGGAGTAATATTTTTTAAAAGGGAATATTTTTGTGACGGGGAGTTATACCCTATCATGCATATTTTTATACATCAATTGATATTTATTATTCGTTTAAGAAAAATTCGAAGAAGTCGAAAAATCAAAATGACAACGAAGAAGTCGAAAAGGACAGAAAAAGAAAAGATGGGAGAACTAACGAAACGATCAAAGCCGAAAACTTTGATTCGTTCAAATATACATATATTTTATTTTTGCAGGATTTATCCATTCAAGACGTTGTTTGTAATCATCAAAAAAGGGGAGATTGTTGGAATATTTTATTCCAAAGATTTATTAATAGAATTTTGATGATTAAGTTGTTAAACAAAGTAAAACAACAAAGAAACGAAATAAAACAACGAATGAGTCGAAAACACAAAAAGTCGCGCTTCCGGAAAAGCTATCTGTACAAAATTAGTCAAGGTAACCAACCTATCTGCAGATCAGACGAGATCAACCTACCTGATCAGACAGGACAGAAAGTTACCTGACGAGACAAGAAGAAAGCTACCTGACCAAGCTTAACGTACGTAATAAAGCGAACATAACGTACGTAACAGATCAAGGATAACGTACGTAACACGGTGTGCATAACGTACGTAATAGAGTATTTCAGAATTCAAATAAGAAGAACGTTGGAGATGACGTCATGGCATAAGTCAGCATGCAACGGACATATTGACTACGTATAACGTACGTAATGGGAAAGAGGCTAACGTACATAATGATAAAGACGAAGGCTACTGGACTTTTCTGTGAAGAACGTAGCGTACGTAACCACAAGAAGTTAACGTACGTAATGACTTTAACGTACGTAACATATAAGTAATAACGTACGTAATGGAGGCTTCAGAGGCTAACGACTAGTTGGAAGAGAAATGCCTATAAATACCACTTCTAATGGTATTCATCACACAACAACCCAAAGCAAACGATTCAGTAATCAGATATTCTTATACACACTCTTGTTGCAGTAATTGTGCTTATATGATAGTTTGAGTGTTTATACATTCAACACATGCACAAGAGGTAAAAGAAAAGATACGATTGGATTCGGTGTTATTAGTATCAAGGATGCGACATTGTTAGAATCGCAATCGATATCTAAGTGAGGTTTGTCTAGTACCCATAGAAAGCTAGATTGTTTGATTCATTGTCCAATAGAAAAGGAAAATGGTTTAACTTGGACCGACATAAAGACAAGTGATTGAACGGTTTACTCGGACCGATAGAAGACGAGTTTTGAACGGTTATACCTTGACCGATAGAAGAGAGGCACTACCAAAATAAGGACTTTAGCCGACGACACTTAAAAAAATGGCCGACGACTTTTAAGTGTCATCGGCTAAACTCTGGACTTTAGCCGGCGACTCACATTGTCGTCGGCTAAAAGGTTTTTTCCGATGACTTGATCTGTGTCGTCGGCAAAACCACAACGTAGTCATCAGCTAAAGTTTAACACTTTAGCCGACGACTTTTGTAACGATTTAGCTGACGACCCAGATCAAGTCGTCGTCTAAACCTCCAATTTAAATTATATATCGTCCTTAATTATTTTCAGGCGAAAAAACCTTGATTTTGTGTATTTTTTGAGTTTTTGTTGCTACTTTGAGTTGTGCTAGCTGGAGTGACGAAGGTTTCTACCGGTTGCTATAATCACCGATTCGATTAATTGAGGTATTTTATTGTATTTTTTATTGTGATTTCGAAACTTTATATTATTCATGTTGTAGATTCGAAAAACTTTCTGTATAATGATTAATTTTTGTGATGATAATCATTATGATTAATTATTTGTTGTGATTCCATTTATAATTTGAACAATATTAGTTAGTTGGATTAATATTGGAAAATTTATACATTTTCAGGATGGACAAGAGTTGGATTGGGTTACGAAAATAGGATCCAAGAGTAATGGATGGGATGAAGCAGTTTATGAGATTTGTAAAAGAGCACGACAGTGTTAATACGTTGCACTACTGTCCGTGTAATAAATGTAGATGTTGCAGTGATATGTATCGTTTTCCATTTGATGAGGTCTGGGAGCACCTAAAGAAGAATGGTTTTTGGAATAAATATATATGTTGGATATACCACGGTGAAGCACCGAATTATGTTATTCCGTATGATCACGGACAATTCAATGGTAACGACGGGTTCACCGATCCGAAGAGGAGGTTGATTGATGATGTGTTTGGTTATTCCGAGATGTCTGTACCAACTGGGCCAATCCCACGACCCCGTAGACCGATGCCTTGCAATACTGCTGGGCTTGACAGGTACAACAAGCTAATTCAACTCCAACAGACCCCTCTATACCCAGGGTGTAACATGACGGTTCTTGATAGATGAGCTGAAATTGTTGTGGGAGTAAGGTCATCCCACGTACGACAGTTATTCGTTCGAGACGTTCGACTTGCACGCCATGTGTATCGGCACTATTAGTGATTTTCCTGCATATGGAATGTTGTCTGGATCTGTTATTAGCGGATATAGAGTTTGTCCAGTGTGTTTGAATGCAGATTGTGCTAGGTACCACTGTAGGAAAGTTATCCGAATGCGTCATCGGATATGGTTTGAGAGGGAATATGAGTGGCGTATGGATGCTGCAGCATTTGATGGCACTGTAGAAATGGGCGAGCTACTACGACAGTAGACATGTGATGAAATACTATCGATTCTTAATGAGTACGATTTTGGTCATCTTAGCAACCATCCGGATGTGATTGCAGCAACCCCTGAAAGGCCCGACAGGTATAAGTATTGGTCGCACAAAAGTATATTTTGGGAATTGCCTTACTGGTGCAAGTTACTGACAAGGAACTTTTTGGATGTCATGCACATTGAAAAGAATGTTTGCGAAAGTGTGGTTGGGACAATCTTAGGTTGGGAGAGAAAGACCAAAGACGGGCCAAAAACACGCAAAGGTTTGAAGAAATGAGCATAAGAAAATATTTGTGGTTGAAGACTATCAAGGAAAAACAAAAAATGCCTAAGGCAGCTTACACCGTCACTACCGAGTAGAAAACTAAGATATTTTGGTGGATAAAGACTGCTAGGTATCCTACCGGGTATGCTGGAAATATAGGAAGACGCAGTTGAAAGGTAACATAATTTTGTATTATATATATATATGTATAATATTGTCAAATTAAATATGATTTCTAACACAATGACATATTACAGGCAACTCGGTGATTACAAAGACTCCGTGGCCAATAAGTCTGCACCAGAAGGATGCATTGCAGAATCTTACCTTGCGTCGTAGTGTCTTACGTATATCAAGTTGTATTGGGCGCCTTCGAGCCCCCTTCCCTCTCTATTATAGCAGATGAAAGACAATTCAATCTTTCTATCATCTCCACTGAGGTTGACGTCTATGGGAGGTTGCCAGAAAGACAATCAGACCCGTACGAGTCACGAATTGCACATTGGTGAATATTCTCAATTGTCCAGAAGTTCAGTACTGGAAAGACGTCCACTTATCATGCGATATGATGCGAGGTGACACTAGATTCCACAATGACACTTTTGCCGACTATTTTGGAGAATGGGTATGTATACATTCAGTTGCTATTGATTTTGACCTTGAGATTTTTTTTACATAAAAAGTTTATTTACGACAAATGACCCATATACAAGATGAGGGACACCCTAACTGGTCGCGTGAACTTATGCATCTTTTTATGAAGCCAATTATGTCAAGAATTTATTCGATGGCTAAAGCCAACGGTGTCACATTCATTTACCTTGAGAGAGACCAAAAAAGAAGATGTCAAAATTCTGGGGTTATGATAGATGGTGGATGTTACGGTGTTCTTATGTAAGTGGTAGAACTAATTTACGGGGAATGCATGACAATTTACTTGTTTAAGTGTCGATGGTACGACACCAGTCTTGGAACCGATATGCAAGACGACTACGGGTTGTCATCCGTTGACATTTCCACTACATGGTATGAAAGTGATCCTTTTGTATTTGCAATATTAGCAAAGTCGGTGTATTATTTGGACGACTTGGTGAAGAAAGGCACATGGAAAATAGTAAACATTGTGACAACGAGGAATGTTTATAGTGCTGCTACACTGGGAGAAACAACAGGTACTGATGAAGATGATGCTTATCAAGAGCAAATGCAGCAAATATTCCACCATCAACGACAATTACGATGAATAATGTTCGTGAAGGACGAGTCGTCCGACTCCGTGGTGAACATTGACGATTTTGTGAGGGCAACAGATGAGCCCGCTGCACTAGCGCGGCGTTTATCCTTTCAGACACCACGGTCGACCCCCTCGCAGACGGAGACTCGTATGCCTCCCATCCACCGACCCATGCCCAGCCTTCATATATCAGGACATGTACGGAGTTCCTTGTCGGTTGTGCCCCACAGTCCGCCGCCGAGTCTATTCATGCCTCCGATGGTTCTGACTATTTTGGAGGTCGATGAGACGGGAGTCCGAGTTCCCATTCGATTGATTATCCCTAAGGAGGCGTACGTCTACAAGTCTTGTCCAGACAACATGCGTTGGCGGAGTTGTCGAGTTTCGAAGACGAAATTGTACGAGGAGATAGAGAGGGAGAAGGAGAAGGGGAAAAATGTAGTCGATGAGGAGATGAAAAAGAAGAAGACTCGTGGCCTGGCAAAGGGTCTGGCGCTCGACTCGTACGTCAGTAAGCATGGCCGTTACGAGATTCCTCTAGACAGACACGGATGACCGGTGATGTCTTCTGATGCTACAGCAGCATATAGCCGTAATGTGGGCTTTGTCATTCGGGACATAGTTCCCGTTTTGTGGCCCGAGTGGGGGGACGTGCCGCAATGCGTGAAGGATGCTTTGAACAATGATATGTCGGTAAGTTATTAAATATTTAATAAGTTTTTTTCAATCAACACGTAGTTCTTCAAAATGCAATATGTGATGTTTTTAAATTATTACATATTTATATTGTTCATAGGTGTGGTTTGTCATTCCCGACTCTCTACTACGTACTTGGTGTGACGAGGTGCAGTCTACCAAGTAAGTCATTTCAATTTATTTTGTATCTACATTGTTTGCGTAATTTTTTTTCTTACGAATAATATATGTTGTGCAAAGTGTGTTGTAGGTACAAATCTTGGAAAAATGAGATGCACATGTTCCGGATAGCCTGGGGTGATACCCGAGAGGCTACCCCGGAAGAATTCAAGTCCTGAGAGTACGAGTGGAAGTGGCTACGCGCCCATTTTCGCTACTCGGAGTTCATGGTATGAAATTATTTTTAATATATATGTCATTTTTTAATTGTCTGTAAAATCTTGTAATTCTTGCAATATTTTTTTGAAGGCAACTAGCTCGGCCAACACGACCAATCGTGCTGGTCTGACTTACCATCACAGTCTGGGTTCGCGGTTGTTAGCGAGAGTTTCGCACGAGGCTACTTCTTCTGATTCGGTGGACGCATTTGCCTACGTGACTCAGAAAGCATATCCGAACCGTCCCGAAGAGCATGTAAGTCTTTTTTATTTTATTTTGGTAATAAACTAAATGCCTTTGTATCATCCTTTTATTGATATTGAAATATTTATTTTCGTATAACTCAGGAGCGTGTGCGGGAGGAGTCTCAGAGGATGCTTGCTGAGATTGCTCGGGAGCAGTATCCAGACTTAGCGGATACCGACCTCGATTCCGCCATTGGACAGATCGATCAGGCTGATCCTTATGTTCGCGCTAGGGTGTGGAGTACCGTCTACCCTCCTAGAGGTAGTCGGTACCACACTAAGATGATGGGAGCTAGGGCTGAGAATCGGGACATCCTGAGGTCCCGGTCCCGAGTCCCGAATATCCCGGTCCCGAAAATCACCAATTTGGTGGTCCCGGTCCCGGTCCCGATCGGGACTTCGGGAGTCCCGATTCCCGAAATATGATAAATTTAAGTCCCGGTCCCGGTCCCGATCCCGAGGATAATTTTTCGAAATGTCCCGAATGTCCCGAAATGTCCCGAAATCAGAAAAGGGAAAATTTTTTTGATTGAAATTAGAAATTTCAATCGGGACTTCGGATAGTCCCGATCGGGATTTCGGGACTCCCGAGTCCCGAAATTACCAAAATTTAAGGTCCCGGTCCCGGTCCCGTAAAATTCGGGACTTGGGGTCCCGTTTCCCGTCGGGACTCGGGACGGGACCGGGACTCGGGATTTCCCGATCCTAAATTCTCACCCCTAATGGGAGCCGAGGGTCACAACCTATTGAAAGATATCCCCGACTTCCAACGCACTCGCGGACGGGATGCACGAACTGCCTATCTCGAGGAGCAGTTGAGGGCGGAGAGAGAGCTCCAAGTTGAGAATGAAAGGAGGACTCAGACGCGGTTACGTGAGAGCGAGCAGAGGACTGAGACGCGGTTAGAGAGTTTCCAGAGGCAGCAGTAGGTCATGATAGACTATTTGATGACGCTGACTCAGACCATTACTTAGGCTGAACTGCAGACACCTGATCCACCGCCTTCTATATTCGATCAGACCCCATCTTCACAGCCTCATGACGAGGATCTACGGGATGGTGGTAATCCTTCTACTTCTACGTTTGGACATTTAGATGAATTTGGTAGTGGATTGTAAAACATTTTTATTATGTTGATGTTGATTGGATTTTGTGGTGGATTGTAGTTGTGTTGTAGTAGGACTCTTGTATATTTATATTTGTGTTAGAATTATGTATGTGATTTTGTTGACGCTACTAGTTGGGCATATTATTGATGGTATTAGTTGAATGTGTTGTGCGTTGATTGTTGTTGATAATGAGAGCTGGTGTATAAAAATTGGAGGTGCTAAAAAATAGGTTTTGGGATCCCAAAATCTGAATTATTATTTTTTATATTAGGTTTTAGCCGACGACCTTCACAACAGTCGTCGGCTAAAGTATATTATTTTAAAAAAAAAAATGTTTGAGCCAACGACTATTGTTCAATGTCGTCGGCTTAAGTATATTATTTTTTTTTTTTTAAAAAAATTTAGCCGACGACATTTATCCAAGTCGTCGGCTAAAGATTAGAGATTTAGCCGACGAGACTTAGCAGTCGTCGGCTAAACATTGAGGTTTAGCCGACGACTACCGAAAAAATCGTCGGCTAAACCTTGGCCGACGAGACTTAGCAGTCGTCGGCTAAACTTTTGTCGACGGCCAAATGTCGCCGGCTAAACTTTGAGGTTTAGCCGACGACTACCGAAAAAGACGTCGGCTAAACCTTGGCCGACGAATATCGGTCGACGGTTTTTTATCCGACGACTGGGAGGATTAACCGACGACATTGACCTTTAGCCGACGACTTGAAGTCGTCGGCTAAACCCCCGATATTGGTAGTGAGGTGCAGAGGTTTATCTTAAGCCTATGGAAAAAGATACCGAGAAAGGACGTAGGTACGTTTGGCCGAACCTCTATAAATCCTTGTGTCGATTTATTTCCGCATCTTTATTTAAATCGCTTCCGCAACGCGAAAGAGTTTTACAACTCTATCTACAAACAGCGATACCGAACAATCTTGTTCCAACAATTTCCATAACAGGAAATATTATTCAAAATTAGTACTGTTTGTTTTTTAGTAGAATAATTGGTACGTATTATAATTGTTATAATAAGATAATATAATAAATAAGATATTTTAACGTTACTTTTAATGTTAAAGGTTGAGTTGTTGCCCTAAGCGACAAGAATACAACTTTAAATTATCTTGAAGTGGCCCCAGGCTTTCACGCGTAGTGAAAAGACCAAAAACGCCCTATATTTAAAAACTACAAAACAAAAAGATATTATTTTTAAGGACCAATTTTTGTTACTATTATTATTAAATAATAATGTGTTCTTCGTAATACATATCTTATAATTATATAGTATCATAATGTTATATCAAGTTAAATGATCTTTAGAGACTTGCATATAATGATAGTTTCTTTCGACTAAAAGATACAACTATATCCGACGCTTAAGTCATCTTAAAACATAGAAAAACTTAATACTATATTTGTATCATATTCTTAATAATCTAAACATACTTAAATAGCGAGTGTTATATAGTTTAAATAAATATATATAGCTTTAGGCAACAAACCACACTATGGGACAACAAACCTGATTCACAAGATTCTATATCTAAAAATATATAAAAAAATAATAACCTCCAATAATCACATTTTATGACTGTGGAAATCACAAAAATTTGTTGAAACTATGTAGTAATTTAAAATTATTTCATACATGACTTGATTTTAGAAAGTATAACAAAAGATATTTGTGGTTTCGAGTTGAATTAGTTAGTAATCTAAATTGTTTCATGTAGAGTTTAAATATTATCACAAAATTTTTCAAAGCAAAAATATATAAGAAGTATTAATTGTTGAATATGACTAATTTTATTTTATTTCAGATAAATAAGTACAAGACAAATATTTAAAAAAAAAATATTATAGAAAAATAAATGAATCGACAACAATAGTAATACAATTAACTAAACAAAAAATATCCAAGAGCATCATTAGCCTAGTGGTAAAGAAGTGTTTATCTATTCTAAAGGTCTATGTTCAAGTCTTGTTGACAACACTTTAATTCTTTTTTTGCTAGTAATAAAACATCATTGGGCCTTAAATTGATGCCCCTTGGGCTTTGATGTCCTGGGCCGTCGCCCGGCCCGCCCACCCATAGGGCCGGCCCTGATGCTGGATCAGCTATTCCTCTTGCATGCAGGGCCGGCCCAATAGCGGGGGAGCTTGCGCGATGGCCAGGCCTCCGAATTCTTATGCTCATTTTATATATATTAATTACTTGATATGTCTTAAAAAAAATTAAAAATTATATATCTTTGGCTTCTATTGAGTAGCTGACAGGAATAAAAAGGCAAAATCGATATATATCAATTTTTTTTTTGTTTTGTAATATATAGTTAGGTTGTTTGGCTCCTAGGGCCTCTCCGGGGGTGTTTTATTTCCATAGGTGAGGGTCCCCGGCCTGCTATTGCATTAATTTTTCAAATTAATAAAATTATCCGGAGGTGCTGCCCTCCTTTACCCCCCAAAAAATTATTGTAAAGGGTCTCGTTTTTTATTTTGCTCCGGGTTTCAAATCGGCTTGAACCGGTCCTGCATGGTCTAGATTGGTGCATGCATATATCTAATGTCAATCAATAAACATTCTAATTTATTAATTTTACATATTTGTAATAATTTTAAAATTTAAATTTTATGTTTAAAAATATCAAGTTCATAGCAATTTTCTGTGTCATCACTGATTTTAGTTAATCATATGCGTGACGAAACTTCATGTCCAAACCAAAACACTCTTTTTGTGTCTTAATTTGTTATCTTATGCTTAGAGAATTGGTAACCTTGAGACGTAAGACTCGTGCCATGGGGTTTTTTTGGTGCCACGTCATCAAAAATCTCTACACTGTAAACTGACAGACCACATTCTGGCCAGATCCGTCAGCACTTAAATTCCTACATTGCCGCTTTACTTTTTTTTTTCCACCTAAAATAAAACATACATAATTTTAACTAAAATAAACCCCATTAATTTAAAAAACACACATTACATAATTAAAAGCACACAATACATTTAAAAACGCATAAAATTAAAATCCTAATACATAAATAGAAATAAAAGCTTAATCCTCTTCGGGATATTCTTCGGGATATTTTACCCGGATTCAAGCTTGTTGTGCTGCCACGATCCTTGCATTGACCGGATTCATCTTGCTTGTGTCCATTTCGAGCACCCGCATCTCCTCGGCAATCTTTTGAGATTCATATAAATTAACTCGTGCGATTGACTCTCGCTCGAGTACATCCATTTTTGCCTTACGGTCTAACTCGATTTGCATTTGCAACATTTCTTGAAACAATGCCGGGTTTGAGCCGGAACTAGCGGTCGAGTTAGACGAACGTTGACTCTTCGAAACCCGATACATGCCGTCGGGCCGTGGCACCTCGTCGGGTCCAAAATGCTCGGGCTCCACTTGAGTGTGCCGAATACGATTACGTCTTGCCAAAGTCGAGTCGGGGTTTTTCCACTTGTGTTTGTCTTTCAAAAACTCCCAAGCACTCATGTGTTTAAGATCACTACCCGTTGTTTTTTTAAACAATATGTGACAACGGGTCATAAAATCCCTATCATTCTCCCCACTCAGCACAGCCGTTTCATCCACCACCGTATTCCACTTCTTCTCATCTCTATTCATTGGAGTCCACTTTCCCGTCAACATGTTTTTGGTACGAGGTGCATAGTTGAGCCGCTTGGCTTCGGTGTTGTATACATCGAGCACTTTGTACCAAAACGTATCTTGTTTTTGATCCGCCCATACCTTTGGATCCTCGGAAATTTGAATGAAACACTCCGCCAATAGATACTCCTCGCCTTGGGTCCAAAAAGTGCGAGCTCGGGACGGGACACCATCTTCATCAACTTCTTTTTCTTTGTTGTTTTTCTTCGTCTTTGCCTTTGCCTTTGGCTTCTTCGCCATTGTTTTTGCCCTCGACTTTTTTGATGTCGGTGTCGGCTCCGCTTCTTCTTCTTCTTCTTCTTTTTCTTCATCTTCTATGTCTTCGTCAACTAGATGGAAGGATGCATGGTCCGAATTTGATTGGGAATGGGTTGTTTGAGGTTGAGTAAATTGAATAAATTGAGTAAATGGTTGTTGTTGTTGTTGTTGTATTTTCCATTGACTAAATAATGCCAAATCTTCGGGATTCATATATGGCGTTTGGAAGCTTGGAAGGTAACCCGATTGAGAAGACGAACCCGGCGTTTGGGTGGGATTTATTTGGTTGCTCGGGTCGTTTAGCATTTGGTTGATCCATTTTTGGTTGGGGTTCATTTTGGATGCAAAAGAAATAATAGAGATAAGTTTTATAGAAGTGTATGAGTTTTTAGAATTGATTTGGGGAGTATTTATAATTTTTTGGGGTGTTAAAATTTTTATTTTTAAAAAAAACGGGTATATACCCGTTGTAAAAGTGCCCAACGTTCAAAAAAATATTCAAACACTCCCAACGTTCAAATTGAATTCAAAAGAAAAAAAAAATACTCACCGCGTGGGCTGGCCACCACGGCGCAACAGCCGACGGCGCCACCCACGGTGTCGTGCGCCAAAGGATTTTTTGGGCCGGTGCGATGGCGCCACCCTAGCAGCCAATGGTACCCCTTGCTCTTACAATTTAAACTATTCCCCTACACTTCACCATGGATTAAGGTTTAATTAATTTATCAAGACACATATCGATATTATTCGTTTATTGTACTTTACCTAGAGATGCTTGTCTTGAATTTTAATAAAGTAGTTTGCTTAATTGATCTTGTTTTATTTCTAATTTTTTATTGATGATTAATCATTGACTTACATAGTATTATTACACTACAACAAAAAGAGGCATTGACAACGTTTTTATTAACAACGTTTTTAAAAAAACATTGTCATTTAGGTTTTCCACAACATTTATTTCAAAAACGTTGTAGTATTTCTATGCTGACAACGTTTATAAAAAAAACGTTGTGGTGACAGGAATAAACAACGTTTAATGAAGAAACATTGCAGTGTAAGACAACGTTTAATAGTTAAACGTTGTGAAAAATGTTATAACAACGCTTTTTATAAACGTTGTATTATGGTTTCAGTAAAATCTTAATACAATAAACTAGAAAAAGGAAAAAAAGAAAAACAAAAAACGTAAAAGGTGAACGGCTTCCCCCCAAATCCCAAAAGCAGCTTTTCTTTTTTTCGGCTTGTTCCCGACGGTTTAGGCAAGCTGAAGGAATGATTCTCGCTTAGCGCTTGTGCTAAGGAAGCTCCATATGTTGTTATCTTCCCCTCCCTATTTGTTCGTGTTTGTCCTCTAAGCGTAAGAAATCGAGTATGCTAGTACCAATTCCTCCACATCAGCAGACGCAGTCACGGGAGTTCTTGGGCGGCAGCAATACTGGTCGGAGGCGGCGCTACGTCAGAAACTGTATCATCTCTTTTCCTTCCCCGTTCGTTCTCTCTCTCTCTCTCTGTGTGTGTCTCTCTCCCTTTTATATTATCTTGTGACATATATAATTCAGAAACTGAATTAATAATAAGCACCATTTTTTTATCAACTTGTAGAATTAATCAAGATGAAGGAGACTCAAACAAACCGCCCTATTATTTTATATATATTTAATTTTCTGAGTCCTATGCCACATCCAAATCCTACTTTTTACGATTTTGCTGTGTCAGTGCTACCTAGGTTAAGCTTCATTAGATTGTATGCAAAACACTAACCTGTGTCTGCAACCACTGGGCAACTCTCAACGACCGTGTACCATGATGACACTTCATTAAAGCAAAGAAATATTTTTCAATCGGACACCCAAATTGAAGTGCAAAGAGACAGAACTTTGAAAAGTGAGGGAATGGAAAGTTACAGAAAAGCTAATGGGACAAAAACATGAGAATATGTAAAAAAAGACAATGGGTGAGTTTGGAAGTTAGAGTTTGGGAAGAAGTTAGAGGTTTAACTAGTCAGATAAGTTGATTATGGTGTTTGGTTATGAAAGGATTAATAGAGCTCTTTAAACTCAAAACTCTATTGTAGAAAAAGCTGCTTTTTGGCTATTAGAGGTTTGAAGAATAGCTAGAGGATAGCTTTTTTTCCTCTCTCTATTCGTCTACAGATGTTCATGCTTTTTTTTTCTTTGATTTCTTTTATTTTTCACGCACTCTATTGTTGTGACTCAAAATTTATTTTCTTTCTTGCTAATAATCACAATTTTTCTTGGTTATTTTTACAATTAAAAACACATTTTAAAAATGATATTTTGCTTTCTTTTGTGATCTGGTTTTCTTTTTTATGCGCATGTATGTTTGATGTTTATGTTTTTTCAGTCTTATCTGGGTCAGATGACCCTGATTTTCTATTTACTTTAGGTCGATTTAACAAAAAAATCGAATTTGAAGGTCATAGAAATAATAATCACAACAGACACCGTATGAACCATCAAACATACAGAGTTTAAATATTATTATCTCTGGTTTTCACATTTTTTTTGTTAGCTTTGGGCTAGCAGTTAAGGTACAATGAGATGTACTAAATTATTAATTTTTCAAACTGTGCTAATATTATTATCTCTTGTAGTGTTCTCGGTGTACTCATAATTCATATCGATGGATAAATCGTGGGTGAATCTTCCCAGGTTTTCACTCTAAGCTTAAATAGTAGTTTCATAGCTGCTTGTTGTCTTATGCCAGCTATGTAATATGTATAATTTTGTTTGTAGGCCAACTGCTGCTTACAGGGAAGGAGTAAGAAATTTTGTAGCAGTAAGTTTGGAAAGTCTAGGAAATCCCTCTAAAATTAGATGTCCATGTACTCGATGCAGAAATTTGGATTACCAGTCTAGTGATGATGTAGTCTCGCACTTGGTTATATATGGTATGGATAAGACATACGATGTTTGGATTTTCCACGGGGAAGAACGTCCTATCACTTCCTCCAATAGGACATTTGATCTTGATGATATATCAGATACATATAGGATGTTCATAGATGCACGTGTTAACGAGGAAACGATTCCAAATTATACGGAAGCAATGGGAGATGAGGGGTTTTCAAAATTATTAGAAGATGCAGAAACTCCCTTATATATGGGTTGTAGTGACTATACAAAGTTGACAGCGACAGTTGTGCTTTTCAAACATAAATCCGTTAACGGCATTTCTGACAAAGCATTTACTGATCTTCTCAAAATTTTAGGTCACATGTTGCCACAGAAGAATGTACTTCCTATTTCCACATATACTGCAAAAAAATTACTTAAGAGCTTTGACTTGGGTTATGAAAAAATACATGCATGTGCTAATGATTGTTGTTTATTTAGAAAAGACTTGGCAGATCTAGACAATTGTCCAAGGTGTGGGAAATCCAGGTGGAAAGTGGTAGGAAAAGGAGATGAGCGTAAAATTAAAAAGGGGGTACCAGCCAAGGTGTTGAGATACTTTCCTATTATTCCCAGATTTAGAAGGATGTTCAGATAATTAGATAATTCTGAACAATCATTGTGGCATAGCATTCATCATAGTAACGATAACAAAACGCGACATCGCTGTTGACTCGCCACACTGGAAGTCTATTGATAGTAGGTGGCCTTGTTTTTCATCTGATCCTAGGAATTTAAGACTTGGACTTGCCACAGATGGATTTAATCCTTATAGTAATCTTAGTTCTACACATAGTTGTTGGCCCGTGATGCTTGTTAATTACAACCTCCCTCATTGGCTGTGCATGAAAAGGGAAAATATGATGTTAACTTTGCTAATCCCTGGTCCAAGGCAACCAGGAAATGATATTGATGTATATTTAAGGCCATTGATTGAAGATTTGAAAGAGTTATTGACCGCGCTGTCGTGACGCGTCAAAATTAGTTATTTATATTTTTCCTTGGCTTACTTCTACTAACTAGTAGTATCGGCAAGTAAGGGTCGATCCCACGGAGAACGGTAAATCAATTATACTAATTAAGGATTAAATACTTTAGCAATTAAAATAAAATAAAAACGAGAGGGGGGGGGGGGGGATTTTAGTTTCTAATCTTAACTAAAATAAATTGCGTAAAATAAATTATAATAACAAAGGAAATAAAAATCGAATTTATCAATTAAAGGAATAATCTAGTCCTTAGTTCCGTTATCCACCGTTTCGAATTAATTCAAGTTTCAATGCAGCGCTTATCTCTTCTCTAATCTCATGAACTCCTATTCCGAAGCCAACAATTGATTAAGTTCTAGCATGAACACAACACGCTCGACCCCACAAGAATAAATAGTGAGTATGTATATGTATGATTATTTATATATGTGTATATATATATTTTGCTCTACGGCTCAAAACTCACGAATGAAAAGGGCTTGTGCCATGAATCCCTCACACTTTTCTCCAAATCCAAAATCAAGACTAGTGAACTACTCTAATTAAAATCAACTAGCCAATTATATGCATTTCCTATGTCAAAGCCACCCTCGAATCCCCAATACACGCACTTGAATCAATCACACAAATTTAGCTAAGGACGCAAAATTAAATTCATCAAAATTTTCAATTTCAACCAAACGTTCCAAGTCCAACTTCCCCAAACTTAAAATTAAGTACATATTCCAAATAAACGAAGGAAAAGAAAAATAAAGCATAGTAAAAGAAAGTCTAGGATAGGAATCACCGGGCTAATGAGGACGACGGGCCTCCAACTGCTCAGTCAAACGGTCCACCTTGGCTTGAAGTGCGCGATGTCCCTCCTCAAGCTGCTCGATCCGACGCCTCAGCTCGGCCTCTGTAGCCGACTCTCTTGCTCGGCTTGTGCTCGCACCGGCTGTCTGAGCCCTTGCCGTCGGGCTGTCTGAAGGAATGGAAGGAAGGCTCTTGTGCAACATTTTTAAATTTTTCTCCTCCCATGGCGAAGTGTATGCGGTGTTTGGTAAAGCTATCATCTCACTTGCCGATATCCGCCACTTAAAAGTTTTTTCATTTTTTTCCAAAATGCCCATTTTTGTAAGAAGATTTACATCGATTTTCCATTGCCCGATCGGAAAACGCCATTGAAATCGGCCAGCGTGTCGAGCTACAGTGTGACTGACCCCCATTACAATTGGATTTTTCGAAACATCGTCCCCAATAAGCATCATCAATAAATCTTTAACATATTTCACCCTTTTTTTAAAAACCATCGCATAAATCATCTTTAGCTCAAAAATCTGCACCACATTTCGATTTGAGTATCTCCCGGTGACCGTGTATGCCATAAGTCGTTGAACGTAACGGATCACCGGGTTTCGAATGGCGATGGCCTTAGTTTTTCCCGTAGCAAATGGACCGGCATCATTCGTAATCATTTGCCAAATCTCATTTTCGGGTGGTATGTCATCTTCCTCCTCGGGTTCGGCAGTCAGCCCCAGTGCTCGGCCGAACTGCTCAACCCCCCATGTATACCCCCTACCATTCAAACGAAAATAAAAGGTCCATTTCTTTTCAAAATCTCCCTTTTAAATTGAACTAAAAAATTCATAAGTCAGATTCTCATAAACTTCCCAGCTCCCAGTTGCCAATCTCTCCCACCCCAGCACACTCAACAACGCCATAACATCATCATACAGTCCCAATTGCCTCAAAATAATTTCATCAAGATAGACTGAGGAGATTACCTTGCGTTCCGTGAGTTTGCGGTAGCGTGTAATCTGTCCGGGGGATCCGAAGGCGACATTATAACGGTTCGGTAGGCCGAGGAGACTCTTGCGCCTTTCTCTTACTGGAGGTGGAGCTGGGTTCCCGGTTTGCGTAGAGTCGTGCTGCTGGTCGGCCTCCTTTTCATTTCCTCTTTCGTTTGTCGGTCGCGGCTCGTCTTCAGAATTTCGTTCGGGTTGGGATGGATGTTCCGCACCATTCCCCTCGACTGTTGTGGAGCTCGATGTCTCGGCGCCATACCATGTAAGTAGCAACGGGGGCGGTGGTAGTAATTGATAGAGTACATCAGGGGCCGTATCGTCCTCGGTGACTGGTGGTGCGACCGAAGAGGGCGGAAAGGGTGGCGGTGTGGGCTCGTCTCTCAAACCACGGCTCGGCGATGTCTGGATTTGTTTCCCCCTTTTTGAAGTTTGACCCGGCGCTCGCCGCTTCGGTTTTTTTGTGAGTGGTTCGTCGGTCGCTGGTCGGCCTACCCTTCGTTTTCCGGCGGTGGAGGGTTTTGTCGCGGGTGTTTCGGGCTCGGTGAGGTCGCAGAAGGTCGGCGCCCTAGGGTTATTCCTCCAGCCGCCGCTCCGAGTGATTCGGTTCAGCGGCCGATTGACGTTTCTTGTCCCTTTTTCAGTCATGTTGGTCGCGACGGGGTTTGCTGCAGAAAAGAGAGAGAGAGGAGGTTAGTCAGGTGGGAAGACCGAGCGGGGGGGTAATCGACTACTGGGTCACTCTATGAGGGAGAATGGGTTTTTTTTTTTTTTTTTTTTGGAAAAAGAAATTAATAAGTAAAAAAACTTAAAAAGAAGGAAATAAGTAGAAAAGGAAATAAGCAGGCAAAAAATGAAAAAACTGACGACAAAAAAATTACGGAAAAATTAATAAAAAAATTTAAAAAAATAAATTGGGTTGCCTCCCAATAAGCGCCTTTTTTTTACGTCGTTGGCTCGACGAACTCCCTGTTTTATATTTCGGATGGGTCCTCGAGTTTGTATTCTTCCATATTAGCCGTCGTAAATCCTTCGCGATAGGGTTTTAGGAGATGGCCGTTGACTTTGAAAATTTTTCGTGTCTTTGGACTTTGAACTTCAATCGCTCCATGAGGAAAAATATTGATAATTATAAATGGACCAATCCAGCGGGATCGCAACTTGCCCGAAAATAATTTGAGTCGAGAGTGGTAAAGTAACACTTTTTCACCTAGGACGAAGTCTTTCCTTATTATTTTTGAATCGTGGAACGCCCTTGTCTTTTCTTTGTAAATTGCTGCATTTTCGAACGCGTCGTTTCGTATCTCTTCCAATTCTTGCAATTGCAACTTCCGGTGGGTGCCTGATTCGTCAAAATTCATATTGCACTTCTTGATTGCCCAAAAGGCACGATGCTCGAGCTCGACGGGAAGGTGGCACGGTTTTCCATAGACCAAGCGATACGGTGACATGCCAATTGGTGTTTTATATGCCGTCCTATAGGCCCAAAGCGCGTCGTCGAGTCGTAAGCTCCAATCCTTCCGATTTGGTTGAACTGTTTTCTCCTAGATTGCTTTTATCTCCTTATTGGATGTTTCGGCTTGCCCATTTGATTGCGGGTGATAGGAAGTGGACACCTTGTGCAAGACTCGGTATTTCCTTAGGAGTGCCTCAATCATCCGATTTTTGAAATGCTTCCCCCGATCGCTTATTATAGCCCGTGGAATTCCAAATCTAGCGAAGATATTAGTTTTGATAAATTGGGCCACTACTTTAGAATTATTGGTCCGTGAGGCGGTCGCTTCCACCCATTTGGATACATAATCCACGAAGAGTAAAATATAGAGATTCCCATATGAGGAGGGAAAAAGTCCCATGAAGTCCATGCCCCAGACGTCGAAGATTTCACAAATCAAGATAGGATTTTGCGGCATTTGATTGCGTCGAGAAATATTACCCGTTCTTTGACAATTATCACAAGTCTTGCAAAAATCATAAGCATCTCTAAATAGCGAAGGCCAATAAAAACCACTTTCCAAAACCTTATGTGCTGTCCTTCTTGAACCGAAGTGTCCTCCGCATGCATACGAGTGACAAAAAGCGAGAATTGAATGAAATTCGGCCTCTGGTACACATCTTCGAATCATTTGATCTGAACAATGCTTCCATAGATAAGGATCATCCCACACGTAGTATTTGACATCACTTCTGAGTTTATCCCTCCTGGACCGTGTCATTCCAGCAGGAAAAATATTGGCTACGAGAAAATTCACTAAATCGGCATACCATGGTGCTGCAGAGTCTGACACTGGGTCACCCAGTGTTGAACAGTTCTCCCAGTGTTGAGCGGCTGAATATAATTGTTCGTCGGGGAAGCTGTCACCCATAGGTTTCCCATCATTTTCTAAGACTAACCGGCTCAGGTGATCGGCCACAGAATTTTCGGACCCCTTCTTGTCCTTGATCTCCACGTTGAATTCTTGAAGAAGTAGGATCCATCGAATAAGTCTCGGCTTCACCTCCTTTTTGGCTAACAAATATCGTAGGGCAGCGTGATCTGAAAAAATAATGACCTTTGTCCCGAGTAGGTAGGAACGGAATTTTTCTAGTGCAAAGACCACGGACAGAAACTCCTTCTCGGTGGTAGAATAATTCGCTTGGGTCGGGTCGAGTGTTTTTGAGGCGTAATAAATTACATGGGGCGCTCTCCCCACTCTTTGGCCCAAGACAGCCCCTACCGCATAGTCGCTTGCATCGTACATCAATTCGAATGGCAAATCCCAATTTGGCGGTTGAATTATGGGTGCTGTTTTCAGCAATTGCTTCAACTTGTCAAAGGCGGCCTTGCGTTCGTCATTCATGTTAAACTCCACTTCCTTCTGGAGAAGCTTGCATAAGGGCGCCGCTATTCTTGAAAAATCCTTGATGAACCTCCTATAAAAACCTGCATGGCCAAGAAAAGAACGTACTTCCCGCACCGTGGCGGGGTAATGCAAAGCGGCAATAATATCAATTTTGGCTTTATCAACTTCAATTCCTTTTTCCGAGACTACATGCCCTAAAACTATTCCTTGTTTTACCATAAAATGGCATTTTTTCCAATTAAGTACGAGATTAGTTTCTACACAACGTTTTAAAATAAGGGTGAGATTTTCTAGGCATATATCGAATGAATCCCCATACACACTAAAATCATCCATGAATATTTCAATGATATTACCTACGTACTCAGTAAAAATGCTTACCATACACCTTTGGAAAGTAGCGGGTGCGTTGCATAGTCCGAAGGGCATCCGTCGATAGGCGAATGTGTCGAAGGGGCAAGTGAATGTCGTCTTTTCTTGGTCTTCGGGTGCGATTGCAATTTGAAAGTATCCCGAAAACCCATCCAAGAAACAATAGTACGCATGTCCGGCAAGCCTTTCAATCATTTGATCTATAAATGGCAAGGGAAAATGATCTTTTCGGGTCATTGAATTCAGCTTGCGGAAATCGATGCAAACCCTCCATCCAGTTTGTATACAACTAGGAACAAGTTCTCCTTCTTGATTCTCGACCACGGTAATTCCGGATTTCTTTGGGACGACTTGCGTTGGGCTTACCCATTTGCTATCGGATATTGGAAAGATCAGCCCTACGTCGAGGAGCTTAAGAATTTCCTTTTTCATGACCTCCATCATTGGTGGATTCAACCTTCGTTGTGCTTCTCGTGTGGGCTTGGCGTCCTCCGTTAATAGAATTCGATGCATGCATAGGGCTGGACTAATTCCCTTAATGTCGGCTATAGTCCACCCAATGGCTTCCTTATATTCCTTGAGAACTTTTAGCAATGCCTTCTCTTGATTAGGATTCAGCTCGGCCGAGATAATGACGGGTAAGGTTTCGTCGGCTCCTAGATGTGCATATTTTAAGTGTTGTGGCAAAGGTTTTAGCTCCAGCTCGGGTGCGTGCGCAATCGAAGGCTCGATCTTCCGGCGTTCCTCATAAAGTCGAATGAAGTTTGCTTCCCTTTTTGTTCTGATCGGTCCCGCCCCCTTCAAGGCACCTACAATTTCGAGCAATTCTCTTGAAATTTCAAATGCTTCCTCATCGTTGGTTCCTACGTCCTTTGTTAGTGCTACTTCGAGTGCATCCCTGAAATTTAAATCAAACACTTCCTCGACAAGAGGGTCAATCACGCTTAATGCAAAAAGAGAGCAATCTTCCTCAGGAAATTTCATAGCATCATAAATATTAAACCGTACGATTTGGTCATCAAATTCCATCGTGAGGAATCCCTCACGAACATCTATTTTAGTATTGGCCGTATTTAAAAATGGCATTCCTAACAAAATAGGTGTGGAATTTGATGACTCATGTTGCATGTCGAGAACATAGAAGTCGGCTGGAAATACGAGCTTGTTGACTTGGACAAGAACGTCCTCAATTACCCCTTCGGGATACACAAGGCTACGATCCGTCAATTGTATAATTATTCTTGTTTCCCGAAGAGGTCCTAGATTTAAGGAGGTGTATATAGAGCGTGACATAACATTTATTGATGCTCCTAAATCTAGCATAGCTCGTTCAAAACCCGTATTTCCAATTCGACAAGGAATAGCGAACATACCCGGACATTCCCGTTTTGGTGGCAATGTCTTTTGGAATACAGCAGACACATTTTCTCCCATCATCACCTTTTCGTTCCCTTTTAACCTCCGTTTGCTGGTACATAAGTTCTTAAGGAACTTTGCGTATTTTGGAATTTGTTGAACTGCGTCGAGTAAGGGAATATTGATCTCAACCTTTCGGAATACGTCGAGGATTTGCTTCTCTTTATTCACGATCGCTGCCTTTTTGACCCTGGATGGAAAAGGTAACTTGTTAGTCTCAAAAGGAGCAGTTTTGAATGATTTTACCTTCTTTGTCAGTGATTCTGCCTTTGAGTCGGGTTACGCCTTTGGGTGTTCTAGTGTTGATCTGTTCAGTGGATTTTTGCTCCTCGTTTTCAGCTTCCTTCACCTTTTCAGGCTCCTTAAGCTGCTTCCCACTTCTTAGAGTTACAACACTCACGTTCCTTGGGTTCAGCTCAGGTTGTGATGGCAATTTTCCACTATTTTGGCTCTCCATGCGGCTCACCATGGTGGCTAGTTGACTCACTTTATTTTCGAGAATTTTGATACTCGACTTAGTGTCATGCTGGAACTGATTCATGCCCTGTTGTAGCTGCATAGTATTTTTCATAAGGGTCTTCATCATATCCTCCAAAGATTGTGTCGGATTTTCAGTGGGCTGCTTGTAGAATTGTCCTTTATTTTGTAGGGCCGCCTCTTGCTGATTTTTCCATCGAAAGTTAGGGTGATCCCTCCATCCTGGGTTGTATGTGTTTGAGTACGGATCGTTCTTTCGCCCATAGGAATTTTCGGTTCCAATTGCATTGGCGTGTGCCTCGATTTCATCAAGCAAAATCCGACAATTCTCCGTTGTATGCTCCGTGGTTTTGCAAAGACGACAGGGTACGACTGGAGTGTTATTCCCTACAGCAAGTTTTCTAACAAACGTGGTTAGCTCATTCAATTTTTCCTCAAGGGACGAGTCATGGATCTCCTTCACCATCCTGATTGGTGCATCGCGACATCCAAATTGTTGTGAATTAGCCGCCATGTTGGATATGAGAGCCCTTGCGGCCGAAAGAGTTTTGTCCACTAGAGCTCCTCCACTTGCCGCATCTATCGTGTTCCGCTCCATCGGATTAAGTCCTTCGTAAAAATATTGAATAAGGAGCTGCTCGCTAATTTGATGTTGCGGGCATCGAGATACCAATTGTTTGAATCGTTCCCAATATTCATGCAACGTTTCTCCAGTCATTTGCCTTGCACCACATATTTCTTTCCTGAGATTGGCCGCTCGAGAGGCTGGAAAATATTTTTGTAGAAATAAGATCTCCATCTCGGTCCACGTTGTGATGGTGGCCGATGGTAAATAAAATAACCAATCCTTAGCCGAATCTTTCAATGAGAACGGAAAGGCCCTAAGCTTGATTTGTTCTTCAGTAACACCGTTTGGCTTCATGCTTGAACATACGACATGGAATTCCTTGAGATGTTTGTGCGGGTCCTCTCCCGATAGACCACGAAATGCAGGTAGCAAGCGAATCAATCCCGACTTTAGTTCAAAGGTGTTGTTGTTGTCAATAGCCGGGATCGTGATGCACAGGGGTTGTTGAGGTAGTTCCGGGTTGGCTAATTGCTTCAGCGTCTTTTCAGCATTATTTGCCATGACTCCAACTTCGTCCTCTGACTCACTCGGTGATGTTTCGAGGAAAAATGGTAAAGTCCTAAGTGCTTCTTTGACTTCTTTTTCTTTCTGCCGGAAAACACGATCTCGCTTGGTGATTTCTGGAAAATATTGTAAATTCTTATCTCCACGTGACCTTGTATTCATGCAAAACTAAAACAAAACGGATTAGCGCACAACTGACAATTATAATAAATTTCCAGAACTGCCACTGGGTGGCCCAGTGTCGAAATTGCAGAAAGTTTTTAAACCCAAAATAAGTAAAATTAATTTAACACCGTTCCCCGGCAACGGCACCAAAATTTTGACCGCGCTGTCGTGACACGTCAAAATTAGTTATTTATATTTTTCCTTGGCTTACTTCTACTAACTAGTAGTATCGGCAAGTAAGGGTCGATCCCACGGAGACCGGTAAATCAATTATACTAATTAAGGATTAAATACTTAAGCAATTAAAATAAAATAAAAACGAGAGGGGGGATTTTAGTTTCTAATCTTAACTAAAATAAATTGCGTAAAATAAATTATAATAACAAAGGAAATAAAAATCGAATTTATCAATTAAAGGAATAATCTAGTCCTTAGTTCCGTTATCCACCGTTTCAAATTAATTCAAGTTTCAATGCAGCGCTTATCTCTTCTCTAATCTCATGAACTCCTATTCCGAAGCCAATAACAAGCTCTGTTGACCCCAATTATTTCTTAAGTTTATTCAATTAAAACAAGCTCTTTAATTGAACCTATCTATACGGTGGATTCAAAACAAGCTCTTCAAATCTCGCTCGCTAGATGCATTAGAAACCAAAATAATGGAATAGGCAAGATATTAAGTTCATAAGCTCGACTTAAGGGATCTCGATTTTGTGTTACTCAATTGGGAAAAATCATATATTTTCTACTTGTGAAATTAAAATTGCAACAATTACGGATTACAACTCAATTTCTAGCATAAGACATAAAACTCCTAATCTAGTTGGCCAAACCAAATCAAGAAATTAAATGGCATAGTCGTGAATTCAATAACACAAAAGTAATTCAAGAGAATTCGAGTTGAGAATACGCTGCGGGATTAAAACATGAATAATTCAAATACGGTTTCAAACTTCACTAAGAACTAGAATAGAAAATTATCCGGACATGTTGGCTTTAGAAAACAGCAAATTAATAATAGACATGAGAAGAAAGAAATTCAAATGGTATAATCTTCTTCTTCGCACGTCGGAATTTTCTCGGTTGCTCCGGTGGAAATCGGTTCGGTCGTCCTTATGACTTTTTCTGCTTCAGCCGTGAAAAGTAGTGCTTCAGCCGTGTATCCTTCTTCCTCCTGCCGTGAATTTACTGCTCCCCGGTGTGTATTTTTTTTTCAGCCCTCCTCCCCTTTTATAATTATTCCTTATCTCATAGTTTCCTTCTTTTATTAGGACTCTTTCCTTCTTGAGTTTTATTTTCCTTAGAGTCTTTCTTCCCAAATCTATTCCAATTCCTTTTTCCATCATATGGACCGATTTATTGCCTTGTGGAACTGATTGGGCGATTTTTGAGTCGTTTCTTGGGCCCCAAGTAAGGTTATTTTCGTAACAGGACTGGCACTGGGTCAACAAACTGACACTGGGCCACCCAGTGTTGCGCGGCATTTTCTTCATTTTAAGCCCAAATCACCTTGGCTTGGTCCGTTTGATGATCCAAATTATTTCTTAAGCTTAAAAACTCCATCAAACACCTAAATTAAACAACAAATTGCCAAGTGAAGTAAATTGCACCCAAAATATAAATATATGGAAAATAACCAAGTGTGCCAACATAAAATTCATTAAAACCTTATAATTAACAATGATTTTAGCACACTATTTTCGTTCTATCAGTTATGGATAAGTGGGGTTGAGGTGTACGATTCATTTACGAAGAGCATTTTCAATCTGAAGGTTATTCTCATGTGGACGCTTAATGATTTCCCGGCTTATGGAAATCTAGCTGGGTGTACGACTAAGGGTAAGATGGCATGTCCTATTTGTGGTGCTAATACTTGTTCAATTTATCTACCTCACAGTCACAAGTGTGCGTATATGGGTCATCGACGGTTTCTTATACCCAATCATCCTTATATAAAGAAGAAGAGTTGGTTTGATGGAACCCATGAGAAGAGGGGGAAACCTCATATATTGTCTGGTTCTGAAATTTTAGCAGTTGTTAATGGGATTGAAAATGATTTTGAAAAATGGGATGAAATGAGCAGTGATGAAGAATCGAGACCAGGAAGGGCAAAAGGTAAGAGAAAGAAGAAAAGGAGGAGGAAGATTATAAAGAAAGTTAAGGTCCTGAATTGGAAGAAAAAATCAATTTTTTTTGAGTTGCCGTATTACGAGGTATAACAAATTTTGTGCTTTAATGTTAATTCAATATAATGATATAGTTAATAGCTAGCTGATAACTAATAAAATATCTTATTTTTAGCATTTGTTGGTACGTCACTGTTTGGATTTAATGCACATCGAAAAAAATTGTGGTGAGAGTTTACTGTGCACTTTGCTTGATATAAAAGGAAGATCAAAAGATGGCCATAGTGCTCGTAAAGACCTGGAAAGTATGGGAATTCGGTCAGAGTTGCACCCAAGGCTTGATGAGAATAGTAAGTTAGCCCTTCCACCAGGCCAACATACGTTAACAAGTTTTGAGATAGAGACATTTTATTTGCGACTAAGAAATTTGAAAGTTCCCGACGGGTATAGCTCTAATATTGCAAACAGTTTTGTACAGAATGACAAGATACTTGGACTCAAGTCCCATGATTACCATGTATTGATGCAACAGTTATTGCCGGTCGCATTGAGAGGACTTCTAAAAAATGTATTACTTCGTTTCTGTTCATTTTTCTATGATATAAGCCAAAGAGTGGTTGATGTCGAAAAAATTGAAGCTGCAGAACAGGAGATAATTGATACATTGTGCATGCTTGAAAGATATTTTCCTCCTTCATTCTTTGATATTATGATTCACTTGACAATACATTTAGGCCGAGAAACTCGTCTTTGTGGATCAAATCAATTTCATTGGATGTACCCGTTTGAAAGGTATTTGATATCCATTTATTATCTGGTAATAGGCTTGAATGATATTTTCCTTCCTAATTTATATCCAATATTTTTAGATTTATGAAGCCGTGCAAGGAATATGTTAGAAATCCTGCACGACCCGAAGGATGCATATGTGAAGGCTATCTTGCCGAAGAATCCATACGATTTTGTTGTGAGTACATTAAGGAAAGTTGTGCACTATTTGAAACACATAAACGCAATGAGGAATACCAAAATGAAAACACATTTGAAGGACGACCAATTTCTAAAGGAGAGCATAGTACATTGTCTAATGAAGATATGAAAAATGGTCATCGATATGTGTTGTTTAATACGGCAGAAGTGGAACCATATGAAGTGTAAGTTTAAGTTATATGCAATTTTGTCTAGTTTGTTTCTTAGGAATATTTTCACATTATTTGTTTTTAGGATGCATATGGAAGAGTTGAAGATGTTACATACTGATCTATACGATGATCAACTTTCAAAGATGCATTCAGACACTTTCTCTAGTTGGTTTACAAAAAAGGTTTTTTTACATATTATTTGGACTTTATTAGTTTATACATTGTGAATAAGTATTTTATTTATTTAAAATAAATATACAGGTTAAAGACCAAATAGCCTCAGGCGAAGTAGAAGTTCCTGAAACAATAAAGTGGTTATCATATGGGCCTAGAAGGCAAGCGCTCTCATATTCTGGCTATATAATAAATGGTCGTCGATTTCGTACCAAGGACACCGAAAAGTCCACACAGAATAGTGGTGTTTCACTTGAAGCAACTACAATACGTCAATCTGGTCCAAATGACAATTGCCAATCTAGTAGCAACACAATAGGTCATTACGGGATCTTGCGTAACATTATAGTGTTGGACTATCTTATGTTTCAGATTCCCTTATTTAAGTGTGATTGGGCAAATATCTATCGTGGAGTGAAGGTTGAAGACTGATTTACATTAGTCAACTTTTCTCAATTTCAAGATCAATTTAAAGGGGATCCTTTTATACTAGCAACGCAAGCCTCACAAGTATTCTATTGGAGAGAAAGCAAAACATCTAATTGGCAAGTTGTTGTCAGACCACTACCAAGGGGCTATCATGATATGGAGATCTATGATAAGAGTGATGATGAGAATAATGAATTGTCGTGTAATCCACTTGATGTATCTTTGCTTGATAAAACCGATGATTGCCAAGATAGTACTTGCGCAAGAGTGGGATGTGATGACAAATTGGTATATTTGATAAGTATTTATGTTATTATGACTATTTTTTCTTAATTATAGTGTCATTATGTTTGTTTATTACATTACTTGTACTAACATATTTACAAAATTATTTGATTGCTTTTCTTCCATATAACAGGTAGAGGTTGAGTAGGAGGATCTTTAGATAACTCTATCAAAGTTTGTCGACGTGATCACAATGGGTAATGATGGGACAGAGGTAAGAGTTAGTGTTACCATAATGATTTTACATGTGTATGTCATTGTTTTTAGTTATAAAATATATACTCCCTCCGTGTAATATCCGCAATTTCGGATTTCCGGTAATTTTCATTTTTCGGCGGAGGTCCGTTTCGAAAACTCTCTTTTGACCGTTTCGTCATTCGGAGAATATTTGATTCTGCACTTTTTGTCATCCGAGTTCGTTTCGGTGCTGCTTTGTTGAGTTCCGTGCTTTTTAGCGACTTTTCCGCGCTTGAGTTCGGTTCTTGCGAATCTCGTTCGAAACTATCGTTTGGGGTTTGTCGTAAGTTCATTTAACGTTGTTATACGTGTTGTGAGCTTCGGTTTGATTATTCGTTGTCGTATGGTGATTTTCGGGCATTTGGGCCATTTTCGTAATTTCCCAAAGTTTGGGGTAATTACATTCCATTGTCGAATTTCTAGCCTTCGGGTGGTCGGAATCGTGTGTTCTACTAGCTCTTAGATTCGTATTTGTGAGTACTTCGTAACCGTATCTTCGGTTCGTATTCAGGTTCGGGTTTCGGTGTCGTTTTGTGGAGTTCAGGATTACTAAACGACTTTTCTAAGTATGAGTTCGGCATTGTAAAAATCACCATAAATTCTTGGAAACTCCAAAAATTCTGAATCTTTGCAATATTATAAAGCATCAAGTTAGCTTTCCAATGGTTCAAACGGTGAGTCAATCGGAGTCCGGACGAAGGAGTTATGGTTGAAATAGACAAGACTGCACGGTGTGCCTTTTTGGTGTTGAAGGGGCATGCCGTGTGCGCGGCACACTCAGTGTGCCGCGGCACTAAGCTGATTCTGGGCGTTTTTGGTGGCCACGGGCGCGGCACACTTGTCTGTGCCGCGGCACACAGTCTGAATCGGCTATTTAATGGCACAGACTGAGTTATCGGCCATTTCTCATTTTTCCTTCGTTCCTTCGCGATTCTTGACATAAATGGATGGATTTGAGTAAGAGAATCATAGAACAACACGTTTTGGAAGTTTGATTCATGGATTAACATCATATTCCACCGGATCGAAGGTAAGAACACCTAAACTCTTGGTTTTGGGAATTTTTGAGGTTTCTTGATGTTTTGGCCGATTTGATTTGTTTTAGTTTAGATTATTGTTAGAACATGGTTGTATACTCGAAATCATTCATTACCCCTGAAGTTTTGTGAAACGAATTTGAGTATTACCTTGAATAATCGATTGAATTGGACTATGCCCTCAAGGTGTCCGATAAAATGCTTCAATGAGTAGAACTTGGGAAGTTCCATACGTTTTCGTAGAATTGTGATTGAATTGACATCGTTGTGACTTAGGAGCGAATTCTTGTGAAGAACTCGAGTCGGAACCCTTCCGTTCGTTGCCTTCCTTGGGGTTCGAGCTTCCCGGTCAAACCGTGTTCTTCGGAGCGTTCGGTAGCGGTTATTAAGGCAAGTATCTTACTATACGACTTGTATCTTGCGACTAGTAATTACGTATGAGATGTATAATGACTTCGCTTGCCTTCGTAAATATGTTCCGTTTGAGTTGGTTGTGTTTTCCGCAATTTGAAGTCTTTGTGATAATGGTGTTATATCAGTATACGTGTTAGGCGTTGTGCCATTTGTGCAGGAATGCGACGTACATATGGGATGGTTGTACACTTGGTTGTACAATGTATTGTGTACCGAATGTGTGTTATGTTGGTTGAATGTCGTTGATTGATGATAGTTGTTGCGAGTGTCGAGGTTGTGTTATTTGCGTGCAATGTACGATTTTGTGGTGATCAAGGTGATTGATTAATTGTTCTCATTGTTGTATGTAATGTGAATGTGAATATGTGTGTGACCGCTAAGTTCACTCGTGTTGGTTCGATGGGACCTACGAGGATTCGTGGCAGTGGACTACGGGATCAGAACTTAGTGAGTGCGAGGTCCAATCGTCTTTGATGCAGCGAGGCCTACGATAACGTGTGGCAGTGGACCATGAGTTTCGGACACAGTGCGTCCAACCAGGTGAGCTCGACGGGCCTTACGGTGACACGTGGCAGTGGACTACGGTGTCAGGACTGTGTGTGTGATTGTTGTGATTGATATAGTCCGTGCGGGTTGTTATGCCTACGGAGACACGTGACAGTGGATCACGGTGTCGGAATTGGTTATGTTTGGTTAATAGTCCGTGTGGGTTGTTGAACCTACGGAGACACGTGACAGTGGATCACGGTGTCGGTATTTGTTTTGTTTGGTTAATAGTCCGTGTGGGTTTTTGATCCTACGGAGACTCGTGACAGTGGATCACGGTGTCGGAATTGATTATGTTTGTTTAATTGTGCGTGATGTAGTCCGTGCGGGTTGTTGAACCTACGGAGACACGTGACAGTGGATCACGGTGTCATGAGCATGATACTTTTCAAATCAAAGTTTTTACGGAAAAGTTTTAAGAAAGAATATTGGGCCGAGCCCCACGAGATTTATGGAAATGTTTAGGTATTATAAGCTGTTGAATTATGAAACAAGTTTTGGGTTAAGGCCCTTAAGTTTTTGAAAGGTTTTGTGAATCGGGACTTGAGGTCTTAAGGTTTTGAAATTCTAAAAATTCCCGAGATGATAATCTTATTTTCGAATGCTTCATAGCTTATCTTCTCTTGTGAAAACCTCCTGGGAATATTTGATACTTGATTATTATATTTGATCACGATTATTAATTGTTTGTTACATTTCGTATGATTTGATACTTGCACTAGTAAAACAGTGGAGTTTTACTAACCCCCGAGTAATCGGGGGGTGGATGTCTGTTTTGCGTCCAGGTACATGCAGATTCGAGGAGCAACACAGGATTGGCACAAGAGGATGACGAGTGCGATACTAATCATGAGTCGAGAGTTATTTTGATTTTTGTTGTGTTGTCAGAGTTGATTTCAGTCTTCCGCTGTATTGTATTTCGACCCCTGTGTGGGTAATGTTATTTAAGTCAGTTTTATCGATTGGGTTGTGTGACCTCATCGGTCTGTGTATTCACATGTAAGTGACCATATCGGTCTGTATCATTTTATTGTTTGACCCTGGTCGGGCAAGAATTTGGTTGTTTATGGATGTTTAGCCTGGTAGATCCTTGTGGAAAGGGTCTACGGCGTGTAATATTCCCATACGGTTTTGGGGATGTTACAATTATGGTATCGGAGCTTTAGGTTTGCGGAAACCTAGGCTGTCGGGTCGTTTCAAGTCGTGTTTTGTCGAGTAATGTGTTGTCTTGTCGTTCGAATCGTCAGGTGACAAGTTGAGTTGTGCGTGGTCACAACGTGTCGGTTATGTTGTCGGACGAGATTAGTATCGTGGGCGACTGTCACCTCCGTGCGACCTGTGGATGTAAGTCTCCTCCTTTATGCGTAATACCTGTGTATCTCGATTTTATTTTAGTAAGTTAATTGTGGTGTATAATTTTATTTACACAGTATTGTGTAATATAGTTGTGTTTCATACTTGTGGCACATAGTATGTGTATAGAACTGGGCACGTTATGATTTTATCTTTGAACCACCGGGTGGGGTGGTATGTTGTGAAGGTTGTAAACCTCGATGGGTTTCGAAAAGGTACCAACGGTAGAGTTTGTGAGAAACTCCGATGAATGATTTTACTGTGTGTTTAAACTTGATACCACGAGATGCATTTGATTGAATTGGCGACCCTGGTTGCCATTTGAGTATGTGGTTTTAAATTCGACTATTTTTGGAATGTTGTAATTTTTGTCCGCTATGGGTAAGTTTGTGAATGTTTCCTGAAGGACTTTACAGTTTGAGAATTTTATAGAAATCGATTTTTGAAAAATATTTTGGTGGTGCGGTCAAACCATGGTTTATATGGATTTTTAAAATTTGTTAAATTTTGACAAATGGGCCATGTATTTTCAAATGACACAATCAGACGGTATTTGAAAAATGTGTTTTAAAATACTTCGGACATTGTAAAATATTACCGTCATTTTGCTTATGAACTAAAGGATTTTGGAAAATTTATGTTTTGCAAAACAACTTTGGCTTCCGTAAATTAGAACGTTATGTGTTTATGTATTGAGGTTAAGTCGTGCAGTGAGTTGCTATATTATTATTCTCGTCAGAAAATTTGGGTTGTATGCCCAAGTGGCGGGATACGTTGTTAGGTATCGTTCCCCACTTCAATGACCGAGGTATTAAACAAAGTACTTTCAAAATTTCACCCCAGCAAAATCTTTCGAACTCGCGAATTTTTTTATTTATATTATCATTCGAACAAATACCTCGTTAAACTTGTTTTTTTTAAAATATTACCGGTGTTGGACCACAATGGTATGCTTAATGTTTTAACCGTGTATGCTGAGGTATAGGTCGTTCATCTTTGTCAATGTGAACGTGTGAATATTGCATTGTCTTTAGCGATTTTGGGCTTATGTCGATTATCGAGGTTTGTTTTATCTTGTTATTCGATTGGATGTCCGTTCGGTATGCTAAGGAGTCGAGGTCGAGGCCGTGGTCATGGTCGTGGTCGTGGTCGTGGTCGTGTCGGGAGCGAGAGAGGCGACTCCTCCTTGCCGAGTACCAATCACCTCGATGCATCGGGATATTCGACTAGCGTTAATGTTGACGTTGGCGCCGCCACCATCCTTCGTCGGGTGGTTGATCGGTTAGTGCGGATGAATCAGGCCGTACGTCGGGATGAGAACCCAAATAGAGATAACGGAACTAGTAAGTGGTTACGAGATGTGATGAAGATGCGGCCGCCCCGTTTTGTGGGTTCGACGACTTGTTAGGTTGGGAAAACTGGCTCTTCCAGTTGGACAGAATATTTGATCCGTAGCTTGTCAGGATGATAGGAGGGTACCCATTGCTCAGTACCTACTCGACAAAGAAGGCTGCAGACCGGTGGCACGCTGTAGTGCTGCCGGCATACACCTACATGGGTGAGTTTAAGGCGCCATGGAGGCAGAGTATTGCCGTTGCTGTTCGTGAACGCAGAATCGTTGAATTTTTCTCGGCTACGCCCAGGATGTGTCAATATCCCAAGCGATAATCGATTATAATCGACAATTGGCTTATGTTCGTGATCAAGTGAGAAGTGAAGCGGACAAGGTCCGATACTTCAATATGCGCATGAAACCCCATATCCGGGAGAGTATGGCTCCGCTCATGTGTACCACCACGAAGGAATATCAGGACCGAGCTTTAGCCATTGAGATGGCCGTTTCGTGACGGAATCGGTTCGAGAGTAAGAGACGAAGACCTCGAGAAATTTTTCAAGAGGCCGGAGGAGTGAGATCCGTGAGCTGTTGCTTATGATTTCCTTGCAGGAGCACTCCTCGTTCGGTTGACAGTCTAAGAACCTTACCCCAGGCGAGTAAGACGATCGGTGTGAAGACCTGCTTTAGCTGCGGTCGTGTAGGCCATGCGAGATGTAATTGTCGTTCGCCACCGGTTAGTTGTTTTAAGTGCGGCCAATGGGGCACCAAGCGGTGCATTGTGAGACCGTTGCCGGGATGTTCGGGAATCGGGTTTCGTTCCTACTCGGGAGGGCCGGTGGTGTCCAAGTGATGTAGTTGTGTTTCGTGCTTTGTGGTTTAATTAGTTTAGAGATTGATTTTTGTTGAGTGAATTTTTTTGTTTTGTTTCTATTCTATCATGATGTTTTATTTTAAGTTTCGGGACGAAACTTAATTTTAATAGGATAGAATGTAATATCCGGTATTCTCGTTTTCCGTTATCTTGAATTGTTTGTGTTTTGACATCATATATTTTCTTGTTGATGAGAATCGGAATGATTTCTATCGTAATACTCTATTTGTTTCTGTCGCATAGCCGTTTTAGTCGGGTGCGACTTGTTGTCGCGTACGTTTCATTGATTAAACGTGTGCATATGATGTGGTATGTGATGCGTCGTTAATTGACTGTTATTGTTTTGAATCATTGCCGGTGGCTTTGTTATGGTCGTCGTGGGGCGTGTTTCCACGCTGTATATTCTTTCGCATTGCTTGTAACGTTTCGCCAATGGGCGAAAGTTATGCGTTCTTGTGTATCTCGTTGAGGTTTCCTGTTGGGATATTGCTTCTCCCTACTTATTTTAAGTTTCGGGACGAAACTTCTTTTAAGGAGGGTAGAATGTAATATCCGCAATTTCGGATTTCCGGTAATTTTCATTTTTCGGCGGAGGTCCGTTTCGAAAACTCGCTTTTGACCGTTTCGTCATTCGGAGAATATTTAATTCTGCACTTTTTGTCATCCGAGTTCGTTTCGGTGCTGCTTTGTTGAGTTCCGTGCTTTTTAGCGACTTTTCCGCGTTTGAGTTCGGTTCTTGCGAATCTCGTTCGAAACTATCATTTGGGGTTTGTCGTAAGTTCATTTAACGTTGTTATACGTGTTGTGAGCTTCGGTTTGATTATTCGTTGTCGTATGGTGATTTTCGGGCATTTGGGCCATTTTCGTAATTTCCCAAAGTTTGGGGTAATTACCTTCCGTTGTCGAATTTCTAGCCTTCGGGTGGTTGGAATCGTGTGTTCTACTAGCTCTTAGATTCGTCTTTGTGAGTACTTCGTAACCGTATCTTCGGTTCGTATTCAGGTTCGGGTTTCGGTGTCGTTTTGTGGAGTTCAGGATTACTAAACGACTTTTCTAAGTATGAGTTCGGCATTGTAAAAATCACCATAAATTCTTGGAAACTCCAAAAATTCTGAATCTTTGCAATATTATAAAGCATCAAGTTAGCTTTCCAATGGTTTAAACGGTGAGTCAATCGGAGTCCGGACGAAGGAGTTATGGTCGAAATAGCCAAGACTGCACGGTGTGCCTTTTTGGTGTTGAAGGGGCTGTACCGTGTGCCGCGGCACACTCAGGCTGTGCCGCGGCACTAAGCTGATTCCTGGGCGTTTTTGGTGGCCCTGGGCCGCGGCACACTTGTTACGTACGCGGCACGATGCGAATCGGCTATTTAATGGCCTGGACTGAGTTATCCGGCCATTTCTCATTTTTTCCTTCGTTCCTTCGCGATTCTTCAGCATAAATGGATGGATTTGAGTAAGAGAATCATAGAACAACACGTTTTGGAAGTTTGATTCATGGATTAACATCATATTCCACCCGGATCGAAGGTAAGAACACCTAAACTCTTGGTTTTGGGAATTTTTGAGGTTTCTTGATGTTTTGGCCGATTTGATTCGTTTTAGTTTAGATTATTGTTAGAACATGGTTGTATACTCGAAATCATTCATTACCCCTGAAGTTTTGTGAAACGAATTTGAGTATTACCTTGAATAATCGATTGAATTGGACTATGCCCTCAAGGTGTCCGATAAAATGCTTCAATGAGTAGAACTTGGGAAGTTCCATACGTTTTCGTAGAATTGTGATTGAATTGACATCGTTGTGACTTAGGAGCGAATTCTTGTGAAGAACTCGAGTCGGAACCCTTCCGTTCGTTGCCTTCCTTGGGGTTCGAGCTTCCCGGTCAAACCGTGTTCTTCGGAGCGTTCGGTAGCGGTTATTAAGGCAAGTATCTTACTATACGACTTGTATCTTGCGACTAGTAATTACGTATGAGATGTATAATGACTTCGCTTGCCTTCGTAAATATGTTCCGTTTGAGTTGGTTGTGTTTTCCGCAATTTGAAGGCTTTGTGATAATGGTGTTATATCAGTATACGTGTTAGGCGTTGTGCCATTTGTGCAGGAATGCGACGTACATATGGGATGGTTGTACACTTGGTTGTACAATGTATTGTGTACCGAATGTGTGTTATGTTGGTTGAATGTCGTTGATTGATGATAGTTGTTGCGAGTGTCGAGGTTGTGTTATTTGCGTGCAATGTACGATTTTGTGGTGATCAAGGTGATTGATTAATTGTGCTCATTGTTTTATGTAATGTGAATGTGAATATGTGTGTGACCGCTAAGTTCACTCGTGTTGGTTCGACGGGACCTACGAGGATTCGTGGCAGTGGACTACGGGATCAGAACTTAGTGAGGTACTGAGGTCCAATCGTCGGGTCCGACGAGGCCTACGATAGCAGCGTGGCGATGGACCATGAGTTTCGGACACGGTCGTCAACCGGGTGAGCTCGACGAGGCTTACGGTGACACGTGGCAGTGGACTACGGTGTCAGGACTGTGTGTGTGATTGTTGTGATTGATATAGTCCGTGCGGGTTGTTATGCCTACGGAGACACGTGACAGTGGATCACGGTGTCGGAATTGGTTATGTTTGGTTAATAGTCCGTGTGGGTTGTTGAACCTACGGAGACACGTGATGATGGATCACGGTGTCGGAATTGGTTATGTTTGGTTAATAGTCCGTGTGGGTTGTTGAACCTACGGAGACACGTGACAGTGGATCACGGTGTCGGAATTGATTATGTTTGTTTAATTGTGCGTGATGTAGTCCGTGCGGGTTGTTGAACCTACGGAGACACGTGACAGTGGATCACGGTGTCATGAGCATGATACTTTTCAAATCAAAGTTTTTACAGGAAAAGTTTTAAGAAAGAATATTGGGCCGAGCCCCACGAGATTTATGGAAATGTTTCCGGTATTATAAACTGTTGAATTATGAAACAAGTTTTGGGTTAAGGCCCTTAAGTTTTTGAAAGGTTTTGTGAATCGGGACTTGAGGTCTTAAGGTTTTGAAATTTAAAAATTCGAGATGATAATCTTATTTTCGAATGCTTCATAGCTTATCTTCTCTTGTGAAAACCTCCCGGGAATATTTGATACTTGATTATTATATTTGATCACGATTATTAATTGTTTGTTACATTTCGTATGATTTGATACTTGCACTAGTAAAACAGTGGAGTTTTACTAACCCCGTGTCGGGGGTGGATGTCTGTTTGCGTCGGTACATGCAGATTCGAGGAGCGATCACAGGATTGGCACAAGAGGATGACGAGCTGCGATACTAATCATGAGTCGAGAGTTATTTTGATTTTTGTTGTGTTGTCAGAGTTGATTTCAGTCTTCCACTGTATTGTATTTCGACCCCTGTGTGGGTAATGTTATTTAAGTCAGTTTTATCGATTGGGTTGTGTGACCTCATCGGTCTGTGTATTCACGTGTAAGTGACCATATCGGTCTGTATCATTTTATTGTTTGACCCTGGTCGGGCAAGAATTTGGTTGTTTATGGATGTTTAGCCTGGTAGATCCTTGTGGAAAGGGTCTACGGCGTGTAATATTCCCATACGGTTTTGGGGATGTTACACTCCGTCCCAAATGCTAACAATAGTGTCATTATGTTTGTTTATTGCATTTTTTCAAAGCAGATTTTAAAATCAGTTCCATGCCCAAGATAGAAAGGGGATTTTTCAATGCAGATTTTTCACATTAGACACTGAAAATCAGTTCCATGTCCCAGATTTTTCAATGCAGATTTAAACAGTACACTGTGAAATCAGTTCCATGTCCCAGATTTTTTCAAAGCAGATTTTAAAATCAGTACACTATGAAATCAGTTCCATGTCCCAGATTTTTTCAAAGCAGATTTTAAAATCAGTTCCATATCCAAGATAGAAAGGGGATTTTTCAATGCAGATTTTTCACATTAGACACTGAAAATCAGTTCCATGTCCCAGATTTTTCAATGCAGATTTAAACAGTACACTTTCAATGCAGATTTAAACTGAATTAGTTATTAAATATATACGTACAAATATTGTGTTTAATAACTTTACAATGATCTATGCAGAGTTCAAGAAAGGGGAGTAGGCGCTTGAAGAAAATACATTTAGCATCGGTTGCAATTTCGCAACAACAAGGGAACGAATGCATTCGAAATTGTGAAAGAGGGTCGAATCCCTCTCCTGAACGTGTTTCTACTGAAGTTCCTAATGAATATACCTGTGAAGAGCAGTTGGTTGAAGAACAAGAGGCATTGGGAAAGAAAAAAAGAGGCCCAACAAGGTTGAGAGAGTTATGCTCAAATTCTACGGAACTAATAGAGGTGGATTTCAATGAAAGAGGAAAGCCTATCGGTGAGCATTCCGATTGGTTATCTTCATTCTTGGGTGCTTTAAGCATGACAATTTGTACCGATCAATATTGATGATTGGAGGAAAGTTCCTAATGAAACAAAGAAAGATTTGTGGACATGTGTTAAGGTAATGATAATATATTTAATTGGGTTTGAACATAAAAATTAAAGTGTACATGTTCCCTTGTTTGTGATATGATATTTATGTACAGGGGAGATTCAAGATTGATGACATGCACGAGAAGCTTATTATTCAACAAATGGGCACTCGTTGGAGGCAGTCTAAATCGAAGCTGATAGAATCTCTTAGAGATGCATCAAAAATGCGAGATAAAGAGTCAAAATTTGCAGCCCTTAAACCAGATAACATATCTCTTGAAGAGTGGAGCACTTTTATCGCAGAAAAGTTATCAAATGAATTTGAGGTAAATTCAGTTTTTTATAATTAGTTTATGTTGTATATTTTTTGTTTGTAACATAAGAAATGGCGTAGGTGAAGAGCAAAATGTATAAGGAGATTAGGGCAAACAATCATGCTCCACATACAATGAGTCGGGAGGGGTATGCTCGACTAGAGGATGAAATGGTAACTTTCTATAAATTGATCAATACTCCTTCCATTCTACCTCACGTGATTAGTACATATTTTCAGTTTTGTATTTTAACTTAAATAGTACTTATTCTTTTTAGAGGAATGAGAATCCAGAAAAGCCTCTAAGGAGAGAAGATATTTGGTGTAAAGCACACACTAAAAAGAATGGTGAAGTACCAACTCCATTTATTGCCGATTGTGTGGTAAGTGACATTTCAACTAAATCATACTTTCTTTTTTTACTCCCTTCGCCCAAAATGCCAATCTTTTATGTCATTGTTACGAATGAACTTTGAGTAATTATTTTAGGTTGATTTAACTATCCTATTAAAAATACAACAACTTGTTATTGATATTATAATCAAATCAATCCATGTTTATTTCTCAAAGTTCAATTGTAGTAACAATAAAGAAAAAATAGAAGATTATTTTGGGACGGAGGGAGTATTTTGCCTAATCTATCATTTAATACTTGTTTGTTTACTAATTTTCAAGAGTAAAATACAAGAGATCACATCCTCTCAAACCTCCCATTTGACATCAATTAATGAGGACGCACTCTCTCAAATACTCGGGCCTGAGAGAAATGGAAGAGTTAGAGGGATGGGATTTGATATTACCCCATCAAAAATAGGTATCCACATGAATAGTTCAAAGAAAGTCCAAGCACTTGAGAATCAAGTTTCAGAACTGAATAAAAAAATGGAGAAGTTTGAACATTTAGAAAATGAAATGGCGGAGATGAGACACTTTATGCGTATGCAGGCAAGTATTTTGTAGTCAAGCACATTGTTTTTAGAGTTATTTATAGTTTTCACTTACATGTTAACTCGTGATTGTTCCTAGGGTTTCGCGTCAAAGGAGAAAGCAAATTCAAAGATGGCCTCTCCGCATTTGCATAGTATTGGTTCAAGGGAAAATTTGAATGGGAAGTCACCCACTCCGTCGTCACATAATGGTAGCTCTAATGCTCGTGATTGTTATGATTCAACTTCAAGAGATGCCCGTACAAGTGTCACTGTTGATCGCAAATGCAAATTATTGGATTGGCGAAAGAAGGTTCTTGCTGAAGCTACAATTGCATCCACGGATCCTAATGCTATGGTGCACGGTGTTCCCGTTGGAAATGATGCTTGGAAGGTTTGGGTTCAAGTAGCTTTGGTTCCTAATGCTGATTTGTGGAGGCCTAACTCAGATATGTCAGTCATCGCGGATGCAGTTGGGAGTACGACCGCATGGCCTAAGGAATTCGTTTCTTTTAATTAGTTAAGAATCTTATGTCTGGACTTCTATTTCAGATTTCTATTTTGATGCACAATATGTGTCCTATGTTGGTTTATTGCTAAACATTTAGAACTTGGTATTACTTGTTTTTTTAAGATGTTTGCCCGACTTATTAACTAACCCCTTTTTAACTCCGCCAATGCAACTGTTGTATATTGCATTGCATTGCCGGTCCCAAGCCCGGATAAAGGAGGATGGGAAAGGTATGTCAGGCATATAAATCAAGGGTCAGTTGCATGGTTATAGGTAATTGATATTACACCTTCTTACTGAATTTACTGTGGTCTATGCTATCTATATCCGTGTTCTAGGCAAATATATCAAAATCCTCTCGATAATATTTGTTCATTTTGGACTTCGGTGCGTTATCTGGTTTTTGTATTTTTAGATTTTTTTCTTTCTCTACATTACAGTTGTAATTTATCATGCTTGCAAGTATAAAATATGAACATATTTATCTCTCTTTATCAGGGCAACTTATAAGGATGGTATGATGGAGCATGAACCAAAAGCATGTGCAGCTGTTAAGGGTACTCAAATCATGGTATGCATCTTAATTCGTATCTTCATGCCATGTTTTCCCAATTCTATGAGTATTTTTACAACACTGATTTTAGACCTTTAAGATTTGAAGTGATTATGTTTTTGGAAAATGAAAAAGATATAAAGGACCAAAAAGAAAAAATAAACCAAGTAAAAAATTGGAAGAAGTTGATGCTGAACTTAACGGTAAGTATCAAAAAAAGAAAGCGTTTCATGAACAATTGATCATGACCCCACTTATGCATCAACATTCCATAAAGTGCACAATGACATGATTTATCCTTTCGGTTAAATTATCTGAGATGTTATGTCTCTTCAGGTTAGTTGTCCATAGAGTCAACCATCGATCATGTTATGCCGTTTAATGATGGTATCTCTTTGGCATGGAGCTGCTAGAGCAGATGTTCATTCAATTGCGACATCCTCAAGGCTTGGCCTTATGAGTCAAGCATTTGAGTATCAGTTGCACAAAATCTTATGAAGATAGAAGCTTCGGATGATGATCCCTCAAGTTCAGTTTTTGAAATGGATGGTTTTATTTTAAACTCCAATTACATTGCAAAGAAGATAACGATGGTGCTTTTCATTAATGGTAGGTAGTTGCTCCCTAACTTTTAATGGGAGCTAATAATATCTGACATGTAGATCGAATTATAACTCTTGGTCAATGTTACTTCCCGTGTTCGGACAACACTATAGAGACTGGATTCTCTATTTTTTCTTTCTTTATTTTTGTTATTTTTTACAGATCGGATTCTTGTATGTTACATTGTCGACCTCCCTCTTTTCAGGTCTTTGGAAATATTTGCCATGAAGTTGTCTATCTCAAATGGTTCATTTGGTCTAATTTGTTGCCTCTTTCTTTGCAATCATTCAGATAGACTGGTGGAATGTGGTGCTCTAAAGAGGTCAATCGAAATTGTTTATTCTGCAACATTACCAAAGGCATCCAATCCTTTCATCTACATGTCAATAAAATTGCCACCTGAACACATTGATGTGAATATACACCCAACGAAGAGAGAGGTATGTGTCAAGTTAACTATAACTGATTTCTGCTCCAGTTATATCTGTTGTTGGGGAACGTTATTACAAAGTTTCAGTGGAGGCTTTAAGAGTATGTGGAGAACTTGTTCGTGTTGTGCGACCAAATATTGAGGTCTGCTGCTTCATCTCTAGATTTTATGTGGCTTCTAGTTAGTGGGAGGATGTTTCCTAAAATTTTGATTTGATTTTGTTGTGCAGGGTTATGGTTTTGATTTTAAACCATATGTCCATCCTATATACAATGCTATTATGTCACGTTTGACAAACCAAGATCAAGATCAGGTCAGAGACATTCCTTGTGTTGAAATCCTGTCCTCTTAGTTTCATATCTTACTGCTCTCCTCTCCTCTCCCAAGAAGTGAAAGAATGTGCCATTTCTTGCATGGGGCTTGTGGTTTCTACATTTGGTGATCATATTGGGGGAGAACTGCCGGCGTGCCTTCCTGTGCTTGTTGATCGAATGGGAAATGAGATAACTCGTCTTACAGCTGTGAAGGTTTGTTGAAGCTTTTACTGGGGGTTATTTTGTGTAGTTAGTTCATGGTTCTTGTTTCATAAATTGCATGTAAAGCATTTAACATTAAGTGCTTGAGTTTCTTCTTATATTTATGTCAAGTGAAACCGTTAGGTAATGACAATTGTTAAGAATTACTCTATTAAGCATTTCTAGGATGACGACTGCACATGAGAAATGGCAACTATTTTGACGGCCAAATTCTTTGTATATCGTTTCATTTAGTGTTGATGTATGTTCAAACAAGGTGTTTTAGCCTTCTAGGTTTCAGTCGAACTCTTCTTTGTTTATTTTGCGTGTGCCCTGTATTGATTTATGTTCATGAGGACTTGAAGTGAGTAAGAAGTCCATTGACCCACTTTATGTTGAGTGCTGTATTTGGGGGTTGATATTTTTTTTAGAAAAATAACTTTATACAACGTTTTACATAAACGTTGTGAATACTCAAAGACAACGTTTTTCCAAACGTTGTGGAAGTGGATATTTTTTTTAGAAAAATAACTTTATACAACGTTTTAAATAAACGTTGTTAATACTCAAAGACAACGTTTTTCCAAACGTTGTGGAACTTATTAACAACCTTTTCAGAACGTTGTCAATAAACAAGGACAACGTTTAAGTACACGTTGTTGAAGTTAGTAACAACGTTTGCTAACCGTTGTTAAAGCCTTTTTAACAAAAAACGGGATCGCTATTACAACAACGTATCCGCAACGTTTAAAGAACGTTGTCATAAAGATGGACCTAAGACAACGTCGGATAATACAACGTTCTAAGAAACGTTGTCAAACACTAATTACAACGTTTAAAAACGTTGTTAAAGACCTTTTTTGTTGTATTGTTAATTTTTGTCTTATTTTTTAGTTTAATTTAATTTATTTTCAACTAGTACCTTTTACCCATGCGTTTCACGTGATTGCTTACCAGGTACGAGGATGTGAACATGCATTACGAAAAAAAGTTGTAGGATTTCTACTGTAATTAAATTACAACATTTACCGTAAATGTGGTATACAATTTTCGCAAGACAATACGAAATCAAAAGAACTCGAAACTTTAAACAACAATGATGACTCCTTTCCGCACAATAACGATCATGCCTTCTTAATCCATCACCTATGGCAATTTGACCCACCCCGCCCCGAAACCCGCTCCCCCCGACGGGATTCCCATAAACCGGTGCAGGCGGGGCAGGCGGATTCTCCATTTAAAAATCGGGGGCGGAGTGCAGGGCGGGATGAAGTCTGACCCGGTATATATATATATTAAAAAAAATATTTATTTTATATTAAATCGAGCGTTAACCGGGGTTTGACCGGGGGTTGAGCGGGGTTTTACCGGGGCCGGGGGAGGGTATCACAAACCGGGGCGGGGCCAGGGCCGAGGGAGTGTATTACAAACTGGGGCCGGGGCCGGGGCCGGGAATGGCGATCCCCGCCCCTTTGCCATGCCTAACCTATACCGACAAGCTATATAGAGCAACGACATTCCTACCACGCAATAGTTACATTAAATTTTTAGTTGTTACACGCATATGATAATATATTTGATACTTTACTGTTGGGTAATCTTTTTTAAATGATCGGTTTCACATGGCTGCGATCAAATCTTTCACGAAATCCTCCTAGAACAGCCTACGGGTTAATACCGTTTGGCCCCATGCGTATAAAGAATTTTTAGGAGAGGCACGGTTCCACTAATTTGCTGGTAAATGAACTCGAACACGGAATCTCAGCCAGCAAGTATCAGAGTCTTTACACTAGGACAATTTGCTTCAAATTTTTTGATCTCTTGTAATTCATATGGAGTATTTTTTTAGTTTAACTTGTTTGTTAGATGTCGTTGCATTATATATTTATTTTGTAGTTCTCTCAATATGTAGTATCTTTTTACCTGGGCTTCGCGAATAATTTCTTGTGTCCGCCTATTCCATTGAGTACTTGTACAAAAGAACGGGTGGATGACGGATTACTCTTTACATTTTATAAAATGTGTCATTGTTTTGCATAAATTAAATAATTATATTATTTCACTGTGTTTTTAGAGATAGTTGATTATCTTTTTCTTTTTTTTTTTGTAAATTACTCTCTTACATTTTCAAAAAATACTCGTATTATTCTCTATATTTTATTCAGTCATGCAGATTACCCCCTTGTGGACAAAGGAGCACACAGTGACATGATACACCTTTTTAAAAATATAGAGAGATAACGTGTTTAGTTAGTCCATACATATGATAATCAGTTATTTTCTAAATATGTTAATATAATTATTTAATTTATAGAGGAAATAATCTACCAAAATAACGCGAGGGACATTACTATGGCTAGGGGCGTAAACAAGACGAGACAACTCGTGAGCTACTCGAAATCGACTCGGTCAAAACTCGGTCAATAATCGAATTGAATAGACTCGACTCGAACTCGAGCTCGACTCGACATACTAACGAGTCGAGTCGAGCTACCCGATAATCGACTCGATAAGCTCGTGAGATACTCGAAATTATTTTATATATAATTAGTTTTATAATATAATTTGTAAAATATAATATAAAAATATATTAATTGGTCAAAAAATAGATAAAATTATTAATACATATTAGATTCTTATTTTAAATAAAAGAAATAACAATTTTATTGGTCAAAAATTAAAATTACTAGTTAGATAAGAAATAAATAGAAATTATTCGATATTGATTAAGAGTGTTTGAAGAGTTTACACAACTTAAAAGCAAAATAGCTTCTCCCACATCGGTTGGGTGCTGTTTATTTTGGCTCACAACTGGGTAATAAATTTAAGTCAAATCCCTTTTCTGACATCGCCCATATAATTATGATTGTTACTCAAGTGAGACTATTAAAGAATGTTGGAAGGCTCTCATTTAACATACGTGGCTAGGGCCCTCCTCCAAGGATACTATGTAGGGTGTAAATGAGATGAGACAACTAACGAGCTACTCGAGATCGACTCGACCAAAACTCGGTCAACACTCGACTCGAGTAGGCCCGACTCGAACTCGAGTTCGACTCGACATACTAACGAGTCGAGCTTGGATTTTAACTACTCGCGAGTTTTCGAGTCGAGTTCGAGCCTGAGAAGTCGCTATCGAGTTCGATTCGAATATACTAATACTCGAGCTCGACTCGCATCATTTACACCCCTAACTATGACTTAGTAAAATTAAAGCATAAAGTGATTAGTATTTTTCTTACTATGACTCCGTTCTTTTGTACTTAATTTCAGCACATTTCAATTCTGTTCCGTTCAATTTCAGTAAAATTCAATTCAATTCAGCAAAATCGAGTTTAGTTCAATTTAATTAAATTTAGTAAAATTTCAGCCCAACAAAACTTATATTTTGGGGGAGAAGAAAAAGGTAAGGGTAATTTCAATTAATGCTCTTTGCACATGGATTTCAGTTGTATATTATAGACTGTACCTATTTCTGCAAGACTGTAAATTTCATAATTGATGTCAGAGAATAATTAAGTGCTTCTGTACCTGAGTTCCTATTCTTTCATTTTCAGTGGCTCAGATTTACTGCTGTAAAATTGAAAAAGAAAAAAAAAAATGTTGTCTGAGTTTGTCAGTTCAAGTTCTTATTTTGTACCAAATTTGAGCAATATAAGGTATTAGTACTGTATGTTATTAATAATCTCTATGTACTATTAATTAATGACATTATTACCATAAGAGTACATTGTGCAAAAAAATATTTTGGTCTTAGATATAAGGGAAACCAGTGTATAATCTGTCGAAAATCGACATGGCACAAATGTTTGTTTTAATTTCTAATTCAAAGTTAAAAGGAATATTTAATACTTAAAACAAAAAATTCACATAATTATGACAGTTAATAAAAAAATAGTGTTATAGAGTTTATTAGTACAATACAAAAAAAAAAAAATGGTTAAAAAAGCTTCTTTAGTGCTCATTCTAAAACAAATAAACAGATTTTTATTAAAAATGAATAGAATATAAGTAATATAATTAGTAAAAAGATGAGTTATTATTGTGTAAGAAAGATGATATTTATATTTTGTCCCCCGTCTGGCATTTTCGTACAGTCTTTCAGTCTAACATCTTCTTATATTTCTCAGTTTAGTTGATTTTTGATATTTTTTATAATATTTTATCATCACAGTGTTGTGTGTAATTTCATGCATTTTGTCGTCTTATTTTCCACTCTTCATCGTCCTTGTGTTATTCAGCTTGACATGGTGTTTCGTGTTGGTGGTGGGAGAAAACGACGAAGAAATGAGACACAAAATGGCAGAGATGGAGGGCGGTTGAGGAAAGAGCAAACAGAGAAAATTCACCCATAAATTAATAAAGCCTACAACATATAATGGTACAAGATTATTTATAAATTTTCTAAATTTTTTAACCTGAGAATGCATAAATTAATGGTTGGAAAGATAAATTCTAACAACATTGATCATTCGTAAATCTGAATTTTCTAGAGGGAGTTGTGATAAAAATGGACGAGCTATGGCCCCGTGGGTAACCACCTCGGCGCGCCCCTACGCACCAAGTGAGTGACGCGCCAAACAACGCGAATTTGTTTGAATTGTCATGAAGCACGTATAATTATTGTTCAAATTTTTATCGAGTTGAATGACATAAAAAATTGATTGATTAATTGATTGGTCATCTTCAAATTATTCCTATAATAATAAAAAAGATCAGAGAAATAAATAACAAAATAAATTTAAATATATGATTATCCTGATTATATATTGTTTTCATAAAGTAAAATCCATAAATAAATGTAAGCAAAACTATACACAAAACCCCGCAGGCATGCAACAATTGTGACGCTAAAGTATCGTCACCATACCATTGTTAATGACTCGTTTGATAAAAGCATCATCAAATTGAATTGTCCATACATGATTCTGAGTCACGTATATTTTCATGATATTAATTTAACAATGTAATTTTTAATGATTTTATAAGTGTAAGTACATATATTTAATGATTGAAGAAGAGATCCTAACTCTCCGGATACGCTGGTGGAATAATTAAATATTGAGGCTTCAAACGGCAGTGTGGAGGCCATATCTCAGCGGTACCTGCAGTTGGATTTGAGAGGATCTAGTATGGAGCAATCACTTGGCGGACGACTCCTTCTGCGCGGTAGTTGAGGATATTTAAGAACCTGAGAACCGGATATACATCTCGTAATTTTTTTTTTGATCGATAAAGGAAAATTCATTCAACAAAGGGTACAAGAAATACCCAAGGAATTACAAGTTTTCTAAAGCTTAACACATATCTCGGATTTACAAGCCAGTCACAATACGAAAAATTAGAGCATCCTATCTTATTTACGTAAAACCAAGACCACAATCTAGATTTAATATCCTCCACGATTCTATCTACAGAAAAAACCACATCATTAAAAATTAAATCGATCAAAAAAAAGCCACATTTTTAGCCTTCCAAAGTCTCCATGTCACACATAACCAAATTATCATAGCCTGATTTTTTTTCCAAGTTTGCCCATCATAGATCGACTATGTGCAATGAGATTTGAAAGAATTCGAGAATGCAGAACAGTGTAATCCCCAGCCAATTAAAACAAGCCATCCATACCTCATATGAAGTCGAACACTCAAAGAGAAAAGTGCCTCTCTGTTTCAAAACACGATCTGCAAACAACGCAACTCAACTCATCATTCAAAGGTAAGATGTTCCTTTTATGCAAATTGAGTCTTGTTGGCAACCTCTCCCAAAGAACTCTCCATGCATGGGCCATTATTTTCATGGGAGAAAAAGATTTCCATATGAGTTTGAATCCGCACATCTTCTCTTCGTCAACATTTGGTCTTCCTCTTCGGTGGGCTAGAATCGAGTAAGCTGCTCTCATGCTACATATATTAGTTGAAGCGCCTAGCCACCTCCATGAATCAGGTGTTCCATGTCTCAACGAGAACCTGTTAAGTAGAGAAGTAAGAGAATTCAACATGTCAAATTCCCAATCAAATAAAGGTCGTCTCCATCTCCAACGCCATCTCCACTCTACCCCCTCCCAAACCCCGAAGTCCCCTAACCGACATCCTTTATCAATGCTAAGATGGAAGAGCCACAAAAATTTCAGCTTGAAAGGTCCCTCTCCTGTCCAGTTGTCATCCCAAATACTAGTGTTCTTACCATCACCCAAAACTCTAATTAACTTACTCTTGAACCACTCCCCCTCAACCCCAAAAGATAACCTCACCACATCCCTCCACCACCCCAACCATGAGCTGCCTCCCTCCCTGTTTAAGAAAACAGCTTCCCCATTCCTTCTATGCCCATACTTTGACTCTTAACACCCTCACCCATAATCTATTTTTCTCCTTCAAAAATCTCCATGCCCAGTTTCCCAACAATGTTTTATTAAACAATTTCAAGTCCTTTACCCCAAACCCCCCAAGGTATTTCAACTGGCAGTAATTATGTGGGGCCGGGACTATTATCCCGAGGACTAATTAGGTGTAAGGTTGAAACCCTGGTATCAAAAAAAAATGACACACGAAAAGTGTGCCCAGGTAAAAGTTTAAATATGCAACAAATTTAAAATATACCCTCTCCGTCTCATGATAATTTGTTTGTCGTACATTTGTATTCTGTGCGGTATTCAAGAAATATATTTGATCATTAATATATTTAGTTACATATAACTAAAAATTATGAAAAGTCAATATTTTAAAAACATATGTTATGATGACTAACAAGATTATATATGATAATATTTTTATCTTATACATCAATAAGATTTAATGTACATAATTAGTCAATTTTGACCAAATAAATAGTAAATGCAAGTAATCTTGAGACGGAATGAATAGTAAAAATCGTAATTTTACTAGGATGCAAAATACAACTTGATATTTTATAAGAACTTACCTTTTTCTCTCCCCTTAATACCTTATTCCCGAGTCTCAATTAAGGAGGGAAAGGAACGAAATGGAGAGAAACGGAAAGAAAAGAAATTAAAAGGTGTTCTCTAGTTTTTTTTAAGGAAGTGAGAAAGAAAAGAAAAGATCTTGGGGGGATAATCATCCTCCCAAATTTTCCTCCAAATTGGAGAGTTTCTGAGAGAAAGAAATCATGTTGTTATTTTTTTTAATTTTCCTTCCATTTCTTTCGAATTCGGGAACCCGAAAGTAGTTATTCCTTTCTTTCCCCTCCCTTTCTTTTCTCTCCATATCCTTCTTCCCTTTCTTTTCTTTTCTTTACTAAAACTCTGGAACTAAGCGTAAATTCCAGGATCGTAGGGAGAGGGAGTGAGAGTCGACTCCGGTGTAATATGGATTTACAATTGGCTACAACTCATATATTTAATGTTTAATTTGAGTAATAATATAAGTGGCAATGCATCTATAATATTGATGATCGGTTTAAGCTGAAAAATATATTTGTTAACTAAAAAATGACTGCATGTATACTAAACCAAATCGAGCTGAGATCGTAAACGCGAGGTCAGCTTGAATGTTGCTGTTATGAATAAAGTTAGGAAAAAATACACTGCATGTCCTTTAAGTTATTTGTTTGTAACAACTAAGTCCCTTAAATTTTTTTGTAACAACTAGGTCCTTTAAGTTATCTAACATGTTCACTGTTGACCTTTTTTTAAAATTTTCATTCCAAAAACACTGATGTGGCGTTAACGTTGTTGATGTTGCAGTTACGTTGCTGATGTGGAATAATATTTTATTGGCAAAAATACATTGCAGGTCCTTTAAGTTATTTGTTTGTAACAATTAAGTTCTTTAAGTTTTCTTTTGTAACAACTAGGTCCTTCAAGTTATCTAATGTGTTCACCGTTGACATTTTTTAAAATTTTTATTCCCAAAATGCTGATGTGGCATTAACGTTGCTTTACATTGCTGATGTGGAATAATATTTTATTTAATATTTAAACAAATAAGTGACAAAGTCATCTTCTTCCTTTTAAACCCCTAAATTCTTAAATTTCAAAAATCTAACTGAAACCCTAAACAGAACCAGATCATTTTCTGTGTCGGGCTGATTTGTTTTTGGGTCTTTTGAAAATAGTGTGAATGTGGTGAGGAAGGATGTGGATTTTTTAAATGGCTTGAGGAAACACAAGGAATAGAAGAAGAAACACAATTTTCTGGATGTGCAGAGTATGTCGAAAAAGATATGGAAATCAACACACTTAGAACGTCTCTTAAAAAGATTCATGGTGATCACAACTACATGAAGGAGATGATCAAGAATATGATGAAGATGATGAAGATGCTGGTTTTTGTTGTAATCTGCCTAGTTTTAGTTTGTGTAATTTTGATGTGTAATCTGGTCAGTAAGTGGTGATGTGGTGGTTATTATGTGTAATTTGGACAAGAATCAACACTTTCTGATATTGTAATCGTTAATTTATAAGTTATTATGAGATATCTCTCCAAATTTCTTGTAGACAGCAGAACATGTTATTATGCAGTAAGGACCTAATTGTTACAGTTATAAAACTTAAAAGGACCTCTTTGTTACACTGAAAAAAGTTAAAGCACCTACTTGACACATCAGCAACGTAACTGCAACATCGGCAACGTTAACGCCACATCAGCATTTTTGGAACGAAAATTTTGAAAAAGGTCAGCGGTGAACACGTTAGATAACTTAAAGGACCTATTTGCTACAAAAAAACTTAAAGGACTTAGGGCCTGTTTACTAGCAGCTTAATGCAGCTTATTGGTTTCTTATAGCTTTTTCGGACAGCTGATAATGTGTTTACCATGAGCTTAATCAATAAGATAGCAGCTTAATGGGACAGTGATCCCGCAGCTCCTTATTCGGTAAGCTATCATCTTAATGGAACCAAATGGATATTATAACTATATATTGTGTTATATTATTATGATGTTGTGCAATTTATAATTATATGCTGTTGAACTATTTTGGATATAAATATTTAATACATTTTTATATATATCGAATGAGTAAAATGGTTATTTCTGCCATTCAGACAGTTGATTCAGCAATACAGGTAAACAGCATTTTATCTTTATCCAGACAGACAGCATAATCCAAACAGATAACTTATTCCACTCAGATCTTAATGACAGAGTTGGTAAACAGACCCTTAGTTGTTACAAATAAATAACTTAAAGGACCTACAGTGTATTTTTGCCATAAAATTATTGAGCGACAAACACCATCCAAAGTATCCAGTGGAGTTAGTAATTGTCCTTAAGACTCAACCAACTCCAAGACTACGACTGGGATTTTTACCCGAAGAATCGAATTTTAATATGTACCGAACCGAAAAATTCAGTTCTGGTTCCGGTTTCGGTTCCTGTTTTTTTATTATTAATTGGCTCCGGTTCTTAATTCGATTCCTTTTTAATAATTCGGTTCCGGCTCCGGTTCCTGTTTTATGATGTTAGAAAAAACCGGTTTGGAACCGGTTCTATATATATTATATATATAATAATAAAAATAATATTATATATTATTTCAGTAGAAAGTAAAAGACTGTAAATAGAATCAATCAATTGTATTCATAACACTGATAGAGGGGCCTTTATATAGGCATTACAATGAGAGTCCTTCCATACATAGGATTCCTAGATAAAGTAAGACATCTAATAGGATCCTACTACCTCTAGAAGGATCTAGAACCTTCCATCTATGTATCTACAACCAGTATTAGGTAAGACACATCACGGTTATAATAATTCTCGGAACACTCCCCCTGTGTCGAGCACTAATACAACAATGGTGCAGAAGATGTTGCCTTCGTAAAAACCTATTCCAAGCCAAAACAAAACCCATGAGAAAAATAAAGGCTTGATGAGGAAAAGATTGCAACGCACCAATATAACATGTCATGTATACTCCCCCTGATGTATACACAACGATTCCTCCTGATGAGTACCTCAAATCATAGGAGTCGGATGCCAAGTTTCCCTCACAACTATACCAAGGAAAAACCCAGTAGGAAAAATACCTCTTAGTCTAAGTTGAACAGAAGTATAGCGCATCATTTTATGGATGTTCTTATAGGTTGCCTCGTTAAAAACCTTACCAAGTGAAAACCCAATGGGAAAAAACAAACCTTGGTCTAAGGACAAAAAGAGCGTGACACATCCAAAGTGCAGAGTCGCTAAAGACTTATCCGAAAATCAAGTTTTCTAAAGTCCTGACCTCCATGCACTAAATCAGTCATAACTTCTTCGATTCAATAGGTATCAACGAAACTGTAAGAACTTATGAAAACTAGACACCCATAGTTTTTCATTCATATACAGTACGTAACCTAGATCGTCCTGAGCAGATCACAAAGCTCTATCGAAGTTGACTCAGCAAATTACCGGACATATCCTGTCCTACTTTGCAACAATAGTCATATGTCACCCAACATGATGGATGTGATCAAATGGTTGGTTTCCTTGGAAAGTAGACACAATCCTTTCCAATGGTACCAATTTCACCATTTTCCAACAAGTGAACTGTCGTGTAGGTCATATGGGAGATAGACCACATTCTGGGCAAATTCGGGTATCGGTTTTTAAGTGTCCTTTTATCAAGATAGAGCGAGCTTCAAGCTTCTTGTCAATCAAAGACATTGCGTGAGCGTATCCTAGGCCATCATCACAGTGGCTTTACCAGATTATTATGGATGAGTACATCGAGTCAAACATGAGTACATAATACCATACTTTTCTCTTAAGACTGCATCATCACTTAAGTGAGCCAAGTCTTATGATGACTTCGACTAATTATCGGGAATCATATAGGCATTACTTTATGGTCTCTTAGGGAAATAGTCCCTTAGATTGCCTTAAACCGATTGATGAATACGCATCATCAAGTGTCCCCAAGATCCTTTCATTCTTAACTTTGGATTTAGTGGAATCTCCTAGTCTCACAAGAGTACATCACTATAAACCCTTAGTTTTACACGCAAAAGCTTCATATCTCTTCCAAATCAAGTATATACTTAGTATGCGTTCCTGATAATCACTTGTCAACGTGCTCCGTGGTCAGGAGCCACGTGATTTGAGTCTGATCTACCATGAGATCCTTTTATCACTTAACTTAGTTCCCCACTAAGATAAGATTTAACCACAAGTTGCACGTCAGTTTTTGGAAAACTATCTAACTGAAAAGATAGTGGATGCTATAACATTCATTACGATAACACAAATTAGTTTCGTGTCATCGTAGTCAATTCCAGTGCGTTCATGAGAAACCTCGCGCCATGAGCTGAGTTTAACTCCTTCTCTCACCTGCTTTGACAAAGTATACGGATAGATCTTATCTTTGGAGTGTCAGCACCACTTCAATAAAGGGCTATCACTTTGTTTATACTGGATTCTCATATGTTTCCATTTTAGGCCAAGGCTACAATGTTGTAGATTTTCAACGAAGTATGGTTCGACTAAACTCACATTCTAGGTCCTCATGTACCGGCTTTATTCATAGAGTACTCTTTATGGATTGGCATTCATTGAGGCGTCCCCCAATGATGACTATAATCCATAATCACATGAGACAGAAGAGTTCATTTGATCATATGATCAAGTTTCATGTACCAAACTCGCATACATTCTTAGCGCAAGTATTTATCGAACCAAGTGGCATCCCAATACTCGATGAGATCCACGGCCTAGTAACACCGTCTATCACAATTTGTGGTGTTACCATATCACCATTCATAGGTGACGAACGTCCATGACCGGACACAATCTTTGCAGACATGGTTGCAGCATGTATTTAATCTCGTGACTTTAGGAAACCTGGTGAGGCACAGTAGGGAAAAACTACGACAATTCCAAGTCGTTCTACTAGAACATGATCGTTCGCATCTCCCCCTAACGACGGGAAGACTGGCTCATCAAAGTGACTTACGAGATCGTCTACCAAGGTATATTTTAAACGGGCTATGAGTGAAAGCGCATGTCATATTCATCATTTATAACCCGTCATAATGTGTTGTTGTAACGCACTTTGGCACATGAACATGTGTACGATAAAGGTTTTCATTGTTAACACAATCTAGTTAACAAAATGCATATTGTTACACTCGTAACTAAATATTTCAATGATGATAGGTATATGTGAATATGACATGTTGACCTATGCTACATAACCATAGCTACTGGTCTTGAGAATCCAACAAAACCGCCACCATGCACCACCAGGATCGAACATAAAGAAACGATTGAACCGATGATAGGCCGTTGGTTTTATCGAACCTCTAGTGCTTTCTTGAAGAGTTCACTCCCTTCACCAGCCCCAAACAACTCAAAATTTCGTGAGCATGTATAAACGGGTGTTTGGATTCCAAAACCATCAACCTTATGGTCATAAACCGGTCTAAATGACATCGAACTAGTCATTAGGACGGCTGGTGGTGTGTGAAAACTTCATTTAAGTGGTTCACCTCCTTCCGAGTCTCAAAATGGCACCAAAATTTGTGAGAATGTAGCCTTGGATGTTAGGAAGTACTTGTAAAAATTTCACTTGAAGACTTGGTCCAAAAGTGGCCAAACCGACCTTTACAATGACTGGTCTGCAAGTTAGACAACCATAAACTCAGGTTTTATCAACTTATCAATCATTGTCAAAGGAACCACATAACATATAATGTTATTACTTGAGTACGACCATTTGTGAACACAATCATAGCATCATAATCCACCGAGACTAATACTTATGATCATGTATGTATAAGGACTCGGTGAAAAGAGAGGACTCAGCACCATGCTTATGCGAGTCGCTACATTATTCTCTTTAGCATATGAGGGTTTCATCTCCTAATCGTGCCAAAGAATAGGCTTTAATCAATGAACATGGCTAAGAAGAATCATCGGGGGGTCTTTGGCATCACACATGTTTATGAAAACAAGACACGGATGGCATAAATATCATCATCGGTCATGAGCCCTGCTCATGACTCCACCAACGTACTTTGATGTCTTTGATCCAACTAGTTTATTTGTTCAAAGAAAATGATGTCCATGACAATACCGTGGTATATGGATCATCAAACTGTCCAAACTCCAGACTATTAAAGCCTAAATGTGTCAATGTCCCAATACATTTTCTGGTTACAAAAATCGGTGCAAGCCGGACCATATTGACTCATGAATATTTTTCCTTTTCATATATCCAATACAAGTGATGCATAAGATTTTATTTCTCACAAATCACAATGAGATGGTATGCGTGATATACTTTGGCATATATATCATCGAGTCAAAACATGGTTCAATTATTACGTAACATATGTGACTAGAAAACACCATTCGGCGTTCAAAAACTTGAGCATTATACCACTCAATGATTGTGATGACCTGGTCATCATAGTCACAATAGATTTATAAACCGAAATAAAAAAATATCGTGTTCCTTGAAAACAGCTTAATACGCACTCAATTTCGCTTGCAAAATTTTACAAACATGAGCATAGCGAACACTCTAACAACATAGAGATTTTATACTAGATACGATCAAAATGATCTATCATATTGAGTGCATGACATGGCAAGATTATATGCCTAAGGTCAAAATCACGACACAAGCATGGTGTAAAACTACCATGCATACGCTCGACCTTCTTATAAAGGTGCGTATTTTGGGCTTCCCCAAGGAAATTGTTTTTCAACATTTGAAAGATGATATTTTAGCGTACAATGCATACCAAAAATTGCATAATCTATGGCAAATTTAGCCAAAAAGAGGTTGAAAAACGCGTGTCATAAGACATCTTACAAATTTAAGATGGAAAACAAGTTGGTTGGGACAAAAGTTAGCACAATCGCTGGAAATAAAATTCCATACAGCTTGATCTTTGTTCACTAAAACAGCAGTAACTCCCCTATTAGGAAGGCTATGGACGAACAGTCAGATGTTTTCGAAACTAGACTTTCGTATCTTTCTATCCATAGGTTGTGCACCACACGGATCATTAAACTCAGATCACAGTGCATGTTTTAATAAGCTGTTTTAGTATTTCCCAAGTTTAGTGAGAAAACAAGGTTGAGACCACATCCAATGGCATAAGTGTTGATGCAAAAACATGGCAATGACAGCCATAGGTGCGTTTAAACGCAGCAGGGTGTTCGATTTCTTATCTCGACTAATGATCCTTTCGGTAACTCTAACTTGGTAGACTTGCAGAGAAAGTAGGAATGTCGGTACAGCTAAGACTGTTTAAAAACCACTGATTCCGTTTGAACTTTCAAAGCATAAACAAATACCAAGGAGGGTGCGCCTAGTCATGATCAAAGTGTCGACAAAATCCACCAAAGTGCATCAAATCAACTAAGAATTTTAATTCTCAATTTGCAAGTATACGTCATAATAGCCATGTTATATGGATGCAACGCGGTGCATCAATATTAATCATTTTGAACCATGAGACATAATGAATATACCATAACCAACTCGTCTTGACCATCCAATAAGATCAACTAAACATATTATTATTATTTACCCTTAATATATATTTCAGTTCAGAGGGTTCCGAGTCCTGAGCAACAAGATGCCACTATGATTGATGTGGGTGTGAGGGAGCGGCCGCCGGATCCGCCGGATGGGAGTAGGGTCTGGGTCGAGAAGGTTGTTGGTGGGGCGACGGGGGGAAGATTGATACCAGAGAGGGTTTTGGATGCGGCTTTTGTGAGGGACAGGCTAAGTCTCGAGTTTCCAGATGGGGAGGATGGAGAACCGGTTATCACAATAGGGCAGGAGGTGCTCGAGGCCATGAATGGGTTGTGGAAACGCTGTATGGTGGTGAAGGTGTTGGGGCGAAACGTGCCTATTGCGGTGTTACATAGGAAGTTAAGAGAGTTGTGGAAACCTGCGGGAGGGATGTATGTGATTGATCTCCCACGTCAGTTTTTTATGGTGCGTTTTGACAAGGAGGAGGAGTACTTGGCTGCTTTGGCTGGGGGTCCATGGAGAGTGTTTGGAAGCTACCTTATGGTGCAAGCTTGGTCGCCGAAATTTAATCCGTTGATAGATGAGATTGTGACTACTCCGGTGTGGGTTCAGTTATCAGGTATCCCAGTCAATTTTTACCATACAGAAATTCTTATGGGTATCGCTGAAGGTTTAGGGCATCCAGTGAAGGTTGATCAAATGACTCTAAGGCTTGAGAGAGGGCGCTATGCTAGAGTTTGTGTTGAAGTCAATCTTTCAAAACCATTGAAGGGCTCTGTCAGAATTAATGGAGAACGCTATTTTGTGGCTTATGAACGATTAGCTAGTATTTGCTCGAAATGTGGAGTGTATGGTCATCTAGTGCATGGGTTTCCACAGAGAGTCGTGGAGAAGCCGGTGGAGGAAGTGGCCCCGAGCGCACCAGTGGTGACCAACAAGGCGGTACAAAGCACTGATGGGTTTGTGGAGGTACGGCGGTCGAAGGGGCAGAGGCAACCGCAAGTGAAAAATGTCGTATTCTCCGCCGGAGGATCAGGGAAGGATCTAGTTTGGAATTTACGGGATATTTCTAGCAATATCATCTCAGCGAATATTGGAACCACAAACAGTTTAGGAAGTTTAGCTGAAGATTCGACATCCTATGAGATACGCGAGTTGGCACAATCGGGTGAGGCACATAAGGAAAATAATACAGTATCACAACAGGCACGTAAGGGAAGAAAATCAATGCAGCATACGACACGGGCCCCTGTTGGGCCTGCGGGTCGCGGAAAGAATGGGAATAGGGATCTCGCGAAAGAGAAATGGGTTCAGACAGGAGAGTTAAGTGGGCCGAAACAGAAACAAAGTTACCATAATAGGCTCATGCGAGGAATTGTTTTTGGCTCATCTCAACATGAAATTGAAATGTCTGCTTCTGGAAAACGACTGAGGGTGGAGAAGGAAGATACAAGTCGACCAGGGGGGGTATTCATGGCTGAAAAAGATGGTGTACTGGTGGAAAAGATGAATGAGGGGTCCGTCAATCTTGACTTGAGCGAAGTATCAATGGCTGTAGACAATACGTCTCCTGATACGATGCAGACCCCGTCGAGTGAGGAGTTGGCACCAGGGGTGGATTTGACGGAGGCATAACAAGTCGCCCCGGTGGTTCTAATTTATCAAATTTTTATGATGAATTGCATATTCTGGAATTGCCGGGGGGCGAATAAACCCGAATTTCGAAGATCTATTTGCTATATTTTGAAAAAATTCAACACGGATGTGCTAGCAGTGTTTGAAACTCATGCAGGAGGAGATAGAGCGAGTCATATTTGTCAAGGTTTGGGGTTTGATAAATCATTTAAGGTGGATGCAGTGGGATAGAGTGGCGGCTTGTGGTTACTATGGAAGTCGGATATTGGAGAGGTTGACATTGTGAGCTCTTCAGATCAGTATATCCATGCGAAGGTGGAAAAGGATCAAGAGGTGTTGAACTTGATCGTGGTGTACGCGGCCCCATCGGCTAGCCGAAGAAGTGGGTTGTGGGGTCAATTAAGTGGTGTGATTAGTGGTGTAGAAGGTCCACTTGTGATTGGAGGAGATTTTAACACTATTGTACGGGGAGACGAGAGAACGGGTGGGAATGGAAGTTTATCACCTGATTCTTTGGCATTTGGAGACTGTATTTCAAACCACATGCTCATTGATATGGGCTTTAGTGGGAACAAATTCACATGGAAGAGAGGTAGAGTGCATAACACGTTTGTTGCAAAGCGTTTGGATAGAGTTCTATGTTGTGCACAAACTCGATTGAAATGGCAGGAGGCGAAGGTAACACATCTCCCATTCTTAGCATCAGACCATGCTCCGCTATACGTTCAGCTTTCTCCGGAGCAGAAAAGTGATCCAAAGCGGCGTCCGTTTCGATTTGAAGCAGCCTGGTTGAGTCATGTAGGGTTTAAGGAGTTGCTTTTATCGTCTTGGCAGAGGGAATTAACTACCCCTGAAGCGCTGATACGGTTACAGCGAACACTAAAACGTTGGAATAAAGAGGTTTTTGGAGATATCCAGGTTCGTAAAGAAAAACTGATGCAGGAAATCAAGACTACCCAGGATCTTCTTGAATTCGAGCAAACGGATGGGATGTTGCGAAAGGAAGAAGAACTATTGAAAGAGTTTGAGGTGGTGTTAGAGCAAGAGGAAATGGTGTGGTTTCAGAAGTCCAGAGAAAAGTGGATTGAACTAGGTGACAGAAACACATCGTTTTTTCACACTTCCACCGTGATCCGGAGAAGAAAGAACAGAATTGAAATGTTGAAAAATGATGCTGGGAATTGGATATCGGATAAGCCGGAGCTGGAACAATTAGCGATAGATTACTACAAGCGACTTTATTCCTTGAGTGATGTGGAGCCAGAAGTGGAGAGTTTGCCTAGAGATGGCTTTACACGGTTGCAGACAGAGGATTTACGGAGGCTGGAGAAATCGTTCCTTAGTTCGGAGATAGAAATGGCAGTGAGAAAAATGGGCAAGTTTAAGGCTCCAGGACCGGATAGATTCCAGCCTGTCTTTTACCAAGAATGTTGGGATGTGGTTGGAGACTCGGTTGTGAAGTTTGTGCTAGATTTTTTTAATAGCGGAACTCTCCCGCCAAACACTAATGATGCACTCATTGTGCTTATTGCGAAAGTAGCGAAACCGGAGAAGATTACACAGTTTCGCCCAATAAGTTTGTGTAACGTGTTGTTCAAGATCATAACTAAGACCATGGTTGGGCGTTTGAAAGAGGTGATGAATAAGCTAGTCGGACCAGCTCAATCAAGTTTCATTCCGGGAAGGTTAAGCTCTGATAATATAGTAGTGGTACAAGAAGCAGTACATTCTATGCGACGTAAAAAAGGAAGAAAAATGTGGATGCTTCTGAAACTTGACCTTGAGAAAGCCTATGACCGAATCCGCTGGGATTTTTTAGAGGACACGCTAATTGCTGCAGGATTGTCGGAAAAATGGATAAGGCGGATTTTGCAAAGTGTTACGGGTCCTTCTATGAATCTATTATGGAATGGGGAACGTACGACAACGTTTAAACCATTGAGAGGGCTGAGACAAGGCGATCCGATGTCTCCCTACCTCTTTGTTCTATGTATGGAACGACTATGCCACATGGTTGACAGATCGATTGCGGAGAACAAGTGGAAACCGATTCAGCTTTCCAGGGGAGGACCAAGGCTATCACACATCTGCTTCGCGGATGATCTCATCCTTTTTGCGGAAGCATCGGTGACACATATTGGTATCATACGTGAAATTCTAGAAGGGTTTTGTGAGGCGTCGGGTCAAAAGGTGAGCTTGGAGAAATCTAAGATCTTCTTTTCCGAGAATGTGTCGCGAGAAACAGCTAGAATGATAAGTGAAGCTAGTGGGATTAAAACCACAAAAAACCTTGGGAAGTATCTTGGGATGCCAGTACTTCAAAAGAGGATTAATAAAGATACTTTTGGGGAAATTTTGGAGAGAATGACATCAAGACTTACGGGCTGGAAGGGTCGGGTACTTAGTATGGCAGGCCGTGTGACTTTAACTAAATCGGTGATATCGTCCATGCCAGTTCATACGATGAGTACAATTTGCCTGCCTATATCGATATTGGATAAACTTGATCAGGTTGCGCGATCGTTTATCTGGGGAGAGAAACACCATGCCATCTCTTGGGATCGTGTTACATTACCAAAAGGGGAAGGAGGACTTGGGATTAGACGAGCTCATGATATGAATAAGGCACTTATAGCGAAACTTGGATGGAGATTACTGCACAATCACGATAGTTTGTGGGCACAACTTGTAAGAAAGAAGTATCGGGTAGGGGATACTCATGACTGTACATGGCTGAAAATGAAAAGCAATTGGTCCTCCACATGGAGAAGTATTGCATCTGGTTTGCGTGAAGTGATATTTCCAGGAAGAAGATGGGTCTTGGGAGATGGTCGTCAGATTCTTTTTTGGTCAGATAAGTAGTTGTTGAATAATCGGCTAGCAGATGATGTGGTGGCTGATTTACCGTTGGGATTTGACACAGTCTTGGCTCGTGACCTGTGGAGAGATGGGTTTGGATGGGATATGAGCCGAATAGAACCATATGTATCTGAAAGAACAAGACTGGAACTCATATCGGTTGTGCTAGATAATTTTACGGGCGCTCGTGACCGACTCTCGTGGGGAGAAAGCGCAAACGGAGAATTTACAGTTACGACAGCGTTTGCAATGCTGACTCGTGAGAACTCACCAAAACAGAGCATGGAAAAGTTTTATAGTCGAATTTGGAAAGTGGTGGCACCAGAGAGGGTTCGAGTTTTTCTCTGGATGGTGGGGAATCAAGCTCTTTTGTCAAACGCAGAACGTTATCGACGCCACTTGTGTGTGACTGACCTTTGTCAAGTGTGCAAGAGTGGTGTAGAAACTACTCTCCACATCCTACGAGATTGCCCGGCTATGGCAGGAGTGTGGACTCGACTTGTTCCTCAACGAAAAAGGGAGGTGTTCTTTGCACAGTCACTAGTGGAGTGGATGTATAGCAACCTGAGCGATGATACGATGATATTTGATAGCTGCTGGTCCACGGTTTTCTCCATAGCAAGCTGGTGGGGATGGAAGTGGCGGTGTATGAATGTGTTCGGGAACAATGGTAAATGTCGTGACAGGATCCGGTTTATTAAAGACATTGCTAAGGAGATAACAGCGGCGCAATCGAAATATAGTGGGAAGCTGAGCAGAGAGCCGCGTGTGGAACGGATGATCGGCTGGGTAGCTCCAAGAAACGGGTGGATGAAACTTAACACGGACGGGGCGTCTCATGGTAACCCGAGATTGGCGACGGCTGGAGGTGTGTTACGAGATGAATTTGGTGATTGGTTTGGTGGTTTTGCACTGAATATAGGGCGATGCACTGCCCCTCTCGCAGAGTTATGGGGTGTATACTATGGGCTTTATATCGCTTGGGAAAAGCGAATTACACGATTGGAGTTAGAAGTGGACTCGCAATTGGTGGTGGGTTTTCTTACGACAGGGATCAGTGATATGCATCCCCTGTCTTTCCTGGTACGACTGTGCCATGGCTTTTTAGCGAGGGACTGGATAGTCCGTATTACTCATGTGTATAGGGAGGCCAACCGTCTTGCCGATGGGTTGGCTAACTATGCGTTTTCTTTATCGCTTGGTTTTCATTCTTTTGATGTTACCCCACTTGAAGTTATGTCGCTTCTAAGTGATGATGTTATCGGGTCTGTGCGCCCAAGACTGATTCGTTTGTAGTTTTCTTTAATAAATTTCATTCGGGAGATTTTCTCCCGTTTTCCTACCAAAAAAAAAAATGTATAAGGCACATGCCTTTAAAAATACATGGAAAAGTAATCGGACATATAGTCACACGAACTATAATCGAGGTCAACGAATTCATATTTTTACCGAAATATGCCATTGCTTTATATGTTAAAATTCATGAAAATTACTCTTACACTCTTTCATATATCATATTGCAAGGAGACGGTGCATGACTACACCCACATGCAATATTTTATTTTAATAGGATGAAAGATGGAGTTTTCCAAGTATGTGATTGGGTCAAGACCAACGTGGTGGTCGCTCAATTCAACGTGACAAATCCGTCACAAATCGATTTTAACCACGACATATCCATCACAATCGATGTTTGTCCCATTTGTACGTCACAAATTCGTGACTAATCATGAACAAGTCATAAATTTACCATTACCGATAATGTTTATTTTTTTCAATTGTTGGTTTAAAATCGACAAAACGGCGACGTCAAATCGCACCCAAACCGTGGTGTATGCAACAACCACAAATATCGACTTCAACAATTATCCCTGACTCCCCAAGGACCGTCACACAGTTTACTTCGACATATGAGAGTGATACCACCTCTCATAGTCTCATCCACCGCAAAGTAGCGTGGGAGATAAAGAACCTAAATACCCAGTTCCCCAAAAAAAAAAAATTCCCAAAAGAGAGAAATTGAAAAACGGGAACTTTAATAAAATCTTACGGGTACTTAGTTCCGTATTTGCTTTGATCCTTGAACCGGATAATAAATATGGCTTCTCGCCATATGAGCAACATATTTCCATGGGTACTCCGTTCTATATTTACTTTGATCCTTGAACGGGATAACAAATATGACTTTTCTCCATAGCGTGCACATCATCATGAGCAACATATTTTCCTATATGCACGTAAAACATAAACATGGTAAGATTCATAAGTGTACAAATTAATGAACAAATGAATCATTAAGTAGGAAAAGATGGAGAGTTGAGAGAAATGCCCGGAAAGAGCTACTGGGCTCGATAATCGGCCAAAAAAGGACTCGGGCGCGGTGGTGCAGCAGCTCGTTATTGGATGAGGTTGGATCTCTAAATTTCCTCGTAAAAATCTGCTTCTGTTCGGTGACAGATCTAGTAATCAATATTACTCAGAATCCGATCTCCACCGTTGAATATACAGATATTTGTGTTGGTAAGTTACTGTCAAAATTTCACACCGATCCGACAGTTAACGAATCGGAAAACATGATTTTGGTATGACTGCGCTGTGCAGAAAATCTACGCGCGGAAATTCTCGACTCTCGTTTTTTTTCGATTTTCTGCTCCTCCTTACTTCGCCAGTGGGCAAAAAAAAAAATTAATTGAAATCTGTCTGTTCGGGCTGGACAGGAATCAGGTCAGGTCACAAACTGGGTCGGTCCGAACGCGGGCTGGGGATCCGATCTGTGCTAGGGATCCGATCTCGCGTCTGATTCTGGGAGACTGCGAAGATGGCCGGTGGCGATGGAGTGGGCCTGGCGTGCTGGGAGGACGACCGACGGCTAGGGCCTGGATCTGGAGACGCGTTTTGGTGGCGGCCGATTGAGTGGCAGATGGCACGTCTGACTTCGGTGACCGGTGCGGGGCACGGCTGAATGTTGCAGACGAGCGGGATGCAGCGGCGGAAGGGTAATGGTCGCGGAGGGGATGGATCTAGGTTTAGGGTTGACGACGAGTAAGCAGTCCGGTTCTTCGGGTTCTAGACTGCAATTCACTCCGAAAAATAGAAACCTGGTTGCAGGCGTCGGGTGTGTCGGGCGACGCGAGTTTGGGTGCTGCCTCGCGTGCGGACGTCTTATGAAGAAGACAACCGATTTTCCAGTCGCGGCGGCGGTGGGAAACGACATATCGGGATGGTGGTTTGAGGCGGGCTGCGGCTCAGACTGAGGAAGACGACGGTTGGGTTGCACTGGTGTGCAGGTTTGGTGCGACGGCGGCTATGGGGTTTAGGGTTGGCGGTCACGGCGAGAATTGGGGTTTCCGGACGGGGAAGATGACGACTAGGGTTTGCAAGGGAAGAAAAATCTGATTTTTTTTCTATTTTTTTCCGGAATTTTTAGTATTTCGGACGTTTTTTTTTCTTGCTCTAGTAGTTGAGCACGTGTTGATAACGTGTTTCAGGAGAAAGTAAAAGACTGTAAATAGAGTCAATCAGTTGTATTCATAACACTGATAGAGGTGCCTTTATATAGGCATTACAATGAGAGTCCTTCCATACATAGGATTTCTAGATAAGGTAAGACATCTAATAGGATCCTACTACCTCTAGAAGGATCTAGAACCTTCCATCTATGTATCTACAACCAGTATTAGGTAAGACACATCACGGGAATAAAAATTCCCGGAACATATAGAAATTTTTACATAATATAGGTATTAAATAAAACAAATTAAATATATTTTGTTCAAAATATTACACATTAAATTCGGTTTCTACTGAAAATTCCTTTTTTTTTTTGCATAATTCGGTTCCTAAAAGAATCGAAAATTCTGTTTTTACACATTAAATTCGGTTCGATTCCTAATTCGGTTCCTGAAGAAAAAATCGGTTTTTTCGGTTTCAGTTCCTAATTCGCTTCCTAAAAAAAGTGGTCAAAAACCGAACCGGTTTATGTATTTAAAAACCGATTCCGATACTTTAATTTTTTTATCAAAAATCGAACCGGTCCCAGCCTTATCCAAGACTATCTTAAAGATGTTGGGGCTATAAATTCATATTTAATCTAGTGCTAAGAAAAAAAAATGAGAAATAATATGGAATGAAAACAAGTTACAATACAAGAATTCGACGTGAAAATTTCAAAATCGAAGAATAAATACAATCCACAAGACGAAAAATACCACACCGTAAAACTTATACAATAACACAGACATTATCTCTCCTCACACTGAAACTATCACACAGTAACAATTTTTTTAAGGACTCGTACCTTTCTTCGAATTCTTTATAGCAAATGAGGAGCACAAAATATCCATTTACTAATTTGATATTAACAGAGTTGATGATTTATACTTTGTCCAAGATTTGTTGCCACGAGAATTTAAACAAGACAAGTGGTTGCTCATTTTTGTCCACAGATTGTGCAGTTCTTTTCAGCATCCCTTAAACGATTTGATCAACTTTGATTTGATTTAAGAATTATAATCTAAACACTTCCTCGGTTGAGTAGTCAATTTGGTGGAATAGGTGAACGCGGGATTGAAAGGTCACGAGTTCGGTTCCCCCTATCAACACTTTTTTGGTTGAACCTGTCACACAGGGTTTGCCTAGTGTAGTTTTACCTAGTTGATTTAGCGCTATTACGCCCAAATTTAGGTTTATCCAAGTCAAGACTCCAAGAATAGCATTGCGGCTCGTCGTATTATAATCTAACTTTTTATATCATCCAAACATATCCCTACACTCTTCAAATTCACAAAATCGTAAACACATAGTCGAAATTTAAAAGTGAAAAATAAAGAATTTGTTTGGAAATACTCCTCAAAATTTTCATTTAAAATCATAATCGCTCTAAAAGACAAGAAATTAAAACATTGGGATATGAGAAACATGTTGGCCAACATTGGACCACAAATATTGTAATGGATAAATACAAAAGCTATGTGGGCAAACATGTTTGATTGGATAAATACGCATCTAAAAAAAAAACTAAAATAAAATTATTTTTATTGGTTAAAAGGGCTTTTTTTATATCAAAATGAGATTATTTCTCAAACTTTATGATGTGTTTCATCCAAATGGTACATTCCCTGATATATGTGCTATTCAATCAAAATCATTTATTTAACATTTCACAATTATTTTAGGGGAAATGGGCACAAAAAATCTCATTTTTTAATAATTTGTCATTATATTTTGAAAAATATATTATTATTAAAATTCAACCTGAAAAAAATAAAAACTCAATTAATATCAAACAAATATAATAATATAAATATATTTAGTATGATGATTGCGAAATTCGGGTACTATGTTGGTAAATGAGTAACAAATAATAATATGCCTGTACATCACGGACAACCAAAAAAGAAAACGACAGATCATATCCCGTATTTTAGGAGCACTCAGTTAGATATTTCCTTATAATGTAAAAGTATGACAAATGTATGTGAGGGTTTGAGTTTATAAATATTATGGTAAGTATATATTTACCTATCTAACAAAATGAATACCTTGTTAAATATTTTTGGGGGCAAGATATATCTCTTGAAAGATAACAGATCTATATAAATAGGACACATGAACACTATACACCTAAAACGGGTGCATATTCGGTGTTTAAGTTTTGTCGTGCTTAAATTATACTCTCTCTGTCCACGTGTGATTTTATTTTTTCTTTGTGTCGTCCACAAAAAGTGTGGTCTTTTCATAAATAAAAACGATCCCATTTAAAATATTATCATTTCTTCACATAAAAATACATCCCTCTATTTTCTTGAAATCCGTACAACTCTCTCTGGACCACACTTTTCATGGACGGAGAGAGTATGTAAAAAGTTATGAGTATAATAGTACTCATATGCAAGGCCAAACAATAGGAGTACTATTTTACTCATATTTGCACAAAATGAAAATATAATGTAAGTTAAATGGAGTTCTTATTTAGCTGCCCAATATAATTATTAACCGAGCAATATAAGTATAGTAGTAAATGCTAGGGGTGAAAACTGGTCGGATATTTCCCACCCGATCTGGAGCCGTATCCGATCGGGATCGAATTCGGGATGAAAAATATGTATACGATCGGATACGGATCCGAATAGTTGAATTCGGATACGTGTTCGAATTCGGATAATGCAATATCCGCCCGTATCCGAATTTTTCCATATTTTATCGGATATTATTCGGATACCAATCCGGATAATAAATCCGGATATCCATATTTTTAAATTTTAAATATATTTTATTATATATATATATATAAACACTTTTGGATTTCAGTGTAATAAATTTACAAACTTTCAAGAAAAAAATATTTTTTTCCAAAAAAAAGTATTTTCTGGAAAAATATATTATTTTTCGAAAAAATAAAAAAAATATTTTCTGGAGGAAAAAATTATTTTATGGAAAAAATATATTATTTTTTCGAAAAAATAAAATTATTTTCTGGATTTTTTTATATTTTTTGAAAAAATAAAAAAATTACTTTTTGCGAAAAATAAAAAATTACTTTTTGCGAAAAATAAAAAATTACTTTTTGCGAAAAATAAAAAAATTTATTTTCTAGAAAAAAATTGTATTTCGAAAAAAAATTATTTTTTGAAAAAAAAATATTTTTTTAAAAGAAATGTATTAACCAAACACTTTAATACTAACTTATAAGTTATTTGTTTCATATGAAGTGTATTTTAAAAGAAATGTCCTATTCAAGTAAATAGAGGAGCATTTATATATATTATAATAATTGTTAAAAACAATTAAATTAACACTCTTTAGTCTTTGCTAAGTATGGAGCTTATGTTTTTATGGGAGAGACTGAATAAGTAAAAATGAGGGAACCTTATTATGAAACGATTTTTAAAAAATTACTATAGTTTGCATTAGAACTTTTATGAAATATTGTGTAGGTAGTTTTTTTATATGTTGCAATCACTTCCAAACGATTTTTGTATGACACGTATTATCCGATTATATTTATTCAAATCCGGCCCGAATTCATCCTGTATCCGTCCCGTGTCCGTATCCCGAATAATTCGAATTTGTATCCGTATCCAGCCTTTCCGTATCCGACTCCGAATCCGAGGAAAAAATATGAGTTAGGATACGGGAACACTATCCTTCCGTTTCCACCCCTAGTAAATGCATAGTTATATGAGTACATACGTATTCTCGTTAATATGAATAATGGAGTACATTTAAGCATGGCTAGAACTCCAAATCTCGAATTCTTCTTTTCTTTTTTCAAATTTTTTTCCAATTTTTTTTTCTTTTGATAAAAATATAAGAAGTGTATTGTTGTTAGCATGAGGGCAGTACCACTATAACATTCCCCAGATTTCTAGTAAAGGTTTAACAGTTAAAAGCCCTGTGGTTTCTTGTGACTGTGGACAAAGCTCTGGTTTTAAAAATCAAATTCACACTTCACAAGCAATCTCAGTTCCAAATACTCCAATGAGAGAGAGAGAGAGAGAGAGAGAGAGGGGGGGGGGGGAGGGGGTGGAGGGTTGCTTTCACAAAGGTGTAATTATTGTCAAACTTTGGAAATTGCTTTTATTATTTGCTTTGGTATAGGAATGTGGGGTCCACTCCCACTGAATAAAGAATAAGGGGTGATAGGGCAACACCTTGAACCACATCTCCATACATCCCATGCTTTATGGGTATTGTACTACATATTTTACAGATAAAATATTTATAATAATATTATAGTAAAATTAATAGTAAAGTACGTGGTACAACACCCATAAAACACGGGTATGTTTAGGGGTGTGGTTATCATTTCTCATAAAGAATTATGGAAAGTGACCCCACAACTTCTTTAATTTAGTCCTTTGATAACTCTGTGGGCCGCTACCCAACTTCATCCATGACAACATAGTGGATTACAAACAAAGCCCCACCATAATCATTGGTGATACTATATTTATTTACAAAATAAAATAATAAATTGTTTAAAATAGTGCAATAAATAAAAATGTATTATTGCATTTATCCCGCAAGTCATATGAATATGTTGCAAAATTTACCAGTGACGATAAAATATGGTTCTACGGATGAAGGTCAACATTTCGAAAAAAAATTAGTGTATTTTAAATAAATAATTAAATATAATAAATATGCAGGTATTAATAGTGAACGCATAATATAGATTAAAAGATAAAATATATTAATATTGTGCAGTAAAGATTTAAGAAGAAAGTATAATAATTTGATGTCATAAAATGTATTTAATGAAATATCGCATTTATAGAAAATAATTACATAGATGAATTATAATATTTTGAACCGAACAAATGAAATACCATTTTCTGCCATTAGCCAATTGTTTCGGATTAATGGCTCATCTATTTAGATTTATTATCATTATTACAGAGATTCTTATCTTTTTAGATTCGAGACCGTCGTTTTGACAACATAGTCTCTTCTAATTTGGTGTTAGTTTTTTTTCATTTTTTTGCTTGTTTATTTTTTTTTTTCTTTTTTTCTTTTGGGATAAATTTCGCAAATTAATAAAGTAAAGAAATTCGTGATATATATATATATATATATATATATTAATATAAATTCTCTTTTATTGTACAGCTGATACCTGAATGTTCTATTTTTGTACACTGCTATGACAAGTAAGTTTTCTCATACTTATTACTGTCCAATAAATGGTGATTATAATTTGAATGGAGTCGTTTCTCTTTTATTTTAAATGGTTTGATTTATTAATTTGAAAATTGTTGCCTTTGTATATAAATTATTGGCTATTTGAAACTATAGTATAAACTATAGTATATGAAATAGATATTATAAGAGTTGCGTATAAAATAAATAATTAACATACCGAAATAAATTTAAAATAGACATAAAAAATTTCTCGCACCGAACCTACAAAATTTCAGGGCCGACCCTTGCCCACAATGCAGTCGGATGAGTCTGAACCGATTATCGTCGAATATGCTTAGAAATGCTTGAGATGAATGATGAGCACAAAGAGAGTGATATGTAGGGATGGTAATGGGGCGGGTCGGGGTAGGTCGGTGAAGACCCATACCTGCCCCACAAGGTGAACGGCTCAGGAGTTCTTTTGTTGGTATTCAGGCTCAAGAGTTCTTTTGTTGGACTCTTGGTAGTGGCAGCGGGGAGGTCAGTTTTTGGGACGACACTTGGATTGGGGATAAGCCTATTTCGTCCTATTGTCAGATTATTGGTAGACCCCACCTTAGGATTAATGAGCTCTGGGTTGATGGGAGTTGGGACACGGGTAAGTTAGAGTCCATTGTTGGTGAGGAGCTAGGATTTACCCCTCAGTTCATACAGGAGATTTTCGCGACTCACCATTGCTGAGGAGGATTCAGATAGCATGTGTTGGACACTTACCTCCTCGGGTGCTTTCTCATTGACCTCAGCTTGGTCTTGCATCAGGGTGAGGGATCAGGCTAATCTCATTTTCGGGGCCATTTGGACTGCCTTACTTACACCTACGATATCGGTGTTCATTTGGCGACTTCTATTGCGACGGATCCCGAATGATGATGTTCTACAGCAGAGGGGCGTTTCCTTGGTTTCCAGATGCTCATGTTGTACCCCTACCCCTACCCATACCTACCATACCGAGACCCTAGCCCACCTTTTCTTGGAGAGTGACGTGGTGCGTGACGTGTAGGAGTATTTTGGCGCATGGACATATTTATCCTTACCCCATACAGATAATATTTTTGAGCTCCCGAGTTTTTTCTCATATGGCACACACTCTAGGCATGCATCTTTCATTATTCCTTGTCTGATCCTTTGGTTCATCTGGACGGAGAGGAATAGTGTAAAGCATAGGGCTGTTACTTTTCTTGCTTCTCATATTATTGTGCAGGTGGAGCGTCATATTTCATTATTAGCTGTTGCGGGGCTTATTTCATCAGAGTTTTGGGCGGGATGCTCGCCTACCGATCGTTTCAGCGAGTTTCTTCTTCCCCCGCCCAGACACATCGCCCTGTTCCGGTTGTTTGGCTTCGACCCGAGACTCCTTGGATCAAGCTCAACACGGATGGCTCCTTTGATAAAGATACTCAGATTGCTGGTGGTGGGGGTCTAATTATAGATCATCATGGGGAGCTCCTTCTTGCTTTCCATTCCTCTTTTCAGGACTCTTCGAGCTTCGACGCGGAGATCCAGGCACTGGTGATAGGATTGATACTTGCTTTCCAGAGATCGAGACATGTTTGGATTGAGCTTAGAGGTGGCATTCGGGCCGGTCCCGGGCCGGTCCGGGCCGGGCTGCTAAAGCCCGCTCCATTTAAGGGCCGGGCTGTGACGGTCCTTCTTTTTTGGCGGGCCGGACTGGGTCGGTCTTTTTTTACAAACATAAGGCCTGGCCCGGCCCACAGCCCATTGTGTTCATGGGCCGGGTTGAACATTTTTTTCCTTCATTGTAAGACAGAAATTTTATTACAAAGACCAACAAAATGAACTTGAAATTTATTATAAAGAAAGAACAACTCTCTGTCTCTCCCCCTCTCTCTGTCTCTCTCTCTCTCTCATTTTACTCCTCTTCAAGTTAATTGCGAAGTGCTTCTATAGTGCATCGGACTATTGTCGGATGTGAAATGTTAGTGGACATAGAATGCTGAAATGTACTCTCACTACTGCATGCCTCTTGGACATAATAAGATGTGATTTACTAAATGAAAACTGGATTTTGTACCTTTTTCAGGCTATAAATTGATAGGAAAGAAATAAAAAACCCTATTGGGCATTCCGAGTTCACGGTCTTTAGACGGGCTAAACGGATCGGGCCTTCCCAGTTCGCGGGCTAACACGGGCTTGGGCCGGTCCGTGCCGGGCCAGCGGTTTTAGGCGGGCTCGGGCCGGGCCGGGCCTCTAAAACAAAGGCCCCTAAGGCCCACATAACCTAAATGTACACGGGCCGTGTCGGTCCAAATAGTAAACGGGCCGTGCCGGGCCGGTTTTTAAGCGTGCCGGGCCGTGCCGGGCTGTTCTGCGACCGGCCCAGATACCACCTCTAATTGAGCTTGATGATGCTGCTATGGTGACCGTGCTTTCATCTGGCCATCGGGACTTTTTGCACTTTGCAGGTTCGTCACGCCCTTATACGGATCCGACACATTCTTCGAGACATTAAGTACAGAGTCACTCACATATTCCGGGAGGGCAACAGGCCAGCTGATTATCTTTCTGAGCTTGGCATGTTGTCCCTCGGTATTCAGACTTATACATATGATATTGCTCCCCCGTTTCATCTCTCTCTTGTACGGATGGATCAGCTTGGTTACCCCTCTTTTAGATTTAGGTAGCATTTTTATTATGGGTTGATTTATTGTCTATGGATCCGCACATTAGCCCACAGTTTTAGCACCTTGTATTTCTCTAGCGGTCCGTAGGCACTTTAGTTCTTAGGATCCGGATTATGACCCATTTTTTTTATCATAATTCGGAATTGATTTATCACCTATGGATCCGCACATTAGCCCACGGTTTTAGTGATGCAATTTGTATATCTTTAGCGGGCCGTAGGCACTTTAGTTTTTAGGATCCGAATTATGGCCCATTTTTTGTCATAATTCGGATTGGATATTTTGTATTTCTTGATTTCTCATTTATCTCACAGGTTGGTGGGTCCCGCCTCAACCTCGTCCACAATGGACATTTTTTTTTCAAAAAATAAATAAATAAATGTGTAAGATCTAATAATAAATATAGGAAAAAGTATATAAATATATAAACTATATATAAAAAATATATATTAAATATATTAAAAGAATAAAAATAAAAAACTTTGCGGGGCGGGGCGGGTACCCACGGGACAAGATTGGTACGCGGACCCGTCGTGTCCACTGCGGGTCGCGAAGTGGGTAACACACCCGAGATATTCAGGGTATGCCACAGCGCCGTGAATCCCGTCTCGAACTCACAAGGCTAAATTCCCAGAATAACCATAATCAAAGGACTTCAATAAATTTCCCAACAATATCCAAAATCACCAAACACTTATCGAATTTACTGATGAAACTCCAAAGACCGAACACAATCCACAAAAGACAACGAATTCGACATAATCAACAAGAAGAAATATAACCCCTATAGTACTCGAGTACCAACTATCAGTTTGTGACAAACAAAAACTCAACAACCAGACTCAAGGAAAATAAACACCAAAATATGTCACACTATCACGCCTGACCTTCATTGTCGTACTGTCCTGGTGCTCGTCCAGTCGCATTCTTTGAACCTAAAATACATGAAACGTATTTCCCCCGACTGAGGTTAGCCGTGGAATAGCTAGTACAAGTAATACAAACGAACTCTTACATTCTTTCAATATCAAAGCGCATGCATTAATAATTTTCGAAAACAAATAAGATAATGATTTTCGGAAATACAATATCTATAAACGTATCACAGAAACACAAATCCTCCAGATTAACCGTGGACCCAACCATGCGCGGATGCTTCCGAGGCCCCGTTAGACCCTCCCGTAGTGGTTAACCCAAAAGTTCGTGGACTCAACCAAATGTGGATCCCTCCGAGGCCCCGTCGGATCCTACCGGAGTAAACGTATACACTCTAACACTCAAATACATCACTTTGCACATTTAAGATTGTAAGTTCGTAAGAATTACTTGCCTTTGAGACATGATGGATTGTTTTGAGATGGTAAACGACCACCGTTGAAGGAATTTGGAAACTTCGAACGTAGACGATTCGTAAAACGACTATCAACAACACGACTGGAAATTAAATGGAAATACGCCCGAAAACCCCGCCCATGATACATATAATCCAACAACATCTTCGACGAGGGCGGACGTGACCAAAACCCTCTTGATTTCATAAACACACCAAAATTACCGTGAATTATCAGAATAAATGAGAATACGATGAAGATTAATCATATCTATCATGAATTAATCAACCAAATGAAGCTAGGAATAGGATTTACGAGAAGCCCACAAATTTCCCAAAATTAGCACTACCAAAATTGGGGGTTTAGCCGACGACTCTAAGTCGTCGCTAAAGGTCAAAGTCGTCGGCTAAACCCCCCAGTCGTCGGCTAAAAAACCGTCGGCCGATATTCGTCGGCCAAGGTTTAGCCGATGACTTTTTTGGTAGTCGTCGGCTAAAGTTTGAGGTTTAGCCGACGACTTTACAAATGTCGTCGGCTAAAGTTTTTTCAAAAAAAAAAAAGTAATATACTTTAGCCGACGACTTTGTTAAATGTCGTCGGCTAAAGTTTTTTAAAAAAAAAAAAGTAATATACTTTAGCCGACGACTTTGTTAAATGTTGTCGGCTAAAATATTTTTTTTTAAAAAAAGTAATATACTTTAGCCGACGACATTTAACAAAGTCGTCGGCTAAAACATTTTTAAAAAAAAAAAAATTCAGATTTTGGGAACAATTTATAGTCAACACAATACACCAACTAATAAATTAGCGAAAAAATACGTAACAATTCAACACAAATACATAACACATATACAATACACCAATTCAACAGCAACAAAAATACACCAATTCAAGAAAATACACCAATTAATATCACAACATACCAACAATACATCCAATTCAACACAATACACCAATTAATAACACAATACACCAACAATACATCAAACAAATACAATAAATTCATCAAACAAATGAAAACTAAATACACAAAAATCTAAAAACTAAATAAAACCTAACCTAATAAACTAAAAAAATAATAAAAACTACATGAAAAACAACATAATTACAGATAAAATTAATACACTAAAAATGCACAAAAAAAAATGGGTTGCCTGTGCGGAGGTCGGGCGGCGGGCAGACGGTCGAGCGGCGGTGTTCCGGCGGGTGGGTGAAGGGCGGTCTGGTGTCGCCGGGCGGCTGACGGGTGGGTGGGGGAAGAAAAAAAGAAGAAAAGGAAGAAGAAAGAAGAGAAGAGGGTATATATATATATATATATATATATATAGAGAGAGAGAGAGAGAGGTTTAGCCGACGACCTAGATCAAGTCGTCGGCTAAAGTATATTTTTTTTTTTCGAAAGGGGTTTAGCGGACGACCTAGATCAAGTCGTCGGCTAAAGTATATTATTATTTTTTTTTTGAAAAAGTGTTTAGCCGACGACTTGATCTAGGTCGTCGGCTAAACCGTTGCAATATTATTATTTTTTCGAAAGGGTTATTTTTTTCGAAAGGGGTTTAGCCGACGACCTAGATCAAGTCGTCGGCTAAAGTATATTTTTTTTTTCGGATATAGTATATTATTTTTTTTTCGGAAGGGGTTTAGCCGACGACCTAGATCAAGTCGTCTGGTAAAGTATATTAATTTTTTTTTTTTGAAAAAGTGTTTTTCCGACGAATTGTACTTGGTCGTCGGGTAAACCGTTGCAATATTTTTTTTTTTCGAAAGGGGTTTAGCCGACGACCTAGATCAAGTCGTCGGCTAAAGTATATTATTTTTTTTTTGAAAAAGTGTTTAGCCGACGACATGATCTGGGTCGTCGGTAAAACCGTTGAAATATTATTTTTTTTCCGAATGGTGTTTAGCCGACGACCCAGAGCAAGCAATCGGCTAAAACGTTTTTTTTTTCGTCGGCTAAACATTATCTAGGTCTTCGGCTAAACCTCTTTACTATAGCCGACGACTATGTTGTACTTTAGCCGACGACCTAGATCAAGTCGTCGGCTAAAACTGTTTAGCCGACGGCATCCCGAGTCGTCGGCTAAAGTGCAAAGTTTAGCCGACGACATTTTAAAGTCGTCGGCCATTTTTTTTTGGGTCGTCGGCTAAAGTCCTTTTTTTGGTAGTGTAGGGTTCCAGCGATTTACCTCGAATCGAAGACGAAGAAGACGGATTGGTATTGTTAATCTAAACCACAACTCCAAGGAAGATGACAGCTAGATGATTGAAGAGCCAAAAATCGCCCAAAATTGCCTAAGAGTCGCTCAACCGCGGAGGAGAGTGAAGAAGGAAGAAAAATGGACGATCTTGGTCAACTCTGAGTATTTAAACCCGCTCCTGCTAAGGTACGTAAGATATTAATAAGCTTAGGGTGCGTTAAACCGGAGCCCTTCCAGTCCCAGCGTCTGGAAGGGTGGTATTATACCAGTGCCTACGTGGCGCTGATGTGGCGCCTACTAGGCGCTGATGTGGTATATTTTAATAAAAAAAAATAGTAGGAGTGATACAAAAATACCCCTACTATCTACACCATGCTTTGTAGGGGTTGTACTGGATGCTGTATATGTAGTAAGGTTTTGATAGTAGGGGTGTTTTTGTATCACCCCTACTATTTTTTTATATTAAAATATACCACATCAACACCTAGTAGACGCCACGTAGGCGCTGGTATAATACCACCCTTTCAGATGCTGGGACTGGAAGGGTGCCGTGCGTTAAACCTAACTTATACCGTACAAAATGGATAAACAACCACATACAAATCGGGTGGGATCCCTGCGGTCGCGATCTGCATGCGCATCCGTCTGGATTGCACAGACACACACACACGTCTGGGTGTGTGTAATCGGAAGCGAGTGCACGGCGTAGTGCAGGCTGTAGAGATCCTGCCCCATACAAATTAAACATATATGTGGTTCCTGAAATCAATCTCAAGTAGAAAAAAAGCAAAATTTGTTCTTCTCACTTTAATAATCCATTCTAAAATTAATGCAAGTATCTTAATATGATACAAATATTATTGGGCAAATTACAATAACTAATATAATTTATAAACGTATTATAAAAATATCACAATACTAAAATAATTATTAAAATCACGACTTGAACTGATATCCAAATGCATATATCAAGATAATCAAACTACTTCTACGAGTATCAAAATGCAATATATACTTCGCTGAAGACTGGGATTATGTTATTGAATAAATGTTGTCCATATATATATATATATATACACTATTTCAAGTAAGAAAATTATTACGTATCCGAATGGGTCAATTTGTAATTATTTTCTTGTTTTAAATTTGTGTAATTAATTGATAAATATTGTATAGATATGCAGAATTCAGTTTTCTTTTGCATGGTTATAGATTTCCGAGAATTGACTAATAAATTTTAATGGGACTAGTTTGATTTTTCACAAGCACGTTTTATTTAGGTTTGGTGTTTTATTTTGCCTTATGGCATGAGAGGGAGTGCCCCCATTAGGATTGAGGCTCACCTCCAATTTGAGATTAAGTTTCAACATGGTTTGTCCGCATGGGCAGCTCAACTGATTTATGGGTGGGAGATTATTACAAGGATCGTGTTAGTCGCTGCAGCGATGTGGGAGTTTTATTCCCGATGTGGGGATAGCTTCTTTGTGGGCGCAGACTGCTCCTCCACCTACAGTGGTAGTTAGTGACTACGATTTAATTCTCCAACAATCTCTCGGGTAGGAGGGGGGCGCAGGCGAGGATTTCGCCATACTGCAAGTGTCAACATGGTTTGCTCGCCCTCATCGCGCCATCATAGGATAATGTCAAAATAAGTTTTATTTAATCACTCGACTGTAAATCGGAGAAGGAGACACTAAAAATACAATTGTATATTACTATACTCCATGGCACAAATGTGCGACAAATTAAGTGTCGGGTTGCAACGGGTTGTGATCCATGTAATACATGGCACAAGACACGCAGTGTTTGCACCGTATTATGGTTGGGTCCTGTCCGAGAGAAAACTTCATATTCCACCGTTTGGCTATTTTGTTTAACATCCTCCATTTTATTTTGTCTTGATTTTATGTATTACTAGGTGGTAAATAGTTTTGTACTCTAAACATCTAACACCTTCCTACTATGTATTTTATCTAGGAATATCTATCAAATAGAGACATTTCTTATTGTTAGAAAAAAAAAGGAAAATAGGTTGTTTTGGGCAGCCCATTTGAGAGGCAATTTTAAGTAGGCTCGACTACAGGTTAAAGTCGGGACTTAGTTGGAATACGTAGTACTCCGTAAGAGATTTTCAAAACATATAAGACCACTCAAAATGATTAAGGTATGAATGAGATATAATGTTCCAAAGTGAGCTCTTTGGAAATGGGTTTGGAATTCTAACCCACATCGGTAAATAGTAAGAATAATTGTGTGTATATAAGGTGATGTAAATAAACTCGTGTTCACAACAACAAGTGAGACATGAGTGGATGTGTGACCGGGCGCCCCTCGCGCACACGCACGCGCGCCGCCACCACCCGCTCGGCCTGGCTCGGCTCAGTCTGGCTCGGTTCCGAGGGCAATTTGGGCGAAATGTCTCGGCGTCTCGAAGTTATCTTTTTACTGTAATTTTTTATTTTTTGGATAAACAATTTTTTATTTTTTGGATCAGGATAAATTAATATATTGGGATAAGTATCAAGTTACTTGATAATTATTGGACTAATATATTAACATATTATGATAAGTATCAATCAAATATGTCATTATTGATCTAGAGTTCCTCCAGCACATGTCTCTCTCTCGCCTTCACCTATAAATACCCAACTGAGGGGTCCGATTTAAAAAAAACGTACGATTTTTTCAAGCTTCTGCAGTCCAATTCTCATCTTCGTTCGTGTCGGTGATAGTATACAGATTTTATTCTAGTTCGTTGAGGATGCCGTGATCATCGATCATCGCTATACACCGAGGTGTCGGTAATATCTATTTAGGCATGCTAATTAATTAATTAATTACTAAGACTAATAAATAATTTAAATATTATTTATTATTTATTAAATAAATACGTTGGTAATTGAAATATCCTAATCTAGAACTACAAGATCATAAGATATTACCTTTGAAGCGAAGTGGTTGCTTTCGTCTTCATCACCTTGTATTTCTACCTTTAGACCTTCTAGAGTATGATCCGCCTTAACCCGGACGTTGTGTGGGCAACGAGCTACCGGATATTGCTTGGACAACAATGGGATCGGTCGAACCTCCTTTTGTATGTGGTCACTCGATTTTTCTTTATTTTCTAGTATTGCATGAACAATCTTAGAAAATTGATGTGTTATCTAAATTGTAGAATAAAAAATACAAGTCTAGATCTACAATTAAACACAACAAGAAAAATTTGATCTCACAACCTTGCAAAGACATAGAAATCGGCCAACCCCCATAGATGTCCTATTTATAGGCTCTTGGTCTACTACTAGGGATCTTAAGGAGGATTAGGGAAGAACTCCCAATAGATTTCATCTTATCATATTAGGACTCTTCCTAATATAATGAATCTATTAATATCAACTTAGTCCACTAAAAGGTTGATATTGCACTTCCTACCAAAATCCCAAATTACGAAATTGGGCTCGTTAATATCGAATGTCCATTAATTAATTATAAGCTACTGACAGCTTTAATTAATTAATATCTTATCCAAGAATAGTACCACTCGAACCTTATTATTATATCGGAATTAAATCCACCTGCAGAGTTTAATATTGTAACACCCCGAGATCCGATCGGGAATACTACAGCGCTGTGGGCCCCTAAACGGAACCCACAAGACTGAAAGACATTTTTGCAAACATTTACGAACGCCCAAGAGGCTAACGACGGTACTATCTTTTAAAAACATTCGAAGACTTATAAAAAAATCCGTTTATCAAAATCGTCGTAAAATCTCATTTGAAAGGACAAGGCCTGAAATTCCAGAACTCTACAGTTTAAAAACATACGTTAAGTTATCGCTTACACGTACCGACAAAATAGTTTAGAAAACCCTATCCAAAGTAACTTAAGATACCCGATAATGAAAGGTCATTCAAAAATACTCACGCAGCGGAAAAAACAACAGTTAAAAATAATCTAGCAGTGGAATACAACAACTGAGCAGGAAACTCAATATACAAATATATGCCCTAGCCAGTATCCTCCGGGAAGCTCATCTCTTCACGACCGCTACAAGCTGAATACCCAAGAACCTAAAAAGAAAGCCCACGACGGGGTCAGCCATAATACCCAACAATGATAACGATCACATCCATCAATAATTACATATTAATGAAAGTACTAAGTAAGAATACTACCAATGTAATCTTACCGCCATAACTTTACCAACTCGTGGTGATAATTACCAAAGTTCACATCTCGTATCCTTTCAACAACACAATAAGCTCATACCGAAATATCTGTATTGTATCTCAACAATACCCAAGGTTCTCAAAATATTATCATAACTCACTGTTACGAAATCTACTAACTTTGTGCAACCCAATCCATCAGGTTGTAATATCCGCAATTTCGATTTCCGATAATTTTCCTTTTTTGACGGAAGTCCATCTTAGCGACTCAGTTGCGACCTTTTTTGATTAATTCTGCGCTTTTTGTCATCCGAGTTCGTTTTCGTATCGTTTTATTGAGTTCCGTGTTCTTGAGCGACTTTTCCGCACTTGAGTTCGATTCTTGCGAATCTCATCTAAAACTGTTGTTTCGAGTTTCTCGTAAGTTCATTTAATGTTATTATTCATGTTGCGAGCTTTGGCTTGGTGTTTCGATCGTGTATCGTGTATTTCGGACGTTTTGGCCCGTCTTCGTAATTTCCCAAAGTTTGGGGTAATTACTTCCCATTATCGAATTTCAAGCCTTCGGGTGGTTGGAATCATGTGTTCTCTTAGCGCTTGGATTCGTCTTTGCGAGTACTTCGTAACCGTATCTTCGATTCATATTCAGGTTCGGCTTTCGGGGTTGTCCGGGCCGTCGGAAGTGGCCACGGCCGAGTCACGGCCGCACATTTTGGAGCAGGTACTGGCCTGGCCGAGTTACGGCCGTAAGGTGCCGGTTACGGCCGTAAGTGATCGGCAGGCACAGGTTGGACGAATGCCGGTTACGGCCGTAAGGCGTGATCGGGTACGGCCGTAAGGGACTGGGCAGTTTCCGGACGAAGGCCGGTTACGGCCGTAAGGAGTGCCAGTTACGGCCGTAAGTTGTCGGCACACACTAGGCAGTATATATATGATCGATCAGACGGGTTTTCACCCATTTTCTCACCTCGTTTCTTTCCTTCCGCGGCTGGAGGCTTGGTAGGCGTGGAGGCATGTTGTCAAGTGATGAATCCATGAAGTCTTGCAGTTCATATCATCGATTATCCATCCTATAACATCCTTTGATCGAGCGAATCAGGTCAGATTTCCTAGAAATCCTAGTTTGGGAAAATTGGGGGTTTTGTTCGGTTTTGTCCGATTTAACCGTAATAACTTAGGTTTGTGATGGATTGATGATTATTTAGATATGTTCTATCGTTTCCCTTTTTATTCCATGGTTGGATTGTATAGATTCGTCGTTTTGGTCGAGTTCGTAATTGACGCCTTGAAGGTGTCCGATAAAAGGTCTTAGAGGGGGATTCGGGCGTTATGCGATTATTATTCATCGTACGATTGTTGATTTATTGTTGAAATGACTTAGGGACGTAATCCTTGTGAAGAACTCGAGTCGGAATCCTCCCGTTCGTTGTCTTCTTCGGGGTCCGAGCTTCCCGGTCGAACTGTGTTCTTCGGAGTGTTCGGTAGCGGTTATTGAGGCAAGTATCTTGCTATATGATTTGTGTTTTGTGGATAGAAAATTCGTGTTAGGTTTGTGATGAATTGTTTTGCCTTCGTGAACGTGCTTCGTATAATTTGATAAGTGTGAACAATTGATGGTAGTGATGATGTTTCTCATTTGATTCGTGTTGTGCGTGATTGGTCATGGTTGAATTATCGTGATGATCATGACAATTGTATCGGTTTGATTACACATTTGAATATGTATTACGATGTATTGTTGATTGGTTTGACTTATTGATAACCATGTGTGTTACTTGCTGTGATGTGTTGAGTTGATCAATATGAGTTGCGTCGTAATAATGTGTGTTCCAGGTAAGGTCTGACGAGGCCTCTGGAGTTCGGTACATGATGTGTACGAACGATGTATGTTGTCCAGGTAGGGTCCGTCGAGGCCTATGGAGTTCGGTACATGACGTGTACGAACAATGCGTGTGGTCCGGGTAGGGTCCATCGAGGCCTTCGGAGTTCGGTACATGATGTGTACGAACAGTGATCGTATGACAGTGATTGTTTGGATAACGTTTTATAACATGGGTCATGGACTCATGATGATATCTTAACTAGTGTGTTTTGAAATGAGAAACGGGCTGAGGTCCTAACGTTTTCGAAAAGGTTTTGTAAATCGGGACTTGAGGTCCAAAAGAATTTCTACTTTAAAAAAACCCCGAGCTGATGAGTTCCTTTTCAAATATTGCTTGCTGGAATCCGAAATTCTAGAACTTCTCGGGAATATTTTGATAATTGATTTTCGTGGTAAATTCGTGGTTGCTTTTTACTTGTTGCATTTCATATCGTATTATACTTGCACTAGTAAAACAGTAGAGTTTTACTAACCCCCGAGTAATCGGGGGGTGAATGTCTGTTTTGCGTCCAGGTACATGCAGGTTCAGGGGAGCAGTCACAGGATTGGCACAGGAGGATGACGAGCTGCGATACTAATCAAGAGATGAGAGTTGTTTTGATTTTCGTTGTGTTGTCAGAGTTGATTTCAGTCTTCCGCTGTATTGTGTTTCGACCCCTGTGTGGGTAATGTTGTTTTAGTCAGTTCTGTTGATTGAGTTGTGTGACCTCATCGGTCTGTGTATTCATGTGTAAGTGACCTTAACGGTCTGTATTATTTTATTGTTTGACCCTGGCCGGGCAAACATTTGGTCGTTTTGTAAGGTCTAGCCTGGTAGATCCTCGTGAAAGGGGGTCTACGACGTGTAATATTCCCATATAGTTTTGGGGGTGTTACATTTATGGTATCGGAGCTTAGGTTGCAAAAACCTAGACTGTCGGGTCAAGTCGAGTCGTGATTTGTCGAGTATTGTGTGGTTTTGTCTTTCGAGATGTCGGGTGACAAGTTGAGTTGTGCGTAGTCACAACGTGTCGGATATGTTGTCGGGTGAGATTAGTATCATGGGCAACCGTCATCTCCGTGCGGCCTGTGGACGTAAGTCTCCTATTTTATGCTAGGTACCTGTGTATCATGATTTTTCTAAGTGAGTTAATTGTGGTGCATAATTTTATTTGCTCGGTGTTGTATAATATAGTGATATTTAATACTTGTGGCACATAGTATATATATAAAACTGGGCATATTGTTGTTTTACCTTCGAACCACCGTGTGGGTGGTATGGGATGAAAGTTGTAAACCTTGATGGGTTTTGAAAAGGTATCGACGGTAGAGTTTGTGAGAAACTCCGATGAATGATTTTGTTGTGTGTTTAAACTTGGTGCCAAGAGATGCATTTGATTGAATTGGCGATCCTAGTTGTCGTTTGAGCATGTGGTTTTAAATTCGACTGTTTTTGGGATGTTGGAATTTTGCCGCTAAGGGTAGGTTTGAAAATGTTTTCTGAAGGACTTTACGGTTTGAACATTTTTGAAGAAATCAATTTTTGAAAATATTTGATGGTGCGGTTAAACAACGGTTTGTGTGGATTTTGAAATCGGCTGAATTGTGACAAGTTGGTCATGTATTTTCTAATAGCACCATCAGACGGCATTTGGAAAATGTGTTTTGAAGTACTTCGGACGTTGTAAAATATTATCGTCGTTTTTTTTATGAACTAAAGGATTTTGGAAAATTTTATTTTGCAAAACGATATGAGTTTTCGGAATTTTAAACGTTATGTGTTTGTGTTGGGACTAGTAGTTGCGGTAAGTTTGTTGTGTTGTTGTGCTCGCCGGAGAATGTTGTAGTATTTTCTAGATGTAGGGATACGTTGTTAGGTATCGTCCCCTAACTCCCGGAGCCGTTTCGGGGCTGCTGGGTTACTTCAGCCGTCTAACCGCCAACAGTTACGGCCGTACGAAATCTGTGTTACGGCTGTAAGTTGGTAGTTGCTACGGCCGTAAGATGTTGGTATTACGACCGTAATCTTCTAGTTGTTACGGCCGTAAGCTGTGTGTTATTATGGCCGTAAGCTTATTGCTGTCACAACCGTAATCTTATTGTTACAGACATATCTGTATACTTTACCGGTCGTTCGATTCCTATGGATATAGTCATGTGGTCTGCAGACGACGATTGTGAACTTTAGCTATTGCATCAGCAGTGTCGCGCTCGGTTGCTTATCATGTTCTGATATTATTGACATGTTGGCGATCGTTACCCTTCTTGTTAGCAAATTTGATTGTACACCTAATTAGTGTTGTGACAACATAGTCTAATTTAATTGTATTGTTCTATGACGTTATCCTAGACATAATAGCTTATCTACGGCAATGATTAGTGTGCTGGCAGATATTAATAAGGTCATTTTGCTGACATCGGTTATAGAGTGGATTTGATATTTTCAACGTATTGTTGTGCAAGTGATTTCAAATCAAAGCAGTTTTGATAATGGGTCCATGGTTTGGTTAAATGACCGAGGTATTAAACAAAGTGTTTTCAAAACTTCATCCCAGCAAAATCTTTCAAACTCGCGAATTTTAAAATATTATCATTTGAACAAATACCTCGGGAAAAATTTTATTTTAAAAAAATGTGACAAGTGCCTGATTTCAATGACATGTATGTGGTCTTGACTGTGTTTACTTTGGTAGAAGTCGTGCACCTCTGTTGGTGTAACCATGCGAATTACCTATGAATTTAAGTCTATTATTGCAGTGTTAGTTCGTGTACTCGTGTGATGATTGGAGTGAATACTTTATTGTGCTGCTGTTTGTTGCCTATGTTGATTATGTGATATTTGTTTTGTTGCTCTGATCGGTGGCCGTTTAGTATGCTGAGAGGTAGAGGCCGAGGCCGTGGTCATGACGGTGGTCGTAATCAAGAGCATGAGAGGGCGACTCACTCCTTGTCGAGTACCAATCCGCTCAGTACAAATGGTCGTGATGACCAGTCGCGATATCAGGGAAAATCAGCCAGCATTAATGTTGACGTTGGCGCCGCTGCCATCCTTCATCAAGTGGTTGACCAGTTAGTGCAGATGAATCAGGCCGTACATCGGAATAAGAACCCAGATGGGGATAACGGGGCTAGTAAGTGGTTACGAGATGTGATGAGGATGCAGCCGCCCCGTTTTGTAGGTTCTTCTGACTCGTTAGGTTGGGAGAACTGGCTCTTCCAGTTGGACAGAACATTTGATGCCATAGCTTGTCCTGATGAGAGAAGAGTGCCTATTGCTCAATACCTGCTCGACAGGGAAGCTGCAGACTGGTGGGAGGCCGTAGCGCCTAGTGATCGTACCGCTACTTGGGCTGAATTCAAGACTGCTATGGAGGCCGAGTATTGTCCTCCGCCTGTTAAGGAACGTAGAATTGTAGAGTTTTTCTCGGCTACGCCCCGAGATGTGTCGATATCTCAAGCAATGGTCGATCACAATTGACAGCTGTGTTACGTTCGAGATCAAGTGCGAAGTGAGACAGATAAGGTTCGTTACTTTGATATGCGTATGAAACCTCATGTTCGACAAGGTATGGCCCTTTTTATGTGTACAACGTTGAAGGACTATCTAGATCGAGCCTTAACATTTGAAATGGCTATGATGTCTACTGAGTCTGTATCGGTAGCGAAGAAGCATAAGATTTCCGATGACGCATCCGGAAGTGAGGGAATTGGGATTCCTAAACCTCGACCCTCGTATCAGTCGAGTATGGGACCTTGTCGGTCAGCTAGAGAATCTAAAAGAACAAAGCTGGTGTCTTTGAGTTCTGGTAATGCTCCTAGGTGTTTCAACTGTAACGTTCTGGCCCATGAACGCGCGCATTGTAAGAAACCGCCGGTGACTTGTTAAAATTGTGGACGCGAGGGGCATCGAGTTCAGTATTGCGAGGTTGTTGCCAATATGGTAGGGAACCAGAGTTCCATCCCTACTCCTGGAGGGCCCAGTGATGTCTAGTGATGGTGTTTTCGTGCTCGTTACGCGGATTGTTTCTCGTGTTGAGATGTATTTTGTGACGTTTTAATGTTTGGAGATTGATGACTGATATTTGTCTTGAATAAGTTTTCGTATGGTTGCTGAACCTACGGAGACGTAACAGTGGACCATGGAGTCATGATATTAGTAATTTATTATGTGTCGTTGTGTTGTTATGTATCACTGTGATAACCTTGTTTTAAGTTTCGGGACGAAACTTATTTTTAATGGGATAGAATGTAATATCCGGTATTTTCACTTTCCGTTATCTTGGATTGTTTGTGTCTTGGCGCCGGACATTCTCTTGTTGATGTGAATCGGAGTGATTGTTGCTACCCAAAATATTATCTGGAGATAGATATTGCTGGAATGGATGGATAGCAAACAAAGTGCGAGATCACTTCCGTGGGAAAGTAAATAACACAAGATTTGCCGGGTTTGTTAGGCCCGGGCTTGAATGCTCTCGCGAGATATTATTAATACGAATACGTTGGAGTACAAATATTAATGTAAGAATGCGATTACAATGAGTGTAAAAGATCCTAATTATCTAGCTTTTGAGTGCTTGCCGGAAGAACTAGAGTTGCTCTGAGTTCTTATTCTCGTTTCTGCCGACCGTCTTACGGGTTAAGAGGTCTCGAGAGTGAGAGAGAGAGAGATGTCTGAAGTGTATAGCATTTGCCAAGGGTGAAGCCAACTGTGAAGTGGCGATAATGCAGCCCCTTTTTTCAAGTGCAGGATACCTTCTATTTATAGGAGCTGGGATGCCTTAATCCTGACGGGCGATCGTCTTTCTTGTAATATAATAAGGGAGCGATCGTCTTTTAGCACATGTGCTGGTTGCCTTAAAGTCCGCGGATGCTGCTGGCATCCAGCTGTGCGGACCAATGAGAAGTCTGCACGTGTCCTGAGTCGCTGTCCCGGGAGGTCCCACTTTGTACCTTTCGGCGGGTCTGTCGGTAGGTGAAGGACGGTGACAGGCTGGGGTCAAAAGGCCTTATCTTACGGCGCCTTTTCTGGATCTGCACATGGGTCTCTATCCCGAGCTTCGGCCTTCGCCGACTAGACGAATGTTGGCTTTGCGTAGTGTGAGGCGGTCGTCCTTCGCCGGGCACAGGAGTCGATCGCTAGGTGCCAAGAGACGATCGCCTTAGATGTCGATCGCTCGGCACTTGGGTTTGATCTGGGATCTCCGTTCGGAAAGTCCGCCTTGGTCTATGTGACTCTGGATCGGTCGCCCGGCATTTGTGTCGATCGCCTGTCGAGGTGTATAAATCTCGACACAACAGTGATTTCTATCGTAATACTCTATTTGTTTCTATAGCATAGTCGTTTAAGTCAGGTGCGACTTGTTGTTGCGTGTGTTTCTTTGATTAAATGTATGCATATGATGTGGTATGTGATGTGTCGTTATTTGCTCGTTATTGTTTTGAATCATAGCCGGTGGCGTTGTGTTGGTCGTCGTGGAGCGTGTTTTCACACCGTATATTCTTTTGCGTTGCTTGTAACGTTTCGCCGGTGGGCGAAAGTTACGCATTTCTTGTATATCTGGTTGAGTTTTCCTGTCGGGATATTGCTTCTACCTACTTGTTTTAAGTTTCGGGACGAAACTTCCTTTAAGGAGGGTAGTATGTAATATCTGCAATTTCGATTTCCGGTAATTTTTTTTTTGATGGAAGTCCATCTTAGCGACTCTGATGCGACCGTTTCATCATTCCGAGAATGATTAATTCTGCATTTTTTGTCATCCGAGTTCGTTTTCCTGTCGTTTTATTGAGTTCCGTGTTCTTGAGCGACTTTTCCGCACTTGAGTTAGATTCTTGCGAATCTCATCCGAAACTATTGTTTCGAGTTTCTCGTAAGTTCATTTAATGTTATTATTCATGTTGCGAGCTTTGGCTTGGTGTTTCGATCGTGTATCGTGTATTTCAGACGTTTTGTGCCGTTTTCGTAATTTCCCAAAGTTTGGGGTAATTACTTTCCGTTATCAAATTTCAAGCCTTCGTGTAGTCGGAATCGTGTGTTCTCTTAGCGCTTGGATTCGTCTTTGCGAGTACTTCGTAACCGTATCTTCGATTCATATTCAGGTTTAGGTTTCGGGGTTGTCCGGGCCGTCGGAAGTGGCCACGGCCGAGTCACGGCCGCAGATTTTGGAGCAGGTACTGGCCTAGCCGAGTTACGGCCGTAAGGTGTCGGTTACGGCCGTAAGTGATCGGCAGGCACAGGATGGACGAATGCCGGTTACGACCGTAAGGCATGATTGGGTACGGCCGTAAGGGACTGGGCAGCTTCCGGACGAAGGCCGGTTACGGCGGTAAGGAGTACCAGTTACGGCCGTAAGTTGTCGGCACACACTGGGCAGTATATATATGATCGATCAGACGGGTTTTCACCCATTTTCTCACCTCGTTTCTTTCCCTTCCGCGGCTGGAGGCTTTGTAGGCGTGGAGGCATATTGTCAAGTGATGAATCCATGAAGTCTTGGAGTTCATATCATCGATTATCCATCCTATAACATCATTTGATCGAGCGATTCAGGTCAGATTTCCTAGAAATCCTAGTTTGGGAAAATTGGGGGTTTTGTTCGGTTTTTTTCCGATTTAACCGTAATAACTTAGGTTTGTGATGGATTGATGATTATTTAGATATATTCTATCATTTCCCTTGTTATTCCATGGTTGGATTTTATAGATTCGTCGTTTTGGTCGAGTTCGTAATCGACGCCTTGAAGGTGTCCGATAAAAGGTCTTAGAGGGGGATTCGGGCGTTATGCGATTATTATTCATCGTACGATTGTTGATTTATTGTTGATATGACTTAGGGACGTAATCCTTGTGAAGAACTCGAGTCGGAACCCTCCCGTTTGTTGTCTTCTTCGGGGTCCGAGCTTCCCGGTCGAACCGTGTTCTTCGGAGTGTTCGGTAGCGGTTATTGAGGCAAGTATCTTGCTATATGATTTGTGTCTTGTGGATAGAAACTTCGTGTTAGGTTTGTGATGAATTGTTTTGCCTTCGTGAACGTACTTTGTATAATTTGATAAGTGTGAACAATTGATGGTAGTGATGATGTTTCTCACTTGGTTCGTGTTGTGCGTGATTGGTCATGGTTGAATTATCGTGATGATCATGACAATTGTGTCGGTTTGATTACATATTTGAATATGTATTATGATGTATTGTTGATTGGTTTGACTTATTGATAACCATGTGTGTTACTTGCTGTGATGTGTTGAGTTGATCAATAAGAGTTGCGTCGTAATAATGTGTGTTCCAGGTAAGGTCTGACGAGGCCTATGGACTTCGGTACATGATGTGTACAAACGATGTATGTCGTCCAGGTAGGGTCCGTCGAGGCCTCTGGAGTTCGGTACATGTCGTGTACGAACAATGCGTGTGGTCCGGGAAGGGTCCGTCGAGGCCTCCGGAATTCGGTACATGATGTGTACGAACAGTGATCGTATGACAGTGATTGTTTGGATAACGTTTTATAACATGGTTCACGGAGTCATGATGATATCTTAACTAGTGTGTTTTGAAATGAGAAGCGGGCTGAGGCCCTAACGTTTTCGAAAAGGTTTTGTAAATTGTGACTTGAGGTCCAAAAGAATTTCTACTTTAAAAAATCCCCGAGCTAATGAGTTCCTTTTCAAATATTGCTTGCTGGAATCCGAAATTCTAGAACTTCTCGGGAATATTTTGATAATTGATTTCCGTGGTAAATTCGTGGTTGCTTTTTACTTGTTGCATTTCATATCGTATTATACTTGCACTAGTAAAACAGTAGAGTTTTACCAAACCCCGAGTAATCGGGGGGTGGATGTCTGTTTTGCGTACAGGTACATGCAGGTTCAGGGGAGCAGTCACAGGATTGGCATAGGAGGATGACGAGCTGCGATACTAATCAAGAAATGAGAGTTGTTTTGATTTTCGTTGTGTTGTCAGAGTTGATTTCAGTCTTCCGCTGTATTGTGTTTCGACCCCTATGTGGGTAATGTTGTTTTAGTCAGTTCTGTTGATTGAGTTGTGTGACCTCACCGGTCTGTGTATTCACGTGTAAGTGACCTTAACGGTCTGTATTATTTTATTGTTTGACCCTGGCCGGACAAACATTTGGTCGTTTTGTAAGGTCTAGCCTGGTAGATCCTCGTGAAAGGGGGTCTACGGCGTGTAATATTCCCATATGGTTTTGGGGGTGTTACACAGGTAACCTCATCACATCTCAACACGATAATCGATTGTCCATCAAAAGACAATTACCAAAGAAAATACGGAACATACTTCGAGATGCACAATACCACGACAATCATGTCAGTCTAATCCGAGATCAGATCAATACAACATACGGACATGGTCCTAACGCAAGACCTTCAAATGCATACTCATATGACAACGTCAATAAGCTCACATCAATAACAACAATGTATACTCATGGATAACCCATAATATACGTATGCAGAACAACAACACATGGTAATCCAACGATCCAGCGCACACAACTATAGATTCCCATAATGATCCCGTCGGACCATACGTAATCCAACGATCCAGCGCATACAGCTATGGATTCCCATGATGATCCTGTTGGACCAATGCATGGTGGAAATACGTGTCCAACGATCCAGCGCACATAGCTATAGATTCCCATGATGATCCCGCCGGACCAACGCATGGTGGACATATGACAACAATGCACAACTGCACAAAACAACAATACACAATGCACGACAACAATAATACACAAATGCATCACAATATGATCGACACAAAATGACAAAAATGATATATTACTTGCCCTGAGTCCTTCGAGAGCAATCTCGATGTCAAAACCATCACCAACAATTATCCTAAATATCCGACGGTCCAAAATGTCACAAACTGTAGATAATTCATGTCTTCGGCTATAACACAATGTATCCTCGATACCCAAGTATACCAATAACAAAAGTAAATCATATACATTATGATTTAAATTCCCAAAATCTGAAAACAACGTACAATCCCAAATCTCCAGTGTTCACAATTATAATCATTGCTATACGAATTATAAACGAATGAAATCGAAACCATTCATTAAATATTATAAACTGTGCAAGTAATACTTGCCTCGATACTGACACGACGATGATGAAGCCGTTACCAATTCCTTGTCGTCGTCTACAAGCTCCACGGCTCCCGGCCAAAGCGATTCACGAACGTTCTCGAACACGACCGCAACACACTTTCTAGTCGACAATTATAACCAACCATCAATGATCACAACCTATTGAAGTAATCAATTAACACACATTCGATAATAATCAATTCCCGATATAACCAATCATTCAAACTCAACGGCTCAACAATTCCTCGATCATATACAAAACCAAATAATCTAACTCAACAAATACGAACTCATATCTACAATACAAACTACAACTCCATGATCATACTTAACAATCAATACAACCGATCAATAAACTCAACGGTTTCACAATATCCCAATTAAACATAAATCCGAATAACCCGAATCAATCAATCATGAACTCATAACCACGATACGTTTTCATAATCCGATAATCATATCAACGATCAACTTATCTCGATAACAAGGATTACATAACATACTCTATTCCGAATTCATACGAATTAACACGATTCCTCCTTGTTTATAATTATAAATTTCATAGTAGGACAATACTATGGGCAATCCGAACTACCCAAATAGTTCAATACCATTGAGAATCTTTCTATAAGACTAACTATAGTCTTCCCGGATTCAAAACTGTTATCATGATTCGTATTTCGTCAAGAACATATGAATTCTACCACTACAATCAACATAGCATTGGTTTCAATCCTCAAATCCATGATTATACTTAAAACCATTATGTATCCTATCACATTTTCCTCTTTGATGTGATAAATATACCAAGAACATCAAGAACATCAAGACCACCATGATTCCATAATCATGTTTATAACAAATAACATAATTGAAGACATAAGTCATCGTATCCTTCAACATACAATTCACATAACCTCAAGAATCGTAACAACAACACCATAAGCATCTCCATACGAATCATTCATCAATAATAGCATAAAAATCCGAATTCAAGGTGTAGAGTTCATCAACATACCTCAAGAACATGAATAACACAATCAAACTCTACAAGAATCATCAATATCTTCATATTCAAGCCTCAAATCCATGCTTCCAAGCTTATAACCAAGTTAGAAGAGGTTAAATCTCATTTTCATGTATAGAGGGACGAATTTTGGAGGACGGAATGGTTTTTCTCTCGTGAAGAAATAAGGAACCGATCCTTATTTTATAATATGCACAGCCATTACGTACGTTATCAATCAACATTAACGTACGTAACGCTTCATTACGTACGCTATCGGTCCTTCATAGCGTACGTAACATCATTCCAGAACTCACTGACTTGTTTCGTTCGATTGATTATGTACGTAATACTTGTTCCATAGCGTACGTAATACGTACGTTGACTTGCTACAGTATATACTCATATTACGTACGTAATATGCTCTTCATAACGTATGTAATACCTAGTTGACTCGCCCATGCACGTTCCTCGCCGAAAGCTGCCGACCACGGGACCCACGTGTCGGCCATAGCCTGATCCTGTCTGATTCCCCTCGTTATACATAGCGTACGTAACAGTTAACATTTTAGCGTATGTTATATCCTAAAATTAACGTGCGTTAAGGTCTCTGTACTTTAGCCATTTACACTGATCTTGCTCGTCGTCTCAATACACCGAATACGTATACACGACGTACTATATCCTTAAATGCAATTGTCGACCAAGTACGACAATTATACCAACACAGATGTCTCAGTCCTTCATTTATTTTATCCATATTGTACAGATTCCACGCTGTATAGCATAACTCAGATAAAATAACATTAAACAACAGTAGGAGGAATTACGGGTATTACATACTACACCACTTAAAATAAGTTCCGTCCTCGAAACTTGCAATCCGCCATAGAAAAACAAACAAACCGTTCAACCAAAATATTCTGAAACCATCACGACAACGATCAATCATTATTATTAACGAATAACCAAAACAGTATACTTACATATGCGCCAAGTCGACGATCTCCTGAGATACTAGCAAGTGACTCCACCGTAAAGCCTCAATACGCTTACAATCACAATTCCGTGAGTCTCAACAAAATATATCATCTTCGGATGAAATAATCTATCCGTGTCAATTCCTGTTTGCCTGATTATACAGTCAAGTCCCAATTCCGATAAAATGAACAATACACGATACATCTATGAAATAACTGACAAAACAATGACACAAATCCTGAAACATCGACACAAAATTCGAACGCTCATATGATCATTAACAATGATCAACCAGCAAATTAACCGAGAATACCACTGACACGATAAACTCCAATACGACCAACACAAAGGTCAAAACACAATCGAGTATATCATCAATATGATAGATTCTAATATCATCAACGAACGATTAACGATAATCGAGAATACCCTTACACGGTAAGTTCCAACACGATCAATACAGAATCACCTACATATATACAGATGAATAAAATTCTCAAAACGTTATACCAATCACATACAGTGGATCTCATAGAAACACACCTGACTGATAAACATACTCCTCGGCGAATGAACAACAAGCCGCAAACTGACGAACATACCCAATCATACATGGAGTGGGAACGATCAATCAATATCCAAAACAACCATCCTGGGGTCACCATCCCCAAATCCACACTTACAAAGAAATCATTCAAAAATCACTATGGTAAAATCGTACTACTACCATACCAATGGAATCACATAGCACATATGTCCCAGTTTCACAAAACCCGAAGTTCCAAATTACATTTTGTACACGAACCTACAACACGCAGCATATTTCTCTTATCCGATCAATCAACCGATCATCCCTGGATAACCAAACTACCATACTAAAGTTCGAATCTCTTTTCATCGTACCATACTGATGTATTATCCAGTTCGTGAGTCACATTCATAACTTCACTATGATATGAACTATGCACTAAATGCGTATGTATATCAATCATATTTTCAAAACCAGTTTGAAATCATATAGTCTTGTCAAGAATTTCAAAACTCAAAACATAAATTTTCATAAGACCACTAAATCAATTTTCAAAAAATTATATCGGCTCCCTGGTGTAAAGTTCTCGATGAAAATTCTTTTTGAATACATACGATTAAATAAATGAAATTATGCAAATGATCGATCACATCCATACTGCTGTATACTAGTTCGGCTTGTCACCGAATCCACTGACATTCCATCAGAAAACCACCCGATAGGGTTTTAAAACCTCAATATATAGACTCCGATAAAAACTCATTTTCCACATATGACTCTCAAGGTCAACCATTATCCCATCCTGGATCACCTCAACTTATGTTATGACAAAACATTGAATAATCAACAAATCAAACACAACGAAAGACTACCCGAGAAGTCTCATTTGAACAAGTAAACCAAAACCCCAAAAGGCAGTAATAAAATAGATAGACGATTGGTAAAGTGTTTTACAAATCTCGGGAGTTTTAGGAAAACAGAAAAGCCTTTTGAAACATTAGGGTCTCAGCCCGAATCCCGTTCCACATAATCGGCAATCCGAACTATCCAAATAGTTCAATACCATTGAGAACCTTGTTATAAGATTAACTATAATCTTCCCGGATTCAAAACTGTTATCATGATTCGTATTTCATCAAGAACATACGTATTGTACCACTACAATCAACATGGCATTGGTTTCAATCCTCAAATCAATGATTATACTTAAAACCATTATGTATCCTATCACATTTTCCTATTTGATGTGATAAATATACCAAGAACATCAAGAACATCAAGAACACCATGATTCCATAATCATGTTTATAACAAATAACATAATTGAAGACATAAGTCATCGTATCCTTCAACATACAATTCACATAACCTCAAGAATCGTAACAACAACACCATAAGCATCTTCATACGAATCATTCATCAATAATAGCATAAAAATCCGAATTCAAGGTGTAGAGTTCATCAACATACCTCAAGAACATGAACAACACAATCAAACTCTACAAGAATCATCGATATCTTCATATTCAAGCCTCAAATCCATGCTTTCAAGCTTATAACCAAGTTAGAAGAGGTTAAATCTCACTTTCATGTACAGAGGGATGAAGTTTGGAGGAAGGAATGGTTTTTCTCTCGTGAAGAAATGAGGAACCGATCCTTATTTTATAATCTGCACAGCAATTACGTATGTTATCAATCAACATCAACGTACGTAATGTTTCCTTACGTACGCTACCGGTCCTTCATAGCGTACATAACATCATTTCCGAACTCACTGACTTGTTTCGTTCGATTGATTACGTACGTAACACTTGTTCCATAGCGTACGTAATACGTACGTTGACTTGGTACAGTATATACTCATATTACGTACGTAATATGCTCTTCATAACGTACGTAATACGTAGTTGACTCGCCCATGCACGTTCTTCGCCGAAAGCTGCCGACCACGGGATCCATGTGTCGGCCATAGCCTGATCCTGTCTGATTCCCCTCATTACGTACGTAATACGTTATACATAGTACGTAACACTTAACATTTTAGCGTACGTTATCTTCTAAAATTAACGTACGTTAAGGGCTCTGTACTTTAACCATTTACACTGATCTTGCTCGTCGTCTCAATACACCGAATACGTATACACGACACACTATATCCTTAAATGCAATTGTCGGCCAAGTACGACAATTATACCAATACAGATGTCTCAGTCCTTCATTTATTTTATCCATACTGTACAGATTCCACGCTGTATAGCATAACTCGGATAAAATAATATTAAACAACAGTAGTAGAAATTTCGGGTATTACAAATATAATAATCATTAGCGAGCTCCTCAAGGGGATATCATCAACCCGCACGAGCCGGGACATGATTTTTAGTAATAATAATAACTGTCATATAAATAATATTATTGCCCAAGATACGAGTCTTATTGAGTCGATCATTTTGACTCTCACCCATAGTAAATCAAAGCAATAAGTATTATAAATACATAGTTAAATATTATATACTTAAAATTAAGAAATAATAATTATCCGAGATTTACGCTCTTCTTACAGTCAGTACAGAAGACACTATGTCACCTCGATCCAGTTCAACGTATGCAAATACGCTAATGTATGCTAATAGTCAAGACCAACTAATTTCAAGCATACACTACAACCTTTCATATAATTTGTCTAATGATTATATAGGTTGTGAACTATTATATTATTTTATAAGGTACCGATAATATGATCTTTCGTATGACACCAACACACTACATTATCTACAATTAGACATTTCATTTGCATAACCATAACGTGAATAAATATGCAAAACATGTGATTAAATGTAATTAATATTCTCATAGGTAGTTACAGGGAAATAAGGTAATACAAGCATAAAGCATAATTTGCAGTATAGCAACCCTAACATGGGATTCTAACCCACATTGGTAAATAGTAAGAAGAATTGTGTGTATATAAGGTGTTCACAACAATAAGTGAGACATGAGTGGATGTGTGACCGGGCGCCCCTCGCGCACACCCGCGCGCGCCGCCGCCATCCGCTCGGCCCGACTCAGCCCGGCTCAGTTCGGAGGGCGATTTGGGCGAAATGTCTCGGCGTCTCGAATTTATTTTTTACTGCAATTTTTTATTTTTCGGATAAGCAATTTGTTTATTTTTCGGATCAGGATAAATTAATATATTAGGATAACTATCAAGTTAATTGATAATTATTGGACTAATATATTAACAGATTAGGATAAGTATCAATCAGATATGTCATAATTGATCTAGAGTTCCTCCAGCACATGTCTCTCTCTCGCCTTCACCTATAAATACCCCATTGAGGGGTCCGATTTAAAAAAAATGTACTGTTTTTTCAAGCTTCTGCAGTCCAATTCTCTTCTTCGTTCGTGTCAGTGATAGTATACAGATTTTATTCTAGTTCGTTGAGGAAGCCGTGATCATCGATTCAGTGGATCGAGGTGTTGTTTTATCCTGGGAGGCAGACGCTATACACCGTGGTGAGGGCGAATCTGCTTCAAGTAGACAAATTTTCTCGACTCAACATCGACTTCCTTTCGATTTCGTCATCAGCAAATATTTGATTTTGCTAACACTTTCTTTGCAGGATTTTAATAAAATAAATTATCTTTTCAATTCTGTCCTGTTCATTCAAGTATTCGATATATTTTGCCAATACTTATAATTGAAATAGAAACATGGAAATATATGAGAATCGTGAGTGTTTGTATTAATAAACTTCTTATTTATTTTTTGAGTGTGTCTTCAAAATATTATTTTGTTGAGTGTATCTCTAAAATCTAATTATGAATTAAATTTATGAAGGTTTAAAACCTCTTCCGACGTGTTTGAACTTCGAACTTTCCAGGTTGCTACAACATCTTTCGTTATGGGTTTAGAAGTAAAACACATTTGCTTAATTTGGAAACGTCGTGTGACCTAAAATCATCTAATGATGTTGCTTACCGTCAAATTGTGTGTGGGTTGCTTCAAAAGTACAGAATTGAAATGCTTCAAAACATGACTTTTATTAATATGATTTTTATTATTATTTGTAATCTTCAATATAATTAAGGAACATATAATATTTTTTTGTTGTCCGTTATTGTGGTACGTCGGTGCACCAATATTTTCGGATTCTGAATCTGCCTATATGTAGATATATGAATATTATTATACTTATTCGACCGAGTATATGAGTAAAATATTACTCAATTTTTTTGTGCAAGTACTAGTATTAAATGAGTACAATACTTTCATATTATATGGGTACAATAATATTCAATTTGCCGAACATATGAGTACTATGATACTAATTTGACCGAACACATGACATAAATACCACTGTACTCATAATATTTATGCATTATTTAAGATTGAAAAGTTTAAGCATCGGATCTAGACCCGAGACGACCTTACTCGATCATCATTCTGATCGATCTTCTCGCGGCTCTCAAGTCGGTCCACAAGTCACGACATCTATGTTCTATGTCCTCATGGTCAACACGATCAAGGTCAATCAGACCAATTTGTCGTACCACCTTGCTCGATCCAGGGTCACCTGAATGCCTCTTCAAATCGATTTACCATCCACGTAAAATGTCTGGTCAGATCAATTATCACCTATAGACCTGACAATTGGTGTTGTGTCGGGTATTTTTCGTGTCGTGTACTTGAAACCCAAACCCAAACACGACACGAAATGAATCTGTGTACCTGAAATCCAGACATGAACACGACACGAAAAAAACGACACAACACGAAACGACACGAAAGTACACGAAAATTTTTTGTACACAAAAGTACACGATACAAATGTATACGAAAAGTACATGAAAAGTACACGAAACGAAAAAATAAAAAATAAATTTATATTTTTATTATTTCTAAATATTGATAATGAATTAATTTATTCATATTAGTTGATATTTTATAAATTATTTATAAAATTTCATGATTAGCACCAAATTATATACTTTAAATTATATTATTATAATATATTAATATGTATTATTTTATGTAATTAAATATGTCGTGTACCTCGTGTCGTGTCGTGTACCCGAGGGATAAATCCAAACACGACACTAAATCAGAGTCGTGTACTTTCGTGCCGTGTACTCAAAACTTAAACACAAACACTAAATTTTCGTGTCGTGTTTGTGTCGTGTACGAAATTGTCGGGTCTAATCACCTATTACTAACAAAATGCTCAAGCAACCAGTGGCCTTCGTCCACTGGCCACGGGGCTTCCACTTCAAGTGGGAGACTGGGGTTCGAGTCCCTTTGAGGACAAGAATTTTCAATGCTTTATGACTCTTTAGTCTATGATTAAAGAAAAGACCATAACCCTCCGAGGTACGCTGGTGGAACCATTAAATTTTGAGGTCTTCAAGCGACACTGTGATAGGTCAGATCTCGGTGGGACCCTGCGGTTGGATTTGAGGAGGTTCAACATGGAGCAATCACTTGGGGGCGACTCCTTGTGCGCAGTAATTGAGGATATTTAAGAATATGGGAGTCAGATATACATCTCGCGATTTAACTGGTAGCGATTTTGTGGAACCGAGACTATTGCTCCGAGAATTAGTCAAATATAAACTTAGAATCTCGATATAAAAAAATATTCAAGCACAACCAAGAACCAATTAATAATTGGTCAATAATAATTCAAAACTCAACGTGGACAAATCCCACTTCCCGAATATTTGGAATTTGTTGTTAGACCAAATAAACGCCCTTCCCAACTCAACTCCATTGAAACAAACTAATAAAATCGAGGAAGTTAAAAATTAAATAGAATTTGACATTTCCATGCACCTGTATTTTTTCTTTTAGAATACTTTATCCGTTTCTTAATATTAATTTGATTTAAAAATAAAATTTATTTCGTAGTACATAATATTTTTTATTTTTCATACAAATTTATAAAAAATTCAAAAAATATTCTTAATTTATTTTGGACTCTTCAACTTCAACATATAACTATATTAATTAATATAACTGATTTATTAAATTAATATAATTAATTAAGAACAATTATGAAACTAGCAAATTATCATTAAAATTTATTAATATTTATATAATTTTGAAACAGAACTAGTATTAAAAAAGGATATCATGTTGTTTCAATGACCCAACCCCCACCCCCCAAACCCCACCCCCTCTTTTTGCCCCCATTCACGTCTACCAAGATGGCACGAGGTTCATCTCATTCAAACCTCCCTAAACCCCCCACGACCCCATCCCACTCCCAATTTCCCATCACACAGTTCTTTACTACACCTTTCCCTATGAGTTTAAATCACATCAAGAAAACCCAGAAAATAAAAAGATATGATCCCTTATGTTTCCTGCATAGGAAACAAATTGGATATGAATACTGAATAGTAAGCAGCAGTACATCTCCAAGTTACATCACATTTACACACTGTACGGCTCGTTGCTAAGTTGTATAGGATATAATTTGATAAGATTGACTGGAATTTCTTATACAGTATAAGAAATTAATATCATATTTGGTACGATGTATTAAATTCTCTGTAAAATATAGATATCATGGTAGTTTATTGAATTTATTAGTTGTAATATTGTTTAATATAACATATACCACCTTTTAGGTGGGATACGTAATACCAAAATCAAGATATTTATACTACCAATTTTATCAAGGGCCCTATACTTTATACCAAACAAGATATAAAGGTGTATTAGATATATTTTTTTTTTGGTGGGAGAGGTGTATTAGATATATTATACACCTTAATCACACATAGCAAACAAGCCCATAATGCAAAATATATCCCTCCCCACTTCTTTAACTTTTATATATATATATATATATATATATATAGGAAATAGATCTACACACACGTATAAATAAGAGTAATATTTTGAATTTTTTCTATTTTTTACTGATATTTTTTCGATAATTTTTTTTACTATTTTATAAATTTTTTTTATACAATATATTTATATTTAAAAAAAATATTAGAGAATATGTTCCAACGAATCAACCGTCCCTGAAACATCGCATTCTAAAACTCTAGATTTAACCGATTTAAGAATTTCAAGAAAATTTAGAGAAAGCTTCAATTCATTGAACGTCTGAAATAAAGGCCGTATAAGCATATATATATATACCCTAGGGAAGCTAGGGTTAAAATCACGGCAATTAATAACCACACAAACTTTTAAAAAAAATACAATTAAGTCCCTAAAAACAGAAAAACGCAAAATCGAAGGCCTAAACGTCGTTTTTTGGCCAAAAAGCGACGGACCTCACCGCAGCGTTGACTCTTATTCAGTGGGTCGATTCCGATAAGAGAAGACCGAATTTATTTATCAATGTTGATCGTATTTTCCATATTTATTATTTATTCTATTGTGTCGTAGTTATTTTTAATTATAAATAATATAAATAAAAATAAATAAATAAGTAATAAAAAATTTAATTTTGATAATATAAAGTAAAATAAAAATTCAAAGAAAAAAAAACAATTAAATAAAGAATATAAAAAAAACAAAAAAAAAAGACTAAAGTGTAAAGGACTAAATATTAGAAACTATTAATTTTAATAATAACAAAAAAATAATATTAATGTTAAATATATTAAGATAAAATTGATAAAAATATAAAAAAATAAAAAGTAACTCAAAGGATAAAAAAGAAAAAAAAAGTGTGTGTGTGTGTGTGTGGGGGGGGGGACGGCGAGTGTCATAGTGGAAAATAGCACCTCTTTTTATATGACGGAGAACTCGCAGCCGCTACTCCTCGAGTACACCAACCAGGTAAAACACACTAGGCAAGCCCTGTGTGACAGGCTCAACCAAAAAAGTGTTGGTAAGGGAATCGAACTCATCTCAGCTCACACTTGACTACCCTTGCGGGTCAGGGTCCGGTTTATTAAATACAAGTGAATTACTAATCCCCGTCTCAGCTCAAGTAGAAGAAAATTAGTACTATTTTAAGTAAATAATTTGACGTGATAGATATGTAAGTCTCGAAAGTATTGATACTGAGTGTACCACTACTACAAAATATGTTTTTTACGACGCTCAATTTACATCGGTTTAACGAAATCCGATGTAAAAAATAAAATTTCGGTCAATTTACATCGATTTTCAAATAAAACCGATGTAAAAATTAAAATGACTATTTTCACATCGGTTGTTAGAATAACCGATGTAAATTATTATATTTTTACATCGGTTGTTAAAATAACCGATGTAAAATTACTATTATTACATCGATTGTGAAAATAACCGAGGTAAAAATTTAAAATACGGCAAATTTACATCGGTTGCCAAACAAAACGGATGTAAAAATTAAAATTACTATATTTTACATCGGTTGTGAAAATAACCGATGTAAAATTTTAAAATATGACAAATTTACATCGGTTGTCAAATAAAACCGATGTAAAAATTAAAATTACTATTTTTTACATCGGTTGTTAAAATAACCGATGTAAAATTATTATATTTTTACATCGGTTGCCCACAAAATCGATGTAAAATTTTAAAATATGGCAAATTTACATCGGTTGTCAAATAAAACCTACTTTTTACATCATTTTTGGAATAAAAATAAAAATGGGTAAATTTCACATCGGTTTTTTTAATACCGTCATAAAATCCTTTTTTTTTGAAAACATGTATTTTTTTACGATGATTCTTTAAAATATAAAAGAAATGAAAAATAAAAAAAATCGTTTTTTTTAAATAATACAAAAAAGAATAAAATTGAATAATATAAAAATTAAAAATGAGGTAACTTTACATTGATTATTCCAAACCGATACAATAAATAGTAATTTTACATTGATTTTAGAATAATTGATGTAAAAATTAAAAATACGGTAAATTTACATAATTTATTCCAAAACCGATGTAAAATTAATATTTTTTTCATCGGTTTGGGAATAATCGATGCAAAAAATAAAAAGGGATAACATTTACATTGATTTTTCTAAAATCGTCATAAAATTCTTTTTTTAAAAACATGTATTTTATGATGATTCTTTAAAATATAAAAGAAATAAAAAATAAAAAACAAACTAAAGAAATCATTTTTTTCAAAATAATACGAAAGAACTGTAAACTTGATTTTCTTATTTTTATTTAAAAAGTGGAGACCAAAATGTATTTAAATGTAATATAAATATAAGTTGTTCAAACAAATAACTATAGCCTAGTGGTTGGGACTTGACTTTCCAACTCCAAGGTCGAGGGTTCGAATCATAACGGTGACAAAGTGCAATATATTGTTATTTCAGGTGCAGGTTCGGGTCGGATCTCAGTGGGTTTCGGGTCGGGGCTGGGCGGATTATGGTTGGGGTCGGGTTGCCAAAACCTCCATAAAACATAAGACATTTTACATCGGTTCTTTTCAAAACTGATGTAAATTGTGGACATTTTACATCGGTTCTAAGCACAACCGATGTAAAAAGTGCAGATTTCAAAATGTGCACTTTTTTACATCGGTTATGCTAAGAACCCAACGTAAATGTATATATTTGACGACGATATTTACGACGGTTAAATGGAACCGATGTAAATTGATTTTTTTACATCAGTTTTTAAACCGATGTAGATTTAGCGTCTATTTTACGACGGTACATTTTACATCGGTTCCATAACCGATGCAAAATGTACGAAATAACCATCGTTAAATGTGTTTTTTGTAGTAGTGTACGGTGCAGATAAATTAATAAAAGATATTGATGTAGGTGTGTAATGAATATTAAAAAATAATATATAATTAATTAATTTGATTTGAAGTATTTAATGAAACAATATACTTCTACATGGAATAAATGGGTACTAAATTTCCCCGATTCCCCAAATTTATTTCTTAATTTTTGGCACGAATTATAATAAAGCATAATGTGAAGAAGGGATTAAATTAATTAATATTCATAGATGATAAAGAAATAAGTTTGCACACCTACCGAAAAAAAAATAACAATAAATTTGGAAAATGAGGTAGTATTAAATTATTTCTCTGCTGAAAGGCATTATTATTAGTTAAATATTTATAATTCTTTTTATATATATTTAAATCAAATAATCACAAGTGTATTATTTTTTATTATATTAATTATCAATATATTTTATTTTTTAATCTCAATCCAAATATGTAACATCAATACTTGAACAATATATCAATCTATTACCAGTTAAATACGTATATTTTTTGTTTCATCTGTTGTTGATGTATTATCCGTACAAAAGAAAAAGAAATCTGTTACTCCTTTATGTGTTCTGCCCGTTTAAAAGTTGACGGAGGGTATACATTTGATACTCCCATCGATCTTGATTCATATTTTTCTTTGAGCCGTCTCAAAATATTTGGTCATTTCCTTTCTAAGACACTTTTATCTCTCGCAACTTTAAATAATATATATTCATACCATCACTTTATACACTACTTTTCAGTTTTTCTTAAATCCCGTGCCGAAAAGCAAATGCTCAAGATGGATGGGACGGAGTGAGTATATTTTAGATATTGATTGGTATAAATAAAGTGGATAAATATATGACGTAGATTAAAAAATAAAAAATAATGATAGTGAGTGTGTGAAGTAGATTAAACGTGATTGATTGATTTGATTAGGTAAAAATATTAATGTAAAATTTTTAAAAGTACAAAAAAATTTATATAAATTTTAATTAAATATTAACATTTTATCCTATACGCCAGAAATAATATTTCTTCCTTTTTCAAGTGAGACGCTAAAAGTATCAGTAACAGTCGCTCGCATCCAAGACCAATAGTTACTCCATCAAAATAACAATACTTGCAACAAAAAAGAAAATAAATATATATATATATAATAATATATATATATATATAACAGCATAGTGAGTAACAGTAATTTGCTACATTTACAAAATGACAAGTCTTGTTATTTTTTTTGGGGTGATTTACACAATAACCCTTCTGCACAAAAACGAAGGGGCACGAAGTCTGAAAACATAAAAAGGAAAGTACCAAAAAAAAAAAAAAACTCCGACTACTAAATTCAACTCCACTTCTATATATGCATATTTAATTAATTTTGTAATGAGGAAATATTAAAAAAAAAAAAAAAGAAGTTAGAAACTTCTGGCAAAAAAAACAATTAAACAAAATTTTTAGTATTATATATTTATTTATTTATTTATTTTGCCTTTTTCAGAGCTCTTCTTTGAGTAGAGAAGCCAATCCGGTAACCACCGCTTTATTCCCCCTATCCAAACTCCTCGGCTTGACCGCCGGCAGTTGCCACGTCATCATCGGATCGACCTCTTTCGCCGGCGATCCAGCCTCATCCGGCGAGGCCACATTCTCACCGAAAATCAAGTCCAACTCACCAACCTCAGAATCCAAAACCTCTCGATTCTCGGTTACGGTCTCAGGGAGGGGTACCTCAACGGCGTCGTCCTTGGTCGACTTCCCCTGCTGCTTGATGCGGGTGTGGGGGCCGAGCCACTTGGATTGGATGTACTCCGGTTTGCGCCACGGCGCGATGTGCATGCCTTTCTTCTTGAGGCTGAGCCGAGCGGCTTCCGAAGCGACGGACACGATCTGAAGGAGCCGATCGGTTTTTCCGACGAAAACGTACGGCAGGCACTGCAAAACCGCCTTGTAACCGCTCGTGGACCGTGCGATTTCGAATTCCGATCGGAAATCAACGTCGATTAGCAACCTCTCGGCTTTTATCATCACATCGATGTATTCATACTCACCTTTACAATCGAATAAAAAACAGAAGGCCATATGATTTTCAGAGACGATGATGATGATGATGATGATGATGATGGTATACGATTTAATTTAAAAAAAAAAAAATAGGTCCGAAATAAAAAAGATTTAATTAAAATATATGTTGGACCAAAAAAAAAAAAAAACTGAAGTAGAATTTGAGTAGGTAGAGAGTTTACCAGCTGGAATAGATGAAGACTTTTCCCATTTAGATTTACAAACAGAGGCGTTGTAACCAAGAGCTATCAGACCATCGGTGACGATTTTCCTCAAATCGTGTTTTCCTTTACACGATTTGTTGTGCTTTTCAACGATTTTCGAAGTGTCGGCCAATAGATTTCTCTCCGCCATACTCTCACACGGTATCAAGCTCTGCAACCGTAAAATGCAAAACCAGATGATTTCAAGCAAAAAAACACTCGAGGATGGAGAAACAGCGAAAATCGGGAAAGTTGCCGTACCTTGAGTGAATCGGAAAGGTCGCTAAAGGAAGAATTAGCCGATACCGAGTCCGAGAAGAAATCAAGCTCGTCGTCGGAGCTGTTGTTGCTGTTGCCGTTAAAGCAATTGCATCGATTCCGGGAGCATTTCGCCGCGGCGGCGGCTGATGATTGTTTCTCGTTGTTGCCTTCGATGAAACTCTGAACCATTTTATCTAAACAGACCGAGCTCGGCTCGAAGTCGGCCACCGCCGCCGCCGCCGCCGCAGCACCGTCCTTTTCCCCTCCGGTGTTCGTCTTCTCCGACGACGAGACTTTTAGAGCGCCGTTGAACGGACGGTCGAAAAGACGCTTCAGACGAGATCTCAACACCGGCGGTTTCACGGCTTCGCTTCGGATCGAATCGATCGGCTGGATTCTCATCGGGAAAGGCATTTTCGTTTTTTCCAATAAACAAAAAACTTTACTGTCAGAACTAATTGCACTTTCTCCTTCTATCAGTTGAATTAAAATCTCACAATAACTTCTTAGAAAACTACTCCACTTTCAAAAACTCCAATTCCAGAAAACAAAAGTAACCAAATGCTAAAATACGCACTAAATTCAACCTCGCATAATCCGATCACCAATCACACAAAATCAAAAGATCAGACCAAAATTTTAAACTAACAGTCACTAAAGAGAAAAGAAATACAATTGGAAAAAAAAATTAAGAAATAGTAGCAGCTTTCAGTTATGGTTTATCGTAAAGAGAAAGCGACGGTGATGAAAGGACACACGAGCATTGTATTTGCACGGGATAAAATCGGAATCATCTGCCGGGAAATTCATTTTCCGGCAACACGTTACGCCGGCGGTCAGATATTTGTACGCTGCAGTTTTTTGTTTGTGAAGTGTTTCTTCCCCTTTCTTCACTCTTGAAATGATTTTATGGTTCTATATGAGATATAAGATGAGAGGGGGGTTTATATAGGAAACCGGGCTTACTGATTATGACTATTCTGACACGTGGAGTCTCACGTGGCGTGGATTAACCTGAAGTCTGGTCTGTAATCAGGTGCGACGAGCATTCCGTTTCTGTAAATCTTCTTATGCTCTAATCCCAACACGTGTCGTCTCAAAAGTTAATTTGATTGTACCACCGTTTCCGTTTCCTTTTCTTTATCCGGAGAAATACAAAATGAATGTTGCAATTAAAATTTATGTTTGTTTTATTTATTAATCGACTTTTTTTTTGGTTCGACGGTCAGATTAACTTTTTCGAGTGCATTTTTTTCACATTAAAAGAGTATAAAATCACTTTATGGTAATAATTATATTTTGCGATACATTATATGAATCGGATTTCTTATTTAATGAATCTGTTCATCGATATATTTTATTATATGAACGCAAATGTGCATACACATAGGAATATAAATGTGCATTTGAATTTTTCCTACTTGCGCTTTATGGCATATGGACCACTTTTGTTTAGTATAAATTCTAAATATTTCTGGTTTTATATAAAATTATATAAAACTAATGAATTGCATATTTTTTTTGTTGCAAAATTAAATAAAAATTGTTAATTTTATAACTTTGTATATATATAATGGATACATTTTAAAGTTACCCTACGAGAAACAAAATTAGAGCACCTCCTTTGTCCACTATTTTGAAGAGAAATAAGTGAAACATACGAATTGCTTGACCACCGAGTAATATAAATGCCGTCACTTGAAAAAGCATAGGGAGAATTATAGGTGTAGAAACTTCGGTGCTCAAGTCAGAAGCCGTTGTTCAAGTAGAGTATATTATGTGTGTATGTAAAAGTTATGAAATATAATGAACTTGATAACCATTTATATAGTAGAGAGGCGCACTCTTCAAAGATGGTATGATGCGATTCTGATCTCCTCAAATGCCCGAGTTTTAGGGTTTCAATATACTGTGCAGTTTTCTTATTTTTTAGGATTCTTCAAAAGGCAACTAGGTCGAAAGCAATACATAAAACAATATTACAAGATTGGACATAGTTGGTTCTTTCGATTTAAACCAAATAGGGAATCTATGCCTTCTAAAGGTTCTACCGATCTATTGGATTCGATCTATGCGTATCCCAAAACTTTTGCCGAGCTAAAGCAGGTCAGGCATTTTACTAGTCGGCTAACCTGTAAGGTACGAAATGTTCACGATGCCATATCAACATGTCCCCCACATTCCACAACCAAAGCAGAATCTCGCCCCCATGTCTTAAAGTTTGTATGCTCCTCTAACATAGATCTGGATGATCTTATATTAGCCATTCCCATCGAGTTCTAGCTTTCTTTTATTCTTTAATGCATTTGCTCGTCCAAGTATCAAATCACTGTTGCGATTTTTCTTTAACGCAAGTGTACGTTATCGTATACAAGTAATAAAGTGATGAGTGAGTATCGTTCCCACGAGGACTGAATCACTAACTACCGATTTTTATGTATTCCAGTTTTATTTGAACAATCGAACTATGGTTTTGCAACTAATTGCTAAAAGAATTAATAAAGGACTAAATAGTAAAAATGATCGCTTGACGAAAGAAAATCAAATGATAAATAAGTCTAGGATTCTGAATCCACCTCGGTTTATCCGAATTTACTCTCGATTATCTGAAGTTAATAATTTTCCCAATTTATTGAAGGCGAAGATTGCTAATATATTCTACCGCCTATCCCGAGGTCAATAGATTTTTCTAAAGGCGAATAACGCACTCTATCCCTAGGTGAATTAATTCGTCAATAGGCAAAAAGCATAAAATCTCCAAAATGCCACGTAGTTCCTATGAGTATATTCCTATCTCACAGAATAAAACGGTCCTCACCAATAGTTCCTCACCAATTCTCCTCTCCCGATTCGAATTGAATGATTAAAACAATACAACTATTGGCCAGATAATTGAAAGCATTAAACACAATTGGGAAAACTCAACAAAAAGGTAATTAATTAGATAATCTCAAGCAACTCCGTCAAAACGTAGGTTTCATCAAAATCCTAGATTAGGGTTTTAGCCTGACATACTAATAAATAAAAATACAGAATAAATGAATAGAAGCATGAAAATCAAACGCAGATGAAGTTCGGATTCCTCCGTTCTTCGGCTTCCGCCCTCTGCTCTTGAAGTCTTCTGCTTCTCTTCCTCTTCTGCCGTCTCCCCTCTGATTCCAAGGTTTCCCAAGTTCCAAAGATCCAAAGATAATTAATTAGGGTCTTAAACCCTTATTTATAGCTTTGCACAGTCTCCAAATCGCGTCCGTGTGAGTAGGTCGAGAACTGGCTTCGAAACGGCCCAAATCCGCGCGGAGCATACAAAAACCGCCTAGTGTGCCGCGGCGCACTAAATCTGTGCCGCGGCACATGACCTTCAGCTGAATGCCTGGGCGCCATTTAATTCATCTGTGCCGCGGCTCACCTGGACTGTGCTGCGGCACAGAGTACAGTTTACTTTGTGCCCGCTGGTTGTCTTCCTGTGCCGCGGCTCACGGCCAAAATTTGCCGTTTTCGCCAGTTTCGCCTCGTTTTAGCTTCCGGACCCCAATCACCTGACAAACATATAAGATTAAGGCATTAAGAGCTCATTTAAGCAAATTTACTCTCCAAAATAATACGAAATAATGATAAATAAGCGTATAAAAATACGCCTAACAAATACCCCCAAACTTAAGCCTTTGCTTGTCCTCAAGCAAAAAGAATCAAATTCAATAAAAGAATCTCGTGAATAATCGTGCAACTCGTAGTGCTCTACCTAATCAATACTATCCTGAAATTCTCTCTGAATAATACGAGTATCGTAATAGCGAGCTACACTCAGAACACTGATTCTACAAAGTAACCAAGTTCAGTTCTAATTACTCGTTCATGAAGAAAATCCAGCTCAAAGATTAACAAAACGTGAATCAAATCGACCGTCAATACGAAAGGTTAAAATAAACAAGCTAGTTCGCCTGCTCTACGCCTAATGGCAAAATTTTTACGAGTTTCATAAAAATAATCCTGACAAGATTCCCTTATATATATATGCTCAAGAAATTGATTCGAGTTGACCACTAGGTTCGGATCTCGGGATGTTTCATCGGGATAATCCTAGGGTGGAACTTCCATTCTCATGTATTGGGAAACCGTTTGACGTAAAAGACATTCATAGGACACATGGATGCTTCTAGTTACTAAGTTCCCCTCTACAGCGGAGAAACAACTCGAATTGCTAATTCCCGCATGTCCGAATCAAGGTCGCTGTTTTACGCGAGAGTAAACAACGGGTCACGTGAATACCCCCGGTTACTAGGCTCCCTATCATCGGCACATGTGAAATTTCTAAATCACTAGTCTAATCAGGGTCGTCGTTTTACGCGAGAGTAAACAACGGGTCATGTGAATACCCCCGGTTACTAGACTTCCCATCATAGAACAAATATTATCTCGACTTCTGGGAAAAACTGACCGACTCTAACTCAATCTAAGTGCCAACACGACTTATGTAACTGGACGACTAGCTAACCGAAAAATGTAACCAAACGTATCGACGGTGATTTTAAAACACGTATGTATCCTCTCTTATACGCCAAGACCTCTACAATCACGAGAAAAATTTCGGACCTAAATGAATACTAAGCAGAAACAGAAATCACTGACTACAACGCGACTAAAACTCGATCGTTTCTTCAGAGAGAAAAACAATATCGTAACATCAGTATTACACAAATAGAAGCACGAAAAATTCACGAATATGAGTAAAATCAAGACAAGCAAAGCTATCGCAAAGTAATGAAAAGTGCAACGAAATCAGTACAGCAATAAATGTAATGACAGAAAGTAAACCCCCCCAAACTTAGGACGTACATTGACCTCAATGGACAAAATATGATATGCAATAGAATAAGAAGGTCAAGTACTCCCCTACAAATAGCTCACCAACTGGTGCCGGCATCATTCGGCAAGCTTGCATGCTTCTCGACTACATTATGCGGAGCGTGAATAATTGAGCTTGCATCATCAAACAGGAAGTTAAATACGAGCTCTCAAGTTTAACATGATGTAAGGGTTGGGGACAATGTAACTCGATAAAATGATTCGTTGCATACAATTTGAAAATGCTTGGCTTACCAATTTTTCATTGCAGCAATTTATCAAACACTTGGTATGCACAAGTTAACATGAAGAACAAGAATTTTGATGGTTAACTCCAAATCTCAAAAATAATAACACAGATAATAGCCATGAATAACGACAACTATCACCACCAATTCGTTCATAATTACCAATTCCATCACAATTAAATACCAAATTCCCCATATTCCAACTCCATTTTAGAGAAAACATTGAAGAACAACTAGCAATATATAACTTCCATTCTTTTCAAATCAAGTATCACTTATGATTAAGAAATCAAGAATTACCTGAAGAATTTGAGAAGGAGACTAAGAGAATGGTATCTACTGACCTAATTGTGCGAAGGAAGGAAGGAAGGAAGGGACTTTGCTGGCCGATCGACTGTATGAAGCATACCTGGGCGTTCTTATTTTGCGACGGGGGCCGCGGCACAATATAAGTGAGCCGCGGCCCAAGGTACAATCGGCCTGGGACTCTTTGCAATACCGCCGGGTGCCGCGGCTCAGTGTGTTAGTGTGCCGCGGCTCACTTGCCTCGTGTCGCGGCACAAAGTACAGTTTCCTGGGCGTTTCTTGAACATTTGGTGTGCCGCGGATCAGGGAATGTGTGCCGCGGCTCAGTGACCTGGTGTGCCGCGGCTTAGTAAGATCGTGCCGCGGCACGGAGTACAGTTTGTTTGGCCATGTTTCCTCAACTGGTGCGTGCCGCGGCTCACTTTTATCAGGCCGCGCCCATCATCAATTCCTCCTCGGGCCGATTCTCGCATAATTTTTAAACGAAAACATCAAGACAAGAGGGAAGGACGGATCAAAGAAGAATGACGACAAAGAAAGACTTTAAAAATGCAAGAAAATAATAAAGATTCTACAACTAATACTCGGGTTGCCTCCCGAGAAGCGCTAAGTTTATAGTCTTCAGCCGGACTTTTCTCGCATTCATCCGGCGGTGGATAAGGCGACACTCGTTTTCTGCGTGTCTATTGGATTTCCCAAGTATGCCTTCAACCGTTGTCCATTAACTTTGAATTTTAGGGCATCTTTTTGTACTTCTACCGCACCATGTGGAAACACTTGAACTACGGTGAACGGTCCCGACCATCGTGAACGCAATTTCCCGGGAAATAACTTTAAGCGAGAGTTAAATAGCAACACCTCTTGTCCCGGGACAAATTCTCTCTGCGTGATGTGCTTATCATGCCAAATCTTTGTCCGCTCCTTATAAAGTTTCGCATTTTCGTATGAGTCGTGGCGAATTTCTTCCAACTCGTTCAGTTGCAAACAATGCTTTTCACCAGTAGATTTCAGATCAAAGTTTAGTTTCTTTATCGCCCAGTAAGCACGATGTTCCATCTCTACGGGTAAATGGCAACCTTTCCCATAAACCAATATGTAGGGCGACATTCCGATAGGTGTTTTATACGCAGTCCGGTACGCCCAAAGTGCATCATCGAGTTTAAATGACCAATCTTTTCGAGACGAGCTGACCGTCTTTTCTAGGATCCACTTCAGCTCTCGATTTGATATCTCGACTTGACCACTCGTCTGAGGATGGTATGCTGTAGCAACACGATGAGTGACTCCGTATTTTCTCAAAACCGCATCAAGAAATTTGTTGTCGAAGTGTGACCCACCATCACTGATAATAGCACGTGGAGTCCCAAAACGTGTGAAGATATATTGTTTTATAAACTTGATTACGACATTGGACCCATTCGTAGGTACTGCCACCGCTTCAACCCATTTTGAGACATAATCTACGGCCACCAAAATATAGAGATTCTTATTTGATGGAGGAAATGGACCCATGAAGTCGATCCCCCATACATCGAACAGTTCAACTTCAAGTATGGTGTTCAACGGCATTTCGTGTCGTCTTGAGATGTTTTCCGTCCGTTGACACCGATCACACGCGGACACAAAGGTGTGAGCATCCTTGAATAAGGACGGCCAATAGAACCCCGATTGTAAGACCTTCGCCACTGTTCTATTTCCACTAAAATGTCCACCGTAGGGTGATGCATGGCAATGGTTTAGCACACTGTGGATTTTCTCATCCGGAATACATCTACGAATGATTTGATCGGGGCATCTCTTGAAAAGAAAAGGATCGTCCCACAAATAATACTTAGCATCCGAGATTAGCTTCTTCTTTTGATGGCGTGAGAGGTCGTTCGGAATTGTTTTACTTGCCAAGTAGTTCACTAGATCAGCATACCAAGGCGCGTGTTTTGAATCCAACTTGTAGAGCTGCTCATCGGGGAAGGTTTCTATGATTTGTGGCTGACTTTCTCCCTTCTCGAGGGGACTCTCTAATCGTGAAAGGTGATCGGCTATAACATTTTCAGTCCCTTTCTTGTCCCGAATCTCCAAGTTGAATTCTTGAAGGAGTAGCACCCACCGAATCAACCTTGGTTTGGCATCCTTCTTCTCCAAAAGGTATTTTATTGCTGAATGGTCGGTCCACACTATCACTTTCGTTCCCAGTAGATACGCCCGGAATTTATCAAATGCAAAGATCACCGCCAACAATTCCTTCTCCGTTGTGGCATAATTTCTTTGGGCGTCATCGAGTGTTCGGCTCGCATAGTATATGACATGGAACACCTTCCATCGTCTCGGCCCCAAAACAGCCCCAATGGCGAAGTCGCTTGCATCACACATTAACTCGAACGGAAGGTCCCAATCCGGAGCGACTATCACCGGTGCCGTGCTTAGAGCTTTCTTTAATAAATCGAAACTTTCTTTACACGACTCGTCAAAAGTAAATGGAACATCCTTCATGAGTAGATTGCACAGCGGCTTCGTGATCTTCGAAAAATCCTTAATAAATCGGCGATAGAAACCGGCATGTCCCAAAAAACTTCTAATCCCCTTGACCGAAGTGGGCGGAGGCATCTTCTCAATTGTTTCAATTTTCGCTCGGTCGACTTCAATTCCATGTGAGGATATTCGATGGCCAAGCACAATGCCCTCCTGCACCATAAAATGACACTTCTCCCAGTTCAAGACCAAATTTGTCTCTTCGCATCTTCTCAAGACTTTCTGTAAATTTTTCAAACAAATGTCAAACGAATCTCCAAAAATGTAAAATCATCCATAAAAATCTCAATACACTGCTCTACCATGTCAGAAAAAATAGCCATCATACACCGTTGAAAAGTAGCCGGTGCATTACACAATCCAAAAGGCATGCGCCTATAAGCGAAAATGCCGTAAGGACATGTAAACGTCGTTTTCTCTTGGTCTTCGGGGGCTATGTAAATCTGATTATACCCCGAGTAACCATCGAGAAAGCAATAGAAATTGTGTCCGGCTAATCTATCTAACATCTGATCAATAAAAGGTAAGGGGAAATGATCTTTTCTAGTGGTCTTATTTAATTTCCTATAATCTATGCACATACGCCACCCCGTGACAATCCTAGTGGGAATTAATTCATTATTATCGTTTTGAACAACCGTTATCCCACCCTTTTTCGACACAATTTGGACCGGACTTACCCACTTGCTATCAGAAATCGGAAAGATCATACCTGCATCGAGGAGTTTTAAAACCTCGACTTTTACCACCTCCTTCATGTTTGGATTCAACCGGCGTTGATGCTCCACGGATGGTTTGTAGTCTTCCTCCATCAAAATCTTGTGCATGCAAATTGACGGGCTGATCCCCTTAATATCCGCAATAGACCATCCAAGAGCAGATTTGTACTCCCTCAAAACTCTTAATAATTTCGCCTCTTGATCCCCCGCTAAAGTGGCCGAAAGAATAACTGGAAGGGAGTCGTCGGGCCCCAAAAATGCATATTTTAAATGAGGTGGCAGCTTCTTGAGTTCCAACTTTGGAGGTTTTTCGATCGATGGGGTTGGTCGAGTTAGTGAACTCCCGAGCTCCTCGAATGGTTTACGAATGAAAATTGGCGGGGAAGCATCCATGTGGCGTACGTAGGCTGCATGCTCTGCATTTAGTTCGGAAACAGCCCCAATCAAAACGGATTCCAATGGATCGGGTGGATAATTTTCTCGAAAAGTTCTGGAAAAAATTTTCAGCATCACTCGGATATTTTACGGATCGAAAGATATTGAATGTTACTTGCTCCTCTTGAACACGTAGAGTCAGCTTCCCATTTTCCACATCGATCAAAGTTCGGCCGGTCGCCAAGAATGGTCTTCCCAAGATAATCGGGATATCTTGATCTTCCTCCATGTCGAGAACAATAAAATCCGTTGGAAAGATGAATTTATCCACTTTTACTAACACGTCCTCAATCACTCCCCTCGGATACTTAATCGATCGATCCGCTAATTGCAAGGAGACCGTCGTCGGCTTTGCTTCCCCAATGTCCAGCTTTTTAAAAATAAAAAGGGGCATAAGGTTTATGCTGGCTCCGAGATCGCATAGGGCTCTTTCAAAAGACGAATTTCCGATGATGCAAGGGATGGTAAAACTTTCCGATCTCTCAATTTAGGTGGGAGCTTCTTTTGTAAAATAGCGCTGCACTCCTCCGTTAATGCGACCGTCTCATATTCCTCGAGCTTTCTATTGTTTGACAAGACTTATTTCATGAATTTTACATAACTCGGCATTTGTTCCAACGCGTCGGCAAATGGAATGTTTATGTGCAATTTCTTGAAGACGTCGAGGAACTTTGAAAACCGCTTGTCCAGTTTTTGCTTTTGGAAACGCTGTGGGAATGGGATTTGAGGAGTGGGCTGAGTAGTCGATACTTCCTTTGGCTTGGGCGCCTCATCCTTTTCCTCCTCATTTTGCTCGATCGGCTGCTCTTTGTTATTGATAGGCTGCCCTTTCAACTCTTTTCCACTTCGTAATTCGATTGCTTGCACGTTTTCCTTGGGTTTCATTTCGGCTGCACTGGGCGATGCACCTTGAGACCGAGAAGACAATAAATTAGCAATCTGCCCCATTTGTGTTTCTAGATTTCGGATGGAGGTAGAATGATTTTGGAGGGTCGTCTCGGTGCGGGTCATGAATTGGCTCGTGTTAGCCGCCAATTGAGCAAGAGCATCTTCCAATGATACCTTTGGTGATTGAGGGGGCTGCGCGAAGTGAGTTTGTGGAGGTTTTAAAGCTTGCCCGTTCCTCCACGAAAAATTTTGTTGATTTCGCCACCCTTGATTATAAGTGCTGGGGTAAGAGTTATTTTGTCGATTTCCATTTCCCACGAATTGAGCTTGCTCCATCGGATGTTGCTCGAACGGGTTTCCGACTTGGCACTCCGCGCTAGGGTGAGATCCGTTACACCAATTGCAAGTCTCAATAGTAACGGGGGAAGGAGAATGTGAAAATGCTTGAAGCTGCTGAGTCAAGGCTGCGACTTGGGCTGACAATGTAGATATCGGGTCATTACTCGAAATTTCCATCACTCGCTTCGGCGTTATTCTTTCAGATGGCCATTGATATGCATTTGCGGCCATAGCTTCCAACAACGAATGTGCCTCGGCCATAGTCTTTCCCATCAAAGCCCCACCGGCGGCTGCATCCACGAGAGTGCGTGTAGAGGCACTCAATCCATTGTAAAACATCTGAATTTGAAGCCAGTCTGGAAGGCCATGATGTGGGCATCTTCGTAACAAATCTTTGTATCGCTCCCACGCCTCGTGGAGCGATTCCATATCATACTGACCAAAGGTGATGATCTCGTTTCTCAGTCTCTCCGTCTTAGAAGGTGGGAAGAATTTAGCAAGGAATGCTTGCGCTAACTCTGCCCATGTTGTGATCGACCCCGGCGGTAAGGAATTTAGCCAAAATTTCGCTTTATCCCTCAAAGAGAAGGGGAAAATCCTTAATCGGATAGCATCGTCGGTGACACCATTGTTCTTGAACGTGTCACAAATCTCAAGAAAAGAAGCAATATGAGCGTTTGGGTCGTCATTCGGTAATCCACAAAACTGGCTATCCTGCATCATCTGAATGATCGCAGGCTTGATCTCGAAGTTGTTCGCCTGGATAGTGGGGCGCCGAATTCCCGAAAAATAAGCATTAATTTGCGGCATGGCATAGTCTCGAAGTGCCATCTCCGGTTGAGCTTGCTGCACAATATTATTTCCTCCTTGAATTTCGATATTTTCGGCCATGGTCACCGTCGTCTGTAACTCTCGTTTCTCCTTCTTGTTCCTTCGAAGAGTGCGCTCGAGTTCGGTATCCAAAGATAGTAGGCCTTCGTTACCGAGTTTTCTCATGCACTACGTGAAAGATCCTGAAAGGAAAAACAAATAAATAAATAAAATTAAATACACACAAATAATAAAATAAAAACGTTCAAACTAAGACTAGAAATACTGAAATCGATATTAGCAAAAATTTCAGTCCCCGGCAACGGCGCCAAAAACTTGTTGCGATTTTTCTTTAACGCAAGTGTACGTTATCGTATACAAGTAATAAAGTGATGAGTGAGTATCGTTCCCACAAGGACTGAATCACTAACTACCGATTTTTATGTATTCCAGTTTTATTTGAACAATCAAACTATGGTTTTGCAACTAATTGCTAAAAGAATTAATAAAGGACTAAATAGTAAAAATGATCGCTTGACGAAAGAAAATCAAATGATAAATAAGTCTAGGATTCTGAATCCACCTCGGTTTATCCGAATTTACTCTCGATTATCTGAAGTTAATAATTTTCCCAATTTATTGAAGGCAAAGATTGCTAATATATTCTACCGCCTCTCCCGAGGTCAATAGATTTTTCTAAAGGCGAATAACGCACTCTATCCCTAGGTGAATTAATTCGTCAATAGGCAAAAAACATAAAATCTCCAAAATGCCATGTAGTTCCTATGAGTATATTCCTATCTCACAGAATAAAACGGTCCTCACCAATAGTTCCTCACCAATTCTCCTCTCCCGATTCGAATTGAATGATTAAAACAATACAACTATTGGCCAGATAATTGAAAGCATTAAACATGATTGGGAAAACTCAACAAAAAAGTAATTAATTAGATAATCTCAAGCAACTCCGTCAAAACGTAGGTTTCATCAAAATCCTAGATTAGGGTTTTAGCCTCACATACTAATAAATGAAAATACAGAATAAATGAATAGAAGCATGAAAATCAAACGCAGATGAAGTTCGGATTCCTCCGTTCTTCGGCTTCCGCCCTCTGCTCTTGAAGTCTTCTGCTTCTCTTCCTCTTCTGCCGTTTCCCCTCTGATTCCAAGGTTTCCCAAGTTCAAAAGATCCAAAGATAATTAATTAGGGTCTTAAACCCTTATTTATAGCTTTGCACAGTCTCCAAATCGCGTCCGTGTGAGTAGGTCGAGAACTGGCTTCGAAACGGCCCAAATCCGCGCGGAGCATACAAAAACCGCCTAGTGTGCCGCGGCGCACTAAATCTGTGCCGCGGCACATGACCTTCAGCTGAATGCCTGGGCGCCATTTAATTCATCTGCATGCGCTCACTGGATCGTGCGCGCATGACGCAGTCTGATTTACTTTGTGCCCGCTGGTTGTCTTCCTGTGCCGCGGCCCTGCTTCCTTGTGCCGCGGCTCACGGCCAAAATTTGCCGTTTTCGCCAGTTTTGCCTCGTTTTAGCTTCCGGACTCCAATCATCTGACAAACATATAAGATTAAGGCATTAAGAGCTCATTTAAGCAAATTTACTCTCCAAAACAATACGAAATAATGATAAATAAGCGTATAAAAATACGCCTAACAATCACCGACCTGGAATTGTCTTTTCTTTACTCATTTGTCATGATTTGATTGTATTTGCCGCTTATACTTTTCCATTAAAGTGTATGTCATTATCTCCGTTCCTCGAGTACATCAAGATCTTCACATACGATCTTCTCATTGACCTCTAGATCCTACATCCTATATGACTCCACCCCCATCTCCACGAGGATAACGACTTTCATCCCATAAACTAGGCTGAAAGTTGATTCTCTTGTGGTTATCCGTCGAGTTGTTCAGTATGTCTATCCAACCGGGGTCACCTCTTTAACCCAAGCTCCTTCAGGCTTATTCAGACGAGTCTTTATCCCTAATATAGTATGGTATGATTCATCACTCCGCCTACCCATTGGCCTGTGGGTGTGCTACGAAGGCAAACCTTTGTTTTATTTTCATCTCTTTGTGCCATGCATGTATCTTCCACCAATTTAACTCGGTACCGTTATTCTAGATCAAGGCACTCAAAATCTTCAAAATCTTAAACGATAATAGATGTTGTGGACCAAGAAGTCTATGACCTTCTGTTCGGTAATTTAGGCAAGAGGCATAGCCTCGACCCATTTGTTGAAGTAATCTACTTTAACTATCAGATATTGCCACTGGCCAGTCCCCATAAAAATTTTCCGACAAAGTATATCCCCTCTATGCTATATCGATATTTTAGACTAACTAAAATATCGTCAGCAAAAGAACAGTGTCGACTTGTAGTAGTGGTGTCAATACAAGACGATCCCTCAATGAAGTCTAGAAGGAGGTAGGATGAATAAAAACTCAAATGAAACAAACAACATGCCTAAAATCTAAATTCCAGTAAATTGGAGGTAAGATTATCTCTAAGATTTTTAACAAATGCTTAAAATACACAAATTGATAATAGAGTAAACTTTTGAACTAAAGGTCTAGAGATAGGATAAACTGCTCCAAATTCATCACAAATCTAGTCGAAATGGCCAATTATACTTTGATTGAATGATATTTTTCAGTAGATTCAACCATAATTTGGGAATTTTTGAGGTAAATTAACTTTTGAGGCCAATTTTCCTACAATGGATAAAATCAACTCAGTTACCCCAAATTAAGTTAACACAATCGACAATTTCTATAAATCCATATGATATGGGTGAATTTTTCGCCACAACCCGTAGAATTAAGGTTTACTAGCAAGCATGTAAAAACCAAAAAATAAAAAGAAAATACACCATTCTATTGAAAAAGACAAGAGAGATAGAAATTAACAAAATACACCATTCTATTGAAAGAGGAGGTTTTTTCTCTTTATGATCCTCTACTCTAGGGTTTCTGAATGACCGCTAATCAATGTTTAATCTCGCGTCGGTGGCAGGAGTATTTCGCTTTAGGAACCCGGAGGTCTTGACTAATCGATGGTATTCTTCGAGCTTTTGAGAATCACATTTAACCGGCGTTAAGCACCGCTAACGCTTCTTCGCGCAGGTGTACGAAAGGCATTGGGAACCCTGGAATTGCTCGAGCGACTCGCGATTTACTTCTCTCAATGGGTTAGGAATGGGTTCATTTAGGGACTAGGATTAGTCCGGCTAAGCTGGGATCACCTAGTTATCAAAAAAAAAAAATTAACAAAAATTGAACTTAAAGATATGAACACTTATTTGAAGACCTGAAATGGGAAGAGCTGAATAGCAAAGCCTTAGATTAAAATTCAATAGATGAAACTAATAGCTAATAATCAACTTTAATTTGAAATAAAATAAAATATTATTGTAAAAGTAAAAACCCTAATTTTCGAGATCTATGAAAATTGGAGAAGAAAAATGGGAAATCTCACTTGTCCTCTCTCTAGAATCTATAAAATGAAAAAATATTCTCAAAATAATACACAAGACACTTATTTATAAGTATTGATAAAAATGATCAAAAGGAGCTAAAATTCATGAGTAGGTGGCGGTCGAGTCAAGCTACCCGGCGGTCTCGATGACAATCGTGGTGCGTGCCCGGCGGAAAATGCCTGATCACACCCTATCCTTCGGTCCAAGATTTGGTTGAGTCACTCTTTGTGGTGGTCATGTCGAGTAAAGCCTGACGGTCATGTAAGTATAAGCACCGGTAACGATGACGGTCGGTATTGAAACGTGCACAGTAACTTGTTCATCGCTTATGGCTTGACCAAATGTCCATATTTCCAAAAAATTACACATAAAAATTCATAAAAGTAGCAAAAAGTTCCAAAATGACACCATTAACTAAAATGATTTATAAACCCTATAAATAGCATAAGAATAGTACAAAAGCAATATAACATGACAATAATAGCAAAAATACTAACAAAAATGAGTAGAACATGTGAAAATCATGTTCAGGCCAATATACAAATTAATTCGAAGAGCTAAATCGTCTTCTTCCCTCTTATTTTATTAAACCAGTGATTAATTAAGATATCGATTAATTAAGATGACTTATTTCAAAGGGATCATCCTTCTGTTCATTTATTATTTTATTAGTTTCTATATCATCTATAATATTTCTATTTACTTTAGCATATTCACATGAGAAAATAAAATTATTTATGTCCCATTTGACCACATATTCAAGGTTCAACCAGAATTGACTTCATTATTTTAGTCATGTCCATTTTAAAAATTCATATTATAGCTGTGTTTAGAACTAGCTTTTCATCTTCAGCTCGAGTAGCATCTTTGATCTTTGGTAAAAAAGGCATTACGTGAGCGCGAACTTCTTAGTAAATTTAGTTGAGAAAAGTAACTAAGTTAAACTTTTTTTAAAAAAACTCCTTTTATATTTTCCATTCCAGAAATATCCATGACCTAAATTAGGAAAACAAAACAAATATTGTGGATGGCGTTAAGAATTCCAGTCAGAAAAATAAAAAGTAAAAAAAAAATTCTGAAAATTTTGGAAAATCTAAAAATCGAAAAAATAAAAAAATCAAAATTGGAAAATTCGCAAAATTTAAAAATCGAAAAAATCGGAACTTTTATTTTTTAAGAAAAATTATCTTGAATAATAATATTAAAAATCGAGATCTTTTATTTAAAATTCAAAAATAAAAAGTAAAAAATAAAAAAATCTGGAAAATTTAAAATAATCTGGAAAGTTTAAAATAAAATTCTGAAAATAATAATATAAAAATCAGAACTTTTACTTTTATTTTTGAATTTTAAATAAAAGATCAGACTTTTAATATTATTATTTCAGATAATTTTTTTCTGGTTTATATCAATACACAGTTTAAATTCTTAAAAAAAAGACTATAATATGATGATAAAGTTTAAAAGAAAAGAAAAATAAAAGTAATGCCCTTAAATGTCATTTTACAAAATATCAGCTACTTAATCAGCTAATTTGCTAAACACCTACATTAAAATCAACTAGTTTATCAGCTACCTAACCAAAGTACCTTACCAAATTTCTAAATTTCTGAAATTAATTGTCCAATTATCACCATTTTTCATTACCAAATTTTTCAATTAGTTTTCTAAACACAACCTATATCTCTTGAGTCGTAGACTTTATTTATAGACTTCCTAGCTATTTACGTCCTTTCTTTTGGATTTATTTTTCAGTTTTTCAGTTTAGTGCAGTTCAGGTCTATTCAGTTCAGTTCAGTTCAGTTCAGTTCAATTCAATTATTATTATTACTAATACTAATAATTTTTATTATTGATAATAATAATCTTGATTGTTATTATTATCGTTATTATTATTGTTGACTACTATTATTTCTAATAATATTTATTATATTATTATTGTTTTATTATTATTATTATTATTATTATTATTTACTCTTAATATATATTTCAGTTCAGTTCAGTTCCATTCACTTCAGTTCATTTCAAATTCATTCAGTCCAATCTCATTTTGAACATTCAAATTAGTTTAGGTGATTATTTCAATATTTTATTTTAAATTTTGGACCCAAAATATCATCAAACCATTTACTTATTCTATTATTAAAGTCATGATACCCATTTCTTTATATTCTCTTTACAAACCCTAAATATTAATGAACTTATATTGTGTAAGTTAAACTCGTTTTGAAAGCCGATGCTAAAATAATTCACTCGCTATCTTTTCAGCGAATTGGTCATTTGAGGTTCAAATTACAAACTCTACATTTATAATGACCCATCTCAACTGAACTCGAACACAAGAATCAAAAGGCTCTCTTTCAACTCCATCGTGTTCCTTAATTCAAGATCTCTGTTCAAGCTTCATAGTCCAATCCGTCGATGACTCTCTTTTTCAGTTCTCCATCTTGTCGAACGAAATCAACTGGTATCATAATCAAACTCAAGCCAGGTATGAACAAATTCGAGACATAACCCAAAAATGTACATGATTTGTTCTCCAGACATCATCCCACTTCCGTCTATTGTTGGTTGGAATTGACCGTGAATCTGCTGGTTTTCTTGAACTGAAGTGATGAGAATGAAGTCGAGGCTAGTATTGGATGCTATCTCCGTAAGGCGAAATTGTCCCGTACAAAGTGCTAACGGTTCTTGGCAAGCGTCCCTAAGATAGAACGACTTCCTAGTTTAAGTTAGCAGCACTTGCAAAACTTCAACCTTCAGCAAACAATTATGTGTTTCGAACTTTTGAATATTCAAGGAACGGAAGAACTCAAGATGCTCGAACGCTATATGATTTTTGGACTCTATATTTTCTGTACTAATTTCGGATTAAATATTTTTTTTAGAGTGATTTGATCATTCAGATGGGGGTCTGTATATAGAGTTTCAGGTGCCTCTTAGGACTGACTGCACCCTTTGGTTCGGATCTCATTAGTGGACAGACGCGTCTGATCACGGTGCAGACACTCTTCGCATGATGGACGTCCAATCATGGTGCCCATCAGTGGATATGTGCGCCAACAACGCGCCTCTTGATGTGTAATGGCCCAGTCACGCCCTCCAGACTGCCTAACCACGTCACTGAGCTAGTGAACCGAACTCTGGTTCGAGCTATCAAAAATTTAAGGCTCATCATAGCTCCTCGCGATGATGCGCACGTACGAAGTACGCCTCTAAAGCGTGATGTGCGACGTCGCGATCGCGGTCTCGGGCGAAGGGTTGTTTCATAGGCTCCTCATAGCTCCTCGCGACGATGCGCACGTGCGGCGTGCGGCGTGCGACGTCGTGGTCGCGATCTCGGGCTCGGACGGTGCTACGCACCATTCTCGATGCATTTTGAGTTAGCCTCGAGATAGTCAAAACAAACTTGGTCCATTATGGTACACCATAGGGAGTAACACATGATTACTCCTTACTTAGGTGAAACTCCTTATAAAATAGCTACAATTGGAATTTTTTTCTAATGTGGATGTGACTCTTCACATTCACATATTTCTATTTCTCCATGTATTTATGTGGCTCACTTTATGCATTAATTTTTCCTTCACCCGAAATTGATTTTGCGATATTGATTTTGAGTAAAATTAAATGCTAATCTCATCTAATAACAATGTAGATTATGATTTCACGATTTATTTCCATTTACGAAAAATAGAGTCCACTTAAATAATTGGTCAGAATTTGGGTCAAATCCATTTTAATAAACCAATTTCCACCAGGAACCACTATCGAGCCCCCCTTTTATTTGCCGGAACCTGAAAACCGAGACGTCGACTCGAATCACCCTTTCGAATCGGCATATGAGATTCGAACACGGAACTCTGGTTTTGCCGCTTGTTGATAGCCCATCCACCTTGGCATCCACGTAAGCACTCCAGGCAGTCGAAGTCCAATCAGCCGAACCGGCCGAGCAGAGCCCGAAACCGGACCAGGTATGAACCCGATCTTTTCCCGGGCTCGTTGAAGACCGGACCGGGCAGTGATATCAAGACCGACCCGATATCCGGACCGGAAGGACCGAGCAGATCCAGGATGAATACGATCCCAATCAAAATTATAACAAGACCGACCAGAGTAGCGGGAAGCTCGAGGGCCGACCCCATATTCGACCGACCAGAACAGCGGGAAGCTCAAGGACCGACCCCATTGTCGGCCACAACAGATAAGTATTGCCAGAAGCACGAGGAACAGGCAGACAGGACGATCAGTGCGTTCTATCCTCCCTCTTCCCAAAGTAGTCCCTAAAGCCGCCACGTGCTTGAAGCAAATTCCCCCGCTGACAAGTGTCTAAACACACTCCCAGGCAACCTCCAGCTGTCACCAGCTAATTAGTTCAGACCTTCTATATATAGAAGGAAAATACAAAAAGAAATGACTTTTGGGAAAATTCTTGAAAAAAACTGATAGAGAGAGATAAAGTGAGATAGAGAAAAAGAGAGAAAAAGAGAAAAGATAAGACTTGTAATTAGCAAGCACAAACAATATAGACCGGCCCAATATATATCCAGCCCGGTTCTATTCCATATCAAGGTCATTAATAAAATTTAGTGATCCAATACTTTTCGTCTTGTTTGTTATTTTCTACGTGGTTTCGATCCATTCGTCCAGATCAGCACACGTGACGTTGACCAAATCAGACGTCAACAGAATGGCGCTAGAAGAAGGGGCCCCGCTCCCCACAGTTGCATTCACTCATCGGAATCCTGAATGAATCGTTCAAGCTGTAACTACTTCAAGTTCTAAACATTATCAGCCCGCCACAAAGAAAGGAAACCCGTTCGAGGTGGCGGAACACTTTGGCATACCATGCGTTCATCCGGGAATGACCACCCTCACCAATAAGTGGTGATATGAAAGCACAGGAACCATTATAATTGTGAGTTGAAAGCACAGGAACCATTGTAATAGTGAGTTCCTGCTTGACTCGACTGAACTTTTAAACGTCGTAACTCGGGGAATATCGAGCATAGTTCAAGGCTCTAGAAGGCTTCTAAAGAATCCCCTTGTATCCTTCAAATTAAAGTTGCAATCAACAATACATCGCAATCACCAATGACTCCACAATATCTGCAAGAACTTTCGGAACTCCCACCAGATCCTCATAAAGATCCTGGTAATCTGGAAAAAGTAGTCCGTTAGGGTGCAGTCAAGAATAAACGTCATCAACGAAATCAAGCCGCTATTAGGCGAAGATTAGGCTGAAATCAGATGGAGTCATCGGAACCTAACGGGTTTATTACGTAAGCGCCCGAACAGCGGCCATTAGGATGCCGACAGTGAAACTTGAAATGCGAAGTGATGAAAAAACAGCAGAAAGTAGAACATGTTAGTAAAACTGAAACAAACAAAGACATACTCTTTTGTCGATTATTCAGAAACTAAGGAAAAAGAGGCCCGGCCGACAAAATTACCAAGGAAGTCTTAGCAGAAGCACTAATCCTGCAACTACCGGCCCGAGGAGAACCCCCCGCCCGTATCTCACGATATCTGACACTACAACTTGCACCGCTTTCGCTTAAGCGAAAAATGCGGTTCGACATCCGGTCTACCTGAACCCGAGCTCAGATACGCCCCGGGGGAGAAAGCTGGCCTATACACTCATACTAGCCCCTCGAAAGTAAAGACCTGCCCTCTGGAACTTTAGATTTTATTGCAAAGTTTTCACCAGCGAGAGAATAACCAATTAGAGCGGTCGCTCCATATGGACGGATCCCCAACTGCCGTCCGGGCAGGCGCAGGAATAGTCCTCGCCAGTCCCGACCAACGTTTGTTCTGCTCGGCCATTCGCTTAGGTTTCCTAGCCACCGACTATGGAGCGGAATGTGAAGCCCTCCTGGCCGGTCTGAAGATGGCGACCTCCCTTGGTCTTGCTCACCTCACTATCTTTGAGTGATTCTTAGTTGGTGGTAAATCAAATTAGAGGCGAATACGAAGCCAGGAAGCCCAGATTGGTCAATTACCTCAGCCTGGCTCGGACCCGGTAGTAAAATTTTCGGGGAACTATCTAACACCTTCCTCGAACCAAGAACAGCCGAGCTGACTCCCTGATAGCCGAACAATTCGAGCTACAAATACAATTTAGTGTTTCATGCCCTCAGCGCAGCATTCTGCCCGCAAAAATGATCACTTCAACCTTAGTATACCCGGTTCGCCATTGAAGGAACTTTATGCGGAGGTGTCCAAGTTCCATCGCTGAAAGGCTTATCCAAGTACGCCCTCAGAAAGGTGCCCAAGCGGACACGCGACAGCCACTTCGGCGGCCCGGCACTGGCCTACAAATTGCTCCGACAAGGATATTACTGGCCGAGTCTCAAAAGGGTACCCCGGAGCTAGGGCAAAAGTACGCTCGATGCCAAACCTTCGCTTCTTAGATCTGAGCCTCCCAATAAACCCACTTCCGTTTAGTGCCTTCGGCCATTCGTCAAGTGGATGATCGTTTGGGTCGGCCCCCTATCTAAAAGACGAGTTGAGGTGCGATACGCCGTCGTCGCAGTTGATTTTTCTGCAAAGCGGATCGAGGATGAACCCCTAGCTCGGACAACCGAACAAAACATAATCGATCTTATTTGGAAATCGCTCAAGACCCCTCAGTCCATGGAAGCCATATAATGACAATAAAGAATTTCAGGCCTTCTGCGACGGCCTCTGTATATGAAACAACTTATCTACATCGCACAATCCATGATCCAACGGACAAGTCAAGGCGGTTAATAAAATTATAAAACAGCACCTCAAGACCTGCCTCGAAAAACTCAAAAGGTTCCCGGCCCGAAGAACTCCATGAAGCCTCGTGGGCTCACGGAGCAACGCATCGGTCCGCCACTCGAGGAATATCTTCTTAGCCTTCGTACTCAGGCAGTTGTCCCGACCGAAATTGGGGCACCCCCCTACCGGGTAGCCCGTTTCGAAGAACAAAAGCGACGCGACCCTCGAAGTCTGGACCTCGTAGCCGAAAACGGACCCAAGCAGAAATGCGGAATCTCATCTATAAAGAAAACTCCCGAGGTTCATCATCGAAGCTTCCGGGTCGGAGACCTCATTCTTAAACGGGTATTAGGGCCGGATTCAGGACCTCCTAAATCCAAGTGGCAAGGACCGTACGAGATTAACAAAGTCCTTCAGAACGGAGCCTGCTAGTTAGAATATCTAAATGGCCAAAGATTGATTCATCCGTGGAATGCCATGTATTTAAAAAGGTATTATCAACAAAATTCGACTTGACTTCATTTTTAATCCGGATACACTATAAGACCGAGTTCGCCTCGGCACCTCATAAGACCGGTCCATCCGGCACTATAAGACCGAGTTCGCCTCGGCACCTCATAAGACCGGCCCATCCGGCACTATAAGACCGAGTTCGCCTCGGCACCTCATAAGACCGGCCCATCCGGCACTATAAGACCGAGTTCGCCTCGGCACCTCATAAGACCGGCCCATCCGGTACTATAAGACCGAGTTCGTCTCGGCACCTCATAAGACCGGCACATCCGGCACTATAAGACCGAGTTTGCCTCAGAACCTCATAAGACCGGCTCATCTGGAACTATAAGACCGAGTTCGCCTCGGCACCTCATAAGACCGGCCCATCCGGCACTATAAGACCGAGTTCGCCTCGGCACCTCATAAGACCGGCCCATCCTGCACTATAAGACCGAGTTCGTCTCGGCACCTCATAAGACCGGCCCATCCGGCATTATAAGACCGAGTTCGCCTCGGCACCTCATAAGACCGGCCCATCCGGCACTATAAGACCGAGTTCGCCTCGGCACCTCATAAGACCGGCCCATCCGGCACTATAAGACCGAGTTCGCCTCGGCACCTCATAAGACCGGCCCATCCGGCACTATAAGACCGAGTTCGCCTCGGCACCTCATAAGATCGGCCCATCCGGCACTATAAGACCGAGTTCGCCTCGGCACCTCATAAGACCGGCCCATCCGGCACTATAAGACCGAGTTCGCCTCGGCACCTCATAAGACCGGCCCATCTGACACTATAATACCGAGTTCGCCTCGACACCTCGTAAGACCGGCCCATCCGGCACTATAAGACCGAGTTCGCCTCGGCACCTCATAAGACCGGCCCATCCGGCACTATGAGACCGAGTTCGCCTCGGCACCTCATAAGACCGGCCCATCCGGCACTATAAGACCGAGTTCGCCTCGGCACCTCATAAGACCGGCCCATCCGGCACTATAAGACCGAGTTCGCCTCGGCACCTCATAAGACCGGCCCATCCGGTACTATAAGACCGAGTTCACCTCGGCACCTCATAAGACCGGCCCATCCGGCACTATAAGACCGAGTTCGCCTCGGCACCTCATAAGACCGGCCCATCCGGCACTATAAGACCGAGTTCGCCTCGGCACCTCTTAAGACCGGCCCATCCGGCACTATAAGACCGAGCTCTCCTCGGCACAATCAACAAGTGATGAACATGATAGAAAGGCAACGGCCTAACCAACTGGGCCCAAACATCCAAAAAACAACAACAGATGCTACATGGAAGATTTCATTCACTCAAGTCATTTTTGCAAAGTACACATGACGAAAACAGAAAACAAAGACAGATTGGCACGCAGGCCGCACATGAAATGAAGCAAAAAATCTATTCGGCCCCACACTCCTGGCCGGCCGCCTGGAAGGACTGTCCCTCGGCTTCGCCGTCCGGAGCCAACCCGGGATCTTCAATCTCGGCGACCTTTGGCTCATCACCTACACGGATGTCAACATGCAGATCGGTCGCCTGGAATGCAATGTAGGCCTCGATCTCTTGAACGGTCTTCCCTCCCTTCATGAGATCTAATATCTCGTAGCAGGTGGATACGTAATTCAAATTGATCAGCTCCTCAAAATCGGGCGTCTCCTTAAAGGTCGCCGCCCCTTCGGCAAGACCCTTGGCATAGCCCGAGGCTTCGCAGGTATTGACACGCTCGGTCAGAATTTCAACTTGGGCCTTGGTTTCTTTCAAGTAAGCCTCGTGCTCGGCCCTGATGTCTAACCATTGTTGATGCGCCTTCTCGGCCGCCGTGGTCATCTCTTCGGCCTTTCCTTTCGAAATATCGGCCTCGAGAGCCCGACTGTCCAGAATCTCCATTTCACCCTTCATGGAGGCCATCTCCTCCTCCAGGGACTTGATTAGCGAAGGACATAGATGGTGCTCTTCCTGCAAGGCCTTGAGATCGGCCTCCACCTTCTTGTGCTTCTCGACTAGGGCTATCAGCTCCCCAGTGGCCTTTATGTAGGTGCACAACGCACGGCCCATCAGAGCATTTCCGAATTGGATCTGCTCATCCAGACCCATGTCGTTGGTCACCATCTCCATCTTGGGCGTCCACCCCCTGATAGGGACATGACTGGACTCAACCACCGCCGGGGGGACCCGGTTGAGCATCTCAGCGGTCATAGTGGCTGCCCGGACGTAATCCAGAAACCAGCGCGACCCTCGCCCCTTCATTTGGGCACAAGGTTCCTCCCGGTCCTTATTAACCGGGAGATAGTGGCCCTCCAAGTCAATTGCGGGCTCCTTACCGATCGCACGACCTGTCCGGACAGGGCTCGGGGCGGATACAGCAACTTCAGGAACAGCCGAACCCTCCGCCTTGGTCGCACTGTCCTCAGGCTCGGCCTCTATCCTCTTCCGCTTGCCATCAAGCTCCCTCCGCTCGGCGGCCTCAGCAGCCAGCCTCGCCACGCGCTGCGTGGGTGTCTCTCTCCGTCCGGACGAAGTCTTGACCCTAGGAACTGGAAAAAGAAGACATGTCAAAAAAAAAAGAAAAAAAAGGCTACCTGATGAAGACATAATATTCGGATCAGTGGATCGGAGCCCGTCCGCCCAGAGATTTTCTCCAGTGGCCAGAAGGTACGACTTCCTCTGCTCGACGGGAAGATCCAGGAGCTTCTCTACCCGCTCGTCGAAATCGGAAGATGTCTCAGATGCCGGGATACGCCCTGCACATAAAATAAATGATGAGCGTTAGACAAGAAAAGAACAAGAATATAAAATACGGCACTTACTCATTTTGGCAATAAAGTGTTCTGAGAGCCGAAGCTCGGCATCTATCACACCAGGCTCCCACTCATCGGCCGAGCTCCTCCAAGGCCCCCCTACATAGAACCACTGTTCCTTCGAACTATGGATGGTCTCTGGCATATCCACCAATTCTTTATGCATAGCATGCCGGGCTGTCAGGTAAAACCAGCCGGAACCAGATCGGCCGACCGACCTCCATAGGAAGAGGCTGTTGAACTCCTAAAAGTTGGGCTCGGTCCAGCCGTTCTGGTTGAAAAGGATGAAAAAACCCACCACCCGAGCCCAGGAATTCGGATGAATTTGGGCAATACAAAGCCCCACTGCCTTAGCCACCGGGAGAAAACCAACGGGAACGGAAACCTCAGCCCTGTAATACCCAGTTGTAATTCAGTAATTATCATTCAGTATTTATCATTCAGTAATTGATACTCAGTATTTTCATTCATTATTGATCATTTGTCACTCATTTTCAGTCATGGTATTCATCATTCAGAGTAATTGTATCGTGTATCAATCGTCATTCATCACTAATCTGATTGGAGTTTCGTGCCGTGTTTATCATCATTGTCATTTTCGTTGCGAGCTGTGCGTAAGGAGTAGCGCACGCTACATACTCCTTCTAGCGTACGCTAATTGGGTATAGGTAGCGCACGCTACCACTCAGCTTTAGCGCACGCTAAGGTTACCACAGTGCGATCCGGAAGTCTTGGGTGCGGGTGAGTTATAAGTAGCGCACGCTACGATTGGTAAATAGCGCGCTAGTGGGTTGAAGTAGCGCACGCTAATATGAGGTGTAGCGGCGCTAAGGGCGGATCGAGGTTGAGTCCGGTGGCTCTTTGGATACCTTTGATTAATTCATAGCGCACGCTATGTGTTGTTGTTAGCGTACGCAATCGATATATTAGCGCACGCTAAACAATGGTTGTAGCGCACGCTATCGGGTCGAATCGAGGTCGGGCGGTTTTACGGACTCGATCTTTGGGCATCAATATTTCGTTAGCGCACGCTAATAATGGGTCTTAGCGCACGCTAGTAGTATGGTCGTAGCGCACGCTACAAGAAGGTACGTAGCGCGCGCTACCGTGTTCGGACAGTGGGTACTGGACTACCCAAATTACTCGTTAGCGCACGCTACGCACAAGGGGTAGCGCACGCTAACCTGAACTGACTATAAATTGGACAGTTTAGTCAGAGTTCGTCATTTATTCATCTCATTTCATTCCTTCGGTAATTGTGGGCGATTTCGAGCGATTCGGAGAGGATTCTTCGAGGTGTAATCATCAATCATCATCTTCAAGCTCATCTTTCGGATTAATCATCATTTCATCATCTTCATCGCATCGAATCAAAGGTATTAATCTCTTGGATCTAGAATTTCGGATTTTTGGGTTTTTCCTTCCGATTTCGTCGTGTAAGCTTGGATTATCATTGGAATATGTTAGATATGGATTATCTACCTTGGATAAGTATATTCTTACGGATTTAATGGTTATTTTCGAAGTTATTTCAAGAACCCTTGGGGTTGACTTCGGTTATTTTGGGGATTTCCGATTGTCGTTATTATAAACTTGAATTGTGGATTTCTATGAGATTATTGATGTCATTGGTAATGTTTTGCTGGTTTGAAACAATCATGTTGGAGTTGGTTCGATTATTCGGGTTTGGTTTTAACCAACGGGTATCTCAACGTTTTCGTTAGAGTTCATCTACGAGTTCGGATATTGTTGTATCGACGTTTGGGTCGGTTATGATCATATTTGATTCGTGTATTGATCGGTTGTTGGTAATTATTGTTGTTCAAGGTTGTTCGAGCGACCGACATTTCATTTAAGACGTTGTTCGTGGAAGGACATTATCATCGGTATTGTGTAAGTTAATTCTTACTCGGTTAAAAGGATATTCATTCCTTTTGTTGTTGTTCATTCATAATCGTAACTCATTCATCATTGTATTAACCGTATCAAAACTTGTCATTGTCAATTAATCACCTCAGTCATAAGGAACGACGGTTCCGATCATTTCATTGAGCTATCATTCATTTCACCATCATTTAATCTTGGTGAGTCATTATTCATTTTCGTTGTCACTTTTCTCATATTGTGGCATTAGGGTCATCTTGGCGTGCGGTTGGTATGTGTAGGATTTTCATGTCGGGCACATTATAGTCGTGTGTTGGTTGGTGGCCTCACATTGGGTGTGCACACGAGTTGATGGCCGTGAGGCGATTAGGTACAAGACCAAGCGTGTATTCGATCAATACTCGTTGGTGGCTTGTGCACGGACACATTTCCATCCGGACGTAGTGTGGCGCCATTCCTTTGAGCGTCTTGATAGTCGATTCATATAGCTTGTTTGATTGAGTATTTTTTGACATTATAATTAATATTTTAAGATATATCTTGATTGTGTATTTTCAACCCTTGAGGATTGTTGTTACGTATGGCCCGGCCGTTGAGATCTTGTTTTGAGTCATGGCAAGGCTAAAGCACGGGAGAGCACGGTGACGGCGAGGAGTCAGTGATACTAGTAGGGGGCCCAGTCTATTCGATCACTCATGTTTTCTTCATTTATTTATTGCAGACATTAGTTTGAATATTCATTTCACTCATTGTTGTATATTTTATCTCCATATAAAATATACTTGTATTGATATCATCACAGGTGTGTTGTATAAAACTCCTCATCGGAGTAATTGATGTTGTAATGTGGTTCGGTACTACATTTACTGTGTAATTCATTCATTTTCATTACTTTGGTGGGTCCCGGTCGGGGTCCACGGCACTGTAATATCCGCCTAGTTTGGGGTGTTACAGAGTTGGTATCGGAGAGTGGTTTTGAATACTACCCTCCAAGTCATGTCTCATTTGAAATCATCGTCATCGGACTAGTATCATTGGACTTTCGTGTCACGTGTGACCTGTGCAAATGCCGAGCCAATCAGACCAAGAACTGTAAGATTTCTAATGCCATGGTATAATTTCTGGCATTAATCATTCATTCATAATTCATCAGTTAACAATCCTCAATCATCATTGTCATTTTGACTAGGACGGTCAGGTTAACTCATTAATCACTCAATTCATTTCGTTATTCAGTTGTTGATCAGGAAGATCAAATCATTAATCTTGTTAACTCATTCAAGATAATCATTTCAGTAACTTCATCAGATAATCATGTCACGTCAACTAATCATTCATGTAATCGCTGTATTTGAGCGCGTATGCTCATTTTCATCATTTCATAATATAATCATAATGTGATACTCATGCGAGATATATAATCATCATATGACTTTCCACTTGATATGGAAAGGGCGGCAGGGCGTGGAGGACGAGGCCGTGGAGCGGGCCGAATCCCGAGAACTCGTGCGAATACACATGCAAATGCCGGGAATAATGCTAATTCATCGAGCGGCCAGCGCCACTCATTCACACGGACGCGATCATTCACTATCGGAGTCGTGCAGGACACGGCTCGGTCGAGAGGGTGTCGGGTTGACCCACTCGCATTTATGCGAGGGCATGATGGCCCAAATGACCCGAGATGGCTCGATTGATGGAGACGATGCATAACTCCGTCAATCAAAATCAGCAGGCTCCTCCGCCGCCACCTCGAGAGGCAAGAGAGGGTGTAAGCAATATCATTAGCGATATCTCTCGGCCGACCACCTACCTTTGAGGGCTCATCGGCGGCGGATATTGTTCATTGGCTTGAGCATTTTGAGAAGTTATTTGCTATGGTGGATTGCCACGAAGGGCATAAAGTTTCGATTGCGGCTTACTATCTCGGTAAGAGCGCTCATTCATGGTGGTTATCGTTGAAGCCCACAGACGGAACATGTACTTGGGATCGATTCAAGACTCTCATGATGGAGAGGTACTACCGGCCCCACTCGGGGAGGCCAAGTTGTCGGAATTACTCACTCCCGACCTTTCGGCGGATGATGACGTTCTCGCCATCGCCGAAAAATTTCGAAACTTCTTAGTTCGCCTCATCTATCATTCACTCGAAGCGGACAAGATCAAGTATTTCACAAGAGGTGAAACCCCGTATGCGGCTACGATTGCTTACTCATAATTGTGCCACTGCCGAGTTCATTGAGAAAGCTCTCACTTACGAGCTTCGCTAAGGAAATTGCTAAGCGGCAACCTTCGTACGCTAGCAAGAAGTCCAAGAACATGATCGATCGGCGAGTCGTGCCACTTTCAAGAAACCACGTGCGGGCTCTACTTTTACGAGCGACCTCCCACGGCGTCTAAACCGCGGAATCTCGGTCGCTAGCGGCGATTCGGCTATCACTGTTTCAGCTGTGAGGAACGGTCATTTCGGCACCAAATGTCAAGGCGATGCATCACGTGCCACAAGCTGGGGATTGCTGGGCATAGGGCCCGTTTTGCCGTAGGGACTCTAAACCCACTCGGCGTCATCTCAAGCCCAGTCATTCGGTGCGAGAATCAAGCCACTCGGTCGGCGTCGTTCAAAGCAGCGGGAGCTAAAGGCGGAGCAGAGCTATCAGACGGAGCGTCGGTTCGGGGCAGCAAGCCCGAATTTATGAGATAAAGAAGATCGACGATCCGGAGGCCGGATGATCTCGTGTACACTCGATATTCTATCTCAACTTTGTGTGTACCCTTTTTGATCTTGGTGCATCTCATTCATTCATTTCCGAGTCATGTTTGAGTAGACTACGTGCAGGTAGTGCTACTAGTTGTGAGCCTTATGTCATTGGCCTACGATGGTAGACGAATTGTCGGAAGTCGTGAGATTGAGTGTCCGATTGACTTCATGGTCGTGTATGGCGGCGGACCTAATCGTAGTAGATTTGCCGAGGGACGACATCATCTTGGGTATTGATTGGATGGATCGTCATGATGCCATCATTAGTGTCAAAGCGTTTGGTCACTATCATTTCGACGATGGAGTCGAATGTGTGTTTCGGGGAGGTAATCCCTACATTACGTAAAGTCATTAATTTGATGAAAGCAGTAAGGTTACTCAATCAGGGATGTGTCGGTTATTGGTGCTATATGGCCAAAACCGAGAAATCATCAGTAATGTTAACGGATATTCCGGTGGTGAGGGAATATGCCGATGTTTTTCCAGACGAGTTATCTGGTTTGCCTCCACAGAGGGATGTGGAATTCATGATTGAGTTGGAGCCTGGTACGTCCCCGATATCGAAGGCACCGTACCGGATGGCCCCGACCGAAATGCAGGAATTAAAGAACCAACTTGAGGAATTGTTCGAGAAAGGTTATATCCGACCGAGTGCGTCCCCGTGGGGAGCACCAGTGTTGTTTGTCAAGAAGAAGGATGGTTCATTACGCTTATGTATTGATTATCGGGAGTTGAACAGGGTGACAATCAAGAATATGTATCCCTTACCCCGTATTGATGATCTTTTAGATCAACTTCAGGGAGCTTCAGTATTTTCCAAGATCGACTTAAGATCTGGATATCATCAGTTGCGGATTCGAGAGTCGGACATCGCGAGGACGGCGTTTCGAACACGCTACGGTCATTATGAGTTTGTGGTTATGCCGTTCGGATTGACTAATGCACCTGCGGTATTCATGGAGTTAATGAATCGGGTCTTCATCGACTTTTTGGATCGGTTTGTTGTTGTCTTCATCGATGACATTTTGATTTATTCTCGTGACCGGGAGGAACACGAGTTTCACCTTCATCAAGTGCTTGACGTGTTGAGACGAGAACAACTTTATGGGAAGTTTTCCAAATGTGAGTTCTGGATGTCCGAAGTGACTTTTCTCGGACATGTAATTTCATCAGACGGAGTTCGTGTCGATCCTCAGAAGACGGAGGCTATTCGGGATTGGCTACCTCCGAAGAACGTTACGGAAATCCGAAGTTTTCTCAGATTAGCGGGTTATTATCGGCGGTTTGTGGAAGGATTTTCTAGAATCGCTCAACCCTTAACGAACCTTTTGCGGAAGGATAAGAAATACACGTGGTCCGACGCGTGTCAACGGAGTTTTGAGGAACTCAAGAGCCGGTTAATGTCAGCACCTGTGCTTTCCTTGCCGCAGGGGACGGAAGGATTTGTGGTCTATAGTGATGCGTCCGGACAGGGTCTCGGATGTGTACTCATGCAGAACGGGAAGGTTATTGCCTATGCTTCACGGCAATTGAGACCTTACGAGGTTAATTATCCGACTCACGATCTGGAGCTAGCAGCCATGGTGTTCGCTTTAAAAATTTGGCGTCATTATCTTTATGGCGTTACCTGTCAGATATTCACCGATCATAAGAGTTTAAAGTATATATTTACTCAGAAGGAGTTAAATATGCGACAGAGGCGGTGGTTAGAACTAATCAAGGATTATGATATTGAGATCCTTTACCACCCGGGCAAGGCGAATGTTGTCGCCGACGCCTTGAGTCGTAAGTCCGTGCAGGAGCAGATGCTTACTCGTTTACGATTGGAAGGAGCTTGAGGATTCCTTAGACCGAGATCGAGTGCAGCTCCAGCGAGTTCAGGGACAGCTTTGTATGTTGGAGATTTCATCGTCACTCGAGGAGGTAATCAGAGAGAATCAGAGTTCAGACCCTTCATTGTTGCGCATCCGTGAGGATGTGGCGCAGGGGAAAGCCCCTGGATTCGTGATCCACGAGGATGGACTTTTGAGGTTTAAGAATCGGTTGTGCGTACCGGCGAATGACGAGTTGAAAAACTCTATTTTGAGAGAAGCTCATACTACCCCTTATTCTGTGCATCCGGGGTCTAGTAAGATGTACAAGGACTTGAAACAAAATTACTGGTGGAGTAATATGAAGCGAGAAGTCGCAGAATTTGTTTCGAGATGCTTAACCTGTCAACAAGTTAAGATTGAACATCAGCGACCGGCGGGTATGCTGAAACCCCTTCCTATTCCCGAGTGGAAGTGGGAAGACATTTCTATGGATTTCATCACGAGTTTGCCGACGAGTCGTCGTGGCATGAATACGATGCAGGTGATCGTGGACCGCTTAACTAAATCGGCTCATTTCCTTGAGATCAAGGAGACGTGGGGTCCCAGAAGTGGCTCAACTGTTCATCAAAGAGATAGTCGAGACTTCACGGTACTCCTAAAAGTATCGTTCCGATCGTGACGGACGGTTTGTGTCGCATTTTTGGAAATCGATTCATCGTACTATGGGAACTCGGCTTAATCTCGTCTGCTTTTCACCCTCGGTCAGACGGACAATCAGAGAAGGACGATTCGGACCTTAGAGGACATGTTGAGGGCATGCGTCCTCGATTGGAAAGACGATTGGGAAGCCCAACTACCATTAATCGAGTTCACGTATAATAACGATTGGCATGCTTCGATCAACATGGCACCTTACGAGGCCTTGTATGGTCGTCGTTGTCGATCTCCGTTGTGTTGGGACGACCTATCGAATCATTGGGCACCGAGTCCGATATGCTTATAGCGCGTGAGAAGGTAGCTTTGATCGAAGTCGTTTGTTGGCGGCTCGAGTCGGCGAAATCATATGCGGATAGCAGTAAATCGACCATTAGAGTTCGAAATTTGGCGACCATGTGTTGGTCAAGGTATCCCAGTCGTGGTATCTTAGTTTTGGGAAGAGGGAAAGTTAGTCCGAGATTCATTGGACCGTTTGAGATTTTGGATCGAGTAGGCGAGTTAGCTTATCGATTGGCTTTACCTCGGCGTTGAGCCGAATTCATAATGTGTTTCATGTCTCTCGATTGCGGAAGTATGTTGCCGACCGAGTCACATACTTGATTAAATCGAATCGAGATCGCCGACGATCATTCATATGAGGAGCGTCTATGCGAGTTTTAGAGCAGCGAATCAAGCGGTTGAGGAATAAGACGATTCCTTTGGTTAAAATTCGGTGGTCTAGACACGGAGTCGAAGAGGCTACTTGGGAAGCGAGGATAGTATGCGGGAGAGTTATCCCGAGTTGTTTGACCCTTAGTTTCGGGGACGAAACTCTTTTAAGGGGGTGTATGTAATACCCAGTTGTAATTGATAATTATCATTCGGTATTTATCATTGATAATTGATACTCGGTATTTTCATTCATTATTGATCATTTGTCACTCATTTTGATCATGGTATTCATCATTGAGTAATTGTATCGTGTATCAATCGTCATTCATCACTAATCGATTGGAGTTTCGTGCGTGTTTATCATCATTGTCATTTTCGTTGCGGTATGCGTGAGGAGTAGCGCACGCTACATACTCCTTCTAGCGTACGCTAATTGGGTATAGGTAGCGCACGCTACCACTCGGCTTTAAGCGCACGCTAAGGTTACCACAGGCTGCGATCCGGAAGATGGGCTGCGGTGAGTTATAAGTAGCGCACGCTACGATTGGTAAATAGCGCGCTAGTGGGTTGAAGTAGCGCACGCTAATATGAGGTGTAGCGCGCTAAGGGCGGATCGAGTTGAGTCCGGTGGCTCTTTGGGGCCTTTGAATTAATTCATAGCGCACGCTATGTGTTGTTGTTAGCGTCTGCAATCGATATATTAGCGCACGCTAAACAATGGTTGTAGCGCACGCTATCGGGTCGAATCGAGGTCGGGCGGTTTTACGGACTCGATCTTTGGGCATCAATATTTCGTTAGCGCACGCTAATAATGGGTCTTAGCGCACGCTAGTAGTATGGTCGTAGCGCACGCTACAAGAAGGTACGTGGCGGCGCTACCGTGTTCGGACGGTGGAGTCTTGGACTACCCAATTACTCGTTAGCGCACGCTACGCACAAGGTAGCGCACGCTAACACAGGCCCGACTATAAATTGGGCGGTTTAGTCGAGTTCGTCATTTATTCATCTCATTTCATTCCTTGGTAATTGTGGCGATTTGAGCGATTCGGAGAGGATTCTTCGAGGTGAAATCATCAATCATCATCTTCAAGCTCATCTTTCGGATTAATCATCATTTCATCATCTTCATCGCATCGAATCAAAGGTATTAATCTCTTGGATCTAGAATTTACGATTTTGGGTTTTTCCTTAGATTTCGTCGTGTAAGCTTGGATTATCATTGGAATATGTTAGATATGGATTATCTACCTTGGATAAGTATATTCTTACGGATTTAATGGTTATTTTGAAGTTATTTCAAGAACCCTTGGGGTTGACTTGGTTATTTTGGGGATTTCCGATTGTCGTTATTATAAACTTGAATTGTGGATTTCTATGAGATTATTGATGTCATTGGTAACGTTTCTTTGGTTTGAAACAATCATGTTGGAGTTGGTTCGATTATTCGGGTTTGGTTTTAACCAACGGGTATCTCAACGTTTTCGTTAGAGTTCATCTGAGTTCGGATATTGTTGTATCGACGTTTGGGTCGGTTATGATCATATTTGATTCGTGTATTGATCGGTTGTTGGTAATTATTGTTGTTCAAGGTTGTTCGAGCGACCGACATTTCATTTAAGACGTTGTTCGTGGAAGGACATTATCATCGGTATTGTGTAAGTTAATTCTTACTCGGTTAAAAGGATATTCATTCCTTTTGTTGTTGTTCATTCATAATCGTAACTCATTCATCATTGTATTAACCGTATCAAAACTTGTCATTGCCAATTAATCACCTCAGTCATAAGGAACGACGGTTCCGATCATTTCATTGAGCTATCATTCATTTCACCATCATTTAATCTTGGTGAGTCATTATTCATTTTCGTTGTCACTTTTATCATATTGTGGCATTAGGGTCATCTTGGCGTGCGGTTGGTATGTGTAGGATTTTCATGTCGGGCACATTATAGTCGTGTGTTGGTTGGTGGCCTCACATTGGGTGTGCACGAGTTGATGGCTTCGTGAGGCGATTAGGTACAAGACCACACGTGTATTCGATCAATACTCGTTGGTGGCTTGTGCGGACACATTTCCATCCGGACGTAGTGTGGCGCCATTCCTTTGAGCCGTGCGATAGTCGATTCATATAGCATGTTTGATTGCGTATGTTTCGAGGATAATTCATAATTTGAGATATATCATGATTGTGTATTTTCAACCCTTGAGGATTGTTGTTACGTATGGCGGCCCGTTGGGGATCTTGTTTTAGTCATGGCAAGGCTAAAGCACGGGAGAGCACGGTGGCGAGAGTCAGTGATACTAGTAGGGGGCCCCAGTCTATTCAGTCACTCATGTTTTCTTCATTTATTCCGCTGCAGACATTCCGTTTGAATATTCATTTCACTCATTGTTGTATATTTTATCTCCATATAAAATATACTTGTATTGATATCATCACAGGTGTGTTGTATAAAACTCCTCATCGGAGTAATTGATGTTGTAATGTGGCTCGGTACTACATTTACCTGTGTAATTCATTCATTTTCATTCGCCTGGTGGGTCCCAGTCGGGGGTCCACGGCACTGTAATATCCGCCTAGTTTGGGTGTTACAAGCCCTGCCAGCAGGTAGCGGTAGTACACCGCCGTACAACCGACGTGCGGAGTGTGAGGCCTCTCCTCGGGATTCGGAGCAAACATCTGCACCGCAGCGGGTATCTTAAACCGCCCCCGCCAAGCCTCTAACTACTCTTCGGTAACAGTGCTCCGAATCGAGGCCGAATCCCACTCCGCCTCCACGAAAGGAGACGGCCGAGGCCGAATCCAGGCCGGAGTCTCGCCAACCGCCGTCAATGGCGCCACCACCTCCGCGTCTCCAGAATCCGGCGATCTCGCGACCTCGCTGCCTTCCTCCTCGTTACTCCAGTCGATGGGGACGTCGCCCATTGACAGATCCGCCACCCCCGTGCGGTCCGGAGACACAGTCAACCCCTCCGCTGTCACATCCCTCCGCTCCGACATCGTAAAATAGAAAAAGGGAAAAGAGCTTACCGAGAAAGTCTCTATAAGATCAGAAAAAGGACGCCAGGAAATTTTCTCTCTCTTCTCTCTGCAACAGAAGCAAAAATGGCGGAGGGAGGAATGAAGGAGGAGTTCTATATTTATAAGGGAAGAAGAGGCATTAAATGCCCAGCGCGTGGCACGGCGATTCATACTGAACCGTCGCAGAAATCAAAAGTGCGTGGACGCGTCGTCAAATCACGTTCCGCCACGCGTCTCCCTCATCATGACACTTAATGACCCTGAAATCGAATCGACGCGACTCTCGAAGTCCAATCAGCCGAACCGGCCGAGCAGAGCCCGAAACCGGACCGGGTATGAACCCGATCTTTTCCCGGGCTCGTTGAAGACCGGACCGGGCAGGGATATCAAGACCGACCCGATATCCAGACCGAGCAGATCCAGGATGAATACGCTCCCAATCAAAATTATAACAAGACCGACCAGAGTAGCGGGAAGCTCGAGGGCCGACCCCATATTCGACCCACCAGAACAGCGGGAAGCTCAAGGACCGACCCCATTGTCGGCCACAACAGATAAGTATTGCCAGAGGCACGAGGAACAGGCAGACAGGACGATTAGTGCGTTCTGTCCTCCCTCTTCCCAATGCAGTCCCTGAAGCCACCACGTGTTTGAAGCAAATTCCCCCGCTGACAAGTGTCTAAACACACTCCCAGGCAACCTCCAGCTGTCACCAGCTAATTAGTTCAGACCTTCTATATATAGAAGGAAAATACAAAAAGAAATGACTATTGGGAAAATTCGTGAAAAAAACTGATAGAGAGAGATAAAGTGAGATAGAGAAAAGGAGAGAAAAAGAGAAAAGATAAGACTTGTAATTAGCAAGCACAAACAATATAGACCAGCCCAATATATATCTAGCCCGGTTCTATTCCATATCAAGGTCATTAAAATTTAGTGATCCAATACTTTTCGTCTTGTTTATTATTTTCTACGTAGTTTCGATCCATTCGTCCAGATCAGCACACGTGACGTTGACCAAATCAGACGTCAACACCGCTTACCATTGCCGGCGTAGCCCCGACATCTCCAACCAAACTCTGAAACACAGTATACGCTCTAGGTATTTATCAAATCACAAAAGAAGGTTCAATGCTATTAGGAGAGTGGACGAGAAGGTGGTAGGGGTTTCTTCGGGCAGGTCTAGTGGACCTAGGGAGACTTGGTGGTGGAATGAGGAGGTCCAAAACAAGGTTAAGGCAAAACAAGCGCTATTTAAGGAGCTTTTGTCGGTTAGTGATGGGGAGGAGAGAATCTTAAAGATTGTAGCGTACAATGTGGCGAAAAGAGAGGCTAAGAAGGCAGTGGCTAAGGCTAAATGTGAGGCTTACGAGGAGATGTACAAGAGCCTAGACACCAAAGAAGGAGCGAATGCTATTTTTAAACTAGCGAAAGCTAGGGAAAGAGGGCGGCGCGACCTCGGTCCCGTTAAGTTTATTAAGGATGATCTGGGTCAAGTGTTAGTGAACGATGTGGCTATTAAGGAGCGGTGGAATAGGTATTTTTTCGAACTTTTCAATGAGGCTAGAGTTAGTGACTCGGTGGTGCAAGGAGTTAGTCTATCTTCTGCTCGTTCGTTTAGTTCCTGTGAGAGCATCAGCAAGGAGGAAGTAAAGGCTGTAGGCCCGGATCAGATCCCTATTGAGGTGTGGCTTTGTCTGGGGGAAGTCGGAGTTCAGTGGCTAGCAGAGCTGATCAACATCCTCCTCAAAGGCTCTAAGATGCCGACAGAGTGGAGGCATAGTATTGTCGTGCCTTTTTTCAAGAACAAAGGCGATGCTCGGAGTTGTAGTAACTATAGGGGTATTAAACTCCTCAGTCATACTATGAAACTTTGGGAAAGAGTGGTGGAATGCAGGGTTAGAAGAGAAGTGGAGATCTCAGAGAACCAATTTGGCTTCATGCCGGGGAGGTCCACGACTGAGGCCATTCATCTCGTCAGACGCCTTATGGAGAAGTTTAGAGAGCGGCGTAAGGACCTCCATATGGTGTTCATAGATCTAGAGAAGGCTTATGATAGCATCCCGCGAGATGTTATTTGGAGGAGCCTAGTAGAGAGGAGGGTGTCGTTGCCATTCGTTAGGGCGATCCAAGACATGTACTCCCAAGCTAGGACGCGCGTTAGGACCCCAGTTGGTGACACCCAGTATTTTCCGGTTGAGATAGGGCTACACCAGGGGTCGGCGCTAAGTCCTCTTCTCTTCGCTCTAATCCTTGACGTCATTTTGCGAGGGATTCAAGATGACATCCCGTGGTGCATGCTTTTTGCTGACGACATTGTGTTAGTGGCGGAGTCGAGGAGGGAGGTGAACTCGAAGTTGGAGCTTTGGAGGGCTAAGTTAGAATCCCAGGGCTTGCGTGTGAGCCAGTCTAAGACCGAGTATCTCTGGTGTAACTTTAGTGGTGAGGCCAATGAGGAAGATGTTGAGGTAATGATTGCGGATCAGGTCGTACCCCGTACGGATAAGTTCAAGTATTTGGGTTCGATCATTTAGAAGGAATGTGAGTGTGAAGATGATGTCACTTATCGTATCAAGGCGGGGTGGCTAAGGTGGAGAGCAGCGACAGGGGTCCTGTGCTACAAGAAAGTCCCTCTAAAGTTGAAGGGTAAATTCTATAGAGCGACAATCCGACCTGCAATGTTGTATGGCTCCGAATGTTGGGCGATGAAGAAGTCGCTTGAGAGCAAGTTGGAAGTGGCTGAAATGAGAATGTTACGTTGGTCGTGTGGTCGCACAATGTTAGATAGAATTGCGAACGGGGTTTTCAGGAACGCGCTGGAAGTGGCGCCCATTTCAGCGATTAGGGAAGGGAGATTGAGATGGTTTGGCCACGTCCGCAGGAGGCAAGCATCTGCTCCGGTGAGGAGGGTCGAGAGTTTAATGGTTGTCGGGGAGAGGAGGAGGCGAGGCCAGGAGGGACGTGGAAGGAGCAAGCGAGATTAGATTTGAAGGCCTTAAACCTTTCGAGACCATGGCTGTTGATAGGTGCGCTTGGAGCGCGGATCGAGTTTTGGATTCTTTTGTAGGGGCAGTCTTTGTAGTTGAGAGCCTCGGGGTTGGATTGTCTCGGTTAGCTTTGACCTAGAGTATTGCATTTTACTTTTATTGTATATTTTATCCTATTGTCTTTGCGTGTGGTGTATTTTTGACACGGAGGTGTGCGTGACCAACCTCTCTTTTGTTAGAGCGGCGTTCATCCGGGAGTGAAGTAGCCAAATTCCGCTTAGGTAAGTCCCATGTGGATCAAGTCGTGGGCTCGGTATGGTCTCGAGTTTTCGAATCATATGTTTTCCTTTGTATTTATCACACAAGTCTGCTTTGTCTTCATTTGAAGTCTTGCAGCCTCCTCTACCATAATAAGTAGAGGGCGTAGTGCAGTATATCTTCCTCCTCAGGCCAATACTACGACGGGATATCTTTGGGTATGTTTGGTTTGGTTTGGTTTACAAAAGAATTCCTCATTCTCTATAGCAAGGTAAAATATCAAACTTTAGCTTCTAAGTAATATTTCACCGTCACTTTCTTGAAATCTGCCCTTTTGAATTTCATGTCAAATTTCTTTCTTCCACCAAACCCACATCGGACCGCCGTAAATACTCGCTTGAAATATGTAAGCCACAGTCACCTGAATCCGAGTCGGACATTCGTAGCTAGAAACCCAAACACCATTGGCTGCCGTCTATCTAAATCAGTCAAAAATTTGGAATTTCAATTTAAACCCAGGCTTAGTTACCTGAGACACCTTCAGCTAGGAATCACCGTCTCACCGCCGCTAGACCACTGATGCGCCTCCGTCGCCTTGATTTTTGTCCGTCAGCAGTAGCCAGTAAGTGAGTGGTGGCGTGTCACCTTGTGAGTCATCAATAGGAAGGAGGGTGAAATGATACGTCAGCTTTCCTTTTCTTCTTGATTTGAGATTCGAAGAGAGAGAGTAGAGATGCCGTGAGTCACAGAGAAACGGCAGGGGAGAGTGCAGGGGGTGGAGCGGAGGAAGAGGCGAGAAGATGAGAAATGGATATATTCCGGAGAATGGCCAGTTTGGTCCAAAATTATGGCAGGACTGAGACGTTGAGTCCCGCGTTTATTTCACATGTGATTTTTAATCCACAACTTTCAAAAATTGGCAAAGATGGTCCGAAATTTTAATTTTGTGGACTAAATCTGCTTAGTTGGCAGATTTTTGCTTAGGTGACCAAAATTCAGATTTTGTTAAGTTATTTATTTTTATTTAAAAAATTCTGCAAAATTAAAAAAAAAATAATACTAAAAAATATTAAAATCGGTAAGTTTATTTTTAATTCTGGAATATTAATATTGAAAAATAAATAACTCTTCTTTAAATCATAGAACCAATTTTGCTCTGTCCAGTTTTATGAAACAGTACTTTAAATGCCGTTCGTGAAATTAATTTATTTTAATTTTGCGTCATCCTTCTTCAATTTATTTCGAACATAAATTTCAATATCTGCATAATAAATCTAAATTCATTTTACTTTATGTGGAACAAGGATTTTGAAGAATGAAATTATTTATTAGAGTGCATTTATCAAGTTAAGGTTTTGTATATTTAAGATGCGGAAATGTATTATGCTCAAGTTCATAGTTTATCAACATCTTTGATAATAAAAATATTTTGATGTTTTTAAAGAAATGCAAAATCTAATTAGTCTGGAAAAAAAAATTCTTACAAAATATGTTAAAATAAATATGTAAATTTATAATTAATTCAATATAATTATTTACCTGGAATCAATTTTTTAATATCAAATCATAAAATTGACAAGTTTTATATCACCATTCATAAGAGTATAAGTTTTTAGTACCCTTTTGATTAAAAATACTAAAATGTCCTAAAAGTTGTAAAATTGATTTTCTCTTTTTTTTTTTTGTATTTTATTTAATTTAAACTATTTTTTCCTTTTTTCTTTTACATTTTCCTCAGCTGCTCAAAGCCGATCGATATTAATGTCTAATAACCAAAATTTAACTACAACCTATACATCAAAACTATACAACCATTTTTTACAAAGGGTCTCTCAAAAATCTTATAAAAATCACAAGATTATTCGAAAAGAAAAGTTGACGTTCAAATAGGACTTCATTTGTCGTGCTTCTAGGTTCATAAAGAAGGTATGCATCAATATTTTACCGCTGAATTTTTTATTTCGACAAGTTCTTCCGGACACGATGGCAAGCCACCGTGTGCAACGGTCGTGTCCAACGGCCTTGACATCGTGCGCACAACTAACGTGTCCACGGTCGTTTAACACGATCGTCTACAATCGTGTGCAGCGATCGTGTTCATGGCCAGAAACTTGCACACGATCGCTGCACACGGTGGCATACGACCGTTTGCATCGATCGTGTCCAAGGCAGGCCGTTTTAGAATATTGTTCGATCAATTTTCTGAATAGTTACTCATCTTTTTGTAATCAGATGTCGTGGCAGAGTATTTTGATACATCACGGTGGTCATTGGGAGCGATCGACATATGTAGATGGGGACTCCTTTTTTGTGTGCATCGACACGAGCAAAGTTAGTCGTGCAAACCTCGTGGGGGTTATCAGAGAAGGTTTGAGTGGTCCAAATGAGTCCGATTACAAATTATGGTACTTGATACACATGACCAAGGGAAACAAAGTAAAAATCCTATTACGGGGCGATACCGAGATACTTCGATTACTAGTAAAATACAAAGAGGATCCTAAGGTCTATGTTGAGAACGGCAGCTCCTCCACTCCCGGGGTTAATATAGAATGTAGCAGCTCGTGTGTAGAGCCCGGCAACATAAATTATGACATGCCTTCCAAAGATTATCAATACGAGGAAGATGAGGAAGAGGAGGAAGATGAGGAGGTGCATACATCCGAAGATGAAGATTGTTGTAAAGACTTGCTTGAGTCACTATTTGCGGAGTTTCTTGCTTGGGTTCGCCAACCTGCCCAAATGGATAGGATTATGAGTCGTCGAAACTTCTCATCCGACCATCAATCTGCGAGCGAGCATGAGCATCAACGTTCAATGCGTAATTGGATCATTCCATTTTTGGACCCCGGTAGTGCCGGGACTTTGGGTTGGGTCGAGCAGCCTCCACCTGTCACTGGTCAGCTAGAGGTGGGGTCCACATTTCGGTCGAAGACAGACTTGAGGATAGCTGTAGGAATGTATCATTTGGAAAACATGTTATAGTGTGTCACTTATCGTTCCGCCGATAAACGTATAGTGTTTGTCTGTAAAAGTGGAGAAACAATTGTCTGTTTAGGTTGTGTGCTATTGAGGGTGCAACCATTTGGAGAATTACTATGTTGACCTTGGAGCACAGCTGTCACCCTGACTTGAACCGTGCTGCCGCACGGTCGGTCACTTTTGAGGTTGCCGCCCATTATTTTGCTAAAAGATTGACCGGTGAGGGGGTCACTTTGAGGCCAAATGAGATGCTTGCAGAGATGCGTAGGGAGTACGGCATTGACATGCTATACATTTTTGCTCTCCGGACGAGGATTATAGCGATAGAGAATACATGTGGCGGCTTTGATGAGTCGTATCAGAGACTCCCATCTTATCTGTATTTGTTGAAACAGTGTAATCCAGGGATAATTTAGGATTTGCAGACGACACGTGAGGGAGTGCTTTGCCACATGTTCGTTGCACTCGGATAGAGTATTATGGCATTTGATAAGTACCTTCGACCGGTGATTATAGTTGATGGGACCCACCTGAAGGAAAGGAATAAATGAACTCTATTTGCGGCCGTCACATTTTACGAGAAAGCGCAAGTATTTCCTCTTGCAGTTGGTCTCGGTCCGATAAGGAACGACGAGTCATGGACTTATTTTCTGTATAACCTGCGCGGATGCTACAATCTGATGGAAGATTTACTGATTGTGAGTGACCAACATAAGAGCATTTCAGAATGTTGTTCGAGCCGTCTATCCGAATGCATTCCACGCTTGTGCTATCACCATCTTGCAAAAAATCTGACCTCCTATGGTACTCATGCTATTGGACTCTTTATAACTGCTGTCTACACGCATCGTGAAGAAGTTTTTGAAAACTACTTTTCGAAACTACATATTGAAAGCCCTAATGGGGCTCAGAGGCGCCTTTCTGAAATTGGGCCAGAGAGGTGTGCTAGGTCGAAGTGTCCGGTACGACGCTATAACTTCTTGACATCCAATGCTGTTGAATGCTTTAATAATCGTATGTTGTGGGCGAGGCGTTTACCTGTTTGCTCGTTACTTGAGATATTTTGCCTAATTTTAGAGAATTGGTTTGATGAGAAGCGGAGAGAAGCTGCATCAAGAGACCATGAGTTGACAATGCACACTTTTGAAAAGCTCTCTAACTCTGTGCAAGCCTGTCTGACTCTTACTGTCCAAGCTACCCCTCACTTGTTTATAAAGTCGAAGAAAACAAAGTTTCTTATGAGGTCGACCTTCGAACCTGGACATGCTGTTGTCGGGAGTTTGATTTAAATCAGATTCCATGTCGTCATGCTGTTGCCGCTATAAGGTAATTGTTTAGCTCTAATGTACACATCATTCAATATATATATATATATATATATAATAAAATTATATTTTAAATCAAATTTAATGCAAAAAACTCACCTATTATATTCGCCAAAAATATAATTTTATTATATATATATAATAAAAAAAAAGAATTGATTGTTGTGAAGCATGAGGAAAAGTAAGATGAAGCGGATGGAGCACTCACGGGCTGCTGTGCAAAGCCACGCCGCAGAGGATCCAAATCCCTATTTTTTAATATATGTATTCGCCAATTACCGAGTGAACTTCACGGATGCATAGCCAGCTGCTAGTTTGCCCGTGTTTCAATGTTAAAAAATAACCAGCGCTAAAAAAGAAAAGGAAAAATAAACGCCTGAACCCGGGGGACTAATAATGATGATGATATATAGCCATCACAAACCAAGATAGAAAGGGAAAAAGAAACTGATTATTTAACTATTTTAAATAGTTAAGAGTTGATTTAAAAAAAAATTGTTGATCTAAATATAGATCTCATAATATTGTTTTAACTTTGATATTACACATTACAGATTAAAATGAAAATTTTGCCGAACAACAATTAGGCCTGTATTTTTATGACACTGAATGTTGGGCTGTAAAGCATGGTCATGTGCATAAGATGAATGTGGCGGAAATGCGTATGCTAAGATTGATGTGTGCCCATACGAGAAATGATCGACTTAGAAATGATGTGATTAGGAAAGAAGTACGAGCACCTCCTATAGAGGATAAGCTGTTGAAGAATCGATTAAGATGGTTCGGACATGTGAGACGGAGGCCGATTGATGCACCGGTGCGAAGGCTTGAAGAATGGGGAGTGCATAGGCCGGTGAGGGACAGAGGAAGACCTAAACAGACATGGATAAGAATGATTGAGAATGATATGAGGTTTCTTGGTATTAGAGAAGTTATGGCGTTGGATAGGACGACGTGGAGGGAGAGAATTCGGGTGGTTGATTATGTTTGAGGTTTTTTTTTGGCATAATGATTGTTACTATTATTTTATTTATTTTTATTATTTACTTATTTTTGCATATTTATTATTACTTTTTTTACGTACTAAACTTTTCAACTATCACTTATGTCTTTTCATAAGACTGTTTTATTGGAGACGACTTGATGTTTTCAGAAATTGATATGTATTAGCCGACCCTAAATATTTTGGGAGCAAGGCTCTGATTTTGTTGTGGTTGTATATCTTGTTTCAAGTTTGTACAAAAAAAAAAAGAGTTGATAAAAAAATACAAGAAAAAAGTGTTTGCACTAGGGTTCGACTCATGCGAAAGATTGACCAAGGATCGACATTTTTTTTTTTTTGAATAGAAGGATCGACCTTTTTTTTTCATCTGAATATCCTCTTTTACTTTCGACTTTCATATTCGTTAAGTAATTTATACTACCTCCGTTCTCTTATAACTGCAACATATGGACTTTCACGCTTGCCAATGCACAATTTAGATTAATAATATCTTCAATTCTTTATTTTTAAAAATTATAAGAAATTGATATTTGAAAAATATATTTCGAGATGAATCTAATAAGATCTCACATGACTACACTTTTTCATATGTATACACAAAATATGATTAAAAGATAGTATGTGAACAGTATAAAAGTCAAACATGTTGCAATGATAAGAGAACGGAGGAAGTATCACATTATGTGAAAGTTTGACATAATCAGAATGTCCTTAGTTATGTAGGATAGCAAATGGAGCAATCATGTCGAGCCTCCAGGCACCACCGTTCTATTTATTCTTCTTATTATTTTATTTAATTTTAATTATAGAATAAATTGATAGATAAAACTGATAATTGATAAATTTCCTCCTCAATTATCAACAGATGTGCCTTGTATTTGATAAATTGATAATGTGGTTGCATTAATAAAAAAAATATACATTAATCAATATGATCTCTTAAAATGAGACGGAAGGATATTAGTTTGATTCACTAGTTTTCTAGTTTTTTTTTTTTTTCGAATGGCGAAATTTTATTAAAAGCTAGCAAGAAGTTAGACAAAAACAGGAATTGTTTTTTTACTTTTTCTATCAAAAAGTAGTCATTTTAATAAGTTTAGATATGTCACTTTTTAAAATCGATTTAAAAAATTATTTTTTTTACTTTTTAATCTCCACCACTAATTTATCATCATTACTTATACCAATTATTACTTAAAAAATACCGAATATACACCAACCGCCAAGCTTTGGTTGGAACAGAGTCTGTTCAACAGAGAGAGTAATAACGTAAAATTTTTATCTTTAACTTGTAGTTATTTCACTAATTGTGTAACATTTTTACTTCGACTATAGTATTTAATGATTTGATTATTTTTTATTCTTATATTTGACGCTAGAGCCCGATAAAAATTTAATTTGCCTAGGTGATTAGCCCAAAATAAGGTAAATTTTTAAAAAATAATTAAAAGAAAAAAGCCAAATTTATCGATGTCCTGCATTATAGGAGGAAGAATGATAGGAACACACCCCGAACCACACCCCATACACACTCCGTGCTTTATATGGGTTGTACCGTATACTTTACGGGTAAAATAGTTATAATAATATTATAATAAAATTAATAGTAAAATACGCGGCGTAACCCCCATAAAATACGAGTGTGTTTGGGGGTGATTCGGGGCGTGTTCCTGTCATTTCTCTTACAGGAGACATCACAAAACTTGCAACTCTCAATACTTGATTATTCATGCAACAGTACATTTGCATCACCAAAGATAAAAGAGAGGGAACGAACTGCCTCGGCGCAGTTGGCCACCTGACCTCCATTGAAGGTTAGGGGTTCAATTCCTAGTGACAACACTTTGGAATTGAATTTCTAAAGGCCCAATGATCCCTTAGTCTTTGACTAAGGGTTAGTACCTAGCCCTCCGAAGTATGCTGGTGGAACAATTAAATATTGAGGGCTTCAAGCGGCAGTGTGGGAGGCAAGATCTCGGCGGGACCATGCGATTGGATTTGAGGTGGTCCAGCATGGAGCAATCACTTGGGGGACGACTCATTGTGCGCGGTAATTGAGGATATTTAAGAACTTGAGAGCCAAATATTTAACTAGTAGCAGTACTGTGGGGCCAGGACTGTTACCCGAGAACTAATCAGGTGTAAACTTGGAACCTCAGTATAAAAAAAAATATAAAAGAGGGGGAGTGGGATTGAGAAAAAGGATCAAACAAGATCACTGTCTACCAAAGTTTCAATACAAGTCTATTGGCCACCACGACGAGTGTAAAGTCATGTGTAGAGTGGAGGTCAGAAGTTCGAAAGTCCGGCCTTTATCCAAACTCTTCACCTGAAGGTATGAGTGCTTAGTGGTGGAGTCTTGATAGGGGGTGATATTAAATTTTTTGGGGCAATATTTTTTTAATTATAAAATACAATAACAAAATTGTTGAGTATTGGTCCGAATCGGGTGGCAAAATTATTACAATAATTATAACAAATATAACTATTACACAAATTTACTCGGGATAGGGATTAGGGATTACACAACTTCTATTTAAATGAATCAAACAAAAATACTGAAAAATTTAAGAACACAGGGTGAAGAAAAATGCAAACCAAACGGCCGTAGCCGATCGGAAAGTGATGTCACTGTCGAAAAACAGCCCGGCTCAGTCCTCCGTCTCCGTAGCCATGTCCAGGACTCAAATGACCCGCGGCCAGCACCAGAAAACGAAACCCACCACCGGACCGGAAGCAACCACCGGAGGAATCGAAGCACTCAACAAGATTCAACCGAAACGAACCCCAAAAAACTCAGATCCCGAATTCTCACAAGCCTCACCCACAAAACACTCAATTATTTCACAGAGAAAAATCGAGGTAATCAGAAAAGGAATCACTTGCTCTCTCTTCGTTTTTGTTGTGCTTTCATCTCACATAGAAATGAAATTTATAGGAGAATCGGAACAACAAACGAAGAGAGAAAATCGGAAAAGATTTAGTTTCCATTTCGGAAGAACAGGGTCAACCGAGGAGAAGAGGAAAGAAAATCGGGAGAGATAAGGGAGGGTGGAGGCTGACGGCGAGAAAAGAGAAAATGAGGGGTAGGGTTGCTGGGGTAAGGGTTTTATATTAGGGCAAATATAAAACCAACGGCCGAGATTAAAAGATGCCAAATAAATGGTCAGGATTAATCTCATGATAATGGGCTGCTTCCAAAAGGTTCCGGGCCGGGTCCGTTTTGAGGTGGGCTGCAGGAGATTTAAATTGGGCCCTCATAATTTTAATCATTTGGGCCAAATAAACCCAACAATTCTCCACCTGGGCCAAATGAGTCATCGGGGTACATAAGGGAGACAGAGGTCATCATCGCCGTAGGACATCACCTGCACACAAAACACAAAGTAAGTACACGTAATCACAAAGAAAGGTAGCAATCACTAAGACAGCAGGGCTATCACAAAGATAGCAAAATAATTCACTAAGAATGCAAAGCCATCACAAAGAAGGCAAAGACTAAGAGTTAGTCTTGAGTTCCCAAGTTCAGCAGGTCGGTGCAGGACACGAATTTCTCCAAAGGCAAGCATTTGGTGCCCATATCTGCAGGATTGAATTTTGAAGGAATTTTTCCAAGCTCAAGTTCACCTTTTTCAACAATATCACGAATAAAATGAAATTTAACATCAATATGTTTAGTGCGGTCATGAAAGACAGGATTTTTGCATAGCTGAATTCCAGATTGACTATCCGAAAATACCACGACTTTTTCTTTCAGAAAACCGATTTCTGATAAAAGACCCTTTAGCCATATGGCTTCTTTAAATGCCTCAGTTGTAGCAACATATTGATTCATTGTAGATAAAGCAACAACATTCTGTAACTGAGATTTCCAACTAATGCAAGAGCCACAAAGGGTAAACACATAAGAGGTCGTGGATTTTCGATTGTCACGATCATTAGCAAAGTTAGAATCTACATATCCAACAAGTTTAACACCATCACCAGATTTAGAAAACTTAATACCAACATCCACAGAGGATTTCAGATAACGGAGAAGCCACTTCAAGGCTTCCCAATGTGGCATACCAGGATTAGACATGTATCTACTCAAGCAACTAACAGAATAGGCTATATCGGGTCTGGTACTAACCATGAGATACATGACTGATCCTAGCGTAGGGAACTTTTTCCATTGATTTTTCTTCTTCACTAGTTTTCGGAGATTGATCTTTGCATAATAGAAAATGAGCAGCAAGAGGCTGAGCGGAGTTTTACGGTGATCATAGAAAATTTTTCAAGTATTTTCTCAATGTAGGAAGACTGATTTAGAAACAAAGAACAATTTTTCCTATCTCTAACAATGTTCATGCCTAAAATTTTCTGGGCATCTCCAAGGTATTTCATGTCAAATTGCTCACTAAGACACGATCTAACATGATCAATCAATTTCATGCACGGACTCACAAGTAACATGTCATCCACATAGATAAGCAAGAAGATAGGAACATTGGAGTTTTCTTTAAAATAGAGGCAAGGGTCATACGAACTACGTTTGAATTTCAAAGAAAGCATGTAAGAGTCAAATTTCTTGTTCCATTGCCTTGGAGACTGTTTCAAGCCATAAAGAGCCTTTTTAAGAAGGCAAACGTGATCAGGTTTCTTAGAGTCGACAAAACCTTCTGTCTGCCTCATATAAATTTTCTCATTTAATTCACCATGAAGAAAGGCTGTTTTGACATCCATTTGTTTTAATTCCCAATTAAAGTGAGCAACTAAAGCAAGCATGATCCGCACGGTGGTGAATTTCACAACAGGAGCAAATATTTCAGTATAATCAATTCCTTCCTTTTGAGTGAAACCTTTAGCAACCAACCTAGCTTTAAATCTGATATTCTCTACTTCATTCTTAACCTTAAATAACCACTTACAGTCCACAAGAGAACAACGATCAGGTTTTGGAACAAGAGTCCAGGTTTGGTTAACATGCAGGGAATTCATTTCATCATTCATAGCATTTAACCAATCAGAAGCATTTTCAGATTTTAAAGCATCTTTGTAGCTTTTAGGTTCATTATTATCTAATGATTCAAACACATTGCAAGCATGAGACATCATATGAAAATCATCAAAGTGATGAGGCCTCCTAACATTCTCTCTTCTGGGCCTATCTCTAGTTAATTGATAGTTGGTCAGATCAGCACTTTCATCAACATTCTCAATTATTTCATCACTAGAATTTTCGGAATGATTTTTATTTTCAGCATGCAAAGTTTCATCATTTTCAGGCTCCACCTCACTTAAGGTAGGGTAGTTAGAAACAAATTTTGGATTAGGCATGTGCAAGGGTGCGGGTGCAGGATGTTCAAGATAAGGAAATTCATCTTCATTAAATATAACATCCCTACTAATTAGCACCTTAAACCCTAGTTCGCCCTTAAGCCATAACCTAAATCCTTTAACTCCCTCCGGGTAGCCTAAGAACACACATCTTATCGATCTAGGTTCTAGTTTATCATGTTTATGATGAACATATGCAGCACACCCAAATACACGAAGATTTGAGAAATCAATATTACTACCAGTCCACACAGATTCTGGATAGTTTTCATTCAAAGGGACAGATGGAGATCTGTTTATAATATAGGCAGTTGTAGATAAAGCCTCACCCCAAAAACATTTTGACAATCCAGAGCTGACGAGCATAGACCTTACCCTATCAAGGAGGGTTCGGTTCATGCGCTCAGCGATTCCGTTTTGTTGGGGGGTGTAGGGTGCTGTCCTATGCCTTTGAATACCACTTTCCGCACACAAAGTATCAAACAAATTATTGCAAAATTCCAGACCGTTGTCAGTTCTCAAAATTTTAATTTTCTTACCGGTCTGATTTTCAATTAAAATTTTCCACATTTTGAATGTGTCAAACACATCAGATTTGTTCTTAAGGAGAAACATAAAGACTTTCCTGGAATAATCATCAATCACAGACAAAAAATATCGGTTTCCGCCATGTGTCGGAACACTGGCAGGCCCCCACACATCAACATGTAGACACTCAAACACATTTGAACTCTTAGGGGGGTTTGGGGAAGGTGAATGAGGAAAGTTCGCACGATGTTGCTTACCATACACACAGTTATCACAAAATGGCAAGTCAGATATTTTATCATTCCCAAAACAACTATTTTTGTGCAGTATTTCAAGACCTTTACCGCTAATGTGACCCAACCGTTTATGCCAGATTTCAGTTTTATCTCCATGGACTGCATTAACGGAAAAGTTACTTACAGTGGAACAAATATATAAGTTCAGTTTACGAATGGCGACAAAAAAGGTTTTGGGACCTCTCATAACTTTCATTGCACCCTTACCCCATGTACCTTCAAAACCATCATCTTCAAGACATGCACACGACATTAAATTATGAGCTAAGTGAGGAACATGCCTAATATTTTCCAAAGTTATCGAATTTCCAGATTCGAATTTAAGGCACACAGTTCCTATTCCAGCAACATCTCGTTTTACATGATCAGACATAGACACATATCGATTTTTCAAATCACGATAGCTAGAAAAAAGTTGTTTGTGAGGAGTCATGTGAAATGTGCATCCAGAATCAACCAGCCAATCATTTTCACCAAGGTCAGCTAACACAGAGTTCACAGAAGCATGCATAGCATCAGAAATCATAAACACATCACCTAGATTTTCGCCGACAGCTAAGTTAGCCTGTTCAGATTGCTGGTTCTTCTTAGGTTTAGTGCAGTCTTGAATGTAGTGACCGTATTCACCACAATTGTAACATTTACGATTAGTAGGTCTAGGTTTAAACCGAAATTTTTCATTGCCCTTTTTCTTGTTGGCTTGGTTATTTTGACTGTTGGAAGACTTTTTATTTTGAAAACGTTTTTGTGGTCTTCCTTTTACAAAATTAACCTCGCCAAGATTTCTAAGGGCGGGACCTTTATTGTTTTTCAAATCTAACTCTTTGCTTTTCAAGCCGTTTACAACAATATCCAAGGTCACTTGATCTCTACCATATTTAATGGCAGATTTCACATCACTATAAGAATCAGGAATAGCATTCAAAAGAACAATCGGAGTGTAATCATCGATGTTTTTATCTCCCGTTAACTTTATATCTTGAACCAGTTTTGTAAACACGTCTAAATTAGCATCGATGTCTTTATTTAGATCAAGCTTGTAGCGGAAAAAATTTTCAAGAAGAAACAGTTTATTGGGCAGCGAAGTTTCAGTATACATTTCTTCTAATTTTTCCCATAATTCTTTAGCCGAACCATGTTTACCTAATTTTCTTATCACAGAGTCAGAAAGGTTCAAGATAATCGCAGAATAAGCAAACTCATCAAGTTCAGCCTTTTTATCCGCCGTCACATTAGAAGCGAACGAATTATCAATAGCTTTGAAACATTTTTGTTGAATGAGTATGCTTTTCATTTTCTGTTGCCAAATGGCAAAATCACCTTTTCCATCAAATGGTGCCACAGAGAAGGCAGAGATCGTTCCCATTTTAATTTTCAAAATGAACAAAGTTTTTGAAAATTTGTGAAAAACACAAACAAGGAGGAAACGGTTAATTTTATCAAAACTCAGAAACACAAAGTAATCAATAAAATCACACAGATAAATAAAATTAAACGAATCTGAAAAATTCAATACCAGGCCCCTACAAGATCCGAGGACACTTAAGCGGTCCAGGCAGGAGGGTTTAAATGCCCGATTATGAAAAATTCCAGATTCAAAATAAACACGAAGTAATATCGCATTAATAAACACAAAGAATATTACCAACAATGCGTCAACTAACATACGCAGCGGAAGCAATAACAACAGGGCCGAGACAGTCAACCCAAAATATTATCACGAAGAACAGTGGGCCGAGAGCAACAGAAGGGCAGCAAGACCCGAACAAATATCAGAAAGGAAAAATATCACCAAGAACAACGATCGGAAATAATATCACAAAGAACAACGAGCAAGGGAAAAACAGAAAATAAGGAGAGGGTTAAGCCGATATACCTGAGCGATCCGGGTTGACCCGATTCAGACAGATCCGAACCAAAGCTCCGGTACCAATGTTGAGTATTGGTCCGAATCGGGTGGCAAAATTATTACAATAATTATAACAAATATAACTATTACACAAATCTACTCGGGATAGGGATTAGGGATTACACAATTTCTATTTAAATGAATCAAACAAAAATACTGAAAAATTTAAGAACAGAGGGTGAAGAAAAATGCAAACCAAACGGCCGTAGCCGATCGGAAAGTGATGTCACTGTCGAAAAATAGCCCGGCTCAGTCCTCCGTCTCCGTAGCCACGTCCAGGACTCAAATGACCCGCGGCCAGCACCAGAAAACGAAACCCACCACCGGACCGGAAGCAACCACCGGAGGAATCGAAGCACTCAGCAAGATTCAACCGAAACGAACCCCAGAAAACTCAGATCCCGAATTCTCACAAGCCTCACCCACAAAACACTCAATTATTCACAGAGAAAAATCGAGGTAATCAGAAAAGGAATCACTTGCTCTCTCTTCGTTTTTGTTGTGCTTTCATCTCACATAGAAATGATATTTATAGGAGAATCGGAACAACAAACGAAGAGAGGAAATCGGAAAAGATTTAGTTTCTATTTCGGAAGAACATGGTCAACCGAGGAGAAGAGGAAAGAAAATCGGGAGAGATAAGGGAGGGTGGAGGCTGACGGCGAGAAAAGAGAAAATGAGGGGTAGGGTTGCTGGGGTAAGGGTTTTATATTAAGGCAAATATAAAATCAATGGCCGAGATTAAAAGATGCCAAATAAATGGCCAGAATTAATCTCATGATAATGGGCTGCTTCCAAAAGGTTTCGGGCCGGGTCCGTTTTGAGGTGGGTTGCAGGAGATTTAAATTGGGCCCTCATAATTTTAATCATTTGGGCCAAATAAACCCAACAAAAATAAAACTGGTAGAAATTTTTTCTTGAGAGGGGACGACGGCGCCTACCTGCCACCCCTCTCCCTCCACCTCTGTGCGTGCTGGTGAAAATTGAGAAGAATTTTATATTGAATATCATTTGTCTGTGTTCGACTCGGAGAAGGATTATTGATTTGTGATCTTGGAAGGACCTGACTGTATGTCAGCAGAACCTGACAATACACTGATCAATTCGTGAACATCATGTAGTTTACCTTGATAACAATAACGAGGAGTTAGAGATGTCGCCCGCAAACATAGTTAGCTGTAAGTATAGAAATTAGTACTAATAGGTATTAATGAGTGCAGTTTTTTTGGTGGGGTCACATGTTGGTTTATCTTTGTAGAAAGGTGGACAGATACATCAAAATCCCAAGTTGTCAATTCTTGTGGTACTATATTGCTGAGAGCACATCCCATCACACAGATGAAAAGAATCCCCTCATGGGGGCCTCCATTATTGGCCCCCCAAATAATGTTGATACAATATGGAGTACTATACATAAATAGGACATTTAAGTTTCACAATGTTACTTTTATTTTTCATTTAAATCAAGCTTTTTTATTTGGGGGGGGGGGGGGGGGGGGGTGGTGGTGGTGGTGGTGTTGAAGTAGAAATTTGAGCAAGGATTATATTTGTACATAAACATAGTATTTTTTATACGTATCTACAGACAAGTGAACGATATTTTTTATACGTACAAGTGAATAGTAAATACAGTAAAACTTCGATAAACGAATAACCTCGTCAAATGAATAATTTTTTTCGGTCCCAACTCTTTGTTACATATTCAAATTTTCTCTCGATAAATGAATAATTTCACTAAATGAATTTTTTTCTCCAGTACCGACCATATTCATTTTATCAAGGTTTTACTGTACTCCCCCCGTCCCGCCTAAAGTTTTACATTTCTATCAAAAAGTAGTCCCTTTAATTAGTTTACATAAATCTCTTTTTACAATCAAATCAAATAATCATCTTTTACTTTTTAATCTCACCACACATTCATTATCAATATTTCTGAGTATTATGTTTAGTTACAAAAACTACTCGAGCTTTAGCCTAATTACCAAAAAAAATTAGAAATACTTCTTCAAATTTTTTTATATCATACAAAAGTATTGTACTCACAAGAGGAGGGTATTTGTAAAGCACATAGAAACCTCAAGTGATATTTGTAATTTTAAGAGACTGATTATTGTAATTAGATTAAAATTCGGGCATATTTTGTATTTATAGTTCTTAAAATTATTTATTATGTAGGATACTTTGATCAAAAATTGTTCGATCCAGCTTGTGACAAAGTTGGATTGCTAAAATAGTACAATGAGGCCTCGGACAACTTTTGAAAGTGGGACTCCGAATGCATGATTGTATGTTTGCAGGAGTAACAGAATTCTTTTTTCGTCTAAAGTTTAAAATAATATTTCAAAATCTCGACTTGAACTTTTTGTTCGAATACATTCAAGACAAATTTCGAGTAACCTCTTTGAGTTATTTGAATGTGTTTTGTATTATTCGATTAGGTTACTCAAATATATCTTATTTTATTCCAATGTGTTTCGGGTTACTCGAATGTATATATATATTATCAAAATATATTTTGTGTAAGGCTTTAAAAGCATCGAGTCGAACTGAATCTTGACTGATCAACTAGAGTTTGAGCTTTTTCTTTTTGAATCGAGCCGAGCTTGATAAGTTTATCGCTTTCGCATCGAATATAGTCGAGTCGAGCTTCTCGAGCTCTATAACTCGAGCTTTTATCGAGCAACTCGACTATTTTACAGCTTAGAGATGAATCTAGTCGAGTTATGACTTATTAAATTCGAGTTCAAACTTTTTCTTATCGAACCTAATCTAGGGCTAGGATGTATACCCGAAGAACCGACGTAACCAATTGAATCGAACCAAAATAAATAGTTCAGTTTTGATTCTTAGTAGAAGAATGTGTTGTTTTTAAAATTCTGAGCATTTTTTTTGTTCCATATGTTTAAAATGATAATATTTATCGACTTCGTCCTGCATAAAATTTTATACTTGGCTCTTGTTGATAGTAAGAAAACCGGGATATTAATTTTTAGTTCTTTTTTTTGGTAGAATAATTTTTAGTTCTTCATGTACAGAATTTGTAGGAGTCATAATTTCTCCATAACACTTTGTTAAAATTTGAAAATCCATAATCCAAACTTCGTACTATAATGTTAGTTTCCGATGAATGTTAGTTTCCGATGAATGTTAGTAAACTTTTTACATGAATCGCGTTGAATTGCTCTATCCGATACATTTCAAGCCGATTTTGGGTCCTACTAGTTTAAGTCGGAAACCTAATTTTGAGCTTTGAGATCCCGAATTAATAATGATTAAAGCCCTCTTTTGGGCATTGTAATTGTATTCATTTGGCACGAAGAACTCCCTCAATTTTTTTTTTTCCGGATTATGTTACATGTTCTCATCATGTTTTGGTGCTACCATTTGCAATATTCACATGATTATATTACAAGCACTCAATACCAAAATAACTATTGGATGTGAAAGGACCATCATGCGCTTTCATGAATATTTTTTTTTCCTCGAAGCAATTAATATTGCCAAATAAAGTTGTGGATGTTTATCACTTATTCGGTCTTTCTTTTTTTCTTTTTTTACTTTCAACCATTTACTATTTTACATGATTCATATATCAATTTTTTATCATACTATTTTCTATTAATATAAAAATTATGACGAGTTACGTAATTTAATATATTTTATAAAAATATTACAATATAAAATAATTACAAGAATCACGATTTAAATTGGTATCCAAATGCTATATACTTTCTATACGGCTATGCCCCATCAAAAACTTGACGGAATATGTAAACTTGGCGTATTTAAGGTAAGATGAATTTCACCCAGTACCTCATTTAGATTTTCTAATTATATATAGGTAATATTGATTCAACAATTACATTCAATATCACTATTTTTGGGGTTTAGTTTTTGGGCGGACATTGGGTTCCAATTTTTAGGCCCAGGAAAAACGGGTCGTTTTAGTCCGGTCCATTTGGGCTGGGCCCACCCATTTTCCAAGTCTAAATATAACTTAAATTAATTTAATTTACATCTAAGTCCGCAAAATTAACTTTTGACGAATTAAAACTTGGAAAAATTATTTTTACCCCACTCAAATATTAGGTTTAGAAACAGACTTATTTTTTGGTATCAAACGGTTGGCACATGCACTATACCTGAAAAAACTCTTCTTTCAGGGTAAATTACATAGATAGTCCTTGTTAGGGGTGAACTCGGTTCGGTTTGGCAGATTTAAATTTAAAACCGATACCGAACTGCTTTCTTATCGATTCAAAGATTTGAGACCGAAATAATTGATTTAAATCGGCTCGTGTGATCGGTTTCGGTGTCGGTTCGTAGCGGTTCGGTGTCAATGGTGATTAAATGGGCCACTTAAGTTGGCCACTGCACTCCAAATTGAACTACTTGGGCTAAATCGCATAATTGTAAGTTCAAATAGAAGGATTTAGACATAATTAATCCACCTCAAAGCTTGAATAAAAATAAAATATACTTCAATAACATGATAATAACTAAGGATTCAAAAAGTCCAATATCAGATCAAACAAAAGTCTTGAATTTCCTCCTCAGCACAAGTCCATCAATTCATAACAACCTGCACAAAGAAAAAACAAAGTCTGCAGAATAGTCATGCTTTTATCGGTTCGGTTCGGTTTTAAAGTCGGGATCCATATAAAATCAAACCGAACCGCATAATTCGGTTTTCAAAATTTTAAGAACCGTACCATACCAATATCTTATTGGTTCGGTTTTTCGGTTTTGTTTTTTTCGGTATTTTCGGTATTATCGGTTTTTGTCGGTTTTTCTGCTCACCCCTAGTCCTTGTGGTTTTATCAAAATTTTACATTTAGTCCCTAAGTTTTAGGAAATTTCACTGATTGTCTTTGGAGTTCTTAGATAAGCATACATTTGGTCCTTAACACTTTTTAAATGACAACAATACCCTTTAGTTTTTGCCCAAACACCCTTTAACCAAAACTTTTATAACTATCTACCAAATATCCAAACACCTCCCATTTTTAGCCTTATTGATAGGACGAAAATAGTGTGCTAAAATTATTGGTAAGTATAAGGTTTTAATGAATTTTATGTTGGCACACTTGGTTATTTTCTACCTATTTATATTTTGGATGCAATTTACTCCACTTGGCAATTTGTTGTTTAATTTAGGTGTTTGGTGGAGTTTTTAAGCTTAAAGAATAGTTGGGCCATCAAACGGACCATGCAAGGTGATTTGGGCTTTAATGAATAAATTGCCGCACACACTGAGTGACCCAGTGTCGGCCCTGACCCGAAAATCATCTTACTTGGGGCCCAAGAAACGACTCAAACCCGTCCCAATTGGTCCCATAAGGTGAAAATCAGTCCCCTAGGCTGGAGAAAGAATTTTAATTGACTTGGAAGGAAAGACTCCAAAAGAATAAAAACTCAAGAAGGATAACAAGGAAGGAGATCTATTTAAAGAAGGAAACTAAGAGATAAGAGAGTATTATAAAAGAAGGGGCTGAGATTATTAAATCATGATTATCATCAGGATCATCTTCACGCTGGAACACGAGGAGCATCATCTTCACGACTGGACATGAGAGGAAAAGGAAGGAGAACCGAGCCGAGCCACCGACGAGCGAGGAAGAAGACTACACCGTTTGAATTTCTTTCTTCTTATGTCTATTATTAATTTGATGTCTTCTCAAGCCAACATGTCCGGCTAATTCTCTATCTAGTTTTTAGTAAAGTTTGAAACCATATTTGGATTTTTCATGTTTTAATCCCGTAGCATATTCGTGACTTAATTCCTTTAAATTATCTTTGTGTTATTGAGTAGATTTATTTATGATATAATTTACTTTAATTGGTCTGATCAACTTAATTGAGGTTTTTATATCTATTGCTAGATTTAGTGTTATAATACGTAATCGTTATAATTATATATCACAAGTAGCAACAATTAATTTTATTCAGTTTGGTAACACAAAATCAGGATCCCTTGGGTCGAGCTTGTGAACTCAATATCCTGTCTATTTCCATCGTTTTGGTTTCTAATGCATCTAACGAACAAGACTTGAAAAGCTTGTTTTGAATCCTTCGTCTAGATAGGTTTAATTGAAGATCTTGTTTTGATTAAATAAACTTAAGAAACGATTGGAGTTAACGGAACTTGTTGTTGACTTCGGAGTATGAGTTCATTAGGAATTAAGGAAAGATAAAGTGCTGCATTAATTCATAAATTAAATTAGAACGAGGGACTACGGAACTACGAACTGGATATTAATCGCAATCGTTTTTCCTTACTAAAATTTTACTTCTTTTTATTTACCTACTTGTTATTTTAATTTGTTTACTTTAATTCAACCAAACCCCCCCTTTTTTTAGTCTATCTAGTATTATTATTTTTAGTAATATTATTTATTTGGTATTACTATTTTCATTTTTAAAAAATTATTCAACTCAACAAGTACAATTAATTCAACCATTTCTCGTGGGTTCGACCCTTACTTACCGATACTACTATTTAGTATAAGTGAGCCAAGGAATCTTTATAAATATCTAATTTTGACGCGTCTCGACAGCGCGGTCACTTATCTAATTTTTTTCTTTTTTTTAAAACACTAATAAAAATAAAATAAAAATACTAGTAGCTTAATATTATTGCTAATTAATACATGAACCTAAAAATATAAAACCCCTTTGAAGCGTAGTAATATAAACAATAAAATGATATAAGAAAATAAGATTCTCGTCTTGACGAATATCGTAAGTAACAATTACAAGTACTATAAAATTATTTATTGTGCATGTTAAAAATTGATGACACTGATTGTTTTTCTCATATATATATACCTTTTTTTATCTATACTAACGGTTTCATATGAACCAATACTTTAAAAAAATGATAAATAGAATGTCACAAAAATTTGAATTACGCATTGAAGAATCTTAATACATATTATATAACTTTTCATTCAATTAAAAATTGAGATACATATTTTAAGGGTATGAAATATGAATATTATACATATTTAGTTAAAAATTAAGATACATATTTTAAGGGTATGAAACTTAATAAATTAAAGGCTTTATCAAAAAATACAGAACCAACAGTGTAAAAATACTACTTCTTAAAAAGTTGATACTACTTATTTTAATTATATTACTACCTTTCAAAGCGTTTTTATACTTTTAGGTTCTCATATTTGCAATAATGTTAAGCTACTAGTATTTTTATTTTATTTTTCTTAGTATTTTAAAAAAAGAAAAAAATTAGATAAGGTTAAAGATGAGAGTTGTTTGGATATTTGGTAGATAGTTATAAAAGTTTTGGTTAAAATGTGTTTTGGCAAAAACTAGAGGGTATTGTTGTCATTTTAAAAGTGTTAAGGACCAAAGGTGTGTTTATCTAAGAACCACAAAGACTAATAGTATAATTTCTAAAACTTAGGGATTAAATGTGAAATTCCGGTAAAACCATCGGGACTATCCATGTGATTTACCCTTTCTTTTACTTTATTCAGATTTATTTTCTTAATAATCTTTTTTTCAAAAAAAAAAAAAAAGGTTATCGCACCAATTTTGCCAAAAATGGTGTCAAAGACATATAAAATTAAAAATGATAGCAACAGATGAAGACATGATGATAAAGCTGTTTGATAATTGATATAAAGAAAAGGCTACGGAGAAAACATCATGAAATCAACCTTTTCCTTTATTTTTCTTATTATGAGGTGATCCTAGTTTAACCGGACTAATTCTAGTCCCTCAAAGAATTCACTCGTGACCCATTGAGAGAAGTAAATCGTGAGTCGCTCGACCAATTCCAGGATTCCCAATGCCTTTTCTGTACACTTCTGCGCACAAAGAGAAGTCCTTAACTGATTAACAACGCCGATTTAAAGACAGCTTTATGGAGAATACCATGACGTCAAGACCTCCGGTTCCTAGCAAGGAAATATCCACACTGCCGCTGACGCGAGATTAAACATCGACAATGGCTGCCGAATGAAATTTCTAGAGGATCATGTTATAAAAACCTCCACTTTCACCTCCTTGGTGGGATATGATGTATGAACCCTTCATGAAATCAAACCTTTTTTCTTTTTTTTTTTTTTTTATATTTTCTTTTATTACTAGATGATCTCAGTTTAACCGGACTAATCCATTGTTCAGCATTTAATCAAACCTTTTTTTTTTATTATTTTTCTCATCAAAAAACCTATTTCTTGGAGATCAGATATTTTTTTAACTCTCTCATTGGCATGATAAAAGAAATGTTAAAATCGACTCCTCACCAATTGGTCCGTTTAAATCGAAAAAAGGTTCAATCCAAATCATCTTAGTCCATTTAAATTTAAGTTATTTTGCCCGAGCTATTGAGTCCGAAGCACGTTAGGACTAACTAGTAAGGCTCTGTTCTTTTGGACTTATTTTGATTTTTCGATTCGATTCGATTAGTCGAGTCCATTTAGTTCGATTCGATTGATTCGATTGGCCATTCGATTCGGTTCTAAGTTCTTCTTCTTCTTATTATTATTATTAATCCTAATTATTATTATTGTTATTATTACTAATAATATTACTATTATCGTTGTTGTTGTTAATTACTATTATTATTATTATTATTTAGCCTTAATATATATTTGATTCGATTCGATTCGATTAATTCATTCATTCGATTGGTTCGATTCAAATTCATTCAAATTAAAAGAATAGAAATAAGTTAATCAGATTAGTCTGCTACCCTGCTAGTATTTAATATAAATAGAATTTTAATATCTTTTAATTTTATGTTATCTCTTACAATAAATAAAATAGTTTTACTTATTTTTGTTCGGTATATAATGCTCGATTATTAGTTTTATTTCTAAAGTTATGTAGTCTATTTAATATAAAATGTACGCCTTTTCTCATTTTAATATATAATGTTTACCTTTATTATTATAGTATCCGTTTTAAAATATAAATTTACAATATTTAAATTTTAATTTTATTGATGTAATATACTTAAATTATATGTAACTATTTTATAATGTACACTTTAATTTTGAAATATTAGATTAAGGATTAAATATGTGTATATTTGAAATTTTAGACAGATATAATTTTTGAAAATTTTTAACTTATAAAACAATAGTTGCTCGTCTAGTCCGAAGTCTGCTAGAGTTAAATGTAAGCTTCGTATATTACCAATCTATTTAAATCTAATTTTTTTAAACGCGATTGTTCAGCACGAAATCGACGAAAGCATTTACTTGGGTGCGTTTATAATTTACAGTACTCTTATTTTCAAGATCCAGTTTTAGATTTTCTAATGGAGATTCTATGCTCTCGAAAAACATATGGGAGCATCATAAGCTATCGCACAGCCAAATGAACTGTACGTTAAACTTGCTGGTCTACACCAAACTTCATAAGAATATTGAGTTTGGAAGTAAGTTAATTAATATAGACTAGAGTGCGAGCATCAGTCGGCAAAAGGTTAATATACAGTTGAACTTCGATAAATTAATATCCTCGGAACCGGAAAAAATTATTAATTAATCGAATTATTAATTAATCGATATATATCATTTTTAATTTTTGTAACATACATTTAGAATTCTAATTTATATACTCTTTCTCTCTCTCTCTCTCTCTCTATATATATATATATATATGTATATTGTAATTTCATCTATAAATATCCTGATGCAATGGATGCTGAAAAGGTTATTGATTATCTTGGCGAAAATGAAGTAGTGGCAGAATTGTTGAATGATGAACAAATAATTAGTAGTGTTATGGGAAATGAGAAAGAAGATGAAGCAGAAGATGATAGTATTGAGCTGGAGTTGGTCTTATGTCCTTCAAGCAACAACATTGCGTAATTTCTTCTTGCAATATGAACATAGTACGCCAGAATTCCATAATGCGCTAAGATGGATTCAAGATGAATTTTTAAAATAAAAATGTGACTTCCGTGCAAATTTACTACGAAGTTACTGCACACACAGTATGTTGTAATGCATATTCATTTTTTTCTCACTACGCAGTGAATTCGTACTAAATGTATGCAGTGAATCCAAAAAAAAGAATACGCATACAACTTACACTACTAATTTTAGTACTTTAGCCGACGACCAAAAGTTGTCGGCTAAGGCCGAAAGTCGTCGGCTATACTACTGGGTCGTCGGCTAAAGTCCCGTTGGCCGACATCTGTCGGCTAAGGTTTATCGACGACATTCTAGGGGAACCGTCAGCTAAAACTAGGAATTCAGCCGACGGCTAAAGTAGTCGTCGGCTAAAGTATTAAGGGTTTAGCCGACGGCTGAAGTAGTCGTCAGCTAAGATGAATGGGTCCAGGTTGAATTTAATTTGGAGTTTAGCCGACGACAATTTAGGGGCTGTTTACCAAATTTGTCTGTCTGGGTAAATTATGTCTGTCTGGGTAAATTTGTCTGTCTGGGTAAATGTGTCTGTCTGGGTAAATTGATGTTGTTTACTTTTTCATCTGAATAAACTGTTTGAGTAACAGAAATGACCGATTTACCCCTGAATATGAATTATAAGCTGTTTTATAAATTGTTGTTTATTTTTAAGCAATATAAATGATATAATCCAAAAATCAAAACATAAATTCATAAAGTACTTAAAAATTCAATTTCAAACACAGAGAAATCAAGTTCAAACACAAAGTAGCCAAATTCAAACACAAAGTAGATAAATTTAAATATTATTGAAAAAACAAATTTGACTCATCTTATATATATATATATATATAAATATATATTATTTAAATTTAAACAAAATATTATACATAAATGATTCAATTTTGTATGTAAGTAATATATAAAATATTTAATAACTCTCGGTTGGATCCCCAAAAATTGATTTTACTTAGGGGGAGTAATAATTTTTTAAAGGGGAGATAATATTTTCAGGTGGATTTTATACCCTATTCGTGCAAATAGTTATATTTATCATTTTGGTATTTATCATTTTATTACACTTTTGATGAAAACAAAAAGGGGGAGAAAAGAGAAAAAATTGAAGAATGGGATTAACCCTGAAAGGGGGAGAAAAATCAAAATCGAAGAAAAGTCGAAAAGTTACAATTGAAAAGAAAAATGGAAGTTGAAAGGAGAAAAGGAGAAAAGAAGTCGAAAAGATGAAGTTGAAAAGAAAAATGAGGAGACGTCGAAAAGATGACGAAAATTTGAAAATTCAAAAAGAAAAAGAAAAGGAAAGAAGGAGTCGAAAAATAAATGGGAAAAGAAACTAACAAAACGGACAAAGTCGAAAACTTTGGTCTGTACACATATACATATATTTTTTTTGCAGGTAAATCCCATTAACGAAGTGTTGTTTTGTAATCATCAAAAAGGGGGAGATTGTTGGAACATTTTGTTCCATACATGCTATAATAATGTTTGGATGATTTAAGTTGATACACAACTCAAAACAACAAAGAGATGAAGCAAAGCATCGAAGGAAACGAAGTTGCAAAAAGCTGGAAAAATACAAGCTTAACGTACGTAAGAAGATTCTCATAGCGTACGTAAGAGGTGAAGATTAACGTACGTAATGGTAGTTGTTTAACGTACGTAATGTGATGTTCGAGAGTTCAAACCAGAAGAACATTGAACGTGTCAAAGTCAAAAAGTCGGCAACGGATATATGACGTCATCAATGACGTATCGTTAACGTACGTAATACCGGAGTTGATAATGTACGTAAGGAAAGAGACAGATGCTACTGGACTCAAACTGTGTGATGTTAACATACGTAACGTGTATATGTTAACGTACGTAAAAGAGCTAACGTACGTAACATGGAGGACTTAGCGTACGTAATGAAGGCACATGGAGCTAACGGCTAGTTTGATAAAGATGCCTATAAATACCATTCCTATGGTATTGTTTCACTATAAAAACTTCAAGCAAAACATACATTCATGAGAGATTTATATACTTACATTGTTGTTGTGATATTGAGCTTATATTGTTAGTTTGAGTGTTTATACATTCAACATATACACGAGAGGTAAAAGAAAAGATACAATTGGATTCGGTGTTATTAGGATCAAGGATCCAACATTATTAGAATCACAATCGCTATCTAGTGAGGTTTATCTAGTACCGATAGAAAGCTAGAGCGGTTGATTCCTTGTCCGATAGAAAAGAAAAACGGTTTAACTTGAACCGACTCAAAGACAAGTACGAGTGGTTTATCACGGACCAATAGAAGAGGTGATTGTAATGGTTATCCCTCGACCGATAGAAGAGAGGTGCAGAGGTTTTTATCTTCAACATATAGAAAAAGATACCTGTTGTTACCCAAAATATTATCCGGAGATAGTATTGCTGGAATGATCGAGTAACAAACAAATGCGAGAACACTTCCGTGAGAAAATAGATAACACAAGATTTGCCGGGGTTGTTAATCCCGGGCTTGAATGCTCTCGCGAGATGTTATTAATAAATATACTGTCGAGTACAAATATTAATGTTAGAATCTAATACAAGGAGTGTAAAGACTTCTAGTTATCTAGGCTTTAGAGCGCGTAGATTGCCGGAAGAACCAGATAGATGAATCTGTGAATTATTGCTTGGGATATATGATGAATGTGTATGAATATCACTATGAATATGTTAGTGGTTGCCAAAAGAGCCTTTTATTCTCTCTTTGGTGTGTATTTTGCACTTAATTCGTAGTAGAATTCGCCTCCTCTGGCCGTAGCAGTGAGTCCTCTATTTATAGGGGACAAGGTAGTTGGGATCCCTCAGGCGATCGCGGGCGATCGCCGTTTTCTATATTAAAATAAAACGGCCGATCGTCCCGTCACGTGGGCCTGTTCCCTTGAGGTCCGAGGTTGCAGTTGGAGGCCAGCTGGGTGAACCAATGGGAAGCCAGCACGTGTTGCGAGTCGCTGTCCGAGGAGGGCCCACTTCGTACCTTTCGGCGGCCTTGTCGGTAGGTGTGGTAGGTGACAGGCTGGGGTCAATGATCCTATCTGTCGGTATCCTTTGAAGATCCGCGGGTGGGCCACCGTCTAAGATTCGGTCTTCGACGACTTTGACGGATGCTGGATCCACACGTGGCATGAGACGATCGCCTCTGGTCCGTTCATTAAAGACGATCGCCAGATACCAAAAGACGATCGCTGGTTACCAAAAGACGATCGCCGCATTATGCCGAACTCTAGGCGTTTGTCCGGAGTATGCCTTTCATGGTTGGCTTTTCTGATCGTGATGCCGATCGCCTATCGAGGCGTATTAATCGCCGCACAACAATTGCCCCCCAGCTCGCCTCGATGTTGAAAACACGGGGTGAGGTGGCACTGTTGGCGATCGCCAATGTTTAAACGATCAGCCGACCTGAATTCAAATATGGACGACCTTCTTTCGCGTTGGGAGCAGCGGGAAAAGAAGGCGGGCTCTCCAGAAATGGCAGGGACACGCGTCGTGCCGCTGTTGGGGGAATCCGACGGTTTGTCAGATATGTCGGCTGGCCTGCCCTCGAAAAGACGCGAATGCGGGATTCGAGGGCCGCATTTATCGCGTCCCCACGTGACGGTTGCGAACCAGCCCCCTAGGTTTCTCCTATTTGCAATTAGGCCCTCGTCTACATCTATAAAAAGGGTAGGGCTTCTTCTCCTTCACTCTTTTACGCGTCCTTCGTATCCATAGCCGAATTTCTGCAGAAATTTCTGGAGCTTTTTTGTGCCGATCTTCCTTCTTTTTTCTAGGTAAGAAAAATTTAACCTTCTCCCTCTCTTTACTTTCTAAAATGTCGGGAGGATCAAAAGCCTTCGAGACCGGAAGTTCTTCCGCTACCGCCGCGTTGCCTGAACGGGAGGAGGTTCCCGTTAGAGTGGATATGGAGACGGCCGCTGAAGCTATTCGAGCGGGGATTGCACCCGCAGAACTCGAAAAACTTTTCAACGAGGCCGCGGTGGCGACGGCGGAGCAGGGGGGCTCGCCGGTGGAGGGAGACGAACTGAAGCGTTTGTCTTGGGAAAAAGATAGCGTCTCCGGCCCCGTCTATATGGCTTTTGCTAGACTTATGGAGGGGATTGCCGGGCCCTGTCCGGAGTTTGATTTCGAGGCTTACTCCGCCGCTCATCCCTATGTACATGTGAAGCGGACGGAGTTTCGGGCTGCTGACCCGTCTCAATGGACTCTTGGTCAGATTCGGAGTTCGGCGACCTGGAAGGACATGACCCGCTGGAGGGCCAAATATCATATCCCCTCTGATGTGTCATTGCACGTGCCCTCCGAGAACGAACGTGCCGACCAGCCTCCCGAGGGTATGGTCGCCATCAACGAAATGACCACTGCCGGATGCGGTTTCCCTTGCCGTTCGCCATTTCAGATCTGCGATCGCGGAATTTGGCGCCTTCGCTTGACGCGAACGCCCGTCGCAGATTATCAAAGACATTGACATTGTTTGGCGGTCACAGGTTGTTTCGCTTGCCTTCTGCGCTGGAGATGAATTATCTCTTTAAGCTGACCATGCAGAAGGGATCAATCGGCGGTTACCATATCCAAGGTCGCCAGGGTAGGGTGGTCATTGGGGTGCCGAGCAAGGCTCGGGGCGACCTGACAAAATGGTGCTGGGTTGGTGGTGCATGGAGGTCAGCATCGAGCAAATCGCCGGAGGAGGAGTTGGATATCCCCACCAATTTTCGGGAGAGGAATCCAAGTAAGGGTTTCCATTCTCCCTTTATTTGGATACTCCTTGGACTGATCTAATTTGTTTCCCTTTTTGCAGGATCCTTGTTCCTTCGATCGACGATCTCCCCTTTGATTTCTCGATCGTCTGGGAACGGATTCGCGCATTGCCGGATTCCTATAAAGACGTTCAATCAGTCGGCCACGAATCTCATCGGTTGGGAGCTCGACTGTTTCGCTTCCCTCGCCACCTGAAGGCCCCTGGTATGACTTTTCATCCGCTCTCTTCTGCGTGGCGATCGTCTCCAAGAGGTCGCCATGTCTAAATAAGTGTCTAACTTGTTTGAGTTTCTTCTTCGGCAGAGATTTATTTTCCCCGTCTCGCCGATCTACCGCAGGAGATTGCCATGTCTAATCCCGGTTTCATCGGTCGCCTTCACCTGGGAAAGAAAACGGGTCGCGTTGCCGCAACGTCGTCTCGCCCTGCCCCTGTGGTGAGGCCCGGCTGGTGCCGGCCGAGCCGAGGTCCAGAAGAGGAATAGCTCGGGCCGCAAGAGGCGGAGGTCGGAGGAGTCCCCGTCGATCTCTGAGGCGGATGTATCAATTCTCGAGCCTCCGGTCGCTGCGGCTCCTATCTCTGCCATCCCGATGATGGAGCGATCAGGCCCCAAGCCCACGGTCTCCGACCCCCGGTCATCTGGAAGCTCGGCGAAGAAAGTGGCGATCGCCGATGCGGAAACATCCCGGGGCAAGCCTTATTTTGGACGCGATCCCGAGCTGGTCAATAGGTAAGAAAGGGTCAAACTTTTCTGAGTTAGGCATTCTGAGCATGGCATGGGCTAACTCCTTGATTTTTTTGCGTTGCAGGGTTCGTCTTGCCGATCCGGACGTTGCTCCCATGGTGCTGGACTTTCTGTCGAGCAAGGCTCCGCAACAGTCTCTCGAAGTCCATGCTTACGTTCGCCAGGCTATTACCTCTTTGCCCAAGGCCTGGACGACCGATCTTGATGCGATCGCTCGTCGGCGATCTGGAGACGCCATGCAGGCGACCGTTGCCCTGGCTCTCCATACGGCGACGATGGCCGTCCAGGCTGCTAGGGATTTTGAGGGGCGACCCTCTACTGCTCATCTCCATCGCGAACTCGAGGCCTCCCGGAACAAAAATATCGAGGATGCCAACCGGATCCGGTCTATGGAGAGGGAGTATGAGGAGACGGCCAAAAGGGCTAAGCAGGACGTGGATCGATTGATGCAGGAGCTGAGCCGCTCCAAGGAGGCTGCCGATCGGTCCCGTGACGAGGAGAAAGAAACTCGCCAGAAGCTCGCGGCGTCGCAGGAGGAGGCGGCCGGACTGAAGGCGATGGTTGATCGGCTCAGCGGTGAGATGGACGTGGCGAGGAAGGAGCTGGAGAAGGCCCAGGGTGAGAATGCCACCAAGGTTGTCGAGCTGGCGGAGGCTGAGAAGACGGCCGCGGAGTTGAAGGGCCAACTGAAGGCGATCGAGACCGATCCCTACCAAAGTGTGGCGCTCGCCGGCGAGTTCGCCTATTACTTGGCGTATGCTGACGCTGTCCGAGCCGCAAAGAAGGCAGGGATCGAGATCGGTCCCTTGATGGAGAGCTTCAAATCCTACGCCCTCGCGAATCCTCTGCACCCGGAGTTCTCCTTGCCGATCCTTGACTTAGCCGACTTCGGGATCGACTTGAGTTGGTATTCGGGTAAACTCATTCATCCCGAGGCCGAAGCCGATCCGCAACCCGAGGGGCCTTGAGAGACACTTTGTTTTCCTCTGTAACTTAGTACCTTTTGTTTTCCTTTTGTCCCCGCAATGTATGAAATTTGTGTTATGAATAAAATACTCCTTTTTTCATACTGCGTAATGTATTACATGCGATCGCCTTTGATTGTTTGCATGCAATTTTTACGAGTACGTGTATATTTGCTTTCGACTTTTTGTTCGTCCGGCCGATTGTTTGAGTGTTGGAAGCATTGACATGTTTTGAATCGGAATTCTTACTTGTAATTTTCGTCGGACGACCCCGATCGCCCTGCATGTTTTTTGAGCGAAGCCGATCGAGTGTGGTTCCTCTTTGTTCGATCGTATCTGAGATTAGCTCGACCTATCCCTGCCCCCTTGTTTTTGTTCACTTATTGTAAGTAAGGAAACAAAGACTAGACTGTCTGGCGAGCTATCTTCATTTTGCCGATTCTGAAGAGTCATGTGTGGTTGGGGTGTTCGATGGACCGATCTCCCCAATCGTGTCTTCGTGTGCGAGGGATATTGTGTATCCCGCGACTCACTTTTTGTGAGGGTCCTCCGTTAGGCTACGCCTGCCTTGTGTTAAAACGAAAGGCGGGCGATCTCGGTCTGGAGGAGTCCTTGCGCGGAGTGTTGTCGGCTTATTCGACACCACCTCCGCGGCTTGTCAGCTCTGCTTCCACCTCGGCCCGCCATGAAGATGGCGATCCTCGACGGTGTACGTTGAGACGGGGGTAATGGTACGTCGCATTGTTCGGGTTCACCATGTTAGATGATGTACCTTGAGGACGTGCGATCGTGCCTACTGATTATTTTGGAGGGTCCTTCGGCTACGCCGGCCTCGTATTTAAACGAAGGGCGGGCGATCTCAGCCCAAAGGAACCTTGCATGGGCGAAGCTGTCGGTTCCATCGACCTCCAGGACCATGGCTGCATTAATTTTACCTAGGATCGTCGTGATCAGCGATCGTCGGCGGTATGTGATATGCCTGGTGGGGCGATCGCCATAATAGATGGGATAGGAAAAAATCTCATTATATTCCTTGTACATCATTGAAATTGAATACAAATTTATCACTGATAGTATTTTTTCAGATGCACGGCGTTCCAGGGGTATTGGTCCGGAGTACCGTCAGGATGTTCCAGTTCGTAGGCTCCTTTAGTTAGCCATCTGGATAATCTGAAAGGTCCCTCCCAGTTCGGACCAAAAACGCCTGTGTGGGTTTGGATCTTCTTAAGGACGAGATCGCCCACTTGAAATCTTCTTTCTTTGACCTTGGAATTGAAGAACTTCTCGGCTCTCCTTTTGTGGATTGTGTTCTTCATTTCTGAGGTCAGCCGTCTTTCTTCGAGCATGTCTAGGTCAATTCGTCGGGCTACATCGTTGTCGGTCGTCATCTCCTGCTCGGTTCGGTGGCTGAGGACGGTGATCTCTGAAGGAATCACCGCTTCTGTTCCGAAGGTAAGGGCGAACGGGGTTTCGCTGGTTAAATTGCGGGTCGTCGTTCGGTAGGACCACAAAACGTATGGGAGCTCGCTCGCCCATCGTCCTTGCCTGGATTCGAGTCGTGCTTTGATCGTGTGCTTGAGGATCTTATTCACTGCCTCTACCTGCCCGTTCGTCTGAGGGTGATAGGGCGCTGAGAATAACCTTTTGATTCCCCACTTTTCACAGAATTGCATGACTTCTAAGCCGTCGAACTGTTTCCCGTTGTCGGAGATGATGCCTGGGGCATACCGAATCGGCATACGACGTTTTTCCATATAAACTTGATCACTTGCTCTTGGCCGATCTTGTTGAGCCGTTCGGCCTCAGCCCATTTCGTGAAATAATCGACCCCAACGATGGCGAACTTACAGCCCCCTGGAGCCGTCGGCAAGGGACCTATAAGGTCGATGCCCCATTGCGCAAATGGCCAAGGGCTATACATGGAGGTGAGCTGTTCGGGTGATAGTTTAATGTTGGGGCCCATTATCTGACATCTATGACATGATCTTGCATAAGCGATCGCATCTTTCCGTAGTGATGGCCAGAAAAATCCTTGTCTGGTTGTCTTATGGATGAGGGCTCGCCCGCCCGCGTGGTTTCCACAAATCCCGTCATGGATCTCAGCTAAAACGAGCCGACCTTCCTCCGGTGTAATACACTTGAGGAGGGGAAGGCTGAAGGCTCGCTTGTAAAGCCGATCGTTCAATGTGGTATACCCGGGTCGCACGGCCGGAGTTGGCGAGCTTTAACACGGTCGTCAGGGACCGTTCCGTCCTTTAAGTATTTGATGAACGGAGTCATCCAATTCTCTTCGGCGATGGCGACCGTGGTAACCAAATTCCTGTCGATCGCCGGCCTTGCTGACTTTGTGATTTGGATATTGGAGAAGTCGGTTGCCCCATCCGATGATGCTAGCTTGGAAAGAGCATCGGCCTGGGAGTTGTGCTCTCTCGGGACTTGTTCGATTAGTACTTCTTCAAATTTTGTGCACATTTCGGCGACCAGCTCTTGGTATTTGACCATTTGTTCGCCGCGTGCCTCATATTCTCCCTTGACTTGGTTTACGACCAAAAGGGAGTCCATGAAGATATGGAGGCGACGAACATCTAGGGCGAGGGCTAGATCAAGCCCGCCTACCAGAGCTTCGTATTCAGCTTCATTGTTGGTCGCACGAAAACCGAAACGCACAGCATTTGTGAAACTCTGACCGTCGGGGCTAATGAGGACAATCCCTGCCCCTGCTCTCGCATTGGTCGCTGAGCCATCCACGTATAATTTCCAGGAAGGTCGGCCGACCTGGGTCGGACTGTGAGGGAACGTTAATTCTACCACGAAGTCCGCCAGAGCTTGGCCTTTGATCGCCGTGCGAGGAGCGTAAGTGATACCGTATTGGGCGATCTCCAGCGACCACTTGAGGAGTCGCCCGTTGGTGTCCGGTCGGTGCAGGACTTGTCTTAGAGGTAGAGTTGTTAGGACTTCCACTTGGTGATCGAAGAAGTAAGCTCTCAGCTTTCGTACACTTATGACAAGGGCGTAGGCGATCTTCTCCAATGGTGTATAACGTGTCTCAGCGTCGTGGAGCGCCTGGCTAACATAGTAGATCGGCAAGTGGGCTTTCCCCTCTGCTCGCACCAGAACGGCACTCAGTGTGACCTCCGAGGCCGCTAAGTAAAGGAATAATTTTTCACCGGGGATCGGCTTTGCCAGGATCTGGGGGTTAGATAGATATTCCTTTATCTTGGTGAATGCTATCTGGCTTTCTTTCGTCCATGCGAACTTCTTGTTCTTGATGGTCGCGAAGAAAGGCTTGCTTTTATCGCCGAGCCGTGATATGAAACGGTTGAGGGCGGCTAGACAACCTGTGAGGCGTTGCACCTGCTTGATGTTTCGCGGTTCCTGCATGTCAAGGATCGCCTGTATCTTGGTGGGGTTCGCCTCGATCCCCCTTTGGCTCACTATGTGCCCCAGGAACTTCCCGGAGCCCACCCCGAAGTTGCATTTCTTGGGGTTCAGCTTCATGTTAAACTTCTCAAGGATGGCGAACGTCTCGGCGAGATCGTTGAGGTGATCTTCCTTCTTGAGGCTTTTGACTACGATATTGTCGATGTAGACCTCCATGGTCTTGCCGATCTGATCGGCGAACATCCAGTTGACTAATCGCTGGTAGGTCGCCCCTGCGTTTTTCAAGCCGAACGGCATTCTGACCCAAAAGTATATGTCTTTTTCTGTGTGGAAAGATGTGTGTTTTAGGTCTTCCTCCGCCATTGGGATTTGATGATATCCGGCGAAGGCATCCATAAACGACATCATTTCGCAACCTGCCGTGCTATCGACCAGGTGATCGATATGAGGCATCGGGAAGTGATCTTTTGGACATGCCGCGTTGAGGTCGGTGAAGTCAATGCATAATCTCCAGGAGCCATTTGGCTTTTTGACGAGCACCGCGTTGGCGATCCACTGTGGTTCGTCTGTGGCTACTCCGATTAATTTGTTGTTGAGTAACTTCTGGACTTCTATGTCGAGCGCCGCGTATTTCTCGGGACCGAACTTCCTACGCTTCTGGTGAACAGGCTTCATTGCCCGGTCGATCTTCAGATAATGGCAAGCGTGTTCGGGACTTATGCCAACCATATCTTGATGCGACCAGGCAAAGACTCCGATGTTCCTACGTAGCAAGTCGATCAGATCCCTCTTTAATTCGTGGTCGATGCTTGCGCCGATCTGTACTTCCCGTTCTGGATGATCCGGATCCATCGTAACACTTTCCAACTCTTCGACAGGCACGGTCGCCTCTTGTTTGGCACGATCTCCGGACTCAGTCCTTAGATCGATGTCGAGACTTGGCTCGAAATCGATCCTTGGCTCGATGTCGTCCGTCAATTGATGAGAGATGGCGTCTCCTGAGTCGGGTTGGTATGAAGTGTTAGGCTCGTCGATCTCCATGGGTTGATCGTCGGTCGCTTCAATGTTACATATAGTATGGGAAGTATTGAAAGAAGTAACAACATAGGAGTAATTCAAACATCTCTTTGCCATTAACTGATCTCCTTTTACAGTACCGACCGTCCCATCGGCAGTGGGGAATTTGATACAGTAAAAGAAAGATGAGGCGACCGCCTCAAAGGTTTCTAAAAAGGGGCGATCTAGGAACCCATTATAGATGCTGGGCCTATCTATGATTACAAAGCTTAGGTTCCTAGTAATCCTAACCTTGGGATCATAAAAGCATACTAGCTCAACGGAGAGCTTGATCCTCCCGTAGGCTTGGACTGTGTTGTCGCCGAACCCTTAGAGCACGGTGTCGAAAGGCTTGATGAATTTGATTAGGTTGCCGAGTTGGTCTAGTGCGGATTTGAATATGATGTTGCAGAAACTCACATTGTCGACCAGCACGCGATCGACCGTCTTCCCAAGGATGCAAGCGGAGATCACTAGTGCATCCTCTTTGGGACATTGCACTCCCTCCCTGTCCTTGTTGGAAAAGGTGATGAGCGCGTCTCTAGAGATGGTCGGCTCTGGCGGTACTACAACATGGACTTCGGCGAAAGCCCTCAGCTCGGCTTTTCGCTTTCTGTTTGACAGGGTGGAGACCGGGGAAAGGCCCCCGAGGCTCCCACCTCCTGCTTGGAGCATGTTGATCCGACCACCAGGGTTGATCGGAGGGATCGACTCATCAGAGTACTCCGGCTCATTCTCGATCCTGGCGATCGGATTGGGAGGAATTCTTTCGCTTGGTCGGCGCTCGCGCCCTCCGGCTCTTTCCGTCCTGGGTTCTGGCTTGGTGATCAAATTGTCCAGTTTGCCTTCCTCAAACAGTCGCGGAGTCGTCGAGGAGGTCGCGTATGGCTAGTGTTGTGGCCGGGACTCTTATGATAGGCACAGAATTTGCTACGGTCTAGGTGACCGTGGTCCCTTATTGGCTTTGGCTTGGAAAGCCACTCGCGACCCTTGATCGCGTTGAAGATGTGGGCCGGATATAAGTTGAGGTTGTGAAGAAGGTGGACTTCTACATCCTCGAAGGCTTTGAACTCGCCTGGCCAGAAAATCGGCGGCTCTGACGCGGAACGCTGTATAGGTCGGTAAAAAATACTTTGTGAGGTGCCTGAACATGGGCGAGCGTCCGTGGAATCCGCTCAGATCGGCAGAGCGATCTCGTCGGCTGACGGGCTCACGGTGAGGACTATCTCGCCCACCTCCGATATAATCCTCATCCGATTCGCCCTTCCCCGCCTCGATCTTCATCATGCGGTGGGGACCTTCCGGCGAGCGAGTTTGGCGCGGGCACGACGTGAAGTCGCTCGCCAGCCTTCTCAAAGCAATTGATTGAGCGAGATGGTAGCGAGATGTACCACTGTGGCGAGATCGCCCAGAGTTAACGGGAACATACGACATTTCGCCGCATCCGAAGCTCCGCATCCACCATGTAGATCCGAAATTTGCTTAAGTGGGTTCCCTGATCCGTTCTCCCCTCATAGAGGTGTTTGTGGGGATTGATCGTTGATTGGATCGGGCGATCTCGACCGTACTGCGAGTGGTTCATTTAGCCTGGCCGACGGTCTCCCGGCGCCGCCCCATTTTCCAGAGCGCCACTTCGCCCAGTGGCGTTGCATGGCGCGATCGCCGTCGCCCGATCGCTTGCCGATCGGCTCTCGTAGCGTGAACCAAGGCGATCGTGTACCGATCCCCTAGCCCCGTGGTGAATGACGAGCTCCCCGCCGGTGGGTTCCTTCCTTGGGCGAGCAGGGGCTCGCCGACCGACTGTCTCTTGGGAGTCGGATATGCCGAACTCTGGTAAAGGATTCGGGATACCGATGTCTCATACTGGGCCTCGAGTGCCTGTGTCGCCATGAGGGATCGCTCCTAGGCGGTGAAGACGGAATCGTCCCGCCTTACGAGAGCCTTCCTCGCGGCTCGGGGCTTTGTCGATTTCTCAACATAGATCCCCTTGAGCTGGTTTGCTTGCCCGGTTAGCCGACGGGTGATGGTGGGCGTATCGCGGCCCTCTCGCTGCCTCGAGGATGGCTATAGCCTCCTCAATGTGTTCCGATGTCCTGGAATCGATCGAGTGAGAGGCTAGAACCGCCCTCGGGGCGGGAGTGAGAGCCTAGCGCCGCCACGGCCGCCTTCCGTCGTGGGCCGATTCGGTCCTCGCCGAATAAGATTTCCGGCAGATCTCAGGGTGGCCCTCTTGGAGGTTGTTGCTGATGTCATTTTCTGAAGGTTTTTCTATTGAAGAACAGTGAGTGTTTCTTCAAGTATATGTCCGGAGAACAGTGAGTGTTCTTCGAGACGGTAGGAATAAAAATGAAGGTTTAGATTGCCCTTCTTCTAGCGCCAATTGTTGTTACCCAAAATATTATCCGGAGATAGTATTGCTGGAATGATCGAGTAACAAACAAATGCGAGAACACTTCCGTGAGAAAATAGATAACACGAGATTTGCCGGGGTTGTTAATCCCGGGCTTGAATGCTCTCGCGAGATGTTATTAATAAATATACTGTCGAGTACAAATATTAATGTTAGAATCTAATACAAGGAGTGTAAAGACTTCTAGTTATCTAGGCTTTAGAGCGCGTAGATTGCCAGAAGAACCAGATAGATGAATCTGTGAATTCTTGCTTGGGATATATGATGAATGTGTATGAATATCACTATGAATATGTTAGTGGTTGCCAAAAGAGCCTTTTATTCTCTCTTTGGTGTGTATTTTGCACTTAATTCGTAGTAGAATTCGCCTCCTCTGGCCGCAGCAGTGAGTCCTCTATTTATAGGGGACAAGGTAGTTGGGATCCCTCAGGCGATCGCGGGCGATCGCCGTTTTCTATATTAAAATAAAACGGCCGATCGTCCCGTCACGTGGGCCTGTTCCCTTGAGGTCCGAGGTTGCAGTTGGAGGCCAGCTGGGTGAACCAATGGGAAGACAACACGTGTTGCGAGTCGCTGTCCGAGGAGGGCCCACTTCGTACCTTTCGGCGGCCTTGTCGGTAGGTGTGGTAGGTGACAGGCTGGGGTCAATGATCCTATCTGTCGGTATCCTTTGAAGATCCGCGGGTGGGCCACCGTCTAAGATTCGGTCTTCGACGACTTTGACGGATGCTGGATCCACACGTGGCATGAGACGATCGCCTCTGGTCCGTTCATTAAAGACGATCGCCAGATACCAAAAGACGATCGCTGGTTACCAAAAGACGATCGCCGCATTATGCCGAACTCTAGGCGTTTGTCCGGAGTATGCCTTTCATGGTTGGCTTTTCTGATCGTGATGCCGATCGCCTATCGAGGCGTATTAATTGCCGCACAACAATACCGATAGAGGACGTAGGCTCGTTTATAGCCGAACCTCTATAAATCTCGGTGTGCTTTTAATCTCCGCACTTTATAATCGCTTCCGCACAATAGCGCATATTCCGATCTTGCTCCAACAAAAAAACATCAATGCGAAGCAAAACATCGAAGCAGACGAAGACGCCAAAAAGCTGGGCAAAATACAAAACTAGCGCACGCTAGACATATAAGTTAATGCACGCTAATGCGTCCCGGCTGTAGATTAGACGAGTTCGAAGTGACCTGAAGTGAAGTCACTTGATGAGAATAGTGTAATATCCGTACTTTCTATTTTTGAAAATTTCTATTTTGGTGTATGTTTGGTTCAGACGACTCACTTGTCACTGTTTTGGGATTCTGAATCTATTTTGTTCTTTGAGTTTTTCCATTTGGATGAGTTTCGGATATGTTTTTATGTAATTTCATTTTAAGGCATGTTTTGTCGCATGTACGTTCGATTCTCATAAAACTCGTTTGATTTCATTATTTCTCTATTCCCATGAGTCCGTATGGTTGAGTTGATCATGTCATGAGTCTCGGATTATTAATCCGATGTCGTATCGTGAAATTCGGACATTGGGTCATTTTTGTAATTTCTCATTATTTTGGGATGTCACTGTTAATACTTGTTCTATCCCGACTTTCGGGCGACCAGAGACTTGTGATAGTTTTTGTGCCTATCTCGTCTGTAAATTCCTCGTATATATGTGGTTTCGTTTCTCGTGTTTTCATTCCGGTTGTTGGCATTTCGGATCAGGCAGGCCTGCTGCCAGGCATGCATTACGGCCGTAAGTTGATATGAATTACGGTCGTAAGTCTTCATACATTACGGCCGTAATATCCTTTGCGTAGCGGCCGTAACGGATGTGTGAAAACTGGGCAGTGAGGTCGTGAACACCATTACGGCCGTAATGGTGTTGGTGTTACAGCCGTAATGCTGCCCAGTATAATAAACTGGGCAGCGGGGTTTCTTCTCATTTTTCATTTCCTTCACTTCCTTCGCGAAGGGAGCGATTTCCTGGCCTAGGGTTCGTCCGATTTTCATCCAATCTCAGTTGAGAAGCGATCTTGGGGCATCATATCATCACTCTAGCATCAAATCTTCCGTTGTTCATCGTCTAATCGAGGTATATTTCGTTAGAAAGCGTCTCGGCAGAACCGTGATCCCTGCAAAAATCTTTTCTAATTCCTTCAGCCAGTGATCCCAAGAAAGCGTCTCGGCAGAACCGTCAAATTTCGGAGGGTGCAATTTAATCACTTCGGTAAGCCATCTATCTCCTCGATTTTCCACGTTATGCTGTTGTCCCATTGCCGTCTGCATGCGATCCACAACTTGAGCAAACTGGTTTATCTGGGCAACCACCTGCTGAAGCACTCCCGGCACGTTAGGATATGCATTATTATTTGCCGATCCCTGCTGTCCCCCGGAATGGGAATCTGTTCGACTAGCGGCTATCTCTGGGGTAGATACCGACTCTTTTTGCCTCGCATTTCCACGTTCGCGTCCACGACTGCGTCCGCGTCCACGACCTCCTCTCAACATACTGTAAACATAAATACTCAATATCCAGGACAAACTTTCTCAAGGTACATCCATCAATGTTCACAAGACATGAATTAAATAAAACGGTAGTATTCGAGATTAGGAAACTTACAACCACAGTCCACACGACGATGCTGGCTCAGGAGTGATGTTACGAACGACCAATAATCAAATAACGTAAACAGACCCAACTAACCCGACTGCCAAGATATCCATAAATCTTAGCTCTGATACCATATTCTGTAACACCCCAAGATATTCGGGATAATTACAGCGACGTAAACCCTTTAGATAAGGATTTACAAGGCTAAATCTAAAGGAAGTGTAAAAATAATCCAATCGAACAACTGAAGTTCAAATACAGATTTGATTCAACCGATCAAATAAGTTAACTTATACAACCATATCGAAATGACCTTATAAAAAAACGGACGTATTCGAGTACTAAACGAACCAAGAAGACAATTCACAAAAACAATAACATCAACCACATCACTGAGCCATTTCATCGTCCTGTCGGTACTGTGGTTGCCTCCCCGCTCCTCGGCTACCTGAACATCAAAACAATGTCCACCCCCGAAGGGGTTAGCAAAACAATGCTAGTACAAGTATCATCATACAATAAATCATCAATGCATCAAAGAATATGCAAAACGGACTTCCGACACCGGAATCTAACGATGCGAATCCTCACGATTCCATCAACACAATACAAGGTAATCCAGCGATCCAGCGCCCTCAGCATAGATCCCCATGATGATCCCGTCGGACCAACGCATGGTGGAAAACCCGTCCAACGATCCAGCGCCCTCAGCATAGATCCCCATGATGATCCCGTCGGACCAACGCATGGTGGACATTCGATCCAGCTCCCTCAGCATAGATCCTCATGATCCCCTCGGATCATTTATACCATAATCAATCAATTATGCATACACATATGCATTTCAATATGTTCATCCATACGAACAAATAACAACGAATATCATGAGAATTTTCAGAAATACAACTCATATTGAACAATATGAACAAAACCACAAGCATGATAAATCGAAATCGACATATGATACTTGCCTCGAAAATGGCAAGGACGAAACACTTCAATGATCTCGACACACTCGAAGGCCGCCTCCTTCGATCAACGTAACAAGCTCGAACCTTAACAAAAGGAATGATATACAAATCATCTCAAGTCGAACGATGGCCTAACAATTCGGTCTACGGCCGAAAAGCTCAAAACAAACAATATGTCTGGACTGCTTAGCGTGCGCTACGTACTCTGCGTAACGTGCGCTAAGCCGACCTGTTAGCGTACGCTATCGTGTAAGACTAGCGTGCGCTAGCTACGAACTGACAGTTCGAATCGGCTGATACATAACGTACGCTACGTACGTATTGTGCGTTAACTGAACCCCGATAGCACACGTTAACTCACATATGTTAGCGTGCGCTAACCTTGCATGGCAGAATACTGCTACCGGAAAAACCGGGTTGAAAGGTGGTGAATTCACGAATTCTATGTTGATACAACATGTCATCCTCAAGCATGTCATGCTAAAAAGGTTTTGTGGAAGTTCCATGATCATGAGGTACAACTTATACGGATAATCATCTCAACATCATATCTTATCTAAGATCTTCAAGAAATATTCTAAGTTTCGATTATTCCAAGTCCCAAAACATATGATTCCTTACGCAAAACATACGAACTAGGTAATCTTCACATACTGGTCGATTGGTTCTGAAGATACATAACATGCTTAGGAATCCACACTAAAAGGTTCAATGGATTATGCAATGAATAAGTGTCGAACGTCGAAAATATCCTTCTAACACACGATGTACGACTAATAACGAATCTAACTGACTAAATGAACATGATCAACATCCTTTAGAACACTACTAGTATTGGTGAAGAATCACCTACCTCAAGGTAGTAAAGAACACGGAGGAAATTGAAGCAATCCAACACCGAAAGCTTGAACGTCAATCTCCAACTATGTACGATCTTCAATCACGAGCTAGGGTGTTGATATGAAGTGTTTAGGATGAAGGAAGTTATGTTCTAAGTGTAAGAATTCGGGTAATGGGAGAAGAGAGAACTGAAATCACGAATAGGATGCTGTCCTATTTATAATAAATGGCTATTAGCGCGCGCTAGACCCTGTTCGTAGCGTGCGCTAACGGCTCACTGACTTGACTGTAATCAGCACTTAGCATGCGCTACGCATATACCTATAGCGTGCGCTAAGGCGTTGACTCGGCTTTTCCCGAAAGTCGTCCAGGTACATCCCGACACGATCCGACAGGGGTCCCCCGGCCAGATCTCACCTACCGCACGTCTCAATCAAATTGACCACGCATAGCGTGCGCTAATGACCCTCAGTAGCGTGCGCTATGAATCCACGTTAGCGTACGCTAAATTTATCCGATAGCGTGCGCTACATGCGCAGATTTACAATCTTTAAATCACAAACATGAATTTAAACGCTCGACAACATCGGATTATGAAATACGGAGAATAGTACTCAGATAAAAGTACAATCATTACAATATCACAAGTTCCAATTACATAACAGAAATCTCGGGTATTACATCCTTCCTCCCTAAAAAGAAGTTTCATCCCGAAACTTAAGATGAAAACAACTCCGGATATCTAGTCTTCATACTGTCCTCCGTTTCCCAAGTGGCCTCTTCGACTCCATGTCGTGACCATTGTACTTTAACCAAGTGTATTGGTTTATTCCTCAATTGTTTGATCCGACTCTCAAGTATCTTGATTGGTCTCTCTTCGAAGGTGCCATCATTAGCAATCTCGATCTCGTCGAAATCAATGACGTGACTGGGGCCCGGTACATACTTCCGCAATTGGGATACGTGAAACACATTGTGAACGTGATTCAGTGATGGCGGTAAGGCCAGCCTGTATGCTAAATCTCCAACTCTATCGAGGATCTCGAATGGTCCGATATATCTCGGACTAAGCTTGCCTCTCCTCCCGAAACGGAAAATCCCTCGTGTAGGAGACACCTTCAATAGTATATGGTCCCCAGCGTCGAACTCTAGAGGGCGACGACGTACATCTGCTCAAGACTTCTGTCGACTCTGGGCAGTCAACAGTCTCTCTCGAATCAAAGCTATCTTCTCTTGAGTCTGAATAATCAATTCTGGTTCCGTCCCGATCAAATCCGAAGAATCATCCCAACATAGGGGTGATCGGCATCTTCTCCCGTACAAAGCTTCAAATGGTGCCATCTTAATTGAAGCATGCCAACTATTATTGTAGGTGAATTCAACTAATGGCAAATGAACTTCCCAATCAGTTGACCAATCCAAAGCATAAGCTCTAAGCATGTCTTCTACAGTTTGAATAGTCCTTTCGGACTGACCGTCCGTTTGGGGATGATAAGCTGTGCTAAAGTTGAGCTCAGTCCCCAGAGCCCTGTGAACTGCTTTCCAGAAATGTGACACGAAGCGACCATCTCGATCCGAAATAATGGTCCTCGACGTCCCATGCAATCTGACTATCTCCGAAATAAATACTCGTGCCAATCTCTCGGGTCCCCATGTATCTTTAATCCCCAGGAAATGAGCCGATTTGGTTAGTCGATCAACTACAACCCAAATCATGTTCATTCCCGTTCTAGTCCTTGGCATACTAGTGATGAAGTCCATCGAGATATCCTCCCACTTCCACTCAGGGATCGGAAGCGGTTTTAACATTCCGGCAGGTCGTTGATGTTCAATCTTAACCTGCTGACAAGTCAAACACTTCGAAACGTACTCCGCTACGTCCTTCTTCATATTCCCCCACCAGAAGTTTTGCTTTAAATCCTTATACATCTTACTACCGCTCGGGTGAACAGAATAGGCGCGCTATGAGCTTCCTTCAAGATTGTCCGTCTCAAATCATCATCCTGAACGCAAAGTCGACTCAAATCTCGTAACTCCATCGTCTTGTATCACGAATCCTGGGGCTTTTCCTTTCTTTACTTCGTCACATAATCGAAGGATCAGAGAATCGTTCAATTGTTTAGACTTGATCTCCTCGACTAGTGATGAAGTCAGTTCCATCACATAAAGTTGCCCTTGGATTCCTGGTGCCCACACTTCAATCCCCTCGCGGATCATTTCTCGTTGAATACTGGTTTGGGACGTAAGTGCTTCCAACACTCGAAGAGAAACAGGTTTTCGGCTCAAGGCATCGGCTACTACGTTTGCTTTCCCCGGATGATAGAGAATCTCCAAGTCGTAATCCTTGATCAATTCCAGCCACCTTCTCTGCCTCATGTTTAATTCTTTCGATCAAAATGTACTTGAGGCTCTTATGATCTGTAAAGATCTGACAATGAGTGCCGTACAAATAATGTCGCCAAATTTTCAAGGCAAAGACCACAGCTGCTAGCTCCAGATCATGAGTAGGGTAATTAATCTCGTACGGTTTCAATTGCCGAGAAGCATAAGCAATCACTTTATCCTTCTGCATCAACACACAACCCAAACCCTGACTTGAAGCGTCGCTGTATACCATGAATCCATCAGTTCCCTCTGGCAGCGCTAATATAGGTGTCGTTGTCGGTCTCCTCTTAAGTTCGTCAAAACCACTGCACTTCTCATTCCACGTGAACTTTTGAGTTTTCTCAGAATAAATTGAGTGAGCGGACGAGCAATTTTGGAAAATCCTCTACAAAGCGGCGATAATATCCAAGAAGTCCTAAGAAGCTTGGACTTCTTTCACGTTTAGGAGCTTCCCAATCCAAGATTGCTTCGACTTTCTTCGGGTCCACCCGAACTCCGTCTACCGATATCACATGCCCAAGAAAGGTTACTTCCTTAAGCCGAACTCGCATTTTGAAAATTTTGCATACAAATGCTCCTTCCTCAAGGTGCTCAAAACCACACGCAGATGTTCGGCATGCTCCTCTACGTCCTTCGAATATATCAAGATGTCGTCAATGAAGACGACCACAAATTTATCCAAGTATTCCAAGAATACCCGATTCATCAATTGCATGAATACCGCAGAGCATTGGTAAGTCCAAACGGCATTACTACAAATTCATAATGCCTGCACGGATCCAAAGCGATTTCGGATATCCGATTCCTTAATTCTCAATCGGTGGTATCCCGATCGCAAGTCAATCTTCGAGAATACCCTTGCCCTTGCGCTTGATCAAACAAGTCGTCGATCCGAGGTATAGGATACTTATTCTTGATCGTCATCTTGTTGAGCTCCTGTAATCAATACACAATCGGAGGGATCCATCTTTCTTCCGGACAAAGAGAACGGGCGCTCCCCAAGGAGAAACACTAGGTTGGATATAGCCCTTCTGTAACAATTCCTCCAGTTGCTTCTTGAGTTCATACATCTCGGTTGGCGCCATGCGGTATGGTGCTCTGGAAATAGGAGCTGCTCCAGGTTCTAATTCGATAGTGAATTCCACTTCTCTCTGTGGAGGTAACCTGTAGTTCGTCAGAAATACATCTCGAGAACTCATTCACAATCCGAAATAGACGAGAGCTCTACTCCTTCCTCTTTCCTCATGGCATAGCACCAAAGTCCGTGACATCCCTGCTTCAGTAATTTCACGGCTTTCATTGCTTTGATCAATTTTCCCGAGCTTCCTGGTCTCCATCCTCGGAATAAGTGTTTAGATCCATCATCAGCAATGATGGAAATGACTCTCTCTCGATAATTCAGAACAGCTCCATAACGGTTGAGCCAATCATCTCCGAGAATTAAATCGTCACCGTAGATGTCGACTACAATGAGATTCGATGGCCACTCTCTTCCTTCTATAGATACTGGGAAATCCCTAGCTTCTAGGGTTCCCACAATTTTCTCTCCGCTCGGTAATCCCACAACATAAGGTTCACAATTATACAAGCACGAGATTTTCAAACGATTAACACAGTTCAAAGATATAAAAGAATACGTAGCTCCCGAATCGAACAAGACACTAACTGGTTGCAAAAGGATCTGAATCGTACCTGATGCAACAAATGTTCTCGATCATCCTTCCTCATCTCGTAAATACGCGGAGGAACGGACCCAAAGATGGATGTCTCTCTCTTCCCGCCGTCACTTTGAAATCCACTGGCCGCTCGGTTCACTCGTCTCCTTCGGGACTGGAGCTGGAGTGCGAGTACCAAAATATCGGGTCGCATTCCCACAAAATGTTGCGCGATGTCCTTCTTGTCCACACTCGAAACAGGTCACAGCAGGCGCGAAACAATCACGTCGAACATGTCCCGCTTTGCCACAGTTGTAACACATCTTTCCTGCATCTGAAACAGTTGGTGCTGCCCGGAACTTCTTTCCACCTTGGGAAGGATGCGGAGGTCTCCTGGATGAATGAAAAGAGGACTGACCCCTGCGAGGTCCGCTACTCTTATCCTCCGTGAAGTTGCCAGACACCTTCTGTTTCTTTGCTTCCGTCGCTTTCTCTCGCCGCCTCCTTCATATCATAGGCCAACGCCTTGTCACGAGCATCGCCGCAAGGTGGTACATTCAAATCCGGACATATACCGCTGAATTTCCGGCTTCATTCGCATGTCAAAATGAAAATTTTCTCCGCCTCGGTCTGACCAAGTGGCGCACATAAGTCGATTGGTGATTAAAAGTCTTAATCACGTCCGTCACGTATACTTCCGAATTTTGTGGTGAGAAAACTCCCGAACTCGGGCTTCTCTAATCGGGTGAGGACAATATCGCGCCCATCATCAATTTGAATTCCGTCCACCAACATTGTGCTCCTCCTGGCCGAATGGCCTCCCACCGCCGAAAGCCTCCTGGCCAAAAGATACCGGGCGACCGGAACTTTCCTATCGTTGGGACGCTTAATCCTCGCAAAATCTTTTCTAATTCCTTCACCTGATCCCAAGAAAGCGTCTCTACAGAACCGTCAAATTTCGGAGGGTGCAATTTAATCACTTGAAGCCATCTATCTCCTCGATTTTCCACGTTATGCCGTTGTCCCATTGCTGCGTCGCATGCGATCCACAACTTGAGCAAACCGGTTTATCTCGGGCAACCACTGCTGAAGCACTCCCGCACGTTAGGATATGCATTATTATTTGCCGATCCTCGCCGTCCCCTAATGGGAATCAGTTCGACTAGCGGCTATCTCTAGGGTAGATACCGACTCTTCTTGCCTCGCATTTCCACGTTCGCGTCCACGACTGCGTCCGCGTCCACGACCTCCTCTCAACATACTGTAAACATAAATACTCAATATCCAGGACAAACTTTCTCAAGGTACATCCATCAATGTTCACAAGACATGAATTAAATAAAACGGTAGTATTCGAGATTAGGAAACTTACAACCACAGTCCACACGACGATGCTGGCTCAGCAGTGATGTTACGAACGACCAATAATCAAATAACGTAAACAGACCCAACTAACCCGACTGCCAAGATATCCATAAATCTTAGCTCTGATACCATATTCTGTAACACCCCGAGATATTCGGGATAATTACAGCGCCGTAAACCCTTTAGATAAGGATTTACAAGGCTAAATCTAAAGGAAGTGTAAAAATAATCCAATCGAACAACTGAAGTTCAAATACAGATTTGATTCAACCGATCAAATAAGTTAACTTATACAACCATATCGAAATGACCTTATAAAAAAACGGACGTATTCGAGTACTAAACGAACCAAGAAGACAATTCACAAAAACAATAACATCAACCACATCACTGAGCCATTTCATCGTCTCCGTTTGCATCGTGGTTGCCTTCCCGCTCCTCGGCTACCTGAACATCAAAACAATGTCCACCCCCGAAGGGGTTAGCAAAACAATGCTAGTACAAGTATCATCATACAATAAATCATCAATGCATCAAAGAATATGCAAAACGGACTTCCGCCACCGGAATCCAACGATGCGAATCCTCACGATTCCATCAACACAATACAAGGTAATCCAAATGATCCAGCTTCTCAAAGATAGATCCCCATGATGATCCCGCGGACCAACGCATGGTGGAAAACCCGTCCCAACGATCCGGCGCCTCAAAGATAGATCCCCATGATGATCCCGTCGGACCAACGCATGGTGGACATTCGATCCAGGCGCCTCAAGATAGATCCTCATGATCCCCTCGGATCATTTATACCATAATCAATCAATTATGCATACACATATGCATTTCAATATGTTCATCCATACGAACAAATAACAACGAATATCATGAGAATTTTCAGAAATACAACTCATATTCAACAATATGAACAAAACCACAAGCATGATAAATCGAACTCGACATATGATACTTGCCTCGAAAATGGCAAGGACGAAACACATCAATGATCTCGACACACTCGAAGGCCGCCTCCTTCGATCAACGTAACAAGCTCGAACCTTAACAAAAGGAATGATATACAAATCATCTCAAGTCGAACGATGGCCTAACAATTCGGTCTACGGCCGAAAAGCTCAAAACAAACAATCTGCCTGGACTGCTTAGCGTGCGCTACGTACTCTGCGTAACGTGCGCTAAGCCGACCTGTTAGCGTATGCTATCGTGTAAGACTAGCGTGCGCTAGCTACGAACTGACAGTTCGAATCGGCTGATACATAACGTACGCTACGTACGTATTGTGCGTTAACTGAACCCCGATAGCACACGTTAACTCACATATGTTAGCGTGCGCTAACCTTGCATGGCAGAATACTGCTACCGAAAAAACCGGGTTGAAAGGTGGTGAATTCACGAATTCTATGTTGATACAACATATCATCCTCAAGCATGTCATGTTAAAAAGGTTTTGTGGAAGTTCCATGATCATGAGGTACAACTTATACGGATAATCATCTCAACATCATATCTTATCTAAGATCTTCAAGAAATATTCTAAGTTTCGATTATTCCAAGTCCCAAAACATATGATTCCTTACGCAAAACATACGAACTAGGTAATCTTCACATACTGGTCAATTGGTTCTGAAGATACATAACATGCTTAGGGATCCACACTAAAAGGTTCAATGGATTATACAATGAATAAGTGTCGAACGTCGAAAATATCCTTCTAACACACGATGTACGACTAATAACGAATCTAACTGACTAAATGAACATGATCAACATCCTTTTGAACACTACTAGTATTGGTGAAGAATCACCTACCTCAAGGTAGTAAAGAACACGGAGGAAATTGAAGCAATCCAACACCGAAAGCTTGAACGCCAATCTCCAACGATGTACGATCTTCAATCACGAGCTAGGGTGTTGATATGAAGTGTTTAGGATGAAGGAAGTTATGTTCTAAGTGTAAGAATTCGGGTAATGGGAGAAGAGAGAACTGAAATCACGAATAGGATGATGTCCTATTTATAATAAATGGCTATTAGCGCGCGCTAGACCCTGTTCGTAGCGTGCGCTAACGGCTCACTGACTTGACTGTAATCAGCACTTAGCGTGCGCTACGCATATACCTGTAGCGTGCGCTAAGGCGTTGACTCGGCTTTTCCCGAAAGCCGCCTGTACATCCCGACACGATCCGGCTGTGGGTCCCCGCCGATCTCACCTACCGCACGTCTCAATCAAATTGACCACGCATAGCGTGCGCTAATGACCCTCAGTAGCGTGCGCTATGTATCCACGTTAGCGTACGCTAAATATATCCGATAGCGTGCGCTACATGCGCAGATTTACAATCTTTAAATCACAAACATGAATTTAAACGCTCGACAACATCGGATTATGAAATACGGAGAATAGTACTCAGACAAAAGTACAATCATTACAATATCACAAGTTCCAATTACATAACAGAAATCTCGGGTATTACAATGTGATTGTTGCTCTTCCACCCGGGGATGGCATATGTGGCCTCTGGGGGCCGATACTAATGGGTACGGCCACGGAAGTGGACTTTGGGTGCGTGTGTTGATGTTCTTCCACCCGGGGATGGTTCGACGGGACTTCTGGGGGCCGATACTAATGGGTACGGCCGCAGAAGTGGTTTCTCACCCGAGGACGGTCCTACGGGGCCTCTGGGGGTCGACACTAATGGGTACGGCCACGGGTTACCAAGCGTGGATAGTTGTGATGTGGAAAACTTGAGGACATACTGTTTTGGGTGAAATGTGATATTCCGGAATATTGATTGCAAATGTTTTCTTAAATGGATTTGTTTGTGTCGAATCGTGTATGTATATAATATAGTGTAATTGTGTACTTGCACTAGCTATTTGAATGCTAACCCCTTAAATGGGGGAAATGTGTCTTATACATTTCAGGTACTGGTCGAGCCGAGGAGCTGGCACGGGATATGCATGCAAAGGATGGACCAGCATGAGATGAGGCTCGAGTCGTATTTTATGTTTTACTATTGCATTTATCTTGATGTTGGAGTTAGACTGACTGTTTTATAAATTATTTAAAATCCCATGCGTGGGCAATGGATTCATGTGGAGTTAAACCCTTCGATACTTGATTAAAATATTTTGGCCGAGGCCACGGCCCTATTTTACTATGATGGTTGTGTCTTTTGGGATTTCATATTCGGATTGTGTGTTATGAGTTAGCCAGGTAGACCTCATGAAGGTTCTACGACGTGTAATGTCCCATTTGTGATTTGGAGTGTTACAAATAGCGCACGCTACACATGCAAGATTAACACACGCTATCGAGCCCATATTACCGTTGTGAAGAGAATTCAAACACATAATGACGTATGCAGTGAAGTCAGCCTAGCTCACGCAACAGATGATATTTAGCGCACGCTAAATATCAGTTTGAATTCAAGGCAATCAATCCGTTGGGAAGAATCTGATGCAAGTCAAAAAGTATAAACGGATATATGACGCATGCAATGATGCAAGATTAGCGCACGCTACAAAGGAAGTGTTAGCGCACGCTAACAGTCAGAGACCGTAGCCACTGGACTGAAACTAGAAGACGTTAACGTACGTAACATGCAGTACATAACATACTCTAAGGCAAATACATGCGATAGCGCACGCTAAGGAAAGAGGCCTAGCGCACGCTAATATCAGCTGGCAGTAACGGCTAGTTTGTGGAAGAAGGCTATATATACCAAGTGAGTTGGTATCAATCCACACAACAACATTGAGCATAGGCATGGCAACGGGGCGGGGATCGCCATTCCCGGCCCCGACCCCGGTTTGTAAAACACTCCCCCGGCCCCGGCCCCGCCCCGGTTTGTGATACCCTCCCCCGGCCCCGGTCAACCCCCGGTCAACACCCGGTCAACCCCCGGTCAACGCTCGATTTAATATAAAATATATAATTTTTTTAATATATATATATTTAATAAATATATAGTTTTTTTTAATATATATATATATATATATATTTAGTAAAATTTATAATTTTTTTAATATATATATATATACTGGTCCGGGGCGGGCCTGGGACCCCATCCGGCCCGGACCCGTCCCGGTTTTTTAATGAAGAATCCTGCCCCGGCCCTGCACTTGGCGGGGAATCCCCGGCCCCGATCGGGTCGGGGGGAGCGGGTTTCGGGGCGGGGCGGGCCAAATTGCCATGCCTAATTGAGCAATTCATATATACTTAAGATATCATTGTAAACATTATAGTTGTTCTTGAGCTTAATTTAGAGTGATTGAGTGTGATACACTAAATCATACATGAGTGAGAAAAAGAAAAGATACGATTGGATTCAGTGTTATTAGGATCAAGGATCCGGTATTGTTAGAATCACAATCGCTATCTCAGCGAGGTTTATCTAGTACCGATAGAAAGCTAGAGTGGTTGATTCCTTATCCAATAGAATAGGAAAACGGTTTTACTCGGACCGATAGAAGACGAGCTTGTAACGGTAATCCCTCGACCGATAGAAGAGAGGTGCAGATGTTTGATCTTAACCTATAGGAAAAGATACATCGAGAGAGGACGTAGGCACGTTTGGCCGAACCTCTATAAATCCTTGTGTGATTTATTTTCCGCAATTTATATTTACGCTTTCGCACAAATGGTGCAAATACCGATCTTGCTCCAACAAAGAATCGATCGCAAACTTGTTAATGGTCTATATCTAACTTAGGGGTTGCTTACCTGTGACTTAATCAGCTTAATGGGTAAAATGTCTTATTCGCTCAGACGTTTGGACGTGTTTACTTATGGCTTAATGGCTTATTCGCGCAGACAAAAATGGCTTATTCATTAAGCAAGAAAAGGGGTGTTGTCCCCATTAAGACAAAAAAATGACTCCCCTACCCCTAATTGAAAACCACACATTTATATATACAATATAAATAATTTAGGACAAAAAAATAACTCTCCTGTCCCCATTATATATACTCATTTATATATACAATATAAAAAATTTAGGTTCTAATATAAATGAATGTAATATATATTATTCATATATAAATAATATACATTATTAATTTATATACAATATTTGTTACTATATATTATTGTATAAATAAACTTTTGTATCTACAAAATATAATATATATTATGAATATATAAATAAATATTACATATTACTTATATATTAACATTTATTCATATGTATAATATTTATTATATATGTCCTTATCTATTTAAAATATATTTCTATATATAAATATATATTGTATAATATGTATTATTTATATATGTATTAAATATTTTATATATTACTTACATACAAAATTGAATCATTTATGTATAATATTTTGTTTAAATTTAAATAATATATATAAAGAAGATGAGTCAAATTTGGTTTTTCAATAATGTTTAAATTTGTCTACTTTGTGTTTGAACTTGAATTCTTTGTGTTTGAAATTAGATTTTTAAGTACTTTATGAATTTATGTTTTGATTTTTGGATTATATCATTTATATTGCTTAAAAAATAAACAACAATTTATAAACCAGTTTATAATTCATATTCAGTGGTAAATCGGTCATTTTTGTTATTCAGACAGTTTATTTAGATGAAAAAGTAAACAACAACATCAATTTATCCAGAGAGACACATTTATCCAGACAGACAAATTTACCCAAACAGACACAATTTACCCAGACAAACAAATTTGATAAAGAGCCCCTTAGTACCTCTGATTTTGCCAAAACCTAAAAAGTAGTAAAACTCAATCATAGATCATCATAGAGAGTTATTTACAAAAGAGGTGTATTTTAAAAACATATTTACCAAAATAAGATACTCTCAAATATAATTACCAAAAGGGTGTTGTTTTAGGTTTTAATTGATTTTTTTGCTGTTTTCTTTTACTGACTTTTTCTAACTGCCTTTTTTTACACTTTTGTAAACTGTTTTCTTTTACTGTTTTTACTGCATTTTAAACTGTTATTACTGCTTTTTTTAGTACTATTTTTTATTATGTCTTATATGATAATCACAACAATTGTTTGAACAATGCTAACAATAAAAAATTAAAACCAACATCATCACAAAGTTTTTAGGTACTAAACCAACGAGATATTTACCAAACGAAAAGACAAAAGTAACATTCCTAATTTCTTCCGAATATCTTGAGTCGATAACCAATCTTTATCTGCAAAAAACAAAGAAATGAGAGATATAGTCATACCAATTAACCAAAAATTTTCTAAAATTTGTCTTTATATACCGTGGCTTAGACGGACATCCCTTTCGGTTGTGACACTACAAAAAAAAACAGTTTTTACTGACGCCCGTACCCGCCGTTGTTAAACTTATAATTTACCAACGTCATTACTGACTCCCGTTATTTAATTGATTTGCCGACGCCATTGCCGACGACCGGTTCACAGACTTATTCTTTTCTTTTTTTTTTTCATAATTAACGACGCCGTTTACCGATGCCCTTACCGACGTCATTTCGGCTTTGGTAAAAATTTATTATTATTTTTTTTCTTTTTTCACAATTAACGACGCTGTTTACTGATGCCGAAATGCCGTCGGTAAATTTTTTACACTATCCCACATCGGAAAAACAGTAATGTATTGTATTGTTTATATATCAAAATCTTTCTCAGTCATTTGAAATTGAATGGAGCCCGGACCTGACCCGCCTGAGCCCGTACCTAACCCGCCTGAGCCCGGACGTGAATATTGACGTCGGTAAACGGCGTCGTTAATTGTGAAAAAATAAAAAAATTACCATCGCCAAAATGGCGTCGGTAAGGGTATCGATAAACGGCGTCGTTAATTGTGAAAAGAGAAAAAAATAAAAAAAAAAATTACCAATGCCGAAATGGCGTCGCCGTCAGTAAGGGCGTCGGTAAACGGCGTCGTTAATTATGAAAAAGAAAAGAAAAAAATAAGTCTGTGAACCAGTCGTCGGCAATTGCGTCGGTAAATCAATTAAATAACGGGCGTCAGTAATGGCGTCGGTAAATTATAAGCTTAACAACGGCGGGTACGGGCGTCAGTAAATGACGTCGGTAAAAACTGTTTTTTTTTTGTAGTGTTACAACCGAAAATGATGTCCGCCTAAGCCACAGTATATAAAGACAAATTTTAGAAAATTTATTCGGTTAATTGGTATGACTATATCTCTCATTTCTTTATTTTTTTGCAGATAAAGATCGGTTATCGACTCAAGATATTCGGAAGAAAATAGAAATGTTACTTTTGTCTTTTCGTTTGGTAAATAACTCGTTGTTTTAGTACCTAGAAACTTTGTGATGATATTGGTTTTAATTTTTTATTGTTAGCATTGTTCAAATAATTATTGTGATTGTCATATAAGACATAATAAAAAAATAGTACTAAAAAAAAGCAGTAAAAATACAGTGAAAAACAGTTAAAAAAACAGTAAAAATAGTAAAAAAACAATTTAAAAAAAAAGGCAGTAAAAAAAAAGCAGTAAAAAAGGTCAATAAAAAAAGGAGTAAAAAAATAAATTAAAACTTACTTAATAGAAAACAACACCCTTTTGATAATTATGTTAGCACACTATTTTGATAAATATATTTTCAAAGTACACTTCTTTTGTAAATAGATATCCAATAAAGCAAAAAATAAAATATATAATGGAGACTTTTTGCCAAAAACTTTCACAAAAGATGATAGAGCGTAGCGACAACTAGCGTCTGTGATTTGAACCATATTGTTACACTTTATCATCCAACCATATTTTTACAAATACCTAGATGTCATCCCGTGCGATGCACGGCGTAACACATTAAATATTTTTATATTAGTAATATTTGATTGAATTTCAATAATATTGTAAAATTTTTAGAAAATATACATGAGCCGATATACACACACATACACATACTATTATTTGTTTTGCTTTAATTTATAAATCTAAGGGGGTTCTATCTTTTATAATACCAAACCATAAAAGTAACAATATATATATTGTTTGGTATCAATAACTTACACTCTTATGAATGAGGATATATAACTTATCAATTTTATGGTTTGGTATTAAAAAATTGATTCTCACAATCTAAGGGTACATGATAGGAAAGCCATAATTTAATTAAGCATATGCATTTATTTTTCATCTAGAACAATATGAGTTTTATATCTAATTTTATATATAATAAATTAAATAATATTTATTATTATCAACTTTCGTTAAAAGTATCCAACCCATATTCTTACTAATATAAATTTTTTTATATGACTTGGCATTATTATAATTATTTTATTATTTTACAATCAGAACAAAAATAATTCTGAAAAATCAAATAACTGCTGAAGTACAAAAGTATGAAAATAAACTAAAAATATATATTTTTTTTCAATATTCTTATATTTTATATGGTAATATTTTAATCATCTAATATATCATTATTATATTTAAATTACTTTATATATATACTATATGGATGTCAAATTAAAGAGTACGAAGTAAGAATTAATTTGATATATTTTTTTATCAAAAATAAAATTGATATGAAAAAGTTGTAATTATTTAAACTATTAAGTTAAAAATAAAAGGAATAAAATGAGAGGAAATTTTTAATTGGTAGATATTATATATGGAATAACCCTCTAACTTCCCTCCCAAACTAAATATTCATTTTTTTAAGATTTTTAAAAAGAGAAATAATGTGGTGATTACACATGTCCTTTAAATTTTCTTACGACTCTCTTTTAATATTAAGTATGGATATGGATAATTGTTGTCTCTTGAAAAAACAAAATAAAAGTCAGAAGTTTAAATAAAAAAATTCATACTTGGATTGAGATCATGGATCAAAATTAAATAAAGAATTTCTTCTTTAACATACCGCAACACCTCAGATCCGTTTATGGACCAACCAAATTTGCCAGCAAAAAATAAAGAAGAAAACACAAAATAATTATACAATCGAATAATAAACAATAAATTTAATTAAATATTAAATACCTGTTCTATAGTTCAAACACAATCGACTTTTAAAACGCGTATACGCAAATCAATTTTACAGATCGAAAGTTTGGGATTTAGGGTTCACATATCAATTCGATTAAGGGTATAAACGAATTAGGAGAAGAGGATTTTTGGGGAGGAGGCGGCATATTTTTTTAAGGTTAAAACAGATCTTAAAAACCCAAGAGATATGAACGTTTTTTAAAAAAGAAAAATGTTATTGCAATATACCTTAATTACCCTACACTATTTACAGCAACCAACATGCTCTTTTAGTTATTTACATAAATGGCACATTCCGTTTTGACCCTTGATCAACTAATCTAATGGCTAAAAAGGAGTTCTCGCACTTAAGAGGATTCTTAAAATAAAGTTACAATATATATATATATATAGGGTTAGGATCCACGAAGAAATAAATTTTTCGAGAGACAAAAAGGTAGACGAACAGGCGCTTAAAATCAACGAACAAGCACTTAAAATCAAACGGACAGGAAATAAACGAATATATATAAAAAGTTTGCTCCCTCCAGAATTCAAACACAAGTGCTTCATTCGTCCAGTAAGGAGATGCATGCACCGTAAACCACTCTGATCAAAAAGATGAAAATGATTCTCATTTCTCTCCCATAATTTCCTTTCTCTCCCGAACTCTTTCATGTTTATGTGATCTTATTATAAGTTTGGTAAGATGTTTATGGGGAACTTATTAAGCGGGGAGCCGTGATTGATCAAAAAAGATGTCGAAAATGATAAAAAGGAGTTTTTTTCAATCTGTGCTCTCTCAACATTTGGTCATTTAATTGGCAATATGTGCATGCATGTATTATTCTAGCAAAAATGACGACATTTGATATGGCGTGCACTGTATTTGTACTACATTTGTACAAAATTACATTTGGAAGGAGTAAGCGCATTGTTTTTGACTTATTTTTAGTTTTCGATTGATTCGATTGATTGATTTAGTTCGATTCCTATCTGGTCAGGCCATTCGATTCGATTCATTCGATTCGATTCAATTCAAATTCTTTTCTTCTTATTATTATTATTAGCAATCTTAATTATTATTATTGTTATTATTACTAATAATATTACTATTATTGTTGTTGTTGTTAATTACTATTATTATTATTATTATTTATCATTATTATTATTATTATTATTATTATTATTATTATTTATCCTTAATATATATTTGATCGATTCGATTGATTAGATCCATTTAGATCCATTCAATTACTTCGATTCAGATTCATTCACCCAAAAACAGAGTCTAAAAACAAGATCAAAACTTTGGAAAAATGGATTTATGTTTCCATCATTGAAATAAAAAAAGTTTTTTTTTTTTTAAATTAAATCGATCTTCTCCTCCAAATGCTCTAATAGTCACTGCACCATCAATGGATTTTCACTATATATAATACTTTTCCACGAAACGATGTGAACTGTGAACTGCCCTTCGTTGTCAGCTCAGTGAAGAGTCCATTCAACTTTATGGATAAAACAAGAACACAGTTACACACTCGGATTTGAGTAACGCAATTACCGTTTTGGCGCGCGGATATGATGATTTTTTTTTTTTTTTGATACAATGGAGGGTGAAAACCCGAAATCAACTACGCAACAACCCTACGCATACAAACTCCTCCAACAATATCAAACATAATCCTGTTGATAATGGAAGGAGGAGGGGAGGCATAAAATTGAACACCAAAAGGGATCGAATGGCCGAGTCTTGCAAGTCCATCGACAACTTGGTTCGTCTCGCGATAGGTGTGATGGATAGTGCAAGAGGAAAATTCCGACATAACTTGCCTACAAGCAGTAATCAAAGAACCATAAGGATGATGTTGCAATTGAGTACCACAGAGAAGCTTCACTGCCATCGATGAGTCACTACAGATCGAAATATGTTGGATATTCCTTTCCTTAGCTCCAACAGCCGCCATAATAATATCAAATCCCAAGTTTGCAGCATATCCAAAGATCCAGTTGCCTGAATCGTCCCGAGCCACACCACCGGCAGATTTCAAACCCGTGTTGCCCATAGCGCTGCCATCTACATTTAATTTAACAATGCCATGAGAAGGTGGCTCCGAGCTAAGGTATTTCATGGTCCTATTAGTTGACGAGTGTTTTAAGTCACACAGGCGCTACCAAGCACATGCTTCATTTTTAGCAAAATCCTTCAGCCAATTTGCTGCATTCGGAGGCCATAGATTCTGGCCCTTAAATATATTTTTGTTTCTCCATTGCCAAATCCCCCAAGACATCGAAGCATATAACTGAGCCCAGCTAAACTTCACATGTGTATCATTACGCTTATTGCGAAGATTGCCCCATATCCATTCCATGACCTCATCCGAAAAAAAGGAAGCATTCTTAGAAGTTGCTTTCAATTCCAACCATAATTTGCGACTTAACGGGCAATCTCTCAATGTATGAAGAATGCTTTCATGAGGGTGTCTACACACAAAGCACGAAATATCATCAGTCAAGCCTCTTCGATAACGATTTTCATTCATCAGTAACTTATCATTTACGGCGAGCCAAAGGAAGGATTTAATTCTTTGCCTGATCTTTAACATCCATATTAGGTTTCAATTGAGAGCATGGTGAGCTATCCTCATCAATGAAATCATAAGCTGATGCAGCTGCTATTAGGATCAAAGAAAATGTTGGAGATTTCGGCAATGGATTTGAACGGGAGGAATTCACCGAATCTCTCCCAGTCCCATCCTCCTTCTATTCTGAAGAGATCATATACCAGTAAATCCACATCTTCCTCTGGAATAGGATTAATCACTTTATTAATCAACGGCTCTGATCCTACCCACCAATCTAACCAAAATCTCACTTTAGAACCAGAATGTATCCTCCATTTCACCCCTTTATAAATATCCTGTAAGGCTCCCCAAATATCTCTCCAAACTGGTGAACATGGAGTTTTGAGAGGTAGTGACCACCAGTTTTGATCCCGAATATATTTATCACGGATAATTCTAGCCCAAAGATTTGGAGCATCATTCACTAGGTCCCATGCCAATTTCATAACAAGCGCCTTATTCATGAGACCTAAATTCTTCAAACCGAATCCTCCTTTATCTTTTCTTTTACAGATCAGTTTCCAATTTGCAAGGTGAATTTTTCTTTTTCATTACTGCCACCCCATAAGAAAGATCTATTCATCTTATCAATATCTTCCACAACACCTTTTGGCAACTTGCATGATTGCATAGTGTATAGAGGAATATCATAAGTGACTGAAGATATGAGTGTAGAACGGCCTGCTAAAGATAATAATTGTGGTCTCCAAGAGAAAAGTCGCTTACGAACATTTTGGATCACATTTGCGTAGAAGGATTTCGTACGACGACCATTATTAACATAGACACCAAGATATTTTCCGAGAGTGCTAACCATTTTTATCCCCGACGATGAGGAAATGATGTTAGCCATATTGCCTGAAACATTTGAGGAGAAGAAAATGGAAGACTTTGAAGTACTAACTTTCTGCTCCGAGGCGATTTCGAACTCCGTGATGCTATCCATGATCACTTGCATTTGAGTAAGAGTAGATTCCCCGAACAACAAGAGATCATCAGCGAAGAATAAATGTGATATTTTGATTCCTCCCCGAGAGATAGAGATAGGTCTCCACATATTTTGATCCACTTTTTCCTTTATGAGATGAGAAAGACGATTAATGCAAAGAACGAAGATGTAGGGGGAGATATGATCCCCTTGGCGAATACCACGAGTAGGCTTAAATGCTCTAGAGACCTCCCCATTCCACAGGATCCTTATCTCTGGAGTAGAGATGCAGAACATAATAAGTTTAATGACACTCCCTGGAAAGCCCGAATGAATTAAGGTATCTTCAATAAAATTCCAAGATAGCCGATCATAAGCCTTCTCTAGATTCACTTTAATTGCCATAACACCTTTATTACCCTTCTTCCTTCGCATCATGTGGATGATCTCCTGAATAATCACAATATTATCTCTACTTTGGCGATCTGGTAAGAAACTGCTTTATTCCGAGCTAACCATTCTAGAGAGAATAGGTTTAAGACGCAGTGCAAGAATCTTAGTGATAACTTTGTATGCCACATTACACAAACCAATAGGGCGAAATTCCTTGATGCTACTCGGGTGCTCCACCTTGGGGATAAGAGAAAGGTGAGTAATATTCAGTTGGGTATTGAAAGACCCAGAAATGAAGGCATGATTCACCACATGTGATAAATATTTTCCAATAGTGTGCCAGCATTTCTGGAAGAAAAGAGCGGTAAAACCATCTGGCCCCGGACTCTTAAAAGCACCCATTGAAAAGACTACGGCTTTCACCTCATCCAAAGATATCGGCACAGCTAAGAAATCAGCCTCAGCTTGAGTTAACAGATCAAAACGACAAGGGATATTATCAATATTCAGGTTGTTATCCTCCCCCTTAAACAACTGCTCGTAATACTCAACACAAAGTTCTCGCAGCTCATCAGGATTCGAAATCCAGTTATCGGCATCATTCTTTAGGCATTCAATCTTCTTCTTCTTCCTTTTATTATTAGCATCGGTAAGGTGGAAAAAGTGATTATTTATGTCTTGTAAAGTTGCTGCGTTCGCTTTAGCTCGTTGGAACCAGGTTGTTTGTTCCTGAATAAGGACTTCGTTGTATTCATAAATGAGTTTGGTTTCCAACTTTCGGAGATGAGGAGCGGGCCCATTAGAAAGGATATTTTGGATTCCGGACAAACGAGCTCTGAGTCGACGTTTGCGTTTGTAAATATCACCAAAGAATTTTTTTTCCAGTCCATCAGATTATCAGCAAAGTCCGAAAGTGATTTACAAATATTTGTAGTAGATTTACAAGCTGTAGTAACATGATCAGAAAAATTCGAATGCAAAACCCATGCAGCTTCAAATCGGAAGGATTTAGTGCCATTATTACATACCTGGTTGGGAGTAAGATGCAATAAAATAGGGTGGTGATCAGAGTAAGTTTTAGGCAAATGTTGTAACACCCCCGAGATATTCGCAGTATATTACGGTCAGTGCGACTACATGACTCCACTGCGCTGCATACACAATTTACCACAAGAAATATACACATTATCCAATTGAAAACCAAATCACACGCCCGGTACAACCGTGGAATAATCCACAATGGCAACATAAATAACTTGACGAATATAAATCTTAATCCAAAGAGAAAAGTTCTAAGATCATGAAGACAATCTATAAGTTTCAAAAGTGGACAACAACCATATCGAATGGAATAACGGAAATAAAAGGACTCAAACGCATATGTCAACGCATCGTGGCCAACATCCTCAGATCTTGTCCCGCTTGCTCGTCAGGATGATTATAACTCGAGATCCATAACAAGAATTTCCCACAACGGTCCCCAGAGGGGTTAGCAATTACGCTATTACAAGTAATCAAGGCAAACCGATCGCTACACATTTCATAAGTACATGCACCAATATCAATTCAAAAGCCAAAACCGCATATGTCTTTTCCGAAACAAACAACAAATAATCAATTTGCCTAGACCGTGACGCCACCATGAATCCCACCCGAGGCCTCTAAGGACCCTCCCGAGCCGGCCACTTTATAAAACAAATCACGCATGTGCATCGCCAGACTGTGACGCCACCATGAATCCCACCCGAGGCCTCTAAGGACCCTCCCGAGCTGGCTAGCGAAACAAACTCGTGAATCCAGAGTGAAGTCATAGATTCCCCCGAGGCCCCGTCGGACCCTCCCAGGGTGAGCAAAGCACACACAATATACAATACCATTCCATGTTAAGCATAAAGGTTTCCAAAAATACTTGCCTTGAATAATAGATGACGCAACGAACGGAAGGAAAGACGCCGATGAATGATAGGGACCGACAATTACGAACCTAACAATTCGAAGAACACAATCACAACCAATCCTAAACGAATACGGAATTGGAGTACACCCGAAAACCCGCCTACGATTCATGTATATTCGTGTAAAAATAACAATGAGGGCGGACCACAACCGAACCCTCTCGAATACGCAACAACCACAAAGTATACCATGAATCCGTAGGAAAACCAATAATATCAACAAGATTAATCATACTCATCATGAATTAACCGACAAAACGAGACGAATCGGACGAAAATCCCAAAACCCCCAATTTATCCAAAAGTAGGGTTCTAAGAGATTTACCTTGGATTAGGATGAAAAATTCGTGTTGTTGTTGTTATTATACACCAAGAACTCAAGGAAGTTGATGGTTGAGATGATTGGAGGAAGAAAATCGCCAAGAAATCGCCCGGAATCGCCACAGCCGCGGAGAGGAGGAAGAAATGAGAAAATACGTTCATCTCGGTCAACTCCCTGGTTTATATAGGTAGGGAGTGTTAGCGCGCGCTAATCCTCAAAGTTAGCGTGCGCTAACGGGACAAAACTCCACTCCAGTAGCCAGATTTCTGGCCGTTAGCGGGCGCTACTCAAAATGTAGCGTGCGCTAATAACCTCTCGGTAGCGCGCGCTATCGGCCAATAGCGTGCGCTACCTGGACATCAGCCGAGTCCAGAAGCAACTGTCAGTAAACACCTGATCCATTTAGCACGCGCTATCGACCAAACGTAGCGTGCGTTAAAAGTGTATCGGTAGCGCGCTTATCGCCAATAAAGGCGCGCTACACGGGCATCTCGATCGAGTCAAGAGCAAATCGGCCCAAAGATCGACACACTAGCGCACCGTAACACCCCAGGATATCCGAGGTATATTACGCCGTGAATCCCTATATGGGACCCACCAGCCGAACAAAGATCATACACAACGACTCACGAAACGATAAAATAACACCACGTCATAAAGACGCAAAATGTAACAAACCACCCTGTTCAACCGGACAATATAACATCATCATCCAACACAACATAATAAGCAACAATACAATTCAAACGAACAAGAACCCCTTAAGTACTCGAGTACAACTATTAGTCCAAAACCACAAAAGACAAAAAGGTAAAGATACTAAAACATCACTCGTGCACCATCATCACGCACGGCCATCATCCGTAATCTTGGTCCAGCCGCTCGTCTCGATGAACTCCGACCAAATTCATAAAACGAATTTCCCCAAAACGGGTCCCCAGAGGGGTTAGCAATTACGCTAGTACAAGTATTCAAGGCAAACCAATCGCTTACACATTTCATAGTACATGCACCAAAAATCATTTCGAAAACCAAAACAAGACATGTCTTTTTCCGAAAATAAATAGTAAACAATTAGCCTTGAGAACAGGGCGGCAAAGATACATTCTCACTCGGGCCTCACAGGGACCCTAACGAGTTGGCTACAAATACGTAAAAACAAAACTACGCACACGCTAAGCCGTGAGAACAGGCGGCAAGATACATTCTCACTCGAGGCCTTGCAAGGACCCTAACGAGTTGGCTATGATACGAAACTCGTGAAATCCAGCGGCAAAGATAGATTTCCTCCTTGACCCCGTCGGCCAACACGAGGTGAGTTACACACAAATAACATACATCACCATTTCATGTTAAGCTTAAAGGTTTCCAAAAATACTTGCCTCGATTAATAGACGGTGACGCGAACTAACGGAAGAATCAAGCACGACCGTGAGGAACCGACGATTGAACCTAACGATTCGAATAACACAATCACAACCAACTCTAGACGATTACGGAAATGGAATACACCGGAAACCCGCCTACGATTCATGTATATTCGAATAAAATAACAACGAGGCGGATCACAACCAAACCCTCTCGATTCCGTAAAAATCCACAAAATATCCATGAATCCGTAGGAAACTAAAGATACTAACAATATCAATCGTATACATCATGAATCCACCATCAAAACGGAACGAATCGGAAGAAAATCCCAAAACCCCAAATTATCCAAAAGTAGGGTTCTAAGAGATTACCTTGATTTAGGATGAGAAACACAAGTGGATGATGTTAGTCTTACACCAAGAACTCAAGCACAAGAATCTCTCAAGTGATTGGAGGAAGAAAATCGCCTCAAATCGCTCGGAGTCGCTCGTCCGCGAAAGAGGAAGAAATGAGATTTTGTGATTATCTCGGTCAACTCCCCGGTTTATATAAGGGGAGTGTTAGCGCACGCTAAGACCTCAAGGTTAGCGTGCGCTAACGGATAGGTTACCAACCCTCCCGTTAGCGTCCGAGTCGAAGCCGGGGTTTTTGCCGTTAGCGTGCGCTACCATGCATGCGTAGCGTGCGCTAATAACCTATCGGTAGCGCGCGCTATCGACCAATAGCGTGCGCTACCCGAACATCGCCCGAGTCCAAGAGCTAACCGCCCAAACTCACTCGACCCGTTAGCGTGCGCTACCATACCAGCGTAGCGTGCGCTAACTAGAATCGATTGAATTCGTGAGTAAAGCGCCCAAGATCTTGGACAATCACACTAGCGCGCCATCTTGAACAACTTAACGTGCGCTAGTCTCCGACATTAGCGTGCGCTAGACAAGATAGCGTGCGCTAATCCGATAGTCCGCAGGCACGGGAGTTAAACCGCCACTCCTGTGGCTAAATCGTTAGCGTGCGCTTAATTAACCGTAGCGTGCGCTACTAATGGATTTCTAGCGTGCGCTATACAGAAATATAGCGTGCGCTAGATATAGATATAAACGACCCCAAAATACCGGAATATGAACGAAACGTCAAACGAAACACCTCGAAATGCATCATAGCATAGAATGAATCCACTAAACCCAAACGGCGTTACGCACAACAATTACGAGAATCGGATCAAAAGATAACGGAAAAGTTACATGAAGGATACCCGAGGGTCACTAAAATCGAGAATTACAGGAAATACAATTACAAGGGAAAGAAAAAAATGCGGATATTACATTCTACCCCTCTAAAAATAAGTTTCGTCCCGAAACTTAAGGAACAAACAACTCGGGGTACCTAGCACGCATGCTATCCTCGGTTTCCCAAGTTGCCTCCTCGACACCGTGTCTCGACCATTGCACCTTGACCAAAGGTATGGTCTTATGCCTCAATCGTTTCTCACGATGTTCCAAAATCTTCAAAGGGCGCTCTTGAAAGTAACATCTTTGGCGACATCAATCTCACCATAATCGATGATGTGGCTAGGATCCGAGACATATCTCCTCAATCGGGAAACATGGAAAACACTATGAACATGACTCAAGGCCGGAGGTAACGCCAAACGGTATGCCAACCCACCTACTCGCTCGAGGATCTCGAAGGGGCCGATAAATCTCGGACTCAACTTCCCTTTCTTCCCGAAACGAAAACTCCTTTCGTCGGCGACACCTTTAGCAAAACGTGGTCTCCCACCTCAAATTCCAAAGGTCGACGACGGACGTCGCATACGACTTCGCCGACTCGGGCGATCAACATCCGTTCTCGAATTAACTCTATCTTCCGCCTCGTCTCTAAAACGACATCCGGCTCGGCCCGACCAAATCGGACGCCTCATTCCAACAAATCGGTGATCGACATCGCCGCCCGTAAAGTGCCTCATACGGTGCCATCCGAATCGACGCGTGCCAACTATTGTTATACGTGAATTCGATCGGCAAATGTTCCTCCCGGCCACTACTCCAATCGAGAGCACAGCACGCAATAAGTCCTCGAACGTCTGGATAGTGTGTTCCGACCGGCCCATCCGTCTGGGATGAAAAGAGGTACTCAAACGCAACCGGTACCTAACGCCTTATGCACCGCCCGGAAGTGCGATACAAACGGCCGTCACGATCCGAAACAATAGACTTGAGTACCGTGAAGTCTCACGATCGCGCAATAAACACACGAGCTAACTTCTCCGGCCCCAAGTGTCCTTGATGCCCGTAAAATGTGCCGACTTGGTCGGCGATCAACAATCACCCATACCATATTCATGCCCGACCTCGATCTCGGCAAACTCGTAACGAAATCCATCGATATATCTTCCCATTTCCATTCGGAATGGTAAGTGACTGCAATAACCAGCCGGTCTCGATGCTCGATTTTGACTGGCGACAAATCAAACATCTCGCTACAAACCGTGCGACCTCATCCTTCATGTCATTCCACCGAAATTTCTCCTCGTGTCCTTGTACATCTTACTCGCATCAGATGAACGGAATAAGGTGTAGCATGGGCCTCCCGTAAAATACTCGCCTCAACTCTAAGTCGTTCGCACACAAAGCCGACTGAATCTCAAAACACCATCCTCGTGAATCACAAATCCAGGAGACTTCCCTTTAAGAACGTTCTCTCGGATTTGAGTAATCATCGGATCCTCTAATCGCTTGACTTAATTTCATCGATCAAAGACGACGAAATCTCTAAAGCACAAAGTTGCCCGACGGCTCCGGCAACAAGACCTCAACATCTAACTCGATCAAAGCCCTCCGAAGCTCGACCGAGATGTAAGGATCTCAAGCGTCGCAACGCAATCGGTTTCCGACTCAAGGCGTCGGCCACAACGTTCGCCTTGCCGGATGATAAAGGATTTCGAGGTCATAATCCTTAATCAACTCTAACCACCTCCTCTCGCCTCATATTCAACTCTCGCGAGTAAATATGTATTTGACTTTTATGATCAAGAAAATCGACATGTGGAGCCGAAAAGATAGTGACGCCAAATCTTGAGCGCAAAAGCGACCGCCGCTAACTCCAAATCATGAGTAGGTAGTTCATCTCATACGGCCTCAAGCTGTCTCGACGCATAGGCAATGGTCTTGCCGTGCCGCATTAATACACACCCAAGACCCCGACCCAAGCATCGCTATAAACGGCAAAACCTCGTTGCCACATGGCAACGCCAAAGCTGGGCTGAAGTCAAACGCTTCTTGATTCCTCAAAACTCGATCGCCTCGTCATCCTGCATTTAACTTCTGATTACGGAGCAATCTGCGTAAGTGGTCGAGCCGATTCGAGAAACCTCGGCGAACCTACGGTAGTAGCCACCAAACCCAAGAAACTACGGACCTCCTTCACATTTTTGGGCGGTGCCCAATCCAATACGGCCTCAATCTTCTCGCGGATCCACACGAACCCCTTCTACCAAATCACGTGACCTAAAAACATCACTTCTTTCAAATTAACTCACATTTCGAGAACTTTGCATAGTGTTGCTCGGTCTTTAAAATGTCTAATACTATCCGCAAATGATGGGCATGCTCTTCCTCATTCCTCGAATAAATAAGAATATCGTCAATAAAGACGACGACGCACTTATCCAAATACTCGATAAAAACTTTGTTCATCAATTGCATGAACACCGCCGGCATTAGTTAACCCGAAAGGCATGACTACGAACTCATAATGTCCGTACCTCGTCCAGAAAGGCTGTCGCTGCACATCGGACTCTCTCACCCGAGCCGATAGTACCCCGATTTCAAATCAATTTTCGAGAATACCGCAGCCTCTCGCAATCGATCGAACAAGTCATCAATTCTCGGCAAAGGATACTTGTTCTTGATGGTCACCTTGTTTAGTTCGCGATAGTCGATACACAAACGTAGCGAACCATCCTTCTTCCGCACAAACAGACCGGTGCGCCCAAGGCGAGGCGCTCGGTCGAACATACCCCACTCAAGAAGCTCACTCAATCGCTTCTTCAACTCGGACATCTCGAAGGTGCCATGCGATAGGGCGCCTTGAAATAGAGCCGCACCCGGCTCTAACTCTATAGTGAACTCGACCTCTCGATCCGGTGGCAATCCGGTAACTCGTCAGGAAAAACATCAGGAAATTCATTAACGATTGGAATCGACGAAAGCTCGACTCCACCACTCTCCGCCTTCAAGGCATAGCACCAATAACCAATACATCCCTTTCGCATGAGACTCATCGCCTTCAAGGCATTAATGACGAATTTCTGGTTTCCCCTCTTTCGCCCGCGAAAGAGTGCTCGATCGTCCTCGGCTAACATAGTGATGATTCTCGTGCGGTAGTTCATGATCGCACCATGCCGCTCGAGCCAGTCATCACCAAGAATCAAATCCTCACCCTCGATACTCACAACAATAAGATTAGAGGGCCAAGTCCTCTCACAAATAAGCACAGAACAGTCTCGAACCTCCTGATCACCAACGATCCTATCACCGCTAGGAAGCTTAACGATGAAGGGCTCACAAGGTGTCAAACGGTCGAGACTCAAACGACGCACACAATCCAGAGATATGAATGAATGCGTAGCACCGGAATCGAAAAGCACACTGACAGGATGAGAAAGAATATAAACGGTAGCTGTCGCCTCGGTAGCCGCCGGTTCATCGGCTCTCCGCATCTCATAGACTCGCGGGTGGGCGGAGCCTACAGTGGATGCTCCCCCTCTTGAGGGGTGACCCCGACCTCTTCCCCGTCTAGCACTCGGCGGATATTGAGGAGCAAACGACCCCGATTCACACTTGGCTCCAACGGTTGGTTGAGAAGAACGGTGCCGCGGCTGTTTGATCTGCTCTCACAAAAGGGGCCTTGTGGCCTAGGCATCCACAAGTATGACAGGTAAGCTTCGGACGAGAACATTGCCGGCTCCTATGGCCTTGCACACCACAGTTAAAACATGTGGGTTCATGAGCGGAGGTTCGGCGGCACCCGAAAGCTCCCAGAGAAACGAGCCGAACCGCCGTTGAAAAATTTGCGGCTTGAGATTTCTGCTGGCCTCCACTCTTGGGGCCGAAAAATTTCCAACCGACTTCGCTTCTTACTCGCGGCCGCCTCACTCGCCGTCACAGACATATCATAAGCAAGGGCCCTACTCGATAATCCTTCAATGTAGTACATACGAGCCCCGACATATAGTCCCGAATCGGCAACTTCATCCGCTCGGAGAAATGGAAAATCTTGTCACTCTCCTCGACAACTTGGGTCTTCACATAACCCAACTCTTTGTTAAAATCGGCAATAGCTTGAGCTACGGGGATATCCCGTGGTTGAGCGTCATAAAAGCATGTACCCGAGCACATCGGCGGCCACGGGCAATATTCGATCTCCATCGACTCTTGAAACTCGGCCCACGTAGCAAAGATGGTCTTTGGGCCCAACGGCCTCCCACCCGTAGCGTCCCGGTGAGGAAATATTGAGCAATAGGGACTTTACGGTCCTCGGGGACGATTAGTGGCAACGAAGACCTTAGACATCTCCTTGATCCACCCTTCCCGGCCATTCGGGTCTGAAGCTCCCGAAACCGAGGAGGATGCATCTTGATAACATCTTGGAGCCAACGATCCGCTCCGCCCGATTAGCGTGGGCCTCGATCCGGTTCAACCGCTGAGCTATCGCCGCCATTTGGTTTACCATTTGTTGCATTACGGCCGCGATACCAAGATCGGCACGCTCCCGAGAAGAAGCATGGCTATGACGGTCGCCGATCTGCCGGCTCTCAAGATCGTGGACGTGGCCGCCCCACCGGCCGCCCACGTCCCTGGGCCGCGTCACGACCACGACCGCGACCACGACCTCTTCCAAAGATCCATGCCGGAGTTAAACAAGTAGCAAAAGCCATACGAGGGTAAGTACGAGAGAAGAACAATTACAAGTCGAGAATCAAAGGTACGATACAAGGAAATAATGAACAGAGGAAGGAAAACTTACGGACCGGTAAATCAGGAATCATGGCGCGTGACGATGATGTGCAAAACAAAACACCACAAGACCCAATAAACCAACAAGCCTAGGTATCCATAAACCTAGAGCTCGATACCATTTTCTCGTAACACCCCGGGATATCCGAGGTATATTACAGCCGTGAATCCCTATATGGGACCCACCAGCCGAACAAAGATCATACACAACGACTCACGAAACGATAAAATAACACCACGTCATAAAGACGCAAAATGTAACAATCCACCCGGTTCAACCTGGCCAATATAACATCAACATCCAACACAACATAAAACGCACCAAAACAATACAAACGAACAAGACCCCCTTAAGTACTCGAGAACAACTATTAGTCCAAAACCACAAAAGACAAAAAGGAAAAGATACTAAAACATCACTCGTGCACCATCATCACGCACGGCGATCATCCGTGTCTTGGTCCAGCAGCTCGTCTCGATGAACCCGACTGAAATTCATAAAACGAATTTCCCCAAAACGGGTCCCAGAGGGGTTAGCAATTACGCTAGTACAAGTATTCAAGGCAAACCAATCGCTTACACATTTCATAGTACATGCACCAAAAATCATTTCGAAAACCAAAACAAGACATGTCTTTTTAGGAAAATAAAATAAACAATTAGCCTTGAGAACGGGCGGCGGATACATTCTCACTCGGGGCCTCACAGGGACCCTAACGAGTTGGCTACAAATACGTAAAAAAAACAAAACTACGCACACGCTAAGCCGTGAGAACAGGCGCGGCAAGATACATTCTCACTCGAGGCCTTGCAAGGACCACTAACGAGTTGGCTAGCGGTGCGAAACTCGTGAAATCCGGGCGGCGGCATAGATTTCCCTCCTTGACCCCGTCGGGCCAACACGAGGTGAGTTACACACAAATAACATACATCACCATTTCATGTTAAGCTTAAAGGTTTCCAAAAATACTTGCCTCGATTAATAGACGGTGGCGAAGCGGAGCGGAAGAATCAAGCACGGCCGTGAGGAACCGACGATTGAACCTAACGATTCGAATAACACAATCACAACCAACTCTAGACGATTACGGAAATGGAATACACCCGGAAACCCGCCTACGATTCATGTATATTCGAATAAAATAACAACGAGGGCGGATCACAACCAAACCCTCTCGATTCCGTAAAAATCCACAAAATATCCATGAATCCGTAGGAAACTAAAGATACTAACAATATCAATCGTATACATCATGAATCCACCAACAAAAACGAACGAATCGGAAGAAAATCCCAAAACCCCCAAATTATCCAAAAGTAGGGTTCTAAGAGATTACCTTGGATTTAGGATGAGAAACACAAGTGGATGATGTTAGTCTTACACCAAGAACTCAAGCACAAGAATCTCTGAAGTGATTGGAGGAAGAAAATCGCCTCAAATCGCTCGGGAGTCGCTCGTCTGCGGAAAGAGGAAGAAATGAGATTTTGTGATTATCTCGGTCAACTCCCTGGTTTATATAACCAGGGAGTGTTAGCGCACGCTAAGACCTCAAGGTTAGCGTGCGCTAACGGATAGGTTACCAACCCTCCCGTTAGCGTCCGAGTCCGAAGCCGGGGTTTTGCCGTTAGCGTGCGCTACCATGCATGCGTAGCGTGCGCTAATAACCTATCGGTAGCGCGCTATCGACCAATAGCGTGCGCTACTCGAACATCGCCCGAGTCCAAGAGCTAACCGCCCAAACCTCACCGACCGTTAGCGTGCGCTACCATACCGGCGTAGCGTGCGCTAACTAGAATCGATTGAATTCGGTAAAGCGCCAAGATCGACAATCACACTAGCGCGCCATCAACAACTTAACGTGCGCTAGTCTCCCGACATTAGCGTGCGCTAGACAAGATAGCGTGCGCTAATCCGATAGTCCAGAGGCCTGGGAGTTAAACTGCCACTCCCAGGGCTAAATCGTTAGCGTGCGCTACGAATTAACCGTAGCGTGCGCTACTAATGGATTTCTAGCGTGCGCTATACAGGAAATATAGCGTGCGCTAGATATAGGATATAAACGACCCCAAAATACCTAATATGAACGAACGTCAAACGAAACACCTCGAAATGCATCATAGCATAGAATGAATCGGCAACCCAAACGGCGGTTCCGCACAACAATTACGAGAATCAGATCAAAAGATAACGGAAAAGTTACACTGAAGGATACCCGAGGGTCACTAAAATCGAGAATTACACCGGAAATACAATTACAAGGGAAAGAAAAAAAATGCGGATATTACACGCACGCTACCAGGCATCTCAGCGTGCGCTAGCCCCCGATATTAGCGTGCGCTAGACTATGTAGCGTACGCTAATCCGCCAGTCCAGAGGGCTGGAATCAGAACTGCCACTCCCAGGGCTTGCTCTCTAGCGCGCGCTATGAAGCAGTCGTAGCGTCCACTACTAAGGGACCCCTAGCGTGCGCTATGCAGAAAAGATAGCGTGCGCTAGGTATGAAATATAAATGGTCCAAAACACCGGAATAAGAACGAACATCAAACGGAACATCTCAAAACGCATCATAACATAGAATGGATCTACGGCAACCCCGAAATGGTGGTTCCGCACAACAATTACGAGAATCAGATCAATAGATGACGGAAGAAATACACTGAAAGATACACGAGGGTTGCTACAACTGAGAAATACACCGAAAAATGAAAATACAGGGAAAAGAAAAATGCGGATATTACATTCTACCCCTCTAAAAATAAGTTTCGTCCCAAAACTTAAGAAACAAACAACTCAGGGTACCTAGCACGCATGCTATCCTCGGTCTCCCAAGTTGCCTCCTCGAAACCATGTCTCGACCACTGCACCTTAACTGAAGAGATGGTCTTATGCCTCAGTCGCTTCTCGCGATGCTCCAAAATCTTCAAGGGACGCTCCTCTAAGGTAATGTCCTCGATAATATCGATCTCACCAAAGTCGATGATATGACTAGGATCCGGAACATATTTCCTCAGCTGTGAAACATGAAAAACGCTATGAACGTGACTCAAGGCCGGAGGTAGCGCCAAACGGTTTGCCAACTCACCGACTCGCTCGAGAATCTCAAAGGGTCCAATAAATCTCGGACTCAACTTTCCCTTCTTCCCGAAGTGAAAAACTCCCTTCGTCGGTGACACCTTTAGCAAAACATGGTCCCCCACCTCGAATTCCAAAGGTCGACGACGGACGTCGGCATACGACTTCTGTCGACTCTGAGCGGTCAACATTAGTTCTCGAATGAAATCCACCTTCCGCCTCGTCTCTAGGACAATATCCGGTTCGGTCCCGACCAAATCGGACGCTTCGTTCCAACAAATCGGCGATCGGCAACGCCGCCCATAAAGTGCCTCATACGGTGCCATCTGAATCGACGTGTGCCAATTATTGTTGTACGTGAATTTGATCAATGGCAAATGCTCCTCCCAGTCTCTACTCCAGTCCAGAGCACAAGCACGCAATATATCCTCAAACGTCTGGATAGTGCGTTCCGACTGTCCATCTGACTGAGGATGAAAAGAGGTACTCAAACGCAAACGAGTACCCAATGCCTTATGCACCGCCTGCCAGAAATGCGATACAAAGCGGCCATCACGATCCGAAACAATAGACTTCGGAGTACCGTGAAGCCGCACAATCTCCGCAATAAACACACGAGCCAACTTCTCCGGGCCCCAAGTATCCTTGATGCCCAGAAAATATGCCGACTTGGTTAGGCGATCAACAATCACCCACACCATATTCATGCCCGATCTCGATCTCGGCAAACTCGTAATGAAGTCCATCGATATGTCTTCCCATTTCCATTCCGGAACGGGGAGTGACTGCAATAACCCGGCTGGTCGCTGATGCTCGATTTTGACCTGCTGGCAAGTCAAACATCTCGCTACAAATTGTGCGGCCTCCTCCTTCATATCATTCCATCAGAAATTTCTCCTCAGGTCCTTGTACATCTTACTCGAACCAGGATGAATGGAGTAAGGCGCAGCATGGGCTTCACGTAAAATACTCTGTCTCAAATTCAAGTCGTTCGGCACACAAAGCCGACTCTGGAATCTCAACACACCATCTTCATGAATCACAAACCCAGGAGACTTTCCCATAAGAACATTCTCTCGGATTTGAACAATCATCGGATCCTTCAGCTGTTTCAATTTAATTTCATCGATCAGAGACGACGAAATCTCTAAGGCACAAAGTCGCCCTACGGCTCCAGGTAACGAAATTTCAACACTCCACTCAATCAAATCCCGCTGAAGTTCGGCTTGAGACGTAAGGATCTCAAGTGTTCGCAACGAGACTGGTTTCCGACTCAAGGCGTCGGCCACGACGTTCGCCTTGCCCGGATGATAAAGGATTTCGAGGTCATAATCCTTAATCAACTCTAACCACCTCCTCTGCCTCATATTCAACTCCCGCTGAGTAAATATGTATTTCAGACTTTTATGATCGGTAAAAATCTGACATGCAGAGCCGAAAAGATAGTGACGCCAAATCTTGAATGCAAAAACAACTGCCGCTAACTCCAAATCGTGAGTAGGGTAGTTAAGCTCATACGGCCTCAACTGTCTCGACGCATAAGCAATGGTCTTGCTGTGCTGCATCAATACGCACCCAAGACCCTGACCCGAAGCATCACTATAAACAGCAAAACCCTCGTTGCCACACGGCAACGCTAAAACCGGGGCTGAAGTCAAACGCCTCTTCAGCTCCTCAAAACTCGACTGCCTCTCGTCATTCCAGACGAACTTCTCAGACTTCTGGAGCAACTGTGTAAAGGGACGAGCTAGTTTCGAGAAACCCTCGACGAACCTACGGTAGTATCCAGCTAAACCCAAGAAACTACGTACCTCCTTCATGTTTTTAGGCGGTGCCCAATCCAACACTGCCTCAATCTTCTGCGGGTCCACACGAACACCCTCTGCTGAGATCACGTGACCTAGAAACATCACTTCCTTCAGCCAGAACTCACATTTCGAGAACTTTGCATAGAGTTGCTCGGTCCTCAAAATGTCTAACACCACTCGTAAATGATACGCGTGTTCTTCCTCATTCCTCGAATAAATAAGAATATCGTCAATGAAGACGACGACACACTTATCCAAAAACTCGATAAAGACCTTGTTCATCAACTGCATGAATACTGCCGGCGCATTAGTTAACTCAAAAGGCATAACTACGAACTCATAATGTCCGTATCTCGTCCGAAAAGCTGTTTTTGGCACATCGGACTCTCTCACCCGGAGCTGATAGTACCCCGATCTCAAGTCAATCTTCGAGAATACCGCAGCTCCCTGTAACTGATCGAACAAGTCGTCAATCCTCGGTAAAGGATACCTGTTCTTGATGGTCACCTTGTTTAGTTCACGATAGTCGATACACAAACGCAATGAACCATCCTTCTTCCGCACAAACAGGACCAGTGCGCCCCAAGGCGAGGCGCTCGGTCGAACATACCCCGAATCAAGAAGCTCACTCAACTGCTTCTTCAACTCTGACATCTCTGAAGGTGCCATGCGATACGGTGCCTTCGAAATTGGAGCCGCGCCTGGCTCTAACTCTATACCAAACTCGACCTCACGGTCCGGTGGCAATCCCGATAACTCGTCAGGGAATACATCAGGAAATTCACTAACGACTGGAACTGATGAAATCTCGAATCCACCATCCTCCACCTTCAAGGCGTAACACCAATAACCAGTACACCCCTTTCGTAGGAGTCTCATCGCCTTCAAGGCGTTAATAATGAACTTCTGGTTTCCGCTCTTTCGTCCTGCGAAAGAGTGCTCGGTGCCGTCCTTGGCTAACATGGTGATGATTCTCGTGTGGTAGTTCATGATTGCCCTATGCCGCTCGAGCCAATCATCCCCGAGAATCAAATCCTCACCCTCGATACCCACGACAATAAGATTAGAGAGCCAAGCCCTATCACAAATAAACACAGAACAGTCTCGGACCTCTCGATCACCGACAATTCTATCACCGCTAGGAAGTTTAACGATGAAAGGCTCGCAAGGTGATAAGCAGTCGAGACTCAAACGGCGTACACACTCTAGAGAATGAATGAATGCGTAGCACCCGAATTAAAAAGCACACTGACAGGATGGCAATGGATATGAACGGTACCTGTCGCCACAGTGGCCGCTGGATCATCGGCCCTTCTCATCTCATAGATACGTGGAGGGGCGGAGCCAACACTGGAAGCTCTCCCTCTAGCGGGCTGACCCCGACCTCTCCCTCGGCTAACACTAGGCGGAGACTGCGGACCGAACGAGCCCTGATTCACACTCGGCTCCCTAGGTGCTGGAAAAGAAGTCTGAGCACCAAGAAGTCGTCTTGCCCGCTCACAAAAGGAAGCCTTGTGGCCCGACTGACCACAAGTATGACAATTCAGAGGCGGACGAGGACACTCCCGGTTCCGATGTCCCGGCTCGCCACAGTTAAAGCATTTGACATCCCAAACGGAGGCACTGGCAGTACCTCGATAGCCCCCATAGAAACGAGCCAAATTACCTCCAGGAATATTCGCAGACTCAGACTTTTGCTGACCTCCACCCTTGTGACTCGAGAAATTTCCGGTGGATTTCTGTTTCTTACTCTCCCGAACCGCCGCACTGGCCGTCACCGACATATCATAGGCAAGAGCTAGACTCTGATAATCCTTCAGGGTAGTGCAGACAAGTCCAGACATGTAGTCCCAAATCGACAGTTTCATCCGTTTGGAAAAGTGAAAAATTTTGTCGCTCTCATCGACAACTTGGGTCTTCACATAACCCAACTCCTTGTTGAAATCGGCAATAGCTTGGGATACGGGAATATCCCGAGGTCGAGCCTCATAGAAGGCATGGACTCGAGCCTGTCTAACCGGCCACGGGCAATATTCAGTTTCCAACAATTCTTGAAATTCAGCCCACGAAGCAACATGATCTTTGGGCCCAACGGCCTCCGACCAATCTGTGGCGTCCCCAGTGAGAAAATATTGGGCAATAGGAACTTTACGGTCCTCGGGACAGTTGGTGGCAACAAAGACTTTGGATATCTCCTTGATCCACCCTTCCCAGCCAATCGGGTCAGAGGCTCCCGTGAACTGAGGAGGATGCATCTTGATGACATCCTGGAGCCAAGCCGCCTCCGTCCCGAGCAGCATGGGCCGGATTCTGGACCGCCTGGGCAATCGCCGCCATCTGGTTTACCATCTGTTGCATAACAGTCGCAACACCAAGGTCAGCGCCACCTTGAGAAGAAGCATGGCTATGTTGGTCACTGGTGCTGCCGGCTCCCGAAGAATGCGACGTGGCCGCCCCACCGGCTGTCCCACGTCCTCGGCCGCGTCCACAACCACGACCACGACCACGGTTTCCTCCGGCATCCATACTGGTGTTAAGAGATAACAGAAGTATATTGATGATGAGTCAGGGAGGAAAAAGCAACTACGATTCAAGAAGCGGAACTACAATGCAAGAAAACAAAGGACGAATAAGAAAACTTACTAGCACTGGAAGTACTGAGATGCTGGCAGCGGTGTGACAATATGCAAAACAAAATACAACTAGACCCAAATAACCGACAAGCCTAGGTATCCATAAACCTAGTTGCTCTGATACCATTTTCTGTAACACCCCCGAGATATTCAGGGTATATTACAGTGCCGTGGACCCCTACATGGGACCCACCAGGCTAGACACAATCTACCACAGTAAATATACACATTATCCAATTGAAAACCAAATCACACGCCCGATACAACCGGCGGAATAATCCACAATGGCAACATAAATAACTTGACGAATATAAATCTTAATCCGAAGAGAAAAGCCTAAGTACTCGCGAGTACAATCTATAAGTTTCAAAAGTGGACAACAACCATATCGAATGGAATAACGGAAATAAAAGGACTCAAATGCATATGTCAACGACCCTGGCCAACATCCTTGTACTGTCCCAGCGCTTGCTTGTCCGGATGATTATAACATGAAATCCATAACAAGAATTTCCCCACAATAGATCCCCAGAGGGGTTAGCAATTACGCTAGTACAAGTAATCAAGGCAAACCAATCGCTTACACATTTCATAATACATGCACCAATATCAATTCAAAAACCAAAACCAGACATGTCTTTTCCGGAAACAAACAGTCAAATAATCAATTTGCCTAGGACCAGGACGCCACCATGAATCCCACCCGAGGCCTCTAAGTGTTAGGAGTATGCCCTCGAATGCCACTCAGAGGTTGTTGAGTGAGGGCATTGTACTTGTAATTATGTAAACCATTTATATAAGGCAAATGAATGTTTCTTTATTTACTGGTAGTTACTGGCATTCCTAACTCGTAAAATAAACATATAGAAACTAGTCCATGTATTTGAGAGCAAAACGTTCCACTCCTTATTGGATAAGGGGGTCGACACTGGAAAGGTTATAGCTCAAATACTTAATCGTTCGCAAGTCGATGAAACTTGACTGGGCGTTAAGTTTATGTGAAGACTTGTATGATGTGTTCTTTGACATGGAGAGTGTCTGTCGAACACTAATGGTTAGTGGGAGCACACGTTATAGGTATGCTAATTGGATTAGTATACTCGAACCGACTCACCCTCGATTCGTCACACGGATTTCACTCCGGGACGATCGATAGCGGAATCGAAGGTTGTGATAGGTATTCGTGAACCTTCGACGTGAGGATTTAGTAGGGATGTGATTGTGACGTCAAGATTTTCATTAGAGTAGTTCGACCACGTAAACCGGAAGGCGGGGTCAACCTCGACGTGCATCTTGACGGCAAGTAGCAGTCCTGCGAATACCAAGATAGAATTCTTTCTCCCGTTAGTGAGCGGGTTATATGTCCTATGCGGTTATTGGCGAGATGAGATCATAAGTCTTTGCCAAAGCATTGGAGATAGTTGTATTGGATACACGGCTCGATGATCTCGATTTGCATTAACGCATGCATAGCGTCAAGTACGAGATAGGGTTTGGTCGACCGTGACCTATAACTTGATCGGGACATTTGAAAGAAGGGTTTATACGTATCTGGTATTCACGACAGAATGGTTCTTGAATGATCCCAATCATTCGTTCTCGGTTGGGGTACAGTGTAGGCCGCCAGCTGGCTAGGTGGTGCTACTACTACTCTTTGGTTCCTCCCATTCGATCGAGACGGACCTACCGAGTCGCGCATTAGGATTGACGACGGAATGAATTAAGCTAATTCTCTCATTATGAATATTAGATATTGGATATCTAATTTGGGACATTGGATGTCTAAATCGATTTATTGGATAAATTGATTTACGGCCTAATGAATTAAATATTTCACTGGGTGATTATTTTAATTCATGAATATAATTATTTCTTGGAGAAATTAATTATGTTATTTTGTATTTGATATGTTTAATTAATTGGATTAATTAAACGACACAAATACATCGGAACGGAATCGTAGTTTATCTGTTTGGACTCATGGAGTCAAACGAACCAAACTTGTCCGATTTCTACATGGGCCGCCCCCCACATTTCCACCCACTTTCTTATGGACCCTTGTTCCATTCTTTAATGTTTTGATCATTGAGGTGGTGGGGCTTTGATTCTCATAATAATGAGATGTAACATGTGAAGAGTTGAATAAATGAAGAAGAAGACATCTCTCACTTATTCATTCCAATGATTCCTACGTGAGTGAGATTGAGAGAGAGAGAGAAAAACTATTTTCTCAATTATCTTCATCTTCTTCATTCATTTCTTCTTCATTTTTCTTGGAGAAAAAATTGAGAGAAAATCATATAGAGAGAGTAAGATTAAAACACTTAGAGTGTAGTAATCTTTACATATATAGCTTCATCACTTAGCTCTAGCCGTATCCTCGGAGGATAGCAAGGTGATCGTCGTTCCGATTGTTTCTCCGGCGCGTGGCAAGTAGAGACGCGGTGCTTTCGGCGTTGGATCGTTCAAGAGCTTGGGGAATAGCTCAATAGAAGGTTACCATTTAATCAACGGACTTCGAGGGTTAGTTTCTTACGACTCTTGCTTTTCGTTTATATATTCGTATATACGTAGCTCGATCGATCCTCGTAGGGATTCGGATCGAATTAATTTTCGTTTTACCGCTTCCGCTGGGCCTTCGTTTTAGGCACCGAATCCCAACAGTAAGGACCCTCCCGAGCTGGCTAGCGAAACAAACTCGTGAATCCAGAGTGAAGTCATAGATTCCCCCGAGGCCCCGTTGAACCCTCCCAGGGTGAGCAAAGCACACACAATATACAATACCATTCCATGTTAAGCATAAAGGTTTTCAAAAATACTTGCCTTTAATAATAGATGACGCAACGAACAGCAGGAAAGACGCCGATGAATGCTAGGGACCAACAATTACGAACCTAACAATTCGAAGAACACAATCACAATCAATCATAAACGAATACGGAATTGGAATACACCCGAAAACCCGCCTATGATTCATGTATATTCGTGTAAAAATAACGAGGGCGGACCACAACCGAACCCTATCGAATACGCAACAACCACGAAGTATACCATGAATCCGTAGGAAAACCAATGATATCAACAAGATTAATCATACTCATCATGAATTAACCGCAAAACGAGATGAATCGGACGAAAATCCCAAAACCCCCAATTTATCCAAAAGTAGGGTTCTAAGAGATTTACCTTGGATTAGGATGAAAGATTCGTGTTGTTGTTGTTATTATACACCAAGAACTCAGGGAAGTTGATGGTTGAGATGATTGGAGGAAGAAAATCACCAAGAAATCGCTCGGAATCTCCACAGCCGCGGAGAGGAGGAAGAAATGAGAAAATACGTTCATCTCGGTCAACTCCCTGGTTTATATAGCCAGGGAGTGTTAGCGCGCGCTAATCCTCAAAGTTAGTACAAAACTCCAGTCCAGTAGCCAGATTTTTGGCCGTTAACGTGCGCTACTCAAAATGTAGCGTGCGCTAATAACCTCTCGGTAGCACGCGCTATCGGCCAATAGCGTACGCTACCTGGACATCAGCCGAGTCCAGAAGCAACTGTCTGTAAACACCTGATCCAGTTAGCGCGCGCTATCGACCAAACGTAGCGTGCGTTAAAAGTGTATCGGTAGCGCGCGCTATCGGTCAATAGCGTGCGCTACCTGGGCATCTGATCGAGTCCAGTAGCAACTATCCAGCACTGGACAATCACACTAGCGCACGCTACCGGGCATCTCAGCGTGCGCTAGCCCCCGACATTAGCGTGCGCTAGACTATGTAGCGTACGCTAATCCGCCAGTCCAGAGGGCTGGAATCAGCACTGCCACTCCCAGGGCTTGCTCTCTAGCACGCGCTATGAAGCAGTCGTAGCGTGCGCTACTAAGGGACCCCTAGCGTGCGCTATGCAGAAAAGATAGCGTGCGCTAGGTATGAAATATAAACGGTCTAAAACACCGGAATAAGAACGAACATCAAACGGAACATCTCAAAACGCATCATAACATAGAATGGATCTACGGCAACCCCGAAATGGTGGTTCCGCACAACAATTACGAGAATCAGATCAATAGATGATGGAAGAAATACACTAAAAGATACATGAGGGTCGCTACAACTGAGAAATACACCGAAAAATGAAAATACAGGGAAAAGAAAAATGTGGATATTACAAATGTAATACACTGGCTTTAGGCAATAATTTTAGCCAATTGTCATTTGCAAAAACTCAATTGATACGAGAACTAACTGCTCGCCCACCAGCCACACTGTGCCATGTAAATTTAGGTCCAGATAAACCTAAATCAATAAGTGAGCATCGTTGGAGCCGGTTGCAGAATCTCAAGCAACGATTAAGATGACGACTATTTCCCCCAGTGCGTTTCGAGATTGAGCAGACCTCATTGAAATCACCACCAATTAACCAAGGAGTAGAAGGGTCATGGTGAACATGATCAGCAATATTCATCATATCATCCCAGAGTTCGTCGCGTAACACTGGGGTTGGTGAGGCATAAATGCAGGTGAGAAAGAACTTGCTCTCATATGCTAAAGAGACCCAAAGATGGACCAGCTGAGAAGTTGCACAAGATATAGTGATTTCAAGTAAACTTTCATCCCAGAGAACCCAAATACCTCCAGAAAAACCTCGGGCGTCAACCCGTGCATTACCCGTAAAGCGAAGTTTTCGTATAACATCATCCACCCTCTGGCCGCTAATCTTAGTTTCAACAAGCACAACCAAGGAAGGTTTATGAAATAAACAAATATCACCAAAGTGACGACTAAAAAAATTGTTACCTGCTCCCTTTACATTCCAGAAAGGAAAATTAAAGTTGTTCTTCCAACCCATTAAAAACAAAGTATACGGAGATAATGAGGCAGATATTAGCAACCTCCTTTCGGGCCTCGATCAATAGAACTTGCCATATTGGCCTTCTGTTGGTTTATAGCAGCATGCTCCATTTGGAAGATATTAATGTTGGTGGTATTGGAGAGTCCATTTACCGATTCCTGCATCAAGGGCAGGTCACATTGCCCAACATAATTTGGGGCCAGATTTTCCATGTTCGTCAGTTGGGCCAGGGGTTGGCGTGGAGGGATTTTTTTAGGACCTTAGTCGAGTGCGAGGAAGAACCTGTTTTCTTGAAAGCCACATGTACTGTTTTGGTTTGAACTGGCCTTTTGAGTTTTGGCGCAGAAGAATTTATTCTCGGAGTTCCACTTCCCATTTGGAATTTTCCATTTCTCCCCATATTGCCCAAATTATTGGGATTGATACGCATTGGGCTATCCTCCTCTGATCTCGTACCAGTTAGATTAGAGACGTTCCCCTACAAAACAGTCTGATCCAAGAGATCGTCTTCCAAATATTAGAGTGCATCAAATCGGGAATTTGATATTGGTTTGGATTTAGAAAGAATCTAGTTAGCCCCGTGAAATGTGTGATTCAGCCGTTGAACCGGTTTCTGGCCTGGGCCAGTTTTAGGCCCTCCCTGACGTCTTCCTCTGTTAGTTACCAGCATCCAGGGTCCAAATGGAGAATCTTCTGATGAGGTTACCGGTTGCTTCTGGGAGTCGATTGCCATAGCCGCGATAACATTTTTCTTTGCCAATTCTTCCTCTGCTTTCCTCGCAACAACCTCGGGGGACAAGGAACACTCATGGTTAAGATGTCCGTGTTTTCCACAAAGGAAACAGACCATCCGAATGCCCTCATATTCCACGTTATGCAACTTGGTGCCGATCCAAATCTTAGGAACTAGAGGTTGTTCCAAATCAATCTCTACAGCCAATCGAGCAAATTTGCCCCTAGATATTTCAGTTGTCCGAGTATCAACTTTAATGAACTTGCCAATGTTATTCCCAATCTGCTTAAGCTTTTCCACATCACCATAATATTCCATAGGATATTCTGGTATCCGAATCCAAGCTAAAGTGGATGTGATAGATGTAGTAGAAACACGAAAATCCAGAGTCCATCGTCGAACGGTGAGGTATTGTTGATAAATAACCCACGGACCATTTGTAAGAACATATTCATAATCCTCACGCTTTTGGAATTTGACAACAAAGAAACCATTGCCCAAATCAATTAATTCATACGTACCTTCCATACGCCATAAAGTTATGAGTTTTTGGCTAAGAGTATCATAGCGAATAGAAGGACCCAATGGCTTCATGATCAAACACCTATACCAAGAGCGACGGAGGGTTTTCTTTTCATCAGCTGTCCAACGAATTTGAGACCACGGGGTATCATTAATCACAGGATTATCGATGCAGTCTTCCTCCTCCATGTCCTCCAGTTCTTTCCATTCAGTATCATCAGTCATAGAGTATTGTACCTTGTTGACCTGGTCGGATACAACATCTCGAAATGATGCACCAATAGTCCAGGTGTTGTTAACCTCCGCCATTTCCTTGTCCGCCGTCGGAGCCGATTTCGAACCCTCGTTGTGATTTACGATTTCTTCTGGAACCATGCTTGTATCGGAAGAATTTTTTTTCCATTTATCAAATCAATACTAGCATTTCGTTTGAGTTTCTTGCTGGTAGGAATTAAATTATCGGTCATTTGCGGTGAGAGATTTGGGGAGAATTGGGCTTGGGAAGGGTTCCAGTGGGATTTTTCATTCCGCGCGTGAGGCGCGTTCCGAGGATATTCGGTAGCCTCAGGCGGGTCCGCTATAGGTGGCGCGTATATGATGATAAAAGTTAATGGGGGTTTGCCTTAGGCGGGAAGAGGGGGTCCAGGGGGGTCCACGGCCCTCTCTGGCGGACGGAAATTCCCTATATATATATATACATAGGGCCCCTGACTTCCGTATTTTTTATAGTTTCGGACTCTTCCGAATAAATGTTCTGCTTCCGCCATAGTTGTTCGACCTCTGTATTTTCTATAGTTCCTGACCCCTCTGAATAAATATTCTGCTTCCGCCGTAGTTTAGCTACCCCATTGGTGTCACAAGTGATGCAATCAAATCATTTGGCATGGAACGCCAGGTTCCATCTCAAAATCAATTGACAATGAGATGAGTAGTCAAAGATCTTTATATATTGATTGCAAGGCTTGTATTTATCCGATGTGAAATTAATGCTTCAACACGCCCCCTCACGCGTAGCCTGAGCAAGGCTTACAGCATGGACTTTTCAATTCGGGTGGCGCGGAGCTAAAACATCGTGGGTCGTTGGGCTCACACGTGTAGAAAGCCTGCTCCAATACCATGTTAAAGTCTGAGGTTCCATCTCAAAACCAATTGACAATGAGAGGAGTAACCCAAGATCTTTATATATTGATTGTAAGACTTGTATTTACCCGATGTGAGATTAATGCTTCAACAGTCGCCTCGTAATGAGACTGAATATCAACTCCGAAGTCCAGCATATGCCATGTGAAAGACTGATATAAACAAGAGACATCGAAGGATCACGGACATTGAAGATCATAACATAAGAACATTAAACATGGCAGTCATGGCAAAGTCATTAATACACAATCTCTTGATAGTTGTTTTGCAGCAATATATTTTACGTTATCCAAAAAAAAAAAAAAAACTATTGTACAAATAAGAAAATTATAAAAATACCACTTTATAATCCCATAGAGTGAAAATATAAAATATTTGCAACCAAAATTATTCAAATTCAACTTCTTAAAAAAGGAAATGTTATGCCATTAACATCTAAAATGGAAGTAAATTGCTTATTTGGCATCCTGTATTTTCTGTTTAGGCCTATTACATTATCTGGGTAGATGTTAATAATCGAAATTAAAGTTAAAATATGTAAAGAAAAAAAAGTAAGGCCCTATTTAGTTCAGGAAAATTATTCTATTTTTCCAGAATAATATTCTAGAATACAAGAGAATTTGGAAAACATGTTCACAAACGGTTCATTTGGAATAATTTAGAATAGGCGGTATTCCAATATTCCATTTTTCTGGAAAACAAGTCAAAATTTGGAAAATAATCTCAGCTTGTTTTCCAAATTTGAACTGGAGTATTCCAAAAATTTGGAATAATGGAATACCGCGTAATCCAAATTTGTTTCTGAACATGTTTTCTCCAATTTTCCATATTTTTCTGAAAATGGAAAATTTAGGAATACTTTTGAAAAATTTAGAATAGAATAATGGAATAATTTTTCTGAACTAAACAGGGCCTAAATCATTGTTGTATTTTCAATTAACATGTAATATTTAATAAATTTAAGATTAATGTTATATATTTAATTATTTAAAAATCTTTGACATTAAAGGCAGTTGGCTAATTAATATTTGCAAAATATTGTTTGACTTTTTGTAATGAGCACGAACTTTAAGGACTTTAATGTCAAATTTGAAAAATTAATTGCGCAAAAGAGCAAACTAACCTTTCCCTCCTAATTATAAGATAACCCAAGTTTAATTAAGTGATATGGTTGGTAGTTAAGAGAGGTGGGTTAACTGAGGAATTATATATATACAGTTACAAATAATTTTAAAAAATACTCCCTCCATTTTTCTTTAGATATCGTTTGATTTTTTGACACATATTTTTAGGTGTTTTGACCGGGTAATTAAATTTATTATTTTATAAATTTTATTTTTTTGAATAAAAATATACAATCTAAATTTTAATTCACAAAAAAAATTATTTAAAGATAATAATTTTAACTATACGGTCAAAGCACCTAAAAATGTGTGTCAAAAAATCAAACGACATCTAAAGAAAAATATAGAGAGTAATATTTTTGTTAAATTTCTTACAAGTTTATTTATTATTATATTAAGTAATGTTATGTTGTTCATATTAAGTTGGTAAAAATAGTCTACATTTAAGAGTAAAATTAGATACACGATTAAGTTTTACCACAAAAATATTGAAATTATGCTAATTTGCTTAAGACTAAAATTTATATAAAATTGGCTCAATTTTAAAACAAAGTACCTACAAAATTATTCTTTAAGAACCGAAGTATTTATACATATTTAAGATGAGTGTAAGGGGTATATTACAGATATTATTGACTATCATGTGTGTGTGTATATATATATATAATAAAATATATATGTTATTAATGATAGAAATAATATGTATGGTAATATGAAATCATATAAGTTCAAAATGTTATGAGTATAACGGAACAAAAAAACTAATTTTTTTCATCTTAAATAAATAATAAATATCTGAATCGGTTCTTAATTTATACCAAAAAAAAAAAGAATAAGTTCTTAATAATTTTGAAATCAAACGACATTAGAGCTTTTTTTTTTTTTTTTGAAAGAGCAATATCATTAAAAAAAAAACACCAAAAAAAGGGGCGCCCTGTTTCGAGAAGAACCAAGAAGACCACCCAAACAATTACATCATGTTAAAATTACACCAATTATCCCATTCTACATCTTGTAGTTTAGACCTCTTTTTGAACCATAGAAAACCAATCGCTTTAACCGCCGAAATAATCTCCACAATAGTACATTAGAGCTAGTTGACTAATTAATGTCTTTCACCATATTACCTGACCTGGAGATTGGGGATTTGAAGGAGTTTCAAAAGATTTAGTTGGGAGCGGATCCAACCGAGCTGATGTCGTATTGGCAAGAAGGATGGCAAATGGTGGCGGCAGATCTACTGCGTTTTGGAGTAGGGGAGGTTCCTACTTTTATTTTCCTTCAGTATATTTTATTTGTTGTTTATTTTGCCTGACTTTTTGCATTGAGCACGTAGAGGTGGCCACGGTTTCGGTTCCGGTTCGAACCGGAACCGAACCGCCGGTTCCACGGTTCTGAAAATGGGAACCGGAACCGAACCGGTAACTTAGTGCTACGGTTTTGGTTCGGTTCCCGGTTCGAACCGTCCGAACTTATTTTTTTTTAGTTCACTTTAATTGTTTTTATAATGAAATAATCAAGGCTGGAAGAATAAGCCAGCTGGTGGCATTCCTGTTTTCCTTGCAGACAGAGGGGGTATTATTTCACACACACATGATGCATGCACGCATGCGCGCGTCTTAATTTTGTCAAATGATGATGATCCATTGATATATATATATATACTACATTTTATATGGGGGCATACTGCAGATTGCTATTTCACATTGAAGGCATGGAATGCTAAGAATGGTGGAGCGGCGGCCATTCTAGTGGCCGACGATAGGACCGAGCCTCTGATTACGATGGATACCCCTGAGGAAGCCGAAGACAGTAGCGGAGAAGCAATTAATTATCTGCAAAACATAAGCATCCCATCAGCACTCATCACCAAGGAACTCGGCGACAGGATCAAAACAGAGGAAGCAGCCCCATGTGCAAACGACCGGTTCCATTTTTTTCAATGCTTCCCGATTCCGGAACCGTGTGAACCGGCGGTTCCGAACGATTCGCGGTTCCACGGTTGATTCTGATTCCAACCAGAACCGCGGTTACATTTTCTCGAACCGAATCAATCGTCTGACACGGTTTCGGTTCGCCGGAACCGTCTAACACGGTTTCGGTTCCAGAATCGTCCTATACGGTCAGGTTTCACGGTTCGGTTCCCGGTTCCGGTTTTTTTGGCCACCTCTATGAGCACGTACTTTAAGAACTTTAATGCCAAACTTGAAAAATTAATTGCGCAAAAAGACCTAAATAACCTTCCTATATAATTATAAGGAATTAACCTAACTTACGTTTAACCAAGTAATATGGTTAATAATTTGGATAGGTGGGTTATTTTAGTATATATATATATATGACGTACCAATATTAGATGCAGTACTTTACAGTACTAATTTATGCATGAGTTTTGTACTAATTATGCAAGAAATATATGTATTTTGTGCATCAAAATTTCAATGCATTAAAATATGCAATATATGCATCAAAATATCAATGCATTAAAATATTAGATTATATGCATCAAATTTTTATTGGTCAATATTCATAAATTTTGACCATACATTACAAACAAGATATAAAAAAAATATAGTAATGTAAGTACTTATTTAATTTGTCTTAATGTATATTTTTCAAATATTATTTTTTATAATTTTTATTCATATATAATTGAAATCATTAATGGTCACAGGTGAAATTGAAGAGACCGGTCAAAGTCAAAATGAGCACAGTTTTGTGGGACGGTGAGAGTCAAGAACTACAAAGAAAAAACATTAATCAGTGGCGAACAACTATATTTATTGAACTGTGGAGGGATATATGAATATATTGATTGGTCAGATTCATTTTTTAGATGAAAAAGACCATATTTTGAGTATATATATAGTATTGAGTAGATTTATAGAGGTATATTAAAATGTAATGTATAATAATTATTTATATGTTAATGTAAAAAGTATGTATATAATTTATAAAACTAAAAAAAGTAGAAAATTGATAAATTCTATTTGCATATTTGGAACATATTTTCCTAGTTTTCAACAGTTTTCTTAAAAATTGAAAACTCATAAAATTTTAGAAAATTTTGTAGAAGAAAAGTGGAATAATTTTCCACAAGTAAACAACCCCTTATACTCTCTCTGTCCCACAAAACTGTGCTCATTTTGACTTTGATCGGTATCTCAAAATTAGACCTGACAATTCGTTCGTGTCGTGTATTTCATATCGTGTACTTTCGTATTTCATGTACCAAAAGTCCAAACCCATACACGATACTAAATGAATTCATGTCATGTCGTGTCGTGTACCGCGCAAATTTGTGTCGTTCCGTGTCGTGTTTTCGTGTCAGATACATAATATAAAATAAATATTAAAATTAAAAGAAATAATAATTTTAATAGTATAATATTATTTTTATATGTTTTAGTAGACGAAATGGTACGAATGGCAATGAAAACACGAATGTTTACACGAATATGAAAATTCATATTATATTTTTTTCAAATATTAAAGTTTAGTATAAACAGAATTCATAAAATATATTTTTTTATTAAATTAAATATAAAATATTATATTTATTTATTTATTTATTCGTTTACCTCGTGTCGTGTACCCAAAGGGTAAACACAAAACCGACACTAAATCTCGGTCGTGTACTCTCGTGTTCGTGTATTTTCGTGTCGTGTACTAAAATGCAAACTCAAACACTAAATTTTCGTGTCGTTTTCGTGTCGTGTGGTTAATTGCGGTCTACTCCAAATACACCTTTGACCATTATTAATCTCAATTATATATGAATAAAAATTATGAAAAATAATATCTAGAAAATACACATTAAGTCAAATGAAATAAGTACTTACATTACTATAATATTTTATATATTGATTGTAATTCATGATCAAAGTTTATGAATGTTGATCATAAAAATCAAATTGCGCACAGTTTTTTTGGGACAGAGGAAGTAATTGTTTCTTATAAAATTATTATATTTTATTTCAACACTTCTCCAATGTGTAAAATTGGTTATGCAAAGATTATATTAAATTTTCTTCATATTTTTGTAATATTATTCCATAAAATTTAATTATATATTTTTATGGCCCCGCAAAGTTTCATTATAATTCATTGATATTTAATTATATATTTTTAAGAGGGTCCTGCAAAATTTTATTATAAAAATGTAATAGTTAGCTATGTATATTTCATGTTATACAAAATTTGCATCATAATTTTATAATATTAAATTAAATTTTTATTATTGTTCTGTAATCTTTTGTATATATATTTTTATTATGGCTTTGCATACAATTATTATGATAATGTGGTACTGCAATTAAACAATAATAATAGTGAAGACCGGAGAAGATTTTATATAATTAACATAAATAATTTAAACTAATTTTTGAATGTAAACTAATTAATACGACAGATAATATAATAATATTTTTAAGCATTAAATAAAATTAAAAAAATTATTGGAAGAAAATAATATAGATATAAAAAGTTATTAAAATTCACAAGAAAATTATACATATTTAAAAATACTCTCGCACAAGTTATAAGCTATAGTGTGTGTATATATATATATAGACACAGACACAAATACACCTATATAAAATCATAAATACTAAAATAAAATGATTTTTTTTCACTCAATTCCCTCATGTTATTTACTTAATACACCTATATAAAATCATAAACTTGTTATTTTTTGTATTCATTCAAAATAAAATGATTTTTTTCACTCAATTCCCTCATGTTATTTACTTAATACACCTATATAAAATCATAAACTTGTTATTTTTTGTATTCATTCAAAATAAAATGATTTTTTTCACTCAATTCCCTCATGTTATTTACTTAATAACTTGTGTGCATTCACTATTTGTAATTTTTCATTTATATTTTACTGGCCGTGCCATAGTCCACAACAAAATGCACTTTCTAGAGAAGTAGGACATGACTGTGTCCGATTTTGATACGGTCGTGTCTGTCGGCGGATCAGCTGTTAAAATTCTGGTTGCTTTAGGTTTTTGGACTTTTTTGTCTATTTTTTCTTGATTATTTAAGGTCCCCTTGAGATCATTTGTAACAAATTTTTGCGTGGAGAGAGTTTTGAGATGTTGAAAAACACGAGATTAAGAGAAATCAAGAGAGAAAATGAGGGAATTTTGTCAAGGCATAAAGAATAACACACCAAGGACGAGGAAGAACACTTGAGGGCTTGAATCAATATCGACCAAGAAATCATTCAAGTTTTATCTTCTCCATGTCTTTACTTGTTTTGTTGTTTTATTTAGGTTGGGCATGTTGAGCATCACGATGGTTGATCTTTCTCTTTTCACCATGTCAGGCTAAACTTGTTAGATTTCGGGGCGGGAGTACGTTGAATTGCTACGATGTGAATGATTGATAATTATATATATGTCTGGTGATTCCCTTTTTAAAAACTAAGTTATAATTCATATTGGAACAATAGATCAACGCTTTTTCATATTTAACCTAATTGCTCATAATTCAAGAGAACGAGGCGTTAAAAGGTCTCGAGTATTTGACATAATTAATTGCGAGATTGAAAAATCAGTGACAAACTATGATGATATTTGATCTTATGAACTTTTTGAAGTTAGATAATCTATAATCGATGAAGACGTCATTATACGCTGTCTAATCTACGTTTTAATGCATCTCGAGAGGGACTTTAAGATATTGTTCTGATTATCATATTGGGAAGGCATATAGAACTCTATTGAAATCAATTTCGATCAAATCTATCCGTAGACGGAAACCAAGCCTTGAAATCTATCTTTTGAAACTCTTAAAATTCTATTTGGTTCGATTAATACAACTTGTTGAATTTAGTTTTATTACTTTTATAATTCAGATAACCATTCTTCCAAATATTGACCGTCTAGATAAAATCGAAATCACTGCAATCTAGTACTTAATGCAATAAACGTAATTAGTCTCTGTAGAATACGACCTTGTTCGTTACTGTTTACAACTACTCCGTACACTTGCAGAAGTTTAAAAATATAGCGAACAATTTGTTGGATATCCATGTTTTGGCCATTGATTATGGATTATCTTATCCAAAATAACATAAATGTGTACAAAATATGTGCACGTTTTTTCGATTAATCGCATTCTGTTTTCGGAATCCTTGAGAAAGAGAGGAAGGCATGTGTAAAAATATAAGCAGTTCAATGAAAAACCTTGACTTATGGTCTATCAGAAGTTGTTAAAATAGAGCGTGCAATGACCGGCGATCATGAGATTGTTTCCGATGGGAAACTCCCATCTTTCGATTTCTCATCACCACCATTGTTGGGAAAGTCAAATTCAAATTATTGCCAACACAAGTAGCCTGCTAAATCATACTATAGTAGAACCCCTCTAAAGTGATATTGTTGGGAACGAGAAAAAATATCACTTTAGAAAGATTATCACACTAGAGAGGTTTGTATTTTTTTAATTAAAAATTTATCAAATTTATATTTTAATTATTAATATACATTGTGCATATTATATTGTCTACATTCAACTAACCAAAACTAATCAAAAATTGATCATTCATTAATTTCTACCTTCAACTCACCAATTTTTAATAGTTTTTTAAATTTCCTAAACATATTAATATCATTCATTATCATTCATGTACATGAGATACTAAAAAATCCGATATCTAGCGCTATCCAAATGCTACAATCAATCGAGATTTTCTTACTACAACAAGATGGAGATCAGAGAGACCAATTGAAGATGATTCAAAAGATATTAGATGATGTAAAAGTTACTAGACAATCAAATCTAAAACAAACTAGTATCATGAAATATTTTTCTAATTGATAAGGTACATGAAATATATGTATTTTATTGAATTTATCACTTTATACGAAAACTGGGACCGATATTTAATACTAAAATTTTCTGAAAAATTATTAATTATCGCGATAGAGAGGTTATTAAATTTTAATACTGGTCCCAAGTCGGGACCGAGATTTTTTATTAATTTAGAGAGGTTATCACTTTAGAGAGTATCACTTTACAGGGATTCTACTGTAGTATTATTTTATCTTTTCGGGGAGGTTATTTTAAAGAGAGAAATTGCACACTGGGTACCCTGGTGCCGTTGGTCTCGTGTCATTGGCAAAAAGTGCTGCCACATCACCGAAAATTCCTATGGTACGAGATCCTCATACGGCACTAAAAACCCCACCCTCGTACAAATGTGGTGCCATAAGCAAAAGTGGTGTCGTTGGGTCCACACATGCCCTACTAAAACACAAATACAACACAAAATGAAAAAAAAAAATTCAACCGCGTTGGCTGGTATTTACCAGCCGAGATCCTTTGGCACCAACCATGGTACCTTGAGCCGTTGGAAGACTTGGGCTGGTGGTTTGGCGCTAGCTTACAACAAGCGTACCTCCTGCTCTTAGGTATAAGCAAAAAATTTTCTAGCTAAGTTTATGTAACACAACTATTTTGGTATTTGAAATGTCAGTTTTAATGTTACTATAAAGACATTCGAGTCAGTTATTTAAGTCACTTAAATTATATCAGAGTCGTCTGAACCACATGTGAGATATTTGAGTCACATATTCGAGTAACCTAAATTACATCAACGCACCTAAATAACATTTGAATCGCTTATTCGAGTCACTTAAATTAAATTTGACTTACCTAAAATGCATTTGAATCACCTGAATTACATCCAAATCACCTAAAATATATTCAAGTCGTATAAATTACACCCGAGTCACCTAAAATACGTTGGAATCATCTAAATTACAAAGGAAAATATATGCATATTCACACTATTTCAAACGTAGCTAAGAAGGTGAAAGACAGGTAAAAGTTAGAAGAAGGGAGTTTGGTCATGACTTTGGTTGGACAAAATAACCTAGTTCCAAACCAAGTTTGTAAATAAAGTGAATAAGTGTTGACAGTTGGAGTCCCATGATTGGTTGAAGGAAATATGTAATTTCATAAATAATGAAGAAAAATATTTGATGTTGTGTTGGTGTCACTAATAGGATAAAGAAATAAGAGTTGGGTTATATTGGAGGTTGTATAGGTAAAAGACTTATATACTCCACTTACATAGGCTTATAAATGCTTGTTACATTTTACTATTTCATACTCATATATTTACTATTTTGTTATATTAATACCAAAAATACTAGCATTCATTCAAAGTTGTTATTTTCTTTAATACTAACGAGACATGCAGAACTCGTGCTACGCACGGGCTTTTAATCTAATTGTTAATTGTGTATTAATTCTGCATATTGGCTAGTGTATGCTTATTTTTTGTTTAGTAGTTTAGTATGTTGTATGAAACGTTTTTACTTTGTTGTATAAAAATTTAAAAATGTTTGATGTTGTTTTGGTTTTGTCGTTTTGTATTTTATAAATGGGTTTTTGTTATTAAGTTGTGATGTGTTTTATAAATGAGTTTTTGATTACTCCACATTAAATCAAGGGAAAAATTATCATTTAATCCATTTAAATGTTGCTTTATATACATGCTCGTGCATATTTTCTTGAATGAATTCGCACATGTGAGCTACATCAATAGAAAACAGACATAATTTACTTGTATATGAAAATGCATTCACATAATACATATATCTCTATATGCTTATCTATAACAATCACCTAAATATGTAAGAAACAAAGAAAATTGTTGGTAACCTAATCTTTGGTTTCATTTATCTGAGCATTTACGATCTTGTGTGATTTTCATGGTACTGCGTATGATAACTAAATTAAGAAAAAAAAAGACCAAGTTAATTACAAAGATCTAAAAGATGTGTGAATCATCTCCAAAATATTTCTCATTAACACACTTCAACAAACATGTACGTACTAAATGTTGCAAAAGAGAATTTACAAACCGCTACCAACAATCAAAGATCTAAAAGATGTGTGAATCATCTTAGTAATACACTTCAACAAACATGTATATACTAAATGTGATTTTGGCCGGTTTATATAGGCATAAATTAGATTAAATCATTAATTATTCTTACAATCTTTTCAACTTCATCTCAATCCATAACCGACTTTTAATTCTATACTAAATACGTGATCAATTCCGGCAACCCTTACACTTCCATCTCGAGGTTGTATATACTTCACATTAAATTATGCTTCCGACCCGTGCGATGCACTCGGGCTCGTTCTAATTATTTGTAGTGTATTGCTCAGCAATAATTTTTATCATTTTGTTTGTCAACAGGTTCATCAGTTGTGATTTTATTATCACAAATACTCAAAATGATTTTGTTAATATGTACATACTTGTGATGCTTTGGTTTCTCAACTTACCATGAAACATATATATGCACATACCATGATGCTTTTTATCGATCTAGTTAGTAGGAAAAATTGGTTATCTTTACCATGCCTTAATTTTATTGTTATTATTATTTTTTTAGACACTTAATTAATGGGTTAGTTTCCTATATGTGGACATGGAATCTGTATTGTCCAAGGTGGCCAATTGAGTGGCCTTTTATGTGAAAGTTATATGGCACTAACAATCTTTTGTGGCTTAACATCTTGATACTATTTTATTATTAAAGATCTTTACTTTCATCATGTAGGAATGTTTATAATCATGCAGTATGGCAAGTCAAACATTGCATTACATTTGAAAATGAGGGAATATTAAAAAACCCAAAGATACATAACCGACGTTATATTTTTGTTCAAGCTAGAAACTAAAAACAATGAAACCAAAGTGGGAATCAATACTTCATGCGACATATTTTCGACATATGAAACTAAAGTGTGGCACCTTGAAACGGTAACTCATAGCACATCACCAACTTTGTACCTATAAAGACCTGAAAATTTGGTCACATGAATAAAAAAATCATTACTTATGTCAGGAAAAAATAAATAAATATAAAATCTTGTGCACACGTATGCACCTCAAGTGTTATTTTGTTGTCAATCTTAACCCGCTTTGCAAACCGTTCCAGCCCATACTACCTTTAAGCCCATAAACACTACCAAAAATATGCTACACAACCCACTCAAATTTAACCCTAATCATATAACACTCTCTTTTAGCCTAACCCTACACACTATAACACGCCTCACTTGCAGTCACCATCTACATCTCAAAATCACATACATCATCACTTAACGAAACCCTTATGTTCGCACTCCCCAAACTCAACCACAAAAGAAATAAACAATCAAAGTGTCTATCTATCTTTATGTGACCGAAGCTAAGCAAAACCATATCCCTTTTCTGCTATTCTTAGCTCAAACACACTCAAACCATATCTTATTTTTTTCATTCAGTGATAGATCGATGGATTTGAACGAATCACAATATTATGTATAAAAATCAAGGTAATCAAACAACCTTTACCAATTAATGCATGTAAAGTAACTGACCTTTCATATTTTTGTATGTGGAACTTGAAGTCATTCCCTGCACACATCAACCAAAACACGAAAATGACAGATTAAAAAAAATTAATAGCACGGTAATACTTCCATTGCTAAAGAGAAAATGATGTGGGCATGGTGGTGAAGATTGGTGCCCAAAAAACTGTCAGGGTTTGTATCTTCTATTTATAATCCTTCTTTGTTATAACTGCCAAACTGTTTATATTCTTTTTTGTATCTTCTATTCATCTTCCATGGTCATGTTTAATTCCGCTAAATAAAACCGAAAGACTCTTGAGATGCAAGCATTTATACGCAGGTAAGGCATGGACGAATAATAAAGGCCTCCATCTTGTTTTTAACTCTAAAACCTCTATCTTCATTACTCCACATTAACTTAAAAACTCTTGAGATGCAAGCATTTATACGCAGGTAAGGCATGGACGAATAATAAAGGCCTCCAACTTGTTTTTAACTCTAAAACCTTTATCTTCATTACTCCACATTAACTTTTGGGACTCAATCTTATAGTATTATAGATTGAACTGCGTGAATCTTCTCTAAAGTAATTAAAAGATTGGATTTGGTAGCTGTAATGATGTTATAAATTTAATAAATAACTACACATAGTACCCTTTAGATTTAGTTGAACTACCAAAAAAGACCAAATTATCTTTCAAAATCAAAATTCTTCATGATATATGTTTCCATTTTACTAATCAAACCTAAGAATGATATTTCGCACCCCAAAAGCACATAGTAAAATGTTCACCTTATTTTTTTTTGGTAGGAGAAAATGTTCACCTTATTATATACATTCAAAAAGTTTTATACATTAGTCACTCTTAAGGTGGCAAAAATAATAATTTGCTAGGTGTTGACGTGCGGGGTAAAATTGACCAATCAAACCGACTGGGGGAATTGAAGTGAGCTGCCTCAAACTTATTTGGAGAATTCTGTTCGCTCATTCCTCGTTATGGGTAAATTGGATTAGAAGATACTTAATACGCAAAGGCTCTTTTTGGACTGTCAAAAGCTCATCTACTCTCGGCTCATGGATGTGGAAAAAGTTGCTTAAGTACATAGAGGTTGCAAAATATTTTGTAAGAGTCGAAATCAGAGATGGGGCTACCACATCTTTTTGGTATGACGTGTGGTCTTCTCGTGGGAGACTTATTGATCTGGTGGGCCTAAGAGGCTGCGTCGATATGGGTATTCCTAATCATGCGACTGTTGGGTTTGTTCTGTACCATCACAGACCAAAAAACCACCGTCGGCCCATATTGAATTCTATCGAAGAAGTCATTTATGAACGGAGGCGGAAGAGTATGTTAATGGGGGACGATGCGGTTCTTTGAAGAAAGGATGGAGATAATTTCCGACCACATTTCAGCTCTAAACACACTTGTAATCTGATCAGGGTGACAACACCTATTAGAGATTGGTGGAAGGGACTGTGGTACCCGTATGCTACTCCGAAATACGTTTTTTATTCATGATTGGCTGTCCACAATCGGTTATGAACGCGAGATCGTATACTTAGGTGGAACATTAGCGCAAGTGGGGGTGTGTGTGTTCTGCCAAAGCAACATGGAAACCCAAAATCATCTTTATTTCACTTACACGTATTCTGGCGAGACTTGGGAAGCTTTAATTCGAGGTCTACACTCAACTAGCTTCACGGCCGATTTGCAGCTGACTCGTTTCATCGATAAGCAAGTCCGCAATCGTTTGTCAACTATTCGGGATATGGGTGATCGCAAGTACGACGGAGGCATGGAAGCATGGTTTACTTCACGAGCTTAAAGTTGTCTTGGTGTTTTTCTTGTAAAGTTAAATTCTAGTATATCCACATAATCTGAACCATCTATCACATACAATCAAGGCCCGAAATGTATTCTTATTTCTCAAAACAAATTCCATTCATATATATAGCGGTTCCGGTGAGAGTGGGTTTTAAGTTAAGAAATAAGAATGAGTTTGGTACATAGTTTTTGATTAAATAAATAACCAAGACTTATTCACATAAAAACTTATGCATGAAATGCATTATTTTAATGCAGCGATATTTTGATGCATATAATACATAATTTTAATGCTTAGCATTTTATTGCATGAGATACATATTTTTATGTATAATCTAATCTGGACTGTAGATCACACAAAATTAGTGGTTCAAATTTATTCTTATTTCTTACTCAGAAAACCGTTCTCATTTGATCCATATATATAATTTGTAAGAAATTTATAAAAAATATATATTTACCTAGTAAATAGCATGAAGCTACAATAATAAATTAATAATTAATTATTTACTATTTGATTAATTTAAATCGAACACCTGAGATGAAAATTCTCACAGTTTTCCTTAGTATATCCAAATACAAGGAAAAAGAATACGCACATTATTAGAAATTATATTCCTTGTCTGTCAACCAAACAACCCTGGAGGTATTTATAATTTTAAATGACAAATAGATGCTTTTGTGATTGAGCTAATCAACTTATATCATTGTCCTTTAACAGAAGAGTCACATCACATGGCATGACGTCCGACAATGGCATTTTTTTCAGTATTCAAAAATAATATTAACCTTCCAAAATAATATAATTTGAAAATTGTATCAGAAGGTCCACAATGATATTTTTCAAGAATTAAAGATAAAATTTGAGTAGCAAATAGTTTGAAATTCACGAAGTATCGTTTCTAATACTGGAAACCATTTCAAAATACAATCGGACTATTTCGTACAAGTTTCGTCCTGAATAAATCATGTCATAAAAATGCTCTCATGATCATAAGATGTACATAGCAAACCTGTCGGATTCATCGCAAACCTGTAGGATTCACCTTCCTCGGGCGATTTCCAGGTTTTATACTCTTGCAACGCATGACTTGGTCCATGATTCAGTACACTACAATTTGTCAAACTGTATATAGTGTGATTCCTTTCAAAAGGTCAATCAAATGAAAACTTGTTAATGTTCTGAAAAATAGAGAAAATTTAAGAAGGATATGATAGAACAGATCAACCCTGACAAGTAGCGTCTCAAATATGTTACTAATTCATCCATCCAACTTAAGCCACATTACAGCATATCATCATCTTACAATTTCAGAAAAACCGAAAACAAAGGGAAAATACATCTCGACTTTTTGCTGTAAAAGAAAATTTCTCCTCTAATGTTGAGTTGATCGTATTAATACCGAACCTTTGAAAAGCAGACGTCACGAGCCATTTAGTGCTAAAAAACGAACCTGATGACTGTTTGAAGCCACGTTTCACGGGACGTTCATAACTTGAATAGATTGCAACATATCAGAGACGGCAATGACCAAATCCCCCGAGTTTATCATTCCCCTAGCTTTCAGCAAGGAGAAGGTTTTATTGAGGTTACTTTCCATATCATCGGAAAAGCTCAAACGGAAGGGTATTAAACCCCATTGCAAGTTCAGGCGTCTGCGTATGGATGTTGTTGTAGTAAATGCGAAAATGGGGCAGTCAGGCCGGCAGCGTGACAAAAGAGATGCCATGTGGCCAGTCTTTGTGTAGACAAAAATAGCGTCGACCTCCAAATTGTTGGCTGCAATGTGAAAAATCCCAACTCAACAACTTGAAATAATTAACGATAAAAACAAGGAATGACAAGACTAGGGGTCAATTTTAGTTCATAGACTTCATACTTTAATCTGAAACATACTGTTTCATTTAATCAGCACCAGCTGGGAGGGGGAACTATTTTTCCCCACTGGTTTAAATCCAAAACCTTAGCTCCCCACAACGTCATGTTCCATGATATACATGTTAATTTTACAAAATTAATAATGTAATGGGACATGACTATATCAATTATCTCAACTCATCGCCGTCTCATGGCATTTTGCGTGCAAAAGGAAAAACCTATGACGATGACCGTTTTGGAATTTCATCTCATTTCTCCTTCGTATGAAGATTGCGGTAGGAAGGCGATCGGCGTAAAACGTTGCCTATCACGTTTTTCTGCATCAATTTATAGCATAAACTATTTTTCACCATATTAAATGACATTATAATTTTCATGCTACTCATCCCGATATAGTAGGGATTAAGGTGCATTTGATTATTTTTGCTCTCCACACATTTTTACATCAAATATGTGTTAATTAAAAAAAATTACACCTAAGGTTTAGCTTAATTACAAAAGAAAAGATCAAATACAACTCCAAGATGTTTAATCTAATTACCAAAAAAAAAAAAAAAAAAAACACCAGTTACCTTTTAGTGTTGCAAATAACATCTTGAGGTTTGTATTTATCTTACAAACAACCACTGCTCAAGCTCTCAAGGATGCACTTTTGTAAGGCAACAACGAAAGTCAGGACTCTCGAGTGTTATTTGTAACTTTGATGATAACTGGTTTTTTTGTAATTAGACTAAACCTCAAGGCCAATGGTAGATTTTGATAGGAAGAAAAACATAGTTATTTTTATAACTACCAGAAAAACCCTCAACATTTGATACTCGTTTGTGAAATGCACCGGTGAGGGTACTTGTTAAGATAAATAAAAACCTAAAAGAGGGCGGGGAATTTGTAATTTTGAAAGATACGTGAAGTTTTTGTGATTAGGATAAATCTCAAGGGTGGTTTTTGTAATTATCCCAAAAGACGAAGTCTAAAATTATTAGGAGTTATTCTATTCGGCAGAATTGTGCCTAACATAGATTAAAATAATTTCTCTTCAGTGACTCAAATGTTAATTTGGGGGATAATTACAAAAATTACCCTTCATGTTTACCCTAATTACCCCCCCAAAAAAAAATCTTACATTCAAAATAACCAAAAATACCCTTTCGGTTCAATTCAGTGTTAAAATGAGGGGGTAAGTGTAATATCTTTATAAGGCGAACAAAGGTTCAAATGTTTTTTCCTTATGAAAGGGGTAAATTGCAAGACAAAATAAAAGCTCACATGTATTTGTTGCAATTTGGAAAGTTAGCTGGTCTTTTTTGTATTATGTCAAACCTTGAGTTTGCTTTTTGTATATAGCCCTTAGTTCCAGGATTGTGTTATCTTAGTATCTCGCCGTACCTTCTCCTTTGTCAACGCGGATAATACGAAAACAAGTGTAACAAAACCAACTACCAATCAGAAAATAAACGCTTCTCACCCATCTCAGCAGTAGAGTTGCATATCTCCTCCAAAATTCTATCCCCAAAGGACGAAGCTATCCCAGGTAGTTCCACAGCTTCATGGCGTTTATGCTCTCTACACCATTTCTCGATTCTCAGGCTAACACTTCTAAGAACATTCAACGCTTTATCTGGAAACTGGCCCATGGCTGACTCACCGGAAAGCATTAATGCATCCGCCCGCTGGCGAACGGCTTCAGAAACATCAGCGACTTCAGCTCTGGTAGGCGTAGGGTACTCTATCATGGATTCCAGCAACTGACTGGCGACGATAACTGGCTTGTTTAGCTGCCTGCAGAGCTGCAAAATCCTTTGCTGTTCGGAGGGGACCTGTTCCAAGGGGATTTGTGCACCTAGGTCTCCTCTTGCCACCATAGCTCCGTCTGATGCTTGAATGATTTCCTCCAGGTTTTTTAATGAGTCGATGCTTTCTACTTTTGCGATCAGAGAAATGTCGCTGCATTACATATCAATCCCGAAATAGATTAACTGTAAATGAATATCTACTAAACAACCCGACACATGCAGACCAAGAGACATTGTAAAATGTGATGATAGAGAACTACCACGGAATCAGCGAAAAGTAAGAATCTGAAGATAGGTTGACAATGTCTCTCACCTATCACGAGCCCGTGCCTGAATATAGCTCTTTAGATTCTTTATAACTTCTGCAGATTTGACAAATGATATAGCAATAAACTCAACACCCTCTGCAATCCCAAAATCAATGTCCAACCAATCCTACAATAACGCTTAGAGTGAGACCAATTGAACAAACAAAAATATGGGATAAAAGTATTCTCTAACAACGAAAAATTGCTAGGTAACGAAAGTGAACAAACAATGTCATATTAAAATTACTGCCAGTCATTTTTTGGAAATATTTAAATTATCCAGTACATAGCCAGACCCAACAATCTATCATCTTTCCAACATCTGCAAGTCATTCATACACGGTAGCTTAACTTGCCCTAATCTATAACTCAAACACCTTTCCCGCAACATTTTTCAAATTATTTTAAGACCTTTCTGGAGTACCATGTCTTTGAATAAACAATAATACAGACTCTTTGGCAAAACATTATTTCACAAGAGAGAGCAATTACTTCATATAATAATTAGCAAATAAAAGCATAGGATCTTTTTTCTCTCATCATCATCAACAGCACCTTAATCCCAACTATGTTGGGGTCGGTGGCATGAAGATTATAGTGTCGTTTAATTATCTAAAATTAGTTAACACCATAACTCATGCAAATAACAAAGTGGCAAAGTTTTACGCCGGATGCCCTTCCTGTCGCAACCTTCATATGAAGGAGAAATAGAACGAAATTCCAAAACCGTCAACATCATAGTTTTTTCCATTTATATGGAAAATATCATGAGACGGCGATGAGTTTGAGATAATTGCTATTGTCATGTCACAATACGTGATTGATATTGTAAAATCAACACATACGTGATTTATAGGATCTTTTTTCTCTATTTTAAATTTTTCATTTAATGCTGATGCAGTAGAGGTCTGTAACAACTCAGGCCTATCCATTGGGCTTTCATGGACTAGCCACTCCAGGAGGTGGGTTTCATGCTTTCCCCAGATTCAATCCCACTACCTCCAGGCTCAAATAGAATCTTAAAGTGTGAGTACCACCAGTTGAGCTAGCCTTATTTGTGCTCTACTCTACACGTGTATGTTAACTTGCCAAAACCTATGCCTCACGAGCCTTTTTCGCAACATTTAGCAATTTTACTTCAAGGCCTTCTTCTAGTACAATGTTCAAACAATAAAAGACAATAATACAGACTCTGGCATAGCTTTGTTTCACAAGATAGAGTAATTAATGATGTGAATCAGAATACCTTAACATTTCGGATTTGTAGTTTGCAGGTCTCAAGAAGCGTGGAGCTAATTATATTCGCATCTTGTGAAGTACTTTTTGTTTGTTTTAATGAGTGAAAAAAAAAACAGATTGACTACTAGGATAAAAGTAAAATAAGTATCGATACATCATACTTATTGAGTTTTTGAATTTCATTACGTCAATTATTTTTAAATAATACTTGTCAATTATTTTTAAATTATACTTATCTAGTCTTTTCATCAGTTTTATTCTTATATTTTAAGTCGGAATGTATTACTACGTTTTTTCGCACTGTAATCATTTTGACAATTGGGTCATTCGTACTTCGTTAGTCGTCATTTTGAATACATCGTTTTAATTTTGAGTTATAATAAAGCCTAACGTCAAGTCTAAAATAGGGGGAACGGCTGGAACCCTTAAGGCAATGTCCGGGGATGAAACCATTAACCCGAGAACCGGGCCCAGTAAGCGCGGGAAAACTTACCTCTAAATCGGGGGTGAGGTCGAGCCTCTTGGGGGGTACTCGGGAACAATCCCCCTCTTCCCTGGGGGAAGAAAAAAAAAAAAAAAAAAACGTCAAGTCTAAAATATGTATGTTAAATCGAGTCAAGACATGACTGATACGAATTGACAAAACATGCAAATTTCCGCACGTAACACGAATACGCAGCAGTTACATATTTTGGTCACAACTCTCTTCAGATGTCCGATTGAGGACATTCAAGTGGCTACAGTCAGAAACCTAAGAAACAAAGTTACAACTATACAAAGTCACTAAGATCAATTTTGAATGTTTCGAGCCCAAATGTGGCCGGGCAGAGAATACAGATTTTTGTCATTTATGGTGGATCAAACGATATACGTATTTCCCTCCACGAAAAATCCATTTGATTGTTTTGACGGGAAAATTCCAAATTTTCTTTTTTGAAGAGATTGTTCCAACGAAAATACCACCTGGTTTCCACCCAAATGAGGGTTCGAGTTTCAAGGGGAAATATCTACCTTCCTGATTTTTGTTGGACAAGGAAGCCAAAGAGGTACGAGAAAATTTAAATTATTGTACCATGTCACTAAGAGTTATATGAAGGGAACATTAAAGTTGGTGCATACGCATCAATTACAGATTGGCAAACAACCTAAGTGTAGACTTTCGCCATCCAAGTTTTCATTTGGTAACACGAACTTTGAGCCTTATTACTACACCATTTGGAGTGTGAAGTCGTAATTTTGATATATGTAGAACACTCAGTAGTTATTTAGCATCGCGGTGTTAAGAAAACACATTAAATGTTGGGACCAAGGAAAGAAAATCGTTGACATTATACTTCGTGATAGATTTCACACTGTATCATTTTAGTATTAATATTCAAACATGGGATCAAATATGATGCTACAATTAATGAATTTTGAATCAACGGTATTTATAGTCGAGCTAAAGACCATAATAAAGCCTTATTGGGAGGCACCCCAATGATTTATTATTTTCATTTTGATTCGTCTGTTTATTTCTTCATTACTATTTTTTATTTGCTTAATATTTCTAGGACTTTGTGAAACATTTCTCTAACTCGGAAACATTCAAAAAAAATTATTTGAAAGATGTTTGCGTATTCAATATGATATATCTCCAAGCCGCGTGCATTTCAATAGCTATAGCCTAAAAAGATCAGTCAATCTTTTAAAATTATAAATATCCTGTTAAGTTATATTCTCTTCTGGATTTGAAGTGTCAAGTAGTTTTCCATCTTTTATCAGCATCTTTTATCACAACAGGATTTTCACCACTTTTATTCACGTCATAATTAAAAAAAAAAGCCATCATCTTCCTTCAATTTTAACTCAATATATGTATTAGAAGGTAAAAATACACCAAATGCTCTTTCCTTTACGGAAGCAGACGACAACCTCGATAAATTTTTAATGCAGCAAAACATCAACTTAGTTTATGAAAGAGGTAGTTCAGGATTGAGGGGTAGAGTTGCCATTCTGCCTGTTTACTTGAAGCGAGTGTTCTGGGGGTTATCCCGAAACCAATAGCCGCTAGACAAATTTCCGGTTTGACCATCAGAAATGAGTTGAATGTATCTAAAGTACTAGACCATACTATCTTTATGGTCAGCAATGTCTACGTCTTTATTTTGTTACGTGGGGGTTTGATACATAATAAAATAATGATGCTACCCACCAATGTTTCAACTATGCCGATACCGGAAACATTCAACATCAAACCAAAAATGGGACAAGATTTTGTGATAAATTACAAAAACTACCTGAGGTTTTGTTGAATATACCAAAAAAAAAAAAAAACGCAGCTAACTTTGAAATACAAATTGAACCATTGAGGTTTGATTCCAGACACATTTCGCCACAACCGTTAGTTGACCTGACGAAATCTGTTGATCTCGTGACATATTTTAAAATTACACCCCTCAACTTTTCAAAATATTACAAATATCTCAATTTTGGGTGAAGCTATTTGTAATACATAGGAAAACTGAAGTATGTTGATGAAAAATGAAAGACAAAAATTGGGGTAATTATAACATTAGAAAAATTGAGGATGTAACTGTAAAAATATTTGATGATGGGAGCAATTTCTGTTGTTTCCACTTACCGCAGTTGCAAATGCAATGCAACGCAATACGGATGCAAGTAACCTCAAGGGTGTTTTTTGAAATTTTTAAAGTTAACAGTTTTTTTTTTTGTAATTTGCTCAAGGGCAGCGTTTATAATTATCCCTAAAACTTTTTAAAAACTCTTTAAAAGCGGAAATATTGGCTGGAGTAAAGCTTCCTCTCTTCTCTTTTAGTTGCAACACTTTATTATTTTACACTATTCATGTTCGATCTTCGATCATACTTTGTTGGTTCTACCAATATAAAGACAAATGTTAACATGTAATATGCTGTTGAATTGGCCCGATATATATATTCTCAAAATATTATTTTTTTTTATATTTTTTACAAATATATAATTAAAAATATTAATGGTCAAAATTGTACATTGAACTCTGTGATTAGTCCAACATTGCAACTAAACCGGACGGATGTAGTATAAAGCAATTGATATTCTTTTTGTAATTTGGCCAAACCTCAAAGGGTAGGTTTTGTAATCATACCTAAAATTTTTAAAGTAGAAAGGCTCTAGTAGCAGAAAAATTGGTTGGAGTAAAAGCTGAGATGTAAAACATATCAATTGATTTTTTTGACAAAAGCAAGAAGTAGTAGAAGCACAGACCTTTGAGGATATTGTAGGGAGCATTGCATTACGTTCACGCACTAAGCTCCCATCACGCCAGAATGTAAGATTAGCCCGAGGTAATAAAAGCCCGGGGTCTGTGCACCGACACTTGACATCTGGACCAATTTTCTCAATCACCTCAAATCTCACCATTCCACCATCTACTAGAAGCTCATCACCTACTTTTACATCTGTTACGTGAGAATTAACCACTCATAAGCACCAAGCATATCTTTCCAAACATCACAGATCAAGTACAAAACAACGATTACTCAAAATTTATATGAATTACTGAACATAAATACACGTATTTAACCTTCAGCAAATCCATCATAACTGACACTAATGGTGCGCTCAGGAAGACCCGAATCAAAAGCTCGAACACTGAAAGTCCATATTTCACCATCCTGCATTAGATCACAAAAACCCTCAATCAACTTCAGACGTTGTAACATTATGTTATGAGTTCCAACTCCGAGGATTTAAGCATGTCATGATGTTAGGCTGAGATTAAGATAAATCTTGTATGCTTCAGCGTATCTAAGATGTTGCTTCTTACTACCAAAACAATCTTCAAGCCCAGAGAGTTATGATGTATTCAGTTCACGAACACATATTATCAGTTGAGCTGAAGGACTGATTTTTGTTGGTTAGAGTATTCATATTGATAAAATTGAGCATCTGTTTAATCTACCGGTATGAAGAGTTTCTGGTACCTCTGCTTTGGCTGACGAAGCCCCACCGAGATCCCCCATGTGAATCTCACTCCCCTCAGTATCCATCATAATAGCAACCGCATAGCCTTTCTCCTCGTTCAATTTCCTCACACGCTGAATGACCTCCCGATGCCACTCTCTCGTGCCGTGGCACATGTTAATCCTGGCAACGTTCATTCCTCCGACCGCCAGCGCCTCCAGCTGTTCCGGCTTACACGTCGCCGGACCGATCGTGCAAATGAGCTTCGTCCGCCGCGTGCTCCTGAACCCGTTCTCCTTGAGTTCCGCCTCCGTCACCGCATCAACCTCAATCGAGCTGGAATCGGAGACCGTCGGAAAAGAGGCGCGATCCTGCAGCGCGGCGGCGCGTGCGCCGGCACCGTTATCGGATGTTAGGACGGAAGGATTTGGATCGGATGCAGAGGCTTTGATGAGAAGAGAGGTTCTGTTTGGGATTCTGATATGCGGAGAGGTGGAAATGGTGGTGGCGAAATGTGGGGAGCGATAGGAGGTCAGGGGTTTGGGTGAACCCGAGGTGGAAATGAAGATATTCAGTGCCTGCGCCATGAACGTCTGAACTCTACTTTCTACAGGCGGAGCGCCGCCGTGGATGGTGCAAAACGGTGTCGGAATGCCCGGGAGAGGGTAGAATGAAGAGGGAGAAAATTAGGTGAGCTTTGAGATGGTGTGGAGATTTTCTGAAAAGTAATAGAGTGGGGCGACGAAAGCTATGTTAGAAGAAAATAAGCTTGGGAATCATCGTTCGACATGGTGGTGGTGATGATAAAAAAAAAAAAAAAAAAAAAAAACAACATTGGGAACCTGAAAAATAAACCGCTCGGCCTGAAATTAAATAAGATAAATAATTATCACTCGGTAAAACACGAGCTCGTATTATCTCGCCCCACAGATATAAGATAAATAATTATCACTCGGTAAAACACGAGCTCGTATTATCTCGCCCCACATATCTGATAAGGGATTTCAATTTTATCCCTATCCGATTCTACTCGTCGGATAAACTTGAAATCGGATCGGGTATCGGTCGAACTCGAAATTTTATGATCAGGTACGGGTAAAGTATAGGTATAGTATATTACCCGATTACCCGACCTAATTACCCGACCCGCGTGCCCATTTGAATTATATAAATATATTTTTATATTATACATAAATATTATACTATATTATATATTATATATATTATAATATAAAATATTATATTTTTAATATTTACTATAATAAATTGAACTTATCAATTACATTATATGTATATATGATATATATTAAAAATATTTACATTCTTAAATATAGGGTATACGGGTAACCGAATACCTATTGGGTACTCGATTACCCGATGGGCAATATCCGAATCCGATCCGAATCAAATAGGGTAGGGTATGGATGAGGCATACTCGTACCCTACCCTAGGGGTGTACAAATCGGTTTTATTTCCAAACCGGTTCGGGTTGTAAAACTGAACCGGTTTTTGGTCGTATTCTCAAAACCGATTTTTTGACCAAACCGGTTCGGGTCGGGTTGGGTTGGGGATTGTAAAAACTCGATCCTATACTAACCGGTTTGGGTCGGTTTGTGACCGGTTCGGGTAGGAAAAAACGGTTATAATTGGGTTTTTAAAAAAAAAAATTAAAAAAATAATATATTCTTATTAAATAAACCCATTATACATTAAATATAAACTTTTATTAAAAAAACTCATTAGAACATTAACTTTTATTCGAACATTTAGAATTTAAAACATAAACTTTTATTAAATAAACTCATTACAACATCAACTTTTATTCAAACATTTAGAATTTAAAACATAAACTTTTATTAAATAAACTCATTACAACATCAACTATTATTCAAACATTTAGAATTTAAAACATAAAATTTTATTAAATAAACTCATTACAACATCAACTTTTATTCAAACATTTAAAATTTAAAACATAAACTTGTATTCATCGAGAGTGATATCTTCTTCGGAGCTAGCCTCGCGCGAAGCTTCATCGAGAGCAATTTCTTCATCGGAGAGTGAGATTGCAAAACCTTCTTCCACCTCGATATCGTGTATTTCTTGTTCAATATCTAGTTCTCCTTCAAGACTTTGAGTGTGTTGTATACGCTCGGATACGTCCAAGTGATCCTTCAAGCAAATACACATCTCCAATGATGCCGGTGTGAGTCTTGTTCTTCATATAGATAATACCCTACCACTAAGAGAAAAAGCGGATTCCGAAGCTACCGTAGAAGCTTGGACGGTTAGTAAATCTCGGGCCATAGCGGTTAGAACGGGAAATTGAGTTTCCCTTCCTTTCCACCAAGCCAAAATATCAAAATTTGCGAATTCATGGGGTCCCATAGTCGATAAAAAATTGGTTCCAATATATCTCCCATATTCGCTAGTCGATGATTGGTCACCCTCACCTAGACCTGGCAAACGGGCGGGCCTTTTTTGGGCCGGGCCAAAAAGGCCCGGTTTTTCCTGGGCCAAAATTATTAGGCCCGTGGCCCGCCTCAAAGTGCTCGGGCCCGCGGGCCTCGACTTTTTTTTTTTTTTGAAATATTAATTCTGAAATAAATATACAAATATTTTTCGATCCTTAATTATTATATTATTCACTATACTATGACAATCAGATAAATAAATATACAATTATTTTTATTTGATAATTACATTATTTACTACACTACCATAATCAAAAGACAAATATACAAATATTTTTATTTGATCATCATATCATTTATCACTACTAATTTCTTATAAAATCATAAAATAAGAATAATATTATTATTGATATGAGATACTACAAATAATCACAAAGTCCCAAAAAAAAATAAAATTACATCAATAATTAACATATAGATGTATTATAATCTAACAAACAAGGAAAAAAAATTAAATATTATAATTACACATAACATAAATTAAAAAAAAAAAAAAAAAGCTGGGCAGGCCGGGCATGGCCGGGCCTCTATGGGCGGGCCAAATCTGGGCCGGGCCAAAAAGGCCCGGGTTTTTTTGGGCTAATAATATGCAGCCCAATGCCCGCCCAAAAACGGGCGGGCAGGCCCGGCCCGCGGGCCTGGGCCTATTTTGCCGGGTCTACCCTCACCCCTAGCCCGTTTAGTGTTTTCTTCTCTTAAACTATTATATAAGTTAAGTATGGGATCCGCGCTAGTAGAAGTAGAAAATGATGATGAAAACGAAGTTGAAGAATCATTTCTTGAACCATACTTTTTAAAATAAACCCCGAATAAATCTTTGAAATTTTTGTTAAAAATGGTTTTTGCATCTCTTGAATAGAAAACGTTTTCGTTATGCAACTCTAAATCAATAGAGATTTTGTCGATAAGTAGTTCCACCCCGCTAATATTCATACATGGGTTCAAGGCGGCGGAACAAGTAATTACCGGTGGCATTTCTTTAAAATATTTTCTTAGTTTTTCTTTCGTGGGCGAAACCATTTTTTCATATAAATCACCACTTAATTCGTAGTCGCTTAATTTTGAACACATTAAATAAATTTGATGAAGTACCAAATGACTCGTGGGATAATAAACACCCGATAATAAAGTTGTTGCGTTTTTAAAAACTTTGAGCAATTCGCTTATTTTTCTAACTATATCCCATTGTTCCGACGTAAATGATGTAACCCTACTCGTCCTATTCGCAAGTTCATCATGAAAAAGTTGTAAAGTATCACGTTGGCGTAAACCACAACAAAACATTTTATAAGTCGAATTCCATCTTATAGGAACGTCCCAATTAGGGGTTAAAAAAATAGAATTTGTGTCCTTACACAATTTCATATATTGTTTATATCTAGCTTTACTTGAACAAAATATATCTTGTAACATTTTTTTAAAAGCGTCTTTTACCAAACTTATTTCGGGTACCGCTAATCCGTCTTGAACAACCAAGTTTATAATGTGTGCAACATATCGACTATGATAAAAATACCCTTCGAAGGCGGTTTATATGTTAATATTAATTTTTTTACCGCGTTTGTATTATTAGACGCGTTATCAAATGAGATCGAAAAAACTTTTTCTTGTAAGTTAAAGTTATTTATTACATTTTGTAACATATGAAATAAATTTTGACCCGTGTGAGGGTACTCAAAATTTTCAAAAGCAATCGTGCGCTTCATCATTAGCCATGTATCGGGATCAATCCAATGTGCGGTAACACAAAGGTATGAACCGGGCAAACCATGAGGTGCCGACCAAACATCGGTTGTTAAGTTTACATTTGTATTTAAGTTTGCAAAACCGTTAACTAGTTCTATTTTAGCCTTTTTCCATAATTTAATACAATCACGTCTAAGAGTAGCACGACTTACTTGTTTATATCGCGGTTGAAGAGTATTTTGAATCACCTTAGTCAATCGAGGGTTATCGAAGTGGTTGAACGGCAAACCTTCTTGAATCACGTAGCTTGCAAATTGTTGTCGGCACCGCTCCGCCTCGTATGCAAAAAGACCCCCCTCTCGTGACATAGATGCTTGACCAGCTTCCGGAATGGATTTGAGTCCTTCGCAATACTTGTCGGTATGCATCTTCAACGTCGTGTTGGATTCATGTTTCAAAAACTTACCGCAATGTTTACAATGATCCTTAAGTTGCCCATCCGACAACTTCACGAGGTTGAAATTACACCAAATTTTTTGGTTTCGAGTTGTTTCTATAACTTCAACAATCTCGGGTGCATTCGTGGAAGCGGAAGAAGATTGAGTTGCCATTTGAATTGAGAGAAACGAGAATTTTGTAATTTTTTTAGTACTTGAAGAGTGTTTGAGTATTGCGACTAAACCAAAACTCAAATAGGGTATTTATAGTAATTTAGGGATGGCAAAATGGTAAAAAAAGGGGCAAAAAACGGTCAGATTTTTTAATCCAACGGCTAGCTAACGGACACATGCAAAAACCGGTTTCAAACCGGTTTTTTCAACCCGGTTTCCGAAACTGGTTCCTCTAAAAACCGGTTTGGACCGGTTTCTAACGGAAAAATGCAAAATCGGGTAGAAACCGCCGGTTTTGAGACAACCCGAACCGGTTTTGGTCAAAACCTGGCCGACCGGCTTTGCCGCTTTTTTCCGGTTTGATTTGGTTTCGTTATTTTTTGCCCACCTCTACCCTACCCGACCCATTGACATCCCTAATCTCATATTCTCAACGAATAAAGATTCCGGAGCTGGTAAATGGATATCGTTGATAATTGATTTGACCAATTATACGTGTGCTGATCTAGATTAAATGGATCGAAGCCACGTAGAAAACAATAAAAAGCTAAATGAATAAGATAGTTGGATTTTATTGATTTTAGTATTCTATGATAGAGCCAAGCTGAACTTTTAAGCTGGTCTATATTGCTTGTTTATTACAAGTCTTTTTTTGTCTCTCTTTCTCTCTCTCTTTTTCAAAAATTCTAAAAGTCCTTTTCATCATACATTCTCTCTATATATGGAAAGTCTTGATCAATCAGGGGGCGACAGCTGGAGAATGTTTGGGAATGCATCCAAACACTTGTCAGAGGGAGAGTGCGCCTTAGACACGTGGCGGCCCTTGGGGATAGCTTTGGGAAGAGGGAGGACAGAGTGCATTAATTGTCCTGTGTGCTTGTTCCGCATGTCCTGTGTGCCTGTTCCGCATGCTTTTGGCGACGCTTATCTTTTGTGGTCGGTGTTGGGGTCGGCCCAAGGGCCTCCTACCGCTCTGATCGGTCATGCCATGACGGTGTTTTGGAGCGTATTTATCTTGGATCTGCTTGGCTCTTTCGTCCTTGCTCCGGACTGGTTATCCGGTCGGCCCCAGGTCTTTGACGGTTCTGCTCGGTCCAGTCTTAATGGGATCTGGGAGTAAATTTAATGCGTACTCGGTCGGGCCTCCTGTTATTCTGTTCGGTCGGTTTACCCGAAAATCGGTTCTTTTGTCCTCTGGCCCTCCTAATCGGGATGGTTGAGCTGGCGGGGAGCGCATACGTGGATGCCAAGGCGGATGAGCTATCAACAGATGTAATAGATACAAACCGTTTTCGTGGAGCGGATTTAATGAGATATTAGGGTTCATTCCACTAGATAAAGAGTAGTGGGCATCAAGAGAATCGGCCTTATAAAAGAGAGACAAGGTTCTTCATTTTATCTTCGTTGGGCTCGCTCCCGATACTTTTTCAAGTACTTCCGGAGGTTTTCAGCTCGGGTTCTGGAGTTCATTATGATTCTTCGTGGGCGACGTCTCATACTCATCTAATTGCGTCGTATGTGGAAACATGAATACACATAAAGAACATAGAGAAAGTCATGTGAGAACACAAGAACGAAGCATGCACGAGAGATCATTGAATCCAATTGTATCCAGCATGCAAGGTGAATTATAAGAACTAAGGGAGAAAGTATTAGGAATGAATCTAAAAAACCATCGATTGGCATCCTTTCTCATAAGGAATTTTATGAGCGGAACTTTCTTATGGGTTCATAGAACTCAACTTCACTTATAGCGAACTCTCTGACCCAGCCACGCACTTACAGCGATTTGAAAATATGACCATTCTCCATAGATACTCAGACGCGTTTAGTTGCCGAGCATTCCTGATTACTCTAACAGATTCTGTTCAAGACTGGTTCCATCAAATACCAGATAGATCTATAAACAGCAGCTTCAAGGCCTTCAGTTCGGCCTTATGGACATGATACCTTGTTTAGAAGAAGCTTTAAGGAATTATGTGGTCCGCTTCATGAAGGCGCGCTTAGACGTGTCTTCTGCAGAAGAAGTGCAAGCGAACACCTTGAACCAAGGCTTGCAGTTGCAGGTGGGGTTACTTCTCATATCTTTAGTTAGAAACCAGCTACGACCTACGATGAAGTGTTGGCTCGATGCTCTAAATATATTAACACTGAAAAGGCTGAGATAGATCTAGAGAAATCCCATATAGTTCCTCGGATGGAGCGAGAAGGAGGGTGGACCAAGGCAAACTGGAGTGGGATGTGCTAAAGTGGGAGTATAGTTAGGATTTTTGTTTGGATTTTGAGCAATGGAAAGGCTGACGTGGGTTGGACTCCGATCTGATAATTACGTTTCTCTAGGGGTGGGAAGAGATTAGGTATTGGAAGCATCGAGGGAAAGATGGGAGATTTATTGGAGTGACCCACATCTCATTTTAGCAGGTATATGAAGTCGGGAATGGAGTTCTTCTATCGTTTTCACAATGATCATGGACACAACACTGATAGTTGCACGTATCTGAAAAATGAGATAGAAAGGCTCATCTTAGTCGGACATCCGATGAAATTTGTGTATAAAAAGCAAGAGGGAAGTCGGAGAGAATATCATGCGTAAAGGAAATATGGAGTGGAGAAAAGAGAAGCCCCTCTGAAGCCTAACAGAAAGAGGATCCCTCTCTGTCCCAAGAAATGGGTTATACGCATGATCTCAGTAAGACCAACTAATGGTAGTTCAATCGAGCTTGAAAAGCTCATGTTCAAAAGGTAAAGAACCAATAACAGAAAGAAGTGGTGGAAGTGGAGAAGGCCCCCATTATACAATTTGGTCCCTCTTACTATAAAGGAATACAAGTGCCACACAATGACGCTTTGGTCATCATCAATGAGATAACCACACGGTGTCTACAGGATTTTCATAGACACATGGAGCTCGATGGACACCATATTTTATGATTGTCTCAATGAACCTTAATGTGGACCTAATAGAAGTAGACACATCACTGCATTGATTTTGTATGACGGAGGTTCAACCCTGGGTGAGGTCATACTATCGGTAGCCTTGGGGAGGTCCTTGCACAAGAAAGTTAAAATGTTCCGATTCGTAGATGTAGCCACTAAATATGGCTATGATGCCATCATTAGATGCTCGGCCCCAACAAATTTGAGGTTTTCACATCCACCTGTCATATAAAAGTAAAGTTTTATGTGGGAACTGACTCAACAGAGGTTGGCAAGGTGGGAGGTATTTCTCGTTCGTGTTACCAAAGTACAGTAATATATGGAATGCGTGCTAAAAAGGGCTAGCTGAATTGCAGAGCCCACATTCAGAGCGAGTGAAAGATAAAACATTCAAAAAACTGGAATAATTCGAAAATGAAGGAGTTAGAACTAACGACTGTTGGGATTCGGTGCCTAAATCGAAGACCCAGTGGAAGCGGTAAAACGAAAATTAATTTTATCCAAATACCTACGAGGATCGATCGAGCTACGTATATACGAATATATAAGCGAAATCACAAGAGATATTAGAAACTCACTCTTGTAGTCCGTTGATTAAATGGATTCCTTCTCTTGATATATTCCCCAAGATTTAGTTGTATATCCCTACGATCCAATGTGCTCCAAGCCCTTGGATGATCCAACGTCGAAAATACAACGCCTCTACTTCCCACGCGCCGGAGAAACGAACGGGATGACGATCACCTTGCTATCCTCCAAGGATACGGCTAGAGCTAGGATGATGAAGCTTTTGATTATAACACCCTAAGTGTATAATCTATATCTCTCAACATATCTCGAATTTTCTCCAAGAGAACTCAAGAATAATGTGATGAACAAGAAGAAGACTTGATGAAAATATTTTCTCTCTCTTTCTTTCCAATTCACGGTTGTTGCACTTAGTGAGGATGTGAGAGCAAGTCTTCAATATATTCAACCAACTTTTTCTCCTCAAATCCCCTTTACCATAAAATAAGAGATATGAAATCTCTCAAGTCATAAGCCCTTCACCAACAAAATCAAGACTAAGACCATGATAAGGAATCAAGGTGGGGGCAGCCTCTAGAAGAAATCGGATGAGTTCGGTTCGTTTCGAACTCCCGTGAGTCCAAACAGATAAACTCTAATTCCGTTCTGATGTATTTATATCAATTAATTAATCCAATTAATTAATCATATCAAATAATTAATGTCATAATTAATTTCTCTAAGAAATAATTATATTCATAAATTAAATTAATCACCGGTAATTATTTGATTCATTAGGCCGTAAATTAATTTATCCAATAAATCAATTTAGACATCCAATGTCCCAAATTAGATATCCAATATCTAATATTCATAATGAGAGAATAAACTCGATTCATTCCGTCGTCAATCCTATTGCGACTTAGAGGTCCGTCTCAACAAGAATGGGAGGAACCAAAGAGTAGTAGCACCACCTAGCCAGCCTGGCGGCCTACACTGTACTCCAACTGAGAACGAATGATTGGGATCATTCAAGAACCATTTTGTCATGAATACCAGTATACGTATAAACCCTTCTTTCAAATGTCCCGATCAAGTTATAGGGTCACGACCAGTCAAACCCTATCTATGCTTGACGTTATGCATGCGTTAGTGCAAATCGAGATCATCGAGCTCACGTGTATCCAATACAACTAGCTCCAATGCTTTGGCCAAAGACTTATGATCTCATTTGCCAATAACCGCATAGGACATATAACCCGCTCACTAACGGGAGAAAGAATTCTATCTTGGTATTCAGTAGGACCTGCTACTTGCCCGTCAAGATGCACGTCGAGGTTGACCCTCGCCTCCCGGTTTATAGGGTCGAACTACTCTAATGAAAATCTTGACGTCACAAGCACATCCCTACTAAATCCTCAATTCGAAGGTTCACGAATACCTATCACAACCTTTCGATTCCGTCATTGACTGTCCCGGAGTGAAATCCGTGTGACGAATCGAGGGTGAGTCGGTTCGAGTATACTAATCAAATTAGCATACCTATAACGTGTGCTCCCACTAACCATTAGTGTTCGACAGACACTCTCCATGTCACAGAACACGTCATACAAGTCTTCACATAAACTTAACGCCCAGTCAAGCTTCATCAACTTGCGAATGATTAAGTATTTGAGCTATAAACCTTTCCAGTATCGACCCCTTGTCCAATAAGGAGTGGAACATTTTGCTCTCAAATACACAGACTAGTTTCTATATGTATATTTACGAGTTAGGAATACCAGTAACTACCAGTAAATAAAGAAACATTCATTGCCTTATATCAATAGTTTACATAACTACAAGTACAATGCCCTCACTCAATATCCTCTTAGTGGCATTCAAGGGCATACTCCTAACAATCTCCCACTTGCACTCAATGCTACACATTATGGTATCTAATACCCAGGTTCTCTAGATGACGCTCCAAGCTAATATGAGAAAGTGACTTGGTCAGTGGATCAACGACGTTGTCGGCTGAATCTACTCTATGCAGTACAATATATCTCTTTGCGAAAAAATTCTTTTACGAGATGATACTCTCTCTCAATATGTTTGGTACTGTTGTGAAAACTCGGCTCCTAGGCCTGTGCTATCGCTCTATTGTTATCGTATAAAAAACGAAAATAGTCAGCGCAGCACATGGTATCACGTGAAGCTTACCCAGTAACTTCTTAATCCTTCCTTTGGAGGCCTCTGAGGCCGCTTTATACTAGCCTAACAGGTGGAACCAGCAGTCGCGCTATACTTGGCACTATGCCAAGATACTGCTCCTCCATTAAGAGTAAATGTAGCCAGAAGTAGACATAAAATCGTCTTCCTGTCCTTGGAAGTCCAATACAGTGAATACTAATTACATTCAGTTCTCCACCGCCGTATTTAAGAACCAGGTCTCTAGTCCTTCTAAAGTACTTGAGAACGTTCTTTTACAGCAGTCTAATGTTCCCTGACTGGGTTAGTCCGAAACCTACTTACCACGCTCCCAGCATGCGCAATGTCAGGCCTCGTACACAATAAAGTATATATAAGGCTACCCAAATTCCGAAGCATATGGTATATTACTCATTTCCTTTTGTTGGGATAACAAATACCCGGTATCGAAATTGTTGGGATAACAATCCCTGTATCGAAAGTCTTGACATAATGTTTTGACAATATGCTAATCCTGTATACAACAAACAGCTGTATCGTAAAGCCGATCAAAGGTGTCAACCTGTATCGAAGACTTCTCGTAGTCCCAATACACAGTGAATCTATCATACAACAAAGAGTCTCGTAAAGCTAAGTATGAAAGCTGTCTCGAATCATCAATACAGCAATCCTTCCATACAGTATCCAAACAGGACAAGAAGGAATTTTCATTATTCACTAAAGCCTAAATCCCGTTTAAAGGGATATATTTAAATACTAAAGGATAAAGTATTTAAATATCAAGTCGTCAGAAATCTTCAAATCCCGCAATATCCGGATCTTAGTCAACTATCAAGTTTTCACAGAATCTTGCTCAACAGATCAATAACAACGATATAGAGGCACGAAATCAAACGAAATTATCATCATATACATCTGAGCAAATATATCTCCCAAAGCATACTGCGACCCTGAAAGAAGAGATATACAAGTGCTCAAACCGTGAACAACACATCATCAGCTAAAAGCTCAGAAAGTCAAAGCTGTTGTTCAAACATTGTTCTACCCTTGAACAAAACCCATCAGCCCTGTGTGGACTGAGAAACCTTGCCTTTCCTGAACTGTGTCTGATGGATCTGCATTGAAGACACGAAGCTTTGGAACTGTGTGTGAAGAAGCAAGTCAAGAATTAGCTTTAACCAATTTGTGTGAACGGTTGAAGGCTACGATCATTGTATCAATCTGTGTGAACAATACATTGATAGGTTTGGTTATAATTACGTAGTTGTGTACGCAGTAATTATAATAAACTTTTTACTCCTGTGTGGAGGACCAGTGGACGTAGAGGGGCTTACCTCGAACCACTTTAAAAATTGTGTTATTTATCTTCTGCCTTTATTATTTTATTAATTGTGATTATTTAAGTATACACTGCACACCTAGTTGCTGTATCTTCAGTAACTTACTGTATTAAAGACTTCCGCTACGCACTCAGATTTGAAAATCGTACAGCCTGTTGCTTAAACACTTTCCAAGCTGTATTCTGTATACTTAGTGGCCAACACCTTTCATTGTTCTTCACTATGAGAACACATCTTCAAGGTGAGTTTTATTCCATGTCGCATTGATAGGAACCCTCTTTTAGAATAATCCATCTTAAATCACTTTAAGATTTTATCTATATAGAGGGCTTGGAAAAAACTTATCATTCTCTTCGATCTATCCCAGTAGAGTCGAATCCCAATAATATAAGTTTCTTCTCCCAAGTCTTTCTTAGAGAAATTACACGAAAGCCAAGCTTTAACAGAACTGAGCATTCCCACATCATATCCTATCAGTAGAATGTCATCTACATATAGTACTAAGAATGCGATCTTGCTCCCACTAACCCTCTTGTATACACAAGGTTCCTCTTCATTTTGCATGAAGTCAAACTCTTTGACCGCCTCGTCAAAATAAAGGTCCCAACTACATGAAGACTGCTACAGTCTATTTCATGGAGTCTACATCCACCATTGCTAGGTCACTGGTCGCGGGTTGGTCTCTTGTTTATCACCTGGAACCTCATGGAAACCTAGTTCTCCAAGTGCACAAAACTATACCTCTTAGGTAATTTAGACACCTTACTAGACCTACGAGGTGGTTGTACTTGTGTTACAGAAGGTTCGGTTCCAATTTATTGCACAGGTGTCTCCTGAGGAGTTTCATTGTATTCTTCCAAAGAAATATTTCTACCTGCTACGCCTTCCTGAATGAACTCATCTTCCAGGAAGTGTGCATATAAAGCAACAACGATCTTTCGATCTTTGGGCATGTAGAATAGATAACTCATCGTCTCAGATGGGAATCTAATGAAACATTTCCTAACGGACCTCGCTTCCATTTTGTCCACCTTAGTCTTCTTGACATAGGCGGGACATCCCCAAATCCTAATGTGATTAAGACTTGGTTTCCTGCCCTCTCACATCTCATGTGGAGTTTTAGGAACAGATTTGGAAGGACATCTGTTTAAGATGTAAGCGGCAGTCAGGAGTGCATACCCCTACAGGTAAATCGGTAAGTCAGTATAGCCCAGCATGGAACGGACCATGTTCAACAAGGTCCGGTTCCTTCTTTCTGACACACCATTTAACTGAGGAATACCTGGAGGTGTTAGTTGTGATAATATTCCATGTTCCTTAAGGAACTCGTCAAACTCCGTCCTCATATACTCGCCACCTCGGTCCGATCGAAGTGCTTTGATATGATTACCAGTTTGTTTTTCGACTAGGGCCTTAAATTCCCGGAATTTCTCAAAGTCCTCGGATTTATGTTTCATTAAGTATACATAACCATACCTAGTATGATCATCTGTAAACGTAATGAAATATTGATATCCGTCACGTGCTGCTTCCAAAGCACCACATACGTTGGTATGGATTAATCCCAGTTTATCAGCGGCTCTTTCAAAAAATCCCTGTGAAGGGGGACTTAGTCATTTTGCCTTTAAGGCACGATTAACAAGTAGGAAAGGGATCCGATCCCAATAGACCCATAAGTCCATCCTTTTCCATTTTGTAAACCTTGGTCTGACCAACATGAACAAGTCTAAGATGCCATTTCAAAACTTTATTGGTTTCATCCCTACCACGCTTCCTAGTCTTAGTATTCACAACGACTTTGTTACTGAGGTTTAGATGATACAGTCCATTTAACAATGTAGCAGTGCCTACTAGTTTATTTTTGAAATAAATTTTGCAGGAACCATCACCAATGAAAAATGAAAAGCCTTTCCGATCCATGACCGGAATGGATACAATGTTTTTATGCCCCTTGGGCAAAACAAGTACATCTTCTAAAGTTAAAACAAAGTCGGATTCTAAACCCAAAAGAAGTGATTCTATGTCGGTTGTCTCGACACTATGCCTGCTTCCGACAGTGAACATAACTTCTCCAGCTCCAAGCTTCCTACTTTGTTCCAGATCCTGATTCACGGTACAAATATGAGAACTAGTACCAGAATCCAGTATTCAAGAAGTAGAAAATACAGTAGTAGAACAATTTGTTTCCAAAACTAAACGTTCTGTACCTAAAGCGCCATGAAGAATCGGACAGTCTCATGCCCAGTGGCCCAGCTCACCGCACTTGAGACAAGCGTCCTTCTTCTTGCTCTTCGGAACCATCGGGTACTTGTCCTTACCCTTAAGGTCCTCGACTTGTGGTCCTGTCCGCTTCTTGGTCTTTTTCTTATTGTTCTTAGACCTCCGAGGTCCAGAAGAAATCACAAGAGCAGACTCCTTCATTCGCGGAGTCTTCATCTGAGACTGAGCGGTCACAAGTTTGTTCATTAGCCCAGCTAAATTACATGCAATCTCATTGCAGTTGAAGTTCATAACAAACTGTGAGAAGGAATCAGGGAGAGACTGTAGGATAAGGTCGGTTTGAAGAGAAGTATCCATTTTAAAATCAAGATCCTCCAATCTCTCGTTCATGGATATCATTTTGAGGACGTGTTCCCCAACCTTCTCACCTTCCTTCATCCTTGCACCGAACAGTTGCTTGGATATCTCATATCTTGGAGTTCTGATGTGCTCACCATAAAGCTCGGTTAAGTGAGATAGAATCTGCCTAGCAGAAGTCATTTTCTCATGAGCTCTCTGAAGCTCATTTGACATAGAAGCCATCATGTATGCACGGACTTTTACGTCATTTTTAACCCACTTTTCGTGGTTTTCGATCTCTTCCTGACTGGCTCTGGTCCGCACAGGAGGCGCCGGAATGTCCGTCTCCAAGACGTATCCCAGTGCCTCTATACTGAGGACAATCATCAGATCGCGGATCCAGTCCACAAAGTTAGGTCCAATCAGGGTGTTCTTCTCGAGTAGAATTGCGAGTGGATTCATTGTCATATTGAGAGTTATGTCTGCATTAAGTACGACATATTAATTAGTGACTCGTTCAATTATGATCTGAGTATAGAATTAAGATCTTTTCTATTCTTGTTACCCAGCTCCCACTATTTTTATCGAATAACATACTCCCATGTGAAATCCAGAAGTATCGTCGCTCTACTTCACATGGACGTGTTCTTTATAAATCATAATCGAGGGCAACCAAATAGGTTTCTAGTCTATTAATTTTCATAAAGTGGTGTCAAACACCAACCCATCTAATGGATGATACGATCTTCTTTTTCCCATTGTTCACTCCCCTCAACCTATACGCTTTCTATGGTTCGTGAATAGGGCTCAGCACAAATGGTTCGGACCCGGTTTTTACCCGGACCCAGACCGGACCCGGACCGGACCTGTTAATTAGGTCCGGGTCCCGGGTCTCCATTTTATCCAAAACCGGGTTTCGGGCCGGACCGGGTCAAAACCCGGAAAATTCGGGTCTAGCCCGGAACGACCCGGTAAAAATAAAAATACAAAAAAAATATTTTTTATTGTAATTTACCCTCGATGGTGATGAAATAATGACGATTAATGGCTCGATTATGATTGCACATTATTCTAATTAAGTTTATTTATACTAAAATATTGTTGAACTTGGAGTTTGATGACTAAATGAAGATACTAAGATTGATAATTGTATTTTATGGGAGTATGTAAAGAAGAAAGCATTTTATATGTAATAAAAGGACACTTAATATGCAAAAAAAAAAAATTACAAAATCGGGCTAGAAGGGCTAGTTGGACCGACCAGTTTCTGTCCGGTCGGACAGGTTGGCCGATTACGGTCAATAGGTCCGGGTCGATAAAGTGTAACACCCAAGACGTTCGGGCATATTAGTAGCCGTGGACCCACACCGTGGAATCCACTGTGCTAACATACCAACAAGACATTTGACAACGACAAACTATCATTAATAAAACGACAATTAAAATAAAAGACTACCAACCGACAATTAAAATCTGACATCAAATCCATTTCCCAAAATGGGAACACAACATAAACAATTTCAAACAGGAAGTACTCGAGTACTTAAACCAATTTTATAATACATAAATCCCAAAATCAGACATCAATAGTAACCGACAGACATAACATCGAAAATCAAATACTGGACAATATCATGCTTGCCCATCATCCTCATACGGCCCGAGTGCTCGTTTGTCCCCACGATCAATACCTGAAATACAAAAAGTATTTCCCCCATTTAAGGGGTTAGCGACAACTGCTAGTGCAAGTACAATCCATTTGAACTACATTCTAATCAGATGAATATATGCACCAAAAAGTCATTTTAGAAAACATTTTATATTCCGGAATATTTATGATGTACACACAAAACGCATTATCTCCAACAAATCATAATTCAAAGTTAACCGTTGGCACGAGACTCACGGCCACCGTACCCCGCAGAGCCCCGTCGGACATCCCTGGGTGGCTAACCACAGTTCGTGATACGCACACACACGGAAATACGTATCCCTAGAGGCCCCGTCGGACCGTCCCTAGGTGAACATACACATATCTCCCCACAACAACCACATATAGCCATAATTCAAATACTAGAACATGTAAACAAATGTAAAGTACTTGCCTTTGAGACATTCTTCGAAGAATCGGAAGTGAAAAATGACTACGGATGATCCGAATGGAAAACGACGGTTCCTAAACGAAGAATTAGCATAACTCAGTCCCAACGGACATCAATAATCGAAAGGAATACTCCCAAAACCCCGATTACAATTAACGACAAAAGACGTTCAATCAATACGGGTGAGGGTTTACGCAAAATCTCCCCGTATTGATAATTCGCGGATTAAAATCAAGGAAACTGGATTTGGAATCATTCAATAATCACAATCGTGAAGAATATCGTAATATAGATGAACAATTCGGAACTAAACCCTAAAATCCCGAAATCCCTAAAACGTCAAAATTAGGGTTCTGAGGAATTACCTTTAATCCGGTGATGAAAGGTGATTATGTTGATTATGATATGATAGCACGACTCTACGGTGATGGAATATGAAGAGAACTCCGATCGGGACCGATGGAAATCGCCTGCGAGGTCGCACGTCAAGAAACGAAGGGAAAAGAATGAAATCTTTCAAAAGCGCCTGATGGGCTTATATAATTGTGAAGTTAGCGCACGCTAACTTCCATATGTAGCGTGGCGCTAACGGTCGCGATACCATTGGCTATCGCCACCATTCGTTAGCGACGCTAACAATAAGGGTTAGCGTCGCTAATCGCTTCTTGATAGCGCACGTAAGGCAACAAAGGTAGCGTGCGCTACCTACACGCAGATTGATGCCGATGTCATATCGCAGCAAGTCATTGCCGAGGGTACGATACACGATACACACGACGAAACCAGAATCCAGAAACATGAACACGAAGCATACAAGACGACAGAGCTAAGCGCTGAAAGAAAAATACAATTCCGACCACTGAAGGGTCCGTAATGCGACAACGAAAACGAGATTCCCTAAACTATTAGGAAATTACAAAAATGGCCCAAGTGCCCGAAAATCACGAAACGACGTCGTATTTACGAACCGAAAGTCTCCACATGACCAACTCAACCATACGAACTTGCACAAACCAAGAAACAACGGAAACGAACGAGTTTTACAAGAATCGAACGTTCATACGGCAAAACATGTCATAAAACGAAATTACGTGAAAACATCATCAAAACTCATCCAAATGGAAAAACTCCAAGAACAAAATAGATTTAAAATGTCGAAACGGTCACAAGCGAGTCGATAAAAATAGACATACACCAAAAATGGAAACTGCTAAAAATAGTAATATTACGGATATTACATTCTCCCCCTCTAAAATAAAGTTTCGTCCCGAAACTTAAGAATCAAAAAGCTCGGGGTATCTCGAATGCATATCCTCCTCTAGCTCCCACGTCGCTTCTTCTACTCCGTGCCTCGACCATTGCACCTTAACCAAAGGAATGGTTTTGTGCCTTAACTGTTTGTCACGACGTTCCAAAATTCTGACGGGCCTCTCCTCAAACGTAACATCCTTCTCGATCTCCACGTCCCCAAAGTCAATAATGTGGGACGGGTCCGGAACGTACTTCCTCAACTGGGAAACGTGAAATACACTATGTACATGACTCAACGACGGAGGTAAAGCCAAACGGTACGCTAACTCACCGACTCTCTCCAATACCTCGAAGGGTCCAATATATCTCGGGCTGAGTTTCCCCTTCTTCCCAAAACGGAAAACTCCTTTCGTCGGAGATACTCTCAACAGAACGTGATCTCCCACCTCAAACTCCAAGGGTCTACGCCTAACATCCGCATAAGATTTATGTCGACTCTGAGCAGCCAACATCCTCTTTCTAATCAATTCAACTTTCTCTCTCGTCTCCAACACAAGGTCCGGCTCAGTGCCAACCAAATCGGACGGTTCATCCCAACATATCGGTGATCGGCAACGTCGGCCATAAAGTGCCTCATATGGTGCCATCTTAATCGACGCGTGCCAGCTATTATTATAAGTAAACTCAATCAAGGCCAAATGATCCTCCCAGTTACTACTCCAGTCTAACGCGCACACGCGCAACAGATCCTCGAACGTCTGGATGGTACGTTCGGACTGCCCATCGGTCTGGGGATGGAACGAAGTGCTCAAACGTAGCTGTGTCCCCAATGCCTTTGTAATATCCGCAATTTTCGATTTTTGGTGAATTTCTTTTTTCGGCCGGAGTCCATTTTGACGGCTCGCTCAGGACCGTTTCGTCATTCTGAGAATGATTAATTCTGCACTTTTTGTCATCCGAGTTCGTTTCGGTATTGTTTTGTTGAGTTCTGTGCTTTTTAGCGACTTTTCCGCACTTGAGTTCGATTCTTGCGAATCTCGTCCGAAACTGCTGTTTCGAGTTTCCCACAGGTCCGTTTAACTTTGTTAGACGTGTCGTGAACTTCGGTTTGATTATTCGTTGACGTATGGTGATTTTCGGGCATTTGGGCCATTTTCGTAATTTCCCAAAGTTTGGGGTAATTACTTTCCGTTGTCGAATTTCGAGCCTTCGGGTGGTCTGAATTGTGTGTCCTACTAGCTCTTAGATTCGTCTTTGTGAGTACTTCGTAACCGTATCTTCGGTTCGTATTCAGGTTCGGGTTTCGGTGTCGTTTTGTTGAATTCAGGATTACTAAACGACTTTTCTAAGTATGAGTTCGTCTTTGTTAGATCACCATTAATTTTTGGTAACTCCAAAAATTATAAATCTTTGCAATATTATAGAACATCGAATTAGCTTTCCAATGGTTCAAACGGTGAGTCAATCGAGTCCTGGACGAGAGAGTTATGGTCGTTTGATTTTGGCCGAGCACTTCCAGAGCCTTTCGGCCGATAGGGGGTCGATAGACTCTACGCCTACATTACGTATGGCTATCGGTTGGCCTATCGGCCGATAAGCCGGCCGATAGGTTCTGCCGTGTTACACTATAAATGCGTTGTTTTGAGCGTGAAGCTCATTTCTTTCCCATTTTTCCTTTGCGCCGCGAGAGAGGAGGTATAGAGGAGAGAGTTCTTCATCCGGGTCGATTTTCATCATTTCTTTTCGGTTGTGAGGCTTGGATAATCAATCTAACGCGTGTTCTACGGATCTTAATACTTGAATCACTCAAGGTAATATCTCTTGAAACCCTACCTTTTTGGATAATTGGGGATTTTGGGGTTTTGTCCGATTCTTTCCGTTTTGTTGATGGATTCTTGATGAATATGATTATTCTTGTTGGTATTCTTAGTTTCCCTACGGATTCATGGTATATTTCGTGATTTTTACGGAATCGAGAGGGTTTGGTTGTGGTCCGCCCTCGTTGTTATTTTTGTGCGAATATACATGAATCGTAGGCGGGTTTCCGGGTGTATTCCATTTCCGTAATCGTTTAGAAGTGGTTGTGATTGTATTCTTCGAATCGTTAGGTTCGGTTTCATTGGTTCCTAGCGTTCGTCGGTGACTTCCTTTCCGTTCGTTGCGTCGTCAATAATTCAAGGCAAGTATTTTTGGAAACCTTTAAGCTTAACATGAAATGGTGATGTATATTACTTGTTTGTAACTCACCTCGTGTTGGCCCGACGGGGTCAAGGAGGGAAATCTATGCTGCCGCCCTGGATTTCACGAGTTTCGTACCGCTAGCCAACTCGTTAGGGTCCTTGCAAGGCCTCGAGTGAGAATGTATGCTGCCGCCCTGTTCTCACGGCTTAGCGTGTGCGTGGTTTTGTTTTTCTGTAATTGTAGCCAACTCGTTAGGGTCCCTGTGAGGCCCCGAGTGAGAATGTATGCTGCCGCCCTGTTCTCAAGGCTAATTGTTTGACTGTTTATTTTCCGGAAAAAGACATGTCTGGTTTTGACTTTCGAATTGATATTGGTGCATGTACTATGAAATGTGTAAGCGATTGGTTTGCCTTGACTACTTGTACTAGCGTAATTGCTAACCCCTTTGGGGACCCGTTGTCGGGCAAATTCTTGTTATGGATTTCAGGTTATGTTCAGCCAGACGAGCGGGCGCTGGGATGGTACGAGGATGTTGGCCAAGGTTGTTGACATGTGCAATCGAGTCTTGTTATTTCTTACTGTCCCTTTTGATGTGGATGTTTTCCAAATTGTAAACTTATAGATTGTACTCGCGAGTACTTAGGCTTTTCCTTTCAGATTGTGATTGGTATTCGTTGGAGTTACTGTATTTGTCGGTTGATGTTATTTATGCCGGTTGTACCGGACGTGTTGTTTTATGTTCTTATTGTTAACAATTGTTTCCTTGCTAACCGAGGCGGTTAGTCGAGTGGTGTTTTCTTGTGATTAGCCTGGTGGGTCCCATGTAGGGGTCCACGGCGCTGTAATTCTCCTCGAATATCTTGGGGGTGTTACAGAAAATGGTATCGGAGCTCTAGGTTTATGGATACCTAGGCTTGTTGGTTATTTGGGTCTAGTTGTGTTCTGTTTTGCACATTGTCACACATGCTCGGCATCTCAAGACATCCAAAGGTGCTCGTAAGTTTTCCTTACTCGATTCTCTTGTTTTCTCGTATTGAAATTCCACTTCTTGAACTGTGATTGCCTCTCTCGTACTTATTGTCGAGTTGTTTTCGATCCATCCGGTTCGTGTACTTTTGATTCTAGTATTGCGCAGTCCTTTGTCTCTCGGGAGTATGTGCGCCGTTCTGGGCTTGACCGTTTGTCGTTTTGCGAGCTTTCCATCGCTAAACTTCCTAGCGTTGGTGGGATCGTTGGTGATCGAAAGATCCGAGTTTTGCTCCGTGGTATATTGTGAGAGGGCTTGACTCTCTAGTCTTTTCTTTGTGTGATGGAATCGTGTTTGGTAATTGCGATATACTAAATGTATGTTGAGCGAATGTACCGATGAGTTGAGAAACTCACGTAGCTGGTTTCGACATATGTCCAAATCGGTGATCTTTGGTTACGCTGTTAAACTTGGAGAGATAGTTTGACATATGCTTGGAATTAGTATTTCCGAGTTGCGCTTTTTGAACTGGTGATTTTTGAATGTCGTATATGAGTGTGTCCGGGAATTGTTGGTACTTGGCTAATTATTATTATTTACAACCAATGTGTTTCTATTAATAATAATACATGCGGCGTGCATGCTTGGAAATTTCTTAGACTTGATCGTATTGTGGGTTTTTGAAAGTGACATGAATTTGGGCGAGCCAGCCTTGTATTTTCAAATAAAACCTTGTGTCGTATTTAAAGGTCATGTTTAGAAGTGTTTTAGGACATTTTATAAAATGCTACCATTGTTAAGCCCTTGTCGTGTTTAAAAGGGTCTTGAAAACGATTTTTAACTTACCGGTTTTATTTTCGAATGACTAGAGTATACGATTTTAAAAATCAGATTAGCCTGGGGAAACCTAGGCTGTCGAATCATGTTGTGTTTGTCGAGTTTTGTCTTAACGGATTTTGTCTGACTTAGTCGCATCGCGACGCGTCGTTTGAGATCATTGGTCGTGATTAGTATCGAGGGGTGGTCATCACTTACGTGCGACCTATGGATGTTAAACTCCCTTCCTTGTGTTGTGCCTCGTGTGACACGAGTTATTTGTATGATTAGTCGTTAAATGATGGAATCCTTCTGTGGATTTTGATTTCACGATATGTGTTTATTAGACTCTCGTATTTGGTTTATACGAGGAGTGTAAATCACCTTGATGTATTTTCGTACCGTATTTTATCCACGCGTGAGTTCTTTCAAACGGCTGTATTTTGCAACCGAGTTTTATTTCAGAAACCGATTCCTTGAATCAAGTTTTGGCATTTTGGCCTTGAATATTTCATGATGGTTTGACAAATGATTTTGTGAGCTTTGGAAAAATATTACCGTCATTGGTCTTTTTAGCATTTTCGAAATAACTCGGGAAATTGTGCTTAGCACAGTAAATCCTTGTGAGAAAGGTTTACGGCATGTAATTTTTCCGTGTGTTCTGTTGTTGTCTCGTGGGTCGTTAGCGCACGCTACGCTTTGCAGCTAGCGCGCGCAAGAGTGCATTGGTAGCACGCTAAGGGGAGGATAGCGCACGCTACCTGGTAGTTCAGGGCAGTCCAGGAGCTACTGGACTGGGTCTGAAGTTCTCGTTAGCGCACGCTAACACTTGGGGTTAGCGCACGCTAACAGTGTATTTTTGGTCGAGTTTTGTTTGGTGCCGTGATAGCGCACGCTAACCTTAATGATTAGCGCACGCTAATTGTGTCCAGTATAAATACTGGACACCAGTCTAGAAGTTGCATTTTTTCTTCATTTCTTCTCCCTCCTCCATGAGTTTGAGACGTAGCGACTCGGTTTCGCATCTGGGCTGATTTTTTTCTTCCACCCAAAGGTGTTTTGGAGTATCCTAGATGATTTTTAACATCATCTAATCCATTGTTCTTCGCGAACCTAGGTATTTTCTTGAATCCCTAGAGTTGACTTTTTGGAGTTTTGTTCTTGATATCGGTTTCCATCCAGTTTTGATAAACCGATTGTCGTTTTAACGATGTTGTTGAACATATCACGAGGATTGTATATCACCGCCGTGATTTTGAGCGATTTGATGCGTGTGATATGATGTGTTTAAGTAAATGTTGATACGTGCGAATTTTGGGCATTACGCCTATTGTACTTCGAAAACCTTGAGTATCTTAGAAAATAAACCTCGAGACGTACTTTAAAATAAATTATTTTCTCACAAAGGTTTCAAGATGCCTACTAGTGTCACGCTATGTTTCAAAATTATTCTACTTTGAGGATCAAAATATTTTGAAATATTTCTAATGATTTAGAAATGCATTCGCTTAGACCCGAAGGTCGAATATAGCTGACAAGTTTTAATTTAACGAAAGGTGTCTTCATTTCTCTTTTTTTCAAACGCAATATGATTTTTTTTTAAGTCTCGATGACGATGTTTGTACTATTTTTTTTGATATATGATACTCAAGATCAACTGGTGCTTGCAAGTTATTTTCAAAAGATGGTTTTCGTTTTCAAAACCTATCATTCCTATTTGTGGTCCGGGAATATATGTGTGATGTCCGTGCTCTCGTTAGGGTGTTAACCCCGAGCTGTTGTTAAATTGGTGGTGTGAGCGTTGAGCCGTTCGCCACACAGTTGTCGTGATAGACTCTGCGAGGGGTGTGAGGTTGGTATTGGATGTTGTCGCCTCGTAGCGGTTTATGCGTTATCGCATATATGCGAGCTGTTAGAGATCGGGTTGGTATGATTGTGTGCATCGGTGATTGTTCCACATTGTGTCGGTTGCTTGTTGTATTGTTACCTTGGTTCCGTTGTGGTGAGTTTCGGGGGCGAGGTCAAAGGTAATAGCCGTACTATTTTGACTTCTATATCTTCTCTTTCTCCGGCCTATCAATTCGCTCGTGTTCGTTGATACTGTCAACTTGTTTTGTATTTCGGGTTCATCATTCGAACGAGCCGTGATCTTGTTTTGGGTCGATTCGTTATCATTGTGACTTTTCCGAGTTCGGTTCGATTCTTGTGAACCTTGTTCGAAGTAACATCTTTGGTCCTACTAGTTCTTTTATTCGAAGTGGATCGGATTTGGAACTTCGTATTTTCGACTGGCCGACTCGTTTATGTTCGTTGACATTTCTAAACTTTCCTATCCCTTACTATTGTTGATCGAACGAGTGTGATATTGTTTTGGAATAACTCGTTTGTCGCCGTGACTTTTCAATCGCTAATCCCTATCCTGGATCTTATGGGAATGCATTCCTTGTAGTTCTCACCAGATCATCCCGGGAGTTGTTGTTTGAGTTTTATTATCCTACGTGTTTCGGACATGATTGTTCGATTCTTGTTGTCTCAATCGTTTGTTTGTTCGGTTTTTGTTCTCGTTTCGCGATTGTTGAGCTGCCTGTGCTCCTTCGTAATTCCCTTAAGTTCGGAAAATTAGTCTCGTTTTCGATCTTCCAACCCTTGGGCGGTGGAATTCCGTATTTGTTCAGCGTTGACTCGCGTTTTGGATTGATGAACCGTTGGGTTGGTCAATCGTATTGATTTTCGTTCGTTGAGTTTTGTGATTGTTCGGATAATCGACTCGATTGTATTGTCTATTTGATGACGCTTGTCACTCGTTGATTTTATTATGTCTCTACCGGTGACGTTGTGTTAGTCGCCCTAGAGCGTATTTTCTCGCCGTATATTCCTTTGCGTTGTTTGTAACATTTCGCCGTTGGGCATTAGTTACGCATTCTTGTGTATCTTGTTGAGTTTTCTGGCGGAATATTTCTTCCCCTACTTGTTTTAAGTTTCGGGACGAAACTTCTTTTAAGGAGGGTAGAATGTAATATCCGCAATTTTCGATTTTTGGTGAATTTCTTTTTTCGGCCGGAGTCCGTTTTGACGGCTCGCTCAGGACCGTTTCGTCATTCTGAGAATGATTAATTCTGCACTTTTTGTCATCCGAGTTCGTTTCGGTGTTGTTTTGTTGAGTTCTGTGCTTTTTAGCGACTTTTCCGCACTTGAGTTCGATTCTTGCGAATCTCGTAAATCAGCTTGCTTCGAGTTTCCTGAGTCCGTTTAACTTTGTTAGACGTGTCGTGAACTTCGGTTTGATTATTCGTTGACGTATGGTGATTTTCGGGCATTTGGGCCATTTTCGTAATTTCCCAAAGTTTGGGGTAATTACTTTCCGTTGTCGAATTTCGAGCCTTCGGGTGGTCGGAATTGTGTGTCCTACTAGCTCTTAGATTCGTCTTTGTGAGTACTTCGTAACCGTATCTTCGGTTCGTATTCAGGTTCGGGTTTCTGTCGCTTTTGTTGAATTCAGATTACTAAACGACTTTTCTAAGTATGAGTTCGTCTTTGTTAGATCACCATTAATTTTTGGTAACTCCAAAAATTATAAATCTTTGCAATATTATAGAACATCGAATTAGCTTTCCAATGGTTCAAACGGTGAGTCAATCTGAGTCCTGGACGAGAGAGTTATGGTCGTTTCGCTTTTGGCCGAGCACTTCCGTGAGCCTTTCGCCGATAGGGGGTCGATAGACTCTACCGCCTACATTCTCGTATGGCTATCGGTTAGCCTATCGGCCGATAGGCCGGCCGATAGGTTCTCCGTGTTACACTATAAATGCGTTGTTTTGAGCGTGAAGCTCATTTCTTTCCCATTTTTCCACTGCGCCGCGAGAGAGGAGGTATAGAGGGAGAGAGTTCTTCATCCGGGTCGATTTTCATCATTTCTTTTCGGTTGTGAGGCTTGGATAATCAATCTAACGCGTGTTCTACGGATCTTAATACTTGAATCACTCAAGGTAATATCTCTTGAAACCCTACCTTTTTGGATAATTGGGGATTTTGGGGTTTTGTCCGATTCTTTCCGTTTTGTTGATGGATTCTTGATGAATATGATTATTCTTGTTGGTATTCTTAGTTTCTACGGATTCATGGTATATTTCGTGATTTTTACGGAATCGAGAGGGTTTGGTTGTGGTCCGCCTCGTTGTTATTTTTGTGCGAATATACATGAATCGTAGGCGGGTTTCCGGGTGTATTCCATTTCCGTAATCGTTTAGAAGTGGTTGTGATTGTATTCTTCGAATCGTTAGGTTCGGTTTCATTGGTTCCTAGCGTTCGTCGGTGACTTCCTTTCCGTTCGTTGCTCGTCAATAATTCAAGGCAAGTATTTTGGAAACCTTTAAGCTTAACATGAAATGGTGATGTATATTACTTGTTTGTAACTCACCTCGTGTTGGCGACGGGTCAAGGAGGGAAATCTATGCCGCGCCTGGATTTCACGAGTTTCGTACCGCTAGCCAACTCGTTAGGGTCCTTGCAAGGCCTCGAGTGAGAATGTATCTGCCGCCTGTTCTCACGGCTTAGCGTGTGCGTGGTTTTGTTTTTCGTAATTGTAGCCAACTCGTTAGGGTCCCCGTGAGGCCCCGAGTGAGAATGTATCCGCCGCCCGTTCTCAAGGCTAATTGTTTGACTGTTTATTTTCCGGAAAAAGACATGCCTGGTTTTGACTTTCGAATTGATATTGGTGCATGTACTATGAAATGTGTAAGCGATTGGTTTGCCTTGACTACTTGTACTAGCGTAATTGCTAACCCCTTTGGGGACCCGTTGTCGGGGAAATTCTTGTTATGGATTTCAGGTTATGTTCGGCATTTGAGCGGCTACTGGGATGGTACGAGGATGTTGGCCAAGGTTGTTGACATGTGCAATCGAGTCTTGTTATTTCTTACTGTCCCTTTTGATGTGGATGTTTTCCAAATTGTAAACTTATAGATTGTACTCGCGAGTACTTAGGCTTTTTCTTTCAGATTGTGATTGGTATTCGTTGGAGTTACTGTATTTGTCGGTTGATGTTATTTATGCCGGTTGTACCGGACGTGTTGTTTTATGTTCTTATTGTTAACAATTGTTTCCTTGCTAACCGAGGCGGTTAGTCGAGTGGTGTTTTCTTGTGATTAGCCTGGTGGGTCCCATGTAGGGGTCCACGGCGCTGTAATTCTCCTCGAATATCTTGGGGGTGTTACAGCCTTATGCACCGCCTGCCAAAAGTGCGATACAAACCGGCCATCTCTATCTGAAATAATGGTCCTCGGCGTACCATAAAGCCTCACTATCTGTGCAATAAAAATACGAGCCAACTTTTCTGGACCCCAAGTATCCTTGATGCCCAGAAAATGTGCCGACTTAGTCAGTCGGTCTACAATCACCCACACCATATTCATACCAGTCTTCGTTCTCGGTAAACTCGTGACAAAATCCATAGAGATGTCCTCCCACTTCCATTCCGGAACGGGAAGTGGTTTCAATAATCCGGCTGGCCGCTGATGCTCAATCTTGACTTGCTGACAAGTCAAACACTTAGCTACAAACTGAACTACCTCCTTCTTCATATCGTTCCACCAAAAATTCTTCCTCAGATCTTTATACATCTTACTCGAGCCCGGATGGACTGAGTATGGTGACGCATGAGCCTCTCGCATAATGCTCTGTCTCAATTCCGAGTCGTTCGGAACACACAACCGACCTCGGAATCTCAACACTCCGTCCTCATGAATAACAAATCCCGGGGCTCTTCCTTTTCTACACTATCTCGAAGCTGAATAAACATCGGATCCTCTAACTGTCCCGACTTAATGTCCTCGACCAGAGATGAAGAAATCTCAAGGGTACGCAACTGCCCGGAACTCTCTGGCAGTACAATCTCGATGCTCAACCTCATAAACTCTCGCTGAAGTCCCGACTGGGCCGTGAGTAACTCAAGCGCCCGAAGCGATACCGATTTCCGGCTCAAGGCGTCTGCTACCACATTAGCCTTGCCCGGATGATAAAGGATCTCGAGATCGTAATCCTTAATCAATTCCAACCACCTCCTCTGCCTCATATTAAGCTCTTTCTGCGTGAAAATGTACTTCAGGCTCTTGTTATCGGTGAAAATCTGACACGACGAGCCATACAAGTAATGACGCCAGATTTTTAACGCAAAAACGACTGCGGCCAACTCAAGATCGTGCGTAGGGTAATTCAATTCATATGGTTTCAACTGACGGGAAGCATAAGCAATCGTCCTCCCGTGCTGCATAAGTACGCATCCGAGCCCTTGGCCCGAAGCATCACTATAAACGGAGAAACCATCATTACCACTCGGTAAAGCCAACACGAGAGCGGTCGTCAACCGCTTCTTCAACTCCTCAAAACTATTCTGCCTCTCATCGGTCCACACAAACTTCTCTGACTTCTGTAACAACTGGGTCAGCGGTCGAGCGAGTTTAGAGAACCCCTCGACGAATCTACGATAATACCCGGCTAATCCCAGAAAACTACGGACCTCTTTCACATTCTTGGGCGGCGCCCAATCCAACACTGCCTCTACCTTATGTGGGTCCACACGAACACCCTCGGCCGAGATCACATGACCGAGAAACATAACTTCCCGTAACCAAAACTCGCACTTTGAGAACTTCGCAAAAAGATGCTGAGTTCTCAAAATATCTAACACAATATGCAAATGACGGGCGTGCTCCTCCTCGCTCCTCGAGTAAATCAGGATGTCGTCGATAAAAACGACTACATACTTATCGAGGTACTCGATAAAGACTTTGTTCATAAGCTGCATGAACACGGCTGGTGCGTTGGTTAGCCCAAAAGGCATAACCACAAACTCGTAGTGACCGTATCTCGTCCGAAAGGCCGTCTTCGGAATATCGGTATCCTTCACTTGAGCCGATAATACCCCGATCTCAAATCAATCTTGAAAAACGGTCGCTCCTTGCAACCGATCAAACAAGTCATCAATCCTCGGAGTGGATATTTGTTTTTGATGGTCACTTTGTTCAACTCTCGGTAGTCGATGCACAAACGAAGTGACCCATCCTTCTTCTTTACGAATAGGACCGGTGCGCCCCAAGGCGAAGCGCTCGGTCGAATATATCCCATGTCTAACAACTCTCCCAATCAAGCTTTCTTCAACTCAAGCATCTCGGCGGGCGCCATACGGTATGGCGTCTTAGAGATAGGTGCCGCACCGGCTCTAAATCGACGGTAAACTCAACCTCTCGCCCGGCGGCAAACCCGCAACTCGTCTGAAAACGTCGGGATACTCACATACTACCGGAATAGACGAGAGCTCGACTCCCCTTCTTCCGATCTCAAAGCGTAACACCAATAGCCCGTGCAACCTCCTCAAGAAGTCTCACCGCCTCAAAGCGCTCGATCGCACCGCTACCCGCTTACGCCCACAAAAGAATGCTCGGTACCATCAGAGGCTAACATCGAAGCAGTCCTCGTTCTATAATTCATGATCGCCCCATGACGGTCCATCCAATCCTCACACAGAATCAAATCCTCATCTCTAATATCTACCGCAATCGATTAGAAGGCCAATCCCTCCCCGCGATACTCACGAAAAATCTCTAATCTCACGGTTCCCTACGATGCTATCCCCGCTAGGAAGTCTAACAACAAAAGGCTCACAAGCAACAAGGCAATCAACATGCGACGACGCACACAATCCATAGATATAAAAGAATGCGTAGCACTGAATCGAACAATACGGAAACAGGATGGTCAAGGATGTGGACGGTACTGTAGCCACCGTCGCGTCGGGATCCCGGCTCGCCTCATCTCATACACACGGGGCGGAGCAGACCCCGCACTAGAAGCTCCCCCTCTAGAAGGCCGACCACGACCTCGACCTCTACCAAAACTCTGCTGCCGAGGAACTGCTTGCTCGATTCACACTCGGCTCTCCTGCAGCTGGAGCAGATATCTGAGTAACTGGAGCCCGAGCTGCATCCGTACAAAACTTAGCACGGTGACCCATACGACCACAAGCAAGACACTGGATCGGAGGCCTATCACACTCACTCATCATGTGACCCGGACGACTGCAGTTGAAGCACGTAGGACCACGAACGGAACCAGCAGGAGCAGACCTAGAACCGTTCCCTCGACCAACTGATGGCGACTGACTCCCGAAGACTCGCGAACCAGACTGAGCCTTCGGATACCCTCCTGACTTGCCTCCCGAAAACTGACCGGAGGTCTTCTGCTTCTTTCCTTCAGCTGCCGTCTCTATCGCAGAAAACGACATCTCGTAAGCCATCGCTTTATTCGATAATCTTTCAAAGTCGTGCACCCTGCACTGACATGTAGTGGCGCACTCGGCTTCATCCGCATATCAAAGTGGCGGATCTTATCAAGCTCATCTCGGACTTGGTTTCTCACATAGTGCAAAGGTGATTGTAGTCCTTGATAGCTTGAGAAATAGGAACATCTTGGGGCTTAGCCTCAAAGAAGGCTCGGATCCTCCTCTTTCAGCGGCCAAGATGATTCATCTTCCATCGATCTCGAAACTCGCCCACGTAGCTGCCGGTCACGCGGTTTCACCGCTTGCCACCACGCCGCTGCCTCCTTGGCGAGGAAGTACCGAGCAATGGGTACTTTCCTCTCCTCGGAACAATTAGCAGCCTCAAACACTTTCTCCAACTCGAATAACCAATTCTCCCAACCGGAAGGGTCGAAGCACCATCAAGCTGCGGAGGACGCATACGAATCACGTCCTGAAGTAGCTTATCATTACCGGATCCGAGGGCGGAACCGGGTTGGCATTAGCATGGCCGACTGAACGGCTCGAGCCGCAGCGTCATCTGGTTCGCTACTTGCTGTAATATGTTGGCCACTCCAACATTCTCATGAGCATTACCGGAGCTAGCAGACTGGTCCTGCTGACCTCCGAAACTAGGGGGAACACTGTTCGACAAAGAGGGCATCGCCGAATCAGTTCCCGAGTGATCGGACATGGCCGCCCCACCGGCTGCGCCACGTCCCCTACCGCGTCGCGATGGCCCGCGTCCTCTACCAGCAGGAATTCTGAAGAAGCAACGGGTAAGTACAATTCAAACGCAAAACGCAAAAGATACTAAGACAGGAATAGAACAGAACGGTGAAACGAGTCAAGTTAGGAAAACTTACGAGCACCGGCGTACTGAGATGATGGCATAGCAGTGATACTGTCCCAAAAACGACACTTAACTAAACCCAAATGACCGACAGCCTAGGTATCCATAACCCGGTAAAAATAAAAATACAAAAAAAAATATTTTTTATTGTAATTTACCCTCGATGGTGATGAAATAATGATGATTAATGGCTCGATTATGATTGCACATTATTCTAATTAAGTTTATTTATACTAAAATATTGTTGAACTTGGAGTTTGATGACTAAATGAAGATACTAAGATTGATAATTGTATTTTATGGGAGTATGTAAAGAAGAAAGCATTTTATATGTAATAAAAGGACACTTAATATGCAAAAAAAAAATTACAAAATCGGGCTAGAACCGGGCTAGCTTGACCGACCTTGCTTTTACTGTCCGACCGTTGGCCTTGCTCAATAGGTCCGGGCTTCGGGTCGATAAAGTCCGACCATTTATAATCCGGGCCATTCCGGACCGGGTCAGACCCGGTGCTCAGCCCTATTCGTGAACAAGTTAAGTTTATACCATCGACGCAAATCAGTTTCACAATTGAATCTTATCCGACAACCTATCAGGTTTCTAGGGATAAAATTTGCTCCAACCGAAGGCATCCAATACGCTCCCGGTATTTTATCCGTCCTCCCCGAACGACTACCCCGATAACTCGGAAGCATAGCACATCCGGTTTGGATTTCAATTTCCCGAAAGCTCGATGGAGGGAAGGAAAACCTTGAAACCTTATAAACTTAATAATTTGATGTGGGAGAATTATCGCGATTAATGTTACACTTTGCACATTAATTCATTTAAGCGCGTTTGTGGCATTCATACAATATGAAATAACCATTCACAACCTAGTTGGTACCAACATGTGGTTCATGGACCGTTCCTAGAAAACAGAAACTCCGTAATCTAATTACAAGTATTCATCATCTTCGCGAACCAGATCTTCCTCCGGTCTTCGTCATTACATATAAATTTTATATTGAAAATTGCATCCTAGATACAAATATTTCTAGTAAAATAAATACGCTCAAAACGGCCTTTACAACCCAATCGAATAAAACGAACAATTCAAAATTAAGTCCATGAACCACATCCTCATTCAAAAGCATTCATCCAATAAATACTATATAAATGGAAAGCGTAGAGATACATTGATCCAATCAACAATACGAACCGATCCAATCGATTCACATAATCGGTAATATAAAAACGTTCAAAATAATTCGGTCGATCACAAGAATTACAATAAATCAATTTTTCCTTATAAAATGAAATACCATATATCATTTTAATCATATTAAATCCAATTTAAAATGTGGGAAGTCAATTTTTAGGAATACACGAAGAAAACAAGCCTGAAACGGGTCCGAAAAGGGCTGGACCGCGCCCGAAAACCCACCGGGCAGCAAGTAGGGCTGCCCAGCAGCCCTGGGCCGCGGCCCCCTTCTTCCGGACCACTCCCGGACCGTCCGACGGAAATCCGGGGCTAGTTTTTCGACCGGATATCCAATATCTATATTTTCCAACATTCATATCTTCAATATAAATCACATTTCCGAGAAATTAAGATTTATATTTAAACATAAACTTACGAAAAATACAACTACAACGAACGCAAAACATATACCATGATTGTGACTAAAATGATTCCAAATCATTCACCATCTAATCGAGCATTCTAAATGTCAATATCGTATATATGATCGCAAGACATACGCTCTGATACCATTGTTGGGATTCGGTGCCTAAATCGAAAGCCCAGCGGAAGCGGTAAAACGAAAATTAATTCGATCCGAATCCCTACGAGGATCGATCGAGCTACGTATATACGAATATATAAACGAAATCACAAGAGATATTAGAAACTCACCATTGTAGTCCGTTGATTAAATGGATTCCTTCTCTTGAGCTATTCCCCAAGTTTTAGTTGCATATCCCTACGATCCAATGTGCTCCAAGCCCTTGGATGATCCAACGTCGAAAATACAACGCCTCTACTTGCCACGCGCCGGAGAAACGAACGGGATGACGATCACCTTGCTATCCTCCAAGGATACGGCTAGAGCTAGGATGATGAAGTTCTTGATTATAACACCATAAGTGTATAATATATATCTCTCAATATATCTCGAATTTTCTCCAACAGAACTCAAGAATAATGTGATGAACAAGAAGAAGACTTGAAGAAAATATTTTCTCTCTCTTTCTTTCCAATTCACGGTTGTTGCACTTAGTGAGGAAGTGAGAGCAAGTCTTCAATATATTCAACCAACTTTTTCTCCTCAAATCCCCTTTACCATAAAATAAGAGATATGAAAACTCTCAAGTCATAATTCCTTCACCAACCAAATCAAGACTAAGACCATGGTAAGGAATCAAGGTGGGGGCGGCCTCTAGAAGAAATCGGACGAGTTCAGTTCGTTTCGGACTCCCGTGAGTCCAATAGATAAACTCTGATTCTGTTTCGATGTATTTATATCGATTAATTAATCCAATTAATCAATCATATCAAATAATTAATGATATAATTAATTTCTCCAAGAAATAATTATATTCATGAATTAAATTAATCACCCGGTAATTTATTTGATTCATTAGGCCGTAAATTAATTTATCCAATAAATCAATTTAGACATCCAATGTCCCAAATTAGATATCCAATATCTAATATTCATAATGAGAGATAAACTCGATTCATTCCATCGTCAATCCTATTGCGCGACTCGGTAGGTCCGTCTCAGTCAGCAATGCGAGGAACCAAAGAGTAGTAGCACCACCTAGCCAGCCTGGCGGCCTACACTGTACCCCAACTGAGAATGAATGATTGGGATCATTAAAGAACCATTCGGTCTTGAATACCAGTATACGTATAAACCCTTCTTTCAAATCGAGATCATCGAGCTCTCGTGTATCCAATACAACTAGCTCCAATGCTTTGGCCAAAGACTTATGATCTCATTTGCCAATAACCGCATAGGACATATAACCCGCTCACTAACGGGAGAAAGAATTATATCTTGGTATTCAGTAGGACCTCCTACTTGCCCGTCAAGATGCACGTCGAGGTTGACCCTCGCCTCCCGGTTTATAGGGTCGAACTAATCTAATGAAAATCTTGACGTCACAAGCACATCCCTACTAAATCCTCAATTCGAAGGTTCACGAATACCTATCACAACCTTTTGATTCCGTCATTGACTGTCCCGGAGTGAAATCCATGTGACGAATCGAGGGTGAGTCGGTTCGAGTATACTAATCAAATTAGCATACCTATAACGTGTGCTCCCACTAACCATTAGTGTTCGACAGACACTCTCCATGTCACAGAACACATCATACAAGTCTTCACATAAACTTAACGCCCAGTCAAGTTTCATCAACTTGCGAACGATTAAGTATTTGAGCTATAAACCTTTCCAGTGCCTACCCCCTTATCCAATAAGGAGTGGAACGTTTTGCTCTCAAATACACGGACTAGTTTCTATATGTATATTTACGAGTTAGGAATGCCAGTAACTACCAGTAAATAAAGAAACATTCATTGCCTTATATCAATAGTTACATAACTACAAGTACAATGCCCTCACTCAATATCCTCTGAGTGGCATTCGAGGGCATACTCCTAACAATGACGAATTAATCGACATAAATCTTGTTGGGATAATTCCATTGAAGTTCTCATACAGCCTTGATCATGCAGTATTCAGACTAAAACATAATGAAGATTGAGATTTCTACAGTATAAGCTCCTCGTTGGCTACAATATTAATGATGTATGCACTTTACTTACAAAAAGTAAGGTATAAAACCAACATAAAGACACTTACACTTAAAACTTGTGAAACAAGCCATATTATATTCACAATTTATTCGGAGGTTTGAAGAACATTTAATGCTGATAGAGACAACATTTAATGCGGCCAAAAGACTTGGATATAGAGCATTTAATGAAGGCCAAAAGAATATCTGAAGCATTTAATGGTGATAAGATGGATTATTCTAATTCAAGCATTCATCAAACCACCAACCTGAAGTGTTCACTTCTCACTACTATACTTATAAAGGACCTATTTCCAAGATTATAAATAGCTCAATCAAAGGACTTGCTCAAAAAAGGCCAATACCGATAACATCAAGAATATTGATCTACTTGCAAAAAACTAGCAAGTGCAAATATTCTTCGAGTATACAGTTATATTCAATATCAGGGAGATTGTCAGTCCTCAACAAAACAGCACATCACACAACAACAGTAACCTAAAAGCCTACAGCTGTTGTTCAGATACTTGAATTACCATATTTGACGCTGAGAGTTAATCCTATGTGGACTAACGAATTGAGCTGATTCGAACCTGTGTGGAACAAAGACAGTTCAGAAGAACGAAGCTTCAATATGTGTGAAAAGAAGTTTGAGTTCAAGAAGCCTACAACAAATCTATGTAAATGGCTCTAGCTACAGCCAAAGGTATCAACCTGTGTGAAAGATATAGCTTGGGGAGTTGTTAAAATCACATACTTGTGTACGCTTTGATATTAATAAATATTCCTCCTCTGTGTAGAGCTGTGAAAAATACAAAAAAAAATAAAATACCGAAAATATCGTACCGAAAAGTATCATAAATATAAAAAAAAATTGCTATATCGATTTTTTTGGTGCGGTATGATACCGTTATCGATACTTTGAGTATGATAACGATATGAGTTTTTGAAATTTTTGTATACCGAGGTATACCAAAACTTTTCGCTATATGGAATTTTTTTTGATATAGACCGAAATTTTTTGATATGCCGATAAATTATCAGTGTATCAAAACTTTTCGGTATACCAAACTCTATATAGTATATTGAATTTGTTTATATATCTTAAAATTTTCAGTATACCTTAAGTTTCGGTATAACAAAAAGTTGATGGTATACCAATATTTTGGTAAGATAACAGTACATAAGTATGTCATACTGAAATTTTTGGTATATTGATTTTCGGTATACCAAAAAATTCGGTATCGTAATGATATAATTTTTATCATATCGAAAGTTTCGGTACAATATGTGGTATGGATGATAATTTTTGGTATACCGTACAGAACCACCCCTATTTGTGTGGAGAACATGTGGAGTAGAGGACGTTGCATCGAACCACCTTATGCGTCGAACTTACTTGTGCATTGTTGCCTCTGATTTATTTATACCTACATTGTAAGACCCTGTAAGCACCAAGCACACATGAGTACATATAGTGTTGTATTTATACCAACTTACTTACAGACATTCGCTATATAAAATCTTCGAAAAAGAATACAACTTATTCACCCCTCCCCAAGTTATCATATAAATATACATTGACCAATAAAAATGATTCCCAAGGAACCAGAGACAATCACAGGAACTGGGATTCAGTTGGACGACCAGCTGAGAGATATGGATATCCCTTCATTTTAGACCTGTTGATGTTTTTTGCATTATAAATGGACGACCTGGTGGGAGTAGGTCCTGAAATAGCCAAGTATAGCCGTATAGGCTGAAATCGATCCATCGGTTAGGCTGGTGAAAAAAAAAAAAACAGTTCCATACACGTAATTCCAGAAATAGGTGGATAATATAAATAATTCAATTCTATGTTAGAACTATTTCGAGGCTCTATCCTAGAATTTACATAGTGTGAGCCGCCACAGTTTCTATTGTTGCCTACCACGGGTGGCATTTCGGAATCGAAAATCGAAAACTGAACCGAAGAAATCCGAAAAAAGAATCGAAAAACCAAAATCGAAGAAGACCAAACCGAAAAACAAAAAAACAGAACTGAACCGAATTAATTTGGTTCGGTTCTCGGTTCGGGATCCGGTGGAACTGAACCGGACCGAAACGGACCGAAGTCCAATTCCAACATACTAAAATGACCTTTTTTTTGTGATTTTGGTGTGTTTCGAATTTCAGTGTAATTCGTTTTCCTTTTGTAAGACCCTCATCGGTCCAAGGAGGACCGATAATATGCTCATGTAATTTGTGATTCAATTAATTTAGGTTGAGAGAATGAGCTACTGTGATTTACGATTGTTAAATGTTTTGAGATATTTGTAAATTGATATGCAATTCTAGCTTGTATGTTGAACATATATATAACTCTTATTGGCTTGTTGTATAACTTATTCTATTGCATATAATATTTGAATTTATATTGTGAAGAACCGAAAAAACATCAAACCAAATCGAAACCGAAACGAATATTTATAAAACCGAACTTAACCGAACCAAACCGAAACCGAATATTTGGTTCGATTCTCGGTTTCGATCAAAAACCGAACCGAATGGAACCGAGTCCACCCCTATTGCCTATAGTGGTCAAGTGCACGTAATCACTCGTGAATGACGTAAATAATGAATTCGTACATATAAGTATGAATATTCCACGTGAGAGTGTCTAATTGCAATAAAAGACTGAATTGAAGTAGAAAGATGAAAATAATGACAAGAAATGACTGCATTATTGATCTGCGGTCTAAATTTTAGATCAGTTCTTAACTTTTTAGTTTTACAGTTTCAATTCGGTATAAAACTATGGATCTCTATTAATAACCAAACTGAGGATATTTGTAGAAAATCCTGCTCGAACACGTATCATTTTTTGTCAACTGTTGTACACGCATGCAAGTCATGCACGTCAGCATCATTGGTTAGACATTTGTCTCTTTGTTGTCCGGGACGTCTTTTTCGGGTCGTTATGTCCATAGTGTCATTTTCAAATGTTTTCGTCATGGGTCGTCATTTCGACTGTATTCGCCCTGGGACATTATTTTCGACCCTTTTAGCCTCTGGAGGATATTTTTTACCAGCTTCATCAAGAAACATTACTTTCGACCCGTTTCACGTCGGAATATTATTTTCAAACTTGTTTCTCTAGGACGACCTATGACGAAACGGGTCGAAAATGTTGTCATGAGGCGAAACAAATCAAAAATATCGTCATGGGGAAACGAGTCAAAAATATTGTTCTGGGGCAAAACAGGACGAAAATGACGTCTTGGGGTAAAAGTGATTGAAGATGAAACCACGACGCAATACGTGCCGAAATTAATCCCGGTGCGAAATGGTTGATAATGTCGGCTCGGGCCGAAACGGGTCGAAAATGATGCCATGAGGCGAAAAGGATTAAAAATAATATCTCAGACGAAATGGATCGAATATAACATCCTATGACAAAACTGGTTGAAAATATCATCTCGGGGCGAAATAGCTGAAAATAACGCACCGGAACAAAACGAGTCAAAAATGACGTTCCGAAATAAAATGGGTTAAAAATGACATCCCGAGATAAAACATGTCGAAAATAACAGCCGACGATAAAACAGATCAAAATAACGTCCGATACAAAAACAGTCAAAAATGTCATTCGAGGGCGAAACCGGCCGAAAATGACATCCTAGTGCGAACAGGTCGAATATGACGCCCCAAGACGAACTAGGAAGAAAAGACGTCCCTAGACGAACGGGTAGATAAAGACGTCCGGTGACGCAACATGCTGAAAATATCTCCCCTGTGTGAAACGACTGAAAATGTCGTCACGGGGCGAAACGAATCAAAAATGACGTCTGAGAGAGAAGAGCAAGTGTAGCTCTACTTGGCTTTCTGCTCGTGGACGAAAACAAGTAGAGCGGCTAAGCGAGTCGAAACCTACTAGCTTAACTTCCGAATCAGCAAATGCAGTTGCGAGACCAAGGAGCTACGCGCACTTCTCGTTGCAAAAAGAGCCCTTGTAGCTAACTGCCTTCTTCTCTCTCTTCCTGTCTTTCTTGTCCTTTTCTCTTCTTGTTGTTCTGCTGTAAGCGATCTCAAGCTACCCTTTCGGTGACGCCCGAGGGTAAAGGGTTGAAAATAATGTCACCAAGCGAAACGGGTCGAAATTAAATCATGTGACAAAACCGATTGAAAATGTTGTCTTGAGGTGAAACAGTCGAAAATATCGCCCCAGAACAAAATAGGTCGAAAATAACATCATAGGGTCCCATGACGAACTGGTCGAAAACATTGTCCAGGGGCGAAACAGGTCGAAAATGTCTTCTTTGGACGAAATGAACCAAAAATGACATCCTGGTGCAGAGCAGACCAAAAATAATATGTCGAGCCCAAACAAATCAAAAATAACATCCCATTACGAAACAAGCCAAAAATATTGTATCGCAACAAAACTAGTCGAAAATGATGTGTAGAGTACAATGGTCGAAAATAACAATAATGTGGTGTTTTCTATGAGCTATGATTCAATGAAATGTGCGTAATTTAAGTATAAAGATGAATAACATCTAAATAATATACATAATTTGGGGATTAGAAAGAAGTGAAACATTAAATTTTAAGTAAGAATGAGTGAGTAATATATCAATGATAAAATTAGAAAAACAATGTTCTAAATATACAACTCTTAATAATTGGAAAAAATAAATACGTCCAACTTAAATTGAAAAAATTAGAAAGGAGGAAGTGTAATAATCAAGAAATTATTTAGAAAACAATGAAAACATCATTATTATATTTTAAAATATCACTACTCTATTACACTTTCTAAAAAAAGGTCGTAATTCTCTAATAAAAAATAAAAAAAAAATCAAAATGAACAGGCCGATCTAAAACAACGAAATGTATGTAACATTACAATAAAATGTTTTAGATGTAATAAGCACTAATATTCATGCAAAAATCTAGAATCCATCATTTTTTCTTAAGTTTCACAAATCATTTAAGACATTTATAATTTGATCGTCATCCCCGACATCCGAAGTCTGATGAATTCGCCCCGAACCGTCGAGCATTTTGCGTTCATTGGAACGAACACCTTTGTCTATCAGAATCCTTGAAAACATCATAGTATCCAACACCTGCATCCTGAAGACTCTTGTGGTCCCTCAAACCATCTGTCCCACATAGGATTCACCGGACCATTTGTTCTGCAAACCCACAAACAATATATATATATATATATATATATAGAAAATATAAAAAAAAATGGAAATATGGATAATTACCAAAAAAAAAAAAACATTTATAATACCCCCTTATAATTACAAAGAACACCCTTAAAATATTAAGAACACCCCAATTGAGGTTCTCGTTTTTTCAACATTATTGTAAAATCAAACAAATACCAAGGGGCATTTGCAATTTCGAAAGATAGCTGGGTTTTCTGTAATTAGGCTAAACTTGGAGGGTATAGAAAGAAAGCAAGTCTTACACCGGGAGAAGCGGATCGGGTCTCGTTTCAATAGTAATTAGCATCCTAATAAAAGGTCCAGTTTGCATTAGATTTTCCGCAAAAACACACAAAGATAACAAGTATTATAGCATGTGTAATCTAAAAAATATCTGTCTCACTTACTCCTTGCAAGCACCAGATGCTTTATCCACTTTCTCGAGCTCTTCCAGTTCTTCCTATACAATAATTATCATCAAAACAACTTGATCTTAAACCAGTTTTCACCGGCCATAAGTTAACTTTATCATGTTGCATCTTCAAAAACACCAATTATTTCTAGTGTAACAAAGCTAAATTACTATATATCAATGTTTTAAATGGTGCGGAGCGAGTTTGGGGCGTTTTGGTCGGATTAGGTGAGGCGTAAGCCTCGATTAGAATAATAAAAAAATCCTTAGAATCTCCCAAAATAATCATAATATTGATAGGAATTACTAAAACAGCAAATATTGATAGAAATTACTAAAACAACATTACTAGAATATCATAATAGTGACGCATACGCCTCAATTTGGATTATCTTTTTTATAAATTGAATTGCATTCTCGACCAAAATTTTAACTAAATTTTGATATTTAATTATCTTTTTGTTAATTTTCAAAATATTGAAAACCACGTAAATAATAACAGTTTTTTTTATGTTTTATTTTTTAAGAAAAAAAGCAACGGCTCATAATTTTAATTGCACAATGATAACCCTATATAATTAAGTATTTAAGAGTATTTAGGTCATTGATACTTAAATAAAACCCTATTTTTTTTCTTATGTCTTTAACCACGCATCCAATGGGTCTCTAGCGCGCCTCACAGGGCAATGGGGGGGTCGAGGAGTTGCGACAGAGGCATTCTTCCGGTGCCTCAAACGTTTTTTTTTTTCAAACGCTCAAAATCTCTTTGCTTGAGAAAAGAAAGAACATCAATATCTGAGCAAAAGTAGTAAGTTATAAAGGCCTTGCAAATTTTAAATGAAGGTAAATTACACTAAACCCCTAAACTATTTGATTTTCCGTACTTTGTCCCCTGACTTTTCTTTTTGTTCTACTTTACCCCTAAACCTTATTTTTTGTCATGCTTCGTGCCTTTGCACCAAGAACCAGTCAAAACTGACACGTATTGCTCATAATACCTACTTCGACACATGATAGAACGAACGTGAGATGGCTCAGGGGACAAAGTTGGGAAAAAAATGCATGTCCGACGAGTCCACGACAAAAGTTTAGAGGCAAAGTGCAAAAATGCATTTTTCAAACATATTGGATATCTAAAAATCTAAATCAAACTCCTTAAGTTGTCAAACCAAATATTCAAGTTATCTAAGTTTCCTTTTGTATTTCATACTAAATACACCGATGATGGGCCGATCATGTCCTCTAAAGCAAGAAAGTGTGATTTTCTAAATAATGGATAATCTCAAACCAAACAGAAAAAGAAAAAGAAGAGGAAAAAGAGTGCAAAGGAAGTGTTGCAAACGGATTCAGATCCTCAACATTTCGACACCGCATTTGAAGAGGGAAAGACACATTCCATCCATACATACACTTAAGCCAACACCTATACACACTTATATACATAGAATGTGTCTTTCTCTCCAAAAATAGAAGATTTAAAAGCATTTGGATACTAAAAAGGAAGAAAAAGGTAATTCTCACCTTCTAGCTGGAAATAATGAGATATTTTTTTTCTGGCTGCAAGCGGAGAATCAATTTTGTTTTTTTTCTTCTAGAGTTTGGGAAAACTACACTCTACATGAAGTATTAAGACACCGGTTATTATCCTCTCACCGGTAAGTGGTATCCTAAGTCGATATACATCCTGAGGTCGAACCCAATGAAACATTCAATTTATTTCCGAGATATGTTTTGCAGCTAGAACTTACCAGCTGCTGTTATATAATAAAAGCAAACAATTCGGTCTACGGCCGAAAAGCTCAAAATAACCAATCTGCCTGGACTGCTTAGCGCGCGCTACGTACTCTACGTAACGTGCGCTACACACACACACACACACACAATACATGAGAGTTACCCAACAAGACTAGTGAAGATTGTGTTCTTTCTCATGTGGTACTCTCTCTCTCTCTCTCTCTCCCTCACTCACACACACACACACACACACATAGGGAGAGAGAGAGGATCCCAAATTTTGCAATTCATTTTGCACCCTAAATGGAAAAAAACAGCACCGAAAAAGACATGATACACATCGAGATTTCACGTTTATACCACTAAATAAACAAACAACGGCACAGAAACTCATTCCCCAGATAACAGACAAGAAAAAAAATAAAAATAAAATCTTGAGAACAATTGCTCGACAAATGATTGAAGTCAAGATGTAAGCAAACAGAGGGGAAAAAAAAAAGAAAAAGAAAGAAATTAAACCTCCAAGAATCGAACTTCCTGCTCGAGTCTCTTGAATTCAGCAGAAATCCTATGTTTCCCTCTTGTATCTGTTGCCCCTGCCACAACCGATCGAACTTCACCTGAACTCCCTGTTTGCATTTTGCCTATAGTTGAATTTACTTGGGTTTTTTTTTTTTTTTTTTTGATATAAAGAAAAGGGCCCTTCAGGATTTAGACGGCCATTTACGAAGGATAAGGTTATAATCTGTCACTTGGTAAAGTATTCAGCTGAACAACCTTAATTGAGTCGGGAAATTTAGGATAATTCGAAGTGAAAGACAAAAAGGGGTTTTACAATTTTGGATTTATGTGGCTTTTGCTTAAATGCAAGACGAATCATAGAGAAAACAGAAAAGTGGAAAAAAAAAAAAGAGAAAAACATTTGGATTAATGTGGGATGTATTATTTCTAATTTTGTCACGACCAAAACCTCAATTTATATTATGGGCTCGAGTTCATTATACGCCAGGAACTTATAATTTATTTTAGACAAATTATTTTTAAGTTTCTCTATTTTTATTTTTTGTTTCGTAATATCTTCGTATAATTTTTTCATTTTAATAAATCTTTGTATTATTATTTTTGATACTATTAGGTACTTATTTAATATTTCGTTAACTACCTAAATAAAAATATGATGTGGAAAAAAATGGATAATAAATAATTGTTTATAAATTAGTTAATAGAAAAGTCAACGAAATATTAAATAAGAACCTAATAGCATCAAAACTAATAGTACAAGAATTTATTAAAACGACAAAATTGTACGAGGATCTCGTGAAATAAAAAATAAAAGTACAGGGACTTAAAGATGGTTTTTGCCTTCATTTTATCTGTCTCGTTTTATGATTATATTTTTATGGGAATTTATTTCTTTATTAAATTTACATATATTATTTTTCACAATCAAATCAAACAATCACTTTACTTTTTAATCTTCATCACACATTCATTATTAATATTTTTTATTTTTTAATCTCTACCATAAATTTACAATCATTACTTTTATCAATCATTGCTGAAATACACTAAATATACACCATCTGTCAATTTTTGACTGAGATAGCGAGTATAATACAAAAAAATTAGGATGGTGTGCCGTACTGTACCGAAATTATTTATCGATATTGTATTCCGTCCCAAAATTTTCGATACAATAAAACTCATGCTGATACCGTATCGAAAGTTTCGGTATACCAAAATTCGATATACCAAAATTTCAGTATGGCGTTCGGTCCATACCGATACCGTACCAAAATTTCGGTATACTAAATTTTATTTCAGTATCAGTATATACCGAAGTTATCGAAATGCCGAATTACCAAAATATTAAAAACACATCGATATACTGATATATACCGCATTACTGAGATCGATATACGATATACATTGAAATATCAAAAGTTTTTTGGTATTTCAATATTGTATAACAAAATACCAAAAAAAATATACCCTTACTGTACCGAAAATTTTTGGTATGGTACGATACCGTACTGAAAACTCGATATACCGAAATTTTGGTTTTCTGGTAATTTTACGGTGCGGTAAACTCGGTATTTCGATATTTTTGCCACCCCTAAAAAAAATTATATCTCTCACTCTCTTTTGCATTAAATTTAATAATATCAAATATTCAACAAAAATAAATTTCCTAAAATCTCCTCGGAATATTGAGCTAATCATATAAAAAATATTGAGCTAATCTTATAAAAAGGAATCCTTTCCTTACAGATTCTCCGACGGACATCTGATGGGTCGTTGCGGCCGACCAATATGTTTTTTTTGTTTTTTGCAGTTGTCCTCATGACTTTTCCGATGGGGCCGCAGCATACTTTCCGTGGCCAACTAGTTTTTTTTTTTAATGTATTTATTCTTCTTTTCGACGTGGTTACCACCGGCAGAACTCCACGACGGTCATTATTCAAATGACCAACCAGCTTTTTTGTTCGGGTGGGTGGAGACCTCTGTGACGATTATCTTTTTTTTTTTTTTGATGCGACCTTCGGTCACCGACAAATCTCGTGTGATGGACTTCTTTTGTTTTTGTGAGGCCGTCTACGAGCCTGTGCCCAGTGGAGCCGCCGTGGGCAAATCTTCGGAGGCAATATATTTTTTTTTTCTAAAAAGATAATATGAATTTAATTATTTTAATCTAATTATAGCACTGCTATTGTGTTATCATTGTGTTATCATGACACGGGTCACGAGTTTTCTCCGGTGGATTTATAAAAAAAAATGAATAAATAATATAAATATACGAATCAATTCCGCATGACTTATATATTGATTTCGAGTCCATAAGATATGTTGAACTTTATTTTAATCACACACTAGATGTATGCACGACATAAAATATTAAATATTTTATTATATTAATAATATGTGATAGAATTTCAATAATATTATAAAATTATTATAAAATATACATGAGTCAGTATATACATATACTGATACATATACTATTATTTGATTTAGTTTCGTTTATAAACCCTTATCATGTGATCTAAAGGCACATGATAGAAAAACCGTAAATTAATTAAGCACCGGCATTTATTTTTTCATATAAGACAATATGAGTCTTATATCTAATTTTATAAATAAGAAATTAAATTATATTTATTATTATCAACTTTCATTATAGCTGACCCTAAAGTATTTTGGGACTAAGGCTCTGATGATGATGGTGGTGGTGTTGTATTATCAACTCTCATTAAAAGTATACAACTGATATTCTTACTAATATAATTTTTTTATATGATTTGACATTAATATAATATATTTTACTATTTTATAATAAGAACAAAATAACTCTTAAAAATCAAATAATTATTATGAAAATAATCTAAAAATATATCTTTCTTCAATAGTCTTATATTTTTATATTAAAATATTTTAATCATCTAAATATATTATAATTATATTTATATTACTTTATATATACTATATGGATGTCAAATTAAAGAGCATGAAGTAAGAATTAATTTGATATATATTTTTCAAAAATAAAATTGATACGTAAAAGTTATAATTGTTTAAACTATTAGGTTAAAAATAAAAGGAATAAAATGAGAGGAAATTTTCAGTTGGTAGATAGTATATAATGGAATAATCATCCGACCCCCTCTTAAACGTCCGTTTTTTTTAAGATTTTTAAAAAGAGGATTAACGTGGAGATGACACATGCTTCCTTATATTTTCTTGCGATGCTCTTTTAATATTAAGGATAGATGTGTAAAAGTTCGATATAAAATATATAAACATGATAGAAATCTATATAATCATTGTATATGTGTAATATTTATATTAATATACTAATATAATTACATATCAGTATATAGGTGAAAGAACGTCATATATTTTTGATAAATATTTAGATTAAAGTCACACATTTTATACTTAATAATATACCACGAGATCCACAAGGATATTAATTCATTAGGCATATGGTGATAAAGTATATTATTGTGACGTAGTTAAATAAAAATATAATCAACTTATTATATTTGTTTATATAATATTTCTTTTTATAAAAAGAAGAATAAATCAAATAATTATTTTAACGAATAATATATCTTTCTACTGGGAATTGTAAGTCTAACATGTCTCTAATTATTTTCCCAAATATTTTTAAAATAAAATAACTCAATAATCTAAAATTATTATAAGAAAATGAAAACTGAAGTAAAAATATTGATCTTGTTAAAAGATAGATTTACTTCAATGAAATTATTTGGAAATTATCTGATTTTTGTATTTTATATACAAATAATTTAAAATCAAGATATAATACACTAATTATTCAAAAACAATTTATATTCAAAAAGAAATATTTTAATTATATTTATGCCCAGTGAATGTTAAATCAAATATCGTAAAAAGAAGATTAATCTAAAATATTAATAATAAAAAATAGAGTTGGGACGATAAAACTATTAACTTCTAAACATTGAGAGAAAAATAAAAATAAAATTGATTCCCATTAACACTCATTCAAATGGTAGGAGTTAGTGTATTTTAAAAAAAAATTAATTCAAAAAATCTACATAAAGACACGTATCTTGTACAACCCTCTTTTAATAGTAAAGTAGATGTCTTGTCGCAACTCATTTTATTTTATATTCAGTTTTGGGTCTATGACCTATCAATGGAAATGTTTTTTTACTATTCGTGTATTATTACAGTACTTATAAAATAATTATATAGCTCTAACACAAATAAAATAATTATAAAAATGACTTATTTAATACTTGTCCTTAATAGTCTGATTAGTTGAAATATTGCATCTGAATATTGTAACACTCCCAATATATTCGGGAATATTACAACACCGTAAATCCTTTACATAAGGATTTACAAGGCTGAAGAATTGAACAAGCATAAAAAGGTACTAACGAATGCAAATAACGGAATTACAGTACATCAGTTCTGACCAAATACAGAAATAGTACAATTGTTCAACAGAACTCAATAATACATCACCAAATTCAAATCCATCACAAACGACTTCGTACTCGAGTACTTATTGAAATAACGAATAAACAACAGATAAATAAACTCGGTCGGGACATCACTCTGCACCCTCGTCGTCATACATACAGCCTGGTAGTTGTTTCCCGCTCTCCCGGATCCTGAACACAAACAAAATGTTCACCCCCGAAGGGGTTAGCACAACGATGCTAGTACAAGTACCACAACATATTATTCATATCTCACGAAGAATAATAATAACGTAAACGACAAAATACCAACGCGTCTTCTCCTACGAGAAACTCAAACATAACATACACAACTGATAATCACAACATGATATCAATACATACACATGGTAATTCCATCGATCCAAAGATTCACCGCCTGTAACCCACGATGATCCCGCTGACCAACCCGTGGTGGAAAACCCGTCCGATGATCCAAAGACGCTAGCATAGATCCCCGATGATCCGTCGGACCAACACGAGGTGGACATACAATAACGACATACATGCACGACAATATGTATAACAACAATACATAAAACAATTAAGGTACTTGCCTCGATTTAAGACAATAACAACACTTCCACGAAAATGAACACTCGAAGATCGTCCTCCTCAATCAATCACGTAACGAGACCAAACCTTAACAAAAGAAATGATATAGGATTTATCTCACGCTGCATTTAATGTTTAACAATTCGATTCACGGCCAAAAGTTCATAAAATGCATTATGCCCGAACTGTTTAGCGCACGCTAAGTACTCTGTGTAGCGTGCGTTAAGTCTGCCCGATAGCGCACGCAAACAACAAAGACTAGCGTACGCTAACTATGTATGGTCGATTTCACCGATCACCAATCGACTTCGTCGATGGTCTAGCGTACATTACGTACCAAACGTAGCGCACGCTAACTAGTGCTCGATAAGACGTTAAATCGCATAGCATAGCGTGCGCTATTCGCATGGCGCCATCACGAGCAAGAATCGTTTCTTGCCATGATCGAAACAATGAAATCTTTCGTGATAATTCATGTTACTTCCATGAATACCAAGTTCATACTCTTATGAATGATTTTACGGATAAAGACAACTTCGGATTCAAGGATATGCATACCAATTTAAAACCATATTCCATTCCGACTTCAAATCTTCATACGACAATTCGAAAAGCTTAACGGTTGATATCAACACCTTATATCCATCAATATTATCATGCTGAAGTTGATAAACGTTCTATCTATACTAGATAAATCCTTCCATGATCAAACCTTTAGATTTATCTAACAATAAGGATGTTAACGTCTAGTCCAAGATTACTATGAAATCATCTATTAGATTCAGTTTACCAATGATAGAAGCTTCTCTTCACATATTCAGTGTACAAATATTCGAATCATGATGATTATAATCAAAATATTTAAGGCTTATTCATCTCACTATTCCAAACATGATATACTTGGATAATTCATCTATGAAAATCCATATCTTGTTAACATGATCATTCAAATCGTTAGAATCCAACTCTAAGTTTGGAGATAGATTGAACATACCTTAAAATGATGAAAATCACTGAACCGTAAGGTAGAATCCAACTCCGGTTGGTTGTATGCCACTCCAAGGTGCTATTCCACTTCCATGAACATTCCCACGTGATAACCAATGTATAAAAACCAACAATATGTGTTCTAAGTGTATAGGAGTATTACTACAGCTCTCTGAACTCTCAAGGATGAAGAAAGGGCGAAAGAAATGAAAGCCAAAACGGTTGATGTCCCATTTATAATATTCTGCATTATTAACAAGTTAGCGCACGCTACTAAGCATTCCTTAGCGTGCGCTAATAATGGTTGACTTCAGAATTGTCCGGGTGCGTCCGCGGGAATCTTATCCGGACCCATGCCCCGGCTGGCGCATGTGCTAGCTGTCCCGCTCAATAATTGAGTCCTTAGCGCACGCAATTCCTACCTGCATAGCGTGCGCTAATAACAGTCCGATAGCGCGCGTTAAGATACATTCTTAGCGTGCGCTATCACTAGGTTGCATGAGCAATTTTGCAAGTTTCTATACTTATGTACAATGATATCAATGCACGAAATATCATACTCCAATAATCAAAACCACCAATCCGAATAATACAGGGTTTGAATACAGATGAAATACACTGTAATAAATCCGGATATTACATACTCTCCTACTAAAAAGGAGTTTCGTCCCGAAACTCAAGACGAAAATAACTCGGGATATCTAGACTTCATATCAGCTTCCGTTTCCCAGGTGGCTTCTTCCATTCCGTGACGTGACCACTGAACTTTGACCAAAACGATTGGTTTGTTCCTCAGTTGCTTAACTCGACTCTCGAGTATCTTGACCGGTCTTTCTTCAAACGTCCCATCCTGCGCGACTTCGATCTCGCCGAAATCAATGATATGACTGGGATCTGGTATATACCTCAGAATCGGGATACGTGGAACACGTTATGAACATGGCACAATGACGGCGGCAATGCTAATATGTATGCCAACTCCCCAACTCTCTCGAGGATCTCAAATGGTCCGATATATCTCGGACTCAGCTTTCCTTTCCTTCCGAAACGAAAGATTCCCCGAGTAGGAGAAACCTTCAAAAGTACATGGTCTCCAGTATTGAACTCCAATGGGCGACGACGTACGTCCGCATAGGATTTCTGGCAACTCTGGGCGGTCAACAGCCTTTCACGAATCAAGGCTATATTCTCTCGAGTCTGCACGATCAACTCTGGTTCTGTTCTGATCAAGTCTGACGAATCGTCCCAGCATAGGGGCGACCTGCACCTCCTTCCGTATAATGCCTCAAACGGTGCCATCTTAATAGAAGCATGCCAGCTATTGTTGTAGGTAAATTCAATCAACGGTAGATGAACTTCCCAATCGTTTGACCAATCTAAGGCACATGCCCTTAGCATGTCTTCCACCGTTTGTATAGTTCTCTCAGATTGTCCGTCAGTCTGCGGGTGGTAAGCTGTACTGAAGTTCAATTCGGTCCCCAAGGCCTTATGAACTGCTTTCCAAAAGTGAGACACAAAACGACCGTCCCGATCAGAAACAATGGTCTTCGGCGTACCATGCAATCGAACTATCTCCGAAATAAATACTCGTGCCAACCTCTCTGGTCCCCACGTATCCTTAATTCCTAGAAAATGAGCCGATTTGGTTAAACGATCAACTATCACCCAAATCATGTTCATTCCTGTCCTGGTTTTCGGTATATTAGTGATAAAGTCCATCGATATGTCTTCCCACTTCCATTCAGGAATCGGGAGCGGCTTCAACATTCCAGCAGGCCGTTGATGCTCGATCTTAACCTGCTGACAAGTCAAGCATTTCGAAACATAGTCCGCTACGTCTTTCTTCATGTTGCCCCACCAGAAATTCTGCTTCAAGTCCTTATACATTTCCGGTGCCGGGTGGATAGAATAGGGCGAACTATGAGCTTCCTTCATAATCGTCTGTTTCAGAACATCAACATCGGGAACGCAGAGTCGGTTCTGAAATCTCAAAACTCCATCGTCATGAATTATGAATCCGTGGGCCTTTCCTTTGATCACTTCATCATGTAACCGAATCATCAGAGGATCATCTACTTGTCTAGATTTGATTTCTTCGGTTAATGATGTAGTTATCTCCATCACGCACAACTGTCCCTGGACTCTTTGTAACCATACTTCAATCCCTTCACGAATCATCTCTCGTTGAAGGCTAAGTTGGGATGTCAGCGTCTCCAGCATCTGAATAGAGACAGGTTTGCGGCTAAGTGCATCGGCCACTACATTTGCTTTGCCTGGATGATATAAAATCTCCAAGTCATAGTCCTTAATCAATTCCAACCATCTTCTTTGCCGCATATTCAACTCTTTCTGACTAAATATGTACTTGAGACTCTTATGATCCGTAAAGATCTGACAGTGAGTCCCGTACAGATAATGCCTCCAGATCTTCAAGGCAAAGACCACTGCTGCTAGCTCCAAATCATGTGTCGGGTAATTCACTTCATAAGGTTTCAGTTGTCGCGACGCATAAGCGATCACCTTATCATTCTGCATCAACACGCACCCAAGTCCTTGGTTCGAAGCATCACTGTAAACTATGAATCCTCCAGTTCCCTGCGGAAGTGATAGAATCGGCGCCGTCGTCAATCTCTTCTTCAATTCATCAAAGCTAATCTGACACAATTCATTCCACTCAAACTTTTGAGTTTTCTGCAGGAGTCGAGTAAGTGGGCGGGAGATTTTAGAAAACCCTTCCACGAATCGACAATAGTATCCAGCAAGCCCCAAGAAGCTTCGGACCTCTTTCACGTTCTTTGGAGGCTTCCAATCCAATATTGCTTCGATCTTCTGAGGATCTACTCGGACTCCTTTAGCTGACACCACATGGCCGAGGAACATTACTTCCTTTAGCCAGAATTCACACTTATAAAGTTTGGCGTACAATTGCTCGTTTCTCAAAAGTTCCAATACAATCCGCAAATGCTGCGCATGTTCTTCCGGACTCTTAGAATACACCAGAATGTCATCAATAAATACGACCACAAATTTATCCAAAAATTCAATGAACACACGGTTCATCAATTGCATAAATACAGCAGGTGCGTTAGTGAGACCAAACGGCATCACTACAAACTCATAATGTCCGTAGCGAGTTCTGAACGCTGATTTCGGAACATCAGATTCCTTAATCCTCAGCTGATGGTATCCTGATCTCAGATCAATTTTAGAAAATACTGTTGCCCCTTGCAGCTGGTCAAATAGATCATCAATCCGTGGTAACAGATATTTGTTCTTAATCGTCATCTTGTTCAGCTCTCGATAGTCAATACACAGTCGGAGCGATCCATCCTTCTTTCGGACAAAAAGGACTGGCGCTCCCCAGGGTGAAATGCTTGGCTGAATATAGCCCTTGTCTAGTAACTCCTCCAGCTGCTTCTTCAGTTCGTACATCTCAGTAGGTGCCATACGATACGGCGCCTTGGAAATCGGTGTAACTCCGGGTTCCAGCTCAATGGTAAATTCCACATCCCTTCGTGGAGGTAGTCCAGGTAACTCGTCAGGAAATACATCTGGAAATTCGTTCACAACAGGAATGGATGAAAGTTCTACAATTTCGTCTTCTTTCTTCATTGCGTAACACGATCTGCATGACCTGTTTCAACAATTTGACTTTCATCGCCTTGATCAATTTTCCCGAGCTTCCGGTTTCCATCCTCAAACAGAATCTCGGAACCATCGTCGGCGATCGAGAGATATTCCTCCTTCGGTAATTCACAATTGCTCCATATCGATTAAGCCAATCGTCTCCGAGTATCAGTCGTCTCCTTGCATTTCTATCACGATCGATTTGAGAGCCACTCGCCTCCAAATGATACAGAAATTTCTAGTTTCTAAATTTCCGACAATCCTTTCTCCACTCGGTAAACCAACAACATAAGGTTCACAAGTATGAAAACCGGAAATATTCAAACGATTTACACAAGACAAAGATATGAAAGAATGTGTAGCTCTGTATCGAATAAAACGCTTAATCGGCCGGGAAAGGATCTCGACGACTGGCGCGACAAAGACATCCGATCGTCTGTCCTCCTCATCTCGCATGCACGTGGGGAGCAGATCCGGCACTCGATGTCCCCTTTCGGTCCCATTGTCCTCTGCCTCGCCTGCGGCCAAAATTCGAGGCATCCGAACACTTTGCGTCGTGGAATCGGCCTCCTTCTGGACTGGCTGTGGTGTACGGGCTCTAAAAGACTTTGCAGCCTCTTCACAAAACACCGCCCGATGTCCCTTTCGTCCACAATCAAAACAAGCCACGGCAGGAAGGGGGCAATTCCGTCGATAGTGCCCCGTCTGGGCGCAGTTAAAGCATTTCCTGGTAACATCAGTAATAGTTGATGTCGCCCCGAAGTTCTTTCCGCTCCTAACTGGGTGCGGAGGTTTCTTGAAAGAGTGAAAAGATGACTGGGCCTTACGGGGCCCGCTATTTTTGTGCTCTGTAAAAGTACCAGAGACTTTCTGTTTCTTGGTTTCCGCAAATTTCTCCATGGCTGCTTCCTTGATCTCATATGCCAACGCCTTATCCTGGTATTGGCGGAGTGTGGTACATTCGAATCCGGACATGTACCTCTGAACTTCTGGTTTCATTCTCATATCGAAATGGATCATCATTTCTGCATCTGTTCTGACTAGATGTCGAACAAATGCCAGCTGTTGGTTAAACGTCTTAATCGCCTTGGATACTGGCACATCAGAAGGCTGGGCGGAGAAAAATTCCCGAACTTTGGCTTCCCTCACAGGACGAGGGCAATACTGAGCTTCCATCATTAATCTAAACTCTGTCCAATCGGCATCATGGTCTACAGGCCGGATGGCTTCCCACCATTCGGACGCTTCCCCTATCAGAAAATATTGAGCGATAGAGGCTCTCCTATTGCCTCAGGCGATTAATTCCGGCAAAGATTTTCTCCAGCTCCTTTAACCAATGATCCCAGGTGGGAGTCTCAGAAATACCGTCGAATTTGGGTGGTTGCATCTTCGCCACCTCTTGCAGCCACCGGTCACCTCGATTTCCCATGTCTGGGATCCCTTGCTGTCTCTCCCCCTGCTGTAGTCCCACCGCCACTTGCATTCGGTCCACGACACCGCGAACCGAGTCATCTGGTTCACCTGTTGACGAAGGATCTCTGGTACATCAGGATCTGGTTCATTATTAATAGATTGTTCCGGCTCGCCCGAGCTATGATCGGCTCGGTTAGAAGGCGACGCTTCCCTTTCGGCATTTCTCCGTCCGCGTCCACGACCGCGACCACGTCCACGTCCGCCTCTCAACATACTGCAAGCATAAATACTCAATATACAGGAAACAACATCGTTCTAATATTCGAGTATAAAGAGATACAATATGTAAAGAACGAGATAGAGTTTAGGAACTTACAACCACTGTTCGCATGAAGACGTAGGCAGTGCAGTGATGTCATTCACAGCCGGTTACCCCAAAAGACATAAATGACCCCTATTTTAATAAAACGGCCAAGATATCCATAATCTTAGCTCTGATACCATATTCTGTAACACTCCCAATATATTCGGGAATATTACAGCGCCGTAAATCCTTTACATAAGGATTTACAAGGCTGAAGAATTGAACAAGCATAAAAAGGTACTAACGAATAGAAATAACGGAATTACAGTACATCAGTTCTGACAAAATACAGAAATAGTACAATTGTTCAACAGAACTCAATAATACATCACCAAATTCAAATCCATCACAAACGACTTCATACTCGAGTACTTATTGAAATAACGAATAAACAACAGATAAATAAAGCCGGTCGGGACATCACTCTGCACCCTCGTCGTCATACAGTTCCAGTGGTTGTTTCCCCGCTCTCCTGGATCCTGAACACAAACAAAATGTTCACCCCCGAAGGGGTTAGCACAACGATGCTAGTACAAGTACCACAACATATTATTCATATCTCACGAAGAATAATAATAACATAAACGACAAAATACCAACGCGTCTTCTCCTACGAGAAACTCAAACATAACATACACAACTGATAATCACAACATGATATCAATACATACACATGGTAATTCCATCGATCCAGCGTTCACTGCCTAGAACCCACGATGATCCCGTCAGACCAACCCGTGGTGGAAAAACCCGTCCGATGATCCAACAGACGCTAGCATAGATCCCCGATGATCCCGGACCAACACGAGGTGGACATACAATAACGACATACATGCACGACAATATGTATAACAACAATACATAAAACAATTAAGGTACTTGCCTCGATTTGAAGACAATAACAACACTTCCACGAAAATGAACACTCGAAGATCGTCCTCCTCAATCAATCACGTAACGAGACCAAACCTTAACAAAAGAAATGATATAGGATTTATCTCACGTCGTACGAATGTTTAACAATTCGATTCACGGCCAAAAGTTCATAAAATGCATTCTGCCCGAACTGCTTAGCGCACGCTAAGTACTCTGTGTAGCGTGCGTTAAGTCTGCCCGATAGCGCACGCAAACAACAAAGACTATCGTACGCTAACTATGTATGGTCAGTACTTCACTGACCAGCCAACTGACTCGTCTGATGGTCTAGCGTACGTTACGTACCAAACGTAGCGCACGCTAACTAGTGCTCGATAGCGCACGTTAAACTGCATAGCATAGCGTGCGCTATCTCTGCATGGCGGTTCTTCGGCGAAGATGCTATTCTTGCCATGATCGAAACAATGAAATCTTTCGTGATAATTCATGTTACTTCCATGAATACCAAGTTCATACTCTTATGAATGATTTTACGGATAAAGACAACTTCGGATTCAAGGATATGCATACCAATTTAAAACCATATTCCATTCCGACTTCAAATCTTCATACGACAATTCGAAAAGCTTAACGGTTGATATCAACACCTTATATCCATCAATATTATCATGCTGAAGTTGATAAACGTTCTATCTATACTAGATAAATCCTTCCATGATCAAACCTTTAGATTTATCTAACAATAAGGATGTTAACGTCTAGTCCAAGATTACTATGAAATCATCTATTAGATTCGGTTTACCAATGATAGAAGCTTCTCTTCACATATTTAGTGTACTAAGATTCGAATCATGATGATTATAATCAAAATATTTAAGGCTTATTCATCTCACTATTCCAAACATGATATACTTGGATAATTCATCTATGAAAATCCATATCTTGTTAACATGATCATTCAAATCGTTAGAATCCAACTCTAAGTTTGGAGATAGATTGAACATACCTTAAAATGATGAAAATCACTGAACCGTAAGGTAGAATCCAACTCCGGTTGGTTGTATGCCACTCCAAGGTGCTATTCCACTTCCATGAACATTCCCACGTGATAACCAATGTATAAACACCAACAATATGTGTTCTAAGTGTATAGGAGTATTACTACAGCTCTCTGAACTCTCAAGAATGAAGAAAGGGCGAAAGAAATGAAAGCCAAAACGGTTGATGTCCCATTTATAATATTCTGCATTATTAACAAGTTAGCACACGCTACTAAGCATTCCTTAGCGTGCGCTAATAATGGTTGACTTCAGAATTGTCCGGGTGCGTCCGCGGGAATCTTATCCGGACCCATGCCCCGGCTGGCGCATGTGCTAGCTGTCCCGCTCAATAATTGAGTCCTTAGCGCACGCAACTCCTACCTGCATAGCGTGCGCTAATAACAGTCCGATAGCGCGCGTTAAGATACATTCTTAGCGTGCGCTATCACTAGGTTGCATGAGCAATTTTGCAAGTTTCTATACTTATGTACAATGATATCAATGCACGAAATATCATACTCCAATAATCAAAACCACCAATCCGAATAATACAGGGTTTGAATACAGATGAAATACACCGTAATAAATCCGGATATTACAAATATTTGTTATTCGGTAATCCAAATCTCAGCATCCAACAAAGTATATCATTTGAATACTTGCAAGTTATCTTTGATTACCTGAATATTGCATTTAAATATTAATTCAGTATGTCTTTTGTAAGCAGTAAGTAGTTTAGTATGATGGTATGTTTGTAATACTTTTCTAAAATATATTAAAATGTGTAACTTTTTCGAGTGAGAAAAAGGGTATTTCCAATCCAACCTAATTATAAAAGTTTAACTTTGATTATTAGATCTCCAAATCCAAATTATGTACACTATCCTCAACAGCATCAAACATTTCAAAAGACTCTAAAGTATGTAAGAAGTTAAAACATTATTCTCAAATACAAAATATTTAATGCAAAATAAGACAGGAGAATACACAATAATATGACTATTTTTTCTTTATTTCTAGATTTTTAAATTTCAAGAATCCAAATGATGTTGAGAAGAAATGAAACTCTTTATTAAAAGTTTCTTGGCGCCTGAATATATATAGAGAGAGACTTTTCACGGAGTTTAGTATAAAACTTTGACCATTGATATCTTTAATTGTATAATAATGAGAATTATAAAGAGATCCTCGTTCCATCTACGATATAAAGTCTTATTTTATTAAAATTTTCAATTACGACCAATATAAAGAATAACTATAGTCACATAAGTTATATTTTGAAAATACATATTAAGACAAATCTATCAAGTACTTACATGACTATAATTATTCTTTATATTGGTCGTCATTTACAACCAACAGTTTTAAATTTTGACCGAAAAATGTCAAAATAGGACTTTATATCGTGGACGAATGGAGTATTGTTTTGAAAATATAAATTAAGACAAATCCAACCACAACTTACATGCTAAGATACAGTTTACATTAGTATGACAAAGTACTCCCTCCCGTTCATCGAAGTTGTTACGTTTTCCTTTTCGGTCCCGCTCACTGAAATTTTTATATTTTCTTTTTGGGACAACTTTATTACCCACACAACTTTATATACTATATTTCTATCATCACTTAACACTACTTTTCAATATCTCCTAAAACTTCGTGTCCAAAAGAAATGTAACAACTTCGGTGAACAAGAGGGAGTACAATCTAAGATTAGTACTTGAGCAGTGGAAGAAGTGAAGTGTTGCAATTAAAAGTGAAGGGAGGTAGTATATATTTTTAATAATTAAAGAAAAAAACCATATCATATACAGGGGTGGTTCTGGTGAAAATGAGATTTAAGTTAAGAAATAAAAATGAATCTGATCCATAGATCTTGATTAAATGGATGATCCAAGCGGTTCGGATAATTCCGGCGAGTGAACTTCCTGATCGGACCTACACACAAGAATACACGTGAACTGAGTCGGGGCTTCGCCAGCGAAGGCCCTCCAACGTGAGAGTAAATATGATGGATATATGGTAGGAATAAGATTAGTTGAATATATTGAGAGTCAAGAATTCTGTGTACCACCGTAGGTGTAGGGACACCTGTTTATATAAGCGTGAGTGTGGCGACCCTAACTTGCCAAGGAAGTCATCCAGTCCGTGTTGGTATTGGACTTCATATATATGGGAAGTAGAATCCTGATAAGGATTGTGTATATAGTTTTCTTGTGGAAAAGGGTCTCCTTGTTAGGTAATGATATCTTTATTTGTCTCTATCTTCGATTTCACCAGGTTCCGTGTCGTGCTAGAAGGATAGGACCTTAATCTATTGTCAAGGAGAGTAGAGTTAATGATCTAGGCTTGTTCTCTCACTGATCCGAGTCGGCGCGATAAGTTGGTTGCATAATAACCAAGTCTTGACTTGGATCTGAGCTAAGGCAAACCGAGTATGGCCCTGGCTTTGAGGTCGGCCTCGACGTCTTGCTCTATGACGAGCTAATAAGTTTGTTCTTGGGCTTTGTAGGGTCCTAGTTTATGGGCCCTACTGGGCTTATGCCCAAACTCCTTAGATCCATGTAGTCAATTCGGTTTATGTCGTTCAGTGGTCCCCGAGTTTCTATCTCGGCATGCCGAGTAGGAACTCAAGTCCAATTATCCAAAGTATTGGTTGCTTCCTTGGAATCAGCTTTGCTTAGTGTTATGTCGGCCTCACGAATTTCAAAGGGCGGGTTACACCAATCGCTTCATATTCTGTCATAAAGTTGGATGGCGCACAAGTGGCGAGATGAAGGGACATTCTTCCCTCGGAAACCGCGTCATTAATTTGGTGTAATTATGACCTGGAGATGATGGAGGCTGAGATCGAGAAGAGTCATCTCAGAAAAGAACCATTCTCTCGCCACATGGTTCATCCTTGACTTTCCCCCTTTCTGATACCAAGATCAAAAACCTGGTCGACTCATTTGCTGTTGCGCCCATTATGTCTTGTTTTGATTCGTTGTTTGATCCGGGGCCGCCCTGAAGCTTGGGGGACCGGTCATCAAGCGCGCTATGAATACGTCTTACATTTAATGGCTCGTTGCTGACAAGCCGAGTTCACTCAAACTCTTCAACAGGAAGGGTTTAATTCTTAGTGAGGTACCGTTATCCCGTCCCGATTTCTCATACTTTGCAATTTCTTTTATGCAATCCACCGAGTCCCGAGTTTGTTTTTTCTTTTTGTAGCTTGCCTCCATAAACCAGCACGAGTATGCCGTATTAAGGAAAGTGGTGGATTTGGCGCGCAAGAACGAGGCCGCTGCTAAGTCGGCCCAAGAATCTGCTGCTATGCTCGCTGAAAGGGTAGAAACCCTTGAGAATGAGAAGGCTTCTCACGATGCCGTGGTGCACAAGGCCGTGCTGAAGGTTGAACAGGTCGAGGCAGTCAGGAAGTCCGCACTTGAGGATTTGGGGAAGTTAAAGGAGGCGTTGCTTCAGTCTGAGTCCGCTCTGAAGATTGCTGAGGCCGAGGCCGAGGCACAGAGGAAGAGGTCTGAGGTCATGGCATTGGAGAAGAATGCCACAGATGAAAGGCTGGCCTTTCTTCAGGAGAGCATACACGGCAAAGAGGAGGCCGCTGTTGATCGATACAGAAAGAGCAAACAGTATCGGGATGACTTGGATGACGAAGCGGGCTCTGTCTACGGCGATGCCTGGTCCAATTTGTCTCGGCTCCTCTATATTGACCTTGAAGTCGAGGTGCATCTAGAGAAGCTTGCCCGACTATTCGTCTAAGATCCTTACAGTGCCAAGCCAGGGCGGCTCATTCTATGATCTCGTACTCTGAGAATTCTCTTAAGAACATATGGGATATGGATTCTCAAGAAGGGAAGCCGGCATGGGATCCTCCAACTCCTCAAGAGAATAACTTCGACGACTTGATAGCATAGGCCGAGGATGATGATGGCGCCGGACGTGGATAGTGTAATTTTTGTCTTTGTATTTGGATGGGTTGTAAAGCCAGTTTGGCTTGAACAATGTATTTTCCAATTTTCATCTGGATATTTGGGATATCTGACCTCGGTCATTTTATCGGGGCCTTTATGCTTTCATATGTTCTTCTAAGCTTGGCCTGATTTTCAACCTGGTTGGGGTGTTCTTGCCGTATTTGCTTCTGTACTTTACCTATTACGCATCTTATGCTCAAGTTTCCTATCTCGTCTTTCGAGATGCTTGTCTCATACTCAACCAACCACGATCTGGTTTCAAGCCAGGTCGAGCTGCTGAGGTCGGCTTACTTCAATGCATCCTATGAGGCGGTCGCGCCCTCCGTCGTGGTAAATCCGAGATGTATGTCTTGGTTTACTTGTGGATGAGCTAGGGATTATTTATCTGTGATCAGTGTGTCGAGTGCCTTGTACTTTTTAGATTTGAGCGAACTAGTTGTCAGAACTGGGCTTTAATTTTTCTGAGTTATATGTCTTAATCTTAACTCGGTGTGTTGAGTGTCATGTACTCATTTTGAGCGAACTAGTTGTCATAACTAGGATCAGATTGTCTGAGTTAATTGTCTTAATCTTAACTCGCATGTTGGTGACCAAGAATGTTATGTATGCTCTAGCCTTTATAAGAACTAGGCTTTCATCTGAATTTGCAAGAGTTGCCTTGCTGTTTAAATCAGGCGTTAGTGCTCCAGACTTGTTTTAATATTAAGACATTGTTACGTAATGTCTAAGCACGTACGAATTAAGTATTTGACAGAATGATGAAACGGATTTTGATAGATAAAAGGCCATTACATCAAAGGTGTAAACGGATAGCTCGACTTAAATTCTTCGATTGGAAATACTTTCTCGATGTCTTGTAAAGTACTGCAAGTCCTAGGGTGTCTCAATAATTGCTGGGACTTCTCTTTAGGGGCTCGGCCCTGTTACCTTGGTGGACTTAGTGATGGTGATGTTCTTTTATAGGGTGTCGATCTTCATCATATGCTTCATTTTTCTAGATCTCATGACATGCTCTAAGAAGTTTTTGGGAGTCCTCAAAATACATCTTATTCACGCTGGTGTGGAAAATTTTGCCTTTTGGTGGGGTAGGGAGGCGACCATGCCGAGTTTGCCTTGGCTCTGAGAACCCAGAATGGCGTGGTAATCTGATGCTAAGTCTATCACAATAAACGTTATAGTTTCTGAGTTTCGGAAGGGATAGTCTCCGACCTCAAGTGCAAGGTCCACAGTCCCCTTCGTCTCTGCTTTATGATTTGTGAATCCCTCTAGTCTTCCATTATAAGGAGATAGCATGCTGTCAGGTAGCCCCATCTCCTTAAAGGTTCTGTAGTATAGGAGCCTTTCCGATTCACAGTTATCTATTCTCCATTTGATCACTAGGGGTTGTTCCCTCGTGGATCTGTTTCCTGCCAACTCGTTTGGAGAAAAACTTATCACTTCCTCGCCCCTATGAATCCATGGTGGGATGTGATACACCTTACTTAGCTCATGGATCTGCTCTTTTAATTTGGTATTTGAGGGGATCTCCTCTCTGATGACGTGCAATTTGGCCCTGGATGGCCTGTCTCATTCCTCCTCATCTTGCCTATCGTCCCTTAACCTCTTACCGTCTTTCTTCATGACATATCGCTCTAACTTCCCTTTGTCGACCCATTTTTGCATCATTTTTTTTAAGGAATAAATATTCTCCGTTTCATGTCCATTATATTTATGGTAAGCACAGTATTTGTTGGAGTCTTTAGGGTACTTTGGGTTGTCTCTGATGGGTTTGGGTGGAAGAATGTCCACTAAGTTGAGTATCTCCGAGATTGGCTTCGTGAGGGGAGTAAAGAGCTTGGCTTTCTCCGTACCTCTAGTTCTGTTCTTGCCTTTGTACCCTCCACCGTTGGAGCCTTGAGGATGAGTGACATTATTCGGCTTGCTTTCTACGTCTCTATCTCAGTCCCGATCTCCCCTCTGTCCTCTGCTTCTTCTTCTCTTCAGCAAGGCCCGTGGCGTAGGCCATGTGATATAGGTCTGCCTTCATCACTGGCTCCCTTACAAATAGTTGATGGGGCTTCAGATCTTTATCCGTTAGTGAAGCATACGATGATTTCTCTACCTGTGAGTCGTTCTTCTATGGAGTCGGCCAAGGTTCTAATCTATTATAGAAATCCGTGGTCGACTCATTCTTTCCTTGGACCGTGTTTGTTAAATTGGACAATCGTTTCTTCCTCGCTCATGCCATGGCGAAGTATTCCAAGAATTGTCTTTTCAATTTCGAGAATGAATTGATGCTTCTTTTCTCTATATCCATGAACCAGGACTTGACAGCTCCAGTCAGGGTGCTAGCGAAGGCTTTGCAAAGGATGTCATCTTGGTTGGAGATCAAGGACATCACGCCGTCAAAGGATTGAAGGTGGTCATTGGCGTCAGAAGTGCCTGAGTATTTATCCAGGCTGGGGAGCTTAAGATGAGATTTGGGGGTGAATCGATAATCCATTGTGCGAATGGACGCATAGCATCGTATTCGTCTCGGGGTTTGCTCTGTCCTTGCTTGCTTTCCATGTTATCCATTCTCTCTTTCAATTCCCATAAGACGCGAGCTTCCAGTCCTGAGCCACTGCAGGAGCTCCTTTGCCTTTCTGCGCCTCTACCTCGACTTTGCCTTCCTCGGTCGTCATGTTTTGCCCCTACAACTCGACTCCCCGCCGGACCCGTCGGGGGCCGGGTGGGGGAATTGTGATGGGGAGATGTCTGCCTAGGAGTTCTTCGTAGATCGTCTTTAGGCCGCCTCTCACCCACTATTCTGAATTCGGGAGACTCAGCCTCTTGCTCTCTTCGTCGGTTTTAATTGATCCCTCAGATCTTCTCCTCGTCGGTCTATTCTGTCCCACCGCCCTTTAAATTGGTTGGGACTACTCCCTGGTGGAAACTTATTGTTCTCCTTATGGTTTCCTCCCGTCGTCCTAGTTGTTGGAGCGTTATCAAATTCTGATGAAGCAGAGTCCTTCTGTCTATGGGAGGTAATCGAGGGGTGTCATCATCGTTATTCTAGGGTTGAGTTGTTGAGATTTCCGTTCGTCTTCGACGGCCATGAATATTTGTGGTTGCTGGGGGAGGGAGTCCCTGATTGCGCAAAGTCATGCCTGCACTGGGATGAGTTGTCGGAGGAAATTCCCCAGTTTTATTGGCAATATTTACTGCGTTTTGCGCAGGGCGGCTATGCCTTGTCGATTCATCTGTGGAGGCAGGTTCTGGTCCCCTGGGGTAACGCTGGTCTCTTGCATGTATCGGGATGCGTGGTTATCCGAAAGAAGTTCTTCGACGTTTCCCGACAACAGACCCAAACTGATGCTGCCAAAATCGCACTGGATCAACCCTTATCCAAGCGGTTCGGATAATTTCGGTGAGTGAACTTCCTGATGGGACCTACACACAAGAATACACGTGAACTGAACCGGGTCTTCCTCGATGAATGCCCTCCGGCGTTAGAGTAAGTATGATGGATATATGGTAGGAATAAGATTAGTTGACTATATTGAGAGTCAAGAATTCTGTGTACCAACGTAGGTGTAAGGACACCTGTTTATATAAGTGAGTGTGGCAACCTTAACTTGCCAAGGAAGTCATCCAGTACGTGTTGGTATTGGACTTCATATATATGTGAAGTAGAATCCTGATAAGGATTGTGTATATAGTTTTCTTGTGGAAAAGGGTCTCCTTGTTAGGTACGGATATCTTTATTTGTCTTTATCTTGGATTTCACTAGGTTCCATGTCGTGCTAGAAGGATAGGACCTTCATCTATTGACAAGGAGAGTAGATTTAATGATCTCGACTTTTTCTGTCAATGAGCCGAGTCGGCGCGATAAGTTGGTTGCCTAATAACCAAATTTTGACTTGAATCTGAGCTAAGGCAAAGCGAGTATGGACCTGGCCTTCAGGTCGGCCTCGACGTCGTGCTCTATGCCGAGCTAATAAGTTTATTCTTGGGCTTTGTAGGGTCCTAGTTTATGGGCCATACTGGGCTTATGCCCAAGCTCCTTAGATCCATGTAGTTAATTCGATTAATGTCGTTCAATTCCCAATTTGTTTGTTTCAAATCATGAAACAAAATTAAATATTTTAAAATTCTATTTATAACAACTTAATTTAGAGTGTCGGTTGTAGAAAGTTGTGGTGGTAGTAGTGGCGGCTCGCAATAGTGACTGGTGATGGCCACGTGGCAATGGTGGGTGGGGGTGATAGTAGTGGTGGTGCAGCGATGATGACAGTAGAAGTGGATATGGCGGCAATAGTGATGGCACTGGAGGTGGTGATGGTGGCAGTAGTGGTGTGGTGGCTGGTGATGGCCATGGTGGCTGGTGATGGCCATGGTGGCAATGGTGGTGGTGGTGGCGGCCACAACGATGGTGGTGCAGCGATGGTGGCGGTAGAGGTGGATATGGTGGCAACACTAGTGGCAGTGGAGGAGGTGGTGGTGGCTGTAATGATGTGATCTTAACGGTGAAGCTAGAATTTATAGAGGAAAATGAAATAATTCAAAGTCTCAAGGCTCGATGAATACATATGGAGGATATTGGAGCAAACTAATTATAAAAATTGAAAAAATAAAATTCAAGATATACTAAATCAAATAATATTACAGAGAAGTAAGGGTGTTGACCCTTCTTCCCTTTTTTGAATACCCCTAACTAAATATTCCTTTAATTCGTGCGAGTTTGATTTTTCTTTGCCGCATTTTTATTTTTAATTCAAATATAAAAACATAAAATAAAACTAGAACAAAACACATAAGGTCTTGAATAAGAGACTTCTTGCAAGAAAATAAAGATCTTTTACATATCACATAAAATAATTTTTACTCCAGCATAAATATTTGATTGCATCTATAATATGTGTTGATCTCAAACATTAATTTTCATTTCTCTGTATTTAAAATTTAAATAGTTGATCGTATGAAATCCTCAAACAAATCCAGCATAAATTCGCATTTCTGGCGTCCCACCGCTGGCGGACCTCCGGCAGCCGGTAAGTTTTTTTATAAATGCCAGGCCACCGGTCTCTTTTCTGGCGTCCGGTGGATCTCTGCCGACTGTCATTTTCTTTCTTTTTTTTTGCCACCAGGTCGGCGGCCTTTTTTTTACCGCTAGGCCGCCGGCCTGCTTTCCGGCGATTTATAGTCGGCGGCTGGGGGACCTCCGGGATAGGTCAATTTCTATTTTTTTATGCTAGCCGCCGGCCTGCTTTTCGGCGGACCTCCAGGGACCGACCAACTTTTTTTTTTACGCCAGGCCGCTGACCTGCTTTTCAGCGGGCCACCGCCGGTGGTCGATGTACCTCCATTGACCGGTATTTTTCTTTAACACCAGGCTCCCGACTTGTTTTCCGACGGACCTCGGACGACCTGTCTTTTTTTTTTACGTCAGGCCCGTCGTCCGTCGATTGAATTTTACAAACCAACGTATTTTTTTCTAGCAAAGTAATCTGATAATTTAATTATTTTATATCACCATTACTGTGCCATTATGGCACGAATTGTCTCTCTCTATATATAAAAATAAAGAAATTGAGTATCTAAAAATATCAGAATTGCGTACAATCATATTTATATTTGAACTTAAATATTATATAAACAAAAAAAAATTATTCAAATTTGTTAAAATAATAATACCCAATGTGTGCCTAACTATGTTAGTTTACGGGCTTTTCTAGTTAGGGTTGGATTAAGCTTGCTTGTATGTATTTCTCCCTACTTAAAGGGATGTCATCAATGAAATAATATACAGTTTTGCCCTACTTTCTATCTCAGTTATCTTTCCTTCAACACGTTATCAGCACGTAGTCCCCAACTGAGCAAGAAAAAAACACTCTCCCGTTTTCTGTAAAATTCCGAAAAAAAATGAGAAATCGAACTTTTTTCCGTAGAAACCCTAGCCACCGGTCGCCTTCGCCGTCTGCAAATCATACCCGATCGCCGATCTATCTTCTTCCCCGCTGCCGCGATATCACCTTGCACCAAAGCCGCGACCCTCGATCCAGACTCTGCACCAGATCGGACCTCCCTCTCCATCGCAGCAAACCCGAGACCGTTTTTTCCCCACCACAAGATCTCCGCACGCGACTCAGCACCCAACCTCGCGCCGCCCGACAGACCAATCCGCCTCACTGTCGCGACTCGTCTCCAGGCCCGCTCGTCTCCCGTTGAGACAGAACCTGGGCCAATGGTTGAAAAAAAAAATTCCGCCGCCCCGCACCAGCAGGTGGACGCTGCCATCGCCGCTCAGTATGCAAATTTCCCCAATTTTTCGCTGTGATTAATGAAGGATTTGGAAGAAATTTTAATATAACCCTCCAATTTTGGAGAAGATGGGATCTGACCCCAAGCTTTTTCTTCTTAGCCCAAAATTTAAGGAATCTCCGCAAGTGCTTCAGGAGTCTCCTTTGCCAAATTTTCTAAAAGAAGAGGAAAATCATCTTTTGATTATTGATTTATGCAAGTCATTATCCTCATCAAGGAGATATTGGGATGCGTTAGAAATTATCAATCTCTGCCTGAAACTAGAAAGTAACACATTCTCTGTTCAGACGAAGGAGGAGCTTCAAACTCTCGGAGCTCAAGTATCTTATAATATTGCTGACCTTGCACGTGGCACGGATTGTGTTCATTACATTGTTAGTCGGCATCCTTACAGCTTTTTTGCTTGGAGTTGCTACTATAAAGGAATATTGAGGAGCCTGACGATCCTGATGGCGAGTGGGACGAGAAATACAATTTTATCTCAGAAAAATTGAAAGGGGTACTTTCCACACGGCGAATGAAACGAGAAATATATTTTCATCCAAACAAATCGACGGTATGCTCTAGGAAAGAATTGTGTCTTTCGTGTGAGGTACACAATCCGAATAACCCTACTATTTGCAACGTGCGCGATTTTACATGCTTTAATTACTTTAAATGCATATTTATATTTCATAAATTTATTTATGCTTAATTAAACTAATTAAAGCATAATACATAACTTTAATTAAATCAAAGTAAATTGCTTAAAGCAACTTGAAATAAAGTAAATTCAAGTTTAATTAATAATTACATTGCTGCATAAGAAACATACTTGACTGCATAATATGTATATAGATATATTTCTAAGATTATATGTCTATATCTATAATATACATATATATTTGCATGCATATATAGATATGACATGCAATTAGGCTTCGTTTTAGTAGATTTTAGAGGACTTATTTCTACTGCCTATATTAAATAGAACCGTGATAAATTATTATCATTGGTAATCCTTAATAACATCGAAAGTAATTTTGACCATATCTTGGTTCCGGAAAATAATACCCTCCCATTATTGAAATTTTTATCATGAAAAGTACTCATGGTAAACTGTGAAAAATCATTTTTCTTTTTCTTGTATTAAGATAGCTTATCCAACTCGCCTCAAATTTGATATCTTGGACTCAAAAGAGCTTGCGTACCATAGATGGGTCTCCTACGCCGAGACCACATTTGTTGCTAAGGACTATATTGCCACAATCTTTGATACCGCAGGCGATGCACTGTCTGACAAAATCAAAGTTAGTGTATTAATGTTCCTTAGGCGACATAGCGACCCAAGCATGAGATGGAATATCTACAGCTGAAATCCCCAAAGAACTGTGGGGTGCCCTTAAGGGCTGATTTGGGAACATGTGTACTTTGCTCTCAGAACTGACCGTGCGGTGGAATGAAATTTGTTTGCTTGATTATAAACGGATCAACGACTTTCAACAAAGATATGCTCCGCCTCAAGGCACACCTAAATTTCCATGGTAAGGACATCACAGAAGATGACATGATTCATAAAGATTTTTTTTACCTTCCCTACTTAGGCCCTGTTCTTTTGGACTTATTTTGATTTTGATTCGATTCGATTCGATTCGATTCAATTCAGTCCATTGATTCGATTGATTCGATTCAACTCAGTTCTTCTTCTTCTTCTTATTATTATTATTAATCTTAATTATTATTATTGTTATTATTACTAATAATATTACTATTATCGTTGTTGTTGTTAATTACTATTATTATTATTATTATTTATCATTATTATTATTATTATTATTATTATTATTATTATTATTATTTACCCTTAATATATATTTGATTCGATTCAATTGATTCGATTCGAGTCCATTCAGTTCATTCGATTCGATTGATTCAGATCCATTCGATTCAATTGATTCGATTGATTGATTCGATTCATTCAGTCCAAAAGAACAGAGCCTTACGCTCTTATACTAACGAACCAGTATAGGATGGAGTATGATAATAAACGCATCACTACCTTCAGTAAGCTAATCAACCTACTGCAAGTAGCTGAGAGGCTAACGAAGTGTTAGTGAGCAGTAATGTCAGGCCGGTTGGGACAAAGAAAATTTCCGAGGCCAATTATGGCAAAGTGAAGGATGGAAACTACCCCAATGAATAGGGGACCGGACATGATAGGATTCGTGGTCGAGGACGTGTGGGTTATTCTAATGTAATGCGAAGACTTGGTGCTCCCGGCTCTACTAGCCAAGGGAACCAAAAAGCACCTACCCATCCTATCGCCTCTAAGGGTCGAGTTGGCAATGAACCGTGCTATCATTGTGGAGATGCTGGACATGGCACAAGAACTGCCATGCAAGCAAGTAAGTCGCATCTCACTACAAGAAATATAGAGAGTCCAAAGAAAGGAGAACTCACTATATAGAAGAATATGATCTAGACAAGTCCCCCTATGTCAATTTCACAGTCACCAATCTTCGAATTGAGTCATACGAGCCACGGTCTATAGACTGAATCTTAGTTTTATGTTTACTTTTTCGTTTACATTTGGTATAGTTACTTCAAGATGACTGTGTTGGTGTTTTATTTTCAATAATGGCCTGATGCAATGTTGTTTCACGAACAAGATATTAATATTGCTTACGTTAGATTCTTAGCTTTATTTCGAAGTACTAAATATTGCTTGAATGCTTATGATTCGAAATTTCTCTCTCTTCTAAGGAATGAATCAAGAAGAGCTTGAATGTTCTTATAATTAGGCTTCTATTCATCGAATAAGTCGCCTGCCAAACCTCGGTAACTACGATGATTGTGTAATATCCGTACCTTTCCATTTTTAGTAGTTTTCATTTTTGGTGTATGTCTATTTTTATCGACTCGCTTGTAACTGTTTCGACGTTTTGAATCTACTTTATTCTTGGAGTTTTTCCATTTTGACGAGTTTCGGGGATGTTTTTACATAATTCCATTCTATGTTATGTTTTGCCGTATGTGCGTTCGATTCTCGTGAAACTCGTTCGTTTTCATTGTTTCTTTGTTTACATGAGTTCGTATGGTTGAGTTGTTCGTGTTCTGAGTTTCGGTTTGTTAATCCGACGTCGTATCGTGATTTTCGAGCGTTTGAGCCGTTTTGTAAATTCCTTAAACTTAAGGGAAATTTACTTTCGTCGTCGAATTTCGAACCTTCGAGGAATCGGAATTGTGATTCCTTTTAATGCTTAGATTCATCATCGAGAATACTTCGTAACCATATTTTTGGTTCGTAGCAGGTCCGGGTTTCGGAGTCGTCCGGGATAGTTTGGACAACAGCTTCTCAGACTGCTGTCTAGTAGGGTGTTACGGCCGTAACACCCCATTCATTACGGCCGTAAGTTGGCCTTGTTACGAACGTAAGGCATCCTATTCACCGTAATGACCATTGCTTTTAAGGCAATGAGTAAGTCAGAAACCTCATTTCACATCTTTTCTTTTGTTTTCTTCGTCGGGCGACATCATAGGGCGATTTCCACCATTCTTGATCCGAGTGTTCTTCATTTTCCATCACCGTAGAGTCGTGGTATCATATTATCATCAACGAAATTACCCTACACCGTCTGAATCCGAGGTAAATGGCTTAGAACCCTAACCTTGTCAATTTGGGGGGTTTTCGGGTTTTGCTTGATTACACTCGAATTGTTCAAGTATGTTGTAATATTCCTTACCGATTGTTGTTATTGTGTGATTCCCAACCCGATTTCGTCGAATTTAATCTGTGAATTGTCGATTCGGGGAGATTTTGCGTAAACCTTCGCCCGTATCGATTGAACGTATATTGTCGTAGCTTGTAATCGGGGTTGTGGGCGTATTCCATTCGATTATTGTTTTCGTATAGGACTGAGTTATGTTAATCCTTCGTTTGGGAACGGTCCGGATCATTCGTAGTCGTCGTTCGTTCCCGTTTCGTCGAAGATGTCTCAAAGGCAAGTACTTTACATTTGTTTGCATATTCTGGTATTTGAATTATGGCCTTCTGTGGTTGTTGTGGATGTATATTGTATGTTCACCTAGGGACGGTCTGACGGGGCCTCTAGGGATAGGTATTGCCGTGTGTATGCGTATCACGAACTAGGGTTAACCACCCAGGGATGTCCGAAGGGACTCTGCGGGGTACGGTGACCGTGAGTCTCGTATCAACGATTAACTTTGAATTGTTTTGTTGGAGAAATGTGTTTTGTGCTTGTGCACCGTGAATATTCCGGAATATAAATGATTTCTAAAATGATTTTTGGCGCATATTTCATCTGATTAGAATGGTAGTTCAAATGGATTGTACTTGCACTAGCAGTTGTCGCTAACCCCTTAAATAGGGGAAATACTTTTGTATTTCAGGCACAGGTCATGGAAGCAAACGAGCATGCGAGATTGATAGAACAAAATAGTGTGCTAAAATCATTGTTAATTATAAGGTTTTAATAAAAATTTATGTTGGCACACTTGGTTATTTTCTACCTATTTATATTTCGGGTGCAATTTACTTTACTTGGCAAATTGTTGTTTAATTTAGGTGTTTAATGAAGTTTTTAAGCTTAAGGAACAATTTGGGCCATCAAACGGACCAAGCCAAGGTGATTTGGGCTTTAATGAAGAAACTGCCGCGCGACAGTGGGTGGCCCAGTGCCAGTTCAGTGAACCAGTGTCGGCCCTGTTCCGAAAATAATCTTACTTGGGGCCCAAGAAATGACTCCAAACTGTCTCAATCAGTCCCACAAGGCATAAAATCGACCCCTAGGCTGGGAAAAGGAATTTGAATAGATTTGGAAAGAAAGACTCCAAGGGAATTAAAACTCAAGAAGGATAAGAAGGAAGGAAATCCAATTAAAGAAGGAAACTAAGAGATAAGGGGGTATTATAAAAAGAGGGGGCTGAGATTATTATTGATCATCTTTATCACCATATATTGCGGCTGGAGCAGAGAAGAGAAATTGGACGACCGAACCACCATTCTCACCGGAGCAAGCCGAGCCGTTTCCGACGTGCGAGGAAGAAGACTACACTGTTTGAATTTCTTTCTTCTCATGTCTAATATTAATTTGATGTTTTCTAAAGCCAACATGTCCGGCTAATTTTCTATTCTAGTTATTAGTAAAGTTTGAAACCGTATTTGAATTATTCATGTTTTAATCCCGTAACGTACTCTCAACTCGAAATCTCTTGAATTACTTTTGTGTTATTGAATTCACTAATATGCCATATAATTTCTTGATTTGGTTTGGCCAACTAGATTAGGGTTTTATGTCTTACTCTAGAAATTGAGTTGTAATCCATAATTGTTGCAATTTTAATTTCACAAGTAGCAAACAATTGAAATTTTGCGTAACACAAAATCGAGATCCCTTAAGTCGAGCTTATGAATTTAATATCTTGTCTATTTCATTATTTTGGTTTTTAATGCTTCTAGCGAGCGAGATTTGAACAGCTTGTTTTGAATCCACCGCATAGATAGGTTCGAATAAAGAGCTTGTTTCAATTGAATAAACTTAAGAAATAATTGGGGTCAAAAGAGCTTGTTGTTGGCTTCAGAATAGGAGTTCATGAGATTAGAGAGATAAGCGTTGCATTGAAACTTGAATTAATCCGAAACGGTGGATAACGAAGCTAAGAACTAGATTATTCCTTAATTGATATTTTCAAATTTTTATTTCTTTTGTTTATCTTATTTAAATTTATTTTACGCAGATAATTTTAGTTAAGATCAAAAAAAAAATCCCCCCCTTCGTTTTATTTTATTTTAATTGCACAAAGTACTTAATCCTTAAATAGTATAATTGATTTACCATTCTCCGTGGGATCGACCCTTACCGATACTACTAGTTAATAGAAGTAAGCCAAGGAAAAATAAAAATAACTAATTTTGACACGTCACGACAGCGCTTTCAAAATTTTGGCACCGTTGCCGGGGAACGGTGTTAAAATAATTTTACTTATTTTGGGTTAAAAACTTTCTGCAATTTCGACACTGGATCACCCAGTATCAGTTCTGGAAATTCATTATAATTGGCAGTTGTGCACTAATCCATTTTGTTTTAGTTTTGCATGAATACAAGGTCACGTGGAGATAAGAATTTGCAATATTTTCCAGAAATCACCAAAAGAGATCGAGTTTTCAGGCGAAGAACGAAAGAAAGTAGAGAAACACTTAGTAACTTACCATTTTCTCTCGAAACATTACCCAGCGAGTCGGAGGACGAAATTGGAATCATGGCAAATAACGCTGAAGCAATTAGCCAACCCGGAGCTACCTCAACAACCGCTGTGCATCACGATCCCGGCCATTGACAACAGCAACACCTTTGAATTGAAGTCGGGATTGATTCACTTGCTACCTGCATTTCATGGTCTATCAGGAGAGGATCCGCACAAACATCTCAAGGAATTCCATGTCGTTTGTTCCAGCATGAATCCGAATGGTGTCACCGAAGAACAAATCAAGCTTAGAGCCTTCCCATTCTCATTAAAAGATTCGGCTAAAGATTGGTTATTTTATTTACCGTCGGCCACTATCACAACGTGGAACGAGATGGAGATCTTATTTCTGTAAAAGTATTTTCCGGCCTCTCGAGCAGTCAACCTAAGGAAAGAGATATGTGGTGCAAGGCAATTGACCAGCGAAACTTTGCATGAATATTGGGAACGATTCAAACAGTTGGTATCTCGATGCCCGCAACATGAAATTAGCGAGCAGCTCCTTATTCAATATTTTTACGAAGGACTTAATCCGATGGAGCGAAACACGATAGATGCGGCAAGTGGAGGAGCCCTAGTGGACAAAACTCCCACGGCCGCAAGGGCTCTCATATCCAACATGGCGGCTAATTCACAACAATTTGGATGTCTCGATGCACCGATCAGGATGGTGAAGGAGATGCATGACTCGTCCCTTGAGGAAAAATTGAATGAGCTAACTACTTTTGCTAGAAAACTTGCTGTAGGTAATAGCACGCCAGTCGTATTTGCAAAACCACGGAGCATACAACGGAGAATTGTCGGATTTTTCTTGATGAAATCGAGGCACACGCCAATGCAATTGGAACTGGAAATTCTTATGGGAGGAAGAACGATCCGTACTCAAACACATACAACCCAAGATGGAGGGAACACCCTGACTTTCGATGGAAAAACCAGCAAGAGGCACCTCCACAAAATAGGGGACAATTCTACAAGCAGCCCACCGAAAATCCGACACCATCTTTGGAGGAGATGATGAAGACCCTTGTGGCAAACACTATGCAATTCCAGCATGACACTGAATCGAGTATCAAACTTCTCGAAAATCAAATGAGTCAACTAGCCACCACTGTGAGCCGCTTGGAGAGCCAAAATAGTGGGAAATTGCCATCCCAACCTAAACCGAACCCAAGGAACGTGAGTGCTGTAACTCTAAGGAGTGGGAAGCAGCTTAAGGAGCCTAAGAAGGTGGAGGAAGCTGAAAATGAGGAGGAAAAACCCACTAAACAGATCGACACTGAGATACCCAGTGCCGAATCAGCACCCAGTGCAAAACAGCCGGACAGCAAGGTAAATTCGTCTAAAACTACTCCTTTCGATATTCACGAGTTACCTTTTCCATGTAGGGTCAAAAATGCAGCAGTCGTGAATAAAGAGAAGCAAATTCTAGATGTATTTCACAAGGTTGAGATCAACATTCCCTTACTCGATGCAATTCATCAAATTCCAAAATACGCAAAATTCCTTAAAGACTTATGCACCAACAAGCGGAGATTGAAGGGGAATGTGAAGGTGGTAATGGGATAAAATGTGTCCGCTGTATTCCAAAAAAATTGCCACCAAAACGGGAAGATCCTGGTATGTTTGCTATTCCTTGTCGAATTGGAAATATAGGTTTTGAACGAGCTATGCTAGATTTAGGAGCATCAATAAATGTTATGCCACACTCTATATACACCTCCTTATATCTAGGACCTCTTTGGGAAACAAGGATAATTATACAATTGGCGGATCGTAGCCTTGTGTATCCCGAAGGGGTAATTGAGGACGTTCTTGTCCAAGTCGATAAGCTCGTATTTCCAGCCGCTTTTATGTTCTTGATATGCAGAATGAGTCATCAAATTCAACACCTATCTTGTTAGGAAGGCCATTTCTAAATACCGCCAATACCAAAATAGATGTTCGTGAGGGATCTCTCACGATGGAATCTAATGACCAAATCGTACGGTTTAATATTTATGATGCTATGAAATTTTCTGAGGAAGATTGCTCTATTTTTGCATTAAGCGCGATTGACCCTCTTGTCGAGGAAGCTAACTCGAAGTGGTGCTTACTAAAAACTTGGAGGATGATAAAGAAAATGATTTTGCGGAGCTTCAAAGAGAATTACAGCCAATATATGAGAAATTATATGGAAAAAGTGAACCAGAGTTAGCCTTCGATGAGCATATCAAGGGAGGAAAGTTTTCAATAAACACTCCGAGAAAGTTTGGTGTGGTTCAAGAAGACGAGTCATCAGTCGTACATTTATTGAGACCCATACCAAAACCTCCTTGGTGTGTTCACTAAAAAGGGAAGTTTTTCGTCGAGCCAACGACGTAAAAAAAAGGCGCTTGTTGGGAGGCAACCCAATTTTTTTTTACTTCTTTTATATTTTAAGTCCAATTTTCTTTTTATTATTTATTTTTCTGTTGATTATATTTTAGGTAAGTGGTAATCTATTTCTTGATTCGTATTTTATTTCTACCTTTCTTTATTTTTTTTATGTTATCCCTTTAATTTTTTCCTACTCTATTGCAGATCAGGTTGTACCCCTTACGGATAAGTTCAAGTATTTGGATTCGATCATTCAGAAGGAAGGTGAGTGTGAAGATGATGTCACTCATCGTATCAAGGCGGGGTGGCTAAGGTGGAGAGCAGCGACTGGGGTCCTGTGCGACAAGAAAGTCACACTTAAGTTGAAGGGTAAATTATATAGAACGGCAATCAGACCTGCGATGTTGTATGGATCAGAATGTTGGGCGATGAAGAAGTCGCTTGAGATCAAGTTGGAAGCGGCTGAAATGAGAATGTTACGTTGGTCGTGTGGTCGCACATTGTTGGATAGAATCTCAAACGGGGTTTTCAGGAACGCGCTTGAAGTGGCGACTATTTCAGCGAAAGTTAGGAAAGGGAGATTGAGATAGTTTGGCCACGTCCGCAGGAGGCAGGCTTCTGCTCCGGTGAGGAGGGTCGAGATTTTATTGGTTGCCGGGTGGAGGAGGAGAGGCAGACCGAGGAGGACGTGAGAGCAGCAACTGAGATTAGATTTGAAGGCCTTAAACCTTTCTGAGACCATGACGGTTGATAGGTGCTCTTGGAGGCGCCAGATCAGAGTTGTGGATGCTTTTGTAGGGAGCGGTGCTATAGTTGAGAGTGTCAGGGTTGGGTTGTCTCGGTTAGCTTTGACCTAGATCATTACACTTTTTACTTTTACTGTATATTTGATCCTCTTGCATTTTGCGTCCGATGTATTTTTTACAGGGAGTTGTGCGCAGAGTCAACCTCTCTTCGGTTAGAGCAGCGTTCATCGAGAGTGCAGTTGCCAAGGTCCCCTTAGGTAAGTCTCATGTGAATGCAACCATGGGCTCAGGTATGGTCGTGAGCTTTTTCGTACCATATGTTTCTTTATATACACCACTCTTTACTGTGTTGTGCACTAAGCTGGGGGTCTTCACGGAAACAGCCTCCTTACCGTAAAAAATAGGGGCATGGTCTGCGTACATCTTACCCTCCCCAGACCCTGCTCTGAGCGGGATATACTGGGTATGTTTGGTTTGGTTTGGTTTCTATTACTTCCTTATTTTTATTTTTATTCCCTTTCTTCTCTCTTTTTCTTTTTCTCTCTCTCCGTTTCTCTCTTTCTCGGTATCTTCTTTTTAATCTGCAACCCCTAACTTCTCCATCTCTCTTTTCAGTCGACATCAGCCCCAAGCGCCGCCCGTTCGAGATCGCCATCAAGATGTCGAAGCTAATGCGATGGAGGTGCACAAGAAACATGGGATAGAGGACCGAACCGAGCAGCTGGAAGCCCTTCTACCTCATTAGCCCGGTGATTCCTACTCTAGACTTTTTACTATCCTTTATTTTTCTTCTTCTTTTCTTTCTTTTATTTGGAGTTGTGTACTTAATTTTAAGTTTGGTGAAGTTGGATTTGGAATGATTAATTGAATTGGAAATTGTGATGAATTTAGATTTGCGTCCTTAGCTAAATTTGTGTGATTGAATCAAGTTCGTGTATTGGGGATTTAAGTATGGCCTGACATAGGAAATAGATATAATTGACTAGTTTGATTTTAATTAGGGTAGTTCACTAGTCTTGATTTTGGATTTGGATAAAAGTGTGAGGGAATCATGGCACAAGCCCTTTTTATTTGTGAGTTTTGAGCAGTAGAGCAAAATATATATACACATATATAAAATAATTATACATATAGATGCTCACTATTTCTTCTTGTGGGGTCGAACGTGTTGTGTTCATGCTAGAACTTAATCAATTATACATGTCGAGACTATATTAGTGTTCTCATGCATTAAAGTGATAAAGGCAATTAGGAATAACCCACTTGGCTTATATTTTTCCACCTCGACATAATCACCATTAGAAGCCCATTTGAACCTAAGCCTTATTCTTTGATCCAACATATTTTATTAGCCATTATCTAATTTTTGGTGAAAATTCATCCGTTTGAACTCTTGGTCAAGATTTGGTTGTGAATTAGGTGTATAACAAGTCGAGGAAAGGACGAGGAATTACCAAGAAGTGGGTGGAGAAGTGAAAAGAAAAAGGGTGCTGAAATTAAGATGAAAAAAATAAAGGCCGAAAAAAATATTAATAGGGGGGCGGCCGTAAAAATACCCCCCTCGAATGTTGTTAAGCCACTGACCTCAACTAATCTTTTGTGGCTATGCGATTACATGTGCCTAAAAGGGTGCTCAAGGAAAGGATGGTGATTCATATTTGTAGGATTTGTTATGCACTTAATTTCATGATTAGTCTCGGCCAATGAATCCTTTATTTATCCTTTTTATCCTACCCATACCTAAAGCCCCGTTACAACCATAAAAGCCCTTTTGATTATATGCATGAGTCCATCTAAGTAGTGGATATTTGATTTTTGTGTGAGTATATGGTAATGACACACCATGTTTTGACGTGAGTGATTGCTTAATAATCCCTATATCTACTTGAGCGAGAGTGACCCCTTGTGAGGCCATTGAATTTTATCTCACTCGATGCCAACGAAGATATTGAGACTGGTTGAGGTACTTCAATTTTCTTCATACTTGTTCATGATTATTTATTCTCCATTGAATATGGCTATCATCTTGGATTTTTCAATACATGCTTCTTGAATTTCTTTCACTCGAATTATGCTTGAGGACAAGTATTGGTTTAAGTTTGGGGAGATTTGATAGAACGAAAATAGTGTGCTAAAATCATTGTTAATTATAAGGTTTTAATGAATTTTATATTGACACACTTGGTTATTTTCTACCTATTTATATTTCGGATGCAATTTACTTCACTTGGAAAATTGTTGTTTAATTTAGGTGTTTGATGGATTTTTTAAGCTTAAGGAATAATTTGGGCCATCAAACGGACCAAGCCAAGGTGATTTGAGCTTTAATGAAGAAACTGCCGCGCGACACTGGGTGGCCCAGTCCCAGTTCGGTGACCCAGTGTCGGCCATGTTCCGAAAATAATCTTACTTGGGGCCCAAGAAACGACTCCAAACCGTCTCAATCAGTCCCACAAGGCATGAAATCGACCCCTAGGCTGAGAAAAGAAATTTGAATAGATTTTGAAAGAAAGACTCCAAGGGAATTAAAACTCAAGAAGGATAAGAATGAAGGAGATCCAATTAAAGAAGGAAACTAAGAGATAAGAGGGTATTATAAAAGGATGGGGCTGAGATTATTATTGATCATCTTTATCACCATATATTGCGGCTAGAGCAGAGAAGAGAAATCGGACGACCGAACCACCATTCTCACCGGAGCAAGCCGAGCCGTTTCCGACGTGCGAGGAAGAAGACTACACCGTTTGAATTTCTTTCTTCTCATGTCTAATATTAATTTGATGTTTTCTAAAGCTAACATATCCGTCTAATTTTCTATTCTACTTTTTAGTAAAGTTTGAAACCGTATTTGAATTATTCATGTTTTAATCCCGTAGCGTACTCTCAACTCGAAATCTCTTGAATTACTTTTATGTTATTGAATTCACTACTATGCCATATAATTTCTTGATTTTGTTTGGCCAACTGGATTAGGGGTTTTATGTCTTATGCTAGAAATTGAGTTGTAATCCGTAATTGTTGCAATTTTAATTTCACAAGTAGCAAACAATTGAAATTTCTCAATTGAGTAACACAAAATTGAGATCCCTTAAGTCGAGCTTATGAACTTAATATCTTGTCTATTTCATTATTTTGGTTTTTAATGCATCTAGCGAGCGAGATTTGAACAACTTGTTTTGAATCCACCGCATAGATAGGTTCGATTAAAAAGCTTGTTTTAATTGAATAAACTTAAGAAATCATTGGGGTCAACAAAGCTTGTTGTTGGCTTCGGAATAGGAGTTCATGAGATTAGAGAAGAGATAAGTGCTGCATTGAAACTTGAATTAATCTGAAACGGTGGATAACGAATCTAAGAACTAGATTATTCCTTAATTGATATTTTCAAATTTTTATTTCTTTTGTTTATCTTATTTTAATTTATTTTACGCAAATTATTTTAGTTAAGATCAGCAACAAAATCCCCCCATCGTTTTATTTTATTTTAATTGCACAAAGTACTTAATCCTTAAATAGTATAATTGATTTACCGTTCTCCGTGGGATCGACCCTTACTTGCCGATACTACTAGTTAGTAGAAGTAAGCCAAGGAAAAATAAAAATAACTAATTTTGACGCGTCACGACAGCGCGGTCAGAGCTGTACGAGGATGATGGGCAAGCGTGATTCTGTTCAGTGGTTGTCCGTTGGTGTTTTGTTTCTGGAATTTATTTATTATGTCATTTGCTTAAGTACTCGAGTACTTCTTTCTTAAATTTAATAATATTGTGTACCCGTTTTGGAGTGGATTTGATGTCGAATTGTATTGTCAAATTCCGGTCTTTTGTTTTGAATGTCGTAGATTGAGAAATTGTCTGTTTGTTAATGATGTATGTCTTTGTCGAATGTCGTGGTGGTATGTTAGCCTGGTGGATTCTAAAGTGTGGGATCCACGACGCTGTAATATGCCCTGATCGTCTTGGGGGTGTTACAGATTAGGTCCTCCCAACTCATCAAAGGGCGAGGTAATGCCCAATTCTTGATGCCTAAACGGCAGTCTTCTAAGTTACCGATGCTCTGTATGCATCTATAGCCCTTCGAACCTTACTTAGCTTCAACAATGTACGTAGCAATGGTTTCTAGATTGAAACCCACTGTAAGAATGGAATAGAGTTTATTTTATTAATTCTAATGAATGTGGGCGTAAATGTATTTTAGAATAACTCATGAGTCAATCTAGTGGACTGTGCCTCACTACTATTAGGTTTTTAAAATCCTATGTTGTCACCAACAATGTACTATGGGACATAGACTCATATAGGCTTTGGCACGATAGACTAGTGTTGTTACCCAAAATATAATCCGGAGATAATATTGCTGGAATGATCGAGTAACAAACAAATGCGAGAACACTTCCGTGAGAAAATAGATAACACAAGATTTGCCGGGGTTGTTAATCCCGGGCTTGAATGCTCTCGCGAGATGTTATTAATAAATATACTGTCGAGTACAAATATTAATGTTAGAATCTAATACAAGGAGTGTAAAGATTTCTAGTTATCTAGGCTTTAGAGCGCGTAGATTTCCGGAAGAACCAGATAGATAGATCTGTGAGTTCTTGCTTGGGATATATGATGAATGTGTATGAATATTACTAGGAATGTGTTAGTGTTTACCAAAAGAGCTTTTGTTTCTCTCTTTGATATGTATTTTGCACTTAATCCGTAGTAAAAATCGCGTCCCTTTGCTGCTACGGTGAGTTCTCTATTTATAGGGGACAAGGTAGTTGGGATCCCTCAGGCGATCGTCGGCGACCGCCGTTTTTTATATTATAATAAGGTGGCCGATCGTCCCGTCACATGGGGCTGCTCCCTTAAAGTTCCCGTCACATGGATTTGTTCCCTTAAAGTCGTGGGTCTGCTGAGTCAACGTGGTGAGCCAATGAGAGGCCAACACGCGTCCTGGGCAGCCGTCAGGGGAGGACCCACTTTGTACCTTTCGGCGGCTTTGTCGGTAGGTGCGGTAGGTGTGGTAGGTGACAGGCTGAGGTCAAAGGTCCTATCTGTCGATATCTTTGAAGATCCGCATATGGGCCACCGTCCAAGATTCGGTCTTCGATGACTTTGACGGATGCCGGATCCACACGTGGTATGAGATGATCGCCTCTGGTCCGCTCATTAAAGACGATCGTCAGATATCAAAAGACGATCGCTGGGTACCAAAGGACGATCGCCATACTGTGCCGAACTCTAGGCGTTTTGTCCAGAGCATGTTTTTCACGGTTGGCTTCTCTGGTCGTGATGCCGATCGCCTATCAAGGCGTATTAATCGCCGCACAACAATTGCCCCCCAGCTCGCCTCGATGTTGAAAACACGGGGTGAGGTGGCACTGTGGCCGATCGTCAATGTTTAAATGATCAGCCGATCTGAAATCAAATATGGACGACCCTCTTTTACGTCGGGAGCAGCGGGAAAAGAAGGCGGGCTTTTTAAAGTGGCAGGGACACGCGTCGCGCCGCTGTTGGGGAAGCCCGACGGTTTGTCAGACTTATCGGCTGGCGTGCCCTCGAAAAGACGCGTACGCGGGATCCGAGGACATTTTTTAATGCGTTCCCACGTGATGGTTGCGATCCAGCCCTTGAGGTTTCTCCTATTTGCATATAGGCCCTCGACTCCATCTATAAAAAGGGCACGGCTTCTTCTCTTTCATTTTTTACGCGTCCTTGGTATCCATAGCCGAAATTCTGCAGAAATTTCTGGAGCTTTTTGTGCCGATCTCCTTCTTTTTTCTAGGTAAGAACAAATTAACCTTTTCCCTCTCTTTACTTTCTAATATGTCGGGAGGATCAAAAGCATTAGAGACCGGAAGTTCTTCCGCCGCCGCCGCGACGCCTGAACGGGAGGAGGTTCCCGTTGGAGTGGATATGGAGACGGCCGCCGAAGCTATTCGAGCGGGGATTGCACCCGCGGAACTTGAAGAGCTTTTCAACGAAGCCGAAGTGGCGAGGACGGCGGCGACGGCGGAGCAGGGGGGCTCGCCGGCGGAGGAGGATGATTTGGTGCGGGAGGCCTGGGAACGAGAGAGTAGATTCGGCCCCGCCTACATGGCTTTTGCTCAGATGATGGAAGCGATCGCTGACCTGTCCGAATTCGATTTCAAGCCTACACCGCCGCTCACCCTTACGAACATGTGAATCGGACGGTCTTTCGCCGCCGTCCCGTCTCCGTGGACTCTGAAAGATCCGAGTACGGCGACCAAGAAAGACTCGAGCCGTTGGAGGGCCAAATATCACATCCCTTCGACGTTTCCCTTCACGTGCCCTCGAGAATGAGCGCGCCGACCAACCGCCCGAGGATATGGTTGCCGTCAACGAGATGATTATGGAGGCGGGTCTGCGATTCCGTTGCCATTCGACGTCTCCTACTTGCCGATCGCACGGAATTTGGCGCCTTCAATTGACGCCGAATGCTTGCCGCAGATCATCCGCATGTTGACCTGCTTGCGGGCCATCGGTTGTTCCGCCTCCTCTCTGCTACTGGAGATGAATTATTTGTTTAAATTGGCCGTGCGTAAGGGGTCAATCGGCGGCCATCATATCCAAGGCCGACTCGGAGAGTGGTCCTTGGTGTGCCGAGTAAGACCAGGGCGACCTGGCTAAATGGTTTTGGGTCGGCGGGGCATGGCGATCGGCATCGAGCGACAGGCCGAATGAGGAGTTGGAAATCCCCACCACTTTCCGGGAGAGGAATCCGAGTAAGGATTTTAACTCTCCCCTTGATTGAGCTTGTCTTGGACTGATCTAATTTCGTTTTCTTTTTGCAGGACCTCTTGTTCCAGCGATCGTCGACCTTCCATTCGATTTCTTGATCGTTTGGGAGCGGATCCGCGCTTTGCCGGACTCCTTTATCGACGTTCGTTCTCTTGGTACCGAAGCTCATCGGTTGGGGGCTCGATTGTTTTGCTACCCCCGTCACTTGAAAGTTCCAGGTATGAGCTTAAGTGGTGCTTCTTTTTTTTTTTTGATCGTCTCCATGAGGCCGTTTTGTTTTGTCTAACTTGTTTGTATCTCTCTTCCGACAGAGGTTTATTTCCCCCGAATTACCGAACCGACTGCAGAGATCGCCATGTCGAACCCGGGACTCATCGGTCGCCTTCACTTGGGCAAGCGGACTGGTCGCGTTCCTGCGACGACGTCTCACCCTGCCCCGGTGACGAGACCGCTGAGGCGCCAGTCGCCCAGCCGGTGGTCGAGGGAGAGGAACAGCTCAAGCGCCGCAAGAGGCGGAGGTCGGAGGAGTCCCCGTCGATCTCTGAGGCGGACGTATCGATTCTTGAGCCTCCGGTCGCTGCGGCTCCTATCTCTGCCATCCCGATGATGGAGCGATCTGGCCCCAAGCCCACGGTCCCCGGCCCCCGGTCATCTGTCAGCTCGGCGAAGAAGGTGGCGATCGCCGGAAACATCCCGGGCAAGCCTTTTTCGGACGCGATCCCGAAATGGTCAATAGGTAAGAGTGGGTCAAAAATTTTCTCGAGTTTAGGCATTACGAGCATGGTATGGGCTAACTCCTTGATTTCCTTGGTTTTGCGCCGCAGGTTCGTCTCGCCGACCGGACGTCGCCCCATGGTGCCGACTTCTGTCGAGCAAGGCTCCGCAAACTTCTCTCGAAGTCCCCGCTACGTTCGCCAAAGCTATCACTTCTCTCGCCCAAGGCTTGACGACCGACCTTGATGCGATCGCTCGTCGGCGATCCGAGACGCCATGCAGCGCGACTTGCCCTCGGCTCTTGAGACGGCGACGATGGCCGTCGATCTGCTCGGGATTTTGAGGGCGACCCTCCACCGCTCATCTCCATCGCGAACTTGAGACCGCCGAATGTAAATATTGAGGATGCCAACCGGATCCGGTCTATGGAGAAGGAGTATGAGGAGACGGCCAAACGGGCTAAGCGGGACGTGGATCGATTGAAGCAGGAGCCGAGCCGCTCCAAGGAGGCCGCCGATCGATCTGTAATAAGGAGAAGGAAACTCGCGAAGCTTGAGGCTTCGCAGGAGGAGGCGACGGCCAAGGCTGCGGTGGATCGGCTCAGCGGTGAGTTGGAGGCGGCGAAGAGAGAGCTGGAGAAGGCCAGGGGCGAGAATGTTGCCAAGGCGGCCGAGCTGGCGGAGGTCGAGAAGACGGCCGTAGATTTGAAGGGGCAGCTGAAGGCGATCCAGGTCGATCCCTACCTCAACGTCGCGCTCGTCGGCGAATTCGCTTATCAGTTGGCCTTTGCTGATGCTGTTCGAGCCGCTAAGAAGGCGGGGATCGAGATCGGTCCCTTGATGGAGAACTTCAAATCCTATGCCCTCGAACATCCTCTGCATCCAGAATTCTCCTTGCCGATCCTTGACTTTGCCGACTTCGGGATCGATTTGAGTTGGTACACTGGTAAACTCATTCATCCCGAGGCCGACGAGGGAGCCCAAGCCGATCCGCAACCCGAGGGCGACGACCAGCAGGCGGGACCTTGAGAGGCATTTTTGTTTTTCCTCCGTAACCTGTATTTTTGTTGTAATGCCTTCGGGCCTCGAAATGTATGAAGTTTGTGTTATGAATAAAATACTCCTTTTTTCATACTGCGTAATGTGTTACATGCGATCGCCTTTGATTGTTTGCGTGCAATTTTTTACGAGTACGTGTATATTTGCCTTCAGCTTTTTGTTCGTCCGGCCGATCGTCTGAGTGTTGAAAGTGTTGACATGTTTTGAATCGGAATTCTTACTTGTAATTTTTGTCGGACGACTCCGATCGCCCTGCATGTTTCCTCTTCGTTCGATCGTGTTTGAGATTAGCTCGACCTATCCCTGCCCCCTTGTTTTTGTTCACTTATTGTAACTAAGGAAACAAAGACTAGTCTGTCTGGCGAGCTATCTTCATTTTGCCGATTCTGAAGAGTTATGTGTGGTTGGGGTGTTCGATGGACCGATCTCCCCAATCGTGTCTTCGTGTGCGGGGGATATTGTGTATCCCGCGACTCACTTTTTGTGAGGGTCCTCCGTTCGGCTACGCATGCCTTGTGTTAAAACGAAAGGCGGGCGATCTCGGTCTGGAGGAGTCCTTGCGCGGAGTGTTGTCGGCTTATTCGACACCACGTCCGCGGCTCGTCAGCTCTGCTTCCACCTCGGCCCGCCATGAAGATGGCGATCCTCGACGGTGTACGTTGAGACGGGGGTAACGGCACGTCGCATTGTTCGGGTTCACCATGTTAGATGATGTACCTTGAGGACGTGCGATCGTGCCTACTGATTATTTTGGAGGGTCCTTCGGCTACGCCGGCCTCGTATTTAAACGAAGGGCGGGCGATCTCAGCCCAAAGGAACCTTGCATGGGCGAAGCTGTCGGTTCCATCGACCTCCAGGACCATGGCTGCATTAATTTTTCCTAGGATCGTCGTGATCAGCGATCGTATGCGATATGCCTGGTGGGGCGATCGCCATAATAGATGGGATAGGAAAAAATCTCATTATATTCCTTGTACATCATTGAAATCGAATACGAATTTATCACTGATAGTATTTTTTCAGATGCACGGCGTTCCAGGGATATTGGTCCGGAGTACCGTCAGGATGTTCCAGTTCGTAGGCTCCTTTAGTTAGCCATCTCGATACTCTGAAAGGTCCCTCCCAGTTCGGACCAAAAACGCCTGTGTGGGTTTGGATCTTCTTAAGGACGAGATCGCCTACTTGAAACCTTCTTTCTTTGACCTTTGAGTTGAAGAACTTCTCGGCTCTCCTTTTGTGGATTGTGTTCTTCATTTCTGAGGACAGCCGTCGTTCTTCGAGTATGTCTAGGTCGATTCGTCGGGCCACATCGTTGTCGGTCGTCATCTCCTGCTCGGTACGATGGCTGAGGACGGCGATCTCTGAAGGAATCACCGCTTCTGTTCCGAAGGCAAGGGCGAACGGGGTTTCGCCGGTTGAATTGCGGGTCGTCGTTCGGTAGGACCACAAAACGTCCGGGAGCTCGTTCGCCCATCGTCCTTGCCTGGATTCGAGTCGCGCTTTAATCGTGTGTTTGAGGATCTTATTTACTGCCTCTACCTGCCCGTTCGTCTGAGGGTGATAGGGCGCTGAGAATAGTCTTTTGATTCCCCACTTCTCACAGAATTGCATGACTTCTAAACCGTCGAACTGTTTTCCGTTGTCGGAGATGATGGCCTGGGGCAGACCGAATCGGCATATGATGTTTTTCCAGATAAACTTGATCACCTGCTCCTGGCCGATCTTGTTCAGTGGCTCGGCCTCTGCCCACTTGGTGAAATAATCGACCCCTACGATGGCGAACTTACAGCCCCCTGGAGCCGTTGGCAAGGGACCTATAAGGTCGATGCCCCATTGCGCAAATGGCCAAGGGCTATACATGGAGGTGAGCTGTTCGGGTGATAGTTTAATGTTGGGGCCCATTATCTGACACCTATGACACGATCTGGCATAGGCGATCGCATCTTTCCGAAGTGATGGCCAGAAAAACCCTTGTCTGGTTGTCTTATGGATGAGGGCTCGCCCGCCCGCGTGGTTTCCACAAATCCCATCATGGATCTCAGCTAAAACGAGCCGACCTTCCTCCTGTAATACACTTGAGGAGGGAAGGCTGAAGGCTCGCTTGTAAAGCCTATCGTCGATAGGGTATACCGGTTGCACGGCCGGAGTTGGCGAGCTTTAACACGGTCGTCGGGGACCGCCCGCCCTTCAAGTATTTGATGAACGGGTCATCCAATTCTCTTCGGCGACGGCGACCGTGGCAACCAAATTCTGTCGATCGCCGGCCTTGCCGACTTTGTGATTTGGATATTGAGAAGTCGGCTGCCCATCCGATGATGCTAGCTTGGAAAGAGCATCGGCACGGGAGTTGTGCTCTCTGGGGACTTGTTCGATTAGTACTTCTTCAAATTTTGTGCACATTTCGCGACCGCTCTTGGTATTTGACCATCTGTTCGCGCGTGCCTCATATTCTCCCTTGACTTGGTTTACGACCAAAAGGGAGTCCATGAAGATATGGAGGCGACGAACATCCAGGGCGAGGGCTAGATCAAGCCCGCCTACCGAGCTTCGTATTCGGCTTCATTGTTGGTCGCACGAAAACTAAAACGCACGGCATTTGTGAAACTCGACCGTCGGGGCTAATGAGGACAATCTCGCCTTTGCTCTCGCATTGGTCGCCGAGCCATCCACGTATAATTTCCAAGCGGTCTGCCGACTGAGTCGGACCGTGAGGGAACGTTAATTCCACCACGAAGTCCGCGAGCTTGGCCTTTGATCGCCGTGCGAGGAGCGTAAGTGATACCGTATTGGGCGATCTCCAGCGACCACTTGAGGAGTCGCCGTTGGTGTCCTGGTCGGTGCGGGACTTGTCTTAGAGGTAGAGTTGTTAGGACTTCCACTTGGTGATCGAAGAAGTAAGCCCTCGGCTTACGTACACTCATGACAAGGGCGTAGGCGATCTTCTCCAATGGTGTATAACGTGTCTCGGCCGTGGAGCGCCTGGCTAACATAGTAGATCGGCAAGTGGGCTCGCCTCCGCTCGCACTGCAACGGCACTGGCCGCGACCTCCGAGGCCGCTAAGTAAAGGAATAATTTTTCACCGGGATCGGCTTTGCTGATCTCGGGGTTAGATAGATATTCCTTTATTTTGGCGAATGCTATCTCGGCTTTCTTTCGTCCATGCGAACTTCTTGTTCTTGATGGTCGCGAAGAAAGGCTTGCTTTTATCGCCGAGCCGTGATATGAAACGGTTGAGGGCGGCTAGACAACCCGTGAGGCGTTGCACTGTTTGATGTTTCGCGGTTCCTGCATGTCAAGGATCGCTGTATCTTGGTGGGGTTCGCCTCGATCCCCTTTGGCTCACTATGTGCCCCAGGAACTTCCCGGAGCCCACCCCGAAGTTGCATTTCTTGGGGTTCAGCTTCATGTTAAACTTCTCAAGGATGGCGAACGTCTCGGCGAGATCGTTGAGGTGATCTTCCTTCTTGAGCCTTTTGACTACGATATCGTCAATGTAGACCTCCATGGTCTTGCCGATCTGATCGGCGAACATCCTGTTGACTAATCGCTGGTAGGTCGCCCCTGCGTTTTTCAAGCCGAACGGCATTCTGACCCAAAAGTATATGTCTTTTTCTGTGTGGAAAGATGTGTGTTTTATGTCTTCCTCTGCCATTGGGATTTGATGATATCCGGCGAAGGCATCCATAAACGACATCATTTCGCAACCTGCCGTGCTATCGACCAGGTGATCGATATGAGGCATTGGGAAATGATCTTCTGGACATGCCGCGTTGAGGTCGGTGAAGTCTATGCATAATCTCCAGGAGCCAGTTGGCTTTTTGACGAGCACCGCGTTGGCGACCCACTGTGGTTCGTCTGTTGCTACTCCGATCAATTTGTTGTTGAGTAACTTCTGGACTTCTATGTCGAGCGCCGCGTATTTCTCGGGACCGAACTTCCTACGCTTCTGGTGAACAGGCTTCATCGCCCGGTCGATCTTCAGATAATGGCAGGCGTGTTCGGGACTTATGCCAACCATATCTTGATGCGACCAGGCAAATACACCGATGTTCTTACGTAGCAAGTTGATCAGATCTCCCTTTAATTCGCGGTCGATGCTTGCGCCGATCTGTACTTCCCGTTTTGGATGATCCGGATCCATCGTAATGCTTTCCAACTCTTCGACAGGAACGGTCGCCTCTCGTTTGGTACGATCTCCGGACTCGGTCCTTGGATCGATGTCGAGACTTGGCTCGAAATCGATCCTTGGCTCGATGTCGTCCGTCGATCGATGAGAGATGGCGTCCCCTGAGTCGGGTTGGTACGAAGTGTTAGGCTCGTCGATCTCCATGGGTTGATCGTCGGTCGCTTCAATGTTACATATAGCATGGGAAGTAGCGAAATAAGTAACAACACAGGAGTAACTCAAACATCTCTTTGCCATTAGCTGATCTCCCTTTACAGTACCGACCGTCCCATCTAGTGGGGAATTTGATACAAGAAAGAAAGATGAGGCGACCGCCTCAAAGGTTTCTAAAAAGGGGCGACCTAGGAACCCATTATAGATGCTGGGCCTATCTATGATTACAAAGCTTAGGTTCCTAGTAATCCTAACCTTGGGATCATAAAAGCATACTAGCTCAACGAAGAGCTTGATCCTCCCGTAGGCTTGGACTGTGTTGTCGCCGAACCCTTGGAGCACGGTATCGAAAGGCTTGATGAATTTGATTAAGTTGCCGAGTTGGTCTAGGGCGGATTTGAATATGATGTTGCAAAAACTTCCATTGTCGACCAACACGCGATCGACCGTCTTCCCAAGGATGCAAGCGGAGATCACTAGTGCATCCTCTTTGGGACATTGCACTCCTTCCCTGTCCTTGTTGGAAAAGGTGATGAGCGCGTCTCTAGAGATGGTCGGCTCCGGAGGAACTACAACATGGACCCCGGCGAATGCCCTCAGCTCGGCCTTTCGCTTCCTGTTCGACATGGTGGAAACCGGGGAAAGACCTCCGAGGTTTCCACCTCCGGCTTGAAGCATGTTTATCCGACCGCCAGGGTTGACCGGTGGGACCGATTCATCAGAGTATTCCGGCTCATGCTCGATCCTGGCGACCGGATTGGGAGGAGTTCTCTCGCGTTGTCGGCGTTCGCGCCCTCCGGTCCTTTCCGTCCTTGGCTCCGTCTTGGTGATTAGATTGTCGGTTTCTTCAAACAGTCGCGAGTTTGCCCGAGGAGGTCGCGGCATTGGCTAGTGTTGTGGCCGGGACTCTTATGATAGGCACAGAATTTTCTACGGTCTAGGTGACCGTGGTCTCTTATTGGCTTTGGCTTGGAAAGCCACTCGCGACCCTTGATCGCGTTGAAGATGTGTGCCGGAGATAAGTTGAGGTTGTGAAGAAGGTGGACCTCCACATCCTCGAAGGCTTTGAACTCGCCAGGCGGCTTGGCGACCGCCTTTCTGGGCTTGGCGACCGCCTTCTTCTGGACATGGGAAGGTGTTTTTCCTTCTTCGGGCTGTCCCTCGTCCAAGCGGAGTGAGAGCATCTTCTGCCTGGCCAGAAAATCGGCGGCTCTGACGCGGAACGCTGTATAGGTCGGTGGAAAATCCTTTGTGAGGTGTCTGAACATGGGCGATCGTCCATGGAATCCGTTCAGGACTGCGTGGTGAGCGATCTCGTCGCTGACGGGCTCACCGGTGAGGACTATCTCGTCCACCCGGTCGATATAATCCTCATCCGATTCGTCCTTCCCCTGCCTGATTTTCATCATGCGGTGGGGACCTTCCGGGCGAGCGACTTTGGCGGCGAAGTACGACGTGAAGTCGTTCGCCAGCTTCTCAAAGCAATTGATTGAGCGAGATGGTAGCGAGATGTACCACCCAGGCGAGATCGCCGAGTTAACGGGAACATACGACATTTCGTCGCGTCTGAAGCTCCGCATCCAGTCATGTAGATCCGGAACTTACTTAAGTGGGTTCCCGGATCCGTTCTCCCCTCATATAGAGGTGTTTGTGGGGGATTGATCGTTGGTTGGACTGGGGCGAGCTCGATCTGAGTCGCGAGTGGCTCGCTTGACCCAACGATTGGTCTCTGGCGCTGCCCCATTTTCCAGAGCGCCTTCATCTCGCCGAGCTGGCGTTGCATGGCGGCCATCGCCGTCGCCCGTTGCTCGCCGAGTGGCTCTCAGAGCGTGAACCAAGGCGATCGTGTACCGATCCCCTAGCCCCGGGGTGAATGACGAGCTCCTCGCCAGTGGGTTCCTTCCTTGGGCGAGCAGGGGCTCACTGACCGACTGTCTCTTGGGGGTCGGATATGCCGAACTCTGGTAAAGGATTCAGATATCGATGTCTCTACTGGGCCCGAGTGCCTGTCGCCATGAGGGATCGCTTCTAGGCGGTGAAGACGGAATCGTCCCGCCTTACGAGAGCCTTCCCCTGCGGCTCGGGACTTTCTGTTGATTTCTCAACATAGATCCCCTTGAGCTTCCGTTTGCTTGCCCGGCGGTTAGCTGACGGGGTGATGGTGGGCGTATCGCGGGCCCTTTGCCGTTCCCTGAGGATGGCTATAGCCTCCTCAATCTGTTCCGATGTCTGGAACTGATCGAGTGAGAGGCTAGAACCGTCCCTCGGGGGCGGGAGTGAGAGCCTAGCGTCGCCACGCTCGCCTTCCGCCGTGGGCTGGGATTCGGTCCTCGCCGGAATAAGATTTCCGGCAGATCTCAGGGTGGCCCTTTTGGAGGTTGTTGCTGATGTCATTTTCTGAAGGTTTTTCTATTGAAGAACAGTGGGTGTTTCGTCAAGTATATGTCCGGAGAACAGTGAGTGTTCTTCGAGACGGTAGGAATAAAATGAAGGTTTAGTCCCCTTCTTCTAGCGCCAATTGTTGTTACCCAAAATATAATCCGGAGATAATATTGCTGGAATGATCGAGTAACAAACAAATGCGAGAACACTTCCGTGAGAAATTAGATAACACAAGATTTGTCGGGGTTGTTAATCCCGGGCTTGAATGCTCTCGCGAGATGTTATTAATAAATATACTGTCGAGTACAAATATTAATGTTAGAATCTAATACAAGGAGTGTAAAGATTTCTAGTTATCTAGGCTTTAGAGCGCGTAGATTTCCGGAAGAACCAGATAGATAGATCTGTGAGTTCTTGCTTGGGATATATGATGAATGTGTATGAATATTACTAGGAATGTGTTAGTGTTTACCAAAAGAGCTTTTGTTTCTCTCTTTGATATGTATTTTGCACTTAATCCGTAGTAAAAATCGCGTCCCTTTGCTGCTACGGTGAGTTCTCTATTTATAGGGGACAAGGTAGTTGGGATCCCTCAGGCGATCGTCGGCGACCGCCGTTTTTTATATTATAATAAGGTGGCCGATCGTCCCGTCACATGGGGCTGCTCCCTTAAAGTTCCCGTCACATGGGGCTGTTCCCTTAAAGTCAGGGGCTGCTGCTGGAGTCAACTGTGTGAGCCAATGAGAGGCCAACACGCGTCCTGGGCAGCCGTCAAGGGAGGACCCACTTTGTACCTTTCGGCGGCTTTGTCGGTAGGTGCGGTAGGTGTGGTAGGTGACAGGCTGAGGTCAAAGGTCCTATCTGTCGATATCTTTGAAGATCCGCATGTGGGCCACCGTCTAAGATTCGGTCTTCGATGACTTTGACGGATGCCGGATCCACACGTGGTATGAGATGATCGCCTCTGGTCCGCTCATTAAAGACGATCGTCAGATATCAAAAGACGATCGCTGGGTACCAAAGGACGATCGCCATACTGTGCCGAACTTTAGGCGTTTTGTCCAGAGCATGTTTTTCACGGTTGGCTTCTCTGGTCGTGATGCCGATCGCCTATCAAGGCGTATTAATCGCCGCACAACAACTAGGTCATCCTGGTCGAAGTATAATGATCCATATACTAAATAACTTGTACGAACATCATTTCTTTTCGAGCGAAAAGGTGGCAACAACTCGACAGAAAGAACAATGTTGATGTTAATCGTGTTATGTCATCCAAAGAACCGGATGCATATCAAATGCCCACCACTTAGTGTTGCAAAGCCTACTCTTTAGCCAAAGTAGGAGTGAGACCTTCCTACGCTAAAGAAACAAAAGCAAACATTCCATTCTTACGCTGAATATAGGGAGATATTTGTGGATCCATCCACCTAATATGCAGATCATTTATGTATTTATGGTTTTGATGGATTGTCCGACATGTTGGTCACATGTCACTCTCCTGTCCACTCAAACTGCTGCAGAACTTCTAAGATAACTTATAAGGGCTCACCTCCCTCATGACATCTAAAGGACTCGACGATGTTGGAGAGTTCACATCAAAAAGTATTTGATGTTTATTGCATGATAGAGATCAATGAATAGTATCTCGTCCCATGTGCATATGCAAACTGTCTCACATAAACCACCGTCGAAAGAATATGTATGGTGATTATGTCATTGGTTATGCACACCAATTTGCATATTTTGCCTGGAATTATGCAATATTGCATGCAACTTTAATTAAATCGTTCATTCTTAGACTCTCTGCTAACCAATCAGTTTATGCGTACCAGTTGGTAACTAGATAACCTGATTTTTGTATTTTGGACCCAGACGGACTTCAGTGCCAAGTGCGCATATTTGGTTACGCATTATATGTGCCTTCTGCGCCCCACAGCGCATTGGTCTTTAGAAACGATTAGGTATTCATGTTGGATAAGAATCTCCAGACGTTTATCCGCTATTTAGAACCTTCACATTGATCTCTTTACCGCACGATTTGCGGATTTTCACTTTAATGAGACAACCTTACCGTCATTAGGGGGAGGAGAGAAAATGTAATTTCTCGGGGAACGACAGGAATTGTCATGGTGTCTCTCCACTCTCTCATTATGATCCCCGAACTTCACAATATTACCGTGAAGCACAAAGAATACTCGATCTTCAGGATGTAGCAGATTCGATGCCTGGTGCATTTACTGATATTGTTCAAGTGACCAGATCTCATATTACAGCTGCAAATATGTCTGTAAGGTTAAAAGTCCCCTCAAAGGGGCACACCACCAATGAACCGGGTGATGCAACCGCACTTGGTGTAGGTGTGGTTGAGGTCGTGGCTCCCTGCGAAGAAAGGGGTGGAAGCCTCATGGTTAGACTAAATACTCACCCAAGAAAGAGGTAGAGTATGGCACAAATTCACATGTTAACCATCAATTAACTCGTTTCATGAGATCATGCTTGATTTTATTATGTCCATAAGTCATGACGAGGGCGACGCCCCTAAGATATGATTCCGAAAATCAAGAATCTCGATAAAATTATTAGGGGTGTGCAAAAAAACCGATTGAACCGAAAAACCGCACCGCACCGTAAAAACCATTCCAAAAAACCCGATAAACTGCTTAAACCGACATATTGTAATACCCGATCATGGATTCATTTATTATCATTCAGTAATTGTCACTCAGTAATTTTCACTCAATAATAATCGTTCATCATTCTTGTTCATTCATTTGCATTCATCGTTGGCGTACTTTGAGTCGTGTATCAGTTATCGATCGTCATTTAACTCCATTTGAGGATCGAGACGAGAATATTACCATAATCATTGTGATTCGTAGCCTTGTGTTGTCAGTATCGTCTATTGCATGTTATTGGACTTAATTATATTCATACAAGTATTGTATGTCAGATCATTCATCATTTGTAACGAGAAGACGGGTTGTCGGATTGTTGTCATTCCAGCGGTGAGTTACGGCCGTAACTTATCATGCATTACGGCCGTAACATGCATTTGTGGAATTTATTTTTTCTGGACGAAGACGTCGTACAACTGTAAGTCATACAATATATGGCCGTAAGAAGGAAGGTACGGCCGCAACATGCATACATTGGTTTAGGAGGTGTTGTCATACAATATATGTTTTGAAGACTACGGCCGCAACATGCATACGTTGGTTTAGGAGGTGTTGTCAACGAAGACAACTTACGGCCGTAAGTTCAGCAGGATACAACCGTAAGTGCTGGTGTTGGTGTTGCGGAGATTTTTTCGACGAAGTGTTGTTACGGCCGTAAGGTAGTCCTGGTACGGCCATAACTCGGACAGTGCGGGCATTATTATTTTTTCGACCAAGTTTTGTTACAGCTTTATGCAATAGAGACTACGGCCGTAAGGCCGTTGACTTGGGAAGTTACGTCCGTAAGGTGGCAGAATTACGGCCGTAACTCTGAGCAGTGTTTATAGGACTGCGAGGCATCCTGTTCCGCTCAACTCAGACCGCGAGGCAGCCTGTTCCGCTGAACACCCGGATCGCGATCCACATCACACGGATCGCGATCCAACCCCTGTTTGTGCAGAAAACGCGATTTTCTGCACTTTTTGCATTTTTTTGACGGGTATTTGCAGGAAAACCCTATACACAACACGCCTAAGCCGAAAACACTGGATCTAAACTCAGTTTTTCCATTTTTTCTTGTATTCAAACATCTAGAGAGATATTTGTGAGTGATTTTCATTCCTTGTATGAAGATTTTGTGAGTTTTTGAAGGAAGAACATCAATCCTTCCTCGGGCCTCGATTTCGATTTTGCAAGGGAAGATTTCTACCATGTTTTATTCTATAATTTTTACTATTATTGTTGAATTGATCATGAGTAGATAATCTTATCATATGGGTGTTTAGATTGAACCACACACATGTTCTTGGTTGTTAGTTTTGATTGATTTTTCGGGTATGAGTTTGGGATTATTCCTCTTTCTTTGTTCTTCGTAATCTATCGGCATTCTTGATGATATTTGTGCACGAATATTATTGAGACGCAAGAGAATTTATGATTTAGATCATCAAACCTTTTTCATAGTTGTTGTTATTGTCTAAATCGAGGTTTTTTGTCGGTGTTCGCCATCATACGACCCGATAGAAGTGATTGTGAATGTTCTATACTTTTTTCCGCGATCTTTTAGCGAATTATCCCATCAAAGGTATTAGCTAGTCGATTGTTTGTAGAGATTCATCCCCATCAAAGGAGTTTCTCTTGTTTTCGAAAAGAACAATCGCGATTTTTAGAATTTGCCGCCATCAAACGGGTTTTCTTTTAATTGTGAGCAATCGGTAATTCCAAACCATAAATTATTTGAGTATCAAAACTAATACTCCCTCCATCCGCCACCCATGTGCAACAATTTCCTTTTCTGTCCGTCCGCAACCTATGTGCATTGTTTATTTTTGGCAAATTTTTTTACCACAAGTGGGCCCCTTACTCCACTCTCAACACTCTTAACCAACTAAGTCAACTGAAATATTAAAACCCGTGTCGGTCAAAAAAATGCACATGGTTGGTGGACGGAGGGAGTAATTGATAACGTGTGTGTCGGTGATTCTAAACTCCCATATCATTCTCATAATTGTATTCTCTAGAAATCCAACCTTTAATTCGGTGTTTTTAACGTTTTGATTAATTTAATTTTCCGCACTTGTTTTACGAACTTTCATCTCAATCGAATCATTCACCGTGTTTTAATTTACTTTACTTTTATCAATTTGACTATTTGCTAAACATAATCGAACTTCAAACTGTTTCCAAAATCGACCTCGGAGTTACTTGCCGCTTCCTACAAAAGCGATTCGTACACTTGCGAGTTTTTAATTTGTCCATCAAGTTTTTGGTGCCGTTTCCGGGGAGTTGGCATTTAATTTTTGATCTTGTTTTAATAGTAGTTGAATTGTTTTTCTTGATCATTTTTCCGTTTTCATTATTTTCGATAAAGTCAAAAATATTTGCTCTAACTTCTTTTGTTTATGCTTGGTAGGAGATCGTTGGGTAACCCGATTCTTCCACCCATAGACGAAGTTCAAAGGATTAGAGCACCAAAAACAATAGCCACATCATCAATGGCGAACGACGAGGAGAATCCGGATCTTGAAGAGCGAATTTTGTTGGAAGAATAAAACCCTCGTCAACCGAGGCATGAGAATGTTGCACAAAATTTAGATGAAGAAAACATTCGTCAACCGAGGTTTCCGAGATATGAGAATGTTGGGCGCAATCAAGGAATACCCGAAGCTCAACAAGGGAGATACTTCTATCCGAGACAACCACCCGTTGGAGTGTAATATGGAGCGAATTATTATCCCGGGCCTCAATATGGGATGGAAGCAAACTACAATATGCCGCAACAACCTCCGGTTGAGCATCTAATGCTGGACTATGCAAATCCCGTGGTGAACACCGCCATCTTGTGCATCCAATTAGCACCGGTAGCAAGGAACTACCACATAAGCGGATTTTCCATCGAGCAATTACCCTCATTTCATGGATTAGCATGTGAGGATCCGTTGTCGTTCATACGAGACTTCTATGTGGCGATTGACAACTTTCCATTAAATTGGTTGAGCGAAAATCAACTAAGAATGAAGTGCTTCCCTTATACACTCAAGGATGGGGGCGAAACCGTTTTGTCCAGCCGGGAGTTACATTACATCGAGCGGGCCAATGCACTCAAATCCTCTCCACCGATGCAAAAATGCTATACCACATTATCTGCAACAGCCTTCTACCGACTCGGGCCACACGCCGAATAGTTATGAACTGTCTTGCTTTAGTTTACTCAATCATGGAAGACCACACGATCAATGTTGGGGCTTTAATTTTCAAGGAGCTGGAAGAAATGACCAAAACAAAAACCTTACAAACCATCTTCTTCACCATGACGATTACGTACATGTGTTGTCCTGCTGGGGCCAATATCGAGGACCTCAATATTTCAAAACTAAATGTCTACAAGACCAGCGATCTCACCAGGATCCAGGGCTATGATGGTACAGGCAAGGGGCAGAATGATGACGAAGATCAACAGGAGGACGAGCATATGCATGAGGCGGGTGGCTCAAATCTTCAAGATGAGCCGGAAATGCGTTCCGAGGTACCTACCGCCGATCTACATGCATTCATGAATGAGGTGCGCAGCTCCATGGCCGCCATGAAAACCTATCAAGAGGATACAAGGGCGATGCAAATGACATCTTTGATGGAATTGCGCGCTGAGCAAAGAGCGTACTTTGATGGCCTACGCAACGAGCAACAACTTTTCTTTGATGAATTCCGAAGCAAGTGGCTAAATAGACAAGAGCAAATGTCCCGCATCGAGCAACACCTAAAAAATTGGCACGGATCCCAACAGCCCCCTCCGCAAGGGGATTGGACCACTGTCTTCAAACGGTACTTTTTTTTTAGTATTGTTTCATTTTCGGTATTTTTCTTTCTTATTATGTTCTTGCATTTTTCCCAATTTACCTCTTTTTGCTTGGGGACAAGCAAAGGTTTAGGTTTGGGGGGTGCAACTTCTTCGATTTTTATTTGTTTTTAGTTTGCGTGATTCTTATTTCTTTTCTTTCTTTATTTATTTATTTTTTTTCTTTGTTTTTTTTTCTTGCGTGATGTTGTAGTTGGATTGTAATAACCTTGTTAACTGTTGGGTATATGGATGATTAGTCATGTTTGTACTTGACTCGTGGAGTTTTATAAATCTAATTGATTGTTTGACCTTGCGTGTGGATGTATAGTTTTGGTTATTTGGTTTGATATGTAAGGAATGAGTGTGGTAGTCCAAAAGCCGTGAGTTCTTGTGCCTAATTGAATCGTTCACTTTTAGCGGTGAAATTCTTTCATGTGTGATTTCTCTTCTTATGGATTGTATTATTTAGAACTTGCATGATTCTGTCGGATGACGTGTTGATATTTACATACACGAGAAATGATTAGGGTTGCTCATTTTTTTGTCTTGAACCAACTTATCTAACAATACCCACCATTTCATATCAATATCCTTTGCTAGCCCCGTTGAGCCTTTAGCCGTATTTTGTTTGAAAAACCTGCATCTTATAGCTCCATATCCAAAAGCCATAACTTACCAAAGTATTGGTCCACGTAAGAGCATGAGAGGGTATATTTGAAAAACGAAGGTGTGCAAAGTTTGTGGTGTATAGAGGCAAAAATCTTCTCTCCCGTTCCCCTGAAAATAATAAGCCAAAAAAAAAGAGGGCAATCTTAATAATAATAATGGGATATAAAAAAAAGATAGGGGAGGAGATGAGTGAGCCTAAGAAAAAAAAGGGAGATATATATACGGGAGAATTGAAGTAGAATGATCGATCTTGCTTTGAGTGTTTGTTTCATATATATGAGGATCGTATATGCTCTACTTGGACTGAACTTGTAACTACTAGCAAAATTTCCCGACCTGAGCCACAGCCCCGTTACAACCAAAAGTAATATCCTATGACTCGTTTTTTGTGAACATTGATGCGTTTGATGAAGAGAATGAGTGCAAGCATATAGTAGAACATTCCATTCGAATCGAGTTGAGCGTATTGACCTATCTAAACACTTGAGAGATGAGTGAATAAATATAATTCTATGAGGGACTACTAAGACTTGTTTTCTTGCATGTTCGATCAAGTGCCATTGCTTTCCACTCATTTGTGAGTTTAGGCTTCCATGACGAATTACGAGACTTTACTATACTTTTACACTCTCGGTTGATTGTATGTATACCCGATGATTAACTTGATTATTCAATCCTTCTCATTTCTTTGTCGTGTATTTCTTTTGCTTGAGGGCAAACAAAGTTTAGGTTTGGGGGGATTTGATGAGTCGATTTTTGGTCGTCTCATTCCGTTCTATCGAGTCGCGCTTTCATTTGTTTTTGAGTGTTTTTTGCTCTTTTTACATGTGGTATGTTGTGTTTTTGTTTTGTAGGTAGCCGGACGAAGATTGTGGTGAAATATGCGCTTTTATGGCCAATATTGGAGTTTATAACGATCAAGAGTAAGAGCGGGGCCTACAACGATGAAGATTGAAGCAACGTGGGTCGTATTTTCTAATTTCCAGATTCATTACATCGAATTAGGAGGTGTTCTATATATGTATGGATTCCTCGTGAAATCAGCTTCACAACGGTATATTATACGCTAAATTCCGAGGTGTATTGAGAGAGATATGGCTTCTAGACCACAGTCTCACAGGTCAGACCGCGCCCGGATCGCGATCCAGAACTCAGACCGCGAGGCAGCCTGTTCCGCTGAACACCCGGATCGCGATCCACATCACCCGGATCACGATCCAACCCCTGTTTGTGCAGAAAACGCGATTTTCTGCACTTTTTGCATTTTTTGACAGGTATTTAAAGGAAAACCCTATACACAACACGCCCAAGCCGAAAACACTGGATCTAAACTCAGTTTTTCCATTTTTTCTGTAATATCCGCATTTTTTCTTCCCCTTGTATTCTTCTTTTTCGGCGTATTTCCCGATAGTAGTGACCCTTGTGTATCTTTCAGTGTATCTTTTCTATTATCTATGGGTTTTATCCCCGTTATTGTTGAGCGGAACCGCCGTTTCGGGGTTGCCGTGGGTCCATTCTATGTTATGTTAACCGTTGAGATGTTCCGTGGATGTTTCGCTTCACCTTAGGTGTTTTGGAACCGTTCATATTTCATACCTAGCGCACGCTATTTTTCTCGCATAGCGCGCTAGGTTTCTTAGTAGCGCACGCCACGTTTGTTCCGTAGCGCGCTATCGAGTAGCCACGGGAGTGGCGGTGTTGTTTTTCCGGTATACGGACTAGAGTAGTAGCGTACGCTACATATGCTAGCGCACGCTAACGTCGAGGAGCTAGCGCACGCCGATGATGCCGGTGGCGTGCGCTAGCGTGAGTGTCCAAGATCGATGGGCGGTTCACTATCAACCTGCTCAGTGCCGTTAGCGCACGCTACGCTTGTGTGGTAGCGCACGCTAACGGATCGAGATAGCGCACGCTACGCTTGTATGGTAGCGCACGCTAACGTGTCGTGGGTTCAGGCGGTTGCCACCTGGACTCGCCGATGTTCGAGTAGCGCACGCTATTGGTCGATAGCGCGCTACCGAGAGGTTATTAGCGCACGCTACTCATGTATGGTAGCGCACGCTAACGCCAAAACCTCGTTCTCGGATCGGGACGCTAACGATAAGATTTGTAATCTTATCCCGTTAGCGCACGCTAATCTTGAGGCTTTAGCGTGCGCTAACACTCCCGGCTATATAAACCAGGAGTTGACCGAGATGAACACCATTTTCATTTCTTTCCTTCTTCCGCGGCCGAGCGACCCTGAGGCGATGTGAGGCGATTTTCTCCTTACAATCACTTCAGTGATTATTTTTCTTGATTTCTTTTTTTATACTAACTTAATCCACTTGTGTTTCTCATACTAAATCCATGGTATTCTATTTGAACCCTACTTTTGGATAATTTGGGGTTTTGGGATTTTCTTCCGATCCGCTCCGCTTTTGTTGATGGATTCATGATGAATATGATTAATCTTGTTGGTATTCTTAGTTTCCTACGGATTAATGGTATATTTCGTGATTTTTACGGAATCGAGAGGGTTTGGTTGTGGTCCGCCCTCGTTGTTGTTTTTATACGAATATACATGAATCGTAGGCGGGTTTTCGGGTGTATTCCAATTCCGTATTCATTTAGAAACGGTTGTGATTGTGTTCTTCGAATCATTAGGTTCGGTTTCGTTGGTTCCTAGCGGTTGTCGGTGACTTTTCTTTCCGTTCTTCACGTCGTCAATAATTCGAGGCAAGTATTTTTGGAAACCTTTAAGCTTAACATGAAATGGTGATGTATATTATTTGTGTGTAACTCACCTCGTGTTGGCTGACGGGTCAAGGAGGGAAATCTATGCCGCGCCCGGATTTCACGAGTTTGTTTAGCTAGCGATGCGGAGGGTCCTTAGAGGCCTCGTGCGGGAATCTATGATATTACTCTGTTCCCAAGGCGATGCATGTGCGTGTTTTATTTTGTAATGTAGCCAGTGCGGGAGGGTCCTTAGAGGCCTCGTGCGGGAATCTATGATATTACTCTGTTCCCAAGGCAAATTATTTGACTGTTTGTTTCCGGAAAAAGACATGTCTTGTTTTGGTTTTCGAAATGATATTGGTGCATGTACTATGAAATGTGTAAGCGATTGGTTTGCCTTGAATACTTGTACTAGCGTAATTGCTAACCCCTTTGGGGACCCGTTGTCGGGGAAATTCTTGTTATGGATTTCAGGTTATGATTATCCGGACGAGCGAGCACCAGGACAGTACGAGGATGTTGGCCAGGGTCGTTGACATGTGCATTTGGGTCTACTTATTTCCTTTGTCCATTTCGATATGGTTGTTCCCACAGTTTTAAACTTATAGATTGTACTCGCGAGTACTTAGGCTTTTTGTTTCAAACTCCGTATTGTATTGTTTTTAAACTGTCACGTTGTTGGTCGATGCTTATTTTGCCGGTTGCTCCGGGCGTATCTTTATATGTCATATTATTTAATTGTGTATCCTCGCTAACCAAGATGGTTAGTCGAGTAGAGTTTTTCTATTGTAGCCTGGTAGGTCCCATGTAGGGGTCTACGGCGCTGTAGCATATTCCGAATATCTCGGGGTGTTACAGAAAATGGTATCGGAGCAAGGTTTATGGATACCTAGGCTTGTCGGTTACTTGGGTCTAGTTGTGTTTTGTTTTGCACATTGTCACACCGCTGCCGGCATCTCAGTACTTCCAGTGCTCGTAAGTCTCCTTACCCGATTGTTTGCTTTCTCATACTGTATTTCGTTTCTTGAACCGTGGTTATTCTCCCTCTTTTGCTTATCATCGTAGTTTTCCTTACTCATCCTCGATACGCTCCTGTCATCTTTTAACACCAGTATGGATGCCGGAGGAAACCGTGGTCGTGGTCGTGGTCGTGGCCGTGGACGCGGCCGAGGACGTGGGGCAGCCGGTGGGGCAGCCACGTCGCACTCTTCAGGAGCCGGCATCGGCGGCCGTCACTGATCATGCTTCTTCTCGGAGCGCGCCGATCTTGGTATTGCGCCGTCATGCAAAGAAATGGTTAACCAGATGGCGGCTATAGCACAGTGGTTGAGTAACCCCGATCAGGCCCATGCTAATCGGGCGGAGCGGATCGGCCGGCTTCAGGATGTCATCAAGATGCATCCTCCTCGGTTCGGGAGCTTCGGACCCGATCGGCCGGGAAGGGTGGATCAAGGAGATATCCAAAGTCTTCACCGCTACTAATTGCCCCGAGGACCGTAGGGTCCCTATTGCTCAATACTTTCTCACGGGAGATGCTACGATTGGTGGGAGGCCGTTGGTCCCAAAGATCACGTTGCTTCATGGGCCGAATTCCAAGAATTGATGGAGACCGAGTATTGTCCGTGGCCGGTCGATGGCTCGAGTGCATGCTTTCTACGATGCTCAACCTCGGGATATTCCCGTATCCCAAGCTATTGCTGATTTCAACAAAGAGTTGGGTTATGTGAAGACCCAAGTTGTCGCAGAGCGACAAAATTTTCCATTTTTCGGAGGATGAAGCCGCCCATTCGGGACTATATGTCCAGGCTCGTCTGTACTACCTTGAAGGATTATCAGTCGAGCCCTTGCTTATGATATGTCGGTGACGGCTAGCGATTTGGCTCGTGAGAGCAAGAAGCGTAAGTCGGTCGAAACTTTTCTCGGTCCTAAGAGTGGAGGCGGCAGAATCTCAAGCCGCAAATATTTCAACGGGCGGTTCGGCTCGTTTCTCTGGGAGTTTTCGGGTGCCGCCGAACCTCCGCTCGTGAACCCACATGTTTTAACTGGTGTGCGGCCATAGGAACCGGCAGTGTTCTCGTCCAAGTTTACTTGTCACACTTGTGGACACTGGGTCACAAGGCCCCTTTTTGTGAGCAGATCAAGCGGCCTTCGTGGCGCCGTTCTTCCCAATCGCACCGTAGAGCCGAGTGTGAACCAGGGCTCATTTGCTCCGCCGCCTCCACCGAGTGCCGGCCGAGGTAAGGGTCGGGTCAGCCCGCTAGGGTGGAGCTTCCATGTCGGCTCTGCTCGGCCACGTATCTATGAGATGAGGAGGGCCGATGATCCAGCAGCTACTGTGGCGACAGTACCGTTCACATTCATTTCCATCTGTCGGTGTGCTTTTCGATTCGGGTGCTACGCATTCATTCATTTCTCTAGAGTGTGTACGCCGTTAAGTCTCATTGCTTGTCACCTTGCGAGCCTTTCATCGTTAAACTTCCTAGCGGTGATAGAATCGTCGGTGATCGAGAGGTCCGAGACCGCTCTGTGTTTATTTGTGAGAGAGCTTGGCTCTCTAATCTTATTGTCGTTAATATCGAGGGTGAGGATTTGATTCTCGGGGATGATTGGCTCGAGCGGCATGGCGCAATCATGAACTACCGCACGAGAATCATCACTATGTTAGCCGAGGACGGCCTGAGTACTCTTTCGCTGGGCGAAAGAGGGGAAACAGTAAATTCGTCATTAATGCCTTGAAGGCGATGAGTCTCTGCGAAAGGGGTGTACTGGATATTGGTGTTACGCCTTGAAGGCGGAGGATGGTGGAGTCGAGCTTTCGTCGATTCCAGTCGTTAATGAGTTTCTGATGTATTTCTGACGAATTACCGGGATTGCCACCGGATCGTGAGGTTGAGTTTGCTATAGAGCTAGAGCCGGGCGCGGCTCCTATTTCAAGGCGCCTATCGCATGGCACCTTCGAGAGATGTCCGAGTTGAAGAAGCGGTTGAGTGAGCTTCTTGAGTCGGGGTATGTTCGACCAAGTGCCTCGCCTTGGGGCGCACCGGTCTGTTTGTGCGGAAGAAGGATGGTTCACTACGTTTGTGTATCGACTATCGCGAACTAAACAAGGTGACCATCAAGAACAAGTATCCTTTGCCGAGAATCGATGACTTGTTTGACCAATTGTGGAGCTGCGGTATTCTCAAGATTGATTTGAAATCGGGGTACTATCGCCTTCGGGTGAGAGAGTCCGACGTGCAAAACAGCCTTTCTGGACGAGATACGGACATTATGAATTCGTAGTTATGCCTTCGGGTTAACTAATGCGCCGGCGGTGTTCATGCGGTTGATGAACAAAGTCTTTATCGAGTATTTGGATAAGTGTGTCGTCGTCTTCATTGACGATATTCTTATCTATTCGAGGAATGAGGAAGAGCATGCCCATCATTTGGATAGTGTTAGACATTTTGAGGACCGAGCAACTCTATGCGAAGTTCTCGAAATGTGAGTTCTGTGAAGGAAGTGATGTTTTGGGTCACGTGATTTCACCAAGGGGTTCGTGTGGATCCGCAGAAAATTGAGGCAAGATTGATTGGGCGTCGCCACAAATGTGAAGGAGGTCCGTAGTTTCTTGGGTTTGGTGGCTACTACCGTAGGTTCGCCGAGGGTTTCTCAAAACTAGCTCGGCCACTTACTCGATTGCTCCATAAATCCGAGAAGTTAAATGCTGGACCGATGAGAGGCGATCGAGTTTCGAGGAGCTGAAGAAGCGTTTGACTTCAGCCCCGGTCTTGGCGTTGCCATGTGGCAACGAGGATTCGCCATTTATAGCGATGCTTGGTCGTGGTCTTGGGTGCGTATTGATGCAAAGACGGCAAGACCATTGCCTATGCGTCGAGACGCTTAAGGCCGTATGAACTTAACTACCCTACTCACGATTTGGAATTAGCGGCGGTAGTCTTTGCACTCAAGATTTGGCGTCACTATCTTTTCGGCTCTACATGTCGATTTTTACCGATCATAAAGTCGAAATACATATTTACTCGGCGGGAGTTGAATATGAGGCAGAGGAGGTGGTTAGAGTTGATTAAGGATTATGATCTTGAAATCCTTTATCATCCAGGCAAAGCGAACGTCGTGGCCGACGCCTTGAGTCGGAAACCGATTGCGTTGCGAACGCTTGAGGTCCTTACGCCTCGATCCGAGCTCGCGGGCCTCGATCGAGTTAGATGTTGAAGTTTTGTTGCTCGGAGTCGCTGGGCAACTTTGTGCTCTAGAGATTTCATCGTCTTTGATCGATGAAATTAAGCTGAAGCAATTAGAGGATCCGATGATTGCTCAAATCCGAGAGAACGTTCTTAAGGGAAAGTCTCCTGGGTTTGTGATTCACGAGGATGGCGTTTTGAGATTCCAGAGTCGGCTTTGTGTGCCGAACGATCCAGAGTTGCGACAGAGTATTTTGCATGAGGCCCATTCCACACCCTATTCCGTTCATCCTGGTTCGAGTAAGATGTACAAGGACCTGAGGAGGAACTTCTGGTGGAATGATATGAAGGAGGAGGTCGCACGGTTTGTGGCGAGATGCTTGACTTGCCAGCAGGTCAAAATCGAACATCAGCGACCAGCTGGATTATTGCAGTCACTTCCCATTCCAGAATGGAAATGGGAAGATATATCGATGGATTTTGTTACGAGTTTGCCGAGATCGAGGTCGGGCATGAATATGGTATGGGTGGTTGTTGATCGTCTGACCAAGTCGGCACATTTTCTGGGCATCAAGGACACTTGGGGCCCGGAGAAATTGGCTCGTGTGTTTATCGCAGATTGTGAGACTTCACGGTACTCAAGTCTATTGTTTCGGATCGTGATGGCCGCTTTGTATCGCACTTTTGGCAAAGGTGCATAAGGCGTTAGGTACCCGTTGCATTTGAGTACCTCTTTCATCCCGATCGGATGGACAATCGGAGCGCACTATCCAAACATTCGAGGACATGTTGCGTGCTTGTGCCCTCGATCGAGTAGCGATCGGGAGGAGCACTTGCCATTGATCGAATTCACGTACAACAATAGTTGGCACGCGTCGATTCGGATGGCACCGTATGAGGCACTATATGGACGGCGATGTCGATCGCCGATTTGTTGGAATGAGGCGTCCGATTTGGTCGACCGAACCGGATGTCGCTTTTAGAGACGAGACGGAAGATAGAATTAATTCGAGAACGGATGTTGACCGCCCGAGTCGATGAAGTCCTATGCCGATGTCCGTCGTCGACCTTTAGAATTCGAGGTGGGAGACCACGCTTTGTCAAGGTTTCACCGACGAGAGGAGTTTTCCGTTTCGGGAAGAAGGGGAAGTTGAGTCCGAGATTTATTGACCCTTCGAGATCCTTGAGCGAGTCGGTGGGTTAGCATACCGGTTGGCGTACCCCGCCCCGAGTCATGTTCATAACGTTTTCATGTTTCCCACCGAGGAAATATGTCCCGATCCTAGTCACATCATCGACTATGGGAGATTGACCTTGCCAAGGACATTACTTTTGAGGAACGTCCTTTGAAGATTTTAGAACATCGGAGAAACGGTGAGGCATAAGACCATCCCTTTGGTCAAGGTGCGGTGGTCGAGACACGGTGTCGAGGAGGCAACGTGGGAGACCGAGGATAGTATGCGTGCTAAGTACCCCGAGTTGTTTGTTTCTTAAGTTTCGGACGAAACTTGTTTTTAGAGGGTAGAATGTAATATCCGCATTTTTCTTCCCCTTGTATTCTTCTTTTCGGCGTATTTCCGATAGTAGTGACCCTTGTGTATCTTTCGGTGTATCTTTTCTATTATCTATGGGTTTTATCCCGTTATTGTTGAGCGGAACCGCCGCTTCGGGTTGCCGTGGGTCCATTCTATGTTATGTTAACCGTTGAGATGTTCCGTTGGATGTTTCGTTCACCTTAGGTGTTTTGGAACCGTTCATATTTCATACCTAGCGCACGCTATTTTTCTCGCATAGCGCGCGCTAGGGGTTTCTTAGTAGCGCACGCTACGCTTGTTCCGTAGCGCGCTATCGAGTAGCCCCGGGAGTGGCGGTGTTGTTTTTCCGGCCTTCGGACTAGAGTAGTAGCGTACGCTACATATGCTAGCGCACGCTAACGTCGAGGGCTAGCGACGCCGATGATGCCCGGTGGCGTGCGCTAGCGTGAGTGTCCAAGATCGATTCACCATCGAACCCGTTCAGTGCCGGCGAAGCGCACGCTACGCTTGTGTGGTAGCGCACGCTAACGGATCGAGATAGCGCACGCTACGCTTGTATGGTAGCGCACGCTAACGTGTCGTGGGTTCTCGGCGGTTTGCCACTGGACTCGGCCGATGTTCGTAGCGCACGCTATTGGTCGATAGCGCGCGCTACCGAGAGGTTATTAGCGCACGCTACTCATGTATGGTAGCGCACGCTAACGGCCAAAACCAGTTACCGGATCGGGACGCTAACGATAAGATTTGTAATCTTATCCCGTTAGCGCACGCTAATCTTGAGGCTTTAGCGTGCGCTAACACTCCCTGGCTATATAAACCAGGGAGTTGACCGAGATGAACACCATTTTCATTTCTTTCCTTCTTCCGCGGCCGAGCGACCCCAGAGGCGATTTGAGGCGATTTTCTCCTTCCAATCACTTCAGAGATTCTTTTGCTTGAGTTCTTGGTGTAGACTAACATCATCCACTTGTGTTTCTCATCCTAAATCCAAGGTAATCTCTTAGAACCCTACTTTTGGATAATTTGGGGGTTTTGGGATTTTCTTCCGATCCGTTCCGTTTTGTTGATGGATTCATGATGAATATGATTAATCTTGTTGGTATTCTTAGTTTCCCTACGGATTCATGGTATATTTCGTGATTTTTACGGAATCGAGAGGGTTTGGTTGTGGTCCGCCCTCGTTGTTGTTTTTATACGAATATACATGAATCGTAGGCGGGTTTTCGGGTGTATTCCAATTCCGTATTCATTTAGAAACGGTTGTGATTGTGTTCTTCGAATCATTAGGTTCGGTTTCGTTGGTTCCTAGCGGTTGTCGGTGACTTTTCTTTCCGTTCTTCACGTCGTCAATAATTCGAGGCAAGTATTTTTGGAAACCTTTAAGCTTAACATGAAATGGTGATGTATATTATTTGTGTGTAACTCACCTCGTGTTGGCCCGACGGGGTCAAGGAGGGAAATCTATCCGCCGCCCGGATTTCACGAGTTTGTTTAGCTAGCTTGGCGGGAGGGTCCTTAGAGGCCTCGTGCGGGAATCTATGATATTACTCGTTCCCAAGGCGATGCATGTGCGTGTTTTATTTTGTAATGTAGCCGGTGCGGGAGGGTCCTTAGAGGCCTCGTGCGGGAATCTATGATATTACTCTGTTCCCAAGGCAAATTATTTGACTGTTTGTTTAGGAAAAAGACATGTCTTGTATTGGTTTTCGAAATGATATTGGTGCATGTACTATGAAATGTGTAAGCGATTGGTTTGCCTTGAATACTTGTACTAGCGTAATTGCTAACCCTTTGGGGACCCGTTGTCGGGAAATTCTTGTTATGGATTTCGTGTTATGATTATCCGGGCGAGCGAGCACCAGGACAAGACGAGGATGTTGGCCAGGGTCGTTGACATGTGCATTTGGGTCTACTTATTTCCTTTGTCCATTTCGATATGGTTGTTCCCACAATTTTAAACTTATAGATTGTACTCGCGAGTACTTAGGCTTTTTGTTTCAAACTCCGTATTGTATTGTTTTTAAACTGTCACGTTGTTGGTCGATGCTTATTTTGCCGGTTGCTCCGGGCGTATCTTTATATGTCATATTATTTAATTGTGTATCCTCGCTAACCAAGATGGTTAGTCGAGTAGAGTTTTTCTATTGTAGCCTGGTAGGTCCCATGTAGGGGTCTACGGCGCTGTAGCATATTCCGAATATCTCGGGGTGTTACATTTTCTTGTATTCAAACATCTAGAGAGATATTTGTGAGTGATTTTCATTCCTTGTATGAAGATTTTGTGAGTTTTTGAAGGAAGAACATCAAACCTTTCTAGGGCCTCGATTTCGATTTCGCAAGGGAATATTTCTACCATGTTTTATTCTATAATTTTTACTATTATTGTTGAATTGATCATGAGTATCTAATCTTATCATATGGGTGTTTAGATTGAACCACACACATGTTCTTAGTTGTTAGTTTTAATTGATTTTTCGGGTATGAGTTTGGGATTATTCCTCTTTCTTTGTTCTTCGTAACCTATCGGCGTTCTTGATGATATTTGTGCACGAATATTATTTAAACGCAAGAGATATATGATTTAGATCATCAAATCTTTTTCATAGTTGTTGTTATTGTCAAAACCGATAGAAGTGATTGTGAATGTTCTATACTTTTTTCTGCGATCTTTTAGCGAATTACCCCATCAAAGGTATTAGCTAGTCGATTGACTGTAGAGATTCATCCCCATCAAAGGAGTTTCTCTTGTTTTCGAAAAGAACAATCGCGATTTTTAGAATTTTCCGCCATCAAACGGGTTTTCTTTTAATTATGAGCAATCAATAATTCCAAACCATAAATTCTTTGAGTATCAAAACTAATAATTGATAACGTGTGTGTCGGTGATTCTAAACTCTCATATCATTCTCATAATTGTATTCTCTAGAAATCCAACCTTTAATTCGGTGTTTTTAACGCTTCGATTAATTTAATTTTCCGCACTTGTTTTATGAAGTTTCATCTCAATCGAATCATTCACCGTGTTTTAATTTACATTACTTTCGTCAATTTGACTATTTGCTAAACATAATCGAACTTCAAACCGTTTCCAACTCCTCGAGAGATCGACCTTGGAGTTACTTGTCGCTTCCTACAAAAGCGGTTCGTACACTTGCGAGTTTTTAATTTGTTCAACAGCCATCACCTGTTTCAATTGTGGAGAGCAGGGTCATTTCAGCACTAAGTGTCTGAGGCAGACTATCACATGTAACAACTGTGGAATTGCCGGGCATAAGGCCCGTTTCTGCCGAAGAGACTCCGAACTTACTCATACGGCATCTCGGGCCCCGAAACAGTCGGCTGTTCAGAATCAGGCCACTCCGTCCATGTTGTTTAAGACGACGGGGGCATCTAAAGGTGGAGCCCACCGTTATCAGACAGGAGCATCCGGTTCTGGGGATGGCAAGCCCCTAATTTACGAGATGAAGAGGACCGACGATCCGGAGGCTCGAATGATCTCAGGTACACTCGAAATTTTATCTCAACCTGTGTGTACCCTATTTGATACTGGCGCATCTCATTCATTCATTTCCGAGTCATTTTTGAGTAGACTTCACCTGGGTAGTGCTACTAGTTGCGAACCTTATGTCATTGGCCTACCAGACGGTAGAAGAATTAGTGGGAATCGTGAAGTTAAGAACTGTCCGATTCAGCTTGAGGGCCGTGAATGGCCGGCAGACCTAATCGTGGTGGACTTACCTAAGGAGGATGTAATTTTGAGTATTGATTGGATGGATCGTCATGATGCTGTACTTAGTGTCCGTAAGCGTATGGTCACTATCATTTCAGACGATGGAGTCGAGTGTGTATTTCAGGGGGTAACCCTAGCCGTTCCGGAAGAGTTATTAATATGATGAAAGCAGTGAAATTACTCAATCAGGGGTGTGTTGGTTATTGGTGCTATATGACCAAGACCGAGAAATCATCAGAGACATTGGCAGATATCCCGGTAGTGAGAGAATATGCCGATGTATTTCCAGATGAGTTACCTAGTTTGCCTCCACAGAGAGATGTGGAATTCACGATAGAGCTGGAGCCTGGTACATCCCCAATATCGAAAGCACCATATCATTTGGCCCCGACGGAAATGCAGGAACTGAAGAATCAACTGGAGGAATTGACCGAGAAAGGTTATATCCGACCGAGTGTGTCCCCGTAGGGAGCACCAGTGTTATTTGACAAGAAGAATGATGGTTCATTTCGCTTATGCATTGATTATCGCGAGCTGAACAGAGTGATGATCAAGAATAAATATCCCCTACCCCATATTGATGATCTCTTAGATCAACTTCAGGGAGCTTCAGTATTTTCCAAGGACGGTGTTTCAAACACGCTATGGGCACTACGAGTTTGTAGTGATGCCGTTTGGGTTAACTAATGCGCCTACGGTATTCATGGAGTTAATGAACCGAGTTTTCATCAACTATTTGGATCAGTTCGTGGTTGTTTTCATAGATGACATTTTGATTTATTCCCATAACCGAGAGGAGCACGAACTTCACCTTCATCAGGTCCTCGACGTGTTGAGACGGGAGCAACTCTATGGAAATTTTCCAAATGTGAGTTCTGGATGTCCGAGGTGATATTTCTCGGACATGTGATTTCATCAGATGGAGTACATGTCGACGCTTAGAATATGGATGCTATCCGAGATTGGCAACCTCCGAAGAATGTTAAGGAAATCCGAAGCTTTCTCGGATTAGCAGGCTATTACCGGCGATTTGTGAAAGGATTTTCTAAAATCGCTCAACCTATGACTTACCTTTTGCAGAAGGATAAGAAATACACGTGGTCTGGCGCATGTCAGCAGAGTTTTGAGGAGCTCAAGAGTCGTTTGATTTTAACGCTTGTCCTTTCTTTACCACAAGGGACGGAAGAATTCGTGGTTTATAGTGACGCGTCCGGACAAGGTCTCGGATGTGTATTAATGCAGAACGGGAAAGTGATTGCCTATGCTTCGCGGCAACTAAGGCCTTACAAGGTCAATTATCCTACCCACGAGCTGGAACTAGCAGCCGTGGTATTCGCGTTGAAGATTTGGCGTCATTATCTTTATGGCGTCACCTGTTAGATTTTCACCGATCATAAGAGTTTGAAGTATATATTTACTCAGAAGAAGTTAAATATGCAACAGAGACGGTGATTGGAACTGATTAAAGATTATGATATTGAGATACAATACCACCCGGGTAAGGCGAACGTCGTCGCCGACGCCTTGAGTCGTAAGTTCGTTCAGGAGCAAATGCTTGCTCGTTTGATAGCTCAGAAGCAACTTTAACAAGAATTTCTAAGGCCTGAGATCGAGATCTGGTTACAGCGAGTACAAAGGCAACTTTGTACGCTAGAGATTTCATCGCCATTGGAAGAGGCGATCAGAACGAAACAGGGTTCAGACCCATTTTTGTTGCGCATTCGAGAGGATGTGGCTCAGGGGAAGCCCCTGGATTTGTAGTCTACGAGGATGCACTTTTGCGATTTAAGAACCGGTTATGCGTTCCGGCGGATGACGAGTTAAAAAACTCGATCTTGAGAGAAGCCCATGCTACCCCTTATTCTATCCATACGGGGTCTAGTAAGATGTACAAAGACTTGAAGCAAAATTACTGGTGGAGTAATATGAAGTGAGAAGTCGCAGAATTTGTTTCGAGATGTTTAACCTGTCAGCAAGGCAAGATAGAACATCAGCGACCGGCGAGTATGCTGAAACCGCTTCCTATCCCAGAATGGAAGTGAGAGGATATTTCAATGGACTTCATCACGAGTTTGCCGACGAGTCGTCGTCGTTCCGGTGGGTAATTGTGGACCGTTTAACTAAGTCAGCTCATTTCCTTGAGATTAAGGATACGTGGGATCCTGAGAGACTTGCTCAGTTATTCATTAAAGAGATTGTGAGATTGCACGGTACCCCTAAGAATATCGTTTCGGATTGTGACGGGCGATTCGTGTCGCATTTTTGGAAATCCGTTCATCGTGCCATGGGAACTCAGCTAAATTTCAGCACAGCTTTTCACCTTCAGTCCGACGGACAATCAGAGAGAACTATTCAGACATTAGAGGATATGCTGAAGGCATGTGTTCTCGATTGGAAAGATAATTAGGAAGCCCAACTACCGTTGATCGGGTTCACGTATAACAACAGTTGGCATGCTTCGATTAAGATGGCACCTTACAAGGCCTTATATGGTCATCGTTGTCGATCCCCCTTATGTTGGGATGACTTATCAGAATCAATCGGCACTGAGCCTGATATGCTAATAGCCGCTCGCGAGAAGGTAGCGTTGATCCGGAGTCGTTTGTTAACCGCTCAGAGTCGACAAAAATCATATGCAGATAATCGTCGTCGACCATTAGAGTTCGAGGCAGGTGACCATGTTTTGGTCAAGGTATCCCCGATCGAGGTATCTTCCATTTCGGGAAGCGGGGAAAGTTGAGTTCGAGATTCATTGGACCATTTGAGATTTTGGATCGAGTAGGCGATCTGGCTTATCGATTGGCTTTACCTCTGGCCTTGAGCCGAATTCATAACGTATTTCATGTCTCTCAGTTGCGAAAGTATGTTACTGAACCTAGTCACATACTTCCATTCGATGAAATCGAGATCGCTGATGATCATACGTACGAGGAGCGTCCTGTACGGGTCTTAGAGCGACGAATCAAACAGTTGAGGAATAAGGCGATTCCTTTGGTTAAAATTCAATGGTCTAGACACAGAGTCGAAGAGGCTACTTGGAAACCCGAGGATAGTATGCGGGAGAGTTATCCCGATTTGTTTGACCCTTAGTTTCGAGGACGAAACTCTTTTTAAGGGGGGAGTATGTAATACCCGGTTATGGATTCATTTATGATCATTCAGTAATTGTCACCCAGTAATTTTTACTCAGTAATAATCGTTCATTATTCATGTTCATTTTGTATTCACCGTTGGCGTACTTTGAGCCATGTATCAGTTATCGATCATCATTCAACTCTGTTTGAGAATCGAGACGAGAATATTATCATAATCATTGTAATTGGTAGCCTTGTGTTGGAAGTATCATCTATTGCATATTATTGGACTTAATTATATTTATACAAGTATTGTATGTCGGATCATTCATCATTTGTAACGAGAAGACGGGTTCTCGGATTGTTGTCATTCCAGCGGTGAGTTACGGCCGTAACTTATCATGTATTACGGCCGTAACATGCATTCGTGGAATTTGTGTTTTCTGGACGAAGACGCCGTACGTTATACTCTTTTCCTTCCAAGGATCATTTTTCCCACAGGTTTTTTATCACTTGGAAAGATTTTTAATGAGGTAACAAGATGTACGATTTTAGGTATCTATGGAATGATCACCTTAGTAGCACTATGATCAAATGTAACGATCGTATGAGAGGATAGATTCAAAGGATGAAATCTAAACTTGATGTGTTTAGATGCTGTACTCTTTTCCCTACGATCAAGACATTTTTCCCACTGAGTTTTTGCTTGACGAGGTTTTAACGTGTCAACATGACATGCGCTAGTAGACTAGGCACAAGGGTGAGTGTGAAAGTAATAATAACCAATGTGTGCCTAAATCTATTAGTTTACGGGTTTTCCTAGTTAGTGTAATATCCGACTGTAACTTTTCATTTTTTTACCTGTCATTGTATTATTCGGATAATCTGATTATCATGAATCGTTGCATTTAGTATTATGTTGAGGTATTATAGGTTTGAATTTCATATCGTTGTTATTTCATTTCATATGTGAGGATTCGATGTTAATTAGAGAGTTGCATTTTCGATTTTTTCTGTTGATGTAGCGTACGCTACATAGTATGATTAACGTACGCTAATCCTGTGCCTTAGCGTGTGTAATGTTTCCTCTGTTGCGTACGCTAAGAGGGAATCTGGCATCAGTTGACTTCAGCACGTGAACTCCTTAGCCGTTGGCATGCATGTGAGTAAGATCTGAGCTGTCATGTCGGCCAGAGTCAACTTTTATTAGCGTGCGTAACCCCTTTTTCATTAGCGTGCGCTAAGGACCTGCTAATTCAAGACAGTAGCCACTGTAAGCCGCTTACGTACGTAATATTAACCAGTTAGCGCACGTAAGTGTGTTAGCATATGCTAAAGCTTCCCGTTAGCGTGCGCTAAGTCTGTACAGTCTATTTATAGGACCAGCCTGTTTTTCATTTCTTCACAACTCCAAACCGATTCTCTCTCCATATATCGTCCCTCTGCACTCCCAAACCGATATCAACCTCCCCCAACTTGCTTCTAAGCCTTAAATATTGGAGTGGAGCTCATTTCCTTGGAGACTAGGAAGTGTTCTTGAGCTTGGAGTATATTTTCTCATAGCTTTGAGGTTGTTCTTCATTTATGGAGGTAGGTGTACTTTCCTCTCTGTATTATTTTCATATGTTGACGTTAATAACGAATTATACTTCACCTAGAGTAGATTAATCAAGTAAAACATAGTTTTAATCCAACCTTTTTAACACTTTTGATGAATATGATAAACAAGGGTTTGAGATGGATGTGTTCTTGATGATATAGTGATTATGATCATGTTGTAACTATCATGCTCATCTTGTTGGACGAATTTAGCTCAGTAGAATACCTTTGAATCAGTTAACTTCACCGTAGTTGGATTTAACTAATAGAGTTGTTATCATAAAGTGATTAAACACCATTTTAAGTTTTCACTTACCTTGGGAAGAACTTGGCCATGTTAGAAGTAGGAGGATATCTTCTTACTCAGATTTCTTAAGAATCATATTCTCCTTATGTTTAGCTCAGCAAGATTTTGAATGGTTAAGGATATTTGTGAAACCAACACAACAATTTTTCATTAATCTAATGTGTTAAGAACTTAGAATACTTTGATCATCATACTAGATAGATGGTGAATTCATCATGATGTTAATGAATCTTCCAGCCTTGTAAAGAAAGATTTTGATAACCTTCATGGATATGGTGTAATCTCATAACTAATAACCTTGTTGTAAGCTTAATATTCAATTTAGATGAGAGGAGAATGATCATAAATGTGCAGATTTTGTTCTTTCAACATTTTAATGTTTTGGAAAGTTTAATCATTATAAGATGATCTTAACATCATAATTGGTTATTCAACATACCCTTGATAGAACTCTTGCTTATGATGAACCATGTGAACATTCGGTAAAAGTATTGTAAACCGATTTTTATGGTTGTAATGATGTTAAAAGAACTCCTGACATAAGGCTTCGATAATTGGAAATAGCAAACTATTCTAAAGGATTGTAGGATGACGTCTTACTAATCCTATATTGATAATTATACGAATATGTTATTGAGTAAAATGTATTTCGTTTAAGGTTGATTGTTCGAGTAAACAATATTAGTCGAGGACCGTTCGTTCGTTCCGACAAGAAGAGGACTATTCTCGTCTCCGTATTGAGGCAAGTTATCTTGCTTGGTTATAATGATGATTAGATTCTTGTGATGGTTATATATTTCATATGTATGAATTGTTCATGTAATGTTTGTCGTGATTTGACATTGTCCTTGACGGTATTCCGTTTTCTTCATGGGGTTGCATTCCCAAGTACGTCGCTTTGAATCGTTGATCTCGTTGGTCTTATTTTCACTTCGGTGAGTTTTTCTTGATCCTTAATCGGATATGTGATTTATTGAATTCGTTGTCATGTTGTATCGTGACATATCCGGAATCATATCTGCGTTCCGATTGGTCATTGTGTAGGATTTTTAGCCAGACACATATATAGTCATGCGTGGATATTATTCCGCATTGGACTGTGCACACGAGATGTAGTTTCGTGAGGCTAATTAGGTACATTGTCCCACGTATATTCTGGATTCCGTATACGGGGCGGACATGTACACGGACACATTTCCGGATCGGGCGTACTGTGATGTCCATCTTGAGCCATATTGTTAATCATCCATAGTATTGGATGTGCTCGACGGTTTGTGACTGATTGTTTCATACGCCCGAGGGGTATGATTAATAGTCGGAATGATTTCCTTGAGATCTATATATATGTGAATTGTATAATGTCGGAAGAATTAATTATCATGTATATCTGACCCTGTGTTTTGGGCGAAATACTTGTATTGTATTTTAGGTCGAGGCAAAGACAAGGCACGGGAAGAGCATGTTGACGACGAAGGGTTCGAAGGATACTAGTTCGGGGCCCCCACATCTTTTATTGTCCGGTTATGTTAAACCGTGTTATGTTATTTCCTGCTTCATTTAAATTGCTATCTGGTTGTATTGACATTTGAAGTATTTTCCATCTCCATATGGTTTATACTTGTTTTTTTCGGATCCTGTGTATTATAAGGCCGTTGGCCATATTTTTAATAAACTCCTAATCGGAGTAATGACTATTCATTGTGATTCGGTATCACAAATAATATTTATTTAATCTGTTTTGGATATCGCCTGGTGGGTCCCAGTGTGGGGTCCACGGCACTGTAATAGTCGCCTTTTGGGGTGTTACAGTTAGGGTAGGATTAGTCCTGCTTGTATGTATTTCTTCCTACTTAAAAGGGATGTCATCAATGCAATAATATACAGTTTTGCCCTACTTTCTGTCTCAGTTATTTTCCCTTCTACAAAATTTAAATTTTTATTTTCGAAATTATATTAAGATAAAGTGTTGGGTATATTTTCAAGATAGAATATTCGTTTAGCAACAACATTACGTATGAAATGGAAACGAACATCAATATGTTTTGTTCTATCATGAAACACTGGATTCTTGCACAGTTGAATACCAGATTGACTATCCGAAAAAACTTCGACTTTATCCTTTAGAAAACCGATTTCTGATAAGAGTCATTTTAACCATATAGCTTCTTTTAATGCTTCTGTTATAACAACATACTCAGATTCTGTAGTGGATAAAGCAACTATAGGTTGTAATTGAGACTACCAACTAATCGGTGCGCCACACAAAGTAAACACATAGGAAGTAGTAGACTTACGGTTATCACGATTAGCAGCATAATTAGAATCCACATATCCAATCAATTTTACACCTTGCGGGTGTCGAGAGAATTTAAGGCCATACCTGGTTGAGCCCTTCAAGTACCTTAACAGCCATTTGACGGCTTGCCAATGATAGACCCCTGGGTTAGCCATGTATCGACTAAGACAGCTCACAGCATAAGCTATGTCAGGTCTTGTGCTGACCATTAAGTACATGACCGAACTAATGGCGTTTGAGTAAGGTACATTTTTTCATATAATTGATATCATCCTCAGTTTTCGGGGATTGCTCTTTACTTAACAGGAAATGACCAGCTAGAGGCACAGAGGTTGATTTAGACTGACTCATAGAAAATTTAGATACAATTTTCTGAACATAGGAATCTTGGTTTAAAACAATGGTGGAGTTTTTCCTATCACGAAAGATATTCATCCCAAGAATGCGCTTAGCATCACCTAGGTGTTTCATGTCAAACTTCGCACTTAAGCATTTAATGACATGATCAACAGTTTTCACACAAGGGCTCACTAAGAGCATATCATCAACATATATGAGTAAGAAAACAGGATTTTTGGAATCAGTTTTGTAATACAAGCAATGATCATAATTACTTCTTGAAAATTTGAGAGAGAGCATGTATTCATCAAACTTTTTATTCCATTGCCTAGATGACATGATGAACAGTTTTCACACAAGGGCTCACTAAGAGCATATCATCAACATATATGAGTAAGAAAATAGGATTTTTGGAATCAGTTTTGTAATACAAGCAATGATCATAATTACTTCTTGAAAATTTGAGAGAGAGCATGTATTCATCAAACTTTTTATTCCATTACCTAGGTGATTGTTTTAAACCATAAATTGATTTTTTAAGCAAGCAAACATGATTAGGGAACTTAGGATCAATAAAGCCTTTAGGTTGACTCATATAAAGCTTTTCTTCAAGTTCACCATGTAAAAAAGCAGTTTTGACATCTAATTGTTTTAATTCCCAATCAAATTGAGCAACTAGAGCAAGCATGATACGTACAGTAGTGAACTTAACAACCGGAGCAAAGATTTCAGTGTAGTCAATACCTTCTTTCTGGGTGAAACCCTTAGCAACGAGTCTAGCTTTGAATCTGACCGACTCATTTTCTTCCTTAACTTTGAAAAGCCATTTACAGTCAACCACCGAACAGTTGGGCGGTCGGGGCATAAGAGCCCAAGTTTCATTTGAGTGCAATGAAGTCATTTCTTCATTCATTGCATTAAGCCACTGTTCTGAGTGTTCAGATTTCAAAGCTTCATCATATGTTTTGGGTTCACAATTATTAATAGATTCAAACATATTGAATGCATACGATGCCATATGATAATCATTCAAGTGAGAAGGTCTTCTAATTTCTCTTCTAGGCCTATCCCTAAAGTTGATAATCATGTAAGTTCTCTTCAGGTACTTCTTCTGTTTCATCATGCACATCAGCATTATCAAGATTAGTTTCTGTTTGCACATTATCCGTTTTATCTAAAGAAATGTGCAGCTCCACCTCATTTGGAGCAGGGGGGTTTTCCGGATCAAGTAAAAGGCAAGGAAATTCATTTTCGTTGAAAACAATATCTCGACTAATAATTGTTTTGAAATCGGGTTGGCCTTTCAACCAAACCCTATAGCCTTTTACCCCTTCCGGGTACCCCAAGAACACACATCTTACAGAACGAGGCTCAAGCTTATCATTTTTCTGATGCACATAAGCAGAGCAGCCAAATATACGAAGATTTGAAAAATCAATAGATCGACCAGACCAAACACATTCAGGATAATTACCATTCAACAACACAGAGGGAGATCTATTTATCAAATAAGCAGCAGTAAGTAAAGCCTCACCCCAGAAATTTTTCGAGAGCCCAGACATAGCCAACATGCTTCTGACCCTTTCTAGCAAGGTTCTATTCATGCGTTCAGCCACCCCATTCTGTTGGGGTGAATAAGGGACAGACTTATGTCTCTGAATACCAGATTGAGCACAAAGCTCATCAAACATTTGATTGCAAAACTCAAGGCCATTGTCGGTCCTTAAGATTTTAATTTTCTTCCCAGTTTGATTTTCAATCAACGTTTTCCAATTTTTGAATTTTTCAAAGACATCAGATTTGTTTTTCAGAAGGAACACAAAGACCTTACAGGAATAATCATCAATCACAGATAGAAAATATCTATTTCCACCGTGTGTGGGTTCACTAGATGGCCCCCACACATCAGCATGCAAATAATGCAAAGTGTCATAAGTAGTAGGAGTTCTAGGGGGATAGGGATTTGGAAACTTAACACGATGTTGTTTACCTACCACACAGGAGTCGCAAAACGGCACAGAGGACAATTTATCTTTCCCAAACACCCCTTGTTTTTGCAAAATTTCCAGACCCTTATCACTTATGTGGCCTAGACGTTTATGCCACATATCTGTTGAGTCACCTTGGACAACATTCACAAAAGAATCATATTTTACAGTTTTCACATAGAGGTTATTCCGTTTTATTGCTTTGAAAATACATAAGTTTCCTTTAAAGATTTTCATAATCCCATTACCCCACTTACCTTCATACCCCTCATCATCATCAAGGGTACCACAAGAGACTAGATTGTGACACAATTCAGGAACATGCCTCACGTTCTTTAAAGTTAACAAATAATCAGAGTCACATCTTATCTTAATATCTCCTAAACCATGAACTTGACACTTTTTCTCATTAGCCATAGAGACAGACCAATTTGTCACTTCTCTATATTCAGAAAATAGCCTTTTGAAAGGCGGCATATGAAACGCATGTTTTAATCAACAAGCCACTCATTTTCACACAAAGTGAGAGTATGCACAGTATAAGCTTGTTCACAAATTTCAAAAACCATGAAAACTTCATCTACACGGCCATTTTCAGCCACAAGGTTGGCATTATCATTTTGATAATTTTTCTTAGGTTTAGTGCACTCATGAATGTAATGACCAGATTCACCACAATTATAGCACTTACGGTTCTTAGGTCGAGACTTTGACCTACTCTTCCATTTGCCCTTCTTCTTTTCAGAAAAATTACTCTGTAGGTTTTGACTTGATGAAGGTTTCAGTTTTCGAAAGCGGTTTTGAGGCATTCCCCTCACAAAATTAACCTCACCTAGAGATTTATTCCCCTTATTGTTTTTCAAATCCAATTCTTTACTTTTCAAACTGTTTATAACAGTATCAAGAGTTACTTTATCTCTGCCGTACTTAATAGCAGATTTAACATCACTGTATGAATCAGGGATGACATTTAAAAGAACAATAGGGGTGTATTCATCAATATTTTTATCACCGGTTTGTTTGATATCCTGGATTAATTTTGTAAAAGTGTCCAGGTTATCATTTATATCCTTTGAAATATCAAGTTTGTACCGGAAAATTTTTTCAAGTAAAAACAGTTTGTTAGGCAGGGAAGTTTCAGTATAAGTCTCTTCCAATTTTTCCCATAGAGACTGAGCTGTATCATGTTTACTGATTTTCCGAATTACAGAATCGGACAGATTTAGGATAATTGATGAATACGCGAACTCATCTGCCTCGGCCTTTTTATCGGCAGCAGTATTGTCAGAAAAAGATTGATCAATAGCTTTACAAACTTTTTGTTGTATCAAAATGCCCTTCATCTTTTGTTGCCAGATTTGGAAATCTCCTTTACCATCAAAAGGTGCAATATTAAAAACTAAGAAAGAACCCATTTTAACACACAATATATGGTAATCGCAAAGAAACCCGAAAAATCACAAAGATCACACAGCTGATGGGAATCAAATTCAGGGACTTGATTTGAATTTCGAGATTAAAACCCGTTTAAATTAAAACCGGGATCCGCAAGCTCTTGACAAAGATCCGAGGGACACTTTCGGTCCTGGCAGCGCAAGATTAGTGTTGTTTTGGATTTTAAGGTTTTAATTTGTTTGAGTTTTAATTAATAAGGAAACAAGAGTCACCCGAAAAATGAATCCAACCAGTTAACACACAAATAGTCCACAGCAAGCGAAACGGCAAGTAACGAACCATTTAAAGACAGCTAATTTGACAATAGAACCGAAGCTAGCAACATTAATAAAAGAGAGGTTCAAGCCGATATACCTGAGCGGAAACCCGGATGGGTTATTCCGTATCACCACGAAGCCAAAGAACCAGACACCCGACAAAACGGTCTCCGATACCACTGTTGGGTATCGGGTCGTATAATGGCTACAGACAGGATCGATTATACAAGCGTCTTAAACGAATAAAACAATTACAATTATAATCGACAGGATAGGATTAAGGATTGCAGGCCAACTAGATAAACCTATAATTATAACCACAATAATTATTGCAATAATCCCGAGAAACAAGCAGACCGAGAATAAAAAAGATATGTGCCTTGAGAATCCGAGTGAAAACGAGAGTGATATCCCTGTTGTGATATCTGTGAGTGAGATCGAGATTGGGTTCTGAGATTTCTGAGGTTTTCTGGGTTGGTGAAGGTGCTACCGGGGCTGTGTGCCGCCCGGCGGTGGTTCGGCATTCGTCCTCTGTGGAAACGAACTTTTTTGGTGTCAAATTGCAAAGGGTTCGGAAGATCTGAGCCTACATATCTCTTTCAACAAAGGGGATTTTCTTGATTTTATTTATCTCAATTTTGCTGTTCTTGGTGAATTTTTGTGCAATATATTATACATATATATATATATTATATATATATATATATATTCGGTATTTATCTATATATATATATTATATACATATTTGTTATATATATATATATATATTATATATATATATACCGATTGCAGTCTAATATATTATATATATTATATATAGTATTGTTTACGCAAAGACTTTACAAGACTAATTTACGAGTTTTGTACTAATTATGCATGAAATATATGCATTTCGTGCATCAAAATTTCAACGCATTACTTTACAGTACTAATTTATGCATGAATTTTGTACTAATTATGCATGAAATATATGTATTTCGTGCATCAAAATTTCAATGCATTAAAAAATGCAATATATGCATCAAAATATCGATGCATTAAAATATTAGATTATATGTATCAATTTTTTTGTGAGAATTAATGCATTGAAATTTTGATGCACGAAATGCATATATTTCATGCATAATTAGTACAAAACTCATGCATAAATTAGTACTGTAAAATACTGCATCTAATATTAGTACTGCATAGAACGCGCCCCATTATATATATATATATATATAATATATAATATATATCAGTTTCGGATTTGTTATATGAATATCGTATTCCGATTGTTTGGATATTATCATTATTGTTGTTAACCTGGAATCGGTTATTTGTGATTGCAGATTTGTTCTGTTTTTTTTTCGGTCAGCTTATTCCTCGGGATTATTGCAATAATTATAGTGGTTATAATTATAGGTTTATCTAGTTGGCATGTAATCCTTAATCCCTATCCCGTTGATTATAATTGTAATTGTTTTTTTCGTTTAATCCGCTTGTATAATCGATCCTGTCTGTAGCCATTATACGACCCGATACCCAACATAAACAAATGTAAATTAGGAGTTAAAACTAATTTATTTACAACCAGTTTAGGGGGGAGTGGTCACCTAATACCCTAGGTGCCACATCAACTCTATTCAATAAAAACTCTCCAACTCAAAACTACCCAATTCTACCCTAACACTACCCTAAGTGGAGGGAGTGGTACCCTAGTACCCGATTTTTTTTTTTATATTTTTAATACATAAAATCACATACAATATTAAAATAAAAACATACCATTCATTAAAAATAAAAATACATGTTATTAAAAATAAAAATAAATTAGAAAAAGTAAAATATAAATATATATATATACTATAAGGTTTAAAATGTAAACATGTATATACTATAAGGTTTAATATATAAATTACTTATATATTAAAAAAGGAAAAAAAAGGAAGAAAGAAAAAAAAAGAAAAAAAAAACACACACTGCTTATTATACTTTGTGAAAATAATTTATGGGTTTTAATGGGTTTTTGAGAAAATATTCTCTCTTTACTGATCAGGTTTGGAAGCCGAAATCATACCCAATTTTCACTACTCGAGCCCCACGGGATGGTGTTGCCGATCGGGTACCTCAACCAGATTCACTACCCGAGCTCCACTCCCTCCCCCTTAGAGCGAAATACCGGGAATGGGATCCTACCACGCTTATATAGTTGCATGCAATCCACGTGTCCCGTATGCCGACACGTAGTAAAACACATGCCGACAGCCGTATATATTTACACAATACATATTTTCTTTGGAAGGAATTTATATATACATATTATATACACGTTTATATATATATATATATAGATAGATAGATATATACACGTATTCATTTTTTTTCTTTTTGGGAGGCATAATAACATACAAAATCCCAAATCTTCTCGTATGAGCCGAAAACCAGAAAATGTCGACTATTACCTCAATTTCATCAAATCTCTTCATGAAAACCATGTTATACTGCTATGCACCAACCTCAAATAACCCTCTACTTTTTTCTAAAACTCCCAATAAAAGATTAATCATGGCCCAGTTTGCCTTTGGTACACGAAATCGTGCCGTTGGCACATCCCGGGTAGTGGGCCTGGTCCATGACCCGTATTTGAAGCCTGAAGACTCGCCGCTCGAGATTCCCATGAAGCGGCCGACCCATGAGCCTGCCGTGCCACCAGAGATGCCGGAGAGGCCCAATTTTCCGGACTTCGATCCAATTCCTCCGGAGATGCCTGCTGATCCGCCGCCGCTCTCGCCTGGGCCGAACCCAGGCCCGGAGTTTCCAGCCCCGCCAGATCTGGTTCCACCGATGCCTGAAATCCCACGGCCACCTATGCCTTCGCGACCAGGGGAACCCGAGATAGTTCCACCGCATGGGCCTGATGTTATACCCCCATTGACACCGGAGCCCCGCCCATCGGATCCGACGCAGCCCGATATACCGCCTCCGATGATGGGCTCAGATGGGCTTGTCTTCTACTGACAATATAGGGTAGATGGATGTGCGCGTGTGTGCGCGTGTGTGCGTGTGTTCTATTCGGGGAAATGTGAAAGTAACTTCTTATCAAAATGATGCGATGGAGAAGCAATAATTTGTACATACAATGTTACGTGAATTCTCTTTCTTTTTCCAACTAAATGTTCTCCGGTGTGATGCACCACATAAGATATTCTTTTATTAGAAAATAATTTTTCGATCTCTAAATTTATTTTTGATGATTTTCGACATGAATATCATATTAACGTGAGTTTATTATGGGGTGTAATATAATTTAAGAAAGAGTACCACATTAGCATAGTGTTAAGTCAATTAATGTCCAATACATGAACAAATTTCCTGGAAAAGTAGGAACAAATTTTAGAGAAGAAAGTAATATGTGATTACGTCTTAATATACGTGTGTGTGCAGTGTATGTTTTATTATTTTTAGTTATTATAATTAAATAAATATCATCATTTATTTTTTATGTAAGCAATAAATGAGTTAATATATTTTTATTTTGCATCAATTAATTTTACTGAAAATAAATATTCATAGTTTTTATAATATAATTGTTTTGTACAATCGGTTATTATTGTAAATTCATCAAATTTATTATATTCTGGATGTCTAGTTAAAAATTGTGAAATAAAAATTAATTTGATATATTTTTATTAAAAATAAATTTGATTTAAAAAATTATAAATATTTAAAATTTTAAGCTAAAAAAATAAAGGAAGGATTTTTTTATTGGTAGATGAGTGTAAGTTGTGAAATAAAACTCCCACAATACATATTTAGATGTGTCACGACTCTTTTTTAATAGAAGTATAAATTATGCCAGTTTAACAATTTATGTTGTTGATTAATTCTAAAAATGATTAATTTTTAATTTTTTAATTTTTAAAAATTGAAAAAAAATATAGGGTAGATGTGTGTGTGTGTGCGCGCGTTGGTTTGTTGTTTGTGTTTTATTCGGGGAATGTGAAAGTAACTTACTAATCTAATGGTGCGACGGAGAAGGGGTGTCAACTTCATGAGTACTCCGATTCTATTGGTAAGATAAATTCGTAATAGGGTTGGGTATCGGCTGAACCAGAAATTTTACGATCGAGTACGAGTAGGGTATGGATATTTCGATCCGATTACCTGGCCGTGTACCATTTGAATTATATAAATATATTATTATTATTATATATTATACATAGATATATTATATTATATCTTATATATATTATTACATAAAATATAATATTTTAAATATTCATTATACAAAATTAAAGTTATTAATTACATTATATAGATATATATAATTTATATTAAAAAAAATATTTTTAAAAAATAGGGTATACAGTAATGAATACTCATTGGGTATTCGATTACTCGATGAGTAGAAGACGAATCGATCCGAATCAGATATGGTGGGATATGGGTACCCGATCCATTGACATCCAGGTGAAGAAGCAATAATTTATACATACAATGTAATTTGAATTCTCTCCAATTACGCCTGGTTAACAATTTATGGTGTTGCCTAATTTTAATAATTAATTTCTTGATAATTTTTAAATTTGATAGCAATTTGGTAAAATAGTGTTTTTTATAAATTTAGGTGTCAATCAACAAAAGATATTTTGTTAGAATTAATATTTTACATCTTAAAAGGTTATTTTCACATGTATTTGTTTCAACTCATATCAACACCGAATTAGATCTTAATTTCGGCAATGTTACACATTTAAATCCTGAAATAAATTAAATAAAAATAAAAGAGTGTGCTTAGAAGCCAGTCACTTGATGTTCGGTGCATCAGGAAATATTATCGAGAGCATTGTGAAATCTAATGCAATTAGAGAAGAGTTTAATATTGGTATAATGTTAAGTTAATTAGTATCTATTATACAAATAAATTTGAGAAACAAATCGAAAAGATACAAATAAATTTGAAGAACTCCCCAAAATGAAAAAGATACGAACAAATTTGAAGAACAAATTTGGGGTTAACATGTGATTAACAGTATGTGTTTTCCTTTTTAGTTATTATAATTGAATAAATATAAATATCATTGTTTTTAGTTTTTATAATTAATAACGGACCCAATTTTTTTATACTACATTATAATGTTAACAAGTTGTATATTCTCATTCATAGGAATATTATTTATTAAACCAAAATGTATTAAAAGACATTAATAAAAAATTAAAAAGATAAACGAAATAAAAATAATAATACACAATCTACCACCTATTCTCTCTCTCTTCAAAAAAAATCTCTCTGTACGATCCCGATATGGATTTCATCGTCGGCAAGAAAATAGCCGACCACGATAGAGATTCCGACGACAATAGAGAATCTGAACACGATAGAGATTCCTCACACGATAACACCGAATATGACGAGACCTTCATTAATGAGACGCTGGTTAGTGTCCCGAGTTTATAATTTTTTTAAGAGTAAAGTGCATTTTGTGTACTCACACTTTGGGTGCCAGACCACTTGTGGTACTAGACTTCTAAAACTACCACTTGCTATACTGGACTTCTAACTATTTTGCAATATGTGTACCACTGTCAAGTCTGAACTCCATTAATTTTTTCAAGGGTATTTCAGTCTTTTTGTGTTCATCTTCTTCCTTAAACCCATTTCCACCATTGACAATTTTTTTAAGAACTTGAAACTCGAATATATCATCTGTTTCACAACAAAATAGATTCATTTAAATTGCATTAAAAGTGTCTCTTTCTCCTTTACAATGGGATATCAATTATAACTATCAAAGATTAACTTTCGAGAATTTGTATATTTAAAAAACTTCAATTAATGTATAATTTTCTTAGTTTGTTCTTTTAAATTTCTTTCACCAAACTAAAATATTAATAGTGGAAATCAATATCAATTTGTAGAGGAGAAAAAGAAGACTTTGTTACAATTTGAATGACTTGATTTCGTCAAAAAATGAATGAGATATTTAAATTTTAATTCCTTAAAAGTTTCAACAATGGTGAAAATGGGTTTGAGGAAGAAGATGATACAAAAAGACTAAATACCCTTGAAAAAATTAACGGAGTTAGCCAGACTTGATGTTAATACACACATTGCAAAAAAAGTTAAAAGTCTGGTATAACAAGTGGTAGTTTTAAGAGTCTAGTATCCCAAGTGATCTGACACCCAAAATACGAGTACACAAAGTGCATTTTACTTTTTTTTTTTTAAATATTTAAGCCTTTAAAATATTTGTTTTGTATGCTCAATTGTGGTAGGGGTGGATATATATGCTCGTATGAGTTTAGGTAGAATTATTTAGAAGTTTGGGAGTTAAAAATTGGATTAATTTAGTCTAACACGGTATCGCCCATGACAGATGTGCACCGGCTCACGATGGTGTAGAAGACGGTGACACCATCGTGCGCACAAAGGTGTGTGTCGTGTGCACGATGATGTGTGTCGTCGTGGGCACCAAGAGAAATGCCTCTACCTGCACACGATGGGCATCGATCGTGTGTCTGAAGAGACATTTTTCCGTGTTCTTGTTTCATGTTCGCTATATTTTTAAACAATCCGCAAGTGTACGGAAAATATGTAGAAAGCGGCGAGCAAGGTCGTATTCCACAGAGACTAACTATTCCTTTTGTGTTGAGTATTAGATTATAGTGTTTCCGGTTTTATCTAGACGATCGAAAGGTAAAATGGATGATTAATGAAATAACATACAATAATCACAATAAATTAAAACGATTGAAAATATTCGAATGGAAGTGAATTACAAGAGTTTTGAAAGGCAGATTCCAAGGCTAGGTTTCCGTTGATTACTAAATTTAGTCGGGATTGATTTCAAAAGGTTCTAAGTGCGTTTCTAAAACGACGATCACAACAATATTCTAAAGTCTCTCTCGAGATGCATTAAAACGTAGATTAAACAACCTATAACAACGTCTCCGTCTATTATAAATTATCTAACTCCAAAAAAATGTTCATAAGATTAGATATCATCATAGTTCATCACCGATTTCTCAATCTCGTAATTTACTATGTCAAATACTCGAAACCTATTAATGTCCTCTTCTCTCGAATTATGAGCAATTAAGTTTAACATGTAAAAACATTGATCAAGTGTCTAAACATGAATCAAACCAAGTATTTGATAAAGAAATCACACTAGATAAATATAATTATCAATCCCTCAAAATCATAGCAAATCAACGTACTCCCATGCCCGGAATCTAAAGAGTTTAGCCGGACATGGTATTGAAAGGAAGATTAATAATCATCATGTTCATGCTAATTAAAACAATAAAATCAATAAAAGATAGGAAGAAGATAAAACTCGTGGTGTGTCTTGATCGATCCCGGTTGAAGCCTTCAAATGTTCTTGAAGTGTTCTTCAAGAATTTCTTCAAAAGCCCTTCTTTTTGGAATGAAAACCCGTTTTTCTCTCTCTCTTATCTCCCAAATTCAGCATATCTCTTATCATGCCACATATCTTCCTTTTATAAAGCTAAAACTATCACTTTTTTTCCCACCAAATCTTTCAAAAATGTCAAAAGATGATATTTCCACCGAAAAGTGACACGGCCCGTGTCAAATGACACGGCCCGTGTCAAATGACACGGCCCGTGTCATAGTATGCTCAAAAAGCCAAAACCCGCTGGACAGGGAACTCGACCGTGTCAAATGACACGGCCGAGCAAATGACACGACCGTGTCAAATGACACGGCCCGTGTCATACTCGTCTGGATAAGCAAAATGGCCCTGGAAGTGAGACCCGACCGTGTCAATACGGCCGGGCTCATGTTGACTCGTTTTGACACCGTTTTGACTCCTTTTTAAGCCCGATCTCTCGTTTCCGCATTGCTTGATAAGTATTGGGGTTGGAGACTTCGTTCTTGCTTGATTTATGTCCATAAAGTACCTATAAAATCAATAAAACGTACCCAAACGTGATCGAGTCCAATAAACACAATACGAGTATAAACGACACAGTTCTACACATTTTAGGATCTTAAAACCCGAAAAATCGATGTAAATATATGTGTAAAAATGAGTGTTATCAAAATCTCCCAAACTTGAACGTTGATCGTCCCGAGCAATGCACTTTAAAATAACCACTCTTAAGGGAACTCATCCCTCAACATACCTCAAAGGACCATTTTGAAAATTCATCAATACGCCTCAAGAAATAAATAAGTTGAGTTCTATAAAGTATTCAAATCTAGGGGGTGCTTCATTAACATCATAGCTAATACTTGAATAATACGAACCTCGCCGGTCAAGTGTATTCCCTCACTCTCAATGTGTATGATGGGATAAGTGACGCTCAAAACTCATTCAATGAAATAAGAATCTCCATAGGCTTGCCAATCACCTACATCTCTACCACTAGTTGTGCATGCAAATTTGGTGAATCAAAAATGACTTTAATGGTTGTAATGTAGGCTTTTTGATCGGGGTAGGATAAGTATGGCTTAAAGTGACTTGACTTGAGCAAATTAGAACATTATCTCAATAATCACTTCGCTCAATTAGAAGCTCAATAATCCCTTAGGATTTGTTTCTTTCAACCCCTTGATTTTAATATCATCGCACTAAGCACTTTTGAAAGTGAAAATCACAACCTTATTCCTCCTTATTGCTCCATACATCTCGTTTCTTTTGTGTCAACGATTTTTTTTTTGGTGGACAACATCATCATTAAATCACACCAATCCTCCTTCAAATTTATTTTGATAATTCATTGCATTTTGAACCAACAATCTTCCCGATAGCTTCCACACATCTTTTTATTCTTTTGCCAATTTGTTCTAAATAGCTCAAGTATAGGGACAAAAGTTTATAATGGAACGGAAAGCTCATAATGTGGTTAACAAGAAATAGGCTTTAAGCTCAATCGGGCTAACTAGGGAAACAAATTTTTCGGGTTGGCCAAAAGGTTTGAAAGGTTGCCAATAAAAATCGCCTCAAATCATTTTCACTAATTTGAAAACACACTTGTAGTTTCTAATAAGATACCAGGGCAAGTTCTAGAGTCTTAAAAACATGAATGGTACACTCGACAATGAAACTTGCATATTTAATGATGCACGAAGGCTCAAAAGCTCACAAGTTAGATTTGTTCATATTTCCAAGAGATTAGGCTATTTATTCAATTTCACACCCTTTTGATTATTCTACATTTTTTCCTCTTCAAATTATCCTCGATTTGTATATCAAAATAACAAAATAAATCCCGAGGCATCCAAGACAAGAGTTCATTCTTTCGAGTTTCATCAAAGTTCATCATCATCAAAACACACCAAGTTTGAAATAGAACACACCAAAATAAAACACACCAAAATAAAAAATTCAAACCAAAACGTAAAACAAAATCCAAACACACCAAAAAATAAAAACAAACAAACAATGTAGGTATTTCTTGACCCAATATCTCCCCTCAAACTTGAATTAAAGAGTATACACACGAAGGGGGTATAGTATTTAAACAAAAAGAAACTTTGGGTCAAGAAATACTTACAACCGGTCCTATTGATTTGGCGGAGGAAAGTGGCCTTGTTGGACATGCCAATCTTCCATTCGTTGTAAAATTGCTAGCATCCCGTCTAGTCTTTCACGGGTCTCCTCTCGGAAAGCCTCGAACTCTTCTCTCAGCATAGAACGAGATGTGGCATGTCTTGTTTCGGCCTGTCTCGACGACTCGGGCCGTTCTCTCCTTCTTTCTTCTTCCTCCCCCGATTCTCTTTCTTCTTCCGGGCCTCTCTCATATTCAAATTCTTCCTCCATTCTTTCCTCCCTCTCTTCTTCTCGCATCCTCTCGTCACTATCCTCAAATTCCGAACGCCTAGGACGGACATTCCGAGCCACATATCTTTCACTCGGAGAAATTAATCTCGCTGCCTCCCGGGTCGATTTGTGCGCTTCCGTTGACATTTGTAGATTTCCTAAGTCCCGAATACTGGAAATAGTTGTCAAAGTTGTATTCGGGAGTAGGAAGTGATCGCCGTCATTCTGGAGGAAAATGACTCGAGAATCGTAGTCGAGGATATTCATCAACTTCATGACTTGGACCGATAAAAGCATATTTCCTGGGAGGGGAGTTCGGTTTTCTAGAGGTACGTCAAGATGAAGTGCGATAGGGGTAATTAAACCCCCTATCCAAATCTCCCCTCTCGGTTTAGTGGCAACGTCTTCGAAGTGGTCCATGATAATAGCTCCGGTTGCGGGATTTGTTCCGTCGAGTATATGAGCTAAGACATAAAGCTCTCGCTGAGTAATTGGCCCCGTTTCTTTTCGGCCGAATATAGTGCTTGCAATGACCTTGTGTAGATAGCGGAGGATGGGGTTGCGGAGGGAGGATCTTTTTGCCGATTTTGGGATGTAGGGACGTGCACCGCTCCCCGGGTATTCAACCAATGTCCTCCAGTAAGTCTCACACTCAAACCGATTGATTCGGTATTCTCCGTGCCTTCGAGCGTCATATATAGTATCCAATTCACCAGGACCCAATTTTTCGTTTTTGTTGTTTAGCCGAAATTCCAAGGCGGTCGGCTCATGCGTAATCGGGTCTCTTTTAACGGAGAGTGTACTAAGAAATTCCAGCGTGAGACATCGGTAAGTGGGCCAATGTTGGGTCATTAATGTCGTCCAACTTATTCGTCCAAGTAACCGCATAACATCTTCTCGTATCCCCATCGCCGTCATGCACTCATCGTCCGGCCATCGCGCGGGGAGCATTTTTTTCTGTCCCAATGTCTCCCATCGTGCTAGGCGACTTGGCGGAAGCTCAATTCCATACGTCTCGGGCGTCTCGACAGCCCCTTGAGTAGGTATTCTCTCCGGTTGTTCGATTTCTGTTGTGGTTTTTCCTCTTCCTCGTTGAGTTGCGCCTCGTCCTTGTTGGGCATTTCCTCGTCCTCGTTGAGCATTTCCTCGTCCTCTGGCCATTTTCCTGCAAGTGAATTATCAATTATCAATTGTTCACACAAGCTCCGAATCACTATTTTTCGATAATACACGTACCCCCAACTTTTTACAAAATAAACATTTTTTTCCAACAATAAGCGTTTTCTTCAAAATATCCCAACCATAAATTTCAACGCCAAATGCATAAGTAAAATCCCAAACATGTAATAACATCAATCATATATATCCAACATGTATGATAATCACCAACAAAATTTCAACTTTTTTAGCTCATGACAAATTCCCAAAAAAAATAATCCATTCAAGAACCCTAAGTTGCTCAATAAATCATGTTCCACATAATCTGAATGCAATGAATAATTAAATCTTCCAAAATCGTGAATCATACCTTGAATTCAGAGTGAAAATTGAAGAAAAACTCAGAAAAAATCGCGACCCAAACCCGGATGAATTCGTCCGATTCTTACCCTTGAAGCTTTAGGATTGTGGAATAATGATGAACACTTTGTTTTTATGTGAGATTTGACACGATTTTTGCCTGATTTTACCGGATTGAATGGGATTCGGGGCTAGAGTTTATGATTTGGGGGAGGAGGAAAGTTTGGGGAAGAAGGTAATGGAAAAGTGGGCCGTACAGCGTTTTTATATCCCCCGACCGACACGGCCCGTGTCGATTGACACGGTCCGTGTCATACCTGCTTCTTTTGTCACAAATGCCGCTGTCCACCTGACCCGGCCGTGTCAAATGACACGGCCCGTGCCGCGCTACCCCAGAAAGTGGAAAATGATCTGCCTGCACGACCCGACCGTGTCATTTGACACGGCCCGTGCCATGCTATCCTGGAAAAAGCAGTTTTGTTCTCGATGTGTTTTTCCTGCGATTTGAACACCAAAATTTGAACCGGTTAGTTCTACAACAAGAAAAAGAATACAAAAAAAAAATTCAAAAAAAAAATCAAAACATGAAAATAAAAATTATTGGGTTGCCTCCCAATTAGCGCTAAGTTTAACGTCTTCAGCCGGACGTCTTCAACTGGAAGTTTTTTTATGGCTCGTTTAAAGTTATTACGGATACGTCTTCCTTTTGAGAGGGATGGTAGTAGTGTTTGACTCGTTGTCCGTTAATTTTAAATAGCTCTCTGTCTCTGCTCATGAGCTCGACTATTCCGGGTGGAAGTACTTTCTTGATCACGAATGGACCCAACCATCTTGATTTCAATTTTCCGGGGAACAATTTCAGTCTTGAATTATAGAGAAGTACTTGTTGTTCCGGCATAAATTCACGTTTAACGATCATCTTATCCTGCCACCTTTTAGACCTCTCTTTGTAAATTCGAGAATTTTCGTAACATTCATCCCGGAATTCTTCTAATTCATTTAGCTCTAGCAATCTTTTCTTTCCGGCGGCCTCAAAATCCAAGTTTATTTTTTCACCGCCCACATCGCTCTATGCTCCAATTCCAAAGGTAGGTGGCATGATTTCCCAAAAATGAGTTGATAGGGAGATGTTCCCAAAGGAGTTTTATAGGCCGTACGATAAGCCCAAAGTGCATCATCGAGCTTGGATGACCAATCTTTCCGAGATGTACTCACCGTCTTTTCCAAGATTAGCTTGATCTCTTTGTTTGCCGCTTCGGCTTGTCCGTTTGCTTGTGGATGATAGGCCAATGATTTCTTTGATCGGACCCCATATTTATGAAGGAGTTTATCCATGATTTTGTTGACAAAATGCGATCCCCGATCACTGATTAATGCTCTTGGAGTTCCGAATCGGCAAAAGATGTTTTTCTTTAAAAATTTCATTACTACTTGAGCATCATTTGTTGGAGAACAAATTGCCTCGACCCATCGAGATACGTACTCGACCGCTAGGAGAATGTACTTATTTCCGAATGATGATGAGAATGGACCCATGAAGTCGATACCCCAAACGTCAAATAGTTCAACCTCAATTACGTTGGTTAGGGGCATCTCATGACGTCTTGAAATATTTCCTACTCGTTGGCATCTATCGCATTGTTGAATGAAGAGATAGCAATCTTTGTATAGCGTAGGCCAATAAAATCCGCTTTGCAACACTTTTGCGTGATCCGTGTTGCTCCGAAATGTCCTCCGGTTGGTGATGAATGACATTGTTGAAGAATTTCATCCCATTCCTCTTGTGGTACACATCTCCTCACGATCATGTCGGCACATCTCTTAAAAAGTAATGGATCATCCCACATATAGAACTTGATATCGTGTAGGAATTTCTTCTTTTGATAATGCGATAAATCCGGTGGTAGCACACCTGCGACCAAAAAATTAACAATGTCAGCAAACCACGGAAATTTAGCTTCTATCATAAAAATTCGCTCGTCCGGAAATTCTTCTTTAATCCCTTCGATCTCAGGTTCCTCCTCCTTTTTGTACTCGAGGCGAGATAAGTGGTCGGCTACCACGTTTTCACATCCTTTTCTGTCTCGTACTTCCACGTCAAACTCTTGTAAAAGAAGAATCCATCGAATTAGGCGAGGTTTAGAATCTTTCTTCTCAAACAAGTATTTGATAGCTGCGTGATCCGTGTGTACTATCGCCTTTGTCCCAATTAAGTATGATCGGAACTTATCAAAAGCAAATACCACGGCAAGCATTTCTTTCTCCGTTGTTGTGTAATTTTGTTGGGCTCCGTCCAGTGTTTTGCTTGCATAATAAATAGCCCGAAAGAGTTTTTCACGACGTTGTCCCAACACAGCTCCGACCGCACTTGCATCACACATGATCTCAAAAGGTTGAGACCAATCCGGTACCACGAGGATAGGAGCACTCACTAATGCCTTCTTTAGAGTCTCAAATGCCTGCAAACATTCGTTAGAAAGAATGAAAGAGGTATCTTTTTCTAGCAATTTACTCAAAGGTTTAGTGGTTTTAGAAAAGTCTTTTATGAATCTCCTATAAAAACCCGCGTGTCCAAGGAAACTCCTAATTGCTTTTTCATTCTTTGGTGGTGGAAGTTTTTCAATGGCGACAATTTTCGCCCTATCAACCTCCAAACCGGCGGCGGACACTCGATGGCCTAGGACAATTCCTTCTTGCACCATAAAGTGGCATTTCTCCCAATTCAACACGAGATTAGTGTCTTCACATTGCTGCAAAACTAAAGTAAGATTATGCAAGCAATGATCAAATGAATTTCCAAACACCGAAAAATCATCCATGAAAACTTCCATTATATTTTCGATCAAACCGTGAAAGATATCCATCATACAACGTTGAAACGTGGCTGGAGCATTACATAAACCAAACGGCATTCTACGATAAGCATAAATTCCATAAGGACATGTAAAAGCCATTTTTTCTTGATCTTCCGGTGTTATATAGATTTGATTATACCCTGAATATCCATCAAGAAAACAGAAAAATTCATGCCCCGCCAATCTATCAAGCATTTGATCAATGAAGGGAAGAGGAAAATGGTCTTTGCGAGTAGCCGCATTTAAAGCCCTATAGTCTATACATACTCGCCATCCCGTAACTACTCTCATAGCAATTAATTCATCTTTTTCGTCTTTGGTTACGGCCATCCCTCCCTTTTTTGACACCACTTGAGTAGGACTTACCCACTCACTATCGGAAATTGGATATATCATCCCAGCATCTAAAAGTTTTAGCACTTCTTTTTTCACCACTTCTTTCATTATGGGATTAAGTCTCCGTTGATTTTGCACTTTAGATTTAAAATTTTCTTCAAGCAAAATCCTATGCATGCATATGGAAGGACTAATTCCCTTCAAATCTGAGATAGACCATCCTATAGCCGACTTATGCGCTCTCAATACTCGAAGCAATTTATCTAGTTGAGTGGATGAAAGTGAAGAGGATACAATTACCGGATTGGATTTGTTATCATCCAGAAATGCATACTTGAGGTGTTCCGGGAGGGTTTTAAGGTCCAAACTTGGATGAGATGAATCCGATTGAGATGAAACGGACCCCAAATTTTTGTCCATGTCGTTGGACACGTTTGATTCGTCCGTCAGCTTGATTTCTGCAACTACTTCATGCTCCCCTTTATCTAAATCATCGAATGTATTGCTTTGCGTTTTTTCCTGTAGAGAATTCAATTCAGAAACATAATCAAACAAGTCAGAATCGTCAAACTCCAAAGTTGAATCACTAGAAAAACATGAATTCGTAAGAGCAAACACTAACGGATTCGACGATAATGAGTGTAAGATTTTTTTCTTTCCATACGAGCTTATATGGTCAATAACATTGCAATATTCCGTATTATCATGAAATTTCATAGCTTTGAATATAGAAAATAGAACATGCTCGTCATTAACACGTAGTGTTAATTCTCTCCTTTCAACATCAATAAGAGCCTTTCCCGTTGCTAGAAATGGACGTCCAAGGATAAGTGGTAAATCTCCGTCTTCTTCCATATCAAGGACAACAAAATCCGCTGGAAAAATAAATTTGTCGACTTTTACAAGCACATCTTCAACAATCCTCTTGGGATGTGTTATGGATCGATCCGCCAATTGTAGCATAACCGTTGTGGTTTTCATTTCTCCGACACCTAATTTCCTGAAAATAGATAACGGCATGAGGTTAATCGAAGCGCCTAAATCACACAAAGCTTTATCGAATGAGGCATTTCCAATAGTGCATGGAACGGTAAGCTTCCGGGATCCTTAAGCTTTTGAGGCAATTTGCGTTGGATAATAGCGCTACATTCTTCGGTTAGTTTAACCGTCTCATGATCTTCCATCTTTCTTTTTCTTGACATCACATCTTTCAAGAACTTTGCGTAGTTAGGCATTTGTTCCAAAGCGTCTGCAAAAGGAATATTGATATTAATTTTCTTGAAGATGTCTAAAAACTTTGCGAATTGTGCATCTAACTTTTTCTTTTTGAAACGTTGAGGAAAAGGGAGAGGAACGTTAGGAGTAGAGTTAGGAGATATTTTAGGCTTCTCAGCCCCCTTTGATGTATCATGTTTCCCTTCTTCCTTTTCAATTTCGAATTGATCCTCCTTGACTTCCTCACTTGGCATCTTTGGCCCTTCATAATTCGTTCCACTTCTTAAGGTGATCGCTTGACACGACTCTTTTGGATTCACTTCGGTATTGCTTGGAAATTATCCCCGTTGATGTTGACTCCCGACAATTTTAGCTAATTGCCCAATTTGAGTTTCGAGATTTTTCATTTGAGCTCCCATGGTGGTTTCTAGTTGAGTGACATGGCCTTCGATTTTGTCTAATTTCTCCTCATCTCGACTAAATCGGCTTTTCGTCTCCATCATGAAGGTAGCTAGAATATTCTCGAGATTCGACGTCGGCTTTGCTTCTTCAATTATCTCCCCATTCGATACCTTGAATCCGGCCGGTGGTTGCAAAGCATTCTTTGGATTGGCATAGCTAAAATTTTCATGATTTCGATTTGAGGGATGGTAGAAGCCCGGTGGTGGATTATTCCGGTAATTGTTGTAACTCCGATTATTAATGTAGTGTGCCTCCTCCAATGGATCGGACGGTAATTAACTTGAACTTCCTTGAGAAATTCCCTTCGAATCACCTCCTTTTGTTAGAGCCCCCAATTGAGTAGTTAACATCGTCATTTGTGCGGTTAATGCCTTTATAGGATCCGAATCGGATATCTCAGCCACCCTTCTAATATTTGATCTTTCCGTTGGCCATTGATAGCTATTCATGGCCATTTCTTCGATCAATCCATACGCTTCTTCAGCGCTTCTTGCTAGCAATGCCCCTCCCGCGGAAGCATCAATAAAATTTCTTGTTTCCCCTATAAGACCATTGTAGAAGAAACACATTTGTTGGTCTTCGGGGAAACCATGTCGAGGGCATCGCCTTAGTAAATCTTTGAAACGTTCCCAAGCTTCATATAACGGTTCGGAATCCAATTGATGAAATTGAGTAATCTCACCTTTTAGCTTCATTGTCTTGTTTGGTGGGAAAAATTTGAACAAAAATTTTTCGCTCAATTCTTCCCATGTCTTTATACTTCCGGGAGCTAAAGTTCCAAGCCAATTTCTTGCTTTCTCCCTCAAAGAGAATGGAAACAATCGTAAGCGTATGGCATCATCCGAGACTCCGTTCATATTGATAGTATCACATATTTGCATGAAATGAGTGAGATGGGCATGTGGATCTTCGACAGCAAATCCTCCAAATTGATTTTGTTGAACCATTGAAATTAAGGCCGGATTCAACTCGAAATTATGAGCGTTGATGGGAACATGAGTGATTCCTCCAAAGTTTCGATCTAGTTTCGGTCGGAATCCATCCCGAATTGATTGCACCCTAGTTGGTGGATTTTCAATCCTTCTGCCCTCGTTGTCTTGGATTATTGCATTCTCGTTTGCGTTGCCTCTTTCTACGTTGTCTCCCGCTCTCTCCATAGTCTTCAAAAAGATCTCTTCTTAGTTTCCTTGAGGTAGCACTTGTTCTTCGGGCAAATGCTTCTACTTCCGGGATGAAAGTTTCTAAAGGCACTCGAGATGAACGAGTGTTCATGCACTCCCTGAGTAGAAATTGTATGAGTTAAGTAACAAATAAGAAAATGTCTAAAGTAAGACTAAAAACACTTATCGTAATATCAACACTAGTAAAAATAAATTAGTCCCCGGCAACGGCGCCAAAAACTTGTTTGCTATATTTTTAAACAATCCGCAAGTGTACGGAAAATATGTAGAAAGCGGCGAGCAAGGTCGTATTCCACAGAGACTAACTATTCCTTTTGTGTTGAGTATTAGATTATAGTGTTCCCGGTTTTATCTAGACGATCGAAAGGTAAAATGGATGATTAATGAAATAACATACAATAATCACAATAAATTAAAACGATTGAAAATATTCGAATGGAAGTGAATTACAAGAGTTTTGAAAGGTAGATTCCAAGGCTAGGTTTCCGTTGATTACTAAATTTAGTCGGGATTGATTTCAAAAGGTTCTAAGTGCGTTTCTAAAACGACGATCACAATAATATTCTAAAGTCTCTCTCGAGATGCATTAAAACGTAGATTAAACAACCTATAACAACGTCTCCGTCTATTATAAATTATCTAACTCCAAAAAAATATTCATAAGATTAGATATCATCATAGTTCATCACCGATTTCTCAATCTCGTAATTTACTACGTCAAATACTCGAAACCTATTAATGCCCTCTTCTCTCGAATTATGAGCAATTAAGTTTAACATGTAAAAATATTGATCAAGTGTCTAAACATGAATCAAACCAAGTATTTGATAAAGAAATCACACTAGATAAATATAATTATCAATCCCTCAAAATCATAGCAAATCAACGTACTCCCATGCCCGGAATCTAAAGAGTTTAGCCGGACATGGTATTGAAAGGAAGATTAATAATCATCATGTTCATGCTAATTAAAACAACAAAATCAATAAAAGATAGGAAGAAGATAAAACTCGTGGTGTGTCTTGATCGATCCCGGTTGAAGCCTTCAAATGTTCTTGAAGTGTTCTTCAAGAATTTCTTCAAAACCCCTTCTTTTTGGAATGAAAACCCTTTAATCTTTTGTTTTTCTCTCTCTCTTATCTCCCAAATTCAGCATATCTCTTATCATGCCCCATATCCTCCTTTTATAAAGCTAAAACTATCACTTTTTTTTCCACCAAATCTTTCAAAAATATCAAAAGATGATATTTCCACCGAAAAGTGGCACGGCCCGTGTCAAATGACACGGCCCGTGTCATAGTATGCTCAAAAAAGCCAAAACCCACTGGACAGGGAACTCGACCGTGTCAAATGACACAGCCGAGCAAATGACACGACCGTGTCATACTCGTCTGGATAAGCAAAATGGCCCTGGAAGTGAGACCCGACCGTGTCAATATGGCACGACCGGGATAATGACACGGCCGGGCTCATGTTGACTCGTTTTGACACCGTTTTGACCCCTTTTTAAGCCCGATCTCTCGTTTCCGCATTGCTTGATAAGTATTGGGGTTGGAGACTTCGTTCTTGCTTGATTTATGTCCATAAAGTACCTATAAAATCAATAAAATGTACCCAAGCGTGATTGAGTCCAATAAACACAATACGAGTATAAACGACACAGTTCTACACATTTTATGATCTTAAAACCCGGAAAATCGATGTAAATATATGTGTAAAAATGAGTGTTATCATTTCCTTAGGCACTCTATCACGGTTCTTATGCTTTGTATGTTAATTTTTGCACCCTGGTTGCGTAAGGAAGAGACCCACATTGCGCTTTGTTACACGAGAAGGACTCTTTACATACAGAACGTGGTATTTAAAGAGATAACTTAGACATTAAGACGTCCCGGCCATAATACTGCAATCGGTGAGCGAGATATCTAGAGCTTGACCGAGGGGGTCCTTCGCTGTTTGATTAGAGTGAGGAGAATTGAGAGTACAAATACTGCCCTACATCACCTGATTGCTCGTCGATTGGAGGGTGATCACATCTCCCGGACGAGTCGTGGTTCCAGGTTTCTGGGAGAAACATTCGTTTCGCCGCATGTGATTTTGCCTTGACACTGGACTGCACTTTGGCTACTCTAACTTCCATCCATAGGACAACAATCTTCTTCGGCGTGACGCTATTTTTCAAAGAATACTCAATGCAAAAATATTAAGGTTAATGTACTGCACAAGAAGTTTAAGGATCGAGAGTTGGGTAGGAACATACGAGATTATGTGAAGATAACCAATTTATTGTTATACTACTAATTTATCCTATGCCGTGACGATATGATGGTGAGATGGGCATTAGTTGAGAATTTTGAGTAGTGAGATTTGTTACTTGGGGTTCAATAGTTTTGGGGCTTTGTGTGACTATATAGACAACATGGACATGAATGTAGAAATTTCATTTCTACATTTATAAACTTCTACCAATCGATATCTAACAGCTATTTGTAATACTTTTTGCCTGACGAACCCAAATTCAAGGGACAAAAAAAGTACTGTGCTTTGCAAAAAAAAAGGGATTTTCTATCGGGAAGAAAATTTAATCGGACGTTAGACCAGTACTAAAATTACATATCTTTTCATATTTATAGATTGCAGTTTGTGTATTCTTTTTGTTCGGATTGAAGTGTGCGGATTGAAATCTACAAATATAAAAAAATATATAATTTTAGTACCGAACTAATATAAAACCAAGTTTCATGACGTGACAATAAGAAAATACATATTAGTTATACTACATATTTGTTCAATTTATTGATTCCACTTTGTATATTTTCTTGTTAGGATTGGACTGTACAAATTAAATCAACAAATATGAGAAAAAATGTAGTTATAATCTTTGAACGCAGACTATACTGCAACGGCCACCAAACAATTTGCCAACGGTGGAGTCAAATTTTTGGGCCAAAAGCGCCAGGATTTTGGGCCTAAATATTGAGGCCGTGGCCCATCTTTGGCAATGGCCATGATTTTTCTTGCTTCCAACTTAATTAACCAAAATATATTAAAAGTATCAATAATATGATAAAAATATATTTTCAACTATTTTAAAAAGTTCAAACATCCATTTTAATACTATTAAAACCGTTAGATTCTTGCACTACAACCAGTGGTATGGAAAGTAGCTCATCACTTGGTCCATTATCTGTATTCGATAGCAAAATATCAATACAAAAATCTAAACAAAATCAACTTTAAATTGAAATAAGTTACGGTGTAAGGTTATACCCATTAACCTTAGCCTAATTAATTAATATTTATTAGTTATTAAATTTTTCATGGCCTCTACAGGCGGTTTTGGCGCTAAATGTACTAAATAAAGCGAGTTAGCCATGACTAAAAAGAGTAAGTGCAGCCCATTTATTCACATGGGTGGTACTGGCCAGTGAGCGCCCACTTTGCCGGGTCTAACGCAGACCAAGTTTCCTAGCCTAATAGGAGAAAAACCCAGAAAACTATCCTACCTCAAGGTTTTGTTACACAGTTCTCTCCAATTTAAGCCAAAATCGCTATTCGTTAAGCGCTTCTTTCCCCTCTTCAGATTACTAATGAATATCAGCAAAAGATAGGTATTTCCGTTAAATCCTGCAACTTTTTCTGTAAATTTTCCCAATGGATAGATAGGTGACACTGTGAGACGGGCGACAGCATCTCAACCTTCCTTCAACAGCACGAAAATCTTTTTTTTTTTTTTTTTTTAATCCCCCACAAAAATGTAAATTAAAAAAAAATATTATAAGCACCTTAGAGCCCGAAATTAAATCCAAGTATCCAACTCAACACAAGCTCTCCTCCCCAAAATGGCCACTCATTTTCACTCACGCGCCGCCGTCCCACCACTGCACCGCCGCGAACTCAAGAACCCATTTTTTCTTCTCACTAAAGAAACACGGCGCAGCTCCGTACATCTCCAAAGGAATTGCGACAGTACAATTAGAATTTCAAGAATCAAAGCTACCAATGGAGGTGCGGAGTCGTACTTGGACATGTGGAGAAAGGCGGTGGAACGGGAAAAGAAGTCCATTGAGTTCGAAAGAATGGCCGGAAAAAACTCCCTTGTCGATCTTGGGCAGGAGGGGAAAGAAGCGAGTCAAGAAGAATTGGAGAGGATGAACCGTGATTTCGAGAAACTTCTAGAGGTCCCCGTGGAGGAAAGAGATAGGGTTCAGAGAATGCAGGTGATTGATCGGGCCGCCGCAGCAATTTCGGCTGCGAGGGCGTTACTGGAGGAGAATTCACGGCCACCGGAGGAAGTTTCCGGTGATGATGAGGTGGAGGGACAACAAGAGGGTAAAAATTCATCTTCCGACTTTAAGAAATATAATTATTTTCTTTTTCTTCCTTCTAATGTATTCTTTAATAATAATAATATTCACATTTTAAAATAGATAGACGTGTTCAACCTGTTCGAACCGCCAGTTCAGTTTTTGCAAAATCTTAAACCCAAACCGGATCCTTGTAGATTAATTTTTGAGGGCCAATTTGTGATTTTTTTCTTTTGCAGCATGGACATTGAAAATTTTAGCTGTGTTGTGTCCCTTGTCGTGTCCGATTTTACGTGTAAAAAAGCATATCCATGCCGTGTCCCCGTGTCGTGTACTTTATCCACTCATGTGTCTGTGCTTCCTAGGCTATGATTTTCCAAGCATGCAAATTAAGTTGGATATGAATATATGGTCCGAAGATTCTAACGGCCTGAGACGAAGAATAGTTCAACAAGCATGTATTTTTTTGGCAAATTTGGAAAACACGGCTAGAATGTGAAAACATTTGTATCTCAGAAGGTTCATTATTGAAAACATTGAAAAATCTGGCCTCCCGGATCCGGAGCCCGTGACCGATGCGTCTGCTTTAGCTCCCCTCAGGACCTCTGAGTACTCATGATCATTTGATGATTAGATGAATACCTTCAGCCAACTGCATGAAGACTGATTTCTACAATATATATGTTGATTTGGTAGCTTAGTGTTATTATTATTAGTATTTTCTCCGTAGCATGATATCGACTTGAGTCGTAATATTTTAACTTCACCAGGTACGCGAAAGGACAGCCCATTCCAGCAACAAACACCACCTACCTCCGGCATCGGAACACCAGGCCCGAGTTTCTGGGCCTGGGCCCCACCTCCGTTGACCGACGACGATCACATTTTCATCGAGGCCGAGATAAAACGAGCCCAACAACTCTCTCCATCTCCACCACGAACCGTACCCGTGCTCGAACACGAACGGGAGTTAAACTTCCTACCGATCCCGTTCGAAACCTCAATGCTCCAAAACAAAAATGGCCCACCCATCCCCCCTCTTCAATCCCTTGTCGAGGCCGAACAAGTCGAACTCACTAAATCCACTCAAGACGAACTTGGAGTTCGATTCTCGGCGCATGCGGTTGAGGCGGCAAATGCACTGAGTAAAGTGAATGAGTCGTTGAATGAAGGGGTGGGTCCCGACGGGTCGAGGTGGTGGAAGGAGACGGGAGTAGAACGGAGGCCTGATGGGGTCGTGTGTAAGTGGACACTCACGAGGGGTGTTAGTGATGATATGGGTATTGAATGGGAAAACAAGTATTGGGAGGCGGCGGACGAGTTTGGGTATAAGGAACTCGGCTCGGAGAAATCGGGACGGGATGCCGCCGGGAATGTGTGGCGCGAGTACTGGAGGGAATCGATGATGCAGGTTAGGCGTTGTTTTTGGTGTTGGAAATAATTCATGGTAATCACAAAAAGTAACCTTGAAGTTTGACCTAATTATAAAAAAACAGCCTTCTTTTGAAATTACAAAAAAAATACCACCTTTGAAGTTTGGTTGGGTTCAGTGAAAATATTAAGGGGCTAACTGTAATATATTTACAAATGTGAAGGTTTTTTTTTTTAGAAGTCTTTTTGCTTATGAGGGGGTAAATGCAAGACAAAATGGAATGTTGGGAGTATTCTTTGTAGTTTAGAAAGATGGCTGCATTTTTTGGTAGTTAGGTCAAGCTGAGAGTACTTTTTGTAAAGGGCAAATTACACTATTTAATACATTTTACAAAAGCATTACAAAAATATCACAACCAAAAATAATTATAGGAATCACGATTTGAACTGGTATTCAAATGCAATATATGAGATAATTAAGGGGCTATCTAATACAGTAGATAGCGAATAACTCGTATCTAAATATATTATTTCAAGTAACTAAACTATTAATTACAAGTATCAAATGCATCAGTTTTGTAATTATTTTATTTATGTTTGATTTCTGTAAATAATTTATAAATCTTGTATAAAGAACCCTTTTAGTTAGTTTTTAGGGATAATTACAACCCCCCCTCCTTTTCCCAGGTTTGTGTTAATTACCGAAAAGAAGAAGAGAGGTTTTCTAAAAGTACGAATACCCCATTCTGAGTTTGATTGTGTCTTACATTTTGAGGGGAAATGGAAAAACATTTCTGCATATGCAACGGGGAATTCTTGTTCAAGAATCACTAAAACCGACTGCATTATTTCTCATGGCTCTCTTGTTTGAATCTGATGGGCTAAGCTGGCTCATGCCATTGCAGAAAGAGGGGCTTGTTCATCTTGAGAAAACAGCGGATAAGTGGGGGAAGAACATCAATGGGGACGAATGGCAGGAGAAATGGTGGGAGCATTACGGTGCTTCGGGCCGAGTCGAAAAGTGGGCCCACAAATGGTGCAGCATTGATCCACACACTCCGGTGGAGGCCGGCCACGCCCATGTTTGGCACGAAAGGTACCAAACTGCTAAACGATGCTATATCCTTGCGTTATAAATTTTCTATAAGAAGCTAATATATTTTACTCTAATTACTGAATAGACCCAATTATGTTTCAAAATTACGAAAAGAGCCCCTTGATACTTGATTCTTTTAAAAATTGCACCTAGTTGAGGGGGTTGTTTATATAACCAATACAAACTTCAAGGGGGTATTTGAGATGCATCAGGGTTTGTTTATAATTTTCAGAAGTAACCGGACTTTTTATTTTCAAATTAACATAAACTTTAGGGGTACTTGTGTAATTATCCCAACTGAACAACAGAGGCACAACAACACAGGCTCTGTTCTTGTTAGTTATTTGTGTCTTGTCATTGCATTATTCCTTTCGTTATCGATGGCTGCGACCACCCACACCAAATGTAGGTGGGGCGAGAAGTTTGACGGGCAAGGGGGGAGTGTGAAATACACAGACAAATGGGCCGAGCATTTTGAGGGCGATGGGTGGGCCAAATGGGGCGATAAGTGGGACGAGCATTTTGACAGCAACGGCCATGGAGTAAAGCAAGGGGAGACGTGGTGGGAAGGCAAGTATGGGGACCGTTGGAACCGGACTTGGGGTGAGGGTCACAACGGGTCGGGGTGGGTCCACAAGTACGGGAGAAGTAGCAGCGGCGAGCACTGGGATACGCACGTGCAACAAGAAACATGGTACGAGAGGTTTCCGCATTATGGTTTCTATCATTGTTTCGAGAACTCGGTCCAGTTACGTGATGTTAAGAAACCGTCCGATTGGTCGTGAAGAAAAAAAAAAGCGTACGATGGGTCGTGAAGGGAAAAAAAAAACGTTAGTAGGACGTGTGGTGAGGCTTGAGTGAGCTGTACCGGAGACTTCTATTTTTGATGATTTGGATTTGTATGTTTGTGTTGAAAAATAAGATGCTTGGTTTGATAATCTCTATTAGTTCCCTCCTCCATATTGGGATTAAACAGTATACATCCTTATGGTTTGGTCATTATAGAAAGAAAAACCCAGCTGTCTTCCAAAACCAAAAATATCCTTTGTTTCTATTTTACAAATTGCAGGTACTTAATTGAGAAAATCCAAACTTCAAGGGGCTGTTTGTAATATCTTTAAATGGGGTATTTGCAATTTTGGAACAATACACAAATAGCCAAAGCTGCAAAAAATTTCTCCCCAACATAATTTTACAAAGTAGTACTAGCAATGATAATTTTTCAAGCTGGAACAGTTTGAGGCAATCTCCCGTTCTCTGCCGGAGCCAAACTGTCGTAATATTCAACCAGGACTTGCCAACCACCGGGGCACATAAACCCGTCCGGAGGGTTCTCCCTGTTCTTTGCAAGGGTTCGCATCTGGAAAAAACCCGGCAACAAATTAATAAACAAAAATAGAAGAGCAGAAACACATGCACGAGAAACAACATTCATCCTGATGACACTAAGCTGCTTCAGCATTAGATATACATACATGGACAGATTACAAAATCTACCTCTGAGGTTTGCAGTAATTACAAAGACCCCTCAGTTTAATTTTCCCTCTAAATTTTAAGGTGGTAAATGTAATGTAAGAGTTTTATTGTACTATTTAATCTAGATTATTAACAATTCCCGTATTAATTTATGGTTATTTAAGCATTAATTGCATTAATTGCACTGAATTCTATGGTAATTACTCTAAATTCTATGTTATTTATAGTTTCAATACATTGGAACTTTAGAACACATTATTTTTTTTTTTTTTTTGAATGGCGAATTTCAACTTAGACTCAACCACCCTCCGAACCACCACTTTGTCCAGACTATGTTGTCTTAACCGGGCCCACGCTGGAGCCAAGTGGGGCATAATAGGATCGCGAGGAAACCGTCACGCCTCCACACAAGTTTCCTTGCTGGAGTAAAGTCCGAATGAAAACCCCGTCCTGCTCCAGACTCGAACCCCGCACCTAATGGCTTAAGGTTCTTATCCTCCACACATTAAGTTTTTTTTTTTAGAACACATTAATGACTCTTATTTCCAATACATTGGAATTACAAATAACATAGAATTCAGTGTAATTACATAGAATTCAGTGCAATGAGTGCACGTAAATCGTAATCAACGCTTAAATACATAAGGGCTATTGTTAGCAAAATCCTTAAATTATATGTCATCAAATTTTTCGTATTACTACTTTTTTTAAGTAGAAAATGTTGATAATAACGGGATTACCTTGGTGCCGGATATGAACTGAAAATCTTGAGCCCTAGACGGATCGAAGAATGCCATTTTACTCTGAGTCTTGTCATATGCAGCCACCTGCATTGATAAAAAAAATTATTCTTTAATATTCAAAGACTATTGTCTTTCCTATTGCCTAATTCGTCGAACTTTGTCGAGAAAAGACATGCAGATTCACCATCAGAAATACAATAAAAAAACACGAAAACTCTCAAGGACTGTTCGTTTATTTACCTTGAAAGGCAGAATGTTAAGCCTCTCCAATCCAGGAGCCATGCTGAGCACTTTCTTGCCATGATCAGCATCATAAAGATCTCTTTTCTCGATCGGGTGGCTCATGCCAGCCGGGTCACGGCCCACAATGTAGAAGTTTGCGCCTGCGTTTATTCTAGCCTTGGCATGCCACTGCACCTCGGTGGGTCCGGCGTAGTGCATGGGCGACGGGAATATTGAGACCACTGTGGTTTCTGGGTCCAGGACACCATCTTCGAGTACCTAAATATAATTTAAATCCAGTTTATAATTATTTACAAGGCAAATTAGATCGAATAAAAACGGTATTTCAAATTACTATAAGTACACTGTACTATCTAGGAAATTACACTATTCAACCGCTCTCACATTTCCAATCATCAACTATTTTACTATTTATATATCTTACCAACTATCATCCATCACATTTTCACCTCATATCGAGTTACACTCTCGCAATCCATTCTTCTTTTTCAATCATAACCGAACCATCTTGTATTCTACTATATATACCAAATAATAAAGTAGTATCAATATCAACATCAACATCATTGAGTGCACTCTAACCCCAATTATTATGGGATCGATGCCATGAAGATTTACAAAATCAATTAATCGTCTAAAATTAGTTAACACTATAGACTCATGCAAAGAGTACAATAGCAAAGTTTACACCGGATGTTCCCATCGCAACCTTCATAAGAAAGAGAAATGGCATGAAATTCCAAAACCGTCAGGCGGCATAAGTTTCCACTTGCATGGAAAAAATTTCATGAAATTCTTGTAATCATGTCCCATTACGTAATTGATGTTGTAGAAATCAACATGTATATCATGGAATCGGACTATATCTAACATCAAAGTCCGACTAACCTTCTCGTGTTGCTTCATCCGCCAACTAAGCGGAACATCATCGGCTTTTGTGTAACCTCCCAAAGGATGAAGCAAAAGAATGGGATTCTTATACCCCATCTCAAGAAGCCGGCGCCTTGTATCCGTCATAAGTAGAGCGTGGCCATTGTGCACGGGATTTCTCAGCTGGAAAGCAAACACGGCATCGGCATTGCGTCTCTCAAACTCTTCACGGAGCTGGGATGGGGAAAGCCGGAACCGGTCTAAATTATCATCATACTTGATAGGATTAAGAACCTCTAGATCGCCGCCGATCAACCAGTTTCCGGCGCTGGTAATGGTTTCGTCGACGTAGGGGAGGCCAGGGGCCGTGGTCCCCCAAGTTCTTGCGACTCTTTCTTCTTTGTTGTGCTTGTATATCTCGATGCTACAGTTGATAATATGAGATATGAAATGATTGGAATTTGTGATGGGAATGAGTTTAGCATCATAGATAAGAAAAAGAGGGAATGAAACAAAGAGGTTGGCTTTCCATCCGGCCAATCAAAATAAATAAATAAATAAATAAAATAAATAAATATTAACGGTAATTACAAAAACTACCACTGAGGTTTGGGTAACTGATATTATAAGCAAATCAAAAAAATTAATAAATAAGTAAATAAATAATACTGATAACAATAATCAATCAGAAAAAAAAACGAGCAAAACGAAAATGGCCATACTCGCTCAAAATAGCAATCAGATCATCCTTCTCATCAACAAGCGCCACACTGGTAGACGACCCGACCAGATTCTTTTGCGCATCGTCGATCGCGAGCACGATCGGCAGGGACATGTTCACAACCGACCTGTTTTCTAGCCGGAGAGAATTGAAATGAAGAGTTTGGAGGAACTCGGACTCTCTCATAAAACCCTTCAACGGGCTGGCCCAGCCCTCGCTCAGCACGTGAACCCATTGGAGATCAATCTTCGACAGCCTGATCTCAGGCAGACCCAAAGCCTGCTTAAGCTTCGAATCTTTTTCAGATTCCTTCACAAAAAGCTCCACAATTTTTCCGCCATCCGGTTCGATCAACGAAGCTGAGATTCGAGCGGCGGGCCGGGCTTTCGACGTGCGGAATGGGTAATTCGGCAGATTGGAGGCTGGAACAAAATGATTTTTTTGTAGTTTTTTAAAAGAATGGGACTGAGGGATTGGGGTTTTCAGGTAAAGAGAATCCATGGCTGCCATTTTCGGCTCTGTTTTCCCTGCGGTGGGCTCTGAAGGCAGTCGTAGTATTTTGAAGCGAGAGAGAGAGAGAGAGAGAAGAAGGGTGCTTTTTTAGGAAGGAAATTTTGAAGCTGGGGAAGGGTGTGGTCGAAAAAATAAAATCTTTGAGAGGGGTAAGTTTGATAATAGGATCTAAATCAGGGGTTTTCCTGCGAATGTGGAAGTAATGTTTTGTGGGTAATTTTGGGAATAAATTTGAGGGATTTTATTAAGGAGAGGTGAAATGCGGGAGGATGAACCTGGACACAATTTTTGCACAAAGTACAGCACTAATTGAATATTAGGATTTGGGGACCCAAAATATCTTGTGAAGTGCATCACAAAATTTTGATGATTAAGTGGATTTAGACTGTTTTGATCACCCATCACACACCAATGGGGCCGGCGGCCGCCGGCCTAAGAAATTTGGGATTGATATTAGCCAAATGTTCCCAATTACAAGTCAAACTAACTTTTTTAAACTAATATTTTTTCTTGTATCGAGGTGACAATCTCACACCAGACTAGTCTCGAGACAATTGTCCCGACTCTCAGAAAGTCGTTCCGCGAGTAATTGTTCCAACCGCACGAAGAGTCGTTCCACGAATAATTGCTCCAACCGCGAGTTGGCCTTTGATTGCCAAATGTATCGAAGGCAAAGGAGACGAATGCATATTGGTTGTCATTACACGGCTTCTCATGCTTCGCTACCTTACCTGCAGCTACGCCCAAGGCCGCCCGTCCGGCAATAAACATGCCACCACCAAACCCCACCAGAGGAGAAACACATATCAAGTAAATGCGCCTGTGTTTTTCTCTGGTCCACTCGTAAACAAGAAGCTCTGCTGGTTTGAGAGTAAATCTCGCTTCAAGCGGATTCATCAAAAAAATCGACTGCCTCCTTAGATGGAATATCTGCCCTTTCTAGAATATCGACTAAGGTGTCCCTTACGTGTAGGGCTGTTAGCGATCCAAGTATATCCGAAAATCGCCCGAGAACCACCCGATAATATCTCGGACCGATACTCACCCGAAATGTTAGCAGTCCGGATACTGATACTGAAGTTAGAACTGAAACCGTTAACCCGGTAAGAAAACCAGTAATATTTCGTAAACATATATCGTACAAAATATTGTATAAGGTATTAATACATATAGAAAAAATAAGTTTAAAAGACTTATCTCTTAATTTTCTTAACATACATTTGAAAAAACCCTCCATTCTCGTTTCAATTGTGAGCTTTTGGTGATTAGTGCTTTTAACGATCCAAGATACCCGAGAACCCACCCGAAATACCGGGGACCGATACTCACCCGAAATGTTAGCAATCCAGATACAAGTATTGAAGTTGGGACCCGGAACCAGTAAGAACCGAAATCGGTAATACTCGATACCTTAACGGTCCAGACCTGGGAAGACAATACCCGGACCGAACCGGACCGAGAACAGCCCTACTTACGTGATCATGTCTATACTTAACATCAAACCATTTATGTAATAATATTACCTTTTTCGTGAAAGACGGTACGAAATACTGTATTGTTGAATTCGACATTTAATTTTATATATTGAATCAGTAATTTATATAAAAAAACACTGTATTATTGAATTCGATAGGAAGCTTGTGTTATTGACTAGTATGCTATATTCACTGGTTGTAAAAAGTAAAAAAAAAAAGGAAGGGGGGGGGGGGGGGAAGGAATCTACCAATAGTCCAGACAAGAGCAACTGCCCTTAGTGAAGTGATGAAACCTAGTTCGATCCCTAACTACAATCTCTCTTTCGTATATCAACGAAAGAAGCTTAATACTAGAATGACAATCCACACAAATCCGAAGATTCTTTATAATCCTGATCGGCACACAAGAATCGGACGCAATAAGAGCATAAGCAATAGCTAATCTCTCGCTATGATACGAAAGAGCATCTTCCTTCTCTTCCTCTTCAATATCGAACAACACTTCTCTAGTCCTTGGCCGATAACCATATTCTTGCAACCGAGTATTCATCTCTTCTAACTTCAAGTATATATTTTCCACACAAGGATGACTCTTGTCACCAATGAGAAACTCATGCAATGTACCATCAACTTCGACCGTACTACTTCCGGGCCTTTTATCAACCCCACCATCTTTCATCAACTCTCTTATTCTCTTCACATCATCCCATCGGTTCATACACGCATACATGTTGGACAAAAGCACGTAGTTGCCACTAGTCTCCGGCTCCAACTCTACTAATTTACTTAGTGAAATTTCGGCAACTTCTAAATTTCCATGAACTCTAGCGGCCCCAAGCAACGACCGCCACAAAATCGCATTAGGCTTCATAGGTATGGTTAAAACCCTTTCTTCAGCTTCCTTGACCAGCCCGGCCCGGCCCAAAAGATCCACTAGGCAACAATAGTGCTCGATTTTAGGCTCAAGTCCATAGATAGTCATCATTGACTCAAAATATCTGCGCCCTTCGTCCACCAAGCCAACATGTGAGCAAGCGCTCATTACAGCTAGTATTGTGACTTCGTCTGGGAGAAACCCCTCTTTCTTCATTATATCAAATAAATCAAGAGCCTCGTGCGCGCGACCATGGGTTGCAAGTCCTCTAATCATGGCATTGAAGCAAAATTTGTCCCTGTGAGGCAATTGATCGAACACCCGCCAGGCATATCCAAGACAGCCTGAATTCGCGTACAAGGTAATTAAAGCCGTGCCGATAAAGTAATTAAAGCTAAGCTCGTTCTTGATTATGTAAACGTGCGCCCAAATACCTTGACTGATGGCACCTAATTCAGCACAAGAAGTAATTAAAGCCACGAGTGTCACTTCATTTGGCCTTACTGAAGATCTCTGCATGTGGCCGAACAAATTCAAGACCTCAAATGACAAACTAGCATTTCCATCTAAATGACTAGAATAATCACGAGCATAAGCGGACAGTATAGAGTTCCACGTGGCTAAATCCGGGTCCGTTATTCGATCAAAAAAATATCTAGCAATATCAACCCTTGCACATCTTGAATAAAAATTTAGCAGCGAGGCCTGAACAAAATTGTCGTAGGTGGGGTGAAGGAATTTCACGACATGTCCGTGTAGGGCTTGGCCGTGTTTGAACCATTGGTGGGCCCCGAAAGCCTTGAAGAGAGATGGGTATGTGTAGTTATTTGGTTTGATGTTGGGTTGAGTGAGGATCCGGTGATAAAGAGAAAGTGCAGCTTCTGTGTTGTCGTTTTGAGCGAGAGATGTTATGAGGGTGTTGTACAAGAAAACGGTCGGGCTCCGGATTTGGTTGAAAATGGCGAGCGTGTAGGGTAAGGTAGTTAGTGTAGAAGACAAAAGGAGAACACGACTGATGGGGTATGTGTGAAGGATGAGACCGGATGTGATCATTTGAGCGTGTGCTTGTTCGAAGGTAGCTGAGGTTCTGCATTTTTGTAAGAGATTGAGGATTGGGTGATGGTTGGTTGGGCTTGCTGCTTTTAGTATCATGATGGTGTTGGTGTCGTGATGTCCAGATGCTCATCTTGTCTACCTCTTGTCAATCTTCGGATGTATTATTGTACATTTAATGAGCAGAACCAAGGGATAGATGAATGGGACTCGCGATTTGAGAGAAACGAAGTTATGCGGCGAAAGACAGATATTGGTTTCGACTTTTGAGAAAACCATCCTAATCATGAATATCCACACGAAAATTTAGGAAGTAAAACGGGTGATCGTAGGAAATGTTGGAATCGTTAATGATTTTTAATTTTATTTTGTCAAATTAAATATCATAGGATCGATCTACGTTCTGAGTAGATGATCGTGGTATATTCATTTTCTCTAAACCGATTCTCGGTGAATGAGAAATAGTGAATTAAAGTTTGTCACTTAATTGTGAATAAATGAGGGATGACTATCCCACATTGAATAATGAGTTACCATTATTCAAGTATATAAGGAGTTACCTTTATTCATGTAATAATTAATGACACATGTGTATGGGCTTAAAGCTCATACGCGCGCACACGCGTGCGCCGCCGCCCGCCTCGCCTCGGCCGCGTGCCGCGGACCTTGGCCTTGGATCTTGGCAATTGGTCTTTGGGTGTTCTTTAGGCCTGGTCGTGGGTTAGGCCTTGGCTTGCCTAAGGAATTTTTTGGACTAGCTCAACAATGTAGTTGGGCTCGTATGTGCACATAAGGATGTCCAGGTACATTTCTCGAGCGGTTAAGGAGCTGAATCCAGTCCAGGTACATCCTGACTGTTCAAATTCAGTCAGAACGCAGTTGTAACCTCCTAGGTGTAATGAGGAGGAGTAAATGGGCGATTTGAAATCTGTAACCTTTGCCCATTTGAATTTCGAAACTCTTGAGCATAATGCAGCATAAATGCTTGCATTATGACAGCCTTAAGGGCTGCGTTTAAACCTCCCATGCAGAGTGAGTAAATAGGCATGCATCCCTCTGCATCAGCACATACAATTTTTTTTTTCGAAATTCAGCATACTCAGTTTTCTGCATACATATCATCAAGTTAGAGCTCTATCCTCGCTTTATTTTAGTTCGCCGGAACTCGATGGTCTGAGGTGCTACTACCTTTGAGACGAAGCCGTTTTATCTTTGGGGATGACACGCCTGAATCGAGAGTACTACCGGGGCATTTCTCGTCTTGCGGAAAGAGGGCCTTCCTCGACTCGGAGACTTTGCATACGGTTTCTGTCCCTTGTAATTTATTGTTTCTTTGCTATCTCAATTCAGTTTCGTATATTTCTGTTTTGTCTCGAATTGTAATCCAGTTTCGAGTTTTGTATTTTCATTTTCGTACGAGATTGTAATTTCTGTTTTCGAGTTGTAATTTTAGTTTCCAGTTGTAATTTGGTTTCCGACCGGCAAGTTTTCCCGAACACGAATTTACTAACAAGCGCAAGACGAGAAAGCGATTACTTGATGTCTCACTAAATTCCTCAACTGGAGATGTCGACTACCGCTTCCATCGACTCGAACACCACCGCTGACTTTGCCTCCGACACTGGATCAACCATGGTGAACACTGTTGCTGCAACTATGTCAAACCTGATGAGCTCAACCACCTCCGCAACGATCCCTTGGGTGTTTTCGAACCCCTTTCTGACTACTGGTGGATCCACCTCGAGTGGCACCGTTGGTTCCACTTTTAGTGGTACCATAGGATCCATGTTAGGATCCAGTGTTGGAGCTTACGGGTTCAACACGAGTGGTTTCCTTTTTTGGAATAACCTCGGGGCCTAGGATGATGCCTAACGCCGAGAAGCCGCCAAAGTTTGGTGGAGCCGACTTCAAAATGGGGCAACAAAAGATGTTGTTCTATTTGACAACACTGGGCTTTGTAAACTTCCTTAAGGAAGATGCGCCACCGGCACCAAGTGCTCAAGAGACTAGTTTCACAGTCCGAGCTGCCTATGACAACTGCCACAATGGAGACTATCTTTGTAAAAACTTTATTCTGAATTCTTTAGAAGATAGTTTGTACAATGTATACTCTGTTGTAAACACATTAAAAGAGATGTGGGATGCACTTGAAAAGAAGTACCGTAGTGATGATGCAGGTACAAAGAAGTTTGTAGTCGCCAAGTATTTGGACCACAAGATGGTTGACTCAGACCAATCATGGAACAAGTGCAAGAGTTCCAACTCATCATTCATGATGTCAATGCCGAGGGAATGGTCCTGTAGGACGATTTTACTGTTGCAACTATGATCGAGAAGTTATCCCCCAGTTGGAAAGACTTCAAGAGCTACCTCAAGCACAAGCGAAAGGAGATGACTCTTGAAGACTTGATTGTGAAATTACGCATCGAGTCTGACGTGCGCAAGAATGATCATAAACCAAAAGGCCTGATCGATGCTAAGGCCAATCTGTTGGAGTAAGGCGGTCCCCCCCTCAAACGAGCTCGCCCAAGTGCTCAAAGCAAGAACAAAGGGAAGCAACCAGTCAAGAAATTTGATGGTGATTGCTTCAACTGTGGCAAACATGGGCATGCGGTGAAAGACTGTCGGAAGCCGAAGGCCAACAAAAAGAAGAAACATGTTGCCAACATCGCCGAGATTAACGGCGAATGGAAAGAAGATGACCTTGCTGTTGTGGTCACCGAGGAGGTCAACCACGTTGAGAACCAAGGTGGTTGGTACGTCGACACCGGTGCAACCGCCCACGTTGGTGCCGATAGGAGCCAGTTTAAGAACTATCAAGCTGTTGAGGGGAGGAAGCTCAACATGGGGAATCCAGGTTCATCTGAGATTATCGGAGTTGGAGAAGTGGACCTCAAACTTACGTCCGGACATACACTCACCTTGAAGAATGTGGTTCATGTTCCTGATATGAGGAAGAACTTGATCTCGGGCTCTATACTAGTTAAAAGGGGGTTTAAACTAGTGTTTGAGTCAGATAGAATTATCATAAAAAAGTTTGATAGGTTTCTTGGTAAGGGTTACCTCACGGAGGGACTCTTTAAACTCAATTCTTTGGCTATACGCCGTGTAACCAATTCTACAAATGCTAATGAAAGTGCTACTGCTTCCTCTTATTTGACCGATTGTTCTGATTTATGGCATTGTAGATTAGGTCATGTGAATCTAAATGCTATAGAAAGATTAGTAAACTTAGAATTACTGAAATTAAATGAAGTCAATACTCAAAACAAATGTGAGATTTGTGTTGAAGCAAAAATGACGAAACTTCCGTTTCATTCGGTAAAACGGAACACAAAACCCCTTGAATTAATTCACACAGACGTGTGTGATTTAAAGTTTGTGCAAACTAGAGGTGGTAAGAAGTACTTTATCACTTTTATCGATGACTGCACAAGATATTGTTATCTTTATCTTTTGAGAAGTAAAGATGAGACTATTGAAGCTTTTAAGAACTTCAAGAATGAAGCCGAGAATCAGTTAGGTTGTCGTATTAAGATGGTTCGAAGCGATAGAGGTGGCGAATATGTAGCCCCGTTTGAGGAATTATGCAACGAAAGTGGTATAATTCATCAAACAATAGCTCCATATGCACCACAATCTAATGGCGTTGCTGAACGTAAGAATCGAACACTTAAAGATATGATGAATGCCTTATTAATTAGTTCAGGGTTGCCCCAGAACATGTGGGGAAAGCTGTCTTGACAGCCAACTACATATTGAACAAGATTCCACGCAAAGGTAAGGATGTTACTCCTTATGAGTTGTGGAAATGTAGAAAACCTTCATACAAATATCTCAAAGTGTGGGGGTGTTTGGCGAAGGTTGAGGTACCTCTACCTAAACAAGTTAAAATCGGTCCCAATACGGTCGATTGTATCTTTATTGGGTATGCACTGAACAGTAGTGCCTATCGGTTTGTTATCCACAAGTCAGAAGTACCTAAAATGACTGTGTGAACAACAATTGAATCAAGGAATGTTGTATTCTTTGAAAACATATATCCTTGTAAGGACAATGATAAAGTTGAGAACAATTCTAGCAATAGAGTTGAAGATGGAGGAACAAGTTCAAAACCTGTGGATGTAGATCCAAAGTCACCTAAGCGATCGAGATCTAATCTGGAAGATGTAGAACCGAGACGTGGTAGTAGGGTTAGGACACCAAAGATATTTGGACCTGACTACATATCATCCATGTTGGATAAAGAACCAACATCGATCAAAGTAGCTTATGCCAGACCAGACGGGTTGCTCTGGAAAGAAGCTGTTCAGAGTGAAATTGACTCAATTTTACAAAATCAAACTTGGGTTTTGGTTGATTTACCTGAAGGTTGTAAGCCCTTAGGATGCAAATGGATCCTTAAAAGAAAGTACAAGGCTGATGGGTCAATTGATAAGTATAAAGCTCGTTTAGTAGTCAAAGGTTTCAAGCAGAAGGAAGGGTACGATTTTTTCGATACCTATTCACCTGTAATGAGAATTACATCTATTCGAGTGCTTCTCGCGATTACTGCTTTGCACGATCTTGAGATTCATCAAATGGATGTTAAGATTGCTTTTCTGAACAGTGATTTGGATGAAGAGATCTATATGGAACAACGTGAAGGGTTTGTAGTACCTGGACAAGAGAAAAGGGTATGCAAACTGGTTAAGTCTCTATATGGATTGAAACAATCTCCACTACAGTGGCACTTGAAATTTGATAATGTAATGTTATCAAATGGTTTTAAAATAAATGAGTGTGATAAATGTGTTTATATTAAGAACACCAATAACGACTATGTTATTGTGTGTCTTTATATAGATGACATGTTAATCATGGGTAACAATATACAAGTGATTAACGATAGTAAGAACATGTTAAAAAGAAATTTTGACATGAAAGACATAGGGCTAGTCGATGTGATTCTTGGAATGAAATTTTTTAGAAAATCTAATGGAATCATCTTGACACAATCTCACTATGCCGAGAAAGTTCTCAAGAAGTTTAATGCTTTTGATAGCTTGCCGGCTAAGACCCCAATAGAGTTAAATGTTCACTTGAGAAAAAATCGAGAGGAGACCGTTGCGAAGAAGAATATGCACGAGTCATCGGGTGTTTAATGTATCTTACAAATTGCACTTGACCCGATTTAGCTTGCGCTGTGAACAAATTGAGTCGTTATACGAGCAATCCAAGCAAAGAGCATTAGAAAGCTCTCGTTAGAGTTTTGAGGTACTTAAAGTATACTCAAAACCTTGGGCTACACTATTCGAGATACCCCCCGGTACTTGAAGGGTACTGTGATGCGAATTGGATATCCGATACGAAAAGTTCATTTTCTACAAGTGGTTACGTGTTTACCATTGGGGGTGGAACTGTCTCGTGGAAGTCCGCGAAACAAACGTGTGTAGCCCGATCCACCATGGAATCGGAATTCATAGCTTTGGACAAAGCTGGTGAAGAAGCCGAGTGGCTCAGTGTAATATCCTAGAATTTCGCTATGATTTTTTCGCATTATTTTATCTGAGTTGTACTGTACAGAGTGGGACCAATACAGTATGGGTGAATAATTTTGGGAACTATGACAATAGTACCAGCATCTATACCAAGGTTATTTTTAATTCTAGGATATTACATGCTTGATATGTTTTTTGATGTCGGATATGCTCTATGTGTATTTGTATAATTGTCGTACTTGGTCGACAATCGCAATTGAGGATATCGTGCGTCAGATGAGAATGTTATCGGAACGAGTATATGTACTCAGTATATCGCGTGTACGTATTCGGTATATTGAAGACGGCAGATAGGAGCATAAATGGCTAAGTATGAAAGCCACTACGTACGTTAAGCATAGGAGCTTACATACGTAATGGTGCAAGCACAGCGTACGCTAAGAGGAGTAGCTTACGTACGTAACGAATGGAGTTTAGCGTACATTAAGTTGGGTACATAACGTACGTTAAGAAGGGAATTGGACAGGACCGAGCTGTGGTCGGTAGGTGGGCCCGGTGTCGGCAGCTTTAGGCGCGGATGTGGGCAGGCGAGTCAACCTCGAGCCTTACGTACGTTAAGGATATACCATTGCGTACGTTAAACGGGTATGTTATTGTAGCAAGTCAACGGATATATTACGTACGCTACATTATGGACATTACGTACGTAATACACAATATGAATTGAGGCAGTAACCTCTGGAATAGTGTTACGTACGCTAACAATGCCAGTTAACGTATGTAAAGAAGGTTACGTACATTAGTAGGGTTACCTAACGTACGTAATAGTTGAGGTTATATAAATATGTGAGACCCGTCCCTTTGGCATTTTTGGAGATATCCATGTCGTTTCTTCACCCTTCAACCTTCAGAGACCGACTTTGGCTCTTCCAAACAGATTGGGGACTTGGAGTCATGGATGTGGAGCTTGAGATATGAAGATATTGTGTATTCTTGAGGTGTTTGATTGTGTTCTTGAGGTATGTTGGGTAACTCCTCTCTTCGACTCAGATTTTGATGTTGTTGTTGATGTTCTTCTTCGTATAATGATGGTTATGGTATTGTTGTTATGATCCTTAGTGTTATGTAAAGTGTATGTTAAAGAACATGATGATATATGCCTTGGATTATGAATTAGATGATGGTTAGATACTAGAACACATCGGATTACATCGTTTTGTTGGCTACAAACATGATTATGGATTAATTCATGTTCTTGAAGAACTCTTGAGTGATATATCTCGTGATTTTATGGAAATTGGAAGGGTTACAGTTAATTTTGGTATATGATTATTCGTGATGATAACCAGTAATTGTATTTCTATGAATTTACAAGGATGAGCCGTGTTAATCCGTAAGTAAGATTTAAGCCGGGATTGAGAACGTTGAGACACTTGTTAGAATTGATTGATTATCGAATTTCGGCTTGTATTCATATTGTTAAAGTTGAAATGGTTTGGTTTCGTATATGCTCGAGATATCGTTGAACCGTTGAGTTTGATTGGTTGATTATATCGGTTGTTAATTATTATCGAACGTATCGTTAATTTATTATTGCATTAGGTTGCGTTAAGTGATCGTTGATGATTAACCGTTGTGCTGCGGTCGAGATTGGAGAATGCATGGATCGCCTTGGTCGGGGCTGAGGAGCTTGTAGATGAAGACGGCGGGATTAGTAACGGCTTCGTCGTATCGGCATCGAGGCAAGTTATGCTTGCTCAGTTCATAATGTTTAATAAATGGTTTCGATTTCATTTCTTTTATGATTCATATAGCAATGGTATTATGGAATATGAATTGTCGGGATGATGGTATGTATATTATGCTTGGACTGAGATAAATCATAATGTATATGATTTTAAAGATGTCTAGTGGAAACGGAGACGTGAATTATATTCGGTCTATTGTATGAGAGGTTAGATATCAAGGCTAGTTATCATGCCGACATTGAACTCGAGATGGTGGTTTGGTATTAGTAATGGATAATACTTTATTTTGGATTATTCGGACAACTGTGTATTCGTTCAGGGATGTTGGTCATGGAAAGGTTAGCGTCCCCAGCTTGAGGTAAATTAATACTGATAGATTATGATAATCATCCTGTTGCATTATTGCATATGTGTGTTGATGCTTCATGTGGTGAGTGTGCATCATTGTTTGTTACATTTTGTGATGTGCTCTTTCTTTGAACTGTAATCTGTTGGGCCGATGTGTTAGGGAATAAGACCTAAATGGCACCCACGTTCCGGGGTATTCCTGTGCAGATGCTTCCGTGACCCTTGGTTGCGACCTTGGGGTATTTTGTGATTGCATGAACTGTGTTGCGGGATAAAACCTGAATGGTACCCACGTCCAGAGTATTCCTATGCAGATGCTTCTGTGACCCTTGGCTGCGGCCTTGGGAGTTTGTGTGAAATATTATATGCATTGTTGAGCATGCTGTGAATTGTTGTCTAACGGAAATACGACAGTGTGGTCGTGTCGATCTTTCATTATCGAACTATCGTTGTTCACTTGGGAAGTTTTCTGGTCCTTATTGGATATGCGTTTCTTCGAGTTCCGTTGTCATGTTGTATCCTGATATATCTGGAGTCAGATACATTCTGATCGGTCATGTGTAGGATTTTCAGGGCGGGCACGTGTAGCATGTGTTGGTTTCGACCTCATATTGAACCGTGCACACGAGACGTACTTCGTGAGGCTGATTAGGTACGAGACCAGACGTGTATCTGATCAATACCCGTGGTTGGCTTGTACACGGACACATTTCCGAATCGGGCGTATCGTGATGTCCATCTTGAGTCAGATTTATTAGTCGTTCATAGTCCATGTATGGTCGGATCTATTTGATAGTCGGGTTTGTCTTCGAGGCCCCATATATGTGATTTGTATATGGTTGACGATTTTATTCTCTCGTGTATCTGTCCCCGTTGATCCTTTATCGATCTCATTTGGAGTTACCATATCGTTGGTAATCTCATTGTTATTGATTCCCTACTAATCTCGTTTGGGGTTACCATATCGATGGACAACTCGTTTGTTATTGACCCTTTATTTATCTCGTTGGGAGTTCACCCTTTCGTTGGTAATCTCGTTCGTTATTGATCCTTATTGATCCCGTTTGGAGTTTACCGTATCGTTGGTATTCTCGGTTGTTGATCCTTTAATGATCTTGTTGGAGTTTACCGTATCGTTGATATTCTCGGTTGTTGATCCTTTATTGATCTTTTTGGAATTTACCGTATCGTTGGTATTCTCAGTCGTTGATCCTTTATTGATCTCGTTGGAGTTTACCACATCAATGGTATTCTCGTTCGTGGTTGGTCCTTTGTCGATCTTGTGTGGAGTTATCATGTCACTGATATTCTCGTTCTGATGCATTGGTTGTTTATTATTATTGATTGTGTGAGCATTCATACTTTGTATTGATATACAGGACTTGCCATTGTTTCGGGACAGTTGATCTACAGATGTATCGTGTGATATCGGTTTTATCAGAATTGGGATCCGATTGTGCGATCCAGCGGACAGAATCGGACATGGCCAGATTATTCCATATTGGAGATATATTTATGTTTGAGAATCTTGGTATCGTTTGAATACAGTACAAATGGTTATTTTCGAATGCATTCGTCACTTAAGAATTCGAGGTGCGAATTGAGGTAAGGGTTGAATTGATTTGAGATTCCACGGATTGGTAAGGTTACACTGGAAATATTCTTACCTGGTAATTACATTGATATGTGATTGTATATGTTGATGTGATCGTTATCATTGTTGAGTATTATGGCTGACCCCGTCGTGGGCTTTATCTTTTAGGTACTCGGAGATCGAGCTAGTAGGCGGTCGTGAAGGGATGAGCTTCCCGGTGATACTGGATATGGCATGGTTATTTGGAGTTCGAGTATTCTTTTCTGGTTGTTATGACTCCGCTGCAAATGTATTTCTATCATGTCTCTATCCGCTGCGTGTGTAATTTTATAGTGGCTTTCTGTATTTTACTAACTCGTGTATACTTTCTAAATGCCCATTTGGCGTCTTTGCCTTGTGCTTTCAAATGGTATTTTATGACGGTAATTCGGAACTATGCTTGGAAAAATATTTGAGTATTTAAAACATTACCGTCTTCGCCTCTTTGGCATATTTGAAACGCTTGCGAAAATGATTTTTAGACTTGTGGGTTCCGATGTGGGGCCCACGACGCTGTAATATACTCGGTTGGCTTTGGGAGTGTTACAGAAGACGGTATCGGAGATTGGGTTTCGTAAAACCCGGGCATGTGTGTGTTATATGGCTCTACCGGTACGGTAGTAGCGTGACTTTGAAAATGATTTTTGGAGATTCCAAAATTTTCGAAATATTTTCAAAATCGCTATAATTGCGACATTCGTGTGTGTTGTTATTGTGTTGAGGCTTTGTATGGGAGTCGTATGCTAGTATCACGGGAGATCATCGACTTCACGGACATGTTAGTATGTTCTTTGAGTTCTTTGGTTTTGATGATTATTTGGGCATGATGGCACGATTTTGAGATATTTCGGGATTGAGATATTGATCATGACATGATTTTAAGTTTAAAGGACGAAACTTATTTAAGTGGGAAGATATGTAATATCCTAGAATTTCGCTATGAATTTTTTGCATTATTTTATCTGAGTTGTACTGTACAGAGGGACCGATACAGTATGGGTGAATATTTTGGGAACTATGACAGTAGTACCAGCATCTATACCAAGGTTATTTTTAATTGTAGGATATTACATGCTTGATATGTTTTTCAATGTCGGATATGATGTATGCGTATTTGTATAATTGTCGTACTTGGTCGACAATCGCAGTTGAGGATATCGTGCGTCAGATAAGAATTTTATCGGAACGAGTATATGTACTCAGTATATCGCGTGTACGTATTTGGTATTTGAAGACGACAGACAGGAGCAGAAATGGCTAAGTATGAAAGCCACTATGTTCGTTAAGCATAGGAGCTTACGTACGTAATGGTACAGGCGTAGCATACGCTAAAAGGAGTAGCTTACGTACGTAACGAATGGAGTTTAGCGTGTTAAGTTGGGTACATAACGTACTTTAAAAAGGGAATCGGACAGGACCGAGCTGTGGTCGGCAGGTGGGCCCGGTGTCGGCAGCTTTCGACGCAGATGTGGACAGGCGAGTCAACCTCGAGCCTTACGTATGTTAAGGATATGACATTGCGTACGTTAAGCGGGTATGTTACTGTAGCAAGTCAATGGCTATATTATGTATGCTACATCATGGACATTACGTACGTAATACACAATACGAATTGAGGCAGTAACCTCTGGAATAGTGTTACGTACGCTAACAATACCAGTTAACGTACGTAAAGAAGGTTATGTACGTTAGTAGGGTTACCTAAGGTACGTAATAGTTGAAGTTATATAAATATGTGAGACCCGTCCCTTTGGCATTTTTGGAGATATCCATGTCGTTTCTTCACCCTTCAACCTTCAGAGACCGACTTTGGCTCTTCCAAACAGATTGGGGACCTAGAGTCATGGATGTGGAGCTTGAGATATGAAGATATTTTGTATTCTTGAGGTGTTTGATTGTGTTCTTGAGGTATGGTGGGTAACTCCTCTCTTCGACTCGGATTTTGATGTTGTTGTTGATGTTCTTCTTCGTATAATGATGGTTATGCTATTGTTGTTGTGATCCTTAGTGTTATGTGAAGTGTATGTTAAAGAACATGATGATATATGTCTTGGATTATGTATTAGATGATGGTTAGATACTAGAACACATCGGATTACGTCGTTTTGTTGGCTACAAACATGATTATGGATTAATTCATGTTCTTGAAGAACTCTTGAGTGATATATGTCGTGATTTTATGGAAATTGGAAGGGTTACGGTTAATTTTGGTATATGATTATTCGTGATGATAACCGGTAATTGTATTTCTATGAATTTACAAGGATGGGCCGTGTTAATACGTAAGTAAGATTTAAGTCGGGATTGAGAACGTTGAGACACTTGTTAGAATTGATTGATTATCGAATTTCGGCTTGTATTCGTATTGTTAAAGTTGAAATGGTTTGGTTTCGTATATGCTTGAGATATCATTGAACTGTTGAGTTTGATTGGTTGATTATATCGGTTGTTAATTATTATCGAACGTATCGTTAATTGATTATTGCATTAGGTTGCGTTAAGTGATCGTTGATGATTAACCGTTGTGCTGCGGTCGAGATTGGAGAATGCATGGATCGCCTTGGTCGGGGCTGAGGAGCTTGTAGATGAAGACGGCGGGATTGGTAACGGCTTCGTCGTATCGGTATCGAGGCAAATTATGCTGCTCAGTTCATAATGTTTAATAAATGGTTTCGATTTCATTTCATTTATGATTCATATAGCAATGGTATTATGGAATATGTATTGTCGGGATGATGGTATGTATAATATGCTTGGACTGATATAAATCATAATGTATATGATTTTAAAGATGTCTAGTGGAAACGGAGACATGAATTATATTCGGTCTATTGTATGAGAGGTTATATATCAAGGCTAGTTATCATGCCGACGTTGAACTCGAGATGGTGGTTTGGTATTAGTAATGGATTGTACTTCATTTTAGATTATTCGGATAACTGTGTATTCGTTCAGGAATGTTGGTCGTGGAAAGATTAACGTCTCCAGCTTGAGGTAAATTAATATTGCTAGATTATGATAATCATCCTGTTGCATTATTGCATATGTGTGTTGATGCTTCATGTGGTGAGTGTGCATCATTGTTGGTTACATTTTGTGATGTGCTCTTTCTTTGAACTGTAATCTGTTGGGTCGATGTGTTGGGGGATAAGACCTAAATGGCACCCACGTTCCGGGGTATTCCCGTGACCGTTGGTTGCGACCTTGGGGTATTTTGTGATTGCATGAACTGTGTTGCGGGATAAAACCTGAATGGTGCCCACGTCCAGAGTATTCCTATGCAGATGCTTCTGTGACCCTTGCCTGCGGCCTTGGGAGTTTATGTGAAATATTATAAGCATTGTTGTGAATGCTGTGAACTGTTGTCTAACGGAAATACGACAGTGTGGTCGTGTCGATCTTTCATTATCAAACTGTCGTTGTTCACTTGGGAAGTTTTCTGGTCCTTATTGAATATGCATTTCTTCGAGTTTCGTTGTCATGTTGTATCGTGTTATATCTGGAGTCAGATACGTTCTGATCGGTAATGTGTAGGATTTTCAGGGCGGGCATGTGTAGCATGTGTTGGTTTCGACCTCATATTGAACAGTGCACACGAGACGTACTTCGTGAGGCTGATTAGGTACGAGACCAGACGTGTATCTGATCAATACTCGTGGTTGGCTTGTGCACGGACACATTTCTGGATCTGGCGTATCGTGACGTCCATCTTGAGTCAGATTGATTGGTCGTTCATAGTCCATGTATGGTCGTATCTATTCGATAGTCGGGTTTGTCTTCGAGACCCCATATATGTGATTTGTATATGGTTGACGATTTTATTCTCTCATGTATCTGTCCCCGTTGATCCTTTATCGATCTCGTTTGGAGTTACTATATCGTTGGTAATCTCATTGTTATTGATTCCCTACTGATCTCGTTTGGGGTTACCATATCGATGGTCAACCCGTTTGTTATTGACCCTTTATTTATCTCGTTGGGAGTTCACCCTTTCGTTGGTAATCTCGTTCGTTATTGATCCTTATTGATCCCATTTGGAGTTTACCGTATCGTTGGTATTATCGATTGTTGATCCTTTAATGATCTTGTTGGAATTTGCCGTATCATTGGTATTCTAGGTTGTTGATCCTTTATTGATCTTGTTGGAGTTTACCGTATCGTTGGTATTCTCGGTTGTTGATCCTTTATTGATCTTGTTGGAATTTGCCGTATTGTTGGTATTCTCGGTTGTTGATCCTTTAATGATCTTGTTGGAGTTTACCGTATCGTTGGTATTCTCGGTTGTTGATCCTTTATTGATCTTGTTGGAGTTTACCGTGTCGTTGGTATTCTCGGTTGTTGATCCTTTATTGATCTTGTTGCAATTTACCGTATCGTTGGTATTCTCGGTTGTTGATCCTTTATTGATCTTGTTGGAATTTACCGTATTGTTGGTATTCTCTGTTGTTGATCCTTTAATGATTTTGTTGGAGTTTATCGTATCGTTGGTATTCACGGTTGTTGATCCTTTATTGATCTTGTTGGAGTTTACCGTGTCGTTGGTATTCTCGGTTGTTGATCCTTTATTGATCTTTTTGGAATTTACCGTATCGTTGGTATTCTCAGTCGTTGATCCTTTATTGATCTCGTTGGAGTTTACCACATCAATGGTATTCTCGTTCGTGGTTGGTCCTTTGTCGATCTTGTGTGGAGTTATCATGTCACTGATATTCTCGTTCTGATGCATTGGTTGTTTATTATTATTAATTGTGTGAGCATTCATACTTTGTATTGATATCCAGGACTTGCCATTGTTTCGGGACAGTTGATCTACAGATGTATCGTGTGATATCAGTTTTATCAGAATTTGCATCCGATTGTGCGATCCAGCGGACAGAATCGGACACGGCCAAATTATTCCATATTGGAGATATATTTATGTTTGAGAATCTTGGTATCGTTTTGAATAAAGTACAGATGGTTATTTTCGAATGCATTCGTCGCTTAAGAATGCGAGGTGCGAATTGAGGTAAGGGTTGAATTGATTTGAGATTCCACGGATTGGTAAGGTTACTACGGTAAGGTTACACTGGAAATATTCTTACCTGGTAATTACATTGATATGTGATTGTATATGTTGATGTGATCGTTATCATTGTTGAGTATTATGGCTGACCCCGTCTTGGGCTTTATCTTTTAGGTACTCGGAGATCGAGCTAGTAGCGGTCGTGAAGGGATGAGCTTCCCGGTGATACTGGCTATGACATGGTTATTTGGAGTTCGAGTATTCTTTTCTGGTTGTTATGACTCCGCTGCAAATGTATTTCTATCATGTCTCTATCCACTGCGTGTGTAATTTTATAATGGCTTTCAGTATTTTACTAACTCGTGTATACTTTCTAAATGCCCCTTTGGCGTCTTTGCCTTGTGCTTTCAAATGGTATTTTATGACGGTAATTGGGAACTATGTTTGGAAAAATATTTGAGTATTTAAAGCATTACCGTCTTCGCCTCTTTGGCGTATTTGAAACGTTTGCGAAAATAATTTTTAGCCTTGTGGGTTCCGATGTAGGGCCCACGGCACTGTAATATTCCCGATTGGCTTTAGGAGTGTTACACTCAGAAATTTTTTAGAAGATATTCCATGTTGGTCAAAGCCAGTGCCTGCAGAAATGATACACTGCGATAGCCAAGCTTCTATTGGTAGGGCAAGAAGTAACGTGTATAATAGAAAGTCTCGACATATTCGTCGACGCCATAATACCGTGAGACATTTGATCAAAAGTGGGATTATCTCTATTGACTATGTGAGGTCATTGGATTATCTAGCGGATCCGCTGACCAAAGAGTTAAACCGTGATCAAATGAATAAATTGCTAGAGGGAATGGGTTGAAATCCACAAACTGAGAATTATCATATTGGTAACCCAACCAAGATGACTGGAGATCCCAAGAACTTGGTTCAATGGGAGAACTAAGCTATGAGAGTTCATGTGAAACACTCATCTAAGTTTATTCCCTATAGAGCAATTGAGTGTTGAAAATTTGCCTAGTGGTGAGGTTAAGTCGATGACTTTTAATGATTCCTAAAGACCTCGAGGAGGTTGAGTATGGGAAGATACTCGGTAAAGAATCACTTATATAAGTGATAAGTGGGGGCCGCTTCATGAAATACACTTACGAATCCAAAGGGGTGTCCAAGGCCCACAAAGGACACAAAATGTGAGAACGGATGAGGTTGAGGAATGGTTCAAAGCATCAAGCCACTAATCCGCCTGTGTACCCGATGATGTTAACTATGGAACGTTCAAATTCACGAACTACCTATCCTTATACTTTAACGCCTCTTGAGGACTGAGCTTGAGTCTGCATATTGCGTTTGGGTTATTTTCACTCATGTGGGGGATTGTTGGAATCGTTAATGATTTTAATTTTATTTTGTAAAATTAAATATCATAGGATCATTCTACGTTCCGAGTAGATGATCGTGGTATATTCACTTTCTCTAAACCGATTCTCGGTGAGTGAGAAATAGTGAATTAAAGTTTGTCACTTAATTGTGAATAAATGAGGGATGGCTATCCCACATTGAATAATGAGCTACCATTATTCAAGTATATAAGGAGTTACCTTTATTCATGTAATAATTAATGGCACATGTGTATGGGCTTAAATCCCACACGCGCGCGCCGCCGCCGCCCGCCTCGCCCGCCCGCACACGCGCGAGCCGCGAGCCTAAGGATCTTGGATCTTGGATCATGGCAATTGGTCTTTGGGTGGTCCTTGGGCTGTTCTTTGGGCCTGGTCGTGGGCTTGGTCGTGGGCTAGGCCTTGGCTTTCCTAAGGAATTTTTTGGACTAGCTCGACAATGTAGTTGGGCTCGTATGTGCACATAAGGATGTCCACGTACATTCCTCGAGTGGTTAAGGAGCTGAATACAGTCCAGGTACATCCTAACTGTTCAAATTCAGTCAGAACGCGGCTGTAACCTCCCAGGTGTAATGAGGGGGAGTAAATGGGCGATTTGAAATCTGTAACCTCTGCCCATTTGAATTTCGAAACTCCTGAGCATAATGCAGCATAAATGCCTGTATTATGATAGCCTTAAGGGCTGTGTTTAAACCTCCCCTGCAAAGCGAGATGGCCTATAAATAGGCATGCATCCCTCTACATCATCACATGCATTTTTTTTTCGAAATTCAGCATACTCAGTTTTCTGCATACATATCATCAAGTCGGAGCTCTATCCTCGCTTTATTTTAGTTCGCCGGAACTCGATGGTCTGAGGTGCTACTACCTTTGCGACGAAGCCATTTTATCTTTGGGGAGGACACACCTGAACCGAAAGCACTACCGGGGCGTTTTTCGTCTTGCGGAAAGAGGGCCTTCCTCGACTCGGCTACTTTGCATACGGTTTCTGTCCCTTTTAATTTATTGTTTCTTTGCTATCTCAATTCAGTTTCGTATATTTCTGTTTTGTCTCGAATTGTAATCCAGTTTCGAGTTTTGTATTTTCATTTTCGTACGAGTTTGTAATTTCTGTTTTTGAGTTGTAATTTTAGTTTTCAGTTGTAATTTGGTTTCCGACCGGCAAGTTTTTCCGAACACGAATTTACCAACAGGAAATTCGATTACGATTATAGAAGCATTTGATGATATTTCGAGTGATTTCTCATCTCCAAAGTGTGCATAGCATTATCCTAGAAACTCTTGCAAATTAAAATAATTACCATGAAAGTACCTTCAAACAACAGCAATTAACAGACGATGCACACTCTTGTCATATAATCTGACGGTCTCACCGTCCTCTAAAACTAAATTTTAAAAATAACAGAAAATAAAAACAATACCAAAAAATAGAGAATTCTCAAGAAAAACTAGAACCCTAGTACGTTTAGGCATGGAAGATTACATACAATAAATGAACACAAAAGGCAAAAAATGATATTTTCCAAGCATAAAGGTGGAGAATACATATAGAGCAAACTAATGTATGCATAATACAAGACAAATAGAGCAAATTCACAATCAACGTGTGAGGTATCTATCCGGAATACATAGGATTACACAACTCAACAGTAAATGAATTACAATTAAAGGGCCTATGGTTACGGGGATTATGGATTACATAATAATCCTAATGCCAAATGAATTACACAGAGTAAAAATGAATTAAACAAAAAAAACCGAACTCATAGACCAGAAAATTAAAGTTCAAGAATTCAAACCGAGCAGATCACACTAGATCTGGAAAAACCAGAGGTGAAAGTGGTGAGAAACGATCACAAGTCAGCTCAGTCCTCCACTCTCGATGTACCCACGTCCAAGTCTCAGTGGATCGGCGGCCAACAGTCAAAGAATACCCAAAAATCCCAATCAGTTTCACAGAGAAATGAGAGGAATCACAAATCGCCACCAGAGTACCCTGAACCCTAATACTCACACTCGAAATTTCCGAAAGCAAAGATTCGCACAGAAAAACACTTCTTTACTGTAATGCCCGTCATTTTTATAATGCAATATTATTAATTATAATAATATTATAATGCATTTCATATTATTTAATTCCATTTAGAGAATCATGAACATTTATTTCGACGTATCACAAGTCCTAGCCCAAATCATTTTGTCAGTTATATTCAAGTAGTCATTTACTACTAATAATATTAATAATGCATTTTATTTCATTTAATCTCATTTCATTACCGAGTGAGTAATTGTTGTACAATTTCTTTCACTACACATACAAGTCAACTTCATGTAATATCATTTAATAAGATCAGACATTTTCATGATATCTCATATGTTCTAAACCCGAGTCAATTTCTCAAGTTAATTTCAGAACATTTAATATTAGTCATTTTTTTTTAGTATGATAATTAAAGGTATTATTATTATTAATAATAATATTATTTATAATAGGAACCATAATAATATTAACAGTATTAATATTTTTACCAGTATCATTTATATATCATCATTTATATTACTCTCGATATTATTATTATTATTATTATTATTATTATTATTATTATTATTATTATTATCAATGGCCCAAACATGTTGTGCTGACCCAGAATAATACAAGCCCAAAGTTTAACCCTAACCCTAATCCAATACAGTATAAATATACTGTCTCTGCAGTACAAAATACTATACCTAGTACACACTTTTCTTTTTCTTCCCAGCCGTCATTCAACATCCAGAATACAAAAAAAAAATACAATACAACACAGAAATTTGCTGCAAAGAGGAGGGAGAAGAAGACACCATCTTCATCTTCGTCGACCCGTCCAAGTTCAACAAGTCATCTGAATCTCGACAGAAGGTATTCTGCCGATTTATTTTCGGAATCATATTCTCGTTTTCTTATTTCCTGCTATGATATCAGATAATTCTTCTTCGTGATTTTGAATCCATAACAGAAAATCACAAATCCAAAAAATATGAATTCAATCAAACACAGAAACCTCAACCCAGAAATTTAAACCAACAAAATCACAAATCAAGATAATTTCGGGCCGCGCCCAAACCGAAAATCATCAACACCGAACTCAAATCCAGAAAAAAACAAGAATCATCAACCAACTCGGCCGAACTCATGGCCAAACCCGAAACATCTTCCAAATCCGAAACTTTCAACCCGATTCATTTCACCTCTAACCAGACCCGAAGACCCCAAATGATTCTAGCCTAATACCAAATCAAATTTAATAATTTTCAATTTCCGAGCGAAATCGGCCAAGCCCGAAAATCAACTTCAAGTCGAACCCTAATTTTCTCGCTATGCTTGATTTAAAGAATCAAACCCGAATTCAATATTTTGCACCTACCGAAAATCCCAAATCGGGTCAAGCCCGCAATAAAGAACCCGACCGAACTCGTGGCCGAACCTAAATCTAAGCCTTCGCCGAACCGCCGCCGCTACCACCAACATCATCTTTCGACGGACGAACCACATATCCCTAACCATCGCCACCGCGCACCCGAGCCGAATCACCAGAGATTTCGCCCGCCGTGAATAAGTGTGTGTCCTTCCGCCATTTTCTGCGATTCGGTGTGTGTGTGTGTGTTTTTCACGACCGAGAGGAAAAATTGAGAAGGAGAGAGATGTAGAAGATAGAGACGGAGAGAAGGTAACGGATGAGGAGAAGGGTTGTGTCGGCCGAGGAGTTGATATTAGGGTATTTATACCCCGAATTTTTAGGACTTTTCAATTTAGTCCTCCCAATTTTGATAGTATCCAATTCAAATTTCAAGATTATTAATTCGATTTTTACCCATTCGGCTTCTTAACTTTTACATTCGACCCAAATAACTTTAAAACTTGAATTTAATCCTAATTTTGACCGAGACATTTAAAATATTGACTTCCAATTAATATTAATAATTAATCAAATTATGAATAAGTATTTTAATTTCAAATATTAATAATGTTAACCCTTCTGTTAATATTAATTAGTAATTATAATTTATTTTCGCTATTATATAATGATATTCGTATCCTTTCATTTATTATATAAATAATAAGTTATAAGGATTTAAATTATTATTATTATTATATGTAGACCTTGTCAAGAATTTACGGGCTTAGATCGTGAGTCGAGCACATTCATTTCAATGACATCATCATCATTTATTCAGTGGGAATCTTCACTATCACTTTAATTGCTTTGATTGACGCATATGTGATATTCATTTCATGTTTATAAATTATGATACACGTTGTAAATCGTGCTCACCTATATTCGTAAGAGGTTATCATGTTGTGTGGGGACACCGCACAACCCAAAGATTCACATATGAACTCGTTTCATGTTATATGTGGTATTGCGTGTATGTTTCATGTTGTGTGGGGACACTGCTCAACCCAAGATTCACGTTATATGTGGTATTGCGTGTATGTTTCATGTTGTTGGGGCACTGCGCAACCTCAATATTCATGTTATGCGTGCTAGATTCATGCCGTACGTAATATTGTGAGTATGCATTCATGTTGAGGAAAAATGTGATAATTTATTCATGTTATGTTTTCCATGAGATTGTATATTACCGTGATCAGTGTGATTTCCACGAGTCAAGGAAGCTCACCCCACCTTTATTGATCCCGCAGTTGAACCGAGCCGATGGATGAAGGAGCGAGCCGAGGGAGCATATGAAAAAGAATTTATTAAATGTTGTTTTCTTTATGTCAACTGTTTGAAACTTTTGGGGAAACTTTGACTAGAAATATTAAATTACGATTTATTTTCTTCCGCCGCAAATTTTTACCTCGTATTTATGATGAAATGTTACCTTATTTAAAGGTATTTATTTTCACGACATTGTAGCGACTCGACTTTGTAGGCGATAATTTTTATATTCTCAAGAAAATTATTTTTCTCAAAGTTTACCTTTTATTTATTTTTCCCCAATATTTACCCTAGAAAGTCGGGGCGTTACATTTACACTCATAAAGATAAAGCTTGCTATTGCTTTGAAATACCGCACTCAATTTTCTGTATTTCCCTCTCAAGGATCTCCAAAATATATAGGGCCAGAAACCGTAACAAGAATCCCGATCGGCCGAGGAAATCGCGGCCATTCTTATCATCTGATTGATAGGGGCTACGGTTCCTCCTAAATCGGAATGGGAACGGGTTCACAGAAGAGGGAGAGATAGATATGGAGGCGGAGAAAACGGGTGAGAGGAGAAGGGGGCGAGGGTGAGTGATTAGGGTTAGGGCAGCCGAGTACTAATATAACCGGGTGGACGGCTGAGATCTCACCACAAGAAGGGACGGTACAGATTAATCTCAGGGATGTTCTGGAATCCGGGCTGGGCTTTTTGAGTATTAATGGGACTGGGTTACTCAATAATGTTTTATTATTTGGGCCAACTCATAAAAAAATTATTTGGGCCTAACATAAACCAACATTTCTCCACCCGGACCAAATGAGCCATCGGGGTATACTGTTTTGAGAGGGAGGTCATCATCACCGAACATCACACCACCTGCACATCACACAAAGTTAGTACAAATAAGAAGACATAAATCAATCACTAAGAAAGAAAATTAGGAATCACAAAGAAAATTAGAAAAGCTATCACAAAGATAGCAGCTGAAGAAGCTGGAAGGTCTTCAGTTACGGGAGTTGATATTCAGTATCGACTTGCAGGATCGGATTTTCTCAACTGGTAGGCACTTAGTGCCCATGTCTGCAGGATTTCAATTTTGCCCTTTTCCACGATATCACGGATGAAGTGGCGCCTGACGTCAATGTGTTTAGTACGATCATGGAAAACATGATTTCTACACAAATGGATACTAGATTGACTGTCAGAAAATATCACAACATTATCACGAAGAACATCAATTTCATGCAGTAAACCTTTCAACCAGATAGCCTCCTTAAAGGCTTCAGTGGTGGCAATATATTCAGCTTCAGTAGTAGACAATGTAACTATGTGCTGAAGTTGCGATTTCCATGAAATGCAAGAACCACATAAGGTAAACACATAAAAAGTTGTGGATTTACATTCATCTCTATCATTAGTATAATTGGAGTCAACATAACCTTTAAGATTAATCCCATCTCTAGATTTAGAGAAAATAAGGCCATCAGATACCGTATTTTTTAAGTAATGGAGTAACCACTTAAGGGCCTCCCAGTGAGGTTTACCTAGATTAGCCATATATCTGCTCAAACAACTCACCGCATAAGCAATGTCAGGCCTAGTACTAACCATAAGGTATATGACCGATCCTATGGAATTTGCATAAGGGACATACCTCATTTCACTAATTTCAGAGTCAGTTTTTGGTGACTGAGTTTTAGATAATAAGAAATGAGGAGCCAATGGCACACTAGCAATTTTGGCATCAGTCATAGAAAATTTCTCAAGAATTTTATCAATGTATGAAGACTGATTGAGAAATAAAGTGTCATTAGGTCTGTCCCTAACAATATTCATGCCTAATATCCTTTCTGCATCTCCTAAATATTTCATGTCAAATTGTTTGTTTAGGCAACTTTGAACACGATCAATATATTCAATGTAAGAACTAATCAACAACATATCATCTACATAAATAAGCAAGAAAGTAGGAATATTAGAATCATTCTTGAAATAAAGGCACGGATCATATGCACTACGACAAACTTTCAAGGAAAGCATGCAGTCATTGAACTTTTTGTTCCGCTGTCTAGGAGATTGCTTTAAACTATATAAGGATTTTTTAAGTAGGCACACATGATCTGGATGGTTAGTGTCTATAAAACCTTCTGGTTGTTTCATGTATATGGTTTCTTTCAATTCACCATGCAGAAATGCTGTCTTAACATCTAGTTGTTTCATCTCCAAATTATGATGTGCAACTAATGCTAGCATGATGCGAACAGTGGTGAATTTAACTACAGGAGCAAAAATTTCGATATAATCAATACCTTCACGTTGAGTAAATCCCTTAGCAACTAACCTGGATTTAAATCTGACATTATCTTCTTCATTTTTAACCTTGAACAACCATTTGCAATCAATCAACGAGCAGTTCTTAGGTTTCGGGACAAGAGTCCAAGTTTGGTTAGCATGCAAGGATGTCATTTCTTCATTCATAGCATTTAACCATTCATCTGAATTGTCAGATTTTAAAGCATCGTTGTAAGTTTTTGGTTCATTACCATCAAGCATATCAAACACATTGAAAGCAAGAGAAGCCATGTGAAAATCATCTAAATGTATAGGTCTTTTAGTGTTCCTTCTAGCTCTATCCCTAGTTAGTTGATAATCAGACAAGTCATCTGGAACAGATTCAGATTCATCTTCACTTTCAGAAGAGTTAGGATTATCATACTGAGCATTAGGATTTTCCACATTTTCAGATTCAACGGGTACTCCACTATCACTAAGATGCTCCACCCTGATCTGAACAAGGTGAGATGAAGTTTCGGTAGCTAAAACAGGAGCAGGCAAAGGGTTATCCAAACAAGGAAATTCAATTTCATTAAATACCACATCCCTGCTCGTTATAACTTTCAATCCAGGTTCAGATCTAACCCATAAATGATAACCTTTAATACCATCAGGGTAACCAAGAAAGACACATCTTATGGTCCTAGGTTCAAGTTTATCAGCATTTTGATGCACATAAGCAGGATAACCAAAAACACGAATGTTTGAAAAGTCAATAGGGTGACCTGTCCACACAGACCCATAGTAATTACCATTCAACGGAACAGATGGAGATTTATTAATAAGGTAGACAATAGTTAAAAGTGCCTCACCCCAAAAACTTTTGGACAATCCGGAGGTGGCAAGCATGGACCATACCTTTTCAAGAAGGGTTCGGTTCATTCGCTCAGCTACCCCGTTTTGTTGGGGGGTGTAGTGAACTGTCTTATGCCTAAGGATGCCATTCTCGGTACACATAGTATCAAATTGAGCATTGCAAAATTCAAGACCATTATCTGTCCTAAGTTTTCGAATTCGTTTACCTGTTTGATTTTCCATTAAAATTCTCCAATTCTGGAATTTTTCAAACACATCTGATTTTAGTTTGAGCAAGAATACGAAAACTTTCCTCAAGTAATCATCAATAATGGATAGAAAATAACGATTCCTACTATGTGTTGGAACACTGGCAGGACCCCACACATCAGAATGAATATATTCAAGCACATTAGAACTTTTACTAGATTTCTCAAGAACAAGATCACGGGAATTGGGAGGTTTATGTAACACCCCCAATACGTTCAGGGCATATTACAGCACCGTGGACCCCCCTTTGGAATCCACCAGGCTAACGTACCAAACCGACATTCGATCAAAATACAAACATCGACAACATACACACGAATCCATAATACAAGACGGAAGACTGAACTCAACGATACCATTCAACATCAAATCCACCCCAAAACGGGTACATGACAATAATAAATTCAAAGAAGGAAGTACTCGAGTACTTAAGCGAATGGCATAATAAATAAAATTAAAAACCAAGACACCAAACGGACGACCACTGAACAGATTCACTCTTGCCCATCATCCTCGTACGTCCCGTGTGCTCGTTCGTCTCCATGACCTGTACCTGAAATACAAAAGTATTTCCCCCATTTAAGGGGTTAGCGACAACTGCTAGTGGAAGTACAATCCATTTGAACTACCATTCTAATCAGATGAAATATAGGCCAAAAATCATTTTAGAAAACATTTATATTCCGGAATATTACGGTGCTCAAGCACAAAACACATTTCTCCAACAAAACATTTCAAAGTTAACCGTTGGTACGAGACTCACAGCCACCGTACCCCGCAGAGGCCCCATCGGACCATCCCTGGGTGATTAACCCTAGTTCGCGATACGCACACACACGACAATACGTATCCCCAGAGGCCCCGTCAGACCATCCCTGTGTGAACATACACATATGCATCCAGAACATACACGGAAAGCCATAATTCAAATACTAGAATATGCAAACAAATGTAAAGTACTTGCCTTTAAGACATCTTCGACGAAACGGGAACGAATAACGACTACGATTGACCCGGAGGGAACACGACCGTTCCTAAACGAAGGGTTAACACAACTCAGTCCTATACGATAACAATAATCGAATGTAATACGCCCACAACCCCGATTACGAACTATAAGAACATACGTACGATCGATACGGGTGAGGGTTTTCACTAAACCTCCCTGAATCGAAAATCCACGAAATAAACACGACATAATCGGATTGGGGATCACTCAATACCAATAATCATTATGGAATAATACAACATAACTGAACAATTCGAGTTTAAACGAACGAAACCCGAAAAAAAACCAAAATTGACAAAGTAGGGTTCTAAGTCAAAAATACCTTGAATTGAAGTGGAGAAGATGGATTAAGATGATGTGTACTAAGCTTGGAACACAATAATCGGTCTGCAATGAAACTCCACGGATTACTCTCCACAAATCGCCCCAAAATCGCCGGAATCGCCCAAATGATGAGAAGAGGAGGAAAAATGACGAAAAAAGGGGGCTAATGTCCTATATATAACAGACATAATTAGCGCACGCTAATCATCATAGATAGGGCGCGCTAACGGGGGTCACAAGCAGTCCAGTAGCTGCTTCCCAGCGTCGCTAGCGTGCTCTATACAAGTTTAGCGTGCGCTAAATGCGACTAGATAGCGTACGCTACTAAAGCCTAGTGCACGCTACCTGATGGTCAGAGTTCCGGATTCTGAGTCCAGAGTCCTACTGCTCAGAATGCTGAAGTCGTTAACGCACGCTGTAACTACTAGTTAGAGTGCGCTAACTGCACACTGATAGCGCACGCAAGAAATAACGAGTAGCGTGCGCTACTCACGCAGCAGTTCAACATCGCCACACCACCACCGCAGAAGGTACGAAAATCGAAACGCAAAGCAAGGCCAGAATCCAGAAACATAAACACGAATTATTCATGACGACGAAGCTAAGCGCTGAAAGAAAATACAATTCCGACTACCGGGAAATCCGAAATACGACAAAGAAGATAAAGTTCCCCAAACTTATAGGAAATTACAAAATGGCCCAAATGTCCGAAAATCATGATACAACGTCGGATTCACAAACCGAAACTCACAACATGAGCAAATCAACCATACGAACTCATGTAAACAAAGAAACAACGAAAACGAACGAGTTTTACGAGAATCGAACGTACATACGGAAAGACATAAGATAAAATGGAATTACGTAAAAACATCTCTGAAACTCGTCCAAATGGAAAAACTCCAAGAACAAAGTAGATTCTAAACGCCGAAAAGGTTACAAGCGAGTCAATAAAAATACACATACACCAAAAATGGAAATTGCTAAAAATGGAAAGGTACGGATATTACATTCTCCCCCTCTAAAAAGAAGTTTCGTCCCGAAACTTAAGAATCAAAAAGCTCGGGGTGTCTCGCATGCATATCCTCCTCCAATTCCCACATTGCTTCTTCCACTCCGTGCTTCGACCATTGCACTTTAACCAAGGGAATGGTTTTGTGCCTTAACTGTTTGTCCCGACGTTCCAAAATATTCACCGGCCTCTCCTCAAACGAAACGTTCTTCTCGATCTCTACGTCCCCGAAGTCGATAACATGAGTCGGGTCCGGAACATACTTCCGCAACTGAGAGACGTGAAATACACTATGCACATGACTCAACGACGGAGGTAACGCCAAACGGTACGCTAACTCGCCAACTCTCTCTAATATCTCACAAGGTCCAATATACCTTGGACTGAGCTTCCCCTTTTTCCCAAAACGGAAAACTCCCTTCGACGGAGACACTCTCAACAAGACATGATCCCCTACCTCAAACTCCAAAGGTCGACGCCTAACATCCTCATAAGACTTTTGTCGACTCTGAACTGCCAACATCCTCTATCGAATTAACTCAACTTTCTTCCTCGTCTCCAATACAAGATCCGGCTCCGTGCCAACTAAATCGGACGGCTCGTCCCAACATATCGGTGATCGACATCGTCGGCCATAAAGCGCCTCATACGGTGCCATCTTAATCGATAGGTGCCAGCTATTATTATAATTAAACTCTATCAGGGCCAAATGCTCCTCCCAGTCACTACTCCAGTCTTGTATCATCCCCAAAACATATGGGAATATTACACGCCGTAGACCCTTTTCCACAAGGATCTACCAGGCTAAACATCCGTAAACAACCAAATGCTTGCCCGACCAGGGTCAAACAATAAAATGATACAGACCGATGTGGTCACTTACACGTGAATACACAGACCGATGAGGACACATAACCCAATCGATAAAACTGACTTAAATAACATTACCCACACAGGGGTTGAAATACAATACAGCGGAAGACTGAAATCAACTCTGACAACACAACAAAAATCAAAATAACTCTCGACTCATGATTAGTATCGTAGCTCGTCATCCTCTTGTGCCAATCCTGTGACTGCTCCCCTGAATCTGCATGTACCTGGACGCAAAACAGACATCCACCCCCTGATTACTCGGGGGTTAGTAAAACTCCACTGTTTTACTAGTGCAAGTATCAAATCATACGAAATGTAACAAGCAATTAATAATCGTGATCAAATATAATAATAAAGTATCAAATATTCCCGGGAGGTTTTCACAAGGGAAGATAAGCTATGAAGCATTCGAAAATAAGATTATCATCTCGGGAATTTTTAGAATTTTCAAAACCTTAAGACCTCAAGTCCTGATTCACAAAACCTTTCGAAAAACTTAAGGGCCTTAACCCAAAAGTCGTTTCATAATCCAACAGTTTACAATACCGGAAACATTTCCATAAATCTCGTGGGGCTCGGCCCAACATTATTTCTTAAACTTTTCCTTTAAAAACTTTGATTTGAAAAGTATCATGCTCATGACACCGTGATCCACTGTCACGTGTCTCCGTAGGTTCAACAACCCGCACGGACTACATCACGCACAATTAACAAACATAATCAACTCCGACACCGTGATCCACTGTCACGTGTCTCCGTAGGTTCAACAACCCGCACAGACTATTAACCAAACATAACCAATTCCGACACCGTGATCCACTGTCACGTGTCTCCGTAGGCATAACAACCCGCACGGACTATATCAATCACAACAATCATACGCACAGTCCTGACACCGTAGTCCACTGCCACGTGTCACCGTAAGCCCCGTCGAGCTCACCCGCTGACGACCGTGTCCGAAACTCATGGTCCACCGCCATGCGTTATCGTAGGCCTCGCTGCATCAAAGACGATCGACCTCGCACTCACTAAGTTCTGATCCCGTAGTCCACTGCCACGAATCCTCGTAGGTCCCGTCGAACCAACACGAGTGAACTTAGCGGTCACACACATATTCACATTCACATTACATACAACAATGAGCGCAATTAATTAATCACCTTGATCACCACAAAATCGTACATTGCACGCACATAACACAACCTCGACACTCGCAACAACTATCATCAATCAACGACATTTAACCAACATAACACACATTCGGTACACAATACATTGCACAACCAAGTGTACAACCATCCCATATGTACGTCGCATTCCTGCACAAATGGCACAACGCCTAACACGTATACTGATATAACACTATTATCACAAAGCCTTCAAATTGCGGAAAACACAACCAACTCAAACGGAACATATTTACGAAGGCAAGCAAAGTCATCATACATCTCATACGTAATTACTAGTCGCAAGATACAAGTCGTATAGTAAGATACTTGCCTTAATAACCGCTACCAAACGCTCTGAAGAACACGGTTTGACCGGGAAGCTCGGACCCCGAAGAAGACAATGAACGGAAGGGTTCCGACTCGAGTTCTTCACAAGAATTCGACCCTAACAACATAAATTCAATAAATCATCGATCATACGAGGAAGAATAATCGTAGAACGCCCGAAAACCCCTCTATGACATTATACCGGACACCTTCAAGGCGTCGGTCAAGAACTCGACCAAAATAACGAATCGATACGATACGACCATGGGTTAACAAGGGAAATGATACAATACATCCAAATAATCATCAATCCATCACAATCTTAAGTTAAATCGGATTAAACGGGCGAAATCAAACAAAATACCCAAAATCCCCAAAATTAGATTTCTAGAAAATCAATTCGATTCGCTCGATCAAGGGATGTTATAGGATGGATGATTGATGATATGAACTCCAAAACTTCATGGATTTGTCGACCAACAACATCTCTCCATGATAGGAACAACTCCAAGCGGAAGAGAAGTGGAAGAAGGAGAAAATGGCGAGAAAACGTCATTGGCCTTAAATAGCCGCACAAAGTGTGCCGCGGACATGTGGCCAAAAATGGCTCCTGGTGGTCGGCGGTGCCGCTGGCTCACCGGGCGCAGTGCCGCGGCACCCAGATGGCCTCGGCCGAAAATGCCACAGTGTGCCGCGGCCCGCGGCATGTACCGCGGCCCTACGGCACGGCCGCTCGGCCGGAGCCGCCGATCACTACGGTCGTGACTCGGCGGAGCCGCCGATCACCGCCGGCCGTGACTCGGCCAAGACTGCCTCGGGCCAGATTGCCCGGCCATGTCGGCCGGGGCCAACTCCGACGGCCCGAACGACTCCCGAAACCCGAACTCGAATACGAATCGATGATACTTACGACGTACTCGCAAATACGAATCTAAGAGCTAAGAGAACACACAATTCCGACCACCAAGGCTCGAATTCGACAACTAAGTAATTACCCAAAACTTTGGGAAATTACGAAAATGGCCCAAAACGTCCGAAAATCACGATACGCGATCGAAACACCAAACCAAAGCTTGCAACAAGAATAATAACATTAAATGAACTTACGAGAAACTCGAAACAATAGTTTCGGACGAGATTCGCAAGAATCGAACTCAAGTGCGGAAAAGCGTCTAAAAAGCACGGAACTCAACAAAACGACACCGAAACGAGCTCGGATGACAAAAAGTGCAGAATTAATCATTCTCGAAATGACGAAACGGTCATGAGCGAAGTCGTCAAAACGGACTTCGCCGAAAAAGAAATTTACCAAAATCGAAAATTGCGATATTACATTCTACCCTCCTTAAAAGAAGTTTCATTCCAAACTTAAAACAAGTAGGGAGAAGAAATATCCCGCCAGGAATAACTCAACGAGTTACAAAAGAAGTGCGTAACTCATGCCCAACTGCGAAACTTTACAAGCAACGCAACGGAATATACGGCGTGAAAACACGCTCCACGACGTCCAACACGACGCCACCAGATAGACATAATAAAATCAACAAGTGACAAGCGTCATCAAATGAGATAATACAATCGAGTCGATTATCCGAACAATCATAAAACACAACGAACAAAAATCAATACGATTGACCAACCCAACGGTTCATCAATCAAAACGCGAGCCAAACGCCCGAACAAATACTAATTCCACCGCCCAAGGGTTGGAAGATCGAAACGAGACTAATTTCTCGAACTTAAGGAAATTACGAAGGAGTCTTAACGTTCAACAATCATGAAACGAGATCAACAAAAAACAAAAAAACAAACAATCAATGATCAACCATAACGATCGAGTCAACAAAAAATCGAATAATCATGTTCGGATCACGAAGAACAATAAGGTTCAACCGACAAACTTCGAAGTTCACATCTCGACTCGAGACAAAACATGATCCGGTGAAAACAACAAGATGTGCACCCACATAAGATCCACAGGAAAGGGAATAGCAATTGAAAAATCACAACGACAAACGAGTTATTCCGAAACAATACCACACTCGTTCGATCAACAAAAGCAAGGGGCAGGACAAGCTCAGAAAATGTCAACGAACATAAACGAGTCAACAAAGTCGAAAATACAGAGGTTCAAAATCCAATCCACTTCGAATAAAAGAACTAATAAAACCAGATGATGTCACTTCCGAACAAGGTTCACAAGAATCGAACCGAACTCTAAAAAGTCACAAATGATAACCAAATCGACCCACAACAAGATCACACTGCTCGAACGATGAAACCGGAATACGTAACAAGTTCTGTAAAGTATCAACGAACACGAGCGAGCCGATAGAATTGAGAAAGAGAAATGCGAAGCCAAAAATAATACGGTATTATATTCGACCTCTTATAAAAGAAATGTCGTCCCCGCACTCACAACAACTAAACAAGTTAACCACACAAAAAGCAACCGAGAGAAAAATCTCCACCGGGCCTCTCGTGAGCCGATCCGATAATCGTGTCAAGCGCGAACTCCGAAAGTCTCGGTAGCCAATTCGCAAAACTAAATTCGTGTCCTCGAGTCCGCACTTGAAATGTGTTACCGACGAGATGGACAATTTACACGTGCATGCCCCAGCCGCATCACGGTTGAAACGCCTCGCTCGGCATACCGAAAATACAAAATGCTAGATATAATGGGGCATAATGTCGCAAAACAACATAGCAGAGATGCCAACTCAAAGACAACAAAGAATCATAACACATATCATATACAACGATTTCCATCGTAAAGTAATACACACACAAACAATACAAAGAACGACGGTATCGCTCGGCAACCTTAACGGCCCGAACAATAACTAGCACATAATTACAAACATCGTGAAACAATCACACATGTACACAAACGTACAAACCCAAGCTTTAACACCACACAAAGTGCGATAACACGCAAGTCACCACGAAATGACAACATTAAGGATCGTCATCACACCTCCCACAAAGGGACAACAAAACAAATGCGTGGCGAACGACTCAACGCTCACACCACCAATTCCATCATACTGGAGCTAACATTCTAACAACAATGTGAATATCATACACACATTCCTGGACTACAAACAGGAATGATAGGTTTTAAAAACGAAACTACCTTTTGGAAACAGTTTGGAAACACCAGTTGATCTTGAGTATCATTTTACAAAAAGTTGAACAAACCTCATTTTCGAGACCTTGAAAATCATCTTGCTTGAACAAAAATGAGGACACCTTCTCTTAGTAAAAACTTTCGTAATATTCGACCTCGGGTCTAAGTAAAAGTGTTTATAAAACATTGAAAATATCCCAAAACATTTTGGGTCCTCGAGGTAGAAGAATTTTGAAACATATTGTGGCACCTTGGATGTACCACGAGAGAATAATTCATTTTAAAAGTATGCCTCGAAATTTATTTTCTAAGATACTCAAGGTTTTTAAAGATAATTCAATGGGCTAGAATGCCCAAAAACTCTAGGTAATTACGCAAAATATTATAGCGCCGTGGGTCCCGCTACGAACTCACTGTGCTAAAAACCATTTACAACGTTAAAAAGGCCGATGACGGTAATATTTCAAAAACTCACAACAGCCATTTACAAAATACTAAGTGTCGTCACAAGAATTTTGCCAAAACGTTCAAGGCCATAACGCCAAAAACTCGGTTAAAGGAATCGGTTTTCGAAATCAAACTCAATTGGCAAAAGGCCGAAAGCCATTTGAAAGAACTCACGCAGCGGAAAAAAAATACAGTCCAACATGCACAATCCAATTGAATACGTCTCACAGCATCTAGTTTAAACATATAACAAAACCGTTCCTCGGAAACCCAACAAGGTTCTCAATTTTCACACTATACCACCCCTCACAGTGGTTCAAAGGTAAAACAACAATAGGCCCAATTTTATACATGTATTATATGTCACACGTATTAAATACAACTATATTCACAACACCGTGCAAATAAAATTATGCACCGCAATTAACTCATTTAGATACAATCATGATACACAGGTACTTCGCATAAAAGAGGAGACTTATGTCCACAGGCCGCACGGAGATGACGGTCGCCCACGATACTAATCTCATCTGACAACATATCCGACACGTTGTGACTACGCACAACTCAACTTGTCACCTGACGACTCAAACGACAAGACAACACATTACTCGACAAACCACGACTCGACTCTACCCGACAGCCTAGGTTTCCGCAACCTAAGCTCTGATACCATAATTGTAACATCCCCAAAACATATGGGAATATTACACGCCGTAGACCCTTTTCCACAAGGATCTACCAGGCTAAACATCCGTAAACAACCAAATGCTTGCCCGACCAGGGTCAAACAATAAAATGATACAGACCGATGTGGTCACTTACACGTGAATACACAGACCGATGAGGACACATAACCCAATCGATAAAACTGACTTAAATAACATTACCCACACAGGGGTTGAAATACAATACAGCGGAAGACTGAAATCAACTCTGACAACACAACAAAAATCAAAATAACTCTCGACTCATGATTAGTATCGTAGCTCGTCATCCTCTTGTGCCAATCCCGTGATCGCTCCTCGACTGCATGTACCGGACGCAAATGACATCCACCCCCGACACGGGGTTAGTAAAACACCACTGCTTTACTAGTGCAAGTATCAAATCATACGAAATGTAACAAGCAATTAATAATCGTGATCAAATATAATAATAAAGTATCAAATATTCCCGGAGGTTTTCACAAGGGAAGATAAGCTATGAAGCATTCAAAATAAGATTATCATCTCTGAATTTTTAGAATTTTCAAAACCTTAAGACCTCAAGTCCTGATTCACAAAACCTTTCGAAAAACTTAAGGGCCTTAACCCAAAACTCGTTTCATAATCCAACAGTTTACAATACCGGAAACATTTCCATAAATCTCGTGGGGCTCGGCCCAACATTATTTCTTAAACTTTTCCTTTAAAAACTTTGATTTGAAAAGTATCATGCTCATGACACCGTGATCCACTGTCACGTGTCTCCGTAGGTTCAACAACCCGCACGGACTACATCACGCACAATTAAACAAACATAATCAACTCCGACACCGTGATCCACTGTCACGTGTCTCCGTAGGTTCAACAACCCGCACAGACTATTAACCAAACATAACCAATTCCGACACCGTGATCCACTGTCACGTGTCTCCATAGGCATAACAACCCGCACGGACTATATCAATCACAACAATCACACGCACAGTCCTGACACCGTAGTCCACTGCCACGTGTCACCGTAAGCCCCGTCGAGCTCACCCGGTTGACGACCGTGTCCGAAACTCATGGTCCATCGCCATGCGTTATCGTAGGCCTCGCTGCATCAAAGACGATTGACCTCGCACCTCACTAAGTTCTGATCCCGTAGTCCACTGCCACGAATCCTCGTAGGTCCCGTCGAACCAACACGAGTGAACTTAGCGGTCACACACATATTCACATTCACATTACATACAACAATGAGCGCAATTAATTAATCACCTTGATCACCACAAAATCGTACATTGCACGCACATAACACAACCTCGACACTCGCAACAACTATCATCAATCAACGACATTTAACCAACATAACACACATTCGGTACACAATACATTGCACAACCAAGTGTACAACCATCCCATATGTACGTCGCATTCCTGCACAAATGGCACAACGCCTAACACGTATACTGATATAACACTATTATCACAAAGCCTTCAAATTGCGGAAAACACAACCAACTCAAACGGAACATATTTACGAAGGCAAGCAAAGTCATCATACATCTCATACGTAATTACTAGTCGCAAGATACAAGTCGTATAGTAAGATACTTGCCTTAATAACCGCTACCAAACGCTCAAGAACACGGCTTGACCGGGAAGCTCGGACTCAAGAAGACAATGAACGGAAGGGTTCCGACTCGAGTTCTTCACAAGAATTCGACCCTAACAACATAAATTCAATAAATCATCGATCATACGAGGAAGAATAATCGTAGAACGCCCGAAAACCCTCTATGACATTATACCGACACCTTCAAGGCGTCGGTCAAGAACTCGACCAAAATAACGAATCGATACGATCCGACCATGGGTTAACAAGGGAAATGATACAATACATCCAAATAATCATCAATCCATCACAATCTTAAGTTAAATCGGATTAAACGGGCGAAATCAAACAAAATACCCAAAATCCCCAAAATTAGATTTCTAGAAAATCTGACCTGATTCGCTCGATCAAGGGATGTTATAGGATGGATGATTGATGATATGAACTCCAAAACTTCATGGATTTGTCGACCAACAACATCTCTCCATGATAGGAACAACTCCACCGCGGAAGAGAAGTGGAAGAAGGAGAAAAATGGCGAGAAAACGTCTCATGGGCCTTAAATAAAGTTACACAGGTGCCGCGGCCTGGGAGGTGTGCCGCGGCACGTGGCCAAAAATGGCTCCCTGGTCGGCAAAGGTGCCGCGGCTCGGCAGCCGCGGCACCTTGCATGCTTCTGGCCTGCCAAAAATGCCACAGAGTGTGCCGCGCCTCGCGGCATGTACCGCGGCCCTACGGCACGGCCGCTCGGCCGGAGCCGCGATCACTACCGGTCGTGACTCGGCGGAAGCCGCCGATCACCGCCGGCCGTGACTCGCCAAGACTGCCTCGGGCCTGATTGCCCGGCCATGTCGGCCGGGCCAACTCCGACGGCCCGAACGACCCCGAAACCCGAACTCGAATACGAATCGATGATACGGTTACGACGTACTCGCAAAGACGAATCTAAGAGCTAAGAGAACACACACCGACCACCCAAGGCTCGGAATTCGACAACTAAGTAATTACCCAAAACTTTGGGAAATTACGAAAATGGCCCAAAACGTCCGAAAATCACGATACGCGATCGATACACCAAACCAAAGCTTGCAACAAGAATAATAACATTAAATGAACTTACGAGAAACTCGAAACAACAGTTTCGGACGAGATTCGCAAGAATCGAACTCAAGTGCGGAAAAGCGTCTAAAAAGCACGGAACTCAACAAAACGACACCGAAACGAGCTCGGATGACAAAAAGTGCAGAATTAATCATTCTCGAAATGACGAAACGGTCATGAGCGAGTCGTCAAAACGGACTTCGGCTGAAAAAAGAAATTTACCAAAAATCGAAAATTGCGGATATTACAAGTCTAACGCACACGCACGTAACATATCCTCGAACGTCTGAATGGTACGCTCGGACTGCCCGTCGGTCTGAGGATGGAAAGATGTGCTCAAATGCAAACGTGTCCCCAATGCCTTATGTACCGCCTGCCAAAAATGCGATACCACTACACCAAAACTAGGGATTTGTGACTGCCAAAAACAGTCACAAAAGGCACAAAAAGTCACGAATGATTGTCACATAAACAACAGTCACAATTTATTTTGTGACTGTCAAAAACAGTAATAAAAAAGTCACAAGAACTTGATTTTTCGACTTTATAATCCCACTTTTTATGGCAGTCACAAAGGCTTTTAGTGACTGTCCGGGACGGTCACAAATTTGCGATTTTGTTATCGTTGCTGACAAGAAGAAATCTACGTTGTTTGTGATCGTAAAGACGATCACAAACACAAACTTTTAGTAGTCAGTTCTGGGACGGTCACAAATTTGCGATTTTGTTATCGTTGCCGAAGAAGAAATCTACATGTTTGTGATTTAAAGACAAATACAAATGTAATCAATCAGAATAGCTCCAAAAACACAACAAGAGATACAGCCTGTTAAAAACACACAAGTCCACCAAGAGATACAGCCTGTTCAATCAATCCAGAATCAATCACAGCCTGTTAAAAACACAGCAAGAGATACAGCCATAATTTGGAACTGCTCCAAAATGCAACCAAAATAGCTTAAACTCACAGTACCACCAAGTCCACAATATACTACAAGTTTCATATATAATCCAAAGTACTATCAAGTCCACGACTTACTACAAGTACATACAAAAACCCAAAGTACTACCAAGTACACAAATTAATACAAGTCCCCAAATTAAAATACATTTCTTCGAGGAAACATTTAGGCCACACCACGAACCCACCGACAACTTCCCCAATAGTCGTGGCACAACCTTGGCTACCTAGATACAATAGAGTGTCATTGTCATCATGCTCCACACTTATAACACTAACCTTGCTTTCATGGTCCAGAATGTTGCGCCCATGTACTTTTTCACCATTAAGAGTTGGAACTACATCTCGTTTAGCAATGACCTTGGTTGAAATAACATCTTTAATAAGAACCCGGGATGATTGTGGCTAGGGGTGAAAACTGGGCGGATATTTCCCGCCCGATCCGGAGCCGTATCCGATCGGGATTGAATTCGGGATGAAAAATAGGTATCCGGTCGGATTCGGATACGGATCCGGATAGTTGAATTCGGATACGAGTTCGAATTTGGATAATGCAATATCCGCCCGTATCCGAGTTTTCCCATATTTTATCGGATAATATCCGGATACCAATCCGGATAATAAATCCGGATATCCATATTTTTAAATTTTAAATATACTTTATTTATATATATATATATAAAATACTTTTGGACTTCAGTCTAATAAATTTTCAAACTTTCAAGAAAAACAATATTTTTTTCCAAAAAAAAAAGTTTTTTTCTGGAAAAATATATTATTTTTCGAAAAAAAAAAAAAAAATATTTTCTAGGAAAAAAAATATCTTTTCGAAAAAAAACATTATTTTCGAAAAAAATTAAAAAACTATTTTCTGGAGAAAAATTATTTTTTGGCAAAAAAAATATTTTTTCGAAAAAAAATTATTTTCTGGAAAAAATATATTATTTTTTCGAAAAAATAAAATTATTTTCTGGATTTTTTATATTTTTTGAAAAAATAAAACAAATTACTTTTTGCGAAAAATAAAAAAAATATTTTCTAGAAAAAAATTATATTTCGAAAAAAAAATTATTTTCTTAAAAAAAATAATTTTTAAAAGAAATGTAATAGCTAAACACTTTAATACTAACTTATAAGCTATTTGTTTCATATGAAATATATTTTAAAATAAATGTTCTATTCAAGTAAATAGAGGGGCAATTATATATATTATAATAATTATTAAAAACAATTAAATTAACACTCTTTAGTCTTTGCTAAGTATGGATCTTATGTTTTTTTATGGGAGAGACTGAATAAGTAAAAATGAGTGAACCTTATTAAGAAACGATTTTTTAAAAAATTACTATAGTTTGCATTAGAACTTTTATGAAATATTGTGTAGGTAGTTTTTTTATATGCTGCAATCATCACCAAACGATTTTTGTATGACATGTATTATCCGATTATATTTATTCGAATCCGGCCCGAATCCGTCCTGTATCCGTCCCGTGTCCGTATCCCGAATAATCCGAATTCGTATCCGTATCCGGCCTTCCCGTATCCGACTCCGAATCCGAGAGAAAAATATGGGTTAGGATACGGGAAGAGCACTATCCGCCCGTATCCGATCCGTTTTCACCCCTAATTGTGGCGTTCTTGTTTCAGTTGGAGTTGGTACGTGAAATGTTGATCGAGGTGAGGGCGCATAAGTTTGTGGCGAAGATAACTTTTGAGAATGGTTGAATGCTGCTATAAACGTACTAAGCTGATCTTGCATGTTGTAAACAACCTTCTCTAAGTGTTGATTACTTTTAAGGACCATGTCAATGTTTGACTTAATAGGTTGAATAGCCTTCACTATACCCTTAGAGACTCGACCGACACCACGGGTCCTTCCTCTAGAATCCTTTCCAAAAATTTGTGTAAGTGCATCATCTTCCAAAGAAGCCTGGCTTGACGAGTCCTCACTACTACTGAACTCTTTAACTTTCTGCTGTAAATTACATAATTCTCAACAGATCAGAGATATATGACTGATAATAACATGACTTAAAAATCACATTTCAAAACTTACACATGCTTCAGCAACTTTTGGGTGTAATTCCCCAGTTTTTCGTTGTTTTCGCAACTCTAAGTACACCTCGGAACGAGTAGGCGATCGACGGTCTGGATCCGTCGCTTTCTACACATAAAAAATATAGCCAAATCAATACATATATAAGCTGAAAACAAGATCTTTCCTAGTACATTATATATATATATATATATATATATATATATGTGTGTGTGTGTGTGTGTGTGTGTGTGCGTGTGTGTGTGTATGTTTATATTAAATGCTCGTGTACATACCATTTTCATAGCTTTCTCGGCATAGGATGTCCTACCAAGACAGTGGACATCATTTTTATTAGCCCTGTTAGCTTTTAAAACACTTCTTTGTTGAAGCTTTTTGGCCGTTGCTTCATGTTCAATAAATGCATTCCATTGGCTGGTGCGAATATTCTCTTTTGGAGGTACGTGGTCCTTCAAAGCCATTATTCCCGTAGCATCCAAATCCTTTAAATGCTTATGTCGAATGCTCCATCTCCATGTTTTTAGTTGTCCACCCATCTCTTTCAGAACATCTTCTTTCCTAAGAAGAGGGATATTAAATTCTCTGTAGAGAGTCGTCCACATATCGTCCTTAATGGCTTGATCAACTTGCCTCCAATCATCATACTCCAATCCTACTTGTATTTTTAATAGGACTAAAGATCGAGCCTTGAACTTATCCTTATTTCCAACTATCTGTCCTGTGCTATTAAAGGTAACGAGAGGTCGTTTATCTACAACTAATTGCCTCTCAACGGCAGATTCTTCCGAGTTGGGTTGAGTTTCATTTTCACTTTCTTGATGACTTGATGAAGCTGCCATTATCTGTAAGAAATGATTCATGATTGAAATTAGCAATAAAAAAGTTCACCCTCAAGAGGGATATAAATATCAGTTTATTAATAAATATCAGCAAATGAAACCACTGAATGTTTCAAGTGTGGTAAAAAAGGTCATTTTGCAAAAGACTGCTTTTCTAAAACAACCTCAGAACCCTCATACAAATTCTCAGGTAGTAGTTCTTCATCAGGATTTAGCAAGTTTCAACCAAAAATGCTTCAGTCTACTCAACATTTTCAAACGAAAACTGTTCAAAATAATCAAAAATATTTTGAAGCTAAGTATAGAAAAGCTAAAGATAAACTTGCTCTCCTTGAAGCCACACCCTCAGTACCTCAGGCTGCAACCACCAAACCTGTTCAAGCAAAGAACAAAGTACTTGTGGCTGAAGCCTTCGACTGGGATGAGGAAGCTGTCTCTTCTAATGATGATGAAGTAAGGGTCAGTGCACTGATGGCTCTTTCAGAAGATGACAAGCTAGCAGTGGGTAAAAGCCATGCAAGAAATGGAGAACGGGTCAACATCACCATGAGGAAGGTAAATATCTTACTGTCTATGGATGATGACTCTGATCGGCAATCTTATTTGAATTATATCAATGTAGATCTTAAGTTTGTTGAAGAGCAAAGGTTAAATCTGTTTTCAAAATATAACAAGCTTGTTTCTGAATTAAATAAGTGTAGAGATGAATTACTTGTTCTAAAACAAGCTAAACTAGAAAATGTCACACTTCAAATTCAAAACACCGAACTTGTGAAACAAAACCAAGCCCTTCAGGAGGAACTTAAGAAAGAAAAAGCCACCATTGCAATATCAGTTGCTAATAAATAATATACCAAAAATGCATATAAGATAGAGGACTAAAACTGCATTTTAATAATAGAGGACTAAACTGCATTTTTCAGAATAACATTGAGGCTCAATATCAGTTTATTAATAAATAATATACCAAAAATGCATATAAGATAGAGGACTAAAACTGCATTTTAATAATAGAGGACTAAACTGCATTTTTCAGAATAACATTGGGGCTCAATATCAGTTTATTAATAAATAATATACTAACTCGCTTCTCTCACAAACTTAAACAGCCCATAGAGTTAATCTCAAAATGCGGAATAGAACAATAATGAGTGCTTTACAGTAGTAAAAAGTTCGAATAAATATAACAAAAATTCATATAGCGTACTAACAAAATTAGACATTTATTCATCTAGAAAATTAAGAAATTTCTTCAATTCTGGATTGTCATCTAAAGCAGATTGATAATGAGTTGGTGCCTCCAAGTCATCTACAGATGTAGTCAAACGTTTGGGGGGAATAGAACAACAGACCATGGTCCATCCTTCGGGCTCTTTGCATAGAATACTTGCTTTAGATTCTGGAATGCACAAATAAATGGTTCGTCATTTATATGGTCTTTGCTCTTGATCTTATCCAAATTTACCATGACCAAGTTAGTGTCTGCATCGACTGTACAAGCTGCCTTGTCTTCTACTCTAACCCAGTCACAGCAAAATGTTGTTACATTCTCAGTTACATAGTCTAATACAAGAATTTGTCTTATAATACCATAATAAGTAATCTCAGCCTCAACCAAGTTTTTGTCCTTCGAACTAGCCCTGAAGTGCGTTAAAGCAGTAATTGCAACACCGCTGTTTTGTTTAGCCACAAGATTTGAATCATGTGCACTAGCTGAGAACATGTAGCCATTAAGACGATATCTCGTATATTCCTTAGCCACAAAGTTGGGGCCGGTGGCATAGCGTGCAAGCTTCGACGACATATCCTTAATTTTCAACAACTGAAATTAAAGGGCATGTATACTAATTAGTCAAGCTATAATACTATTATCATTTATAAAGCTAGAGTGAACTTATTGTTAGCATACCTCTTTTGCTACCCAATGCCTGAATTCAATGCCTATATTCCGTGTTTTTTTTCTTTTTCTTCCTGGATCGGATTGATCAAATTTCCTATACGATAAATAAGTGAATTATGACAACGAACATATAATAATTAACATTATTAATTTTAGATAAAGTCAGAAATTCTCACTCTTTCCAGTGGTCTATATCTTCATGCGTTTCAAAAACATATCGAGCTACTTGTTCAGATCGACACTTGTTAGTGTCACTAACTTTCCATTCCCAGAGCCTCCTCATCAAGAAACCATCTGATTCATCAACAAAACATTCCCGTATTTCATTACCTGGGTTGGGAATATACTCCTTTGCATATATGGAAGCTTCTTCTGTGATATATTCCTCCGCAATAGAACCTTCAACATATCGTGCATTTTTGACATAATCTTTGAAGGTTTTCATCAACCGCTCAAAATGATACATCCAGCGATACCTAACCGGCCCACATTGGAGGGCTTCGTCACATAAATGCACCAGTAAATGGATGCTAATGTCGAAGAATGGGGGAGGAAAATACTTCTCCAATACACATGTAGCCTCAGCTAGAGTAGTCTTTGCCGCCATAACATGCTTCTTATTGACAACTTTTGCACACAATATGGTAAAACACAAACTTATTTGCATAATATCCTTTCGAAGATCCTTATGCTTCCCAAAACAATGTCCAAATAAAAGTGGGACTAATTGCATAATTACATGCCAATCGTGAGACTTACACTGTTTCAAATCATTAGTTGCATGATGGACAACTCTACGCAAATTAGAAGAGAAATTTGAGGGGACCTTTAACTCATACAATGTATTTAGTAACACCTTTCTTTCGTCAGTAGACAAAGAAAAGGCTCCGACCGGCATTACAGTCCTCATAGTTTTAGGATCTTCCTTCAGCCATAAAGATCTTTTTGTTTTCAACGTACGAATATCTTTTCGAGCATTTACCCCAGCTTTCGAGTGACTCCCATCAATACATGTTCCCATTATATGCTCAATAATATTTTTTTCAGCATGCATTATATCTAGCACATGTCGTACTGAATGTTGCTTCCAGTACGGCAAATCAAACAATATTGACCTTCTAGACCAAGCCATCTTTACAGATTCATCCTTCAGTTTACGTTTCTCAGCCAAAATTTTAGGATGTTTACCCCTGAGAGCCTAAAAAGCCAAGGAAGACTTCTCTTCAACTTCTGCCCCGGTTAGCTTTCTAGGAGCTGGCCTTAATTCAGCTCCATCTGGAAGAAAATTACTTTCCACTGATCTGAACTTGTGATTAAGTGGTAAAAATCTCCTATGAGAATGATAAAATACTTTGTGGCTGTTTTTTTAAATATGTGGCTTCTGTATCCTCTGCACAAATGGGACAGCCCAGGTAACCATGCACATTACAGCCAAAAAAAGTGCCATACGCCGGAAAATCGTGAATGGCCCACAATAACATAGCCCTCAAAGTGAATGTCTCTTGTTTAAATGAGTCAAATGCCTGCACACCTTCAACCCACAAGTCCTTCAATTCTTCAACTAATGGTGCCAAAAATACATCTATGTCATCACTTGGAGCCTTAGGCCCTAGTATAATCAATGATAATATAGAAAATTCTTTTTTCATGCATAGAGATGGCGGGAGATTATAAGGAACTACAAAGACGGGCCAAATACTATAGGTTGTGCTTAAATTACCAAAAGGATTAAACCCATCAGTTGATATTCCAAGGCGCACATTGCGACTTTCTTGAGCAAACTCAGGGTATCGCAAATTTGCAGCCTTCCACATTGAAGAATCGATCGGATGACGCATGAGATTGTCACCAACTTCTGCCCGAGCATGCCAGGTCATTGCCTCTCCTATCCAAGGTACTGTGTAAAGTCTCGATAATCTTGGTCCTAGAGGAAAATACCTAAGTACCTTATGTGGTACTTTTGAATCTCTTTTTATGTTACAATTTATATTTACTTTCTGGACATATCTAGATTCATTGCAAACCGGACATTTCAATTTATGCTTATGCTCTTTTCGATATAGAATGCAATCGAACTTGCACACATAAATATATTTGTATTTCATCCCTAAACCCTTTAAGCTGCTCTTCATCTCTGGATAGGTATCAGGAAGTGTGTTATCCTTTGCAAGTAAGTCTTTTGCCCACTTTAAGATTTCTGTCACACTATTTCCTGACAAACCGAAACGGCTCTTCAAGTTGTGCAAACCAACTGTAGCATATAATGTTGTGTGCTCTGGGTTGCAATTATGATACAAAGGTCTCGCGGCTGCAGCTTTCAACTTGATATAGTCCTTATCCTGACTAAGGTCTTCTACGTCACAGTTATTATCACGTATTGAACTCTGATTAGCTTGATTCATGTTAAGTCCGTAAGCGTCATTAACAAGGTAATTCAAGCTACTATGTTGCAGTGGATCACACTATTTATGAAAAGGCTCGCTTGCTGGTATTTGATCAGGAACAAAAGGGAATTTTCTCTCCCCATGATAATTCCAAAATAAATAATCTTCTTGCATTCCCCACTTTATCAAATGTACCTCAACAATCTCCCAGTTCACATTTTTACCATTTTTACAACGCATGCATGGACATGAGATAAGATCATCTCATAGATTTCTTCTCGCATACTTGACAAATTCTCTAACACCAATGACATACGCATCGCCCAGTCTACTATTATTTTCACCCATCCACTCTTTATAAGGTGGAAACTCCATCACTAACTTCTATAAATATAAAAACAACATACATTAGATTGTTGGTTTATTTATGTACAATGTATTTGAATAATTACCACATTAAATATGAGACTTGTAATACTCAAATGTGCATCTAAGCCATTCACTTTTTAGATCATTCAATCACAAAGGTTGCTGCTGCTACTACTATGTCATGTTATTAGTTTGTCAAGATTGCCAAGTTTTAGAGTATCTCCCCATTAAAGACTTCTATAACAGAAACAACACCCGTGCAAAATAACTCAAAAATTCATATTACCCATGTGAATTTCAAATTACCACACACTTAAAGGATTGCAGCTTCAAATTCAACAAGCACATAATGAGAAAACAACAAAAATAACTACTTCCAAACACATTTCAGCAGTTGTTGAATCAGGAAACAACAAAAATAACAACTTGCAAACACAGAATTCAGCAACTATGCAAAACAACGACTGATGCAAATAAAGAATTTGGGAAGAAATAGGAAACAAACTTCACGACAAAAAAATTAAAATCCCATTCTGCTCCAAAACAACAGTTAAAAACTAAGATTAAAATTTGATAAAAACACAAAGAATTTATAATCAAGAAACTAGAAATAGGAACTCACCAGATCCACTTCGGACTTCTAAATCAGCGGTTTAAGGGTTGAGTCCTGGCAGAAGGCTTCTCTTATGTGAGACAAAAACGTACCACCTAATGTGCATATGATTTTATGGCAGATGATGAAGATGAAGATTTAGGGTTCTATGATTTGAGCTTCAAGAGAGTGGAAATGGGCGAGAAACTGAGAGAGAGAAAGAGAGAGCGCTTCAGAGACATAGATAGGAGGGAGAAACTGAGCTCCAGTGTAATGATAAAAGTCATACGATCTTGCCTAGGGTTCCAGCGCAAAAAGTATAACGTTTTTAATAAATTGACTGTAATTAAAATTTGTGACTGCTAGAAACAGTCACAAAGTACATTATAATTTGTGACTGCCGTGAACAGTCACAAATATTTAGTATTATGACAAATCAAGCTTTGTGACTGTTGGAAACAGTCATAATAATTGTGACAGCTATTGGCAGTCACAAAATTAGCGAGATAAAAAGTCATAAATATCAGTTTTTGGTGTAGTGTACAAACAGGTCATCTCTGTCCGAAATAATAGTCTTCGGCGTACCATGAAGTCTTACGATCTGTGCGATAAAAATACGAGCCAATTTTTTCTGGACCCCAAGTGTCCTTGATGCCCAGAAAATGTGCCGACTTAGTCAGTTGGTCCACGATCACCCACACCATATTCATTCCGGTCTTCGTCCTCGGCAAATTCGTGACAAAATCCATAGAGATATCTTTCCACTTCCATTCCGGGACGGGAAGTGGTTTCAACAACCCGGCTGGCCGCTGATGCTCGATTTTGACTTGCTGACAAGTCAAACACTTAGCCACAAAATAAACTACCTCATTTTTCATGTCATTCCACCAGAAATTTTTCCTCAAATCCTTATACATTTCACTCGAGCCCGGATGGACTGAGTAAGGTGACGCATGAACCTCTCGCATAATACCCTGTCTCAATTCCAAGTTGTTCGGAACAGACAGCCGACCTTGGAACCTCAACAAACCATCCTCATGAATCACGAATCACGGGACTTTCCCCTTCACCACATTCTCACGGAGCTGAATAAGCATCGGATCTTCTAACTGTCTCGATTTAATGTCGTCGACCAGAGACGAAGAAATCTCAAGAGCGCGCAACTGCCGGGCACTCCCTGGCAGTACAACCTCAATACTCAACCCCGTCAACTCTCGCTAGAGCCCTGGCTGGGCCGTGAGTAACTCAAGCGTCCGAAGAGATACCGATTTCCGACTCAAGGCATCTTCCACCACATTTGCCTTGCCGGATGATAAAGGATCTCGAGATCGTAATCCTTAATCAACTCTAACCACCTTCTCTGTCTCATATTCAGTTCTTTCTGCGTGAAAATATACTTTAGGCTCTTGTGATCGGTAAAAATCTGACACGACGAGCCATACAAGTAATGACGCCAAATCTTCAATGCAAATACAACTGCGGCCAACTCAAGATCGTGGGTAGGGTAATTCAACTCGTACGGCTTCAATTGATGGGAAGCATAGGCAATCGTCTTCCCGTGCTACATGAGAACACATCCAAGCCCTTGGCCTGAAGCATCGCTATAAATTGAGAAACCCTCATTACCACTCGGTAAGGCCAAGACGGGAGCGGTCGTCAACCGCTTCTTCAACTCCTCGAAACTCTTCTGCCTCTCGTCGGTCCATACAAACTTCTATGACTTCTGCAAAAACTGGGTAAGCGGTCGAGCGAGCTTAGAGAACCCCTCGACAAACCTACGATAATACCCGGCCAAACCCAGAAAACTACGGACCTCTTTCACGTTATTGGGCGGCGCCCAATCCAACATTGCCTCTATCTTATGTGGGTCCACACGAACACCCTCGGCCGAGATCACGTGGCCGAGAAATATAACCTTCCGCAACCAAAACTCACACTTTGAGAACTTCGCATAAAGGCGCTGAGTTCTCAAGATTCCCAACACGATATGCAAATGACGTGCATGCTCCTCCTCGCTCCTCGAGTAAATCAAGATATCGTCGATAAAGACGACTACACACTTATCGAGATATTCGATAAAGACCTTGTTCATTAACTGCATGAACATGGATGGGGCGTTGGTTAGCCCAAAAGGCATAACCACAAACTCGTAGTGGCCGTATCTCGTCCGGAAGGACGTCTTCGGAATATTGGAATCCTTCACTCGGAGCTGGTAATACCCCGACCTCAAATCAATCTGCGAAAAGACGGTTGCCCCTTACAATTGGTCAAACAAGTCATCAATCCTCAGGAGCGGATCTTGTTTTTGATAGTCACTTTGTTCAACTCTCGATAGTCGATACATCGACGAAGTGACACATCCTTCTTCTTTACAAACAAGATCGGTGCGCCCCACGGCGAAGCACTCGGTCGGATATAACCCATGTCTAGCAACTCTCCCAACTGTTTCTTCAACTCAAGCATCTCGGCAGGCGCCATGCGGTATGGCGTCTTAGAAATCGGTGCTGCACCCGGCTCTAAATCAACAGTGAACTCAACCTCACGGTCCGGTGGCAAACCCGGTAACTCATCTGGAAAGACGTCAGGATACTCACTCACTACCGGAATAGACGAGAGCTCGGCTCCCCCTTCTTCCGATCTCAAAGCATAACACCAGTAACCAGTGCAACCCTCTCGAAGGGGTTTCACTGCTTTCGTGGCGCTGATTAGGAATTTCTGACCACTCCGCTTACGCCCCACAAAAGAATGCTCGGTACCGTCTGAGGCAAACATCGAAACGGTTCTCGTTCTATAATTCATGATCGCCCCATGTCGGTCTAGCCAATCCTCACCAAGAATCAAGTCCTCATCTCTAATGTCAACCACAATCAAATTAAAAGACCAATCCCTGCCCGCGATACTCACCGGAAAATCTCTAATCTCACGATCCCCCACGATACTATCCCCACTAGACAGTTTAACAACAAACGGTTCACATGCAACAAGACAATAAACATGCAGACGACGCACACAATCCAGAGATATGAAAGAATGCGTAGCACCAGAATCGAATAACACGGAAACAGGATGGTCAATGATGTGAACGGTACCTGTAGCCACCGTCGCGTCAGGATCTCCTGCTCGTCTCATCTTATATACAAGGGGCAGAACAGACCCCGCACTAGAAGCTCCCCCTCTAGAAGGCTGCCCACGACCTCGACCTCTGCCAAAACTCTGCTGAGGTTGCTTAACTGTCGGCGTCTGATTCACACTCGGTTCTCTCATAGCTGGGGCTGGCACCTGAGTAGCTGGTGCCCGACTCGCATCTCCACAAAACTTAGCACGATGCCCCATCCGACCGCAAGTAAGACACTGAATCGGTGGCCTGTCACACTCACTCATCATGTGTCCGAGACAACCACAATTAAAGAATGTAGGACCACGAACGGAAACAGTCGGAGCAGACTTAGAACCATTTCCTCGCCCAAATGACGGGGACTGATTCCCGAAGACTCGCGAACCAGACTGAGCCTTCTGATACCCGCCAGACTTACCTCCCAAAAACTGACCGGAGGTCTTCTGTTTCTTTCCTTCGGTTGTCGTCTCTGTCACATAAAACGACATCTCATAAGCCATCGCTTTGTTATGATAATCCTTCAAAGCTGTGCACCCGATGTAACACCCCCAAGTTATTCAGGGTATATTACAGCGCCGTGAGCCCCGCCGTGGGACACACAAGGCTAAACATACGCGGAACTATAAAACTTGACCGAGAAGGTCTACATACAATGGAAAGAAAGACGATACAAATGGTATTCAAAACCATAACCAATGAAACCATATACATCACTGCACAAATCAATACCTCGGCAACACAGTAGGAACATCAAGGAAACGAAATACAATACTCGAGTATTTAAAATCCATTCCAAGATAACAACACCGAATGGAGGAATCCAAAAAGATAACCGAGACAAGACACGGATCACACTTGCCCATCATCTTCATGCCGACACGGTACCCGTCCGCTCTCCTGGAACTCGAAATACATGAAACGTATTTCCCCATAAAGGGGTTAGCCGTCGAATAGCTAGTGCAAGTATAACAAGATGAAACATAATACTCCTCGACAATAAAGTAAATGTAATCCGTCAATTCATCAATTCAAGACTAGTTATTAGGAATGACTAAAATCTTATGACGTATGTGAATGCCGTAGAAACGGTTCGCTCATATCATACGCCGTTACATGTAGGAATGCCGTCAAACGGTTCGCTCGTTACATGCCAATAATACATATATGAATGCCGTAAAACGGTTCGCTCATAATATGCCATCAATATATCTATGAATGCCGTAAAAGCGGTTCGCTCATATCATACCATCAATTCCTCTTACTTTCAAAGTCGAGAACGCACAATCATAAATGTATACTTGCCTTGAATAATCGGTTTACGCAACGGAATGGAAAGTCACCGACGAATGCTAGAACCATCGAAACCGAACCTAACGATTCAAGAATACAATCACATGATTCTAAACGAATACGGAATTGGAATACGCGAAAACCCGCCTACGATTCATGTATATTCGTATAAAACGACAACGAGGGCGGACCACAACCAAACCCTCTCGATTTCGTAAAAATCACGAAATATACCATGAATCCGTAGGGAAACTAAGAGTACCAACAAGATTAATCATATTCATCATGAATTACTCAAAGAAACCGAATGAATCGGACAAAACCGCGAAAATCCCCAAATCTCCCCAAAAGTAGGGTTCTAAAGATCTAACCTTGATTCGCTGGATCGAAGGATGTTATAGACGATTGATCGGTGATATAAACTCGAAACTTCGTGGATTTGTTGTTCAACAACATGGTTTCGTCTCCTCCGAAACCCCACCAAGGAACGAAGAGAAATGAAATGAAAAATGACGGAGAAAGTCACCGGTCTGTCATTTTTATATCGGGCCGGAACTAGCGTGCGCTAGCCTTCCCGACCTAGCGTGCGCTATCGGCGATGTCGGCCGAGCACTCTCGGCCATGGCCCGCATGACCCGGCACCACCGACCACCCCGCCGCCATGACTCGACCGCCCGACTCCGCTGGCGTGCGCTACGTCCGGAGGCTGCGCGCGCTTGGCCAGATCCGGTAGCCCGGACTAACAAACTCACCCAGTAGCGTACGCTAGTTGGCGGCGGCAGGCGCTACCCTGCCGGTTAGCGTGCGCTACGAGCAGCGATGGCGTGCGCTACCGCCGATCTGGCCGAGTCGAGAACCTCGTAATCCCTCTGTCTGTGCCCGATAGCGTCTGCTGGTGACTCGGCAACGGCGCTTACATCGCTGAAGCTAAGCGCGGCCTCCGGCCAGAAGCGTGCGCTATGCCGTTCTGCCGTGCTCGACGGTCGATGCGACCATCGTCCGCCAGAACCTGCGACCGTCCGGTCGATCCCGCAATCGTCCGGCCAGTGCGACCACTGTGGCTCGACGACTCGATTTCGAAAACGACGGGACGAACACGACGAAAAGTTCGCGGACAACATCAACGACCCGAAATGAAAGCGTAAGGTAATAATTTAATCATACGCGACCGAGAAAAGAGTCGAGACAACGAATACAGATAGAATACCCATAACTTTGGGTAAATTACAAAACGGCCCAAAACGCCCGAAATTCACGATACGCGATCGAATAACCAAACCGAAGTTCACAAAACTTCTAACAAAGTTAAACGGACTTACGGGAAACTCGAAACAGCAGTTTAGAACGAGATTCGCAAGAATCGAACTCAAGTGCGGAAAGTCGCTGAAAAGCACGGAACTCAACAAAACGATACCGAAACGAACTCGGATGTCAAAAAGTGTAAAATTAATCATTCTCAGGGTGACGAAACGGTCCCAAGCGAGTTGTCAAAGCGGACTTCCGCCAAAAATAGAAAATTACCAGGAATTAAAATTACGGGTATTACATTCTACCCTCCTTAAAAGAAGTTTCGTCCCGAAACTTAAAACAGGTAGGGAGAAGAAATATTCCGCCAGGAAAAAACTCAACGAGATACACAAGAACCGAAAACTTACGCCCAAACGGCGAGTCATCAATATAGAATACAACAATACATTACCCGAAGGTAAACCGAACCAATGCCGAAAAAGATACGAATTCACAATGCCCGAAGGCTCCAACGGAAAATACCGATACATCATAATGGCCTGAAAGCCGAATGACCCAAAGTCAGAATCATCACAAAATAGATCTCAAAGAAATCAACCTGACTGTCGGACATACCCCTCGGCGTATGAACAACCAGTCGCAATTCGTCGGACATATCCAATACAACATGGACTACGAACGATCAACAAATAAAGCTCAAGAGGGACATCACAGTACGCCCGATCCGGAAATGTGTCCGTGCACATGTCCACCCCGTATACAGAATCCAGAATATACGTGTGACAATGTACCTAATTAGCCTCAAGAACTACGTCTCGTGTGCACGGTCCAATGCGGAAACATCCACGCATGACCATCGAGTGCCTGGCTAAAAATCCTACACATAACCAATCGGCACGCAGACATGATTCCAGATATGCCACGATACAACATGACAACGAAACTCAAGGGATAAAACATCCAATACGGATCATACGACTCACCAAGTGAACGATGACACACGAATAATGAAAGATCGACACGACCAACGATATTCAAAACAACCATCCTGGGATCAAAATTCCCTAAGGACCGATTAACACGGCAATAACCACAACACCACAATTCGGAAATCCTCCACCCTCAACGATCACAAAATTATCGAGTTCACCAGAATAATAGTGTGCTGCCCTGAGTTGGCCAACACGACAATAATAACTCACATATGGGCACTATCCTCGGCGATCCCCATTCAATATCTCGATTGTCTTCGAACGACCAATCGATAACGACTCAACGGATGGGAACTATCTTCGACAGTCCCAATTCAATACTTCGGTTACCTTAGAACGGTAACTCGATAACAACGGTACAACGGATGTCTCGGCACACTTAAATCAGTTACCGATAATGAAGATGAAATTCGAATACATCAATGCCTTCAATCGGCCGTTTACGAACAACAATAACACTTGACATGATTTGACGACGGGTGTCGTATCAAACAATCCCCTGATATCAATACAATCATAAGTAGACCAAGTCTCGAAAAGATACACACATTCGTACACCTACACGATAACATTAGTCTCATTGATTAGTACGAGTATACAACCTGCCTCGATATCAATACAACGAACTGTTACCAATTCAGTTGATTTCGTCTTACGAATTCCTCAGTCTCGACCAAGTTAATCTACGAACCTTTCAACCTTAACCGCAACACAACAGTCATAATACACGATCAAACATCATATCTTATTGTAAAACGAAGGATTAATAATCAACAAGTTCGATGACGACCAATATCAATACCACCAACCCACAAACTCAATCGTTTCACCATATCTTGACTAATCACAGTCTGAACAATCCAACTCAGACACTTACACATCCTGTCCACAATACGAGTCGAAATATGATGATCATATCAGCAACAAATGAGGACCAATAATAAGGGTCTAAATGTTCCAAACTAAATTCTTAAATTCGAATTGATAAGGTTCCCTTCTCGTAAATCCATCGTTAAAATTTACTTATGACCGTCATCATTTCGAATCATCCGACTGGTTCAAAACAATAGATAATCCTACTAAAAAGGTTATCAAATAGTCCAATCATTCGACTTGAACATTTGCTCCAATACGTATGGACTTCCAAATTCGGAGATGAATAATAGTCTCATCAAACTCATAATCACATTCGTATTCTTATACGAATATTATATCAGACACAAAGTTTAGCTCTAGATATGAATATTCCATATTCATTTTCAAAACATCAACACTTCTAAAAAAAAATTCATCACCTCGCATAATTCAAGAGTTCTTCAAGAACACGAAATATCCGAAATCCCATTCAGAACAACATATCCGAGGTGTATATCTCCATGTTACCATTTTCTTCGTCATGCCAGTCATACCACCTTAAGAGTCGCACAATACTGTCATTACCATATGAAGAAGGTCTCAATAATCATATCAACATCCGAAATCTCTTTTTACAATTCCAATAAATCTCGTATAACATTATCACATGATACCATAATTGTAACACCCCAGATCCTCCTGGGAATATTACACGCCGTAAACCCTTCTCACAAGGATTTACCAGGCTGAGCACAATTTTCCACGTCATTTCAAAAATGTTAAAAAGACCGATGACGGTAATATTTTTCAAATACTAAAAGAAAATCATTTTCCAAATACCGTCAAAACGATCAAGGTCAAAATGCCAAAAACTCAGTTTAGGGAATCGGTTTTACAAAATAAAATTTCAGTTGGCAAAATACCAAAAATCCATTTCAAAAATACTCACGCAGCGGATAAAAGTACAGTCCAATTTATGCATTTCCATCGAAATAAAACGAACATCAAAACACACGATTCCCAACATATAGTAATCCTTAAAAAAAATACGAACTACTATCAAAGGGATATGAGGATTACTTTGTATGGACGAATCACGAATAAGAATAATTTGAACTCCATTCCAAGAATCGTCAAAAACTTCAAGAACAATACTTAAATCCGAGCTCTCCATCTTAGTCTGGTTGAAGAGAATCATCTCTCCATGTTTAGGAACTTCAAGTACTTCCCAAGGTTCTCTGTATTGACTGAAGGAAGGAGAATGGACAAAATGCCTCTCAGCACTCGTCTATCCTCTCTATAAAACACATCACTAGCGCGCTCTAGACCTTATATTTAGCGTGCGCTACATGACTAGCGGGCGCTATCCTTCCTTGACAGCGTGCGTTATCGGGCAGTCCAGAAGCTACTACATTGCTTCGAAACTCATCTAACGTACGTAATGCCCATACATTAGCGTACGCTAACAGGCGTTGACTCGTCTGTGAAATGCTCGATGGCGTGCGCTATTCTTCGACCTTAACGCGCGCTAATCGTCGTTGACTTGCTACAGTATCGTGCCCCCACATGCCGAAAGCATCCGCGATTATCGGGATTCCTTTGACCGATATGGAATTAGCGTGCGCTAATCATACGGTCCTAGCGTACGCTAGCTCTACACGACAAGCACTCGTTGACCTTATCTGGACACGCGTCGAACATGGCCGGGTCCACCCGCTGAAAGCTAAGATTCCATTATTGGTGATCTGGTGTTAGCGTGCGCTAACCAACATGCGCTAGCGTGCGCTAACTGAATATAAAAATCAACCTGGGCCTACCTGTCGGCCACTGACCGAAACTAACCCAGCCAGTCGTTACGTACGTTAGGGGTCCTCCTTAGCGTACGTAACCGAATCTCTTAGCGTGCGCTAAGTATGCACCGTAGCGTACGCTAAGTATATATCTTAGCGCGCGCTAGACATACCTAGTAGCGTGCGCTAACGTAGCTGTACTTAGCCATTTCCGCTATTCTCTACCGACATCTCGACATACCAAACGATCATACGGCACAATGAATACATATACGCATTCAGCAACATTATCAACGTTCACAACGTTCTCAAGCACAAATATCCATCAACGATATCCAACATATAAATCCAAATCACCAAGATAACCAAGAATTATCGAATAATTCAAACAACATACTTACAGGTCTGTGAAGTCGATGATCTCCCGTGGTACTAGCATGCGACTTCCAAACAAAGTTTCAACACAAAACCGATACACGCTAATATCGAAATTAGCAATTTGACAAGATCTCAAGGAGGGATTCAAGTCCGTAATCACAGTCACGACTTCTTCTCCTTACATCCCACATTCAAAAGGGCACACACGTGCGGAAATATAATCCAAATCACACCTTCTCAAAGTGACCAATTCCAAAGAATACCCAGCTAAAAACGAAACGGTCAAGAAAATACAAGAAGAGTGAGAGGACTTACAAGTACCGGTCGCACTGTGATGATGGCAGAGTAGTGATACTGTGGGCAAATGACGACTCAATCGACCCAAAAGACCGACAGCCTAGGTATCCATAAACCTAAGCTCCGATACCATATTCTGTAACACCCCCAAGTTATTCAGGGTATATTACGGTACGTGAGCCCCAGTGGGACACACAAGGCTAAACATACGCGGAACTATAAAACTTGACCGAGAAGGTCTACATACAATGGAAAGAAAGACGATACAAATGGTATTCAAAACCATAACCAATGAAACCATATACATCACTGCACAAATCAATACCTCGGCAACACAGGCCGGAACATCAAGGAAACTGAAATACAATACTCGAGTATTTAAAATCCATTCCAGACCAACAACACTGAATGGAGGAATCCAAAAAGATAACCTGAGATAAGACACAGTATCACACTTGCCCATCATCTTCATGCCGACTGTACCCGCTGTCCGCTCTCCTGGAACACGAAATACATGAAACGTATTTCCCCATAAAGGGGTTAGCCGTCGAATAGCTAGTGCAAGTATAACGATGAAACATAATACTCCTCGACAATAAAGTAAATGTAATCCGTCAATTCATCAATTCAAGACTAGTTATTAGGAATGACTAAAATCTTATAGCGTATGTGAATGCCGTAGAAACGGTTCGTTCATATCATACGCCGTTACATGTAGGAATGCCGTCAAAACGGTTCGTTCGTTACATGCCAATAATACATATATGAATGCCGTAAAAACGGTTCGTTCATAATATGCCATCAATATATCTATGAATGCCGTAAAAACGGTTCGTTCATATCATATCATCAATTCCTCTTACTTTCAAAGTCGAGAACGCACAATCATAAATGTATACTTGCCTTGAATAATCGACGACGCAACGAACGGAATGGAAAGTCACCGACGAATGCTAGGAACCATCGAAACCGAACCTAACGATTCGAAGAATACAATCACAACAGATTCTAAACGAATACGGAATTGGAATACGCCCGAAAACCCGCCTACGATTCATGTATATTCGTATAAAAACGACAACGAGGGCGGACCACAACCAAACCCTCTCGATTTCGTAAAAATCACGAAATATACCATGAATCCGTAGGGAAACTAAGAGTACCAACAAGATTAATCATATTCATCATGAATTACTCAAAGAAACCGAATGAATCGGACAAAACCGCGAAAATCCCCAAATCTCCCCAAAAGTAGGGTTCTAAAGATCTAACCTTGATTATTTGGATCGAAGGATGTTATAGGACGATTGATCGGTGATATAAACTCGAAACTTCGTGGATTTGTTGTTCAACAACATGGTTTCGTCTCCTCCGAAACCTGACCCATGAACGAAGAGAAATGAAATGAAAAATGACGGAGAAAGTCAGTGCATCATTTTTATCTGGCCGGAACTAGCGTGCGCTAGCCTTCCCGCCTAGCGTGCGCTTCTCGGCCCGATGTCGGCCGAGCACTCTCGGCCATGGCCCGCATGACCCGGCACCACCGACCACCCCGCCGACCATGACTCGACCGCTGACTCCCGCTGGCGTGCGCTACGTCCGGAGGCTGCGCGCTGGCCGATCCGGTAGCCACCGGACTAACAAACTCACCTGGTAGCGTCGCTAGTTGGCGGCGGCGCTACTACCCTGCCGGTTAGCGTGCGCTACGACCGGCGATAGCGTGCGCTACTCGCCGATCTGGCCGAGTCGAGAACCTCGTAATCCTCTGTCCGGGCCCGATAAGCGTCTGTTGGTGACTCGGCAGCGTGCGCTACATGCTGAGCTAAGCGCTGGCGTCCGGCCGTGGCGTGCGCTCGCGGTTCTGCCGTGCTCGATCGGTCGATGCGACCATCGTCCGGCGAACTGCGGCCGTCGTCGATCCATAATCGTCCGGCAAGGTGCGACCACCGTGGCTCGGCGACTCGATTTCAAAGCGTCTGGGACGAACACGACGAAAAGTTCGCGGACAACATCAACGACCGAAATGAAAGCGTAAGGTAATAATTTAATCATACGCGGAGAAAAGAGTCGAGACAACGAATACAGAGAGAATACCCATAACTTTGGGTAAATTACAAAACGGCCCAAAACGCCCGAAATTCACGATACGCGATCGAATAACCAAACCGAAGTTCACAAAACTTCTAACAAAGTTAAACGGACTTACGGGAAACTCGAAACAGCAGTTTAGAACGAGATTCGCAAGAATCGAACTCAAGTGCGGAAAGTCGCTGAAAAGCACGGAACTCAACAAAACGATACCGAAACGAACTCGGATGTCAAAAAGTGTAAAATTAATCATTCTCAGGGTGACGAAACGGTCCCAAGCGAGTTGTCAAAGCGGACTTCCGCCAAAAATAGAAAATTACCAGGAATCAAAATTATGGGTATTACACCCGAGACCAGACATGTAGTGACGAACCCTCGGCTTCATCCGCATATCAAAGTGGCTGATCTTATCTAACTCATCCCGGACCTGATTTCTCACATAATGAAGTTGTTGATTGTAGTCCTTGATCGCCTGTGAAATAGGGACATCCTGGGGTTTTGCCTCAAAGAAGGCTCGAATCCTCCCCTCTTTTACCGGCCAAGGACAATATTCGTCCTCCATCAACTCTCGGAACTCTTCCCACGTGGATGCCCGGTCGCGTGGTTTCACTGCTTGCCACCACGTTGCCGCCTCCTTGGCGAGGAAGTACTGAGCGATGGGTACCTTCCTCTCCTCGGAGCAGTTAGCCGCCTCGAATACCTTCTCCGTCTCGAATAACCAACTCTCCCAACCAAACGGGTCGGAAGTTCCATCGAACTGCGGGGGACGCATACGGATCACGTCCTGAAGTAGCTTATCGGTGCCGGCACCAGTAGGCGGAACAGGGTTAGCATTAGCTTGGCCGACCAAGACTGCCTGAGTAAGTATTAGCGTCATCTAGTTCGCTACTAGTTGTAAAATATTCGCTACTCCGATATTCTCATGAGCCTGGCCGAAGATAGCAGACTGATCCTGCTGGCCCTCGGCGTTAAGCGGGACACTGTTCGACAAAGAAGGTATTGCCGAACCAGCCCCTGAGCTATCGGACATGGCCGCCCCAACGACTACGCCACGTCCCCTACCGCGTCCGCGTCCTCTACCGGCAGGAATTCTGAAGAAGTAACGGGTAAGTACAATTCAAACGCAAAGCACAACACGATACTAAGAAAGGAACAGAACATGATAACGTAACGAGTCGAGTTAGGAAAAACTTACGAGCACCAGCATACTGAGAAGATGGCGTAGTAGTGATACTGTTCAAAAACGACACTCAACTAGACCCAAATAACCGACAGCCTAGGTATCCATAAACCTAAGCTCTGTAACACCCCCAAGACGTTCAGGGCATATTACAGCGCCGTGGACCCCCCCTTTGGAATCCACCAGGCTAACGTACCAAACCTACATTCGATCAAAAGACAAACATCAACAACATACACACGAATCCATAATACAAGACGAAAGACTGAACCCAACGATACCATTCAACATCAAATCCACCCCAAAACGGGTACATGACAATTATAAATTCAAAGAATGAAGTACTCGAGTACTTAAGCAAATTGCATAATAAATAAAATTAAAAACCAAGACACCAAACGGACGACCACTGAACAGATTCACTCTTGCCCATCATCCTCGTGTGGCCCGCGTGCTCGTTCGTCTCCATGACCTGTACCTGAAATACAAAAGTATTTCCCCCATTTAAGGGGTTAGCGACAACTGCTAGTGCAAGTACAGTCCATTTGAACAACCATTCTAATCAGATGAAATATGCGCCAAATATCATTTTAGAAAACATTTACATTACGGAATATTACGGTGCTCAAGCACAAAACACATTTCTCCAACAAAACATTTCAAAGTTAACCGTTGGTACGAGACTCACGGCCACCGTACCCCGCAGAGGCCCCGTCGGACCATCCCTGTGTGGTTAACCCTAGTTCGCGATACGCACACACACGGCAATACGTATCCCCAGAGGCCCCGTCGGACCATCCCTGGGTGAACATACACATATGCATCCAGAACATACACGGAAAGCCATAATTCAAATACTATAATATGAAAACAAATGTAAAGTATTTTCCTTTGAGACATCTTCGACAAAACGGGAACGAATAACGACTACGATTGACCCGGAGGGAACACGACCGTTCCTAAACGAAGGGTTAACACAACTCAGTCCTATACGATAACAATAATCGAATGTAATACGCCCACAACCCCGATTACGAACGATAAGAACATACGTACGATCGATACGGGCGAGGGTTTTCACTAAACCTCCCTGAATCGACAATCCACGAAATAAACACGACATAATCGGATTGGGAATCACTCAATACCAATAATTATTACGGAATAATACAACATAACTGAACAATTCGAGTTTAAACGAACGAAACCCGAAAAAACCCCCAAAATTTACAAAGTAGGGTTCTAAGTCAAAAATACCTTGAATTGAAGTGGAGAAGATGGATTAAGATGATGATGTACTAAGCTTGGAACACAATAATCGGTCTGCAATGAAACTCCACGGATTACTCTCCACAAATCGCCCCAAAATCGCCGGAATCGCCCAAAGGATGAGAAGAGGAGGAAAAATAACGAAAAAAGGGGGCTGCTGTCCTATATATAACAGACATTATTAGCGCACGATAATCATCAAAGATAGCGCGCTAACGGGGGTCGCAAGCAGTCGAGTAGCTGCTGCCCGGCGTCGCTAGCGTGCGCTATACAAGTTTAGCGCGAGTTAAATGCGACTAGATAGCGTACGCTACTAAAGCCCAGCGCACGCTACCTGATGGTCAGAGTTCAGGATTCTGAGTCCAGAGTCATACTGCTCAGAATGCTGAAGTCGTTCACGCACATTGTAACTATGAGTTAGCGTGCGCTAACTGCACACTGATAGCGCATGCAAGAAATAACGAGTAGCGTGCGCTACTCACGCAGTTGAGCTTCAAAGATCGGCTCACCACCACTGCAGAAGGTACGAAAATCGAAACGCAAAGCAAGGCCAGAATCCAGAAACATAAACACGAATTATTCATGACGACGAAGCTAAGCGCTGAAAGAAAATACGATTCCGACTACCGGGGAATCCGAAATACGACAAAGAAGATAAAGTTCCCCAAACTTATAGGAAATTACAAAATGGCCCAAATGTCCGAAAATCATGATACAACGTCGGATTCACAAACCGAAACTCACAACATGAGCAACTCAACCATATGAACTCATGTAAACAACGAAAACGAACGGGTTTTACGAGAATCGAATGTACATACGGCAAGACATAACATAAATGGAATTACGTAAAAACATCTCTGAAACTCGTCCAAATGGAAAAACTCCAAGAACAAAGTAGATTCTAAACGTCGAAACGGTTACAAGCGAGTCGATAAAAATAGACATACACCAAAAATGAAAACTGCTAAAAATAGAAAGGTACGGATATTACATAAGAAATTACAATTTGTGTTGTTTGCCACACATGCAAGAGTCACAGAAAGCCATCTTCGAGATTTTATCTTTTCAAAAACATCCTTGTTTATGCAAGATATATAATCCTTTCATGCTCATGTGTGCTAACCTATTATGCCACAATTCAGTTTTATCGGCACAAACCATGTTAGCACATATAGTAGTTTCAATTTGGCAAATATATAATTAAATTTCCTAATGCCCTTAAACAACATTGAAGAACCTCTACAGATTTTCATGCAAACATTCCCCCAGCAACCTCTAAGACCCTCATCTTCTAATGTAGTGCATGATATTAGATTATGAGATAAATCAGGAATATGTCTGACATTTTTCAGAGTGAACTGAGTACCAAAAGCAAATTTCAGACAAACGTTACCAGCACCAGCCACAAGTCGTTTCACTTTATCAACCATGTACACATACCGATCACCAAGATTAGTGTAACTAGTGAAGTGCTGTCACACCCCCTTGAAGTTTACTATCAGATACCGGATATTAAAAATATCCTTATTATATATTACAGCACAGCGGAAAACTTAAAACCTTTAAGAGGAAACTCTTTTTACACACCAAAAGTCACTTTTACACATCAGCCGGCTACCATATTACAACCAAAAGAAAACATCGGCTGTATAGGTTTATAAGCAAACTTAGACTTAACACACACAGAGAACACTCCATGTGTCCGTGTTCATATACAACGGCTCGTTGGTGTAGAGAAGCGTCCCATATGTCACCCTATGCACGATACCCCGAATTATTACTCGTATCACAAGAATTCAACTAAATGAGCGAAAGCTCGGTAAGTAGTGACACACAATGCATGAATGCATTTATGAATGAGTTTGTGAAATGCGTTTCATTTTCCTTTAACTTTCAAAACTCTTTTACAATGCTATGTACACCTCGAGTTCTGAAGTGTGCATGTCCAATCATAGCAGAACAAACCGCCCAATCATAACACATGGGTCACCGACGTGTCCCAGACTCCACCAGATCATGGCTATAAGGTGCCCAATCATACACATGAGTCACCACGGTGTGTCCCAGACTCCACCGCAAAACATCACACAAAGTGTCCAATCATAACACATGGATCACTATGACGTGCCCCAGACTCCGCCACAAAATAGCCCCTTACCAGTAGCCCGCGATGCACATAACCAAAACAGTTTGTTCTGATCACCTTTAGAACGCCTGTACTATGATCAATGCATGCGACAACCTCCAATGCTATGCTATGATCATATGCATCGTGATAATACCACATGTATAAATGCTCTATGGGACATGTCACACAATAAGAATAGAGCAATATGTTATCCACATATACACAAGGTATAAGCAATATCCAAAACATCAATCATTAGCACATATTTCAGACAAATGCTCTTGTGATACAGTTTTGCAATCAGTTACTACTTACCTTGTTCAGGTGATACCTTTGCTTTTATACCAATAAGAGTTGGTTGTGATGATATGTCTTCAAATCCTGTTTCAAGGAGTGCCTTTAAAGAATCTATATGGTATACACGAGGTTTAACTCACTGCGTATCCGAAGGGTTTTACCAATTTCACATAATTAGTATTCTACAAATTTTATGTGCGCATTTCGTTATATACGAGCATAATACTCTATCCTTTTTGCACTCCTAACTCATTATGAAGCCTATTACTTTCATTCATATTGTTAAATAAACTCTTATAGGCCACAATTCTAGGATTCTACAACAAAACAATGGTTTAGGGGAATTTATCAAGATCTTGAAATCACTGAATTTGTCCCGCGTATATCCACTTAATTATATGTCGGATTTGCATGAATTTCTGATATAGTATACCTAATATACTTAAGAACATGTACATAGCAACCTCTGCCCCTGAATCACACGAATTCAATACTATCCACACATATTTTCAAAAGGTGGCAGAATTGATTCTTTTATTGTCTTAGTGAGTTTTAAGCCCTATAAATCCACCTTAAACACAAGTTTAGGCCATGTATGAGTTCTAAACACCATTAGAACGTATATAAGCACCTAAACCAGATCTCACAACTTCATATCATACAAGAAATATAGCAAGAACAAGAGTAAAACAAAGATGACTCACCTTGATTGTGAACTGAATTGAGGTGTTGATGTTTTTTGTGATTTCTCCTCAATTTTTTGATGTATTTTCGAAGTGTGGAGCTTATGGATCGAGTTCAGAGTGTCTAGAAGAGTTTAGAATCCGTTTACTCCCTTATCTAAGTGAAAGAGTCGGTTTATAAGGGTGAAAGTTCTAAAATGCCCCTCAATGGCCTCCAGAAGTCAGGTTTAGAAGAATGGACCGGTTTAAGTTGTTATAATCCGGTTCTTGGATGTTTTAAACCGGTTCTTAGTAGGTATTGATCATGTTTAGGGTATGGATGTATGGTCCAAGGTTTTTGATAAAGTTTAATATGTATTTTTATTGTTTAAACTCAGCTACTTTTGCGAATACCTTCGAAAGTGGTAGAAACTGAGTTTGTTATTATCTTTATGAAATTTTATATAACTAAACCATAGAAATAAGAGTCCGAGTACTCACTTAGAAATATGACATTATTGGATAATGAACTAAAGGACAAATTCCATTCTACCCGACTGCATTTGGGACGAATAAGGTACTTACACATCGAATGACTTAACAAAGGTTATCACTGAGGCCCTAAATTTCATCATTGATGGTATTCACCAGTATCAAGATGTTTGACATGTGTTATCGGAATAAGAAGGGTTATTTACTTGAATCATCAATCCAAATTGACTCAGCATACCCGCCGACTATAGCCCCGAGACAAACCGATAGACACGTCACTGATATTACTTACTGCTTATAGGCTTACCACTTGAACTTGGGGGTTATGTTCAATGCTTAGCCACTTCAATGCCGTTAACTTAACTATCAAATAAGGTGAATCATGAAATTCCAAATAATACTTAATAACAAGTAATGCATGAATCATATTATTCAAATAATAACAGTTTCATGTCACACTGTCACATTTTTATACGATTAAGCATGAAGTCTAGCATGTTTTAAGATTAATATGTTATTATTGACTAGACCTTGTGTGTGAGTCTTTGGGCATCACAATCTTCCCTCCTTATAGAAATTTCGTCCTCGAAATTTACTTACCAAATAGAGCCGGATATTTATGCCTCATTTCATCTTCCTTTTCCCACGTGGCTTCTTCAACTGAGTGATTCTTCCACAACACCTTAACAAATGATATCTTTTTGTTCCTCAATTCTGTTTGCTTACTATCCAGGATCTTGACTGGTGTCTCTTCATAATTCAAGTCCTCACTTAACGGCAATTGCTCGTAGCTCAATATATGTGATGGATCCGAGACATACCTCTTCAACATTGAAACGTGAAAGACATCGTGAACATTTGTTAGTGATGGCGGAAGTGCTAACCTGTATGCCACTTCTCCAATTCTTTCCAGTATCTCAAATGGGCCTATGTATCTTGAATTTAATTTCCCTTTCTTTTTGAATCTCATGACGCCCTTCATTGGTGCCACCTTGAGAAACACTTTATCCCCGACATCAAACTCAAGCATTCGTCGTCGGTTGTCCGCGTAGCTCTTCTGCCGACTCTGAGCTGTTAGCATTCTTTTTCTAATTTTCTCAATGGCTTCTTTGGTTTTCTGCATCAATTCTGGTCCAAGAAACTTCCTCTCACCCATCTCATCCCAATGAATCGGTGATCTGCATTTTCTGCCATAAAGAGCTTCGTAAGGCGCCATGCCAATAGTCGAGTGGAAGCTATTGTTATATGCAAACTCTATCAAAGGCAGGTAGGTATTCCACGACCCTTGGAAATCCAGTACGCACGCTCTTAACATGTCCTCCAGAGTCTGGATAGTTCTCTCCGTGACCATCGATCATGGGTGAAACGTTTATCGAACGCCAACTTTGTTCCCGAGCTTTGTGTAAGCTCTTCGAATGATGAAGTAAAGCGAGGATCTCTCGTCTGATTGATACAATTGATAAAGGCACGCCATGCAATCTTATAATTTCTCTAACGTATAGATCCGCCAACTTATCCATGGAATACGTAGTATGTCTTTGGAAGAAAGTGAGCTGATTTTGTAAGGCGATCAATTATAACCCATATGGCATCGTGACCTTCTCTGGTTCTTGGGAGTCCAACTACAAAGTCCATAGTGATGTCTTCCCATTTCCATTTAGGAACATCCAGTGATTGTAATGTCCCTGCGGGTCTTTGATGTTCTGCCTTTACTTGTTGACAAGTTAGGCACTGAGCCACAAATTTAACCACATCGTTCTTCATCCCAGGCCACCAATAGTACATCTTTAGGTCCTTGTACATCTTGGTGGTTCCAGGATGTAATGTATATGGAGCGTTGTGAGCTTCTGACAGTATCTCCTTCTTCAGATTACTATTGTCCGGTACACATAGCCTCCCCTTGAAGTTGATAACTCCATCTGGTGTAATTCCGAAATCCTTGGATTTGCCTGTATCAACTTCTTCCTTCAAATGAGACATATAGGGATCTGTAAGTTGATCCTGTTTAATGGTCTCAAGTATGGTAGGTTGCAGCGTCATTGAAAATAGTTTTCTGACATGCCCTTCTTGCACAATCTGCAATCCCCACTTCTCCAACTCTCGTAATAATGGTTTCTGAGTCCCTATTAATGCCGATACGCTAGCATTAGACTTTCTACTTAAAGCATCTGCAACAACATTTGCCTTACCGGGATGATAGTTTATTGTGCAATCATAATCCTTAACCAATTCCAGCCATCACCTTTGCCGCATATTAAGTTCCTTCTGTGTGAAATAATACTTCAAGCTCTTATGATCCGTGTAGATTTCACATCTTTCTCCATAAAGGTAATGTCGCCACATTTTCAAGGCAAATACTACGGCTGCCAATTCAAGATCATGAGTTGGATAGTTTTTCTCGTAATCCTTCAGTTGTCGTGAAGCATAAGCAATTACTCTTCCCTCTTGCATAAGCACAGCTCCCAATCCTGACTTTGACGCATCGCTATAAACAACAAATCTTCCCGCAGTTGTTGGAATTGAAAGGATCGGTGCAGATGTTAACCTCTGTTTCAGTTCTTCAAAGCTCTTTTCACATGCGTCAGACCACTGAAACTTAACGTTCTTTCTCGTCAATTGAGTAAGCGGTGAGGCTATCTTGGAGAATCCTTCAACGAATCGTCTATAATAACCTGCTAACCCCAAGAAACTGCGTACCTCATGAACATTCTTGATCTGGGCCACTTACTCACGGCTTCCACTTTCCTGGGTCAATGAAATTCCTTCCTTCGACACTACATGCCCAAGGAATGCCACTTGTTCCCTCCAGTCGCATTTCTTAAACTTAGCATATAGCCGTTTATCCTTTAGGATACCCAACACTATTCTTAGATGTTCTTTGTCCGATCCAATGATCGAGAGTAGATAAGGATGTCATCAATAAAGACAATGACAAACTTATCCAAGTACTCTCTAAAGACTCGATTCATTAAATCCATGAAAGCGGCAGGGGCATTGGTTAGACCAAAAGGCATCACCGAAATTCATAGTGTCCATACAGGTTCGAAATGCCGTCTTTGGTATGTCATCTTCTTTGATCTTCAATTGATGGTAACCCGACCTTAAATCAATCTTTGAAAACATTGCGGCTCCAAGTCGGTCGAATAAATCGTCAATCCTTGGTAAAGGATATTTGTTCTTGATGGTCACCCTATTCAATTCTCTATAATCGTCTGAGTCTCATGGTACCATCCTTCTTCTTGACGAAAATCTTGGGGCTCCCCATGGTGAAAATCGGGTCGTATGAATCCTTTATCAAGCAATTCCCGCAATGAATTTTTAATTCTTTCAATTCTATAGGCGCCATTCGTATGGTGTTTTCGATATTGGGGCCACTCCTGGAATCACTCAATGTTGAATTGATTTCTCTGTCTGGAGGTAGCCACAGTAAATCCTCCGGAATACTTCTAGAAATTCTGTACCACAGTACATCTTCGGTTTGTGGATCTGCTCCTTGTTTGTCCACCACACTTTGGCTAAATAACCGACACATCCATTTCTAAGTAATTTTTGTGCCATCATTACTTTGAAATTATTCTTGTTCTCAATTTGCTGCTACTCCCAACAAACACAAACTCCTCTTCATTTGGTGGTTGGAATGTAACAATCTTCTTTTTACAATCCATGGTAGCATGATGCTTGGATAACCAATCCATCCCTAGAATTACTTCATAATCCGACATGTTGAGCACAATGAGATCAGCATCCAGTTCCCGGTTATTGATTACTACACTACAGGATCGGAGAACTTTGTCCGAGGTCAAGAGTTCTCCTGAAGGGGTAGACACATTAAACTGGCCACCAAACTCTTCCAGTGGTTTGCCCAACCTTCTCACATACTTGGTCGATGCAAATGAATGTGTTGCTCCTGGATCTAACAATGCATATGCAGGAATACCACAAATTAGTATGTTACCTGCGACGACTGCAGGGTTGGCATCAGCCTCTGCCTGGGTGATTGCAAATACTCTTCCTTGTACTTTCTTCGGCTCGGATCATTAGAGGTACACTCCTTCGCAAAATGACCCATCTTTCCACATTTGTAGCAGGCTCCGGGTCCTTCCATGCAGACGCCAAAGTGATATCTTCCACATTTTGCACATTTTGGTTTTTGTTTACCTCCAATGGATGGTTGTCCTCCGTTGTTGTCCTTAAACCGTTTCTGGCCATTACCTTTGTAGAACTGGCCTTGCCTCTTGTTACCCTTGTTTGAGTGCTGCCACTTGCCTTGGCCCTGCCGATAATTCGGCTGATTCTGCTTTTCTTTAGCCTCTTTTTCCTTTCGTTCCTCCATGATTTTCCTTTGAGCCATTTCTGCATTTAGAGCTCGCTGAACCACTGCCACATATTTTGAGCCTCCGATTTCCCCGACTTGCACATCTCTATATATCTCTGGTTTGGACCCTCGATGAATTGCTCGACCTTTAGCTCATCCGTTCTTACCATGTGTGGCGCATACCTTGAAAGCTCCTCAAATTTTCTGACATATTCATCAACTGACATGTCACCTTGCTTCAAGTTTGAAAATTCCTTCCGTTTTGCAGCTCGTGCAGCTTTTGTAAGGTATTTCGCCTCGAAAAGCTCTTTAAATTCCTCCCATGTCAGTCTACGAACATCATATATACCCATCATGGTGTCCCACCAGTAACTAGCATCATTACGGAGGTAAAATACCGCACATGAAACCTTGGCCTCATCAGGGATTCTGCCGTAGCTGAACATCATTTCCATAGTTCGGAGCCAATTCTCAGAGACGCTCGTATCGAGCCCACCTTCAAATGTGGGAGGTTTTAGTTTCTGGAACCTCTCACTAACCAGATCAATGGCATCATTTCGAGGAGGTGGAGAACGACGAGCCTCGGCTTCACGTCTAACATCCCGTTCTATAAGCCTTTCCACAAGATCCGTCAGTCGGTCGATACGGTTATCCCTCGCTCCTTCAGCACTACCTTGCATTCTATTCTCTTCCATGATTTCTTAGTAGCCTTCACTTCTCACACAAGGATCTTGTATTAGCCAATATTAACATAAACACGCAAATAGCAAGTAAAAAAAAATAGATAAAACCATTGACTGATGGGTTGCTCCTCTCTGCCAAGCGATTGTTGTATATGAACGGTCTTCAGAAACGCTTTAAACCTTTGCTCCGATACCAAATCTGTCACACCCCCTTGAAGTTTACTATCAGATACCGGATATTAAAAATATCCTTATTATATATTACAGCACAGCGGAAAACTTAAAACCTTTAAGAGGAAACTCTTTTTACACACCAAAAGTCACTTTTACACATCAGCCGGCTACCATATTACAACCAAAAGAAAACATCGGTTGTATAGGTTTATAAGCAAACTTAGACTTAACACACACAGAGAACACTCCACAGGTCTGGTGTTCATATACAACGGCTCGTTGGTGTAGAGAAGCGTCCCATATGTCACCCTATGCCTGATACCCCGAATTATTACCTGTATCACAAGAATTCAACTAAATGAGCGAAAGCTCAGTAAGTAGTGACACACAATGCATGAATGCATTTATGAATGAGTTTGTGAAATGCAGTTTCATTTTCCTTTAACTTTCAAAAACTCTTTTACAAGGTCTTGCTATGTACACCTCGAGTTCTGGCCGGCCAAAAGTGTGCATGTCCAATCATAGCGAACAAAGCGCCCAATCATAACACATGGGTCGGCTGGCGTGTCCCAGACTCCACCAGATCATGGCTATAAGGTGCCCAATCATACACATGAGTCACCACGGTGTGTCCTGGACTCCATCGCAAAACATCACACAAAGTGTCCAATCATAACACATGGATCACTATGACGTGCCCTGCACTCCGCCACAAAATAGCCCCTTACCAGTAGCCCGCGATGCACATAACCAAAACAGTTTGTTCTGATCACCTTTAGAACGCCTGTACTATGATCAATGCATGCGACAACCTCCAATGCTATGCTATGATCATATGCATCGTGATAATACCACATGTATAAATGCTCTGTGGGACATGTCACACAATAAGAATAGAGCAATATGTTATCCACATATACACAAGGTATAAGCAATATCCAAAACATCAATCATTAGCACATATTTCAGACAAATGCTCTTGTGATACAGTTTTGCAATCAGTTACTACTTACCTTGTTCAGGTGATACCTTTGCTTTTATACCAATAAGAGTTGGTTGTGATGATATGTCTTCAAATCCTGTTTCAAGGAGTGCCTTTAAAGAATCTATATGGTATACACGAGGTTTAACTCACTGCGTATCCGAAGGGTTTTACCAATTTCACATAATTAGTATTCTACAAATTTTATGTGCGCATTTCGTTATATACGAGCATAATACTCTATCCTTTTTGCACTCCTAACTCATTATGAAGCCTATTACTTTCTGTTCATATTGTTAAATAAACTCTTATAGGCCACAATTCTAGGATTCTACAACAAAACAATGGTTTAGGGGAATTTATCAAGATCTTGAAATCACTGAATTTGTCCCGCGTATATCCACTTAATTATATGTCGGATTTGCATGAATTTCTGATATAGTATACCTAATATACTCAAGAACATGTACATAGCAACCTCTGCCCCTGAATCACACGAATTCAATACTATCCACACATATTTTCAAAAGGTGGCAGAATTGATTCTTTTATTGTCTTAGTGAGTTTTAAGCCCTATAAATCCACCTTAAACACAAGTTTAGGCCATGTATGAGTTCTAAACACCATTAGATCGTATATAAGCACCTAAACCAGCTCTCACAACTTCATATCATACAAGAAATATAGCAAGAACAAGAGTAAAACAAAGATGACTCACCTTGATTGTGAACTGAATTGAGGTGTTGATGTTTTTTGTGATTTCTCCTCAATTTTTTGATGTATTTTCGAAGTGTGGAGCTTATGGATCGAGTTCAGAGTGTCTAGAAGAGTTTAGAATCCGTTTCCTCCCTTATCTAAGTGAAAGAGTCGGTTTATAAGGGTGAAAGTTCTAAAATGCCCCTCAATGGCCTCTAGAAGTCAGGTTTAGAAGAATGGACTGGTTTAAGTTGTTATAATCCGGTTCTTGGATGTTTTAAACCGGTTCTTAGTAGGTATTGATCATGTTTAGGGTATGGATGTATGGTCCAAGGTTTTTGATAAAGTTTAATATGTATTTTTATTGTTTAAACTCAGCTACTTTTGCGAATACCTTCGAAAGTGGTAGAAACTGAGTTTGTTATTATCTTTATGAAATTTTATATAACTAAACCATAGAAATAAGAGTCCGAGTACTCACTTAGAAATATGACATTATTGGATAATGAACTAAAGGACAAATTCCATTCTACCCGACCGCATTTGGGACGAATAAGGTACTTACACATCGAATGACTTAACAAAGGTTATCACTGAGGCCCTAAATTTCATCATTGATGGTATTCACCAGTATCAAGATGTTTGACATGTGTTATCGGAATAAGAAAGGTTATTTACTTGAATCATCAATCCAAATTGACTCAGCATACCCGCCGACTATAGCCCCGAGACAAACCGATAGACACGTCACTGATATTACTTACTGCTTATAGGCTTACCACTTGAACTTGGGGGTTATGTTCAATGCTTAGCCACTTCAATGCCGTTAACTTAACTATCAAATAAGGTGAATCATGAAATTCCAAATAATACTTAATAACAAGTAATGCATGAATCATATTATTCAAATAATAACAGTTTCATGTCACACTGTCACATTTTTATACGATTAAGCATGAAGTCTAGCATGTTTTAAGATTAATATGTTATTATTGACTAGACCTTGTGTGTGAGTCTTTGGGCATCACAAGTGCTCTTTATAAGGTGTCATATGATGAGTGCATCCTGAATCAAGCAGCCATTCATTTTCACTTAGACCAGACAACACAAAATTCACAGAAACATGCATTTCATCAATTACCATAGAAATATCACCCATAGCCACATTAGTCTGGTCAGTTTGTTGATTCTTCTTAGGTTTAGTACATTCTTGTATGTAATGACCAGATTCTCCACAATTATAGCATTTGCGATTCTTAGGCCGGAACTTAGATTTATCCTTCCATTGCCCTTTTTTCTTATTAGGCTTTTCAGAATCAATTTTGTTAAACGTTTTCTTTTTAAGGTGTTGCTTAGCCCTTACAAAATTGACATCAGTCACTAGTTTAGAAACCTTATTAACCTTTAAATCTAATTCCTTACTTTTTAAGCCACTAATGACAGTATCTAAAGTGACAGAATCCCTTCCATATTTGATAGCAGATTTAACATCATTATAGGTATCAGGAATTGCATTCAAGAGCACAATAGGTGTATAATCATTTATGTTTTTATCACCAGATTGTTTTATATCTTGTACTAACTTTGTAAAAGTATCAAGATTACCATCGATATCCTTATTTAAATCCAGCTTATATCGAAAAAAAATTCAAGAAGGAATAACTTATTGGGCAGAGGGGTTTCAGTAAACGTTTATTCCAGTTTATCCCAAAGTTGTTTAGCATTATCAATTTTGCCTATTCGTCTAATCACAGAATCAGACAAGTTCAAGATTATAGATGAATGAGCAAACTCAACCAATTCTTCACGTTTCTCAAGAGTCACATTAGACTGAAAAGTACCTTCAATGACCTTAAAACATTTTTATTGGACAAGTATGGATTTCATCTTCTGTTGCCAGATTCTGAAATCTCCTTTGCCATCGAAATGTGCCATGGTAAATGAAATAAGAGAACCCATTTTAGTATTTGTAAAAATCACACAAGATTTTAAACAACACAAGGTACTATTAATAATGTAAACTGAGATGACAGTTAAATATCACGCAGATATCACAAAGACCAAAATCACACCAGATTTTAAAATTAAACGAGCTGGAATTGTAACCCAAGCCCCTACAAGATCCGAGGAGCACTTACGGTCCAGACAGGAGGGTTTGGTGTACTCGGAGATTACGACTACCACAGTCTCAACACACAGATAGTAAATCGAAGCAATCACGGTCACACATACAAGATATAGCTAATAAAGACAGACGGAAGCTAACAGATTAATAAGGAGCAACACACAGTACGAAAAATAAATAAGGGAGAGTATAAGCTGTAATACCTGAGCGGATCCTCGGCCGGAATCCGTGCGCCCTTCCGAATAGAAACCACGTTTAGTGGCTCCGATACCACTGTGAGGTATCTATACGGAATTCATAGGATTACACAACTCAACAGTAAATGAATTACAATTAAAGGGCCTATGGTTACGGGGATTATGGATTACACAATAATCCTAATACCAAATGAATTACACGGAGTAAAAATGAATTAAACAAAAAAACCGAACTCAGACCAGAAAATTAAAGTTCAAGAATTCAAACCGAGCAGATCACACAAGATCTGGAAAAACCAGAGGTGAAGGTGGTGAGAGACGATCACAAGTCGGCTCAGTCCTCCACTCTCGATGTACCCACGTCCAAGGCTCAGTGGATCGGCAGCCAACAGTCAAAGAATACCCAAAAATCCCAATCGGTTTCATAGAGAAATGAGAGGAATCACAAATCACCACCAGAGTACCCTGAACCCTAATACTCACACTCGAGATTTCCGAAAGCAAAGATTCACACAGAAAAACACTTCTTTACACTCAGAAAGATAAAGCTTGCTATTGCTTTGAAATACCTCACTCAATTTTTCTGTATTTCCCTCTCAAGAATCTCCAAAATATATAGGGCCAGAAACCGTAACAAGAATCCCGATCGGCCGAGGAAATTGCGGCCATCCTTATCATCTAATTGATAGGGGCTACGGTTCCTCCTAAATCGGAACGAGAACGGGTTCACAGAAGAGAGAGAGAGAGAGGGAGGGAGAGAGAGAGGCGGAGAAGACGAGGGTGAAAGTGATTAGGGTTAGAGCAGCCAAGTATTAATATAACCGGGTGGACGGCTGAGATCTCACCACAAGAAGGGACGGTCCACATTAATCTCAAGGATATTCTGGAATCCGGGCTGAGCTTTTTGAGTATTAATGGGACTGGACTGCTCAATAATATTTTATTATTTGGACCAACTCATAAACAAATCATTTGGGCCTAACATAAACCAACAAAACAAACCAAGAAAAAAGGGGAAGTATGATTCGACTATTTAATCAAACAGAAATTCAGCTCTGCATTTAATCAAACAGAAAGAATGCATTCCAATATCGCCAGCAAAAACAGATCGATTATTCTTCAGAAAACAATGCCACTCAAATACCTTATCTTCTGCTACAAGAATCTGCTTTGAGGCTGGTATTTTCTAGCTTGTAATAAAAGTTGCAGGTGGCAGAACTATTTTTTTCAATACTGTAACTGCTCAAGCACCGGCGGCGTGGTGGTCCTTTTCTATAAGAATGCGAGAGTATATTGGGCTTATCTCACAACCGTTGGGCCTGATAATGAGTAGTTTGAAGTTAGGTGAAATGGGCTTAATTTAAGATACTAAGGTCCATTATTTGAATAGATTTAGATTCAATGATCCCTGGTGGAATATTAAACTCTAGGAGTTTTGTATATTTCTTTGTCCCGTTCGAAGTGTTGTATAATAGAGGTACTTGAGGAGTGCTCGGATGTAGAAAAAGTGCAAATTTTATAAATGTAAATTAAAAGATAAATAGTAAAAGATAAAATATATGAAGGTTAAACGTGTGGTGAAAATCGAATGAGCCGAGTATAGTAATTTAATATGAATCAGTGTATAATCATATAATATGTTTAATCATACCAACGCACCCGAGATCTTCAATCTACCACCGAGCCTTCCTTTGTGCACGCCTCGATCGAACGGGAATGGTAGAGAACTAGGTAGCCGCCGTTTTTAATTTTAGGTTTTAGGGGTTTTTAGTTTTGTGAAGTATGTGTGTGTGATATATATAGGCGAGTGGGGAGGAATTTCAAAAAGGAAAATACCAAAATTATGGAGATTTGATGGAAGACTTTGCCAAATTTAAAACCCATCACGAACCTTGACATGATTCACGATTCCATGTGTTTGTATACAACATATCATTCGGCTAGGGACAAAAATAGAAAACGTGTGACAATTTTAAATGTGTACACATTATTTCAGTATAAGTCTTATATTCGAATTACATTAATTTATTCAAATGTTAACGATTTAAATACTTAGGTTATAATCGTAATGCAATATTTTAAATAATTAAACGTCTTTTATAGATTCGAGATTAAAGAGTATTTTAACATGTTCAAAAATTTGGGTTTTACAAAAGTAGTGAGAAGGTAATTTTATAAATCTGCTGAATATGAAGTAAGGGCAAAAATATAATATTATAGAGCGGTGACTAGTAATTTATGACGGTGTTTAGTAATGCAGTTACTTTATTGTATGGTGGTTTTCAAACATATGACTTGCTTTATAATAAATCTGAGCTCATACTTATTTAGAAAATTTTATTTTTCATGGTATAAAAATCTCCGGCACCCGGTTAGTTGGTTTTTTTATTTTTTCTTGCAATCGGTTAGTTATTTTTATTTATTTTTTCGCGTCGACTTGCCGGCCTATTTTCCGACAATGCCAGCCACTGCAGACCACCGACAGCCGGTCAGTTTCTAATAATTTGATTATTTAATCTAATTATGGTACCGCCAGTCGCCACCCTATCATTGTGACACGAGTTATCTCTAGTCAATAATGTAGAGGACATTGATATTTTTTATTCTCGTCCTCATCTTAAAATACCATATTACATTGTCATTCCTTATGTATTTGAATTTAATATTATCAAATGTTTAACAATAATAAATTCCACTAGTACCCTTAAAATATTGAACTAATTTTCCAAACATAAATAGACCATGATGGGTTTTTCCAAGGGGTTGCTGGTCGGACGCTTTTTTTATACGACCGTCTGTCGGACTGTTTTCATGTGGTCGTCGGTGGCGGCTGGCAAATCTACGGCGGACGTCCAACTTCTTTTTTTTTGGTTGTTTTTCGGCGAGGCAGCCGGCCAGTTCTTTTTTGTTTGTTTCGTGGCCGGCCTACAAGTGGGCTCCGATGGTCAGCCATTCTTTTTCTCCGGGCCGGTCTACCGATCTGTTTTCGGCAGGGCCGCTGATGATCAGCATACCTGCAGTTGTCGTTCGATTTTTTTATTTAGGTGGCCGACATGCCATCTGTTTTTCAGTGGGGCCGTCTGGTGAACGACCAATTTTTTCTTTCTTTTATTTTTGGGATCCGGCTATGCCGACCTGCATGCCGGTGGAGCCGCCACCGGCAGACCTCCGAAAGCCAACATATTTTTTTCTAGTATGCTAATCTGCTAATTTGATTATTTTAATATAACTATGGTATCGCCACCGTACCATTATGGCACTGGTTATATCTAGCCAATAATATAAAGGATATTATTTTTGTGTGTGCACCTGAAAAAGATCAATATACCCCTCCGTGTTAAATTTTACAATACCAACATTCAAAATAAGAAACTTCTAAAAGTACCTATAGAATATTAAATTAAAGGGACAACTAATCTTCTAAAAAAATTTCTGTTCTTCGAAACTACCACTCCATCGGACCTCTGACAGTCATCCAGTTGCCGGCAGACCTCTGGTGGTCGAACAATTTATTTTTTGGCCACTTGCCGACCTGTTCTCCGACGGGGCCTCCGGCCTTTCGGCAGACCTCCAGCATCCGTTCTTATGGCCGTCTGTCCGCCATAAGTGGTCCTCCAGCGCTCGTGTTTTTTTTTGCCGTCGTCGTTGGTCGGTGAACCTTCAGCGAGCTTGCTGTTTTTTTCTAGGGAAAACAATGATTTTCGTCCCTGTAATTTGCACGATTTTTGCTTTTAGTCCCTACGAAAATTAAAATATTATTTTCATCCCTGTAATTTTTAAAACGTTCTTTTTTAGTCCCTGCCGTTAACCTCCGTTTATTTTTAAAGGAAAAACAATGCTTTTCGTCCCTGTAATTTGCGTGATTTTTGCTTTTAGTCCCTACGAAAATTGAAATATTATTTTGATCCCTGTAATTTCTAAAACATTTTTTTTAGTCCCTGTCATTAATTGTATATTCCAAATAGCATAATAGTGCAGTAACAAATTAGACCCTGCAATTTACTACACGACACGAAAATTTAGTGTTTGGGTTTGCATTTTGAGTACACGACATGAAAATACATGAACACGAAAGTACACGACTGAGATTTAGTGTCGGTTTTGTGTTTACCCTTTGGGTACACGACACGGCACGAGGTACACAAAATAAATAAATAAATAAATACAATATTTTATATTTTATTTAATAAAAATATATATTTAATGAATTCTGTTTATACTAAACTTTAAAATTTGAAAATATAATGTGAATTTTCATAAATTTCATATAAACATTCGTGTTTTCGTTGCCATTCGTTTCATTTCGTCTACTAAAATCAATAAAAATAATATTTTAATATTTATTTTATATTATGTGCCTGACACGAAAATACGAAACGAAACGACACGAGTTTTACGCTGACTGCCACTAACCTACCGCAACTCTGCTCTTTTATCCGGGCTTGGGACCGGCAATGAATGTCAAGAAGACACCCACAGGCAGAGTTAATTCATTAAATATATATATTTATTAAATTAAATATAAAATATTATATTTATTTATTTATTTATTTATTTATTTCGTGTACCTCGTGTCGTGTCGTGTACCTAAAGGGTAAACACAAAACCGACACTAAATCTCGTGTACTTTCATGTTCGTATTTTCGTGTCGTACTCAAAATGCAAACCCAAACACTAAATTTTCGTGTCGCTTTCGTGTCGTGCAGAACTCGCTGCAGTCTAATTTGTTACTGCACTATTATGTTATTTGGAATATACAATTAATGGCAGGGACTAAAAAAGAACGTTTTAGAAATTACAAGGATCAAAATAATATTTCAATTTTCGTAGGGACTAAAAGCAAAAATCACGCAAATTACAGGGACGAAAAGCATTGTTTTTCCTTTAAAAATAAACGGAGGTTAACGGCAGGGACTAAAAAAGAACGTTTTAGAAATTACAGGGATGAAAATAACATTTTAATTTTCGTAGGGACTAAAAACAAAAATCGTGCAAATTACAGGGACGAAAATCATTGTTTTCCCTTTTTTCTATTATGTCCGTCGGTGGACCTCCAGTATATTTTTTTTTTGTCTTCAACAGCTAATATTTTTTTTAATAAAATTATTTGATAATTTTATAATTTTAATCTAATTATGATACTACTATTATATTGTTATACTACGGATTATCCATAACGTCAAACGAAAAAAGTATTATAATTAGAGCAAATATGTTTTGTATTACCGTGCTATACAATTATGTTGTCTGTTTGCAGGAAATTCTTCTAAAAAATTATATATACCCATTTTAATTCATTCTTTTCTTTTCCACTTTTTTGGACGAAAACTGGTCCTGGTGGGAGGATTTGTTTTTTTTTTTTTCTCAAATCATACAAGTCCACAATGTATTGTAGTAAGAATTGGTTGGGAGTATTAATTATAGGGCTCTTTATATATTTATATAAATTAAATATAATAAAATAATTATATAAATGACACATCGAACACTAACAGTTACTGGTTTGATTACCTGAGATAATATATTTAGATATCAGTTATTCGATAACCTGACTCATACATGAACTAACTCAGCTTCTGGAATATGACTGTGACCTGATGGAATGTTTTTGAACTATATAAAAGGGGTCCGGTACTTGTCATCTATATGTCAAGCAACATACATCAACGTATTGCATATTTCTTCTTGCTCTTCGTTCACAGTTTTCAGCACTCAAAAGTTCGTCGGAATTTTGAGTTTTCGAGAGCACTTAACTCAGAAACATAGCAGTTATATCTTGAGGACATCTTTCCTAAGTTGCATGCTTTATACGGCAGCAAAATTATCTTACGGAAAAGTTCTACTCGCTTCTGCTTCCCTCTATTTCCATTCAATTTTAGTTTTACTACCATTGTAATAAGTTGGCTCTATTTGTAATTCTTATTGTGAGTGCATTATTTGCAATTTGCTCTAAAGTGCATAAAGTTTGAAAAGATGAATAAAAAGACACGTTCTGAGAAAAAGATTCGGAGCCGGAAGAAAAAGCATAGCACTCAAAGAAAAGGGAAAAATTTGACATATCATATCATATCACATCATATATCCCAATTTTTTTTTTTTTTTTTTTATCTTAAGACAACTCTATTTTTTCGGCTTTTCCTCATTTCAATAGAAGTATAAAAGTGATGGATAAGCCTTTCAAGCGTGAAATGACAATGATGTTGCAATTTTCAGTTCCAGGATTGATCAATTTGGGGAATTAAAGGAAAAGCATTTTCACGACATTAAAAAGATCGAATATCCAATGCATCACTCTCCTTGTCCAAAGAGCAAAGGTACTATTAAAGCGTATTGCTAAATGTGTTTATATAGCAATGACTAGTCCATATTTTTGGTACATTCGACTCTCCCTAAAACCCAGTTGAGGAATTCTGTCTTAGCCCGATTCAGCTCTAACGTGCAACCGACCGGGGGAAGCTCGATCGGAAATCGGCGATAAATTCTAGCAGCTTGAAAGATCCCACGAGAACGTAAACTCCGTAATGAGATCTGAGCTCATGACATCGGGTCGACCTCTCGGATTCACCCCTGAGATCCGAGCTCACCATGGCCATCCCTCAGGGCATCAGGTGGATGTGCTCGGAGCAAGCACATATCGTAGGTCGAGTAAGTCCAGGAGGGATCAAACCCCCTAATATTCGGGAAATGATTTCTCTATCACATTCATGTGATAAAAGAAAATTGTCCAGGCATATCAGGATCCCTAGAAATCAGTGATTTGGAGCGAAGAGGAAGCTGATTGTGTCCTTGAGGAGCACGCCTCCTCAATATAAATAAAGAAAGTACTAGGTTTTATTCTTCAACACCTTATGGATATTCCAGTCATATATTTCTCCTAAATTCGAATTTATGACTTGGCACTCCCAGTGCTTTTTCAGGTGACAGATGATCGAGCCAGTTGGTGTCGGTTCTTGGTGGCTGATATTATGAGGAAGCTGACCATATAACGAAAAGAGTTCGGACAAGATTGAATTAGAGGAAGTCTATACTTGTTGGAGATCGAAAAAAAAAGGTGAAGAGGAATGTGACCTCTAGGTGGTAGCTCGGGAATATAAAGAATTTGGGGAGTCGAGAAATTCTATCCATGGGGAAGTCTAAGGAGCTATTTACCAAATTTTTCATTAAGTCATGTATGGATAAATGTGTCTGTCTGGGTAAATTAATGCTGTTGTTTACTTTTTCTTCTGAATAAACAGTCTGAATAACAGAAATAGTCGATTTACCCATGAATATGAATTATAAATTTATAGCTGTTTTATAAATTGTTGTTTATTTTTTAAGTATATTCCTAAATTCAATGATATAATCAATAAAATCAAAACATAAATTCTAAAAGTAATTAAAATCTAATTTCAAACACAAAGTAACCAAATTCAAACACAAAGTAGCCAAGTTTAAACATTATTAACCAAACTATTTGCAATTTCATCACGCAAAGAAACCATATATTGAGTGCTATTAGCTAGGGATGTTCATAACCGGGTACCCGAATTTGCGGGTATCCGGTTATACGGGTAATGGAAAATTCGGCCCGTGACCGGACCCAAAAAATTCGGGCACCCATTTTTTTAATATTCAATTATATATATGAGAGAATATATTATTTCTTATTTAACGATTTTATCTTCTTGTAAATTTCCAAACTAGTGAGAATAAATATAATTACTGAAAATACATTAACATGAATTCTCATTAAATATAATTCATATTATTTGAAAGATAAAGTTCATACACTTACAAATTAAATAATTAAATTTATAAAAAAATAACTATTAAAAGAATAATCGGGTTTTCGGGTACCCGAATTTACGCAACAAGTCGACCCATGACCCGCCCGATTACATGACTTTTTTTTTCGGGTGGGGTAACCGGCCCAAAATTTTTTTAAAAATATCCGAAATTTTAGTTCGGGTCATCGGGTAGTTGGGTGTGGTTTTTTAATAATGAAGGAGGTGTGGTTTTCAATTAGGAAAGAGAGTCATTTTTTTGTCTTAATGGGGACAACGCCACCTTTCCTACTTTATGAATAAGCCATTTTTGTTTGTGCGAATAAGTCATTAAGCCACAAGTAAACACATACAAACGTCTGCACGAATAAACCCTTTTTGTCATTAAGCTTATTAAGCCACAAGTAAATACCCCTAAGAATTTTATGAATTCACGAAAGGTGTTCTTGGAGGTCATAGAGAGAGAGTTAGGTGGAAGGATGCGAGTGGCCCCGGGCTCGATCTAGTATGGGTCAACTCACAAACTGGTCATATTGACCTGGTCAGCAGAATCAATTGGCAACAGATGTATGATTCCTAAAGGAGATTCTAATGGGGAGAGGATTAAGTAGATCCTCCAGCTCGAACCATTACACGGTATGCGTTTGGCACATCAGCTAAACAAAAAGACGAGTAAGTGGCTGGTGATGATCTTCAAACTATAGGAGTTTCTACCTCCGCTTCAAACGATGATAAATCCTATATAAAACTCACATCCACCGAGGATGAACATTTACAAGAAATTTGGGAGTCGGACTCGGTAGACATAATGTTATAGAGGAACTTAAAGTATGGAAATCACATAAGGACAAGAAAGTCTTAAGAAAACATCTCATGAGAAGGGGTGAAGAAGAGAGAAATGTATCGCAGAGCCCTCTTCGAAATAAATAGACCACCATAGTTGCAAGAGTTCTTATTTGGAGGTTTTGTAAAAATGGCAGAAATAAATGAAGTAAAGACGACAATCTCATTTTATAAGCAAAAAATATGGCGGGATTTGGCAGTGCAAGGATGAAGCTAAAATGCAGGATTCATTCCCAGATAGACGGTTCTTATGGCGACCGTCGAATAGGAAGCGAACACCTAGTTATCAAAACCCTAAAGAGATGATGGACTAACGACCGGAGAGATGATCAGATGAAGAGACAATTCCAATGGATGCCTACGAGTTCCTATGTGCGTCATCAAGGCGTAGATTGTAGCTCCTCGAGGCCTCTCGTTTCAAGGCCCCTCTGGTTGAAATCTCTTCTCTGCCCAGTCTTATCATATCGACCGGAGTATAAAGGATTGATTAATATTACATCACATTGGGCTCTCCCTAAAACCCGATCGAGGAATTCTTCCTTTGCTCGATTCAGTTGTAAGGTGCAATCGACCAAGGGGAGCTCGGTCGAATGTCGGCGATAAATCCTAGCAGCTCGGAAGATTCCACGAGAATGCAAACCCCCTTATGAGATCCGAGCTCATGACATCTGGACCACCTGTCGGATTCACCGCGTGATCCGAGCACACCATGGCCACCCCTCAGGACATTAGGTGGATGTGCTCAAAGCAAACACCCAATGCGGCTCGTGTAAGTCCAGATGGGATCAAACCCTTAATATTTGAGATATAATTAGAGTCATGAGATATAAGGAAATTATTCATGTATACCAAGATACCTAGAAATCTGGGGCATGGAGCGAATGACGCATATTGTGTCCTTGAGAAGCACGCCTCTTCATTATAAGTAAATGAAGTACTATGTTTAATTCTCCATCATATTATACATATTCCAATCATATATTTCTACCAGAATTTCGTTCTCTGACTTGAGCGTCACAGTGTTTACACAAGAAACTCCTTCTAGTACTTTTTCAGATGACGGACAATTAAACCAGTTCGCGATTCACTTTGGTTCTTGGTGATGGACCTATTCGCGCATGTTAGAGTCATACAACAATATAATAACAACTAGTGTTGTTTTGGGATAGAATGGGTCATATGAGTTCTAGGTGCATGAATCATGAACCAATCTCAATCGATCGGTTTGCGCAACCGGATGGACTGATAAAATTTGTTGACGTCTGATTTGGTCAACGTCACGTGTGCTGATCTGGACGAATGAATCGAAGCCACGTAGAAAATAATAAATAAGATGAAAATGGTTGGATCACTAAATTTTATTAATGATCTCAATATGAAGTAGAGCCGAGCTGATTACTTTATAGCCGGTATATCTACTTTTCTCAGTTATTACAAATCCTCTCTTGTTTCTCTCTTTATCATAAATGCTAAAAGTCCAAAAGATCCGTTTCTACTGTACATTCCTTCTATATATAGATAATTTGGGCCAGTCAAGAGGCGACAGCTGGCGAATGTTTGAGAATATGCCCAAAACACTTGTCAGTCTGCAAATATGCCTTAGACACGTGGCGGTCTCTAAGGGTTGCCTTGGGAAGGGGCATGACTGCATGCATTAATTGGCATGCGGGCCTGTCCCGCATGCTTCTGGCGACGCTTATCCGCTAGGGTCGGTCCTCGGACTCCCGCCGCTCAGGTCGGCCTTGTTGTAATCTTGAATCGGAGCGTTTTTATCTACGACCTGCTCGGCCCTTCTGGATCGGTACCGGGTCGGCTTTGACGTTTCTGCCCGGTCCGATTTTTAACAAGCCCGGGAGAAGATCGGGTTTATACTCGGTCCGACTTCAGGCTCTGCTCGGCCGGTTTAGCTGCCTGGAGTGCTTACATGGATGCCAAGCTGGATGGGCTATCAATAAGGGCCCCCAAGTCCAGGGCCGTGCCGGTTTGGCCGGGGCGTTTCATATTGAGGCTGATCCAGCTTGTGGGAGGATAAGATCTCTCGAAGGGACGCTTCCTCGAGAGTCGCGTCGATTCGTTTTCAGGGTCATCAAGTGTCATGATGAGGGAGACGCGTGGCGGAATCTTATTTGAGGATGCGTTCACGCGTTTTCGAATTTCGCGATGGTTCAGTATGAATCGTCGCTCCACGCGCCTGGCATTTAATGCCCCTTCTCTCTTATAAATATAGGATGTCTCCTTCATCATTATTCCCTTCGCCATTTTTGAGTTTTGTTGCAGAGAAGAGAGAGAGAAATTTCCGACGTTCTTTTTCTGATTTTATACACTTTCCTGGTAATCTCTTTTTCCCCCTTTTTCATTTAAGATGTCGGAGCTGAGGGGCGAGATAACGGCGGAGTTGACCGTGTCGCCGGACCGTACGGGTGTGGCGGATCTGTCGGTAGGCGGAGTTCCTGTCGACTGGAGTGTCGAGGAAGAAGAATGCGAGATCGCGAGGTCGCCGGGATCTGGAGAGGTGGAGATGGCGGTGCCGTTGACGGCCGTCGGAGGGACTCAGGCGGAAGAAGGGATCGAGTCGGCGGTGGCTTGGACTCGCCCTCGCCCGTCCCCTTTTGTGGAGGCGGAGTGGGATTCGGCCTCAATTCGCAGCACCGTTACAGAAGAGCAATTAGCAGCTTGGCGGCTGCGATTTAAGATCCCGGCTAGGGTGCGGATGTTTATTCCGAATCCCGAGGAGAGGTCTCTGATCGCTGAAATTCGCGTAGTATGGTTTTCAAATCCGATCAATTTTAAAATTTGTAAAACCTCGAAGTATTTCCAAGGTGTCGAACCCAAGGGAATTGATATGTCGAAAATAAAGGAAGTAACTCTACTCAAAATTTGACTGCTATTTAGGAATCCGAAAATTTGGTTTGTTTCTAATTATCTAACTTCAAAAATCGAAAAATAAAAATTAAATAACAATTAATCCTAAAAATAAAAAGATCTAGAACAATAAGATAAGAATTTCAAGTATTATGCAAAGAGAGCAAAATAAAGTGAATTATCTAAATCAAGCAAATAAAGCAAATTAACAAGATAAAATCACAAGTTGAAAGCTAATTGATCCTAGGGTAGTATCGTCTAATTGAGTTCACACAATCCATTCACTTGATTCCTTTTCCCCAAATTTTAATTCAATCCTAGAAATAATCACTCAGCCGATCTAGAATTCCGATCAAGGCAACCTAGAAAGATAGTTAATTTAAACACTTTTCCCGCAAGGCTCAAAGAATTTAAATCACTTAAAAAGCGTCAACTTATTTATCTATGATTTATCTTACTCCACTCAGGTCTTAAGATCAAATCATATTATGCATCAAGTATTTCCACTAATTAATTAATCCTTCCGGGCAAAATTAATTAGCTAACATGCATCGATTAAGGGCCCTTTAATCTAGCATGAGATTTAACACATCTTGATCACAAGCCTAGGATGAAAGGTAAAAAGGTAATCAAAGGAACATCATGTGAACATCAATTAAAATTACTAACCCTAGAATCAATCAATGGATTTAGCTAGACATAATTGAAATTAAACAAGAAATAGATGGAGAATACATATTATTAATATGAAAAGAGAGATTACAACCCTTACGGATGAACTCTGAGTCTTCAATCTCCGAAAAAGTAGAAAAACACTAATAATTGCTGCTTTGCAAAAAGTTCTAGTATCAAAGGAATTAAAATTGCCAAAAAAACGTAAAAGTGTGCTAAAGATGATAAAAGATGATCAAAGATGATAAACTAGGTCTAGAAGGAGGTGTATATAGCCTATGGGAGTTAAACTCCCGATTAGAACTAATCTAGGAAACAAAATCTATCCAAAAGAGTCACAATCTGTCAAAACTCGAGAACCCGCGGAGCAGACTATCAGACGCACCTATCGGCCGATAGGCTGGCCCGATAGGTGGTCTGTCGGTCGACTTCACTCGATAGGGCTCGGAACACCTGTTGGACGCACCTATCGGCCGATAGGCTGGCCCGATAGGTGGTCTGACTTTTGCAAAAATCCGTTTCTTCCGTCCGTTTGACTCAACTCTCGGTCCTTTGTCTCGTTTGTCCTTTTGGCTCTAAAAACCTGCAAACACACTAAAACCAACCCAAACGCGTAATACGGCTCGACTAATCATAAATAAGCCAAATACGAGCACATTAATCACGAAACGAGATAAAAAACTAGTATAAAATCCTAGAAAAATGTGGTAAAATTACCACCTATCAAACCCCCCCAAACTTAAGCCTTTGCTTGTCCTCAAGCAAAAAGAATTAAATTCAATAAAAGAATGTCGTGAATCATCGTGCAACTCATAGTGTTCAACCTAATCAATACTATCCTGTAATTCTCTCTAAATAATACAAGTGTCATAATAGCAAGCTGCACTCAGAATAATGATTCCGCAAAGTAATCAAGTTCAGTCCTAATCACTCGTTCATGAAGAAAATCCAGCTCAAAGATTAACAAAACGTGAGTCAAATCGACCGTCAATATGAAAGGCTAAAATAAACAAGCTAGTTCGTCCCGTTCCATAGTCTAATGGCATAATTTTCACGAGTTTCATAACAAATAAACCTCGGACAGTATTCCCTTATATAAATGCTCAAAAATTTGATTCGAGTTGACCACTAGGATAGGATCTCGGATGTTTCATCGGGATAATCCTAGGTGGAACTTCCATTCTCATGTATTAGGAAACCGTTTGACGTAAAAGACACTCATGGGGCACATGGATGCTCCTAGTTACTAAGTTCCCGTCTACAATGGAGAAACAACTCGAATATATAATTTCCGCATGTCCGAATCAAGGTTGCCGCTTTTGCGCGAGAGTAAACAATGGTCACGCGAATGCCCCTGCACTAGGCTCCCTATCATTGGCACATGTGAAATATCTAAATCACTAGTCTAATCAGTGGTCGCTGCTTTACGCGAGAGTAAACAACGGTCACGCGAATGCCCCTGTTACTAGACTTCCCTTCATAGAACAACATTATCTCGACTTTTGGGAAAACTGACCGACTCTAAACTCAAACTAAGTGCCAACACGACTAAAGAAACAAGACGACTCACTATCCTAAGATGTAACCAAACGTATTGACGGTGATTTTAAAACAAGTATGTATCGTCTCTTATACGCCAAGACCTCTACAATCACGAAAAATTTTGGACCTAAATGAATACTAAGGTAACGTAAAATAATCGACTACAACTCGACTAAAACTCGACCGTTTCTTCAGAGAGAAAAACAGTGTCGTAACATCAGTATCACACAAATAGAAGCATGAAAAATTCACGAATAAAGAAAAACTAAGACAAGCAAGGCTATCTAAGCAAACAACGAAAAGCAAATAAAAGCAAACACGAAAGCAAAAAACTACTACGACCTAAAAAAAATAGAAACTAGCAAACACACCAAACGAAAATGAACATAAAAAACTAAAAACTAAGCAACAAAAGCCAAATCCACGCAACACCAATATGAGAAGCACAAATAAAAACAACGGGCACCAACACAAGCAAATAGTGATACAAGGCATACAAGGTACTCACACGTGCCGAAATTAACAAAGCCGCACTTTTCCCCCAAACTTCGACTCCCCCATATCATATTCAAAGGATCAAAATCACAACCCACAATAACAAAACTACACACTACGATCATATTAGGACAAATTCTCTCCAATCCAATCTAATTCATTCAAAATTCGAATCATTATCAACAATTCAACTCATATCAATCCCAATTAACAATTCAATTCAACAAATTTACCCAATTTCAACAAATTCGAAATTAGGGTTCTTCCAATTTGGGGTTTTTTTTCAAAATTCGTTCAATTTCATCAATTAATCCCCCAATTCGAAGTACCCATGAACAATCAAGCATAGATAACATGTTTCCATCGAGATTCTATCAACAATCGGGCATAAAATTCACAGAACATCAAAGTCTAACAAAAGCCCCCAAAAAGTGGATCCCCAATTCGAATTTCATCAAAACTCCAAAAAGAATCCGTCAAAGTGCTTCAAAACATGTATAGAATGAAAAACAAGAGGATTAAGTGTCGAAATTAAGTACCTTGATCGAATTTTTAAGGGAGAACAGTAGAGAAAATCGCCCTTTGTGTTCTTATCGGCCTGACTATCGGGCGGGACTTATCGGTCGATAGGGTCTGCCTATCGACCACTGCTTGTAACATTTAATTTTTTCAATTTTCCTCAGCCTATCGGCCGGGCCTATCGGCCGATAGGATCGCCCGATAGGCACGCCTGGATATGGCGATTAAAGACCTGCAAGTAACCAAAACTCGGCGTGCATGGATTAGAACTTAAAAAAACTAACAAAGCTACTACGAAACTAGAAACTACAAAAATCACGCAAACGAACAATCGAAAACAAACGAATAAAACGAACTAATATACATACGTTGGGTTACCTCCCAACAAGTGCTACGTTTAACGTCTTTAGCTAGACGATACCTCATTCAATCTGGGTCTTCGAGGTAAGTAACATATTTCTCTTCGTGGTGCAACGGCTTGAAATAGTGCTTCATCCGATGTCCGTTCACAATAAACTTGTTCCCATCTTCTTTCATCACGACACATGATCCATTTTGATTTACTTGAAAGACGGTCATACCCCCTTTCTTAGAGACGACTTGAGTAGGACTCACCCACTCACTATCGGAAATCGCATATATCATCCCGGCATCTAACAATTTGAGCACCTCTTTTCTCACAACCTCTTGCATTGCCGGATTTAATCTTCGTTGCGGTTGCACCCTCGGCTTATGATTGTCTTCTAGCAAAATCCGGTGCATACAAATAGAAGGGCTTATTCCCTTAATGTCCGAAATCGTCCATCCAATCGCCCCTTTGTGTTTTCGCAGCACCCGTAATAGCTTCTCCAAGTTAGTAGGTCCGAGAGAAGAAGAAACTATCACGGGATAGGACTCGTTCTCACCCAAGAAGCAATATTGTAAGTGATCCGGCAACGGCTTAAGTTCTAACTTCGGCACCTCGATCGATCGGTCCTCAGCGACAACTCCCCCTTGAACGGGTTTGTTGACATCAAGATAGCATACGTCCCTCTCATTAGATCGAAACTCGTTCGCCTCCAACATTCGAACATACATTGGCAAATCCTCGTAAATTTCTTCAGCATCGGAATGTGAGTAAATGGATTGTGAAATGCAATGCTCCAACAAGTCGGTGGGGCGGCATAATAGACTCAATTGCATAACATTCCTCGCGCATCCTCGGCTTCTTCATCGCGTCATAGATGGAAATTTTCAGATTTTGATCATTAACCCTAAGGTAAGATCACCCTCTCGACGCCGATAAGTGCTCTCCCCATCGCTAGAAACGGTCTCCCAAAGATCAATGGTTGATTCTCGTCCTCGGGCATATCAAGAACTACGAAATCGGCCGGAAGACTAAGTGTTGGACTCTAACGAACACATCCTCCACAACTCCCCGGATAAGAGATCGACCGTCCGCCATGAGTAGAGAAATGGTAGTCGGCTTCATCTCCCCAATCTTCAACCTCTTAAAGATGGATAGAGGCATAAGATTGATGCTTTCCCCGAGATCACACAACACATTACGGAACGTTTGGTCGCCAATCATGCATGTTAAAGTAAAACGTCCCGGATCCTTCTGCTTGAGCGGGAGCTTGTTTTGAATGATAGCGCTACACTCCTCTGTCAAATTTATTGTTTCAAACTTCGCCAACTTCCTCTTGCTTGCCACAGCGTCTTTCAAGAATTTAACGTACCCGGCATGTCTCTCAAAGCGTCCTAGAAGTGGAATGTTGATATTCACCTTTGAAACATGTCGATAAACCGTTGAAGCTTTTCATCATATCTCGACTTGGCCAATCATTGTGGAAATGGAGCTTTTACCTCAAAATCCTTCACATTCGAACCTAAAGGAGCCTTTCGACCGATAGGGGGTCGATAGGCTCAATTCTGGAATTCGTCTGGGTATCGGGTGGGCCTATTGGCCGATAGTCTTGGCCGATAGGCTCCGTGCTTCATCCGCCTTCTCGTTCTCGGCTCCGCTTTCTAGTACATCCTCGTTTCCGCATTCCTCAACTTCAGCCCCATGATTATCGTACCTTGTCCCACTCAAGCTCGATTGCGTTGCATTGTTGCGTCTTCGGTTGGTCTCGCATCGCTCGGAAAATGGCCCGCTTATGAATTGGCAGGCGTTCGCCATTTGACCCATTTGGGTCTCCACCATCGACATCCGCTTTGTCAAGGCTATCACCGAGTTTCCAATAGATGTCACACTATGCTCGAGAGCCCCAAACCTCTTGTCTGCTTTATAAATAAAATCTTTTTGACTCGCCTCTAACCGTTCCAACATCTCTTCCATCGGTGTCTTAGCAATCGGCTCTTGAATAACCCCGTTTTTCACGTTAAATCTCGGTGGTGGCTGAAGAGCATTGTTCGGGTTGGCATAGGAGAAATTAGGGTGGTTTCGATTGTTCGGATAATAGTTCCCCCTATTTCCCCCTTGCCGGAAGTTTCCTCCTTGCACGTAATTTACATCCTCCTCAATTGCAATAGGCTCGTTTAGCTCTTCAAAAACTGCATTGACTCCCAAAGTCTTCTTTCTTAGCATCTCAAGCTCTTTTTGTTGTCTTTGAAATTTCGCCTTCAAATCACCGTAGGCGTCCTCGTCACCGGATGGGACCTTTCTTCTCGTCATCTTCCTATCGGTCACCTCCTCGTAATCATTGTTGACCGCTAGCTCGATGAGATTCTTGGCCTCTTCATAATCGTTAGCAAGAAATCCCCCTTTCGAGGAGTAGTCCAACTCTCTTCTAGCCTTCCTCGTCAAACCCCGATAAAACCGAATGTAGATTTCCTCCTTGTCAATTCCATGATGTGGGCATTTGCGAAGTAGCTTCTTAAATCGGATCCATGCCTCGTATAAGTGTTCATCCTCATATTGCTCGAATTGCAAGATATCGTTAATTTGTTTTTGCACCTTCGAGGGAGGATAGAACTGTGCTAAGAACAACCGAGTCATCTCTCTCCAAGTACCAATTTCCTTCCGATCTAGGCCTTTGTACCAATCTAGCGCATCGTCTTCTAAGGAGAACCGGAATAGGCGGAGCTTAATGACATCCGGAGGCACTCCGTTTTGCTTGATGGTGGCACATATGTCCAAAAACGACTCAAGATGAGCGTTTGGATCTTCATTAACTCCTCCTCCGTATGTTTGAGACTTCACCGTAGCGATGAGGGACGGCTTAAGCTCGAAGTTGTTGGCATCAATCTTCCCCCAACCTCCTTCTTGATAATCGTCCAGCTTCGGTCGAAAGCGGGCATTCAAAGGGATCTTCTCGGGACGAGTGAGTTCTAGTGGTGGGTCAACAATGCCGGCCATGGTATCAACGATAGGTATAGAAATAGTCTCGGTTCTCGCTTCTTGCTTCTTCCTCCTCAAAGACTTCTCGATTTCCGGATCCAAAGGAAATAAGTCCTTTCCTTGGGATCTTGTGATCATGCACCGCCTACAAGGAAGAGAAAACAAGATGTGAGGAAACGAGATCGAATATTAATAATAATAGTATACAACCTAAAGTAACAATCTCTTCTTTTTCGAATTATCCCTTTAAGTTTTCTATCAATTCCCCGGCAACGGCGCCAAAAATTGATCGCTGAAATTCGCGTAGTATGGTTTTCAAATCCGATCAATTTTAAAATTTGTAAAACCTCGAAGTATTTCCAAGGTGTCGAACCCAAGGGAATTGATATGTCGAAAATAAAGGAAGTAACTCTACTCGAAATTTGACTGCTATTTAGGAATCCAAAAATTTGGTTTGTTTCTAATTATCTAACTTCAAAAATCGAAAAATAAAAATTAAATAACAATTAATCCTAAAAATAAAAAGATCTAGAACAATAAGATAAGAATTTCAAGTATTATGCAAAGAGAGCAAAATAAAGTAAATTATCTAAATCAAGCAAATAAAGCAAATTAACAAGATAAAATCACAAGTTGAAAGCTAATTGATCCTAGGGTAGTATCGTCTAATTGAGTTCACACAATCCATTCACTTGATTCCTTTTCCCCAAATTTTAATTCAATCCTAAAAATAATCACTCAGCCGATCTAGAATTCCGATCAAGGCAACCTAGAAAGATAGTTAATTTAAACCCTTTTCCCGCAAGGCTCAAAGAATTTAAATCACTTAAAAAGCGTCAACTTATTTATCTATGATTTATCTTACTCCACTCAGGTCTTAAGATCAAATCATATTGTGCATCAAGTATTTCCACTAATTAATTAATTAATCCTTCCGTGCAAAATTAATTAGCTAACATGCATCGATTAAGGGCCCTTTAATCTAGCATGAGATTTAACACATCTTGATCACAAGCCTAGGATGAAAGGTAAAAAGGTAATCAAAGGAACATCATGTGAACATCAATTAAAATTACTAACCCTAGAATCAATCAATGGATTTAGCTAGACATAATTGAAATTAAACAAGAAATAGATGGAGAATACATATTATTAATATGAAAAGAGAGATTACAACCCTTACGGATGAACTCTGAGTCTTCAATCTCCGAAAAAGTAGAAAAACACTAATAATTGCTGCTTTGCAAAAAGTTCTAGTATCAAAGGAATTAAAATTGCCAAAAAAACGTAAAAGTGTGCTAAAGATGATAAAAGATGATCAAAGATGATAAACTAGGTCTAGAAGGAGGTGTATATAGCCTATGGGAGTTAAACTCCCGATTAGAACTAATCTAGGAAACAAAATCTATCCAAAAGAGTCACAATCTGTCAAAACTCGAGAACCCGCGGAGCAGACTATCGGACGCACCTATCGGCCGATAGGCTGGCCCGATAGGTGTCTGTCGGTCGACTTCACTCGATAGGGCTCGGAACACCTGTTGGACGCACCTATCGGCCGATAGGCTGGCCCGATAGGTGGTCTGACTTTTGCAAAAATCCGTTTCTTCCGTCCGTTTGACTCGACTCTCGGTCCTTTGTCTCGTTTTGGGTCCTTTTGGCTCTAAAAACCTGCAAACACACTAAAACCAACCCAAACGCGTAATACGGCTCGACTAATCATAAATAAGCCAAATACGAGCACATTAATCACGAAACGAGATAAAAACCTAGTATAAAATCCTAGAAAAATGTGGTAAAATTACCACCTATCAGTCTCATACTCCCCCGGTTGGTTGTACGACGGTGTACTACCGCTCTCTGTTGGCCGGGCTGAGGTTTCCGCTCCCGTTAGCCTTCTCCCGGTGGTTAAGGCAGTGGGGCCTTCCTGTCCCCCAAATCCATCCGAATTCCTGGGCTCGGGTGGTGGGTCTTTTCATCCTTTTCAACCAGCACGGCTGGCCCGAGCCCAGCTTTGAGGAGTTAAACAGTCTCTTTCTATAGAAGTCGGTCGGCAGATCCGGCTGGTTTTACCTGACAGCCCGGCATGCCATGCATAAAGAATTAGTGGATGTGCATGAGACCATTCATAGCTGGAAGGAGCAGTGGTTCTACATAGGGGGACCATGGAGGAGCTCGGCGGATGAGTGATAGATGCCGAGCTTCGGGTCCCAGAGCACTTTACTGCCAAAATGAGTAAGTGTCATGTTTCGTATTCCTGTTCCTTTTTTTGTCTAACGCTCATCATTTATTACATGTGCATAACGCATCCCGGCGCAAGAGACCTTCTCTGAGTTCGACAACCGGGTTGAACAGCTTTTGGACCTTCCAACAAGGAAGTCGCATCTTTTGGTTACCAAGGAAAACCTCTGGGCGGCCGGACTTCGATCAACCGATCTGAGTATAGTGTCTTCATCAGGTAGCCCTTTTTTTGACATGTCTGGTTTTTCCAGTTCCTAGGGCCAAGACTTCGTTCGGGCGAAAAGAAACACCCGCGCAGCGCGTGGCGAGGCTGGCTGCTGAGGCCGCCGAGCGGAGGGTGCGTGCTGGCAAGCGGAAGAGGGTAGAGGCCGAGCCAGAGGACAGCGCGACCAAGGCGGAGGGCTCGTCTGTGCCTGAAGTTGCTGTATCCGCCCCGAGCCCTGTCCGGACGGGTCGTTCGACCGGTAAGGAGCCCGCAATTGACTTGTAGGGCCACTATCTCCCGGTTAATAAGGACCGGGAGCAACCTTGTGCCCAAATGAAGGGGCGACGGCCGCGTTGATTTCTGGATTACATCCGGGCAGCCACTCCGACCACTGAGATGCTCGACCGGGTCCCCCCGGCGGTGGTTGACTCCAGTCATGTCCCTATCAGGGGATGGACACCCAAGATGGAGATGGTGACCAATGACATGGGTCCGGACGAGCAGATCCAATTCGGGAATGCTCTGATGGGCCGTGCGTTGTGCACTTACATAAAGGCCACTGTGGAGCTGCTGGCCCTAGTCGAGAAGCACAAGAAGGCGGAGGCCGATCTCAAGGCCTTGCAGGAGGAGCATCATCTCTGCCCTTCGCTGATCAAGTCTCTGGAGGAGGAGATGACCTCCATGAAAGGTGAAATGGAGATTTTAGAAAGTCGGGCCCTCGAGGCCAGTATATGGAAAGGAAAGGCCGAGGAGATGACCACGGCGGCCGAGTAGGCACATAAACAATGGTTAGATACCAGGGCCGAGCACGAGGCTTATTTGAAAGAAACCAAGGCCCAAGTTTAAAGTCTGACCGAGCGTATTAGCACCTGCGAGGCTTCGAGCTATGCCAAGGGTCTTGCCGAAGGGGCGGAGGCCTTAAAGAGACACCTGTGTTCGAGGAGCTGATCATTCTTAATTACGTCTCCACCTGTTACGAGATATTAGATCTCATGAAGGGAGTGAAGACCGTTCAGGAGATCGAGGCCTACATAGCATCCCAGGCGACCGATCTGCATGTTGATATCCTTGGAGCCGACGAGCCAAAGGTCGCTGAGGTTGAAGATCCCGGGTTGGCTCCGCAAGGCGAAGGTGAGGGACAGTCCTTCCAGGCGGCCGGCCAGGAGGGCGGGGCCGAATAGATTTTTTGATTTATTTCATGTACGGCCTGCGTGCCAATCTGTCTTTGTTTTCTGTTTTCATCATATATACTATGCAAAAATGCCTCAAGTGAATAAAATCTTCCTTGTAGCATCTGTCGTTGTTTTTTGGATGTTTGGGCCCGGGTTGGTTGGGCCGTTGCCTTTCTATCATATTCATCACTTGCTGATTGTGCCGAGTCGAGCTCGGTCTTATAGTGCCGGATGAGCCGGTCTTATGAGGTGCCGAGACGAGCTCGGTCTTATAGTGCCGGATGAGCCGGTCTTATGAGGTGCCGAGACGAGCTCGGTCTTATAGTGCCGGATGAGCCGGTCTTATGAGGTGCCGAGACGAGCTCGGTCTTATAGTGCCGGATGAGCCGGTCTTATGAGGTGCCGAGACGAGCTCGGTCTTATAGTGCCGGATGAGCCGGTCTTATGAGGTGCCGAGACGAGCTCGGTCTTATAGTGCCGGATGAGCCAGTCTTATGAGGTGCCGAGACAAGCTCGGTCTTATAGTGCCGGATGAGCCGGTCTTATGAGGTGCCGAGACAAGCTCGGTCTTATAGTACCGGATGAGCCGGTCTTATGAGGTGCCGAGACGAGCTCGATCTTATAGTGCCGGATGAGCCGGTCTTATGAGGTGCCGAGACGAGCTTGGTCTTATAGTGCCGGATGAGCCGGTCTTATGAGGTGCCGAGACGAGCTCGGTCTTATAGTGCCGGATGAGCTGGTCTTATGAGGTGCTGAGACGAGCTCGGTCTTATAGTGCCGAATGAGCCGGTCTTATGAGGTGCCGAGACGAGCTCGGTCTTATAGTGCCGGATGAGCCGGTCTTATGAGGTGCCGAGACGAGCTCGGTCTTATAGTGCCGGATGAGCCGGTCTTATGAGGTGCCGAGACGAGCTCGGTCTTATAGTGCCGGATGATCCGGTCTTATGAGGTGCCGAGACGAGCTCGGTCTTATAATGCCGGATGAGCCGGTCTTATGAGGTGCCGAGACGAGCCCGGTCTTATAGTGCCGGATGAGCCGGTCTTATGAGGTGCCAAGACGAGCTCGGTCTTATAGTGTCGGATGAGCCGGTCTTATGAGGCTCCGAGACGTCAAATTTTATTGATAATACCTCTTTAAATACATAGCATTCCATGGATAAGTTAATCTCTGGCCATTCAGATATTCCAGCCGGTAGGCTCCATTCTGAAGGACTTCGCTAACTTTATATGGTCCTTCCCATTTGGGCTTGAGTGGTCTGGGATCCGGGCCCAATACCCGTTTAAGAACGAGGTCTCCAACCTGGAAACTCCTATGATGAACCTTGGAGTTGTAATATTTTTCGCTTCTCCTTTTGTAAACGGCGTTCCGTATTTCCGTCTGGGCCCGTTTTTTGGCAAGGAGGTCCAGGTTTACTTGGAGGGCCAAGTCGTTATCTTGCTCTTCGAAGTGGGCTATTCAGTAGGTAGGCGCTCCGATTTCCACCGAGATGACGGCTTCAGAGCCGAAAGCCAAGGAGAAAGGTGTTTCTCCGGTGGCGGACCGGTGCGTCGTTCTATAAGCCCATAAGGATCCGGGGAGTTCCTCGGGCCAGGAACCCTTGAGTTCTTCAAGGCGTGTCTTGAGATGCAGTTTTAGGATTTTGTTGACCGCCTCGACTTGCCCGTTGGACTGCGGATAGTATGGTGTGGAGAAGTTATTTCGTATTTGGAGGCCGTCACAGAAGGCCCGAAACTTCTTATTGTCAAATTGCTTTGTATTATCAGAGACAATAGATTGAGGGATCCCGAACCGGCAGATGAGTGACCTCCATATAAAATTAATTATCTTATGCTCAGTTATCCGCGCCATAGGCTCGGCCTCTGCCCATTTCGTAAAATAATCAACAGCGACGATGGCGTATTGTACTCCTCCTCGTCCTTTAGGTAAGGGGCCGATCAAGTCGATCCCCCATTTGGCGAATGGCCACGGACAATATACGGAAGTGAGGGTTTCCGGCGGGGATCAGATCTGCAGAGCGAATATTTGGCACCGGACGCACTTCCGTACGAGCGTGATGGCATCTCTTTTAAGATTAGGCCAATAATATCCTTGCCGGATCAATTTATAGGCCAATGCCTGGCCGCCAGAGTGATTACCGCATATACCCTCGTGCACCTCTCTGAGGGCATATTCTGCTTCTGACTCGGACAGGCATTTCAGCAATGGAACCGAATATCCTATTTTGTATAAGGTTCCATCCACGATGGTGAACCGGGCAGACTGAGTTCGTAATGATCTCGCTTGGACTCGGTCCTCGGGTAAAATGCCGCTTTGAAGATATTGGCTTATAGGCTGCATCCACCCTTGCGGTTCTGATTGTTCAGTTGCCCGGACTTCGGCCATTTCCAGGGCTGATGAGGCATGATACCCTATGCTGACCTCGTCCATATGTTCGGCTCCGGAGCTGGAGGCGAGTTTGGCCAAAGAGTCGGCTTGGATGTTCTCTGTTCTGGGGACGTGTTGTATAGTTCCCCGAAAATCTTGCAGCCGGGCCCGTCCAGGCTGAGGTACTTAACCAGTTTGGGCTCTTTGGCTTCGTATTCGCCGTTGATTTGGTTTACCACTAATTGAGAATCACTCAAGATAGTGAGGCGGGCAAGGCCGAGGGAGGTCGCCATTTCTAAACCGGCCAAGAGAGCTTCATATTCTGCCTCATTGTTGGTGGTCGGAAAACCTAAGCGAATAGCCGAGCAGAACAGACGTTGGTCGGGACTGACGAGGACTATTCCTGCACCTGACCGGTCGGCGGTTGAGGATCCATCTACATAGAGTGACCATTCTTCTGATCAGTCATCCTCTTGTGCGATCGCTGGTGTGAACTCTGCAATGAAGTCCGCCAGGGCTTGTCCCTTTATGGCAGTGCGCGATTCATAAGTTATGTCAAACTGTCCGAGTTCAACGGCCCATTTGACCATCCGGCCAGAAACGTCAGGTCGGTGCATGATTTGCTTTAAGGGGTAGTTTGTTAAGACGACTACCTAATGTTCTAGAAAGTAGGGTCTTAACTTCCGGGACGCCATTATGAGCGCATATGCTAGCTTCTCCATCGGGGCGTACCTGAGCTCGGCATCATGAAGGGCCTGACTAACATAGTAGACCGGATGTTGAACTGCGTTCTCCGTTCGGATTAAAGCGGCACTGATCGCAGAGTCGGATACCGCGAGGTATAAATTGAGAAGTTCCCCTTGGGTCGGTCGCTGCAAGATCGGGGCTTCTGCCAGGACCTCCTTGATAGCCTCGAAGGATCTTTGGCAAGGTTCTGTCCACTGAAAATCTTTGTTCTTTTTTATCGCCTCAAAGAAAGGTTTGCATTTATCAGTTGAGCGAGAGATAAAGCGACTTAGCGCGGCTAGTCGGCCAGTTAGGCTCTGCACCTTTTTGACCGAATTCGGAGGAAAAAGTTCGGTCACTGCCTTAATTTTATCGGGGTTGGCTTCAATCCCTCTTTGGCTCACCATGTAGCCGAGGAATTTTCCAGAACCTACCCCAAATGAACATTTCTTCGGATTTAACTTCATCTTATACTCTCGCAAAATAGCAAACATTTTATTGAGTTCATTTACATGATCGGCCGAGCGCAAAGACTTCACTAACGTATCATCTACATATACCTCCATTGTATGGCCTATCATGCTATTGAACATTTTATTTACCAGGCGTTGATATGTCGCGCCGGCATTCTTGAGCCCGAAAGGCATCATCCGGTAACAGTATAGGCCGCGGGCCGAGTAGAAGGAGGTGTTTTCTTCATCAGTTGGATGCATTGGGATCTGGTTGTATCCGGAATATGCATCCATAAAGCTCATTAGCTCGTGCCCGACCGTTGCATCCACCATGTAATCGATATGTGGGAGGGGGTAGCTATCTTTCGGGCAGGCTTTATTCAGGTTAGAGAAGTCAATGCAGAGCCTCCATGACCCGGTCGACTTTTTTACCAAGACCGGGTTGGCTACCCAGGTCGGGTACTGGGCTTCCCGGATAAACCCGTTATCGATCAGCTTTTCTACCTCCTCTTCCAGCCCCTTCTGTCGTTCAGGCCCCATCTTCCTTCTTTTCTGAATAACCGGCTTTGAACTGGGGTCGATATTCAGCCGGTGGCACGCAAGTTCCGGGTCAATCCCCGACATATACGAATGGGTCCAGGCAAAGACATCCAAATTCTGTCTGAGATGGAAGATTAGCTCGGAGCGGATCGGCTCTTGGAGGTTGTGGCTGATCTTTAGCCGTCGGGCGGGATTAGATGGGTCCATGTCGACCAGGTCCAACTCTTCTGTGGGCTCAGCGTGGCGAATTTTCCCTTTCGGATTTTGGCATCGCGTGTCGACAGGATCCTCTTCTAGGATCGGCTCTTTCCCGGGTCTGCGGCCCCAGTCCGCTTCCAGGTCAGTTTCCATTTCGAGGGTTGGTGCAGCCTCGGGACCTTCGGTCTCCTGTTGGAGTAGGGTGTCTCCTGCCAGCTGTTCGGAGCTGGTGGCCCCCATTTCTTCCGATAAATTTTCTGGGATGCCCTTTGCGGCGTTGATTTCGCGAGCCCGGATGCTGAGGTTGCATTCCCGGGCAGCCCTTTGATCCCCTCTATGTACCCCGACGCCGTCCGGGGTGGGAAATTTCATGCACAGGTGATACGTGGACTGAGTGGCCCTCAGCCTTGACATCACAGGTCGGCCTATGATGACATTATAGTCACTGTGCACATCGATGATCTTGAAGGTAGTGATCATCGTCCTTCTGATCGGCCCCTGACCGAATTCCAAGGCGAGGTCGATTTCCCTCAGTGGGGAGGTGCGGCAGATGGCAAATCCCCTAATGTCCTCGTTGCAGGGCCGGACATAAGATTGGTCTACCTTCATCCAACGAAGGGTATGAAGGTAGATGATGCTGGCATAGGCCCCGGAGTCTACCAACACCCTGTGGACCAGGATCCCCATTATGGGCAAGGTGATGACAAGGGCGTCTGAATGGGGATGGTCCAAACCGTCTGCATCGGACTCTTCAAAAGTAACCGCCAGCTGGGGGTTTTGGGGGGCTTCTTCGGCCACTGATAGGAACCCCTCTGCTCGGTGCTCTGTCCGTTGATAGGAGGTGGTGGCCTCTCGAATGGATGCCTTTTTCTGCCTCTTTGACCTATGATCATCGATCTCGGCTGTTTCCATAATGGTCAGAATCTCCCGGGAGGACTTGGGGGCTGGAGGCACCCAATCATTCTTGGCTCGTGTCGGGTCGGCCCGATCCTGGCGATCTCGGGGCGGGTTCCGGGTAAATCGCCTTAAGCCTGTATCGTCGCATACCGCGATCAAGGCGGCGACGAGGTCTCGGCACTGCTCGGTGTTGTGACCCGCTGATTCATGATATTTACAAAAGCGGGTCTGCTCCATGTCCTTCTGATCTTTATAGATCGGTCGAGGAACCGGGTGTAATATCCGTGTTTTCTATTTTCGGTAATTTCTATTTTTGGTGTATGTTCGTTTCAGACAACTCGCTTAGCACTGCTTTGGAATTCTGAATCTATTTTGTTCTTGGAGTTTTTCCGTCTAGTCGAGTTTCGAGGATGTTTTTGTATAATTTCATTTTGAATTATATCTTGCCGCATGTGCGTTCGATTCTAGTAAAACTTGTTCGTTTTCGTTGTTTCTCGATTCGTATAAGTTTGTATGGTTGAGTTGGTCGTGTTGGAACTTTCAGTTTGTTAATCCGACGTTGTATCGCAATTTTTCGGGTATTTGGGCCGTTTTTGTAATTTTCATAAGTTTGGGGAATTTTGCTTTATTTGCTTCGTTTCAAACTCTCTAGTGATCGAGATTATATTCTCTTTCAATGCTCAACTTTGTCATCTTTATTATTACGTGTTTATGATTCTGGATTCTGGTCTTGCTTCGTTTTTCGGCACTTTTATTGTTGGCGTGATGTCTTATCTTGAAGCTGGCACTGAGTTGCGCACGCTACTCAGAATTTACTTGCGTGCGCTATCATTGTGTGGTTAGCGTACGCTAACCTGGGGTTCGTAGCGTGCGCTAACGATTTCAGCAGTCTGGGACAGTGGGTTCGTGCTTGATGCTGGACTGTGCAACAGACGCTAATCAGCGTTAATACACGCTAACCCCTAGTACTAGCGCACGCTAACCATGTTAGCTTGCGTACGCTAACGGGAGGTCAGTAGGCAGATTGTTCTGCCATGCCCCGCTAGCGCACGCTAATGCTTGTGCGTAGCGTGCGCTAAGTCTGTTAAATATAAATAGGACAGCAGCAGTCAACTTCGTCATTTTTCCTTCATTTCCTATCCTTCTCGGCTTTGAGCGATTCCAGGCGGGGGTTAAGGCCGATTCCGACTGTAGATCATCATTCACTACCACCGTGCATTCTTTGCGTGAATTCTTCTAGTTCCTAATCACTTTCCACCATCCGAATCAAGGTAAATATTCCCAAAACCCTTGTTTTGAAATTTTGGGGGAATTTTCGGGATTTCTTGGGATTTGACTCTTTTAGTCCGAATTATTACTGAGTTATCGCTAGACTTCGATCGTGTACTTGTAACCCTTCATTTTATTGATGATTTGTGGTTTTAAACTCCAAGTTCTCCATTGTTCGTCACTTATAGTCGACGATACCCAAGTTTTGTTCGACTAAGGGTTTCAGCGGGTAGAACTAGGATGTATTCCATCATTTACGTAGTTTTAAAATTGTTGTCCATCGTTATTGTGTTAGGATCGGATTTGTGAAGGTTGTTCGGGCCAAAACCTTTCCGTTCGCCGTTTTCCTTCACGTAGTATTAATCAGGCAAGTACATGTATTACATTCCGTTATGTGCATATGATTTTGATGCGAATGATGTAAATGGTGTTATTGAACGAATGTGATTGTTTCTCTTCCACCTGGGGATGGCGTGTGGCCTCTGGGGGCCGATACTAATGGGTACGGCCATGGAAATGGACTGGGGTGCGTGTGTTGATGTTCTTCCACCTGGGGACGGTTCGACGGGACCTATGGGGGCCGATACTAATGGGTACGGCCGCGGAAGTGGTTTCTCACCTGGGGACGGTTCGACGGGACCTCTGGGGACCGATACTAATGGGTACGGTCGCGAGTTACCAAGCGTGGATAATTGTGATGTGGAAAACTTGTTAATATACTGTTTTGGTGTTAATGTGATATTCCGGAATATTGATTTTCAAAATGATTTTTCCTAACGATTTATTTGCGTTGAATCGTTATGTATATAATGTTGTTTAATTATGTACTTGCACTAGCTATTCGAATGCTAACCCCTTAAATGGGGGAAATCCGTCTTATGCATTTCAGGTACTGGTCGAGCTGAGGAGCTGGCACGGGATGCGCATGCGAAGGATGGGTTGGCATGATGATGTGGCTCGAGTCTGCATTTTTCTGTTTTGTCATTGCATCTATTGAGTACTGGAGATAGATTGTTTATTCTTAAACATGGTTTAAGTCCCCTGCGTGGGCAATAATTTGGTATTTAACTTATGTCTCATGTACTCCGTTAAAATGTTTTGGCCGAGGCCACGGCCTTATTTACTTTTTGGGTGCATCTTTTGGGTTATCATTGTGGTTCATGTGTCACGAATTAGCCTGGTAGACCTCACGGGGGTTCTACGGCGTGTAATGTCCCATCTGTGAATTGGGATGTTACAATTATGGTATCAGAGCCTAGGTTTTGAATACCTAGGCTGTCGGTGAAATTTGGGTCTGTCAGTTGCGTCATTAGAGTCAGTCGTTGAGCCTAATATCATCATGCTACCGTCTTTCGTGCGACCCGTGGCTGTAAGTCTCCTCGAACTCTTATATTTCTGTAATCCGTTTTCTTGCACTGTTCGGAATCGTGACTTGTGTTACCAATTTTGTGAATTGTGAATCTTTCTGATCTTGTTCTTTTCTTATTTTCCTTCAGTATGTTGAGAGGTCGTGGTAGACCGGCTAGGGGACGCGGCCGAGGCCGTGGTCGTGGTGCTGATAATGTGGAGGGCTCACTTTCCCAGTCCTCTGCGGACTCAGCCTCTCACTCAGTGCCGTCGAGTAATAATGCCGACGCCGGGGCTACTGTCGTACTTCAGCAGTTGGTAGCCCAACTTACTCAGATAGCTCAGGGTGGACGCCAGAATCCACCCCCGACACCGGAGGAGGAGGCTAGTAAGTGGCTTCAGACGGTGACTAAGATGCACCCTCCTCGTTTCTACGGATCTTCTGACTCCCTCGGTTGGGAGAATTGGCTCTTTCAGTTGTCCAGGACCTTTGATGCCGTAGCTTGTCCTGAAGACAGGAGGGTACATATTGCCCAGTACCTCCTGGATAAGGAAGCTGCGGAATGGTGGGAGGCCGTTGCGCCCAGAGACCGTCGGGCCACTTGGGATGAGTTCAGGGCTGCTATGGAAGCAGAATATTGTCCGCCGCCAGTCAAGGAGCGCAGAATTGTGGAGTTTTTCACCGCTACACCTCAGGATGTGCCTATTTCTCAGGCCATCATTTCTTACAATCAGTAGTTGGGTTTCGTGAGAGATCAAATGAGAACGGAGGCTGATAAAATCCGTTACTTCAATATGCGCATGAAGCCACATATTAGACAGAGTATGGCGCCGCTCATGTGTGCCACTTTGAAGGAATACCAGGATCGTGCTCTGGCGATCGAGATGGCTATCCCGGAATCAGAGTCGGTTTCGGAAGCTAAGAAGCAGAAGACTACTGGTGGGTTCTCGGCCGGAAGAGGTGGTCAGTTTTCGAGGTCTCGTTCTGCTCCTACACCTGGGAGGAGGCCGTTTCATCAGGCCGGTGGATCTCGGTGGTAACAGATTGATCTGATCTGTTGCACTGGCGGGAGAGTTTGTTTTAATTGCGGTCGGCTGAGCACGTTGTGAAGGATTGCCCATTTCCGTTAGTTGCTTGCTTTACTTGCGGATGCATCGCATCGAGCAGCTCATTGTCAGAGGGCCACCAGGGCCGCTAGATTTACGACTACCACTGCCGATCAGAGGGATCACAGCTCACCAGCTACTCATGTTCCGCAGGGTTCGAGTCGTGGTAGAGGTCGGAGTCAGCCGGATCGCCGCACAGCGTCGAGTTCGGGCTCAGTCCATCCCCGATTATATCAGATGAGGCGCACGGAGGAGGCAGACATTCCGGTGGCGTCAGGTACCACTCAGATCCTTTCTCATCCAGTTTCAGTGCTTTTTGATTCGGGTGCGACCCATTCCTTTATAGCTTCGGATTGTGTGAGTCGTATTGGTTTTGACTGCTTGTTTGAGTGTGAGCCGTTTGTAGTGGGTACGCCCGTGGGATCGTATGGTTGGGGACCGGGAAGTTAGGGATTGCCCAGTGAGGATCGGGAGCCGGGATTGGCCCTCGAATCTCATTGTTATAGACCTTAAGGGTGAGGACTTGATCCTCGGGGACGATTGGTTGGATCGTCATGGTGCTATCATGAACTATCGGACTCGTACCATCACGATAGTTGCCGAGGACGGCACCGAGCATACTCTCGTCTACCGTATGGCGGTAGATCGGGGTGTGTGATTAGCGCCTTGAAGGCGATGAAACTTTTGAACCAAGGTTGTGTCGGCTACTGGTGTTTCGCTCTGCAGGCGGAAGATGGTGGGGTTGACATATCGTCGATTCCAATTGTTAGCGAGTATCCCGATGTATTTCCGGATGACTTGCCGGGATTACCACCACATCGAGAGGTGGAGTTTCCTATTGACCTTGAGCCGAATGCGGCCCCTATTTCTCGAGCACCGCACCGTATGGCACCGTCGGAGATGCTAGAGTTGAAGAATCGATTGGGAGAGTTGTTAGATAAAGGGTATATTCGACCGAGCGCATCGCCTTGGGGTGCGCTGTACTTTGTCAAGAAGAAGGATGGATCGCTTCGTTTATGCATCGACTATCGAGAATTAAACAAGCTAACCATCAAAAATAAATACCCTTTGCCCGGGATTGACGATTTGTTTGATCGCCTTGAGGCGGCAGTCTTTTCGAAGATTGATTTGCGATCGGGCTACTACCAGTTGAGGATTCGGGACGTCGATATTCCGAAAGCTGCCTTTCGGACGAGATATGGCCATTACGAGTTTGTGGTTATGCCTTTCGGTCTAACCAATGCCCCAGCAGTGTTCATGCAGTTGATGAACAAAGTTTTTATTGAGTATCTGGACAAATTCGTAGTCGTTTTTATCGATGATATTCTTATCTATTCACGGAGTCGGGAGGAGCACGCCTTACATCTCCGGATTGTATTGGGCACTTTGAGGGCTGAGCAGTTGTACGCGAAGTTCTCTAAGTGTGAGTTTTGGCTCGAGGAAGTGACGTTCCTCGGGCATGTGATTTCAGCAGAGGGAGTTCGGGTAGATCCGCAGAAGATAGAGGGAGTGATGGCTTGGGAGCCGCCTAAGAATGTGAAGGAGGTGAGGAGTTTTCTGGGTCTTGCCGGCTATTACCGTAGATTCGTTGAGGGATTTTCTAAGATCGCTAGACCACTCACTCAGTTGCTCCAGAAAACTCAGAAGTTCGAGTGGGTGAGACAGGCGGGGACGGTTTTGCGAGTTAAAGAGACGTTTGACTACCGCACCCGTGTTAGCGTTGCCTCAGGGGAACGAGGATTTCGTAGTGTACAGTGATGCTTCGGGCCTTGGTCTAGGATGTGTTTTGATGCAGAGAGACAGAGTGATTGCGTATGCGTCCCGCCAGTTGAAACCTTATGAGGTGAATTACCCTACGCACGATTTGGAGTTAGCTGCGGTCGTTTTCGCCTTAAAGATCTGGAGGCATTATCTCTATGGGTCGTCGTGTAAGATTTTTACAGATCACAAGAGTTTGAAGTATATCTTCAGTCAGAAAGAGTTAAATATGAGACAGCGTAGGTGGTTGGAGCTAATTAAAGATTACGACCTCGAGATACTTTACCATCCGGGTAAGGCTAACGTAGTGGCTGATGCGTTGAGCCGTAAGCCGATAGCGTTACAGATGTTAGAGGTACTTACACCACAGAGTAGGATCCAGCGAGATCTTATTTGTCAGAATATTGAGGTTTGGGTTCAGAGAGTTCAGGGCCAGTTATGTGCATTAGAGATCACTTCGTTCGTGACTGATGATATCAAGGCGAAACATTATGATGATCCGTGTTTGGTCCAGTTGAGGGAGGATGTGAGGCAGGGGAAAGCCCCTGGATTTGTGGTTCAGGATGATGGCGTTCTGAGATTTCGCGGCAGACTATGTGTACCGAATGATATTGAGCTGAGACAGAAGATCTTGAGTGAAGCTCATACCACACCTTACTCCATACATCCTGGTACGAATAAAATGTACAAGGATGTGAGGAGCAACTACTGGTGGAGTAATTTGAAGACAGACGTTAGCGAGTTTGTGTCGAAGTGTTTGACTGTCGGCGAGTTAAGATCGAGCATCGGCGACCGCTGGGTTTTTGCGACCACTTCCTATCCCGGAGTGGAAATGGGAGGATATTTCTATGGATTTCATTACTAATATGCCTAGGACTCGGAATGGAATGAACATGATTTGGGTTATTGTCGATCGACTGACCAAATCAGCTCACTTTCTGGGTATTAAGGACACTTGGGGCCCGGAGAGACTGGCACGAGTATTTATTGCAGAGGTCGTGAGATTGCATGGGACTCCTAAGAGTATTGTTTCAGATCGTGATGGCCGGTTCGTGTCACATTTTTGGCAGGCTGTTCATCGAGCTTTGGGGACTGAGTTGAGACTCAGTACATCTTATCACCCTCAGACTGAAGGGCAGTCAGAGAGGACGATCCAGACGTTAGAGGATATGTTGAGAGCCTGTGCCCTAGAATGGAAGGATGATTGGGAGTCGCACTTGCCGTTGATCGAGTTCACGTACAACAATAGTTGGCACGCCTCGATCAAAATGGCGCCATTTGAGGCGTTGTATGGGAGGAGGTGTAGATCGCCGTTGTGTTGGGACGATGCGTCCGAGCTGATTGGTACCGAGCCCGATATGGTAGTTGAGACGAGAGAGAAGATTACTCTGATTCGTGATAGATTGTTAACGGCCCAAAGTCGGCAGAAGTCTTATGCCGACACGCGTCGCCGGCCGTTGGAGTTTGAGGTGGGAGATCATGTTTTGCTTAAGGTGTCGCCGACACGGGGAGTTTACCGCTTCGGCCGGAAGGGTAAACTTAGTTCGAGGTTTATTGGGCCGTTTGAGATTTTAGAGAGAGTGGGAGAGCTTGCCTATCGGCTAGGCTTCTGCCGTCCACGAGCCACGTTCATAACGTATTTCATGTTTCCGGCTTAGAGGTACGTATCGGACCCTAGCCATATTATCGATTTTGGAGAGATCGGGTGGGACCCGACCTTACCATCGAGGAGAGGCCGATTCAGATTTTAGAGCGTCGGGTGAAGCAACTTCGTCATAAAACCATCCCTCTGGTTAAAGTTCAATGGTCGAGACATGGGTCCGAGGAAGCCACATGGGAGACGGAGGAGAGTATGCAGTCGAGATACCCCGAGTTGTTCGCGTTGTAAGTTTCGGGACGAAACTTATTTTTTAGGGGGAGATAATGTAATATCCGTGTTTTCTATTTTCGGTAATTTCTATTTTTCGTGTATGTTCGTTTCAGACAACTCGCTTAGCACTGTTTTGGAATTCTGAATCTATTTTGTTCTTGGAGTTTTTCCGTCTGGTCGAGTTTCAAGGATGTTTTTGCATAATTTCATTTTGAATTATATCTTGCCGCATGTGCGTTCGATTCTCGTAAAACTTGTTCGTTTTCGTTGTTTCTCGATTCGTATAAGTTTGTATGGTTGAGTTGGTCGTGTTGGAACTTTCGGTTTGTTAATCCGACGTTGTATCGCGATTTTTCGGGCATTTGGGCCGTTTTTGTAATTTTCATAAGCTTGGGGAATTTTGCTTTATTTGCTTCGTTTCAAACTCTCTAGTGATAGAGATTATATTCCCTTTCAATGCTCAACTTTGTCATCTTGATTATTACGTGTTTATGATTCTGGATTCTGGTCTTGCTTCGTTTTTCGGCACTTTTGTTGGCGGCAAGCGTGCATCGCGTAAGCTGCTCGAGTAGCGCACGCTACTCAATTTACTGCGTGCGCTATCATTGTGTGGTTAGCGACGCTAACACAGGGTTCGTAGCATGCGCTAACGATTTCGATGCAGGGGAGTGGGTTCGATTGATGCTGGACCGGGCGTGCAACAGACGCTGTTAACGCACGCTAACCTAGTACTAGCACACGCTAACCATGTTAGCTTGCGACGCTAACGGAGGTCGGAGGCGATTGTTACGCCATGCCCCTTAAGCGCACGCTAATGCTTGTGCGTAGCGTGCGCTAAGTCTCGTTAAATATAAATAGGACAACGAATCAACCGTCATTTTTCCTTCATTTCCTATCCTTCTCGGCTTTGAGCGATTCCAGGCGGGGGTTAAGGCCGATTCCGACTGTAGATCATCATTCACTACCACCGTGCATTCCTTGCGTGAATTCTTCAAGTTCCTAATCACTTTCCACCATCCGAATCAAGGTAAATATTCCCAAAACCCTTGTTTTGAGATTTTGGGGGAATTTTGGGGATTTCTTGGGATTTGACTCTTTTAGTCCGAATTATTACTGAGTTATCGCTAGACTTCGATCGTGTACTTGTAACCCTTCATTTTATTGATGATTTGTGGTTTTAAACTCCAAGTTCTCCATTGTTCGTCACTTATAGTCGACGATACCCAAGTTTTGTTCGACTAAGGGTTTCAGCGGGTAGAACTAGGATGTATTCCATCATTTACGTAGTTTTAAGATTGTTGTCCATCGTTATTGTGTTAGGATCGGATTTGTGAAGGTTGTTCGGGCCAAAATCTTTCCGTTCGCCGTTTTCCTTCACGTAGTATTAATTAGGCAAGTACATGTATTACATTCCGTTATGTGCATATGATTTTGATGCGAATGATGTAAATGGTGTTATTGAACGAATGTGATTGTTTCTCTTCCACCTGGGGATGGCGTGTGGCCTCTGGGGGCCGATACTAATGGGTACGGCCATGGAAATGGATCAGGGTGCGTGTGTTGATGTTCTTCCACAGGGACGGTTCGACGGACCTCCGGGGCCGATACTAATGGGTACGGCCGCGAGTGGTTTCTCACCGGGACGGTCCGACGGGACCTCCGGGGACCGATACTAATGGGTACGGTCGCGAGTTACCAAGCGTGGATAATTGTGATGTGGAAAACTTGTTAATATACTGTTTTGGTGTTAATGTGATATTCCGGAATATTGATTTTCAAAATGATTTTTCCTAACGATTTATTTGCGTTGAATCGTGTATGTATATAATGTTGTGTAATTATGTACTTGCACTAGCTATTCGAATGCTAACCCCTTAAATGGGGGAAATGCGTCTTATGCATTTAGTCTTGTCAGTGAGGAGAGTGCACGGGATGCGCATGCGAAGGATGGGTTGGCATGATGATGTGGCTCGAGTCTGCATTTTTCTATTTTGTCATTGCATCTATTGAGTACTGGAGATAGATTGTTTATTCTTAAACATGGTTTAAGTCCCCTGCGTGGGCAATAATTTGGTATTTAACTTATGTCTCATGTACTCCGTTAAAATGTTTTGGCCGAGGCCACGGCCTTATTTACTTTTTGGGTGCATCTTTTGGGTTATCATTGTGGTTCATGTGTCACGAATTAGCCTGGTAGACCTCACGGGGGTTCTACGGCGTGTAATGTCCCATCTGTGAATTGGGATGTTACACCGGGAGCAAATTTTTGTCTTTTATTTGATCGAATATGGCCGCGGCTCCGGCGGAATATATCTCAGCGAAGTTGGCCATGATCTCGGGCCTACGCTCCCGGAAGCTCTGAGTCGCTGGGGCTGTCGAGGAGGAGGCGGAAGCCTTATTCTCCCGGCGATATTCTTGATGGGCCTCTTTGTAGGCATGCCTATCTTCTTTCTTCTTGTAGGACCCTTTCTGGTCGGAGGGCATGACTAAAACTGGTGCCGGCGTAGCTTCCTCGACAGCTATATGGGAGCTGGCGCGCTCCAAGAATTTCTGGTAGGTGTGTGGGACATTCTGGCACACCGTCCAACGGAAAAAAGAATTTTTGAGGAGGCCGGCCTGGCTAATAATGGCCAGCGCATCGTCCGACATGGGTTCCGTCTCCAATATCCGTTTATTGAAACGGGATATATAATCTTTAAGGGACTCGTGCGGCCCCTGTACGACGGAAGCGATGGATGAGCGCGGGGCGACTCGCACAAGGGATCCCATGAAATGAGATCGGAACGTCGTCGAGAGCTGGGCCCATGTCTGAATAGAATGGTAGGGCAGCGTCCGATACCATCTATGGGCCCTCTCCCCCAGAGTTAAGGAGAACATTCGGCACCGGAATGCGTCCTGAGACCCGTACAGGTCCATCCAGGAATTATAATGTCCAAGATGGGCGTTGGGGTCTGTCTCTCCGTTGTAAGGCGGAATCTGAGGAATCTTGAATTTCTCAGGGAGGGGTTCCGCCAGAACACTGGGGGCCAGGGGACTCTCCTGGCTGTTAAGCCATTCCGAACTTTGGGATGGCTGAAGTTGTTTATTTTCGAGCTCCGTAAGGCGTTTTTTAAGAAACTCGATCTCACTCGAGTTATCGCCGGGAGTTGGAGGTAATACTTGCGTCGGAGTTAGGGACTGGTGGGGAGCTTTTCCTTCTTTACGGCTCTGACTCTGGATAGTGGGAGCCGGCGCTGCTTTTTCGATTTTCTTCTCCGCCCCAAGGCGATCAAAAACGGATATAGGGCGGGAAAGCCTACTCTTTCTAGAGGGATGCGAGCTTTCGCCGTGGCTTTCCGCCCTTTCTCCGGCGACCCCAGAGGCTGTCCTATTTTTGTTTCGTCCCGAGGCAGCTGGGCGGGTCGTCTGAGATTCTGCCTCGACATGGTCTTCGGGTTTTTGAAGGGTCCCGCCCCCTGTAACCCTCGCCATAAGGGCCGCCATGCCCTGGATAAAGGTTGGGTGTTTAAAACACTCTACCACCTTACGGAGGTTTTCTTCCTCCGTCGCAGGCTGAGGGTTTTTTGAACTGTCGTGAGACATCTCCGGTGAGTAGTATAATTTTTACCGAAGGTTGCCCTCCTTCTAGCGCCAATCTGTTGACGTCTGATTTGGCCAACGTCACGTGTGCTGATCTGGACGAATGAATCGAAGCCACGTAGAAAATAATAAATAAGATGAAAAGGGTTGGATCACTAAATTTTATTAATGATCTCAATATGAAGTAGAGCCGATCTGATTACTTTATAGCCGGTATATCTACTTTTCTCAGTTATTACAAATTCTCTCTTTTTTCTCTCTTTATCATAAATGCTAAAAGTCCAAAAGATCCGTGTCTACTGTACATTCCTTCTATATATAGACAATTTGGGCCAGTCAAGAGGCGACAGCTGGCGAATGTTTGGGAATATGCCCAAAACACTTGTCAGTCTGCAAATATGCCTTAGACACGTGGCGGTCTCTAAGGGTTGCCTTGGGAAGGGGCATGACTGCATGCATTAATTGGCATGCGGGCCTGTCCCGCATGCTTCTGGCGACGCTTATCCGCTGGGGTCGGTCCTCGGGTCTCCCGCCGCTCAGGTCGGCCTTGTTGTAATCTTGAATCGGAGCGTTTTTATCTACGACCTGCTCGGCCCTTCTGGATCGGTACCGGGTCGGCTTTGACGTTTCTGCCCGGTCCGGTTTTTAACAAGTCCGGGAGAAGATCGGGTTTATACCGGTCCGGCTTCAGGCTCTGCTCGGCCGGTTTAACTGTCTGGAGTGCTTACGTGGATGCCAAGATGGATGGGCTATCAACAAAATTACCCCTTTATTCCACACAAAATAAAAAATGAATTCTGGTACAAACCTAGCATTGTCCATGAACTTTTGAGTGCAGTATGTTCTCTTCCCTCCTTCTCCACCCAAGTGCAATATCCAGAAAAAAAAAATCGGTGTATTTTAAGTGAATGATTGGATGTGATAAATGTGTAAGTTTTGTAAGTATTTATGGTGAGGGGTGGTGTAGATTAAACGATAAGTAATATTGATGGTAAGTGTGTGGTGGAGATTATAAAATAAAACGTAATTGTTTGATTTGATTCGAGATATTTAATTAAATATTATACTTTTAACATGATACTTTTTTGGACCAAATATCCCGAGGGAGCGAGCTCTCTAATAAAAGCAGATATGCCTTTAGTACGGCTATAATTCAGTATAGTCAAAGAACTGTTGAGGACATTATGATGTTAGTGTTCTTTCACCATTGGTTATAAATTATAATACGACATAATTGGGACCACAATATTAGGGACGTTCTGTTTGTATTTTGTTTTGTATTTTCATTTTGCAAAATATTTTTTTGTAATATTAATATTAAATTCATAAATCTTTATTTTAGACTTAGTTTCAAATTAGGATAATCCAAAAAGAAAAAAAAAACTCAAAATGCATTTTGAGCATTTTGAAGATTTTTTGTTGAAATACATACAAAACGCTCAAAACGAGGTTTTGAGCATTTTGCGTTTTGTGTACAAATATTTTTTTGTTTTCCAAAATACATTTTTGAAAATGATAAAAAGAACACGTTTTTAGTGTTTTCGAAAATAAAAACAGAAAATGATCTCAAAACATCAAAGAGAACAGAGCCTTAATTTTTTATTAATACCCCCGCATGCGCTTGTTATTAGCTAGCGAGAGGAGCAAATCTTACCGTTAGATTTATGTTTACCCGAGATTATCAATATTATGGGCGAAGTTGATTTTTGTATATAGTACGATTATCTAGTTTTCCTTCTAAAATGGGACGGTTGGATTTGACGCTATATAAGGGTTGTTTGGGAATCAACAGATAATTGTTAGTTGATAGTTGATTGCATTAATTAATTTGATTAGTTGATCACATTAACTGATAATTGATTGCATTAATTGTTAAAATTAACTGATAGTGTATAGCAGTTTGTTTAACAAAAATAGTAAAATGACACATAAGGGCATATATATATCATTACTTAATCGTCATAAAATACTAAACAGTAATGTCAATTAATATTTTTTTTACTTATTGTAAAATAATTTGATAATTATAAATTTTAATATTAATAAAAATTATAAAAGTTTTTATATGCATTGTGTTTAGATTAATTAGTGTAAACACTATTGAAAGTTATTTTATTACTTTTACATACTTAATCCTTTTATTTTAGTATATTTTAAATTGTCGATAACCATACAAAATAGCAATTTGGAAAGTAATATTTTTTATATAATATTAATGCACAATTAGATACAACGTAATATTGATCAGAATAAAAAAATTAGAAAAAATTCCATAATACTAGTGGGTAAATGTAATCTGGATAGAATAATCCAATTTGTTCTTTCCAAATGATGCTAAAAGTAGCATTTTTCAAAATTATTTTTTTGAGATCAATAAGTTTTTTCAATCTGCTCTTCACTAAACACTTAAATTAACTGTTTTATTTGGTCAAATCTCTAACTGACTCCAATCCGCTATTTTTCTTTCAATACGTTCTTCACCAAGCACCCAAGGTAAAAAGGGAAAAATAAAATATAACAAAAAATATACGAGAATTGAAAAATGATTATTTAGATAATTATTTTGAACAAAAATTTGATACGACCACATGAAGATGTTGCAAATTATGAACGACTTCCCCCGATATGCACACAACGAACATGATTGCTCCTAGACTTGGGGTGCTAGCTCCTACTTCCACATACATTGTTTGTTACTTTGAACGGCCACCATCGGAATCCACAAATGAACTCATCAACTCGCATTTTTATTCCCCATGAAAAATTCGACGTTCATCTTCTGCCCGGGGGTATCAATGAAATTGATCATCCGGAATCCGGATCCCGTGAATTGATCTTATTACATATTTGTGACTATCCTGTATATCTACAATAATATTCTCTATTTCTATGGAATACGTGACATCGAATTGGCAAATGTCTAAATCATTTGAAACAAAAATATGTTTGAATTGTATCTTGTAAATTCCCGAACCATTGAAAAACTTGAACCAATAAATTTATTCGACATTTGATAAATTCTTGAATTTTCAATATTTAATTTCAAATTGATTCAATAATTATAAGTCTGCCTTTCATTGATTATTCGCTCAAAAAATGAAATTCTTATAAATTGTTCGAATTCACGACTAGGGGTGTAAATGAAGCGAGTCGAGCTCGAGTATTGGTATACTCGACTCGAACTCGATAGCCATTTCTCAAGCTCGAACTCGACTCGAAAACACTCGAGTAGTTAAAATCCAAGCTCGACTTGACTCGTTAGTATGTCGAGTCAAGCTCGAGTTTGAGTCGAGTCTACTCGAGTCGAGTGTGACCGAGTTTTGACCGAGTCGATTACGAGTAGCTCGCGAGTTGTCTCGTCTCATTTACACGGCTACATAATATCCTAGGACGAGAGCCCATAGCCAGGTATATTAAAGGAGAGCCTTTCAACATCCTTTAATAGTCTCATTTGAGTCACAATCATAATTACATGGGCAATGTCGAACAAGCGATTTAGCTTAAATTTACTACCCACTTGTGAGTCAAAATAAACAGCATCCAACCGATGTGAGAGAAGCTATTTTGCTTTTAACTTGTGTGAACACTTCAAACACACTTAATCAATATAGAATAATATCTAATTTTTTATTATGTAGCTAGTAATTTTAATTTTTGACCAATAAAATTGTTATTTCTTTTATTTAAAATAGAAATCTAGTATGTATTAATATTTTTTACTTTTTGTCAAATTAATAATTTTTTTATGTTATATTTTACAAATTATATTATAAAACTAATTATATATATGTAAAAAAAAAATCGAGTATCTCACGAGCTTATCGAGTCGAGTATTGGGTAGCTCGACTCAACTCGTTAGTATGGCAATTCGAGCCCGAATTCGAGTCGAGCCTACTCGAGTCGAGTGTTGACCGAGTTGTGACCGAATTGATCTCGAATAGCTCGCGAGTTGTCACGTCTCGGTTACATCCCTATTCACGACAATGTTCGAAGTATATTACTCTTACCAATTGTTCCATCAATTGCAGACAACACTTACTATCTTTCAGATCACCCGCGACCTGAATTATAGTATATCACTATCTTACAGAAAATGTCTTCTTTCACCTTTCCAAATGTTAACAAAAGCATCAATATGTAATATGATGAGTTGTATTTTATTTATTTCATATTTAACCTTGCTTTACAAGTGAAACATAAAATATTAGTAAAAAAAGGTCAAATCAGAAAGTTCTAATTGTTTCAGCAGAAAGTAAGACTGTAAATACGAGTCAATCAAATGTATTCATAACACTGATAGATGGGCCTTTATATAGGCATTACAATGATAGTCCTTCCATACATAAGATTCCTAGATAAGGTAAGACATCTAATAGGATCCTACTACCTCTAGAAGGATCTAGAACCTTCTATCTATGTATCTACAACCAGTATTAGGTAAGACACGTCACGGATCAATAATTCCCGGAACACTCCCCCTGTGTCGAGCACTAATACAACAATGGTGCAGAAGGTGTTGCCTTCGTAAAAACCTATTCCAAGCCAAAACAAAACCTCATGGGAAAAATAAAGGCTTGATGAGGAAAAGATTGCAACGCACCAATATAACATGTCATGTATACTCCCCCTGATGTATACATAATGACTCACCCTGATGAGTATCTCAAATCATAGGAGTCAGATGCCAAGTTGCCCTCACAACTATACCAAGGAAAAACCCAGTGGGAAAAATATCTCTTGGTCTAAGTTGAACAGAAGTACAACGCATCATTGTATGGATGTTCTCATAGGTCGCCTCGTTAAAAACCTTACCAAGTGAAAACCCAATGGGAAAAAACAAACCTTGGTCTAAGGACAAAAAGAGCGCGACACATCCAAAGTGCAGGGTCGCTAAAGACTTATCAAGTTTTCCAAAGTCTTGACCTCCATGCACTAAATCAGTCATAACTTCTTCGATTCAATAGGTATCAACGAAACTGTAAGAACTTATGAAAACTAGACACCCATAGCTTTTCATTCAACATACCGTACGTAACCTAGATCGACCTGAGTAGATCACAAAGCTCTATCGAAGTTGACTCAGCAAATTACCGGACATATCCTGTCCTACTTTGCAACAATATCATATGTCACTCAACATGATGGATGTGATCAAATGGTTGGTTTCCTTGGAAAGTAGACATAAACCTTTCCAATGGTACCAATTTCACTATTTTCCAGCAAATGAGCTACCCTGTAGGTCATATGGGAGATAGACCAATACATTCTGGGCAAATCGGGTATCTATTTTCAACTGTCCTGTTACTGAGATAGAACGAGCTTCAAGCTTCTTGTCAATCACAGACATTGCGTGAGCGCATCCTAGGCCATCGTCACAGTGGCTTTACCGGATTATTACGAATGAGTACATCGAGTCAAACATGAGTACATAATACCATACTTTTCTCTTAAGACTGCATCATCACTTAAGTGAGCCAAGTCTTATGATGACTTTGACTAATCATCGGGAATCATATAGGTATTACTTTATCGTCTTTTAGGGAAATCGTCCCTTAGATTGCCTTAAACCGATTGATGAATATGCATCATCAAGTGTCCCCAAGATCCTTTCATTCTTAACTTTGGATTTAGCGGAATCTCTTAGTCTCACAAGAGTACATCACTATAAACCCTTAGTTTTAGACGCAAAAGCTTCACATCTCTTCCAAATCAAGTATATACTTAGTATGCGTTTCCGACAATCACTTGTCGACGCGCTCTGTGGTCACTTGATTTGAGTCCGATCCACCACGAGATCCTTTTTATCACTTAACTTAGTTCCCCACTAAGATAAGATTTAACCACAAGGTGCACGTCAGTTTTTGGGAAACTATCTAACTGAAAAGATAGTGGATGCTATAACATCCATTACAATAGCACAACTTAGTTTCGTGTTATCGTAGTCGATTCCAGTGCGTTCATGAGAAACCTCGCGCCATGATGTGAGTTTTACTCTTTCTCTCACTCGCTTTAACAAAGTATATGGATAGATCTTATCTTTGGAGTGTCGGTACCACTTCAACAAAGGGCTACCACTTTGTTTATACTGGAGTCGCATATGTTTCCATTTTAGGCCAAGGCTACAACATTGTAGATTTTCAACAGAGTATGGTTCGATTAAACTCACATTCCACGTCCTCATGTACCGGATTTATTCATAGAGTACTCTTTATGGATTGGCATTCATTGAGGCATCCCCCAATGATGACTATAATCCAGAATCACATGAGATGGATGAGTTCATTTGATCAGATGATCAAGTTTCATGTACCAAACTCGCATACATTCTTAGCGAGAGTATTTATCAAAGCGAGTGGCATCCCAATACTCGATGAGATCCACAGCCTAGTAACACTGTGTTACCATATCACCATTTATAGGTGACGAACGTCTATGACCGAACACAATTTTTGCAGACATGTTTGCAGCATGTATTTAATCTCGTCACTTTAAGGAACTTGGTGAGACACAGTAGGGACAAACTACGACAATTCCAAGTCGTTCTACTTGAACATGATCGTTCGCATCTCTCCCTAACTACGGGAAGACTAGCTCATCAAAGTGACTTACGAGATCGTCTGCCAAGGTATATTTTAAGCGGACTATGAGTGTGTTGTTGCCCGAAATATTTATCCGAAGATGAAATACTGCTGGAATGGACGGACAACAAACAACGTTGTGGGAGCACTTCCGAGGGGGTGTAAATAACACTAGATTTGACGGGTTTGTTAGGCCCGGGCTTGAATGCTCTCGCGAAATGTTATTAATACAAATATTTGTGGATACAAGTATTAATGTGAGAATCTAAGTACAATGAGTGTAAAAAGATCCTATAATCCAGCTCTTGAGCGAAGCTTTGGTGTTCTTGCTCTCGGCCGATCGTCTTCTGTGGTGGAGAGGCTGAGAGAAGAAGGAACCGAGAGATAGCTGTTGCCAAGAGTAGGAGAAAGCCAAGTTGTGTGTATTGCTTGGAGAGATGGACTTCAGAGAGCAAAAATTCGGGCTGTGCTGAAGAATTTCGGTCCTTGGACAAGTGCAGGCTGCCTTCTATTTATAGGGGCTGAGGAGCCTTGTCTCCTGGCGGGCGATCGCCTTTCGGCCAATATAATAATGGGGCGATCGTCTTTAAGTCACATGGTGCCCGACTAAAGTCAGCAGTGCCGTGACCAGTATGCGGTCTAATGAGGAGCCAAAGACGCGTCTGAGATTCTTTGTCACAGGCGGTCCCACGGACACCTTTCGGTGGGCCTGTCGGCTGGTGGAAAGATGCTGACAGGCTGTGGTCAACGATCCGTGATATGCGGATCTTATCTTGGCACTGCACGTGGGTTCTGTCTTTAGCTTCGGCCTTTGCCGACTGGATGACCATCAGCTTCGAGTGGCATGAGGCGGTCGCCATTGGTCGGTCACCAAGGGTCGATCGGCAAGTGCCGAGATACGATCGTCTGCTAGTCGGCCACCAGGAGTCGATCGCCAAGTACCGAGAGGCGATCGTCTTAGATGTCGATCGCTCGGTACCGGGACTTGTCCTGGGACCTTCGGTCGACCGATCTATCTCGGCTGCTCGGCTATGGCTAGGTCGCTTGGTCGCTGGTCGGCAGTTCTGCCTCGGCTGCTCGGCAATGGATAGGTCGCCCGATCTCTGAGGCGATCGCCGGTCGGAGAGTATAATTCTCGACACAACAATTGCCCCCCAGCTTGCTCCGATGTTTGAAGACATGGGGCGAGGTGGTTCTTGCTGGCGATTGTGTAGGATGAGGACGGGCGATCCGGTGAGCTGACTTTGGATTCGGACTTGGGCGATCTGGTCGATTGGCTAGCTATCTTTCGGTCTTGTACCTGCAAAAAACAACATTGGCCGATCCCTCGTAGAAACTTGATTGTTTCGTCGCTGAGAAACCGTGCACAGTCGCGAAGTTCGATGGACCGACTCCATGACCGTGTCTTGTGCGCGAACGACATTGACTGTCTCGTGACTCATTTTATTGTGAGGGTCCTCTGTTAGGCTGCGCCTCGCCTCGTATTTAAACGAAGGGCGTGCGGTCTTGGTCTATAGGAGTCCTTGCGCGGGGCAGCGTCGGATGATTCAACTCCACGTCCGCGGCTTGTTAGCTCTGCTTCCACCTCGTCCCGCCATGAGGATGGCGAACCTCGACGGTGTACGTTGAGACGGGGGTAGTGGCACGTCGCATTGTCCGGGTTCACCATGTTAGATGATGATCCTTTGAGGGCGGGCGATCGTGTCCACTGATTAGTTTTGGAGGGCCCTCAGACTACGCCGGCCTCGTATTTAAACGAAGGGCGGGCAATCTTGGCCCAAAGGGACCTTGCATGGCCGAAGCAGCCGGTTCCATCGACTACCAGGACCATGGTTGTATGATGTGCGGTGGAGGTGATCACGTGCCTTAGTCCATCATGTTAGATGGTGAACTGTCTATGGCGAACGAGTCCTCCGGTTTTGGTGATGTTCCTTGAGATCGGCGATCGAGCTGGAAGACTGGTGATCGTCGTTCATCTGCCGATCGCGTTATTCATAAGTTGATATCTGCGATCGGGATGGAGATCGTCGTTCGGGCGCCGATCGCTCTGCTCATAGGCTAAGGAGAAACCTTTGCCTGGCCAGAAAGTCTGCGGCCTTAGCTCGGAAGATCGCGTAGGTCGAGGGTTGGTCTTTCATAAGATGCCTGATCATAGGCGAAAGACCATGGAATCCTCCTAGGACCGTGTAGAGGGCGATCTCATCGCTTATGGGTTCGCCATTGAGGATGATCTCATCTACCCGGTCGATGTAGTCCGAGTCGGACTCTTCTTCCCCTTGCTTGATCCGCAACATGCGATGGGGACCTTCTGGCCGAGCGGCCATGGTGGCGAAGTACGCTGTGAAGTCGGTCGCTAGTTGGTTAAAGGAGCCGATGGACCGAGGCGGCAACGAGGTGTACCACCTGTGGGCTAGGTCGTCCAGCGTCAGAGGGAACATTCGGCACCTGGTCGCATCAGATGCCCCACACCCGGTCATGTAGATGTTGAACTTGCTCAGGTGTGTTTCGGGGTCTGATCTCCCCTCGTACATAGGTGTTTGTGGAGGAGCGATCTTGTGCTGCACGGGGGCGAGCTCGATGTGGATCGCGAGCGGCTTGCTCGGCTCGGCGATCTTGCTCTTGGCGCCTGCCCTAGATTCCAGGGGCGCCTTCATGTCGTCGAGCTGGCGTTGCATCGCGGCCATTGCTGTGGCTCGGTCGCCCGCGGATCGGCTTTGGGAGCGGGAGCCAAAGCGATCGTGTACCGATCTCCTGACTCCACTGCTGCCGACCTCAGCTATTTGGCGAGGGGGATCCATACGGCTCGGCTGCCTTCTGGGAGGCGGATAGGCCGAGCTCCTGGTGACGGACTCGAACTCCGACGTCTCGTGGCTGGGGCCGGACTTCCCCGGTCGCCAAGATGGGTCGCTGCCGAGGCGATCGAAGACTGAGGTGCCCCGGATGGCGAGCGCCTCTCCTTGCGAACGGGAGCCTCCTGGTGATCGCTCGGTCAGCAACGCCTTGAACTTCCATTTGGTCTTCCGGCGGATAGCCGAGGGGGTGATAGCGGGAGGCGCGCCGAGAGTACTCCGTGGCTCCTGTAGGACGGCCATGGCCTCCTCGATCTGTTCCGCGGTTCGGAACTGATCGAGCGAGAGACTTGGGCCGACCCCCAGGGGCGGGATCGAGCATCTCGGACCGCGGCGGCTACCCTCCGCCATCGGCTGTGGCTCGGATTGAGACGGAACGAGGCGTCTGGCGGGTTGTCCAGCGGATTTCTTCGACGCGGAGGCGGAAGACATGATTCTGAAAGCTTCCTCTGAAGAACAGTGAGTGTTTCTTCACGTATATGCCCCGGAGAACAGTGAGTGTTCTTCGAGACGGTAGAAATAGAAAATTTGAGGGTCAGATCCCCTTCTTCTAGTGCCAATTGTTGTTGCCCGAAATATTCATCCGAAGATGAAATACTGCTGGAATGGACGGACAACAAACAAGATTGCGGGAGCACTTCCGAGGGGTGTAAATAATACTAGATTTGCCGGGTTTGTTAGGCCCGGGCTTGAATGCTCTCGCGAGATGTTATTAATACAAATATTCGTGGATACAAGTATTAATGTGAGAATCTAAGTACAATGAGTGTAAAAAGATCCTATAATCCAGCTCTTGAGCGAAGCTTTGGTGTTCTTGCTCTCGGCCGATCGTCTTCTGTGGGAGAGAGGCTGAGAGAAAAGAAGAAATCGAGAGATAGCTGTTGCCAAGAGTAGGAGAAAGCCAAGTTGTGTGTATTGCTTGGAGAGATGGACTTCAGAGAGCAAAAATTCGGGCTGTGTTGAAGAATTTCGGTCCTTGGACAAGTGCAGGCTGCCTTCTATTTATAGGGGCTGAGGAGCCTTGTTTCCTGGCGGGCGATCGCCTTTCGGCCAATATAATAATGGGGCAATCGCCTTTAAGTCACATGGACTGCCAGCCTAAAGTCCAAGATACCGCCGATACCACTGGCGGTCCAATGAGGAGCCAAAGACGCGTCCGGTTCTTGCCACAGCGGTCCCACGGACACCTTTCGGCCTGGCTTACCGGGTGGAAAGATGCCGAGTGTCAGGGTCAACGATCCGTGATATGCGGATCTTATCTTGGCACTGCACGTGGGTTCTGTCTTTAGCTTCAGCCTTTTCCGACTGGATGACCATCGGCTTCGAGCGGCATGAGGCGGTCGCCATTGGTCGGTCACCAAGGGTCGATCGGCAAGTGCCGAGAGACGATCGTCTGCTAGTCGGCCACCAGGAGTCGATCGCCAAGTACCGAGAGGCGATCGTCTTAGATGTCGATCGCTCGGCACCGGGACTTGTCCTGGGACCTTCGGTTGACCGATCTATCTCGGCTGCTCGGCTATGGCTAGGTCGCCTGGTCGCTGGTCGGCAGTTCTGCCTCGGCTGCTCGGCAATGGCTAGGTCGCCCGATCTCTGAGGCGATCGCCAATCAGAGAGTATAATTCTCGACACAACAGAGTGAAAGCGCATGTCATATTCATCATTTATAACCCGTCACATTGCGTTGTGATGACGCACTTTGGCACATGAACATGTGGACGATAAAGGTTTTCAGTGTTAACACAATCCAATTAACAAAGTGCATACGGTTACACTTGTAACTAAGCATTTGAATGATGATAGGTATAGGTGAATATGACATATTGACCTATGCTACATAACCGTAGTTACTGGTCTTGAGAATCCAACAAAACCGCCACCATGCACCACCAGGATCGAACATAAAGAAACGATTGAACCGATGATAGGCCATTGGTTTTATCGAACCTCTAGTGCTTTCTTGAAGATTTCACTCCCTTCACCAGCCCCAAACACCACAAAATTTCATGAGCATGTATAAATGAGTGTTTAGGATTCCAAAACCATCAACCTTGTGAGAAACCGATCGAAATGACATCGAACTGGTTGATAGGACGGCTGGTGGTATGTGAAAACTTGATTTAAGTGCTTCACCTCCTTCCAAGTCTCCAAATGGCACCTAAATTTGTGAGAAGGTAGCCTTGGATGTTAGGAAGTACTCGTTAAAATTTCACTTTAAGACTTGGTCTAAAAGTGGGTGAACCGACCTTTACAATGACTGGTCCGCAAGTTGGACAACCATAAACTCAGGTTTTATCAACTTATCAATCATTGTCAAAGGAACCACATAACATATAGATGTTATCACGTGAGTACGACCATTTGTAAACACCATAATAGCATCATAAGCCACCGAGGCTAATACTTATGATCATGCATGTATAAACGACTCGGTGAAAAGGGAGGACTCAGCACCATGCTTATGCGAGTCGCTACATTATTCTCTTTAGCATAGGAGGGTGTCATCTCCTAATCGTGCCATAGAATAGGCATTAATCAATAAACATGGCTAAGAAGGATCATCGGGGGGGTCTTTGGCGTCACACATGCTTATGGAAGCAAGACGCGGATGACATAAATATCATCATCGGTCATGAGCCCTGCTCACTACTCCACCAATGTACTTTGTTGTCTTTGATCCAGCTATCTTCTTTGTTCAAAGAAAAAATGATGTCCATGGCAATATCGTGGTATATGGATCATCAAACTGTCCAAACTCCGGACTATTAAAGCCAGACCATATTGACTCATGAATATTTTTCTTTTCACATATCCAATACAAGTGATTCATAAGATTTTATTCTCACAAATCACAATGAGATGCTATGAGTGATACACTTTCGCATATATACCATCGAGTCATAACATAGTTCAATTGTTACGGAATATATGTGACTAGAAAACACCATTCGGCATTCAACACTTGAGCATTATATCGCTCATTGATTGTGATAACCTACTCATCATAGTCACAATGGATTTACAAACCGAAATCCAAAAATATCGTGTTCCTTGAAAATAGCTTAATACGCACTCAATTTCGCTTGCAAAATTTTACAAACATGAGCATAGCGAACACTCTAACAACATAGAGATTTTATACCAGATACGATCAAAATGATCTATCATATTGAGTGCATAACATGGCGAGGCTATATGCCTAAGGGGCAAAATTACGACACAAGCATGGTGTAACACTACCATGCACACGCTCAACCTTCTTATAAGGGTGCGTATTTTGGGCTTCCCCAAGTAAACTGTTTTTCAACATTTGAAAGATGATATTTTAGCGTACAATGCATACCAAAAATTGCATCATTTATGGCAAATTTGGCCAAAAATAGGTTGAAAAACATGTTTCATAAGACCACTTGCAAATTCAAGATGGGAACCAAGTTGATTGGGACGAAAGTTAGCACAATCGCTGGAAATAAAATTCCGCACAGCTTGACCTTTGTTCACTAAAACAGCGATAACTCCCTTGTTAGGAAGGATATGGACGAAATGTTAGATGTTATGGAAACTAGACTTCCGTATCTTTCTATGCATATATTGTGCACCACACCAATCATTAAACTCAAATCACAGTACATATTTTAATTTGCTACTTTAGTATTTCCCATGTTTAGTGAGAAAACACGGTTGAGGCCATATCCAATGGCATAAGTGTTGATGCAAAAACATGGCAATGACAGCTATAGGTGCGTTTAAACGCAGCAGGGTGTTCGATTTCTTATCTCGACTAATGATCCTTTCGGTAACTCCAACTTGGTAGACTTGCAGAGAAAGTAGGAATGTCGGTACAGCTAAGGCTGTTTAAAAACCACTAATTCCGTTTGAACTTTCAAAGCATCAACAAATACCAAGGAGGATGCGCCTAGTCATGATCAAAAGTGTAGACAAAATCCACCAAAGTGCATCAAATCAACCAAGAATTTTGATTCTCAATTTGCAAGTATACGTCATAATAGCCATGTGGATGCAATGCGGTGCATCATAATTAAGCATTTTGGACCATGAAACATAATGAATATATCATAACCAACTCGTCTTGACCATCCAATAAGATCGACTAAACATAGTCAAATATATAAGGCACATGCCTTTACAAATACTCGGAAAAGTATTCGGACCGATAGTCACACGAACTATAATCGAGGTCAACGAATTCATGTACTTAACGCAATATGCCATTGCTTTGCATGTTAAAATTCATGAGAATTACTCTTACACTCTTTCATATATCATATTGCAAGGAGACGGTGCTTGACTACACCCACATGCAATATTTTATTTTAATAGGATGAAAGATGGAGTTTTCCAAGTATGGAATTGGGTTAAGACCAACGTGGTGGTCGCTCAATTCAACGTGACAAATCGTCACAAATCGATTTTAACCACGACATATCCGTCGCAATCGATGTTTGTCCCATTTGTACATTGCAAATTCGTGACTAATCATGAACGAGTCATAACTTTACCGTTACCGACAATGTTCATTTTTTTTCAATTGTTGGTTTGAAATCGACAAAACGCCAACGTCAAATCGCACCCAAAACGTGGTGTATGCAACAACCACAAATATCGACTTTCAACAATTATCCGTGACTCCCCCAGAACCGTCACACAGTTTACTTCGACATGAGAGTGATACCACTTCTCATAGTCTCATCCACCGCAAAGTAGCGTGGGAGATAAAGAACCCAATTCCCCAATTCCCAAAAAAAATCCCAAAAGAGAGAAATTGAAAAACGAGAACTTTAATAAAATCTTACGGGTACTTGGTTCCATATTTGCTTTGATCCTTGAACGGGAGCTTCTCCCCATATGAGCAATATTTTCGTGGTACTCGGTTCTAGATTTACTTTGATCTTTGAATGGGATAATAAATATGGCTTCTCTCCATATTTTGCACATCATCATGAGCAATATATTTTCCTATATTCACGTAAAACATAAAAATTTTATTATCATAATATTTTAAAAAATACATTTCATTATAAATCTATTTCTATTAATGTCACATCATAATTAAATATATTTTTCAAAGTCAAACGCATCAGACTAGCTCGGACGGAAGAGTACTATTTTTTAACTTGATGAAATCTAATTTCCTTATTTTTCATACGCATATACTATATAAAATCATATTATTTTTTCTACCAATATCTCCCTAAATATCAGGACCGGCCCTGACATCATCAGCTCACAAATCCGAAAATCGTGTCTCATTTAGGGGAAGAGGTTTTGGGGGACCAGCAGAGGCCATAGTACACCAACTACATTTTTTTATGTTAAAATAATTTAATTTTATATTTGTCCCGCAAAAATGAATTATGAAAAAATATTTTTGTTACTATAGAGCCTATATCTAATTATCGGTCTATTCAAATTAAAATCCCGACTCTATGATGCACGGATTCTTTAAAATTGGGCAGTATGCAGTATCGGATACTGCATGGGTGCGGGTGCGATTCGCGTGGGATTCGCACGGGATTCGCCACGTGGCGAATCCGTGAAAAAAAAATCGGACTCGCGTATCTCGGCATAGGATACGCGTATCTGGCAAGAGGATACGCGTATCCTGCGTGATACGCGAGTCCGTTTTTTTTTTTTAGTTTTTGTAATTTTTAAAAAGTAAATCAAATAAATTAAAATACAAAAAGTAAATCATTTAATAAGTAATTACTTTTACCTTTAGCAGATTCACTGACAAAGATTAGAAGTTCACGCTTCAAAGCCATTTTGAATTGTTTTTTGAATGACTTGTTTTATGTATTTGAATTGATTTTATGGTGATATTTGAATTGTTGTTTTTTATATTTAACAAGTGTTATATATAATAAAATATAAAATAAACAAACGTATCCTTGTCGTATCGCACCCTAACATTTTCAAAAAACCGTATCCCCGCACCCGTATCTGCCCGCATCCACACCCGCCCCCCGCACCTGTGCAACATAGTCCCGACTCCATCCCCGAATTTATTAAAGTTTTTGTCGGTTCGAAATTTGAGTAGCTTGCGAGTCCGATCAGGTCATTTACACCAATGAGGTTGTGCAATGTTCAAAATATAGAAAGAGAAGCATCATGTCTCCAAAAAAGAGAAAGGGAAGAAGTATCAAAGAGAACCAAATAATCAGATTTTTGTCGCGAGATTGTGTGTGTGGGGAAACTGATAATTCGGACAAGACCTTTTGAAGATACTATAATTATTTTCACCATGGATGTCAATTTTATCCGTACTCGATTCTATCCGTCGGATAAACCCGAAATTTTATGATCGGGTACATATAGAATATGAGTATAGTATATTACCCGATCCGACCCGATTACCCGGTCCGCATACCCGTTTGAATTATATAAATATATTTTTATTATATATTATACATAAATATTATATTATATGTTATATATATTATTATATAAAATATTATATTTTAAATATTACTATACTAAATTGAATTTATCGATTATATTATATGTATATATGATATATATTAAAAAATATTTACATTCTTAAATATAGGCTATACGGGTACCCGAATATCCATTGGATACCCAATTACCCGATTGCCAATACCTGAACTCGATCCGAATTAAATAAGGTAAGATATGAAGGACGCATACCCGTACGACCCATTCACATATTTATTACTTTCCATGATGACATTTTTTCAAAAAGGGAGACAGGAGGCAAAGTCCAAAAGCAAAAGCCATCATTAGGTGGCTCGTACTTTCACGAGTACAATAAGTCTGGACTAGGGGGATCATGCGGATGGTAGAAGGCTCAAAATTTTGACCAATTATAGGAAAGATGGTGCACACGACGACTATCGATCGTGTGATCCGTCGTGGGCAGCTAGACCAAAGGCCTTTGCCTTCACGCGATGGTGTACACACGAAAGGTATCGATCGTGTGCAAGGCAGAGATCTTTTTTTGTATTCGTTTCCTTAGACATTCTATCATGGTTCTTATGATTTGTATGTCGATATTGCAGCTTGATTGCGTATGGAAAAGACTCATACTGCTCTTTGTTACACGAAAGACAATCTTAACATATGAAAGGCGATATTTAAAGAGATAATTGAGATACTAAGTAGTACTGTCTGCACTCTGCAGTTAATGAGCGACCTATCGAGAGTTTGACAGAGGTGTTCCTTGGTCGCTTGTTTAAAGTGGGGAGAAATGGGAGTCCAAACACTGTTCTATGTCACCTGATTGCGTGTCAGTTGGAGGGTGATCAAATCCCCCAGACGAGTCATGGTTCAAGATTTGCGGGAGGACCATTCATTTCACGGCACGTGATTTTGCCATGATAATTGGACTGCACTTTGAAAACTCTATATTACATCCACAGGACAACCACCTTTTACGATCTGATGGTATTTTCTACAAAATACTCCATTCCAAAAATGTTAAGTTTAATGTTCTACGAAAGAAGTTCAATGATCGAGATTTGGGTAGAGACATAAGAGATTATGTGAAGGTAGCCAATTTGCTGATATACTACTACTTTATCCTATACCGTGGCGACATGACCGCAAATTAGCGTGGGAGATAAAGAACTCAATTCCCCAATTCCCAAAAAAAAAATTCCCAAAATAGAGAAATTGAAAAACGGGAACTTTAATAAAATCTTACGGGTACTTGGTTCCATATTTGCTTTGATCCTTGAACGGGAGCTTCTCTCCATATGAGCAATATTTTCGTGGTACTCGGTTCCATATTTACTTTGATCCTTGAATGGGATAATAAATATGGCTTCTCTTCATAGTTTGCACATCATCATGAGCAACATATTTTTCTATATTCACGTAAAACATAAATATGGTAAGATTCATAAGTGTACAAATTAATGAACAAATGAATCATTAACTAGGAAAAGATGGAGAGTTGAGAAACGCCCGAATAGGGCTACTGGGCTCGATAATTCGGCCAAAAAAGGACTCGAGCGCGGCGATGCATCAGCTCGGTATTGAATGAGGTCGGATCTCCAAATTTCCTCGTAAAAATCTGCTTCTGTTCGGCGGCAGATTCAGTAATCAATATTACTCAGAATCCGATCTCCACCGTTGAATATATAGATATTTGTGTTGAAAAGTTGTTGTAAACATTTCACACCGATCCGACGGTTAACGAATCAGAAAACATATTTTTAGTACGACTGCGCTGTGCAGAAATTTACGCGCGAAAATTCTCGTCTCTCGATTTTTTTTCGATTTTCTGCTCCTTTTTTTTCTTGTAAGAGTCCTGCTCTTACGGGCTCTTCTTTTCATCTTTTTCTCTTTCGATCAAGTTGTGGATCCTTTCTTCCTCTATTTTTAATATGTTTTCCTGAGAGTCATCTTCATCATCATTCACATACAGCGAATCTTCATTAAGTCATCAATTCGTAATCTCTAAAGTCCACAGCTTTGCCTACCAGCATAAGACTTCTTCTCTTTTGCAGTTTCAGCAGATTTCTATTCCTTAGCCTTCGGCTCGTGTTTTCAGAGATTATAAAGGGGAAGCCTTATAAACCCGAAATTACGACGGCATCGGAAGGGGGAGGAATTTGTGGTGACAGCAGGTGTCAGCTGCAGTGGAGAGTTGCTCCTTGCGATGAAAATACAAGTCGTTGATGTGAGATAACCCCTCTTTAATGCTTTCATTTCCGTTGCCATCACATGTTTGTAATAGCCGGATTGACTATAGGGTAAGAGGGGTCGGTGGTCTTCTTGTTGAGGAAGGTGAAGGCAACGGCGGACGCAATGCTAGGGTCTCTGTGTCCGATTTTTTTTTTTCGAAATTTTCAGGAAAAAACCGGGATAGGAAAAAAAAATTCTTGCTCAGTTGGGGACTACGTGCTGATAACGTGTTTCAGGAGAAAGTAAAAGACTGTAAATACGAGTCAATCAATTGTATTCATAACACTGATAGAGGGGCCTTTATATAGACATTACAATGAGAGTCCTTCCATACATAGGATTCCTAGATAAGGTAAGACATCCAATAGGATCCTACTACCTCTAGAGGGATCTAGAATCTTCCATCTATGTATCTACAACCAGTATTAGGTAAGACACATCACGGGAATAATAATTCCCGGAACACTAACAAATATAATATCGTGTTTTAGGATTTTATTTAATTATTATTTTTATACACAAAAAAATAATAAATGAACGAAAAGAATAATAAAAAAGTGCTTGTATTTAATTATAAGTTGTAACTAAAAATTAAATTATTTATGTATCCCCTTGAGGAATCAAAACGCTATGTAATTCTCTTACTTATCTTACTTACCTTCAGTCGATGTCGTCTTCATCTTGGTCGTCGGTTTGACTTCTTTGCTAAGACTTTTCTTCAGTGGTGCCTTCTTGATAGACATCTTGTTCCGCTAAGAGGTCATTCCACCTATTTTCTTGATTTTGTAGCTCTGATTTTGTTGCGTCTTTAAGTATCATCCGAGCCTCAAGACTTTTTGGCATCATTCAGAATTTCCATTCGTCCAACTTAAAACCTCCTTCACTGAAAGCGTTTTCAACATGGACTGTGGACGCGGGCACTGCAAGAATCTCTCGTGCTATAACAGAAATTATGGAAAATTATGGTTCCCCTTTCTTCTACGAATCCATCAGATCAAATGTACATGCATTGTCATCCTCAGCCACAAAACTAGTCGCATAATATCGACTAAGGTCATTGTTGGCCACTAAGTATACTGGATACAGTTTGGGAAATAGTTTAAACAACAAACTGTACGGATTTTAAATCTGAGTGCGTAGCGGAAGTCTTGGATACAGTAGCTTGCTGTGGATACAGCAACTAAATGTATAGAGTATACTTAATTAATCACAGTAATTAAAACAGTAAAAGCTGAAGGTGAATAACACAGTAATTAAAGTGGTTCGAGGTAAACCCCTCTACGTCCACGGTCCTCCACACAGGAGTAAAAAGTTTATTATAATTACTATGTACACAACTACGTAATTATAACAACACACAATCAATATATCGTTCACACAGATTGATATAAAGATCTTAGCTTCAACCGTTCACACAGATTGGTTTTGAGATAATGCTTTGACTTGCTTCTTCACACACAGTTCTGAAGCTTCGTCTTCTTCAATGCAAATCCTTCACACACAGTTTCGGAGAAGCACAGATTGCTCAGTCCACACAGGGATGTTTGTTCAAAGTATAGAACAGATGGTGAACAACAACTTTGACTTTAAGAGCTTTCAGCTGATGAAGTGTTGTTCAGAATGATGAGCACTGTATATCTCTTTTGATCTGAGTTGCAGTAAGCTTTGGAGATATGTTTTGCTCTGATAATAATTTCGATAACTTGGGTAACTGATCTTCAGCATCTTGATGTGATATATATAGTCTCTGAAATATATATATCCGTTGAGATGTATCCGTTTGAGTGAGATTTCGTTCCAACGGGATTATAACACGATCCGGATTTAGCGGGATTTAAAGATCTGTTGACTGACAGTATTTAAATACTTTATCCTTGAGTATTTAAATACTTCTTTATTCAACGGGACTTGACTTCTGGAGATTCCTTCTTTGTCCTGTTGTGAGATGTATGGAAGATAACTGTATTTGAGATTCGAGACAGTTTCCATACTTGGTCTTTTATAAGACTTCTTTCTGTACTGAAGGGCTTCACAATATGCTGATTCGAGGCAGGTCTTCGATACAGGATAATGCCTCAATGCTTCGATACAGTTTCCTTTACTGTATGCGGATTGGCATATATGTCAAAATCTCTTTATCAAATACCATTTCGATACAGGGATTGGATATCCCGGCTGTTTCGATACAGGGTTCTTGTTTTCCCAACAATTTCCCCCTTTTTGACAATTTGCCAAGACTTACTTTCTTAACTTTTCAAGTCTTATTGATGATGCCAAAACCTTCTTCATGAAGTGATCTTCTTTGATGTCTTCTGGCAGATTTCTTGGTCTTTCGTCAAAAGGTCTGTCTTAGTCTAAATGATGAACTGCTCGCAGGCGAGTTCGATACAGTTAAGGATTTTTACAACTTAAGCTTATGATTGGCGCGCAGGCACAATCTTACAATGTATTCTAAGCTTACAACTGAAATCATGAACTGTTCGTAGACTAGTTCGTACAGCTTTATTTTCAATCAAGTTACCTAACTTGAGTTTGTTTATCAAACAATTTAAGTAATCATACATCAACACAGTAGATTACGAGTTGTAATCTTTCAAGACAAACAAATACTTTTATTGATATTCAAAATTGAGTACATGGTTTGCTGTTTCGAAGGAAAAATTACAAAAACAAAAATAATATACAAGGATTTCAGCTCCTATAGTGATCTGCATGTCTCCACGACTTTCTCCCTGGATCATTCTCGGTACCACGCCACCAGTTCTGTAGGGAATCATTGCCTCGATCCTGGTATATAGCTCTTCCTTCATAGGATCGATCAAAGGCAAGAATCCAGTCTTCTGGATGGGTGATCCGGTCTCCTCTTCTGTGTTTGATCTTCATATCAAGCTGGAGAGGGAGTTTTCCATCTTCTAGCATCTTTGTGAATTTCTCTGCGGCCTCCGCTAAAGTCTTATAGCTCTTGAAGATGGCGGATTCCCTGACGAGTTTTGCGAAGTATCTCATCAGTTCGTTCTTCCTCCATTGCTTCACCTCATCGGCAGTAGGATGACGGTTGGTCGGCAGACGAATTTCAGAAGGTCTCTGGATAAGAGTTTGCCACGGGACATTTGGATCATGAAATTCAGGTCGGGAGCCTGAAATCTTAAAACTTTGGGATGAAGGGGCTAGCCTGTTTAACTCAGCAGTTATGCTGTCTTGAGCGGCCTCAAATTCCCTTTCTTGCTGTATCCTGATTCTCCTAGCAGCTTCTCTTGCCTCTTCCCCCTTTTTGGCTTCATCAAGACGTTCTAGGATCTCTAATGCAGCATCCTGTTTCGTCTCGATGTTAGACATTCTTTCCACAAGGGAGGAAAGCATTTGCGACATGTCCTTGATGCATTTATCGTGGGCGCGCAATTGAGAGCTGTTTTCTATCATAGCACATGCGGTCTTGGCTTCAGCTATTCGAGTTTTTGTTGCCTCTTCCTTCAGGAGTTGCTCCTGCTTGTCTTCCATGATTTTCAGAGCTTGTTTGAACACTTCTGGCAAAATAACGAATGCCTCGACAACACGAGATATTTCATGTTGAAGAGTGGTCATTTCTTCCACGGCAGAAGTATGCATCCAATTTAATGCTTTCTCAATAGAAGACAGAGCATTCACTGCATCCTGGATGAATACAGTTTGAAGACCAAGTGCGCGCAGACGCTCTTTCCTAGCAGCAGAAATTGGAGAATCTGGTTGAGCAAAGTCTTCAGCGCTGTTCAACCTCCTTACGTTCACGGTTGGTCGTGAAGTAAGTTGGACATCCTCAGGTTCGATACCGTCCTCGTATTCCACGGTTGAAGAGGCGGGAGCAGCTTGTTCTGGTTCGGCGACAGGGGGTTGAGTGGCTTTCTGTTGTGAAGTTTCTTCAGTAGACATGGATACAGGGGGACTGAATCCTCCTGTTGTCTTTCAGGTACAACTTCTTTGGTGACAGCAGGGTCAGGTGCCTGTTCCAAAATTGCTTCAGCTTCCTCGACTTGAGGGACTGATTCCTCTTCGTCGGGAATGTTCTCATGCTGTGGCGAAGGGGGGTTGCTCTGGGTTGATGGCCCTTCGTCGCGTTTGGGTGGAGAGGCGTCTCTAGCTTGAGCCTCTTCACGACTCATCCTCAGACCAGCTTGAAAAGCATCGTCGTCGTCGTTTGAGTCATTATCATCATCGTCTTTTGGATTAGTGGGAGAGTCCTCTGACTTGTCTTTTCCTTTCCTCCGAGCGTCAGATTTGTGCAGAAGATGGCTTTCAATCAGTTCCTTGCAGAAGGGATTGTCTCATCGGAGCAGGGCCTCAATTTCTGTTGAGTCCGTCACTTCTGAGACGAATCTTTCTTCTTGGCTCCAATCGCTCCAGTTGTACAATGTTTCGTACGGAGCTAGCCTGTAGCCTTTCCATTGCAAAAATCTTTCGTAGGCGTGTTCAATTTGAACAGAGAGAAGGGTCTGATTAATAATCGAGTCAGGGGAGGGACTGCGTACAACGTCTGGAGACGCTGTAGCGAGGGATTCCTGTACAGGTATGGGATCCTGTATGGAAGTGGGACTCCTTACAGGGGATGGTGCCCTGAAGGAAGATGGATCCTGTACGGGTGTGGGATCCCGCAGAGGAGAAGTAGCTGTTGGCTCCAAATGGGCAGCCGACTCCCTAAAGTCTTGTTCGTTAGCAGATGTCTCATTATCCGTCCTAGCCGCCAAAGGCTCAGGATCTACTGTCGATACAGTAGGGGACACCTCTTCCACAGGGGTTGGGCCCTGGGGTTGTTCGTCAGTGGGTTGAGCCACGGGGGAGACTTCTTCGGAGGGCTTGGCAGTTTTGACTTTAGAAAGCCTCCTAAGTCTCTTCTTGGGCTTCTCACCAGCACTGGGTTTCTTGCTGTGAGATTTCTTTCTCTTCTTTGAAGATTCCACTTCCTCGAACTTCAAGGATTCATCTCGTGGATCTGCGGAAATTGGCATACTTCCAGTTTTTGGATGGTTGCAGACCATAGTGGTTTGATTATACGCAATAGGCTTGACGCCTCCTAGGTATATCCTGGGGTTATTCTTCTTAGCATCGGCGGATTGCGATAGTCCGCATTTCGTCAGGATATGGTTTAACATCAAACCAAAAGATCTCTTCTGGGTGGCCGGTTTGCACACCTCCTCTTGCAGGCGTTTCAGGACTATCTGGCACCAATTGACCTTTTCACAGGTCAGAATAGCCACCATCATCCTGAACCTCAGGTTGGTACACATTTCGAACGCACTGGTTCGATTCTCAATTATCCTGCAGCAAAAATCATGAAGATATACATATGGGAGACAAAAAATTTTCTTGTGACATGTAGTCTGAACCATGTCGAAAACTTTGGAGCCTGTGAACAGTCCATAAAATTTAGTGATTAGCTCTTGAGACCCGAATGTCTCAAGTTGATCCATAGTCAGGCCATCAGCGGGTAGCCTGTAGATGTTCTGGAGCAGATCGTTATCAATACAGATCTCAACTCCCTGGATTGTAGCGGTGATATCGGCAACATGACCTCCTTGGGCCAATGATAAGAAGCGTACGGAGGTGTTGAGGTAAAATTCCTCAACCAGATGTGCATCATACTTATCAGCAGTCTGACTTCCAAAGCGATAAAGGCCTTGTTGACGAAGCCGAGTTATGATGTACTCCATGGGTTCTGCGTCGTTGGTTTCAGACATAATGCGCTCAATGATAACAGATCTTGAAAAGATCCGGCCATCAATGATGTTAGCAGTTTTCTTCAGAGCAGGAGAAGAAGTTTGTCCAGCCATTTGATGATTTCTTAAGAAAAAGTGCAAGAAAATAATCGAAATATGCAGTAAAATGCAGAAAAGTATGTAGGCTGTTTTTGCTTGAGAACTCTTGAATTTGCAGAAAGAGTAAAGAGTCTCTAATGGCAGATTCAATCCTTTTATAGTTGGGCGGCGAAATAGGGTTTTGCAGAGTACGAATGGTCAGATTTTAAGGGATGGGAACCGGTTATTGAAATCAACGGTTAAGATGGACTGAGTGTAACTGGTACGCTAATCCATTAAAATGTTTAAAAAATGAGCGGGTACCATTTCTGACATTTGTGTCACCCTAAATGCCTAAAACGGCGGTTTTAAAACAATAAACAATTTAAAACATCGCGGCTTTTAAGATTCAGTTGTCCAGATGTCGTGTAAGGCATTTAATGTAAATGACGTTTGACATAAACAGGGCACATGGACAAAACTCATTTTAAAAAGAAATAATATGATATTATATATATACTGAATCGAAATCGTATAGCATGTGCTGTTTCCGCGTCGATACAGCGTTCCCCCTCAAAAAGGTACATATAGGTTTTAAATTCCATACAGCAACTTAAGGATTAATGCTGTATTCGTGGGTCCTACAGTATTGCCCCTTAATTATTGCACACGTCAGCTGTAGGATTCATATTTCTTTGTTCACTACTGATCTTTGTATTGATTACGAGTGTACAGATAATTAACGTTGGATACTGTATTCTTGGGTCTTACAGCATTCCCCCTCAATTGTTGAGTAAAAGCAGTAAATTACTTACAGGGAGTCGGGCTGTAGCATTCTCAATTCTTGTCTGAGCATGTTGAATCTTGTTGTGTCGAGCGGCTTGGTGAAGATGTCGGCCAGCTGAACGTCTGCATGAACCTTTTCAAGGCGAACATCCTTGTTCTCGACGTGATTCCTTATAAAGTGATGCTTCATGTTGATATGCTTAGTGCGCGAGTGCAGGACAGGATTGTGCGTGATTGCAATTGCACTCGTGCTATCACACATGATTGGAGTCTCTCTGGCATCGATTCCATAGTCTGACAACTGTTGTTGCATCCAAAGGATCTGCATCAAAGAACTACCATGACATAGTACTGATTCGGTAGTGGAAAGAGAATTAGCCAATTGTTTCTTCTTGAACCAAGAAACGAGTCTAGGTCCAAGAAAGTGACAAGTTCCACTTGTACTCTTCCTATCTAGCTTGCGACCTCCGATATCCGAGTCGCTATATCCAACTAAATCGAATCGCCTTCCTTAGGATACCATAGTCCCGCATCGATTGTTCCTTTAATGTACTTGAGATTCGTTTATTTGTATTGAAGTGTGATTCCTTAGGTGCAACTTGATATCTTGCACACACTCCAACAACAAGCTGGATATCGGGCCTGCTAGCCGTTAGGTACAGGAGCGAACCAATGAGCTTCCTGTAGAGTGATTGGTCAAACGGCTTTCCGGCTTCATCAGCACTAATTTGCACGGAAGTGCTCATGGGGGTTGGCGAGGATTTGGAGGTGTTCATTCCAAATTTGTGGAGAAGCTCCTTGCTGTATTTTTCTTGGTTGATGAAAATGCCTGTAGGCATCTGCTTTACCTGCAAACCTAGAAAATAACTAAGTTCCCCCATCATACTCATTTCAAATTTACTTTGCATGAGATGAGAGAACCTTTGACATAGAGCAAGGTTAGTTGAACCAAAAATAATATCATCCACATAGATTTGCACCATAAGAAGGTCATCACCTTCCTGTATCTTGAACAAGGTCTTGTCCACAGCACCTTTCTCAAATCCGTTGTTGGTTAGATACTGGGACAGGGTTTCGTACCAGGCTCTAGGGGCTTGTTTAAGTCCATACAGTGCTTTTCTTATCCTGTATACTAGGTCGATACCGTCTATGTTGGCAAACCCTGGTGGTTGTTCAACATAAACTTCTTCTGCAAGGTCTCCATTCAGGAAAGCACTTTTGACGTCCATTTGGTATACAATAAAGCTCTTATGGGCGGCAAAGGCTAGAAATATCCTGATGGCTTCTAGTCTCGCTACAGGAGCGAAGGTTTCATCATAGTCTATGCCTTCTTCCTGACTATAGCCTTGTGCGACTAGTCTGGATTTATTCCTTATGATAATTCCATTTCGATCCTTTTTGTTTCGAAATACCCATTTGGTTCCTATAACCGATTGATGTGTTGGTCTGGGTACAAGATACCATACATTGTTTCTTTCGAAATCGTTAAGCTCTTCTTCCATAGATGTTATCCAATGGGAATTATTAAGAGCGTCTATGGTCGAAACAGGTTCGGACTGGGCTAAGAATACAGCGATAGTGCACATATTGAGTCTTCTAAGCTCGGATTGAGATTTCCATTCAGGAAACTGTGATATCTCAGCATCAGATTCTTTTTGTGCACAAAGTACATTTCCTTGTGTACTCTGTATTCTCCTACGAGTAGAAACACCAACATTTACGTTTCCAATGATCAGCTCTTGCGGGTGATCTCTCAACCATCTTCGGTCGGGTTCTAATTCAGGATCCCGTACTGTATCGAAAGATTCTGTGGATACAGCTTGACTTATGCAGTGTCGGCTTCATCCACGTCGATTCTTACAGTGCGGGGTTGATTTCTAAATCAACGACGGGTTCTATGGGAGTTGGAGGATCCAAGATAGATAGATGGTGAATGTTACGAGTGATATCATCTACTCTGTAGGGTCATGGTGTGGTTCGTCAAACACTACATGGCTCGATTCCTCAATCGTCGACTTCCTTTTGTTAAAGATTAAAGCTTTCTTGACGGAGGAGTATCCTACGAATATTCCTTCATCTGATTTCTCATCAAAGGTTCTAAGTTGGTCTTTCCCATTATTCAATACATAACACCTGCATCCAAAAATGTGGAAATACGAAACTAACGGAGTTTTGTTGTTCCATACCTCATATGCTGTTTTGTTGTGGTGCTTGTTGACGATACAGCGGTTTTGAGTGTAGCATGCTGTATTGGTTGCTTCACCCCAAAAACGCTGTGGCAATTTGCTTGCGGCAATCATTGTCCTTGTTGCTTCTTTCAACGTCCTATTCTTTCGCTCGGCAACACCATTTTGTTGAGGTGTACGGGCAGCTGAGTATTCGTGCTGTATTTCATTCTCCGAACAGTATTGCTCTATAAAGTGGTTAGTAAATTCTGTACCTCTATCGGAACGAATGCACACGATACTCGATGCCTTTTCATTTTGCAACTTTCTCAGGAGCTCGGGCAGCTTTGATGTTGTTTCCTTCTTCTTGCTAAGAAAGATCGTCCAAGCATACCTGGAATAATCATCAACAACAATCATGCAGTATTTCTTACCTCCCAAACTTACTGGGTCTACAGGACCGTAGAGATCCATGTGTAGCATTTCCAACACTCTTTGGGTTGAAAGGTAGGATTTGCTCTTCAGGGTTGACTTGATTTGCTTGCCTTTCTGACATGGTCATGAGACACTTGTCCTTCTTGAATGACACATTTGGCAAACCTCTAACCATTCCTGTCTTGAGCTTGTTGATTGTCTTGAAGTTGACGTGAGACATCCTCTTGTGCCATAACCAACTAAGATCTGCAGTGCCTTTGGCAACAAAGCATGGAATTGAGGAGCTCATAGGCTTCGATCGGCAATATACATATTACCTGATCTGCTTCCTGTAAGCACAACTTCCTTGGTTTGGATGTTTTTGACTCTACAGCGATCTATATAGAACTTCACCGAGAACTGTTTATCACAGAACTGGCTAATACTAAGTAGATTATACTGTAAGCCTTCAACATATGCAACATCGGTGACTTTGAATTTCCCGACAAGTAGGTTTCCTTTCCCTCTTGTTCTTCCTTTAGATTTATCACCGAAACGAACTTTTGGACCGCGACCTTCTACAAAATCTGATAGCTTGCTCCTATCTCCGGTCATGTGTCGAGAGCATCCACTATCAAAGTACCAGGTATCTTCCTCTAGAATGTCCTGTAACAAAGAGATTAAGTAGATTTAGGTCCCATTTGATTTTTGGGTCCATGATTGTTAGTTCCTCTCGGTACCCAAGTTTTCCTGGCAGCAATTGGTTTACTGTAGGACATACTTGGTACAGTGTTGCGATATCTACGGGGGGCATATCCGTAGTTGTTATAACCATGATAATTATTATGCATGAAAAATTCAGGGTTATTATTATTAATCCAGTACGAGTGCCGTCTTGGAGGTGGAGCCATTTTCTTAGGCCTAACGACTTGCCTTACGGGTCTCGGTTGGATTCCCAATCCGTTGTTGATACCGAACCGGCATCTTGTCTCGATGGATAACGGGATTCTGTATCAATACCTCGGCGTCTTTATCTTGATAATCTTGTCGTGCGGGCCTTTGGTAGTTGGATCTGACCTTCCTTCGAGCAGTTGGCGCTGTTGATATGCTCGGGAGCATCTTTGTTGAGTGCGCCTCACGGGTTGGAACGGCTTATGATTCCGTATGCGGAATAGGATTGCGGGGGCGGAATAGCAGCCTTCGGTTTTCTCGGTACAGCAGGTTCCTTCACGGGGCTAGGGATTTCTTCCGATTCTGGAATGTGTTCCACATTCTTGAAGAACACTGTACTAGTTTTCCCTTTGTTTGAACATGAGCTGTATCCTAAGCCACTTTTGTCATGAGCATTTTGCCCAGTGCTCAGAATTTCTTCCATTCTTTTGGACGATTTATCGAACGATTTCAGAGTGGTCTCAAGTTCAATTTCTCGCTTTTCGAGAGTTGTGATTTTGGCTTGAAGTAGAACCAAATCATTTGTCTTGCTCTCGTTGTGAGTTTTAGCCTCACTTAGTTCATGAGCAAGTTGATGATTGCTCTCCATGAGTTTTTCAAAATCGACTTTGCTGGTTTCACAGTCAAGGAACATATTTTCATAATTTATTTTCAGCAAGTCATTTTCATCTTTCAGCTCTAAATTAGTTAATTGAAGCTGTATATTCTCAGTTTTCAGTGTCTCATGGGCCTTTTGAATGTTTTTAAATTCATTCATCATGTTTTCAAAAGTATGAGATGCATTTGACGGAATAGCTGAGGTTGAACTTACCTCATCGTCGCTGTCTTCACCTTCTGGAATGTCTTTAGCCATAAAGCACATATATGCTTTATCATCGAATTCATCGTCAGATGAATCACTTCGATGACCACTGAAGACATTCTGCTGATTTGGATGGTGTGGGGAGGCTTCGATTCTCGATCGGGGCCTTGAGCTTGTCTTTCCAAGCACGTCTTCTTTCATCTCTCTCTTGTTGCTCGGCCTCCGGCAACCTTTGGACTTTGGGATGAGGACATTTATTTGCATAATGCCTGGTTTCCTGCAATTATAGCACGAGTTAGCATCACCGGATGATGTTTCGGTACTTACCTTGTGGACGGAGTTTGGGCTGTAGGAGTCTTTCAGTTGTTTGATGAACTTTTGAATTTATGCATGAGAATCGCCATTTCATCTTGAGACAGGATGTAAATCGTCACTGTCGGCATTCTTGTGACTAGGCTTCGGAATTTGGGCATCTTTGTGTCGACGGTTCGATACGGCTACTATTGTGACCTTTGAAGGAGATTCTTGACTTTCTCTCTTGTCAATATCATACTCAAAAGCTTTGAGGTCAGAGAAGAGATCAAAAGTAGATATTTCATTAAGATTACAAGATACACGCATAGCTGTGGTCTTAATGTCCCATCGGGCTGGGAGAGATCTGAAAATTTTTAAATTCTTCTCCTTTTGGGTATAAATTTTGCCCAACGCTTCAAGTTCACCAACAATATCAGTAAATCTGAGGTCAAGTTCCTCAAGTGTCTCAGTTGGTTTCATTTCGAAAGATTCAAATTGCTGAGTCAGTTTTGAAATCTTGTTTTCTTTTGAGAGCTCAGTTCCCTCACAAATCAACTTGAGTTTATCCTGATTTCTTTGCATTTGTTTTGCAGCTCTTTACCTTCGAGAATGTGCCTTTGTCAAGAGTGACAAATAACGCGTTCTTAGCTACGTTGTCAAGGTTTGCTCGCTTTCTTTCATCTGTGGTCCATTGCTCGCGATCCTTCTCGAGCATCTCCGCATGGGCTTGGCCTTCAATCCTTGCGGCCGTGTTTACCTTCATGATCTTGATAGGACCATCCTGTATAACAAAAATCATCTCTTCGTGCATTGCTGCAAGATGAGCCTCCATTCTAATTCTCCAGTCATCAAATTCGTTAATAGAGAACATATGAACTTTGTTAATCATAGAAGTATCCATGTGATAATACAGAAATGAAAGAGACTGTTTTGAAAATAAGTGATTTTGGATCTGATTCGGTTAAAAATACGACTGATTCTTTTTAGAATCAACCGCTCCGATACCACTTGTTGGCCACTAAGTATACTGGATACAGTTTGGGAAATAGTTTAAACAACAAAGCATGCGGATTTTAAATCGAGTGCGTAGCGAAAGTCTTGGATACGATAGGTTCTTTGTGGATACTGACAACTAAATGTATAGAGTATACTTAATTAATCACGGTAATTAAAACAGTAAAAGTGAAGGTGAATAACACATTAATTAAAGTGGTTCGAGGTAAACCCCTCTACGTCCACCGGTCCTCCACACAGGAGTAAAGTTTATTATAATTACTACGTACACAACTACGTAATTATAAGTACTCACATTTAATATATCGTTCACACTGAGTGATATAAAGATCTTAGCTTCAACCGTTCACAGATTGGTTTTGAGCTAATGCTTTGACTTGCTTCTTCACACGATTACGAAGCTTCGTTTTCTTCAATGCAAATCCTTCACACACAGTTCCGGAGAAGCACAAATTGCTCAGTCCACACAGGGCTGTTTGTTCAAAGTATAGAACATATGGTGAACAACAACTTTGACTTTAAGAGCTTTCAGCTGATGAAGTGTTGTTCAGAATGATGAGCACTGTATATCTCTTTTGATCTGAGTTGCAGTAAGCTTTGGAGATATGTTTTGCTCTGATAATAATTTCGATAGCTTGGGTAACTGATCTTCAGCATCTTGATGTGATATATATATAGTCTCTGAAATATATATATCCGTTGAGATGTATCCGTTTGAGTGAGATTTCGTTCCAACGGGATTATAACACGATCCGGATTTAGCGGGATTTGAAGATCTGTTGACTGACAGTATTTAAATACTTTATCCTTGAGTATTTAAATACTTCTTTATTCAACGGGACTTGACTTTTGGAGATTCCTTCTTTGTCCTCTTGTGAGCTGTATGGAAGATAACTGTATTTGAGATTCGAGACAGTTTCCATACTTGGTCTTTTATAAGACTTCTTGCTGTACTGAAGGGCTTCACAATATGCTGATTCGAGGCAGGTCTTCGATACAGGATGATGCCTCAATGCTTCGATACAGTTTCCTTTACTGTATGCGGATTGGCATATATGTCAAAACCTCTTTATCAAATACCATTTCGATACAGGGATTGGATATCCCGGCTGTTTCGATACAGGATTCTTATTTTCCCAACAGTCATTTATTTGATCTACGTTATTACCATCCTTATTTCTTAACGTATTATAGAACTGTTGATGAAATGGGTCATTATAAATTCTTCTTAGTTCTATATTAAATGCATTGTGCTGGTCTTATGTTTTATTTTTTGAGTTTGAATCATCAAAACAAATATTGTGAAGTCATTTTTGGTCAGTTGTGGCTGTGGGTGGGGTTCGACTTTGCAACTTTCTTCTCCTTTCCCTATACCTTTTCAGTTTCTTTCAGCCCTCTTCATTTATTTCGTACTCCTTTGATTAGCAAATTTAAAATTTTACTTATTTTAAATTATTTCATTGTTTTGCAAATATAGTTTTATAAAATTATGTACTACTCACACCGTCGCAACTAATTTGAGGTATTTGACTTTTTTTAGTCAAATTAACAACACTTTGACCGTGATTATTTATAGTTTTATAATTATAAAAATTTTAAAATCATAATATTTTAAAAAATACATTTCTATTAATGTCACATCATAATTAAATATATTTTTCAAAGTCAAACGCCTCAGGCTAGCTCGGACGGAAGAGTACTATTTTTTAACTTGATGAAATCTAAGTTCCTTATTTTTCATACGCATATACTATATAAATGTTGGAAATTTCTGTGTTACAAACTTGCTGGGCGAAAATTAAATTACAACTGGAAACTACAATTACAACTCGAAAAACTTAAAATACAGGACTCGAGGCGGAATTAAAAAAAAATACAATGAAAAATGAAATTGAATCTGCACTAACCAAAAACAAATTAGAAATATAAGAAGATAATCGAAACAACAAAAAATAATAAACGGAACCAGATTGTGGTAGAAGTCGCCCGAAGATGCCTTCTGCGCGCAAGACGAGAAACGTCCCGATACTGTTCACGGATTGGCGGCTCGTCCCCAAAGGTCAACGACTTTACATCTCTACAGTAGCAACACCGCAAACTGGCGAGCTCCGACGAACTGGAAGAGGTGAGGACAAAGCTCCGACTTATGATATGCAGAGAATGCTGAAAACTGTTTGATTATACTGCCGCAACCGAGGCCGAGGCGGGCGGGCGGCGGCGGCACGCGCGTGTGCGTGCGTGTGGGCTTTAAGCTCATACACATGTGCCATTAATTATTACATGCATAGAGGTAACTCCTTATATACTAGAATAATGATGGTTCATTATTCAATGTGGAATTCCATCCTTTATTAATTCACAATTAAGTGACAAACTTTAATTCACTATTTCTCACTCACCGGGAATCGGTTTAGAGAAAGTGAATATACCACGATCATCTACTCGGAACGTAGATCGATCCTATGATATTTAATTTTACAAAATAAAAATTAAATCATTAACGATTCTAGCAATAAAATCATATTATTTTTTTTCTGCCAAGATCTCCCTAAATATCAGGACCGGCCCTGGCATCATGAGCTCACAAATCCGAAAATCGTGTCTCATTTAGGGGAAGAGGTTTTGGGGGACCAGCAGAGGCCATAGTCCACCAACTACATTTTTTTTTATGTTAAAAAAGTTTAATTTTATATTTGTTCGGCAAAAATGAATTATGAAAAAAATATTTTTATTACTATAGAGCTTATATCTAATTTTCGTTCGTACTATTATCGGTATACTCAAATTAAAATCCCGACTCCATCCCCGAATTTATTTAAGTATTTTTCGGTTCGAATTTTGAGTAGCTTGCGAGTCCGATCAGGTTATTTACACCAATGAGGTTGTGCAATGTTAATATAGACAGAGAAGCATCATGTCTCCAAAAAAGAGAAAGGGAAGAAGTATCAAAGAGAACCAAATAATCAGATTTTTGTCGCGAGATTGTGTGTGTGGGGAAACTGATAATTCGGACATGACCTTTTGAAGATACTATAATTATTTTCATCATGGATGTCAATTTTATCCATACTCGATTCTACCTGTCGGATAAACCCGAAATTTTATGATCGAGTACATGTAGAATATGAGTATAGTATATTACCCGACCGGACCCGATTACCCGGTCTGCATACTCGTTTGAATTATATAAATATATTTTTATTATATATTATACATAAATATTATATTATATGTTATATATTATTATATAAATTATTATATTTTAAATATTACTATACTAAATTGAATTTATTGATTATATTATATGTATATATGATATATATTAAAAAATATTTATATTCTTAAATATAGGCTATACGGGTACCCGAATATCCATTGGGTACCCAATTACCCGATTGCCAATACTCGAACTCGATCCGAATTAAATAAGATAGGATATGAAGGAGGCATACCGTACCCTAACCGACCCATTGACATCCCTAATTTTCAAATTTGTTGTTTTACACTCGTAATTACTATTTACTAGTACTAACCCGTGGCGTTGCCACGGCATGATTTTCTTTAAATCAGTAATACGTGAAATAAAATATCATCCAAACAATAAATAATATTAAATAGAATCAAAGGTTCAGTACATCGAAAAATATGAAAGAGAATGCAAAGTCAACGTGTACAATCACAGTAGACATCTGAATAATCGCCAACTGCAAAACGATATCTGTACAAATCAGTAAGCAATAACAAAATCAAATAAATGTATATTGCTACTTTAGACATAAAGTGTATTAATATAATAAAAACATACCTCAAAGTTTTGAAAACACCTCCTTGTATACAATGTTGGTGATCGTGTCAGTGGGATTGCCTTCCTCATCCAATTCTAAAACCTTGAGCCCCTTTCTGCTTGTTACTCTGGAAAATGCAACATAGAGCTGGCCATGGCTAAAAACAGACTTTGGGAGGTAGAGCCCAACATGAGATAAAGACTGTCCCTGACTCTTATTGATAGTCATTGCATAACAAACTGATATAGGAAATTGGCTTCGTTGAAATCTAATAGGAAACTTGGTAATATCAGAAGGTGAAAGTACCATCCTTGGTATGAAAACCTTCACTCCAACGTTCTTTCCATGTATCGTCTTAGCCTCAATAACGTGCTTGCCAATCGCAGTAACAATCAATCTAGTTCCATTACAAAGCTCGGCAGACTGGTCAATATTTCTAAGAAGCATTATAGGACAACCGACCTTAAGTCGAATTATATGATTTGGTATCCCAGAAGTCCTTATAGTGTTCAGGAACTCGACAGAATAGACATCTTCTCTATTGACGGTATCATCTTCGTCAGGGCATATGCTATCTGAACTCATGAATTCCGTGGCATCTCCAGGTAAAAGAAACATTATATAATCATTTACTTCCTGGACGATCTCATTAGTGTGAGCAAGAATAGCCCTATCCTGAAAGTACCGACCATCACCGACATGGTCTAATATGCTCGGATATGTGCTCTTAACTATTGCAACAATTGGTTCATCAATAGACCGAATCAGAATATCATCAGGCAGTTTGAATTCTACCTCACCATCATTATCAACACCAATTTCACCATCTCCAACCTTCAGACCACTCAACAAACTCCTGATGCTCTCGGTCTCATCATATGAGCCGCCAGGCTGTAATTTAATAGCACAAAGTCAACAATTTATATACATTTAAAATAAGTTATTTATATAAAAAATAATTATCTAGCATAAAATTTTAGAAAAGTACCTGCAGACGCATGTTCTTCGTAAGCTTCAGGACACGACAGGAACTCCAAATTGTCTTAGATGAGCAAAGGGATGCGTGGACTATATCCTGCCTACTACCCTTTGGTATGACAGGCAATATCTGTCTGTAATCACCACCAAAGACAACGACCAATCCACCAAACGGCTTGTTAGATACCACACCATGATGATCTTTCATCATATCCCTTAGACTGCGATCCAATGCCTCAAAGCAAAACTTATTAGTCATGGGTGCCTCATCCCATATAATTAGCTTTGTACTCTTCAAAAGTCATGTCAGATCGCTATTGGGAGTTATCCTACTACACATGGTTGTTTCATCGACCTGCAAAGAAATACTAAACCTAGAGTGAGCAGTGCGGCCTCCAGGAAGAAGTAGAGAAGCTATACCACTCGATGCAACTGGGAGAACAATATCACGTCTACCACGTAATGCAGAACACAGTGTCTTCCATAAAAATGTCTTTCCTGTGCCACCGTAACCATATAGAAAGAAAACTCCACCATTACCGGAATCGACTGCATCCATAATGGTATCGTACACACTTCTTTGCTCGTCCGTGAGACATGGATATAAACGGCTATGCAACTCATTCATCTCATCAATATCGAACGACATTTCTTCGGCAATCAAATTATTCATACCATTATCTATGACGACACTGTCGGGAACGGGCATACCTTCAATCTGAGTCAAGCTAAATCCATTCCTAGAAAGAAACTCTTCTATCTCAAAGAAAAGTAAAATTCTTCAACTGTTTCTTCATTCGGTTCGATCTATATTAAAATATTTAGATATAAAGTTAGCATAGTAAATAACAAATAAATGTTCACATAACATTTCCGACATAAGAAAGTTCCTTAAATTTATACCAGGATTATTCAACTTCCGCCGCATAAATTTATATGAACTTGGGGTGAGCATATTGCTTTGCGTATACACCTGTTTCGCACTACCGACATTTGGTGTAATTGTCTCTGCACGATCAAAATGTATCGATGACAAAACTAATAAAAAAATATCATAGAAATAAAGATTAGTAATATCTTAAACAATTACTAATTTGATACGTAACATATACCATTCGTAATATCACCACTCCAAGGTGATATTCCGGCCCCACATCCTTGAGTATTTATTTTAAAAGTTTGAGCTGTCGTTCCTCCTATATTTTATGAAAATTGATAAATACACAACAATTATTATCTGTTAACATCACAATATTTGAAGTTGCAATAACAAAACAATTAATATATATATATATATATAAATAATAATAAATTATTACCATTCTCAATGTTAAGCTGCGGGAATGTAGAATTTGTAATAACTGGAGATCGAATAGTCAAAATGTTACCGTTAGTTATAACATTCAACGGTAATTCGCCACTCAGATTGTTGGAAACTCTACTCCTTTTTCTAGTAGAACTCGGCCCCTCGTTATACAATGGAGCGCGATTCCTTAATTTCAAAGACTTACGACGTCCTGTATACATTAAATAACTACACAAATATAATAAATTAATCATCTATCCATACAAATTTGCAGTAAATCATTTTATACGCATTTTATATTTTTAGTATACAAATTTCATATTGTAAAATAAATTAATAATATCCAGCAAGAAGAAGATACTGCGCACAATCAGGGGAAAAGATTACACTTAAAATCATTTATTGAATAGTGAGTCGGTATTTTTTTTCTAACTCAGTAATTATTAATTATGAATTAAATAATTTTAATTTTATTGTATGAATAATAAAAGAAATATAGAGATATTTTTATTAGAATATACATATAATATAATATAAACAACAAAAATAAAAATGGGATTTAAAAAGTGGTGGTGGGCGGTGGCGTTCTTATCCGCTCACCGATTCATCTTCATTGGTATTGTTCATTATCTTAAAAATATGAATCGGTGGTGGGCGGTGACTGTTCATTATCTTAAAAATGAGAAACGCTTGTCTTAAAAAAAAACGTTTTTATGTTTAACTCCCGTCCGAAAAAACCCTACCTATATAACCATTATCCCTCTTGCCACCGCCTCACTATTCCTTCACCAGCCGTCACCTTACCTTCTGCCGAAAAACACGTCCCAAAATCTCGTTTCTTCCTCCTCCCACCGCTCATTTTTGTCTCTGATTGCAAATATTTTTTCGACTTATCCACATCCGAAAAACACGACCCATAATCTCGTCTCTTCCTCTAGTTTATCCTCATTTTTCTCTCTGATTCCAAATATTTTATCGGTAATATGGTGTACGGTTGATTTTCACGGCGGTGTTCTTCTACGACGGTAAGATCTTGTGTTTCTTTTATTTTCTAACTTTTATTTCACGATTTATATTATTATCTCACTCAAACTCAGTGATTTATATAAATTTTCTTTATTTCAATATATTTAATTTTTCATTTCGATTCGGTAATAAGGGCGTACGGTTGATTTTCTTGCACCGTTCCTCTACAACGGTAAGATCTTACGTTTCTTTCATCTTCTAATTTTTATTTTTCTATCTAAATTATTATCTTAAAACCCGATGATTTGTATATTTTTGTTTATTTACGGATCTAGATCTTCAGGATTTATAAAATTTTTTAAAAACCCGATGTTATAAAATCCTGATTTATAAAAAATTTTAATTCTATAAAAAACCCGATGTTATAAAATCCTGATTTATAAAATTTTTTAATTCTATAAAAACCCGATGTTATAAAATCCTGATTTATAAAATTTTTATATCAAAGGTACCTGATTACGTAGAAAAATTCCATTTCTAGATCTGTGTGTTTTAATTACATTAAATCTTGTTCTCAATTTAGTATATTATTTACTTAATAATTTTTTATTTATAAAATTTTTATTCATATCATGACCAGATCTGGGAGAACCAACATCACAATTTAATTTCTCACTTCTCCCAATAGACATATAATATACTTCAAGGAGGTCAGTTTCTAATTGAACACGGCATTTTCCAACAGGTTTCCCAATTATACAGTTGATTTTTAATAAAAATCTTCCAAAAATTTTGATGAACAGTACTCTATTTTTTATTTATAAAATTTTTATTCATATCTTGACCAGATCTGGGATAAATAATGATGGAAATTGTATTTTTGGAAGTTGAATTTTTAATTTAAGTGGAAGAGTACTGTTGATTTTTAATAAAAATCGTCCAAAAATATTGATGAATAGTACTCTATTTATTTATGATGAAAATATAGAACGGAAATTACTAAAAAAATTGTAAACGAAAATATTGAATTTTTAATTTTAGCAGAAAATTTTTAAATTATAAACATATTTTGAATATTGTTGCTTTCTGACTGAAATACCATGGCCCTGATGTTACACTTAAAATCATACATCTAAGCTGGTTTTCAGTTTAAGTTTTTTATGTTGCTTGAGAAATAAATGTAATTTATGTGTTTATCCTTTTAAGATACTAACTAAATTCTTTTACTATCAATTGCGAGGCTAATCCGGAGATACACAAATGGTTTAATCCACGGTGGATTCAAAGGACTGTAAAATGTGCATCAAAGGTATTGTAATATTCGAACAAATAATTACAACAAATAATTATAAATTACGTACCTTTGATAACAACTAACTCTTTGAGACTGGTGTCTTGATTTTTTGTTCTCAACTTTAATACAATCTGTGATAGACAGTAAAATAGAAGTAAGAGTTAAACATTTAATAATCAAACAATACATAATATAAGATAGAATTGCTTATAACAATTCATTACCTTTGCTGTTCTTTCGCGAATAATATTAATCTCCCTATAACGATTGGCAGATGATGAATAGAACTTGAAATATGAGTTCAGTAGTGGGGTATTAATTCATAGGATATATGTATAATGGATGCGTTCTTGATATATTTTAAACTGGCTGTCTGGTTATTATTTATACTGAATATGGTATGCTTTATAGGATAAACCCAAATATCTGGATTTTTAAAAGCTGAAGCTTAATAGTTATCCAATCTGTTTACAATTCTTAGTTTGTTAAGATAATTATGTAGATTATTATTATCCGATGAAAATACATATTTGCACTCATATTTAATAAATCGATTATCAAGATTATTCCATAATTTTAGCTAACAAATCAATATCTAAATTAACAAATTGATTATCTGTTTATTATTTATATTGAATATATTATGCTACATAGGATAAACTCAAATATGTGGATTTACAAAATCTTAAGAATAATAGATATCCAACTCGTATTAAATTCTAGATTTGTTAAGATAATTATAAAAATTATTATCTGATATATATAATGGATGCGATCTTGATATATATTAAATGGTGCATCTGGTTATTATTTATACTGAATATGGTATGCTTTATAGGATAAACCCAAATCTCTGGATTTTTAAAATCTGAAGATTAATAGTTATCCAATCTGTTTACAATTCTTAGTTTGTTAAGATAATTATGTAGATTATTATTATCCGATGAAAATACATATTTGCACTCATATTTAATAAATCGATTATCAAGATTATTCCATACTTTTAGCTAACAAATCAATATCTAAATTAACAAATTGATTATCTGTTTATTATTTATATTGAATATATTATGCTAGATAGGATAAACTCAAATATGTGGATTTGCAAAATCTTAAGAATAATAGATATCCAACTCGTATTAAATTCTAGATTTGTTAAGATAATTATAAAAATTATTATCCGATCAAAATATACCACTAAATTATTTCTGAAAATGGCGGCAATTAAATTACGTCCAACAATACAGGACTTGGAGTTGTTTGTATCATCTTTGAAAAGTTGGATATCTTTGGACTCGAATTCGTTACAAAGTTTATTCCAATATGTATTATTCAAATCTAGAATGTAATTTGGCAGGCTGTGATTGTAAATAAATATTTATATGTAATTTATTTATCGTAACGAATTCGAGTCTGGAAATCGCTCAAGCCGTATGCATGAGGTCCTGAAATCGCCAAATCCGTCTGGGTGAGGTATATCTCTTTCCAACTCTAATTATTTCTTATGTTCAGTTTGCCTAATTATTTCTTAAGTTATAGTTCCCACTTTCAAAAATAGATTTGATTAGGCTCCTTAATTTGAATATTACAAAGTAAAATTATAGTGTTGTGGATAAGTTTGTATATAAGGCAATCATAGAAAATAAAGTGCAATTGATCATTATATGAGGACTATCGAAGATAACAAAATGCAATTAATCATAAAGAAATTACTACTAAAGATCCCAAATATCCAAATACTGTGATGAACGTAATCAAAACATAAAACAAAACAAAAGATATCTAAAAAAATAAACTATACTGCCCCAAATTATGGAATATTTTTCTCCTTCTTTATCACCACTTTAGTTGAAGAACTTTGCAGTCCTATAATACTGACTTCTTCATCAATTTCAATCTCTCTGCCACGCTTAGCAGGAGTTAGTCTTCGGAAATATCGTTAGAGCCCTGATCGTTAAATTCACTGTCAACTTTTTCTTTTCCCTTTCCAACATATTTCTCTCTGGCGCCTTCAATCAACATCTTGGACTCCGATGCAACCTCCTAAAATAGTTAGTTATAATATGTAATGGTTTGATAAATAATGGTATTAATTTTAAATGTAAAAATACAATAGGTATAGTAATCTCACGTTCATTGCTAGACCACAATATTCACCAATGATTTTCTCATCAGTTGTTAGATGTTCCACACTGTAGTCATTATAACCCTTTACAATGTTATATTCCCTTGACACACGGATTCTTATCAAATAATATTTGAAAAGTATTGGATGAAAGTCCATGGGCAGTGCTTCTTCATCTCCTTCCTATAGTGAGGAAAAAAACATTGTCAGAATAGTAATTTCCTAGACGTTTATATATAATGAAACTTTTTTAAACAGAAAATACCTCAATGAGGGAAGCAAGAACGGCAGCAGCTGATTTGCCTATAAGGTTTGCAACCATATCCTCAAATAAAACAACCGTAATTTCATCGTTTGATTTTGAATCTGTTGCTATAACTTTGAGCCTGAACCTGTTTTATCAATCAATAAGAAACGTATCTAATATAAAGTATAAATGACTTAAATTGACCTGATTACCTAGGTACAATCGAGTCCATTTTGCGTCCACACTTTATATTCGGACAGATGTCTTCAGCCTTTTTGTCTCCGGTCTTTGTTTTTCAATGAACACACGAATTGTAGTAGAATGTATCTCCAATGTCGGTGAACTTGACAAAGAGAATATACGACCAGTGGAAAATGTTAAATATACATTAATTAAATTGAATCAAAGATATTATAAGTCAAATAAAGTAGATTTATTTACCTCACTTTCTTTCTTGATACGAGAAGTTGTCCTGTGTTTTTCCATGTTCAACCATTCCTCTGAATTAAGTGTACGAATTTCACTCCGTAATGTGATTGATCTACTAACTGAATCATTTCGGACATCTTCTTCCTATAAAATGGCGAGCTGAGTTAAAAAAATAATGTTTTGTCTATAAAAAACATAAACCGATAATTAAAAAACACTTGTATAATAGTACTTCATATTGAAGTCCTCAAACTCCGGTAAATCTTCATTTATGAGCATCTTGGTGGCATGCATAGTAGTTTGCACACGTAGCTCTTCTGTTAAAATGTGCGTGATTTTATTAGTATGTGTTTAAAATAATGAAATGTACTTTAAAATTAGTATGAAATGCTGATGACCTTGCCAAATGGACTTGTGTGCAAACTGCAGTGCTATAGTAAGCCCGTCTCCAAGCTTATCGTTGGTAGGTGCTATTTCTAGCAGCTTGTCCGCGTACGACTCCCATAGCACTACCTTTAGGCTAATATTCCTACATTAATGTCATACTGTAACACCCCCAAGACGTTCAGGGCATATTACAGCGCCGTGGACCCCACACTGTGGAATCCACCAGGCTAACATACCAACAAGACATTCGACAACGAAAAGCTATCATTAATAAAACGACAATTCAAATAAAAGACTACAAACCGACAATTAAATTCTGACATCAAATCCATTTCCCAAAACGGGAACACAACATTAACAATTTCAAACAGGAAGTACTCGAGTACTTAAAACCAATTTTATAATACATAAATCCCAAAATCAGACATCAATAATGGCAAGCCGGACATAACATCGAAAATCAAATCTTGGACAATATCATGCTTGCCCATCATCCTCATACGTCCCGAGTGCTCGTTTATCCCCACGATCAATACGAAATACAAAAGTATTTCCCCATTTAAGGGTTAGCGACAAGCTAGTGCAAGTACAATCCATTTGAACTACATTCTAATCAGATGAATATATGCGCCAAAAAGTCATTTTAGAAAACATTTTATATTCCGGAATATTTATGATGTTCAAACACAAAACACATTATCTCCAACAAATCATAATTCAAAGTTAACCATTGGTACGAGACTCACGACCACCGTACCCCGCAGAGCCCCGTCGGACATCCCTGGGTGGCTAACCACAGTTCACGATACGCACACTCACGGCAATACGTATCCCTAGAGGCCCCGTCGGACCATCCCTAGGTGAACATACACATAACCATCCACAACAACCACGATACAGCCATAATTCAAATACTAGAACATGTAAACAAATGTAAAGTACTTGCCTTTGAGACATTCTTCGAAGAATCGGAAGTGAAAAACGACTACGGATGATCCGAATGGTAAACGACGGTTCCTAAACGAAGAATTAGCATAACTCAGTCCCAACGGACATCAATAATCGAAAGGAATACTCCCAAAACCCCGATTACAATTAACGACAAAAGACGTTCAATCAATACGGGTGAGGGTTTACGCAAAATCTCCCCGTATTGATAATTCGCGGATTAAAATCAAGGAAACTGGATTTGGAATCATTCAATAATCACAATCGGTGAAGAATATCGTAATATAGATGAACAATTCGGAACTAAACCCTAAAATCCCGAAATCCCCCAAAACGTCAAAATTAGGGTTCCTGAGGAATTACCTTTAATCCGGCTGATGAAAGGTGATTATGTTGATTATGATATGATAGCACGACTCTACGGTGATGGAATATGAAGAGAACTCCGATCAGGACCGATGGAAATCGCCTCTGAGGTCGCACGTCGAAGAAACGAAGGGAAAAGAATGAAACTGCTGCTCTGAAAACTTCCCGCTGGGCTTATATAATTGTGAAGTTAGCGCACGCTAACTGCCATACGTAGCGTGCGCTAACGGGGCCGCGACAGTCCAGTGGCTACTGCCACCATTCGTTAGCGTACGCTAACAATAAGGGTTAGCGTACGCTAACTGTTCTTCGGTAGCGCACGCAAGGCAACAAAGGTAGCGTGCGCTACCTACACAGCAGTTCAGTACTGCTGATGTCATATCAGCAGTAAGCTGCTGTCGAGGGTACGATACACGATACACACGACGAAACCAGAATCCAGAAACATGAACACGAAGCATACAAGACGACGGAGCTAAGCGCTGAAAGAAAAATACAATTCCGACCACTGAAGGGTCCGTAATGCGACAACGAAAACGAGATTCCCTAAACTATTAGGAAATTACAAAAATGGCCCAAGTGCCCGAAAATCACGAAACGACATCGGATTTACGAACCGAAAGTCTCCACATGACCAACTCAACCATACGAACTTGCACAAACCAAGAAACAACGGAAACGAACGAGTTTTACAAGAATCGAACGTTCATACGGCAAAACATGCCATAAAATGAAATTACGTGAAAACATCATCAAAACTCGTCCAAATGGAAAAACTCCAAGAACAAAATAGATTCAAAATGTCGAAACGGTCACAAGAGAGTCGATAAAAATAGACATACACCAAAAATGGAAACTGCTAAAAATAGAAATATTACGGATATTACATTCTCCCCCTCTAAAATAAAGTTTCGTCCCGAAACTTAAGAATCAAAAAGCTCGGGGTATCTCGAACGCATATCCTCATCTAACTCCCACGTCGCTTCTTCTATTCCGTGTCTCGACCATTGCACCTTAACCAAAGGAATGGTTTTGTGCCTTAACTGTTTGTCACGACGCTCCAAAATTCTGACGGGCCTCTCTTCAAACGTAATATCCTTCTCTATCTCCACGTCCCCAAAGTCAATAATGTGGGACGGGTCCGGAATGTACTTCCTCAACTGGGAAACGTGAAATACGCTATGTACATGACTCAGCGACGGAGGTAAAGCCAAACGGTATGCCAACTCGCCGACTCTCTCCAATACCTCGAAAGGTCCAATATATCTCGGGCTGAGTTTCCCCTTCTTCCCAAATCGGAAAACTCCTTTCGTCGGAGATACTCTCAACAGAACGTGATCTTCCACCTCAAACTCCAAAGGTCTACGCCTAACATCCGCATAAGACTTTTGTCGACTCTGAGCAGCCAACATCCTCTTTCTAATCAATTCGACTTTCTCCCTCGTCTCCAACACAAGGTCCGGCTCGGTGCCAACCAAATCAGACGGCTCATCCCAACATATCGGTGATCGGCAACGTCGGCCATAAAGTGCCTCATACGGTGCCATCTTAATCGACGCGTGCCAGCTATTATTATAAGTAAACTCAATTAAGGCCAATTGATCCTCCAAGTTACTACTCCAGTCTAACGCACACGCGCGCAACAAATCCTCGAACGTCTGGATGGTACGTTCGGACCTTGTCGATGCAGGGATGGAACGAAGTGCTCAAACGTAACTGTGTTCCCAATGCCTTATGTACCGCCTGCCAAAAATGCGATACAAATCGGCCATCTCTGTATGAAATAATGGTCCTCGGCGTACCATGAAGCCTCACTATCTGAGCAATAAAAATACGAGCCAACTTTTCTGGACCCCAAGTATCCTTGATGCCCAGAAAATGTGCCGACTTAGTCAGTCGGTCTACAATCACCCATACCATATTCATACCGGTCTTCGTCCTCGGTAAACTCGTGACAAAATCCATAGAGATGTCCTCCCACTTCCATTCCGGAACGGGAAGTGGTTTCAATAATCCGGCTGGCCGCTGATGCTCAATCTTGACTTGCTGACAAGTCAAACACTTAGCCACAAACTGAACTACCTCTTTCTTCATATCGTTCCACCAGAAATTCTTCCTCAGATCTTTATACATTTTACTCGAGCCCGGATGGACTGAGTAAGGTGACGCATGAGCTTCTCGCATGATATTCTGTCTCAATTCTGAGTCGTTCGGAACACACAACCGACCTCGGAATCTCAACACTCCGTCCTCATGAATAACAAATCCCGGGGCTTTCCCCTTCTCTACACTCTCCCGAAGCTGAATAAACATCGGGTCCTCCAACTGTCCCGATTTATTGTCCTCGAACTGAGTCGAAGAAATCTCAAGAGTACGCAATGCCCGAACTCTCTGCGGTACAATCTCAATGCTCGGCTTCATAAAATCACGTGAAGTCCCGCGGGCCGTAAGCAACTCAAGCGCTCGAAGCGATACTGATTTCCGGCTCAAGGCGTCTGCTACCACATTAGCCTTGCCCGGATGATAAAGGATCTCGAGATCGTAATCCTTAATCAATTCCAACCACCTCATCTGCCTCATATTAAGCTCTTTCTGCGTGAAAATGTACTTCAGGCTCTTGTGATCGGTGAAAATCTGACACGACGAGCCATACAAGTAATGACGCCATATCTTCAACGCAAAAACAACTACGGCCAACTCAAGATCGTGCGTAGGGTAATTCAATTCATATGGTTTCAACTGACGGGAAGCATAAGCGATCGTCCTCCCGTGCTGCATAAGTACGCATCCGAGCCCTTGGCCCGAAGCATCACTATAAACTGAGAAACCATCATTACCACTCGGTAAAGCCAAAACAGGAGCGGTCGTCAACCGCTTCTTCAACTCCTCAAAACTATTCTGCCTCTCATCGGTCCACACAAACTTCTCTCGACTTCGTAACAATCGAGTCGAGGTCGAGCAAGTTTAGAGAACCCTCGACGAACATACGGTAATACCCTGCTAATTCCAGAAAACTTCGGACCTCTTTCACGTTCTTGGGCGCCCAATCCAACCGCCTCTACCTTATGTGGGTCCATACGAACACCCTCGGCCGAGATCACATGACCGAGAAACATAACTTCCCGTAACCAAAACTCGCACTTTGAGAACTTCGCAAAAGATCGAGTTCTCAAAATATCTAACACAATATGCAAATGACGGGCGTGTTCCTCTTCGCTCCTCGAGTAAATCAGGATGTCGTCGATAAAAACGACTACACACTTATCGAGGTACTCGATAAAGACTTTGTTCATAAGCTGCATGAACACGGCTGGTGCGTTGGTTAGCCCAAAAGGCATAACCACAAACTCGTAGTGACCGTATCTCGTCCGAAAGGCCGTCTTCGGAATATCGGTATCCTTCACTCGGAGCTGATAATACCCCGATCTCAAATCAATCTTCGAAAAGACGGTCGCTCCTTGCAACTGATCAAACAAGTCATCAATCCTCGGGAGTGGATATTTGTTTTTGATGGTCACTTTGTTCAACTCTCGGTAGTCGATGCACAAACGAAGTGGCCCATCCTTCTTCTTTACATATAGGACCGGTGCGCCCCAAGGCGAAGCACTCGGTCGAATATACCCCATGTCTAACAACTCTCCCAACTGTTTCTTCAACTCAAGCATCTCGGCAGGCGCCATACGGTATGGCGTCTTAGAGATAGGTGTTGCACCCGGCTCTAGGTCGACGGTAAACTCAACCTCTCGGCCCGGCGGCAAACCCGGCAACTCATCTGGAAAAACGTCAGGGTACTCACATACTACCGGAATAGACGAGAGCTCGACTCCCCCTTCTTCCGATCTCAAAGCGTAACACCAATAGCCCATGCAACCTCCCCGAAGAAGTCTCACCGCCCTCAAAGCGCTGATCAGTAATCTCTGGCTACCCCTCTTACGCCCTACAAAAGAATGCTCGGTACCATCAGAGGCTAACATCGAAACAGTCCTCGTTCTATAATTCATGATCGCCCCATGACGGTCCATCCAATCCTCACCCAGAATCAAATCCTCATCTCTAATATCTACCGCAATCAGATTAGAAGGCCAATCCCTCCCCGCGATACTCACAGAAAAATCTCTAATCTCACGGTCCCCCACGATGCTATCCCCGCTAGGAAGTTTAACAACAAAAGTATCACAAGCAACAAGGCAATCAACATGCAGACGACGCACACAATCCATAGATATAAAAGAAAGCGTAGCACCAGAATCGAACAATACGGAAACAGGATGGTCAAGGATGTGGACGGTGCACTTAGCCACCGTCGCGTCGGGATCTCGGCTCGCCTCATCTCATACACACGGGGCGGAATGGACCCCGCACTAGAAGCTCCCCCTCTAGAAGGTCGACCACGACCTCGACCTCTACCAAAACTCGATGCGGCCGAGGAACTGTCGGTGCCTGATTCACACTCGGCTCTCCTGCAGCTGGAGCAGATATCTGAGTAACTGGAGCCCGAGCTGCATCCGTACAAAACTTAGCACGGTGACCCATACGACCACAAGCAAGACACTGGATCGGAGGCCTATCACACTCACTCATCATGTGACCCGGACGACTGCAGTTGAAGCACGTAGGACCACGAACGGAACCAGCAGGAGCAGACCTAGAACTGTTCCCTCGACCAACTGATGGCGACTGACTCCCGAAGACTCGCAAACCAGACTGAGCCTTCGGATACCCTCCTGACTTGCCTCCCGAAAACTGACCGGAGGTCTTCTGCTTCTTTCCTTCAACTGCCGTCTCTGTCGCAGAAAACGACATCTCGTAAGTCATCGCTTTATTCTGATAATCTTTCAAAGTCGTGCACCCCAGACCAGACATGTAGTGGCGCACCCTCGGCTTCATCCGCATATCAAAGTGGCGGATCTTATCAAGCTCATCTCGGACTTGGTTTCTCACATAGTGCAGCTGTTGATTGTAGTCCTTGATAGCTTGAGAAATAGGAACATCTTGGGGCTTAGCCTCAAAGAAGGCTCGGATCCTCCCTTCTTTCACTGGCCACGGACAAAATTCGTCTTCCATCAGCTCCCGGAACTCTGCCCACGTAGCTGCCCGGTCGCGCGGTTTCACCGCTTGCCACCATGTCGCTGCCTCCTTGGCGAGGAAGTACTAAGCAATGGGTACTTTCCTCTCCTCGGAACAATTAGCAGCCTCAAACACTTTCTCCATCTCAAATAGCCAATTCTCCCAACCAGAAGGGTCGGAAGCACCATCAAACTGCGGAGGATGCATACGAATCACATCCTGAAGTAGCTTATCATTACCGGATCCAGTAGGCGGAACCGGGTTAGCATTAGCATGGCCGACTGTAACGGCTCGAGTCGATAGCGTCATCTGGTTCGCTACTTGCTGCAATATGTTGGCCACTCCAACATTCTCATGAGCATTACCGGAGCTAGCAGACTGGTCCTGCTGACCTCCGGAACTAGGGGGAACACTGTTCGACAAAGAGGGCATCGCCGAATCAGTTCCCGAGTGATCGGACATGGCCGCCCCACCGGCTGCGCCACGTCCCCTACCGCGTCCGCGACCGCGTCCGCGTCCTCTACCAGCAGGAATTCTGAAGAAGCAACGGGTAAGTACAATTCAAACGCAAAACGCAAAAGATACTAAGACAGGAATAGAACAGAACGGTGAAACGAGTCAAGTTAGGAAAACTTACGAGCACCGGCGTACTGAGATGATGGCATAGCAGTGATACTGTCCCAAAAACGACACTTAACTAGACCCAAATGACCGACAGCCTAGGTATCCATAAACCTAAGCTCTGATACCATATTCTGTAACACCCCCAAGACGTTCAGGGCATATTACAGCGCCGTGGACCCCACACTGTGGAATCCACCAGGCTAACATACCAACAAGACATTCGACAACGAAAAGCTATCATTAATAAAATGACAATTCAAATAAAAGACTACAAACCGACAATTAAATTCTGACATCAAATCCATTTCCCAAAACGGGAACACAACATTAACAATTTCAAACAGGAAGTACTCGAGTACTTAAACCAATTTTATAATACATAAATCCCAAAATCAGACATCAATAGTAACCGACAGACATAACATCGAAAATCAAATACTGGACAATATCATGCTTGCCCATCATCCTCATACGTCCCGAGTGCTCGTTTATCCCCACGATCAATACCTGAAATACAAAAAGTATTTCCCCCATTTAAGGGGTTAGCGACAACTGCTAGTGCAAGTACAATCCATTTGAACTACATTCTAATCAGATGAATATATGCGCCAAAAAGTCATTTTAGAAAACATTTTATATTCCGGAATATTTATGATGTTCAAACACAAAACACATTATCTCCAACAAATCATAATTCAAAGTTAACCATTGGTACGAGACTCACGACCACCGTACCCCGCAGAGCCCCGTCGGACATCCCTGGGTGGCTAACCACAGTTCACGATACGCACACTCACGGCAATACGTATCCCTAGAGGCCCCGTCGGACCATCCCTAGGTGAACATACACATAACCATCCACAACAACCACGATACAGCCATAATTCAAATACTAGAACATGTAAACAAATGTAAAGTACTTGCCTTTGAGACATTCTTGAAGAATCGGAAGTGAAAACGACTACGGATGATCCGAATGGTAAACAGCGGTTCCTAAACGAAGAATTAGCATAACTCATCCCAACGGACATCAATAATCGAAAGGAATACTCCCAAAACCCCGATTACAATTAACGACAAAAGACGTTCAATCAATACGGGTGAGGGTTTACGCAAAATCTCCCCGTATTGATAATTCGCGGATTAAAATCAAGGAAACTGGATTTGGAATCATTCAATAATCACAATCGGTGAAGAATATCGTAATATAGATGAACAATTCGGAACTAAACCCTAAAATCCCGAAATCCCCCAAAACGTCAAAATTAGGGTTCCTGAGGAATTACCTTTAATCCGGCTGATGAAAGGTGATTATGTTGATTATGATATGATAGCACGACTCTACGGTGATGGAATATGAAGAGAACTCCGATCAGGACCGATGGAAATCGCCTCTGAGGTCGCACGTCGAAGAAACGAAGGGAAAAGAATGAAACTGCTGCTCTGAAAACTGCCCGCTGGGCTTATATAATTGTGAAGTTAGCGCACGCTAACTGCCATATGTAGCGTGCGCTAACGGGGCCGCGACAGTCCAGTGGCTACTGCCACCATTCGTTAGCGTACGCTAACAATAAGGGTTAGCGTACGCTAACTGTTCTTCGGTAGCGCACGCAAGGCAACAAAGGTAGCGTGCGCTACCTACACGATTGAAGCTGGCGATGTCATATCGCCAGATGAAGCTGGCTTTGCCGAGGGTACGATACGATACACACGACGAAACCGTAATCCGAAACATGAACACGAAGCATAAAAGACGTCAGAGCTTAGCGCTGAAAGTAAAATACAATTCCGACCACTGAAGGGTCCGTAATGCGACAACGAAAACGAGATTCCCTAAACTATTAGGAAATTACAAAAATGGCCCAAGTGCCCGAAAATCACGAAACGACGTCGGATTTACGAACCGAAAGTCTCCACATGACCAACTCAACCATACGAACTTGCACAAACCAAGAAACAACGGAAACGAACGAGTTTTACAAGAATCGAACGTTCATACGGCAAAACATGTCATAAAATGAAATTACGTGAAAACATCATCAAAACTCGTCCAAATGGAAAAACTCCAAGAACAAAATAGATTCAAAATGTCGAAACGGTCACAAGCGAGTCGATAAAAATAGACATACACCAAAAATGGAAACTGCTAAAAATAGAAATATTACGGATATTACACATACAGTCTAAGGTAAAATGCAATACTAAAAATAACTATTCAAATTAGAAAACACATCGAAATTTAGTCACCTTTCATCTTGAATTTTGATGTCTAACTTTCGAGCATGTGCCTTGTCGACATAAGTAATGTTGCCAATTCGTATAACGCGTCCTATTACGTCTGAAAAATATTGATAATATATAAGCATAATAATATTTATCAAGAGATCATAAAAATACAATAACATACAACCTACCAATAAAATATTCTCCATTAAAGGAAGGAATGTCATCAAAAGGAATCAGTTCGAGTCCATTTGACTGAATCCACATGTCTCGCTTACACTTGGCCACTTTTGTAATATAGTTGAATATCAATTTTACTGAGCATTCAACTCTGGCCTTGTTCCATTTGCTTTGGTGGTTGTCCTCAACACCAAAAGTAGAAATATTCACTGTATCGCCTTCGGTCAATTGCTTTTTGAAATTGGATAGTAATCCTCTTTTCACGTAAGCTGGTATTTTGGATCCCTATGATATATAGTGGTTCAGTTTATGATGAAAATATTGAATGGAAATAAAAAAAAATTTGTGGAGTCCTTATACCTCGCTGTCCATAAGAATTGCCTCGATCGAAACTGGTTTCTTTTGTTGGTCAGTTGAAATCCATAAACGCAAGATCTTCACTGTGATGGTCCTGTTGCTGGTCTCCTTGTTAATTCCTCTAACAAATATATTTGACATGTTTGTAAGATCTGTAATATTTTCTTTGTAGTGTGTTATTAAAACCTAGATGTACTATGTTATTTATAGTGTAGTACAGGCCCTTGCTTCGAGTGACTGTATTTTATAGGAGTCTTAATTTGGAACAGATCTTAATTTAAAACGACGACCCATTGAACTCTCTGTTATTATCCGAAATTATCAAAACAGTCCATCTTTTTCAAAAGACTTGATTATCTCTACTTTAAATTATCTAAGCTATTATAATCGAGTGTTTTAAACTTGTAGGGTTTTTATAGGATTATTGTTATAAATGATTCCAATTATCCAAATTTTTAGGTTCCTAGAAAGTTGATTTGGTGGAAGACTTTCAATTTGATGTGGTCTATTAAAAGATTTATATTACCCGAATTTTAGTTATTTAAATAAAATAAAATCGGATTGATGATAGAATAAAATCGGATTTATGATAGATACTGTATTTCATAGGAGTCTTAATTTGGAACAGATCTTAATTTAAAACGACGACACATTCAACTCTCTGTTATTATCCGAAATTATCAAAACAGTCCATCTTTTTCAAAAGACTTGATTATCTCTACTTTAAATTATCTAAGCTATTATAATGAGTGTTTTAAACTTGTAGGGTTTTTATAGGATTATTGTTTTAAGTGATTCAAATTATCCGAATTTTTAGGTCTCTAGAAAGTTGATTTGGTGGAAGACTTTCAATTTGATGTGGTCTATTAAAAGATTTATATTACCCGAATTTTAGTTATTTAAGTAAAATAAAATCGGGTTGATGATAGAATAAAATCGGATTTATGATAGATATTTTATTATCTAAGTCATTATAATCGAGTGTTTTAAACTAATATGGTTTTTATAAGATTATTGTTTTAAATGATTTAGATTACCCGAATTTTTAGGTCTCTAGAAAGTTGATTTGGTGGAAGACTTTGGGAAATGGTTTTCAATTTGATGTGGTCTTTTAAATGATTTAGATTACCCGAATTTTAGTTATTTAAATAAAATAAAGTCTGATTGATGATAGATATTTTATTATCCAAGTCATTATAATCGAGTGGTTTAAACTTGTAGGGTTATTAGGATACGGTTTTCAATGACTTGATATCCCGAATTTTTAGTTCTCTAGAAAGTTGATTCGATCGCGGACTTTAGGATATGGTTTTTAAGTAGTGTTGTGATTATCCCGAAACTGGTTTCTTTTGTTGGTCAGTTGGAATCCATAAACGCAAGTTCTCTAGAAAGTTGATTCGGTCGCAGACTTTAGGATATGGTTTTTAAGTAGTGTTGTGATTATCTGAATTTTAGTTAGTTAATTTTCAATTTGATGCGGTCTTTTAAATTATCATAAAACAGTGTATTTTAATTTTTTAGAGTTTTTAGTATCTTTACGGCTGAATTGTTAAGATTAACCGAATTTTAGTTATTTAAATAAAATAAAATCGGATCAACTTTCTAGAGTTTTATGCTTATAAAACAATGTATTATACGGCTGAATTGTTAAGATTATCCGAATTTTAGTTAATGAAATAATAGAAACATGCATGAAATGAAAAGTGAGAATTTGAAACCCAAGATAAGTGAATATGATTCACAAATATAAGTTGTTTTAGTAATGTGAATCGAGACAATTACAATGATATTGAAATACTCCTAGGGTTTAGTTGTAATATCCGCATTTTCTCTTTCCCTTGTAATTGTATTTCCGGTGTAATTCTCGATTTTAGTGACCCTCGGGTATCCTTCAGTGTAACTTTTCCGTTATCTTTTGATCTGATTCTCGTAATTGTTGTGCGGAACCGCCGTTTCGGGGTTGCCGTGGATTCATTCTATGCTATGATGCGTTTCGAGGTGTTCCGTTTGACGTTTCGTTCATATTCCGGTATTTTGGGGTCGTTTATATTCTATATCTAGCGCACGCTAAATTTCCTGTATAGCGCACGCTAGAAATCCATTAGTAGCGCACGCTACGTTTAATTCGTAGCGCACGCTAACGATTTAGCCCTGGGAGTGGCAGTTTAACTCCCAGGCCTCTGGACTATCGGATTAGCGCACGCTATCTTGTCTAGCGCACGCTAATGTCGGGAGACTAGCGCACGTTAAGTTGTTCAAGAGCGCGCTAGTGTGACCGTCCGATCGGGCAGTTTACTACTGAATTCAATCAGATTCTAGTTAGCGCACGCTACGCTGGTATGGTAGCGCACGCTAACGGGTCAGGTGAGGTTTGGGCAGTTGACGACTGGACTCGGCTGATGTTCAGGTAGCGCACGCTATTGGTCGATAGCGCGCGCTACCGATAGGTTATTAGCGCACGCTACGCATGCATGGTAGCGCACGCTAACGGCAAAAACCCTGGCTTCTGGACTCGGACGCTAACAGGAGGGTTGGTAACCCTATCCCGTTAGCGCACGCTAACCTTGAGGTCTTAGCGTGCGCTAACACTCCTTGGCTATATAAACCAGGGAGTTGACCGAGATAATCACAAAATCTCATTTCTTCCCCTTCGCGGCGAGCGACTCCCGAGCGATTTGAGGCGATTTTCTTCCTCCAATCACTTGAGATTCTTGTGCTTGAGTTCTTGGTGTAAGACTAACATCATCCACTTGTGTTTCTCATCCTAAATCCAAGGTAATCTCTTAGAACCCTACTTTTGGATAATTTGGGGTTTTGGGATTTTCTTCCGATTCGCTCCGTTTTGTTGGTGGATTCATGATGTATACGATTGATATTGTTAGTATCTTTAGTTTTCCTACGGATTCATGGATATTTTGTGGATTTTTACTAATCAAGAGGGTTTGGTTGTGATCCGCCTCGTTGTTATTTTATTCGAATATACATGAATCGTAGGCGGGTTTCCGGGTGTATTCCATTTCCGTAATCGTCTAGAGTTGGTTGTGATTGTGTTATTCGAATCGTTAGGTTCATTCGGTTCCTCACGGCCGTGCTTGATTCTTCCGCTCCGCTCGTGTCACCGTCATTAATCGAGGCAAGTATTTTTGGAAACCTTTAAGCTTAACATGAAATGGTTATGTATATTACTTGTTTGTAACTCACCGTGTGTTGATTCGACGGGGTCAAGGAGGAAATCTATGCCGCCCTGGATTTCACGAGTTTCGTACCGCTAGCCAACTCGTTAGGGTCCTTGCAAGGCCTCGAGTGAGAATGTATGCTGCCGCCCTGTTCTCACGGCTTAGCGTGTGCGTGGTTTTGTTTTTCTGTATTTGTAGCCAACTTGTTAGGGTCCCTGTGAGGCCCCGAGTGAGAATGTATGCTGCCGCCCTGTTCTCAAGGCTAATTGTTTGACTGTTTATTTTCCGGAAAAGACATGTCTGGTTTTGATTTTCGAAATGATTTTTGGTGCATGTACTATGAAATGTGTAAGCGATTGGTTTGCCTTGAATACTTGTACTAGCGTAATTGCTAACCCCTCTGGGGACCCATTTTGGGGAAATTCGTTGTATGAATTTCAGGTCAGGTTCATCGAGACGAGCGGGCGCTGGACCAGTACACGGATGATGGCCGTGCGTGATGATGGTGCACGAGTGATGTTTTAGTATCTTTACTTTTTTGTCTTTTGTGGTTTTGAACTAATAGTTGTACTCGAGTACTTAAGGGGTTCTTGTTCGTTTGAATTGTATTGTTGCTTATTATGTTGTGTTGGATGATGATGTTATATTGACCGGTTGAACCGGGTGGATTGTTCTGTTTTGCGTCTTTATGACGTGGTGTTATTTTATCGTTTCTGTGAGTCGTTGTGTATGATCTTTGTTCGGCTGGTGGGTCCCATATAGGGATTCACGGCGCTGTAATATACCTCGGATATCCTGGTGGTGTTACAGAAAATGGTATCAGAGCTCTAGGTTTATGGATACCTAGGCTTGTTGGTTTATTGGGTCTTGTGGTGTTTTGTTTTGCACATCATCGTCACGCTGCCATGATTCCGGTACTACCAGTGTCCGTAAGTTTTCCTTCCTCTGTTCATTATTTCCTTGTATCGTACCTTTGATTCTCGACTTGTAATTGTTCTTCTCTCGTACTTACCCTCGTATGGCTTTTGCTACTTGTTTAACTCCAGCATGGATGCTGGAAGAGGTCGTGGTCGCGGTCGTGGTCGTGGACGCGGCCGGGGACGTGGGGCAGCCGGTGGGGCGGCCACGTCACAGTCTTCGGGAGCCGGCAGTACCGGCGACCGTCATAGCCATGCTTCTTCTCAGGAGCGTGCCGATCTTGGTATCGCGGCCGTAATGCAACAAATGGTGAACCAAATGGCGGCGATAGCTCAGGCGGTTCAGAACCCGGATCAGGCCCACGCTAATCGGGGCGGAGCGGATCGTTGGCTCCAAGATGTTATCAAGATGCATCCTCCTCAGTTTTCGAGAGCTTCAGACCCGATTGGCTGGGAAGGGTGGATCAAGGAGATGTCTAAGGTCTTCGTTGCCACTAACTATCCCGAGGACCGTAAAGTCCCTATTGCTCAATATTTCCTCACTGGGGACGCTACGGACTGGTGGGAGGCCGTTGGGCCCAAAGACCATGCTGCTACGTGGGCTGAGTTTCAAGAGTCGATGGAGACTGAATATTGCCCGTGGCCAGTCAGACAGGCTCGGGTACATGCTTTTTATGATGCTCAACCACGGGATATCCCCGTAGCTCAAGCTATTGCTGATTTTAACAAAGAGTTGGGTTATGTGAAGACCCAAGTTGTCGAGGAGAGTGACAAGATTTTCCATTTCTCCAGGCGGATGAAGTTGCCGATTCGGGACTATATGTCGGGGCTCGTATGTACTACATTGAAGGATTATCAGAGTAGGGCCCTTGCTTATGATATGTCTGTGACGGCGAGTGAGGCGGCCCGCGAGAGTAAGAAGCAGAAGTCGGTTGGAAATTTTTCTGGTCCCAAGAGTGGAGGCCAGCAGAAATCTCAAGCTGCAAATTTTTCAACGGGCGGTTCGGCTCGTTTCTCTGGGAGCTTTCGGGGTGCCGCCGGAACCTCCGCTCATGAACCCACATGTTTTAACTGTGGTGTGCAAGGCCATAGGAGCCGGCAATGTTCTCGTCCGAAGCTTACCTGTCATACTTGTGGACAACTAGGCCACAAGGCCTCTTTTTGTGAGCAGATCAAACAGCTTCGCGGCACCCGTTCTTCTCAACCAGCCCCGTTGGAGCCAAGTGTGAATCAGGGGTCGTTTGCTCCTCAATCTCCGCCGAGTGCTAGTCGGGGAAGAGGTCGGGGTCAGCCCTCAAGAGGGGGAGCTTCCAGTGTTGGCTCCGCCCACCCGCGTGTCTATGAGATGCGGAGAGCCGATGATCCAGCGGCTACCGTGGCGACAGGTACCGTTTATATTCTTTCTCATCCTGTCAGTGTGCTTTTCGATTCCGGTGCTACGCATTCGTTCATATCTCTGGATTGTGTGCGCCGTTTGAGTCTCGACCGTTTGACACCTTGTGAGCCCTTCATCGTTAAGCTTCTTAGCGGTGATAGGATCGTTGGTGATCAGGAGGTTCGAGACTGTTCTGTGCTTATTTGTGAGAGGACTTGGCCCTCTAATCTTACTGTTGTGAGTATCGAGGGTGAGGATTTGATTCTTGGTGATGACTGGCTCGAGCGGCATGGTGCGATCATGAACTACCGCACGAGAATCATCACTATGTTAGCCGAGGACGGCACCGAGCACTCTTTCGCGGGGCGAAAGAGGGGAAACCATAAATTCGTCATTAATGCCTTGAAGGCGATGAGTCTCATGCGAAAGGGATGTATTGGTTATTGGTGCTATGCCTTGAAGGCGGAGGGTGGTGGAGTCGAGCTTTCGTCGATTCCAATCGTTAATGAATTTCCTGATGTTTTTCCTGACGAGTTACCGGGATTGCCACCGGATCGAGAGGTCGAGTTCACTATAGAGTTAGAGCCGGGTGCGGCTCCTATTTCAAGGCGCCTATCGCATGGCACCTTCAGAGATGTCCGAGTTGAAGAAGCAGTTGAGTGAGCTTCTTGAGTCGGGGTATGTTCGACCGAGCGCCTCGCCTTGGGGCGCACCGGTCCTGTTTGTGCGGAAGAAGGATGGTTCGCTACGTTTGTGTATCGACTATCGCGAACTAAACAAGGTGACCATCAAGAACAAGTATCCTTTGCCGAGAATTGATGACTTGTTCGATCAGTTGCAGGGAGCTGCGGTATTCTCGAAAATTGATTTGAAATCGGGGTACTATCAGCTCCGGGTGCGAGAGTCCGATGTGCCGAAAACAGCCTTTCGGACGAGGTACGGACATTATGAGTTCGTAGTCATGCCTTTCGGGTTAACTAATGCACCGGCGGTGTTCATGCAATTGATGAACAAAGTTTTTATCGAGTATTTGGATAAGTGCGTCGTCGTCTTTATTGACGATATTCTTATTTATTCGAGGAATGAGGAAGAGCATGCCCATCATTTGCGGATAGTATTAGACATTTTAAGGACCAAGCAACTCTATGCAAAGTTCTCGAAATGTGAGTTCTGGCTGAAAGAAGTGATGTTTTTAGGTCACGTGATTTCAGCCGAGGGGGTTCGTGTGGATCCGCAGAAGATTGAGGCCGTATTGGATTGGGCACCGCCCAAAAATGTGAAGGAGGTCCGTAGTTTCTTGGGTTTGGCTGGCTACTACCGTAGGTTCGCCGAGGTTTCTCGGCGGCTCGACCACTTACGCAGCTTGCTCCGTAAATCAGAAGTTAAATGCGGAATGACGAGAGGCGATCGAGTTTTGAGGAATCAAGAAGCGTTTGACTTCATTTGATTTTGGCGTTGCCATGTGGCAACGAGGGTTTTGCCGTTTATAGCGATGCTTGGTCGTGGTCTTGGGTGTGTATTAATGCAAAGACGGCAAGACCATTGCCTATGCGTCGAGACGCTTGAGGCCGTATGAGATGAACTACCCTACTCATGATTTGGAGTTAGCGGCGTTTTTGCGCTCAAGATTTGGCGTCACTATCTTTTCGGCTCCACATGTCGATTTTTACCGATCATAAAAGTCTCAAATACATATTTACTCACGAGAGTTGAATATGAGGCAGGAGGTGGTTAGAGTTGATTAAGGATTATGACCTCGAAATCCTTTATCATCCGGCAAGGCGAACGTTGTGGCCGACGCCTTGAGTCGAAACCATTGCGTTGCGAACGCTTGAGATCCTTACATCTCGGTCCCGAGCTTTGGAGGGCTTTGATCGAGTTAGATATTGAGGTCTTGTTGCCGGAGCCGTCGGGCAACTTTGTGCTTTAGAGATTTCGCTGCCTTTGATCGATGAAATTAAGTCAAGCGATTAGAGGATCCGATGATTACTCAAATCCGAGAGAACGCGTTCTTAAAGGAAAGTCTCCTGGATTTGTGATTCACGAGGATGGTGTTTTGAGATTCAGTCGGCTTTGTGTGCCGAACGACTCGAGTTGAGGCGAGTATTTTACGGGAGGCCCATGCTACACCTAATTCCGTTCATCTGGTACGAGTAAGATGTACAAGGACACGAGGAGAAATTTCGTGGAATGACATGAAGGATGAGGTCGCACGCTTGTAGCGAGATGTTTGACTTGTCACAGTCAAAATCGAGCATCGAGACCGGCCGGTTATTAGGTCACTTCCCATTCCTAATGGAAATGGGAAGATATATCGATGGATTTCGTTACGAGTTTGCCGAGATCGAGGTCGGGCATGAATATGGTATGGGTGATTGTCGATCGCCCGACCAAGTCGGCACATTTTCCGGGCATCAAGGACACTTGGGGCCCGGAGAAGTTAGCTCGTGTGTTTATTGCGCAGATCGTGAGACTTCACGGTACTCAAGTCTATTGTTTGGATCGTGACGACCGCTTTGTATCGCACTTCCGCAAAGGCGGTGCATAAGGCGTTAGGTACCCGGTTGCGTTTGAGTACCTCTTTTCATCCCAGACGATGGGACAATGAACGCACTATCCGTGACGCTCGAGGACTTATTGCGTGCTGTGCTCTCGATCGGAGTAGTGACCGAGGAACATTTGCCGCTGATCGAATTCACGTATAACAATAGTTGGCACGCGTCAATTCGGATGGCACCGTATGAGGCACTTTACGGGCGGCGATGTCGATCACCGATTTGTTGGAATGAGGCGTCCGATTTGGTCGGGACCGAGCCGGATGTCGTTTTAGAGACGAGGCGGAAGATAGAGTTAATTCGAGAACGGATGTTGGCGCCCAGTCGGCAGTCGTATGCGACGTCCGTCGCCGACCTTTGGAATTTGTGGTGGGGGACCACTTTTTGATAAAGGTGTCGCCGACGAAAGGAGTTTTTCGTTTCGGGAAGAAAGGGAAGTTGAGTCCGAGATTTATCGGCCCTTCGAGATCCTCGAGCGAGTAGGTGGGTTGGCATACCGTTTGGCGTTACCTCCGGCCTTGAGTCATGTTCATAGTGTTTTCCATGTTTCCCGATTGAGGAGATATGTCCTGATCCTAGCCACATCATCGATTATGGTGAGATTGATGTCGCCAAAGATGTTACTTTCAAGAGCGCCCTTTGAAGATTTTGGAACATCGTGAGAAACGATTGAGGCATAAGACCATACCTTTGGTCAAGGTGCAATGGTCGAGACACGGTGTCGAGGAGGCAACTTGGGAAACCGAGGATAGCATGCGTGCTAGGTACCCCGAGTTGTTTGTTCCTTAAGTTTCGGGACGAAACTTATTTTTAGAGGGGTAGAATGTAATATCCGCATTTTCTCTTTCCCTTGTAATTGTATTTCCGGTGTAATTCTCGATTTTAGTGACCCTCGGGTATCCTTCAGTGTAACTTTTCCGTTATCTTTGATCCGATTCTCGTAATTGTTGTGCGGAACCGCCGTTTGGTTGCCGTGGATTCATTCTATGCTATGATGCGTTTGAGGTGTTCCGCTTGACGCTTCGCTCATATTAGGTATTTTGGGGTCGTTTATATTCTATATCTAGCGCACGCTAAATTTCTGTATAGCGCACGCTAGAAATCCATTAGTAGCGCACGCTACGTTTAATTCGTAGCGCACGCTAACGATTTAGCCCCGGGAGTGGCGCTTAACTCCCGTGCCTCCGGACTATCGGATTAGCGCACGCTATCTTGTCTAGCGCACGCTAATGTCGGGAGACTAGCGCACGTTAAGTTGTTCAAGATGGCGCGCGCTAGTGTGACCGTCCAAGATCGGCGCTTTACTACCGAATTCAATCGATTCTAGTTAGCGCACGCTACGCCGGTATGGTAGCGCACGCTAACGGTCGTGAGGTTTGGGCGATTGAATCGGACTCGGCCGATGTTCGTAGCGCACGCTATTGGTCGATAGCGCGCGCTACCGATAGGTTATTAGCGCACGCTACGCATGCATGGTAGCGCACGCTAACGGCAAAAACTCCCCGGCTTCGGACTCGGACGCTAACAGAGGGTTGGTAACCTATCCCGTTAGCGCACGCTAACTGAGGTCTTAGCGTGCGCTAACACTCCCGGTTATATAAACCAGGAGTTGACCGAGATAATCACAAAATCTCATTTCTTCCCTTTCCGCGCCGAGCGACTCCCGAGCGATTTGAGGCGATTTTCTTCCTCCAATCACTTCAGAGATTCTTGTGCTTGAGTTCTTGGTGTAAGACTAACATCATCCACTTGTGTTTCTCATCCTAAATCCAAGGTAATCTCTTAGAACCCTACTTTTGGATAATTTGGGGGTTTTGGGATTTTCTTCCGATTCGTTCCGTTTTGTTGGTGGATTCATGATGTATACGATTTATATTGTTAGTATCTTTAGTTTTCCTACGGATTCATGGATATTTTGTGGATTTTTACGGAATCAAGAGGGTTTGGTTGTGATCCGCCCTCGTTGTTATTTTATTCGAATATACATGAATCGTAGGCGGGTTTCCGGGTGTATTCCATTTCCGTAATCATCTAGAGTTGGTTGTGATTGTGTTATTCGAATCGTTAGGTTCATTCGTCGGTTCCTCACGGTCGTGCTTGATTCTTCCGTTCCGTTCGCGTCACCGTCTGTTAATCGAGGCAAGTATTTTTGGAAACCTTTAAGCTTAACATGAAATGGTTATGTATATTACTTGTTTGTAACTCACCGTGTGTTGGCCCGACGGGGTCAAGGAGGGAAATCTATGCTGCGCCTGGATTTCACGAGTTTCGTACCGCTTAGCCAACTCGTTAGGGTCCTTGCAAGGCCTCGAGTGAGAATGTATGCCGCCGCCTGTTCTCACGGCTTAGCGTGTGCGTGGTTTTGTTTTTCGTATTTGTAGCCAACTTGTTAGGGTCCTGTGAGGCCCCGAGTGAGAATGTATGCCGCCGCCTTCTCAAGGCTAATTGTTTGACCGTTTATTTTCCTAAAAGACATGTCCGGTTTTGATTTTCGAAATGATTTTTGGTGCATGTACTATGAAATGTGTAAGCGATTGGTTTGCCTTGAATACTTGTACTAGCGTAATTGCTAACCCCCTCGGGACCCGCTTTGGGGAAATTCGTTGTATGAATTTCAGTCGTTCATCGAGACGAGCGGGCTGACCAAGACACGGATGATGGCCGTGCGTGATGATGGTGCACGAGTGATGTTTTAGTATCTTTACTTTTTTGTCTTTTGTGGTTTTGAACTAATAGTTGTACTCGAGTACTTAAGGGGTTCTTGTTCGTTTGAATTGTATTGTTGCTTATTATGTTGTGTTGGATGATGATGTTATATTGACCGGTTGAACCGGGTGGATTGTTATGTTTTGCGTCTTTATGACGTGGTGTTATTTTATCGTTTCTGTGAGTCGTTGTGTATGATGCTGTTCAGCCTGGTGGGTCCCATATAGGGATTCACGGCGCTGTAATATACCTCGGATATCCTGGGGGTGTTACATTAGTGCTGTGCTCGCATGTACTAATAGCATTCATATAAACCACTTCAATATCAGCAACACATCTAGGGCACTGGTTGTGCGGAAGTTGCCCTTCTAGATGCGATAGAAATTCTTCGTCACTTGAATTACAGAACAGTGGAACACTAAGGTAGTTAGGAAGCTTAAATTTCATTTTTGAAAGTCTTTTTTTCAGCTGCCATCTGCATGATGTCACATAGTATGCGCTCTTAGAATTATTCTCCAACATCGACAACCCATGAATTTCTTCTTCTCTGTGTTTTTCATCACCACTAAACAACTTCATGAAGTTTAAACAGTATGAGGCTTCATGGTGATTGAGGTTTAGGGCGATAATCATTAATTCAAATGATTCGTCTTCATTTTCTTCGACGAAGAACTTTAACTACAAAAAAATGAGATGGTAATAAAATTAGGAGAAGATGAGATACAAATAATTAGTAACCAAGTAGATATTATTTACCAATGATTTTCTGAATAGTGCTTCAGCATTTTTAGAAGCCACTAGTTTATCTAACATTGAAGGAGAAATATCATGTTGCAAGTCAAAATTAAGCTGCTGCAAAATGCTTGTTGTGTTACCCAACTCATAGAAGAGCCGACAGCTGGGAACATAGTATTGTTTGTGGTTAGAAAACAATAATTTTATATATATACACAATAACGCGAAGCGAATGAAGAGCCTAAGAAAACTGCAAATTACCTGGCGATAGCGTTTGCCCAGCTGTTTGCTGATTGACGTGCAAGCTTTTCCATAATGCGCATGATTAAATCATGTGGCAGATTTGTAATTGCGTAGCTACGGATAATCATTTTTCTCTTCGAATCAAACATTTTGAGATAATCAAACATTTCGAATCTTTTATATAGCACTCTGTTTTTCTTGTGATAAAAATTCTGCTCTTAAAATCGGATTAAACCTAATTGAATATGGAGAATATATTAGCAATTTTCTGCTTTCGCCCCTAAATATATATTCATAGCTGCGGATGATAAATGCAGAGTTGGGGATAGTATTTAAAGACCCAGAGAGATAAGCAGGTCAACAAATGATAATTTCGGTAGTCTGTTTTCTGCTTCACGTAAGCTTTTGAAAAGAGTCCATCTTTTTCAAGTAAGCTTAGCTTTTGCCTAAAAATATGGAAAACTCAACAAACTAACCCGTGCATGGCAAAATATAATTGAAATTATTTTAAATAATTTTATTTTTGCTGGAATTCGCCAGTTTTTGCCTAAAAATATGGAAAACTCAACAAACTAACCCGTGCATGGCAAAATATAATTGAAATTATTTTAAATAATTTTATTTTTGCTGGAATTCGCCAGCTTTTGCCTAAAAATATGGAAAACTCAACAAACTAACCTGTGCATGGCAAAATATAATTGAAATTATTTTAAATAATTTTATTTTCTTTGGAATTCGCCTTTTGCCTAAAAATATGGAAAACTCAACAAACTAACCTGCATGGCAAAATATAATTGAAATTATTTTAAATAATTTTATTTTCTTTGAATTCGCCGCTTTTGCCTAAAAATATGGAAAACTCAACAAACTAACCCGTGCATGGCAAAATATAATTGAAATTATTTTAAATAATTTTATTTTTGCTGGAATTCGCCAGCTTTTGCCTAAAAATATGGAAAACTCAACAAACTAACATGTGGGCAAAATATAATTGAAATTATTTTAAATAATTTTATTTTTGCTGGAATTCGCCAGCTTTTGCCTAAAAATATGGAAAACTCAACAAACTAACCCGTGCATGGCAAAATATAATTGAAATTATTTTAAATAATTTTATTTTTGCTGGAATTCGCCACCTAGGATTTTGTCCCATGTGGCATATCTCTCCTTTCATTTTCATCACCACTTTTCATATATATATATGGATTACTTTCCATGATGACATTTTTTCAAAAAGGGAGACAGGAGGCAAAGTCCAAAAGCCATCATTAGGTTGCTCATGCTTTCACGAGTACAATCAAGACTGGACTAGGGGTGATCATGCGGATGGTAGAAGGATCAAAATTTTGACCAATGATAGGAAAGATAATACTATATGTATATAAATAATATATTTATTTTATATATACAAATGAAATTAAATCAAACCAGAATAAGCCTTGTCCCATTACGGTGGAGTCGGCGATATGGATATGACGTTACCAATCAGCTTTACGTTGGGTCATCTTCTTTGTTAAGTCTATCTGTTGCATGTCTCTTCTAATAGTTTTTCTCCAACTATTCTTTGCCGACCCTCTCTTCTTTTGACTTTATTTGATGTCTATAGTTTTACACCTCCTCACGAAAGTCTCTAGCGGTCTTCTTTGCACATGGCATACCATCTTAGTCGATTTTTCCTTATTTCAACTTCAATAGGAGCCACCCCTAACTTATATGACATATAAATAAAATTACTCATAGATAACAATGTCACACCCCTAAAAGTGATCATGGGCCGGGTCAGGTCGGGTCGGGCTTGACCGGTTTGAGTTGGAATTCTCAGGACCGGCCCATTAATGAGGCGGGCTGGGCCGAACTGGGCCTGTGCTGGGTGATCGAAGCCCACTGGCCGCCATCACGAACTTTTCGTGGGGTTGGCCGGCCTCATTTATTAAAAAATGTTTTTGAATTTAAAAAAATCTATTTTGGTTATAAAAGTCTGTTTCGAATTGAGAATCTATTAATATTGAATTAAAAATTTGCCTTGAATTTTTAAAATAATATTAACATTAGTTAAAAAATCCATTTAAAAAATTTAATTTAAACTTTTTTAAAAAAATATTAACATTAAATTAAAATCGATGTCAAATTCTACGTTGAGTTAAGAAAAATCTGTTTTGAATCAAAAAGATCATTTAATATTAAATTAAATCGGGAGAAGAGATGTGGGTTGGGGTGGGACGACGGGCTGGACAGCTGGACTGGGTTATGGGCCGGGTCGGTCCGACTGTGCGCTACTGTATTGGATCCGTTTGGGTTGCCGGGATCGAAATTGCCCGAAGGATCTAGTGGGTTGAGCTTGATCCTGGATCGGGTTCGCCCATGTGCGTGGAAAATCCGGCCCGGCACGGCACCTACCTCTACGGTTCTACCTACGCCTGAGCAAAAATAACCATTAAGGTTACAAATCTCAGGATCCACGAAGACCACATTATATTGGGACTAGAAGATTACTACCAAACATAGTGTTTCATGACGGGGAGAATCCCACAATCTTTGTTTTTTTTTTCCTATCCATTAGTTTCGTAATTTTTTTTTTGGGTCATATATTAATAAAGATTAAAATGACTAATTTATTATATTTAATTAATAGAATTCCTAGTTAAATCTGTTTTTATATATTTTTCTAATAATTGAAACACCATAACTTCCACTAGTTGTGTGATTGCAACATTTCTTCCAGCGATGAAGTGGCTATCGAGAATTTCTAACCTTATAGGCATATTTGGAGTTGAAGCATAAAATCGTGTTATTTTAACAATATCATTAAATGTATCCTAATTTTGCGTTTATGTATTTATGATCTAAGATCAACCTTCTAATTTCTTGGATGTAACATACTTTATGGAAATCATTGACTTGTTATCAAAAAATTTAAGAAAATATTAGTTTTTTCAGTAAGGGGTTCCACGGTCGCTAATATTTTAACAAAATATCAATCTTTGATAATCAGCAAATGTACCAAAATGAAAGGATTTCAATGATTTGGATATTTCACGATATCAATTTAAATACCCAACATTGATCAATATTTTTTTACTTAAGTAATTTAGTACTAATAAAATATTTTGACCAAATAAATATAGGAGTATAGTAAAAATAAATTGATAAGAATTATGTAGAATAACTTATATTTTGTAACAACAATAAAGCTTAAATGACTTACATAAATGGAGGGGTATGAAATAAATCAGTGTTATAAGCTTTTAGAGAAGAGTATGGCAGCCAGGGTAATAATATTGTGTGTATTGCTTATGAAGGCCAAATGTTCTATTACAGATAACAATATAGGATTTCAGATGTACATTGGTCATTCACTAATTTTATTTTATTTACAATCTCAAGAATGTCTATTTCCAAAATGTTCGTGGTAAAGCTTGTGATAATTTTATTTTGCTGCATTATAATGTTGCCACGAAAACACATATGGGATAAAATTGAGCAATATGCAATAGTGAATTTGCTCCCCCTCATAGCAATCATTCTTGTATGATATTCATGTGTCCCTCAGTAAAATCGCGTGGCACAAAAACTGAGTGATGATAAGAGTATAAGCATTTTCATACGTTGACCATTCTTATAAGAGTATTCATGTGATGATCATTAAAACCTTGTCAAGAAATGTAAGTGGAAAAAACTTGGTCGTACAATTACTTCTTATGACTTTAAACCTTGAGGTATATTATTGATTTATGTAGGTTCCTAATGGGTTCTATCTTTTTTAATACCGAATCATAAAAGTAACAAGTTATATATCCTCATTCATAAGAGTATAAGTTTTTCGTACCAAAATATATTAAAAGACATTAGTACCCTTAAGTCTACCACTAAAAGATAAAAAATATAAAAGAAACAGAAAAGTAATAAACAACAATAATCTGAACGGTCCCACAACCCATTTTTTATCTCTCTTCCAAAAAAAATATCCATCTCTCTGTCACAAAACCCGACGGTCCCCAACCACAACCTATCGCCGACAAAAAAATGACCGACTTCGACTACGACAGAGAATCCGAATATGAACAAAGTTTCTCACACGATAGTAACACCCAATCTGAAGAGGCTTTCGTTAATGAACCGTCTTTAGTGTACTGAGTTTACCATTTTTATTAAATTTAAGCTTTTAAAATATGCCTTTGTACATGCTTAATTGTAGTAGGGACGGATGTATATGTAGAGGTGGCCACGGTTACGGTTCTGGTTCGAACCGGAAACGAACCGCCGGTTCCACGGTTCCGGAAATGGGAACCGGAACCGAACCGGTAACTTAGTGCTACGGTTTCGGTTCGAACCGGGAACCGGCGGTTCCGGTTCCGGTTCCGAACCGGCGGTTCCCGGTTCGAACCGTCCGAACCTATTTTTTTTTAGTTCACTTTAATTGTTTTTATAATGAAATAATCAATATAAAATAAAAGAAACAATTTTGAAAAATAACCGAAAAGAAATAGAAGAGATTAGGGCAACTATTTCTTATTATTCCTTAGATAATAGTTTGTGGTATTTATAACTAAGTCCTGTCGGTTCAATAAAGGCGTCATGGGAAAGAACCGAAAAGAAAACCCATGAAGGAGTATTAAACTCTTTTAGAAAATACATTAAATTTCAGAAATTACTAATGATAATCCTAATTACTAATAATAAAGTCTTCTACATGTCGAAATTAGAGGTAAAATTGGGAGAAAATTGAATTTTTGAAATTCAAATTTGAAATTTGAAAAAATAAAAAATTTATAGGCTGTCAGCCCCATGTGCAAACTTTGCACTGCAATTTGATGCCGTGACATGTGCAAAGTTGTTTCAAAAATTTCAACGGAGGAAGCAAACCCCATGTGCAAACGGCCGGTTCCATTTTTTCAACGATTCCCGGTTCCGGAACCGTGTGAACCGGCCGGTTCCGAACGGTTCGCGGTTCCACAGTTCGGTTACGGTTCCGAACAGGGAACCACCGGTTACATTTTCTGGAACCGGAACCGAACCGTCTGGACACGGTTTCGGTTTTGGTTCGGAACCGTCTAACACGGTTCCGGTTCCAGAACCGTCCTATACGGTTCGGTTTCACGGTTCGGTTCCCGATTCTGTTTTTTTTTTGGCCACCTCTATGTATATGCTTGTATGAGCTTAGGCAACATTATTTTGAAGTTTGAGTGTTGGAAATTGATGCAATTTAGTCACACACGGTCGCACCCACGATGGTTGTTCTTCAGCTCACGATGGTGCTGAAGACGATGGCACCATCGTGTGCGTGATCGTGTTTCCTGGGCACGCTGGTGCACACGACGAGCATTGATCGTGTGAGCCGTCGTGGGCATCTAGACCAAAGGCCTTTGCCTTCACGCGATGGTGTACACACGACGGGCATCGATCGTGTGCAAGACAGAGGCCTTTTTTTGTATTCGTTTCCTTAGACATTCTATCATGGTTCTTATGATTTGTATGTCGATATTGCAGCCTGATTGCGTATGGAAAAGACCCATACTGCTCTTTGTTACACGAAAGTCATCTTAACATATGAAAGGCGATATTTAAAGAGATAATTGAGACACTAAGTAATACTGTCCGCAAGTCTGCACTCTGCAGTTGATGAGCGAGCTATCGAGAGCTTGACTGAGGTGTTCCTTGGTCGCTTGTTTAAAGTAGGGAGAAATGGGAGTCCAAATACTGCTCTATGTCACCTGATTACGTGTCAGTTGGAGGGTGATCAAATCCCCTAGACGAGTCGTGGTTCAAGATTTGCGGGAGGACCATTCATTTCACGGCACGTGATTTTGCCATGATAACTGGACTGCACTTTGAAAACTCTATCTTACATCCACAGGACAACCACCTTTTACGATCTGACGGAATTTTGAAATACTCCATTCCAAAAATGTTAAGGTTAGTGTTCTACGAAAGAAGTTCAATGATCGAGATTTGAGTAGAGACATAAGAGATTATGTGAAGGTAGCCAATTTGCTGATATACTACTACTTTATCCTATACCGTGGCGACATGTGACCGCGCTGTCGTGATGCGTCAAAATTGGTTATTTTTTATTTTTCCTCAGCTTACTTCTACTAGTAGTATCGGTAAGTAAGGGTCGATCCCACGGAGAACGGTAAATCAATTATGCTTTTTAAGAGTTAAATACTTTTAGCAATTAAAATAAAATAAAACGAGGGGGATTTAGTTTACTGATTTTTACTAACAAATAATTTGTGTAAAATAAATTAAATCAAAATAAACAAAGCAAATAAAAATCGAAAATATCAATTAAGGAATAATCCAGCTCTTAGTTCCGTTATCTACCGTTTCGAATTAATTCATGCTTTAATACAGCGCTTATCTCTTCTCTAATCTCATGAACTCCTGTTCCGAAGCCAACAACAAGCTCTGTTGACCCCAATTATTTCTTAAGTTTATTTAACTAAAACAAGCTCTTTAATTAAACATATCTAGGCGATGGATTCAAAACAAACTCTTCAAATCTCGCTCGCTAGATGCATTAAAAACCAAAATAATGAAATAGGCAAGATATTAAGTTTATAAGCTCGACTTAAGGGATCTCGATTTTATGTTACTCAATTGAGAAAATTCAATTATTGCTACTTGTGAAATTAAAATTGCAACAATTACGGATTACAACTTAATTTCTAGCATGAGACATAAAACTCCTAATCTAGTTGGCCAAACCAAATCAAGAAATTATATGGCATAATAATGAATTCAATAACACAAAAGTAATTTAAGAGACTTCGAGTTAAGAATACGCTACAGGATTAAAACATGAATCATTCAAATATTGTTTCAAACTTCCCTAAGAACTAGAATGAGAAGGTTAGCGAGACATGTTGGCTTTAGAAGACAAATAGTAATTTAGAATATGCATAAGAAAAGAAAGTAGAATTTTTCTCTTTTCTTCGTCGGAAAATAAGCTCGGTTCCCTTCTTCTTTGTCCGTCCCCCAGCCGTGTTTCGGCCCTCTCTCGTGTTCCAGCATTTGTTCTCCTCTCCAGAAAAATAATATCAGCCATTTCTTTTAGGCTCGTTTTTCGATGAATGAATTCGAATCAATTGAATCAATCGAATCGAATCGAATCAATCGAATGGATTCGAATCGAATCGAATCGAATCGAATCGAATCAACGAACTCGAATCGAATCAAATATATATTAAGGGTAAATAATAATAATAATAATAATAATAATAATAATAATGGAAAATAATAATAGTAAATATAATCAACAACAACAACGATAATAGTAATATTATTAGTAGTAATAATAATAATAATAATTAAGATTAATAATAATAAGAAGAAGAATAAGAATTGAATCAATCGAATCGAATCAATCGAATCGAATGGACTCAAATCGAATCGAATCAATAGACTGAATCGAATCAATCGAATCAATCGAAAATGAAAAATAAGTCCAAAAGAACAGGGCCTTACTCCCTTATCTCTTAGTTTCCTTATTTAATTAGATCTCATTCCTTCTTATCTCTCTTGAGTTTTTATTCTTTTGGAGTCTTTCCTTCCAAGTCAATTAAAATTCCTTTCCCCAACCTAGGGGACCGATTTTCACCTTATGGAACCAATTGGGACGGATTTGAGTTGTTTCTTGGGCCCCAAGTAAGAGGATTTTCGGGTCAGGGCCGATACTGGGTCACCTAGTGTGTGCGACAGTTTCTTCATTAAAGCCCAAATCACATTGGCTTGGTCCGTTTGATGGCCCAAATTATTCCTTAAGCTTAAAAACTCCACCAAATACCGAAATTAAACAACAAATTGCCAAGTGAAGTAATTTGCATCCAAAATATAAATAGGTAGAAAATAACCCAGTGTGCCAACATAAAATTCATTAAAACCCAATAATTAACAATAATATTTGCACACTATTTTCGACCTATCAACATGATGGTCGAAACATGAACATGGGCATTAGTTGAGGACTTTGGACAGTGGGATATGTTTCCTTGGGGTTCTTATAGCTTTGGGGGTTTGTCTTACTACATAGACAACGTGGCCATGAAGAGGGGACATGAATACAAGGACTATCACTTCTATGGTCAGGTTTGGGCTTTACAGATATGGTCATACGAGATGATTTCTTCATTGGGAAAGTTGCGTGGAACTCGAGATAAAGTTGTCCAAGTTCTCGGTGTTTGATGTGGACTGCAAGGAAGATGTTATGTGATTTCATTCGTTTCTTCAACGAAAAGATACGTAAATTTATAGAAGTATTTTCTTATAACTTCACTCATTTCTTCAACATGATGTGATTTCACTCTAATAGTAAGCTTTAATGACTTGTTTTGCAGCACAAAGGACTTCTCTCTTTACCGCATCTGGAGGAGGATGAATATGAGTACTACTACCACGGTTTTGAGAATGGCTCACTGATAGGTCGAAAATAGTGTGCAAATATTATTGTTAATTATTGGGTTTTAATAAATTTTAGGTTGGCACGCTTGGTTATTATCTACCTATTTATATTTTGAATGCAATTTACTCCACTTGGCAAGTTGTTGTTTAATTTAGGTGTTTGATGGAGTTTTTAAGCTTAAGGAATAATTTGGGCCATCAAACGAACCAAGCCAAGGTGATTTGGGTTTTAATGAAGAAACTGCCGCGCGACACTGGGTGTCCCAGTGTCGGTTCGGTGACCCAGTATCGGTCCTGTTCCGAAAATAATCTTACTTGGGGCCCAAGAAACGACTTCAATCCGCCACAATCAGTTCCACAATGCATAAAATCGGTCCCCTAGGCTGGGAAAATGAATTTTAATTGACTTGGAAGGAAAGACTCCAAAAGAATAAAAACTCAAGAAGGATAAGAAGGAAGGAGATCTAATTAAAGAAGGAAACTAAGAGATAAGGGAGTATTATAAAAGAAGGGACTGAGATTATTAAATCATCATCAGCAGCAGCATCTTCACGCTGGAACACGAAGAGCATCATCTTCACGGCTGGACAGAAGAGGAAAAAGAAGGAGCATCGAGCCGAGCCACCGACGCGCGAGGAGAAGACTACACCGTTTGAATTTCTTTCTTCTCATGTCTACTATTAATTTGATATTTTCTAAAGCCAACATGTCCGACTAATTTTCTCATTCTAGTTTTTAGTAAAGTTTGAAACCGTATTTGAACTATTCATGTTTTAATCCCGTAGCGTATTCTCAACTCGAAACCTCTTGAATTATTTTTGTGTTATTGAATTCACTACTATGCCATATAATTTCTTGATTTGGTTTGGCCAACTAGATTAGGGATTTTATGTCTCATGCTAGAAATTGAGTTGTAATCCGTAATTATTGCAATTTTAATTTCACAAGTGCCAAACAATTGAATTTTCTCAATTGAGTAACACAAAATCAAGATCCTTAAGTCGAGCTTATGAACTTGATATCTTGCCTATTTCATTATTTTGATTTTTAATGCATCTAGCGAGTGAGATTTGAAGAGCTTGTTTTGAATCCACCGCATAGATAGGTTTAATTAAAGAGCTTGTTTTAATTAAATATACTTAAGAAATAATTGGGGTCAACAGAGCTTGTTGTTGGCTTCGGAATGAGAGTTCATGAGATTAGAGAAGAGATAAGTGCTGCATTAAAACTTGAATTAATTCGAAACGGTGGATAACGGAACTAAGAACTAGATTATTCCTTAATTGATATTTTTGAATTTTATTTCCTTTGTTTATTTTGACTTAATTTATTTTACGCAAATTATTTTTTTAGTAAAGATCAGAAACAAACCCCCCTTCATTTTTTTATTTTATTTTAATTAACTCTTAAAAAGCATAATTGATTTACCGTTCTCCGTGGGATCGACCCTTACTTGCCGATAGTACTAGTTAGTAGAAGTAAGCCAAGGGAAAATAAAAATAACTAATTTTGATGCGTCACGACAGCGCGGTCACTCGCCATACGATGTTAATTTCATAAAGTCTATACGAATAGCACAGAATAACATAGAGGATGTGCCTAGGCCGAAGCAGAGAAAGAAAGTTATAAATAGATTGAAGAAGGCTGCGGGAAAATAATTACACATGAGTCGGCACATAAAGTGTCGACGCGACGCCGACACAGTACCCCACAAATAGATGGTGCAGAGATAACTGACCGGGGTTACCAGGAGAGGCAACCAGAGAGTGTTGTATCCACGGACTTCCTTTTCCGGACAACATCCAGGACACGAGAAGGAATGACTACTTCGATGGCTGTTTGAAGAATATCTTGCACGACGAGTCTGAGATAGGATTTATTGCTCGAGTTTATCGTTGGGTCCTTTATGGGATCGTAAATTTCTTCAGATATACTATTAGGCGTTGTAGGATCCCGCTGCACTACTCTTTTGGGAGCCAGGATAGGTTTTCTGATCGGCCTCGTCACTATGCATCGGTTAGCAGCGCCCATAGGGGATTCCTGACCCTCCACGTCACTCAGCCTCTGCTGCAGCCCACAATCACTATTCTCAGACTCAGCACACAATCACCATTTTCAGAGTCAGCACAGTCACCATTCTCATATTCACGAACCAAAAACTCAACATATAACAAGAAGCATGGTTCATTCGTGGTATAATATTCATCCTACTATCATATCAACAACTGATTTGAAATGTTTGGACAATTTCTACCCAAGATCCCAAAATCTACAAATTAACATTCAAAGAGACCAATACCTTGATTTGAAGATAACGAGGGAGGTATCATGTTAGAACAACATAGATATTCGCAATCTAACATCTTAAGGTGTCCGAAAGTCGAAGCCTAGAAAATCCACAAGAAAATGCCCAAACCGCAGAGGAAGAGTGAAATGGGGAAAATCGCGATTTGCAAGTTTTATACATGCTAACTATTACGGACGTAACAGGTGAGGTTTACAACCGTAACTATTCAATATTACGACCATAACTCTAGGGTTTACGACCGTAATATGGCCACTATCTACTGCCGAAGAACCCTCGCAATTACTACGATCGTAAGGGAAGGGACATCATGACCTTAATAGTTTGGTACTTACAGTTATAACCTTTTGCTACACAGCAAGTCCAGTCCAGCATATCTGAATCCACCTCAAACGTCAATGATACCGTGAAAATGCATAAAATAACGAAGCACTTGCACCTGAATGCAACATGCGAGTCTAAGCGCTATCGTCTCGCACAAAGACGACATCACACCAGTTATGTAACAATCCCAAACAACACAATACAACAAAATGACAAAGAGACCGAAAATCTCCGAAATGACAACAATATAACGAACACAGGAAAAGCAACTTTGCAGTTACACAACAACGCTGGTTTCGGATTCAGGCGCTAGTGCGTCATGCAGTACATATTAATAATACCAATCATGCTGATATAACTCCAATAACATAACACCGGAACTCCAGAATTTGCAAAAATAATCAAAATATCAAGAAATCATAACAAACTCTAGAAAAGTGATGCGACGAATCCAATAATATAACATGGTCAAAGAACCGAGTACGAGTTAAGAAAATACAAAATAAATCAAAAAAAGTAAAATGCAAATATACATTAGGGAAAAAAATTAGGAACGTATTTAAGGTCGGTGAAAAATTATTAATTAAACTAAAAAAATCCAACATCATAAGCCTATAAATATCTTATCTTATATACTAAAAGCTTAAGTTGTCTTATAAATGCGAAGTGCTCACAATAAATGTTTCATGAATTGAAAGTGAAATGTGAAAGCTTCATGTGTTAGTACATTGATTTAATAGTCATGCATAAGGGTAAGTAAATAGGAATCGTGCACAAAAATTTGTACGGTACAACATGTTTCAAGCCATCTCTAAACCTCAAAGAATACAAACCAAAAATGCCATGAATGCATAAATTAAACACACCAATTAGTGGTTAGTCTTTTTACCTTCCCGTCCATGAGTTACAAATATTTTATCAACTATATAATGTGTCAAAAATCACACACAACAAACCACAACTTCCTCCACACCGCGTGCACACGCTACAACTTATTATGGTGGTAAAGTAAGCATCATATCGTCTTACTTATTTAGCATATTGATTTATATTATTTTATGTAAATTTCACGTGTGTTTTTTGTGTGTAACAATGTAGGACATAAAGATGGTAGCTTAGGAGATTTGTTAGTAACATCATCTTTTCGAATGGTTTAAGAGATCCTACACATCGTTGTCTTATCAATTAAGTGGAACATGCACGAACATTTTTACTTTGATCGAAAATGCAATATATTGATTAACTGTATTTAAGTTACTAACGATCAACTATATCTATTTTTTTGTAGCGCATCAAGAAGCATTAAAGAAATAGATCGAGAAGTCACAAAAATTATGTCAAGAACAAAACATGCAAAAGGCCAATGAACAACAACGACAAAGACAACAACAACAACAAGATCAACGCCGCGACCACGGTGGGATGAATACTTAGCATTCGTATTAATAGTACGTTACAAATTAAATATGTAATATTTTACTTCATGTAATACCGATAAACGGGCTAATACTATTGATTCGTTAGCAAGTAAGTTTATTGAAAATAATGTGACGAGCATTCAATTTTTAGTCAATAATTATTACTACACTTTGTTGGTGCATTTTAATATTTTTGCTCTTAATGTAGTTTTTTGTCTTGCGTTGTGTTAATGTCACTTTTTTAATTAAACGTCTTGGAATATTGTGTGACTTTGATATTTGATATGACTGTGTAAATTATGTCGATGTTGCATATTGCAAATGGTAGTATATAATAAAAATATAATAAAAATATCTTCACACTATCATCATAACAATGAGAATCTTCTAAATCGAAGAAGTATATAAAGGAGAAGAAAATTGTATTTCAAATGTTATCCACATATCACGAGGTAAGCATTATTCATTTGAGTTTGAGATCATGTGATTCATGTCAGATCAGTAAATACTTAGAATGAGTTACTACTGAATGCTCCAAATTCGATATTATAGTTTATGGAAAAATATTGTAATAATGCATTAATTAAAAAATAATTTATGTAAGTTACTCACATTAAAAGATTACATATGAAAAGCCTCATTTAAATATAACATTTTGCAAAAAACCTCTTCACATTAAAGAAAGAGATTGACAAGTCACGAAAATTGTATCAAGAACAAAACATGCAAAATGCCAATGAACAACAACGACAAAGACAACAAGAAAGAACAACAACAACAAGAACAACGCCACGGCCACGGTGTCAATATAGATGAATATCTGGCATTCATATTAATAGTACATTACAAATTAAACATGCAATATTTTACTATACGAATTATAATTTATACTCTTGAATATACGAATCACTTTAATGTTTTATGTTTTTATAGTTTTGTTAAAAAAGAAATTTGTTTTATAGTTCGCTTTTAATAATGTAATTTATTTGAACAACGAAGTCCGTCTTTCACAAAAAAATGAGAGTTTCAAACATGAACCGAAAATTAGTTCCGAACATTACGAAAAAAATAATTAGATCCAACCTGAGTGCATCGCATTGGTCCTGAGGCAGTCCAAACCTGTGTGCATTGCACGTGGATGAATATAAAAGGTCTCCAACATTAATGTCATCGCTTCATATTTAAAATAATTTATGTAACTTATACATATTAAAAAATTACATGTGAATAGACTCTTTTCAATGTAACATCTTGAAAAAAATCTCTTCACATATACTCTTTTAATGTCAATAAACTATTTTAAATGTGTGTCATGCTTAGAAATGTGATACCATCACAGCTTAGATATATAATGACGAAACTAAGTTCTGAAGATTACGATATAAAAACTTATATACAGCCCATGTGCAACTCAATAAAGTATTCTAAGTACGTATAAAGCTTAGCAAATGTGTGACACCATGAAAACTTAAATATAAAATGACGAAAATAAATGCCGAATATTACGCTATGAAAACTTCTATATAGCCCATGTGCATCGCACGTATTTTAAATCTATGAAAACTTCTATACAAAGACACGCAGATCGCACGGGCATCGTTGACTATTATAAGAAATAGTTATAACTTAGCCCAATGTATTAATATTAGTTAGTTCCAATTAAAAATGATAGAGTCAATACCAAAATAAATAGACAAAAAATATTACGTAAAAAATACGTCTTAAAAGATTACATGTCAATAAACTATTTTAAATACGTATCATGCTACAAAATGTATGCTGCCATGACAACTTATATATACAATGACAAAAATACGTCCCGAATATAAAATGACGAAAATAAATGACGGATCCATGATCAAAATGACGAAAATTTGTGCTGAACAATAACAATTTAAATATATAATACCATCATATACAGCCCGGGGCATCGCCCGGGTCTGAATGACTCGTTACTATAAAGGTGGAGCATACACCTTTATGTGTTTTGCATCATGAGCCTAATAAATATTTATACTTGAAAAAATCCAAGCCTATAAATATTACTATAATTTTTAATTAATTTTATTACTATAATTTTTTTTTCAAATATAAAAAACTAAAAGGATAGTGTTAATGTGTTTTGAGATGGTGTATAGTGTTACGATTCAATTCCTAACCAAAATAAAATTAAATTAAAAAAAATGAGAGCATACATCCAACAAGTTATGGAGATCTCACTACTCGGCCATGTCTACAAACCGAAACAAAACACCCATATTTTGAGAAATGTTGGGTGATGCATATCTTGTTTAGGAGTGGTGGTTTGGGGCGGTTTTGGGCCCCCATACGCACTATTTAATTTTTTTCAAAGAATAAAATTTTGACCATCAGTCATTTTCTTCGTCATCTTCTTTCATCTATTTTCTAATTCCTATTTTTTATTTTGGATTCTTTTCACCCAATAACTTAACCCGACTCTCATATTAATTTATCTGTCAAAAGTGTACGCCACACATACAGGGGTGGTATATCGTACTGTACCAATTTTTTGCGTCGATACTGCATATCATACCGAAAGTTTTGGTCCATAATGATATCGTATTGAAATTTCGGTATATCGAATTTTATTTCGGTATGAGTGTATACCGAACTTATCGAAATATCGAATTACCAAAATATCGAAAAAAATCTTGATATACCGATATATACCGAAATACCGAATAAAAAAAATACCTAAAATATCGATATACCGATATATATATATATATATATATATATATATATTGAAATATCAAAAAAATTTTGGTATCTCGGTATATACCGAAATATCGAAAATAAAAATATTTCATACCGTTACCGCACCGAAAATTTTCGGTATGGCACCATACCGTACCGAAAGTTCGGTATACCGAAATTTTCGACAATTTCGGTAATTTTTCGGTACGGTAAATTCGGTATTTCGATATTTAGGTATATTTTGCCACCACTAGCCGCAGGAACCATTATGAGATATATATATATATATATATGTTTCCTTTGGACCGAATGAATCTGAACTGAATGGACTTGAACTGAACTGAAATATATAATAATATAATAAATATTAAAAATAATAAATATAATAAAATAATAATAAATAATAGTAAATAATAATAAATATAATATAATAGTAATAATAAAATTAATTACAATCATAATAACAAAAATAATACAATACTAATAAATATGCCCCAAATATCCCAAATGTCACAAAATATCAAATGTCCCAATAATAATAATAATAATAATAATAATAATAATAATAACAATGATAATAATGATAAATAATAATAATAAATAATAGTAATCAACAACATAATAAATATTATTATTAATAATAGTAAATATTGTTAGTAATAACAATAGTAATCAACAAGAGCAACAATAATAATAATAACAATAATAATAATAATCAAGATTATTATTGTTATTAATAATAATAATTAATAATAATAATAATAATAACAATTTAACTGAACTGAATTGAACTGAATGGACACGAATCGAATCGAACTAAATCGAATCGAATTAATTGAATCGAATCAATCGAATCAAAACTAAAAAATAAATCCAAAAGAACGGAGTCTGATTCGTTTAATTTTTTTTCTCTTAAAAAAAAAATATACACCGACAAATAAAAAATACGACCTCCATTTTCATAATTGCGTCATTTGTTTTTTTTATTTATGCGCAACTTTTATTAATTATATCTCAAATTATTAATTAGTAAAATTTATGAAAGAATAAACACTACCTCCATTTTTATAATTGTGGCATTTGGATTTCTACGTTCATCTGTGCCAAATTATAACTAATAATTTTTTGAAATATTTATTAATAAAAATCATAAAAAAAAGGTTATTTTAAAAATATATAATGAAACGAATCTAATAAAATCTTATGTCTTTACAAATTTTTATGTAATATAAATAACAAGAAATGATAAAAAAAAATAAACAATCAATATAAAAATTTAAATATTACGATAATAAAAGAACGAAATAAACATGCACATCTATCGTGCCTTAAATTAATTTCTTATTTTTGTTGGTTGAGATTGGTAGAAACTCCAAAAGCTAGTGGCAAGAAAACAAATCCAGCCCATCCCTCATTAACTTTTCTTTATCCTATCCTATTGTTGTCACCTTATGAGCAATGACGAATGTAGTCTCCAAGTTAATGTGAGTTGCAACTCATCCTAAGTTATTGAGAAAATGAATTAAAATTGGAAAGTAAAATCTATTTTTATTTAAAATGTGTAATAATTTTAATTATTGTTTCAAAAATCAATTTTTACTTAATATGCCTAAATTATTCTTAGATACTTTTTATCATAATATCAATTTCTTCTCCAATCTCCTTTGTCACTTTTTTTTTTTTTTTATGTTTCTCTTCTTTTTCTTCTCCGTCCTCTTTCCCTTATTTTCCACTAGATCCTCATTCTTTCTTCTCCTATTTCTTTCTTACTTTTTTCTTCTCCTCCTCCCCTTTATTCTTTCCCCCGGCAAATTGTGAGTTCTTCCTTCTTATGTTGGAGATCAGAGTTACGGATCCAACGGTATGGTTCCCGTCGATACGAGCGAAGGCGGGCGCCGCGATGGGATGGCGTGAGCTGGTGGAGATGGTCGATGATCCAAGCTTTCGGCGTGCAACTCGAGAATCAGCTCCTACAGCTCGTTGGATCTATTTTTTAGGTTGGTAGAGCTTATGTTTTTTTAGATTTAGGTTACAGATCTCATATTTTGTTGGGTTGTAGATGTGTTTTTTGGTTATAAATTGTGAGGATGGGTTGATGGGTTCGTAGGTCTATTTTTCTTGGCTTGTAGATATGTTTTTTTAACAATTCACCTGTATTTTATATTTTATTTGATAATCTTCGGATCTAGTATATTTGATCTAGTAAGTGAGCAATGTCCTCTTGTTTGGGCATTTTATAACCTCGAAAATAGATCCGTTATAAACGTAGTAGTTGGCGGGTTGATGAGATTTAGACATGTCAGATTGACGGCTTCAGAATGTTTGAATTAAAGATGTTTCACATTCAATGCCCCAAACATTCTCTTTGATCCGTATTAAATGCTCTCTTGTCTGTAGTCTCTTCCGCTGCATTAAATGTTGTCCTGTCAGCATAATGCTACTTTAAACACCCTGAATACTTTGTTCATATCGAAATGGTTATCTCACAACGGTTTAAAGTTTCAAGTATATATCTTGTTGGGTTGTGTTTTACTTTTCCTAAATAAAACACATACAACCTCTTTGTTGTAACCAACGATTCTTCTTACTGTACGCTGGAACTTCTATTAGCTATAGGATTTGACTTCTTTGGGCGCTATATGACGTTCGTTGTGAACAAGTTGTAGGACGAATTTATCAAAACACTTACAATATTATTTTTTCCAACAAACCAGCCCCTTCCTTTCCCCCACACCCTTCAAAAGTGTGGTCTTTCCATAAATGAAATGGCGAGACACTTAAAAATAGGTTTGTCTCTTTTAAAAATACTACTCCATCTATCCACAAAAAGTATAGTCTTATTTTCTTTCTGGGTCGTCCATAAAAAGTGTGGTCTTTCCATAAATTAAAATGACCTCACTTAAAATATCACTCTTTCTTCATATATATATATATATATATATATCATCTACTTGTCCACTAAAAATAGATCTCTCTATATTTCTAAAACTCATGCCACACCCTCTGATCATAATTTTCATGGAAGGGGAGTAGTCTATAAGTTTATAACATGTGCATTGTACATGTTTCTTGATTTTGTGTCGGAGAATATTACTTTTTATTGTGAATAAGAATATTCAAAATAGAAATGTCTTTAAAGATCTCCAAACACAAATACATAGTGCACCAAGGAGATTATTGTCATTACAACTACTACATGATTCAACTTCTCAACTGATGGCATTGAAATAAGTTTAATGACAAGATTAAATTAGGAAAGACGATCGAACTTCTGAAAAATTAACGCAACATCATACATCAATTTGAAGAAAAATTCAAAATTAAAATAATGGCGCCTCGTTTCTTTTTGGATCGAATTAACTGAATCGAATCAATCGAATCGAATCGAATCGAATTGGATTCAATCGAATCGAATCGAATCGAATCAAATATATATTAAGGGTAAATAATAATAATAATAATAATAATAATAATAATGGTAAATAATAATAATAATAATAGTAATTAACAACAACAACGATAATAGTAATATTATTAGTAATAATAACAATAATAATAATTAAGATTAATAATAATAATAAGAAGAAGAATCGAAATGAATCAACTTAATCGAATTAATCGAATCGAATCAATGGAATCGAATCAATCGAATCGAATTAATGGACTCGAATCAATCAATCGAATCAAAATCAAAAATAAACAAAAGCAATGCGCATTAATCAATTTTATATGTTATTGCTAGGGGTGTGCATTCGGATCGATCCGAGCCGATCCGATCCCAATTCGGATTGATCCGATATTTCGGACCACCTTCTGCTCAATTCGAAAGCCGAATCGATCGTTCAGATTCAGATCAATCTGAATCGGGATTGGATTTTTTCGGATTTGATTCGAAAAATTCGAAAATTTTAAAAACTAATAAAATACTAAAATCCTAATCCGAAATAATAAAAATTTCCTTTTTTATATATTTAGGATCGATCGGATTAATCAAAAAATCTGCAGATTTAAGCCGATCCGAATTTTTTTTTTTGGCGCTTTACCTGAAAATAAAAAAAAAAAATATATATTTCGGAGCAATCAGATTACTCCGAAAATCCATGGATTTAATCCGATTCGAATTTTTGGATCTATAAAATCCTAATCCGAAATTTGATCCGAAGACATCGGATCGGACTGATTCAGATAGAATTTTCGTGGTTAATGAATATAGAAGAGATAAATGAATAAATATCGTGGTTAATCCATTCACTCGTGTCTTGCCTATTGCTTCAGGAGTCCATGTTGCATCATCAACTCGGCTGCATGACACAACACAATAAAATATGGAATATGTAGAGAGGTTAAAGAGGCCGTCGACATGCGGGTTGACTCGTTTAAACCGGAAAAAACGGTTATGCCCTGGTTATTTTGGCCATTCTAGATTCGGGCGTTTTCGCCCGCATCGTTACTGCGAAGCCGGTTAGGCTCTGGCTTACCCTGTATGTTAGTCAAATTTACCGGTTAATTATTAATATAATTATAATTTTAATATATTATAGTTATTTCTATCACCTCTTACGATCAAAGAAAATATTCTTACTCATTTTTATTAATTTTATTTATAACACAAATAGTATATTAAACTCAATAACTTTGTTGTAACTTTAAATGGGTTTTGTTAGAATAGATAGATATCGTACTACTTGTATGTAAGTAGGCACAAGAACCGTAGTTGTGTAAGTACAAAATTAATATTTACTTGAGAATAGAAATAAATAAATAAAAAATTCTCTTCTTTTATTTTATAATATAAATTATAAAAAAATCATATGAATTTTAAAATAATTTTCAAAATTATAGATAAAATTCATATAAATTCTAAATTTCACAAAAATATATGAGAAACTACAAAATAAATCCGATTTTATATAATAATATTTGAAAAATAAAATAAATACTAAAAATATAAAAAATAAATTTTAAAAATAATAATCAATTCAAAAATTACAAGAATCATAAAAAATAGAATAAATCTTAGAGAATAAAAAATAAATACTCGAAATTAGAAAATCTTTAAAATATAAATATTATACAAATATATTCAAAACAAATGCTGAGAAATACTAAATAATTTGAGTCTATCAAGAATATGACCATGGAAGAATGAGATAGATAAGCAAAATATGATTTTAAAAATAACCTCAGCTAGTTTCCTAAAAAAATAGAACGAGCTCATTTGAATCATTGCGATTGATTCTTTAGAGCCAATGGTTTGATACCAATTGTTGGTCTCAAAACTCTAAGGACTCATAGCTCTCGTCCTGAATAGCTCAAGAAAAAGTTAAATGCATAAACTTTTAGTAAGTAGGATGCATGCATTTCAAAGATGTTGCATACAGCAAACTGCTTAAGATGTTGTAGTTTAAATGTCTACAACACTACAACTTTGTCAAACTCATGTTTTAGAAGAGTTTTCTTTGGAATATTGCTCTAGAAATATATATGCATGAGATAATAAATGAAGCAGTACAAGATTTGTAGTGGTTCGAAGGTGGATAATCTTTCTACATCCACTCTGCTCCAAACAAGGCGTACACAACTATATGAAACTAGGAATACACGCAAGCTATATCGTTTACACAGATTGATACACACTTATATACGCAGCAATACCGTTCACACAGATTGGTATTCAACTGGAGTTGAGTCTACACTCTCCCACACAGGTCACTGTCCGATTCGCAACGGTTAACACCGCCCATACAAATTAGTTATTAGTTGCCTTCACGACCTACACAAGATCGGACCCCGATCAACACTTGAGACAACAAGTTTGATTGTCACCAAATAGCTCTTTCAACGTTTAAGCTCTATGTTCGGAGTGAGGTTGCTATAAGCTCGAGATATGGCATTTGGGCTTGTATTGTCTTTATTGTCATCTGGAATGTCAGACTTGTGCACCGATTTCATACCTGTAGACTTCAGTCGTTTTCTTTTCACGGCTTATGCATGTCTTTTTTCTGGTAGGGTACATCATTTTTATATAGCTGGTCGAAGGTAGCCATTCACCAATATGATCGTTGAAGGTTAGTGAGATTTCTAACATCCTTGAAATCATGACTTTATGGATATTGAAGACATTCCTTTTCTCTGCTTTTTATTTAATACAGTATTCTCTCTTGTCTCAAACTCTACTTTTGTCACGCGCCATTTAATGCATATCAAATCCCATTAAGTGCTTCCGCACATGCTCCAATAATTTATGAATAAATATTCATCTAGTCTAAGGGATATTTGTTGTGGCTTATTGAAAAGTGATTTGGTGTAGCATTTATATTTCACCCGTAGAGCCTACAACTCACCGTTGTATCTTTTATGTTGTATCCTGACTTGCTGCATGTGCTGCTGGACTCCAACATTCTTGTTGCTGTAGTTTATGACTGTTGTAGTTTTTGATTGCTGTAGAACTATACTTTAGGTTTTGCACTTATCACAACTCTAGGAGGATTTATCCCAACAATGGAGGTGAACTATGAATAAAAACAGATAAGAATAACTATTCCAAACATTAAAACATACTCAAATCCTAAATATGTATTGTATTTAAAAGCACAATAGAGTTTGATTACGAGTAAATTCAAAAAATTACATATAATCTACAAAAAAAATCCACAAAATGCAAATAAACGTTGAAAATTTTCAAAATGCTAAAAGTAAAATTAAATCTAAAAATACAAGTTACCTTTAAATTACAAATAAATATTATGACATTATTAATTTTAAAAATGCTACTTATTTAAGCTTCTTTTGGTATTCCAGGCTACATAAATATTTTTTGTCCTTTTTCTTTTAGCATATCTTTAATATTTAAGAATTTATTAATTTTTTCTGGAATTTGACCGTAATTTATACTCATCATAACTTTTTGCGATTTATATATCTTAATTTCAAGATTAACTGTTAAATTCTAAAAATAATTTGTATTTTCAGAATTTATTTTTAACACCTTTCCAATTTTCATAATTTATTTATAATTTTTTTGTTTCAATTTTAAGTAGGAAAACAAATATAACAACGAAATAAACAAAAATTCAATACTAAAATATTTTTTTATTGAACTTTTTATTTCTAAAGCACTACCAAAAATAACACTTTAGCCGACGATCAAGCGGAGAATGACGGTCAAGTCGTCGGCTAAAGTCAGCAAGTTTAGCCGACGGCTAACTTGTTGCCGGCTTAAGTAGTTTAGCCGACGACTTTACTATTGGTCGTCGGCTAAAGTCAAGTTAGTCGTCGGCTAAAGTTTTGTAGTTTAGCCAACGACTTGTATAGTTTAGCCGACGACATGCCGTCGGCTAAAGTCAAGTTTAGCCGACGGCTAGTATACTTTAGCCGACGGCATGCCGCTTCACAAAGTCTTACATGTTTTTTGTGCGTAATATATCAAAGATCTAACACTCGAAGAGACCATTTACAACACATTCGGAAATTACAGAACAAGAAAATAAAAAACAGTAATTTTCTCTGGTTTGATCATTCAAGAAATCATATTGAAGGTATGTTTATTGAATTTTAATATCAGTTAGTTCGTTTTCTCGAATATCTCTTGGTGTGTGTGTATATATATATATATGTGGATTTGACATCTTGAATTCGAGCTATATATGAAGAATTTAGTCGTAATTTTTGTATGTTCTTGATAAATACGATGTGTAATATTGTTGTTATTTTTGTTATAGGATGGATAAAAGTTGGATTGGTCTGCAAAAATGGGATCCAAGGGTCATAGATGGAATGGAAGGGTTTATTCGATTTGTGAAGGAGCATGATAGTGATAGTATGATTCATTACTGTCCTTGCAATAAATGTAAATGCCGCAACGATATGTACCGTTTTACACTTGATGTCGTGTGGGAGCACTTGAAAAAAATGGATTTTGGGATAAATATACTATTAGTCGACATTATGTTTATAGGCCCAATAGGCTCTCTCTTGTATTTAGGCCTACCCCATTTGTACCTATTCTAGAATAATCTCTTGTGCACTATATATTTGTATTTAGGCCACAACCTGTAAACTAACGATCCCCTCCAGCCCTACAACTTAGTCACGACACAACATGACAGGTGACTTCACATCTTCTTCTACATCCGCCGATAAGTTAATCCCCTTCAGCATCACCAACAAGGTTCCCGTAAATTTAAACCTTGAAAAACACAACTACACATCATGGAGTTCTTTCTTTCTAATCCACCTAGAAAGTATTGGTCTAAAATCACATGTTGAAAAAGAAGCCTCCTCTACTACTCCCGATCCGGAGTGGTCTAAACTTGATGATCTCATCAAGATGTGGATTCTGGGTTCTTTATCCGACCCTCTACAAGAACAAGTTGTATCGACACCGGGCAACGCCAAGGCTTTATGGGATCACCTCAAAGAATTGTTCCATGATAACAAACATGCTAGGGCCATCATCCTTGACAATGAGCTTCGGTCTATCAAGATCGGATCCATGTCAATCAACGATTATTGCACCAAAATTAAATCCATGGCCGATCGACTTAACAACCTTGGTTCCCCGGTTAGTGAAAATAACTTGGTCACCTATGCCGTCAATGGGCTAGACTCACGGTTCACCACCATTGTGAAAATCATACGTCATCGTGAAACACTTCCAACCTTCGAAACGGCTCGTAATATGCTCCTACTTGAAGAATCCACTTTCAACACAAGCACCGGAGATACAAGCTCTTTTGATAGCACCTCGTCGTCCCCCACCATTCTCATGGCCACTATAAACGACTCGAAAGGTAACCACACTAAGCCTCAATCTTCACCTCAACTTTGTAATCATTTTAACAAGGGCTCGTGCAAATTCGGTGACCGATGTAAATTCATTCACGACCTAAGGAATAGGTCCGGTTTGGCTGGGAAAAACACCACTGCCCGTTTCTCTAATACAACAGCCTACATGCATTCTCCTAGTTCTTGGACTCCACCAGGCTACTACAACAGCCGCCAAACACAAAACCCATCCTCATTTCACCCACAGCCCAATCTATTCCCTCGTCTGGCACAACACACTTCACCTCAGCCCATAATCCAACCCAACACCACTACTTATACCACGCATGCTTACCAGGCCCAACACCAGTTGCATGTTTCACCTCAGGCCCATTATGCCAGCCCGTTTATGCAGCCCCTCAGCCCAGTCCGAACAGTGGACTTCTTGGACCCGCACACGGGTATTATCCATCACAGGCTACGTCTCTACCAAGTGCGTTTAGCACTATGACCTTGCAAGACCCAACGTGGAATATGGATACAGGTGCTTCTTCCCATTTAAATTCCAACGCAAGTAATTTAAGTACAATTTTTAACAAACGTTTATACCCATCTGTGCACGTTGGTGACGGAAATTCTATTCTCGTCACCAACACCGGCCATAGCATTATTCCTTCCTCTCATCGCCCATTTCATTTACACAATGTCCCTGTCACCCCCAATGTTATTAAAAATCTCATTTCTGTACGTCAATTTACTAGAGATAATAATTGTACGATTGAATTTGATGCCTTCGGTTTTTCTGTGAAGGACTTCTGGACTCGCCATATCGTCCTTTGATGTGATAGTTCGGGCGATCTCTATTCCGTTACCAAACCGTCAACCATCCCTACCGCTCTTCTCTCCACAAGCTCCTCCACGTGGCACCAACGCCTCGGTCATCCCGGTGACGAAGTGCTACGGTCTCTTCTTTCCCGTCAATTTATTTCATATAATAAAGAAAAGTCTTCCCATGTATGTCATGCATGCAAGCTTGGCAAACATGTGAAGCTTCCCTTTCATAGTTCCAAGTCTACTGTTGAACATTGTTTTGATATTATTCATTCCGATTTATGGACATCTCCAATTACTAGTCAAAGTGGTTTCAAATATTACGTATTATTTCTTGATAATTCTCTCATTATTTGTGGATTTACTCCCTCCGTAACAAATTTGACATGCTTGATAAATTTTTGCATTTTCGTAATTATGTTAAGAACCAATTTAAATGCGAAATAAAAAGTTTCCAATGTGACCATGGTGAGTTCGACAATAACCGCTTACATACACTTTTTGCTAATCACGGTATACAATTTAGATTCTCTTGCCCAAAAACCTCTCAACAAAATGGCAAGGCGGAACGCATGATTAGAACCATCAACAATGTCATTCGTACGCTCTTGTTTCAAGCCCACCTACCCCCCACCTTTTGGGTCGAGGCCCTACATATGGCCGCTTATCTCCTCAATCTTTTACCCTCTACCGCCATCAACAATGAAATCCCCTACACAAGACTTTTTCACAAAGCACCCGACTACTCTAACTTACATATATTTGGGTGTCTTTGCTACCCTCACCTTCACTCACCCCACAAATTTGCCCCACGAGCAACACCGTGCATTTTCTTGGGCTATCCCGCCTATCACTGTGGTTTTCGATGCCTAGACCTTGAAACAAACAAAATTTTACTTTCCCGACACGTCACCTTTGACGAAACCCAATTCCCTTACCGCTCAATGACACCTGACTCTCCACCTTCCTACACCTTTTTAGACTCTACACCGTCCCCTTTACTTCACCAAGTGCTCTCTCACCCTCCAACGCTAAATCCACTACAAGACGTTCCTAACACCAATCATGAGCCCATTCCACCCAACAGCCCACTACCCGCCGAACCATCACCAACCCAACAACCTCCTACACAAACACTCAATCACGACGCCCCAACTCAACCTACGCAACCTCCCATCGAACCACCCCGTACTCACCGCATGGTCACTCGGTCACAATCAGGCATTGTCAAACCCATTGACCGTCTCTCTCTTCACACTTCTTCCATTTCACCACTGCCTAAATATACCTTCCTCGCTCTACAAAACCCTCACTGGAAAAATGCTATATATGATGAGTTTAATGCGTTAGTTAAAAACGGTACTTGGTTTCTTGTACCACGGCCATCTGGTGTTAATTTAGTGAGATCTATGTGGCTATTCAAGCATAAATTTCATGCTGATAGGACTTTGAGCCGTTATAAGGCTCGTTTGGTTGCTAATGGCAGCAGTCAGCAACATGGTATTGACTGTGACGAGACATTTAGCCCGGTTGTAAAACCGGTCACCATTCGCACTGTTCTTAGTCTTGCAGTATCTCGCAAGTGGCCTATTCATCAGCTTGACGTTAAGAATGCTTTTCTTAACGGGGATACATGCATCAGCCACCAGGATTTGTGGACTCCCGGTACCCACATCACGTCTGTCTTCTGCAGAAGTCTTTATATGGTCTGAAACAAGTACCCCGTGCTTGGTTTCAGAGATTTGCAGGTTATGCCACTCGTGTTGGATTTTACCACAGTCGTTGTGACTCTTCTCTATTCATCCTTCGCTAGGTCTCTCATGTTGCTTATTTACTTATCTATGTAGATGACATTATTCTTACAACTTCTTCTACTATCCTACTACAGCAGATCATTGCCTTTCTACATTGTGAGTTTGACATGACTGATCTCGGGGCACTTAATTATTTTCTTGGTATTTCTGCTATTCACCATTCTACAGGGTTGTTTCTATCTCAGAGGAAGTATGCTATTGAGTTTCTTGAGCGTGCTCACATGGCCAACTGTAACCCTTCACGAACACCAGTTGATACAGATTCTAAACTGGGTCCCGAAGGTGTTCCAGTTCAGGATCCTACCTTATATTGCAGTCTTGCAGGTGGTCTTCAGTATCTCACATTTACTAGACCAGATATCTCCTATGCAGTTCAACAGATTTGTCTCTACATGCATGACCCTCGTGAGCCTCATCTCGCTACCCTTAAGCGTATCCTACGATATGTTCAAGGGACTCTGGATTTTGGATTTCACTTATATTCTTCAAATACTACCTCTCTTGTTGGATATACAGATGCAGATTGGGCAGGCTTCCCCTCTACAGGGCGGTCCACTTCAGGTTAGTGTGTGTTTTTGGGAGATAATCTCCTATCTTGGTCTTCTAAGCGCCAGCCGACTATCTCCCGTTCTAGTGCCGAGGCTGAATACTGGGGCGTTGCCAATGTCGTGGCTGAGACTGCATGGCTTCGCAATCTTCTCCGTGAGCTACACTCTCCATTGTTCGCTGCAACCCTTGTCTACTGTGACAATGTTAGTGCCATCTACCTGTCTGCTAATCCGTTTCAATATCAACGGACCAAATACATTGAGATCGACATTCACTTTGTCCGTGACATGGTTACTGCTGGTCAGGTATGCGTTCTCCATGTACCGTCCCATTACCAGTACGCAGATATCTTCACCAAGGGACTTCCTTCAGCATTATTTGAAGAGTTCAGATCCAGTTTGAGCGTCCGACTTCCTCCCACTCCAACTGCGGGGGAGTATTAGTCGACATTATGTTTATAGGCCCAATAGGCTCCCTCTTGTATTTAGGCCTAGCCCATTTGTACCTATTCTAGAATAATCTCTTGTGCACTATATATTTGTATCATGTTTATGGAATGAAACAGACAATGATCATACCAATCAATATATACGTGTTGGATTTACCACGGTGAAAGATCGAATTCAATTATTCCCCATGATCACGGATAGTACAGTGGTAGCACATCCAATGACCCAACAAGAAGGTTGATTGACGACGTGTTTTGGTTATTACGACAGGGACGTATCGGCTGAAGTTCAAGAATACCATATAGCTGATCAACCAGTCATCCGAACGCCTACATTGATACCCGTTAACACAATTTCTCTTGATAGATATAACAAGTTAATCCAGCTCCAACAGAGTCTTCTTCGGTGATCGTCGTCTAAAGTGAACTGTCGACCGTGTCGATCGACACGGTCGAGTCGTTGTGGTCTATATTCGCCAAAAGTTTCTGGACGGATAACTCGGCCGTGTCGATTGACACGGTCGAGTCATGATGGTGTTTTGGCCGATGGCGATCGTCGGCTAAAGTGTGCCGACCGTGTCGATCAACACAGTCGAGTCGTTGTGGTCTACATTCACAAAAGTTTCTGGACGGATAACCCGACCGCGGTCGATGCACACTGGCCGAGTGGGGCTGGTGTTTTGGCCGATGGCGATCGCCGGCTAAAGTCTTTAAACGTCTAGCCGACGGCGGCCTTTGTCATCGGCTAAAGTTCCCTTATAAAAAAATAAATGCGCCTTTCTTCCTCATTTCTTCCTTTCGTCCCAAAACCTCCGCCGCCGCCGCCCATTTTTTTTTCCTTTCTTCCCCAGAATCTCCGTCGTCGCTCCGTCATCCGCCGCTCTTCCCATCGTCTGTCCGCATCCGCCTGCCTCGCCTGCTTCACTCATCCTGGCCTCGTCTGCTCTCTGCCCGATCGTCTGCCTGGAACCTCGCCCGACCGTCCGCGCGCCGCCGTCATCCACTGCTACTGCTGCCCGCCACCGCCGTCATCCGCCGTCTTTCCTAGGTAAGTTTTTTTGATTTCTGTTTTTTTTTCTTTCATTTTTTCAGTTTTGATTTCTGTTTTTTTTTTTCATTTTCTCGGATGTTTTTGTTTGCTAATTTTGGTTATTGGGGCTGGTACTGCTTATCTTGTTAACGTCTGGGATAAATGATTCAAGTTGTTACTACAACCGATTGTAATTTTTTTCTTCGGTTACCCATGTATTCAATTATATTAAATGAGTGATGCATTCTTTATTCCCTGAGGTTCTTAGTTTTGGAATGATTAGTTATCACTGTTTTTGGTTCAGTGGAAGTTGCATTTGTTCGATGGAGCATTAGTTATCGATTAGTTATCGCTATTTTTTAATGCTTCTTGATGATGACAACCGATTGATTTTTTCAAGAGGCAAGGTCTTGTTATAATTTCGTTACCTGTGAATTTTCAAAAATAATTACTCATTAGTACTTATTAATTCAAAATGATCTTTAGGGTTTATGATGTTTTATGATGTAAAAATAATTAATTTATGTTTTCGAATTTGTACAGGTTAAATGGATAATATTAAGAGACTAGCGTGTGGTAAGAAAAAATGGAAGACTCCGGAGTCGGGAGATAGTTCCGCACCTTCCAATCGTGCGGATCCTGTCGGTAAATATTTGGATCAGAGTAACGCTCGCATACGTGGACTAGTAGAGATTAGTGGACTGAAGTTTAAGGATGGGAACTTGTATCCGGCGGATGACACACATACTATTGCGAGGCGCTTATCGTATCAGACTCCCAGATCGCGGACGACCCTCACTACTGTCGAGACGACTCAGCCTCCTTGTTGTTTAAAGATATGTAACATATATGAAACTTACTTGTGGTAATTTTTCTCCTTGTTAAATGAAAATTACATGTTTCTATAGGCGAGCAGTTCAACCAACACTGTTAACCGTAAGGGTTTGACGGAACACCACAGCTTAGGTTCGCGGTCGTTAGCGAGAGTTTCGCACGAGGCCACTTCTGATGAAAATGTGGCGAATGCCTTTGTCTACGTAACTCAGAAGGCATATCCTAACTATCCGGATAGACTTGTAAGTTGTAAATGTATCCTAACCATTTTAATATTGCTATCAGTCTTTACCTCTGAACTTTATTAATATTCGGTTATTTTTTTTGTTCCCACTTAATTAGGAGAGAGTGACTGAATAGTCTTGAGAGGATGTTGATAGAGATGGCGAGGGAGGAGCATCCGGAGTTGGACGAGAATGGTCTCGAGTTAGCACGCCGAGAGATCGATCAGGACGATCCCTACATTAGGGCAAGGGTGTGGGCTAACATTTACCCTCCTAAAGGGAGTCATCACCGGACGCCGATGATGGGAGCTGAAAGCACCGGATTAGTGAAGAATACTACAGGGTTTCAGCGCAATCAAAGGGGCGACACTCAAAAGGCCTATTTGGAGGAGCAATTGAGGATCGAGAGGAAACTCCGAGCTGAGGAGCAAAAGAAGTCTCAAGACCAGTTCCAGAAATTCCAAGAGGAACAAAGGAAGGTTCAACAAGAGATGTTAGCTCAGCAGCAGGCCATGATGCAGTATATGATGTCATTGAGTCAGACCGTGTGTCAATCGGGAATTTCGGTACCACCACCACCTCAATTATTCAATTCACAAACACCCCCCCTCTTCTTCACAGCCTCGGGACGACGACATGCAAGACGGTAGTAATCCTTCTTCTATCTTTAAGAATTTGACGGATCTTTGAGGATTTTAGTTGTCATTGTAGTAGTTCTTTTGCTAAATATTTTTTATTTAGACTCGTGTTCGTTAACGTTGGTGTTTATAGTGATTTTGTTGATGTTGCTACATGACATGTTGATATGGTTTGTTTTTAAAGTATGCTTTTCGTAATTGATTTATGTTGATTGTGATGTATGTTGGTGTATTGTACATTTGGAATAACAGGTTATCTGAACAGGTTTGGTGATTTCGAAATTTGAATTTTTTTTTTCACTGGACTTTAGCCGACGGCATTTGCACAGACCGTCGGCTAAAGTATTTATTTAAAAAAATAAAATAAAAAACTTTAGCCGACGACTATGTAGCCTTCGGCCAAAACATTTATTTAAAAAAAATAAAAAACACTTTAGCCAACGGCTATGTAGCCGTCGGCTAAAACATTTACATTTTAACCGACAACTATGTACTCGTCGGCTAAAACTGGAGAACTTTAGCCGACGACAGTGTATCCGTCGGCTAAACCTGGAACTATTTTAGCCGACGACTGTCTAACCGTCGGCTAAACTCGAACTTTAGCCGACGACCTTCCCTATTTTCCGTCGGCTAAACTTTAGCCGACCGACCTCGGCCGACCGGATTTTAGCCGACAACTGGCAACTTTAGCCGACGATTTTCAACTTTAGCCGACGATTTTTTGCTGTCGGCTAAAGTATAAACATTGGTAGTGAAGTAATTTTAATTTATCCGATAATTAGTTGGAATTCGTACTTACTTAGACAATTGATATTATACATAGTTAGCTTGTTATGGAATTAAATTTTAATTATAAATTTAATCAATGATAATCTAACAATATGATTATGTAATAAAAAAAGGAAATTTTGTAATTTGGACAAATTAAAAATAGACTTGTAATTTTTAAAAGTATTACGTAAATTTCATCTTTATCTGTTTAATTAAAAATAAAAAATATAATACTATTTTGATAACAATAGTATTAACGACTGATGATTATGATTAATTTTGACTTAATCTAAAAAATATGAAAAAGACTGACTATATAAACATACTACAATAGTCTCAAGAAGGTCCAGTGGTAGGACGCCTACTTCCAAGACACTCCTTTAGGAGAGGTCTTGGGTTCTAACCCCACCAAGGAGGTGAAAGAGGAAGTTTTTCTCTTTATGATCCTCTAGCTCCCCGGGGCTAGCTCGAGCGACCGCTAATCAATGTTTAATCTCGCGTCAAGCGGCAGTGTGGGAGTATTTCCTTGCTGGGAACCCGGAGGTCCGACTAATCGCTGTTGCTTCTCCAGAATCGCTTGGAACTCGGCGCACAGACCGCTTAAGGGCCTCGCGTGCGCGAAGTGTACAGAAAAGGCATTGGGAACCCTGGAATTGCTCGAGCGACTCGCGATTTACTTCTCTCAATGGGTTAGGAGTGGGTTCATTGAGGGACTAGGATTAGTCCGGGTAAGCTGGGATCACCTATTTATCAAAAAAAAAAAAAAAAAAAAGAAAAAACATACTTTAAATACCTTGACATCATTGGATCACTACGCTGCACATGACGAGCAGGGCCCTAGGAGTAATTATATAATTCCCAAACGCATGGTGTAACATTCAACGGGAAAACATTATGAATATTATAAAATCTGTTAAAAAAAGCATTATAAAAAAACTAAATTAAAGTTGCTATATGGGGTCCAAAATTTTTGTATAATACACTATATAAGAATAATCTCTCTATTATAATAAAAAATTACAGTCCCAACTTAGTACCAGTTATAATTAAGAATAACCTCTACATTTTAATATTCTATGTTTTTTATAAGTCCATCCTTTATAAAATCCCCTCTATATAAGAATAACTTTGCTTAATATATATATACAACAATATATAATCATGTTATATATGTGAAAATTCAAGATGTCTTAAAATATTTATCCAATGTTGTTTTTGACAAAGATTTAATTGTTTGGCTGACATCGCTTCCTTTAACTCACAAGGGCCCATAAGAACTCATCAACATGATCACCTTCTTGTTGTTCCAATATATTTCCAATTTGTCTAACATCCTTGAAGCTTGTTGATTTGAAACTTTTTCAATTTCTATACTATCATCCTCTGGATTATCACCCTGCGCTTCTTGCTTGCTTCCTGCAATAATCTCTTTATCTGTTAAAGCATACACCACTTGCTGCTCATCTGGATGTTCGAGAAAATCAATGATATCCATTTGGTTGTTATAATGAAGTTCCTTAATTTGATTCTTCAAATCTGCAACTAATTTTTTATGCTCTTCAGTTGTCTATGGTTTCACATCGAGCGACCATGAAGAAACTGCATTTAAAATTCCATCCAGGAGAGATATCTTTGATGGTTCCAAGACACGATCTTCAATTCTCTTCAAGAGTAGACGATTAAATCGACGACGATAATAACCTTTAAAATTTATAATGATGCCTGCATCACAAGGCTGGATTTTGGAAATGCTATTTGGTGGTAAAAACATAACATTTGTGTGACGAGGAGGGGGGAGGTTATCTTTTTATCCCATGTGCTGTACAATTGTCCAAAATAAGCAACACTTTTCTGTTCAAACGGCTATCGAACCATTTTAGCCATTGCTCAAAGACTAATGATGTCATTCAGGCATTTGAATTTGCTCGATAAGTACAATTAAGATTATCACGACTAAGATTTTAAAGCATCTCGGATTAAGAAACTTACCAATAATTCAAAGCGGAAGTTTGTCAGTGCCATCGTCGTTGCAACAAATAACGACTGTAATTCTTACTTTGTTTTGTTTTCGCCCCTCTAACTGCTTTTTTGCAAGAGAGTTATCCGCCTGCATTCGATAAACTAGACCAGTTTCATCTATGTTGTAGATGTCATTTCAAGCCCACTTGTCTAGTTCTTCTCTTAAAAAATGTATATTCATGAATCTTAACGTAAGTTTCAAGTTCATGTATTTAAGATATTTAAGTAACTATTTTGTTAACTTGTTTTGAAATTTTATGGTATATCTTCTAATTTATGTATTGAAAATATAATATATAATTCTATATCTATTTAAATTATTTTTATAAAAATTTATATGTAAACCTCTATTAAGGAATAACCTCCATATAGTAATATTTTTTCTCGGTCCCAAAGATACTACAGTATAGAGGTTTGTTGTACTATCATTTTACTGATATAAAAAATAGTACTCTCTATCACCCATTGAAAACTTGGACAATGATGTATATTTGGTTGAATTTTAGTTAACGAGTGAAGTAAGTATTGATGATAAATGAGTGATAAAGATTAAAAAGTTAAAAACACTGATAGTGAATGTGTGATAGAGAAATAAAATGTGGTTGTATAATTTGATTGTGTAAAAATGATAAACGTTAAATTTCTAAAGTGATAGAAAACAAAAGATAAGTGTAAAATTTTGAGCAGAATGAAGGGAGTAGCATTTAGTTGCGTATTGTTTCCTTTTGTATATGTTTTTGCTTAGTAGTGCATAATACCTTTGTTCTATTTATCTCTTATAATTATAATAATTGAATATTTACGCCTGTTGTAACACCCCGAGATATTCGGAATAATTACAGCGCCGTAAACCCTTTAAGTAAGGATTTACAAGGCTAATTAAAAAGGAAAGTAAATATAAGTCATCAACACTGCGAAAATTCAAGTTTATGAAAACGTACAACGGGTTCAACGGGTAATTAATACAACCATATCGAATTAATATCAAAAGGACACGCGTACTCGAGTACGTAAAACCAAACCAAGACAACAAATCTCCAATAACAATAAACATCATCAACCCCTTCGTCGTCCACGCCAGATCGTGTCGCTTTCCCGCTCCTCGCTACCCGAACATCAAACAAATGTCCACTCCTCAAGGGGTTAGCAAAACGATGCTAGTACAAGTATCATATTAAACAATTCGAATATGCATCAACAATACACAACAAGATACATCACACGGACTTCCGCTACGGAATCCGACAATGCGAATCTACAAGATTCCATTACACAAGATGGGTATTCCAATGATCCATCGCCTCAAAGATAGATCCCAAGATGATCCCGTCGACCAACACGAGGTGGAAATAACCCGCCCAATGATCCAGCCTCGGCTAGATCCCAAGATGATCCCGTCGGATCAACACGAGGTGGACATCCGATCCAGGCGCCTCAAAGATAGATCGTACACGTATACAAACACAACTCATGCATACACATATGCCAAATCATTATGTTCATCAACATGAACATATAAACACTATATAACGAATATCATGACAAATCGATTTAAGTAAATATCATGTTCAACAACATGTATAATCATACGCATACTCCAAAAATACCGATATTAACATATCACGATACTTGCCTCGTAGATGGCAAGAACGATATACTTCAATGCTCTCGACGCACTCAAGGCCGCCTCCGATCAACGTAACAAGCTTGAACCTTAACAAAAGGAACGATATACAAATCATCTCGAGTCGAACAATGGTTTCAACAATTCGACCTACGGCCGAAAAGTTCAAACTTAAACCACCGCTGGATTGCTTAGCGCGCCACGCACTATACGTAACGGCGCTAAGTCAATCGTTAGCGACGCTATCGTATAAGACTAGCGTGCGCTAGCCACGAATCGCGATCGACTCATTGCCTCATAACGCACGTTACGACGTTTTGTGCGAAAAACCGAACCTCGATAGCGCACGTTAACTCACACATGTTAGCGTGCGCTACTCTTGCATGGCGTAATCGCAAACCGAAATCGGGTTGAATGATGAAGAACTCATGAATCCTATGGTGATATTACAAGTTATCCTCGCATATCATGCTAATAAGGTTTCGGAAGATTTATGATTATGAAATACCAATATACGGGTAGTTATCTCGATATCACAATTCCTCTACGATCTTCAAGAAATAATCTAAGTTCCATCATCTTACGCTCCAAAACACATGATTCCAACGTATACAACGTATCAACCGGTAATATCCGATTACTCGATCATAAATCGATTTAAACATGCTTAGAGTCCTTATAATAAGATGGTTCAAAGGTTCATTCGACATCTAATACCGATACGTCAAAAGTATCCTTCTAAAAAGTGATGACCGATAAAAACGAGATACTTGCTATACAAACATGATTAAAACTTACTTAGGACCTTACTAATAATTTTTGAATAATTACCTAACTCAAAGTAGTTAATATAACGGATGAAAATGAATCAATCCAACACCCACGGCTTGAACACCAATCTCCAATGGTATATGATCTTCAATCTCGAACTAGAGGTTGATATGGAGTGTTTAGGACGAATGGAGTTATGTTCTATGTGTCAAAGTTCGGGTTGTGGGAGGAGAAGGAATCAAATCACGAATAGGATGATGTCCTATTTATAATAAATGGTCATAGCGCGCTATACATCGTAGCGTGCGCTAACGGCTCACGCCTAAATCAGTACTCGGCACTTAGCGTGCGCTACGCATCGACCAGAAGCGTGCGCTAAGGCGTTGACCCGCTTTTCCCAAAGCCGCCCAGTACATCCGACACGATCCGACAGGGGTCCCCGGCCAGATCTCACCTACCGCACGCCTCAATCGGGCCGACCACGCATAGCGTGCGGCGCTACTTACACTCGGTAGCGTGCGCTAAAAACCATGTTAGCGCACGCTACCCTTAGCTCAGTAGGCGTGCGCTACAGTACGTAATTTCATCCTTATAAATCACATACACGAAATTATATGCTCGACGACATCGGATTATGAAATACGGAGAAAAATACTGTGCAAAAGTACAATCATTACAATCTCACAAGTTCCAATTACATAACGTAAATCTTGGGTATTACATCCTTCCTCCCTAAAAGAAGTTTCGTCCGAAACTTAGGATGAAAACAACTCGGATATTTAGCCTTCATACCGTCCTCCGTTTCCCAAGTGGCCTCTTCGACTCCATGTCGTGACTATCAGACTTTAACCAAATGTATTGGTTTATTCCTCAATTGTTTGATCCGGCTCTCAAGTATCTTGATAGGTCTCTCTTCGAAGGTGCCATCATTAGCTATCTCGATCTCGCCGAAATCAATGACGTGATCGGGTCCGTACATACTTTCGCAGTTGGGATACGTGAAACACATTGTGAACATGACTCGGTGATGGCGGTAAGGCCAACTCGTACGCTAAATCCCCAACTCTCTCTAGATCTCAAATGGTCCGATATATCTGACTAAGCTTTCCTCTTCTCCCAAAACGGAAAATCCTCGTAGGAGACACCTTCAATAGCACATGATCCCCAACGTCGAACTCTAGAGAGGACGACGACGTACATCGGCATAAGACTTCGCCGACTGGCGCCAATAGTCTCTCTCGAATCAAAGCTATCTTCTCTTGAGTCGAATAATCAATTCGGTTCCGTCCCCGATCAGATCCGAAGAATCATCCCAACACAGAGGCGATCGGCATCTCCTCCCGCACAAAGCTTCAAATGGTGCCATCTTGATAGAAGCATGCCAACCGTTATTGTAAGTGAATTCAATCAAGGGCAAGTGAACTTCCCAATCGGTTGACCAATCCAACGCACAAGCTCTAAGCATGTCTTCTACGCTTTGAATAGTCCTTTCTGATCGACCGTCTGCTTGGGGATGATAAGTCGTGCTAAAGTTGAGCTCGGGCCCCCAAAGCCTTGTGGATCGCCTTCCAGTGCGACACGAAACGACCATCTCGATCCGAAATAATGGTCTTCGGCGTCCCATGCAATCCGACTATCTCCGCAATAAATACTCGCGCCAATCTCTCGGTCCCCATGTATCTTTGATTCCTAGGAAATGAGCCGACTTGGTTAGTCGATCAACTACGACCCAAATCATGTTCATTCTGCTCTAGTCCTTGGCATACTAGTGATGAAATCCATCGAAATGTCCTCCCACTTCCATTCAGGATCTAAGCGGCTTTAACATCCCTACAGTCGCCGATGCTCAATCTTGACTGCCGACAAGTCAAACACTTCAAACGTATCTGCCACGCCCTTCTTCATATTCCCCCACCGTAAATTTTGCTTTAGATCCTTATACATCTTATCACGCCGGTGAATAGAATAGGGCGCGCTATGAGCTTCTTTCGTAATAGTCCGTCTCAAATCATCATCATCGGGAATGCAAAGTCGACTTTGAAATCTCGTAACTCCATCATCTTGTATCACGAATCGGGGCTTTTCCTTTCTTTACTTCATCACATAATCGAAGGATCGAGAATCGTCCAACCGCTGACTTGATCTTCTCGACTAGTGATGAAGTCGGTTCCATCACATAAAGTCGCCCTTGAATTCCCGGTGCCCATACCTCAATCCCTTCGCGGATCGGTTCTCGTTGAATGCCGGTCTGGGGCGTAAGAGCTTCCAACACTCGAAGAGAAACAGGTTTACGGCTCAAAGCATCGGCTACTACATTTGCTTTCCCGGATGATAGAGAATCTCCAAGTCGTAATCCTTGATCAATTCCACCACCTTCTCTCGCCTCATGTTTAATTCTTTCTCGATCAAAATGTATTTGAGGCTCTTATGATCCGTAAAGATTCGACAATGAGTGCCGCATAAATAATGTCGCCAAATTTTCAAAGCAAAGACCACACGCTAACTCCGCATCATGAGTCGTAATTTACTTCAGACGGTTTCAACCGCCGAGAAGCATAGGCAATCACCTTATCCTTCGCATCAACACACAACCCAAACCCCGATTTGAAGCGCCAGTATACCATGAATCCATCGCTCCTCTGGCAAGCTAAGATAGGTGTCCGCTGCCGCCTCTTCTTAAGTTCATCAAAACCACCTGACACCGCCCATCCCACGTGAACTTTCGAGTTTTTTGTAATAGCTGAGTGAGCGGACGAGCAATTTTGGAAAATCCCTCTACAAAGCGGCGATAATATCCAGCAAGTCCTAAGAAGCTTCGGACTTCTTTCACGTTCTTAGGAGCTTCCCATTCCAAGATTGCTTCGACTTTCTTCGGGTCCACCTGAACTCCGTCGGATGATATCACATGCCCAAGGAAGGTTACTTCCTTAAGCCAGAATTCGCATTTAGAAAATTTTGCATAAAGCTGTTCCTTTCTCAAGATGCTCAAAACCACACGTAAATGATCAGCATGCTCCTCTGCGTCCCTCGAATATATCAAAATGTCGTCAATGAAAACGACCACAAATTTATCCAAGTATTCCAAGAATACCCGATTCATCAATTGCATGAATACCGCAGGAGCATTGGTGAGTCCAAATGGCATCACTACAAATTCATAATGCCCATACCGGGATCTGAAAGCAGATTTCGGTACATCCGATTCCTTAATTCTCAACTGGTGGTATCCTGATCGCAAGTCAATCTTCGAGAATACCCTTGCTTGCGCTTGATCGAACAAGTCGCCGATCCGAGGTATAGGATACTTATTCTTGATCGTCATCTTATTGAGTTCCTCGTAATCAATACACACGGAGGGATCCGTCTTTCTTCCGGACAAAGAGAACGGCGCTCCCAAGGAGAAACGCTCGGTTGTTTATATCCCTTGTGTAACAATTCCGCCAGTTGCTTCTTGAGTTCATACATTTCGGTTGGCGCCATGCGGTATGGTGCCCTGGAAATAGGAGCCGCCTGTGCTCTAGTTCGATAGTGAATTCCACTTCTCTTTGCGGAGGTAACCCCGGTAGTTCGTCAGAAATACATCCGAGAACTCATTCACAATCGAAATAGACGAGAGCTCTCCTCCTTCCTCTTTCCTCATGGCATAGCACCAAAGTCCGTGACATCCCCGCTTCAGCAATTTCACGGCTTTCATTGCCTTGATCTTTCCCGAGCTTCCTGCCTCCATCCTAATAAATGTTCAGATCCGTCATCGCAATGATGGAAATGACTCTCTCTCGGTAATTCAAAGACAGCTCCATAACGGTTGAGCCAATCATCTCCGAGAATTAGATCGTCACCGCAGATGTCAACAACGATGAGATTCGACGGCCAATCTCTTCCTTCTATAGATACCGGGAAATCCCTAGCTTCTAGTGTTCCCACAATTTTCTCTCCGCTCGGTAATCCCACAACATAAGGTTCACAATCATACAAGCACGAGATGTTCAAACGTTTAACACAGCTTCAAAGATATAAAAGAATGCGTAGCTCTGAATCGAACAAGACACTAATGGTTGCAAAAGGATCTCGAATCGCACTGATGCAACAAAGAAGTGTTCGTCGTCGATCTCCTCATTTCGCAAATGCGGGGAACGGACCCAAGACTGGATGTCTCTCTTCCCGGTGTTGTTCTGCTGAAATCCACTCTGTGTCTCTGGTTCACACTTATCTCCTTAGGAATCGGTGGAGTGCGGGTACCAAAGGATCTAGCAATGGCTCCACGTAAGGCCGCACGGTGCCCTTCTTGCCCACAATCGTAACAAGTCACGTAAGATGCGGGCAATCACGTCGAACATGCCTCGCCGACCACAATTGTAGCATTTCTTTGATACGTCCGAAATCACGATGATGTCCGAACTTCTTTCCGCCTCTAGAAGGATGTGGAGGTTTCTAGCCGAATAAAGGGAAGACGGCCCTTGCGGGCCCCACCACTCTTGTTTTCTCGCAAAGTCACGGCCACCTTCTCGCTTCTTTGCCTCTACCGATTTCTCTACCGCCGCCTCTTTCATGTCGTAGGCCGCCTTGTCTTGATACTGCCGCAACGTAGTACACTGAATCCGGACATGTATCTTGAATCTCCGCTTCATCCGCATATCAAAATGAAAAATCTTTTCGCTCCGTTCGACCAAGTGTCGCACACAAGTCACCGATGATTAAAAGTTTTAATTACATCTCACGATGCCTCCGAACTCGTGGTGAGAAAAACTCTGATCTTCGCCTCTCTAATCGGGACGAGGACAAGATCGTGCTTCCATCATTTGTTTGAATTCCGTCCAATCCGCATTATGGTTCTCGGGTCGAATAGCCTCCCACTACCAAAGGCCTCCCAAATCGGAAAATACTGGGCAATGGGAACCTTCCGGTCCTCGGGATGCTTAAGACCCGCGAATATCTTCTCCAACTCCTTGAGCCGGTGATCCCAAGTAAGTGCCTCACAGATCCACAAATTTTGGCGGGTGCAATTTAACCACCTCAAGAAGCCATCTGTCTCCTGCTATCCTCATGGTGCTGCTGTCCCATCGCCGTCTGCATGCGATCAACGACTTGAGCGAACTGGTTTATCTGCGCCACCACCTGTTGAAGCACTCCCGGCATGTTCGGATTTGCGTCATCATTCGCTGATCCTTGCTGCCCTCCAGAATGGGAATCGGTTCGACTAGCCGATATTTCAGGAGTAGTTGCGGAATCCTCGTGTCTCAAGTTACCACGTCCGCGTCCACGACCGCGTCCGCGTCCACGTCCTCCTCTCAACATACTGTAAACGCAATTTCTCAATATACAGAACAAAATTTTTTTGAATAAAGTCCGTCAATACTCTCAAAACAGTAATTAAGTAAAACGGTAGTACAAGAGATTAAGAGACTTACAACCACGGTCCACATGACGACTTCGGCTGAACAGTGATGTTACAAACGACCCGTAAATCAAATAACGTAAACAGACCCAAATAAAACCCGACTGCCAAGATATCCATGAATCTTAGCTCCGATACCATATTCTGTAACACCCCGAGATATTCGGAATAATTACATACCGTAAACCCTTTAAGTAAGGATTTACAAGGCTAATTAAAAAGGAAAGTAAATATAAGTCATCAACACTGCGAAAATTCAAGTTTATGAAAACGCATAACGGTTCAACGGGTAATTAATACAACCATATCGAATTAATATCAAAAGGACACGCGTACTCGAGTACGTAAAAACCAAACCAAGACAACAAATCTCCAATAACAATAAACATCATCGAACCCTTCGCTGTCACGCTCGCATCGTCGCTTTCCCCGCTCCTCGCTACCCGAACATCAAAACAAATGTCCACTCCCCGAAGGGGTTAGCAAAACGATGCTAGTACAAGTATCATATTAAACAATTCGAATATGCATCAACAATACACAACAAGATACATCACACGGACTTCCGCTACCGAGGAATCCGACAATGCGAATCTACAAGATTCCATTACACAAAGATGGGTATTCCAATGATCCATCGCCTCAAAGATAGATCCCAAGATGATCCCGCGGACCAACACGAGGTGGAAATAACCCGTCCCAATGATCCAGCCTCACTTAGATCCCAAGATGATCCGTCGGATCAACACGAGGTGGACATCCGATCCAGCCGCCTCGGATAGATCGTACACGTATACAAACACAACTCATGCATACACATATGCCAAATCATTATGTTCATCAACATGAACATATAAACACTATATAACGAATATCATGACAAATCGATTTAAGTAAATATCATGTTCAACAACATGTATAATCATACGCATACTCCAAAAATACCGATATTAACATATCACGATACTTGCCTCGTAGATGGCAAGAACGATATACTTCAATGCTCTCGACGCACTCGAAGGCCGCCTCCGATCAACGTAACAAGCTTGAACCTTAACAAAAGGAACGATATACAAATCATCTCGAGTCGAACAATGGTTTCAACAATTCGACCTACGGCCGAAAAGTTCAAACTTAAACCACCGCTGGATTGCTTAGCGCGCGCTACGTACTATACGTAACGCGGCGCTAAGTCAATCGTTAGCGACGCTATCGTATAAGACTAGCGTGGCGCTAGCCACTTAATCGGCGCCTGACTCGGCTGCCTCATAACGTACGTTACGACGCTTTGTGCGAAAACCGAACCTCGATAGCGCACGTTAACTCACACATGTTAGCGTGCGCTACTCTTGCATGGCGTAATACTGCAAACCGAAAACTGGGTTGAATGATGAAGAACTCATGAATCCTATGGTGATATTACAAGTTATCCTCGGGCATATCATGCTAATAAGGTTTCTGGAAGATTTATGATTATGAAATACCAATATACGGGTAGTTATCTCGATATCACAATTCCTCTACGATCTTCAAGAAATAATCTAAGTTCCATCATCTTACGTTCCAAAACACATGATTCCAACGTATACAACGTATCAACTGGGTAATATCCGATTACTCGATCATAAATCGATTTAAACATGCTTAGGAGTCCTTATAATAAGATGGTTCAAAGGTTCATTCGACATCTAATACCGATACGTCAAAAGTATCCTTCTAACATGTGATGACCGATAAAAACGAGATACTTGCTATCCAAACATGATTAAAACTTCCTTAGGAACCTTACTAATCATTGGTGAAGAATTACCTACCTCAAAGTAGTGAAGAACACGGATGAAAATGAAGCAATCCAACACCCACGGCTTGAACACCAATCTCCAATGGTATATGATCTTCAATCTCGAACTAGGAGGTTGATATGGAGTGTTTAGGACGAATGGAGTTATGTTCTATGTGTCAAAGTTCGGGTTGTGGGAGGAGAAGGAACTGAAATCACGAATAGGATGATGTCCTATTTATAATAAATGGCTGTTAGCGCGCGCTATACACTGTCCGTAGCGTGCGCTAACGGCTCACGCCTAAATCAGACTCGGCACTTAGCGTGCGCTACGCATCGACCAGAAGCGTGCGCTAAGGGCTGACCCGCTTTTCCCGGCCGTCCAGTACATCCGACACGATCCGACAGGGGTCCCGGCCGATCTCACCTACCGCACGCCTCAATCGGGCCTCGACCACGCATAGCGTGCGCTACTTACACTCGGTAGCGTGCGCTAAAAAACCATGTTAGCGTACGCTACCCTTAGCCTGTAGCGTGCGCTACAGGCACAGAATTTCATCCTTATAAATCACATACACGAAATTATATGCTCGACGACATCGGATTATGAAATACGGAGAAAAATACTCAGGCAAAAGTACAATCATTACAATCTCACAAGTTCCAATTACATAACAGAAATCTTGGGTATTACACCTGTCAATATATAATTTTTACTATTAACATTTTATATGTTTATTTTAAAAATTATAAATAGTTGATATTTTGAAAGTAAATTTCAAGGCGATTTAGAAAAATCTCACATGACTATATTTTTATATATGTATAAATTAAAAAATAGTTGAAATATAATATGTGGACAGTATAATAATGAATATGTAGAAGAAAAAGGAATGTACTTTCGCGAGGAAGAAAAAAAAGAAAAAATGCATAGAAATAGATGAACTTTTGATATATATTTCATTTTGCACACGACTTTTATTTTATTTTCCATAAAAATACTAACTTTCAACTTTGTTATTTTTTCCCTAATTTTAAACCTCGCCTAAATTGAATCTTACTAATTGGCGCTTATATGGCAATCGGACATATGCCGACCTCTTATGTCTGCCAAATTGAACGAGATTATTTTTAGAAGTTCTGTACGACGTTGTTTGATACCTTAATTACATTTTTCCAAATTTTCCTCTCATGTGAATTCGCGAAACCTGTGAAAATTTTATGGCGAAATAAAGCAAAATTCTTCATGTTTGAATTATGTCATTTTGATCTATAAAGTTATGATTAAACAATATAAGAGATTTGACCGAAAATCTTACTAATAGGGAGAAAATGAATAAAATAGAAAGTTGCTAATTTTACGGGAAAATTCAAGTCAGTACAAAATAAAAGAGAGAATAAAGTTCACGTATTTCTGTATATTTTTCTTAAAAAAATAAATAATGATGAGATTTAGATTTGCCAAAGATTTTTTTTTTTTAAATTAGGTTAATATATAAATGGTAAAATTGGAGTAAAATCGCATTCCAGCTTAATTTGTTAAGTAAGAGGGTCTGTATATGGGGCAGGCAGGTCAGTACATTTATTACGGTCCCAATTAATCCAAGCAAAAAGCTATAATCATCCCCATACCTCCAAGATAAGCCACCACACACACACACACTCATATATGGGTGTGTGGTCCCAATTTCTCCATCTTCGAGCTTCAACCGACCGTTACAGCTTAACACCAAAGCTTGGCTGCTTTAGCACACAAAAGATTTTGGGACATTGCATCAACAGCAGCTGAGCCGGCTAGCTAGAGAGAGAGAAAGAGAAAGAGAAAGGAAACAAGAAAGTAAAATAAAAATATTCTTGTATTAAAAAAAAAAATCTAGAGAGAGAGAGAGGAAAACCCACAAAAGAAACCAAAAAAGAGAGGGAAATCTTGGTTCCTCCTGTAGAAAAAAAAAAAAAATCTAGAGAGAGAAAGAGAGAGAATACGTATTGAAATCTCTGCAGTGGTAAGGACTACAAGTTCGAATTATTCTTTTTATGTGTTGGTTGCTTTTAATAATCCATACTCTTCTTTTCTGGCCTCATTATATATATATATACAAGTGTGTATCTATTGCTGAGTTTTTTTTTTACGTGGGAGGCAAATTGTACAGACCCAAGCCTGCAAGAGAAAGCACGTAAATTGGGAGTATTAATTCCCTATGGCATAGCTCACTCGCAAGGGAGAGAGATATCTTTCGCGCTGGTGGCATGCAGTGTGGGTTCGAATCCTCGTGGGAGCATCCGCTCTTTTCATCGATTTGAACCTTGTGTGTTTATTCAGTTAAAACATCCTCAAAATCGGATTGCTGAGCCATAATCTGCTATTTAATCGGGGATTAGGAATGAGGGATCGGACTACAACCTCAGAATTCAACCTGATCATCAACAAAAAAAAAAAAGTAAATTGGGAGTATTAATATACATCTCTCTCTCTCTAATATATATATATATATAATATATATGTGAGAAAAAGCAAAAGGGAAGATGAGGGCCTGCACTTTTATAAGCCTTTTACACGTGATCAAGAAAAACATCAAAAGCACTTGCATGCGTGTATATATAAAAGATTCATTATCATCATCATCACCATCTTTCTCTCTCCTCTCTCTCTCTCTCTCTCTCTCTCTCTCCTTTTTCCCTCACATTATTTGTGCAATCTGAATTCTAAAACTACCACACCCCCACAAAGAACCCATCTTTAAAAAAAAAAAATTATCACCACTTTTTTTTAACCTTCTTTTTGAGTTCTTGATTGAACCTCCCATTTGAGCCCTCAAATCTTAGATTCCAAAGAAGAAAAAAAGTTCGAATCTTTGTTACTGTAAACTGTAAAAACAAGTTCATGGTGAGTTTTAAGTTTAAAGTTCGAATCTTGGTGCTTTTTTTTTTTTTTTTTTTTTTTTTTTTGCAATCTCGTGCGTTTGTGTTATCTCTTTGTAATGAGATGTCGTTTTCTATGCAGCAGTAGGAAGAAACACAAACTGAGTTTAAGATTTATTATTATTATTTTTATTTTATTTTTGTATTTTTTTCCGGTGATTTGTTCGATGTTTGTATACACTTTTTAATTGGTTTTTTTTTGTGTTATATGTTACTTTTTGGTTTCCTCCTTTTTTTTTTTTTGCTGTTGTTGCTTTCTAGGCGTTTTTATTCTCTCTCTTTTATTTCTTGAGCAGTCAAATATTATCTGTGTCCTTCACATTTATTTATGTTTATGTTGGAATACTATAGGTTCCCTTTTTCTTACATAAAAAACATAAACATTGTCGATTTGTTGTTTTTATTATAAATTATCTTACAAATATAATGATAGTATTAAAATTTATAAACTTTATCATTTTTTGAATAATAGGAGTATAATTCTGTATTCTCATACCTTATTTTATCACATAAAAAACATAAACATTGTCGATTTGTTTTTCTTCTTATAAATTATCTTACAAATATAATGACATAAAAATTTATAATTTTTTTTGAATAATAGTACTATAATTCTGTATTCTCATACTTTTAAGTGGATAACATAAAGAAATAAACCATATATGAAATGGAGAATATATATATTAATTCAGGAGGAATATGTATATATATATATATACACACAGGTATCTGTATATTTGCGTTGTCTTTATTATCTTGGATTTATTTAAAACATCTCTGTTTTCTGCTCTGCTGCAACGTCTTGGTAGACAAGATGAAGAATGGTTTTGTCTTCTGGGTATTTATACTATTTAATGATTAGATATCACTTCTAACAATACTATGTTTATATTTTGTTGTATATATTTATATTGAGAGTCTTGAGACATATGAGAGCTATTTTTTTTTTTTTTTTAACATTTGCAAGAACATGTAGATTTCTGTAGCCTGCATTAAAGGATCTCTCTCTCTCTCTCTCTCTCTCTCTCTTTTTTTTTTTTTTTTAAATTTAATGCCTTCCTTTTGCGTGTTACAATTTCCAACAATTATTAATTTCCATTTTTGTAGCCATTTTTCAATCTTGGGTTATCTTGCTGACATACTAAAACTTCTCTGTATGTAAAATTTTCAGTGCATGGAGTAAATCAAGATTCAATACCCCCCACCCCCCACCCCCCACCCCAACATTTGAAAAAAAAAAGAAAGAGAAAAGAAAGTAGTTAACCATGCCCATAAGGCAGCAAATGAAGGAAAATTCAGAAAACTTTGTGATCAAACCCCCTCCTCAGTTACAGAACACCATGAACCCATCTCAGAAAACCCCAAAGACTTCTCAAAATGGCAAAGGCCCCCCAATTCAAGAACCCCCACAAAACAATAAATTTCCAAACCAGTCCTCACCTCCCTCGAGGAACAGAGGAAGAAGAAGAGGAAGAAACAATGGCCGTAAATCGGACCAAGGAGATGCCTTTATGCCGCCGAGCTCGAGGCCATGCACCGTCGCCGACATGCCGCCAGCTACCCGAGCCATTGTGCCGTTGGGGGCTTTGTCTAATGGATCGGTTGGAAATGGAGACAGCTTTTGTTGTAAATCAAAATCAGACATGGGTTTTCCTTGTTCAAGCAAATCCTTGAGTTTTCCGGCACGGCCCGGATTCGGGCAACTTGGGACAAAATGTATTGTCAAGGCAAACCATTTTTTTGCTGATTTACCAGACAAGGACTTGAACCATTATGATGTAAGAATTTTTTTTTTTTTTAAATTATTTCAGTATGGGTTTGAATTTTTTGTGTTAGAACTTAGAAGGGTACATTTTGTATGTGACATAAACATTCTGGGTCCTTAGAAACTGACATTTCATTGTGCTATAGATTTTTTTCTTCTTATATTCTTTTGGTCCTTTTGCAAGTATATATAATTTGAATAAATCTCTGTGTTTGTTGTCCTTTGTTTTTGCTTGTGTAGCATTAAGTGACTGCTGACAGTGGGTCATGGACTCATGGTTAATTTTGTTAAGGGGCTTAAAGATGGATATTGCCATTTTTTTTTTTTTTTTGATTTTTTTCTTAAATGAGTATTTACTAATAGCTGGGGTGTTCTTCTGAGAAAAGTGATGTTTTGGGGGTTAAGTGTGAAACGAACGATAGCTGGGGGGGTAAAGTGCAATTTTTTATTTTTTCAGGTTTGAAATCATGGTATTTTTTTTAAATGGTCATTTTTACTGATGCTTACAGGTAACTATTACTCCTGAAGTGTCGTCAAGGGCGATAAATCGAGCAATCATAGCTGAACTTGTGAAAATTTACAAAGAATCTGAACTGGGGATGAGATTGCCTGCTTATGATGGTAGAAAGAGTTTGTACACAGCTGGTGAACTTCCTTTTTCTCGGAAGGAATTTACGGTTAAGCTTATCGATGAAGACGGCAACACTAACGGGCCCAAGTAACGACACTTCCAATTAATGCCTTCCAAAATATCTAATTTTTTTCCCCGAAGATTTTCTAGTAAATTAAAAATCTGAAGGTTGATGATTGGTAAAATTTTTTAGTAAATAAACATAATGTGCGGTTAAGTTTATTATTTATAATGTACTAAGTTTACTTTGGCAAACGTTGCAGGAGACAACGGGAATATAAAGTAGTGATCAAGTTCGCCGCACGGGCGAATTTACATCATTTAGGCCAGTTTCTTGCCGGCAAGCGTGCTGATGGTCCCAAGGAATCACTTCAAATTCTGGATATTGTACTTAGAGAGCTCTCAATGAAAAGGTACTCTTTAACCAAAAGAAAAGATTGTTTAACGTGGCCCGAAGAAATTATCTTAGCTGATTTTCCTTGCCCAATGAATTTTTAAAATTTATCTCTTGCACATTTTAAAAGGTTCTGTCCTGTCGGGAGATCATTTTTTTCACCCGATATCCGAAAACCCCAAAGGCTTGGTGATGGGTTGGAGGCATGGTGTGGGTTTTACCAGAGTATAAGGCCTACTCAGATGGGACTATCACTTAACATTGGTAATTATTTGCATGCTTAACATTGGTAATTATTTGCATGCAATGCCGAAATTAGATTTTTGATTGCGCATGTAATATATATTCTGTCATTTATCTTTTTTTTTTCTTTTCAAATTACAGATATGGCTTCAGCTGCATTTATCGAGCCCCTTCCAGTGATCGAATTTGTCGCCCAATTATTGGGGAAAGACGTTTTGTCGAGGCCTTTATCTGATTCCGACCGAATTAAAGTAGGTGTTATAATTGATTGAAGGAAGGAACTAAACAGATATTTTTTCCCCATAATGTATAATTTTTGGCATTTGATCAGGTAAAGAAGTCCCTTCGAGGAGTAAAAGTGGAAGTGACTCACAGGGGAGACGTACGAAGGAAATATCGAGTTTCTGGGATTACAGCTCAACCCACTCGAGAGCTAGTGTAAGCTTGATGTCGAAATTTTTATGGGCTGTTCATAAACGCTTAAAAAAAGTGATTCCCACCTTTCTAAATAAGAAAACGAGAGGTTTTTCTGACCTAGAAGTTAATAAATGATTTTGACATACATTTTTCGTGGATTGCTCTTTTCTGAGCTATCGGAATTAGTTGGAGCGAAATCTTGTTATTCCTTGATTGTTTCAGGTTTCCTGTCGATGATATCTCGACCATGAAGTCGGTCGTCGAGTATTTTCAAGAAATGTATGGTTTCACAATTCAGTATACTCATCTGCCTTGCCTGCAAGTCGGAAACCAGAAGAAGGCAAACTATTTACCAATGGAGGTCAGGATATTGTCGGTATTTTTAAGCTTTAGGCCGTAAGATTTGCTTTTGATTCTATCAGTTGTCGTAATAAAATTTTCACCCTAGGCATGTAAAATTGTCGAGGGGCAGAGATACACTAAACGTTTGAGCGAGAAACAAATCACCGCTCTTCTAAAAGTTACGTGCCAGAGGCCAAGGGATCGAGAAAATGATATCTTGCAGGTGTTCGGTTATTTTTTTTGGAGGTTCAAGTACTCTTTACATAATGCAAGGCAATTTCATGATATTGGAGTAATTATTTTAATATTTTCTCTCTGTCACTGTGTGTGTGTGTGTGCAGACTGTACATCATAATGATTATGAGCAAGATCCATATGCAAAGGAGTTTGGACTCAAAATCAGTGAAAAACTTGCATCCGTGGAGGCAAGAGTGCTCCCTGCTCCCTGGGTGAGATTCATCTTTTCCAAAATGCACCTTTTATTTCGAGAAAATTGCACTTCGATTTTCTCTTTTAGCACTTTATTCCACCGGAAAGTGTCCGGTTCTGAATCCTGTGAGACCAAAGGTGCAATCCTTATTATTTTATTCCTGAAAAATGGTTATTGCTCAAGCTCTAACTTGCGATAATCACTTATGCAGTTAAAATATCACGAAACCGGAAAGGAAAAAGATTGTTTGCCGCAAGTGGGCCAATGGAATATGATGAACAAGGTCTCATGCGTTAAATTTTTTCCCATCCTTCTTATGAAATTTACCTGTCATTCTAAGCCTCGTCGTGCGATGATTACAAAAGACTAATATATCCTTGGTCTTTCCGTCGCTATGGTCATTTTTTCTTACTTTACACAGAAAATGATCAACGGCATGACTGTTAGCCGTTGGGCATGTATCAACTTCTCACGTAGTGTCCAAGATAGTGTTGCTCGTGGATTTTGCAGTGAGCTGGCGCAAATGTGTCAAGTATCGGGCATGGTAAAAAAATGGTTTCTTTATGTCTATTAAAACACGTGCTCGTCTAGATGATCCAATCGTAATCACTATCTTAACAGGAATTTTACCCAGAGCCCGTTATTCCAATTTACATTGCCCGGCCCGATCAAGTGGAAAAGGCATTAAAGCATGTTTATCATGCATGCATGAACAAACTAAAAGGAAGAGAATTGGAACTTCTTTTAGCTATTTTGCCGGACAACAATGGATCCTTATATGGTACGCCATGCAAATAGAAAAATTAACTCGAATTTATTATTTAGCCTTTATATTATTCACAGCATCTCACAGTACTTCCTGTCTTGATAGGTGATCTGAAGCGAATTTGCGAAACGGATCTCGGTATGATTTCCCAGTGTTGTCTCACGAAGCACGTTTTCAAGATCAACAAGCAATATTTAGCTAATGTGTCTTTAAAAATAAATGTTAAGGTGCGTTTCAAACCATTCACGACCGCTTTATTATTTCACTAAATTTTTGATAGCTTTTAAATCTCATGAACAAATATTGTTGTAGTAATAATAAAAATTTCCCGTGTAAATGAAATTATTGCTTAAAGGTTATAACTATTCGTTCAAACCTATTCGAATGAGCTGTGTTGGTTTAATTAAATTCAATTGATGTGTTTGTTCATTCGGAATGAACAATTTCGACGAAAAAGTTTGTCCGAACAACCATTTCGATGAAAAAGTTTGTCGGAACAGTTGCACAGTTGAAACCTTTGGCAATTTATAAATCCCCTACTTTAATCATCAGAGTCAACCAAGTCATTTACATTTGCATATTGTCTTAATCCTATTGCTCTAATATAAAGCTTGAAAGTTCTGAACACCCGGTGATTCGACGGGATCTAAAAAATTGAAGTGTTATTTATTTAAGATCATAAAGTCGTCGTATCTTAGAGGCGAATGCAAACGGAAACACTATAGCGGGGAAGTATAGTCTTTTCGGGGAGAGAGTATCTAATACTCACCTCGACTTTAAATTCAACCTCGTCATTGGCCTTCCAATTTCTACGAAAACGAAACCATGAAAAAAGAAATGCATAGTTGAGTAGGTAAAAAGCGCAATAAAAAAATATTTAATGGGTAAAATGCTAAGAAATCCATAGTTCAGGGGTTTAGTGTAATTAACTCATTAATCATATATATTCAACTATTGCCATTTATTGAACTTCCTATCACGTTCGAGCAGATGGGAGGTAGAAACACGGTTCTCTTGGACGCCATAAGCTGTAGAATACCATTGGTCAGCGATATACCGACAATTATCTTCGGAGCAGACGTAACACATCCGGAAAATGGAGAGGAAACGAGCCCGTCGATTGCTGCCGTACGGTTTTCCGGAAGACTTGCCGCCCTTCTCGTCAATTTTTATAAATATGGAGGTTGCTGAAAAATATTTTTCTAAAAAAAATGTGTAGGTTGTGGCGTCTCAGGATTGGCCGGAGGTGACGAAATACGCGGGATTGGTTTGTGCTCAAGCTCATAGACAAGAGTTAATACAGGATTTGTATAAGACCTGGCAGGATCCTGTTCGTGGTACAGTCAGCGGTGGCATGATCCGGTCTGTTTGTTATTTCCTTATTTTACGCATTCATTTCCTTGAGGTTTTGGTTCATTAAGTGGTTAACTGCGATATTTTTATAAATATGATATGAAAGGCTTGATCTATCTATTTTTTGCAGGGATCTTCTGGTTTCGTTTAGAAAAGCGACCGGGCAAAAGCCACAAAGGATAATATTTTACAGGTCAGTATAATTGTGTCTTATATAATGCTTACTTTGTTGAACAATGGAACATTTAATTCCAGCTATTTGTCAAAAACTTGTAACTAGTATAATCTTCATTATCTCTTGGACTAATTACAAAAACCACCCCTGAGGTTTGGAGTATTTTACAAAAGAAAATAGAATATTTAAAGTTTACCCAAAAAAAATGGAGCTTGATTCAGTCTTAACACTCAGTTATATTTTAAAGGGGTAACTGTGAGTATTTGTGAATAGCAAAATGTAAGAGGGAGTTAAAACCGAAAGGCGGGTTTTTCGTAATCTTGGTATTTTTTTAGTTTTTTGTAATTCCCCCAAACCCAGGGGTGATTTTTGTAATTATCCCATTCTAACTTGTGTGTGTATGACTGAATATATAATGACCCTCAGTGGGAGTTTCTAAATTTGGGATTTTTCTGGGGGCTTTTGTAATTACCTCAAACCTATGAGCTAGTTTTGGTATGTGTATATTGTTCCTGTTGATTGCCATTACATTTAAACACCAGTGTTCTCACATCTTTTACTTCAATGCATAAATACATATACCAAAATATCACACTCTCTGTTATAAGCTATTTATGGTAAGATTGCCATTTGAGGGAATGTAAATATAGACATGTTTAAGTGCATTCGTCTGCATGCTACTATTGCATGTTCGAACGAACGAATTATCTAATGGTGGTGTAGTGTAACATTGTAGGGATGGTGTGAGTGAAGGGCAGTTCTACCAAGTGCTACTCTTTGAGTTGGACGCCATCCGAAAGGTTCTCAACAATTTTCCTTTTATCGTTAGGATTAATTACAAACAGTACCCTTCAGGAAAAACAGCTTATACAGACAACTTTAAAAATTACAGAAATACCCATGAGAAAATTGTGGTAAACATTTCAAAAATCGCCTACGTTTTTATGAAAATATTATAGTGATGCTGCGAAAATTACAGGAAAAACAACTGTGTATTAGCCTTCTAAAAATCCAGATTCAGCCGATCTAAGAAAAAAGTCCAAAGCTTCCCTAGGGTTAAAATTACAGAAATTAATAACAAGTACACAAACTTTAAAAAAATTTCAATTAAGTCCCTAAAAACAGAATAACGCAAAATGAGGGCGTAAACGACATTTTTTTGGCCAAAAAGGACGGACTTCACCACATAGCGGTGATTATTCAGCGGGGCCGATTCCGATTAGAAAAGGCTGAGCTCATCCCAGAAATCGACAACAAATATTTTTCAAATATTTCAAAAACGCCCCTTTTTCAAATAACGAAGAGCAATCCATCCACTACATCAGTCTCTTAAGTCTCTTAATTTTAACACTGAATAAAGAGTATTTTTTGTTAGAGGCTGTTTCTTTTCCTTATCCCATATATTTTTCCCCGCAATACAATACAAAAACTCGAATGACTTTATCGTGTAAATGAGGCTGATGTTATTATACAGGCTTGCGCCTCGTTGGAGCCAAACTACCAACCGCCGGTGACTTTTATTGTAGTTCAAAAACGGCATCACACCCGACTGTTTGCTAACAATCACAGAGACAAGAGCAGCACTGACAAGAGTGGGAACATATTACCTGGTAATATTTTTCTTTTTACTTAAATAGTATAACTAGCTATATATATAAAAAAAGTTTGTTTTTAACTGTAAATTTAGCTTTCCTTTTTGGGTTTTAGTCCAACAATATTATTCCCTTTTTCTGCAGGCACCGTGGTCGATTCTAAAATCTGTCATCCAACGGAATTCGACTTTTATCTCTGTAGCCATGCTGGAATTCAGGTATAACATTGGTTCTTTGTCTTTTATTTTCGTATATTCTGTTTACCAACTGTTGTTAAACAGAATATATGAAAATATGAATACTTTTTTTTTTTTTTTTGTTTGGAAATTAAGATTTGAAGTTGATCGATATGGTGCAATGATTCTTTGATTTGTAGGGAACAAGTCGGCCGGCTCATTACCATGTCCTATGGGACGAGAACAATTTCACTGCGGATGGAATCCAATCGTTGACAAACAATCTCTGCTATACGTATGCTAGGTGCACACGTTCCGTCTCAGTTGGTGAGTCGATATATAGTATATCACCGACTCGATATAGTATATCATTTGCGCCCTTCAATGATTGATTATGCATGTTCTTAAAAAACTTCCCGCGTAATACGCAAGGATATCAGTGTTCTAAAAATAAAATCTCCGTCTAGACGGATTAATGCTGCAAAATTGAAGTTACAGTTGCTTTCACGTGCTCTAAAACACAAATTGGCACAATTGTCTACATAGTCCGTAACTTTGTTGGTTTGACAGTTCCTCCGGCTTACTATGCGCATTTAGCTGCGTTCCGGGCAAGATTCTATATGGAACCTGAAGTTCTGGAAAACGGGTCCTGTGGTGGTCAAGGCGGAAAGTGCGGCGCACGAGTAGCCGGTGAGTCATGTTGTGTGCGCCCTTTACCGGCCCTCAAAGAAAATGTAAAAAGAGTAATGTTTTACTGTTGAAAACGGGCTGATAACAGTAGATCAGGTTTCTTCGCATGCATGGCCTTTCACTGTACATGTTTTTATGATTTATAAACGGCTTTGGGATGATGGTGTTGAACTAATTAGAAGATGAATGTGATGTAAAGAGTTGCTAGCTTTTTAGTTTTCTTCTGATATGGTGGTAATGTTTTTTTTTCCCCCTTAATGTGAGTTGTTTTAGAGAAGTACTGGTAACTAGTCATTCAGACTCGTACGTTGCACACGGGCTCTATCTAATTGGTCATAATGTAATGTGTGGTATTTATTTTCGTCATTAGGTTTATAAGTTGTGATGGTATCACAATTTTTGTAAGCATCGCATGAGTTTAAGATGAATGAGTTTAATTAGTTGTTTGGTGACTTTTATATTTAGACCGAATCATTCAGACTCGTGCGATGCACACGGGCTTAATCTAAATGTTCATAGTGTATTGTTCAACACTAATTTTCGTCATTACATGGGCTGTATATAAGTGTTCGTAGCGTAATCTTTGGCACTTATTTTCGTCATTATATATCTAAGTTGTGATGGTATCACACCTTTTCTAAGCATGACACACATTTAAAATAGTTTATTGACATTAAAAGAGTATATGTGAAGAGACTTTTTTCAATATGCTACATTTAAAAGAGTCTCTTCACATGTAACTTTTTAATATGTATAAGTTACATACTAAATGTCAAAGGGAGGTTAAACGCATACGATTCTTCAAAATAAATGTAACCCTTATATAAAATCGTAACAAAGTGGATATTCGCTATATTTTGAGATCTAGCTTGTGACAATTAATTATCCTTTTGGTTTATCATATCAAATACGGTAGTTCCACATTACTACGCTTAATTAATCGAACTTTATTTTATGCACAAAAACCATTTAAGTTTCAATATTTTTTATTATTGTGAAAATCGGTCCAATATTGTTAGTATATTTAATTTGTACCAGGTTGCATATATAAATATATTTGAAGACATCAATCTCAACATATAATTTTTCTACTCTTAATAACTAACATAACAATTTCATTTTGCCAAATTTGTTTGTCATTCTACAAATTAAACTAAAATTATATTAAGATAATCAATTAATATCCATAGTGATATTACTTATTGAGTAAGATTTAAATTTAATTTATAATAGATTATATAAATGGTATATCTATATTGTTTAAACTACATGAATCGTCAAAATGATATTATTTATTATGTAAGATTTAAACTACAGTGAAATTATATAAATGATAAATTCTCAAAATAACATAATCGCTTAATTGCCGATACTAAATGTGGATATGAGTACCCGAATCATTAATATGTATTTGTTTTATCTATAGTCTATTGCTTTGCACCATTTATGAATAAAGATGATAGTGTGAATATATTTTTATTATATACTACCATTTTCAATATGTAACATCGACATAACTTACACAATCATATCAAGTATCAAAGTCACACAATATTTCAAGACGTTTAATTAAGAAAGTGACATTAACACACCGCAAGAAAAAAAACTACATTAAGAGCAAAAATATTAAAATGCACCAACAAAGTGTAGTAATAATTATTGACTAAAAATTGAACTCAGTCACATTATTTTCAATAAACTTACTTGCTAACGAATCAATAGTATTAGCCCATTATCGGTATTACATGAAGCAAAATACTGCATGTTTAATTTGTAACATATATTAATATGAATGCTAAGTATTCATCCCACCGATGGCCATGGCGTCGTTCTTGTTTTTGTTGTTGTTCTTCTTGTTGTTGTTGTCTTTGTCGTTGTTGTTCATTGGCCTTTTTCATGTTTTGTTCTTGATACAATTTTTGTGACTTCTCGATATCTTTCTTTAATGCTTCTTGACGCGCTACAAAAAACAATTAGATATAGTTGATCGTTAGTAACTTAAATACAGTTAATCAATATAATGCATTTTCGATCAAAGTAAAAATATTCGTGCATGTACCACATAATTGATAAGACAACGATGCGTAGGATCTCTTAAACCATTAGAGAAGATGATGTTACTACCAAACCTTCTAAGTACCATCTTTATGTCCTACATTGTTACACTCACAAAACACACGTGAAATTTACATAATACAATATAAACAATATGCTAAATCAATATGATGCTTACTTTACCACCATAATAAGTTGTAGCCCAATGTGTACGCGGTGTGGAGGAAGTTGTGTTTTGTTGTGTGTGATTTTTGACACATTATATAATTGTTAAAATATTTGTAACTCATGGACGGGAAGGTAAAAAGACTAACACTAATTGATGTGTTTAATTTATGCATTCATGACACCAAACACTTCATCTCCACATTTAACTTTCAATTCGTGAGCCATTTATTATAACCACTTTACATTTATAAGGCTACTTAAGCTTTTAGTATATAAAATAAATGGCCATTATGTGAATATTCATTGTACAGTTAACGAAAGTTGCTTGACATGCCTGGAAATCAATGTGGAATAACAAATATGATACAATCAATTTATCAAGTATTAATTATGACCACTTACATTTATAAGGCTTCTTAAGCTTTATATATATAAGAAAAGCCCGTGTAATATACGAGAATTATAAAAAAATAAATATATATTTGTTCTTATAATTTAAATTTTAAATTAGTGTGTGAATTAATAAAGTTTTATATAGTCACAAAATCTATCTAAGATATAGAAGTTAATGAAATAACTATATAATCATTTAAATAAATATAACTTTTTAGATTTAATTATCAATTGCTTGAAAGTATTTGTACGCAATGATATTTATTCGAAATGTATATTTATATTCTATTTTATGTGATAATTTATTGAAACTTTTAATTTGAATATGTATATATGTATACTTTTTATTATACATATTTTATTTTATACAGGCAACGTGATTGTCAAATCAAATATCATCAAAATTTAATTGATTTAATATATTATACATATAAAATAAAAAAATGATTAACGTGTAGAAAAAAATGAAGAAATAAATACAAAAATAATTAACCAGTTCATGAATAAATTTGGAAAACTCGCTATATAAGTTTGTAGTCGGAATAACGAAAAAACAAATATATTGTTGTAAAATAAATATAGTTATGGTGAATACCCATTTTGTAATGTTTATAAATATAAAATATGAGAATGGTTCTTATCTTGCGAATTGTGAATATGCATGAGTTTTGTACTAATTATACATGAAATATATGCATTTCGTGCATCAAAATTGCAATGCATCAAAATATCGATGCATTAAAATATTGCCGTATATGCATCAAATTTTTGTGACGATAAATCTAAGTCATTCATTTATTAAGATCTATGGATGAAATTCATTCTTATTTCTTAACTTAAACTGCATTCTCACCTAAACCCACCCATATATATATATATATATATATATATATATATATATATATAAGTTTGTAGTCGGAATAACGAAAAAACAAATATATTGTTGTAAAATAAATATAGTTATATGGTGAATACCCATTTTGTAATGTTTATAAATATAAAATAACAAATAATCTTATTAAATAATAATGTATTTCTAATAGTATTTCTTCCTATTCAGGAATACTTTCTCACTAAAAACAACATTGTATAATCTTTGAGTTTAATTAAAAGTGCGAATGTTAATTTCTTTAAATAAAGAAATATGTTCTAGTGTAGAATTTGACATTTATTTTAATTAATTCATCATATATTACCAAATAAAATTTATTCTTCAAATATTTTAAATAACTCTATAATACAGAACTATTTAGTTAATAAATTTTCTAACGAAATATTTAATTTACAGGAAATAATAAAATTATATTATATATTAATCTTTCCAATCGGACCAAGTACAGACCCGAGAATATCAGAACCAGATTTACGTGGAAGTAAGTAATCAGGGGCTGTGTTTTAAATAGATGAGTGGATTACAACTAGGTACAAAGTAGAAACATGTATTACTACTAGGTACAAACTTTAAAATGGCATTACTACTAGGTACTAAAATATTACTACTAGGTACAAAATTGTATTTGGTAGGACAATTTTACCCTTCTGCATCCTTTTTTGTTATTTTCATTTGAAAATTGAAATTTTAATTTTTTCATTTGAAATTTGAATTTTACATATCTAGAATAAAATTAAAAATTACATATTTGAAATTGACAAAAACACTTTATTTGTCCTTCATCTTCATATTTTGTCTTCTTCGTTGTCCTTCATCTTCATCTTAAAATTTGAATTTTAAAAATCTATTGCAGACCTTCATTTTCTTCGTCCTTCTAGAAAATTTGTTGCCAATGTCCAAATTTGAATTTTAAAAATCTGTTGCAGACATTCATCTTCTTCGTTGCAGACTTTTATCTTCTTCATCTTTCATCTTCCTCTATACACTAGTGCATGCACATGTTCAAAAAAATATAGACCTGTACATGCACCTATGCACCAATACATGAACCGGTGCACTAATTCATGAACCCCCAATCCCCAAATGAACCAAAAAACGAAAAACAAAAATCAAACTCAATTAAATCCAGAAGAGGGAAACCAAAATCTAATAAAAAGGTATCAAAATCCAAACGACTGATCTCATAAATTTTAACATGATCTGCAGCCATTGAACAATTTTCTTAAAAATTCATAATTTCACAACAATCTGACCATTAATCTCTAGATCTACACATTCAAATCTAAAACCTCGATCAATCGAAATAAACGAACTAGCACTGCCGACCGCACTACTACAAAACTAGCTTTTAACAGCGGTTAAAATGCCCAATTAACGGCGGTTCCGGAACCGCCGTTATATGTACCGCTGTTAATATCAACGGCGGTTTTCAAAACCGCCGTTGAATTTGCCAAATAACGGCGGTTCCTATTAACCGCTGTTAAATATGTTACGGCGGTTTCTCGAAACCGCTGTTAAATGTGCCATTTAAGAGCGGTTAGAGGTAACCGCTGTTAAACCTGATACTTCACAGCGGTTATAGAACCGCCGTTAAGTTTAAAAAATAACAGCGGTTTCGGAGGAACCGCTGTTGAAATATTAATCATTTTATCCAGTTTTTCCCCTATTTTGCACAATTCAGTACCTGAATCGGATCAAACTAATCAATAAACCACCAATTCATCGAATCCAAACACACCGAAAAGAACTAACCAACACCAAATTTATTGAACCACCAATTCATTGAAAAAGATAATACAAAAAATCCCAATTCATCCAAAATAATTCATACAAATATCCAATGTACAATTCATACAAATAATTCACACAAAAACACCAAAATCATGTCGCGAGACGATTTCGAACCTCCAAGAAATAAAGTCCCCAATCAACTCGAATTTTATCAAAAACATCTTCAGACAGTGCTCCAACATCATCAAACATCTGCACATATAAACGTATAATAAACAAACTTTAAATGTAAAAGAGTAAACAGTTTTATCACCACTTCAAGTAAAAAATATACTACCTCCATCCAACCATCCAAAATACGCGCTCGGGCGATAGTCGACATCCAGTGCATAACATAATAACCACACTCCCAACCTCCATTTTGTTTATTACACAAACAAAATAAGACACAATTATATGAGTCGCATTCAGTAAATAAAATCAACACGTACACAACATACACAGTTAAAAAACACACACTGACACAAACACACAATGCACAAAAAAAAACACAGCACACACACACTTCACACACACTGCACACAAACATACACAAACACACACATACACACAGTACCCACACACACACACACACACACACACACACACACTGCACAAACAGAAAAAAAAAAAAAAAAGAAAAACAACCACACAAACACACACACACACTGCACACAGCATAAACACAATACACACACCAACAGGAAAAAAAAACATACACACACACAACACACACACACACTGCACAAACAGAAAAAAGAAAAAAAAACAACACAAACACACACACACACACACTGCACAAAGCATAAACACAATACACACACAAACAGAAAAAAAAAACACAAACATAAACAAAAAAAGTTTGATTCATGTTAGCCGACCCCAAATCATTTTGGGATTAAGACTTAAATATTGTTGTTGTTGTTGTACTGAGAGAGGTTTCCAATAAATATTAGATTTACAGGTAAACACAAAAACAAACAGGACTTATTAATCAAAGCTTAATCATCAAAGTACAGACAGACCTTATTAATCAAGAAAGAGTCACAAGTTCATTAATTGGCAAAAAAACTAAGCATGAAAGAGAGAGGCACAGAAAAATTATTTCACCGAAGAACAATCGATTCTCTTAAATTGGAAACACGCCATACAAAAACAGGAAGTAGTATTCTTTTTACAGAACGATTATTTCATTAACACGTAGGAATTCCCAAATTAGTCCCATTCTGTAAAACTTTGTACTACTAGCACAAAAATTGAGGATGTTCTGTCTTCACATTTTCCATAAAGGACCAAATATAGTCAAAAATGGTAGAAGTTCATCAACACAACTCATCAAAATATCAACATAATCAACTAAAAAAAATACCACCCATAAAGCACTTGTGCAAAAAGTAGCAAAATTTAATCAAGTTTAACTTATATAAGCCACCGAAAGAACTCTGAAACACATGTAATGCAGGCGCTATTTCAAAAAAAGAACAAAAAAGCCTGGAAAAAAGAGAACATGTTTCTGAAGTTCATCTTCATCCTAACAAAATATCACCATGACTCTAAATTTCAAAACAAAATTCATTTGTCAATCTTAAACGTATATAACCTGACAATCCAAGATGAACTTAACAAGCTTTTCCTTGTCAATCCAGTGAACTATCAATCATGATTAAACTAGAAATAACCAACAATGAGTAGCACACCTATTGGGAGAAGATCCTTAAGACGAAAGTTAACATCTATCCCAAAGGGAGAAGATCCTTACGACGTTAACCACGTCTATCCCAAAATATTTCGTGTTTCCAAAAACAATGTTGTCGTACACACTCAAATATTTACACACACACACACACACTGCACGCACACACACAGCACACACTGCCCACACACAAAACACAAACACACAAACACAATCACACATAAACACAAAGACACACACACACTCACAGCACACACTGCACACAAACACACACAAACACAAACACACACACACACACACACACAGCACACACACTGCCACTGCACACACACACACACACACACACTGCATAGAAAAAAAACCAACACAAACAAACGGACACTTCATACACGATATGTTGGGAGAAGATCCTTAAGACGAAAGTTAACATCTATCCCAAAGGGAGAAGATCCTTACGACGTTAAACACGTCCATCCCAAAATAATTCGTGTTTCCAAAAACAATATTGTCGTACACACTCAAATATTCATACACACAAACACACATATTTACACTCATGTAATTAAATGTATTACCTTGGGATATATCCAACTAACCGCCTGCTTTGATTTACTTGTATGCATACCATCCATGGTCTTGAATGCGGTCACGGCACTGCTTAAAAGTAACAATAATATATTGAGTCGTTGATATAAAATTTTAAAGCAAATATGTTATAAATAAAATCTTACTTTTGGAGTATGGCCTTAATGCGAGAGTCAGGCCTACTATGTAGTGAGCAAAACCATATAATAGTTCCTCTTGCTGGCACAATGACCAGAAGTTGCCAATGATGCCTACATAGATAAATGCATTTGAAAGAAAGAACATATTACTACAGTATGTTGTAAAAAAAAAGGAAATAGTTTTGTTAAAAAGAAAATATTTTGAAATTTACAATCTTTTATCTTACTTATGATGGTAAGCTCCCATGTATATTTGCTTCTTCGACTCAAGCATACGCGTCGATATATATCTCGAGATCTCCTCTCCCCTCTGTCCCATATTTTGTATGGATTGAGGATCAAAATATCCATACAAAACCTGGTCCATCGTGCCCACATTCATATTAGACAAATACCTAATTTGTTAAGCAAAATATTAATATAAAAAAATCACTCCACACACTGCACACACACACACACACACACACTGCCACACAATAAAAACACACACACTGCACATACACACACACACACACACTGTACACACACACACATACTACGAATGTAGAGAAATTCCATAAAGGAAATTACTCACATAGTCCAAAACTGTAAAACTGATAAACTAAGCCACTCCTTTCCTTGAACGATCTCTAAAATATCAGTGTGAGCGATGTACAATGGAACATCATCACCACCACAGCCAAAGATAGTTGTATCCCACGGCACTGATATCGGACTATTGTACATACTCGACGCAGCTATAAGTAAGTCTCTCATGATGTCATCTTTGGTCCTCGACCTGTCATTGTGACGAGCCTGCTTCTTTGGTCGCTGAATATCCTATTTCATATAGTATAGTGTAAAATACAAGTAAATTTGAAATAATTTATTTTGTTTTCTTTCCATTGTAACTTCAGAAAGGATGAAGGATAAACGTATCTATTGAATACTATATAAACTCATTAATAATAACCCGAACCTATATCTATTTTTTGAATATTAAAAAGAGAAGAATTGGTGCGAATTTCTTCTATATTGAATAAAGAATATTCATTCATCAAATCATTCACTCCATAGTCTGATAAATCTTTTAAAGAACTGATTAATCACACGAAAATAACGATAGAGTCTCATTCTACATGTCAATATATGTCAGGGGTTAAAATATTTTTATATATATACTATCTAAATATATACTCCAATAAAGTCAATAAAACAAAAAAAGAACAGGGCTTATTATTTTTATTTATTATTATTCCTACATGTTTCCATTCCTTTGGGATGTTACTACGCATTTTGGTTGCGTTTAATCTTTTCCATATTAAAAATCATAATCAATTTATATTGGATTGATTTTGCAATAATGTTTGGTAGTTACTAAAAAGAAAAAGAAAATATTTACCTTTGAAAAATCGGAGAAAATAAAATCTCGTGGCCATGCAATAAATCCACCTAAAGCTTCCCCCACGACTCTCACCTCATCAGTCGCCACAGGGACTTCAGCGCTGGCATCTACGGCCTCCTCAACCACTACCTTAACCAAATGAGCTGGTAAAGGAGCACAATGTAGGTTCGAATCGCCCTGAATAACCCTACCGATAGCAACTAGACGGGGAGGATGCTCGTCCACATAAAATCCAACTCCATGAGTGTCTCCAGTCACAGGCCTCTCTCCGGAAGGGCCAGAAATAGCATCAGCACAACTCCCCTTCGTGCTAACACGAGTAACCTCATCCGGTATATGAATATCAACAGGCCGCTGGGAACTAGCACCCATTGTCTGGCCGAACTCTTTCCTCAAAGTCTTTGTGACATCAAGGGTGATCTCTTTCCTTAGCTGCTCCAACACATCTTTACTTACGGAAGACGTCAATCCACATGATCGTCCAAAGTAATCGCGAATACCCACACCAAAACCAATGCCACGAACACGACCAGAGTGCTCGGGTCTCCCAATGGCAGCCGCCAATATATCCTGTCGTCCCTCAGGAATAAAAGTACCTTGTGTATACTGCTTCTCCAAATCATCCTACAAAAATTTAATTTGGCACCATATTACAAAATTTTGAAATTTGCAAACAACTGATACAAGTTGATTAAGGAGAAAAAACAATACAAGAATGTAGATAAAAATAATTGGGTAGAAAAGTTGTTATTTACATTTAATAAAGCAAATAATTTACCTCAAATTTTTAATGTTTGCTAACACTTAACAACAAAAAAGTGGAGCTTTTTCTTTTTCTTACAAGAAAAAATAATTCTTAAAAAAGAACTTACAATCCTCTCGACAATCTCCCGTGCAGCATCGGATGACGTACCCTTCCGTCTTTTGTATGACCAAGCTTCCACCTTTGATGACGCGTAGGTGGATACGGAGGATCAATAACAATATCTTCTTCAGATTTAGATACTTCTCGACGCTCCTTCATCTTCCTCTCCATCTCCCGTATATCCACCAAGTCGTACCCTCCTCGAGCCATATAATGCGGAATGTTCATTTTGGCTAATTCTTGTTTCTTACTTCTTTGTTCCTGATACAAGTATCAATTAATCCATAAACAATTTTATAAATATTTTCAAATTCAAAATATTTTTTTTCATATTTTATGTTCTTAATTAGAAATAGGTTCTTAATTAGAAATTGTTTTATTTGATTATTGTAAAATTATTCAGATTTTATGATATTAATTAGAAATTATTTTATTTGATTGTGCGTTCATTATTTTCAGCATTGAACTTTAAAAAAAAATTAAAATATTTTTTTATTTCAGATTTTATGTTATTAATTAGAAATTATTTTATTTGATTGTGTGTTCATTATTTTCAGCATTGAACTTTAAAAAAAATTAAAACATTTTTTTATTTTAGATTTTATGTTATTAATTAGAAATTATTTTATTTGATTGTGCTTTCATTATTTTCAGCATTGAACTTTAAAAAAAAAAACTTAAAATATTTTTTTATTTCAGATTTTATGTTATTAATTAGAAATTATTTTATTTGATTGTGCGTTCATTATTTTCAGCATTGAACTTTAAAAAAAAAAACTTAAAACATTGTATTCGGTTTTACCTCCCAAGCGGAATCCTCACGAATCCTGTTGAAATCTCTCCACTCCTCCTCGGAGATACCATACTTGTCACAAGGAGATTTTTCTTTGCTTGGACCATATATGTACTCACCGGTCAAATCAGACTTAAACTGCCTCCATTTTACGCCAATTGACTGTAAACACGTCTTCTGAAAATGACCAAGATTGCTAATCTGACTAACATCAAAATTGGCCTACATATTGACAATTAAAACTAGAGTTAGCCACACACACAAACACACACAACATAAAAGCACACACACATAGTACACAAACACACACACACACACACACAGCACAAAAACACACACTGCCACACACACAAAAAACACACACACACTGCCATGATGTGAATTTTTTGATAAGCAATTTATCACACTCCACACAGCGCACTTTACTTTCATAATCTAAAGGCCACAGTCAGGCAGGATAGAACTCTGCAACAACCAGGTGTTATGTCAGATTCAATGCATCATCTTGAGTTAAGAGTCCCAAAGTTTGAAGGATCATGAATCTTTGAATCATTACAAAATTGAGAGCAAAAGTTGGCTACTGAACCTATCTATGATGAAGAACCAGGGGCCAGGTTTGCTGGCCGGAGCAGGAACTCATATCACAGCATGAAGAGGAGATTGCTTAAACTCGCCTGACTATTTACAATCTGAACTTTGCACCGGTGAGAGATAAAGGAGATCAAGATACCTGTCAGGTTGATGGTTGCTAAGACATTGGATCAAGCTTACAAAAATGCAAATTGTGCGAGTTATGTTAAGCTAGTTCACAGCAGAGGTCGAGATCAAATGAACGAAGCTAAGGAAGTCCAACAGGGACAATCAACAGCTGAAGGAGCATTAGCACACATGCAAGTGACCCCTGTCAGGTTGATGGTTTCTAAGACATTGGATCAAGCTTACAAAAATGCAAATTGTGCGAGTTATGTTAAGCTAGTTCACAACAGAGGTCGAGATCAAATGAACGAAGCTAAGGAAGTCCAACAGGGACAATCAACAGCTGAAGGAGCATTAGCACACATGCAAGTGACCCCTGAGCAACAGGGGTTTAATGCAGAGGTTGAAACCTGCCATGATGTGAATTTTTTGATAAGCAATTTACCACACTCCACACAGCGCACTTTACTTACAAGCACACAAAAGCACCTATTGACATTTTATTGTCTTACATTTACCTCTTCATAAACAAAAAACATTTCTCCGATTTTTAATACAAAAAGAGAGTCATGTACCAATATATCCTGCCACAATATTTCTTTATCCGGCTTGTCAGGTACTTGCTTCCAACTCTTGTACAGTATCGAGACATGATCTTTGGCAAGTTTTTCCAAGTACGTACTTAACTTCAATTTGTGTTCGTATTTGATCTTTCCCCATACTGGATCAATGTGAAGAGGTAATTTTTTTCCGTCAACACGACGTTTCGACATACTTCTACATCGCGTGGGATTTCTCGATGTAGAAGTACTACGTGTATGAGCATCGGGAGACCGGGAGAAATGAGGAGAACGAGCGGGAGGAGTGTGAGGGGAACGAGAAGGAGACGCCATGTGCCTGCATTAACAAATAAATTTAATCACCAACCACAATATACACTGCACACATAAAACACACACAACGCACACACATACACACACTGCACACATTCACACACTACACACACTGCACTCAACACACACACACATACTGCACACACTCACACACACTACACACACACACACACACTACACACACTGCACTCTCACACACACACTGCACTATCTCTCACACACACACTGCACTCTGCACTTCTGACCATCCTTTTCACTCTCACACATACACACACACAAATGGCTTTATGACAAAAAGAGTTCAAAAGAGTGGTAACTAGCTGAAATATGCTCAAGGACCATAGCCAAATACACTAGTTTCAACTTAATAATAAGCTGCCTAACAAGCTCAAATCACCACAACATGCCAATACTGATAAAGCTAGAACAAAACACTTAATTAGAGACCTAAATTCAACTAAATCTAATCAACTAAATCAGTAGTCAAGAAGTAATCAAAAAGCTGGAAAAGACATAAACATATGCAGGCAGAAAAACCATCAACTACGACTATTTAAGCTAATAATAAGACTAACAATTGATCAAACTAAGCTCTAGAAAGTAGAATAAGGTGAAACATATGACAACAAGCTGGAAAAGAACACGTATGCTAAATTTCAGACAAGAATAAGCTAAAGCACAAAGTTTATGTAAGGAGTAGTTGGACAAAACAGTTGTGCAAGCTAGTGCGGGGTAAAATTAAGCTAACCAAAAGCCTCTAAAAGCTACTCTAGGGGGGAGATTAAACTAAGTTATACTAGGAGAGTCCTAAAAGCACTAAGGGGTCAGAATAAGCAATAATCACTAAGCCTACAGTATTAAACATGCAATCAAAACAAAGAACAAGGACTGCACATAAAAGGGTAAAACAGGCCTACAGGGCTACATTGGTGGCCTAAAAGAAGCAGGTAAAAAAATCATAAAAATAGAATAAAAATATGGGGCAGAACACAAGCAATCAATGATGAACCATGCAATTTTTTAGAGCAAACGGGCTTATAACGAAGAAATGAAAAATCAAAAACTTCAATTTGGTGGTGGTTTTGAACAAAGAAAACAGAAAAAAATTGCAACTTTAAGCTAAAATCTAGATAAGCTAATGGTAAAACTAGTGTGTAAAAGCTGTTGGAATGTAAAGTTAAGCTGTGAGAGAGTGATTAGAAACAAAAATTATGGATTTTTAACAAGAAATGAAATAGGAAAATGGACATGAAAAGGTGCTAAGACAGAATGGTAAGCCCGATTTGCAGTCTAAAATTCACTAACTAAATGAAAGAACAAGCTAAATTACTAAAGTCCTAACTACAAACATCTAGTAAATTCAAAATCGAATGCTAAATCTTACTTACACTAAACTATTTTTTATAGTATGGACCTGAGTTCGATTTCAGTTTTTAAGAGTCATTTTCAGTTTTCTACAACAATTTTGTAAGTTTTATTTTATTAATAAAATTTTTTTTGGACCATTTCTCGATTGTCATTAGTTATCTTATGAGCTTTTATTGTGTTATTAATATGTAAGTTTTATTGTACGACTCGCGAGTCGACTCGTACGAGCTGATCGTTTTTTAAAACATTGCTATACACACTACACACAGTGCATATACACACGCACACACACATTTTTTTTAATAACAAATAATGAAATAATCTTAATTACTAAAATATAAAAACTTGATTCTTCATAACAGAACGTTCAACATTAATACTAAAATTCAACAAAACCAACTTTATCATTAACAATGTCACAAATTAAACATTAATACTACAATTCAACATAATCGACTGTGCCTTCATCATCAACTATCTAACTTGACTCTAGATAACAACGTTTTCCCATATGCCTCCATCATGATCATCTCGAATGGCATGTATGTCGTCTGCTACATTTTCTTCAACGATAGTCGGCATCCGTGTTGATAAAGGAATAAACTCACAAATGTCAAAACTTGACTCTTCAGTTTCATTAATATCCACACTTCTACCCGGAATGACCACTGACAATATTTCATTGCATGGATCCTTGACATAAAACACCTGTTTAGCTTGATATGCCATGATAAAAGGCTCGTCAGTGTAAGCTATCTTATGAAGATCTACCAATGTAAAGCCCAGTTCATCGATTACCACACTCGTGTTATTATCAACCCACTTACACTTAAAAATAGGCACTCTAAACTTAACATAATCAAGTTCCCATATATCTTCAATAACTCCATAGTAACTTGTCGATGCCATAACTGAATTTTTATCTTTCGAGCTTGAAAAGTGCATGGACTCGGCTTGAAGAGTAACTCCGCTATTTTGAACTGAACTTTTGTCATCTTGTAACTTTGTATAGAATGAGTACTTATTGATATCATATCCATTCCAAGTTACGACATGGGACTTCGGCCCGTAAGCTAGCCATTTTAACATTTCAGATGCGCTATCACTTTCAGAGATTTGTACCTTAAACCACCTCAAAAAAGTCTTATTATGTTCAATCAACAACCATTTCTCGCTCATTCGGGGATTGTTTGTCTTCAAAAGATTCTTGTGAGCAGACAAGTACGGAAGAACCTCATCAGTGTTATTCAAAACGTACAAATGTGCTTGAAGCACCTCATCACGATTCTTGGTTAATATTTTAACACCCCGTGTACCCTTTCCATTAAGTTTCCCATCATGTCGAGACTTGGGAAGCCCTACAGATGGTGTTTGTGACATGTAATCTTTGCAAAACTCGATTGCTTCTTCTGCAATATACCTCTCAACAATAGATGCTTCTGGACGAAATGGGTTTTTACTATACCCTTTAAAAATCTTCATGTATCGCTCAATCGGAAACATCCATCGCAAATAAACGGGGCCACACTCTTCAATCTCTCTAACTACATGGACAAGTAAGTGAACCATAATATCAAAAAGAAGGAGAAAAATACATCTCCAATTGGCACAAGATAACAACAGCCTCGTTTTTCCACTCATCCAAAACCAAAGGATCAATCACTTTGCTACATATAGAATTGAATAAAAAACACAAGCGAATTATGGCATTTCTCACTTTTTTAGGCAAGACGTCACGTATAGCCACAGCTAGAAGTTGTTGCATCAAGACATGACAGTCATGAGACTTTAAGCCGGCCAATGTCAGATTTTGCATCGATACAAGACTCTTAATATTCGACGAATAACCTTGTGGCACTTTAATGCCTTGTAAACAATTACAAAAACTGATTTTCTCTCTTCTCGATAAAGTATAACATGCCGGGGGAAGATAAGTTCGTTTACCGACTACTTGCGGATGCAACTGAGGACGTATACCCATTTCCTCTAAGTCTTGACGAGCCTGGACACCATCCTTTGTTTTGTGTTTAACATTGAGAAGTGTGCCGATCACACTATCGCAAACATTTTTTTCGATATGCATAACATCTATGCAATGTCTAACATCTAGATGTCTCCAGTAAGGAAGATCAAAAAATATTGACCTCTTCTTCCAAATGTTTGTCGATGACCTTCTTTTTAGTTTTTCCAAATATAGTATTTATGTTCTTCACACGATCGTACACTTGCTCACCTGTTAAGGGTATCGGCGCAAGTCCATTTTCTGGGAATCCATTAAAAGCTTTTTGCAATCTACGATACGGGTGATGGCGACTGAGAAACCTCCGGTGTTGAGTGTAAACTTTATTTCCATGTTTCAACTGGATGTAGCTTGTGTTTTCTTCACATATAGGACATGCATGATGTCCCTTCACACTATATCCACTCAAGTTTCCATATGCAGGAAAGTCATTAATCGTACAAAATAACATTGCACGCAACTTGAAACTTTGCTGGCGGTAACCATCAAACACGTAAATCCCTTCATCCCACATCATTCTCAAGTCATCAATCAACGGACTTAGATAAACATCTATGTCATTTCCTGGTTGTTTTGGTCCTGAAATCATCATTGACAACATAACGTACTTCCGTTTCATACATAACCAATGAGGTAGATTATATATCAGAAGTAAAAAAGGCCAAGAGCTATGCTTGGTGCTTAAGTTACCGAACGGATTCATTCCATCTGTGGAAAGTCCAAGCCTAAGGTTTCTTGCGTCACTCCCGAAATCTGGAAATAAATGATCCATTTTCTTCCATTGTGCAGCATCAGCTGGATGACGAATTAGCCCGTCGTATTTTCTCTCATTTGCGTGCCATGTTTTGCATCATCTCCATTAGCAAACAATCGCTTAAACCTTGGAACAATCGGAAGATACCATAACACCTTCGCGGGAGGTCCTTGTTGTGTGTTCTCTCCATCATTCTTCACTTTGTATCGTGATATCCCACACCTAGGACACTTATGCAATTCTTCAAACTCTTTTCTGTACAGTATGCAATTATTGGGACAAGCGTGTATTTTTTTATACTCCATACCCATCGGACACAAAACCTTCTTCGCCCCATAGGTACGCTTAGGCAATGTATTGCCTTTTGGTAGCATCTCATTCATCAACTGGAGCAATTCGGTGAAACTTTTGTCACTCCACCCATTTATTGCCTTCAAATTAACCAGCTTCAACACGGCAGATAGACGTGTGAAATTTTCACACCCCAGATACAATGGAGTCTCTGAATCACTTTTCAACGCATCATAAACATGAGCTCTTTGAAATGATTCTTGTCCGACATCACGAATCATTTCTTCAAATTGATCACCATCTATATCTACATGAGTGTTTCCAGTTGGAACATCTACTATTTCGCCATGCCATATCTGTAACACCCCGAGATATTCGGAGAATATTACAGTGCCGTGGACCCCTACATGGGACCCACCAGGCTACAACAAGCGAACACCCCTCGACTAACCATCCCGGTTAGCGAGGATACACAATCAAATAATACATCACATGAAAATACACCCGGAGCAACCGGCGAAATAAGCAACAACCGACAATGTAGCAATTTAAAATAATACAACACGGAGTTTGAAATGAAAAGCCTAAGTACTCGCGAGTACAGTCTATCAGTTTATAAATATAGGAAACAACCATATCGAAATGGACAAAAGAAATAAGTAGACCCAAGTGCACATGTCAACGACCCTGGCCAACATCCTCGTACTGTCCCAGTGCTCGCTCGTCCGGATGATCATAGCCTGAAATCCATAACAAGAATTTCCCCACAACGGGTCCCCAGAGGGGTTATCAATTATGCTAGTACAAGTAATCAAGGCAAACCAATCGCTTACACATTTCATAGTACATGCACCAATATCATTTCAAAAACCAAAACCAGACATGTCTTTTCCGGAAATAAACAGTCAATCACATTTGCCTAGGACCGGGACGAAGCCAAAAATCCCACTCGAGGCCTCTAAGGACCCTCCCGAGCTGGCCACATTCATAAAACAAACCAAGCACCACACGTCACCTAGGACCGAGACGAAGCCACGAATCCTACTCGAGGCCTCTAAGGACCCTCCCGAGCTGGCTAGCGAATCAAACTCATGAATCCAGGACGAAGCCATAGATTCCCTCGAGGCCCCATCGGACCCTCCTGAGGTGAGTAAAGCACACACAATATACATTACCATTTCATGTTAAGCATAAAGGTTTCCAAGAATTACTTGCCTTGAATAATAGACGACGCAACGAACGGAAGGAAAAACACCGGTGACCGTTAGAAGTCGATAATCACGAACCTAACGATACGAAGAACACAATCACAACCAATCCTAAATGAATACGGAATTGGAATACACCCGAAAACCTGCCTACGATTCATGTATATCCGTTTAACAACAACGACGAGGGCGGACCACAACCAAACCCTCTCGATACGCAACAACTACGAAATATACCATGAATCCGTAGGAAAACCAATAATACCAATAAGATTAATCATATTCATCATGAATTAATCTATCATACGGAACGAATCGGACGAAACGTGAAAAACCCTCCTAATTTACCCAAAACAAGGTTTTAGAAGTTTACCTCGAATCAATGACGAAGAACGCGATTAGAGGTTGATAATATACTCCAAAAACTCGAAGAAGATGATGGCTTGGGGTTATAAAGCTTCAAATCTCCGGAAATGACAAGAAAATCGCCTAGGAGTCGGATGGGGAGGAGGAGGAGTGAAAATGGCCGAAATCGGTCAACTCCTGGGTTTATAAACCCAGGCCTCGTTACGTACGTTAGCCACCACATGCTAACGTACGTAAGTTGTATTACGTACGTAAGCCATAAGGGCCTTACGTACGTAACCAAAAAGGCAGAATTGCCTGTACCGAAATACACTAGGGCGTTACGTACGTAACCAAAAGGGTGTTACGTACGTAACCAAAAAGGCAGAAATGCCTGTACCGAATTACACTAGGACGTTACGTACGTAACCAAAAGGGTGTTACGTACGTAACATTCCTTACTGTGGAATACAGGCCAGAATGAATGAGGGAGGTACCGAAAAAGAATCGAAATACAACGGTGAACAATTCACGATGGTACGGACGTAAGGGACCTGAAACGACGAACTTACGTGCCGAAAGAAGCATATTCCCGACTACTCAAAGGTTCAGAAAAACAACAACAAACGTAATTTTCCCAAAAGTTTGGGAAATTTACAAAATGGCCCAAACATCCGAAATGTACGACACATGGTCGAAACACCAAACAAAAGCTCACAACGCCCATAATAACACGAGATGGATCTTCGGCAACCCCGAAACGGCGGTTCCGAACGACGATTACGATAATACCCAAAATAACGACGAAAACAACATGAAACATCAAATCGAGTAAAACGAGTCCGAAACAAGCTCGAACGACAAAAAGTTCAATATTAAATATCCTCAAAATGTTAATACGGTTACAAGAGAGTTGTTAAAAACGAAAATGCACCAAAATGAGAATAATAAGAGAAGGGAAAAATGCGGATATTACAATATCCACACCGTATAGTTGGTGTTTATCCCCTCACAAACAAGATGTTCACGAATTGTGTCAGCCTCATGTCGTCTCCCATTCATACACTTCACAAAAGGGCAAAAGTATCGTTCATCGGGTTCCAAGCGATGTTGTCGAGCAAATTTAAGAAATTGCTCAATTCCATTCATCCAACTTCGATCCATTTCTTCTTTTCTGTTACACATACTATGTTCATCAATTTTCTATTGTTTTGTATAAAGGGGAAGAATTTCATTTCTATATGATTACTAACTTTTTGAAAATTGTTTTGACAAAGAGAATGACAAAGGTATGGTAGTCCTATAATTGTTGTTTAAAATAGAAACATGAACGACGGTTGTCAAAATAGAATTAACTGTATACTACGTCAACTTATGGCTTTGTCAAGATTGCTAACTCTATCTGCACGAACTGTTGGGCGAAGATCCTTAAGACGAAAGTTAACATCTATCCCAAAGGAAGAAGATCCTTAAGAAGTTAACCAAAGCTATCCCAAAATAATTTGTGTTCCACAAAATAGTGTTGTCAAAAGCAACACACATAATTAAACACACACACTCAACTAAATCGATTAAATTATACGACAAACAAGAAGAAAATAACATGTAAAACTACATTACACACTCACACACATAGTGCACACGCACATACATATTTTGTCCGTTATGTGCATTTGAATACCACGTTTGTGATTATTGTGGTTTTATTGAGGTTTTAACATTATTCTCCAAAACAATCCAGGTATAATTAAAAGTCCACACACAAACAATACACACAACACACACTGCCACACACAATACACACACACACACACATTGCCACACACACACACAACACAATACAGCCTCACACACAATACACATACACACACTGCACGCACACACACTGCCACACCTATACATGACATACACACACAACACATATATTAAACAGCACACAACAATCCTTAAAAGACTAGATAAAATTACTAAATAGGAACAAAGAAGAGAGTTCGGAATAATTACCAAATAATTCGCGGTGGTCGATTGCGAAGCGTCGAGGAGGTTGAGGGGGTCGCGAGGTCGCCGGAGGTTGCGGGGGTCGCGAGGTCGCCGGAGGTCGCGGGGGTCACGAGGTCGCCGGAGGTCGCGGGTCGACTGTGAAAAGTCGCGGAGTCAGAAGCGTAGAAAGAAAGAAAGGAATAAAGAAGAAAGAAAGAAAGAAAGAAAGAAAGAAAGAAAGGGGCTGTAATTAAATGGAATATAACAACGGCAAAACCGCCGTAAAATAGGAAAAATTAACGGCGGTTGCTTAATAACTGCCGTTAATTGTCGGAATTTAACAGCGGTTTGGCAAAAACCGCCGTTAACTTCTTAATTTAACAGCGGTTTCTTTTTTAACCGCTGTTAATTTTTCATAATATTTACGAACCGTGCCACCGCACAAATTTAACAGCGGTTTTAACATAACCGCTGTTAATTGTCCGCTGTTAAATGGGTATTTTGTAGTAGTGCCGCCACATGAAGACCAGCCGTCACATGAGGAACGAGCTCCCCATCCAGAAAATCCAAAAGAGAGTCGGAACTTTCATGCTGTTTCTCCAATCGCCAGAAATGAGCACAACCAGAAGTCCTACTCTCTATCCGATTACTTTCTCTAGATGAGAGCCACAACCGTCGGATCGATGATCACCCTAGCTGCCGCTCTTCTTGGAGTGTCTTCGTCATTGTGTTGATGTTGTTTGCTCGCCGACGTGTGGTTGTGTGCGGGCTGTGTGGGTGTGTGTGAGTATGTCGTGTGAACTGAAGAAAGAAATAGGAAGAGGGGCGGCAGAGAGAGAGAGAGAGAGAGGGAGAGAGAGAGAGAGAGAGAGAGAGAGAGAGAGCTGTAAACGGATCGAACTATACCGAACCTCATTACGTTTGAGTATGTGTTTGAAAGTGTCGAACCTTAGGTTCGAATACGTTGAAAATGTCGAACCTTAGAATTTAACGTTTGAGTATACGTTTGAAATCTCCGGATCGACCAGAACTATGGGAATCAGATCGAACCGTTTGAGTAAAACTCTAAACACCTTTACGAGAGATTGAATTCAAAAGATGAGAACGAATGAGAGAGGAAAAAATGAGATAAAATAGCCCAAGAGATCTTACAAATCCATGCCTATGATTAATGGACGAAAGTGAGTTTATGACGAGCCGAACTATTTCGCACCATTTGCAAATCGGACCGAACTCCCTATTTTAACGTTTGAGTTTGCATCATCGAATCGAGCCTCGAGCCGAACTTTTTCGAGCCGAATAATGCGAGTCGAATCGAACCTTTACGTTCACTCACTGCTAGGGGTGTTCAAAAATACCCTACCCGAACTACCCGATGACCCGAACTAAATATTCTGGGTATTTTTAAAAATTTTAAATTTTTTTCGGGCCGGGTACCCGACCAGAAAAAAAGTCCTATAATCGGGCCGGGTCATGGGCCGGCTTGTTGTGTAAATTCGGGTACCCGAAAACCCGATTATTTTTAATGATTATTTTTTTTATAAATTTAATTTGTAATTATATGAAATTTTATCTTTCAAATAATATGAATTATATTTAATATGAGAATTCATGTATTTTCAGTAATGGTATTTACTCTCACTAGTTTGGAAATTTACGAGAAGATAAAATCTTTAAATAAAAAATAATATATTCTTTCATATATATAATTGAATATTGAATTAAGCATAATTATATAATAAAAAAATAATATATAAAAAAAAATTTAGTTAGTTTTGAAATTTACTTCGGAAAATATTTATAATGTATTTAGTACTCGGGGAATTAATTTATATAATAAATTCTAAAATAAATTTATATTAAAATTACAAATTATTTATAAAAAATTTAAAATTAGTTGTATTAAATTTTGGGCCGGGTACCATATGACCCGACCCAAAAAAATAGGTTACCCGCTTTTGGTGCGACTTTCGGAGTTGAGTCACGGCCGAATTTTCATTACCCGCATAACCAAGACCGTAGAATTCAGTCTGGTTATGAACACCCCTACTCACAGCCCTAGACACTGACCACAGGGACTTGTTACGGCTCATTCACCACTTTTAATAATGTTGGACAGATGAGAGCGGCGGACATGAGAGCATTTTTATTATTAATAATATTGTTTTTATTTTTAACATTATAATATAGGTGTTTTGGGTATTTTGAGTTGGAGGGTGTTTTGAGTGTTTTACTACTATTTTGTACTTAGTAGTAATGCAAAAAAAAAAAACTTGTACCTAGTTGCAATTGTGACACAAAAATTGTATGTAGTAGTAATTATTTCAAAATAGATTTGGCTCAACTTAAAAAATAAAATCAAAACTAACCCACCAAAATAGTGAGTTGGGCCGATTCTAGATTGAACGAAATTAAAATAGCCCACTGAAAACTAATTACGGACCAGGCAGAATGTGGCCGGGCCTGCCTGGCCCACGATCCACCTCTATCATTTATTTGTAAAAAAATTTATTTTGTTATAGCAATTAGTGATTTGAGGCTTTGAGCCACTACAAAGTACAAACAAAAATGTTTTGCACTTGGGTATATAATTACAGGGTATTGGGCAGGCACTAATTGGATAGTCCCAATAATTCGTGATAAATATATAAAATAAATAAATATATTACTAAAAAATATAAATATCCATTCAATTAATCTCTAGGTTATGATATAAATAATTTTCGTCCATGCAGAAAAACAATCAAACAATTAGGATAAGTTCCCGAGCAGTCAATGGGCTGAAACAGCCCAGCCTCGACTCAGCTCATCTGACCAATAAAATTGGCCCTAGTTGGGGATATCTGAAATAGATCTGGCCCATTCTTTTTTATTTCAGCTTAGCACAACTATATATTTATTACAGGCATTTTTTTTTTTGAGCCATTTGGGTCAGGCAAAAATCAGTTCGGTTATTTTGGCTCAACGACTAAAATAGGCTCAAATTTATCAGTTTTAGTATTTAGGATTTCGAACATATGAAATTAGGACCTAATATTTGATTTGTTAGATCACGTTAGGGCCTCCGCTAATTTTTATCCGTTAAGTACTAACGGAGTGTTTAGTTGGCAGTTAAATGATACGTGACAGATTTTGGCCGGTCAATAAATGACTTAATAATAAAAAATAAAAAAGAATATAAAAGTTTAAAAATAATAAAAAATTTTGGAAAACTTAAGAAAAAGAATCAGAACTTCATTTTATTTAAAAAATCTGGAAAATTAAAAAAAAAATCATAACTTCAGTTTTTTTTTAAATTCTGGAATATAATTAATATTAAAAAATTAGAATTTTTTATTTAAAATTTGGAAATAAAAAATTAAAAAATTATGAATCTTATTTATAAATTGTTTTAATAAAAATAAAAACTACAATATTATTTTCCATAAAATAAATAAAAAATCTGAATTATTTTATTTTATTTATAAAAAAACCTGCTACTAATTTATTTATTTACTTTTCATAAAAATCTGTTTTATTTTTTTTTTAAATCTAAAAATCTAAAAAAAAAGATTAAAGATTAATTACTTGAACTCAATTTTACCGGAGAAGATAACCGATCAAATATTTTATTTATTTAATGAAAAATAATATTTTAGTTTTTATTTTTATTAAAAGCAATAAGATCCAGATTTTTTCTTAATTTTTTTGAATTTTAAATAAAAACTCAATTTTTTAATATTAATATTCCAAAATATAAAAAAAATCTGAAGTTCCGATTTTTTTTGTTTTACAGATTTTTCCCAATTTTTTTTAGATTTTTTATACTTTTTATTATTATTTTACGTCATATATTGACCAGTCAATAAACATCTGTCACATGTCATTTAACTGCCAAATAAGCACTGCGTTATGACTTAACGGATAAAAACTAATGGAGGTCCTAACGTGGTCTAACAGATCAAAAAATAGGTCCTAGTTTGATACCTTCAAAAATGTAGGTCCTCAATTGTTAAAACTGGTAAACTCGAGGTCATATTTTAGTCATCTGACCATTTATTTTTGGAATGCGCAATCAAGGAAGCCTAACTTAGCCTTGTCGTACTGGCCAACCAAATTGTTGGACCAAGCCAATTTTGACCGGCTGTTTATATAGGTGGTCCGTGAGAATGAGATTTAAGTTAAAAAATAAGAATACATTTGATCCATAGTTCTTGATTAAAATGGGTGATCTAGATTTATTCTCAAAAAAACGTATGGAATGCAATATTTAGTGTATCGATATTTTGATGCATATAATGTATAGTTTTAATGCATTGCAATTTGTGTGCACGAAATATATATATTGCATGCATAAGTCAATCTGGATTGCGCTGAAAGAATATCTTCCCCTGCCCTTTTCTCATTAATCAGTAAAACAATATATACATCAATGAGTATCATCATTTTAGGCTACATAATAGAAAGAGAATAATTTCTAGGCTAGATAATAGGGGGCTAATTTCTAGGCTACAGAATAGGAGGCTAATAATATACATTGACTAATTACAAAATATTTACTATATTTAGCACACCACTGCAGTCGAAACGGGAGGTTTACGAATAATGAGACTGTCCCGAAAATCTTCAAACAATACTTGCGGAAGACCCTTGGTGAATATATCTACAATTTGGTAAAAGGACGGCACATGAAGAACACAGACTTGTCCGCGTGCAACCTATCCACGGACTAAATGGATATCCATTTCAATATGCTTTGTTCGTTGATGTTGAAATGGATTACCCGACAAATAAATAGCATTGACATTGTCACAGTATATAAGAGTAGGTTTATTCATCGGACTATGCAACTCTAAGAGAAGATTTCAAAGCCAACGTGATTCGGAAACCACATTTGCCACCCCACGATACTCGGCCTCGGCGCTAGAACGAGACAATGTGTGTTGATGTTTAGAGGACCAAGAGATCAAGTTACCTCCCAAGAACACACAATAACCCGATGTAGATCTCCTCATATCAAGACACCCACCCCAATCGGAATAAGTATAAGATACCAGAGTAGAGAAAGAATATGGGTACAAATAAAGCCTGTGATCCAAAGTACCATGTACATACTGAATAACCCGCTTGAGAGAAGACATATGATCAACTCTCAAATCATGCATATGTAGGCAAACCTGTTGGATGACATAAGAGATATTCGGCCTGCAAGGCTTCAATAGAGAATGGGATCGTGAAATGCAGTACTCGAAGTAGCAGTAACCTTGGACTTAGTGTTAACCGGAGAAGCAGATGGTTTACAGGATGACATTCCGGCACGCTCAATTATTTCTTCAGCATATTTGCATTATGAAAGGAACATTCCATTCTTATGTCGTGTCACCGCAATACCCAAAAAATAATTTAAGGAACCAAGATCCTTCATAGCAAATTCAGAGCTAAGAAGATCCATATCGGAGCACCGGAGAACCTGAGAATAAGCAGTAAGAATAATATCATCAACATATAATATAATGTATGCCATAGTGTGCATAGCGGATGCAATGTCCGTAGGGGCACATGAACTGGGCTGCCCATTGGGAGATGGAGGCATAAAAGCCTGACAGGATTGCTGTTGGATCATCGTAGGATAAAATGGAGGAAGGTGATTACTTTGTCGGATCATCGTAGCCACACCACATTATGGAGTAATGAGACCCGAGGCTGTTGGAGCACGGCTGTCGGATACCGGAGCCCCGACATTCTTCAATTGATCGGTCAGCCGTTGACAATATGCCGAGACATTGGGATAGTTCTCCATCTTAGTGGTGGAGAAATCGTGCTCAAGAGTGACCGCACGTGAATGCTTATTCTCTTGGAATATGTCACGCAAACGATTCCAAACTTCCATTGCCGTAGCATTGGGTTCAAGGATAGTGTGCAAGAGATCGTTAGAGATCGTGGCGTAAATCCACGATAGGACCGTTGAATCAAGGGTAGACCACATGTCGTCATCCTCCTCGGTAGCCTTCCTATTGCCGTTATCATTCCAGGCTATATAATAGGAAGAGAATAATAAATTGACTAATTTCTAGGCTATAGAAGAGGAGGCTAATTTCTAGGCTACAGAATAAGAGGCTAATAATATGCATTGACTAATTACAAAATATTTATAATATTTAACATGTAAATTACACAAAGATCAATAATTTAGATTTTTTTTTTATTTTTTACTCAAAAAGTCATTCTCATTTGATTCTCTCTCTCTCTATATATATATATATATCACGTGAGAATACAATTTAAGTTCATAAATAAGAATGAATTTCATCCATAAATCTTAAATGGATGGCCTAAATTTATTCTCGCAAAAATTTGATGCATATAATGCAATATTTAAATGCATCGATTTTTGATGCATTAATGCATATTATAATAGATTGCCATTTTGATGCACGAAATGCATATATTTCATGCATAATTAGTACAAAACTCACGCATATTCACAATTCACAGGATAAGAACTATTCTCATTTGATCATATATATATATATATTGTAATTTTATTTTCAAAACCCTGTTAAGTGCGAGAACCACCTTTTGTACTCTTAATAGTACATAATGTACATCATGTCAATGCAAACAACCTCTACTGATTATAACCCCTACTATATAGTAGGGGTTATATATATATAGTAGAGGTATATAGTAGGGGTTATATATATAGTAAAGGTTATCATCAGTAGGGGCTATTATAGTAGGGGTTATCATCAGTATGGGTTATCTTCCGTAATAAAAATTATATTTTACTATAATACCCTTTTGAATTAATAATATTTTTTAATATTTAAAAAAATCTTATTGGTTTATATATATATAGTGGCGCGTTCTATGCATTACCAATATTAGATGCAGTACTTTACAGTACTAATTTATGCATGGGTTTTGTACTAATTATGCATGAAATATATGCATTTCGTGCAAAAAAATTCAATGCATTAAAATATGCAATATATGCATCAAAATATCGATGCATTATATGCATCAATTTTTTGTGAGAATTAATGCATGCATTGATATATATATATATATATATATATATATATATATATAGGGGCGCGTTCTATGCAGTACCAATATTAGATGCAGTACTTTACAGTAATATGCATCAAAATATCGATGCATTAAAATATTAGATTATATGTATCAAATATATTGCATATTTTAATGCATTAAAATTTTGATGCACGAAATGCAAATATTTCATCCATAATTAGAACAAAACACATGCATAAATTAGATCAGAAAGATCGCATCTAATATTAAGACGCATTGAACGCGCCCTATATATATATATATATATATATATATATATATATATATATAGAGAGAGAGAGAGAGAGTTCGGGATATAGGGTGACACTTTCTTTTTTTTGTGAGGTGCCCGCCACGTGTCATGTTCTGATTGGAGCAGAGTGTTTTAATTAAAACACTTTAAAACACTTTAAAACACTCTGCTCCAATCAGAACATGACACGTGGCGGGCACCTCACAAAAAAAAGAAAGTGTCACCCTATATCCCGAACTCTCTATCCCTCCGGTATTTTTTTAACATCGTTTGTTGATTTTTATCAGGAGTTTGCTAGGGTTTAACACTTAGAATAGTTTAACTAGATGTTTATTGATTTTACAAAGAGAGATTTGTAGTTTTTTTAACTAAATGGCCATTTTGTTGGTTACTCAATTTTAACTATTCTAAGTGTTAATTTTAATCCACGACACTGTATTTTATAATAAAAAATGTTGTACACTAGATATGTTCGACGATAACTTTTGAAGTATGTTTTTAGTGTTTTTGAGTAACTCAAAATACTACTAAATAGAAAAGTGATTTTTATAAATTAATGGTAATTATAATTTTTAACTTTTAAATAGTATTTCATAAAAGCTAATAAAATTAGCTTTTGAGTAAAGCTTGACAAAAGTTACCAAAATTTAGTTCTAAAATATTATTTGTTTTATTATCTCAACAGTTAATTTGTGTCGAATATGTACATCAAACAAGTACTTTAACAGCTACTATTCAACAGCTAATCTCTTTTCAGCAACTAACAGCTACTGAAACAACTAACAATCGATGGCTATTAATTTATTATCATTTTAATATTTTAATGCAGTTTAAAAGCACTTAATTACCAAACAAACTTTTTTTTCAAACATCCAACTAATCACCTTTATTTAACAATAAATTATTTTATGATAGCAATACCAAACTGGACTCAACAACAATCATTTCTTTTACAAAGGATTCAAATGGATTTCATTAACTTTTGCTGAATACAACAATTCATTATTCTTTACCTAAATATTAAGGTAAATCAATATTGTCATATACCCCAATTCATTGGTGTGTGCTACTCCAATCCGTCTACTTGCGTATTTCTACGCTTTAGCCGAGGAGGATTGATCATGTTTCCAAGTAACCCTTTCTGTACTTCTCATATCCGATTTAGAGTGAAGTTACATTATTACTAGGGCCGAGAATTTCCTTTCGGGAAATCCCGAGTCCCGGTCCCGTTTCGAGTCCCGACGGGAAACGGGACCCCGAGTCCCGAATTTTTCGGGACCGGGACCTTAAACTTTGGTAATTTTGGGACTCGGGAGTCCCGAAATCCCGATCGGGATTATCCGAAATCCCGATTGCAAATTTTAATTTCAATCAATTTTATTTTTCTTTTTCTGATTTCGGGACATTTCGGGACATTCGGGACATTTCAGGATATTTCGGGACATTTCGAAAAATTATCCTCGGGATCGGGACCGGGACTTAAATTTATCCCAATTTAATCGACTCAAGTCCGATCGACCGACCGGGACCACCAAATTGGTCCATTTCGGGACCGGGACATTCGGGACTCGAGACCGGGACTTCGGGATGTCCCGATTCTCAGCCTTAATTATTACATACTCATTCAAAGTCGCTTCTGCTTGATAATTTACAAAATATCCCTTTCTTTAGAACTTGTTTCTTTCTCGTGCGACAGATTTTACCTTTAGGCAAAATAAATTTTTTAGTTCTATGATCTCTAACCTATAACAAATTAACAATGACCATTTGTTTGTAACTAAACATTCATTATTAAATGTTAAGGTAAATACAAATAGATGTTCGTAATTTTTACTGAATATAATAATTTATTATTCCCCAACTATATGTTAAGGTAAATGCAATTATGTCATATGCCTCAGTTGACTGGTATATGCTACTCCAAACAGTAATATTTTCTTGATATTTACTAAATACTTTTTTCGTTCCTGAAAGTCAGAAGAAAAGCGCGAAATCCTCGCCCTGCGCCCACCCCCATCAGAAAGGGATTGGTGGAGGAATTAAATCACGATGACTAACTACCACTAGGTGGGAGGAGCGATCTGCCAGTGCCCACAAGGAGTTATCCCCCACATTGGAGGGATAAAACTCCCACACTGCGGCTGCCAGGACTCGAATCTGCGTCCTTGTAGCAATCTGCCAACCAGGAACCAGTTGAGCTGCCCATGCAGACAATGAAAGTCGTAGTCTTATTATCATGTAGGTACGTCCTTAAGAAATTATGGTCTTTCTAATTTGAAAATTACCCCCACAAGTTTACATTAATAAGAAGAGTGGAGTAGGAATCTAGCCATATGGACCCTTTAGAATACAAATTTTGTCATGCAACTTTATATTGTCAAATTCTAGCCAATTTCATGGATTGTGGACAATTTTACCCTTCAACCCACCTACTTTTATTTCATCATTTTCTTTTCATTTATTATTTTTCCCTCTCCTCTCTTTTCACCTTTCTCCTCTCCATTTTCTATCTCATCCTTTTTCTCTCTCCCCTCTCTTTTCATCTTTTCAATCCACCCTTCACTTTCTCCTCTCATCTCATCTCTCTCTCCATTTCTTTCTCTTTCTCTATCTAAAAATATTCAAAATCTCGCCGGAAACCATCGCCGCCGCTGCTACCCCACAAACTACCATGGAGCTCGTAATATTCTCGACAGAACTCAAGGTTCCAGGTCTTCCCTACTCTCTCTTTCGATTTTATTTCTCTTTCTCCATCTTTCTCTCTCTAGAAAAATCCTAGATCTAGCTTGAAATAATGTTATTTTCGTATTTATTTTTGATGATTTACAAGTTTTCATATGATTCCTGGTGATTCGTGGTGTATTTGGGGTGATTTCCGATCGATTTATATGTATTGGTGTTTTAGATCTAGTTTTCGCATGTTTGCATACGTGGTTACGAATTTACAGTTGTTATGATTTATTGATTTCGTACTGGGTTATCATGTTACAATATTGTCATTTCGTATCACTATGCCTTGATTTACTGTTAAGATTTTATCATTTCGTATCAGTATGAAGTTGCGAAATTTGAATTTCATAACACATTTGTGCTGATTTGAAATTTTCGTATTGAAGATTTGGTATACATGTTACGAATTCGTAACTGTTACGATTGGTGATTGATACGATTTGTGGTTGAACTGATAGGTGAATTCATACAAATCTTGTTATTATTGCCTGTTTTTCTCAGATCTGGTACACATGTTACGAAAAATTCAATTTCGTATTGAATATTCTGATACGATTTTACATTTTCGTATTGAAGTAATGGTACGAAAAACAAGAATAAATGATACGAAATGTGTTCATAATAAGGTTATAACTCTGTTACGAATTTAGAATTTCGTATTGGATATTTTGTATCCTTGTTACGAAATTTGTATTTGGTATCGTCATTTTTATGCTTATTGGTTTTTTTGTGCGATTTAGTAACACTGTTAATTATGTTGTTATGAAATTCGTATTTTGTAACAAATGTTACCAATTTCGTAACAGATCTTACGAATTTTGAAATTCGTAACTAATTCTGTTGTGTGAGATCTGATTACGAAGTTACGAAATTTAAATTTCGTAACACATTTGGGGTAATGATACGAAAAGCAAGAATAAGTAATACGAAATGTGATTTTCATAATAAGGTTATAACTTTGTTACGAATTTAGAATTTCGTATTGGATATTTTGTATCCTGTTAAGAATTTCGTAATTCATATGGTCATTTTTAAGCTTATTGGGGTTTTTTGTGAGATTTAGTAACACTATTAATCATACTGCTATGAATTTCGTATTTCATAACAAATGTTTATCAATTTCCTAACATATGTTACAAATTTCGTAACACATGTGCGATGTACATATTTTTGTCCTGTTTTTTAACCCGGTTAAGAAGTATAATTTCGTAACACTTATTGTTGATACGAATTTCGTAACATTGTACCCCCTTGCTTTTGTTGTGAATTCTTGTTACGCCGTAACTAATTCTGATCAGTTACGAAATTGTAAAATCGTAATAGGTTGTCTTTTGTAAATGTTTTACGAATTATAATTTTGTAACATAATTTGCTATTTCGTAACATTATTTACATGTTCCGAATTATTGATTTGATTTTATTGTTTGTTTATTGTAGAACAAATGAATTTTTAGTCGAAAGAATCTGGCATCAGAAGACCACTGGATTATGCTAACTGGTGGGGAGAACACAGTAAAGATATCCGCTGAAATCAACACTTGGAGCCTTCATGAAACTCCTGATATCGTCTTAAGATCCGAAAAAGCGCTCCATTACATCATGACTTGTTTCTCTATTACGAATGATAATTTTTTTATTTCGTATCAACATGACTTGTTTCTCTATTACAAATTTACGATTTCGTATCAGTTTGTCATTATTCTATGTTACGAATTTTACAGTTCATATAAATATGCCTTGTTTCTCTGTTACGAATTTATGATTTCATATCACTTTGTCATAATTCCATGTTACAATTTTATGAATTCGTATCAGTTCGTCATAATTCCAAGTTACGAATTCAATATTTTATGTCAGTGCGATGTACATATTTTTAAACTTAAAAATCTACAAAATACAAAACAATACCTCAAAATCGACTTCAAGTCGCGAAATCAGAAAAAGGAAAAGAAAAAAAAATGAAGAAGAAAAAAGAGCAAGAAAAAAAAAGGTGAAGAAGAAAGAGAGAGAAAAGAGAGAAAAGAGAAAAATGAAGAAATGAAGAGTGGAGAGAATATTTGTCGAGAAAGAGAGAGAGACAAAGAGAAAAGAGGAGATGGAAAAGAAATGAAGAAAAAAGAATGGGAAAAAATAAAGAGAAAAATGGGGAAAAATAAAAAGTAAGGGAAAAATGGTCCAAAAATACTAAAATTGGCTAGAATTTGTCCATATAAAGTTGCTTGACAAATATTGTAGTCCACCTAATCAAAGTGGCTATTTGATTGTATTACCTCTATATTTTACCTTTAGCCAAAATAAAAATCTCAGCTCTCTAACCTAAAATAAAAAAAATATCTTCCCTTTATTCTACATATTTCTCGACTTAAAATTGGTATATAACCATATGGTATTAAAATTTTTGTAAATATGCATTTGTGGGGATCAAAAATGAAAAAATGATTGATTTAGGTCATGTATTTTGATCCATTTAATAGTTATGAATATTTACTTTTTTTTTGAATAGTTATAAGCATCTATTTTAAACCGTTAAACATGTTGCGATGAACAATAACTCCATCTTTGACTTCTTCACGGAGTTACTCTTTTGTCCCAATATGTTTAATGATTTAAAGTAGATGTCTAGAACTGTTAAAAAAGTAGATGTCCATAACTGTTGGACCAAAATACGTGGCCTAAATGAGTCACTTTTCCATTTTTTGCTGCATTTTATTTGTTAGGAAAAATAGTAGAATTCTCTTTATTCTCTTCTTCTCGTGAAATCGTATTGTGTCTATATGTTGTATAAGTATTTTGACGGTATATGTTTTCCAGTGTATATTATCGTTTGGATGGTAGAATCCCGCAACGAACGGAACTCTTTGTCCAGTAAGAGAGTAGAAGAATTTTGAGTGAAGATGGAGACTTAGAGTTTTATCCCGATCGATAATTCGTGTTTATTGATTAGGAATTCTTAATCACGTTTAGTCATAAAATTATTTCATTGTCCTTAATATAATGAATTTGTTTAATCTTGCGATACTTTTTTAATGGATTAACTCGAAACTATGCAATATTATGAAATTATAATAAACATAATTAAATTAGATTCATAAGAATTAAAATTTTGGACCCAACCCTTCAACAACGTAAGTATTAAATAATAAAATATAAATTTGAGAAATCTTGCTCTAGACATGCGGTTGAAATAAATTAAGTTTAAACTTGCCATTTACTCAAAATAATAATTAGGCTTGAGACTTTTCAAACCGAGAATCGCGGAGCCGATCCGAAGCGTGCAGGAATCGACGGTTCGATTCGGTTCCTAGAAGCAAAACTAATATTGTTTAAGCGATTCGATTTCTTGATTTTATGGTGGTTCGGTTCGCGGTTCCTATTAATTTTTTTGGAAAAATGACTGCTTTAGGCATGTAATTTGGTCCAATTAACAACTATAGATATATACTTTAATCCGTTAAATACGTTGGGACAAAACAGTAACTCCGTCTTTGACTTTTTTCACGAAGTTACCATTTTGTCCCAACGTGTTTAACGATTAAAGTAGATGTCTATAACTGTTAAAAAAATATTCATAACTGTTAATTAAACCAAAATACATGACCTAAATCAGCCATTTTTCCGACCAAAATTTGCAAACATTGACTTTTGGTACTTTAGTGGAACCAAATCAATTATGTTATAAAACCAATATTCCTATGACCGCACTGTCGAGACGCGTCAAAATTAGATATTTATAAAAAAAAGTCCTTGACTCACTTATACTAAATAGTAGTATTGACAAGTACGGGTCGATCCCACGAGGAAGGGATGAATTAATCGAACTTCTTGAGTTGAATTTTTTTTTTTGAAAAATAGAAATAATAGTACTAAATAATAGTGCTAAAAATAATAATACGAGATATAATAAAGAGGGGGGTTGGGTTAAAGTAAACAAACTAAAATAACAAATAGGCAAATAAAAAGAAGTAAAATTTTAGTAAGGAAAACGATTGTGATTAATATCCAGTTCTTAGTTCTGTTATCCCCCGTTCTAATTTAATTTATGAATTAATGCAGCACTTTATCTTTCCTTAATTCCTAATGAACTCCTACTCCGAAGTCAACAACAAGCTCTGTTAACCCCAATCGTTCCTTAAGTTTATTTAATCAAAACAAGCTCTTTAATTATGTAACATCCCCAAAACCATATGGGAATATTACACGCCGTAGACCCTTGCCACAAGGATCTACCAGGCTAAACATCCATAAACGACCAAATGCTTGCCCGACCAGGGTCAAACAATAAAATTATACGGACCGATATGGTCACTTACACGTGAATACATGCACCGATGAGGTCACACAACCCAATCGATAAACCGACTTAAATAACATTACCCACACAGGGGTCGAAATACAATACAATGAAGATCAAATCAATTCGACAACACAACTAAATCATAATAACTCTAGACTCATGATTAGTATCGCACTCGTCATCCTCTTGTGCCAATCCCGTGATCGCCTCCCGACTGCATGTACCGGACGCAAGCAGACATCCACCCCGATTACACGGGGTTAGTAAAACTCCACCGCTTTACTAGTGCAAGTATCAAATCATACGAAATATAACAAGCAAGTAATAATCGTGAATCAAATATGACAATCAAGTATCAAAATATCCCGGGAGGTTTTCACAAGGAAAGATAAGCTATGAAGCATTCGAAAATAAGATTATCACCTCGAAAATTTTAGAATTTCAAAACTTTTCGAAAGTCTTGTGGTCTTAACTCAAATCTCAAAATTGTATTACAACAATTTACGACGAAAACATTTCCATAAATCTCATGGGGCTCGCCCAACATTCTTTTCTTAAAACTTTCTTACACAAAAAGTTTGATTTACAAAACATGGTTCGTGACACCGTGATCCTCGTCACGTGTCTCCGTAGGTTCAACAACCCGCACGGACTTAACCAATCACAACAATCACAACAATCAATCATGCTCATGACTCCGTGATCGCTTGCCACGAGTCTCCGTAGATTCAACAACCCACACGGATCGAGCAAACACAACAATCACAACAACCAATCATGCTCATGACTCCGTGATCGCTTGCCATGAGTCTCCGTAGGTTCAACAACCCACACGGATCGAGCAAACACAACAATCACAACAATCAATCATGCTCATGACTCCGTGATCGCTTGCCACGAGTCTCCGTAGGTTCAACAACCCACACGGATTGAGCAAACACAACAATCACAACAAACAGTCCCGACCCCGTGAACCTGTGTCACGTGTCACCGTAGGTTCCGTCGAACCCGCACGGTTGGACGTACTGTGTCCTGATTCGATGGACCTGTGCCATGAATCATCGTAGGCCTCGCTGCACCCGCACGATTGGACCTCGCACCACACACTAAGTTCCGATCCCATGGACTGTGCCATGAATCCTCGTAGGCCCGTCGAACCCGCACGAGTGAACCTAGCGTTCCAAAGACATCACATTCGCATTACATACAACAATGAGCACAATTAATCAATCACCTTGATCACCACAAAATCATACATTGCACGCACATAACACAACCTCAACACTCGCAACAACTATCATCAATCAACGACATTTAACCAACATAACACACATTCGGTACACAATACATTGCACAACCACGTGTACAACCATCTCATATGTACATCGCAATCCTGCACAAATGGCACAACGCCTAACACGTATACTAATATAACACTATTATCACAAAGCCTTCAAATTTCGGAAAACACAACCAACTCAAACGGAATATACTTACGAAGGCACGCAAAATCATCATAAATCTCATACGTGATTACTAGTCGCAAGATACAAGTCGTATAGTAAGATACTTGCCTTAATAACCGCTACCGAACGCTCCAAGAACACGGTTCGACCGGAAGCTCGACCCCAAAGAAGGCAACGAACGGAAGGGTTCCGACTCGAGTTCTTCACAAGAATTCGCTCCTAAGTCACAACGATATCAATTCAATCACAATTCTACGAAAACGTATGGAACTTCCCAAGTTCTACCCATCAAGCATTTTATCGGACACTTTGAGGGCGTAGTCCAATTTAATCGATTATTCAAAGAAATACTCAAATCCGCTCCACAAAACTTCAAGGGTATTGAATGATTACGAGTTTACCATCAAGTTATAACAATAATATAAATCAAAACAAAGCAAATAGGCCAAAACACCAAGAAACCTCAAGAACATCCAAAACCAAAAGTTTAGGTATTCTTACCTTCGATCCGGTGGAAGATGATGTTAATCCATGATTACAACTTCCAAAACATGTTGATCTATGTCATATCTATCCAAATCCATCCATTATTGACGAAGAAACGCCAAGAAACGAAGAAAAAGGGTGAAAATGGCGGATGACTTGCCTAGGCCCTTAAATAGCCGACTGCCGGCAGGACTCGACCGTGTCCTCGCTAGACACGGCCGCGTCGCCCGATAGTGACCCGTCCGACAATGACTTCAAGATGACTCGACCGTGTCCTCGAACACGGCGCGTGCAGCTGGTTCTCGCTTATCCTAAGAGTTCGCAAGACGGCCGTGTCGGACGACACGGCCGGGTCCTAAGACGAAACTCCGCATTTCCGGACGAGTACGGCACGGCCGTGTCGACGACACGGCCGAGTTCGGCAGTGATCGCCAATAACGAGCGGATGAGCTAAAACGACCATAACTCTCTCGTCCGGACTCGATTGACTCACTGTTCGAACCATTGGAAAGCTAACTCGATGCTTTATAATATTGCAAAGATTCAGAATTTTTTGGAGTTTCCAAGAATTTATGGTGATTTTTACAAGGCCGAACTCATACTTAGAAAAGTCGTTTAGTAATCCTGAACTCAACAAAACGACACCGAAACTCGAACTCGAATACGAACCAAGATACGGTTACGAAGTACTCACAAAGACGAATCTAAGAGCTAGTAGAACACACGATTCCGACCACCCGAAGGCTCGAAATTCGACAACGGAAGGTAATTACCCCAAACTTTGGGAAATTACGAAAATGGCCCAAATGCCCGAAAATCACCATACGACAACGAATAATCAAACCGAAGCTCACAACACGTATAACAACGTTAAATGAACTTACGAAAACCCCAAACGACAGCCAACGAGATTCGCAAGAACCAAACTCAAGCGGAAAAGTCGCTAAAAAGCACTAACTCAACAAAGCAAAGACCAAACGAACTCGATGATAAAAAGTGCGTAATTAAATATTCTCCGAATGACGAAACGGTCAAAAGCGAGTTTTCAAACGGACCTCCGCCGAAAAATGAAAATTACCGGAAATCCAAATTATGATATTACATTCTACCCTCCTTAAAAATAGTTTCGTCCCGAAACTTAAAATAAAACATCAGGGTAGACTACAAACAAAACCAAAAAGTTCACGCAACAAATATCAATCTCTACTCGAATTACAACACAAATACAACACGCAACTATGCTACTGGGCACCACTGAGCTCTCCACGCGTAGGGGCGGGATCTAGGCTTCCGAACATCTCAATGACGGTCTCGCAGTGTACCGCCTGATGTCCCACATGTCCACATTTGAAACAGTTAACTTGCGGCGAGCGACAATTGTTACGAGTATGGCCCACACGGCTACAATTGAAACATAACTTCACGCCGATTGTCTTACTCGGCTCGTGGGTAGGATTCTTAGACTGGTCAACCGAACGAGGAGTGCTCCCAGAAGGAAACTATGAAGCAACAGGGTCACGGATCTCACTTCTCTGGCCTCTTGAAAAGTTACTCGAGGTCTTCTGCCTCTTACCTCCTGAGCTACCCTCTGACATGGAAACAGCCATCTCGATGGCTAGAGCTCGATCCTGATAATCTTTCAAGGTGGTACACATGAGCGGAGCCATACTCTCACGGATATGGGGTTTCATGCGCATATTGAAGTATCGGACCTTGTCCGCTTCACTTCTCACTTGATCACGAACATAAGCCATCTGTCGATTAAAATCGACTATCGCCTGGGATATCGACACATCCTGGGGCGTGGCCGAGAAAAACTCAACGATCCTGCGTTCACGAATGTAACGGCAATACTCGCCTCCATGGCGCCTTAAACTCACCATGTAGGTGTACGATCTGCAGCACTACGGCGTGCCACCACCGTCTGCCTTCTTTGTCGAGTAGGTAATCGAGCAATGGGTACCTCCTATCATCCGGACAAGCTACAAGATCAAATATTCTCGCCCAACCGGAAGAGCCGCTTTCCCAACCTAACAAGTCGACGAACCCACAAAACGGGCTACCGCATCTTCATCACATCTCGTAACCACTTACTAGTTCCGTTATCGCTATTTGGATTCTCATCCCGACGAAAAGCCTGATTCATCTACACTAACTGGTCAACCACCTGACGAAGGATGGTGGCGGCGCTAACGTCAATATTAACGCTAGTCGAATGTCCCTGATCTGTACTGAGCTGATTGGTACTCGGCAAGGAGGGAGTCGCCCTCTCCTGCTCTCGATTACGACCACGACCACGGCCACGGCCTCGACCTCGACCCCTTAGCATACTGAACGGACAACCAATCAGAATAACAAGATAAAACAAACCTCACATAATCGACATAAGCCCACAATTAGCAGCACAATGCAATATTCACACGTTCACATTGACAAAGATGAACGACCTATACTACAGCATACATGGTTAAAACATTAAGCATACCATTGTGGTCCAACACCGGTAATATTTAAAAAAATAAGTTTATCGAGGTATTTGTTCGAATGATAATATAAAAAAAAATTTCGCGAGTTCGAAAGATTTTGCTGGGGTGAAATTTTGAAAGCACTTCGTTTAATACCTCGGTCATTTAATCAAAACCATGTATCTCAACATTTAGAAAACACTAAAACATTCTCGTGAGCACAACAATACTACAAACTTATCACAACCATTTAGCCTCAACACATGGACATAAGAAGTTCAAAATTCGAAAACCAAAAATTGTTACGCAAAATAAAGATTTCCCAAAATCCTTTAGTACATAAACAAAAATACGGCGATATTAAAAAATGTCCGAAGTACTTCTAAACACATTTTTCAAATACCGTCTGATGGTGTCATTTGAAAATACACGGCCCATTTGTCAAAATTTACAAATTTTAAAAATCCGTATAAACCGTGGTTTGACCGAACCACCAAAATATTTTCCAAAAATCGATTTCTACAAAAATTCTCAAACTGTAAAGTTCTTCAGAAAATATTCTTAAAGTTACCCATAGCGGACATAAATTACAACATTCCAAAAACAGTCGAATTTAAAACCACATACTCAAATGGCAACCAGGGTCGCCAATTCAATCAAATGCATCTCGTGGTATCAAGTTTAAACACACAGCAAAATCATTCATCGGAGTTTCTCACAAACTCTACCGTTGGTACCTTTCGAAACCCATCGAGGTTTACAACCTTCACAACATATGACCCCATCCGGTGGTTCAAAGATCAAACAATAACGTGCCCAGTTCTATACACATACCATGTGCCACAAGTATTAAACACAACTATATTACACAATACTGTGTAAATAAAATTATACACCGCAATTAACTCACTAAGATAAAATCGAGATACACAGGTGTTACGCATAAAGGAGGAGACTTACATCCACAGGTCGCACGGAGGTGACAGTCGCCCACGATACTAATCTCGTCCGACAACATAACCGACACGTTGTGACCACGCACAACTCAACTTGTCACCTGACGACTCGAACGACAAGACAACACATTACTCGACAAAACACGACTTGAAACGACCCGACAGCCTAGGTTTTCGCAAACCTAAGCTCCGATACCATAATTGTAACATCCCCAAAACCATATGGGAATATTACACGCCGTAGACCCTTGCCACAAGGATCTACCAGGCTAAACATCCATAAACGACCAAATGCTTGCCCGACCAGGGTCAAACAATAAAATTATACGGACCGATATGGTCACTTACACGTGAATACACAGACCGATGAGGTCACACAACCCAATCGATAAAACTGACTTAAATAACATTACCCACACAGGGGTCGAAATACAATACAGCGGAAGACTGAAATCAATTCTGACAACACAACAAAATCATAATAACTCTAGACTCATGATTAGTATCGCAGCTCGTCATCCTCTTGTGCCAATCCTGTGTTGCTCCCCGAATCGCATGTACCGACGCAAGCAGGACATCCACCCCCCGATTACTCGGGGGTTAGTAAAACTCCACTGTTTTACTAGTGCAAGTATCAAATCATACGAAATATAACAAGCAAGTAATAATCGTGAATCAAATATGACAATCAAGTATCAAAATATCCCCAGGAGGTTTTCACAAGGAAAGATAAGCTATGAAGCATTCGAAAATAAGATTATCACCTCGAAAATTTTAGAATTTCAAAACTTTTCGAAAGTCTTAGGGTCTTAACCCAAATCTCAAAATTGTATTACAACAATTTACAGTACGAAAACATTTCCATAAATCTCATGGGGCTCGGCCCAACATTCTTTTCTTAAAACTTTCTTACACAAAAAGTTTGATTTACAAAACATGGTTCGTGACACCGTGATCCCCTGTCACGTGTCTCCGTAGGTTCAACAACCCGCACGGACTTAACCAATCACAACAATCACAACAATCAATCATGCTCATGACTCCGTGATCGCTTGCCACGAGTCTCCGTAGATTCAACAACCCACACGGATCGAGCAAACACAACAATCACAACAACCAATCATGCTCATGACTCCGTGATCGCTTGCCATGAGTCTCCGTAGGTTCAACAACCCACACGGATCGAGCAAACACAACAATCACAACAATCAATCATGCTCATGACTCGTGATCGCTTGCCACGAGTCTCCGTAGGTTCAACAACCCCCAAGGATTGAGCAAACACAACAATCACAACAAACAGTCCCGACCCCGTGAACCCGTGTCACGTGTCACCGTAGGTTCCGTCGAAACCGCACGGTTGGACGTACTGTGTCCTTATTCGATGAACCTGTGCAATGTATAATCGTAGGCCTCGTCAGAACCGCACGATTGGTCCTCAGCACCACACACTAAGTTACGATCCGATGGAACTGTGAAATGAATCCTGGTAGGCCCCGTCGAACCCGCACGAGTGAACCTAGCGTTCGGCCACATCACATTCGCATTACATACAACAATGAGCACAATTAATCAATCACCTTGATCACCACAAAATCATACATTGCACGCACATAACACAACCTCAACACTCGCAACAACTATCATCAATCAACGACATTTAACCAACATAACACACATTCGGTACACAATACATTGCACAACCACGTGTACAACCATCTCATATGTACATCGCAATCCTGCACAAATGGCACAACGCCTAACACGTATACTAATATAACACTATTATCACAAAGCCTTCAAATTTCGGAAAACACAACCAACTCAAACGGAATATACTTACGAAGGCACGCAAAATCATCATAAATCTCATACGTGATTACTAGTCGCAAGATACAAGTCGTATAGTAAGATACTTGCCTTAATAACCGCTACCGAACGCTCCGAAGAACACGGTTCGACCGGGAAGCTCGGACCCCAAAGAAGGCAACGAACGGAAGGGTTCCGACTCGAGTTCTTCACAAGAATTCGTTCCTAAGTCACAACGATATCAATTCAATCACAATTCTACGAAAACGTATGGAACTTCCTAAGTTCTACCCATTGAAGCATTTTATCGGACACTTTGAGGGCGTAGTCCAATTTAATCGATTATTCAAAGAAATACTCAAATCCGTTCCACAAAACTTCAAGGGTATTGAATGATTACGAGTTTACCATCAAGTTATAACAATAATATGAAACAAAACAAAGCAAATAGGCCAAAACACCAAGAAACCTCAAGAACATCCAAAAACCAAAAGTTTAGGTGTTCTTACCTTCGATCCGGGTGGAAGATGATGTTAATCCATGATTACAACTTCCAAAACATGTTGATCTATGTCATATCTATCCAAATCCATCCATTATTGACGAAGAAACGCGAAGAAACGAAGAAAAAGGGTGAAAATGGCCGGATGACTCGGTCCAGGCCCTTAAATAGCCGACCCTGGCCGGCAGGGACTCGACCGTGTCCTGCTAGACACGGTCGCGTCGCCCGATAGTGACCCGTCCGACAGCGACTCGGCATGACTCGACCGTGTCCTGGAACACGGTCGGGCGTGCCGGCAGTTGGTTCTGGCTTATCCGGAAGAGTTCGGCACGGGCCGTGTCGGACGACACGGTCGGGTCCTGAGACAGAAACTCCGGCATTTCCGAACGAGTACGGCATGGGCCGTGTCGGACGACACGGCCGAGTTCGGCCGGCAGTGATCGGCCAATAACGAGCGGGTGATCTAAAACGACCATAACTCTCTCGTCCGGACTCCGATTGACTCACTGTTCGAACCATTGGAAAGCTAACTCGATGCTTTATAATATTGCAAAGATTCAGAATTTTTTGGAGTTTCCAAGAATTTATGGTGATTTTTACAAGGCCGAACTCATACTTAGAAAAGTCGTTTAGTAATCCTGAACTCAACAAAACGACACCGAAACTCGAACCTAAATACGAACCGAAGATACAGTTACGAAGTACTCACAAAGAAGAATCTAAGAGCTAGTAGAACACACGATTCCGACCACCCGAAGGCTCGAAATTCGACAACGGAAGGTAATTACCCCAAACTTTGGGAAATTACGAAAATGGCCCAAATGCCCGAAAATCACCATACGACAACGAATAATCAAACCGAAGCTCACAACACGTATAACAACGTTAAATGAACTTACGAAAAACCCCAAACGACAGTTTCGAACGAGATTCGCAAGAACCGAACTCAAGCGCGGAAAAGTCGCTAAAAAGCACGGAACTCAACAAAGCAGCACCGAAACGAACTCGGATGATAAAAAGTGCAGAATTAAATATTCTCCGAATGACGAAACGGTCAAAAGCGAGTTTTCGAAACGGACCTCCGCCGAAAAATGAAAATTACCGGAAATCCGAAATTGCGGATATTACAAATTAAACCTATCTAGACGAAGGATTCAAAACAAGCTCTTCAAATCTTGTTCGTTAGATGCATTAGGAACCAAAACGATGGAAATAGACAAGATATTGAGTTCACAAGCTCGACCCAAGGGATCTTGATTTTGTGTTACCCAACTGAATAAAATCAATTGTTGCTACTTGTGAGTTAGAATTATAACGATTACGTATTATAACCCTAAATCTAGCAATAGATATAAAAATCTCAATTAAGTTGATCAGACTAATTAAAGTAAATTATATCATAAATAAATCTACTCAATAACACAAAGATAATTCAAAGGAATTAAGTCAAGAATATGCTACAGGATTAAAATATAAATAATATAGATACGAGTTCAAACTTCCCTAAGAACTGGAAAAGATAAATTAGCCGGACATGATCGCTATAAAAGATATGAAACAATATTTATTAAGCATTAAATTTGGAACCAGTAATTAGCTCCCAAGCAGCTCGGCCGAATTCTCCTTCAATTGATGTATTCTTTCTTCACTTCCATTGTTTCCGATGGAGCCAAAGACTCCTTATTCTTTGGTTCTGGATTATAATGAAATAAAACAAAATGACTCACTAAACTGGCTGCACTTCTTTTTCTCATGAAGTACTAGTCGTTCCATGCAATTCTCGATGCGATTTTCATTTTGGATCATCCGAAGCAAATTTCTACATGTTAAGACAAGGGTAAGTTGCACAGACATCCGATCCCCCCTTACCCTGCTTTTTGCGGGAGCCGTTGAGGCATTAGGGTAATGTTGTTGTTGTTGTTTCTTCACTTTCTCTCTCTCTTATGTGTGCCGTAAGATTTATTCTAAGGTGGAAAAATTGATGCCTTTTTCTTCTACTCTCTTTCTTATTTATAAGGGTGAGTTTCCTTATGGTAGCAAAAGGCGAAATCTCTCGCCCCCAAGGCCTTCACCCTCGGCCCGACAGTGATTGATGGAGAAATTAAATTATGGTGACTCAACGACCCACTAGGTGGGAGGAACAGTGTCTGGTGCCCAGCGAGCCTATCCCCACATTGGAGGATAAAACTCTCATTGCGAGACTCGAGCATAACGTCGCTTGTAATCTATGGCCAGGCAGGTTTAGGCTGCCGTGCGGACGGGTGAGTTTCCTTCTTGAAGAAACTCTCGGTCGCCTTTTCTCCTTAAGAGCAGGACTCTTTTTTTTCTTTAGTCTTTTATTCTCCTTCAACCGAGTATTCTAGTAGGATTCTTCTTCTCCCAATTTCTTTTGGTCGATTGGACTCTTCTTGGACTGGGTTTTCTTTATTGTCCTGATGATTATTCCGACTTTGAAAATATAATAAATTCCTGAAATAAGGAATAAATTTCACAAGTATTTTTAATAATATTTATAATTAAATAGGTAGAAAACCATCAAGTAGTGCTAAAATAAATATAATATAAATATGCATTTAGCACAAATAATTATGCAATATTTTCTACCGATCATCCTACTTAACTATTTACATGATCAATTATCAAAGTTACTATGACCTACTGACCCAAAGAAATCAAAATTACTACTGACCTGATTACAAGACCGAAGTTTACAATAAAACCATTATATATACTGCTTTGTTCGCGATCTCTGTTCACGATCTCTCAATTCATTAAGCTAATGATATATAATTAGGTTTGGTGGTAAATTTTAAGAATTACTCTGTAATATTAACATTGGTGATATGACATCACATGATTCTTTCCAGATATCTGGTTGAAGAGCTCGGTTTCGGGCCGGTATCAACATGTATGACCGACCCTCGACACCTGTGTAATCTCATAGAAGAGATCATTCATTAAGGTTTGGCCTTGTAGTCTAAGAATCAAATTGTTAGAGACCTCAACATGGTCCGAGTTCAGGATTACCGACCAGCCGAGGCGTGAGATAGATGACCTTGGAGCAATCACCTACCGAGCCTTGGACGAAGTTCTCATTGGGTAAAACTCCTAAGAAAAAGGGATATAGTTATCATAACGGAATCTCAAATTCTAATGAGAATTGTACTTAAATCCCGAAAAAATGAGAGACCCTAACAAAATAAAGAGGCATATATTCTTGGGAGCAAGTACCCCCCCTATAGGCTATAAGAAGAGAAAGTATTACGTTTTATTTTTAACACCTTTTTACATATTTCGGTCATATTTTTCAGTGAAAAACTCTTTTGTAACTTGAGCGTATGAACTTCTACTCGGAGAACCCATCCAAGTGCCTGTTCAGGTGCCAGACATCTATTCAGTCAATATTTCACTTCAATTTTTGGTGCCCGATCTCATCAAGCTCATCAGTAACAAGTTAATTGTAAGGGGCTGTTTACCAAATTTATTTGTCTGGGTAAATGTGTCTGTCTGGGTAAATTGATGCTGTTATTTACTTTTTCATCTGAATAAACTGTCTGAATAACAAAAATGACTGATTACTCCTAAATATGAATTATAAGTTGTTTTATTGTTGTTTATTTTTTAAGCAATATAAATGATATAATCCAAAAATCAAAATATAAATTCATAAAGTATTTAAAAATTCAATTTCAAACACAAAGAAGTCAAGTTCAAACACAAAGTAGCCAAATTCAAACACAACGTAGACAAATTTAAATATTATTGAAACATCAAATTTGACTCATCTTCTATATATATTATTTAAATTTAAACAAAATATTATATATAAATGATTCATTTTTATATGTAAGTAATATATAGAATATTTAATACATATATAAATAAGATGTATAATATACAATATATATTTAGATATAGAAATATATTTTAAATAGATAAGAACACATATAATAAATATTATATAAATAAATGTTAATATATAAGTAATATATAATATTTATTTATAGAAGGCGTTCAATGCAAAGTAATATTAGATGCGATCTTTCTGATCTTAATTTATGCATGAGTTTTGTACTAATTATGCATGAAATATATGTATTTCGTGCATCAAAATTTCAATGCATTAATTCTCACAAAAAATTGATGCATATAATCTAATATTTTAATGCATCGATATTTTGATGCATATATATTGCATATTTTAATACATTGAAATTTTGATGCACGAAATGCATATATTTCATGCATAATTAGTACAAAGCTCATGCATAAATTAGTACTGTAAAGTAATGCATTGAAATTTTGATGCACGAATTGCATATATTTTATGCATAATTAGTACAAAACTCATGCATAAATTAGTACTGTAAAGTACTGCATATAATATTGGTACTGCATAGAACGCGCCACTTTATTTATATATGCATAATATATATGATATTTTGTAGATACAAAAATTTATTTATACAATAATATATAGTAACAAATATTATATATAAATTAATAATGTATATTATTTATATATGAATAATATATATTACATTCGTTTATATGAAAACCTAAATTTTTTATATTGTATATAAATGAGTATATATAATGGGGACATGTGTAATATCCGTACCTTTCCATTTTTAGCAGTTTCTATTTTTGGTGTATGTCTATTTTTATCGACTCGCTTGTAACCATTTCGACATTTTGAATCTACTTTATTCTTGGAGTTTTTCCATTTGGATGAGTTTTGGTGATGTTTTCACGTAATTCCATTTTATGACACGTTTTGCCGTATGAACGTTCGATTCTCGTAAAACTCGTTCATTTTCGTTGTTTCTTGGTTTGTGCAAGTTCGTATGGTTGCGTTGGTCGTGTTGAGACTTTCGGTTTGTAAATCCGACGTCGTATCGTGATTTTCGGGCACTTGGGCCATTTTTGTAATTTCCTATAAGTTTAGGGAATTTCATTTCCTTTGTCGCATTACGGACTCTCCGGTGGTCGGAATTATATTTTCTTTCAGTGCTTAGCTCTGTCGTTTTGTATATTTCGTGTTTATGTTTCTGTATTCTGGCCTTGTCGTGCGTTTTGAGTTTCGTACATTTGGCAGCAGCGTACTGATCTGGACAGTACTAAACTGCTGCGTGGGTAGCGCACGCTACTCCTTGTTACCTTGCGTGCGCTATCGATGTGCAGTTAGCGTACGCTAACTCATTATTGTCAGCGTGCGCTATCGAGTGGTATTTAGTGCGCTAAGCATGCCTAGCGCACGCTAGCGACGTCGGGCAGTACCTACTGGACTGTTTATAGACCCGTTAGTGCGCGCTAATTTGTGATAGTTAGCGTGCGCTAACTATGCGTTTTAAATAGATCACCGGGCAAGTCAGAACAGCAGTTTTCATTCTTTTCTTTCGTTTTCTTCACCGGGCAACTCCAAAGGGCGATTCCCTTCAGTTTTGATCGGAGAATTCTTCGTATTCCATCACCGTAGGTTCGTGCTAACATATCATCATGTAACACCCCAAATTAAGCCGGACGTCATAGTGCCGTGAATCCCGGGTGGGACCCACAAGGCGAGTTTTAAAAGAGGTTTCAAAAACAATTTATTTAACAAGTACTTTGCGGAAATGTTCAAATGAAAGCGTTCATACATCCGAAATATAAAAGGTGACAAAGTCCGTTCATACGGTTATTACACAATGTGGATTATTCAAATTTAGTTTAAGAAATAACAAGCCTCCTTTCCAACACTGCTCAGACCTGACCGGAACCTTCGGGAATATCCTGCACAATCATATTCAACAAATTTGCCTGACACGATGTATCGTGTCAGCCAAACCAGGTCAGACATTTCGAACAAACTTCAATGATAGAATCAAATGAATTCAGAAACAAGGTCATCACTGAATATTCAATTTAACGTCATTCCTTTCTCAGCACATAAACTCCCAAGGTCGCAACCAAGGGCCACGGAAGTATCTACACAGGAATACTCCGGACGTGGGCACCATTCAGGTTTTATCCCTCAACACAGTTCCGCAATATATATATCAACATATAAACTCCCAATGCCGCAGCCAAGGGTCACGGAAGTATCTACACAGAAATACTCCGAACGAGACAGATAAGACGAGCACCTTACCATAGACAGTAACACATGCAAAATTCTGAAATATTAATACGTAATGTCCGAGCAAGATTCACTTGCCTCAAATCCGACGAGAGTTACTTCCTTGATAACACGACGACTCGAATGACCACACCCGAAAGCCCAACCTATTACATGTTTGTCGATTAACATTTTGTAGTAATAATGATGATTAATGACAATCCTCCCCGACCCGTAAGGATCCTAAACTTGATTGTTCATGTTGTCAAAATCGGAATTCTCTATTTGTGACCATAATGCGTTTTACTAGAATGGAATGATTAAGCACTAATTCCCCGAACTTAACATGTTTGATTACTTATCCGATTTGATCGTCGTTAGTTAGTTCATCAAAGGATTATTAACGTTCTTACGATATGGTAATCGGATTATAATTGAAATCTACAACAAGATGATTATAAGGTGTTGGTGATTAACAATTCGGTTATGAATTCCCATTCAATTACGAGTACTACCACTACTCATTCTAGTCACTTAATAAGTTAGGTATCAATTAATAATTGTGATAGTTTTCACTATTCTGATCATCCTCGAAAGTTCTAAACTACCCAAAGCATTCGAAATTTAATATAGCTCGTATAACAACACTGAAATGAGTTCAAGATTTGATAGACTTACCTAAGATGACAAAAGAGAATGAAGAATGGCGAAGGACGACGAAGAACGAAAGGGTAGCACCTTCAAAACCTCCTCCGGAGCTTGATCAACTTACTCCAACATGATAACACTTGATTAGGGAGGCTAAAAACCGACTTAGAGAGGGTTGAGGATAATATGAAGAACAAAGAGTGAGTTTTGGGTCGGAAGAAATGAAAGGGAGGTTGTCCTTATATAAATCCGGAATGGCTTTACGTACGTTAGGCCTGAAGCTTTACGTACGTAAGCCATGTTACGTACGTTATCATTGAGAGCTTAACGTACGTAAGTAAAGACTCAGAATTTGCTGGACTATTTTACACACATCGTTACGTACGTAACGAAAGACGGATAACGTACGTAACACCCGTTGACTTGCCTGTCACTATCGCGCCGAAAGTTGGTCTGACGATGTATCATCCGACGAAGATTCCTTATCCGAAGACCGAAACCATGTTACGTACGTAAGGCATAACCTTTAGCTATGCAATGGCACATACTTAGCGTACGTAATACATAGTTTTTAACGTACGTAAGTTTCAGTTTGTCTAATAAGTTATTATCACATTGATTCCTATAACGTGACTCCCTCTCAATCTCGTCGAGTAATCTCTCGGGGAACAAGACGTTGGCCACCGTCATATTCGCACCGATAATTGCCCAATGACATCGAGGTACGTCACCGACAAATCATCAATCATCATACAATCACGATACAAGAATAACAGGCGTGGACAATCTTTATTCATGTTAAAACAGTACGAACACATCATCCAAAATATGTCTATCATGACGGAGTACATTTATTTATTAAATAGATGAAATAGAAATGATCGCCCAACGTGAAATAGCATGTAATACTGGTGGTATTACATACCACTCTCCTTAAAAATAGTTTCGTCCCGAAACTAACAAAATAACTCGGGATGATTTTCCTTCATGCTCGACTCGGTCTCCCAAGTCGCTTCTTCTATGCCATGGTGCGACCATTGAACTTTTACAAGAGGTATGGCCTTATTCCTTAGAGTCTTTATGCGTCGATCCAAAATCGCGGTTGGGACTTCTCTAAAGGTAGCATCATTAGAAATCTCCATCTCCTCGAAATTAATCTTGTGGCTTGGGTCGTACACGTACTTCCTCAGCTGGGAAACGTGGAAGACATTATGCACCCCATCTAATGAAGGTGGCAGTGCGAGTCGATAAGCGAGCTTACCAACTCGGTCCAGTATTTCGAACGGGCCAATAAATCTCGGGCTCAATTTGCCCTTCTGGCCGAAGCGTCGAACACCCCGCATTGGTGATACTTTGACCCAAACATGGTCCCCGGCCATAAATTCTAACGGTCGCTGGCGGTCCGTAGCATATGACTTTTCGCGGCTCTGAGCTGCCAACATGTGTTTTCGAACGATGAGAATCTTCTTAATAGATTCCTGGATCAGATCCAACTCGGTAGCGATGACATCAGACGCATCATCCCAACACACAGGAGACTTGCACCTTCTACCGTACAAGGCCTCGAAGGGTGCCATGCCTATGCTTGCATGCCAGCTGTTGTTGTATGAAAATTCTGCCAAGCAGAGGTGTTTGGCCCAATCCTTACCCCAATCGAGTACACACGCTCTTAATATATCCTCCAGAGTTTGTATAGTACGTTCGGTCTGTCCATCTGTTTGAGGGTGATAGGTCGTGCTGAAATGTAACTGAGTACCCATAGACTTGTGGACAGCCTTCCAGAAGCGGGACACGTATCTAGTATCTCTATCTGATATAATCCCCGAGGGAATGCCATGTAGCCTTACGATTTTTCGGATGAAGATGGTGGCCAGCTGCTCTGTCCCGGTGGTCTCCTGAATTGGAATGAAATGTGCTGACTTCGTCAGTCGGTCTACAATGACCCATATCGTGTCCTTTCCTCCCGCCGTCACTGGTAACTTGGTGACAAAATCCATTGATATGCTCTCCCATTTCCATTCCAGAATGGGTAAGGGCTGCATGATTCCGGCCGGCCTGCGGTGTTCAATCTTCACCTGTTAACATGTCATACATCGAGCAACGAACCTCGCTACCTCCTATTTCATGTTCTTCCACCAGAAGCTCTTCCGCAAATCCTTATACATCTTGCTCGCCCCGGGCTGCACCGAATAGGGAGTGGAATGAGCTTCCTTGAGTATAGTTTGCTTAAGCTCATCATTTGGTGGAATACAAATTCTGTTCTTAAACCTCACCAAGTTTCCTTGGATCCTATAGTCTGAAATAAATCCCCCTTAGGCCCTTGCGCCGATCGCACGAAGTTCCGGGTCTTCTATCTGTGCCAGGCATACCTCGTCTAGCAAGGATGAATGAATGTTAATTGAGCATAACTATCCCTGGTGGCGTTGTATCCATACTTCAATGCCATTTCTCCTTAGATCTTGTTGCAATTCCGACTGCACCGTTAAACCGGATAGTGTCATCTCCTGTGCAATTTTCCGACTCAGGGCATCTGCCACGACGTTGGCCTTCCCAGGGTGATATAAAATCTCCACATCGTAATCTTGATCAGCTCTAGCCAACGCCTCTGTCTCATGTTTAACTCCATCTGGGTGAAGATGTATTTTAAACTCTTGTGGTCCGTAAAGATTTTACAGGTAACTCCATAAAGGTAGTGTCTCCAAATCTTAAGGGCGTGAACCACCGCAGCCAGCTCCAAATCGTGTGTCGGATAGTTCACCTCATATGGTTTAAATTGTCGAGAGGCGTATGCAATAACTCTGTTCTTTTGCATGAATACACATCCAAGTCCATGCTTAGACGCATCGGCTTATATTACGAATCCTTCTGTGCCCTGCGGTAGTACCAGTACTGGCGCAGTAGTCAGCTTCCTCTTTAGTTCGTTGAAGCTTTCCTGACAATCCGTTGTCCAGACAAACTTGGTACTCTTCCTTAGTAGATTCGTCATCGGCCGAGCAATACTAGAAAAAGCTTCGACAAACCGTCGATAATATCCTGGCAATCCTAGAAAACTCCTCACTTCCTTGACATTTCTTAGTGGTTCCCAACTCATGATTGTCTCGATCTTCTGGGGATCTACCTTAACGCCTTCTGCCAAAATCACATGTCCCAAAAAGGTCACCTCCGACATCCAGAACTCGCATTTAGAAAGTTTGGCATAAAGTTGGTGTTGCCTCAAAATGCTTAACACCTGCCTCAAGTGTTCCTCATGCTCCTGTCGGCTCCGGGAATAGATGAAAATGTCGTCGATAAAGACTACCACACACTTGTCGAGAAATTCTATCAGAACCTTGTTCATCAATTCCATAAAAACGGCTGGGGCATTAGTCAATCCAAATGACACCACCATGTACTCATAGTGTCCGTACCTCGATCGAAATGCGGTCTTTGGAATATCCTCCTCTCGAATTCTCAATTGGTGATATCCAGAATGTAAATCGATCTGAAAACACAGTTGCTCCCTCTAGTTGATCCAATAAATCATCAATCCTTGGAAGTGGGTAGCGGTTCTTAATAGTGACTTTATTTAGTTCCCTGTAATCGATACACAAGCGTAGGGAGTTGTCCTTCTTCTTTACAAAAAGGACCGGCGCACCCCATGGCGAAGTGCTCGGACGAACGAGCCCCTTCCTTAGCAATTCCTCGAGTTGTAACTTTAATTCCTTCATCTCAGCTGGTGCCATCCTGTATGGTGCCTTGGAGATAGGTGTCGTCCCTGGATCAAGTTCAATAGAAATATCGACCTCCCGTCGTGGCAGCAATCCTAGTAATTCATCGGGAAAAATGTCCGGAAATTCGCTTACCGTGGGAATATTAGCAACTGACAATCGTGATGTGCCCTCTTGAAGAATATAACACAAATAATATGTTTTCCGTTCATCACAAGATACTCCCGCCGTAAGGAGACTGAGGGACCCCTTAGTACTAAAGTGTTCCCGGCCTCTGATTATGTGAGTAACACCGTCAGGAGTTGTAATGGAAACTGTCAGGTGATAGGTGTCTAGTACCGTCCTGTGTATTGTCACCCAGCCCATACCCAAAATAACGTCTTCATTCTGAAGTGGAAAAACCATGAGATTTGCTGTCCAGCCCTGACTATCGATGCGGATCGGGCAGTTTCGAACTACCAAATTACCCCCCGCCCTGCTATCCTCGGGTAGCTTAACAGTAAAAGATTCACAAGGTACACAAGGAAGATTTAAACGGTTAAGACATTCCACGGATATGAACGAATGGGTCGCTCCAGTATCAAACAGTACATGAATAGGCTGGGAATTAATAAGAAGTGTACCTGAGACTGCAGGTGCAGTCTGGTTATCAGTGGCCCTTAGTTCGAACACGCGGGATGGCAGTGTCCCCGAGGAGGGTGCAGTGCCTCCCCCACAACCACGTCTTCTTCCAGCACCATAAGGAGGAGTTTGGTATGGTGGGGATCGATAGTCGGACATGGAGGATGCTCTGGATGCCTGAACCGAGCCTTGCTGACTCTGAGGGGCTGAAATTTGTGCAGTTTTGATCCGTGAACAGTAGAGAGACATGTGCCCACCCTTTCCGCATGAAAAACACTTTGTAGACGCCTTACGACACTGACTCATGGTATGCCCCGCTATGCCATAATTAAAATAGCTCCGGCGAGAGGGCCCGTCAGATGCTCCTTTCTGTTGGGACGAAGCTACTGATTTAGAGGAGAACCCAATTCCCGAGTTCATTCTGCTAGAGCTTCCAGACTGATTAGATGTCTTTTGCTTCTTCTGTTTATGCCCAGCTGTAATACCCGGTTGTAATTCATTCATTATCATTCAGTAATTATCAGTCTATAATTGTCACTCAGTAATTTTCACTCATTAATAATCATTCATCATTCATGATTCATTCATTTGTGTTTACTGTTGGCTTATTGTAACCGTGTATCAGTTACCGATCGTCAATTCATCTCCGTTTGAGTGTCGAGACGAGAGTATTATTATTATTATTATTATCATCGTGATTGGTAGTCTTATGTTGGAAGTATCATCTTTGGCACGTGTTGGACTTGTTTACTTTCACATACGTATGGTATGTCGGATCATTCATCGACCGTAGCGAAAAATCGGAGTTGTCAGATTTCTGGTCACTTCCAGCAGCGGGTTACGGCCGTAACTAATCAGGCATTACGGCCGTAACAGGTATTCTTTGGTTTAGGGGAGTTTTAAACGAAGGTGAGTTACGGCCGTAAGGATATGCGGATACGGCCGTAACATGTGTTCATTGTGTTCAGGTCAGTTTGGACGAACGGGACTTACGGCCGTAAGGGTTGCGGCATACGGCCGTAAGTTGAGCAGGTACGGCCGTAAGGCTTGGCCGGTTACGGCCGTACATGTCGAGCAGGGTGCGCAGGCGTTTTTGGCCGAAGACGAGATACGGTCGTAAGATGGGCAGGCTACGGCCGTAAGGGGTGTTCGTGATTTTCAGGATTTGTCGAACGAGGAGGACTTATTGCCGTAAGGGTTGCGGCATACGGCCGTAAGATGAGGCAAGATACGGCCGTACGTTGCAGGCAGGGTGCCTGGTCAGTTTCGACGAAGGGGTCATACGCCCGTAAGTTTGACCGGATACGGCCGTATCGGTCGAGTTACGCCCGTAAGGTGTGCGGGTACGGCCGTATGGCTGTCGGCAGGTGTTTTAGATGAGGGCGAGTTACGCCCGTAAGACGGGTGCGGGTACGTCCGTATGGCTGTCGGCAGTTTCTGGACGAAGCCGAGTTACGGCCATACGAGATGGCCGGCTACGGCCGTAAGGCCGTTGACCTGGGATGTTACGGCCGTAAGTGTCCGAGTTACGACCGTAACTTCCGGCAGTTTATAAGGGCTTGGACGGGACTTTTTCCTCATTTTCTCATTTCTTCAACTTATATCCGAGAGAGAGAGCTTGAGGGAGAGATTTTCCATCACCTATCACTTGAGTACTCGGTTTTCATCATCTTTATTCGGTTGTGAAGCTCGGATAGTCGATCTAACGCGTGTTCATCGGATCAAAGTGCTTGGATCTTCAAAGGTAATATTCTTCAAACATCTTGGATTTCGATTTTGTGTTGAGATATGATGTTTTGGACGTTATAGTTGTGTTGTATGTAGTGCTGTTATCAGACCGGGTTTCAACAAAACCGGGACCGGTCCAATAACTTGTCGGATGCATCCGGACCGGACCGGTAAGAATGCCGAATCCATTTTCGGAACCGGGGCCGGCCTGATAAAAACCGGATGCTTATCCGGACCGAACCGAAAACCCGGGATCCGGAACCCGGGATCCGGACCGAACTTGAATTCTATTGAGCTGAAGTTCAGCTGCTGAAGGCTAACAACCTGAAATTAAAACCTGCTAAAAATACATACCTTCTTAAAAAATTGAATTTTAAAGACAACCACATCCACACACACATCCATATTTTACATTCAAAATAATTACATTCATAGTTATTGCCTCAAAAATATATTTTTATTATTGACTAGTAGCAAAAACAAAAGATAAGAGAAAATGCATCTTCAATCTTGAATCTTGAAACTTGAGTTCTTGACCTTGACTCAAGTGGTAGAAGTAGAGGTAGTTTCTCCCAAACAATCCTACAAACAATCAACATAGATGCACAAATTAGTATCACAAAATCTCAAAATTCATTGTTGGTTGTTTTTTGTAGTCTAAATATTTATGTCAAACAAAAGTAAGTAATACACCATAAAGGAGGAGACCAAACAAGTGACATTTAACAAATAAATTGGGAATATTGTGGCAAGTAGAAATGAGAATATTACCTTGGCGAAGTCGTACTCTAAATGCACATCATCATCTTCTTCTTCAAGCTACATCCAAAATCAAGTAAAAAAACAACCATAGACAGAAGTCAAGAAACAAAACGTATACATAATACATCCATAAGTTAAAGGGAAAAACTAAATAAAGAAATACATACAATACTTCGCCCATGCCCTTTATTCATTCCATACAACTCTTTCACCCAATCACCTCCACAAAGAAGCATCTCCACTGTCTCAACTTTCATAGAAGATCTTTTTGGATCAATAATTCTTTTACCTGCACTAAAAGTTGCTTCTGAAGCAACACTTGTGATAGAAAAGAGAGAATATCTTTGGCCATCTTACTAAGAATTGGATATTTTAGTTCGTTAGCCATCCACCATTGTAACACATTGAACTTATTCCCCCCGGATGGATCTTTAATGGGTTTTTCTTCAACATAAAGATCAAGATCAGACTTCACTTTATCAACTAAATCGACAGTGTCTAGGTACACCTCAAAACTCCTTTTTCCCAACCCAGAACTTGAACAAGCCTGTACTGGTTTACCATAACTTTGGGTTCCATTATCTTTCTTGTATGTACTTTCATAAATCTTAAACAAAGAAGATATGCAATTTGACACCGATTCCTTATTTTCTTTTGCATCATCACCATCTGGATACATGGATATATAAACCCACGTGATAGAAACCATTTTATACCTGTACAAGAAATATCATATAAGCAGCACACATAATGAACAAACAAATAAAATAGCACTGTCATATAAACAACTCAGAAAATAGCATCACTAGTATGATGTACTGGGAGTTAACCTGATCATCATGGTGGTGGCTTACTTTGTAAATCTGTTCAGTAGATGTATCACATTAAAGAGATAAGAGCTCATTCTGTATATATTTTCCCTTCATAAATGTTACTCCTTCCTTGGAGGCTGGAGCTTTATTTCTTAAGAGTATAGCTATATGTACTGACATATGTTACTATAATTGTTTTTGTATCTTTCTTTTTACATTTTCAGATAAGATGCCATTGGATTTTGGATCATTCTTTTAAGGTATTAAGATATTAAGATGCCACGTAATGAACAAACAAATAAAATAGCACTGACATATAAACAACTCAGAAAATAGTATCACTAGCATATAGAGAATCAGATTTGTTTACCTTGGATCAAGAAAAACACCAATTGATATTAAGATATTGCTTTGCGACCAATACTTGTCGTATTTCATTTTCATTTCAGCAGCCATCATTTGCAAGTGAGGCTTGGTGGTCAATTGAGCATTCTCATCCAACAACCTTTTGACCCTCCAAAGCTCGGCCAAAAATAAATTTACAGTCGGATAAGAAGTGCCACTTATAATCTCTGTAACATCCGCAAACACAACTAGAAACATGCAAATATCATCAACCATTTTCCAATCACTATCATTTGGCAAATAGTGGAGAAATGACGCATTCTCCTCCGCATACCTTGGCCAAACAGTTTTATATCCACAAGCAGTGGACAACATTTTCCACGTTGAATTCCATCTTGTTTTAGTGTCCAGAACTTGCATTCTACCCACAAGTTCCAACTCTTTAACTATTTTTGCAAATTGTTTGCATCTTCCCTCAGAGTTCAACAAATATTTGACACCTCCTCTTATTTTATCGACCACTATTTTGATAACATCAAGGCCATCTTGAACAAGTAAGTTCAAGATATGTGCACAACAACGAACATGGAATAATTGGCCACCTAAAACTAGGTTTTTCTTATTAGTAAAGTCTACCTTCAATCGTGCAATAAAATTATCGTTGGCGGATGCATTATCAACACTAATAGACACAACTTTATCCTTTATACGCCAATCATCCATGACCCTTATCAATTCCCTAGCAATTACCTCTCCCGAATGAGGGGGAGGTACATTAGTGAATGCCAAGACCCTCTTATGAAGTTGCCATTTCGAGTCAATAAAATGGCCGGTTACAGTCATGTAACCAATTTTTTGTTCACCAGACCACCACAAGTCAGTAGTTAAACTGACCCTGTTAACTTTAGACATCGCTTGTCTCATTTTCCCCTTCTCGTATTATAAAAACCGACAATCGACTTTACCATATGACGTGTTATCCTTCTATATCCTGGATATATTTCTCTCAAAAACGATTAAAGATAACACCCTCCATCATCAGAAATGGGAATTCATGCCCTAACACCATATGAGCAGCAAGCTCTCTAACCTTACCGTGATTGTATTGCCATGTAGCAAGACATGGACCACTATCACTACCAACTATTGTATTGCCACTTAATTTTGATTGGATGGATCCTTTTTCATTTATCTCTTGGTTTAGGTGCAATTTTCTTTGAATACATTTTGTTGTCAAATGTTTATAAGCATTTGAGGTACTACCATTTTTTAGATCAATAGTGTACTTGGCCGGACACCACTTACATTTTCGCATTTTTGTGCCATCTGGGAGAGTGACAACAGTCATCTCTGTGTGGACGATTGATTTTTTTTCCCGCCCACGCTTCCCATATCCATTCTTTGAAGGGTCATCCCTAGCTCCGATCGACCCTTCAGTTTGGCTATCAGACATCAACTGGTCATTGGAAACTAAGTCCAAATGTTCCCCAATCTCAAGCCCTTGTATGGTCTCATCAGCATCATCAAAATCATCCATTTGAACGTATGAATCTTGTGACATCATGGGAATCGTCGAGGAATCTTCAAATGACATAACATGGAGAGTTAATAACAGCAGGGTTTTTCTAATGCATTACTAAATAGACTTAATGAAATTCGACATTAATTTCATTACTTTTATTGTAAGGCAGATAAACAATGCTGGTTTTCTAAAATCAACTGGCCTCCACAATCAACTCTTAATGCCAATCAAATTATAATCAATTACAATGACAAGAAATAATAGATAAACAAACACAACTGATAAAAGTTTTTTATGAGTAAAAAACTAACGGTTTTTTTACTAACAGTACATGCTTCTTATAGATAAACAAACACAACTTTTTTTTACTCCACAATCAAGTTTTTTTTTAAAAAAAAAAAACTAACAGTACATGCTTCCTCAAATAACGGTTCCTGCAAGTTTCATGAGTTTTTTTTTACATCACTGTCACGGCAAGCATAATAACTCCCATGACAAATCCATAACGGTATGTCTGTAATTTTAAAAGATTACTGTTTTTTTTTGTACATCACAATTGATATGTACATCACTCGTGATATCACAACTGATATGTACAACAAGAATAATAACTCGTGAAAAGATTACTGTTTTTTTTAATCAGATGTGATGTACATATCAGTCTTTAATCAGATTACAGCAAGAATAATAACTCGTGATATCATTACAGTTGTGATGTACATATCAGTCTTTAATCAGATTTTAAAAGATTACTGTTTTTTTTGTACATCACTCGTGATATCACAACTGATATGTCTGTAATCTTTAAAGATAACTTTTTTTGTAATATTAACCCACAATTTGTAAGTAATGATTCGAAATCGAGCTTAAGCTTGCCCAATTGAAGAGGTTCGAGCTTTCGAGTTGAAGATCGAGGTTCGCGCTTTCGAGTTGAAGATCGAGGTTCGAGCTTTGCTGTTCTTCGAGATTGATTAGCTAGGTTCGAGATTGATGTTGAAGAGCATCAGATCAAAAGATTACTTCGCGTGTTAAGGCTAATAAATTAGCTAGGGTTCTTCGAAAGATGAACGGACGGTGATGATAGTGATTAGTGATCTGGATTCTGGGTGGGAGACTGGGAGGTGAGGCGGGTGAGGTGAGGTGAGGAGGTGACTTGAGTGCGGCGGGGTGGGTTAGGGAATGAGGTAGACGATTCAGACGAGTGACAGTGAGAAATGTTAACCTAATTTTTGCTTTTATACCAAGGACTAAGGTCATGTTTGGTTAGTCTATTTATTATCGGGTTTTTTTTCCGGTTTTCTCGGTCCGGGTCTTATCGGTTTCGGTTCAATGTTTAGAACTCGAATCCGAACTCGTTAATTGTTGGGTGAGTTTTGGTCCCGGATTTTTCGGTCCGGTTCTTGATCGGGTTTCGGGTTCACTCGGACCGTTAACAGCCCTAGTTGTATGAAGAGATATACATATAATTATGAGTTTGTAATAACATTCATTGGATTATTGAAGGATTATTCAAGAACACTTTGAATATTGAGTTGGAGTTGGGGGTTTTCGATTAATTGTTGTTGAAATCACGAATTTGGATATTCATATTGGATTATTGATCGTATTGAAGATGTTTTGTTGGTTTGAAACACTTCTTGGGGATTTGAGGTTGGTATAATTGAGGATTGATTGTAAACAATCGAATATTGGTTACAACGTGTTTGATATAATGCCCCAATGAACTTGGTTTAGTCGTATCGACGTTTTGAGTTAGTTATAATCGTGTTTGATTCGTATATTGATCGGATTGTTGGTAATTGTGCTATTCAAGGTTGTTCGAGCGACCGACATCTCATTTAGGACGTTGTTCGTGGAAGGACATTTGTCACCGGTGTTGAGTAAGTTAATTCTTACTCGGTTAAAAGGATATTCATTCCTTTTGTTGTTGTTCATTCATAATCATAACTCATTCATAATTGTATTAACCGTATTGAGACTTGTAATTGTCGAATAATCACTTCATTCACGAGGAACGACGGTTCCAATCATTTCATTGAGCTATCATTCACTTCACTATTATTTTCATCTCGGTGAGTCATTCTTGACTTTGTCGGATTATTATTCATTGATATTCATTATGGTCATTCTCGTTCATATGACCTTCTGTGTTCATATTGCGTGGCTGGGTGCGGATGTATGGAATTTTTAGTCGAGCACACGATAGTCATGTATTGGGTTCACCGATACATTGGACTGTGCACACGGTAACGTTTACCTCCGTGAGACTAATTAGGTACAAGGACTGGTTTGTCCGGGCACTCGTCCTGTACACTTGCACAGAACATTATGGGTGTACTATGATGCTCCTCTTCAGCTTAAATTCATAACTTAGGATATTTCATAATTGAGATATATCATGATTGTGTATTTTCAACCCTTGAGGATTGTTGTTCTGTGTAACTGACCCCGTTGGGGGATATTGTTTTCAGGTCATGGCAAGGCAAAAGCACGGGAATAAAACGTTGACGGCGGGGAATCCCAGTGATACTAGTAGGGGGGGCCCCAGTCCTTTCAGTCATTCTTGTTTTTCTTCATTTGTATTTCCGCTGCAAATTCCGTTTAGGATGTTTATTTATTCAGCGTGGTGTATTTTATCTTCATATAAAATATACTAGTATTCTGTATTGTCCTGGTGTATTGTACTTAAGCTCCTCATCGGAGTATTTGGTAATATAATGTAGTTCGGTACTACAATTATATTATTTAATTCATTAATTTTCATTCGCCTGGTGGGTCCCAGTTGGGGTTCCACGGCACTGTAATAGCCGCCTAGTTTGGGGTGTTACACCGGCATCCGAACTGACAACCGTACCGGCGTATGTTGTGACCACGTCCTCATATGCCCTCAGGGTGGTGCAGTGAAACCCGGCCGCGTAACGTTGGACATCTTCTGGCAACCATTGAGCAAGATGGCAAATTTGTTGATCTTCCGATGGGACCATCTGTGCGACATAGCTTAGTTCGGTCCTGTAAGCTCGAATGATTTTGGGTACTGGTAAGTCCTGAGGTCCTGCACTGAAGAAACTCCGCGCTCGAGCAGTCTGTGCTTATCGGGGGCAGTACTCGTCTCTCAATAGTTTGGAAAACTCGGTCCATCCGACTACTCTGTCCTCCAATTTATAGGTCCTCCACCATCGGGCTGCGGTGTCGCGGAGCTGGATGATTCCGAGCGGTACCTTTCGGTTCCCTGGGCAACCGATCACCTCGAAGGCAGTCTCCATCTCGGAGATCCAATCATCCACGTGCTTATCCCCTGATCCATCGAATAATGGCGGTCTGGCCTTGAGCATTTCTCCCAGCCAACGGTCCTTCCCAGCATTCTCTTCTATGTCAATGACCAGTACGCGTTCTACCCGGTTGACCTGAGCGATTCCCATAGTAATGGCCTGTGCGAGGGTCTGGACAAAGGCCGGATCAAATCCCCCGTTGTTCTAATTTTCTGCCTCCTGTTCGTTCTGATTAACGGGCGGTGGCTGATTCCCGGCTGGGTTAGTTTCACCGGTATTCCTGTCTTCCTGTTGATTCATAGCGGAACCCTGTGCAGCGTTTACGTTCCTTCTAGCTCCACGACGTGCCATTAGTGATGATCGCTCGATCTAAAAGGTTAGTTTAGTACAACAGTCTCTGAGTTTTTACTGAATTCAAACATTATACCTGATTTTCAGGAGTTTAAGTGTACTTTACCTCGACATTCCTTGATGGGTTACGGTCGCCAGGAGTGTTAGACTTTTGAAGGCAAAACGTTTTCAAAGAAAATATTTTGATACACTTTCCACGTGAGTTTTCGGCTCTGATACCATTTTCTGTAACGCCCCAAATTAAGCCGGACATCACAGTGCCGTGAATCCCAACTGGGACCCACAAGGCGAGTTTTAAAAGAGGTTTCAAAAACAATTTATTTAACAAGTAGTTTGCGGAAATGTTCAAATGAAAGCGTTCATACATCCGAAATATAAAAGGTGACAAAGTCCGTTCATACGGTTATTACACAACGTGGATTATTCAAATTTAGTTTAAGAAATAACAAGCCTCCTTTCCAACACTGCTCAGACCTGACCGGAACCTTCGGGAATATCCTGCACATATTCAACAAATTTGCCTGATACGACGTATCGTGTCAGCCAAACCAGGTCAGACATTTCGAACAAACTTCAATGATAGAATCAAATGAATTCAGAAACAAGGTCATCACTGAATATTCAATTTAACGTCATTCCTTTTATCAGCACATAAACTCCCAAGGTCGCAACCAAGGGTCACGGAAGTGTCTACACATGAATACTCCGGACGTGGGCACCATTCAGGTTTTATCCCTCAACACAGTTCCGCAATATATATCAACATATAAACTCCCAAGGCCGCAGCCAAGGGTCACAGAAGTATCTACACAGGAATTTTTCTGTAACGCCGCAAATTAAGCCGGACGTCACAGTTCCGTGAATCCCGGATGGGACCCACAAGGCGAGTTTTAAAAGAGGTTTCAAAAACAATTTATTTAACAAGTAGTTTGCGGAAATGTTCAAATGAAAGCGTTCATACATCCGAAATATAAAAGTTAACAAAGTCCATTCATACGGTTATTACACAACGTGGATTATTCAAATTTAGTTTAAGAAATAACAAGCCTCCTTTACAACACTGCTCAGACCTGACCGGAACCTTCGGGAAGATCCTGCACATATTCAACAAATTTGCCTGACACGACGTATCGTGTCAGCCAAACCAGGTCATACATTTCGAACAAACTTCAATGATAGAATCAAATGAATTCAGAAACAAGGTCATCACTGAATATTCAATTTAACGTCATTCCTTTTATCAGCACATAAACTCCCAAGGTCGCAACCAAGGGTCACAGAAGTATCTACACAGGAATACTCCGGACGTGGGCACCATTCAGGTTTTATCCCTCAACACAGTTCCGCAATATATATCAACATAAAAACTCCCAAGGCCGCAGCCAAGGGTCACGGAAGTATCTACACAGGAATACTCTGAACGAGACAGATAAGACGAGCACCTTACCATAGACAGTAACACATGCAAAATTCTGAAATATTAATACGTAAGGTCCGAGCAAGATTCACTTGCCTCAAATCCGACGTGAGTTACTTCCTTGATAACACGACGACTCGAATGACCACACCCGAAAGCCCAACCTATTACATGTTTGTCGATTAATATTTTGTAGTAATAATGATGATTAATGACAATCCTCCCCGACCCGTAAGGATCCTAAACTTGATTGTTCATGTTGTCAAAATCAGAATTCTCTATTTGTGACCATAATGAGTTTTACTAGAATGGAATGATTAAGCACTAATTCCCCGAACTTAACATGTTTGATTACTTATCCGATTTGATCGTCGTTAGTTAGTTCATCAAACGATTATTAACGTTCTTACGATATGGTAATCGGATTATAATTGAAATCTATAACAAGATGATTATAAGGTGTTGGTGATTAACAATTCGGTTATGAGTTCCCATTCAATTACGAGTACTACCACTACTCATTCTAGTCACTTAATAAGTTAGGTATCGGTTAATAATTGTGATAGTTTTCACTATTCCGATCATCCTCGAAAGTTCTAAACTACCCAAAGCATTCGAAATTTAGTATAGCTCGTATAAAAACACTGAAATGAGTTCAAGATTTAATAGACTTACCTCAAATGACAAAAGAGAATGAAGAACGGCGAAGGACGACGAAGAACGAAAGGGTAGCACCTTCAAAACCTCCTCCGGAGCTTGATCAACTTACTCCAATAGGATAACACTTGATTAGGGAGGCTAAAAACCGACTTAGAGAGGGTTGAGGATAGTATGAAGAACAAAGAGTGAGTTTTGGGTCGGAAGAAATGAAAGGGAGGGTGTCCTTATATAAATCTGGAATGGCTTTACGTACGTTAGGCCTGAAGCTTTACGTATGTAAGCCATGTTACGTACGTTATCATTGAGAGCTTAACATACGTAAGTAAAGACTCAGAATTTGTTGGACCATTTTACACACATCGTTACGTACGTAATGAAAGACGGCTAATGTACGTAACACCCGTTGACTTGCCTGTCGCTATCGCACCGAAAGTTGGTCTGACGATGTATCATCCGGCGAAGATTCCTTATCCAAAGACCGAAACCATGTTATGTACATAAGGCATAACCTTTAGCGTACGTAATGGCACATACTTAGCGTACGTAATACATAGTTTTCAACGTACGTAAGTTTCAGTTTGTATAATAAGTTATTATCACATTGATTCCTATAACGCGACTTCCTCTCAATCTCGTCGAGTAATCTCTCGGGGAACAAGACGTTGACCACCATCATATTCGCACCGATAGTTGCCCAACGACATCAAGGTATGTCACCGACAAATCATCAATCATCATACAATCACGATACAAGAATAACAGGCGTGGACAATCTTTATTCATGTTAAAACAGTACGAACACATCATCTAAAATATGTCTATCATGACGGAGTACATTTATTTATTAAATAGATGAAATATAAATGATTGCCCAACGTGAAATAGCATGTAATACTGGTGGTATTACACATCATCAACGTAATCATCCTCCATCGTCCGAATCCGAGGTATTTTCTTCAGGAACCCTAAACTTGTCTAATTTGGGGGGTTTTCGGTTTTTTCGTGATTGATTCCGAATTGTTCATGTATGTTACGAAATTCCTTACCGATTATCATTATTGGGTGATTCCCAATCCGTTTCCTCGAGTTTAATATGTGAATTGTTGATACGGGGAGATTTTGCGTATACCCTCGCCCGTATCGATTGAACGTTTATTGTCATGAATTGTAATCGGGGTTATGGGTGTTTTCCATTCGATTATTGTTGTCCGTTAGGACTGAGTTATTGATCCTTCATTTAGGAACCGTCGTTTTTCGTCCGGATCATTCATAGTCGTTGTTCGTCCCCTTTTCGTCGGAGATGTGTCAAAGGCAAGTACTTTATATTTGTTTACCTGTTCTAGTATTTAAATTATGGCTATTCATGGTTGTGTGGATGGATATGTGTATGTTCACCTAGGGACGGTCCGACGGGGCCTCTAGGGATACGTATTGCCGTGTGTGTGCGTATCACGAACTATGGTTAATCACCCAGGGATGTCCGACGGGGCTCTGCGGGGTACGGTGGCCGTGAGTCTCGTACCAACGGTTAACTTTGAATTGTTTTGTTGGAGAAATGTGTTTTGTGCTTGTGCACCGTAAAATATTCCGGAATATAAATGATTTCTAAAATGATTTTGGCGCATATATTCATCTGATTAGAATGTAGTTCAAATGGATTGTACTTGCACTAGCAGTTGTCGCTAACCCCTTAAATGGGGGAAATACTTTTTGTATTTCAGGTACCGGTCTTGGAGACAAGCGAGCACACGAGCCGTATGAGAGTGATGGGCAAGCATGATACTGTTCAGTAGTCATTTGTTGGTGTTCAGTTCTGTCATTTATTATTGATGTCTTGTTTTGGGATTTCTGTATTATGAAATTGGTTTAAGTACTCGAGTACTTCCTTTTTGAATTTATTAATGTTGTGTTCCCGCTTTGGGATATGGATTTGATGTCAGATTGTATGTGTCGGATTTTAGTCTTTTATTTGAATGTCGTGGTTTGAGAAATTATCGTGTTGTTGATGATTGTATGTCGTTGTCGAATGTCTTGTTGGTACGTTAGCCTAGTGGATTCCACAGTGTGGGGTCCACGGCGCTATAATATGCCCTGATCGTCTTGGGGGTGTTACAGATAATGGTATCAGAGATAGGTTTATGGATACCTAGGCTGTCGATCATTTGGGTCTAGTCGAATGTCGTTTTTAAACAGTATCACTTCTATGCCATCATCTCAGTACGCCGGTGCTCGTAAGTTTTCCTAACTTAACTCGTTGCGTTGTTCTGTTCTATTCATTTCTTGGTATCTCGTTGTGTTTTGCGTTTGAATTATACTAACCCACTACTTCTTCAGAATTCCTGCTGGTAGAGGACGCGGACGCGGTCGCGGATGCGGTCCCGGACGCGGTAGGGGACGTGGCGCAGCCGGTGGGGCGGCCATGTTCGATAACTCGGGAACTGATTCGGCTATGCCTTCTTTGTCGAACAGTGTCCTGCTTAGTTCCGGGGGTCAGCAGGACCAGTCTACTAGCTCCGGTAATGCACATGAGAATGTTGGAGTGGCGAACATTTTGCAGCAAGTAGCGAACCAGATGACGCTACTAACTCAGGCCGTCCTGGTCGGCCAAGCTAATGCCAACCGGGTTCCGCCTACTGGATCCAGAAATGATAAGCTACTTCAGGACATGATTCGTATGCGCCCTCCGCAGTTTGATAGTGCTTCCGACCCTTCCGGTTGGGAGAGTTGGTTGTTTGAGATGGAAAAGGTGTTTGAGGCTGCTAACTGCTCTGAGGAGAGGAAGGTACCCATCGCTCAATACTTCCTCGCCAAAGAGGCGGCAACGTGGTGGCAAGCGGTGAAACCACGTGATCGGGCAGCCACATGGGCATAATTCCGAGAGCTGATGGAAGACAAGTTTTGTCCGTGGCCAGTTAAAGAGGGGAGGATCCGAGCCTTCTTTGAGGCTATGCCCCAGGATGTTCCTATCTCTCAAGCTATCAAGGACTACAACCAACAGCTTCATTATGTGAGAAATCAAGTCCGAAATGAGCTTGATAAGATCCGCCACTTCGATATGCAGATGAAACCGAGGGTGCGTCACTACATGTCCGGTCTGGGATGCACAACTTTGAAAGAGTATCAGAATAAGGCGATGGCTTATGAGATGTCGTTTTCTGCGACAGAGACGGCAGCCGAGGGAAAAAAACAGAAGACCTCCGGCTAGTTTTCAGGAGGCGAGTCTGGTGGGCATCCGAAGGCTCAGTCTGGTTCGAGAGTCTTCGGGGGCCAGTCTTCGTCATTTGGGCGAGGAAACGGTTCTAAGTCTGCTCCTACTGGTTCCGTTCACGGTCGTACGTGCTTTAACTGTGGTCGTCCCGGCCACATGATGAGTGAGTGTGATAGGCCCTCGATTCAGTGTCTTGTGTGCGGTCGTATGGGACATCGCACGAAGTTTTGTACGGATACAGTTCGGGCGCCAGTTACTCAGATATCAGCCCCAGCTACGGGAGAGCCGAGCGTGAATCAAACACCTACAGTTCCTCAGCCACAGCAGAGTTTTGGTAGAGGCCGAGGACGTGGGCAACGTTCGAGAGGGGGAGTTTCTAGTGCGGGGTCTGTTCCGCCCCGAGTATATGAGATGAGACGAGCAGGAGATCCTGACGCGACTGTGGCTATAGGTACCGTTCACATCCTTGACCATCCTGTTTCCGTATTATTCGATTATGGTGCTACGCATTCTTTCATATCTATGGATTGTGTGCGTCGCCTGCATGTTGATTTCCTAGTTGCGTGTGAACCATTTGTTGTTAAACTGCCTAGTGGGGATAGCATCGTGGGGAATCGTGATGTTAGAGATTTTCCAGTGAGTATCGCGGGGAGGGTTTGGCCTTCTAATCTGATTGCGGTAGATATTAGAGATGAGGATTTGATTCTGGGTGAGGATTGGCTGGACCGTCATGGGGCGATCATGAATTATAGAACAAGAACTGTTTCGATGTTAGCCTCTGACGGTACCGAGCATTCTTTTGTGGGGCGTAAGCGGAGTAGTCAGAAATTCCTGATCAGCACCTTGAGGGCGGTGAGACTTCTTCGGGGAGGTTGCACGGGTTATTTGTGTTACGCTTTGAGATTGGTAGAAGGGGGAGTCGAGCTCTCGTCTATTCCGGTAGTGTGTGAGTATCCTGACGTCTTTCCAGATGAGTTGCCGGGTTTTCCGCCGGACCGAGAAGTTGAGTTTACCGTCGATTTAGAGCCGTGTGCAGCACCGATTTCTAAGATGCCATATCGTATGGCGCCTGCCGAGATGCTTGAGTTGAAGAAACAGTTGGGGGAGTTGCTAGACATGGGGTATATTCGACCGAGCGCTTTGCCTTGGGGCACACCGGTCCTGTTTGTGAAGAAGAAGGATGGGTCACTTCGTCTGTGTATCGACTATCGTGAGTTGAACAAAGTGATTATCAAAAACAAGTATCCGCTCCCGAGGATTGATGATTTGTTCGACCAATTGTAAGGGGCGATCGTATTTTCGAAGATTGATTTGAGATCGGGGTATTATCAGCTACGAGTGAAGGATTCCGACATTCCGAAGACGGCCTTTCGGACGAGGTACGGTCACTACGAGTTTATGGTTATGCCTTTTGGGCTAACCAACACCCCAGCCGTGTTCATGCAGCTTATGAACAAAGTCTTTATCGAGTACCTCGATAAGTGTGTATTCATTTTTATCGATGACATCCTGATTTACTCGAGGAACAAGGAGGAGCATGCCCGTCATTTGCATAACGTGTTAGATATTTTGAGAACTCAGCATATTTTTGCGAAATTCTCAAAGTGTGAGTTTTGGTTACGGGAGGTTATGTTTCTCGGTCATGTGATCTTGGCCGAGGGTGTTCGTGTGGACCCACATAAAGTAGAGGCAGTGTTGGATTGGGTTCCGCCCAAGAATGTGAATGAGGTCCATAGTTTTCTGGGTTTGGCCGGATATTATCGTAGATTCGTCGAGGGGTTCTCTAAGCTCGCTTGACCGATGACTTAGTTGTTACAGAAGTCAGAGAAGTTTGTGTGGACTGATGAGAGGCAGAATAGTTTTGAGGAGTTGAAGAAGTGGTAGACGACCGCTCCTATTTTGGCGTTACCGAGTGGTAATGAGGGTTTCTCAGTTTTTAGTGATGCTTCGGGCCAAGGGCTTGGATGTGTACTTATGCAGCACGGGAGGACGATTGCCTATGGTTCCCGTCAGTTGAAACCGTACGAGTTGAATTACCCTACGCACGATCTTGAGTTGGCCGCAGTTGTATTTGCGTTGAAGATCTGGCGTCATTACTTGTATGGCTTGTCGTGTTAGATTTTCACGGATCACAAGAGCCTGAGGTACATTTTTACGCAGAAAGAGCTTAACATGAGACAGCGGAGATGGTTGGAGTTGATTAAGGATTACGACCTCGAGATTCTCTATCATCCGGGCAAGGCAAATGTGGTGGCAGATGCCTTGAGCCGGAAATCGGTATCGCTTCGGGCGCTTAACTTGCTTACGGCTCAGTCGGGACTTCAGCGGGAGTTTATGAGGCTTGTGCTACCAGAGAGTTCCGGGCAATTGCGTACCCTTGATATTTCTTCGTCTTTAGTTGACGACATTAAGTCGGGACAGTTCGAGGACACGATGTTTGTTCAGCTTCGAGAGAATGTTGGGAAGGGGAAAGCCCCGGGATTCGTGATACATGAGGATGGTGTGTTGAGATTCTAAGGTCGGCTTTGTGTTCCGAACGACTTGGAATTGAGGCAGAATATTATGAGAGAGGCTCACGCGTCGCCTTACTCAGTCCATCCAGGCTCGAGTAAGATGTATAAAGATTTGAGGAAAATTTTTTGGTTGAACGACATGAAGAATGAGGTAGTTCAGTTTGTGTCTAAATGTTTGACTTGTCAGCAAGTCAAAATCGAGCATCAGCGGCCAGCCGGGTTGTTGAAACCACTTCCCATCCCGGAATGGAAGTGGGAGGATATCTCCATGGATTTTGTCACGAACTTGCCGAGGACGAAGACCGGAATAAATATGGTGTGGGTGATCGTATACCGACTGACTAAGTCGGCACATTTTCTGGGCATCAAGGATACTTGGGGTCCAGAAAAATTGGCTCGTATTTTTATCGCGCAAATAGTGAGACTTCATGGTACGCCAAAGTCTATTATTTCGAATAGAGACGGCCAGTTTTTATCGCACTTCTGGCAGGCAGTACATAGGGCATTGGGGACACATTTGCGTTTGAGTACATCTTTCCACCCTCAGACCGACGGGCATTCCGAGCGTACCATTCAGACGTTCGAGGATATGTTGCGCGCATGTGCGTTAGACTGGAGTAGTGACTGGGAGGAGCATCTGGCCTTGATTGAGTTTACTTATAATAATAGTTGGCACGCGACGATTAAGATGGCACCGTATGAGGCGCTTTATGGCCGACGCTGCCGATCACCGATATGTTGGGATGAGCCGTCTGATCTAGTTGGCACCGAGCCAGACCTTGTGTTAGAGACGAGAGAGAAAGTTGAGTTGATTAGAAAGAGAATGTTGGCAGCTCAGAGTCGACAAAAGTCTTATGCGGATGTTAGGCGTCGACCTTTGGAGTTTGCGGTGGGAGATCATATTCTGTTAAGAGTGTCTCCTCGAAGGGAGTTTTCCGTTTTGGGAAAAAGGGGAAGCTCAGCCTGAGGTATATTGGGCCTTTCGAGATATTGGAGAGAGTCGGTGAGCTGGCATACTGTTTAGCTTTGCCTCCGTCGTTGAGTCATGTTCATAGCGTATTTCATGTCTCCCAATTGAGGAGGTACGTTCCGGACCCGTCCCACATTATTGATTTCGGAGACGTGGAGATCGAGAAGGATGTTACGTTTGAGGAGAGGCCCGTCAGGATTTTGGAGCGTCGAGACAAGCAATTAAGGCACAAAACCATTCCTTTGGTTAAGGTGCAATGGTCGAGGCACGGAGTAGAAGAAGCGACGTGGGAGTTAGAGGAGGATATGCGTTCGAGGCACCCCGAGCTTTTTGATTCTTAAGTTTCGGGATGAAACTTTATTTTAGAGGGGGAGAATATAATATCCGTACCTTTCCATTTTTAGCAGTTTTTATTTTTGGTGTATGTCTATTTTTATCGACTCGATTGTAACCATTTCGACATTTTGAATCTACTTTATTCTTGAAGTTTTTCCATTTGGATGAGTTTTGGTGATGTTTTCACGTAATTCCATTTTATGACATGTTTTGCCGTATGGGCATTCGATTCTCATAAAACTCGTTCGTTTTCGTTGTTTCTTGGTTTGTGCAAGTTCGTATGGTTACGTTGGTCGTGTTGAGACTTTCGGTTTGTAAATCCGACGTCGTATCGTGATTTTCGGGCACTTGGGCCATTTTTGTAATTTCCTATAAGTTTAGGGAATTTCATTTCCTTTGTCGCATTACGGACTCTCCGGTGGTCGGAATTATATTTTCTTTCAGTGCTTAGCTCTGTCGTTTTGTATATTTCGTGTTTATGTTTCTGGATTCTGGCCTTGTCGTGCGTTTCGAGTTTCGTACCTTGGCGGCGTCTTGATCTGGGCGATCTTGAATCATTGCGTGGGTAGCGCACGCTACTCCTTGTTACCTTGCGTGCGCTATCGATGTGCAGTTAGCGTACGCTAACTCGTTATTGTCAGCGTGCGCTAACTCGTTATTGTCAGCGTGCGCTATCGAGTGGTATTTAGCGCGCGCTAAGCATGTCTAGCGCACGCTAGCGACGTCGGGCAGTACCTACTGGACTGTTTATAGACCCGTTAGCGCGCGCTACCTTGTGATAGTTAGCGTGCGCTAACTATGCGTTTTAAATAGATCAGCGGGCAAGTCAGAACAGCAGTTTTCATTCTTTTCTTTCGTTTTCTTCACCGGGCAACTCCAGAGGGCGATTCCCTTCAGTTTTGATCGGAGAATTCTTCGTATTCCATCACCGTAGGTTCGTGCTAACATATCATCATCAACGTAATCATCCTCCATCGTCCGAATCCAAGGTATTTTCTTCAGGAACCCTAAACTTGTCTAATTTGGGGGTTTTTCGGGTTTTTCGTGATTGATTCCGAATTGTTCATGTATGTTACGAAATTCCTTACCGATTGTCATTATTGGGTGATTCCCAATCCTTTTTCCTCGAGTTTAATCCGTGAATTGTTGATACGGGGAGATTTTGCGTAAACCCTCGCCCGTATCGATTGAACGTTTATTGTCATGACTTATAATCGAGGTTATGGGTGTTTTCCATTCGATTATTGTTGTCTGTTAGGACTGAGTTATTGATCCTTCATTTAGGAACCGTCGTTTTCCGTCCGGATCATTCGTAGTCGTTGTTCGTCCCCTTTTCGTCGGAGATGTCTCAAAGGCAAGTACTTTACATTTGTTTACCTGTTCTAGTATTTGAATTATGGCTATTTGTGGTTGTGTGAATGGATATGTGTATGTTCACCTAGGGACGGTCCGATGGGGCCTCTAGGGATACGTATTGTCGTGTGTGTGCGTATCACGAACTATGGTTAATCACCCAGGGATGTCCGACGGGGCTCTGTGGGGTACGGTGGCCGTGAGTCTCGTACCAACGGTTAACTTTGAATTGTTTTGTTGGAGAAATGTGTTTTGTGCTTGTGCACCGTAAAATATTCCGGAATATAAATGATTTCTAAAATGATTTTAGCGCATATATTCATCTGATTAGAATGTAGTTCAAATTGATTGTACTTGCACTAGCAGTTGTCGCTAACCCCTTAAATGGGGGAAATACTTTTTGTATTTCAGGTACCGGTCTTGGAGACAAGCGAGCACACGAGCCGTATGAGAATGATGGGTAAGCATGATACTGTTCAGTAGTCATTTGTTGGTGTTTAGTTCTGTCATTTATTATTGATGTCTTGTTTTTGGATTTCTGTATTATGAAATTGGTTTAAGTACTCGAGTACTTCCTTTTTGAATTTATTAATATTGTGTTCCCGCTTTGGGATATGGATTTGATGTCAGATTGTATGTGTCGGATTTTAGTCTTTTATTTGAATGTCGTGGTTTGAGAAATTGTCATGTTGTTGATGATTGTATGTCGTTGTCGAATGTCTTGTTGGTACGTTAGCCTGATGGATTCCACGGTGTGGGGTCCACGACGCTGTAATATGCCCTGATCGTCTTGGGGGTGTTACAACATGAGAGTCATTTTTTGTCCTAAGTTATTTATATTGTATATATAAATATTAGTATATATAATGGTTTTCAATTAGGGGTAAGGGAGTAATTTTTTTGTCTTAACGGGGACAACACCCATTTTCATGCTTAATGAATAAGTCATTTTTATTTGCGCGAATAAGCCATTAAGTCACAAATAAACACCTCCAAACGTCTGAGCAAATAAAGGATTAAACTGATTATGTCACCAGTAAACAGTCCCTAAATGTGATTAGTCACGAGCTTGAGCTCAATTTTTTTTTTTTTTGAAAGGTTTGGTTCAGCGGTAGAAATCCTAGTATACAAATTCTAAGTTTTTTACAATGCTCAAGTTCGAACCTGGGAAAACCCAAACACAAGACTCTAAAAGAGACCTTGTGACCAGCTGCTCTAGAGCACACTGGCGCTTGAGCTCAAATGATAACACTAATCTTTTATAAGGGTGTAAAATATTATTCGAATCATATATGGATATCACTTGAGGTATCAATTGTCGACGTGGAGTAACAAACCCTAGGAACTCATAAACAAAGATCCAAGAATAACTGAAGAATCATTGACGTCATTTGATGTAAGTTAGTTACTTGGGATTGTGAAAGAGGTATGGAGTCTTGCTCAGTCCCGTTCATGGAGAGACTCCATGCAGGGCCGGTCCTGTGCCCGACGGTGCCCTAGGCAGAAATTTAAAAATAAGCCCTCAAAATTGAGAAAAAATACAATAGCAACGCAAAAAATGATAGACTATGAAAATGAAAACTAAGTTAACACTTGAAAAAATAATTTCTTCTAACTCTTTGAGTTTCATTAATTATAATTTATATTATTTGCTTTGTAAATATTATTTTTGAATTTTTTATTAAAAAGTATCTAATTTAATAACAAATACATTTAACTCATTATAACTAACCCAAAAAGAAATGATTCATACATTATTTCTGTATTTAATGTTAAAATAAATAAAAAGAATGGTGTGATTTCCCTTACTTGTTCAATTATTTTAAAGTACAATAAAAATAACATATTTTTGCTATTGAATGAATAACAACTAAAAAAGAATATATAAATTTTTGCAAACAATGTATATTACAAAACAAATAAAGCAGTTGAAAAAATAGAAGGAAAATTAAATTAAAAAGTAAAAAATTGAAGGCCCATTATAAATATATACTAGAAAAGAATATATATTTCTTGTTTGTATATTATAAAACAAATAGAAGTAGATCACAAAATGTAAGAAAAATAAAAAGTAAAAGAGGGCCTATTATAAAAATATATATCGGAGCATGGTGTGGGTCAATCTTAGGATATCAATGACTTTTAAAACATCTAATTTACCATTGCACTAAAATTAGTCTTTTATTTATCTCTACTAATAATTGTATATGGTAAGAAATTTAAAAAATGGGCCCCTGGAAATTTTGGGCCTCTTGGCCTATTCCTGCGTCCGGCTCGACCACGTAGTGCATTCTCGCCGGATGACTACACGCGTGTGTGTATGGACGGTGCAAATTAATGCACTAGATGGTGCATCGATCTGCACCGTCCATGCACACCACGTATAGTGCATCCGGCAGGGTATGCACTATATAGGTCTCTCCATCAACGGTACCCAAGAACGGAAGCTTTTCAACAGAAACAGGGGCCAGATTTTCTAGTACGATTTCATCATGAAATTTGACATATTGTACGTGTGTACTTGAGTGAGTTTATTCCTCCAAGAATGTTAATGAGTTTATTTAATATATTAGGCTACGCGTCGGATTTCGATCAGCCACACCCAACCCACACTATACTCGTTCCGACATGTTCATGCGACTAGTCGTTAGTGAGTTTACTTAATATATGTTCGACAAACTTAGATGTTTGTGTTCGTATATAGTCGTTAATTGTTTGAGTTAATTGGTTTATCAATTGTTGTACCTAGATGTATGATAAAATTAAATATCACGATTTTTTTTCACATTTTTTTAATCTATTTTATTTTTTAATATTTTGGGGACCAAACTCAAATTGAAAAAAAAGGCAATAATTTTTATTTTGCGAAACCTTACAATTATTCTCATAATCTAGTGCTCCATCAATTCATTTCTCCTTTTCTTTTGGGCTTCTCTCACGTCAGGCTAGGAAAATTTGGTCTGACGTTAGGTTAGTACTAAAATTACATATTTATTCATATTTGTTGATTATAATTTGTATATTCATCTTTTTAGGATTGAATTACGCGATTTCGGTAATACCAAATCATAATTGTATTAATATAGTTAAGATGTACTCCCTCCGTCTACGATATAAAGCCCTATTTTGACATTTTTCAATCAAATTTTAAAATTTTTGACCGTAAATTACTATCAATACACAAAATAATTATAGTCATGTAAGTATTTGATAGATTTGTCTTAATGTGTACTTTCAAAATATAACTTACGTGACTATAAATTTTAATATATTAGTCATAATTTACGATAATCTTCCAGTTTGACCGAAAAATATCAAAATAGGGCTTTATATCTTGGACGGAGGGAGTACTTTTTATCGACATGCCAGGAAAGCTTGGTCTTATATTTGGCTGATACTAAAATTGCATATTTTTTCATATTTGTTGATTCTAATCCACGCAGTTCAAGCCTAAGAAGAAGAATACACAAATTGAAATCACAAATGAGAACAAATTAATATGTGAATTTTAGTATTGGCCTAACGTCGGGACAAGTTTTCCTTGCTTGACGGTATAAAAGCCCTTTTTTCAATTTATTTTTCCTTAACTTTAATTTTGCATTTCTATATTTGTTTTCAATTTCAGAATATAATTTCGTGGTTGATATTAATTTGTTGGTTATATATTTATTTTCATATTATGAAATTAAGACAATCTCATGTAACTATATTTTTTGTTATGCATATAGCAGAAAATATGAGGAAAACAAGTGTAAACACTGTAATTTGTTATGCATTTACAAGCCCATTTATTTAGGTCTAAAAAGTGTAGACTGTACCAGTTGGCGGTTGACCCACACTCCTTTATTTGCTCCAAACGGGCCCATAATGAAACAGAATTGGGGCATAGTTAGTCAGACCCATCTATTATCGTTCCCTAAAGGCTCGTTTGCTAAGTTGTATGAGATAAAACTTGATAAGATTGACTAAGATTGCTTATACAGTATAAGAAATTAATATCATATTTAGTACGATGTATTAACTTCTCTGTAAAATATAGATATCATGGTAGTTTATTGAATTTATTAGTTGTAGTATTGTTTAATATAACCTAATACCATCTCTTAGGTGGGATACGTAATACCAAAAATCAGTATTATTTATACGGCCTCGAATTTTATCAAGAACCCTATATTTTATACCAAACAAGATATAAATGTGTATTAGTTATATTATACACCTTAATCAAACGTAGCAAACAAGCCCTAACTGTGAAGGGGTATGGATCAATTGCCAAGAGAATTAAACTCGCACTCTACATCAGTACCATGGCCTAGTTTTGTATTACTGTAATTTATTAAAAAAAATTATTATAATTGTGATATCAAAATAATTAATCATAATTTGAAAATGAAAATTATTTATTATTTGGTATTTTTTATGACAGCAGTTTCCAACATAGATTCTGATTTTTTTTTACCTACTAAATTCCATCAAACTTAAAAATCTATTAATAAATTAATTACTTTTAAAGTTAAGCAATACCAAATACAACCTTAGAGCGCCCACACTTGTTTATGTGAATTTACTTTCTTCCGAAAATTTTACATTTTTCATTAAATACTGCTGCATCAGCCACCTCTGAGATTCTCTAAATTTAGATTTTATTTAGTACTTAAGTGTATTTGAGAAAGCAATTTCCATTAACCCGAAAACTTAAATTAATAATTTCTATTTCCTCAAAAATATAAAATATTATTACATATCCCAAAAAAACTACTTCTGCCGTCCACAAAAATGTGTCCAGTTTTTAGTCTTTTCAGTCAAAACTTATAAACTTTGACCATAAATTACAATTAATATATAAAAAAATATAGTAATATAAATACTTGATTAGATTTATCTTAATGTGTGTTTCTAAAATAAAACTTATAATATTTATAAAATTTTATATATTAATGGCAAATTTTTGGTCAAAGTTTATAAATTTGAACCCGAAAAAGTTAAAATTTAGATATATTTTCATAGACGGAAGGAGTATTTCTCTATCCATTTATCTCTCCTCTGTCATATTAGAACAAATCTGAAATAGAAAAAAAAAAACATTGAGAAGTATAGAAAAACAAAATTTTAGGATAGACAACGAAAAATAATTACCATATTCAAAACTTTATGTTTATCTTCTCCTTTTTATTTCCGTAAAATTTCATATTTATCACTTTCACTTATTTAAAGTAAATTTTCACAATCACATTATTTGATTTTTATTTCACATTTATTAGTAATACTTTTTATTTTTTAATTTCCATCATCCACCCACCATCATCAATATGGAGACATTTTTTGTCAGACACATTGCCCCGTCCTAACAATCACATTTTACTTACTCACCATCATCATATTTTATTTTTTTAATTCCAATCAAACATCCACCACCAATATTTACACAATTTAAAAATCTATTACATCTAATTATTAATCTATAAAATTATGAAAATACTGCAAATATATAAACTTTTCATGAGAATGGAGGTAGTATAAATTTCCTTTTGGTGATTTTTGCCTTTTATTTTTGAGGCAAAGTATGTTTTAGGTGGGGTGGCCCGGGGGGTGGGGGGTGGGGGGCTAGTGTAACACCCCCAAGATATTCGGAGTATGTTACAGCGCCGTGGACCCCTACACGGAACCCACCAGGCTACAACAAGCGGGTACCCCTCGACTAACCATCTCGGTTAGCGAGGATACACAATCAAATAATACATCATGTGAAAAACACACCCGAAGCAATCCGACGAAATGAGCAACCATCGACAATGTGGCAATTTAAAATAATACAACACGGGGTTTGAATTGAAAAGCCTAAGTACTCGCGAGTACAGTCTATTAGTTTATAAATATAGAAATCAACCAAATCGAAGTGGACAAAAGAAATAAGTAAACCCAAGTGCACATGTCAACGACCTTGGCCAGCATCCTCATACTGTCCCAGCGCCCGCTCGTCCGGATGATCATAACCTGAAATCCATAACAAGAATTTCCCCAAAACGGGTCCCCAAAGGGGTTAGCAATTACGCTAGTACAAGTAATCAAGGCAAACCAATCGCTTACACATTTCATAGTACATGCACCAATATCATTTTCAAAAAGTCAAAACCAGACATGTCTTTTCCGGAAATAAACAGTCAAACAATTTGCCGTGGGAACAGGGCTATACCATTGATCCCGCTCCGGGATCCTTAAGGACCCTCCCGAGCTGGCCATATTATAAAACAAATCACGCACACGCATCGCCTTGGGAACAGGGCTATACCATTGATCCCGCTCCGTGATCCCTAAGGACCCTCCCGAGCTGGCTAGCGAAACAAACTCGTGAATCCAGGGCTATACCATTGGATTCCCTCCGTGATCCCGTCGGACCCTCCCGAGGTGAGCAATCACACACAAAATACATTACCATTTCATGTTAAGCATAAAGGTTTCCAAAAGAATACTTGCCTTGAATTAATGACGACGCGAAGAACGAAAGGAAAGTCACCGACGAACGCTAGGAACCAATGAAACCGAACCTAACGATTCGAAGAATACAATCACAACCATTTCTAAACGAATACGGAATTGGAATACACCCGAAAACTCGCCTACGATTCATGTATATTCGTATATAAACAACAACGAGGGCGGACCACAACCAAACCCTCTCGATTCCGTAAAAATCACGAAATATACCATGAATCCGTAGGGAAACTAAGAATACCAACAAGATTAATCATATTCATCATGAATCCATCGACAAAACGAAACGGATCGGAAGAAAATCCCAAAACCCCCAAATTATCCAAAAGTAGGGTTCTAAGAGATTACCTTGGATTTAGGATGAGAAACACAAGTGGATGATGTTAATCTACACCAAGAATTCAAGCAAAGGAATCTCTGAAGTGATTGGAGAAGAAAATCGCCTCAAATCGCCTCTGGAGTCGCTCGGCCGCGGAAGAAGGAGAGAAATGAGAATTTGTGACTATCTCGGTCAACTCCCTGGTTTATATAGCCAGGGAGTGTTAGCGTGCGCTAATCCTTAAGGTTAGCGTGCGCTAACGGGGAAAAAATACATGCCAAACTAGTTAGCGTCCAGTCCAGTAGCCCGACTTTTGGCCGTTAGCGTGCGCTACTCGAAACGTAGCGTGCGCTAATAACCTCTCGGTAGCGCGCGCTATCGACCAATAGCGTGCGCTACCTGGACATCGGCCGAGTCGGTGGCAAGCGCCAGAACCCACGATACGTTAGCGTGCGCTACCATACAAGCGTAGCGTGCGCTTCGATCCGTTAGCGTGCGCTACCATACAAGCGTAGCGTGCGCTTCGCCTTTGGCCAAGGTTGATAGTAAAGCATCAAGATCTTGGACACTCACGCTAGCGCACGCTACGGGCATCATCGGCGTGCGCTAGCCTCTCGACATTAGCGTGCGCTAGCATGTAGCGACGCTAATACGGCGTCCAGAAGGCTGGAAAAACAACACTGCCACTCCCAGGGCTACTCGCTAGCGCGCGCTACGGAACAAACGTAGCGTGCGCTACTAAGGGAACCCTAGCGTGCGCTTTGCAGAAAGAGTAGCGTGCGCTAGGTACGAAATATGAACGGTTCAAAATACCAGAAGGTGAACGAAACATCCAACGGAACATCTCAACGGGCATCATAACATAGAATGGATCCACGGCAATCCCGAAACGGCGGTTCCGCAAGACAATAATGGGAATAAAATCCATAGATAATAGGAAAGATACACTGAAAGATACACGAGGGTCACTACTATCAGGAAATACGCCGAAAAAGAAAAATACAAGGGAAAGAAAAATGCGGATATTACATTCTACCCCTCTAAAAACAAGTTTCGTCCCGAAACTTAAGAAACAAACAACTCCGGGTACCTAGCACGCATGCTATCCTCGGTCTCCCACGTTGCCTCCTCGACACCGTGTCTCGACCACTGCACCTTGACCAAAGGGATGGTCTTATGCCTCAGTCGTTTCTCCCGATGTTCCAAAATCTTCAAAGGGCGCTCCTCAAAAGTAATATCCTCGGCGACGTCAATCTCATCATAATCGATGATGTGACTAGGGTCCGGGACGTATTTCCTCAGCTGGGAAACATGAAAAACGCTATGAACATGACTCAGGGCCGGGGGCAACGCCAAACGGTATGCCAACCCACCGACTCGCTCGAGAATCTCGAAGGGTCCAATAAATCTCGGACTCAACTTCCCCTTTTTCCCGAAACGGAAAATTCCCTTAAATCTGCGACACCTTCAAGAAAAGCGTGGTCCCCACCTCGAATTCTAAAGGTCGACGACGAACATCGGCATATGACTTACGTCGACTCGGGCGATCAACATCCGTTCTCGAATTAATTCTATCTTCCGTCTCGTCTCTAAAGCGACATCCGGTTCGGTCCCGACCAAATCGGACGCCTCATTCCAACAAATCGGCGATCGACATCGCCGCCCATAAAGTGCCTCATACGGTGCCATCCGAATCGACGCGTGCCAACTATTGTTGTACGTGAATTCGATCAATGGCAAATGCTCCTCCCGATCGCTACTCGATCGAGGGCACAAGCACGCAACATGTCCTCGAATGTCCGGATGGTGCATTCCGACCGTCCCATCCGATCGGGATGAAAAGAGGTACTCAAATGCAAACGGGTACCTAACGCCTTATGCACCACACCGCCAAAAGTGCGATACGAAACGGCCATCACGATCCGAAACAATAGACTTGAGTACCGTGAAGTCTCACAATCTGCGATAAACACACGAGCTAACTTCTCCGGCCCCAAGTGTCCTTGATGCCCGAGAAAATGTGCCGACTTGGTCGAGACGATCAACAATCACCCATACCATGTTCATGCCCGACCTCGATCTTGGCAAACTCGTACGAAATCCATCGATAAGTCTTCCCATTTCCATTCGGAACGGAAGTGACTGCAATAACCCAATGTCGTTGATGCTCGATTTTGACTGGCGGCACGTCAAACATCTCGCTACAAGCGTGCGACCTCCTCCTTCATATCATTCCACTGAAGTTCCTCCTCGTGTCCTTGTACATCTTACTCGAACCAGGATGAACGGAATAAGGTGTGGAATGGGCCTCACGCAAAATACTCTGTCGTAACTCTGGATCGTTCGGCACACAAAGCCGACTGAATCTCAAAACACCATCTTCGTGAATCACAAATCCAGGAGACTTTCCTTTAAGGACGTTCTCTCGGATTTGAGTAATCATCGGGTCCTCGATTGTTTGACTTAATTTCATCGATCAAGGGCACGAAATCTCTAAAGCACAAAGTTGCCCGACTGCTCCAGGCAACAAAACCTCAACATCTAACCCGATCAAAGCCCTCCGAAGCTCGGATCGAGGCGTAAGGACCTCAAGCGTTCGCAACGCAATCGGTTTCCGACTCAAGGCGTCGGCCACGACGTTCGCCTTGCCGGATGATAAAGAATTTCAAGGTCATAATCTTTAATCGGCTCTAACCACCTCCTCTGCCTCATATTCAACTCCCACGAGTAAATATGTATTTCGGACTTTTATGATCGGTAAAAATCGACATGTAGAGCCGAAAAGATAGTGACGCCAAATCTTGAGTGCAAAGACTACCGCCGCTAACTCCAAATCGTGAGTAGGGTAGTTAAGTTCATACGGCCTTAATCGTCTCGACGCATAGGCAATGGTCTTGCCGTCTTTGCATTATACGCACCCAAGACCCGACGAAGCATCGCTATAAACGGCGAATCCCTCGTTGCCACATGGCAACGCCAAGACCGGCTGAAGTCAAACGCTTCTTGGCTCCTCGAAACTCGACGCCTCTCATCGGTCAGACGAACTTCTCGGATTTATGGAGCAATCGAGTAAGTGGCCGAGCTAGTTTTGAGAAACCCTCGGCGAACCTACGGTAGTAGCCACCAAACCCAAGAAACTACGGACCTCCTTCACATTTGTGGCGATGCCCAATCAATCTCGCCTCAATTTTCTGCGGGTCCACACGAACCCCTTGGTGAAATCACGTGACCCATAAACATCACTTCCTTGGCCCGAACTCACATTTCGAGAACTTCGCATAGAGTTGCTCGGTCCTCAAAATGTCTAACACTATCCGCAAATGATGGGCATGCTCTTCCTCATTCCTCGAATAGATAAGAATATCGTCAATGAAGACGACGACACACTTATCCAAATATTCGATAAAGACTTTGTTCATCAACTGCATGAACACCGCCGGCGCATTAGTTAACCCGAAAGGCATAACTACGAATTCATAATGTCCGTATCTCGTCCGAAAAGCTGTTTTCGGCACGTCGGACTCTCTCACCCGAAGCTGATAGTACCCCGATTTCAAATCAATCTTCGAGAATACCGCAGCTCCCTGTAACTGATCGAACAAATCATCAATCCTCGGCAAAGGATACTTGTTCTTGATGGTTACCTTGTTTAGTTCGCGATAGTCGATACACAAACGTAGTGAACCATCCTTCTTCCGCACAAACAGGACCGGTGCGCCCCAAGGCGAGGCACTCGGTCGAACATACCCCGACTCAAGAAGCTCACTCAACTGCTTCTTCAACTCTCCCATCTCTGAAGGTGCCATGCGATACGGCGCCTTCGAAATCGGAGCCGCACCCGGCTCTAACTCTATAGCAAACTCAACCTCACGATTCGGTGGCAATCCCGGTAACTCATCAGGAAAAACATCAGGAAACTCATTAATGACTGGAATCGACGAAAGCTCGACTCCACCATCCTCCGCCTTTAAGGCATAGCACCAATAACCAGTACACCCCTTTCGCAGGAGACTCATCGCCTTCAAGGCATTAATAACGAACTTCGGGTTTCCCCTCTTTCGCCCCGCGAACGAGTGCTCGGTGCCATCCTCGGCTAACATAGTGATGATTCTCGTGCGGTAGTTCATGATTGCGCCATGCCGCTCGAGCCAATCATCCCCGAGAATTAGATCTTCACCCTCAATATCAACAACGATAAGATTAGAGAGCCAGACTCTCTCACAAATAAACACAGAACAGTCTCGGACCTCTCGATCGCCAACGATCCTGTCACCGCTAGGAAGTTTAACGATGAAAGACTCGCAAGGCGACAAACAGTCGAGACTCAAACGGCGCACACACCCCAGCGATATGAATGAATGTGTAGCACCAGAATCGAAAAGCACACTGACAGGATGAGAATGAATATGAACGGTACCTGTCGCCACAGTAGCTGCTGGGTCATCGGCCCTCCTCATCTCGTAGATACGCGGCTGGGCAGAGCCGACACTGGAAGCTCCTCCTCTAGCGGGCTGACCCCAACCCCTACCTCGGCCGGCACTCGGTGGAGGCCGCGGAGCAAATGAGCCCTGGTTCACACTCGGCTCCATAGGTGCTGGGTGAGAAGAACGGGCACCGCGAAGCTGTCTGAGCTGATCACAAAAAGAAGCCTTGTGGCCCAACTGACCACAAGTATGACAAGTTAAAGGCGGGCGAGGACAGTCCCGGTTCTTATAACCCGATAAGCCGCAATTAAAGCATGTGGGCTCACGAGCGGGGGTTCCGGCGGCACCCCGAAAGCTCCCAGAGAAACGAGCCGAACCGGCCGTAGTAATATTCGCGGCTCGAGATTTGGTGGCCTCCACTCTTGGGACAGAAAAGTTTCCGACCGACTTCGCTTCTTGCTCTCACGAGCCAAATCACTCGACGTCACCGACATATCATAGCGAGGGCCCTACTCGATAATCCTTCAAGGTAGTGCAGACGAGCCCAGACATATAGTCCCGAATGGGCAGCTTCATCCTCCTGGAAAAATGGAAAATTTTGTCGCTCTCAGCGACAACTTGGGTCTTCACATAACCCAACTCCTTGTTAAAATCAGCAATAGCTTGGGATACGGGAATATCCCGAGGTTGAGCATCGTAGAAAGCATGCACTCGAGCCTGTCTGACCGGCCACGGACAATACTCGGTTTCCATCAACTCCTGAAACTCGGCCCACGAAGCAACATGATCTTTGGGACTAACGGCCTCCCACCAATCTGTAGCATCTCCCGTGAGAAAGTATTGAGCAATAGGGACCTTACGGTCCTCGGGACAGTTGGTAGCAGTGAAGACCTTGGATATCTCCTTGATCCACCCTTCCCAGCCGATCGGGTCCGAAGCTCCCGAGAACTGAGGAGGATGCATCTTGATGACATCCTGAAGCCAGCGATCCGCTCCGCCCCGATTAGCGTGGGCCTGATCGGGGTTCTGGACCACTTGAGCTATAGCCGCCATCCGTTAACCATTTCTTTGCATAATGCGGCCGCAATACCAAGATCGGCGCGCTCCTGAGAAGAAGCATGACTGTGACGGCCACCGGTACTGCCGGCTCCCGAAGAATGCGACGTGGCCGCCCCACCGGCTGCCCCACGTCCTCGGCCGCGCCCACGTCCACGACCACGACCACGTCCACGGTTTCCTCCGGCATCCATACTGAGGTTGAGAGATAACAGAAGTATATCGATGATGAGTAAGGGAGCAAAAGCAACTACGATTCAAAGGTGGAAATACAATGCAAGAAACAAAAGAGCCGAATAAGAAAACTTACGAGCACTGGAAGTACCGGGGTGCTGGCAGCGGTGTGACAATGTGCAAAACAAATACGACTAGACCCAAATAACCGACAAGCCTAGGTATCCATAAACCTAAGCTCTGATACCATTTCTGTAACACCCCCAAGATATTCGGAGTATGTTACAGCGCCGTGGACCCCTACATGGGACCCACCAGGCTACAACAAGCAGGTACCCCTCGACTAACCATCTCGGTTAGCGAGGATACACAATCAAATAATACATCATGTGAAAAACACACCCGAAGCAATCCGACGAAATGAGCAACCATCGACAATGTGGCAATTTAAAATAATACAACACGGGGTTTGAATTGAAAAGCCTAAGTACTCGCGAGTACAGTCTATTAGTTTATAAATATAGAAATCAACCAAATCGAAGTGGACAAAAGAAATAAGTAAACCCAAGTGCACATGTCAACGACCCTGGCCAGCATCCTCATTGTAATACCCGTGATTTTCTCTTTCGGTACTTTTTCGTTTCTGGCATCTTTCTGGTTTCCAGAAGCTCACTTGCGAGCGTTTTGACATTTTGATAATGTTTCGTTCTGCGTGTTTGGTCATCCGAGTTGTTAAAATCGCTTTTACGAATCCGTGTCTTGGCGACTTTTCCCGCTATTTGATTCATTTCATGTGATAATGGTTCGAAACTACGGTTTCATGTTTTCTATAAGTCCGTTGAGCTTTGTTATACGTGTTGTGAGTTTCGGTTCGGTTGCTTGATGTCATATTGTGATTTACGGACGTTTTGGGCCGTTTCGTAATTTCCCAAAGTTTGGGGGTGATCACTACATTATCGTATTCCGAACCTTCGGGTAGTCGGGAATAGGTTTTCCTTCAACACTTAAGTTCGTCGCCTCGAATCCTTTACGTTCGTACCATCGGGAGTTGTTCACCATTGCATATTGATTTTTTTTCGGTTCCTTTCTTGCCTTCTTGTGCTAGCTGCCTGTACGCCCCAAATAGGCACCTTACGTACGTAATACATGTCTCAGTTACGTACGTAACGGCCTTTGTAAAATAGTACAGAGAATTCTGCGATTTTCGTTACGTACGTAAGCATGGGAGTCTTACGTACGTTAACAAGCTAACGTACGTTAGCTGCCTCACTACAACATTTTTGGCTTTAGACCACGCTAATTTTTTTGTTTTAAAAAACCGCGGTTAAAACACAAAATAGACCACGGTTTTATTTATGTGGATAATTATATTTATAGACCACAGTTTCAAAAATGTGGAATACTTATAGGCCACGGTTATTTATAATAAATAATTTAAGCCACGGTTTAATATGTGTGGAACGCTTATAGACCACGGTTTTTTTTTTACCACGGTTTATTAGGTGTGGCTTATAATTTAAAAATAAAACCGTGGCCAAATATTCTTATTAATTTATAAAAAACGTGTTGATAGGTTAAAGAAAAAAAAGGAAACGATAGCCACGTATTATTAAGAAAATCTTATAAATAAAATCTAAAAAGGAAAAAAATGGGAACCGTGAAAAATTGCGGCCGCGGTGAGTTGACTTCTCAAAGCCTGAAACTACCCATCGCACTAAGCTTATCACAACTTCACATTCAACAACAGCAAGAAGGCAACCAAGACCTCTGGCAGCGAGTTCCAATCTCATTGGCGGCGAGTTCTGAAACCCCTTTCCGTTCACGGCGCTCACTCTAACGCTCACCGCTCACGACACTCCCACCCTATCTTCCTGCCACTCTCTAATCCGGTATGCAGTCTTCTTCTCCCCTTCTGATTATTAATTTTTTGTTTCATTGTATTTGAGATTAGTGATTAACTCGGTAAAGTTTATTTCTCTCCCTTTCTAGTAATTTTTATTAAGGGTTTCAAATAGTTTGTTTATTTATTTATTTAATTGTATTTGAGATTAGAGATCTTTGGATTATGGGTTTAGATTTTGGATTTACATTTGGTTTTTAATTAGGCTTGGTTTCAATCAGTTTAGAATTTAAGTGTTCTTTCCTATTGCATTTTAGGAGCAAGACTTTTTTCTGAATGGCTAATTGATGTTTAGAGGCTGAGTTAAAGTTAAAGTATTAGAGAGTGGATGAAAGATTGCTGAATTAAAAATAGAAGTTAAAGTATCTAGAACACATCTCTTTCAAGGTTTTTATGTATAATTTTGGTAAAATTGTATGTATTTGATGTTTTTAAAAGTATTTATATCTGTCGAAATTTTGATTGGTCGATTGAGGAAACGATTTTAATTTACAAGTAAGGAGTTCTTGAAGTGTTATTACAATTTTTCGTTGTATTGCGTTTCAAGATATATTAATGTTTCTTTTTCAATTTCTATAATTTTTATTTTATTTTTGTGTGTATTAGATTAGATTAAAAGGGATGAACAAACGTGGACTAAATTTCCAAGGTTTAGTTCGGAGTACATCGAAGGTGTTGAGTCATTTTTAGATTTTGCCTACATTCGAGGAAGACCTCAAGGGGATGAGATTTTATGTCCTTGTGCTAAGTGTAGAAATAGTTTGTGGGCAACGAGACATGTGGTTCGTGACCATTTAATAGCCAAAGGTTTTCTTAAAAATATGACATCTGGGTACACCATGGGAGCGAATAACGTTGCCTCTAGAAACGATGATGTTATGGAAGATCAAGAAGACTCACACGATGACATTGGCGGTTTATTGTATGACACATTTAGGAATGTGGCGTGAGAAGGAATAAGTGAGGGCCCTAACGAGAATGCTAGAAAGTTCTACAATTTGATTAATGAGGCGAAAAAGGAACTATACCGAGGATGTAAAAACTTCTCTACTCTATCATTTATAATTCGATTGTACTTAATGAAATGTCGAATGGGTGGAGCAATGCATCATTCTTGCCCTCTTAGAATTCTTGAAAGAAGCCATACTGATTTAAACATTCCGAATCTTTTAATAAAACAAAGGCCATGATTAGTGACTTAGGCCTTGATTATAAAAAGATTCATGCATGTCCGAATAGTGCATGTTGTTTTGGAAAGAGCATGAGAATGATGATTATTGCAGCATTTGTAAAACTTCTCGTTGGAAGGAATTTCCTCAAGTAGATTGTGAGACTGAGCAATCCAAAAATGATCACAAAGTTCCGGTAAAAGTTTTGAGGCACTTTCCTTTGATTCCTAGACTTCAAAGGTTGTTTATGTGTTCGAGGACAGCCGAGTCAGTGAGGTGGCATGAAGAAAAACGCACACAAGATGGAAAATTGAGGCATCCTGCTGATGGCCAAGCATGGAAAGATTTTGATACTTTTCATCCTGATTTCGCTTCCGAGTCTCGGAATCTAAGACTTGGATTAGCGAGCAATGGATTCAATCCGTTCAGGACTATGAGCGTATCACATAGTACGTGGCCTGTTATGACGGTTGTATACAATTATCCGCCTTGGTTGTGCATGAAACCTGAATATACAATGTTATCGTTACTGATTCCAGGACCCCGATCACCAGGAAATGATATTGATGTGTACCTTCAACCGTTGATTGAGGAGTTGAAGATATTATGGGAATCTGGAGTAGAGACATTTGATGCCTCAAAAAATCAAACATTTCGAATGCGTGCTGCTCTTTTCTGGACTATTAGCGACTACCCTGGGTATGCTATGTTGTCTGGTTGGAGCACTAAAGGAAAATTTGCATGTGCGTGTTGTAACGAGGGCACTCATTCGGAGTGGTTGACCCATAGCCATAAGATGTGCTATATGGATCATCGTGTCTTTTTGCCATTGGATCATCCTTGGAGAGCTGATAAGAAGTCCTTTAATGGTAAAGAAGAGCATGGGTTTGTACCTCTTATGTTAGATGGGACAGAAATCTTAGAAATTTTGCGGAACTTCAGCAACGAATTTGGTAAGGCGAACAAGAAGAAAATTGACAGTCCATGGAAGAAAAGGTCAATTTTTTTTGAGCTGCCTTATTGGTCTCTAAATATATTACGTCACAACCTTGATGTAATGCACATTGAAAAGAACGTGTTTGATAATATCATTGCAACTCTTTTGGAAATCTCGGGAAAGACAAAAGATCATGTCAGGGCTCGTTATGATTTGCAAGATATGGGAATTAGAAAGAACCTTCATCCTTTTGACATTGGCGGAGGCTATGTGAAGTTTGCAAAAGCATGTTTTTCAATGACTTCAGAGGAGAAATCTATTTTTTGTGGTGTCTTTAAGGGTGCAAAATTGCCGGATGGGAGTGCATCAAATATATCAAAGTGTGTGCAAGTTGGTGAAAAGAAAATATCTGGTTACAAGAGTCATGATGCACATTTCATGTTACATTACTTATTGCAAATATCAATAATAAGCACGATGCCTAATGCAGTGGCTGACCCGCTAATTCGCCTTGGATCCTTTTTCCGTACTTTATGTCAAAAAGTGATCGACATGCGAGATCTGGATTACTTAGAAGCACAAATTGCTGAAATATTGTGTAAATTGGAGATGATTTTTCCTCCTAGCTTTTTTGACATAATGGTTCACCTGCCTATTCACTTGGTAAACGAAGTGAGATTAGGTGGTCCCGTTCAATTCAGGTGGATGTATCCCATAGAAAGGTTCCTTTGCAAACTTAAGTCGTATGTTCGTAATAAAGCTCATCCAGAAGCTTCTATTGCCGAGGGATATCTGGCTGAAGAAGCTTTAACTTTTTGCTCAAGATATTTGCATACAAGTGTAGAGACAAAGGTGAATAGAAAGAGTCGAAATGATAAATGGAAGAAGAAAGGTAAACCATTTTATTTGGATTTGAAAATGAAAGACCAAGCTCATCGATACGCCTTATTCAATTGCTGGGATGTTAATGAGTACATCAGGTACTATAATTTATAACTTCCCTCCAACTCTTGCATAAAACTTATTTTACAGTCATACTAACAAATAATGTTGATGAATTTGTAGAGAGCATGACGATATTGTTAATACCCACACTAAAAGAGGAAGGTGGAGCAAGGCCAAAATCCAAAGTCAGGAGTTTCCTGAATGGTTTAAGAATCGTGCCTTAGAAGATGATGTACCATATCAAATCAAACAATTTGCAAGAGGTCCAAACAATGTTGCAAAGAGGTTTTCTTGTTACCTTGTGAATGGATATAGATTCCATATTAGGAAACGAGATGCAAGACGCAAAACTCAAAATTCTGGTGTCACCTTGGTTTCATTGACTCCAAGTTTTGCAAGCTCCAAGGATGAAAATCCTAAGTTAGAGCCTGTCACTTATTATGGAGCAATTAATGATATAATTGAGCTAGACTACTATGGTCACTTCAAGTTTGTGTTGTTCAAATGTGATTGGTTTGAGGCTGAAGACGACAATTATGGGCTTACTTGCGTGCAGTTTAATAAAAAATGTTACAAAAATGATCCTTTTGTGCTAGCTTCTCAAGTCCATCAATGCTTTTATGTCCAGGATCCTGTTAGTGCAAATAGGCATTATGTTATGAAGACCGTTCCAAGAGATTTATTTGACATGGGTGACGATCGATTTAGAAGTGACGACTTATCGTAACGAGCAGTTGGACCGTATGACAAATCTAGATGTGTCTAATAATGATGAACTCTATCTGGTTAGAGAAGAGTTACCTGAAACCATAACTGAGAAGCCTCCAAGTGCTCCATGTGCTAGGCAGGAAAATGAAGAGGACTCTGATTTTGATGACACTTTGTTAGATTATATGGACTAGTTAATGTTAGCTTATTGATAACAATGTATTGGACAAGTAAATGAAATAATTTATTAGGATAAGAATATTCTACTTCATTTTGTATTTTATCATTTCCATATTATTGAAATATTACTTCATTTTGTATGTGTGCTTTGGATGAATTTTGCCATATTGTTATTTTGTTGTTGTTTCATGTTAATATTGCTAGCACTTGTCTCATGTTTTGTGTTGGATCACCCTTTGTTCTTTGTTTTTGTTGTTTGATACTTTTATTTTCTGTTGGTTTTTCTTGTTTAAGTAGTATGTAAGTATATAAGTTGATTTTGTTGTTGCTATTCGTTTATTTTATTGTCTAACTTGGATCACCATTTGATTTTTCTGATTTTGTTGTGTATATAAATAAGTTTTAACTTGAATTTATTTTTCTTTTCAGGTAAGAAGAAAAAAGATAAAAGATGAAAGGTCAAGACCAAGGAGAAATGAGTGTTTCCAGTTCCGAACTATCTCCTATAAGATCTAGCGCTGAATTGTATAAGAAGTTTAAAATCAACCCAGAGAAGATAGTGAAAAAACTTGGAGAAAGCAGGGCACAACTAGTTGAAGCACGACTACTTGAATTTAGAGGAGCAAATAATAAAAAGAAATATAAGCCCTCATTTATGGTGCCACCCCAAGCACAATTCAAGTTGTCCGATATTGCGATTAGTGGCCAAGCACAAATGACTAAAAACAAAGTATCTAAACAAATTCAAGATCAAAAAAGTCAGTTGATTACTCGTAGCAAACAGTCCATGCAGATCCAAGATCCATTGAAGCAACCCATAAAGAAGATAATTGCTCAACGTAATGATTCAATGGCAGAACAGCAGACAGTGCAAAAGGCAATGAAAAGAGCTTCAATTGAAAATCCAACGGCAAATCAGCAGCCAATGATAAGTAAAGCAGTGGAAAGTGATCATTCAAGAACAAGTCAACAACTCATTAAAAGTAAACTGATTGAAGATAGTTCAAGAGCAGACCAACAAAATAAAAAAAGGATAGAGGGAATGACAATTCAAAGGCAAAGCAACAACATTTAAAAGGATCATCAATTGAAAGTGGCAATTCAAGATCAAATCAACAACCCATGAAAAGTGCGGTTTGAAAATGATAGTTCAAGGGTAAAGCAACGGCCCAAGAAAAGGGTTGTGGCTGAAAATGACAATTCAAGTGGTACGAAAAGGGAAAAGAGGGTTCCAATGTGCCCACCGATGTTAATTGGTGAGTTTCTTAGAAAAATGGAGAAGTTGACGAAGAGGAGGAACTCAGGGATGAAAGCGATGATGAAGAACTAAATATCGTGGAACAAGAAGAAAATATGGGTCCCGAGGAAGATGGTGAAGGTAAAAACTTAATCTCATCATATAAGGAAGTTTTTATGAATCACATTTTTGTTCCTCTTCTTATAACTTTGGTAGTTTATCAAACCTTATGTATGTTTTATGTGACAATAGGGACACGTAAAAAAGAACACGGGACCAACTATATGTTTAAAAATACATTCAAGAGCTGCTCAAGATCGCGAAGAAGTCATCTTAGACAATGATGGAGAGCCATTGGGCACGATGATCGTCTTATCTGATTTAAGCTTATTCCTTGGCACTATAGCAAGGAATGCTGATTTTTGTCCGTTGATTTATACGAACTTTAAAGTACTGCTCAAAAATCACAAGGAAGATATATGGGAATATGTCAATGTATGGCTAAAATAGTTTCTTATGATAATTATTTGCTGCCCAAAATTTATGATTAGTATGATGACAATTATATATACTTTTTTTTGTAGGATAAATTCAATATCCCTAAGAAAGGAGAAAAAGCAGTATTCTCTCGCATAAATGATGCTTGGAGGCAGTACAAGAGAAAAATCAAGAAGAAACATTTTCAAGGATACTCTACCATGAAGGAAAGGTTAAAACATCGACCTGAATGTATACCGAAAGCTCATTTCGAGCAACTGATGGCTTATTGGAGAAGTGGCATTGTTCAGGTAAGAAAATTGTGACTTTTTAAAGTTTTTTATAAGCAAAGAGCAAATATATTGAAAGTGAGCTTTGCTTTCATCTACAAACTCAAATGACACATCTTCGTAGTTCCTTTGCTTTGTCTAGATATTATTCAATCTAAACTTTTTCATACTTTCTTTCTATATAATAACTATTTGCTTCTCTATAATGTAGGATATTGCTAAGAAGAATGCCACTAATAGGGCCAACCAAAAGTATTTGCACCGTATGGGACCAGTAAATTTTGCTAGAATTCGAGCAAAATTGGTATTTATTTATATATAAAAATATATATTTCGGGATGTAATTATGTTTTATGTATGAGTAAATCCACCTTCTAAATTATATTGATTTCATTCTTTATGTTCCGTCTAATTAACTAATGTAGCGTGCAAAGAAGAAAGATGCAGATCAGGAAGTCAGCCAAGCTGAAATGTTCATTGAGACTCGCAGAAGCCGAAATGGAAAAGAGATCGATGAAGAAACACAATCTATTATCGTAAGTTTGTTGTTACTTATCAAGTATGTTTTTAGAGCAATTCCTTATTTTATCCTTGTTACTCTATCTCCTTGCGCGTTTTGTTTGCTGTTTTAACCTGCTGGCCTTTGGTTTCTTTTGCTTGTTGGTATTCATTTTAAGCAGTTCCTCTCTTGCTCAAGGACAGTTCGGTGGCCATGGTTCCTTTTGCACTTGGTTTAGTAATTATTTTGCACATGGTTACTCTTTTGCTCAAGTTAAACGAGTGATGATGTCATAGCCACCTTTATTAGATATAGAGCTGTTACCTTATTCAGCCATGATATATGAATATATTATACATGAAATGTTTTATCTTATACATGAATATTACTTTTGTCATCTTTATTAGGGTAAGCTTAAAGATTCAGTTCAAGAGTCTAGCGAATCCGCTAAAGAAACATTTCAATCATTGTTTGGTAAAGAAAAGCCGGTAGAGTGCGTTGCTATGGAAGAACTGTCACCGTTACAGTTAAAAAGAAATGAAGAGATTGATCTTATCAAGAAGGAACATGCAAATGAGATGAATAGAATGAAGATGTTTGTAAGATCATTATTGAAGCAAAACAATCCAGATTTGGATGATGAAGCTTTAGATATGATGATGACAAATGCTATCAGCGAAAATGGTGCAACACCGCATTCTTCTACATCGACCAATATTCCTATTCTTGAGAAGGTATCATTTATGATCCCTTTACCATTTATAAACATCGTGATTTTGAGTTTCATGATTTTTGTAGTAGACATACATGATTTTTGGTAACTCAGGGTGGTGCACCATTTGATCAAAATATCAGGGTAGTACCTTAAATTTGGAATTACATGAGATAGTGCATTACATGAGATTTTTGCTCTTTTTCTACCATTATTATGTTATTGTTGTCTTTACCAAGATGGTGTGCTGCCTAGTTTTATGCGCTGCCAGTTTGTCTTTTTTATTCTATTTTTGATGTTCTTGCTGTCTTGAAATGAGGACGATGCTGCCCATAATGTGACCATAACCTGCACCGTGTTGTTCTTATATGAACTTCAGGAAGGGTAGTTATGGGTTTTGGGAGAATTATGGTGATGTTATTTATACTTGGTTCTAATTTGTTTTTTAGGTAATTTGTTATTTATACTGGGGTGGCGAATGCTACATACCACAGCTTAAATTCAAAAGCTTAATTTTTATCATTCGGACCATAGGCCTGTGATGATTGAATTTCTTTCGGCCGCAAAACAGAATCATGACGTCTTAAGAGATTCTAGGAAACGATTTCGTTTTGAGGCTGTGTGGAGTGGGGAAACGGATTGTGTTGAAGTGGTGAAAAGGGGTTGGGTTGGGGCTGGCGTGGGGGCAGAATTGAGCGATAAAATCAGGAAATATAGTGAGGAGTTGAAATGGTGGGCAGCTTGATAGTTTACCAAACCACAGAGAATGGCCAATGAGGTATTTGGAATTGGGGAAGCTGGAGAAAAAGGTTAAGAAACTAGCATCACAACAGGAGACCTTCGGAGACAAAGAAGACGAATCGCTTGGCTTGGTAGATAAGAATACAAAATATTTTCAGCCTGCATCAATGAGAAGGGCGAAGAATACCATTAAGGGCTGATCTCAATTCATGGAGATTTATGCTCAGGGAAAAAGGGATATGGCAGAGATAGTGGAGGACTATTTCTCATCCTTATTTACGTCCACGAATCCATCAACCTCACCTATGGCAAATATAGGCTTCATTTTTGAATAAGATTTTGTCATAATGATCTTGTGAATATTTATATTCATGCTTCTATATTTGCTTATGATTGTGTTTTATGTTTTCATATATGTAGGGTGGAGAGGAAGATCATGATGAAGATATAGAGGATAAAGAATGATTTTCACGTACAACACGTGAATTTTATGGCATTGTATCAAGAGATCTTCTTTGTATATACACTTGGACTAATTGTTGCGGATGAGGACATATCTGTAGTGCTCATTTCTTGATTTTACAATTGGCATGTTCAAATCAGATGAGGAAATAGTACCAGGTCGTCACATTATCGCAGAAACATTTCCTCATCTGCTTAACATATTTAACCGGCTTGTTGGCTAACCCTTCGATTGAAGTGGTTGATTTGATCAAGCTGATTTGCAAGATATTCTGGTCACCTATCTACGTATTTTGACATTCCTGTAGTTTTAGCTAGTTTCAATTTGCTAGATTAAAGCATCAACAATTCCACTTAGCACATGACGGTTTTCACAGCATTAAAAAGTACCATTCTTAAGTTTTTTTTAACCTCTATTAAAAGTTTCTATTTATAAATTCAAATCACTATTTATAAGTTCTATAAGATTCAAGGTTTAAAAATATAGTAAATGTACAATGGTTTTTAAATTTAAATTTGTGAAAGAAAAACGGTGACCAAATAATACACAGTACAGAGATCGCATATGGCTAGAACTTATCCTAAAAATCGTGGCCAGAAATTATATACAAAACCGTGGACAAAGAATATACAAAGCGTGGCCACAAATATAAAAACCGTGGCTAATCTCATAATAAAAACTGTGGCCTATTCTTGAACTTTAGCCCACGGTTTTATTCTCTCGTGGCGAATGGTCAAAAAACCGTGGTGTATTCGAATAGCCCACGGTTTTATAAGAATAGCCCACGGCCACCTGTACCACGCACGAAAAATCGTGGTCTAAACTTTAGGCCACAGTTTTTTCACATTTAGCCATGGTTTTCATCTGTGGCCTCAGGCTAAAAATGTTGTAGTGCCTATGGCTAACGTACGTAACACGGCTTGGGTTTATATACCCAGGAGTTGACCGAATTCGTCATTTCTTCACCTACACTTCGTCTTTCCGTGGCTGGGCGACTCGCAGGTGATTGGAAGGTGATTTGGGGGTCTTGTAACTCCAAGTTTCATCTTGCTTGAGTTCTTGGTGTTGTTTAACATCCTTAATCCGTGTTCTTCACCTTCGATTCGAGGTAAACATCTTGTAAACCCTTCCTCTATATTTCTGGAATCTTCGAGTTTCGGGTTGTTCTTCTTGATTCTTGTTGTTGTATATCATCAATCGATTATATCGATTCTCTTCCTATGATTTGATTCGTATTTCTTACCGTATTCGGGTCCGGATTATGTTCTTGTTGTTCTTGGGGAAATATTGAACCCCAAGTGTTCGATCTTTTGTTTCTACGAATTCTTGTTGGGAATTTCGTATGTTTTCCATCCCTCTTGTGATTGACTTCGTAGTAATTATATTGTTCTTGTGATTTCGACCTAGTTGGAAGATTCGAGGGTTGCCGGTCAAGCTTTTTCGTCGCGTCGCGTGCTTTGGATTTGAGGCAAGTACCTTGATATACGAATTGTAACTGCGTGAAATCATTGTTGTCGAAGTGTATGAATTTATACGGATGTATAAATGTGTGTATATATATATATATATGTGTGTATGTATATATATGTCTAGTTTTATATATGTATATATATTTATATGTTAAATATATGTATGTATATACATATATTGATATAAGCGCCTATATTGGTGAATGACGAGTGATGAATACTAACACTAGATGACGTACTCGACTTGGATTGATGGGTAAACTATATTTACTCTTATAATATAGTAAGGTTATATATATATATATATATTCGGTTGAGTCGCAATATAGGGATATATGTGCGGTGTTGGTTGGTTATGCTTGAAGTCTTATTGTGATTGAGTTTGATTGATAACGTACGTGTTATTGTTTATTTGTGTGGTTATGGACTGGCGGAGAAAATTGTGTAACTTGATGTACCGAGTTGAAAATTGTTGTGACGTTTGTCCATGTGCTTGATGTTTGTGATAATGTGGATACTTGTTGTGAGAAACGTCGTATCCGGAACCTCTCGAGGCGGGCGTGCACTCCGGCCCGGTGTATCTTTGCAATGTGCGGCTCCATATGTTTGGTGAACACCGGTGTTGCCTAATGCGCGTGCAAGGCGCTCTGTCAGAGTGATCGCGGTGCGGTGACATGTTCAAGGGCGGCCAACATAGTGGAGTGAACGCCGGTGCAGTGTGTAAGGGAGGCGCTGGCGGGCTTATTGGTAACGGATATTCGAGTGATAGCTAAGACCCGTTATCAACAATCCTCGTATTTCAAAGTTCTTTCAACTCTTTTAAAAAATCGGTCTCGATATAGATCGTGATTCGTGTTTTTGAAAGCTTGTTTCAAATTGTTTTTAAGACGTTGGTATCGGGGTTAATTAACCAAGGATGTTTGTGAAACCTCAGGGTTAATTAATCAAGGGTCTTGAGCAGAATTGTCGAATGAGAGGTGTGCCTTTGATTATCTTGTGATGATTATTCATGCATTGGGTCGAGGACCCGAATAACGTTGTAATGGTTTTCTTGTAAATTGTTTTCCACATGTTGGGTCTAGGATCCGAGAGTTTTGAAGTATTTTCTAAAAGTATTCCGTTTGATTTTCAAAACCCCATGATGGCCTCGAGTCAATAATGATGTTTTCAAACTTTCTTATCAAAATACTTTTCCTTGTATAAAAGGGATTTTTCGACTCCTTGGGCTCGTTTAAAGTTTCATTGGTGTTATGTTCGGTCTGAGAGAATATGACTATGTGATTATCTTTCACTTTGTGTATGTGATACTATTCTGTGTGGACTATGGGAATGTGTGGTTTATGTTAAGGCTTCACGATTGTTGAGATTTGTGTTGTTATTATTCGTATATCTTGTATATTATGTACTTGCACTAGCAAAATTCCGGTTGCTAACCCCAGTTTTCGGGGTGGGTGCTGTTATGCGCTCAGGTTTTGGCAGCTCGGGAGCAGTCACAGGATTGACTTGGAAGGAGATGGAGGACAATGATACTAATCACGCCAGAGTCAGAGTCTTTTCCTTTGTTTCAGTTGGTCGGTATTTCTCTGTCGTTCGAGTATTCACCCTTGCATGGGTGCAGTTTTCATTTATTAAATTGAGTTGTCATTCTTTTCGGTGTTCAAGTTTATTATTGTCATTGTAATGTGAATGTCGTTATTTTCGGAATTGGTTAAAGACCTTGTCGATGCCTTTGCATTTAATTTTGACCCCGGTCGGTCAATCATTGAGTAGTCTTTTGGAGCTTAGCCTGGTAGATCCTTGTGATAAGGGTCTACGGCGTGTGACATTCCCGGTCGTATTCTGGGGGTGTTACATTTATGGTATCGGAGCTTAGGTTTGCGAAAAACCTAGGCCGTTGGGTCAAGTCTGTAACACCCCCAAAACCGTATGGGAATATTACACGCCGTAAACCCTTTCCGCAAGGATCTACCAGGCTAAACGTCCATAAACAATCAAATGCCTGCCCGTCCAGGGTCAAACAATATAATAATACAGACCGTCAAGGTCACTTACACATAAACACACAGACCGATGAGGTCACACAACTCTATCAACAGGACTGACTAACAACATTACCCACACAGGGATCGAAATACAATACAGCGGAAGACTGAATCAACTCTAACAATACAACTAAACTCTACCAACTCTCAACTCTTGATTAGTATCGCAGCTCGTCATCCCCTTGTGCCAATCCTGTGTGCTCCCCGAACTCGCATGTACAGGCCTTGAGCAGACATCCACCCCCCGAATACTCGGGGGTTAGTAAAACTCCACTGTTTTACTAGTGCAAGTATCAAACCATACGAAATGTAACAAGCAAATAGCAACTACGAATTTAATACGGAAATCCATTATCAAAATGTTCCCTAGAAGTTTTAGAATTTCGAACTCAAGTAAGAGATATTTGAAAAGGAACACATCATCTCGGGAATTTTTAAAGCAGAAAATCTTTTGGACCTCGAGTCCCAATTTACAAAACCTTTTCGTAAACAATAGGGCCTTAGCCCGATTCTCGTTTCAAAGCATACTAAATAATATATCATTATGCGTCCGAGATCCATATTTAAAATGTTACCCGAACAATCACTGCTACACGATCACTGTTCGTACACATCATGTACCGAACTCCGGAGGCCTCGACGGACCTTACCCGATGCACACATTGTTCGTACACATCATGTACCGAACTCCGGAGGCCTCGACGGACCCTACCCGGCTACAACACACCTTTGTTCGTACACATCATGTACCGAACTCCGAGGCCTCAACGGACCCTACCTCTGACATCGTTCGTACACATCATGTACCGAACTCCAGGTCTCGTCGAGACCTTACTGGATCACACACGTTGTTCGTACACGTCATGTACCGGACTCCGAGGCCTCGTCGGACCTACCCGGTTCACACACTTTGTTCGTACACATCATGTACCGAACTCCGCAGGCCTCGTCGAGACCCTACGGATCACACACACATCGACTCGACACAATTCATAATCATTAAATGTCAAGTCATTCCACATTACGCCGAATGTACAATCAAGCAAGTAAACCAAAACAACACAAACATCATGATCATCACAACGACTCTTAACCAACACAACACACATTCGGTACACAATTCATTGAAGAAACACTTGTACAACCATCTCATATGTACATCGAAATCCTGCACAAATGGCACAACGCCTAACACGTATACCAATATATCACTATTATCACAAAGCCTTCAAATTTGGAAAACACAACCAACTCAAACGGAACATATTTACGGAGGCAAGCAAAATCGTTATACATATCATACGTAATTACTATTCACAAGATACAAGTCGTATAATAAGATACTTGCCTTAATAACCGCTACCAAACGCTCCGAAGAACACGGTTCGACCGGAAGCTCGGACCGAAGAAGACAACGAGCGAAAGGGTTCCGACTCGAGTTCTTCACAAGAATTCGACCACGATTGGTAGATCGGAGGATGTTATAGGCGGATGATTGATGATATGAGCCTCAAAACTTCATGGATTGAAAGAACAACATCATGTCTCCATGATGTTTACACCTGACATGACGGAAGAAAAGAAATGAGAAATCGGGTGAAAATACGCTGCCAGCCTTAAATAGGTCGAGACTCGACCGTGTCCGACATGACACGGTCGTGGCGCGCAATCGGCCAGGAGGACTCGGCCGTGTCCGGCATGACACGGCCGTGTCGCGAAGGCGCTCGGCATCGACTCGGCCGTGTCTGGAACACGGTCGAGCCTGCAAGCGATGGCTACCGGCTTATCCGGACGAGTACGGCACGGGCCGTGTCGGACGACACGGCCGAGTCCGGTCGGCGATGATCGCCAAATGAGCGGGTGAACGAAAACGATCATAACTCTCTCGTCCGGACTCGATTGACTCACCGTTCGAACCATTGGAAAGCTAACTCGATTCTCTATAATATTGCAAGATTCAGAATTTTTGGAGTTACCAAAAATTAATGGTGATCCAACAAAGTCGAACTCATACTTAGAAAAGTCGTTTAGTAATCCCGAATTCAACAAAACGACACCGAAACCCGAACACGAATACGAACCAAGATACGGTTACGAAGTACTCACAAAGACGAATCTAAGAGCTAGTAGAACACACGATTCCGACCACCCGAAGGCTCGAAATTCGACAACGGAAGGTAATTACCCCAAACTTTGGGAAATTACGAAAATGGCCCAAATGCCCGAAAATCACCATACGACAACGAATAATCAAACCGAAGCTCACAACACGTATAACAACGTTAAATGAACTTACGAAAAACCCCAAACGACAATTTCGCACGAGATTCGCAAGAACCGAACTCAAGCGCGGAAAAGTCGCTAAAAGCACGGAACTCAACAAAGCAGCACCGAAACGAACTCGGATGACAAAAAGTGCAGAATTAAATATTCTCCGAATGACGAAACGGTCAAAAGCGAGTCGTCGAAACGGACCTCCGCCGAAAATGAAAATTACCGGAAATCCGAAATTGCGGATATTACATTCTACCCTCCTTAAAAGAAGTTTCGTCCCGAAACTTAAAACAAGTAGGGAGAAGCAATATCCCGACAGGAAAATTCAACAAGATACACGAGAAACGTGTAACTTTCGTCCATTGGCGAAACGTTACAAGTAACGCGAAAGAATATACAGCGTGACAACACGCCACACGATTTACCATAACAACGCCACCGGCAATGATTCAAAACAATAACGATCAATTAACGACGCATCACATACCACATCTTATGCACACATTTAATCAAGGAAATGTACGCGACAACAAGTCGCACCCGACTAAAACGGCTATGCGATAGAAACAATTAGAGTATTACGATAGAAATCATTCCGATTCTCACCAACAAGAAAATGTCCGACGTCAAAACACAAACAATTCCAGATAACAGAAAACGAGAATACGGATATTACATTCTATCATACAAAAAAATAAGTTTCGTCCCGAAACTTAAACTAAGGTTATCACAGTGATACGAAACAAAATATAACGACACATAATAAAATACCATGCTCATGACTTCGTGGTCCACTGACACGCCTCCGTAGGTTCAACAACTAAACGGGAACTTACACAAAACAAAATATCATTCAACAAGTTCCAAATGAAAAAGCGTCACAAAAACATCTCTACACGCGAAACAATCCGTGTAGCGAGTACCAAAACATCATCACTAGACATCACTGGGCCCTCCGGAAGTAGGAATAGAATTCCGGTCCCTTATCATCTCGGCAACAATCTCGCGATCGAACTCGATGCCCTCGTGTGCACATTTATAAGAATTCACTGTCGGTTTCTTACAATGCGCGCGTTCATGGCCTGTAACGTTACGGTTGAAACATCTAGGAGCATTACGAACTCAAAGACACCGACTTGGGTCTTTGGGTTCTCTAACTGACCGAGAAGGTCCCACACTTACCGATACGAGGTTGAGGTGTGGGAATCCCAATTCCCTTACTTCCCGTCGTCATCGGAAATCTTCGCTTTTGCTACCGATACGGACTCGGTAGACATTATAGTCATCTCAAACGCCAAGGCTCGATCCCGATAGTCCTTCAAGGTTGTACACATAAAAGGAGCCATACACCGCCGAATCGAGGTTTCATACGCATATCGAAATAACGAACCTTATCCGCCTCACTTTTCACCGATCCCGAACATAACACAAATTGCCGATTATAATCGACTATCGCCCGATATCGACACGTCTCGGGCGTAGCGAGAAAAACTCGACAATCCTACGCTCTTTAACGGGCGGCGGACAATACTGCCTCCATGGCGCTTTGAATTCACCCAAGTAGCGGTACGATCACTAGGCGCTACGGCCTCCCACCATCTGCAGCTTCCTGCCGAGTAGGTATTGAGCAATAGGCACTCTTCTCTCATCGGGGCAAGCTACGGCATCAAACGCTCGTCCCAACTGGAAGAGCCAATTCTCGACCCTAACGAGTCCGAAGAACCTACAAGCGGGCGGGTGCATTCTCATCACATCTCGTAACCACTTACCACTCCGTTATCTTCATCCGAATCCCGTCTCGGTGTCTGATCGATTCATATGCGCCTAACCGGTCACCACCCGACGAAGGATGGTGGCGGCGTCAATATCAACATTACCTCTGGATGATTGCTGCTGATCACAACCACGACTACGACCACGTCCTCGGCCACGGCCTCTCGGCATACTGGATGGACGACCAATAAGAATAACACATCCAAACAAATATCACAACGTCAAGATAAGACAATAGATAGCAGCACGTTAAAACATCAACTCCAAGTCATCACACAAGTGCACAAACTAACACTGTAATTTTAGGACTTCATAAAAAAAAAAATCCACACAGTCGCATCAACAGAGATGTTTGGATTTTACAAAATCAAACACTATCAAAACCACACACGTATCGCAGGGATCAAACAAACAACAAAAATAAAATGTTTCCGGGGTATTATTCAAATGATAAAATTTTAAAATTCTCAAGTTTGAAAAAAAATTGGTGAAATGAAATTTTTGAAAACACTTATAATACCTCGGTCGTTTTGCAAAACAAGATTTTCCAAAAATTTTGATTTCCACAAAAATGCTCAAATCAGTAGTCTTTAAGGAAAACATTTTCAAAGCTACCCGTAGCGGGTATAATTACAACAATCCAAAATAGTCGATATTAAAACCACATGCCCAAATGGCAAACAGGGTCGCCAATTCAATCACATACATCTCATGGCATCAAGTTTAAACACACAGTAAAATCATTCATCGGAGTTTCCCACAAACTCTACCGTAAAACCCATCAAGGTTCACAACTTTCACACCATACCAACCCACATGGTGGTTCAAGGGTCAAACATCAATACATCCAGCTCTATACACGTACAGCGTATCCAAGTACCGAATACAACTTCATTACACAACACCGTGTAAATAAAATTATGCACCACAAATATCACACATAAATGAAATCATGAACACAGATATTATGCATAAAAGAGGAGACTTACGTCCACAGGCCGCACGGAGACGACGGTCGCCCACGATACTAATCTCATCCGACAACATATCCAACGCGTTGTGACTACGCACAACTCAACTTGTCACCTGACGACTCGAACGACGAGACAACACATTACTCGACAAATCACAACTCGACTCGACCCGACAGCCTAGGTTTCCGCAACCTAATCTCTGATACCATAAATGTAACACCCCCAAAACCGTATGGGAATATTACACGCCGTAAACCCTTTCCGCAAGGATCTACCAAAGCAACGTCCATAAACAATCAAATGCCCGCCCGTCCAGTGGTCAAACAATATAATAATACAGACTGGCCAAGGTCACTTACACATAAACACAGGCAGGATGAGGTCACACAACTCTATCAACAGGATCGACTAACAACATTACCCACACAGGATCGAAATACAATACGGCGGAAGACCGAATCAACTCTAACAATACAACTAAACTCTACCAACTCTCAACTCTTGATTAGTATCGCACTCGTCATCCCCTTGTGCCAATCCCGTGGATCGCTCCCGAACTCGCATGTACCGGACGCATCAGACATCCACCCCCGAATACTGGGGTTAGTAAAACTCCACCGTTTTACTAGTGCAAGTATCAAACCATACGAAATGTAACAAGCAAATAGCAACTACGAATTTAATACGGAAATCCATTATCAAAATGTTCCTAGAAGTTTTAGAATTTCGAACTCAAGTAAGAGATATTTGAAAAGGAACACATCATCTCGGGAATTTTTAAAGCAGAAAATCTTTTGGACCTCGAGTCCCAATTTACAAAACCTTTTCGTAAACAATAGGGCCTTAGCCCGATTCTCGTTTCAAAGCATACTAAATAATATATCATTATGCGTCCGAGATCCATATTTAAAATGTTACCCGAACAATCAGCTACGATCACTGTTCGTACACATCATGTACCGAACTCCGAGGCCTCGACGGACCTTACCCGATCTCACACATTGTTCGTACACATCATGTACCGAACTCCGGAGGCCTCGACGGACCCTACCCGGCTACAACAGACACTGTTCGTACACATCATGTACCGAACTCCGGAGGCCTCAACGGACCCTACCCGGCTACATCATCGTTCGTACACATCATGTACCGAACTCCAGAGGTCTCGTCAGACCTTACCTGGATCACACACCTTGTTCGTACACGTCATGTACCGGACTCCAGAGGCCTCGTCAGACCCTACCTGGTTCACACACTTTGTTCGTACACATCATGTACCGAACTCCAGAGGCCTCGTCAGACCCTACCTGGATCACACACACATCGACTCGACACAATTCATAATCATTAAATGTCAAGTCATTCCACATTACGCCGAATGTACAATCAAGCAAGTAAACCAAAACAACACAAACATCATGATCATCACAACGACTCTTAACCAACACAACACACATTCGGTACACAATTCATTGAAGAAACACTTGTACAACCATCTCATATGTACATCGAAATCCTGCACAAATGGCACAACGCCTAACACGTATACCAATATATCACTATTATCACAAAGCCTTCAAATTTCGGAAAACACAACCAACTCAAACGGAACATATTTACGGAGGCAAGCAAAATCGTTATACATATCATACGTAATTACTATTCACAAGATACAAGTCGTATAATAAGATACTTGCCTTAATAACCGCTACCAAACGCTCCGAAGAACACGGTTCGACCGGGAAGCTCGGACCCCGAAGAAGACAACGAACGAAAGGGTTCCGACTCGAGTTCTTCACAAGAATTCGACCCTGATTCGGTAGATCGGAGGATGTTATAGGGCGGATGATTGATGATATGAGCCTCAAAACTTCATGGATTGAAAGAACAACATCATGTCTCCATGATGTTTACACCCACAGCCGCGAACGGGAAGAAAAGAAATGAGAAACTGGGTGAAAAATACGCTGCCAGGCCTTAAATAGGCTGACAGACTCGACCGTGTCCGACATGACACGGTCGTGGCGCGCAATCGGCCGGCAGGGACTCGACCGTGTCCGGCATGACACGGTCGTGTCGCGAAGGGGCGCTCGGCATCGACTCGGCCGTGTCCTGGAACACGGTCGAGCCTCTGGGCAGTGGCTACCGGCTTATCCGGACGAGTACGGCACGGGCCGTGTCGGACGACACGGCCGAGTCCGGTCGGCAGTGATCGCCAAATGAGCGGGTGAACGAAAACGAGCATAACTCTCTCGTCCGGACTCCGATGGACGCACCGGTCGAACCAGTGGAAAGCTAACTCGAGTCTCGATAATCTTGCAAAGAGTCAGAATGTTTGGAGGTACCAAAAATTAATGGTGATCCAACAAAGTCGAACTCATACTTAGAAAAGTCGTTTAGTAATCCTGAATTCAACAAAACGACACCGAAACCCGAACCTGAATACGAACCGAAGATACGGTTACGAAGTACTCACAAAGACGAATCTAAGAGCTAGTAGAACACACGATTCCGACCACCCGAAGGCTCGAAATTCGACAACGGAAGGTAATTACCCCAAACTTTGGGAAATTACGAAAATGGCCCAAATGCCCGAAAATCACCATACGACAACGAATAATCAAACCGAAGCTCACAACACGTATAACAACGTTAAATGAACTTACGAAAAACCCCAAACGACAATTTCGCATGATATTCGCAAGAACCGAACTCAAGCGCGGAAAAGTCGCTAAAAGCACGGAACTCAACAAAGCAGCACCGAAACGAACTCGGATGACAAAAAGTGCAGAATTAAATATTCTCCGAATGACGAAACGGTCAAAAGCGAGTCGTCGAAACGGACCTCCGCCGAAAATGAAAATTACCGGAAATCCGAAATTGCGGATATTACAAAGTCCATGTCTTGTGTAAGTCGCGCGCATCAGAGTTGTGATTAGTATCGTGGTTCCGACATCATCTTCCGGCAATCTGTGATGGTAAGCCTCCCGATCGTAAGTCCCCTTATATACGTATTTGATTATATTGTGCTAATATGTTTAATGTGAACTAGGAATTTGAAACTTGTCGGTGATATTATTGTTTTAAGATATAACATGCGTATGCGGTCCGAGTAAAAATGGTTATGTAATATGCTTCGGAAGTCGAGCATATTTATTTGTTCTTGCACTTTATTAGAATAAATTTATGAATGTTAAATTTATCCGCTGCGTGAATATTTTGAGATGGCTCTTGGTGTCTTGCAAACCGAGTTTTGATATTTTGATTTTGCACGTTTTGATTGTATTCTTATGATGGTATTTGATATTTTATAAATGACTTTTGTGAGTATTTGAGAATATTACCGACATCGGCCTTTTTGGCATTTTGAACATTTTCTTAAATGATTTTTAGCCTGGTGGGTTCCGGTACGGGGCCCACGGCGCTGTAGTATCACGAATATTTTAAAGTAGTGCTTTGAAATTTTCTAACGTTGTGGAAAGCCATGATTTAATGTCGTCATGTCAATTCATCACGTATCTCGGTGGTAAATTCTTTCAAAATAAACGTTTTGGTAGGAGAGGGTAGATTTTCAAAATTGTGGTATTTGGGACTCAACACTTTTGAAATACTTCAAATTAGTTACAATTCATTTCCAATTTTCTTTTATACATCACTCGAAAATAAATTTTAGAGTCGTTGTATAAACTTCCTCTTCAAATAAAGGATGTATTTACAAGCTTTGGGCGTAACGTGACTCGCTCTCTTTTCAAAAATTTGTTTTCATTAAGTGCATACATATAATGATCGTCCTCGTCGAAGGACTCAAATTCACTTCATAAAACTTTACGCTTTACGTTATTCTATAGATGTTAACTAAACCTTGTGTTGATAATGGTGGTATATTGTGCAACTGATTATTTGATAACGGTGAACGGTACCATCCGTATTAGCATGTCGAGCCTTGGCGACGTAAGTGTGATGACGGAAGTGGAAGCGACAAGGTGGTTCGTGACGACAACTATTCATGCTACGTGAAGGAGTATCAAGATCAAACGATATCCTATGAAATATCCTCAATGATCGAGCCCACGAGCGAAACGAAGAGACCGAGGACATCCGGGAAATTTTTGGGCGATGAAGAGTCTAAGGCTCCCAAACCCCGCTGTTCGGACGCGTCGTCTTTGCGGTCGGGAGTGAGCGCTGGGGATCCCAAGCCAACATCGGTGATTCTCGGTAAGAAGAGAAGATGTTTCAACTGTAACTGTCAGGGACATGTTCGTGCAAATTGTCCCTCTCCACTCTTGACTTGTTACCGGTGTGGGTGTGAAGGTCATCGGGAGAAACACTGTGAGACAGTTTCCGAATTGGCAAAGAATGCCGCCCTGAGAGAGAGCAGAGCTAGTGATCGGGAAGTGTCCCGAAACCCTATGTTTCCTTCTGAAGATCCTAGCATGGGAGAATGAAGATTTTGTACTATGTCTTAATCGTTGTTGTTTCAAACAATCGTGACTTCGATCGTATTTCGTTTCATTGCTTTACGTTTCCAACTCTTATTGTTCTAAGTTTCGGGGTCGTAATATCTTTTTAGTATGTGGGAATGTATTACCCGTACTTTTCTTGATATTTTCAGTATTGTGTGACCTTTCATTGTTGGTAATTCAATTGTGATCCCCTCGACGATTTTAAACCACCTTGTTTTACTTAGCCTACCGTCCTCCGAACGAATTTCGGGGCTGTTTTGCTAAATCTCGTGGATTACTGTGGCCTTTTCACATCCGAATTTGATTCTTGCAAATTTTGTTTGAAACTGTTGTTCCATCGCTCTCTATTTTAAGTTTCGGGACGAAACTTCTTTTAAGGAGGGTAGAATGTAATACCCGTGATTTTCTCTTCGTACTTTTCGTTTCTCGCATCTTTCTGGTTTCGAAGCTCACTTATGAGCGTTTTGACATTTTGATAATGTTTCGTCGCGTGTTTGGTCATCCGAGTTGTTCCGGTCGCTTTTTACCCGAATCCGTGTCTTGAGCGACTTTTCCCGCTATTTGATTCATTTCATGTGATAATGGTTCGAAACTACGGTTTCATGTTTTCTATAAGTCCGTTGAGCTTTGTTATACGTGTTGTGAGTTTCGGTTCGGTTGCTTGATGTCATATTGTGATTTACGAACGTTTTGGGCCGTTTCGTAATTTCCCAAAGTTTGGGGGTGATCACTCATTATCGTATTCGAACCTTGGTAGTCGGGAATAGGTTTTCCTTCAACACTTAAGTTCGTCGCCTCGAATCCTTTACGTTCGTACCATCGGGAGTTGTTCACCATTGCATATTGATTTTTTCGGTTCCTTTCTTGCCTTCTTGTGCTATTGCTGTCGCCCCAAATAGGCACCTTACTTACGTAATTCATGTCTCAGTAACGTACGTAACGGCCTTTGTAAAATAGTACTTAGAATTCTTCGATTTTCGTTACGTACGTAAGCATGGGAGTCTTACGTACGTTAACAAGCTAACGTACGTTAGCTGCCTATGGCTAACGTACGTAACACGGCTTGGGTTTATATACCCAGGAGTTGACCGAATTCGTCATTTCTTCACCTACACTTCGTCTTTCCGTGGCTGGGCGACTCGTAGGTGATTGGAAGGTGATTTGGGGGTCTTGTAACTCCAAGTTTACATCTTGCTTGAGTTCTTGGTGTTGTTTAACATCCTTAATCCGTGTTCTTCACCTTCGATTCGAGGTAAACATCTTGTAAACCCTTCCTCTATATTTCTGGAATCTTCGAGTTTCGGGTTGTTCTTCTTGATTCTTGTTGTTGTATATCATCAATCGATTATATCGATTCTCTTCCTATGATTTGATTCGTATTTCTTACCGTATTCGGGTCCGGATTATGTTCTTGTTGTTCTTGGGGAAATATTGAACCCCAAGTGTTCGATCTTTTGTTTCTACGAATTCTTGTTGGGAATTTCGTATGTTTTCCATCCCTCTTGTGATTGACTTCGTAGTAATTATATTGTTCTTGTGATTTCGACCTAGTTGGAAGATTCGAGGGTTGCCGGTCAAGCTTTTTCGTCGCTTCGCGTGCTTTGGATTTGAGGCAAGTACCTTGATATACGAATTGTAACTGCGTGAAATCATTGTTGTCGAAGTGTATGAATTTATACGGATGTATAAATGTGTGTATATATATATATATGTGTGTGTATGTATATATATGTCTAGTTTTATATATGTATATATATTTATATGTTAAATATATGTATGTATATATATTGATATAAGCGCCTATATTGGTGAATGACGAGTGATGAATACTAACACTAGATGACGTACTCGACTTGGATTGATGGGTAAACTATATTTACTCTTATAATATAGTAAGGTTATATATATATATATATTCGGTTGAGTCGCAATATAGGGATATATGTGCGGTGTCGGTTGGTTATGCTTGAAGTCTTATTGTGATTGAGTTTGATTGATAACGTACGTGTTATTGTTTATTTGTATGGTTATGGACTGGCGGAGAAAATTGTGTAACTTGATGTACCGAGTTGAAAATTGTTGTGACGTTTGTCCATGTGCTTGATGTTTGTGATAATGTGGATACTTGTTGTGAGAAACGTCTTATCCGGGAACCTCTGAGGGCGGGGCGTGCACTCCGGCCTGGTGTATGCTGCAATGTGCGGCTCCATATGTTTGGTGAACACCGGTGTTGCCTAATGCGCGTGCAAGGGGCGGCTCTGTCAGGAGTGATCGCCGGCGCGGTGACATGTTCAAGGGGCGGCCAACATAGTGGAGTGAACGCCGGTGCACAGGTGTGCAAGGGAGGCGCCTGGCAGGCTTATTGATAACGGATATTCGAGTGATAGCTAAGACCCCGTTACCGAACAATCCTCGTATTTCAAAGTTCTTTCAACTCTTTTAAAATACTGGTCTCGATATAGACTGTGATTCGTGTTTTTGAAAGCTTGTTTCAAATTGTTTTTAAGACGTTGGTATCGGGGTTAATTAACCAAGGATGTTTGTGAAACCTCAGGGTTAATTAATCAAGGGTCTTGAGCAGAATTGTCGAATGAGAGGTCAGCCTTTGATTGTCTTGTGATGATTATTCTGCATTGGGTCGAGGACCCGAATAACGTTGTAATGGTTTTCTTGTAAATTGTTTTCCACATGTTGGGTCGAGGATCGAAAGTTTTGAAGTATTTTCTAAAAGTATTCGTTTGATTTTCAAAACCCCATGATGGCCTCGAGTCAATAATGATGTTTTCAAACTTTCTTATCAAAATACTTTTTCCTTGTATAAAAAGGGATTTTCGACTCCTTGGGCTCGTTTAAAGTTTCATTGGTGTTATGTTCTACAGAGAATATGACTATGTGATTATCTTTCACTTTGTGTATGTGATACTATTCTGTGTGGACTATGGGAATGTGTGGTTTATGTTAAGGCTTCACATTTGTTGAGATTTGTGTTGTTATTATTCGTATATCTTGTATATTATGTACTTGCACTAGCAAAATTCCAGGTTGCTAACCCCGAGTTTTCGGGGTGGGTGCCTGTTATGCGCTCGAGTTTTGGCAGCTCGGGAGCAGTCACAGGATTGACTTGGAAGGAGATGGAGGACAATGATACTAATCACGCCAGAGTCAGAGTCTTTTCCTTTGTTTCAGTTGGTCGGTATTTCTCTGTCGTTCGAGTATTCACCCTTGCATGGGTGCAGTTTTCATTTATTAAATTGAGTTGTCATTCTTTTCGGTGTTCAAGTTTATTATTGTCATTGTAATGTGAATGTCGTTATTTTCTGAATTGGTTAAAGACCTTGTCGGTCTGCTTTGCATTTAATTTTGACCCCGGTCGGTCAATCATTGAGTAGTCTTTTGGAGCTTAGCCTGGTAGATCCTTGTGATAAGGGTCTACGGCGTGTGACATTCCCGGTCGTATTCTGGGGGTGTTACACTCATACTGTCCCAGCGCCCGCTCGTCCGGATGATCATAACCTGAAATCCATAACAAGAATTTCCCCAAAACGGGTCCCCAAAGGGGTTAGCAATTACGCTAGTACAAGTAATCAAGGCAAACCAATCGCTTACACATTTCATAGTACATGCACCAATATCATTTTCAAAAAGTCAAAACCAGACATGTCTTTTCCGGAAATAAACAGTCAAACAATTTGCCGTGGGAACAGGGCTATACCATTGATCCCGCTCCGGGATCCTTAAGGACCCTCCCGAGCTGGCCATATTATAAAACAAATCACGCACACGCATCGCCTTGGGAACAGGGCTATACCATTGATCCCGCTCCGTGATCCCTAAGGACCCTCCCGAGCTGGCTAGCGAAACAAACTCGTGAATCCACGGCTATACCATTGGATTCCCTCCGTGATCCCGTCGGACCCTCCCGAGGTGAGCAATCACACAAAAAATACATTACCATTTCATGTTAAGCATAAAGGTTTCCAAAAGAATACTTGCCTTGAATTAATGACGACGCGAAGAACGAAAGTAAAGTCACCGACGAACGCTAGGAACCATTGAAACCGAACCTAACGATTCGAAGAATACAATCACAACCATTTCTAAACGAATACGGAATTGGATTACACCCGAAAACCCGCCTACGATTCATGTATATTCGTATATAAACAACAACGAGGGCGGACCACAACCAAACCCTCTCGATTCCGTAAAAATCACGAAATATACCATGAATCCATAGGGAAACTAAGAATACCAACAAGATTAATCATATTCATCATGAATCCATCGACAAAACGAAACGGATCGGAAGAAAATCCCAAAACCCCCAAATTATCCAAAAGTAGGGTTCTAAGAGATTACCTTGGATTTAGGATGAGAAACACAAGTGGATGATGTTAATCTACACCAAGAATTCAAGCAAAGGAATCTCTGAAGTGATTGGAGAAGAAAATCGCCTCAAATCGCCTCTCGGAGTCGCTCGGCGCGGAAGAAGGAGAGAAATGAGAATTTGTGACTATCTCGGTCAACTCCTGGTTTATATAGCTGGGGAGTGTTAGCGTGCGCTAATCCTTAAGGTTAGCGTGCGCTAACGGGAAAAATTACGAGCGAAACTAGTTAGCGTCGAGTCCAAGAGCTCGACTTTTGGCGTTAGCGTCTTACTCGAAACGTAGCGTGCGCTAATAACCTCTCGGTAGCGCGCGCTTATCGACCAATAGCGTGCGCTACTCGGACATCACCGAGTCCATGGCAACCGCCTGTAACCCACTGATACGTTAGCGTGCGCTACCATACAAGCGTAGCGTGCGCTTCGATCCGTTAGCGTGCGCTACCATACAAGCGTAGCGTGCGCTAATCGCACTGACCGGGTTGAGTAAAGCATCTGTACTAGACACTCACGCTGGAGCGCACGCCGGGCATCATCAGCAGGCGCTAGCCTCTCGACATTAGCGTGCGCTAGCATATGTAGCGACGCTAATACGCCGTCCGTAAGGTGGAAAAACAACACCGCCACTCCTGTGGCTACCAGCGCGCGCTACGGAACAAACGTAGCGTGCGCTACTAAGGGAACCCTAGCGTGCGCTTTGCAGAAAGAGTAGCGTGCGCTAGGTACGAAATATGAACGGTTCAAAACACCAGAAGGTGAACGAAACATCCAACGGAACATCTCAACGGGCATCATAACATAGAATGGATCCACGACAACCCCGAAACGGCGGTTCCGCAAGACAATAATGGGAATAAAATCCATAGATAATAGGAAAGATACACTGAAAGATACACGAGGGTCACTACTATCAGGAAATACGCCGAAAAAGAAAAATACAAGGGAAAGAAAAATGCGGATATTACAGCTAGCCTCACTATACCAGATTCCCAATGAAGCCAACAGAAAATACACAGATAGATCGGTTATTTTAGAACCGATCAAGAAAATTAACGCGTCACTTTTTACATCGCGGTTCCAACATAACTGATGTTAAAAGTTCGATGTGAAATGGTATTTTTCTACTAGTCTCTCTCTCTCTCTCTCTCTCTCTATATATATATATATATATATATATAGGGGTGGGTTATGGAGTGAAATGGTATATAAGTGTAAGAAATAGGAATGATTGTAAGCCATTAATCCTTGGAGATTAATGACCCAGATTTCGTTCTGGTGTGCTAACACGGGAAACTAAGAGTGCTAACGAATTTAATTATTGGGGGTACCAATGTAATTTGACTAATTTATCTTATGGGAAGTTACTAAAATCATGGGAAGTTCATATATTCATGGGATTTCATATTTTAGGTTAATATCTATTTTTTATGGGATTTCATATTTTTTAGTCGTTCAAATATTTTATATTTTGGTGTATTTATTTTTATTTTTTTTAAAAACTAACATTATCTTTTTTTTCTATTTGATTTGTATTTTTAAAAATCGGAACTGTTGTGCTAATCATTTATTTTGTGTGTGCTGCAAATTAGAAAACAGAGTGCGGTTCTGGTTATATTCCAATTATGTGATTTTTTTTTATTATGCTTTATTGTGTACAATACAGTCAATTTTGATACAATGTGTTGTGCTTTATTTTTTTGGAAGATAAATAATCATACTCGTTTTCAAGTATAGGTACAAAATGATTTTCGCGTCATTTACTAAAAAAATACAATAAATACAATAATACTCCATTTGTAAATCCCATAAACTGCTATGCAAGCATTACATACCATATGTGCTAGTATTACCTATTAAATGTGCTAATACAAATAACATTTTAATGCTAAACTCTACTATTAAAACATTAACAGAAATACAATGTATTAACAATATAAAATTTTACAGATTTAAGTGCTAACTATCACACAAATGACATCACAATAATTATCAAAACAATATTATCAAAGGTGCTAAAATTTGGGAAGAGATAAGAAGTGGGATATGAAATCCCATGATTGTAGGAAATACCAAACATAAAATCTGTATAATTACAAAAATATCCCCTCAAAAATATTCCGCGTAGCGCACTTAGGCTAACTCTTTAGCACAACGTGCACAAATCGCATCCATTAATCACCAAAGATCAAGGGCTCAAAATCATTCTTATTTCTTACGGAAAAAAGCTTTCCTACCTGAACCTGTCCCTATATATATATATATATATATATATATATATCCCCCTATAGAGGGTGTATTTTTGTTGAGGGAGAGACGAGAAACTCCCCCACCTGTATCAGAGGTCCCTTGATCAGGCGGGTGTTAAATCGAGGGATGTGCACTAATGGCAGCCCTGCAAGGGAGAGGACCAACGAGACACGAACCCAGCAACAAACCTTGCAATATTTCAGCAAAGTATTGTCACCACACGGATTCGAACCCGCGATTTCGGAGTGTTTCCACCCCAATTACTTTGCAACTTACCATCAGTCTAGGTCCTCGGGGACTACAGAGAGTGTATTAATAATAGGTACAGATGAGACAAAGAAATCAAAGGTATGCCTAAGGCGATGCAACTCAGATTCGTTTGCACATATAGTTGTGCCAGACATATTTTCTGATACATAGACAGTAGCAACAGACATGCCAATGTAAAAGAAGGGCTTTGGGGCTATGGTTCTTCTTTTATTATCCTAGTTCTAGGCTTATAAATACTCCTCCTCATATACTGCAGACTGACCCCTACCCTACACACTGCATTTCAATTATGACACAACATTAAAATTGAAAACCCTAAAGGTCAAAACACATACAGCCATGTACTGTAATGATGTGTTCATCTGTCCAATTTTCAAATTTCTAAATATTGACCAAAAAAAAATTCAAATATTTTTTTATGGGAGGAATGAAATTAACTTAGTAGAAATTCTAGCCTGATTTTTTAAGTAAATTAATTGAAAAATTATTAAGGCACATATTTTTTCTATTATTTGGTACTACTCCCTTCCCAATTTAAGTAAGAGGTTTCCCTTTTTTTCCAATTATTAAGGAAATTTTAAATTCTATGTCGTGAATAAGCGTATATCATTTTATAAAAATATTACTCCCTTCTTCACCATTTAAGTAGGAGGTTTGCTTTTTTTTTTTTTCAATTTCAAAATAAGTTCCGAATATTATTCATCTATATATCTAACCTACCCTTATTTCATTACTTATTATACCTCACATTATAATCATAAATATAACATGTAGAATAAAGGAAACACAATAAGAAACCTAATTCACTTTAGATAAGACTCAGAAAAAATGAAGTATTCATTATTGAGGTTATATATCGATGAAAAAAGACGAAAATATTCATTCTTGTGGTTATTTAAATAAAATCAGCCAAAAAGATTGTCACCTTCAAAATTATTTCACCAACACATGTATTTATTAATTAATAAGGAATTCACCACATGATTGCATCGTTTCTTTTGTATAGAACATCCGAGCAATATTATTCAAATTATAAAAAATCGGATACACCACGTGGCTTATCCTGTTCATATCCGACACGAATAGCACCGGCACCCTACGCGTATCTGATACTGCATAATGCATATTTTTGAAGAATCCGTGCAACATAGTATGCAACAATATAATTATTGGATGGTAGTCTATATGGCCTTGATACCTACAAAATAAAAGATAATTGGATGGAAAAGAACTCCACAAGTTTTTCAATAATCTCAAATGTTAATTTATAGAGATTTAACTGTATTTTAAGTAAAAATAAAATACCTTTGGATGCAGAAATCCCATTATGCACGGATCGGGATTATAAAATCCGTAAACTTTTCCACTATTTCCGACCCATTATAAATTTTTAGTTTGACCATCAATGTATGAAAATATATCTTTAATATATATATATATATATATATATTCAAATTATTATAATTTTATACTTTTCATAATTATGAAACTATAAATAATTATGATCAAAACTAGAAACTTATTGTGGGATATCACTATTGATTTAATTCTATCAAAACATCAAATGGATGAAAAAATTAAACCTTAAAACAAAAGCTCAGCCATGTAACATAATTAGTAATTTCCCAATATTTTTCTCAGAGACCATTACACGCTAAAAAAAAAGGAGGCCAAAAAAAAATGAATAAACTTTTCGATGATGTATGAAATTACATTTAAAAAAAATATCCAAACAATTAATTTACGATAGTAATTACAATAAAATTCAAGGTTAATCTCAAATTTTAACAGTCACAGAAGAAAAAGGCTTCTTGAATCTGATATTAAAATATGTTTTGCTAATTAATCTCTGTCGAACCCCATGAAAATCCCAATTTTTTTTTGGTTTGAAAAACAAAATAAAAATAAAACAATTTTTCACATAGTTCTTACACCAAAATGGAATAAAAACCATATACCCGACAAAACATCGTTGCGATCTCTTCCAACACATGTAAGATAAAAAAAAAAGCATGAAATTCAGCAGAATATATATATATATATATATATATACACATATACTGATTAAAAAAAAGATCCATATATAGTACCTTTTCTCGAAGAAAATAAACCCTAGGGCATGGTTTTAGGGTTCTTGAAAAATTAGGGTTTCTGTCGTGCTACTCGCATCGGATGAAGCTACCACATGATCTTGTCTTTCCACAAAAAGGAGAAAAGTTTAGATCATGCTGGCAGCTTCAACTGATACAATAGCACGATGAACAAAAGGTATATATATTATATAAATAATTTGGGAAGAGGGAAAAAGAATATTAATTGGAAATATATATAATCTACTTGATAATATTTAAGGATTTAAAGACATTATGTGTTCTTTGTTTCTTGATTTTGAGCAAAGAATGTTTTGCCTGGAGACGGGAGAGAGTGGGCTTGTGTGTGGGTATAAATAGAGGTGTGAAGTGGGGGAGGGGGAGGTGAGAGATGATGAGAGTTAAAATGAGGAATATGTTTTTTAGTGGATACAAAAATATATAAGAAAAAAAAGGAAAATTAGTAGACGTTTAGAGTGGTCCCTATTTTTTATGCAAAACTGAATATATATATATATATATATATATATATATATGATTTAGGATAAAATGAGAATGGTTCTTATCCTGTGAATTACGAATATAAATGAGTTTTGTACTAATTATGCATGAAATATATGCATTTCGTGCATCAAAATTGCAATGCATTAAAATATGCGTTATATGCATCAAAATACCGATGTTTTAGACTATTTCATTATATGCATCAAATTTTTGTGAGAATAAATCCAGGTCATCCATTTATCAAGATCTATGGATGAAATTTATTCTTATTTCTTAACTTAAATTGCATTTTAACCGGAACCTCTATATATATATATATATATATATATATATATAGAGAGAGAGAGAGAGAGAGAGAGAGAGAGAGAGAGAGTCACGCCACCCCCTCCATCCATCATGCATATTTGCAGACAGGTTAGTGAAAGCTTTTGTATTTTGTTAGAGCATTTAACTTTAGGTTTAGAAATGTGGGGGGACCCTTTCTGTCTCACGTTTATTATAATTTTTTAATTACATTTATATAAGTACATTTTATTAATTTTTGTAAGTAAAAAATAAGTTAAAAAAAATACAAAAAGTGGAAAATGAGTGTGTATTAACAGGAAAAAAAAAAGTGGGGATGACGTATGTTATGGTCGAAAACGATTCCTTCTCAGAAGCGTTTTATTGCTTTCTCTTGGAGCACTCACGGCAGAAGCCTCATAATCAATCATGACCCTAAATTTGAGCTAAAACAACAAAAAACTCAATGAGAAATCGCATTCAGCAGATTTACACCCAATCTTAACACTTCCTATTTCTTTCCTCAAATTTACACCCACCTTTTTATCTCTTCTATTTCTTCACCAATTAATCCTCTTTCTCTCCCTCCTTTATACTAACTTTTCTAATTCAATATATATCTTATGTATATTTTAATAATATAATTATAAGATAGGAGAACTGATGTATATATTTATAAAAAATGGAATTGAAATATTTTAGAGGATAATTTAAGAATGAATTTAGGGGAGATTTTTTAGATAACTGTTGAAACTGCTCTTAACTCTTGTTCAAACGCTACTCTTACCTTATTATTCAAATGCGTGTTTTTCTTATTTCCTAAGCTTAGTAATTATCATATGTGGTATTACGGTCAGAGATAAAGTTTACATAATTGCTTTTTATATTGCTAAATTAGAAAATAACTACTAATGTCTATAACTACTGATTTTTATAAATCAATGATTGAGATTTGACCATACGTTCTCAATATAAAAAAATAGTTTGTAACGAATCTAATCCGGTCTATTTGTTTTCTACCTTCCACACCCGTCACTTACATTTTGAAAATGAGTTACAAAAACTTTGATTGTTAAGTTAAGATATACAAGCAACTTAATTCTGATATTTAGAGTTAAAATTCTCGTCTTTAGCTTTGAATATTTGAATCGAAACAGTTTTTCAACCGAATCAGAACTAAAACTGGTGGTTAAAGAATCAAACAGCCAATACCACCACAGACCGAATCAGTTCCGATTCTCGATTCTTGCCAATCGGGTTGATGAACCGTCGGTTTTTCTGTTTTGAATCGCGGAACACCTCTAGTCGGGACCAGGGAAGGTGAGCCATTAATGTTCGATCAAATTCTCACAAGTTGGAGTTTGTACATACATGGGAAAAGGGGGGAAAAGGACATCTATTAGTGGCCAAGAGAATCATATGTAACAAAGTAATAGCAAGAGGGGACCATAGTTTTCCATGGCTTTAGTTTGTTTATAAGTGAAGCATTGCAAGATTCACATAAAAGAGGAAACTGGAAGATCGCAGCTGTGGTCATCAATCCCCCTACACTACGACTAATATGTGTGAATTCACTATCAATCTTTTTTCTATTTCTTTTTTTTTTATTACTTAATAAATCTCTCTCTCATAAATAATGGTGATGTACAATTAAGTAATTTCCTTTTTGACATCTTGTTTCTGTACAGTTGCAGTTGCATTTGCTTCCAAGTTCAACCAATATATACGTCTGATTTGGATCCAGCTGGATACCTGTAAATTACATATCCTTGTACATTTTATGATCTGATGGAGACAGTAGTAAAGAAATTGCATGTGGTGGTGAATATTGTTTCTTTGTTTAGTATTCATAATTATATAAATCTGATAAGATATATATTAATGCAGAATACGTCGAGTTCAAGTAGTTGCTTCACGGACTAAGTCCGCCATATGTCCATTTCTGTTGTTTTGAATGCTTATTGTTAAAAATTGGCCCAAATGATTATTTATTATTATGGGCCGGTATTATGCAGCCCGGCCCAGACTTATTAAAAACATTTCCCTGGCCCGGCTTCTAGTCCATTCCGGCTCCTGATCTCACCCGTTGGTTGTGTGTTGACCAATCCCTACTGTTGGTCCCCCATATTTATTCCCCCCCTGTTTACCCTAGCCACATTTCTCGGCTTTCTCTCTTCCCCGTTCCTTTTCGCCTCTCCGCCGACTGCCATGAATAAGGGATTTCCTTACCTTTTCTACTTGGCTTCGCGGTTCCGATTGGGAAGGGAATCGAAACCCATATCAATCAATGATATGAATGGATTCGATTCCCCGAAAATCCGTGGCTCTCCCGTTTGGTATTCTGCCTATATATTTTCGGGCGATTTGAGAGAATAAGATATACACGAAAACTAAAAACCTAATTTTCTAAGTGAGGAAAAATTGATTTGTGTTTCTTTGTGAAAATTTTTCTGAGTGAAAAATTATTTTTTGAGTGAAAAGTTGCTTGAGGCCGATTTGGGGGCTTGTATTCGGGAATTCTTGAAACCAGCCGGGGTTTTGGATTTGTTCGTCTGGGTTGCTGGCTGCGGATACACACGGAGCCTTGGATGTGGGTACTGGATAGTGGAGGACTGAGCCGAGGCCGAGTTCCGGTCGATTCACACCTCCGTCTACCTTTCGTTTTTCAGATCTTCGTGATCTGTTTCGGTTTGGTTTCTGACACTTTAATTACCTGTTCTTTGTGTTCGGTGTTTTTGGGTTAATTCGTTTTTCCCTTTATTATTTCGTGTAATTTGTTGCCTACAAGTTCGTTGTGTAATTCGTTATCTCCGGAATTTATTTATAATTTGTTTACTACGTTGTTGTGTAATCGTTTATGTATTCCGAATAGTTACCCTACAGTGGTATCAGAGCCCTCTAAAAGGGGTTTCTATTTGGAAGGGCATACGGGTTCCGGCCGAGGGATCCGCTCAGGTATCACATTCCATAGTCTCTCTTAAATTCGGTATTGTTGGTGTGCTGCCTTTCGTTTTCTATTTTCGCTTCCGTCTGTCTTGGTGACTGTGATTGCTTCGGTTTTATTTTGTGCTGCCTTTGTGTTGAGACTGTTGAAATCGCTATCTCTGAGCATACCAAACCCCCTTGCCTGGACCGTAAGTGTTCCTCGGATCTTGTGGGGGCTCCGGGATACGATTCCAGCTCGTATCATTTTTTAATAAATCTGGTGTGATTTTTTAAGCTTTGCGTTATCTGTGTGATATTGGTATTCGACTCCAGCTCACTTCATTTCAAAATCTGGTGTGATTTTGTTCTTTGTGGTATCTTCGTGATATTTATCTGTCACCTCTGTTTTTCAGTTTCATTAGTACCTTGTGCTGGTATTTTTTAAAATCTTGTGTGATTTTTTACAAATACTAAAATGGGTTCTCTAACTTCATTTACAATGGCACCTTTTGACCGTAAAGGAGATTTTAGAATTTGGCAACAGAAAATGAAATCTATACTTGTCCAACAAAAATGTTTTAAAGCCATTGAAGGTACTTTTCCATTCGATGTGTCTTCTGAAAAATGAGAGGAATTAATTGAGTTTGCTCATTCTTCTATAGTCTTGAACCTGTCTGATTCTGTGATTAGACGAATAGGCAGAGCTGATAATGCTAAACATCTTTGGGATAAACTTGAGGAAACGTTTACTGAAAAATCTTTGCCAAATAAATTATTTCTCCTCGAAAAGTTTTTCGTTACAAGCTGGATTTGAATAAAGATATTGATGGCAATCTTGATACCTTTACAAAGTTAGTACATGATATAAAACAAACGGGTGATAAAAACATTGATGATTATTCCCCTATTGTGCTCTTGAATGCTATCTCTGATGCTTATAATGATGTGAAATCTGCCATTAAGTATGGTAGGGATTCTGTGACCTTAGATACTGTTATAAGTGGATTGAAGAGTAAGGAATTAGACTTGAAAGTTAATAAGGTCTCTAAACCGGTTTCTGATGTCAATTTTGTAAGGTCTAAACCACACCTTAAAAAGAAACCGTTTATCAAAACTGATTTTGAAAAGTCTAATAAGAAAAAGGGGCAATGGAAGGATAAATCTAAGTTCCGGCCTAAAAATCGCAAATGCTATAACTGTGGTGAATCTGGTCATTATATACAAGAATGCACCAAGCCTAAAAAGAATTTGCCAAATGATCAGGCTAACTTTACTGCTGGGATGTCTTTACGGTTATTGATAATTTGCATCTCTCTGTGAATTCTGTGCTTTCTGGTCCAAGTGAAAATGAATGGTTGCTGGATTCTGGATGCACTCACTATATGAGACCTTATAAACAGCATTTTACGAGTTATACTAATCTTGGTGATCAGTATGTGTATATGCCTGATAAAGTGAAACGGGTTGTGGCCGGGGTTGGGAATGTTTGTTTGAAATTTGCTGATGGTACTCAGTTCACTTTAAAAAATGTCAGACATATTCCCGATTTATCTAATAATTTGATATCTTGTACTACTTTAAAAGATGAGGGTCTTAGGGGTTCATGAGGAAATGGTTATATGAAAATTTGCAGAGGTTCCTTAATGTTGTTTAAAGGAATCTGGAAATTTAATTTATATATTTGCCAAACTGAAATTGCTGCATGTTCCAACCTGGTTTGTGCGGATAAAACCAAATTGTGGCATAATAGGTTAGGACACATGAGCATGAAGGGATTAGATATCTTGCATAAACAAAAGTGTTTTGGAAAAGATAAAATCTCTAAGTTGTCTTTCTGTGACTCTTGCATGTATGGCAAACAACATAAAACCCAATTTCCGAAACCTCCCAACTCCCCTGATCCTGTTTTTGAAAAATCTGGTAAGAGTTCCAATGTGCTTGATTATGTTCATGCGGATGTTTGGGGTCCTGCCAGTATCCCGACTCATGGGAGGAACCGTTACTTCTTGTCCATCATTGATGATTATTCAAGGAAAGTTTTCGTTTTTCTACTCAAACTGAAATCTGATGTGTTTGAAAAATTTCAAACTTGGAAAACCTTAGTGGAAAATCAAACTGGAAAACGGATTAAAAAGATAAGGACCGACAACGGTCTTGAATTTTGCAATACTCAGTTTGATACTATGTGTTCTGAAAATGGCATCCTTAGGCATAATACAGTTCCATACACCCCTCAACAGAACGGGGTGGCTGAGCGGATGAACCGAACCCTCCTTGAAAAGGTTAGGGCTATGCTCGCCACTTCCGGATTGTCCAAAAGTTTTTGGGGTGAGGATCTTTTAGCTGCTGCCTATCTTATCAATAGATCACCTTCTATACCTTTGAATGGTAATTATTCTGAGTCTGTGTGGTCGGGTCATGCTGTTGATTTCTCAAACATTCGTGTGTTTGGTTGTGCTGCTTATGTGCATCAAAATGTTGATAAACTTGAACCTAGGTCCTTGAGATGTGTTTTTCTTGGATATCCTGATGGTATTAAGGGTTATCGATTATGGGTCAGATCTGAACCCGGGTTGAAAGTGATCACCAGTAAGGATGTGGTGTTTAATGAAACTGAATTTCCTTGTCTTAATAATCCTTTACCTGCTCCCGTGTTAGCTGCTGAAAATACTCCCCACCTTGTTCAGATTAGGGTGGAGCATCTTAGTGATAATGAGTTAACTGCTGAATCTGATAATATGGAAAATCCTGAAATCTCTAATGATCAACCTGATAATCAATCTGAAAATAGAGACGAATCTGGATCTGTTCCTGATTTGTCTGATTACCAACTAACTAGGGATAGGTCTAGAAGAAATGTTAGAAGACCTATACATTTAGATGATTTCCACATGGATTTTCTTGCTTTCAATGTGTTTGATATGCTTGATGGTAATGAACCTAAATCTTACAATGACGCTTTGTTGTCTGATAAATCAAATGAATGGTTAAGTGTAATGAATGAAGAAATGACATCCTTGCATGCTAATAATACTTGGAAACTTGTTCCAAACCTAAGAACTGTTCTTTGATTGATTGTAAGTGGTTATTTAAAGTCAAAAAGGATGAGGATGACATCAGATTCAAAGCAAGGTTAGTAGTTAAAGGTTTCACTCAGCGAGAAGGTATTGACTATACCGAAATTTTTGCACCCGTAGTTAAATTCACCACTGTTCGCATCATGCTTGCATTAGTTGCACATCATAATTGGGAGATGAAACAATTAGATGTTAAAACGGCATTTTTGCATGGTGAATTAAAAGAAACCATCTACATGAAACAACAGGAAGGTTTCGTAGACACTAACCATCCGGATTATGTATGCTTGCTGAATAAAACCTTATATGGCCTGAAGCAGTCCCCTAGAGAATGGAACAAGAAATTTAATGATTGCATGCTGTCCTTGAAATTTTGTCGAAGTGCATATGATCCATGCCTTTTTTTCAAGATTGACTGTGATGTTCCTATGTTCCTACTTATTTATGTAGATGATATGCTCTTGATAAGTTCGTGCATTAAATCTAATAATTATGTCCAAAATCGCTTAGGCGAACAATTTGACATGAAATATTTGGGGGATGCTAAAAGGATTTTAGTCATGAATATCGTTCGGGATAGATCTAAAGGCACTTTATTTCTAAATCGGTCCTCTTACATTGGTAAAATTCAGGAAAAAATTTCAATGACTGATGCGAAATCTGTTAGTGTGCCGCTGGCTTCTCATTTCTTATTATCCAAAACTCAGTCACCAAAAACTGAATCTGAAATTCATGAAATGAGATCGATCCCATATGCTAATGCTATTGGATCTGTCATGTACCTTATGGTCGCACTGGACCAGATATTGCTTATCCGTGAGTCATTTAAGTAGGTATATGGCCAATCCTGGGAAGCCTCATTGGGAGGCTCTTAAGTGGTTACTTCGGTACTTAAAAAACTCTGTTTCTAATGGACTTGTGTTTTCTAAATCTAATGATGGGGTTAACCTTAAAGGTTATGTTGATTCTAATTATGCCAATGATAGGGACGAATGTAAGTCCACAACATAATATGTGTTTACCTTGTGTGGCTCATGCATTTATTGGAAATCACAACTTCAGCATATAGTTACTTTGTCTACTACCGAAGCTGAATATATTGCCACTACTGAAGCCTTTAAAGAGGCTATTTGGTTGAAAGGTTTACTTAATGAAATTGGTGTTCTTCGTGACAATGTTGTGGTCTTTTTTGATAGTCAATCTAGCATACATTTGTGCAGAAATCCTGTTTTCCATGATCGTACAAAGCATATTGACGTCAGGCGACATTTCATCCGTGATATAGTCGAAAAGGGCATAATTAATTTGATGAAAATCCCATCCCAGTCTAATCCTGCATATATGGGCACGAAGTGCCTACCGGTCGAGAAAGTCAGATCTTGCAAGTCGATACTAAATATCGACTCCTTCAACTGAAGACTTTCCAGTCTTCTTTCTCGCTATCTTTGTGATAGCATTTCTAGTTTTCTCCGTGATTCCTAGTTTTTTCTTTCTTAGTGATTGTTTAATGTCTTTATACTTGTACTAACTTTGTGTGGTGTGGAGGTGGTGTGACGTTCGGCGATGATGACCTCCCTATCAAGAGAGTACCCCGATGGCTCATTTGGTCCGGGTGGAGATTTGTTAAAAATTGGCCCAAATGATTATTTATTATTATGGGCCGGTATTATGCAGCCCGGCCCAGACTTATTAAAAACATTTCCCTGGCCCGGCTTCTAGTCCATTCCGGCTCCTGATCTCACCCGTTGGTTGTGTGTTGACCAATCCCTACCGTTGGTCCCCCATATTTATTCCCCCCTGTTTACCCTAGCCACATTTCTCGGCTTTCTCTCTTCCCCGTTCCTTTTCGCCTCTCCGCCGACTGCCATGAATAAGGGATTTCCTTACCTTTTCTACTTGGCTTCGCTGTTCCGATTGGGAAGGGAATCGAAACCCATATCAATCAATGATATGAATGGATTCAATTTCCCGAAAATCCGTGGCTCTCCCGTTTGGTATTTTGCCTATATATTTTCGGGCGATTTGAGAGAATAAGATATACACGAAAACTAAAAACCTAATTTTCTAAGTGAGAAAAAATTGATTTGTGTTTCTTTGTGAAAATTTTTCTGAGTGAAAAATTATTTTCTGAGTGAAAAGTTGCTTGAGGCCGATTTGGGGGCTTGTATTCGGGAATTCTTGAAACCAGCCGGGGTTTTGGATTTGTTCGTCTGGGTTGCTGGCCGCGGATACACACGGAGCCTTGGACGTGGGTACTGGATAGTGGAGGACTGAGCCGAGGCCGAGTTCCGGTCGATTCACACCTCCATCTACCTTTCATTTTTCAGATCTTTGTGATCTGTTTCGGTTTGGTTTCTGACACTTTAATTACCTGTTCTTTGTGTTCGGTGTTTTTGGGTTAATTCGTTTTTCCCTTTATTATTTCGTGTAATTTGTTGCCTACAAGTTCGTTGTGCAATTCGTTATCTCCGGAATTTATTTGTAATTTGTTTACTACGTTGTTGTGTAATCGTTTATGTATTCCGAATAGTTACCCTACACTTATAATTAATACATAAGCCACAATACAAAATTCGAACTCCAATCGGTACGAAATGTCCAACTAGCAGGCACAGGCCTCCACCACTCAACCAAGCCAACTACTCTAGATAAACGAGCTCGAGCTCGAGCTTGCTTTTACGAGTCGAGCTGGCTCGTTTAAGCAAACGAGCTCAAAGTACTGATCGAACTCGACTCGTTTAATTCACGAGTCGAGCCGCGCTGGCTCGTTTAGCTAAACGAGCCGAGCCGATTGAGCAGCTCGTTTAAAATTACACTCAAACGAGCTTAATCTTGTGTCTGAGATCGGCTCGTATTATATACGAGTTCGAGCCGAGCTGGCTCGTTTAGTTAAACGAGCGATATTCTATGTTCGAGCTCGACTTGTTAACGAGTTCCAGGCGAGTCGAGTCCTGATAAACGAGTTCGAGCTCGAAAGCCATGCCTCGCTGAATTACAAACTCTAATATAATCTTATAATATACCTACTTAAAATCTTATATAAATCTAGACACAAAGTAATAAAAAATCAGAAATAAGAAATGAATCGTTATATCATATATCTATTTAAAAATAAATTCATAAGCCAACAAATCAAATCCTAATTCTACTTAAATCATAACATATGAATAATATAAAAAAGGATATGAAAGAAAATTGTCACCCTACTCTTCTCATAATAATCATCCATCTTCCTAATAGATATATGTTCTTATTCACCAAAAATCTACACTAACTCAAAGATTAATGAGGTCCCTGCATCTTCTAAAGCATGTGTTCTTCTACTTAAAATCAAATTTTATGAATTTCTTTTAAAAGACGTAACAATTCGACTTTTCCTTCCATAAAAATACTTATTTTGGTGAAATTATTTTTTTTTCAAATAATATAATTTATAAAGAACTGTTGTAGATTTTTAGTAAACGGTTCGCATTATACATCAACGTGTGAGTTTTTTATTCGTTTGTTCTTGTATATTATAGGTGTACTAATATATATATGGGAAAAATGTTTTTTAGGCCCGTAACTTTGGCCTAGTTGGGTTATAAGGACATTATCTTTTCGGGTCTGGAGAAGAAGGACATTAATTTTAAAAAGTGGGAAAACAAGAACAATTAAGCCCGAAGGAGGTCCGATTGGGCTTAATTGTCTTGTTTTCCTACTTTTTAAAATTAATGTCCTTCTTCTTCAGGCCCGAAAAACTAATGTCCTTATAACCCAACTAGGCCAAAGTTACGGGCCTAAAAAAATATTTCAGCCATTCGGAATAACTCATCTAACATGAAAATTAAATATATTCTTAAAGAATGTAGTATTAAGAATTACATGTTTTAAGTTTTAACTGAACTGTATTTAGGGCTAGTTCATAGCATAAGTTAACAAAATTAGCCAGTGAGTCCGTTAAATATTAATACAGACATAATTTTAATATCTTATATTTATCTTTAATTTATCCCTTACAATAAAATAAAATAAAATTTACTCATTTTTTGTTGGGCATCACGATCATTTTGAAATATTTTTTTTCTAGTGTATGTAGTATTTAATTAAATTTTAAAAAAAACTATTTCTAGTTAATTTTTTAAAAATAATTATTACTTAAAATAAAATTTGAATTTAATTAGTTCTTAGAAATCATTGTTTAAACTGAAACCAAACCAAAAAATAAAAATCGAATAAAATCACAGCGAATTTAAATAATTTAGTTTTATTTATAAAAATGAACACACCAAACCGAACTAAATCTATTCGTGCTCACTTCTAATCAAAAGAAATATTTCTCACTGAGTTAGTATTTTTTTAAAATACCTTTTTATTTTTTAGAAAGTTTAAAAACACTTCAAATCTATTTATAGTGTTTAGAAGAGTTGGAGAAAAAATATTTTTGTTAAAACAACAATTATGTATATTTGTTAAGAGTATTGTAGAGTTATTTAAAACAGTCGTGTGAAGTAAACGAATACTCCTGTGAACATCAAGATCTTTTAATAAAAAGTTATTTAAAAATAAAAGAAAAGAACATTTTGATATCTTCTCCGTCCAAAAAAATATTTATAATTCTCCTAATTTTATATTTATATCGTAAAATATGAACTAAAAAAATAATTTTAAAAATATTATTGGTTAATTTATCAAAAAAATATTTCAATTATTTATAATTTTTTAAATCAAATCAATAAAATTTTATTATAAAATCAAATTTAATCGAGTTAACCAATTCGATTAGTTTAATTTATTTTACCCCATCTAAAGAATTTTTCAAATTGATTAATATAAATAAAAAAAACTATATCAATATTATTTTTAACTATATCAAAATATTCATGTTTTTACATATTTTTTTTTGCTGTTAATTAGTTGATGCTTACTAATTTTTAAATTTTATACATAATTTTTTATTTTAAATTATTTGATAGTTTTAATTTTGTGATGATTTTCAAATTTTAAAACTTAAAATTTGAGTACATTTCGGTTATTAAGATTTTAATGATGTGTAATTATTAAAAATTTAAATATTTTTATTTTTAAAAATATATTTCAAAATAACTGAAATAAAAATATTAATAAAATTATAATAATTGAAAATATAAATGGTAAAATAAATAAAAAAGTAATTTATAAACTTTAGAAATAAAAAGTAATTTAGAAACTTTAGAAATAAATGGTAGTGTCAAAAGGACATTAGCTTTTCGGGCCTGGAGAAGAAGGACATTAATTTTAAAAAGTGGGAAAACAAGGACAATTAAGCCCAATCGGACCTCCTTCGGGCTTAATTGTCCTTGTTTTCCCACTTTTTAAAATTAATGTCCTTTTTCTCCATGCCCGAAAAGATAATGTCCTTATAAACTAGGCCAAAGTTACGGGCCTATATATATATATATATGCAAGGCTTGATCCAACCCGTGCGATGCACGGTCTTTGGTTGCAGACGCTTGAATGAGCATTGGTTGTAGACGCTTGAATGAGCATATGACGGTATTTAGATGCCTATTAGAGAATTTGTATTGTATTTATTTTAGAGGATTTAATTGTGATGTTATCATAACTTTTGTATTTAAATTAGTTTATTTACATTAAAAGTTACAATTAAAATAGTCTTTTCACATGTAGTCTTTTAATATGAATAAGGACTCATCTGTAACGCTTTTTCCGTGTAGAATTCTTTTAGTCTATGTAATTAGTTATATGTAATGTATTGTATTTATTTTAAATGTTCACAGTGTAATATTTTATCAACCCGTGTGTTGCACCATTGCATCTAAATATCCATAGTGTAATGGTCGGTACTAATTAGGTTTCTAGTATTTAAAATAGTTTATTCACATTAAAAGAGAACATGTAAAAAGACTTTTTCTAAGACGTTGCATTTAAAAGAGTCTCTTCACATGTAATCTTTAAATACTAACGGCTTTTGTTTTAACATTCTACAATTTTATGCAATCTTGAAACTACGATATGATTTCGTTTTTAATTCACAACGGTTACCAACTTACCATCCCCCAAGCAAAAAGTAAAAGTGAATAATACAAAAGGAATGAACATGAAGAGTCTCCATTATATTGTAGGAGACTATTAATAGTATATCATCATGAGATAGAGAGAAAGCGTGCATATTGATTATGTAAATCATTAATATGAGGTAAATTTTCAATGAAGAATGCCACCTATAAAGCAAAATACCCATGCAGCCATGCTGTATCTATAATATTTTTCAGCTTCTTTATTCAATGTATACCAATATCGTACCTATGTGTCTGCATACATACGTGATACGTGTTTATGTATGCATTGATGAATGTATGTATGTGTCAAATTTACCAACTATTGGAGGTCCGACTCAGTATTCACATAAGCTTCCCATTATTACATGCATATAATCATTCATCTGCTTTTCATGAGTTGTACATTTTAAAACAGTCATTTTATTTCAATCCATTTTGTTTCATTTCTTTTAGCAAACACCAACCGATTGATTATTGACATCAATTCATTGTGTTTTGAGATTGTTTTGATACGATTGGATCCCGTCTAACAGATTAAAACCCAAAACCAATAGGGTAAAGAAATTCGGGTAAGATGGGATCCAATCCATTCCAAGGTATACATCTAATTTTTTATCACTATCCTAAAAACATCTACCTCACATCTATCTTTTTCTCTGGTTTTGCAGATCAACCACCAAACATGAACACAGCTTCACACACAAACTACCGTCGTTGTAACTCCTTACCCGAAATAATCAAACACAACATCAAACCCTTTAATGTTTCTGCTCAAAATCATTCGATTTAGTTTCTGTGTTTTTTAACGAACAAAGAAAAGAAAGTAACATCAAATCACAGATCTCCATATTCGAAAGAATACCACAACAAGTCTTTAACTCCATACAAACATCAAACCCTTTAATATCATAAGCACACACAAACATCTTTAAAGAATACCACAACATGACTTTAACTCCATATTTGAAAAGGTAGGTCAAGATTAAAAAATAGTGACAACCTCTTATCTACATATAAATCAAAAACGTAGCAGGAGGCTTATATGGCAAAATGCAAAACTGGTGTGGTTTTTTGCTATGTTGTTTTCTCGTCTTTGGATGGTTTATATAGTGCTCCAAGCATAAATACTTCAGCAACACTTCATATTCATCAATTATGAGAGCATGGTTCCAGGAACCCTTTTGTGTTCACTCCATCATTACACGATTGTTTGTATTCCTTGGAGTTTAATATGTAGATGTAAATTCGTGAGTTTATAAAAAATGAAATTATTTTTGGTAGGCAATGCATTAGTTGTACAGTACTAATTTTTGTGCACAACCCCCCTTGCACATTAAACTAAGGGGTATTAATTTTTGTGCACAACCCCCGTTGCACATTAAATTAAGGGGGATAAGTTATATATAATAGATGGGGCTTTATTTTCAGAACTCTCGTAAGTGCGAGAACTCCTCTAAACCAATGAGATTTTTTAAATATTAAAATATTATTAATTCAAAAGGGTATTACAGTAAAATATAATTTTTATATTATTTTTGAATTTTTTTATTAAATATAATAGCCCCTACTGGTGATAATCCGTACTATATAGTAGGGGTTATGATCAGTAGGGGTTGTATGCATTGACATAATGTACATTATGTATTATTAGGAGTACAAAAGGTGGTTCTCGCACTTAATAGGGTTCTGAAAAAAAATTACAAAAATACACACACACACACACACACATATATATATATATATATAGGGGGACTTTATTTTCAGAACTCTCTTAAGTGCGAGAACTGCGAGAACTCCTCTAAACCAATGAGATTTTTTTAAATATTAAAAAATATTTTTAATTCAAAGAGTATTATTGTAAAATACAATTTTTATATTATTTTTTAATTTTTTTTATTAAATATAATAGCCCCTACTGATGATAACCCCTACTATATCGATAACCCCTACTATATAGTAGGGGTTGTATGCATTGACATGATGTACATTATGTATTATTAGGAGTACAAAAGGTGGTTCTCGCAGTTCTCGCACTTAACAGGGTTCTGAAAATAAAGTTACATTATATATATATATATATATATATATATATATATATATGAGTGGGTTCAAAAGTTAAGAAATAAGAATAGATTTCATCCATAAATCTTGATAAATGAATGGTCTAGATTTATTCTCACAAAAATTTAATGCATATAATATATTATTTTAGTGTATCGATATTTTGATGCATATAATCCATATTTTAATGCATTGCAATTTTGATGCACGAAATGCATATATTTCATGCATAATTAGTACAAAATTCATGCATATTCGCAATTCGCAAGATAAGAACCATTTTATTTAATCCTAAAGAGATCAAATGTAAATCATGCCATATGAAAACTAATTATGTATCTTAGTGGAAGAGCTTGTAGAGATATTCCAAAAATACTCTTATTTAAAATGGATAAGATATGAGGAAATATTGTATTTTATTTTATTTTTTTAAATTTTGGCATAGGTTCCCATTATCTTATCATTTGGGCATCATGTGGGTAAAAATCATATAAGAAAAGTTAGAATAAAAGCACTCCCTCCACAACGCCGCACGTTGCCTTGCTTCTTCACTTCTAATAAACAAATCTTATATATATAAAGCTTAGGAAGCCTTATAAATGTAAGTGGTCATAATTAATGCTTGATGAATTGATTGTATCAAAGCTTAAGAAGCTTTATAAATGTAAGTGGTCATGATTAATGCTTGATGAATTAATTGTATCATATTTGTTATTCCACATTGATTTCCAGGCATGTCAAGCAACTTTCGTTAAGTGTACAATGAATATTCACATAATGGCCATTTATATGTTAAGTATATGAAGCATTTGTCAGTTATAAATGTAAAGTGGTTATAATAAATAACTCACGAATTGAAAGTGAAATGTGGAGATGAAGTGTTTGGTGCCATGAATGCATAAATTAAACACACCAATTAGTGTTAGTTTTTTTACCTTACCGTTCATGAGTTACAAATATTTTATCAACTATATAATGTGTCAAAAATCACACACAACAAAACACAACTTCCTCCACACAGCGTGCACATTGGGCTACAACTTATTATGGTGGTAAAGTAAGCATCATATCGTCTAGCTTAATTAGCATATTGATTTATATTGTTTTATGTAAATTTCACGTGTGTTTTGTGTGTGTAACAATGTAGGACATAAAGATGGTGCTTAGGAGATTTGGTAGTAACGTCATCTTCTCTAATGGTTTAAGAGATCCTACACATCGTTGTCTTATCAATTATGTGGTACATGCACGAACATTTTTACTTTGATCGAAAATGCAATATATTGATTAACTGTATTTAAGTTACTAACGATCAACTATATCTAATTGTTTTTTGTAGCGCGTCAAGAAGCATTAAAGAAAGATATCGAGAAGTCACAAAAATTGTATCAAGAACAAAACATGAAAAAGGCCAATGAACAACAACGACAAAGACAACAACAACAACAAGAACAACAACAAAAACAAGAACGACGCCATGGCCATCGGTGGGATGAATACTTAGCATTCATATTAATATATGTTACAAATTAAACATGCAATATTTTGCTTCATGTAATACCGATAAATGGGCTAATACTATTGATTCGTTAACAAGTAAATTTATTCAAAATAATGTGACGAGTTCAATTTTTAGTCAATAATTATTACTACACTTTGTTGGTGCATTTTAATATTTTTGCTCTTAATTTAGTTTTTTGTCTTGCGGTGTGTTAATGTCACTTTCTTAATTAAACGTCTTGAAATATTGTGTGACTTTGATACTTGATATGATTGTGTAAGTTATGTTGATGTTACATATTGAAAATGGTAGTATATAATAAAAATATCTTCACACTGTCATCTTTATCCATAAATGGTGCAAAGCAATGGACTATAGATAAAACAAATACGTATTAATGATTCGGGTAATCATATCCACAATTAGTATCGGCAATTAAGTGATTATGTTATTTTGAGAATTTATCATTTATATAATTTTACTGTAGTTTAAATCTTACATAATAAATAATATCATTTTGACGATTTATGTAGTTTAAACAATATAGATATACTATTTATATAATCTATTATAAATTAAATTTAAATCTTACTCAATAAGTAATATCACTATGGAGATTAATTGATTATCTTAATATAATTTTAGTTTCATTTGTAGAATGACAAACAAATTTGGCAAAATGAAATTGTTATATTAGTTATTAAGAGTAGAAAAATTATATGTTGAGATTGATGTCTTCAAATATATTTATATATGCAACCTGGTACAAATTAAATATACTAACAATATTGGACCGATTTTCACAACAATAAAAAATATTGAAACTTAAATGGTTTTTGTGCATAAAATAAAGTTCGATTAATTAAGCGTAGTAATGTGGAACTACCGTATTTGATATGATAAACCAAAAGGATAATTAATTGTCACAAGCTAGATCTCAAAATATAGCGAATATCCACTTTGTTACAATTTTATATAAGGGTTACATTTATTTTGAAGAACCGTATGCGTTTAACCTCCCTTTGACATTTAGTATGTAACTTATACATATTAAAAAGTTACATGTGAAGAGACTCTTTTAAATGTAGCATCTTGAAAAAAGTCTCTTCACATATACTCTTTTAATGTCAATAAACTATTTTAAATGTGTGTCATGCTTAGAAAAGGTGTGATACCATCACAACTTAGATATATAATGACGAAAATAAGTGCCAAAGATTACGCTATGAACACTTATATACAGCCCATGTAATGACGAAAATTAGTGTTGAACAATACACTATGAACATTTAGATTAAGCCCGTGTGCATCGCACGTGTCTGAATGACTCAGTCTAAATATAAAAGTCACCAAACAACTAATTAAACTCATTCATCTTAAACTCATGCGATACTTACAAAAGTTGTGATATTATCACAACTTACAAACCTAATGACGAAAATAAATACCACACATTACACTATGACCAATTAGATAGAGCCCGTGTGCAACGCACGGGTCTGAATGACTAGTGGGTATAATTGGAAAGTAATCACCATGATCAAAGCCATGGGCTCTTTTCACATTGTTTGGCTTCTCGCTGGAGCTGTCAAAGGTATACCCAGGTTCGACTCGAGTTCGATCCGTTTTGTGTGCGTTCGATTCGGTTCTGTCTGCGAACGGGTCGGGTTCAGCTGTAACTATGTGTTGCTACCCAAAATATTATCCGGAGATAAATATTGCTGGAATGAGTGGATAGCAAACAAAGTGCGAGAACACTTCCGTGGGAAAAGTAAATAACACAAGATTTGCCGGGGTTGTTAGTCCCGGGCTTGAATGCTCTCGCGAGATATTATTAATACAAATATTCGGGGATACAAGTATTAATGTAAGAGTTCAATTACAATGAGTGTAAAGACCCTTGTTATCTTAGCTTGTGAGCGTGTAGATTGCCGGAATACTCGATATGGTGTTCTATGAGTTCTTGTAACAACGTTGATGAGCTGTGACGGCGGTGAGAGATCGACAGTCTCTCACGGCGTGTATTAGCTGTATGTTTGAGCTCCTGGGCCTGTGAGTCTCTTTGAATCTGCACTGTGGAGACTTCTTGCCTCTGCCGATCGTCTTCTGGATGAGAGGTACTGAGAGAGAAATCCTGAGGTAGATTCGGGAGAGGAAGCTGGGAGCTTGATAGTATGTATGATTGTATGTATTTGTATTAATAATATCTCGCGAGAGCATTCAAGCTCGGGACTAACAACCCCGGCAAATCTTGTGTTATTTACTTTTCCCACGGAAGTGTTCTCGGGGTGGCTTTCTTAGAGGGCTATACCTTCATTTTTATTCCTACTGTCCCGAAGAACACTCACAGTTCTCGGGGCATATACTTGAAGTGACACTCACTGCGCTTCAAAGAAAGCCCTCAGAATCATGACGTCCGCTACTACATCGAAGAGAGCCACTCTTCGAACCGCCGGACACCATATCCCAGCTCAATCCGAACCCCAGCCGACGGCCAGGGGAAGCCACGGCAACGCGAGACTCTCGATCCCGCACTTGAGGAATGGCCCCAACCTCTCACTCGACCAGTTCCAAACCGAGGAACAGATCGAGGAGGCTATGGCCATCCTAAAGGAGCGACGGAGAGCATGCGCGTCGCCCGCAATAACTCCCTCGACCATCTGCCGCATGGGCAAACGGAAATTCAATGGGCTATTGGGCGAGCGATCGTCAGAAAGCCCCGATTCGCGAGAAAAGGCTCTCGCACGATCGGACGGATCCGTATTCAGTCGCTTGGGACGCGACCCATCATGGCGACCGGGGCATTCTGGCCCTAGCTACGGGACGACGGAATCCGAGTCCGTCACCCAAAGTTCGGCCTACCCGACTCCCAGCCGAACACAAATCAACCGTTTGGCTCCCACTCCGAACGCCAGGGGGTCAGTACTTGATCGCCTCGGCTCCCGCTTCGAGCGCCTAGCCGCGAGCAGCCAGGCTACGGCGATGGCCGCTATGCAACGCCAGCTCGACGAGATGAAAGCACTCTTGGACACTGGGGCAAGCACCAGCAGAAAGATCATCGGGCCGACCGAGCCACTCGCGGTCCACATCGATCTTGCCCCCGTGCAACCAAGGATCGCTCCTCCCAAAACACCTATGTGTGAAGGGAGATCGGACCCCGAAACCCACCTAAGTAAATTCCGAATTTACATGACCGGGTGTGGGGCAACAAATGCAACCAAGTGATGAAAATCAGGCAGGGGGAAGACGAAACCGATGCAGATTACATCGACCGAGTAGACTAAATCATCCTCACCGGCGAACCCGTCAGTGACCAGCTCGCTCTCTATTCGGTCCTGGGGGGATTCTACGGTTATTCACCCATGTTTAGACATCTCACTAAGGATATCCCCCCAACCTACGCGATCTTCCGCGCTAAGGCTGTCGACTTTCTGTCCAGGCAAAGGCTACTCACCCTCCGCCTAGGCGAGAAAATGCCTCCTCCTGCACGAAAGAAGGCGATCGCCAAAGCCAAGAAGACGATCGCCACGCCATCCGGCGGCCTCAGGGCCATCGAGGATGTGGAAGCCCATCTCCTTCACAAGTTCAAACGAAATCCGGCCCACAATTTCTATGCCATCAAGGGGCGCGAACCGCTAAACAAGCCAAACGCGATAAGGGACCACGGTCATATGGACCACAATCAATATTGTGCTTACCATAAGAGTCCCGGCCACAGCACCAACCAATGTCGCGACCTCCTCAGACAGCTCTGGAGATTGTTCGAGGAGGGCAAATTGGACAGCTTATTGGCTTAGCCGGATCCCCTACCAATCTCCCAACACGATCGTCCGATTCGAATGCGACCAGGCTAGAAAGCTCATACGAGCCGACCCCTCGATCAACCTCGGTGACCGTCCCTACATGCTTCAATCAAGAGAAGGGAACTTCGGAAGTCTCTCCCCGATTTCCCACCGCATTGAACAAAGGCTACTGCCTGAGCTAACGCTTCGAAAAACTGGAGGACTCGCTCGCCATCTACAGTTCATCATCTAACATTTTGGACTAAGGCACGAGATCGCCTCCCCCGTACAACGTACACTGTCGAAGATCGGCATTTAACATGACGATCCGATGTGGAAGAGTGCAGCCATGGTCCTAGTGGTCGATGGAACCGACTGCTTAGGCCATGCAAGGTTCCTTTCGGCTGAGATCGCTCGCCCTTCGTTTAAATACGAGGCGGGCGTAGTCGAAGGTCCCTCCAAACAAATCAGTGGACACGATCGCCCGCCCTCGAAGGTCCGTCACTTAGCATGGTGGACCCTTCACTGACAATGCGATGCGTCTCTACCCCCGTCTCAACGTATACCGTCGAGGATTACCATCTAACATGACGATCCGAGGTAGAAAAGAGCTAACAAGCCGCAGACGTGGAGTCGATTAATCCGACAACGCCCCGCGCAAGGACTCCTCCAGACCAAGACCGCACGCCATTCGTTTAAATACGAGGCGAGGCGCAGCCTAACGGAGGACCATCACAATAAAATGAGTCACGAGACAGACAATGTCGCTCGCGCACAAGACATGGTCGTGGAGATCGGTCCATCGAATTCCGCGATCGTGCACGGTTCCTCAAAGACCGAGATGGACGACCTCCCTCGAGGATTCGACAAAATTGAAAGACCGCTCACTAAGTGAACAAAAACAAGGGGGAAGAGTGCAGAGCTACCTATACGACGGTCGTCCCTATTCAATCACATACGGAGATCGCCATTTTTCAGATGTTGTGCAGCGATCGAATTAGTTGTAAAAGTTATCTATTTGAGTTTATCAATTCACTTAGACCTACACACGCAACTATCTCTCCTCACATTTGTACAAAGTCAAGCAAAAGACTCAAAAATAGCAATCATTCAAGTGATAAATCGAAGAACCAAATGTTCATTACATTACTTGAAGTCTCAAAGGTACATACATGGTCGCCCGAAGGCCTAAGTAGTACAAGGAAAAGCTACAAAATTGCAAGGCAAGAAAAAGCTAAAACAAACAAAAACGAAGTGCCTTGGGCCCCTGCCTGGCCTTCGCCTTCAGCCTCCGGAGCAGCCTCCCCGTCCTCCAGAGCGTCGGGATGAACGAGGTTCACCGGAGTCGGATACCAGCTCAAATCCACACCGATATCCGCGAGATCCAAGATCGGCAAGGAGAAAGCAGGGTGGAGAGGATGCTCCAACGCATACGCCTTGAAGTTCTCAGCAAGAGGGCCGACCTCCAACCCTCCCTTCTTAGCAGCTCGGATCGAGTCAGCGAACGCCATATAGTAGGCAAACTCACTGACAAACTCCAAGTTAAGAAAGGGATTGGCCTTGGTCGCCTCTACCTCCCCTTTCAGCTCCGCCATCGCCTGCTGCGCACCTTGGAGCTCGGCCTCCCTTGCAGCCATCCTTTCCCTCGACTCCGCCAGCTCGCAAGTCAGCCAAGCGATCGTCACCTTCAGTCGACCGGCCTCCTTCTCAGTGGCCGTCTGCGAGCGTACGGCTTCTGTCATCCGGTCCCGAAATCGGTCAACCATCACCCGAGCCATCTCGGCATCCCGTCTCGCCAGCTCAAGCTCTTGGCTCGCCCGCTTAGCTGCATCCAAGGAGTCCTTCTCCATTGCCACAATCTTGTCGGCGAACTCGGCGTTCTCTTTCCGAGCTGCCTCGAGATCCACCTGCAGGCGAGTAGTTGAAGGACGCCCCTCAAACTCTGCGCACGGCTGAGGCGGCCATGGTCGCCGCTTTGAAGAGAAAGGCGGCGGCTGCATCGAACTCCCAGATCGCTGACGAGCGATCGCATCTAGGTCCGTCGTCCAGGCCTTCGGCAGAGCAGAAACGGCCCGGTTGACGTATAATGGGATATCACAGGGTTGCGAGGAGATCGGCTCGCCAGGAAATCCCGCACCATCGGCGGACAAGATGGATCAGTGCTACAGATCCTGCATCAAGCAACAGAAGTTAGCACATCTCCCACGCAAATAATAATTTTCAACTCAGCAAGCAAAGTTTACCTCTCGGCTCTCTCAGGATCGCAACCGAAGTATGGCTTCCCGCGAGGGGTCTCAGCTTCGGCGATCGCCATCTCCCGTAAGAAAGCAGCGGAGGGAGTAGGCTCATTCTCCGGAGGAACAACGGTGATCGGAGGCGCGGCGATCGGCACCTCACTGGCAGGGGCAGAAACTGGAGTTTCTCCCGACCTCTGCCGTTTGCGGTTCGTTCGAAGCCCCTACTCAGGAACTTCCTCCTCAGCCACGATCGGCTCCACGCGAGGCTCCACCTCCGGAATGATAGGGAACGCCACAGAAGGAGCCCGAGATGACTTCTTCTGGCGGAGGCGACCCAAAACTCCAGGGTTTGACATAGCTATCTCCAGTGGGGGCTCCAAAAAGCGAGGAAAACGAACCTCTACAAATGAGAACAATCAAACAACAGTTAGACCTATTCCTCCAACAGGACGATCGCCCAACAAATGGAGATCGTAGAAATTCGTACCTGAGATCGAGAGATGTCTTGGGAAACAAAATAGCCAAGCAGACAGCCAACGACTCTCCATGTTGATCCGCTGAGCGTCCAAGTCGTCGTCCGGCAAACTCCGTATCCGCTCCCAGACGACCAGAAAATCAAAAGGTAGCTCCTCGATCGCCGGAATGTGGAAACCTGCAAAAGCAAGACCAAATTAGATCAGTTCAGAACATATCCGAACAAAGGGAGAGTCTGAACCCTTACCGAGATTCCTCTCCCGAAGGCTAGTGGGAATCTCCAGCTCGCCAGTGGGGTTGTCGCTCGCTGAGGCTTTCCAGGCACCGGCGACCCAGAACCACTTCGCCAGATCGCCCCGCTCCTTGTTCGGGACTCCAAGGATCACCCGACCGGATCGGCCTTGTATATGATAGCCTCCGACCGACCCTTTCTGAACCGTCAGCTTGAACAGGTGGTTCATCTCCGACGGCGAAGGGAGGCGGTACAGTCGGTGACCGCCGAACAAGGTGAGAGTGCAAATTATCTGGAGCCAAGCATTTGGCGTCAGCTGGAGTGGCGCCACGTTCCAAGCAGCCAGCAGATGGGAGACGAAGAACGACAAAGGAAATCGCAACCCTGCCTCCATGATCGCTTCGTTCACAGCGACCATCCCCTCCGGAGGCTGATCGGCTCTCTCATTCTCAGCCGGCACAAAGAAATCCACATCTGAAGGGATATGAAACCTCGTCCTCCAGACGGCCAGATCCTTCCTGGTCGCCGAACTCCTGATTTGGCCAAGAGACCACAGAGATCGCTGAGCAGCCCTAAATAGCGATCGCTTAGGAGGTAGATAAGGATGAGTAATCGAATACTCCCGATAATTGAACTTAGGAGACGGGCCGGCCAACCTCTCCATTATTTTAGCAAATGCCATATAAGTGTGGCCAAAGGCACTGTGCCGCTCCCAGTAGGCCCTGACTGCAAGATCTCTCTCCATCTGCGAGCGTCTGGGTTCGACGGCCGCCTCCTTATCCACGTCGGCCTCATTGAACAGCGCCTCAACTTCCGCAGGGTCGATACCGGCTCGAATAGCCTCAACGGCCGTCTCCAGATGGAAATCTGCGGAGGATCCTCCCCGGACATTAGAAGTCCCAGTGGCGTAGGAGGTGCCCTTTCCCGACGAAGAAGATGTTCCAGACATTCTCGAATTCAAGATGAGGAGTAGAGGAGTGTTTTCTTACCACGGATCGAATCGATCGACGATCGGCAGTTAGATCTTCAGAAAATTCTTCAGCGATGTTATCCTTCTTTCTCCGATTAAAACGCGTAAGAATGAACACTGCCACCCTGCACCTTTTTATAGGAGATGGCAGGGACTTCAAAGCAATTAAGGAGAGTCTCAGGGGTTGAAGTGCAACCGTCGCATTTATTGACCCCCTTGAAACCCACGTACGCGTCTTTTCAAGGATGCGTCAGACGAGGAGTCATAAATGACCGCCGGTCTCCTCCAACAGGAACCCGACACGTGTCCCGGAGACTTTTCCGCATCCGCTGCCATTTTTCGCTCTTTTCAGCGACCTATCAGGTCGTCCAAATTCAGAATCAATCGGCTCAAAGACGATCGCCAATTCAGTAAACGCAGAGTCACTCGTCGAAGTTCAGCGATCTCCAGCAGAACCACCTCTCCCCATGTTTCCAACATAAGAACGAGTTGGGGGGCAATTGTTGTGTCGAGATTTATTCACCTCGACAGGCGATCGACCTCAAGGCCGAGCGATCGAGTCCACAACCAATCAAGCTATGGCGAACTCGCCTAAGCGAAGATACCAGACCACCTTCAGGTATCTAGCGATCGACTCCCAAGGCGATCGCCCTTTGGCACCTAGCGATTGACTCTGGTGCCCGGCTAAGGACGACCGTCCTACGCCCCGAACAGAGACCATCGTCCATCAAAGTCTACGAAGACTGGATCCCAAAACAGCACCCATGTGCAGATCCGAGACAGGCGCCGCGTTTCATGGATCATTGACCACCAACAGCTGTCTTTGACAAGGACGGCTTCACCTACCGACAAACCCGCCGAAAGGTACAAGGTGGGACCGCCCGTGACAGCAACTCAGACGCGTGCAGGCTTCTCATTGGACCGCACAGCTGGCTGCCAGCAACTCCTGCAGACTTTAAAGGGACCAGCCCATGTGCTAAAGACGATCGCCCGCTTATTATAATACAGCAAAGGCGATCGCCCGGCATATCCAAGTTCTATAAATAGAGAACCTCCTTCTACTGGAAAAAGGTTCCGCGTTCAGTTCACGAATTCTTCATTCGGTTCACGCATTGTCCATTAAGTTCAGAGAAAATACATACAATCATACATACTATCAAGCTCCCTGCTTCCTCTCCCGAATCTACCTCAAGATTTCTCTCTCAGTACCTCTCATCCAGAAGACGGTCGGCAGAGGCAAGAAGTCTCCACAGTGCAGATTCAAAGAGACTCACAGGCCCATGAGCTCAAACATACAGCTAATACACGCCGTGAGAGACTGTCGATCTCTCACCGCCGTCACAGCTCATCAACGTTGTTACAAGAACTCACAGAACACCATATCGAGTTCTTCCGGCAATCTACACGCTCACAAGCTAAGATAACAAGGGTCTTTACACTCATTGTAATTGAACTCTTACATTAATGCTTGTATCCCCGAATATTTGTATTAATAATATCTCACGAGAGCATTCAAGCCCGGGACTAACAATCCCGGCAAATCTTGTGTTATTTACTTTTCCCACGAAAGTGTTCTCGCACTTTGTTTGCTATCCACTCATTCCAGCAATATCTATCTCCGGATAATATTTTGGGTAGCAACACTATGTACTCGATTTCTTAGTCGGGTTGGGCGGAGTGTAGGGGTGGACTCGGTTCCATCCGTTCGGCTTTTGATTGAAACCGAGAATCGAACCAAATATTCGGTTTCGGTTTGATTCGGTTCTTTTTGAAGTTCGGTTTGGTTAAGTTCGGTTTTATAAATATTCGGTTCGGTTTCGATTTGGTTTGATATTTTTTCGGTTCTTCACAATATAAATTCAAATATTATATGCAAAAGAATAAGTTATATATAACAACAATCCAACAAGAGTTTTTTTTGTTTTTTTTTAAAAAAAAAACGTCCAATATGGACGGGAGTTGAGGCGGGACCCACCAACCTGTAGATAAGAAGAAAACAAGAAATACAAAGTATCAGTCCCGAATTTTGACCCAAAATGGGCCATAATTCGGGTCCAAACATCAAAGAAGTCTACGGCGCGCTAAAGAAATACAAAGTGCACCAAAAAAACCATGGGCTAATGTGCGGACCCGTAGACCAAAATAACTCAACTCCGGAATATGACCAAAAATGTGCCATATTCCGGAGCCTAATATCTAAACGGCCCGCTAGATCAGTACAAGGTGCACCACAGATACCGTGGGCTAATGTGCGGACCAATAGGCAATAAATAAATCAATCAAAAATACAATCTACCTAAATCTAAAAGAAGGATAACCAAGCTGATCCATCCGAATAAGGGAGAGAAGAAACGGAGGAGCAGTATCGTAAGTATAAGTCTGAATACCAAGGGACGACATGCCGAGCTCAGAGAGGTAGTCGGCCGGCCTGTTGCCCTCCCGGAAAATATGAGTGACTTTGAATTGAATATCTCGGAGAATGTGTTGGATACGCATAAGAGTGTGACAAACCTGCCAAGAGCCCCGATGGCCAGATGATAGCAGGGTCACCACAGCAGCAGCATCAAGCTCAATCCAAACATGTCTCGATCTCTGGGAAGCTAAAATCAAACCAATCGTCAGCGCCTGGATCTCTGCATCAAAACTCGAAGAGGCCTGAAAAGAGGAGTGGAAAGCAAGAAGGAGCTCTCTGTGATGGTCTCTAAGCAGACCTCCCCCACCTGCAATCTGAGTATCTCTATCGAACGAACCATCCGTGTTCAGCTTGGTCCAAGGGGCCTCGGGTCGAAGCCAAACCACCGGAACGGGGCGACGAGTCTGAGTGGGTGAAGATGAGGCTCGCTGAAAATGATCAGGTGGCGAGCACCCCTCCCAGAACTCAGAGGAAATCTGCCCCGCAGCAGCCAATAAAGCAACATGGCGCTCCACCTGCACAATAACATGAGAGGAAAGAAAAGTAATCGCCCTATGCTTTGCACTATTCCTTTCTGTCCAGATGAACCAAAGGATCAGACAATGAATAATGAAAGTTGCGTGCCTAAAGTGTGTGCGGTGTGCGAAAAAACTCAGGAGCTCAAATATATTCTGAGAATGGGGTAGGGATAAATGTGTCCATACGCCAAAAAACTCCCACACGTCACGAGCCACATCACTCTCCAAGAAAAGATGGGCAATGGTCTCGGTATGGTAGGTCTGGGAAAGGGAATGCGAGCAGCACAAATATCTAGAAGCCAAAGAAACGCCCCTCCTCTGTTGAATGTCATCAATCGGGATCCGACGCATGAGAAGTCGCCAAATAAACACCGAAATGGTCGGTGTGTGTAAGGCTGTCCAGATGGAAAATAAGATTAGCCTGACCCCTCACCCTGATATGAGACCAAGTCGACGACAATGAGAACGCACCCGAAGAGGTAAGAGTCCAGCACATACTATCTGAATCCTCCTCGGCGATGGGAATTGCGGAGATCTCCTGGATGAACTGAGGGGTAAATCCCAGCTCCTGTCCAACAATAGACTCCAACCTACCCATATCCCATGTCCCATCAACCCATAACTCATTAATCCTAAGATGGAGTCTACCAGTAATCTGACAATAAGAAGAAATCGGCCTATCCCCAATCCAAGTATCGTCCCAAAAGCTAACCTCCCTGCAGCCACGACCAAGAGTCCAGCATATGAACTCCTGAGCCTCAATACCCACACGGAGTAGACGACGCCAAGGGTGGCTGGCATGAGCTTTAAGAGCAGTACGCATAGGCGTATAAAGGCCAGCAGAGCAGTTTCTGCAGAGCATAAACTGCGCCCACAGAGACGTGCCCGCGCGAAGGCGCCACCAGAGCTTATAACTAAAAGCCATTGCCATATCAGAAAGGCTCCGAATCCCGAGGCCTCCCTCAGAGACCGGACGACAAATCTGCCGCCAACGGACCCAGTGCGTGTTCCTCTTCGGACCAATAGAACCCCAGAAGTATCTCGCGATGATCTTCTCGAGCTCCTGGATGATGTACTGTGGAGGGTCCAAAACCTGAAGCATGTGAAGAGGAATCTTGCAGAGAGTGCTCTTAATAAGAGCCAAGCGTCCCCCAAAAGCAAGGTGGGTGGCGATGGGACCAACCATAGATCCTATCCAACATTTGTTGCTTCACCCCAGCAAAGAGCTCTCGTCTTATAAAGCATTTGTAAAGGGGCACACCTAGATAGGTGATGGGGAGATCGCTTTGGCGAAAACCAGTAAGATCATGAACTCTCTGATGCCAACGAGGCGCATGCTTGGGAGCGAGAGTAAAAGTGCTCTTCTGGATACTAACTATCTGGCCAGAAGCCGTAGAGTAGTGATCCAGGAGACGCATAAGGTCAACAAGACCATCATCCACAACCAGTGTGAATATAATGATGTCATCGGCATAGGATAAATGCGAGACGGGGAAAGGCCGTCTGCCCGTCCTATACCTCATCAACGGATGGTCCCGAATGAATCGATCCAAGCAGCGCGATAGATAATCAGCGGCAAGCATGAAGAGCGACGGAGAAATAGGGTCGCCCTGACGCAAACCCCGGCTAGAGGCAAAATAGCCGGCCGGACTGCCGTTCACCAAGATGGAGAACGTGCAACTATCGATGCAATGACGGATGTACATAATCCATCTAACCGGGAATCCCACCCTTACCAGGACCTCACGTAAAAACTGCCAGTGAACCATATCATACGCCTTAGCCATATCAAGCTTCAGCGCAAGGTTCGGGAATGTCCACAACGTGGAGGTCATGAATAAGTTCTTGGGCCAGAAGGATATTATCAGTAATAACCCGCCCGCGAAAAAATCCACTCTGGTTCAGAGAGATAATAAGAGGGAGGAGAGGAGCAAGCCGAGCGTTAAGGATTTTCGAGATAATCTTATTGGTCACATAACACAGACTAATAGGCGGTAATCTGAAAAACCGCTCGGAACAGGTTTCTTCGGGATCAAGACGATCGTAGTCGCCATGAAAGCCAGAGGCATGGGATGGCCATCAAAGAACTCGAGCACAGACCCCTCCACGTCGGAGGATACAATCTCCCAACAATGCTGAAAAATTAAGACGATAACCCATCAGGCCCAGAAGCGCTGTGAGGATCGATGTCAAATACCGCATCACGAATCTCCTGGGGAGAGGGTGGAACACACAAACTATCAGAATCAAAAGAAGAGGGCATAGAGGGAAAACAAGTGTCATCCGGGGGGACGAGAACATCACCAACGGATGTAAGCAGAGTCCTAAAGAAATTCACAGTGGATGATCGGATGTCCGACTCTACAGCGATCGTCGTACCACCATTCTCAATGCTGTGAATCTGCGGCTGACAGTGCTTCTGCTTCGCAAAACCCTGGAAAAACCGGGTGTTGCGCTCGCCTTCGGTAACCCAACGAACTGCGGCCTTCTGTTTCCAGAAATCTTCCTCCATAGAGAGACGAAGATGGTACTCAGCGCGAAATGGTGCATAGCGGTTCTATTCTCCGGAGTAGGATCCGAATCATATCGCCGCTCGGCCTCGTCGGCAGACCTTAAGGCCTCATCCAACTTCGTATGAAGGTTACCAAAAATGGACCAGTTCCACTGTTTCAGTCTGCGCTTAACCTTGAGGAGTTTGGCCTGTAGGTTACACATGCCAGATAATCCAGTTGGGGTAAGCCAAACCTCCCTAACAGTGTCCAGAAATGTGTGATGCCAGATCCACATACTCTGGAAACGGAATGAAGACTTGTGACGATTCGCGGAGAAGCGACACTGGATAAGAAGGGGCACATGGTCAGACCGAAGACGAGGCAGGTGAGTGACGGTAGAAACTGCAAACACATTCGATCATGCTTCATTCAATAAAGCACGATCTAGCCTTTCCCTCAAACCATTGCGCTCCCAAGTGAAAATATCACCCTCGCAGCCCGCATCAATCAACTCACAGTCAGCAATAGCCTGTGTGAAGTCCAGAATCTCTGGAGAACGGTCTGTGGTACTACGCGTTCATGTGAGTGCAAGAAGATGTTGAAGTCACCGCTGACAATCCACTGCAACCCCTCTACTTCCAAAGTAATCTCACGGAGGGTGTCCCAAAGGGCGTAGCGACCAACATGGTTAGTGCTGGCATAGACATAAGTGACATAAATCGACTAGGGACGAAGGGAAGAAGAAATAAAGAGATGAAGGACCTGATCAGTATCTAACAAAACCTGGTGCTGAAAGTGAGGGGAAGAAAAGAACCAAATTTTGTTAGATCGATTATAAAGTCCCGACGCAAAACCTAAAGAACGAATATAAAAATCAAAATTTAAATTGGAACCCATGGGTTCTAAAATGCCAATAAAAGAAAATCTATGAGCACGGTGGAGATGTCGAATACACTTCTGTGCTCCGGTGTTAGCCAGACCACGAGCGTTCCATGTAAGAATGGGTATCGACATAAACTAAACCGCCAACTCTGACGAAGACCTAGGACGCTGACTGGAGCGCCCCCGTCTCCAAGGTGTATCCTGCCGGGCAGATGTTCCCCCTTTCGGAGGCGATGAAGATCGCCCCTTGGAGGAGGAGGAGGATCCGTGAGAAGCTGCTCTTCCTCGTGTGAAAATCGAGGAGTCAGAAGCAGCTTTGCCCCTAGTCGTGACACCAGGGGCAGCAGTAAAAGACATCAGACGCCTCTTAACCGGGGGTTATGGTGCCGTCGGGAGAGGCACCATCGCCGAGGAAGAGAGACTGGACTCAGAAATCTCAAATTGAGTGCGGTTAGGACCACACTCAGTCTGATATAGAGAGGGAAGAGAAGAAGGGAGGCTCGTAAACCACCATGGCTAAGGTCTCAGGCTCAACGATGATCGAATCATTGTTACAGCCCTAGCCGTCATGGCGGGGGGAGGTAGACTCAAAGAGTCTAGAAAAGTGAGGGACGGTGGAGGACTCTGTGTCGTCCTCTAAGAGGCGCTCATCGTCGCCATCACGACTGCTATCAACGCTACCCGCTACACTATCTTAAAAGTTAAGGATTTCTCGCATTCCATAAGACTCGCACTAGACAAAACCAGCAAGCCACAACGGCATAATTTCCTTTCTTCCCTCTTAAGAATCAGCTATGAGCAAGCATATTAGAGAGAGAAGGAGATTGTTGTAGCAACATCAAGCCATTTGAGACATTCCATCCATGTCTTTTGCAGCATGGTTTATTATATTAATAAATTGAAACGAAATTTCTATCGATCGAGTTAGAATCGAGTACTATTATGTTGATGGTGGATGTTATTGTCCCAAGTGTCCCATAAAGATGGGTTTGCTTGGTTTAATTTCAAAAACGTCAACTAATCAATTATATATAGGGATTACACTAATCCAACATATACTTTATACCAGAATACGTTAGTAACGTTACCGGAAATTGAGTAGATGATGCACATTTTTTGTCCTAAAGTAAAGTAAGTAATCATTCATCTTCCATAAGTTATTCTTGCAACCATAACTAAAAAGATAAGAGCATATGGGCAAAAATACAAATATTTTCTTAATTCGGGAGGAATAACTACATATTTAATATTGTCCAAAAAAAGCATATTTGATATATATATATATATATAATCGAAACTCCAAAAAAAAAAATAGGTTGTAGGGTTAAGACATTTTTAAGTTATTTCATTTCTGAATATTATTTATATTATGTCTCAGCCAAAAGTTAACAGATGGTGTATATTTGATGTATTTTACATAATAATTGGTAAAAATATTAAACGGACTAGCCTTATCGATTTCGGGATAGCGCTAACAGGCTTCGGGCATAAAGGTTCGGGTGAAAAAAATCGGGATTAAAACGGGTCGATAATTTTCGACCCTAACCCTAACAGGCTTCAGACTAAAAGGGCCTCAAACTTAGAAGGTATATTTTTTATAGGCCATAAATAAAAAATATATATTTGAAAAGTGGCAGTAGTATATATATATATATATATGATATATATATATATATATCATATATATATATATATTATATACTAATAGAAAATAAATCATATGAAAACTAATTTACCTTGTGAAATCTAGAAACTTTTGTAGGTCATTGATAGTAGTGATATAACGGCTATAGATGAGTAGAATTATATGCATTAATATATTTTTTATTGCATTATTTGTTGCATATACTAGCGACCAGCTTGATGAAACAAATAATAACAAATATGCAATGAAATTACTTAATAATACAATTAGTTTCTAGATTTCACCATTAAGTGTGTTTCCACCATAGTCAATCCCTACGCTAATATATATATATATATATATGTGTGTGTGTGTGTGTGTGATGATTTATGGTGATAATAGATTTTTAGTTAAGAAATAAGAATACATCCATACCATTGATTTAACTAATTTTAATGATAGATTAAATAAATCACATTCTCATTTGATCCCTTCCCATATATATATATATATATATAAAATAGAGATTAAAAAGTAAAAAATAATGATGATAAATGTTTGGTGAAGATTAAAGAATAACCTATGATTGTTTGATATACGTAAATTTAATAAAGAGACAATTTTTTTGAAAATAAAAATATAAACATTTGGACGAGACGAAAAGAATACATCTCATGATCTAATGATTCCCAAATTCACAAGTCACTTCACCAAACTTATCTAATGATCTTTAAAGTTAAATTACATCTCAAAATCCTAATTTTCTAATAATCAAAGTATCAAACAACAAACGCAGATACCATAGTCCATTTAGCTTGTGGATGAATAAGAATAAGTAATATCTAATTATTTTGGTGCTTTAATATGACAAATTACAAAATTAACCCCTAAAATGGTCCGATTCGTTTGTTATAATATGAGCCGTGGATTGTTTGGTACCTAGCTCGATGCATATAGTTGGTCTTATTACTCTTTTCCGACTCGCGACAGATTAATTATCCAAAAATTTTAGTTTCCTGATTTTTCTGAACATTATAGAAAATATACATAAAAAAAAAAAATATATCCATAGGCTTTAGTTTTATTTCTTCATTCTCTATGTGACCTTTTTTTTTAAACTTTTATTTAGTAACAGCAAAAACATCAATACATCTTTTCAACTAGCCTGAATATCATCTATCTTGTCAAAATGATTATGACATTAGCTGTATATATATGTGAGAGTACAAAAGTTGACCTATAGGAGAGATTAAGATAACCATTTCCATTTTGACCTGCCAGGTAATTCAAACTCCATTCAGAAGATTCTCAAAAAAAAAAAAAAAAAAAAAAGCCTTCTTTTACTTTGGTTCTTAAAAATCAAACTATTTCATTGGAGAAATAATATAGCAACACCCTGAACCACACCCCCAAACACACTCGTATTTTATGGGTATTGTACTACGTGCTTTATTATTAATTTTATTATAATATTATTATGAATATTTTATCTGTAAAGCATGCGATACAACACTATAAAACATGGGGTGTGTATGGAGGTGTGGTTTAGGGTGTTGCCATATCATCTCTCATTTCATTGACGCAATTTACTCAAACTTTTAATTACACAATTAGAATTCTTGTTGATGTACATTGCTCCCCACATCAGCTTTCGTTAAGTTAAATTGACATAATGGACAAAAAATATTTGATTGAAAATGTACTTTTGTGGAACCCCTCAGATGTTGAAACATCTTCGAAGACTTAAATTTATTTTCCAAACTTTAAATCCTCTCGAGAATTTCTTAGCAATTTTTGTCGTTGCTTGATACATAGTTGATATTTGAATGGTAGATTTTATATAGTTAGAATGCCTGTACTAACGCTATATATCTCGAGCACTAACTCCCAATATAGAAGTTAATGTCTTTTATGCATGTCAGGTATTTGGTATTCGAAGGAACATTCACAGTGTCGATATGAAGATGATGACTGCGATACTAATCAAGTGGAAGTCCAGTTTTATTTTATTATCATTGAGTTGTATTTCATTTGTACTGTTGTACTTTAGCTCCTATGTGGGTATGTTTTGTAATGGAACTTTATTTGGTTTTTCGTTTACTCATAATGTGGTCTGACTTTGCCGGTCCAATTATTTTGAGTGTATGCAGTGTTTGACATTCTCTTTTGAAGCTAGGGGTGTTACAGTTAGAACTTATCCCCTATCACAAGCTTAATACTCTCACCGTTCCGCCCGAAGTACAATATTTGGTCCAAAAAAATGTCCCCTTAGAAGTGCAATATTCATTAAACACCTAAAATGACACAAAACAATCACCTTTTACTTTTTAATTTCCACCATACACTCACCACCAATACTTTCAAAACTTACATATCTGTCGCATTCAATCATTTACATAAAATACATAAATTTTCTTTTAATATTGCACTTGAGCCGGGACAGGAGGAGTACTCACAATCATGTCATTTCTTTGATACTTCCGCCACATCGTCAATGAATACTTTGTCAATGGCTATACCACTCTATTTCTATCTTTGTCATTTCCCGAGTACTAAATCTTGTAATCCTAACAAACTAGTACTCTCTGGTTTTTCCCCAATCTACTTAGTCTCACGTAGGCACATTATTCTAAGAATACATATTTGAGTAACACAAAACACAATCAAGTAATATAAAATACATTACTTAATCTCATGTAGGCACATTATTCTAAGAATACATATTCGAGTAATACAAAATACAACCAAGTAATACAAAATACATTCGAGTAACTTATTCGAATAATACAAGACGCATCTAACTAACAAAGCATACATCATAATAACCTATTCTAATAACACAAACATGAGTTATTTGTTGTTAGAATGTATCACTGAGACATATATTATTCAAATGTATTCGAGTAAATATCAGATCGATAATTTAAATACGACAAAAGTGTTTTAAAACTTTGGATGGATTTTGTTTCCTTACAATTCGCATTCCCACTGTAAATGAATGTGGATATAGTAAAGGGGGGGAGTTATACAGACCCCCCCTATATTACTAACCAAACCCTCCCTAGGGAGGGTTTGTCCCTTTTTTTTTTTCTTTTTTTTATTCTTTTGTTTTTTTGATGTGTGTTATGTTTTTTTTAGTGTTTATTTGTTATGTTTTTTGTATTCATCTAATGTATTTCTATTTAATTAAACAACAACAACAATAACACGTTAAACATTAACACATTAAACAACTACAACAACTGTTATTATTCAACTAAACAACAACAACAACAACATGAGTAGAGTTATATTAAATACCAAACTTTTCTTACATACCAAGGGACTCATCCCCACCATCCATCCAAAAAGAAATCAATGGTTGAGATTAAAACCATTTAATATTTCACACATTTTTTATAATTTAAATATCTCTTAAACCGTTAATCGTTAAGCGAAAATAATTACACCATCGCGACGAGCATTTAATTATCTTTCTATAGACGGGCACTTTGATATACTTTCGACAAAAAAAAATCGTTTTTTTTCGTGGCCGAAAAAATCATATGTGATATATCATATATGATATTACATATCACATATGATATACCATATATGATATTACATATCATATATGATACGTAATATCATATATGATATATCACATGTGATTTTTTCGGCCACGAAAAAAAACGTGAAAAAAGTGGAAAAAAAAATTTGTCGAAAATATATCAGAGTGCCTATCGATAGAAAGATAATTAAATGCTCGTCGTAACAGTATATTTTTTTTGACTTAACGATTAACGGTTTGAAAGATATTGATATTTGAAAAAAAATGATGAAAGTGGGTTTTTTAAATTGTTGGGATTAATCTCATCCATTAGATCAAATAAAGATGGAGGGAAGATGGAGGGTGGAGATTAGTCTCAGGTATGTATGAAAAGTTTGGTACTCAAATGATCTTAAATCCAACAACATTAACACATTATTTAAAAACAACATCATCAAATATAGTGCATTTACTATGTTTGTGCTCTTACATAAAATAAAATATACACATTATAAACTAAAATAAACTTCATTAATTAAAAAAAAACACATTACATAAAAAAACACATTACATTATCTGCCTGAACCCCAAAATACGCCAAATCCATAATTTTTGATCCGCAACCGCTTCCAACATAAGAGTTGGGTATGGCGATCACGAATTGAATTGAAACAGGCGCTTTGGACAATTTTTCCAATCCCAATGCATACAATCAATACTCCCGAGCATTCGGGAGTTTATGTTTTTCTTCATGCAATGCATATATTTTTCAATGTCATTGGGAAGTCTCAGACGCTCCTATTGTGGGTGAGTATTGGGGAGTGGTGAATTTTCATCCAAATACATAAATGTAGAAGATGATACTGCCGCCTCCCACACGGCAATCACATGGGGCCACTAATAACAAAATCGATCACTCGAGCTATATTTTGCACTCCAATCAATTAGTTCTTCGGAGAATCGAACACCTAAAATACATTACAACTTTTATAAAAATTAATCGAACCATACAAATACCACCCGTACTAAATATAACAAAAATAATCGAACCAAATAAAAAATATTTTTATTTGTTACAACTTTTTTTAAAATAACTTTTTGTTACAATTTTTTTTAAAAAAAATACTTTTTTTGTTACAATTTTTTTTGTCTTTGAAACTAAAAAAGAAAATATATATATATATATATATATATATATTGTGTAGGGGGGTAGGGAGGGTTTTCATAGGGGGGTCTGTATAACAGACCCCATAGTAAAGGTGCAATAGTCCTAGAGAAGCGTGCCCCTTCCATGATCTATCTTATCCTTTTCTTTTTTTCCTCAGTGTTTGTGTCTTTCTTCCCTGCTGTGTGGTACCGTCCATGGTACATCTCCATATAATGTATGTTCTGTCGGATATATTATACGTAGTGTGTATAGACGGTGCAGATTGATCCACTAGATGGAGCATCGATTTGCACAGTCCATACACGACACGTGTAGTGCATCCGGACAGTACACCCCCATATAGTGCATGTCCTGTCGGATACACTACACGTGGCGTGCATGGACGGTGCAGATTGATGCTTTAGATAGAGCATCGATCTGCACCGTCTATACACGCCACGTGTAGTGCATCCGACAAGAAATGCACTACATGGAGCATACCATGAACTCAACCCTGCTATGTGGTTTATAAGAAAAGACAGAACGAAAAGATCATATAGCATGGGAGGAGCAGCAGAGAGTTTTAGATCAGCTGATTATAGGTCGGCTGGGCTCATCTCTGGAGCTTTACTTTTTGACAGGCCTCAAATTTTTCATGTATGTTTAGCATGTAGAGTGAATAATTTATGTAATAAGTTTTTTATGAGATAAAATGAATCAAATATAAAATTTAAAATAATCAAATATAATTTATTATAATAAAATTAATCACTTTAATATTTTATATAAAATTTAAATAATCAAATTTAATTTATTACAATAATTGACTATCCGTCTCAAAAAAAACAACAAATCCGAAAAGTGTTTTTTTTTCTTTTTATAAGTTCTCTCAAAAAAACAACAAATCCGTCTCACTTTGATAATTTTTTTTCTGAGATAAAATGAAAAGTGTTTTTAATAAATACTCTTAAATAATTATAGAAAAATGGACAAAGTGATTAATATTTTAGACCCTTCCAACCTTTTATAAGAGAACTTATAAAAAGGATCGAAAAAAAACTACATAATAAGATTATGTAACCCAATAAAGTGACCACATTAGACATTTCATATCATTTATACTCTATTCTTTTGAAGTGGAATTTGCTGAACTGAAATAAATTGAATCTTGCTGAATTGAACTGAACGAAACCGAAGTTACTAAGCTAAATTATATTAAACTATCACAATATATACAACAACAATTAATATTATGTATAATTTTATTGATAATATTAATATCCGTAATAATAGCATATCATAATTTATACAACAACAATGGTAATAATAGTTATATACATAAGGACAACAACAATATTAATAATTATAATAAGAGTAATAATACTAGTAATTATGATTAATATTAGTGAAGACCCTTCAATTTTATGTCTGATTATTAAATCCAGGTATTTAATATTTAGGTAAGAGTGTTTTAAGAGGTAGCTCATGTATTTCAAAGGCTTCCAAGATTCCTTAGGTGAGAGGTAGAGCAGCATTAATAATTGAGGAATGACAGTGACACAACTCTCCAACCACCCCTCATACACACTCGTAGTTTATGGGGTTGTACCGTATGCTTTACAGATAAAATAATCATAATAATATTATAATAAATTTTATCTGTAAAGCATACGGTACAACTCCATAAAACACGTGTGTGGTTGGGGAGGTGTATCCCTATCATTTCTCTTAATGATTATGCATTCTGCTGCAACCGTTCGGACATTGTTTAAGGCCGAAAAAGAAATCAAATAAACAAATAAATTAAAATAACAAACAAAATAATGGGTAAATTTAGTTTTATTTTACAACTTCTTACCATAATACCTTGTATACCCTTATAACGGAAACACTAGGCATGCCTTGAAAATACACTTAACCTTCCCAACTAAGTAATTGTACTATTATAAATAAGGGTATTTTTGGTATAATTACTTGATGCCATATTGTTGACACGAAATATATATACTCTTCCTTTATCTTTTAAAAAAAATAGTCTGCACGTGAAAATATTTTTGATAAAACAGTATGTGTATATATATATATATATCAATATTCATTTTATAGCCTTACGTAATATTAATGACAAACATTAATGACTAATCCCAACAATTATTAAAGTATTCTAGACAAAGTATACCATTTAAAAAGGTAAGTAGACTGTAATCTGAGACAAGAAAAAAAAGGAAAAGAAAAATAAATTAGTATCATTTTTTTGAGATGGAGAGAATATATATAGCATCATCGAATAGGCTCAGCACGGAATTCGGAGATTCTCAAATTGTTCCAAAAACTGAACCGAAATCTTCCTGAAATAAAATATATCAATTGCCCTTTGACTTTACCGAACCGAACCTTCTCGAAAAATATTTTGGCACGACTCTGGAGATATCGATACTGAAAATCGAGCCTTATTGAACTGAACCAAGGAACCGAAACTGAGAATCGAGATAAATATTTATAAATATTTAAATATATTTATATTTATGTGTTTATTAAATAAAGTTATAATTAATTTTGATGAAATTTATTAATATATAATAATATTGTTAACTAACATTATAAAACCCACTATTAAATACCCGCATGCCGATCTTAAACACCACAAAATTAGGGTGCAACAAACAAATCATGTTTATGCCCCAAGTTCAAATTACTTACTTTTGTACCTCAGTTACTTACTTTTGTGCCTCTATTCAATTTACTCGCTCGTTTTTTTACAGATAAAAGATCATAAAATTCAAAAATATATTTGCGACTAACATCAATTGTTTATTTCATGGTGGAATGAAGAGCTGGATCCTTGAAGTTTCGTATGTGACTTATATTTTGAACTAATATTCTAAGAACATGTTAATAAAATATTTAATGTGGATTTCTATTTTAAAATTAATAATTTAGCAACATTTTGATGTGGTACTTTTGTTTTTGATTTAGAAATATGTTGTGTTGGCGTGTTGCTTCGAGTTAGAGTAAGTTTTTCATTGTTTTAAGATATTTTCTTGTAAAGAATCAAAATCTTCGTTTCTCTGATTCGAACCGAACCATCCCATTAGCCCCAAAGAATTATGCAATAAAAACAACCAAACTTTTCCAACTTAACCATCAAGAATGAAAGTACACTAATCGCAGCAACCTTAACTGGAACAACACTACAAATACAAAACCAACCCTATATAAGAGTACAAGTAAACAATTTAAGTTATTTAGCGCTTCTGAATCTACTCAACCAAAGCATGAGCAGGCTTATGAATATACTCGAATCGACCACCTTATAACGTTTTATTAAGTTAAAAGGATTTAAATGAGTAGGTCGCACCGAGATCAGTCCCCCAAAACTAAACTTTAAAATAATGAAGAAAAATGCCCGAAAAATAAAAAACTAAAGCAACTAAAAATACTAAAAAAAAAAGTGAATCCTAAAATTTGAAGAAAAAATCTGGAAAACGAAAAAGAAACTAAAATACAAAAAAAAATGAAAATCCCAAAAATTTAAAACAAAAAAACTGGAAAAAACAATCCTAATAATGTGTTACATGAGACAGTCTGATAAGAGTTTTTGAGTTTAAATGTAAGCCTTCATATCCTAACCTTACAACCTCCTCAAGGCTACAAAAAAATTGGGGAACAGTGAGAAAAATCCTTCAACGGCATCTATTTTTGCTCCGAAGTTCTTGAACCAGTACCTGGGTTCGAACGGGCAAGCAACATATCATAGATGTTCTGCGCCGTTGGACGATCGGCCGGATTCTTTGCTGTACATCGGTGGTAAAGTTTGGTGAGAAATCCAAGGGTTTCAGAATCATTCTCAAGTTCCCCGTCAGATTGAGCCAACGCCTCCAGCTCCTCTGTCAGTTTCGGTCGCTCGCCCACCTGCATTGATTACGTGTTAAAATTCGAGCCAGAAAACTTCTAAGCAAACCCAGCAACAACCAAAAGCATTTTGTTTGGATAATTACAAATACTACCATGAGGTTCAATGTTTGAAAAGGCAAAGGCATAAGCCTAGGCGTTGGCCACCCAAAAAGCGAGGCGTAAGCCTTGAGGCGCCGAGGCGTAGGCACTACGTGCTTTTTTGTTAAAGTATAAAATAACACCTAAATAATAATCCCATAATCAAATAAGCTTCAAATACGTAATAATACAACTTAAGCAACATATATAAAGTTTAAAAACATAAATTCAATCAAAACAAAATAAAACAACATAAGTTCAACGATACAAGTCCAAGTTCAACATAAAAGAAAATAAGTTCAACAATAAATGATTAAAGTAGAATCTTGCTTGTACTTGTTGCTTTGAGTTGTGCTAGAGAGAGAGAGGAAAAAACACAGCAGGGAGTAAAAGAAAAAAAACGAGAGTCAGAGAGAGAAGAGTGAGAAGGAAAAAAATCACAGCGGGAGGGAGAAGGGTTTCACTGCTGCGATTTGTTTTTTTGGGGGACAGGGTTTCACGTTTTATTATTATAGTATCTATTAAAGTTTTTCTTCTATTATACTGGAAACAGCTGCATTTTTTTTCTTAAGTTCCTTTCTTGGTTCCCTTCCTTTTTCTTTTCCTTCCTTACTGGAAACGACGTCGTTTCCAGGCCCCATCTTTTTTAAAATTAAAAGCACAAAAATAGTTCGCCCCATAGAAAAGGCGCAGAAGGCGCACGCTGTGCCTTAAAAGCGTGTGCCCCGTCAAAAAGGCGAATGCCTTTCCTGCTTTTCACAGGTCGCCAAACGCCTTGATGCTTTTCTGGCCAAAGGCACAAAAGTAGTGCGCCCCATTTGTAATTTGAAAAACAACCAAACTCTTTGTACACATGGCATCTTTTCTTTCTTTTTTTAACTATAGACACTAACATGCAGTTGGGATGAACAAACTTCACAGCATGTCATCTTTAGTCCGCATCTTACATTTAATCGTTACTTGCATGTATAAATATGTAACAGAAAAACAACAGCATATACCTGCAAAAGATTGTAAATTTCTGATTCCGGCAATCCAAAATAAGGGACTTGTAAGGTCAACAATTCCAGAAGCAGGCATCCAAATGACCAAATATCCACTTCCTATGCGGATATGGAAGAAACCTTGTTATTACTTATTAATAATCCAAAAAGGATCCACCATACAACTGAGGGATACTTGTGGAAAATCGAAAATGTCATGATGTCTGATTGAATAAAACAAAATGCTGCATCAAATAATCAATCAGCTAAAATCTGTGCATGTATCTGTCGCTGCGCGTCGTGGGGGGGGGGGGGGGGGATATTGAGTACAAACCTTAACAGAGAGAAAGGTGCCCGAAAATAAGTTACAACAGAGAGGCTGCGTTCCGTAAAATTCATTTTCATGAAAACAAATATTTAGATTACAAAAACCGACCTTGAGCTTTGGGGCAATGACCAAAAAACAAAAAAGTCACTCCCTCCGTCCCGCCGCAAGTGTTACGTTTGCCTTTTCGGGCCGTCCTACCAAAAGTGTTACATTTCCATAAATGAAAATAATAAGGGCTTTTATTCATTAATTCGTGCATACTTAAACACCCACTAATTGGGCCTGATTTTAATTAGATTTGGGCTAACCCAAATCAGATGATACTCACTCCATTCTCTCTCTCTCTCTCTCGATTCTTCTGAAACCATTACTTCGCTTCCTTCCCTCTCGCACCCGTTATCTAGTGATGGGTGAAAAGCCTTCTGATTTGTCAAATCGGTGGGTAAACCCACATTTCCACCGCAACCCTAAAAATCTTAAGATTGGTGATGGCGCCGGCGACGTGGGTTCTAAACTCTCGACTCCCCCTCCCACCATAGATTCCTCCACCACAAAATCCCCGTCCCCACCACAAGCACAGATCCCTATTTGATCCGCGGTGGGCTTCAACCTTTCACCGCCATGACCTATCAGATGACGAGGCAGATCTCTCTTATCTGGGTAACGGCCTCGTTGGCCGCATGGAGGAGGAGGGTAGATGGGACCAGATCAGGCTCAAGGGCTCGTCGTTCAAACCTGTCTGCGATGTTTCTCGATGGGGAAATCTGCGTCCACTAGTAAGTAACGCAATGTCAAGGTGCAATACCTTGCGATTGTTTCTGTCTTTTTTTTACTTGCAACATGAATCATTTCTCCATTTTCTCTCTGCTTCTTTGCAGCTGCCCACAGCCTTCACACGGTTTGCCTCGAGACGTTGAACTGCTTCTGAGCTTTCACCAGATTCCCCCGGGTTGGTTTGCCTCCAATGCATGACTGAAAAGGAAATTGAACAATCTTGTTTCTATCTTCTGTAGTTAGATTTTGCTGCCCCATGTATTTTCTGTAGATGTGTGTTTTTTGTTGTAGTGTGTTGACTAGAGGGAGTCCCTCATATTTATAGAGAATTTGGAAGAAATTTGGTTAGAAACGTACGGGGAAATTTGAGAGATTTGGTAAATTGGAAGTTGGCGCCAGTTTTTGGCCAAATTTTGAATAAATTTTGGATTTCTCTTTCATTGTTTATCTTGTGTATTGATGTCCCAATTTTTCTTTTCATTTGTGTCGTGTAACCGGTTCATTTATGCAAGTTAGATTTTGCATTCCAATAATAATAATAAAAAAAACTTAACAGAATGTTCTACGAATAAAAAAATAACATGTTCAGATTTTGTAAAAAAAAAAGGACACTGAATATTCTGTGCACTAAAAAAATGATGCAAGTCAAATTTTCTTTAAAAAAAAAATTAATTAAATATCCAATTTAAAAATATTAATTGAATAAAAAAATCGAATTTACAAATTATTATAAATACTAATAATGAAAATATCACTAACACTCCATAATCACAAACACACTTTAAACACTAACCACTTCCTCCTTAGTAATACACCAAAAAGGATCCACCATACAATTGAGGGCTACTTGTGGAAAATAGAAGACGTCATGATGTCTGATTGAATAAAACAAAATGCTGCATCAAATAATCAATCAGCTAAAATCTGTGCATGTATGTTGTCGCTACGCGCCGTGCGCAGGGTGGGGGTGGGGGTGGAGGAGATATTTGGGTACAAACTTTAGCAGAGAGAAAGGTGCCCGAAAATAATAGTGACAACAGAGAGATTAGGTTCGGTATTCATTTTCATGAAAACAAATTTTTAGATTACAAAAACTGACCTTGAGCTTTGGAGCATGACCAGAAAACAGAAAAAGTTAAAAAATTACAAAAGACCCCTGAGGTTTTGTTCCGTCTTAAATTTAAGGGGGTAACCGTAATATTTCTGTGAATGCAAGGGGGATTTTGAATTTTTTTTTGTGTACGGTGGCGGAAGGAATCAAACCTAAAGTTTTTTTCTGAATTTGAAACTTCTTTGGTTATGTTGTAAATACCCCAAACCCACGGGTGGTTTTTCTAACACTAATAATTTATGACAATCACAGTTCCACCACTAACTTCCAATGCCTAAATGTTGGTTATGCACACAATAACTAAATACAGAATGAATGAGCACCATTCAATATTCCAAATGTCCGTCTATTATCACAAGTAAATCACTAAAACTACCGATTCAGAAAGAAACTTACCAGACCATACAAGTTCCTCTCATGCGTCGCACGAAACACCTCAGGAGCCATCCATCGAGGAGTCCCAACACAAATATCAGGGGGAGGTATCCCAACATGCGCAATGCAGCACGTATGCAAGTAAGAATAAAGAGGAACTGCCCTATCAAAATCACAAATCTTCACAATAGGTGTGCCGTCCTTACGCTTCTTCTCGAGATCAAACAAAATGTTGTCGCTTTTTATGTCGCGGTGAATAATTTGTTTATCGTGTATCTCAGTCAATGCAAATGCTACATCTCTGGCAATAGACAGTGCCAAGTCTATAGCAACGTACTTCTCACCACTACTTGATAGTTTCTCCACATAGCTCTGAGGAATTGAAAATATAATTGGAGATTAGACACAAAAATGTTCAGACCAGTGAAGGACAGACAAAAAAAGGGATAAGGGTTTAATTATAAAAACTACATCTGAGATTTAGTAAATGAATTGCACTGAAAGAAAAGGTATTTGTTAGGTAAATATAAGTTCTTTTATTTTTGAAATATAACAGGAATTCTTTGTAATTGAGCAAAACCTGTGGTGCGGTTTTAGTTTTAATTATAAGAAAAATTGAACTTGAAGTTTTACCCTTAAAGAGCCTCCTTTTATGTACTCCATCATTATTCCAGACTGTAATGAACGACCTCCAGAATTTCCATCTGCTGTGGGAGACCACTTGGATGATATCCGATGACCATAAAAGTCTACTATACAGGGATGCTTCAAGGCACTCAACATTCTGATTTCCCCTAAACATGAGAACTCAAAGTGCCTGACTTCGTCAGCTGAAGCCCCACTTATATCAATGGTCCGAACCTGCATATTGCCACAAGAAAATAGGTTTCACGGGCTAGGTAAAAAATGAGTAATTTGCAAGAGTTTAAAAAAGAGCACAAAAGGCTACATTGATATGCCAACGTGGTAGAATGATACACCGGATCTAGGTTGCAAGGAGGACACGGCGATTAAAAAAAAAAAGGACGCCGACACGGGATTTCTTTAATGTTTTTATACACACACACACACAGAGACACACGCACGCACATATATAATATATATAATTTCATAATTCATAATATATCCTAATCGGCCCAACCACAATTAAAACATTAAAATTTAATAGTTGAAATAATTAAATCTACATAATAAGCTTGGGCCAACCATATTAATTGGCCCAAAGACATCAAAACCCTAATCTCCTTATACCCACGCCGCCCCTACCCTTCTCATATATTTCCTGTTCTTTCTCCTTCACACACACTAATCTCCTTTCCGCCTCTAATCTACTTTTTCCTTTTCCGTCTACTGTCTCTTTATCTTTTTTGCCGTCTCTGCTTCTTCTCACACGCGCTCTTCTCTAAATTGCACCTATTAAAGCCGATCGAAGAGAGCCAGAGAAGGTTTGGAGACGGAGGGCGATTAGGATGGAGCAGATCGAGCAAAGATTCAGAAACGAAGAGAGAGAAACCATAGTAGTTAATAGTGGTTGCTATAGCGAGTAGCGATGCGTCCGCCCATCACTATTCACCGTAACACGCTACGTGTTTTAATGTAGTAGCCGCGAGACGCCACTTTTTCCGCTAGCGATAGCGGCCGTAGCGGCCGCTAAGTTATTTTTTTTTTTTTAAATACTAACTAAAAGGCCCAGCCGTAATAACCCTACCCTCCCGTTTCTTCACACTTACCATTATTCTTTTCATTTCTATGGTTTTTTCTCCTGTTGCTGTTGCCCTACTCGCCGCTGCCGTTCAATGCACTCGTCTTCTTTAATGAATTTATTTTGTTATTGTGGTACTTGTTTTACATGTATATGCATTACAAGTGTTAAAGTACTCACCATATACTTACATATATCACTTATTTACAAACTTGACGCTATATTTTAAGATAGCGGCCGCTATGGCATCGTATCGCTCGCTACAGCGCCATTCGCCACCGACAACTATGAGAGAAACCAAAGACCAAAACGGTATATATTCAGGTGATTCGTTGCCTACCACGTGAGAAAGTAAGAAAGGCTGTCTTCCTGACAAAATAACGTGTCCAGGAAAGTGCCCGTGTCCAGTATCTCGTGTTCGGCTGTGTCCAACGGCGTGTCGGACCAAAACATCACATGGACATGACAGGTGCGTGTAGGACGCATCTCTGGACCGTGTTCGGACCGTGTACACGTCCGATCTACGTCTGACACTACCGCACCACTTGTTTGTGGCGTGTCTGTGCATCCTATGTCCGGATCCAACATAATAGTAGTTTTAGCAATTTTGATACAAATTAAGAAAGATAATTGTTAATTAAAATTACATAGGTATGTGAAGTGACAATAAAATAAAGTGTTCATAGTATAAATTGACCTATAATATTGTATTGATACTAACAAATGATATTTAATACTGTATCAATACAGTAAAACGACTTATATTTATATCAAAAGATTAGATAAAAATGCATATATTTTGGATCCAGAAAAGTACTTTTGAAATTGCTTAATATAGTGAACAGCCAAAGAATGTTTTGATATAAGAGCAAATAGAAAACATACCTTAACTGCAGCCTCCAGGGATCCAACATTACATCGCATCAGAGAGGTGGACTGCAGTTTACTGATTTCATCACATACAGAGAGAGAAGGAACATTACGACTTGCATCACTGTCATCCACAAGAGCACTAACCCGGTTTAAAGGAATATACCTAAAGTGACAATATATCCATTAGTAACTAAGAAGCTTAGCTTTAGGAGTAAGCTGCGTTCTTGCAAAAAAAAAGAACCACAAAAAAAAAAAAAAAAAAGAATCTGAGCTACTTTTGAACCCATAAAATAAATTGATTTTCACAAGTAAAATCAGATGTATTCAAAAATATGGATTCTGCATTACCATTACATCAACAAACGAAAACAAGTTTTCGAATAATATAATTAGAGAATACTGGAATACATTTTCAGCTCCATATACATCTAAAACAGGGATCCATAACCAATTGCTATACTGAATTCAGCATATGTAATTCCAGGCAGTGTTTTTAATCGCGCTCAATAGCGCGCTATGTCGCGCGCTTTTGCGCAAAATTTCCAGAAAACGCAACATAGCGCGCTGCTAGTTGCGTCCCCTCCTGTTTTGCGCACGCTATTTGCTGCGCTGGCACCGAAAGCGCGCGATAGCGCAACATACCTGCGCTATTTGGGTTTATCAGGAAACCCTAATATTAAAGCTGAAACGGCGCGATGAAACCCTAGTTACTTATAACCTGCGCTATTTAAGTACTTATAACAATTAAGTCAGGACAAACTGTCCAGCAAGCAAAAGTCCCGCAGCAAAAAAAAAAAAAAAAAAAGGCCCGCAGCAAAAAAAAAAAAAAAAGTTCCGCAGCAAAAGAAAAAAAAAAGTTCCGCAGGAACACTTTAAACTTTCAGTATAGGTCGGGGCAAGGAGAAGCAAGTGAGAGTTGATGAAGATGTGGAGATTGAAGAGCATGTTGGCATAGACCCACAAATCTTTGACAGTGCAACTTTTCCCGAAATACAAACTCTCGATGATGGTGAAAGTGATATCATATTGGATGAGAACGACTACTACTAGAAATTAGAATTTTTTAGTGTTTCTAGAATTGAATATTTTAATATTGTAGCCTATTTAAGTTTGTTATTTTGGATTATTATAATTGTTCTAAGTTGTTTTGTTTATTTGAAATTATTTCATGGCTATTTTACTTGGGTTATTTACCTATTGATCTTACACAAGAATAATTATTTTATTTTTTCACTTAAAAATGTCATGTTCGAATTACCTACGCTATGCGCTACGCAATTTTGCGCTATGCAATTCTTTACAAAAACGCTACAGACCTACACCGCAAGTGAAAACACTGATTCCAGCAATAATGATAGTGCTAACCTGCAAAAAAATTCCGGGTCGTTTTCGTCCCTGATATCATGAGGATGGCAGGCATCAACTATCATGCGGACCAATGACTCACCCCTCTTTATAATGATCACATTCCAGGCATGTGGAGTGAAGTCCAAGTAACCCCTGACAAGCTCGCAAGGTATTCGAGGCTCCATGCGGTCACATAAATACTACAAAAGATGTAAGGATAAATTATTCAGTTCATGACAACTAATCCACTGATCGAAGTGGGAACAAACATAACTAACTACAAAATGTACCTTCATCAGCAATGCTCTATGCCGGCAAACTCCAAACTGCAGACACCCAATAGGAACTATAATAGAATTGCGTCTTTTTTTTATAGATCGAAGTGACTTCTCAACAATATCAAGGAAAATAATATTTTCAGTAGCGTCCACACTCTGCCTATTGGCATTATTAGTGTCACCACTGACCCTAGTTGCACAAGTACAAACAAAAGGTTTACTGCAATTTGCACCAGAAACAGCTTTCCGTGTCCTCTGAACAACAGTATGATTGTCACTTCCTCCAAAATGATCCGATACAAAAAGAGCGAGCAATGACGCAGTCTGCAAATTATCAGTTGCAAAATCTCTATGTTCGGCAATGGAACTCTTCATCTGCCCAAACTTACGCATTAGTGCTTGAGCACACAATAAAAGGGCATCTAACTCCTCATCCTGTTCCCTGATCAGAAAATCAAATGCCCCCATTGTTACAGCTACTAATCAAGTATAATAATTTTTATGGCCCTGTACCTAATAGGGATCTAGATGACTGTAAAGATATTTCAGATCCAAGCACGACCATAGAAAAAATAATTGCAAAATTAGAATGCACTTACCGGTCAAGAAGAATCACTTCCCGTGAGCTAGCATAAAGATTTTTCTCATAACTAGATAGTGGCATAAAGGGTCGATCTCGTCCTGCATCATAAAAGCCATCAGGCAGACAATCTCGGACTCCACAAAATGATATTTCACTATATTGGCATGACAAGCGAGAGGGGTCACTGCTTGGTCTTCTGGACTTTGTGGGCTTGGGATAGTCAAGATCCTTCTCTGAATGCCTTTTTGACTTTGAAACATAATTCGAAGCTTCAGAAGATGAACCTTCATCCGGCACATCAACAGCACTGGAATGAGAGCCCGAAATTGAATTAGACTTGGACCCAACAGAATCAATTACTGGGCATGAACATCCATCCTTAGACCCTCCTTTTGAAGTAAAACCATCATTTCCAGGACTGGTAAGTAAATTTCCACACACCTCCCGTTCAGGGAGTATACCTATGTTGTCAGGCTCAGCATCCACAACAACAGATAAACCTTCAGACGAATTGAGAGCACTATTGTCAGGCACTTTACACGTCGTGCATTTTTCCAAAGAGATTCGGCTTCTACCATCAACTTTCCACTTCCTGCAGTTATTCAATCGCTCCTGCCGAGCTTTTGTTTGCAAAATGTACCGACGTTTCCATCCTTTGGCCCTACGTGCAGCCAAACATCGATTATTGGACGCGGATCCACTCAGATGACTTGATGCTGTAACAGGAGAGCCTACATCATGTCAAACTAGTAAAATTAGGATTATATAGTCACAAAAGCAAAAGTAGACAGTGAGGAGTGGATGTGTGTGTGTGTGTGTGTGTTTGGGGGGGGGGGGGGGGTCTTTATTATTACAAGGACATTCATGAATCTCCTGGACGACACCTTCATACACATCCATCTCAGCAGATTCATCATTTGACAAATTCCTGCTGTTGCCCTCCAAATTGCAGCATATCCATGATGGTATTCGACAACCACTTAGTTGGTTACACTTCATCAATCAATTCCCCAAAAGAAAAGCAAAATGTTAATACCAATCTTGCATGATTTTCCTTTTTTTTTTCTCTTAATATAAGCAATCTACTTTACTATTAAAAGAGAGTTGTACAAAACACGTTCTTTATGTGGATTTTTTGAATTAATTATATTTTTTTTCTTTTTAAAAATACACTAACTCCTACCCATTTGAATGAGAGTTAATGGGAACCAATTTTTTTTCTTTTTTCTTTTTATTTTTCTCTCAATGTTTAGAAGTTAATAGTTTTATCGTTTCAACTCTATTTTTTATTATTAATATTTTAAATTAATCTTCTTTTTACGATATTTGATTTAACATTCATTAAGCATATATAATTAAAATATTCCTTTTTGAACATAAGTTGTTTCTGAATAATTATTATATTTTAATCTTGATATTTAAATTATTTGTATATAAAATACAAAAATAAGATAATTTTCAAATAATTTCATTGAAGTAAATCTATCTTTTTACCACTGTTTTAAATAGTGTTTCGTAGCGTAGGCTATAGCGAGCTATAGCGTAAAAATTGACTGTAGCGCTACGTAGCGCATCCAAAATAGCGTTTTGGACAAATAACGTAGGCTTTTTGATGACGTGGCACGTTTTTTATCCAAATAGCGCAAATAGCGTAGGCTATTTGAGCTATAGCGTAAATAGCGTAGGCTATTTGAGAAATTTTAATTTTTATCATATTTTTTTATTTTAATTATATATTTTTATTTTAATTACAAATATTTTTTAATTATTATTTTATTACTTTTATATCTATATAAACTATAAAGTTCTATTAAATTTGTTACAAAATATAGTTTTTTAATAATTCTTAGATATATGTAGTGTCAAAGATAATGACAAATAAACAATGATAGATAACCGATAGGAAAACTTGTTGATGAGTTCATTAAAAAAACGGTGGATTGTAGCTAAACGAATATGATATTTATACATTTATTTTCATATATTCTTATTTTAAGTGTTACTAGTTATAATTTTAACTTGATTGATATTAACTTATGACAAAGAATTATATATTATATAGATATATTTTATTTTTTTATATAAAATAGTAGGAACGCTAAACCTGCGCTATACGCTACGCTATTTGCGCTACGCGCTATCAGGACAAAAACGCTACACATCAACGCTGCGCTATTTAAAACACTGCTTTTTACAAGATCAATATTTTTACTTCAGTTTTCACCTTCTTATAATAATTTTAGATTACTGAGTTATTTTATTTTAAAAATATTTGGGAAAAGAATTATGGACATGTTAGACTTACAATTCCCAGTAGAAAAATATATTATTAGTTAAAATAATTTGTTGATTGATTCTTCTTTTTATGGAAAGAAAAATTATATAAACAAATATAATAAGTTGATTACTCCCTCCACTTTTAAATAGATGTCACTTTGACTTTGTGCACACAAATTAAGAAAATTCTTTTATGCCAAACTTTGCCCCTAATAAATGATATTTTGTAATTAATGAAGAGTGAAAAGATGAATTTTGAGGTAAATTAATTAGGGGTAATAATGGAATAAAGAGAAGAATAAAACTAAAGTGACATCTATTTTGAAAAAGTTACAAAAGTCTAAAATGACATCTATTTAAAAGTGGAGGGAGTATATTTTTATTTAAGTACGTCACAATAATATACTTTATCACCCTATGCCTAATAAATTAATATCATTGCGGATCTCATGGTATATTATTAAGTATAAAATTTGTGACTTTAATCTAAATATTTATCAAAAATATATGATGTTTACTGATATGTAATTATATTAGTATATTAATATAAATATTACAAATATAAAATGATCATATAGATTCCTGTCATGTTTATATATTTTATATCGAACTTTTATAAATCTATACTTAATATTAGGAGAGTCGCAAAAAATCTAAGAAAACATGTGTCATCTCCACGTTAATCCTCTTTTTAAATATCTTAAAAAAAAAATGGACGTTTAATTTGAGAGGGGTTGGAGGATTATTCCATTATATACTATCTACCAATTAAAAACTTCCTCTCATTTTATTCCTTTTATTTTTAACCTAATAATTTAAACAAATATAACTTTTATGTATCAATTTTATTTTTGAAAAAAATATATCAAATTAAATCTTACTTCGTGCTCTTTAATTTGACGTCCATATAGTATATATAAAGTAATATAAATATAATTATAATGTATGTAGATGATTAAAATATTTCAATATAAAAATATAAGACTATTAAAGAAAGATATATTTTTAGTTTATTTTCATAGCTTTTTAACAATTATTTGATTTTTAAGAATTATTTTGTTCTGATTATAAAATAGTAAAATATATTACATTAATGTCAAATCATATAAAAAAAATTATATTAGTAAAAATATCGGTGGTATACTTTTAATCAAAGTTGATAATACAACACCAACAACATCATCATCATCAGAGCCTTAATCCCAAAATATTTTGGGGTCGGCTATAATGAAAGTTGATAATAACAAACATAATTTAATTTCTTATTTATAAAATTAGATATAAGACTCAAATTGTCCTATATGAAAAAATAAATGCCGGTGTTTAATTAATTTACGGTTTTCCTATCATGTGCCCTTAGATCACATTATAAGAGTTTATAAATGAAACTAAATCAAATAATAGTATATGTATATGTGTGTATACTGACCAGTGTTTTCAAAGGCGCCAATTTGCGCGCTACATTGCGCGCTATTGCGCAAATAATTTCAGCAACGCTACGTTGCGTAGGAATTTTTACTCTCTGTCATGTTTTGCGCGGGCGATTGCTGACGTGGCGGTGGAATTGCGCGAAAGCGTGCGCTATATGCGCAATTTCGCCAAAGGCGCACGCTATAAGGGTAAAATTAGAAAACCCTAATTTCTAATTATACTTACCTGCGCCGCAAGACAAAAGAGCGGGAGAGTACTTAAGAAATCAAGACAGACAAGAAAAAAAAAAAAAAGAAAATAGCGAGAAAAAAGCAAGAAAAACAAGAAAAAAAAAAAATAAAGCGGAAGCCGGTCACAATATGACAGAGCACGGAAGGAAGTTGAACACGAAAAATATTGCGCAAGAACTTACCGATTTTAGGAAATTTATTTTCTATATTTTTCTGCTTCTCACGGATTATTATAAGATTTCTAGATTGTTTTGATTATTTGATATATTTGCTTTAGTTATTTACCTATTGTTCCTAAGTTTAAATATTACTCCCTCCGTCCGCCAACCATGTGCATTGTTTTGACCGGCACGGGTTTTAATATTTCAGTTAACTTAGTTGGTAGGATGTGTTATGAATGGAGTAAGAGGCTCACTTGTGGTAAAAAAATTTGCCAAAAATAAACAATGCACATGGGTTGCGGACGGACGGAAAAGGAAATTGTTGCACATGGGTAGCGGACAGAGGGAGTATTTATTTATTTTAACTAAAAAAATGGCATGTTCAAATTACTTACGCTATGCGCTACGCTATTTTGCGCTACGCAATTCCGTATAAAAACGCTATGTGCCTGCGCAACGCAACTGAAAACACTGATACTGACTCATATATATTTATAATAATTTCATAATATTATTGAAATTCGATCACATATTATTTATATAATAAAAAATTTAACATTTTATGCCGTGTATCGCACGGGAGGACATCTAGTGTAACCAAAAAAGAAAGAAAACACCATTACAAAGAAAATATATTATATTTAAAACACAATGATCCTCATTATAGATTAGATTCTATCATCAACCTACCTCTGATGTTAAAAACATGTGTGCATACCTGAAGATTTAGAGTTTGAAGGTTATGCATTGATTCAAGTTCCAAACAACCTAAGGAAGTCAATCGATTATTTGACAGGTCCAGATTCTCCAATCTTTGAAGTTGAGTTAGTCCCAAAGGTAGCTCAACCAATTTATTATTAGCAACTCTCAGAGATATCAAGGAGTTCAACAAAGAAATTTCATATGGCAAATTCCTCAGTTTGTTAAATGAAAGATCCAAGTACTCTAATTCAGTAAGGCAGCCAATTTCGGGAGGAAGGTATCTGCAGGAAAATGAAGTAGACTTAAAATCACAACTTTCCCCAAACTAATTCACCACCATAGGCACAATTCAAATTGTACATCAGCAAACTACTAATACATATGGAGGAATTTACATTGCTACTGCATGTATATCAGGAACTTATATAATGAAGACCATCAATAACATGTCTCAAGATTGCGAGCAACAGAGTTTGCTAAAAATATCTTACAAAAAGTAGCATAATCGCCTCTCTAGATCGAGTAAATAAAATCTATTGAATTGAACGAGAAAATAGCGTACATGGACTTGCATTAACCCATAGATTTGCTATTTAGTACAATCAATTATTACTTATTCGAGGTAAAGAGGACCTTTAAACTCAATCGACCCATCCATGTATAAGACGTTCACTTGCTCAGATGCTTTAAAGGTGCACACAAATCACAGACCAAGTAAGTGGGGAGGGAAAAAAGAAAGGGGAGCTGGAAGGGAAAAAAAAAAAAAGGGAAGTTTGAATGAAAGGTCTACCTAAAGGCTACGAAATTTTCTAGAAAAATAAAAAAGAGAACACATGGTTGATATAATAATCCTGAGAGTTTATTGAAATTGTGGCAAGCGTGAGGGGTGGCTGGCGGAGCAGGGGCAGCTGCCTCCCTCAGACTTCTAACTTAATATTTTTATTATTTAATATAAACTCTTTGAATTTATGATATTGTCCCCTTTAAATGGATATTTTTTTTAAAAAAAATCCAATTTTCTTTTTTTGTAATAGGATTGTCGAATTTTCTTCTATCTTTTCCCAATTTTTTTCATCACACTGGTTTATGTTATTTGTACTTAATTTGTTTGTCGAGTTCTCTGTCTTTACTTTTCAATATTATAAATCTATAATGTTGACAATTCTTTTCTTCTTTTCCAAATTCTGGTCAACGGGTGCTGAAATTTGAATTTCTAATTTGGGACACTGGTGGTTTATTGGGCGCATTTGAATTTCTCAAATTTATTTTGGGTGCAGTGTTTTGTTGGTTCCTCTTATTTATCTATTTTCATAAATTCAGGATGCCTATATTAAATAAATAGGTTTGGAGTACACTGATTGTTATAATTATTTTACTGGAAACTCTGATATTAGAATTGTTGTTATTTCTATGTGATTATTTGCAAGTCAAAACTTTCAAACTTTAAAATTTTTGGACTTTTTATTATTTACAATATTAGAATTCATTCTCATTTGTCTTCAATAACATATATGTACAAGAAAATATTGTTAGTTTGCAAGTTAATATACAGGATGATATTTTATACTTCTTCAGTTCTGCATTTGATAATTTGTTAACAAACGAATTCTGATCTCACCCTCCTAACTTAACATTCGGACTCCGCTACGGATGGCAGTAATACAGAAATCGAAGATGTTAAACTAAAAATCTTAATAAATTATGGATAGCTAAAATCCCTTGATTTGTCATGTCACAAACATGAAACATTTTCAATTACTCGTGTAAACGGTCCTCACCAATTTATCTAATCTTCAAAAATATTGTTCCAATTAATACTTGAAAAATACACATAAAAGATACACGACAAATATCAGGCACCATATATTCATGATTAACATAGCCGAGTAGATGGAATCTGTTTCTTCACAAACTACCAAGTAAATAAGATACCAAAAGATAACGAACATCATCTCCTTTAAATTTTCATCAATATCACACAGAGATAGCAAATGTACAGCGTAAGACGTGTAACGAAAGGTAACAGCAGCATAGATATACCTTTAAACATAATACTATTCTCTTCACTCACAACATCAAACAAAGTAACCATTACCTTATCGAGAAATGACAAATGGAGAGTCTAGTCAAACACTTAAGTGCAGCAAGCTCACTCAGAACCGGGAATGCAGATGGCCTCCTGGGCAATCTACTAAGCTCCAGCTCTTTCAAATTTCCAAATTTACTCAACTCCAACCCACTGACGCCCGGCTCTGTCACTTTAACTTGCAAATATTCGAGCTCAACCAAATTCCTGAAATCCCTAGGAAACAATTTGACTTCATTCGCGAAAAACTTCAAGGTCTTTAAATCCTTAAACCTCCCGATAGTTTTAGGGATCAAATTGAACTCATTCTTATACATATACAACTCCTCCACTGTTCTTTCCTCTCCATTAATAATAGGAAAATCCAATGTTTTCCCAGAAACATCAACAATGGAGTTCCAGTTCGAATCATTTTCGCTTACATTCTCCTCCAAATCTTCCAACCCCTTGATCCTTTCCGAATTTTCTTGCTTTCTAGAGTCGGGTGTTTCAACATTCTCCACTTTTTTTAACTGCGTTCTTTCTATTTCTTCAAACTGCATACTGAAAATGCATGAATTTAATGAAAGGGAAAAAGTACAAGATTTGGGGACTTTTTTAGGAGAAAACAAACCGGATAAGAATAAAGTCAGATAAGAGAAATATAATATATTATTGTACAGAGTAAGAAGATCGGTGAAAATAATGTATAATTGTACAGGTATAAGTAGAGATATGCGCGTAATGTGTGAAACTGTGTGAAAGTGGTGGAGCAGGAAGATGAGAAACCCTAGAATCAGAGGAAGGGACCGAGAAGTGGTAAAAGACGGAGCAAGTAGTATAATAGTATTTGCTTGGTTTGAAATTGGGGATATTGTTGGGTTCGGATCGGTACAGCACCATTCTCGCGCAGGATTCGTCGTCGGATTCTGTGCATACACACACTTGTGAGGTGTGTATCCAATAATAATGGGGTGTAGACTTGACGTAGTGCATCTTGTCCCCTCCTCCCGATATTGTTGGGGTGATTTTGAATTTTCTCTGGAAAAAAAAAGTAAGGTTTGTTGTAAAATCGGATATTTTTACCACTTCACAATATACATATTATATATATTGTAATATATATTACTACAATATAAGCATAAAAGAGGATGAAAGAAGATTAAGAAATTGAGCTTTTATTATAATGAATTATGTCTCCAAAGTTGTACCAAATAGGTCTATTTATAGCTCAAGTTTAGATGATATACAACAAATTAATATTATTTATTATACAACACAATTCTCTTTATATTAGATATTTCAATCTAATAATTGATTGAATTATTAATTGTTGATGTCGCATATTATTATTGATGATATTATAACAATGTTTACTTATTCATGCAAAGTGAGCAGGCATGATAATGCTATGCTGTCATAATTTGGTTTTGGATTTTTTTTTACAAGAGATGAATTTGTGTATTTCGAGTTTTCTATATTTTTTCATTTAGAATTGAATTCAATTCGGATCAAAATTTTCGGTTCGGTTCCGACAATATTTTAGTTTTATTTTTTTCATTTCTATATGAATCTATTCACCTCCTTCAATAAAAACAAACAAATCAATCTAAACAACAATAATTCATTAACGCTTAGTTCTCGAGTTTTAGTAAAGGAAAGAAAAGAAAGGGAAAGAAAGTTAGGAGATAAAAGAAAAGAACGAAAGTGAAAGAAAATTATATTTTGTGTTCTCGAGTTGTAGGAAGTGAAAGGAAAATTAACCATTTTGTTCTTTTCTCTCCAAATTTTTCCAAATCGAAAGGAAAGTTAGGAGGGAAAGTTTTCTTCCATATTCTAGAATACAAGAGAATTTGGAAAAACATGTTCACAAACAGTTCATTTGGAATAATTTGAAATAGGCCGTATTCCAATATTCCATTTTTCTGGAAAACAAGTCAAAATTTGGAAAACAATCTCAGTTTGTTTTCCTAATTTGAACTGGAGTATTCCAAAAATTTGGAATAATGGAATACCGCGTATTCCAAATTGGAAAACTAGACTGTTTCTGAACATGTTTTCTCCAATTTTTCATATTTTTCTAAAAACGGAATATTTTGGAATACTCTTAAAAAATTTAGAATAGAATAATGGAATAATTTTCCTGAACTAAACAGGGCCTTAGGAACGCCAAATATTTTTTCTTTCTTCTTATTTCCATCTATTTCCCTTTTTTTCTATCATTAAGTTAAACTCGGGAACTAAGCGTAAAAGTAAGACTTAAGTCCATCTTAAAGTTCCAAACAACAATAAATAGTGGAGATACAATATTGAACGTTCAGTTAGTACGATTAAAGTTTCAAATAAAATGAAGCAGCAAAAAAAAAATAACTCGAATTTCAATAAATTAACTATGTCGTTATACTTCTAGTTTTTTTTTGTTTTTTTATAAATCGATTAATATTAAAATAGGTAATTTCGAGTTTTTTTTAATTTTTTTACTATTTCGGAACCCGAACCAAAATTTTAAATTCGGGTTCGGTTCCAAAAAAATAAATACATATTTTTCAATGTCAGGAATCGAACCCGAACTGAAAATTTCGGTCCGATTCCAGTCGAAAATTCACATCCTATAATGCCTCTTCAAGACTTCAAACATGTAAGGCCCTAGCTTGGTATTGATGTGATTTGAAAAAAAATAGTTGTGATGTGAAATAATCAATTGCAGATTCAAACAGTTTCGTGTTTGGTAAATGTTTATTTTCTAAAGAGCCTTTAAGATGTAAAATATTAATGTTCAGTGTTGTTTATGACATCGACTCCTAAAAGCAATCTTGATAGTACTTCTAAAATCTGATGTGAGTAACTCGTAGTTTCTAAAAGAATTTTTTTTATCTACCAAACATTATCAAATTTAAAAGTTCATGAAAAAACTCATTATTTTCAAAGTTAAACATACCAGACAGGACCTACGAATATTATACACTCTGCACGATCATACTTGGGTAAGCACTCTATCGTGCAGGATCTTCTTAATGTGAGTAAAACTGTAATTATGAATTATATTTTTTAGTAAAAGATCGGAAGCAAAATCTTATCCTCATCATTAATGGCTATGTTATCAACGTCATCCTCTACTCCGACAGTCATGATTACAACTCTTGTTGTCCAAGTTAGGGCGGGTGATTCTATTACACCGCGACCTCCTATGTTGATGCCACTACCTTATATTGTGCGGGACTCGGCTTACTCATCTTCAAGAAGTTAAGGGTCGTTAGCCGTCTAAGTACGTATATAAACATTATCTCCAAATGGATGTGTGGTTGAAAAAGGATGCAACAAAGGAGTTATATGATCGATTCTCGTAGCTGTTGTGCGGCGATTTATACGCCTCAAAGGCGATTGTCATAATGGCCGGCGACCGTTTCTTGGCACCTGGCGATCGCCTCTAGTACCCGACCGAGGACGACCGTCTTATGCCACGTGTAAAACCAACATCCGTCAAAGTTTGCGAAGACCGAACCTCGAGATGAAGGCCACGTGCAGATCCGCAAAAGGCGCCGCAAGAACAGGCTTGACTCCAGCCCATCAGCAGTTGACGGTGACAAGGACAGCCTTACCTACTGACAGACCCATCGAAAGGTCCTAGGTGGGACCTCCATTGACTGCGATGTGAGGCACATGTCACCCTCTCATTGGTTTGCACAGCTGGCTGGCAGCAGCAGCTGCGGACTTTAAGGAAACAGTCCCACGTGACGAGACGATCGCCCGCTTAATTTAATGCAGGAACGGCGATCGCCCATGTGGGACAGGGACATCCCCAACAACCTCCTCTCCTATAAATAGGAGACCTCCAGCATTGGAAAAAGAGGTTAAGAGATTGAGACGTTAAGAGATGAACACGATTACCCACAGTAAACAATACAGAGAACACTTCATCTTTGTAACAATAACTCACAGAGCTTTTAACTCTGGTTCTTCCGGTAATCACCAGCACTCGAGGGTTAGATAACTAGGGGCATTACACTCATTGTAATTGTACTCTAACATTAATACTCATACTCCAAAGCAGCATTCGTATTAATAATATCTCGCGAGAGTATTCAAGCCCGGGACTAACAACCCCGGCAAATCTTGTGTTATTTACATTCCTTCGTACGTGCTCTCGCATTTTGTTTGTTACTCACCCGTAGCCATATCCAGAAAATCATTACGTATAATATTTTTGGTAACAACAATTGGCGCTAGATGGAGGGGCCTAACCTTTATTTTCTCTCCGACCGTTTTGAAGAGCACTCACTGTTCTCCGAAACATATACTTGAAGAAACACTCACTGTTCTGAAAGAAAAACCTTCAAGATAATGACGTCTGCCACTACCTCGAAGAGAGCAACCCTACGGTCCGTCGGACGCCTCATTCCGGCACAGGCCGAGTCCCAACCTGCGGCGGAAAGCAACTGCGGCGACGCTAGACTCTCACTCCCGCCCCCGAGGGACAGCCCCAGCCTCTCACTCGATCAATTCCAAACCGCGGAACAAATCGAGGAGGCCATGGCCATCCTAAGGTAGAGACGGAGAGCATGCGACACGCCCATTATTACTCCATCAGCCATCCTCCGTGCGGGCAAGTGAAAGCTCAAGGGGTTATATATCGAGAAATCGTCAGAAAGCCCCGAGCCACAGGAAAAGGCGCTCGCAAGGCGGGACGATTCCGTCTTCATCCATCTAGGGAGTGATCCCTCATGGCGACCTGGGCATTCAGGCCCCAGCCGTGAGACGTCGGAGTCCGAATCCATCACCAAGAGTTTGGCTTACCCAACTCCCAGAAGACAGGCCGGCCATCTGGCTCCCACTCGCCAAAGAATTGAGCTTGGCGGTAGAGACCTCGTTGCCTACCACGGGGCCAAGAGATCGGTACATGATCGCCTCGGCTCCCGCTACGAGAGCCATACCGCGAGCAGCCATCCTATGGCGATGGCCGCAATGCAGCACCAGCTCGACGAAATGAAGCCGCTCATAGAAACTGGGGCAGGCGCCAAGAGATCGATCGTCGGACCAGGTGAGCCGCTCGCGGTCCAGATCGAGCTTGGCCCCATGCAACCGAAGATCGCTCCTTCTCAAACAACTTTGTATGAGGGGAGATCGGACCCTGAGACCCACTTGAGCAAGTTCCGGATCTACATGACCGGATGCGAGGCATCGGACGCGACGAAGTGCCGAATGTTCCCATTAACATTGGGCGATCTTGCCCATAGGTGGTACATCTCATTGCCACCGCGCTCGATAAACTGTTTTGAGAAGCTGGCGAATGACTTCACGTCGTATTTCGCCGCCAAGGTCGCTCGTCCAGAAGGTCCCCACCGTATGATGAAGATCAGGCAGGGGAAATATGAGCCCGATGAAGCTTACATCGACCGGGTGGATGAAATAGTCCTCACCGGCGAGCCCATTAGCGATGAGCTCGCCCTCTACTCGGTCCTGGGGGGATTCTATGGCCATTCACCCATGTTCAGGCACCTCACGAAGGACATCCCCCCGACCTACGCGATCTTCCGCGTCAAGGCCGCCGACTTTCTGGCCAGGCAGAGGATGCTCACCCTTCGCCTAAGCGAGGGATCCACCAGAGAAGGGAAGGCGCCATCTCCCGTCCCAAAGAAGGTGATCTCCAAGCCCAGAAAGGCGGTCGCAAAGCCGCCCGGTGAGTTCAAGGCCTTCGAGGATGTGGAAGTTCACCTTCTCCGCAACCTCAATCTGTCTCCGGCCCATATCTTCAATGCCATCAAGGGGCGCGAATGGCTTAGCAAGACGAAGCCGATGAGGGACAATGGTCATCTGGACCGCAGTAAATTTTGTGTCTACCACAAAAGTCCAGGCCACAACACCAGCCAATGCCGCGACCTCGTCAAACAACTCTGGAGATTGTTCGAGGAAGGCAAGCTGGACAATTTGGTGACCAAGCCAGAACCCCGAGCAGAAAGGACCGAGGGATGCGATCGTCGACAGAATGACGACCGTCAACCTTCAAATCCGGTCTCTAGGATCGAGCAAAACGAGCCGGAGTACTCAGATGATTCGATCCCTCCGATCAACCCCGACGGCCGGATCAATATGCTTCATTCGGGAGGTGGAAACCTCGGAGATCTTTCCCCGGTTTCCACCATATCAAATAGAAAGCGGAAGGCTGAGCTTAGAGCATTCGCCGGAGTCCATGTCGTGGTGCCCCCAGAGCCAACCAGCTCCAGAGACGCGCTCATCTCCTTCTCCAACAAGGAATGGGAGGGAGTGCAGTGCCCCAAAGAGGATGCATTGGTGATCTCTGTATGTATCCTTGGGAAAATGGTCGACCGCGTGCTGGTTGACAATGGGAGCTTTTGCAACATCATATTCAAATATGCTCTGGACCAGCTCGGCAACCTGACCAAGGTTATCAAGCCATTCGATACCGTGCTTCAAGGGTTCGGCGACAACACAGTCCAAGCCTATGGAAGGATCAAGCTCTTTGTCGAGCTAATCTGCTGTTACGATCCCAAGGTTAAGATCACTAGGAACCTCAATTTTGTAGGCCCAGCATCTATAATGGGTTCCTAGGTCGCCCCTTTCTAGAAACCTTTGAGGCGGTCGCCTCTTCTTTGTTTTACTGTATCAAGTTCCCCACTACCGATGGGACAGTCGGTACTATAAAAGGAGGCCAGCTAATGGCAAAGAAATGTTTGAATTACTCCTGTGTCGTAACTTCCCCTTTAAATGCTTCATGTACTATTTGTAACATTGAGACGATCGACATTCAACTGATGGAGATCGACAAGCCAAGCGCCTCATACCAGTCCGACTCAGAGGACGGCATCTCACATCAATTGTCGGACGACACCGAGCCAAGGATCGGCTTCGAGCCAAGCCTCGATGTTGATCCAAGGATCGAGTCCGGCGACCATTCCAAACGAGAAGCGACCGTCCCCATCGAAGAGTTGCAAAGTATAACAATCGATCCGGCTCGCCCGGAGCGGGAAGTGCAGATCGGCTCAAGCGTAGGTCCCGAGTTAAAAGATGATCTGATCAGTTTACTATGAAAGAACATCGGAGTCTTTGTCTGGTCGCATCAAGATATGGTCGGCATCAGTCCTGAACACGCTTGCCATCATCTAAAGATCGACCCGGCAAGGAAGCCTGTTCACCAGAAATGTAGGAAATTCGGTCCTGATAAGTATGCTGCGCTCGACGCAGAAGTCAAAAAGCTACTCGACAACAAACTGATCGGAGTATCTACCAACGAGCCACAGTGGGTAGCCAATGTGGTGCTCGTCAAAAAGGCGAGCAACTCCTGGAGGTTATGCATCGATTTCATCGACCTCAACGCGGCTTGTCCGAAAGACCACTTTCCAATGCCTCATATTGACCACGTGGTCGATAGCACGACAGGTTGCGAAATGATGTCGTTTATGGACGTCTTCGTCGGGTACCATCAGATCCCAATGGCGGAGAAAGACGTAAAACACACGTCATTCCACACGGAAAAAGACGTGTACTTTTGGGTCCGAATGCCGTTCGGTCTGAAAAATGCGGAGGTGACCTACCAACGACTAGTTAACGGGATGTTCGCCGATCATATCGGTAAGACCATGGAGGTTTACATTGACGACATCGTGGTCAAGAGCCTCAAAAAGGAATATCACCTCAAAGACCTTGCCGAGACGTTCGCCATCCTCGAGAAATTCAACATGAAACTGAACCCCAAGAAACGCAACTTCGGGGTAAGCTCCGGAAAGTTCCTGGGGCACATCGTGAGCCAAAGGGGGATCGAAGCGAACCCCACCAAGATCAAGGCGATCCTCGATATGCAGGAGCCACGGAATGCCAAACAGGTGCAATGCCTCACGGTGTGTCTAGCAGCCCTTAACCGTTTCATTTATCGGCTCGTGGACAAAAGCAAGCCATTCTTCGTCACCATAAAAAATAAGAAATTTGCATGGACGAAGGAAAGTCAAATGGCGTTCGCCAAAATCAAGGAGTATCTGTGTAATCCCCAAATTTTGGCAAAAACCAATCCCCGGCGAAAAGCTATTCCTCTACCTGGCAGCCTCGCAGGTCGCGCTGAGCGCTATATTAGTGCGAGCAGAGGGGCAAGCCCGCTTGCTGATCTACTTCGTCAGTCAAGCGCTTCATGATGCGGAAACGCGTTACACACCTCTGGAGAAGCTCGCCTACGCACTAGTCATGAGTGTTCGCAAGCCGAGAGCCTATTTCTTCGAACACCAAGTGGAGGTTCTGACGACTCTCCCTCTAAGGCAAGTTCTGCACCGGCCAGACACCAACGGGCGACTCCTCAAGTGGTCACTGGAGATCGCCCAATACGGTGTTACGTACACTCCTCGCACGGCGATCAAAGGCCAAGCTCTGGCAGATTTCGTGGTGGAATTAACGTTCCCGCCCAGTCCGACCCAGGTCGGCCGTCCCGCCTCGAAATTGTACGTAGATGGCTCAGTGGCCAGCTCGCGAGCAGGGACAGGGATTGTCCTCATCAGCCCCGACGGCCAGAGTTTTACAAATGTTGTGCGTTTCGGGTTCCGTGTGGCCAACAATGAAGCCGAGTATGAAGCCTTGGTAGACGGGCTCGATCTAGCACTCGCCATGGACGTTCATCGCCTTCACATATTCATGGACTCCCTCTTGGTCGTGAACCAAGTCAAGGGGGAATCTGAGACACGCGGCAAACAGATGATCAAATATCAAGAATTGGTCGCCGAAATGTGCACAATGTTTGAAGAAGTGCTGATCGAACAAGTCCCGAGAGAGCACAACTCCCAGACCGATGCCCTATCCAAACTCGCATTGTCAGATGGGGCGGCAGACTTCTCTAACATCCAAATCACTAAGTCGGCAAGATCGGCGATCGACAAAAGCCTAGTCGCCACAGTTGCCATCGCCGAAGAGAACTGGATGACTCTATTTGTTGAGTACTTGAAGGACGGAACGATCCCCGCAGATTGGATCAAGGCTCGCCGGCTTTAGCTCTGAGCAACCAGATACACCCTATTGGACGACAGGCTTTACAAGCGAGCTTTCAGCCTTTCTCTCCTCAAATGCATTACGCCGGAGGAAGGCCGACTTGTTTTAGCCAAAATCCATGACGGGATCTGTGGAAATCACACTAGAGGGCGAGCTCTCATCCACAAGACGACCAGGCAAGGCTTTTTCTGGCCTACCCTGCAAAAGGACGTGATCACCTACGCCCGGTCTTGTCACAGGCGTCAAATAATGGGCCCGAACATCAAGCTCTCCCCCGAGCAGCTCACCTCTATGTACAGTCCGTGGCCGTTCGCCCAATGGGGAATCGACCTCATCGGTCCTTTGCCGACGGCACCAGGGGGATGTAAAATTCGCCACCGTGTGGGTCGATTATTTCACGAAATGGGCAGAGGCCGAACCACTCAACAAAATCGGCCAAGAACAAGTGATCAAGTTCATTTGGAAGAACATCATATGCCGTTTCGGTCTACCTCAGGCTATCATCTTCGACAACGGAAAGCAGTTCGACGGTTTGGAATTTATGCAATTCTGCGAAAAATGGGGAATTAAAAAGTTGTTCTCGACACCTTACCACCCTCAAACAAACGGGCAGGTAGAGGCTGTAAACAAGATCCTCAAGCACACGATCAAAGCAAGACTCGAATCCAAACAAGGACGATGGGCGAGCAAGCTCCCGGATGTTTTGTGGTCTTACCGAACGACGACCCAAAATTTAACCGGCGAGACCCATTCGCCCTCGCTTTCGGAACAGAAGCAGTGATCCCATCGGAGATCGCCGTCCTCAGCCACCGAACGGCACAACAGATGACGACGGAAAACGATGTAGCTCGGCGGATCGACTTGGATATGCTCGAGGAACGATGACTGACCTCGGAAATGAAGAACACGATCCACAAAAGGAAATCCGAAAAATTGTTCAATTCGAAGGTCTCGGAAAGGCGTTTTCAAGTGGGCGACCTAGTCCTCAAAAATATCCAGACCCACACGGGAGTGTTTGGCCTGAATTGGGAGGGGCCGTTCAGGATATCCAAGTGGCTGACCAAAGGAGCCTACGAGCTCCAACACCCAGACGGCAGTCCGGACCAATGTCCCTGGAACGCCATTCATTTGAAAAAATACTATCAATAAAAACTCCCTATATTCATTTATCAAATGTACAAAGAGCTTAATAAGATTTTCCGATCCTCTCTAAATGATTCGCCTCGGCAAAGCAAACAAAAAGAGGATGACTCGCTCGCCCTCCAAGAGTTCGTCAGTTGACATGATGGACCTAGGCAAGCGATCGCCCCCCCAGCACAACGTATACCGTCGAAGATCGTCATCTAACATGATGATCCGAGGTAGAAAAGTGCAGCCATAGTTTTGGAGGTCGATGGAGCCGACAACCCGCCCATGCAAGGTTCCTTTGGGCAGAGATCGCCCGTCCGTTCGTTTAAATACAAGGCGGGCGTAGTCGAAGGACCCTCCAAAATAGATCAGTGGACACACTCACCCGCTCTCAGATCCATCATCTAACATGGTGGACCTGAACAATGCGACGCGTCCCTCCCCCCGTCACAACGTATGCCCTCTTAGGTCCGTCATCTAACATGTCGGTCCCAGGCAGAAAAAGTGCTAACAAGCCACGGTAGCGGAGTCGATTAATCCGACGACGCCCCGTGCAAGGACTCCTCCAGGCAGAGTCCGTCCGCCCCATCACTTCATTGCGAGGCAAAACGTAGCCTACGGAGGACCCTCACAATTAAGTGAGTCGCGAGAAGTTAACCATCAGACGGAATGTCGCTCGCGCATAAGACATAGTCATGGAGGTCGGTTCTATCGAACTTCACGACCGTGCAAGTCTTTTCAGGCCGGGACGTTCAACCTTCCTCGAGGAATCTACAAAATTGAAGATCGCAAGAACCAAAGTAAAGATAGCTCGCTGAACGAATTATTTTCGTTCCCTTACTTTCACTAAGTAAACAAAAACAAGGGGCAGAGCGGAGCCATACATAAGACCAGGAGAACGGAGCCATACATACGATTGGTTTTGTTCAGATACACATATGACGATCGGTTTTGTTCTAAAATTTACAAGTATGAATTTAAGTATACCAATCCGTCCGGAGCTGTACAAACAACGATCGCTCCTCAAACACGTGTGAAGTCAAATGTAAAAGATTCAAACAGTCGATCATACAAGCAAGGAATCAGATGCAATTATTTATTTCATTTCATTCGGAATACTTGTACAAGCGCCCGAAGGCAAAAGCGCCCGAAGGCAGAATACAATAAAGCTGAAAAATTACAAGTGAAAACAAAATGAAAGCGGATGAACTAAGGCTACCCCCGCCTGGCCTTCGCCACCGGCCGCTGTATCGGTCCGGCCTTCGCCACTGGCAGCTGGGTCGACGTGCGCCTCCTCGCCGACGTTCGGGCGAACGAGGTTGTCCGACGACGGATACCAGCTCAACTCGATTTCGAGGTCGGAGAGGTCGAGGATCGGAACAAAGAAAGCCGGCTGTAGAGGGTGCTTAAGCACGTAGGCTTTGAAATTATCAATTAGAGGGCCGACCTCAAGCCCTCCCTTCTTGGCAGTGCGGATGGCGTCAGCATAAGCCATGTAATAGGCAAATTTGCTGACGTACTCCACACTGAGGAAGGGATCGGCCTCGGTCGCCTTCAGCTTCTCCCTCAGCCCCGCGATCGTTTGATCTGTGTCCTGGAGCTCGGCAACCTTAGCAGCCATTTCTCCCTTCGACGACTCCAGTTCGCCGTTCAACCGGTCCACGACCGCCTTCAGTTCAATCGCCTCCTTCTGCGAGGCCGCGTACAACCAGCGGGCTTCCGTCATTTGATCACGCATTCGATCAGTCGCCGCCAGGGCCCGGTCGAGATCCTACTTCGCCCGCTTGGCCGCCTCCAAAGACTCCTTCTCCATTGCCGCGATCCTGTCGGCAAACTCGGCGTTCTGATTCCGAGCAGACTCGAGGTCCATATGGAGACGGGCGGTAGAGGGCCGCCCCTCATAATCCTTCACGGCCTGAGCGGCCATCATCGCCGTTTGAAGGGCCAGAGCAAGGGTCGCCTGCATGGCGTCTCCGGACTGCCTGCGCGCGATCGCATCCAGATCAGTCGTCCAAGCCTTCGGCAGGGCGGCGATAGCCCGAGAGACATAGTGAGGGACGTCGCTAGGCTCGTGGGAGATCTGCTCGCGAGGAAGTCCAACACCATTGGCGAGCAATTCGGTTCGGCAAGACGGACCCTGCACCAAGAACAAAAGAGTATAACTCTTACACAAGTGACATAACTCAGCAGAGCAACCAAGCTTACCTTTCGACCTTCTCTGGGTCGCGGCCAAAGAAAGGCTTGCCACGCGGGGTCTGGGCATCAGCGGTCGCCATGGCCTGTAGGAAGGCCGATGAGGGCGTAGACCCCTCCGCCATTGGAACTGCAGAAAGTGGAGGCGCGGCGACCGGTGGCACCACCGTGGGCGCCTCGGCAGCAACAGAGGGTGAAGGCTCCTCCGGCCTCCGCCTCTTGCGGTTGAGCTGGAGCTGTTCCTCCTCCCGAGCCTCCGGCTCATTGACGATCGCCCCCACGAGAGGCCTCGCCTCCGAGGTAGGACGGATCGTCACCGCAGGGGCACGGCTCATCTTCTTCCCTTGTCGGAGACGACTCATGACCCCAGGGTTCGACATGGTAATTTCTCGCGGTAGCTCGGAATAGCGGGGGAAGTAGATCTGTGCCAGAAAAGACAATCAACCAAGTTAGTCATCTTCGTCAATCAAAGGCGATCGTCAAGCAAAAGGAGATCGTAAACATTTGTACCTGGGACCCTTAAGTGGCGGGGAAAGTGGAACAACCGAACGGCCAACCAATGAGCTTCGTTGTTGATCACGCGAGCGTCGATGTAGCTGTCCGGAAGACTGCGGATTCGCTCCCAGACGATCGAAAAATCAAATGGTAGGTCGCTTATTGCCGGAACAAGGGCACCTGGAAAAAGGAAACCAAATTAGATCAGTTCAAGATGTATCCAAACGAAGAGAGAGTCAAAACCCTTACTCGGATTCCTCTCCCGGAAGCCAGTGGAGATTTCCAACTCATCGTTAGGTTTGTCGCTCGCGGCCGATTTCCACGCACCGCCGACCCAACACCACTTTGTTAGGTCGCCCCGGACCTTGTTCGGCACCCCAAGAACCACCCGACCCGAGCGACCCTGGATGTGGTAGCCGCCAACGGAACCCTTCTGCACCGTCAGCTTAAAGAGATAGTTCATCTCCAGCGCAGAAGGAAGACGGAACTGTTGGGACTATGCCCTCGAATGCCACTCAGAGAATGTTGAGTGAGGGTATTGTACTTGTAATTATGTAAATCATTAATATAAGGCAATGGATGTTTCTTTATTTACTGGTAGTTACTGGCATTCCTAACTCGTAAATATACATATAGAAACTAGTCCGTGTATTTGAGAGCAAAACGTTCCACTCCTTATTGGATAAGGGGGTCGGCACTGGAAAGGCTTATAGCTCAAATACTTAATCGTTCGCAAGTCAATGAAACTTGACTGGGCGTTAAGTTTGTGTGAAGACTTGTATGACGTGTTCTTTGACATGGAGAGTGCCTGTCGAACACTAATGGTTAGTGGGAGCACACGTTATAGGTATGCTAATTGGATTGGTATACTCGAACCGACTCACCCTCGATTCGTCACACGGATTTCACTCCGGGACAGTCAATGACGGAATCGAAAGGTTGTGATAGGTATTCGTGAACCTTCGACTTGAGGATTTAGTAGGGATGTGCTTGTGACGTCAAGATTTTCATTAGAGTAGTTCGACCCTGTAAACCGGAAGGCGGGGGTCAACCTCGACGTGCATCTTGACGGGCAAGTAGCAGGTCCTACTGAATACCAAGATAGAATTCTTTCTCCCGTTAGTGAGCGGGTTATGTGTCTTATGCGGTTATTGGCAGATGAGATCATAAGTCTTTGGCCAAAGCATTGGAGCTAGTTGTATTAGATACACGACAGCTCGATGATCTCGATTTGCATTAACGCATGCATAGCGTCAAGTACAGATAGGGTTTGACTGACCGTGACCCTATAACTTGATCGGGACATTTGAAAGAAGAGTTTATACGTTTACTGGTTTTCACGACAGAATGGTTCTTGAATGATCCCATCATTCGTTCTCAGTTGGGGTACAGTGTAGGCCGCCAGACTGGCTAGGTGGTGCTACTACTCTTTGGTTCCTCCCATTGCTGACTGAGACGAACCTACCGAGTCGCGCAATAGGATTGACGACGGAATGAATCAAGCTAATTCTCTCATTATGAATATTAGATATTGGATATCTAAATTTGGGACATTGGATGTTTAAATCGACTTATTAGATAAATTGATTTAAGGCCTAATGAATTAAATATTTCACTGGGTGATTAATTTAATTCATGAATATAATTATTTCTTGGAGAAATTAATTATGTTATTATGTGTTTGATATGATTAATTAATTGGATTAATTAATTGATATAAATATATTGGAACGGAATCGGAGTTTATCTGTTTGGACTCGTGAGAGTCCAAAACGAACCGAACTTGTCCGATTTCTTCTTGATAGCCGCCCCCTTCCACCAACCTTCCCTTTGGTCTTTGGTTTCCATTTTATAATGGATGATAATGACTTGTGGGGAAGACCTCTCATGTGAGATGAGTTGTTGGTGGTTATAAAGTGTATAAAGAATGAGAAGAAGACTAACTCTCACATGTATTTTTTGGAGCATTTCATACGTGAGATATAAGGGAGAGAGAGAGAGAGAAAAACCTCTCCAAGTCTTCTTCATCTTCATCACTAGTTCTTGATTTTTTCTTGGAGAAAAATTGAGAGATAAATTGAGAGATAGTGAGTTATACACTTAGAGTGTTATAATCACAATCAAAAGCTTCATCACTTAGCTCTAGCCGTATCCTTAGAGGATAGCAAGGTGATCGTCGTTCCGATCGTTTCTCCGACGCATGACAAGTAGAGACGCGGTGTTTTCGGCATTGGATCATCCGAGAGCTTGGAGCGGATTGGATCGTAAGGAAAGAAATCTAAAGCTTGGGGAATAGCTCAAGAGAAGGAATCCATTTAATCAACGGAATACAAGGGTGCGTTTCTATATCTCTTGTGTTTCGTATAATATTCGTATATACGTAGCTCGATCGATCCTCGTAGGGATTCGGATCGAATTAATTTTCGTTTTACCGCTTCCGCTGGGCCTTCGTTTTAGGCACCGAATCCCAACAGTGGTATCGGAGCGTAGGTCTTGCGATCATATATACGATATTGGCATTTGGAATGCTCGATTAGATGGTGAATGATTTGGAATCATTTTAGTCATAATCGTGGTATATGTTTTTCGTTCGTAATAATTGTATTTTTCGTAAGTTTATGTCTAAATATAAATCTTAAATTTCTGGAAAATATGATTTATATTGAAGATATGAAAGTCGGAAAATATTGATATTGGATATCCTATTGAAAATCTAGCCACGAATCGTCCGGATGACTTTTTGGACAAAAAGGGTAATCGCCGAGAGTGACTCGACCGTGTCTGGTGACACCGTCGTGTCCGGCAGATGTGGCCAAGTCATCGCCAGTGCACTGACCGTGTCTCGGGTGACTCGGTCGTAACCGGCACCGCCAAGTCATCGCAGTGCACTCCGACCGTGTCTGGGTGACTCGGTCGTGTCTGGCCGGCATCTTCCGAGCGTGACTCGGCCATGCCAGCGTGATCGCCGGTGAAGCCGCCGAGGTGACTCGGTCATGCCGCGATTTTCACCCCGGCTCGATTTTTCCGTGTATTCTTAAAAATTAATCTCCCGCATATTAAATTGGATTTAATATAATTAAAATGATTTATGGTATTTTATTTTATAAGAGAAATTTGATTAATTGGAATATTTATGGTCGATCGAATTATTTTGAACGTTGTCATATTACCGATTGTGTGAATCGATTGGATCGGTTCGTATTGTTGATTGGATCAATGTATCTATCCGCTTTTCATTTATATAGTATTTATCGGATGAATGCTTTTGAATGGGGATGTGGTTCGTGGACTTAGTTTTGAATCGTTCGTTTTATTCGATTGGGTTGTAAAGGCCGTTTTGAGCCTATCTATTTTACTAGAAATGTTTGTATCTAGGATGCAATTTTCGATGTAAAATTTATATGTAATGACGAAGACCGGAGGAAGATCCGTTTCAAGAGGACGAAGATTCAAGACGAAGACTTGTAATTAGATTACGAAGTTTTTTTGTTTTCTAGGAACGGTCCATGAACCACATGTTGGTAGCAACTAGGTTGTGAATGGTTTTTTCATATTGTATGAATACCACAAATGCGCAAATATGATTAATGTGCAAAGTGTAACGTTAATCTCGAAAATTCTCCCACAATAAATAATTAAGTTTATAAGGTTTCAAGGTTTTCCTTTCCTCCATCGAGTTTTCGGGAAATTGAAATCCAAACCGAATGTGCTATGCTTTCGAGTTATCGGGGTAGTCGTTCGGGGAGGACGGATAAATTACCGGGAGCGCATTGGATGCCTTCGGTTGGAGCAAATTTTATCCCTAGAAACCTGATAGGTTGCCGGATAAGATTCAATTGTGAAACTGATTTGCGTCGATGGTATAAACTTAACTTGTTCACGAACCATAGAAACCGTATAGGTTGAGGGGAGTGAACAAGGGGAAAAAGAAGATCGAATCATCCATTAGATGGGTTGGTGTTGGACACCACTTTATGAAAATTAATAGACTAGAAACCTGTTCGGTTGCCCTCTATTAAGATTTATAAAGAACTCGATTACCACTATGAAGTAGAGCGACGATACTTTCGGATTTCACATGGGAGTGTGTTATTCCGATAAAAATAGTGGGAGCTGGGTAACAAGAATAGAAAAGACCTTAATTCTATACTCAGAACATAATTGAATGAGTCACTAATTAATCTATCGTACTTAATGCAGACTCAAATCTCAATATGACAATGAATCCACTCGCAATTCTGCTCGAAAAGAACACCTTAATGGGACCTAACTTTGTGGATTGGCTCCGCAATCTGATGATAGTCCTCAATATAGAGGCACTGGGATACGTCTTGAAGACGGACATTCCGGCGCCTCCTGTGCGGACCCGAGCCAATCAGGAAGAGATTGAAAACCATGAAAAGTGGGTTAAGGATGACGTGAAAGTCCGTGCTTATATGATGGCTTCCATGTCTAATGAGCTTCAGAGAGCTCATGACAAAATGACTTCTGCTAGGCAGATTTTATCTCACTTAATCGAGCTTTATGGTGAGCACAGCAGAACTGCTAGATATGAGATATCCAAGCAAATGTTCGGTGCAAGGATGAAGGAAGGTGAGAAGGTTGGGGAAAATGTCCTCAAAATGATATCCATGATCGAGAGATTGGAGGCTCTTGATTTTAAAATGGATACTTCTCTCCAAACCGACCTTATCCTACAGTCTCTCCCTGATTCCTTCTCACAGTTTGTTATGAACTTCAACTGCAATGAGATTGCATGTAATTTAGCTGGGCTAATGAACAAACTTGTGACCGCTCGCCTCGATGAAGACTCATGGATGAAGGAGTCTGCTCTTGTGATTTCTTCTGGACCTCGGAGGTCTAAGAACAAGAAGAAAAAGACCAAGAAGCAAACTGGACCACAAGTTAAGGACCTTAAAGGAAAGGGCAAGGCCCCGATGGTTCCAAAGAATAAGAAGAAGAAGGATGCTTGTCTCAAGTGCGGTGAGCTGGGCCACTGGGCTAGAGACTGTCCGATTCTTCATGGCACTTCAGGTACAGAACTTTTAGTTTTGGAAACAAATTGTTCTGCTACTGTATTTTCTACTTTCTGGATACTGGATTCTAGTGCTAGTTCTCATATTTGTACCATGAATCAGGATCTGGAACAAAGTAGGAAGCTTGGAGCTGGAGAAGTTATGATCACAGTCGGAAGCGGGCATAGTGTCGAGGCGACCGACATAGGATCACTTCTTCTGGGTTTAGAATCCGGCTTTGTTTTGACTTTAGAAGATGTACTTGTTTTGCCCAAGGGGCACAAAAACATTGTATCCATTCCGGTCATGGACCGAAAAGGCTTTTCATTTTTCATTGGTGATGGTTCCTGCAAAATTTATTTTAGAAATAAACTAGTGGGTACTGCTACATTGTTGAATGGATTGTATCATCTAAATCTCAGCAACAAAGTAGTTGTGAATACTATGACTAGAAAACGTGGTAGGGATGAAACCAATCAAGTTTTGAAATGACATCTTAGACTTGGTCATGTTGGTCAGACCAAGGTTTACAAGATGGAAAAGGATGGACTTATGGGTCCATTGGGATCGGATCCCTTTCCTACTTGTGAATCTTGCCTTAAAGGCAAAATGACTAAGTCCCCCTTCACAGGGGCTTTTGAAAGAGCCGCTGATAAACTGGGATTAATCCATACCGACGTATGTGTTGTTTTGGAAGAAGCACGTGACGGATATCTATATTTCATTACGTTTACAGATGATCATACTAGGTATGGTTATGTATACTTAATGAAAACATAAATCCGAGGCCTTTGAGAAATTCCAGAAATTTAAGGCCCTAGTCGAGAAACAAACTGGTAATCATATCAAAGCACTTCGGTCGGACCGAGGTGGCGAGTATATGAGTACGGAGTTTGATGAGTTCCTTAAGGAACATGGAATAGTTTCACAACTAACACCTCCAGGTACTCCTCAGTTAAATGGTGTGTCAGAAAGAAGGAACCGGACCCTGTTGAACATGGTCCATTCCATGCTGGGCTATACTGACTTGCCGATTTACCTGTGGGGGTATGCACTCCTGACTGCCGCGTATATCTTGAACAGATGTCCTTCCAAATCCGTTCTTAAAACTCCACATGAGATGTGGGAGGGCAGGAAACCAAGTCTTAATCACATTAGGATTTGGGGATGTCCCGCCTATGTCAAGAAGACTAAGGTGGAGAAGTTGGAAGCTAGGACCGCGAAGGGACGTTTCATTGGATTCCCATCTGGGACGATGGGATATCTATTCTACATGCCCGGAGATCGAAAGATCGTTATTGCTTTACAAGAACACTTCCTGGAAGATGAGTTCATTCAGGAAGGCGGAGCAGGTAGAAGTATTTCTTTAGAAGAATACAATGAAACTCCTCGGGAGACACATATGCAAGAAATTGGAACCGAACCTTCTGAAACACAAGTACAACCACCTCGTAGGTCTAGTAGGGTGTCTCAATTACCTGAGAGGTATAGTTTTATGCACTTGGAGGAACTGGGTTTTCTCGAGGTTCCAAGTGATAAACAAGAGACCGACCCGCGATCAAATGACCTAGCAATGGTGGATGTAGACTCCATGAAATAGACTGTAGCAGTCTTCATGTAGTTGGGACCTTCATTTTGACGAGACGGTCAAAGAGTTTGACTTCGTGCAAAATGAAGAGGAATCTTGTGTATACAAGAGGGTTAGTGGGAGCAAGATCACATTTTAAGTACTATATGTAGATGACATTCTACTAATAGGAAATGATGTGGGAATGCTCAGTTCTGGGCTTGGCTTTCGAGTAATTTCTCCATGAAAGACTTGGGAGAAGAAACCTATATTCTTGGGATTCGACTCTACTGGGATTGATCGAAGAGAATGATAAGTTTTTCCCAAGCCCTCTATATAGATTAGATCTAAAAGAGGGTTCCTTCCGATGCGACATGGAATAAAACTCACCTTGAAGATGTGTCCTCATAGTGAGGAACAATGAAAGTAAATGAGTTATATACCATATGCTTTGGAAGTGGGTAGCCTTACATATGCTTTACTGTGTACAAGACCTGACATTGCGCATGCTGGAAGCGTGGTAAGTAGGTTTCGGCCAACTTGATGGGAACATTAGATCGCCAGTAAAGAATGTTCTCAAGTACTTTAGAAGTACTAAGAGATCTGATTCTTATATATGGTGGTGGAGAACAGAATGTGGTGGGATTCACTGTATTGGACTTCCAAGGACAGAAAGACGATTATATGTCTACTTCTGGCTACATTTACTCTTAATGGAAGAGCAGTATCTTGGCATAGTGCCAAGTAATAGCGCGACTGCAAATTCCACCTGTTAGGCTGAGTATAAAGCGGCCTCGGAGGCCTCCAAACGAAGAATTTAGAAGTTACTGGGTAAACTTCAAGTGATACCATGTGCTGAGCTGCCTGTTCCGCTGTACTGCGACAACGACGGAGCTGTAGCGCAGGCCAAGGAGCCGAGGTTTCACAACAGCACCAAACATATTGAGAGGAAGTATCATCTCGTAAGAAAATTTGTTCGCAAGAGATACATTGTGCTGCATAGAGTAGAGTCAGCCGACTACGTCGCTGATCCACTGACCAAGCCACATTCTCAGATTAGCTTGGAGCATAATCTGGAGAACATGGGTATTAGATACCATAGTGTGTGGCATTGAGTGCAAGTGGGAGATTGTTGGGAGTATGCCCTCGAATGCCACTCAGAGGATGTTGAGTGAGGGTATTGTACTTGTAATTATGTAAATCATTAATATAAGGCAATGGATGTTTCTTTATTTACTGGTAGTTGCTGGCATTCCTAACTCGTAAATATACATATAGAAACTAGTCCGTGTATTTGAGAGCAAAACGTTCCACTCCTTATTGGATAAGGGGGTCGGCACTAGAAAGGTTTATAGCTCAAATACTTAATCGTTCGCAAGTCAATGAAACTTGACTGGGCGTTAAGTTTGTGTGAAGACTTGTATGACGTGTTCTTTGACATGGAGTGTGCCTGTCGAACACTAATGGTTAGTGGGAGCACACGTTATAGGTATGCTAATTGGATTGGTATACTCGAACCGACTCACCCTCGATTCGTCACACGGATTTCACTCCGGGACAGTCAATGACGGAATCGAAAGGTTGTGATAGGTATTCGTGAACCTTCGACTTGAGGATTTAGTAGGGATGTGCTTGTGACGTCAAGATTTTCATTAGAGTAGTTCGACCCTTTAAACCGGAAGGCGGGGGTCAACCTCGACGTGCATCTTGACGGGCAAGTAGCAGGTCCTACTGAATACCAAGATAGAATTCTTTCTCCCGTTAGTGAGCGGGTTATATGTCCTATGCGGTTATTGGCAGATGAGATCATAAGTCTTTGGCCAAAGCATTGGAGCTAGTTGTATTAGATACACGACAGCTCGATGATCTCGATTTGCATTAACACATGCATAGCGTCAAGTACAGATAGGGTTTGACTGACCGTGACCCTATAACTTGATTGGGACATTTGAAAGAAGGGTTTATACGTTTACTGGTTTTCACGATAGAATGGTTCTTGAATGATCCCATCATTCGTTCTCAGTTGGGGTACAGTGTAGGCCGCCAGGCTGGCTAGGTGGTGCTACTACTCTTTGGTTCCTCCTATTGCTGACTGGGACGAACCTACCGAGTCGCGCAATAGGATTGACGACGGAATGAATCAAGCTAATTCTCTCATTATGAATATTAGATATTGGATATCTAAATTTGGGACATTGGATGTTTAAATCGACTTATTAGATAAATTGATTTAAGGCCTAATGAATTAAATATTTCACTGGGTGATTAATTTAATTCATGAATATAATTATTTCTTGGAGAAATTAATTATGTTATTATGTGTTTGATATGATTAATTAATTGGATTAATTAATTGATATAAATATATTGGAACGGAATCGGAGTTTATCTGTTTGGACTCGCGAGAGTCCAAAACGAACCGAACTTGTCCGATTTCTTCTTGATAGCCGCCCCCTTCCACCAACCTTCCCTTTGGTCTTTGGTTTCCATTTTATAATGGATGATAATGACTTGTGGGGAAGACCTCTCATGTGAGATGAGTTGTTGGTGGTTATAAAGTGTATAAAGAATGAGAAGAAGACTAACTCTCACATGTATTTTTTGGAGCATTTCATACGTGAGATATAAGGGAGAGAGAGAGAGAGAGAAAAACCTCTCCAAGTCTTCTTCATCTTCATCACTAGTTCTTGATTTTTTCTTGGAGAAAAATTGAGAGATAAATTGAGAGATAGTGAGTTATACACTTAGAGTGTTATAATCACAATCAAAAGCTTCATCACTTAGCTCTAGCCGTATCCTTAGAGGATAGCAAGGTGATCGTCGTTCCGATCGTTTCTCCGGCGCATGACAAGTAGAGACGCGGTGTTTTCGGCGTTGGATCATCCGAGAGCTTGGAGCGGATTGGATTGTAAGGAAAGAAATCTAAAGCTTGGGGAATAGCTCAAGAGAAGGAATCCATTTAATCAACGGACTACAAGGGTGCGTTTCTATATCTCTTGTGTTTCGTATAATATTCGTATATACGTAGCTCGATCGATCCTCGTAGGGATTCGGATCGAATTAATTTTCGTTTTACCGCTTCCGCTGGGCCTTCGTTTTAGGCACCGAATCCCAACAGGAACAGCCGATGACCGCCAAATAGAGTGAAAGTGCTGACGATCTGCAACCAGGCGTTCGGCATCAATTGGAGCGGCACCACATTCCAAGCAGCCAACAGATACGACACGGTGAACGGCAGTAGGAACCACAGTCTGGACCCCATGATCAACTCGTTAACGGCGACCATACCCTCGGGAGGTTGGTCGGCACGTTCGTTCTCGGTAGGCACATACAGTGAAACGTCGAAGGGGACATGGAACTCCGCCCTCCAACAAGTCAAATCCTTCTTGGTCGCCGAACTCTTGATCTGGCCAAGGGTCCACGAGGAGCGGCTCGCGGCCCGAAATAACGTCTGTTTTATGGGTTCATGAGGGTGGGCGACCGAATATGCGCAAAAGTCGAACTTAGGAAGTGGGTCGGCTAAACTGTCCATAAGCTCGGCAAATTCTAAAAAGGCTTTGCCGAACACGCTGTTCTGCTCCCAGTGCAGTCTTATTGCTTCCTCCTCGTCGGCCAGCGAGCGCTTCTGCTCCGCCTCCGCCGACTTCGCCGCGTCAGCCTCGTTGAAGAGTTCTTCAACCTCCGCGTGCTCAATCCTGGCGTGGATGGCCTCGACGGCCATCTCCACGTGAAAATCCGCAGAGGTTTCATCCCGAGCAGTCGAAGTCGCGGGGGCGGAAGTGCTACCCGCCTCATACACATTTGATCCTCCTCCGGACATATTCAAAGAGAAATGAGGGAGAATAAGTTTTTTGTTCTTACCTAGAGTCTGAGTCGAACAACGACCGTCACACAAAGCTTCAAGAAAATTCGGCTATATCTTCTTCTTCTCAGGCGAAAACGCTTAAAGTTATAACCCCAGAAGCCCTAGCTCCTTTTATAGGCGAGAGAGGGGACTTCTGGGCAATTAAACAGAATTTCAAGGGCTAAAGTGCAACCATCGGATAAGTCACATTTAATGCCGCCCTCGAAATCTGCATGTGCGTCGTTTCGAGGGCACGCCAAATGACAAGTCTGACAAAACTGTCGGACTCCCCCAACGGGAGCGCGACACGTGCCCCAGTGACGTTTCAAAGCCCGCTTCCACTTCCCGCTCTTTTCAGCGACCGGGGAGGTCGTCCAAATTCGAAATCAGTTCGTTCGGGAGATGATCGTCTGCTTCATAAGTGGATGAGTCGCTCGTCTAATGCAAGCGATCGCCAGTAGAGCCACCTCAATCCACGTCTTCAACATCGGAGCGAGCTCGGGGGCAATTGTTGTGCGGCAATTTATACGCCTCAAAGGCGATCGTCATAATAGCCGGGCGACCGTTTCTTGGCACCTGGCGATCGCCCCTAGTACCCGATCGAGGACGACCGTCTAATGCCACATGTAAAACCAACATCCGTCAAAGTCTGTGAAGACCGAACCTCGGGATGAAGGCCCACGTGCAGATCCGCAAAAGGCGCCGCAAGAACAAGCTTGACTCCAGCCCATCAGCAGTTGACGGTGACAAGGACAGCCTTACCTACCGACACACCCGCCGAAAGGTCCTAGGTGGGACCTCCCTTGACTGCGACGTGAGGCACATGTCACCCTCTCATTGGTTCGCGCAGCTGGCTGCCAGCAGCAGCTGCGGACTTTAAGGAAATAGCCCCACGTGACGAAACGATCGCCGCTTAATTTAATGCAGGAACGGCGATCGCCCATGTGGGACACGGACTGTAATACCCAGTTGTAATTCATTCATTTTCATTCAGTAATTATCAGTCTGTAATTGTCACTTAGTGTATTTTCACTCAATTATAATCATTCATCAATCATGTTCATTCACCGTGTTCACCGTTCGGAAAAACTTCGAGTTGTGTATCGTTATTGTTCATTGTTTCAACTTTCCTCATATGAGTTCGACTTTGTTAGATCACCATTAATTTTTGGTAACTCCAAAAAATTCTAAATCTTTGAAATATTATAGAGCATCGAGTTAGCTTTCCAATGGTTCAAACGGTGAGTCAATCGGAGTCCGGACGAGAGAGTTATGGTCGTTTTAGCTCACCCGCTCATTTTTCAGTTATTGGCCGATCACTGCCGACCGAACTCGGCCGTGTCGTCCGACACGGCCCGTGCCGTACTCGTCCGGAAATGCCGAAGTCTCTGTCCACAGGACTCGACCGTGTCGTCTGGCACGACCGAGTCGAACTCTTCCGGATAAGCCAGAACCGACTGCCCAGACGCCCGACCGTGTTCCAGGACACGGTCGAGTCATGCCGAGTCGCTGTCGGACGGGTCACTATCGGAAGGCCCTCCGCACCGCGACCGTGTCAAGCAGGACACGGTCGAGTCCCTGTCGGCCAGTTGCGCGCCGCGACCGTGCCGATCGGCACGGGCCGTGTCCGGCAGGGCAGTCAACCCCTTTAAATTCGTTTTTTGAGCATTTCAGCTCATTTCTTTCCCTTTTCTTCACCTACAACCGAGAGAGAGAGCTTGAGGGAGGGTTTTTCCTTCACAAATCATTTGAGTGTTTGATTTTCTTCATCTCCTTTCGATCGTGAAGCCCGGATAATCGATCTAACGCGTGTTCTCCGGATTAAAGTACTTGGATCTTCAAAGGTAATATTCTTCAACACCTTGGATTTCGATTTTTGTGTTGAGATATGATGTTTTGGACGTTATAATCATGTTATATGAATGGATATGTATATGATTATGAGTTTGTATAAGGATTCATTGGATTATTGAGGAATTATTCAAGAACACCTTGAATATCGAGTTGGAATTGGGGATTTTCGACTAATTGTCGTTATAATCACGTTTTTGGATATTCATAACGGATTATTGATCGTATTGGAGATGTTTTGTTGGTTTGAAACACTTCTTGGGGATTCGAGGTTGGTATTGTTGAGGTTTAGTTGTAAACAATCGGAGTTTGGCCACAACGTATTCGATATAATGCCCCAATGAACTTAGTTTAATCGTATCGACGTTTTGAGTTCGTTATATTCGTGTTTAATTCGTATATTGGTCGGATTGTTGGTAATTGTATTGAATTAAGGTTGTTTGTGCGACCAACACTTCATTTAGGACATTTGTTCGTGGAAGGACTTTCTTCATCGGTATTGTGTAAGTTAATTCTTACTCGGTTAAAAGGATATTCATTTCCTTTTGTTGTTGTTCATTCATAATCATAACTCATTCATCATTATATTAACCGTATCAAAACTTGTTGTTGTCAATTAATCACTTCAGTCATAAGGAACGACGGTTCCAATCTTTTCATTGAGCTGTCATTTATTTCATTACCATTCCACCTCGGTGAGTCATTATTCATTTTCGATGTCACTTTTGTTATAACGTGGCATTCCGGGTCATACTGGCGTGCCGGTTGGTATGTGTAGGATATTCATGTCGGGCACATTAATGTCATGTGTTGGTTGTTGGCATCACATTAGACTGTGCACACGAGTCATATTGTCTCGTGAGACTGATTAGGTACAAGACCACACGGGTATTCGATCGATACTCGTTGGTGGCTTGTGCACGGACACATTTCCATCCCGGGCGTAGTGTGGCGCCACCCTTTGAGCCGTACTGTTAGTTGATTCATATAACATGTTTGATTGCGCATGTTTCGACAGGATATTTCATAACTTCAGATATAATCATGATTGTGTATTTTCAACCCTTGAGGATTGTTGTTCTTTGTAACTGACCCCATTTGGGGATTTTGTTTTTCAGGTCTTGGCAAGGCAAAAGTACGGGGAGAACACGCTGACATCGAGGAGTCCCAGTGATACTAGTAGGGGCCCCCGATTTTTCAGTTATTCATGTTATTGTCCTTTATTTTCCGCTGCAGACTTTCATTTGAATACTCCGTTTTATTCAGTGTTGTGTATTTTATCTTCATATAAAATACACTATTATTCGGTATTGTCCTGGTGTGTTGTAACTAAACTCCTCATCGGAGTAATTATTGTTGTAATGTAGTTCGGTACTACATTTATTTTGTGTAATTCATTCATTTTCATTTGCCTGGTGGGTCCCAGTTGGGGATCTACGGCACTGTAATATCCGCCTAGTTTGGGGTGTTTCAGAGTTGGTATCGGAGCGTGGTTTTGAATACTACCTTCCGAGTCATGTCTCATTTGAAATCATCGTCATCGGACTAGTATCATTGGACTTTCGCGTCACGTGTGACCTGTGCAGATGCCGAGCCAATCAGACCGAAAGAACTGTAAGACTTCTAACGCCATGGTATAATTTCTGGCAATAGTCATTCATTCATCATTCATCAATTAACAATCCTCAAACATCATCATTCATTATGATCAGGACGATCATATTAACTCATTAATCACTTAATTCATTTCAATACTTAGTTAATGATCAGGACGATCATATTAACTCATTAATCACTTAATTCATTTCATTACTCAGTTAATGATTAGGACGATCATGTTAACTCATTAATTACTCAATTCATTTCATTACTCAGTTGTCGATCTGGATGATCATATTACCAATCTTATTAAGTTATTCAAGATAATCATTTCAAGAATTTCATCAGATAATCATGTCACTTCAGTAAATCATTCATATAATCACTAAGTTAGAGCATGTATACTCATTTTCATCATCTCATGACATAATCATAACGTGATAATCATGCTGGGAAATATAATCATTATGTGACCTTCCTACTTCAGTATGGGGAGAGCTGTCAGGGGATGCACGGGGAGAGGCCGCGGTGCGGGCCGAAACCCGGGAAATAATCACTCGCTGTCGGGAAATCGTGCCCAGGACTCGGCTCGATCAGGAGATGTTCGGGTTGATCCACTCACTTTTATGCAGGCCATGATGACCCATGTGCAGTTGCTCAATCATCATTGCGCCACTCTGGCCGGATTAATCGAGCGAACTCTCCCGTGTGAGACGGCTGCTAAGGAAAGTGCTGAACAATAACCTTCATCTGTCAGCAAGAAATCAACGAAGCGTAATCAGCCCGAAGGCGGTCAGTCAACCTTCAAGAAGCCTCATGTGAATCCTATCGTTTCTGAGCGACCTCCTACGGCGCATAATCGTGCGGGATCTCAGTCCCGAGCGGCCAGTTCGGCCATCACCTGTTTCAATTGTGGAACGCCGGGTCATTTCAGCACTGAGTGTCTGAAACCGTCTATCACGTGCTATAATTGTGGGAATTTTGGGCATAAGGCCCGTTTTTGCCGAAAGGACTCCAAGTCGGCTCCGGCGGCATCTCAGGCCCCGAAGCAACCAGCATTTCAGAATCAGACTGCTTTGTCATCGTCGTTTAAGGCAATGGAAGCAAATAGAGTTGGAGCTCGTATTTATCAGACGGGAGCGTCCGGTTTGGGGGCCGGCAAGTCCCAGATTCATGTGATGAGGAGGATCGACGATCCGGTGGCCCGAATGATTTCAGGTATACTCGTAATTTTATTTCAACCTGTGTGTACCTTTTGATGCTAGCACACCGCATTCATTCATTTTCGAATCATGCTTGAATAGACTTATTTCAGGATAGTCCTATTGCTTGTGGACCTCATACCATCGGTCTACCTGACGATGGAAGAATTTTCGGAATCATACCGAATTAAGCTTAATGACCGCGATTGGTTGATGGATCTAATCGTGGTGAACTTATCTTAGGACGATGTAATTTTCGGTATTAGTTGGTTTAACCGTCTTGATACTATCCTCAGTGTTTGTTAGCGTTTGGTCGCTATCTTTCCGTCGTTGGTTGTCGAATGTGTGCTTCAGGGAAGTAATCCCCGTTGTTCCAGTAGAATTTTTATTATGGCGGAAGCAGAGAAATTCCGCAATCGAACTATTCAATCATTCATTGTATCATTCTCATCGATTGGCCTTTCTAAGACAATCGAGTTATTCAATCATTCTTTGTATCATTTTCATCGATTGGCCTTTCTAGGGCAATCGAGTTATTCAATCATTCATTTCATCATTTTCATCGATTGGTCTTTCAAAGATAATCGAGTTATTCAAACATTCATTGTATCATCTTCATTGATTGGCCTTTCTAAGGCAATCGAGTTGTTCAATCATTCGGGGTATCATTGTCATCGATTGACGATGTATTTCCAGACGAGTTATCTGGTTGCCTTCACATAGAGTAGTGGAATTCAGAAGTGAGTTGGAACCGGTACGTCCCCTTTATCGAAGGCACCGTATCGGATGGCCCCGACCAGAATGCAGGAGTTGAAGATTCAACTTGAGGAATAGTTCAAGGAAGGTTATCTTCGACCGATTGCGTCCCCGTGAGGAGCACCAGTGTGATCTGTCAAGGAGAAGGATGGCTCGTCTCGTGTGTGTATTAATTACCAGGAGTTGAACAGGGTGATGATCAAGAGTAGTATCCTTTACCTCGTATTGATGATCTTTTAGATCAACTTCAGGGAGCTTCAGTATTTTCCAAGATCGACTTAAGATCTGGATATCACCAGTTGCGGATTCGAGAGTCGGATATCGCGAGGACACGTTTCGTACACGCTATGGTCATTATGAGTTCGTAGTTATGCCGTTCGGGCTAACTATTGCACCTGCGGTATTCATGGAGTTAATGAATCGGGTTTTTATCGACTTTTTGGATCAGTTTGTTGTTGTCTTCATCGAAGACATTTTGATTTATTCTCGTAGCCGAGAGGAACACGAGGTTCATCTTCATCAGGTTCTCGACGTGTTGAGACGAGAGCAACTTTATGGAAAGTTTTCCAAATGTGAGTTCTGGAGGTCCGAAGTGACTTTATCGGGCATGTAATTTCATCTGACAGAGTTCGTGTCGACCCTCAGAAGACGGAGACTATCCGAGATTGGCAACCTCCGAAAGATATTAAGTAAATCCGATGTTTCTGATTAGTGGTTAATTATCCAACCCACGGCCGGAGCTAGCAACCGTGGTTTTCGCGTTGGAAATTTGGCGTCGTTACCTTTATGGCATCACCTGTCAGATCTTCACCAATCACAAGAGTTGAAGTATATATTTACTCACAAGGAGTTAAATATGCGACAGGGGCGGTGGTTGGAACTAATCAAAGATTTTGATATCGAGATCCTTTACCACCCGGGCAAGGCGAACGTTGTCGCCGATGCCTTGAGTCGTAAGTCGGTTCAGGAGCAGATGCTTGCTCGTTTAACAGTTCAGAAGGAGCTTCAGCAGGAATTCCTTAGACCCGAGATCGAGGTCTGGCTTCAGCGAGTTCAGGGACAGCTTTGTATGTTAGAGATTTCATCGTCACTTGAGGAGGTAATCAGAGAGAATCAGAGTTCGGACCCTTCATTGTTGCGCATCCGTGAAGATGTGGCTCAGGAGAAAGCCCCTGGATTCGTGATCCACGAGGATGGACTTTTGAGATTTAAGAATCGGATGTGTGTACCGGCGAATGATGAGTTGAAAAACTCGATTTTGAGAGAAGCTCATGCTACCCCTTATTCTGTTCATCCGGGGTCTAGCAAGATGTATAAGGACTTGAAACAAAATTACTGGTGGAGTAATATGAAGCGAGAAGTCGCAGAATTTGTTTCGAGATGCTTAACCTGTCAACAAGTCAAGATTGAACATCAGCGACCGGCGGGTATGCTGAAACCTCTTCCTATTCCCGAATGGAAGTGGGAAGACATTTCTATGGAATTCATCACGAATTACCGACGAGTCGTCGTGGCATGAATACGATCTGAGCGATCGCGGACTGCTTTACTAATTTAGCTCATTTTCTTGAAATCAAGGATATGTGGAGTCCCAAGAGACTGGCCCAGTTGTTCATCAAGGAGATAGTGAGACTTCACGGTGCCCCTAAGAGTATCGTTTCTGATCGTGACGGACGACTCGTGTCTCATGTTGGAAATCAGTTCATCGTGATATGGGAACTCAGCTTAATCTCAGTACTGCCTTTCATCCTCAGTCTGACGGACAATCAGAGAGAACTATTCAGACATTAGAGGGCAGGTTGAGATCATGCGTCCTCGATTGGAAGGACGATTGGGAAGCCCAACTACCGTTGATCGAGTTCACGTATAATAATAGTTGGCATGCTTCCATTAAGATGACACCTTACGAGGCCTTGTACGGTCGTCGTTGTCGCTCTCCTTTGTGTTGGGATGACTTGTCAGAATCAATCGGCACCGAGCCCGATATGCTTATAGCCGCCCGGGAGAAGGTAGCTTTGATCAAGAGTCGTATGTTGACAGCTCAGAGTCGACAGAAATCGTATGTGGATAATCGTCGTCGACCACTAGAGTTCGAGACGGGTGACCATGTTTTGGTCAAGGTATCCCCGAGTCGAGGTATTTTCCGTTTCGGAAAACGGGGGAAGTTGAGTCCGAGATTCATTGGACCATTTGAAATTTTGGATCGAGTAGGCGAGTTAGCTTATCGATTGGCTTTACCTCCGGCTTTGAGCCGAATTCATAATGTGTTTCACGTCTCACAATTGCGGAAGTATGTTGCCGATCCGGGTCACATACTTCAGTTCGACGAAATTGAGATCGCAGATGATCATTGTATGAAGAGCGTCTCATACGAGTGTTCGAGAGGCAAATCAAACAGTTGAGGAATAAGTCGATTCCTTTGGTCAAGATTCAGTGGTCCAGACACGGAGTCGAAGAGGCCACTTGGGAAACCGAGGATAGTATGCGGGAGAGTTATCCCGAGTTGTTTGACCCTTAGTTTCGGGGACGAAACTCTTTTAAGGGGGGGTGTATGTAATACCCAGTTGTAATTCATTCATTTTCATTCAGTAATTATCAGTCTGTAATTGTCACTCAGTGTATTTTCACTCAATTATAATCATTCATCAATCATGTTCATTCACCGTGTTCACCGTTCGGAAAAACTTCGAGTTGTGTATCGTTATTGTTCATTGTTTCAACTTTCCTCATATGAGTTCGACTTTGTTAGATCACCATTAATTTTTGGTAACTCCAAAAAATTCTAAATCTTTGCAATATTATAGATCATCGAGTTAGCTTTCCAATGGTTCAAACGGTGAGTCAATCGGAGTCCGGACGAGAGAGTTATGGTCGTTTTAGCTCACCCGCTCATTTTTCAGTTATTGGCCGATCACTGCCGACCGAACTCGGCCGTGTCGTCCGACACGGCCCGTGCTGCACTCGCCCTGAAATGCCGAAGTCTCGACCACAGGACTCGACCGTGTCGCTCGGCACGGCCGAGTCGAACTCTTCCGGATAAGCCGTAACCGATCGCCAGACGCCCGACCGTGTTCCAGACACGGCCGAGTCATGCCGAAGTCCGCCGCTTGACGGGTCACTATCGGAAGGCCCTCGCGCGCGACCGTGTCAAGCAGGACACGGTCGAGTCCTCGCCGCCGATTCGCGCCGCGACCGTGCCGATCGGCACGGGCCGTGTCCGGCAGGGCAGTCAACCCCTTTAAATTCGTTTTTTGAGCATTTCAGCTCATTTATTTCCCTTTTCTTCACCTACAACCGAGAGAGAGAGCTTGAGGGAGGGTTTTTCCTTCACAAATCATTTGAGTGTTTGATTTTCTTCATCTCCTTTCGATCGTGAAGCCCGGATAATCGATCTAACGCGTGTTCTCCGGATTAAAGTACTTGGATCTTCAAAGGTAATATTCTTCAACACCTTAGATTTCGATTTTTGTGTTGAGATATGATGTTTTGGACGTTATAATCATGTTATATGAAGGGATATGTATATGATTATGAGTTTGTATAAGGATTCATTGGATTATTGAGGAATTATTCAAGAACACCTTGAATATCGAGTTGGAATTGGGGATTTTCGACTAATTGTCGTTATAATCACGTTTTTGGATATTCATAACGGATTATTGATCGTATTGGAGATGTTTTGTTGGTTTGAAACACTTCTTGGGGATTCGAGGTTGGTATTGTTGAGGTTTAGTTGTAAACAATCGGAGTTTGGCCACAACGTATTCGATATAATGCCCCAATGAACTTAGTTTAATCGTATCGACGTTTTGAGTTCGTTATATTCGTGTTTAATTCGTATATTGATCGGATTGTTGGTAATTGTATTGAATTAAGGTTGTTCGTGCGACCAACACTTCATTTAGGACATTTGTTCGTGGAAGGACTTTCTTCATCGGTATTGTGTAAGTTAATTCTTACTCGGTTAAAAGGATATTCATTTCCTTTTGTTGTTGTTCATTCATAATCATAACTCATTCATCATTATATTAACCGTATCAAAACTTGTTGTTGTCAATTAATCACTTCAGTCATAAGGAACGACGGTTCCAATCTTTTCATTGAGTCCATTTATTTCATTACCATTCCACCTCGGTGAGTCATTATTCATTTTAGATGTCACATTTGTTATAACGTGGCATTCGGGTCATCTTGGCGTGCCGTTGGTATGTGTAGGATTTTCATGTCGTGCACATTAATCTAGTGAGTTGGTAGTTGGCCTCACATTGGACTGTGCACACGAGTCATATTGTCTCGTGAGACTGATTAGGTACAAGACCACACGGGTATTTGATCGATACTCGTTGGTGGCTTGTGCACGGACACATTTCCATCCCGGGCGTAGTGTGGCGCCACCCTTTGAGCCGTACTGTTAGTTGATTCATATAGCATGTTTGATTGCGTATGTTTCGACAGGATATTTCATAACTTCAGATATAATCATGATTGTGTATTTTCAACCCTTGAGGATTGTTGTTCTTTGTAACTGACCCCGTTTGGGGATTTTGTTTTTCAGGTCTTGGCAAGGCAAAAGTACGGGGAGAACACGCTGACGTCGAGGAGTCCCAGTGATACTAGTAGGGGGCCCCGATTTTTCAGTTATTCATGTTATTGTCATTTATTTTCCGCTGCAGACTTTCATTTGAATACTCCATTTCATTCAGTGTTGTGTATTTTATCTTCATATAAAATACACTAGTATTCGGTATTGTCCTGGTGTGTTGTAACTAAACTCCTCATCGGAGTAATTATTGTTGTAATGTAGTTCGGTACTACATTTATTTTGTGTAATTCATTCATTTTCATTTGCCTGGTGGGTCCCAGTTGGGGATCTACGGCACTGTAATATCCGCCTAGTTTGGGGTGTTACACGGACATCCCCAACAACCTCCTCTCCTATAAATAGGAGTCCTCCAGCATTGGAAAAAAGGTTAAGAGATTAAGACGTTAAGAGGTGAACACGATTACCCACAGTAAACAATACAGAGAATACTTCATCTTTGTAACAAGAACTCACAGAGCTTTTAACTCTGGTTCTTCTGGCAATCATCAGCACTCGAGGGTTAGATAACTATGGGCATTACACTTATTGTAATTGTACTCTAACATTAATACTCATACTCCAAAGCAACATTCGTATTAATAATATCTCGCGAGAGCATTCAAGCCCGGGACTAACAACCCCGGCAAATCTTGTGTTATTTATATTCCTTCGTACGTGCTCTCGTATTTTATTTATTACTCACCCGTAGCCATATCCAGCAAATCATTACGTATAATATTTTGGGTAACAACAGTAGCCTAAGTAAATATTGCAGTTTCATTTGATATTTTTTATGAGCATATATGAAGAATGATATTGTTATAGTGTATAATCCAAATGTTGGTGTATTATATCCTGCTAGGGCTTGTTGGTTTCATGAGTTCGAGGACCCAAAAGTTATGCTGGAAAATGAGATAATTTTATTATGTCTGCTACTTATGCTCGAGTTTATATTGAATTCGGGCATCATACATCCAGATCGTCAATTATCTACGTTATCCCTACTATGTCGATATTATACGATTATGCCTATGACCTTATGTGTATGTATTAATCCGCTATAATTTAACCAGATAAATGCACCTTATTGGTCTTGTATCATAACATATATCTTGTTTTTGAGATTTCCTATAATATCGCTGATTGGGATTGTCCCTCATGAAGCCCTTGTTTTGACAAATTAGAGGAGCAACGTTGTCAATAAATAATTGTTCATTAAAAATAATATATATATATATATATATATATATATATATATATATATATATATATACTTCCTCATCCCGCCCCAATTGCTACATTTCACAAAAGATTATGAATCTTATGAAAATAATTGGATGTGACGTACGTGTTGGTTTTGTAAGTATTGATAGTGAGTGTGTGATTTATGTTAGAAAGAGAATGATATTGATGGTGAATTAATAATGGATATTAAACGAGAGGGTGTGATAGTTTGATGTGATTGCAAGTATTTAATAAAATGCTGCACTTTTGGGGACATGTTCCTTGGGAGTAATGTAGAAATTTGAGCGGGATTGATGGGGTATATGGATCGAGTTATTATAAGAATTATACCTCATGAAAAGTTCTTTCATCCTAGTTTTTGAAAACCAACACTTTGAGATAGAACGCATTCAGAAGCATCATGTAATATACAAAAAAAAAATCAAAAAACATATTTAGTAGTATATGAATATATGCAGTCAGTAGCACCCAAAATTCTGGCTAATAACGAATTTAGGTTTTTAAGTTAAGAACCTAGGCTTCATTGAAATATAACATGTGGGAATGAAGGGGAGGGGGCAGCTAAGGAAGCATGGTGGCAAATCCATCAAGTTCTTGTTCCGTTCTTTTGTGTGTCTAGTCCGTTAGATACGTCTCGATTTGTCTTAATATATTCATATAATTAATTAATATAATCAAGGATATATTAAATAGTATTCTCTAAGAAATACTTATTTATGAATTAATTAATTACCTATTATCAGGAGACTGGTTTATATTATTTAATAAATTAAATTAGACATCTAATATTGGATATTCACTAAGAGAGACTAAGCTCAATTTAATCCGTCATCTATCCTATTTGCGCGACTCTATATATCCGTCTTAGTCAGCAATGAGAGGATCCAAAGAGTGTTAACACCACCTAGGCAGTCTCGTGGTCTATATCGTAACCAAACTGAGAAGGAATGATTGAGATCATTTCAAAACTTTTTTCTGTCATGAATATCGAATTATATATATATATATACATACATACATACATACATACATACATACATACATACATACATACATACATACATACAAACACTTCAATCAGATTTTCGATCAACTTATATTGATTTTATGCATGAGTTAATACAAATTGAGATCAATGAGCTATCGTGTATCAAATAAAATTAGCTCATATGTATTGGACAAAGACTTCTGATCACATATGCTTTTAACCGCATAGGACATTCACCTGTCGGAGGAGGATCGGCGATCGCCCGTCGCCGACCCGTCAGACAAAGAATAAATAAATAAGAAAAGGACAACTGTCGGAGGTCCGCTGGCCGCCGGCTAACGACCTGCAGGAGAACAGACCGACAAACTGTCGAAAAAGAAATAAAATAAAATAAAAATTGTCGGTTGCTAGAGGTCTGCGGGCTGGCGACCAGTTGGAAAACAGGACGTCGGGCGGTCCGAAAAAAATGGCGGTCATTGGAGATTCGTCGCTCGTACGAAGAATAGTCTGGCAAGCGATCGAGTTGTTCTTTTAATTTAATATTATAAATGATATAATTAAATTCAATACTTATGATAGGGATAATGTTTTTTTTCAGACTCGCACCCTGATCGGTAGAAAATATTGCATAATTATATGTGCTAATTGCATAATAATATTATATTTATTTCAGAATAATTTGATGGTTTTCTACCTATTAGATTGATGAAGTTAATTTATTTCACTAATGGAATTTATTTATTACTTCAGGTATTTGTTATTTTGAAGCCAGAATAATTATTGGACAAAGAAATAAATAAAATCCCCCAGTCCAAGAAGAATTTCGGCCGACGAGAGATTGAGAAGAATTAATTCCCGGTTCTAATTTTCATGCCTATTAATTGCTTCATATTTTACTTAGCCATCATGTCCGACTAATTTATCTATTCAATTCTTAGGAAAGTTTGAACTCGTATCTATATTATTTATGTTTTAATCCCGTGATATATAATTGACTTAATTCTTGTGAATTATCTTTGTGTTATTCAGCAGATTAATTTTTGATATAATTTACTTTAATTGGTCTGATCAACTTAATTGGGGTTTTATATTTATTGCTAGATCTAGGACTATAATACGTAATCCTTATAATTCTAAATCGCAAGTAGCAACAATTGATTTTTATGAGTTAAAACAAAATCAAGATCCCTTGGGGCGAGCTTGTGAACTCAATATCTTGTCTATTCGTTTTGGTTCCTAATGCATCTAATGAACAAGATTTGAAGAGCTTGTTTTGAATCCTTCGTATAGATAGGTTTAATTGAAGAGCTTGTTTTGATTAAATAAACTTAAGAAACGATTCTTGTTGACTTCAGAGTAGAAGTTCATTAGGAATTAAAGAAAGATAAAGTGTTGCATTAATTCATAAAATTAAATTAGAACAGCGAATAACAAAACTAAGAACTTGATATTAATCGCAATCGTTTTTTATTATTAAATTTTTACTTCCTTTTTTTATTTGCTTTACTTGTTATTTTAATTTATCTTGTTTACTTTAGATAAACCAAACCCCCCTTTTAGTATATCTATTATTATTATTTTTAATACTATTATTTATTTAGTAATACTATTTTTGTTTCCCAAAAATATTCAACTCAATAAGTTAAATTAATTCAGCCGTTCCTCATGGATTTGGCCCTTACTTATCAACACGACTATTTAGTATAAGTGAGTCAAGGACTTTTTACAAATATCTAATTTTGACGCGTCTCGACAGCGCGGACAAATTTTGGTGCCGTTGTCGGGGAACGGTCCGAAATTAATTTTATTTTATGAGTTTAATTTTTCTTATTTAAATTTATTTTTCTTTTCTTTCTAAGCAGCAGTTTTTAAATTTTTTATAAAGCAGTTTTAATAGTAGTTTTTTCTTATTATTATTACAAGCATATTTTCAACATTGGGACACCCAGTGTCAATTTTGAAAATTCATAATAATTGTAAATTGTGCACTAATCCATTTTGTTTTAGTTTTGCATGAATACAAGGTCATGTGGAGATAAGAACTTGCAGTATTTTCCATAAATTACCAAACGAGATCGAGTTTTCAGGCGAAGAACAAAAGAAAAGAGAGAAGCACTGAGGCACTTATCGTTTTCTCTCGAAACATCACCCAGCGAATCGAAAACGAGAGTGAATTCATGGCAGTTAATGCTGAAAAGATATTGAAGCAATTAGCCAATCCGGAGCTACCTCAACAACCCTATGCATCACAATCCTGGCTATTGACAACAACAATACCTTTGAATTGAAGTCGGGATTGATTCACTTGCTACCTGCATTTCATCGTTTATCAAGAGATGATCCGCACAAGCATCTTAAGGAATTCCATATGGTTTGTTCAAGCATGAAGCCCAATGGTGTCACCAAAGAACAAATCAAGCTTTGAGCCTTTCCATTTTCATTAAAAGATTCGGCTAAGGATTGACTATTCTATTTACCGGCGGTCACTATCATGGCATGGAACGAAATAGAGATCTTATTTTTGCAGAAATATTTTCCGGCCTCTCGGGCATCCAATCTAAGGAAGGAAATTTGTGGTGCGAGGCAAATGACGGGGGAGAGCCTGCATGAATACTGGGAGAGATTCAAACAATTAGTGGCACGCTGCCCCCAACATCAAATGAGCGAGCAACTCTTGATACAATACTTCTACAAATGATTGACTCCGATTGAGCATAGTACCATAGACACAGCTAGCGGATGAGCTTTGGTCGATAAGACGCCAGCAGCAACAAAGGCCCTCATCTCGAACATGGCCGCCAACTCACAACAATTTGGTTATCGTGACAATCCCGTGAAAATAGTGAAGGAGATACATGACTCGTCTATTGAAGATAATAAAACTTGTTGTAGGAAATTCGTAGGTCATACCGTGTCGAATTTGCCAAGCTACGGAGCACACCACTGAGCATTGCAAGTTACTATTGGATAAGATAGAGGCATATGCTAATGCGATCGGTACTGACAATTTTTACGGAAGAAAATATGATCCATACTCTAAGACATATAATCCAAGATGGTAAGCCATTACAGACTGCTTCTCCTCATAAGCTGATTGAAGATGCACATAAGGTGTCCGAAGAATGTCCTGGCCGAGAATTTCCTGCTGTGCAGCCTATCTCCAGTGGTACCGCTGCTGACCTGCACTTCCAGGGCCCTATGAAAACTGGTCCATTGCGAAGCTATGCGGATGTAGTTAACATTGCAAAGAAATCAGATGTTCATACTAAATCAAAAAGTGTTTCGGGCGACAATACACGGGATTTTGATGCACCTAATACCTTTTTCAACAAGAGTTTCTATGATAAAGGTGATTCATGTAACTTCGGGCAGATTTCAGAATTTGAAGGCCGCAAAATCATATCATTTTCGAATGAAGAACTTGCTGAACTCGCAACTCCGTTTGAGTTTTCTTTGATTGGGAAATTCTCGCATGGTTTCCCAACGATGAAAACTCTCAAGTCCATTATGGGAAACTTAAATTTAAAAGGCTCTTTTTCGATTGCTCTTCTTGAACACAAGCATGTTTTGATCCGGCTCTCATGTGAGGAAGATTATACTCGCCTTTGGAGCCGCCAAGTTTGGTTTATGGCCGGTTTTCCAATGCGTATCCTTAAGTGGACTCCTGATTTTGATCCTTTAGTTGAGTCCCCATTTGCTCCGGTTTGGGTACTATTTCCTTACCTTCCCGTCCATTTATTCGATAAACGTAGCCTTTTTCAAATTGCTTCCGCGATAGGAAAACCGCTCCGAATTGATAGTGCAACGGCCGCACTAACTCGGCCATCCACTCCACGGGTATGTATTGAAATAGATGTAACTCAAGCAAGCTTACCGGAAATTGAAATTAGGCTTGGTGGGAAAATTAGGATGCAACCGGTAGAGTATGAAAACATGCCTAGCTATTGTTTATCTTGCAAGCATCTGGGGCATAATATGGAGAGCTGCAAATCTTTCAACAAACCATCTAGCGTGATATTCGATAATGACTTCTTGGACAAACCCATACCGAAGAATGAGGTTCCGGCCGCGGTTCGGAATGACCAATGCGGCCAGATCAGCCCCTCGGCTCCCGATCAGCCCGGCTGTCAGGTCAGCCGTCCACCCTATGGTGCGGTTTTGGAGGACTCGATTTCTTTAGACTCGACAGGCTTGATTACTTTTACTCCAGGTCCCAATAATCCAACATCCAATCCAGTGAATGTTCATAAAATTAAAATGGATCTCTATCACTCCTTACAGCGGTTTGATGACGATTCCGGAGTCGAGGCCGACTGTAGGACTATTTGTAATGAATCTTATTACAGGCCTAACACTTTTGTTGGGAAGAATTTTTTCTCGGACGGTGATTGCCCTAAGTTCAATTCGGAGCCTATCTTATTACCCAAGAAGAAAAAAATTAAGAAAAAAGTGAAAGCCATCTCCGGGAAGCATCTGCAGGCCGAGGAACGGGTCGTAACCATAATGATGGAACCGGATAAATCCGCTGTTCAGACAAATGAGATAGATATGGAATTTCAAACGGTTGTGAGCAAGAAACGGCAAAAGGGAGAAAAATCTCGGAAAAAACAAGAAAATTGCTCGTAGCTAGTGGCGGATTCGTTTGGGTCTTGGCACCCCGTAATAATCGTTTTTTTTTTTCATTCTGTGGCTTTATTTGGGACTTTGCCACCCTAGAACTATCGGCTTTGTAAGGGAATAGGCCCCCCTAATCTTGTTTGATATATTTCATGGTTTTTGTTTTTCAAAAAAAAAAAAAACAAACAAACATATAATCCAAGATGGAGAGATCATCCCAATTTCAAGTGGAAATCATAGCCAGAGGAGCCTCAACAGAATAAGGGCCAATTTTACAAGCAGCCGTCGGAAAATTCAAGTCCCTCACTCGAAGAGATGATGAAGACCCTCACTTCGAACACGATGCAATTGCAGCACAACATGAATCGATTTCAGCATGACACTCAATCGAGCATCAAAGTCATCAAAAATCAAATAAGCCAACTTGCTACCTCGGTGAGTCGTTTGGAAAGTCAGAACAGTGGGAAACTACCCTCCCAATCATAGGTAAATCCTAGGAACGTAAGTGCCATTACTTTGAGAAGTGGTAAGCAGTTAGAGGTACTCCAGGAACCTGCAAGAAATCTGAACGAGAAAGGTGAGAAACAAAAATCTACTATCCAGACCGACACTCGGCCTCCCAGTGTCAAAACGACACCCAGTGCTGAACGATCGGGCAGCAAAGTGATAACTTCTAGTTCTTCCCATATTGGCGCTCACAGCATACCTTTTCCTTCCAGGATAAAGAAGGCTGCAATAGAGAGCAAGGAGAACCAAATTTTGGATATATTCCGAAAAGTGGAGATCAACATTCCATTAATAGAAGCAATTCAACAAATTCCAAAACATGCTAAATTCCTCAACGATTTGTGCACCAACAAACGAAAGCTAAAAGGAACTGGAAAGGTGTTCGTGGGAGAAAATGTGTCGGGCATTCTTCAAAGAAAGTTACCACCTAAACGAGATGATCCAGGTATGTTTGCCATCCATTGTCGAATAGGTAATTCTCGATTTGAGTAAGCTATGTTAGACTTAGGGGCTTCTATAAATGTCATGCCGCAATCTATTTGTTCGTCTTTAAATTTGGGACCCTTAAAAGAAACGAGGATAATAATTTAATTAGCTGATCGTAGTCATGTATATCCCGAGGGAGTTATTGAAGATGTACTTGTGCAAGTTAATGAGCTTGTTTTTCCAGTCGATTTCTATGTTTTATATATGCAAGGTGACTCATCAAATTCAACACTCATTTTGTTAGGAAGGCCATTTTTAAACACCACCGAAACAAAGGTAGATGTTAGAAAGGGTTCCCTCACAATGGAATTTGATAGGCAAGTCATAAAATTTAATGTTGATGAAGCAATAAAATTTCCTGAAGTTGCTTTTTTTTTATTTGCATTAAGTGTGATTGATCATCTCGTCAAGGAAGTGTTTGAGCTTGATTACAGGAAAAAGCTTGAGGAAAATGTCTTTCGCAGCACGGAGGAATCGAGCACACCTACTACCAAGACTGCAGGTCGCAAACACGCTGTGAAACTCATCAGGCTCACGGAACATCACAAGAAGACCCACCCCTCTGTAACACCCCCAAACCATATGGGAATATTATACGCCGTAGATCCTCCCCACGAGGATCTACCAGGCTAAACATCACAAAACGACCAAGTGTTTGCCCGGCCGGGGGCAAACAACACCATAATACGGACCGTTAAGGTCAATTATAAACAACTACACTGACCGATGAGGTCGCACGACTGACACAAACAGAAAAATATAATTCTTTACAAAAAATACCCACACAGGGGTAAAGATACAAAATAGCGGAAAGCGGATTACAACTCTGCCGATACAACATATCTCAACTTAACTCCCAACTCTTGATTAGTATCGTAGCTTGTCATTTCCTATCCAATCCTGTGACTGCTCCCATGAACTTGCGTGTACCTGGATGCAAAACAGACATCCACCACCTGATTACTCGGGAGTTAGCAAAATTCCACTATTTTGCTAGTGCAAGTATAATACTATACGAAATGTAACAAGCGAATATCAACCACTAATCAGATACAACAATCAACTATCAAATATTCCCGAGAGGTTTTAGAATTTCGATTTCAAGCAAAAGTATTTGAAAATAAACTCATCATCTCGAGGGTTTTAAAAGTAGAAACCTTTTTGGACCTCGCGTCCCAAGTTAAAAATCCATTTTCAAAATTGATAGGGTCTTAGCCTGATTCTTGTTTCAAAACACGATAGCTAGGATATCACTAAGGGTCCGTGACCCAACATCAAATGTTATCCATTCAATCAGTGTTCGTACTCGTCAAGTAATGAACCCCGGAGGTCATGACGGACCGTACCCGGTTCCACATACACATTGTTCGTACACATCATATACCAAACTCCAGAGGTCATGACGGACCGTACTTGGTTCCACATACACAAAGTTCGTACACATCATGTACCGAACTCCAGAGGTCACGACGGACCGTACCTGGTTCCACATACACATTGTTCGTACACATCATGTACCGAACTCCCGAGGTCACGGCGGACCGTACCTGGTTCCACATACACATTGTTCGTACACATCATGTACCGAACTCCAGAGATCACGACGGACCGCACCTGGTTCCACATACACATTGTTCGTACACATCATGTACCGAACTCCAGAGGTCACGACGGACCGTACCTGGTTCCACACACTCATATCACAATACGTAGAGACCATCTCAAGACACTACCACGAAACAATGCACCTTATTACAATCATGTTCAACCAATCAACAATACACAGCAATACGTACCCCAAGTATATAATCAATGTAATCCAATTATCATAATAATCACGGCACCTCACTCAAGAACAACCACGCACAACACAACAACGTGCTTAACATCATCGACACAAATTCACAACGTTAAACAAGCAATTGTATCATCAATACAATCAACGTTCAAATTAATCAATCTACACGAATGATATTCACAAAGGGAAACCAAATCATCGTAAACCCAACACGTAAACTTTATTCGCAAGACACAAAGCGTATAAGCAAGATACTTGCCTCATTAAGAAATACCGAACACTCTGACGAACATGGCTCAACTGGGAAGCCTCGAACACCTACAATCCTCCGTGAAGCACAGCGGAAACATGATTGCTATGCGTATAACGATTGAAAACACTGGAAAACACATTCAAGAACCAAAGAAAACCCTCTGAAACATTTAATCAGACATTAAATGTTCAAGATTTCCTTAGAACACCAAAATCCGATTGGGTTCGAACGAACTCAAGATACGGATATACAATCCATAAAATGTATTTAACAACACCATATAACACTAATTGAATCACCAAAAATGAAGAAAATCGAAATCAAGATGAAAATCCCAAAGGTCAACCCCAAGGGATTCGAAGAATTTACCTACGATCCGTACGAATGAATTGAAGAACGATGATAAACATGGATAGGGCTCCCCAAAATGATGATCAATGATACCCCAATCACTACTTCCGAATTCCAGCCACAAATCGCGAAGGAAGAAGGAGAAAGGTGAAAAATGGAACAAAAATCGTCGCCCATGCCTTATATAGCCGAGCATGTTATGGCCGTAACATGCAGTACCTTACGACCGTAACTCGGCCACTCCCCTTACGACCGTAACTCGGCCACTCCCCTTACGACCGTACTCGACCCTCCCTTACGGCCGTAACTAGGCCCCTCGGGGCTACTGACCAAAATGTGCGGGCGCCTTACGGTCGTAACCCGGCCATGCATTGCAGCCGGAATGCTCACGACTTTACGACCATAACTCGACCATGCATTGCGGCCGTAATGCTCGCAATCCTTATGGCCAAACTCGGCATTATTACGGCCGTAGCCCTTATGCCACCATTCCGATAGTCCGATCATACACTCGACAATGTCTCGGTCACACTAACGCACCGACTATGATTCCAAACAATAATGGGCAAATTACGAAACATAACGTACCACAACACAAGTATACATTTAATCAAATAAGCACACACGACAACAAGTCTCACTCGACGAACACTACAATCGAATACATCATACCGTACATAACAGAGAAACGTATTCCACATAGTCATAAAGAAACAAAATAACTGACACCAAACGACAAATAGTTCAAGGCAACCGGAAAATAAAAATCTCGGGTATTACACCCTCCACGGAACAAGCACCCGAGCTCGAACTAAAGCCACTAACCGACCACCCAAAGTACGTATACTTAAGAAAGAACGAGACACTACCAGTAATCATTTCGGCTGAGTTAATACCCAATTACAAGAAAAGACCCTCATCGCCGTCCTCAAAAGTACAAGGAAGCAATCGGTTGGACCATTGCCGACATTCGCGAGATCAGCCCGGCCATATGCATGCATCAGATTTTATTGGTTGAAGATGCCAAGCCTAGCCGAGAAGCCCAACGACGACTAAACCCATACATGATGGATGTAGTGAAAAAAGAGGTTCTTAAGCTTCTTGACGTAGGGATGATATATCCGATTTCCGATAGTAAGTGGGTGAGTCCCACACAAGTAGTTCCAAAAAATCGGGTATCACAGTGGTGGAGAACAAAGAAGGCGAACTAATTCCAAGCCATGTTCAGAGCAGACGGAGCATGCATTGATTTTCAGAAATAAAATGCAATGACCCGAAATGACCATTTTCCATTACCTTTCATCGATCAGATGATCGAGCGATTAGCGGGACACTCATTTTATTGTTTTATTGATGGTTTCTAAGGTTACTTTAAGAGCGCGATTGCACTCGAGGATCAGGAGAGGACAACATTTACGTGCCCCTTTGGGACGTTCGCATACCACCGCATGCCATTCGGATTGTGCAATGCACCAGCTACTTTTCAGAGATGTATGGTAAGTATTTTTCCGAATACATAGGGAACATCATAGAAATTTTTATGGATGATTTTAGTGTTTATTGAGATTCTTTTGAGTTTTGCCTTGAAAATCTTACGCTTATTCTTCAGCGTTGTGTTGAAATGAATCTTGTATTAAATTGGGAAGAATGTCACTTTATGGCTAAACAAGGCATAGGTTTAGGACATTTGGTATCGTCAAAGGGGATAGAAGTTGATAAATCAAAAATTAATACTATCACTGCATTGCCTTACCCCATAAGTGTGTGGGAAGTTCGTTCTTTTCTTGGTCATGCAAGATTTTGTAGGCGATTTATCAAGGACTTTTCCAAGATTGCCGCCCCCTTATGTAAATTACTACAGAAGGAAGTCGATTTCGTTATGAACGAGGAGTGCAAGGTTGCATTCGACAAATTTAAGCAACTCCAGACCACACCTCCCATAATTCAGCTACCCAACTGGGACTTGCCGTTTGAGATAATGTGCGACGCAAGCGATTATACCGTCGGAGCCGTCCTTGACCAAAGAGTGGGGAGAGCAGCACATGTGATATACTGCGCTTCAAGGACCTTGAATTCAACCCAAGAAAATTACTCCACTATGGAAAAGAAGCTCTTAGCTGTAGTTTTTGCTTTGGAAAAATTTGTTCGTACTTACTTGGGACTAAAGTTATTATTTTTCTGATCATGCAGCACTGAAATTTTTACTTGCGAAAAAGGAGGCAAAACCGCGAGTTATCCGATGGATCCTATCAATATAAGAGTTTGATCTAGAAATAAGGGACAAAAGGGGAGCTGAAAATTATGTGGAAGATCACCTAAGCCGAATAATGTTGGAATAAGAGAAAGAACCTATGTCAGACAGCTTTCCGGACAAGCAGTTACTCGCTGTGTCGCGACACTGGGACAATCATTCCACACGGGGGACCCAGTGTTAGATTCTGCCGCACCATGGTACGCCGATTTGGTGAATTTCATTGTCTCTAACATGTTTCCTACATGTATGACAAGATCTAAGATGGGTAAACTCATGAGCGACACCAAATTTTACATATGGGACGACCCGTACTTATGGAAACACTATCCCGATCACGTGATCAGAAGATGCATCCCGGAGAGTGAATTTTAGTTAATCCTTACTTTTTGCCATACGTACGCATGTGGTGGACACTTTGGAGCAAATAGGACAACCCACATGGTTCTTGAAAGTGGATTTTATTGGCCATTAATTTTTAGAGACACTTCCATCTTTTGCAAGTCTTGCGATAATAGTCAAAGGACGGGTAACATCTCCCGACGAAATCAGATGTCGCAAAATCCAATTTTGATTTGCGAAATGTTTGACGTTTGGGGCATGGATTTCATAGGCTCGTTTCCTTCCTCATATGGAAATTTATATATACTACTCATCGTGGACTACGTTTCTAAATGGGTGGAGGCAACGACAACCCACACTAATGATTCCAAGGTGGTGGCAAATTTCTTGAAATCGAATATCTTTTCAAGGTTTGGAATCCAAAAGCCATAATCAGTGATCGAGGGAACGATTTTCGAAACCAAACAATTGAGGCACTGCTAAGGAAATATCACGTCATACACAGAGTGTCTACTTCCTACCATCCACAATCCAACGGGCAAGCTGAAATTTCCAACCGAGATATCAAATCGATTTTAGCAAAAACCATTCAACCGAATCACAAGGATTGGAATTTGAGGCTCGATGATACATTATGGGCATACACGATGGCTTATAAAACACCTATAGGAATGTCACCATACATGCTAGTTTATGGAAAACCGTGCCACTTACCTGTCGAGTTGGAGCATCGAGCATTCTAGGCAGTTAAAAAGTGCAACATGAATTTCGGTGAAGTGGGCGTACGTTTATAGGAAACTTCAATTGCAAGAACTCGAAGAAATAAGGAACGACGCATGTGAGAATTCCGCAATTTATAAGGAGAAAACCAAATCTTTTCACGATGCAAGAATCACAAGGAAGAAGTTTATCGTGGGGGAAAAGGTGTTGTTATACCACTCTAGGCTAAAGTTATTTTCCGGTAAGTTGCGATCTCGATGAGTCAGGCCATTTATCGTCATCCAAGTCTTTTCCCACAGAGTTGTAGAAATTCGATCTTTGAAAACTGACAAGGTGCTCAAACCTTATTTCGAAGCAATATCTGAATATAACTTGGAAGAATTTGAGCTCAATGACCCGACTACCACTTAAACAGGGAGTTCGTCGGGCCAACAACGTTAAAAAGAGGCGCTTTTTGGGAGGCAACTCAATTATAGTAGTTAGCTTTAAACTGCATTTTTTATTTTTATTTTTTATTTTTTATCTTGCATTTAAATTATAGACTTTAATTTCCAGTCAAGCATTGCAATTTTTTTCTTAATTAAGTTTTTTTAAATCGGCCCAGTTTTTTTAGTTGGCATTAAAAATATTTTTAATCGGCCCAGCCCTATTTCACCAATCAATTGAAATATTTTTTTTTTCACCGACCCAATAGTACTAAAAATTATCGGCCGCCCCTTTTATTTTTTTTCCTTTAATCGGCCCAGCCCGCAAATTAAGTCAATTATCACAAAAAAAATTCCCAAATCATCCCAAACGTACTTAGCAAACCTTCACCTGCACACAAACCCTTTCTCTTACTAACGATTGTCCTGACCCTTGCAGGACCGTCGCCGCCATGTCGGAAAAAGGTGGGAAGAATGTTCACGGGCCGCTGAATCGAATTACACGGAGTGGAGGATGGACGAACAACCCAGGAGCTCCGATGTTTTATGACTTGACCGCCGCCATCCTCCTCCGCCTTGACCGCCGAAACAACCGGCCAGACCCCTAATCGGTCGAACCCAACCAGTGGAGGGCTCAAGCGAAAAAGAAAAAAGACGGCTCACAGATTGGTTGACGAGCCGACCCTGCCCGTTTCGCCAACTGGTACTCCGACCACCACTGCCCCAAGCTCCACCGCCGAAAGTCCGCCTTCATCTCCGATCGCCGTAACTGAGTCTGCCCGACACTCAACACCGCCGCCCAACCCACGGTCGACAGAGGAAAAACATATTCGGGTCGGATCTCCAACTCCGGTTCATCCCGCCCCGCAATCTGAAACATACACCACCTCATCTCATCCCCCGATTAACCCGCTGCCAGAACCAGAGCAGGAACCTCAATCGAATTCGGACGTGACACTTCCGAGACAGAGAAGGATCAGCCTCCTCGGGGTGCCGAACCAGTACAACATTAATTTTGGCACTCCCAATCAGATAACTCGATATCCAAAGCTTACAGAAAAGAAGGGGTACACGAATATTATTTCCGTTTGAATGAGGTTTTACAGTGGCCGAGTTCATCTAGGCCTTCAGACTTCCCCAAGATGCCGACACCATGAGGCTGCCCAACGAGGGTAATATATGGAGAATGATTTCTCACAACGCAGCCCCTTCGTTGCCGGCAAGATGAAAGCCACTTTTATTCGAAATTCAGTGATCCGATACCTTCAACGCTTAATGGCATGCACGGTGACCGGCCGTTACACGAACCGGAATATGATTCTAATTTTTGAACTAAAAATGATATACGCTATGATCACTGGCACCCACGTCCGTTGCGCTTAAGATTTAATTATGTTATTGCTGGGAGAGAATGAAACAAAAAATCCAATTGTTATGGGCAGTCTCGTAACATGCATAGCTCAACATGTATGTACTAATTTACCGCCCCGAATCCTTGTGGGAAAAATCGAGCTGTTGGATAAGACTTTGCTTACTAAAATGGGGATACTTGAGAAAACCGGCAAGCACTTTGTGTGGAAAATCTCTGAAAAAGAGTTGATTGCCTTGCTGAACCTCAACTATACCGCGCCGGTCAGCGAAACCAATATCAAGATGATGCATCCGAGCTTGCCCCTCACTCCAGCAAACTCAGTACCAAACCTTGCACCACGAGCCGGGGCGAGTTCCAGTGTTGAGCTAGAGCTACGACGCCCGATTGAGGACCTTGAGAGAGGACACCGCGAGCTGGAGGAAAAAGTTGCTTATCTGACCGCCCTGATCGAGTCCCGACCAAACTAGCCCGGTGCACTATTTTCTTTTTTTTACATACTTGATTTGCGATTTATTTTTTTGACGTTTTTGATGTTTTTCATGTTGTCGCTAAAATTATGTTTCCCCGTGCTTTGATTTAGATTTGTAATGATTGTCCTTTAGTTAATTGAGAATAGTTGGTGAGAAGCATAATAGTTTTAATAGTTATTTGCTCGTTTGTAATATTAGTTGAAATTAGCTCAATATGTGGTTTTTAGTTTTGCCTTTGTGTGAAAATTGGTTGGTTTTATGTTAGCTTTTAATGGAATATTTCTGTGATTTAGAGACATGAAAATTGCAACACTATTAGAAAAGTTAGGAAGGAAGATTATTATTAAGATTTCACTTGTGATTTGTACTTGGTCATATACACTCTTCTTAAAACTTCGTTGATCGTTGAATTTTTTCTTTTGGGGTTAACGCATGCAAGGAGGCTAGTTGAAAAAAAAAGAGGTGTTGAGCAGCAACAACTGCCTAATTTTGGGTGTCCTAAAAAGTTGTGAAAAAAGTAACAACTAAAAAAATAAAAGACTAACCATTATTGGTGCGTAGCTGCCGTCTCATACAAAAAAATGTTGGTGAAAAGAGCTACATGTTAGCAAATAACAAGGTGAAAGCTATCACCTAAAAAAAAGAAAAGAAAAAAAGAGGGAAATGCGTCGGTGAAAAAAGCTACATGTTAGCAATTAATGGTGTGAAAGCTATCACCTACGAAATATGATGAAGCTTGTGAATAGTGCGTTAACATTAGCTCCTGTCCAATGAACAGCCGATTGAAATAATAAGTTTGGGGAGATGACTATAGTCCTTATCATAAGCTGTGAATTTTTTTAACCAATCTTCTATTCTTGGAACTGTTTAATCGGATTTTGTTTTTATGTGTGATAATTCAATGTAATTTTCATTAATTGCCTATGCAAAGCGTGTTCTTGATTACGCAAAATAGGCCATTATTACATCACTATTTGAGTTAACGAAGGCTGAATATTTCAGGGCAGACAAATCATATTCCTACTTTTGTTATCGCTTCGATCCAACTCATTCTAAATTGCTTGAGAACAAGCAATATTTTAAGTTTGGAGATGAACTTTTATTTTAAGCGATTACTTGAAAGAAATTTGCATAGGTGAATGGAATTTAAAGTTATATCGAGCGTCTGCAAGGGCGATTTTTTCTCAAATCTCTCGATATTTTTATGCTTGAGGACAATCATTGGTTTAAGTTTGGGGAGATTTGATTAGTCAAAATATTGCATAATTATATGTGCTACTTATATAATTATATTATATTTATTTTAGCATAATTTGATGGTTTTCTACCTATTTGATTGATAAAGGTAATTTATTTCACTAATGGAATTTATTTATTACTTCAGGTATTTGTTATTTTGAAGCCAGAATAATTATTGGACAAATAAATAAATAAAATCCACCAGTCCAAGAAGAATTTCGGCCGAAGAGAGATTGAGAAGAATTAATTCCTGGTTCCAATTTTCATGCCTATTAATTGCTTCATATTTTACTTGGCCATCATATCCGGCTAATTTATCTATTCCAGTTCTTAGGGAAGTTTGAACCGTATCTATATTATTTATATTTTAATCCCATAGCATATTCTTGACTTAATTCCCGTAAATTATCTTTGTGTTATTGAGCAAATTAATTTTTGATATAATTTACTTTAATTGGTGTGATCAACTTAATTGGGATTTTTATATTTATTGCTAGATCTAGAGTTATAATACATAATCGTTATAATTCTAAATCGCAAGTATCAACAATTGATTTTTATCAGTTGGTAACACAAAATCAAGATCCCTTGGGTCGAGCTTGTAAACTCAATATATTGTCTATTTCCATCGTTTTGGTTCCTAATGCATCTGACGAACAAGATTTGAAGAGCTTGTTTTGAATCCTTCGTATAGATAGGTTTAATTGAAGAGCTTATTTGATTAAATAAACTTAAAAAATGATTAGAGTTCAAAGATCTTGTTGTAGGAATTAACGAAAGATGAAGTGTTGCATTAATTCATAAATTAAATTAGAACGAAGAATAACAGAACTAAGAACTGGATATTAGTCTCCATCGTTTTTCCTTACTAAATTTTTATTTCCTCTTTTTATTTGCTTACTTGTTATTTTAATTTATCTTGTTTACTTTAGATAAACCAAACCCCCTTTCAGTATATCTATTATTATTATTATTATTATTTTTAATACTATTATTTATCTAGTAATACTATTTTTGTTTCCCAAAAATATCCACCTCAGTAAGTTTACTTAATTCAACCGTTCCTCATGGGTTGGACCCTTACTTACCAATACTACTATTTAGTATAAGTGAGTCAATGATTTTTTATAAATATTTAATTTTGAAGCGTCTCGACAGCGCACGTCACACCCCAAAGATAAAAAATATAATTATATTTTATATTATACTAGAGATTATTTATGTCATAATGGCACAATGCCAGTGATATAATTAAATTAAAATAATTAAGTTACCAGATTACTTGTTAGAAAAAAAACAATGCTCGTTCCAAAAATCCTATCGACGGCCGACGGGCCTACCGTAAAAAAATAAAAAAATGGCTAGTCGGAGGAGGTCCGCCGACGGGCTCGCGTAAAAAAAAAGTACCAGTCGACGGAGGCCCGCCAGGTTGATGGCCTGGCGTAAAAAAAAAAAAATATTCGATCGTCGGAGGTTTGCCGGGGCCTAACGTAGAAAATACATGTATTTGCATATAATACATTTTACAATACATGTATCTTGTAATTATAAAATTTGTATATTGTTCATGGACATTAAAATTATAAAAAATAAAAAATTATCCTTATACCTTAATTTAAGAATAATTTCTCATTTTGTCATAATTTTTGGAGTCCCAGATGTATTCTTTTATAGAGGTTTTACTGTATGTTCGTTTCCAAAGTTCTAGCGCCGGACGCCGGGCCTACTGTAAATAAAATAAAATAATAATAAAAGAAGTCGGTCGCCGGAGGTCCACCAGCCGCCGGCGGTGGCCCGCCGGAAAGCAGAATGACGGCCTGGCTTAAAAAATAAATAAATTTGGCTGGTCGCCTGAGGTCCGTCGGCCGTCGATGGTGGAACGCCAGAAAGCAGGCCGGTGGCCTAGCGAAATAAAAAAAAATAATTGGCCGGTCGCTAGAGGTCCGTTGGCCGTCGGCGGTGGGGCATCGGATAGCAGGATGGCGACGTGACGTATAATTTTTTTTAATTATATGTATTTGCACATGATATATTTTACAATACATGTAACTTGTAATTATAACATTTGTGTATTGTTAATGCACATTAAAATAAAAAAATATGAAGAAGTCTTCTTATATCTTTATTCACAAATAACTCTCATTTTGTCATAATTTTTTGCAGTCCCAAAACTATCTTTTATAGAGATTTTACTGTATGTTCGGAACCAAAATTCTATCGGCGGCCGACGGGCCTACCGTAAAAAGAAGAAGAAACAAAATAAAAGAAAGCCGGTTACTGGAGTTCTGCCGGCCGCCGGCAGTGGCCCGCCGGAAAGCATGACGTCGGCTTGGACTAAACAAAATAAAATTGGCCGGTCGCTAGAGGTCCGACGGCCGCCCGCAGTGGGCCGTCGTAAAGGAGGCTGACGACCTGACGTAAAAAAATAAAAAATAAAAAACAAACGGTCATCTGTTGGAGGTCCGCGGGCCGCCGAAGGTGGCCCACCAAAAAGCAGGCCTGCGGCTTGGATTAAAAAAGGCCAGTGACTGGAGCAGGAGCGCCGAATGCTGGCGGTGGGCCGTTGGAAAGCAGGTCGACAGCCCGACGTAAAAAAAATTAATAATTTGTCGGCCGTCAGTGGTGGACCGTCGGAAAGCAAGCCGGTGGTATGACGTAAAAAAAGGCTGGTCTGCCGCCGGAGGTCTCGGGCGACCGACGACCTTGCCTGTAACACCCCAAACTAGGCGGATATTACAGTGCCGTGGACCCCCGACTGGGACCCACCAGGCGAACAAAAATTAATGAATTGCGTCAATACAAATGTAGTACCGAACCACATTACATCATCAATTACTGCGATAAGGAGTTTCAAGTACAACACACCCAGGAAAATACTGAATACATGTATATTTTATATGAAGATAAAATATACAACTCTGAACAAATGACAATCCAAAAGGAAGTGGAGCGGAAAATACATAACAAGAAGATGTGAATGAAATGAAGAGACTGGCCCCCCTACTAGTATCACTGGGACTCCTCGCCATCCACGTTCTCTTCCCATGCTTTTGCCTTGCCATGACCTAAAAACAATATCCCCAACGGGGTCAGTTACACAGAACAATAATCCCCAATAGTTGAACAATATACAACAATCACATGAATGAATTAAGTATTAGAGTTGAATGATGAGTATCACAGTACGCCCGAATGGAATGTGTGAGTGCACAAGTAGTCGAGTGTCCGGAGCCCCGCATATACACCCGCAACTTGGCCTAATTAGTCTCACGGAGGTACTTTACCATGTGCACAGTCCAAATGTGTCCGGAGTCCCGCATATACACATAACCATAGTGTGCCCGACTAAAAATTCCATACATACGCCACCCGGCCACGAAACACAATCCCGGAAGGTCACAAAAACAAAAGCGACCAATATGAGAGGTAATGAATAAAATCCGATAAGGATAAAGAACGACTCACCGAGATGACATAATGATACAACGAGGGATAGCTTCAATGAAAATAATTTGGAACCGTCGTTCCTTGTGAGTTACATGATTAGTTGATGATTACAAGTCTCGACATGAATGGTATATTATGAGTGAATTACATGTATGAATGAACAACAACGTAAGGAATGAATATTCCTTTAACCGAGTAAGAATTTACTTATCCAACACCGGTGAAGAATGTCCTTCCTCGACCAAACGTCCTAAAAGAGATGTCGGTCGCTCGAACAACCTTGAATAACACAATTACCAATAATCCACTTAATAAACGATTCAAAGGTGATCACACCCCACTTCAAAAGTCGATACAACAATATCCAAACTCATTGGGGCATTATGACAAACACTTAGCAAACATTCATCCTTTGATTATAATCAACTCCAACTATATCGGAGCCAAACTCCAAAATGAGTAGTTCCATCCAATAAAACATACACAATGATATCAATAATCCAATGGGAATCCACAACTCAAGGTTACGACAACCATAATCGGAAATCCCCAAAAACAACAAAGTCAACTCTAAAGTATTCTTGAATCAAACCCCAACATTCATGAAATCTGAAATATACGCCAATAAATCCATAGGAATACATTTTATCCAAGGTAGATAATCCATATCTAACATATTCCAACTTAATAACAAGCTTACACGAAAAGATCGGGAGGAAAACATTCAAAATCCGAAATTCTAGATTCAAGAATCATTTACCTTGATTCGATGTATTGGAAAGGATGGAATGATGATTAATCCAACTTAGAAACTTGAAGATGATGATAGGTGAGTGCAGCTCGAAGAGATTCTTCCAAATCGCCTGAAATCGCCCAAAAACAAAGTGAGAAATGAAAATGACGAAATTGGACTGGACTGTCGAATTTATACTGTTCCCAGATTAGCGCACGCTATAACTTGCTGTTTAGCGTGCGCTAGCGGGTTAACCGGGCAGTCCAGTGAACTCTGACTGCCTCGTTAACGTACGCTACGAACTTGGTAGCATACGCTAACGCCTCCCTGATAGCGTGCGTTAGCTCAAAATGTTAGCATGCGCTAACTGAATATCTGATGCCCAGTACTGCAGTCCAAAACCTTCCGTCCTCTGACCTGTTCGTGATAGCGCGCGCTACACCCATAACTCAGCGTGCGCTACTATACCATTAGCGTACGCTAATATCTACTCATACCGTGCGCTATGAATTATTCTAATTCAGTCCAGTACCTACTGGACTCTGCCTGATCGACCTTAGCGTGCGCTACACTGCTAGCATAGCGTGCGCTATCTGAACTCACTAGCGCGCGCTACTTACCATTCGTAGCGTGTGCTACCACAACTCAACTGCAGTCCAGTGCCTTCTGGACTGTCTGCCTGAACCACGCTAGCGTGCGGTATTGCTGAGAGGTAGCGTGCGCTACCCGTACTCAATTAGCACGCGCTAAAGAGAGTACGTAGCATGCGCTACTCCTCACACACAACACATGCCGACGATGGCAAAGATGATGAACACGACTCGATCCTCTAACCAGGTAGAAAGACAAAAATAACTGATACATGATACAAATTACTCTGAATGGTGAATACAATGATTGAATATGAATGATGAATGATTATTAATGAGTGAAAATTACTGAGTGACAAATACTAAATGATAATTACTGAATGATAATGACTTAATTACAACCGGGTATTACATACACCCCCCCTTAAAAGAGTTTCATCCCTGAAACTAAGGGTCAAACAACTCGGGATAACTCTCCCGCATACTATCCTCGGTTTCCCAAGTAGCCTCTTCGACTCCGTGTCTAAACCACTGGATTTTAACTAAATGAATCGTCTTGTTCCTCAACTGTTTGATTCGCCGCTCTAAAACTCGTATAGGACGCTCCTCATACGAATGATCATCCGCGATCTCGATTTTGTCAAACTGAAGTATGTGACTCGGGTCGGCAACATACTTCCGCAACTGAGAGACGTGAAACACATTATGAATTCGGCTCAATGCCGGAGGCAAAGCCAATCGATAAGCCAGATTGCCTACTCGATCCAAAATCTCAAACGGTCCAATGAATCTCGGACTCAACTTCCCCGCTTCCCGAAACGGAAGATACCTCCACTCGGGGATACCTTGACCAAAACGTGGTTACCCTCCTCGAACTCTAATGGCCGACAACGATTATCTGCATAAGATTTCTGCCGACTCTGAGCGGTCAACAAACGACTTCTGATCAAAGCTACCTTCTCACGGGCGGCTATAAGCATATCGGGCTCGGTGCCGATTGATTCTGACAAGTCATCCCAACACAAAGGAGATCGACAACGACGACCGTACAAGGCCTCGTAGGGTGCCATCTTAATCGAAGCATGCCAACTATTATTGTACGTGAACTCGATCAACGGTAGTTGGGCTTCCCAATCATATTTCCAATCGAGGACGCATGCTCTCAACATGTTCTCCAACGTCTGAATAGTCCTCTCTGATTGTCCGTCGGACTGAGGATGAAAAGCTGTGCTGAGATTAAGCTGAGTTCCCATTGCACGATGAACTGATTTCCAAAAATGCGACACGAATTGCCCGTCACGATCAGAAACGATACTCTTAGGAGTACCGTGCAGTCTCACTATCTTTTTGATGAACAACTGGGCAAGTCTCTCGGGATCCCATGTATCCTTAATCTCAGAGAAATGAGCTGACTTAGTTAAACGGTCCACAACTAACCAAATTGTATTCATGCCATGACGACTCGTCGGCAAACTCGTGATGAAGTCCATAGAAATATCTTCCCACTTCCACCCTGGAATAGGGAGCGGTTTCAGCATACCCGCCGGTCGCTGATGTTCTATCTTGACTTGCTGACAGGTTAAACATCTTGAAACAAATTCTACGACTTCTCGCTTCATATTACTCCATCAGTAATTCTGTTTCAAGTCCTTGTACATCTTGCTAGACCCCGGATGAATGGAATAAGGGGTATCATGAGCTTCTCTCAAAATCGAGTTTTTCAACTCGTCATTTGCCGGAACGTATAACCGGTTCTTAAATCACAAAAGTCCATCCTCGTGGACCATAAATCCAGGGGCTTTCCCCTGAGTCACATCATCTCGAATGCGCAACAAAAATGGGTCCGAACCCTGATTCACTCTGATCGCCTCCTCAAGTGGCGATGAAATCTCTAACATACAAAGTTGCCCTTGTACTCGTTGTAACCAAATCCCGACCTCGGATCTTAGGAATTCCTGTTGAAGTTCCTTCTGAACAGTCAAACGAGCAAGCATTTGCTCCTGAACGGACTTACGACTCAAGGCGTCGGCGACAACGTTCGCCTTGCCCTGGTGGTATATTATCTCAATATCATAGTCCTTAATCAGTTCTAGCCACCGTCTCTGACGCATATTCAACTCCTTCTGAGTAAATAAGTATTTCAAGCTCTTATGATCGGTGAAAATCTGACAGGTGACGCCATAAAGATAATGACGCCAAATCTTCAATGCGAATACCACGGCCGCTAGTTCCAGGTCGTGGGTCGGGTAGTTGACCTCATAAGGCCTCAGTTGCCGTGAGGCATAAGCAATCACCTTCCCGTTCTGCATTAGTACACATCCGAGACCCTGCCCGGACGCGTCACTATAAACTACGAATCCCTCCGTCCCTTGCGGTAAGGAAAGGACAGGCGCTGAAATTAAACGGCTCTTAAGCTCCTCAAAACTCCACTGACATGCGTCATTCCACGTGTATTTCTTATCCTTATGCAAAAGGTTCGTCATGGGTTGAGCGATTTTATAAAATCCTTCCACAAATCGCCGATAATAACCAGTTAATCCGAGAAAACTTCGGATTTCCTTAACATTCTTCGGAGGTTGCCAATCTCGGATCGCCTCTGTCTTCTGAGGGTCGACACGAACTCCGTCTGATGAAATTACATGTCCGAGAAACGTCACCTCGGACATCCAAAATTCACATTTGGAAAGCTTTCCATAAAGTTGCTCTCGTCTCAACACGTTGAGAACCTGATGAAGGTGAAATTCGTGCTCCTCACGGTCACGAGAATAAATTAATATGTCATCAATGAAGACAACCACGAATTGATCCAAATAGTCGATGAAAACTCGATTCATTAATTCCATGAATACCGCAGGTGCATTAGTTAACCCAAACAACATTAACACAAACTCATAATGACCATAGCGTGTTCGAAACACCGTCCTTGTGATGTCCGACTCTCGAATTCACAACTGATGATATCCAGATCTTAAGTCGATCTTGGAAAATACTGAAGCTCCCTAAAGTTGATCCAAAAGATCATCAATACGGGGTAGAGGATACTTATTCTTAATCGTCACACTGTTCAACTCTCGATAATCAATACACAAACGAAATGAACCGTCCTTCTTCTTAACAAATAACACTGGTGCTCCCCACGGGGACGCACTCGGTCGGATATAACCTTTCTCGGTCAAATCCTCCAATTGATTCTTCAATTCCTGCATTTTGGTCGGGGCCATCCGGTACGGTGCCTTCGATATTGGAGACGCACCAGGCTCCAACTCAATCGTGAATTCCACATCTCGCTATGGAGGTAAACCAGGTAACTCGTCTGGAAATACATCGGCATATTCTATCACTACAGGAATATTCGTCAACATTACTGATGGTTTCTCGGTTTTGGTCATATAGCACCAATAACCAACACACCCCTAACTGAGTAATTTCACTGCTTTTATCAAGTTGATGACTCTCCCGGAACAGCTGGGATTATCTCCCTGAAATACACATTCGACCCCATCGCCTGAAATGATAGTGACCATACGCTTAAGGACACTAATGATGGCATCATGACGATCCATCCAATCAATACCCAAGATGACGTCGTCTCTCGGTAATACCACGATTAGGTCTGCTAACCAATCACGGCCATGAAGCTGAATCGGACAATCCTTAATCTCACGATTCCCAATAATTCTTCTACCATCAGGTAGACCAATGACATAAGGCTCACAACTAGTAGCACTACCCAGACGTAGTCTACTCAAACATGACTCGGAAATGAATGAATGCGATGCACCAGTATCAAAAAGGATACACACAGATTGAGATAGAATTTCGAGTGTACCTAAGATCATCCGGGACTCCGGATCGTCGGTCCTCTTCATCTCATAAATTCGGGGCTTGCTAGTCCCCGCACCGGACGCTCCTGTCTGCTGACTATGGGCTCCGCCTTTGTTTGTTCCTGTCGTCTTAAACGACGCAGACTGAGTGGCCTGATTATGAACAGCTAACTGCTTCGGGGCCTGAGATGACACCAGAGTAGTTTTGGAGTCCCTTCGGCAAAAACGGGCCTTATGCCCAGCAATCCCATGGTTATTACACGTGACAGTCTGCCTCAGATATTTCGTGCTGTAATGGCCCTGTTCACCACAATTGTAACAGATGATGGCCAAGCTGGCCGCTCGGGACTGAGATTTCATAGGCTTAGGCGCCGTAGGAGGTCGCTTTGAGAAAGTAGAGCCCGCACGAGGCTTCTTGAAAGTTGCCTGATTGCCTTCAGACTGATTACGATTCTTTGACTTCTTGCTAGCAGATGAAGGTTGCTGCTTAGCAATCTCCTTAGCAGTAAGCTCATAAGTAAGAGCTTTCTCGATGAACTCGGCCAGAGTGGTGCAATTGTGATTAAGCAACTGCATCCGCATACGAGGTTTCAACCTCTTGCTGAAATACTTGATTTTATTCGCCTCGGAGTGAATAATAGATGAGGCGAAAGGAAGAAGTTCCTGAAATTTCTCGGCGATGGCGAGAGCATCATCGTCCGTTGAAAGGTCGGGAGTGAGCAATTCTGATAATTTGGCCTCTGAGTGGGGCTGGATAATACCTATCCATCATGAGAGTCTTGAATTGATCCCAAGTACATGATCCATCGGTGGGCTTCAACGATAACCCCCATGAATGAGCGCTCTTACCCAGATAGTAAGCCGCAACTGAAACTTTGTGTCCTTCGGGACACTCCACCATGGCAAACAACTTCTCGAAATGTTCAAGCCAGTGAACAATATCCGCCGGCTCAGATGAGCCCTCAAAAGTAGGTGGTCTCTAGCGAGAGATGTCGCCAATGATACTGCTCACACCCCTCTCCTGCCCCTGAGGTGGCAGTGGAAGAGCCTGCTGATTCTGAGCAGTTGAGTTCAGCATCGTCTCCATAAGGCGTGCCATCTGTGTCATCTGGGCCATCATACCCTGCATAAAAGCGAGCGGATCAACCCGAACACCTTCTGATTGAGCTGTGTCCCGGGTACGACACCCTGACAGTGAATGATCATTTCCTGGTGAATGGGTGGCAGCATCGCTGCTTGATGAATTAACATTATTCCTCGCGTTCGCGCGCGTATTCACATGAGCTCTCGGGTTTCGGCCCGCACCGCGGCCTCTTCCCCCGCGTCCTCTGCCTGCTCTCTCCATACTGAAGTAGGAAAGTCACAAGATAATTATAGATCTCACATGAATATCGCATTATAATTACATCATGAAATGATGAAAATGAGCATACGCGCTCTAACACAGTGATTACATGAATGATTAACTGAGGTGACATGATTATCGGGTGAAATTCTTGAAATGATTATCTTGAACAAGTTAACAAGATTAATGATACGATCCTCAAGATCAACAACTGAACAATGAAATGAACTGAGTGATTAATGAGTTAACATGATCGACATGATCAAAAATGAAAATAATAATTGAGGATTGTTGAGTATTGAATGATGAATGAGTGATTCTTATTGCCAGAAATTATACCATGGCGTTAAAAATCTTACAGTTCTTTCGGTCTGAAGGGCTTGGCATTTGCACAGGTCACACGTGACGCGAAAGTCCAATGATACTAGTGTGATGATGATGAATTCAAATGAGAGATGACTCGGAAGGTAGTATTCAAAACCACGCTCCGATACCAACTCTGTAACAACCCAAACTAGGAGGATATTACAGTGTCGTGGACCCCCGACTGGGACCGACCAGGCGAACGAAAATTAATGAATTGCACAATACAAATGTAGTACCGAACCACATTACATCATCAATTACTCCGATAAGGAGTTTCAAGTACAACACACCCAGGGAAATACTGAATACATGTATATTTTATATGAAGATAAAATATACAACTCTGAACAAATGACAATCCAAAAGGAAGTGCAGCGAAAAATACATAACAAGAAAATGTGAATGAAATGAAGAGACTGCCCCCCCTACTAGTATCATTGGGACTCCTCGCCATCCATGTTCTCTTCCCGTGCTTTTGCCTTGCCATGACCTAAAAACAATATCCCCAACGGGGTCAGTTACACAGAACAACAATCCTCAAGAGTTGAACAATATACAACAATCACATGAATGAATTAAGTATTAGAGTTGAATGATGAGTATCACAGTACGCCCGAATGGAATGTGTGAGTGCACAAGTAGCCAAGTGTTCGGAGCCCCGCATATACACCCACAACTTGGCCTAATTAGTCTCACGGAGGTACTTTACCGTGTGCACAGTCCAAATGTGTCCGTAGTCCCGCATATACACATGACCATAGTGTGCCCGACTAAAAATTCCACACATACACCACCCGGCCACGAAACACAATCCCGGAAGGTCACAAAAACAAAAGCGACCAAGATAAGAGGTAATGAATAAAATCCGATAAGGATAAAGAACGACTCACCGAGATGACATAATGATACAACGAGGGATAGCTTCAATGAAAATAATTTGGAACTGCCGTTCCTCGTGAGTTACATGATTAGTTGATGATTACAAGTCTCAACATGAATGATATATTATGAGTGAATTACATGTATGAATGAACAACAACGTAAGGAATTAATATTCCTTTAACCGAGTAAGAATTTACTTACCCAACACCGGTGAAGAATGTCCTTCCTCGAACAAATGTCCTAAAAGAGGTTTCGGTCGCTCGATCAACCTTGAATAACACAATTACCAATAATCCGCTTAATAAACAATTCAAAGGTGATCACACCCCACTTCAAAAGTCGATACAACAATATCCAAACTCATTGGGGCATTATGACAAACACTTAGCAAACATTCATCCTTTGATTATAATCAACTCCAACTATATCGGAGCCAAACTCCAAAATGAGTAGTTCCATCCAATAAAACACCCACAATGATATCAATAATCCAATGGGAATACACAACTCAAGGTTACGACAACCATAATCGGAAATCCCCAAAAATAACAAAGTCAACTCTAAAGTGTTCTTGAATCATACCCCAACATTCATGAAATCCGAAATATATGCCAATAAATCCGTAGGAATACATTTTATCCAAGGTAGATAATCCATATCTAACATATTCCAACTTAATAACAAGCTTACACGAAGAGATCGGGAGGAAAACATTCAAAATCCGAAATTCTAGATTCAAGAATCATTTACCTTGATTCGATGTATTGGAGAGGATGGAATGATGATTAATCCAACTCAGAAACTTGAAGATGATGATAGGTGAGTGCAGCTCGAAGAGATTCTTCCAAATCGCCCGAAATCGCCCGGAATCGGACAAAAACGAAGTGAGAAATGAAAATGATGAAACTGGACTGGACTGCCCAATTTATACTGTTCCCAGATTAGCGCACGCTATGACCTGCTGTTTAGCGTGCGCTAGCGTGTTAACCGGGCAGTCCAGTGAACTCTGACTGCCTCGTTAATGTACGCTACGAACTTGGTAGCGTACGCTAATGCCTCCCCGATAGCGTGCGTTAGCTCAAAATGTCAGCGTGCGCTAACTGAATATCTGAAGCCCAGTACTGTAGTCCAGAACCTTCTGTCCTCTGACCTATTCGCGATAGCGCGCGCTACACCCATAACTCAACGTGCGCTACTATACTATTAGCGTACGGTAATATCTACTCATAGCGTGTGCTATGAATTATTGTAATTCAGTCCAGTACCCACTGGACTCTGCCTGATCGACCTTAGCGCGCGCTACACTGCTAGCATAGCGTGCGCTATCCGAACTCACTAGCGCGCGCTACTAACCATTCGTATCGTGTGCTACCCCAACTCAACTGCAGTCCAGTGCCTTCTGGACTGTCTGCCTGAACCACGCTAGCGTGCGCTACTGCTGAGAGGTAGCGTGCGCTACACGTACTCAATTAGCACGCGCTAAAGAGAGTATGTAGCGTGAGCTACTCCTCACACACAGCACATGCCGACGATGGCAAAGATGATGAACACGGCTCGATCCTCCAACCTGGTAGAAAGACGAAAATAACTGATACACGATACAAGTTACTCTGAACGGTGAATACAATGATTGAATATGAATGATGAATGATTATTAATGAGTGAAAATTACTGAGTGACAAATACTGAATGATAATTACTGAATGATAATGACTGAATTACAACCGGGTATTACATTGCCGGAAAACTGGTCAGCCTGAAATTAGTCTGAGATCCCGTAAAAAAAGTTTTTTTTTTAAAATTAATTGTCCCTTTAATTTAATTTAGTTTAATATTTTAAGAGTATGTTTTAAAATTTATTGTTGTTGATTTTTTTTTGATATTATTATTAAGTATTATAAAATTTAACACAGAGAAGAGAGAGAAAGGGGTAAAATGGTCTTTTTGGTGTACAATACGACGATAAAAAAATACCGCGTCTTTTATATTATAGATACTAGAGATAACCATGCCAATTGCCATAATGGACCGATGACGCTGCGATAATTGGATTAAAATAATTAAATTATCATATTATATTGCTAGGAAAAAATATATCGACTCCCATAGGTGTACGGCGGGAGCTCCACCGGAACGCATGCGGCCACACATGAAAAATGACTGTCACCGAAAGTCTGCCAGCGGCAGCAAAAAAACGATGATCGCTCGCCAGCGATGACTCCGCCGATGCACAGAGAGACAAACACCTGCAATAAAAAAATTGGTCTGTAGTCGGAAGTCTGCCGTCTGAAAACAGACCGACAGATCTACATAAAAAAAGGCTATCACTAGAGAACTACAGACTGCCACGACGGCCACTTAGGAAAGTAAGTCTTGGCACATGGCCATAAGAAAATTTACCAATTAATATTAAGGCTCCATTGTAATACCCCGATTTCTAGTATGTAATATCCGGATTTTCAGTATAAATTTTTCGCGTTATTTTATCTGAGATGTACTGGATAGTTTGGTGTCTATACAGTATGGATAAAATAGGTTGAGAACTGAGATAGCTGTATTGGTATAATTGTCGTATTCGGTCGATAATTACATTTGAGGATATCGTGTATCAAGTTATCGTACTTTTGATATTGGGTATATCATATGAGAATGCTATCGAATTGAGTATATGTGTTTAGTATGCCGTATTTTCGTATTCTGTATGTCAATACGTTGGACGAGAATAGCTGAAAATTGCTAAGTACAGCCACGTTAGCGCACGCTACGATGTATGCTTAGCGCAAGGTACGATGTATACTTAGCGCACGCAAAGAGGTTTGAATTACGTACGCTAAGGAGGACCCCTAACGTACGTAAGGCATTCCGGATAAGGTTCGGAAGGTGGCTGGCAGGTAGGCCCAGACTAATTATTATCGGCATTTATCGCACGCTAGTGCATATGGTTAGCGTACGCTAATATCATATCGGTCAAAAGGGAATGTTGGCTTTATCAGGTTACTTTCGGCATGTGGACCTCGGGCATCTTCGGGAAAGGTGCAGAATGTCGGGTCAACGAGGAATAGCGCACGCTATTGTTGGACAATAGCGCACGCTACTGAGCATTTCACTGTAGTAAGTCAACGCCTATTTACGTACGCTATTGCATATGCATTACGTACGTAAGATGATGTGCGAAGCAAGGCAGTAGCCCCTGGACTGCCCGATAGCGCACGCTATCAAAGAAGAATAGCACACGCTAGGGATGTAGCGCACGCTAAATACAAGTTTTAGCGCACGCTAGTAATGTGCAGTATATAAAGGGACAGCCGGGTGTTAAGTGTAACACCCCCAAACCACTCGGGAATATTACAGCGCCGCAGACCCTCTCCACGAGGATCTACCATGCTAAATACAAGACAATGCATCACGTCACATGCCGACATGGCTACGTAAAGGACCATTAGACCGATTTGGTCTTTTACCATAACACAATACACAACATTACGTACAAGATTCTTTCCCAAAACTCATTCCCACGCAGGGGCTGAAATACAAATACAAATCCCATAAATCGGGGTAACAACACATCGGAGGAATAACCAACACGACTCTACAATTGGTCTTCACGTGATTAGTATCTTCGTCTCCCATCATCCTTCGTATCGATCCTGTGATTCGCTCCCCAGCTACCTGCAAGTACCTGGACGCAATACAGACATCCACCCCCCGAATACTCGGGGGTTAGCAAAACTCCACTGTTTTGCTAGTGCAAGTATAAAACAGAAGTACAAGCCATACACAACGTGCTTCAAGAATATAATAATCTTGAATATATTTCCCGAGATAATTCACTTAATCAAAACAGTTTGGTTTATAAAAAGGGTAGAAAATAATACCATGTATCTCTTACAAAACATTTTATAATCTCGGGAGTTTGAAAACATTTAGAAATAAGGAATTCTCAAGTCTTTCGAAAACACTTGGGGGCACGGCCCAAAATCGTCTTTCCAAAATACGATTCCAATAATAAAACGCGGTTTCACAACCCAATTCACAACAAACGGGGTCCAAGACCCAAATCATAAGCCACAGGGTCCACGACCCGAATCACATAACACATGTTCCTAAGGATTATTCGCGTCCGTGCTAACAAGCCACGAACCTCAGATGCCCCCGTAGAACATACCCGAGTGAATAACCCAATAGGAAACCATACCAAATCATATGTCCTCGTGACAACAGTCACAGGACCATTCCATACCACAACCATAAGTTATCCCGGCATCGGGCTAACAAGCCACGAACCTCGGAGTCCCCGCAAGACATACCCGATGATAACCCACAAGTTATCTCGGCATCGGCTAGCAAGCCCCGAACCTCGGAGTCCCCGCAAGACATACCCGGATTGGATAACCCTACGGTCACGCCCGACCCATACTAGCAAGTATGGATCCCGGAGATTCAACAATCCTACCCGGAGGCACATCACTATCAACGATCACATAACAATGAGCAAAATATCAAGCCAAGCAACACTTAAACATCACAACCTCCTTTCAAAGGAGTATCAACTAATATCACACCCAATACGTTCTTACCGAACAAGTACACATAACAATACGTAATCCCCGACAAAGGATTACGGTCTATTAAACTCACTCAAAGTGGTCATAGCATCTTTTCAACATACAAAACCAACACACATATCCCGAGAACACATATATTCACGAAGTACACGAATTATCGTTGAAAGACAACATTTATCGAGAACATACCGATCCCTTTTTACGTTCATTAAACATTGGGTTTCGTATATAATCATTTATCAATAATTACGCCTACGAAACATGAAACGTATGGACAAGATACTTGCCTCGATATCACGAGCGACGAAACGACGAACGGGCACTATCGGGCAACCTTCAACCTCCAAAAACGATCAAGACTTCGACAGCCCACGAATACTACAAAAATAGCATCACCACGAATCAATAACACTAATCGAAATCCGAAACGATCCTAAAAACGACAAGGATCTAAGTATTCTCAAAGAAATCAAGAATCGTTGATCCGGGCGATAAAAAATCGATGAACGATTAACAAAATCTGAAGATTACGGTGAAGACAACCAAAAATACACAACCGATCAGATGAGATCGGTTAAGAATCACAAATCCAAGGAAAAATCCCAAATTCAAGAAACTAGGGTTCTAAGAAGAGATTACCTTGATCTGGACCAAGAAGACGATTAGATGTTGTTAAACATCTACAAATCCGCTCAGAGATGAAGCTAGAAGAAAAAGATCGGTCCTAATCGCCTCTGGATCTCACTCCCGTCGGAAGGGATGGAGAAAAGTGGAAAATGACGACTTAATGCTGCTGTCCAGTATTTATACTGGACAGTTATTAGCGTGCGCTAAACACCCTGCATTAGCGTGCGCTAACGGGGTCAACGCTCCAGAGAAACCGCCTATAATACAGTTAGCGTGCGCTAGCCAAAAGCTGTAGCATGCGCTAACGGGTCACAAAACCAGTCCAGTAGCCCCTGGACAGAACTGCACCTACCGGGTAGCGTGCGCTAGAAATAAGAGAGAGCGTGCGCTAAGCAGTCGATAGCGTGCGCTAGTTATCGTCCTTAGCGTGCGCTAACAAAGCTCCAGTCCCAGTCCAGTAGCTACTGGACTGCCTCGGGACTGCCAGTTAGCGTGCGCTACACATTCAGTAGCGTGCGCTATGCCTCAAGCATTAGCGTACGCTACACCACAAAAACTCACAAAGTGATCCGAAATGCCTCCAAACACATGTCCCAACAAGGCACAACCAAACATGGCACGAAATTCCTACGATGAGGACAATGACAATCCGATAAACCCAGAAAACCCTACGTATCTGGAATAAAGATCTCGGGTATTACATTCTGCCCCTCTTAAAAGTAGTTTCGTCCCCGAAACTTGAAACATAAAACGAACGACACAAGACAAACTCAGATAACACACGATATCCGTTTCCGAAATAACAAAACACAACGAATGGAAATCAATACGGTTGAACAATTCAACAGTACATCAACCAAAACACGAGCTATACGCTGAACCAATACGAAATTCCACAGCCCAAAGGTTGAAAGATCGGACACAAAACTAATTTCCTGAACTTAAGGAAATTACGATGGAGTCCTAACGCTCAACAATCACGAAACGAGATCAACAAAAACCGAACAATCAAACGATTGAATTACAACGATCGAGGGATAAAAGTCAATCAGTCATGTTCGAATCATGACGAACAATAATACTCAAAACAACAACCCCAAAGTTCGCATCTCGACTCAAAACAATATACGATCCGGTGAAGACAATAAGATGTGCATTCACATGGGATCCACAGGAAATGAAATAGCAATTAGAAGGTCACAACAACAAACGGGTTATTCTAAAACAATACCACAACTCGATCGATCAACAAAAGCACAAGACGGGACAAGTTCAGAAAATGTCAACGAATATAAACGATTCGACAGAGTCGAGAGTACATAGTTCAAAATCCGATCCACTTCAAATAAAAGAAGTCAATCTCCGAATTTCGAAACAACAAAGCAAGGAAAATAACTCAACATACAACTGATAGACCACGCCCCTCAGGAATTACTCGGAGTCGATCCTGTTATCAATGCTCAAGTCCGTGCCTCGGAAGGCTCGGTAACCATCTCGCAAAACTGAACTCGGTGTCCCTCGAGTCCGCACTTGTAACACGTTACTGGCGGAGAATGACAATGTGCACGAACATGTCCCGCCACATTACAGTTAAAACATCTCCTGGCTTTACCAGGAGTCAGAGCAGACGACTTGGAACTCTCAGTTCCACGCATCGAGCGATGGAGCTTCACAGCGGAAAGGCTACGACATTGAAAACTAGAAACACCAACTCCTGCACCGTCCACACGGTCATCGGACTTCCTCTGCTTCTTCGACTCGGGCACACGCTCCGACGATAACGAAGCTAGTTCACGGGTTAATGCTCGATCTTGATAGTCCCTCAACGAGGTGCAATTGAATCCCGACATATACACACGAATATCCGGCTTCATCCGTCTGTCAAAGTGAAGGATCCTCTCTTCCTCGGTTCTCACCCGATCTCGCACATAACTGAGTTGTTTGCTATAATCAATGATAGCTTGCGACACCGATATATCTTGCGGTTCTAACAAGTAGAATTCGCGAATCTTCTGCTCTCTGATCGGCTTCGGACAGAACTCATCTTCCATAAGTGCCTGGAACTTCGCCCACGTGACATCACGATCACGAGGTTTAACAGCTTCCCACCAATTAGCCGCATCTTTGTCGAGAAGGTACTGAGCGATAGGTATCTTCCGCTCTTCAGGACATCCTACAGCCTCGAAAATCTTTCCCAACTGGAAAATCCAACCATCCCAGCCCAACGCATCCGCAGCACCGGCGAATCGAGGGGGATTCATACGAACTACCTCGCGAAGCCATTGATTTACACCAACGTTCTGACTCGCGTCAATGCTACGTTGAACCACAGGTCAACCGAGTCATCCGAGTCGCTACTTGTTGCAATATAGTAGCAACACCCAAACTAAAATCATTCCCGGCATTTTCTCGATTCCGCATCCGATCCCCGTGGCCATCGCACCACGGATTTACCACGACCTGCGCCCTCGGCATACTAACAAAAAACAACCTAGGGTATCGAAAGATCATAACTAATAGCAAGATATTCACATCTCTGTCTTTAATCCAACATCATTAAATCATATACATATTACCATTTAATTTCAAATTTAGAGCACAATATACAAACTATTATACCAAAAATCTTCATTTATAATGTCGTTGTTATGCGATTTATAAATGCAATGAAATTGAAATCATCCATTATATCAAAATCATTTTAATACGGTTTCGCGCTTAACTCACCAAGTTGAAAACCATTTTAAAAAACGTTCCAAAATGCCAAAAAGGCCGATGACGGTAATACTTTCCAAATACTCCCCAAAAGTCATTTTCCAAATACCAAATACCATCATCAAATACCATTTGAAATTACAAGGCGTAGACGCGGAAACTCAATAGTTTCAAAATATATGTTAAGTCATCCGACAAAAGAGTTAGGACAAAGGGTCAACGAAATAATTCAAATTTACAGACCCGAAAGGTCATTTTGAAACACACACTATTTGGTACAAGTACCCAAAAAGTCATTTTGAAATTTACACACGCAGCGGACAAGAACACAGTTCAAGTTACACATAACCACACACAACAATTGTTATTCATGAACAACACATATAGAGTACGGTCTCAAACGGTCAGCCTAACAATCGCAAAAGTTAGACTTACGGCCAGAATGTAGTTTCCGAGCTTCTGCTCAGACCGATTAGGGTATGATTTAACAGAGACTTAGCGTGCGCTAGCCATGCCACGTTAGCGCGCGCTAGCTATTCTCATCCAGCAACACATTCATGAATATATACCAAATAATGCCAAAAGCCGAAGGTTACAAATAAACAACAACATATGAATCCAAACGCCAACAATTTACATTCTCACTATATATCGTTTAACCGAAAAAGTTGAAGGCGAAAGTCATGTCTCAAGTAAACTATTGGTAGACCTCGTTTAAGCATTTAAAATCAAATTTTGAAAATTTTCAATGCAAGATGAAAATATAATATGTGTAGTTTGAATTCTCAAAATCTTTGGTCTCGAGGTCATCATACGAAAATCATATCATTTTTCCTTCTCGAAGGATATTGTTAAATAGAATTTACGTGACTTCCCCAAAACATTTGAAATTGAAATACCACATTGATAAACTTTTATTGAGTAACCAATCCAAAATATCACTCCTGTAAAAACGATTCTACACAAAGATGTAAATATATATATATACATACATACCGGTACTACTCTTTATTCCAACACAATACGAGAATCAAACAAGTATGGAGTAAGTATTCACGAGGCACAATTAAACTCCACATAATAACATAGAATCACATAAACTCATATAATACGAGACACAACAAAGTAGGGAGACTTACATCCACAGATCGCACGAAGATGATGGTTGCGCCTCGATACTAATCACGACCGACAACTCAGACGACGCGCCGCGACACCACTCAGTCAGACCAAATCTGACAAGACAAGACCCGACAACACACAACTCAACCCGACAGCCTAGGTTTCCTCAACCTAAGCTCCGATACCATATTCTGTAACACCCCCAAACCACTCGGGAATATTACAGCGCCGCAGACCCTCTCCACGAGGATCTACCAGGCTAAATACAAGACAATGCATCACTTCACATGCCGACATGGCTACGTAAAGGACCATTAGACCGATTTGGTCTTTTACCATAACACAATACACAACATTACGTACAAGATTCTTTCCCAAAACTCATTCCCACGCAGGGGCTGAAATACAAATACAAATCCCATAAATCGGGGTAACAACACATCGGAGGGATAACCAACATGACTCTACAATTGGTCTTCACGTGATTAGTATCTTCGTCTCCCATCATCCTTCGTATCGATCCTGTGATTCGCTCCCCATCTACCTGCAAGTACCTGGACGCAATACAGATATCCACCCCCCGAATACTCGGGGGTTTGCAAAACTCCACTGTTTTACTAGTGCAAGTATAAAACAGAACTACAAGCCATACACAACGTGCTTCAAGAATATAATAATCTTGAATATATTTCCCGAGATAATTCACTTAATCAAAACAGTTTGGTTTATAAAAAGGGTAGGAAATAATACCATGTATCTCTTACAAAACATTTTATAATCTCGGGAGTTTGAAAACATTTAGAAATAAGGAATTCTCAAGTCTTTCGAAAACACTTGGGGGCACGGCCCAAAATCGTCTTTCCAAAATACGATTCCAATAATAAAACGCGGTTTCACAACCCAATTCACAACAAACGGGGTCCAAGACCCAAATCATAAGCCACAGGGTCCACGACCCGAATCACATAACACATGTTCCTAAGGATTATTTGCGTCCGTGCTAACAAGCCACGAACCTCAGATGCCCCTGTAGAACATACCCGAGTGAATAACCCAATAGGAAACCATACCAAATCACATGTCCTCGTGACAACAGTCACGGAACCATTCCATACCACAACCATAAGTTATCCCAAGACGGCTAACAAGCCACGAACCTCGGAGTCCCCGCAAGACATACCCGATGATAACCCACAAGTTATCTCGGCATCGGGCTAGCAAGCCCCGAACCTCGGAGTCCCCGCAAGACATACCCGGATTGGATAACCCTACGGTCACGCCCGACCCATACTAGCAAGTATGGATCCCGGAGATTCAACAATCCTACCCGGAGGCACATCACTATCAACGATCACATAACAATGAGCAAAATATCAAGCCAAGCAACACTTAAACATCACAACCTCCTTTCAAAGGAGTATCAACTAATATCACACCCAATACGTTCTTACCGAACAAGTACACATAATAATACGTAATCCCCGACAAAGGATTACGGTCTATTAAACTCACTCAAAGTGGTCATAGCATCTTTTCAACATACAAAACCAACACACATATCTCGAGAACACATATATTCACGAAGTACACGAATTATCGTTGAAAGACAACATTTATCGAGAACATACCGATCCCTTTTTACGTTCATTAAACATTGGGTTTCGTATATAATCATTTATCAATAATTACGCCTACGAAACATGAAACGTATGGACAAGATACTTGCCTCGATATCACGAGCGACGAAACGACGAACGAGCACGATCGGGCAACCTTCGAACCTCCAAAAATGATCAAGACTTTGACAGCCCACGAATACTACAAAAATAGCATCACCACGAATCAATAACACTAATCGAAATCCAAAATGATCCTAAAAACGACAAGGATCTAAGTATTCTCAAAGAAATCAAGAATCGTTGATCCGGGCGATAAAAAATCGATGAACGGTTAACAAAATCTGAAGATTACGGTGAAGACAACCAAAAATACACAACCGATCGGATGAGATCGGTTAAGAATCACAAATGCAAGGAAAAATCCCAAATTCAAGAAACTAGGGTTCTAAGAAGAGATTAACTTGATCTGGACCAAGAAGACGATTAGATGTTGTTAAACATCTACAAATCCGCTCAGAGATGAAGCTAGAAGAAAAAGATCGGTCCTAATCGCCTCTGGATCTCACTCCCGTCGGAAGGGATGGAGAAAAGTGGAAAATGACGACTTAATGCTGTTGTCCAGTATTTATACTTGACAGTTATTAGCGCGCGACCCTGCATTAGCGTGCGCTAACGGGGTCAACACTCCAGAGAAACCGCCTATAACACAGTTAGCTAGCGCTAGCCAAAAGCTGTAGCGTGCGCTAACGGGTCACAAAACCAGTCCAGTGGCCCCTGGACAGAACTGCACCTACCGGGTAGCATGCGCTAGAAATAAGAGAGAGCGTGCGCTAAGCAGTCGATAGCGTCCGCTAGTTATCGGCCTTAGCGTGCGCTAACAAAGCTCCCGATCCGGTAGCTCTTTGGATCGCCGGATCGCGATTAGCGTGCGCTACACATTCAGTAGCGTGCGCTAAACACCACGCAGTAGCGTGCGCTATGCCTCAAGCATTAGCGTGCGCTACACCACAAAAACTCAAAAACTCACAAAGTGATCCGAAATGCCTCCAAACACATGTCCCAACAAGGCACAACCAAACATGGCACGAAATTCCTACGATGAGGACAATGACAATCCGATAAACCCAGAAAACCCAACGAATCCGGAATAAAGATCTCGGGTATTACATTAAGATGCATTTTCGGCCATTCTTTCCCTTATTTCGATAGAGAGAGTTCTTAGAGAGAAGTTTGAGGTTCCAAACACTTGAGTTGATCGTCCTTAACAACATTGGAGTTTGGAAACGATTGGAAACGGATTCAACCTTGGGATTCAATCCATTCCTTCAAAGAGGTAATTACTCTTCACTTTGGGATTTCGTTTTGAATTGTATATGATGTTCTTGAGTTGATATGGTGAGTATATGATTATGAGATGGATTACTGAGTTATGTTGATGATATTGTTGATATGCGTATATTGATATGATTCGTGTGGTTTGGAATGGTGTTGTTCTTCTTCAAGAGATATGTTGGTTAATATCTCCCTTCATTTTGGGTTTTGATGTTATCATTATTATTTACTTTGTATGATGATGATGATCATGCAAGTGATTATGATTCTTGGTTTATATGATATGATTAAGAAGATTATATGTTGAAACGTTAGTAGAAATGAGATTTGGACACTTGTTTGGAAAGTAATGCGTATAAGGTTCGGCTTTGAAAAATCACCACCGATTCTTGAAAACGCCAAAAATTCTGAAACATAACAGTATGATAGAGCATCAAGTTATCTTTCTAATGGTTTAAACAGTGAGTTAATCGGAGTCCGGATGAGTGAGTTATGCTCAAAATGGAAAAAACTATACTGTCTGTATTCTGAGAACAGGTAGCGCACGCTATTGATGAAGTTAGCGCACGCTAACGTGCCTGGACGTATAAAAACATACATCAGTCGGGAATTTCATTTCCCAACCCTTCCTACAGGATCCCCTTTCGTCCCAAATCACCCAAACTCGGTTTTTAACCCCTAAACCTCAGATTTTGAGTTGGTTTATCAAGTGATAACGTCTAGGAAAGCTTGGAACAAGGATTATAACATCATTCTTGATTCTTTCGATGGATTGAAGGTAATTGGCTTGAACTCTAATATTTTGGGATGTTTGAGATTCTTGATATATTTGGGTTGTTTAGTTCGTATCGATGGCTAGAATCATATAATGTTGAAGGATATATATGTTTATGATTGTGTTCTTCGTGTTCTTGATGTGGTTGGTGTTTATTGATTGATGATTTGAATATACCTTTGAATTCCGCCTTCAAGGTGTTTGATTGAAGTTTTGAAAGAGAAATTGATTGGAATACTTTAGTTAAGTTTGTATACTCGCCTTATCGAATCGATATATGGACTTTGCGGAATCATGTGAATGAATTCGCAATTGTTTGAGTTAGATTGTTCGGACTTGTGTTTAATCAATATATTTTGGAATCGTTAGGGTTGTGGATTGGTTATACCGGTTGTTGATTATTATCGAATGTGTGTTAATCAATTATTGCAATAGGTGGTGATAATTGATCATTGATTACGACCATTGTGTTGCGGTTGAGGTTGAAGAGTTCGTAGATTGCTTTTGTTCGGGGCTGAGGAGCTCGTAGACGAAGGCAATGGTTTTGGTAACGGCTTCGTGGTATCGGTATCGAGGCAAGTTATACTTGTTCAGTTTATAATATTTAATGAATGGTTTCACTTTCATTTCATTTATAATTCATATAGCAATGATATTATAAACGTAAATTGTCGGGATGATGGTTTGTTCGTGGAAAGGATATTATCGTCGGTTTGAGGTAATTTAAGTATTTTTTCAGTTATGAGGATAATTATTATGTTGAATTGTGGTATATGTCGTAAGTTGAAGTTTCATATAGTGAGATTTGTATTGGTTGTTCGTTGAGGGATGTTGATTCCAGGGCTATCGTTTGGTATTAATGGTTGTGTTGATCGATCGTTGAGGGATGTTGATCCCAGGCCTGTTGTGTTGGGGTTGTTGATCGTGTTGATCGTTCTTTGGGAATTGTGATCCCAAGATTGTTGTTTTAAATATTATCGGTCGAGTCGATATTTCATTATTCGTGTGTCATTGTTCACTTCGGTGAGTCTTTTGATCCTTATTGGATATGTGATTCTTTGAGTTTCGTTGTCATGTTGCATCGTGACATATCTGGAGTCATATCTGCGTGCCGATCGGATATGTGTAGGATTTTCAGGGCGGGCACATATAGACGTGTGATGGGGTCATTTCCTCACATTGGGCTGTGCACACGAGAAGATTACTTCGTGAGACTGATTAGGTACAAGACCACACGTGTATTTAATCGATACACGGGGTGGCTTGTGCACGGACACATTTCCGGATCGGGCGTACTGTGACGTCCATCTTTGAGCCATATTGTTTGGTCGTTCATCCTCCATGTATGGTTGGGTATGTTCGATAGTTTGCGACTGGTTGTTCATACGCCCGAGGGGTATATTCGACAGTCGAGGTTATTTCTTTGAGATCCATTATATTTGGTCGTGTTGGAGTTTACCATGTTGATGGTATTCTCAGTCATTGTTGATCTTTTATTGGTCGTGTTGGAGTTTACCATGTTGATGGTATTCTCAGTCGTTGTTGACCTTTTATTGGTCGTGTCGGAGTTTACCATGTTGATGGTATTCTCGGTCATCGTAGATCCTTGTTGGTCATGTTGGAGCTGATCATGTTGATGAGATTCTTGGTCGCTGTTGATTATTTATTGGTCTTGCTTGGAGTTTGTCATGTTGGTGATATTCTCAGTTGACGTATTGTTTGATCTGGTTATTGATCGTATGAGCGTTTGGGCTGTGCATCAATGTTTCGGATTTATTATCATTATTTTGTGGTAGTTGATCTACAGATGTATTGTGTATGTTCAGGATTGGTATTTGATTGTGCGATCCGACGGACAGGATTTGACACAGATAGATTATTTCCCGCTTATGAGTTATGATGATATTTTTGAGGATTTTGAGTATTGTTCTGGTTCAGTCCAGATGAGTGTTGTTGAGTTCATTTCGTCATTTGAGAATGCGAAATGTGGATTGTGGTAAGGATTGAATTGGTATGGATTGCTTTGGATTGGTAAGGTTAGGACGGTAAGATTACGTTGGTAGTATTCTTACAGTATTATTACATTGGTATGTAATTATTTATGTGATGTGATCGATATCATTATTGAGTATTGTGGCTGACCCCGTCGTGGGCTTTATTTTTGGGTACTCGGAGATCGAGCTAGTAGCGGTCGTGAAGAGATGAGCTTCCCGGGTGATACTGGCCGTGGCATTATTTTGGGAATCGAGTATTCTTTTCTGGTTGTTTTATTTTCGCTGCAAATGTATATTTTGAACTGTGTTTTATCTGCTGCGTGTGTATATTTCAAAATGTCTTTCCGGTATTTTTACCAAATCGTGTGTACATTTAAAAATGGCTTTTTGGGTACTTCGTAAACTTGGATTATTTCATAAAACTGATTCCCTAAATCGAGTTTTGGCATTTTGGCCTGGAACGTTTTAACGATATTTTCATGACGGTATTTTAACGATACTTTTGTGAGTATTTTAAAACATTACCGTCATCGGCCTTTTTGGCGTTTTTGAACGTTGTTGAAAATGAATTTTAGCCTGGTAGGTTCCGGCGCGGGGCCTACGGCGCTGTAATATCCCGAATGGTTTTGGGGGTGTTACAGAAGATGGTATCAGAGCCTAGGTTTTTTGAAACCTGGGCATGTGTATTATGTGGCTCTACCAGTACGGTATGTTGTTACTCAAAATATTATACAGAGATAATATTGCTGGAATGATCAAGTAACAAACAAATGCGAGAACACTTTCGTGAGAAAATAAATAACACAAGATTTGCCGGGGTTGTTAATCCCCGGCTTGAATGCTCTCGCGAGATGTTATTAATATAGATACTTTGGAGTACAAATATTAATGTTAGAATCTATTACAATGAGTGTAAAGACTTCTAGTTATCTAAGCTGTAGAGCGTGTAGATTGCCGGAAGAACCAGATATGAAGCTCTGTGAGTTCTTGCTTTGGATGTTCTGTGAGTGTGTATAAATCACTATGAATGTATAAGTAATTGCCAGATGAGAGTGGTTTTTTTTCTCTCTGTATTCACGATGATTCTTTTTTATGCTGATTTAATGATGCCTCAGCCACTGTTGTGAGCCTCCTATTTATAGGAGACAAGGTTGTTGGGACCTCTCCGGCGATCGCGGGCGACCGCTGCTTTCTATATTATAATAAGATGGCCGATCATCCCGTCAAGTGGGGCTGTTCCCTTAAAGTCTGAGGCTGCCGCTGGCGGCCAGCTGTGCGAGCCAATGGAAAGCCTGCACGCGTCCTGAGTCGCTGTCCGGGGAGGACCCACTTTGTACCTTTCGGCGGCCCTGTCGGTAGGTGAGGTAGGTGACAGGCTGGGGTCAAAGGTCTTATTTGTCGGCGCCTTTTGCGGATCTGCATGTGGGTCACCGTCCAAGATTCGGTCTTCGACGACTTTGACGGATGTTGGATTTATACGTGGCACGAGACGATCATCTCTGGTTGGACATCATAGACGATCGCCATATACCAAAAGACGATCGCCGGATACCAAAAGACGAGCGTCGTGGGTGCCGACTGCTGGGTGTTTGCCCAGAGTATGTCTTCTATGGTTGGCTCTCAGATCATTATGCCGATCGCCATCGAGGCGTATTAATTGCCGCACAACACGGTAGTAGCGTGATTTTTTTTGAAAATATTTTTCCTAACTTTTGAGTCAAACCGATTTTTGGAGGTTCCAAAATCTTTGAGATATTCTCAAAATTGCTATTTGCGATATTAGTGTGTGTTGATATTGTGTTGAGACTTCGTATGTGAGTCATGTGCTAGTATCACGGGAGATCATCGACTTCACACACCTGTAAGTATGTCATTTTGGTTATTCGCTTGTGGCGACGATTGATTGTTTTTGTGATGAGTTGGAAATTTTGATTGATCTGTTGGGTGTGGCAGGTTGCAAGTTTCGAGGACGAAACTTATTTTAAGGGGAGTAGAGTGTAATACCCCGATTTCTAGTATCTAATATCCGGATTTTCAGTATAAATTTTTCGCGTTATTTTATCTGAGACGTACTGGATAGCTTGGTGTCTATACAGTATGGATAAAATAGATTGAGAACTGAGACAGTTGTATTGGTATAATTGTCGTATTCGGTCGATAATTACATTTGAGGATATCGTGTATCAGGTTATCGTACTTTTGATATTGGGTATATCATATGAGAATGTTATCGAATTGAGTATATGTATTCAGTATGCCGTATGTTCGTATTTTGTATGTCGATACGTTAGACGAGAATAGCTGAAAATGGCTAAGTACAAGCACGTTAGCGCACGCTACGATGTATGCTTAGCGCAAGCTACGATGTATACTTAGCGCATGCAAAGAGGTTTGAATTACGTACGCTAAGGAGGACCCATAACGTACGTAAGGCATTCTGGATAAGGTTCGGAAGGTGGCCGGCAGGTAGGCCCAGGCTAATTATTATCGGCATTTAGCGCACGCTAGTGCATATGGTTAGCGTACGCTAATATCAGATCGCTCAAAAGGGAATCTTGGCTTTGTCAGGTTACTTTCGGCGTGTGGACCCCGTGCATCTTCGGGGAAGGTGCAGAATGTCGGGTCAACGAAGAATAGCGCACGCTATTGTTGGAGAATAGCGCACGCTACTGAGCATTTCACTGTAGTAAGCCAACACCTATTTGTGTACACTATTGCATGTGCATTACGTACGTAAGATGATGTGCGAAGCAAGGCAGTAGCCCCTGGACTGCCCGATAGCGCACGCTATCAAGGAAGAATAGCGCACGCTAGGGATGTAGTGCACGCTAAATACAAGTTTTAGCGCACGCTAGTAATGTGCAGTATATAAAGGGACAGTCGGGTGTTAAGATGCATTTTTGGCCATTCTTTCCCTTATTTCGATAGAGAGAGTTCTTAGAGAGAAGTTTGAGGTTCCAAACACTTGAGTTGATCGTCCTTAACAACATTGGAGTTTGGAAACGATTGGAAACGGATTCAACCTTGGGATTTAATCCATTCCTTCAAAGTGGTAATTACTCTTCACTTTGGGATTTCATTTTGAATTGTATATGATGTTCTTGAGTTGATAATCGTCATGTATATGAGCTGATGTGTATATGATTATGAGATGGATTACTGAGTTATGTTGATGATATTGTTGATATGCGGATATTGATATGATTCGTGTGGTTTGGAATGGTGTTGTTCTTCTTCAAGAGATATGTTGGTTAATATCTCCCTTCATTTTGGGTTTTGATGTTGTCATTATTATTTACTTTGTATGATGATGATGATCATGCAAGTGATTATGATTCTTGGTTTATATGAGATTTGGACACTTGTTTGGAAAGTAATGCGTATAAAGTTTGACTTTGGAAAATCGCAACCGATTCTTGAAAACTCCAAAAATTCTAAAACATAACAGGATGATAGAGCATCGAGATATCTTTCTAATGGTTCAAACGGTGAGTTAATCGGAGTCCGGATGAGTGAGTTATGCTCAAAATGGCAAAAACTATACTGTCTGTATTCTAGGAACAGGTAGCGCATGCTATTGATGAAGTTAGCGCATGCTAACATGCCTGGACGTATAAAAACGTACAGTAGTCGGGAATTTCATTTCCCAACCCTTCCTACACGATCCCCTTTCGTCCCAAATCACCCAAACTCGGTTTTTAACCCCTAAACCTCAGATTTTGAGTCGGTTTATCAAGTGATAACGTCTAGGAAAGCTTGGAACAAGGATTATAACATCATTCTTGATTCTTTCGCCAGATTGAAGGTAATTGGCTTGAACTCTAATATTTTGGGATGTTTGAGATTCTTGATATATTTGGATTGTTTAGTTCGTATTGATGGCTAGAATCATATAATGTTGAAGGATATATATGTTTATGATTGTGTTCTTCGTGTTCTTGATGTGGTTGGTGTTTATTGATTGATGATTTGAATATACCTTTGAATTCCGCCTTCAAGGTGTTTGATTGAAGTTTTGAAAGAGAAATTGATTGGAATACTTTAGTTAAGTTTGTATACTCGCCTTCTCGAATCGATATATGGACTTTGCGGAATCATGTGAATGAATTCGCAATTGTTTGAGTTAGATTGTTCGGACTTGTGCTTAATCAATATATTTTGGAATCGTTAGGGTTGTGGATTGGTTATACCGGTTGTTGATTATTATCGAATGTGTGTTAATCAATTATTGCAATAGGTGGTGATAATTGATTGTTGATTACGACCATTGTGTTGCGGTTGAGGTTGAAGAGTTCGTAGATTGCTTTTGGTTGGGGCTGAGGAGCTCGTAGACGAAGGCAATGGTTTTGGTAACGGCTTCGTGGTATCAGTATCGAGGCAAGGTATACTTGTTTGTTTATAATATTTAATGAATGGTTTCGCTTTCATTTCATTTATAATTCATATAGCAATGATATTATAAACGTAAATTGTCGGGATGATGGTTTGTTCGTGGAAAGTATATTATCGTCGGTTTGAGGTAATTTAAGTATTGTTCAGTTATGAGGATAATTATTATGTTGAATTGTGGTATATGTCGTAAGTTAAAGTTTCGTATAATGAGATTCATATTGGTTGTTCGTTGAGGGATGTTGATTCCAGGGCTATCGTTTGGTATTAATGGTTGTGTCGTTGAGGGATGTTGATCCCAGGCCTGTTGTGTTGGGGTTGTTGATCGTGTTGATCGTTCTTTGGGAATTGTGATCCCAGGATTGCTGTTTTAAATACTGTCGGTCGAGTCGATATTTCATTACTCGTGTGTCATTGTTCACTTCGGCGAGTCTTTTGATCCTTATTAGATATGTGATTATTTCAGTTTCTTTGTCATGTTGCATCGTGACATATCTGGAGTCATATCTGCGTGCCGATTGGATATGTGTAGGATTTTCAGGGCGGGCACATATAGACGTGTGATGGGGTCATGTCCTCACATTGGGCTGTGCACACGAGAAGATTACTTCGTGAGACTGATTAGGTACAAGACTGTAACACCCCCGAGATATTTGGAGTATATTACAGCGCCGTGGACCCCTACACGGGACCCACCAGGCTATAACAAGAGAACACCACTCGACTAACCATCTCGGTTAGCGAGGACACACCTTTAAATAATACAACATATAAAGACACACCCAGAGCAACCGGTGAAATAAGCATCAACCGACAATGTAGCAATTTAAGGTAATACAAAACGGAGTTCGAAATGGAAAGCCTAAGTACTCGCGAGTACAATCTATAAGTTTATAAATGTGGGAAACAACCATATCGAAATAGACAAGAGAAATAAGAACACCCAAATGCACATGTCAACGACCCTGGCCAAAATCCTCGTACTGTCCGAGCGCCCGCTCGTCCGGAAGAACATAACCTGAAATCCATAACAAGAATTTCCCCAAAACGGGTCCCCAAAGGGGTTAGCAATTACGCTAGTACAAGTAATCAAGGCAAACCATTCGCTTACACGTTTCATAGTACAATGTACCAAATCATTTCAAAACCAAAACCAGACATGTCTTTTCCGGAAACAAATAGTCAAACAAATTGCCTAGGACCGGGACGAAGCCACGAATCCCACCCGAGGCCTCTAAGGACCCTCCCGGGCTGGCCATATTCATAAAACAAACCAAGCACACACGTCACCTAGGACCGGGATGAAGCCACGAATCCCACCCGAGGCCTCTAAGGACCCTCCCGGGCTGGCCGCGAAACAAACTCATGAATCCAGGACGAAGCCATAGATTCCCCCGAGGCCCCGTCGGACCCTCCCGGGGTGAGTAAAGCACACACAATATACATTACCATTTCACGCTAAGCATAAAGGTTTAAAAAAATACTTGCCCTGAATAATAGACGACGCAACGAACGGAAGGAAAACACCGACGGACGTTAGGAGCCGATAATTACGAACCTAACGATACGAAGAACACAATCACAACCAATTCTAAACGAATACGGAATTGGAAAATACCCAAAAACCCGCCTACGACTTATGTGTATTCGCATCAAAACAACGACGAAGGCGGATCGCAACCAAACCCTCTCGATTACACAAATATCACTAAATACACCATGGAGAGGGTTTGGTTGCAACGGCTTCGTGGTATCAGTATCGAGGCAAGTTATACTTGTTCAGTTTATAATATTTAATGAATGGTTTCGCTTTCATTTCATTTATAATTCATATAGCAATGATATTATAAACGTAAATTGTCGGGATGATGGTTTGTTCGTGGAAAGGATATTATCGTCGGTTTGAGGTAATTTAAGTATTGCTCAGTTATGAGGATAATTATTATGTTGAATTGTGGTATATGTCGTAAGTTAAAGTTTCGTATAATGAGATTCGTATTGGTTGTTCGTTGAGGGATGTTGATTCCAGGGCTATCGTTTGGTATTAATGGTTGTGTTGATCGATCGTTGAGGGATGTTGATCCCAGGCCTGTTGTGTTGGGGTTGTTGATCGTGTTGATCGTTCTTTGGGAATTGTGATCCCAGGATTGCTGTTTTAAATACTGTCGGTCGAGTCGATATTTCATTACTCGTGTGTCATTGTTCACTTCGGCGAGTCTTTTGATCCTTATTAGATATGTGATTCTTTGAGTTTCGTTGTCATGTTGCATCGTGACATATCTGGAGTCATATCTGCGTGCCGATTGGATATGTGTAGGATTTTCAGGGCGGGCACATATAGACGTGTGATGGGGTCATGTCCTCACATTGGGCTGTGCACACGAGAAGATTACTTCGTGAGACTGATTAGGTACAAGACTGTAACACCCCCGAGATATTTGGAGTATATTACAGCACCATGGACCCCTACACGGGACTCACCAGGCTATAACAAGAGAACACCACTCGACTAACCATCTCGGTTAGCGAGGACACACCTTTAAATAATACAACATATAAAGACACACCCGGAGCAACCGGTGAAATAAGAATCAACCGACAATGTAGCAATTTAAGGTAATACAAAACGGAGTTCGAAATGGAAAGCCTAAGTACTCGCGAGTACAATCTGTACGTTTATAAATGTGGGAAACAACCATATCGAAATAGACAAGAGAAATAAGAACACCCAAATGCACATGTCAACGACCCTGGCCAACATCCTCGTACTGTCCGAGCGCCCGCTCGTCCGGAAGAACATAACCTGAAATCCATAACAAGAATTTTCCCAAAATGGGTCCCCAAAGGGGTTAGCAATTACGCTAGTACAAGTAATCAAGGCAAACCATTCGCTTACACGTTTCATAGTACAATGTACCAAATCATTTCAAAACCAAAACCAGACATGTCTTTTCCCGAAACAAACAGTCAAACAAATTGCCTAGGACCGGGATGAAGCCACGAATCCCACCCGAGGCCTCTAAGGACCCTCCCGGGCTGGCCATATTCATAAAACAAACCAAGCACACACGTCACCTAGGACCGGCATGAAGCCACGAATCCCACCCGAGGCCTCTAAGGACCCTCCCGGGGTGAGTAAAGCACACACAATATACATTACCATTTCACGCTAAGCATAAAGGTTTAAAAAAATACTTGCCCTGAATAATAGACGACGCAACGAACGGAAGGAAAACACCGACGGACGTTAGGAGCCGATAATTACGAACCTAACGATACGAAGAACACAATCACAACCAATTCTAAACGAATACAGAATTGGAAAATACCTAAAAACCCGCCTACGACTTATGTGTATTCGCATCAAAACAACGACGAAGGCGGATCGCAACCAAACCCTCTCGATTACGCAAATATCACGAAATACACCATGGTTCAGTCTAGATGAGTGTTGTTGAGTTCATTTCGTCATTTGAGAATGCGAAATGTGGATTGTGGTAAGGATTGAATTGGTATGGATTGCTTTGGATTGGTAAGGTTAGGATGGTAAGATTACGTTGGTAGTATTCTTACAGTATTATTACATTGGTATGTAATTATTTATGTGATGTGATCGATATCCTTATTGAGTATTGTGGCTGACCCCGTCATGGGCTTTATTTTTAGGTACTCGGAGATCGAGCTAGTAGCGGTCATGAAGAGATGAGCTTCCTGGGTGATACTGGCCGTGGCATTATTTTGGGAATCGAGTATTCTTTTGTGGTTGTTTTATTTCCGCTGCAAATGTATATTTTGAACTGTGTTTTATCCGCTGCGTGTGTATATTTCAAAATGTCTTTCCGGTATTTTTACCAAATCGTGTGTACATTTAAAAATGGCTTTTTGGGTACTTCGTAAACTTGGATTATTTCATAAAACCGATTCCCTAAATCGAGTTTTGGCATTTTGGCCTCGAACGTTTTAACGATATTTTCATGACGGTATTTGATACTTTATAAATGACTTTTGTGATTATTTGAAAACATTACCGTCATCGGACTTTTTGGCGTTTTTGAACGTTGTTGAAAATGAATTTTAGCCTGGTGGGTTCCGGCGCGGGGCCCACAATGCGGTAATATCCCGGATGGTTTTGGGGGTGTTACATTCGTTTGCTTGCACATGCCTTATTGGGCCATATTAAAAGGCCTTTTACAGATTGCACCACATTATTTATTAATCTATCAATTATCCCATTTGGTTCAGTTCAGTTGGATCCATTATAACACCTATAATATCTGACATTCTTGTTTGATTCGGTCCAAAATTCAGCAGATAAAAACGTTAAGTTACCAAAATGCCCTCATCAAACAAACCCCATCCCTTCGATCTGTAAACTTCCAACTCGACACAAAATCCCCCATATGGAACTCCATTTTTGATCTGTAAATCAAAGTTTCTTCTGTTAAATTGAAAGCAGAGCGCAAAAAACCCAAATTACTGCATCAAGGACAGAAAATTGGAAATAGAAAAACACTTCTTTTTTCTGTGGTTCATGGAATGGGATAATCAAGGACAGATCTACAAACGGGTGCTCCTTTAGGGCGTGCTATGTTTGCCGGATGGAGTGGGTGATGACGGTGAGGGCTGGCTTTGGGATTTGGAGAATTTGGGTTGCTTTTCGGTCTCTTCAGTTCATGAATCGCAGATTGAAAATTTGCAAGTTCAGCCTGATGCCATCTGGTCGAAGGTTTGGAGGTTGTGTATGTTTGTTTAAATCCAGAGAAGACAATAGAGAGGGACATTTGAGTCATTTGACCAATAATAATGCGCCCCTTAATCGCCTAGATAATGTATCGGACCTTGATGGCCGGATTCCCCATCTGCCCGGCCTGTATATCTGGAGGCGGGCCTTTGTCTTTTCACAGGCCGCATTTATTTGAACCAAACACCCTAATCGCGTGGATAGGGCTTTTGATTCAGACCTATTACCCCATAACTAGTGCATGTCCCGTCGAATTTCGACGAGACTTAATTTTTTATTTAATAAGAGTCAAATATAAAACTAAACTTATATAAAATTAAACACAATAAAAATATATTAGTAACAATAATAAAGAATAATATTATACATCATATACAAATTTTCAAACTCTGAGGTTACTAAACACAAATGTTTATCACCGCATCACAATCCTAGATATGCAATAAAATATAATAACTAACAAATGTATTATAATAATATTTTGTATAATTAACTCCTTTTAAGTAAATTTTACAATTGACGCAAATTGTGAAAATATAATGTATATTATCTAATAACAAATCTAATTTCAAAATATCTCACGTGTTGTCGAAAATTTTATTAACATCTTATTATGTGTCTGGTAAGTTATATGATTTACGTGAATCGGTGTAAGATTTTTATAATTTCATGATATCCGTGATTTTCATTATATTCTAGTAAATAATATACATCTTGATAAACAATATATGTATGTATGTTACGTTCATATGGTTTTCTCATATAACATTTCCTTGTTCTTTCTTTTAAAATTTTCTAATTATCTCATGTAATAGCTTCTCGTGGTTCTCCTGTATAGAGTATTCTTATGGTTATTATGTGTAGTAGTTTCCTATATTCTTCCGTATATCATGTTCTTATGGCTTTTTCATGTAGCATTTTCTTATCGTTATCCGCTTCAATATCTTCTTATTGTTATCATGTGTAACATCTTTTTATGTTTTTGCCGTGTAGCATGTAATATCCGCATTTTTCCTCTCTCGTAATATTCTCATTTTGGTGTATTTTCGTTTCTTGGCAACTCGCTTGTAACCGTATTGACATTTTGAGGATATTTAATACTGGACTTTTTGTCGTTCGAGCTTGTTTCGGACTCGTTTTACCCGATTCGGTGTTTCATGTTGTTTTCGTCGCTATTTCGGGTATTCTCGTAAATCGTCGTTCGGAACCGCCGTTTCGGGGTTGCCAAGGATCCATCTCATGTTAATATGCGTTTTGTGAGTTTTTCTTTGGTGTTTCGACCATGTATCGTTCACTTCAGATGTTTTGGGCCGTTACGTAATTTCCCCAAAGTTTAGGGATAATTACGATGGTTGTTGTTTTCCCGAACCTTTGGGTAGTCGGGAATATGTTTTCTTTAACACTTTCATTCGTCGCCTAGAATCCTTTACGTTCGTACATCATGAATTGTTCACCGTTGTATTTCGACTCTTTTCGGTACCCCCCCTTCTCTTGTCTAATTCTGGCCTGTACTCCCCTGGAAGGGATGTTACGTACGTAACACACATTTGGTTACGTACGTAACGGCCTGTGCAAAATGGTACAGGCATTTATGCCTTTTTGGTTACGTACATAAGGACCTTATGGCTTACGTACGTAACACAGCTTACGTACGTTAGCAAGCGGTGGCTAACGTACGTAACGCATCCTGGGTTTATAAACCCAGGAGTTGACCGATTTCGGCCTTTATCATTTCTCCTCCTCCCCATCCGACTCCTAGGCGATTTTCTTGGCATTTCCGGCGATTTGAAGCGTGGTAACTCCGAGCCATCATCTTCTTCGAGTTTTTGGAGTATATTATCAACATCTAATCGTGTTCTTCATCATTAATTCGAGGTAAACTCCTAAAACCTTGTTTTAGGTAAATTAGGGGGTGTTCATGTTTTCGTCCGATTCGTTCCCTATAATAGATTAATTCATAATGAATATGATTAATCTTATTGGTATTGTTGGTTCTCCTACGGATTCATGGTATATTTCGTGATATTTTTGTGATCGAGAGGGTTTGGTTGTGGTCCGCCCTCGTTGTTGTTTTTATACGAATATACATGAATCGTAGGCGGGGTTTCGGGTGTATTCCGTTTCCGTATTCGTTTAGTTGTAGTTGTAATCGTGTTCTTCGAATCATTAGGTTCGTTTTCACCGGTTTCTCGCGGTCGTGTTCGATTCTTCCTTTCCATTCGTATCACCGTCTATTAACCGAGGCAAGTACCCTTATGAACTTACAATCTTAACATAGTAGTATTGCAAGAGAATTGTGTGTGTGTGTGTGTATGCTCACTATGGGTTAGACCCGACGGCGTCTCGGTAGGGGTCCACGGAGGGGTGGATCCGCGAGCTTGCTTTTGACCACTACGGGTTAGATCCGACGGGGTCTCAGTAGGGGTCCACGGAGGGGTGGATCCATGGTTAATTGTGGTGCATTTTAAAAATGTGATTTGATTATGGCATTTCCGGAAATGAGTCTTTTGGAACTATGATTTCTTGATTGCATGCATTTACTATATATGCAAGATGTAAGTTGTTCATTTGGTTACTTGTACTAGCGTAATTGCTAACCCCTCTGGGGACCCATTTTGGGGAAATTCGTTTTATGAATTTCATGTCAGGTTCATCGAGACGAGCGGGCGCTGGACCAGTATGCGAATGATGGCCGTGCGTGATGATTGTGCACGAGTGGTGTCTTATTGCCTTCTATTTTTTTTTTACCTTTTGTAGTCTTTAAACTAATAGAAGTACTCGAGTACTTAAGAATTTTTACTCGTCTGGATTGTAATGTTGTTTATTATGTTTGTGTCGGATTATGGTGTTATGTTTGACCGGTTGAACCGGGTGGATTATTATATTTGGCATCTTTATGACGAGGTGTTATTCTGTTGTTTCTGTGAGTCGATGAGTATGATGTTTGTTCAGCCTGGTGGGTCCCATATAGGGATTCACGGCGCTGTAATATACCTCGAATATCTTGGGGGTGTTACAGAAAATGGTATCAGAGCTCTAGGTTTATGGATACCTAGGCTTGTCGATTTATTGGGTCTTGTTGTGTTTCGTTTTGCACATCATCGTCACGCTGCCATGATTCCGGTACTACCAGCGTCCGTAAGTTTTTCCTTACTCTGTTCCTTGTTTCCTTGTATCGCATCTTTGATTCTCGGTTGTGATTGTTTTCTTCTTGTACTTACCATTGTATGGCCTTTGCTACTTCTTTAATACCAGTATGGATGCTGAAAGAGGCCGTGGTCGTGGTCGTGGCCGTGGACGCGGCCCCAGTGGGGTGGCCACGTCGCAGTCTTCGGGAGCCGGCAGTACTGGTGACCGTCACAGTCATGCTTCTTCTCAGGAGCGCGCCGACCTTGGTATTGCGGCAGTTATGCAGCAAATGGTGAACCAAATGGCGGCGATAGCTCAGGCGGTTCAGAACCCGGATCCGGCCCACGCTAATCGGGGCGGAGCGGATCGTTGGCTTCAGGATGTCATCAAGATGCATCCTCCTCAGTTTTCGGGAGCTTCGGACCCGATCGGCTGGGAGGGGTGGATCAAGGAGATATCTAAAATCTTCACTGCTACCAACTGTCCCGAGGACCGTAAGGTCCCTATTGCCCAGTACTTTCTCACTGGGGACGCTACGGATTGGTGGGAGGCCGTTGGGCCCAAAGACCATGTTGCTTCATGGACCGAATTCCAAGAACTGATGGAGACTGAATATTGCCCGTGGTCGATCAGACAGGCTCGAGTATATGCTTTCTATGATGCTCAACCACGGGATATCCCCGTATCTCAAGCTATTGCCGATTATAACAAGGAGTTGGGTTATGTGAAGACCCAAGTTGTCGAGGAGAGCGACAAAATTTTCCATTTTTCCAGGCGGATGAAATTGTCTATTCGGGACTATATGTCGGGGCTCGTCTGTACTACCTTGAAGGATTACCAGAGTAGGGCCCTTGCTTACGATATGTCGGCGACGGCTAGCGAGGCAGCCCGCGAGAGCAAGAAGCAGAAGTCCGCCGGGAATTTCTCGGGCCACAAAGGTGGGGGTCAGCAGAAATTCCAGTCTGCTAACTTTTCCGCCGGTGGTGGCCCAGATCGATCTACTGGGTTTCCCCGCAGGGCTGCCAGTGCCCCTTCTCGGGAGGTGAAGTGTTTTAACTGTGGCCAGCCAGGCCACATCAGTCGTAATTGTCCGAGTCCTTTGCTGACGTGTAATCAGTGTGGCCAGCCGGGCCACAAGGCGGCTTTCTGTGCTGAGAGGGAGAGAATCGTGGGTGCTCGGACTTCCATTCCAGCGCCTAGGGAACCAAGTGTGAATCAAGGATCGTTTGCTTCTCAATCTCCATCGAGTGCTAGTCGAGGGAGAGGTCGGGGTCAGCCCGCTAAGGGGGGAGCTTCCAGTGTCGGCTCAGCCCACCCGCATGTCTTTGAGATGCGGAGAGCCGATGACCCAGCGGCTACCGTGGCGACAGGTAGCGTTCATATTCTTTCTCATCCTGTCAGTGTGCTTTTCGATTCCGGTGCTACGCATTCGTTCATATCTCTGGATTGTGTGCGCCGTTTGAGTCTCGACTGTTTGACGCCTTGTGAGCCCTTCATCGTTAAGCTTCCTAGCGGTGATAGGATCGTTGGTGATCAGGAGGTTCGAGATTGTTCTGTGCTTATTTGTGAGAGGGCTTGGCCCTCTAATCTTATTGTTGTGGGTTTTGGGGGTGAGGATTTAATTCTCGGGGATGATTGGCTTGAGCGGCATGGTGCAATCATGAACTACCGCACGAGGATCATCACCATGCTAGCCGAAGACGGCACCGAGCATTCTTTCGCCGGGCGAAAGAGGGGGAAACAGAAGTTTGTTATTAACGCCTTGAAGACGATAAGACTCCTGCGGAAGGGGTGTACTGGCTATTGGTGCTATGCCTTGAAGGCGGAGAGTGGTGGAGTCGAGCTTTCGTCGATTCCAATCGTTAGTGAGTTTCTTGATGTATTTCCTGATGAGTTACCGGTATTGCCACCGGATCGTGAGGTCGAGTTTGCTATAGAATTAGAGCCGGGCGCGGCTCCTATTTCGAAGGCGCCCTATCGCATGGCACCTTCAGAGATGTCCGAGTTGAAGAAGCAGTTGAGTGAGCTTCTTGAGTCGGGGTATGTTCGACCGAGCGCCTCGCCTTGGGGCGCACCGATCCTATTTGTGCGGAAGAAGGATGGTTCACTACGTTTGTGTATCGACTATCGCGAACTAAACAAGGTGACCATCAAGAACAAGTATCCTTTGCCGAGAATTGATGACTTGTTCGACCAGTTGTAGGGAGCTGCGGTATTCTCGAAGATTGATTTGAAATCGGGGTACTATCAGCTCCGGGTGAGGGAGTCCGATGTGCCGAAAACAGCTTTTCGGACGAGATGTGAACATTATGAGTTTGTAGTTATGCCTTTCGGGTTAACTAATGCGCCGGCGGTGTTCATGCAGTTGATGAACAAAGTCTTTATCGAGTATATGGATAAGTGTGTCGTCGTTTTCATTGACGATATTCTTATTTATTCGAGGAACGAGGAAGAGCATGCCCATCATTTGTGACTAGTATTAGACATCTTGAGGACCGAGCAACTCTATGCGGAATTCTCAAAATGTGAGTTCTGGCAGAAGGAAGTGATGTTTCTAGGTCACGTGATTTCAGCCGAGGGGGTTCGTGTGGATCCACAGAAGATAAAGGCAGTATTGGATTGGGCACCGCCCAAGAATGTGAAGGAGATCCTTAGTTTCTTGGGTTTGGCTGGCTACTACCGTAGGTTCGTCGAGGGTTTCTCGAAACTGGCTCGACCACTTACACAGTTGCTCCAGAAATCCGAGAAATTCGTCTGGAATGACGAGAGACAGTCGAGTTTCGAGGAACTGAAGAGGCATTTGACTTCAGCCCCGGTTTTAGCGTTGTCGTGTGGCAACGAGGGTTTTGCTGTTTACAGTGATGCTTCGGGTCAGGGTCTTGGGTGCGTATTGATGCAGCACGGCAAGACCATTGCCTATGCATCGAGACAGTTGACGCTGTATGAGCTGAACTACCCTACTCATGACTTGGAGTTAGGGGCAGTCATTTTTGCACTCAAGATTTGGCGTCACTATCTTTTCGGCTCTGCATGTCAGATTTTTACCGATCATTTGCATGTCAGATTTTTACCGATCATTCTGAAATACATATTTACTCAGCGGGAGTTGAATATGAGGCAGAGGAGGTGGTTAGAGCTGATTAAGGATTATGACCTCGAAATCCTTTATCATCCGGGCAAGGCGAACGTCGTGGCTGACGCCTTGAGTCGGAAACCGGTTGCGTTGCGAAAGCTTGAGATCCTTACGTCTCAGTCTGAGCTTCGGCGGGCTTTGATCGAATTAGATGTTGAGGTTTTGTTGTCTGGAGCTGTCGGGCAACTTCGTGCTTTACAGATTTCGTCGTCTTTGATCGATGAGATTAAGTTGAAACAGTTAGAGGATCCGATGATTACTCAAATCCGAGAGAACGTTCTTAAGGGAAAGTCTCCTGGGTTTGTGATTCACGAGGATGGTGTTTTGAGATTTCAGAGTCGGCTATGTGTACCGAACGACTTGGATTTGAGACAGAGTATTTTACGTGAGGCCCATGCTACGCCGTACTCCGTTCATCCTGGTTCGAGTAAGATGTACAAGGACCTGAGGAGGAATTTCTGGTGGAATGATATGAAGGAGGAGGTCGCACAGTTTGTGATGTTTGACTTGTCAGCAGGTCAAAATCGAGCATCAGCGACCGACTGGGTTATTACAGTCACTTCCCGTTCCGGAATGGAAATGGGAAGATATATCGATGGATTTCGTTACGAGTTTGCCGAGATCGAGAGCGGGCATGAATATGGTTTGGGTGATTGTTGATCGCCTGACCAAGTCGGCACATTTTCTGGGGATCAAGGACACGTGGGCCCCGGAGAAGTTAGCTCGTGTGTTTATCGTGCAGATTGTGAGGCTTCACGGTACTCCGAAGTCTATTGTATCGGATCGTGATGGCCATTTTGTATCGCACTTTTGGCAGGCGGTGCATAAGGCGTTGGGTACTCGTTTGCGTTTGAGTACCTCGTTTCATCCTCAGTCGGATGGACAGTCAGAATGCACTATCCAGACATTTGAGGATAGGTTGCGTGCTTGTGCTCTCGACTGGAGTAGCGACTGGGAGGAGCATTTGCCATTGATCGAATTCACGTACAACAATAGTTGGCACGCGTCGATTCAGATGGCACCGTATGAGGCGCTTTATGGGCGGCATTGTCGATCGCCGATTTGTTGGAACGAAGCATCCGATTTGGTCGGGACCGAACCGGATATTGTTTTAGAGACGAGGCGGAAAGTGGATTTGATTCGAGAAAGGATGTTGACCGCTCAGAGTCGACATAAGTCGTATACCGACGTCCGTCATCGACCTTTGGAATTCAAGGTGGGGGACCACGTTTTGCTAAAGGTGTCGCCGACGAAGGGAGTTTTTCGCTTCGGGAAGAAGGGAAAGTTGAGTCCGAGATTTATTGGACCCTTTGAGATTCTCGAGCGAGTCGGTGAGTTGGCATACCGTTTGGCGCTACCTCCGGTCTTGAGTCGCGTTCATAGCGTTTTCCATGTTTCACAGATGAGGAAATATGTTCCGGATCCTAGTCATATCATTGACTTTGGCGAGATTGATATTGCCGAGGATATTACTTTTGAGGAGCGTCCCTTGAAGATTTTGGAGCATCGTGATAAGCGACTGAGGCATAAGACCATCCCCTTGGTCAAAGTGCAGTGGTCGAGACATGGTGTCGAGGAAGCAACGTGGGAAACCGAATATAGCATGCGTGCTAAGTATCCCGAGTTGTTTATTTCTTAAGTTTCGGGACGAAACTTGTTTTTAGAGGGGTAGAATGTAATATCCGCATTTTTCCTCTCTCTTAATATTCTCATTTTGGTGTATTTTCGTTTTTTGGCAACTCGCTTGTAACCGTATTGACATTTTGAGGATATTTAATATTGGTCTTTTTGTCGTTCGAGCTTGTTTCAGACTCATTTTACCCGATTCGGTGTTTCATGTTGTTTTCGTCGCTATTTCGGGTATTCTCGTAAATCGTCGTTCGGAACCACCGTTTCGGGGTTGCCAAGGATCCATCTCATGTTAATATGCGTTTTGTGAGTTTTTCTTTGGTGTTTCGACCATGTATCGTTCACTTCAGATGTTTTGGGCCGTTACGTAATTTTCTCAAAGTTTTGGGATAATTACGATGGTTGTTGTTTTCCCGAACCTTTGGGTAGTCGGGAATATATTTTCTTTTAACACTTTCATTCATCGCCTCGAATCCTTTACGTTCGTACATCATGAATTGTTCACCGTTGTATTTCGACTCTTTTCGGTACCCCCCTCTCTTGTCTAATTCTGGCCTATACTCCCCTGGAAGGGATGTTACGTACGTAACACACCTTTGGTTACATACGTAACGGCCTGTGCAAAATGGTACAGGCATTTCTGCCTTTTTGGTTACGTACGTAAGGACCTTATGGCTTACGTACGTAACACAACTTACGTACATTAGCAAGCGGTGGCTAACGTACGTAACGAATCTTGGGTTTATAAACCCAGGAGTTGACCGATTTCGGCCATTATCATTTCTCCTCCTCCCCATCCGACTCCTAGGCGATTTTCTTGGCATTTCCGGCAATTTGAAGCGTGGTAACTCCGAGCCATCATCTTCTTCGAGTTTTTGGAGTATATTATCAACATCTAATCGTGTTCTTCGTCATTAATTCGAGGTAAACTCCTAAAACCTTGTTTTGGGTAAATTAGGGGGTTTTCATGTTTTCATCCGATTCGTTCCGTATAATAGATTAATTCATAATGAATATGATTAATCTTGTTGGTATTGTTGGTTCTCCTACGGATTCATGGTATATTTCGTGATATTTTTGTGATCGAGAGGGTTTGGTTGTGGTCCGCCCTCGTTGTTGTTTTTATACGAATATACATGAATCGTAGGCGGGGTTTCGGGTGTATTCCGTTTCCGTATTCGTTTAGTTGTAGTTGTGATCGTGTTCTTCGAATCATTAGGTTTGTTTTCGCCGGTTTCTCGCGGTCGTGTTCGATTCTTCCTTTCCGTTGGTATCACCGTCTATTAACCGAGGCAAGTACCCTTATGAACTTACAATCTTAACATAGTAGTATTGCAAGAGAATTGTGTGTGTGTGTACGCTCACTATGTAACAGCCCGATAACAGTGGCTATTATAGTGCCGTGGACCCCCTACCGGGACCCACCAGGCGATATCACGATATAGACTTACAACCTGACAACGTGGCACCGTACCATAATAAAAACCCGATGTGGAGTATAAGTTATACATGTCTTTAATACGAGCAAACGTACACAGGATCCAAATTCGGTACAGACCATATGACGATGGGCAATACCTAACAGATTATAGTACATTCATCCGACACAAAATAAAATGGAAATCACAATAATACATAACCGATTATCAAAAGACTCAGGGCCCCCGAAATAGCATCTTTCAAAACCCTCCGTCGCCATTGTGCTCCTCCTGTGCCTTGCCCTTTCCTCGCCCTGAAATACAAGTATATTGCCCCAAACCACAGGGCCAGCTATACATGATAATAATTCTCATGACATTATACAATTCATATATATACTGATCTCAAAGAAAACCATCGACTACTGAATATACCCCGAAGGCGTATAAACAATCAGTCCCAACTGTCGAACTTAACCAAATATACGAACGACCATATAATATGGCTCAAGACGGACGTCATAGTACGCCCGATCCGTAAATGTGTCCGTTCACATGTCCACCCCGTATACGGAATCCAGAATATACGTGAGACGATGTACCTAATTAGCCTCACGAACTACGTCTCGTGTGCACGATCTAAATGCGGAAAACATCCACGCATGATCATCAAGTGCCCGACTAAAAATCCTACACATAACCAATCGGCACGCAGATATGACTCCAGAGATGTCACGATACAACATGACAACGAAACTCAACGAATTACACCTTTATCAAGGAATTGAACGACTCATCGAAATGTCAACAAAGCTCAAAAGGACTAACGGTAACAAGGATGGTAATTTCAGGTATATCATCCCCAACAATGTAACATCCCCAAAACCATATGGGAATATTACACGCCGTAGACCCTTTCCACAAGGATCTACCAGGCTAAACATCCATAAACAACCAAATGCTTGCCCGACCAGGGTCAAACAATAAAATGATACGGACCGATATGATCACCTACACGTGAATACACAGACCGATGAGGTCACACAACCCAATCGATAAAACTGACTTAAATAACATTACCCACACAGGGGTCGAAATACAATACAGCGGAAGACTGAAATCAACTCTGACAACACAACAAAAATCAAAATAACTCTCGACTCATGATTAGTATCGCAGCTCGTCATCCTCTTGTGCCAATCATGTGACTGCTCCCCTGAATCTGTATGTACCTGGACGCAAAACAGACATCCACCCCCCGATTACTCGGGGGTTAGTAAAACTCCATTGTTTTACTAGTGCAAGTATCAAATCATACGAAATGTAACAAGCAATTAATAATCGTGATCAAATATAATAATCAAGTATCGAATATTCCCGGGAGGTTTTCACAAGAGAAGATAAGCTATGAAGCATTCGAAAATAGGATTATCATCTCGGGAATTTTTAGAATTTCAAAACCTTAAGACCTCAAGTCCTGATTCACAAAACCTTTCGAAAAACTTAAGGGTCTTAACCCAAAACTTGTTTCATAATTCAACAGTTTACAATACCGGAAACATTTCCATAAATCTCGTGGGGCTCGGCCCAACATTCTTTCTTAAAACTTTTCCTTTAAAAACTTTGATTTGAAAAGTATCATGCTCATGACACCGTGATCCACTGTCACGTGTCTCCGTAGGTTCAACAACCCGCACGGACTACATCACGCACAATTAAACAAACATAATCAATTCCGACACCGTGATCCACTGTCACGTGTCTCCGTAGGTTCAACAACCCACACGGACTATTAACCAAACATAACCAATTCCGACACCGTGATCCACTGTCACGTGTCTCCGTAGGCATAACAACCCGCACGGACTATATCAATCACAACAATCACACACACGCCCGACACCGTAGTCCACCGCCATGTGTCACCGTAAGCCCGTCGAGCTCACCCGGCCGACGCACCGTGTCCGAAACTCATGGTCCACCGCCATGCGTTATCGTAGGCCTCGTCTGACCAGACGATTGGACCTCGCACCTCACTAAGTTCCGATCCCGTAGTCCACCGCCACGAATCCTCGTAGGTTCCGTCGAACCAACACGAGTGAACTTAGCGGTCACACACATATTCACATTCACATTACATACAACAATGAGCACAATTAATCAATCACCTTGATCACCACAAAATCGTATATTGCACGCACATAACACAACCTCGACACTCGCAACAACTATCATCAATCAACGACATTTAACCAACATAACACACATTCGGTACACAATACATTGTACAACCAAGTGTACAACCATCCCATATGTACGTCGCATTCCTGCACAAATGGCACAACGTCTAACACGTATACTGATATAACACTATTATCACAAAGCCTTCAAATTGCGGAAAACACAACCAACTCAAACGGAACATATTTACGAAGGCAAGCAAAGTCATCATACATCTCATACGTAATTACTAGTCGCAAGATACAAGTCATATAGTAAGATACTTGCCTTAATAACCGCTACCGAACGCTCCGAAGAACACGGTTCGACCGGGAAGCTCGGACCCCAAAGAAGGCAACGAACGGAAGGGTTCCGACTCGAGTTCTTCACAAGAATTCGCTCCTAAGTCACAACGATATCAATTCAATCACAATTCTACGAAAACGTATGGAACTTCCCAAGTTCTACCCATTGAAGCATTTTATCGGACACTTTGACGGCGTAGTCCAATTTAATCGATTATTCAAAGAAATACTCAAATCCGTTCCACAAAACTTCAAGGGTATTGAATGATTACGAGTTTACAATCAAGTTCTAACAATAATATGAATCAAAACGAAGCAAATCGGCCAAAACACCAAGAAACCTCAAGAACATCCAAAAACCAAAAGTTTAGGTGTTCTTACCTTCGATCCGGTGGAAGATGATGTTAATCCATGATCCCAACTTCCAAAACATGTTTATATAAGTTGATTCTACTCAAAACCATCGATCTAGGGTGAAAAATCGCGGAAGGAATGAAGAAAAGATGAGAAATGGCGGATGACTCGGTCCAGGCCTATAAATAGCCGACCTGGCCGGCCGCTTACGCACGTAATCGGCCAATGCCTACGCACGTAATCGGCCAAGGCCGAACTCCTGGATCGATTCTGCCGGACATGTTACGACGTAATCGGAAGGCTGTTACGCACGTAACCGGCATTACGGCCGTATCGCTGCCATTACGGCCGTTACTCGGCTGCACAGCCCGGCCAGCCTCTCGGTTGATCCGACGGTCCCAAAAATCCCGAAACTCCGACCTGAACGTAAACCGAAAACACGATTATGAAGTACTCGCAAAGACGAATCCGAATACTAAGAGAACACCCGATTCCGACCACCCGAGGGCTCGAAATTCGACAACGAAAGTAATTACCCCAAACTTTGGGAAATTACGAAAATGGCCCAAAACGTCCGAAATACCTGATACACGATCGAAACACCAAACCGAAACTTACAACATGAATAATAACATTAAATGAACTTCCGAGAAACTCGAAACAACAGTTTCGGACGAGATTTGCGAGAATCGAACTCAAGTGCGGAAAAGTCATTTAAGAACACGAAACTCAACAAAACGATACCGAAACGAACTCGGATGACAAAAAGTGTAGAATTAAATATTCTCAGAATGACGAAACGGTCGAAAGCGAGTCGTCGAAACGGACCTCCGCCAAAAAATGAAAATTACCAGAAATCCGAAATTGCGGATATTACATTCTACCCTCCTTAAAAGAAGTTTCGTCCCGAAACTTAAAACAAGTAGGGAGAAGAAATACCCTGACAGGAAAACTCAACAAGATACACAAGAAACGCGTAACTTTCATCCATTGGCGGAACGTTACAAGCAACGCGAAAGAATATACAGCGTGACAACACACCACACGACGACCATAACAACACCACCGGCAATGATTCAACCAATAACGATCAAATAACGACGCATCACATACCACATCATATGCACACATTTAATCAAAGAAACGTACGCGACAATAAGTCGCACCCGACTAAAACGGCTATGCGACAGAAACAAATAGAGTATTACGATAGAAATCATTCCGATTCTCATCAACAAGAAAATGTCTGACGTCAAAACACAAACAATTCAAGATAACGGAAAACGAGAATACCGGATATTACATTCTATCCGATTAAAATTAAGTTTCGTCCCAAAACTTAAAATAAAACATCATGATAGAATAGAAACAAAACCAAAAAGTTCACGCAGCAAATATCAATCTCTACACGAATTACAGCACAAAGTACGATACACAACTACATCACTGGACACCACCGGGCCCTCCCCGAGTAGGAACGAAAACCCGATTCCCGAACATCCTGGCAACGGTCTCACAATGCACCGCTTGGTGCCCCAGTTGGCCGCACTTAAAACAATTAACCGGTGGCGAACGACAATTCTGTCTCGCATGGCCTACACGACTGCAGTTAAAGCAGGTCTTCACACTGATCGTCTTACTCGCCTCTGGGGTAAGGTTCTTAGACTGGTCAACCGAACGAGGAGTGCTTCCAGAAGGAAACTGCGAAGCAACAGGCTCACGGATCTCACTCCTCTGGCCTCTTGAAAAATTTCTCGAGGTCTTCTGTCTCTTACTCTCTGAACCAGATTCCGTCACAGAAACGGCCATCTCAATGGCTAAAGCTCGGTCCCGATATTCCTTCAGGGTGGTACACATGAGCGGAGCCATACTCTCACGGATATGGGGTTTCATGCGCATATTGAAGTATCGGACCTTGTCCGCTTCACTTCTCACTTGATCACGAACATAAGCCAGTATCGATTATAATCGAATATCGCACAGGATATCGACACATCACGGGCGTGGCGAGAAAAACTCAACAATCTGCGTTCACGAGCAGACGGGCAATACTGCCTCCATGGCGGTCTTAAACTCGGCCCATGTAGGTGTACGATCTGCAGCACTACACCGCCACCGATCTGCAGCTTCTTTGTCAAGCAAATCGAGCAATGGGTACCCTCTTCTCATCCGGACAAGCTACGGCATCAAATGTTCTGTCCAACTGGAATAGCCAGCCTTCCCAACCTAACGAGTCGATGAACCCACAAAACGGGCGGTGCATCTTCATCACATCTCGTAACCACTTACTAGCCCCGTTATCCCCATCTGGGTTCTCATCCCGATGTACGGCCTGATTCATCTGCACTAACTGATCAACCACCTGACGAAGGATGGTGGCAGCGCCAATGTCAACATTAACGCTAGCCGAATGTCCCTGATCTGTACTGAGCTGATCGGTACCCGGCAAGGAGGGAGTCGCCCTCTCATGCTCCTGATCACGACCACGACTACGACCACGTCCTCGGCCACGACCTCTCGGCATTCTGAACAGACGACCAAACAGAATAACGCAACCAAACAAACGTCACAACGTCAACATAGGACGATAATAGCAGCACGATAAAGCATCAACTCCAAGTCATCACACAAGGGCATGGACCAACACTGTAATTTAAGAACTTCATTCAAAAATAATTCACACAGTCACATCAATAGAGGTGTTTGGATTTTACCAAACCAAACACAGTCAAAACCACACACGTATCGTAGGGATCAAACACTCGCAGCAAAAATAAAATATTTCCGGGGTATTATTCAAATGATAAAATTTTAAAATTTTCAAGTTTGAAAAATTTGGTGAAATGAAATTTTTGAAGACATTTTTAATACCTCGATCGTTTAATCAAAACCATGTATCTCAACATTTAGAAAACACTAAAACATTCTCCAGCGAGCACAACAACACTACAAACTTATCACAACCACTTAGCCCCAACACATGGACATAAGAAGTTCAAAATTCCGAAAACCAAAAATCGTTCTGCAAAATAAAGTTTTCCCAAAATCCTTTAGTTCATAAACAAAACGACGGTAATATTTTACAATGTCCGAAGTACTTCAAAACACATTTTTCAAATACCGTCTGATGGTGTCATTTGAAAATACACGGCCCATTTGTCAAAATTTACAAATTTTAAAAATCCATATAAATCGTGGTTTGACCGAACCACCAAAATATTTTCCAAAAATCGATTTCTACAAAAATTCTCAAACTGTAAAGTCCTTCAGAAAATATTCTTAAAGTTACCCATAGCGGACAAAATTACAACATCCCAAAAACAGTCGAATTTAAAACCACATACTCAAATGGCAACCAGGGTCGCCAATTCAATCAAATGCATCTCGTGGTATCAAGTTTAAACACACAAAGAAAATCATTCATCGGAGTTTCTCACAAACTCTACCGTTGATATCTTCACGTAACCCATCAAGGTTTACATCTTTCACACCATACCACCCCACGGTGGTTCAAAAGTAAAACAACAATACGCCCAGCTATACTCATACCATGTACCACAAGTATTAAACACAACTACATCACACAATACTGTGTAAACAAGATCATGCACCGCAATTAACTCACTAAGATAAAATCGAGATACACAGGTATTACGCATAAAGAAGGAGACTTACATCCACAGGTCGCACGGAGGTGACAGTCGCCCACGATACTAATCTCGTCCGACAACATAACTGACACGTTGTGACTACGCGCAACTCAATTTGTCACTGACGACTCGAACGACAAGACAACACATTACTCGACAAATCACGACTTGACTCGACCCGACAGCCTAGGTTTCCGCAACCTAAGCTCCGATACCATAATTGTAACATCCCCAAAACCATATGGGAATATTACACGCCGTAGACCCTTTCCACAAGGATCTACCAGGCTAAACATCCATAAACAACCAAATGCTTGCCCGACCAGGGTCAAACAATAAAATGATACGGACCAATATGATCACCTACACGTGAATACACAGACCGATGAGGTCACACAACCCAATCGATAAAACTGATTTAAATAACATTACCCACACAGGGGTCGAAATACAATACAGCGGAAGACTGAAATCAACTCTGACAACACAACAAAAATCAAAATAACTCTCGACTCATGATTAGTATCGCTCGTCATCCTCTTGTGCCAATCCCGTGTTGCTCCCCGAACGCATGTACCGACGCAAAACAGACATCCACCCCCCGATTACTCGGGGGTTAGTAAAACTCCACTGTTTTACTAGTGCAAGTATCAAATCATACGAAATGTAACAAGCAATTAATAATCGTGATCAAATATAATAATCAAGTATCGAATATTCCCGGGAGGTTTTCACAAGAGAAGATAAGCTATGAAGCATTCGAAAATAGGATTATCATCTCGGGAATTTTTAGAATTTCAAAACCTTAAGACCTCAAGTCCTGATTCACAAAACCTTTCGAAAACTTAAGGGCCTTAACCCAAAACTTGTTTCATAATTCAACAGTTTACAATACCGGAAACATTTCCATAAATCTCGTGGGGCTCGGCCCAACATTCTTTCTTAAAACTTTTCCTTTAAAAACTTTGATTTGAAAAGTATCATGCTCATGACACCGTGATCCACTGTCACGTGTCTCCGTAGGTTCAACAACCCGCACGGACTACATCACGCACAATTAAACAAACATAATCAATTCCGACACCGTGATCCACTGTCACGTGTCTCCGTAGGTTCAACAACCCACACGGACTATTAACCAAACATAACCAATTCCGACACCGTGATCCACTGTCACGTGTCTCCGTAGGCATAACAACCCGCACGGACTATATCAATCACAACAATCACACACACAGTCCTGACACCGTAGTCCACCGCCACGTGTCACCGTAAGCCCCGCCGAGCTCACCGGTTGACGCCGCAGTGTCCGAAACTCATGGTCCATCGCCATGCGTTATCGTAGGCCTCGCCGATCAAAGACGATTGGACCTCGCACCTCACTAAGTTACGATCCCGTAGTCCATCGCCACGAATCCTCGTAGGTTCCGTCGAACCAACACGAGTGAACTTAGCGGTCACACACATATTCACATTCACATTACATACAACAATGAGCACAATTAATCAATCACCTTGATCACCACAAAATCGTACATTGCACGCACATAACACAACCTCGACACTCGCAACAACTATCATCAATCAACGACATTTAACCAACATAGCACACATTCGGTACACAATACATTGTACAACCAAGTGTACAACCATCCCATATGTACGCCGCATTCCCGCACAAATGGCACAACGCCTAACACGTATACTGATATAACACTATTATCACAAAGCCTTCAAATTGCGGAAAACACAACCAACTCAAACGGAACATATTTACGAAGGCAAGCAAAGTCATCATACATCTCATACGTAATTACTAGTCGCAAGATACAAGTCGTATAGTAAGATACTTGCCTTAATAACCGCTACCGAACGCTCCGAAGAACACGGTTCGACCGGGAAGCTCGGACCCCAAAGAAGGCAACGAACGGAAGGGTTCCACTCGAGTTCTTCACAAGAATTCGCTCCTAAGTCACAACGATATCAATTCAATCACAATTCTACGAAACGTATGGAACTTCCCCACTTCTACCCATTGAAGCATTTAATCGCACACTTTGACGGCGTAGTCCAATATAATAGATTATTCAAAGAAATACACAAATCCGTTCCACAAAACTTCAAGGGTATTGAATGATTACGAGATTACGATCAAGTTCTAACAATAATATGAATCAAAACGAAGCAAATCGCCAAAACACCAAGAAACCTCAAGAACATCCAAAAACCAAAAGTTTAGGTGTTCTTACCTTCGATCCGGGTGGAAGATGATGTTAATCCATGATCCCAACTTCCAAAACATGTTTATATAAGTTGATTCTACTCAAAACCATCGATCTAGGGTGAAAAATCGCGGAAGGAATGAAGAAAAGATGAGAAATGGCCGGATGACTCGGTCCAGGCCTATAAATAGCCGACCCTGGCCGGCCGCTTACGTACGTAATCGGCCAATGCCTACGTACGTAATCGGCCAAGGCCGAACTCCCTGGACTGATTCTGCCGGACATGTTACGTACGTAACCGGAAGGCTGTTACGTACGTAACCGGCATTACGGCCGTTACTGTCGGGCCATTACGGCCGTTACTCGGCCAGGCCTCGCAAGCCAGGCCTCGGTTGATCCGATGGTCCGAAAAATCCCGAAACTCCGACCTGAACGTAAACCGAAAACACGATTATGAAGTACTCGCAAATACGAATCCGAATACTAAGAGAACACCCGATTCCGACCACCCGAGGGCTCGAAATTCGACAACGAAAGTAATTACCCCAAACTTTGGGAAATTACGAAAATGGCCCAAAACGTCCGAAATACCTGATACACGATCGAAACACCAAACCGAAACTTACAACATGAATAATAACATTAAATGAACTTCCGAGAAACTCGAAACAACAGTTTCGGACGAGATTTGCGAGAATCGAACTCAAGTGCGGAAAAGTCATTTAAGAACACGAAACTCAACAAAACGATACCGAAACGAACTCGGATGACAAAAAGTGTAGAATTAAATATTCTCAGAATGACGAAACGGTCGAAAGCGAGTCGTCGAAATGGACCTCCGCCGAAAAATGAAAATTACCGGAAATCCGAAATTGCGGATATTACAAACACCATGACAATACGATCAAGGGTATCACCATATCACGAATCATAGATTATCAGAACATTTCTTACACACGAAACGCATAATAATCACAAGAATTCAACCATCATTATAACCAAGCAAGATAACTTGCCTCAATTCCATAGATGAATAATCCTTCTTTGAATGGTCAAACAAACGGTATCCTCGTCTAACAATACTCACGTGAACAAGCAACCTTGAATGAAATGTAATTCATTCAACAACACATTCGTACGATAACGGTATTATTACATAAATAATATTCGTAAATTTACTTGAATGAATCAATTATCCTATTGATCACTTTAATGTTCTTATTACAAATCATCATATGTTTATCATGTTCATTCACATATTCTAACATTAATGTCAAATACTTGAAGTTCAGTTTATTACCAAAGTAACATTGTGAAAACATCTTTTCAAATCATCGGCACTTCCAATTACGATATAAGTTTGTGTTAATTACGTTCTTCATTATTTTACCAATAATTACATTAAAAACTGATTCCTATATGAAGCATAAGCTCAAGTTTTTAGTGCACTAAGAACATCATCTTAATTTACGTTTCTTAACATACACGGATTAATGAAATGGAATTCGGCTACTCATCTACCGCATTTGTATCACCATATTCACTACAATCCTCTTAAGAACATTATTAACATATTAATTTAGTGTTTAACACCCTTTTAAGCTATCAACGAACTCGATTAACTTGATCCTATGAAGATTACAACTTCCTTCTATCAAAATCTATTGTTTTACTTTTGAAGAATTTATTAAAAGCCTAGTTATATCATTGGATACTTGAAATTCTAAAAGTAACTTCATCCCATTTTGTGAAGATCATCTTAAAAGGGTTAACATAATTCTTCCAACAATTTATTAACAAAGTGTTGGTTTTAGAGGCCAAAATTATGGTTCCATATTACCTTCAAGAATCAATTGAATGTTCAAGACAAGTTTAACATTTCTCACCTTTAATCATTAAGGATTTCATCCCTAACATGTTCCTAGTGTTGAGACTATAATCAACTTCCGATTATCATGTTATACATCAGGTTTTATGTATATCATTATCAACACAATCACATTATGAAGTTATTTACATCAAGAAGTAACACTAATACCCTTAATGTTAATCTTCACTTAGTTTGAGCATCATTCAATTAACTTATCATGTTTACACTAGCTTAAACTAACATTATGTGAAGTATTTATCTACTAACATCATCATAAGCATGGATTTGATATGAGTTAAAGAAAGACCAACCTCAAAATGAAGAACAACACCAACACTTCAAGGGATACACTTCAATCTCTAACTCTCCAAGTCACCAATCAAGTCAAGCTCCAACACAAGTTAGAAGGGCTAGAAACGGAGTTGGAAGGGAAGGGAATCGTTTTCTCGGTTGGGAGGTTGAATGGGTCGAGCAGAAATGAATGGCAAGTCATATTTTTATAACTCCGAACTCGGCGTTACGCACGTTAAAGAAAGGTGTTAACGACGTTAGAGTCCTTACGCGTAATCTTATGATCATTACGCACGTAACCAATTTCATCAGATCTTTCTGCCTCAAAACACGCAAATCGTTACGTATGTAACTATATAGCTATTACGTACGTAATAGCCGTTGACTTGTCTGTCGCTATCGACTCCAGACCACCTACCCCCGCTCGGCCCCACCCGACGAAGGCGGATCTTGGTGGATCTCCCGCATTACGTACGTTAACATATGGATGTTACGTACGTAAGGCGACGTACATAGCGTACGTTAAGAAGATAGGTTAACGTACGTTAAGTGCTATAACAAGCATAAATGGAATTCTCCCAATATCACCCAACAATTAATATAGTATGAATGACCATGATTCCAACTTAACATAATTCGTCGATATATTTGCTATAACAATACAGATATGGTGCGAAGATACTTGATTTAAATCAGAAAATACAATACTAAAGGCGAGGGTATTACATACTCCCCCCTTAAAAGGAGTTTCGTCCCCGAAACTAAGGGGTAAACATCTCGGTCGCATGCTATCTTCAGTCTCCCACGCAGCTTCCTCGACTCCATGTCTCGACCACTGAATTTTTAATAAGGGAATCGCCTTGTTCCTCAGTTGTTTAATTCTTCTCTCAAGTATCTGCACAGGCCGTTCTTCATACGAATGGTCATCGGCTATTTCGACCTCGTCGAATTGAATAATGTGGCTTGGGTCAGCAACATACTTCCTCAACTGAGATACATGGAATACGTTATGAATCCGGCTCAAAGCTGGTGGTAATGCTAAACGATAGGCTAGGTCGCCTACTCGTTCCACAATCTCAAACGGACCAATATACCTTGGGCTCAACTTGCCTCTCTTCCCGAATCGGAAAACACCTCTAGTAGGAGATACTTTGACTAGTACATGGTCACCAACCTCAAACTCGAGTGGTCGTCGACGATTATCTGCATATGATTTCTGGCGGCTTTGGGCCGTTAATAGACGACTCTTGATCAGGGAAATCTTCTCGCGGGCTGCCAATAACATATCAGGTTCCGTACCAATAGATTCAGACAAATCGTCCCAGCACAAAGGGGACCTAGAACGACGACCATACAATGCCTCATAAGGTGCCATCATGATCGAGGCGTGCCAGCTATTATTATATGTGAATTCTACCAACGGTAGTTGGGCTTCCCAGTCGGGCTTCCAATCGAGAGCAAATGCCCTCAACATATCCGCTAGAGTTTGAATTGTCCTCTCAGACTGACCGTCGGTCTGAGGATGAAAAGCCGTACTGAAGTTCAACTGTGTACCCATAGCACGATGAACCGCTTTCCAGAAGTGCGACACGAACCGTCCGTCCCGATCTGATACAATACTCTTAGGGGTGCCATGCAGTCTCACAATCTCTTTGATGAATAATTGGGCCAATCTCTCAGGGGCCCAAGTATCCTTGATCTCCAAGAAGTGGGCTGATTTAGTCAATCGATCCACAATCACCCAAATCGTATTCATGCCTCGACGGCTCGTCGGCAAGCTAGTAATAAAATCCATCGATATGTCTTCCCACTTCCACTCGGGAATCGGAAGAGGTTTCATCATGCCAGCTGGTCGTTGATGCTCAATCTTGACCTGCTGACAGGTCAAACATTTCGAAACGAATTCGGCAACCTCCCATTTCATGTTACCCCACCAATAATACGGCTTCAAATCCTTATACATTTTGTTCGATCCCGGGTATATGGAATACGGGGTAGCATGAGCCTCCTTCAGAATAGTATTCCTCAACTCTTTGTCTGCTGGTACACATTTTTTAAAGCGTATTAGTCCATCCTTGTGAACCACAAATCCAGGAGCCTTCCCCTGATCGATTTCTCCTCGAAATCTGGATAAGAATGGGTCCGTCATCTGTTTCGTCCTGATCGTCTCATCAAGGTATGATGAAATCTCAAGCGTGCACAGTTGTCCCTGAATGCGTTGTAACCAGACCTCAATCTCTGGTCTCATGAACTCTAATTGCAACTCCTTCTGGGCGGTCAAACGAGCCGATTCTGCTCTGCCGTCTTGCGGCTCAAGGCATCGGTAACCACGTTTGCCTTGCCTGGATGATAAAGGATCTCGATATCATAGTCTTTGATTAGCTCTAACCACCTCCTTTGTCTCATATTCAACTCCTTTTGGGTGAAAATATACTTCAGGCTCTTGTGGTCCGTAAAAATCCGGCAGGTAACTCCATACAGATAGTGGCGCCAGATTTTTAAGGCAAACACTACGGCTGCTAACTCCAAATCATGAGTCGGGTAGTTGACTTCGTAAGGATGCAACTGTCTGGACGCATAGGCGATCACTTTCCCGTCCTGCATTAATACGCAGCCAAGGCCCTGTCTCGATGCATCGCTATATACCACGAATCCTTCCGTTCCTCTAGGTAGTACCAAAACAGGTGCTAAAATTAATCGACTTTTGAGTTCATTAAAACTTTGCTGACATGCTTCCGACCACAAGTACTTCTTATCTTTTCTCAACAGATTAGTCATCGGTTGAGCAATTTTGGAAAACCTTCCACGAATCGTCTGTAATAGCCTGCTAGACCCAGAAAACTACGAACTTCCTTCACGTTCTTCGGAGGTAGCCAGTCTCGGATAGCTTCTGTCTTCTGTGGGTCTACTCTTACTCCATCCGCTGATATTACATGTCCCAGAAAAATAACTTCAGACATCCAGAATTCACACTTAGAAAATTTTCCATAGAGTTGTTCTCGCCTTAATGCATCGAGAACCTGGCGGAGGTGACACTCATGCTCCTCACGATCACGAGAGTAGATCAAAATGTCGTCAATAAAAACGACTACAAAACGATCCAGATAATTAATAAAAACTCGATTCATCAATTCCATGAATACTGCGGGTGCATTAGTCAGTCCGAATGGCATGACAACGAACTCATAATGTCCATAGCGAGTGCGAAAAGCTGTCTTCGGGACGTCAGACTCTCGAATCCGCAATTGGTGGTACCCGGATCTCAAGTCAATCTTGGAAAATACAGCGGCTCCCTGGAGCTGATCCAATAGATCATCGATGCGAGGTAAAGGATATTTGTTCTTGATTGTTACTTTGTTCAGCTCACGGTAATCAATACACAAACGCAGCGATCCGTCCTTCTTCCGCATTTAATAACACCGGCGCTCCCCAAGGGGATGCACTGGGTCGAACATATCCTTTCTCAGTTAACTCCTCAAGTTGTCTTTTCAACTCCTGCATCTCAGTCGGGGCCATACGATATGGTGCTTTCGAAAGCGGGGACGTCCATGGCTCCAACTCAATGGTGAATTCTACCTCTCGCTGTGGGGGTAGTCCTGGAAGCTCTTCCGGAAATACATCTGGATAGTCTCGAACTACTAGAATATCAACCAATTCGACTGGTCGGTCAGTTGTCTTGGTCATGTAACACCAATAACCAATGCATCCCCGGTTCAGTAATCTCACAGCCTTCATAGCGCTGATGACTCTCCGAGAATGATTGGGATTATCACCCCGAAAAATACACTCGACGCCATCATCCGATGTGACAGTCACCATTCGCTTATGGACGCTAAGCACGACATCGTGACGATCCATCCAGTCGATACCCAAGATTACATCATCTTTAGGTAAATCAACCACAATCAAGTCGGACAACCACTCACGGTTGTTCATGCTAATCGGACAGTTCTGTACTTCACGACTCCCAATAATTCTTCTACCATCGGGTAGACCAATTACATAAGGTTCACAATCGGTAACATGATTCAAATGCAAACGACTCAAACATGAACTAGACAAAAAGGAGTGTGAAGCACCAGTATCAAAAATAACACAAACGGGCTGAGAGTGGATCTCGAGAGTACCTGCAATCATGCTGGCTTCGGGATCATCGGCTTTCTTCATCTCGTAGACTCTGGGTTTTGCAACCCCGGAAGCAGGTGTACCAGCTTGATTTCCACGGCCCATCCCTTTGTTCGCCCCGGTAGTCTGGTAAGAAGCGGACGGAGGAGCACGTTCCTGAACAGAAGACTGTACTGGAGCAAGAGATGCTACTGGAGCACGCCCGAGTCCACCCTGGCAATAGCGAGCACGATGACCGTTCTTCCCGCAAATGTGACAGGCAACGGTCGGCTTCGGACACTTGGAGCTGATATGCCCCTGGTCCCCATAGTTATAACATACAACAGGTGAGGTGATTGCCCGAGAGTGCGTTCCTGTCGGTTTCGGTGCCATAGGTGGCCGTTCAGAAGGATTTGGTATAGGCTGGGGTTTCTTGAATATCCCCCGGTTACTGTCTCCTTGGGTCTGGTTCCTGGATCTCTTGTTGGAAAACTGAGGCTGCTTCTTAGAATCTCCTTCGCAGTAAGTTCATACTCCAAAGCCTTCTCAATAAACTCCGGTAAGGTCGTACAGTGGTGATTGAGTAATTGCATTCTCATTCGGGGTTTAAGCCTCTTGAGGAAATATTTGATCTTATCAGCTTCCGAACGGACAACTGACGTAGCAAAAGGGAGAAGTGCTTGGAATTTTTCAGCAATCGCTAACACATCCTCGTCTTCCGATGGATCGGGGTTCAGTAATTCAGACAGTTTGGCTTCACGGAGGGGTGCAGGATAGTAACGATCTAGCATAAGATTCTTGAATTCCTCTCAAGTACTCGCGCCATCGGCAGGCCTCACAGAAAGCCACCAAGTATGGGCACTCTTACTAACGTAGTAGGCTGCCACAGCAACTCGATTTTCCTCTGGGCACTCCACCATCTCGAACAGTTTCTCGAAATGCTCTATCCAGTGTACAATGTCAGCAGGCTCAGATGAGCCTTCAAAAGTCGGAGGTCGCTGTCGTGATATGTCGCAAATAATCCGGCTCACGATCCCGCCAGGCACCAGAGGCGGAGGCTGTTGCCCCTGCTGTTGCCCCGTAGTATTCCTCTGCATAGCTTCCATCAGTTGACCCATTTGGGTCATCTGGGCCATCATGCCCTGCATCATGGTGTAAGGATCGACACGTGCATTCTCTCCAGTGTGGTGTGATTGGTCCCTAGAAGGCAAATCACTGCCTGCGGAACTCTGTTCCACATTCGCGCGTCTGTTGGCTCATGGTATCGGGATTCGGCCTCTTCCGCGGCCTCGTCCCCCTCTGCCACGACCTCTCGGATTCCTTTCCATACTGAAAGAATCAAGTCACAAGTACAGTTCAATTTATCAATCATAATTCATGCTAAGTTAATAGCAACAGGGAATTTCATATCCAACATAGCAGTTCGTAAAGAATCACTGGCACCGCAGGTGCTACACACTCAATATCAACATCAAGTCAAAACAATTCAAATCACATAATTAGTTTAGATTTTCCTCAAACAGATGAATTTTACCTCATGTTAGCAAGATGCCAAGATAAGTAAGGAGACCAATACGTCGTCAATATCATGCCAGTAATCAAATTATGGTTCATGAGAACATACCGTATTCGACGGGTCAGGCGCTTGCACAGGTTACACGTGGCACGAAGGTTTCTTGATGCTATTTCGATTCTACAATGACTCAAAATAAAAACACACGCTCCGATACCATCTTCTCATGTACCAAACAGTGGCTATTACGGCCGTGGACCCCTAAGGACCCACGTGCGATATCACGATATAGACTTACAACCTGACAACGTGGCACTATACCATAATAAAAACCCCGATGTGGAGTATAAGTTATACATGTCTTTAATACGAGCAAACGTACACAGGATCCAAATTCGGTACAGACCATATGACGATGGGCAATACCTAACAGATTATGGTACATTCATCCGACACAAAATAAAATGGAAAACACAATAATACATAACCGATTATCAAAAGACTACTTCCCGAAATAGCATCCTTCAAAACCCTCCGTCGCCATTGTGCTCCTCCTGTGCCTTGCCCTTTCCTCGCCCTGAAATACAAATATATCGCCCCAAACCACAGGGTCAGCTATACATGATAATAATTCTCATGACATTATACAATTCATATATATACTGATCTCAAAGAAAACCATCGACTACTGAATATACCCCGAAGGCGTATAAACAATCAGTCCCAACTGTCGAACCTAACCAAATATACGAACGACCATATAATATGGCTCAAGACGGACGTCACAGTACGCCCGATCCGGAAATGTGTCCGTGCACATGTCCACCCTGTATACGGAATCCAGAATATACGTGGGACGATGTACCTAATTAGCCTCACGAACTACGTCTCGTGTGCACGATCTAAATGCGGAAAACATCCACGCATGATCATCAAGTGCCCGGCTAAAAATTCTACACATAACTAATCGGCACGCAGATATGACTCCAGAGATGTCACGATACAACATGACAATGAAACTCAACGAATTACACCTTTATCAAGGAATTGAACGACTCACCGAAGTGTCAACAAAGCTCAAAAGGACTAACGGTAACAAGGACGGTAATTTCGGGTATATCATCCCCAACACCATGACAATACGATCAAGGGTATCACCATATCACGAATCATAGATTATCAGAACATTTCATACACACGAAACGCATAATAATCACAAGAATTCAACCATCATTATAACCAAGCAAGATAACTTGCCTCAATTCCGTAGATGAATAATCCTTCTTTGAATGGTCAAACGAACGGTATCCTCGTCTAACAATACTCACGTGAACAAGCAACCTTGAATGAAATGTAATTCATTCAACAACACATTCGTACGATAACGGTATTATTACATAAATAATATTCGTAAATTTACTTGAATAAATTAATTATCCTATTGATCACTTTAATATTCTTATTACAAATCATCATATGTTTATCATGTTCATTCACATATTCTAACATTAATGTCAAATACTTGAAGTTTAGTTTATTACCAAAGTAACATTGTGAAAACATCTTTTCAAATCATCGGCACTTCCGATTACGATATAAGTTTGTGTTAATTACGTTCTTCATTATTTTACCAATAATTACATTAAAAACTGATTCCTATATGAAGCATAAGCTCAAGTTTTTAGTGCACTAAGAACATCATCTTAATTTACGTCTCTTAACATACACGGATTAATGAAATGGAATTCGGCTACTCATCTACCGCATTTGTATCACCATATTCACTACAATCCTCTTAAGAACATTATTAACATATTAATGTAGTGTTTAACACCCTTTTAAGCTATCAACGAACTCGATTAACTTGATCCTATGAAGATTACAACTTCCTTCTATCAAAATCTATTGTTTTACTTTTGAAGAATTTATTAAAAGCCTAGTTATATCATTGGATACTTGAAATTCTAAAAGTAACTTCATCCCATTTTGTGAAGATCATCTTAAAAGGGTTAACATAATTCTTCTAACAATTTATTAACAAAGTGTTGGTTTTAGAGGCCAAAATTATGGTTCCATATTACCTTCAAGAATCAATTGAATGTTCAAGACAAGTTTAACATTTCTCACCTTTAATCATTAAGGATTTCATCCCTAACATGTTCCTAGTGTTGAGACTATAATCAACTTCCGATTATCATGTTATACATCAGGTTTTATGTATATCATTATCAACACAATCACATTATGAAGTTATTTACATCAAGAAGTAACACTAATACCCTTAATGTTAATCTTCACTTAGTTTGAGCATCATTCAATTAACTTATCATGTTTACACTAGCTTAAACTAACATTATGTGAAGTATTTATCTACTAACATCATCATAAGCATGGATTTGATATGAGTTAAAGAAAGACCAACCTCAAAATGAAGAACAACACCAACACTTCAAGGGATACACTTCAATCTCTAACTCTCCAAGTCACCAATCAAGTGCTGAAGCTCCAACACAAGTTAGAAGGGCTAGAAACGGAGTTGAAGGGAAGGGAATCGTTTTTCTCAGTTGGGAGGTTGAATGGGTCGAGCAAAAAATGAATGGCAAGTCATATTTTTATAACCTGAACTCGGCGTTACGTACGTTAAAGAAAGGTGTTAACGTACGTTAGAGTCCTTACGTACGTAATCTTATGATCATTACGTACGTAACCAATTTCATCAGATCTTTCTGCCTCAAAACACGCAAATCGTTACGTACGTAACTATATAGATATTACGTACGTAATAGCCGTTGACTTGGCTGTCGCGATCGACTCCCGACCACCTACCCCCGCTCGGCCCCGAAAGGCGGATCACGGTGGATCTCCCGCATTACGTACGTTAACATATGGATGTTACGTACGTAAGGCGACGTACATAGCGTACGTTAAGAAGATAGGTTAACGTACGTTAAGTGCTATAACAAGCATAAATGGAATTCTCCCAATATCACCCAACAATTAATATAGTATGAATGACCATGATTCCAACTTAACATAATTCGTCGATATATTTGCTATAACAATACAGATATGGTGCGAAGATACTTGATTTAAATCAGAAAAATACAATAGTAAAGGCGAGGGTATTACACACTATGGGTTAGACCCGACGGGGTCTCGGTAGGGGTCCACGGAGGGGTGGATCCGCGAGCTTGCTTTTGACCACTAGGGGTTAGATCCAACGGGGTCTCGATAGGGGTCCACGGAGGGGTGGATCCATGGTTAATTGTGGTGCATTTTACAAATGTGATTTGATTATGGCATTTCCGGAAATGAGTGTTTTGGAACTATGATTTCTTGATTGCATGCATTTACTATATGTGCAAGATGTAAGTTGTTCATTTGGTTACTTGTACTAGCGTAATTGCTAACCCCTCTGGGAAAATTCATTTTATGAATTTCAGGTCAGGTTCATCGAGACGAGCGGGCGCTGGACCAGTATGCGGATGATGGTCGTGCGTGATGATTGTGCACGAGTGGTGTCTTATTGCCTTCTATTTTTTTTTTACCTTTTGTGGTCTTTAAACTAATAGAAGTACTCGAGTACTTAAGAATTTTTACTCGTCTGGATTGTAATGTTGTTTATTATGTTTGTGTCGGATTATGGTGTTATGTTTGACCGGTTGAACCGGGTGGATTATTGTGTTTGCCGTCTTTATGACGAGGTGTTATTCTGTTGTTTCTGTGAGTCGATGAGTATGATGTTTGTTCAGCCTGGTGGGTCCCATATAGGGATTCATGGTGCTGTAATATACCTCGAATATCTTGGGGGTATTACATAGCATATGCTTAATATTCTCCAATGTGTGAATATTCTTATGGTTCTCCCATACAACATATTTTATCATTCTCCCATTTAAGATCTTATTATGTTATGTTTCTCCCATATATGATCTCCCATTGATCCTCCCACCTAGCATATTCTTATGGTTCTCTCGTATAATATCTTTTTTGGTTTTCTATAACATATTCTTATCGTTCTCCCACATAATGGCTTTTTATGGTTCATCTGTGTATTATCTTCTTATGGTTCTCCTAGATAGCCTCTTATCTGGTACTTCTATGTAACATCTTCTTATGTTCAATGATGGTTGTTGGTCCCCAGAATGATGAAGACTGTCCCCACTGTACCAACACGAGTCTTTTCTAGCACGCTTTGTCCTCACTCACGCTCACCTGAGAAACTTCCTAGGGGGTCACCCATCCCATAACTACTCTAGGCCAAACACGCTTAACATTGGAGTTTCTATGAGATGGATACCAGAAAACAAGATGCATTTTGTTCGTATGAGTAGTCCAAATCAATTCATTTGACCACTTTCTAGTGCAGAGCTCACAGGTCGAATCGCAAGCCGCGCCTCGCGCATTTTTAAGCCCATGCAGGCAGGATACTGGACCGAAGTCAAACAATCCCCCTCCCAGTACCTGCCAGCATCTCGCTCTAGAGAGAAACTTCCCAGGGGGTCACTTATCCCATAACTACTCGAGGCCAAGCACGCTTAACCTTGGAGTTTCTATGAGATGGATACCAGAAAAGAAGATGCATCTTGTTGGTATGAGTAGTCCAAATCAATTCATTTAACCACTTTCTAGTGCAAATCTCACAGGTCGAATCGCAAGCCGCGGCTCGCGCATTTTTAAGCCCATGCAGGCAGGATGCTGGACCGAAGTCAAATAATAATAATTATAGAGTGTGTGATTAATCTAAATCAGTATAGGATTTACAAAATTCGTAATATACGTAATATTTGCTGGATTCCGTTCAATTGTACAGATATATTGATATATAGAATATGCTTATGGTTTTTCGTTCCAACATATTTTTATCATTCTCCCATTGAGTATCTTCTCATGGTTCTCTCGTGTAACATCTTCTTACGGTTCTCCCTCTATCACATTCTTATGATTCTAGTATGTTCGTATGGTTCTCATGTATCACCTTCTTATTGATCTCTCATGTATCATCTTCTAGTAAAATTCAATTATAATCAATAAAATTCAGTTCTAATCAGTAATAGCCAGTTACATATTTTAATAAATACAATATGAATCGACAAAAATCAGTCTCAATCAGTAAAATTTAGTTTTAATCAGTAAAGATATGTTTTATTGAGTAAAAATTTATTTTGTCGAGTAAAAATAATCTCAATTGGCAAAAAATAAGTGGTCAACATGGACACAATCTTCATAAATTCTGATGGGACTAACATACCAAAAATTATTCTAAAAACAGTTGATTCTCTCTAGAAGCAGTAATAATACGTTTAGAAACAAATCACCAATTTTATCGGCATTTCAAATTATGTCGAATATAGCTTAATTCAAACTTAATGGCTGATTATTTTCGAAATAAAAAAGATGAAGAAGTTCAAGGGAAAAAGATGATTTCAATTATACCCGCATTATCACAATAAAAATCATGAAATTTAATGATATGATAATTACCTTTTAATTATCTTATTAATTGATGATATTCAAAGTAACGATATCAGCATAATTAGGGATGCATTTCTTAAACAATATGTCACACAGTTAAATATTATCATTCTAGTATCTCGGATTTACATAAATATAGTTAGAGATTATCATATTTTGATGTCAGTAATAAAAAGAAATATGTGTTTTAAGCCAATTTTACATAACTATATTTTATTAATCAATTAGGAAATATAAAGTTCTTTATATCAATTAACAATAAAAATTTTCACTAACATTTTTTTGCAATTGATAGAAATCAAGAATAAATTTTAAATAATATTTATTTATTATATATATAGTTAAGAAGTGTCAAATAAGCTTAATGTTAAATATTTGCATTACGAATAAAAATATTTCATTATAAACGGACATGCCACTACCCCACCAGATATAGATGAATTAATAGATAAGCCAATAAAGAAAAGTTTTATCAAAAACTCCCAAAAAATGACAAATAAATCAAATCAATGAGAAAGCTAAAAATAATTTATTTTTAATATTATATATATAGATTAATTAATTAATAAGCCAATAGTGAAAAATTAAATTAAAACATAAGCCAAATCAATAAGAAAGCTAAAAAATCCATTGTTAGAATTAAATTACAATTTATATATGGATGTAGAAAGAATCAAAAAATATTATAGAAAAAAGTTCAAAGAATATAAAAAAATCACAATTAAACATATAAATTAATTTAATGAAAGGGTACAAAAAAAATTCAATTTTTGTATATTATACAAATAATAAAACAATAAAGATGACAATTCTCAGGGAATATGACTAAAAAGGAATAAAAAAATCAAAAAGTCATATTCATCGTCAATTGAAAGTATTAAAAATATAATATTAATACTACTTAAACTATTGACGGAAACTTACGCGGGACATACAATCAAAATTTTTGGTAAATTATTGAAATGCTAATAATATATGGGAACATCCGTCATTATTGAACAATCAAAATTACACATCCATATAAATCATATGTCAACTTTAATTATAGGTTCAGTTTTTTCTTATTTTAGAATATCTTAAAAGTAGCAAAAAACTCAGAAAATTACACGTAGAAATAATTAACAACAAAATTTTCCACTAGAATTTATTCTATTTTTACACTTTAGAGAAATCAAGAATAAATTTATAAACGGTACTTATTATAAAGTAGTCAAAGAATGTCAAATAAGTTTTTTTGTTAATTATTTTTAATTTTTTATTATGAATATAATTTTTTATTATAAGATGGACATGCCAAAGTCCAACCAGATACAGATGAATTAATTGATTAACCAATATTAGAAAAAATTCAAAAACAATTGTTAGAAAAACCACAAAATGACATATAAGAAAAATCAATGAGAAAGCGGAAAATAATTCAATTTTTATATATTATACACAGAGACATATATATATATAAATAATGTAGATTAATTATTAATAAATCAATAGTAGAAAAAAACAAAAAAAAGAATACATAAGTTAAATTAATGAGAAAGCTAAAAAACTCAATTTATAAGATAGATATGTAGATAATTTTATAAATATATAGATTATCGAAAGATTAATTAATTAATAAGTCAACTATAAAAAATTCAGAAAATATAAAAAAGATCTTAATAACATATAAGTCAAATCAATGAGAAAATTTAAAAAACTTAATTTAATATAATATAAGGACACTTAATGAAAAATAATAAACTTGACAATTTTCACATTACGATCAAAAGGGAACAAAAAAAATCAAAAATCCATATTTATCGCCAATCACAATTTATGAATGTATTTAAAATATAATATTACTCGTAATTAAACTATTGACTATTATATGGAATATTAAAATCAAGAAATTAGACATTCATATAACTCGTAATTAAAATATAAACAAAATAAGAGAACAATCGTTATTATTGGACAATCAAAATTAAAGATCCATGTATTTAAAAGAACCCAAAAAACGTTTATATCATAGAACATATCAATATTATTTGCATTGCAGTTGCATCGTTTTAATTCGTGTGTTCCACCACGTACGGTGGACATCCAAATCATGGCTACAGTAGAGACCGTCGTCCTCAAGCTTCCCCCTTCTTTCCGAATTATCAAATTTAATCCAAACCGCACCAACCGTACTTTCCGCACCGTAACCTTCGCTTCCGCCTCGGCTCATAATCCCTTGTCCACCAACCCGCAACTCGCTCCGGGATCGCTCGGCCACCTCACCCGACCCGATTTCCCCATCCTCCGCCAGGCAACTTTCGCTTTTATACTCTGAATTTTGTATTTTTCTCTTTCTTTCCCCCCTTCTTATTGAGCGAGATAAATTTGATTTGTTGCAGGAGTTGAATGGGAAAAGGATTGTATATTTGGATAACGCAGCCACGTCGCAGAAGCCGGTAGCTGTTTTAGACGCTTTGCAGAATTATTATGAAGCTTATAATTCTAATGTCCATCGTGGGATTCATTATTTGAGGTAATTTGTTGAGGAAACAATTTGATGATCGTTTTTTTTTTTTTTTCCAGCTGTTATTTGTTGGTCTTTGTTTTTATCATGTTTGTATTATATGTATATAAATCTGCACAGCGCCAAGTCAACGGATGAATATGAATTGGCAAGGCAAAAGGTTGCGAATTTCATAAATGCGCCCGAATGTAGAGATATTGTGTTCACAAGAAATGCTACTGAGGCCATCAACTTAGTGGCTTACAGTTGGGGACTCTCGAATTTGAAGAAGGGAGATGAGGTATACACTTGGCTGATTTTTAGCTACTCATCTTTAAGTCGGCACATTGGTGACTGTGAAATTAAGTTGAATTAGGTCATGTGACTTGGTAATGTATTTTACCCGGTGTGTTATTGTAAATAGGGTCTAGTTTTTTGGGGGATTGTTAGAAAAATAATAATTTGAGTTGTTTTGGTTCTGAGTAATCTATTATTACCTAGTTGGGAATTTGTTGATGTTTTTCTTTTATTTTTGATTGTGTTTAGATACATGTCATTGCAGCTAGACTCTAGCTGACATTTCCGTTTGAAGCATGCAGCTATTAGCCCATGCATGAAGTTACATGATTAGACTATGAATCTTCTTGATGTTGGATCTCTTATTATGCTTCAAAGCATATAGAAATTGCAGTCTGTCACCATAGTAATCAAAGGTGTCTCTTAGGCTTCATACGCTTAGAGTGCGGGCTACAGCATCTCAGAAGCTGTAGCCTGTTGCTTTTGGGTACAGCCCGGGTGCAGGAGCGCGAAATGCGCGCGTTAGAGACATTTCTTCAACACTTTTGCCTTGTTATTGTTTTGACACCTTTTGAAGTCGTTGCTACTAGTTATAATATTATATAAGCTTGTTGGTGGCCAAGCAACAGTTTTGTTATTTTTGTTTTTTTCGCTTGCCTCTTCTGACTTAGGCCTAGAAGCACTTAAGTATTGGTGTGCTTTTCGCCTTTGATAACTACGATTCACTCGTCGTGACATCTCAAGACTAGAATATTATATAAGCTTGTTGGTGGCCAAACAGCAATATTTGTTATTCTATTTTTTTCACTAGCGCGACTTAGGCCCTGGAGCCCTTATGTACTAGTGTGCTTTTCGCTTTTGATAACTACGACTGGCACTCGTTGTGACATCTTAAGTTTTTAGTTAAAGTAGTTTCCTATGCCATTTGAAACGACCAAGGCTCTAAGATATCCTATGAGAATGAGACTTACATGCACGTTCCTTTGAGAAAAGAAAAAGTAAATCCAATCTGTATGTGTTGGGAGCAGAACATCATGCATGTGTAAATGATCGAATCTCTTTCCATTTGAGCTGTTGGTTGAGATAGACACAGGACAAGTTGATCTTGATTTGTTATAATAAGGCTTCCCCAAAGGAAAACTGGAAAAGCATCAAACTATTTTATTGATTATACTCCATTGCTTGTTTTTTTTGGCTATTTATGGACACATAGCAATAGATGGGATAAGTAGCAAGTATTATGTTCTAAATGAGACCAGAAACTTATGTATATGTGCATTATCTTCTATGTATTCAGTTTCTTCTGTTTATATATGTGTGAACATCATATTATTTTGTTTCTACAAATCACTGTGCGATAAGCTAAGAAGTTCTTGATTCATAATTTTCAGGTTATACTTACAGTCGCTGAACATCATAGTGCTATTGTGCCTTGGCAATTTGTAGCTCAAAAGACAGGTGCAGTCTTAAAGTTTGTAAGTTTGACAGAAGATGAAGTTCCAGATTTAGAGAAGCTGAGGGAAATTCTTTCAAGTCAGACAAAACTTCTTGTTGTTCACCATGTCTCAAATGTGCTTGGTGAGTGAGCTGTCTTCTAAATATAGGAATACTACGTCAAGAGAACCACATGCTATAAGTTGGAGTGTAATTGAATTAAAAAGATTTGTTTTATCATTCATGACCATGTTCCATTTTCATGAATTTGCTTATTGCACGACTGAATGAATCTTCTCCCTTTTTATGACCGAAATTCAGCGTGATTTAAGTTTCTTTTCCAAGTCATTTTCATGGTGTACTGGACTTTTAATATTTGGTGAGAAAATAAAATTAGAAAAACAAAATGCTCTATGCATATACTCAATGGAAACAACAGTTTAGGCACTCTAATGTGTGTGTCCAGGTTAGGACTTTCTGATGCTTTCCATCAGCGGGGCAAACACAATCTCCTTGCTTACTCAGTGTGTTTGGAAGTTAGAGGTTTGGGCTAAAATTAGAGATTTGGTTTTTCTTTTTAGAGGTTTGCCCAGTCAGCTAAGCTAATTATGGTGTTTGGGTATAAGAGGATTGATTTGGACATAAAACTCTAATTTTGAAAAGCTGGGAATTCCACTTTTTGGTTATTAGAGGTTTGAAGAACTCTACCTCGTATATAGATGTTCATGCTATTTTTTCTTCGAACTCTACCCCCCCCCTAATTTTCATGCGTTCATTTACATCTGTTGTTACGACTCGGTATTTATTTTGTTCTTACTAATACTCACAATTTTTCTTGGTTATTTTACTAAAATTTCATGTAAAAGTGATGTTTTTGCTCTTTCTTATTATTTGATCTTGTCTGTTATTTTTACGTTCCTTTACTTTTATCGTCTTTTTTGCTTCGTTTTTGTCCTAAACTTTTTTTACCCGTTTTTATCTTTTTATTTTTTTCCGTTATGTTTAGTAAATTTGTGTTCAACAAAATATTACATGAACAAAAATTTTCATTCTATGTTTATATATTAGCAACTTCTGAATAGTAATATTTTACTTATTTGAAGAAAGATAATGTAAATGTAATAATTCTGAAAATAATAATCCCTCCGTCCACGATCTTCCTTTACATTTTGCCATTTCGGTCCGTCCACAATCTTTCTTTACATTTCACTTTTGCCAAATAAGGAAATCTTTTTTAAACAACTTTAACCTCACACATCAACATCATTACTTTAACTACACTAATATCATTTACAAAATTGCCATTAATGGGCCCACATTTAACATCATATATCAACTTCATTACTTTATCTTCTCACCTTTAAGTTCAAACACACATCCAAGTGGGACCCAAACTCCACTCACTAAACATCTCTACTCAAAGTCAATGCATATTAAAACCCATGCCCGGTCAAAACGTAAAGAAAGATCGTGGACGGAGGGAGTAACTAATATATCATAATGTTCTGCTAATTATACATAAAATATTTCAAACAATAAATCATGTTATGTCCTTATTGGTCATTTACACAATCAAGTAATTATCAACTATTTACCAAACACTTATGAACAACAACTAATACAGCCAACCGCTAATTCAAGCAGCTAACACTAACCTCTAATTACCTAACAACGCCACCGTTTCTTCGGGTTCAATCTCACCACTCATGAAACTTCTAGTTTTACTCACATGTGATGTCCTAATAAGGCCACATGGATGGTAAAATCATTGGGCTTAACTTCCCTCTATTAACTTTGTAGTATTACTTCTTTTGATTGCGGACCAACTATGATTAAACTATCCAAACTTTTTTGCTCAATCGTGGTTAAATTTTTTATCCTTCGAAGCCGGTAAAAAGATTCTTGCTGGGATCAATTACTTTTCATTGTTTTTTGCTGTCCATGATATTACTACTTAAACTCTGATGTCAGAATTATTGTGAGAAAAATCTATCACTAGATGTTCCGTATTTAAACTCTTGACTATACAAAGTAAGAACTTGTATTTTGTTAAAGAGCCAAAATGAAAATTCTTATGTATGTCCGTACCTATCTCTTTTATTCTTCTGCAGCTTCTGCTCTTCCAGTTGATCAAATTGTAAGTTGGGCACATGACGTTGGAGCAAAAGTGCTTGTTGATGCTTGTCAAAGTGTTCCTCATATGGTGGTTGATGTGAAGTCTCTTGATGCTGATTTCCTGGTTGCTTCTTCTCATAAGGTGAAGTCATTTCCATATGCGTCAACTCCCAAGTCTCATAAAATAAGTATTTGAAGTAGAGAAATGATCATGCTTCAGATGTGTGGGCCTACAGGCGTCGGTTTCTTATATGGTAAAAGTGAGCTCTTGTCTGCCATGCCTCCTTTCTTGGGTGAGTTTTTTGGTTTGTTTTTCCTTTTTTTTTTCTGCTTCTTCTCTCTCGCTCTCTCTCAAGTTATTAGCCGTTTTTTCTGTCTGGCTTCTGAATTTGAAAGAATTATGGTAAGCATCACTGGCATTCTTTTATGATTAACTTTTTCTTGTTTAATATGTTTTGAGTGCACCTCTAAAACCTGTATGACATTATTATCAGGTGGTGGTGAAATGATATCTGATGTATACTTGGATCACTCAACCTTTGCTGAACCTCCATCCAGGTCAGTGTCCTATTCACAGATTGACCTTATTCGCAAGGTTTGGTAGATTGGCTGAGTGAAAGAATTTGACTACTATACCTAATTTTTATGCATGGTTTTTCCTGGCTAAATAGAGAAACATAAGGGTGCACACTAATTCTCCCTCTGAAGTTGGAAGCATAAAATAGATTTCATGAATGACTTGGACATTGTACTATAGAATTGAGAACTAATAACGGCACAAGGGTCATATAGACCTGTTGATTTGCTCTCGTGATATACTAAGTCTTTATCCTACTAGAATATGAGTTGATTTATCACAGACCTTGTCAATTTCACCATTTACTGATTATTTGCCATCTCAATAGCAGTTAAATTGAATTGACTCTGGCAAATAGGAAAATGTAGTTCACTTAAGATGATTTAACCAATTAAGATCTGTACGTGTATGTGAAAAACATATTATTGAGCGTTGTGCTAGATAAATACACCACGTTGTGTTACTACAACAAGTCACTAAATCACCCCAATCAAAACTTACTTACCTGCCATAGACTATTATCTAACTAATTCCAGGATTTAAATTCATTAAATCATACTTGAATAAACAATTACACTTTTATACATACTAGAATGATTCTGATGTAGTTTGACAGCCATAAATTGAACATGCCTGGGTGGTCGCCGAACTGAATAATATTTTAATTTTATGCTGGGAGAGGAATTCAGTTGTCTCGCCTAGTGTTGAGAATCAAAACCGATCAAAATTGGTTAGTTGAGATAGACAAAATCAATCAGTGTGTTGTAAAAGATGGCAGAATATTACCTTTGATGTAAATTGATATGGGTGATTTCTTTTGATATATATGTCGTTGTTCACATGTCTAATACATCTCTATATGTGTGATATTGTAATTGTGAAGGTAATGATACCTTCATAGCCCTTTGGGCACTTTGGTCCGTGGATGTAGGTCTAACGGCTGAACCACGTGTATCTTACATTGTCTTCGCTTTTATCTCTTATTCAAAGTATCAAGACCTAGTAAATGAAAATCTATTGCTACTTCCGCTTTTCTTGTATTGCAAGCACATGAAATAGTTTAGCTCCTGAATTTTATTTCTTGGTGAACTTGCCATAGGATGAGTAAAAATATTACAAATTTTTAAGCTCACATCAGACCCGGTCCCAAATTGACTTACCTTTGAATTTGGAGAATGTTCATTCGTCAAACCCCTACCATTAAGTTCTTGTACGGTGAATGATGTCCCTCTCAATTTTTACATTTGAAAATTATGCAACCCAGCCAACTCTTGTGACTTGCAGAATTTTTTTAGCAAATTTTAGAGTTGTGCCAGAGGCATACTATCTCCATGTCAAGCTTGTCCTGGTGGTTGATCTCACTTACTATTATTGAAGATTGATGTGAAAGTCCCATCGACCAATGTACTCAAAGCAATTGGTCTTATTAACTACCTGTAAACATATAAATGGTAGAATAATGTTGATCTTTGTGCATTGATTGCTCTGCTGCTTTATTTATGTTCTTGAGTAAGTTCGCTGATTTGTTGTCCTTGTCATAAATTACTTTGCAATGGGCTTAGATTTGAAGCTGGGACTCCTGCTATTGGGGAAGCCATAGGGTTCGGGGCAGCGATTGATTATTTATCAGGCATTGGAATGCAAAAGATTCATGATTATGAGGTAAACTTTGATCCCAATTTCCATAGTTTGACGTCTCAAGAAATGGTTTGTTACTTCGAATTTAAAGTTGGCTTGTTCAGCAATTGTTTTTTATGATTTACTTTAGGTTGAAGTCAATTCATGCCTTCTATCGTCATGTGTTAGAAAATACAACCAAGAGAACTGTATGCATTTGTAGTTTTTCCATTTAGAAATATTTGTTTTATGTTCTCTAAAGTATGGGATGTCTATTATAATTTCACTTTGTGTTTTCTCTTTGTCCTCCTGCTATTTTGCCAGTTCTTTGACCTCATTTAAATTTATATCCCGGCTCTCTACATAGCCATGCACCTCAGGCATCTTGGCTATCTTCTGTATTCTAGTTGTTTCCTTCCACAAGTGGAGGTTATTCTTAGTGGATTGTTTGCTTTTCCTATTAATGCAAATTTTGAAGTGTCGGTAGTAGCATGATTCTACATTATCCGGATTCATAATAGGTGTTGCTGGTTATGACAGAAGCTCATGACCACCCTTTCCAGTGGTTTTGGTGACCTGATTTATAACCACTTATTTCCTAAATTTGTATGTTGGACGACTTCTTTTTTCTCTTAACACAAATGGTGGCATTTAGTATGCTGGACAAATCGTAGGTATACTTACAAAATTGACCCTGAGGTTTAGTCTAATTTACCAAAAACAAAATTATGATTACCCCCTTGTGGTTTATATTTATTTTTACAAAAAAACTCTCTTGAAGGTGCGTGTTAAAATCTCTGGTTATTTTTCATTTAGGCCAAACATTAGAGAGAGTTTTTACAATTAATCCTAAATTCTATTTGCCGTTCCTTTATGTAGAATCATGGGTTCCGTCAAGATTTTCTACTCTGTGGAAATTAAAGTTTGTTTCAAGATGATCTTGTTAGTAGGATGTGAAAAATAATAATTAAATGACTTGATGCTAGACCGAGCATCATCAGCAAATGTCTATAATTGAAATGGCCTGCTTACAAGCCTTTTTCCTATCTTTTGTTCGTTTGGCTTTTCAGGTAGAGCTGGCAAACTATTTATATGATAGATTGTGTTCAATACCCGCTGTCCGTGTCTATGGCCCAGCACCTTCGAGAACTGTGAACAGAGCTGCACTGTGTTCATTCAATGTGGAAGATGTTCATCCAACAGATATTGCTACTTTTCTTGACCAACAGGTATGCAACTATACATACAGTAGAAGCTCTCTTTTTCTAGTGTTGGTTTTATTTTCTTCAGATTCTTTGAACATTGCAGAGAACTAGAAAAGTTGGTCCTGAAAAGGAGGAGAACTGTGGTCGATCATTTTGTTTAGGACCCCCCCCCCCCCACACACACACACACAAAAAAAAAAAAAACGGGGCAATTAGAAATTACAGAAAATCCCTTCAGGTTTTTGATTCCATCTTATACTTTCTACTTATATAAGATTTTTTTTTTTAAAACCATTTACATTCGTAAAAATCTTTTTAACATTTTTTTCTTGAAATGATAGCACTTTATTGAAACTCAATAACTAGAACTACAATTGTTGCCAACAGGCGCAAAAAACAGCAGCTAAAAAAACACCCTACAAGGGGAGGCTCGTCTCTCCGCTAGGGAGACAACAAAAAAAGAACCACAAACACAGTGGGCACAAGCAACCTCCATGCACTACAAGCCAAGCCGGTCACAACTGACCTGCCTACTATTTATACCTCTCAACTGGCGACAACAAAATAAAAGGAAAAAGCCCTATACAACGATCAGAATATAATAAAAGAAAGAAAAAAATTAAAACTAGAGACCACACTCTCCCTCTCCACACCACCACCTCCAAACCGCAGCCCTCCACTGCTCAGTCTAAAAGCTCCACAAAGCAGCCACCGAGCCACCATCCGACGCAACCCAGGAAATCTTGGTGACATGAAAGTGAGCAGGAGGGTCCGGGATAAGGCACCATGCCACACCTGGATCTGGATCTGGATCTAGATCTGGCTCTACCATGGAAGGAACTCTCCTGAAGAGAAACGTGGGGGGTGAGACTGGCGACAAACCTTTGCCTGTCGGAGGGATATTTTTTGATTTTGAAACTTTTCTCTCTTTTTTCTTAATATAATTAGTAAAATTAGTAATTACTCCAAACCTCGGGGTAACTTTTTTAATGATCGCTTTTGTTTAATCATTCTGAATCTCATCTATCTTTTATAAAAGACCTGTGACATACTTCACCATTTACTTTTTCAGCATAGTGTAGCGATTAGATCCGGTCACCATTGTGCTCAACCCCTTCATCGCTATTTGGGAATCAATGCAAGTGCAAGGGCAAGTCTTTATTTCTACAACACGAAAGAGGATGTAGATGACTTCATTCTAGCTCTCATCGACACCATCAGTTTTTTTATGTCTTTCAAGTAAGGGCCATTTTATATGAAGGCTAGAAGAGAGGTACAAGCAGTCATTAACTGTTGCCCCTGTAACAATTGCCCGTCTTCTATCAAATGTGATGTAGCATATAGAGATTGTCGTCGTCTTTTTATTTTCTTTCCTTGTTAATTTTTTTTTATTAATATGAGGGTGTCGATGGAGTATGAATTATATGCTGCATTGCAATCTAGGTAAAATTGAAGGACTTGCAATCCGACCATTTGTGTCATGATTCTTGATTTGGCTCCTTTAATCCCAAGAGAAGATAAAGGCGAGGGAATGATTGATTGAGCTTTCCTTCCGCTTCAATAGTTGAAGACAAATGAAGATTTTCGAGAGTGAACAATGAAAGTTGATTGTAGAAGTTTGGCGTTGGAAAATGCCGTTTATTTTTAATTGACAAAATGGAGGTAATGGTTATTTTCTCATTTTTAATTTTTATTGACATCATTGAAGATAAATCACCATCTTCACTTTCTCCTTTTACTCACAGCGATATTTTTTCAACTTCAGCTTTTACTTGCATCATTATGGATCACACAATCTATTAATTCGATATTTCATTTATTCAATTACATATTCTCACAAATTTTAAGTTTTATATTTATTAAATTTTATATTTTTAATTAACATAAAAATAAATTAATACGTAGTAATAAATATAATTTAAGTTAAAAGTATTCTACAATAACGAAGATAAATTCATCCTAAATTCGTACAATAAAAAAGATAAAAAAATAAAAAAAAAGTACAAAATACCAAAAGAAAGAGTTGGGGAAATTTTCATTTGGTACATGTGTGCTCAAAAATAAGTGGCGATAAAAAAATTTAAAAACCGTAAGAAATATTTATCATATCAGTTGTTTTACTAGTTGGGTTGAGCTAGAAACAAGACTAAAAAATAGCGCAACAATTTATCAAGGTCTCGAAGAACAAGTAAAGAAGGAGAAAGAGCATTGAGACAGGTTATATTAAGGATCCTATCAATTGTTAAAAGACTTGGAAACAATAATATGGCTTTTAGAGGGGATAATGAGAAAATATATGAGAAGAATAAAGGTTGTTCCTTCAAGTTATTGAGACGATTGCTGAATTTGATCGAGTAATACAGGCGCATGTACGGAGAATTTTAAACAAAGAAACTCATTACCATTATTTGAGTCACAAGATTCAAAATGAGATGATTCAGTTGCTAACAAATGAGTTAAAGAATTCCACCATTGCAATCATTAAGGAAGCAAAGTATTTTTCGGTTATATATACTTGATTGCACTCCGGATTGTGCTCGTAAAGAACAAATGTTTCTGGTTGTTAGGTGTGTTGATGTCACCTCAAGTCCCATTGAGGTAAAAGAGTTCTTTTTGTGTTTCTTAATAGTTGATGATACATCCGGACCTGGACTCTTTTTAATGAGCTTATAAGTGCAATGAAAGCCCTTACTCTTGACATTTGTGATATATGGGGACAAGGATGTGACAATGGTTCTAATATAAAGGGAAAACATAAAGGTGTGTAGGAGAGACTTCTAGAGGTAAATCTCAGAGCATTATATACCCCTTGTGGTTGTCATAGTTTGATTCTTGCAATATCTGATATGGCTAACTGTTCCGAAAAAGCTGATTCTTTCTTTGGAGTGGTACAACGAATATATTCAATTTTCTCATCTTCTACAAAACGTTGGCAAGCTTTTAGAAATCATGTACATGGACTTACTCTTATCTGAAACACGATGGGAGAGTTGTGTTGATAGTGTGAAAGCATTTAGATACCAAGCTCCGAAAATAAGAGAGGCTCTATTTTTTATGAAGGAACATGGAGACAGATTCCAAAACAAGGTCTGATGCAAATTGCTTAGCTACATATGAAATGGAAATCTTGAATTCATACATGGTTATTTGGTATAGTTTGTTAGACAGGATTAATATTGTTAGTAAATTTCTTCAAAGGAAAGACATGTAAATTGAAATTGCTATTGTAGAATTGGAGAGTCTGATGTCATTTTTGCAGAAGTATAGAGATTCTAAATTTGATGAGGCCTTAATAGCAGCCAAAGAAATTGCCAATGAGATGGGGATTGAGGCAAAATTTCGTAAAAAAAGAAAATTAAAAAAAAGAGGCACTTTGATGATAACGAAAGTGAAGAAGAATTTATACAATCTGCTTTGGAGTCATTTAAGGTAAATTACTTTTATTATATAATTGATCTTTCTTCGCTTGAAATTAGATTTGAACAATTCAAAAAATATGAAGAAGATTTTGGTTTTCTATTCAAACCTAAACAAGTTCAAATCTACTCATGATGAAAGTTTGATGGAATACTGCAAGAATTTGGAGGAGTTATGATGAATTTGATATCAATGAGGTGATTTGTACATTGAATTGAGACACTTGAAAGAAGTTTTGCCTAGAGAACCAAAAAGAGGAATTGAAGTGTTTTATTTGAAGCAAATGGACTGTTGTTACCTAAATGTTTGGTTTGCTTACAGAATTTTATTAACCATACCGGTCACTGTTGCATCTGTAACACCCCAAAAGGGCGACTGTTACAGTGTCGTGGACCCCACACTGAGACCCACCAGGCGATACCAAAATACAGATTAAATATGTGTTACCTTGTGATACCGAACCACAATAAATAGTCATTAATCCGATTAGGAGTTTATAAATAGTATGACCAATGGACTTAACATACACAGGATCCAAATAAAAGTATAAACCATATGGAGATGGAATATACTGTGATACCCGAGATTTTTATCTTCCAGTTACCCTGAATTATTTTTCGTGTGGTTTATTTGTTTCATTACGATTATGTGGGAAATGTTTTTCGATGATGCACTGTATGATTTGTACTGTTGTGTAGTTCGTCGGGTGAGACTTGTGTCGCCGGCGTATCCTTGATTAATGTATACTTGGAATGTGGTATGTTATGTTTCGTAAATTGACTCGTTACTAATTTGAATCATAACCGGTGCATTAGTGTACCCGAGTCGTCGTCGAGCGCCGAACCGAGATGGACACATGTATAACCGGTTGTGAATCGTTTATGTTTATTTTCTGTTTTCTCGACTGTGCGTGTTTCCTTGTAATAGGTGCTTTGTGTTTTGTGTTTGTTCGGATAATCAAATTGGTTGTATTATCTACTTGATGACGCATGTCATTTGTTGGTTTTATTATAACTCTACCGGCGACGTTGTGTTGGTCGTCGTGGAGCGTGTTTTCACGCCGTATATTCCTTTGCGTTGCTTGTAACGTTTCGCCGTTGGGCGTAAGTTACACGTTTCTTGTGTATCTCATTGAGTTTTCCTGTCGGGTTATTGCTTCTCCCTACTTGTTTAAGTTTCGGGACAAAACTTCTTTTAAGGGGGTAGTATGTAATATCCGCAATTTTGATTTCCGGTAAATTTCTCTTTTGGCGGAAGTCCACCTTACGACTCTATTGTGACCGTTTCGTCATTCCGAGAATGATTAATTCTGCACTTTTTGTCATCCGAGTTCGTTTCAGTATCGTTTTGTTGTGTTCCGTGTTCTTAAACGACTTTTCCGCACTTGAGTCGATTCTTGCGAATCTCGTCCGAAACTGTTGTTTCGAGTTTCTCGTAAGTTCATTTAATGTTATTATTCATGTTGCGAGCTTTGGTTTAGTGTTTCGATCGTATATCGTGTATTTCGGACGTTTTGGGCCGTTTTCGTAATTTCCCAAAGTTTGGGGTAATTACTTCCGTTGTCGAATTTCGAACCCTCGGGTGGTCGGAATCGTGTGTTCTCTTAGTGGTTAGATTCATCTTTGCGAGTACTTCGTAACCGTATTTTCGGTTTTTATTCAGGTCCGAGTTGCGAGGCATTAGGCCGGATCGACCGAGTCTCGAAGCGGCCGAGTAACGACCGTAAAGGCCCGGCAGTTACGGCCGTAAGGCCGGTTACGTACGTAAGTCTTTGCCGGTTACGTACGTAACACTGCCGGCAGTTCTGGGCAGTAGGCTCGGCCATGGCCGGTTACAGCCGTAAGCCATGACCGATTATGTACGTAAGGCGGCCGGCAGGGTGCCTATTTAAGGCCCAGCAGACGGGTTTTCACGCATTTTCTCACTTTGTTCCTTCTCTTCCGCGGCTGGGGGTTTGGTAGGCATGGAGGAATGTTGTTAAGGGAGGAATACATGAAATCCTGGAGTACATATCATCGATTATCCATCCTATAACATCCTTTGATCGAGCGAATGAGGTCAGATTTTCTAGAAATCTAGTTTTGGGGAATTTGGGTATTTTGTTTGATTTCGTCCGTTTAATCTGATTTAACTTAGCATTATGATGATGATTATTTAGATGTATTATATCATTTTCCTTGTTATTCCATGGTCGGATCGTATAGATTCGTCGTTTTGGTCGAGTTCTTAATCGACGCCTTGAAGGTGTCCGGTAGAATGTCATAGAGGGGTTTTCGGACGTTCTACGATTATTCTTCCTCGTATGATCGTTGATTTATTAATTATATGATGTTAGGGTCGATCTTCTTGCGAGGAACCCGGGTTGAATCCTTCCGTTCGTTGTCTTCTTTGGGATTCGAGCTTCCCGGTCGAACCGTGTTCTTCGGAGTATTCGGTAGCGGTTATTAAGGCGAGTATCTTGACTATAATCTTTATAATTTGAGAATGTAGCGTGTCGTGAATTTAACGTGGACTTGATAGTGATTGAACGTTTGACCGTAACTTACTTTTAAATGAATATGTGATTCTATGAAAGTAAATAAGAACGTAACTTGAATTTCTTAAAGAATGACAACCACCATCTCATGTTGTACTATGTTCGAGATGGATATTTTGAAGTGAGTAGTTATCCGAGGAATTGTGAAATATTTGTATGGTTCACTTGTTAGAATGTGTACTAGATGACGGTGTGACGTGAATATTACGCTTTGTGAAAGTGTTTGTGGCATTAACTCTTAATTTCATGTGTGTGGCAAATATTATACCTTGTTGTTGTGTAATCGGTGATTGAGATATTACCGGGTAGGGACCCGTGAGGCCTCCGGCGGCGCGTTACTTGCGAGTACGGTCAGTTGATATGATTTCGCCATATGTTATCGATTCGGGTAGGTCTGGAGAGGGCTCCGAGAATCGTCACTTGCGAGTGCGATGTCACGATAACTTGTGGGCGTGTTTGAATGATGTTAACCGGGTAGGGACCCATGAGGCCTCCGGCGGCGCGTTACTTGCGAGTACGGCCAGTTGATATGATTTGACCATAAGGTTATCTAATCGGGTAGGTCTGAAGAGGGCCCCGAGAATCGTTACTTGCGAGTACGATGTCAAGATAACTTATGGGTGGTTTGAGGTTGCTTTTCGTTGTCTAATACGGGATGGGTCCCATCGAGGCCACGAAGGTGATTTGAGTATTTTGGTTGGATATCTCTGAATTGTGATTGTGTGAATCTTGGATTCTGTTTATATTAGTGTTGTGGTTCTGCCTTTGAGACTTGTTTGAGAATTGAATCGTCTTCATGATTCGAAAGAAAATCCTTTTGAAAATGAGAATTTTAATTCTTTTCATGCTTTTACACTGAGACCCTCGACGTCCTCGATTATTCTTTCAAATGTGTTTTGAAGTTATCTTTATGATCTTCCCTAATGGGAAATGTTTTCGAAAAGACTTTAGACTCGGGGATCGTGTTACTACCTTGTCGAAATGTTATTTTCATAACGGTTATATTCTTGATGTATAACTTTATAGCTTGGTTACTTGCTAGCGATTCCATCGCTAACCCCTCGTTGGGGATTTTGTTATTTTATTCCAGGTGTTCTGACTAGAGAGTGAGCAACCACAGGATTGGCTCGGAGGATGATGCAAAGCAGCGATACTAGTCACAGTTGTAGTCTGTTGTCCGTCAGTGATCTGTCAGTTTGAGTTCTTGTCATCCTTGAGGGGATGGACATTTTATGTATTATGTGATCGATTTGTATTTTTGATTCATCAAATATATGGTTATGCTGCATTTTGAGAGACCTAATCGGTCTACGATATTATGTTTTGGTCAAGTTGACCGCACGTGGGTTTCATTATGTAGTCTCCTGCCTGGTAGCTCCTTGCGGAAAGGTGTCTACGGCGTGTAATATCCCTGAGCGGATCGGAGGTGTTACATATACTTCAAATAACAATACAATCGGACAATAGCTTAAATGAAGTGGAAAATAACATTACACGGTTTGAACATAACCGGACAACAAAAGACTTGGCCCCCCCGAACTAGTATCCTTCTAACCCTTCGCCGTCACTATGCTCTTCCCGTGCCTTGCCTTTGCCTCGACCTAAAATACAACACAAGTATTTTGCCCAAACCACATGGTCAGATATACATGATAAATGATTCTCCAGACATTATACAATTCACATATATTAGATCTCAAAGAAAACATCCCGACTATTGAACATACCCCTCGGGCGTATGAACAATCGGTGACAAACCGTCGAACATATCCAATCATACATGGACTATGAACGATCAAACAATATGGATCAAGATGGACATCACAGTACGCCCGATCCGGAAATGTCTCCATGTACATGTCCACCCCGTATACGGAATCAAGAATATATGTGTGACAATGTACCTAATTAGCCTCACGAACTACGTCTCGTGTGCACAGTCTAATACGGAAACATCCACGTATGACTATATATGTGCCTGGCTAAAAATCCTACACAATAATCAATCAGCATGCAAATATGATTCCAGATATGTCACGATACAACATGACAACGAATTCAATAAATCCCATATCCGATTAAGGATCAAGAAACTCACCGAAGTGACAATAAGGATGAACGAGATCAACGATTCAAAGGTGATGAACTTGGGAATGCAATCCCATGATGAAAAACGGAACATCATCAAGAAAAATATTGAACTACGAATCACAGATTCATAAGTATTTCATATACATGAAACGAATAACCATCACAAGAATTCAATCATCATTATAACCAAGCAAGATAACTTGCCTCAATACGGAGACGAGAATAATCCTCCCTTATCGAACGAACAGACGGTCCTTGACTAATATTGGTTACTCGAACAATCGACCTTGAATTAAATACATTCACTCAATAACACATCCATATAATCATCGATATCGAATTCAGTGAGACGACACCCTAAATTCAATTTGAATAGTTCAACTATCTCAAGATATCAAAATTCTATTCCAAGAACTCTATTTACCTCAATTTATTCTTATGATCGGTTTACAAGATATTCTCAAATACTCGCATGGTTCTTATGAATAAGAATTTATCAAGAACATGTTAAACAATCATTTATGTTCGTTAATATCATCTTATATCGTTTAAACTTTCCAAGAACATAACAAATGTTTGAAAGTGATAATCTAAACAACCTTGATGAACATCAAATTTAGATTGAATATAGTAAGCTACAATAAGGTTATACTAAATTCATTTAGTTACAAGACTCTATCATAATCATGAAGATTATCTCATATTACACCATCCTTACAACCCCTTATTAACTTGGAGAATCAACTATCATCATCTATGAATTCACCTAGCTTAGGTTATGATGTAATCAAGTCATTCATCACAAGAATATCACGAAATCATCATCAAGGTACGTTAAAAATCTCTGAAACTATAGCCTTATAATGAATATATTTAAGGTTCAACCAAAATGGATGAAGAATCTAAGAACCAAAATCATGTTCCATACTTAGTTTGTTCACAAATCCAATAATTATCATGTTGTACTTGATTAATTCAACACTAGGTGTAGTATACCATATCACTAACATCATAACTATGAAAATATTGAGTAGAATCGTACAACATACCTTCAGAAACGAAGAACAACCACCAAAAACACAAGAACACACTCCAAGCTTCAAGAACAACTCTAAACTTCCAATCAACAAGCTCCAATCCAAGATTCAAGGCTCAAACACAAGTTGGAAGGGAGTAAAGTCGGTCCAGGGAGGCAGGGGAACGATTGTTGGAGAGAAAAATTGGTGTTTGGACGTGCAAATGAAAGACACAAGTTGTCTTTTTATTAACTGCACAGCTCATTATGTATGTTATCACATGAAGATAACGTACGCTAACCCCTTTACGTACGCTACACTGAATATGTTATGTACGTAATCTGCCTCCAGAGGCTACTGCCTCAAAATACCATCATCATTACGTATGTTATGGCCTCAGCATTACTTACGTAATGTATGTTAACTTGGCTGCCTCGAAAAGGCCATTTATCCAGATCATGTCCGGCCCCCCACGTCGAAAGTTGAGATCGGATAAGATTCCAAGCATTACGTACGTAACCAGCAATCCATTACGCACGTAAAGCCAACGAATTAGCGTATGTTAAGTTGAATCCTTAGCGTACATTAAACACAAAACCTAGCAAAAAAATGTAACAATCTACACAACGTCAAGAAATCAACCACAATGCGAATGATAGTTATAATCAAGTCTATTCTGATATATCCCGACATAAATAAACATTAACTGAATGTAACATGATTACAACGATACTCAAATTATCCGAATATTACAACAATAATAAGAAATTATTGTCGGATATTACATACTCCCCCCTTAAAGGGAGTTTCGTCCTCGAAACTAAGGGTAAACAACTCGGGATACCTCTCTCGCATGCTGCTCTCCATCTCCCATGTAGCCTCCTCGACTCCGTGTCGTGACCACTGAACCTTTAGTAGGGGAATCGTCTTGTTCCGCAACTGTTTGATCCTCCTCTCAAGTATCTGTACGGGACGCTCCTCGTACGAATGATCCTCCGCTATCTCGATGTTATCGAACTAAAGTATATGACTCGGATCAGCAACATATTTCCTCAACTGAGAGACATGAAACACGTTATGAATCCGACTCAGAGCTGGTGGCAACGCCATACGATAGGCCAGATTGCTTACTCGTTCCAAAACCTCAAACGGCCTGATATACCTCGGACTCAGCTTGCCTCTCTTCCGAAAACGAAAAACACCTCGAGTAGGGGACACCTTCATTAGCACATGGTCGCCAACCTCGAACACAAGTGGTCATTAAAGGTTGTCTGCGTAAGACTTCTATCGGCTTTGAGCCATTAACAAACGACTCCTAATTAAGGTGATCTTCTCACGGGCTGCTAACAACATATCAGGTTCTGTACCCAGAGATTCAGATAGGTCGTCCCAACAGAAAGGAGACCTACAACGACGGCCATACAATGCTTCATAAGGTGCCATCTGAATCGAAGCGTGCCAACTATTATTGTAAGTGAATTCCACCAAAGGCAGTTGGGCTTCCCAATCGTCCTTCCAATCAAGAGCGTACTCCCTCAACATATCCTCTAGAGTTTGGATAGTCCTTTCAGACTGACCATCAGTCTGCGGATGGAATGCCGTACTGAAGTTCAACTACGTACCCATCGCATGATGAACTGCTTTCCATAAGTGTGACACGAATCGCCCGTCACGATCCGATACAATACTCTTGGTGGTACCATGTAACCTTACAATCTCTTTAATAAACAGCTGGGCCAATATCTCGGGGCCCCATGTGTCTTTAATCTCCAAAAATTGGGCTGATTTGGTTAGACGGTTCACAATCACCCAAATCGTATTCATCCCTCGATGACTCGTCGGCAAGCTAGTGATAAAATCCATCGATATGTCCTTCTATTTCCACCAAGGAATCAGAAGCGGTCTCAGCATTCCTGCGGGTCGCTGATGCTCAATCTTAACCTGCTGACAGGTTAAACATCTCGAAACGAACTTTGCAACTTTACATTTCATATTCCCCCACCAATAACATTGCTTCAAATCCTTATACATCTTGCTAGAGCTCGGGTGAATGGAGTACGGGGTAGCATGGGCCTCTCTCAAGATAGAGTTCCTCAACTCTTCGTCTGCGGGTACACAAACTCGATTCCTGAAGCGTATCAATCCATCCCCATGGATCACAAATCTAGGGGCTTTCTCTTGAGTTACTTCATCCCAAACTCGAGATAAGAATGGGCCCGTAACCTGCTTCGATCTGATTATATCATCAAGGGATGATGAAATCTCAAGTGTGCAGAGTTGTCCCTGAATACGCTGTAACCAGACTTCAATTTCCAGCCTCACGAACTCCAAATACAATTCTCTGAACTGTCAAGCGGGCAAGCATCTGCTTCTGTACTGTCTTACGACTCAAGACGTCAGCAACCACATTTGCTTTGCCCGGATGATAAAGGATCTCGATATCATAGTCTTTGATTAGTTCTAGCCACCTTCTCTGCCTCATGTTCAACTCATTCTGAGTAAAAAGTACTTCAAGCTCTTGTGATCAGTAAAGATCTGACAGGTAACTCCATACATGTAACACCCCCAAGTTATTCAGGGTATATTACAGCGCCGTGAGCCCCGCCGTGGGACACACAAGGCTAAACATACGCGGAACTATAAAACTTGACCGAGAAGGTCTACATATAATGGGGAGAAAGACGATACAAAGGTATCCAAAAACATAACTAATGTATCCACAGACATTACATCACAAATCAATACTTCGGCAAACACAGGCCGGAACTTCAAGGAAAGCGGAAAACAATACTCGAGTATTCAATAATCAATCCAGTACGACAACACTGAATGGAAAACTCAAAACATAACTGGAAGACCAACACAGTATCACACTTGCCCACCATATTCATGCCGACCCGATTACTGCTGTCCGATCTCCCGGAACTGAAATACATGAAACGTATTTCCCCGTAAAGGGTTAGCCGTCGAATAGCTAGTGCAAGTATATCAAGTATGAAACACAATACTCCTCGACAATAAAGTAAATGTAATCCGTCAATTCATCAATTCAAGACTAGTATTCCGGAATGACTAAAATCTTATGACGTATGTGAATGCCGTAGAAACGGTTCGTTCATATCATACGCCGTTACATGTAGGAATGCCGTCAAAACGGTTCGTTCGTTACATGCCAATAATACATATATGAATGCCGTAAAAACGGTTCGTTCATAATATGCCATCAATATATCTATGAATGCCATAAAAACGGTTCGTTCATATCATACCATCAATTCCTCTTACTTTCAAAGTCGAGAACGCACAATCATAAATGTATACTTGCCTTTGAGACATCGAGAAATTGAACGGAGGAAAGGTATGAGTTCGGTAGGTCCAAGAACGCGCTTCCAGCACCTAAACGATTCGCAAGGAGTATGATAATCAATCATCCATATTCAAACTACACGAAGGAACTCCCCAAACCCATCTACGATTCATAAAGATATACGGATAATCAACTAAAGGTTGGAAAATCGTCCTAAATCTCACAAGTCCGAAAACGGCACAATCTAAACCATAAAATCGTAGGAAAAGTATACATACGATATAGATACATCATAATCTCAAGGTTCTCAAGCTTCAAAACGGGTAAATCGGACAAATCTACGAAAAACCCCAAAATTCCCAAAAGGTAGGGTTCTAAGGATTTTTACCTTGATTCGGACGTTAGGAGGAATTAGATGTTGAGAAATCCTTGTTCTCCAAGCAAATATATTGTTGTTAGAAGGAAGATCGCTTCCAATCGCCTAAGATCGCCTCTCCCGAGTGATTCCCGTCGAAAAGGAGTGAAGAAGGTGAGAAATGACGAAAATAAAGTCAACTGCCATATTTATATATGTCCAGTCTAGCGCACGCTACGCCTCTATCATTAGCGTGCGCTAGCGAAGTCACCGGATAGTCCAGTGGCTTCTGTCGGTCTCGTTAGCGTGCGCTAATCATCTGTCCCTAGCGTGCGCTAGCCCAAAATATGGCATCCAAGACTGGAGTCGAACTTACCGACTCGCCCGCTCAATACTTAACGTGCGCTACCGCCAATGTTTAGCGTGCGTTATGCTATAGCTTTAGCGTGCGCTAGCGAAGCCTAGCGACGCTATCGATAGTCCAGAAAACTCGGCAACTTCACGCCTCTGGCGGCCGGCCCGGTGGCGTGCGCTACGGACGGATGTTAGCGTACGCTACTATACATGGATAGCGCGCTAACAAACTCCTAGCGTCGTTAATCCGCCGATCCAGAGCGATCCGAATCGGTTCGACATCGATACTCTTAGCGTGCGCTACGGCTCGAGCTAGCGTGCGCTAATCAGCGAATTAGCGTGCGTTAGCCTAGGCCTAGCGTACGCTAATTCTCTAACCTAACATTCCCGCAAGGTCTAAACGACATGATCAAGAACCAAACGAGATACGAAACTCAATAACAATATCAACCACATCTCCAAGCATTTACAGAGCGACAAAATAAGGAGGATGACAGAGTCAAACAATAAAAGTACGGGTATTACATTCTCCCCTCTAAAAAGAAGTTTCGTCCGAAACTTAAGAAATAAATAGTTCGGGGTATTCCACCCGCATCTTCTCTTCCGTCTCCCAAGTTGCCTCCTCGACTCCATGTCTCGACCATTGCACTTTAACCAGTGGAATGGTCTTATGCCGAAGTTGTTTCTCGCGACGCTCAAGAATCTTCACGGGTCTCTCCGGAAAGGTAATATCCTCGGCTACGTCAATCTCACTGTAGTCGATGATGTGGCTCGGATCCGGTACGTACTTCCTCAACTGAGACACATGAAAAACACTATGGACGTGACTCAAGGCTGGAGGCAACGCCAAGCGATAAGCTAAATCTCCAACTCTGTCCAAAATATCGAAAGGTACGATATACCTCGGACTAAGTTTCCCCTTTTTCCCGAAGCGGAAAACTCCACGGGTCGGCGACACCTTGAGTAAGACATGATCCCCCACTTCGAACTCCAAGGGTCGACGACGAGTATCAGCATAAGATTTCTGACGACTCTGGGCAGCCAATAATCGGTCCCGGATAATAGTAATCTTTTCCTTAGTCTCCATCAACATATCCGGCTCCGTCCCAACTAGCTCAGAAGCCTCGTCCCAACATAATGGCGACCTACATCGCCTACCATAAAGCGCCTCGAAGGGTGCCATTTGGATCGACGCATGCCAACTATTATTGTAAGCAAACTCGATCAACGGCAAGTGAAGCTCCTAATCATTACTCCAGTCTAAGGCACAAGCCCGTAACATATCTTCCAACGTTTGAATCGTCCTCTCTGTCTGACCATCCGACTGAGGATGAAAAGAAGTGCTCAATCTCAACTCAGTACCCAAAGCCTGATGAACGGCCTGCCAAAAGTGCGATACGAAACGGCCGTCTCGATCAGAAACAATGGTTTTGGGGGCACCGTGTAATCTCACGATCTCAGCAATAAAGGTTCGAGCCAGTCTATCCGGCCCCCAAGTATCCTTAATACCCAAAAAGTGTGCAGACTTGGTCAACCGATCGACAACTACCCAAATCATATTCATTCCCGAGTTCTCGGCATGCGATGATGAAATCCATAGAAATGTCTTCCCACTTCCACTCGGGAATGGGAAGCGGTTTCAACAACCCCGCTGGTCGCTGATGTTCGATCTTGACTTGTTGGCACGTCAAGCACCGTAGTACAAACTCCGTAACATCCTTCTTCATGTTATTCCACCAAAAATTTCGCTTCAAATCTTTGTACATCTTACTCGTCCCGGGGTGGATTGAGTAAGGCGTAGCATGCGATTCTCGGAGAATTCTCTGTCTCAACTCTAAATCGCTCTAACACAAAGCCTCGAAATCTCGTAATACTATCCTCGTGTACCATAAAGCCAGGAGCTTTTCCTTTAATTACATCTTCCTTCAATTGAGAAATCATCGGGTCACTCCACCGCTTCCCTTTGATGTCATCAACTAAAGACGAAGTAATTTCGAGAGTACACAGCTGCCCCGCACTCGTTGAAGCCAAACTTCTATCCCTTGCTCAATTAAGTCTGGCGAATTTTCGTCGAGGTGTAAGAACCTCGAGCATTTGAAGAGATGCCGATTTGCGGCTCAACGCATCCGCAACGACATTAGCTTTTCCGGTGGTAAAGAATATCCAAATCATAATCCTTTATCAACTCTAACCAACGCCGTTGTCTCATATTCAGCTCCTTCGATCGAAAATATATTTGAGACTCTTGTGATCGGTATAAATCCGGCGAACCATACAAATAATGTCGCCAAATCTTGAGTGCGAAGACAATTGCGGCTAATTCCAAATCGTGAGTAGGATAATTCATTTCGTAAGGCTTTAATTGTCGTGACGCAAAGCTATTGTCTTATCATGCCGCATAAGGACACAACCAGTGCCTTGACCCGAAGCGCCATCAGAACCGCAAAGCCTTCGCTACCATGTGGTAAAGTTAGAATCGGCTGAAGTCAATCGTCTCTTTAGTTCATCGAAGCTCACTGCCTCTCATCCGTCCAAACAAACTTTTCGGTCTTCTGGAGTAATTTCGTAAGCGGTCGAGCGAGTTTCGAGAACCCCTCGACAAACCGACGGTAATACCCAGCAAGGCCCAAAAAGCTACGAACCTCCTTAACATTTTTAGGCGGTGCCCAATCTAGCACTGCCTCGATCTTCTGCGGGTCTACTCGAACCCCTTCGGCCGAAATCACATGGCCCGGAAACATAACTTCTTCCAACCAAAACTCACATTTCGAGAATTTTGCATAGAGGTGCTCGGTTCTCAAAATGTCTAAAACCAAACGCAAGTGTCGGTCATGTTCTTCCTTATCTCGAGAATAAATTAAGATGTCGTCAATAAAGACGACTACACACCTGTCGAGGTACTCGATGAATATCTTATTCATTAACTGCATGAATACTGCCGGTGCATTAGTCAACCCGAAAGGCATAACTACAAATTCATAATGCCCATATCTCGTCCGAAATGCCGTCTTCGGAACGTCTGACTCTCTCACCCTGAGTTGGTAATACCCGGATCTTCAATCAATTTTCGAGAAAACTGCGGCCCCTTGCAATTGATCAAATAAATCGTCTATACGTGGCAAAGGATACTTGTTCTTGATGGTTACTTTGTTCAGCTCACGGTAGTCAATGCACAAACGTAGTGAACCATCCTTCTTCCTCACAAAAGAACAGCGCGCCCCCAAGGCGAAGCGCTCGGTCCGATATACCCTTTTCCGTAAGTTCTCCCAACCGATTCTTCAATTCTTGCATTTCGGAAGGTGCCATCCGGTAAGGTGCTTTAGAAATCGGAGCCGCATCGGCTCTAAGTCCACGGTAAACTCTATTTCTCGATCCGCGGTAATCCCGGAGGTCATCCGAAAACATCAGATACTCATTAACGACGGAATCGAAGAGAGATCGACTTCGTTTCCTTCCATTTTCAAGGCATAACACCAATAGCCCGCACAACCTTTATTCAAAAGTTTTACGGCCTTCATGGCACCGATAAGTAACTTGGGTAGTCCCGACTTACGCCCCAAAAATGAGTACTGCACTCCGTCCTCGGTCATCATGGTGATAACCTTGGTACGGTAATTCATAATCGCTTGATGACTATCAAGCCAATCCTCACCGAGGATTACATCCTCGCCTTCCATATCAACTACAATCGGGTTCGATAACCATTCCATACCGGATATAATCACCGGAAAATCTCTAATCTCCCGGTTCCCCACAATTCTATCCCCGCTAGGCGGTTTCACGATAAAGGGATCGCAAGTAGTCGACAAGTTATATTCAAACGGCGTACACACTCCAAAGAAATAAAAGAATGTGTAGCACCCGAATCAAAAAGTACACGGATGGATGAGATAGAATATGAATGGTACTGAAGCCACCGCCGCGTCGGGTTCGTCTGCTCGGCGCATCTCATAAACCCGTGGTTGTACCGACGCTAGAGTTCCCCCTCCAAGATTCGGCCCCGTCCCCCCGCCGAAATTCTCACGAGGTTGACCAAAAGATTGCCGATTAATACCTTGATCAAGTGGTGTTGGGCGTGCCCGAGTGTCCAAAGTCTGGTTCGGCTCGGAGCAATAAACCGCTCTATGCCCCATCTGTCCACACGTGTGACACTTTAATGGTGGAAAGTAGCATTCAATTCAAGTGGCACAGGCGGCCACTGATTATAGCAAGTCACCGTGCGATTTGAGGTACTGAAGTGGAACGGTAACCCCTCTTCCCTTTATTAGAACGCGACGATCGTCCGCGAAACGGTTAGTCGTCTGAGACTTCGAAAGTTGCCACCTTTAGATCCGTAAAAATTTCCCGCAACTTTCTGCTTCTTCGGTTCTTCAACGGTATCGTTGTCGGGCTCAACATATCGTGGGCTAAAGCTCATCTCCGATACTCTTTCGGTGGTACAAGCAAATCCGCCATGTACCGTCGTAAGTCCAAATTCATCCGCATATCAAAATAACGGATCTTATCACGCTCGTTACGCACTTGATCCTTCACATGGATCAATTGTTGGTTGTACTCCACGATCGCTGCGAAAACGGAATATCCCGTGGTTTAGCCTCGAAGAAGGCTCGGATTCGGCTCTCTCGCGGCCAAGGGCAAAACTCGGCCTCCAAGAGCTCCTTAAATTCATCCCACGAGGCAATACGATCCCGTGGCTTGATGACCTTCCACCAAGTAGCGGCCTCCTTAGTGAGGAAATCTTGAGCAATTGGTACTTTCCTCACCTCGGGGCAATCAACCGCCTTGAAAATCTTCTCTAGTTCCGCTAGCGCCTTCCCACTTAACAGTGCTGTGGCACCGCCAAATCGTGGAGGGTGCATACGGATTACATTCTCGTAGCAAGGCATCCGTGTTTGGGTTCGGGTTATTCAACAAGCAGTTTGGGCCAAAATAGTCATCTCGAGTAGCCAATTGTTGAAGTGCATTCGCCACTCCAACGTCCGCGTTGTTCCCCGACCGTCTGATTGGTCGTGGCCGACTCTCGGTGTCGGGATGCACCGAGTTCGACAAATCAGGGTTGGTCGACCCCGCCCAATCGATGGAAACGGCCGCGCCACGACCTCTTCCTCGTCCACGGCCACGACCACGGCCACGACCCCTACCAGCTGACATACTGAAGAACACACAAGGTACGTAAGCACAATTCAAACACACGTCATTAAGGTGATCGATTCTCAAGAACACCCATAGATGAAGCATAATGAATAAGGAAACATCAGAAGAGTAAGAGGTCTTACAAGTACGGGTCGCACTGTGATGATGGCAGAGTAGTGATACTGTGGAAAATTGACGACTCATTCGACCCAAAAGACCGACAGCCTAGGTATCCATAGACCTAAGCTCTGATACCATATTCTGTAACACCCCCAAGTTATTCAGGGTATATTACAGCGCCGTGAGCCCCGCCGTGGGACACACAAGGCTAAACATACGCGGAACTATAAAACTTGACCGAGAAGGTCTACATATAATGGGGAGAAAGACGATACAAAGGTATCCAAAAACATAACTATTGTATCCACAGACATTACATCACAAATCAATACTTCGGCAAACACAGGCCGGAACTTCAAGGAAAGAGGAAAACAATACTCGAGTATTCAATAATCAATCCAGTACGACAACACTGAATGGAAAACTCAAAACATAACTGGAATACCAACACAGTATCACACTTGCCCACCATCTTCATGCCGACTCAAGACACCGTCCGATCTCCTGGAACCTGAAATACATGAAACGTATTTCCCCCATAAAGGGGTTAGCCGTCGAATAGCTAGTGCAAGTATATCAAGTATGAAACACAATACTCCTCGACAATAAAGTAAATGTAATCCGTCAATTCATCAATTCAAGACTAGTATTCCGGAATGACTAAAATCTTATGACGTATGTGAATGCCGTAGAAACGGTTCGTTCATATCATACGCCGTTACATGTAGGAATGCCGTCAAAACGGTTCGTTCGTTACATGCCAATAATACATATATGAATGCCGTAAAAACGGTTCGTTCATAATATGCCATCAATATATCTATGAATGCCGTAAAAACGGTTCGTTCATATCATACCATCAATTCCTCTTACTTTCAAAGTCGAGAACGCACAATCATAAATGTATACTTGCCTTTGAGACATCGAGAAATTGAACGGAGGAAAGGTATGAGTTCGGTAGGTCCAAGAACGCGCTTCCGGCACCTAAACGATTCGCAAGGAGTATGATAATCAATCATCCATATTCAAACTACACGAAGGAACTCCCCAAACCCGTCTACGATTCATAAAGATATACGGATAATCAACTAAAGGTTGGAAAATCGTCCTAAATCTCACAAGTCCGAAAACGGCACAATCTAAACCATAAAATCGTAGGAAAAGTATACATACGGTATAGATACATCATAATCTCAAGGTTCTCAAGCTTCAAAATGGGTAAATCGGACAAATCTACGAAAAACCCCAAAATTCACAAAAGGTAGGGTTCTAAGGATTTTTACCTTGATTCGGACGTTAGGAGGAATTAGATGTTGAGAAATCCTTGTTCTCCAAGCAAATATATTGTTGTTAGAAGGAAGATCGCTTCCAATCGCCTAAGATCGCCTCTCCCGAGTGATTCCCGTCGAAAAGGAGTGAAGAAGGTGAGAAATGACGAAAATAAAGTCAACTGCCATATTTATATATGTCCAGTCTAGCGCACGCTACGCCTCTATCATTAGCGTGCGCTAGCGAAGTCACCGGATAGTCCAGTGGCTTCTGTCGGTCTCGTTAGCGTGCGCTAATCATCTGTCCCTAGCGTGCGCTAGCCCAAAATATGGCATCCAAGATCGGAGTCCGAACTTACCGACTCGCCTGCTCAATACTTAACGTGCGCTACCGCCAATGTTTAGCGTGCGTTATGCTATAGCTTTAGCGTGCGCTTAGCCGAAGCCTAGCGACGCTATCGATAGTCGAGAAAATCGCGCTTCACGCCTCTGGCCGGCCGGTAGCGTGCGCTACGGACGGATGTTAGCGTACGCTACTATATATGGATAGCGCGCGCTAACAAACTCCTAGCATGCGTTAATCCGCCAGTCCAGAGAGCAGTCCGAATACTGGTTCTGACCTGACTGATACTCTTAGCGTGCGCTACGGCTCAGAGCTAGCGTGCGCTAATCAAGCAGAATTAGCGTGCGTTAGCCTAGGCCTAGCGTACGCTAATTCTCTAGCACAGAACATTCCCGCAAGGTCTAAACGACATGATCAAGAACCAAACGAGATACGAAACTCAATAACAATATTAACCACATCTCCAAGCATTTACAGAGCGACAAAAATAAGGAGGATGACAGAGTCAAACAGTCAATAAAAGTACGGGTATTACAATACAGATAGTGACGCCAGATTTTCAAAGCAAACACCACGGCTGCTAGCTCCAAATCATGGGTCGGATAGTTAACTTCATAGGGTCGCAACTGTCTCGATGCATAGGCAATCATTTTTCCTTCCTGCATCAACACACATCCAAGGGCCTGTCTCGACGCGTCACCATACACCACAAATCCTTCCATTCCTTTTGGTAGAACCAAAATAGGTGCTGAAATCAATCGACTTTTGAGTTCATTAAAACTTTGCTGACATGCCTCTGACCACAAATAATTCTTATCCTTCCTCAACATGTTAGTCATCGGTTGCGCAATCTTGAAAAAAACTCCCACGAACCGTCGGTAATAACCTGCTAGACCCAGGAAACTGCGAACTTCCTTCACGTTCTTCGGAGGTAGCCAGTCTCGGATAGCTTCTGTCTTCTGTTGGTCTACTCTCACCCCTTCGGCTGATATCACATGCCCAAGAAAAATAACCTCAGGCATCCAGAACTCACATTTGGAAAACTTCCCATAAAGCTGTTCCCGCCTCAGTGCATTGAGAACTTGATGGAGATGACATTCATGCTCTTCATGGTCACGAGAGTAAATCAGAATGTCGTCAATAAAAACGACTACAAAGCGATCCAGATAATTAATTATAATCTGATTCATCAACTCCATGAATACCGCTGGTGCATTAGTCAGTCCAACATAGCGAGTACGAAAAGCGGTCTTTGAAATGTCAGACTCTCGAATCCTCAATTGATGATACCCGAATCTCAAGTTGATCTTAGAAAACATAGCAGCTCCCTGAAGTTTATCCAATAAATCATCAATACGAGGCAATAGATATTTGTTCTTGACGGTTACCCTGTTCAACTCACGATAGTCAATACGCAATCGCAGAGATCCATTTTTCTTCCGTACAAATAGCACTGGTGCCCCCCAAAGGGACGCACTAGGTCGAATATATCCCTTCTCAGTTAAGTCCTCAAGCTGGTTCTTCAACTGCTGCATCTCGGTCGGAGCCATACAATACGGTGCTTTCAAAAGCGGGGACGTACCTGGCTCTAACTCAATAGTAAACTCTACCTCTCGCTGTGGAAGTAAGCCTGGAAACTCATCTGGAAATACATCTGGGTAGTCTCGGACTACCGGAATATCGGTCAATTCAACTGGTCGATCCGCTGTTTTGGTCATGTAACATCAATAACCAATACACCCTTGATTAAGCAGTTTCACTGCTTTCATAGCGTTGATGACTCTCCCGGAACGGCTGGGATTATCACCCTGAAAAATACACTCAACACCATCGTCAGATATGACGGTCACTATCCACTCGCGGACGCTAAGTATGACATCATGACGATCTATCCAATCGATACCCAAGATTACACGATCTTTAGGTAAATCGACCACAATTAAGTTTGACAACCACTCACGGTCGTTCATGCGAATTGGACAGTTAGGCACTTCACAATTCCCAACAATTCTTCTACCATCGGGTAGACCAATTACATAAGGTCCACAATTGGTAACATGATCTAATTGCAAACGACTCAAACAAGAAGCAGATAAAAAGAACTGTGAAGCATCAGTGTCAAAAAGAACATAGACGACTGAGATCGGATCTCGAGAGTACCTGCAATCATGCTGGGATCGTCAGCCTTCTTCATCTCGTAAATCTTAGGTTTCGCAGCTCCGGCACTAGTTGTACCAGCTTGGTTTCCATGGCCCATCCCTCTGTTTGCCCCGGTAGTCTGATAAGAAGCGGACGGAGGTACACGGTCCTGGACAGAAGACCGAACTAGAGCATGAGATGCTACTGGATCATGTCCCGGTCCATTACTGCAATAACGAGCACGATGCCCATTCTTCCCACAAGTATGGCATGTGACAGCCGGCTTTGGGCATTTAGAGCTGATGTGCCGCTGGTCCCCACAGTTATAGCACACAACAGATGAGCTGACCGCTCGAGAGTGCGATCCGGCTGGCTTCAACGACATGGGTGGTCGTTCAGAAGGATTCGGTACCGACTGCGGCTTACATAACTTCCCCCGATTACTGTCAGTCTGGTTCTGTTTCCTGGATCTCTTGTTGGAGGACTGTGGTTGCTTCTTGGAAATCTCTTTTGCAGTAAGTTCGTATTCCATAGCTTTCTCGATGAACTCCGGTAGGGTCGTACAGTGGTGATTCAACAGCTGCATTCTAATTTGGGGTTTAAGCCTCTTGAGAAAATATTTGATCTTGTCGGCCTCCGTTCGGACAATCGAGTAGGCGAAAGGAAGAAGTGCCTGAAATTTCTCGGCAACAGATAGTACATCATCGTCTTCAGACGGGTCTGGTTTAAGAAATTCTGACAGCTTGGCCTCACGGAGTGGCCCTAGATAGTAACAGTCTAACATGAGGTTTTTAAATTCCTCCCAAGTATATACACCATCAGATGGCCTCACTGAAAGCCACCAGGTGTGGGCGCCCTTGATAAGATAGTAAGCTGCTACGGAGACGCGATTCTCATCTGGGCAGTCCACCATCTCGAATAATTTCTCAAAGTGTTCAATCCAATGTACAATATCAGCAGGCTCAGAGGAGCCTTCAAAAGTCGGGGGTCGTTGGCGAGAGATGTCGCTGATGATCCGACTCACGGGTCAGCCGTGCATAGGAGGTGGTGGGTGAAGCCCCTGCTGCTGGCCAGTAGCAGCTCTCTGCATAGCTTCCATCAATTGACCCATCTGGGTCATCTGAGCCATCATGCCCTGCATAACAACGTAAGGATCGACACGTGCATTCTCCTGTTCAGTATGGTGCAATTGGTTCCTAGGAGGCGAATCACTGCCTGCGGAACTCTGCTCCACATTCGAGCGTGTGTTGGCTCATGGTATCGGGATTCGGCTCCTTCCGCGGCCTCATCCCCCTCTGCCACGGCCTCTCAGATTTCTTTCCATACTGAAAGAATCAAGCAATAATAATAACCATAAGTACAGTTCATAACCGTCTTTATGATGAATCAAAATTCATGGTAAGTTAATAGCAACAAGGAACTACATATTCAAGAAACAGTTCATAATGAATTATCAACACTACGAGTGCCACACAAAATATTATATCGAGTCGAACAACTTCAATCACATAATCAATCCAGAAAATACCTCGAAATATCAATCAGATAAATCCTACCACAGATCCTCGAAATATCAAGATCAACAAAGAGATCCATTCCGATATCAATATCACGCCAGTAATTAAATCATGGCTCATAAAGTACATACCGTATTTGTCTCGTAGGGTCAGGCGCTTGCACAGGTCACACGTGACACAACGGTCTCTTGGTGCTAGTTCATTTCACAATGACTCTTAAAGAGAAACGACTCTCTGATACCATCTTCTGTAACACCCCAAAAGGGCAGCTATTACAGTACCGTGGACCCCACACTGGGACCCACCAGGCGATACCAAAATACAGATTAAATATGTAATACCTTGTGATACCAAACCACAATAAATAGTCATTACTCCGATTAGGAGTTTATAAATAGTATGGTCAATGGCCGTAACATACACAGGTTCCAAATACAAGTATAAACCATATGGAGATGGAATATACTTCAAATAACAATACAATCGGACAATAGTTTAAATGAAGTGGAAAATAACATTACAGGATTTGAACATAACCGAACAACAAAAGACTTGGGCCCCCTGAAATAGTATTTTTCGAACCCTTCGCCGTCACCATGCTCTTCCCGTGCCTTACCTTTGCCTCGACCTAAAATACAACCCAAGTATTTTGCCCAAACCACAGGGTCAGGTATACATGATAAATGATTCTCCAGACATTATACCATTCACATATATTAAAGAAAACATCCTGACTATTGAACATACCCATCAGGCGTATGAACAATCAGTCACAAACCGTCGAACATATCCAATCATACATGGACTATGAACGATCAAACAATATGTCTCAATATGGACATCACAGTACGCTCGATCGGAAATGTGTCTGTGTACATGTCCACCCCGTATACGGAATCCAGAATATACGTGTGACAATGTACCTAATTAGCCTCACGAACTACGTCTCGTGTGCACAGTCCAATACGAAAACATCCACGTATAACTATATATGTGCCTGTATAAAAATCCTACACAATAACCAATCGACACAAATATATGATTCCAGATATGTCACGATACAACATGACAACGAATTCAGTAAATCACATATTCGATTAAGGATCAAGAAACTCACCGAAGTGACAATAAGGATCAACGAGATCAACGATTTAAAGGTGATGAACTTGGGAATGCAATCCCATGATGAAAAATGGAACATCATCAAGAACAATATTGAACTACGAATCACAGATTCATAAATATTTCATATACACGAAATGTATAACCATCACAAGAATTCATTCATCATTATAACCAAGCAAGATAACTTGCCTCAATACAGAGACGAGAATAATCCTCCCTTGTCGAACGAACGGACGGTCCTCGACTAATATCGGTTACTCGAACAATCAACCTTGAATGAAATACATTTCACTCAATAACACATCCATATAATCATCAATATCGAATTCAGTGAGACGACACCCTAAATTCAATTTGAATAGTTCAACTATATAAAGATATCAAAATTCTATTCCAAGAACTCTATTTACCTCAATTCATTCTTATGATCGGTTTACAAGATATTCCCAAATACTCGCATGGTTCTTATGAATAAGAATTTATCAAGAACATGTTGAACAATTATTTATGTTCGTTAATATCATCTTATATCGTTTAAACTTTCCAAGAACATCACAAATGTTTGAAAGTGGTAATCTAAACAACCTTGTTTCATCATTACATCAAATTTAGATTGAATATAGTAAGCTACAATAAGGTTATACTAAATTCATTTAGTTACAAGACTCTATCATAATCATGAAGATTATCTCATATTAACACCATCCTTACAACCCCTTACTAACTTGGAGAATCAGCTATCATTATCTATGAATTCACCTAGCTTAGGTTATGATGTAATCAAGTCATTCATCACAAGAATATCACGAAATCATCATCAAGGTACGTTAAAAATCTCTGAAACTATAGCCTTATGATGAATATATTTAAGGTTCAACCAAAATCGATGAAGAATCTAAGAACCAAAATCATGTTCCATACTTAGTTTGTTCATAAATCCAATAATTATCATGTTGTACTTGATTAATTCAACACTAGGTGTAGTATACCATATCACTAACATCATAACTATGAAAATATAGAGTAGAATCGTACAACATACCTTCAGAAACGAAGAACAACCACCAAAAACACAAGAACACACTCCAAGCTTCAAGAACAACTCTAAACTTCCAATCAACAAGCTTCAACCCAAGATGCAAGGCTCAAACACAAGTTGGAAGGGAGTAAAGTCGGTCTAGGGAGGCAGGGGAACGATTGTTGGAAAGAAAAACTGGAGTTTGGACGTGCAAATGAAAGACACAAACTGTCTTTTTATAAACTGCATAGCTCGTTACGTACGTTATCGCATGAAGATAACGTACGTTAACCCCTTTACGTACGCTACACTGAATATGTTACGTACGTAATCTGCCTCCAGAGGCTACTGCCTCAAAATACCATCATCATTACGTACGTTATGGCCTCAACATTACGTACGTAATGTATGTCAACTTGGCTGCCTCGAAAAGACCATTCATCCGGATCATATCCGCCCCCCATGCCGAAAGTTGAGATTGTATACAAACATTACGTACGTATCCAGCAATCCATTACGTATGTAAAGCCAACAAATTAGCGTACGTTAAGTTAAATCCTTAGCGTACGTTAAACACAGAAAACCTAGCCCAAAAATGTAACAATCTACACAACTTCAAGAAATCAACCACAATACGAATGATAGTTATAATCAAGTCTATTCTGATATATCCCGACATCAATAAACATTAACTGAATGTAACATGATTACAACGATACTCAAATTATCCGAATAATACAACAATATATAAGAAATTACTGTCGGATATTACATCATCTGCAGAGAGAAGCTTCTCAAAACTAAAATTAATAAAGTCTTATCTTCGATCGACAATGTCACATGAAAGATCGAATGGTTTGACTATGTTATCGATTGAAAAGGAGTTGACTGAAAACTCGACTATTCAAATATGATTGATACCTTTGCAGCCAAGAATGCTAGAAGAGTAATTTTTCAGTAACAAAAACTTATCATTTTAATATTATGTAAAATAATTATATATTTTTTTGTGTTTATGTTTTTTTTGCTTACATTTTAATTTTATTAGGCCCACACTTTGAATCCCCCTTATGGCCTTGAAAAACTCAAGGTCAGCCCTGCTCAAGGCATACATTGCACAATAACACCGTTTATATTAATGAAATGCGAAAAATATAGATAAGAGTACTTGCCTCATATTGTATTACTACGCAAAGGATTCCATGAAAGGATAAAAGTCATGTCATTTAATCAAACGATTATCAAGCACGAGACACGACATTCATACCAATACTCACTTCTCACCATAATCGAGCCCCCCAAAACACCAAAAACATAAATATTCATAATATCAGGCTATCACAATTTCGTGGATAATTTAAGATTAACCACATAAATCTGCAAAAAAAAAAAAAATCCTAAAATCCCTAATATACTAGGGTTCTAACATATTATATTTAACCCGGACAAGGAATCATTGAAGACTGATAACAATCTTGTATTAAGCCTTCCTCCAAACTTTGAGTTATGGGGTAGAAATCGCGAGAGACGTGAGGGTTGAGAAAATGAAGATTCTCCATTGCAACTTTGTCTCATGCATGTGTGTGTGTATATAAATATATATTTGCACGATGTTAAGGCCGTAACTCAAGACTCTTACCATCACAACTCATTACTCTGACGGTCGTAACTCCAATATTGCATGCCTGTAATGAAGCCTACGATTTTTTGTCCAAAATCTGCACCAACAACTTTGCAGCATATAGCGTAACGTATCCACCTTACAATCGTAACACCTCCACCTTACAGCCATAACACCCATGACTTACGGCCATAAGTCCGCTGCTAGAACCGAAAATAATTTATCTCAATTTCCATAAGCCCGACTCATCACCCTCCGATTTCACAAACACTTAGCACACATATCAAAGCAGATTCGCCTTAAACATAGCAACGTTCAACTCGTAATGGAATGCCACATTCAACGAGATTCTCAAAATCGGAGAAATAACACAACACGGTTATATAACTAAACAACTAAAAATAGCTCCAAACCAAACTAATTGCAAAAAAAAAAAACTTAGATAACAAACCTAGCGTAGATTACACGATAAGAAATATAAAAAGTGAGAGTATTAAATTAAGTAGATGACATGTCCACTTTAAATCTAGTAAGTATCTAATGAGGGTTGCATATCAAAAAAAAAAAAAAAGAAAAAACAATGGACCAACTTTTAAATTTTAAATGTAGGAAATGTTTTTACCGCGTCCCAAAAGAAAGACATTGATTTCCCTCCAATTTGCACAAAACGGAAATTGACGGATACTCATACAACCTTCAGGGCTCACGCTGTTCACGCATCCTTCGTTCTCTGCACCCTGCAGCACTCAACCGGAACCCAAACACAACTTAAACGAATTAAGACTCCGGTGGGTTCCGCCATATATACATACACACCTCCGGTCCCCAATGAGAATTCATATACAGACACTCATCAGATCGTTTAGCCGCGCTTTCTTTTGAAGAACTCCTCTCTCTCTCTCTGAAAAATCCTCTCTCAAACGAAAATGATGGCATTCAAGTATAATACATTTCAATATTCATTTTGAATTAAGTTTGGTTATTCACCGATCAAATCTTGTTTACGTGACTGCTCGTTTGTTTCAACAGAGCTGAAGAGCAGAGCCAGCTACAGCTCGTGGAAAGAGAAGAAATCGAAGATGAAGAAGATCTGTTCGAAGGAATTGATAAGCGTAAATATATCTCTCATAAACATTATGATTCCTGTTTTTTGTGCGTATGAGAACTGGATTTTCGTTGCAAAATCAAATTTCTGTGTAGTTTTGGCGCATTTTGTTATTAGAACAGAGATATTTGTTGTTACATTTTTTTTTAATAATTTTTTCTCTTCGTTTCTAAAAGTTTCTCATGTTTTTTCGTTCATGTTTGAAATGATTCAGTTTAGGAAGTGTTCATTGTGTGTAGATCGAAAATTTCACTGGATTCTGCGTTTATGGCAGTCATGTATGAATTAACTTGTAAATATTTCTAATCTTCATAACAGACGTATCTCCTCTTAATTAGAACGTGTAAAATTGTTGTTATTCTAGATTCCAAATTAAAAATCAGTTTGAAGAGTGGTTTCTCTGTATTTTTTACATGATATATATCTAATTTCATCTTAAGCAAATGGTAAACGGTGGAACTATTCAGATACATGCATCGTTTCTTTGACAAAATTTCTGCTGTTCATATGCTAATATGTGCTGTTCTCTATGCTATTACTTGCTGATTCCACTGGAATTAAATTCTCAACGTTACATTGTGATTTGTAAATATAATACTTCGATCTGGAAATTTAATGAAAAATATCAAGTGTATGTAGGTCAATTTGCGAATGAAACTGGTGTTCTGTTAATATATGGCTTAATGATGATGATATCGTGATATTGTTCCTGAGAAGCTATTTTATTGTTGCAGTGACAGCTCATGGAATCAATGCCGGAGATGTGAAGAAGCTGCAGGATGCTGGCATCTATACATGTAATGGACTAATGATGCACACTAAGAAGGTGAAAGTTGAATTGACCACATTATTTTTTTATGTATTCCAACTTGCAACACATTTTTTTTAACTGTAATTTCTGTAAAATTAAGCAGAATTTGACCGGAATCAAAGGGCTGTCTGAGGCAAAAGTTGATAAGATCTGTGAAGCTGTAGAGAAGATAGTGGTTAGTGATTTTATTTGATAATAATAGTTAAAATAATTAGAATCATAAACTTTTGGTGTGTGCTGACACTGTTTCTTTTCCCTCCTTTAATCAACAGAACTTTGGTTATATGACTGGAAGTGATGCTTTGCTCAAAGTGAGGATTTCTCCTTTTTTAGTTCCTTTGAGTAATTTGTGGAGCAAACTTTAGTATTATTGTGCAGTCTATCAAAGTTACTTAAAATCTGATATGATGAAACTTATCGCACAGAGGAAATCAGTAGTTCGAATCACAACCGGAAGCCAAGCTCTTGATGAACTTTTAGGGGGTAAATATTGAAATTGTCCAATGTGCTCTGCTCTTCATATCAATTTATTTTCATGGTATGCTCATCATTTATTTTATTGCATGCTGAAGGTGGGATAGAAACTCTAGCAATTACAGAGGCATTTGGAGAATTCAGGTGACAAGCTACACTATGTTCCACTGACTTGATCATCAAATAAAATCTTTTGAAGTTTCTTTTTGTATGCTAAACACTTGTATTCCACATCTTGACTCAGATCTGGAAAAACACAGCTGGCCCACACTCTCTGTGTTTCCACACAGGTGATGAACAAGCTAAAGTTCTACGTGAAGTTGTCATCTTATTCTTTAATGGAGATATAATCCACACATGTTCATCTAAATTCCTTTAGGAACACTTGGTAATATTTCATTTTCTAAATGTTTTGTATTGGATTGGATCATTATTTTTTAATTTGCAGCTGCCTATTAATATGAAAGGAGGCAACGGGAAGGTTGCTTACATTGACACCGAGGGAACATTGTATCCGTCACGGATAGCTATTTAGTTTAGATGTCGCATAAACCTGCGTTGTGGCATTAGATTAAAAATAAATCCCATTATTTCTATTTTTTTTTCGCGTGCTCTTTGTTTTTCCTTGAATCAGTGCACTTGCAGCCGGCCAGACCGAATCATACCCATAGCTGAAAGATTTGGAATGGATCCAGGAGCTGTACTTGACAATGTAAAGCTTAATTTTCTGTTATTTACTAATGTAGATTTAATACAGTCGGTTCCCGGTTGCTCATTATCAACCTTTTTTTTTCCGGAATTTCTGAAAGATCATATACGCTCGTGCTTACACATATGAGCACCAGTACAACCTGCTTCTTGGTCTAGCAGCAAAAATGGCTGAAGAGCCATTCAGACTTCTGGTGAGCTAATTTACTACTTTTTTGATAATACGAATAACGATGACCAAAACGGGCTTATAGTGTTAAATGTCTGATGTGTTGGAGCTTTTGTCTGCAGATTGTTGATTCAGTGATAGCTCTCTTTCGAGTGGACTTCACTGGAAGAGGAGAACTTGCAGATCGTCAGGTCCGGACAGCAATAAATTCTCCACTTAGTTTTCTTTTACTTATTTCAATTTTAAGAAATCTCATCTTTTTGTTGCTGTATATTCCAGCAAAAGTTGGCTCAGATGCTCTCAAGATTGATAAAGATTGCTGAGGAATTCAATGTAGCTGTCTACATGACCAACCAGGGTAAAAATGCTAACCTGCATTCAACTCATAATATGGTTCTTGTATTCATTTATTGCAAATTTAGCTAATCTTAGTTTCGATTATTGCAGTTATTGCTGATCCAGGAGGAGGTGTCTTTATCTCAGATCCGAAGAAGCCGGCAGGAGGGCATGTTTTGGCTCATGCAGCCACCATAAGGCTAATGTTCAGGAAAGGCAAAGGCGAACAACGCGTCTGTAAGGTGTTTGATGCCCCAAATCTTCCCGAAGCCGAAGCAATATCCTTTTTTCTTACAGTTGATCAACGAAAACTTAAATTTTTACAGTTGAATGGATCTCTCTCTCTCTCTCTCTCTCTCTCTCTCTCTCTCTCTCTGCAGATGTTCTTTTTTTTTTTTTTTTGTTTATTTCCTTGACAGAAGCAAGTTTTCCAGATAACTCCAGGTGGGATTGCAGATGCTAAGGATTGAGTCAACCACAGTTAGTTTCTGCTTTTGAGTTTCCAGGAAATGGATGTATGGTAACATTAAATATTGCTTAGTTGCTACTTCCAAGCATGTGAAGCTTTCTACTAATTGCTAAACAATCTTATTGATTAGTTCTACTGCCGGAAGAGTGTTGTGTGATGTAGCGCTTCATTTGTCCCTAGCAGATTGAAATGATACCTATTATCACCTGGCCACATGTTTTTACTTTAATGTCAATAGCTGATATGAAGACAAACAAGACAAAATCATGCTTGTTCTAGTCAATTCAAATAGTTGGAACCAATTTAAAAGTCGATATTCATGAGACTAATATCTTATACAGAATTTGTTGCTAATATTTAAAAGTCGATACTCATGAGACTAACATCTTATGCGGAATCACAAATCATGGTGACTGTTATTGCACGCACGATTACAAACAAATCAAACGTATAATAAAATAGGGTTAATAGTTGTATCGTAATTAGCCGTGTCACAACCGAAGAATATAGGGAAAATGAATTTTTTTGTCACTCAACTCTTTTAAAAACCTACCACCCAACTAAAAATTTACTTAATCGTAGGTACTAACGTTACACATGTTTACCATTTTAGTCATTTCGTTACCATTTCGTTAGTTCTTTCACTTTTCGGTTAAAAAAATAAACTTTAAGAGAAAATTTTGTTTTTACACGCTGGCGTGGATTTACTATGCTAGTTAAAAAATCCAGAAAATAATACTTTTATGGGAAATGTTGTTTTTTAATATATTTCAGAAAAAAAATAAAAAACTAAATAAAAGAGAATTTGTATAATATATCATAAATTAATAGGTCAATTTATAAATATATCTCATTATAATAATATTATAATTATTTGTCTTATTATCAGTTTTTAACTTTAGGGAGACCAATATAGCCTTGTTATATTAATTAAAAATATTTATAATTTTTAAATTTAATGTTTATAATTTTTAAATTTAACCATTAAAATATTTTTTCCTTAGAACAGGCCCCGCAAGGGGCAAATATTTAAATTTAACCATTGAGAATTATTTTTTTATTTTTAGAACATAAAAAATTATAATTTTCGCGAGTTAATACCCCACATTTCAAAAAAATTACTTTTGTTTTTAAAAAATTATAATTAATACGGAGAAGTTTGTATAAAAATTGAAACAAAATTATGCAAGTTGGAAAATAACTTTTCGGCTATTAAATACAATCTTAAAATATAATTAATCAATATAATATATAATATAATATAATGATAATATATATATATATATATATATAATATTTTAAAACAATAAAACAAATATACGTAACGGAATAACAAACCGTAAACATGTGTAACGTTAGTGGCTATAATAAATAAACTTTTAATTGAGTGGTAGATTTCTAAAAGAGCTAATAGTTAAGTGACAAATTTTTTTTCCCCAAGGATATATTTAAGGAATCTGAATGAATGATAGGGTCAGATAGCTAAAATATTACTATTACGAGGCCTTACGAACTCGTGCGATGCACCAGCTGGATCATTGGTTGAATTTCTACGTGTTTTGTACGTAATGTTTTTGCAGATGTTTGTATACTTTTTATCAAGTTTGCGCCAATATTTATAATATAAGTTTTATATATCGGAACAATTATCATTTAGTACTAAATAACTCATGTAAACGATAAATACTTTCGTAGATCTTGATGTTAACACATTTTTGGTGGAAAGTAATTAAATATAACAATATAAGTCGAATAGTGCATATCATTGTCATATATAACTTGGGCTGCCTCAGGACCCGTGTGATGCACACAAATATTTTCGTAAGATAAGTATTTTGACAAAATATTGATATATTTTTATCATTTTTTGTGTCATTTTTTTTAATTAAGTAAGTATATTTATCATTTCTCCAAAATTGTCATAAGGAAAATCAAATTAAAACGTACTACGAACGAATAATCATACATGCAATAAACTTAAAAAAAATTGAAGCAATAATAGACCATCTAATCAAGTAATGATGTTAGAAATAGTAATATATTATTGCATAAATTGTTTTACGTAAAATTGTTGAATAACTCGACAATATCTACCATTTACCTTAGACAAAAAAAAAGGCACGACCCAAGTAATAATATATAACATATGATCGTTCATTTCAATAAGTGTTTGTTGATATATTACAAATCTTAAATCGAATAATAAGTATACATATTTTTAAAATTAACTAATTTTTACCATTTTTTTTCTTATTTACATATTCATTTCTATTCCCGATTCATATTTTAATTTCAATTTGTTAAACTGGAACACGTATAATGTTTTTATCATCTCTAATGATGATGAATACTTGCAAACGTCAATTGCTAAACATTACACGAAACATCTAACCACAAATATCAATATACGTAGTAACTATTCGCCTTGCGCTATGCTTAGTTACACGTCTATTTACTTGAGGTGAATTGAACTCTTTACCTTATGAGAAAGATCGAGGTGGTCAAATAATTTAATACTAAACCATTCAATGGTAATAAGTAGTTACTAAATACAATTCATTTGTTAACAATGAAAAAACTAAGTTGAATATAAGTTTTTAGACATGACCCAATAAAGACAAACCAAAATCTTTTTACCATATTACGCGAAATAAATACATGCACTAAATTTTCAAAAACCACCGTAGCTCCTAAACTTCATTATACATTTCCTGTTTATGTGTTATTTATATATCTTTTTAATATAGAAAGAATACATTTAATTATCCAAAATTTCTGTTACAAAAAAGTGAAACGTAATCTAGAAACTATTCCTTAAATCTCGGTGCTATCAAAATAATCATAACCGACCCCCCAATTAAGGCTCAATCAAGACCCAATTAAGTTCCCTTTAAGACTTACCTAATATGATAAACCGGTCCCTCTCATATATTTTTTTTATATAACGCGTTTCTTCTTTGTACATCTCCTCCCACTCATACGAAACATACAATTTGTAATATCTGTGGTATGTGGTTATTTGACTCTAATATTTCGTTCATATGAGGAGTAGTGTTGCTGGATTGTGCATGTTGAACTGTATTTCTTTTATCCGCTGCGTGAGTTATTTTGGAATGGCTTTCGGTATTTTACCGACTGAGTTTTATTTCGAAAACCGATTCCCTTAACTGAGTTTTTGGCATTATGGCTTTGATCTTTTTGGCAAAATTCTTATGACGGTATTTAGTATTTTGTAAATGGCTTTTGTAAGTTTTTGAAACATTACCGTCATCGGCCTTTTTGGCGTTTTTGTAAATGGTTTTTAGCCTGGTGGGTTTCGACGCGGGATCCACGACGCTATAGAGTTTCGTGTAATTACCTGAAATTTTTGGGCATTCTAGCCCATTGAATTATCCTTGAAAACCTTGAGTATCTTAGAAAATAAATTTCGAAACGTACTTTTAAAATGAATTATTTTCTCGTGGTGCATCCAAGGTGCCACAACATGTTTCAAAAATTCTTCTACCTCGAGGACCAAAATGTTTTGAGATATTTTCGATGTTTAGAAACACTTATACTTAGACCCGAGGGTCGGATATTCTGAAAGTTTTTCACTTAAAGAAAGGTGTCCTCATTTTTGTTCAAACGCAAGATGATTTTCAAAGTCTCGAAAATGATGTTTGTTCAACTTTTTGTAAAATGATACTCAAGATCAACTGGTGTTTCCAAACTGTTTTCAAAAGGTGGTTTTTGTTTTTTTTAAAACCCATCATTTCCTGCTTGTGGTCGGAGAAGGTGTGTATGATTTGGTATTGTTGTTAGGGTGTTAGCCCTCCGAATTGTGATTGAATTGGTGGTGTGAACGTTGAGTCGTTCGCCACGCATATGTTTTTGTTGTCCCTTTGTGGGAGGTGTGATGACGATCTTTAATGTTGTCATTTCGTGGTGACTTGCGTGTTATCGCACCTGTGTGAGCTGTTAAAGCTTAGGTTTGTACGTTTGTGTACATGTGATTGTTTCATGATGTTTGTAATTATGTGCTGGTTATTGTTCGGGCCATTAAGGTTGCCGAACGATACCGTCGTTGTTGTAGTGTTTGTGTGCGTATTACTTTACGATGGTAATCGTTGTATATGATATGTGTTATGATTCTTTGTTGTGCTGAGTTGGCATCTCCGCTATGTTGTTTTGCGGTGTTATGTTCCATTGTATCTAGCATTTGTATTTTCGGTATGCCGAGCCGAGGCATTTCAACCGTGATGTGCCGGGGGAATGTACGAGCAATTTGTCCTTCTCGTCAGTAACACATTTCGAGTGCGGACTCGAGGGACACCGAATTCAGTTTTGCGAATTGGCTACCGAGACTTTCGGAGTTCGCGCTTCAGCACAGTTATCAGGATCGGCTCTGAGAGGCCCAGTGGAGATTTTTCTGTCGGTTGCTTTTTGTGTGGTTAACTTGTTTCCGTTGTTGTGAGCTGCGGGGACGACATTTCTTTTATAAGAGGTCGGATATAATACCCGTATTATTTTTGGCTTCTGCATTTTCTCTTTCTCAATTTTATCGACTCGCTCGTGTTCGTTGTTACCTTCTGAACTTGTTCTGTATTTCGGTTTCATCGTCCGAACGAACTGTGATCTTGTTGTGGGTCGATCTGGTTATCGCTGTGACTTTTTCGAGTTCGGTTCGATTCTTGTGAACCTTGTTCGGGAGTGACATCATCTGGTTCTATTAGTTCTTTTATTCGAAGTGGATCGGATTTGGAACTCTCGTGTTTTCGACTCTGTCGACTCGTTTATGTTCGTTGATATTCCTGGGCTTGTCCTGCCCCTTGCTTTTGTTGATCGAACGAGTGTGGTATTATTTCATAATAACTCGTTTGTCGTTGTGACTTTTCAATCGCTATTCCTTTTTCGGTGGATCTTATGGGAATGCATGTCTTGTAGTGTTGTTGCCCAAAATATTTATCCGAAGATTAATACTGCTGGAAGACGGACAACAAACAACAATTGCGGGAGCACTTCCGAGAGAAGATAAATAATACAAGATTTCCCGGGTTTGTTAGGCCCGGGCTTGAATGCTCTCGCGAGATGATATTAATACGAATATTCGTGGATACAAGTATTAATGAGAGAAATCTAAATACAATGAGTGTAAAAAGGCTCTGTTAATCCGGCTCTTGAGCGAAGCTCGGTGTTCTTCGTCCCTTCCGATCTTCTTCTTGATGAGAGAGGTCGGGAGAAGTAAGACCGAATGATAGCTGTTGCCAAGAGTTGGAGATAGCCAAGTGCTTGATGTTTTGCTTCTGTGATGTATGAAATCCGAAGGAAGTTGGAGTGTTTTGTGTGCCAAAATCTCGGTTCAGTGCAGAAGAGTTTCCCGTCCTTGGACAAGTGCTGGGAGCCTTGTATATATAGGGGCAGCCGGGTCCTGTCCTCTGGCGGGCGATCGCCTTCCGGCCATTATAATAATGTGCCGATCGTCCGCCGGCCAATATTATAATGGGGCGATCACCCGGGCTGTCGGACAAAAGTCCAAGGAAGAGGCTGGCGCCAGGTGGGTGGTCCATTGAGGAGCCAGCACGCGTCCGGAGTCGGTCAACATGCGGCCCTACTGACAGCTTTCGGCGGCTTGTCGGCTGGTGGAGAGATTCTGCCAGGCTGTGGTCAATGACCCGAGATTCGCGGATCTTGTCTCGGCCCTTGCACGTGGTGCCAGTCTTAAGGTTCGGCCTTTGCCGACTGGATGGCCATCGGTGCTGATCGACATGAGGCGGTCGTCTCTAGCTGGTCATTAGAGATCGCCATCGGCCAGTTGCTGAGGGTCGGCATTTGGTCGGTCACCAAGGGTCGGTCGGCAAGTGCCGAGAGACGGTCGGTCTCCAAGGGTCGGTCGGCAAGTGCCGAGAGATGATCGTCTCCAGTCGGTCGGTCGGCAGGTGCCGAGGGAGAATCGTTCGCTAGACGGTCGCCAGGAGTCGGTCGCCGAGTGCCGAGAGACGATCGTATCTGAGGTCGATCGCTCGGCACCGGGACTTGTCCTGGGACCTTCGGTTGGCCGATTTAGCTTGTCCGCTGGGCTAAGGCTTAGGTCGCCTGGTCGAGTCGGCGATTCTGTCTAGGCTGCTCGGCGATGGCTCGGTCGCTCAGCGATGACTCGGTCCCCCGACCTCCGAGGCGATCGCGGTCGGAAAGTGTTAATTCTTGACACAACAATTGCCCCCACTTGCTCCTATGTTGAAGACATGGGGCGAGGTGGTTCTTCTTGCGATCGTGTAAGGAAGAGGACGGGCGATCTTCTTTGGTGACTTAGGATTCGGACTTGGGCTATCATGGTCGATTGGCTAGCTATCTTTCGGTCTTGTACCTGCAAAAAACAACATTGGCCGATCCCCCTTGGAAACTTGGTGGTTTCGCTTTGTTTGAGGAATCGTGCACAGTCGCGGAGATCGATGGACCGACTCCATGACCGTGTCTTGGTGCGCGAAGACATTGAGTGTCTCGTGACTCACTTTATTATGAGGGTCCTCTGTTAGGCTGCGCCTCGCCTCGTATTTAAACGAAGGGCGTGCGGTCTCGGTCTAGAGGAGTCCTTGCGCGGGGCAGCGTCGGATGAATCAACTCAACGCCCGTGGCTTGTTAGCTCTGCTTCCACCTCGGCCAGCCATGGAGATGGCCGACCTCGACGGTGTACGTTGAGACGGGGGTTGTGGCATATGTCCACTGATTAATGTTGGAGAGCCCTTAGACTACGCTGGCCTCGTATTTAAACGAAGGGCAGGCGATCTCGGCCGAAAGGGACCTTGCGTGGCCGAAGCAGCCGGTTCCATCGACTGCCAGGGCCATGGCTTTATGATGTGCGGTGGAGGCGATCGCGAGCCTTAGTTCCTCATGTTAAATGCTGGACTGTAGACGGCGATCGTGCCCTCCGGGTTGCTGATGATGTAGCGTGATGATCGGCGATCGGGCCGGAAGACTTGTCGATCGTCGCTCGGCTGCCGATCGCTTTATTCGTAAGTCGATATCGGCGATCGGGCGGGAGATCGTCATCCGGGCGCCGATCGCGCTGCTCACAGGCTAAGAAGGAACCTTTGCCTGGCCAGAAAATCTGCGGCTCTAGCCCGGAAGGCTGCGTAGGTTGTAGGTTGGTTCTTCGTGAGATGCCTGAACATAGGCGAAAAACCCTGAAATCCTCCTAGGACCGCGTAGAGGGTGGTGTCATCGCTTACGGGCTCGCCGTTGAGGATGATCCCGTCTACCCGGTCGATGTAGTCCGAGTCGGACTCTTCTTCTCCCTGCTTGATTCGCATCATGCGAAGGCGACCTTCAGGCCGGACGACTCTGGTGGCGAAGTGTTCCGTGAAGACGTGCGCCAGCTCGTTAAAGGAGCCAATGGACCGAGGTGGCAATGAGGTGTACCACCGGTGGGCGAGGTCGTCTAGTGTCAGAGGGAACATTCGGCACCGGGTCGCGTCCGATGCCCCACACCCGGTCATGTAGATGTTGAACTTCCTTAGGTGCGTCTGGGGGTCCGATCGCCCCTCGTACATGGGTGTTTGCGGGGGAGCGATCCTGTGCTGCACGGGGGCGAGCTCGATGTCGATCGCGAGCGGCTCGCTCGGCTCGGCGATCGTCTTCATGGCGCCTGCCCCGGATTGCAGGAGCGCCTTCACGTCGTCGAGCTGACGTTGCAATGCGGCAATCGCCGTGGCTCATTGCTTTGATCGGCTTTGGGAGCGGGGGTCGAGGCGATCGTGTGCGATCTCGGACTCACGTGCTGCCCGACCTCGGGAATATGGCGGCGGGAGCGACGGGCTGGGTTGCCTTCTGGGAGCCGGGTAGGCCGAGCTCCTGGTGACGGACTCAAACTCCGTCGTCTCGTAGCTGGGGCCGGACTTCCCCGGTCGCCAGGTCGGGTCACTGCCCAGGCGATCGAAGACAGACGTGCCCCGGCTGCCGAGCGCCTCTTCTTGCGGGCGAGAGCCTCCTAGCGATCGCTCGGCCAGTAATGCCTTGTGCTTCCACCTGGACTTCCGGCGGGCGGCCGAGGGGGTGATAGCAGGAGGTGCGTCGAGAGCACTCCGTCGCTCCTGAAGGGCGGCTATGGCCTCTTCGATCTGTTCATTGGTTCGGAACTGATCGAGCGAGAGGCTCGGGCCGCCGTCCCGGACGGATCGGCGTCTCGACCGCGGCGGCTACCTTCCACCATCGAGTGCGGCTCGGAGGCCCGGGGCCAGGCAGAGTCGGCCGGTTGGTCAGCGGCTTTCTTCGACGCGGAGGCGGAAGACATGACTACTGAAGGATTTCTTTGAAGTGCAGTGAGTGTCACTTCAAGTATCTGCCCCGAGAACAGTGAGTGTTCTTCGGGACGGTAGGTATAAAAATTTGAGGGTTGGATCCCCATCCTCTAGCGCCAATTGTTGTTGCCCAAAATATTTATCCGAAGATTAATACTGCTGGAAGACGGACAACAAACAACAATTGCGGGAGCACTTCCGAGAGAAGATAAATAATACAAGATTTGCCGGGTTTGTTAGGCCCGGGCTTGAATGCTCTCGCGAGATGATATTAATACGAATATTCGTGGATACAAGTATTAATGAGAGAAATCTAAATACAATGAGTGTAAAAAGGCTCTGTTAATCCGGCTCTTGAGCGAAGCTCGGTGTTCTTCGTCCCTTCCGATCTTCTTCTTGATGAGAGAGGCCGGGAGAAGTAAGACCGAATGATAGCTGTTGCCAAGAGTTGGAGATAGCCAAGTGCTTGATGTTTTGCTTCTGTGATGTATGAAATCCGAAGGAAGTTGGAGTGTTTTGTGTGCCAAAATCTCGGTTCAGTGCAGAAGAGTTTCCCGTCCTTGGACAAGTGCTGGGAGCCTTGTATATATAGGGGCAGCCGGGTCCTGTCCTCTGGCGGGCGATCGCCTTCCGGCCATTATAATAATGTGCCGATCGTCCGCCGGCCAATATTATAATGGGGCGATCACCATTTGTCGGACAAAAGTCGAGGAAGAGGTGGCGCCCGGGTGGTAGTCCATTGAGGAGCCAGCACGCGTCCGGAGTCGGTCAACATGCGGCCCTACTGACAGCTTTCGGCGGAATCAATGGTCACATGCGGCCCTACTGACAGCTTTCGGCGGCTTGTCGGCTGGGGGAGAGATTCTGCCACGCTGTGGTCAATGACCCGAGATTCGCGGATCTTATCTCGGCCCTTGCACGTGGTGCCAGTCTTAAGGTTCGGCCTTTGCCGACTGGATGGCCATCGGTGCTGATCGACATGAGGCGGTCGTCTCTAGCTGGTCATCAGAGATCGCCATCGGCCAGTTGCTGAGGGTCGGCATTTGGTCGGTCACCAAGGGTCGGTCGGCAAGTGCCGAGAGATGGTCGGTCTCCAAGGGTCGGTCGGCAAGTGCCGAGAGATGATCGTCTCCAGTCGGTCGGTCGGCAGGTGCCGAGGGAGAATCGTTCGCTAGACGGTCGCCAGGAGTCGGTCGCCGAGTGCCGAGAGGCGATCGTATCTGAGGTCGATCGCTCGGCACCGGGACTTGTCCTGGGACCTTCAGTTGGCCGATTTAGCTTGTCCGCTGGGCTAAGGCTTAGGTCGCCTGGTCGAGGTCGCGATTCGCCTAATTTGCTCAGCGGATGGCTCGGTCGCTCGGCAGTGACTCGGTCGCCCGACCTCCGAGGCGATCGCCGGTCGGAAAGTGTTAATTCTTGACACAACATGTAGTTCTCACCAGATCGTCCTGGGAGTTGTTGTTTGAATTTTATTATCCTTCGTGTTTCGGACATGATTGTTCGATTTTTGTTGTCTCGATCGTTTGTTTGTTCGGTTTTGTTCTCGTTTCGTGATTGTTGAGCATTCAGGCTCCTTCCTAATTCCATTAAGTTCGGGAAGTTAGTCTCGTTTTCAATCTTCCAACCCTTGGGCGGTGGAATTCCGTATTTGTTCAGCGGTTAGCTCGCGTTTTGATTGATGTACCGTTGGGTTGGTCAATCCTATTGATTTTCGTTCGTTGTGTTTTGTGATTGTCCGGATAATCGACTCGATTGTATTGTCTGTTTGATGATGCTTGTCACCTGTTGATTTTATTATGTTTCTACCGGTGGCGTTGTGTTGGTCATCGTGGGGCGTGTTTTCACGCCGTATGTCTCTTTGCGTTTCTTGCAGCGTTTCGCCGTTGGGCGCGAGTTTTTGGTTTTTTTGTATCTCGTCGAGTTTTCCTGGCAGGGGATATTGATTCTCCCTACTTATTTTAAGTTTCGGGACGAAACTTCTTTTAAGGAGGGTAGAATGTAATATCCGCAATTTTTGATTTTCGGTAAATTTTTTTTTTCAGCCGGAGTCCGTTTTGACGACTCGCTCATGACCGTTTCATTATTCTGAGAATGATTAATTCTACACTTTTTGACATCCAAGTTCGTTTCGGTGTCGTTTTGTTGAGTTCCGTGCTTTTTAGCGACTTTTCCGCACTTGAGTTCGATTCTTGCGAATCTCGTTCGAAACTGCTATTTCGAGTTTCCCGTAAGTCCGTTTAACTTTGTTAGACGTGTTGTGAACTTCAGTTTGGTTATTCGATCACGTATCATGATTTTCGGGCGTTTTGGGCCATTTTGTAATTTACCCAAAGTTACGGGTATCCGTATCTGTAATTATTGTCTCGACCCGTTTCTTGGTCGCGTATGATTAATTATGGTATTATGTTTTCATTTCGGGTCGTTGATGTTGTCCGCGAACTTTTCGTCGTGTTCGTTCCGTACGTTTTCGGAACTTTTCGGGTTCTGGACAAATCGGCTAGCGCACGCTAGCGTCCGCGCAGCGCGCGCTATCGCGGTCGGGCAGGCAGGATCCGGCCGGCAGATTGAGTTTTCAGTACAGGGCCTTGCGGGCCACGGCCGAGGGTTATCGGCCGAGGCTGCCCGTTAGCGCGCGCTAGTCCGGAAGGTGTAGCGCACGCTAGGCCGTGCCTGTATAAATATGACAGAGTAGCCATATTTTCACCCGTTTTTCATTTCCATCTTTTCCTCTCCGCGGCTGGAGACTTGGCGATCCAGGAGACATGTTGTCAAGCAACTAATCCACGAAGATTGGGAGTTCATATCATCGATTAATCCCTCCATAACCTCCTTTGATCCAGCGAATCAAGGTGAGATTTCCTAGAACCCTATTTTGGGAAAATTTGGGGTTTTTGCGTTTTTGTTTGATTCGTTCCGTGTTGTTGATTAATATGTAACACCCCCAGATTTAACCGGAAATATTACAGCGCCGTGGGCCCCGAGATGGAACCTACAAGGCTGAAGGAAATTTTCGCAAACATTTACAAATGTTTAAAAGGCCAACGACGGTACTATTTTTAAAAAACATTCGAAGACGTTATAAAACTCGTTCATCAAACCGTCGTAAAAACTCATTTGAAATCTCAAGGCCAAACGACCGACACTCAAAAGTTTAGAAAATGATTTCCACAGTAATCTCAGTTACCGGATACCAAAAGAACATTTCAAAATACTCACGCAGCGGAAAAAGACCAACAATAAAGATACTCTAGCAGCGGAATACAAGAACCAATCAAGAGACTCAATGCACAAAACACGTCCTAGCCAGTATCCTCCGGGAAGCTCATCTCTTCACGACCGCTACATAGCTCGATACTCCAAGAACCTAAAAAGAAATCCCACGACGGGGTCAGCCATAATATTTAACAATGATAACCGTCACATTACATTAATAATTACATACCAATGAGAATACAACATAAGAATACGACCAACGTACTCTTACCGCCATAACTTTACTTACTCAAGTAATTCTCATCAGAATAACCATTATCACATTTCACATCTCGTACTCGATTAACCAATAAACTCGAACGTAATATCTGTATTGTACCTCAAACAATACTCAAGATCCTCAAACTATCATAACCAACTCACGATACGGAAATCTACCATTTCTGACCAATACGATCCATCGAATAATATCATCAAATCCCAAGACGATAACCGATTGTCCACCAAAGACAAGACCAAAGAAAATATGGAACATACCTCGAGATATGATGTGCCACGATAATCATATCAGTCTAATCCGAGATCAGAACAATACAATACGGACAAGGTCCTAATACAAGACCTACAAATGCATACTCATATGACAACGTCAATATGCTCAAAAACAATAACAACTATGTATACTCAATGGAAATCCCATGATCCAGCGCCCTCAGCATAGATCCCAACATGATCCTACAAGATCAACACGATGTGGATAACCAACAATATACATATGCACAACAATAACACAATACTGGGTAATCCAACGATCCAGCGCCCTCGGATAGATCCCCATGATGATCCGTCGGACCAACGCATGGTGGAAAACATCCGGCCGATCCAGCGCCCTCAGCATAGATCCCATGATGATCCCGTCGAACCAACGCATGGTGGACATTCGATCCAGCGCCCTCAGCATAGATCCTCATAATCCCATCAGATTATTTACACAACATGAACAACACAATATGCATACACATATGCAAATCAACACGTTCATCAACATGAACAACATAACATGCACGACAACATGACAATCTACTAGGACGACTTCATGTTCAACAACATGAAAGAAAATGTACGAGACCAAAATAAATAACATTAAACCATAATCAATATGGAATACTTGCCCCGAGTCCTTCGGGAGCAACCTCAATGTCCAATCATCACCGACGATTATCCTCAATGCTCGGCGATCCAAACGTACAATGAACTATAGATACTCATATCCTCGTCTTTATCATAATGTAACCTCGATACTCGAACATACCAATAACTGAAATAAAGCATATACATTATGATTTTTCTCCCAGAATCGAAAGAACGATATGCGATCCGAATACCCAGAGTTCACAATAATAATCATCGCTATATGCATTATAAACGAAATGAAACTGAAACCATTCATTAAATATTATAACTGAGCAAGTAATAACTTGCCTCTATACCGACATGACGATGATGAAGCCGCTACCAGTCACAATGCCTTCGTCTACGAGCTCCTCGGCCCCGACCGAAGTAATTCAAGAACATACTCGAACACGACCGCAGCATCCGGTTATAATCACCGATCAATAATCTCAACCTATCGAAGTAATCAAATAACACATATCCGATAACAATTAACAACCGACACGACCAACCAAATCATCTCAACTATTCAACGATATCTACAATACAAACTATAACTCGATGATCATAATCAATCAATACAACCGATCAATAAACCCCAACGGTTCCACAATATCTCGATTAGACACAAGTCCGGACAATCCAACTCAAACAATTACGAACTCAAAACCGCAACACGATTCATAATCCGATTAATTCAACATACGATCGTCTTGCTATGTTAAATTCATCAAAAGTTCCTCAAGAACACTAAGGGATTCGAACTCATGTTCATAACCATCAAAACCACGTAATTCGATATCCTCTAACATCTAAACAAATCCTCATTCATGATTCAAGGTGTATATCAACATGTTCTTGAACATACGATCTCCCTAACATCAAGAATCGAAGTAACAATACCAAGAACATCAAGAACTCTATGATTTCATAATCATAATCAACATATTCAAGGTATAAACCATCATAACACCATCTTCCTTCAACATATAGTTCATGTAGCCTCAATAATCGTAACAACAACATCACAATCAACTTCATATGAATCATATACTGATAACAATACCAAAATCCGAAATCAAAGTGAAGAATTCAACAACATACCTCAAGAACATGAATAACCCAATCAAATCCTTCAAGAATCATCCATAATTCATATCCAAGCCTCAAATCCAAGTCCTCAAGCTCAAAATCGACTTAGGAAGGCCAACATCTCTCTCTCTCTCAAAGTTTGAAGACGAAAAACGAAAAGAAACGTCGAAGGAAATGAAAGACGGGCATCTACTTATAAAACATTTACATTGCATACGTCGTAACACACCAAGGTTAACGTCGTAACACGCATTACGCACGTTAGCCATCCTTGATAGCGTCGTAATGCTAATCCCAAAACTAAGCTCATCTGTTCGTCCACTTGATTACGACGTAACATTTCCTTCATTACGCACGTACGCACGTTGACTTGCTACATAAAGCCTTATATTATGTCGTAATACATCACGTATAACGTCGTAATACGTAGTTGACTCGCTGTCAACATCCTTCCGCCGAAAGCCGCCACGAGGTCCCACCGCCGACCATGACTCGATCGTCTGATTCCCATGTTACGTACGTAATGTCTTGGCCATAACGTACGTAACTCTTGTGATTTAGCGTCGTAAGTCTTCAACATTAGCGTCGCTAAATATTCTATACTTAGCCAATTTCAATCATTCTGCTTTGTCTCGACATACGAATACGAACATACGACATCTTGAATCAATATCTTGAATCCAATAATATTTTCATACGATATATCTCATATCGAAAGTACGATAACCTGATACACGATATTCTCAAATGCAATTGTCGACCAGATACGACAATTGTACCAATACTAACATCTCAGTCCTTTATTTATTTTATCCATACTGTACAGATTCCACGCTGTACAATATAACTCAGATAAAATAACTCAAACAACAGTAGTAGAAATTCTGGATATTACATAATACACGATGGGTATGATTAATATTGGTAGTATTCTTGTGTTTAACATCATTTAATCCATTGTTCTTCGTCGAATCGAAGTATATTTCTTGATTTCCTTCGAATTGACTTTTTGGGGGATTTGTCCTCGATCTCGTTTTTCATCCGTTTTCGATGGATCGATTATGGTTAAATGATGTTGTTAAACATATTCTATGGATTGTATATCCATATTTCAACTTGGAATTCTGTTTTCGTGATTTGACGGAACGAATCGTGTTCTTGGACGTTTTAGGGGAAATCCTTGAACATTCGCCATTTGTTCTTTGAATTTAGCAGCTTTGGGTCGTACTTTGGAATTCATTTTCGTTGTTATTGTTTTCGTTCGTAGTTCATTGTTGTGGATTGTCGTTCGGTGGAGTCGGCGAGTTCGTAGTCGGTTCGTGCCAACCTACTTCGGCCGATTCTCCGCGTTGTGGTTATTCGAGGCAAGTACCTTGCCCATACTATTCTTGTTTTATGGATATGATAATTAGTGATCGTCTAAATGTGGTTGTTTGGTCGTTTGAATTGAACTTTCAAAAGATTTGGTTTAGTCTTGTTAAAGGCTTGCTTTCAAAACGCGTGTGTTTTGTGAATGGTGTGGTTTGTGAATAACTATATGAATTCTATGGATATGTTTGGTGTTGATGTTGCACTTGGTATTGCGTGTGGACGTATATTATTTCATTCCGGTGCGTTGTGGATTGACGTGGTGTTTTGCTAAGTGTTTGATGCCTCTGGGCGAATTGTTTGAATATCCTTGATGTGATATGTTATTTGTGTGAATGTGTGGATATGGTTGAAGGTCTACGGTGACACATGGCATGTGATCATGTGGTCAGGATGCAACAAGTGATTGATCCAACCGTGAGAGCCTGAGATAATCTACGGTGGCACATGGCATGCGATCATGTGGCCAGGATGCAACAAGCGATTGTTCCAACCGTGAGATGTGTGTGATTTGTTTCGCTAGCCAGCTCGGGAGGGTCCTTCGAGGCCTCGGGTGGGATGTCTGTGGTAGCATCCCGGTCCTAGGCGATGCGCGTGCGTGATTATGTTTTGTTGATTTTTATGTCCGTCGAGGACACGTGATGTTGGGCTCTGGCCCTGTGAATTATTTTCGGTTTTCTATTTGTGAAAACAAAACCTTTGGGCTGTGACCCTGTTGATTTTTGGAAAGATAAGGATTTGATAATCCTAAGTTGTTTTCTATCAAAACTCTCGATGGCATTTAAACGGTTTTATAAATTGCTTTCCCTTGATTTGTGACCTTTCGGTTCTATAATAGTTTACCAAACTCTTGCCTCGGGAAGTGCTTTTCGTTACGTTTGGATTTTTGAGGATTCCTGGTTATTGTTATTCGTGGAATGTGAATTGTATGGCTCGTATTTGTACTTTGTTCTTGCACTAGCAAAACAGTGGAGTTTTGCTAACCCCCGAGTATTCGGGGGGTGGATGTCTATTTTTGCATTCAGGTTTTGGAGCATAGCACAGGGTCGGCACGAAGGATGATGAAAGATGAACGATACTAATCACACGAGGATCCGTTGATGTCGTATTGGTCTAGTTGTATTTTCTTTTCCGCTGCAGTATCTTTTCCCCGTTGTACGGGAGTTTATTGTATTTTGACCCCTGCGTGGGTATGTGTTTGGAATTGAGTTGTATGTTATTATTGAAAGACCAAATCGGTCTACTGAGTCATTTTAACCTTAAAGGTGATGTTTAGATGTTTGATTTTAGTTATCAGCCTGGTAGATCCTCGAGGAGAGGGTCTACGGCGTGTAATATCCCTGAGCGGATTGGGGGTGTTACACAATTAAAACACATCAATTCCTGCTGATTTTCTCTTCTATCATTCAAACCAAAACACCATAAACACACATACTGCTACTATCGTTTTCTCTTCAAAATTCCAAGTGTTCAAGATATTGTTGCTTCGATCGTGAGTTAGATTATTGTTGTCCAAGTTAATTTGCAACCCAAAATACATAATAACTCTACCCGTATCTCATATACAGACAACCCTAATCCTGTAACATCCGCCTCCCTTTCCCTATTTCTTTTGCTCTCATCTGAAGAAAAAAAGCAAAAAAAAAAACGAACAATAAAATCCGAATCACAAACCCACTTCAAATCATTATCCTTCAATCGAACAACAAAACAAAATGTTACGGGAAAAATATTTTTTTAGGACCGTAACTTTGGCCTAGTTGGCTTATAAGGACAATATCTTTTCGGGCCTGGAGAAGGAGGACTTTAATTTTAAAAAGTGGGAAAAGATGGACAATTAAGCCCGAAGGAGGTCCGATTGGGCTTAATTGGCTCGTGCCTTGCACGTGACAGGCCGATTGCGGAAAATAAAAAAAAAATCAGAAATGGGATTGAAAACATTTTTTCCCCAATCGGTTCGAAAAAACCCTAACCCACCGATCGAAGACGACGGAAGAAGCCTTACAATCGAAGTTTGAATACACAAATTGAAGAACCCTAGCCCACCAAATATCTGAGAATCATAATCGCTCACCCAAATTGAAGAAGTATAAGTATGTCTTCTACGACAACCCATGGTAATACGATGGTCGAATGTTATTGTGGAAGAAGAGCTTTTATTCGAACATCTTGGACTGATGAAAATCCAGGAAGAAGGTTTGCGACATGCCTAAATTCAACAGTAAGAAGCTTGCATACATTGTTTTGTTTTTAAATTTTAGTTTGGGATTTTTGTATAACAATAATTTCACACAATTTTTCAGAGGGGTGGGTGTTCGTTTTGGGCATGGGAAGATCATCCTATGTGTAGGAGGTCAAAGAGCATCATTCCTGGCTTGTTACGGAGGATGAATGCAAAAGAGGCAGAAATTGAGAAGCTCAAAGCTAGTCGAAAAACTCTACTAAGACTCACTGCATTTCTCTCAATCTTGTTGATGTTCTTGTGTGTGAAGGCAGTTGTTAGCACTCTTGAATGAAGAATGAAGTTTTAGTGAAGAGTATTTCTGGCAGTTGTCAGCACTCTTGAATGTAATTGTAGTACTTGTATTTTGTTATTTAATTCAACATTTGCAAAATGAAGTTTGCAATATTTGTATCTTGTTTTGAATGAAGTTTTTAGAATTATGTTGGCAAAATGAAGTTATTGTATCTTGTTTCGAATGCTATTTGAACCCTCTTGAATGCTATTGTATCTTGTTTTGAATGGATCTAATTTATTTTTTGTGTGTATCTTGTTTTGAGGTACAGAATGAGCAAAATGAGGGTTCACATCACCTACCCTAAATATGAGCAAAATGTAGGTTACAACCCTTAAATCAACGAAATGAGGGTTAACATCCCCTAAATATAAACAAAACGAGGGTCACAACCCTTAAATCAACAAAATGAGGGTTCACATCCCTTAAATGGGTCACAACCCTTAAGTCTGCAAAATGAGGGTTCACATCCCCTAAATATAAACAAAAAGAGGTTCACATCCCTTAAACATGGGTCACAGCCCTTAAGTATGCAAAATGAGGGTTCATTTCCCTTAAACATGGGTCACAGCCCTTACATTTTCACAAAAAACAACAAAAATAAAGTAAATGGTTCACTTCTTGTGTGTATCCTGCTTCAGCAAACTGGATAAATTAATAAACTTCTTTCCACTAGAAGATGAAGGCCCTCCAATCTGAACTCTTGGTTTTGTAGTCTGTTGCAGCTGCTCCCATGAGCTAGGTCCAGGCACTCTAGTTGAGTTGGTCACTTGCTCCACTTGTGACTGTTGGGTTGGAAATTCAAATGGTTCACAAACTTCACTGATTGTTTCTTGTGTAAGTGGCATGGGCGGCAACAAGATTTCACTTCTCTGATTATCAGTTGCGTCTATAGTTGCCTCTGTATCTCTTTCATTACTTGTTGATATAGGCCTTTTCCTTTTCACCTAATAAATATATTTAATGTTAGTATAAGAAGATTAATTTAGATAAACAGAACAATAATAAACAAAACAAAATGAATACCTGTGATTTCCTTCTACTTGTTTCAGATGTTGGATCATCTCTTCCACATGATCTACTATTATGGCCCTCAAAGCCACAACTTGTACATGTCACAGTGACTTGTCTTCTCTTCAGTTTGGCCGGTTTTCTTCCCCTCCCACTCTTTTTAGTCTTTATTCTTCGTTCATCAGGATCATTTCTCCTAGCACGTGCATGCCTCCCTTTTCCTCTTCCCATCGTTGGAGGCAGAGGTGGGATATAGTATGTCTCACTCCATAGAGCTGGACCATTTATCCCTTTGATTGTGGATGCATAGCTCTTCATGTAGGTGTCCACTGTATACCAATCACTTACATATTCCTTTACATCTCCTCTTTGATGGGTAATTGCAGAAATGGCATGCTTACAAGGAATGGCACTTAATTCCCATAATCTGCAGCTGCAAGTGTGTTCATCAAGGTTGACACAATGCCGTGTACCATCAGTGCATCTTACCTGATAATGGATATTGTCTGATGTTGTTACCCAAAATATTATCCGGAGATAGTATTGCTGGAATGATCGAGTAACAAACAAATGCGAGAACACTTCCGTGAGGAAATAGATAACACAAGATTTGCCGGGGTTGTTAATCCCGGGCTTGAATGCTCTCGCGAGATGTTATTAATAAATATACTGTCGAGTACAAATATTAATGTTAGAATCTAATACAAGGAGTGTAAAGACTTCTAGTTATCTAGGCTTTATAGCGCGTAGATTGCCGGAAGAACCAGATAAATGAATCTGTGAGTTCTTGCTTGGGATATATGATGAATGTGTATGAATATCACTATGAATGTGTTAGTGGTTGCCAAAAGAGCCTTTGATTCTCTCTTTGGTGTGTATTTTGCACTTAATTCGTAGTAGAATTTTCGCCTCCTTTGGACGCAACAGTGAGTCCTCTATTTATAGGGGACAAGGTAGTTGGGATCCCTCAGGCGATCGCGGGCGATCGCCATTTTCTATATTAAAATAAACGGCCGATCGTCCCGTCACGTGGGCCTGTTCCCTTGAGGTCCGAGGTTGCAGTTGGAGGCCAGCTGGGTGAACCAATGGGAAGCCAGCACGTGTTGCGAGTCGCTGTCTGAGGAGGGCCCACTTCGTACCTTTTGGCGGCCTTGTCGGTAGGTGTGGTAGGTGACAGGCTGGGGTCAATGATCCTATCTATCGGTATCCTTTGAAGATCCGCGGGTGGGCCATCGTCCAAGATTCGGTCTTCGACGACTTTGACGGATGCTGGATCCCCACGTGGCATGAGACGATCGCCTCTGGTCCGTTCATTAAAGACGATCGCCAGATACCAAAAGACGATCGCTGGTTACCAAAAGACGATCGCCGCATTATGCCGAACTCTAGGCGTTTGTCCGGAGTATGTCTTTCATGGTTGGCTTCTCTGGAAGGTCGCCGATCGCCTATCGCGGCGAATTAATCGCCGCACAACAATTGCCCCCCAGCTCGCCTCGATGTTGAAAACACGGGGTGAGGTGGCTCTGTTGGCGATCGCCAATGTTTTAAACGACCAGCCGATCTGAATTCAAATATGGACGACCTTCTTTCGCGTCGGGAGCAGCGGGAAAAGAAAGCGGGCTTTCCAGAAATGGCAGGGACACGCGTCGTGCCGCTGTTGGGGGAATCCGACGGTTTGTCAGACCTGTCGGCTGGCATGCCCTCGAAAAGACGCGTATGCGGGATTCGAGGGCCGCATTTAATGCGTCCCCACGTGACGGTTGCGATCCAGCCCCCGAGGTTTCTCCTATTTGCATTTAGGCCCTCGTCTCCATCTATAAAAAGGGTAGGGCTTCTTCTCCTTCACTTTTTTACGCGTCCTTCGTATCCATAGCCGAATTTCTGCAGAAATTTCTGGAGCTTTTTTGTGCCGATCTCCTTCTTTTTTCTAGGTAAGAAAAAATTAACCTTCTCCCTCTCTTTACTTTCTAATATGTCGGGAGGATCAAAAACCTTCGAGACCGGAAGCTCTTCCGCTGCCGCCGCGTTGCCTGAACGGGAGGAGGTTCCCGTTAGAGTGGATATGGAGACGGCCGCTGAAGCTATTCGAGCGGGGATTGCACCCAAAGAACTCGAAAAACTTTTCAACGAGGCCGAGGTGGCGAGGACGGCGGCGACGGCGGAGCAGGGGGGCTCGCCGGTGGATGAGGACGATTTGGTGCGGGAGGCCTGGGAACGAGAGAGTAGATTCGGCCCCGCCTATGTGGCTTTTGCTCAGATGATGGAAACGATCGCTGGACCCAGTCCGGAATTCGATATCGAGGCCTACACCGCCGCTCACCCTTACGAACATGTGAATCGGACGGTCTTTCAGGCCGCCGTCCCGTCTCCGTGGACTCTCGGACAGATCCGGAGTACGGCGACCAAGAAAGACCTGAGCCGTTGGAGGGCCAAATATCACATCCCCTCTGACGTTTCCCTTCACGTGCCTTTGGAGAATGAGCGCGCCGACCAACCGCCATTGGAGATGGTCGAGGTGAAAGAGATGATTATGGAGGCGGGTCTGCGATTCCCGTTGCCATTCGCCGTCTCCTACTTGCTGATCGCCTGGAATTTGGCGCCTCTTCAACTGACGCCGAACGCTTGGCTGCAGATCATCTGCACGTTGACCTTGTTTGGCGGTCACCGGTTGTTCCGCCTCCTTACTGCGTTGGAGATGAATTATTTGTTTAAATTGGCTGCGCAGAAAGGGTCAATCGGCGGCCATCATATCCAGGGCCGACTCGGGAGAGTGGTCCTCGGCGTGCCGAATAAGACCAAGGGCGACCTGGCTAAATGGTGTTGGGTCGGCGGGGCATGGCGATCGGCGTCGAGTGACATGCCGAATGAGGAGTTGGAGATTCCCACCATTTTTAGGAGAGGAATCCGAGTAAGGATTTAAACTCTCCCCTTGATTGATCTTGTCTTGGACTGATCTAATTTTGTTTTCTTTTTGCAGGACCTCTCGTTCCGGCGATCGGCGACCTTCCATTCGATTTCTTGATCGTTTGGGAGCGGATCCGTGCCTTGCCGAACTCCTTTATTGACGTTCGATCGCTTGGTACCGCTCAAGCTCGGTTGGGGGCTCGATTGTTCTGCTACCCCGTCACTTGAAAGTTCAAGGTATGAGTTTAAGTGGTGCTTCCTTTCTTTGACGATCGTCTCCAAGAGGTCGTTTTGTTTTGTCTAACTTTGTTTGTATCTTTTCTTTGACAGAGGCTTATTTTCCCCGAATTGCCGAACCTCCGCGAGAGATAGCCATGTCGAACCCGGGAGTTCTTGGTCGCCTTAAGTTGGGCAAGCAGACTGGTCGCGTTCCTGCGACGACGTCTCGCCCTGCTCCGGTGACGAGACCCGCTGAGGCGCCAGTCGCCGAGCCGGCGGTCCAGGGAGAGGAACAGCTCCAACGCCGCAAGAGGCGGAGGTCGGAGGAGTCCCCGTCGATCTCTGAGGCGGACGTATCGATTCTTGAGCCTCCGGTCGTTGCGGCTCCTATCTCTGCCATCCCGATGATGGAGCGATCTGGCCCCAAGCCCACGGTCTCCGGCCCCCGGTCATCTGGCAGCTCGGCGAAGAAGGTGGCGATCGCCGATGCGGAAACATCCCGGGGCAAGCCTTATTTCGGACGCGATCCCGAGCTGGTCAATAGGTAAGAATGGGTCAAAAATTTTCTGAGTTAGGCATTCTGAGCATGGTATGGGCTAACTCCTTCATTTCCTTGGTTTGTGCTGCAGGGTTCGTCTCGCCAACCCGGACGTTGCCCCAATGGTGCTGGACTTTCTGTCGAGCAAGGCTCCGCAACAGTCTCTCGACGTCCCTGCTTACGTTCGCCAGGCCATCACTTCTCTGCCCAAGGCTTGGACGACCGATCTTGATGCGATCGCTCGTCGGCGATCTGGAGACGCCATGCAGGCGACCGTTGCCCTGGCTATTCAGACGGCGACGATGGCCGTCCAAGCTGCTCAGGATTTTGAGGGGCGACCTTCCACTGCTCATCTCCATCGCGAACTCGAGACCGCCCGGAACAAAAATATCGAGGATGCCAACCGGATCCGGTCTATGGAGAAGGAGTATGAGGAGACGGCCAACAGGGCTAAGCAGGACGTGGATCGATTGAAGCAGGAGCTGAGCCGCTCCAAGGAGGCTGCCGATCGGTCCCGGGATAAGGAGAAGGAAACTCTCCAGAAGCTCGAGGCTTCGCAGGAGGAGGCGGCCGGGCTGAAGGCGCGGTGGATCGGCTCTGCGGTGAGCTGGAGGCGGCAAAGAGAGAGCTGGAGAAGGCCAGGGGCGAGAATGTTGCTAAGGCGGTCGAGCTGGCGGAGGTCGAGAAGACGGCGGCGGATCTGAAGGGGCAGTTGAAGGCGATCGAAGTCGATCCCTACCTTAACGTCGAGCACGTCGGCGAGTTCGCTTACTACTTGGCCTATGCTGACGCTGTTCGAGCCGCTAAAAAGGCAGGGGTCGAGATCGGTCCCCTGATGGAGAGCTTCAAATCCTACGTCCTCGAGCATCCTCTGCATCCAGAATTCTCCCTGCCGATCCTTGACTTTGTCGACTTCGGGATCGACTTGAGTTGGTATACCGGCAAACTCATTCATCCCGAGGCCGATGGGGGAGCCCAAGCCGATCCGCAACCCGAGGGCGAAGACCAGCAGGCGGGGCCTTGAGAGGCATTTTTGTTTTTCCTCCGTAACTTGTACTTTTTGTTTTCCTTTTGTAATGCCTTCGGGCTCCGTAATGTATGAAGCTTGTGTTATGAATAAAATACTCCTTTTTCATACTGCATAATGTATTACATGCGATCGCCTTTGACTGTTTGCGTGCAATTTTTGCGAGTACGTGTATATTTGCTTTCGACTTTTTGTTCGTCCGGCCGATTGTCTGAGTGTTGAAAGCATTGACATGTTTTGAATCGGAATTCTTACTTGTAATTTTCGTCGGACGACTCCGATCGCCCTGCATGTTTTTGAGCGAAGCCGATCGAGTGTGGTTCCTCTTTGTTCGATCGTATTTGAGATTAGCTCGACCTATCCCTGCCCCCTTGTTTTTGTTCACTTATTGTAAGTAAGGAAACAAAGACTAGTCTGTCTGGCGAGCTATCTTCATTTTGCCGATTCTGAAGAGTCATGTGTGGTTGGGGTGTTCGATGGACTGATCTCCCCAATCGCGTCTTCGTGTGCGAGGGATATTGTGTATCCCGCGACTCACTTTTTGTGAGGGTCCTCCGTTAGGCTACGCCTGCCTTGTGTTTAAACGAAAGGCGGGCGATCTCGGTCTGGAGGAGTCCTTGCGCAGAGTGTTGTCGGCTTATTCGACACCACATCCGCGGCTTGTCAGCTCTGCTTCCACCTCGGCCCGCCATGAAGATGGCGATCCTCGACGGTGTACGTTGAGACGGGGGTAACGGCACGTCGCATTGTTCGGGTTCACCATGTTAGATGATGTACCTTGAGGACGTGCGATCGTGCCTACTGATTATTTTGGAGGGTCCTTCGGCTACGCCGGCCTCGTATTTAAACGAAGGGCGGGCGATCTCAGCTCAAATGAACCTTGCATGGGCGAAGCTGTCGGTTCCATCGACCTCCAGGACCATGGCTGCATTAATTTTACCTAGGATCGTCGTGATCAGCGATCGTTGGCGGTATGCGATATGCCTGGTGGGGCGTGTTGGGATTCGGTGCCTAAAACGAAGGCCCAGCGGAAGCGGTAAAACGAAAATTAATTCGATCCGAATCCCTACGATGATCGATCGAGCTACGTATATACGAATATATAAACGAAAAGCAAGAGTTGTAAAAAACTAACCCTCGAAGTCCGTTGATTAAATGGTAACCTTCTCTTGAGCTATTCCCCAAGCTCTTGAACGATCCAACGCCGAAAGCACCGCGTCTCTACTTGCCACGCGCCGGAGAAACGAACGGAATGACAACACCTTGCTATCCTCCGAGGATACGGCTAGAGCTAGGTGATGAAGCTATATATGTAAAGATTACTACACTCTAAGTGTTTTAATCTTACTCTCTCTTTATGTCTTGATATTTTTCTCTAAGAAAAACAAGAACAAGGTTGAAGAAGAAGATGACTAAAGAGAAAACAATTTTCTCTCTCTCTCTCAAACTCAATGATACGTAAATGCCAAGAAGTATTGTGAGGATGAGAGATCAAAGTCTTGTATATATTCTTATTCAACCCACATGAATACAAATACATATATCATGATTTGATTCCCCATATAATGTATATGATACTTGTCCCCTCAATCACATGAGATTCCAAAACCATGATGGGGACAAGTCAATACACACACATGGTAATAAGTGGGGGTTGGCCCATGCTAGAAAGCAGTCGAGTTCGGTTCGTTTCGGACTCCGTGAGTCCAAACAGATAAACTCCTATTCCGTTCCGATGTATTTATGTCGTTTAATTAATACAAATAAATAAACATATAACATAAAAAATAACATAATTAATTTCTCCAAGAAATAATTATATTCATGAATTAAATTAATCACCCAAGAATTTATTTAATTCATTAGCGTAAATCAATTTATCGATAAATCGATTTAAACATCCAATGTTCCAAAATTAGATATCCAATATCTAATATTCATAATGAGATAATTAGCTCGATTCATTCCGTTGTCAATCCTAATGCGCGACTCGGTAGGTCCGTCTCGATCGGCAATGGGAGGAACCAAAGAGTAGTAGCACCACCTAGCCACCTGGTGGCCTACACTGCACCCCGATCGAGAACGAATGATTGGGATCATTCAAGAACCATTCTCGTGAATACAAGATACGTATAAACCCTTCTTTCAAATGTCCCGATCAAGTTATAGGGTCACGGTCGGTCAAACCATATCTGTACTTGACGCTATGCATGCGTTAATGCAAATCGAGATCATCGAGTAAGCCGTGTATCTAATACAACTAGCTCCAATGCTTTGGCCAAAGACTTATGATCTCATTTGCCAATAACCGCATAGGACATATAACCCGCTCACTAACGGGAGAAAGAATTCTATCTTGGTATTGATAGGACTGCTACTTGCCGTCAAGATGCACGTCGAGTTGACCCCGCCTTAGGTTTACGGGGTCGAACTACTCTAATGAAAATCTTGACGTCACAAGCACATCCTACTAAATCCTCAAGTCGAAGGTTCACGAATACCTATCACAACCTTTCGATTCCGTCATTGTGATCCGGAGTGAAATCCATGTGACGAATCGAGGTGAGTCGGTTCGAGTATACTAATCCAATTAGCATACCTATAACGTGTGCTCCCACTAACCATTAGTGTTCGATGTGCACTCTCCATGTCAAAGAACACGTCATACAAGTCTTCACATAAACTTAACGCCTACCAAGTTTCATCGACTTGCAACGATTAAGTATTTGAGCTATAACCTTTCGGTGCGACCCCCTTATCCAATAAGGAGTGGAACGCTTTTGCTCTCAAATACATGGACTAGTTTCTATATGTTTATTTACGAGTTAGGAATGCCAAGAACTACCAAGAATAAAGAAACATTCATTTGCCTTATATAAATGGTTTACATAATTACAAGTACAATGCCCTCACTCAACAACCTCCGAGTGGCATTCGAGGGCATACTCCTAACAATCTCCCACTTGCACTCAATGCCACACACTATGGTATCTAATACCCATGTTCTCAGGATGACGCTCCAAGCTAGTCCGAGATAGTGGCTTGTCGGTGGATCGGCGACGTTGTCGGCCGAGTCTACTCTATGCGGACAATGTATCCCTTGCGAACAAATTCTCTTACGAGATGATACTTCCTCTCAATATGTTTGGTCTTTGTTGTGAAACCTCGGCTCCTTGGCACGTGCTACTCTCCATCGTTCTCGCAGACATGGAACAGTATTTCAAAGACATGGTATCATTTGAAGTTCTCCTAGAAACTTCTTAATCCGTAACCCTTCCTTGAAGCCTCCGAGGCCGCTTGATACTCACCGACAGTGGAATCAAGATCGCGCTTTGCTTGGCACTACGCCAAGATACTGCTCCTCCATTAAGAGTAAATATGTAGCGAAGTGGACATCGAGTCGTCCTTCGGTCCTTGGAAGTCCGAATCGGTGAATCCCACCACATCCAATTCTCCACCGCCATACATTAGAACCATATCTCTAGTCCTTCTTAAGTACTTGAGAACGTTCTTACGGCACCCAATGTTCCCTACCCGGGTTTGCACGAAACCTACTTACCACGCTTACGGCATGCGCGATGTCGTCTTGTACACAACATAGCATACATAAGGCTACCCACGGCCAAGCATATGGTATATTACTCATTTCCTTTCGTTGTTCCTCACTTTGAGGACACATCTTCAAGGTGAGTTTTATTCCATGTCGCATCGGTAGGAACCCTCTTTTAGAATCATCCATCTTAAATCGCTTTAAGATCTTATCTATATAGAGGGCTTGGGAAAGGCCTATTGTTCTCTTCGCTCTATCCCTAGAGTCGAATACCAAGAATATAGGTTGCTTCTCCCAAGTCTTTCATGGAGAAATTACTCAAAGCCAAGCTTTCACGTAACCGAGCATTCCCACATCATTTCCTATTAGTAGAATGTCATCTACATATAGTACTAAGAATGCGATCTTGCTCCCACTAACCTTCTTGTATACACAAGGTTCCTCTTCATTTTGCACGAATTCAAACTCTTTGACCGCCTCGTCAAAACGAAGGTTCCAACTACGCGACGCTTGCTTCAGTCCATAAATGGAACGCTGGAGCTTGCACACTTTCTGAATATCGACTTCGGACACAAAGCCTTTAGGCTGCTCCATATAGATTTCCTCCTCGAGGAATCCATTAAGGAAAGCCGTCTTTACGTCCATTTGCCATATCTCATAATCGTGGTAGGCAGCTATAGCAAGCATCATGCGAATAGACTTGATCATGGCTACGGGCGAGAAGGTATCGTGGTAATCGATCCCTTCCTTTTGGGTATAACCCTTTGCCACAAGCCTGGCCTTATAGGCGTCAACCTTGCCATCACCATCAGTCTTTCTCTTGTAGATCCACTTGTTCCCAATAGGCACTATGCCCTTGGGGCGGTCTACTAGAGTCCAGACCTGATTGACATGCATCGAGTCTATCTCAGCTTCCATAGCTTCACGCCATTTCGCGGAGTCTACATCCACCATCGCTTGGTCATAGGTTGTTGGGTCGGTCTCTTGGCTATCACTTGGAACCTCATGGAGACCCAGCTCCTCCAAGTGCACAAGCCCATACCTCTCTCAGGTAAATGAGACACCCTACTAGACCTATGAGGTGGTTGTACTTGTGTTTCAGAAAGTTAGGTTCCAGTTTCTTGCACAGGTGTCTCTCGAGGAGTTTCATTGTATTCTTCTAAAGAAATACTTCTACTGCTCCGCCTTCTGAATGAACTCATCTTCGGGAAGTGTGCTTGTAAAGCAACAATGATCCTTCGATCTTCGGGCATGTAGAATAGATATCCCATCGTCCCAGACGGGAATCCAATGAAACGTCCCTTCGAGACCTAGCTTCCAACTTTTCCACCTTAGTCTTCTTGACATAGGCGGGACATCCCCAAATCCTAATATGATTAAGACTTGGTTTCCTTCCTTCCCACATCTCATGTGGAGTTTTAGGAATGGATTTAGAAGGACATCATTCAAGATATACGCGCGATCAGTGCATACCCCACGGGTAAATCGGCAAGTCGGTATAGCCCGGCATGGAACGGACCATGTTCAACGAGGTCGGTTCCTTCTTTCGACACACCATTTAGCGAGGAGTACCGGAGGTGTTAGTTGTGAAACTATTCCATGTTCCTTAAGGAACTCGTCAAACTCCATACTCATATACTCACCACCTCGGTCCGAAGTGCTTTGATATGATTACCGGTTTGTTTCTCGACTAGGGCCTTGAATTCTGGAATTTCTCAAAGGCCTCGGATTTATGTTTCATTAAGTATACATAACCATACCTAGTATGATCATCTGTAAACGTAATGAAATATTGATATCCGTCACGTCTTTGCTTCAAGCACCACATACATCGGTATGGATTAATCCCGATTTATCGGGCTCTTTGAAATGTCCCTTTGAAGGGGACTTAGTCATTTGCCTTTAAGGCAAGATTCACAAGTAGGAAAGGTATCCGATCCCAATGGACCCATAAGTCCATCTTTTTCCATCTTGTAAACCTTGGTCGACCAACATGACCAAGTCTAAGATGCCATTTCAAAACTTGATTGGTTTCATCCCTACCGCGTTTTCTAGTTATAGTATTCACAACTACTTTGTTCTTTGAGATTTAGATGATACAATCCATTCAACAATGTAGCGGTACCCACTAGTTTATTTCTAAAATAAATTTTGGCAGAACCATCACCAATGAAAAATGAAAAGCCTTTTCGGTCCATGACCGGAATGGATACAATGTTTTGTGCCCCTTGGGCAAAACAAGTACATCTTCTAAAGTCAAAACAAAGCCGGATTCTAAACCCAAAAGAAGTGATCCTATGTCGGTCGCCTCGACACTATGCCCGCTTCCGTTGTGATCATAACTTCTCCAGCTCCAAGCTTCCTACTTTGTTCCAGATCCCGATTCACGGTACAAATATGAGAACTAGCACGAGAATCCAGTATCAGGGAAGTAGAAAATACGATGTGAACAATTTGTTTCCAAAACTAAAAGTTACAGACGAAGTGCCATGAAGAATCGGACAGTTTCTAGCCCGGTGGCCCGACTCACCGCACTTGAGACAAGCATCCTTCTTCTTCTTGTTCTTTGGAACCATCGGGGCCTTGCCCTTACCCTTAAGGTCCTTAGCATGTGGTCAGTCCGCTTCTTGGTCTTTTTCTTCTTATTATTAGACTTAGAAGTCGAAGAAATCACAAGAGAGACTCCTTCATCATGAGTCTTCATCTCGAGGCGACGATCACAAGTTTGTTCATTAGCCGGCTAAATTACATGCAATCTCATTGCGGTTGAAGTTCATAACAAAGCGTGAGAAGGAATCGGGAGAGCGTAGGATAAGGTCGGTTTGAGAGAAGTATCCATTTTAAAATCAAGAGCCTCCAATCTCTCGATCATGGATATCATTTTGAGGACGTGTTCCCCAACCTTCTCACCTTCCTTCATCCTTGCACGAGCGATTGCTTGGATATCTCATATCTAGCGATTCTACTATGCTCACCATAAAGCTCGGTTAAGTGAGATAAAATCGCCTAGCGAAGTCATTTTCTCATGAGCTCTCGAAGCTCATTAGACATGGAAGCCATCATATAAGCACGGACTTTCACGTCATCCTTAACCCACTTTTCGTGGTTTTCAATCTCTTCTGATTGGCTCGGAGTCCGCACAGGAGGCGCCGGAATGTCCGTCTCCAAGGCGTATCCCGGTGCCTCTATCCGAGGACAATCATCGGATGCGGAGCCAATCCACAAAGTTAGGTCCCATTAAGGTGTTCTTTTCGAGTAGAATTGCGAGTGGATTCATTGTCATATTGAGATTTATGCATTAAGTATAGCAGTTAATTAGTGACTCATTCAATTATGTTAAGTATAGAATTTAAGGTCTTTTCTATTCTTGTTACCCGGCTCCCACTATTTTTATCGGAATAACACACTCCCATGTGAAATCAGGAAGTATCGTCGCTCTACTTCATAGTGGTGATCGAGTTCTTTATAAATTTTAATAGAGGGCAACAGAGCGGGTTTCTAGTCTATTAATTTTCATAAAGTGGTGTCCAACACCAACCCATCTAATGGATGATTCGATCTTCTTTTTCCCCTTGTTCACTCCCCTCAACCTATACGGTTTCTATGGTTCGTGAACAAGTTAAGTTTATACCATCGACGCAAATCGGTTTCACAATTGAATCTTATCAGGCAACCTATCGGGTTTCTAGGGATAAAATTTGCTCCAACCGAAGGCATCCAATGCGCTCGGTAATTTATCCGTCCTCCCGAACGACTACCCCGATAACTCGGAAGCATAGCACATCCGGTTTGGATTTCAATTTCCGAAAACTTCGATGGAGGGAAGGAAAACCTTGAAACCTTATAAACTTAATTATTTGTTGTGGGAGAATTATCGCGATTAACGTTACACTTTGCACATTAATCGTTTAAGCGCGTTTGTGGCATTCATACAATATGAAACAACCAATCACAACCTAGCTGCTACCAACATGTGGTTCATGGACCGTTCTAGAAAACAAAAACTCCGTAATCTAATTACAAGTCTTCGTCTTGAATCTTCGTCTTCTCGAAATGGATCTTCCTCCGGTCTTCGTCATTACATATAAATTTTACATTGAAAATTGTATCCTAGATACAAATTTTTCTAGTAAAATAAATAGGCTCAAAACGGCCTTTACAACCCAATCGAATAAAACGAACGATTCAAAAACTAAGTCCACGAACCACATCCCCATTCAAAAGCATTCATTCAATAAATACTAAATAAATGGAAAGCGTAGAGATACATTGATCCAATCAACAATACGAACCGATCCAATCGATTCACACAATCGGTAATATAATAACGTTCAAAATAATTCGGCCGACCATAAATATTCCAATTAATCAAATTTCCCTTATAAAATGAAATACCATAAATCATTTTAATCATATTAAATCCAATTTAACATGCGGGAGATTAATTTTCAAGAATACACGGAAAAATCGAGTAAGGCGAAAATGGCTGCCATGGCCGAGTCGCTGCCGTGACCTTGGCCCGGCTGGCATGGCGAGTCACGCTCGGCGGCTACCGGCCAGCACGGCCCGTGTCTCGACACGGTCGGGTGCACTGGCGATGCTTTGAAAGTCGCTGACACGGCCGTGTCACGGACACGGCCGAGTCACCTGGCGACTTCACGCCCTTTGTCCGAAAAGTCGTCAACGACGATTCGGAGCTCGATTTTTGACCGGATATCAATAACAATATTTTTCAACATTCATATATTCAATATAAATCATATTTCCAAGAAATTAATATATATATTTAGACATAAACTTACGAAAATTATAAATACAACGAACGTAAAAATATATAACAAGTTTATGACTAAAATGATTCCATATCATTCACCATCTAATCAAGCATTCCAAATGCCAATATCATATATACGATCGCAAGACCTACGCTCGATACCCTTTGTTGGGATTCGGTGCCTAAAAGCGAAGGCCAGTAGGCGGTAAAACGAAAATTAATTCTATCAGAATCCCTACGATGATCTATCGAGCTAAGTATATACGAATATATAAACGAAAAGCAAGAGTTGTAAAAACTAACCCTCAAGTCCGTTGATTAAATGGTAACCTTCTCTTGAGCTATTCCCAAGCTCTTGAACGATCCAACGCCGAAAGCACCGCGTCTCTACTTGCCACGCACGGAGAAACGAGACGGAATGACAACACCTTGCTATCCTCAGGATACGGCTAGAGCTAGGTGATGAAGCTATATATGTAAAGATTACTACACTCTAAGTGTTTTAATCTTACTCTCTCTTTATGTCTTGATATTTTTCTCTAAGAAAAACAAGAACAAGGTTGAAGAAGAAGATGACTAAAGAGAAAACAATTTTCTCTCTCTCTCTCAAACTCAATGATACGTAAATGCCAAGAAGTATTGTGAGGATGAGAGATCAAAGTCTTGTATATATTCTTATTCAACCCACATGAATACAAATACATATATCATGATTTGATTCCCCATATAATGTATATGATACTTGTCCCCTCAATCACATGAGATTCCAAAACCATGATGGGGACAAGTCAATACACACACATGGTAATAAGTGGGGGTTGGCCCATGCTAGAAAGCGGTCGAGTTCGGTTCGTTTCGGACTCCGTGAGTCCAACAGATAAACTCCTATTCCGTTAGATGTATTTATGTCGTTTAATTAATCCAATTAATTAAACATATCAAATACAAAATAACATAATTAATTTCTCCAAGAAATAATTATATTCATGAATTAAATTAATCACCCAAGAATTTATTTAATTCATTAGGCGTAAATCAATTTATCGATAAATCGATTTAAACATCCAATGTTCCAAAATTAGATATCCATATCTAATATTCATAATGAGATAATTAGCTCGATTCATTCCGTTGTCAATCCTAATGCGCGACTCGGTAGGTCCGTCTCGATCGGCAATGGGAGGAACCAAAGAGTAGTAGCACCACCTAGCCACTGGTGGCCTACTGTATGCCCGGCGAGAACGAATGATTGGGATCATTCAAGAACCATTCATCGTGAATACCGGTATACGTATAAACCCTTCTTTCAAATGTCCCGATCAAGTTATAGGGTCACGGTCGGTCAAACCATATACGTACTTGACGCTATGCATGCGTTAATGCAAATCGAGATCATCGGTATCGTGTATCTAATACAACTAGCTCCAATGCTTTGGCCAAAGACTTATGATCTCATTTGCCAATAACCGCATAGGACATATAACCGCTCACTAACGGGAGAAAGAATTCTATCTTGGTATTGATAGGACTGCTACTTGCCCGTCAAGATGCACGTCGAGTTGACCCGCCTTAGGTTTACGAGGTCGAACTACTCTAATGAAAATCTTGACGTCACAAGCACATCCCTACTAAATCCTCAAGTCGAAGGTTCACGAATACCTATCACAACCTTTCGATTCCGTCATTGTGATCCGGAGTGAAATCCATGTGACGAATCTAGGGTGAGTCGGTTAGAGTATACTAATCCAATTAGCATACCTATAAAGTGTGCTCCCACTAACCATTAGTGTTCGACTGGCACTCTCCATGTCAAAGAACACTTCAAACAAGTCTTCACATAAACTTAACGCCCGATCAAGTTTCATCGACTTATGACGATTAAGTATTTGAGCTATAACCTTTCCGTGCCGACCCCTTATCGATAAGGAGTGGAACGTTTTGCTCTCAAATACATGGACTAGTTTCTATATGTTTATTTACGAGTTAGGAATGCCAGTAACTACCAGTAAATAAAGAAACATTCATTTGCCTTATATAAATGGTTTACATAATTACAAGTACAATGCCCTCACTCAACAACCTCTGAGTGGCATTCGAGGGCATACTCCTAACAGGGCGATCGCCATAATAGATGGGATAGGAAAAAATCTCATTATATTCCTTGTACATCATTGAAATTGAATACAAATTTATCACTGGTAGTATTTTTTCAGATGCACGGCGTTCCAGGGGTATTGGTCAGATCGTCGGGATGTTCGATTCGTAGGCTCCTTTAGTTAGCCATCTGGATACTCTGAAAGGTCCCTCCCAGTTCGGACCGAAAAAGCCTGTGCGGGTTTGGATCTTCTTAAGGACGAGATCGCCCACTTGAAATCTTCTTTCTTTGACCTTTGAATTGAAGAACTTCTCGGCTCTCCTTTTGTGGATTGTGTTCTTCATTTCTGAGGTCAGCCGTCTTTCTTCGAGCATGTCTAGGTCGATTCGTTGGGCTATATCGTTGTCGGTCGTCATCTCCTGCTCGGTTCGATGGCTGAGGACGGCGATCTCTGAAGGAATCACCGCTTCTGTTCCGAAGGTAAGGGCGAATGGGGTTTCGCCGGTTGAATTGTGGGTCGTCGTTCGGTAGGACCACAAAACGTCTGGGAGCTCGCTCGCCCATCGTCCTTGCCTGGATTCGAGTCGTGCTTTGATCGTGTGTTTGAGGATCTTATTCACTGCCTCTACCTGCCCGTTCGTCTGAGGGTGATAGGGCGCTGAGAATAACCTTTTGATTCCCCACTTTTCACAAAATTGCATGACTTCTAAACCGTCAAACTGTTTCCCGTTGTCGGAGATGATGGCCTGGGGCAGACCGAATCGGCATACGATATTTTTCCATATAAACTTGATCACTTGCTCTTGGCCGATCTTGTTGAGCGGTTCGGCCTCAGCCCATTTGGTGAAATAATCGACCCCAACGATGGCGAACTTACAGCCCCCTGGAGCCGTCGGCAAGGGACCTATAAGGTCGATGCCCCATTGCGCAAATGGCCAAGGGCTATACATGGAGGTGAGTACATTCGGGTGATAGTTTAATGTTGGGGCCCATTATCGACATCTATGACACGATCGGCATAAGCGATCGCATCTTTCGAAGTGATGGCGAGAAAAATCCTTGTCTGGTTGTCTTATGGATGAGGGCTCGCGCCCGCGTGGTTCCCACAAATCCGTCATGGATCTCGGCTAAAATGAGCCGACCTTCCTCCGGTGTAATACACTTGAGGAGGAAGGTGAAGGCTCGCTTGTAAAGCCGATCGTCGATAGGGTATACACGGTCGCAGTGGAGTTGGCGAGCTTTAACACGGTCGTCAGGGACCGTTCCGTCCTTTAAGTATTTGATGAACGGATTCATCCAATTCTCTTCGGCGATGGCGACCGTGGTAACCCAATTTCTGTCGATCGCCGGCCTTGTTGACTTTGTGATTTGGATATTGGAGAAGTCGGCTGCCCCATCCGATGATGCTAGCTTGGAAAGAGTATCGGCCTGGGAGTTGTGCTCTCTCGGGACTTGTTCGATTAGTACTTCTTCAAATTTTGTGCACATTTCGGCGACCAGCTCTTGGTATTTGACCATTTGTTCGCCACGTGCCTCATATTCTCCCTTGACTTGGTTTACGACCAAAAGGGAGTCCATGAAGATATGGAGGCGACGAACATCCAGGGCGAGGGCTAGATCAAGCCCGCCTACCAAAGCTTCGTATTCAGCTTCATTGTTGGTCGCACGAAAACCGAAATGCACAGCATTTGTGAAACTCTGACCGTCGGGGCTAATGAGGACAATCCCTGCCCCCGCTCTCGCATTAGTCGCTGAGCCATCCACGTATAATTTCCAGGCAGGTTGGCCGACCTGGGTCGGACTGTGAGGGAATGTTAATTCCACCACGAAGTCCGCCAGAGCTTGGCCTTTGATCACCATGCGAGGAGCGTAAGTGATACCGTATTGGGCGATCTCCAGCGACCACTTGAGGAGTCACCCGTTGGTATCCGGTCGGTGTAGGACTTGTCTTAGAGGTAGAGTTGTTAGGACTTCCACTTGGTGATCGAAGAAGTAAGCCCTCAGCTTACGTACACTCATGACAAGGGCGTAGGCGATCTTCTCCAATGGTGTATAACGTGTCTCAGCGTCGTGGAGCGTCTGGCTAACATAGTAGATCGGCAAGTGGGCTTGCCCCTCTGCTCGCACCAGAACGGCACTCAGTGCGACCTCCGAGGCCGCTAAGTAAAGGAATAATTTTTCACCGGGGATCGGCTTTGCCAGGATCTGGGGGTTAGATAGATATTCCTTTATCTTGGCGAATGCTATCTGGCTTTCTTTCGTCCATGCGAACTTCTTGTTCTTGATGGTCGCGAAGAAAGGCTTGCTTTTATCGCCGAGCCGTGATATGAAACGGTTGAGGGCGGCTAGACAACCTGTGAGGCGTTGCACCTGCTTGATGTTTCACGGTTCCTGCATGTCAAGGATCGCCTGTATCTTGGTGGGGTTCGCCTCGATCCCCCTTTGGCTCACTATGTGCCCCAGGAACTTCCCGGAGCCCACCCCGAAGTTGCATTTCTTGGGGTTCAGCTTCATGTTAAACTTCTCAAGGATGGCGAACGTCTCGGCGAGATCGTTGAGGCTTTTGACTACGATATCGTCAATGTAGACCTCCATGGTCTTGCCGATCTGATCGGCGAACATCCAGTTGACTAATCGCTGGTAGGTCGCCCCTGCGTTTTTCAAGCCGAACGGCATTCTGACCCAAAAGTATATGTCTTTTTCTGTGTGGAAAGATGTGTGTTTTATGTCTTCCTCCGCCATTGGGATTTGATGATATCCGGCGAAGGCATCCATAAACGACATCATTTCGCAACCTGTCGTGCTATCGACTAGGTGATCAATATGAGGCATCGGGAAGTGGTCTTTTGGACATGCCGCGTTGAGGTCGGTGAAGTCAATGCATAATCTCCAGGAGCCAGTTGGCTTTTTGACGAGCACCGCGTTGGCGACCCACTGTGGTTCGTCTGTGGCTACTCCGATCAATTTGTTGTTGAGTAACTTCTGGACTTCTATGTCGAGCACCGCGTATTTCTCGGGACCGAACTTCCTACGCTTTTGGTGAACAGGCTTCATCGCCCGGTCGATCTTCAGATAATGGCAGGCATGTTCGGGACTTATGCCAACCATATCTTGATGCGACCAGGCAAAGACTCCGATGTTCTTACGTAGCAAGTTGATCAGATCCCCCTTTAATTCGTGTTCGATGCTTGCGCCGATCTGTACTTCCCGTTCTGGATGATCCGGATCCATCGTAATACTTTCCAACTCTTGACGAGGCAGTCGCCTCTCTCGTTTGGTACGATCTCCGGACTCGGTCCTTAGATCGATGTCGAGACTTGGCTCGAAACCGATCCTTGGCTCGATGTCGTCCGTCAATTGATGAGAGATGGCGTCCCCTGAGTCGGGTTGGTACGAAGTGTTAGGCTCGTCGATCTCCATGGGTTGATCGTCGGTCGCTTGAATGTTACATATAGTATGGGAAGTATTGAAAGAAGTAACAACATAGGAGTAATTCAAACATCTCTTTGCCATTAGCTGATCTCCTTTTACAGTACCGACCGTCCCATCGGCAGTGGGGAATTTGATACGATAAAGAAAGATGAGGCGACCGCCTCAAAGGTTTCTAAAAAGGGCGACCTAGGAACCCATTATAGATCTTTGGGCCTATCTATGATTACAAAGCTTAGGTTCCTAGTAATCCTAACCTTGGGATCATAAAAGCATACTAGCTCAACGGAGAGCTTGATCTTCCCGTAGGCTTGGACTGTGTTGTCGCCGAACCCTTGGAGCACGGTGTCGAAAGGCTTGATGAATTTGATTAAGTTGCCGAGTTGGTCTAGGGCAGATTTGAATATGATGTTGCAGAAACTCCCATTGTCGACCAACACGCGATCGATCGTCTTCCCAAGGATGCAAGCGGAGATCACTAGTGCATCCTCTTTGGGACATTGCACTCCTTCCCTGTCCTTGTTGGAAAAGGTGATGAGCGCGTCTCTAGAGATGGTCGGCTCCGGAGGTACCACGACGTGGACCCCGGCGAATGCCCTCAGCTCGGCCTTTCGCTTCTTGTTCGACATGGTGGAAACCGGGGAAAGACCCCCGAGGTTTCCACCTCCTGCTTGAAGCATGTTGACCCGACCGCCAGAGTTGATCGGTGGGACCGAATCATCAGAGTACTCCGGCTCATGCTCGATTCGGCCGGATTGGGAGGAGTTCTCTTGTCTTGTCGGCGTTCGCGCCCTCGGTCCTTTCCATCCTTGGCTCGGCTTGGTGACCAAGTTGTCAGTTGCCTTCCTCAAACAGTCGCGGAGTATGCGAGGAGGTCGCGACATTGGCTAGTGTTGTGGCCGGGACTCTTATGATAGGCACAGAATTTGCTACGGTCTAGGTGACCGTGGTCCCTTATTGGCTTTGGCTTTGAAAGCCACTCGCGACCCTTGATCGCGTTGAAGATGTGGGTCGGAGATAAGTTGAGGTTGTGAAGAAGGTGGACCTCTACATCCTCGAAGGCTTTGAACTCGCCAGGCGGCTTGGCGATCGCCTTTCTGGGCTTGGCGACCGCCTTCTTTTGGACATGGGAAGGTGCTTTTCCCTCTTCGGATGGTCCCTCTTCTAAGCGGAGTGAGAGCATCCTCTGTCTGGCCAGGAAACCGGCGGCTTTGTTGCGGAAGATCGAGTAGGTCGGGGGGATATCTTTTGTGAGGTGTCTGAACATGGGCGAACGTCCGTGGAATCCGCTCATAACTGAGTTGAGAGCGATCTCGTCGCTGACGGGCTCACCGGTGAGGACTATCACGTCTACCCGGTCGATGTAATCCTCATCCGATTCATCCTTCCCCTGCCTGATTTTCATCATGCGGTGGGGACCTTCCGGGCGAGCGACTTTAGCGGCGAAGTACGACGTGAAGTCGTTCGCCAGCTTCTCAAAGCAATTGATTGAGCGAGATGGTAGTGAGGTGTACCATCTGTGGGCGAGATCGCCCAGAGTTAACGGGAACATACGACATTTCGTCGCATCTGAAGCTCCGCATCCGGTCATGTAGATCCGGAATTTGCTTAAGTGGGTTTCCGGATCCGATCTCCCCTCGTATAGAGGTGTTTGTGGGGGATTGATCGTTGGTTGGACTGGGGCGATCTCGATCTGAGTCGTGAGAGGTTCGCTTGATCCAATGATCGATCTTATGGCGCCTGCCCTATTTTCCAGGAGCGCCTTCATCTCGTCGAGCTGGCGTTGCATGGCCGCCATCGCCGTTGCCTGACTGCTCGCCGAGTGACTCTCAGAGCGTGAACCAAGGCGATCGTGTACTGATCCCCTAGCCCCGTGGTGAATGACGAGCTCCCTTCCAGCGGGTTCCTTCCTTGGGCGAGCAGGGGCTCGCTGACTGACCTGTCTCTTGGGAGTCGGATATGCCGAACTCCTGGTAAAGGATTCAGATACCGATGTCTCCCGACTGGGGCCTGAGTGCCCAGGTCGCCATGAGGGATCGCTCCCTAGTCGGCTGAAGACGGAATCGTCCCTCCTTACGAGAGCCTTCCCCTGCGGCTCGGGGCTTTCTGTCGATTTCTCAACATAGATCCCCTTGAGCTTCCGTTTGCTTGCCCGGCGGTTAGCTGATGGGGTGATGGTGGGCGTATCGCGGGCCCTCTGTCGTTCCCTGAGGATGGCTATAGCCTCCTCAATCTGTTCCGATGTCTGGAACTGATCGAGTGAGAGGCTAGAACCGTCCCTCGGGGGCGGGAGTGAGAGCCTAGCGTCGCCTCGGTCGCCTTCCGCCGTGGGCTGGGATTCGGTCCTCGCCGGAATAAGATTTCCGGCAGATCTCAGGGTGGCCCTTTTGGAGGTTGTTGCTGATGTCATTTTCTGAAGGTTTTTCTATTGAAGAACAGTGAGTGTTTCTTCAAGTATATGTCCGGAGAACAGTGAGTGTTCTTCGAGACGGTAGGAATAAAAATGAAGGTTTAGATAGCCCTCCTTCTAGTGCCAATTGTTGTTACCCAAAATATTATCCGGAGATAGTATTGCTGGAATGATCGAGTAACAAACAAATGCGAGAACACTTCCGTGAGGAAATAGATAACACAAGATTTGTCGGGGTTGTTAATCCCGGGCTTGAATGCTCTCGCGAGATGTTATTAATAAATATACTGTCGAGTACAAATATTAATGTTAGAATCTAATACAAGGAGTGTAAAGACTTCTAGTTATCTAGGCTTTAGAGCGCGTAGATTGCCGGAAGAACCAGATAAATGAATCTGTGAGTTCTTGCTTGGGATATATGATGAATGTGTATGAATATCACTATGAATGTGTTAGTGGTTGCCAAAAGAGCCTTTGATTCTCTCTTTGGTGTGTATTTTGCACTTAATTCGTAGTAGAATTTTCGCCTCCTTTGGCCGCAACAGTGAGTCCTCTATTTATAGGGGACAAGGTAGTTGGGATCCCTCAGGCGATCGCGGGCGATCGCCGTTTTCTATATTAAAATAAACGGCCGATCGTCCCGTCACGTGGGCCTGTTCCCTTGAGGTCCGAGGTTGCGGTTGGAGGCCGGTGGGTGAACGATGGGAAGCCGGCCACGTGTTGCAGTCATTTGTCGAGGAGGCCCGCCGTACCTTTTGGCGGCCTTGTCGGTAGGTGTGGTAGGTGACAGTGCAGGGTCAATGATCCTATCTATCGGTATCCTTTGAAGATCCGCGGGTGGGCCATCGTCCAAGATTCGGTCTTCGGCGACTTTGACGGATCTTTGGATCCCCACGTGGCATGAGACGATCGCCTCTGGTCCGTTCATTAAAGACGATCGCCAGATACCAAAAGACGATCGCTGGTTACCAAAAGACGATCGCCGCATTATGCCGAACTCTAGGCGTTTGTCCGGAGTATGTCTTTCATGGTTGGCTTCTCTGGAAGGTCGCCGATCGCCTATCGCGGCGAATTAATCGCCGCACAACATCTGACTTGATAGGTCTGCATGACACTGAGTTCTCAGCATGTTTTTCTAGAATCTTTTTTATCTTAGGACAAATTCTTCCCTTCTATCTAATTGATGCTAAGTCTCTGCTACGCTGAAATCTAATCATCAGCCACTCTCTTATCCATTCAGGCATGGTTAAGATGGGCATCTCTCTTGCATCCAGTTCAAGCATTCTTGCTTTCCAATCTCCAATTGTACTAGCATTTGCAGCTCTCCATAATGCCTGCTTATATGCAAGTCCCTTAAAACCTACATTTTATGATTAAAATGCATAAGTACAAGATTCAAGCAAGCACAAGAATAAAATTAAAAAATTGGAAAATACCTGCTGATTTGAAGTTTCCATGCAAGTGCCTCACACAGAATCTGTGTGGTGAATCAGGGAAAATTTCAGCAAATGCTTGAATAAGTCCTTTTTGCTTGTCAGACATGATGGTATATTCATACCCTCTGTTGAGCTCCAAGTCATGCTTCAAGCATATAAGGAACCACTCCCATGTTTTCCTTGACTCATTCATCACTACACTCCAAGCAATAGGGTATAAATTCTTATTGGCATCAATACCACAGCTGTCAATAGAATACCCTTATGTGGACCTTTTAAATGGCATCCATCTACACCAATGATGGGCCTACAACCTGCTTTAAAACCCTTCTTAACTGCATCTAGGCATACATAGAATTTTGAAAACCTACTAGCCCCATTTTCATCTTCTACACTGGCCAAAATCACAGTAGACCCAGAGTTGCTTCTTTTCAACTCATCAGCATAATCCCAAAGCTTGCTAAATTGTTCACTTGGATTTCCCTGAAGTTTGTGCAGAGCTAACCTTTTAGCTCTAAATGCCTGCTCCTTTGTAACATCAATATCTAAGTCATCAGCCACATCTTGCTGAAAGGTGCTAACCTTCCTCTTAGGATCTGTTATAAACTTCTTAAGGTACTTCTCAGACAATCAAGATGATTTCAAATTTCTTACCCTATATTGAGCCACACAAGTGTGAGAACCCTCATACTGTCTTATCTGAAAACTCTCCTGATCTTCAACCTTTATCAAGTGTGCCTTCCAACCACAATTCTCACTGCATTTTGCATAACACCTAGTAGGTGCAGTCTTTGTGAATTTTATTGACCTCTTAGTCTTTATGGCATATGAATTAACATCTTTTTTAAATTCATCTCTAGTACTGAAAATCATCCCTAACTCAAATTCAGGTTCATAAATCACTTCAGGGTTGAAAATGGGATAGTTAGGTTCATTTTGCTCTCCATCAGAAATTTTATTCTCATCAAAATCTCCATTATCATAACCCAACACACCGTCACTTTCTTCACTACTTGCATTTGACTCTATATTGTCACCAACTATGCTGTCAGTATTAATCATTTCAATTACATTTTTTTCAAACAATAAGTCATCATTTTCACTCTCACTCTCTTCACCATAGTCACTATCACTGAAATCTTCTAAGTCAGAGTTATCCTCTCTACCCAAATCTTCATTCCTCTCACTATCGTAAAGAAACATTTGACAAAACTTACTGTTTACTTGTGGTGGAGAGTTTGACCGTTTCTTGTCACGAACTGAAACCATGCTCAGCGAAAGTTGCGAATCTTCTTTCTATTGTTGTCAATATTCTCGCAGCTGTGTATTCAAACTTCGATTGTGTATTCAAACTTCGATTGTAAGGCTTCTTCCATCGACTTCGATCGGTGGGTTAGGGTTTTTTCAAACCGATTGGGGAAAAAATGTTTTCAATCCAATTGTGAGGTTCTGCTCCCATTTCTGATTTTTTTTATTTTCTGCAATCGGCCCGTCACGTGCAAGGCACGAGCCAATTAAGCCCAATCGGACCTCCTTCAGGCTTAATTGTCCTTCTTTTCCCACTTTTTAAAATTAAAGTCCTCCTTCTCCAGGCCCGAAAAGATATTGTCCTTATAAGCCAACCAGGCCAAAGTTACGGTCCTAAAAAAATATTTTTCCCAAAATGTTACTTTAAACCTTGTCTACGGTTTCAGGGGAATCTTTCTTTAGCTTCAAGATCCTTTGGAGGGTCTCGGGTAGGTTCTTCTCTTATATACATCGATGATGATTTGTGTTTCTTTCGGTTATGTATTGTGTGGAGATGAGGTAGGATAGTTTTGAATTTATTGTTGAAGGTTTTTGATGTTGTGCCAGTGTGATTAAAGGATTACAAAAAAATAAGATCTATGAAGATTAACTGAGATCATTGTAATTATTATTTTTTTCTTTGTTTTTTTATTTTTTTTCTTTTGGTTTTTGTTTGTGGTTGATTATGGATTAGGATAGAAATAGAGGATGGTGGTGAAGAAAGAGTATAAAAAAAAAAGTAAATAAACTTACACTATGGAGGAACCTAAAGATGAGATTCTGTAAAACAAAAAAAATAAAATAAATTAGTAACGATAAAGATAATAAAATAAGATTACGATGTTGGGATTCGATGCCTAAAACGAAGGCCCAACGGAAGCGGTAAAACGAAAATTAATTCGATCTGAATCCCTACGAGGATCGATCGAGCTACGTATATACGAATATATAAACGAAAAGCAAGAGTCGTAAGAAACTAACCCTCGAAGTCCGTTGATTAAATGGTAACCTTCTCTTGAGCTATTCCTCAAGCTTTGCTTGATCTCTACGAATCCAATCCGCTCCAAGCCCTTGAACGATCCAACGCCGAAAGCACCGCATCTCTACTTGCCACGCGCCGGAAAAATGACCGGAATGACAACACCCGATTAACCTCTAAGGTTACGACTAGAATCAAGTGATGAAGCTTTGTATGTTAAGATTATTACACTCTAAGTGTTTTAATCTTACTCTCTCAATATTTTCTCTCAATTTTCTCCAAGAAAAATGAAGAAGAAGTGAATGAAGAAGATGAAGATGAGTGTTAAACTCAAAGTCTATCTCTCTCTTTCTCAATGATACGTATGAAGATGCCAAGAAGTGAAGTTAGGATGAGAGATCAAAGTCTTCTTTATATTCTTATTCAACCCACATGAAATCATTACATATCACATGATTGATACCCTACCATATAATGTATATGATGCTTGTCCCCTTAACACATGAGATTCCAAAACCATGATGGGGACAAGTCAATACACACACATGGATATAAGTGGGGGGCGGCCAAGATGAATTATAGGAAGAGTTCGGTTCGTTTCGGACTCCCGAGAGTCCAAACAGATAAACTCCAATTCCGTTCTGATGTATTTATATCGTTTAATTAATCCAATTAATTAAACATATCAAATACAAAATAACATAATTAATTTCTCCAAGAAATAATTATATTCATGAATTAAATTAATCACCCAGTGATATATTTAATTCATTAGGCCGTAAATCAATTTATCCAATAAATCAATTTAAACATTCAATGTCCCAAATTTAGATATCCAATATCTAATATTCATAATGAGAGAATTAGCTTGATTCATTCCGTCGTCAATCTTATTGCGCGACTCGGTAGGTCCGTCTCAGTCAGCATTGGGAGGAACCAAAGAGTAGTAGCACCACCTAGCCAGTCTGGCGGCCTACACTGTACCCCAACTGAGAACGAATGATTGGGATCATTCAAGAACCATTCTGTCGTGAATACCAGTAAACGTATAAACCCTTCTTTCAAATGTCCCGATCAAGTTATAGGGTCACGGTTAGTCAAACCCTATTTGTACTTGATGATATGCATGCGTTAATGCAAATCGAGATCATCGAGTTGTCGTGTATCTAATACAACTAACTCCAATGCTTTGGCCAAAGACTTATGATCTCATCTGCCAATAACCGCATAGGACATATAACCCGCTCACTAACGGGAGAAAGAATTCTATCTTGGTATTCAGTAGGACCTGCTACTTGCCCGTCAAGATGCACGTCGAGGTTGACCCCGCCTTAGGTTCTGAGGGTCGAACTACTCTAATGAAAATCTTGACGTCACAAGCACATCCCTACTAAATCCTCAAGTCGAAGGTTCACGAATACCTATCACAACCTTTCGATTCGGTCATTGACTATCCCGGAGTGAAATCCGTGTGACGAATCGAGGGTGAGTCAGTTCGAGTATACTAATCCAATTAGCATACCTATAACGTGTGCTCACACTAACCATTTAGCGTTCGACAGGCACTCTCCATGTCAAAGAACACGTCATACAAGTCTTCACATAAACTTAACGCCAGTCAAGTTTCATTGACTTGCGAACGATTAAGTATTTGAGCTATAAACATTTCCAGTGCCGACCCCCTTATCCAAATGAGTGGAACGTTTTGCTCTCAAATACACGGACTAGTTTCTATATGTATATTTACGAGTTAGGAATGCCAGTAATTACCAGTAAATAAAGAAACATTCATTGCCTTATATAATTGATTTACATAATTACAAGTGCAATGCCCTCACTCAACATCCTCTGAGTGGCATTCGAGGGCATACTCCTAACAGTTATGTTGGTCGGTTCCGATGGATGTGGCGGGGGAATAATTTGTTGTGGGGTTGATGAATTGTGCTGTTTATACTTAAAAGAAGAAGTCGAAAGAGATACCCAATTAATTTTCCTAATGCATACTCTAATAATTAAAATAGACTCTCCAAGTGCCTTTTTCTTAATTGTTGTAATTAGTACACGATGATCGGTATTCATCTCCCAAGTAACATCTACAATCATTAAGTGACTAAATGAATGCATGCATTTGTATCTCAATAACTACATGGACACTTCACATGGACCTGACATTAATCTCATCAATCGGATTGATTATCGCATGACTACATTTTTCACTTTAAAATTATTATAATTAATTATTATACATGTTTTTTTTGCACAATTACACTTCCATATTAAATTAAGGTACTAGATCTTTATATATTAGATATTACCACTACAAGTGCCAATACTTCTACTATTGTTGTCTTCGTTCCGAAAATAAGCCCATTCTTTGTTTCATTTGTCCCAAAACGTAAATCCACTAAGTTAAAGAGGTTTTTTCCCTTTTTTTTGGGTATAGCAAATATATTTTGAACAACTTGACTGCACAACGCCACTTAACCCACTCAGAGATTGTAGTACAAACTATTACGTTGTGCCCCCGATATTTTTGACGATTTAGAAGAAAAAGAGAATAAAACTTAATAAATTACTTTCCTTCCCAAACAGATTAGAACACTAAACTTCCATAATATCTATACTCATAGTGACTTGACCATGGGGAAAACAATTAGAGAAGCGGAATGTCATACTTCAATGCCGTCGGTACACCACAGCTAACAAACAGGGTGTATATGTAGAGACTCTATCAATAAATCATGTGATATTTTTACTTGGCTTAGTTTCCAATTCCCCTCCACCCCATTTGACGTAGACATTCCGGTTTCAAGGACACCTTGCATAATGAATCGTCATTATAAGTTCAGATTCATGCAGGTATCCGACAAATTTATTTTGATGATGATACGTGATCATAAATATGGCGATAGCCCTGGGCAGCTACTCTTGTGATAAAACAATCTGATTATGAACTTGGATTTAGACTGCTAGTTTACAGGTCAATAAAAGTGTGTAACTAAACAACTTTACCGAATTGTAGATCAAACTATTACGCTAAGCTCACAAATTTTTTTGATGATTTAGAAGAAGAGATCAGGGAATTAACAAATTTATATTCTTCCCAAACATGTCACAATCAAACATTCAAATATCAAGCATATAGATTAAGAATTTAAAACAATTAATGTTGTACATAATTCAAATCTTATGTAAGGTAGTACAAATTTAAGTTGTTAAGGTCGACCAAGGGGAACATAATTACACAAGCAGGATTTCATACTTCAGTGTCGTTCTAACACTGGTATTACCACAGTTAACAACCAGTGTGCATAGCATATCTAAATGAATAACTCTATCAATCATCAAGACCGCACCCCAATAAGTGTTACAAGCAATGAAGCCCGTTTCCCAAGTTTACCAGCAACTATGGAAATTTAACACATTATCTATACAAATAGGTTTGTTCATCATGAAGTAGCTGTAACCAGCTCTCTACTTGTCTTTTACAGCTTCCACACCTAACGAATTTTCTTGTTCCAAGATAATTGGTTATTCTTGTTTACCTTGTACCTGACACTGCTGTTGTTTACCTGCATTGGTATAGTGGGCTTTTCTTATCGAACCGGCACACAAGGCCTCTAAATTGTTTCGCTGTCCACATCCACTAGAGCAATGCCTTTGGCAGCTAAATCACTCCTTATTTTATCTCCTCTAGAAAATTCTTTGTTTCTCCTAGCCAACGCCCTCTCCTTAATCTGATTATTCTACATAATCATGTCCAAGACCTGACCTCTCCAGAGATTTGTTGTTCAATTGTTCCCAGACCTTGTCAGTACAAAATTATGGCAACAAAATATCTGTAGCACCTCAGAATACATTAAGTTGGAGAGCAGCCCCAAAATTTTCAAAGCATCTTTCTCTACTTGAATAAGAGATTCGATAACTGATTGTTTCTGTTTCTGTTGGTTCTTCTGGAGGATATCAAAATGATAAAATTTTCAGCTTCTTTACATAAACACACACACACACACACAGGGGCTGACAATGGTCCAAATTAATTTAAAGAAACAACACTATATCTTAAATTCAACTGTTCTCTAACCAACATTATGTTTCTTTACTGGCTAGACTGGAATATAGATAAAACTCTATAGCATACATTTGCTAAAAATTTCATCTCCATCGTACAAGTAAAACAAGTGGTCAAGTGGACACCAGGCAGATATCTTATACTACAAATTCGAAAAACAGTGTTAGAAGCAATTTCTATCTGTGAAGTTGAGTAGTTTACAGGATATGGATAATGTGTTCCCAGTAGGAAATGCCTCAAGCAAGTCGGTGGTTGAGATTAGTAACCCCCCCAAAAAAAAAAAAGAAATTCCAGTATATTTTATACATAGAATGCACACTAACTTAATCAAATGACAAGAACAATTTGACAAATTGCATGATCTTTTACCTCTCTAATACTAAAGAAATTCCCCAATGATTTTGACATTTTTCTCATCATTTATGTTAAGTAGATGTCCGTTATTCCCAATATTGATGGATGAACATTCTCTCAATTTAGATATGAGAAAGAAAGTTGTCATTGCAGTGGAATTTAACTGAGGAATGAACGATATTTGAAGGTGTTGGCTCGACTCCTGCCTTGCTAAAATTCTTGTTTGTTAAAAAAATATGCCAAGTCAATTAAATAAAGTTCCATAACTCTTCTTAGTAATCCGACCATCCTTTTTACAGTAATTATTGATGTTCGGTTTAAATAATGAAATGGTAGAAACAACTACAAGAAAAGAGAGGCTTTTCGAGGACACGATTAACAGCACAATCGCGCACTCTAATTTAAATTTGTATAAATGATGTGTAGAAAAGAGAAACATTTGTCAATACTTAACGACAAAACAGTACCAATTTCATTAACCGGGTGTGACAAGAGATCAGGGAGATAAACAAAATATGAATTCAAGACAGCAAATTTGCAGATTACGGAATGTATGAGTAATCAAAAACTTATATTACGGAATCCGAGCCTGGGCTTTTGCTGTATTAGGGATCTGGGCTGCATAAATGTTTAATTATTTGGGCCCAGTCATAAAGAATAATTTATTTGGGTCTCACATAAACCAACAGCTTCTATGGGTAATCTGCCCTTCTCATTCTTGGTTTTTGAGATGGAACTTCTAAAAGTGAGTAAGGCGCGGGAAAGGAGTAGTTAAGTTAGATATGACGGTTGTCCCTGTATGGCAAGTTAATATGGTAGCCAGCCGTGATTTGGTGAAAACACGAGTATTAGATTTACTTGGTTATATATAATATTTTGAGTGAATCATCTCAGTTTTTACATTGTTAGCAGTACCTTGTGTTTTTTGTTAAAATCTTGTGTGATTTTTACAAGCACTAAAATGGGTTCTCTTACTTCCTTTACTATGGCACCTTTCGATGGCAAGGGAATTTCAGAATCTGGCAACAGAAGATGAAATCCATCCTTGTCCAATAAAAATGTTTTAAAGCCATTGAAGGTACTTTTCAGTCAAATGTAACTACTGGGAAACGTGAAGAATTGGTTGGGTTTGCTCATTCATCTATAATCTTGAACTTATCTGATTCGTGATTAGACGAATAGGCAAAACTGATAATGCTAAACAACTTTGGGATAAACTGGAAGAAACGTTCACTGAAACCTCTCTGCCCAATAAGTTGTCCCTTCTTGAATTTTTTTTCCGATATAAGCTGGATTTAAATAAAGATATTGATGGTAATCTTGATACTTTTACAAAGTTAGTACAAGATATAAAATAATCTGGTGATAAAAACATCGATGATTATACTCCTATTGTGCTCTTGAATGCAATTCCTGATACCTATAATGATGTTAAATCTGCTATCAAATATGAAAGGGACTCTGTCACTTTAGATACTGTCATAAGTGGCTTAAAAAAGTAAGGAATTAGACTTAAAAGGTTAATAAGATTTCCAAACCCGTTGGTGATGTCAACTTTGTTAGGGGTAGACAACATCTTAAAAAGAAATCCTTTAACAAAAATGATTCTGATAAGTCTAATAAGAAAAAAGGGCAATGGAGGGATAGATCCAAGTCTCGGCCAAAAATCGCAAATGCTATAATTGTGGGGAACCTGGTCATTATACACAAGAATGTACTAAACCTAGGAAGAATCAGCAAAACGACCAGGCTAATATAGCTATGAGCGATGTTTTTATGGTAATTGAATAAGTGCATGCCTCTGTGAATTCTGTGTTGTCTGATCTAAGTGAAAACGAATGGCTGCTTGATTCTGGATGCACTTATCATATGACACCTTATAAACAGTATTTCACTAGTTACACTAATCTTGGTGATCGGTATGTTTCTATGGTTGATAATGTGAAACGAATTGTGGCCGGTATTGGTGATGTTTGTCTAAAATTTGATTCTGGTACTCTGTTTACTCTAAAAAATGTCAGACATATTCCTGATTAATCTCATAATTTGATTTCTTGTGCTACTCTGGAAGATGAGGGCCTGAGTGTAATATCCGCGTTTTCTATCCTTGGTAATTTCTATTTTTGGTGCATATTCGTTTCGGACAACTCGCCTGGCACTATTTTGTAATTCTGAATTTATTTTGTTCTTGGAGTTTTCCGTTTAGACGGGTCTTGATAATGTTTTTACGTAATTTCATCTCGTGTTATATTCTGTCTCATGTGTATTCGATTCTCGTTAAACTCGTTCGATTTCGTCGTTTTCTTACTTCCATGAGTTCGTATGCTTGTGTAGAGCATGTTGCGGGTTTCGGATTGTTAATCCGACGTTGTGTCATGATTTTTTGGATGTTTGGGCCGTTTTTGTAATTCCTAGAAGTTTAGGGAATTTGTCCCTTGTTCGACTTTGGTTGTGTACCTCAGATCGTTTTTGGGTTCCGTACTTCCACTACGTGTTATTGTTGCCCAAATATCGATCCCTGTTGCTTTTATTCTCCTTCCGGATCATTTTTCGTCATTTTGGGACCCGAGGGTGTGGGCGCGGCACAAGTATTGTGCGCCGCGGCACACACATCACCCGATTGTTGCCTAAACAAACTGTACCGTGTGCCGCGGCACAAGGATTGTGCGCCGCGTCACCACGGCCAGTCGATCCGCGGCACACCGTGTGACACTTGCCGGCTAAAATCGCGTATGCAGCGTGCGCGGCACGGCGATCAGCGCGGCACATGCCGAGCCGAGCCGGCACACTTCGGATGAGCAGCGGCAACGAGCGGTCGGCCGACCAGGCACAATTTTTGGCTGTGCGCGGCACGATTTATACGAGCCGCGGCACACGGCGTGATCGGCGCTATATCAGCGTTTTATTCGAAATCACTCATTTCCTTCCCCTTCTTCAACCGTGCGAGAGAGAGTCTTGAGAGGGAGAGTTCCTCCATCTATCACTTAATTGTGTAGATTTCTTCATCCCTTTTCGATCAGTGGCTCGGATTGCGGATCTAACACGTGGTTTTGAATTTGAATGCTTGATTCTTCAAGAGGTAAGAATTCCTTTAACCTAGTATGATTTTGGGGAGGGTTTGGTGGTGATCTTGTGTTTTAATTGAATTAACCGATGTTGTTATTAGGTTTTGATAGTATTCTCGCGACCCATGGTTTTCTTGTTTTTGATTGGGATGAAATCCCGTTGTTTTAACATTTACCGATTTCATTTCCTTATGCACTCTTGGTGTCAGATGAATTGCCCTAACGGGTAGGATTAAGATTAATTCTTACCTTTCCGCGTTATTGAGACTGTGTATACCGTTATTGTGTTAGGATTGGATTTGGGAGGATTGTTCGGACCGAAACCTATTAAAATCGTCGTTCCTTCGTCTCGTTTCATTCAAGGCAAGTACATGTATTACATTTCGTTATGTATATTGTAATTTTGAAATGAATGATGAATGTTGATTTTTGGGTGCGTGAGTTGTGTTCTTTCCACCGGAGTGTCCGACGGGATGTGCGGGAGTCGATACTAAGGGTACGGCCGCGGAAGTGGACTTGGGTGCGTGTGTGGTTGAACTTCCACCGGAGTGTCCGAGGGTGTCCGGGGTCGATACTAAGAAGTACGGCCGCGAAGTGGTATCCCACCGAGTGTCCGACGGGATGTGCGGGTCGATCTTGAGAAGTGCGGCCACGGGATACCAGTTGTGATTTTGTGATATCGTGATGATTGAAAATGGATTTGATTGCCAATGTAGTATTCCGGAATATATATGTGGCAAATGACCTATGTTTGAGATGATTGTGTAAAACCGTATTTTTGTATATAATGTTGTGTAATTGTGTACTTGCACTAGCTATTCGAATGCTAACCCCTTAAATGGGGGAAATGCGTCTTATGCATTTAGTCTGGGAAGGCGAGGAGCGAGGCAGGGCACGCACGCGAAGGATGGGATGGCTTGATGATAGTGGCTCGAGTCTGTATTGTTTATTTTTATGTTTTGTCATTGCATATGTCGAGTATTGGGGTTAAACTGTTTATTCTTGAACTTGGTTTAAGTTCCCTGCGTGGGCAACGAATTGATAATTACATTATGTTTTATGTACTCCGTTGAAATGTTTTGGCCGAGGCCACGGCCCTATTTACTTTCGAGTGCATCTTTTGGGGTTTTCATTGTGGTTATGTGTCATGTGTTAGCTTTGGTAGACCTCAAGAGGTTCTACGGCGTGTAATGTCCCATTTGTGAATTGGGGTGTTACATTTATGGTATCGAGCTTAGGTTTTGAATACCTAGAGTGTCGGTGAATTTTGGAGTGCATCGGTTGCGTCATTAGAGTCGAGTCGTTGAGCTAATATCATCATGCTACCGTCTTTTCGTGCGACCCGTGTGTAAGTCTCCTCGAACTCTTATATCTCTGTAATTCGTTTTCTTATATTTGTTCGGAATCGTGACTTGTGTTACCAACTTTGTGAATTGTGAATCTTTACGATCTTGTCCTTTTCTTACTTCCTTGATATGTTGAGAGGTCGTGGTAGACCGGCTAGGGGGCGGCCGAGGCCGTGGTCGGGTCTTGATAATGAGGAGGGCTCACTTTCTCGGTCCTCTGCGGACTCGGCCTCTCACTCGGTGCCGTCGGGTAATAATGCCGGCAGCAGAGCTCTGCCGTACTTGGCGATTGGTAGCCCAACTTACTCGAGATAGCTCGGGGTGGGCGCGAGAATCCGCCCCGACACGGAAGAGGAGGTTAGTAAGTGGATTGACGGTGACTAAGATGCACCCTCCTCGTTTCTCGGATCCTCGACTCCCTCGGTTGGGAGAATTGGCTCTTCGGTTGTCAGGACCTTGATGCGTAGCTTGTCACGAAGACGGGAGGTACATATTGCCCGTACCTCACGGATAAGGAAGGCTGCGGAATGGTGGGAGGCGTTGTGCCCGAGGCCGTCGAGCTACTTGGGAGGAATTCAAGGCTGCTATGGAAGCGAGTATTGTCGCCGCCCGATCAAGGAACGCGTGTGGAATTCTTCACCGCTACACCTCGGGACGTGCCTATTTCTCGAGCCATCATTACTTACAATCGGTTGGGTTTCGTGAGAGATCGGTGAGGACGGAGGTGATAAAATCCGTTACTTCAATATGCGCATGAAGACGCATATTAGGCGAGTATGGCACCGCTCATGTGTGCCACTTTGAAAGAATACCGAGGATCGCGCCCTAGCGATCGAGATGGCGATTCCGAATCGAGTCGGTTTGAAGCTAAGAAGCGAAGACTACGGTGGATTCTCGGCCAGGAAAGGTGGTCGATTTCGAGGTCTCGTTGTTCCTACACCGGGAAGAGACCGTTTGCCAGTGGGGATCTCGAGTAATCGTTCGGTCGATCCGTTGCTTACGGTGGCGAGGTTTGTTTTAAGCGCAACCAATATGAGCATTTGATGAAGGATTGCCCTTTTCCTCCGATTATTTGTTTTACTTGCGGGCGGAGGCCGGGCATCGGGCGACTCATTGTGAGAGAGCCACCGGGAGTCGCTAGAGTTCCGACTACCACTACCGGCGGAGGATCATAACACTCCATCTACTCATATTCCGCGAGTTCGGAGTCGTGGTAGAGGACAGGGACAGCCGGATCGCCGCCTGACCTCGAGCTCGGGTTGATCCACCCCGATTGTACGAGATAGGCGCACGAGAGGAGGCGGACATTCGGTGGCGTCAGTACCACTCGGATCCTTACTCATCCCGTTTAGTGCTTTTTGATTCGGGTGCTACCCATTCCTTTATTGCATCGGATTGTGTGAATCGTATTGGCTTTAGCGCTTGTTTGAGTGTGAACCGTTTGTGGTGGGTACGCCTAGTGGGGATCGTATGGTTGGGGACCGGGAAGTTAGGGATTGCCCGTGAGGATCGGGAGCCGAGATTGGCCCTCGAACCTCATTGTTATCGACCTCAAGGGTGAGGATTTAATCCTCGGGGACGATTGGTTAGAGCGTCACGGTGCTATCATGAACTATCGGACTCGTACTATCTCGATCGTGGCCGAGGATGGCACCGAGCATACTTTCGTCGGTATGGCGGTAGATCGAGAGCGTGATTAGCGCCTTGAAGGCGATGAAACTTGAACCGAGTACATGTGGCTCACGGTGCTATGCTCTGAAGGCGGAAGATGGTGGAGTTGACATGTCGTCAATTCCAGTTGTTAGTGAGTATCCGATGTCTTCCCAGACGACTTGTCGGGGTTACCACCACACGAGAGGTGGAGTTTCCTATCGATCTAGAGCCGAATGCGGCCCTATTTCTCGAGCACCGTGCCGTATGGCATCGTCGGAGATGTTAGAGTTGAAGAACCGGTTGGGAGAATTGTTAGATAAAGGGTATATTCGACCGAGGCGCATCGCCTTGGGTGCGCCCGTACTTTCGTTAAGAAGAAAGATGGGTCGCCGTTTATGCATCGATTATCGAGAATTAAACAAGTGACCATCAAAAATAAATACCCTTTGCCGGGATTGACGATTTGTTTGATCGGCTTGAGGCGGCAGTCTTTTCAAAGATTGATTTGCGATCGGGCTACTACGATTGAGAATTGGGGCGTCGATATTAGAAAGTGCCTTTCGGATGAGATATGGCCATTACGAGTTTGTGGTTATGCCTTTCGGGCTAACTAATGCCCAGCAGATGTTCATGCGTTGATGAACAAGGTTTTTATTGAGTATCTGGACAAATTCGTAGTCGTTTTTATCGACGATATTCTTATCTATTCACGGGCCGGGAGGATCACGCCTTACATCTCCGAATTGTATTAGACACTTTGAGGTTTGAGCGGTTATGCGAAGTTCTCTAAGTGTGATTTTGGCTCGAGTAGCGTTCCTCGGGCATGTGATTTCAGAGAGGAGTTCGGGTAGATCATGAAGATAGAGCGGTGATGGCTTGGGAGCCGCCTAAGAATGTGAAGGAGGTGAGGAGTTTTACGGGTCTCGCGGCTATTACACAGATTCGTTGAGGATTTTCTAAGATCGCTAGACCACTCACTCGGTTGCTCCGAGCTTCGGAAGTTAGTGGGTGAGGCAGGCGGGGCGGCTTTGGCGAGTTAAAGAGGCGTCGACTACGCGCCGTTTTAGCATTGCCTCGGGGAACGAGGACTTCGTAGTGTATAGTGATGCTTCGGGCCTTGGTCTAGGGTGTGTTTTGATGCGAGAGAGACGAGTGATTGCTTATGCGTCCCGCCAATTGAAGCCTTATGAAGTAAACTATCCCACGCACGATTTGGAGTTAGGCTGCGGTCGTTTTCGCCTTAAAAATGCGGAGGCACTACCTCTATGGGTCATCATGTAAGATTTTACGGATCACAAGAGTTTGAAGTACATCTTGACGAGAAAGAGTTGAACATGAGACGGCGTAGGTGGTTAGAACTAATTAAAGATTACGACCTCGAGATACTTTACCATCCGGGTAAGGCCAGCGTAGTGGCGATGCGTTGAGCGAGAAAACCGATGGCTTTGCGGATGTTAGAGGTACTTACACGCGAGTAAGATCCAGCGAGATTTCATCCGTCGAATATTGAGGTTTGGGTTCGGAGAGTTCGGTCGATTATGTGCATTAGAGATCACTTCGTCCTTGATGATGATATCAAGGCGAAGCGATGACGATCCGTTTTGGTCCAGCTTAAGGAGGATGTGAGGAAAGGGAAAGCCCCTGGATTTGTGGTTCACGATGATGGAGTTTTGAGGTTTCGCGGCAGGACTTTGTGTACCATGTGATATTGAAGGCGAGACGAGAAGATCTTAAGCGAAGCTCATACCACGCCCTACTCCATACATCTGATGCGAGTAAAATGTACAAGGACGTGAGGAGTAACTACCGGTGGAGTAATTTGAAGATGGATGTTAGCGAGTTTGTGGCGAAGTGTTTGACTGTCAGTAGGTTAAGATCGAGCATCGGCGACCGCTGAATTCACGACCACTTCTATCCGGAGTGGAAATGGGAGGATATTTCTATGGATTTCATTACCAATATGCCTAAGACTCGGACGGGAATGAACATGATTTGGGTCGTTGTTGATCGACTAACCAAATCAGCTCATTTTCTAAGTATTAAAGACACTTGGGGGCCGGAGAGGCTTGCACGAGTGTTTGTTGCGAAATAGTGAGATTGCATGGGACCCTAAGAGCATTGTTTCGGATCGTGACGGCAGTTCATATCACATTTTGGCGGGCCGTTCATAGAGCTTTGGGAACCGAGTTGAGACTTAGTACATCCACCACCACCCCAGACAGAGACGGACGATCAGGCGGATGATCTGACGCTAGAAGATATGTTGAGCACATGCCTTATATTGGAAGGATGATTGGGAGACACACTTGCCGTTGATCGAGTTCACGTATAACAATAGTTGGCATGCCTCGATCAAAATGGCACCATTCGAGCGTTGTATGGAAGGAGGTGCGAGATCACCGTTGTGTTGGGATGATACGTGCAGGCTAATCGGTGCAGAGCCCGATCGATAGTTGAGACGAGGAGAAGATTACCACGATTCGTGGTAGATTCTTGTGGCCCGAGTCGGCGAAGTCTTATGCCGATACACGTCGCCGGCGTTGGAGTTTGAGGTGGGAGATCATGTCTTGCTTAAGGTGTCGCCAAGCGGGGAGTTTACCGTTTGGTCGGAAGGGTAAACTTAGTCCGAGATTTATTTGACCGTTCGAGATTCTAGAGAGAGTTGGTGAGCTTGCATATCTGTTAGGCTTGCCGCCGTCACTGAGCCACTTGCATATCGTTTTTCATGTTTCCAGCTTAGGAAGTACATCTGGGACCACTAGCCATATTATTGATTTTGGAGAGATCGAGTTGGGGCCCGACATTACCTTCGAGGAGAAGCCGATTCGGATCTTAGAGCATCGGGTTAAGCAACTCGGGCACAAAACCATCCCTTTGGTCAAAGTGCGGTGGTCGAGGCATGGATCAGGAGGCCACGTGGGAAACAGAGAAGAGTATGAGGTCGAGATACCCCGAGTTATTCGTGTTGTAAGTTTCGGGACGAAACTTATTTTTAGGGAGATAATGTAATATCCGCGTTTTCTATCCTTGGTAATTTCTATTTTTGGTGCATATTCGTTTGGACAACTACTTTGGCACTATTTTGTAATTACGAACCTATTTTGTTCTTGGAGTTTTCCGTTTAGACGGGTCTTGATAATGTTTTTACGTAATTTCATCTCGTGTTATATTGTCTCATGTGTATTCGATTCTCGTTAAACTCGTTCGATTTCGTCGTTTTCTTACTTCCATGAGTTCGTATGCTTGTGTAGAGCATGTTGCGGGTTTCGGATTGTTAATCCGCGTTGTGTCGTGATTTTCGGATGTTTGGGCCGTTTTGTAATTCTAGAAGTTTAGGAATTTGTCCCTTGTTCGACTTTGGTTGTGTACCTCGGATCGTTTTGGGTTCCGTACTTCCACTACGTGTTATTGTTGCCCAAATATCGATCCTGTTGCTTTTATTCTCCTTAGGATCATTTTTCGTCATTTTGGGACCCGAGGGGGTGTGGGCGCGGCACAAGTATTGTGCGCCGCGGCACACACATCACCCGGTGTTGCCTAAACAAAGCATGCGTGTGCCGTGGCACAAGGATTGTCTTGCGCGGCACACAGTCGATCTTGCGGCACACTTGTCCGTGCGGCACACCCGTGTGACACTTGCCGGCCAAAATCGGTATCGCGTGCGCGGCCTGATCCGGCGATCTGCGGCACATGCCGAGTCGAGCAGCGGCACACTTCGATGAGCCGCGGCACAACGATCGGCCGACCACCGGGCACAATTTTTGGCTGCATGCGGCACGATTTATCTGAGCCGCGGCACACGCTGTGATCGGCGCTATATCAGCGTTTTATTGGTGAAATCACTCATTTCCTTCCCCTTCTTCAATGCGAGAGAGAGAGAGTCTTGAGAGGGAGAGTTCCTCCATCTATCACTTAATTGTGTAGATTTCTTCATCCCTTTTCGATCGAGTGGCTCGGATTGCGGATCTAACACGTGGTTTTTGAATTTGAATGCTTGATTCTTCAAGAGGTAAGAATTCCTTTAACCCTAGTATGATTTTTGGGGAGGGTTTGGTGGTGATCTTGTGTTTTAATTCGAATTAACCGATGTTGTTATTAGGTTTTGATAGTATTCTCGCGACCCATGGTTTTCTTGTTTTTGATTGGGATGAAATCCCGTTGTTTTACCATTTACCGATTTCATTTCCTTATGCACTCTTGGTGTCCGATGAATTGCCCCAACGGGTAGGATTAGGATTAATTCTTACCTTTCTGCGTTATTGAGACCTGTGTATACCGTTATTGTGTTAGGATTGGATTTGGGAGGATTGTTCGGACCGAAACCTATTCCGTCGTCGTTTCCTTCGTCTCGTTTCATTCAAGGCAAGTACATGTATTACATTTCGTTATGTATATTGTAATTTTCGAAATGAATGATGAATGTTGATTTTTGGGTGCGTGAGTTGTGTTCTTTCCACCCGGAGTGTCCGACGGGATGTCTGGGGGTCGATACTAAGGGGTACGGCCGCGGAAGTGGACTTGGGTGCGTGTGTGGTTGAACTTCCACCCGGAGTGTCCGACGGGGTGTCTGGGGGTCGATCTTAAAGTGCGGCCGCGGAAGTGGTATCCCACGGAGTGTCCGACGGGATGTGCGGGAGTCGATCTTGAGGGAGTGCGGACGGGATACGATTGTGATTTTGTGATATCGTGATGATTGAAAATGGATTTGATTGCCAATGTAGTATTCCGGAATATATATGTGGCAAATGACCTATGTTTGAGATGATTGTGTAAAACCGTATTTTTGTATATAATGTTGTGTAATTGTGTACTTGCACTAGCTATTCGAATGCTAACCCCTTAAATGGGGAAATCGTCTTATGCATTTAGTGCAGGAGAGCTGAGGAGCAGGCACGGGGCACGCACGCGAAGGATGGGATGGCTTGATGATAGTGGCTCGAGTCTGTATTGTTTATTTTTATGTTTTGTCATTACATATGTCGAGTATTGGGGTTAAACTGTTTATTCTTGAACTTGGTTTAAGTTCCCTGCGTGGGCAACGAATTGATAATTACATTATGTTTTATGTACTCCGTTGAAATGTTTTGGCCGAGGCCACGGCCCTATTTACTTTCGAGTGCATCTTTTGGGGTTTTCATTGTGGTTATGTGTCATGTGTTAGCCTGGTAGACCTCAAGAGGGTTCTACGGCGTGTAATGTCCCATTTGTGAATTGGGGTGTTACACTGAGAGGTGGCTGGGGGAAAGGTTGTATGAAAATATACAGGGGTTCCTTAATGTTGTTTAACGGCATTAGGAAATTTAACTTATATATTTGCCAAGCTGATCTAATGCATGTGCTAACATGGTTTGTGACGATAAAACTGAATTGTGACATAATAGGTTATGACACATGAGCATGAAGGGATTAGATATTTTGCATAAACAAGGATATTTTGGAAAAGATAGAATCTCTAAGATGCCTTTCCGTGACTCTTGAATGTATGGCAAACAACACAAATTGCAATTTCCTAAACCTCCAAATTCCCCTGATCCTTTTGCTGAGAAATTTAGTAAAAGTTCCAATGTGCTTGAATATGTTAATGCTGATGTGTGGGGTCCTGCCAGTGTACCAACGCATGGTAGGAACCGCTATTTTCTGTCTATTATTGATGATTACTCTAGGAAGGTTTTCGTATTTACTTAAACTAAAATCAGATGTGTTTGAAAAATTTCAGGATTGAAGAATCTTAATGGAAAATCAAACAGGTAAACGAATTCTTGCAATGCTCAGTTTGATATAATGTGTACCGAAAATGGCATCCGTGGGCATAAGACAGTTCCCTACACCCATCAACAAAACGGGGTAGCTGAGCGAATGAACCGAACCCTTCTTAAAAAGGTAAGGTCCATGCTTGCTACTTCCGGATTGTCCAAAAGTTTTTGGGGTCAGGCTCTTTTAACTGCTACCTATCTTATTAATAGATCTCCTTTTTGTTCCGTTGAATGACAATTACCCTGAGTCTGTATGGTCGGGTCATTCTATTGATTTCTCAAACATTTGTGTGTTTGGCTGTGCTGCTTATGTGCATCAAAATGTTAATAAACTTGAACCTTGGGCCATTAGATGTGTTTTTCTTGGTTACCCTTATGGTGTTAAAGGTTATCGATTATGGGTTAGATCTGAACCTGGCTTGAAACTTATAACTAGTAAGGATGTGGTCTTCAATGAAATCAAATTTCTTTATCTTGGTAACCCATTGTCTGCTCCTGTTTTACCAACCGAAACTTCTTCTCACCCTGTTCAAATCAGGGTGGAGCATCTTAGTGACAGTGAAGTACCTGTTGAATCTGAGAATGTAGAAAATCCTGAATCATCTAATGCTCAGTCTGATAACTCTGAAAACGAAGATGAATCTGAATCTGTTCTAGATGATTTGTCTGATTATCAATTAACTATAGATAGGCTTAGAGGGAACATTAGAATAGATGATTTTCACAGGGCTTCTCTTGCTTTCAATGTTTTTTATATGCTTGATGGTAATGAACCTAAAACTTGCAACGAAGCTCTAAAATCTGATAACTCTAATGAATGGTTAAATGCTATGAATGAAGAGATGACATCCTTGCATGCTAACCAAACTTGGATCATTGTCGATACCTACAACAACAACAACATTACCCCAATGCCTCAATGGCTCCCGCAAAAAGCGGGGTAAGAGATCGGATGTCTGTGACCTTACCTGTCTTAACACAGAGAGGTCATTTAGGATGATCCAAAATGAAAATTGCATCGAGAATTGCATGGAATGACTAGTACTTCATGAGAAAAAGAAGTGCAGCCAGTTTAGTGAGTCATTTTGTTTTATTCCATTATAATCAAGAACCAAAGAATAAGGAGTCTTTGGCTCCATTGGAAACAATGAAAATATCATTGTCGATACCTATTAAAAAAAAAAAACTTGGACCCTTGTTTTGAAACCTAAGAACTGTTCGTTGATTGATTGCAAATGGTTGTTCAAGGTTAAAAATGAAGAAGATAATGTCAGATTTAAAGCCATGTTAGTTGCAAAAGGTTTTACTCAACGTGAAGGTATTGATTATACCAAAATTTTTGCTCCAGTAGTTAAATTCACCAATATTCGCATCATGCTAGCATTAGTTGCATATCATAATTGGGAAATGAAACAATTAGATGTTAAGATAGCATTTCTGCATGGTGAATTGAAAGAAACCATATACATGAAACAACCAGAAGGTTTTATAGACAGTAACCATCCTGATCATGTGTGCCTACTTAAAAAATCCTTACATGGTTTAAAGCAATCTCCTAGACAGTGGAACAAGAAGTTTAACGACTGCATGCTTTCCTTGAAATTTTGTCGTAGTGCATATGATCCGTGCCTTTATTTCAAGAATGATTCTGAAGTTCCTACTTTCTTACTTATTTATGTAGATGATATGCTATTGATTAGTTCCTGCATTAAATCTATTGAGCATGTTCAAAGTTGCCTACATAAACAATTTGACATGAAATATTTAGGAGACGCTAAAAGAATATTAGGCATGAATATTGTTAGGGACAGACCTAATGGCACTTTATTTCTCAATCAGTCTCCATATATTGATAAAATTCTTGAGAAATTTTCTATGACTGATGCAAAAATTGCTAGTGTGCCCTTGACTCCTCATTTCTTATTATGTAAAACTCAGTCACCAAAAACTGACTCCGAAATTAGTGAAATGAGATCTGTCCCTTATACAAATGCTATTGGAACTGTCATATACCTTATGGTCTGACATTGCTTATGTTGTGAGTTGTTTGAGTGGGTATATGGCTAATCCTGGGAGAGGCCCTTAAGTGGTTACTTGGTTACTTAAAGAATTCGGTATCTGATGGTCTTTGTTTTATCTCAATTTGGAGATGGGGTTAATCTTAAAGGATTTGTTGACTCCAATTATGCTAATGACAGAGATGAATATAAATCTACCACTTCTTATGTGTTCACCTTGTGAGATTCATGCATTTTATGGAAATCTCAACTTCAGCATATAGTTACTCTGTCTATTGTTGAAGCTAAATATATTGCCACCACTAAAGCCTTTAAGGAGGCTATCTGGTTGAAAGGTTTACTACTTGAAATTGGTGTTCTTCGTGATAGTGTTGTGGTATTCTCTGACAGTCAATCTAGTATCCATTTGTGTAGAAATCCTGTTTTCCATGATCGTACCAAACACATTGATGTCAGGCGCCATTTCATCCGTGACATTGTGGAAAAGGGCATAGTTGACTTGAAGAAGATCCCATCTCAATCTAATCTGCAGATTTGGGCACTAAGTGCCTATCAGTTGAGAAAATCATATCCTGCAAGTCGATACTAAATATCGACTCCCTAGACTGAAGACCTTCTAGCTTTCAGTTTCTCTTGCTATCTTCGTGATAGCTTTACTAGTTTTCTTTATGGTTACTAGTCTTCTTTCTTAGTGATTGATTTACGTCCTCATATTTGTACTAACTTTGTGTGATGTGCAGGTGGTGTGACGTTCGGCGATGATGACCTCCTCTCAAATAGTGTACCCCGATGGCTCATTTGGTCCGGGTGGAGAAATGTTGGTGGCCCAAATGAATTATTCTTTATGACTGGGCCCAAATAATTAAACATTTATGCAGCCCAGATCCCTAATATACCAAAGCCCAGGCCCGGATTCCAGAATACTCCTGGGATCAATCTGGACCATCCCTTTCCCTAGGTGGGATCTCACCCGTCCATTCAATTATATTTATAACCCCTCCACCGAACCCTAATTCATTTCCCCTGTCTCTTCTCCTCTCACCCGCCTCCTTCGCCGCTTTCTCTCTCTCTCTCTCTCTCTCTTCTGCGACCTCTTCTTCTGTTCCGACTTGAAGGGAACCGCAACCCCTATCAATCCGATGATAAGGATGGTTGTGGTTTCCTCGGACGATCGAGGTTCTTGTTAGTTTTTCTTGCCCTATATATACTGGAGAAATTCTTGAGAGAGGTACCGAAGATCTGAGAAAAAGTTTCTGAAGCAAAAACACGATTAAGTTTTTCTGAGTGAATAGCTTTGAATTTCTGTGTGAAACTTTGCTTCTAAGAGTTTTAGTGAGAAATAGATTAGGGTTCTTGGTGCTTGGGAGATTACCTGTGATTCCTTTCGTTTCTCTGGTGTTTTTGGTGTTCTTAGGCTGTTGGTTGCCGATTCCAATGAGCCTTGGACGTGGGTACGTTGAGAGTGGAGGACTGAGCCGACTTTCATTTGTGTCTCGCCACCTTCATTATCGAGGTTTTTCAGATCTTATGTGATCTGCTCGGTTTGATCTTTGAATTTTGTTATTCGACCTCTGTGTTTGTGTTTTTGTCTCATTTTGTATTATTTATTGTTATTCAGTTTCTAGGATTATTTTGTAAACCTAAATCCCCGATATCATAGATTCAATATCTGTAAATCGTTTAGTGTTGAGTTGTGTAATTTTATGTATTCCGAATAGATACCCAACATAAACTAAAATATTATTTTCTTCTACTAGTCATGATTTTTATGACTTTGAAATTGACTAAGTTATACCTATTATTTTTTTGAATTATTCAAAAAGTTATACCTAATATTTAAAGCTAATATTTTCATCGTAAAACAAATTTTTCAAAAAAAAACAACAACTTATTTCGGTGCATATTCTATAAAATTTATATTCCATGCTTTTAAAATTTAAACTTCTCTAACTTTTTTTGACCAGCAATGATATTGAAAATATAACACTCGATAAATAATCATATTAACAATGAATTTATATAACGGGCTTCATCCAAAATTTGATGTGAAACATATTAAATGAATGGTTCTTCAAAACTAATTACACAAAATATGAACAATAAAAAAATTGATTAATAGTTATAAATTTTCCATTATGTTAACATGAGATGAATTCTTCTTGTATTCATATCTGCTAATTTTGCTCAAGTGTTCATGCATTTTAGAGTAAATTTTGAGTGATATATATATATATGTATCAGTGTATGTATATTGGCTTGAGCTGCAGTCTTTACCTTAATCTTGTTTACTTTGTGAATCTAGTGTTGTGCGACGATTAATTCGCCACGATAGGCGATCGGCGACCTCCCTGAAAAGTCAACCATAGAAGCCAAACTCCGGACGAACACCTAAAGTCCGGCATAATATAGCGATCGTCTTTTGGTAACCAGCGATCGTCTTTTGATACCTGGCGATCGTCTTTGTCTAACGGATCAGAGGCGATCGTCTCATGCCACGTGGGGATCCAGCATCCGTCAAAGTCGTCGAAAGACCGAATCTTGGACGATGGCCCACCCGCGGATCTTCACAGGATACCAACAAAAAGGATCATTGACCCCAGCCTGTCACCTACCGCACCTACCGACAAGGCCGCCGAAAGGTACGAAGTGGACCCTCCTCGGACAGCGACTCGCGGCAGCGTCTTGGCTTCCCATTGGTTCACCCGGTGGCCTCCAAGCGCAACCTCGGACCTCAAGAGAGCAGGCCCACGTGGCGGGACGATCGGCCGTTTATTTTAATATAGAAACGGCGATCGCCGCGATCGCTGAGAGATCGACTACTTAGTCCCTATAAATAGAGAACTCTTTATTGCGGCCAAGGGGACGGACTCTACCACGGATTAAGTGCGAAAATACACACCAAAGAGAAAACAAAAGGCTCTTTTGGCAAGCACTAACATATTCATAGTGACATTCACACACATTCATCATAAATTCCAAGCAAGAACTCATGATTCATCCATCCGGTTCTTAGGCAATCTACGCGCTCTAAAGCCAGATAACTAGAAGCTTTTACACTCATTGTATTAGATTCTAACATTAATATTTGTACTCGGAGTATATTTATTAATAACATCTCGCGAGAGCATTCAAGCCGGGACTAACAACCCGGCAAATCTTGTGTTATCCATTTTCCCACGGAAGTGTTCTCGCATTTTGTTTGTTACTCGATCGTTCGGCAATACTATCTCGGATAATATTTTGGGTAACAACAATTGGCGCTAGAGGAAGGGGATCTAAACCTTCATTTTTATTCCTACCGTCTCGAAGAACACTCACCGTTCTCGGACATATACTTGAAGAAACACTCACTGTTCTTCAATAGAAAAACCATCGAAAATGACATCGGCAACAACCTCCAAGAGGGCCACCACGAGATCTCAGGAAATCTTATTCGGCGAGGACCGAATCCCGGCCACGGCGGAAGGCGGCCGTGGCGGCGCTAGGCTCTCACTCCCGCCCCAGGGCGGTTCTAGCCTCTCACTCGATCGGTTCGGACATGGGCAGTTGAGGAGGCTATAGCCATCCTCGAGAACGGCGAGAGGGCCGCGATGCGCCCACCATCACCCCGTCGGCCAACCGGCAGCAAGCGGAAGCTCAAGGGGATCTATGTTGAGAAATCGGCAGAAAGCCCGGCCGGAGAAGGCTCTCGTAAGGCGGGACGATTCCGTCTTGGCCGCTGAGAGCGATCCCTCATGGCGGCCAAGGGCACTCGAGGCCCGGCCAGAGACATCGATATCCCGAATCCTTTACCGGGGAGTTCGGCGTATCCGACTCCCGAGAGGCGAGCCGGTCAGCGAGCCCCTGCTCGCCCAAGAAGGAACCCTGCGGCGGGGAGATCGTCGTTCACCACGGGGCGAGGATCGGTACACGATCGCCTTGGTTCACGCTACGAGTCAATCGGCGGCGATCGGGCGGCAGCGATAAGCGCCATACAACGCCACTCGACGAGATGAAGGCGCTCATGGAAAATGGGGCGGCGCCAGGAGATCGATCATTGGTTCAAGCGAACCACTCACGACTGGTCGAGCTCGCCTGATCCAACCAACTATCAATCCCCCACAAACACCTTTATACGAGGAAATCGGATCAGAAACCCACTTAAGCAAATTCGGATCTACATGACCAAGTGCGGAGCTTGAGATGCGGCGAAATGTCGTATGTTCCCGTTAACTCTGGCGACCTCGCCCACGGATGGTACACCTCACTACCATCTCGCTCAATCAATTGCTTTGAGAAGCTAGCGAACGACTTCAGTCATACTTCGCCGCCAAAGTCGCTCGCCTGGAAGGTCCTCACCGCATGATGAAAATCGGGCGGGAAGGGCGAATCGGATGAGGATTACATCGGCCGGTAGACGAGATAGTCCTCACCCGGTGAGCCCGTCGGACGAGATCGCTCTCAACTCGATTATGAGCGGATTCCACGGACGCTCGCCCATGTTCGAGCATCTCACAAAAGATATCCCCGACCTATTCGATTTTCCGCAACAAGGCCGCGGGTTCTGGCCGAGACAGAGGATGCTCTCACTCGCTTAGAAGAGGGACCATCAGAAGAAGGAAAAGCACCCTCCCATGTCCGAGAAGAAGGCGGTCGCCAAGCCCGGAAGGCGATCGCCAAGCCGCTGGCGAGTTCAAAGCCTTCGAGGATGTAGAGGTCCACCTTCTTCACAACCTCAACTTATCTCGGCCCACATCTTCAACGCGATCAAGGGTCGCGAGTGGCTTTCCAAGCCAAAGCCAATAAGGGACCACGGTCACCTAGGCCGTAGCAAATTCTGTGCCTATCATAAGAGTCCCACACAACACTAGCTGCCGCGATCTCCTCGAGCAACTCTGGCGATTGTTTGAGGAAGGCAACCTGGACAACTTGGTCACCAAGCGGAACCAAGGACGGAAAGGACCGAGGGCGCGGCGTCGGCAACACGAGAGAACTCCTCCCAATCCGGTCGCGACTGAGCATGAGCCGAATACTCGATGAATCGATCCTCCGATCAACCTGGCGGTCGGATCAACATGCTCCAAGCAGAGGTGGGAGCCTCGGGGCCTTTCCCGGTTTCCACCTGTCAAACAGAAGCGAAAAGCGAACCGAGGGCCTTGGCGAAGTCCATGTTGTAGTACCTCCGAGCCGACCATCTCTAGAGACGCGCTCATCACCTTTTCCAACAAGGACAGGGGAAGGAGTGCAATGTCCCAAAGAGGATGCACTAGTGATCTCGCTTGCATCCTTGGGAAGACGGTCGATCGCGTGTTGGTCGACAATGGGAGTTTTGCAACATCATATTCAAATCCGCCCTAGACCACTCGCAACCCGATCAAATTCATCAAGCCTTTCGACACCGTGCTCGAGGTTGGCGACAACTCGATCGAGCTACGGGAGGATCAAGCTCTCCGTCGAGCTAATATGTTTTTATGATCCCAAGGTTAGGATTACTAGGAACCTAAGCTTTGTAATCATAGATAGGCCCAACATCTATAATGGGTTCCTAGGTCGCCCCTTTTAGAAACCTTTGAGGCGGTCGCCTCATCTTTCTTTCTTGTATCAAATTCCCCCGCCGATGGGACGGTCAGTCTTGTAAAAGGAGATCAACTAATGGCAAAGAGATGTTTGAGTTACTCCTATGTTGTTAATTCTTTCAATACTTCCCGTCTTGTATGTAACATTGAAGCGGCCGACGATCAACCCATGGAGATCGGCGAGCACGAGACCGTACCAACCCGACTCGAGGAACGCCATCTCTCATCGATCGGCGGACGACATCGAGCCAAGGATCGGTTTCGAGCGAGTCTCGACATCGATCGAGGACCGAGTCGGAGATCGTACCAACGAGGCGGCCGTTCTGTCGAAGAGTTAGAAAGCATTACGATGGATCGGGTCATCCAAAGCGGGAGGTCTGGATCGGCGCGAGCATCGACTGCGAATTAAAGGGGGATCGATCAACTTGCTACGTAAGAACATCGGTGTCTTTGCACAGTCGCATCAAGATATGGTTGGCATAAGTCCCGAACACGCTGCCATTATCTCGAAGATCGGCCGACAATGAAACCTGTTCACGAAGCGTAGGAAGTTCGGTCAGAAATATGCGGCGCTCGACATAGAAGTCGTGGTTACTCGGCAACGGTGATCGGAGTAGCAGCGACGAACCACGGTGGGTCGCCAACGCGGTGCTCGTCAAAAAGCCGAGCTCTGGATTATTATGCATAGACTTCACCGACCTCAACGCGGCATGTCGAAAAGATCACTTCCCAATGCCTCATATCGATCATCCGGTCGATAGCACGGCGGTTGCGAAATGATGTCGTTTATGGATGCCTTCACGGATATCATCAAATCCCAATGGCGAGAGGAAGACATAAAACACACATCTTTCCACACGAGAAAAAGACATATACTTTTGGGTCGAGAATGCCGTTCGGCAGAAAAAGCGAGGGCGACCTACCGGCGATTAGTCAGCGGGATGTTCGTCGGATCGGCAAGACCATGGAGGTCTACATTGGCGATATCGTGGTCAAAAGCCTCAAGAAGGAAGATCACCTCAACGATCTTGCCGAGACGTTCGCCATCCTTGAGAAGTTTAACATGAAGGCTGAACCCCAAGAAATGCAACTTGGGGTGGGCTCGGGAAGTTCTTGGGGCACATAGTGAGCGAAGGGGATCGAGGCGAACCCCGCCAAGATACGAGCGATCCTTGACATGCGGGAACCGCGAAACATCAAGCAGGTGCAACGCCTCACAGTTTGTCTAGCCGCTCAACCGTTTCATATCACGGCTCGGCGATAAAAGCAAGCCTTTCTTCGCGACCATCGGGAACAAGAAGTTCGCATGGACGAAAGAAAGCCGAGATAGCATTCGCCAAAATAAAGGAATATCTATCGACCCCGAGATCACAGCAAAGCCGATCCCGGTGAAAAATTATTCCTTTACTTAGCGGCCTCGGAGGTCGCACCGAGTGCCGTTACAGTGCGGCAGAGGGCAAGCCCACTTGCCGATCTACTATGTTAGCCGGGCGCTCCACGACGCCGAGACACGTTACACACCATTGGAGAAGATCGCACATGCCCTTGTCATGAGTGTCTGGAAACCGAGAGCTTACTTCTTCGATCACCGGTGGAGGTCCTAACCACTCTACCCCTAAGACAAGTCCCGCACCGACCAGGACACCAACGGCGACTCCTCAAGTGGTCTGGAGATCGCACAATACGGTATCACTTACGCTCCTCGCACGGCGATCAAAGGCCAAGCTCGCGGACTTCGTGGTGGAATTAACGTTCCCTCACGGTCAGGCCAGTCGGCCGACTGCCTGAAATTATACGTGGATGGCTCGGCGACCAATGCGAGCGAGGCGTGGATTGTCCTCATTAGCGAGACGGTCGAGTTTCACAAATGCCGTGCGTTTCGGTTTCGTGCAACCAACAATGAAGCCGAATACGAAGCTGCGGTAGGCGGGCTTGATCTAGCCCTCGCCACTAGATGTTCGACGCCTCCATATCTACATGGACTCCCTTCAGTCGTGAACCAAGTCGAGGGAATATGAGGCACGCGGCGAACGGATGGTCAAATACCAAGAGCCAGTCGCCGAAATGTGCACAAAATTTGAAGAAGTACTAATCGAGCAAGTCCCGAGAAACCTGACTCCCGGCCGATGCACTTTCCAAACTAGCATCATCGGATGGGACGGTGACTTCTCGACATCCAATCACAAAGTCGGCAAAGGCCGTGATCGGCAGGAACTTGGTTACCACGGTCGCCATCGCCGAAGAGAATTGGATGACTCCGTTCATCAAATACTTAAAAGGCGGAGCGGTCCGACGGCCGTGTTAAAGCTCGCCAACTCCGGCCGTGCGACCGGGTATACCCATTGGACGATCGGCTTTACAAGCGAGCTTTCGGCCTTCCCTCCTCAAGTGTATTACAGGAGGAAGGACGGCTCGTTTAGCCGAAATCCATGACGGGATTTGTGGGAACCACGCGGGCGGCGAGCCCTCCTCCATAAGACGACGAGACAAGGATTTTTACGGCCATCACTTCGGAAAGATGCGATCGCTTATGCCGAGATCTTGTCATAGATGTCGAGATAATGGGCCCCAACATAAAACTATCACCCGACAGCTCACCTCCATGTATGACCCTTGGCCATTTGCGCAATGGGGCATCGACCTTATAGGTCCCTTGCCGAAAGCGGCTCCAGTGTAAGTTCGCCATCGTTAAGGTCGATTATTTCACCAAATGGTGAGAGGCCGAACCGCTCAACAAGATCGGCGAGAACAAGTGATCAAGTTTATATGGAAAAACATAATATGCCGATCGGTTTGCCCGAGGCCATCATCTCGACAACGGGAAAGCTTGATTCGGCGGCTTAGAAGTCATGCAATCGTGAAAAGTGGGGAGTCAAAAGGTTATTCTCGGCGCCCTATCACCCTCGGACGAGCAGGCGAGTAGAGCGGTGAATAAGATCCTCAAACACACGATCAAAGCACGACTCGAATCCAGGCAAGGAAGATGGGCGGCGAGCTCCCAGACGTTTATGGTCCTACCGACGACGACCCGCAATTCAACCGGCGAAACCCGTTCGCCCTTACCTTGAGCAAGCGGTGATTCCTTCGGAGATCGCCGTCCTCGCCATCGAACCGACAGAGATGACGGCCGACAACGATGTAGCCGGCGAATCGACCTAGACATGCTTGAAGAAAGACGGTGACCTCGAAATGAAGAACACAATCCACAAAAGGAGAGCCGAGAAGTTCTTCAATTCAAAGGTCGAGAGGAGAAGATTTCAAGTGGGCGATCTCGTCCTCAAGAAAATCCAAACCCATACAGGCGTCTTTGGTCCAAAGGAAGGACCTTTCGGAGTATCCAGATGGTTAACTAAAGGAGCCTACTGCTGGAACATCTGACGGTACTCGGACCAATACCCTGGGCAGGTGCATACGAAAAAATACTATCGGTGATAAATTTGTATTCGATTTCAATGATGTACAAGGAATATAATGAGATTTTTCGTCATCCCATCTGTTATGGCGATCGCCCCTCCAGCATCGCATATCACCGACGATCGCGATCACGGCGATCCTAGGTAAAATTATTGCGACCATGGTCACGGAGGTCGATGGAACCGGCGGCTTCGCCCATGCAAGGTTCCTTTGGTGAGATCGTCCGCCCTTCGTTTAAATACGAGGTCGACGTGGCGAAGGACCCTCCAAAATAGTCGATGGCGCGATCGCACGTTCTCAAGGTACATCATCTAACATGGTGAACCCGAACAATGCGACGTGCGTTACCCCCTCAACGTACACCGTCGAGGATCGCCATCTTCATGGCGGGCCGAGGTGGAAGCAGTGACAAGCCGCGGACGTGGTGTCGAATAAGCGACAACACTCGCGCAAGGACTCCTCCAGACCGAGATCGCCCGCCTTCGTTTTAACACAAGGCGGCGTAGCCTAACGGAGGACCCTCACAAAAGTGAGTCGCGAGGATACTAAATATCCCGCGCACACGAAGACACGATTGGGGAGATCGGTCCATCGAACACCGCAACCACACATGACTCTTGAGAATCGGCGAAATGAAGATAGCTCGCCAGACAGACTAGTCTTTGTTCCCTTACTTACAATAAGTGAACAAAAACAAGGGGGCAGGGATAGGCCGAGCTACTCTCAAATACGATCGAACAAAGAGAAACCATAGTCGATCGGCTTCGCTCCATAACATGCGGGCGATCGAGATCGTCGACGAAAATTACAAGTAAGAATTCCAATTCAAAACATGTCAATACTTTCAACACTCGGACAATCGTAGGACGAACAAAAAATCGAAAGCAAATATACGCATACTCAAAAAAATTGCGCACAAATAGTCAAAGGCGATCGCATATAATGCATTACGCGGAATGAGAAAAGGAGTATTTTATTCATAAACACAAGCTTCATACATTTCAAGGCCTGAAGGCGTTACAACAAAAAGTACAAGTTACGGAGGAAAAACAAAAGCCTCTCAAAGTCCCTTTCTTGGTCTTCGCCCTCGGGTCGCGGATCGGCTTGGGCATCGGCCTCGGGATGAATGAGTTTGCCGTATACCAACTCAAGTCAATCCGAGGTCGACCAAGTCAAGGATCGGCGAGAGAATTCTGGATGCGAGAGGATGCTTGGAGACATAGGATCTGAAGCTTTCCATCGAGAGGACCGGTCTCGACCCTGCCTTTTTAGCAACTCGACGGCGTCGGCATAGGCGAATAGTAAGCGAACTTCGCCAGCGTGCCCGACGTTAAGGTAGGGATCGACCTCGATCGCCTTCAGTGCCGCTTTCGAGATCCGCCGCCGTCTTCTCGACCTCACTTGATTCGGCCGCCTTGGCAACATTCTCGCCTGGCCTTCTCAGCTCTCTCTTCGCCGCCTCCGGCTCACCAGGCCGATCCACATGACCTTGGCCCGGTCGCCTCCTCTGCGAAGCCTCGAGCTTCGGCGAGTCTCCTTCTCCTTATTACGAGATCGATCGGCGGCTTCCTTGGAGCGACTCGGCTCTGCTTCAATCGATCCACGTCTGCTTAGCCCGCTTGGCGGTCTCCTCATACTCTTTCTCCATCGGCCAGAATCGGTTCGCATCCTCGATATTTACATTAGGCGGTCTCGAGCTCGCGATGGAGATGAGCGGTGGAGGTCGCCCCTCAAAATCCGGCGGCTTGGGCGGCCATCGCCGCCGCTGAAGAGCCGTGGCGGTCGCCGCATGGCATCTCCAGATCGCGACGAGCGATCGCGTCAAGGTCGGTCGTCGAGCCTTGGCGAAGTGATTGCACTGCGAACGTAGCGAGGACTTCGGCGAGAACCTTGTGGAGCCTTGCTCGGCAGGAAATCCGGCACCATGGGGCGACGTCCGGGTCGGCGAGGCGAACCTGCGGCGCAAACCGGGGAAATCAAGGAGTTAGCCCATACCGTGCTCGAAATGCCTAACTCGGAAAAATTTTTGACCCACTCTTACCTATTGACCCATTTCGGTCGCGTCAGAAAAAGGCTTGCCCGGGGTGTCTCCGCATCGGCGATCGCCATTTTCTTCGCCAGTGCCCGGATGGCCAAGTCGGTGGCCGTGGGCTTGGCGCGGATCGCTCCATCATCGGGATGGCGGAGATAGGAGCGCGGCGGCCAGGAGGCTCAAGAATCGATACGTCGCCTCGAGAGATCGGCGGGGACTCGACCTCGCCTCTTGCGGCGTTTGGTGTTCCTCTCCCTCGACCACCGGCTTGGCGGCCAGGCGCCTCGGCGGGTCTCGTCACGGGCGGCGGCGAGACGTCGTCGCGAGAACGCGACCGATCTGCTTGCCCAAATTAAGGCGACCAAGAACTCCCAAGTCCGACATAGCTATCTCTGGCGGAGGTTCGGCGGTCGGGAAAATAAGCCTCTGTCAAAGAAAAGGTGCAAACAAGTTAGATAAAATAAAACAACATCTTGGAGACGATCGTCAAAGAAAGGAAACACCACTTAACCTCATACCTTGAACTTTCAAGTGACGAGGTAGCAAAACAAACGAGCCCCAACCGATGAGCTTGATGCAAGCGATCGAACGTCAATAAAGGAGTTCGGCAGCGCACGAATACGCTCCCAAACGATCAAGAAATCAAATGGGAGGTCGCCGGTCATTGTGCGAGAGGTCTGCAAAAGAAAACAAAATTAGATCAGTCAGACAAGCTCAATCAAGGAGAGTTTAAATCCTTACTCGGATTCCTCTCCGGAAAATAGTGGGAATCTCCAACTCTTCATTCACCCTTCACTCAAAGCCGATCGCCATGCCCCGCCGACCCAACACCATTTTGCAGTGTCGCCCTTGGTCTTATTCGGCACGCCAAGAACCACTCTCCGAATCGGCCTGGATATGATAGCGTCGATCGTCCCTTTCTGCATGACCAATTTAAACAAATAATTCATCTCCGGTAGCGCTAAGGTGACGAAATAACAGGTGGCCGCCGAACAAGGTCAGCGTGCGGATGATCTGCGGCCAAGCATTCGGCGTCGATTGAAGAGCGCCAAATTCGAGCGATCGGCAAATAGGAGGCGAGTGGCAGGAATCGCGAACCCGCCTCCATAATCATCTCGTTGACGGCGACCATATCTGGGGCGGTTGGTCGGCGCGCTCATTCTCCAAAGGCACGTGAAGGGAAAGCGTCGGAGGATGTGATATTTGGCCCTCCGGCTCGGAGTCATTCTTGGTCGCCGTACTCGGATCGGCCGAGAGTCCACGGAGGCAGGACGGCGGCTGAAAAGGCCGTCCGATTCACATGTTTGTAAGGGTGAGCGGCGGAGTAGGCCTCGAAATCGAATTCGGGCAAGGTCAGTGATCGTTTCCATCATCGAGCAAAAGCCACATAGGAGGGGCCGAATCTGCTCTCTCTTTCCCGTGCCTCCCGCACTGAGATCGTCTTCATCCACGCGAACCCCCTGCTCGGTAGTCCTCGCCACCTCGGCCTCGTTGAAAAGTTTTGAGTTCTTGGTGCAATCCGCTCGAATAGCCCATTGCCGTCTCCATATCCACTCTAACGGAACCTCCTCCGTTCGAGCAACGACGCGTGGAAGAACTTAGGTCTCGAAGGTTTTCGATCCTCCCGACATATTGGAAAGTAAAAATAAGGAGAAGGTTAAATTTAATCTTACCTAGGAAAAAGAAGAAGATCGGCACTCAAAGGCTCCGAAATTTCGAGAAATTCGGCTATGGATGCTAAGGGCGCGTAAAAGTGAAGGAGAAGAAGCCCTCCTTTTTATAGATGGGAACGAGGGCCTAAGTGCAAAAGGAGAAACCTCGGGGGTGAATCGGAACCGTCACGTGGGGACGCATTAAATGCGGCCCTCGAATCCCGCATACGCGTCTTTTCGAGGGCATGCCCGGTAGACGGAGTCCGACAAAGCGTCGGATTCCCCAGCGGCGGACGCGTGTCCCGGTAAGCTTGTGAAAGGCCCGCTTTCTTTTCCATTGCTCCCGACGCGAAAGAAGGTCGTCCATATTTGAATTGGATCGGTGAGTCTAAACATCGGCGATCGCCAAAGTGCCACCTCACCCGTGTTTTCAACATCAAGGCGAGTGGGCAATTGTTGTGCGACGATTAATTCGCCACGATAGGCGATCGGCGACCTCCACGAAAAGTCAACCATAGAAGCCAACTCGGACGAACACCTAAAGTCAGGCATAATATAGCGATCGTCTTTTGGTAACCGGCGATCGTCTTTTGATACACAGCGATCGTCTTTGTCTAACGGATCGAGGCGATCGTCTCATGCCACGTGGGGATCGGCGATCCGTCAAAGTCGCCGAAAGACCGAATCTTGGACGATGGCCCACCGCGGATCTTCACGAGATACCAACAAAAAGGATCATTGACCACTGTCACCTACCGCACCTAGCACAAGGCCCGAAAATGCAAGTGGACCCTCCTCGGACGGCGACTCGCGGCAGCGTCTTGGCTTCCATTGGTTCACCCAGTGGCCTCCAAGCGCAACCTCGGACCTCAAGGAACAGGCCCACGTGACGGGACGATCGGCCGTTTATTTTAATATAGAAAGCGGCGATCGCCCGCGATCGCCTGAGAGATCCCAACTACTTAGTCCCCTATAAATAGAGAACTCACTGTTGCGGCCAAAGGGGACGGACTCTACCACGGATTAAGTGCAAAAATACACACCAAAGAGAAAACAAAAGGCTCTTTTGGCAAGCACTAACATATTCATAGTGACATTCACACACATTCATCATAAATTCCAAGCAAGAACTCACAGATTCATCCATCTGGTTCTTCCGGCAATCTACGCGCTCTAAAGCCTAGATAACTAGAAGCTTTTACACTCATTGTATTAGATTCTAACATTAATATTTGTACTCGACAGTATATTTATTAATAACATCTCGCGAGAGCATTCAAGCCCGGGACTAACAACCCCGGCAAATCTTGTGTTATCCATTTTCCCACGGAAGTGTTCTCGCATTTTGTTTGTTACTCGATCGTTCCAGCAATACTATCTCCGGATAATATTTTGGGTAACAACATCTAGATTACTTGATTCTGTAATAATTGATCGCCATTTTTACCGTAACAACTGAAAATATAACCGAAAACATGTTATGATATTCACAACTATTAAAAGAAAATTGATAATTGTAGATTTTATGCAATCATTAAGCCTAACCATAACCAGTGCAATGAACTTCGACAAGTTGACCAGGCTTAGGTCCAGTTTCAGCTCTAAGAACTTCCTTTTCCACTCCCATTATTACAGAATCAAGTAATCTAGATTCACAAAGAAAACAAGATTAAGGTAAAGACTGCAGCTCAAGCCAATGCACATACACTGATACATATATATATCACTCAAAATTTACTCTAAAATGCACGAACACTTGAGCAAAATTAGCAGATATGAATACAAGAAGAACTCATCTCATGTTGACATAATTACAAAATTATAACTATTAATCAATTTTTTTATTGTTCATATTTTGTGTAATTAGTTTTGAAGAACCATTCATTTAATATGTTTCACATCAAATTTTGGATGAAGCCCGTTATATAAATTCATTGTTAATATGATTATTTATCGAGTGTTATATTTTCAATATCACTGTTGGTCAAAAAAAGACAGAGAAGTTTAAATTTTAAAAGCATGGAATATAAATTTTATAGCATATGCACCGAAATAAGTTGTTTTTTTTGAAAAGTTTGTTTTATGATGAAAATATTAGCTTTAAATATTAGGTATAACTTTTTGAATAATTCAAAAAAAATATTAGGTATAACTTAGTCAAATTCAAAGTCATAAAAGATCAAAACCAAACCAAACCAAACCAAACATACCTAGTATATCCCGCTCAGAGCAGGGTCTGGGGACGGTAAAATGTACGCAGACCATGCCCCTACTTTTTACGGTAGGGAGGTTGTTTCCGTGAAGACCCCCGACTTAGTGCACATCAAAATATTGAGTGTAAATAAACATATGATTCGAAAAAGCTCAAAACCATACCTGAGTCCATGACTTAATTCACATGAGACTTACCTAAGGGGACTTTGGCTACTACACTCTCGATGAACGCTGCTCTAACAGAAGAGAGGTAGACTCTGCGCACACCTCCCTTCGAGACAGCTTGGAAAAGAGGAAGCCTTGGCGAGAATTCCGAGCAGCTTAAAAAATCGGCAAGGGGACATGCAAACCAGACAGCTATTTGTTATACTATTGTTAGATTGGAGGGGAGGGGATGAATTCCACGTTGTATTATTATTATTCCGACGGTACGCCGGCCAGAAAAAGGCCAGCAACGGAGAGAGGGTGCTTTCCGTTCGGTGAATTCGACGGACCCTCAGGATCCAAGATGCCGACCACTACCCAAGGTTAACACAGTACTCGATTAAAGCGAGCACTCGCAAGAACCGAGGTGGAGACGCACCCAGCAACACCCCACACAGATCGCTAAATCCAGCGGCAAATCGCGGAAGAAGAAAACGAGGAACGAAAAACGCGCACCTCCGGCGCAACCAATCACACAAACGAACAACAAAAACGCGAGCAAATCAAAGAACCAGGGCCGAAGAAGACATCCAAATCGCTCAGCATAAAAATTAAAAATAAAATCGAATTTAAATATTGATATGTAGCTAATGCAATCCCGAAACAGATTAGTAAAGCAAAATTCCTGGAAAACGAACAAGATTAGATTAGAAATTGGAATGAGGCCAAATCACTGTTGGAGGCGGAATAAAATCACGGACAAAATAAAACCCAGCTATGTTAAAATCCACGCACAAGGAAACCCGTAGATTTCCGCTGTAAGCATATATTTCTCAAAAAAAATTTGATTTGAAGAGTAAGATTCAGGGAGAAAATGCAGAATTTTTTTCTTTGACGCAGGATCTTCTTGCCAAGTGAAAATCAGCATTTAAAAACAATATAAAAGTAAATTGAAGTCCTGAAAAATAAAGAGAAGTAGAGAAGCCGACAAGTAAGCATCCATACGACAAAGACTAGAGGCTAGAGGCTTTGTACGTCGGTACTGGCTCCGGGTGTCTCCCGGCGACGGTATGAGCCGCGATAGGAGGAATAGTTAGTGACGGAAGAGATCGCTAGGGTTTCAGAGTGAGAAACCAGTCGCGTCGGGCATGAGTCTCAAAGTCATAAAAGCTCATGACTAGTAAAAGAAAATAATATTTTAGTTTAAAAAGAAGAAATATAGACAGATGGGTAAAAATGGGGAAATTATTGCATATACCCGTAAAACCACGTGGGATGGTTTTACTTTCACCATGGATGCTTGACACGTGTTAAAGGCAAATATGAACCGTCCGAGAAGTTATCTTTTTTCACGCTTATCTGAAGCAAAGCACAATCTGGTGGCCCCACTACGAGACCAACTTGTTCTGCTTTTCCTTTTAGAGCTACCATTTCCTTTTTTTTTTTTCCTATCCTTTCTTCTTCCTCATTTTCTCTTCCCTCACAATGAGGTTCACCGCGTCACGAGAAAATTAAACAAGTAATAGCTAGTTTTGGTTAGCGTCTGAGAGGAGAAACGGGAGGTTGGTTCTACTTACAATGACGGCGGCGACGGCGACGTTCGGTCATCTTCTTCCTCTGGCCTCTTTATCAGGTATATTATAAATCTTAATTTTCAATTGATAGGTTTTGGGGTTGTGTTTATTTGTTGATGATAGATTGTTAGGTTTCAATTGGAGAATGTGGTAAGAGAATTTATTCTGATATAAATTGTTGGGTTTGAATTGGAGAATTTGATAAATTATGTGGGTTCATCTAATTATGGGTTTGAATGATTTATGTAGTTAAGATGAATGTGGATGGTGAAAATGAACCGAATGTGGATGGTGAAGATGAACTGGTGATAGTTAGTGGTATTGAAGGTTGTGAGGATAATTTGTTTGGAAAGGCGTGGTGGATGAAGAATCAGCGTACAATCTTTATAATCACCATGCATTTAGAAAGGGTTTCAGCATACGAACACTACAAAAGAGAGAAAATAAGAAGGGGGTGGTGACTGCATTAAATTTTTGTTGTTCGTGGCAAGGATTTAAGATGGACCGCGACTTAATTGATAAGAAGATCGGTAGACAAGATTTTCGATCCGGCTGTAAGGCTTGTATTCGATTTTCGAGAAAGAATGACTTAACTCCATTTGAGGTTACTTTGTTTGTAGCGGATCACAACCATGATTTTGTTCCCATAGAGGAAAGATAATTTCTTCGATCAAGTAGGAAAATATCTAGAGCTCAAGCAGGGGTGATCCGCAACATGATTGCCGCAGGTATTAGTACGAAGAAAACGTACACACTTTTAGCTGAAGAGGTCGGTGGTCCAGAACATGTTGGTTTTACGAAGAGAGATTGTTATAACCTCGTAGCTTCTGAAAAAAATAATCTTCTTGGTGCAAGAGATGCACAAACCTTAATTCAAACATTTAATCGTAAGCAATTGGAAGATCCGACATTTTTTTATTCTATCCAAGTCGATCAAGAAAATAGGATGACAAATTTTTTTTGGACGGATGGGGGATCACAGCTTGATTACGAATGTTTTGGGGATGTTGTTGTGTTTGACACAACCTTTCGAACTAACAAGTACAACATGAAGTGTGCTCCTTTCGTTGGCGTTAATCATCATTGGAGGAATGTATTATTTGGTTGCGCATTTTTGAAGGATGAAAACACCACGGCATTCATTTGGTTGTTTGAAACGTTCTTACAAGCCATGGGAAACAAAAAGCCACAAATAATTTTCTTGATGAAGATCCGCAATGGCATTGCCATTAAGGTGGTTTTCTGAGATTTGTCATCGTCTATGCTTGTGGCACATCTCAAAAAACGCGAGTAAGAAAATTGGAAGTTATATGGCTATTTTTGAGTTTAAGAGATTATTTAACAAATGGTTTTATGGTTGTGAATCTGAGGCTGAATTGGTACACACTTGGGAACAAATGAAAGTGATGTTCAATGTTGAGAACATAAAGTGGCTAAATGACAAGTGGTTGATACGTGAGAAATGGTCTCCAGTGTTTAGTATGGATTTGTTTTCTTGTATGATGAAGACTTCTCAAAGAAGTGAGAGTATGAATAGCGTTTTTCGAGACATGTGCAAGAAAACAATGACACTAACTCAATTTGTTAATGAGTATGAAAGACAGAGTAATGACATGAGATTAACTGAATTGGAGGAAGATCATCAATCTGGCAAGGGGAAACCTCCGATGATTATAAAAAATAGTAGTATTTTGAATCTTATTCTTGTAATTTTGAATATAATTTTTTTCTTTTGTAGAACTCAACCACATGCACTCGCTTGAAAGATTCTGAATCCGGTCAACAATGATTAGATGATCTTAAACCTTTTATCATTTGGAATATTTTGGATTTTTTTATGATTTTTTGTATTTAGAGTCCGCACTTACGCAAGTCAGGAAGTCGACCTGTTGTGTTTGATATCGGTAAGAAAATATTTATGTTCAACTACTTGTTACTATCCTTCTGCTATGGGTATCTCCTTCCCGCAATGGATGAAGTGGCATTATTTTGAAATAATGAAATATGATCTACTAGGTACAGGTGAGCCAGGAAATAGTTCTGAAGAAGATTTTCTACTTTCTAAAGAGTCGAATGAAATGAAGGGTGGGGTTGCACCATTAGCGGTGCGGCAATTATGCCTTCTCCTCTTTTCTTGTGGAGATTCAAGGTATTGCTTTGAGTTGATTTCAAAGTGGCGAGTGGCGGTGAATCCTTCTTGTTTTCTTGAGGATTAGTATAATATGATAAGTTTATTTGAAGTTCCAATCTATTGGGTGTTTTTTCCTCATTTTTCCCTTCCCCCTGCATTTTATGATGGTAAACCAGGATCCTCTATTAGATAAATAGAATTGGTTCTTTTCGGTAGAAGTTACATTCGGGTTATTTATAATGATTGTAAGAGGTCCTTTTTTTATTTTGAACAAACACGTTTTAAGAATTCATATGTTTTTTCCTTTTTAGTTATCTCAATTTTTTAACAAGGATTTTTTTTGATAGAGTATTTGGTTCTTCACCATATTAATCAAAAACAAAAAAATTTAACAGAATTGTTGGTTCTCTAAATCATCAAAAGATAACAATTAAACTTGGTAAGCAAATAGTAGAAAAAAAAAATTTAACTGTTATTGAAAAATAGAAGAAAAAAATCGTTGCATATTAGTAAAAAATAGAAGGAAAAAATGCACACAACAAAAACCAAATCTATACTTCTATTAAAAGAGAGTTGTGACACATGTCATTTTGTAAAGTTTTTGATTTTTTTATTTTAAAATAAAATTTATATAGAGAGATGTATTCTTAAATTTCAAAAAAAAAAAAATTCTAGATATGTATTGTGGGTTATTCCACAACTTACACTCATCTATCAATAAAAAATCTTTCCGTTATTTTTTAGCTTAAAATTTCAAATGTTTTCAATTTTTTAAATCAAGTTTAGTTTTAATGAAAAATATATCAAAATTAATTTTTATTTCACAATTTTGAACTAGACATCTATATGAATATAATAAATTTGATGGATTTACAATAATGACCGATTGCACAAAAAAATTATCTTAGAAAAAATATGAATATTTATTTTCAGTAAAATTAATTGATGCAAACTAAAAATATATTAACTCATTTATTGCTTACATAAAAAATAAATTATGATATTCATTTAATTATAATAACTAAAAATAATAAAACATACACTCCACATACACACATATATTAAGACTTAATAACACATATAATGGATACTAATTGACTTAACACTCCGCTAATGTGGTACTCTTTCTTGAATTATATTACACCTTATAATACACTCAATAAGTCTTTTATTAATATTACGCTAATATGATACTCCTGTTGAAAATCATCAAAAATAAATTTAGAGATCGAAAAATTATTTTCTAATAAGAGAATATTTTATGCGGTGCATTGCACCGGAGAACATCTAGTAAAAGTTAAGAAGGAGAAAAAAAATCAGGTAATAAAAAAAAGTGGGAAATTATTGCATATTCTAATATGGTCTAAATCGCCACGTGTCAGTTTATGAGTGAAGGGTAAACCATGTCACCCATCCTTCATGGTGTTACGGGTATATGCAATAATTTCCCGTAAAAATGAAACATCTCTCTCTCTCTCTCTCTCTCTCTCTATATATATATATATATATATATATATATATATATATATAGATATATATATATATATGCGAATACATACATTTCTGGTTAACCGGAAAATCAGGAGACTTTAAACTGAGTGTCCCTGTAGGTTCATATATCTATATGCTGGGTGAAGCAACAACATAAATACATGAATAAATCACTAAAAAGAATGAGTAAATATTACCTAGGCGCTAGCTAAATGCAGCAAGAAGAAAGCTATAATCAACTAACTATAGGAGTGTGGTGGAGCGGCTAGGGTAGGGTTTTAAAATGAAGGTATGAACTCTATGAAGGTGACGACCAGCATTTTAGAAAGAAAGAAAGAGAGAGGGGTGTAATGATTAGAGTAAAGTAAAAAAAAAATATTCAGAAGGAGTAGTCAAATCAGCTACAGTCCAATTAAAAGAAAAACTGAAGCTCATTGTGATGTGACAAACTCTTCCGTACTATTTGGCTTGTCATTTGATAGAGAAATGTCTGACCATGTGACAAACTCTTCCGGAATCCGTACTATGTGACAAACTCTTCCGTCCAAGTTGATTGTGATGTGACAAACTCATCTCATGTTAACATAATTAAAAATTTATAACTATTAATCCATTTTTTTATTGTTCATATTTTGTGTAATTAGTTTTGAAGAATCATTCATTTAATATTTTTCACATCAAATTTAGAACAAATTTTGGATGAAGCCCGGCATATAATTTCATAGTTAATATGATTATTTATCGAGTGTTATATTTTCAATATCACACAGAGAAGTTTAAATTTTAAAAGCATGGAATATAAATTTTATAGCATATGCACCGAAATAAGTTGTTTTTTGAAAAATTTGTTTTATGATGAAAATATTAGCTTTAAATATTAGGTATAACTTTTCGAATAATTAAAAAAAAATATTTGTATAACTTAGTCAAATTCAAAGTCATACAAAGATCATGACTAGTAAAAGAAAATAATATTTTAGTTTAGAAAGAAGAAATATAGACAGATGAAACATCTATATATGCAAATACATACATTTTTGGTTAATCGGAAAATCAGGAGACTAATTTAAACTGAGTGTCCCTATATATAATATACATGCTAGGTGAAGCAACAACAACATAAAATACATGAAGAAATCATTAAAAAGAATGATGAGTGAATATTACCTAGGCGCTAGCTAAATGCAGCAAGAAGAAAGCTATAATCAACTAACTACAGGAATGTGGTGGAGCGGCTAGGGTAGGGTTTTAAAATGAAGGTATGAACTCGATGAAGGTGACGACCAGCGTTTTAGAAAGAAAGAAAGAGAGAGGGGGTGTAATGATTAGAGTAAAGTAAAAAATATATTCAGAAGGAGTAGTCAAATCAGCTACAGTCCAATTAAAAGAAAAGCTGAAGCTGATTGTGATGTGACAAACTCTTCCGTACTATTTGGCTTGTCATTTGATAGAGAAGTGTCTGACCATGTGACAAAGTCTTCCGTACTATGTGACAAACTCTTCCGTCCAAGTTGATTGTGATCAATGATGTGACAAACTCATCTCATGTTAACATAATTAAAAATTTATAACTATTAATCCATTTTTTTATTGTTCATATTTTGTGTAATTAGTTTTGAAGAATCATTCATTTAATATTTTTCACATCAAATTTAGAACAAATTTTGGATGAAGCCCGGCATATAATTTCATAGTTAATATGATTATTTATCGAGTGTTATATTTTCAATATCACACAGAGAAGTTTAAATTTTAAAAGCATGGAATATAAATTTTATAGCATATGCACCGAAATAAGTTGTTTTTTGAAAAATTTGTTTTATGATGAAAATATTAGCTTTAAATATTAGGTATAACTTTTTGAAAAATAAAAAAAAAATTTGGTATAACTTAGTCAAATTCAAAGTCATAAAAAGATCATGACTAGTAAAAAAAAATAATATTTTAGTTTAGAAAGAAGAAATATAGACAGGTGAAACATCTATATATGCAAATACATACATTTCTGGTTAACCGGAAAATCAGGAGATTAATTTAAACTGAGTGTCCCTGTATATAATATACATGCTAGGTGAAGCAACAACAACATAAAATATATGAAGAAATCACTAAAAAGAATGATTAGTGAATATTACCTAGGCGCTAGCTAAATGCAGCAAGAAGAAAGCTATAATCAACTAACTACAAGAGTGTGGTGGAGCGGCTAGGGTAGGGTTTTAAAATGAAGGTATGACCTCTATGAAGGTGACGACCAGCGTTTTAAAAAGAAAGAAAGAGAGAGGGGGTGTAATGATTAGAGCAAAAGTAAAAAAATATATTCAGAAGGAGTAGTCAAATCAGCTACAGTCCAATTAAAAGAAAAGCTGAAGTTGATTGTGATGTGACAAACTCTTCCGTACTATTTGGCTTGTCATTTGATAGAGAAATGTCTGACCATGTGACAAACTTCTCCGTACTATGTGACAAACTCTTCCGTCCAAGTTGATTGTGATGTGACAAACTCATCTCATGTTAACATAATTAAAAATTTATAACTATTAATCCATTTTTTTATTGTTCATATTTTGTGTAATTAGTTTTGAAGAATCATTCATTTAATATTTTTAACATCAAATTTAGAACAAATTTTGGATGAAGCCCGGCATATAATTTCATAGTTAATATGATTATTTATCGAGTGTTATATTTTCAATATCACACAGAGAAGTTTAAATTTTAAAAGCATGGAATATAAATTTTATAGCATATGCACCGAAATAAGTTGTTTTTTGAAAAATTTGTTTTATGATGAAAATATTAGCTTTAAATATTAGGTATAACTTTTTGAAAAATAAAAAAAAATTGGTATAACTTAGTCGAATTCAAAGTCATAAAAAGATCATGACTAGTAAAAGAAAATAATATTTTAGTTTAGAAAGAAGAAATATAGACAGGTGAAACATCTATATATGCAAATACATACATTTCTGGTTAACCGGAAAATCAGGAGACTAATTTAAACTGAGTGTCCCTGTATATAATATACATGCTAGGTGAAGCAACAACAACATAAAATACATGAAGAAATCACTAAAAAGAATGATGAGTGAATATTACCTAGGCGCTAGCTAAATGCAGCAAGAAGAAAGCTATAATCAACTAACTACAAGAGTGTGGTTGAGCGGCTAGGGTAGGGTTTTAAAATGAAGGTATGAACTCTATGAAGGTGACGACCAGCGTTTTAGAAAGAAAGAAAGAGAGGAGGGGTGTAATGATTAGAGCAAAAGTAAAAAAATATATTCAAAAGGAGTAGTCAAATCAGCTACAGTCCAATTAAAAGAAAAGCTGAAGCTGATTGTGATGTGACAAACTCTTCCGTACTATTTGGCTTGTCATTTGATAGAGAAATGTCTGACCATGTGACAAACTCCTCCGTACTATGTGACAAACTCTTCCGTCCAAGTTGATTGTGATGTGACAAACTCATCTCATGTTAACATAATTAAAAATTTATAACTATTAATCCATTTTTTTATTGTTCATATTTTGTGTAATTAGTTTTGAAGAATCATTCATTTAATATTTTTCACATCAAATTTAGAACAAATTTTGGATGAAGCCCGGCATATAATTTCATAGTTAATATGATTATTTATCGAGTGTTATATTTTCAATATCACACAGAGAAGTTTAAATTTTAAAAGCATGGAATATAAATTTTATAGCATATGCACCGAAATAAGTTGTTTTTTGAAAAATTTGTTTTATGATGAAAATATTAGCTTTAAATATTAGGTATAACTTTTTGAATAATTAAAAAAAATATTTGGTATAACTTAGTCAAATTCAAAGTCATAAAAAGATCATGACTAGTAAAAGAAAATAATATTTTAGTTTAGAAAGAGAAATATAGACAAATGAAACATCTATATATGCAAATACATACATTTCTGGTTAACCGGAAAATCAGGAGACTAATTTAAACTGAGTGTCCCTGTATATAATATACATGCTAGGTGAAGCAACAACATAAAATACATGAAGAAATCACTAAAAAGAATGATGAGTGAATATTACCTAGGCGCTAGCTAAATGCAGCAAGAAGAAAGCTATAATCAACTAACTACAGGAGTGTGGTGGAGCGGCTGGGGTAGGGTTTTAAAATGAAGGTATGAACTCTATGAAGGTGACGACCAGCGTTTTAGAAAGAAAGAAAGAGAGAGGGAGTGTAATGATTAGAGTAAAGTAAAAAAATATATTCAGAAGGAGTAGTCAAATCAGCTACAATCCAATTAAAAGAAAAGCCGAAGCTGATTGTGATGTGACAAACTCTTCCAATTTAAATGTTGTATTTTAATATGAAAGTACTTGCAGACATAACGGCTAAAGCCAAGTTGATGGAGAAAGTCTGACCATGATCATTAATTAAGCTTGTCATTTTACTATCGGCAGGGATCCTCTGCAGTGGCTGCAGAGAGCTGTGCAATCGCAACCGTCCGATCACACATACCCGCACGGGTGTGTGTGCGTGTCCCATCCGGCCTTGCGGCGGTCTGCGGCGTAGTCTTTGTGCCTCGCAAGGATCCCATCCCTTTTACTATTTGGCATATATTTTTATTAATATTTTATAATTATTTTTATATTGATATTATTCCTAATTATAGATATAAATTTAACATATATACAAATATTATCAATCTATTCAACTAATATTAACTTATATCACGGATTTTTTAAGAATGTATGTATTTACGCGCATAATTTCAATATTAAAATTTATGTGTTAATTTTGTTTTTATTTTTTAGATTAAAATCCTCTACATTTATACTATTAAGAAGTATTAGACATTTGTTAGTATTCTTAACATCTTATAAACAATAATACTACTAATATTATATTTTCATATGTTGAATCGTTGATAGTATTCAAATTATAGAGACGTATGACATAAGATATTTCCAGCTCCATATATTGAATTTATATATTGAATTTATATATATATATAATATATATATATATATATTAAATCCTTAAAATTTAGTATTAATACCAATTCTTGTGCTTATTATATAGGATATTATTTATAATTTTTTAAACTGAATATATTATATACCAATTATTAATATGATTTGAGCCTTGTAATTTTGTTAATATTATTATAATTATCACTATAAGTATTAGATTTTAATAGTTTGATAATATTCGAATCATAAATTTATGACACAACATACGTGGAGTTATATATATATATATATATATATATATATATATATATTACATATGGGATTTAAATATGTAGATTAATAACATCAAAACTTCACTTTTTGAATTATTTACATAAGACCTCTCGTATGCTCTTTATATATAAGAATATATAATATCCCGTGCAAAATTCAGATTTTCTTATGTGTATTTCTTAATGTAATCTTAAAACAAATATTCATCTCTATGTAGTTTTGTAAACTAATATTTTTTAATTTCATAGCATGTTTGAAATTAATAATGTTAATATTAAATTTTGTTATATTATCAATATGATTTAAATCTTAAACACTTGTTACTGTTTTTATAGTTAATATTATAAATATTAAATTTTAGTTTGATGTTGATAACATTGCAATTGTTTGAGGAGAAAAGTAAAGACAGCAAATCAATTGTATTGATAACAATGAATAGAGGGGCCTTTATATAGGCATTACAAAGAGAGTCTTTCCATACATAGGATTCCTAGTTAAGGTAAGACATCTAACAGGATCCAACTACTTATGGAAGAGTCCAGAACCTTCGATAACTCTTATCCCCCTACAACTAGTATTAGGTAAGACACCAATACGGGAAGGATTTCCCGGAACACTCCCCCTGTGTCGAACGCTAATACTAACATGGTGCACACGGTGTTGCCTCGGTAAAAAACCTTTCCAAGTCAAATAAAACCCCGTGGGAAAAACAAAGACTTTGGTGAGGAAAAAGAGCGCAACGCACCAACTACAAATGTCAGAATCATGTGAAGTATACTCCCCCTGAGGTATACATGACAGCTCATTCCATCGAGCCATCTTTAGTTGAGCTCGGATAATCGACACATGCCGATGCTTCTCACATGTTTCTCAAATGTAGATTTCGGCAGAGACTTAGTGAACAAGTCTGCGATATTCTCATCGGAACTCACTTGTTTCACTTCGATATTCAGCAATTTCTGCTGCTGCTGATTATAAAAGAACTTCGGCGCAATATGCTTGATATTGTCACCCTTTATGAAACCTAACTTCATCTGCTCAATGCATGCCGCATTGTCCTCAAAGATGCAAGTAGGGGTTGCTGTAGTGGGATCTAATCCACACGTTCCTCGTATATGGTCTATGACTGACCGGAGCCAAATGCACTCCCTTACGGATTCGTGCAATGCAATTATCTATGCATGGTTCGAGGAAGTAGCAACCAGGGTCTGCTTGGTAGATCGCCAAGATATCGCCGTATTCCCAATGGTGAACACATAACTAGTTTGGGAACGTCCTTTATGCGGGTCAGAGAGATAACCGGTATCAGCAAATCCAACTAACGTGTCGTTAGGATTCTCTGCATAAGGGGTAAGCTTGCTCGCTTTAGCACTTCTGGTAGTCAAGCTACCATGCTTAGCTGCAATATCAGAGGAAGATCGACGGTCGGTATGCATCGTCTTAACCTCAACAATTCCTTTCGGAATATCGCTCTCTTTTGCGTAGGGAAAGAACAATCCAAGGTCCCTGGAGCCTTTCAAGTATCGAAAGATGTGTTTTACTCCATTCCAATGCCTTATCGTGGGAGCAGAGCTAAATCTCGCTAACAGATTCACAGAGAATGCGATGTCTGGACGAGTACATTGATCCAGATACAACAACGCACCGATTGCGCTAAGGTACGGTGTTTCTGCTCCAAGGACCTCTTCATCCTCCTCTTTAGGACGAAACGGATCCTTGTTCATTTCCAGTCTTCGACCAATCATGGGGGTAGCAAGAGGATGTGCCTTGTCCATGCTAAATCGCCTGAGCATTTTGTGGACATAGGCAAACTGATGAATGAGTATGCCATCATCTCGATGTTCTAGCTCTAAGCCCAAGCAGAATCGAGTCCTCCCCAGATCTTTTATCTCGAATTCGGATTTAAGGTAGCGGGCCGTTTCATTGACCTCATCTATGGTACCGATGACATTCATGTCATCTACATAGACAGCTACAATCACGAATCCTGCATCTGTTCTTTTCACGAATATGCATGGACAGATGTCATTGTTCTTGTATCCCTTCTCAACTAAGTATTCACTTAGGCGGTTGTACCACATCCTTCCGGATTGTTTCAACCCATACAGTGAACGACGTAATTTCACAGCGTACGCGCTCCGTGGTTTAGAGCTACTTGATTTGGGCCATAATCCCTTCGGGGACTTTCATATAGATATCCGTATCTAGATCCCCATAAAGATACGCTGTAACCACATCCATAAGCTGCATGTTCAGTTTTTCGGACACTACCAAACTGACTAAGTAGCGGAAAGTGATGATGTCCATAACGGGAGAATACGTCTCCTCGTAGTTAATGCCAGGGCGCTGCGAGAAGCCTTGGGCAACTAGTCTCGCTTTGTAACGCATGACCTCATCCTTATCATTGCGTTTACGAACAAAGACCCATTTATGTCCAACTGGTTTAACGCCCACGGGTATTGGCTCGATACGGCCAAATACCTCACGTTTAGCCATTGAGTCTAGTTCAGCCTGCATTGCATCTTTCCATTTCGCCCAATCGGCTCGTTGTTGACACTCAGCAACCGAGCGCGGCTCAGCGTCGTCATCTTCAATAATTTCTTGAGCGACGGAGTAGGCAAAAGCATCGTCGACTAGCGTGGACGACTGTCGATAAATGCGTATTCACTCGTACATTGCATCGAGATTTCTTTATTTTACGACATCAACAAAGTTTCCGACGCGTCCGTCGATTGTTCCATTGTTGATTCGAGGACATATCCGTAGTCGAGAGATAATCTCGTGTGACGGAGTCATGTCGATGATGAGAGGATTTTGTGCCTCCGTTCCTCTTCTCTTTCGAGGTTCGGTATCCTTTCTACCCACTAGCCTCCCCTCTTTCGGCGAGGGATAAGAGCGGCCAAGCGGCCGTCCCACCACTAAGGTTGACGCCGGTGGCATCATTCCATTGTGCGTCTGAAACTAGCCCTAAAACAGGGACTTCTAACCTTGCAGGAACATTCGCAGCGGGAATGGTAGATCTTGTCACTTTCACAGTATCAGTAAAGCTGTCGGGCATCGAATCCGCAACTTTCTGAAGACTGAGAATACGTTGCACTTCTAGCTCGGATTGAGCTGTGCGGGGATCTTGATGAGGTAAGAAGGGAGCACACCAGACAATTTCCTGGCGTTCAACTGGAATCGTTCGATTTCTCTCTCTCCCTAACGACGGGAAGTTTGTCTCATCAAAGTGACAATCTGCAAATCTTGCAGTAAAAACAGATCTCCTGTCAAAGGTTCCAAATAGCGGATAATTTTAGGCGATTCATAGCCAACATATATACCTAATCGTCTTTGCGGACCCATTTTAGTACGCTGCGGAGGCGTAATTGGCACATATACCGCACAACCAAAAATGCGTAAGTGTGAAATATCAGGCTCATATCCAGTTACCAACTGGTACGCACTAAACGGTTGATTGGCAGTGGGTCGAAAGCGAATAAGTATAGCCGCATGCAAAATTGCATAACCCCGGCGAATCGGCAAGTTGGTGCGCAATACCAATGCTCGGGCGATAAGTGGCAGCTTAATCATAGCCTCGGCAAGGCCATTCTACGAATGAACGTGGGGGACAGGATGTTCAACATCAATCCCAATCGACATGCAATAGTCGTCAAAAGACTTTGACGTAAACTCTCCAGCATTGTCCAATCTTAATGACGAGATTGGGAAGTCGGGGTGGTTAGCCCGTAATTTGATGATTTGTACTAGGAGTTTAGCAAATGCAGCGTTTCTCGTGGATAGCAGAGCGACGTGTGACCATCGCGTCGATGCATCAACCAGAACCATAAAATATCTGAATGGTCCGCACTCTGGTTGAATAGGTCTACATATGCCCCCTTGAATTCTTTGTAAGAAGCGGATATTTTGTGTTGAGTCTTTAGCAAAGGACGGAGAGGGTATCAACTTTGCTAGTGAACATGCTTTACAAAATGATTTATGGGCATTAGAAATTGCCACGGAAGCCTCGAGATTTACAAGAGATGCACCGTCAACCTTATCAGGGCGTGCGATCTTTAGTCCCGGTGATACGGTATCAAGCGCACTCACATCAATGCCGATATCGAGTGGTGCTTCCAATTGTTTTCTGGACTTGAAAAATGGATGACCATGTGAGTTTTTCAAAATGCGAATCATCATGTCGCGTCCAGGGTGACCGAGTTGGTCATGCCATAGTTGGTATGCTTCGGAATCACAAAGTTCGTGACTCACAGCATAGGATTCAATAACCCTTATTGTAGTCTGGTATAAACCACTACTTAGACTCATAAGTTTCTCGAGAACGCGGCGTCTTCCGCATTCTGCCAGAGTAACACACAAAAATTCTGTCCCATTCTCACAATGTGTATCAAGGTGATAACCGTTGGCACGGATGTCCCTAAAACTTAGCAAGGTTCAGTTTGCTCTTGGGGCATAGAGAGCATTTGTGACATTAATATGCGTACCATTAGAGAGCAAAAAATGAGCAGGTCCCCTCCCTTGAATTACTTGGGAGGAACCAATCATTGTTGTCACTGAGGATATGTATGACACAATATCCTTGAATAATTGCCTATTCCGAATAATAGTGTGGGTTGTTCCACTATCAGCAAGGCACTCAATTTCGCCACGAGACATCTACAATAAGACATGAAACTCGATTAGTCTTATGATTAGAGACATAGCGAAAACTCACTAACATCGAGTTTGGGGAAATTCGACCAAGTTGGTTAGGATCAAAGTTAGCACAATCGCTGGAAATAATTTCTGCGCAACTTGACATTTGTTCACTAAAACAGCAATAACTTCTTTGTTAAGAAGGCTATGGACGAACGGTCAGTTGTTATGGAAACTAGACTTCCGTATCTTTCTGTCTATAGGTCGTGCACTTTCTGGATCATTAAACTCAGATCTCAGTGCTCGTTTCAATTTGCTATTTTGGTATTTCCCTATTGTTGAGTGATAGAGCAAGGTTGAAGCCTTTTTCAAAGGCATTATTGTTGATACAATACTATGGAAATATGGCCATAGGAGCGTTTAAATACTTTAAAATGCATCTTGGTTTTCAATTTATATCTCTACTAATGATCCTTTCGGTAACTCCAACTTGGTAGACTTGCAGAGAAAGTAGGAATGTCGGTACAGCTAAGGCTGTTTAAAAACCACTGATTCCGTTTGAACTCTCAAAGCATAAACAAATACCAAGGAGGATGCTCCTAGTCTTGATCAAAAGTTTTGATGAAATCCTACCAATGTATCAAATTTTTAACCAAGCAATTCATTGCTAGCAATTATTTTGTGATAAACCAAACATGCTTTCGAAGGGAAAAAATAAAATTCGTCTTTACACAATCACAGCAATTAAAAGAATTTTATTCATCATGGCCAACTTTATTACATTCATGAAAATCCAAAGTAGTTCTCGGAAACTAGAAACAAGACAAAACATAACCAAAGCATAAAACTAGTCAAAGTCGGCAACATCCATATGTTGGTCTTTGTCCGCAATGGTGAGAGGATGGATCTCAGTCTGGATCTCAATATGGTTCACCTCCGTATTCTCATTATCTTCTTCCATGTAATTCGACTCTTGAGTCAAATATTGTTTATAGTGATTGTAGTAAGCTTGGATGTTCTTTGGCGCTTTGCAATTGCGGTAAGTATGCTTCTTCGATCCGCAAGTATAGCAATTCCGGCCTTCCTTTGGAGTGGTTCCATTCCCGACGGCAGGAGGCGGCCCACGTGGTTGGGTTCCACTAGGTCCCGTGGTCGAGCCACCTTGCCTCTTCCACACGTTGGAACGACGACCTCGTCTTTTCCCTCGCTTGCTCGAGTCATGCATCCGTGGTGCTTGCAAAAACTGAGTAGCGTTGCCTTTTCTATTTTGTCGTGGTGCTTTCCTGTGGGTAGCTTTGATTCACTTAGGAATCGGCTTCGTACCAGTGGCGCGCATTGCTATTGAGAATAATCTCATGGTGCCTTTCTTTTTTCGCGAGGTGCGAGATAAGGTCACTAAAGTTCTTAATTCTCCCTTCCTCATAGGCAACGCGCAGCTGATGAGCAATTACACTTGCTCCCACGGGAAACGTGTTAAGAGTCTTCTCGATCAAATCTTGATCAGACTTCTTGACACCACAAAAACCAAGATCAGCGCGAAGATCGAGGATAGCTTGATTATAGGCTTCCACATTCGCATAATCCAAAAATCGGATTTGCTCCCACTGAAGTTGCAATTCGGGGAAGCGCTGATCATGTACATTATTAAATCGTTGTTCGAGTGTATCCCATAGTTCTTTGGGAGTTTGCAAGTTCATATAACACTTTTTCAACAATAGATGTATATGTCTACGCAAGTACATCAGTGTATTAGCCTTGGTTTCCTCGCTCGGTTCTTGAGCGGTAGGCTCGTTAGAGGGAAAGATGGTGGTGGTAAATCTCTTGCAACGAACGCAAGCGAACGTCTGAGACCCACCTATGGTACTCCTTACCAGCATGGTCAAGGATGTCGAACTCCGGATGAACATTGGAGCTTTGTGCCATCTACAAGATATAAACAAGAGGAAGTTAGTCTTGTTGGATTTTCAGTGACAATGTAAACGGTCACAATCGATGCTTTTAAAAGTGTGTAACATAACCGTTACTCGATTTACTTCCCTTAATTGTTGTTTAGTAAAGTCGACAAAAAACGGCGATATCAGATCGCACCCAGATACATGGTGTATGCAACAACCACAAGTATCGACATTTCAACAATTCTGTGACTCCCCCAGGACCGTCACACAGTTTTCTTCGACACGCAGAGATACCGACTTCTATCGCGGTCTCATCCACCGCAAAGTAGCGTGGGAGATTAAGAAACCAAAACCCGTGTCCCCAAAAGAAAAATTCCCAAAGGAGAGAATTGAAATAGGGACAAGTCAGATAATTACCTCGATTATGAAATTAGGCACGTCTTTGAATCATGGTGTGCTTGATCTAGGTTGGTACTCGATGCGACGACGTGAAACCGAGGCGCAATTTTGGCGGCTTAGAAGATAAGTTGATGTTCGGGTTTTGGTCCGAGAGTCGGAACCGGTCGGACTAAGTGCCTTGGAGTCGGCGGCGCGTGGCGGAGGCGCGGTCCGGCGGTTCTGGCGCGGCTGTCTTTGGCGGCTTTAGGCGAATCCAGGCGCGGAGGTCCGGCGGTCCGCGGCTCTGGCGGCTTTAGGCGGATCAGGCGCGGAGGTCGCGGCTCTGGCGGCGTATCTTTAAGCGGCAGGCGGATCTGGCGCGCGGTCGTGGCCAGTCAGTGGCCAGCGGCAGAGTGCTCGGCGGAGTGGTAGGCAGTGGTGCTCGGCGGGTGGCAGCGGCAGTGGCAAGCGGCTGAGGCTGAGCGGCCCGGGCGCGGGCTTGGTAGCGCGGGCTTGTGACGCGACGGAGGCGGACGATGGCCGGGCTGGGGCGGTGGTGCTCGGCCGATTTCTTCTTCTTTTTTTTTTCGTTCGAGCTACGTGCTGATAACGTGTTTGAGGAGAAAAGTAAAGACAGCAAATCAATTGTATTGATAACAATGAATAGAGGGGCCTTTATATAGGCATTACAAAGAGAGTCTTTCCATACATAGGATTCCTAGTTAAGGTAAGACATCTAACATGATCCAACTACTTACGGAAGAGTCCAGAACCTTCCATAACTCTTATCCGCCTACAACTAGTATTAGGTAAGACACCAATACAGGAAGGATTTCCCGAAACAGCAATGACATAATATATCTGAAATTATAAGTAGTAATTTAAATATGTTATTGAGTAGAATCGGACTCTTAACCTTTGTTAGTAGTTTAAAAAAACTTTAATGTTTGTTATATGTGAGATATAATTGTATAAAAGTAAATTTTAATGTTTAGTGTTAAAAAACAAATAATTCCTAAATTTAGAAGAATTAGAGAAATAAGAAACATATTGGAGCTAATTTTTATTTTTATTCTAAAAAAATGAATTTGTTGGGTTATATGTCATCTTTATTATTTAGGTCATATCTTGAGTTGTAAAAATCATATTTGGACGATTTTATAGTCCACGCCAAGCTCACAAAATTATCTTTAATTTAGTTATGGTTTAACAATTATATTACAACGGAAACTACTTAGAAACTGAAGTGAAAAGACATCCACGAATTTCACATTAAGAATTCTAGTCCATTTAAGAGATATGATTAAAAATTCTATTCCATTTAGGAATATGTGGTTTAAATTATTTGAATACTTCTTATAGTTTATCTTATAACTTAAAATAATGTACTTCTTCCGTTCTTTTATTATTGCAACGTGTTGACTATTACATTATTCACATACTCTCTTTTGAACATCTTTTGTGATTTATATATATAAAAAAATATAATCATGTGAGATCTTGTTAGATTCATCTCGAAATATACTTTCAAAATATCAATTTCTTATAATTTTTAAAAATAAAGAATTGCAGATATTAATAATCAAAGTTGTGAATCGGCAAACGTGAAAGTCTCTGTAGATATATGCTAGGTGAAGCAACAACATAAATACATGAATAAATCACTAAAAAAAATGAGTGAATATTACATAGGCGCTAGCTAAATGCAGCAAGAAGAAAGCTATAATCAACTAACTACATGAGTGTGGTGGAGCCGCTAGGGTTTTAAAATGAAGGTATGAACTCTATGAAGCAAAACTAACGTACCAGATATTATCATACAAAGGAAATAAACAAACGGCTGAGATTTGAGATTTGATACAGTTGAGATTTGATTATGCCCAAGTCCAACTGAGCTAAATGAAGGTGACGACCAGCTAGCTACCTTTATGTACTAACATGTACTGAAGATCATAAATAACGTAATAAATTTTCTGACAAATTATATGTATGTATGTATGTATGTTGTTACGACGATGAGAAAGAAAGAAAGAGGGGGTGTAATGATTAGAGTAAAGTAAAAAAATATATTCATCGGGATACTTTGAAGGAGTAGTGAAGTCAGCTACAGTCCAATTAAAGAAGAGTTGAAGCTGATTGTGACAAAGTCTTCCTGTAATATCTGTACCTTTCCATTTTTAGCAGTTTCTATTTTTAATGTATGTCTATTTTTAGCGACTCGCTTGTAACCGTTTCGACATGTTGAATCTACTTTATTCTTGGAGTTTTTCCATTTGGACGAGTTTTGGTGATGTTTTCACGTAATTTTATTTTATGACATGTTTTGCCGTATGAACGTTCGATTCTCGTAAAACTCGTTCATTTTCATTGTTTCTTGGTTTGTGCAAGTTCGTATGGTTGAGTGGGTCATGTTGAGACTTTCGGTTTGTAAATCCGACGTCGTATCGTGATTTTCGGGCATTTGGGTCATTTTTATAATTTCCTATAAGTTTAGGGAACTTCATCTTCTTTGTCGTATTTTGGATTCCCCGGTAGTCGGAATTATATTTTCCTTCAGCACTTAGCTCTGTCGCCTTGTATATTTCGTATTCGTGTTTCCGGATTCTGGCCTTGTCGTGCGTTTCGAGTTTCGTACCTTCGGCAGCAGCGTACTGATCTGGGCAGTACTAAACTGATGCGTGGGTAGCGCACGCTACTCCTTGTTACCTTGCGTGCGCTATCGATGTGCAGTTAGCGTACGCTAATGCATTGCTGTTAGCGTGCGCTAGCGAGTGGTATTTAGCGCGCGCTAAGCCTGTCTAGCGCACGCTAGCGACGTCGGGCAGTAGATATTGGACTGTTTATAGTCCCGTTAGCGCGCGCTACCTTGTGATAGTTAGCGTGCGCTAACTATGCGTTTTAAATAGATAAGCGGACTGGTCAGAACAACAGTTTTCATTCTTTTCTGCCGTTTTCTTCACCGGGCGACTCCAGAGGGCGATTCCTTTCAGTTTTGATCGGAGAATTCTTCGTATTCCATCTGTAACACCCCAAACTAGGCGGATATTACAGTGCCGTAGACCCCCGACTGGGACCCACCAGGCGAATGAGAATGAATGAATTACACAGGTAAATGTAGTACCGAACCACATTACAACATCAATTACTCCGATGAGGAGTTTTATACAACACCCAGGATAAAATAGAATACATGTGTATTTTATGTGACGATAAAATACACAACACTGAATGAAATGAGCATTCAAACGGAATGTCTGCAGCGGAATAAATAAAGGAAACACAAATGATGAATAAATGATGAGCAGTGAGGGCCCCCTACTAGTATCACTGGGACTCTCGCCGTCACCGTGCTCTCCCGTGCCTTAGCCTTGCCATGACACAGCAGTATCCCCAACGGGAGTCGATTACAGAACAACAATCCTCAAGGGTTGAAAATACACAATCATGATATATCCGAAATTAGGAATTATCTGCCGAAACATACGCAATCAAACATGCTATATGAATCGACTAATCGATCTGGCTCAAAGGAATGGCGCCACACTACGTCCGGGATGGAAATGTGTCCGTGCACAAGCCACCAACGATCAAACACGCGTGGTCTTGTACCTAATCGGTCTCACGAGCAATCGACTCGTGTGCAGTCCAATGTGAGGCCACCAACCAACACACGACTATAATGTGCCCGACATGAAAATCTACACATACCAAAGCACGCCAAGATGACCCTAAATGCCACAATATGATAAAAGTGACAATGAAAATGAATAATGACTCACCAAGATTGAATGATGGTGAAATGAATGATAGCTCAATGAAATGATCGGAACCGTCGTTCCTTATGACTGAGGTGATTAATTGACAATGACGAGTTTTGATACGATTAATACAAGGATGAATGAGTTATGATTATGAATGAACAACGACAAAAGGAATGAATATCCTTTTAACCGAGTAAGAATTAACTTACACAATACCGATGATGAATGTCCGTCCACGAACAACGTCCTAAATGAAATATCGGTCGCTCGAACAACCTTGAATAACACAATAGTTACCAAAAACCGATCAATGCACGACTCAAATACGATAATAACCGACTCAAACGTCGATACAACAATATCCGGACTCGAATATATCGAAACCAACTCCAAGATGAGTATTTCAAACCATCAAAACACTTTCAAGGATATCAATAATCCATTAGGAATCCATAACTCATGATTACAACAACATCAATCGGAAAATCCCCAATTAATCGAAGTCAACCCCAAGGGTTCTTGAAATAATTCCGAAAATAACCATTAAATCCGTAGGAATATGTTTATACAAGTTAGATAATCCATAACTAACATATTCCAGTGATAATCCAAGCTTACACGAAGAAATCGGAAGGAAAACCCCAAAAATCCGAAATTCTAGATCCAAGAGATTAATACCTTTGATTCGATGTGATGAAGATGATGAAATGATGATCAATCCGAAAGATGAGCTTGAAGATGATGATTGATGATTACACCTCGAAGAATCCTCTCCGAATCGCTCGAAATCGCCCAAAACTACCGAAGGAATGAAATGAGATGAAAAATGACGAACTCGACTAAACTGTCCAATTTATACTCGACCAGTTAGCGTGCGCTAGCCTTGTGCATAGCGTGCGCTAACGAGTAATTTGGGTAGTCCGGTACCTTTGTCCGAACACGGTGCGCGCGCCACGTACCTATTTGTAGCGTGCGCTACGACCATACTACTAGCGTGCGCTAATATCCATTGTTAGCGTGCGCTAGCGAAATATTCGACGCCCGATCGGAGTCGAGAAAACCGTCGCCCTCCGATCTAACCTCGATAGCGTGCGTTACAACAGCGATTAGCGTGCGCTATAATATTGATTGCGACGCTAAATATAACTCATAGCGTGCGCTATGAATTAATCCGGTGCAATCCGGTAGCCTGGACTCAACGATCCGTCCCCTAGCGCCGCTACTCCACACATATAGCGTGCGCTACTACAACCGTTAGCGCGCTACTTACCACTCGTAGCGTGCACTACAAATATTCTCACTGCGATCCGGTACCTTACGGATGCGGCCAGCTAAACCTTAGCGTGCGCTAAAGCTGAGCAGTAGCGTGCGCTATTTATACCCAATTAGGGTACGCTAAAAGGAGTATGTAGCGTGCTGTCACGGGCTTAGAGTTTGCTATGCTCGTAAGCGTCGTGCGGCCTAGCACCTTCTTGCTAGTCAGCCTTAAATCCTCCGAATTTGGTTAAGTAAGAAGTTGGCACAACGAAAGAGAGGCAATGGGTTGAGGGAAAATTAATTCCACTAAGTATCAAAGAGTTTACAAAGTGAATCTTACAATGCTTTCCCAAGGATGGCTGCAAATGAGCCCAACTTCTCCTATTTATACTACCTCCTATCACTAGAACCTTCCTCCACCTCCTCATTTGGAGGCTTCTAGATCCTCCTACACTATTACATAATCTAGAGTATTCTAAGTACAAAAGCCTTTACACATGTCTAGAATCATCTACTAGATTACAAGTCTTGACTCATCCAAGAGTCTCTAGCACCTTCCACATGTTTCTGGATCTTCCCGGTTCGTTCGGCCCGACCCGGCCCGTTCGGCCCGACTCGGCCCGTCTCCATGTAACCCGACCCGATCCGGCCCGGCCTTCCACACATGCCTCGGATTCATCTTTGATGTTACGGACCATCGGTCCGTTTACGGAATGTTCAGTATAATTTCCGCACGGTGGACTCCTCGGCTTTCAATGTCCACCGCCATCACAAGGCTTTTTCCGCTAAGCCTATTATAGGGGAGGTGCTCGTGCATCCCTCGCCTCGCGCGCCGCCCGTCGCGCCCGGCGCCTCGCGCGCACCCCTCGCGGTGTCCGTCGCCCGTGTCCGAGTCTCGGCCCTCGGATGTGCCTCGTCTCGTCATCTTGTCCCGCATTGTCGGCGGCGTGCACATCGTCCGCACTCGTCCGTTCGGTTCCCGGCGTGCCTTGTCCAGCCGCCCAGGTTGTCCCGCATCGGCCTGATGGCCTTGTCCCTCGGTCGGGCACTCTGTTGCCCGGTTGGCCTGTTTGCTCGGCCATACATCCACGCATGCCGCGCCACACGGCTAAGTCCCTCAGTCGGTTGTGCCGATCCACACGGCCTAGTTGTCCCGAACGTGCCCCGTGCACGTTGATCTGTTGAACCTCGCACCCCTCTGTGCGGGTCTGTCCGAGCACTCTGTCGGTCATTTATCTCGGGGCGTGACAGTGCGCTACTCCTCAAGCACAGCTTGCAACGAAAATGACAATGATGATAAACACGGCACGAAACTCCAATCAGATTAGTGATGAATGACGATTGATACACGATACAATTACTCTGAATGATGAATACCATGACTGAATATGAGTGACAAATGATCAATAATGAATGAAATTACTGAGTATCAATTACTGAATGATAAATACTGAATGATAATTACTGAGTGATAATTACTGAATTACAACTGGGTATTACATACACCCCCCCTTAAAAGAGTTTCGTCCCCGAAACTAAGGGTCAAACAACTCGGGATAACTCTCTCGCATACTATCCTCGGTTTCCCAAGTAGCCTCTTCGACTCCGTGTCTAGACCACTGGATTTTAACCAAAGGAATCGTCTTATTCCTCAACTGTTTGATTCGCCGCTCTAAAACTCGTATAGGACGTTCCTCATATGAATGATCATCGGTGATCTCGATTTCGTCGGCCGAAGTATGTGACTCGGTCGGCAACATACTTCCGCAATCGAGAGACATGAAACACATTATGAATTCGGCTCAACAGGAGGTAAAGCCAATCGATAAGCTAACTCGCCTACTCGATCCAAAATCTCAAACGGTCCAATGAATCTCGGACTCAACTTTCCCTCTTCCCAAAGCGGAAGATACCACGACTCGGGGATACCTTGACCAACACATGGTCACCAGCCTCGAACTCTAATGGTCGGCACGGTTATACGCATATGATTTGCATCGACTCGAGCGGTCAACAAGCGACTTCGATCAAAGCTACCTTCTCACGGGCGGCTATAAGCATATCGGGCTCGGTGCATTGATTCGATAAGTCGTCCCAACACAACGGAGATCGACAACGGCGACCATATAAGGCCTCGTAAGGTGCCATCTTGATCGAAGCATGCCAACTATTATTATACGTGAACTCGATCAATGGTAGTTGGGCTTCCCAATCGTCTTTCCAATCGAGGACGCATGCCCTCAACATGTCCTCTAATGTCCGAATGGTCCTCTCTCGATTGTCCGTCGACCGAGGATGAAAAGCGATGCGAGGTTAAGCCGAGTTCCCATAGCACGATGAACTGATTTCCAAAAATGCGACACAAACCGTCCGTCACGATCGGAAACGATACTTTTAGAGTACCGTGCGATCGACTATCTCTTTAATGAACAACTGGGCAAGTCTCTCGGGACCCCACGTATCCTTGATCTCAAGGAAATGAGCTGATTTGGTTAAGCGGTCCACGATCACCCAGATCGTGTTCATGCCACGACGACTCGTCGGCAAACTCGTGATGAAATCCATAGAAATGTCTTCCCACTTCCACTCGGGAATAGGAAGAGGTTTCACATACCGCCGTCGGCCGATGTTCAATCTTAACTTGTTGACAGGTTAAGCATCTCGAAACAAATTCTGCGACTTCTCGCTTCATATTACTCCACCAGTAATTTTGTTTCAAGTCCTTGTACATCTTACTAGACCCCGGATGCACAGAATAAGGGGTAGCATGAGCTTCTTTCAAAATCGAGTCTTTCAACTCGTCATTCGCGATACGCACAACCGATTCTTAAACCTCAAAAGTCCATCCTCGTGGACCACAAATCCAGGGGCTTTCCCACAGGCCACATCCTCTCGGATGCGCAACAATGATGGGTCCGAACCCTGATTCTCTCGGATTTCCTCCTCGAGTGACGATGAAATCTCTAACATACAAAGCCGCCCGAACTCGCTGAAGCGGACCTCGATCTCGGGTCTAAGGAATTCCTGCTGAAGCTCCTTCGCATTGTTAAACGGGCAAGCATCTGCTCTGAACGGACTTACGACTCAAGGCGTCGGCGACAACGTTCGCCTTGCCCAGTGGTAGAGGATCTCGATATCATAATCCTTGATTAACTCCAACCACCGTCTCGACGCATATTTAACTCCTTCGAGTAAATATATACTTTAAGCTCTTATGATCGGTGAATATCGGCGGTGACGCCATAAAGGTAATGACGCCAAATCTTCAAAGCGAACACCACGTTTGCTAGCTCCGTGTCGTGGGTCGGATAATTAACCTCGTAAGGTCTCAATTGCCGTGAAGCATAGGCAATAACCTTCCCGTTCGCATGAGTACACATCCGAGACCACGTCAGGATGCATCACTATAGACCACAAATCCTTAGTCCCAGGGGCAAGGAAAGTACAGTCTTGACATTAACCGGCTCTTGAGTTCCTCAAAACTCCGTTGACACGCATCGGACCATGTGTATTTCTTATCCTTCCGCAAAGGTTCGTTAAGGGTTGAGCGATTCTAGAAAATCCCTCCACAAATCGCCGATAGTAACTTGACTAATCCGAGAAAACTTGGTTCCTTAACGTTCTTCGGAGGTAGCCAATCCCGAATAGCCTCCGTCTTCGAGGATCGACACGAACTCCGTCGATGAAATTACATGTCAGAAAAGTCACCGGACATCCAGAACTCACATTTGGAAAACTTCCCATAAAGTTGTTCTCGCCTCAACACGTCGAGAACTAGATGAAGGTGAGACTCGTGTTCCTCCCGGTCTCGAGAATAAATCAAAATGTCATCGATGAAGACAACAACAAACCGATCCAAAAAGTCGATGAAGACCCGATTCATTAATTCCATGAATACCGCAGGTGCATTAGTCAATCCGAACGGCATAACCACGAACTCATAATGACCATAGCGTGTTCGAAACGCCGTCCTCGCGATATCCGACTCTAGAATCCGCAACTGATGATATCCAGATCTTAAGTCGATCTTGGAAAATACTGAAGCTCCCTGAAGTTGATCTAAGAGGTCATCGATACGGGGTAAAGGATACTTATTCTTGATCGTCACCCGGTTCAATTCCCGGTAATCAATACACAAGCGAAACGAACCATCCTTCTTCTTGACAAATAACACGGGTGCTCCCCACGGGGATGCACTCGGTCGAATATAACCCTTCTCGAACAATTCCTCAAGTTGGTTCTTTAATTCCTGCATTTCAGTCGGGGCCATCCGGTACGGTGCCTTCGATATCGGGGACGTACCAGGCTCCAACTCAATCGTGAATTCCACATCCCTCTGTGGAGGCAAACCAGGTAACTCGTCTGGAAAAATATCGGCATATTCCCTCACCACCGGAATATCCGTTAACATTACTGATGATTTCTCGGTTTTGGTCATATAGCACCAATAACCGACACATCCCTGATTGAGTAATCTTACTGCTTTCATCAAATTAATGACTTTACGAGCAATGGGATTACCTCCTGAAACACACATTCGACTCCATCGTGCGAAATGATAGTGATCAAACGCTTTGGACACTAATGATGGCATCATGACGATCCATCCAATCAATACCCAAGATGACGTCGTCCCTCGGCAAATCTACTACGATTAGGTCCGCCGCCATACACGACCATGAAGTCAATCGGACAATTCGAATCTCACGACTTGACAATTCGTCTACCATCGGGTAGGCCAATGACATAAGGCTCACAACTAGTAGCACTACCCAGACGTAGTCTACTCAAACATGACTCGGAAATGAATGAATGCGATGCACCGGTATCAAAAAGGGTACACACAGGTTGAGATAGAATATCGAGTGTACACGAGATCATCCGGGCCTCGGGATCATCGGTCTTCTTCATCTCATAAATTCGGGGCTTGCCGGCCCCCGAACCGGATGCTCCGTCGATAGCTCTTGGCTCCGCCTTTAGCTCATGTCGTCTTGAACGACGCCGAGTGGCTTTGATTACGCACCTGAATGACACAGGGCTTGAGATGACGCCGGAGTGGGTTTAGAGTCCCTACGGCAAAAACGGGCCCTATGCCCGGCAATCCCACATTTGTGGCACGTGATGATCGCTTCGGACATTTGGTGCTGAAATGACCCTGTTCCTCACGGTTGAAACAGGTGATGGCCGAACGGCCGCTCGCGGCCGAGATTCCGCGGGTTTAGGCGTCGTGGGAGGTCGCTCGAAAAAGTGGAGCCAGCGCGTGGTTTCTTGAAAGTGGCACGACTCGTCGACTGATTACGATTCTTGGACTTCTTGCTAGTAGACGAAGGTTGCCGCTTAGCAATTTCCTTAGCATAAGCTCGTAGGTAAGAGCTTTCTCAATGAACTCGGCGAGTGGCACGATTATGATTAAATGGCGAAGTCTCATACGGGGTTTGACCTCTTGCTGAAATACTTGATCTTGTCCGTTTCTGAGTGAATGATAGATGAGGCGAACGGAAGAAGTTCCTGAAATTTTTCGGCGATGGCGAGAACGTCATCATCCGCCGAAAGGTCGGGAGTGAGTAATTCCGACAACTTGGCCTCCCTGAGTGGGGCCAGATAGTACCTCTCCATCATGAGAGTCTTGAACTGATCCCAAGTACATCTTCCGTCTGTGGGCTTCAACGATAACCACCATGAATGAGCGCTCTTACCGAGATAGTAAGCCGCAAATGAAACTTTATGCCCTTCGGGGCAATCCACCATAGCAAATAACTTCTCAAAATGCTCAAGCCAATGAACAATATCCGCCGGCTCAGATGAGCCCTCAAAAGTAGGTGGTCGCTGGCGAGAGATATCGCTGATGATATTGCTTACACCCCTCTCTTGCCTCTGAGGCGGCGGCGGAGGAGCCTGCTGATTTTGATTGACGGAGTTATGCATCGTCTCCATCAACTGAGCCATTTGGGTCATTTGGGCCATCATGCCCTGCATGAATGCGAGTGGGTCAACCCGGACACCCTCTGACTGAGCCGTGTCCCGGGTACGACTCCCCGACAGTGAATGATCGCGTCCAGGTGAATGAGTGGCAGCGTCGCTGCTCGATGAGTTAGCATTATTCCTGGCATTTGCACGGGTATTCGCACGAGTTCTAGGGATTCGGCCCGCTCCACGGCCTCGTCCTCCACGTCCTCTGCCGGCCCTTTCCATCTCAAGTGGAAAGTCATATGATGATTATATATCTCGCATGAGTATCACATTATGATTACATTATGAAATGATGAAAATGAGCATACGCGCTCACATACAGCGATTACATGAATGATTAATTGACGTGACATGATTATCTGATAAAATTACTGAAATGATTATCTTGAACAATTTAACAAGATTGATGATATGATCTTCAAGATTAACAACTGAGTAATGAAATGAATTGAGTGATTAATGAGTTAACATTATCGACTTGATCACAATTGAAATTGATGAATGAGGATTGTTAACTGATGAATTATGAATGAATGATTATTGCCAGAAATTATACCATGGCATCGGAAATCTTACAGTTCTTGGTCTGATTGGCTCGGCATTTGCACAGGTCACACGTGACGCGAAAGTCCAATGATACTAGTCCGATGACGATGATTTCAAATGAGACATGACTTGGAGGGTAGTATTCAAAACCACGCTCCGATACCAACTCTGTAACACCCCAAACTAGGCGGATATTACGGTCTGTAGACCCCTCAGGACCCACCAGGCGAATGAGAATGAATGAATTACACAGGTAAATGTAGTACCGAACCACATTACAACATCAATTACTCCGATGAGGAGTTTTATACAACACCCAGGATAAAATAGAATACATGTGTATTTTATGTGATGATAAAATACACAACACTGAATGAAATGAGCATTCAAACGGAATGTCTGCAGCGGAATAAATAAAGGAAACACAAATGACTGAATAAATGACTGAGCAGGCAGGGCCCCTACTAGTATCACTGACTCCTCGCCGTCACCGTGCTCTCCCGTGCCTTAGCCTTGCCATGACACAGCAGTATCCCCAACGAAATCGATTACAGAACAACAATCCTCAAGGGTTGAAAATACACAATCATGATATATCCGAAATTATGAATTATCCTGCCGAAACATACGCAATCAAACATGCTATATGAATCGACTAATCGACGGCTCAAAGGAATGGCGCCACACTACGTCCGGATGGAAATGTGTCCGTGCACAAGCCACCAACGATCAAACACGCGTGGTCTTGTACCTAATCGATCTCACGAGCAATCGACTCGTGTGCACGATCCAATGTGAGGCCACCAACCAACACACGACTATAATGTGCCCGACATGAAAATCCTACACATACCAACCGGCACGCCAGTATGACCCGGAATGCCACAATATGACAAAAGTGACAATGAAAATGAATAATGACTCACCAAGATTGAATGATGGTGAAATGAATGATAGCTCAATGAAATGATCGGAACCGTCGTTCCTTATGACTGAGGTGATTAATTGACAATGACGAGTTTTGATACGATTAATACAAGGATGAATGAGTTATGATTATGAATGAACAACGACAAAAGGAATGAATATCCTTTTAACCGAGTAAGAATTAACTTACACAATACCGATGATGAATGTCCGTCCACGAACAACGTCCTAAATGAAATATCGGTCGCTCGAACAACCTTGAATAACACAATAGTTACCAACAACCGATCAATACACGACTCAAATACGATCATAACCGACTCAAACGTCGATACAACAATATCCGGACTCGAATATATCGAAACCAACTCCAAGATGAGTATTTCAAACCATCAAAACACTTTCAAGGATATCAATAATCCATTAGGAATCCATAACTCATGATTACAACAACATCAATCGGAAAATCCCCAATTAACCGAAGTCAACCCCAAGGGTTCTTGAAATAATTCCGAAAATAACCATTAAATCCGTAGGAATATGTTTATACAAGTTAGATAATCCATAACTAACATATTCCAGTGATAATCCAAGCTTACACGAAGAAATCGGAAGGAAAACCCCAAAAATCCGAAATTCTAGATCCAAGAGATTAATACCTTTGATTCGATGTGATGAAGATGATGAAATGATGATCAATCCGAAAGATGAGCTTGAAGATGATGATTGATGATTACACCTCGAAGAATCCTCTCGAATCGCTCGAAATCGCCAAAACTACCGAAGGAATGAAATGAGATGAAAAATGACGAACTCGACTAAAGCGTCAATTTATACTCGGTCGAGTTAGCGTGCGCTAGCCCTTGTGCATAGCGTGCGCTAACGAGTAATTTGGGTAGTCCAGTACCCACTGTCCGAACACGGTAGCGCGCGCTACGTACCTATTTGTAGCGTGCGCTACGACCATACTACTAGCGTGCGCTAATATCCATTGTTAGCGTGCGCTAGCGAAATATTCGACGCCCGATCGGAGTCGAGAAAACCGTCGCCTCGATCTAACCTCGATAGCGTGCGCTACAACAACCGATTAGCGTGCGCTATAATATTGATTGCGTACGCTAAATATAACTCATAGCGTGCGCTATGAATTAATCCGGTGCAGTCCAGTAGCCACTGGACTCAACCTGATCCATCCCTAGCGCGCGCTAATCCACACATATAGCGTGCGCTACTACAACCCGTTAGCGCGCGCTACTTACCACTCGTAGCGTGCGCTACAAATATTCTCACCTGCGGTCGGTACCTTACGGATGCGGCCAAGGTAGCCTTAGCGTGCGCTAAAGCTGAGAAGTAGCGTGCGCTACTTATACCCAATTAGCGTACGCTAAAAGAAGTATGTAGCGTGCGCTACTCCTCAAGCACAGCTTGCAACGAAAATGACAATGATGATAAACACGGCACGAAACTCCAATCAGATTAGTGATGAATGACAATTGATACACGATACAATTACTCTGAATGATGAATACCATGACTGAATATGAGTGACAAATGATCAATAATGAATGAAATTACTGAGTATCAATTACTGAATGATAAATACTGAATGATAATTACTGAGTGATAATTACTGAATTACAACTGGGTATTACACCATCACCGTAGGCTCGTGCTAACATATCATCAACATAATCATCCTCCATCGTCCGAATCCGAGGTATTTTCTTTAGAACCCTAAACTTGTCTAATTTGGGGGGTTTTCGGGTTTTTCGTGATTGATTCCGAATTGTTCATGTATGTTACGAAATTTCTTACCAAATGTTGTTATTGGGTGATTCCCAATCCATTTTACTCGAGTTAATCCGTGAATTGTTGATACGGGGAGATTTTGCGTAAACCCTCGTCCGTATCGATTGAACGTTTATTGTCATGATTGGTAATCGGGGTTATGGGTGTATTTCATTCGATTATTGTTGTCCGTTAGGACTAAGTTTTATTGATCCTTCATTTAGGAACCGTCGTTTTCCGTCCGGATCATTCGTAGTCGTTGTTCGTCCCCATTCCGTCAGAGATGTCTCAAAGGCAAGTACTTTACATTTGTTTACATGTTCTAGTATTTGAATTATGGCTATTTGTGGTTGTGTGGATGGATTTGTGTATGTTCACCTAGGGACGGTCCGATGGGCCCTCTAGGGATACGTATTGCCGTGAGTGTGCGTATCGCGAACTATGGTTAGCCACCCAGGGATGTCCAACGGGGCTCTGCGGGGTACGGTGGCCGTGAGTCTCGTACCAACGGTTAACTTTGAATTGTTTTGTTGGAGAAAATGTGTTTTTGTGCTGTGCACTGTAAATATTTCGGAATATAAATGATTTCTAAAATGATTTTTGGCGCATATATTCATCTGATTAGAATGTAGTTCAAATGGATTGTACTTGCACTAGCAGTTGTCGCTAACCCCTTATGGGAGAAATACTTTTTGTATTTCAGGTACAGGTCTCGGAGACAAGCGAGCACACGAGCCGTATGAGAATGATGGGCAAGCATGATACTGTTCAGTAGTCAGTTGTTGGTTTTCTGTTCTGTCGGTTGTTATCGATGTCTTGTTTTGGGGATTTCTGTATTTTGAAATTGGTTTAAGTACTCGAGTACTTCCCTTTTGAATTTGTTAATGTTATGTTCCCGATTTGGGAAATGGATTTGATGTCAGATTTTATTTGTCGGATTTTAGTCTTTATTTGAATTGTCGTTTTGTAGATGATTGTATGTCATTGTCGGATGTCTTGTCGATACGTTAGCCTGGTGGATTCCACAGTGTGGGGTCCACGGCGCTGTAATATGCCCTGATCGTCTTGGGGTGTTACACTTCCAATTTAATTGAAGAATTTAAATATTGTATTTTAATATGGAAGTACTTGCATGCATAAATGCTAAAGCCAAGTTGATGGAGAAAGTCTGGACAAGCTTCTAATTTGCCAAGATGACCATGATCATTAATTAAGCTTGTCATTTTACTATTTGGCATATATTTTTATTAATATTTTATAATTATTTTTATATTAATATTATTCCTAATTATAGATATAAATTTAACATATATACAAATATTATCAATCTATTCAACTAATATTAGCTTATATCACGGATTTTTTAAGAATGTATGTATTTACGCGCATAATTTCAATATTAAAATTTATGTGTTAATTTTGTTTTTATTTTTTAGATTAAAATCCTCTACATTCTTAATATACTATTAAGAAGTATTAGACATTTGTTAGTATTCTTAACATCTTATAAACAATAATACTACTAATATTATATTTTCATATGTTGAATCGTTGATAGTATTCAAATTATAGACGTATGACATAAGATATTTCCAACTCCATATATTGAATATATATATATATATATATTAAATCCTTAAAATTTAGTATTAATACCAATTCTTGTGCTTATTATATAGGATATTATTTATAATTTTTTAAACTGAATATATTATATACCAATTATTAATATGATTTGAGCCTTGTATTTTTGTTAATATTATTATAATTATCACTATAAGTATTAGATTTTAATATTTTGATAATATTCGAGTCATAAATTTATGACACAACATACGTGGAGTTATATATATATATATATATATATATATATATATATATATATATTACATATGGGATTTAAATATGTAGATTAATAACATCAAAACTTCACTTTTTGAATTATTTACATAAGACCTCTCGTATGCTCTTTATATATAAGAATATATAATATCCCGTGCAAAATTCAGATTTTCTTATGTGTATTTCTTAATGTAATCTTAAAACAAATATTCATCTGTATGTAGTTTTTTAAAATAATATTTTTTAATTTCATAGCATGTTTGAAATTAATAATGTTAATATTAAATTTTGTTATATTATCAATATGATTTAAATCTTAAACACTTGTTACTGTTTTTATAGTTAATATTATAAATATTAAATTTTAGTTTGATGTTGATAACATTGCAATGACATAATATATTTGAAATTATAAGTAGTAATTTAAATATGTTATTGAGTAGAATCTGTTAGGAATACTTGTTAGATTTTGATGATGTCATTAATATAAATTCAAATACTTATTACTTGGCAAAAATGTAAGGAAGAACCTAATGAGTCTTTCATAGGCCAAATTATGTTAAGTTTAATACTTGGCAAAATGTAAAGAAGAACCAAATGAGTATTTTCTATAGGCCAAAATAAGTTAGGCTCATAAATCGGCTAAGTACAAGTACAACTAAGTTCATCAGAGAGGTACAGCCGAGTCAGTCAGAGAAGTTCTGGTCAACAAAAATCATTAGAGATATTTGACCAGTGATCAAAGACTCAGACAAGCCATCGACCGGGCGAGTCTCAAGCGATCAACATCGAGAGAAGTCAGCATCGCAGAAAAGTTAACTGTACATCAGCCTACTTGAGATCAGCCAAGTACTCCAAGTCCACGTCAGAATGCGTTGAAAAGTCAAATATTACGGAAAGTCACATGCAACGTGAAGAGACGAATTGGAGAGATTCCCGCAAAGGATATGAATTAAATAATTCATCCAGACCCACCTTGAAGACTTTAATCTTACTATATTCAAAAGATTCGGCGCCTCAAATGCAAAGTCTTCACAACGGTCTAAAGATGGATTAAAATATGGGAATCCAACCTTGCAACGTTCAGAAAGGAATAAACAAAGAAGTCTCTCTCTAACGGACTGATTTGTTACAGATTTGCAACGGCTATGAAGAAATGCTCAAGGATCAACACCTATATATATCCGAAGATTTGAAGTTGAGCAAACACCGGTGCGAATATATTTTCAAGCGATCAAAGCATTCAAGCAATCTAAAGCAAACTATAGCATCGTGAAAAGAGCGGTTCTCAAAAGTTCATACTTGAAGAAGCTCTTAGATGGAGAAGACAAAAACTCGTGTCTTTAATCCTGAGTTCGGGGTACTTCACTGGTTGAAGTTCGAGACTGTAAAGGCATCCAAGGATCGCGGATCAAGATGTGCAAGGCAGTCAAGTGTGTTACAACGGCAAGGATTTCCACTGGTTGGAAGCGGTTGTAACTTAGTTGAATCACTGTAATATTTATCACTGGTTGAAAATTATAGTGAATTCATCTCCAACTGGTTTGAAGAAAAGTGGATTAGTAGAGGATTACCTCACCTCTGAGACCACTATAATTGTCTGCGTACTTTACTATTTTTATAGCATCATACTATAACTGCTGCATTCATTATTAAATGTTTCATTAGTTATTTTGTATTCGTCATCAGCTGACTTCCGCACATATTGAGAACAAACGACTCGAAGTCATTTGTATATCTATCAGCTGAAGAAACTTACTCTTTGTGAAAAAGAGTTTAAGAGTTTCAATAAGTCTATTCACCCCCCCTCTAGACTTATTCCTGGACGACTTGTGACCTACAAGTGGTATCAGAGAGGTTGGTTCATTTATTTCACGAACCAGATCTATATCAGAGATATATTTTACTCCCATTTTATAATGGAACACATGCATTCTAGACTACCTGTGTTTTCAGTTGACGAGTATGATCTTTGGAAGATAAGGATGCAGGCACACCTATCTTCAATCCATGATGACATGTGGTGCATCATAGAGGACGGGCCATTCACCTTCGAGAAGGACAACACTCCAGAGGAGATCGCAGCAGGGAAGCCAGAGAAGATCCCAAAGAAGAGGACATAGCTGACTTCCGAAGAAAGAAAGCTGGCCAACCTTGACAACCGGGCCAGAGACGTGCTGTATCAAACCCTTGACAAATCCACCATGGTCAAAATCAAGAACTGCAAGAATGCCAAGGAAATCTGGGACACATTAGCCTTAATGTGTGAGGGAACGGAGCTAATCAAAGAGAATAAGTTGTCAATCGCTACTCAAAATTTTGACAATTTCAAAATGAAGAATGGCGAATCTATAGATCAAGTGGACACAAGGTTCACTGAAATCATCAACGAGATCAACTCCCTCGGCAAATCTTATGGCAACAGGGAAATGGCGCTGAAAGTACTAAGATCTCTCAACCCTGAATGGAGTATGAAGGCAGTGGCCATGAGAGAGTCAAGGATCTTAATAAAATAAAGATCCAAGAGTTGTTCTCCGATCTGAAGGCTTATGAGTTCGAGCTTCCAAGTTCATCCTCAACCGAGCCTGCAGAGAAGGGAATAGCCTTTGCAGCCGAGTCCCCCGCCAAGAGCTTATCTGATATAAAGCCTCCAAATCCATTAGATTTTGAGGAAGAAATGGCGTTCATAATGCAAAGATTCAGCAACTTCCGGAAAAACTATTCCAAATACAAGAAAAATTATAAGGAGAATCCCAGAAGGAACTAGAAAGCCGGAAGCTGGAAGGTGGAGTGCTACAATTGTCACAAGACAGGACACATCCAAATCGACTGTCCTGATCTTAAGAAGGATGAGAGCAAGAAGGAGGTGAGCAGAAAAGAAGACAGAAGGAAGGCCCTCATCGGAGAAGATCAAGAGCATGTAGAATCAAGCAGCGTATTCTTCTCTGATGATGATGAAGAGTATGACTGCCTGATGGCCAACCTAGCTGATGAAGAGGTAACATCTAAACCCTCTGGTTCAAATAATAGTTCAGCCATGTCACAAGATATGGATCTGCACGAATCTGTAAATCAGCTATTTAAAGATTTTGAAACACTAAAATCTGCACACCAATCTGTATCAGCCGAGAAGACTCAGCTGCAAGATGAGAATAGGCAGCTGAAAAATGATTTTGAAAAACTCAGCCTAGAACTGAATATAGTCAAAACTGATTTTGAAAACCAGGCTGCAGCTAATTTGAAAAACCAGGCTGATATCTCTACAGCTGAGATAAATTGACTAACTGTTTTAATTAGAGAAAAATCAGCTGCACTTGCTCATGTGAAGGCCGAATTTACTAAACTGACTCAGGTAAGTAAAACTCAGGTGCAGGAAATAACCTCCCTGAAAGCGTCTTTAACTCTGGACGAATTGTGTACAAATAAGAGGCCACTATATTCCAGATCAGGCCTTGGATATGATCCTCACACTCCCTCTAGTTCTAAAATCACTTTCATCAAGGGAGAAACAATAGTCTCGACTGCTGAGCCTATATACAAACCGATATTTAAAAACAGGCAACAACCAAGTCACAAGTCTAGGCTGCAGCCAGGGTTCACAAGGCAGCCACCTAGACAAGCGACTAGGCATTGGCCAAGGCAGATGCAGCAGCCCAGACAGCATGCCCACTATTATCAACAACTCCCCAAAAATAGATTTCAAAATGGGAGGGGCAGATGGAAACCTCAAGGTTATCCCAATTTCCAAAATGAACAAGTGTGGAGACCTCAAAGCTTTAATAAATGGTCTCAACCAAGATTTAGAAATGGCCCACACTACCAGTATTTTGAGGAATATCCAGTATACAATCCCAACAGAAGATACAGACCTAGACCTTACACACCTTACAAGGGTAATAATAATAATTTTAATAATCCAAGGAGAAATCAATTCTCCAGGAAACCATCTAACCCGAAAGGACCCACACAGATTTGGGTACCTAAATCTCTGCTTGTATGATTGCAGAAAAGGTGGAAGGACTACTACCACATCTCCACAAATTCAAACTTTGGAGGTGAAGAATGGTTTGTAGATTCTGGATGTTCGAGACACATGACTGGGAACAAGAAGATGCTGACCAAATACACTAAAGAAAGAGGTCCAGATGTAACCTTTGGAGATAGCTTTAGAGGTCAAACATAGGGCTTTGGAGAGCTGCACCGAGGAAATATTGTTATATCCAAAGCTCACTATGTCAAAGGGCTCAAATATAATCTCCTGAGCATAAGCCAGTTTTGCGATGAGAAGAATCTAGTAGTCTTCACCATTTGGAAATGTATGGTGATAGATATCCTGTCTGGAGAAGTGAAGCTACAAGGATTCAGAAGGAGAGATGTCTATATGATAGATTGGAACACAGGAACTCCCAACACCTGTTTCCTATCTAAGACAATAGCTGAGAACGGATGGCTATGGCACAAAAGATTATGTCACCTGAATTTCAAAGTCATCAACAAGATTAGTTCTCAGAAGCTGGTCAGAGGACTTCCAGATGAAGCATTCAAGAAGGAAGCTCTTTGTGATGCATGTCAGAAAGGAAAGCAGACGAGAGCATCATTCAAGCCAGTCCAGCCTACAACTCTCACAACAAGATTCCTAGATCTACTCCATATGGATCTACTTGGTCCCATCAAGCCAAGGACTCTAAGCGGCAGAAAACATGCACTTGTTGTAGTAGATGACTATTCAAGGTACACTTGGATCGTCTTCCTGTACAAGAAAAGCAAAACCTTGATCAAGTTACCAGAGCTGCTGAGAAGGATTAAGAATGAGAAATCCCTCTACATCATCAAGATCAGATCAGACAGAGGAGGAGAATTTCTCAACAAGGCGATCACCGATTACAGCGATCAAAATGGAATCCAGCATGAGCTCTCTGCAGCCAGGACCCCACAGCAGAATGGTGTTGCTGAAAGAAGGAACAGAACCATTAAGGAAGCAGCCAGGTCCATGATTGCAGAAGCGGACCTTCCCAAGAGGTTCTGGGCTGAAGCTGTCAACACAGCCTGCCATACTCAGAACAGAAGTATGGTAGTAGGGAGACATGGCAAAACTCCCTATGAGGTTTGGAATAATAGAACTCCTACTGTTGCTTACTTTCATGTTTTTGGTTGTAAGTGTTTCATCCACAACAACGGTAAAACACAAATAAATGCCTTCGATGCTAAAACTGATGATGGTCTCTTTATGGGATACAAACAAAGAAGCAAGGCATATAGAGTATTTAACAAAAGAACCTTAGTTGTGGAAGAAACACCCCATGTTGTATTTGACGAATCTACTGTTGAGTACAGAAATCAAGTTGAGCTAATTGAGAATAAGCTCAAATCAGCAACCCTCGAAGAAGTCATTGTACATGACACTGGAATGGTAGACTCATCTGCAGACCAGCCTGAAGATGCAACTGTAGCTGTTGAAGACCCAACTGCAGATCAGACAGGAACATCAAACCTATCTGATCCAGTTGCCGCTGATGAAGAACCAGCTGGAGCTGATAAAGACTCATCTGCAGATCAGATCCAACCTGCAGATGACAAGACGGTAGCTGATCCAGTTGCAGACCAAGGAGACCAGATCCAAGCTGATGCAGAAATCCACCAGAGCAATTCAACAGGGGGAACAGACCCAGAAGAAGATGATATTCCGAAGTGGCTCAAAGACCATCCAATCCAGCAAATCATCGGGAAGCTGACTGATGGAGTTAAGACAAGACAGTCTACTCTACCCGCAGGAATGGCTATGTTCTCGTGCTTCATGTCTCAGATAGAACCCAAGACAACAGAACAAGCCCTAGAAGATTATTCATGGATCAATGCCATGCAAGAGGAACTGGAACAGATGGAAAAGAACAACGTTTGGGAACTAACAGACAGACCAGATCACAAGAAGGTTATTGGCACCAAGTGGGTGTACAAAAACATGAGCGACGAAGATGGAGCTTTTGTTAGGAATAAAGCCAGACTTGTTGCTAAAGGATATGCACAGTGTGAAGGAATAGATTTTGACGAAACCTATGCACCTATTGCAAGACTAGAGGCCATCAGACTATTCCTTGCATATGCTGCATTCAAGGATTTTGAAGTCTATCAGATGGACGTAAAGAGTGTATTTCTAAATGGCATCCTAGAAGAAGAAGTCTATGTAGAGCAACCCCCAGGTTTTGTCAAAGGAGACAAAGTCTGCAAGCTGTTGAAGGCTCTCTATGGACTTAAGCAAGCACCAAGAGCATGGTATGAAACACTATCTGTGTTTCTTGAGAAGAATGGTTTTTGCAAAGGGAAGGTGGACAAGACCTTATTCAGAGTGGAGCACGAAGGCCACATATTGATAGTTCAGATATATGTGGATGACATCATATTTGGCTCAACCAACCCAGAGCTGTGTGAGAAATTCTCAAATCTCATGCAAGGAGAGTTTGAGATGAGTATGATGGGAAAGCTTAACTTCTTTCTCGGACTACAAGTTAAGCAGATGGAAAATGGAATTTTCATCAATCAAGCCAAGTATACCAGAGATTTAATCAAGAGATTTGGAATGGAATCAGCCAAACCAGCAAGAATTCCTATGAGCACAAGTAGTCATCTAGATGCAGACGAGGCAGGCATATCAGTGGATTCAACTCACTACAGAGGACTTATTGGATCACTTATATACCTCACTGCAAGCAGAACAGACATATCTTATGCCGTAGGAGTATGAGCACGATTTCAATCCAAGCCAAAGCAGTCGCACCAAGATGCAGCTAAGAGAATAATTAAATACCTTAAGTCTACAGTCAATGTTGGACTATGGTATCCTAATGATGATAACTTCGAGCTGTCAGGATATTCAGATGCAGATTTCGCAGGATGCAAAATTAATAGGAAAATCACTAGTGGAACGTGCCAATTCCTAGGAACTAGACTGATATCCTGGTTTAGCAAGAAGCAGGTTTCTAACTCTATCTCCACCACAGAATCAGAATACCTAGCTGCAGGTAGTTGTTATGCCCAGATCTTATGGATCAGACAACAGCTGAGGGACTATAATATCATTGCCAATGAAGTCCCTATCTGGTGTGACAACAATAGTGCTATTGCAATAACCAACAACCCGGTTTTGCATTCAAGGACGAAGCACATTAATGTTAAACACCACTTCATTAGAGACCACATGCTTAACAAGAGAGTCAGAGTTGAAAGAGTCAGCACAGAGTACCAAATAGCTGATATCTTTACCAAACCTTTGCCAGAAGAAAGATTTTTGGAGTTGAGCAGAGAACTTGGTCTACTAGATTGGGAATCTAGTACAGAAGAAATAGCAAGCTGAAGCAGATCAGAGGAAGGACGGACCCAGCTGATTATAAGAATCAGACCCTAGCTGATACAAACAAGAAGATGAAGGACGGACAAAGGAACCTAGCTGATCAAAATCTCAGGCGAGAAGTCCAAGGAGTCAACTCACCTGATACAGAGCAGTCAATAGTCAACAGTCAACTAGCTAAGTTTTCTAATCTTAACCGACCTCTGAATATTTTATTTTTATCTGCTATATGTATAATAATATCATATTTTTTTTTGGTTCACAAGTGGCATAAAAATACACGTGGCAATCATAGGTTAAACGACCTCCACTGTGGCCAATTAAAATCTAACCGTCCAATTTCAAACTTAAAACCTGGACCACCGATTAGAATTTGAAATTTAAAAAGAATCTCAAAAGGCGAACAACCGTTTCAAAATAAATAAAAAATTAATCCCAACGTCGTTTCATCTTCTTTATAAGGACAGAAAAACCCTTCACTTTACTTTTACGCTTACCAGTCTTTCAAACCCTAAATTTATAGAGCAAAAATCCTTTGAACACCAAATACACTAAGAAAATCTCTTATTTGCAGAAATGGAATCTTATTTTGAAGGCGTTAACATGAAGGCGGTCAAAGACCAGATCATCTTCTCTCTGGTCGTTGATTTCGAAGGTCTTTTGGAAGAAAATCTGGAAAACTACGACGTCCTTGACCTGATTCGTTCGATGAAGCTAAATGGGATCTACCCATTTCTGGATATCAGTCCAAAACATCTGTACAAGGAGGATGTCATCGCATTCTATCGCGAAGATCATGTGATTCAAGGAGGAATTAGGAGCACTATCGGCGGAATTCAAGTTGACATATCGCCGGAGTCGATTCGTACAGCTTTTGGTATGAGGCACCGCGGCATAGCGGTCAAGGCCCTCAAGCAGTCAGCAGCCGACACCTGGAATAAGATCAAGGCGAACGATCAGCCGGCGAAGCTGAAGCTCACCGCCAAAAGGTGCGAAATCAAAAAGGTATATCGATATGCGTTGGATATTACCAACAAAATCATTATGGGCATGGCCGGCAGTTACGACCAACTGTCGTCGGCAAAATTCACAGTGCTGAGAGCACTTATTCAGGATGAGTCGATTGATTGGGCTGATTACATCTTTAGGCAGTTTGTTCGCGAGGCCAACAAGGCCGAATGGCTTGTTGATGAGAAGAAATTTAGATCCAAGCTGGCGTTTGGAACGCAGCTGAGTTGGATCTTGGAAAAGATGGGTGTGGTAAAGGGTAATACTGATCCCTTTCACATCAACAAAAGACTTGGTCACCTAGACCAAGAGACGTTGAGGAAGTTGGGAGGCACAAGAAGAACAGCTGAAATGTTAAAGGATTTGTCTGATACAAGGACTTACCCCAGACCCTCACCAGACGAGTCTAACCAACCTGCGGACGACAACCCAACTGCAGCCAAGTCAGACTCGGAGTCAGACAACACACCGATTGCTGTTCGGTTCAAAAGATGGGGACCAGCCCATGGCGAGCCATCATTCATTCATTCCTCACCGGAACCCTCACCGAAAAGACCCAGGCGACTGCAGTTCAGCCAGGAGGAGCAGCCAGAACATTATTCCAGTCCTGCAGCCAGGTCCCCTATCCACTTGGAGGACCAGCCTGCTCCGGGCAGCCTGGAAACTCAGATCTTCCCTGTCCTCACTCCAGCATTCATTTCAGAATAGGAAGAAGCAGGTTTAATTATCTCCATCCCTGAAGCAAACTACACCTTTCACCTGCTGGACAACAATCTTTTTAACCTGTCCTTGGAGCAATTACAATTGGTCAAACCTGAAGCATTAAAACACTCTTTTGTTAATATTTTTGAAGAGTGGAAATTTTTAAAATCACTGTCATTTGCAAAACTCTAAACCTTTATTGAAACCAGTGGTTGGGAATATCCCCAAGCCACAGAGGATGTGCTGATACACTTTTGCAAAGTATCAGACACAGTTTTGATCCTCCAGGAGAATTGGTTCATGTCAAATTTCAAAACCAACATGGACCAATTCATCCATTCTATAATGTACAGTATCTTTGATGGATCTTTTGGGAAAGAAGATGAGGAGGAAGAAGAAAAAGAAATAAGGATTGAAGAAGTGAATGGAGAAGAAGTTGAAGAGGAAGTTATTCCTACTACATACTATAAGCGGAGGAATAGGGTTGCGTGCCAAATATAAAATTGACATACCATGAAAAAAAAAAACCCGGCTTCAACGCAGCGGGCAACAATAAAAGAAAAAAAAACCCTGCATGAAGCGGGCAACAATAAAAAAAAAAATAAAAAAAAAAGGCAACGCAGCGGGCGCCCTTTACTTGCATATACTATAGGAGAAGAAATAGGATTTCGTGCCCTATAAAATAATATTTTCCAATTATTATATTTAACACACATTATTAAAAAATTCAAACTTTACTGTAGCAACGATAAAGAAATTGCAACTCAGTGTAGCATAGGAATAAAGAATAAAAAATTACAAAACACACCCTCAACTTTTTAATATTTACGACTTTTTTAGATAACAAACTTTATTTACCAAATATTTAACAGATACCTGCCGGTTTCGTTAATAAAAAAATACTACCAAAAAGGCATCTCGATAACGAACAATACAAGCCCAATATAGATATATTTTTGACGTACGTACTGTTTTATAAAAAATGTTGAAGTTTCTAAATAAAAGAACTTTCAAATTACACCCTTAACCTATCAGCGGGCAACAATAAAAGAAAAAAAAAACCTGCATGAAGCAGGCAACAATAAAAAAAAAAAAAGGCAACGCAGCGGGCGCCCTTTACTTGCATATACTATAGGAGAAGAAATAGGGTTTCGTGCCCCATAAAATAATATTTTCCAATTATTATATTTAACACACATTATTAAAAAATTCAAACGTTACTGTAGCAACGATAAAGAAATTGCAACTCAGTTTAGCATAGGAATAAAGAATAAAAAATTACAAAACACACCCTCAACTTTTTAATATTTACGACTTTTTTAGATAACAAACTTTATTTACCAAATATTTAACAGATACCTGCCGGTTTCGTTAATAAAAAAATACTACCAAAAAGGCCTCTCGATAACGAACAATACAAGCCCAATATAGATATATTTTTGACGTACGTACTGTTTTATAAAAAATGTTGAAGTTTCTAAATAAAAGAACTTTCAAAATACACCCTTAACCTATCAAATAACTTTAAAATTATTCTAAATTTTAAAACTATAACGGTTAAAATTAGCCCCGCCGCAACACATTGGTGCCCGACACAACATTTATTCCAAAAAGGACGTCGTACGACAACTACAAATATAGTTTGACACAACATTTGTTTCAAACAAATACAACACGTGTCGGCCAAAAAATACCACGATCTTACAACGAGAAGCCCCGCCCAAACATTATTCGTAAAGAATTATCGCAAAAATTCCTCGAAAATTCCCGCTGCAACGCAGCGGGCGCCTTCCCACTTGTTATCATAGATGATGAAGGAGAGGAGCAGGAAGAAAGAGAAGGAGGAGAAAATAACTTAGTTGAAAAAGAAACAGAAGAAGAAGTTGAAAAAATAGAGGAATTAGTAGATGAAGAAGAAGAAGAAGGGGAAGAGGTAGACCAGGAGGATGATGAAGGAATGAAGGATGATGAGAATGATGGAAAAGATGATGAAAATGATGGAGAAAATGATGAAGATGATAAGAATGATGATAATGATGATGATGATGATGATGATGATAAGGGTGAAAGAGGAAAACAACTGGCTGAAAAAGAAAAAGAGAATGTTGACGAAGGAGAAAAGGAGGAAGAACAAGAGAAGGAACAAGAAAATGAAGAAGAAGAGAAAGAAAAGGAGCTGGAGAAAGAGCCAGAATTAGAGGCTGCAGACAAGGCTGGGGCGCCTGCCCGGTATACCAGCCTGGACGCAGAGTTGGCTGAGGACTCCAGATCGGGGACACCTGAACAGACCCCATCTGGAGTGCCAGCTGCAGATAGGAGCCTGCAGTCAAGTGGATCTTTCGCAGAAGGCTCAGGCGAGCACTCTCCACCATCGCAGATCTCACCTGCAATGACTGAGCTGATAAGACAAATAGTGAAGGATACTATTGGAGAGTTGCTTGCATCTCAGGTCACCCCTGACCTCCAATCCATCAATGCCAAGATCGATACCTTACTGCAACGGGAAGTCCCTAAACCTCCTCCTATAAACAACAGAATGCCATTTGGCATGTCTGACTGGATGCATCGAGTGGAGCAGCAGTTGACCGCTTTGGTTGATGCTGGAAAAAAGGGGGAAGATAGGATTCAGGGGGAAGGCAGCATTCAAGGAGAAATAAGGGAAGAACTGAGAACCAAGAAGAGGCAGGATGTCCAGTTGATCACTGTTGGGACATCCTCAGATAAAAGGAAGGGAGAAGCTTCAGAACCAGAAGAACAGGCTGATGATCAGCCTGCAGGCAAAAAGAAGAGGAACAGAGGAGAATTCGAGCCTACTCTAGAGTGGGAAGGCAAAGAGTTGTGGTACGTTGAAGAGTTTGCACCATACGAAGCTCTACCCATGTGGGGATCTGCAAAGAAGAAGTTCATCAGAGACTATTATACCTGGGAAATACTCCAGGATAATAATTGCTCCCCACAGCAGATCTTCATCAATTTCATAGAAGAAGCTCATCCACAACTCTGGACTATTCTTCTAAAACATGCTGAGGCACGCAATGCAAATCCCATGATCCCTCCGTTCAAGGCCAAAGAACCTCACACCTTGGAGAAAGGTAATGCTTTGAATGAACTTGCACTCCAGAGAAAAATCAAGAAAGTGTATGTTAAGAATAAGTTCTCATCACAAGAAGAGCAAGACTTTGCAGCTCTTGTTGTAAAGAGGAAGTATGGTCTTGCCCCTGTCAAGACAAGACCAATTGGAGCGAAGCCTTTCAGACCTGCCAAGCAGCCTATCCGAAGAGGCAGAGGCAGAGGCAGATGACTGATTTTTATTTTTGTACTTGTAAAATTTTCTTGTAAATTTAAAACATGTACTTGTAATCAATTCAGAAAAAAATTTTAACAGTCTTTTGAATGACAATTCCCAGTTGTTTCAAAACTAGACTGATTTTAGTTTGTGTCTTGCACTTAAGTGCAGACTTGTTCATTTGAATATTTGCTTAAGTTTTGCCATCATCAAAATAGGGGGAATTTGTTAGAAATACTTGTTAGATTTTGATGATGTCATTAATATAAATTCAAATACTTATTACTTGGCAAAATTGTAAGGAAGAACCTAATGAGTATCTTCCATAGGCCAAATTATGTTAAGTTTAATACTTGGAAAAATGTAAAGAAGAACCAAATGAGTATTTTCTATAGGCCAAAATAAGTTAGGCTCATAAATCGGCTAAGTACAAGTACAGCTAAGTTCATCAGAGAGGTACAGCCGAGTCAGTCAGAGAAATTCTGGTCAACAAAAATCATCAGAAATATTTGACTGTGATCAGCCAAGACAACTGCACAAGCCATCCGACCAAAGTAGTCTCAAATACCAACATCAGAGAAGTCCAGACTGCAGAAAAGTTAACTGTACATCAGCCTACTTGAGATCAGCCAAGTACTCCAAGTCCACGTCAGCATGTGTTGAAAAGTCAAATATTACGGAAAGTTACATGCAACGTGAAAAGACGAATTGGAGAGATTCCCGCAAAGGATATGAATTAAATAATTCATTCAGACCCACCTTGATGACTTTAATCTTACTATATTCAAAAGATTCAGCGCCTCACATGCAAAGTCTTCACAACGGTCTAAAGATGGATTAAAATATGGGAATCCAGCCTTGCAACGTTCAGAAAGGAATAAACAAAGAAGTCTCTCTCCAACGGACTGATTTGTTATAGATTTGCAACGGCTATGAAGAAATGCTCAAGGATCAACACCTATATATATCCGAAGATTTGAAGTTGATCAACCTCTAGACTTATTCCTGGACGACTTGTGACCTACAGAATCGAACTCTTAACCTTTGTTAGTAGTTTAAAAAAACTTTAATGTTTGTTATATGTGAGATATAATTGCATAAAAGTAAATTTTAATGTTTAGTGTTAAAAAACAAATAATTCCTAAATTTAGAAGAATTAGAGAAATAAGAAACATATTGGAGCTCATTTTTATTTTTATTCTAAAAAAATGAATTTGTTGGGTTATATGTCATCTTTATTATTTAGGTCATATCTTGAGTCGTAAAAGTCATATTTGGACGATTTTATAGTCCACGCCAAGCTCACAAAATTATCTTTAATTTAGTTATGGTTTAACAATTATATTACAACGGAAATTGCTTAGAAACTGAAGTGAAAGACAGCCACGAATTTCACATTAAGAATTCTAGTCCATTTAAGAGATATGATTAAAAATTCTATTCCATTTAGGAATATGTGGTTTAAATTATTTAAATACTTCTTATAGTTTATCTTATAACTTAAAATAATGTAATTCTTCCGTTCTTTTATTATTGCAACGTGTTGACTATTACACTATTCACATACTCTCTTTTGAACATCTTTTGTGATTTATATATATAAAAAAATATAATCATGTGAGATCTTGTTAGATTCATCTCGAAATATACTTTCAAAATATCAATTTCTTATAATTTTTAAAAATAAAGAATTGCAGATATTAATAATCAAAGTTGTGAATCGGCAAACGTGAAAGTCCCTGTATATATATGCTAGGTGAAGGTGTAATATCCGAAATTTCGATTTCTGGTAATTTTCTTTTTTGGCGAGAGTCCATTTTTGACGACTCGCTTGTGACCGTTTCGTCATTTTGAGAATGATTAATTCTACACTTTTTGACATCCGAGTTCGTTTCGGTGTCGTTTTGTTGAGTTCCATGCTTCTTAGCGACTTTTCCACACTTGAGTTCGATTCTTGCGAATCTCGTTCGAAACTGCTGTTTCGCGTTTCCCGTAAGTCCGTTTAACTTTCTTAGACGTGTTGTGAACTTCAGTTTGGTTATTCGATCACGTATCGTGATTTTCGGGCGTTTTGGGTCATTTTGTAATTTACCCAAAGTTATGGGTATCCGTATCTGTATTTATTGTCTCGACTCTTTTCTTGGTCGCGTATGATTAATTATTGCATTATGTTTTCATTTCGGGTCGTTGATACTGTCCGCGAGCATTTCGTCGTGTTCGTTCTGTACGTTTTCGGAAATCGAGTCGTCGGGTCATGGCCGAGCACCGCCGTCTGTGTGTGGCAATCGGAAGTGCCGGGCAATCGCCGAGCAGCACGACAGAACCGGCGTAGCACACGCCATGATCGGAAGGCTGCGCGCTAACTCGGCAGTGTAGCGCCTGTGCCGACCACCAACGCATTTATATCGGATCTGGGCAGAGGGGTTCTGAGGTTCTGGACTCGGGTAGGATCGGCAGGTAGCGCACGCTACTGTTGGTCGTGGCGCACGCTAACCGGCAGGTGTAGCGCACGCTGTCGGCCGACTAGCATACGTTACTGGCGAGTGCTTAGTCCGAGGTTCTCGGGATGTCGGCTAGCGCCCTAGCGTCCGCGCAGCGCACGCTATCGGGGTCGGGCGGGCAGGTCACGGTCGGCAGGTTTTGTCGGCAGTGCCGGGTCATGCGGGCCCTGGCCGAGGGTTCTGGGCCGATACTGGCCGATAGCGCACGCTAGTCCGGGAAGGCTAGCGCACGCTAGTCCGGCCCAGTATATATATGACAGAGCAACCTCATTTTCACTCGTTTTTCATTTCATTTCTTTTCTGTCCGCGGCTGGAGGTTCGGAGAAGAAGAAGCCATGTTGTTAGACAACGAATCCACGAAGTTCTAGAGGTTATATCATTGATCAATCATCCTATAACATCCCTTGATCCAGCGAATCAAGGTTAGATCTCTAGAACCATACTTTTGGGGAGATTAAGGGGTTTTCGTGTTTTTGTCCGATTCGTTCCATTTTGTTGATTAATTCATGATGAATATGATTAATCTTGTTGGTATTCTTAGTTTCCCTACGGATTCATGGTATATTTCATGGTTTTTACGGAATTGAGAGGGTTTGGTTGTGGTCCGCCCTCGTTGTTGTTTTTATACGAATATACATGAATCGTAGGCGGGTTTTCAGGTGTATTCCAATTCCGTATTCGTTTAGAAATGGTTGTGATTGTATTCTTCGAATCGTTAGGTTCGGTTTCGTTGGTTCCTAGCGTTAGTCGGTGACTTTCCTTTCCGTTCGTTGCGTCGTCAATTATTCAAGGCAAGTATTTTTGGAAACCTTTATGCTTAACATGAAATGGTAATGTATATTGTGTGTGCTTTGCTCACCTCGGGAGGGTCCGACGGGGCCTCGGGGGAATCTATGACTTCACTCTGGATTCACGAGTTTGATTCGCTAGCCAGCTCGGGAGGGTCCTTAGAGGCCTCGGGTGGGATTTGTGGCTTCGTCCCGGTCCTAGGCGATGCCTGTGCGTGATTTGTTTTATAAATGGCCAGCTCGGGAGGGTCCTTAGAGTCCTCGGGTGGGATTTGTGGCTTCGTCCTGGTCCTAGGCAAATTGATTGACTGTTTTTTTTCCGGAAAAGACATGTCTGGTTTTGGTTTTTCAAATGTTTTGGTGCATTGTACTATGAAATGTGTAAGCGATTGGTTTGCCTTGAATACTTGTACTAGCGTAATTTCTAACCCCTTTGGGACCCGTTTTGGGAAAATTCTTGTTATGGATTTCAAGTTATGTTCAGCCAGACGAGCGGGCGCTGGGATGGTACGGAGATGTCGGCCAAGGTTGTTGACATGTGCAATTGAGTCTTATTATTCCTACTGTCTCTTTTGATATGTTTTTTTTCCAAATTGTAAACTTATAGATTGTACTCGCGAGTACTTAGGCTTTTCCTTTCGGATTGTGATTGGTCTTCGTTGAAGTTACTATATTTGTCGGTTGATGTTTTTTATGCCGGTTGTACCGGATGTGTTGTTTTATGTCCTTGTTGTTAACAATTGTTTCCTTGCTAACCGAGACGGTTAGTCGAGTGGTGTTTTCTTGTTTTAGCCTGGTGGGTCCCATGTAGGGATCCACGGCGCTGTAATACACCTCGAATATCTCGAGGGTGTTACAGAAAATGGTATCGGAGCTCTAGGTTTATGGATACCTAGGCTTGTCGGTTATTTGGGTCTAGTTGTGTTTTGTTTTGCACATTGTCACACCGCTGCCGGCATCTCAGTACATCCAGTGCTCGTAAGTTTTCCTTACTCGATTCTCTTGTTTTCTCGTATTGTATTCCCACTTCTTGAACTGTGATTGTCTCTCTCGTACTTATCGTCGAGTTGTTTTCGATCCATCCGGTCCGTGTACTTTTTGATTCTAGTATTGCGCGGTCGTTTATCTCTCTGGAGTATGTGCGCCGTTCTGGGATTGACCGTTTGTCGTCTTGTGAGCCTTCCATCGCTAAACTTCCTAGCGTTGGTTGGATCGTTGGTGATCGGAAGATCCGAGATTTGCTCCGTGGTATATTGTGAGGGGGCTTGACTCTCTAATCTTTTGTTGTATGATGGAATCTGTGTTTGGTAATTGCAATATACTAAATGTATGTTGAGCCGAATGTACTGATAGTTTGGACACCGAGGGGTGCAGTATGATGTGGAAGTTTTGAACATTGATATGTTCCGGGAAAGGTATCGATGACAGAGTTCGTTGAGAAACTCGCATAGATAGTTTCGACATGTGTTTGAATCGGTGTTCATTAGTTATGCTGTTAAACTTGAAGAGATAGTTTGACATATGCTTGAAATTAGTGTTTCCGAGTTGCGCTTGTTGAACTGGTGATTTTTGAATGCCGTATATGCGTGTGTTCGGGAATTAATGGTACTTGGCTAATTGTTGTTATTTACAACCAATGTGGGTTTTTGAAAAGTGGCATGAATTTGGGCGAGCCAGCCTTGTATTTTCAAATAAAACCTTGTGTCGGTACTTGAAAGTTGTGTTTAAAAGTGTTTTGGGATATTTTATAAAATGCTACCGCTGTTAAACCCTTGTCATGTTTGAAAGGGTCTTGAAAACAATTTTTAGCTTATTGGTTTTATTTTCGAATAACTAGAGTATGCAATTTTAAAAACCAGATTAGCTTGTGGAAACCTAGGCTGTCGAGTCAAGTTGTGTTTCTTGAGTTTTGTCTCGTAGGATTTCGTCTGACTTAGTCGTGTCATGACGCGTCGTCTGAATTCGTTGGTCGTGATTAGTATCGAGGGGCGATCGTCATTTTCGTGCGACCTATGGATGTAAGACTCACTTCTTTGCGGTGTGCCTCGTGTGACACGAGTTATTTGTATGATTAGTTGTTAAACGATGGAATCCTTCTGTGGATTTTGATTTTACGATATATGTTTATTCGACTCTCGTATTTAGTTTATACGAGGAGTGTCGTCGCTGCTGGTGTATTTTCGAACCGCATTTTATCCGCTGTGCGAGTTCTTTCAAAATGACTTTCGATATTTTGCAAAACTGAGTTTTATTTCGTAAAAACCGATTCCCTAAATCGACTTTTGGCATTTTGGCCTTGAACATTTTATGACGGTTTGACAAATGATTTTGTGAGTTTTGGAAAATATTACCGTCATCGATCTTTTTGGCATTTTTGAAATGACGTGGGAAATTTTGCTTAGCCTGGAAAATCCTGGTGAGAATGGTTTACGGAGTGTAATATTCCCAGGAGGATCTGGTGGTGTCATACCCATTTCTGAGATGTTCTGTTGCTGTCTCTCTGAGTCGTTAGCGCACGCTACTCTTTGCGGCTAGCGCGCGCGACAGTGCGTTGGTAGCACGCTAAGGGGAGGATAGCGCACGCTACCTGGTAGTTCAGGACAGTCCAGAAGTTACTGGACTGGGTCTGAAGTTCTCGTTAGCGCACGATAACGATTGGGGTTAGCGTACGCTAACAGTGTATTTTTGGTCAGGAGTTTTGTTTGGTGCCGTGATAGCGCACGCTAACCTTAATGATTAGCGCACGCTAATCGTGTCCAGTATAAATACTGGACACCAGTCTAGAATCTGCATTTTTCTTCATTTCTTCTTTTTCCTCCGTGAGTTTGAGACGTAGCGACTAGGGTTCACATCTGGGCTGATTTTCTTCCATCTAAAGGTGTTTTGGAGTATCCTAGGTGATTATAACATCATCTAATCCATTGTTCTTCACCGGATCTAGGTATTTTTCTTGAATCCCTAGAGTTGACTTTTTGTAGTTTTGTTCTTGATTTCGTTTCCCATCCGGTTTTGATAAACCGATTGTTGTTTAATGATGTTGTTAAACATATCCTAGGGATTGTATATCACTGTGTTGATTTTGAACGATTTGATGTGTGTGCTATGATGTGTTTAAGTGAATGTTGATACGTGTGAATTTTGGGCATTTTGGCCTATTGTACTTCTGAAAAAAACCTTGAGTATCTTAGAAAATAAACCTCGAGACGTACTTTTAAAATGAATTATTTTCTCGCAGTGTTCTCAAGATGCCTACTAGCGCCACGCCATGTTTCAAAATTATTCTACTTTGAGGATCAAAATATTTTGAGATATTTCTAATGATTTAGAAACGCATTTGCTTAGACTCGAAGGTCGAATATTGCTGAGAAGTTTTAATTTAAAGAAAAGCGGTCCTCATTTTTTTTATCAAGCGCAAGATGGTTTTTTTTCAAAGTCTCGATGGCGATGTTTGTACTACTTTTTTTGATATATGATGCTCAAGATCAACTGGTGCTTCCAAATTATTTTCAAAAGTTGGTTTTCATTTTTAAAACCTATCGTTCCTATTTGCGGTCCGGGAATATTTGTGTGATGTTAGTACTCTCATTAGGGTGTTAACCCCCGAGTTGTGATTGAATTGGTGGTGTGAGCGTTGAATCGTTCGCCACGCAGTTGTTGTGGTAGCCCTCTGGGAGAGGTGTGATGTTGGTATTGAATGTTGTCGCCTCGTAGTGATTTATGCGTTATCGCATATATGCGAGCTGTTAGAGCTTGGGTTGGCATGGTTGTGTGCATCGGTGATTGTTCCGCGTTGTGTCGGTTGCTTGTTGTATTGTTACCTTGGTTCAGTTGTTGTGAGTTTCGGGGGCGAGGTCGAAGGTAATACCCGTATTATTTTTTACTTCTGCATTTTCTCTTTCCCAATTCTATCGACTCGCTCGTGTTCGTTGATACTCTCTGAAATTGTTCTGTATTTCGGTTTTTATCGTTCGAACAAGCCATGATCTTATTTTGGTTCGATCTGGTTATTGCTGTGACTTTTCCGAGTTTGGTTCGATTCTTGTGAACCTTGTTCGAAAGTAACATCTTTTAGTTCCTACCAGCTCTTTCAACGTCTTGAGTTGAAGTGTGAACTTCGGAGTTGTTGTCGATCATTGTTGTTCGATCATTGTTTTTCGACCGTTGTTGTTCGATCGTTATTTTTTCGATCGTTGTTGTTCGATCATTGTTTTTCGATCATTGTTGTTCGATCATTGTTTTTCGACCGTTGTTGTTCGATCGTTATTTTTTTTTTCGATCATTGTTGTTCGATCGTTGTTGTTCGATCATTGTTGTTCGATCATTGTTTTTCGATCGTTGTTGTTCGATCATTGTTGTTCGATCATTGTTTTTCGACCGTTGTTGTTCGATCGTTATTTTTTCGATCGTTGTTGTTCGATCATTGTTTTTAGATCGTTGTTGTTCGATCATTGTTGTTGGATCATTGTTGTTCGATCATTGTTGATTCGATCGTGGTCACCTTTGCAGATTGCTGTACGCATCATTTCTATTTTTCGACTATTCGTGTTTCCTTGTAATGGGTGCCTTGCGTTTTGCGACTGTTCAGATAATTGACTTGATTATATTGTCTATTTGATGACGCTTGTTACTTGTTGGTTTTATTATGTCTCTACCTGTAGCGTTGTGTTGGTCGTCGTGGAATGCGTTTTCACGCCGTATGTTTCTTTGCGTTGTTCGTAACGTTTCGCCGTTTGGGCGTGAGTTTTCGGTTCTTGTGTACCTCGTCGAGTTTTCCTGGCGGTATATTGCTTCTCCCTACTTGTTTTAAGTTTCGGGACGAAACTTCTTTTAAGGAGGGTAGTATGTAATATCCGCAATTTTGATTTCTGGTAATTTTCTTTTTTGGCGAGAGTTCGTTTTTGACGACTCGCTTGTGACCGTTTCGTCATTTCGAGAATGATTAATTCTACACTTTTTGATATCCGAGTTCGTTTCGGTGTCGTTTTGTTGAGTTCCGTGCTTCTTAGCGACTTTTCCGCACTTGAGTTCGATTCTTGCGAATCTCGTTCGAAACTGCTGTTTCGAGTCTTCCGTAAGTCCGTTTAACTTTGTTAGACGTGTTGTGAACTTCGGTTTGGTTATTCGACCACGTATCGTGATTTTCGGGCATTTTGGGCCATTTTGTAATTTACCCAAAGTTATGGGTATCCGTATCTGTATTTGTTGTCTCGACTCTTTTTTTGGTCGCGTATGATTAATTATTGCATTATGTTTTCATTTCGGGTCGTTGATGCTGTCCGCGAGCATTTCGTCGTGTTCGTTCCGTACGTTTTCGGAAATCGAGTCGTCGGGTCATGGCGGCTGAGCACTAGTCGTACAGGTGCGGCACTATCGGAAGTGCTGGGCACTGGCCGAGCAGGCACGGCAGGAACCGGCGTAGCGCACTCTACGGCCGGAAGGCTGCGCACGCTAACTCGGCAGGTGTAGCGCACGCTGTCGACCGGCCAACGTACGCTATCGGATCTGGGCAGAGGGGTTCTGAGGTTCTGGACTCGGGTAGGATCGGCAGGTAGCGCACGCTACTGTCGGTCGTGGCGCACGCTAACCGGCAGGTGTAGCGCACGCTGTCGGCCGACTAGCGTACGTTACCTGGGCGAGCTGTTTAGTCCAGAGGTTACTGGACAAGTCGGCTAGCGCGTGCTAGCGTTCGCGCAGCGCACGCTATCGGGGTCGGGCGGGCAGGTCACGGTCGGCAGTACCGGGTCGTGCGGGCCCTGGCCGAGGGTTCTGGGCCGATACTGGCCGATAGCGCACGCTAGTCCGGCCCAGTATATATATGACAAAGCAACCTCATTTTCACTCGTTTTTCATTTCCTTTCTTTTCTGTCCGCGGCTGGAGGTTCAGAGGAGGCGAAGCCATGTTGTTATACAACGAATCCATGAAGTTCTAGAGGTTATATCATTGATCAATCATCCTATAACATCCCTTGATCCAGCGAATCAAGGTTAGATCTCTAGAACCCTACTTTTGGGGAGATTTGGGGGTTTTCGTGTTTTTGTCCGATTCGTTCCGTTTTGTTGATTAATTCATGATGAATATGATTAATCTTGTTGGTATTCTTAGTTTCCCTACGGATTCATGGTATATTTCATGGTTTTTACGGAATCGAGAGGGTTTGGTTGTGGTCCACCCTCGTTGTCATTTTTGTACGAATATACATGAATCGTAGGCGGGTTTTCGGGTGTATTCCAATTCCGTATTCATTTAGAAATGGTTGTGATTGTATTCTCCAAATCGTTAGGTTCGGTTTCGTTGGTTCCTAGCGTTCGTCGGTGACTTTCCTTTCCGTTCGTTGCGTCGTCAATTATTCAAGGCAAGTATTTTTGGAAACCTTTATGCTTAACATGAAATTGTAATGTATATTGTGTGTGCTTTGCTCACCTCGGGAGGGTCCGATGGGGCCTCGGGGGAATCTATGACTTCACTCTGGATTCACAAGTTTGATTCGCTAGCCAGCTCGGGAGGGTCCTTAGAGGCCTCGGGTGGGATTTGTGGCTTCGTCCCGGTCCTAGGCGATGCCTGTGCGTGATTTGTTTTATAAGTGGCCAGCTCGGGAGGGTCCTTAGAGGCCTTGGGTGGGATTTGTGGCTTCGTCCCGGTCCTAGGCAAATTGATCGACTGTTTGTTTACGGAAAAGATATGTCTGGTTTTGGTTTTTGAAATGTTTTGGTGCATTGTACTATGAAATGTGTAAGCGATTGGTTTGCCTTGAATACTTGTACTAGCGTAATTGCTAACCCCTTTGAGACCCGTTTTGGGAAAATTCTTGTTATGGATTTCAGGTTATGTTCAGCCAGACGAGCGGGCGCTGGGATGGTACGGGGATGTCGGCCAAGGTTGTTGACATGTGCAATTGAGTCTTATTATTCCTATTGTCTCTTTTGATATGGTTGTTTTCCAAATTGTAAACTTATATATTGTACTCGCGAGTACTTAGGCTTTTCCTTTCGGATTGTGATTGGTCTTCGTTGAAGTTACTATATTTGTCGGTTGATGTTTATTATGCTGGTTGTACCGGACGTGTTGTTTTATGTCCTTGTTGTTAGCAATTGTTTCCTTGCTAACCGAGACGGTTAGTCGAGTGGTGTTTTCTTGTTTTAGCCTGGTGGGTCCCATGTAGGGATCCACGACGCTGTAATACACCTCGAATATCTCGAGGGTGTTACAGAAAATGGTATCGGTGCTGTGCTGCACTGCACCGTGCGATTAGACATGCACACACACACACACCCATGCGGGTGTGTATAATCTAACGGCTGGGATGCAGCACAGCACCGTGCTGTGCTGCAGAGGATCCCAGTCCAATTTGTATTTGGGGTACAATAAATATTATATAACAATATGTGAAAAAAATAGTGTTAAAAATAATACATCCCATAAAATTGATGAATATCAAAGTCATACATTTCAAAATACCAAAAAAAAATTACATAGCAAACTAATCTATTATTCGACGAGTCTTCATTTCTTGAAAGCGATTGACGATCTCGTCATCGAAAACTTGTGGGAACAAATCTTTCTCAATGAATGTGACCAAACAATCATTTAAAAATTGATCTCCAATGCTATTTCGTAACTTATTCTTGATATAAGTCATCCCATAAAACACTCTCTCTACACTTGCAGTAGCAACCGGAAGAATCAACACCAACTTTATGAGTAAAAACACAAGAGGATAAGTGACATGTCTCTTTGTTTCAACAAGCTTCATCAAAAGAGTACTAACATCATGCAAATTGTGGAACTCCTCATCTCTTTTCATATCTTCCATGAATATATCAAGCTGGTATTCAAGAGTAACCAAATTAATTCCAGAAAATTCAGAGGGATAAAAAGTTGCAAGTTTGAGTACCTTTTCCTTGTCAAAAGAAGAGAAGCCGTCTTTGGGATTTAAGCAAGTCATGTATTTGAGCAACTCCATATTGACCTCATCAAATCGATTTTCAAGTTCTTGAAGTAGTAAATCAATTACTTCTATAAACACATCAACCCGAAAATGATGAAGATATGAAACTTGTTGAACAAACCGCTTTGATCTTACTTGAGGGATATAACGAGCCTTCATATCCGGAACAATAATGCCACCATCATTACAAAATGAGATTACCTTGCTCAAGTGAGTCTCCCATCCATCCTCCCTCATTTTCTGTAATACGACTTTGGTTATAGTGACAAGCCTCATAGCATTAACAATGTCTTGATCTCTTCTTTGCAAAGCAAGACACAAATAATTAGTGTACCCAAGTATAGTCGTCATTAATTGTGCCATAAAAACAAAATCAAATGACTCTAGTGAGTACAAAATGTCTTGAGCTTTAGCTTTATCATCCGAGTTAAAGCCATTGCCTCCAATCATTGTAAGAACTTCACAAATTGTAGAAACAAGTTCATGACATTCAAAAGAGTTTTGAAATGAGAACCCCAACGAGTATCTCCGGGCCTCTTAAAACCAAGCTCTTGATTCAACCCCGATCCCATTTCAAGTTCACCAATTTCCAAGGCTTGAACAACCTTTTGTGCTTGAATTTCTCGAATCATTTCTCTTCTCTTACAAGAAACTCCAATCACATTCAACAACATTGCTAGCGTATCAAAAAGCCAAACACATTCATTTTTCCTTTTAGCAATGGCTACAAGAGTTAGTTGAAGTTGATGAGCAAAGCAATGAACATAGTAAGCATTTGGAGTATCTTCCATAATCAAAGTCTTGAGACCATTTATCTCACTCTTCATGTTACTAGCCCCATCGTATCATTGCCCTTATATCTTAGATGGACTCAATGAATGTTCAATAAGTAAAGACACAATTGCACTTCTAAGAGACAAAGCCGAAGTATCACCAACATGAACAAGTCCAAGAAATCGTTCCACTACCTTTCCCATTTGCCTCTCAACATAACGCAAACAAAGAGCTAGTTGTTCCTTTTGAGACACACCACTCGATTCATCGGCTAATATAGAAAAATAGTCATCACCAAGCTCTTCCAAAATTCTGTTAGTTGTTTTTTTAGCACAACAATTGACAATATCTGTATGAATTTTTGGAGATGTCAATTGGCAATTACCGGGAGCATTTTCCAAAGTGACATTTGAAACAACTTCGTTATGTGTCTTTAGGAATTTTAAAAGTTCAAGAAAATTTACCCTATTAAGAGATTCTTCACTTTCTCTATGCCCACGGGGTAACACCCCCAAATCCCATTGGGTTATTACAGTGCCGTGGACCCCACACCCGGAGATCCACCAGGCGAACATGACTAAAATACATTAAAATTTACCAACAAGGGAGATCACAGTCCCTACCATGATATCCCACACAGTATTCCGATTAGGGATTTCAACGACAACGATAGGCCTACATGGCCAAAATAAAAATACAACAACACCTACGAGCATCCGCTCGGGTAATACATAATGACAATGACTGACAAACTGGAGAACACTCCAGCTGACTGACCAACATGAACAGCTCGGACTAGTATCGCTCGTATGCCTCGTCGCCTTCATCATGCCCCGGTGTCTCAACTCTCTCCTCGCAAGCACCTAAAACATGAAAACATGTTCCGCCCCCACGGGGTCAGTCATCCAGATAATGAACATCAAATACATATATAACATGATATGCATCCAAAGGCAGAATGAAATGGTACAATAATGATGATGATACGAGATGCTCACAAACCAATGTAAGGACCGAGCATTCATGAAATAATATGCCAACGGCATACTATTAATACCTGTTCGACAGGTTAGGACGTAAATGCCCAACGACGAATCATAATTATAGAATACCACAATGAATTATACGAATATGAATTAAATCAGAACTGAATGAATTATGAATCACAATGCCCGAAGGCTCCAATGAAATTACCAAGACATCACAAAGTCCTGAAAGCCACTCAGTCGAAGTTGTCAATTATCACAATCACCTGAAACCAAAACAGCTTGAAGTTGTATCAATGAGGGCCGAAGTCACGGCACGAAGTCGTATCACAAATAAGGGCCGAAGCCACGGCACGAATCCGTATCACAAATAAGGGCCGAAGCCACGGCACAAAGCCGTATCACAATAAGGGCCGAAGCCACGGCACGAAGCCGTATCACAATAACGGCCGAAGCCACGGCACGAAGCCGTATCACAATGAGACCATCCAATGGCCGTGACATACTGAATTGTAGGTGTTGGAAACCCAACCGCGAAGGTTCAAGCCCCAAACTTACCCATAATGAGCACTAGCCGAGACTAGCTTCCAGGACACAATTAATCACAAACGGCAACGATCCAAAGATTACCGAATTCACAAAAATGATAGTGTGCTGCCTTGAGTCGGCCAACACAATGACAGTAACTCACGGATGGGCACCGTCCTCGACAGTCCCAATTCAATAACTCGATTACCTTAGAATGGCCAACCGATCACCAAGATGCAGTGGATGATTCAATACCTCGATTGCCTTAGAACGGCCAATCGATTAACAATGATACAACGAATGATTGAGCACCTCGATTGCCTTAGAACGGCCAATCGATGACAATGATAAAATGAATGATTGAACACCTCGATTGCCTTAGAACGGCCAATCGATGTCAATGATACAATGAATGATTGAGCACCTCGATTGCCTTAGAACGGCCAATCGATAACAATGATACAATGAATGCCTCGGCACCTTTAATCGGTTACCGACGACGAAGATGAGAACGAATACGACAATGCCTTCAATCGGCCAATACAACATGAATGATAGGACGCCAACATTAATAACAATGATTACAATAATGTCTTAGATCGACATCAATATTAACAGCAACAATCAATACATCGATACCGCGAACTGGCTATCGAGAATAACATTAACGACGAGTACCCCAATGCCTTGAACCGGCCATTAATGAACAATAATAAACATTTGGCATAATTGCCGAAGAGTATCGTATCGAACGATCCCCTAATATCAATGAACTTATGAAGAGACTAAGTCTCAGAATGATACAATACATTCATACACATATACGATAACATTAATCTCATTGACTAGTACAAGTATAAAACTTGCCTCAACCGAAGGCGATGAAATCCTTCCACGAACAACGAACGGCGTCCTCGATAAACACAAGTACTCGAAAAACCTTGAATGAAATACAATTCTTTCAATAACATAATATCAATCGAAATCAGCACAATGACCGAAAGAAACTCTTTGAGACATTTAATCGAACACTAAATGTTCAAAGTTCCTCAAGAACCTAAGAATCATCAATCGGGTTGAACGAATCGAAGATATGGATATACAATCCATAGAACATGATTAATAATGTTTACTAGCATCAAATGATTAATCAAATTCGGACGAACAATGAAAATCAAGAAGAAATCCCGAAAATCAAATTCTAGGAGATTTCAAGAAATTACCTCGATCCGACGAAGAATAATGATTTGATGTTGATATAATCGACAAGAATCCTCAAAAATGCTTAGAAATCGAGTGGAATCGACCAAAAACTCCACTCCCCGATTTTTCCCATCGCCAGCCGCCACCCGGGTGAAGAAATGTGGTAAAAATGAGGTCTGGCCGGTCACAGGACTATATATGGCCGACAGAGTTACGGCCGTAACTCGGCCCTTACGGCCGTACCCGGCAGGTCCTTACGGCCATAATCGGCATTCGTCGAGATTCTGCCCAGCACTGCCGATCACTTACGGCCGTAATTCGGCCAGGCCAGTACCTGCTCCAAACTGTGCGGCCGTGACTCGGTCGTGGCCACTTCCGACGGCCCGGACAACGCTGAAACCCGAACCTGAATATGAATTGAATATACGGTTACGAAGTACTCGCAAAGACGAATCCAAGTGCTAAGAGAACACACGATACCGACCACCCGGAGGCTTGAAATTCGACAACGGAAAATAATTACCCCAAACTTTGGGAATTTACGAAAATGGCCCAAAACGTCCGAAATAGACGATACACGATCGAAACACCAAGCCAAAGCTCGCAACATGAATAATAACATTAAATGAACTTACGAGAAACTCGAAACAACCATTTCGGACGATATTCGCAAGAATCGAACTCAAGTGCGGAAAAGCCGTTTAAGAACACGGAACTCAACAAAACGATACCGAAACGAACTCGGATGACAAAAAGGGCAGAATTAAATATTCTCGGAATGACGAAACGGTCACAACAGAGTCGCTAAGATGGACTTATGCAAAAAAAAAAGAAAATTACCGGAAAATCGAAATTGCGGATATTACATACTACCCTCCTTAAAAGAAGTTTCGTCCCAAAACTTAAAACAAGTAGGGAGAAGCAATATCCCGCCAGGAAAAATCAACGAGATACACAAGAACCGAAAACTCACTTCTCATCGGCATCGGACACCCAAGTTCTCATGACTTGACGTCTCGAATCACAATGAACAATTACCCAGATTATCACGAAATCTTGGGTACAATACAGAAGGAAAGAAAATCACATCAAATGAATCAAATATCAAGATTCTCAATTACCATATTTACAAGATAAATCGACAGCAGATGGCTCACAACCATACTACTACGATGCAGATTAAGTTAAACACTAGTCCAGAAACAAGGCTACATCTCAAATGTACTCAATATCGATATCCTCCAGATCATCGATCCCCTCGATCTCATTGATTCAAGAAAGACCCAAATCTGAACTTACCGGTTAATATGATCCCGAAAGGTTACCGAAAACGAGAGTGACTAAGATGAATGATAAATGATTAGAAATCCGACAAGAATCAAAAATGACTCACCGAGGTGAACTAATAACGCAATGAGTGATAACTCAAATGAAATGATTGGAACCGTTGTTCCTCGTGAATTGAATGATTAGTTTGATAATTATAGGTCTCAACATGATTGATATATGATGAATGAATTATACGAATAAATGAACGACAATGAAATGAATGATTATACTATTACCGAGCAAGAATTAACTTGTTTAAAATCGGAGATGAATGTCCTTACCCCTGGCTCTCGAAGCCTGATAGGACCCCTTGGATGATGCACGGGCTGGAGTAACAAAATCCCTCGAGGCTTGTGAGCACTCTCGAGATCTACCGGCACTAGAACTCCTGCAGTATTTCTGCCGGTGTCCCTGCCTCCCACACAGAAAACAAACAATAGCTGGTGTTATGTCGAGATTTATACGTCTCACAGGCGATCGCCTCAGAGACCGGGCGACCTAGCCATAGTCGAATAGACCAAGGCAGATTGGCTGACCGAAGGGCCCAGATCAAGACTCGGTGCCGAGCGATCGACATCCAAGGCGATCGTCTCTCGGTACCTAGCGATCGACTCTGGTGCCCGCCAAGGACGACCGCCTCGAGCCACGCAAAGCCAACGATCGTCTAGTCGGCAAAGGTCGAAGCTCAGGACAGAGACCCACGTGCAGATCCGGAAAAGGCGCCGCAGAACATGGATCATTGACCACAACTTGTCAGCATCTTTTCACCTACCGACAGACCCGCCGAAAGGTGCACAGTGGGACCTCCCGGACAGCGACTCAGGATGCGTGCAGGCTCCTCATTGGACTGCACAGCTGGCTGCCAGCAGCAGCCGCGGACTTCAAGGCAGACATCCCATGTGCTTAAAGACGATCGCCCCTTATTATATTACAAGGAAGGCGATCGCCCGTCAGAACAGAGAATCTCAGCTCCTATGAATAGAAGGCATCCTGCACTTGGGTAACGGTCTGGCTTTTCTTGCGACTATCTCTCGGACATACTTATCTCTCACTCTCAAGACCTTTTAACCCACAAGATGGTCGACAGAAACAAGAACAAGAACTCAGAGCAACTCTAGTTCTTCCGGCAAGAACTCAACAGCTAGATAACTAGGATCTTGTACACTCATTGTAATCGCATTCTTACATTAATATTTGTACTCAAACGTATTCTTATTAATAACATCTCGCGAGAGCATTCAAGCCCGGGACTAACAACCCCGACAAATCTTGTGTTATTCACACCCCTACGGAAGTGCTCTCGCAATTTGCTGTTGCTCGACCATTCCAGCAATATTCATCTTCGGATAATATTTTGGGCAACAACAATTGGCGCTAGAGGGAGGGGATCTAAACCTTCATTTTTATCCCATCCGTCTCGAAGAACACTCACTGTTCTCCGGGGCATATGCCTGAAGAAACACTCACTGTTCTTCAGAGAAAAACCTTCAGAATAATGACTTCTGCCTCCACATCGAAGAAAGCCGCTGGCCGATCCGCCAGACGCCTCATTCCGATTCAGTCCGAGCCCCGGCCTATGGCAGAGGGGAGCCGCGGCGACCCGAGACCCTCGATCCCACCCCCGAGGGATGGCCCAAGCCTCTCGCTCGATCAGTTCCAAACTGCGGAACAGATCGAAGAGGCCATGGCCATCCTACAGGAGCGACGGAGAGCATTCGACGCGCCCGCTATAACCCCCTCGGCCATCCGCCGCGTGAGCAAACGGAAGTTCAAGGGGATAATGACTGAGCGATCGCTAGGAGGCCCCGATTCACAAGCAAAGGCGTCCACAGGGCAGGACACCTCCGTCTTCAGCCGCCTAGGCAGCGACCCATCTTGGCGAACGGGGCAGTCTGGCCCCAGCCACGAGACGACGGAGCTCGAGTCCGTCACCAGGAGTTCGGCATACCCAACTCCCAGAAGACAGGCCAACCATCTGGTTCCTCCTCGCCAAAGAACCGAGATCGGCGACCGCGGAGTCAGGAGATCGGTACACGACCGCCTCGGCTCCCATTCCGAAAGCCGAACCACGAGCTACCATGCTACAACGATGGCCGTGATGCAACGCCAGCTCGACGACATGAAGGCGCTCCTAGAAACTGGGGTAGGCTCCAATAGCAAGATCGCCGGGCCGAGCGAGCCACTCGCGGTCCACATCGAGCTCGCCCCCGTGCAGCATAGGATCGCTCCTCCCAAAACACCTCTGTACGAGGGGAGGTCGGATCCCGAGACTCACCTGAGCAAGTTCCGGATCTACATGACCGGGTGCGGGGCATCAGACGCGACCAGGTGCCGAATGTTCCCGCTAACGCTGGGCGACTTGGCCCATAGATGGTACATTTCATTGCCGCCGCGATCCATCAATTCCTTTGACCAATTGGCGAGCAACTTTACAGCATACTTCGCCGCCAAGGTCGCTCGGCCGGAAGGTCTCCATCGCATGATGCAAATCAGGCAAGGGGAAGAAGAGTCCGATACAGACTACATCAACCGGGTGGATGAGATAATCCTCAACAGCGAGCCCGTAAGCAACGAGATCGCCCTCTACTCGGTCCTAGGGGTATTCGATGGTCTTTCGCCTATGTTCAGGCATCTTACGAAGGACGTCCCCCCGACCTACGCAATCTTCCGCGCCAAGGCCGCAGACTTTCTGGCCAGGCAAAGGTTACTTTTCCATCTATGAATAACGAGATCGGCGACCGAACGACGATCACCAATCTTCAACCCGATCGCCAGAATCAAGCAACATCTCCTAAAACGGAGGATTCGCTCGCCATCTACAGTTCATCATCTAACATGGTGGACTAAGGCACGAGATCGCCTCCCCCGCACAACGTACACCATCGAGGATCGGCATCTAACATGACGATCCGAGGTAGAAGAGTGCAGCCATGGTCCTGGTGGTCGATAGAACCGACTGCTTCGGCCATGCAAGGTCCCATTGGGCCACGATCGCCCGCCCTTCGTTTAAATACGAGGCCGGCGTAGTCTGAGGGCCCTCCAAAACTAATCAGTGGACACGCTCGCCCGCCCTCAAAGGTTCATCATCTAACTTGGTGGACCCGGACAATACGACGCGTCCCTACCCCCGTCTCAACGTACAACGTCGAGGGTCGCCATCTTCATTGCTGGCCGAGGTGGAAGCAGAGCTAAAAAGCCGCGGACGTGGAGTCGATTAATCCGACGACGCCCCGCGCAAGGACTCCTCTAGACCAAGACCGCACGCCCTTCATTTAAATACGAGGCGAGGCGCAGCCTAACAGAGAACCCTCACAATAAAATGAGTCACGAGACAGACAATGTCGCTCGTGCATAAGACACGGTCATGGAGTCGGTCCATCGAACTCCGCGACTGTGCACGGTTCCTCAGCGACGAAACAATAAGCTTTCTACGAGGAATCGGCCAAATTTGTTAATTGCAGGTACAAGACCGAAGATAGCTCGCCAATCGAACAAATCACCCAAGTCCAAAACCAAAGTCCGCACACCAGGTCGCCCGTCTTTATCCTCAAACGATCTCCAGTAAGAACCACCTCACCCCATGTCTTCAACATCGGAGCAAGCTGGGGGGCAATTGTTATGTCGAGATTTATACGTCTCAACAGGCGATCGCCTCAGTGACCGGGCGACCTAGCCATAGTCGAATAGACCAAGGTAGATTAGCCGACCGAAGGGCCCAGATCAAGACCCGGTGCTGAGCGATCGACATCCAAGTCGATCGTCTCTTGGTACCTAGCGATCGACTCTGGTGCCCGCCAGGGACGACCGCCTCGAGCCATGTAAAGCCAACGATCGTCTAGTCGGCAAAGGCCGAAGCTCAGGACAGAGACCCATGTGCAGATCCGGAAAAGCCGCCGCAGAACATGGATCATTGACCACAGCCTGTCAGCATCTTTTCACCTACCGACAGACCCGCCGAAAGGTGCACAGTGGGACCTCCCGGACAGCGACTCAGGACGCGTGCAGGCTCCTCATTGGATCGCACAGCTGGCTGCCAGCAGCAGCCGCAGACGTCAAGGCAGACAACCCATGTGCTTAAAGACGATCACCCCTTATTATATTACAAGGAAGGTGATCGCCCGTCAGAACAGAGAATCTCAGCTCCTATAAATAGAAGGCATCCTACACTTGGGTAACGGTCTGGCTTTTCTTGCGACTATCTCTCGGACATACTTCTCTCTCACTCTCAAGACCTCTTAACCCACAAGACGGTCGGCATAAACGAGAACAAGAACTCAGAGCAACTCTAGTTCTTCCGGCAAGCACTCAACAGCTAGATAACTAGGATCTTTTAAACTCATTGTAATCGCATTCTTACATTAATATTTGTACTCAAACGTATTCTTATTAATAACATCTCGCGAGAGCATTCAAGCCCGGGACTAACAACCCCGGCAAATCTTGTGTTATTCACACCCCCCACGGACGTGCTCTCGCAATTTGCTGTTGCTCGACCATTCCAGCAATATTCATCTTCGGATAATATTTTGGGCAACAACAGCTGGTACCGTACACCGAGTACCAACGTGCCCTGCTGAATCACAGTGAAAGCAAACAACAGTCGAACTCGCCGTCCAAGATGAAGATGCTTTCTCAGCGTGAAGACGACTAGAAAACGACCTCTTGAGCGCCGGAGCCCGATGTCCCTATGAACGAACCGACATCCCAGTCCTCTCACCAGAAGAAGCTGAAGGATGTTTCCGAGTAAGTTCATTGATCAAAAGCTCTGCTCCAAGAGCCTTCTCGATGAACTCAATAAGTGAATTACAATTGTGCTTGAACAACTGCATCCTCAACCACGGATTCAGCCTCTTGCTAAAATATTTGATCTTATCCTCCTCAGTACGGATAACAGACGAAGCAAACTGAAGAAGTCCCTGAAACTTCTCAGCAATGACAATAACACCCTCGTCCTCGATGGGTTCGGGGTTCAAAACCTATGATAACTTGGCTTCACGAAGTGGAGCCGGATAATACCTCTCTAACATGAGAGCCTTGAACTCACTCCAAACACAATCACGATCAGTGGGTTTCACAGAAAGCCACCACGAATAAGTGCCCTTAATCAAGTAATAAGACGCTACTGCCACTTTACTCTCTTCCGGACACTGAACCATGTCGAAGAGTTTATCAAAATGCTCAAGCCAATGAACAATATCAGCTAGTTCCGACGAACCCTCAAAAGTAGGCGACCTCTGACGAGAGATATCACCAATAATCTGACTCACTCCTCCAGTCTGTCCATGAAACGGCACCTGGATTCCCTGGTGTGGTGGACCACGAACCATCGAGGTCTGCATGGTCTCCATCAGACGCGTCATCTGAGTTATCTGGGCCATCATGCCCTGCATGCATATGAATGGGTCCACCCGAATACCTGACAGTGAATGAGTAGCATAGCTAACTGATGAACACATGTTACCCCTCGTATCTATGCGGGTGTTCACACGAGATCCTGGGTTTCGGCTCGCACCGCAGTCTCTTCCCATGCGTCCCCTGATAGCTCTATCCATACTGAAGCAGGAAAGTCACATGATAATTATAGATCCCGCATGAAGATCACATTATGATTACGTGACGGAATGATAACAATGAGCATACATGCTTTAACACATTGAATGCATTAATAATGTCATAAAATGATCGTCGACATGACACCGGAATGTGATAAGATCGCATGAAAGATCAAGTGAGGTGACATTATTATCTGATGAAATTCCTGAAATGATTATCTTGAATACGTTAACCAGATTGATAGTTCGATCCACAAGATCAACAACTGAGCAATGAGATTGACTGAGTGATTAATGAATTAACATGATCGACAACATCAAAAATGATGATTGAGGATTATTAACTGATGAATGAGTTGATCCTTAACGCTTACACAGGTCACACGTGCTCCAAAAAAATTAGTCATGAATCAATCGTAACACTAAGCATGTATAATTAATGACATGATGAATGTATGAACATAAAGAGAATCGAGTTCTTACACAGGTCATACGAAGCTTCGAGGTCTCGCGATACTAGTCTCAACTGACGGCGACTCAATGAATGAATGACTCATGCAGTCGCACAAATATCACGACTCACAAAACCCGACTGTCCAGATTGTCATAACCTGACAGTCCCACTACTACCGCGTCGGTACAACCACATAACTCACATATCAGGGTATCTCACAACCCAAATCTCTGATACCATCTTCTGTAACACTCCCAAATCCCATTGGGTTATTACAGTGCCGTGGACCCCACACCCGGAGATCCACCAGGCGAACATGACTAAAATACATTAAAATTTACCAACAAGGGAGATCACAGTCCCTACCATGATATCCGACATAGTATTCCGATTAGGAATTTCAACGACAACGATAGGCCTACATGGACAAAATAAAAATACAACAATACCCACGAGCATCCGCTCGGGTAATACATAATGACAATGACTGACAAACTGGAGAACACTCCAACTGACTGACCAACATGAACAGCTCGGACTAGTATCGCTCGAATGCCTCGTCGCCTTCATCATGCCCCGGTGTCTCAACTCTCTCCTCGCAAGCACCTAAAACATGAAAACATGTTCCGCCCCCCACGGGGTCAGTCATCCAGATAATGAACATCAAATACATGTATAACATGATATGCATCCAAAGGCAGAATGAAATAGTACAATAATGATGATGATACGAGATGCTCACAAACCAATGTGAGGACCGAGCATTCGTTAAATACTATGCCCACGACATACTATTAATACCTGTTCGACAGGTTAGAACGTAAATGCCCAACGACCGATCATAATTATAGAACACCACAATGAATTATACGAATATGAATTAAATCAGAACTGAATGAATTATGAATCATAATGCCCGAAGGCTCCAATGAAATTACCAAGACATCACAAAGGCCTGAAAGCCACTCAGCCGAAGCTGTCAATTATCACAATCACCTGAAACCAAAACAGCCCGAAGCTGTATCAATGAGGGCCGAAGCCACGGCACGAAGCCGCATCACAAATAAGGGCCGAAACCACGGCACGAAGCCGTATCACAAATAAGGTCCGAAGCCACGTCACGAAGCCGTATCACAATAAGGGCCGAAGCCACGGCACGAAGCCGTATCACAATAAGGGCCGAAGCCACGGCACGAAGCCATATCACAATGAGACCATCCAATGGCCGTGAACTACTGAATTGTAGGTGTTGGAAACACAAACGCGAAGGTTCAAGCCCCAAAGTTACCCATAATGAGCACTAGCCGAGACTAGCTTCCAGGACACAATTAATCACAAACGACAATGATCCAAAGATTACCGAATTCACAAAAATGATAATGTGCTGCCTTGAGTCGGCCAACACGACGACAGTAACTCATGGATGGGCACCGTCCTCGACAGTCCAATTCAATACCTCGATTGCCTTAGAATGGCCAACCGATCACCAAGATGCAGCGGATGATTCAATACCTCGATTGCCTTAGAACGACCAATCGATTAACAATGATACAACGAATGATTGAGCACCTCGATTGCCTTAGAACGGCCAATCAATGACAATGATACAATGAATGATTGAACACCTCGATTGCCTTAGAACGGCCAATCGATGTCAATAATACAATTAATGATTGAGCACCTCGATTGCCTTAGAACGGCCAATCGATAACAACGATACAATGAATGCCTCGGCACCTTTAATCGGTTACCGACGACGAAGATGAGAACGAATACGACAATGCCTTCAATCGGCCAATAGAACATGAATGACAGGACGCCAACTTTAATAACAATGATTACAATAATGTCTTAGATCGACATCAATATTAACAGCAACAATCAATACATCGATACCGCGAACCGGCTATCGACAATAACATTATCGACGAGTACCCCAATGCCTTGAACCGGCCATTAATGAAAAATAATAAACATTTGGCATAATTTCCGAAGAGTATCGTATCGAACGATCCCCTAATATCAATGAACTTATGAAGAGACCAAGTCTCGGAATGATACAACACATTCGTACACATATACGATAACATTAATCTCATTGACTAGTACAAATATAAAACTTGCCTCAACCGAAGGCGATGAAATCCTTCCACGAACAACGAACGGCGCCCTCCAATAAACACAAGTACTCGAACAACCTTGAATGAAATACAATTCATTCAATAACACAATATCAATCGAAATCAACACAATGACCGAAAGAAACTCTTTGAGACATTTAATCGAACACTAAATGTTCAAAGTTCCTCAAGAACCTAAGAATCATCAATCGGGTTGAACGAATCGAAGATATGGATATACAATCTATAGAACACGATTAATAATGTTTACTAGCATCAACAGATTCATCAAATTCGGACGAACAACGAAAATCAAGAAGAAATCCCGAAAATCAAATTCTAGGAGATTTCAAGAAATTACCTCGATCCGACAAAGAACAATGAATTGATGTTGATATAATCGACAAGAATCCTCAAAAACGCTTAGAAATCGAGTGGAATCGACCAAAAACTCCACTCCCCGATTTTTCCTGTCGCCAGCCGCCACCCGGGTGAAGAAATGTGGTAAAAATGAGGTCTGGTCGGTCACATGCCTATATATGGCCGACAGAGTTACGGCCGTAACCGGCAGGGCCTTACAGCCGTAACTCTGCCCTTACGACTGTACCCGACAGGTCCTTACGGCCGTAACCGGCATTCGTCGAGATTCTGCCCAGCAGTGCCGATCACTTACGGCCGTAACTGACACCCCTTACGGCCGTAACCGGCATTCGTCCAGCCCGTGCCTGCCGATCACTTACGGCCGTAACCGGCACCTTACGGCCGTAATTCGGCCAGACGATGCACTCAAGCCGTATGCGGCCGTGGCCACTTCCGATGGCCCGGACAATGCCGAAACCCGAACCTGAATATGAATCGAAGATATGGTTACGAAGTACTCGCAAAGACGAATCCAAGCGCTAAGAGAACACACGATACCGACCACCTGAAGGCTTGAAATTCGACAACGGAAAATAATTACCCCAAACTTTGGGAATTTATGAAAATGGCCCAAAACGTCCGAAATACACGATACACGATCGAAACACCAAGACAAAGCTCGCAACATGAATAATAACATTAAATGAACTTACGAGAAACTCGAAACAACAGTTTCGGACGAGATTCGCAAGAATCGAACTCAAGTGCGGAAAAGCCGTTCAAGAACACGGAACTCAACAAAACAATACCGAAACGAACTCGGATGACAAAAACTGCAGAATTAAATATTCTCGGAATGACGAAACGGTCAGAACAGAGTCACTAAGATGGACTTCAAAAAAAAATTACCGGAAAATCGAAATTGCGGATATTACATACTACCCTCCTTAAAAGAAGTTTCGTCCCGAAACTTAAAATAAGTAGGGAGAAGCAACATCCCGCCAGGAAAAATCAACGAGATACACAAGAACCGAAAACTCACTTCTCATCGGCATCGGACGCCCAAGTTCTCATGACTTGATGTCTCGAATCACAATGAACAATTACCCAGATTATCACGAAATCTTGGGTATAATACAAAAGGAAAGAAAATCACATCAAATGACTCAAATCTCAAGATTCTCAATTACCATAGTTACAAGATAAATTGACAGCAGATGGCTCACAACCATACTACTACGATGCAGATTAAGTTAAACAGTAGTCCAGAAATAAGGCTACATCTCAAATGTACCCAATATCGATATCCACCAAATCATCGATCCCCTCGATCTCATTGATTCAAGAAAGACCCAAATCTGAACTTACGGCTTAATATGATCCGGAAAGGTTACCGAAAACGAGAGTGACTAAGATGAATGATAAATGATTAGAAATTCGACAAGGATCAAAAATGACTCACCGAGGTGAACTAATAACGCAATGAGTGATAACTCAAATGAAATGATTGGAACCGTTGTTCCTCGTGAATTGAATGATTAGTTTGATAATTATAGGTCTCAACATTATTGATATATGATGAATGAATTATACGAATAAATGAATGACAATGAAATGAATGATTATACTATTACCGAGCAAGAATTAACTTGTTCAAAATCGGAGATGAATATCCTTACCCCTGACTCTCGAAGCCTGATGGGACCCCTTGGATTATGTACGGGCTGGAGTAACAAAATCCCTCGAGGCTTGTGAGCCCTCTCGATATCTACCGACACTAGAACTCCTGCAGTATTTCTGCCGGTGTCCCTGCCTCCCATACAGAAAACAAACAATAGCTGGTACCGTACACCGAGTACTAACGTGCCCTGCTGAATCACAGTTAAAGCAAACAACAGTCGAACTCGACGTCCAAGATGAAGATGCTTTCTCAGCATGAAGACAACTAGAAAACGACCTCTTGAGCGCCGGAGCCCGATGTCCCTCTGAACGAACCGACATCACAGTCCTCCCACCAGAAGAAGCTGATGGATGTTTCCGAGTAAGCTCCTTGATCAAAAGCTCTGCTCGAAGAGCCTTCTCGATGAACTCACTAAGTGAATTACAATTGTGATTGAACTACTGCATCCTCAACTGCGGATTCAGCCTCTGGCTAAAATATTTGATCTTATCCGCCTCAGTACGGATAACAGACGAAGCAAACTGAAGAAGTCCCTGAAACTTCTCAGCAATGACAATAACACCCTCGTCCTCGACGGGTTTGGGGTTCAAAACCTCTGATAACTTGGCTTCACGAAGTGGAGCCGGATAGTACCTCTCTAACATGAGAGCCTTGAACTCACTCCAAACACAATCGCGATCGGTGGGTTTCACAGAAAGCCACCACGAATAAGCGCCCTTACTCAAGTAATAAGCCGCTACTACCACTTTACTCTCTTCCGGACACTTAACCATGTCGAAGAGTTTATCAAAATGCTCAAGCCAATGAACAATATCAGCTGGTTCCGACGAACCCTCAAAAGTAGGCGGCCTCTGATGAGAGATATCGCTAATAATCTGACTCACTCCTCTAGTCTGTCCATGAAACGGCACCTAGAATCCCTGGTGTGGTGGACCATGAACCATCGAGGTCTGCATGGTCTCCATCAGACGTGTCAGCTGAGTCATCTGGGCCATCATGCCCTACATGCATATGAATGGGTCCACCCGAACACTTGACAGTGAATGAGTAGCATAGCTAACGGATGAAAACATGTTATCCCTCGCATCCGCGCGGGTGTTCACACGAGATCCCGGGTTTCGGCCCGCACCGCGGTCTCTTCCCATGCGTCCCGTGACAGCTCTATCCATACTGAAGCAGTAAAGTCACATGATAATTATAGATACCGCATGAAGATCGCATTATGATTACGTGACGGAATGATAACAATGAGCATACACGCTTTAACACAATGAATGCATTAATAATGCCATAAAATGATCGTCGACATGACGCCGGAATATGATAAGATCGCATGAAAGACCAAGTGAGGTGACATGATTATCCAATGAAATACCTGAAATGATTATCTTGAATACGTTAACCAGATTGATAGTTCGATCCACAAGATCAACAACTGAGCAATGAGATTGACTGAGTGATTAATGAATTAACATGATCGACAAGATCAAAAATGATGATTGAGGATTATTAACCGATGAATGAGTTGATCCTTAACGCTTACGCAGGTCACACGTGCTCCAAAACAATTAGTCATGAATGAATCGTAACACTAATGTCACATATAGGTTTCAACAAAGCATGTATAATTAATGACATGATGAATGTATGAACATAAAGAGAATAGAGTCCTTACGAAGCTTCGAGGTCTCGCGATACTAGTCTCAACTGACGATGACTCGATGAATGATTGACTCATGAAGTCGCATAAATATCACGACTCAAAAAACCCGACTGTCCAGATTGTCATAACCTGACAGTCCCACTACTACCGCGTCGGTACAACCACATAACTCACATATCAGGGTATCTCACAACCAAAATCTCTAATACCATCTTCTGTAACACCCCCAAATCCCATTGGGTTATTACAGTACCGTGGACCCCACACCCGGAGATCCACCAGGCGAACATGACTAAAATACATTAAAATTTACCAACAAGGGAGATCACAGTCCCTACCATGATATCCGACACAGTATTCCGATTAGGAATTTCAACGACAACGATAAGCCTACATGGCCAAAATAAAAATACAACAACACCCACGAGCATCCGCTCGAGTAATACATAATGACAATGACTGACAAACTGGAGAACACTCCAACTGACTGACCAACATGAGCAGCTCGGACTAGTATCGCTCGAATGCCTCGTCGCCTTCATCATGCCCCGGTGTCTCAACTCTCTCCTCGCAAGCACCTAAAACATGAAAACATGTTCCGCCCCCACGGGGTCAGTCATCCAGAAAATGAACATCAAATACATGTATAATATGATATGCATCCAAAGGCAGAATGAAATGGTACAATAATGATGATGATACGAGATGCTCACAAACCAATGTAAGGACCGAGCATTCGTGAAATACTATGCCCACGACATACTATTAATACCTATTCGACAGGTTAGAACGTAAATGCCCAACGGCGAATCATAATTATAGAACACCACAATGAATTATACGAATATGATTTAAATCAGAACTGAATGAATTATGAATCACAATGCCCGAAGGCTCCAATGAAATTACCAAGACATCACAAAGGCCTGAAAGCCACTCAGCCGAAGCTGTCAATTATCACAATCACCTGAAACCAAAACAGCCCGAAGCTGTATCAATGAGGGCCGAAGCCACAGCACGAAGCCGTATCGCAAATAAGGGCTGAAGCCACGGCATGTAGCCGTATCATAATAAGGGCCGAATCCACGGCACGAAGCCATATCACAATAAGGGCCGAAGCCACGGCACGAAGCCGTATCACAATGAGACCATCCAATGGCCATGACCTACTGAATTGTAGGTGTTGGAAACCCAACCGCGAAGGTTCAAACCCCAAACTTACCCATAATGAGCACTAGCCGAGACTAGCTTCCAGGACACAATTAATCACAAACGGCAACGATCCAAAGATTACCGAATTCACAAAAATGATAGTGTATTGCCTTGAGTCGGCCAACACGACGACAGTAACTCACGGATGGGCACCGTCCTCGACAGTCCCAATTCAATACCTCGATTGCCTTAGAATGGCCAACCGATCACCAAGATGCAGCGGATGATTCAATACCTCGATTGCCTTAGAACGGCCAATCGATTAACAACGATACAACGAATGATTGAGCACCTCGATTGCCTTAGAACGGCCAATCGATGACAATGATACAATGAATGATTAAACACCTCGATTGCCTTAGAACGGCCAATCGATGTCAATGATACAATGAATAATTGAGAACCTCGATTGCCTTAGAACGAGCAATCGATAACAATGATACAATGAATGCCTCGGCACCTTTAATCGGTTACCGACGACGAAGATGAGAACGAATACGACAATGTCTTCAATCGGCCAATACAACATGAATGACAGGACGCCAACATTAATAACAATGATTACAATAATGTCTTAGATCGACATCAATATTAACAACAACAATCAATACATCGATATCGCGAACCGGCTATCGACAATAACATTAACGACGAGTACCCCAATGCCTTGAACCGGCCATTAATGAACAATAATAAACATTTGGCATAATTGCCGAAGAGTATCGTATCGAGCGATCACCTAATATCAATGAACTTATGAAAAGACCAAGTCTCGGAATGATACAACACATTCATACACATATACGATAACATTAATCTCATTGAGTAGTACAAGTATAAAACTTGCCTCAACCGAAGGCGATGAAATCCTTCCACGAACAACGAACGGCGTCCTCCGATAAACACAAGTACTCGAACAACTTTGAATGAAATACAATTCATTCAATAACACAATATCAATCGAAATCAACACAATGACCGAAAGAAACTCTTTGAGACATTTAATCGAACACTAAATATTCAAAGTTCCTCAAGAACCTAAGAATTATCAATCGGGTTGAACGAATTGAAGATATGGATATACAATCCATAGAACATGACTAATAATGTTTACTAGCATCAACCGATTCATCAAATTCGGACGAACAACGAAAATCAAGAAGAAATCCCGAAAATCAAATTTTAAGAGATTTCAAGAAATTACCTCGATCCGACGAAGAACAAGGATTTGATGTTGATATAATCTACAAGAATCCTCAAAAACGCTTAGAAATCGAGTGGAATCGACCAAAAACTCCACTCCCCGATTTTACCCGTCGCTAGCCGCCACCCGGGTGAAGAAATGTGGTAAAAATGAGGTCTGGCCGGTCACAGGACTATATATGGCCGACAGAGTTACGGCCGTAACCGGCAGGGCCTTACGGCCGTAACTCGGCCCTTACGGCCGTACCCGGCAGGTCCTTACGGCCGTAACCGGCATTCATCGAGATTCTGCCCAGCACTGCCGATCACTTACGGCCGTAACTGACACCCCCTTACGGACGTAACCGGCATTCGTCCAGCCTATGCCTGCCGATCACTTACGGCCGTAACCGGCACCTTACGGCCGTAATTCAGCCAGGCCAGTACCTCCTCCAAACTATGCGGCCGTGACTCGGCTGTGGCCACTTCCGACGGCCCGGACAACACCGAAACCCGAACCTGAATATGAATCGAATATACGGTTACGAAGTACTCGCAAAGACGAATCCAAGCGCTAAGAGAACACACGATACCGACCACCCAAAGGCTTGAAATTCGACAACGGAAAATAATTACCCCAAACTTTGGGAATTTATGAAAATGGCCCAAAACGTCCGAAATACACGATACACGATTGAAACACCAAGCCAAAGCTCGCAACATGAATAATAATATTAAATGAACTTACGAGAAACTCGAAACAACCTTTTCAGACGAGATTCGCAAGAATCCAACTCAAGTGCGGAAAAGCCGTTTAAGAACACAGAACTCAACAAAATGATACCGAAACGAACTCGGATGACAAAAAGGGCAGAATTAAATATTCTCGTAATGACGAAACGGTCACAACAGAGTCTCTAAGATGGACTTCCGCAAAAAAAATTTACCGGAAAATCAAAATTGCGAATATTACACACGGAATGCCATCCCTTGTCGCAATAGATAACTCAAACAAGAAATAGAAGCTATCAAGCGAATATCATACTCTCTTTTCATTACATTGGTGGCATTTTCAAAAGAAACAATAATTGATTTTTTTTTTGCCATCTCTTAAGTTCACATAATAAGCAAGATTGTGAACACTTTTAACTCCACCAACATGTTTCAAAAATCTCTCCGATTTATTCCACGACTTAAATCCTTCATTCACAAATGCATCTCCCCCCGCATTGATTCCAACTTCATTCTTGAACAATTAGCAAACAAAACAAAATGCGGCATCTTTCTCAATACTATATTCAAGCCAATCCCATTTTTTAAACCAAGAAACACTAAAACGGCGCAAACCTCCACAATCTTTTTGAGGAAAATCATGAGATTTTGGTTTACAAGGTTTCTTAAGTATATAAGCTCGCCTAACCGCATCTTGTTGAATTGAAGGATAATCCATTATGCTTATTCTTTTTCCCGGATTATTAGGAAGAAGTTCAACATCACAAACAAATTCTTTATCCTCTAATGGCACACTACTATTACTTGAACCACTCAAATTCATAGCATTTTCTTGAGCTTGAGGCGAATTATTTGTAGGAGACACACTAACATTTGAATTACTTGAACTCTTGAGATTTTCTTTTCTTGAACATGAATTGTCGAAGATCGGGTTGTTTTGACATTCCTTTTTTTTTTTTTTTTGATTTAGGTGTTTCACTTTCACTTGTCATTCCTATATTCAACACACAAATATAAGAGTTCTAACTCTACTAATTAACACAAACAAATTCGCATTTAAATTATCAAATAAGCAAAAAACAATCAACAAATCATTTGGGCATTTTAAACCTAATTTAGAAAATAAAACATAATAGTACCTTGAAATTGGAACAAGGTGAAGGTGAAATTGAATCTTAAAAGTGGCAGCAAAGCAACCAAAAATCGGGAAGAAATCCCTCTTTCTCTTGCCCCCTAGCTCTCGCGTTTTTCTTTTTCTTCCTTGTGTTGCTAATGCTTCTGTTATGTGTGTCGTGAGTGTGTCTGCTCCTTTCTTTTTCTTTTCTTTTCATTTCTTTTGAAATTTTTTAATTTATTTATTCATATAAAGAGCGGTCAGTCAACAGGGGTACAATTTAATTTTTTTTAATATTTTTATAATATATATATATATATAACTATTTTTTTTTTAAATTTTGGGGGTACATCTGTACCCCTTTGTCCCTATACTCGGTCCGCCATTGTCCATGGAGAGAATATTTTTTTGGTCCCATAACGTAAGTGCCTACAATAAATAAAATTTTAGTTGAGTGATAGGTTTCTAAAAGAGCTACACTATATAGGTATGACGCCCTTATAGAGACGACAACGAACCATAACAAGAGCTATTGAGGTTAACAGTCCCAACCGAACAACCATCTTCTTTTTTCCGAGAAAGTCCGATAACATAAACTATCAAAAGGCTTGCAGAGCCTCGATCAAACTATACTGACCGACTTTTCTTAAAGTTTAGCTATCGAATAGTTGAGTGACGAAAAAATTCATTTTCCCAAAGTGAAAAGTGAAAATTTTAATTTTTAAAAATTTGTATGAGTAATTTTATTATTATATACTCCCTCCGTCTCTTATTACTTTTCTTGTTTGGGTTGAACACGTTTGCCAACACACATTTTTGATAGTTAACATCTTCAATTTCGCATTAGTGTTAAATATAAAAACTTCACTGTATTAAAGTACTCACAAATACGAATCAAACAAAATCATTCATGACTATATTTTATCTTATAAATTATGCATAAATTAGTAGTCAGCCGCTTAGAATGAATAGTGTAAAAAGTCAAAACAGGAAAAGAAAAAAGAATCAGAGGGAGTATTATTTATCTTGTATTAAAAATTTAAAAATAAAATTTATAACTTAAAAGTGTGAATGATGACAAACTTTTATCAAGAAAAATTATAAATTACAAAATTAAAATAAATTGGTAAAAAAAATACATTATACCCATTTATGATTTTAAACTGTTTTTTACCATTAACTCATTTTTTAACTTATTACACAAAAACGTATTTTTTTGATTTAGATCAAAATCATTTTAATCTTACCACTTGGCTAGCCAAACATGCTGAAGGAAGGCCGGCAGTATGCGTTCTTACATGTTGGGCAGTCGACAGAGGTATATTGACTATCGTTACAAGTCCAAATTACAAATTTCAATGTTACATGCACAATCAATTTACACAATCAAACTTTACAACACATCATCTCACCATACATTTATCACTAAATTCATTATTTATTCCATCATCTACCCCACCACCCACATCATCAATAGTTCAAAACAAACACAACCGTTACAACGGTTGTGATTGTATCATTTTTCCACAAATTTAGAAGCCTGGCCCATGACATGAATTATAAAAATAATAGATCATTTAATCAAGAGTAAATCTACACTTTCTTTAAACACTATTTAAGCGCATTCTTTTGAACTTATTTTTGATTTTGATTCGATTCGATTCGATTCGATTCGAGTCCATTCGATTCGATTCGAATCCATTCGATTGATTCGATTGATTCGATTCAATTGATTGATTCTTCTTCTTTTTATTATTATTAATCTTAATTATTATTATTATTGTTATTATTACTAATAATATTACTATTATCGTTGTTGTTGTTGATTACTAGTATTATTATTATTTACCATTATTATTATTATTTACCCTTAATATATATTTGATTCGATTCGATTCGATTCGAGTCAATTCGATTCGATTCGATTCGATTCGATTCAAATTCATTCGATTGATTCGATTCGATTGATTCGATTGATTCATTCGATCAAAAGAACAGAGAATGAGCAACAAACCCAACGCCTCTTGATGTAGGGCAGGGGTATGTAGTGGTATATCCCTTGCTCTCTTTACGAGATGTCAAGGGTTCGAACATTTTCAAAGATAAGCAGGGTGTGAGTGTGTTGAACACCTATTCGGAATAGATTTCATAAGATTAGACCACTGCCTTTAGTGAAAAGATGATGGGTCTTTGGAGCCCAACCCAACTACTTTTGAGGAGCGTTGTGGTCAAGTCATTGACCCGATGTCCCCGGGGTCATCGCCTGACCCGTACTTGTAGACTTGAAAAGTTAGTTGTGGATTGGATGTTGTAGGCTAGCCCTTAGACCAATTAGTGGGCGACACTCGTTACTCTTCCTAAGTTACGTTCCTTGTCGGTACCAAGTTATGTTGAGTGTTATTGGGCTAGGCCCAACATCTTCAAGATCATCTGAATAGTGGATTATGAACATTTCTTTTCTCCAAGTAGGCGAAATCCCTTCAAGTGGGCGAGGACTTTTAATGAGTGATGGTCTGAATCTTTTTTCATAGACACCCAACATGGATGACCCCTCATGACAACGGGCGAGGGCTCATGATTCTTAAATCTTCGATAGTGCTTAACATATGCGCGTGGCCGTTAAGTAGTCACCATTCACCCTTTTTAGATTAGATTATTTCACTTGGCTGGAAGGATGATGATGCCAATTAAGTACGTAGCGGACGATTTTTGGCTATGTAACAACTGTCCGACTTTCTTGCAATAAGTATATTTGTAAAAGAAAGTAGTCTAAATCAGAGAAAGAATTCATTTTCAACCAATCAAAATTGACCTACTTTAGACAAAATTCATTTCCAGGTTGAAGGGCCACCAGTGTGGTCTTACAACTCAGTAAATCCGATTTACATGTCATGTGTTGGGCATGACGTGGTTTGGCGATCGACAGACTTCAATTATTTTTTGTTCTCTCACATGAGAGCAAGTTCAATGCTAATGCTAAAATAGCTGTAGCTATTGCTATAATATGAAACCAAAAAGTGATATTTCATGTTAAAATAGAACTTGTGGTCCAATGCATGGTTTTAAAATAGCACTAACTAGACTTTAAATTCAATATCATATTTGTCACCATTGCTTTAATTGTTCATTCCCACTATCCAACTACTTGCATGCCTATGTGGCAATTATATATGCATGTATACTTGGTTCTATAGCATTTTTCTATTTTAGAACCAAGTATAGCATTGCATCGGAGGGGTTGGTTTTATAATTGGTGTTATATTATAGAAATAGAACCAAGTATAGCATTGCATTGGACTTGCTCTGACACCTTATTCCGTTGAACAATCATATTGTGATAACACGTTACAATGTTAGTGTACGAATTAAATGCATCTATCTAGCACTTTCGGTAGAGAATTTAAATCGATTTTGACAATAACATGGACTATCACGTCGTCGATGTGCCAAAAAAGGTCTTATTGTAGTTATAACAAGGTCGAATAATTTTATTCATTAATCGAAATTACTCATTTATCGAGATCAAAAATACATCGTCTCTATTATGTTGGGATTGAAAAAATATTTTTTTCAATTAATTATTCAACTGGCGAGGTTATTCGTTTATTGAATATTCATCTATCGAGATTCTACTACAGCATGTTTCACATATAACGTGTACCTTGGGGTTACAAGTTAGTCTAGTATGCTACTTTGAGCCGGTATATTAGCAAACACAAAAATGTTACTCCCTCTGTTGTAATACCCGAGATTTCCATTTTCGGTTACTTTGAATTATCGGTCGGTTGTGCCGGTTATTTTGTTCCGTTGATGATTATTTGGGATTTTTCCTATGTTGTGTACGATATGATGTACCATGTTGTGGTGTTCGTCGGGTACGACTTGTTGTTGTGTAAGTCGTGCAGATCGTGTGTATGCATGTGTGACATGACATATTGTATTCCATTGCCGTTTTGTCTCTTTGAGGGCGTTGTGAGCTCTTGTTGTCGTTCCCTTTCGAGTTGGTTATGTTCTGGGTGCTTTCGGAGTCGTGTCGGGCTCGATGTTAGCCTTCGATTTTAGCACACGATCATTTGGTCGTGCGTGGTGCTCGTGCGCAGCCAATGCTCGGCAGTGAACTCTAGGGATGCATGAGCAGGACACACGAGTAGCTGCTCGTGCGTGGTGCTCGTGTGTGATGGTCAGAAGCTGGGCAGTGGCCTAGCGTACGACCAAACATAAGAGCATTTGGTCGTGCGTCTCTGATGTATATAAGGGGGCAGATGGGGTTTTCACCTCATTTCTCCCCTTCTTATCCTCTCATCATGGTTACGGATGAGACGGGAATTTGGATTTTTGGTCGATTCTACTCAATTCCAAGGTGTTTTGAAGGGTCTTAGGTGATTGTAACATCATCTAATCCGTTGTTTTTCGTCGAATCAAGGTAAAAATTCTTAGAACCCTAATTCCGAGTATTTTGGGGGTTTTGTTCTTGATTTCGATTTCAATCCATTTTTGATGAATCGATTGTTGTTAATTGATGATGTTAAACATATTCTACGGATTATATATCCATATCTTTGATTCGTTCAACCCAATTTATGATTTTAATGTTCTTGAGGAACCGTGAGCATTTAACGTTCGATTAAATATTTCAATGAGTTTTCCTTCGAGTGTTAGACGCGTTTTCCTTCGTTATTTATCCGGTTCTCATAGTGATCATGTTGTCGTTGTTTTCTCGCCGAGGTTGTATAATGAAATTGTGATGGTTGTTCATTCTTGTTGATTTTGTATTACTTGGGTCGTTGTAGAAGTTGTGTTAAGTTAGAGTCGCCTTATTGCTTGTCGTAGAGGCATGTCAATAGAGAAATGATGTCGGTTGGTTAGTACACTTAAATGTGTGTTGTGATGTTTCGGTGATCACTGGGTTGTGTGGATAGAGTTAGGTGTTATAGAGTTGGGTTAGTAAGAATGGTCTGAACGGTTGTTATACCTATTGATGTGTTGCGAGTCGTCTAGAATTGTTAGGTTGTTGCTAAGCTATGTCGGTCGTAGTTATGTGTCGGATAAATGGACATATCTAGCAAGTGCCTTGATTGTATATATATTGTGACTAACAATCGAGACATGCATTTTTGTAAACGTGTGTGTGTTGTTGTTCTTCCACCCGAGGAGGGTCCAACGGGGCCTCTCTGGGCCGATACTAATGGGTACGGCCGCGGAAGTGGTTTCCCACCCGGGGAGGGTCCGACAGGGCCTCTAGGGGCCGATACTAATGGGTACGGTCGTGGGTTACCATGTGGCTTTCGTCATGATGATGATATTGATGTTTTCGATAACTGTGATATGTCCGGGATATCACAACGTTTTTGTTCTCGGTGTTGAGATACATTATATATAGGATTTTGGTACTTGGCAAGAATGGCACTATAATATGTGTCGTATGTGTTTAGTTCCTTGATTGTGTAACACCCCCAAATCTACTGGGATTATTATAGCATCGTAGACCCTTTCCGCAAGGATCTACCAAGCTAGAAGCTACGAAATAAAACCAACATGTGGTCAATTCGACCAGAGCATAAAACCGTAGACCGATTAGGTCTCTCAAAACACAACACAGCAGTAAAACTTATAAACCAAATTACAACTCGATCACAAATTACACAACATGTCCATCCTCTTAAGGATGACAAAGAAACTAGAAATGAACACTCAGACCGACAGATCACTGTGACTAGTATCACTGTGTTGTTGCCCAAAATATTATCCGAAGATGAATATTGCTGGAATGGTCGAGCAACAGCAAATTGCGAGAGCACGTCCGAGGGAATGGAAATAACACAAGATTTGCCGGGTTTGTTAGGCCTGGGCTTGAATGCTCTCGCGAGATGTTATTAATAAGAATACGTTTTGTTGAGTCGAGAATTACACGCCTTGACCGACGATCGCCTCAGAGACCGGGCGACCTAGCCATAGCCGAGCAGCCAAGGCAGATCTGCCGACCGAAGGTCCCAGGACAAGTCCCGGTGCCGAGCGATCGACATCTAAGACGATCGTCTCTCGGTACTTGCCGATCGACTCCTGGTGGCCGACTAGCAGACGATCATCTCTCGGCACTTGCCGAACTCTGGTGACCAACCGATGCCGACCTCTTAGTGACCGACCGATGCCGACCTCTGGCGATCGACTCGTGGTGACCGACCGATGCCGACCGACTGGTGACCGACCAATGACGACCGCCTCATGCCGCTCGGAGCCGATGTTCATCCAGTCGGCAAAGGCCAAAGCTCAAGACAGAACCCACGTGCAGTGCCGAGACAAGATCCGCATTTCACGGATCATTGACCACAGCCTGTCAGCATCTTTCCACCAGCCGACAGGCCCGCCGAAAGGTTTCAGTAGGACCGCCCGTGACAGCAACTCAGGACGCGTGCCGGTACCTCATTGGACCGCACAACTGGCTGCCGGCATCAGCCTTGGACTTTAGGCAGACAACCCATGTGACTTAAAGATGATCACGCCATTATTATATTGGACGAAAGGCGATCGCCCGCCAGAAAACAAGGCATCTCAGCCCCTATAAATAGAAGGGTGCCTGCACTTGGACAAGGACCGGATTTTTTCCTCTTTAAACTCTGATTCTCACGGCTTCTTCACAAGTTCAACTCACAGCTTGGCTTTCTTACTCTTGGCAACAACTATCTCTCGGTTCTTTCTTCTCTCTCAGCATCTCCTACACGGAAGACGATCGGCAGAGAGCAAGAACACCAAAGCTTCGCTCAAGAGCAGGATAATTAAGATCTTTTACACTCATTGTATTTAGATTCTCACATTAATACTTGTATCCACGAATATTTGTATTAATAACATCTCGCGAGAGCATTCAAGCCCGGGCCTAACAAACCCGGCAAATCTTGTGTTATTCACACCCCCACGGAAAGTGTTCTCGCAATTTGCTGTTGTCCGTCCATTCCAGCAATATCTATCTTCGGATAATATTTCGGGCTTAACGTACGTTATATTCACACATATTATACTCATGTGAATCAGAATGATCCTATGGTGTTGATGTCTACGAATTCCAGGTTAATCCTCCCATCATAAGACTTACTCCAAATCTCGATTATAGATCCTCAAAGGTAGTTCAGAAAATCTGAGGTTGTTATCAACATTAAGTCTATGATCATTATGGAAACACCATACAATACGGTTTATTAATCTCAGAAAATTTCCTTACTTGATCATCATAACAAGAATCGGACTATAACGTTCTTAACTCGGGTAACTAAAGCATGAACATTCCAACTTCCAAAAACATGGTGTTCGGATAAAAACCATCTATGGAGCTTAATAATCCCGGTGGTATGTTCATAACATTCTTAAGAACACGAATTCAAGGTTGAGGTAGCATTAACATACCTTAATATGGAAGAAACGCAGAGACAAGAGGTAGCATCCAACTCCGATTGCTTGAATGTCAATCCAAGATGTTTTGTAACTTAAATGATCGAGTCTATGTGATCTATAGGTGTTTTAGAGGGCTGGAGACTCTCTAGAAATGAAGGAAAACGAAGTACAAGTGAAAGGGACGAAGTGAAATGAAATGGGGTGTTGTCCATATATATAATATCTTGAGCTTTAAGTACGTTAGCCTTATCCATATACGTACGTAATCGACTTAGCTCACACTACCATTCGATCTTAGCGTACGCTATCGTTCACTGATAGCTTACTGTCTCGTTCTGTACTAGCTTACGTACGTTACACCCTATGCATTACGTACGTAAGCTACACACATTAGCGTATGCTAGTTACAAACCTTAGCGTACGTTAACACCCGTTGACCCCAAAACTGTCCAGGTTCATCCGCGGGAATCTTTCCGAGCCCCACCACCAGCCGTCCGTGTGCTAGCCATCCTGTTCAGTCATTGACCTCCTTATGTATGCTACGTCTAGCTCGTAGCGTATGCTATCTCTAGCTCGTAACGTACGCTACGCGTACCTGTTATCGTGCGTTACGACGTAGTTGCATATGAAGGATTAAAAGTTGATATTATCATGCATGAGGATACGAATACGGAAATTATCGTACTTCGATTATTGATAGCACAAATTCAGGTAATACAGGGTTCAAATACGGACGAAAATACCCAACAATTTATCCGGATATTACAGTGACTGTGATTCGTGTGAGTTGATTTTGATTTGATTATTTTGAACGTTAAAAGTTTTAATGATGTTTCCATTGGTTTAATGTTGTGGAATCGTGTATTCTGTTTTAATTGTGTTGTTGTGTTTTGAAGAGTTTGATAATGGTGTCGGATAAGTGGCCATCCCTAGTAAGTATTCTTGATGAGCTTACATTCTTAGCATATTAGTATTGCATGAGTAACGTGTGTGTGTGTGTGATCACTATGGGTTAGATCCGACGGGGTCTCGGTAGGGGTCCACGGAGGGGTGGATCCGCGAGCTTGCTTTTAACCACTATGGGTTAGATCTGACGGGGTCTCGGTAGGGTCCACGGAGGGGTGGATCCACGGTTAATTGTGGTGTATTTCACAAATGTGATTTGATTATGGCATTTCCGGAAATGAGTGCTTTTGAACGGTTTTCATGATTGCATGCATTGACTAAGTGTGTAAGAGGTAAGTTGTTCGTTTGGCTTACTTGGCTAGGATGGCACCAGAGTATTTTGTCGTTTGTGTTTAATCATTTGGATGTTGGTTTTGATGTTGGAAAACGGACCGTGTTATTGTTCTTGAGTGTTGTGATTTGATGAGATTTGGGATGAGATCCCTGCGATGTTATAAAGGTAGTTTTATGGAAAGTAATTTTGGGCTGAGACCCATTCATTTTGAAATGGATATTTTCAACTAAGGACTTGAGGTCCAACAGAGTTTCAATTTTTTGAATTCCCGAGATGAGGAATTTATTTTTCAAACACTTCTTTGATGGTTTCTAATTAATAAAAACTTCTCGGGAAGTCTTTTGTAATTATTTGTCGTACCCGATTCGTGATTTCTATTTGTTTGTTACATTTCGTATGATTTCATACTTGTACTAGCAAAATAGTGGAATTTTGATAACCCCCGAGAAATCGGGGGGTAGATGTCTGTTTTGCATTCAGGTTTTGGGGAGCATGACATAGGGTCGGCACGAAGGATGATGAAAGATGATTGATACTAATCACATGAGGATCCATACGATATCGTATTAGTTTTGTTGTACTTTATTTCCGCTGCAGTGTTCTACCCATTGTACGGGAGTGCGTTATGTTTTGACCCCTGCGTGGACATGTATTAAGATTGAATTGTATGTATTTGTTGAAAGACCAGATCGGTCTACTGAGTCTTGTTAGCCTTAAAGGCATTGTTGAGTTGATTGATTTTGTTACCATCCTGGTAGATCCTTGAGGAAAGGTTCTACGGCGTGTAATATCCCTGAGCGGATTGGGGGTGTTACACATAAATCACTCAACTCTTTGTCTAAACTTAAAAAGAGAAAAAACCTTCAAGCATAAACCAAACATATCTGTGGCATTTACGGTTAGGGCATGTAAGCCTTGGGAAGATTCAAAGATTGGTAGATGATGGCCTATTGTATGATCTCCAAGTTGAGTCATTTCCAATTTGTGAATCCTGTCTGGAAGGTAAGATGACCAAAAGGGTTTTTAAAACCAAGGAAAACCGTGCTCAGAATGTGTTAGAATTGGTTCATACGGATGTATGTGGTCCAATGAATATCCAGGCTAGGGGTGGTTTCGAATACTTCATCACGTTCATAGATGATTATTCGAGATATGGATACATCTATTTGATGCGACGTAAATCTGAAGCCTTTTACAAGTTCAGAGACTTCAATGCTTAAACGGAGAAGCATCATGGAAAGAGTATCAAGTCACTACGATCTAATCGTGGTGGTGAATACCTTAGTGGATAGTTTTTGAATTTCTTGGCGAATGAGGGGATTTCGTCCCAGCTCACCGCGCCGGGAACTCCACAACAAAATGGTGTGGCTGAAAGAAGGAATAGAACTTTTTTAGAAATGGTTAGGTCAATGATGAGTTATTCAGATGTGCCTATTTCGTTTTGGGGATATGCCTTAGAAACAACGGCGTACATTCTAAACCTGGTGCCTTCGAAATCAGTTCCAAAAACACCCACAAAACTGTGGAGTGGGCATAAGCCCAGTCTAGGACATGTTCGAATTTAGGGTACTCCAGCACATGTGCTGAATAAGGAAGCTGACAAGTTGGCATCTCGTACAGAAGTGCAAGTGTTTGTAGGATATCCTAAGGAAACGAAGGGTAGCTTGTTCTATAGTCCCCAGGATCAGAAGGTCATTGTTAGCACCATGGCCCGATTCCTGAAAGAGGATTATATGATTAGTTACAAGCCTATGAGCGAGATAATTCTGGAAGAGCTGAGGGGCGAGACTCCATCTATACCAATCGTACAAGCGCCAACTAACACTGCACCACGTATCGATTATGAGACTTTTACACCAACTCGGGATTTGCCTCGTTGTAGTGGGATAGTTGTTCATTAACCGGAATGATTCATAGGCATGGAAAAATCTTCGGACTCAATCCCAGGCGAAGATGAATCAGATCCCTGGACCTACAAGGAGGCAATCCAAGATAAAAATGCTGACTACTGGCAAGTAGCAACGGAATCAGAAATGGGATCTATGGATTTCAATCGAGTGTGGAAGCTAGTAGAGCTACCTGATGGTGTACAAGCCATTGGGAGTAAATGGGTCTACAATCGAAAGAAAGGAGGTGACGTGAAGGTTGAAACCTTCAAAGCGAGGCTTGTTGCAAAAGATTACACTCAGAAAGAGGGTATCGATTATGATGAAACCTTTTCGCCGGTAGCCATGCTTAAGTCAATCCGTATTATTTTAGCTATAGCTGCGCATTTGGATATGGAGATTTGGCAAATAGATGTCAAGACTGCATTCTTGAATAGGAGTCTAGACAAGGAAATCTATATGCGCCAACCAGAGGGATTCACTGGTGAAGGAGAAGAGCACTTGGTGAAGCCTAAGAGATCTATTTATGGACTTAAGCAAGCATCTAGATCTTGGAACACTCGTTTTGACGAGGTTTTCCAGTCATATAGATTCGTCCAATGTCCGAGTGAGAGTTGTGTGTATAAGAAATACGATGGAAACGTGTTGGTATTTCTTGTACTGTATGTAGACGATATCCTTCTGATTGGAAACAACGTGAAGGAATTGTCGGACGTCCGGGTATGGCTATCTGAGCAGTTCAATATGAATGATCTGGGAGAAGCAGTACACATCCTTGGAATCAGGATCTTTCATGATCGGAAGAAAAGGATGTTGTGCTTATCCCAGGCATCCTATATCGATATAGTCCTAAAGCGGTTTAGCATGGAGAATTCCAAGAAGGGTTTTCTACCTTACAGGCATGGAATTCAACTATCTAAGGATATGTGTACCAAGACACAAAAGGAGATAGATGACATGAAAATGGTCCCTTATGCGTCAGCTGTGGGAAGCCTCATGTATGCTATGTTTTGCACTAGACCAGATATTTGTCATGCCGTAGGCATGGCTGCTAGATATCAGTTAAACCCAGGACCAGGACACTAGATTGCTGTTAAGCACATACTCAAGTACCTGGGAAGGACTAGGGAGTACATGCTTGTATATCAGTCAAACGACCTGTGTCCGGTGGGTTACACTGACTCAGATTTTTCATCGGACAAAAAAAGTCCAAGTCTACTTCGGGTTATGTGTTTATCCTGGGAGGTGGAGCCATTAGTTGGAGGAGTGTGAAGCATAAATGCATCTCAGACTCTACAATGGAAGCCGATGAGGTAGCCAAGGAGGCGGTATGGCTCAAGTACTTCCTGTAGGACTTAGATGTGATTCCCGATTTGCCAAAGGGTATTACACTTTATTGTGATAATACTGGTGCAGTCGCAAATTCAAGGGAACCACGAGCCCACAAGGCAAGTAAACATATCAAACGCAAGTACCACTTCATACGACACTCCGTAAAGGAAGGAGACGTAGTTGTAGCCAGGATTGCATCAGAAGATAATCTTGCTGACCCTTTCACGAGAGGCCCACCCTCAAAAGTTTTTGAAAGGCATGTTGAAGGAATGGGATTACGGTGTATGGCAGCATTGCTTTGAGTATAAGTGGGAGAAATGAGAGACTATGTAAGAGTAGTATACTTAAAAGCATGCTTTGAGTATAAGTGGGAGATTGCTAGGGTTGTATACTGCAAAGCATACTTTATGCTTGTATTACCTTATTTCCGTGAAACTACCTATGAGAATATTAATTACATTTAATCACATGTTTTGCATATTTATTCACGTTGTGGTTATGCAAATGAAATGTCTAATTATTTTATATTGTAGATAATGTGATGTGTTGGTGTTACACGGAAGATCACATTATCGATACCTTATAAAATAATATAAAAGTTCACAACCTATATAATTATTAGACAAATTATATGAAAGGTTGTAGTGTATGCTTGAGATTAGTTGGTCTTGACTATTAGCATACATTAGCGTATTTGCATACGTTGAAATGGATCGAGGTGAGATAGTGTCTTCTGTACTGACTGTAAGAAGAGCTAAATCTCGAATAACTATTATTTCTTAATTCTAAGTATATAATATTTAATTATGTATTTATAATACTTATTGCTTTGATTCAAAATGATCGACTCAATAAGCCTCGTACCTTGGGCAATAATATTATTTATATGACAGTTATTATTATTACTAGAAATCGTATCCCGACTCGTGCGGGTTGATGATGTCCCCTTGAGGAGCTCGATAATGATTATTATATTAAATCCTGCAGATGGATTTAATTCCGATATAATAATAAAGTTCGAGTGGTACTACTCTTGGATAAGATATTAATTAATTAAAGCTGTCAGTAGCTTATAATTAATTAATGGACATTCGATATCTTAAATATGGGAAATAATATATTTAATAAGGAGCTCAATTTCGTAATTTGAAATCTTGGTAGGAAGTGCAATATCAACTTTGTAGTGTACTGAGTTGATATTAATAGATTCATTATATTAGGAAGAGTCATAATATGGTAAGATAAAATATATTGGGAGTCCTTCCATAATCTTCCTTAAGATCCATGGTAGTAGTCCAAGAGCCTAAAAATAGGACAATTAGGGGGTCGATTTTGTATCCTTTTGCAAGGTTGTGAGATCAAATTTTTCCTCTTGTGTTTAATTGTAGATCTAGACTTGTGCCTTTGATTCTACAATTTAGATAACACATTAATTTGTTAAGAGTGTTCATAAAATACTAGAAAGCAAAGAATAATTGAGTGACCACATATAAAAGGAATTTCGGTCGATCCATATTGTGTCCAAGCAAGATCCGGTAGCTTGTTGCCCACACAATGTCTAGTTAAGGCGGATCATACTGTGGAAGGTCTAAAGGTAGAATACAAGGTGATCAAGACGAAAGCAACCAATTCACTTCAAATGCAATATCCTATGATCTTTTAGATCTAGATTAGGATATTTCAATAACCAATATATTTATTTAATAAATAATAAATAATATTTAAATTGATTATTAGTCTTAGTAATTAATTAATTAGCATGTCTAAATAGATCTTATGCTCGTGGATGCGTAAAACGCATTATCATCTTTCACAAACTTCGCTTCCGCTGCGTTTTATTTCCAACAGAAGAGTGCGCAACGACGAACTCAAACGCTAAAAGAAAATACGATTCCGACTACCCGAAGGTTCGGAATACGACAACGGAATTAATTACCCCCAAACTTTGGGAAATCACAAAAAATCCCAAAACGTTCGAAAATCACGATATGACATCAAACAACTAAACCGAAGTTCACGACACGTCTAACAAAGTTAAACGGACTTATAGGAAATACGAAAGCGTAGTTTCGAACCAACATCACACGAAATGAACCAAATAGCGGAAAAAGTCGCTCAAAACACGGATTCAGGTAAAACAGTCCCGAAACAAACTCGGATAACCAAATACACAGAATAAAATATTATCAAAATGTCAAAACGCTCGCAAGCGAGTTCTGAAAATCAAAAAAATGCCAAAAATAAAAAATTATCGAAAGAGAAAATCACGGCTATTACAGATTGTGAGGTTTTGGTGTTGGATAATGGACCTTGTTATTGTTTTCGTGTACTGTGGATTGAAGAGACTTTGGGTTGAGATCCCAATGGTTGTGTAAAGGTTGTTTTGCAGAAAATGACTTTGGGCCGAGACCCAATTATATTGAAACGGTTTTATAACTAAGGACTCGAGGTCCATAAAGATTTCCTATTTATAAAAAAAAAAGTTTGTTACATAAAATAAGATTTGGGCTGAGACCCTAATGTTTTCGAAAAAGGTTTTATAATCTTGGACTTGAAGTTCCAAAAGACTTGCTGTCGTTTTTCCAAAACTCCTGAGTTTGTATATTATTTTCAAAAAATTGAGTTGTACTTTAAACATTAAAAACCTCTCGGGAATTTCTTTCATGGTCTTTGTTATTTTGATATAACCGATATTTGCGTGATATATGTTGTATGACCTGAATACTTGTACTAGTCATTCCAATGCTAACCCCTTAAATGGGGGAAATTCGTATTATGCATTTCAGATATGCTTAGTTCGCTGGAGCAATCACAGGAACGACATGGTAGAAGACGAGCCGCGATACTAATCAAGAGTTAGAGTTCAATTCGGTGGTGTTGTATTGTTGAGTTATCTTCAGTCTTCCGCTATATTGTATCCTGACCCCTGCGTGGGTATATATAGTAATGAGTTTGTTTTCATATTGATTTCTTGTCGTGTGACCATATCGGTCGGTGTATTTTAATATTTGACCTTATTGGTCAGTGTCAGTATGTAGTTTGACCCCAGTCGGTCAAACGTTTGTCGTCTCGTGGTAGTTAGCCTGGTAGATCCCTCTGAAAAAAGGGTCTACGGCGTGTAATATTCCCGGTGAATTCTGGAGGTGTTACATTTATGGTATCAGAGCTTAGGTTGTGGAAACCTAGGTTGTCGGGTCGAGTTGAGTCGTGAATTGTCGAGTCGTGTTTTGTCGTGTCGTCTGAATTTTCAAATTAATTAAAAAAATTCTGTTAATAAATATTTTCACATCAAATATTTATTTTAAAAAATTCAGATTAGAAAATTAATGTGAAAAAATTTATTATGAATTCTGCGTATCAGCAACATGGCTAGGATGATCCTCCGTTATTTCAATCTCTTCGAACTGAAGTACATGGCTAGGATCAGCAACATACTTCCTCAACTGGGAGACATGAAACACGTTATGAATTCTGCTCAAAGCCGGTGGCAAAGCCAGTCGATAGGCTAGATCACCTACACGCTCCAAAATCTCAAACGGCCCAATGTACCTCGGGCTCAGCTTGCCTCTCTTCCCAAAATGAAAAACACCTCGAGTAGGAGACACCTTCATTAGCACATGGTCACCAACCTCGAACTCAAGTGGCCGTCGACGGTGGTCTGCGTAGGACTTCTGTCGACTTTGAGCTGTTAACAAACGACTCCTAATCAGAGCGATCTTCTCCCGGACGGCTAACAACATATCGGGTTCTATACCCAAAGATTCTGACAGTTCGTCCCAACACAAAGGGGACCTATAACGACGGCCATATAATGCCTCATACGGAGCCATCTGAATCGAAGCGTGCCAACTATTATTATAAGTGAATTCCATCAAAGGTAGTTGGGTTTCCCAATCGTCCTTCCAATCAAGAGAACACGCCCTCAACATGTCCTCTAGAGTTTGGATAGTTCTTTCAGACTGACCATCGGTCTGCGGATGAAAGGTCGTACTAAAATTCAACTGCGTGTCCATTGCACGATGAACTGCCTTCCAGAAGTGTGACACGAATCGCCCGTCACGATACGATACAATAGTCTTGGGAGTACCGTGTAACCTCACAATCTCTTTAATAAATAGCTGGGCCAACCTCTCGCGACCCCACGTGTCTTTAATCTCCAAAAAGTGGGCTGCTTTGGTTAGATGGTCCACGATCACCCAAATCGTATTCATTCCTCGACGACTCGTCCGCAAGCTAGTGATAAAATCCATCGCTATGTCCTCCCATTTTCACTCGGGAATCGGGAGCGGTTTTAGCATTCCTGCGGGTCGTTGGTACTCAATTTTAACATGCTGACAGGTTAGACATCTCGAAACAAATTCGGCAACCTCACGTTTCATATTTCCCCACCAATAATATTGTTTCAAATCCTTATACATCTTACTAGACCCCGGGTGAATAGAGTACGGGGTAGCATGGGCCTCTTTCATGATAGTGTTTCTCAACTCTTCGTCTGCGGGTACACAAACTCGATTCCTGAAGCCTACCAATCCATCCTCGTGGATCACAAATGCAGGGGCTTTCCCTTGAGTTACTTCATCCTGAACTCGAGATAAGAATGGGTCCGCAACCTGCTTTGATCTAATTATATCATCAAGAGATGAAGAAATTTCAAGTGTGCAAAGCTGTCCCTGAACACGCTGTAACCAAACTTCAATATCTGGCCTCATAAGGTCTAACTGCAATTCCCTCTGAGCTGTCAAGCGGCTAAGCATCTGCTAATGTACTATCTTACGGCTCAAGGCATCGGCAACCACATATGCCTTGCCTGGATGGTAAAGGATCTCAATTTCATAGTCTTTGATTAATTCTAGCCACCTTCTCTGCCTCATGTTCAGCTCCTTCTGAGTAAAAATGTATTTCAAATTTTTATGATCAGTAAAAATCTGGCAGGTGACTTCATACAAGTAGTGGCGCCAAATCTACAAAGCAAACACCATGGATGCTAGCTATAAATCATGGGTCGGGTAGTTGACCTCGTAAGGTTGCAACTATCTTGATGCATAGGCAATCACATTTCCATTTTGCATAACACACATCCAAGGCCTTGTCTCAACGCGTCACTATACACCACGAATCCCTCCGATCCTTTTGGTAGAACCAAGACAGGTGCTGAAATCAATCGACTCTTGAGCTTATCAAAACTTTGCTGACATGCTTCTGACCACAAATACTTCTTATACTTCCTCACTAGATTAGTCATCGGTTGCGCAATTTTGGAAAATCCTTCCACGAACCGTCGGTAGTAACCTGCTAGGTCGAGGAAACTACGAATTTCCTTCACGTTCTTCGGAGGTAGCCAGTCTCGAATGGATTCTGTCTTCTGTGGGTCCACTCTTACTCCTTCGGCTGATATCACATGCCCAAGAAAGATAACCGCAGGCATCCAGAATTCACATTTAGAAAACTTCCCATAAAGCTGTTCTTGCCGCAACGCATCGAGAACTTGGTGGAGATGATGTTCATGCTCTTCGTGGTCACGAGAGTAAATCAAAATGTCATCAATAAAAACAACTACAAAGATGTCTAGATAGTTAATAAAAACCCGATTCATCAACTACATGAATACAGCTGGTGCATTAGTCAATCTAAATGGCGTCACCACGAACTCATAATGCCCATAGCGAGTACGGAAGGCTGTCTTCGAAATTTCAGACTCTCAAATTCTCAACTGATGATAACCGGACCTCAAGACGATCTTAGAGAACACAGCATCTCCCTGAAGTTGGTCCAATAAATCATCAATACGAGGCAACGGATATTTGTTCTTGATGGTTACCCTGTTCAGCTCACGGTAATCAATACATAAACACAGAGATCCGTCTTTCTTTCGTACAAATAACACTGGTGCTACCCAAGGGGATGCACTAGGTCGAATATAGCCCTTTTCAGTCAACTCCTCAAGCTGGTTCTTCAACTCCTGCATCTCAGTCGGAGCCATACGATATGGTGCTTTCGAAAGCGGGGACGTACCTGGCTCTAACTCAATAATAAACTCCACCTCACGATGTGGAGGTAAGCCTAGCAACTCGTCTGGAAATACGTCTGGGTAGTCTCGGACTACCGGAATGTCGGCCAATTCAACTGGTCGATCTGTTGTTTTGGTCATGTAGCACCAATAACCAATACACCCTTGATTAAGCAGTTTCACTGCTTTCATAGCGCTGATGACTCTCCCGGAGCGGCTGGGATTATCACCTCGAAAAATACACTCGAAACCATCATTCGAAGTGACGATTACCATCCACTTGCGGACACTAAGTATGGCATCATGACGATTCATCCAATAGATACCCAAGATTATATCATCCTTAGGTAAATCGACTACAATCAGATTTGATAACCACTCACGGTCGTTCATACGAATTGGACAGTCCTGGACTTCACGATTCCCAATAATTCTTCTACCATCGGTTAGACCAATCACATAAGGCTCACAATTGATAACATGGTCTAGAGGTAAACAACATAAACAAGAAGTAGATATAAAGGAGTGTGGAGCGCCCGTATCAAAAAGAACACAGACAGGCTGAGAGTGGATCTCGAGTATACCTGCAATCATACTAGCCTCGGGATCGTCTGCCTTCTTCATCTCGTAGATCCTGGGTTTTGCAGTTCCGGTACTTGGTGTACCGCATTGATTCCCACGACTCATTCCCCTGTTCGCCCCGGTAGTCTGATAAGAAGCGGACGGAGGCACACGGTTCTGGACATAAGAGTGAACTGGAGCATGAGACACTAGTGGTTCACCCCCGGGTCCATTCCTGCAAAAACGAGCATTATACCCATTCTTTCCACAAGTATGGCATGCGACGGATGGCTTCGGGCATTTGGAGCTGACGTGCCCCTGGTCTCCACAGTTATAGCACACAACAGATGAGGGGACCGCTCGAGAGTGCGATACGGCTGGCTTCGACGCCATGGGTGGTCGATAAGAAGGGTTTGGCAATGACTAAGGCTTCCTGAATGTCCCCCGGTTACTCTCAGTCTGGTTCTTGTTCCTGGATCTTTTGTTGTTGGACTGTGACTGCTTCTTGGAAATCTCCTTCGCAGTGAGTTCGTATTCCAGAGCTTTCTCGATGAACTCCGATTGGGTCGTACAGTGGTGATTCAACAGCTGCATTCTCATTCGGGGTTTAAACCTCTTGAGAAAATAGTTGATCTTATCAGCCTCCGTTCAAACAATCGACGAGGCGAAAGGGAGAAGTGCCTGAAATTTCTCGACGACAGATAGTACATCATCATCCTTGAATGGATCCGGGTTCAGCAATTCCGACAACTTGGTCTCACGGAGTGGCCCTGGATAGTAACGGTCTAGCATGAGGTTTTTAAATTCCTCCCAGGTATAAGCACCATAAACTGGCCTCACTTAAAGCCACCAAGTGTGAGCGCCTTTGCTAAGATAGTAAGCTGCTACGGAGACGCGATTCTATTCCGGGCATTCCACCATTTCGAATAATTTTTCAAAATGCTCGATCCGATGCACAATGTCAGCAGTCTCAGAGGAGCCTTCAAAGGTCGGAGGTCGCTGGCGAGAGATGTCGCTGATGATCCGACTCACGGGTCCGCCAAGCACAGGAGGTGGAGGATGAGGCCCCTGTTGTTGGCCAGTAGTGGCCCTCTACATAGCTTCCATTAATTGACCCATATGGGTCATTTGAGTCCTCATGCCCTGCATCACAACGTAAGGATCGACACGCGCATCCTCACGCCCATTGTGGTGTGATTGGTCCCTAGAAGGCGAACCACTGTCTGCGGAACTATGATCCACATTCGCGCGTCTGTTGGCTCGAGGTGTCGGGATTCGGCCCCTTCCGCGGCCTCATCCCCCTCTGCCACGACCTCTCAGATTTGTTTCCATACTGAAAGAATCAATCATAATGATGATCATAAGTACAGTTCAAGATACTAATCACAATTCATGCTAAGTTAATAGAAACAAGGAATCACATATTTGAGGAAACAGTTCATAATGAATTAGTGACACCACGAGTGTCACATAGAATATTACATCGACGTCGAGTCGAACAATTTCAATCATATAATCAATCCAGCAGTTTCCTTAAATTACTAATCATATAGATCCTGCCACAGATCCTTGAAATAACAAGATCAACAAAGAGATCCATTCCGATATCAATATCATGTTAGTAATTAAGTCATGGCTTGTAAAGTATATAACGTATTTGGCTCGTAGGGTCAGGCGCTTGCACAGGTCACACGTGACACGAAGGTCTTTGGATACTAGTTCATTCTACACGACTCTTAAAGAGAAAACAACACTCTCCGATACCATCTTCTGTAATACCCCAAAAAGACGACTATTACAGTGCCGTGAACCCGACACTGGGACCCACCAGGCGATATCAAAATACAGATTAAATAAGTATTACTTTGTGATACCGAACCACAATAAATAGTCATTACTCCGATTAGGAGTTTATTAATGGTATGGCCAACGACCTTATGATACACAGGATCCGAAATATAAGTATAAACTATATGGAGATGGAATATACCTCAAATGTTAATACAACCAGACAATAATTTAAATAAAGCGGAATTAAAGTAACATTACACGGTTTAAAATAACCGGACATAAAAGACATGGGGCCCCTGAACTAGTATCCCTGAAACCCTTCGCCGTCACCGTGCTCTTCCCGTGCCTTGCCTTTGCCTCGCCTAAAATACAACTCAAGTATTTCGCCCAAAACACAGGGTCAGATATACATGATAAATGATTCTCAAGACATTATATGATTCACATATATTAGATCTCAAGGAAAAACATCCGGACTACTGAACATACCCATCGGGCATATGAACAATCAGTCCCAAATCATCGTACATATCCAATCATACATGGACTATGAACGACCAATTAATATGGCTCAAGATGGACATCACAGTATGCCCGATCCGGAAATGTGTTCGTGTACATGTCCACCCCATATACGGAATCCATAATATACGTGTGACCATGTACGTAATTAGCCTCACGAACTATGTCTCGTGTGCACAGTCCAATACGGAAACATCCATGTATGACTTTATAAGTGCCCGGCTAAAAATCCTACACAATAACCAATCGGCACGCAGATATGATTCCAGATATGTCACGATACAACATGACAACGAATTCAACAAATCACATATCCGCTTAAGGATCAAGAAAAACTCATCGAAGTGACAATGAGAACCAATGAGATCAACGATTCAAAGTGACGTACTTGGAATGCAATCCCATGAAGAAAAGCGGAATAACGTCAAGGACAATATCAAATTACGATTCACAAGTCACAAACATTTCATATACATGAAACGCATAAGCACCACAAGAATCTAATCATCATTATAACCAAGCAATATAAGTTGCCTCAATTACGTAGGCGAAAGATAGCCTTTCTCCAAATGATCAAACGGACGGTATCCTCGGTTAACACTCAATGGAACAAGCAACCTTGAATGAAATTTAATTCATTCAATAACATATTCATATAATATTAATATCAATTCGTAGGAAACGACGCCGTGACCTACTCGAATGATTCATTCCATACTAACGAATATCTTTCGATTGCTAGAAGGGTTCCAGTACACTTAGTTCGTTTCCACAGTCGGATTACTATATCAACAATGTCTTTTAATACTCTCGACAATTCTATGTACAAAATATCTTCCAATCACCAATAAAATCGGTTTAATCAATTCCTTATGTTCTACAACATCTACTACTATACAAGGATAATCATAACGAATTCGATTCTCAAATTTATTATGACTTTAGTGTTCATAATCATCATTACCTTCTAAAGAACACTATCTATTTTAGTATTGTTGTGCGGCGAATTATACGCCTCGACGGCGATCGTCATAAAGGCCGAGCGACCAAGCCAGCGTCAGATGATCCAAGGCAGACTAATCAAACGAGGGTTCCAGATCAAGGTAAAGTACCGGACGATCGAAATCCCGGGCGATCGTCTCTTGGCATCTAGCGATCAACGTCCAAGGCGATCGTCTCTTGGCACCAAGCGATCGACCCTAATGCCCGACCAAGGACGACCGTCTTATGTCGCGCATAAATCCAGCATCCGTCAGGTCTACGAAGACCGAATCTCGGGATGAAGACCCACGTGAAGATCCGCAAAAGGCACCCCAGGGAAAGGATTGACTCCAGCCCATCAACAGCTGCCGTTGACAAGGACAGCCTCACCTACCGACAGACCCGCCAAAAGGTCCTAGGTGGGGCCTCTCAAGACTGCGAAATGAGGCACATGTTATCTTTTCATTGGTTCGCACATTTGGCCGTCAGTAGCAGCCGCGAACTTTAAGGAGACCGACCCATGTGCCGAGACGATCGCCCGCTTATTATAATACAGGAAAGGCGATCGCCCGCTGGGAATCAAGACATCCCAACCACCTCCTCTTCTATAAGTAGGAGACTTCCAGAATTTGGAAAAAGCCTCGCTTGGGACTAGAGGACTTTACTTTTGCTTCTCTGGGACCTCTCTCTCTCATTCTCGGAACCTCTTAACCGAAAGACGGTCGGCAGACATGAGAACTCCCTAGAACACATAGAGCATTTACTCTGGTTCTTCCAGCAATCATCAGCACTCAAGAGCTAGATAGATAGGGTCATTACACTCATTGTAACTGTACTCTTACATTAATACTTATACTCAAACAGTATTTTTATTAATAATATCTCGCGAGAGCATTCAAGCCCGGGACTAACAACCCCGGCAAATCTTGTGTTATTTCCATTCCATTGGTCGTGCTCTTGCATTTTATTTATTACTCATCCATTCCAGCAAAACCCTTCCGAATAATATTTTGGGTAACAACAAGCATGATGATCAACTATGTTCTTAAGTTATCAACACATTAGATTATTAAAAGGTTATTGCAGTATTCATCAATATCCTTGCCATTTCTCAAAGTCTCTATTAGCTAAACCATAATGATAATAAAACCTCTAAGATTTCTGAACAAAAGAACATAATCTTATCCTTAACATTGTCAAGTTCTTCCCAATGTAATTAAATCCCTAATGTGGTGTTAAAACACTTTATGATATCAATTTTATTGATTAAATCCAACTATGATGAAGCTAATCGATCTAACAATGTTCTACTGAGCTTAATTCGTCCAGCAAGATGAGCATGATAATTACAAATATGGTTACTATCACTATAACATCAAGAACACAACCCTTCCAAACCCTCATTTGTCATATTCATTCAAGAAGTGTCAAAAAGTTTAATTATAACCATGTTTTACTTGATTAATCTAACTCTAGGTGAAGTATACCTCATTACTAACATCAACATACGAGAACTACAAAGAAGAAATGCACACATACCTCCAGAAACGATGAACACCCATCAATACTACAATAAAATGCACTCCAAGCTCAAAAACACTTTCTAAACTTCAAGGTAATGAGCTCCACTCCAAGTTTTAAGGCTTAAACACAAGTTGGAGGAGGTTGATATCGGTTTGGGGGTGCAGGGGGATGATATATGGAGAAAAAATCGGGTTGGACTTGTGAAGGAATGAAAAACAGGTCGTGTCTTTAAATAGACTGTACAACCTTAACGTACGCTATCCATCAGACTTAGCGTACGTTAACACTGTTACGTACGCTAACCAGTTGGTGTTACGGGTGTTACGTACATAATCGCCTTACAGGGGCTACTGAATCGATTTCACATGCCATTTACGTATGCTAAAGAAGGGGGTATTACGTACGTTAGATAGGGTTGACTCTGACCGACACGACATCCCAATCACACTTCACGTGCATGCAATGGATACAAATTCACGTGCGGAGGTCAACTGATGCCAGATTCCTTCTTAATGTATGCAACGGATAACAAATTACGTACGTTAAAACACGAGCTTAACGTACGTTAATCAAACCATGTAGCGTACGCTACATCACCAGAATAGGTCCAATAATGCAACTCTCCAATTAACATTAAACCAACAAACCTATAGTGAAATACAATGATAACTAATTCAATTGCTTAACATCTCAACATCAGTCATATAATAAATGCAACGTGATTCAATGATAGTCAAATTATCCGAATAAAACTACAGTAAGGATGAAGAATTATTGTCGGATATTACATACTCCCCCCCTTAAATGGAGTTTCGTCCTCGAAACTAAGGGGCAAATAATTCGGGATATCTTGTTCGCATGATATCCTTGGTTTCCCACGTAGCCTCCTCGACTCCGTGTCGTGACCACTGAACCTTCAGTAGGGGAATCATCTTGTTCCGTAGCTGTTTGATCTTCCTCTCGAGTATCTGTACAGGACGCTCCTCGTACGAATGATCCTCCGTTATTTCAATCTCTTCGAACTGAAGTACATGGCTAGGATCAGCAACATACTTCCTCAACTGGGAGACATGAAACACGTTGTAAATTCTGCTCAAAGCCGGTGGCAAAGCCAGTCGATAGGCCAGATCACCTACACGCTCCAAAATCTCAAATGGCCCAATGTACCTCGGGCTCAGCTTGCCTCTCTTCCCAAAACGAAAAAAACCTCGAGTAGGAGACACCTTCATTAGCACATGGTCACCAACCTCGAACTCAAGTGGTCGTCGACGGTGGTCTGCGTAAAACTTCTATCGGCTTTGAGCCGTTAACAAACGACTCCTAATCAGAGCGATCTTCTCCCAGACGGCTAACAACATATCGGGTTCCGTACCCAAAGATTCTGACAGTTCGTCCCAACACAAAGGGGACCTACAACGATGGCCATATAATGCCTCATATGGAGCCATCTGAATCGAAGCGTGCAACTATTATTATAAGTGAATTCCATCAAAGGTAGTTGGGTTTACCAATCGTCCTTTCAATCAAGAGCACACGCCCTCAACATGTCCTCTAGAGTTTGGATAGTTCTTTCAGACTGACCATCAGTCTGCGGATGAAAGGTCGTACTAAAATTCAACTGCGTGCCCATCGCATGATGAACTGCCTTCCAGAAGTGTGACATGAATCGCCCGTCACGATCCGATACAATAGTCTTGGGAGTACGTGTAACCTCACAATCTCTTTAATAAATAGCTGGGCCAACCTCTCGCGACCCCACGTGTCTTTAATCTCCAAAAAGTGGGCTGATTTGGTTAGACGGTCCATGATCACCCAAATCGTATTCATTCCTCGACGACTCATCGGCAAGCTAGTGATAAAATCCATCGATATGTCCTCCCATTTCCACTCGGGAATCGGGAGCGGTTTTAGCATTCCTGCGGGTCGCTGGTGCTAAATTTTAACATGCTGACAGGTTAGACATCTCGAAACAAATTCGGCAACCTCACGTTTCATATTTCCCCACCAATAATATTGTTTCAAATCCTTATATATCTTACTAGACCCCGGGTGAATAGAGTACGGGGTAGCATGGGCCTCTTTCATGATAGTGTTCCTCAACTCTTCGTCTGCGGGTACACAAACTCGATTCGTGAAGCGTATCAATACATCCTCGTGGATCACAAATGCAGGGGCTTTCCCTTGAGTTACTTCATCCCAAACTCGAGATAAGAATGGGTCCGCAACCTGCTTTGATCTAATTATATCATCAAGAGACGAAGAAATTTAAAGTGTGCAAAGCTGTCCCTGAACACGCTGTAACCAAACTTCAATCTCTGGCCTCATAAGGTCTAACTGTAATTCCCTCTGAGCTGTCAAGCGGCTAAGCATCTGCTCATGTACTGTCTTACGGCTCAAGGCATTGGCAACCACATATGCCTTGCCTGGATGGTAAAGGATCTCGATTTCATAGTCTTTGATTAATTCTAGCCACCTTCTCTGCCTCATGTTCAGCTCCTTCTGAGTAAAAATGTATTTCAAATTTTTATGATCAGTAAAAATCTGGCAGGTGACTCCATACAAGTAGTGGCGCCAAATCTTCAAAGAAAACACCACGGATGCTAGCTCTAAATCATGGTGTAATACCCGGTTGTAATCCAGTCATTATCATTCAGTAAATTCATTCGGTGATTGTCACTCAGTGGATTTTCACTCATTTATAATCATTCATCAATCATATTCTTTCACCGTGTTCACCATTCGGAAAAACTTCGAGTGGTGTATCGTTATTGTTCATTGTTTCAACTTTCCTCATATGAGTTCGACTTTGTTAGATCACCATTAATTTTTGGTAATTCCAAAAATTCTAAATCTTTGCAATATTATAGAGCATCGAGTTAGCTTTCCAATGGTTCAAACGGTGAGTCAATCGGAGTCCGGACGAGAGAGTTATGGTCGTTTTAGCTCACCCGCTCATTTTTTCAATTTTGGCGATCACGCCGAACGACTCGGCCGTGTCGTCCGACACGGCCCGTGCCGTACTCGTCCGGATAATGCCGCGATGCGCCTCAGACCCGGCCGTGTCGCTCGCACGGCCGAGTCGCACCTTCCGGATAGGCGAGCGTAACTGCGCCGGAGGCCCGAGTGTGCCGGGACACGGTCGAGTCAATGCCGAGCGCCGCGGACGGGTCCTTGTCGGTAGGCCCCTTCGGCGCCGCGACCGTGTCATGCCGGACACGGTCGAGTCCTGCCGGCCGGATGCGCGCCGCGACCGTGTCATGCCGGACACGGTCGAGTCTGGCCGAGTCAACCCCTATAAATTCATTTTTACGCATTTCACCCATTTTTCTTCCTTTTCTTCACCTTCAACCGAGAGATAAGGCTTGAGGGAGGGTTTTTCCTTCACAAATCATTTGGGTGGTTGATTTTCTTCATCTCCTTTCGATCGTGAAGCCGGATAATCGACCTAACGCGTGTTCTTCGGATTAAAGTGCTTGAATCTTCAAAGGTAATTCCTTGACACCTTGAATTTCGATTCTATGTTGAGATATGATGTTTTGGACGTTATAATCATGTTATATGAAGGGACATGTATATGATTATGAGTTTATATAAGGATTCATTGGATTATTGAGGGATTATTCAAGAACACTTTGAATATCGAGTTGAAATTGGGGTTTTCGATTAATTGTCGTTATAATCACGTTTTCGGATATTCATTTTGGATTATTGATAGTATTCATGAGGTTTTGTGGGTTTGAATCATTCATTGGAAGTTGGTTTGGATGTAATTGAGTTTTGGTTGTAAACAATTGGAGATTGTTTACAACGCGTTGTTTTAATGCCCCAATGAGTTTCGGGTATTGTTGTATCGACTTTTGAGTTGGTTGTGAGCATGCTTGATTCGTGTATTAAGAGAATTGTTGGTATTTATGTTGTTCAAGGTTGTTCGAGCGCCGATAATTTCATGGGGCGTTGATCGTGGAAGTACCTTCTCGCCTTCGGTTTGAGGCAAGTTTTATACTTGTACTAGTCAATGAGATTAATGTCATCATATATGTGTATAAATGTGTTGTATCATTCCGAGACTTAGTCTCTTCATGAATTCATTGATATTAAGAGATCGTTCGATACGATACCTTTCGGCAATTTTGCCAAATATTTATTGTTATTCCTTTTTGGATTGTCATTAAAACTGTACACGCCGATTAAAGGCATTGGCTTATTCATTTCTCACCTTCGTCGTCGGTAACCGATTAAAGGTACCGAGGCATCCTTCATATCATTGTTATCGAATTGCCGTTCGCAGGCAAATCGAAATGTTCAATCATTCACTATATCATTGTATCGATTGACCGTTCTAAGGCAATCGAGGTATTCAATCATTCATCATATCGTTCATATCGATTAGCCATTTTTAGGAAATCGAAGCGCTCAAGCATTCATGAAATCATCATTGCATCATTGTTATCGTCTTTGGCCGATTCAAGGTAGCACACTATCATTCTCATGAATTCTGTAGTCTACGAATCGTTGTCATTTGTGATTAATTATATTTTTGGAGGCTAGTCTCGGCTAGTGCCTCTTATGGGTAAGTTTGGGGCTTGAACCTTCGCGGTTGGCTTCCCAACACCTACAACTCAGTAGGTCACGGTCGTGTTTATGATCTTATGGGTAAGTTTGGGGCTTGAACCTTCGCGGTTGGCTTCCCAACACCTACAACTCAAGAGGTCACGGTCGTGTTTATGATCTTATGGGTAAGTTTGGGGCTTGAACCTTCGCGGTTGGCTTCCCAACACCTACAACTCGGTAGGTCACGATCGTGTTTATGATCTTATGGGTAAGTTTGGGGCTTGAACCTTCGCGGTTGGCTTCCCAACACCTACAACTCGAGAGGTCACGGTCGTGGTTATGACCTTATTAGCCCTCATTAATTATAGCTTCGGGCTATTAGGTTTCATGTGAATGTGATATTTGTGACTTGGCCGAGTGGCTTCGAGCCTTTGTGATTGTCTTGATAATTTCATTGGGGCCTTCGGGCATTGTGATTCATGTTTAATTCAGTTCTTGATGGATTCATGTTGTGTAATTCATTGCAATATTAGGATTTTGATTCGCCGTTGGGCATTTATGTTCTAACTGTCGAGCAATTATTAATAGTATGCCGTGGGCATAGTATTTCACGAATGCTCGGTTCTTACATTGGTTTGTGAGCATCTCGTACTATTATTATCATTGTACCGTTTCATTACGCCTTTGGATGCATATCATGTTATACATGTATTTGATGTTCATTATCTGGATGGCCGACCGTGGGCGGAACATGTTTTCATGTTTTAGGTGCTTGCGAGGAGAGAGTTGAGACACGGGGCATGGCGTTGGCGGCGAGGCATTCGGCGATACTAGTTCGAGTTGTTCATTGTTGGTCGATCGGTTGGAGTGTACTCCGGTCTTGTCGATTGTTGTCGTGTTGTATTACGACAGGATGTTCGTGGATCTTTGTTGTATTTCATTTTGGCCATGTAGGCCACTTTTGTCGTTGAAATTCCTTATCGGAATATTGTGTCGGATATCATGGTAGGGACTATGATTTTCCCTTGTTGTTTAATTTAATGTATTATAGTCATGTTTGCCTGGTGGATCTCTGGTGTGGGGTCCACGGCACTGTAATAACCTTGATAGGATTTGGGGGTGTTACAGAAATGGTATCGGAGCTTTGGGTTGTGTAATACCCTGAGATGTGAGTTATGTGGTCCTACCGTCGCGGTAGTAGTGGGATTGTCAGGTTATGACAATCTAGTCAGTCAGGTTTTGTGAGTCGTAATATTAGTGCGGTATGCACGAGTCATTCATTCATCGAGTCGTCGTCAGTGAAGACTAGTATCGCGAGACCTCGAAGCTTCGTATGACCTGTGTAAGGACTCGATTCTCTTTATGTTCATACATTCATCATGTCATTAATTATTCATGCTTTGTGGAAACATATATGTGATATTATTGTTATGATTGATTCATGACTAATTGTTTTGGAGCACGTGTGACCTGTATAAGTGCTAAGGATCAACTCATTCACCAGTTAATAATCCTCAATCATCATTTTGATCTTGTCGATCAAGTTAATTCATTCATCACTCAGTTAATTCATTCATCACTCAGTTAATATCATTCATCACTCAGTTAATTCATTCATCACTCAGTCAATATCATTACTCAGTTAATATCATTCATCACTCAGTTAATTCATTCATCACTCAGTCAATATCATTCATCATTCAGATAATTCATTCATCACTCAGTCAATATCATTACTCAGTCAATATCATCGTTCAGTTAATTCATTCATCACTCAGTCAATATCATTACTCAGTTAATTCATTCATCACTTAGATAATTCATTCATCACTCAGTTAATCTCATCGTTCCATTAATTCATTCATCACTCAGTCAATATCATCGTTCAGTTAATTCATTCATCACCCAGCCAATCTCATCGTTTAGTTAATTCGTTCATCACTCAGTCAATCTCATTGTTCAGTTAATTCATTAATCATCCAGTCCATCTCACGGTTCAGTTGTTGATCTTGTGGATCGAATTTTCAACCTTGTTAACTTATTCAAGGTAAGCATTTCAGGAATTTCATCAGATAATCATATTACCTCACCTGATCTTTCATACGATCTTATCATATTCCGACGTAATGTCGACGATCATTTCATTGCATCATTAATGCATTCATTGTGCTGGAGTGTGTATTTTCATTTTTATCATTCTGTCACGTAATCATAATGCGATATTCATGCGGAATCTATAATTATCATGTGGCTTCCTGCTTCAGTATGGATAGAGCTGTCAGAGGACGCATGGGAAGAGGCCGCGATGCGGGCCGTAACTCGGGATCTCGTGTACATACCCACGCGAACGCAAGGGATATCATTAATTCATCAAATAGCGAGTCTACTCATTCACTGTCAGATAATCATTCACTTTCAGGGAGCCGTACCCGAGAGGCATCTCACTCGGAAGGTGTTCGGGTTGACCCATTCATATTTATGCAGGGCATGATGGCCCAAATGACTCAGATGACGCGGATAGTGGAGACCATGCAGACCTCGATGGTTCGTGGTCCACCGCAACAGGGATTTGGTGCCGTTTCATGGGCCAGACCGGGGAGTGAATCGATTGTTGGCGATATCTCTCGTCGAGGCCGCCTACTTTTGAGGGTTCATCGGAACCGGTGATATTGTTCATTGGCTTGAGCATTTTGATAAACTCTTCGACATGGTTCGGTGTCGGAGGAGAGTAAAGTGGCGGTAGCGGCTTACTACTTGAGTAAGGGTGCTTATTCTTGGTGGCTTTCCGTGAAACCCACCGATCGCGATTGTGGTTGGAGTGAGTTCAAGACCCTCATGTTAGAGAGGTATTATCCGGCTCCACTTCGTGAAGCCAAGTTGTCAGAGGTTTTGAACCCCGAACCCGTCGAGGACGAGGGTGTTATTGCCATTCTTTGAGAAGTTTCAGGGACTACTTCGGTTTGCTTCACGATTATCCGTCTCGAGGCGGATAAGATCAAATATTTTAGCAAGAGGCTAAATCCATGATTGAGGATGCAACTGTTCAATCACAATTGTAATTCACTTAGTGAGTTCATTGGGAAGGCTCTTGGAGCAGATCTTTTGATCAAGGAGCTTACTCGAAGCATCCTTGATTTCTTCGGGTGAGAGGACTAGAATGCCGGCTCGTTCAGAGGGACATCGGACCGTCATCCAAGAAGTCATTTTCTAGTCGTCTTCGTGCGGAGGGAGCGTCCTCTTCTAAGGCCACGAGTTCGACCGTTGTTTGCTTTAGCTGTGATGTAATAGGACATCGCGGCACCCGGTGTTCAATGCAGCCGTTATTTGTTTTCGGTGGGCGGCGGGGACACCTTCGTAAATCTGCAGAGTTCTAGTGCCGGTAGATCTCGAGAGAGCTCAAGGGCCTCGAGGACCTTGTTACTCCAGCTCGTGCTTCATTCAAGGGGTCTATCGGGCTTCGAGAGCCCGAGGTAAGGACATTCATCTCCGATTTCGAGCAAGTTAATTCTTGTTCGGTAATAGGATAATCATTCATTTCATTGTCGTTCATTCATTCACTTAAGTCATTCATCATATATCAATCATGTTGAGACTTGTCATCATGAAATTAATCATTTAATTCACGAGGAACAACGGTTCCAATAATTTCACTTGAGCTATCACTCATGACGTTATTAATTCACCGTGGTGAGCCATTCTTAATCTGAGTCGGATTTATAGTCAATTATCATTCATCATTCATTTTAGTCACTTTCATTCTCGTGACCTTCTGAGATCATAGTTAGCGGCGAGTTCATCGTCGGATATACCTCTAATCGTTGAGGTACCTAGTCGAGGTATTTTCCGTTTTGGAAGACGGGGGAAGTTGAGTCCGAGATTCATTGGACCGTTTGAAAATTTGGATCAAGTAGGCGAGTTAGCTTATCGATTGGCTTTGCCTCCGGCATTGAGCCGAATTCATAATGTGCTTCACGTCTCTCAGTTGCGGAAGTATGTTGCCGACCCGAGTCGCATACTTCAGTTCGACGAAATCGAAATCGCGGATGATCATTCGTACGAGAAGCGTCCGGTACGAGTGTTGGAGCGGCGAATCAAACAGTGGAGAAATAAGTCGATTCCTTTGGTCAAGATTCAGTGGTCTAGACACGGAGTCGAAAAGGCTACTTGGGAACCGAGGATAGTATGCGAGAGAGTTATCCCGAGTTGTTTGACCCTTAGTTTCGGGGACGAAACTCTTTTAAGGGGGGGTGTATGTAATACCCGGTTGTAATCCAGTCATTATCATTCAGTAAATTCATTCGGTGATTGTCACTCAGTGGATTTTCACTCATTTATAATCATTCATCAATCATATTCTTTCACCGTGTTCACCATTCGGAAAAACTTCGAGTGGTGTATCGTTATTGTTCATTGTTTCAACTTTCCTCATATGAGTTCGACTTTGTTAGATCACCATTAATTTTTGGTAATTCCAAAAATTCTAAATCTTGCAATATTATAGAGCATCGAGTTAGCTTTCCAATGGTTCAAGCGGTGAGTCAATCGAGTCGGACGAGAGAGTTATGGTCGTTTTAGCTCACCCGCTCATTTTTTCAATTTTGGCGATCAACTGCGACGACTCGGCCGTGTCGTCCGACACGGCCCGTGCGTACTCGTCCGGATAATGCCGCGATGTACGCCTCGGGACCCGGCCGTGTCGTGCAGCGCGGCCAGTCGCACCCTTCCGGATAGGCGAGCAACTGCGAGAGGCCCGACCGTGTGCCAGGACACGGTCGAGTCAATGCCGAGCGCCGCGGACGGGTCACTGTCGGTAGGCCCCTTCGCGCCGCGACCGTGTCATGCCGGACACGGTCGAGTCTGGCTGCCGAGTCAACCCCTATAAATTCATTTTTTCTGCATTTCAGCCCATTTTTCTTCCTTTTCTTCACCTTCAACCGAGAGATAAGGCTTGAGGAGGGTTTTCCTTCACAAATCATTTGGGTGGTTGATTTTCTTCATCTCCTTTCGATCGTGAAGCTTAGGATAATCGACCTAACGCGTGTTCTTCGGATTAAAGTGCTTGAATCTTCAAAGGTAATTCCTTCAACACCTTGAATTTCGATTCTATGTTGAGATATGATGTTTTGGACGTTATAATCATGTTATATGAAGGGACATGTATATGATTATGAGTTTATATAAGGATTCATTGGATTATTGAGGGATTATTCAAGAACACTTTGAATATCGAGTTGAAATTGGGGGTTTTCGATTAATTGTCGTTATAATCACGTTTTCGGATATTCATTTTAGATTATTGATAGTATTCATGAGGTTTTGTGGGTTTGAATCATTCATTGGAAGTTGGTTTCGGATGTAATTGAGTTTTGGTTGTAAACAATTGGAGATTGTTTACAACGCGTTTGTTTTAATGCCCCAATGAGTTTCGGGTATTGTTGTATCGACTTTTGAGTTGGTTGTGATCATGCTTGATTCGTGTATTAAGAGAATTGTTGGTATTTATGTTGTTCAAGGTTGTTCGAGCGGCCGATAATTTCATTAAGGACGTTGATCGTGGAAGTACCTTCTCGCCTTCGGTTTGAGGCAAGTTTTATACTTGTACTAGTCAATGAGATTAATGTCATCATATATGTGTATAAATGTGTTGTATCATTCCGAGACTTAGTCTCTTCATGAATTCATTGATATTAAGAGATCGTTCGATACGATACCTTTCGGCAATTTTGCCAAATATTTATTGTTATTCCTTTTTGGATTGTCATTAAAACTGTACACGCCGATTAAAGGCATTGGCTTATTCATTTCTCACCTTCGTCGGTAACCGATTAAAGGTACCGAGGCATCCTTCATATCCTTGTTATCGAATTGCCGTTCGCGAGCAAATCGAAATGTTCAATCATTCACTATATCATTGTATCGATTGACCGTTCTAAGGCAATCGAGGTATTCAATCATTCATCATATCGTTCATATCGATTAGCCATTATAAGGAAATCGAAGCGCTCAAGCATTCATGAAATCATCCATTTGCATCATTGTTATCGTCTTTGGCCGATTCAAGGTAGCACACTATCATTCTCATGAATTACGTAGTCTACGAATCGTTGTCATTTGTGATTAATTATATTTTTGGAGGCTAGTCTCGGCTAGTGCCTCTTATGGGTAAGTTTGGGGCTTGAACCTTCGCGGTTGGCTTCACAACACCTACAACACCGTCGGTCAGGGTCGTGGTTATGGTGTTATGGGTAAGGTTGGGGCTTTAACCTTCGCGGTTGGCTTCCCAACACCTACAACTCGGTAGGTCACGGTCGTGTTTATGATCTTATGGGTAAGTTTGGGGCTTGAACCTTCGCGGTTGGCTTCCCAACACCTACAACTCGGTAGGTCACGATCGTGTTTATGATCTTATGGGTAAGTTTGGGGCTTGAACCTTCGCGGTTGGCTTCCCAACACCTACAACTCGGTAGGTCACGGTCGTGGTTATGACCTTATTAGCCCTCATTAATTATAGCTTGGGCTATTAGGTTTCATGTGAATGTGATATTTGTGACTTGGTGAGTGGCTTTCGAGCCTTTGTGATTGTCTTGATAATTTCATTGGGGCCTTCGGGCATTGTGATTCATGTTTAATTCAGTTCTTGTTGGATTCATGTTTTTTAATTCATTGCGATATTAGGATTTTGATTCGTCGTTGGGCATTTATGTTCTAACTTTTGTCGAGCAATTATTAATAGTATGCCGTGGGCATAGTATTTCACGAATGCTCGGTTCTTACATTGGTTTGTGAGCATCTCGTACTATTATTATCATTGTACCGTTTCATTACGCCTTTGGATGCATATCATGTTATACATGTATTTGATGTTCATTATCTGGATGATGACCCCGTGGGGCGGAACATGTTTTCATGTTTTAGGTGCTTGCGAGGAGAGAGTTGAGACACGGGGCATGACGTTGGCGGCGAGGCATTCGAGCGATACTAGTCCGAGTTGTTCATTGTTGGTCGATCGGTTGGAGTGTACTCCGGTCTTGTCGATTGTTGTCGTGTTGTATTACGACAGGATGTTCGTGGATCTTTGTTGTATTTCATTTTGGCCATGTAGGCCACTTTTGTCGTTGAAATTCCTTATCGGAATATTGTGTCGGATATCATGGTAGGGACTATGATTTTCCCTTGTTGTTTAATTTAATGTATTATAGTCATGTTTGCCTGGTGGATCTCCTGGTGTGGGGTCCACGGCACTGTAATAACCCAATAGGATTTGGGGGTGTTACACATGGGTCGGGTAGTTGACCTCGTAAGGTTGCAACTATCTTGATGCATAGGCAATCACATTTACATTTTGCATAACACATATCCAAGGCCTTGTCTCGACGCGTCACTATACACCACGAATCCCTCCGATCCTTTTGGTAGAACCAAGACAGGTGATGAAATCAATCGACTCTTGAGCTTATCAAAACTTTGTTGACATGCTTCTGATCACAAATACTTCTTATCCTTCCTCACTAGATTAGTCATCAGTTGCGCAATTTTGGAAAATCCTTCCACGAACCGTCGGTAGTAACCTGCTAGGTCGAGGAAACTACGAACTTCCTTCACGTTCTTCGGAGGTATCCAGTCTCGAATGGCTTCTGTCTTCTGTGGGTCCACTCTTACTCCTTCGGATGATATCACATGCCCAAGAAAGATAACCGCAGGCATCCAGAATTCACATTTAGAAAACTTCTCATAAAGTTGTTCTCGCCGCAATGCATCGAGAACTTGGTGGAGATGATGTTCATGCTCTTCGTGGTCACGAGAGTAAATCAAAATGTCATCAATAAAAACAACTACAAAGATGTCTAGATAGTTAATAAAAACCCGATTCATCAACTACATGAATACAGCTGGTGCATTAGTCAATCTAAATGGCATCACCACGAACTCATAATGCCCATAGCGAGTACGGAAGGCTGTCTTCGAAATGTTAGACTCTCAAATTCTCAACTGATGATAACCGGACCTCAAGTCGATCTTAGAGAACATAGCATCTCCCTGAAGTTGGTCCAATAAATCATCAATACGAGGCAACAGATATTTGTTCTTGATGGTTACCCTGTTCAGCTCACGGTAATCAATACATAAACACAGAGATCCGTCTTTCTTTCGTACAAATAACACTGGTGCTCCCCAAGGGGACGCACTAGGTCGAATATAGCCCTTTTCAGTCAACTCCTCAAGCTGGTTCTTCAACTCCTGCATCTCAGTCGGAGCCATACGATATGGTGCTTTCGAAAGCGGGGATGTACCTGGCTCTAACTCAATAATAAACTCCACCTCACGATGTGGAGGTAAGCGTAGCAACTCGTCTAGAAATACGTCTGGGTAGTCTCGGACTACCGAAATGTCAGCCAATTCAACTGGTCGATCTGTTGTTTTGGTCATGTAGCACCAATAACCAATACACCCTTGATTAAGCAGTTTCACTGCTTTCATAGCGCTGATGACTCTCCCGGAGCGGCTGGGATTATCACCTCGAAAAATACACTCGAAACCATCATCCGAAGTGACGGTTACCATCCGCTTGCAGACACTAAGTATGGCATCACGACGATCCATCCAATCGATACCCAAGATTATATCATCCTTAGGTAAATCGACTACAATCAGATTTGATAACCACTCACGGTCATTCATACGAATCGGACAGTCCTGGACTTCACGATTCCCAATAATTCTTCTACCATCGGTTAGACCAATCACATAAGGCTCACAATTGATAACATGGTCTAGAGGTAAACAACATAAACAAGAAGTAGATATAAAGGAGTGTGAAGCGCCCGTATCAAAAAGAACACAGACAAGCTGAGAGTGGATCTCGAGTATACCTGCAATCATACTGGCCTCGGGATCATCTGCCTTCTTCATCTCATAGATCCTAAGTTTTGGAGTTCCGGCACTAGGTGTACCACCTTGATTCCCACGACTCATTCCCCTGTTCGCCCCGGTAGTTTGATAAGAAGCGGACGGAGGCACACGGTCCTGGACCGAAGACTGAACTGGAGCATGAGACGCTACTGGTTCACGTTCGAGTCCATTCCTTAAAAAATGAGCACGATGCCCATTCTTCCCACAAGTATGGCATGTGACGGCTAGCTTCGGGCATTTGGAGCTGACGTGCCCCTGGTCTCCATAGTTATAGCACACAACAAATGAGGGGACCGCTCGAGAGTGCGATACGGATGGCTTCAATGCCATGGGTGGTCGATCAGAAGGGTTTGGCAATGACTGGGGCTTCCTGAATGTCCCTCGGTTACTCTCAGTCTGGTTCTGGTTCCACGATCTTTTGTTGTTGGACTGTGGCTGCTTCTTGGAAATCTCCTTCGCGGTGAGTTCGTATTCCAGAGCTTTCTCGATGAGCTCCGGTAGGGTCGTACAGTGGTGATTTAATAGCTGCATTCTCATTCGGGGTTTAAGCCTCTTGAGAAAATATTTGATCTTATCAGCATCCGTTCGAACAATCGACGAGGAAAAAGGGAGAAGTGCCTGAAATTTCTCGGCGACAGATAGTACATCATCATCCTCGGATGGGTCCGGGTTCAGAAATTCCGACAGCTTGGCCTCACGGAGTGGCCCTGGATAGTAACGGTCTAGCATGAGGTTTTTAAATTCCTCCCAGGTATAAGCACCATAAACTGGCTTCACTGAAAGCCACCAAGTGTGAGCGCCTTTGCTAAGATAGTAAGCTGCTACGGAGACGCGATTCTCTTCCGCGCAGTCCACCATTTCGAATAATTTTTCAAAATGCTCGATCTAATGCACAATGTCAGTAGGCTCAGAGGAGCCTTCAAATGTCGGAGGTCGCTGGAGAGAGATGTTGCTGATGATCCGACTCACGGGTCCGCCAAGCATAGGAGGTGGAGGATGAGGCCCCTGTTGTTGGCCAGTAGTGGCCCTCTGCATAGCTTCCATTAATTGACCCATCTGGGTCATTTGAGTCATCATGCCCTGCATCACAACGTAAGGATCGACATGCGCATCCTCACGCCCACTGTGGTGTGATTGGTCCCTAGAAGGCGAACCACTGTCTGCAGAACTATGATCCACATTCGCACGTCTATTGGCTCGAGGTATCGGGATTCGGCCCCTTCCGCGGCCTCGTCCCCCTCTGCCACGACCTCTCAGATTTCTTTCCATAATGAAATAATCAATCATGATGATGATCATAAGTACAGTTCAAGATACTAATCACAATTCATGCTAAGTTAATAGCAACAAGGAATCACATATTTGAGGAAACCGTTCATAATGAATTAGTGACACCACCAGTGTCACACAGAATATTAAATCGACGTCGAGTCGAACAATTTCAATCATATAATCAATCCATCATTTTCTTTAAATTACCAATCAGATAGATCCTCCCACAGATTCTTGAAATAACAAGATCAACAAAGAGATCCATTCCGATATCAATATCATACCAGTAATTAAATCATGGCTCGTAAAGTACATACCGTATTTGGCTCGTAGGGTCAGGCGCTTGCACATGTCACACGTGACACGAAGGTCTTTGGATACTAGTTCATTCTACATGACTCTTAAAGAGAAAACAACACTCTCTGATACCATCTTCTGTAACACCCCAAAAAGGCGACTATTACAGTGCCGTGAACCCCACACTGGGACCCACCAGGCGATATCAAAATACAGATTAAATAAGTATTACTTTGTGATACCGAACCACAATAAATAGTCATTACTCCAATTAGAAGTTAATTAATTGTATGGCCAACGGCCTTATGATACACAGGATCCGAAATATAAGTTTAAACCATATGGAGATGGAATATACCTCAAATGTTAATACAACCAGACAATAATTTAAATAAAGCGGAATTAAAGTAACATTACACGGTTTAAAATAACCGGACATAAAAGACACGGGGCCCCTGAACTAGTATCCCTGAAACCCTTCGCCGTCATCGTGCTCTTCCCGTGCCTTGCCTTTGCCTCGACCTAAAATACAACACAAGTATTTCGCCCAAAACACAGGGTCAGATATACATGATAAATGATTCTCAAGACATTATATGATTCACATATATTATATCTCAAGGAAAAACATCCGGACTACTGAACATACCCATCGGGCATATGAACAATCAGTCCCAAATCGTCGTACATATCCAATCATACATGGACTATGAACGACCAATTAATATGCCTCAAGATGGACATCACAGTACGCCCGATCCGGAAATGTGTCCGTGTACATGTCCACCCCGCATACGGAATCCATAATATACGTGTGACCATGTACCAAATTGGCCTCACGAACTACATCTCGTGTGCACAGTCCAATACGGAAACATCCACGTATGACTATATAAGTGCTCGGCTAAAAATCCTACACAATAACCAATCGGCACTCAGATATGATTCCAGATATGTCACTATACAACATGACAACGAATTCAACAAATCACATATCCGCTTAAGGATCAAGAAAAACTCACCGAAGTGACAACGAGAACCAATGAGATCAACGATTCATAGTGACATACTTGGGAATGCAATCCCATGAAGAAAAGCGGAATAATGTCAAGAATAATATCAAATTACGATTCACAATTCACAAACATTTCATATACATGAAACACATAAGCATCACAAGAATCTAATCATCATTATAACCAAGCAAGGTAACTTGCCTCAATTCCGTAGGCGAAAGATATCCCTTCTCCAAATGATCAAACGGACGGTATCCTCGGTTAAACACTCAATCGAACAAGCAACCTTGAATGAAACGTAATTCATTCAATAACATATTCACATAATATTAATATCAATTCATAGGAAACGACGCCGTGACCTACTCGAATGATTCATTCCATACTAACGAATATCTTTCGATTGCTAGAAGGGTTCCAGTACACTTAGTTCGTTTCCACAGTCGGATTACTATATCAACAATGTCTTTTAATACTCTCGTCAATTCTATGAACAAAATATCTTCAAATCACCAATAAAATCGGTTTAATCAATTCCTTATGTTCTACAACATCTACTATTATACAAGGATAATCATAACGAATTCGATTCTCAAATTTATTATGACTTTAGCGTTCATAATCAGCTCAAGAACACTATCTATTTTAGCATGATGATCAACTATGTTCTTAAGTTATCAACACATTAGATTTTAAAAGGTTATTGCAGTATTCACCAATATCCTTGCCATTTCTCAAAGTCTCTATAAGCTGAACCATAATGATAATAAAACCTCTAAGATTTTTGAACAAAAGAACATAATCTTATCCTTAACATTGTCAAGTTCTTCCCAATGTAATTAAATCCCTAATGTGGTGTTAAAACACTTTATGATATCAATTTTATTGATTAAATCCAACTATGATGAAGCTAATCGATCTAACAACATTCTACTGAGCTTAATTCGTCCAGCAAGATGAGCATTGATAATTACAAATATGGTTACTATCACTATAACATCAAGAACACAACCCTTCCAAACCCTCATTTGTCATATTCATTCAAGAAGTGTCAAAAAGTTTAATTATAACCATGTTTTACTTGATTAATCTAACTCTAGGTGAAGTATACTTCATTACTAACATCAACATATGAGAAATACAGAGAAGAAATGCACACATACCTCCAGAAACGATGAACACCCCTCAATACTACAAGAAAATGCACTCCAAGCTCAAGAACACTTCCTAAACTTCAAGCTAATGAGCTCCACTCCAAGTTTTAAGGCTTAAACACAAGTTGGAGGAGGTTTATATCAGTCGGGGGTGCAGGGGGACGATATATGGAGAAAAAATTGGGTTGGAGTTGTGAAGGAATGAAAAACAGGTTGTTTCTTTAAATAGACTGTACAGCCTTAACGTACGCTAACGATCAGACTTAGCGTACGTTAACACTGTTATGTACGCTAACCAGTTGGTGTTACTTACGTAATCGCCTTACAGGGGCTACTGAATCGATTTCACAGGCCATTTACGTACGCTAAAGAAGAGGGTATTACGTACGTTAGATAGGGTTGACTCTGACCGACACGACAACCCAATCACACTTCACGTGCATGGCAACGGATACAAATTCACGTGCGGAGGTCAACTGATGCCAGATTCCTTCTTAACATATGCAATCGATAACAAATTACGTACGTTAAAACACGAGCTTAACGTACGTTAATCAAACCATGTAGCGTATGCTACATCACCAGAATAGGTCCAATAATGCAACTCTCCAATTAACATTAAACCAACAAACATAAAGTGAAATACAATGATAACTAATTCAATTCCTTAACATCTCAACATCAGTCATATAATAAATGCAACGTGATTCAACGATAGTCAAATTATCCGAACAAAACAACAGTAAGGATGAAGAATTATAGTTGGATATTACAGTCTTCGCACTCAAGATTTGGAGACACTATTTGTATGGTTCTCCGTGTCGTATTTATACCGATCACAAGAGCATGAAGTATATTTTCAGTCAGAAAGAGTTGAATATGAGATAGAGACGTTGGTTAGAACTGATAAAGGATTACGATTTGGAGATTCTTTACCACCCAGGAAAAGCCAATGTCATCGCGGATGCTTTGAGCCGCAAATCGGTATCGCTTCAAATGCTCGAGGTTCTTATGTCCCAGATGAAGATTCGTCAGGACTTAACTGAGCAAGGAATAGAAGTTTGGCTTTAGCGAGTACAAGGACAGTTGTGCACTCTCGAAATTACTTCGTTCTTGGTTGACGATATCAAAGGGAAACAGTAGAGTGACCCGATGATCTCTCAACTGAAGGAAGATATAATTAAAGGAAAAGCCCCTGGCTTTATGGTTCACGAGGATAGTATTCTGAGATTCTAGGGCAGGCTTTGTATTCCGAATGACCTAGAGTTGAGACAGAGAATTCTGCGAGAAGCTTATGCTACGCCTTACTCAATTCACCCCGGAACGAGTAAGATGTACAAGGACTTGAAGTGGAATTTTTGGTGGAATAACATGAAGAAAGATGTCAGAGAATTTGTACTACGGTGTTTGACGTGTCAGCAAGTCAAGATCGAACACCAACGACCAGCGGGGTTGTTAAAGCCGCTTCCCATTCCTGAGTGGAAATGGGAAGACATCTCTATGGATTTTATCACTGGCATGCCGAGATCTAGATCCGGAATGTATATGATTTGGGTAATCGTCGATCGGTTGACCAAGTCTGCACACTTTTTGGGCATTAAGGATACTTGGGGACCGGAGAAATTGGCTCGAACTTTTATAGCTGAGATCGTGAGATTGCACGGTGCCCCCAAGACCATTGTTTCTGATTGAGATGGTCGTTTCGTATCGCATTTTTGGTAGGCAGTTCATCACGCTTTGGGTACTGAGTTGAGTTTGAGCACGTCCTTTCATCCTCAGTCAGACGGTCAGACGGAGAGGACGATTCAGACGTTAGAGGATATGTTGCGGGCTTGTGCCCTAGACTAGAGTGATGATTGGGAGCTTCATTTGCCGTTGATCGAGTTTGCCTACAATAATAGTTGGCATGCGTCGATCAAAATGGCACCGTTCGAGGCGCTTTATGGTAGGCGGTGTAGGTCGCCATTATATTGGGATGAGGCTTCGGAGCTAATCGGAATAGAGCCGGATATGTTGATGGAGACTAAGGAAAAGATTTCTATTATCCGGGACCGGTTGCTGACTGCCCAGAGCCGTCAGAAATCTTATGCCGATACTCGTCGTCGACCTTTGGAGTTCGAAGTAGGGGATCATGTGCTACTCAAGGTGTCGCCGAATAGAGGGATTTTCCGCTTCGGGAAGAAGGGGAAACTTAGTCCGAGGTATATCGGACCTTTCAAGATTTCAAATAGAGTTGGAGATTTAGCTTATCGCTTGGCATTACCTCCAGCTTTGAGTCATGTCCATAGTGTTTTTCATGTGTCTCAGTTGAGAAAGTACGTGCCAAATCTGAGTCATGTTATCGACTATAATGAGATTGATGTAGCCGAGGATATTACCTTTCCGGAGAGACCAGTGAAGATCCTCGAACGCCGTGAGAAACAACTTCGGCATAAAACCATTCCATTGGTTAAAGTGCAATGGTCGAGACATGGAATCGATGAGGTGACTTGGGAGACGGAAGAGAAGATGCAATCGGAGTACCACGAACTTTTATTTCTGAAGTTTCGGGACGAAATTTCTTTTTAGAGGGGGAGAATGTAATACCCGTACTTTTATTAACTGTTTGACCTTGCCGTTCTTCCTATTTTGTCGCTTTGTAAACTCTTTATGAAGTTGTCGATGTTGTTTTTGAGTTTGTACCTTGTTTGGATCATGATCATGTTGGTTAGACCTTGCGAAAGTGTTCTGGGTCAGTGAGATAGCGCACGCTAGGCCTAGGCTAACGCACGCTAATTCTTCTTAAGTAGCGCAATCTAGCTTTGAGCCTTAGTAGCGCACGCTAACGATGCTGGGTCGGCAGAGGCAGTGAGGTTGTCAGGCTGTCTGGACTATCAACTAACGCACGCTAACTATCGGCTAGCGCACGCTAAAGGAAAGCGATTAGCGCACGCAACGGTATACCTAACGCACGCTAACGAGACTGGCAGAAGCCACTGGACTTATCGGTGACCCCATTAGCGCACGCTAACATTGAGGCGTAGCGTGCGCTAGACTGGTACAGTATATATTGGACAGTTGACTTCCACTCGTCATTATTTCCATCCTTTTCACATTTTCGATCGGGAGCAGCGGGACTGGGCGATTTGGAGAATTTGGAGGCGATTCTTCTTCAGATAGCAACATCCTTGGTTTGAAAACAACGAATTCACAACATCCAATCCATTCTATCTTCCAAATCAAGGTAAGAATACTTAGAACCCTAATTTTGGGAATTTTGGGGATTTTCTTAGATTCGTCCGATTTATCCGTTTTGAAGCTTGAGAACCTTGAGATTATGATTTGTCTACCCCGTATCTATGTTTCCCTTACGATTTTACGGATTGGTTTGTGCCGTGTTCGTACGTGTGAGGATTTGGGTGATTTTTCCAACCTCTATTGGTTTACCCTCATAATTTCGTGAATCGTATGCTGGTTTCGGGAGTTTCTTCGGGTGTTATGAGTATGGATTGTTGATTATCTTTTTCCTCGCGATTTGTTTAGGTGCCGGAAGTGCGTTCTCGGAGTTACCGAACTTATACCTTTTTCTGTTCGATTTCTCGATGTCTCAGAGGCAAGTATATATTTATGATTGTATGTTCTCGACTTTAAAAGTAAGATATATGAATGGCATGATTGTTTATATCCACTCTGGGATGAACCGACGGGTCCTCTGAGGGTTTCGTAGCCTCTGGTGCGATTCCACGGATAATTTGGGTTAACCACTCTGAGACGGACCGACGGGTCCTCTGAGGGTACCGTAGCCTCTGGTACGGTTCCACGGTTGATCATGTATGTATTGATGTGATGCTATGAGATTTAGCTATTGCGGAATACTAGTCTTGAAATAATGAATTGACGGATACCTTTTCTTTACTACCGAGGAGTATTATGTTTCATATGTAATATACTTGCACTAGCTATTCGACGGCAAACCCCTTTATGAGGGAAATACTTTTTATGTATTTCTAGTTCCAGGAGAGCAGACAGGCAGGTATCAGGTCGGCATGAAGATGGTGGGCAAACGTGATACTGTGTTTTATCTCTGGTTGTTTTATGTGTTCCTCCATTCAGTGTTGTTGTATTGGAATGGTTGTTTGATTATTCGAGTGTTGTTTGTCAGTCTTCCTTGATGTTCCGGCCTGTGTTGCCGAGGTATTGATTTGTGTTGTGATGTATTTGGATACATTGGATATGGTTTGATTACCCTTTGTATTGTCCTTTATTTCATGGTGTTTGGACCCTATCGGTCAAGAATTATAGTTTTGCGTATGATTAGCCTTGTGGGTCCCACGGCGGGGCTCACGGCGCTGTAATATACCCTGAATAACTTGGGGGTGTTACAGTTTCATTCCTACCTTTCATAGTTGTAGATTATATTTTTAGTCTCGCTTGTGTCCGATTGCGGAGGCCATTCTAGTGAGTACTCTGAGTATATGGTTTATAGTCCTTTGCATTGGAAGTCGGATATCACTACTGAGTGTGAGAGTTATATTCGTTCACTCCAAGAGGGCCTGACGAGACCGAGGAGGGATCCGCACATTATCGGGTCCGCGAACATTTGGGTTAGCCACTCCGAGAGGGCCTGATGGGGTCGAGGAGGGATTCACGCATTGTTGGATCCACGGTTAATCAGGGAGTATTTTAAGCTTTGTGGCTTTATGCATTTTTGTGATATGTCCGGAGTATCACAATGTTTTGGCTTTCCATAATGCTTGGGATGTAATACATATTTATCAGAGGTGCTTGGACTAGAATGGCTTAAGAATGATGTGTTGTGTGTAATTGGTCCTCAGTTGTGAATTGATATCTGACTATAGTTTTCGTGATTATTTTCCAATCAAAAACTCCCGGGATTGGGAGTTAGTTTCGAAGTGCTTACTTGTTCAATTCTACTTAAGACTTGAACTATTTTAACTAAATAAAACATCTCGGGAAGTCTTTCTAAATTAATTAAGTTATTATATTCCCAGAATATGATATGTATGGTTTATATTTGTATTTTATACTTGTACTATCAAAACAGTGGAGTTTTGCTAACCCCCGAGTATTCGGGGGGTGGATGTCTGTATTGCGTCCAGGTATTTGCAGGTTGTTGGGGAGCGAATCATAGGATCGGTACGAAGGATGATGGAAGACAACGATACTAATCACATGAAGACCAGTCGTTGAGCATTTTGGTAGAGTCTTATTGTTTTTCTCTCCGTTGTATTGTTCTCCCATTTTATGGGGATGTTGATGTGTTCCAACCCCTGCCTGGGTACGAGTTATGAGAATCAGTTATGTATGTTTGATATGTTGTGTTGTGGCAAAAGACCAAATCGGCCTAGTGGTTCCACTTTAGTCGTGTTGGCATGTATGGTTTATCATATTTTTCTATATTTAGCCCGGTAGATCCTCACCGAGAGGGTCTGCGGAACTGTAATATTCCCAATCGGTTTGGGGGTGTTACACTCGTCAATTTTATTTACGTATTAGTAGTCCTATCTTGTTCACCTGTGGCTGTGAGGAATGTTTTGGGTGGACTGGCAATCCTTGAATGTTTTTGGAAGTTCCTGAAACTGTCGTCGTATTATAAGGGTTCATCAACTCTTTCACCAACCATAATCAACCGGAATAAAATAGCTGCTCTGCTCATTTAAGTGTGTGATCCTGTAGGTTCTAATTAATAAGACAATGAGTATAAAACAATTTTACAATTCATAAATCATAAGCGACCTCTAGCTAGACATTATGACTACCCGTATTAAAAGAATTAATTCGACGGCACGAACGAAATCCCGTTAGTGTATAATATTTAATCTTCTCGTCGCGCGATATCCTAATTAAGCATAAGACATGGATAAGTCGACCTTATCTAACTTAATTAATATTCTTGATCTCAAGTTACAATTGTACAATTCAAATATTTATCAATAATTCTTTATTGATCAATTTGAGCATGGCCATGTATTTAAACAATTTAACTTATCAAGGGCCCTTGGATATCTTCTCCGTTTTATAGGAGGGGCAAGTCCCCCTGGACAAACTACTTCCCTCTGAATAAATCGTATCTTATCCAATCACAACTGTATGGTCCCTTGTTACAGAAGACGTTGGTATTGTGTTAAAATACGATACTCATTATGTAGGAAACTGTAGTGTCTTTAGTAATAAGGATTTAAATAATATATAACAATCAGAGAAATTATAATGACTTAATCCATATGTAATTCTCTTTGTTAGGTCATATCCAATACGATGTCTCTACATATATCTATGGCGTGATATAACATCTCATGTTCATGACCAGTAAAACAAAGCCATCATATCATTATCATACTAGTAATCATATTACTAGGGATATCTAGAATAAATATTCTTTAATGCTTTAACGAGCTTTACTATCAAGTCACATACTTGATGATCGTACGCAGAATATTAATTCAATATTATAATAATAAATGTCTCCACATTATATTATTAAACAGTAGACTTATAACATAATATTAACAGTAGAAAGTGACGCGGCAATTTTCTAGATCGGTTCAAACATAACCGATCTAGAAAGTCCACATTTGTAATATCCGCAATTTTGATTTTCCGGTAATTTTTTTTTTGCGGAAGTCCATCTTAGCGACTCTATTGTGACCATTTCGTCATTTCGAGAATATTTATTTCTGCACTTTTTGTCATCCGAGTTCGTTTCGGTATCGTTTTGTTGAGTTCCGTGTTCTTAAACGCCTTTTCCGCACTTGAGTTCGATTCTTACGAATCTCGTCTGAAACTTTTGTTTCGAGTTTCTCGTAAGTTCATTTAATGTTATTATTCATGTTGCGAGCTTTGTCTTGGTGTTTCGATCGTGTATCGTGTCTTTCGGATGTTTTGGGCCATTTTCGTAATTTCCCAAAGTTTAGGGTAATTACTTTCCGTTGTCGAATTTCGAGCCTTCGAGTGGTCGGAATCGTGTGTTCTCTTAGCGCTTGGATTCGTCATTGCGAGTACTTCGTAACCGTATCTTCGATTCATATTCAGGTTCGGGTTTCGGCGTCGTCCGGGCCGTCGGAGTGGCCACGGCCGAGTCACGGCCGCACTTCTTGGAGCAGGGCCTGGCCTGGCCGAGTTACGGCCGTAAGGTGCCGGTTACGGCCGTACGTGCTCGGCAGTGTTCGGACGAATGCCGGTTACGGCTGTAAGGGCTGTCAGTTACGACCGTACGGGTGCCAGGCAGTGTTCGGTCGAATGCCGATTACGGCCGTAAGGACCTGCCGGGTACGGCCATAAGTGCCGAGTTATGGCCGTAAGGCCCTGTCGGTTACGGCCGTAAGCGATCGGTAAGCGCTGGGCGGATTTTGACGAATGCCGGTTACGGCCGTAAGGCCCTACCAGTTACGGCCGTAAGGCCCTGCCGGTTATGGCCGTAACCCTGTCGGCCATATATAGGCAGTGACCGGCGAGACCTCATTTTTTCATCATTTCCTCACCCGGGTGCGGCTGGCGACGGGAAAAATTGGGAAGTGGAGTTTTTGATCGATTCCACTCGATTTCTAAGCGTTTTTGAGGATTCTTATCGATTATATCAACATCAAATCATTGTTCTTCGTCGGATCGAGGTAATTTCTTGAAATCTCCTAGAATTTGATTTTTTGAGATTTCTTCTTGATTTTCATTGTTCGTCCGAATTTGATGAATCAGTTTATGTTAGTAAACATTATTAATCATGTTCTATGGATTGTATATCCATATCTTCGATTCGTTCAACCCAATTGATGATTCTTAGGTTCTTGAGGAACTTTGAACATTTAGTGTTCGATTAAATGTCTCAAAGAGTTTCTTCGGTCGTTGTGTTGATTTCGATTGATATTGTGTTGTTGAATGAATTGTATTTCATTCAAGGTTGTTCGAGTACTTGTGTTTATCGGAGGACGCCGTTCGTTGTTCGTGGAAGGAATTCATCCCCTTCGGTTGAGGCAAGTTTTATACTTGTACTAGTCAATGAGATTAATGTTATCATATATGTGTATGAATGTGTTGTATCATTCCGAGACTTAGTCTCTTCATAATTTCATTGATATTAGGGGATCGTTCGATATGATACTCTTCGAAAATTATGCCAAATGTTTATTATCATTCATTAATGGCCGGTAAGACATTAAGATATTCGTTGTTAATGTTATTATCGATCACCGGTTCGCGGTATCGATGTATCGGTTGTTGATGTTAATATTGATGTCAATCTAAGACGTTGTTGTAATCATTGTTATTAATGTTGGCGTCCTGTCATTCATGTTGTATTGGCCGATTGAAGGCATTGTCATATTCGTTCTCATCTTTGTCGTCGGAAGCCGATTAAAGGTGCCGAGGCATTCATTGTATCATTGTTATCGATTGGCCGTTCTAAGGCAATCGGGGAGTTCAATCATTCATTGTATCATTGTTATCGATTGACCATTCTAAGGCAATCGAGGAGTTCAATCATTCATTGTATCATTGTTATCGACTGGCCGTTCTAAGGAAATCGAGGAGTTCAATCATTCATTATATCATTGTTATCGATTGGCCGCTCTAAGGCAATCGAGGAGTTCAATCATTCATTGTCTCGTTGTCATCGATTAGCCATTCTAAGGCAATTGAGGTGCTCAATCATTCATTGTATCATCGTCATCGATTAGCCTTTCTAAGGCAATCGAGGTGCTCAATCATTCATTGTATCATTGTCATCGATTAGCCGTTCTAAGGTAATCGAGGAGTTTAATCATTCATTGTATCATTGTTATCGGTTGGCCGTTCTAAGGCAATCGAGGAGTTCAATCATTCATTGTATCATTGTTATCGATTGGCCGTTCTAAGGCAATCGAGGAGTTCAATCATTCATTGTTATCGATTGGCCGTTCTAAGGCAATCGAGGAGTTCAATCATTCATTGTATCATTGTCATCGATTAGCCGTTCTAAGGCAATCGAGGTGCTCAATCATTCATTGTATCATTGTTATCGATTGGCCGTTTTAAGGCAATTGAGGTATTGAATCATCCGCTGCATCATTGTTATCGGTTGGCCATTCTAAGGCAATCGGGGAATTGAATTGGGGCTGTCGAGGATAGTTCCCATCCGTTGTGTCGTTGTTATCGATTGACCATTCTAAGGTAATCGAGGTATTGAATTGGGACCGCCGAGGACGGTGCCCATCCGTGAGTTACTATCGTCGTGTTGGCCGACTCAAGGCAACACACTATCTTTCTTGTGAATTCGGTAATCTTCGGATCATTGCCGTTTGTGATTAATTATGTTTTGGAGGCTAGTCTCGGCTAGTGCTCATTATGGGTAAGCTTGGGACTTGAATCTTCGCGGTTGATTTCCCAACACCTACAACTCGGTAGGTCACGGTCATGTTTATGATCTCATTATGGGTAAGTCTGGGGCTTGAACCTTCGCGGTTGGTTTCCCAGCACCTGCAATTCAGCAGGTCACGGTCACTGGGTGATCTCATTATGGGTAAGCTTGGGGCTTGAACCTTCGCGGTTGGTTTCCCAACACCTACAACTCAGTAGGTCACGGTCATGTTTATGATCTCATTATGAGTAAGTCTGGGGCTTGAACCTTCGCGGTTGGTTTCCCGGACTGCAATCGGCGGAGTCACGCCACCGGGTGATCTCATTATGGGTAAGATTGGGGCTTGAACCTTCGCGGTTGGTTTCCCAACACCTACAACTCAGTAGGTCACGGTCATGCTTATGATCTCATTATGGGTAAGTTTGGGGCTTGAACCTTCGCGGTTGGTGTCCCAACACCTACAATTCAGTAGGTCACGGTCATTGGATGGTCTAATTGTGATATGGCTTCGTGCCGTGGCTTCGGCCCTAATTGTGATACGGCTTCGTACCGTGGCTTCGGCCCTAATCGATAATAGCTTCGGGCTGTTTTGGCTTCATGTGATTGTGATATTTGACAGCTTCGGCTGAGTGGCTTTCTGGCCTTTGTGATTGTCGTGGTAATTTCATTGGAGCATTCGGGCATTGTGATTCATAATTAATTCAGTTCCGGTTTGATTCATGTCGTGTAATTCATTGTGGTACTCTATAATTATGATTCGCCGTTGGGCATTTACGTTCTAACCTGTCGAACAGGTATTAATAGTATGCCGTGGGCATAGTGTTTCACGAATGCTCGGTTCTTACATTGGTTTGTGAGCATCTCATATTATTATTATCATTGTACCGTTTCATTCTGCCTTTGGATGCATATCATGTTATACATGTATTTGATGTTCATTATCTGGATGGCTGACCCCGTAGGGGCGGAACATATTTTCATGTTTTAGGTGCTTGCGAGGAGAGAGTTGAGACACAGGGGCATGATGATGGCGACGAGGCATTCGAGCGATACTAGTCCGAGTTGTTCATGTTGGTCAGTCAGTTGGAGTGTTCTTTAGTTTTTCAGTCATTGTCATTATGTATTACCCGAGCAAGGCTCGTGGGTGTGGTTGTATTTTCATTTTGGCCATGTAGGCCCATCATTGTCATTAAAATTCCTTATCGGAATATTGTGTCAGATATCATGGTAGGGACTGTGATCTCCCTTGTTAGTTAATTTTAATGTATTTTAGTCATGTTCTCCTGGTGGATCTCCGGGTGTGGGGTCCACGGCACTGTAATAACCCAATGGGATTTGGAGGTGTCACAACATTTCTAGATCGGTTGACATGATCATTTTCTAGATTGGTTGTTTTAGAACTGATCTAGAAAGTGAACTTTCTAGATCGGTTGTTTTAGAGACAATCTAAAACCCACTCAAAAAATTGTATTTAAGTTTAATATAAATGTAATTTATTCAAACAAATCACTATAGCCTAGTGGTTGGGACTTGACTCCCCAACCACAAGGTCAGGGGTTCAAACCCTCATGGTGACAAATTGCAATATATTGATATTTCAGGTCCGGGTTGGGCCCGGTCTCGGGCCGTGCCGTGGTCAGACCTGGGTCGGGTCATGGCCTATCCCATGTCGGGTCGGGTCGGGTCTGGGCCGGGTCTGGTTATTTTTTTTAAAGTATGACTTTTTAGATCGGTTAAATAACCGATGTAGAAAGTCTTTTTTACCCGATTTAGAAAGTGTATTTTCTAGTAGTGTGAGTTCATTTGTGGATTCCGGTAGAGGCCAGTCAAAATAACAAACAATGTATGTGGAAGTAGGAGCTAGCACCTCAAGTCTGCGAGCAACCGTGTTCTTTGTGTGGATATCGATAGAAGCCGTTCATAATTTGCAACATCTTCAAGCGGTCATATCAAATTTTTGTTCAAGATAATTATCTAAATCATCAACTTTCGTAATATACATAAATTCTCGTATGTTTTTTTTGTGATACTTAATTTTTCCGCTTTTATCTTGGGGGTGCTTGGTGAAGAACCGATTGAAGAAAAAATAACGGATTGGAGCCAATTAGAGGTTTGACCAAATGAAACAGTTAATTTAGGTGTTTGATGAATAGCGGATTGAAAGAGCTTAATTATTGGCTTCAAAAAGCTTAATTTTTATAGTGTTTATACTAATTAGTCTAAACACCCATGCATATAAAAATTAATAATTTTTACTAATATTAAATATTATAATTAATAGATTATTTTTTAATAAGTAAAAAATAGTAAATATTAATTGAAGTTACTATTTAGTATTTTATTTCGATTAACTAATGATATATATGTATGCACTTTCATACAATTCAGTTAATGCAATCAACTATCGGCTAATGTAATCAGTTAGTCAAATCAGTTAATGCAATCAACTATCAACTAACAGCTATCCGCTGATTCTCAAACACAAACAGTCCCATTTTAAAAGGAAAACTAGATAATCGTACTATATATAAAAATCAATTCCGCCTATAATACAGTTAAACCTCGATAAATGAATATTCGATAAACGAATAACCTCGCCAAATGAATAATTTTCTCTGGTTCCAACTCTTTATAATATGTTCAAATTTTTTTCGATAAATGAATATTTTTCTCCGGACCCGACTATATTCATTTATCGATATTTTACTGTATTGATAATCTCAGGTAAACATAAATCCTAACCGTAAGATTGCTCCATCTCACTAGCTAATAATAAGTGCATGCGGGGATATTGATCAAAAATTAATATCGTGGTCCCAATTTTTTTTTATACCGAGGTTCCAAGCTTACAACTGACTAATTCTCGGGATAACAGCTCCTGGCCCCACAATACTGCTACCAGTTAAATCGCGAGATGTGTATCTGGCTCCCAGGTTCTTAAATATCCTCAACTACCGCGCATAAGGAGTCATCCCTCAAGTGATTGTTCTATGCTGGACCCTCCCAAATCCAACCACAGGTTCCCACCGAGATCTGGCCTTCCACACTGCCGCTTGAAGACCTCAATATTTAATTATTCCACCAGCATACCTCGGAGGGCTAGGGCTTAACCCTTAGTCAAAGAGGGATCATTGGGCCTTGAGAAATTCAATTCCAAAGTGTTGCCACAAGGAATTGAACCCCTGACCTCCAACTAAATTGAAGGTCAGGTGGCCAACTGCGATAAGGCAGTTGTGGTCCCAATTATTGCTACAATAACAAATGCTGAAAGAACACTAACATAATGGCCTCAACAGTCCTTTGACAATAGTCACAATACTGAATTATAGCCGTACTAAAGCCATATCTGCTTTTATTAGAGATCTTACCGCAATCAGAAGTCTTTTACTCGATCCCTCCGGCCTAAGTGCATTATTTGTTCCAAAAAAGTATCATGTTAAAAGTATAATAATTCATTAAATATCTCAAATCAAATTAAACAATCACGTTTTATTTTATAATCTCCATCACGCACTTATCATCAATACTGCTTATCGTTTAATCTACACCACTGACTCACCACAAATACTTACAAAACTTAAAAATTTATCACATCCAATCACTCACCTAAAATACACCGATTTTCTTCTGGATGTTGCACTTGGGTCGAGAAGGAGGGAATATTAGAGAACATACTGCACTCAAAAGTTCATGGACAATGCTACGTATGTCCCAGAACTCATTTATTATTTTGTGTGGAATAATAGGGTAATTTTATCCGCCCATCCAATTGCGCAGACCGATCGATTTAGATTGGTTCATGATTCATGCACCTAGAACTCATATGACCCATTATATCCCAAAACAACACTAGTTGTTCTTATATTGATGTATGACTCTAATATGCACGAATAGGTCCATCACCAAGAACGAAAGTGAATCGCGAACTGATTTAATTGTCCGTCATCTGAAAAAGTACTGGAAGGAGTTTTCTGTGTGAACACTCTGACGCTCAAGTCAGAGAACGAAATTTTGGTAGAAATATATGATTGGAATATGTATAATATGATGGAGAATTAAACATAGTACTTCATTTACTTATAATGAAGATGCGTGCTTCTCAAGGACACAATATGCGTCATTTTTCGCTCCATGTCCCATATTTCTAGGTATCTTGATATACATGAATAATTTTCTTATATATCATGACTAATTATTGTTGGGATTCGGTGCCTAAAACGAAGGCCCAGCGGAAGCGGTAAAACGAAAATTAATTCGATCCGAATCCCTACGAGGATCGATCGAGATACGTATATACGAATATATAAACGAAAAGCAAGAGTCGTAAGAAACTAACCCTCGAAGTCCGTTGATTAAATGGTAACCTTCTCTTGAGCTATTCCCCAAGCTTTAGTTTGATCTCTACGAGTTCAATCCGCTCCAAACCCTTGAACGATCCAACGCCGAAAGCACCGCGTCTCTACTTGCCACGCGCCGGAAAAACGACCGGAATAACAATCACCTTGCTATCCTTCGAGGATACGGCTAGAGATAAGTGATGAACCTTTTATTACTACACTCTAAGTGTATAATATATCTCTCAATAATTTCTCTCAATTTTTCTCCAAGAAAAATGAAGAAGAAGTGAATGAAGAAGATGAAGATGAGTTGGAGAAAAAAAAACTTTTTCTCTCTCTTTTCTCTCTATGTCTCACGTATGATGCCAAGAAGTGTAGTGAGGATGAGAGATCAAAGTCATCTTTATATTCTTATTCAACCCACAAAAAATCAAACCATATCACATGAGAGATTCCCCCATATAATGTATATGATGCTTGTCCCCTCAAAACATGAGATTCCAAAACCATGATGGGGACAAATCAATACACACACATGGATATAGGTGTGGGGCGGCCACGATGAATTATAGGAAGAGTTCGGTTCGTTTCGGACTCCCGAGAGTCCAAACAGATAAACTCCAATTCCATTCCGATGTATTTATATCGTTTAATTAATCCAATTAATTAAACCTATCAAATACAAAATAACATAATTAATTTCTCCAAGAAATAATTATATTCACGAATTAAATTAATCACCCAGTAATTTATTTTATCCATTAGGCCGTAAATCAATTTATCCAATAAATCGATTTAGACATCCAATGTCTCAAATTAGATATCCAATATCTAATATTCATAATGAGAGAATTAGCTTTATTCATTCCGTCGTCAATCCTATTGCGCGACTCGGTAGGTCCGTCTCAGTCAGCAATGGGAGGAACCAAAGAGTTGTAGCACCACCTAGCCAGCCTGGCGGCCTACACTGTACCCCAACTGAGAACGAATGATTGGGATCATTCAAGAACCATTCTGTCGTGAATACCAGTATACGTATAAACCCTTCTTTCAAATGTCCCGATCAAGTTATAGGGTCACGGTCATTCACACCCTATCTGTACTTGATGTTATGCATGCGTTAATGCAAATCGAGATCATCGAGCTCTCGTGTATCTAATACAGCTAGCTCCAATGCTTTGGCCAAAGACTTATGATCTCATCTGCTAATAACCGCATAGGACATATAACCCGTTCACTAACAGGAGAAAGAATTCTATCTTGGTATTGATAGGACTGCTACTTGCCCATCAAGATGTACGTCGAGGTTGACCCCGCCTTAGGTTTATAGGGTCGAACTACTCTAATGAAAATCTTGACGTCACAAGCACATCCCTACTAAATCCTCAAGTCGAAGGTTCACGAATACCTATCACAACCTTTCGATTCCATCATTGACTGTCCCGAAGTGAAATTCGTGTGACAAATCGAGGGTGAGTCGGTTCGAGTATACTAATCTAATTAGCATACCTATAACGTGTGCTCCCACTAACCATTAGTGTTCGACAGGCACTCTCCTTGTCAAAGAACACGTCATACAAGTCTTTACATAAACTTAACGCCCAGTCAAGTTTCATCGACTTGCGAACGATTAAGTATTTGAGCTATAAACCTTTCCAGTGCCGACCCCCTTATCCAATAAGGAGTGGAACGTTTTGCTCTCAAATACACGGACTAGTTTCTACATGTATATTTACGAGTTAGGAATGTCAGTAACTTCCAGTAAATAAAGAAACATCCATTGCCTTATTTTGATGATTTACATAATAACAAGTACAATGCCCTCACTCAACATCCTCTGAGTGGCATTCGAGGGCATACTCCTAACAATCTCCCACTTGCACTCAATGCCACACACTATGGTATCTAATACCCATGTTCTGCAGATGACGCTCCAAGCTAGTCTGAGAAAGTGGCTTGGTCAGTAGATCGGCGACGTTGTCGGCCGAGTCTACTCTGCGGCCTGATGTATCCCTTGCGAAAAATTCTCTTACGAGATGATACTTCCTCTCAATATGTTTGGTCTTTGTTGTGAAACCTCGGCTCCTTGGCTGCGCTTCTGACTCGTCGTTGTCGCATGATGAATGGAATAGACTCGGCACATGGTATCACATGAAGTTTTCCCGAAACTTCTTAATCGAGAACCCTTCCTTGGAAGCCTCCGAGGCCGCTTGATACTCGGCTGACAGTGGAATCGTGATCGCGCTTTGCTTGGCGCTACGCCAATATACTGCTCCTCCATTAAGAGTAAATATGTAGCCAGAAGTAGACATCGAGTCGTCCTTCAGTCCTTGGAAGTCCGAATCAGTGTATCCCACCACATCCAAATCTCCACCGCCATACATCAGAACCATATCTCTAGTCTTTCTCAAGTACTTGAGAACGTTCTTTACGGCAGTCCAATGTTCCCTACCTGGGTTTGCCTGAAACCTACTCACCACGCTTACAGCATGCGCGATGTCAGGTCTTGTACACAACATAGCATACATAAGGCTACCCACGGCCGAAGCATATGGTATATTACTCATTTCCTTTCGTTGTTCCTCACTTTGAGGACAAATCTTCAAGGTGAGTTTTATTCCATGTCGCATCGGTGGGAACCCTCTTTTAGAATCATCAATCTTAAATCGCTTTAAGATTTTATCTATATAGAGGGCTTGGGAAAGACCTATTGTTCTCTTCGCTCTATCCCGGTAGAGTCGAATACCAAGAATATAGGTAGCTTCTCCCAAGTCTTTCATGGAGAAATTACTCGAAAGCCAAGCTTTCACAGAACTGAGCATTCCCACATCATTTCCTATTAGTAGAATGTCATCTACATATAGTACTAAGAATGCGATCTTGCTCCCACTAACCCTCTTGTATACACAAGGTTCCTCTTCATTTTGCACGAAGTCAAACTCATTGACCGCCTCGTCAAAATGAAGGTTCCAACTACGCGACGCTTGCTTCAGTCTATAAATGGAACGCTGAAGCTTGCATACTTTCTGAATATCGACTTCGGACACAAAGCCTTTAGGCTGCTCCATATAGATTTCCTCCTCGAGGAATCTATTAAGGAAAGCCGTCTTTACGTCCATTTGCCATATCTCATAATCGTGGTAGGCAGCTATGGCAAGCATCATGCGAATAGACTTGATCATGGCTACGGGCGAGAAGGTATCGTGGTAATCGATCCCTTCCTTCTGGGTATAACCCTTTGCCACAAGTCTGGCCTTATAGGCGTCAACCTTGCCATCACCATCAGTCTTTCTCTTGTAGATCCACTTGTTCCCAATAGGCACTATGCCCTTGGGGAGGTCTACTAGAGTCCAGACCTGATTTACATGCATCGAGTCTATCTCAGCTTCCATAGCTTCACGCCATTTCGCGGAGTCTACATCCACCATCGCTTGGTCATAGGTCGTCGGGTCGGTCTCTTGGCTATCACTTGGAACCTCATGGAGACCCAGCTCCTCCAAGTGCACAAGCCCATACCTCTCAGGTAAATGAGACACCCTACTAGACCTACGAGGTGGTTGTACTTGTGTTTCAGAAGGTTCGGTTCTAGTTTCTTGCACAGGTGTCTCCCGAGGAGTTTCATTGTATTCTTCTAAAGAAATACTTCTACCTGCTCCGCCTTCCTGAATGAACTCATCTTCCAGGAAGTGTGCTTGTAAAGCAACAACGATCTTTCGATCTTCGGGAATGTAGAATAGATATCCCATCGCCCCAGATGGGAATCCAATGAAACGTCCCTTCGCAGACCTAGCTTCCAACTTCTCCACCTTAGTCTTCTTGACATAAGCGGGACATCCCCAAATCCTAATGTGATTAAGACTTGGTTTTCTGCCCTCCCACATCTCATGTGGAGTTTTAGGAAGGGATTTGGAAGGACATCTGTTTAAGATATAAGCGGCAGTCAGGAGTGCATACCCCCACAGGTAAATCGGCAAGTCAGTATAGCCCAGCATGGAACGGACCATGTTCAACAGGGTCCGGTTCCTTCTTTCTGCCACACCATTTAACTGAGGAGTACCTGGAGGTGTTAATTGTGAAACTATTCCATGTTCCTTAAGGAACTCCTCAAACTCCATACTCATATACTCGCCACCTCGGTCCGACCGAAGTGCTTTGATATGATTACCAGTTTGTTTCTCGACTAGGGCCTTGAATTCCTGGAATTTCTCAAAGGCCTCGGGTTTATGTTTCATTAAGTATACATAACCATACCTAGTATGATCATCTGTAAACATAATGAAATATTGATATCCGTCACGTGCTGCTTCCAAAGCACCACATACGTCGGTATGGATTAATCCCAGTTTATCAGCGGCTCTTTCAAAAGTCCCTGTGAAGGGGGACTTAGTCATTTTGCCTTTAAGGCAAGATTCACAAGTAGGAAAAGGATCCGATCCCAATGGACTGATAAGTCCATCTTTTTCCATCTTGTAAACCTTGGTCTGACCAACATGACCAAGTCTTAGATGCCATTTCAAAACTTGATTGGTTTCATCTCTACCACGTTTTCTAGTCATAGTATTCACAACTACTTTGTTGCTGAGATTTAGATGATACAATCCATTCAACAATGTAGCAGTACCCACTAGTTTATTTCTAAAATAAATTTTGCAGGAACCATCACCAATGAAAAATGAAAAGCCCTTTCGGTCCATGACCGGAATGGATACAATGTTTTTGTGACCCTTGGGCAAAACAAGTACAAGCCGGATTCTAAACTCAAAAGAAGTGATCCTATGTCGGTCGCCTCGACACTATGCCCGCTTCCGACTATGATCATAACTTCTCCAGCTCCAAGCTTCCTACTTTGTTCCAGATCCTGATTCACGGTACAAATATGAGAACTAGCACCAGAATCAAGTATCCAGGAAGTAGAAAATATAGTAGCAGAACAATTTGTTTCCAAAACTAAAAGTTCTCAGACCAAGTGCCAGGAAGAATCGGACAGTCTCTAGCCCAGTGGCCCAGCTCACCGCACTTGAGACAAGCATCCTTCTTCTTCTTGTTCTTCGGAACCATCGGGGCCTTGCCCTTTCCCTTAAGGTCCTTAGCTTGCGGTCCAGTCCGCTTCTTGGTCTTTTTCTTCTTATTCTTAGACCTCCGAGGGCCAGAAGAAATCACAAGAGCAGACTCCTTCATCCGCGGAGTCTTCATCTGAGACTGAGCGGTCACAAGTTTGTTCATTAGCCCAGTTAAATTACATGCAATCTCATTGCAGTTGAAGTTCATAACAAACTGTGAGAAGGAATCAGGGAGAGACTGTAGGATAAGGTCGGTTTGGAGAGAAGTATCCATTTTAAAATCAATAGCCTCAAATCTCTCGATCATGGATATCATTTTGAGGACGTGTTCTCCAACCTTCTCACCTTCCTTCATCCTTGCACCGAACAGTTGCTTGGATATCTTATATCTAGCAGTTCTGCTGTGCTCACCATAAAGTTCGGTTAAGTGAGATAAAATCTGCCTGGCAGAAGTCATTTTCTCATGAGCTCTCTGAAGCTCATTAGACATGGAAGCCATCATATAAGCACGGACTTTCACATCATCCTTAACCCACTTTTCGTGGTTTTCTGTAATATCTGCAATTTTCGATTTCCGGTAATTTCTTTTTTTTTTCTTTTTTCAGCGGAAGTCCGTTTTGATGACTCGATCATGACCGTTTCATTATTCTAAGAATGATTAATTCTACACTTTTTGACATCCAAGTTCGTTTCGGTGTCGTTTTGTTGAGTTCCGTGCTTTTTAGCGACTTTTCCGCACTTGAGTTCGATTCTTGCGAATCTCGGTCGAAACTGCTGTTTCGAGTTTCCCGTAAGTTCGTTTAACTTTGTTATACGTGTTGTGAACTTCAGTTTGGTTATACGATCACGTATCGTGATTTTCGGGCGTTTTGTGTCATTTTGTAATTTACCCAAAGTTACGGGTATCCGTATCTGTAATTGTTGTCTCGACCCATTTCTTGGTCGCGTATGACTAATTATGGTATTATGTTTTCATTCCGGGTTGTTGATGTTGTCCGCGAACTTTTCATCGTGTTCGTTCCGTGCGTTTTCGGAAATCGAGTCGTCGAGCCACGTGTTCGAGCACCGCCGACGGCTATGGATCGGGCCGGACGATTGCGGGCACCGGCTGGATGGATGCGGAAGGAACCGGCGTAGCGCACGCTACGACCGGAAGGCTGCGCGTGCTAACCGGCAGGTGTAGCGGACGCTACCGGCTGGCCTAATGCACGCTATCGGGTCTGGACAGTGGAGTCCTGGGGTTCTGGAATCGGTTAGGATCGGCAGGTAGCGCACGCTACGCCGAGCATAGCGCGCGCTAGTCGGCAGGCATAGCGCACGCCGCCGTCGGCTAGCGACGTTACTGCCGGGCGATTGATCAGAGGGTTCTGGACAGATCGGCTAGCGCACGCTAGCATCCGCACAGTGCGCGCTATCGCGGTCGGGCAGGCAGGATCCGGCCGGCAGATTGAGTCTTCAGTACCAGGCCTTGCGGGCCCCGACCGAGGGTTATCGGCCGAGGCTGCCCGTTAGCGCACGCTAGTCCGGAAGGTGTAGCGCACGCTAGGCCGTGCCTGTATAAATATGACAGTGTAGTCATATTTTCACCCGTTTTTCATTTCCATCTTTTCCTCTCCGCGGCTGGAGACTTGGCGATCCAGGAGACATGTTGTCAAGCAACTAATCCACGAAGATTGGGAGTTCATATCATTGATTAATCCCTCCATAACCTCCTTTGATCCAGCGAATCAAGGTGAGATTTCCTAGAACCCTATTTTGGGAGAATTTGGGGGTTTTTGCATTTTTGTCCGATTCGTTCCGTGTTGTTGATTAATTCATTATGGGTATAATTAATCTTGGTAGTATTCTTGTGTTTAACATCATTTAATCCATTGTTCTTCGTCGAATCGAAGTATATTTCTTGATTTCCTTCGAATTGACTTTTTGGGGGATTTGTCCTCGATCTCGTTTTTCATCCGTTTTTGATGTATCGATTGTGGTTAAATGATGTTGTTAAACATATTCTATGGATTGTATATCCATATTTCAACTTGGAATTCCATTTTCGGGTTTTGACGGAACGAATCGTGTTCTTGGCCGTTTTGGGGGAAACGCTTGAACTTTCGTCATTCGTTCTTTGAATTCAACGGCTTTAAGTCGTGTTAGGGAATTCATTTCATTGTTGTTATTGTCCTTCGTAGTTTATGAACGCGAGTTGGCGATCGGTGGAGTCGGCGGGTTCGTAGTCGGTTCGTGTCAACCTACTTCGATCGATTATTCGCGTTGTTCTTATTCGAGGCAAGTACCTCGTCCATACTATTCATGTTTTGTGGATATGATGATTGGTGATCGTCTTAGTGTGTTTGTTTGTTTGTTTGAAATGAGTTTTCAAAAGATTTGGTTAGCCTTGTTAAAGGCCCTCTTTCAAAACCGCGTGTGTTTTGTGATTGGGGTGTTTCATGAACGAGTATGTGACTCCTGTGGATATGTTTGGTGTGTTTGTGCACCTGGTGTTGCGTGTGGATGTATATTGTTTCATTTCGGTGCATTGTGGTTTGACGTGGTGTTTTGCTAAGTGTTTGATACCTCTGGGTGAATTGTTTGGATATCCTTGGTGTGATATGTTATTTGTGCATGATTGATTCACTAGCCAGCTCGGGTGGGTCCGATGGGATCACGGAGTGGGATTCGTGGCTTCGTCCCGGTCCTAGGCGACGTGTGGTGCTTGAGTATTTCGCTAGCCAGCTCGGGTGGGTCCGACGGGATCACGGAGTGGGATTTGTGGCTTCGACCCGGTCCTAGGCGATGTGAGTACTGTGTTTTGTGAATGTATTTCGCTAGCGAGCTTGGGTGGGTCCGACGGGATCACGGAGTGGGATTTGTGGCTTCGACCCGGTCCTAGGCGATGTGAGTACTGTGTTTTGTGAATGTATTTCGCTAGCCAGCTCGGGTGGGTCCGATGGGATCACGGAGTGGGATTTGTGGCTTCGACCCGGTCCTAGGCGATGTGAGTACTGTGTTTTGTGAATGTCTTTCGCTAGCTAGCTCGGCTGGGTCCGAAGGGATCACGGAGTGGGATTTGTGGCTTCGACCCGGTCCTAGGCGATGTGACTACTGTGTTTTGTGAATGTCTTTCGCTAGCCAGCTCGGGTGGGTCCGACGGGATCACGGAGTGGGATTTGTGGCTTCGACCCGGTCCTAGGCGATGTGAGTGCTGTGTTTTGTGAATGCGTTTGCTCACCTCGGGAGGGTTCGACGGGACCACGGAGCGAATTCCAATGGCTTCGACCTGGGTTCACGAGTGAAACTTCACGGGTGCGTGTGTATTTTATGTCCGTCGAGGACGCATGACGTGGGTTTTTAACCTTGTGTATTATGGTTGGTTTTATTTGCGAAAACAAAACCTTTGGGCTGTGACCCTGTTCATTTTTGGAAAGCGAAGGATTCGGTAATCCTAAGTTGTTTCCTATTAAAACTCTCGATGGCAATTCAAACTGCTTTATAAATTGTTTTCCCTTGATTTGTGACCCTTCGGTTTTAGAATGTTTTACCAAACTCTTGCCTCGGGAGGTACTTTTCGTCACGTTTGGATTTTTAAAGATTCCTCGTTATTGTTATTCGTGAAATGTGAATTGTATGGCTCGTATTTGCACTTTGTACTTGCACTAGCAAAACAGTGGAGTTTTGCTAACCCCCGAGTATTCGGGGGGTGGATGTCTATTTTTACATTCAGGTTTTGGAGCATAGCACAGGGTCGGCACGAAGAATGATGAAAGATGAACGATACTAATCACACGAGGATCCGTTGCTGTCGTATTGGCCTAGTTGTATTTTCTTTTCCGCTGCAGTATATTTTTCCCGTTGTACGGGTGTGGTTGTATTTTAACCCCTGCGTGGGCATGAGTCACATTTGAGTTGTATGTAATTATTGAAAGACCAAATCGGTCCACTGAGTCATTTTAGCCTTAAGGGCGATGTGTAGATGTTTGATTTTAGTTATCAGCATGGTAGATCCTCGAGGAGAGGGTCTACGGCGTGTAATATCCCTGAGTGGATTGGGGGTGTTACATAAATAGTATCGGAGCTTAGGTTGTGGAAACCTAGGCTGTCGGGTCAGTGGTGTCTATTGAGTTCTGTCTCGTCGGATTTTAGCTGACTGAGTCATGTCGCGACGCGTCGTCTGAGTTTGTTGGTCGTGATTAGTATCGTGGGGCGATCATCATCTTCGTGCGACCTGTGACTGTAAGTCTCACTTCTTTGTGTTGTGCCTCGTGTGACACGAGCTATTTGTTTGATTTTGTGTTAAGTGATGGAACCTTCATGTAGATTCTTGGTTTCGTGATGCGTTCGTGTGATTCTCTTATTTCGTTTGTATGAGGAGTGTTGTCATTATTTATGTCTTTTTGACTGTGATAATTGACTGTTTGTCTTCCCGGTAAAAGACATGTATTGTCTTGACTTTGTGCGATTTGATGCATATATTATAATATGTTTAAACGAATATTGTTACATGAGCATTTTTGGGCATTCTAGCCCATTGAATTATTTTTGAAAACCTTGAGTATCTTAGAAAATAAATTTCGAGACGTACTTTTAAAATGAATCGTTTTCTCGTGGTACTTCCAAGGTGCCACAATATGTTTCCAAATTCTTCTATCTCGAGGACCAAAATGTTTTGAGATATTTTCAATGTTTTAGAAACACTTATACTTAGACCCGAGGGTCGAATATTTCTGAAAGTTTTTCACTAAGAGAAAATGTCCTCACTTTTGTTTAAACGCTAGATGATTTTCAAAGTCTCGAAAATGATGTTTGTTCAACTTTTTGTAAAATGATACTCAAGATCAACTAGTGTTTCCAAACTGTTTTCAAAAGGTGGTTTTCGTTTTTAAAACCCATCATTTCCTGCTTGTGGTCGTACAAAGTGTGTATGATGTTGGTATTGAATATTGTCACCTCGTAGTGATTTCTGCATTGTCACGCATGTGCGAGTTGTTAGAGCTTGGTTTGGTATGACCGTGTGCATCGGTGATGGTTCCGTTATGTGTCGGTTGTTTAATGTCTTGTTACCTTGCTCCCGTTTTTGTGAATTTCGTGGACGAGGTCGGAGGTAATACCCGTACTATTTTGAACTCGGTATTTTCTCTTTCTCCATTCTATCGACTCGCTCGTGTTCGTTGTTACTTCCTGAACTTGTTCTGTATTTCGGTTTCATCGTCCAAACGAGCTGTGATCTTGTTGTGGGTCGATCTAGTTATCGCTGTGACTTTTTCGAGTTCAGTTCGATTCTTGTGAACCTTGTTCGGAAGTGACATCATTTGGTTCTATTAACTCTTCTATTCGACGTAGATCGGATTTTGAATTTCTGTATTTTCGACTCTGTCGACTCGTTTATGTTCGTTGACATTTTCTGAACTTTCCCTATCCCTTGCTTTTATTGATCGAACGAGGCTGGTATTGTTTCGGGATAACTCGTTTGTCGTTGTGACTTTTCAATCGCTATTCCCTTTCCTGTGGATCTTATGGGAATGCATGTCTTGTTGTTCTCACCAGATCATTCTGGGAGTTGTTGTTTGAACTTTATTGTTCTTCGTGATTCGAACATGATTGTTCGATTTTTGTTGTCTCGATCATTGTGGTTCGATCGTTTGATTGTTCGGTTTTTATTGATCTCGTTCCGTGATTGGTGATCGTTCACGCTCCTTCGTAATTCCCTTCAGTTCGGGAAATTAGTCTCGTTTTCGATCTTCCAATCCTTAGGCGGTGGAATTCCGTATTTGTTCAGCGTTTGACTCGCGTTTTGATTGATGAACCGTTGGGTTGGTCAATCATATTGATTTTCGTTCGTGTGTTTTGTGACTGTTTGGATAATCGAATTGATTGTACTATCTGTTTGTTGATGTTTGTCACTTGTTGGTTTTATTATATCCCTAACGGTGACGTTGTGTTGGTCGTCGTGGAGCGTGTTTTCACACCATATATTCCGTTGTGTTGTTTGTAACGTTTCGCCGTTGGGCGTTAGTTACGCGTTTCTTGCGTATCTCATTGAGTTTTCTTGGTGGGATATTGCTTCTCCCTACTTGTTTTAAGTTTCGGGACGAAACTTCTTTTATTGAGGGTAGAATGTAATATCCGCAATTTTCGATTTCCGGTAATTTCTTTTTTTTTATTTTTTCAGCGGAAGTCCGTTTTGATGACTCGCTCATGACCGTTTCATTATTCTGAGAATGATTAATTCTACACTTTTTGACATCCGAGTTCGTTTCGGTGTCGTTTTGTTGAGTTCCGTGCTTTTTAGCGACTTTTCTGCACTTGAGTTCGATTCTTGCGAATCTCTGTCGAAACTACTGTTTCGAGTTTCCCGTAAGTTCGTTTAACTTTGTTATACGTGTTGTGAACTTCAGTTTGGTTATTCGATCGCGTATCGTGATTTTCGGGTGTTTTGGGCCATTTTGTAATTTACCCAAAGTTACGGGTATCCGTATCTGTAATTGTTGTCTCGACCCGTTTCTTGGTCGCGTATGACTAATTATGGTATTATGTTTTCATTCTGGGTTGTTGATGTTGTCCGCAAACTTTTCGTCGTGTTCGCCTGCGGCGTTTCGGAAATCGAGTCGCCGAGCCACAGTGTTCGAGCACCGGCCGGACGGTTGGATCGCCGGACGATTGCGGCACCGGCGGACGGATGCGGCAGAACCGGCCAGAGCGCACGCCACGGCCGGAAGGTCGCGCGTTAACCGGCAGTGTAGCGCACGCCATCGGGCCGCCTAACACACGCTTATCGGTGCAGACAGTGGAGTCCTGGGGTTCTGGAATCGGTTAGGATCGGCAGGTAGCGCACGCTACGCCGAGCGTAGCGCGCGCTAGTTGGCAGGCATAGCGCACGCTGTCGGCCGGCTAGCGTACATTACCTGGCCGGGCAGTTCAGTCCAGAGGGTTCTGGACAGATCGGCTAGCGCACGCTAGCATCCGCGCAGCGCGCGCTATCGCGGTCGGGCAGGCAGGATCCGGCCGGCAGATTGAGTCTTCAGTACCAGGCCTTGTGGGCCCCGGCCGAGGGTTATCGGCCGAGGCTGCCCGTTAGCGCGCGCTAGTCCGGAAGGTGTAGCGCACACTAGGCCGTGCCTGTATAAATATGACAGAGTAGTCATATTTTCACCCGTTTTTCATTTCCATCTTTTCCTCTCCGCGGCTGGAGACTTGGCGATCCAGGAGACATGTTGTCAAGCAACTAATCCACGAAGATTGGGAGTTCATATCATTGATTAATCCCTCCATAACCTCCTTTGATCCAGCGAATCAAGGTGAGATTTCCTAGAACCCTATTTTGGGAGAATTTGGGGGTTTTTGCATTTTTGTCCGATTCGTTCCGTGTTGTTGATTAATTCATGATTGGTATAATTAATCTTGGTAGTATTCTTGTGTTTAACATCATTTAATCCATTGTTCTTCGTCGAATCGAAGTATATTTCTTGATTTCCTTCGAATTGACTTTTTGGGGGATTTGTCCTCGATCTCGTTTTTCATCCGTTTTTGATGGATCGATTGTGGTTAAATGATGTTGTTAAACATATTCTATGGATTGTATATCCATATTTCCACTTGGAATTCCATTTTCGGGTTTTGACGAAACGAATCGTGTTCTTGGCCGTTTTGGGGGAAACGCTTGAACTTTCGTCATTCGTTCTTTGAATTCAACGGCTTTAAGTCGTGTTAGGGAATTCATTTCATTGTTGTTATTGTACTTCGTAGTTTATGAACACGAGTTGGCGATCGGTGGAGTCGGCGGGTTCGTAGTCGGTTCGTGTCAACCTACTTCGATCGATTCTTCGCGTTGTTCTTATTCGAGGCAAGTACCTCGTCCATACTATTCATGTTTTGTGGATATGATGATTGGTGATCGTCTTGGTGTGTTTGTTTGTTTGTTTGAAATGAGTTTTCAAAAGATTTGGTTAGCCTTGTTAAAGGCCCTCTTTTAAAACCGCATGTGTTTTGTGATTGGGTGTTTCATGAACGAGTATGTGACTCCTGTGGATATGTTTGGTGTGTTTGTGCACCTGGTGTTGCGTGTGGATGTATATTGTTTCATTTCGGTGCATTGTGGTTTGACGTGGTATTTTGCTAAGTGTTTGATGCCTCTGGGTGAATTGTTTGGATATCCTTGGTGTGATATGTTATTTGTGCATGATTAATTCGCTAGCTAGCTCAGGTGGGTCCGATGGGATCACGGAGTGGTATTCGTGGCTTCGTCCCGGTCCTAGGCGACATATGGTGCTTGAGTATTTCGCTAGCCAGCTCGGGTGGGTCCGACGGGATCACAGAGTGGGATTCGTGGCTTCGACCCGGTCCTAGGCGATGTGAGTACTGTGTTTTGTGAATGTATTTCGCTAGCCAGCTCGGGTGAGTCCGACGGGATCACGGAGTGGGATTTGTGGCTTCGACCCAGTCCTAGGCGATGTGAGTACTGTGTTTTGTGAATGTATTTCGCTAGCCAGCTCGGGTGGGTCCGATGGGATCACGGAGTGGGATTTGTGGCTTCGACCCAGTCCTAGGCGATGTGAGTACTGTGTTTTGTGAATGTCTTTCTCTAGCCAGCTCGGGCGGGTCCGAAGGGATCACGGAGTGGGATTTGTGGCTTCGACCCGGTCCTAGGCGATGTGAGTACTGTGTTTTGTGAATGTCTCTCGCTAGCCAGCTCGGGTGGGTCCGACGGGATCACGGAATGGGATTTGTGGCTTCGACTCGGTCCTAGGCGATGTGAGTACTGTGTTTTGTGAATGCATTTGCTCACCTCGGGAGGGTTCGACGGGACCACGGAGGGAATTCCAATGGCTTCGACCTGGGTTCACGAGTGAAACTTCACGGGTGCGTGTGTATTTTATGTCCGTCGAGGACGCATGACATGGGTTTTTAACCTTGTGTATTATGGTTGGTTTTATTTGCGAAAACAAAACCTTTGGGCTGTGACCCTGTTGATTTTTGGAAAGCGAAGGATTCGGTAATCCTAAGTTGTTTCCTATTAAAACTCTCGATGGCAATTCAAACTGCTTTATAAATTGTTTTCCCTTGATTTGTGACCCTTCGGTTTTAGAATGTTTTACCAAACTCTTGCCTCGGGAGGTACTTTTCGTCACGTTTGGATTTTTAAAGATTCCTGGTTATTGTTATTCGTGAAATGTGAATTGTATGGCTCGTATTTGCACTTTTTACTTGAACTAGCAAAACAGTGGAGTTTTGCTAACCCCCGAGTATTCGGGGGGTGGATGTCTATTTTTGCATTCAGGTTTTGGAGCATAGTACAGGGTCGGCACGAAGGATGATGAAAGATGAACGATACTAATCACACGAGGATCCATTGCTGTCGTATTGGTCTAGTTGTATTTTCTTTTCCGCTGTAGTATATTTTTCCCGTTGTACGGGTGTGGTTGTATTTTAACCCCTGCGTGGGCATGAGTCACATTTGAGTTGTATGTAATTATTGAAAGACCAAATCGGTCCACTGAGTCATTTTAGCCTTAAGGGCGATGTGTAGATGTTTGATTTTAGTTATCAGCCTGGTAGATCCTCGAGGAGAGGGTCTACGACGTGTAATATCCCTGAGTGGATTGGGGGTGTTACATTTTCAATCTCTTCCTGATTGGCTCGGGTCTGCACAGGAGGCGCCGGAATGTCCGTCTCCAAGACGTATCCCAGTGCCTCTATACTGAGGACAATCATCAGATTGCGGAGCCAATCCACAAAGTTAGGTCCCATTAAGGTGTTCTTTTCGAGCAGAATTGCGAGTGGATTCATTGTCATATTGAGATTTGAGTCTGCATTAAGTACGATAGATTAATTAGTGACTCATTCAATTATGTTCTGAGTATAGAATTAAGGTCTTTTCTATTCTTGTTACCCATCTCCCACTATTTTTATCGGAATAACATACTCCCATGTGAAATCCGGAAGTATCGCCGCTCTACTTCATAGTGGTGATCGAGTTCTTTATAAATCTTAATAGAGGGCAACCGAACAGGTTTCTAGTCTATTAATTTTCATAAAGTGGTGTCCAACACCAACCCATCTAATGGATGATTCGATCTTCTTTTTCCCCTTGTTCACTCCCCTCAACCTATACGGTTTCTATGGTTCGTGAACAAGTTAAGTTTATACCATCGACGCAAATCAGTTTTACAATTGAATCTTATTCGGCAACCTATCAGGTTTCTAGGGATAAAATTTGCTCCAACCGAAGGCATCCAATTCGCTCCCGGTAATTTATCCGTCCTCCCCGAACGACTACCCCGATAACTCGGAAGCATAGCACATCCGGTTTGGATTTCAATTTCCCGAAAACTCGATGGAGGGAAGGAAAAACTTTGAAACCTTATAAACTTAATAATTTATCGTGGGAGAATTTTTGCGATTAACGTTACACTTTGCACATTAATCGTTTAAGCGCGTTTGTGGCATTCATACAATATGAAACAACCATTCACAACCTAGTTGCTACCAACATGTGGTTCATGGACCGTTCCTAGAAAACAAAAACTCCGTAATCCAATTACAAGTCTTCATCTTGAATCTTCGCTTCTCGAAATGGATCTTCCTCCGGTCTTCGTCATTACATATAAATTTTACATCGAAAATTGCATCCTAGATACAAATATTTCTAGTAAAATAAGTAGGCTCAAAAAGGCCTTTACAACCCAATCGAATAAAACGAACGATTCAAAACTAAGTCCACGAACCACATCCCCATTCAAAAGCATTCATCCAATAAATGCTATATAAATGAAAAGCGTAGAGATACATTGATCAAATCAACAATACGAATCGATCCAATCGATTCACACAATCGGTAATATGATAACGTTCAAAATAATTCGGTCGACCAAAAATATTCCAATTAATCAAATTTCCCTTATAAAATGAAATACCATAAATCATTTTAATCATATTAAATCCAATTTAACATGTGGGAGATTAATTTTCAAGAATACACGAAAAAATCGAGCCGGGGCGAAAAAGGCCTGCCATGGCCGAGTCACGCTCGCGGCTACTGCCACGGCCAGCCCCGGGCCGCGGCCCTCGAGCACAGGGTCGCGCCCCAAGATGATGGCTGCCTGTGCCAGTGCAACATCTCGGCCGCGGCCTCGAGCCCCGGGCCGCGGCCTCGCTCCCGACCCTCTCGGACCGTCCAACGGCATTTCGGGGCTAGTTTTTCGACCGGATATCCAATATCTATATTATCCAACATTCATATCTTCAATATAAATCATATTTCCAAGAAATTAAGATTTATATTTAGACATAAACTTACGAAAAATATAACTACAACGAACGTAAAAATATATACCACGATTATGACTAAAATGATTCCAAATCATTCACCATCTAATCGAGCATTCCAAATGCCAATATCATATATATATGATCGCAAGACCTACACTCCGATACCACTGTTGGGATTCGGTGTCTAAAACGAAGGCCCAGCGGAAGCGGTAAAACGAAAATTAATTCGATCTGAATCCCTACGAGGATCGATCGAGCTACGTATATACGAATATATAAACGAAAAGCAAGAGTCGTAAGAAACTAATCCTCGAGATCCGTTGATTAAATGGTAACCTTCTCTTGAGCTATTCCCTAAGCTTTAGTTTGATCTCTACGAGTTCAATCCGCTCCAAGCCCTTGAACGATCCAACGCCGAAAGCACCGCGTCTCTACTTGCCACGCACCGGAAAAATGACCGGAATAACAATCACCTTGCTATCCTCCGAGGATACGGCTAGAGCTAAGTGATGAAGCTTTTATTACTACACTCTAAGTGTATAATATATCTCTCAATAATTTCTCTCAATTTTTCTCCAAGAAAAATGAAGAAGAAGTGAATGAAGAAGATGAAGATGAGTTGGAGAAAAAAAACTTTTTCTCTCTCTTTTCTCTCTATGTCTCACGTATGATGCCAAGAAGTGTAGTGAGGATGAGAGATCAAAGTCATATTTATATTCTTATTCAACCCACAAAAAATCAAACCATATCACATGAGAGATTCCCCCATATAATGTATATGATGCTTGTGCCCTCAAAACATGAGATTCCAAAACCATGATGGGGACAAGTCAATACACACACATGGATATAGGTGTGGGGCGGCCAAGATGAATTATAGGAAGAGTTCGGTTCGTTTCGGACTCCCGAGAGTCCAAACAGATAAACTCCAATTCCGTTCCGATGTCTTTATATCGTTTAATTAATCCAATTAATTAAACTTATCAAATACAAAATAACATAATTAATTTCTCCAAGAAATAATTATATTCACGAATTAAATTAATCACCCAGTAATTTATTTAATCCATTAGGCCGTAAATCAATTTATCCAATAAATCGATTTAGACATCCAATGTCTCAAATTAGATATCCAATATCTAATATTCATAATCAGAGAATTGTTTATTCATTCCGTCGTCAATCCTCTTGCGCGACTCGGTAGGTCCGTCTCAGTCAGTAATGGGAGGAACCAAAGAGTAGTAGCACCACCAAGCCAGCCTGGCGGCCTACACTGTACCCCAACTGAGAACGAATGATTGGGATCATTCAAGAACCATTCTGTCGTGAATACCAATATACGTATAAACCCTTCTTTCAAATGTCCCGATCAAGTTATAGGGTCAAGGTCAGTCAAACCCTATCTGTACTTGATGCTATGCATGCGTTAATGCAAATCGAGATCATCGAGCTCTCGTGTATCTAATACAGCTAGCTCCAATGCTTTGGCCAAAGACTTATGATCTCATCTGCTAATAACCGCATAGGACATATAACACGTTCACTAACAGGAGAAAGAATTCTATCTTGGTATTCAGTAAGACCTGCTACTTGCCCATCAAGATGCACGTCGAGGTTGACCCCCGCCTTCCGGTTTATAGGGTCGAACTACTCTAATGAAAATCTTGACGTCACAAGCACATCCCTACTAAATCCTCAAGTCGAAGGTTCACGAATACCTATCAGAACCTTTCGATTCCATCATTGACTGTCCCGGAGTGAAATTCGTGTGACGAATCGAGGGTGAGTCGGTTCGAGTATACTAATCTAATTAGCATACCTATAACGTGTGCTCCCACTAACCATTAGTGTTCGACAGGCACTCTCCTTGTCAAAGAACACGTCATACAAGTCTTTACATAAACTTAACGCCCAGTCAAGTTTCATCGACTTGCGAACGATTAAGTATTTGAGCTATAAACCTTTCCAGTGCCGACCCCCTTATCCAATAAGGAGTGGAACGTTTTGCTCTCAAATACACGGACTAGTTTCTACATGTATATTTACGAGTTAGGAATGCCAGTAACTTCCAGTAAATAAAGAAACATCCATTGCCTTATTTTGATGATTTACATAATAACAAGTACAATGCCCTCACTCAACATCCTCTGAGTGGCATTCGAGGGCATACTCCTAACAATTATATCCCAAATATTAGGGATTTGATCCCATATGGACTTACACGAGCCACATTAGGTGTTTGCTTTGAGCATATCCACCTAATGTCTTGAGGGGTGGCCATGGTGTGCTCAGATCACACGGGTGAATCCGACAGGTGGGCTAGATGTCATGAGCTCGGATCTCATAAGGGGATTTGCATTCTCCTGGAATCTTTCGAGCTGCTAGGATTTATCGCCGACTTTCGACCGAGCTCCACTGGGTCGATTGCACCTTACAACTGAATCGAGCAAAGGAAGAATTCCTCGATCGGGTTTTAGGGAGAGCCGAATGTGATGTAATATTAATCAATCATTTATACTCTGTTCGATATGATAAGACCGGGAAGAGTAGGGATTTCAACCTCAAGGGCCTTGAAACGAGAGGCCTCGGGGAGCTATAATCTACGCCTTGATGATGCACATGGCACATAGGAACTTGTAGGCATTCATTGGAAGTGTCTCTTCATCTGATTATCTCTCCGGCCGTTAGTTCATCATCTCTTTAGGGTTTTGATAACCAGGTGTTCGCTTCCTATTCGACGGTAGCCATATGAACCGTCTATCTGGGAATGAATCCTGCATTTTAGCTTCATCCTTGCCCTGCCAAATCCCGCCATATTTTTTGCTTATAAAATGAGATTGTCGTCTTTACTTCATTTATTTCTGTCATTTTTACAAACCTCTAAACAAGAACTCTTGCAACTCCGGTGGTCTATTTATTTCGAAGAGGGCTCTGCGATACATTTCTCTCTTCTTCATCCCCTTCGCATGAGATGTTTTCTTAAGACTTTCTTGTCCTTCTGTGATTTCCATACTTTAAGTTCCTCTATAACATTATGTCTACCGAGTCCGACTCCCAAATTTCTTGTCAATGTTCATCCTCAGTGGATGTGAGTTTTATGAAGGATTTATCATCATTTGAAGTGGAGGTAGAAACTCCTATAGTTTAAAGATCATCTCTAGCCGCTTACTCATCTCTCTGTTTAGCCGATACGCCAACCGCATACCGTGTAATGGTCCGAGCTGGGGGATCTACTTAATCCTCTCCCCACCAGAATCTCCTTTAGGAATCATAGATCTGTTGCCAATTGATTCTGCTGACCAGGTCAATATGATCAGTTTGCGAGTTGACCCACACCAGATCGAGGTCGGGGCCACCCGCATCCTTCCTCTCTCTCTCTCTCTCTCTCTCTCTCTCTCTCTCTCTCTCTCTCTCTCTCTCTCTCTCTCTCTCTCTCTCTCTCTCTCTCTCTCTCTCTCTCTCTCTCTCTCTCTCTCTCTCTCTCTCTCTCTCTCTCTCTCTCTCTCTCTCTCTCTCTCTCTCTCTCTCTCTCTCTCTCTCTCTCTCTCTCTCTCTCTCTCTCTCTCTCTCTCTCTCTCTCTCTCTCTCAGACCTCCAAGAACACCTTTCATGGATTCATAAAATTTCCTACGGGTGTTTACTTGTGGGTTAATAAGCTTAATGACAAAACGGATTTATTCGCGCAGATATTTGGAGGTGTTTACTTGTGGCTTAATGACTTATTCGCATAGACAAAAATGGCTTATTCATAAAGTATGAAAGGTGGTGTTGTCCCCATTAAGACAAAAAAGTGCCCTAATTGAAAACCACGCCTCGTTCATCATTAAGAAACCACGCTCAACTACCCGATGATCCGAACCGAACTAAAAATTTTGGGTATTTTTAAAAATTTTAAATATTTTTCGGGCCGGATACCCGACCCAAAAAAAAAGTCATATAATCGGACCGAGTCATGGGCCGACTTGTTGCGTAAATTCAGGTACCCGAAAATCTGATTATTCTTTTAATAGTTATTTTTTTATAAATTTAATTATTTAATTTGTAAGTGTATGAACTTTATCTTTCAAATAATATGAATTATATTTAGAGTTAATTACAAGTTTGATCCTTGTGGTTAGGCCAAAATTACATGTTTAGTCCTAAAACGTAATTAATTACATCAATGGTCCCTGTAGTTGTCAAAAATTAGCATGACCGGTCCTCTGACGGAATTTCCATCCAACTGAAAGTTAACGGTGGGGGCATTTTCGTCCATTCATATTCACAAGAACTATTTTTGTAATATATTAACCACATGGACTATTTCTGAAATGAATTTTTAAATCCTAAAAATGAACCTGGTGGGATTCGAACTGAGGACATTCGAGTTATATAACAAAAGTCTCACCATTATGCTAAGTGAAAAGTCCTTGTTAACATATGCAAACAATATATATTTATCCTTTAGTAAAATATTTTATTTCAGTTTTTTTACAAACTTTGTCCTTGTTGTTTCCAAACTTATATATTTTAAATGTACGAAAATATATTTAAAATATTACGAAAATGTTCGTCCGTTTTTATACGTTTTCATCCGTTTTTATACGTTCTCGTCTGTTTTTATACGTTTTCGCCTGTTTTTATACATTTTCATCCATTTTTCTTACGTTTTCATCCGTTTTTCTTACGTTTTATCCATTTTTATATGTTTTCATCCGTTTTTATACGTTTTTATCTATTTTTGTATGTTTTTATCCGTTTTTATATATTTTCGTCCGTCTTTGAAAAGGTACTAAAACGTACAAAAATGTATAAACTGTACAAAGTTTGTAAAAAAAATCTGAAAATAATTTGAATAATTTGCAAACATATATATTTTAAATGTATGAAAATATATTTAAAATATTTTGAGTTCCCCAAAAAATTATATTATTACGTAAAAGTACTTCATCCAAATATATATTTAATGTCTCGTTCAATATAACTTTAACTCTATTTTTGTAGAGTTTAATAGAAATAAGTTGGAAATTATATATATATATATAATATGTTGGTATTACGATTTCCAACATATTATATAATTACAAAAATATTTTCGTAATTAACTCTTTAAACTATTCAAATTTTCGTAATATTTTAAATACTTTTTCGTACATTTAAAATATATGAGTTTGCAAACCACAAGGACAAAGTTTGTAAAAAAGTTGAAATGAAATATTTTACTAAAGGATAAATATATATTGTTTGCATACAAGTACTTTCCACTTAGCATAGTGGTGAAGCTTTTGTTATATAACTTGAATGTCCCGAGTTCGAATCCCACCAGGTTCATTTTTAGGATTTAAAAATTTATTTCACAAATAGTCCCTGGTTATATGTTACACAAATAGTCCTTGTGAATATGAAAGGACGAAAATACCCCCAGCGTTAACTTCCAATTGGATGGAAAATCGGTTAGAGGACTGGTCATGTTAATTTTTGACAACCACATGGACCATTGGTGTAATTAATTGCGTTTTAGGACCAAACGTGTAATTTTGGCCTAACCACAAGGACCAAATATGTAATTAATACTTATATTTAATATGAGAATTCATGTTAATGTATTTTTAGTAATAATATTTATTCTCACTAGTTCGAAAATTTACAAGAAGATAAAATCGTTAAATAAGAAATAATATATTCTCTCATATATATAATTGCATATTGAAAAAACGGGTACCCGACTTTTTCAGATCGGATCACGGGCTGAATTTTCCATTACCCGCATAACCGGGTACCCGAAAATTCGGGTACTCAGTTATGAACACCCCTAGCTAATAGCACTCAATATATGGTTTCTTTGCGTGATGAAATTGCAAATAGTTTGGTTAATAATGTTTAAATTTGGCTACTTTGTGTTTGGTTGCTTTGTGTTTGAATTTGACTACTTTGTATTTGAAATTGGATTTTAAGTACTTTTTTAATTTATGTTTTGATTTTATTGATTATATCATTGAATTTAGGAATATATTATATATATATATATATGGGGCTTAAAAACTAAACAACAATTTATAAAACAACTTATAATTCATATTCAGGGGTAAATCGATCATTTCTGTTATTCAGACTTTTTATTCAGATGAAAAGTAAACAACGGCATCAATTTACCCAGACAGACACATTTAACCAGACAGGCACATTTATCCATACACGACTTAATGAAAAATTTGGTAAACAGCCCCTTAGACTCCCCATGGATAGGATTTCTCGACTCCCCAAATTCTTTATATTCCCGAGCTACCACCTAGAGGTCACATCACTTGGATTTTGCAATTTCCTCTTCACCCTTTTCTTTTTTCGATCTCCAACAAGTATAGACTTCCTCTAATTCAATCTTGTCCGAACTCTTTTCGCTATATGGTCAGCTTCCTCATGATATCAGCCACCAAGAACCGACACCAATCGGCTCGATCATTCGTCACCTGAAAAAGCACTGGGAGAGCCAAGTCATAAATCCGAATTCCGGTAGAAATATATGACTGAAATATCTATAATGTGTTGAAGAATAAGACCTAGTACTTTATTTATAGTGAGGAGGCGTGCTCCTCAAGAACACGATCAGCTTCCTCATCGCTCCAAATCACTGATTTCTAGGGATCCTGATATACATAGACAATTTTCTTTTATCCCATGAATGTGATAGGGAAATCATATCCCGAATATTAGGGGGTTTGATCCCTCCTGGACTTACTCGACCTGCTATATGTGCTTACTCCGAGCACATCCACATGTTGCCCCGGGGAATGGCCATGGTGAGCTCGGATCTCAGGGGTGAATCCGACAGGTCGACCCGATGTCATGAGCTCGGATCTCATTACGGTGTTTACGTTATCGTGGGGTCTTTCAAGCAGCTAGAATTTATCGGCGACTTCCGATCGAGCTTCCCCCGGTCGGTTGCATGTTAGAGTTGAATCGGGCTAAGACAGAATTCCTCAACTGGGTTTTAGGGAGTGTAGAATGTAATGTTATATCATACTCGAAACTATTAGTACCAAAAATATGGACTAGTCACTGCTATATAAACGCATTTAGAGCATTGGGTACGCTCGTGCCAAAGGCCTCGTCTTGATTGGGAAAAGTGGTGCGCGTCGAAAAGCTCTTTGCACAAGACCTCAACGGCACCAAAGCCCCTCCCTCATACAAATGTGGTGCCATAGAAAAGTGGTCGTTGGGTCACACATACCCCACTAAATACACAAATACAACACACACACACCAAAAAAAAAAGAAAAAAGGTTTGGCGTTGGTGTTAGGGACCAAACAAGCCCTTCAAGACCAACCACTGTCTGGTAGTAACCAAATGCTTTCGTTTTTTTTCTTTTGGCGACCATTGGCGTACCCCATGCTCTTAGCAATACGCTTTAATAGTACCTTTGCTCTTTGGACAAGGACAATGATGCATCGGATATTCGATCTTTTTAATGTCGTGAAAATGCTTTTCCTTTAATTCCCCAAATTGGTCAATCCTGGAACTGAAAATTGCAACATCATTGTCATTTCAAGCTTGACAGGCTTATCCATCACTTTTATACTTCTATTGAAACTAGTGTATAGTCCGTCGAAACTCGACGAATAATCACTTTACATTGTAATTTATAAGTAAAAATCAAAAAGTAATTCAATACTTTGTTAGGGTTCTACCGCTTGCAATTGTACCGCAGCGGAACACATCAACCAATAGAAATAATGAGTATGGGATTCAGCACCCGAACTTCTTTAGAATTTATGTACTTGTACTCATCATAAACTCAATTGAAAGATAATTTCACTATTTATTCCAGTTCAAAACTCATATAAGAATATTAAACAATGAGAGTATGGTACAAATATTCAAACTTGTTTAAAATCTTTATACTCATATTCATCAAACTCGATTAAAATATGACTTTATTATTCGTTTATAAGTAAAAATTAAAAACTAATTCAATACTTTGTTAGGGTTCAGCCGCTTGCAATTGTACCGCAGCGGAACATACCAACCAACATAAATAATGAGTATGGGATTCAGCACCCGAACTTCTTTAGAATTTATGTACTTATACTCGTCATAAACTCAATTGAAAGATAATTTCACTATTTATTCCAGTTCAAAACTCATATAGTAACACATAAAATAATGAAAGTCTGGTACAAATATTCAAACTTGTTTAAAATCTTTATACTCATATTCATCAAACTCGATTAAAATATGACTTTATTACTCGTTTATAAGTAAAAATCAAAAAGTAATTCAATACTTTGTCAGGGTTCACCATTGCAATTATCAGAATGAACACACCAACCAACAGAAATAATGAAAACTCAAACATTGTAAAGTAAAGGTTAAGAATAAATATTATAAATGACAAAAGATTTAACGTGGTACTTTGAATCCATATTGCTATTAGATACTTTATATATTTATTTGTAAGTGAAGAAAATCGAGTCTATTGAAAAAAATATAAAAATTTGCACAATAAAAATAATACTATATATTTAGCCCAACTCGATAATTGGTCAAATTAATTGGCGATGAGAAATATGATGGTAAAATACATATTGATTATATTAATGAATTACCCAAATCTATGAAAACTTATAAAATATGTGGTGTTTCAAATCCGTAACGATATTATATATATTTCATTATTATGAAATTACTAAATAAAATAGATGTGAGATTCAAATTTTAGACAAATAAAATTAATGTAAATTTAATAATTGACCCAATTATATATATATATATATATATATATATATATATATATATATATATGGATGAGGAAAAGCCGAAAAAATAAAGTTGTCTTAAGATAAAAAAAAAAATACGAAATTGGGATATATGATGTGATATGATATGACCAATTTTTCCCTTTTCTTTGACTGCTAAGCTTTTTCTTCCGGCTCCGATTCTTTTTTTTTCAGAACTTGTCTTTTTATTCATCTTTTCAAACTTTATGCAAATTGCAAATAATGCAATCACAATCAGAGATTCAGAATTACAAATAGAGCCAACTTATTACGTAAAACCTAATTTTGCTATGTAGAAACAAAATTAGTAAAACTAAAGCTAATTATTGACCATGATGGACTTCTAGTGGTTCACTTTCAAACTTAAAACTACACTCAGGGAGGAGGAGAATTAAAAATAATAGGTTTTTACTTTGAAAAATACAATTTTTGCAAAATTATGTTTGTTGCAAAAATACAATATTTTAATTTTTTTTACAAAAATACAACTTTGCAATCAAATGCAACCGGATGCAATCAAAATCAACCTCAAATGCAAGCAAAAGTAGCTACACTTTTTTTCAAAAAAAAAAAAATAAATAAAAAAAAAGGAAAAAAAAAATTGCATCGAAATGCCTTTGATTGCAAATTGTATAAAGAAAAGTTGCATTTTGTTGCTTTTAGTTGCAAATCGTATTTTCGCAATTATTTTTTAAAAATAGTATAATCCCAAAAAGTTCAAAAAAAAAAAAGAAGGTATTTTTTGATAATTTCTCTAAAAATAATGTATAAGCCACCTCCACCCCATTATTTAAATTCTACAAGCTTGGGAGAACTTTAACAGTAATTCATTAAATAATAATAATATTTAACTAAGGAGACTTGCATGAGGTTTCCATGAATCCACTGAACAACTTCAAATTAAGATTTGTTATAAATATTAATGCACATCAATACATCATCATGCAACGGTCCCTTTGCACCAAACAAACGAGTTGCCTTGGTAATCTTTCCGTAGAGCTTTATATCTTTGCTTCTCATATTTAAGATGTGTTCCATACAGTTAGGGCTCGTTTGGCAGTCATGTTAGGATATGAAATGTTAGGATATGAGATATAACAAGTTAGATAAAATGGGGATGATAGTTTGGTGTTTGGTAGAAAAAATATACTATTTAGATTAAATGATAAAATTACATTTTTATCCTTGTTATATTATATACTATATACATTTAATAAGTTTATATAAATATATGATAATTTAACATATATATATATATATAAATCTGGAATAAAATTTTTTATTGAAAATTTATTTTTTTTAAAATCTGGAATAAAAATTTAAATAAAAATTTCGAATTTTATTTTATATTTTCGACCTAATTTTATTTTTTATTTTCGAACTTTAAATAAAAATTTTTGATTTTTATTTTTTATTTTTGAAATTTAAATAAAAACTTTTGATTTTATTTTTTATTTTCGAGCTAATTTTATTTTTTATTTTCAAACTTTAAATAAAAAATTTTGATTTTTTATTTTTATTTCGAAATGTAAATAAAAATTTTCGATTTTTTTTATTTTCGGACTAATTTTATTTTTTGTTTTCAAAATTTTAATAAAAATTTTCAATTTTTATTTTTTATTTTCGAACTAATTTTTTTTTTTTTCGAACTTTAAATAAAAATTTTTGATTTTTATTTTTTATTTTCGAACTTTAAATAAAAAATTTCGATTTTAATATTTATATTTCAGATTTTAGAAAAAAATAAAGGGGTAATTTTGGGATTATTGGGTTAAAATGAGCACTGTTCAATCAGGACTTGTTTGCTATGTGTGATTAAGATGTATAATATATTTAATACACTTTTATATCTTGTTTGGTATAAAGTATAGGGCCCTTGATAAAATTCAGGCCCGTATAAATAATACTGATTTTTGGTATTACGTATCCCACCTAAGAGGTGGTATTATGTGATATTAAACAATACTGCAACTAATAAATTCAATAAACTACCGTGATATCTATATTTTGCAGAGAATTTAATATATCGTACCAAATATGATATTAATTTCTTATATTGTATAAGGAATCTCAGTCAATCTTATCAAGCTTTATCTCATACAACCTAGCAAACGAGCCCTCAAAGTTAGGGGTACCCTAGGGTGAGGGGCAGTTCCAATATAGAGGAGGAATAATATTTTTAGCCCGGGTCTCACCTTTATACCAGGCTCCTGAGATAAGATATCTTAGTTACCAAACGCTTGTTTCGGCCGGTTAATATATCTAACATGCCGAAACAAGCCTACCAAACAGGCCATTAATGGTTCTGTTTTAGAAAACTTAATTGTTCATTACTTGGGGAAAGAATTTTGTAACTTGTAATGTTCCAAAAGCTGATATTGGGATAATGGAAAACTAGAAGCAGCAGGACTTGTAAAGAAAGAGATAAAACACAAATTTGGCAAATTTAAGGGTTCATCTTGATAAAAATAGTCTAAAATTTCAAATTCACACCAAAGTACCTCAAAATAAAAGGTAAGATTTTTGATAGTAAGCAAAACTATCAAATCCTATTTTGCATCTCTCATCATCATTTTCAAAAGTATAGATTTGCGAAGGCCAACGGGAGTAGATATAAGACCTTTTACTTGCACAGGTCTTTCCAACAAAAACACAAAAGCATCACCAGCTTGATCTTCATCTAACTTCATTTTATTTATCAAACCCCACAACTCATCTACTGTGATTGGAAGCTTCCCATTACCAATATAGTCTTCTAGCTTTGAAGACTGCTCATCATCATTCTTTGATTTAATTGTCCTCTCCGAATTAGTAGTCTGAGACTTCAAGGCAGACAGACACCAGAGAAACTATTATCAATTTTCTCGTACCAATCAGGAAGATGAATTTTAGACAGTGAAATTGCAATATGATCATGTGGTTGACAACATACATAAAGATAGAGAGATGACAGACAGTTGGGAATGACACAATTAAGCAGGGACAACCAGACGAATTTGAGTTAACTACATCTCGGGGCTCCAGGCATGTCATTATGATCTTGTTAGCTTATACACAGCAACACAAAATTTACGAAAGCAGCATACACCTGATCCCACTCCCGCACACACATTCTAATAAGCCCACCAAAACTCATTCATAGGGGAAAATAACACATTAGTAAATCCAGCCCAAAGTAGAAGACTGAAGACTTGTATAACAGATATATGAAAATAAAGTTAAAGTAGCAGAGCTGAGAGAACATACATCCCCTTCAACTCCATAAGCACAGCCATTACAATCTGTATGCACATGGATATCCCCAACATAAAATTTTATCTAGAAAATTGATTGACATAATAACCAGATTTTCAAGCAGCTTATATGTAAATTGTGATTTATTATGATAGCTGATAGTGGGCATTCATGATATTTATCATTACTTCTAAGAACACACCTGAGAGTTCAAATGACTGATTCGTTCCATGTAATCAGAAACAAGTGGTTGTAGGGTGGGAGATGAGCACTGAAGATCCACTATGTAGTTTATTCCACCATCACCAGTTTTGTCCACTCTAGCATCATCTTTCCAGCCTTCAACATATTCACTAGCAAGAGCATTGCCATCAACTTTCGCTGCACCCCCCAAGGAATTATCATATAATTTACCGACACCTTAAGAATCAGCATTGTATACAAACATGTTAACACTATTAATGCTGATTCAAGTGGATTTGACAAGTCAAATCAATATATTCATCAATGAAGCACATATATCAAGAATCAGAACAGTAAACTCATGTAATGTAGTTCATAATTTTATAAAAATTTAACATAGTAGAAAATTAAGTTGTTAAGAGTCCTGGTGGCATGATTACAGAGAAAACAATCACAGATGCAAAAATCTCTAACTTTAATGAGTTCTAGCATGGTATACAAGAGCTAACAAACAAGGTGAAAATCAAAATATTCTATCACTCAAGAACATAACCCAATAAGTGTTGTAAGCAATGAAGCCCGTTTCCCAATGTTATCAGCAAGTACCAAGCTATCGGGCTTGGATATACTAAGGAATTCAGGACTCTTCAAACAATAATTTTCAAAAATATGTTTCTATATTATCAAGTAGATGACACCGACATCTACTTTCCTGAACAGCTTCCACAAATAACGACTTCTCTTGTTCTAATTATTTACCTTGAACCAGACCCTCCGGTTGTTTCTCTGCAACATTGAGGCACGATTTTTCTGGCTCTTCCTGTGATGAATTATAGTATAGTTTTGTGATCAAGGAGGGGTAGACAGCAGAAGAGGAGCAAGATGGGTGGGTGGAGTGTGGGGGCATGGAAAGGGAGTATGGGAGTAAGGCTTGAAGACCCCTGTTTCACAAATCGAAAATTAGTGGATAAATGGGATAACCTACTAATAAATACACCAAGCACAACGTATATATATACACATTAATACATAATCATTCAAGATGAACCAATCAAATAACGATCTTAAAAAAAAAAGAATAAGTCATACTAGGTTGAAATAATCAAACAATAATCTCAAACCCTAAGCACTTCTACAGAAAATTGCAAAATCAAATCGCACATGATAGAAAAAGGGACTGAAATTAATGAAATCAAAGAACGCACCTATCGGAAGCACCAACATTTCGGTTATTTCGGGTAGAGGTGTACTGTACATATCTTACATATCGCTCAATAAGGTCATTGAGGTTGTCGCCATCATCACGGATGAATTTTTTAATATGTATGTGAAGGGCAAGTTCAATATAGCTCACATGAACGGCTTGCTTCAAGCAGCATCCGATAGTACGTATATAGTGGAGATGCTTATATCCAAGAAGTAGGTCAACATGAGGTCAGACAGAAGATGTTGAACTTTGTTATTTTTGTGAACAAGTGCAGACCAGTATAGTTTCAATAATATTCTATATGGTCTGTACTTGTTCACAAAAATAACAAAGTTCAGCATCTTCTGTTTGACCTCATGTCAGTTTGCCTCTCTAAGCATCTCCACTATATACGTACTATCGGATGCTGCTTGAAGCAAGCTCTTCATGTGAGCTACATTGAACTTGCTCTTCGCACACATATTAAAAAATTCATCCGTGATGATGGCGACAACCTCAATGACCTTATTGAGCGATATGTAAGATATGTACAGTACACCTCTACCCGAAATATTGGACAAGTTCGCCGCTTTGTATCCCTGCCACATGACCTTTGTCATTCATCAATGCAGCCCCGGAAGAACCAATAGCAAACTGGAGGCTGTGATCAAACAATGTCATTTGTGTGTCATACTCCTTGATACTGGTGTTAGAAAACAGAGGACGATTTACTATACCGAGTGCAGCACACCATGGCCTCCCGCAAGGGTGAGACACTGATGCCAGAACCTGCAAAGGTCTCAAGTCCCAATTTCCCTTGGACTCAATTATCAATTTACCAGTCTTGATATCTCTTGGTTTTTCAACGGTTACAATCAAAATCTCGGACTAGCTGGACGGTACAAGGAAAAACCAAAGCTGGATAGCCATAAAATATAACCTCGAATCTCCCATCCGAGTCAGCCCCAAAAAGATGACCAACAGTCATTATAACGGCAGCATTGCTCAAGTGACCTACCACAAATCCAGTAGAAAATAAAGTCTCTTTCCTAGGATGACTTGTTTCTCTGATAATCACAGTTGCTTTGGCTGTAGCTAGGGGTGAAAACTGGGCGGATATTTCCCGCCCGATCCGGAGCCGTATCCGATCGGGATCAAATTCGGGATGAAAAATAGGTATCCGGTCGGATTCGGATACGGATCCGGATAGTTGAATTCGGATACGGGTTCGAATTCGGATAATGCAATATCCGTCCGTATCCGAGTTTTCCCATATTTTATCGGATATTATCCGGATACCAATCCGGATAATAAATCCGATACCAACTGATAATAAACGGATATCCATATTTTTAAATTTTAAATATACTTTATTATATATATATATATATATATAAAACACTTTTGGACTTCATGTAATGAATTTTCAAGCTTTCAAAAAAATATTTTTTCAAAAAAAAAAGTATTTTACGGAAAAATATATTATTTTTGAAAAAATATTTTCTAGGAAAAAAATTATCTTTTGAAAAAAACATTATTTATGGAAATTTTTTATTTCTTGAAAAAAATTAAAAATATTTTACGTAGAAAATTATTTTTTGGCAAAAATATTTTTTTTTTAAAAATATTATTTTCTGGAAACAATAAAATTAGTTTCAGGATTTTTATTTTTTTTGAAAAAATAAAAAAATACTTTTTGCGAAAAATAAAAAAAACTATATTTCGAAAAAAAAATTATTTTCTGAAAAAAATATTTTTTAAAAGAAATGTATTAGCCAAACACTTTAATACTAACTTATAAGCTATTTGTTTCATATGAAATGCATTTTTAAAAGAAATGTTCTATTCAAGTAAATAGAGGGGCAATTATATATATTATAATAATTGTTAAAAACAATTAAATTACCACTTTTTAGTCTTTGCTAAGTATGGAGCTTATGTTTTTTATGGGAGAGACTGAATAAGTAAAAATGAGGGAACCCTGTTATGAAACGATTTTTAAAAAAATTACTATAGTTTGCATTAGAACTTTTATGAAATATTGTGTAGGTAGTTTTTTTATATGCTGCAATCACTTCCAAACGATTTTTGTATGACACGTATTATCCGATTATATTTATTCGAATCCGGCCCGAATCCGTCCTGTATCCGTCCCGTGTCCGTATCCCGAATAATCCGAATTCGTATCCGTATCCGGCCTTCCCGTATCCGACTCCAAATCCGAGAGAAAAATATGGGTTAGGATACGGGAAGAGCACTATCCGCCCGTATCCGATCCGTTTTCACCCCTAGCTGTAGCATCTACAATATCTTGAAACGTCTTCTCGGACATCCTGTAATAAATAATCAAGGAAATCACCAGTAATGTATATATAAACACAACCCTCAACAAGTTTATCACGAAACCCTAATCGCTCTTACCTGCTCTACTCAACGGCGTCTTTCGAAAACATAAGATATTTTCATTTTCAATGGACTTGCCCAACCCTGCCGTTTTGTTATATGAAGGAAGGAAGGATCTAGAATAGCATGGAAGGATCTAGCACATTCTGTAATATGTAATATATTATGTAGTGTACACGCAAGCAGAACAAATGTCCCGTTCCTAATATACACCTCAACAAGTTAAAAAAAAATCGATCACTCTACGCGCGTACAATTTATAGAATCTATAATACTATAAGATTGAGTCCCAAAATTTAATATGGATTAATGAAGATAGAGGTTTTAGAGTTAAAAACAAGTTGAGGCCTTTATCAAGGCTGTGTGTGGGAGTGATTGCTCGGTACCATAATGACCCTGAAAATTAAAAAAAAAAAACATAGGGTTTTATTAAATCTAATTACGAAAATACCGTTGAATTTTAACTTTAATCTTATTTTAAAAAAAAAAAGTGACTACCTTTGCAAAGATTATGCCCAGTAATTCATTTCCAGCTTTTGAATCACAATCCTCTTGCTGATGGCTGTAAAAAAAAAATTGAAAAAATAAAAATCAGAATACAGAATATGAAAAAAAAATATTTTAAAAATGGAATTTTTACCAAAATCAGTTACAAAAAAAAAAAAAGATACCTGACATGCCATCGTAAGGGTCTGGCACAAGAAGGTTCGAAGGTGGTCTGGATGAGGCCGAGCCGCCGTGGCTTTGGGCAAACCACAGTCTCTCTCTTATCCACAGATCTGTCGGCGGCGGCCGCGGCGTTTGCCCAGATCTCATCACATGCCGCGAAACTGTTCTGCTGGATCGCACAGTGATTCATTTTTATTTATCTCTTTGAGATCTCAAAAATAAATTAAAACCTGTAAAATTTTCAAAAAAAAAAAAAGATTAGATTTTTTAGATCTGTGACCAACAGGGATGCATATAGTTGAACTAAAAATAAAATAAAATAAAAAAAAAATTAGAAGAAAAATCACTTGGATCTGTTAAAAAAATCGAATTCAGATCTTTATTTGATGTTTGATAAATTAAAAATAAAAGGAAATTCTATCTCGATGTATGAAATAACACCCAAAAAAATTATTGAGAAATAAATAACTGAAATATTTTATGAAAAAAATTAACAGATTTTGCACAAAATAAATTACAAAATCAAAAAAAATCTCAAGAGTCTTACGGTTTTATTTAGCGGAATTAAACATGACAATGGAAGATGAATAGAAGATACAAAAAAGAATATAAACAGTTTAGCAGTTATAACAAAGAAGGATTATAAATAGAAGATAAAAACCCTCACAGTTTTTTGGGCACCAATCTTCACCACCATACCCACATCATTTTCTCTTTAGCGATGGAAGTATTACCGTGCTATTAATTTTTTTTTTAATCTGTCATTTTCGTGTTTTGGTTGATGTGTGCAGAGAATGACTTCAAGTTCCACATACAAAAATATGAAAGGTTAGTTACTTTACATGCAGATTAATTGGTAAAAGGTTGTTTCGGTTGCACTGATTTTTTTATACATAATGTTGTGATTCGTTCAAATCCAATGAAAAAAATAAGATTTGAACTTAAAAGGAAAAAAAATGATCTCAGTTTGTTCTTTAGATGTTTCAAATCTTTAAAAAATTTCATGTTTGAAATGAAAGGCTCGAAAAGAAATATCCGATCTCAGTTTGTTCACTTTTGGTTAAGATCTTAAAATATCTTTTAAGTGTGAACATAAGCATCATAGATTCGTGAGAAGCACAATCTTCTTTGTATTATCCGAGTTTAACAAAGAAAGAACAAAGACAATCATGTTTCATTCTTTCTCTCTTTCGGGTCAATATAAACAAGAACAAATAGTAAACCTACCCGAGACCTTAAAGATCTTAAGCCGTCATTCTTCTTCTTCTTTGTGATGTGGTTACATAGCAGAAAGCTAAAAGATGTTGGTGACTAGGTGGGTTCGTGTGTTTGAGCTAAGAATAGCAGAAAAGGGATATGATTTTGCTTAGCTTCGGTCACATAAAGATAGATAGATACTTTGATTGTTTATTTCTTTTGTGGTTGAGTTTGGGGAGTGCGAACATAAGGGTTTCGTTAAGTGATGATGTATGTGATTTTGAGATGTAGATGGTGACTGCAAGTGAGGCGTGTTATAGTGTGTAGGGTTAGGTTAAAAGAGAGTGTTATATGATTAGGGTTAAATTTGAGTGGGTTGTGTAGCATATTTTTGGTAGTGTTTATGGGCTTAAAGGTAGTATGGGCTGTAACGGTTTGCAAAGCGGGTTAAGATTGACAACAAAATAACACTTGAGGTGCATACGTTGTGCACAAGATTTTATATTTATTTATTTTTTTTCTGACATAAGTAATGATTTTTTTTTCATGTGACCAAATTTTAAGGTCTTTGTAGGTACAAAGTTGGTGATGTTCTATGAGTTACCGTTTCAAGGTGCCACACTTCAGTTTCATATGTCGAAAATATGTCGCATTAAGTATTGATTCCGACTTTGGTTTCATTGTTTTTAGTTTCTAGCTTGAACAAAAATATAACGTCAGTTATGTATCTTTGGGTTTTTTAATATTCCCTCATTTTAATAAACAACTGTAACCCGATTTCATCCTCCAAACAAGCTCGCCTGAAAATCGGAACTCAGATTTTTCTAACCCAAACAATCACAGAAACCACCTTTTCAACAAGCCCGAATCCAACAAAATTGGAATCCAAAAATCGAAAACGAGATTTAACACGAATCTACCTTTTAATGACCCGAAGCCAAAATTTATTTTTCGACTCCTGCCATGCCCGAAGCCAAATCGGCCGAACCCCTATCGAATCGGACCTTCCTCACCTTGACCGCGAGCTGCTGCTGCACCCGAGCCGAACCACCGGCGACACACCTTTTCAGTCCGCCGCAGGTCGCCTTGAAGCCGATGAGTGTGTTTCCGATTCTGTTTGGTGTGTGTGTTCAATCTCCTGTGTGTGTGTTTTTTCAATCTTCTGTGTGTGTGTGTGTTTCGGAAATTTTCCATGGCCGAGAGAGAGAGAGAGAGAGAGAGAGAGAGAGAGAGAGAGTCGTGGGGTACTATAATGAGAGGAGGAAGTGTTTATTTTTTTTCTTCTTATCGGCCGAGCAGATGGATTTGAGGAGAGAGTTTGAAGAAGATAGAGAGAGAGGGGTAAGGACAGAGGTAAGGAAACGAGAAGGGGCGAGATACACAAATGAGGTGATGTCGGCTGAGTGAAGAAAAGGGTATTTATACCCGAGAAAAATCAGTGCTTTGCATTTTAGTCCTCCCTGTTTTCAGAAACTTTCTAGTCAGCCCCAGCCAGTATAATTAACCCAATTTTAACCCAGTCAGCTTCTCAAGCCTTACAATCTGACCCCAATCAACTTTCAAACTTCAATTAAATCCTAATTTTGACCGAAACATTAAAATGTTGACTTTCAATCTATATTAATAATTAATCCGAATTATTGCCTAAATATTTTAATTTCAATTATTAATAATGTTAACTCTTCGGTTAATATTAATAAGCAATCGTAAGTTATTTTCGGTTATTATATAGTGATATTCGTATCAATTATTATATAGATAATAAATTGTAAGGATTTTAATTATTATTATTATATGTAGACCTTATCGAGGATTTACGGGTTTAGGACTGTGAGTCGAGCTTCTTCATTTCAAGTCAGACATCATCATTTATTCAGGTGGGAATTTTCGCTATCACTTTAATTGCTTTAATTGGACAGCATATTTGATATTCAATTCATGTTTATAAATTGATGATGGACATTGTAAACTAGGCTCACCTGTATTCGTGTAAGAGGTTATCTTAAGATTCATGTTGAGTGGGGACACCTGCACAACCCAATATTCACATGCGTGCTCGATTCATATTATATATATAATACCCGCAATTTCGATTTTCGGTAATTATCTCTTTTTGCCGGAAGTCCGTTTTGACGACTCTCTCATGACCTTTTCGTAATTTTGAGAATATTTAATTCTGCACTTTTCGACGTCCGAGTTCGTTTCAGTATCGTTTTGTTGAATTCTGTGTTCTTAAGCGACTTTTCCGCGCTTGAGTTCGATTCCTGGGAATCTCATTCGAAACTGTTGTTTCGGATTTCTCGCAAGTTCATCTAACGTTGTTATGCGTGTTGTGAGCTTCGTTTGGTTATTCGTTGTCGTATCGTAATTTCGGACATTTGGGATCGTTTTGTAATTTCCCAAAGTTTCGGGTACTTGTTTTCATACTCGTTTTTACCTATCTCCGGGTTGTTCGGAATCACATGTTTGTTTAACGCTTTCGTTCGTTGTTGAGAATCCTTCGTGAACATTGCGTAGTGTTTTTCGAGCTTTTCGTCGTGTTCGTTCCGTGCTTGGGGTATTTTATGCTTCGTAATTCGCTCAACTCTGTGTTACGTACGCTACGGCAAAGGTGTTACGTACGTAACACAAGGCACGAATTGAGACAGGAGGTTCTGGCCTAGGTTCTTCATGTTGATGACGAACTTTAGAGGGCGAGCGAGTCATCTTCTGATTTGTCTTTGGAGAGTCCTCAGGTTACGCCCGCCTCGTATTTAAACGAAGGGCGAGCGATCGATGCCCAAAGGAACCTTGCATGGACGGATCGTCGGTTTAGTCGATTTTTGCGACCATGTCAGCACTTTTCTACCTCGGACCATCATGTCAGATGACGATCCTCGACGGTATACGTTGTGCTAGGGGAGGCGATCGCTGCCTAGGTCCATCATGTTGATGACGAACTTTAGAGGGCGAGCGAGTCATCCTCTTTTTCGAGGTGTTTGCTCAGGCAGTAGCCTTTGGTTTGGTGAGGCGGGAATCGGGGAGAGACTTCCGAAAAGCCCTCCTTCTAGCGCCAATTGTTGCTACCCGAAATATTATCCGGAGATAGATATTGCTGGAATGGACGGGCAGCAAACAAGTGCGAGAGCACTTCCGTGGGGAAAGTAAATAACACAAGATTTGCCGCGGTTGTTAGTCCCGGGCTTGAATGCTCTCGCGAGATATTATTAATACAAATACTTTGGAGTACAAATATTAATGTTAGAGTACAATTACAATGAGTGTAAAGACCCTAGTTATCTTAGCTATTGAGCGTGAAGATTGCCGGAACAACCAGATATGATGCTCTGTGAGTTCTTGTAACAACGATGGGGTGCTGTGACGACTGTGAGTAATCGATGGTCTCTCACAGTGTGTATTAGTTGTATGTTTGAGCTCCTGGGCTTGCGAGTCTCTTTGAATCTGTACTGCAGGGAGTTCTTGCCTCTGCCGACTGTCTTCTGGTTGAGAGGTGCCGAGAGAGAAAACCTTTCGTGAGGGGATTTTGGAATGTATTTTTCTGAACTGAAAGGAGAACCTTTTTCCAGTTGCTGGAGGTTCTGGACTGGGAGTTGCTGGGCGATCGCCTCTGCTGTATTATAATAAGCGGACGATCGTCTTTAGCACATGGGTTGGTCTCCTTGAAGTCCGCGAAAGTTGCTGGCTGCCAGAAGAGCGAATTAATGAGAGACCAGCACGCGTCCGTGTCGCTGTCTTGGGAGGCCCTATTTAGGACCTTTCGGCGGGTCTGTCGGTAGGTGAGGCCGTCCCTGTCACTGACAGCTGTTGACGGGCTGGAGTCAACGATCCATGTTCTGCGGCGCCTTTTGCGGATCTGCACATGGGTGCTTGCTTCGTGATCCAGTCTTCGTAGACTTTGACGGACGATGACCTTGTTCGCGACACAGGTCGGTCGTCCTGGGTCGGGCACCAGAGTCGATCGCTAGGTGCCAAAAGGCCATCGCCTTGAGAGTCGATCGCTAGATACTCGACGGTGGACTGTTACCTTCGTTTTGACAAGTTCGCCGCAGCTCGTTTGGTTGTGGACTCGGTCGCTCGGCCTTGTTATCGATCGCCGTTGAGGTGTATAAATCGCCGCACGACAAACTTTACCAGCATCGACCATACACTTACACGTAATTTTTCTGCAACAACATATCTATGCAACCTCAACTATGATAGATACTTTTGAAACAAATCCCTAAGACCCATCAACGCATCTCCAACATATCTACTCCTTACTTTTAATTTATTTTCTTAAAAAATTTAGTCTTTTATCAGCTTGCTCATGTTTTTCGTTATCTTTGCACGACGGACGTTTGAGGAGATTTTGAAGGTGATGATCCATCAGCACTAGGGGCAGCCGTCTTTGCAGATTGAAAAGGTATAAGATGAGAAAGTAAAACTATGAGATTAGATTGATCTCCGGATCGGTCTTTGCTCCTTATTTCTCTTACTTTAGATTTGCTCTTGAATCCTCCCGTTTTTGCTTCTCGTAATTATTTAGGTCGTATTTTGTGATAGTATATGACAATCTATATTAATTTTTTTTCGTGAAATTCCAGAGTCGTAATACTTAACCCGAGTTTGGGTTTGGAAATTTTGAACCTGAAATTAGTAATATAGAGCTATAATAGAACAAAACAAAATTAGTTTGGACATTAGCTAATGAACAAAAGCAACAAGCTAAACTAATGGGATGGAAGTGTATAACTCATTTAGGCCCTAAATCCCAAACCTAAATTAGAGAAACCGTCCGTCCGAATCGTTTAATGTTACAATAATTATAACGAATATAAACATTACACAAACACTTACTGGATAGGGATTAGAGTTTACACAACTTCTAATTAAATTAAAATGCAAAATTAAAAGTGACTGAAAAATTAAAAGAGGGCAGTAACTGCAAACCAACGAATCGAAGAAATTCGAAAGTGGAGTCACTTGTTGAAGGACAACCCGACTCAGTCCTCTGTCTCAAAAGCCCACGTCCAGGGCCCAAATAACCGCGGCTATCACCAAAACGAGTCCCAAACCAGACCGAAAGATGCTCCATAGGAAGAACCGAAGCACACAGCAAAGATTCGAACCGAAGACTCATCCAGAATACCAACCTCAGATCAAAGCCTCAAACACCGTCACAAAAGATCTCGATTCAGTTTACAGAAAGAAAAGAATCGAAGGGTATGAAACAGATTGCCTTTTTTTGCTCCTTTTTATGTGTGTCTCTCATCTCTCTCGGAAGGTATATATATATATATGTATATCGGAGTGAAGGACGTTGAGAGGATGAAGGAATCGTGAGCTGGAAATCCATGGCGGAAGACCAGGGATCGCTCGCAACGAACAGGAGAGAGATGGAGAGAGAATCGGGCAGAGAGGGGAAAGGAGGCGGAGAAATGAGGGTTAGGGTTCTCGGGGTGGGTTTTATATAAGGGGGTATATAAAACCAAGGGCCAGGATTAAAGGAGCCAATAAATGGCTGAGATTAATCCGACCCTAGATGATGGGTTTGGACTGCTTCCATGAATCCGGTGCGGGTCAACGGGCTGCACGAGAAAATACTTTGGCCTTCATATTTAATTCATTTGGGCCCAAAACCCAACACTAAAGTCTTTCTTTCTACACGCACAAATCGTGATCATAAGTAGTCGCCGTCCCTGGTTTTTTCTTTCTACTGAATCACCTGATATCCGATTCGACTAACATCGTCACCGAGCTCCTCCTCCAGCTCGTCGTGGATCTCTGCCACGTGACGGGAAACAACAGGTAATAGAAGAATTGCGAAAAATTTCATCTCCGGGCGGGCTCTAGGCCGGCCTGGCCCTAGTATAGATCCGCCTTTGGTTTCCACTTTAATCAAGACGTTTTTCAACATAAATTAGAACATTTAAAGATAGGAAAAGCATTAGCTCAATGCTTTTCAAAATTATACGTGGATGAATTTTATGCTTCATTATTCGTCGAATTATTTCTCTCTAGCGCTGATTCAACGAGTGATAGAGAGGTTCTGGTTTTTTCAATGGAGTCTTTGCTTGTTTTTTTCCAGGTTTTTGTTACTTCAGAAGCCATAAGCCATTACTGGTGCAGGAAAAAAAATTGCTGAAGTGGAATTTGTATAATTAAAGCATCAGGCAGCCTGGAAATGAAGATGTATGTATAATAATAATTTTCTTTCTAAAGATTTTAACTCCAGAACCATGTTTATGCAATTTAGTACTCCCTCCGCGACTCCGTCCCCAAAATAATTATCGTCTTAAAGAAAAATCTTATGGTTATGGGATTTCTAGGTATAGTGGAGCTCAATCTTTTCAAATTGCCGTATTTAACTTTCTATTACAATAAATACTGTAGTTGTTTTTGTGGAGATAATCAAACATAAACAAGGAAGATTAGTCATTTCCAAGACTCCTATGTATGTGAAATTTTCCAAAAAGTCGATAATTTTTGGGATGGAGGAGTATGTAATTTTTATTTTTCTAGCTCTCTGTCTCCAGTGCAGTGATATTTTTAAGTTGGTTTTAATGTAGACTTGAATCCAGTGCGGGCGCGCTTACTAATTTCGAAATGCTTGATCTATTGAGATCAAGAGGAGCTGGAACAGATTTGTCTCGTGTCATTGCATCCGTGTCACCATCCGAATACAAGGTTAGAGAGGTTATATATTGAGAATTAGAGTGACGATCACCGGTTTAACAATAAGAATTTTATAATTCCGCCCAATGCTTTATATTTTCTGCTTAGGTCTTTGATTATTTAGAGCAAACTGCCGCCTGCAATCAAACAAGGGATATCGTCGCTAACTTTGTTGCCGAGTGCAAAATATATGACCTTGCTAAGGCCGAGATTCTTAGTGTTGTCAACATAAGGCCATCGTCTCCCGTTGAGGTTTACGCGGTAAATTTATATTGTATTGTATTAGTAATTTAAGCTTGTCTTTATGGGTCCATGTTTCTACCGTTTTTAAAGTTTTGCACATTTCGTTTAAACAAACTTATTCTTCGAGTGACCAATATGAGTCTGCATGTGTCATTACAAAGCTGTGTACAGATTGGTTGATGGATATGACACTTTATTCAGTTAGTATCCTAAATTGCGGGTTTATTGTAAAGTGAGGAACCTTCAGAGATATCTGACTCCCTTTGGAATGCTATTTCACTAGGCCTATGTAAGTGCTTGCTAAATGATATACCTCTTTTCTATCGGAATTGATTTAATATGCTCCCTATTAAAGGCGCGCTTCAGGCGCGCCTCAGGCGACAGGTGCGTAGAAAAAAGCCCTCATCGCCTCTCAAGACCAAAGGCGGGCGATGTGGGTGAGGCGCGTGCCTTGGTGCGCCTCGGTGCGCCTTTTACCTGCGCCTCTCAGGCGCGCCTCTGTGCTGTTGGATTTTCTTTGTATTTTTTGTTTTTTGAACACTTGTAGATGTTATTTTTTATTGTTTTGACACATTATTTTTGTTAAACTTTACGTTTTTTTGATAGTTATATTTTCTTTTCATTATGTGTTTATGAGTTTTATAATTTAATTTATTTTTTATTTTTTATATTTTTTTGCGTCTCACATTTGTCAGGCGCGCGCCTCGCCTTGCGCCTCAGGCGATAGGAGCCCTTATCGCCTTGGTGCGCCTTTCGCCTTTAATAACTAGCCGACAGTGATCAACACTGATAAGTTTGTACTTGATTTCAGTTTAATTTAGTAAGAAAACAAAAGTATGTAGAAAAAATCATTATCTTTTCGGTTGCATAGCCTTAGACTTTGACTTTTTAGTACGTTATGGACCTGTGATTAGTTAAAATGATCTCCACGTACGTATGTGTATTGGCTTGCTGTCTTACGATTAATATAAGATAAGGTCGAACTAGTCAAGTAAAACCACATGCACACATATACTCCTCCATTCCACTTGAAGAAGGTATTTTCAAAACATAATTTTGTCCCACTTGAAGAGGGTACTTTCAAAATAACATCTTAATATTTAAGCAAAATTTGTTTAATATCTATTAAGGTTAAGTTTTTTGTTATATAAGTTGCAATATTAGTTGATTGAAAATTCTTTCTAAAAAATGAGTGAGAATATATGGTTTAGAATGAGTTGTACCTTCGTTAAAATGACTATAATTAAAAAGTTATAATGTAACCAAATTACTCTCTTCAAATGGGACGGATGGCGTATAAGGTATATGGATTGTTAATATATATCCCACATCGACGAATGATGTCGATTTTCACACCAGTTAATAGAGAGAATTTACTCCTCTTAACAAGGCTAATCAGTTAAGATGGAACTAAAAATCTTCACATGGATGAAGCAACTGCAATGGCTTCTAGCTGTATACTTCGAGTTTTTGATGTTTCATTTGTGTCTTCTGCAGTGAATCATAAAGCCTTTTTTTTTTTTTTTTTTTTTTATTTTTATTTTTTTATTTTTGGGTTTCGTAATAAAGCTTGGTTTTGATAATTAAACTACAACCATAACTTCTGTGGCATCCTTGGGTGATCAAATCTGCTGCGGTATGAGCAGTAATTTATGCGCAAAGTTGTTTGAGAAATCTGCTACGGTATGAGCAGTAATTGTGTATCTGCTGATTGGCCCAGATCGTAGAGGAATTTGAGTCGCGGATGGAAGATAAAATTGATGAGGTTGTAGAAACCATCACGCGGATTTTACCGCCTCACCCATCACAAAAGGAGTCGTCTGACGAGGAAAATGTGGAAAACAAAGAAGAAGAAGAAGAAGAAGAAAACGTGGAGAACAAGGAAAAAGAAAACGTGGAGAACAAAGGAGAAACTGAAAACTGAGAACAGCTTCCTGAACTAACTATGGCAAAACAAAATTTAGTTACCGCCAGACCTTCAACAGTTGTGCTCAACAACCTAAAAAGGAAGCGAAAATTGAACTGGGACTAACATTATTATTACGTTAGTTCATATATAGGAGTACTTGATTTTTACCTTTTGAAGAGTTCACTTTGTTGAATTTTAGTCATTTTAGTATATGTACAACTCTTTCAAGATATTATGGCTTACTAGATGTTCGCTCGTGCGATGCACTAGACAAAATTTTCTTTTACCTAAAAAATATTCTATCTATCCCCTCAATTTGTTTTTGAGGATCTTCGACACGGATTTAGTAAAAAATTATTGAATGTATCATGCAAATGGATAAGGAGTCTCACATTAACTAGTATTAACTTAATTAGTGTCTATTATATGAACAAATTTGGGGGACATACCGAAAAGAAGAGGTAGGAATAATTTTGGGGGCGAAAGTAGTATATGATTAAGTCATAATATGTGTGTGTGTGTGTTTGTGTGTTTTACTATTTTTATTATTAAAATTAAATAAATATCATAATTTTTTTATGTAAACAATATGAATCTTAAATCTAATTTCTTAAAAGTGAATTCATTTATTTTTATTCTGTATTAATTAATTTGACTGAAAACTAATATTCATATTTTTTTAATATAAAGTTTTTTGTGCAATCAGTCATTAATGTGTAAATCTATCAAATTTATTAATATAGATGTCTAATTAAGATTGTGAAATAAGAATTAGTTTGATATATTTTTCATTAAGAATGAACTTGATACTAAAAAATTATAAACATTTAGAATTTTAGCTAGAAAAATGAAAAAAAATATTGGCAGGTGGGTGTAAGTTGTGGAATAAAACTCCCACAACACATATCTAGATTTTTTTCTGAAATTTTGAGAAGACATCTCTATATATAAATTATATTATTTTAAAAAAACTTAAAAAATTTAAGAAATGACACATGTCCCCAACTCTCTTTTAATAGAAGTATAGATTTCGGCCCCCCACAATTTTTTTTTTTTTGCTAATCTTATTTATATAACAAAAAATAATAATTTAAAAAATATTACAAAAGAGAAACCAAAAAACCTGGAAAGCCCTAGGAAAAAAATAACTGGAAAAGCTAAAAAGGTCCTAAAAACTAAAAAAACAAACCAACTAGTATTTAATTATTTTTCGAACTCATGAAAGTAGTTTGTAAAATGTCTTACTCTTACATGACTATTTATTTACCTTAAGGAAATTGTTGACTAATGCTTAAATATATAATTGATAATGTTTTGGTTATATCATATTCCATCTATATATATGAACCAAAAATATGTTCCAAGAGGCAGGGGTGTCTAATAGATAGAATTTCCGGTCGATGGTCAATTTTAATAGACCGATATGCTTTGGTTTGATAAAAGTCAACTATGAGTCGATTCATATATAGCGGAGACATGTTATTTTAGTTACCCGCAAAATCTGTTTTTATAGGCCGAGTATTGGATTCGGTTCATCTTAATAAATGTTAAATAAAAAATAAAAAATATCAATTAGTTTGATATTCATTTATTCATTGTTAGGCCTATAACTCCACTCACAAAATTTTCTCATATTAATTTTATACAACTCTACCAATTTTTATTAAAATTCGTACTACTCCAAAATGTGACATTTTTTGGGTGGTCGGAGAGGAATCAAAAAAGGTGAGTTTCTTAATATAGATCATTCCAATTTTTTGGGTACTATCTCAGAATGAATAATATAGGTCATTCCAAATTTTTCTCGTTCAGAATACCGTATTTGGTGGGTGACTTTCTTCATATCCAAGAATAAAAAATAAGAAAATATTTTGTAATATTTCTTAAATCTGTTGACAATGGTCAATAGTTTCGGAATCGCTTGACCACGGTCCGAAGCAAAATTGGAACCGTCAACTGGTTCTAGGGTTCGTGCCGTTGGTCTTTTTAAATATTAAAATATTACTATTATTTTGAAATTTTGGTGTTTGATTAATTAAATTTGTGTGGTTATTACGTATCTACCAATCTCTTTTAAAATTATTAATTAGTTAATTTGCTTAGTTTTATAAAAAAATGGCAAGTTCATCTTGTCGAGGAAGAGGCCAACAGGTTCGATACCACAATCACCATCTTCCGCTACTCCTAATCGTACCGATGATCATGTTCCCGATGAGTGGAGTCAAGAAATTGATGAGTACTTTAGAGCCGCCGATGCAATGAGTCCTCCACCGCCACCTCCACCTCGGCCGCAAGATTGCATATCTCAAATGACCGAACTTTATTCAGTCGCAGTTATCGCAAGGAGATACTAGCTGTCCCGACATCAATCATCTCCGTAGAACAAACATTTAGGTGGCTACATTATGGATACACGTCGTTCTAGATTTTCTCCGCCCGAGTCTAATTTCTTTTCTCCCTCCCTCCCACCCGTTACTTCGTCAATTAGCCTAGCTTTGAGCCAAAAAAGACTTTATCATATTTAAAGTAATTGGCAGACCAAACCGAAACCGACAAGTTCCAAACTATACCAAATCGAAAGCAGCAGCTTGAAAAACCGACAGTTCAGAGGTAGTATACAGTACTCAAATTTGTTCTGTTTGAAGAGTTCAAACACAGTTAGTCATTTTAGTAATGTAGAACTCTTTTATATATATTTTACTTGTTCTTGTATTTTCCTAATCAAGTAAACTGCTATTCTTATTTATATAATAAAAATATTAATTTAAAAATATTATAGAAAAAACTTGAAAAGCTCAAAAATTAACTTCCTAGGAAATACTAAAAAAAAAAGCTAAAAAGACTCGTATAGGTCACTAAAAACTAAAAAATAAAACAACTAGTATTAATTAATTTTTAAACTCATGAAAGCAGTCTCTAACGCTTAGTTCCCGAGTTTAATTTAACAAGAGAAAAGAAGGGAAATGGATGGAAATAAGAAGAAAGAAAAAATATTTGGTGTTCCTGAGTTTTTTAATGAAAAGAAACGGAAAAAAAATGGAAGGAAAACTTTCCCTCCTAACTTTCCTTCCGATTTGGAAGGATTTGGAGAGAAAAAAACAAAATAATAATTTTCCTTTCACTTCCTTCCAACTCGAGAACACAAAATACATTTTTTTTTACTTTCCTTTCTCTTCTTTTCTTTCCTAACTTTCTTTTCCTTTATTTTCTTTCCTTTACTAAAACTCAGGAACTAAGCGTAAGAGGAACCGCAACCAACACTTTTCTTACCTATATTTGTTTTAGGTGTATATATTTTAGGAGTTTAGCTTTTAAAAATGATACTTCAATGCGACTCCTTATACCCTATAATATTTAGGGGAAAGATAATCAAACCTCTATTTAGAGCGGAGAAAATCAAATCCCTGTAATGCCACATCACAATTGCTTCATTATAATATAATATATATTTATCCCATCACTCTCACTCATTCTCTATATTAACTAAAATATTGATTAAATATTAATTTTTAAATTATAGGTAGGTAACATCATTAAAATAAAATAACTTTTTAATTACCTATATATTAAATAATTATTATTTAATTATATTTTAGGGAAGCACGACAAGGGTTCCGAGATGGTCTAAGATGGCGTTACAGCTTACGCAACTCTTTACTTTAATTGTTGACTAATCCAGTAAATTTATTAATTGAAAATGTTTGGGGTCAATTGAAATATCTATATGAGTAGATCATAGTCCACGTATACATTTATGTGTCGGTGTAGTTCGCAATAGAATATGTTTGGAATTATGGACTGAATTATGACGATATAGGACTGGGACTTAATTTTTGATATCACATATTTGGTCTGTATGAGAATAAAATAATTGTTTATTTAATATTTCAAATCTAATAATAGATATTTCTACAAGAAAGTTATTTCTTGTTGTTATTATAGATTTACTATAACTAATCCATATATATTTAGTAATCAATATTTTAAAATAATAATAATTATCTATAGTATTAGTAATTATTAAAACTAATATAATAGTTATTATTATTAATTATTTATAATATTTATTATTATTAATTTATAATAATAAATAAGTTATTATCAGACTTCATATTCAAGTACCATACCCACCTTCCCAGCTATGTTTTAAAAATTCATACCTCATGAGTTTGGGTATAATTTTGAAGATTAAAATATTACAACAAAACACTATGAGGTTAGTGCATTCTAAACTCATGCCTCTACCTGTGATATAAGCTTGATTGCGGGGGGTTATTCTTTTATTTTGTTGTGTTTGCTTTAGAATGTGGAGAATCAATTCGGCCCATGATAAGATAAGAGTCTCTCTTTTATAATTTAAGTTTGACCTAATTATGAATAATGTAATATCCGACTGTAACTTTTCATTTTTACCTGTCATTGTATTATTCGGATAATCTGATTATCATGAATCGTTGCATTTAGTATTATGTTGAGGTATTATAGATTTGAATATCATATCGTTGTTATTTCATATGTGATGATTCGATGTTATTAGAGTGTTGCATTTTCGAATTTTTGTTAATGTAGCGTACGCTACACAGCACTATTAACGTACACTAATCATGTGACTTAGCGTGCGTAAGGTTTCCTCTGTTGCGTACGCTAAGAGGGAATCGCGGCATTGACTTCAAACGTGAACCCTTTTAACCGTTAGCATGCATGAGATCTAAGTCCGAGTCGTGTCGGTGAGAATCTACTTTTATTAGCGTGCGTAACCCATTTATCATTAGCGTGCGCTAACGGCTGCGATAATTCAAGACGAGCCACTGTAAGCCGTTTACGTCGTAATATCGACCGAGATAGCGTCGTAAGTTCATTAGCGTACGCTAATCTTTCCCGATAGCGTGCGCTAAGTATGTCCATCTATTTATAGGGCCACTGTTATTCATTTCTACACAACTCTAAACCGATTCTCTCTCCATTTTATCGTCCCTCTGCACTCTAAAAACGATATCAACCTTCACCAACTTGTTTCTAAGCCTTGAATCTTGGAGTGGAGCTCATTCCCTTGGAGATTTGGAGTTGTTTTTGAGCTTGGAATATATTCTCTCATAGCATTGAAGTTGTTCTTCATTTCTAGAGGTAGGTGTGCTTTCTTCTCTGCATTAATTTCTTATGTTGATGTTATAAACGAATTATACTTCACCTAGAGTTAGATTAAACAAGTAAAACATGGTTATAATTAAACTCTTTAAGCACTTTGGATGAATATGTTAAATAAGGGTTTGAGATGGAGGTGTTCTTGATGATATAGTGATTTTAATCATGTTTGTAATTGTCATTACTCACCTTATGGACGAATTTAGCTCAGTAGGACATTGTTGGATCGGTTAGCTTCTTCATAACTGGATTTAATCAAGAAATTGATATCATAAAGTGTTTAAACACCATTTTAGGTATTTATTTACCTTGAGAAGAACTTGATAATGTTAAAGATGAGATTAGATGATCTAGTTCGAAATCTTAGAAGCTTTAACAAATCATATTTGTTCGATTCCACAAGTCTTTGAAGAATGATAAGGATCTTACAACAATAACTTTTCATCAATCTATTGTGTTGATAACTTAGAATGTGGTTCATCATCATGCTAAATAGATAGTGTTCTTAAGTAAGATGATGCTGTTTATGAATAATACTATCATGGTATATTGAGTATCAAATTCATTGTGACTATCCTTTTATAAATAGGAGATGTTGTAGAACATAAGAATTTGATTTAAACCAATTTTATTGGCAAATGGAAGATGTTTTGTTCATGGAATAACAAGAGAATTTCAAGACACTTTTGGTATGGTAATCCGATTTTGGAGGATGAATTAGTCGTATTGAAACCTTTCATTAATCGTTAAGGTATTCATCAAGGGGGGATGAATTATTCGAATAAGTTGCGGGCGTCGTTTTCTACGAATTGATATTAATATTATGTGAATATGTTATTGAATGAATTACGTTTCATTCAAGGTTGCTCGTTCGATTGAGTGTTTAACAGAGGATACCGACCGTTTGATCATTTGGAGAAGGACTATCTTTCACTTACGGATATGATGCAAGTTATCTTGCTTGGTTATAATGATGAATAGATTCTTCGATGGTTATATCTTTCATATGTATGAATTGTTCATGAAATGTTTGTCGTGATTTGACATTGTCCTTGACGTTATTCCGTTTTCTTCATGGGGTTGCATTCCCAAGTACGTCGTTTGAATCATTGAATCTCGTTGGCCTTATTTTCACTTCGGTGAGTTTTTCTTGATCCTTAATCGGATATGTGATTTGTTGAATTCGTTGTCATGTTGTATCATGACATATCCGGAATCATATCTGCGTTTCGATTGGTTATTGTGTAGGATTTTTAGCCAGGCACATATAGTCATTGGCGGATATTATTCCGCATTGGGTATGCACACGGGACGTAGTTTCGTGAGGCTAATTAGGTACATTGTCCTACGTATATTCTGGATTCCATATACGGGCGGACATGTGCACGGACACATTTCGGATCGGGCGTCTTGTGATGTCCATCTTTGAGCCATACCGTAAATCGTCCATAGTATTGGATGCTTGTGGTGATCGTTTCATACGCAGGGGTATGATTGATAGTCGGAATGATTTCTTTGAAATCTATATATGTGGTGTATATGTCGGAAGAATTGATTATCATGTATATCGACCTGTGTTGGGCGAAATACTTGTATTGTATTTTAGGTCGAGGCAAAGGCAAGGCACGGGAAGAGCATGTCGACGGCGCGAAGGGTTCGAGGATACTAGTTCGGGGGCCCCCACATCTCTTGTTGTCGGTTATGTTAAACCGTGTTATATTATTTCCTGTTTCATTTAATTGCTATTTGGTTGTATTTGACATTTGAAGTATTTTCCATCTCCATATGGTTTATACTTGTTTTTGGATCCTGTGTATTGTAAGGCCGTTGGCCATATTTTATTAAACTCCTGATCGGAGTGATGACTATTCATTGTGGTTCGGTATCACAAATAATAATTGTTTAATCTGTTTTGATTATCGCCTGGTGGGTCCCAGCGTGGGATTCACGGCACTGTAATAGCCGTTTTTGGGGTGTTACAGAAGATGGTATCAGAGCGTTATTTTTTTTATGAGACATTGAGAAATGAACTAGTATCAAGAGACCTTCGTGTCACGTGTGACCTGTGCAAGCGCCTGACCCTACGAGCCAAATACGGTATGTACTTTATGAGCCATGATTTAATTACTGGCATGATATTGATATCAGTATGGGTCTCTTTGTTGATCATGTTATTTCGAGGAATTGTGACAGGATTTATCTGATTGATAATCCGAGGTAAATGCTGAATTTATTATACAATTGAAATTGTTCGACTTGACACCGATATGATATTCGGTGCGACATTTGTGGTATCGATAACCGTTTCCTTGAATATGTGATTCCTTATTGCTATTAACTTAGCATGAATTTTAGTATCTTGAATTGTACTTATGATTATCACTATGATTGATTCTTTCAGTATGGAAAGAAACCTGAGAGGTCGTGGCAGAGGGGGACGAGGCCGCGGTAGGGGCCGAATCCCGATACCTCGAGCCAACAGACGCGCGAATGCGGATCAGAGTTCCGCAGACAGTGGTTCGCCTTCTAGGGAACAATCGCACCACAGTGGGCGCGGGGATGCGCGTGTCGATCCTTACGTCGTAATGCAGGGCATGATGACACAGATGACCCAGATGGGTCAACTAATGGAAGCTATGCAGAGGGCCGCTACTGGCCAGCAGCAGGGGGCTCATCCTCCTCCTGTGATTGGCGGACCCGTGAGCCGAATTATCAGCGACATCTCTCGCCAGCGACCACCGACTTTTGAAGGCTCCTCTGAGCCTGCTGACATTGTGCATTGGATCGAGCATTTTGAGAAACTTTTCCAGATGGTGGACTGCCCGGAAGAGAATCGCGTTTGATGGCGCGTATTACCTTGGCAAAGGCGCTCACACCTGGTGGCTTTCAGTAAGGCCAGCTGATGGTGTTTACACTTGGGAGGAATTTAAAAACCTCATGCTAGACCGTTACTACCCAGGGCCACTCCGCGAGGCCAAACTGTCGGAACTATTGAACCCTGACCCGTCTGAAGACGATGATGTATTATCTGTTGCTGAGAAATTCCAGGCACTTCTTCCTTTTGCCACGACAATTATCCGATCAGAGGCCGATAAGATCAAATACTTTCTCAAGAGGCTTAAACCCCGAATGAGAATGCAGCTGTTGAATCACCACTGTACTACCTTACCGGAGTTCATCGAGAAGGCTCTGGAGTACGAGCTCACCGCGAAAGAGATTTCCAAGAAACAACCACAGTCCAACAACAAAAGGTCCAAGAACCAGAACCAGACTGAGAGTAATCGGGGGACATTCAGGAAGCCCCAGTCATTGCCAAACCCTTCTGATCGACCACCCATGGCGTCAAAGCCCGCCGGATCGCACTCTCGAGCGGTTCCCTCTTCCGCGGTGTGCCACAAGCTGGGGGCCGAGGGCATATCAACTTCAATTGCCCAAAGCCTGCCATCACATGCCATACTTGTGGGAAGAATGGTCACCGTGCTCGTTTTGCAGGAGTGGGCGGACATGATCCATGGCGTCTCATGCTCGATTCAATCTTCCGTCGAGCCGGACGCCTCCGTCCGCATCCTATCAGACCACCGGAGCGAATAGGGGAATGGGCCGTGGGAATCAAAGTGGTACACCTGGTGCCGGTACTGCGAAACCCAGGATTTACGAGATGAAGAAAGCTGACGATCCCGAGGCCAGCATGATTTCAGGTATACTCGAGATCCACTCCCAGCCTGTATGTGTTCTTTTTGATACCGGTGCTTCACAATCCTTTATATCTTCTTCTTGTTTAAGTCGTTTGCCTCTAGACCATGTTATCAACTGTGAGCCCTACGTGATTGGTCTACTGATGATAGAAGAATTATTGGAAATCGTGAAGTCGGAATTTGTCCGGTCGTTTGAACGACCGTGAGTGGTTGTCAAATCTAATTGTAGTCGATCTACCTAAGGATGATATAATCTTGGGTATCGATTGGATGGATCGTCATGATGCAATACTCAGTGTCCGCAAGCGGGTGGTTACCGTCACTTCTGATGATGGATTCGAGTGTATTTTTTGAGGTGATAATCCCAGCCGTTCTGGGAGAGTCATCAGTGCTATGAAAGCAGTGAAACTGCTTAATCAAGGGTGTATTGGTTATTGGTGCTACATGACCAAAACAGCAGATCGACCAGTTGAATTGGCCGACATTCCGGTAGTCCGAGATTACCCCGATGTATTTCCAGACGAATTACCAGGCTTACCTCCTCATCGTGACGTGGAGTTTATTATTGAGTTAGAACCAGGTACGTCCCCGCTCTCAAAAGCACCGTACCGTATGGCTCCGACTGAGATGCAAGAATTGAAGAACCAGCTTGAGGAGTTGACTGACAAAGGCTATATTCGACCTAGTGCGTCCCCTTGGGGAGCACCAGTGTTATTAAATACGGAAGAAAGATGGATCTCTACGCTTATGTATTGATTACCATGAGTGAGCAGTGGTAACCATCAAGAACAAGTATCCCTTGCCTCGTATTGATGATTTATTGGACCAACTTGAGGGAGCCGCCGTGTTTTCTAAGATCGACTTGAGATCTGGTTATCATCGGTGAGGATTCGAGAGTCGACATTTCAAAGACTGCATTCGTACTCGCTATGGGCATTATGAGTTCGTGGTGATGCCGTTTGGACTAACTAATGCACCGGCGGTATTCATGGAGTTGATGAATCGAGTTTTTATTAACTACGGATCGCTTTGTAGTCGTTTTCATAGACGACATTCGATTTACTCTCGCGACCACGAGGAGCACGAGCGTCACCTCCACCAAGTTCTCAATACATTGAGGCGGGAACAACTTTATGGGAAATTTTCTAAGTGTGAATTGGATGCACGAGGTTGTCTTTCTCGGGCATGTGATATCACCGAAGGGTGAGAGCGGACCCACAAAAGACGAAAGCCATTCGAGATTGGCTACCACCGAAGAACGTGAAGGAAGTTCGTAGTTTCCTCGGCTAGTGAGGTTACTACCCAGTTCGTAGAAGGATTTTCTAAAATTTCGCAACCGATGACTAACTTACTGCGGAAGGACAAGAAGTATTTGTGGTCAGAAGCATGTCAGCAAAGTTTTGAAGAGCTCAAGAGTCGATTGATTTCAGCACCTGTTTTGGTCTTACCAAAGGGAACGGAAGGATTTGTGGTGTATAGTGACGCGTCGAGACAGGGTCTGGGATGTGTACTAATGCAGGAAGGGAAAGTGATCGCCTATGCATCGAGACAATTGCGACCCTATGAAGTTAACTATCCGACCCACGACTTGGAGTTAGCAGCCGTGGTGTTTGCTTTGAAAATATGGCGTCACTATCTTTATGGAGTTACCTGCCAGATCTTTACGGACCACAAGAGCCTAAAGTACATTTTTACTCAGAAGGAGTTGAACATGAGACAGAGAAGGTGGCTAGAATTAATCAAGGACTATGATATCGAGATCCTTTATCATCCGGGTAAAGCAAATGTGGTTGCCGATGCATTGAGCCGTAAGACAGTGCAGGAGCAGATCTTGAGCCGTTTAACGGCCAGAGGGAATTGCAGTTGGACCTTATGAGGCCAGAAATTGAAGTTTGGTTACAGCGTGTTCAGGGACAACTTTGCACCCTTGAGATTTCTTCGTCTCTTGATGTTATGATCAAATCGAAGCAAATTACGGACCCATTCTTATCTCGAGTTCGGGATGAAGTAACTCAGGGGAAAGCCCCTGGATTCGTGGTCCACGAGGATGGATTGATACGTTTTAGAAATCGAGTTTGTGTACCCGCTGATGAAGAGTTGAGGAACTCTATCATGAGAGAAGCCCATGCTACCCCGTACTCTATTCACCCGGGCTCTAGCAAGATGTATAAGGATTTGAAGCAGAATTATTGGTGGGGGAATATGAAGCGTGAGGTTGCCGAATTCGTTTCGAGGTGCTTAACCTGTCAGCAGGTTAAGATTGAACACCAGCGACCCGCAGGAATGCTGAAACCGCTCCCGATTCCTGAGTGGAAATGGGAGGACATATCTATGGATTTTATCACTAGCTTGCCGACGCGTCGTCGAGAAATGAATGCGATTTGGGTAATTGTGGACCGTCTGACCAAATCAGCCCACTTTTTGGAGATTAAGGACACGTGGGGCCCCGAGAGATTGGCCCAGCTGTTTATTAAGGAAATTGTGAGACTACACGGTACCCCCAAGAGCATTGTATCAGACCGTGACGGGCGATTTGTGTCACACTTCTGGAAGGCAGTTCATCGTGCGATGGGCACGCAGTTAAATTTCAGTACGGCTTTTCATCCACAGACTGATGGTCAGTCGGAGAGAACCATTCAGACTCTAGAGGATATGTTGAGAGCATGTGCTCTTGATTGGAAAAACGATTGGGAAGCCCAGCTGCCTTTGGTGGAATTCACTTATAATAATAGTTGGCACGCTTCGATTCAGATGGCACCGTATGAGGCATTGTATGGCCGTCGCTGTAGGTCCCCTTTGTGTTGGGACGAACTATCAGAATCTCTGGGTACGGAACCCGATATGTTGTTAGCCGCCCGTGAGAAGATCACTTTGATTAAGAGTCGGTTGTTAACGGCTCAAAGTCGGCCAGTCTTATGCGACCATCGTCGGCACCGCTTGAGTTCGAGGTTGGTGACCATGTGTTAATGAAGGTGTCTCCTACTCGAGGTGTTTTTCGTTTCGGGAAGAGGGCAAGCGAGCCCAAGGTACATTGGGCCGTTTGAGGTTACGGAGCGCGTAGGTGATCGGCCTATCGACTAGCCTTGCCACCGACCTTGAGTAAAATTCACAACGTGTTTCATGTCTCGATTGAGGAAATATGTTGCCGATCCGAGCCATGTACTTCAATTGAAGATATTGAATTAGCAGAGGATCATTAAATGCGAGCGTCTGTCTGAGATACTCGAGAGGAGGATCAAACAATTGCGGAACAAGACGATTCCCCTCGAAGGTTCGGTGGTCACGACACGGAGTCGAGGAGGCTACGTGGGAGACCGAGGATTGTATGCGGCGAGATACCGAGTTATTTACCCCTTAGTTTCGAGACGAAACTCTTTTTAAGGGGAGTATGTAATATCCATTGTAACTTTTCATTTTTACCTGTCATTGTATTATTCGGATAATCTGATGATCATGAATCGTTGCATTTAGTATTATGTTGAGGTATTATAGATTTGAATATCATATCGTTGTTATTTCATATGTGATGATTCGATGTTATTAGAGTGTTGCATTTTCGAATTTTTGTTAATGTAGCGTACGCTACACAGCACTATTAACGTACGCTAATCATGTGACTTAGCGTGCGTAAGGTTTCCTACATTGCGTACGCTAAGAGGAATCGCGGCCGATTGACTTCAGCACGTGAACCCTTTTAACCGTTAGCATGCATGAGATCTAAGTCTGAGCTGTCGTGTCGGTGAGAATCTACTTTTATTAGCATGCGTAACCCATTTATCATTAGCGTGCGCTAACGGCCTGCGATAATTCAAGACAGTAGCCACTGTAAGCCGTTTACGTACGTAATATCGACCGGATAGCGTACGTAAGTTCATTAGCATACGCTAATCTTTCCCAATAGCGTGCGCTAAGTATGTCCAGTCTATTTATAGGGCCAGCCTGTTTTTCATTTCTTCACAACTCTAAACCGATTTTCTCTCCATTTTATCGTCCCTCTGCACTCTAAAAACGATATCAACCTTCACCAACTTGTTTCTAAGCCTTGAATCTTGGAGTGGAGCTCAATCCCTTGGAGATTTGGAGTTGTTTTTGAGCTTGGAATATATTCTCCCATAGCATTGAAGTTGTTCTTCATTTCTAGAGGTAGGTGTGCTTTCTTCTCTGCATTAATTTCTTATGTTGATGTTATAAACGAATTATACTTCACCTAGAGTTAGATTAAACAAGTAAAACGTGGTTATAATTAAACTCTTTAAGCACTTTTGATGAATATGTTAAATAAGGGTTTGAGATGGAGGTGTTCTTGATGATATAGTGATTTTAATCATGTTTGTAATTGTCATTACTCACCTTACGGGAATTTAGCTCGATAGGACATTGTTGGATCGGTTAGCTTCTTCATAACTGGATTTAATCAAGAACTTGATATCATAAAGTGTTTAAACACCATTTTAGGTATTTATTTACCTTGAGAAGAACTTGATAATGTTAAAGATGAGATTAGATGATCTAGTTCACAAATCTTAGAAGCTTTAACAAATCATATTTGTTCAGTTCCACAAGTCTTTGAAGAATGATAAGGATCTTACAACAATAACTTTTCATCAATCTATTGTGTTGATAACTTAGAATGTGGTTCATCATCATGCTAAATAGATAGTGTTCTTAAGTAAGATGATGCTGTTTATGAATAATACTATCATGGTATATTGAGTATCAAATTCATTATGACTATCCTTTTATAAATAGGAGATGTTGTAGAACATAATAATTTGATTTAAACCAATTTTATTGGCAAATGGAAGATGTTTTGTTCATGGAATAACAAGAGAATTTCAAGACACTTTTGGTATGGTGATCCGATTTTGGAGGATGAATTAGTCGTATTGAAACCTTTCATTAATCGTTAAGGTATTCATCAAGGGGGGATGAATTATTCGAATAAGTTGCGGGCGTCATTTTCTACGAATTGATATTAATATTATGTGAATATGTTATTGAATGAATTACGTTTCATTCAAGGTTGCTCGTTCGATTGAGTGTTTAACCGAGGATACCGTCCGTTTGATCATTTGGAGAAGGACTATCTTTCACTTACGGATTTGAGGCAAGTTATCTTGCTTGGTTATAATGATGATTAGATTCTTCTGATGGTTATATCTTTCATATGTATGAATTGTTCATGAAATGTTTGTCGTGATTTGACATTGTCCTTGACGTTATTCCGTTTTCTTCATGGGGTTGCATTCCCAAGTACGTCGTTTGAATCATTGAATCTCGTTGGCCTTATTTTCACTTCGGTGAGTTTTTCTTGATCCTTAATCGGATATGTGATTTGTGGAATTCGTTGTCATGTTGTATCGTGACATATCCGGAATCATATCTGCGTTAGATTGGTTATTGTGTAGGATTTTTAGCCAGGCACATATAGTCATTGGCGGATATTATTCCGCATTGGGTATGCACACGGGACGTAGTTTCGTGAGGCTAATTAGGTACATTGTCCTACGTATATTGGATTCCATATACGGGCGGACATGTGCACGAACACATTTCGGATCGGGCGTCTTGTGATGTCCATCTTTGAGCCATACCGTAAATCGTCCATAGTATTGGATGCTTGTGGTGATCGTTTCATACGCCAGGGGTATGATTGATAGTCGGAATGATTTCTTTGAAATCTATATATGTGAATTGTATGTGTCGGAAGAATTGATTATCATGTATATCGACCTGTGTTGGGCGAAATACTTGTATTGTATTTTAGGTCGAGGCAAAGGCAAGGCACGGGAAGAGCATGTCGACGGCGAAGGGTTCGAGGGATACTAGTTCGGGGCCCCCCACATCTCTTGTTGTCCGGTTATGTTAAACCGTGTTATATTATTTCCTGTTTCATTTAATTTGCTATTTGGTTGTATTTGACATTTGAAGTATTTTCCATCTCCATATGGTTTATACTTGTTTTTGGATCCTGTGTATTGTAAGGCCGTTGGCCATATTTTATTAAACTCCTGATCGGAGTGATGACTATTCATTGTGGTTCGGTATCACAAATAATAATTGTTTAATCTGTTTTGATTATCGCCTGGTGAGTCCCAGCGTGGGATTCACGGCACTGTAATAGCCGTTTTTGGGGTGTTACAAATAACACCTAGAAGGTAGGATCCAATTTCCGACCTACTTACTTATACGTGGGGATTGGGTAACAAAATTCTCAATATACCCCAATTTTTTCCATCGATACTCCACAAAGCAAGCATATCGTGAGATATGAAGCAGATCATGAGAGATGAAGCAGACGTGGGTCTCCTCTATTTTCTGCCACTACTCGATTCCTTTTGATACTAAGGCTTCTTTCTTACATGTTCTTATTACCATATCGATATTCTATTGTGTACAAATTTTCCTGATATAATTATGACTCGATGGGTTTATGGTTTACTGATTATTGACTACAATAGAACAATTATTGATCAGGTGCCTTGTCTTAATAGTTTGTTGAGGGACGAGTTTGATGCTTGTTTACCCAACAATTGGGACCAATAATCATTTGTCCATTCTGATGGGTATTTAAAAAATATTTGTCTACTTTCATCTATTGTGTGGGTGTAGGTATCATGGAACAACCTGCAAAGGGGACACGAAGAACTTGGTCTGATCGAGAAGAGGAGGGGCTGATCCAATGTATGAAGGATCTCATTGTTGATGGATGGAAGGCTCACAATGGGTTCAAGGCCGGATACTTGAGGGAACTAGAGAAAGGCATGAAGAAGGTGTTTCCTAAGACAGATATTCGGGCTATGCCGCGCATCAATTCAAAAGTACATATATGGAAAAAAGACGATGGCTTTCTTGTGTAAATGCTCAGCAAGAGTGGTATTGGGTGGAACAACAACACCCAAATGATAGATGTTGAAAATGAGGATGAGTGGGACACATGTAAGAAGGTATTATTTTTACAATGCAATTCTTACATTATATATTGCATATATTATATCTATGGTAGTTCAGTCATGATTTGTTTTAGGTTGATACAATTGCACGCCACATGCGATATAAGGGTTGGCCATATTATGATGATTGGTGCGAGATATTTGGCAAGGAGAGAGCGACGGGGGCAAAAGCTGAAGATGTAATGGATGCAGTGAATGAGATGCTGAATAGTGAGAACATTAGGGAGAAGGATAGCACATGATGATATTGAATCTATAAATGAGCTTGAGGAGAATGTAATATCTCAATCTACTTTCCAACTTGATACTAATGGAGATGATAAAAAATTAAAGGGTAAGAAAAGAAAATCACTTGATGATGATAGCGTTATCATTGAAAAATTTGGAAATTTTCTTGAAAAATGCTCAATTATGACTTGGTGCGTGTTGTTGCGCGAAATATTATCCGGAGATAGATATTGCTGGAATGGACGGACAACAAATAAAGTGCGAGAGCACGTCCGAGGGAATGGAAATAACACAAGATTTCCCGGGTTTGTTAGGTCCGGGCTTGAATGCTCTCGCGAGATGTTATTAATACGAATACGTTTGAGTACAAATATTAATGTAAGAATGCAATTACAATGAGTGTAAAAGATCCTAGTTATCTAGCTCTTGAGCGAAGCTCTGTGTGCTCTTGTTCTCGTTTCTGCCGACCGTCTTAGGATTAAGAGGTTCCGAGAGTGAGAGATGAACAGATGTCCGAAGTGAATAGCGTTGCCAAGAATGAAAGCCAAGCCAAAAGCCAAAGATTCTGAACTGATCAAAAAGCCGAGAGAATTTCAAGTGTAGACAGCCTTCTATTTATAGGAGTTGAGATTCCCTGTTCTGACGGGCGATCGCCTTCTTTGTAATATCATAAGGGGCGATCGTCTTTAAGCACATGGGCTATCTGCCTTGAAGTCCGCGGCTGCTGCTGGCAGCCAGCTGTGCGGTCCAATGAGGAGCCTGCACGCGTCCTGCGTCGCTGTCCCGGGCGGTCCCACTGTCCACCTTTCGGCGGGTCTGTCGGTAGGTGGGCAGATGGTGACAGACTGTGGTCAACGATCCATGTCTTGCGGCACCTTTTCCGGATCTGAACGTGGGTCCTTGCTTCGAGCTTCGGCCTTCGCCGACTAGACGGGCGATGGCTTCGCGTGGCATGAGGCGGTCGTCATTGGCGGGGACCAGAGTCGATCGCCAGGTGCCAAGAGACGATCGCCTTAGATGTCGATCGCTCGGCACTGGGACTCGACCTGGGACCCTCGATCGGCCAATCTGCCTTGGCTGTTTGGCTTTGGCTCGGTCGCCCGGTCTCTGTGCCGATCGCCTGTTGAGATGTATAAATCTCGACACAACAATTGCCCCCCAGCTTGCTCCGATGTTGGAGACATGGGGCGAGGTGGTTCTTACTGGCGATCGCTGAGGATAAGGACGGGTGATCCGTTGAGCGGACTTTGGTCTCGGACTTGGGCGATCTGATCGATTGGCGAGCTATCTTTGGTCTTGTACATGCAATTTCAAATTTGCCGATCCCTCGTAGAAACCTGAAAGTTTCGTCATTGAGGAACCGTGCACAGTCGCGGAGTTTGATGGACCGACTCCATGACCGTGTCTTATGCGCGAGCGACATTGTCTGTCTCGTGACTCATTTTATTGTGAGGGTCCTCCGTTAGGCTGCGCCTCGCCTCGTATTTAAACGAAGGATGTGCGGTCTCGGTCTGGAGGAGTCCTTGCGCGGGGCGTCGCCGGATTAATCGACTCCACGTCCGCGGCTTGTTAGCTCTTTTCTACCTCTGATCGTCATGTTAGATGGCAATCCTCGATGGTATACGTTGAGACGGGGGTAGGGACGCGTCGCATTGTCCGTGAAGGATCCACCATGTTAAGTGACGGACCTTCGAGGGCGGGCGAACGTGTCCACTGATTCGTTTGGAGGGTCCTTCGGCTATGCATGCCTCGTATTTAAACGAAGGGCGAGCGATCTCAGCCCAAAGGAACCTTGCATGGCCGAAGCAGTCGGTTCCATCGACCACCAGGACCATGGCTGCACTCTTCTACCTCGAATCGTCATGTTAGATGCCGATCCTCGACGGTATACGTTGTGCGGGGGAGGCGATCTCGTGCCTTAGTCCAACATGTTAGATGATGAACTGTAGATGGTGAGCGAGTCCTCCGTTCCGGTGATGTTGCTTGATAATGGCGATCGGGTTGGAAGACTGGTGATCGTCGTTCAGCTGCCGATCGCGTTGCTCATAGGTTAAAAAGTAACCTTTGCCTAGCCAAAAAGTCTGCGGCCTTAGCGCGGAAGATCGCGTAGGTCGGGGGGATGTCCTTCGTAAGGTACCTGAACATAGGCGAAAGACCATGGAATCCCCCTAAGACCGAGTAGAGGGCGATCTCGTCACTTACGGGCTCGCCGTTGAGGATTATCTCGTCCACCCGGTCGATGTAGTCTGCATCGGACTCTTCTTCCTCTTGCCTGATCTGCATCATGCGATGGGGACCTTCTGGCCGAGCGACCTTGGCGGCGAAGTACGCTGTGAAGTTGCTCGCCAGCTGATCAAAGGAGTTGATGGATCGTGGTGGCAATGAGATGTACCACCTGTGGGCCAGATCGCCCAGCGTTAGCGGGAACATTCGGCACCTGGTCGCGTCTGATGCCCCACACCCGGTCATGTAGATCCAGAACTTGCTCAGGTGAGTAATGGGATCCAACCTCCACTCATACAAAGGTGTTTGCGGAGGAGCGATCCTACGCTGCACGGGGGCGAGCTCGATGTGGACCGCGAGTGGCTCGCTCGGCCCGGCGATCTCTCTCTTGGCGCCTGCCCCAGATTCTAGGAGCGCCTTCATGTCGTCGAGCTGGTGCTGTATTGCGGCCATCGCTGTAGCTTGGTCGCTCGCAGTTCGGCTTTCGGAGCGGGAGCCAAGGCGATCGTGTACTGATCTCCTAACTCCGCGGTAGGCGATGAGGTCGTTGCCGCCGATCTTGGTTCTTCGGCAAGGAGTCATATGGTCGGCCTGCTTTCTGGGAGTTGGGTATGCCGAACTCCTGGTGACGGATTCTGGCTCAGTCGTCTCGTGGCTGGGGCCAGACTGCCCCGGTCGCCAAGTTGGGTCGCTTCCTAGGCGGCTGAAGACAGAAGTGTCCCGCCTTGCGAGCGCCTTTTCTTGTGAATCGGGGCCTCCTGGCGATCGCTCGGCCAGTAACCCCTTGAACTTCCGTTTGCTCACGCGGCGGATGACCGAGGGGGTTATAGGGGGCGCGTCGAATGCTCTCCGTCGCTCTTGTAGGATGGCTATGGCCTCTTCGATCTATTCCGCGGTTTGGAACTGATCGAGCGAGAGGCTTGGGCCGTCCCTCGGGGGCGGGATCGAGAGTTTCGGGTTGCCGCGGCTACCCTCCGCCATAGGATGGGGCTCGGATTGAGACGGAATGAGGCATCCGGCGGATCGGCCAGCGGCTTTCTTCGATGCGGAGGCAGAAACCATGATTCTGAAGCTTTCTTTGAAGAGCAGTGAGTGTCTCTTCAAGCATATGCCCCGGAGAACAGTGAGTGTTCTTCGAGACGGTAGGAATAAAAATGAAGGATTAGATTGCCCTTCCTCTAGCGCCAATTGTTGTTGCCCGAAATATTATCCGGAGATAGATATTGCTGGAATGGACGGACAACAAACAAAGTGCGAGAGCACATCCGAGGGAATGGAAATAACACAAGATTTGTCGGGTTTGTTAGGCCCGGGCTTGAATGCTCTCGCGAGATGTTATTAATACGAATACGTTTGAGTACAAATATTAATGTAAGAATGCAATTACAATGAGTGTAAAAGATCCTAGTTATCTAGCTCTTGAGCGAAACTCTGTGTGTTCTTGTTCTCGTTTCTGCCGACCGTCTTAGGATTAAGAGGTTCCGAGAGTGAGAGATGAACAGATGTCCGAAGTGAATAGCGTTGCCAAGAGTGAAAGCCAAGCCAAAATCCAGAGAGTCTGAACTGATCGAAAAGCCAAGAGAATTTCAAGTGTAGGCAGCCTTCTATTTATAGGAACTGAGATTCCCTGTTCTGACGGGCGATCGCCTTCCCTGTAATATAAGGGGCGATCGTCTTTAAGCACATAGGCTGTCTGCCTTGAAGTCCACGGCTGCTGCTGGCAGCCAGCTGTGCGGTCCAATGAGGAGCCTGCACGCGTCCTGCGTCGCTGTCCCGGGCGGTCCCACTGTGCACCTTTCGGCAGGTCTGTCGGTAGGTGGGCAGATGGTGACAGGCTGTGGTCAACAATCCATGTCTTGCGGCGCCTTTTCCGGATCTGCATGTGGGTCCTTGCTTCGAGCTTCGGCCTTCGCCGACTAGACGGGCGATGGCTTCGCGTGGCATGAGGCGGTCGTCATTGGCGGGCACCAGAGTCGATCGCCAGGTGCCAAGAGACGATCGCCTTAGATGTCGATCGCTCGGTACTGGGACTCGACCTGGGACCCTCGATCGGCCAATATGCCTTGGCTGTTTGGCTTTGGCTCGGTCGCCCGGTCTCTGTGCCGATTGCCTGTTGAGATGTATAAATCTCGACACAATAGTGCGATTGCTCAACGCATTGGCTATGAGTATGATGCAAATATATCCAGGAAGGAACTCTTTGAGATGGTGGACATTATTGGAGGTATGCCGCTACAAGATAAGTTAAGAGTGTCTGACATGCTTATTCAGAACACTGAACGTCTTGAATTCTTCCAAAGCCTAAGTGGTGATGCACGCAGCGAATATGTTAAGATGTTACTCAGTAACATGATTTGACTCTGCTCATGTATCCCCAACTACATCAGAGATCTTTAATCATATTCCTAAACTTAAATGTTGGCATATATTTTGACAATGTGATTGTGTAAGCTGCTAGGATCTTCGTCGTAGCAACTTATGTGTTGGTATGCCTTTTAATTGTGTGTCTGGTTGATAAATTCAAGTTTTCTATAATTTTATGAATATTGTCGGTTAATTGCTGAAGTTGCTTATCTGTTCCCATCTTTTTTCTCTCCTTTAAATATTGATTGCACAATTAAAATTTTTATTTATTTTATTTTTTGAATCTGATTTCACAAATATTGATGAAATAATTCTATTGTTGTGACTAGATATCGACTCACAATTGAGCAAATTTTGGATGTCATTTTATCTGAGCTACTGCAAATGCAAACATGTGCAGTAGACAATAATCTCAATTAGGCTTAGCTACTTCAATGATGTTTTTTTCCCTTCAAATATTAACGAAATATGATTAGACTTAGGGTTGTGAGCCAACGCAAAAAGTTCGATTCGGCCTGCATTATTCGGACCAAAAAAATTAGGTTCGCGCCTCGCTTCGCACAAGCAAACGTATACGCAAACGTTAAAACTGATAGTTCGTCGGACCGGACCAAATGTCGCGAAATAGTTTGGTCCGATTGTCAAAGGGCTTAGAAGCCCGTTTGATCAATTATTCCTTAGATATGATGTAAACCTATGTTGAAAATTTGATAAAAATACAAATTTATCATTATTTATCTTATTTTTTTCATTTCTCAGCAACTCTCATCCATTTAATTCAGTCACTCGTAAAGAATTTGAAATGTTTAGTCAGACGGTTCGACTCGATTCGCAAAAGTTCAGATCAGTTCAAGGTGTACAAACGTATACTCAGACGTTAAATTCTAAGATTCGACACTTTCAAACGTGTTCGAACTTAAGGTTCGATATTTTCAAATGTATACTCAAACGTGTCATATTTTGGTATAAATCGGTCCGTTAACAGCCCTAAATGGACTGTTTGGAGTAAGAATAATTAATAGATTTGCAAATTCAACAGTCTTAGTCATGTCTAAAAGAATAGGATTTTAATATAAAAAATGTCTAAAAGAATAGGATTTTAATATAAAAAGAAATTGAGAACATAAAAACTTGGTCTCTTACAATATTAAGGATTCTAAATATTAATCAACTAAATTCCTATAATTATCAACAAATTATGTTCTTATCTTTCGTATCTTTTACTTGACTTTTTTGTTTCTCAACTTCTATAATTGGGGGTGTAGCATGACTTGGTGACTTTGAATCCAATACATTTAACTTGTTCATTATACACTCTTCATTAATTATTTTGTAGATATTTTGGTCTATGTTCAAATAAATCACTTATTTACTATTAGTAGGTAGAATCGATAATTTTTTCAAAGGGTACATTCCTATAATTGAGGCCAACTTTGAATATATTTTTAACAACTTTTATCTTCTTGTAAATAGAAGTTGTTGTAACATACTATTATAAATAGTGATATAAAGTACAAGCATTAGAGTACTTTATCATCAATAAGTTCCACATATCATACATATATATATATATAGTGTAACTTTATTTTCAGAACCATGTTAAGTGCGAGAACTGCGAGAACCACCCTTTGTACTCCTAATAATACATAATGTACATCATGTCAATGCATACAACCCCTACTATATAGTAGGGGTTATATATAGTAGGGGTTATCATTAGTATGAGCTATTATAGTAGGAGTTATCATCAGTAGGGTTATCAAAAATAATATAAAAATTATATTTTACTATTGAATTAATAATATTTTTTAATATTTAAAAAAATCTCATTGGTTTAGAGGAGTTCTCGTACTTAAGAGAGTTCTGAAAATAAAGCCCCATATATATATATATATATATATGTCATTTTCAATTGCCAACACAAAGGAAACCCAACAAGAAAAATTGTTTTATGGTCCAATTTGAATGAAAGAGATTCAAGTGTTCCTCGTTGACGAGCTTCTCATTGAGCAGGAAATGGGAAATTGAAAAATAGACGTTCATAATAGTGATTGTCTCATGGATGTTTGTTATCTAATAAATGCCGATTTCATAAAAATTTTAGTTGCGCACATATTCGAGATCGAGTGGAACAACTTAGAAGTCAGTTCATTACCTTTCAGAAACGTATCTCTACCCCTGAAATTGTTTGGGATAGAAAGAAGAACAATGTGCATATCATTGATGTTCAATGGGAAGCATTCATAAAAGTAAGAAGTTATGAAAACACACATGTACATAAATTATCATTGCTTAAATCCTTCTTCCGTATCTTCTTCTTCTTCTTCTTCTTCTTCTTCTTCTTATTATTATTATTATTATTATTATTATTATTATTATTATTATTATTATTATTATTATTATTATTATTAATAATAATATTGTTGTTGTTGTTGTTTTTAAATTATATTTTATTTGTTTGAAGGAAAACTCGATTGTCAAGGCATATATGTATAAGGATGAACCTTTGACGACTCTCTTAGCATCCTCTTTCGAAAAAAAATATGGAGTTGACTTTCGTGATGGATAAGACAATGACATAATAATTTCTAGTGATGATGACGATTATACTGATCATGAGACAAGATCAGTTTTTCATCAAACAAGAGCCTCGTGATGAGATCCACCTTGACGATGACAATGATGATGAGACATCACCAGTTACCTCCGTACAAATTGAGGATGATGGAGGTGAAGATGAAGTTGTCTCTGTATTAACCAACTCAAATTAATGTTGCATTACCGATTATTATATATCATTTTATTAGGTTTTTGTTTTTATTTTTATGTCCTATTTCGATTTTTTTAGTTCTTTCATGCATTCAAATTTAATAAACAATGATATTTATGAATTATATCAATTTTGTGTCTATATTGCTATTTCATAAAAAATCCTCAAAAATGACTATGATGAAGTTTTTGTAATTAAAGTAATTTAAAGGGCATTACAATCAATATATAAATTTATCATAATCTTAATATGCTGCACCAAACACTACATTACATATATCACGAGATGTATTATTGCAAACCAAACATAATATTGATATATAATTTCGGATAACATATCCTAATAAAATGTATCAAACTTTATCCTATCAACTTAAGCAAACGAGGCTTTATAGTACTGTATTTGATTTCCGAAGTTAACGAACCAAACAACCCCTAACAAGATATATCGAGAGGTATGAAAAGTCTTGATAAACAGCAGTCCTTGAAACCAAACAAAAAAAAAACATAAAAAAAACGTACTCTCTCTGTCCAATGATAACTTGTTGATTTGTCTTATGTGCTGTCTCCAAGAAATATGTTTGACCGTTAATTTATTTAATTACATATAACTAAAAATTATGAAAATAATATATTTTGAAAATATATATTACAATGAATCTAACAAGATCATATATGATAAAATTCTTACATATACATTAAGGAGACGTTCAGTCGCATTACTTCAATCATACTTGTTAGATATATAAACACATATTAAATATTATATAAACCCATATTGAATCATGTTTAGTAGACATTAGAATGAGTATATAACTAATCTAATCTATGTTCAGTAGATTCTATTTCGAATATGCTCTAACTACCTTTCTTTTTATTTATCTTTTTCTTTTTTAATTTAAAAGAAAAATTATTTCTAAACATAGACACTCTTTCTGGTAGCTAGAGTAGTGATGATAGATTACATGAAACACTTCGTTAATACTTTAACATCATCAATGCAATTGTTGTAAAAATGAAGCAACACACTTCACTAATCAATATTAATGTTTACAACTGGAGCTCCATATGGTCTCCATTAGGAAAAAACAAATCCATAAAAAAGAAGAAAAAGCCATCCATGGCAGCAAACATGTAAACATCAAGAAATAATCAAATCAAATTTTACCACCTAAGATATTTTTAACGTAGCCAAGCTGATCCTCTGCATCCATTGCAACAAAAAGCTGCAAATGCATAGGTTTGTTCACGAGCTTTTGAGCAACCTCAATTCTGTGAAACTGAGACAAAGAAGGTATGTTCTTTAAAGCAGCCATAGCGAGTGCAGCATTGGGTCTCCATTACATATCTTCTCAATAGATTTATTCAAACCAAGCAAGGCCTCTTTTGTCTCGTTCGTGAATGAATTCATCATGACCTTCAATGAATCATCAATAACACCATAATGATCCATCTTCTTTTTCTTTGCACCACCTCCAGCAGTTGGAGATACAATTTTGACATGATCAGATTCCCCATCTTCATCTTGAACGAAGTAACAATCAGTGAAATAGGTGTCATATCCAGAAATCTTATCATTTTCCTTGCTATGACTTATTTTCTCTCCTTCCATTTTCTCCACATTTATTTTCTCCGAATCCCTTTTCTCATTCGTAGAGAAATCACAAGCTTTCTCCCCAGTAGCCCTATCATTTCCAAATATTTCACACCAATCTTCATAATATGTAAATGCATTTCCCCTAATCTTGTCAACATCAGTCCCATTCTACATTCACAACATGCCTAAACCAAATGTCATAAAAGTATTTTTCTAATCATAAACCATATGTACAAATAATATAACAATTACCTTTCTCAAAGCATTCCAGAGTTCATCATGTTCAGCCAGAACCATACTACTTGCATGATCCCAATTAAAACCACTTAAATTTGCAACATCAAACACCATAATCCACTCACTCTTCCAAGTTGTCAGCTTCGAATTAACATTGATCTCAACAAGAGTACATTCAGGCATAATCTTTTTTATTTCATCCTTCACAGCACTATAGAAACCACCTCGCCATCCATTACCGGACCTCCAGCCCCCCTTGATGAGCTCTTTTACCACACCTATGCAAACAAGCTCCTCATTCTTTGACCAAAACCTTTTAGGGGCTTTTTGACGTCGTCCACGACCTATTTTTTCTTGTGGTATCTGCATGCTTGCTTGACTGTCCATGCCTGTACATTTGAAGTGGGGCTAATTACAAAATCACATACATGAAAATTATGGTATACAAACAACTTTCTAACCGATAACTAAAAAAAATCAAAATATAGAAATTTATTAAACAAACATTAAACATTATAGAACACAGAAGCCTACATCTTTCTGAAAATCCAAAATACTCTAACGATTTCGCCACTCATTGTACATGTCTATTGCTAGATTATCTCTCTAGTCTGACCACTCATCAGATGGCTCAACATTATCAATATAATCATTGTTATCCACACTTTCTGGTATATTATTGAACTGGTCTTCAATTGTATCCACTGTCATTTCAAACCTAATAAAATTATGGAGTAAGCAACAAGCCATAATGATTTTATTTTGCACATCTATAGGATAGAAAGTATTACTTCAAAGACGCGCCCATCGTCCTTTAAGTTTTTCAAACGACCTCTCAATGATATTCCGCGCTTTTGCGTGATGCATATTGAAGTATTCATGATGGTTTTGAGGTCTCGCATCTCCTTCACCCCACTCAGAGAGATGGTACCTTCTTCCTCTATATGGTGTTAAGAATCCTTCACAATTTGCATAACCGCCACCACCTAAATAATAACAACATGCATGATAGTCATGAATCTATGACAACAGTTTTAATAAAAATGTACTTAACATTATTTAAAAAAAATCAAACAGAGAGGTTGATAGTATATAGCTGGTTATAACTGTAATATCCGTAACTTTCTATTTTTAGCATTTTGGTGTATGTCTATTTTTATCGACTCGCTTATAACCGTTTCGACATTGTGAATCTGCTTTATTCTTGGAGTTTTTCCATTTGGATGAGTTTTGGTGATGTTTTCACATGATTTCATTTTATGATATGTTTTGCCGTATGATCATTCGATTCTCGTAAAACTCGTTCGTTTTTATTATTTCTTGGTTTGTGCAAGTTCATATGATTGAGTTGGTCGTGTTGAGACTTTCGGTTTGTAAATGTGATGTCGTTTCGTGATTTTCGGACACTTGGGCCATTTTTATAATTTCCTAATAGTTTAGGGAATCTCATTTTTGTTGTCGCATTACGGACCCTCCGGTGGTCGGAATTATATTTTATTTCAGCGCTTAGCTCCGTAGTCTTGTATGCTTCGTGTTTATGTTTCTGGATTCTGGCCTTGTCGTGCGTTTCAAGAATTGTACCTTCGGCAGCAGCGTACTGCTGATGTGAGCAGTACTGAACTGCTGCGTAGGTAGCGCACGCTACTCCTATTACCTTGCGTGCGCTACCGATGTGCAGTTAGCGTACGCTAACTCACTATTGTTAGCGTACGCTAGCGAGTGGTAGCAGTAGCTACTGGACCGGTTACAGCCCCGTTAGCGCACGCTATCTATGATAGTTAGCGTGCGCTAACTACACATTTTATATATATCAGTGGGCAGTTCAGAAACAACATTTTTCACTCTTTTCTTCCATTTTCTTCACGGGGCGACTCCAGAGGGCGATTCCCTTCAGCTTTGATCGGAGAAATATTCGTATTCCATCACCGTAGAATCGTGTTAGCATATTACCATCAACATTATCATCTTCCATCAGTCGAATCTAAGGTATTTCCTCAGGAACCCTAACTTTGACGAATTTGGGGTTTTTCGGGATTCTAGGGATTAGTTCCGAATTGTTCAATTATATTACGATATTCCTTACCGATTGTGGTTATTGGGTGATTCCAAATCCATTTTCCTTGATTTTAATCCGTGAATTATCAATACTGGGAGATTTTGCGTAAACCCTCGCCCGTATCGATTAGTCGTTCATTGTCGTAGCATGTATTCGGGGTTATGGGAGTATTCCTTTCGATTTTTGATGTCCGTTGGGACTGAGTTATGTTAATTCTTCGTTAGGAACCATCGTCTTCCACCCGGATCATCCATAGTCGTTTTTCACTTCCGATTCTTCGAAGATGTCGCAAAGGCAAGTACTTTACATTTGTTTACATGTTCTAGTATTTGAATTATGGCTGTATCGTGGTTGTTGTGGATGGATATGTGTATGTTCACCTAGGGACGGTCCGACGGGGCCTCTAGGGATACGTATTGCCGTGTGTGTGCGTATCACGAACTGTGGTTAACCACCCAGGGATGTCCGACAGGGCTCTGTGGGGTACGGTGGCCGTGAGTCTCATACCAAGGTTAACTTTGAATTATGATTGTTGGAGATAATGTGTTTTGTGACTGTACATTGTAAATATTCCGGAATATAAAATGTTTTCTAAAATGATTTTTGGCGCATATATACATATGATTAGAATGTAGTTCAAATGGATTGTACTTGCACTAGCAGTTGTCGCTAACCCCTTAAATGGGGGAAATACTTTTTGTATTTCAGGTATCGATCGTGGGGACAAGCGAGCACTCGAGCCGTATGAGGATGATGGGCAAGCATGATCTTGTCCGGAGTTGATTATTGGTGTTCTGTCTGTCGGTTATTATTGATGTCTTGTTTTGGGATTTCTGTATTATAAAATTGGTTTAAGTACTCGAGTACTTCCTGTCTGAATTTGTTAATGTTGTGTTCCCATTTTGGGAAATGGATTTGATGTCAGATTTTATGTGTCGGGTTGTAGTCTTTTATTTGAATTATCGTTTTATTGATGATTGTTTGTCATTGTCGAATGTCTTTGGTACGTTAGCCTGGTGGATTCCACAGTGAGGGGTCCACGGCGCTGTGATGTGCCCTGAATGTCTTGGGGGTGTTACAGAATATGGTATCGGAGCTTAGGTTTATGGATACCTAGGCTGTCGGTTATTTGGGTCTAGTCGAGTGCTGTTTTTGAATAGTATCACTGTCATGCCATCATCTCAGTACGCCGATGCTCGTAAGTTTTTCCTAACTTGACTCGTTTCGCCATTCTGTTCTATTCCTGTCTTAGTATCATGTTGTGTTTTGCGTTTGAATTGTACTTACCTGTTACTTCTTCAGAATTCTTGCTGGTAGAGGACGCGGACGCGGTCGCGGACGCGGTAGAGGACGTGGCGCAGCCGGTGGGGCGGTCATGTCCGATCACTCGAGAACTGATTCGGCAATGCCTTATTTGTCGAACAGTGTTCCCCCTAGTTCCGGAGGTCAGCAGGACCAATCTGCTAGCTCCGGTAATGCTAATGAGAATGTTGGAGTGGCTAATATTTTGCAACAAGTAGCGAACCAGATGATGTTACTGACTCAAGCCGTTCTGGTCGGCCAAGCTAATGCCAACCCGGTTTCGCCTACTGGATCCGGCAATGATAAGTTACTTCAGGACGTGATTCGTATGCGTCCTCCGCAGTTTGATGGTGCTTCCGACCCTTCCGGTTGGGAGAATTGGCTATTCGAGAAGGAGAAAGTATTTGACGCTGCTAATTGTTCTGAGGAGAGGAAAGTACCCATTTCTCAGTACTTCCTCGCTAAAAAGGCAGCAACGTGGTGGCAAGCGGTGAAACCGCGTGACCAGGCAGCTACGTGGGCAGAGTTTCGGGATCTGATGGAAGATGAATTCTGTCCATGGCCAGTGAAAGAGGGGAGGATCCGAGCCTTCTTTGAGGCTAAGCCCCAAGATGTTCCTATTTCTCAAGCTATCAATGACTACAATCAACAAATGCATTATGTGAGAAACCAAGTCCGAGATGAGCTTGATAAGATCCTCCACTTTGATATGCGGAAGAGACCGAGGGTGCGCCACTACATGTCTGGTCTGGGGTGCACGACTTTGAAAGAGTATCAGAATAAAGCGATGGCTTATGAGATGTCGTTTTCTGCGACAGAGACGACAACCGAAGGAAAAAAGCAGAAGACCTCCAGTCAGTTTTTGGGAGGCAAGTCCGGAGGGTATCCGAAGTCTCAGTCTGGTTCGCGAGTCTTCGAGAGTTAGTCGCCATCAGTTGGGCGAGGAAACGGTTCTAAGTCTGCCCCTACTGGTGCCGTGCGCGGTCCTACTTGCTTCAACTGTAGTCGTTCGGGCCACATGATGAGTGAGTGTGATTGGCCTCCGATTCAGTGTCTTGCTTGTGGTCGGATGGTTCATCGTGCTAAGTTTTGTACGAATGCAGCTCGGGCTCCAGTTACTCAGATATCAGCCCCAGCTGCGAGAGAGCCGAGTGTGAATCAGGCACCGACAATTCCTCAGCCGCAGCAGAGTTTTGGTAGAGGTCGAGGACGTGGGCAGCCTTCTAGAGGGGGAGCTTCTAGTGCGGGGTATGTTCCGCCCCGTGTGTATGAGATAAGGCGAGCTGGAGATCCCGACGCGACGGTGGCTACAGGTACCGTTCAAATACTTGACCATCCTGTTTCTGTATTATTCGATTCTGGTGCTACGCATTCTTTCATATCTATGGATTATGTGCGTCGTCTGCATATTGATTGCCTGGTTGCGTGTGAACCATTTGTTGTTAAACTGCCTAGTGGGGATAGCATCGTGGGGGATCGTGAGGTTAGAGATTTTCCAGTGAGTATCGCGGGGAGGGTTTGGCCTTATAATCTGATTGCGGTAGACATTAGAGATAAAGATTTGATTCTGGGTGAGGATTGGCTGGACCGTCATGGGGCGATCATGAATTATAGAATGAGGACTGTTTCAATGTTAGCCTCTGACGGTACCGAGCATTCTTTTGTGGGGCGTAAGCGGAGTAGCCAGAGACTCCTGATCAGCGCCTTGAGGGCGGTGAGGCTTCTTCGGGGAGGTTGCACGGGTTATTGGTGTTACGCTTTGAGATCTGAAGAAGGGGGAGTCGAGCTCTCGTCTATTCCGGTAGTGTGTGAGTATCCTGATGTTTTTCCAGACGAGTTTCCGGGTTTACCGCCGGACCGAGCAGTTGAGTTTACCGTCGATTTAGAACCGGGTGCAGCACCGATTTCTAAGACGCCATACTGTATGGCACCTGCCGAGATGCTTGAGTTTAAGAAACAGTTGGGGGAGTTGCTAGACATGGGGTATATTCGACCGAGCGCTTCACCTTGGGGCGCACCGGTCCTGTTTGTGAAGAAGAAGGATGGGTCACTTCGTTTGTGTATCGACTACCGATAGTTGAACAAAGTGACCATCAAAAACAAGTATCCGCTCCCGAGGATTGATGACTTGTTTGATCACTTGCAAGGGGCAACAGTGTTTTCGAAGATTGATTTGAGATTGGGGTATTATCAGCTCCGAGTGAAGGATACCGATATTCCGAAGATGGCCTTTCCGACGAGATACGGTCACTACGAGTTTGTGGTTATGCCTTTTGGGCTAACCAACGCCCCATCCGTGTTCATGCAACTTATGAACAAAGTCTTTATCGAGTACCTCGATAAGTGTGTAGTCGTTTTTATCGATGACATCTTGATTTACTCGAGGAGCGAGGAGGAGCACGCCCGTCATTTGCATGTCGTGTTAGATATTTTGAGAACTCAACATCTTTTTGCGAAGTTTTCAAAATGTGAGTTTTGGTTACGGGAGGTTATGTTTATCGGTCATGTGATATCGGCCGAGGGTGTTCGTGTGGACCCACATAAGGTAGAGGCAGTGTGGGATTGGGCGCCGCCCAAGAACGTGAAGGAGGTCCGTCGTTTTCTGGGTTTGGCCGGATATTACCGTAGATTCATCGAGGAGTTCTCTAAGCTCGCTCGACCGCTGACTCAGTTGTTACAGAAGTCAGAAAAGTTTGTGTGGACCAATGAGAGACAGAATAGTTTTGAGGAGTTGAAGAAGCGGTTGACGACCGCTCCTATTTTGGCTTTACCGAGTGGTAATGAGGGTTTCTCAGTTTTTAGTGATGCATCGGGCCAATGGCTCGGATGTGTACTTATGCAGCACAGGAGGACGATTGCCTATGCTTCCCGTCAGTTGAAACCGTACGAGTTGAATTACCCTACGCATGATCTTGAGTTGGCCGCAGTTGTATTTGCATTGAAGATCTGGCATCATTACTTGTATGGCTCGTCGTGTCATATTTTCACCGATCACAAGAGCCTGAAGTACATTTTTATGCAGAAAGAGCTTAATATGAGACAGAGGAGATGGTTGGAGTTGATTAAGGATTACGATCTCGAGATCCTTTATCATCCGGGCAAGGCTAACGTGGTAGCAGATGCCTTGAGCCGGAAATCGGTATCGCTTCGGGCGCTTGAGTTACTTACGACTCAGCCGGAGCTTCAACAGGAGTTGATGAGGTTGAGTGTTGAGATTGTACGGCCAGAGAGTTCCGGACAGTTGCGTACTCTTGCGATTTCTTCATCTCTGGTCGATGACATTAAATCAGGACAGTTGGAGGACCCGATGTTTAGTCAGCTTCGAGAGAGTGTAGGGAGGGGGAAAGCCCCGGGATTCATTATTCATGAGGACAGTGTGCTGAGATTCCGAGGTAGGTTGTGTGTTCCGAACGACTCGGAATTGAGGCAGAGTATTATGCGAGAGGCTCATGCATCACCTTACTCAGTCCATCCGGGCTCGAGTAAAATGTATAAGGATTTGAGGAAATTTTCTGGTGGAACGACATGAAAAATGAGGTAGTTCAGTTTGTGGATAAGTGTTTGACTTGTCAGCAAGTCAAGATTGAGCATCAACGGCCAGCCGGGTTGTTGAAACCACTTCCCATCCCGGAGTGGAAGTGGGAGGATATCTCAATGAATTTTGTCACGGGTTTGCCGAGGACGAAGACTGGAATGAATATGGTGTGGGTGATCGTAGACCAACTGACTAAGTCGGCACATTTTCTGGGCATCAAGGATACTTGGGGTCCAGAAAAATTGGCTCGTATTTTTTATCGCGCAGATAGTGAGACTTCATGGTATGCCGAAGACCATTATTTCGGACAGAGATGGATGATTTGTATCGCATTTTTGGCAGGCGGTACATAAGGCATTGGGGACACAGTTACGTTTGAGCACTTCTTTCCATCTCCAGACCGATGGGCAGTCCGAGCGTACTATTCAGACGTTCGAGGATATATTGCGTGCGTGTGCGTTAGACTGGAGTAGTGACTGGGAGGAACATCTGGCCTTGATTGAGTTTACTTATAACAATAGCTGGCACACATCGATTAAGATGGCACCGTATGAGGCACTTTATGGCTGACGTTGCCGATCACCGGTATGTTGGGACGATCCATCCGATCTAGTTGGCACTGAGCCGGACCTTGTGTTGGAGACTAGGGAGAAAGTTGAATTGATTAGGAAGAGAATGTTGGCAGCTCAGAGTCGGCAAAAGTCTTATGCAGATGTTAGGCGTCGACTTTTGGAGTTTGAGGTGGGAGATCATGTTCTGTTGAGAGTATCTCCGACGAAGGGAGTTTTCTGTTTTGGGAAAAAGGGGAAGTTCAGCCCGAGGTATATTGGGCCTTTCGAAATATTGGAGAGAGTCGGTGAGTTGGCATACCGTTTGGCTTTACCTCCGTTGCTGAGTCATGTTCATAGCGTATTTCACGTTTCCCAGTTGAGGAAGTACGTTCCGGAACCATCCCACATTATTGATTTTGGAGACGTGGAGATCGAGAAGGATGTTACGTTTGAGGAGAGGCCCATCAAGATTTTGGAGCATCGAGACAAGCAGTTAAGGCACAAAACCATTCCTTTAGTTAAGGTGCAATGGTCGAGGCACGGAGTAGAAGAAGCGACGTGGGAGTTAGAGGAGGATATGCGTTGAAGGCACCCCGAGCTTTTTGATTCTTAAGTTTCGGGACGAAACTTTATTTTAGAGGGGGAGAATGTAATATCCGTAACTTTCCATTTTTAGCAGTTTCCATTTTTGATGTATGTCTATTTTTATCGACTTGCTTATAACCGTTTCGACATTGTGAATCTACTTTATTCTTGGAGTTTTTCCATTTGGACGAGTTTTGGTGATGTTTTCACGTGATTTCATTTTATGATATGTTTTGCCGTATGATCGTTCGATTCTCGTAAAACTCATTCGTTTTCGTTATTTCTTGGTTTGTGCAAGTTCGTATGATTGAGTTGGTCGTGTTGAGACTTTCAGTTTGTAAATCCGACGTCGTTTCGTGATTTTCGGACACTTGTGCCATTTTTGTAATTTCCTAATAGTTTAGGGAATCTCATTTTTGTTGTCGCATTACGGACCCTCCGGTGGTCGGAATTATATTTTCTTTCAGCGCATAGCTCCGCCGTCTTGTATGCTTCGTGTTTATGTTTCTGGATTCTGGCCTTGTCGTGCGTTTCGAGAATTGTACCTTCGGCAGCAGCGTACTGCTGATGTGACCAGTACTGAATTGTTGCGTAGGTAGCGCACGCTACTCCTGTTACCTTGCGTGCGCTACCGATGTGCAGTTAGCGTACGCTAACTCGCTATTGTTAGCGTGCGCTAGCGAGTGGTAACAGTAGCTACTGGACTGGTTACAGCCCCGTTAGCGCGCGCTATCTATGATAGTTAGCGTGCACTAACTACACATTTTATATATATCAGCGGGCAGTTAAGAAACAGCACTTTTCACTCTTTTCTTCCATTTTCTTCACGGGGCGACTCCAGAGGGCGATTCCCTTCAGCTTTGATCGGAGAATTCTTCGTATTCCATCACCATAGAATCGTGTTAGCATATTACCATCAACATTATCATCTTCCATCAGTCGAATCTAAGGTATTTCCTCAGGAACCCTAACTTTGACGAATTTGGGTTTTTTTCGGGATTCTAGGGATTAGTTCCGAACTGTTCAATTATGTTACGATATTCCTTACCGATTGTGGTTATTGGGTGATTCCAAATCCACTTTCCTTGATTTTAATCCGTGAATTATCAATACGGGGAGATTTTGCGTAAACCCTCGCCCGTATCGATTAGTCGTTCATTGTCGTAGCATGTATTCGGGGTTATGGGAGTATTCCTTTCGATTTTTGATGTCCGTTGGGACTGAGTTATGTTAATTCTTCGTTAGGAACCGTCGTCTTCCACTCGGATTATCCGTAGTCGTTTTTCACTTCCGATTCTTCGAAGATGTCGCAAAGGCAAGTACTTTACATTTGTTTACATGTTCTAGTATTTGAATTATGGATGTATCGTGGTTGTTGTGGATGGATATGTGTATTTTCACCTAGGGACGGTCCGATGGGGCCTCTAGGGATATGTATTGCCGTGTGTGTGCGTATCACGAACTGTGGTTAACCACCCAGGGATGTCCGATGGGGCTCTGCGGGGTACGGTGGCCGTGAGTCTCGTACCAAGTTAACTTTGAATTATGATTGTTGGAGATAATGTGTTTTGTGACTGTACATTGTAAATATTCCGGAATATAAAATGTTTTCTAAAATGATTTTTGGCGCATATATTCATCTGATTAGAATGTAGTTCAAATGGATTATACTTGTACTAGCAGTTGTCGCTAACCCCTTAAATGGGGGAAATACCTTTTGTATTTCAGGTATCGATCGTGGGGATAAGCGAGCACTCGAGCCGTATGAGGATGATGGGCAAGCATGATACTGTCTAGTAGTTGATTATTGGTGTTCTGTCTGTCGGTTATTATTGATGTCTTGTTTTGGGATTTCTGTATTATAAAACTGGTTTAAGTACTCGAGTACTTCCTGTCTGAATTTGTTAATGTTGTGTTCCCGTTTTGGGAAATGGATTTGATGTCAGATTTTATGTGTCGGTTTGTAGTCTTTTATTTTAAATGTCGTTTTATTGATGATTGTTTGTCGTTGTCGAATGTCTTTGGTACGTTAGCCTGGTGGATTCCACAGTGAGGGGTCCACGGTGCTGTAATATGCCCTGAATGTCTTTGGGGTGTTACAATAACCTGTAGGTACTTGAAGGCCTGGTTCTCTAGACATGGCATCACGTAACACTCTACTATCTGCAGCTGACCCATCCTATCCACTTAATGTAATACTCGAGATTTTCATTTCCGGTTATTTTGAATTATTTTCCGTTTGTGTCGATTATTTTGCCCCATTGATGATTATTCAGAATTTCTCTTTATTATGGGCGGTATGATGGACCGTGTCGTGGTGTTCGGAGGATACGAATGGTTGTTGTGTAGGTTGTACATGTCATGTATATGCATGTGTGATATGGCATATTGTACTCCGTTGTCTTTTTGCCTCTTTGAGGGCATTGTGACCCCTTGTTATCATCCCCTCTCGAGTTGGTTATGTTCTGGGTGCTTTCGGAGTCGTGACGGGTTCGATATTGGTCCCTTAGTGTAGTGCAAGAGCAGTCCACATGAGCAGGTGCTCGTACGTGATGCTCGTGCACAACCAGTGCACCAGACAGTGTAGTCTGGCCAAGAACAGGGACGCACGAGCAATCCACACGAGCAGGTGCTCGTGCGTGATGCTCGTGCGTGATGTGTGATGTTGGGCAGTGGCCTAATGCACGACCAGATGCATGAGCCTTTGGTCGTGTGTGATGGTCGTGCGTCCCTGTTAGTATAAAACGGGACAGACGTTCTTTTCACCTCATTTCTTCCCTTCTACTCTTCTACTCGCGGTTGACGGACGAGTGAGACTAGGGTATGATTTTTGTCGATTCTACTCAATTCTAAGGTGTTTTGGAGATTTATAGGTGATTATAACATCATCTAATCCATTGTTCTTCGTCGGATCGCGGTAATTTCTTGATTTTTCTTCGGGTTGACTTTTTGGAGATTTGTTCTTGATTTTGATCCTAGTCCGTTTTTGATGAATTGGTTGGTATAGTATGATGTTATTAATCGTGTTCTATGGATTGTATATCCATATATTCGATTCGTTTAACACAATTTATGATCCTTGGGTTCTTGAGGAATTATTGAACATTTAATGTTCGATTAAATGTTCGAATGAGGTTCCTTCGGTAGGTTGATGTGATTTCCATTGTTGTTGGTCTTGAACCTCGTTGTGATCGTGTTTACTTCGTGTCTTGTGGAAGTTGTAGGTTTCAGGGCATTTCGGTTGAGTCGTGTTCGTCGGAGTATTTGCGTGCCGATTCCGAGGCAAGTTTCTTATTATACGACTTGTATCTTGTGACTAGAAATCACGTATTAGGTTTGTGATGATTTGTTTGCCTTCGTAAATATATTTCGTGTGAGTTGGTTGTGTATCACGCATTTTGAAGGCTTTGTGATGATAGTGTTATTTTGGTATATGTGTTATGTGTTTGGCCATGTGTACAGGATTGTGATATTCGTGTGGGTTCGTTATACACATAAACGTGTATTGTATGTTGTGTTATGTGTAAAGATTTGCGATATTCTTGTTGGGTTGGTTGTACACTTGCTTGTGCAGTGTGTTGTGTATTGATCATGAGTTATGCTGGATTGATGATCGTTGGATTGTTGAGAATCATTGTGTTGATGATGCGTTGTTTATGCACTTTGTGGCATGATTGAACGTGTACTATTCGTGATGGCCGTTGTGATGTTGATTATGTGTATATGTGGAAAGCCATGCTGGGTCGAGATTATCCACATAGGGATGTCCGACGGGGCGTATAGGGTTTCGTGCCTTGAGGGGCGAAACACGGATAATCTTTGGATCGTACATATGAGTGAGAAAGGTTGTAATGTTCACCCAGGGATGCCCGACGGGGCGTATGGGGATTAGTATCTTGAGGGGCGGATCGGGAATGTGAGGTTATCCACCTAGGGATGTCCGACGGGGCATATAAGGTTTCGTACCTTGAGGGGCGTAACACGGATAATCATCGATCGCAGTGAAACTATTTTTGGGTTGGTGAACCTTAACGATTTATGGACTGATATGGAAGTTATTTTGGAATACCAATTTGTTTTGAAGTAAAGTGTTTCGAAAGGTTGTTTTACAGAAAATGGCTTAGGGCCGGGAACCAATGGATTTGCAATGGTTTTGTAACTAAGGACGTGACGTCTAGAAAGGTTTTCCATTATATAAATGTTTGTTACATGAACGAGATTTTGGGCTAAGACCCTACGGTTTGATAAAGGTTTTTCCAAAACTTAGGACATGAGTTCCTAATGACTCTGGGGTTTTAAAACTTCCGAGATGATTGTTGTTTCTTTTAAAGACTACAGTTACGGCTGAGAATCGGGACATCCCGAGGTCCCGGTCCCAAAAATAACCAATTTGGTGGTCCCGGTCCCCATCCCGAGGATAATTTTTCGAAATGTCCCGAATGTCCGGAAATATCCCGAAATGTCCCGAAATGTCCCGAAATCAGAAAAGAAAAAAAATTGATTGAAATTAGAAATTTCAATCGGGACTTCGGATAGTCCTGATCGGGAGTTCGGGACTCCCGAGTACCGAAATTACAAAAATTTAAGGTCCCGGTCTCGGTCCCGGTCCCGTAAAATTCAGGACTTGGGGTCCCGTTTCCCGTCGGGACTCGGGACGGGACCGGGACTCGGGATTTCTCGATCCTAAATTCTCACCCCTAACTACAGTTGTGTTGTTTTCTAGAGTTCTAAAACTCATCGGGAGTAGACGTGCCCATCGCCGGGTCCGGGTCCGGGTCGGACCCGCCGGGTCGCCGGGTCGGCAGGCCAGGACCCATACCCCACCCGTACATATGAAATGTACGGGTTGGCGGGTCGACGGGTCAGCCACGTGTCCGGGTCCGGGTCCAACCCGTCGGGTCACGGGTCCGACCCGTCTCAATTTTTTTTGAAGTATATAAAATTTTTATTTGTTATCATTTTATACACGAAAAATAACTGTAAGTGAACAATGAAATCATTTGAAAAAATGAGCTTATATTTAATCTTAAGTTTTTACTTAAAATTAAATTGCCTACGTATCCTCGTGAGGAATCAAAGCTCCACGTAGTTCTTTTACTTGAGAAGAGTTAAAAAAATGGGCTTGTATTTAATTTTAAGTTTTCACTTAAAATTAAATTGCCTACGTATCCTCGTGGGGAATCAAAGCCCTACGTAGTTCTTTTTACTTACCTGACTTACCTTTAGTCGAAGTCGATGTCATCGTCTTGATTATCGGTTTGACTCATTTGACTAGAGTCTCCTCCAGTAGTGCCTTCTTGATAGACATCTTGGTCCGCTAATAGGTCATTCCACTTATTTTCTTGATCTCATAACTCGGCTTTTGTTGCATCTTTAAGTATCATTTAAGCCTTGAGATTTTTTGGCGTCATTCGGGATCTCCGCTCGTCCAACATATAGCCTCCTTCACTAAAAGCACTCTCAACGAGGACTGTGGATGCGGGCACTGCAAGAATTTCTTGGGCCATAATGGAAAGTATGAGAAATTCGGTTCCCCTTCTCTTCCACCAATCCAACAGATCAAATGTACATGCATTGTCATCCTCCGGCACAAAACTAGTTGCATAATATCAATTAAGGTTATTTCTTTGACCGACATTACTACCACCCATATTTCTTGCTATATTATAGAGTTGTTGTTGAAATGGGTTAGTGGGAGTTCTGTCGAATTCCATGTTAAATGTATTTGTAGTCCTAGTTCTTGTTTTTTGAGTTTGAATCTTATCACCATATTTAGAAGAATATTCAGAAAAAACAGTTTCTAAACTATTTTTTAAATCAATTTTTACTTATTCAACGTCAGGAATATTTTCAAATAAAGTTTGACTTTCTACACTATCCACAATATTAGGAAAACCCAAATTTTTAAGAATATTATAATATATTTCAAGTAATTGTTTTACTCGAGCTAAATTCAAATCGGGAGATAAAACAACAGTAATCAAGAAAACATCATGAATACGATTAAAGTATTTTAGCCATTTTAAACACATATTGTAAATAGCATTCGATAATCTTTCAGATTTATTATAAGCATCCATTTCAGATACAATAAAACAACAATGAAATAAAACTTTAGGAGACGTGGGATAATAACAACCACTTAAATTTTCAGTTGCATTTTCAAAAACCCTTAATAGTTTTATTAAATCTTTAGTTTCATCCCAATATGTTGGCAATAAATAAAATCTTTCTACGCGAAGATACATATCAAAAAATTCACACAATAATTCTTTATATTCATTAGTTGAATTTAACATCTCATAAGTTGAGTTCCATCTATGTTTTGCGTCTGGAGTAAAAAATTTGGGTTGCATTTGTTTTGATTTTAAAAATTTTACCCATTGTCTAGCTAACTTAGTACGATTATGTAAAAACAAGACACATTTTCTAATTGGTTCTATTGCCTCATCTACAAATTTTAATGCATCTTGTGCACATAAATTTATAATATGACATATACATCTAGTATGAAATAATCTACCCACTAAAACAGGATTACAAGCTTATATTAAAGCTGGTACACTTGCAGTATTAGAATTAGCATTATCAAAACCAATTGTGAAAATTTTATCTTTTAAACAATAAAAAGTTAAAATTTTAATAATTGCTCTAGCTATATTATCTGCACTATGTGCACACTTAAATTTTTTAAACGCAACTAATCTTTTGTTTAAGTTCCAATTTTCATCAATCCAGTGTATAGTTATTCCCATATAATCATTTTTTGTTTAAAATCTGCCCAAGTATCTGCAGCTAAAGAAACTCTATGATTTATAGATCTAAAATAAGCTCGTAGTGCAAGTTTATGTTGTTTGGCTAAGTATACTACTTGTCTAGTCATTGTGGTACGTGGAATTCTTTTAATAGCAGGATTATAGGCATTTTGTATCCTGTATTCTCAACCCGTACTATCCGCAAAATTAAAAGGTAAAGATTCCTGTGCACATAATTTTGCCATTTCTTCTCTAGCAATTTTTTCATTATATTTATAAAGTTGAGATTCAGACATACCTTGATTGCCGGCTGGCCCGACTCCAGTAGAAGGTTGGAAGTTGAGTTTGTAATACCCGATTGTAATTCACTCATTATCATTCAGTAATTATCATTCATTAATTGTCACTCAGTATATTTCACTCAGTAATAATCATTCATCATTCATGATTGTCCATCGTGTTCACTGTTTGGCGTGCTTTGAATCTTGGATGAGTTATCATTCGTTTTTCTACCTTGTTTGAGATTTGAGCCGAGTTTATCTTCATCGTCTTTTTGTGGTGGACTGTGTGTGAGGAGTAGCGCACGCTACGTACTCTTTTTAGAGCACGCTAATGCAATTGGGCAGACAGTCCAGAAGGCACTGGACTGAACTACTGGGACTCATAACGTACGCTACAGTTGGAGTATAATGTACGTTAATGATGTGTGTAGCGCACGCTGTTGGGATCCATCAGTGCGCGCTAACGTATTGGGACAGACAGTCCAGTGGGTACTGGACTGAGTTGAAATAATTCGTAGCATACGCTAAGAGTGTGCATAACGTACGCAAGGGTCAGTTGGTAGCATACGCTAATATTAAGGTAGCGCATGCTAAGGCTCAATTAGGTCAGAGGACAGTAAGTTTTGGATTTCAGTTACTGGGCATCAGACATCAGTTAGCGCACGCTAACATTTTGGATTAACGCATGCTATGGGGAAGACGTTAGCGCACGCTACCAAGTTCGTAGCGTATGCTAACGCGGCAGTCAGAGCTCACTGGACTGTCCGGTTAACCCGTTAGCGCACGCTACATATCAGGGCATATCGTGCGCTAAACTGGATCAGTATAAATTGGACAGTCCAGTCAAGTTTCGTCATTTTCACTCCTCACTTCGTTTTTCGGCATTTTCGGGCGATTTGGAGAGATCTTTTCGAGCTGCACTCACCTATCATCATCTTCAAGCTTCTAAGTTGGATTAATCATCACCTTATACTCTCCAACACATCAAATCAAGGTAATTATTTCTTGAATCTAGAAATTCGGAGTTCAAGTGTTTTCCTTCCGGTCTCTTTGTGTGAGCATGCTATGATGTTGTAATATGTTAGCTGTAGATTATCTACCTTAAATACATGTATTCCTACGGATTTATTGGTGTATATTGCAAATTTGGTGAATATTTGGGGAATTATTCAAGAACCCTTGGGGTTTGACTTTGGATATTTTTGGGGGTTTCCGATTATGTTGTCGTAACCTTAAGTTGTGGTTCCCTATTGGATCATTGATGTTGTTAATGAACTTTTGATGGATTGATTTACTTGTGGAGGTTGGTTCAATATGTTTTTGGGGGATAGTTGAAACCAACGAGATAATGTTTACAACGTATCCGTTAGAATGCCCCAATGAGTTTTGGTTATTGTTGTAACGACTTTTGAGTTGGTGATAACCGTGTTTAGTATGTTTATTGAGCGTTTGTTGGTAATTATGTCATTCAAGGTTGTTCGAGCGGCCGGTATCTCCATTAGAGACGTTTATTCGTGAGAAGACCTTTCATCACTGGTGTTGTGTAAGTTAATTCTTACTCGGTTAAAGGGACATTCATTCCTTACGTTGTTGTTCATTCATACATGTAATTCACTCATAATATATCATTCATGTCAAGACTTGTAATCATTAAATAATCATGTAACTCACGAAGAACGATGGTTCCAAATCCTTTTACTGAAGCTATCACTCGTTGAATCACTATGTCATCTCGGTGAGTCGTTCTTTATCCTTGTCGGATTTTATTCATCATCTCTCATCTTGGTCGCTTTTGTCCTTGTGACCTTCCGGGATTGTATTGCGTGGCCGGGTGGTGTATGTGTGGAATTTTTAGTCGGGCACACTATAGTCATGTGTATATGGTACTCCGGACACATTTGGACTGTGCACACGGTAAAGTACCTCCGTGAGACTAATTAGGCCAAGTTGCGGGTGTATATGCGGGACTCCGGACACTCGGCTACTTGTGCACTCACACATTCCATTCGGGCGTACTATGACGCTCATCATTTAACTATATTACTTAATTCATTCATGTGATTGTTGTATATTGTTCAACTCTTGAGGATTGTTGTTCTGTGTAACTGACCCCGTTGGGGATATTGTTTTTAGGTCATGGCAAGGCGAAAGCACAGGAAGAGAACATTGACGGCGAGGAGTCCCAGTGATACTAGTAGGGGGCCCCAGTCTCTTCATTTCATTCATATTTCCTGTTACGGACTTTCCGCTGCACTTCCTTTTGGATTGTCATTTATTCAGTGTTGTATATTTTATCTTCATAAAAAATATACATGTATTCAGTGTTCCCTGGGTGTGTTGTATTTAAACTCCTCATCAGAGTAATTGATGATGTAATGAGGTTCGGTACTACATTTATGTTGTGTATTTTCATAAGTTCCCATTCGCCTGGTGGGTCCCAGTCGGGGGTCCACGGCACTGTAATATCCACCTAGTTCGGAGTGTTACAGAGTTGGTATCGGAGCGTGGTTTTGAATACTACCTTCCGAGTCATGTCTCATTTGAAATCATTGTTCATCATATTAGTATCATTGGACTTTCGCGTCACGTGTGACCTGTGCAAGCGCCAAGCCCCTCAAACCGAAAGAACTGTAAGGTTTCTGACGCCATGGTATAATTTCTGGCAATGAGAATCATTCATTCATTATTCATCAGTCAACAATCCTCAATCATCATTTTCATCTTAATCATGTCGATTATGTTAACTCATTAGTCACTCAATTCATTTCATTACTCAGTTGGGGATCTTGGGGATCGTATCATTAATCTTGTTAACTTATTCAAGATAATCATTTCAAGAATTTCATCAGATAAGCAGGTCACCTCAGTTAATCATTTAGAAAATCATTGTGTTAGAGCGCGTATGCTCATTATTATCATTTCATGATGTAATCATAATACGGTATTCATATGAGATCTATAAAGATCTTGTGACTTTCCTACTTCAGTATGGAGAGAGATGGCAGAGGACGCAGGGGAAGAGGTCACAGTGCGGGCCGAAACCCGGGAGCTCGAATGAATACTCGTGCAAACGCGAGGAATAATGCTAACTCATCGAGCAGCGACGCTACCACACATTCACCTGGAAATAATCCTTCACTGTCAGGGAGTTGTACCCGGGACACGGCTCAATCTGAAGGTGTTCGAGTTGACCCTCTCGTTTTTATGCAGGGCATGATGGCCCAAATGACTCAGATGGCACGTCTGATGGAGACGATGCAGAATTCAACGGCTCAGAATCAGCAGGCTCCTCCTTCGCCACCTCAGAGGCAAGAGAGGAGTGTGAGCATCATCATCAACGACATTTCTCGCCAGAGGCCGCCTACCTTCGAGGGCTCATCTGATCCAGTGGACATTATTCACTGGCTGGAGCATTTCGAGAAATTATTTGCTATGGTGGAGTGTCCCGAAGGACACAAAGTTCCAGTCGCGGCTTACTACCTGGGTTAGAGCGCTCACTCATGGTGGCTATCTCTGAATCCCACCGATGGAGCTTGCATGTGGGACGAGTTCAAATTTTCCATGATGGAAAGATATTATCTGGCCCCACTCAGAGAGGCCAAATTGTTGGAGTTACTCAGTCCTGATCCCTCAACGGAAGATGATGTTCTCTCCATCGCCGAGAAATTTCAGGATCTACTGCCTTTCGCCTCATCAATTATCCACTCGGAGGCGGATAAAATCAAGTATTTCAGTGAGAGGTTGAAACCTCGTATAAGGCTTCAATTGCTTAATCATCATTGCACCACCCTGGTCGAATTCATAGAGAAAGCTCTTACTTATGAGCTTACTATGAAGGAAATTTCTAAACATCAGACTTCATCTTCCGGAAAGAAATCGACGAAGCGTAATCAGTCCGAAGGCAGTTAGGCCACTTTCAAGAAGCCTCGTACGAGCTCTACTTTTTCGGATCGACCTCATTCGACCGCCTAAGCCTGCAGAATCTTAGTCCCGAGCGGCCAGCTCGGCCATCACCTGTTACAACTGTGGTGAACAGGGCCATTTCAGCACGAAATGTCTGAGACAGACTGTCACGTGTAATAACTGTGGGATTGCGGAGCATAGGGCCCGTTTCTGCCGAAAGGACTCCAAACCCACTCCGGCGACATCTCAGGCCCCGAAGCCGTCAGCTATTCAGAATCAGGCTACTCAGTCAGCATCGTTTAAAACGACAGGAGCAAACAAAGGTGGAGCCCACAACTATCAGACAGGAGCATCCGGTTCTGGGGCTAGCAAGCCCCGAATTTATGAGATGAAGAGAGCCGAAAATCCGGAGGCCCGAATGATCTCAGGTACCCTTGAAATTTTATCTCAACCTGTGTGTACCCTTTTTGATACTGGTGCATCGTATTCATTCATTTCCGAGTCATGTTTGAGTAGACTACGCCTGGATAGTGCTACTAGTTGTGAACCTTATATCATTGGTCTACCTGACGGTAGAAGAATTATCGGAGATTGTGAGATTAAGAATTGTTCGATTCAGCTTAATGGCTAGGTGTGGTTGGCAGACCTAATCGTAGTAGATTTACCCAAAGACGATGTTATTTTGGGTATTGATTGGATGGATCGTCATGATGCCGTCCTTAGTGTTTGTAAACATATGGTCACTGTCATTTCAGACGATGGGGTCGAGTGTGTTTTTCATGGGGGTAACCCCAGCCGTTCTTCTCAATATGATGAAAGCAGTTAGATTACTCAACCAAGGGTGTGTTGGTTATTGGTGCTACATGACCAAGACCGAGAAACTATCAGTGTCATTGGCGGACATTCCGGTAGTGAGGGAATACGCTGATGTATTTCCAGACGAGTTACCAGGTTTGCCTCCACAGAGAGATGATGAATTCACGATTGAGTTGGAGCCTGGTACATCCCCAATATCGAAGGCTCTGAAATGAAGGAACTGAAGAATCAATTGGAGGAACTGACCGATAAGGGTTATATCCAGCCGAGTGCGTCCCCGTGGGGAGCACCAGTGTTATTTGTCAAGAAGAATGATGGTTCATTTCGCTTGTGTATTGATTATCGAGAGTTGAACAGGGTGACGATCAAGAATAAATATCCCCTACCCCGTATTGATGATCTCTTAGATCAACTCCAGGGGGCTTCAGTATTTTCCAAGATCGATTTAAGATTCGGGTATCATCAGTTGCGAATTCGAGAGTCGGATATCGCGAGGACGGCGTTCCGAACGCGTTATGGTCATTATGAGTTTGTGGTAATGCCGTTTGGGTTAACTAATGCACCTGCGGTATTCATGAAGTTAATGAATCGGGTTTCATCAACTATTTGGATCAGTTCATGGTTTTCATTGATGACATTTTGATTTATTCTCGTGATCGAGAGGAGCACGAATTTCACCTTCATCAGGTTCTCGAAGTGTTGAGACGAGAGTAACTTTATGGGAAGTTTTCCAAATGTGAGTTTTGGATGTCCAAAGTGACATTTCTCGAACATGTTATTTCATCAGACGGAGTACGCGTCGACCCTCAAAAGACAGAGGCTATCCGAAATTGGCAACCTCCGAAGAATGTTAAGGAAATCCGAAGCTTTCTCGGATTAGTTGGTTATTATCGGCGATTTGTGGAAGGATTTTCTAAAATCGCTCAACCCATGATGAACCTTTTGCGGAAGGATAAGAAATACGCGTGGTCTGACGCGTGTCAACGGAGTTTTGAGGAACTCAAGAGCCGATTAATTTCAGCACCCATCATTTCCTTGCCACAAGGGACGGAAGGATTTGTGGTTTATAGTGATGCGTCCGGACACAGTCTTGGATGTGTATTAATGCAGAACGGGAAAGTTATTGCCTATGATTCACGGCAGTTGAAACCTTACGAGGTCAACTATCCGACCCACGACCTAGAGTTAGCGGCCGTGGTATTCGCCTTGAAGATTTGACATCATTATCTTTATGGCGTCACCTGTCAAATTTTCACCGACCATAAGAGTTTAAAGTATATATTTACTCAGAAGGAGTTGAATATGCGACAGAGACGGTGGTTGGAACTGATTAAGGATTATGATATTGAGATTCAGTATCACCCGGGTAAGGCGAATGTTGTTTCCGATGCCTTAATCCGTAAGTCCGTTCAGGAACAGATGCTAGCTCGTTTAACTGTTCAGAAAGAACTTCAACAGGAATTCCTAAGGCATGAGATCGAGGTTTGGGTACAGCGTATATAAGGACAGTTATGTGTGCTGGAGGTTTCATCGCCACTTGAAGAGGCGATCAGAGTGAATCAGGCTTCAGACCTAATTTTATTGCGCATTCGAGATGATGTGACTCGGGGGAAATCCCCTGGATTGTGGTCCACGAGGATGGACTTTTGCGATTTAAGAATCGGTTATGTGTTCCGGCAGATGACGAGTTGAAAAGCTCGATTTTGAGAGAGGCCCATGCAGCCCCTTATTCTATTCATCAGGGGTCCAGCAAGATGTACAAAGACTTGAAACAAGATTACTGGTGGAGTAATATGAAGCGAGAAGTCGCAGAGTTTGTTTCGAGATGTCTCACCTGCCAATAAGTCAAGATAGAACATAAGCGACCGGCGGGCATGCTGAAATCGCTTCCTATCCCAGAATGGAAATTGGAGGATATTTCAATGGATTTCATAACGAGTTTGCCGACGAGTCGGCATGGCATGAATATAATTTGGGTGATCGTGGACTGTTTAACTAAGTCAGCCCATTTCCTTGAGATTAAGGATACGTGGGGCCCCGAGAGACTTGTCCAGCTGTTCATCAAAGAGATAGTGAGATTGTATGGCACTCCTAAGAGTATCATTTCTGATCGTGACGGACGATTCGTGTCACATTTTTGGAAATCAGTTCACCGTGCCATTTGAACTCAACTCAACTTCAGCACGACTTTTCACCCTCAGTCTGACGGACAATCAGAGAGAACTATTCAGACATTGGAGGACATGTTGAGAGCATGCATCCTCGATTGGAGAAATGATTGGGAAGCCCAAGTACCGTTGATCGAATTCACGTACAATAACAGTTGGCATGCTTCAATTAAGATGGCACCTTACAAGGCCTTATACGGCCGTCGTTGTCGATCTCCCCTATGCTGGGATGACTTATCAGTATCAATCGGCACTGAGCTCGATATACTTATAGCCGCCCGGGAGAAGGTAGCTTTGGTCAGGAGTCGTTTGTTGACCGCTCAGAGTCGACAAAAATCATATGTCGATAACCGTCGTCGACCCTTGGAGTTCGAGACAGGCGATTACGTTTTGGTCAAGGTATCCCCGAGTCGAGGTATCTTCCGTATCATTCAGTAATTGTCACTCAGTATATTTCACTCAGTAATAATGATTCATCATTCATGATTGTTCATCATGTTCACTGTTTGGCATACTTTGAATCTTGGATCAGTTATCATTCATTTTTCTATCTTGTTTGAGATTTGAGCCGAGTTTATCTTCATCGTCTTTTTGTGGTGGACTGTGCGTGAGGAGTAGCGCACGCTACGTACTCTTTTTAGCGCACGCTAATTGAGTATAAGTAGCGCACGCTAACCTCTTAGTACTAGCGCACGCTAATGCAATTGGGCAGACAGTCCAGAAGGCACTGGACTGAACTACTGGGACTCATAACGTACGCTACAGTTGGAGTATAATGTACGTTAATGATGTGTGTAGCGCACGCTGTTGGGATCCATCAGTGCGCGCTAACGTATTGGGACAGACAGTCCAGTGGGTACTGGACTGAGTTGAAATAATTCGTAGCATACGCTAAGAGTGTGCATAGCGTACGTAAGGGTCAGTTGGTAGCGCACACTAATATTAGGGTAGCGCGCACTAAGGCTCAATCAGGTTAGAGGACAGTAAGTTCTGGATTTCAGTTACTTGGCATCAGACATCACTTAGCGCACACTAACATTTTGGATTAACGCACGCTATCGGGAAGGCGATAGCGCATGCTACCAAGTTCGTAGCGTACGCTAACGCGGAAGTCAGAGCTCACTGGACTATCCGTTAACCCGTTAGCGCACGCTACATATCAGGGCATAGCGTGCGCTAAACTGGATCAGTATAAATTGGACAGTCCAGTCAAGTTTCGTCATTTTCACTCCTCACTTCGTTTTTCGGTGTTTTCGGGCGATTTGGAGAGATCTTTTCGAGCTGCACTCACCTATCATCATCTTCAAGCTTCTAAGTTGGATTAATCATCACCTTATCCTCTCCAACACATCAAATCAAGGTAATTATTTCTTGAATCTAGAAATTCGGAGTTCAAGTGTTTTCCTTCCGGTCTCTTCGTGTGAGCATGCTATGATGTTGTAATATGTTAGCTGTGGATTATCTACCTTGAATACATGTACTCCTATGGATTTATTGGTGTATATTGCGAATTTGGTGAATATTTGGGGAAATATTCAAGAACCCTTGGGGTTTGACTTGATATTTTGGGGGTTTTCGATTATAAGTTGTCATTAACTCGAGTTGTGGATTCCTATGGGATTATCGATATCATTGAAGGTGTTTTGCCGGATTTTATTACTCACTTGGAGTTTGGTTTCGTTATTTTTTGGGTTGGTGTAACCAAAGGGAAGAACGTTTACAAAGTATTCGTTAGAATGCCCCAATGAGTATGATTATTGTTGTATCGACGTTCGAGTTGGTTTTTATCTTGATTGATACGTATATTGATCGTTTGTTGGTAATCATGTTATTCAAGGTTGTTCGAGCGACCGGTATTTTTCTTAGGACGATTATTCGAGAGAGGACGTTTCATCACCGGTATTGAGGTAAGTTGATTCTTACTCGGTTAAAAGGATATTCATTCCTTTCGTTGTTGTTCATTCATAGTCATAGTTCATTCATTGATATGTTATTCATGTCGAGACTTGCAATTGTCAACTAATCATTCAATTCACGGGGAACAATGGTTCTAATCATTTTAATGAGCTACCATTCGTTTCATTATTATCTCATCTCGGTGAGTCATTCTTGACCCTTGTCGCATTGTTGTTCATCATGTTCATTGGTCAATTTTGCTCTTGTGGCCTTATGTGTTCATATTGCGTGGCCGGGTGGGGATGTGTGGAATTTTTAGTCGGGCACATGATAGTCATGTGATCGGGTTCACCGACACAATGGACTGTTCACACGGTAACGTACCTCTGTGAGACTAATTAGGTACAAGGGCGGGTGTGTCTGGACACTCGTCTTGTGCACTTGCACATACCATTACGGGCGTACTATGATGCCCCTCTTCAGCTTAATTTCATAATTAAGATATATCATGATTGTGTTTATCCAACTCTGAAGGATTGTTGTTCTGTGTAACTGACCCCGTTGGGGGATGTTGTTTTCAGTTCATGGCAAGGCTAAAGCACGGAAAGTGAACGTTGACGGCGAGGAGTCCCAGTGATAATAGTAGGGGGCCCCAGTCCTTTTCAGTCATTCATGCTCCTTCATTTTTATTTCCGCTGCAGATTTCCGTTTGGATATTCATTTTCATTTAGCGTTGTATATTTTATCTCCATATAAAATATATGTATTCCGTATTTTTCCTGGGTGTGTTGTACTTGAAACTCCTCATCGGAGTAATTAATGATATAATGTGGTTCGGCACTACAATTATATTATTTAATTCATTAATTTTCATTCGCCTGGTGGGTCACAGTTGGGGTTCCACGGCACTGTAATATCCGCCTGGTTTGGGGTGTTATAGAGTTGGTATCGGAGCGTGGATTTGAATACTACCTTCCGAGTCATGTCTCATTTGAAATCATCGTTCATTAGACTAGTATTATTGGACTTTCGCATCACGTGTGACCTGTGCAAGAGCCGAGCCCCTCAGACCAAAGAACAGTAAGATTTGTGACGCCATGGTATAATTTCTGGCAATAAGAATCACTCATTCATCATTCAACAGTCAACAATCCTCAATCATCATTATCATTTTTGGTCACGTCGATCATGTTAATTCATTCATCACTCAGTTAATTTCATTGCTCACTTGTTAATCTTGTGGATCATATCATCAATCTTGTTAATTTGTTCAAGACAATCATTTCAATAATTTCATCGGATAATCATGTCACCTCAGTTGATCTTTCATGCGATATTCATGCGAGATCTATAATTATCATGTGTTTTCCTACCTTCAGTATGGATCGAGCTGGCAGAGGATGTAGGGGAAGAGGCCGCGGTGCGGGACGAAACCTGATAGCTCGAGTGAATACTCGTGCAAACGCGAGGAATGATCCTAACTCATCAAGCAGCGACACTGCCACACATTCACCTGGAAATAATCCTTCATTGTCAGGAAGTCGTACTCGGGACAGGGCTCGATCAGGATGTGTTAGCGTTGATCCTGTCGCTTTTATGCAAGGAATGATGACTAAATTACTTAGATGGCACGTCTGATGGAGACGATGCAGAACTCAACGTCTCAGAATCAGCAGGCTCCTCCTCCGCCACCTCAGAGACAAGATAGGAGTGTGAGCAGCATCATCAATGACATCTCTCGCCAGAGGCGACCTACCTTCGAGGGCTCATCTGAGCCGACAGACATTATTCACTGGCTGGAGCACTTTGAGAAGTTGTTTACTATGGTGGAGTGTCCCGAAGGGCACAAAGTTTTAGTCGCGACTTACTATCTGGGTAAGAGCGCTCATTCTTGGTGGCTATCTCTGAAGCCCACCGACGGATTTTGCACGTGGGACTAGTTCAAAACTCTCATGATGGAGAGATATTACCCGGCCCCACTCAGGGAGGCCAAGCTGTCAGAGTTACTCAGTCCCGACCCCTCAACAGAAGAAGATGTTCTCACCATTGCCGAGAAATTTCAGGAGCTACTGCCTTTTGCCTCATCTATTATCCACTCAGAGGCGGATAAGATCAAGTACTTCAGTAAGAGGTTGAAACCTCGTATGAGACTTCATTTACTTAATCATCATTGCACCACTTTGGCCGAATTCATCGAGAAAGCTCTTGCTTATGAGCTTACTGCTAAGGAAATTTCCAAGAATCAGACTTCATCTTCCGGCAAGAAATCGAAGAAGCGTAATCAGTACGAAGGCAGTCAGGCCACTTTCAAGAAGCCTCGTACGGGCTCTACTTTTTCTGAACAACCTCCTATGGCGCCTAGACCCGCGGAATCTCAGTCCCGAACGGCCAGTTCGGCCATCACCTGTTTCAACTGTGAAGAACAGGGTCATTTCAGCACCAAGTGTCCGAGGCAGACTGTCACATGCCATAACTGTGGGATTGCTAGGCATAAGGCCCGTTTTTGGCGAAGAGACGCTAAACCTACTCCGGCGATATCTCAGGACCCGAAGCAGTCAGCGGTTTAGAATCAGGCCACTCAATCAGCATCATTTAAGACGACGGGAGCAAACAAAGGCGGATCCCACAGCTATCAGACAGGAGCATCTGGTTATGGGTCTTGCAAGCCCCGAATTTATGATATGAAGAGGACTGACGATCCTGAGGCCCAAATGATCTCAGGTACACTCGAAATTTTATCTCAACCTGTGTGTACCCTTTTTTATATTGGTGCATCGCATTCATTCATTTCCGAGTCATGCTTGAGTAAACTTCACCTGGATAGTGCTACTAGTTGTGAGCCTTATATCATTGGACTACCTGACGGTAGGAGAATTATCGGAGATTGTGAGGTTAAGAATTGTCCGATTCGGCTTAATGGACATGTATGGCTAGCAGACCTAATCATGGTGGATTTACCTAGAGACGACGTTATTCTGGGTATTGATTGTATGGATCGTCATGATGCCATCCTTAGCGTCCGTAAGCGTATGGTCACTATCATTTCAGATGATGGAGTTGAATGTGTATTTCAGGGAGGCAATCCCAGCTGTTCCGGTAGAGTCATTAATATGATGAAAGCAGTGAAATTACTCAAGCAAGGGTGTGTCGGTTATTGGTGCTATATGACCAAGACCGGGAAATCATCAGTGATGTTGACGGATATTCCTGTAGTGAGAGAATATGCCGACGTATTTCCAGAGGAGTTTCCTGGTTTGCCTCCACAGAGAGATGTGGAATTGACGATTGAGTTGGAGCCTGGTACGTCTCCAATATCGAAGGCACCGTATCAGATGGCCACGACCGAAATGCAGGAATTGAAGAATCAATTGGAGGATTTGACCGAGAAAGGTTATATCCGACCGAGCGCGTCCCCGTGGGGAGCACCTGTGTTATTGGTCACGAAGAAGGATGGTTCATTTCGCTTGTATATCGATTATCGAGAGTTGAACAGGGTGACGATTAAGAATAAATATCCCCTACCCCGCATCGATGATATCTTAGATCAACTTCAGGGAGCTTCAGTATTTTACAAGATCGATTTAAGATCTGGGTATCATTACGAATTCGAGAGTCAGATATTGCTAGAACGGCGTTTTGAACACGCTATGGTCATTATGAGTTTGTGGTAATGCCGTTTGGGTTAACTAATGCACCTGCAGTATTCATGAAGTTAATGAATCGGGTTTTTATCAACTATTTGTATCAGTTCGTGGTTGTCTTCATTGATGACATTTTGATTTATTCTCATGACCGAGAGGAGCACGAATTTCACCTTCATCAGGTTCTCGAAGTGTTGAGACGAGAGTAACTTTATGGGAAGTTTTCCATATGTGAGTTTTGGATGTCCGAAGTGATGTTTCTCGGACATGTGATTTCATCAGACGGAGTACGCGTCGAGCCTCAAAAGACAGAGGCTATCCAAGATTGGCAACCTCCGAAGAATGTTAAGGAAATCCGAAGCTTTCCCGGATTAGCTGGTTATTATCGGCGATTTGTGGAAGGATTTTCTAAAATCGCTCAACCCATGACGAACCTTTTGTGGAAGGATAAGAAATACGCGTGGTCTGACGCGTGTCAGCGGAGTTTTTGAGGAACTCAAGAGCCGATTAATTTCAGCACCCGTCCTTTCCTTGCCACAAGGGACGGAAGGATTTGTGGTTTATAGTGACGCGTCCGGACACGGTCTTGGATGTGTATTAATGTAGAATGGGAAAGTTATTACCTATGCTTCATGGCAGTTTAGACCTTACGAGGTCAACTATCCGACCCACGACCTAGAGTTAGCGGCCGTGGTATTCGCGTTGAATATTTGGCGTCATTATCTTTATGGCGTCACCTGTCAGATTTTCACCGACCATAAGAGTTTGAAATATATATTTACTTAGAAGGAGTTAAATATGCGACATAGGCGGTGGTTGGAACTAATCAAAGATTATGATATTGAGATACTATACCACCCAGTCAAGGCGAACGTTGTCGCCGACGCCTTGAGTCATAAGTCCGTTCAGGAGAAAATGCTTGCTCGTTTGACTGTTCAGAAGGAACTTCAACAGGAATTCCTAAGATCCGAGGTCGAGGTTTGGTTAATACGAGTACAAGGGCAACTTTGTACGTTAGAGATTTCATCGCCATTTGAGGAGGCGATCAGAGTGAATCACGGTTCGGACCCATTTTGGTGTGCATTCGAGATGATGTGACTCAGGGGAAAGCCCCTAGATTTGTGGTCCCCGAGGATGGACTGTTGCGATTTAAGAACCGGTTATGCGTTCCGACGATTGACGAGTTGAAAAACTCGATTTTGAGAGAAGCTCATGCTACCCCGTATTCTATTCATCCGGGGTCTAGCAAGATGTACAAGGACTTGAAACATAATTACTGGTGGAGTAATATGAAACAAGAAGTCACAGAATTTGTTTCAAGATGTTTAACCTGTCAGCAAGTCAAGATAGAACATCAGCGACCGGCGGGTATGTTGAAACCTCTCCCTATTCCAGAGTGGAAGTGGGAAGATATTTTAATGGACTTCATTACGAGTTTGCCGATGAGTCATAGTGGCATGAATACAATCTGGGTTATTGTGGACCGTTTAACTAAATCAGCTCATTTCCTTGAGATTAAGGATACGTGGGGTCCCGATAGACTTGCCCAATTATTCATCAAGGAGATAGTGAGATTGCATGGCACTCCTAAGAGTATCGTTTCTGATCGTGACGGGCGATTCGTGTCACATTTTTAGAAATCTGTTCATCGTTCTATGGGAAATCAGCTTAATTTCAGTACAACTTTTCACCCCCAGTCCGACGGTCAATCAGAGAGGACTATTCAGATGTTGGGAGCATGTGTTCTCGATTAGAAGAACGATTCGGAAGCCCAACTACCGTTGATCGAGTTCACGTACAATAATAGTTGGCACGCTTCGATTCAGATGGCACCTTACGAGGCCTTGTACAGTCGTCGTTTTCGATCTCCCCTATACTGGGATGACTTATCAGAATTAGTCGGCACTGAGCCTGATATGCTTATAGCCGCCCGCGAGAAGGTAGCTTTGATCAGGAGTCGTTTGTTCACCGCTCAGAGTCAACAGAAACCATATACAGATAATCATCATCGACCATTAGAGTTCGAGGCAGGTGACCACGTTTTGGTCAAGGTATCCCTGAGTCGAGGTATTTTCCGTTTCGAGAAACGGGGGAAGTTGAGTCCGAGATTCATTGGACAGTTTAAGATTTTGGATCGAGTGGGCGATCTGGCTTATCGATTGGCTTTACCTCCGGCATTGAGCCGAATTCATAACGTGTTTCATGTCTCTCAGTTGCAGAAGTATATTGCCGACCCTAGTCACATACTTCAGTTTGATGAAATCGAGATAGCGGATGATTATACGTATGAGGAGCATCCCGTACGAATCTTAGAGCGGCGAATCAAACAGTTGAGGAATAGGACGATTCCTTTGGTTAAGATTCAGTGGTCTAGACACGGAGTCGAAGAGGCTACTTGGGAAATCGAGGATAATATGTGGGAGAGTTATCCCGAATTGTTTCACCTTTAGTTTCGGGGACGAAACTATTTTTAAGGGGGGAGTATGTAATACCCGATTGTAAATTCATTCATTATCATTCAGTTAATCGTTCCTCTGTAATTATTTCAATTATTAATAATCATCCATCATTCTCACTCACTCATTTGTGTTCACCCTTTTATTGTTGGCATTCGTAGCATATAGTAGACGAAGTGTTACACTAGTTATAGGCTGAACTGCATGTCGAGCAGGGCCGCGCGAGTAGTCCACACGAGCAACTGCTCGTGCTTGGTGCTCGTGTGTTGCGGCTGGACTGGGCAGGAGACCCAGCTTTTGAGTCAGGGCCGCACGAGTAGGCCGCACGAGTTACTGCTCGTGCGCGGTGCTCGTGCGCTATAGCAGTTGCCGTCAGAAGCTTCACGCATGACCGGACGCATGGACACTTGATCGTGTGGTTTTGGTCGTGCATCCCTGAGGTTTATATAAGTGGACCGACGGGTTTTTCTCATTTTCACCATTGTCATCCCCTTCTTCCGCGGCTAAAGCTTGGAATGCACTTGTGATCGGAGAATTTATCATCCAACAAGGTTTTTGAGTTCGTATAATCGATTTATCATCTCCTAATCTTCTCCTACCGTCCGAATCAAGGTAAATATTTCTTGAAACTAGAATTTCGGGATTTGAGTGTTTTCCTTCCGGTCTCTTCGTGTTAGCTTGCTATTATGTTGGAATATGTTAGATATGGATTATCTACCTTGAATACATGTATTCCTATGGATTTATTGGTGTATATTACGGATTTGATGAATATTTGGGGAAATATTCAAGAACCCTTGGGGTTTGACTTGATATTTTGGGGGTTTTCGATTAGATGTTGTCGCTAACTCGAGTTGTGGATTCCTATGGGATTATCGATATCATTGAAGGTGTTTTGCCGGATTTTATTACTCACTTGGAGTTTGGTTATTTTTGGGGTTGGTGTAACCAAAGGGAAGAACGTTTACAAGTATTCGTTAGAATGCCCCAATGAGTATGATTATTGTTGTATCGATGTTTGAGTTGGTTTTTATCGTGCTTGATACGTATATTGAGCGTTTGTTGGTAATCATGTTATTCAAGGTTGTTCGAGCGACTGGTATTTTTCCTTAGGACGATTATTCGAGAGAGGACGTTTCATCACCGATATTGAGGTAAGTTGATTATTACTCGGTTAAAAGGATATTCATTCCTTTCGTTGTTGTTCATTCATAGTCATAGTTCATTCATTGATATGTTATTCATGTCAAGACTTGTAGTTGTCAATTAATCATTCAATTCACGAGGAACGACGGTTCCAATCATTTCAATGAGCTACCATTCATTTCATTATTATCTCATCTCGGTGAGTCATTCTTGACCCTTGTCGGATTGTTGTTCATCATGTTCATTGGTCACTTTTGCTCTTGTGGACTTCTGGGTTCATATAGCGTGGCCGGGTGGGGATGTGTGGAATTTTTAGTCGGGCACATAATAGTTATGTGATCGGGTTCACCGACACAATAGACTGTTCACACGGTAACGTACCTCCGTGAGACTAATTAGGTACAAGGGTGGGTGTGTCCGGACACTCGTCTTGTGCACTTGCACATACCATTACGGGCGTACTATGATGCCCCTCTTCAGCTTAATTTCATAATTAAGATATATCATGATTGTGTTTATTCAACTCTTGAGGATTGTTGTTCTGTGTAACTGACCCCGTTGGGGGATGTTGTTTTCAGTTCATGGCAAGGCTAAAACATGGAAAAAGAACGTTGACGGCGAGGAGTCCCAGTGATAATAGTAGGGGGGCCAGTCCTTTTCAGTCATTCATGCTCCTTCATTTTTATTTCCTCTACATATTTCCGTTTGGATATTCATTTTCATTTAGCGTTGTATATTTTATCTCCATATAAAATATACATGTATTCCGTATTTTTCCTGGGTGTGTTGTACGTGAAACTCCTCATCGGAGTAATTAATGATATAATGTGCTTCGGTACTACAATTATATTATTTAAGTCGTTAATTTTCATTCGCCTGTTGGGTCCCAGTTGGGGTCCATGGCACTGTAATATCCGTCTGGTTTGGGGTGTTACAACTGTTTCCAAGTCGTATCCCCAAAACAAAATAGGCAAATCAGAATAACTCATCATTAACCTAATCATCTCTAATAAAGTACGATTCCTTCGTTTAGCAACACCATTTTGTTGTGGTGTACCAGACGAAGTGAGTTAGGAAGTAATCTCCTCATGTGCTAAGAAATCCAAAAACTGTCCACTAAGGTATTCGCCACCACGATCAGATCGTAGTAACTTGATGCAATGTCCATGACACTTCTCCATTTCAACCTTGAATTCTTTGAACTTATCAAAAAATTCCGACTTACGTCGCATCAAATAGATGTATCCATATCTCCAATAATCATCTATAAACGTGATGAAGTATTCGAAACCACCCCTAGCCTGGATATTCATTGAACCACATACATCGATATGAACCAATTCCAACACTTTTTGTTCACGATTTCCTTTGCTTTGGAAAGCCCTTTTAGTCATTTTACCTTCCAGACAGGATTCGCAAATTGGAAATGACTCAACTTGGAGTGAATCCAATGGGCCATCGTTCACCAATCCTTGAATCCTTTTAAGGTTAATATGACCAATCGTAAATACCATAAATATGTTTGATTTATACTCGAAGGTTCTTTTCTTTTATTAGGATTAGTCAAAGAATTAAGAAATTTATAATTATGCAAGGGAGTTTGTGTAATATCCGCAATTTCGATTTCCGGTAATTTTCTTTTTTTCGGCGGGAGTCCATTTCGACGACTCGCTCATGACCGTATCGTCATTCCGAGAATGGTTAATTCTGCACTTTTTGTCATCCGAGTTCATTTCGTTATCGTTTTGTTGAGTTCCGTGTTCTTAAGCGGCTTTTCCGTACTTGAGTTCGATTCTTGCGAATCTCGTCCGAAATTGTTGCTTCGAGTTTCTCGTAAGTTCATTTAATGTTATTATTCGTGTTGCGAGCTTTGGCTTGGTGTTTCGATCGTGTATCGTGTATTTCAGACGTTTTGGGCCGTTTTCATAGTTTGGGGTAATTACTTTTCGTTGTCGAATTTCGAGCCTTCGTGTGGTCGGAATCGTGTGTTATCTTAGCGCTTGGATTCGTCTTTGCGAGTACTTCGTAACCGTATCTCCAATTTTTATTCAGGTTCGAGTTTCGAGGTTGTCCGGGCCGTCGGAGTGGCCACGTACGAGTCACGACGGGAACAGGGCCTGGCCTGGCCGAGTTACGGCCGTAAGGTGCAAGTTACGGCCATACGTGCTCAGCAGACTTGGATGGACGAAGGCCAGTTACGGCCATAAGGTGTGATCCGTTACGTCCGTAAGTGTCCAGCAGGTGCTGGGCAGATTTTTTGACGAATGCCGGTTACGGCCGTAAGGCCTGCCGAGTACGGTCGTAACCCTGCCGGCTATATATAGCCTGGGCTCGGCCAGACTTCATTTTTTCTCACTTTTTCCTCGTTTTTGTGTGGCTGGCGACGGGAGATTCGGGAAATCGAGTTCTTGGTCGGTTCTAATCATTTCTAAGGCATTTTGGAGGATTCTTGTCGATTATATCATCGTCCAATCCGTGTTCTTCGTCCGAATCAAGGTATTTTGGCTTGAACCCTTGTTTTTGAAGATTTTGGGGATTTTCCTTTTGATTTCGATTCCACTCTATTTTTGTTCAACTAATTGTTGTATAAACGTTATTTTGAACATGTTCTACGGATTGGATACTCGTATCTTTGATTCATTTGACCCGAGGGGTGATTTCTTTGTTCTTGGAGGGTTTCAAGCATTTAATGTTCGATTAAATGTTCGAATGAGTTCCCTTCGATAGTTTGTTGGGATTTCCGTTGTTTTGGCCTTGATTCTCCTCGTAACCATGTGTTATTTTTCCTTCCGTAGGTTTATAGGTGCTCGAGGATTCCGATGTTGAATCTCGTTGGTGATTGATGATTCGTGTGGTGTTTTCCCATAGTAATTTCGGTGCTATCGCGTTCTTGATAGTGTTCAGGCATTCGGGGCTATTCGACCGCATTCCATCCGTCATCTTGTTACGAACGTGGTTCCTAGCCAAGTACCTTGTCCATACCATTCTTGTTTTGTGGATATGGTTGGTGAATGCCTTAGCATGTTTGTTTGATTACTTGAAATGAGTTTTCAAAAGAATTGGTTTAGCCTCGTTAAAGGCTCACTTCCAAAACGCGTGTGTTTTGTGAATGTTGCGTCTCGTGAATGGTTAAGTGAACCCTATGAATATGCTTGGTGTTGTTGTTGTACTTTGATAATATATATGCGTATATTATCTCATTTTGGTACGTTGTGATTTGACAATGGTGTCGTGCTTTGTGCTTGTTGCGTTTGGGTGAATTGCTTGGATATCCTTGGTGTGACATGTTGATTGTGTGATTAGTGAATGTATTTTGCTCACCTCGGGAGGGTTCGACGGGGCCACGGAGGGAGTCCAATGGTTTCGCCCTGGATTCACGAGTAAAAACTTCACAGGTTGATGTGTATGATTAGTGAATGTATTTTGCTCACCTCGGGAGGGTTCGACGGGGCCACGGAGGGAGTCCAATGGTTTCGTCCTGGATTCACGAGTAAAAACTTCACAGGTTGATGTGTATGATTAGTGAATGTATTTTGCTCACCTCGGGAGGGTTCGACGGGGCCACGGAGGGAGTCCAATGGTTTCACCTTGGATTCACGAGTAAAAACTTCATAGGTTGGTGTGTATGTATAGTGAATGTGTTTGCTCACATTGGGAGGGTTTGACGGGGCCACGGAGGGAGTCCAATGGTTTCGCCCTGGATTCACGAGTGAAACTTCACGAGTGCGTGTGTATGTTCTGTGAATGTGTTTGCTCACCTCGGGAGGGTTCGATGGGGCCACGGAGGGAGTTCAATGGTTTTGCCCTGGATTCACGAGTGAAACTTCACTAGTGCGCGTTTATGTTTTATGTCCGTCGAGGACGCGTGACGTGAGTTTTAACCTTGTGTATTGTTGTTGGTTTCATTTGTGAAAACAAAACCTTTTGGTTGTGACCCCTGTTGATGTTGGAAAGAGAAGGATTCGGTAATCCTAAATTGTTTTCTATTAAAAATCTCGATGGCATTTTAAACCGTTTTATAATTGTTTCCCTTGATTTGTGATCTTTCGGTTTTGGAATGTTTTACCCAAACTCTTGCCTCGGGAAGTACTTTTCATTACGTTTGGATCTTTGAGGATTCCTGGTTATTGTTATTCGTGGAATGTGAATTGTATGGATCGTATTTCTGTTTTATACTTGCACTAGCAAAACAGTGGAGTTTTGCTAACCCCCGAGTATTCTTGGGGTGGATGTCTGTCTTTGCATTCAGGTTTGGGGAGCATAGCATAGGGTTGGCACGAAGGATGATGAAAGATGATCGATACTAATCACATGAGGACCCGTACATTGTCGTATTGGTTTAGTTGTATTTTATTTCCGTTGCAGTATATTTTCCCCGTTGTACGGGAGCATTTTGTGTTCGACCCCTGTGTGAGCATGTATTGAGTAGTATGCATTTATTGAAAGACCAAATCGGTCTACTGAGTCATTTTTAGCCTTAAAGACATTGTTGAGATGTTCAATATTGTTTACCAGCCTGGTAGATCCTTGAGGAAAGGGTCTACGGCGTGTAATATCCCTGAGTGGATTGGGGGTGTTACATAAATGGTATTAGAGCTTAGGTTGTGGAAACCTAGGCTGTCGGGTTTAGTGGTGTCTATTTAGTTTTTGTCTCATCGGATTTTGTCTGACTGAGTTGTGTCGCGACGCATCGTCTGAGTTGGTTGGTCGTGATTAGTATCGTGGGGCGATCATCATCTTCATGCGACCTGTGGATGTAAGTCTCCCTTCTTTGTGTTTGTGCCTCGTCTGACGCGAGCTACTGGTATGATTATGTATTAAGTGATGGAAGCTTTATGTAGATTCTCGGTTTCGTGATGCGTTTATGTGACTCTCATGTTTCGTTTATATGAGGAGTGTTGTTGTTATTTATGTCCTTTTGACTGTGATATTTGGCTGTTTGTTTTCCGGTAAAAGACATGTGTTGTCTTGATTTTGAGCGAGTTGATACGTGTGTGGTGATGTATGTAAGTGAATGTTGTTACATGTGAGTTTTTTTGTATTCTAGCCTAATAGATTTTCGAAAAACTTGAGTATCTTAGAAAATAAATTTCGAGACGTACTTTTAAAATGAATTATTTTCTCGTTATACTTTCAAGGTGCCTTCCAGTGCCGCAATATGTTTTAAAATTATTCCAGTTGAGGACCAACATATTTTGAGACATTTTCAATTATTTAGAAATGCTTTGCTTAGGCCCGAAGGTCGAATATTTCTGAAAGTTTTTCACTAAAAGAAAAGTGTCCTCATTTTTGTTCAAACGCAAGATGGTTTTCAAAGTCTCGATAATGGTGTTTGTACTACTTTTTGTAAGGTGATACTCAAGATCTACCGGTGTTTCCAAATTGTTTTCAAAAGGTGGTTTTCGTTTTTAAAACCCATCATTTCCTGCTTGTGGTTGGAGAAGGTGTGTATGATTGTGTACATACGTGGTTGTTTCGTGATGTTTAATAATTATATGCTGGTTATCGTTCGGGCCGTTGTAATCGTCGAACGATGCCGTGGTTGTTGTGATTTTAGTATGTGTTGTTATGTTATGCCAAGTTGGCATCTCCGGTTTGTTGTTTTGCGACGTTATATTCCATTGTACCTAGCAGTTGTATATTCGGTATGCCGAGCCGAGGTGTTTCAACCATGGTGTGCCGGGGGCATGCACGTACCAATTGTCCTTCTCGTCAGTAACGCATTTCAAGTGTGGACCCGAGATAGACAGGATCCAGTTTTGCGAGTTGGGTTCCGAGTCTTTCGGGGCACGAACTTCAGTACAGATATCAGGATCGGCTCTAAGAGGCCCATGGGAAATGTTTCCATCAGCTGCTTTTATGTTGTTTCCTTGTTTCCGTTATTGTGAGCTGCAGGGACGACCTTCTTTTATAAGAGGTCGAATGTAATACCCGTATTATTTTTGGACTTCTGCATTTCCTCTTTCTCAAGTCTATCGACTCGCTCGTGTTCGTTGACATTTTCTGAGCTTGTCCTGTCCCTTGTTATTGTTGATCGAACGAGTGTGGTATTGTTTCAGAATAACTCGTTTGTCGTTGTGACTTTTCAATTGCTATTCCCTTTCCTGTGGATCTTATGTGAATGCACATCTTGTTGTTTTCACTGGATCATATATTGTCTCGAGTTGAGACGTGAACCTGGGAGTTGTTGTTTGAATTTTATTGTTCTTCGTGATTCGAACATGATTGTTCGATTTTTGTTGTCTCGATCGTTGTGGTTCGATCGTTTGATTGTTCGGTTTTTGTTGATCTCGTTTCGTGATTTTTGAACGCTCAGACTCCTTCATAATTCTCTTAAGTTCGGGAAATTAATCTCGTTTTCGATCTTCCAACCCTTGGGCGGTGGAATTCCGTATTTGTTCAGCGATTGACTCGCGTTTTGATTGATGTACCGTTGGGTTGGTCAATCATATTGATTTTCGTTCGTTGTGTTTTGTGATTGTTCGGATAATCGACTTGATTATATTATCCGTTTGTTGATGCTTGTCACTTGTTGGTTTTATTATGTCTCTACGGTGGCGTTGTGCTGGTCGTCGTGGAGCGTGTTTTCACGCCGTATATTCCTTTGCATTGCTTGTAACGTTTCGCCGTTGGGCGTAAGTTACGCGTTTATTGTGTATCTCGTTGAGTTTTCCTGGCAGGATATTGCTTCTCCCTACTTGTTTTAAGTTTCGGGACGAAACTTCTTTTAAGGAGGGTAGTATGTAATATCCGCAATTTCGATTTCCGGTAATTTTCTTTTTTTCGGCGGGAGTCCATTTCGATGACTCGCTCATGAACGTATCGTCATTCTGAGAATGATTAATTCTGCACTTTTTGTCATCCGAATTCGTTTCGGTATTGTTTTGTTGAGTTCCGTGTTCTTAAGCGGCTTTTCCGTACTTGAGTTCGATTCTTGCGAATCTCGTCCGAAACTGTTGCTTCGAGTTCCTCGTAAGTTCATTTAATGTTATTATTCGTGTTGTGAGCCTTAGCTTGGTGTTTCGATCGTGTATCGTGTATTTCGGACGTTTTGGGCCGTTTTCGTAATTTCCCAAAGTTTGGGGTAATTACTTTTCGTTGTCGAATTTCAATCCTTAGAATGGTCGGGATCGTGTGTTCTCTTAGCGCTTGGATTCGTCTTTACGAGTACTTCGTAACCATATCTCCAATTTTTATTCAGGTTCGAGTTTCGAGGTTGTCCGGGCCGTCGGAGTGGCCACGGCCGAGTCACGGCCGGAACAGGGCCTGGCCTGGCCGAGTTACGGCCATAAGGTGCCAGTTACGGCCGTACGTGCTCGGCAGACTTGGCTGGACGAAGGCCAGTTACGGCTGTAAGGTGTGATTCGTTACGGCCGTAAGTGTCCGGCAGGTGCTGGGCAAATTTTTTGACGAATGCCGGTTACGGCCGTAAGGCCTGCCGAGGACGGCCGTAAGGGCCGAGTTATGGCCGTAAGGCACTGCCGGTTACGGCCGTAACCCTACCAACTATATATAGCCTGGGCTCGGCCAGACTTCGTTTTTTCTCACTTCTTCCTCGTTTTTGTGCGGCTGGCGACGGGAGATTCGGGAAATCGAGTTCTTGGCCGGTTCTAATCATTTCTAAGGCATTTTGGAGGATTCTTGTCGATTATATCATCGTCCAATCCGTGTTCTTCGTCCAAATCAAGGTATTTTGGCTTGAACCCTTGTTTTTGAAGATTTTGGGGATTTTCCTTTTGATTTCGATTCCAATCCGTTTTTGTTCAATTAATTATTGTATAAACATTCTTTTGAACATGTTCTACGGATTGGATACTCGTATCTTTGATTCGTTCAACCCGAGCGGTGATTTCTTTGTTCCTGGAGGGTTTCGAGCATTTAATGTTCGATTAAATGTTCGAATGAGTTCCCTTCGATAGTTTGTTGGGATTTCCGTTGTTTTGGCCTTGATTCTCGTCGTAACCATGTGTTATTTTTCCTTCCGGAGGTTTATAGGTGCTTGAGGATTCCGATGTTGAATCTCGTTGGTGATTGATGATTCGTGTGGTGTTTTCCCGTAGTAATTTCGGTGCTATCGCGTTCTTGATAGTGTTCAGGCGTTCGGGGCTGTTCGACCGCATTCCATCCGTCGTCTTGTTACGAACGTGGTTCCTAGGCAAGTACCTTGTCCATACCATTCTAGTTTTGTGGATATGATTGGTGAATGCCTTAGCATGTTTGTTTGATTGCTTGAAATGAGTTTTCAAAAGAATTGGTTTAGCCTCGTTAAAGGCTCACTTTCAAAACGCGTGTGTTTTGTGAATGTTGCATCTCGTGAATGGTTAAGTGAACCCTATGAATATGCTTGGTGTTGTTGTTGTACTTTGATAATAAATATGCGTATATTATCTCAATTTGGTACGTTGTGATTTGACAATAGTGCCGTGCTTTGTGCTTGTTGCGTTTGGGTGAATTGCTTGGATATCCTTGGTGTGACATGTTGATTGTGTGATTAGTGAATGTATTTTGCTCACCTCGGGAAGGTTCAACGGGGCCACGGAGGGAGTCCAATGGTTTCGCCCTGGATTCACGAGTAAAAACTTCACAGGTTGATGTGTATGATTAGTGAATGTATTTTGCTCACCTCGGGAGGGTTCGACGGGGCCACGGAGGGAGTCCAATGGTTTCGCACTGGATTCACAAGTAAAAACCTCACAGATTGATGTGTATGATTAGTGAATGTATTTTGTTCACCTTGGGAGGGTTCGACGGGGCCACGGAGGGAGTCCAATGGTTTCGCCCTGGATTCACGAGTAAAAACTTCACAGGTTGATGTGTATGATTAGTGAATGTATTTTGCTCACCTCGGGAGGGTTCGATGGGGCCACGGAGGGAGTCCAATGGTTTCGCCTTGGATTCATGAGTAAAAACTTCATAGGTTGGTGTGTATGTTTAGTGAATGTGTTTGCTCACCTCGGGAGGGTTCGACGGGGCCACGGAGGGAGTCCAATGGTTTCGCCCTAGATTCACGAGTGAAACTTCACGAGTGCGTGTGTATGTTTTGTGAATGTGTTTGCTCACCTCGAGAGGGTTCGATGGGGCCACGGAGGGAGTCTAATGGTTTTGCCCTGTATTCACGAGTGAAACTTTACGAGTTCGTGTGTATGTTTTATGTCCGTCGAGTACGCGTGACGTGAGTTTTAACCTTGTGTATTGTTGTTGGTTTCAATTGTGAAAACAAAACCTTTGGGCTGTGACCCCTGTTGATTTTGGAAAGAGAAGGATTCTGTAATCCTAAATTGTTTTCTATTAAAACTCTCGATGGCATTTTAAAACGTTTTATAATTGTTTCCCTTCATTTGTGATCTTTCGGCTTTGGAATGTTTTACCCAAACTCTTGCCTCGGGAAGTACTTTTCATTACGTTTGGATCTTTGAGGATTCCTGGTTATTGTTATTCGTGGAATGTGAATTGTATGGATCGTATTTCTGTTTTATACTTGCACTAGCAAAACAGTGGAGTTTTGCTAACCCCCGAGTATTCGGGGGGTGGATGTCTGTCTTTGCATTCAGGTTTTGGGGAGCATAGTATAGGGTCGGCATGAAAGATGATGAAATATGATCGATACTAATCACATGAGGACCCGTACATTGTCGTATTGGTTTAGTTGTATTTTATTTCTGCTGCAGTATATTTTCCCCGTTGTACGGGAGCATTTTGTATTCGATCCCTGTGTGGGCATGTATTGAGTTGTATGTATTTATTGAAAGACCAAATCGGTCTACTGAGTCATTTTTAGCCTTAAAGGCATTGTTGAGATGTTCGACGTTGTTTACCAGCCTGGTAGATCCTTGAGGAAAGGGTCTACGGCGTGTAATATCCCTGAGTGGATTGAGGGTGTTACATAAATGGTATCAGAGCTTAGGTTGTGGAAACCTAGGCTGTCGGGTTTAGTGGTGTCTATTTAGTTTTTGTCTCGACGGATTTTGTCTGACTGAGTCGTGTAGCGTTGTGTCGTCTGAGTTGGTTGGTCGTGATTAGTATCGTGGGGCGATCATCATCTTCGTGCGACCTGTGGATGTAAGTCTCCCTTCTTTGTGTTTGTGCCTCGTCTGACGCGAGCTACTGGTATGATTATGTATTAAGTGATGGAATCTTTATGTAGATTCTCGGTTTCGTTATGCATTTATGTGACTCTCATGTTTCGTTTATATGAGGAGTGTTGTTGTTATTTATGTCCTTTTGACTGTGATATTTGGCTGTTTGTTTTCCGGTAAAAGACATGTGTTGTCTTGATTTTGAGCGAGTTGATACGTGTGTGGTGATGTATGTAAGTGATTGTTGTTACATGTGAGTTTTTTTGTATTCTAGCCTAATAGATTTTCGAAAAACTTGAGTATCTTAGAAAATAAATTTCGAGACGTACTTTTAAAATGAATTATTTTCTCGTGATACTTTCAAGGTGCCTTCCAGTGCCGCAATATGTTTTAAAATTATTCCAGTTGAGGACCAACATATTTTGAGACATTTTCAATTATTTAGAAATGCTTTGCTTAGGCCCGAAGGTCGAATATTTCTGAAAGTTTTTCACTAAAAGAAAAGTGTCCTCATTTTTGTTCAAACGCAAGATGGTTTTCAAAGTCTCGATAATGGTGTTTGTACTACTTTTTGTAAGGTGATACTCAAGATCTACCGGTGTTTCCAAATTGCTTTCAAAAGGTGGTTTTCGTTTTTAAAACCCATCATTTCCTGCTTGTGGTCGGAGAAGGTGTGTATGATTGTGTACATACGTGGTTGTTTCGTGATGTTTAATAATTATATGCTGGTTATCGTTCGGGCCGTTGTAATCGTCGAACGATGCCGTGGTTGTTGTGATTTTAGTATGTGTTGTTATGTTATGCCAAGTTGGCATCTCCGGTTTGTTGTTTTGCGACGTTATATTCCATTATACCTAGCAGTTGTATATTCGGTATGCTGAGCCGGGGTGTTTCAACCGTGGTGTGTCGGGGGCATGCACGTACCAATTGTCCTTCTCGTCAGTAACGCATTTCAAGTGTGGACCCGAGATAGACAGGATCCAGTTTTGCGAGTTGGGTTCCGAGTCTTTCGGGGCACGAACTTCAGTACAGATATCAGGATCGGCTCTAAGAGGCCCATGGGAAATGTTTTCGTCAACTGCTTTTATGTTGTTTCCTTGTTTCCGTTATTGTGAGTTGCAGGGACGACCTTCTTTTATAAGAGGTCGAATGTAATACCCCTATTGTTTTTGGACTTCTGCATTTCCTCTTTCTCAAGTCTATCGACTCGCTCGTGTTCGTTGACATTTTCTGAGCTTGTCCTGTCCCTTGTTTTTGTTGATCGAACGAGTGTGGTATTGTTTCAGAATAACTCGTTTGTCGTTGTGACTTTTCAATTGCTATTCCCTTTCCTGTGGATCTTATGTGAATGCACATCTTGTTGTTTTCACCGGATCATATATTGTCTCGAGTTGAGACGTGAACCTGGGAGTTGTTGTTTGAATTTTATTGTTCTTCGTGATTCGAACATGATTGTTCGATTTTTGTTGTCTCGATCGTTGTGGTTCGATCGTTTGATTGTTCGGTTTTTGTTGATCTCGTTTCGTGATTTTTGAATGTTCAGACTCCTTCGTAATTCTCTTAAGTTCGGGAAATTAATCTCGTTTTCGATCTTCCAACCCTTGGGCGGTGGAATTCCGTATTTGTTCAGTGATTGGCTCGCATTTTGATTGATGTACCGTTGGGTTGGTCAATCATATTGATTTTCGTTCGTTGTGTTTTGTGATTGTTCGGATAATCGACTTGATTGTATTATCCGTTTGTTGACGCTTGTCACTTGTTGGTTTTATTATGTCTCTACGGTGGCGTTGGCTGGTCGTCGTGGAGCGTGTTTTCACGCCGTATATTCCTTTGCGTTGCTTGTAACGTTTCGCCGTTGGGCGTAACTTACGCGTTTCTTGTGTATCTCGTTGAGTTTTCCTGGCGGGATATTGCTTCTCCCTACTTGTTTTAAGTTTCGGGACGAAACTTCTTTTAAGGAGGGTAGTATGTAATATCCGCAATTTCGATTTCCGGTAATTTTTTTTTTCTGCGGGAGTCCGTTTTGATGACTCGCTCATGACCGTATCGTCATTCTGAGAATGATAAATTCTGCACTTTTTGTCATCCGAGTTTGTTTCGGGATCGTTTTGTTGAGTTCCGTGTTCTTAAGCGGCTTTTTCGTACTTGAGTTCGATTCTTGCGAATCTCATCCGAAACTGTTGCTTCGAGTTTCTCATAAGTTAATTTTATGTTATTATTCATGTTGTGAGCTTTGGCTTGGTGTTTCGATCGTGTATCGTGTATTTCAGACGTTTTGGGCCGTTTTCGTAATTTCCCAAAGTTTGGGGTAATTACTTTTCGTTGTCGAATTTCGAGCCTTCGGGTAGTCGGAATCGTGTGTTCTCTTAGCGTTTGGATTCGTCTTTGCGAGTACTTCATAACCGTATCTCCGTTTTTTATTCAGGTTCGAGTTTCGAGGTTGTCCGGGCCGTCGGAGTGGCCACGGCCGAGTCACGGCCGGAACAGGGCCTCGCCTGGCCAAGTTACGGCCGTACGTGCTCGGCAGACTTGGCTGGACGAAGGACAGTTATGGCTGTAAGGTGTGATTCGTTACGGCCGTAAGTGTCCGGCAGGTGCTGGGCAGATTTTTTAACGAATGCCGGTTACGGCCGTAAAGCATGCCGAGTACGGCCGTAAGGGACGAGTTACGGCTGTAAGGCACTACCTGTTACGGCCGTAACCCTGCCGGCTATGTATAGCCTGGGCTTGGCCAGACTTCGTTTTTTCTCACTTTTTCCTCGTTTTTGTGCGGCTGGCGACGGGAGATTCGGGAAATCGAGTTCTTGGCCGGTTCTAATTATTTCTAAGGCATTTTGGAGGATTCTTGTTGATTATATCATCGTCTAATCCGTGTTCTTCGTCCAAATCAAGGTATTTTGGCTTGAACCCTTGTTTTTGAAGATTTTGGGGATTTTCCTTTTGATTTCGATTCCAATCCGTTTTTGTTCAATTAATTGTTGTATAAACGTTGTTTTGAACATGTTCTACGGATTGGATACTCGTATCTTTGATTCGTTCAACCCGAGGGGTGATTTCTTTGTTCTTGGAGGGTTTAGAGCATTTAATGTTCGATTAAATGTTCGAATGAGTTCCCTTCGATAGTTTGTTGGGATTTCCGTTGTTTTGGCCTTGATTCTCATCGTAACCATGTGTTATTTTTCCTTCCGGAGGTTTATAGGTGCTCGAGGATTCCGATGTTGAATCTCGTTGGTGATTGATGATTCGTGTGGTGTTTTCCCGTAGTAATTTCGGTGTTATCGTGTTCTTGATAGTGTTCGGGCGTTCGGGGCTGTTCGACCGCATTCCATTCATCGTCTTGTTACGAACGTGGTTCCTAGGCAAGTACCTTGTCCATACCATTCTTGTTTTGTGGATATGATGATTGGTGAATGCCTTAGCATGTTTGTTTGATTGTTTGAAATGAGTTTTTAAAAGAATTAGTTTAGCCTCGTTAAAGGCTCACTTTCAAAACGCGTGTATTTTGTGAATGTTACGTCTCGTGAATGGTTAAGTGAACCCTATGAATATGCTTGGTGTTGTTGTTGTACTTTGATAATATATGCATATATTATCTCATTTTGGTACGTTGTGATTTGACAATGGTGTCGTGCTTTGTACTTGTTGCGTTTGGGTGAATTGCTTGGATATCCTTGGTGTGACATGTTGATTGTGTGATTAGTGAATGTATTTTGCTCACCTCGGGAGGGTTTGACGGGGCCACGGAGGGAGTTTAATGGTTTCGCCCTGGATTCATGAGTAAAAACTTCACAGGTTGATGTGTATGATTAGTGAATGTATTTTGCTCACCTCGGGAGGGTTCGACGGGGCCACGGAGGGAGTCCAATGGTTTCGCCCTGGATTCACGAGTAAAAACTTCACAGGTTGATGTGTATGATTAGTGAATGTATTTTTCTCACCTTGGGAGGGTTCGAGGGGGCCACGGAGGGAGTCCAATGGTTTCGCCTTGGATTCACAAGTAAAAACTTCACAGGTTGATGTGTATGATTATTGAATGTATTTTGCTCACCTCGGGAGGGTTCGACGGGGCTACGGAGGGAGTCCAATGGTTTCGCCCTGGATTCACGAGTAAAAACTTCACATGTTGGTGTGTATGTTTAGTGAATGTGTTTGCTCACCTCGGGAGGGTTTGACGGGGCCACGGAGGGAGTTCATTGGTTTCGCCCTGGATTCACGAGTGAAACTTCACGAGTGCGTGTGTATGTTTTGTGAATGTGTTTGCTCACCTCGGGAGGGTTCGACGGGGCAACGGAGGGAGTCCAATAGTTTTGCCCTGGATTCACGAGTGAAACTTCATGAGTGCGTGTGTATGTTTTATGTCCGTCGAAGACGCGTGGCGTGAGTTTTAACCTTGTGTATTGTTGTTGGTTTCATTTGTGAAAACAAAACCTTTGGGCTGTGACCCCTGTTGATTTTGGAAAGAGAAGGATTCGGTAATCCTAAATTATTTTCTATTAAAACTCTCGATGGCATTTTAAACCGTTTTATAATTGTTTGTGATCTTTCGGTTTTGGAATGTTTTACCCAAACTCTTGCCTCGGGAAGTACTTTTCATTACGTTTGGATCTTTGAGGATTCCTGGTTATTGTTATTCGTGGAATGTGAATTGTATGACTCGTATTTCTATCTTATACTTGCACTAGCAAAACAGTGGAGTTTTGCTAACCCCCGAGTATTCGGGGGGTGGATGTCTGTCTTCATTCAGGTTTTGGGGAGCATAGCACAGGGTCGACACGAAGGATGATGAAAGATGATCGATACTAATCACATGAGGACCCGTACATTGTCGTATTAGTTTAGTTATATTTTATTTCTGCTGCAGTATATTTTCCCCGTTGTACGGGAGCATTTTGTATTCGACCCCTGCGTGAGCATGTATTGAGTTGTATGTATTTATTGAAAGACAAATCGGTCTACTGAGTCATTTTTAGCCTTAAAGGCATTGTTGAGATGTTCGACGTTGTTTACCAGCCTGGTAGATCCTTGAGGAAAGGGTCTACGACGTGTAATATCCCTGAGTGGATTGGGGGTGTTACAGTTTGTGCAGCATTAATGATATAAAGTCCTTCATTATAAGTACTTGTAATAACATATTCACCATTTCTTTTAATAACTGTTTTATTGTCAAAAGAAACTGAATATCCATCACAACGCAATTTAGAAACCACAATTAAATTCATTCTAAAATCAGGTACCAATAATACATTATTTAGGACTACAATCATATCATTAACTTTCAAGTGCACGAATCCCACTGCAACAGCCTTCAGCCTGAAATAGTCGCCCCCGTTGATAGTAATCTTATCCGCACTAAGCACTTTGGTTACTTGGAATCCCTGCGAGTCATAACAAACATGATCAGTGGAGCTCGAATCTACTATCCTCGAAGTGATAGAACAGGCAGCCAAATATGTTTTGACTACTAGTGCATGAGACGTACCTTTCTTAGGGCAGTCACTCTTGAAATGCCCCTTCAGACCGCATTTATTGCATTTGTCTCGCAGCTTTTTATTTGCCTCAGAGTGAGGAGCCTTGGACTGAGGAGCCTTGCCCTTAGCTTTGAAGGTTGCCACATGCTTCTGGCCAACCTGCTTTCTCTTCTTTCCCCATTTGGGTTTTGAAGAAGTAGCACCGGTTGCCGCAAGAATTTGATGATAATCTTGTTTGAAGAGACCTTCAGCGGATTGAAGCTCTGTCAGAAGTTCCGCCAAAGTATATGTTCGGTTCATATTGTAGTTAAGGCGGAACTGCTCAAAGATTCTTGGTAAGCTGCCCAAGATGATATCGCCCTGCGACTCCGCATCGATAGTAGCCCTGAGTATGATCAGTTCGTTCAAATGAGACATCATTTTTAGAACATGATCCCTTACTGGAGTCCCTTCACACATTTAGGTTATCATCAACACCCTCATTGCATTTTGCCTAGCCGACCGGTTCTGATGACCAAACATCTCGGTGGGATTTTTCATCATCTCCGCGGCTGACCCCATCGTCTGACGCTGATGCTGCAATACATTTGTTAGTGAAGCTAAAATGTAACAGTGAGCCATCTCATCAGACTTCTTCTATTTTCGGAATTCAGCCAACTCTTCAGGAGGGGCATCCGATTCTGGATCCAGAGGGCTTTTCTCAGTTAACATAAATTTATGCCCCCCGGCAGTCAGGACAATGTCAAGATTTCTTTTCCAGTCGGCAAAGTTAGTGCCATCAAGTTTATTTTCTTTGAGGATAACAGCAAGTGGATTGAAAGACATTTGAGAATAAAATTAAAAACACCATTCATCACATAGTTCGACGCAAAATATATTGAAAAACCTTAAGACACAATATATATGCAATCAACCAACACCTCAAAAAACAGCACATGCAAGCCACGTTAGTGTGGACGTTTACACATATTTTTCAAGTAGATTTTAACATCTTTAATTTTACTATCTAGTCAAGATGCGTTTTGACAAGTAAAATTAATAGTTGGTTCCTCTTGGCCATGTACTAAATTAACATAGACTCCTATGGGGAGCTTATTAATTAATACACCTAAGTGCACTACACCATATATGACCTATTGCACGCCCACAAAAGTGTATTCTTAGACCCGAAAAATATTACAGTAGATGTTTATGTAACGTTTTGGCCAAAATTCGGCATTGCATTTACTGGCGTTGCCTATGCCCTCTATTGCAACATTATATGTACTTATTGCAACACATTTTGTAATATTACAATAGCACTTTTTGTAACACTTTGATCTGTTTTAGTAACATTTTTAAGGTGTTACAATAGACTAATGCAACACTTTTTAGCAACATTTGTATCCCTATTGTAATACTTTTAAATTTTATTTGCAACACTAATCTGCAACCCTTTTTATTAGTCTGCATTGCAATATCCTGTTTGAAATTTCATTATACCATTCGCAAAAGCATATCAAACCAGAAATCTGGGGTATTTTTGTTATTGTTGTTGTTTTTGTTGTTGTTGTTGTTGTTGTTGTTGTTGTTGTTGTTGTTGTTATAGTTTGTGTAACCATCTCCCTCACAACAATTCACAAAAGCATATATAATCGTAACATAAACTTATTAATTTCCGCACCATAAAAGAAGCGGCCTCCTGGTGCCGATAAAAGAAATAGCTCTTTTCGCACCACCATTCATCAATAGAAAACGGAAAGTCCAGTATAGGACTTTGGGTGCAAAAACTCTGTACAAGAAGAAAACATCATATATACCAGCTCGAATACTTCACATATGGACCTCCTTTGCATGCCCTTGCCACTATCAGCTTCGCAAATTCCTCCACTGGACCGCCAGATACGCGCACCTTACACAAGAATGGAAATTAAATGTTTTTTCTTTAAAATGTCGTTTTTATAGTATGGAACTTTAGAAAGTGTTGGTAAACACTTTAAATGAGAAAATAGATTCTCAGCTTTCACCAATTAGATGTTGGAATATGATTATTTATGTGTTGTCCAAGAAGATTATAATAACATGGAGGACATTAAGCGTATAGTAAGACAAAGTTGTGGATGTTACCTTCAAAAAATGGCAATTTTATGCCACTCCCGGGATGTTGAATATTGTAATACCCAGTCTTAATTCAGTCATTATCATTCAGTAATTTCATTCGGTAATTGTCACTATGTAATTTTTTCACTCGTTATAATCATTCATCTGTGTTCACCATTCGGAATAACTTCGAGTTGTGTATCGATATTGTTCATTGTTTCAACCTTACTTGGGAATCGAGTCAAGAGTATTATCTTGATCGTGGTAATTGATTCATTAGTCGTTGTTGACGTTGGAGTTCATGTAATTTCAAATCTCTTCATTGTTCAAATCGTGTTCTTTTTGGACGAACCATTGTAATCATGGCTTGGAACCACCGTTTTGGGGTTTCCGTACTTCCATTTCATGTTATTGGATCCCAAATATCATTTCCTATTGCCTTTATTTCCTTCCCGGGTCATTTTTCATCATTTTAGGACCCAAGGGGGGTGTGGTCCGCGGCACAAGGAGTGTGCGCCGCGGCACACACATTTTCCAGTTTTTGGCCGAGCACTCTGTACTTTGTGTCGCGGCACATGCCGGCAGGGCCGCGGCACACTGCCGCGGCACACCTGTCCGGGCCGCGGCACACTCGTATTGCATTTTCGGCCAAACCCCTCTGTACTTTGTGCCGCGGCACATGCCGGCAGGGCCGTGGCACACTGCCGAGACACTGCCGCAGCACACTCGTCCGTGCCGCGGCACACTGCCGACCACTGGGAGGCATTTTTGGCCCTGTGCCACGGCACACTTCGGCTGAGCCGCGGCACACAGGGCAGTCAACTCTATAATTGCATTTGTTGAGAGAGTTCAGCTCATTTTTCTCCACTTCTTCACCTTCATACGAGAGAGAGAGAGCTTGAGGGGAGAAATATTCTTCATCAATCACTTGGGTATTCATTTTTTCATCATTTTCATTCGGTTGTGAAGCTCGGATTGTCGATCTAACGCGATTTCATCGGATTAAAGTACTTGGATCTTCAAAGGTAATATTCATCAAACCTCTTGGATTTCGATTTTGTATCGAGTTTTGATGTTTTGGGTGTTAAGATCATGTCGTATGAAGTGATATACACATGATTATGGGTATGTTTGATTATTCATTGGATTATTGAAGGATTATTCAAGAACACTTTGAATTTTGAGTTGGATTTGGGGGTTTTCGATTAATCGTTGTTATAATCACGAATTTGAATATTCATAATGGATTATTGATCGTATTGAAGATGTTTTGTTGGTTTGAAACACTTCTTGGGGATTTGGTGTTGGTATTTTGGAGGATTGGTTATAAACAATCGAAGTTTGGCCACAAAGTGTTCGATATAATGCCCCAATGAACTTGGTTTAATCGTATCGACGTTTTGAATTCGTTATATTCGTGTTTGATTCGTATATTGAACGGATTGTTGGAAATTGTATTATTCAAGGTTGTTCGAGCGACCGATATCTCCATTAGGACGTTGTTCGTGGAAGGATAATTGTCACCGGTGTTGAGTAAGTTAATTCTTACTCGGTTAAAAGGATATTCATTCCTTTTGTTATTGTTCATTCATAATCATAACTCATTCATCATTGTATTAACCGTATCAAAACTTGTCATTGTCAATTAATCACTTCAGTCACAAGGAACGACGGTTCCAATCATTTCATTGAACTGTCATTCATTTCACTATCATTTCATCTCGGTGAGTCATTATTCATTTTCGATGTCACTTTTGTTATATCGTGGCATTCCGGGTCATACTGGAGTGCCGGTTGGTATGTGTAGGATTTTCTTGTTGGGCACATTTAAGTCGTGTGTTGGTTGTTGGCCTCACATTGGACTGTGCACACGAGTCGATTGCTTCGTGAGACTGATTAGGTACAAGACCACACGTGTATTCGATCGATACTCGTTGGTGGCTTGTGCACGGACACATTTCCATCTCGGGCATAGTGTGGCGCCACCCTTTGAGTCGTACTGTTAGTTGATTCATACAGCATGTTTGATTGCGTATGTTTTCAACAAGAGTGGGTTATAATCTAACCGATTCATTTTGATCGAACTTGTGGTTTATACTACATATATATGATTGTGTTTATTCAACTCTTGAGGATTGTTGTTCTGTGTAACTGACCCCGTTGGGGGATATTGTTTTTCAGGTCATGGCAAGGCGAAAGCATGGGGAGAGCACGTTGACGTCGAGGAGTCCCAATGATACTAGAAGGGGGCCCCAGTCTCTTCAGTCATTTATGTTTCCTTCATTTATTCCGCTGCAGACATTCCGTTTGAATACTCAATTTACTCAGTGTTGTATATTTTATCTCCATATAAAATATACATGTATTCTGTATTATCCTGGATGTGTTGTATGAAACTCCTCATCGGAGTAATTATTGTTGTAATGTGGTCCGGTACTATATTTACCCTGTGTAATTCATTCGTTTTCATTCGCGTAGTGGGTCCCAATCGGGGGTCCACGGCACTGTAATATCCGCCTAGTTTGGGCTGTTACAGAGTTGGTATCAGAGCGTGGTTTTGAATACTACCTTCCGAGTCATGTCTCATTTGAAATCATCATCATCGGACTAGTATCATTGGACTTTCGCGTCACGTGTGACCTGTGCAGATGCCGAGCCAATCAGACCGAAGAAACTGTAAGGTTTCTAACACCATGGTATAATTTCTGGCAATACTCATTCATTCATAATTCATCTGTTAACAATCCTCAAACATCATTTTCATTTTGACCAGGACGGTCATTTTAACTCATTAATCACTCAATTCATTTCATTACTCAGTTGTTGATCTGGGAGATCATAGCATTAATCTTGTTAACTTATTCAAGATAATCATTTCAATAATTTCATCAGATAATCATGTCACCTCAATTAATCATTCATGTAATCACTATGTTAGAGCGTAATGCTCATTTTCATCATCTCATGTCATAATCATAACGTGATATTCATGCGGGAAATATAATCATCATGTCACTTTCCTACTTCAGTATGGAGAGGGCAAGAAGAGGACGTGGAGGACGAGGCCGTGGTGCGGGTCGAATCCCGAGAGCTCGTGTGAATACACGTGCGAACGCGAGAAATAATGCTAATTCATCGAGCAGCGACGCTGCCACTCATTCACTTGGACGTGATCATTCACTATCGGGGAGTCGTACCCGGGACACGGCTCAGTCAGAAGGTGTTCGGGTTGACCCACTCGCTTTTATGCAGGGCATGATGGCCCAAATGACCCATATGGCACAGCTGATGGAGACGATGCATAACTCAGTCAATCATAATCAACAGGCTCCTCCGCCGCCACCGCAGAGGCAAGAGAGGAATGTGAGCAGTATCATCGGCGACATCTCTCGCCAAAAGCCACCTACTTTTGAGGGCTCGTCTGAGCCGGCGGATATTATTCATTGGCTCGAACATTTCGAGAAGTTGTTTGCTATTGTAGAGTGTCCCGAAGGACACAAAGTTTCAGTTTCGGCTTACTACCTGGGTAAGAGCGCACATTCTTGGTGGTTGTCGTTGAAGCCCACCGAAGCATCATGTACTTGGGATCAGTTCAAAACTCTCATGATGGAGAGGTATTATCCGGCCCCACTCATAGAGGCCAAACTATCAGAATTACTCACTCCCGACCCCTCAGCAGACGAGGATGTTCTCGCCATTGCCTAGAAATTTCAGGAACTTCTTCCGTTCGCCTCATCTATCATTCATTCCGAGGCGGATAAGATTAAGTATTTCAGCAAGAGGCTGAAACCCCGTATGAGACTACAGTTGCTTAATCATAATTGCACCACGTTGGCCGAATTCATTGAGAAAGCTCTTACCTATGAGCTTACTGCTAAGGAGATTGCTAAGCAGCAACCTTCACCTGCTAGCAAGAAGTCGAAGAACCGTAATCAGTCTGACGGCAGTCAGGCCACTTTCAAGAAACCACGTGCGTGCTCTACCTTTTCTGAGCGACCTCCTATGGCACCTAAACCCACGGAATTTCAGTCACGAGCGGCCAGTTTGGCCTTCACAGGGTCATTTCAGCACCAAATGTCCGAAACAGGCTGTCACGTGCCATAACTGTGGAATTGCTGGGCATAGGGCCCGTTTTTGCCGAAGGGACTCTAAACCCACTCCGGCGTCATCTCAGGCCCCAGGACATTTAGCGGTGCAGAATCAGGCCATTCAGTCAGCGTCGTTCAAGACGATAGGGGCTAACAAAGGCGGAGCCAAGAGCTATCATACGGGAGCGTCTGGTTCGGGGGACGGCAAGCCCCGAATTTATGAGATGAAGAAGACCGACGATCCGGAGGCCCGGATGATCTCAATTACACTCGATATTCTATCTCAACCTATGTGTACCCTTTTTGATACTGGTGCATCGCATTCATTCATTTCCCAGTCATGTTTGAGTAGACTACATCTGGGTAGTGCTACTAGTTGTGAGCCTTATGTCATTGGTCTACCTGATGGTACACGAATTATCGGAAATCGTGAGATTCAGAATTGTCTGATTCAGCTTGATGGTCGTGTATGGCCAGCGGACCTAATCGTAGTAGATTTGCCGAGAGACGACGTCATCTTGGGTATTGATTGGATGGATCGTCATGATGCCATCATTAGTGTCCGTAAGCGTATGGTCACTATCATTTCAGATGATGGGGTCGAATGTGTGTTTCAGGGAGGTAATCCCGGCTGTTCTGGTAAGGTCATTAATTTGATGAAAGCAGTGAGATTACTCAATCAGGGGTGTGTTGGTTATTGGTGCTATATGACCAAAACCGAGAAATCATCAGTAATGTTGACGGATATTCCGGTAGTGAGGGAATATGCCGATGTTTTTCCAGACGAGTTACCTGGTTTGCATCCACAGAGAGATGTGGAATTCACGATTGAGTTGGAGTCCGGTACGTCCCCGATATCGAAGGCACCGTACCGGATGGCCCCGACCGAAATGCAGGAATTAAAGAACCAACTTTAGGAATTGTTCGAGAAAGGGTATATCCGACCGAGTGCGTCCCCATGGGGGGCACCGGTGTTGTTTGTCAAGAAGAAGGATGGTTCTTTTCGCTTGTGTATTGATTATAGGGAGTTGAACAGGGTGACAATCAAGAATAAATATCCCTTACCCCGTATTGATGATCTTTTGGATCAACTTCAGGGAGCTTCAGTATTTTCCAATATCGACTTAAGATCTGGATATCATCAGTTGCGGATTCGAGAGTCGGATATCGCGAGGATGGCGTTTCGAACACGCTATGGTCATTATGAGTTTGTGGTTATGCCGTTTGGTTTGACTAATGCACCTGCGGTATTCATGGAGTTAATGAATCTGGTTTTCATCGACTTTTTGGATCAGTTTGTTGTTGTCTTCATCGATGACATTTTGATTTATTCTCATAACCGAGAGGAACACGAGGTTCATCTTCATCAGGTTCTCGACGTGTTAAGACGAGAGCGACTTTATGGTAAGTTTTCCAAGTGTGAGTTATGGATGTCCGAAGTGACTTTTCTCGGTCATGTAATTTCATCAGATGGAGTGCGTGTTGACCCTCAGAAGACGGAGGCTATCCAAGATTGGTTACCTCCGAAGAATGTTAAGGAAATCTGAAGCTTTCTGGGATTAGCCGGTTATTATCGGCGGTTTGTGGAAGGATTTTCTAAAATCGCTCAACCCTTGACGAACCTTTTGCGTAAGGATAAGAAATACACGAGGTCCGACGCGTGTCAACGGAGTTTTGAGGAACTCAAGAGCCGGTTAATGTCGGCACCTGTACTTTCCTTGCCGCAAGGGACGGAATGATTTGTGGTTTATAGTGATGTATCCGGGCAGGGTCTCGGATGTGTGCTCATGCAGAATGGTAAGGTTATTGCCTATGCTTCACGGCAATTGAGACCTTACGAGGTTAATTATCCGACCCACGACCTGGATCTAGCAGCCGTGCTGTTCGCTTTGAAAATTTGGTGTCATTACCTTTATGGCGTCACCTGTCAGATCTTCACTGATCACAAGAGTTTGAAATATATATTCACTCAGAAGGAGTTAAATATGCGACAGAGACGGTGGTTGGAATTAATCAAAGATTACGATATCGAGATCCTTTACCACCCGGGCAAGGCGAACGTTGTCGCCGACTCCTTGAGTCGTAAGTCCGTTCAGGAGCAGATGCTGGCTCGTTTAACAGTTCAGAAAGAGCTTCAACAGGAATTCCTTAGACCCGAGATCGAGGTCTGGCTTCAACGAGTGCAAGGGCAACTTTGCATGTTAGAGATTTCATCGCCGCTTGAGGAGGCAATCGGAGAGAATCAGGGTTCAGACCCATCATTGTTGCGCATCCGTGAGGATGTGGCTCAGGGGAAAGCCCCTGGATTCGTGGTCCACGAGGATGGACTTTTGAGATTTAAGAATCGGTTGTGCATACCGGCGAATGACGAGTTGAAAAACTCGATTTTGAGAGAAGCTCATGCTACCCCTTATTCTGTTCATCCGGGGTCTAGCAAGATGTACAAGGACTTGAAACAAAATTACTGGTGGAGTAATATGAAGCGAGAAGTTGCGGAATTTGTTTCGAGATGTTTGACCTGTCAGCAAGTCAAGATAGAACATCAGCGACCGGCGGGTATGCTGAAGCCTCTCCCTATTCCAGAATGAAAGTGGGAGGATATTTCAATGGACTTCATCACGAGTTTGTCGACGAGTCGTCGTGGCATGAACACAATCTGGGTAATTGTGGACCGCTTAACTAAATCAGCTCATTTCCTTGAGATTAAGGATACGTGGGGTCCCGAGAGACTCGCCCAGTTATTTATCAAAGAGATAGTGAGATTGCACGGTACTCCTAAAAGTATCGTTTTCGATCGTGACGGACGATTCGTGTCTCATTTTTGGAAATCAGTTCATCGTGCTATGGGAACTCAGCTTAATCTCAGTACCGCTTTTCATCCTCAGTCCGACGGACAATCAGAGAGAACTATTCAGACTTTGGAGGACATGTTGAGGGTATGTGTCCTCGATTGGAAAGACGATTGGGAAGCCCAACTACCATTGATCGAGTTCACGTATAATAATAGTTGGCATGCTTCGATTAAGATGGCACCTTACGAGGCCTTGTACGGTCGTCGTTGTCGATCTCCTCTGTGTTGGGACGACTTATCAGAATCAGTCGGCACCGAGCCCGATATACTTATAGCCGCCCGTGAGAAGGTAGCTTTGATCAGGAGTCGTTTGTTGACCGCTCAGAGTCGACAGAAATCTTATGCAGACAATCGTCGTCGACCACTAGAGTTCGGACGGGTGACCACGTTTTGGTCAAGGTATCCCCGAGTCGAGGTATTTTCCGTTTCGGAAAATGGGGGAAGTTGAGTCCGAGGTTTATTGGACCGTTTGAGATTTTAGAACGAGTAGGCGAGCTAGCTTATCGTTTGGCTTTACCTCCAGCGTTGAGCCGAATTCATAATGTGTTACACGTCTCTCAGCTACGGAAGTATGTTGCCGACTCGAGTCACATACTTCAGTTCGACGAAATCGAGATCGCAGATGATCATTCGTATGAGGAGCGTCCCATACGAGTCTTAGAGCGGCGTATCAAACAGTTGAGGAATAAGGCGATTCCTTTGGTTAAAATCCAGTGGTCTAGACACGGATTCGAAGAGGCTACTTGGGAAACCGAGGATAGTATGCGGGAGAGTTATCCCGAGTTGTTTGACCCTTAGTTTCGGGGACGAAACTCTTTTAAGGGGGTGTATGTAATACCCGGTCTTAATTCAGTTATTATCATTCAGTAATTTCATTCGGTAATTGTCACTATATAATTTTTTCACTCGTTATAATCATTCATCTGTGTTCACCATTCGGAATAACTTCGAGTTGTGTATCGATATTGTTCATTGTTTCAACCTTACTTGGGAATCGAGTCAAGAGTATTATCTTGATCGTGGTAATTGATTCATTAGTCGTTGTTGACGTTGGAGTTCATGTCATTTCAAATCTCTTCATTGTTCAAATCGTGTTCTTGTTGGACGAACCCTTGTAATCATGGCTTGGAACCACCGTTTTGGGGTTTCCGTACTTCCATTTCGTGTTATTGGTTCCCAAATATCATTTCCTATTGCCTTTATTTCCTTCCCGGGTCATTTTTCATCATTTTAGGACCCAAGGGGGGTGTGGGCCGCGGCACAAGGAGTGTGCGCCGCGGCACACCCATTTTCCAGTTTTTGGCCGAGCACTCTGTACTTTGTGTCGCGGCACATGCCGGCAGGGCCGCGGCACACTGCCGAGTCACTGCCGCGGCACACCTGTCCGGGCTGCGGCACACTCGTATTGCATTTTCGGCCAAACCCCTCTGTACTTTGTGCCGCGGCACATGCCGGCAGGGCCGCGGCACACTGCGGAGACACTGCCGCGGCACACTCGTCCGTGTTGCGGCACACTGCCGACCACTGGGAGGCATTTTTGGCCCTGTGCCGCGGCACACTTCGGCGGAGCCGCGGCACACAGGGCAGTCAACTCAATAATTGCATTTGTTGAGCGAGTTCAGCTCATTTTTCTCCACTTCTTCACCTTCATACGAGAGAGAGAGCTTGAGGGGAGAAATATTCTTCATCAATCACTTGGGTATTCATTTTTTCATCATTTTCATTCGGTTGTGAAGCTCGGATTGTCGATCTAACGCGATTTCATCGGATTAAAGTACTTGGATCTTCAAAGGTAATATTCATCAAACCTCTTGGATTTCGATTTTGTATCGAGTTTTGATGTTTTGGGTGTTAAGATCATGTCGTATGAAGTGATATACACATGATTATGGGTATGTTTGATTATTCATTGGATCATTGAAGGATTATTCAAGAACACTTTGAATTTTGAGTTGGATTTGGGGGTTTTCGATTAATCATTGTTATAATCACGAATTTGAATATTCATAATGGATTATTGATCGTATTGAAGATGTTTTGTTGGTTTGAAACACTTCTTGGGGATTTGATGTTGGTATTTTTGAGGTTTGGTTATAAACAATCGAAGTTTGGCCACAAAGTGTTCGATATAATGCCCCAATGAACTTGGTTTAATCGTATCGACGTTTTGAATTCGTTATATTCGTGTTTGATTCGTATATTGAACGGATTGTTGGAAATTGTATTATTCAAGATTGTTCGAGTGATCGATATCTCAATTAGGACGTTGTTCGTGGAAGGATAATTGTCACCGGTGTTGAGTAAGTTAATTCTTACTCGGTTAAAAGGATATTCATTCCTTTTGTTGTTGTTCATTCATAATCATAACTCATTCATCATTGTATTAACCGTATCAAAACTTGTCATTGTCAATTAATCACTTGACCACAAGGAAGCAGCGGTTCCAATCATTTCATTGAGCTGTCATTCATTTCACTATCATTTCATCTCGGTGAGTCATTATTCATTTTCGATGTCACTTTTGTTATATCGTGGCATTCCGGGTCATACTGGCGTGCCGGTTGGTATGTGTAGGATTTTCATGTCGGGCACATTTAAGTCGTGTGTTGGTTGTTGGCCTCACATTGGAATGTGCACACGAGTCGATTGCTTCGTGAGACTGATAAGGTACAAGACCACATGTGTATTCAATCGATACTCGTTGGTGGCTTGTGCACGGACACATTTTCATCTCGGGCATAGTGTGGCGCCACCCTTTGAGTCGTACTGTTAGTTGATTCATATAGCATGTTTGATTGCGTATGTTTTCAACAAGAGTGGGTTATAATCTAACCGATTCATTTTGATCGAACTTGTGGTTTATACTACATATATATGATTGTGTTTATTCAACTCTTGAGGATTGTTGTTCTGTGTAACTGACCCCGTTGGGGGATATTGTTTTTCAGGTCATGGCAAGGCGAAAGCACGTGTAGAGCACGTTGACGGCGAGGAGTCCCAATGATACTAGAAGGGGGGCCCAGTCTCTTCAGTCATTTATGTTTCCTTCATTTATTCCGCTGCAGACATTCCGTTTGAATACTCAATTCACTCAGTGTTGTATATTTTATATCCATATAAAATATACATGTATTCTGTATTATCCTGGATGTGTTGTATGAAACTCCTCATCGGAGTAATTATTGTTGTAATGTGGTTCGGTACTATATTTACCCTGTGTAATTCATTCGTTTTCATTCGCCTAGTGGGTCCCAGTCGGGGGTCCACGGCACTGTAATATCCGCCTAGTTTAGGGTGTTACAAATATATTTGCACGGGCTCCAACGGAAACACGTTGTAGTCATAGTCTACAAGGATTTCCTCTTTCACATTCCCATCGTCTGCCAGATGGGATTGACAGTGAACTTTCTTATTTTCTGCATCAATCTTGAAGCACTCTGCTTCCCAATACTGAATATCTACATTTTTCTGCGAGAAAGACTCCACTTGCTAAGTGCTCAGAAAATAAGCAACCGCATATGAAAAGACCAAGCCGCTAAAATGTTTCTCAGCCAGAGGTAGGGATTTTAAATGATCAAGGACTAATTTTGCAAAGCAGACCACATTGAACTAAAGATCGCAATGATTTCAAAATTCATTAGCCAACAGAATAGATATACAAATAATACTAGAATCATAAAATAACATATAAAATTGCAAAGAAATCATTTTCCAGAATCAAAGAGAAAAGAGAGAAAAATAAAGTATATGAAGTAACATGAAGTATAATATATGGACTCAGTGCAGAGTAATAAGCAAAGGTTTGAAAATAATAGAAAAAGAACGCACTTTAAGTATTTTAGTAGAGCACGGAATTTATGCTACCTCACCGATTGTTTTTCTTACCTTCCTCACGATGTTGCAGATAGGCTCTACAATGCTGCGAGCCTCCACCGTCCCACAGGTCAAACTTGGTAGTAATGGGGTGAACGCGAAAAAGTTACGTGGTGATATCACCTGAACATAATATGATGAATTCTTCAGGTTTTTCAAGAAACTTGTTCCAGCCCAACCAGTTCCAAGTACCACCACTCTTTTCTTCTTGCCATCAGTCTCAGATGAATTGACAATGTTCATTCCATTGTCTGATTTAGCCTCAGACAAAGCCACAAGACCTCCATCACTGCATTCATATACCAAATCATGATGATGAAATCACTGCCAAATCCGATGGGTGGTTGCTCAACCTCAAAATTCATCTAATGATATAAACTATATATACAAATTCTTTTACTATTCATAGAGATCAAAATCCAATTAAGAACATCATAAATGATTAAATTGTTGTCGTACAGAACGTTTCCCTATAAAATAGGGAGTACTACAAATATCTGTTCATGATCATGAAACTATCATTTCAACCACTAAATGGCAAGCGGCAAGCATGTCGGCATCTCAACATTCAATATAATAGCACAACAACATACAATTTCATAGATCAATCACAGTCCAATGGACACAAAAAAAAAGGAATCAACATAACCAACTTACAAAAAGAAAACAAACGAACAAAACAGAACAGAAAAACAGATCTACTCCGAGCTGGACCAAACACCATTTCACATTCAAACCAGAATACAAAATCTTACTCAATTCAGCTCATAACAGTGTTGGTATATATATATATATATATATATATATATATGGGCACATTCTATGTAGTACCAATGTTAGATGCAGTACTTTACAGTACTAATTTATGCATGAGTTTTGTACTAATTATGCATGAAATATATGCATTTCATGCATCAAAAGTTCAATGCATTAATTCTCACAAAAATTTGATGCATATAATCTAATATTTTAATGCATCGATATTTTGATGCACATATTGCATATTTTAATTCATTGAAATTTTGATGCACGAAATGCATATATTTCATGCATAATTAGTAGGGGTGTTACCGGTCCGGTTCGGTCCGGGTATTGGCTTAGCGGGCCAGACCCGGTAAGGTTATCGGGTATACCCGGAACCGGACCGGTAAGCAATCGGTTCTAATGTCAGAACCGAAACCGGTCCGGTAAGCCTAACGGGTACTTTAGACCCGGGACCGGTAAGACCCGAACCGGTTAAGAACCGATAAGACCCGGTTCATGTACTCATTAATTACCCGAAACAGAACCGAAAAATTACTTGTGACAGATTCAATAACATGCCTAACTTAAGTTTCAAAATACATATACAAATTAAGTACAGCTAAATTAGAGCTTCACAACATATTCTTTATAGACGCGAAATAGATAGACAAATTTTAAATAATTTCAATAGCTACTTTGCAGTTACATTCAAAATAACAGCCTCCGAACATGTTCATCATAGGCTCAAAAAGATCATAAGCAAGTTCACCAATCATCATAATTAAAATATGAGTTAAGTAAAGATATATTATATATATAAAATAATTAAAAATAATTAAAAATTAGGGTTTTTTAGGGTTAGTTCGGTCCTTATCGGTTTCGGTTCTTACTTCAGTACTAGTATCCGGACCGCTAATGTTTCGGGTGAGTATCGGTCCCGGGTATTATCGGGCGGTTCTCGAGTATACTTGGACCGCTAACAGCCCTAATAATTAGTACAAAACTCATGCATAAATTAGTACTGTAAAGTACTGCATTTAATATTGGTACTGCATAGAACGCGCCACTATATATATATATATATATACATATATATATTACACACAGAAATTAGTAAGAAAATTAGGATAGAGAGCAGAAGAGAATAAAAAGCAGCAGGATTTCGGCAAAAGAGACGAACATAAATAAACTAGGCATCAAGAAGAATAATTTCCAGAAATTTTTCAAGAAAACATAATAAATAAATAAAAAACTGAAGGCCGAAGAGAAGACTTACTGACATTCACCGAACTGAAGAGAGACGAGGGATGTTGGCCGGAAGGGAGGGGAAAACTCGGTCATGTGCGTTCAGCCGGGAAGAACCAGGGATTCTGCACTCGGTCGCCTTGGCCTAGGAAGAATAGAGAGGCTCCCGTTTTTTTTTTTTTTTTTTTTGAGAACAGAGAGACTCCCGTTTCGTTAATCAATGATTAGGGTTTTAATTTAGATATTTTTCAGATTTATCCCCAGAAAGTTCAACTTTTACAAATTTGGCTCAAGTTGACCAAAATTGTTACGTATATTGTAACACTTTTGTAATATATTGCAATAGTTCTAAATTTTTCAAAATAATTCTTAGGCTTGCAACACTTTCCCATTTTATACAACACTTTTCGAAAATATTGCAATAGATTAGCAATTTTCTTATCTATAACAACACTTTATGCAACACAAACATGTAATGGGCTTGCAATAGGTCATATATGGTGAAGTGGTGAACACCATAATTTAACAAACTTTAGAATATTATTTAATGATAATAGTCATATAGATGGAGAGGTCATATCATAAAAAGTAACATTCACCTTTTTATTATCTAATTGAAGTTTAAAACTAGTGAGTCAATAATTAGCACATCCGATGTGGAGGAAGACTCTAATGTCAACGCGCATGCTAATTATTTCACAACTTAAACCAATTATGGAGGCCAACTTAATTTTAAAAAAATCAATTTTAAAACCACTTAGTTATTTTGAAAAAATAAGGGTTTTAATTTTCTCGTCAAAAATGCAAGAAACATATCACGCATACATTCATACATGTCATACATCAAAACAGTAAAAACCAACAAATAATTAAAACTGGATAAATATATCCAATTATCATGGCTTTTATTCCTCGTTTTGAATAATGAGAAAATCATTGGCTCGCTTGCTCCCACTGCTTCAAGCATCTCGACACCTCCTCCCGGTTGGGCCACAAAAAATTACCAAATTTAGAAACTTTCTTCCATGCAAAAATTAATTTCACAAGAAATTTCTAAATTTAAATTTATTGTACTCCAACGGACGCAACGAACGGCGGAAAAACTGAACAACATCTGAAATTGCTCGACCCGATCTGAAACTGCTCGACCCGATCCGAAACTGCTCGACCCACACCGTCGAACCCACGACCCTACCCAGCCCGACCCGACCCGCTGCTATCGGCCAGCCGACCAGTGGCACCCGTAGCTGGGACTGCAAGCACTCGGCCGATTCCCGATCGGCAGCAGGTTGGTTTCGGTCGGTCCGTCCGATCAGGACTCCTTTTCGTGTTGGACTTCTTTTTCCTTCGTACTTTGTGTATTTCAACTCGATTACAATTTTACACGAAATAAAATACATCGAATTTACAACAAAAATTACAAGAAAAAATAAAATCCTATTCTACCCATGGATTTTCTCATGGAAAAAACTTATACATGCCATAAACGGGCCAAATTACCAAAAACGCGTAAATAAAATTAAAATTCACATAGTTATGATAATTGGACCATATTCACCTGCAAGACAATTTCTAGCAAAAATATTCCAAAAGCATACTACATGAATATTTAAATTGCTACTAAATTAATCACCAAATTAATTCATTTGAACAGAACCTAAAGACCGGCTCCGATACTAATTGTTGGAATATAAAATACAGCGGAAGCAATATAGTATAATATTTTATATTTGGTTTTATAAACTAACCAACATAAATAGCGTATCTATTTAGGCTTGTCAACTAATTAATTAAACAGAATAATAAGCAATTTAAATACATCTATTTTCGCAGTACAATTGATAAGTCATACATTTGACGCGAAGTGGTAGTATTATTCCTTTGAGTCGATCGAGATCTCCTTCTTGCTTCAAGTTGATCTCCTTGTATTTATACCTTTAGATCTTGTAGAGTATATCCCGCCTAAGATCCAGATGCTGTGTGGGCAACAATCTACCGGATCAATCTTGGACTGCAGAAGGACACGGCCGAATTCCTCCAAGAATTACCTCACAAATTTTCTTTCTATTTTTCTTGAATATTTGTGTATTTAGAAAAATATTGTGTTAGCAAAATTATGGAATCCAAGACACAAGTCAAGATCCACAATTAAACACAAAGTAGGAAAAAATCGAAAATTCTTGTTCAAGGATAAGTGAAATCAGCCCACTCCTTTGTCCTATTCATAGGTGTTATGGGCTACTCTAGGGACCTTAAGGAGGACAAGGTAATGACTCACAATAGATCTCATCTTACCATATTAGGAATCTTACTAATATTATGAGTTTATTAATATCAACGTAGTCCAATAAAGAGTTGATATTGCACTTACTACCAAAATTCTAAATTATGAAATTGGGCTCCTTTTTGAATTAATTATTTCTCGTGTTTAAGATATCCCATGTCCATTAATTAATTTAAGCCATCGACAGCTTTTAATTAATTAATATATTATACATGAGCATACCACTCGACATTTATTGTTATATAGAAAAATTAATTCCACATGCAGGGTTTAATATAATAACCATTTCGAGTGCCTTAAGGGACATGATCAACCCAACTGGTCGGGACACAATTTCTAGCTATAACATTAATTATCATATAAATAATAATATTGCCCAAAATATCAAGCATATTGAGTCCATCATTGTGGCTCTCATCCATGATAAATCAAAGCAATAAATATTAAATATATATAATTAAATATTAATCACTAGAATTAAGAAATAATAATTGTCCGAGATGTATGTTCTTCTTATAGTCAGTACAAAAGAATCTATCTCACCTCGATCTTGTTCAACATATACCGAATACGCTAATATATGCTAGTGGTCAAGACCAACCAATCTCAAACATATACTACAACATCTCACACAACGGTCTAATGTTATATAGGTTGTGAACTAATTATTACTATATAAGGAACCGATAATATTTTCTGTGTGACTCGACACACCACATTATCTACAATATAAAGTAATTAGACAATAGTTGCATAACCATAGCGTGAATAAATATGCAAAACATGTGATGAAATGAATTAAATATTCTCATAGATAAAGACCGGGAAATTAGGTAATACAAGCATAAAGCATGTTTTAATGTATACAACCCTAATAAGGTCATGGATGGATCTGTTCAAATTCAAAACTCAGCTGCTTACTATACCCCATTTGAACAACCACATAATCAGTCATTGAATTTAGCTAGAAGAGACACCAATCTGATATACCAAACCCAAAGCTATAATTAAAATGAAAACTTGTTTGTGTTAATCCTAAACCAATCTATTTGATACAACAAACTTAAAACACAATTAAAAACAAAACAATTGATCGTACGAGTAACTAATATTAAGTCTCAAAACATTTACTCGGTGGGAAAGAATTATGAATGTAATTAATATTAAATGGAAAAGAATTACTCACACAAGAATTATGATATGAAACTAATATCAGAAAGGGAAGAATTACTCACACAAACTCCAGATCGATTTTCTGCGACGATGAGTGTTGCTAGGGCTTTGGCCTAGACCTAGATATATACGATGATATATATGTGTAATCCTATAAATTTGCTTCATATGGAAACTAAATCAAGAATTAGCAGAGAGTTGCGAAGAGAATCGCGCCAAAACTCAAATCTATTGCGGTAAAATTGAGCAGATGGAGAGAGAGAGAATTCCAAATAATAAGGCGTATTGAGGAATATACATAACGGCAGCTTGATTTGTTATATGTGTTTATGTGCGGGCTGCACATATAAACCTGTAAAGGCCCGAGTTTTAGTAGGCTCTACTAAACAAATATTAAACCATAATATATATCATTATACGAGTTAATAAGGCCCAATAAATTCTACTGGACGTCTCCTAATGGGATTTGATTGTCAAAATTAGTCAATTTTGATCAAATAAATAATAAGTGTCGCAAGTAATTAGGAGACCGAAAATGAGGTTTAAATGGAGTCAAATTTAAAAACTTTTACCAAATTATTAATTTTCGTTCGTTTTCTAATTTTTTTAAAGGTAGTTTTTTTGGTTAAATTGCATAAAAATTGCTAACTTTTTTTGCAATTCTGGTTTATTTTCCCACCTTTTAATTTTAAACTAAAATTACAAACCTTTAATTTCTCTTAATTTTCACCCTATTCCGATTTTCCAGTGAAATCATTTGCTGACATGGTCTAATTACTCACGTGGCGCTGAGGTGGCTTGAATTGGTCGATTATGTGGCACGAATTAAAACTATGTCGTCTAAAAATTAGGTGAAAATTGAGAAAAACTGAAAGGTTGACAATTTAGCCTAAAATAAAAAAAGTGAGAAAATAAACCAAAATTTCAAAAAAGGTGACATTTTTTTATGCAAATTGACCAAATAGACGTTTTCCTTCATTTAACCGACGTCGTTTATCAGATCGGACTGAGTTGCCATGTAATCAACGCCGATGTCCAGCTCAGCTTCGATTTGAGAGAAATGATAAAACGGCTGAAAATTGAGAAAAATTAAAAAGTTGACAATTTTAACCTAAAATTAAAACGTGGAAAAATAAATCGAAATTGCAAAAAAAAAAAATTAACAATTTTTATGCAATTTAGCTTTTTTTTTTTCCTTAAATGAGACGAGCCCGAGCCCGGGATGGCCCCTCAACTGCGCCCTTATTATGTCCTCCTTATAATAAAAAGAAAATGACAAAATATACTGTCAAATCAAATATCAATTCAAATAATTTCACTTTATTACTTTGCTTTTTCAAAGATTTGTCATTTCCGTTTTCCTGAATTTCAAAATCAAATATAATAAAGAGAGAGGATGTTGGTGTGAATCGTCTGGGGATGGGTAAACTGACTTGACGTTTGGGTTAGAACCGGATCCTCTGCTTTTACTTTTTTTTTTTATGTTTTTTTAAATTATAAATAAAGATAAAACTATAAGAATTTATAGTAAAACTCTATAAATTAATACTTTTACCGAAATTAATAATTTATTAATTTAGAGATAATATATATACATAATTGACTTTCAAAATTTCAGGATTGTATAATCCAATTACAATGTACATTAGTTCTTTATGACAAATAAACCAACTGCTTTCGACATTGCAAAATTCGTTCGGCGAATCAAACCGACTCAAATAATTTAAGTGATGCAACTCCTGGAGAATACATTCGTGAGCTGGAGAACATAATCACCGGTATGCACTATCGGAATAAAATGAATTTGAATCATTTGCTAGACGTTCCAGGTGAAAGTAACGAATGTTACGAAGTTCAGAGTTTAGAAGAAATAATGGTTGATGTCGTTCAAAATACGTAGATGATGAAGCCGATGATGATTCAAGACCTTTGCAACAGATCACTCGAAAGAAGCATTGCAAGCGACAACAACTACTGCAATACGAGAAGACAATCGCAACTCTTGGGTGCAAATGGGAGGTTTAAAGATGTGATCAATGCAGAGGTTCAACAAAAAGCAAGTAACAGTATATTCATATTTTACTAAATTATCTTAAAATAGATAACATATATATACCTGGGACTTCTAAATAATTATTAATTTATTGTTTCGTCGGGACCTTATATATGTGTGTGTGTATATATATATATATATATATTAGGATTTTAAAAAAAAGTATTATCTTATTATTTAATTGACCGGTGTCTAAATTTGAACTGGTCCCAAGTTGGGACGGGACAAATTATTTATTTTATCGAGATTATTAATTTATCGAGTATTATTTTATGGAGGTTTTATTGCATTTATATCTAATTATGAGATTAATTAACCCGAAAAAAAACATGAAAAACTAAAAGACTGAACATGAACAAAAGAGAAACCTAATAATGAAATTAATCAATCCTAAAAATTTAAAAAACTAAATATGAATATTATTATATATGCCCTAATTATAAAATCAATTAACACATAATATACTAAAAATTAGAAATTAAACACGAAACAAAAACAGGAACTAATTATAAACAACTCACTAAAAGTTTCAAATTTGATTATGGACATTGTGAAATTTCATTAACAATTACCCTTAAATTAAAAAAAAAAACATACAAGAAAGAGAGAGAGAGAGAGAGAAAATAAAGAAAACCCCCAACATTAATACTCCGACTACTTTTCGGCCGTCGGTGAACCCCATCAAGAAGGAAACAAGGTTAAAAAATTATTCGTTAATTTAATTTAATATTCTAATGATATTCTTAGAAGTTTGTTATTTTTAAATTTTGATGTTATTAGATTTAGCATCAAAGGTATAAAGTGGCGGTGCCCCAATTAAATTAAAATAATTAAATTACTAGATTAACTTGTTAGAAAAAAAATATGTTGCCTCTCGGAGGTTTGCCTGTGGCGGCTCCGTCGGCGCGCAGTTCCCAGACGACTGCACAAAATATTAATAACTGTCGGAACAGGTATGCTGACGGGACTTCACTTGCCGCACCAAAAAAAAGGAAAGAAAAATAAATGGCCATCAAAATATGTCCGCCGGAAAACAGGCCTGCGGGTGGCTGCAAAAATAAATAAAAAAAAAAAACTTACCGACCGACGGCAAATGATTCACCGAAAGTCCGTCAGAGAACCCTGTTAAAAATTATTTTTTGTAAAATTAATTAATATTCTGAAAGTATTTTTGAAAAACTAAATTGTTACTGATCAATATTATTATATTAACACAGAATAAAGAATAGATACAATAGTATTTTTAGGTATATGCTACTAAATAACTTTATATCATAAATAAATAAATTTGAGCAATTATTACCCATTTTTGAATATTTTAATGATGACCACATCATATCATTGAATGATCCGGGTTATGCGTTGCTTGGTACATAACAGGCAAATATCAATTCTTGTTTCTTTTTACCGTAGGAGTGTAATTTTGTACACGCCATTTACTGAGGGTTAAAATCAGTTGGTCCTCTCCTCCTCGCCCTTCATTTATTATATGAACAATGATAGCGGTATACATATGTGTACACACATATATCTTATCCATCTATTTAATGTGGTCTCACAATAAATGATTGAGTCCCACATTAATTGAATGAATGAGATGAATGTATGTACAAATATGTGTACACATATATGTACATTTGGATCACCCTTATTATATATACACACTCTTGGAGAACATCATTTGATTCATTACCCCCCACCCCCCACCCCCCACCCCACCTCTCTCTCTTTCCACTTCCTTGAACACCATCTCTCTTTCGATTATTTTACTTTATTTATTTTATTAATATTACTTGTATTAATATATAATAAATAAAATAGATTTTTGAACAAAATGATTGTTAATTATTATTTTTTCGATATATATATATGTGTGTGTGTGTGTGTGTAATATTCATATCATTATAAGGACTACAAAGTTGCATAAACAAAATTCGTTCGAAATCTCTATTCTTTTCATCTTGGTTATAGAAAATCAAAATTAAATGAAAAAATAAGGAACTGCTCCGGAAATTATTATTCCCGTGATGTGTCTTATCTAATACTGGTTGTAGATACATAGATGGAAGGTTCTAGATCATTCTACAGGTAGTAGGATTCTATTAGATGTCTTACCTTATCTAGGAATCCTATGTATGGAATAGCTCTCATTGTAATGCCTATATAAAGGCCCCTCTATCAGTGTTATGAATACAATTTGATTGACTCATATTTACAGTCTTTTACTTTCTCCTGAAACACGTTATCAGCACGTAGTCCCCAACTGAGCAAGAAAAAAATCCCCTCCCATCTTTCTGAAAAACGCCGAAAAAAAATTGAAATTTTTTCCTGCGAAACCCTAGCCGCCGCACCACACCAAGTTGCCCGCTGTCCTCGTCTTCTGCAAATCAGATCCAACCCGTCGATCACCCTCGTCGTACCTCAGCCGCGAGTTCAAGTCCTCTTTCCAGACGACACCCCATCCCGGACCAGATCTACACCAGTCGTCTTCCCCAGATCCCGCCCATCTCATCTTCCTAGGTCCGACTGCAACCACCGATTGGGATCCACCCACTGTCCATCCGAACGCTCATCCCTTTCCCGGCCAGCAACCCCCCTCCGACCGGCCGTCTTCTTCAACTATCCAAGTCGCCCGTCCGTTCACACCATCGTGGCCCGTCACCTTCTTCACAACAGATCGGACCTTATCCGATCCTAATTCCCGCCGTGAAACCCCGGGCCAATTGCGGCCGTCCGGCTCACGGACTGCTGTCAACCCGTCGCTCTGATCGGACGGCCGGTTCTTTGAACGAACCAGATCCGATTGCTGACCCGTTTTCAGCCCATTTCTGTCCCTATTCACGAAGTATGGGTGTACTCGGTTCCATTCGGTTCGGTTTTTGATCGAAATCGATAACCGAACCAAATATTAAGTTTCGGTTTGGTTCGGTTCTTTTTGAAGTTCGATTCGGTTAAATTCAGTTTTATAAATATTTAGTTTGATTTTAGTTTGGTTTGATGTTTTTTCGGTTCTTCACAATATAAATTCAAATATTATAATCTATAGTATAAGTTATATTATATAACAACAAGCCAACAAAGTTATATATATATATATACATATATATATATATATATATATATATATATATGCACAAGATAAAAGGAAGACTTGCATAAAAATTTACAAATATCTCAAAAGATATAACAATCACAAATCACAATAGCTCATTCTCTAAACCTAAATTAGTTGAATCACGAATTACATGAGCATATTATCGGTCCTCCTTGGATCCATGCGGGTCTTTAAAAAAATTATTCTAAAATCTCAAACACATAAAACTCACAAAACGATGTCGTTTTAATATGTTGACTTTGACTTCGGTCCATTTCGATTCGGTTCAGTTCTGTCCGATCCCGAACCGAGAACCGAACCAAATCAATTCGGTTCGGTTCTGTTTTCTATTTTTCGGTTCAGTCTTCTTTGGTTTCGGTTATTCGGTTCTTTTTTTGGATTTTTTCGGTTCGGTTTTAAATTTTCGGTTTCGAAATGCCACCCCTATCATGAAGTAAGAACTACAAGTTGAACAGTGGAGATATGATTCGGAACAGTATTTCTCGATGAAACTATACGCGAACAGAGGCAGATTTTTACACAAAAAAAAAAAAAAATCAAAACGAGAGACGAGAATTTCCGCACGTAAATTTTCCAGGACAGCGCAGTCGTACCAAAATCATGTTTCCTGATTCGTTAACTGTCGGATCGGTGTGAAATTTTGACAGCAACGTTCCAACACAAATATATGTATATTCAACGGTGGGGATCGAATCCTGAGTAATATTGATTACTGAATCTGTCGCCAACAGAAGCAGATTTTTATGAGAAAATTTGGAGATCCGACCTCATCCAATACTGAGATGCTGCACCGCCGCACTCGAGTCCTTTTCGGCCGATTATCGAGCCCAATAGCCCTTTCAGGGTGTTTCTCAACTCTCCATCTTTTCCTACTTAATGATTCATTTGTTCATTGATTTGTACACTTATGAATCTTACCATATTTATGTTTTACGTGCATATAGGAAAATATGTTGCTCATGATGATGTGCACGATATGGAGATAAGCCATATTTATTATCCCGTTCAAGGATCAAAGTAAATATGGAACTGAGTACCACGAAAATATGTTGCTCATATGGAGAGAAGCTTCCGTTCAAGGATCAAAACAAATATGGAACCGAGTACCCACGTAAGATTTTATTAAAGTTCCCATTTTTCAATTCCTCTCTTTTGGGAATTTTATTTTGGGAATTGGGGAATTGGGTTCTTTATCTCTCACGCTACTTTACGGTGGATGAGACTATGAGAGGTGATATCACTCTCGGATGTCGAAGTAAACTGTGTGACGGTCCTGGAGGAGTCACGGATAATTGTTGAAAGTCGATATTTGTGGTTGTTGCATACACCATGGTTTGGGTGCGATTTGACGTCGCCGTTTTGTCAATTTTAAACCAACAATTGAAAAAAATAATGAACGTTGTCGGTAACGGTAAAGTTATGACTTATTCACGATTAGTCACGAATTTGTGACGTACAAATGGGACAAACATCGATTGCGACGGATATGTCGTGGTTAAAATCGATTTATGACGGATTTGTCACGTTGAATTGCGCGACCACCACGTTGGTCTTGATCCAATACCATACTTGGAAAACTCCATCTTTCATCCTATTAAAATAAAATATTATATGTGGGTGTAGTCATACACCGTCTTCTTGCAATATGATATATGAAAGAGTGTAAGAGTAATTCTCATGAATTTTAACATGTAAAGCAATGGCATATTGCGTTAAGTAAATGAATTCGTTGACCTCGATTATAGTTCGTGTGACTATAGGTCCGAATACTTTTTCGAGTATTTGTAAAGGCATGTGCCTTATATATTTGACTATGTTTAGTCGATCTTATTGGATGGTCAAGACGAGTTGGTTATGGTATATTCATTATGTCTCATGGTTCAAAATGCTTAATATTGATGCACCGTGTTGCATCCATATAACATGACTATTATGACGTATACTTGCAAATTGAGAATTAAAATACTTGGTTGATTTGATGCACTTTGGTGGATTTTGTCTACACTTTGATCATGACTAGGCGCATCCTCCTTGGTATTTGTTTATTCTTTGAAAGTTCAAACGGAATTAGTGGTTTTTAAACAGCCTTAGCTGTACCGACATTCTTACTTTCTCTGCAAGTCTACCAAGTTGGATTTACCGAAAGGATCATTAGTTGAGATAAAAAATCGAACACCCTGCTGCGTTTAAACGCACCTATGGCTGTCACTGCCATGTTTTTGCATCAACACTTATGCCATTGGATATGGTCTCAACCTTGTTTTCTCAATAAATTTGAGAAATACAAAAGCAGCCAATAAAAACATGCACTGTGATCTGAGTTTAATGATACGTGTCGTGCACAACCTATGAATAGAAAGATACGTAAGTTTAGTTTCCAAAATATCTTACTGTTCCTCCATAGCCTCCCTAACAAGGGAGTTACCGCCGTTTTAGTGAACAAATGTCAAGCTGCGCAAAATTTTATTTCCAGCGATTGTGCTAACTTTTATCCCAACCAACTTGGTTCCCATCTTGAATTTTCAAGTGGTCTTATGACACACGTTTTTTAACCTCGTTTTGGCCGAATTTGGCACAGATGATGCGATTTTTGGTATGCATTGTACGCTAAAATATCATCTTTTAAATGTTGAAAAACAGTTTCCTTGGGGAAGCCCAAAATACGCACCCTTATAAGAAGGTCGAGCGTATGAATGGTAGTTACACCATGCCTGTGTCGTGATTTTGCCCCTTAGGTATATAATCTTGTCATCTTATGCACTCAATATAATAGATCATTTTGATCGTATCAGGTATAAAATCTCTATGTTGTTGGAGTGTTCGCTATGCTCATGTTTGTAAAATTTGCAAGCGAAATTGAGTGCGTATATTAAGCTATTTTCAAGGAACATGATATTTTTGGATTTCGTGTTATAAATCCATATAACTATGATGACTATGTCATCACAATTAATGAGTGGTACAATGCTCAAGTTGTTGAATGCCGAATGATGTTTTCTAGTCACATATGTTCCGTAACAATTGAAACATGTTATGACTCAATGATATATATACCAAAGTGTATCACTCATAGCATCTCATTATGATTTGTGAGAAATAAAATCTTATGCATGACTTGTATTGTATATGTGAAAAGAAAAATATTCATGAGTCAATATAGTCCGGCTTGCATCAGCTTTTGTAACGAGAAGATGGGACATTGACACATTTAGGCTTTAATAGTCCGGAGTTTGGACATTGATGATCCATATACCACAATATTGCCATGGACATCATTTTTTCTTTGAACAAAGAAGCTAACTGGATCAAAGACACCAAAGTACGTTGGTGGAGTCGTGAGCAGGGCTCATGACCGATGATGATAGTTATGTCATTCGCGTCTTGCTTTTATAAGCATGTGTGACGCCAAAGACCCCCTGATGATCCTTCTGAGCCATGTTCATTGATTAAAGCCTATTCTTTAGCACGATCAGGAGATGACACCCTCATATGCTAAAGAGAATAATGTAACGACTCGCATAAGCATGGTGCTGAGTCCTCCCTTTTCACCGAGTCCTTATACATACATGATCATAAGTATTAGCCTAGGTGTCTTATGATGCTATGATGGTGTTCACAAATGGTCGTACTCAAGTGATAACATTTATATGTTATGTTTTTTCTTTGACAATGACTGATAAGTTGATGAAACCTGAGTTTATGGTTGTCCAACTTGCGGACCAGTCGTTGTAAAGGTCGGTTCACCCACTTTTAGACCAAGTCTTAAGTGAAATTTTAATGAGTACTTCCTAACATCCAAGGCTACATTCTCACAAATTTTGGTGTCATTTGAAGATTGGGAATAAGGTGAACCACTTAAATGAAGTTTTCACATACCACCAGCCGTCCCAACAACCAGTTCGATGTCATTTCGACCGGTTTCTGACCACAAGGTTGATGGTTTTGGAATCCCACCACCCGTTTATACATGCTCACGAAATTTTGAGGTGCTTGGGTCTGGTGAAGGGAGTGAAATCTTCAACAAAGCACTAAAGGTTCGATAAAACCAACGGCCTATCATCCGTTCCATCGTTTTTTATGTTCGATCCCGGTGGTGCATGATGGCGTTTTTGTTGGATTCTCAAGACCAGTAGCTACGGTTATGTAGCATATATCAACATATCATATTCACCTATACCTATCATCATTCAAATGCTTAGTTACGAGTGTAACAATATGCATTTTGTTAACTGAATTGCGTTAACAATGAAAAACCTTTATCGTCCACATGTTCATGTACTAAAGTGCGTAACCACAACTAGGGCTGAGCATAAATGGTCCGGACCCGGACCGGACCTGTTAATTATTTCCAGGTCTCGGGTCTGCATTTTGTCTAAATCCGGGTTCCGAGCCGGACCGGGTCAAAATCCGAAAAATCCGGGTCCAGCCCGGAACGACCCGGTAAAAATAAAAATACATAAAAAATATTTTTTATTGTAATTTACCCTCAATGGTGATGAAATAATGATGATTAATGGCTCGATTATGAATGCACATTATTCTAATTAAGTTTATTTATACTAAAATATTGTTGAACTTGGGAGTTTGGTGACTAAATGAAAATATTAAGATTGATAATTGTATTTTATGGGAGTATGTAAAGAAGAAAGAATTTTATATATAATAAAAGGACACTTAATATGCAATTTTTTTTTTACAAAATTGGGCTAGAACTGCCACTGGATCGACTGGGTTTTACTGTCCGACTGGGTCAGCCTGGGCCAACAGTCCGGCTTCGGGTCGATAAAGTCCGACCATTTATAATCCGGTCCATTCCGGATTGGGTCGGTCCGGGCCGGGTCAGACCCGGTGCTCAACCCTAACTACAACGCATTATGATGGGTTATAAATTATGAATATGACATGCGCTTTCACTCATAATCCGCTTAAAATATACCTTGGCAGACGATCTCGTAAGTCACTTTGATGAGCCAGTCTTCCCGTCATTAGGGGAGATGCAAACGATCATGTTCGAGTAGAACGTCTTGGAATTGTCGTAGTTTGTCCCTACTGTGTCTCACCAAGTTCCCTAAAGTGATGAGATTAAACACATGCTGAAAACATGCCTGCAAGGATTGTGTCCGGTCATGGACATTCGTCATCTATAAATGGTGATATGGTAACACCACAAATTGTGGTAGACGGTGTTACTAGGCCGTGGATCTCATCGAGTATTGGGATGCCACTTGGTTTGATAAATACTCTCGCTAAGAATGTATGCGAGTTTAGTACATGAAACTTGATCATATGATCAAATGAACTCATCCGTCTCATGTGATTCTGGATTATAGTCATCATTGGGGGACGGCTCAATGAATGCCAATCCATAAAGAGTACTCTATGAATAAAGTCGGTACATGAGGACATGGTATGTGAGTTTAATCGAACCATACTTCGATGAAAATCTACAACATTGTAGCATTGGCCTAAAATGGAAATATATGCGACCCCAGTATGAACAAAGTGATAGCCCTTTGTCGAAGTGGTGCCGACACTCCAAAGATAAATCTATCCGTATACTTTGAAACGAGTGATAGAAGGAGTTAAACTCACCTCATGGCGCGAGGTTTCTCATGAATGCACTGGAATCGACTACGATGACACGAAACTAAGTTGTGCTATCGTAATGGATGTTATAGCTGTAACACCCCCAATCCGCTCAGGAATATTACACGCCGTAGACCCTTTTCTCAAGAATCTACCAGGCTGGCAACAGCATAGAACAACTCAAAAACGCCTTTAAGGCATTATGACTCAGTAGACCGATTTGGTCTTTCAATGATTACATACATGCCCACACAGGGGTCAAATACAACACACTCCCGTACAACGGGAAAGAATACTACAACGGAAAATAAACTATAACTATACCAATGACCTCATACGGATCCTCGTGTGATTAGTATCGTTCATCTTTCATCATCCTCCGTGCCGACCCTGTGTTATGCTCCCAAACCTGAATGCAAAAACAGACATCCACCCCCCGAATACTCGAGGGTTAGCAAAACTCCACTGTTTTGCTAGTGCAAGAACAAAGTGCAAATACGAGCCATACAATTCACATTTCACGAATAACAATAACCAGGAATCCTCAAAAATCCAAACGTAGCGAAAAGTACTTCCCGAGGCATGAGTTTGGTAAACATTTCTCAAAACCGAAAGATCACAAATAAAGGGAAACCATTTATAAAACAGTTTTAAAGATGCCATCGAGAGTTTTAATAGAAAACAATTTGCAGGAAAGCCACTCAATCAACACAAACGAGTCTTCACAAATATTTCCACGGGATTCTCGACCCAAAACCAAATAATATCGACACGAGATCAAACATCTCAACATCACACAAGGTTCTCGACCCAAATCCAAATAATATCAACACGAGATCAATCATCTCAACATTCCACAGGGTCCTTGACCCAATACACAGAATAGCACCACAATACAATCAAAGGTACAATCTCTCATTCGACATATCCTGCTCAAGACCCGGGAAATCGAAATTACGGGTATTACATTCTACCCTCCTTAAAAGAAGTTTCGTCCCGAAACTTAAAACAAGTAGGGAGAAGCAATATCCCGCCAGGAAAACTCAACGAGATACACAAGAAACTCGCAACTTACGCCCATTGGCGAAACGTTACAAGCAACGCAAAGGGATATACGGCGTGAAAACACGCTCCACGACGACCAACACAATGTCGCCGTTAGGGATATAATAAAACCAACAAATGACAAGCGTCATCAAACGGATAATATAGTCAAGTCAATTATCCGAACAATCACTAAACACAACGAACGAAAATCAATATGATTGATCACCCCAACGGTACATTAATCAAAACGCGAGCCAAACGCTGAACAAATACGGAATTCCATCGCCCAAGGGTTGGAAGATCGAAACGAGACTAATTTCCCGAACTTAAGGGAATTAGGAAGGAGTCTGAACGCTCAACAATCACGAAACGGGGTCAACAAAAACCGAACAATCAAACGATCGAACCACAACGATCGAGACAACAAGAATCGAACAATCATGTTCGAATCACGAAGAATAATAAAATTCAAACAACAACTCCAAGGTTCACATCTCGACTCGAGACAAAACATGATCCGGTGAAAAAAACAAGATGTGATTCACATAAGATCCCCAAGAAAGGGAATAGCAATTGAAAAGTCACAACGACAAACGAGTAATTCCGAAACACCACACTCGTTCGATCAATAAAAGCAAGGGATAGGGCAAGCACAGAAAATGTTAACGAACATAAATGAGTCGACAGAGTCGAAAATACAGAAGTTTAAAATCCAATCCACTTCGAATAAAAGAACTAGTAGAACCAAAAGATGTTACCTCCGAACAAGGTTCACAAGAATCGAACCGAACTCGGAAAAGTCACAGCGATAACCAGATCGACCCAAAACAAGATCACAGCTCGTTCGAACGATGAAACTGAAATACAGAACAAGCTCAGAAAGTATCAACGAACACGAGTGAGTCGATAGACCTGAGAAAGAGGAAATGCAGAAGTCCAAAAACAATACGGGTATTACATTCGACCTCTTATAAAATAAGGTCGTCCCCGCAACTCACAACAACAGAAATAAGGTAACCACACAAAAAGCAACCGACAGAAAAATCTCCACTGGGCCTCTCAGAGCCGATCCTGATAACTGTGCTGAAGCGCAAACTCCGAAAGTCTCGGTAGCCAATTCGCAAAACTGAATTCGGTGTCCATCGAGTCCGCACCCGAAATGCGTTACTGACGAGAAGGACAATTGGTACGTGTATGCCCCCGGCACACCGCGGTTGGAAACGCCTCGGATCGGCATACCGAATATACAAATGCTAGATACCACGGACATAACATTGCAAAACAACATACCGGAGATGCCAACTCGGCATAACATATCAACACATACAAAAATCACGACAACAACGGTAACGTTCGAAGATTACAACGGCCCGGACGATACCCAGCATATAATTACCAAACATCACGAAACAAGCACGTATGTACACAATCATACACACCTTCTCCGACCATAAGCAGGAAATGATGGGTTTTAAAAACGAAAACCACCTTTTGAAAATAGTTTGGAAACACCAGTTGATCTTGAGTATCATTTTACAAAAAGCTGAACAAACATCATTTTCGAGACTTTGAAATTCATATTGCGTTTGAACAAAAATGAGGACACCTTCTCTTAGTGGAAAACTTTCAGAATATTCGACCCTCGGGTGTAAGTAAAAGTGTTTATAAAGTATTGAAAATATCTCAAAACATTTTGGGTCCTAGAGGTAGAAGAATTTTGAAACAGATAGTTGCGATAGTAGGCGCCTTGAAAATACAATCCATTTAAAAGTACGTCTCGAATTTTATTTTCTAAGATACTCAAGGTTTTCAAAGATAATTAAATGGGCTAGAATGCCCAAAAATTTCAGGTAATTACACGGAACATTATAGCACCATGGGTCCCGCGCCGGAACCCACCAGGATAAAACCATTTACAAAAACGCCAAAAAGGCTGATGACGGTAATATTTCAAAAACTCACAAAAGCTATTTATAAAATACTAAATACCATCATAAGAATTTCGCCAAAACGATCAAGGCCAAAAATCTCGGTTAAGGGAATCGGTTTTTGAAATAAAACTCGGTCGGTAAAATACCGAAAGTCATTACAAAAGAACTCACGCAGCGGATAAAAGAAATACAGTTCAACATGCACAATCCAGCAACACTACTCCTCATATGAACGAAATATTAGAGTCAAATAACCACATATCAAGAAATCAAAATCCATAAGAGGATTCCGTCACTTAACAAATAATCATAAAAATAGCTCGTGTCACACGAGGCACAACACAAAGAAGGGAGACTTACATCCACAAGTCGCACGAAGATGATGATCGCCCCACGATACTAATCACGACCAATAAACTCAGACGACGCATCGCGACACGACTCAGTCAGATAAAATCCGACAAGACAAAACTCAACAGACACCACTGACCCGACAGCCTAGGTTTCCACAACCTAAGCTCCGATACCATTTATGTAACACCCCCAATCCGCTCAGGAATATTACACGCCATAGACCCTTTTCTCAAGGATCTACCAGGCTGGCAACAACATAGAACAACTCAAAAACGCCTTTAAGGCATTATGACTCAGTAGACCGATTTGGTCTTTCAATGATTACATATAACTCAAACTCATTACATGCCCACGCAGGGGTCAAATACAACACACTCCCGTACAACGGGAAAGAATACTACAGCGGAAAATAAACTATAACTATACCAATGACCTCATACGGATCCTCGTGTGATTAGTATCGTTCATCTTTCATCATCCTCCGTGCCGACCCTGTGTTATGGTCCCAAACCTGAATGCAAAAACAGACATCCACCCCCCGAATACTCGGGGGTTAGCAAAACTCCACTGTTTTGCTAGTGCAAAAACAAAGTGCAAATACGAGCCATACAATTCACATTTCACGAATAACAATAACCAGGAATCCTCAAAAATCCAAACGTATCGAAAAGTACTTCCCGAGGCATGAGTTTGGTAAACATTTCTCAAAACCGAAAGATCACAAATAAAGGGAAACCATTTATAAAACAGTTTTAAAGATGCCATCGAGAGTTTTAATAGAAAACAATTTGCAAGAAAGCCACTCAATCAACACAAACGAGTCTTCACAAATATTTCCACGGGATTCTCGACCCAAAACCAAATAATATCGACACGAGATCAAACATCTCAACATCACACGGGGTTCTCGACCCAAATCCAAATAATATCAACACGAGATCAATCATCTCAACATTCCACAGGGTCCTTGACCCAATACACAGAATAGCACCACAATACAATCAAAGGTACAATCTTTCATTCGACATATCCTGCTTAAGACCCCCGATTAATTAACCCTCGGAGATTTCGTCAAACCTCCTTGGTTAATTAACCCTGATACCAACGCTTTAAAAAACAAGTTGAAACAAGCTTTCAAAAACACGAATCGCGGTCTATATCAAGACAAACATTTAAAAGTGAGTTGAAAGAATTTGAGATACGAACATCGTTCGGTAACGGGGTCTTAGCTATCACTCAAATACCCGTAACCAATAAGCCTGCCAGGCGCCTCCCTTGCGCACCTGTGTACCGGCATTCACTTCCATCATGTTGGCCGCTCATTGAACATGTCACCGCACCGACGTCACTCCCGCAAGAGCCGTCCCTTGCGCGCGCATTAGGTAACACCGGCGTTCACCACCCATATGGAGTCGCACATTGCAAAGATACACTGTGCCGGAGTGCACGCCCCGCCCTCAGAGGTTCCCGGATACGACGTTTCTCACAACAAGTATCCATATTATCACAAACATCAAGCACACAGTCAATCGTTGTAACAATTATCAAATCGATACACCAATTCACATAATTCATCCGTCAGTCCACGACCACACGAATAAATAACAACACGCACGTCAACCATAATGCGACGGAAATAAGCAATACACGTACACACGCATTATCAAGTACAACATCAACACCAAATATATCCAAAGGATTCACGTAGTCACTTACAACCCACACAATTTACAAAATACACGCGTTTTGAAAGTGAGCCTTTAACGAGGCTAGCCGAATCATTTGAAAACTCATTTCAAACAAATAAAAAATACACACCAAGATGATCGCCAATTATCATATCCACAAAACAAGAATAGTATGGACAAGGTACTTGCCTTGAACAACCACAACGCGGAGAATCGACCGGAGTAGGTTGGCACGAACCGACTACGAACCCGCCGACTCCACCGAACGCCAACTCGCGATAATAACTACGGAGGACAATAACAATAATGAAAATGAATTCCATAGCATGACTCAAAGCCGTTGAATTCAAAGAACGAACGATGAATGTTCAAGTGTTTTCCCCAAAACGGCCAAGAACACGATTCGTCCCGACAAAATACGAAAATGGAATTCCAAGTTGAAATATGGATATAAAATCCATAGAATACGTTTAACAACATCATTTAACCATAATCGATCCATCAAAAATGGATGAAAAACGAGCTCGAGGACAAATCCCCCAAAAAGTCGATTTGAAGGAAATCAAGAAATATACTTCGATTCGACGAAGAACAATGGATTAAATGATGTTGAACACAAGAATACTACCAAGATTAATCATACCCATCATGAATTAATCAACAACACGGAACGAATCGGACGAAAATGCAAAAACCCCCAAATTCACGAAATTAGGGTTCTAAGGAAGATTACCTTGATTCGCTGGATCAAAGGATGATAACGGATGATTGATTGATGTTATAACCTCAAGAACTTCATGGATTTGTTGTTAAACAACATGGCTTCAAGATTCCCAAGACCACATCCGCTAAGAGAAAGGAAAGATTGAGAAAAATGGCCAAAACCGTCTGCGGGGCCTTATAGGCCTTATATGTCACACGTTACGTACGTAATCGCCAAGGCTTATGTACGAATCGAGTCATCGCTTAAATCGCCGGCCCGTTACGTGCGTAATCGGCCAGTGGCCTTACGACGAATCGCCTTACGACGAATCGCCGAGCACTAATGGCCAGAACTTGGCGATCTTGGCTGGCCCGAACGACGGCCCGAACGACCCCGAAATCCGAACTTGAATACGAATCGAAGATACGGTTACGAAGTACTCGCAAAGACGAACTCGAGCACTAAGAGAACACACGATTCTGACCACCCGAAGGCTCGAAATTCGACAACGGAAAGTAATTACCCCAAACTTTGGGAAATTACGAAAATGGCCCAAAACGTCTGAAATACACGATACATGATCGAATAACTAAACCGAAGTTCACAACACGTCTAACAAAGTTAAACGGACTTATGGGAAACTCAAAACAGCAGTTTCGAATGAGATTCGCAAGAATCGAGCTCAAGTGCGGAAAAGTCGCCAAAAATCACGGAACTAAACAAAACGACACCGAAACGAACTCGGATGAGAAAAAGTGCAGAATTAAACATTCTCGAAATGACGAAACGGTCATGAGCGAGTCAACAAAATATACTTTCGCCGAAAAAAAAGAAATTACTGGAAATCGAAATTACGGGTATTACAATAGCATCCACTATCTTTTCAGTTAGATAGTTTCCCAAAAACTGACGTGCAGCTTATGATTAAATCTTATCTTAGTGGGGAATTAAGTTAAGTGATAAAAGGATCTCGTGGTGGATCAAACTCAAATCAAGTGACTCCTGACCACGGAGCGCATCGACAAGTGATTGTCGGGAACGCATACTAAGTATATACTTGATTTGGAAGAAATATGAAGCTTTTGTGTGTAAAACTAAGAGTTTATAGTGATGTACTCTTGTGAGACTAAGAGATTCTGCTAAATCCAAAGTTAAGAATGAAAGAATCTTGGGGACACTTGATGATGCGTATTCATCAATCGATTTAACACAATCTAAGGGACGGTTTCCCTAAGAGACGATAAAGTAATGCCTATATGATTCCCGATGATTAGTCGAAGTCATCATAAGACTTGGCTCACTTAAGTGATGATGCAGTCTTAAGAGAAAAGTACGGTATTATGTACTTATGTTTGACTCAATGTACTCATTCGTAATAATGCGGTAAAGCCACTGTAATGATGGCCTAGGATGCGCTCACGCAATATCTGTGATTGACAAGAAGCTTGAAACTCGCTCTATCTCGATAAAAGGACACTTGAATATCGATACCCGAATTTGTCCTGAATGTATTGGTCTATCTCCAATATGACCTACAGGGTAGCTCACTTACTGGAAAATGGTGAAATTGGTACTATTGAAAAGGTTTGTGTATACTTTCCAAAGAAACCAAGCATTTGATCACATCCATCATGTTGAGTGACATATGACTATTGTTGCAAAGTAGGACAGAATATGTCTGGTAATTTGCTGAGTCAACTTTGATAGAGCTTTGTGATCTGCTCAGGTCGATCTAGGTTATGTACTGTATGTGAATGAAAAACTATGGGTGTCTAGTTTTCATACGTTCTTACAGTTTCATTGATACCTATTGAATCGAAGAAGTTGTGACTGATTTAGTGCATGAAGGTCAAGACTTTGGAAAACTTGATAAGTCCTTAGCCACTCTGCACTTTGGATGTGTCGTGCTCTTTTTGTCCTTAGACTAAGGTTTGTTTTTTCTCATTGGGTTTTCACTTGGTAAGGTTTTTAACGAGACGACCTATGAGAACATCCATACAAATGATGCGTTGTGCTTATGTTCAACTTAGATCAAGAGGTATTTTTCCCACTGGGTTTTTCCTTGGCATAGTTGTGAAGACAAATTGGCGTCTAACTCCTATGATTTGAGGTACTCATCAGGGGGAGTTGTTGTGTAGACATCAGGGGGAGTATACATGACATGTTATGTTGGTGCATTGCAATCTTTTCCCCATCAAGCCTTTATTTTTCCCATGGGGTTTTGTTTTGGCTTGGAATATTTTTTTTACAAAGGCAACATCTTCTGCACTATTGTTGTATTAGTGCTCGATATAGGGGGAGTGTTTCGGGAATTATTATTCCCGTGATGTGTCTTACCTAATACTGGTTGTAGATACATAGATGAAAGGTTCTAGATCCTTCTACAGGTAGTATGATCCTATTAGATGTCTTACCTTATATAGAAATCCTATATATGGAAGGACTCTCATTGTAATGCCTATATAAAGGCCCCTCTATCAGTGTTATGAATACAATTTGATTGACTCGTATTTACAGTCTTTTACTTTCTCCTGAAACAGGAACAAGAGATATAATCCGTGAGGGACGCTAGGCAACATTAATTACCACCCAAATTTAGTATGAGGGACAATTAGTAGTCTCCCTAATGGAAATTTCAATTGGTAATTTGTCAAACTACATAATTTTAAATAATTTAATTCATAAATCTTATCAAAATAATCTAAATATACTATGAAATAACAAGACCGCCAATATTAATATAAGGCAAAAAGTTTAACAATTAAAAAACGACACGTACCGTGTGATGTAGTAAGAAATTTCTGTTTAGTGATAAATTTTCAGTTACAACGTGATTTGATAAATAATTTATACTAGTGATGTAATGCCGTAGGAAGTTTTTATCGGCGACCGACCTGGTTTCGGTGGCCAACAACGAGTTGAAGGTCGTAACATGTTGCGACTTAGTTTTTACTTCATTAGAGACGATCTATTGACTTAAGTTCTACACGCACCTAAAAATGCAGTAAGTAATCCTCATTTGGTTATTTCACCCTTGACGGTTTATAAAATATGTTTAATAAAATCAATTGTTGGTTATTAACTGTTTTACGTAAACTGACATCTAATAACATTATTAAATTATTATTATTCTAAAATATCCAGAGTATCATTTTGTCCGTTATCTAATGACAACTTCCTTTATCATTACTGTAGCTACATTATAATTATATTTATTATTATTATTATCATTATTATGATAATTATTATTGTTAAGAAAGCATGGATGAAAATATTATTATGAAAATGAAAAGTTATTGGCCATTATAAAAAAGCTAGTAAAACCAACTTTTGGGTTTTACTTGAAAATCTATCTTTTATGTTTTAATCATATAAAAATCATTTAACAAACACTTTTCTTACAGTTTAATCGCATAAAAAAAGAAGGATGAAAAAAACAGTTAGAAATTATTAGGCCATAGTGCAGATGACATGTACATATAAACATACATTTATTTATATATAGAGCTTGTTTGCTACGTGTGATTAAGATGTATAATATATCTAATACGCCTTTATATCTTGTTTAGTATAAAGTACAGGGTCCTTGATAAAATTCGGGCTCGTATAAATAATACTGATTTTTGGTATTACGTATCACACCTAAGAGGTGGTATTAGGTGATATTAAACAATACTACAACTAATAAATTCTATAACTACCATGATATCTATATTTTGCAGAGAATTTAATACATCGTACCAAATATGATATTAATTTATTATATTGTATAAGAAATTCCAATCAATATTATCAAGATTTATCCCATATAACTTAGGCCATAGTATATACTCATATATCTCAGTATCTCACTTATTTATTTACACACACCAAGACACAAAATTATTTACCAAACACCCCATTCCCCATAAATACAAATGACAAACAAAGTTACTTTTACTATTTACTTTCACTCATGTCCTATAACGACGTATCACCTGCATTAATGCAAAGTCGTAAACCCCACTACCACCATCAATTAAAGAGTCGTTTGTTTGGCTCTTAATGTAACAATTAAGAACCTACTTTTAAATCGCTCAGAGACCACAGTTGTTTGGCAAAATTTTTTTTACCTCTTAATGGTTACAAAGAGATCTGAACTATTAAGCATCCATACCCTCACTCAACCATTCAGAGGCAAACAATTTCCAAATTTACCCCTCCTCTTAAATTAAGAATTATTATTCATAATAATAATTATTATTTTTTAAATGAATTTAAATAAAAAATATTGTACATAATTATTATTATAATTTTCTAACTTAAATAAATTAGAAATATTATACATGATTATTATTATTATTTTAAATAAATTAAATTAAAAAATATTATACATAATTATTATTATTATTTTTTTAAATGAATTAAATTTAAATATATTATACACAATTATTATAATAATAATTATTATTATTTTAAATGATCTAAATTTAAAAATATTATACACAATTATTACAATAATAATTATTATTATTTTAAATGAATTAAATTTAAAAATATTATACATATAACTAATGCTTGCGATCAGGGAGAAAATTATGGTTTTTATTTATAAAAAGGAGAAGTTTTATTTATAGGAAAATGAAATTTTTAATCGCTACTTTTATACAGAAGGGTAAAATGGTAATTTATTACCATTCTGAGTTACCATTCAGAACAGTTACCAAACAACCAAATTTCATTCTGCACTCAACCATATAGTCTCTCAACCATTCTGACCTCTCAATCATTCTGCACTAAATCATTCAGCAACTGCCAAACAGCCCATAAGTTGAAAACCTTGTAGCAAAAGCCAAAATTCCTCGTTCCCGAGATCCCCACTTCTCAATCCGACATGAATTACTGGAGAAATTAGATTATGATGACTGAGCAATCCACTAGGCGGAAGGAACATTGTTTAGTGTCCACAACGAGCTATCACCACATTGAAAAAATAAAACAGTCACACTACAACCGTAGGACTCGAACCTAGTAGCAATCTGCCACCCAGAAATAGAGGTGTACATTTCGTTTTTTTTTTCAAACCGGTTCGGGTTGTATAACCGAACTGGTTTTTGGTCGTAGTCAAAAAACCGGTTTTTTGACCAAACCGGTTCGGGTCGGGTTGGGTTGGGGAGTGTAAAAACTCGACCCTATACTAACCGGTTTGGGTCGGTTTGTGACCGGTTCGGGTATAAAAAACCGGTTAAAACCGGTTTTTTTAAAAAAAAAAAAAATTAAAGAAATAATATATTCTTATTAAATAAACCCATTATACATTAAATATAAACTTTTATTAAATAAACTCATTACAACATCAACTTTTATTCAAACATTTAGAATTTAAAACATAAACTTTTATTAAATAAACTCATTACAACATCAACTATTATTCAAACATTTAGAATTTAAAACATAAACTTTTATTAAACGAGTCATTCAGACCCGGGCGATGCCCCGGGCTGTATATGATGGTATTATATATTTAAATTGTTATTGTTCAGCACAAATTTTCGTCATTTTGATCATGGATCCGTCATTTATTTTCATCATTTTATATTCGGGGCGTATTTTTGTCATTGTATATATAAGTTGTCATGGTAGCATACATTTTGTAGCATGATACGTATTTAAAATAGTTTATTGACATGTAATCTTTTAAGATGTATTTTTTACGTAATATTTTTTGTCTATTTATTTTGGTATTGACTCTATCATTTTTAATTGGAACTAACTAATATTAATACATTGGGCTAAGTTATAACTATTTCTTATGATAGTCAACGATGCCCGTGCGATGCACATGTCTTTGTATAGAAGTTTTCATAGATTTAAAATACGCGATGCACATGGGCTATATAGAAGTTTTCATAGCGTAATATTCGGCATTTATTTTCGTCATTTTATATTTAAGTTTTCATGGTGTCACACATTTGCTAAGCTTTATACGTACTTAGAATACTTTATTGAGTTGCACATATTGTATATAAGTTTTTATATCGTAATCTTGTAACTTATTTTCGTCATTATATATCTAAGCTGTGATGGTATCACATTTCTAAGCATGACACACATTTAAAATAGTTTATTGACATTAAAAGAGTATATGTGAAGAGATTTTTTTCAAGATGTTATATTGAAAAGAGTCTATTCACATGTAATTTTAATATGTATAAGTTACATAAATTATTTTAAATATGAAGCGATGACATTAATGTTGGAGACCTTTTATATTCATCCATGTGCAATGCACACAGGTTTGGACTGACTCAGGACCCATGCGATGCACTCAGGTTGGATCTAATTGTTTTTTTCGTAATGTTCGGGACTAATTTTCGATTCATGTTTGAAACTCTCATTTTTTTGTGAAAGACGGACTTCGTTGTTCAAATAAATTACATTATTAAAAGCGAACTATAAAACAAATTTCCTTTTTAACAAAACTATAAAAACATAAAACATTAAAGTGATTAGTATATTCAAGAGTATAAATTATAATTCGTATAATAAATTATAATTCGTATAGTAAAATATTGCATGTTTAATTTGTAACGTACTATTAATATGAATGCCAGGTATTCATCTATATTGACACCGGTGGCCGTGGCGTTGTTCTTGTTGTTGTTGTTCTTCTTGTTGTCTTTGTCGTTGTTGTTCATTGGCATTTTGCATGTTTTGTTCTTGATACAATTTTCGTGACTTGTCAATCTCTTTCTTTAATGTGAAGAGGTTTTTCGCAAAATGTTATATTTAAATGAGGCTTTTCATATGTAATCTTTTAATGTGAGTAACTTACATAAATTATTTTTTAATTAATGCATTATTACAACATTTTTCCATAAACTATAATATCGAATTTGGAGCATTCATTAGTAACTCATTCTAAGTATTTACAGTATGACGACATGAATCACATGATCTCAAACTCAAATGAATAATACTTACCTCGTGATATGTGGATAACATTTGAAATACAATTTTCTTCTCCTTTATATACTTCTTCGATTTAGAAGATTCTCATTGTTATGATGATAGTGTGAAGATATTTTTATTATATTTTTATTATATACTACCATTTGCAATATGTAACATCGACATAATTTACAGTACCATATCAAATATCAAAGTCACACAATATTCCAAGACGTTTAATTAAAAAAGTGACATTAACACAACGCAAGACAAAAAACTACATTAAGAGCAAAAATATTAAAATGCACCAACAAAGTGTAGTAATAATTATTGACTAAAAATTGAATGCTCGTCACATTATTTTCAATAAACTTACTTGCTAACGAATCAATAGTATTAGCCCGTTTATCGGTATTACATGAAGTAAAATATTGCATGTTTAATTTATAACGTACTATTAATACGAATGCTAAGTATTCATCCCACCGGTGGCCGCAACGTTGATCTTGTTGTTGTTGTTTTTGTTGTTGTTGTCTTTGTCATTGTTGTTCATTGGTCTTTTGCATGTTTTGTTCTTGACATAATTTTTGTGACTTCTCGATCTCTTTCTTTAATGCTTCTTGATGCGCTACAAAAAATAGATATAGTTGATCGTTAGTAACTTAAATACAGTTAATCAATATATTGCATTTTCGATCAAAGTAAAAATGTTCGTGCATGTTCCACTTAATTGATAAGACAACGATGTGTAGGATCTCTTAAATCATTAGAAAAGATGATGTTACTACCAAATCTCCTAAGCTACCATCTTTATGTCCTACATTGTTACACACAAAAAACACACGTGAAATTTACATAAAATAATATAAATCAATATGCTAAATAAGTAAGACGATATGATGCTTACTTTACCACCATAATAAGTTGTAGCCCAATGTGCACGCGGTGTGGAGGAAGTTGTGGTTTGTTGTGTGTGATTTTTGACACATTATATAGTTGATAAAATATTTATAACTCATGGACAAGAAGGTAAAAAGACTAACCACTAATTGGTGTGTTTAATTTATGCATTCATGACATTTTTGGTTTGTATTCTTTGAGACTTTTGTGCACGATTCCTATGTACTTACCCTTATGCATGACTATTAAATCAATGTAGTAACACATGAACCTTTCACATTTCACTTTCAATTCATGAAATATTTATTGTGAACACTTTGCATTTATAAGACAACTTAAGCTTTTAGTATATAAGATAAACTCATTACAACATCAACTTTTATTCAAACATTTAGAATTTAAAACATAAACTCCGGTTTTAGAAACCGGTTACACAACATCAACTATTATTCAAACATTTAGAATTTAAAACATAAATTTTTATTCATCGAGAGTGATATCTTCTTCGGAGCTAGCCTCGCGCGAAGCTTCATCGAGAGCAATTTCTTCATCGGAGAGTGAGATTGCAAAACCTTCTTCCACCTCGATATCGTGTATTTCTTGTTCAATGTCAAGTTCTCCTTCAAGACTTTGAGTGTGTTGTATACGCTCGGATGCGTCCAAGTGATCCTTCAAGCAAATACACATCTCCAATGATGCCGGTGTGAGTCTTGTTCTTCGTATAGATAATACCCTACCACTAAGAGAAAAGGCGGATTAGAAGCTAAGTAGAAGCTTGGACGGTTAGTAAATCTCGGGCCATAGCGGTTAGAACGGGAAATTGAGTCTCTCTTCCTTTCCACCAAGCCAAAATATCAAAATTTGCGAATTCATGGGGTCCCATAGTCGATAAAAAATCGGTTCCAATATATCTCCCATATTCGCTAGTCGATGATTGATCACCCTCACCCTAGCCCGTTTAGTGTTTTCTTCTCTTAAACTATTATATAAGTTAAGCATGGGATCCGCGCTAGTAGAAGTAGAAAATGATGATGAAAACGAACTTGAAGAATCATTTCTTGAACCATACTTTTTAAAATAAACCCCGAATAAGTCTTTGAAATTTTTGTTAAAAATGGCTTTTGCGTCTCTTGAATAGAAAACATTTTCGTTATGCAACTCTAAATCAATAGAGATTTTGTCGATAAGTAGTTCCACCCCGCTAATATTCATACATGGGTTCAAGGCAGCGGAACAAGTAATTACCGGTGGCATTTCTTTAAAATATTTTCTTAGTTTTTCTTTCATGGGCGAAACCATGTTTTTATATAAATCACCACTTAATTCGTAGTCGCTTAATTTTGAACACATTAAATAAATTTGATTAAGTACCAAATGACTCGTGGGATAATAAACACCCGATAATAAAGTTGTTGCGTTTTTAAAAACTTTGAGCAATTCGCTTATTTTTCTAACTATATCCCATTGTTCCGACGTAAATGATGTAACCCTACTCGTCCTATTCGCAAGTTCATCATGAAAAAGTTGTAAAATATCACGTTGGCGTAAACCACAACAAAACATTTTATAAGTCGAATTCCATCTTGTAGGAACGTCCCAATTAGGGGTTAAAAAAATAGAATTCGTGTCAAAAAACTAGTACACTGACTTATTACCAAACCCATTTTATTTTTCTTTTTAAGATATAAAAAAAAAGAACAAACATCTAAGAAACAAATTACATTCCCGATACTCTTCTCTGTCTACAAGTAATAATTATAACAAACATTTAGCAGTTGTAGTAATAGCAGTGTGTAGTAGTACTAACCAAACAAAGGGGCTACAACTAAAATCTATGCAGACAGATTGATTAATTTAATAATATTAAACTTTAAGACAGATCAAATTCCATTCTAATACTTACAACAACAAAAAAAAAAAATACACAATTCGACATTAATACTATGTTTAACGTTTTTTCCTTTTTTTTTCTTTAGTTTTTTTCCTAAGGCATGAATAGCTTGTTCCCGCACTTGCATCTCCATGCCTCTGGATAGTACTCTAATGGCATACTCATTCCGGGTTGAACCGGCACGTGCACCGGCTTGCACGGGCCACACCTCCCACACTTGGACATGCAGGATGGGGGCGACGACCCCGGCCCGCCAAGTCGCCTCCGTGCCGTGGTTAATCTCTCCACCGCATCCTCCCTAATTGCTTTCTTTACCCCAACACCTTTTGTGACACAAACAAATAAATAAAATAATTAAATAAAAAGACGAAAGACTTGATTATTTTTAAGAAAAATACATTTCCAATCGAGTTGATAAATGATTTTTTAATTTTTTTTAAATAAAGTTTAATGGATAATTAGAAAATTCTCCAAAGATTTGGATTAAGATAAAAAAAAATCAGATTTTTTTCTATAAATTGTAGAACTCTTACAATTCTTCTTAATAAGAATAAAATATTTTCAAAAAAAAAAATCCGACCTTTATAGAAATATTATTGTTAGTCCTTAAAGAAAAAGACAAGATCAAACATATTCATGTAAATTTATAAGTAAATACTTATTTATTTATTTATCAGAAAAGTAGTGTAATTTGGCAAAAACTTACTCAATTGCCGAGTTGGGCTGAAGTCCAGAGCTGAGACTGAGGCAAGCAGAAGAAACGCCAGTGTGGCAAAAGAGAGTGTCAGTTGCCGGTGGTGGTGGCGATATGAGCCCATTGCCGTAGTCTGTGGTGGCGCTGCAAGAATAGTAAAATGTGTATTATACGAAAGTAAGTTTGAACGAAATAAGAAGAAGAAATGTCGGGGTAGTGAAATTAGTAGTAATAATTCGCTCAAAAAAAAAAAAAAAACATAGTAGTAATAGTAATGAGCATAAATTGGGAGGGAGGGGTGGGGGGGTGGGGGGGGGGAGGGGGTTATTATTGGTGGTAGTGTTTGCGTGCAAGCGTGTGATTGAGTCCAAGTCAAAGAGACATTTTCTTCATTAATTGAAAAGATGACTGTGTTTGTGAAATAAGGACGGGCACCTGTATGTATGTATGTGTCGATCTTACATGGGTGGAAATGGGTGATTCCATGTTGTCCCTACATGCAATGTCGTCTCTCTTTAGGGTGTTTCATTATACACACAACCACGTGCATATGTGTTGATCATGCAGTTTGTAGACTTCCCTACAAACATTTCTTGTAGCTCGTAGGTGTAGGAGCACTCACCTGAGCTGCAAATCTGAGATCAAAATTAAAATAACGCCGTTTTGATAGGCTTGGGCCGATTTTTCATTGGCCAGATGGGTTGTACCGGGCCGGGACGACCCGACCATTTTGACAGTAAACTATCAAATTAAATAGGCCTAGGTAGTAGACATAACCTGTTGGAATCGTTAATGATTTTAATTTTACTTTATAAATTAAATATCATAGGATCGATCTACGTTCCGAGTAGATGATCGTGGTATATTCACTTTCTCTAAACCGATTCCTGGTGAGTGAGAAATAGTGAATTAAAGTTTGTCACTTAATTGTGAATTAATAAGGAGTTACCTTTATGCATGTAATAATTAATGGCACATGTGTATGAGCTTAAAGCCCACACGCGCGCACACGCGCACCGCCGCCGCGAGCCGCGAGCCGCGAGCCGCGTGCCGTGGACCTTGACCTTGGCCTTGGTCTTGGACTTGGATCTTGGATCTTGGCAATTGGTCTTTGGGCTTGTTCGTGGGCTTCGCCGTGAGCTAGGCCTTGAGCTAGCTTAAAGAATCATAAGGAAGTCCAGGTACATCCGTCAAAGTCAGAACCGAGAGCACTACCGGGGCGTATTTCGTCTTGCGGATAGAGGATTACTCGACTCGGCATTAGTTTACGGTTTTATAATTTATTTTCGTGTATTTTCAATTCTGTTTCGAGTTTTGTATTTTTTCATTTACGTACGAGTTTGTAGTTTCTGTTTTCGAGTTGCAATTTTGTAGTCCAGTTGTAATTTCTTTTTTCCGCCCAGCAAGTTTGTAACACAGATTATCAACAAGCGCAAGACGAAATATTACTTGCTAAATCCTACAACTGGAGATGACGACCGTTGCTGCCACCGACTCCGCCACCACCGCTGCCTTTGCCTCCGCGACCGAAGCTTCGACCGTGGCAAACACAATTGCCACAACCTTGTCCAGCATGATGAGCTCGACTACCTCCTCAACAACTCCATGGGTGTTTTCGAACCCATTTCTGACTACCGGTGGATCCACCTCGAGTGGCACCGTGGGATCCATGTTAGGATCTAGTGTTGGAGCCTACGGGTTCAACACGAGTGGTTCCTTTTTTGGAACAACCTCGGGGCCTAGGATGATGCCTACCGCCGAGAAGCCACCAAATTTTGGTGGTGCCGACTTTAAAAGGTGGCAACAAAAGATGTTGTTCTATTTGACAACATTGGGATTTGCTAACTTCCTTAAGGAAGATGCACCACTAGTGCCAAGTGCTCAAGAGACTAGTTTTACAGTCCGAGCTGCCTATGACAACTGGCACAATGGAGACTATCTTTGTAAAACTTATTCTGAATTCTTTAGAGGATAGTTTGTACAATGTATACTCTGTTGTAAACACATCAAAAGAGATGTGGGAAGCACTTGAAAAGAAGTACCGTAGTGATGATGCAGGTACAAAGAAGTTTGTAGTCGCCAAGTATCTGGACTACAAGATGGTTGACTCAAGGCCTGTCATGGAACAAGTACAAGAGTCCCAACTCATCGTTCATGATGTCAATGCCGAGGGAATGGTCCTACTGGACGCTTTTACTGTTGCAACTGTGATCGAGAAGTTGCCCCCCAGTTGGAAAGACTTCAAGAGCTACCTTAAGCACAAGCAAAAGGAGATGACTCTTGAAGATTTGATTGTGAAATTGCGTATCGAGTCTGACGTACGCAAAAATGACCACAAACCAAAAGGCCCGATTGATGCTAAGGTCAATCTGTTGGAGCATGGCGGACCCTCCAATAAAAGGGCTCGTCCAAGTGTCCAAAACAAGAGCAAAGGGAAGCAACCAGTCAAGAAGTTTGATGGCGATTGCTTCAACTGTGGCAAACATGGGCATACGGCGAAAGAAAGCGTCGAAGGCCAACAAGAAGAAGAAACATGTTGCCAATATCGCGAGACTAACGGCGAATGGAAAGAGGATGACCTTCTTCTTTGTGGTCACCGAAGAAGTCAACCACGTTGAGAACCAAGGTGGTTGGTACGTCGACACCGGTGCGACCGCCCACGTTAGTGCCGATAGGAGCCGGTTTAAGAACTATCAAGGCTGTTGAGGAGGAAGCTCAACATGGGGAATCCACTTCATCCGAAATTATCGGAGTTGGAGAAGTGGACCTCAAACTTACATCAGACAGACACTCACCTTGAAGAATGTGCTTCATGTTCCGGACATGAGGAAGAATTTGATCTCAGGCTCTATACTAGTTAAAAAGGGGTTTAAACTAGTGTTTGAGTCGGATAGAATTATCATAAAAAAGTTTGATAGGTTTCTTGGTAAGGGTTACCTCACGGAGGGACTCTTTAAACTTAATGCTTTGGCTAAACGCCATGTAACCAAGTCCAGTAATGCTAATGAAAATGCTACTGCTTCCTCTTACTTGGTAGTGTTCTGATTTATGGCATTGTAGATTAGGTCATGTGAATCTAAATGCTATAAAAAGATTAGTAAACTTAGATTTACTAAAATTAAATGAAGTCAATACTCAAAACAAATGTGAAATTTGTGCTGAAGCAAAAATGATGAAACTTCCGTTTCATTCGGTAAAACGAAACACACAACCCCTTGAATTAATTCACACAGTTGTGTGTGATTTAAAGTTTGTGCAAACTAGAGGTTGTAAGAAGTACTTTATCACTTTTATCGATGACTGCACAAGATATTGTTATCTTTATCTTTTGAGAAGTAAAGATGAGGCTATTGAAGCTTTTAAGAACTTCAAGAATGAAGCCGAAAATCAATTAGGCTGCCGTATCAAGATGGTTCGAAGCGATAGAGGTGGCGAATATGTAGCCCCGTTTGAGGAATTATGCAACGAAAGTGGTATAATTCATCAAACAACAGCTCCATATGCACCACAATCTAATGGCGTTGCTGAACGTAAGAATCGAACCCTTAAAGATATGATGAATGCCTTATTGATTAGTTCAGGGTTGCCCCAGAACATGTGGGGGGAAGATGTCTTGACAGCCAACTACATATTGAACAAGATTCTATGCAAAGGTAAGGATATTACCCCTTATGAGTTGTGGAAAGGTAGAAAACCTTCATACAAATATCTCAAAGTGTGGGGGTGTTTGGCTAAGGTTGAGGTACCTCTACCTAAACAAGTTAAAATCGGACCTAAGACGGTCGATTATATCTTTATTGGGTATGCACTAAACAGTAGTGCCTATCGGTTCGTTATCCACAAGTCAGAAGTTCCTGAAATGACTGTGGGAACAATAATTGAATCAAGGAATGTTGTATTCTTTGAAAACATATATACTTGTAAGGATAATGATAAAGTTGAGAACAATTCTAGCAATAGAGTTGAAGATGAAGGAACAAGTTGAAAACCTGTGGATGTAGATCCAAAGTCACGTAAGCGATCGAGATCTAATCTGGAAGATATAGAACCGAGACGTGGTAGTAGGGTTAGGACACCAAAGACATTTGGACCTGACTACATAGCATTCATGTTGGATGAAGAACCAACGTCGATCAAAGTAGCTTATGCCAGACCAGACGGGTTGATCTGGAAAGAAGGCATTCGAGTGAAATTGACTCAATTTTACAAAACCAAACTTGGGTTTTGGTTGATTTACTGAAGGTTGTAAGCCCTTAGGATGCAAATGGATCCTTAAAAGAAAGTACAAGGTGATGGGTCAATTGACAAGTATAAAGCTCGTTTAGTAGTCAAAGGTTTCAAGCGAGAAGGAAAGTACGATTTTTCGATACCTATTCACTGTAACGAGAATTACATCTATTCGAGTGCTTCTCGCGATTCTTTGCTTTGCACGATCTTGAGATTCATCAAATGGATGTTAAGACTGCTTTTCTGAATGGTGATCTGGATGAAGAGATCTATATGGAACAACCTGAAGGGTTTGTAGTACCTGGACAAGAGAAAAAGGTATGCAAACTTGTTAAGTCTCTATATGGATTGAAACAAGCTCCACTACAGTGGCACTTGAAATTTGATAATGTAATGTTATCAAATGGTTTTAAAATAAACGAGTGTGATAAATGTGTTTATATTAAGAACACTAATAACGGTTATGTTATTGTGTGTCTTTATATAGATGACATGTTAATCATGGGTAACAATATACAAGTGATTAACGATACTAAGAACATGTTAAAAATAAATTTTGACATGAAAGACATGGGGCTAGCCGATGTGATTCTTGGAATGAAAATTTTGAGAAAATCAGAGGGAATCATCTTGACACAATCTCACTATGCCGAGAAATTTCTCAAGAAGTTTAATGCTTTGATAGCTTGCCGGCTAAGACCCCAATAGACTTAAATGATCACTTGAGTAAAAATCGAGGGGATCCCGTTGCACAAGAAGAATATGCACGAGTCATTGGGTGTTTAATGTATCTTACAAATTGCACTTGACCCGATTTAGCTTGCGCTGTGAACAAATTGAGTCGTTACACGAGCAATCCAAGCAAGGAACACTGGAAAGCTCTCGTTAGAGTTTTGAGGTACTTAAAGTATACTTAAAACGTTGGACTACACTATTCGAGATATCCCCCTGTACTTGAAGGGTACTGTGATGCGAATTGTGTAATATCCGGATTTATTACGATGTATTTCATCTGTATTCAAACCCTGTATTATTCGGATTGGTGGTTTTGATTATTGGAGTATGATATTTCGTGCATTGATATCATTGTATATAAGTATAGAAACATGCAAAATTGCTCAAACAACCTCGTGATAGCGCACGCTAAGAATGTATCTTAACGCGCGCTATCGGGCTATTATTAGCGCACGCTATGCAGGTAGGAGTTGCGTGCGCTAAGGACTCAATTATTGAGCGGGACAGCTAGCACATGCGCCAGCCGGGACATGGATCCGGATAAGATTCCCGCGGACGAGCCCGGACAATTCTGAAGTCAACCATTATTAGCGGACGCTAAGGAATGCTTAGTAGCGTGCGCTAACTTGTTAAAATGCAAAATATTATAAATAGGACAACAACTCGTTTTGGCTTGCATTTTACTCATTCCTTCTGCATTCTTGAGAGGCCAGAGAGCTGAGATATCCTCCTACACACTTAGAACACATTTTGTTGGTGTTTATATATTGGTTATCATTTGGGAATAATCATTGAAGTGGAATAGCACCTTGGAGTGGCATGCAACCAACCAGAGTCGGATTCTACCTTACGGTTCAGTGATTTTCATCATATTAAGGTATGTTCAATCTATCTCCAGGCTTAGATTTGGATTCTAACGATTTGGATGATCATGTTAACAGATATGGATTTTCATAGATGAATTATCCAAAGTATATCATGTTTGGAATGTTGTGATGATTAAGCCTTAAGTACCTTGATTATAATCATCATGATTCGAATCTTATTACACTGAATATGTAAAGAGAAGCTTCTATCATTGGTAATTCGAATCTAGTAGATGACTTCATAATAATCATGGACTTGACTTTAACAATCATTATTGTTGGATAAATCTAAAAGATTGATCATGGAAAGATTTATCTAGCATAGATGGAACGTTTAACAACTTCAGCAGGATAATATTGATTGATATAAAGGTGTTGATATCAACCGTTAAGCTTTTCGAATTGTCGTATGAAGATTTGTAGTCGAAATGGAATATGATTTTATAATGGTATGCATATCCTCGAATCCGAAGTTGTTGTTATCCATAAGATCATTCATAAACGTATGTACATTATATTCATGGAAGTAACATGAATTATCACGGAAGATTTCGTTGTTTCGATCATGGCGAGAACAGTTCTTGCTCGTGATGGCGCCATGCAGAATAGCGCCGCTATTCTATGAATATTAACGTGCGCTATTGAGCACGAGTTAGCGTCACGCTACGTTGATGCGTAACGTCGCTAGACCATCGAGCAAGTCGATCGGTAGTCGGTGAAATACCGACCATGCATAGTTAGCGACGCTAGGCTTTGTTGTTTGCGTGCGCTCACAGCGAGACTTAACGCACGCTACACGAGTACTTAGCGTGCGCTAAGCGATTCAGGCAGATTTCATTTATGAACTTTTGGCCGTAAATCGAATTGTTAAACATTAAATGCGACGTGAGATAAATCCTATATCATTTCTTTTGTTAAGGTTTGGTCTCGTTACGTGATTGATTGAGGAGGACGAACTTCGAGTGTTCATTTTCGGGGAAGTGTTGTTATTGTCTTCAAATCGAGGCAAGTACCTTAATTGTTTTATGAATTGTTGTTATACATATTGTCGTGCATGTATGTCGTTATTGTATGTCCACCTCGTGTTGGTCCGACGGGATCATCGGGGGATCTATGCTAGCGTGTCTTTGGATCATCGGATGGGTTTTCCACCACGGGTTGGTCAGCGGGATCATCGTGGGTTCTAGGCGGTGAGCATTTGGATCGATGGAATTACCATGTGTATGTTATGATATCATGTTGTGATTATCAGTTATGTATGTCATTTATGAGTTTCTCGTAGGAGAAGACTCGTTGGTATTTTTCTTGTCGTTTACGTTATTCGTGATAAATGATTAATATGTTGTGGTACTTGTACTAGCATCGTTGTGCTAACCCCTTGAGGGTGAACATTTTGTTTATGTTCGGGATCCAGAGAGGCGGAAAACAACCACTGGAGCCGCATGACGACGAGGGTGCGAGTGATGTTTCGTAGGGTTCATTTGTGCATTGTTTATTGGTTATTTTCAATAAGTACTCGAGTACGAAGTCATTTATGATGGATTTGAATTTGGTGATGTATTATTGAGTTCTGTTGAACAATTGTACTATTTTTGTATTTGGTCAGAACTATTGTACCGTAATTCCGTTATTTCCATTAGTTAGTACCTTTTAATGTCTGTTCAATTCTTCAGCCTTGTAAATCCTTATGTAAAGGATTTACGGCGCTGTAATATTCCTGAATATATCGGGGGTGTTACAGAATATGGTATCGGAGCTAAGATTATGGATATCTTGGCCGTTGGGTTAAAATAGGGGTCATTTATGTCTTTTGAGGTAACCGGCCGTGAATGACATCACTGCACTGCCTACGTCTTCATGCGAACAGTGGTTGTAAGTTCCTAAACTCTATCTCGTTCTTTACATGTTGTGTCTCTTTATACTCAAATATTAGAACGATGCTGTTTCCTGTATATTGAATATTTACTTACAGTATGTTGAGAGGCGGACGTGGACGTGGTCGCGGTCGTGGACGCGGACGGAGAAATGCTGAAAGGGAAGCGTCACCCTCTAATCAGGCCAGTCATAGCTCAGGCGAGCCGCAACAATCTATTAATAACGAACCAGATCCTGCTGTACCAGAGATCCTTCGTCAAGTGGTGAACCAGATGACTCAGTTTGCCCAGGTCGTGGACCGAATGCAAGTGGCGGTGGGACTACAGCAGGGAGAGAGACAACAAGGGATCCTGGACATGGGAAATCGAGGTGACCGGTGGTTGCAAGAGGTGGCGAAGATGCAACCACCCAAATTCGACGGTATTTCTGAGACTCCCACCTGGGATCATTGGTTGAAAGAGCTGGAGAAAATATTTGCTGGAATTAACTGCCCATACGACCGAAGAGCCTCTATCGCTCAATATTTTCTGATAGGGGAAGCATCCGAATGGTGGGAAGCCATCCGGCCTGTAGACCATGATGCTGATTGGACAAAGTTTAGATTGATGATCGAAGCTCGATGTGCCCTCGTCTGTGAGGAAGCCAAAGTTCGGGAATTTTTCTCCGCTCGGCCTTACGATGTGCGGTATCGAGCGATTAAGGCGTTTAACGGAAATGGAATTTGTTCGACATTTGGTCAGAACAGATGCAGAAATGATGATACATTTCGATATGAGGATGAAACCAGAAATCCAGAGGTACATGTCCGGATTTGAATGTACCACACTCCGTCAATACCAGGATAAGGCGTTGGCGTATGAGATCAAGGAAACAGCCATGGAGAAATTTTCGGAAACCAAGAAACAGAAAGTCTCTGGTACTTTTACAGAGCACAAGAACAGCGGGCCCCGTAAGGCCCAGTCATCCTTTCACTCTTTCAAGAAACCTCCGCACCTAGTTAGGAGCGGAAAGAACTTTGGAGCGACATCAACTATTACTGATGTTACCAGGAAATGCTTTAACTGCGCCCAGACAGGGCACTATCGACGGAATTGCCCCCTTCCTGCCGTGACTTGTTTTGATTGTGGACGAGAGCGACATCGGGCAGTGTTTTGTGAAGAGGCTGCAAAGTCTTTTAGAGCCCGTACACCACAGCCAATCCAGAAGGAAGCAGTGTCCAACAGACGCAGCAAAGTGTTCAGATGCCTCAGAATTTTGGCCGTGGACGAGGCAGAGGACAATGGGACCGAAAGGGGACATCGAGTGCTGGATCTGCTCCCCCACGTATGTACGATATGAGGAGGACAGACGATCAGGATCTTCTTTGTCGCATCAGTCTTGTCCGAGATCTTTTCCCAGCCAGTTAGCGTTTTATTCGATACAGGAGCTACGCATTCTTTTATATCTTTGTCTTGTGTAAATCGTTTGAATATTTTTGGTTTTCATACTTGTGAACCTTATGTTGTTGGTTTACCGAGTGGAGAAAGGATTGTCGGAAATTTAGAAACTAGAAATTTCCCTGTATCATTTGGAGGCAGAGAGTGGCTCTCAAATCTGATCGTGATAGAAATGCAAGGAGACGACCTGATACTCGGAGACGATTGGCTTAATCGATATGGAGCAATTGTGAACTTCCGAAGGAGGAATATCTCGCTGATCGGCGACGATGGTTCGAAATGCATTTGAGGATGGAAACCGAAGCTCGGGAAAATTGATCAAGGCGATGAAAGTCGTCAAATTGTTGAAACAGGTCAGATGCAATCGGGTGTTACGCAATGAAGAAAGAAGACGAAATTGTGGAACTTTCATCCATTCCTGTTGTGAACGAATTTCCAGATGTATTTCCTGACGAGTTACCTGGGCTACCTCCACGAAGGGATGTAGAATTTACCATTGAGCTGGAACCCGGAGCTACACCAATTTCCAAGGCGCCGTATCGTATGGCACCTACTGAGATGTACGAACTGAAGAAACAGATGGATGAGTTACTGTACAAGGGCTATATTCATCCAAGCGTTTCACCCTGGGGAGCGCCAGTTCTTTTTGTCCGAAAGAAGGATGGATCGCTCCGACTGTGTATTGACTATCGAGAGCTGAACAAGATGACGATTAAGAACAAATATCCGTTGCCAAGGATTGATGATCTGTTTGACCAGTTGCAAGGGGCAACAGTATTTTCTAAAATCGATCTGAGATCAGGATATCATCAGCTGAGGATTAAGGAATCTCATGTTCTGAAATCAGCGTTCAGAACTCGCTACGGACATTATGAGTTTGTAGTGATTCCGTTTGGTCTCACTAACGCACCTGCTGTATTTATGCAATTGATGAACCGTGTGTTCATTGAATTTTTGGACAAATTTGTGGTCGTGTTCATTGATGACATTCTGGTGTATTCTAAGAGCCCGGAAGAACATGCGCAACATTTGCGGGTTGTATTGGAACTTTTGAGAAACGAGCAATTGTACGCCAAATTTTCTAAGTGTGAATTCTGGATAAAGGAAGTAATGTTCCTCGGCCATGTGGTGTCAGCTAAAGGAGTTCGAGTAGATCCTCAGAAGATCGAAGCAATTATGGATTGGAAGCCTCCAAAGAACGTGAAAGAGGTCCGAAGCTTCTTGGGACTTGCTGGATACTATCGTCGATTCGTGGAAGGGTTTTCTAAAATCTCCCGCCCACTTACCCGACTCCTGCAGAAAACTCAAAAGTTTGAGTGAATTGAATTGTGTCAGATTAGCTTTGATGAATTGAAAAAGAGATTGACGACGGCACCGATTCTATCACTTCCACAGGGAACTGGAGGATTTATAGTTTACAGTGATGCTTCAAACCAAGGACTTGGGTGCGTATTGATGCAAAATGATAAGGTAATCGCTTATGCGTCGCGACAGCTGAAACCTTATGAAGTGAATTACCCGACACATGATTTGGAGCTTGCAGCAGTAGTTTTTTCTTTGAAGATCTGGAGGCATTATCTGTACGGGACTCACTGTCAGATCTTTACGGATCATAAGAGTCTCAAGTACATATTCAGTCAGAAAGAGTTGAACATGCGGCAAAGAAGATGGTTAGAACTGATTAAGGACTATGACTTGGAGATTTTATATCATCCAGGCAAAGCGAATGTAGTGGCCGATGCACTTAGCCGCAAGCCTGTTTCTATTCAGATGCTGGAGACGCTGACCTCCCAACTTAGCCTTAAACGAGAGATGATTCGTGAAGGAATGGAAGTGTGGTTACAAAGAGTCCATGGACAATTGTGCGTGATGGAGATAACTTCATCATTAACCGAAGGAATCAAATCTAAACAGGCAGATGATCCTCTGATGATTCGGTTACGTGATGAAGTGATCAAAGGAAAGGCCCCCGGATTCATAATTCATGATGATGGAGTTTTGAGATTTCAAAACCGACTCTGCGTTCCCGATGATGACGTTCTGAAACAGACAATTATGAAGGAAGCTCACAGTTCGCCCTATTCTATCCACCCGGGCACCAGTAAGATGTATAAGGACTTGAAGCAGAATTTTTGGTGGGGCAACATGAAGAAAGATGTAGCAGACTATGTTTCGAAATGCTTGACTTGTCAGCAGGTTAAGATCGAGCATCAACGGCCTGCCGGAATGTTGAAGCCACTCCCGATTCCTGAATGTAAGTGGAAGGACATATCGATGGACTTTATCACCAATATGCCGAAAACCAGGACAGGAATGAATATGATTTGGGTGATAGTTGATCGTTTAACCAAATCAGCTCATTTTCTAGGCATTAAGGATACGTGGGGACCAGAGAGGTTGGCACGAGTATTTATTTCGGAGATAGTTCGATTGCATGGTACGCCGAAGACCATTGTTTCTAATTGAGACGGCCGTTTTGTGTCTCACTTTTGGAAAGCAGTTCATAAGGCCTTGGGGACCGAATTGAACTTCAGTACAGCTTATCATCCGCAGACTGACGGACAATCTGAGAGAACTATACAAACGGTGGAAGACATGCTAAGGGCCTGTGCCTTAGATTGGTCAAACGATTGGGAATTTCATCTACCGTTGATTGAATTTACCTACAACAATAGTTGGCATGCTTCCATTAAGATGGCACCGTTTGAGGCATTATACGGAAGGAGATGCAGATCGCCCCTATGCTGGGACGATTCGTCAGACTTGATCGGAACAGAACCAGAGTTGATCGTGCAGACTCGAGAGAAGATAGCCTTGATTCGTGAAAGGCTGTTGACCGCCCAGAGTCGCCAGAAATCTTACGCAGACGTACGCCGTCGCCCATTGGAGTTCAATACTGGAGACCATGTACTTTTGAAGGTTTCTCCTACTCGGGGAATCTTTCGTTTCGGAAGGAAAGGAAAGCTGAGTCCGAGATATATCGGACCATTTGAGATCCTCGAGAGAGTTGGGGAGTTGGCATACAGACTGGCATTGCCGCCGTCATTGTGCCATGTTCATAACGTGTTCCACGTATCCCAGTTACGGAGGTATATACCAGATCCCAGTCATATCATTGATTTCAGCGAGATCGAAGTCGCGCAGGATGGGACGTTTGAAGAAAGACCGGTCAAGATACTCGAGAGTCGAGTTAAGCAACTGAGGAACAAACCAATCGTGTTGGTCAAAGTTCAGTGGTCACGTCACGGAATGGAAGAAGCCACCTGGGAAACAGAAGCTGATATGAAGTCTAGATATCCCGAGTTATTTTCGTCTTGAGTTTCGGGACGAAACTCCTTTTTAGTAGGAGAGTATGTAATATCTGGATTTATTACGATGTATTTCATCTGTATTCAAACCCTGTATTATTCGGATTGGTGGTTTTGATTATTGGAGTATGATATTTCGTGCATTGATATCATTGTACATAAGTATAGAAACATGCAAAATTGCTCAAACAACCTCGTGATAGCGCACGCTAAGAATGTATCTTAACGCGCGCTATCGGGCTATTATTAGCGCACGCTATGCAGGTAGGAGTTGCGTGCGCTAAGGACTCAATTATTGAGCGGGACAGCTAGCACATGCGCCCGGACATGGGTCCGGATAAGATTCCCGCGGACGAGCCCGGACAATTCTGAAGTCAACCATTATTAGCGCACGCTAAGGAATGCTTAGTAGCGTGCGCTAACTTGTTAAAATGCAGAATATTATAAATAGGACAACAACTCGTTTTGGCTTGCATTTTACTCGTTCCTTCTGCATTCTTGAGAGGCCAGAGAGCTGAGATATCCTCCTACACACTTAGAACACATTTTGTTGGTGTTTATATATTGGTTATCATTTGGGAATAATCATTGAAGTGGAATAGCACCTTGGAGTGGCATGCAACCAACCGGAGTCGGATTCTACCTTATGGTTCAGTGATTTTCATCATATTAAGGTATGTTCAATCTATCTCTAGGCTTAGATTTGGATTCTAACGATTTGGATGATCATGTTAACAAGATATGGATTTTCATAGATGAATTATCCAAAGTATATCATGTTTGGAATGTTGTGATGATTAAGCCTTAAGTACCTTGATTATAATCATCATGATTCGAATCTTATTACACTGAATATGTAAAGAGAAGCTTCTATCATTGGTAATTCGAATCTAGTAGATGACTTCATAATAATCATGGACTTGACTTTAATAATCATTATTGTTGGATAAATCTAAAGGATTGATCATGGAAAGATTTATCTAGCATAGATGGAACGTTTAACAACTTCAGCAGGATAATATTGATTGATATAAAGGTGTTGATATCAACCGTTAAGCTTTTCGAATTGTCGTATGAAGATTTGTAGTCGAAATGGAATATGATTTTATAATGGTATGCATATCCTCGAATCCGAAGTTGTTGTTATCCATAAGATCATTCATAAACGTATGTACATTATATTCATGGAAGTAACAGGAATTATCACGGAAGATTTCGTTGTTTCGATCATGGCGAGAACAGTTTACTGCTCAGCAGTAAACTGCCATGCACAGATAGCGCACGCTATTCTATGAATATTAACGTGCGCTATCGAGCACGAGTTAGCGTACGCTACGTTCGGTACGTAACGTACGCTTGATCATCAGACGAGTCAGTCGGCTGGTCAGTGAAGTACTGACCATGCATAGTTAGCGTACGCTAGGCTTTGTTGTTTGCGTGCGCTACCGAGCAGACTTAACGCACGCTACACAGAGTACTTAGCGTGCGCTAAGCAGTTCAGACAGATTTCATTTTATGAACTTTTGGCCGTAAATCGAATTGTTAAACATTCGTACGACGTGAGATAAATCCTATATCATTTCTTTTGTTAAGGTTTGGTCTCGTTACGTGATTGATTTAGGAGGACGACCTTCGAGTGTTCATTTTTGGGGAAGTGTTGTTATTGTCTTCAAATCGAGGCAAGTACCTTAATTGTTTTATGAATTGTTGTTATACATATTGTCGTGCATGTATGTCGTTATTGTATGTCCACCTCGTGTTGGTCCGACGGGATCATCGGGGGATCTATGCTAGCGTGCGCTGGATCATCGGACGGGTTTTTCCACCACGGGTTGGTCTGACGGAATCATCGTGGGTTCTAGGCAGTGAACGCTGGATCGATGGAATTACCATGTGTATGTTATGATATCATGTTGTGATTATCAGTTATGTATGTCATTTATGAGTTTCTCGTAGGAGAAGACTCGTTGGTATTTTTCTTGTCGTTTACGTTATTCGTGAGATATGATTAATATGTTGTGGTACTTGTACTAGCATCGTTGTGCTAACCCCTTCGGGGGTGAACATTTTGTTTATGTTCAGGATCCAGGAGAGCGGGAAAACAACCACTGGAGCTGCATGACAACGAGGGTGCAGAGTGATGTTTCGGCCGGGTTCATTTGTCTGTTGTTTATTGGTTATTTTCAATAAGTACTCGAGTACGAAGTCATTTATGATGGATTTGAATTTGGTGATGTATTATTGAGTTCTGTTGAACAATTGTACTATTTTTGTATTTGGTCAGAACTATTGTACCGTAATTCCGTTATTTCCATTAGTTAGTACCTTTTAATGTATGTTCAATTCTTCAGCCTTGTAAATCCTTATGTAAAGGATTTACGGCGCTGTAATATTCCTGAATATATCGGGGGTGTTACAAATTGGATATCCGATACGAAAAGTTCATTTTCTACAAGTAGTTACGTGTTTACCATTGGGGGTGGAACTGTCTCGTGGAAGTCCGCGAAACAAACGTGTATAGCCCGATCTACCATGGAATCGGAATTCATAGCTTTGGACAAAGCTGGTGAAGAAGACGAATGGCTCAGAAACTTTCTAGAAGATATTCCATGTTGGTCCAAGCCAGTGCCTGCAGTGATGATTCACTGTGATAGCCAAGCTGCTATTGGTAGGGCGAGAAGTAACGTGTATAATGGAAAGTCAATGGATAATCTAGCGGGTTATCTCTATTGACTATATGAGGTCAATGGATAATCTAGCGGATCCGCTAACCAAAGGAACCGTGATCAAATGAATAAATTGCTAGAGGGAATGGGTTTAAAATCCACAAATTGAGAATTATCATAGTGGTAACCCAACCAAGATGACTGGAGATCCCAAGAACTTGGTTCAATGGGAGAACTAAGCTATGAGAGTTTGTGTGAAATACTCATCTAAGTTTATTCCCTATAGAGCAATTGAGTGTTGAAAGCTTGCCTAGTGGTGAGGTTAAGTCTATGACTTTTAATGATTCCTAAAGACCTCGAGGAGGTTGAGTATGGCAAGATACTCGGTAAAGAATCACCTATATAAGTGAGAAGTGGGGGCCGCTTCATGAAAAACACTTATGAATCCAAAGGGGTGTCCAAGGCCCGCAAAGGACACAAAATGTGAGAACGGATGAGGTTGAGGTGTTCAAGTGTTAGCACCATTGTCTCGGTGCACGCCGTGTGGAATAGTTCAAAGCATAAAGCCACTAATCCGCCTGTGTACCCGATGATATTAACTATGGAAGGTTCAAAGTCACGAACTACCTATCCTTATACTTTAACGCCTCTTGAGGACTGAGCTTGAGTCTGCATATTGCATTTGGGCTATTTTCACTCATGTGGGGGATTGTTGGAATCGTTAATGATTTTAATTTTATTTTGTAAAGTTAAATATCATAGGATCGATCTACGTTCCGAGTAGATGATTGTGGTATATTCACTTTCTCTAAATCGATTCCCGGTGAGTGAGAAATAGTGAATTAAAGTTTGTCACTTAATTGTGAATTAATGGAATCCCACATTGAATAATGAACCATCATTATTCTAGTATATAAGGAGTTATCTTTATGCATGTAATAATTAATGGCACATGTGTATGGGCTCAAAGCCCACACGCGCGCACACGCGCGCCGCCGCCGCCGCCCGCCCGCCTCGGCCTCAGCCGCGGCCGCGAGCCGCGAGCCGCGTGTCGTGGACTGTGGACCTTGGCCTTGACCTTGGTCTTGGACTTGGATCTTGGATCTTGGATCTTGGCAATTGGTCTTTGGGCCTGTTCGTGGGCTTGGCCGTGAGCTAGGCCTTGGGCTAGCTTAAAGAATTTTTTGGACAAGCTCAACAACGTAGTTGGGCTCGTATGTGCACATAAGGATGTCCAGGTACATCCGTCAAATGGTTAAGAAGCTGAATACAGTCCAGGTGCGTCCTGACTGTTCAAATTCAGTCCAACCCGGAAGTAACCTCCCAGGTGTTATGAGTAGAAGTTAATGGCAGGTTTGAATTTTGTAATCCCTGCCATTTGTTTGAAATTCGTAACTCCTGACCATAATGCAGCATAAATGACTGCATTATGATAGCCATTAGTGGCTGTATTAAATCCTGATCCCTGCAGGTGTGTGAGATGGCCTATAAATAGGCATGCATCTCATTTGCATCAGACATGCAATTTTTCGAACTCAATATAGTCAATCAGTTTTGAGCATTCTCTGCATATCATAAGTCGGAGCTCTGTCCTCACCTCTTCCAGTTCGCCGGAGCTCGTAGGTCTTGTGGTGCTACTACCTACGAGACGTTGCCGTTTTATCTTTGGGGGCGATACATCAGAACCGAGAGCACTACCAGGGCGTATTTCGTCTTGCGGATAGAGGATTACTCGACTCGGCATTAGTTTACGGTTTTATAATTTATTTTCGTGTATTTTCAATTCTGTTTCGAGTTTTGTATTTTTTCATTTACGTACGAGTTTGTAGTTTCTGTTTTCGCGTTGTAATTTTGTAGTCCAGTTATAATTTCTTTTTTCCGCCCAACAAGTTTGTAACACAGATTATCAACATAACCAATGTGATTCCTCGCGAGCATTGTGAACGACTCTCACAATGCGCATATGGGGAAATAAATTTGGCCATAACAAATAGTATCTAATAAAAGCAACCAAATCTTTGTCAAAGGGTGTTCTATAATCATCAAATTGATCAAACTTATCAAAACCATCTCCATCAGCTAAACGCACATTATAGATAATATCAAACACAGACTATCACTCGAACGACATGGTCATGGCGGAGCATAGACTGTCTCTGATACCAACTGATGCAGCGAGAAGTGTAAATATATTAGTGAAATTCCATTCATTATGAGAATACCCAAGAATAAAATTACAAAATTGTGATTAAATATGTAGATCCATTGATTCAAAATGAATACCAGAATCACACAAATAAAAGTACGATATAAAGAAGAAATGTCTTCAACTTTATTAATCAAATTACACCCCTATTAATAACCATGGACTGCCTATTTTATAATAAAATAATAAACCAGGTGAAGAATAAATTATCATATTATAATGAAATTCTAATAGCAATACTATGCTAATGAAAATACTACAAGATAATCCATAGAGTCCCATATCAAAGTATGTATTCCATATTTATCTCAATCATACGAGATTACACTTGCTTCTTTTCATTTGATTTTAAGGTAGTTTCTAGCATTCCAAGGCCAACAAGCAAAATGAGTTTACAAGACCCCAAGACTGATTATTCGATGCATGAACATGTAAAACAACATAAAATTGCGAGAAAATAAATAAGATATGACTGATGAAACGACCTGGGCCGTGTTAGAGAACGGAGTCCTGTCCTTCAACGGACTGAACACGAGTGGTGTTTTGGGCCATGTCATGAGACAGGTTCGATAACTTAACATTGAAATTAAAGACATGATTGTGTCCTTTGACACGAGCCATGTCCAATGACACTAAGTTTATGCATTTCGCGAACTTTTAACTACTTGACATGGAAAAGGGAAATACGCACTACAAAAAAAAATTGTTTTTACCAACGACAATTGTCGTCGGCAAAAACGGCATGCCGTTGGTAAAAGCGGTTATCGACGGCGTTACCGACTACACGATTCCGTTGGTCAAACCTCCAACCGTAAAAGAAACCCCGACGGAAAATACAGTCGTCACTGATTTACCGACGGCTTACCGACGCCCCATCCCTCGATAAAATTCTCCTTGTCAAATTTCAGGTACGGCTTTACCAACGGATTACCGAGGGCAACGGCCGTTGGTAATTTACCGTGGGCACGGTGCCGTTGGTAAAATCTGCACGAAACAATCAGAATTACCGATAGTAAGGTGTCGTCAGTAAATTCATAATGCATTAAAGTTGGTGGTCCGGTCCTGGTCGAGGTGGGGTCGGGGCTCGGCCGAGCTCTCGGTATGGGGGCTGAGTCAAGCTCGAAATAGCCAATCAACTCATATTTATTGTCTTCATCAATGTTACCCGACAAGGTGTTGGTTTATAAACTCGTGAATATTGTTGGCTTTCCGACGTGGGATAAATTTGTTTCAAAATTTATCAACGGCTTCTGGCCGTCAGTAATGCCATCAGGAAATGCCGTTGGTAAATTCTGAAATGCAAAAGAAATGAAAAAGTATTTACCAACGACAATCGTGCCGTCGGTAATTCTGCCGCCTCTAATGCTGTCGGTAAATTTGATGGTAAAATTTGCGCCAACATCCGGCCAACGTGTCGTCACTAATTCTGTCAGTAAATTTAGTTAATTGATGCCGTCGGTAACCCGTCGGTGTTTTAGGTATCTACCAACGACAGAGCGATCGTCGATAAATTTTCGTTGGTAAAATTAGTTTTTTTTTACAGTGACGCATCTTAAAAGAACAACGAGTCGGCCTAGACAGCAGAGAAACGAATATAGAGAGATTCAAGGTAAATTTGAGAGGCAACCCAAGATTAGTGACAAGGAACAAATTATCCATTCTCCTTGTTTTTCTCTTTCCACTTACTTTAGTATTTCCTTATTATTGAACATGTTTAGATTTAATATGTATATGTATTATTTGTGTTCTGTGTCTGGCTAAATACATCATTTTCTAGGACATGAAAGTAGATTAATATGTTTCAGTTCTTGAAGCTTTATTGAGAAAGAATGATTATTTTGAGACCGTAATCTAATATTTTGGTCCTTATTCATGTTTTGATAATTGTATTGCAATTTATATATATTTGACAATAATTGTTCATAAATTAAGAGATGGATTCAATAACGTATCTCAAATATCTTAATTGCTAGGTCGGTGTCCAATATTTATTTGTGAGAAATTTTAACCTTACTTGTATACTGAGTGGAGACAATAAATGTGTCACTTAATAGATTAATTAATAGCATTTGATCTTCATAGAGATAATAAATGATGGGGGAAAAGAAGTGAAACTTCAAAAGAATCCATCTGATGAAAGTATAACTATTAATTAAAACCATAGTCTTGAAACCTTGTTTTCATCTTGATTTTTCCATCTAGCATTTTGTATGTTCTAGTTAATTTATTTCAAGCAAAATGTTTAGTTAATTGCAATAAAAAAATTGGTAATGTAGATAAAGTTGATATTACTATTGACCAATGCAGGAGGCGCTTCCATTAGAATTTAGATTAATAAGCAGCTCATTTTTCCTCTCTCTTTCTCTCTTTCACATTTAGTAAAAAAAATAAAAAAAATTCCCACTCCCACGCATCTCTTTCTTTCTCTCTCTCTCCGGTACAAGAATAAAGCACTACTACAAAAATAGAATTCAACATCGTCCAATTTACATCGATTTTGAAGAAAATCAATGTAAATACTACCACACAACAGACTTTTAACAGCGGTTCTGGGCCACTAACAGCGGTTCCGGAACCGCTGTTGTATGTCCCGCTGTTAATTTTAACAGCGGTTTTAACAACTGCCGTTGTTTTTTTACATTTAACAGCGGTTCCTATAACCGCTGCTAAACTTGCCCAATTAACAGCGGTTATATAGAACCGCATTAACAGAGGATATTTAACGGCGGTCTCCGAACCGCCGTTATATTTACATTTTAACAGCGGTTATCTGGGAACCGCTGTTGTAGTTTCAACATATTTAACCGCGGTTTTCTGGGAACCATTGTTATTTTCTCCAGATTTTTGCACAAATTTTGGCATTATTTTGCACAATCTAGTACCTGAACTCGGATCAAACTTTAATAATCAATAAACCATCAATTCATTAAATCCAAACACATCGAAAATGAACTAACAACCAACAAATTCATTGAAAAAGATAATACAAAAAAAACCACCAATTCATCCAAATAATTCATACAAATATCAAACGTATAATTCATACAAATACACCAAAATCATGTCGCAAGACGTTTTCGAACCACAAAAAAATAATGTCCCCAATCAGCTCGAATTTTATGAATAACATCATTAGACAGTGCTCCAACATCATCAAACATATATGTTGTGTCGAGATTTATTCGACTCGACAGGCGATCGACTACAAGGCCGAGCGACCGAGTCAACACCAATCAAACTATGGCTAGCTCGCCTAATCGAAGATATCAGACCACCATCAGGTACCTAGCGATCGACTCCCAAGGCGATCACCCTTTGGCGTCTGGCGATCGACTCTAGTGCACGGCTAAGGACGGTCGACCTACGACCCGAACAGAGACGATCGCCCGGTAAAGTCATCGAAGACTGAATCTCAGAACAATACCCACGTGCAGATCCACAAAAGGCACTGACAGACAAGACCTTTGACTCCAGCCTGTCACCTACCTCACCTACTGACAGGTCCGCCGAAAGTTACAAAGTGGGACCGCCCGTGACAGCGACTCAGGACGCGTGCAGGCTCCCCATTGGACCGTCTGGCCCAGCTACCAAAGCCGCATGGACTTTAAGGGAACAAGCACATGTGCTAAAAGGCGATCGCCCGCTTATTATAATACAGAAAAGGCGATCGCCCGGCATATCCAAGTCCTATAAATAGAGAACCTCCTCCTACTGGAAAAAGGTTCCCAATTCGTTCACTGATATTCCGAATTCATTCACAGAAATACAGAAGAACATACATACCATCAAGCTCCCAGCTTTCTCGCCGGAATCTATCTCATGATTTCTCTCTCAGAATCTCTCATCCAGAAGACGATCGGCAGAGGCGAGAAGTCTCCACAAGGCAGATTCCAAGAGATTCATAAGCCCAGGAGCTCGAGCATACTGCTAAGATACGCCGTGAGAGACTGTCGATCTCTCACCGCCGCCACAGTTCATCCCTGTTGTTACAAGAACCCACAGAGCATCATATCTGGTTCTTCCGGCAATCTACACGCTCACTAGCTAAGATAACAAGAATCTTTACACTCATTGTAATTGTATTCTTACATTAGTACTTGTATCCCCGAATATTAGTATTAGTAATATCTCGCGAGAGCATTCAAGCCCGGGCCGATAAATCTTGTGTTTATTCATATTCTCTCGGAAGTGCTCCCGCAATTTTGTTTGTTGTCCGTCCATTCCAGCAGTATTTAATATTCGGATAAATATTTTGGGCAACAAAAATTGGCGCTAGAAGAAGGGCATCTATACCTTCATTTTTCATTCCTACCGTCCCGAAGAACACTCACTGTTCTCGGGGCATATACTTGAAGTGACACTCACTGCGCTTCAAAGAAAACCTTCAGAATCATGACATCCGCCGGTACATCGAAGAGAGCCACTCACCGAACCGCCGGACACCATGTCCCGTCTCAATCCGAACCCCAGCCGACGACCGGGGGAAGCCGCGGCAACGCGAGACTCTCGATCCCGCACCTGAGAGATGGCCCCAACCTCTCACTCGACCAGTTCCAAACTGAGGAACAGACCGAGGAGGCTATGGCCATCCTAGAGCAGCGACGGAGAGCATGCGCGTCGCCCGCAATAACTCCCTCGATCGTCCGCCGTATGGGAAACGGAAATTCAACGGGCTACTGGGCGAGCGATCGTCAGAAAGCCCCAATTCGCGAGAAAGGGCTCTCACACGACCGGACGGATCCGTATTCAATCGCTTGGGGCGCGACCCATCCTGGCGACCGGGGCATTCTGGTCCCAACCACGAAAGGACGGAATCCGAATCCGTCACCAGGAGTTCAGCCTACCCAACTCACAGCCGAACACAGGTCAGCCGTCTGACTCCCGCCCCGATCGCCAGGGGATCAGTACTCGATCGCCTCGGCTCCCGCTCTGAGCGCCGAGCCGCGAGCAGCCAGGCTACGGCGATAGCCGCTATGCAACGCCGGCTTGACGAGATGAAAGCACTCTTGGACACTGGGGCAAGCGCTAGCAGAAAGATTGCCGGGCCGACCGAGCCACTCTCGATCCACATCGAGCTCACCCCCATGCAACCAACGATCGCTCCTCCCAAAACGCCTCTATACGAAGGGAAGTCGGACCCCGAAACCTACCTAAGTAAATTCCAGATCTACATGACTGGGTGTGGGGCATCAGATGCAACCAAGTGCCGAATCTTCCCGTTAACATTGGGCGAGCTGGCCCATAGGTGGTACGCCTCACTACCACCACGATCGATCATCTCTTTTGAAAAACTGGCGAATGACTTCACGTCATACTTCACCACCAAGGTCGCCAGACTAGAAGGCCCCCACCGCATGATGAAAATCAGGCAGGGGAAAGACGAAACCGACGCAGATTACATCGACCGAGTAGACGAAATCATCCTCACAGGCGAACCCGTCAGTGACGAGCTCGCTCTCTATTCGGTCCTGGGGGGATTCTACGGTCATTCACCCATGTTTAGACCTCTCACCAAGGATATTCCCCCAACCTACGCGATCTTCCGCGCTAAGGCTGCCGACTTTCTGGCCAGGCAAAGCTACTCACCTTCCACCAAGGCGAAGAAGCGCCACCTCCTGCCCGAAAGATGGCGATCGCCAAAACAGAGAAGGCGATCGCCAAAACAAAGAAGGCAATCACCAAGCCACCCGAAGATCTCAAGGCCTTCGAGGACATGGAAGCCCATCTCCTCCATACGTTCAACCGAACTCCGGCCCACATTTTCTATGCCATCAAGGGGCACGAACCGCTAAACAAGCCAAAGGCGATAAGGGACCACGGTCACCTGGACAAAAATCAATATTGTGCCTACCATAAGAGTCCCGGCCACAGCACTAACCAATGCCGCGACCTCCTCAAACAGCTCTGGAGATTGTTCGAGGAGGGCAAGTTGGACAGCTTATTGGCTTAGCCGAATCACCTACCAATCTCTATACACGATCGTCTGAGTCGAACACAAACAGGTTGGGAAGCTCATACGAGCCGACCCCTAGATTAACCTCGGCGACCGTCTCTACATGCTTCAATCAAGAGAAGGGAACCTCGGAAGTCACCCCAATCTCCCTCCTTATTTAAGAAACTGGAGGACTCACTCGCCATCTACAGTTCACCATCTAACATGATGGACTAAGGCACGAGATCGCCTCCCCCGCACACTGTACACCATCGAAGGTCGGCATCTACATGACGGTCCAAGGTAGAAGAGTGCAGCCATGGTCCTGGTGGTCGATGGAACCGACTGCTTAGGCCATGCAAGGTCCCTTTGGGCCAAGATCGCCCACCCTTCGTTTGAATACGAGGCCGGCGTAGTCTGAGGGCCCTCCAAAACTAATCAGTGGACACGATCGCCCGCCCTCAAAGTTTCATCATTCAACATGGTGAACCCGGACAATGCGACGCGTCACTAACCCCGTCTCAACGTACACCGTCGAGGGTCGCCATCGTCATGGCGACCCGAGGTGGAAGCAGAGCTAACAAGCCGCGGGCGTGGAGTTGAATCATCCGACGCTGCCCCGCGCAAGGACTCCTCTAGACCAAGACCGCACGCCCTTCGTTTAAATACGAGGCGAGGCGCAGCCTAACAGAGGACCCTCACAATAAAATGAGTCACGAGACAGACAATGTCGTTCGCGCAAAAGACATGGTCATGGAGTCGGTCCATCGAACTCCGCGATCGTGCACGGTTCCTCAAGACGGGCGACCGTCCTCGAGGATTCGACAAAATTGAAGACCGCTCACTCAACGAATTATTTTCATCCCCTTACTTTCACTAAGTGAATAAAAACAAGGGGGGAAGAGTGCGGACTACCTAAACGACGATCGTCCTTATTCAACCACATACGGAGATCGCCATTTTTCGGATGTTGTGCAGTGATCGAATTTGTTGTAAAAGTTATCTTTATGAGTTTATCAATTCATTTGGAACTACCCTGACAACGATCTCTCCTCACACATTTGTACAAAGTCAAACAAAGACTCAAAAATAGTAGTCATTCAAGTGATAAGTCAGAAAATCAAACATTCATTTCATTGCTTGAAGGATCAAAATACATGGTCGCCCGAAGGCCAAAATGCTACAAAGAGAACTACAAAACTACGAGACAAAAAGCTAAAACAAGCAAGCAAGAGCGAAGAGCCTCAGGCCCCCGCCTGGCCTTCGCCTTCAGCCGCCGGCTCGACCTGCGACCCTTCCCCAGTTTTCGGAGCGGCCTCTCCGTCCTCCGAATCGTCAGGATGAACGAGGTTCACCGGAGTCGGATACCAGCTCAGATCCACGCCAAGCTCCGGGATATCCAAAATCGGCAAGGAGAAGGCAGGATGGAGAGGATGCTCCAACACATATGCCTTGAAATTCTCGGCAAGAGGACCGACCTCCAGCCCTCCCTTCTTGGCAGCCCGGATCGAGTCAACGAACGCCATATAATAGGCAAACTCGCTGACAAACTCCAAGTTAAGGAAAGGATTGGCCTTGGTCGCCTCTACCTCCCCTTTCAGCTCCGCCATCGCCTGTTGCGACCCTTGGAGCTCGACCTCCCTTGCAGCTATCTTCTCCCTCGACTCCGCCAGCTTGCTAGTCAACCGAGCGATCGTCACCTTCTGACGATCGGCCTCCTCCTCAGCAACCTTATGCGCCCGAACGACATTCGTCATCCTGTCCCGGAATCGGTCAACCGCCAAACGAGACATCTCAGTTTCCTTCCTCGCCAGCTCAAGCTCTTGGCTCGCCCGCTTGGCTGCCTCCAAAGAGTCCTTCTCCATTACCGCGATCTTGTCGGCGAACTCGGCGTTCTCTTTCCGAGCCGCCTCGAGATCCGCCTGCAGGCGAATAGTGGAAGGTCGCCCCTCAAACTCCTGCGCAGCCTGGACAGCCATGGTCGCCGTCTGGAGAGAAAGGGCGAGAACAGCCTGCATCGTACTCCCCGATCGCTGACGAGCGAACGCATCTAGATCGGTCGTCCAGGCCTTCGGTAGAGCAGAAGCGGCCTTGCTGACGTATTGCGGGATGTCACAGGACTGGCGAGGAGATCGGCTCGCTAAGAAATCCAACACCATCGGTGGGCAAGATGGATCTGTGCGACGGATCCTACATCAAAACAACAAAGTTAACACAACTCCTACGCAAATGCAAGTTTCAACCCACAAATGAAATCTACCTCTCAGCCCTCTCGGGGTCGCGACCGAAGTACGGTTTCCCTCGAGGAGTCTCAGCGTCAGCGATCGCCATCTCTCACAAAAAAGCCGCAGAGGGCGGCTCATTCTCTGGAGAAAGAACGGTGATCGGAGGCACGGCGATCGGCACCTCATTGGCAGGGGCAGAAACCGGAGTTTCTTCCAGCCTCGGCCTTTTACGATTTGTTCGAAGCCCCTCCGGGACTCCCTCCTCAGCCACGATCGGCTCCACGCGAGGCTCCGCCTCCGAAATAATTAGCAGCGCAACAGGTGGGGCCCGAGACGACTTCTTGTGGTGGAGACGACCCAGAACTCCAGGATTCGACATGGCGATCTCCGGTGGGGGCTCCAAAAAGTGAGGAAAGGGAACCTCTACAGTTAAGACGATCGATGAACAGTTAGATATTTTACTCAAGTAAGGCGATCGCCTAGAAAGTGAAGGTCGCAGAAACTCATACCTGGTACCGAGAGATGTCTCGGGAAACGGAATAGCCGAGCCGACAACCAACGGCTCTCCTTATTGATCCGGCTAGCATCAAGGTCGTCGTCCGACAAGCTCCGTATCCGCTCCGAGACAACCAGAAAATCAAAGGGCAGCTCCTCGACCACCGGAATATGAAAACCTGCAAAGCCGAAATCAAATTAGATCAGTTCAAAACACATCCGAATGAAGGGAGAGTCTAAACCCTTACCGGGATTCCTCTCCCGAAACTCAGTAGGGATCTCCAGCTCGCCCAAAGGATTGTCGCTCGCAGAAGCCCTCCACGCGTCGGCGACCCAGAACCACTTCGTCGGATCGCCTCATGCCTTATTCGGAACTCCGAGGATTACCCGACCAGATTGGCCTTGAATATGGTGACCTACGACCGACCCTTTCTGAGCCGTCAGCTTGAACAAGTGGTTCATCTTTGACGGCGAAGGAAGGCGGTACAAGCGGTGACCGCCAAACAGAGTGAGAGTGTAGATTATCTGGAGCCAAGCGTTCGGCGTCAGCTGAAGTGGCGCCACGTTCCAAGCGGCCAGCAGGTGGGAGACAGCAAAAGATAGAGGGAAGCGTAGCCCGGCCTCCATAATCGCCTCATTCACGACGACCATACCCATCGGAGGTTGATCGGCTCGCTCATTCTCCACCGGCGCAAATATTTCCACATCTGAAGGAACGTGGAACCTCGTCCTCTAGACGGCCAGATCTCTCCTGGTCGCCGAACTCCGAATTTGGCCAAGCGACCACAAAGATCGCTACGCAGCCCGGTACTACGACCGTTTGGCAAGCTGATAAGGGTAGGCGATCGAGTAATCCCGGAAATTGAATCTTGGAGACGGACCGAACAATTTCTCCATAATCTCAGCAAAAGCCAGATAGGCCCGGCCAAAAGCGCTATGCTGCTCCCAGTGGGCCCTAATCGCCAGATCTCTCTCCATCTGCGATCGTCTGTCTTCAGCGGCCGTCTCCTTAGCGACGTCGGCTTCATTAAATAAAGCCTCGATTTCAGCAGGGTCAATCCCGGCCCGAATAGCCTCAGCGGCCGTCTCCAGGTGGGAGTCAGAAGAAGGTCCTCCCCGGACAGTCGATGTCCTGGTGGCGGAACCGGTACCCACTCCATGTGATGATGACGTTCCAGCCATTCTCAAAGAAAGAAAGGAGAAAAGGATTTTTTCTTACCCAAAGATGAAATTGATCGAAGATCGGCAGTCGAATCTCTTAGAAGCGTTCTTCAGCAAAGTCCTTCTTTCTCGAGTGATGAAGCGCGTAAGAGTTTTGATGCTGCGTCCTCACGTCCTTTTATAGGAGGCGAAAAGGACTCCTGTGCAATTAAGAAGAATCTCAGGGGTCGGAAGTGCAGCCGTCGCATTTATTGACTCCCTCGAGACCCGCGTACGCGTCTTTTCAAGGACGCATCAGTCGAGGAGTCATTAATGACTGTTGAAATCCTCCAACAGAAGCCCGACACGTGCACTGATGTAACCGAGCTGATCGGTCACCAAGAACCGGGTTAATCTTAGAAGTTTAGCTAAGAAAACCCAAAATATATGAATTACTCTCTTTTTTTTCTCTCTCTAAAATATGCTGTATTCTCAGAGTGTGTGTTGTCTTTTGAGAAACCCCCTCTCTCCCTTTTATAGGAGGAGGGTGCCTTGTTATCTGAGATTTTCCCTGATTCCCAGAGAATCCCGGATATCCAGGGATTCAAGCTGCGATTTTCCATCCCTGGATTTACGGGATTGCAAGGTATGGGCTCTCAATCCCTGGATCTACGGGATGGCAAGGTATGGGCTCTCAACCCCTGGATCTTAGGGATTCTGTCACGTGAGTCAGGATCTTCTTTCCCAAGAGTTCGACCTTCCTGAGTTCGGTGGTTTTTAGGTCGGCTCATTCCTATTCAAATCAGTAGTTTGAGAGACCTTTGAGGTCGGCGACCTGTTATCGGATATCATAGGTCAGCGGGGGCCTCCGAGGTCGGCGCCCTTCTAACAGATGTCACAGCTAAGCGGGTCCTCCGAGGTCGGCGACCTTTATCAGATATCATAGGTCAGCGGGGCCTCCGAGGTCGGCGCCCTTCTAACAGACGTTACATCTAAGTGGGGCCTCCGAGGTCGGCGACCTTCTAAAGGACCTTGAGGTTGTCATCCCCTTATCTAAGAACCTAGGTTGGAATTTTATTGGTCCATATTTTAAACCGGGTTTTCAGGGAGCGTACATTCGACGTCCTATCAACCAGTCCCCCCTACTCTAGTCGAGCTGTAAGACCGAGGAGAGTAAGATTTGTTTACAACCGGACGACCTTGACGCAATTATCCTTAGGACTCCCTTTCCCATATAACGAGGCTCTTCGGACTTCGTGCGCTATAATAACCTGTCTTTTCCTTTCCCCGCCTCCCAAACGTCGCGTCGATGGTCAAAGCCAGGTGTCGACCTGCCATAGGTCGGATAAGACGGTGCCAAATCCCAGCCGTTCCTTCGAATAGGGCATCGGACGCTCCAGATCGTCCCTATCCTTCTTGGTTTTCGCCCCTCCCTCCTATAAACGGAGGTCTTCTTCCCCCTTTATCACTTCCGTGTTTTTATACCCTCAACCTCTGGTGCGAAAATTCTCAGGCGACACTAGCGATCACAGCTATCCGTCCCCGGCGACGCGCTTGCTCTACCTTTCTCCGGCGATCTTCCACCCAATCCCATGGGTATGTTCATCTAAACATCTCTTTAGCTTTCGATTTGTTTTACAGATATTTTCCTTTTCTTCTTCCTCCCCATCCTCTATCGAGGACTAGCCCAGCCGCGTTGGCTAGTTTTATAAGATTTCTTAGACTTCCCCCGGGGTGGGAATTTGTCACACCTCAGGCTAGTGATACCCCTGATCATCCTCCTCCGGGTCATATTACCTGGTTTGTGGATCAGGTGAGCAGTGATCTTCGCTTTCCACCCCATCCCTTCCTTGTCTCTCTCTCCGTTAAATACAATCTTCCCCTCAACCAGTTCTCTCCTAACTCTTTTCGCTACATGGTGGGTTTTCTCGTGCTGTGTCATTACAGACATGAGGAACCCGACCTGGGCTTTTTCTATTTTTGCTTTGGGCTAAAGAGTTTTTAAGGCTCCTTTTACTTGACTTCCCGAAACAACGCCCATTTCTTCACCCACCTCCCTTCCAATGTGAAGGACTGGAGGTCCCGCTTCTTTTTCCTTCGGCTCCCTACATCTGATTCTTGGGGCTTTCCTACGAAATGGACGCAGGCTACTCCGAGCCAGGATCCTATTCCTAGGCGTAATTCCATCCGGGCTGCGTGGGTCGAGAAAGTTCGGGAATGGAATGCCATTCCCTATAATGCTTTCCGGTGACGTAATTCCATGATCTTGTTCCATTGTGGGCTGAGCTCGAATCCCTACCCGGCTATCCCTGACATTGGTAGGCTTTATCTATATTTTTTTTAGATCTTTGTTATTTTGCTTTTTAGCTATTTCCCTGACCGTTTGTATTGTTTTTTGTAGATCGGTTCATGCGGACCTGCCAGTCGGATGCCTCCAAGCCGGCTGAACCAATAAAAAAGAAGGTCCCTAAGTCGACGAATCCCCCCAAGGAGAGGGCGGAGGGCTCGTCCAAAGCTAAACGGAAGGTTCCTTCTCGCCCCAAGTCTGAGGTAACTCTCCCATCCGACCTGGCTCCTACCTTGACCACCGGACGAGGCTTTGCGAGCTCGTCTCGGCAGCTTCAGGTCACTCAGAGGGCCTCTTCTCCTAGCTCCCCTGCTTCCAAACGGTCGAAGACCGCGGGTCCTCCAGGTCCGGCTATGGAGACTCTTCTCCGTTGCAAGGAGTTTGAGAGATTTCTTCCTTATTTTAGCTCCATGGTCCCGGCTAAGGATAAGCTGGGATTACGAGATGCCGAGGAGGACCCTAAATTTGATGCTATGATCATGTACTTTGGGAAGGTATTCCCCTTTTCGCCTTCATACCCCTTTTGGTTATTTTTATGTTTATTATTACCCTCTGCCGACCTGATATAACTTCTTGTGCAGTTCTTCGCCACCTTTGTGACCTTCGCAGAGGATCATAAGCTCGGCGCTACATCTTCCTCGCAGCTCACCCAGATGCAAGCCGACCTGGAGGCTGCCCTGTCGGCTAATTCTGATCTTTCGGCCCAGCTTCAGGAGAGGGAGTATCGCTTAGATGCTGCCCTTAAGAAAATTCGAGCGGAGGCGGTTTTAGAGCGGCTCGGATGGCCAATGTTCACCGAACCAAGAGTGAAATTTTGGAAGACCATGTCTTGGTGAAACGGAGAAGGTGGGCCACTCGAGGCTCGGTTGTCGGAAGCTAGGGCCGAATCCGAGAGGATAGCTCAACTTGAGGCACGGCTAAGGCCGAGTTGGAGAAGGTCGCCGACTCCTGAGCTCAAGCTAGAGCGGCATCGTAAAAGGTGACCCACTGAAACTCAACTAGCCGAGGCTAGATCCGAGGATCGTCTTATGAGCGCGGGGCGACGGATGGCCGACGCCGATTCACGACCGGTGACGTTGGTCACTCTTTCCCGGAGGCCTCACTGCTCCGCCTCCCGGCCCGGTATCATAATTCCACCGCATTCTGGTTAAGCTAGCCCCACCGCGACACAATATTTTAATTTTGCTCGACTCGTGCTCGTGAGCGGCCTAGCTTCATTGGGCTTTTCGGGCGAGCCGACCAGATGCCGCATTGACGGGGCTCCGTTCCTTCGGGTTGGTCCGGACGTGGAAGAATCTCGGAGGCGGCTCGGTGGAAGGACGCCCTTGAGGAGTCCATAAAGCAATCGGCTTGATTTGAGCCGCCTTCCGATCCTCCCACCACTCAAGGCCGCACTCCTAGTCCCGAGGTGGTTGGGACCGATCGTGATGCTTCTCCTCCGTTGCCTCCTCCGTCTTGAGCCCGTAGCTTAGTGTAGACAATGTATATTTTTCTTCTGTTTCTTTTTCCCTTCTTTCTTTTTATCAGATCGCACCTATTTTGAATGACAACTTTTTGAGTTGAATATACTTGGGGTTTGTGTGCTTTGTATGACAAGTTGATATAGTTCGGTGTTGCTTGTAACCTTGATGTATCTTGTGCCTGTTTGATTTGATACGATTACTTTCCGATATGGCCCGACTTTTAAATTTCAAAAAATCCTAAATGTAACCCGACCAGTTTGACTTAATTTTTTCACCGATCTTTAGTGTAGATTGGGTATTTCCCTTAGTCATAACTTCATAGGGCGGTTCACCCTTACTCGGATCTGAAGGCGTTTCGCCTGATCAGATGTCAGAGGGCGGTTCACACTTACTCGGATCTGAAGGTGTTTCGCCTGTTCAGATGTCAGAGGGCGGTTCACCCTTACTCGGATCTGAAGGCGTTTCGCCTGTTTAGATGTCAGAGGGCGGTTTACTCGGATCTGGAGGCGTTTCGCCTTTTCAGATGTCAGAGGGCGGTTCACCCTTACTCAGATCTGGAGGCGTTCCGCCTGTTCAGATGTCAGAGGGCGGTTCACCCTTACTCGGATCTGAAGGCGTTTCGCCTGTTCAGATGTCAGAGGGCGGTTTACCCTTACTCGGATCTGGAGGCGTTTCGCCTGTTCAGATGTCAGAGGGCGGTTCACCCTTACTCGGATCGGGAGGCATTTCGCCTGTTCAGATGTCATTTCTAGTTTTACTTGATCAACACATTCAGAGAGATATATTTTTGTAATAGACTTTTATTAAAACAACATAAGCTTTTTTCCACACCTCTTCACACAAAATACTTTTTTAAGTGACATATGCTCCAAGGTCTTTTGATGAGGTGCCCTTCCATATCCTCAAGCTCGTAAGCTCCCTCCGCATAAATTCGGATTACCTTGTAAGGGCCTTCCCAGTTTGGCTCCAGCTTTCCTGTTTTTCTGAGGGCATCAGCTCGCCTAAGCACCAAATCACCGACCTGGAATTGTCTCTTCCTGACTCTTTTGTCATGAGCTGCTTTTGTCAAGCTTTTGTATCTTTCAGTTCGTGCTGCTGCCGCTTCCCTTCTTTCTTCTATGGTATCTAACGCCTCCTTCATTATTTCCTCGTTCTCCACCTCGTTGAACCATCGAACCCGGTGGGACATTTCTCCGACTTCTGCGGGGATGACGGCTTCGGACCCGTAGACCATACTGAAGGGTGTTTCTCCGTTGACGATCCGGGTGTGGTCTGTCGACCATAGTACCGAGCTAAGTTCATCCACCCATCCTCCTCCGAATTTGTCTAAGCGGGTTTTTATCCTCGCAAGATTGTTACATTAGTTACCTCCACTTGCCCATTAGCATGCGGGTGAGCAACATGATGAACCTTTGCTTGATATGCATACCCTCGCACCAGATCGGGTTCTCTTCCCATTGAATTGGGTTCCATTATCTGAGATGAGTATCTGGGGCGCTCCGTACCTGCAGCAAATGTTGTTAAACAGGAAACTTATGATTCTTTGCTCGGTTATGGTGGCCACGGACTCGGCTTCTACCCACTTGCTGAAGTAGTCTATGGCTACTATTAAGAACTTTCTTCCTCCCGAGCCAGGTGTAAACTGCCCCATGATATCAATTCCCCATTTAGCGAATGGACAGGGCGCTCTCATGGTGATCATATCCTCGGCTGGGATATGAATTAAGGGTGCGTGCACTTGACATTTTTGGCATCGTTAACCATTTCCACTGCTCTCTTGCTCATGGTCGGCCAAAAGAAACCAGCCCTTAGCGTTTTGCTAATCAACGCTCTTCCTTTGGTATGGTCTCCGCAGCACCCTTCATGGATTTCTTCCAATATACTTCGCCCTTCTTCTTCCGAAATGCATCGTAGGTATGGCCCGAGGTAGGACCTCTTGTATAGCTCATCATTAATGCAGCAGAACCTCGCTGCTCTTCGCACAATTTTCATTCTTTCTTGCCTCTCCTTGGGTAATTCTGCCCTTCTTAGGTATGCCAACAAAGGAGTTCGCCAATCTGCCATCTCGTTCACCTCCATCACCTGTTTCATGATGCTACTCCGGGCTGCTCCCAGAATCATTCCTGTTCACGAGCGGCAATCCACTAAGGAGCTTCCCATATTTGCTAGGTAATCAGCTTTTGCATTCTCCGCCCTAGGGATATGGATTAACTTCCATTCCCCTAGTTTTTTGGCAGCCTCTTTCACTTCCTCCACATACTTCTTCATCCGATCTTCATTTATCTCAAATTTTCCTTCTACCTGTTGTGTGACCAGTTGGGAATCAGAGTAAGCAATGAGTCGTCGCGCGCCCAAGTCTATTCCCAGCTGCATTCCCTTAACCAGGGCTTCATATTCGGCCTCGTTGTTAGATGCCCTGAAATCGAATTTTATGGCATACTCTAATTGCTCACCTTCCGGGGTAGTGAGGATTATCCCTGCCCCAGAACCACTGGTTGTCGCCGATCCATCCATATGCAACAGCCACTGTCCTTCTGGTGGCGATGGCATGGCCCCCTCTTGGATAAAGTCTGCTAGGGCCTGAGCTTTAATCGCCGTTCTCGGCTCATATTCCATGTCGTACTCCCCCATTTCTACCGCCCACTTCACCAGACGACCTGACACATTAGGTCGCCCTAATATCTCTCTCAAGGGCAAGTTGGTTCGCAATTTTATCCGGTAGGCTAGGAAATAGGGCCTCAATCGCCTGGCCGTAACCACTAACGCCAGCGCCCCTTTTTCTAGCTCGGAGTAGTTCCGTTCTGCTCCTTGCAAGATTCGGCTTGTATAATAAATGGGCTTTTGCTTATTCATTTCTTCTCTTAGCAAGACCGAGCTCACCGCTCCTTCTCCCACGGATAAGTAGAGTACAAGATCCTCTCCTGGTACCGGTTTGGTGAGCAGGGGCAGCTCGGCCAAATACTCTTTCAATTTTCCGAATGCCGTTTGCGCTTTCGGGGTCCATTCGAACTTGTTCCCTTTTCTTAAGAGTTTAAAAAATGGGAACCCCTTCTCGGCCGAGCGTGATATGAAACGGCTCAGCGCTGCTATTCTTCCCGTTAGTATCTGGATATCCTTAATATTTTTGGGAGGATTCATTTGCAGTACTGTCTTGACCTTCTCCGGGTTGACCTCGATTCCTTGTTCTGTGACTACATATCCCAGGAATTTTCCCGATTTGACTCCAAATGAACATTTTGATGGGTTGAGCTTTATTCCGTACGCACACAGGTTCTCGAACGTCTCTTCTAGGTCTCTGATATGTTCTCCTGCCTTCACACTTTTCACTAGCATGTCATCCACGTATACCTCTATGTTTCTGCCGATATGGGATTTAAAGATTCTGTCGACCATCCTCTGATATGTAGCTCCTGCATTTTTTAATCCAAAAGGCATGCGTACATAACAAAAAGTTCCCTTTGAAACCACAAAACTAACCCTCTTTCTGTCCTCGGGTGCGAGAGGAATTTGATGATATCCTTGGGAAGCGTCCATCATACTGAGTAACTCGCACCCCGAGGTTGAATCCACCAGCTGATCTATGCGGGGTAACGGGTAGTGATCCTTGGGACATGCTTTATTTAGGTCCCGGAAGTCCATGCACATCCTCCACTTCCCCTGGACTTTCCCTACCATCACAGCGTTGGATAGCCACTCCGGAAACTGGATCTCCATTATGTGTCCAGCTCGGAGGAGCTTATCGACCTCTTCCCCAATGACCCCATCCATCTCTGGCCCGAAATGCCTCCTCTTCTGCTTTACTGGTCTTATGGTGGGGTCGATGTTCAACCTGTGTTCGGCAACTGTTGGGCTGATTCCCACCAGATCCTCAGCTGCGAACGCGAAAATGTCCACGAATCTTCTTAGCAGGCTGATGAGGCTTTCCTTTATTCCATCGTCCAACCGACTTCCCATGTGAGTCTTTGTTTCCGGCTTTCCTGGAACCAATTCTATTTCTAGCAACTCCTCGTTGGGCTTGACACCTTCTTCCTCAGCTTCCTCGGGTGCCTTCGATTGCTTATTCCTCTTAGAGTCCGGATCCGGACCCCCGAGTTCGGGTGTCCTCTTTCCGCGCTGCACTCCCTGCTTTACGGTTGTTTGATAACAAGAACGGGCGACAAACTGATCTCCTGCTACTTCTCCCACCTCACCTCCTACGGGGAATTTTACTTTCATGTGTGCGGTAGAGGCCACTCCTTCGAATTTGTTGAGCCCTGGTCGTCCTAAAATGGCGTTATAGGCCGATTTGGTGTCCACCACTAAAAATCTGAGTGTCTTGACCTTCCGATGGGGCATCCGACCTAGTGCTACTGGACGCACCACTTCTCCGACTGGTTGCACCTCGGTCATACAGAACCCATAGAGCGTGGTATCTACCTTTCTCAATTCCACTTCCAGGTTCATCTGTTTGAAACAGTCATAGAATAAGATGTCTACCGAGCTTCCCGTATCGATAAACACCCTTTGCACATCGTAACTGGCGATTTCCGCTGTGATGACCAACGCGTCATTGTGGGGCGTATGTATCCCATTATAATCCATGAGGCTGAACTGAATGATAGGCCCACTTCCCATAGACGGCGCCACTTGATGTAACCGAGCTGATCGGTCACCAAGAACCGGGTTAATCTTAGAAGTTTAGCTAAGAAAACCCAAAATATATGAATTACTCTCTTTTCTTTCTCTCTCTAAAATATGCTGTATTCTCAGAGCGTGTGTTGTCTTTTGAGAAACCCCCTCTCTCCCTTTTATAGGAGGAGGGTGCCTTGTTATCTGAGATTTTCCCTGATTCCCAGAGAAAATCCCGGATATCCAGGGATTCAAGCTGCGATTTTCCATCCCTGGATTTCCGGGATTGCAAGGTATGGGCTCTCAATCCCTGGATCTCCGGGATGGCAAGGTATGGGCTCTCAACCCCTGGATCTTAGGAATTCTGTCACGTGAGTCAGGATCTTCTTTCCCAAGAGTTCGACCTTCCTGAGTTCGGTGGTTTTTAGGTCGGCTCATTCCTATTCAAATCAGTTGTTTGAGAGACCTTTGAGGTCGGCGACCTGTTATCGGATATCATAGGTCAGCGGGGGCCTCCGAGGTCGGCGCCCTTCTAACAGATGTCACATCTAAGCGGGTCCTCCGAGGTCGGCGACCTTTATCAGATATCATAGGTCAGCGGGGCCTCCGAGGTCGGCGCCCTTCTAACAGACGTTACAGCTAAGTGGGGCCTCCGAGGTCGGCGACCTTCTAAAGGACCTTGAGGTTGTCATCCCCTTATCTAAGAACCTAGGTCGGACTTTTATTGGTCCATATTTTAAACCGGGTTTTCAGGGAGCGTACATTCGACGTCCTATCAACCTATCAGGGAAAATCTCAGATAACAAGGCACCCTCCTCCTATAAAAGGGAGAGAGGGGGTTCCTCAAAAGACAACACACACTCTGAGAATACAGCATATTTTAGAGAGAGAAAGAAAAGAGAGTAATTCATATATTTTGGGTTTTCTTAGCTAAACTTCTAAGATTAACCCGGTTCTTGATGACCGATCAGCTCGGTTACATCAAGTGGCGCCGTCTGTGGGAAGTGTGACATCGAGTCACTTTGAGTTGATACGTGAGGTTAGTAATGGCAGAAGAAATGAACCAGAAGAGAATAGGGGAGTTAATACCCAGAAATCTAGAAGAGGAACTAGCAGCGGCGGGTGGAGAAGCGACTCTGGAAAAAACACCCGTCACCCCTGTAGAAGAAGTCGCACCAAGCACAATTACACTGACGAAGGAAGCCTTAGCCGACATAATCGCCAGTGCAATCCAGAAGAGCCGGGAGGTCGAAAAACAAAGGGTACCACGAAAAATAATACCCATCCTTTCGGATGGGCCGGAGGAAATTGATCAGCAGGAAGAACATAGGGAGAGTTATCCAAAAATATGGGAGCGATCTAGATAGGAAAAAACGCAGGATCCCTTGATATCCAGCATGCAGGACGAGCTGGAAGAGTTGCGATAGAGGGTTGCGGGGAGGGACATGGAAAGTCATCCAGGCCATCCCTTCTCAGAAGGCATATTGCAGGCCGAGCTCCCGTATGGGTTTAGGGCTGTCACCTTCACCTACGATAGACTCTCAGATCCTACCCGACATTTATACCGATTTGAGAACATGGCGGTACTACATAGATATTTGGATGCCGTGAGTTGCAGAGCATTCTTGGCTACACCGTGAGTCGGCTCGGGATTAGTTCCACGGATACCCCCTGGGTCAATCACCAGCTTCAAAACTTTCAGCTCCGCGTTCTTGACTCACTTTGCCAGCGCCAGGGCGCACCAAAAGACCTTCATGTCCTTGTTCAGTATCAAGCAATATTCTGGAGAAGCGCTGAGAGCTTATGTGACCCGATTCACGAAGGCATGTCTGGAGGTACCCTCGTCGTCAGAAGAAGTAAAAACCAGTGCCTTGACGCAGGGACTGAGGCCGGGGTTGCTACGCACCTCATTAGATAAAAAACTAGCTAGAACATACGATGAGGTCTTAGCCCGATGCTCGAAGTACATCAATGTTGAGGAAACCGAGAAGGATATGGAGGAGTTGCATGAAAAGCCCGAGGATGGGGAAAGGGGGTCCAGCAGATTGATACGACGGGAGGAGTACACCTTTCAAGGAAATTTACCTCGGGAAGAAATGTCACGGGGAAAAACAGATCGGAAGAAGAACGATATCGTTCTAAGGCGACCAAGATTTGACCAATACAGCCACTAACAATGAGGAGAGCCCAGGTTTTGGAAGCAGTTGAGGGTAAGATGAGCAGGGTCATCGAGTGGCCTGCATCTCGCCCTAATAGGCCCACCCAGCCGAAATAAGAGCTTTATTGTCGATTCCACAATGATTACGGGCATAAAAAAGACGAATGCAAGCACCTTAAGGATGAGATCGAGAGGCTGGTCCGAGCGGGACATCTGATGGAGTTCACATATCAACAGAGAAATGGAGGTCGGAGGCAACCACCCATGCCCCAAGGAGGTGCGGGGGTGAAAAGAGAATCTCCTCGGGGACCCGCTGCTCCCCCGGCTAAAAAAGGAGTGATCCACATGATATCAGGGGGACCAACCGACGGAAGTTCTAATCAGGCTAGAAAAGCCCACGCACGAAAGGCTAGGTGTCATCAACTCAAGGAGGTCGCCTCTGTGGGCAGTGGGCCTATCATTCAGTTCATCCCCATGGATTATAATGGGATACATACGCCCCACAATGACGCATTGGTCATCACAGCGGAAATCGCCAGTTACGATGTGCAAAGGGTGTTTATCGATACGGGAAGCTCGGTAGACATCTTATTCTATGACTGTTTCAAACAGATGAACCTGGAAGTGGAATTGAGAAAGGTAGATACCGCGCTCTATGGGTTCTGTATGACCGAGGTGCAACCAGTCGGAGAAGTGGTGCTTCCAGTAGCACTAGGTCGGATGCCCATCGGAAGGTCAAGACACTCAGATTTTTAGTGGTGGACACCAAATCGGCCTATAACGCCATTTTAGGACGACCAGGGCTCAACAAATTCGAAGCAGTGGCCTCTACCGCACACATGAAAGTAAAATTCCCCGTAGGAGGTGAGGTGGGAGAAGTAGCAGGAGATCAGTTTGTCGCCCGTTCTTGTTATCAAACAACCGTAGCGGAGTCTTTGTGCGGAAAGAGGACACCCGAGCTCGGGGGTCCGGATCCGGAGTCTAAGAGGAATAAGCAATCGAAGGCACCCGAGGAAGCTGAGGAAGAAGGTGTCAAGCCCAACGAGGAGTTGCTAGAAATAGAATTGGTTCCAGGAAAGCCGGAAACAAAGACTCGCATGGGAAGTCGGTTGGACGATGGAATAAAGGAAAGCCTCATCAGCCTGCTAAGAAGATTCGTGGACATTTTCGCGTTCGCAGCTGAGGATATGGTGGGAATCAGCCCAACAGTTGCCGAACACAGGTTGAACATCGACCCCACCATAAGACCAGTAAAGCAGAAGAGGAGGCATTTCGGGCCAGAGATGGATGGGGTCATTGGGGAAGAGGTCGATAAGCTCCTCCGAGCTGGACACATAATGGAGATCCAGTTTCCGGAGTGGCTATCCAATGCTGTGATGCTAGGGAAAGGCCAGGGGAAGTGGAGGATGTGTATGGACTTCCGGGACCTAAATAAAGCATGTCCCAAGGATCACTACCCGTTACCCCGCATAGATCAGCTGGTGGATTCAACCTCGGGGTGCGAGTTACTCAGTATGATGGACGCTTCCCAAGGATATCATCAAATTCCTCTCGCACCCGAGGACAGAAAGAGGGTTAGTTTTATGACCGTTGATATCCTCCAACAGAAGCCCGACACGTGCACGAAGACTTTTTCACGCCCATTGCCATTTCCCGCGCAGTTTAGCGGCCAACCAGATCGTCCAAACTCAGAATTTATCAGCTCAAAGACGATCGCCAGTTCAGTGCAACGCAGAGTCGCTCGTCGAAGTTCAGCGATCGCCAGTAGAACCACCTCACCCCACGTTTTCAACATAGGAGCGAGCTGGGGGGCAATTGTTGTGTCGAGATTTATTAGACTCGACAGGCGATCGACTACAAGGCCGAGCAACCGAGTCAACATCAGTCAAACTATGGCTAGCTCGCCTAATCGAAGATACCAGACCACCATCAGGTACCTAGCGATCGACTCCCAAGGCGATCGCCCTTTGGCGTCTGGCGATCGACTCTAGTGCACGGCTAAGGACGGTCGACCTACGACCCGAACAGAGACGATCGCCCAGTAAAGTCATCGAAGACTGGATCTCAGAACAGCACCCACATGCAGATCCACAAAAGGCGCTGACAGACAAGACCTTTGACTCCAGCCTGTCACCTACCTCACCTACTGATAGGTCCGCCGAAAGTTACAAAGTGGGACCGCCCGTGACAGCGACCCAGGACGCATGCAGGCTCCCCATTGGACCGTACATCTGGCTGCCAGCAGCAGCCGCGGACTTTAAGTGAACAAGCCCATGTCCTAAAAGGCGATCGTTGCTTATTATAATACAGAAAAGGCGATCCCCGACATATCCAAGTCCTATAAATAGAGAACCTCCTCCTACTGGAAAAAGGTTCCCAATTCGTTCACTGATATTCCGAATTCATTCACAGAAATACAGAAGAACATACATACCATCAAGCTCCCAGCTTTCTCGCCAGAATCTATCTCAGGATTTCTCTCTCATAATCTCTCATCCAGAAGACGATCGGCAGAGGCGAGAAGTCTCGACAAGGCAGATTCCAAGAGATTCATAAGCCCAGGAGCTCGATCGTACTGCTAAGATACACCGTGAGAGACTGTCGATCTCTCACCGCCCCCACAGTTCATCCCTGTTGTTACAAGAACCCACAGAGCATCATATCTGGTTCTTCCGGCAATCTACACGCTCACTAGCTAAGATAACAAGAATCTTTACACTCATTGTAATTGTATTCTTACATTAGTACTTGTATCCCTGAATATTGGTATTAATAATATCTCGCGAGAGCATTCAAGCCCGGGCCTAACAAACCCGTCAAATCTTGTGTTTATTCATATTCTCTCGGAAGTGCTCCCGCAATTTTGTTTGTTGTCCGTCCATTCCAGCAGTATTTAATCTTCGGATAAATATTTTGGGCAACAACAATTGGCGCTAGAAGAAGGGCATCTATACCTTCATTTTTCATTCCTACCGTCCCGAAGAACACTCACTGTTCTCGGGGAATATACTTGAAGTGACAGTCACTGCGCTTCAAAGAAAACCTTCAGAATCATGACATCCGCCGGTACATCGAAGAGAGCCACTCACCGAACCGCCGGACACCATATCCCGTCTCAATACGAACCCCGGCCGACGACCGAGGGAAGCCGCGGCAACGCGAGACTCTCGATCCTGCACCTGAGAGATGGCCCCAACCTCTCACTCGACCAGTTCCAAACCGAGGAACAGATCGAGGAGGCTATGGTCATCCTAGAGCAGCGACAGAGAGCATGCGCGTCGCCCGCAATAACTCCCTCGATCGTCCGCCGTATGGGAAAACGGAAATTCAACGGGCTACTGGGCGAGCGATCGTCAGAAAGCCCCAATTCGCGAGAAAGGGCTCTCACACGACCGGACGGATCCGTATTCAATCGCTTGGGGCGCGACCCATCCTGGCGACCGGGGCATTCTGGTCCCAACCACGAAAGGACGGAATCCGAATCCGTCACCAGGAGTTCAGCCTACCCAACTCACAGCCGAACGCAGGTCAGCCGTCTGACTCCCGCCCCGATCGCCAGGGGATCAGTACTCGATCGCCTCGGCTCCCGCTCTGAGCGCCGAGCCGCGAGTAGCCAGGATACGGAGATGGCCACTATGCAACGCCAGCTTGACGAGATGAAAGCACTCTTGGACACTGGGGCAAGCGCCAGCAGAAAGATCGCCGGGCCGACCGAGCCACTCGCGATCCACATCGAGCTCACCCCCGTGCAACCAACGATCGCTCCTCCCAAAACGCCTCTATACGAAGGGAAGTCAGACCCCGAAACCTACCTAAGTAAATTCCGGATCTACATGACTGGGTGTGGGGCATCAGATGCAACCAAGTGCCGAATCTTCCCGTTAACATTGGGCGAGCTGGCCCATAGGTGGTACGCCTCACTACCACCACGATCGATCATCTCCTTTGAAAAACTGGCGAATGACTTCACGTCATACTTCGCCACCAAGGTCGCCAGACCAGAAGGCCCCCACCGCGTGATGAAAATCAGGCAGGGGAAAGACGAAACCGACGTAGATTACATCGACCGAGTAGACGAAATCATCCTCACAGGCGAACCCGTCAGTGACGAGCTCGCTCTCTATTCGGTCCTGGGGGGATTCTACGGTCATTCACCCATGTTTAGACATCTCACCAAGGATATTCCCCCAACACTACGCCATAAGTGCTCATAGGCAATGCCTATTTATTGTTGCAGAAGACACGAAAAGTGTTGCCTTAGGCCAAAGGCAACACCAAACTCTTGTTGCCAATACGGCCGTTGCCTTCGACACCTAAGGCAACACTTTTAGTCTCTATTGCAACAATGAAAAGTATTGCATTACGCCTATAATGCAACAACATAACTAAGTAAGGCAACAACAAACGATGTTGCCGAAGATTTAAAAAAAAAAAGAACATAGGGACCGCATGTGCCACGTCATCGGTGGGTCCCACCTTTGTGCCACATCATCAGTGGGTCCCATCTTGATGCCACATCAACAGTGGGGCCCATATTTATGCCATGTCGTCAATAGGCTCTACATTTGTACGTCAGCAATGGGCCCCACATCTATGCCACGTCAGCAGTTTTTTTGTAATACTATTTTTATAAAATACAACAACAGCTAAAGTAAAAGGCAATACTTCATACAAATAATTTGAAATAACTCTTTTATTTTTATATGAACCCATCCAAAATAAACCAAGGCAGCCAAAACCAACAAGGATGCCAATACAAAATACAAAGTCCTAAATTCATACAAAGCAACAGACTACCAAGTTAACTTCAAAAGTACCAAAACCAAGCACCACCACCAATCTAACTTAAAAAGTACAAAATTAGTAAGTCTAAATACAAGTGATCGAAAGTTACATATTGAAATAACTGATAAGTGGTGCCGCCTTGAGTCATAGGAGTACAATTATCATCTTGATCACTTGATATCGTTGCACAAAATTCTCCAATATCCAAGTTGAGGCCGGGATTAGCTTCTCCCACTTTCCTGTTTCACTTTTCCCTACCAAATTGTTGTAAATATTTTCTATGTTATCACAGATGAAGTATTTGAGTGTGAGTATATATCCATAATGAAAACCACTATATACTTAAAAATTCTAATTTTTTTGTGATTATTAAACATAATGGCCATATTTTTATCAGTATACATTTTTTCCTTATCAACAGTTCCTTCAAGCTGCAAAACAAAAAAATAAAGTATCAAAATGAGTAAAAGTCAGTTTCAGATGTCAACAAATGCCTCGATATTTGAAAGGAGGATGCTTTTTCTACACAAAGCAACAAACCGTTCATAAGTAAATAAAGGTAACCGTCTTAGTTCACATTTTCAACTAGTTGGACTCTAAGAAGGAATGTAGAAAGGAACTATTAGATCTAAAATCATTTCATGACCAGTTTGTCAAAAATAAGCAGAAAAATCTGACCTCTTCAGGACGTTCATTTTTTGTTGGTCTTCCACGCTTTCTGTGGACAACATTCTCACGCTGCTTCAGCTTAGTGTTCATAGGCCCAACCCTGTTTATATATGTAGTATACAGACCGCATATATATATATTATATGTTATTGTCATCACCTGTTATTATTCAAACTTTAGTATAAATCTTGATTGCTTGATTAATTGAACTTACAAACTCATTTAACGAAAGAGTTAAGCGAGTAGATTTACTTTACCTGTTGAGTAAGCTCTGTACTGAGTAAGACCCACAATCCCCTAAAACATTGCAGACATTTTTTCATCACAGATAGACATACTACAAGCATATGACATTGCACTGATGTATACTCATGCTCACAAATCAAGTACCAATCTATGTGAAAGCTTGAATTAATGCATTAACATGTAATTTGTAAAGACTAATTAAAGATATGGACCTGCTTATCTTCTCTCGGGACTAGTGGTCATCCTTGCGAAATCAAATCTCGGACAGTTTCATTGCACCTCAAGGTGAGGCAAATGAACCACATGCCTTCCATTATAATTCCTCTCTAACCTTGTTGAAAAGATATTTGATTGATAAAAACAAGACACCTGGATTCTCCAATGTACCCAAAGATAGTGTGTGTTTTCCTAGCTCTGGTGGCACCATAGCAAATGCTCAATAGCATAGATACAAGTTACATAAAACAAAAAACACCATAAGTCAGAATCTTATTAGAGAAATATATTAAATATTTCTTCTGCTTCTAGTATTATTACTTTGACCCAATGTTCACATTCAACCCATCCGACAAAAATACCATTAATATTTAATCATAAACAACTACTTGCAAAATCGTAAGCAACTAACAAAGCAACTATGAACTATGTACATATCTACCAAAATCCCAAGACTCTATAATAAACTAAGCCAAAAATACCTTCAATTTCAATTCAAATTACTCTCCCCGAAATGAACACAACAGATTAAATTGACAAAAATCAAAACCCTAAATCAAATTAACATCTAACAGTAGAGATTAAGTACCTTTAGTCAAATTGTAATACGGAAAAAGTTCAATCCCACATTGATTGAATCACGAGTTACCTTTAGTTTCAGCTGCTGAGTTTGATACTAATTGTTTCTGCACTAGTTTGTAGCTTAACCATTAATATCTTGAAAAATAAAACTATTATTCAGTTGCCGCTTTGGAAATGGGAGCTGATGGTTCTGGTTTTGATCTCCTAAGATTGGTTTCGGATGGGCTATTAGAATCGTGGTTTTCTCGATCGAAAGGAATTTCCTCTTGATAAAACGCGTCTTGTATTTCGTCTACGGATTGAGAAATGCGGTTGAATCGCTTGTGGTGTCTCTGGTTTTGATTGCTTGGCAGTGCATATTCGACAAGAAGGTTGAGAAGGTTGCGGACGGCCACATCCTGCCTTTCGTGATGAAAATATGGGTGTGCCTTTTAGTGGAACCTTAAACTGGCTGTTGAAGACATTGCTAGTTAAGGTCCTGGCATCATCTTTTCCAGTGAGCACGTTTTTTGACCGGATTCAAGAGGCTCTGTTCAATCAATACGTGATTGAGACCCTCTCAGAGCCGCCATTGGTCGAGATACAGGATGAGCAGGAAGAGGAGGAAAGGGTTATGATTGAAGTCGAGAAGCTTCAGAGCGCGGGGGCCACTATCCCGCCCGATCTGAAGGCGAGTATGTTTCCGAAAAGCGGGAGATTGATCGGCACTCCAGGAAAGACTCCAGTGTCGGGGGGCGGTAGGAGTCCGTAGGGATTTTCTAAAGTGATGTCAAAGAAAGAGGAGCAGAACGGTATCACCATTGATCATTTGCATAGGTTGAATCGGAAGAGGAGAGAATGAGGGAGGCGGTAAGAAGAGGGAGTAGGGTTAGGGGTTATAAGGGAAGATCGGACGGTCCTGATGAAGGGGAGATTAATAATCTCAATCGGACGGCTCCCACTAAAAATACTGTCATGGACTTTGGGTCGGGTTCGGGCTGGGATAATAAAAATATTATAACGGGCCGGGTTGGGCCAAAATATTATAATAGAACAGATAACATAATATAACCACACCAGCAAAATACACTTAGCAATCAATCAAATAGGGAAAAAACTAGGAAACACTTGAGCAATCATTCAAATATAAACAAAAAAGAATTTAATCCTTCAAATCAAATTCAAAATAAAAAGTTTAACATACATTTTTAATTGACGGATCGAGAACTAAAGAAATATTACCTAAAATACGGAACCAACCACGGCGTTTTTAAAACGCCATGTAAGTGTACTCTTACATAGCGCTTGCTAATTAAACGCTATATGAGTATTTTTAAAAAGGATTGTATTATTTTTTATAATTTAAAATTTTGAAGTTTTAATATTAAAATTTATAATGTGTATTAGATTAAATAATTTAAATATATATAAATTATAATTTATATTATATTATATATCAAACTTTGAAAATAAAACATATATCGTAATTTAAATTTCATTATATATATTGATAATATAGTAAAATTTAAAATTATAAAAATATTTATCAAACTTATCATTTGTTTAAGAGTAAAAAGTTATCAAAATTTAAATTTCATTTCAATGGGGTTTTTTGACAATAACTTGAATAATTATTAAAAAAATTAGATATAATGCAACACCATCACAGGTGTTGCACATCGCGCAACACCATTTTTATCTTGCAACACCAAATGTATATCTAGTGCAATACTATTTCAGTACTGTTTCAAAAGATCAAAAATCAGCAATCTATTGAAACGCTTTGGTGGCAACACTAGCTAAAAGCATTGCCTATGAGCACTTATGGCGTAGTGCAACCTACGCGATCTTCCGCGCTAAGGCTGCCGACTTTCTGGCCAGGCAAAGGCTACTCACCTTCCACCAAGGCGAAGAAGCGCCACCTCCTGCCCGAAAGATGGCGATCGCCAAAACAGAGAAGGCGATCCCCAAAACAAAGAAGGTGATCACCAAGCCACCCGGAGATCTCAAGGCCTTCGAGGACATGGAAGCCCATCTCCTCCATACGTTCAACCGAACTCCGGCCCACATTTTCTATGCCATCAAGGGGCACGAACCGCTAAAGAAGCCAAAGGCGATAAGGGACCACGGTCACCTGGACAAAAATCAATATTGTGCCTACCATAAGAGTCCCGGCCACAACACCAACCAATGCCGCGACCTCCTCAAACAGCTCTGGAGATTGTTCGAGGAGGGCAAGTTGGACAGCTTATTGGCTTAGCCGAAGCCCCTACCAATCTCTATACACGATCGTCTGAGTCGAACACAAACAGGTTGGGAAGCTCATACGAGCCGACCCCTAGATCAACCTCGGCGACCGTCTCTACATGCTTCAATCAAGAGAAGGGAACCTCGGAAGTCTCCCCAATCTCCCTCCTTATTTAAGAAACTGGAGGACTCGCTCGCCATCTACAGTTCACCATCTAACATGATGGACTAAGGCACGAGATCGCCTCCCCCGCACAACGTACACCATCGAAGGTCGGCATCTACATGACGATCCAAGGTAGAAGAGTGCAGCCATGGTCCTGGTGGTCGATGGAACCGACTGCTTAGGCCATGCAAGGTCCCTTTGGGCCAAGATCACCCGCCCTTCGTTTGAATACGAGGCCGGCGTAGTCTGAGGGCCCTCCAAAACTAATCAGTGGACACGATCGCCCACCCTCAAAGTTTCATCATTCAACATGGTGAACCCGAACAATGCGACGCGTCACTACCCCCGTCTCAACGTACACCGTCGAGGGTCGCCATCGTCATGGCGACCCGAGGTGGAAGCAGAGCTAACAAGCTGCGGGCGTGGAGTTGAATCATCCGACGCTGCCCCGCGCAAGGACTCCTCTAGACCAAGACCGCACGCCCTTCGTTTAAATACGAGGCGAGGCGCAGCCTAACAGAGGACCCTCACAATAAAATGAGTCACGAGACAGACAATGTCGTTCGCGCAAAAGACATGGTCATGGAGTCGGTCCATCGAACTCCGCGATCGTGCACGGTTCCTCAAGACGGACGACCGTCCTCGAGGATTCGACAAAATTGAAGACGCTCACTCAACGAATTATTTTCATCCCCTTACTTTCACTAAGTGAATAAAAACAAGGGGGAAGAGTGCGGACTACCTAAACGACGATCGTTCTTATTCAACCACATACGGAGATCGCCATTTTTCGGATGTTGTGCAGTGATCGAATTTGTTGTAAAAGTTATCTTTATGAGTTTATCAATTCATTTGGAACTACCCTCGCAACAATCTCTCCTCACACATTTGTACAAAGTCAAACAAAGACTCAAAAATAGTAGTCATTCAAGTGATAAGTCAGAAAATCAAACATTCATTTCATTGCTTGAAGGATCAAAATACATGGTCGCCCGAAGGCCAAAATGCTACAAAGAGAACTACAAAACTTCGAGACAAAAAGCTAAAACAAGCAAGCAAGAGCGAAGAGCCTCAGGCCCCCGCCTGGCCTTCGTCTTCAGCCGCCGGCTCGACCTGCGACCCTTCCCCAGTTTTTGGAGCGGCCTCCCCGTCCTCCGAATCGTCAGGATGAACGAGGTTCACCGGAGTCGGATACTAGCTCAGATCCACGCCAAGCTCCGGGAGATCCAAAATCGGCAAGGAGAAGGCAGGATGGAGAGGATGCTCCAACACATACGCCTTGAAATTCTCGGCAAGAGGACCGACCTCCAGCCCTCCCTTCTCGGCAGCCCGGATCGAGTCAGTGAACGCCATATAATAGGCAAACTCGCTGACAAACTCCAAGTTAAGGAAGGGATTGGCCTTGGTCGCCTCTACCTCCCCTTTCAGCTCCGCCATCGCCTGTTGCGACCGTTGGAGCTCGACCTCCCTCGCAGCTATCTTCTCCCTCGACTCCGCCAGCTCGCTAGTCAACCGAGCGATCATCACCTTCTGACGATCGACCTCCTCCTCAGTAACCTTCTTCGCCCGGACGGCATTCGTCATCCTGTCCCGGAATCGGTCAACCGCCAAACGAGACATCTCGGTATCCTTCCTCGCCAGCTCAAGCTCTTGGCTCGCCCGCTTGGCTGCCTCCAAAGAGTCCTTCTCCATTGCCGCGATCTTGTCGGCGAACTCGGCGTTCTCTTTCCGAGCCGCCTCGAGATCCGCCTGCAGGCGAATAGTGGAAGGTCGCCCCTCAAACTCCTGCGCAGCCTGGACAGCCATGGTCGCCGTCTGGAGAGAAAGGCGAAACGACTGCATCGTACTCCCGATCGGCGACGAGCGATCGCATCTAGATCGGTCGTCCGAGGCCTTGGTAGAGCGAAGCGGCCTTGGCGGCGTATTGCGGGATGTCACAGATCGCGAGGAGATCGGCTCGCTAAGAAATCCAACACCATCGGTGGGCAAGATGGATCTGTGCGACGGATCCTACATCAAAACAACAAAGTTAACACAACTCCTACGCAAATGCAAGTTTCAACCCAAAAATGCAATCTACCTCTCAGCCCTCTTGGGGTTGCGACCGAAGTACGGTTTCCATCGAGGAGTCTCAGCGTCAGCGATCGCCATCTCTCACAAAAAAGCCGCAGAGGGCGGCTCATTCTCCGGAGAAAGAATAGTGATCGGAGGTGCGGCGATCGGCACCTCATTGGCAAGGGCAGAAACCGGAGTTTCTTCCGGCCTCGGCCTTTTACGATTTGTTCGAAGCCCCTCCGGAACTCCCTCCTCAGCCACGATCGGCTCCACGCGAGGCTCCACCTCCGGAATAATTAGCAGCGCAACAGGTGGGGCCCGAGACGACTTCTTGTGGTGGAGACGGCCCAGAACTCCAGGATTCGACATGGCGATCTCCGGTGGGGGCTCCAAAAAGCGAGGAAAACGAACCTCTACAGTTAATACGATCGATAAACAATTAGATATTTTACTCAAGTAAGGCGATCGCCTAGAAAGTGAAGGTCGCAGAAACTCATACCTGGTACCGAGAGATGTCTCGGGAAACGGAATAGCCGATCCGACAACCAACGGCTCTCCTTATTGATCCGGCTAGCGTCAAGGTCGTCGTCCGACAAGCTCCGTATCCGCTCCGAGACAACCAGAAAATCAAAGGGCAGCTCCTCGACCGCCGGAATATGAAAACCTGCAAAGCCGAAATCAAATTAGATCAGTTCAAAACACATCCGAATGAAGGGAGAGTCTAAACCCTTACCGGGATTCCTCTCCCGAAACTCAGTAGGGATCTCCAGCTCACCCGAAGGATTGTCGCTCGCAGAAGCCCTCCACGCGTCGGCGACCCAGAACCACTTCGTCGGATCGCCTCGCGCCTTATTCGGAACTCCGAGGATTACCCGACCAGATCGGCCCTGAATATGGTGACCTCCGACCGACCCTTTCTGAGCCGTCAACTTGAACAAGTGGTTCATCTTTGACGGCGAAGGAAGGCGGTACAAGCGGTGACCGCCAAACAGAGTGAGAGTGCAGATTATCTGGAGCCAAGCGTTCGACGTCAGCTGAAGTGGCGCCACGTTCCAAGCGGCCAGTAGGTGGGAGACAGCAAAAGATAGAGGGAAGCGTAGCCCGACCTCCATAATCGCCTCATTCACGGCGACCATACCCATCGGAGGTTGATCGGCTCGCTCATTCTCCGCCGGCGCAAATATTTCCACATCTGAAGGAACGTGGAACCTCGTCCTCCAGACAGCCAGATCTCTCCTGGTCGCCGAACTCCGGATTTGGCCAAGCAACCACAAAGATCGCTACGCAGCCCGGTACTACGACCGTTTGACAAGCTGATAAGGGTAGGCGATCGAGTAATCCCGGAAATTGAATCTTGGAGACGAACCGGCCAATTTCTCCATAATCTCAGCAAAAGCCAGATAGGCCCGGCCGAAAGCGCTATGCTGCTCCTAGTGGGCCCTAATCGCCAGATCTCTCTCCATCTGCGATCGTCTGTCTTCAGCGGCCGCCTCCTTAGCGATGTCGGCTTCATTAAATAAAGCCTCGATTTCAGCAGGGTTAATCCCGGCCCGAATAGCCTCAGCGGCCGTCTCCAGGTGGGAGTCAGAAGAAGGTCCTCCCCGGACAGTCGATGTCCCGGCGGCGGAACCGGTACCCACTCCATGTAATGATGACGTTCCAGCCATTCTCAAAGAAAGAAAGGAGAAAAGGATTTTTTCTTACCCAAAGATGAAATTGATCGACGATCGGCAGTCGAATCTCTCAGAAGCGTTCTTCAGCAAAGTCCTTCTTTCTCCAGTGATGAAGCGCGTAAGAGTTTTGATGCTGCGTCCTCACGTCCTTTTATAGGAGGTGAAAAGGACTCCTGTGCAATTAAGAAGAATCTCAGGGGTCGGAAGTGCAGCCGTCGTATTTATTGACTCCCTCGAGACCCGCGTACGCGTCTTTTCAAGGACGCGTCAGTCGAGGAGTCATTAATGACCGTTGATATCCTCCAACAGAAGCCCGACACGTGCACGGAGACTTTTCCACGCCCATTGCCATTTCCCGCGCAGTTTAGCGGCCAACCAGATCGTCCAAACTCAGAATTTATCAGCTCAAAGACGATCGCCAGTTCAGTGCAACGCAGTGTCGCTCGTCGAAGTTCAGCGATCTCCAGTAGAACCACCTCACCCCACGTTTTCAACATAGGAGCGAGCTGGGAGGCAATTGTTGTGTCGAGATTTATTCGACTCGACAGGCGATCGACTCAAGGCCGAGCGACCGAGTCAACACCAGTCAAACTATGGCTAGCTCGCCTAATCGAAGATACCAGACCACCATCAGGTACCTAGCGATCGACTCTAGTGCACGGCTAAGGACGGTCGACCTACGACCCGAACAGAGACGATCGCCTGGTAAAGTCATCGAAGACTGGATCTCAGAACAGCACCCACGTGCAGATCCACAAAAGGCGCTGACAGACAAGACCTTTGACTCCAGCCTGTCACCTACCTCACCTACTGACAGGTCCGCCGAAAGTTACAAAGTGGGACCGCCCGTGACAGCGACTCAGGACGCGTGCAAGCTCCCCATTAGACCGTACATCTGGCTGCCAGCAGCAGCCGCGGACTTTAAGGGAACAAGCCCATGTCCTAAAAGGCGATCGCCCGCTTATTATAATACAGAAAAGGCGATCGCCCGACATATCCAAGTCCTATAAATAGAGAACCTCCTCCTGGAAAAAGGTTCCCAATTCGTTCACTGATATTCTGAATTCATTCACAGAAATACAGAAGAACATACATACCATCAAGCTCCCAGCTTTCTCGCCGGAATCTATCTCAGGATTTCTCTCTCAGAATCTCTCATCCAGAAGACGATCGGCAGAGGCGAGAAGTCTCCACAAGGCAGATTCCAAGAGATTCATAAGCCCAGGAGCTCGAGCATACTGCTAAGATACGCCGTGAGAGACTGTCGATCTCTCACCGCCACCACAGTTCATCCCTGTTGTTACAAGAACCCACAGAGCATCATATCTGGTTCTTCCGGCAATCTACACGCTCACTAGCTAAGATAACAAAAATCTTTACACTCATTGTATTCTTACATTAGTACTTGTATCCCCGAATATTGGTATTAATAATATCTCGCGAGAGCATTCAAGCCCGGGCCTAACAAACCCGACGAATCTTGTGTTTATTCATATTCTCTCGGAAGTGCTCCCGCAATTTTGTTTGTTGTCCGTCCATTCCAGCAGTATTTAATCTTCGAATAAATATTTTGGGCAACAACAATATACACATATAAACGTATAATGAACATACTTTAAATGTAAACGAGTAAACAGTTTTATCACGTATTCAAGTTAAAAATGTACTACCTCCATCCAACCATCCAAAATACGCGCTTGGACGATAGTCGACATCCAGTGCATAACATAATAACCACACTCCCAACCTCCATTTTGTTTATTACACTAAAACAAAAGAAGAATCAATTATATTAATCGCTTTCAGTAAATAAAATAAACACACACAGCGGAGTAGACACACACAAACAACACAGTAAAAAAAAACACCACACACACACTGCATACACACACTGCTGTTGTGCGGCGATTAATACGCCTCAATGGCGATCGGCATAACGATCAGAGAGTCTACCATAGAAGACATACTCTGGGAAAACACCCAGCAGTCGGCACCCACGGCGATCGTCTTTTGGTATCCGGCGATCGTCTTTTGTTATTTGGCGATCGTCTATGATGTCCAACCAGAGACGATCGTCTCGTGCCACGTATGAATCCAACATCCGTCAAAGTCATCGAAGACCGAATCCTGGACGGTGACCCACGTGCAGATCCACAAAGGGCGCCGACAGATAAGACCTTTGACCCCAGCCTGTCACCTACCTCACCTACCGACAGGGCCGCCGAAAGGTACAAAGTGGGTCCTCTCCGGACAGCGACTCAGGACGCGTGCAGGCTTCCCATTGGCTCGCACAGCTGGCCGCCAGCAGCAGCCCCAGACTTTAAGGGAACAGCCCCACGTGATGGGGCGATCGGCCATCTTATTATAATATAGAAAACGGCGGTCGCCCGCGATCGCCGGAGAGGTCCCAGCAACCTTGTCTCCTATAAATAGGAGGCTCACAACAGTGGCTGAAGGAAGATAAGAAATCATCGTGAATACAAGTGCAAAACATATAGAGAGAGAACAAAAGACTCATCTGGCAATTACTTACACATTCATAGTGATATTCATACATACTTATAGTACATCCAAAGCAAGAACTCACAGATCTTCATATCTGGTTCTTCCGGCAATCTACACGCTCTACAGCTTAGATAACTAGAAGCCTTTACACTCATTGTAATAGATTCTAACATTAATATTTATACTCAACAGTATACTTATTAATAACATCTTGCGAGAGCATTCAAGCCCGGGATTAACAACCCCGACAAATCTTGTGTTATTTATTTTCTCATGGAAGTGTTCTCGCATTTGTTTGTTACTCGATCATTCCAGCAATACTATCTCTGGATAATATTTTGGGTAACAATAATTGGCGCTAGAAGGAGGGCATCTAAACCTTCATTTTTATTCCTACCGTCTCGAAGAACACTCACTGTTCTCCGGACATATACTTGAAGAAACACTCACTGTTCTTCAAAGAAAGCCTTCAGAAACATGACATCTGCCACGACCTCCAAGAGAGCCACCCTACGATCTGCCGGAAATCTCATTCCGGCCCGGACCGAATCCTAGCCTACGGCGGACGGTGACCGCGGCGACGCTAGGCTCTCACTCCCGCCCCCGAGGGACGGTCCTAGCCTCTCACTCGATCAGTTCAGATCATGAGCAGTTGAGGAGGCTATAGCCATCCTCAGGGAGCGACGGAGGGCATGCGACTCGCCCACCATCACTCCGTCAACCATCCGCCAAGCAGGCAAACGGAAGCTCAAGTGGATCTATGTTGAGAAATCGACAGAAAGCCCCGAGCCGCAGGAGAAGGCTCTCGTCAGGCGGGATGACTCCGTTTTCAGCCGCCTGGGAAGCGATCCCTCATGGTGACCCGGGCACTCAGGCCCCAACCGGGAGACATCGGTATCCGAATCCGTTACCAGGAGTTCGGCATATCCGACTCCCAGAAGACAAGCCGGTCAGCGGGCCCCCATTCGCCCACGAAATGAGCCCACTGGCAGAGAACTCATCATTCACCATGGAGCCAGGGGATCAGTGCACGATCGCCTTGGCTCACGCTCTGGTAGCCAATCAACGAGCATTCAGGCTACGGCGATGGCCGCCATGCAGCGCCAGCTCGACGAGATGAAGGTGCTCCTAGAAACTGGGGCAGGCACCAGGAGATCGATCGCTGGACCAAGTGATCCACTCGCGGTCCAGATCGAGCTCGCCCCAGTTCAACCAAAGATCGCTCCCCCACAAACACCTCTATATGAAGGGAGATCGGATCCGGAGACCCACTTGAGCAAATTCCGGATCTACATGACCGGATGCGGAGCATCAGATGCGACAAAGTGTCGAATGTTCCCATTAACTCTAGGCGACCTCGCCCACAGGTGGTACATCTCACTACCACCTCGCTCGATCAATTGCTTTGAGAAGCTCGCGAACGACTTCACATCGTACTTCGCCGCCAAAGTCGCTCGCCCAGAAGGGCCCCACCGCATGATGAAAATCAGGCAGGGGAAGGACGAGTCAGATGAAGATTACATCGACCGGGTAGACGAGATAGTCCTCACCGGCGAGCCCATTAGCGACGAGCTCGCTCTCTACTCAGTCCTGGGGGGATTATGCGGCCACTCACCCATGTTCAGGCACCTCACAAAGGACATCCCCCTGACCTACTTGGTCTTCCGCGTCAGAGTCGCCGATTTCCTGGCCAGGCAGAGGATGCTCTCCCTCCGCTTAGGCGATGGATCTGCCGGAGAAGGGAGGACGCCATCCCACGTCCAGAAGAAGGCGGTCGCCAAGCCCAGAAAGGCGGTCGCTAAGCCGTCTGGTGAGTTCAAAGCCTTCGAGGATGTGGAGGTCCACCTTCTCCACAACCTCAACTTATCTCCGGCCCACATCTTCAACGCAATCAAGGGGCGCGAGTGGCTTTCCAAAAAAAAGCCGATAAGGGACCACGGTCATCTAGACCGCAGCAAATTATGTGCCTACCACAAGAGTCCCGGCCACAACACCAGCCAATGCCGCGACCTCCTCAGACAACTCTGGCGACTGTTTGAGGAAGGCAAATGGGACAACTTGGTCACCAAGCCAGAACCTAGGACAGAGAGGACCGGAGGGCGCGAGCGCCGACAAACGAAAGAACCCCTCAAAATCCAGTCGCCAGGATCGAGCATGAGCCGGAGTACTCTGATGAATCGATCTCTCCGATCAACCCTGGTGGCCAGATCAATATGCTTCAAGCAGGAGGTGGAAACCTCGGGGGCCTTTCCCCGGTTTCCACCATGTCAAACAGGAAGCGAAAGGCCGAACTGAGGGCATTCGCCGGGGTCCATGTCGTGGTACCTCCAGAGCCGACCATCTCTAAAGACGCGTTCATCACCTTCTCCAACAAGGACAGGGAGGGAGTACAATGCCCCAAAGAGGATGCATTGGTGATCTCTGTTTGTATCCTTGGGAAGATGGTCGATCGCGTGCTGTTTGACAATGGGAGTTTCTGCAATATCATATTCAAATCCGCCCTGGACCAGCTCGGAAACTTGACCAAGTTCATCAAGCCGTTCGACACCGTGCTCCAAGGGTTCTTCGACAGCACAGTCCAAGCCTACGGAAGGATCAAGCTCTCTGTCGAGCTAATATACTTTTACGATCCCAAGGTTAGGATTACTAGGAACCTAAGTTTTGTAATCATAGATAGGCCCAGCATCTATAATGGGTTCCTAGGTCGTCCGTTTCTAGAGACCTTTGAGGCGGTCGCCTCTTCTTTCTTTTACTGTATAAAATTCCCCACTGCCGATGGGATGGTCGGTACTGTAAAAGGAGATCAGCTAATGGCAAAAAGATGTTTGAATTACTCCTATGTCGTAACTACTTTCAATACTTCCCATGCTATGTGTAACATTGAAATGATCGACGATCGACCCATGGAGATCGACGAGTCAAGCACATCGTACCAACCCGACTTAGAGGACGCCATCTCACATCAATTAACGGACGACATCGAGCCAAGGATCGGTTTCGAGCCAAGTCTCGACATTGATCCAAGGATCGAGTCCGGAAATCGTTCTAAACAAGAAGTGACCGTCCCCGTTGAAGAGTTGGAAAGTATAACGATAGACCCGGTTCGCCTGGAGCGGGAAGTACAGATCGGCGCAAGCATAGATCGCGAATTAAAAGAGGACCTGATCAATTTACTATGTAAGAACATCGGAGTATTTGCCTGGTCGCATCAAGATATGGTTGGCATAAGTCCTGAACACGCTTGCCACTATCTAAAGATCGACCCGGCTAGGAAGCCTGTTCACCAGAAACATAGAAAATTCGGTCCTGAGAAGTACGCAGCACTCGACATAGAAGTCAAAAAGCCACTCAACAACAAACTAATTGGAGTAGCTACAGACAAACCACAGTGGGTCGCCAACGCGGTGCTCGTCAAAAATCCAAAAGGCTCCTAGAGGTTGTGCATCGACTTCACCGACCTCAATGCGGCATGTCCAAAAGATCACTTTCTGATGCCTCATATTGATCACTTGGTCGATAGTACAGCAGGTTGCGAAATGATGTCATTCATGGATGCCTTCGCCGGATACCATCAAATCCCAATGGCGGAGAAAGACATAAAGCACACATCTTTCCACACGAAAAAAGACATATACTTTTGGGTCCGAATGCCGTTCGGATTGAAGAATGCGGGGGCAACCTACCAGCGTCTAGTCAACAGAATGTTCGCCAATCAGATCGGCAAGACCATGGAGGTCTACATTGACGACATCATGATCAAAAGCCTCAAGAAGGAAGACCACCTCAATGACCTCGCCGAGACATTCACCATCCTCGAGAAGTTCAACATGAAACTGAACCCCAAGAAATGAAACTTCGGGGTGAGCTCCGGAAAATTCCTGGGGCATATCGTGAGCCAAAGGGGGATCGAGGCGAACCCCACCAAGATTCAGGCGATCCTCAACATGCAGGAGCCACAGAATGTCAAGCAGGTGCAACGACTCACAGGTTGTCTAGCCGCCCTTAACCGTTTCATATCTCGGCTCGGCGATAAAAGCAAGCCTTTCTTCGCGACCATAAAGAACAAGAAGTTCGCATGGACGAAGGAGAGTCAAGTAGTGTTCGCCAAAATCAAGGAATATCTATCTAACCCCCAGATCCTGGCAAAGCCGATACCCGGCGAGAAACTATTCCTTTACCTGGCGGCCTCGGAGGTCGCACTGAGTGCCGTTTTGGTGCGAGCGGAGGGACAAGTCCACTTGCCGATCTACTACGTTAGTAAAGCGCTCCATGACGCGGAAACACGTTATACACCATTGGAGAAGATCGCCTACGCTCTAGTCATGAGTGTTCGCAAGCTAAGGGCTTACTTCTTCGAACATCAAGTAGAGATTCTGACGACTCTCCCTCTAAGGCAAGTTCTACACCGATCGGACACCAATGGGCGACTCCTCAAGTGGTCACTGGAGATCGCCCAATACGGTATCACATACGCTCCTCGCACGGCGATCAAAGGCCAGACTCTGGCAGACTTCGTGGTGGAATTAACATTCCCTCACAGTCCGACCCAGGTCGGTCGCCCTGCCTGGAAGCTGTACGTGGATGGCTCGGCGACCAACTCGCGAGCAGGGGCAGGGATTGTCCTCATTATCCCCGATGGCCAAAGTTTCACAAATGCCGTGCGTTTTGGGTTTCGTGCGACCAACAATGAAGCCGAATACGAAGCCTTGGTAGGCGGGCTCGATCTAGCCCTCGCCCTAGATGTTCGTCGCCTCCATATCTTCATGGACTCCCTCTTGGTCGTGAACCAAGTCAAGGGAGAATATGAGGCGCGCGGCGAACAGATGGTCAAATACCAAGAATTGGTCGCCAAAATGTGCACGAAATTTGAGGAAGTGCTAATCGAACAAGTCCCGAGAGAGCACAACTCCCAGGCCGATGCCCTATCCAAGCTAGCATCGCCGGATGGGGCAGCCGATTTCTCTAATATCCAAATCACAAAGTCAGCAAGGCCGGCGATCGACAGAAACCTGGTTATCACAGTTGCTGTTGCCGAGGAGAACTGGATGACTCAATTCATCAAATACTTAAAGGACGGAACGGTCCCGGACGACCGTATCAAAGCTCGCCAACTCCAGCTCCGTGCGACCAGATACACCCTATTGGACGACCGGATTTACAAGCGAGCTTTCAGCCTTCCCCTCCTCAAGTGTATTACACCGGAGGAAGGTCAGCTCATTTTAGCCGAAATCCATGACGGGATCTGTGGAAACCATGCTGGCGGACGAGCTCTCATCCATAAAACAACCAGGCAAGGTTTTTTCTGGCCTACACTTCAGAAGGATGCGATCGCCTATGCCAGATCGTGTCACAGGTGTCAAGTAATGGGCCCAAACATCAAACTCTCCCCTGAGCAGCTCACTTCAATGTACAGCCCATGGCCTTTCGCCCAATGGGGCATCGACCTTATAGGTCCCTTGCCGATGGCGCCAGATGGCTGTAAGTTTGCCATCGTAAGGGTCGACTACTTCACCAAATGGGCTGATGCCGAACCACCCAACAAGATCGGCCAAGAGCAAGTAATCAAGTTCATCTGGAAAAACATCATATGCCGATTCGGTCTGCCCCAGGCCATCATCTCCGACAACGAAAAGCAGTTCGACGGTTTAGAAGTCATGCAATTCTGTGAGAAGTGGGGAATCAAGAAGTTGTTCTCGGCTCCCTACCACTCTCAGACGAACGGGCAGGTAGAAGCCGTAAACAAAATCCTCAAACACATGATTAAAGCGCGACTCGAGTCCAGGCAAGGACGATGGGCGAGCGAGCTCCCAGACGTTTTGTGGTCTTATCGAACGACGACCCGTAACTCAACCGGCGAAACCCCATTCACCCTCGCCTTCGGAACAGAAGCGGTGATTCCCTCGGAGATTGCCGTCCTCAGCCATCGAACCGAACAAGAGATGACGACAGACAATGACGTGGCCCGGCGGATCGACCTTGACATGCTCGAAGAACGACGAATGACCTCAGAAATGAAGAACACAATCCACAAAAGGAGATCAGAGAAATTCTTCAATTCGATGGTCAAGGAAAGACGTTTTCAAGTAGGCGATCTCGTCCTCAAAAAGATCCAGACCCACACAGGTGTCTTCGGTCCGAACTGGGAAGGCCGCTTCAGGATATCTAAATGGCTAACTAAGGGAGCCTACGAACTTGAGCACCCTGACGGTACTCCGGATCAATATCCTTGGAACGCCGTACATTTGAAGAAGTACTACCAGTGAAAACTTTGTATTCTGTTTCAACTACCCAATGTACAAAGAATATAATGAGATTTCTTCCTATCCCATCTATTCTAGCGATCACCCCACCAGGCATATCATATACCGTCGAGGATCATCGTTCAAACATGGCGATCCGAGGTAGAAACAATGCAGCCATGGTCCTGGAGGTCGATGGAACCGACAACTTCGCCCATGCAAGGTTTCTTTGGGCTGATATCGCCCGCCCTTCGTTTAAATACGAGGCCGACGTAGCCGAAGGACCCTCCAAACTAATCTGCGGACACGTTCGCATGCCCTCAAGGTACATCATCTAACATGATGTACCCGGAAAAGGCGGTGCGTCCCTACCCCTTCACAACGTATACCGTCGAGGGTCGCCATCTAACATGCCGACCCGAGGTAGAAAAGTGCTAACAAAGCCGCGGACGTGGAGTCGAATAAATCGACGATGCCCCGTGCAAGGACTCCTCCAGACCAAGACCGCCCACCTTTCGTTTAAATACAAGGCGGGTGCAGCCTAATGGAGGACCCTCACAATAAAGTGAGTCGCGGGAATATCCCTCGCACACAAAGACACGGTTGTGGAGGTCGGTCCATCGAACTCCACGACCGTGCACGGTTCCTCAAAATCGGCAAAACTGAAGATAGCTCACCAGACATACTATTTTTGTTCCCTTACTTACAATAAGTAAACAAAAACAAGGGGGCAAAGGAGGGGAGCTAATCTTAAATGCGATCGGAAAGAAGGAACCGTACCCGATCGGCTTCATTCAAATACACGCAGGATGATCGAAATTGTTCAACAATATTTACAACTAAGAATTTCCAAACATGTCAATACATTCAACATTCAAACAATCGGTCGCGCGAACAAGACATCGGAAGCAATCATACACACACTTGTAAAAATTCGCATGCAAACATTCAAAGGCGATCGTACATAAAAAGAAACAGGTGCGAAAAAAGGAGTATTTTATTCGTTATCAAGGAGTTCGTACAAATACAAAGTCCGAAGGCAATACAAAGAAAAAGCAAAAAGTTACAAGCAAAGGAAGACAAAGAAATCTCTCAGGGTCCCTCCGGCTAGTCTTCGCCCCCAGGAGGCGGATCGGCACGCGCTCCCCCATCGGCCTCAGGATAAATGAGTTTATCCGGAAAAGGATACCAACTCAAGTCGATCCCCAAGTCGACGAGGTCAAGGATCGGCAGGAAAAACTCCGGATGCAAAAGGTGCTCGAGTGCATAGGCCTTGAAGCTCTCCATCATAGGACCGATCTCGATCCCTACCGTTTTGGCGGCTCAGACAGCGTCGGCGTAGGCCACATAATAGGCGAACTCGCCGACGAGTGCCACATTGAGGTAGGGATCGGTCTCGATCACCTTTAGCTGCCCTCTCAACTCAGTGGTCGTCTTCTCAGCTTCCGCCAGCTCGACCACCTTGGCGGCCATTTCTCCCTTAGCCTTCTCAAGCTCGCCCGTTGCCTTCTCCAGCTCGCTGTTGAGCCGATCCACCGTCACCTTCAGCCCAGTCGCCTCCTCCTGCGAGGCCACATGCATCCGGAGAGCTTCCTTCTCCTGGTCGCGGAACTGATCGGCCACTTCCTTGGAGCGGCTCAGCTCCTGCTTCATCCGGTCGATTTCCTGCTTAGCTCGTTTAGCCGTCTCTAAGTACTCCTTCTCCATAGCCTGGATCCAGTTAGCAAAATCGGCGTTTTTATTCCGAGCGGCCTCAAGATCTTGATGGAGTCGAGCATTAGAGGGTCACCCCTTGTAATCCTTGGCAGCTTGGACGGCCATCGTCGCTGTCTGGAGAGCCAGGGCAATGGTCGCCTGCATGGCATCTCCAGACCGCCGACGAGCGATCGCATTGAGATCGGTCGTCCAAGCCTTGGGCAGAGAGGCGACAGCCTTAGAGATGTAAGAATGGATATCAAGGGACTTCTGCGGAGACTTGCTCGCCAGGAAGTCCAGCACCATCGGCGAGACGTCCGGATCAGCAAGACGGATCCTGCAACACAAACAAAAAGAAACAAAGGATTTAGTATATACCTTACTCAAATTTCCTAACTCGGAAAGATCAATCCGGTCTTACCTGTTGACCAACTCGGGGTCGCGGCCAAAGTAGGGCTTGCTCCGAGAAGTTTCAGCTTCGGCAATCGCCGCAGCCTTCAAGAAACCGGCCGAGGGCTGGGAGCCAGACCCTTCCACCATCAGAATGGCAGAGATTGGTGAAGCGGCCACCGGCGGCTCCAAGATGGTTACGTCCGCCTCAGCCGTCGGCAGGGACCCCTCCGGCCTCCGCCTCTTGCAGTTGCGCTGGAGTTGTTCCTCCTCCTGAATTTTCGGGTCAGCGACCGGCACCACAGCGGGCCTCACCATAGGGACAGGGCGAGACGTCGTCGCAGGAACGCGACCCATCTTCTTTCCTTCGTGAAGACGACCGATGAGACCAGGGTTAGACATGGCGATCTCTAGCGGTGGCTCGGCGAAGCGGGGAAAATGAATCTCTGCTAAAGAAGAAGTTCAGACAAAGTTAGACATCTACTTCGACATTGCGATCTCTTGCAGATGATCGTCAAGCAAGGAAGAAGTAAAATTTATACCTGGAACTTTCAGATGACGAGGGAAGCGAAACAATCGAGCCCCCAACCGATGAAGTTTGTGACCGAGTGAGCGAACGTCTATGTAGGAATCCGGCAAGGCACGAATTCGCTCTCAAACGATCAAGAAATCAAAGGGGAGATCACCGATCGCTGGAACAAGGGATCCTGCAAAAAGGAAACAAAATTAGATCAGTCCAAGACGTATCCGATCAAAGGGAGAGTTAAAACCTTTACTCGAATTCCTCTCCCGAAAATTGGTGGGAACCTCCAACTCTTCCTCCGGCCTATCACTCGACGCCGACCTCCACGCTCCGCCAACCCAGAACCATTTTGCCAGATCGCCCCGAGTCTTGTTCGGCACCCCGAGGACCACTCTTCCCATTCGACCTTGAATGTGATTACCGCCGACCGACTCTTTCCGCGCAGCCCGTTTGAAGAGATAGTTCATTTCCATCGCAGAAAGGAGACGGAACAACCGGTGACCGCCGAAAAGTGTCAGAGTACAGCCGATCTGCAGCCAGGCGTTCGGCGTCAACTGGAGAGGCTCCAGATTCCAAGCGATCAGCAGATACGAGACGGCGAACGGCAAGGGAAACCGCAATTCGGCCGCCAGGGTCATTTCATTAACGGCGACCATACCCCCGGGAGGCTGGTCGGCACGCTCATTCTCGGGGGGCACGTGCAGCGAAACATCAGAAGGGATATGATATTTGGCCCTCCAGCGGCTCAAGTCTTTCCAGGTCGCCGAACTCCGGATCTGACCAAGAGTCCACTGAGACGGGTCGGCGGCCCGAAACACCGTTCGCTTCACATGTTCGTAGGGATGAGAGGTGGAATACACTTCGAAATCAAATTCTGGACAGGGTCCGGCGATCCTCTCCATAAGCTTAGCGAAAGCCATGTAGGCGGGGCCGAATACGCTATCCCGTTCCCAAGACAGCCGCACCAGTTTGTCTTCATCCACCGGCGAGCCCCCCTGCTCCGCCGCCGCCTCCGTTCTCGCCACTTCGGCCTCGTTGAAGAGCTTCTCGAGTTTCGCGGGCGCAATCCCTGCACGAATGGCCTCAACGGCCATTTCCATGTGAAGTCCCGCGGGAATTTCCTCCTGGTCAGGCAAAGCTGCCGCGGCGGAGGTGCTTCCGGTCTCGAAGGTCTTAGATCCTCCAAACATGTTATAAAAAGTAAAGGGGGAGAGAAGATGGGTTTTCTTACCTAAAAAAGGAGGACGATCGGCACAAGGAGCTTCGGAAATTTCTGCAGAGTCTCACCAAGAAGGCAAGGGTGCGTGAAGAGTAGAAATGAAGTAGCCCTAGCCCCTTTTATAGACGGAAGCGGGGGTCTCTGTGCAAATAGGCGAAATTCCGAGGGCTGGAGTGCAACCGTCGGGTAGGGAACACATTAAATGCAGCCCTCGAATCCCGCGCACGTGTCTTTTCGAGGGCACGCCAGGCGACAAGTCTGAAAAACCGTCGGACTCCCCCAACGGTAGCGCGACGCATGTCCTTGCAACGTTTCGAGAGCCCGCCTTCATTTCCCGCTGCTCCCAGCACAAAAAGAGATCGTCCAAATTTGAAATCAGATCGTTTGACCATCTAAACATTGGCGATCGCCAACAGTGCCACCTCACCCCGTGTTTTCAACATCGAAGCGAGCTGGGGGGGCAATTGTTGTGCGGCGATTAATACGCCTCGATGGCGATCGGCATAACGATAAGAGAGTCTACCATAGAAGACATACTCTGGCCAAACACCCAGCAGTCGGCACCCACGACGATCGTCTTTTGGTATCCGGCGATCGCTTTTGTTATTTGGCGATCGTCTATGATGTCCAACCAGAGACGATCGTCTCGTGCCACGTATGAATCCAACATCCGTCAAAGTCGTCGAAGACCAAATCCTGGACGGTGACCCACGTGCAGATCCACAAAGGGCGCCGACAGATAAGACCTTTGACCCCAGCCTGTCACCTACCTCACCTACCGACAGGGCCGCCGAAAGGTACAAAGTGGGTCCTCTCCGGACAGCGACTCAGGATGCGTGCAGGCTTCCTATTGGCTCGCACAGCTGGCCGCCAGCAGCAGTGTAATACCCGTAATTTTGATTCCCGGTAATTTTCTATTTTTGGCGGAAGTCCGTTTTGACAACTCGCTTGGGACCGTTTCGTCACCCTGAGAATGATTAATTCTACACTTTTTGACATCCGAGTTCGTTTCGGTATCATTTTGTTGAGTTCCATGCTTTTCAGCGACTTTTCCGCACTTGAGTTCGATTCTTGCGAATCTCGTCCTAAACTGCTGTTTCGAGTTTCCCGCAAGTCCGTTTAACTTTGTTAGACGTGTTGTGAACTTCGGTTTGGTTATTCGATCACGTATCGTGATTTCCAGCGCTTTGGGCCATTTTGTAATTTCTTGAAAGTTACGGGTATCCGTATTCTGTAATTGTTATCTCACCCGCTTCTTGGTCGCGTATGATTAATTATGGTATTACGTTTTCATTTGGAGTCGTTGATGTTGTCCGCGAACTTTTCGCCGTGTTCGTTCCGACGTTTGGAAATCGAGTCGTCGAGCCCTGGTGGTCGCACCGCCGGACGATGCAGATCGACCGGACGATCGCAGGTTTTGGCCGGACGATGGTCGACATCGATCGAGCAGCACGGCAGAATCGGCGAGCGCACGCCACGGCCAAGGGCCGCTGCGCGCTTAGTCAGCGGTAGCGCACGCTGCCGAGTCGGCCAGACGCTATCGGCCCGGGCAGAGGGATTACGAGGTTCTCGACTCGGCCAGATCGGCGAGTAGCGTGCGCTACCGTCGGTCGTGGGCGCACGCTAACCGGGCAGGGTAGCGCACATTGCCGGCCGACTAGCGACGCACGGGATGAGTTTGTTAGTCCAGTGGCTACCGGACAGCCGCTACGCCGCGAGCTTCCGGCCGTAGCGCACGCTAGCGGAGTCGGGTGGTCGAGTCATGGTCGGCGGACTGTCGGTGGTCCCGGTCATGCGGGCCATGGCCGAGAGTGCTCGGCCGACATCGCCGATAGCACGCTAGCCGGAAGGCTAGCGCACGCTAGTTCCGGCCCAGTATATAAATGACAGACCAACGACATTCTCCGTCATTTTTCATTTCATTTCTCTTCGTTCCGCGGCTGGGGTTTCGGAGGAGACGAAACCATGTTGTTTTACAACAAATTCACGAAGTTTCTGAGTTTATATCACCGATCAATCGTCCTATAACATCCTTCGATCCAGCGAATCAAGGTTAGATCTTTAGAACCCTACTTTTGGGGAGATTTGGGGGTTTTCGCGTTTTTGCCCGATTCGTTCCGTTTTGTCGATTAATTCATGATGAATATGATTAATCTTGTTGGTATTCTTAGTTTCCCTACGGATTCATGGTATATTTCGTGATTTTTACGGAATCGAGAGGGTTTGGTTGTGGTCCGCCCTCGTTGTCGTTTTTATACGAATATACATGAATAGTAGGCGGGTTTTCGGGCGTATTCCAATTCCGTATTCGTTTAGAATTGGTTGCGATTGTATTCTTCGAATCGTTAGGTTCGGTTTCGCTGGTTCCTAGCATTCGTCGGTGACCTTCCATTCCGTTCGTTGCGTCGTCGACTATTCAAGGCAAGTATATATTTATGATTGTACGTTCTTGACTTTGAAAGTAAGAAACATTGATGGTATGATATGAACGAACCGTTTTTACGGCATTCATAGATGTATTGTTGGCATGTAATGAACGAACCGTTTTGACGGCATTCCTACATGTAACGGCGTATGATATGAACGAACCGTTTCTACGGCATTCATATACGTCTTGATGTGGCACGATGAGACTTTAGTTATTCCGGAATGCTAGTCTTGAATTGATGAATTGACGGTTACATTTACTTTATTGTCGAGAAGTATTGTGTTGCATACTTGATATACTTGCACTAGCTATTCGACGGCTAACCCCCTTTTTGGGGGAAATACGTTTTATGTATTTCAGGTTACAGGAGAGCGGACAGGCAGGTATCGGGTCGGCATGAAGATGATGGGCAAGTGTGATACTGTGTCTTGTCTCCGGTTATCTTTTTGGATTCCTCCATTCAGTGTTGTTGTACTGGAATGGATTTTAAATACTCGAGTATTGTATTTCAGTTTCCTTGATGTTCCGGCCTGTGTTGCCGAGGTATTGTTTTATGTAGTGATGTATATGGTCACATTGGTTATGGTTTGAATACCATTGGTATTGTCCTTCTTTTCATTGTATATGGACCTTCACGGTCAAGTTTTACAGTTCCACGCATGAATAGCCTTGTGGGTTCCACGGTGGGGCTCACGGCGCTGTAATATACCCTGAATAACTTGGGGGTGTTACAGAATATGGTATCAGAGCTTAGGTTTATGGATACCTAGGTTGTCGGTCTTTTGGGTCGATTGAGTCGTCATTTGACCACAGTATCACTACTCTGCCATCATCACAGTGCGACCGGTACTTGTAAGTCCTCTCACTCTTCTTGTATTTTCTTGACCGTTTCGTTTTTAGCTTGGTATTCTTTGGAATTGGTCACTTCGAGAAGGTGCAATTTGGATTATACTTCCGCACGTGTGTGCCCTTTAGAATGTTGGATGTAAGGAGAAGAAGTCGTGACTGTGGTTACGGACGTGAACTCTTCCTTGAGATTTTGTTAAATTGCTAATTTCGATATTAGCGTGTATCGGTATTGTGTTGAGACTTTGTTTGGAAATCGCATGTTAGTATCACGGGAGATCTTCGTCTTCACTGACCTGTAAGTATATTATTCGGTATTTATTTGGTTGCCTTGGTGATTTGGATTTTTTCTGTTGAGATGTTTGTACAGAGATTGCAAGTTTCGAGGACGAAACTTATTTTAAGGGGGGTAGAGTGTAATACCCCGATTTTTCGGATATATTTTTCGTTTATATGTTGGATATCGTTGATGGATATTTGTGCTTGAGAACGTTCTGAACGTTTGATAATGTTATTGAATGCGTATATGTATTCATTATGCCGTATGTTCGATTGGTATGTCGAGATATTGGTTGAGGATAAGTGAATATGGCTAGGCACAACAACGATAGCGCATGCTATAAGTGTTCATTAGCGCACGCTACTGGGTACAGGTAGCGCACGCTAGGAAGTATTGATAGCGTACGCTAAGAGGTTCGGTTACGTACGCTAAGGAGGACCCCTAACGTACGTAACGACTTGCTGGGTTAGTTTCGGAAGGTGGCAGCGGTGTAGGCCGAGTTGATTTTTATATTCAGTTAGCGCACGCTAACGCATGTTGGTTAGCGCACGCTAACACCAGATCGCCAATAATGGAATATTAGCTTTCGGCGGGTGGACCCGGCCATGTTCGACGCGTGTCCAGATAAGGTCAACGAGTGCTTGTCGTGTAGAGCTAGCGTACACTAAAACCGTATGATTAGCGCACGCTAATTCCATATCGGTCAAAGGAATCCCGATAATCGCGGATGCTTTCGGCATGTGGGAGCACGATACTGTAGCAAGTCAACGACGATTAGCGCGCGTTAAGGTCGAAGAATAGCGCACGCTACTGAGCATTTCACTGTATCAAGTCAACGCCTGTTAGCGTACGCTAATGCATGGGCATTACGTACGTTAGATGAATTTCGAAGCAATGTAGTAGCTTCTGGGCTGCCCGATAGCGCACGCTATCAAGGAAGGATAGCGCACGCTAGTCATATAGCGCACGCTAAATATAAGGTCTAGCGCGCTCTAGTGATGTGTTTCATAGAGAGGATAGACGAGTGCTGAGAGGCATTTTGTCCATTCTCCTTCCTTCAGTCAATAGAGAGAACCTTGGGAAGTACTTGAAGTTCCTAAACATGGAGAGATGATTCTCTTAAACCAGATTAAGATGGAGAGCTCGGATTTAAGTATTGTTCTTGATGTTTTTGATGATTCTTGGAATGGAGATCATTTATTCTTATTCGTGATTCGTCCATACAAAGTAATTCTCGTATCCTTTTGATAGTGGTTCGTATTTTTTTTAAGGATTACTATATGTTGGGAATCGTGTGTTTTGATGTTCGTTTTATTTCGATGAAAATGCATAAATTGATCAGATCGTTATCCATCTGCGTGAGTATTTTGAAATGGCTTTTGGTATATTGCCAATGAATTTTATTTCGTAAACCGATTCCCTAAACCGAAGTTTTTGGCATTTTGACCTTGATCGTTTTGACGGTATTTGGAAAATGATTTTTTTTAGTATTTGAAAAATATTACCGTCATCGGTCTTTTTAACATTTTTGAAATGATGAGGAAAAATTGTGCTTAGCCTGGTAAATCCTTGTGAGAAGGGTTTACGGCGTGTAATATTCCCAGGAGGATCTGGGGTGTTACGATTGTGGTATCATGTGATAATGTTATACGAGATTTATTAGAATTGTAATAAGAGATTTCGGATGTTGATATGATTATTGAGACCTTCTTCGTATGATGATGACAGTATTGTTGCGACTCTTAAGGTTGTATGAATGGCAGGACGAAGAAAATGGTAACATGGAGATATATACCTCGGATATGTTGTTCTGAATGGGATTTCGGATATTTCGTGTTCTTGAAGAACTCTTGAATTATACGAGGTGATGAATTTTTTTTAGAAGTGTTGATGTTTTGAAAATGAATATGGAATATTCATATCTAGAGCTAGACTATGTGTTTGAAATAATATTCGTATAGGAATACGAATGTGATTATGAGTTTGATGAGACTATTATTCATCTCTGAATTTGGAAGCCCATACGTATGGAGCAAATGTTCAAGTCGAATGATTGGACTATTTGATAACCTTTTTAATAGGATTATCTATTGTTTTGAACCAGTCGGATGTTTCGAATTGATTGCGGTCATAAGTAAATCTTAACGATGGATTTACGAGAAGGGAACCTTATCAATTCGTATTTAAGAATTGAGTTTGGAACATTTAGACCCTTATTATTTGGTCCTCAATTGTTGCTGATTTGATCATCATATTTCGACTCGTATTGTGGACAGGATGTGTAAGTGTCTGAGTTGGATTGTTCAGACTGTGATTAGTCAAGATATAGTGAAACGATTGAGTTTGTGGTTTGGTGGTATTGATATTGGTCGTCATCGAACTTGTTGATTATTGATCCTTCGTTTTACAATAAGATATGATGTTTGATCGTGAATTATGACTGTTGTGTTGCGGTTAAGGTTGAAGGGTTCGTAGATTAACTTGGTCGAGACTGAGGGATTCGTAAGACGAAATCAACTGAATTGGTAACAGTTCGTTGTATTGATATCGAGGCAAGTCTTATACTCGTACTAATCAATGAGACTAATGTTATCGTGTAGGTGTACGAATGTGTGTATCATTTCGAGACTTGGTCTACTTATGATTGTATTGATATCAGGGGATTGTTTGATACGACACCCGTCGTCAAATCATGTCAAGTGTTATTGTTGTTCGTAAACGGCCGATTGAAGGCATTGATGTATTCGAATTCCATCTTCATTATCGGTAACTGATTTAAGTGTGCCTAGACATCCGTTGTACCGTTGTTATCTAGTTGCCGTTCTAAGGTGACCGAAGTATTGAATTGGGACTGTCGAAGATAGTTCCCATCCGTTGAGTCGTTATCGATTGGTCGTTCGAAGACAATCGAGATATTGAATGGGGATCTCCGAGGATAGTGCCCATCTGTGAGTTATTATTGTCGTGTTGGCCAACTCAGGGCAGCACACTATTATTCTTATGAACTCGATAATTTTGTGATCGTTGAGGGTGGAGGATTTCCCGAATTGTGGTTATTGCCGTGTTAATCGGTCCTTAGGGAATTCTTATCCCATGATGGTTGTTTTGAATATCGTTAGTCATGTCGATCTTTCATTATTCGTGTGTCATCGTTCACTTGGTGAATTGTATGATCCGTAATGGTTATTTTATCCTTTGAGTTTCGTTGTCATGTTGTATCATGGCATACCTGGAATCATGTCTGCGTGCCGATTGGTTATGTGTAGGATTTTTTGCCAGGCACTCGATGGTCATGTGTGGATGTTTCCGCATTGGACCGTGCACACGAGACGTAGTTCTTGAGGCTAATTAGGTACATTGTCACACGTATATTCTGGATTCCGTATACGGGGTGGACATGTGCACGGACACGTTTCCGGATCGGGCGTACTGTGATGTCCCTCTTGAGCTTTATTGTTTGATCGTTCGTAGTCCATGTTGTATTGGATATGTCCGACGATTTGCGACTGGTTGTTCATACGCCGAGGGGTAAGTCCGACAGTCAGGTTGGTTTCTTTGAGATCTATTTTGTGATGATTCATAGCTTTGGGCTGTTCGGCTTTCAGGCCATTGTGATGTATGGGTATTTTCGTTGGAGCCTTCGGGCATTGTGAATTCGTATCTTTTTCGGCATTGGTTTGGTTTACCTTCGGGTAATGTATTGTTGTGTTCTCAGATGATGACTCGCCGTTTGGGCGTAAGTTTTCGGTTCTTGTGTATCTCGTTGAGTTTTTCCTGGCGGAATATTTCTTCTCCCTACCTATTTTAAGTTTCGGGACGAAACTTCTTTTAAGGAGGGTAGAATGTAATACCCGTAATTTTGATTCCCGGTAATTTTCTATTTTTGGCGGAAGTCCGTTTTGACAACTCGCTTGGGACCGTTTCGTCACCCTGAGAATGATTAATTCTACACTTTTTGACATCCGAGTTCGTTTCCGTATCGTTTTGTTGAGTTCCGTGCTTTTCAGCGACTTTTCCGCACTTGAGTTCGATTCTTGCGAATCTCGTCCTAAACTCGCTTTGAGTTTCCCGCAAGTCCGTTTAACTTTGTTAGACGTGTTGTGAACTTCGGTTTGGTTATTCGATCACGTATCGTGATTTCCGGCGCTTTGGGCCATTTTGTAATTTCTTGAAAGTTACGTATCCGTATCTGTAATTGTTATCTCGACCCGCTTCTTGGTCGCGTATGATTAATTATGGTATTACGTTTTCATTTGGAGTCATTGATGTTGTCCGCGAACTTTTCGCCGTGTTCGCTCCGACGTTTCGGAAATCGAGTCGCCGAGCCACGTGGTCGCACCTGGCCGGACGATTGCGATCGACCGACGGCCGCAGTTTTGGCCGGACGATGGTCGCATCGATCGAGGAGCACGGCAGAATCGGCGTAGCGCACGCCACGGCCGGACGCGCGCTTAGCTCGGCAGTGTAGCGCACGTTGCCGAGTCACCCAGACGCTATCGGGCCCGGGCAGAGGGATTACGAGGTTCTAGACTCGCCAGATCGGCAGTAGCGTGCGCTACCGCCGGTCGTGGCGCACGCTACCGGCAGGGTAGCGACGCCGTCGGCCGACTAGCGACGCGCGCACGGATGAGTTTGTTAGTCCAGTGGCTCTCGATAGCCGTCAGCAGCGCGCAGAGCTTCCGGCCGTAGCGCACGCTAGCGGGAGTCGGGTGGTCGAGTCATGGTCGGCGGAATGTCGGTGGTGCCGGGTCATGCGGGCCATGGCCGAGAGTGCTCGGCCGACATCGGGCCGATAAGCGCACGCTAGTCGGGAAGGCTAGCGACGCTAGTTCCGGCCAAAGATATAAATGATGACCAACGACATTCTCCGTCATTTTTCATTTCATTTCTCTTCGTTCCGCGGCTGGGGTTTCGGAGGAGACGAAACCATGTTGTTTTACAACAAATTCACGAAGTTTCTGAGTTTATATCACCGATCAATCGTCCTATAACATCCTTCGATCCAGCGAATCAAGGTTAGATCTTTAGAACCCTACTTTTGGGGAGATTTGGGGGTTTTCGCGTTTTTGCCCGATTCGTTCCGTTTTGTCGATTAATTCATGATGAATATGATTAATCTTGTTGGTATTCTTAGTTTCCCTATGGATTCATGGTATATTTCGTGATTTTTACGGAATCGAGAGGGTTTGGTTGTGGTCCGCCCTCGTTGTCGTTTTTATACGAATATACATGAATAGTAGGCGGGTTTTCGGGCGTATTCCAATTCCGTATTCGTTTAGAATTGGTTGTGATTGTATTCTTCGAATCGTTAGGTTCGGTTTCGCTGGTTCCTAGCATTCGTCGGTGACCTTCCATTCCGTTCGCGCTGCCGACTATTCAAGGCAAGTATATATTTATGATTGTACGTTCTTGACTTTGAAAGTAAGAAACATTGATGGTATGATATGAACGAACCGTTTTTACGGCATTCATAGATGTATTGTTGGCATGTAATGAACGAACCGTTTTGACGGCATTCCTACATGTAACGGCGTATGATATGAACGAACCGTTTCTACGGCATTCATATACGTCTTGATGTGGCACGATGAGACTTTAGTTATTCCGGAATGCTAGTCTTGAATTGATGAATTGACGGTTACATTTACTTTATTGTCGAGAAGTATTGTGTTGCATACTTGATATACTTGCACTAGCTATTCGACGGCTAACCCCTTTTGGGGGAAATACGTTTTATGTATTTCAGGTTACCGGAGAGCGGACAGGCGGGTATCGGGTCGGCATGAAGATGATGGGCAAGTGTGATACTGTGTCTTGTCTCCGGTTATCTTTTTGGATTCCTCCATTCAGTGTTGTTGTACTGGAATGGATTTTAAATACTCGAGTATTGTATTTCAGTTTCCTTGATGTTCCGGCCTGTGTTGCCGAGGTATTGTTTTATGTAGTGATGTATATGGTCACATTGGTTATGGTTTGAATACCATTGGTATTGTCCTTCTTTTCATTGTATATGGACCTTCACGGTCAAGTTTTACAGTTCCGCGCATGAATAGCCTTGTGGGTTCCACGGTGGGGCTCACGACGCTGTAATATACCCTGAATAACTTGGGGGTGTTACAAGCAGCCCCAGACTTTAAGGGAACAGCCCCACGTGACGGGGCTATCGGCCATCTTATTATAATATAGAGCGGTCGCCCGCGATCGCCGGAGAGGTCCCAGCAACCTTGTCTCATATAAATAGGAGGCTCACAATAGTGGCTGAAGGAAGATAAGAAATCATCGTGAATACAAGTGCAAAACATACAGAGAGAGAATAAAAGACTCATCTGGCAATTACTTACACATTCATAGTGATATTCATACATACTTATAGTACATCCAAAGCAAGAACTCACAGATCTTCATATCTAGTTCTTCCGGCAATCTACACGCTCTACAGCTTAGATAACTAGAAGTCTTTACACTCATTGTAATAGATTCTAACATTAATATTTGTACTCAACAGTATACCTATTAATAACATCTCGCGAGAGCATTCAAGCCCGGGATTAACAACCCCGCCAAATCTTGTGTTATTTATTTTCTCACGGAAGTGTTCTCGCATTTGTTTGTTACTCGATCATTCCAGCAATACTATCTCCAGATAATATTTTGGGTAACAACTGCCACTGCACACACATACACACACACACACACTGCACACAAACAACACAGTTAAAAAAACACCACACACACACACTCTCTCTCTACACACACTGCACACACAGAAAAAAAAAACACTGCACACACACACACTACAGACACTGCACACACACAGAAAAAAAAATGCGCACACACACACACACTACACAGTGCACACAGAAAAATACACACACACACACACTACACACTGCACATACAGTAAAAAAAGAACACACACTGCACATACACAAACACTACACTCACACACATACACACTGCACACTGAGTAAAACACACACACACACTGCACTCACACACACACTGCACACACAGTAAAACACACACACACACACACACACTGCACACACGCAGACACTACACACACTGCACAAATAGTAAAACACACACACACACACTGCACACACTGACAAACACAGTAAAAACACAAACACACACTGACACATATTGACACACACTGCACACACTACACACTGCACACAAACAACACAGTTTAAAAAAACACCACACATTGACACACACACACACACACACACACACACTCTACACATACTGCACACACAGAAAAAAAAACACTGCACACACACACACACACTACAGACACTGCACACAGAAAAAAAAACACTGCACACACTTAACACACACACACACACACTACACAGTGCACACATAGTAAAACACACACACTGCACACACAGTAAAAAAAGAACACACACTGCACACACAACACACACACACACACACACACACACACACACACACACACACACACACTGCATACACACACTGCACACACAACACACACACTGCATACACACACACACACTGCACACATTAAAACACACACACACAATGCACACACACACACACTGCACACACAGTAACACACACACTACACACACTGCACAAACAGTAAATCACACACACACACACTGACACACACAGTAAAAACACAAACACACACACACACACACACACTACACACACAGTAAAAAAACACAAACACACACACTGCACACACTGACACACATTGACACACACTACACACTGCACACACAGTGAAAAAAACTCACACACACACACTGCACGCACTGCAGACACACACACAGACACACACAGAGACACACACACACACACTCCACACACTGCACAATAAGCACAAACACACACTGCCCACTTCATACACGATCTGTTGGGAGAAGATCCTTAAGACGAAAGTTAACATCTATCCTAAAGGGAGAAGATCCTTACGACGTTAACCATGTCTATCCCAAAATAATTCGTGTTTCAAAAAATAATGTTGTCATGCACACTCATATATTTACACACACAAACACACATATATTTGCACTCATGTAATTAAATATATTACCTTGGATATATCCAACTAACCGCCTGCTTTGATTTACTTGTATGCATACTATCCATGGTCTTGAATGCGGTCACGACACTGTTTAAAAGTAACAATAATATATTGAGTCGTCGATATAAAATTTTCAAGTAAATATGTTATAAATAAAATCTTACTTTTGGAGTATGGCCTTAACGCGAGAGTCGGGCTTATTTTATAATGAGCAAAATCATATAATAGTTCCTCTTGCGGGTATAATGACCACAAGTTGCCAATGATGCCTACATTGATAAATGCATCTGAAAGAATAAACATATTACTAAACTATGTTGTAAAAAAAATTATGTTGCAAAAAAATAAAGAAATAGTTTTGTTAAAAAGAAAGTATTTTGAAATTTACAATCTTTAACTTACTTATGATGGTAAGCTCCCATGTATACTTGCTTCTTCGACTCAATCATACGCGTCGATATATATATATCTCGAGATCTCCTCTCCCCTATGTCCCATATTTTGTATGGATTGAGGATCAAAATATACATACAAATCCTCGTCCATCGTGCCCACATTCATATTAGACAAATACCTAATTTGTTAAGCAAAATATTAAAATAAAAAACTCATACTCCGAATGTAAAAAAATTCTATAAAGGAAATTACTCACATAGTCCAAAGCTGTACAACTGATAAATTAAGCCACTCGTTTCCTTGAACGATCTCTAAAATATCAGTGCGAGCGATGTATAATGGAACATCATCACCACCACAGCCAAAGATAGCTGTATCCCACGGCACTGGTAACGGATTAATTGTAAAGACTCGACGCAGCACTAAGCAAGTCTTTCATGATGTCATCTTTGGTCCTCGACCTGTCATTGTGACGAGCCTGCTTCCTTGGTCGCTGAATATCCTATTTCATATAGAAGAGTGAAAATACAAGTACATTTGAAATGATTTATTTTGTTTGAGTTATTAAAAAGAAAAAGAAAATATTTACCTTTGAAAAATCGGAGATAACAAAAGCTCGTGGCCATGCAATAAATCCACCTAAAGCTTCCCCCACGACTTTCACCTCATCAGTCGCCACAGGGACTTCAGCGCTGGCATCTACGGCCTCCTCAACCACTACCTTAACCAAATGAGCTGGTAAAGGAGCACAATGTAGGGTCGAATCACCCCGAATAACCCTATCGATAGCAACTAGACGGGGAGGATGCTCGTCCATATAAAATCCAACTCGAAGAGTGTCTCCAGTCGGAGTCCTCTTTCCTGAAGGGCCAGGAATAGCATCAGCACAACTCCCCTTCGTGCTGACACGAGTAACCTCATCAGGTGTACGAATATCAATAGGCCGCTGGGAAGACATCAAGAGTGTCTCCAGTCGGAGTCCTCTATCCATTGTCTGGCCTAAATCTTTCATCAAATTCTGTTTGACATCAAGGGTGATCTTCTTTCTTAGCTGCTCCAACACATCTTCACTTACGGAAGACGTCGGTCCACGTGATCGTACAAAGTAATCTCAAATACCCACACTAAAACCGATGCCATGAATACGACCCGGGTGCTCGGGTATGCCAATGGCAGCCGCCAATATATCCTGTCGTCCCTCAGGAATGAAGGTACCCTGTGTATACTCCTCCTCCAAATCATCCTACAAAAATTTAATTTGGCACCATATAACAAAATTTTGAAATATGCAAACAACTAATACAAGTTGATGAAGGAGAAAAAACAATACAAGAATGTAGATAAAAGTAATTGGGTAGAAAAAAGTGGTTATTTACATTTAATAAAGCAAATAATTTACCTAAAATTTTTAGTGTTTGCTAACACTTTGCCAAAAAAAGTGGAGCTTTTTATTCTTCATATAAAAAAAAATAATTCTTCAAAAAGAACTTACAATCCTCTCGACAATCTCCCGTGCAGCATCGGATGACGTACCCCCCCCTCCCGTCTTTTTGTATGACCAAGCTTCCACCTTTGATGCCGCGTAGGTGGAGACGGGGATCAATAACAACATCTTCTCCAGATTGAGATGCTTCTTGATGCTCCTTTATCTTCCTCTCCGTCTCCCGTACTTCCACCAAATCGTACCCTCCTCGAGCCATATAATGCGGAATGTTCATTCTTGCTAATTTTTATTTCTTACTTCTTTGTTCCTGTTACAAGTATCTAATAGCCCATAAACAATTTTATAAATATTTTCAAATTTAAAACATTATTGTATTCCTTTTATGAACATTGTAATATAATATAATATACACACACACACACACACACACATATATATATATATATATAATATTATAAATATTTTCAAATTTAAAACATTTTTTCTTATTTCAAATTTTATGTTCTCAATAAGAAATTATTTTATTTGATTGTGTGTTCATTATTTTCAGTGTTGAACTTTAAAAACGAAAAACTTAAAATATTTTTTTAGATATACCTCCCAAGCAGAGTCCTCACGAATCTTTTTGAAGTCTCTCCCGTCCTCCTCGGAGATACCATACTTGTCACAAGGAGAGTTTCCTTTGCTTGGACCATATATGTACTCACCGGTCAAATCAGACTTAAATTGCCTCTATTTTACGCCAATTGATTGTAAAGACTTCTTTTGAAAATGACCAAGACTTTTAATCTGGCTAACATCAAAATTGTCCTGCATATTGACAATAAAAACTAGTGTTAGCCACACACATTACACACACACACACACTGCCACATAGTAAAAAAAACAAACACACACTGCACACACACACACACACACTGCACAAACACACACACACACACACACACTGCCGCACAGTAAAAAAAACACACATTGCCACACAGTAAAAAAACACACACACAATGCACACACACATTGCACAAACTGCACACACTGCCACACAGTAAAAAAAACACTACACACACTGCCACACAGTAAAAACACACGCACACACTGCACACACAAACTCACACACTGCACACAGTAAAAAAAATACACACTCCACACACTGTATTCACACACAGTAAAAAACATACACACTCCACACACTACACTCACAGACACACACTACACACAAACACACACACACACACACATTGCACACACACTGCACACACACTCCACACACACACTGCCACATAGTAAAAAAACACACACACTGCACACACAAACACACACACACACTGCGCACACACACTGTATACAGTAAAAAAACACACACTCCACACTGCACTCAACACACACACACACTGCACACAAACACACAACACTGCCACACAGTAAAAAAAAAACACTGCACACACACACACACACACTATACACACAAACACACAAACTGCTCACACACACACACACACACACAGTAAAAAATTGTAGATCTAGGAGAGATGAATAATTTAATATAATATACATCTATAAGTAAAAAACGAAGAAGTGATTGTGGTTCAAAGTTTTGATTGTACAAAAAGACATTACCGTAACAAAACCTTTTTATAACACTCGATAGATGCTAGTAATTGCAGACTTCATATACAAAATACAATTACTGAAATCCTTACATTCTGATAGATGCTAGTATGGCAGTGGAAAAGTAGGGTTATATAAGGGCCAAGCCATAGGTACCAAACCCAACCAATGATATACAGATCATGAAGAATTCTGATGCAAACTATTATTCAGAACAAGCTAAATATAATATCTGATGTCACAACTCCACGATCTAGGCATAAGTACATAACTTCTGCAATACTAGGACTTGAACTTGGACTCCAAAATCCAAAGTCTTAAAATTTAAACCACACACACTGCACATAAACACACACACTGCATACACACACACACACACACACACTGCACACACACAGAGTAAAAAAACACACACACACTGCACACAAACACACACTGCACATAATAAAAACACACACACTCCATACACTGCACTCTCTCACACACACACACACTGTCACATAGTAAAACACACACACACACACACACACACACACTGCACACACAAACACACACAATGCACACACACTGCACACTATGGATGTATTCCGAACCAAACGAACCGAACGGTGACTTTAACGAACGTTCGTTCGTTAAGGATTCAGTTCGTTCGGTTCATGTTCGTGTTCGATAAAATTGCAAACCACTTGTTCGTGTTTGGTTCGTTAAAATTTCACATATTTCGGGTTCTTTCATTAGCGTTCGATTGTTCGGTCCATTTTGATTGTTCGTTTGTTCGTTTGTGTTCTAAAATAAAAAAACTAAAGTACAAGCAAAAATAATTAAAAAAATAAAAAGAGAAGATAGATTTAGAAATTAAGGATTTTGAAATGGTAGGTTTTATTTTGTATATGTATTTATTAATTATTGTAAAATTATTAATAAATATATAAAAAACCTTTGTTCGCGAGCTGTTCGCGAACTAACGAACATATATTATTTGTTCGTGTTCGGTTCGTGTATGTAATGAACATATTCGCGAACTGTTCGAATTTGACCGAATCGAACACGAACTGAACGTTGACCGAACATTTTCGCGAAATTTTCACGAACGTTCGGTTCGAAATACACCCCTATTGCACACAGTAAAAAAAAACACTCCACACACTGCACTCACACACACACACTGCACACAAACACACACACACACACTGCACATACACACACACACACACACTGCACACACACACTGCCACACAACGAAACACGACACACACAATTTTTAATACAAAAAGATAGTCATGTACCAATATATCCTGCCACAACATTTCTTTATCCGGCTTGTCGGGTATTTCCTTCTAACTCTTGTACAGTATCGACACATGATCTTTGGCAATTTTTCCAAGTACGTTTCAATTTGTGTTTGTATTTGATCTTTCCCCATACTGGATCAATGTCAAGAGGTAATTTTTTTCCGTCAACACGGCGTTTCGACATACTTCTACATCGCGTGGGATTTCTCGATGTAGAAGTACTATGTGGATGAGAATCGGGAGACCGGGAGGGATGGGGAGAAGGAGCGGGAGGAGGAGTGTGAGGGGAACGAGAAGGAGACTCCATAATGTGCCTGCATAAATAAATAAATTTTATCATCAACCACAATATACACACACTGCACACATAAAACACACACACACACACACATAAAACACACACTGCACACATAAAGCAAACACACATTAGGGTGTTCAAAAATATCCGATCTGAAATATCCGAAAATCCGAAGTCCGGATATCCGAATATTCGGATATCCAAAAATTCGGATATCCAAAGTTCGGATATCCGGAACTTTTGATTCGGATATCGGATAGTACTTTTCAAAAAAATCGGACATTCGGATATCCGAAATATCCGAAAAATCCTAAAAATTTTATTTTTTTATATTTTAAATAATAGAAGGTATTCGGATATTCGGATATCTGATATCTATATTCGAATTTTTTTTTTCAGATATTCGGATATCTGATATCCGAATCCGAATATTTTTTTCGAATATAAGGATATCCGAATATAATTCATATTTTTTTCTGGATATTCGGATATCGGATATCAAAATTTACTATCCAAATTGTTGGATATCCGGAATTTTGGATATCCGATATCCGATTTTGAACACCCCTAACACACACTACCACAGCCTGCATAAACACACACACATTGCACACATAAAACACACACACACACTGCACACATAAAAGAAACACACAAACACACACACTGCACACATAAGACACACACACACACACTGCACACATAAAACAAACACAAACAAACACACACACACACACACACACACACACTGCACACATCAAATTTATGAGCTACAAAAATAGTGGTTCCCGAAATGCGACTAATCGGACGACTTAATAACAATGCTGCACACACATATACACACACTGCACACACACACACACACACAAACTACACACACTGCACACACTTCATATACACATATACACACTTTTTTTTTAATAACAAAGAATGAAATAAATCTTGAATACTAAAATATAAAAACTCACAAACCAAGACAACGTTCAACATTAATACTAAAATTCAACAAAACCAACTTTATCATTCACAATGTCACAAAATTGAACATTAATACTACAATTCAACATAATCGACTATGCCTTCATCATCAACTATCTAACTTGACTCTAGATAACAACGTTTTCCCATATGCCTTCATCATGATCATCTCGAGTGGCATGTATGTCGTCTGCTTCATTTTCTTCAATGATAAAGGAATAAACTCACAAATGTCAAAACTCGATTCTTCAGTTTCATCAATATCCACACTTCTACCCGGAATGACCACTGATAATATTTCATTGAGTGGATCCTTGACATAAAACACATGTTTAGCTTGATACGCCATGGTAAAAGGCTCGTCATTTTAAGCTATGTTATGAAGATCTACCAATGTAAAGCCCAGTTCATCGATTACAACACCCGTGTTATTATCAACCCACTTACACTTAAAAATAGGCACTCTAAACTTAACATAATCAAGTTCTCACATATCTTCAATAAATCCATAGTAACTTGTAGATACCAAAAGTGCATGGACTCAGCTTGAAGAGTAACTCCGCTATTTTGAACCATACTTTTGTCATCTTGTGACTTTGTATAGAATGAGTACTTATTGATATCATATCCATTCCAAGTTACGACATCAGACTTCGGCCCGTAAGCTAGCCATTTTAACATTTCAGATGAGCTATCACTTTCGGAGGTTTGTACCTTAAACCACCTCAAGAAAGTCTTATTATGTTCAATCAACAATTATTTCTCGCTCATTCGGGGATTCTTTGTCTTCAAAAGCTTCTTGTGAGCAGACAAGTATGGAAGAACCTCATCAGTGTTATTCAAAACATACAAATGTGCTTGAAGCACCTCATCGCGATCCTTGGTTAATATTTTAAGACCCCGTGTACCCTTTCCATTAAGTTTCCCATCATGTAGAGACTTCGGAAGCCCTACAGATGCTGTTTGTGACATGTAATCTGTGCAAAACTCGATTGCTTCTTCTGTAATATACCTCTCAACAATAGATGCTTCTGGACAAAATGGGTTTTTAGTATACCCTTTAAAAATCTTCATGTATCGCTCAATCGGAAACATCCATCGCAAATAAATGGGGCCACACTTTTAAATCTCTCTAACTACATGGACAAGTAAGTGAACCATAATATCAAAAAAGAAGAAGGAGGAAAATACATCTCCAATTGGCACAAGATAACAACAGCCTCGTTTATCCTGTAATACCCGAGATTCCTGATGTGTAATTGAACCTTGTGATATTGTATTGTTGTATTTTGATCTGAGTATTATTCTCCGTATTTCATGATCCGGTGTTGTTGAGCGCATGATTGCATGATTGTGTTCAATATTGTGATTTTGCACTTGTAGCGCACGCTATCGACTCGGCGTAGCGTACACTAATTTGGGTTTAGTAGCGCACTCTATATATAAACCTTAGCGCACGCTATACGTAGTCAGCATGATTGAGACGTGTTGGTAGGTGAGATCAGGCCGCGGATCTTGGTCGGATTATGTCGGGATGAACCTGGACGGCTTTCGGGAAAAAGCCAAGTCAACGCGGTAGCGCACGCTAATACTATGAGAATAGCGCACGCTAAATGCTGAGTACAGTGAAGTCAGTAAGTTTCGTATAGCCATTAGCGCACGCTATGAATATGGACTAGCGCGCGCTAATAACCATTTTCTATATATAGGACAACACCCTTTTTCATTTTTTCAGTTTTCATCACTTTCCAAACCCGAATTCTGAGACATAGAGAGTCAATCTCTCCATCCTAAACCCTTCATACCATCATCCTAGCCCGAGTTGAAGATTGTAGATCATTGGAGGTTGGTGTTGAAGCTCTCGGTGTTGGATTTCTTCAAGTTCGTTTGTGTTCTCGCTACTTTGAGGTAGGTGATTCTTCACCAATATTAGTAGTATTCTGAAGGATGTTTTGATCATGATTTGGGATTATCTAGTCAGTTAAATTCTTAAGTAGTCGAACATCATGTTTTAGAAGGATATTTTCGATGTTTCGGTACTTCTTCATCGTATAAACCATTGAACCTTTTAGTGTTTGAACTCCTAGCATATTCATGAAGCTGCAAACCGATTGTGACCAGTATATGGAGATTATCAAGTTCTTAAGTCTTTACATAATGGAATCATACGTTTTGGGGACATGAAATGGATTGAGCTTAAGATATTTTCTTGAAGATCAAGATAAATTCAGATGTTGTGATGGTTATACGTATCCTTGTACCTTGTAGTCGTTTAATCCATAGAGATCTTTCACAAACCGTATGAACATAGCATGCACGGAGATGACATGTTTTAACACTGAAGATTTCATGAGTTCCATCACCATTAGATCAGTTTTCTGCCTAATAGTAAACTGCCATGCACAGGTTGCGCACGCTAAGATGTATATAGTAACGTGCGCTATCGGGAATGAATAACGTACGCTACGTTTAGTACGTAACGAACATTATGTCATCAGGCGAGTCAGTCGGCTGGTCAGAGAGGACTGCCGGTACATAAGTTAGCGTACGCTAGACTTCGTCGTTTACGTACGCTAACGGGCAGGCTTAGCGCATGTTACATAGAGTACGTAGCGTACGCTAAGTAGTTCAGGCAGATTGCATTTTTAGAGCTTTCAGCCGTAGATCGGGTTGTTAGATATTCGTACGACATAAGATAAATTCTATATTATTTATTTTGTTAAGGTTCGAGCTTGCTACGTTGATCGAAGGAGACAGCCTTCGAGTGTGTTGAGATTCGTTGGAGTGATTTGTTCTTGCCATCTTTGAGGCAAGTATCGTATTTTAAGTTTATTGATATTGTATTGTTGATCGTGTGTATGATTTATTCGTGTTGTTGAACATGAGATTATATTCTTTGAGTTGGCATGATATTTACGTCGATGAACGTGTTTATTTGCACATGTGTATGCATAATGATATTGTTTGTGTTGTAAATGATCCGAGGGGATCATGAGGATCTATGCTGAGGGCGCTGAATCGAATGTCCACCATTCGTTGGTCCGACGGGATCATCATGGGGATCTATGCTGAGGGCGCTGGATCGTTGGACGGGTTTTCCACCACGCGTTGGTCCGACGGGATCATCATGGGGATCTATACCAAGGGCACTGGATCGTTGGATTACCCTGTATTGTGTTGATGGAATCGTGAGGATTCACATCGTTGGTTTCCGATGACGGAAGTCTGTTTTGTATGTTTTATGATGCATTGATGATTGATGTATTGTGATACTTGTACTAGCATTGTTTTGCTAACCCCTTCGGGGGTGGACATTTGTTTTGATGTTCAGGTAGCCAAGGAGCGGGGAAGCAGCCACATACCGACATGACGATGAAGTGGCTCAGTGATGTGGATTGTATTGTCTTATTTTCCGGTTATTTCAGTACTCGAGTACGTTTATGTTGTTGTTGTCTTGGGAACACTTTGTAATAATGAACTTATTTGAATTGTAGAACGGGCTGGAATTTCCTTTTATTAATGTCGTTTTTGTACTATTCTCGTAGTCTTCAAATTAGCCTTGTAAATCCTTATATAAAGGATTTACGACGCTGTAATTATTCCGAATATCTCGGGGTGTTACATATCCACTCATCCAAAACCAAAGGATCAATCACTTTGCTACATATAGAATTGAAGAAAAAACACAAGCGAGTTATGGCATTTCTCACTTTTTTAGGCAAGACGTCACATTTTTAAACAATTACAAAAACTGATTTTCTCTTTTTTGGATAAAGTATAACATGCTGGGAAAAGATAAGTTCGTTTACCGACTACTTGCGGATGCAACTGAGGACATATATCCATTTCCTCTAAGTCTTGATAGCCTGGACACCATCCTTTGTTTTGTGTTTAACATTGATAAGTGTGCCGATCACAGTATCGCATACATTTTTTTCGACATGCATAACATCTAAGCAATGTCTACCGGGGGCAGGAGATTCAATTAATCGAGATATCTCCAGTAAGGAAGATAAAAAAAATTGACCTCTTCTTCCAAATGTTTGTCGTAGCAGCCTTCTTTTTAGTTTTTCCAAATATAGTATTTATGTTCTTTACACGATCGTATACTTGCTCACCTGTTAAGGGCATCGGCGCAAGTCCATTTTCTGGGAATCCATTAAAAGCTTTTCGCAATCTACGATACGGGTGATGGCGGCTAAGAAACCTCCGATGTTAAGTGTAAACTGTTTTATTTCCATCATTCAACTGTAATATCCGCATTTTTCTTTTCCCGGTATTCTCATTTTTGGTATATTTTTCGTTTTTAGCAACTCGCTTGTAACCTTTTCGACAATTTGAATCTATTTTATTCCTGGTGTTTCTCCATTTGGACGAATTTCGGAGATGTTTTGATATTAGTCTGTCTAATATTATGTATTGTTGCATGGACGTTCGATTCTCGTAGAACCCGTTTGATTTTGTAATTTATTTGGTTGCACGAATTCATATGGTTGAGTGGTTCATGTTGTGAGTTTCGGTTTATTGATCCGACGTCGTATTGTGATTTTCGGACGTCTGGACCGTTTTGTAATTTCCTATAAGTTTGGGGAATTTTACTTTCCTTGTCGTTTCTCGGATTCCTCGGTAGTCGGAATTGTATTCTCCTGCATCATTCAGCTTCGTCGTTGTGAATATTTTATATCTACGCGTTGGATTCTGTCCTTGTGTTGCGCCTCATTTTCGGACTGCCCGGTGCAGCTAACTTCGTTCAGCAGTGTTGAACTGCTGCATGGATAACGTGCGTTATGCATGCTTTCTTGCGTGCGCTATATGCACCTTCATAACGTACGTTATAGCTCACCGTTAACGTACATTATGGCCTTCAGCAGATTGGACATATTGTTCTATCCGAACCATTACGTATGTTAACTCCTTCTGTTACGTACGTAAATCCCATTGTAGCGTACGCTAACTATTCGACGTGGCGTACACTATCGAACCCAGCGTTTTTGGACAGGTTGTCCTACCAAGACATTACGTACGCTAGCACTCGAGTGTTACGTACGTAATGAGTGTAACGTACGTTAACATTGTCATGTTAACGTACGTAACGAAGGCCCAGGTTTTATAAACCGGGGTTGACCTTCACTTCGGCATTTTCTTCATTTCTTCTCCTCCGACCGAGAGCTGCATTCCAAGTAAGGTTTTGAGCGATTCTTCAAGTTTTGCCCGTGGAAATTCTTGGGGAATCAAGTATTGTGTTCCTAGTGTAGTTTATCATCATCATAATCGCCTTCCTCCGTCCGAATCAAGGTAAATCTTCTAAGAACCCTACTTTTGGGTAAATTGGGGGTTTTCGGTTTTATTGTTCGATTCGTTCCGTGTTGTTGATTAATTCATGATGAATATGATTAATCTTGTTGGTATTCTTGGTTTCCTACGGATTCGTGGTATATTTCGTGGTATTTTCGAAATCGAGAGGGTTTGGTTGTGGTCCGCCCTCGTTGTCTTCTTGTAGGAATATACATGAATCGTAGGCGGGATTTTGGGGGTATTCCTTTTCGGTATTTGATAAGTGTCAGTTTTTTTACACTTATTCATGGTTTGTATCGATAAATTTCACCCATAATTGAGCTAGTCTACTCGTTTTTACTTTTAATTAATTAGTTTTTAATAATTTTATTTTTATCGGATGAAGATGTAAATCTAGTCTTAATCGGATTTAATTACTGATTTACTCAAGAAATAACATGTTTATAAAATATTCTCTTTGTTGAATTTTTATGTATTCATGTTGTAGGGCTTTTCGAGATGAGTTCGGCAGTCTTTCCGGATTCAAAATCAGAGTTATATATCAAAAGTTATCATCCGAAGAAGATTTGGGGCAAAAACGCAAAGTCTAAAAAATTCTGGACTGAAAATAAAGTCTGAAACTCCATACGGTCGTAACATCATAAAGTACGGACGTAATTCACAAAGCAAAAAGCCGTAGCCATGTTACGGCCGTAACTCCTCAATGTTACGGCCGTAAGTCATCATAGTTACTAGTAACTTCCAATGTTACAGTAGTAACTCTTAGCGAATATTGATCATTGTATAATTTTTTATACTTTTGGTCTATTATTGAGGGGATGGCTGGCATTGATCCGATTTATTGTAATAATGCTGGAGTTTTGGAGCTATTAGGTGTATAAATAGACCCCTTAGATCCATCATTATTCATCATTCATCTTATATTTTTCCACTTTTTGTAATATTTTCTTTTTGTGTGAAGAACACACTTGTGTTCTTGAGTGATTTGTGTAATAGTGGTATAGCATATGTTGTTCAGAGAGTTTATTGCTTCTTTCTCCTTTATCTACTAAGGGAGTTAGGATCAATTCTTTCTCTTTTTCAACTAATAATGACCACTCAAGCTTGTATTATGTTTATTAAGCCCTTCATGGGCTAAGTTACCTTAGTTGGGATTATAAACAAGGTTAGTCATGTTATTTAAGTTTGTATAAAGATCTATTATGAATTACTTATTATTGTGTGTGATTTTCATTGTTTTAACAATCTTTATTTATTTGGCCAATAAGTGACGATATTTATGGTCTTCATATGTTTCGAAAGAAAATATGTTTGATTAGATCAAATGATCTTCACTATAAGTTGTTCTAGGGGATAGAAATATACCTCTAGACCTTAGATGATTCTTTGAGTTATTTTCATAAGACCTAATGCTATGTATTGAAGCCAATCAACATAGAAATATAGTGGATTGATTCAATATTTAAGGGGCGTTTTATAGTTCGAAAGAGAAACTGTCTTTTTAAGGAAAATCGAATCTACACAACATAATAAGTAAATTCATCTTATGATCTCCTACACATCTTCTATAACTAATGATGAACTAAGTTTGTAATCCCAACTATTTCATTATATCTTTTATTAATCTATTATTAGTGTAATCTTTCATTTCCTTGAATATTAGAACTATTATTGCATTTTATTTGCAATTGTCAAACCAAACTCTTAAATTGTGTGTTTCAATCATATAAATATATATAACAAATAGTTAAATAGTGTATAATTCAATATATAACCTAACTTCCTCGTGGGATCGATAAACCGGACTCAAAAAGTCTACTTACTACTTGATACGATATCATGCAGTTGCGATAGTTACACTAAAGACGTGTCAAGTTTTTGGTGCCGTTGCCGGGGAAGTATAAGTGTTATATTTGAAATCTTACATTGTGAACTATTGTTATAAGATACATTTTCTCGACGTTGTAACTTAGTACTAAATTGTATTTGTCCGGTCAAGTGGCGGATAACGGTACTCATTGACTATTAAAGTCGGATTCTTCAGTTTCCCACAACAACTGATAATTGTAGATATTTTTTTTTTATTTTTTTTTATTTTTATCATGGAAGAAACTTTGAATAAAATTGAAAAAATATTTCCCTTTCTGAGCAAAAATGTCATTTTAAAAATTTATAACACGAGACTTTAAAGGATGAGGTTGCTTATGAATAAAAGCATACCTTTTGACATAAGATTCATTATTGAAGCCAAACTGAGAATAACAGGTGAATTCACAGAAATAACTACTAGATTTTTACCAGGGCTTGGGAAAAGTTCATATGCCAAGAAACGACGAGCAAAGATAATAGCCGTTTGCTATAAATGTGCTAGATGGAACTGTAATTTAAAATGTCGATATTTAGGAATTCTATCTACAAACAGAGAAGATAAAATTCAGTTCATTAAGGATGGTCTGAATAAAGAGAATTTAGATAATATCGAAATTTCTCTTGACACGCATCCTAGTGGACTCGTACATTATGGAATTCGATGTTTGTGGAATAAATTCAAACTAGAATATGAACAACGTCTTGGGAATCTGACGTTAAAAGACCCTGTTTGCCAATTTGTAAGAAAATTGGATGGGAAGCTTCTCCCCGACTCATAAAAGGCGTTTAGGCCGTTTCTGAACGTAAAATCAGAGGAAGATGTGAGCCACAATCACAACTACTGTACATACACGTAAGTATCTTTTATTTTTGTCGTAAGGTGAGATTTTCTGAATAAAAAAAGGGGTGATATACAATAAATGCATTCATTATTCTATTGAGTAGTCGGAGCGCAATCAACGCAATCACAAACTTGTTAAACAATTTTACCTCATTTTCTTCTATAAATAAACATCGTGTTTGTTTCTTTTATTCATCCCTCAAACTTGTACTTTTCTTCTTTTTCTCTCAAATAAATTTCTTTTCTAAAATGGAGTCATCATCTTCATCAAAAAAATTTAGCACAGTCTGCATTTTTGGTGGAGCTAGTTATGGAAAAGAGGCATGCTTTACTGAAGCAGCCCACAACTTGGGTCGTACCTTAGGAGAAAAATGCATTCATGTAGTTTACAGAGGAGGAAGTCTAGGATTAATGGGACGAGCTGCTGCTTCTGCTTATATGGAATGAGTAAGAGTGTTGGGAATAATTCCAAAACCTCTGGCTGAAAGTAAAATCACCGGGGCAACTATTGGAGATGAGTTTAGATCTGTAAATATGCAAGATCGCATAACTCACATGATAAATAATTCTGGCGCCTTTATCACCCTTCCCGGTGGTTTTGGCACCCTTGAGGAACTTTTTCATGTGGTTACCAGAGCCCAGCTAAATGTTCATCAAAAACTAATAGGTCTGCTTAATGTCAATGGTTTCTTTGATGGTTTACTATCTTTCATCGACTACTCTGCTGAAAAGGGTTTTATTTCCGAGCGTGCTAAACGAATCATAGTAGTTGCAACAACACCATAAGAACTAATCAAAAAACTCAATGAATTTGTTCCTCAACCAGATCCAGCTCTAGCTAAAATTGTCTGGATGGAAGATTTTACCGTGAGAAAACAAAAAGTGGATTCATTCCTCTCCCTTTGATAACCCATGTCGGACCTCTTGTATTTTTACTTTCTGTTGTGTGTAAAAATCGTGCTAAATGATGGCAGCTTAAGGAGTTTCTTCTTGATCTCTTGACGCGCATCTATTCGCAATTTATGTATTGTTATTTTATTGCTGTAATTTTTATTGTTCGTTTTTTATTAAAGCATTGATGGCAGCGTAAGACGACTCTTCGGACTTTCTTGAAGCGCATCTTAAAAATTGTGTTATACTTCCGAGTATATTTTATTTTCTTTTGTTATTTGCCTCGTATATTTATTCTCTTGCAGATTCTAAAAGGCGTTAGCTCAAGCATCAACTTTCATTTCAGTGAGTATTCTGTTTTTCTCCTTTTTTTTTTTTTTTTTTAAACTGAGGAGAGTTTTATTTTCAAGTTTGGGGATGGTATATTTTAATTATTTTGATGTGTTGGTATTTTGGTGTGTTTTGATTATTTTGGTTATTTGCCTAAATTTTTTTTAGTATATATTTATATATATATATATATATATATATATATATATATATATATATATTATTTTGATTTGTGAGATTTCTGGATCTGGCCATAACACCAATAAGTTAGCTATATACAAGCTTCTAAAATCATTTTAAACCGGTTAAAAAACTGTATATTCCAAAAATTTTGAGCCTTAATCTCTCTTTCCAAGCCTTGTAATTATCATTTAAAATCGAGTCATTCGTTACCTTGAGAAAAAAGAATTAGTCGGTTGATGGAAAATAGAAATGAAATTTACTTAATTTGTGGAGTTTTTGATTTTTCATGCTTAACTAATAAATGATTTTCTGCAAAAATTTTATTCCCTAAAAAAAAGGAGTCATTGGTGAAAAGAGCTACACGTTAGCAAATAATGGTGTGAAAGTTATCACCTAAAAAAAATGGAAATAGTGTTGGTGAAAAGAGCTACACTTTAGCAAATAACGGTTTGAAAGCTATCACCTAAACAAAAAAAAAAAGATAGAAAATGTGTTGGTGAAAAGAGCTACACGTTAGCAAATAACGGTGTGAAAGCTATCACCTAAAAAAATGGAAATTTTGTTGGTGAAAAGAGCTACACGTTAGCAAATAACGGTGTGAAAGCTATCACTAAGGGATGTAGTTTATAAGCAGATTTGAATTAATTAGCGGCTTAATTTCAATACACTCAATTTCGTGAAAAATCACAATATTTGATGACGCCAATGAAATTCTTCTTCATATTGAGTCGAAAAATAAACGAGTGATCGAGAGCAACCATTAAAGGGAAGTCGTGTGTGGCACGAGTGGGAAAGAAATAATCAACCTTTTGGGGGGAAACCTTGCATTTTGGAATTACAAAATAAAACCGTGTTTTAACTTCAAAATCATTAGTAGATTTATTTTGAATCTTGATTCATTTCTATCTACTGTATAAAGCTGGTTATTGTGTATTAATGGCATTTTGATCTATTATCCTTTTTATATATATAATTATTTTTCTTAATTTGTGTGTGTATTATTTTTCTTATTTTGTGTCTTATTTTTATTTTTTTTATTTTTAGCGTGAATAATAAAGAGTCTTGCTCGGGACTAGCAAGAATTCAAGTTTGGGGGTGTGATAAGTGTCAGTTTTATACACTTATCCATGGTTTGTATCGATAAATTTCACCCATAATTGAGCTAGTCTACTCGTTTTTGCTTTTAATTAATTAATTTTTAATAATTTTATTTTTATCGGATGAAGATGTAAATCTAGCCTTAATCGGATTGAATTACTGATTTACTCAAGAAATAACATGTTTATAAAATATTCTCTTTGTTGAATTTTTTATGTATTCATGTTGTAGGGCTTTCCGAGACGAGTTCGGCAGTCTTTCCGGATTCAAAATCAGAGTTATATATCAAAAGTTATCATCCGAAGAAGATTTGGGGCAAAAACGCAAAGTCTAAGAAATTATGGGCTGAAAATGAAGTCTGAAACTCCATACGGGCGTAACATCATAAAGTACGAGCGTAATTCACAAAGCAAAAAACCGTAGCCATGTTACGGCCGTAACGCCTCAATGTTACGGCCGTAAGTCATCATAGTTACGGCCGTAACTCCTGAATGTTACGGCCGTAACTCTTAGCAGATATTGATCATTGTATAATTTTTTATACTTTTGGTCTAGTATTGCGGGGATGACTGGCATTGATCTGATCTATTGTAATAATGCTGGAGTTTTGGAGCTATTAGATGACTTTAGGTATATAAATAGACCTCTTAGATCCATCATTATTCATCATTCATCTTATATTTTTCCACTTTTTGTAATATTTTCTTTTTGTGTGAAGAACACACTTGTGTTCTTGAGTGATTTGTGTAATAGTGGTATATCATATGTTGTTCAGGGAGTTTATTACTTCTTTCTCCTTTATCTACTAAGGGGGTTAGGATCAATTCTTTCTCTTTTTCAACTAATAATGACCACTCAAGCTTGTATTATGTTTATTAAACCCTTCATGGGCTAAGTTACCTTAGTTGGGATTATAAAAAATGTTAGTCATGTTACTTAAGTTTGTATAAAGATCTATTACGAATTACTTATCATTGTGTGTGATTTTCATTGTTTTAACAATCTTTATTTATTTGGACAATAAATGACGATATTTATGGTCTTCATATGTTTCGAAAGAAAATATGTTTGATTAGATCAAATGATCTTCACTCTAAGTTGTTCTAGGGGATAGAAATATACCTCTAGACCTTAGATGATTCTTTGAGTTATTTTCATAAAACCTAATGCTATGTATTGAAGCCAATCAACATAGAAATATAGTGGATTGATTCAATATATAAGGGGCGTTTTATAGTTCGAAAGAGAAACTGTCTTTTTAAGGAAAATCGAATCTACACAACATAATAAGTAAATTCATCTTATGATCTCCTATACATCTTCTATAACTAATGATGAACTAAGTTTGTAATCCCAACTATTTCATTATATCTTTTATTAATCTATTATTAGTGTAATCTTTCATTTCTTTGAATATTAGAACTATTATTGCATTTTCTTTGCAATTGTCAAACCAAACTATTAAAGTGTGTGTTTCAATCATATAAATCTATATAACAAATAGTTAAATAGTGTATAATTCAATATATAACCTAACTTCCTCGTGGGATAGATAAACCGGACTCAAAAAGTCCACTTACTACTTGATACGATATCGTGCACTTGCGATAATTACACTAAAGACATGTCAGTATTCGTTTGGAAATGGTTGTGATTGTATTCTTCGAATCGTTAGGTTCGTGGTTGTCAGTTCCTAGCATTTGTCGGTGATTTTCCTTTCCATTCGTTGCGTCGTCAATTACTCAAGGCAAGTATTTTTGGAAACCTTTATGCTTAACATGAAATGGTGATGTATATTGTGTGTGATTTGCTCACCTCGGGAGGGTCCGAAGGGGCCTCGAGGGAATCCAATGGTATAGCCCTAGATTCACGAGTTTGTTTCGCTAGCTAGCTCGGGAGTGCCCTTAGAGGCCTCGAGCGGGATCAATGGTATAGCCTTGTTCCCAAGGCGATGCGCGTGCATGATTTGTTTAATGATATGGCCAGATCGGAAGGGTCCTTAGAGGCATCGAGTGGGATCAATGGTATAACCCTGTTCCCAAGGCAAATTGATTGACTGTTTGCTTTCGGAAAAGACATGTCTGGTGCATGTACTATGAAATGTGTAAGCGATTGGTTTGCCTTGATTACTTGTACTAGCGTAATTGCTAACCCCTCGGGGGACCCATTTTCGGGAAATTCTTGTTATGGATTTCAGGTTATGTTCAGCCGGACGAGCGGGCGCTGGGACAGTACGAGGATGCTGGCCAGGGTCGTTGACATGTGCATTTGAGTCCTTTTTTTTGTTGTTCCCTTTGATATGGTTGTTGTCTACTTTATAAACTTATAGATTGTACTCGAGAGTACTTAGGTTTTTCCTTTCGGATTGTGATTTGTATTCGTGGAAGTTATTTATGTTTATAGTGTTGATTATTCTGCCGGTTGTACCGGGCGTGTTATTTATACTATAATATACCTTTAATATCTCAGGGGTGTTACACAAAATGGTATCAGAGCGCTAGGTTTATGGATACCTAGGCTTGTCGGTTATTTGGGTCTAGTTGTGTTTTGTTTTGCACATTGTCACACCACTGCCAGCATCTCGGTACTTCCAGTGTTCGTAAGTTTTCCTTACTCGATTCTTTGTTTTCTCGTACCGTATTTCCGTTTCTTGAACTGTGGTGGTTTTTCCTCTCTTACTTATCGTCGAGTTGCTTTTTGCCACCTTTTAACACCAGTATGGATGCTGTAAGAGGTCGTGGTCTTGGACGCAGTCGGGGATGTGGGGCAGCCGGTGAGGTGGCCACGTCGCATTCTTCGGGAGCCGGTAGTACCAGTGACCATCATAGCCATGCTTCTTCTCAAGATGGCGCCGAACTTGGTGTTGCGGCTGTCATGCAACAAATGGTGAACCAAATGGCGGCGATAGCTCAGGCGGTTCAGAACCCGCATCCGGCCCACTCTACTCGGGGCGGAGCAGATCGTTGGCTTCACGATGTCATCAAGATGCATCCTCCTCAGTTTTCGGAAGCCTCAGACCCGGTCCACTGGGAGAGGTGGATCAAGGAAATGTCTAAAGTATTTGTTGCCACCAACTGTCCCGAGGACCGCAAGGTCCCTATTGCCCAATACTTTCTCACTGGGGACGCTACTGACTGGTGGGAGGTTGTTGGGCCTAAAGACCATGTTGCATCGTGGACGGAATTTAAGGACATGATGGAGACCGAATATTGCCCGTGGCCGGTTAGACAGACTCAAATTCATGCCTTTTATGATGCTCAGCCTCGGGATATTCCTGTTTCTCAAGCTATTGCCGATTTCAACAAGGAGTTGGGCTTCGTGAAGGCCCAAGTTACAGAGGAGAGTGACAAAATTTTTCATTTCTCCAGGCGGATGAAACTGTCAATGCGGGACAATATGTCTGGGCTCGTCTGCACCACTTTGAAGGATTATCAGATTAGGGATCTTGCGTATGATATGTAATATCCGAATATTTTACATTATATAAATTATAAAGTAAATACTATTATATGACAATAATTAGTATCGTGGACAAGTATCAACTTTGAAAAAATCACCAAGTATTTTTGAGAAGTTACAAAAATTCTAAAAATTAACAGTGTTGTAGATAATTTAGTTATCTTTCCAATGGTTTGAACGGCGAGTCAATCGGAGTCCAAACGAAAAAAGTTATGATCGATTTAGTGGAGACTGCCAACTGTCGAGCACCAGGAAGCTTCCGGGCGGGACCCGTGCACGTGGCTCGGCGAGGGCTGCTGATAGTGACTCGTCAGGTCCCACGCACGTGGCTCGGCCAGGGCTGCGTGACGTAGGGCGACTGGGTCAACTTGACTGTACAGTTGTTTTGTGTCCTATAAATACAGCCTTTTCCCAATCGATTTATACTAACAACTTATGTAAGTATATAAAGACACTCATTATTTATAAATATACGTATTTTTATTTCCTATCGGAGTCCGTTTTATCGACAATACGAGGTCGTTTTATGGCGAGTCAGAGCAGCTTTCCTGACATACTGACTGGAACCTGTCCGATTAAAATTCCCAGTGAATTTCTGAAATCCAGATCGAGGTGCTATCTTTGAGTTCGATTATCTACCAATCCAGACCGATTATCATTTGTGCGTTTTGTATATAAAATACATATATAAAATCTTAACTTTTGTAATATCATATTAGACATCATGTAGATATGTAAAACGAGTTATTTTGGACAAGTCAAGGCTGATTTTAAGTGTAGAAACGTAACTTAAATCGTGAATAACTTTTGATCCGTAAATCATTCTTCGATTCCGTTTCGTGCGTTTTTCTGTTGACTTATTTATATCTATTTAGTTATTTTTGTTTTAATTTTTGGAAATGATAAAATTTTCGACCCTATTTCCGTGTTAATTAAACTTAAATAATTTAATGATAAAAGACACTATGAACAATCGAACTACCTATCTGCCCATATGACGTACTTATATTTTAACGGCAATTTTAAGTATCATTTTCTATATATGAAATTATAAGATAATTAAACCGGAAGAATTATTCTAAGAAATATTTGAAATGGAAGAAATGAATTTCTATTTCAACTCAAGTTATCAAGTATTACCTTTGGAAATATATGAGATTAATAAATTGAAATTATTCTCAATGTCACTTTGTTAAATAAATTATAAGGACTATTGTTTGATTTATTACAGCATAAGTAATAGTTAAATGATAAATTGTTGAAAATATTTTTAAAAATATTAAAGGGATGACATCTAAGAGCTATTTACCGATGCATTTAATTTTTAGACGATGATTTTATTGAAATATAAAATAAAGGGCGAGCCATTAAATTAAATTGAGACGTCTTAACAAAATGCTAATAACATATTATTATTAGGAGATCGATACCTTATCTAGGAATGGACAGCCGAACTCTTGAGATTTAATTGGAATCATCTTATCGACGACTCACAAGGCAAGTTCGTTCAACTTGCTCGGCCCTAGCATTATTGCAATTTTATGTGTTCATTATGTATTGATTATGTTGTGCCAATTGTGATGCTGTGAATCTATGTATTATGTGATGAATGTGAAGAGATGCAAAGTTATGCCGTTCCAGTGGGAACAAAAAGAATTTATAACGAACGTTCGTTTCGCACCTGGATATTGGGGGTGTGCACCCGGATATTGGGGGTGGTAGAAATTGCACTATCCGGATATTGGGGATAGGTGCTTATGTGTTATTATATATATATGTGATTGCGTTGTTAGCTGATACTTTTGGAACTGCAAAATTCGTACATATGAGCATATTGTTGTAATGTGTTATGACTGACCAGTGTATGGGTTGGTATTGTTATACTTGCCAGTTGCAGAAACTTCAGAAATACAGGCTTGGGAATGCGAAGGGACGGGGCATGCTTGACAACGGCGACTGGATAGAGTTAAATTTTCCTTGGCAATTATTTCGAAAATAAAGAGCATGTATTAAATTTTAAAATCGTGTGTACTTCAACTTTCCTATTCGTATGATGAAAATTTATTATCAATTCCAATATTATTATTTTACCCAAAAGTTCTTGTGAGGTAAAACGAATAATCTAGCTTGGTGGGTCCCATGAGGGATCCATAGCGCTGTAGCTACCAAGATTTTGGGGATGTTAGAGTAGATGGTATCAGAGAGGGTTAATCGAACTACACACTTTTTTAAATTTTTTTTTTTGAAGTCTAAAAGCGAGGCAACTACAGATATTTTCAAGAATCATATCTTTGAAGAAATATCTTTTCGACTACACTGCAATCATTCCAAGCGCGTCAAGCATCCACCGACTTTGCATACCTTGTACAAGTAAGTGTTATGTTTTGAAGTACTTTTTCATGTTGTTTGAATTTATTTTGAGAACATAAGTTGAAATAAAATCATATACTATTAAATATAACACACAACCAAGATACGCTTCAATAGAGTTCGAGAAGTCTCCTGACTCTGCCATCAAAAATAAAAATAAAAATAATACTTAAAGATATCACATGATATCACAACAATCCAAAAGCGATCAACTAGAATAGAACACAACCCAATCAAAAAACTAGTAAAACGACAAGGGTTAAGGTATTTCAGAGGTTCAGGTCAATATTCAGCTTCCGTTTCTTTCCCTTTGACCACTCAATTCGAGCTACTGCATGATCGGGCTTAAGAACATATGCTTTCAATATATCTAATAAGTCTTCAGCTTTTGAAGCTGACATCTGAATACCGCGTGCAGACGGTGTAATAAAATGTTGTTCCACTGCATGGTCGAGAAAATTTAACAATCCATCATAGAATCCATTAATGTTCAACAATCCTATTGGTTTTTGATGGATGTTCAGCTGGACCAAGACACCATGTGAAAAATTTCCTCAAGTGTTCCAAACCCTCCCGGTAAAGCAATGAAAGCATCAGACTTGTCAAGCATGAGATTCATCCTTTCAGTTAGGTTGGACACCTGTACTTCATCTCCTATTATTTTTCCAGCAGGTTTAGTAAGAGCACTAGGAATGATACCTTGAACTTGACCGCTTGCTTCATAAGCACCTTTTGCTACGTACCCCATCAACCAACAACTTCCTCCTCCAGAAATCAACTTAATATTCCTTTCAGCTAATATTTTACCAAGATTATATGTTGTAGTGATGGTTTCACCACTTTTTCCGGGATTATATCCACAGAAAACGCAGATACTTGAAAATTTAAGATCAGAGGTTACTTCCATCTCATTTTCTTTCTTTCTTTTGTGTTTGCTAGAAATATTTGAGGTGTAAAGTGACAAAAAAAAGTGATAATATTTATAGAAGTATAAAAGTTGAGGGTGAAAGATTATTTAAATTAACTTATTGGGGGGAATTATGAAAACAATAATAGTAATTTTAACTTATTCGGCGAAAAAGTAAACGCGTTAATTGCGCTTCACGTATTCGGTAGAATATTGAATGCATTTATTGCATGTCACTATTTTTTATTTGAACAGAGAAACTTTAATGGAAATGACAAAATTAAAAAGTAAACGCTCATGTGAATGTACAGTAGTCGTGATTGTGACACAGTTTCCTCTGATTTTATGTTCAGAAACGGCTTCAATGCCTTCTATGAGTCGGGATGAGCTTCCATCTAATTTTCTTATAAATTGGCAAATAATGTCCTTTACCATCAGATTCTCGAGATGTTGTTCATATTCAAATATGAATCTCTTTCAAACATAAAATTTCATGTTGCACATACCCACTAGACTGCATTTCAAGAGTCATTAGAACACTATCGAATGATTCCTTATTCAGGCCATCCTTAATGAACTTGATTTTGTCTTCTCTGTTTGTGCAAGGAATTCCTAAAGATCGACATTTCGAATAGCAATCCCAACGAGCGCATTTATAACAAATTCCCATTTTCTTTGCTCGTCCCTTTTTTTTAAATATGAACTTTTCCAAGCCCTGATAAGAATTTAGTGGGCGCTTCTGTGAATTCACCTCCTATTCTTACCTTGACTTCAATTATGAATCGAACATCATAAGGTATGCCTTTATGCATTATCAATCTCTAACCAAAATTCTCCACAAGACTACCAAATACGAGTGGACCGAGGCATGTCAAAGAGCTTCGACGAACTCAAGTGGCGGCTGACGAGTGCTCCATTGTTAATGCTTCCTCAAAGTAAGGGCAACTTCGTCATCTATAGCGACACTTCTAAACAAGGACTGGGTTGCATTCTGATGCAACATGGTAAGGTCATCACATACGCATCGCGCCCATTGAAACCTTACGAAGTCAACTACCCCACTCATGACTTAGAACTTGCTAGTGAGATCCATGCTTTGAAGATTTGGAGACATTAATTATATGGTTCCACGTGCCAAATCTTCATGGATCACAAAAGTCTCAAGTACATCTTCACGCAGAAGGAGTTAAACATGAGGCATAGGAGGTGGTTGGAACTCATCAATGATTACGACGCGGATATCCAATATCATCCAGGGAAGGCAAATGTGGTAGCTGACGCTCTTAGCGGAAAGACCACCAGGAGCACATATTATGTAGATTGACACCACAAGTGGAGCTGCAACGTGAGCTAACAAATAAGAACATTGGGTCTATATTCGAGAAAAACAAGGACAACTGTGCACCATCAACCTGCGATTATCATTGCTGGAATTCTTTAGAGGCAAGTTAAGCCCACGTTTCATCATACCTTTTGAATGCGTTGGAGACTTAGCTTATCGCTTAGCTCTATCATTATCTCTATAATGAGTCCATAACGACTTTCACGTATCACAATTGAGGCATTATGTTCACAATCCCAGTCACAAGTTAAATAACGAAATTATGGATATTTCCAAGGATACTACTTTCGAGGAGATACTAGTTGCCATTTTAGATTATCGCATAAAGAAATTAAGGAATAAATCTATTCCTCTAGTTAAAGTCCAGTGGTCACACCATGGAAATGAAGAAGCCACTTGAGAAACTAAAGAAGCAATGCGTAACTGGTACCCCGAGTTGTTCCAAACATAAGTTTCGGGTTGAAACTTAATTTTTAGAGGGAGAGTATTTAATACTCAAATTGTTACCATTTTAATAATGGAGGAGATAATTTTTAAAGACGCAGTATGATAATATGCTTGGTGTATTTACTGCTATCAATGTTATACTTGATGTCTTTGCTATTTATGTGATAATAGATGAGCTCCGCGAATGACGCAATGTGATCATATGCTTGGTGTATTTACTGCTATCAATATTATACTTTATGTTTTTGCTATTTAAGTGATAATTGATGAGCTCCATATTGATGTTGTACTTGATATTTTAAAGGAATTGAATAGCATTATCTATTAATCGTTAGAAAATCCACGATAGAACCCGGCGGTGCGCAACGTTGTGTTCTCCGATACGATTTTTCAGCGAAGATTGGGAAATGTACTCGAGAATGACTTAATGATGATAACATCCTTCCAAGTTTCGGGACGAAACTTATTTTTAGAGGGAGACTATGTAAAATCCCAATATTTTACATTATATAAATTATAAAGTAAATACTATTATATGACAATAATTAGTGAAATTATTTATAAAAGTGATATTTTGATTTAAATGAATTATTGTGGTATTATTACATAATAAATTTTAAAATATATATTTGGATATTTTCTCGGAAGTATCGTGGACAAGTATCAACTTTGAAAAAATCACCAAGGATTTTTGAGAAGTTAAAAAAATTCTGAAAATTAACAGTGTTGTAGATAATTTAGTTAGCTTTCCAATGGTTTAAACGGCGAGTCAATCGGAGTCCGAATGAAAAAGTTATGATCGATTTAATGGAGACTGCCAACTGCCGAGCACCAGGAAGCTTCCGGGCGGGACCCGCGCATGTGGCTCGGCCAGGGCTGCCGATAGTGACTCATCAGGTCCCACGCACGTGGCTCGGCCAGGGCTGCGTGACGTAGGGCGGTTGGGTCAACTTGACTGGACAGCTGTTTTGTGTCCTATAAATACAGCCTTTTCCCAATTGATTTATACTAACAACTTATGTAAGTATATAAAGACACTCATTATTTATAAATATACGTCTTTTTAATTCCTATCGGAGTCCGTTTTGTCGTCAATACGGGGTCGTTTTCCGGCGAGTCAGACCAGCTTTCCTGACATACTGACTGGAACCGGTCCGATTAAAATCCTCAGTGAATTTCTGAAATCCAGATCGAGGTGCTATTTTTGAGTTCGATTATCTACCAATCCGTAAGTAGTTCTTGATATATCATTTGTGCGTTTTGTATTAAAATACATATCTAAAATCTTAACTTTTGTAATATCAGATTAGACATCATGTAGATATGTAAAACGAGTTATTTTGGACAAGTCAAGGCTGATTTTAAGTGTAGAAACGTAACTTAAATCACGAATGACTTTTGATCCATAAATCATTATTCGATTCCGTTTCATGCGTTTTTCTGTTGACGTATTTATATATATTTAGTTATTTTTGTTTTAGTTTTTGGAAATGATAAAATTTCCGACTCCGTTTCCGTGTTAATTAAACTTAAATAATTTAATGATAACAGACACTATGAACAATCGAACTACGTATCTGCCCATATGACGTACAATTTTAAGTATCATTTTCTATATATGCAATTATAAGATAATTAACCGGAATAAATGAATTTATGTTCATATATAAAATCTCCAGAATTATTCTAAGGAATATTTGAAATGGAAGAAATGGATTTCTATTTCAACTCAAGTTATTAAGTATTACCTTTGGAAATATTTGAGATTAATAAATTGAAATTATTCTCAATGTTACTTTGTTAAATAAATTATAAGGACTGTTGTTTGCTTTATTACAGCATAAGTAATAGTTAAATTATAAATTATTGAAAATATTTTTAAAAATATTCAAGGATGATATCTAAGAGCTATTTACCAATGCATTTAATTTTTAGACAATGATTTTGTTGAAATATAAAATAAAGGGCGAGCCATTAAATTAAATTGAGACGTCTTAACAAAATGCTAATGGCATATTATTATTAGGAGATCGATACCTTATCTAGGAGGGGACGACCGAACTCTCGAGATTTAATTGGAATCATCTTATCGACGACTCATAAGGCAAGTTCGTTCAACTTGCTCGGCCCTAGCATTATTGCAATTTTATATGTTCATTGTGTATTGATTATGTTGTGCCAATTGTGATGCTGTGAATCTATGTATTATGTGATGAATGTGAAGAGATGCAAAGTTATGTCGTTCCAGTGGGAACAAAAAGAATTTATAACGAACGTTCGTTCCGCACCCGAATATTGGGGGTGTGCACACGGATATTGGGGGTGGTAGAAATTGCACTATCCGGGTATTGGGGATAGGTGTTTATGAGTTATTGTATGTATATGTGATTGTGTTGTTATCTGATACTTTTGGAATTGCAAAATTCGTACATATGAGCATATTGTTGTAATGTGTCATGACTGACCCGGTTATGGGCTGGTATTGTTATACTTGCCAGTTGTAGGAACTTCAGAAATACAGGCTTGGGAATGCGAAGGGACGGGGCATGCTTGAGAACGACGACTGGATAGAGTTAAATTTTCCTTGGCAATTATTTCGGAAATAAAGAGCATGTATTAAATTTTAAAATCGTGTGTACTTCAACTTTCCTGTTCGTATGATGAAAATTTATTATCAATTCCAATATTATTATTTTTACCAAAAGTTCTTGTGAGGTAAAACGAATAACCTAGCTTGATGGGTCCCATGAGGGATCCACAGCGCTGTAGCTACCCAAGATATTGGGGATGTTACATGATATGTCGGTGACGGCCAGTGAAGTGGCTCGTGAGAGCAAGAAGCAGAAGTCCGTCGGAAATTTTTCTGGTCACAAGGGCGGAGGCCAGCAGAAATCTCAATCTGCAAATGTTCTTGCGGGCGGTTCGGCTCATTTTTCTGGGAGTTTTTGAGGTGCTGCCAGAACCTCTGTTCGTGATCTCATATGCTTTAACTGTGGCAAGTCGGGCCATAAGAACCGGGAGTGTCTTCGTCCGCAGTTGACTTGTCATACTTGTGGTCAGTCAAGCCACAAGGCTTCCTTTTGTGAACAGGTCAGACAGATTCGCGGTGCCCATTCTTCTTTTCCAACGCCTAGGGAACCGAGTGTGAACCAGGGCTCATTTGCTCCGCAGTCTCTGCCGAGCGCCAGCCGAGGGAGAGGTCGGGGTCAGCTCGCTAGAGGAGAAGCTTCCAGTGTCGGATCCGCCCACCCGCATGTCTATTAAATGAGGAGGGCCGATGATCCAGCGGCTACTGTGGCGACAGGTACCGTTCACATCCATTCCCATCATGTCAGTGTGCTTTTTGATTCGGGTGCTACTCATTCATTCATCTCTCTGGAGTGTGTACGCCATTTGAGTCTTGATTGTGTGTCACCTTGCGAGCCTTTCATCATTAAACTTCCTAGCGGTGATAGAATCGTTGGCGATCGAGAGGTCCGAGACTGTTCTGTGTTTATTTGTGAGAGGGCTTGGCTCTCTAATCTTATTGTTGTGGGTATTGAGGATGAGGATTTGATTCTCGGGGATGATTGGATCGAGCGGCATGGTGCAATCATGAGCTACCGCACGAGGATCATCACCATGCTAGCCGAGGACGGCACCGAGCACTCTTTCGCGGGGCAAAAGAGAAACCAGAAGTTCGTAATTAACGCCTTGAAGGCGATGAGACTCCTGCAAAATAGGTGTACTGGTTATTGGTGCTATGCCTTGAAGGCGGAGGATGGTGGAGTCGAGCTTTCATCGATTCCAGTCGTTAGTGAGTTTCCTGATGTTTTTCCTGATGAGTTACCGGGGTTGCCACCGGACCGTGAGGTCGAGTTCGCTATAGAGTTAGAGCCGATTGCGGCTCCGATTTTGAAGGCGCCGTATCGCATGGAACCTTTAGAGATGGCCGAGTTGAAGAAGCAGTTGAGTGAGCTTCTTGAGTCGGGATATGTTCGACCGAGCGCTTCGCCTTGGGGCGCACCGGTCCTGTTTGTGAGAAAGAGGGGTGGTTCGCTGCGTTTATGTATCGACTATCTCGAGCTAAACAAGGTAACCATCAAGAACAAGTATCCCTTGCCGAGGATTGATGACTTTTTCGATCAGTTGCAGAGAGCTGCGGTATTCTCGAAGATTGACTTGAGATCGAGGTACTATCAGCTCCAGGTGAAGGAGTCCAATGTGCCGAAAACAGCTTTTCGGACGAGATACGGGCATTATGAGTTTGTAGTTATGCCTTTCGGGTTAACTAATGCGCCAACAGTGATGATACAGTTGATGAACAAGGTCATTATCGAGTATTAGTGTGTCGTCATCTTCATTGATGATATCCTTATTTATTCTAGGAACGAGGAGGAGCACGCGCATCATCTACTAGTAGTGCTAGACATTTTGAGGACCGAGCAACTCTATGCAAATTCTCAAAATGTGAGTTCTGGCTGAAGGAAGTGATGTTTCTAGGTCACGTGATTTTAGCTGAGGGAGTACGTGTGGATCCGCAGAAGGTTGAGGCAGTGTTGGACTGGACACCGCCTAAGAACGTGAAGGAGGTCCGTAGTTTCTTGTGTTTGGCTGGCTACTACTGTAGGTTCGTCGAGGGGTTTTCGAAACTAGATCGGACACTTACTCAGTTGCTCCAGAAGTCCGAGAAGTTCGTCTGGAATGACGAGAGACAATTGAGTTTTGAGGAGATGAAGAGGCGTTTGACCTCAGCCCCAATTTTGGTGTTACCGTATGGCAGCGAGGGTTTCGCCATTTATAGCGATGCTTCGGGTCAGGGTCTTGGGTGCGTGTTGATGCAGCACGACAAGACTATTACGTTTGCGTCGAGGCAGTTGAGCCCGCATGAGCTTAACTACCCTACTCACGATTTGGTGTTGGCGTCAGTTGTTTTTTCGCTCAAGATTTGGCGTCACTATCTTTTTAGCTCTGCATGTCAGGTTTTTACCGATCATAAAAGTCTGAAGTACATATTTACTCAGCGAGAGTTGAATATGAGGCAGATGAGGTGGTTAGAGTTGATTAAGGATTATGACCTCAAAATCCTTTATCATTCGGGCAAGGCGAACGTCGTGGACGACGCCTTGAGTCGAAAACCGGTTGCATTGCGGACGCTTGAGATCCTTACGTCTCAATATGAACTTCAGCGGGTTTTGATCGAGTTTGATGTTGAGATCTTGTTGCGCGGAGCTGTTGGGCAACTTTGTGCTTTAGAGATTTCGTTATCTCTTCTCGATGAAATTAAACTGAAGCAGTTGGAGGATCCGATGATTTCTCAAATCCGAGAGAATGTTCTTAAGGGGAAGTCTCCTGGGTTTGTGATTCACGAAGACGGTGTATTGAGATTCTAGAGTCGGCTTTGTGTACCAAATGACTCGGAATTGAAACGGGAGTCCATTTTGACGGCTCGCTTCTGACTGTTTCGTCATTTTAAGAATGTTTAATTCTGCACTTTTCGACGACCGAGTTCGTTTCAGTGTCGTTTTGTTGGGTTCCATGCTTTTTAGCGACTTTTCCGCACTTGAGTTCGATTCTTGCGAATCTCGTCTAAAACTGTTGTTCTGAGTTTCCGTAAGACCGTTTAACTTTGTTAGACGTGTTATGAACCTCAGTTTGGTTATTCGATCACGTATCGTGATTTTCGGGCATTTTGGGCCATTTTTGTAATTTCCCTTAGTTGTGGGTATCCGTATACGTGTTTGTTGTCTCGACCCTTTTTATGGTCGCGTGTGAGTTTGATTGTAACTCAAGCTCTTAGTATGATCTTATTCTGGAGCTTTCCGTGCGTATCTTGAACTTGGTATTTCAATCGGAGGGGTCCGTTGTTGTAACCAGCTTTGAGAGCACTACTACTGTGGTTCTGGGTGCATTAGCGCACGCTAAGGGATCTCCTTAGTGCATGCTATCGAGCAGAAGGGTCTGAGGTCAGTAGCTGGATTCAGGTCGTTAGCGCACGCTAAGGCAGGTGGTTAGCGCGTGCTACGGTGCAGTGGTTAGCGCACGCTAACTGGTAGTTTGAGGCAGTCTAGTGGCTACTGGACTGGGTCTGGAGGTTTCGTTAGCGCACGCTAAATTTTGGTGGTTAGCGCACGCTAATTGTGCATTTTTTTTTTCGCAGAACGTTTATTCTAATGCTTCGATAGCGCATGCTAATTAGGTAGGAGTATCGCACGCTAAGCTGTCCAGTATATAAACTAGACAGCAGTCATTAATCTCTGATTTTCTTCATTTCTTCTTCTTCCTCCGCGGGTCTGAGACATGGCGACTAGGGTTCGTGACTTGGGATAATTTTCTTCCATTCCAAGGTGTTTTGGAGCATCCTAGGTGATTATAACATTATCTAATCCATTGTTCTTCGCCGAATCAAGGTATTTTTCTCGAATCCATAGAGTTGACTTTTTGGAAGTTTTGTTCTTGATTTCGTTTTCTATCCGATTTTTATGAACCAATTGTTGTTAAATGATATTGTTAAACATATCCTATAGATTGTATATCCATATTTCGGTTTAGAATTCCATTTTCATGTTTTGGCGGGTCGATTCGTGTTCTTGGCCATTTTGGGGGAAACCCTTGAACGTTTGTCGTTCGTCCCTTCAATTCAACGGCTTTGGGTCGTGCTATGGAACTCTTTTTCATTGTTGTTGTTGTTGTCCTTCGTAGTTTATTGTCGCGAGTTGGCGTTCGACAGAGTCGGCGGGTTCGTAGTCGGTTCGTGCCATCCTACCTCGACCAATTCTCCACGTTTGTGGTTATTCGAGGCAAGTACCTTGTCCATACAATTCTTGCTTTGTGGATATGATGATTGGTGAATGCCTTAGTATGTTTGTTTGATTGTTTGAGACGAACTTTCAAAAGATTTGGTTTAGCCTCGTCAAAGGCTCACTTTCAAAACGCGTATGTTTTGTGAATGTTGTGTTTCGTGAATGGTTAAGTGAACCCTATGAATACGCTTGGTGTTGATGTTGCGCTTGGTAATGCGTGTGTGCGTATATTGCTTCATTTCGGTGCGTTGTGGTTTGACATTGTGTCGTGCTTTGTGTTTGTTGCCATTGAGTGAATTATTTGGATATCCTTGGTGTGATATGTTATTTGTGTAATGTGTGGATATGGTCGAAGGTCTACGGTGACACATGGCATGTGATCATGTGGTCAGGATGCAACAAGTGATTGATCCAACCGTGAAAGCCTAAGACAAGATACGATGACACATGGCTTGTGATCATGTGGTCAGGATGCAACAAGTTATTGGTCCAACCGTGAGATGATAAGACCTGCGGTGACATATGGCATGTGATCATATGGTCAGGAGACAACGGTTTTGGAATATTTTACCCAAACTCTTGCTTCGGGAAGTATTTTTCGTTGTGTTTGAATCTTCAAGGATTCCTGGTTGTTATTATTCTTGGAACTTGAATTGTATGACTTGTATTTTGCACTTTGTACTTGCACTAGCAAAATAGTGGAATTTTGCTAACGCCCGAGTAATCGGGGGGTGGATGTCTGTATTGCATTCAGGTTTTGGGGAGCATAGCACAGGGTCGGCATGAAGGATGATGAAAGATGAACGATACTAATCACACGAGGACCCGTTAGATGTCGTATTGGTTTAGTTGTATTTTATTTCTGCTACAGTATTCTTTCCCCGTTGTAAGGGAATGTGTTGTATTCGAACCCTGTGTGGGCATGTATTGTGATTGAGTTGTATGTATTTATTGAAAGACCAAATCGGTCTACTGAGTCATTTTAGCCTTAAAGGCATTGTTGAGATGTTCGATGTTGTTACCAGCCTCGTAGATCCTTGAGGAAAGGTTCTACGGCGTATAATATCCCTGAGCGGATTGGGGGTGTTACATAAATGGTATCGGAGCAAGGTTTGTAGAAACCTAGGCTGTCGGGTTTAGTGGTGTCTGTTGAGTTTTTGTCTCGTCGGATTTTATCTGATCGAGTCGTGTCGCGACGCGTCGTCTGAGTTTGTTGGTCGTGATTAGTATCGTGGGGCCTGTGGATGTAAGTCTCCCTCCTTTGTGTTGTGCCTCGTGTGACACGAGTTACTGGTATGATTACATGTTAAGTGATGGAATCTTTATGCGGATTCTTGGTTTCGTGATGCGTTTGTGTGACTCTCATATTTTGTTTATATGAGGAGTGTTGTCGCTACTTATGTCTTTTCGACCGTGATATTTGATTGTTTGTTTTCAGGCAAAAGACATGTGTTGTCTTGATTTTAAATGAATTGATGCGTGTACTATGATGTGTATAAGCAATGTCGATACGTGTGAGTTTTGGGCATTCTGGCCTATTGGATTTTTGAAAACCTTGAGTATCATGGAAAATAAATTTCGAGACGTACTTTTAAAATGAATTACTTTCTCATGGTACTTTCAAGGTGCCACAGTATGCTTCAAAATTATTCCACTTGAGGACCAAAATATTTTGAGATATTTTCAATAATAGAAACGCTTTTGCTTAGACCCGAGGGTCGAGTATTCTGAAAGTTTTTCACTAAAAGAAAAGTGTCCTCATTTTTATCAAAAGCAAGATGGTTTTCAAAGTCTCGATGATGATGTTTGTACTACTTTTTAAAAGGTGATACTCAAGATCAACTGATGTTTCCAAAATTATTTTCAAAAGGTGGTTCTCGTTTTTTTTAAACCTATCACTTCCTGCTTGTGGTCGGAGAAGGTGTGTATGATGTTAGTATTGTCGTTAGGGTGTTAACCCTCCGAGTTGTAATTGAGTTGGTGGTGTGAGCGTTAAGTCGTTCGCCACACATTTGTTGTACTAGCCATCTGTGAGAGGTGTGATGTGGTATTTAATGTTTGTCGCCTCGTGGTGAATTGCGTGTTGTCGCACATGTGCGAGCTGTTAAAGCTTGGGTTTGTATGTTTGTGTACATGTGTGATTGTTTCATGATGTTTTGTGATTATGTACTGGTTATAGTTCGGGCCGTTGAGATCGCCGAACGATGCCGTCGTTGTTGTGATGTTGGTATGTCTGTTGCTTTATGATAGTAATCATTGTATGCATTGCGTGTTATGATTTTCTGTTGTGCTGAGTGGTTGCTCATTCAGTATGCCGAGGGGCAGAGGTCGTGGTCATGGCGACCGGACGCGTGATCGGAATCATACTGCTGGTGATGGTGTTGGTATCGGTGTTGCCACTATTTTGCAGTAGGTAGCTGCACAGATGACTCAGTTGACTCAGACAGTTCAGCATAATACAGATGTGACCCAGAACATTGTGCAAATCAGTGGCTTCAAGAAGTGGTTCGTATGAACCCCCCTCGTTTCGCTGGTGCCGCAGATGCATTGGGTTGGGATGCTTGGCTTTTCCAGTTGGAAAAGATATTCGAGGTAGTTGATTGTCCAGAAGAATGTAAGGTACCGGTCACTCAGTATCTTCTCGGCAAAGATGCCACTAGTTGGTGGGAGGATGTTAAGCCTCGATTGGGGGTGTTACACGAGTAAGATGTACAAGGACCTGAGAAGGAATTTCCGGTGGAATGATATGAAGGAGGAGGTCGCACAGTTTCTAGCTAGATGTTTGACTTGTCAGCAGGTCAAAATCGAGCATCAACAATCGACCGGGTTATTGCAATCACTTCTCATTCCGGAATGGAAATGGTAAGATGTATCGATGGACTTCATTACGAGGTTGCCGAGATCGAGATCGGGCATGAATATGGTTTAGGTGATTGTTGATCATCTGACCAAGTCGGCATATTTCCTGGGCATCAAGGATACTTGGGGCCTGGAGAAGTTGGCTCGTGTGTTTATTGCGCAGATTGTGAGGCTTCACGGTACTCCGAAGTCTATTGTTTCAGATCGGGATGGCCGTTTTGTATCACACTTTTAGCAGGCGGTGCATAAGGCGTTGGGTACATGTTTGCGTTTGAGTACCTCTTTTCATCCCCAGTCAGATGGACAGTCGGAATGCACTATCCAGACGTTCGAGGATATGTTGCGTGCTTGTTCTCTCGACTGGAGCAGCGATTGGTAAGAACACTTGCCTTTGATCGAATTCACGTACAACAATAGTTAGCACGAGTCGATTCGGATGGCACTGTATGAGGCAGTTTAGGGGCGGTGATGTTGATCGACGATTTGTTGGAACGAGGTGTCCGATTTGGTTGGGACCGAACCGGATATCGCTTTAGTGACGAGACAGAAGGTGTAATTGATTCGGGAATGGATGTTGACTGCTCAGAGTCGACAGAAGACATATGCCGACGTCCGTCGTCGACCTTTGGAGTTCGAGGTGGGAGGCCACATTTTGCTAAAGGTATCGCCGACGAGGGGAGTCTTCCGCTTCAGGAAGAAGGGAAAGTTGAGTCCGAGATTTATTGGGCCCTTTGAGATTCTCGAGAGAGTCGGTGAGTTGGCATACCGTTTGGTGTTACTTCCGGCCTTGAGTCATGTTCATAGCATTTTTCATGTTTCCCAGCTGAAGAAATATGTCCCGGATCCTAGTCATGTCATCGACTATGGTGAGATCGATATTGCCGAGGATATTACTTTTGAGGAGCGTCCCTTGAAGATTTTGGAGGACCATGAGAAGCGACTGAGGCATAAGACCATTCCTTAAGTCAAAGTGAAGTGGTCGAGGCATTGTGTCGAGGAGGCAACTTGGGAAACCGAGGGTAGCATGCGTGTTAGGTACCCCGAGTTGTTTGTTTCTTAAGTTTCGGGACGAAACTTATTTTTAGAGGGGTAGAATGTAATATCCGCATTTTTCTTTTCCCAGTATTCTCATTTTTGGTGTATTTTTTGTTTTTAGCAACTCGCCTGTAACCGTTTCGACAATTTGAATCTATCTTATTCTTGGAGTTTCTCCATTTGGACGAATTTTGGAGATGTTTTGATATTATTTCGTCTAATGTTATATATTGTTGCATGGACATTCGATTCTCATAGAACCCGTTCGATTTTGTAATTTCTTTGATTGCACGAGTTCGTATGGTTGAGTAGTTCGTGTTGTGAGTTTCAGTTTATTGATCCGACATCGTATCGTGATTTTCGGACGTGTGGGTCATTTTTTAATTTTCTATAAGTTTAGGGAATTTTACTTTCCTTGTCGTTTCTCGGATTCCTCGGTAGTCGGAATTGTATTCTCCTGCATCATTCAGCTTCGTCGTCGTGAATATTTCATATCTATGCGTTGGATTCTGTCCTTGTGTTGTGCCTCATTTTCGGACTGCCCGGTGCAGCTAACTTCGTTCAGCAGTGTTGAACTGCTGCATGCATAACATGCGTTATGCATGCTTTCTTGCGTGCGCTATATGCACCTTCATAACGTGCGTTATAGCTTACCACTAACGTACGTTATGGCCTTCAGCAGATTGGACAGATTGTTCTGTCTGAACCATTACGTACGTTAACTCCTTCTGTTACGTACGTAAATCCCATTGTAGCATACGCTAACTATCTGACGTATCGTACGCTATCGAACCCAGCGTTTTTGGACAGGTTGTCCTGCCAAGACATTACGTACGCTAACACTCGAGTGTTACGTGCGTAATGAGTGTAATGTACGTTAACATTGTCATGTTAACGTACGTAACGAAGGCCCAAGTTTTATAAACCGGGGTTGACCTTCACTTCGGCATTTTCTTCATTTCTTCTCCTCCGACCGAGAGCTGCATTCCAAGTGAGGTTTTGAGCGTTTCTTCAAGTTTTGCCCGTGGAAATTCTTGGGGAATCAAGTATTGTGTTCCTAGTTTAGTTTATCATCATCATAATCGTCTTCCTCCGTACGAATCAAGGTAAATCTTCTAAGAACCCTACTTTTGGGTAAATTGGGGGTTTTCGGTTTTATTATTCGATTCGTTCCGTGTTGTTGATTAATTCATGATGAATACTATTAATCTTGTTGGTATTCTTGGTTTCCTACGGATTCGTGGTATATTTCGTGGTATTTTCGTAATCGAGAGGGTTTGGTTGTGGTCCACCCTCGTTGTTGTTCTTGTACGAATATACATGAATCGTAGGCGGGTTTTTGGGGGTATTCCATTTCCGTATTCTTTTGGAAATGGTTGTGATTGTATTCTTCGAATAAATAGGTTCGTGGTTGTCGGTTCCTAGAGTTCGTCGTTGATTTTCCTTTCCATTCATTGCGTCGTCAATTACTCAAGGCAAGTACTTTTGGAAACCTTTATGCTTAACATGAAATAGTGATGTATATTGTGTGTGCTTTTCTCACTTCGGGAGGGTCTGACGGGGCCTCGAGGGAATCCAATGATATAGCCTTGGATTCACAAGTTTGTTTCGCTAGCCAGCTCGGGAGGGTCCTTAGAGGCCTCGAGCGGGATCAATGGTATAGCCCTGTTCCCAAGGCGATGCGCGTGCGTGATTTGTTTGATGATATGGCCAGCTTGGGAGGGTCCTTAGAGGCCTCGAGCGGGATCAATGGTATAGCCCTGTTCCTAAGACAAATTGATTGACTGTTTGTTTCCGGAAAAGACATGTTTGGTTTTTGGTTTTGAAATGTTTTGGTGCATGTACATGAAATGTGTAAGCGATTGGTTTGCCTTGATTACTTGTACTAGCGTAATTGCTAACCCCTCTGGGGACCAGTTTTGGGGAAATTCTTGTTATGGATTTCAGGTTATGTTCAGCCGGACGAGCGGGCGCTGGGACAGTACGAGGATGCTGGCCAGGGTCATTGACATGTGCATTTGAGTCCTTTTTTCATTGTTCCCTTCGATATGGTTGTTGTCTACTTTATAAACTTATAGATTGTACTCACGAGTACTTAGGTTTTTCCTTTCGGATTGTGATTTGTATTCGTGGAAGTTATTTATGTTTATAGTGTTGATTATTTTTCCGGTTGTACCGGGCGTGTTATTTGATTTTCATCTGGATGATGTGTGTTTTTACTGTGGTAATTCGTGTCTATCCTGGTGGGTCCCATGTAGGAGTCCACGGCACTGTAATATACCTTGAATATCTCGAGGGTGTTACATCAACTGGATGTAGCTTGTGTTTCCTTCACATATAGGACATGCATGATGTCCCTTCACACTATATCTACTCAAGTTTCCATATGCAGGAAAGTCATTAATCGTACAAAATAACATTGCACGTAGCTTGAAACTTTGATGGCGGTAACCATCAAACACCTAAATATCTTCTTCCCCCATCATTCTCAAGTCATCAATCAATGGACATAGATAAACATCTATGTCAGTTCCTGGTAGTTTTGGTCCTGAAATCATCATTGACAACATAACGTACTTCCGTTTCATACATAACCAATGAGGTAGATTATATATCACAAGTAAAATGGGCCAAGAGATATGCTTGGTGCTTAAGTTACCGAACGGATTCATTCCATCTGTGGAAAGTACCCGAAATTTGGAAATAAATGATCTATTTTCTTCCATTGTACGACATCAAGTGGATGACGAATTAGCACATCGCATTTTCTCTCATTTGCGTGCCATGTGAGATTCTTTGCGTCATCTCTATTAGCAAACAATCGCTTGAACCTTGGAACAATAGGAAGATACCAATAACACATTCGCGGGAGGTCCTTGTTGTATGTTCTCTCCATCATTCTTCACTTTGTATCGTGATACCCCACACCTAGGACACTTGTGCAATTCTTCAAACTCTTTTCTGTACAGTATGCAATCATTGGGACAAGCGTGTATTTTTTTATACTCTATACCCATCGGACACAAAACCTTCTTCGCCTCATAGGTACGCTTAGGCAATGTATTGCCTTTTGGTAGCATCTCATTCATCAACTGGAGCGATTCGGTGAAACTTTTGTCACTCCACCCATTTATTGCCTTCAAATTAACCAGCTTCAACAAGGAATAAAGTCGTGTGAAATTTTCACACCCCAGATACAATGGAGTCTCTGAATCACTTTTCTACGCATCATGGACATGAGCTCTTTGAAATGATTATTGTACGACATCACGAATCATTTCTTCAAATTGATCACCATATATATCTAGATGAGTGTTTCCAGTTAGAACATCTACGATTTCGCCATGCCATATCCACACCGTATAGTTGGTGTTTATCCCCTCACAAACAAGATGTTCACGAATCGTGTCAGCCTCATGTCGTCTCCCATTCATACATTTCACACAAGGATAAAAGTATCTTTCATCTGGTTCTGAGCGATGTTGTCGAGCAAATTTAAGAAATTGCTCAACTCCATTGTCATACTCTGCACTTGCACGACTTGCATTCATCCAACTTCGATCCATTTATTCTTTTCTGTTACCCATACTATGTGTAACACCCCCAAAACCAATCGGGGATATTACAGCGCCATGGGCCCCGCGCCGGAACCCATAAGGCTAAAAATTATTTTCGCAAACGTTTCAAACACACCAAAGAGGCAAAGACGGTAATATTTTAAACACTCAAATATTTTCAAAATATAGTTCCAAAATACCGTCATAAAATACCATATGGAAGTACAAGGCAAAGATACCAAAATGGGCAGTTTGAAAATACACACAAGCCGGTAAAATCCCGAAAGCCATTTAAAGATACACACGCAGCATATATAATATAATAAAATACATTTGCAGCGGAACCGTAACAACCAAAAAAGAATACTCGAATCCCAATTAACTGTAACACCCCAGAGCCATCCAAGAATATTACAGCGCTGTAGGCCCCGAGATGGAACCCACAAGACTGAAGGAAATTTTCGCAAACATTACAAACGCCTAAGAGGCTAACGACGGTATTATCTACTTAAAACATTCGAAGACTTTATAAAAATCGTTTATCAAAACCGTCGTGAAATATCATTTTAAACAACAAGGCCCGAAATGCCAAAGTAACCCAAGTTACCAGATACCAGAAGGCTATTTAAAAATACTCACGCAGCGGAAAAAGACAAACAATTAAAATACTCTAGCAGTGGAATACAAGAACTGATCAGGAACTCAATACACAAATACATGCCCGAGCCAGTATCCTTCGGGAAGCTCATCTCTTCACGACCGCTACAAGCTCGATATCCAATATCCTAAAGAGAAAGCCCACGACGGGGTCAACCATAATATCCAACAGTGATAACGATCACATCACGTCAATAATTACATATCAATGGAAATACTAAGTAAGAATACGACCAATGTAATCTTACCGTCGTAACTTTACGAAAATCCACGATTTATATCCTTAACAACACATTAAGATAATACTGAAATATCTGTATGGTATCTCAACAATAGTCAAGGTTCTCAAAATATTATCATAACTCGCGATATGGAAATATACCAACTCTGACCAATTCGGTCCATCGGAATAACATCATCAAATCCCAACACGATAATCAATTGTCCATCAAAATACAAATACTAAAGGAAATACGGAACATACTTCAAGATATGAAACGCCACGACAAAATCACGTCAGTCTAATCCAAGATTAGATCAACACAACATACGGACATGGTCCTAACACAAGACCTACAAATGCATACTCATATGACAACGTCAATATGATCACAACAATAACGACAACGTATACTTATGGCAAACTCATAATATATATATGCACAACAACAATACATGGTAATCCAACGATCCAGCGCACACAGCTATAGATTCCCATCTTGATCCCGTCGGACCAACGCATGGTGGCATTACCTGTCCAGCGATCCAGCGCACACAGCTATAGATTCCCATATTGATCCCGTCGGACCAACGCATGGTGGACATATGATAACAATGCACAACTGCACAAAACAACAGTACATAATGCACGACAACAACAATGCACAAATGCATGACAACAATGATACACGAATATATCACAACATGATCGACACAATTGACAAAAATGATTAAAATACTTGCTCCGAGTCCTTCGAGAGCAATCTCAATATCTAAACCATCACCAACCATTATTCTGAATATTCGACGATCCAAAGTCACGGACGGTAGATAATTCACGTCTTCGTCTATACCACAATGTATCCTCGACACCAAGTATACCAACAACAAATATAAATTATATACATTATGATTTAATTCCCAAAGCTCGAATACAACTTATAATCCCAAATCTCCTGTGATTACGATTATAGATATTGCTATACGAATTATAAACGAATGAAACGGAAACCATTCATTACATATTATAAACTGAGCAAGTAATAACTTGCCTCGATACCGATGAAGCTGTTATCAACTCCTTGTCGTCACCTACAAGCTTCTCAGCCCCGATCAATGCAATCTACGAACATTCTCGAATACGACCGCAAAACATGGTTCTAATCACCGATCAATAATCTCAACCTATTGCAATAATCGATAAACAACAAGTTCGATAACAATCAATAATCGATATAACCAATTCACAAACCCAATGGCTAAACAATATCTCGATTAACCACAAGTTTGATCAATCCAACTTAAACGATCAACTACATTGTCTATTGACTTAGCGCACGTTAATCACTTAACGTAACGTGCGCTAAGTCGCTTCCGTTAGCGTGCGCTAGCTAGTAATACTAGCGTGCGCTAATGACATGCAGTTGCATGCATTTCAGATACCAATCAACATATGGCGATTATCAAGAACACTAAGTGATTTCGAAACCATGTTCATAGCTATCAAAACAACAAAATTTGATATCCTTTAACATATAAACAATCATCCAACTTATAATCCAAGTCATATATTCATAGATCATATCCTTCCTTAATATCAACATATGAATACCAAGAATTCATAATCATCGCCATGTTCACCATTATATGAAGAAACCAACAACAACAACATCAAAGACCCGAATTGAAGGAAGACATTATCCAACATATCTCTTTGAAGATAAACAACAGAATTCGAAACCATTCGAATCATATCAATACCCGTATATCAACAATAACATCAACATAACTCGGTAACCAATCTCATAATCATACTTGTTAACTCATATACATGACGATTATCAACTCAATGACATCATATACAATCCAAAACGAAATCCCAAAGTGAAGAGTAATTACCTCTTTGAAGGAATGGATTGATTTCCAAGGTTGAATCCATTCTCACTCACTCCGAAGCTTGATATTGTTATGGATGATCAACTCCACCATAATCCAGTGTTTGGAACTTCAAACATCTCTCTAAGAACTCTCTCTATCGGTTCACATGAAGAAATGGACGGAAATGACGAATAATGCCTAACTGCACATATATATATATATACATTGTACATTATTAACGCACGCGAACATCTTCATTTAACGTACGTTACACACTTAGTGTACACTAACTGTCTTTGTTAGCGTGCGCTATCGCAGTCCAGAGGCTACTGACTTACTTCGTACAATGATTTACGTACGCAATGCCCATGCAATAGCGTACGTAATTGCCTCTATTTAGCGTACGCTAGTGTCCGATCATAGCGTGCGTTACTCATAGTTGACTGGTTTGTCTGTATGCTCCGAAGACGGGTCCACACGCCGACAGCTCTGACGAGGATAAGATTCCCTTTGGACTGATCTGATGTTAGCGTGCGCTAATCCTTCACAACAAACATCTGTTGACCTCGTCGACACATGCGCCGAAAGTGGCCGGGTCCACACATAGATTCCTTCTGATATGGTCTGTACTAGCGTGCGCTATTCTTTGCCTTTAGCGTGCGCTAACCCTGCACGATAGCGTGCGCTATTCTTGAATATTAGCGTGCGCTCATAAGGCTATACTTAGCCATTTTCGGCTATTCTTGTCCAATGTCTCAACATACTATATACGAACATACGGAATACTGAATACGTATACTCTTTCCCACAATATTCTCATATGTTACGCCCGACACACAATATCTTCAAATACAACTGTCAACCAAATGCAGTAATTATACCAATACAGATGTCTCAGTCCTTCAATTTTTTTATCCAAAGTGTACAGATTTCACGCTGTACAATATAACTCGGATAAAATAGTATTAAACAATAGTAGTAGAAATTTTGGATATTACATACTACACCACTTAAAATAAGTTTCGTCCTCGAAACTTGGAATCCGTCATAAAAAAAACATTCTACCAAAATATCCCGAAACCATCACAACAACGATCAATCATCATCATTACGAATAATCAAAACAGTACACTTACAAATGCGCAAAGTCGACGATCTCCTGAGATCCTAGAAAGTGACTCCACTGTAAAGCTTCAACATGCTTACCATAACAATTCCATGAGTCTTAACAAAATATATCATCTTCGGATGAAATAATCTATCCGTGTCAAATTCTGTCTGCCTGATTACACAATCAAATCCAAATCCTGATACAAATCAATAATACACGATACATCTGTGGGACAACTGCCCAACACAATGGCAACGAATCCCGAAACATCGACACAAAATCTAAACGCTCAGATGATCACTAGCAATGATCAACCAATAAATTAACCGAGAATATCATCGACATGACAAACTCTAATACAACCAATCCAAAGGTCAAAACGCAGCCGAGAATATCATCAACATGATAAACTCCAATATTACCAACGAGCGATCGACGATAATCAAGAATACTCTCACATGGTAAACTTCAACACGATCAACACAAAACCACAAAAACCGATATACGAACGAATAAAGTTCTCAAAACGACATGCCAATCACATATAGTGGATCTCAATAAACATACCCAACTAGTGAACATACTCCTCGGCATACGAACAACCAATCACAAACCGACGAACATATCCAATCATACATGGAGTGGGAACGACCACTCAATATCCAAAACAACCATCCTGGGGTCACCATCCCCAAATCCACTTACAAAGGAATCATTCAAAAATCACTATGGTAAAATCGCACTACTACCATACCAATGGAATCACATAGCACATATGTCCCGGTTTCACAAAATCCAAAGTTCCAAAATTACATCATGTGCATGAATATACAACACGCAGCGTATTTCCCTTATCTGATCAACCCACCGGTCATCCCTGGATAACAAACTACCATACTGAAGTTCGAATCTCTATCCATAGTTCCATACTGATGTCTTATCCAGTTTGTGAGTCACACTCATAACTTCACCATGATATGCACTATGCACTAAATGCGTATGTATATTAGTCATATTTTCAAAACCAGTTTGAAATCATGCAATCTTGTCAAGAAGACAAATTTTTGAAAGTTCTTTCAAAAATTTCAAAACTCAAAACATAACTTTTGGTAAGACCACAAAATCATTTTTTGAAAAATTAAATCGGCTCACTGGTGTCAAGTTCTTGATGAAAATTCTTTTCGAACACACACGAAAATGAAGTTATGCAAATGATTCCCACATCCATACCCATGTATACCAATTCGGCTCGTCACCAAAATCCAATGAGATTCCCTCAGAAAACCACACGCTAGAGTTCCAAAATCTTAATGTATAGACTCCGACAAAAACTCCTTTTTCCACATATGACTCGCAATGTCAACCATTAACCCATTCTGGTTCACCTCAACTATGCTATGACTAAACATTGAAATAAATCAACATAGCGAAAGACTTCCCGAGAAGTTTCATTTGAAGAAGTAAACCAAAACTCCGAAAGACAAAAACGAAATAGATAAACGATTGATAAAGTATTTTAGAAATCTCTGGAGTTCTTTTGAAAACAGAAAAGCCTTTTGAAACATTAGGGTCTCAGCCCGTAGCTCGTTCCGCATTACAAGAAGTTTAAAAAGTAGAAAACCCTTCTGGACCTCAAGTCCTGAGTTATAAAACTATTTCAAAATCGATTGGGTCTCGGCCCAAAAATCATTTTCCGTAAAACATCCGTGAAACATTCATTTTGAAAAGTATCATTTTCAAATGCTCAAAAACTGTTCATATATCTCAAAATGTACTGACATGACTCCATGTTCTTCTCAACTATCCACAACATTTCTCCCAAATGCACAACTCTCTTCCGAAATCTAACCGACATATTGGTTTCCAAAATCATAACTTCTCAAGATCATCAATCCTGTCCCAACATTGTCATCTCATACTGTAATGCATAATATCTACTGAATCTCAAAGCATATCAACTTAGAACGGCAATAAATCTCAATGCAATTCAAAAATCCAAATACTTACAGATCGTGAAGCCGACGATTCCCCGTGATACTGGCACATGTCTCGACTCAAGAAAATACTCGACATATATATTTTCAAAACACACGTTTTGCAAACTCAGTTCAACTCGAGAACACAACACAACTCTATCTGAAGAAACACGTTAACACCATTTGGAAAAGTTTACAACAACCCTAGTACTACACTGGTAAATCACATAATGCACAAGCCCGAGTGAACAACAAAAACCCAGAGCTCAAACACTTGTCAACCGACAACTCGAATGACACGACAAAAGCACGACCCAACTCGACCCGACTGCCTAGGTTTTCTCGACCTAAGCTCCGATACCATATTTTGTAACACCCCCAGAGCCATCTAGGAATATTACAGCACTGTGGGCCCCGAGATGGAACCCACAAGGCTGAATGAAATTTTCGTAAACATTTACAAACGCCCAAGAGGCTAACGATGGTATTATGTATTTAAAACATTCGAAGAGTTTATAAAACTCGTTTATCAAAACCGTCATGAAATCTCATTTGAAACTACAAGGCCCGAAATGCCAAAGTAACCCAAGTTACCAGATACCATAAGGCTATTTAAAAATACTCCCACAGCGGAAAAAGACAAACAATTAAAATACTCTAGCAGTTGAATACAAGAACTTATCAGAAAATCAATACACAAATACATGCCCTAGCCAGTATCCTCCGGGAAGCTCATCTCTCCACGACCGCTACAAGCTCGATATCCAATATCCTAAAAAGAAATCCCACGATGGGGTCAACCATAATATCCAACAATGATAACGATCACATCACGTCAATAATTACATATCAATGGAAATACTAAGTAAGAATACGACCAATGTAATCTTACCGTCGTAACTTGACGAAAATCCACGATTCGTATCATTAACAACACATTAAGATAATACCAAAATATCTGTACGGTATCTCAACAATACCTAAGGTTCTCAAAACATTATCATAACTCGCGATACGGAAAATATACCAACTCTGACCAATTCGATCCAATGGAATAACATCATCAAATCCCAACACGATAATCAATTGTCCATCAAAAGACAAATACTAAAGGAAATACGGAATATACCTCAAGATATGAAAATCCACGATGAAATCACGTCAGTCTAATCCAAGATCAGATCAACACAACATACGGACATGGTCCTAACACAAGACCTACAAATGCATACTCATATGACAACGTCAATATGATCACAACAATAACGACAATGTATACTTATGGCAAACCTATAATATACATATGCACAACAACAATACATGGTAATCCAACGATCCAGCGCACACAGCTATAGATTCCCATCTTGATCCCGTCGGACCAACGCATGGTGGCATTACCTGTCCAGCGATCCAGCGCACACAACTATAGATTCCCATCTTGATCCCGTCGGACCAACGCATGGTGGACATATGATAACAATGCACAACTGCACAAAACAACAGTACACAATGCACGACAACAATAATGCACAAATACATGACAACAATGATACACGAATGTATCACAACATGATCGACACAATTGACAAAAATGATTAAAATACTTGCTCCGAGTCCTTCGAGAGCAATCTCGATATCTAAACCATCACCAACCATTATTCTGAATATTAGACGATCCAAAGTCACGGACTGTAGATAATTCACGTCTTTGTCTATACCAAAATGTATCCTAGACACCAAGTATACCAACAACAAATGTAAATTATATACAGTATGATTTAATTCCCAAAACTCGAATACAACTTATAATCCCAAATCTCCTGTGATTACGATTATAAATATTGCTATACGAATTATAAATGAATGAAACAGAAACCATTTATTAAATATTATAAACTGAGCAAGTAATAAATTGCCTCGATACCGATGAAGCCGTTATCAACTCCTTGCCGTCGCCTACAAGCTTCTCGGCCCCGATCAATGCAATCTACGAACATTCTCGAATACGACCGCAAAGCATGGTTCTTATCAGCGATCAATAATCTCAACCTATTGCAATAATCGATAAACAACAAGTTCGATAACAATCAACAATCGATATATCCAATTCACAAACCCAACGGCTCAACAATATCTCGATAACCACAAGTTTGATCAATCCAACTTAAACGATCAACTACACTGTCTGTTGACTTAGCGTACGTTAATCACTTAACGTAGCATGCGCTAATTCGCTTCTGTTAGCGTGCGCTAGCCAGTAACACTAGCGTGCGCTAATAACATGCAGTTGCATGCATTTCAGATACCTATCAACATATGGCGATTATCAAGAACACTAAGTGATTTCGAAACCATGTTCATAGCTATCAAAACAACGAAATCCGATATCCTTTAACATATAAACAATCATCCAACTCATAATCCAAGTCATATATTCATAGATCATCTTCTTCCTTAATATCAACAATGAATACCAAGAATTCATAATCATCGCCATGTTCACCATTATATGAAGAAACCAACAACAACAACATCAAAGACCCGAATTGAAGGAAGATATTAGCCAACATATCTCTTTGAAGATAAACAACACAATTCGAAACCATTCGAATCATATCAATACCCGTATATCAACAATAACATCAACATAACTCGGTAAGCAATCTCATAATCATAGTTGTTAACTCATATACATGACGATTATCAACTCAAGGACATCATATACAATCCAAAACGAAATCTCAAAGTGAAGAGTAATTACCTCTTTGATGGAATGGATTGATTTCCAAGATTGAATCCATTCTCACTCACTTCTAAGCTTTCTATTATTATGGATGATCAACTCCACCATAATCCAGTGTTTGGAACTTCAAACATCTCTCTAAGAACTCTCTCTATCGGTTCAGGACGGAAATGATGAATAATGCCCAACTGCACATATATATACACTGTACATTATTAACGTACGCTAACATCTTCATTTAACGTATGTTACACACTTAGCGTACGCTAACTGCCTTTGTTAGCGTGCGCTATCATAGTCCAGAGGCTGCTAACTTAATTCGTACAATCATTTACATACGTAATGCCCATGCAATAGCGTACATTATTGCCTCTATTTAGCATACGCTAGTGTCCGATCATAGTGTGCGCTACTCATAGTTGACTCGTTTATCTGTATGCTCCGAAGACGGGTCCATACGCCGACAGCTCTGACGAGGATAAGATTCCCTTTGGACCGATCTGATGTTAGCGTGCACTAATCCTTCACAACAAACATCTATTGACCTTGTCGGCACATGCGCCGAAAGTGGCCGGGTCCACACATAGATTCCTTCTGATCTGGTTTGTACTAGCGTCCTCTATCCTTTGCCTTTAGCGTGCGCTAACCCTGCACGATAACGTGCGCTATTCTTGAATATTAGTGTTCGCTAATAAGGCTATACTTAGCCATTTTCGGCTATTTCTTGTCCAATGTCTCAACATACTATATACGAACATACGACATACCGAATACGTATACTCCTTCCCATAATATTCTCGTATGTTACGCCCGACACACAATATCTTCAAATACAACTGTCAACCAAATGCAGTAATTATACCAATACAGATGTCTCAGTCCTTCAATTATTTTATCCATACTGTACAGATTTCACATTGTACAATATAACTCGGATAAAATAGTATTAAACAACAGTAGTAGAAATTCCGGATATTACATTAACCATGCCATAGCCAGTATAACCCGGGAAGCTCACCCCTTCACGACTGCTACAAGCTCAATATCCCAAGAACCTAAAAGGAAAGCCCACGACGGGGTCAGCCACAATACTCAACAGTGATAATGATCACATTTACATAACAATTACATATCAATGTATTTACAAGGTAAGAATACTTCCAATATACTCTTACCGTAGCAACCTTGCCAATTCGCGGTAACTCATATCAAATCAACCTTTATCTCAATCCACACTTCGCATTCTCAAGTGACGAATGAATTCAAAAATAACCATCTGTACTATATTCAATCAATGCCAAGATTCTCAAAACATGAATATATCTCCAATATGGAATAATCGATCCATGTTCAATTCCGTCTGCTGGATTGCACAATCGAACCCCGATTCTGATAAAACCGATATTACACGATACCTTTGTAGACCAACTGCCCCGAAACAATAACAAGTCCCGGATACCGATAAAAGTATGAATGCTCACACAAGCAATAATAATAAACAACCAATGGATCAAACGAGAATATCATTGACATTATAAATTCACACAAGATCAACAAAGGACGAACCACGAACGAGAATACATTGATGTGGTAAACTTCAACAAGATCAAATAATGGATCAGCACGTCCGAAAATACCAACGATATGGTAAACTCCCACAAAACCAATAAAGGATCAGCGACGACCGAGAATACCAACGATACGGTAAACTCCAAACAGTATCAATAAAGGATCAACGACGACCGAGAATACCAACGATATGGTAAACTCCAAACAAGATCAATAAGGATTAATGACGAAAGAGATTACCAACAATAGGGTGAACTCCAAACGAGATATATAAAAGATCAGTAAGGAACGAGATTACCAATGATACGGTGAACTCCAAATGAGATATATAAAAGATCAGTAACGAACGAGATTACCAACGATAAGGTGAACCCCAAACAAGATATATTAAAGATCAGTAACGAATGAGATTACCAACGATAGGGTGAACTCCAAATGAGATATATAAAAGATCAGTAATGAACGAGATTACCAACGATATGTTGAACTCCAAACGAGATCAATAAAGGATCAACAGCGAACGAGAATACCAACGACAAGGTAAACTACGACAAGATCGATAAAGGACCACAAGGACAGATACACGAGAGAATAAAATCGTCAACCATATACAAATCACATATATGGGATTTGGAAGACAAACCTGACTATCGATCATATCCGACCATATATGGACTATGAACGACCAATCAATATGACTCAAGATGGACGTCACTATACGCCCGATCCAGAAATGTGTCCGTGCCCAAGCCACCCACGGGTATCGATCGATACACGTCTGGTCTTGTACCTAATCAGTCTCACAAAGTACGTCTCGTGTGCACAGCTCAATGTAAGGTTGAAACCAACACATGACAACACGTGCCCGCCCTGAAAATCCTACACATGACCGATCAGTATGTATCTGACTCCAGATATGTCACGATACAACATGACAACGAAACTCGAAGAAAAGCATATCCAATAAGGATCATAAGACTTCCCAAGTGAGCAACGATAGCTTGATAATGAAAGCTGGACACGACCATAATATCGTGTTCCCCTCGGACAACAGTTCACAAAATGCTCAACGCATATAATATTAGCACATAAACTCCCAAGGTCGCAACTAAGGGTCACGGAAGTATCTACTCGGGAATACTCCGGATATTATCACATAAACTCCCAAGTCCGCAGCCAAGGGTCATGGAAGCATCTACACAGGAATACTCCGGACCGTGAGTGCCATATTCTGGTCTTATCTCTCAACACATTTCCACACTGGTACCATTCACGTTTTATCTCCAATACATCGTCCCATCAAATTACAGTTCAAAGAAAGAGCATATCACAAAATATACCAAACAATGATGCACACTCATCACATGAAACATTTACACACACATATACAACAATGCAACAGGGTAATTATCATAATTCAGCAATATCAAATTACCTCAAAGCCAGAGACACTAACCCTTCCACGACCAACATTCCCGAATGAGTACACAATTATACGAATAGTCCAGAACGAAGTACAGTTCATCACTATCAACAATCCACCACCACGAGATCAATGTCGGCACGGTAAACTGTCCTCGATATCCAACATTTCATATAATAGACCAAATATAATTCACATATCTGTTTCCACTAGACATCTTTAAATCATATACATTATGATTTATCTCAGTCCAAGCATAATATATATACCATCATCCCGATAATTCATATTCATAATATCATTGCTATATGAATCATAAATGAAATAAAATCAAAACTATTTATTAAACATTATGAACTGAGCAAGCATAACTTGCCTTGATACCGATACGACGAAGTCGTTACCAATCCCACCGTCTTCATCTACAAGCTCCTCAGCCCCGACCATGGCAATCCATGCATTTTTCAATCTCAATCGCAGTACAGCGGTTAAATTTACGATTGCTTATCACAACCTAATGCAATAATCAATTAACAATACGTTCGATAACAATCAATAACCGATATAACCAACCAATCAAACTCAACGGTTCAACGAGATCTTGATCATATACGAAACCAAACCATTCAACTCATACAATTATGAATACAAGTCACAGTTCGATAATCAATCGATTCTAACAAGTGTCTCAACATTCTCGATTCCAACTTCAATCTTAATTACAGATTAACAAGGTTCCTTCTTGTAAATTCATAGAAATACAATTATCGGTTATCATCATAGTAATCTCATCAACTCATAATAAATTCATATCTAAAATACCAACACCTTACATACGTTCATCATATTGTAATATCCGGAATTTCCACTACTGTTGTTTAAGATTATTTTATCCGAGTTATGTTGTACAGCGTGGAATCTGTACAGTATGGGTAAAATAATTGAAGGACCAAGACATCTGTATTGGTATAATTGTCGTACTTGGTCGACAATTGGATGTAAGAAGTATATGTATTCAGTATGCCGTATGTTCGTATTCTGTATGTTGAGACGATTGGACAAGAATAGCTGAAAATGGCTAAGTGTAACATTATTAGCGCACGCTAATAATCAGGAGTAGCGCACGCTATCGTGCAGGTTTAGCGCACGCTACGGATATAAGATAACGCACGCTAATGCAGTCAGATCGGAAGGAATCTGCGTGTGGACCAGGCCACTTTCGGCGCACGTTATGATAAGTCAACGGATGTTGTAATGTAGTGTTAGCGCACGCTAATGCATGTTGATTAGCGCACGCTAACTGTATATCGGACAAAAAGGAATCTTATCCTCATCAGCACTTTCGGCGTGTGGACCAGTCTTCGGAGCATACAGACAAACGAGTCAACTATGAGTAGCGCACGCTAAGGTAAGACACTTGCGTACGCTAAATAGAGTCATTTACGTACGTTATTGCATGGGCATTGCATACGTAAATCACTTCATGCAGTAAGACAGTTGCCTATGGACTGCGATAGCGCACGCTAACAAAGTTCAGTTAGCGCACGCTAAGGCCGTAGCGCACGCTAAACATAAGGTTTAGCGCACGCTAGTAATGTATTCTATATAAGGGACAAACGGGTATTATGAAGAATTTCGTCCATTCTTTCACCTTCAGACGATAGAGAGAGAGGTCTTAGAGAGAAGTTGAGGTCCCAAACACTTGAGTTGATCATTCCTAACAACATTTGAAACTTGGAAGTGATTGAAAACGGATTCAACCTTGGGATTCAATCCATTCCTTCAAAGAGGTAATTACTCTTCATCTTTGGATTTCATTTTGGATTGAATGTTGATGTTCTTGAGTTGATGATTATTACATAAACAAGTTGATAAGCATGATTATGAGATGGATTACCAGATTATGATGATGTTATTGTTGACATGAAGATATTCATATGATTCTTGTGGTTTGAATAGTGTTGTTCGTTTTCTTGAGATAAGTGGATTAATCCTTCTCCTAAGTTTCGGATGTTGATGTTATTGTCGATGATTACTCCCTGTAATGATAGATTATGAAAGTGTTGTTACGTTCTTAATGTTTCATGATGTTGATATTGAGGAAGATGATATATGGATATAGAACTTGGATTATAAGTTGGATGATTGTTTATATGTTAAAGGATATCGGATTTCGTTGTTTTGATAGCTTTGAACATGATTCAGAATCACTTGGTGTTCTTGAAATCGCCATAAGTTGATCGGTATCTGAAAAACATGCATCTGTACAGCATTAGCGCACGCTGCGTTTACTGCCTAGCGCGCGCTAACGGGAAAAACTTAGCGCACGCTATGTTAGGTGATTAACGTGCGCTAAGAAGGCAGAAAGTGCAGTATTTTCGTGTTGTGGTTGTAAATTCATGCTGGTTTGAGTAGGATTGATCCGACTAGTGTTTAATCGAGATATTGTCGAGCCGTTGGGTTTGTAAATTGGTTTTATCGATTGTTAATTGTTGTCGAACTTGTTGTCTATCGATTACTGTAATAGGTTGAGAATATTGATCAGTGATTACAACCGTGTGTTGCGGTCAAGCTCGAGAATGTTCGTTGATTGCTTTGGTCGGGACCGAGGAACTTGTAGATGACGGCAATGGATTTGGTAACAGCTTCCTCGTCATTGTATCGGTATCGAAGTAAGTTATTACTTACTCAGTTTATAGTATTTAATGAATGGTTTCCGTTTCATTCGTTTATAATTCGTATAATAATGTTTATAATCGTAATCACATGAGACTTGAGATTATAAATCATATTCGAGTTTTGGAAATCTAAATAATAATGTATATGATTTGCTTTTGTTATTGGTATACTTGTATATCGAGGATATATCTTGATAAAAACGGAGATATGAATTATCTGCAATCCGTGATACTTTGGACCGTCGAGTATTGAGGATAATGGTTCGTGATGGTTTAGGCATTGAGATCGTTCTTGAAGGACTCGGGGCAAGTACTCTAAGCATTTTTATCATTTGAGTCGATCATGTTGTGATACATTCGTGTATCGTTGTTGTCATGCATTTGTGCATTGTTGTTGTCGTGTATTGTGCACTGTTGTTTTGTGCAATTGTGCATTGTTGTCATATGTCCACCATGCGTTGGTCCGACGGGATCATCATAGGAATCTATAGCTGTGTGCGCTGGATCGCTGGACAGGTAATGCCACCATGCGTTGGTCCGATGGGATCATCATGGGAATCTATAGCTGTGTGCGCTGGATTGTTGGATTACCATATGTTGTTGTTATTGTGCATATGTATATTATGGGTGGCCATAAGTATACATTGTCGTTATTGTTGTGATCATATTGACGTTGTCATATGAGTATGCATTTGTAGGTCTTGTGTTAGGACATGTCCGTATGTTGTGTTGATCTGATCTCGGATTAAACTGACGTGATGGTAATGGTATTTCGTATCTTGAGGTATGTTCCGTATTTCCTTGGTACTTGTCTTTGATGTACAATCGATTATCGTATTGGAATTGTCGATGTTATCCGATGGATTGAATTGTCCAGAGTTGGTATAATTTTCGTATCGCGAGTTATGATAATGTTTTGAGAACCTTGAGTATTGTTGAGATACCGTACAGATATTTCGGTATTATTTTAATGTGTTGTTAAGGATACGAATCGTGGATTCTCGTAAAGTTACGACGGTAAGATTACATTGGTCGTATTCTTACTTAGTATTTCCATTGATATGTAATTATTGATGAGATGTGATAGTTATCATTGTTGGATATTATGGCTGACCCTGTCGTGGGCTTTCTTTTTAGGTTCTTGGATTATCAAGCTTGTAGCGGTCGTGGAGAGATAAACTTACCGGAGGATACTGGCAAGGGCATGTATTTGTGTTTTGAGTTTCTGATCAGTTGTTGTATTCCGCTGCTAGAGTATTTTAATTGGTTGTCTTTATCCGCTGCGTGAGTATTTTTAAATGACCTTTTTGGTATCTGGTAACTTAGGTTACTTTGGCAATCATTTTCTAAATCTATTCTGTCGGTACGTGTAAGCGATAGCTTAACGTATGTGTTTTTAAACTGTTGAGTTTTGGCATTTTGGGCCTTGTGGTTTCAAATGAGTTTTTACGATGGTTTGATAAACGAGTTTTATAAATCTTCGAATGTTTTTAATAGATAATACCGTCGTTAGCCTCTTGGGCATTTGTAAATGTTTGCGAAAATTTTCTTCTGCCTTGTGGGTTCCATCTCGGGGCCCACGGCGCTGTAATATTCCCGTTCGGATCTGGGGGTGTTACATAATATGGTATCGGAGCTTAGGTTGAGAAAACCTAGGCAGTCGGGTTGAGTTGGGCCGTGTTTCTGTCGCGTCATTTGAGTTGTCGATTGGAAAATATTGGAGCCGTGAGTTTTGTTGTTCACTCGGGCTTATGCGTTGTGCGATTTGCCAGTGTAGTACTGGTCTTGTTATAAACTTTTCCAAATAGTATTAACGTGTTTCTTCAGATAGAGCTGTGTTGTTTTCTCGAGTTGAACTGATTTTGCAAAAAGTGTGTTTTGAAAATATCTGTGTCGAGTATTTTCTTGAGTCGAGACATGTGCCAGTATCACGGGGAATCGTCGGCTTCACGATCTGTAAGTATTGGATTTTTGAATTGCATTGTGATTTATTGTCGTTCTAAGTTGATATGTTCTGAGGTTCAGAAAGATATTATGCGTTACAGTATAAGATGACAGAGTTGGGACAGGATTGATGATCTTGAGAAGTTATGATTTTGGAAATCAATATGTCGATTAAGTTTTGGAACGGAGTTTTGCATTTGAGAGAAATATTGTGGATTGTTCAGGAGAACATTGTAATATCCGCAATTTCGAATTTCGGTAATTTTCTTTTTTCGGAGGAAGTTCGTTTTGACAACTCTATCATGACCGTTTCGTCATTCCGAGAATGATTAATTCTGCACTTTTTGTCATCCGAGTTCGTTTCAGTGTCGTTTTGTTGAGTTCCGTGTCCTTAATCGACTTTTTCACGTGGGAGTTCGACTTTGTAAAGTCACCATTAATTTTTGGTAACTCCAAAAATTCTAAATCTTTGCAATATTATATAGCATCGAGTTAGCTTTCCAATGGTTCAAACGGTGAGTCAACCGGAGTCCGGACGAGAGAGTTATGGTCGTTTTAGCTCACCCGCTCGTTATTGGCCGATCACTGCCGGCCGAACTCGGCCGTGTCGTCCGACACGGCCTGCGGCTGCACTCGTCCGGAAATGCCGAGTCTCGCCTCAGACCCGACCGTGTCGTCCGACACGGCCCGTGCCGAACTCTTCCGGATAAGCGAGCCGATCGCTGACACGCCCGACCGTGTTCCGTGACACGGCCGAGTCATGCCGAGTCGCCGCTTGGACGGGTCACTATCGGAAGGCCCTCCGCGCCGCGACCGTGCCGGGTCAAGCAGACACGGCCGAGTCCCTGTCGCCAGGTATGCGACACGACCGTGCCGATCGGCATGGGCCGTGTCCGGCAGGCGATCAACCCCTATAAAAGGCCCCGCAGACGCTTTTCTTGCCATTTTCACCTTCTTCTTCTCCTCTTCCGCACCGGGCGTGTTCTAAGCTTGAAGCCATGTTGTTTAACAACATATCCATGAAGTTTGGAGGTTCATATCGTCAATCATCCGTCCTATAACATCCTCCGATCTACTGACCAGCCGATTTCCTAGAAATCTAATTTTGGGGAATTTGGGGGTTTTGGTTGTTTTCGTCCGATTAATCCGATTTAACTTAGGATTTTGATGGATTGATGATTATTTAGATGTATTATATCATTTCCTTTATTATTCCATGGTTGGATCGTATCGATTCGTTGTTTGAGTCGAGTTCTTGACCGACGCCTTGAAGGTGTCCTAAAATGTCTTAGAGGGGTTTTCGGGCGTTCTACGATTATTCTTCCTCGTATGATCGATGATTTATTGATTGTATGATGTTAGGGTCGTGTTTCTTGCGAAGAAATCGTGTTGAACCCTTTCGTTCGTCGTCGTCTTCCGTTTCGATAGCATTGGGCGTTTCGAAGCTTTCCGGTTGAGCCGTGTTCGTCGGGATACTTGCGTGCCGATTTTGAGGCAAGTATCTTGCCCATACATTTCATGTTTCGTTGATATAATTCTTGATAAATGATTTTATGCGAAATCCAATATTTAATGAACGTAAAAAGGGATTGGTATGTTCTCGATAAATGTTGTCTTTCAACGATAATTCGTATACTTCGTGAATATGTGTTCTCGGAATATGTGTGTTGGTTTTGTATGTTTAAAGATAATATGATCACTTCGAGTGAGTTGATAGACCGTAATCCTTTGTCGGGGATTACGTATTGTTATTGTGTACTTGTTCGGTAAGAACGTAATGTGTGTGATATTAGTTGTTACTCCTTGAAAGGAGGTTGTGATACTTAATGTTGTTTGGCTTGATAAGTGATTATTGTTGTGTGCTTGATGTATGTGATGTGCCTCCGGGTAGGATTGTTGAATCTCCGGGATCCATACTTGCTAGTATGGGTTGGGCGTGACCGTAGGGTTATCCATTCCGGGTATGTCTTGCGGGGACTCCGAGGTTCGTGGCTTGTTAGCCCGATGCCGAGATAACTTGTGGGGTATCATCGGGTATGTCTTGCGGGGACTCCGAGGTTCGTGGATTGTTAGCGCGATGCCGGGATAACTTATGGTTGTGGTTTGATTATGTACGTATATGTGCTTGTAGTCACGTGACTGCGGTTACGGTGACATGTGATTTGATATAGTTTCCCTGTGGGTTATTCACTCGGGTTTGTTCTACGGGAGCATCTGAGGTCCGTGGCTTGCTAGCACGGGACGCGAATAATCTGTGGAAACAGGTTGTTATGGTATTATCGGGTCGTGGACCCCATTTGTTGTTATCGGATTTATGTTTTGGGAAAATGACTTTTGGGCTGTGTCCCTAAACGTTTTTGAAAGGTTTGAGAATTCTTAAATCCCAATGTGTTTTCAAAACTCCCGAGATTGTAAAATGTTTTCACAAGATGTATATCGGGTTTACCCCTATCTTTCGATTTAACCGTTTTGATTAAGTGATTTACCTCGGGAAGTATGTTTATGATTAACATGTTCCGTGGAGTATAATATGTATGGCTCGTTTTCGTATTTTATACTTGCACTAGAAAAATAGTGGAGTTTTGCTAACCCCCGAGTATTCCGGGGGGTGGATGTATGTATTGCATTCAGGTTTTGGAGCAGAGCACAGGGTCGGCATGAAGGATGATGAAAGATGAACGATACTAATCACACGAGGACCCGTTGATGTCGTATTGGTATAGTTGTACTTTATTTTCCGCTGCTATATTTTTCCCGTTGTACGGGTGTGGTTGTGTTTTGACCCCTGCGTGGGCATGAGTTGTATTCGGGTTGTATGTATTTATTGAAAGACCAAATCGGTCTACTGAGTCATTTTTGCCTTGAAGGCATTGTCGAGATGTTAAATGTTGTTACCAGCCTGGTAGATCCTCGAGGAGAGGGTCTACGGCGTGTAATATCCCTGAGTGGATTGGGGGTGTTACAAACATGTAATCATGTTAGTTCATCTTGAGATATATGAACTGTTTTTGAGCATTTGAAAATGATACTTTTCAAAATGAATGTTTTACAGATGTTTTACCGTAAACGATTTTTGGGTCGAGACCTAATAGATTTTTGAAATTGTTTTATAACTCAGGACTTGGGGTCCGAAAAAGAGTTTCCTACTTTTTAAACTTCTTGTAATGCGGAACGAGATACGGGCTGAGACCCTAATATTTCAAAAGACTTTTCTGTTTTCTTAAAAACTCCCGAGACTTGTAAAACACTTTATCAATCGTTTATCTATGTCGTTCCTGCCTTTTGGGGTTCTGGATTACTTGTTCAAAAGAAACTTCTCGGGAAGTCTTTCGCTGTGTTGATTTGTTTCAATGCATTGTCATAGCATAATTGAGGTGATCCAGGATGGAAAATGATTGACGTTGCGAGTCATATGTGGAAAAGGAGTTTTTGTCGAAGTTTATACATTGAGATTTTAGATTCTATCGTGTAGTTTTCTGATGGAATATCAGTGGGATTTGTGACGAGCCGGATTGGTATATAGGAGTACGGATGTGGTCAATCATTTGCATAGTTTTCATTTTAAAACTTCGAAATCGTGTGGATTCGAAGGAAACTGTTATCAAATACTTGGCACCAGTGAGCCAGTTTATTTTTCGAGAATTGATTTGGTGGTCTTACCAAAATTTATGTTTTGAGTTTTGAAATTTTTGAAAGAACTTTCGAAAATTTGTCTCCTTGACAAGATTATATGATTGCAAACTGGTTTTGAAAATGTGATTGATGTACATACGCATTTAATGCATAATGCGTATCGTGGTGAAGTTCTGAATGAGATTCACGAACTGGATAAGACATCAGTATGGTACGAGGAAAAGAGATTCGAACTTTAGTATGGCAGTTTGATTATCCGGTGATGATCGGTTGAGTTATCGGATAAGAGAAATATGTTGCGTGTTGTAGATTCATGCACATAATATTATTTTGGAAACTTGGGATATTGTGAAACCGGAACATATGTGCTATGTGATTCCATTGGTGCGGTAGTAGCGCAATTTTAACATAGTGGTCTTTGATTGATTTCTTTGTAAGTGTAAATTTGGGGATGGTGACCCCATGCTGGTTGTTTTGGATATTGAGTGGTCGTTCCCACTCCTTGTATGAATTGGTATGTTCGGCCGATTTGCGATTCGTTGTTCGTATGCCGAGGGAATGTTCACCATCGGTTGTGTTTCGTTGAGATCCACCGTATGTGATTGGTGTGTCGCTTTGAGAACTCTATATAGAGTTAAGTGGTTAAGTGTTGACCGTGTTGGAGTTTATCATGGTGATGATAATCTCGATTGCGTTTCGACCATTGGATAGGACATATAAGATTTCATCATGTCAAAGATATTCTCCATTAATATATGAGTTGATAATTTATTGTGATCATCTGAGCGTTCAGATTTTGTGTTGATATTTCGGGATTCGTTGCCATTGTGTTGGGCAGTTGTTTCACAGATGTATCGTGTATTATTGATTTGTATCAGGATTTGGACTTGATTGTGTAATCAAGCATACAGGATTTGAAACGGATAGATTATTTCTTCCGTAGATGTTATATTTTTGTTGAGATCCATGGAATTGTGATCGTAAGCGTGTTGAAGCTTTACAGTGAAGTCACTTGCTAGCATCTCAGGAGAGCGTAGACTTGGTGCATATGTAAGTATGCTATTTTGGTTATTCGGTAATAATGATGATTGATCGTTGTCGTGATGGTTTCGGGATATTTTGGTTGAACGATTTGTTTGTTTTTATGATAGATTGCAAGTTTCGAGGACGAAACTTATTTTAAGTGGTGTAGTATGTAATATCCGGAATTTCCACTACTGTTGTTTAAGATTATTTTATCCGAGTTATGTTGTACAGCGTGGAATCTGTACAGTATGGGTAAAATAATTGAAGGACCAAGACATCTCAGATTGGTATAATTGTCGTACTTGGTCGACAATTGGATGTAAGAAGTATATGTATTCGATGCCGTATGTTCGTATTATGTATGTTGAGACGATATGACAAGAAAAGCTGAAAATGGCAAAGTGTAAAAATATTAGCGCACGCGAATAATCGAGTAGCGCACGCTATCGTGCGTGTTTAGCGACGCTACGGATATAAGATAACGCACGCTAATGCGATCGGATCGGAAGGAATCTGCGTGTGGACCAGGCCACTTTCGGCGCACGTTATGATAAGTCAACGGATGTTGTAATGTAGTGTTAGCGCACGCTAATGCATGTTGATTAGCGCACGCTAACTGTATATCGGACAAAAAGGAATCTTATCCTCATCAGCACTTTCGGCGTGTGGACCAGTCTTCGGAGCATACAGACAAACGAGTCAACTATGAGTAGCGCACGCTAAGGTAAGACACTTGCGTACGCTAAATAGAGTCATTTACGTACGCTATTGCATGGGCATTGCATACGTAAATCACTTCATGCAGTAAGACAGTTGCCTCTGGACTGCGATAGCGCACGCTAACAAAGGTCAGTTAGCGCACGCTAAGGCCGTAGCGCACGCTAAACATAAGGTTTAGCGCACGCTAGTAATGTATTCTATATAAGGGACAAATGGGTATTATGAAGAATTTCGTCCATTCTTTCACCTTCAGACGATAGAGAGAGAGGTCTTAGAGAGAAGTTGAGGTCCCAAACACTTGAGTTGATCATTCCTAACAACATTTGAAACTTGGAAGTGATTGAAAACGGATTCAACCTTGGGATTCAATCCATTCCTTCAAAGAGGTAATTACTCTTCATCTTTGGATTTCGTTTTGGATTGAATGTTGATGTTCTTGAGTTGATGATTATTACATAAACAAGTTGATAAGCATGATTATGAGATGAATTACCGGATTATGATGATGTTATTGTTGACATGAAGATATTGATATGATTCTTGTGGTTTGAATAGTGTTGTTCGTTTTCTTGAGATAAGTGGATTAATCCTTCTCCTAAGTTTCGGATGTTGATGTTATTGTCGATGATTACTCCCTGTAATGATAGATTATGAAAGTGTTGTTACGTTATTAATGTTTTATGATGTTGATATTGAGGAAGATGATATATGGATATAGAACTTGGATTATAAGTTGGATGATTGTTTATATGTTAAAGGATATCGGATTTCGTTGTTTTGATAGCTTTGAACATGATTCAAAATCACTTGGTGTTCTTGAAATCGCCATAAGTTGATCGGTATCTGAAAAACATGCATCTGTACAGCATTAGCGCACGCTACGTTTACTGCCTAGCGCGCGCTAATGGGAGCAACTTAGCGCACGCTACGTTAGGTGATTAACGTGCGCTAAGAAGGCAGAAAGTGCAGTATTTTCGCGTTGTGGTTGTAAATTCGTGCTGGTTTGAGTAGGATTGATCCGACTAGTGTTTAATCGAGATATTGTCGAGTCGTTGGGTTTGTAAATTGGTTTTATCGATTGTTAATTGTTGTCGAACTTGTTGTCTATCGATTACTGTAATAGGTTGAGAATATTGATCAGTGATTACAACCGTGTGTTGCGGTCAAGCTCGAGAATGTTCGTTGATTGCTTTGGTCGGGACCGAAGAACTTGTAGATGACGGCAATGGATTTGGTAACAGCTTCCTCGTCATTGTATCGGTATCGAAGTAAGTTATTACTTACTCAGTTTATAGTATTTAATGAATGGTTTCCGTTTCATTCGTTTATAATTCGTATAACAATGTTTATAATCGTAATCACAGGAGACTTGAGATTATAAATCATATTCGAGTTTTGGGAATCTAAATCATAATGTATATGATTTGCTTTTGTTATTGGTATACTTGTATATCGAGGATATATCGTGATAAAAACGGAGATATGAATTATCTGCAATCCGTGATACTTTGGACAATCGAGTATTGAGGATAATGGTTCGTGATGGTTTAGGCATTGAGATCGTTCTTGAAGGACTCGGGGCAAGTACTCTAATCATTTTTATCATTTGAGTCGATCATGTTGTGATACATTCGTGTATCGTTGTTGTCATGCATTTATGCATTGTTGTTGTCATGTATTGTGCACTGTTGTTTTTGCAGTTGTGCATTGTTGTCATATGTCCACCATGCGTTGGTCCGACGGGATCATCATGGGAATCTATAGCTGTGTGCGCTGGATCGCTGGGCAGGTAATGCCACCATGCGTTGGTCTGATGGGATCATCATGGGAATCTATAGCTGTGTGCGCTGGATCGTTGGATTACCATATGTTGTTGTTATTGTGCATATGTATATTATGGGTGGCCATAAGTATACATTGTCGTTATTGTTGTGATCATATTGACGTTGTCATATGAGTATGCATTTGTAGGTCTTGTGTTAGGACCATGTCCGTATGTTGTGTTGATCTGATCTCGGATTAGACTGACGTGATGGTAATGGTATTTCGTATCTTGAGGTATGTTCCGTATTTCCTTGGTACTTGTCTTTGATGGACAATCGATTATCGTATTGGAATTGTCGATGTTATCCGATGGATTGAATTGGCTAGAGTTGGTATAATTTCCGTATCGCGAGTTGTGATAATGTTTTGAGAACCTTGAGTATTGTTGAGATACCGTACAGATATTTCGGTATTATTTTAATGTGTTGTTAAGGATACGAATCGTGGATTCTCGTAAAGTTACGACGGTAAGATTACATTGGTCGTATTCTTACTTAGTATTTCCATTGATATGTAATTATTGATGAGATGTGATGGTTATCATTGTTGGATATTATGGCTGACCCCGTCGTGGGCTTTCTTTTGAGGTTCTTGGATTATCAAGCTTGTAGCGGTCGTGGAGAGATAAACTTCCCGGAGGATACTGGCAAGGGCATGTATTTGTGTTTTGAGTTTCTGATCAGTTGTTGTATTCCGCTGCTAGAGTATTTTAATGGGTTGTCTTTATCCGCTGCGTGAGTATTTTTAAATGACTTTTTTGGTATCTGGTAACTTAGGTTACTTTGGCAATCATTTTCTAAATCTATTCTGTCGGTACGTGTAAGCGATAGCTTAACGTATGTGTTTTTAAACTGTTGAGTTTTGGCATTTTGGGCCTTGTGGTTTCAAATGAGTTTTTACGACGGTTTGATAAACGAGTTTTATAAATCTTCGAATGTTTTTAATAGATAATACCGTTGTTAGCCTCTTGGGCGTTTGTAAATGTTTGCGAAAATTTCCTACTGCCTTGTGGGTTCCATCTCGGGGCCCACGGCGCTGTAATATTCCCGTTCGGATCTGGGGGTGTTACACATATAATTCAAGAATTCCTCAAGAACATGAATTAATCATATCCAATTAACATCACTTATTCATAATCATCAGGATACCATAGTCCAATGTGTTATCTAACCTCTAATCTATCAAATTCCCCTCATATTCCGATCAATACATACATATCATCATCTCCTTCAACATGCACTTCATACATCATCAAGAACCACAACAATGTTACCATATTCGTCGTCATACGAAGCAAACAATGATAACAACATCAAGAATCCGAAAATAAAGTGTAGAGTTGATCAACATACCTCAAGAACACAATCAAACACATCAAGAATATGCAATATCTTCATATCTCAAGCTCCACATCCACGACTTCAAGTCCCCAATCCGTTTGGAAGAGCCAAAATGGGCCTCGGAGGGTTGAAGGGTGAAGAAATGACGCGAACATCTCCAAAAATGCCAAAGAGATGGGTCTCATATATATATATATATATATATATATATATATATATATATATATTCAACCATTACGTACGTTATATAATCATCTTAACGTACGTAACCTTCTTTACGTACGCTAACTTACCTTGTTAACATACGTAACACTATCCCAGGTGCTACTGCCTCAATTCGTGGCATGCATTATGTACGTAATTTCCTTGTCGTAGCGTACGTAATGTAGCGGTTGACTTGCTACAGTGCCATACTTGTTTACGTACGTAATGGACTGTCCTTAACGTACGTAAAGCTTGATGTTGACTCGCCTGTCCACATCCGCGCCGAAAGTTGCCGACATCAGGCACACTAGCCGATCACAGCTCGGACCTGTCCGATTCTCTTCATAACGTATGTTATGTACTCTGCCTAACTAGGGATGGCAATTGGGTACGGTGGGTACGGATAGTGGCTATCCATACCCATATCCGCGAGGGGAGACCGTACCCGCCACCCGCGGGTACCCGCGGGTTGACGGTACCCGCGAACCCGCCACCCATTGGGTACCCATCACCCGCTACCCGTCGGATACCCGCGAACCCACCATTCATGGGTATCCGTCACCCGCGAATCAGACATATACAAACATATGATTAATTAAATAAACATTAAAATACATACATGTTGGTTGTTGGGGCTGGGCGTCGCGGAGGGGAGGGCGTCGCCGGCGCGGAGGGAAGGGTCACGTCACGGACGGGAGGGGAGGGCGTCGCGTCGTGGAGGGAAGGGGAGGGCGTCGCGGCGGCTGAACTGAAGGGAGGGGAGGGCGTCGCGTAGCGGAGGAAAGGGTAGGGCGTCGCGACGGCTGAACTGAGGGGAAGGGAGGGCATCGCTTCGCGGAGGGAAGGGGAGGCGGCTGAATCGAGGGGAGGGGAGGAGTCGCGGTGGCTGAGTGACAGAACAGTGAGGGGGCGAGAGCGAGATTGATAGGGTTAGGGTTTGTGTTTTCTATTTTATAGTGGGTAGATTAATTTAGGAACATTATTGATATTATTATTATTATTATTAGCGGGTAATTGGCAGGTGGGTATAGCCGTATATGGGTTTCGTGGGTATGGATAGTAATTATCCATACCCATACCCACAAACTAAATAGATAGTAATTTTAAACCACGAACCTATCCGTGGATACTAAATACCCCTCAAACCTGCTACTATTAGGGTCGGGTACCCGCGGGTGGCGGGTATGAATTGCCATCCCTGTGCCTAACGTACGTTACGATTGCGTTGTTACGTACGTAAACTCCTCTGCTTAGCGTACGCTACGCATGCACATTTACGTACGTAAGCTCCTATACTTAGCGTACGTAATAGCTTTTATACTTAGCCATTTTTGCTCTTGTCTGTCGTCTCAATACACCGAACACGTACACGCGACATACTGAATACATATACTCGTTCCGGTAACATTCTCATACGATACACCTGATGCACGATATCCTCAATTGCAATTGTCGACCAAGTACGACAATTATACAAATATTCATACAGTATATCCGACATCAAAAGAAATATCAAGCATGTATATCCTAGAATTAAAAATAACCTCGATATATATACCGGTACCACTGTCACAGTTCCCAAAGTTATTCATCCATACTGCATTGGTCCCACCCTATACAGTACAACTCGGATAAAACAATGCGAAAAATTCATAGCGAAATTCTAGGATATTGCATATCTTCCCACTTAAATAAGTTTCGTCCTCGAAACTTAACACCTGTCATAATCAATATCTCAATCCCGAAATATCTTAAAATCATGCCACCATGCTCAAACAATCATCATCAAAACCAGATAACTAAAAGAACATTCTTACAGGTCCGTAAAGTCGATGATCTCCCATGATACTAGCATACGACTCCCATACAAAGCCTCAACACAATAACAACATACACGGATATCGTAATTATAGCAATTTGAAAATATCTCAAAAAATTTGGAACCTCCAAAAAATGGTTTGACTCAAAAGTCAGAAAATCGTTTTCAAAAGCCGCGCTACTACCGTAATGGTAGATCCACATAACACACATGCCCGGGTTTTACAAAACCCAAGCTCTGATACCATATGTAACACCCCCAAAACCAATCGGGGATATTACAGCGCCGTGGGGCCCGCACCGGAACACACAAGGCTAAAAAATCATTTTCGCAAACGTTTCAAACACGCCAAAGAGGCAAAGACGGTAATATTTTAAATACTCAAATAATTTCAAAACACCATTCCCAAATACAGTCATAAAATACCATTTAGAAGTACAAGGCAAAGATACCAAACTGGGCATTTCGAAAGTACACACGACCCGGTCAAATCTCGAAAGCCATTTAAAGATACACACGCAGTGGATATAATATAATAAAATACATTTGCAGTGGAATCATAACAACCGGAAAAGAATACTCGAATCCCAATTAACCATGCCATAGCCAGTATCACCCGGGAAGCTCACCCATTCATGACCGCTACAAGCTCAATATCCCAAAAACCTAAAAGGAAAGCCCACGACGGGGTCAGCCACAATACTCAACAGTGATAATGATCACATCAACATAACAATTACACATCAATGTATTTACAAGGTAAGAATACTTCCAATATACTCTCACCGTAGCAACCTTGCCAATTCGCGGTAACTCATATCAAATCAACCTTTATCTCAATCCACACTTCGCATTCTCAAGTGACGAATGAATTCAAAAATAACCATCTGTAATGTATTCCATCAATGACAAGATTCTCAAAACATGAATATATCTCCAATATGGAATAATCGGTCCATGTTCAATTCCGTCTGCTGGATTGCACAACCGAACCCCGATTCTGATAAAACCGATAATACACGATACCTCTGTACACCAACTGCCCCAAAACAATAACAAGTCCCGGATACCGATAAAAGTATGAATGCTCACACAAGCAATAATAATAAACAACCAATGCATCAAACGAGAATATCATTGACATGATAACTCCACACAAGATCAACAAAGGACGAACCACGAACGAGAATACCATCGATGTGGTAAACTTCAACAAGATCAAATAATGTATCAGCACGTCAGAGAATACCAACGATATGGTAAACTCCCACAAAACCACACTACACCATATATGGCCTATTGCAAGCCCAAAACAGTGTATTGTTAGACCCCATATATGTTACATTAGAGTTTTATGTAATGTTTTAGCCAAAATTCGGCGTTGCATTTGCGGCCGTTGCCTATGACCCCTATAGCAAAGTTTTATGTACTTATTGCAACATATTTTGAGTATTACAATAGCATCTTTATTGCAACATTTTTCTCTATTTCAGTAACAATTTTAAGGTGTTGCAATAAACTATTGCAACATTTATTGAATTAAAATGTTACAAAGTCAATTTATTGCACAATTTTTTCCCCTGTTGCACAATAAAGGATCAGCGACGACCGAGACTACCAACGATAAGGTAAACTCCAAACAGTATCAATAAAGGATCAACGACGATCGAGAATATCAACGATATGGTAAACTCCAAACAAGATCAATAAGGATCAATGACGAACGAGATTACCAACGATAGGGTGAACACCAAATGAGATATATAAAATATCAGTAACGAACGAGATTACCAACGATATGGTGAACTCCAAACGAGATATATAAAAGATCAGTAACGAACGAGATTACCAATGATAGGGTGAACTCCAAACGAGATATATAAAAGATCGGTAACGAACGAGATTACCAACGATAGGGTGAACTCCAAACGAGATATATAAAAGATCAGTAACGAACGAGATCACCAACGATAGGGTGAACTCCAAACGAGATATATAAAAGATCAGTAACGAACGAGATTATCAACGATATGGTGAACTCCAAACGAGATCAATAAAGGATCAACAGCGAATGAGAATACCAACGACATGGTAAACTCTGACAATATCGATAAAGGACCACATGGACAGATACACGAGAGAATAAAATCGTCAAGCATATACAAATCACATATATGGGATCTCGAAGACAAACCCGACTTTCGAACATATCTGACTATACATGGACTATGAACGACCAATCAATATGACTCAAGTTGGACGTCAGGATACGCCCGATCTGGAAATGTGTCCGTGCACAAGCCACCCATGGGTATCGATCGAATACACATCTGGTCTTCTACCTAATCAGTCTCACGAAGTACATCTCGTGTGCACAGCTCAATGTGAGGTTGAAACCAACACATACAACACGTGCCCGCCCTGAAAATCCTACACATGACCGATCAGTACGTATCTGACTCTAGATATGTCACGATACAACATGACAACGAAACTCGAAGAAACGCATATCCAGTAAGGATCAGAAGACTTCCCAAGTGAGCAACGATAGCTTGATAATGAAAGCTCGACACGACCATAATATCGTGTTCCCGTTGGACAACAGTTCACATAATGCTCAACAATGCACATAATATTAACACATAAACTCCCAAGGTCACAACCAAGGGTCACAGAAGTATCTACTCAGGAATACTTCGGACATTATCACATAATCTCCCAAGGCCGCAGCTAAGGGTCACGGAAGCATCTACACAGGAATACTCCAGACCGTGGGTGCCATATTTTGGTCTTATCCCCAAACAAATTTTCACACGGGTACCATTCAAGTTTTATCCCCAACACATCGGCCCATCAAATTACAGTTCAAAGAAAGAGCACATCACAAAATATACCAAACAATGATGCACACTCATCACATGAAACATTTACACACACATATACAACAATGCAATAGGATAATTATCATAATTCAGTAATATCAAATTACCTCAAAGCCGGAGACACTAACCCTTCCATGACCAACATCCCCGAACGAGTACACAATTATATCAATAGTCCGGAATGAAGTACAGTTCATCACTATCAACAATCCACCACCTCGAGATCAATGTCGGCACGGTAAACTGTCCTCGATATCCAACATTTCATATAATAGACCAAAGATAATACACATCTCCATTTCCACTAGATATATTTAAATCACGTACATTATGATTTATCCCAGTCCAAGAATAATATATATACCATCATCCCGACAATTCATATTCATAATATCATTACTATATGAATCATAAATGAAATGAAATCAAAACTATTTATTAAACATTATGAACTGAGCAAGCATAACTTCCCTTGATACCGATACGACGAAGCCGTTACCAATCCCACCGTCTTCATCTACAAGCTCCTCAGCCCCGACCATGGCGATACATGCATTTTTCAATCTCAATCGCGGCACAGCGGTTAAATCTACGATCGCTTATCACAACCTAATGCAATAATCAATTAACAATACGTTCGGTAACAATCAACAACCGATATAACCAACCAATCAAACTCAAAGGTTCAATGTGAACTCAATCATATACGAAACCAAACTATTCAACTCATACAATAACGAATACAAGTCACCGTTCGATAATCAATCGATTCTAACAAGTGTCTCAACATTCTCGATTCCAACTTCAATCTTAATTACGGATTAACAAGGTTCCTTCTTGTAAATTCATAGAAATATAATTACCGGTTATCATCATAATAATCTCATTAACTCATAATCATATTCGTACTCCTATACGGATATTACACCAACAATCGCAAAACTTGTTTCTAGATATGAATATTCCATATTCATATCCAAAATACCAACACCTTACATACGTTCATCATATAATTCAAGAATTCCTCAAGAACATGAATTAATCATATCCAATTAACATCACTTATTCATAATCATCAGGATAACATAGTCCAATGTGTTATCTAACCTCTAATCTATCAAATTCCCCTCATATTCCGATCAATACATACATATCATCATCTTCTTCAACATGCACTTCATACATCATCAAGAACCACAACAATGTTACCATATTCGTCGTCATACGAAGCAAACAATGATAACAACATCAAGAATCCGAAAACAAAGTATAGAGTTGATCAACATACCTCAAGAACACAATCAAACACATCAAGAATATGCAATATCTTCATATCTCAAGCTCCACATCCACGACTTCAAGTCCCCAATCCATTTGGAAGAGCCAAAATCGGCCTCGGCGGGTTGAAGGGTGAAGAAATGACACATCTCTAAAAATGCCAAAGAGATGGGTCACACACACACACACACACACACACACACACATATATATATATATATATATATACATATATATATATAACTTCAACCATTACGTACGTTATATAATCATCTTAACGTACATAACCTTCTTTACGTATGCTAACTTACCTTGTTAACGTACGTAACACTATCCCAGGTGCTACTGCCTCAATTCGTGGCATGCATTACGTACGTAATTTCCTTGTCGTAGCGTACATAATGTAGCGGTTGACTTGCTACTGTGCCATACTTGTTTACATACGTAATGGGCTGTCCTTAACGTACGTAAAGCTCGATGTTGAATCGCGTGTCCACATCCGCGCCGAAAGTTGCCGAGACCGGGCCCACTAGCCGATCACAGCTCGGACCTGTCCGATTCTCTTCATAACGTACGTTATGTACTCTTCCTAACGTACGTTATGATCGCATTGTTACGTACGTAAACTCCTCTGCTTTTCGTACGCTACGCATGCACCTTTATGTACGTAAGCTCCTATGCTTAACGTACGTAATGGCTTTTATACTTAGCCATTTTTGCTTCTGCCTGTCGTCTTAATACACCGAACACGTACACGCGACATACTGAATACATATACTCGTTCCGATAACATTCTCATACGATACACCTAATGCACGATATCCTTAATTGCAATTGTCGACCAAGTACGACAATTATAGAAATATTCATACAGTATATCCGACATCGAAAGACATATCAAGCATGTAATATCCTAGAATTAAAAATAACCTCGATAGATATACTGATACCACTGTCACAATTCCCAAAGTTATTCATCCATACTGCATCGTTCTCACTCTGTACAGTGCAACTCGGATAAAATAACTGTTGTTTAAAATAGACACATGAACGACGGTTGTCAAAATAGAATTAACTTTATACTACGTCAACTTATGGCTTTGTCAAGATTGCTAATTCTATATGCACGAACTGTTGGGAGAAGATCCTTAAGACGAAAGTTAACATCTATCCCAAATGGAAAAGATCCATAAGAAGTTAACCACATCTATCCCAAAATAATTCGTGTTTCACCAAAATAGTGTTGTCAAAAGCAACATACATAATTAAACACACACACACTCAACTAAATTGATTAATTTATATGACAAACAAGAAGAAAATAACACGTAAAACTACATTACACACTCACATACACATAGTGTACACACACATACATTACACACACAAAGCACACAACAAAACACACAACACATACTGCACACATTATACACACACTCTCACACATACAACACACAACACATACTGCACACACACACACACACACACACACACTGTACACACACATACCGCCACACAAACAATACACACACTCACACACACAACACATACAGCACACATACACATAACACACAACACATAACACACACAGCCACAAACAATACACACACATACTGCCACAAAAAAATATACACACAGACAATATATACAACGCACACACACAACACACAACACACACTGCCACACCTATTGTACACACACACACTGCCACACAAACAATACACACACACACAACACACAACACAACACAGAAGAACAAAGAAGAGAGTTCAGAATAGTTACTTGATTTCAATATAGAGGACCGCGGTCAATTGTGAAGCGTCGGGGAGGTTGCTGTAACACCCCCAGATCCGACCGGGAATATTACAGAGTCGTGGGCCCCGAGATGGAACCCACAAGGCTAAAAGACATTTTCGCAAACATTTACAAATGCCTAAGAGGCAAACGACGGTACTATTGTTAAAAACATTCGAAAACTTTATAAAACTCATTTATCAAAACCGTCTTAAAATCTCATTTGAAAGGACAGGGCCAAACAGCCGAAACTTAATAGTTTAGAAAACGATTTTCCAAAGTAAACTGAGTTACCAGATAACAAAAGGTCATTAAAAATACTCACGTAGCGGAAAAGACAACTGTTAAAGTACTCTAGCAGCATAATACAACAACTGTTCAAGAAACTCAATTCGCAAAATACATGCCCTAGCCAGTATCCTCCGGAAAGCTCATCTCTCCACGACCGCTACAAACTCGATATCCCAATAACCTAAAAGGAAAGCCCACGACGGGGTCAGCCATAATATCCAACTATGATAACAATCACATCACATCAATAATTACATACCAATGAGATACTAAGTAAGAATACTATCAAAGTAATCCTACTGTCATACTCTACCAAATTTGCGTCTCGTACTGATTCTCACACAATACCCAAAGTTCTCAAAACATCATCATAACTCACTGTTACGAAATCTACTAACTCTGCCAATCCGATCCATCGGATATCATCATCAAATCTCAACACAAAACCGATTGTCCATCAAAGACAAATACCAAGGGAAATACGGAACATACCTCGAGATGCACAATACCACGACAATCATGTCAGTCTAATCCGAGATCAGATCAATACATCATACGGACATGGTCTTAACATAAGACCTACAAATGCATACTCATATGACAATGTCAATATGCTCAAAACAATAACAACAGTGTATACTCAATCGAAATCCCATGATCCAGCGCCCTCAGCATAGATCCCAAGATGATCCTACTAGATCAACACGGGGGGATAACCAATAAGATACATATGCACAACAATACATATGAAACCAACGATGCGAATCCACATGATTCCATCAACACAACACTGGGTAATCCAACAATCCAGCGCCCTCGGCATAGATCCCAAGATGATCCCGTCGAACCATAACAAGGTGGAAGAACCCATCCAATGATCCAGTGCCCTCAGCATAGATCCCAAGATGATCCCGTCGGACCATAACGAGGCGGACATTTGATCCAGTGCCCTCAGCATAGATCACACGATCCCACCGGATCAACACAACATAAACAATACAAGTATGCATACACATATGCAAATCAATATGTTCATCAACATGAACAACATGACATGAACGACAATATGACAATCAACTAGGACGACCTCATGTTCAACAACATGAATGACAATATGCATGATCAAAATAATTAGCATTAAACCGAATCAATTTGAGATACTTGCCCCAAGTCCTTCCGGAGCAATCTCGATGTCAAATCATCATCGATGATTATTCGCAATGCTCGGCGATCCAAACGTACCATGGACTGCAGATACTCATATCCTCGTCTTTATCATAATGTATCCTCGATACCCAAAATGCCAATAACCGAAATAAATCCTATACCTTATGATTTAACTCCCAAGATCGGAAAACAACATAAAATCCAAATCTCCAGAGTTCACAATAAAAATCATTGCTATATGCATCATAAACGAAATGAAACTGGAACCATTCATTAAATATTATAGACTGAGTAAGTAATAACTTGCCTCGATACCAACACGACGATGATGAATCCGCTACCAATCTCATTGCCTTCGTCTACGAGCTCCTCAGCCCTGACCAATGCAATTCACGAACATACTCGAACACGACCGCAACACACTTTCTAGTCGTCGATTATAACCAACGATCAATGATCACAATCTATTGAAGTAATCAATTAATACATATTCGATAATAATCAATTCCCGATATAACCAATCAATCAAACTCAACGGCTTAACAATTCCTCGATCATATACGAAACCAAATAATCCAACTCAACAAATATGAACGCATATCTACAATACAAACCGCAACTCGATGATCATACTTAACAATTAATACAACCGATCAATAAACTCAACGGTTCCACAATATCCCGATTAAATATAAATCTGAAACAACCCAAATCAATTAATCATGAACTCATAACCACGATATGTTTCCATAATCCGATAATCATATCAACGATCAATTCATCTCGATAACAAGGATTACATAACATACTCTATTCCGAATTCATACGAATTAACACGATTCCTCCTTGTTTAATTATAAATTTCATAGTAGGACAATACTATCGGCATAATCGGCAATCCGACCTACCCAACGAGTTCAATACCTTTGAGAATCTCGTTATAAGATTAACTATCATCTTTCTGGATTCAAAATTGTTATCATGATTCGTATTTCGTCAAGAACATACGAATTCTACCACTACAATCAACATAGCATTGGTCTAAATCATCAATTCCATGATTATACTTAAAAACCATCATATATCTTATCAAATTTCCCTCTTTGATGTGATATATATACCAAGAACATCAAGAACATCAAGAACACCATGATTCCATAATCATGATTATAAAAAATGACATAATCGAAGACATATATCATTGTATCTTCCAATATACATTCATATAACCTTAATAATCATAACGACGATACCGTAATCATCTTCATACGAATTATTCATAAACAATAACATCAAAATCCGAATTCAAGGTGTCGAGTTCATCAACATACCTCAAGAACATGAATAACACAATCAAACTCTTCAAGAATCATCAATGTCTTCATATCCAAGCCTCAAACCCATGTTTCCAACCTTATAATCAAGTTGGAAGAGGTATATTCTCACTAACACACTTATAGGGATGAAGGTTGGAGGAGGAAAGGTTTTTCTCTCGTGAAGAAATGAGAAGCCGATCTTCATTTAATAAACTACATTGTTCATTACGTACATTATCACTCAACATTAACGTACGTAATGCTCTCTAGCGTACGCTACACATCCAACATAGCGTACGTAACATCATTCCAGAACTCACTGACCTGTTTTGCTCACTCGCTTACGTACGTAATACTTCCTTCATAGCGTACGTAATATGTACGTTGACTTGCTACAATAAATCTCCACTTAACATACGTAATGCGCTACTCGTAGCGTACATTAATCGAGAGTTGACTCGACCAAGCACGTTCTTCGCCGAAAGATGTCGATCACGGGTCCCACCTGTCGGCCATAGCCTGAGCTGTCCGATTCCTCTCGTTACGTACGTAATGCCTTTTACATAGCGTACGTAACTCTTAGCATCTTAACGTACATTAACTATACTCCTTAACGCACGTAATCCTTGTGCCTTAGCGTACGCTAAGTATACATCGTAGCGTGCGCTAATGTGGCTGTACTTATCCATTTTCAGCTATCCTTGTCCAACGTCCCAACATACTAGATACGAACATATGGCATACTGAATACACATACTCCTTACGAGTATATTCTCATACGATACATCTAATACACGATATCCCCATATACAATTGTCGACCAAGTACGACAATTATACAAATACAGCTGTCGCAGTCTTTCATTTATTTTCTCCATACTGCACAGATTCCACGTTGTACAACATAACTCGGATAAAATAACATTAAACAACAGTAGTTGAAATTCCGGATATTACATTCTATCCCACTTAAAATAAGTTTCGGCCTCGAAACTGGCAATCCGTCATAAAAAGAAACAACTCGTTCGACCAAAATATCCTGAAATCATCACGACAACGATCAATTATCATCATTACTGAATTACCAAACTAGCATTCTTACAACTTCGCAAAGTCGATGATCTCCTGAGAGACTAGCAAGTGACTTCACTGTAAAGCCTTAACACGCTTACAATCACAATTCCATGAGTCTTAACAAAACTTATCATCTTCGGATGAAATAATATATCTATGCTATGTCTCGTCTGCCTGATTATACAATCAAGTCCCAATCTGCTGAAAAACCAACGGTGCACGATACACCTGTGAAACAACGGCCCAAAGTAATGGCAACAAGTCCCAAAACATCGCACAAAATCCGAATGTTCAGATGATCACCAACAATGATCAACCAATAAATTAATCAAGAATATCATCGACATGATAAACTCTAATACGACCAATTAAAAGGTCAACACGCAGCTGAGAATATCCTCAAGATGATAAACTCCAATGTGACCAACCAGAGGTCAAAACACAATCGAGAATATCATCATCATGATAACCTTCAATATGACCAACCAGGGGTCAAAACACAATCAAGATCATTATGATAAACTCCGATATTACTAACGAACTATCACTGATAATCGAGAATACCTTCACACGGTAAACTTCAACACGATCAACACAGAACCACAAAAACCGATATACGAATGAATAAAGTTCTCAAAACGACACACCAATCACATACAGTGGATCTCAATAAATACAACCGACTGGTGAACATACCCCTCGGCATACGAACAACTAATTGCAAATCGGCGAACATACCAAATCATATATGGAGTGGGAATGACCAATCAATATCCAAAACAATCATCCTGGGGTCACCACCTTCAATTCTAAACTTACCAAGGAATCATTCAAAATCACTATGGTAAAATCGTACTACTACCATACCAATGGAATCACATAGCACATATGTCCTGGTTTCACAAAATCCAAAGTTCCAAAATCACTTTCTGTACCCGAATCTACAATACGCAACATGTTCTTCTTATCCGATCAATCAATTGATTATCCCTGGATAACCAAACTACCATACTAAAGTTCGAATCTCTATTCATCGTTCCATACTGATGCCTTATCCAGTTTGTGAGTCACACTCATAACTTCACCATGATATGCAATATGCACTAAATGCGTATGTATATGAGTCACATTTTCAAACCAGTTTGAAATCATGTAATCTTGTCAAGAAGACAAATTTTCGAAAGTTCTTTCAAAAATTCCGAAACTCAAAACATAAATTTTCGTAAGACCACGAAATTAATTTTCGAAAAATTAAACTGGCTCGCTAATGCCAAGTATTCGATAACAGTTTCCTTCGAATCCACACAATTTTGAAGTTTTAATATGAAACTATGCAAATGATTGACCACATCCATACTCTTGTATAATAATTCGGTTCGTCTCTAATTCCACTGACATTCTATCGGGAAAACCACGTGATAGAGTTCCAAAATCTTAATGTATAGAATCTGACAAAAACGCCTTTTTCACACATGACTCGCAACGTCAACCATTAACCCATCCTGGATCACATCAACCATGCTATGACAAAACATTGAATAAGTAACAAATCAAACACTGCGAAATACTACCTGAGAAGTCTCATTTGAACAAATAAACCAAAACCCTGAATGGTAATAATAAAATGCATAAACGATTAGTAAAGTGTTTTATAAATCTCGAACATTCTTTAGAAAACAGAAAAGCCTTTTGAAACATTAGGGTCTCAGTCTGTATCTCGTTCCGTATTACAAGAAGTTTAAAAAGTAGAAAACTCTTTTGGACCCCAAGTCCTGAGTTATAAAACTATTTCAAAATTGATTGGGTCTCGGCCCAAAAGCAATTTCCGTAAAACATCTGTGAAACATTCATTTTGAAAAGTATCATTTTCAAATGCTCAAAAACCGTTCATAAATCTCAAAATAAATTAACATGACTACATGTTCTTCTCAACCATCCACAACATTTCCCCCAAATGCACAATTCCATTCCAAAATCTAACCAACATACTGATTTCCAAAATTATAGTTTCTCAAGATCATCAATCCTGTCTCAACTCTGTCACCTCCTACTGTGATGCAAAATATCTTTCGGAATCTCAAAGCATATCAACTTAGAATGGCAATAAATATCAATGCAATTCAAAATCCAAATACGTACAGATCGTGAAGTCGACGATTCCCCGTGATACTGGCACATGTCTCAACTCTAGAAAATACTTGACACAGATATTGTCAAAACACACGTTTTGCACAATCAGTTCAACTCGAGAACACAACATAGCTCTGTCCGTAGAGACACATTAATATCATTTGAAAAATTTACAAAAACCCTAGTACCACACTGGTGAATCACATAACGCACAAGCCCGAGTGAACAACAAAAACTCACGGCTCCAATATTGGTTAATCGACAACTCGAATGACGCGACAAAAACACGAATCGACTCGACCCAACTGCCTAGGTTTTCTCAACCTAATCTCTGATACCATATTCTGTAACACCCCCAGATCCGACTAGGAATATTACAGTGCCGTGGGCCCTGAGATGGAACCCACAAGGCTAAAAGACATTTTCGCAAACATTTACGAACGTCTAAGAGGCGAACGATGGTACTATCTTTAAAAACATTCGAAGACTAAATAAAAGTCGTTTATCAAAACCGTCGTAAAATGTCATTTGAAAGGACAAGGCCAAACAGTCGAAACTTAATAGTTTAGAAAAATGATTTTCGAAAGTAACCTGAGTTACCAAATAACGAAAGGTCATTTAAAAATACTCACGCAGAGGAAAAGACAACAGTTAAAAGTACTCTAGCAGCAGAATACAACAACTGATCAAGAAACTCAATTCACAAAATACATGCCCTAGCCAGTATCCTCCGGGAAGCTCATCTCTCCACGACCTCTACAAGCTCGATATCCCAAGAACCTAAAAAGAAAGCCCACGACGGGGTCAGCCATAATATCCAACAATGATAACAATCACATCACATCAATAATTACATACCAATGAGATACTAAGTAAGAATACTATCAAAGTAATCCTACTGTCATACTCTACCAAATTCGCGTCTCGTACTGATTCTCACACAATTCCCAAAGTTCTCAAAACATTATCATAACTCACTGTTATGAAATCTACTAACTCTGTCCAATCCGATTCATCGGATATCATCATCGAATGTCAACACGAAACCGATTGTCCATCAAAGACAAATACCAAGAGAAACACGGAACATACCTCGAGATGCACAATACCACGACAATCATGTCAGTCAAATCCGAGATCATATCAATACATCATACAGACACAGTCTTAACACAAGACCTACAAATGCATACTCATATGACAACGTCAATATGCTCAAAACAATAACAACATTGTATACTGAATGGAAATCCCATGATCCAGCGCCCTCAGCATAGATCCCAAGATGTTCATACTAGATCAGCATGGGGGGATAACCAACAAAATACATATGCACAACAACACATGTGAAACCAACGATGCGAATCCACACGATTCCATCAACACAACACTGGGTAATCCAACAATCCAGATGTAACACCCTGAGATATTCAAGGTATATTACAGTGCCGTTGACCCCTACATGGGACCCACCAGGCTAGGCACGAATCACCACAGTAAAATCACACATCATCCAGATGAAAATCAAATAACACGCCCGGTACAACCGGCAGAATAATCAACATCGACAACCATAAATAACTTCAACGAATAAAAATCACAATCCGAAGTGAAAAGCCTAAGTACTCGCAAGTACAATCTATAAGTTTATAAAGTAGACAACAACCAAATCGAAGGAAGCAACGAAAATAAAAGGACTCAAATACACATGTCAACGACCCTGCCAGCATCCTCGTACTGTCCCAGCACCCGCTCGTGTGGCTGAACATAACCTGAAATCCATGACAAGAATTTCCCCAAAACGGGTCCACAGAGAGGTTAGCAGTTACGCTAGTACAAGTAATCAAGGCAAACCATTCGCTTACACATTTCATAGTACAATGCACCAAAATCATTTCAAAACCAAAACCAGACATGTCTTTTCTGGAAACAAACAATCAATCAAATTTGCCTAGGACCGGGGTGAAGCCACTGGTCCCACGCGGGGCCTCTAAGGACCCTCCCGAGTTGACCATATCAAAAAACAAATCACGCACAGGCATCGCCTAGGACCAGGGTGAAGCCACTGATCCCACTCGAGGCCTCTAAGTACCCTCCCGAGTTGGCTAGCGAATCAAACTCATGAATCCAGAGTGAAGTCATAGATTCCCTCGAGGCCCCGTCGAACCCTCTCGAGGTGACCAAAGCACACACAGTATACATTACCGTTTCATGTTAAGCATAAAGGTTTCAAAAAATACTTGCCTTGAGTAACTGACGACGCAACGAACGAAACGGAAAATCACCGACGAACGCTAGGAACTGAAAATCACGAACCTAACGATTCAAAGAATACAATCACAACCTTTTCCAAACAAATACGGAAAAGGAATACACCCGAAAACCCGCCTACGATTCATGTATATTCGTACAAGAACAACAACGAGGGCGGACCACAACCAAACCCTCTCGATTACGAAAATACCACGAGATATACCATGAATCCATAGGAAAATCAAGAATACCAACAAGATTAATCATATTCATCATGAATTAATCAACAAAGCGGGACGAATCGAACAATAAAACTGAAAACCCCCAATCACCCAAAAGTAGGGTTCTAAGAGATTTTACCTTGATTCGAAGATGAACAACATATGATTAATGATAGGTGGATGATATGATGCTTGAATATACTCTTACAATGGAGTTTGGGTAAAAATCGGAAGAACCCTAGCTTCCACAGTCGTTCCTGTCGTGAAGAGAAAAGAGGAAGGTGAGAAAATGAAGAAAAATCGGCCGCTGCCAGATTATATACTGGAAGGTGTTACGGCCGTAACACACCTCACTTACGGCCGTAACACACGGACATTATGGCCGTAACACACCTATCCTTATGGCCGTAACTGGCCCTTGGGACGAAACTGGGCAATTTAACGAAGTCGACATACGGCCGTATCCAAAACACGATTACGGCCGTACGAATTCTTACGGCCGTAACTCAAGCATATTATGCCCGTAACTATACGCTAGACCAAAAGAAAGAAACGAAGACTTGTTACAGCCGCATAAAGGGGAGCTTACGGCCGTAACTCTCTAGTCTTACGGCCGTAACATTGATGGCTTACGGCCGTAACACAGCCTGTGATAGCAGGCCAGAATCTGAAGTAACTACTCGACGAGGAATGATCGGAAAATACCAAGGCATACCAACGACCAACAGATACACTCACGATAGATTCAGTTCAGAAACTAAAGCGTTAAAATGAAACTTGATTCCGACTACCCGAAGGTTCGAAAATGACAAGGATATCAATTACCCCAAACTTTGGAAAATTACAAAAACAGCCCAAAACATCTGAAATTTACGATACACGGTCGAAACACCAAACAAAAGCTCACAACACGCATAATAACATGATACGGATCTTCGTAAACCTCGAAACGGCAGTTCCGAACAACGTTCACGAGAATCGAACAAAATAGCGACGAAAGTGACATAAAACGTGGAATTGTGTAAAATGAGTCCGAAACAAGCTCGGACGACAAAAAGTACAATATTAAATATTCTCGAAATGCCAATACAATTATAAGCGAGTTTCTAGAAACGAAAATACACCAAAAATGAGAATATCGGGAAAAAAGAAAATGCGGATATTACATTCTAGCCCTCTAAAAATAAGTTTTGTCCCGAAACTTAAGAAACAAACAACTCGAGGTACCTAGCACGCATGCTATCCTCGGTTTCCCAAGTTGCCTCCTTGACACCATGCCTCGACCACTGCACTTTGATCAAAGGGATGGTCTTATGCCTCAGTCGCTTCTCACTGTGCTCCAAAATCTTCATGGGACTTTCGTCGAAGGTAATATCCTTGGCAATATCGATCTCACCATAGTCGATGACATGACTAGGATTCGGGACATACTTCCTCAGTTGGGAAACATGGAAAACACTATGAACACGGCTCAAAGCCGGGGGCAGCGTCAAATGATAAGCCAATTCACCGACTCTCTCGAGAATCTCGAAAGGTCCAATAAATCTCGGACTTAACTTCCCTTTCTTCCCGAAACGAAAAACTCCCCTCGTCGGCGACATCTTGAACAAAATGTGGTCTCCCACCTCTAAATCCAAAGGTCAACGACGGACGTCGGCATATGACTTCTGTCGACTCTGAGCAGTCAACATCCATTCCCGAATCAATTCCACCTTCCGCCTCGTCTCTAAAGCTATATCCAGTTCGGTCCCAACCAAATCGGACGCCTCATTCCAACAAATCGGGGATCGACATCGCCGCCCATAAAGCGCTTCAAACGGTGCCATCCGAATTGATGCGTGCCAACTATTGTTGTACGTGAATTCGATCAATGGCAAATGCTCCTCCCAGTCACTACTCCAGTCGAGAGCACAATACTGTCCATCTGACTGAGGATGAAAAGAGGTACTTGTTAGGAATACTTGTTAGATTTTGATGATGTCATTAATTTAAAATCAAATGTTTATTACTTGGCAAAATGTAAGGAAGAACCAAATGAGTATCTTCCATAGGCCAAAATATGTTAAGTATAACTTGGCAAAATGTAAAGAAGAACCAAATGAGTGTCTTCTGTAGGCCAAAGTTAGTTAAATTTGAAAATCGGCTAAGTACTAAAGCACACCTAGTCCATCGAGAAGAAATCTGACCGACTCGGTCGAGTAGCTCCGGTCAACTAAATTTATCAGAGAAGTTTGACCAGACTGCAGCCGAGGTACCTCGGGAAGTCACCCGATCGGACAAGTCTCAAACGGTGAGCAGCCGAGAGGACCTACTGCAGAAGATGTAAGCTGCACATCAGCCTACTCAACTACAGCCTAGTACTCCAAGTCCACGTCAGCATGCTTTGAAAAGTCAAATATTACGGAAAGCTCACATGCAACGTGAAGAGACAAATTGGAGTGATTCCCGCAAGAGATATGATTTAATTAAATCATCCTGACCCACCGTGAAGACTTTAATCCTTTTATATTCAAAAGATTCGGCGCTCACATGCAGAAGTCCTCACAACGGTCGGAAGATAAAATTAAATAATGGGAATCCACCTTGCAACGCTCGAAAGATTAAACAATGAAGTCTCCCTCCAACGGACGGATTTGTTCAAAGATTTGCAACGGCTACAAGGAAGAAGCTCAGAGATCGTGACCTATATATATCCAGAGATTTGAAACTGAGCAAAAAAAAACCGGTGCGAACATACATTCTAGCGATCAAAGCAAACAAAGCAATCTCAAGCAATCAAATAGCATCGTGAAAAGAGCAGATCCAAAAAGTTCATATTTAAGGAAGCTCTTAAGTTGGAGAAGACAAACACTCTTGTCTATAATCTTGAGTACGGGTACTTCATTGGTTGAAGTAAGAGGCGTAAAGGCATCCGAGGATCGAGGATCAAGAGGTGCAAGGCGATCAAGTGTGTGTACAACGGCACGGAATTCCACCGGTTGGAAGTTGTAGTGTGTTGTGAATCACTGTAATATTTATCATCGGTTGAAAATTATAGTGAATTCATCTCCAATCGGTTTGGAGAAAAGTGGATTAGTAGAGGATTACCCCACCTCGAGACCACTATAATTGCTGTGTTATTCTTGCTTTTGCATCATACCTTAAGCTTTGCATACATTGTTAAGTGTTTCATTAAGTTAATTTATATTCGTCATCACCGACTTCCGCACATATCCAAGAACAAACGACTCCAAGTCATTTGTTTGACCATCAGTGAAGAAACTCACTCTTCGAGAAAAAGAGTTCAAGAGTTTCAACAAGTCTATTCACCCCCTCTAGACTTGTTCTGGACGACTTGTGACCTACAAGTGGTATCGAGAGAGGTTGGTTCACTTTTTTCACGAACTGGATCTATACTAGATATATATCTTATCTCTCACTTATAATGGAACACATGCACTCTAGACTACCTGTCTTTTCAGTTGACGAGTATGATCTCTGGAAGATAAGAATGCAGGCACACATATCTTCAATCCATGACTACATTTGGTGCATCATTGAAGACGGTCCATTCATTTTCGAGAAGGACAACACGGTGAGGAGATCGCGGTGGGAGGCCCGAAAAGATTCCTAAGAAGAGAACGGAGCTGACCCCCGAAGAGAGAAAGCTGGCCAATCTTGACAACAGGGCCAGAGATGTGTTATACCAAACTCTTGACAAATCCACAATGGTCAAGATCAAAAATTGTAAGAATGCCAAAGAGATTTGGGACACATTAGCTCTAATGTGTGAAGGAACGGAGCTGATCAAGGAAAACAAGTTGTCAATAGCTATCCAAAAGTTTGACAACTTTAAAATGAAGAATGGTGAATCTATATTCCAAGTGGACACAAGGTTCACTGAAATTATCAATGAGATCAACTCCCTGGGCAAAACATATGGCAACAGGGAAATGGCACTAAAGGTCCTCAGATCTCTAAATCCCGAATGGAGCATGAAGGCTGTAGCTATGAGAGAGTCCAAAGACCTGAATAAGATAAAAATTCAGGAGCTATTCTCGGATCTAAAGGCTTATGAGTTCGAGCTTCCAAGCTCATCCTCAACTGAGCCTGTAGAGAAGGGAATCGCATTTGCAGCCGAGTCCCCTGCTAAGAGCCTATCTGATGTGAAACCTCCAAATCCACTAGATTTTGAGGAAGAAATGGCTTTCATAATGCAAAGGTTCAGCAATTTCAGAAAGAACTACTCCAAGTATAAGAAAAACTACAAGGAGAATCCAAGAAGGAACCAGAAGGCTGGAAGCTGGAAAGTTGAATGCTACAACTGTCACAAAATAGGACACATTCAAATGGATTGTCCCGAGCTCAAGAAGGACGAAACCAAGAAGGAGGTGGGCAGAAAGGAAGACAGAAGAAAAGCTCTCATCGGAGAAGACCAGGAGCATGTCGAATCAAGCGGCGGTTTCTTTTCTGATGAAGACGAGGAGTATGATTGCCTGATGGCAAACTTAGCTGATGAAGAGGTAACCTCTAAACCTACCGGTTCAAATAATAGCTCAGCCATGTCACAAGATATGGATTTACATGAATCGGTAAATCAGTTGTTCAAAGATTTTGAAACACTTAAATCTGCACACCAAGCTGTATCAGCAGAGAAGACTCAGCTGCAAGATGAGAATAGGCAGCTGAAAAATGATTTCGAAAAACTCAGCCTAGATTTAAATAAGGTTGAGACAACTACAGCTGACTTTAAAAACCAGGCAAGTGTCAATACAGCTGAGATAGACCGGCTAAATATTTTACTTAAAGAAAAATCAGCTGCACTTGCTCATGCCAAAGCTGAGTTTACTAAGCTGGCACAGATAAATAAAACTCAGGCGCAGGAAATAACCTCCCTGAAAGCGTCTTCAACTCTGGGCGAATTGTGTACTTATAAAAGGTCATTATATACCAAATCAGGCCTTGGATATGATTCTCACACTCCCTCTAGTTCTGAAACCAAGTTTATCAAGGGAGAAACAATAGTCTCGACTCTGAGCCTGTGTATAAACCGATATTCAAAAGCAGCAATGACAAAGTCAAACGTCTAGCCGCAATCGGGTTACACTGCATACCACCTAGACAGCGACTAGGCAAAGGCCTGCAAAAGCGGCCAGGCACAACATGCCCACTATTACCAACAACTCCCCAAAAATAGATTTCATAATGGGAGGGGCATATGGAAACCTCAAGGTTATCCTAATTACCAAAATGAACAAGTGTGGAGACCACAAAAGTTTAATAAATTGTCTCAGCCTAGATTTAGAAATGGCCCACACTATTTTGAGGAATATCCGGTATACAATCCAACCAGGAGATTTAGACCTCGACCACATGCACCTTATAAGGGTTATAATAATAATAACAATTTTCATAATCCAAGGAGAAATCAATTCTCCAGGAAACCAACTAACCCCAAAGGACCCACACAAATTTGGGTACCTAAATCTCTGCTTGTTTAATTGCAGAAAAGGTGGAAGGACTACAACCACATCTCCTCAAGCTCAAATTTTGGAGGAGAAGAATGGTTTGTAGACTCTGGATGCTCGAGGCATATGACCGGGAACAAGAAGATGCTGACCAAATATATCAAAGAAAGAGGTCCCGATGTAACCTTTGGAGATAGCTCTAGAGGACAGACAAAAGGCTTTGGAGAGTCGCACCAGGAAACATTGTAATATCCAAAGTTCATTATGTCAAAGGGCTCAAGTACAACCTCCCGAGCATCGGCGATTCTGTGTGAGAAGAATCTAGTAGTCTTCACCATCTTGAAGTGTATGGTGATAGACATCTTATCTGGAGAAATAAAGCTACAAGGTTTCCGAAGAAGAGATGTATACATGATTGATTGGAACACAGGAACACCTAACTCTGTTTTCTATCCAAGATCAGGCGAGAATGGATGGCTGTGGCACAAAAGACTATGTCACCTGAACTTCAAAGCCATCAACAAGATTAGCTCCCAGAAGCTGGTCAGAGGACTTCCAAATGAAGTATTCAAGAAGGAAGCACTGTGTGATGCATGTCAGAAGGGAAAGCAGACTAAGGCATCATTCAAGCCAGTTCAGCCTACAACGCTCACAACAAGGATCTTAGATCTACTCCACATGGATCTATTTGGTCCTATCAAACCAAGGACTTTGAGCGGCCGAAAGCATGCTCTTGTAATAGTAGATGATTATTCAAGGTACACTTGGATCATTTTTCTATTCAAGAAAAGTGAAACCCTGACCAAGTTACCTGAGCCGAGAAGGATCCAGAATGAGAAATCCCTCTCCATAATCAAGATCGGATCAGATAGAGGAGGAGAGTTTCTCAACAAGGCGATAAGCGATTTCGTGATCGAATGGGATCCAAAGATGAGCTCTGCGGCCGGGACGCCCAGCAGAATGGTGTTCTTGAAAGAAGGAACAGAACTCGAAGGAAGCGGCAAGGTCCATGATTGCGAGCGGACCTACCCAAAAGGTTACGGGTGAAGTCACCAACACACCTGCCACACCTGAGCAGGAGTATGATAGTAGGGAGACATGGCAAAACTCCCTATGAGGTTTGGAATAATAGAACTCCTCATTGCTTACTTTCATGTTTTTGGTTGTAAGTGTTTCATCCACAACAACGGTAAAACACACTAAATGCCTTTGATGCTAAAAGCGATGATGGTCTATTTATGGGATATTCCCAAAGAAGCAAGGCATATAGAGTTTTTAACAAAAGAACCTTAGTTGTGGAGGAAACACCCCATGTTGTTTTTGATGAATCTACCGTTGAGTACAGAAACAACTTGAGCAAATTGAGAACAAGCTCAAGTCAAGAACCCTTGAAGAAGTCATTATACATGACACCTGGAATGGTGGACTCACTGCAGATCAGCTGATGACCCAACTGCGGTAGCGAAGACCAATGCAGATCGACAGGATCACCAAACCTATCCGATTCGATTCTTGCTTGAAAGACCCAATGGCCGACAAAGACTCATCTGCAGTTCAGAACCAAGCTGCAGATGACAATGCGGTAGATGATCCAGTTGCAGACCAGAATCCAGCTGATGCAGATAACCACCAGAGCAATCCAACAGGGGGAACAAACCCAGAAGAGGACGAGATCCCCAAATGGCTCAAGGATCATCCAATTCAGCAAATTAGCGGAAAGTTGACTGATGGAGTCAAGACAAGACAGTCAACTCTACCAGCAGGAATGGCGATGTTCTCATGTTTCATGTCACAAATTGAACCCAAGACTACAGAACAAGCCTTGGAAGATTATTCATGGATTAATGCCATGCAAGAGGAATTGGAGCAGATGGAAAGGAACAAAGTTTGGGAACTAACAGACAAACCTGATCACAAGAAAGTTATTGGCACCAAATGGGTGTATAAAAACAAGAGTGATGAAGACGGAGCTGTTGTTAGGAATAAAGCCAGACTCGTAGCAAAAGGTTATGCACAGTGTGAGGGAATAGATTTTGATGAAACTTATGCACCTGTTGCAAATTAGAAGCCATCGACTATTCCTCGCATATCTGCATTCAAGGACTTTGAAGTCTACGGATGGATGTAAAAGTGCGTTTGAATGGAATCCTAGAAGAAGAAGTCTATGTAGAGCAACCCCGTGTTTTGTCAAAGGAGACAAAGTCTATAAGCCATTGAAAGCTCAGTATGGACTCAAGCAAGCACCGAGAGCATGGTATGAAACACTGTCTGTGTTTCTTGAGAAAAATGGATTTTGCAAGGGAAAAGTGGACAAGACCCTATTCAGAGTGGAACACGAAGGCCACATATTAATAGTTCAGATTTATGTGGATGACATCATATTCGGGTCAACCAATCCGAACTATGCGAAATTCTCCAACCTCATGCAAGGAGAATTTGAGATGAGTATGATGGGAAAGCTTAACTTCTTTCTCGGATTACAAGTTAAGCAGATGGAAAAAGGAATTTTCATCAACCAAGCAAAGTATACCAGGGATCTTATCAAGAGATATGGAATGGAATCAGCCAAGCCCGCAAGAATTCCAATGAGCACAAGCACTCACCTAGATGCAGACGAGGCAGGCATATCAGTGGACTCAACCCACTACAGAGGACTCATCGGATCTCTTCTGTACCTCACTGCAAGCAGGCCAGACATATCATATGCAGTTGGAGTGTGTGCAAGATTCCAGTCCAAGCCGAAGCAATCACACCTAGATGCAGCCAAGAGAATAATTAAATACCTAAAGTCTACAATTAATGTTGGACTGTGGTACCCAAAGGATGACAACTTCGAGCTATCAGGATACTCAGATGCGGATTTCGCAGGATGCAAAATCAACAGGAAGAGCACTAGTGGAACGTGTCAATTCCTAGGAACCAGTGATATCTGGTTTAGCAAGAAGCGTTTCTAACTCCATATCCACTACAGAGTCAGAATACCTAGCTGCAGGTAGCTGTTGTGCACAGATTCTATGGATCAGACAACAGTTAAGGGATTATAATATTATTGCCAACGAAGTTCCAATATGGTGTGACAACAATAGTGCTATTGCAATAACCAACAATCCGGTTTTGCACTCAAGGACGAAGCACATTGACGTTAAGCACCATTTCATTCGAGACCATGTGCTTAACAAAAGGGTTAGAGTTGAAAGAGTTAGCACAGACTACCAAATAGCTGACATCTTCACCAAACCCCTGCCAGAAGAAAGATTCCTAGAGCTTAGCAGAGATCTTGGATTACTAGATTGGGAATCTAGTACTGAAGCAAATTGAAGGAAGGACGGACCCTCAGAATCAGCCTAAGCTGATGCAGGCAAGAAGACGAAGGCCAGACAAAGCAACTTAGCTGTACAGAATACCAGGCGAGAAGTCAAACTCACCTGTTGCAGAGTGGTCAACAGTCAACAGTCAACGAAATCAGACCAGCTAAGTTCTCTAAACTGATTTCTAAATTATTATCTGTCACATTTATAAATATTATTTTGGCTAAAATGGCATTTAAAAATACATTTTTATAAGCCAAGTGGCAATTTTAATACACGCGTCAAACGCCTATTTAATTAACCTCTACGGTGGCCAATCAGAATCAACCGTCAAATTTTAAATAGGGCCACCGATTCAAATTTGAAACTCAAAAGAATATCAAAAGGCGTACCACCGTTCAAATTTATAATAAATTAATACAAACATCTTTTCATCTTCTTTATAAGGAAGAAAACCTTTCACTTTACTCTTTACGCTTACAGAAACCCTAGAATTCACAGAGCAAAATTATACACTAAAAAAAATCCTAAAATCTTTTTGCAGAAATGGCATCTTTTGAAGGCGTAAACTTGAAGGCGGTGAAGGATCAAGTCATCTTCTCCATGGTCGTCGATTTCGAAGGTTTATTAGAAGCAAATCTAGATGACTTCGATATGCTCAATCTGATCCGGGTGATGAAGCTGAACGGAATCTACCCGTTTCTCGACATCAACCCGCAACATTTGTTCAAGGAAGATGTTGTTGAATTTTATCGTAATGCCTCTCTGATTCAGCACGGGATTAACAGCTCAGTCGGCGGAACCCCTATCACCATAGATCGAGAAAAGATTCGTTCTGTATTCGGGATGAAACATCGCGGATTGGCGGTCGAAGCTCTTAAACAATCACCCGCTGAAACATGGAAAACGATCAAAGTCGAGAATATCCCGGAGAAATTGAAGTTTACAGCAAAGAGGAATGAGTTGAATAGGATTTATCGAGTTGCTTTGGACATCACAAACAAGATAGTGATGGGGATGGCAGGCAGCTATGACCAACTGTCATCATCCAAATTCATGGTGTTGGGTGCGTTGATCCAAGAAGAAGAAGTTGATTGGGCGGACTATATTTTCAGACAACTTGTTCGCGAGGTGAACAAAGTCGAATGGCTTGAAGGTGAGAAGAAATTCAAAACTAAGTTGGCGTTCGGAACGCATCTTAGTTGGTTGTTGGAGAAAATCGGAGTGGCTAAAGGAAATATTGACCCTTTCCACCCGAACAAGAGGCTAGGTCACATGGACAATGACAAGAAGAAAGTTGGAGTCACTGGGAGAGCAGCCCAGTTGGTGAAGGATTTGCCAGACTATCCGTATTACCCAAGATACGATTTATCAGAGGAATCAGACCGACCTGCAGCTGAGATCGGAACTGCAGTCGAGTCCGGGAACGAGTCTGACGATACTCCAATTGCCATCCGATTCAAGAGACGGGGACCAGCCCCAGAAGGACCCTCTCACCTGCAGTCATCACCTGAACCCTCTCCTAAGAGGCCTAGGAAGCTGCCGATTCGGCGAGAGAAGCGATCGAGCATCACGCCCGACCATCACCCAATCATCAATCCATCCAGACTTGCCTGCACCAGACACTGAAACCCGGATTGTACCTGTTATTACACCTCCAGTGTACATATCCGAAGAAGAGGAAGCAGGTCTTGTTATCTCTATTCCTGAAGCAGATTACACTTTCAACCTTTTAGAAAATAATACTTTTAATCTCTCTATTGAACAACTTCAGCTTGTCAAACCACAAGCAGAAAAACACTCTTTTGTGAATATTTTTAAAGAGTGGAAAACTCTCAAAACCCTGTCTTTTTCAAACCTTCAAACTTTTGTTGAAACTAGTGGTTGGGAATATCCCCAAGCCACTGAGGATGTTCTGATTAACTTTTGCAAAGAATCAGATTTAGCCTTACTCCTCCAGGATAATTGGTTCATGTCACACTTTAAAACCAACATGGACCACTTTATCCATTCTATAATGCTCAGTATTTTTGATGGTACTTTTGGAGAAGAGGAGGAAGAGGAAGTAGAAAAGGAGATTAGGATTGAAGAAGTTGATGGTGAGAATGAAATTATCAATTTGGAGGCTGAAGAAGAAGAAGAAGAAGAGAAAGAATCTGAAGAAAATATACCAGTTGAAAAACAAACAGAGGAGATTGAGAAAACAGAAGAAGTGATGGATGAAGGAGATGAAGAAGAAGGAGAAGAAGTAGAGCAGGAAAAAGATGAAGAAGAGAAAGATGATGAGGATGATGAAGGAGAAGAGAAGGAGAAAGATGATGATAAAAATGATGATGATGATGATGATGATAACAATGATGATGGAGGTGAAGGAGGAGCAGAAAAAGAAAAAGAAAAAGATGAGGAAAAAGAGAAAGAAAAATCTGGAGAAGGAGAAGGGAAAGAAGGAGAGAGAGAAGGAGCCAAAGAGCGGAGCGAGGCGAGGCTACTCATGAAGGCTGCAGATAGGATTGTTGTACACCGGTACACGGCTAGACGCAGAGTGGCGAAGACTCAGTCGGGGACCGGAGAAAACCCAATCTGATCTACCAGCTGCAGCCAGGAGCCTGCAGTCTAGTGGTTCTCTTGCAGAAGGTTCAGGAGAGCACTCCCCATCAGCTCAGTTATCTCCTACCATGACTGAGCTGATCAAGCAAATTGTCAGAGATACTATTGGGGAGCTGCTGTCAACTCAGGTCACTCCTGACCTTCAGACCATTAATGCCAAGATTGACACCCTTCTTCAGAGAGAGATCCCTCAGCCTCCTCCTCCTACAAACAACAGAATGCCTTTTGGCATGTCTGATTGGATGAGCCGCATGGAACAGCAGTTGACAACCCTTATTGATGCTGGAAAAAAGGGGGAAGAGAGGATTCAGGGGGAAGAGAGAGAAATCAGAAGCAAAAAGAAGCAGGATGTCCCTCAGATTGAAGGACCCTCCAATCTAAAGAGAAAGGAAGCTGTAGATCGAGATGACCAGGCTGACCAGCCTGAAGGAAAAAGAAGAAGGACCAGAGGCGGCTTCGAACCTACTCTAGAATGGGAAGGGTTGGAGCTATGGTATGTTGAGGATTTCGTTCCATTTGAAGCTCTTGAGATGTGGGGAGCTGCTAGGAAGAGGTTTATCAGAGACTATTATGTCTGAGAACTCATTCAAGATGACAAACTCTCCCCACAGGAAATTTTCATAAACTTCATGGAAGAAATCTATCCGAAGCTTTGGGCTGTTCTCAAGAAGCACGCTAAAGAGCAAAAAGCTTTTCCCATGATCCCTCCATTCAGAGCTGAAGAAGCACCAATCCGCATGGATGGTGAACTTGATGAGCTACAACTTCAAAAGGAAATCAAGCTAGTGTGCCTCGAGAACAGATTCAGATCTCAGCAAGAGCAGGATTTAAGACACTCGTGGTAAAAGGAAATATGGTCTTGCTCCGGTAAAGATAAGACCTATCGGAGCCAAACCATTCAAGCTCGCCAGCGGCTACTCGAAGAGGCGAGAGGAAGAGGCGAGATGACCTTAGTTATTTCTCTTACTTGTAATTTTATTTTACGTACTTAAAACATTCTTGTAAAATTTCAATGATAAGTCGAGAAAAGTTTATAAACGATCTGTTGAATGACAATTTCATTGTCTCAATATTAGTGATTTCGCTTTTGTCTCGCACTTAAGTGCAGACTTGGTTATTTGATTTCCTACTTAGTTTTGCCATCATCAAAATAGGGGGAATTTGTTAGGAATACTTGTTAGATTTTGATGATGTCATTAATTTAAAATCAAATGTTTATTACTTGGCAAAATGTAAGGAAGAACCAAATGAGTATCTTCCATAGGCCAAAATATGTTAAGTATAACTTGGCAAAATGTAAAGAAGAACCAAATGAGTGTCTTACGTAGGCCAAAGTTAGTTAAGTGAAAATCGGCTAAGTACTAAAGCACGGCTAGTCCATCGAGAAGTACAAATGACTCCGGTCAGAGTAGCTCTGGTCAACTAAATTTATCGATAAGTTTGACCAGACTGCAGCCGAGGTACCTCGGGAAGTCACCCGATCGGACAAGTCTCAAACGGTGAGCAGCCGAGAGGACCTACCTGCAGAAGATGTAAGCTGCACATCAGCCTACTCAACTACAGCCTAGTACTCCAAGTCCACGTCAGCATGCTTTGAAAAGTCAAATATTACGGAAAGCTCACATGCAACGTGAAGAGACAAATTGGAGTGATTCCCGCAAGAGATATGATTTAATTAAATCATCCTGACCCACCGTGAAGACTTTAATCCTTTTATATTCAAAAGATTCGGCGCTCACATGCAGAAGTCCTCACAACGGTCGGAAGATAAAATTAAATAATGGGAATCCAGCCTTGCAACGTTCAGAAAAGATTAAACAATGAAGTCTCCCTCCAACGGACGGATTTGTTCAAAGATTTGCAACGGCTACAAGGAAGAAGCTCAGAGATCGTGACCTATATATATCCAGAGATTTGAAACTGAGCAAAAAAAAACCGGTGCGAACATACATTCTAGCGATCAAAGCAAACAAAGCAATCTCAAGCAATCAAATAGCATCGTGAAAAGAGCAGATCCAAAAAGTTCATATTTAAGGAAGCTCTTAAGTTGGAGAAGACAAACACTCTTGTCTATAATCTTGAGTACGGGGTACTTCACTGGTTGAAGTAAGAGACTGTAAAGGCATCCGAGGATCGAGGATCAAGAGGTGCAAGGCAGTCAAGTGTGTGTACAACGGCACGGAATTCCACTGGTTGGAAGCTGTTGTAGTGTGTTGTGAATCACTGTAATATTTATCACTGGTTGAAAATTATAGTGAATTCATCTCCAACTGGTTTGGAGAAAAGTGGATTAGTAGAGGATTACCCCACCTCTGAGACCACTATAATTGCCTGTGTTATTCTTGTTTCTTGCATCATACCTTAACTGCTGCATACATTGTTAAGTGTTTCATTAAGTTAATTTATATTCGTCATCAGCTGACTTCCGCACATATCCAAGAACAAACGACTCCAAGTCATTTGTTTGACCATCAGCTGAAGAAACTCACTCTTCGAGAAAAAGAGTTCAAGAGTTTCAACAAGTCTATTCACCCCCCCCCCCCCCCTCTAGACTTGTTCCTGGACGACTTGTGACCTACAGTACTCAAACGCAAACGAGTACCCAACGCCTTATGCACCGCCTGCCAAAAGCGATACAAAACGGCCATCCCGATCCGAGATAATAAACTTTGGAGTACCGTGAGGCCACACAATCTGCGCAATAAACACACGAGCCAACTTCTCTGGGCCCCAAGTATCCTTGATGCCCAGAAAATGTGCCGACTTGGTCAGACGATCAACAATCACCCAAACCATGTTCATGCCTGATCGCGATCTCGGTAAACTCGTAATGAAGTCCATCGATATATCTTCCTATTTCCATTCTGGAACGGGAAGTGACTGCAATAACCCGGCCGGTCGCTGATGCTCGATTTTGACCTGCTGACAAGTCAAACATATCGCTACAAACTGTGCAACCTCCTCCTTCATATCATTCCACCATAAATTCCTCCTTAGGTCCTTGCACATCTTACCCAAACCAGGATGAACGGAGTAAGGCGTAGCATGGGCCTCACGCAAAATACTCTGCCTCAATTCCGGGTCGTTCGGCACACACAGACGACTCTGGAATCTCAATACCCCATCTTCATGGATCACAAACCCAGGAGACTTTCCCTTAAGAGAATTCTTACGGATTTGAATAATCATCGTATCTACCAGCTGCTTCAGTTTAATTTCATCGATCAGAGACGACGAAATCTCTAAAGCATAAAGTTTCTCTACGGCTCCAGGCAACAAAATCTCAACACTCAACTCAATCAAATCCCGCTGAAGCTCAGATTGAGATGTAAGGATCTCAAGCGTCCGCAACGCAACCGGTTTCCGACTCAAAGTGTCAGCCATGATGTTCGCCTTGCCCGGATGATAAAGGATTTCAAGGTCATAATCCTTAATCAATTCTAACCACCTCCTATGCCTCATATTCAACTCCCGCTGAGTAAATATGTACTTCAGACTTTTATGATTGGTAAAAATCTGACATGCAGAGCCAAAAAGATAGTGACGCCAAATCTTGAGCGCAAAAACAACTGCCGCTAACTCCAAATCGTGAGTAGGGTAGTTAAGCTCATACGGCCTCAACTGTCTCGACGCAAACGCAATAGTCTTGCCGTGTTGCATCAACATGCACCCAAGACCCTGACCCGAAGAATCGCTATAAACGGAAAACCCCTCGTTGCCACATGGCAATGCCAAAATCGGGGCTGAAGTCAAACGTCTCTTCAACTCCTCAAAACTCGACTGCCTCTCGTCATTGCAAACGAACTTCTCGGAATTATGGAGCAACTGCGTAAGTGGTCAAGCTAGTTTCGAGAAACCCTCGACGAACCTATGGTAGTAGCTAGCCAAACTCAAGAAACTACGGACCTCCTTCACGTTCTTAGGCGGTGCCCAGTCCAACACTACCTCAACCTTCTGCGGGTCAACACGAACTCCCTCGGATGAAATCACGTGACCTAGAAACATCACTTCCTTCAGCCAGAACTCGCATTTCGAAAACTTTGCATAGAGTTGCTCGGTCCTCAAAATGTCTAACACCACACACAGATGATGGGTATGCTCTTCCTCGCTCCTCGAATAAATAAGGATATCGTCAATGAAGACGATGACACACTTATGCAAATACTAGATAAAGACCTTGTTCATGAACTGCATGAACACCGCCGGTGCATTAGTTAACCCGAAAGGCATAACTACAAACTCACAGTGTCCATATCTCGTCCGAAAAGCTGTTCTCGGCACGTCGGACTCCTTCACCCGAAGCTGATAGTACCCCGATCTCAAGTCAATATTCGAGAATACCGCAGCTCCCTGCAACTGATCGAACAAGTCATCAATCCTCGGCAGAAGATACTTGTTCTTGATGGTCACCTTGTTTAGATCACGATAGTCGATACACAAATGTATTGAACCATCCTTTTTCCGTATAAACAAAACCGGTGCACCCCAAGGCGAAGCGCTCTGTTGAATATACCCCGACTCAAGAACCTCACTCAACTGCTTCTTTAACTCGGCCATCTCTGAAGGTGCCATGCGATACGGTGCCTTCGAAATCGGAGCCGCACCTGACTCTAACTCGATAGAAAACTCTACCTCACGGTCCGGCGGCAACCCCGGTAACTCATCAGGAAAGACGTCAGGAAACTTACTAACGACTGGAATCGATGAAAGCTCGACTCCACCATTCTCCGCCTTCAAGGCATAGCACTAATAACCAGTACACCCCTTTCGCAGGAGTCTCATCTCCTTCAAGGCATTAATAACGAACTTCTGGTTTCTATTTGGCCCCGCGAAAGAGTGCTCGGTACCATCCTCGGCTAGCATGGTGATGATCCTCATGCGATAGTTCTTGATTGCACCATGCCGTTCGAGCCAATCATCCCCGATAATCAAATCCTCACGCTCAATTACCACAACAATAAGATTAGAGGGCCAAGTCCTCTCACAAATAAGCACAGAACAGTCTCGAACCTACTAATCACCAACGATCCTATCACCGCTAGGAAGCTTAATGATGAAAGGCTCACAAGGCGTCAAACAGTCGAGACTCAAACGACGCACACACTCCAGAGATATTAACGAATGCGTAGCACCAGAATCGAAAAGCACACTGACAGGATGAGAATGAATATGAATGGTATAGGTCGCTACAATAGCCGCTGGGTCATCGGCCCTCCTCATCTCATAGACACGTGGGTGGGCGGAGCCGACACTAGAAGCTTCTCCTCTAGCGGGCTGACCCCGACCTCTCCCTCGGCTGGCACTCGGTGGAGACTGCGGAGCAAACGAGCCCTCGTTCACACTCGGCTCCCTAGGTGCTGGAAAAGAAGCCTGAGCACCAAGAATATGTCCTACCTGCTCATAAAAGAAAGCCTTGTGGCCCGAATGACCACAAGTATGATAAGTCAAGGGCGGACGAGGACACTCCCGGTTCTAATGGCCCGACTTGCCACAGTTGAAGCATTTGACATCCCGAATGGAGGCACTGGCAGTACCTCGATAGCCCCCAGAGAAACGAGACGAACCACCTCCAGAAATATTCGCAGACTGAGATTTATGCTGACCTCCACCCTTGTGACTCGAGAAATTTCCGGCGGATTTCTGTTTCTTACTCTCCCAAACCGCCGCACTGGCCGTTACAGACATATCATATGCAAGAGCCCTACTCTGGTAATCCTTCAAAGTGGTGTAGACGATCCCAGACATATAGTCCCGAATTGACAGTTCCATCCGTCTAGAAAAGTGAAAAAATATGTCGCTCTCCTCAACAACTTGGGTCTTCACGTAGCCCAATTCCTTGTTGAAATCGGCAATAACTTGGAAGACAGGAATATCCCGCGGTTGAGTATCATAGAAGGCATGGACTCGAGCCTGTCTAACCGGCCACAGGCAATACTCAGTCTCCATCAGGTCCTTGAATTCCGCCCACGAAGCAACGTGATCCTTAGGCCTCACGGCCTCCCACCAATCAGTAGGGTCCCCAGTTAGAAAATACTGGGCAATAGGGACCTTGCGGTCCTCAGGACAGTTGGTGGCAACGAAAACTTTGGATATCTCCTTGATCCACCCCTCCAAGCCAATCAGATCTGAGGCTCCCGTAAACTGAGGAGGATGCATCTTGATGACATCCTGAAGCCAACGGTCAGCTCCGTCCCGAGCAGCATGGGCCAGATTCTGAACCGCCTAAGCTATCGCCGCCATTTGGTTCACCATTTGTTGCATAATAGCCGAAACACCAAGGTCGGCGCCATCTTGAGAAGAAGCATGGCTATGTCGGTCACCGGTGCTTACGGCTCCCGAAGAATGCGACGTGGCTGCCCCACGTCCCCAGCCGCGACCACGACCACGACCTCTTCCAGCATCCATACTGGTGTTAAGAGGTAGCAAAAGCAACTCGATGATAAGTAAGAGAGGAAAACAACCACAGTTCAAGAAACGGAAATACGGTACGAGAAAACAAAGAATCGAGTAAGGAAAACTTACGAGCACTGGAAGTACCGAGAGGCTGGCAGCGGTGTAACAATGTGCAAAATAAAACACAGCTAGGCCTAAATAATCGACAAGCCTAGGTATCCATAAACCTGGTGCGCTCCGATACCATTTTCTGTAACACCCCGAGATATTCAAGGTATATTACAGTGCCATGGACCCCTACATGGGACCCATCAGGCTAGACACAAATCACCATAGTAAAATCACACGTCATCCATATGAAAGTCAAATAACACGCCCGGTACAACCGGCGGAATAATCAACATCGACAACCATAAATAACTTCAATGAATACAAATCATAATCCGAAGTGAAAAGCCTAACTACTCGCTAGTACAATCTATAAGTCTATAAAGTAGACAACAACCAAATCGAAGGAAACAACGAAAATAAAAGGACTCAAATGTACTTGTCAACGACCCTGGCCAGCATCCTCATACTGTCCCAACGGCCACTGGCTGAACATAACCTGAAATCCATAACAAGAATTTCCCCAAAACGGGTCCCCAGAGGGGTTAGCAATTACGCTAGTACAAGTAATCAAGGCAAACCATTCGCTTACACATTTCATAGTATAGTGCACCAAAATAATTTCAAAACCAAAACTAGACATGTCTTTTCCGGAAACAAACAGTCAATAAAATTTGCCTTGGATCGGGGTGAAGCCACTGGTCCCACTCGAGGCCTCTAAGGACCTTCCCGAGCTGGCCATATCATAAAAGAAATCACGCAAATGCATCGCCTAGGACCAGGGTGAAGCCACTGATCCCACTCGAGGCCTCTAAGGACCCTCCCGAGCTGGCTAGCGAATCAAACTCGTGAATCCAGAGTGAAGTCATAGATTCCCTCGAGTCCCCATCGGACCCTCCCGAGGTGAGCAAAGTACACACAATATACATTACCATTTCATGTTAAGCATAAAGGTTTCAAAAAATACTTGCCTTGAGTAATTGGCGACGCAACGAACGGAAAGGAAAATCACCGACGAACGCTAGGAACCGAAAATCAAGAACCTAACGATTCAAAGAATACAATCACAACCATTTCCAAACAAATATGGAAAAGGAATACACCCGAAAACCCGCCTACGATTCATGTATATTCGTACAAGAAAAACAACGAGGGCGGACCACAACCAAACCCTCTCAATTACGAAAATACCACGAGATATACCATCAATCCGTAGGAAAACCAAGAATACCAACAAGATTAATAATATTCATCATGAATTAATCAACAACGCTGGACGAATCGAACAATAAAACCGAAAACCCCCAATCACCCAAAAGTAAGGTTCTAAGAGATTTTACCTTGATTCGAAGATGAACAACGGATGATTAGTGATAGGTGGATGATATGATGCTTGAATATACTCTTACAATGGAGTTTGGGTAAAAATCGGACGAACCCTAGCTTCCACAGTCGTTCCCGTCGCGAAGAGAAAAGAGGAAGGTGAGAAAATGAAGAAAAATCGGCCGCTGCCAGATTATATACTGGCAGGTGTTACGGCCGTAACATTAGGACATTATGGCCGTAACACACCTATCCTTACGGCCGTAACTGGCCCTTGGGACGAAACTGGGCAATTCAACGAAGTCGACATACGGCCATATACAAAACATGATTACGGCCGTACGAATTCTTAGGGCCGTAACTCAAGCATATTACGCCCGTAACTATACGCTAGACCAAAAGCAAGAAACGAAGACTTGTTACGGCCGTAAGTCTCGAGTCTTACGGCCGTAACATTGATGGCTTACGGCCGTAACACAGACTGTGATAGCAAGCCAGAATCTGAAGTAACTACTCGACGAGGAATGATCGGAAAATACCAAGGCGTACCAACGACCAACGGATACACTCACGACAGATTCAAGTCAGAAACTAAAGCATTAAAATGAAACGTGATTCCGAATACCCGAAGGTTTGGAAATGACAATGATAGTAATTACCCCAAACTTTAGGAAATTACAAAAACAGCCCAAAACATCCGAAATGTACGATACACGGTCGAAAAACCAAACAAAAGCTCACAACACGCATAATAACATGAGATGGATCTTCGGCAACCCCGAAACGGCGGTTCCGAACAACGTTCACGAGAATCAAACGAAATAGCGACGAAAGTAACATAAAATGCGGAATTGAGTAAAACGAGTCTGAAACAAGGTCGGACGACAAAAAGTCCAATATTAAATATTCTCAAAATTCCAATACAATTACAAGCGAGTTGCTAGAAACGAAAATACACCAAAAATGAGAATATCGGGAAAAAAGGAAAATGCGGATATTACACCAGCGCCCTCAGCATAGATCCCAAGATTATCCCGTCGGACCATAACGAGGTGGAAGAACCCGTCCAATGATCCAGCACCCTTAGCATAGATCCCAAGATGATCCCGTCGGACCATAACGAGGTAGACATTTGATCCAGCGCCCTCAGCATAGATCACACGATCCCATCGGATCAACACAACATAAACAATAAAAGTATGCATACACATATGCAAATCAATATGTTCATCAACATGAACAACACAACATGAACGACAATATGACAATCAACTAGGACGACCTCATGTTCAACAACATGAATGACAATATGCATGATCAAAATCATTAGCACTAAACCGAATCAATTTTAGATACTTGCCCCAAGTCCTTCGGGAGCAATCTCGATGTCAAATCATCACCGACGATTATCCACAATGCTCGGCGATCCAAACGTACCATGGACTGCAGATACTCATATCCTTGTCTTTATCATAATGTATCCTCGATAACCAAAATGCCAATAACCGAAACAAATCCTATACCTTATGATTTAACTCCCAAGATCGGAAAACAATATAAAATCCAAATCTCCAGGGTTCACAATAATAATCATTGCTATATGCATCATAAACGAAATGAAATTGGAACCATTTATTAAATATTATAAACTGAGCAAGTAATAACTTGCCTCGATACCAACACAACGATGATGAAGCCGCTACCAATCTTATTGCCTTCGTCTACGAGCTCCTCAGCCCTGATCAATGCAATTCATGAACATACTCGAACATGACCGCAACACACTTTCTAGTCGGCAATTATAACCAACGATCAATGACCACAACCTATTGAAGTAATCAATTAACACGTATTCGATAATAATCAATTCTCGATATAACCAATCAATCAAACTCAACGGCTTAACAATTCCTCGATCATATACGAAACCAAATAATCCAACTCAACAAATACGAATGCATATCTACAATACAAACTGCAACTCGATGATCATACTTAACAATTAATACAACCGATCAATAAACCCAACGGTTCCACAATATCCCGATTAAACATAAATCCGAACAACCCGAATCAATTAATCATGAACTCATAACCACGATATGTTTCCATAATCCGATAATCATATCGACGATCAATTCATCTCGATAACAAGGATTACATAACATACTCTATTCCCAATTCATACGAATTAACACGATTCCTCCTTGTTTAATTATAAATTTCATAGTAGGACAATACTATCGGCATAATCGGCAATCCGAACTACCCAACGAGTTCAATACCTTTGAGAATCTCGTTATAAGATTAATTATCATCTTTCCGGATTCAAAATTGTTATCATGATTCGTATTTCGTCAAGAACATACGAATTCTACCACTACAATCAACATAGCATTGGTCTAAATCATCAATTCCATGATTATACTTAAAAACCATCATATATCTTATCAAATTTCCCTCTTTGATGTGATATATATACCAAGAACATCAAGAACATCAAGAACACCATGATTCCATAATCATGATTATAACAAATGACATAATCGAAGACATATATCATTGTATCTTCCAATATAAAATTCATATAACCTCAATAATCATAACGACGATACCATAATCATCTTCATACGAATTATTTATCAACAATAACATCATAATCCGAATTCAAGGTGTAGAGTTCATTAACATACCTCAAGAACATGAATAACACAATCAAACTCTTCAGGAATCATCAATGTCTTCATATCCAAGCCTCAAATCCATGTTTCCAAGCTTATAATCAAGTTGGAAGAGGTTTATTCTCACTAACACACTCATAGGGATGAAGGTTGGAGGAGGAAAGGTTTTTCTCTCGTGAAGAAATGAGAAGCCGATCTTTATTTTATAAACTATATTGTTCATTACGTACGTTATCACTCAACATTAACGTAAGTAATGCTCTCTAGCGTACGCTACACATCCAACATAGCGTACGTAACATCATTACAGAACTCACTGACCTGTTTCTCTCACTCGCTTACGTACGTAATACTTCCTTCATAGCGTACGTAATACGTACGTTGACTTGCTACAGTAAATCTCCATTTAACGTACGTAATGTGCTACTCATAGCGTACGTTAACCGAGAGTTGACTCGACCAAGCACGTTCTTCGCCGAAAGCTGCCGACCACGGGTCCCACCTGTCGGCCATAGCCTGAGCTGTCCGATTGCTCTCGTTACGTACGTAATGCCTTATACATAACATACGTAAATCTTAGCATCTTAACATGTGTTAACTATACTCCTTAACATACGTAATCCTTGTGCCTTAGCGTACGCTAACTATACATCATAGCGTGCGCTAATGTGGCTGTACTTAGCCATTTTCAGCTATCCTTGTCCAACGTCCCAACATACTAGATACGAACATATGGCATACTGAATACACATACTCCTTCCGAGTATATTCTCATACGATTCATCTAATACACGATATCCTCATATACAATTGTCGACCAAGTACGACAATTATACAAATACAGCTGTCTCAGTCTTTCATTTATTTTAACCATACTACACAGATTCCACGCTGTACAACATAACTCAGATAAAATAACATTAAACAACAGTAGTAGAAATTCTGGATATTACAGTTGCGGAGGTCGGGAGGTCGCCGGAGGTCGTGGGTCGATTATGAAGCATCGGGGAGGCAGAGTCGGGGGGGAGTCAGAAGCGTCGGGGAAGAAAGAGAGGAAAGAAAGAAGAAAGAAATAAGAAAGAAGGAGACCGGTTAAAATTAAAGGGATAATTAACAACGGTTATGAAGAAAACCGCTATTAAAATTAAGATAATAAAAATTTAACAGTGTTACGCCTACAACCGCTGTTAAAAGATGGATTCTGACTGCGGTTTCTATAAAACAGCCATTAATTGTAGTTATTTAACAGCGGTTGTGGCTATAACCGCTGTTAACGTTTCATGATATTTACAAAGTATGCCACCGCACAAATTTAACAGCGGTTTCTGCATAACCGCTGTTAAATGGTTATTTTGTAGTAGTGAAAAAATAAGGAGGTGGTGTAATTATAATTTGCTTTGACGTTCACATCGATTATTATTAGAACCGACAGTTTAACATTGATTACATAGAAACCGATGTGAATAGCACTAGTTTAATATCGGTTACGTAGAAACCGATGTGACTAGCACTAGTTTAACATTCGTTTCTATAAAAAAAACGATGTGATGTTTTAGTTAACATCGGTTTTTGTATAATCGTTGTGAAAAGTAATTAAGGTTTTTAAAGACTTCCCCAGGACCGATGAGCCTCCTCCTCTCTTTACTCCCTTTCTTGACGCGTCTCTCTCTCACCTCACCTTTGGCTCTCACTCGGCGAAATCGGAGAACTGGTTAAAATTCACATCTGGCTCTCACTCGGCGAAATCGGAGTGAATATCGTACCTATGCCCTTCGTATCAAGCTTCCATTCGCGGAAATCTTCACTCGATTCAAGCTAGCAACCGCCTGTCGCCACTCGAGTGTTCAAGACTGACCCTGGCGCGCAGTTGATGGGTAGGCAGACACGTCATATATGGTAAAATTACTCTGCAATCTTCTTGGTGAAGTCCAGTCATGAGTTATTGTCCATATCAATAGAACCATGTAACTATCTCTCGGATATGGAAAGCTTGATACCAAGTCCGTCGTTTATGGAAAGGCTGGGCGGCGGCAGGGGCTGTTGGGAAAAATACCGACAAACGTCACGTCACAACGAATAAAGTAGAACCTCATTTGACAAATTCCCACTCTTCAATCGTAACTTTGTGGTTACCGACGAGTAGAGCAACAATTACAACTCGATAAAATTAATACAAATGATATTTGAAAGCGATAAATAACGAGACACAATTTTAGCATGGAAAACCCCTCAAGACGAGAGTAAAAACCACGGGACCGAAGCCGCTTAAATACACTATCACCAATACACACAAATACACAATCGTCCCTAATACAAACTAGGGGTATACACCAATCGTCAAATACTCGGTAATAAATGTTCTTCAAGTATTTGGAATCAACAACAACAAGATCGAGAAAAGAAACAATCGTAAATAGCTTACACAAAGAGCTAACGATATACCCGAACTTTCGGACTCAAAATCTCGATCTACACCGGTGAAAAGATTTGCCCAATAGCTACCAAGCTCTGGTCAAAAGATCACGACGATCCGACCGATAAATCTCCGAGAAAATAAAGAATTATATTTCTCTCTCTTGTTTCTCTCTCTATCTCTCTCTTGTTCTTCTCTCAGGTGTGTATGTTGAAAAGTGTTGAAATCCCGCAGCAAAAGCTGCATAAAAAGATCCCTTTTTGCAGGGTTGACCCGTGTGTCGCGGCCCGGGCCAAGTGTGTCGCGGCACACAGCACAAAAATGCGCGCAGGATCCGGAAGGGGCCGCGGCCCAGAGTACAGTCGCGCCAGGCCTTGAAAAACAGGTACGGGGGCCGTGGCTCGGTAGGGATGTGCCGCGGCCCGAGGTGATCGGCAGCGCTCGGCAGGGGGTGCTCGGCAGGGGACGGCAAGGGTGTGCTCGGCAGGGCCGCGGCCCAGAGTACAGTCGTGCCAGGATGTGCTGAGTGATTTCGGGGCCGCGGCTCGGCAGCTGTGTGCCTCGGCCCAGCAGTGCTGGTGAGGAATAATGTCTTTTCAAGCGTAGTGCCACGGCCCAGAGGGTTTGTGCAGTGGCCCGGAGTCCAGTCGACTTCGAAAATGCTTATATTGCGGAAATTACTCCTACAGGGGCAACTATAATTGCATGGAAATTAATCTGGAAAAAAGGGGCATACAGTTCAACACCGAAGGAAAAATCTGCAAACTATGCAAGGAGAGCGACGAGTCCTCAACTCATTTGTTCTTCTTATGTAAGTTCGCGGTTTCCATTTGGTCGAATATACTATCATGGCTTGGAGTGTACGGGGTGTTCCACTTTGATCCTGGAATTCACTTCTTACAATTCTCGAAATGCTTGGGAGGTAAAAAGAGGACACGAATTGCTACGACGATATGGATTGGAGTTATTTGGAACATATGGTTTGTTAGGAATGAATTAGTATTTAATAATGGTGTCCTTAATCTGGAGAGGGTGCTAAATTGCATAAAATTGAAAGTGTGGACATGGCTTAGGAGTAAAAATGAAAGTTTGATGAACTCTCCTGTTAGATTATGGTTAGATAGTCCTTGGAGTTATATTGAGGAGTTGTAAATTGTAAGTGTAATTTGGTGGAGTACCCTTGTACTCTTGCAATAAAATTCTTTTATCGTTCAGAAAAAATATAACTATCTCTCCAATAAGCATGTCCTTTTCCAAACCTTATTTTATCTTATTTTGATTTTTTTATTCAATCTTATTTTGATTTTTTATTCACCTGAAAGTAACCGGTTTGAATAAATCTTCAGACTATATGTTTCAGATGTGTTGCTAGCTATGGTTTCATCATATGGGAACTTGTGATTTTAACATTCTTTGTTTTGTCGTCTGTTTCATTGTAGTTTTAGGCACTCGAGGGTCGCGATAATTTTGTTATGCATTACGATGCTGTTGTTTCTATTCATGAAAATCACTAAGGGCTTGTTTACTTTTTACTTAATCAACTTAATGCTTAATCAGCTTAATCGATCATTTATATTTTGCTGTTTACTTTCTACTTAATGATTTTAATAATGTCTTTTTCATTAAGCAATTTTTGGGGTGTCCTTACCATTAAGACAGAAATTCTTCCCCAATATACCAAAATTACCCTCATTAATAATAAAAGAATTGAGTATATATAGTATAAATTATCATATAATCTTAATTATAATTGAGTATATATAGTATAAATTTAAAATATATATTAATATTATACATTTAAAATTCATAAAATATAAGCTATTTATTGATAAAAAAATTAATATAACTATATATATTAAAATATAACTTATTATTTAAATATACCTGAAAATTATAATATGATTTATGAATATATATATTAATACAAATTAAAATATATATTATTTTATATTATATAAATTGATTTTTTTATATTGACTATTAAAAAATTAATATTACTATATATAATAAAATATAACTTAATATATTTATAAAAATATTATCTGATTATTTACATATACCTAAAAATTATAATATGATTTATGAATATATATTATAATATAAATTAAAATATATATTATGTTATATTATATAAATTGATTTTTTTTATATTGACTATTAAAAAAAATAATATAACTATATATTAAAATATAACTTAATATATTTATAAAAATATTGTCAAATTATTTAAATATATCTGAAAATTATAATATAATTTATGAATATATATTATAATATAAATTAAAATATATTATGTTATATTATTTAAATCGATTTTTTATATTGACTATTAAAAATTAATATAACTATATATATTAAAATATAACTTAATGTATTTATAACAATATTATCTGATTATTTAAATATATCTGAAAATTATAATATGATTTATGAATATATATTATAATATAAATTAAAATATATATTATGTTATATTATTTAAATTGATAACAATATATATATTAAAATATAACTTAATATATTTATAAAATATTGTCTGATTATTTAAATAAACCTAAAAATTATAATATGATTTATGAATATATATTTTAATATAAATTAAAATAAATATTATGTCATATAATTTAAATTGATTATATAAACTAAAATGCTCAATCCGTCCTTTATCAAAAAGGACTTAATTCATATTGAATGGTAAAATGGTCATTTCTGTCATTCAGATAGTTCATTCAGAAAGGAAAGAAACAACAGGCTATTTTTTCAAATCAGACAGATTAATCCACTCAGACAGCTTAATCCATTTAGGTATTAATGGAAAAAAAAGTAAACAGTCCCTAAGCAAGTTAGGCTGGCTGAGAAGAAGAAGCGAAGGATAATTCTTCCTTTGTCTATGTAGATGCCAAGAAATTGGTTTTTTTTTTTAACGAGAGAAATTTCAACATAAATATTAACCATTGATCTTGGACGTGCTAAGCAACCCCGGCTCTAATAATTTGAGGCCCTATGCCAAATTCTGGAAACGACCCCCAAGTAACAATATTAAAAAAATTGGATAAAGTACATGGCAAGAAAAATAAATTTTATATTGAATATCGAGAGTATTTTTCAAATAGAACATTACAATCAACTTTTAAAAAATCATTTAAAAAGTGCAACTCTTTTAGCGTTCTTCAAAGCAAAATCATCGATCAACTCTTCATAATCAAAAGCTCCTCTTTGCGAAGAATGGACTAACTTTTCAATTCTTTTTTTTCCTTATGCTTTAACAACATGAATCACATTTTTTAACTATGAACAGCATAGTGATTAAAATATCATCGATCAATTCTTCATAATCAAGAGCTCTTCTTTCTCTTTGTTATGTATCTTGTTGATAAGCTGTTTCTTTTGTTTTTCCGATATCAAAAGATCTTCTCCCTTTGAAATAGATGTGTTAACTTCTTAAGAATCTCCTCCCTTTGGGATAGATGTCATAACTTTCGTCTTAAGGATCCTCTCCCTTTGAGATAAATGTGGTTAACTTCTCAAGGAACTCCTCCTTTTGGGATAAATGTTAACTTTCCTCTTAAGAATTATCTCCCTTTGGGATAGATGTGATTAATGTTGTAAAACTTCTGTGTTACAAACTTGTTGGGCGGAAATTAAATTACAACTGGAAACTACAATTACAACTCGAAAAACGAAAATACAGGACTCAAGACGGAATTAAAAATTACAATGAAAAAATGAAACTGAATCTGCACTAACCAGAAACAAATTAAAAATACAAGAAGATAATCGAAACAACAAAAAACAATAAACGAAACTAGACTGTGGTAGAAGTCGCCCGAAGATGCCTTCTGCCCGCAAGACGAGAAACACCCCGGTAGTGTTCACGGATTGGCTTATGATATGTAGAAGATGATAAAAACTGTATGTTTATACTGAGTTCGAAATTGCATGTACTGATGCAGAGGGATGCATGCCTATTTATAGGTCATTCACACTGCAGGGGGGGTTTAAACACATACTTATGGTCATGTCTGAGCATTCATGCCTGCATTGAACACAGGAGTTTCGAATTTCAAAAGTTGGCAAGAGTTACATAATTCAGATCTGCCAATTACTCCTCCTCATAACACATGGGAGGTTACTTCCGGGTTGAATTTGAACAGTCAGGACGCACCTAGACTGTATTCAGCTCCTTAACCATTTGACGGATGTACCTGGACATACGAGCTCAACTACGTTGTTGAGCTTGTCCAAAAAATTCTTTAAGCTAGCCCAAGGGTCCAAGGTCCACGGCACGCGAACCGCGGCCATGGCGGCGGCGGGCGGCGCAGCAGCGTCTTGTGGCGTGTGCTTTAAGCCCATACACATGTGCCATTAATTATTACATGCATAAAGGTAACTCCTTATATACTAGAATAATGATGGTTCATTATTCAATGTGGGATTTCATCCCTTATTAATTCACAATTAAGTGATAAACTTTAATTCACTATTTCTCACTCACCGGGAATCGGTTTAGAGAAAGTGAATATACCACGATCATCTACTCGGAACGTAGATCGATCCTATGATATTTAATTTTACAAAATAAAATTAAAATTATTAATGATTTCAACAATTAACTTATTAAGGATCTACTTCCTTAGGTATAGATGTTAATTTTCGTCTTAAGATCGATGTGATTACTCAATTTTTTTCTCTATTTTTCAAATCGCATAATTGATTTTGTCTGATGTATTGATCGACTCTCACAAACAATATTAAAGCGTGAGTACTTCTTTGTTTCCTAGGTTTTGCATTTAATTTTATGCTTCAAAAAATGTGGCCAAGATGAAAGTGACGAGCCAAAACTACTAGTTAAAAGGACGGGTGAGATGCAGAAATGAGATGAAGGCAAGCGGTAGCTTCTCGACTGGGATGCGTGGTAAATGTAGCCACCATAACCCACTCCATTAAAGAAGAGTTCAAAAGTAATTCAATATGATAATATATATTTCATTCGCCCCGTCAAAAAATTTTATTTATCTCAAAAAGTTGATTAATTAGTCGGTTAACATATATCACTTTTATAATTAAGTTAAATAATCACTTTTTATTATTTAATCTCTACTACACACGCATCAATATTTTTTACTTTTTAATCTCCATCATACATTTATCATTATTACTTATATTAATCATTGTAGAGTATATACATCATATGTGATCTGTCAATATTTAGCTAAGACAGAATAATTAACTGTTATTATGATTTCTTCATGTTTAATATACAAATATTTCACCCCAAAACACACCCCTATTTATTCAAAAGAAAAAACACATTTCGCCTCATCATGTGTAATTTATTGCTATGTCACGGCTTGTAGTTCAAAAGTTATTGCGGAAATAGATAAAGTTTAGGCAAAGGACTTTTTGATGATTAGGTTGGTCAATAAATTTACGTACATAAATATTTATATAAGTGATGTGGATAACAAGTATCTATATAAATTGCACATGTAAGCAAAACTGAATGCTTATTTGTATACGCGATTTTAGACTAATTACATCTATGAACTTTCCTGGTACGCCTAAAAATTTAAATTTTCTGAACTCTCTTATGACTCAGGTCGGGAACCCAGAGACGCAGATGCCACATTAGTGGCTGTCTTAGTTAGCGAAAAAGTGGTCACGCGTCAAAGAAAATCTCTACAGACCACATTTCAAGATCCGTTACTAGAAATTCAGTGCCATCGGCATTTTTTTTTTTTTATCTTTTCTAAAATTAAAAATACACAATATTAACTAAAATAAACTTCATTTATTAAAAATAAAACACACATTACATTAAAAACACACATTACATTTAAAAAAATTACATCAAAATATAAACCTAGTTATGCAAGTTCCATAAATAATCCACAAGGTCTTGTCGAAGGCCGATCGTGCACTTGCCTATCTCGGAGTTCTTTATTTTTCCTCAAATGCAAGTCACATCTATCGATCCGTGTCTCGCATGTTCGGAGTTGGATCAACGAATGTCTCTCTTAAATTCACCTCGAATCCTTCGCCTTCCAATATCATGTTATGCAACATTATACAAGTATACATGATTAGCTTCAAGGTGTTGATTTGAAAAGCACGTCTTTGGTTGTCGTATAATTCCCCAACGACCTTGTAACACTCGAAAGCTCGCTCAATATCTTTTACGGCACTTTCTTGAACTCTTTTGAAGTTTAAATTCCTCTCGATCCTTGCAACACTAAACGTTTTCACAAACACGGACCATGTCGGATAAATGCCGTCGGCTAAATAATAACCTTTGTTATACGTATGTCCGTTAACTTCAAATGGACATGACGGAGTCACATGCAAGTTCGGCATCAAATAAGGGTGAACCGTATAACACATTAAGATCGTTATTAGCCCTGGAACCCCAAAATATGCATGCCAAATCCATAATCTTTGATCCGCAACCGCTTCCAACATAATAGTTGGGTATTTATGATCACGTCTTTTGAATTGAGTGCCAAGGCCTTTGGACAATTTTTCCAATCCCAATGCATACAATCAATACTCCCGAGCATTCCCGGAGTTTATGTTTTTCTTCATGCAATGCATATATTTTTTCAATGTCATCCGCATTAGTGCCTTAAGTATTTTTCGCCGTATAAAATATGTATGCATTTACAAAATGCATCTAAACATTTTCGGGAACAACGTTCACCCATTTGCAAATACTCGTCGAATGCATCTGAGGCGGTGCCGTACGCCAATTGGCGGATGGCGGATGTTACCTTCAAAATAGGACCAATACTAGAACGACCGCATGCATCAAAACTTGGTCTAAAAAATGAAAGTACTCGGGAAGAGGTTGAACATCATAGCTTAAAATGTCATTGAGAATTCTATTAAAAGTCTGGAACTCATACGATACCTTCGCCTAAAATTATCTTCGGATATTTAGGATCGTTCTCATCGCCGCCAAAATAGTCTTCGATTAAACGTTGTTCCGCATCTTCCCGTTCGCGTGGTATGTATGCCCTTGTTCTCTTTTCATTTGAACCGACCCCTCCGCTTCTTGATTATGCAAAGCTAAAAATTGTTAAATGCGCCGCATAACTTTGAATATATCGTTCTCGATCATCATTAAAAAAACATCGTAATGAGGTCGTACATAGGATTGTTGGGATCATTGTTTGGATTCATTTTTGAAAGAGGTGTGTAATATGGGACTTTTAGTAAGGTTTTTATAGAGTTTAGGATTGATTTGGGGTAGTATTTATAAGTTTTTGGGGGTTAAAAATTTTTTTTTTTTTCAAAATAACGGCTATATAGCCGTTGCCAAACGGTACCATTGTTGGCATATTGGGTTCTAACGGCTAGTAGGAGGAAAAAAAAAAAAAAAAAAACGTTTCACGCTGGCTGGTTCTAACGGCGCAGCACCCAATGGCGCGAGCCATGGTGTGGTGCGCCAAGGAGAATTCTGGCATTTTTCTTTGGCACGAGCCAACGGCATTACCGTACCCTATGCTCTTACAGTAGTCCTGACTGGACATGTGTCGTTTTCTGGTTCTTTCTTCTATAATCAGGCATGGTATTAAATGGTCCTTGTCTCATTGTGATCGTGACAAGTGGTGTTGGTTGCATGGATTCCATCTTTGATTTCATTGTGTCCCGATAGAAGTGGCATTCGGCCCGTGTTATTAGGTCAGGTCGATCAGTGCTTCAATCGAACCCGTTGGCTCATGGCTCGACAATATAGGGTTTCAGGTCAGTTCCAGTCGATCTAAAAAATTGGAGATGGATTGACATCATACATGAATTTTCAGCTCGAGCACTGTTCAAGTCGGTTGTATTCGGATTCATTCACGTGTCCGTCTCTAAATTTGTCCACGTGCCGGACGTGGAGACTAGTTCCGAATGTCTTACCTTTTCCGAATAGGAAATGATTACAATTCTAGTACCATCAGATATGCGAGCTTTTATTCGGTCGGTTAAATTTTAAGATCTAAAAATACTTTGGTTGGTTTCATTTTTCTGTACGGAAATGCCCCCACTCTAGGGATGGCAAGAAAACCCGAACTCGGCGGGGAAACCCGAAATCCGATCTTAACGAGTCGGGGCGGGGCAGACATTATCGGGTTACGGGGCGGGGATCGGGGCATTAATGGAGATTTTTCGGGGTAGTGACTGGGGTGGCCGTGCTCCGCCCCGTCCCGCCCCGATATTATATTATATATATTTTATATATATATTCAGTATGCATCTTTATTTTAGTTAGATATTGTGTTTAGATTTTGATAATTAATATCTAGCAACTTCGAGTTTCGGGGCAAAAATGGGGAACGGGGCAGGATTCGGGGTAAGCTGTAGCCCCAATGGGACGCCCCGATAAGATTTCCGACGGGAAACGGGGCGAAGACGGGGCAGATTTCAAAATTCGAATTCGGGGACAAGGATAGTATGCCCCATCGTGCCCGCCCCATTGTCATTCCTACCCCACTCCAACTATGCAAGCTGAGGGGAATTCTTGATAGCTACTGTTTTGTAGGACTTCTGGTCGCTGGTGAACACGAATTTGGTCAAGAATGAGCTTTTCTTTGTTTTGCTTTAATTCAATGCATACGTGATCCTAGTTTTAAAAAAGCGTGGTATGAAAATTGATTGTTTTGGTAGAGAAAAACAAAGGGAGGGAAAGGGGGGGGGGACCATTTTTGCGTGCATGATAAGAGTAGTTGACTTTGTTCTTTAGTTTTTGTCGGAGAATAAAAATTTAATATTGTTTCAGGAGAAAGTAAAAGACTGTAAATATGAGTCAATCAATTGCATTCATAACATTGATAGAGGGGCCTTTATAAAGATTACAACGGTAGCTTCTTCCATACATGTGAAATTCAGATAATGTAAGCATCTAATATGATCCTACTACCTCTAGAAGGATCTGTAACCTTCCATCTATGTATCTACAACCAAGATTAGGTAAGATACATCACTTTAATAATAATTCCCGGAACACTCCCCCTGTGTCGAGCACTAATACAACAATGGTGCAGAAGATGTTGCCTTCGTAAAAACCTATTCCAAGCCAAAACAAAACCATATGGGAAAAATAAAGGCTTGATGAGGAAAAGATTGCAACGCACCAAGATAACATGTCATGTATACTCCCCCTGATGTATACATAATGACTCACCCTGATGAGTACCTCAAATCATAGGAGTCAGATGCCAAGTTGCCCTCACAACTATACCAAGGAAAAATCGAGTGGGAAAAATACCTCTTGGTTTAAGTTGAACAGAAGTACAACGCATCATTGTATGGATGTTCTCATAGGTCGCCTCGTTAAAAACCTTACCAAGTGAAAACCCAGTGGGAAAAACAAACCTTGGTTTAAGGACAAAAAGAGCGCGACACATCCAAAGTGCAGAGTCACTAAAGACTTATCCGAAAATCAAGTTTTCTAAAGTCTTGACCTCCATGCACTAAATCAGTCATAACTTCTTCGATTCAATAGGTATCAACGAAACTGTAAGAACTTATGAAAACTAGACACCCATAGCTTTTCATTCACATACAGTACGTAACCTAGATCGACACCGAAGCATCACAAAGCTCTATCGAAGTTGACTCAGCAAATTACCGGACATATCTTGTCCTACTTTGCAACAATAGTCATATGTCACTCAACATGATGGATGTGATCAAATGGTTGGTTTCCTTAGAAAGTAGATACAAACCTTTCCAATGGCACTAATTTCACCATTTTCCATCAAGTGAGCTGCCCTGTAGGTCATATGGAAGATAGACCAACACATTCTGGGCAGATTCGGGTATCAGTTTTCAAGTGTCCTTTTTATCGAGATAGAGCGAGCTTCAAGCTTCTTGTCAATCACAGACATTGCGTGAGCGCATCCTAGGCCATCATCACAGTGGCTTTACCGGATTATTACGAATGAGTACATCGAGTCAAATATGAGTACATAATACCGTACTTTTCTCTTAAGATTGCATCATCACTTAAGTGAGCCAAGTCTTATGATGACTTCGACTTAGTCATTGGGAATCATATAGGCATTACTTTATCGTCTCTTAGGGAAACAGTCCCTTAGATTGCCTTAAACCGATTGATGAATACGCATCATCAAGTGTCCCCAAGATCTTTTCATTCTTAACTTTGGATTTAGCGGAATCTCTTAGTCTCACAAGAGTACATCACTATAAATCCTTAGTTTTACACGCAAAAGCTTCATATCTCTTCCAAATCAAGTATATACTTAGTATGTGTTCCGGACAATCACTTGTCGACGCGCTCCGTGGTCAGGAGCCACTTGATTTGAGTCTGATCCACCACGAGATCCTTTCATCACTTAACTTAGTTCCCCACTAAGATAAGATTTAACCACAAGCTGCACGTCAGTTTTTGGGAAACTATCTAACTGAAAAAATAGTGGATGCTATAACATCCATTACGATAGCACAACTAAGTTTCGTGTCATCGTAGTCGATTCCAGTGCGTTCATGAGAAACCTCGCGCCATGAGGTGAGTTTAACTCCTTCTCTCACTCGCTTTAACAAAGTATACAGATAGATCTTATCTTTGGAGTGTCGGCACCACTTCAACAAAGGGCTATCACTTTGTTTATACTGAAATCGCATATGTTCCCATTTTAGGCCAAGGCTACAACGTTGTAGATTTTCAACGAAGTATAGTTCGATTAAACTCACATTCCACGTCCTCATGAACCGGATTTATTCACAGAGTACTCTTTATGGATTGACATTCATTGAGGCGTCCCCCAATAATGACTATAATCCAGAATCACATGAGACGGATGAGTTCATTTGATCAGATGATCAAGTTTCATGTACCAAGCTCGCATACATTCTTAGCGAGAGTATTTATCGAACCAAGTGGCATCCCAATACTCTATGAGATTCACGGCCTAGTAACACCATCTACCACAATTTGTGGTGTTACCATATCACCATTTATAGGTGACGAACGTCCATGACCGGACACAATCCTTGCAGACATGTTTGCAGCATGTATTTAATCTCGTCACTTTAGGGAACTTGGTGAGACACAGTAGGGACAAACTACGACAATTCCAAGTCATTCTACTCGAACATGATCGTTCGCATCTCCCCCTAACGACGGGAAGACTGACTCATCAAAGTGACTTACGAGATCGTCTGCCAAGGTATATTTTAAGCGGACTATAAGTGAAAGCGCATGTCATATTCATCATTTATAACCCATCATAATGCGTTGTGGTGACGCACTTTGGCACATGAACATGTGGACGATAAAGGTTTTCATTGTTAACACAATCTAGTTAACAAAATGCATATTGTTATACTCGTAACTAAGCATTTGAATGATGATAGGTATAGGTGAATATGACATGTTGACCTATGCTACATAACCGTAGCTACTGGTCTTGAGAATTCAACAAAACCGCCACCATGCACCACCGGGATCGAACATGAAGAAACGATTGAACCGATGATAGGCTGTTGGTTTTATCGAACCTCTAGTGCTTTCTTGAAGAGTTCACTCTCTTCACCAGCCCCAAACACCTCAAAATTTCGTGAGCATGTATAAACGGGTGTTTAGGATTCCAAAACCATCAACCTTGTGGTCAAAAACCGATCGAAATGACATCGAACTAGTCGTTAGGACGGCTGGTGGTATGTGAAAACTTCATTTAGTGGTTCACCTCCTTCCAAGTCTCCAAATGGAACCAAAATTTGTGAGAAGGTAGCCTTGGATGTTAGGAAGTACTTGTTAAAATTTCACTTTAAGACTTGGTCTAAAAAGTGGATGAACCGACCTTTACAATGACTGGTCCGCAAGTTGGACAACCACAACTCAGGTTTCATCAACTTATCAATCATTGTCAAAGGAACAACATAACATATGAATGTTATCACTTGAGTACGACCATTTGTGAACACCATCATAACATCATAAGCCACCCAGGCTAATACTTATGATCATGTATGTATAAGGACTCGGTGAAAAGGGAGGACTCAGCACCATGCTTATGCGAGTCGCTACATCATCCTCTTTAGCATAGGAGGGTGTCATCTCCTATTCGTGCCAAAGAATAGGCTTAAATCAATGAACATGGCGAAGAAGGATCATTGGGGGTCTTTGGCGTCACACATGTTTATTAAAACAAGACGCGGATGACATAAATATCATCATCGGTCATGAGCCCTGCTCATGACTCCACCAACGTACTTTGGTGTCTTTGATCCAACCGGTTTCTTTGTTCAAAGAAAATGATGTCCATGACAATACCGTGGTATACGGATCATCAAATTGTCCAAATTCCGGACTATTAAAGTCTAAATGTGTCAATGTCCCAATACATCTTCTGGTTACAAAAACCGATGCAAGCCGGACCATATTGACTCATGAATATTTTTCTTTTCACATATCCAATACAAGTGATGCATAAGATTTTATTTCTCACAAATCATAATGAGATGCTATGAGTGATACACTTCGGCATATGTATCATCGAGTCATAACATGGTTCAATTATTACGGAACATATGTGACTAGAAAACGCCATTCGGCATTCAACAACTTGAGCATTATACCGCTCATTGATTGTGATGACATACTCATCATAGTCACAATGGATTTATAAAACGAAATCTAAAAATATTCCGTTCCTTAGAAATAGCTTAATACACACTCAATTTCGCTTTGCAAAATTTTACAAATATGAGCATAGCAAACACTCTAACAACATAGAGATTTAATACCAGATACGATCAAAATGATCTATCATATTGAGTGCATAACATGGCAAGGTTATATGCCTAAGGGGCAAAATTACGACACAAGCATGGTGTAACACTAGCATGCATACGCTCGACCTTCTTATAAGGGTGCGTATTTTGTGCTTCCCCAAGGAAACTGTTTTTCAACATTTGAAAGATGATAGTTTAGCGTACAACGCATACCAAAAACTGCATCATCTATGGCAAATTCGGCCAAAAAGAGGTTGAAAAACATGTGTCATAAGACCACTTGCAAATTTAGGATGGGAACCAAGTTGGTTGGGACAAAAGTTAGCACAATCGCTGGAAATAAGATTCTGCGCAGCTTGACCTTTGTTCACTAAAACAGCGATAACTCCCTTGTTAGGAAGGCTATGGACGAACGGTCAGATGTTCTGGAAACTAGACTTCCTCATCTTTCTATCCATATATTGTGAACCACATGGATCATTAAACTCAAATCACAGTGCATATTTTAATTAGTTGCTTTAGTATTTCCCAAGTTTAGTGAGAAAACAAGGTTGAGACCATATCCAATGGCATAAGTGTTGATGCAAAAGCATGGCAATGACAGCCATAGGTGCGTTTAAACACAGCAGGGTGTTTGATTTCTTATCTCGACTAATGATCCTTTCGGTAACTCCAACTTGGTAGACTTGCAGAGAAAGTAGGAATGTCGGTACAACTAAGGCTGTTTAAAAACCACTTATTCCGTTTGAACTTTCAAAGCATAAACAAATACCAAGGAGGATGCGCCTAGTCATGATCAAAGTGTAGACAAAATCCACCAAAGTGCATCAAATCAACCAAGTATTTTAATTCTCAATTTGCAAGTATACGTCATAATAGCCATGTTATATAGATACAAAGCGGTGCATCATAATTAAGCATTTTGAACCATGAGACATAATGAATATACCATAACCAACTCGTCTTGACCATCCAATTAGATCGACTAAACATAGTCAAATGTATAAGGCACATGCCTTTACAAATACTCGGAAAAGTATTCGGACCGATAGTCACACGAACTATAATCAAGGTCAACGAATTCATGTATTTACCGCAATATGCCATTGCTTTACATGTTAAAATTCATGAGAAGTACTCTTACATTCTTTCATATATCTTATTGCAAGGAGACGGTGCATGACTACACCCACATGCAATATTTTATTTTAATAGGATGAAAGATGGAGTTTTTCAAGTATGGGATTGGGTCAAGACCAACGTGGTGGTCGCTCAATTCATCGTGACAAATCCATCACAAATCGATTTTAACCACGACATATCCGTCGCAATCGATGTTTGTCCCATTTGTACGTCACAATTCGTGACTAATCATGAACAAGTCATAACTTTACCGTTACCGACAATGTTCATTTTTTTTTTCAATTGTTCGTTTAAAATCGACAAAAACGGCGACGTCAAGTCGCACCCAAAACATGGTGTATGCAACAACCACAAATATCGACTTTCAACAATTATCCGTGACTCCCCCAGGACCGTCACACAGTTACTTCGACATATGAGAGTGATACCACCTCTCATAGTCTCATCCACCGCAAAGTAGCGTGGGAGATAAAGAACCCAAATACCCAATTCCCAAAAAAAAAAAAATTCCCCAAAGAGAGGACTTGAAAAACGGAAACTTTAATAAAGTCTTACGGGTACTTGGTTCCATATATGCTTTGATCCTTGAACGGGAGATTCTCTCCATATGAGCAACATATTTCCGTGGGTACTCCGTTCTATATTTACTTTGATCCTTGAATAAGATAAATATGGCTTTTTCTCCATAGCGTGCACATCATCATGAACGACGTATTTTCCTATATTCATGTAAAACATAAACATGTAAGATTCATAAGTGTACAAATCAATGAACAAATGAATCATTAATTAGGAAAATAGAGAGTTGAGAAACGCCCGAAAAGGGCTACTGGACTCGATAATCGGCCGAAAAAGGACTCGAGCGCGGCGATGCAGCAGTTCGGTATTGGATGAGGCCGGATCTCCAAATTTCCTCGTAAAAATCTGCTTCTGTTCGACGGCAGATTTAGTAGTCAGTATTACTCAGAATCTGATCTCAACCGTTGAATATACAGATATTTGTGTTGGGAAGTTGCTGTCAAAATTTCACACCGATCCGACGGTTAACGAATCGGAAAACATATTTTTAGTACGATTGCGCTGTGCAGAAAATTTTACGCGCGGAAATTCTCGTCTGTTTTTTTTCTTTCGCGTACAGTTTCATCGAGAAATATTGTTCCGAATCAGATCTTCATGGTTGTGAGCACGGTGTCTCCGAAGAAGAAGACATCGTAGGTGGCAGATCATGATTCGTACTGTTTTCTCCCACTTCACTGATAATCTTCTTACGACGACTGGTTTTGCGGATTCCAGTGAGATCTACCACGGGGACCTGTAGATCGGACTGGATCTGATTTTCTTCGTCGGCGAGTTCGTCAGGCGGCATGATGAATATATTCGGAACACTTTGAATCCCGGAATCGATGAGCCCCTTCACTCCGGTTTTCGTTTCCTCGAAAGTTTTTAATTCTTGGACACGATCGTGGTCTTGTGTAATTGTATGTCCTGTTAAGGACTGTTTGAGAGTGGACATGTTCCGATTACCGATCGTCGGTCAGGGAAGGAAGGTGGCGGCTAGGGTTTCTGGAGCCGATTTTCCGTTCGTTTTTTTTTTTTCCGAAATTTTTGCAGAAAAAACGGGACGGATTTTTCTTGCTCAGTTGGGAACTACGTGCTGATAACGTGTTTCAGGAGAAAGTAAAAGACTGTAAATATGAGTCAATCAATTGCATTCATGACATTGATAGAGGGACCTTTATATAGGCATTACAATGAGAGTCCTTCCATACATAGGAGTCCTAGATAATGTAAGACATCTAATATGATCCTACTACCTCTAGAAGGATCTAGAACATTCCATCTATGTATCTACAACCAGTATTAGGTAAGACACATCACGGGAATAATAATTCCCGGAACAAATATAAGAATTTAATACAATAAATTTTTTTATTAAACTAACATCTCATATAATAGTAATCAGTTTTATGCTTCTAATGAAATATAAGGCCAAAATTAATATATTATGAATCAAACTATTGCAATCTTAAGAAAATAGGGCAAGTAATATCTTAAACTTCACGTCGAAATAACACGTACAGGAAATCAGTTAATTTCCCGACCGTGCATACCGAGATGTTAAAATGTTTAAAACATAATCTCACGTCCGATGAATATAAATTTTAATTTCAATACATAAAGATTTTGAGTTATTCATTTATTTGCTAATTAAGATTGAACACTAAATTTTCATATACTATCAGAGTAAGTTTTTTTTATGTATACAAATATAATGGTCCATAAAAATTTAGTTTCACGCCATCTGAGTATAGGGGTGTAAGAAAACGAAACAACAAAAAAAACCAAAAAACTAAAACCGAAACATATATCGGAAGTTGACATTTTTTTATAAAAAAATTCGATTCGATGTCAATTTGATGTGGAAATATCAAAAATAAAAATTGAGCTGAAAAAAAATATTAAAGTATTTTGTTACCTGTTATTATAAAGTTATTATAATGTAATTTCTTTTATTATAAATTAAAATGTCTTGCGTTTTCAAATGAGCCCCATATATATATATATTCTTGTCGAGTTTCATGCCTACTTACGGACTTTTTTTGGGAGAAATCTAATAGATTAGTTAATTTTGTTTTAGTTTTTAAAATAAAAAACAAATGAAAAAAAAATACGGAACCGATGTAAAACCAAAAACCATGAAACTGGAATGATTTGTTTCGGTTCTCGATTCTCAAAATTAAAACATCGGAATTCGATTTTAGTTCGATTTTATGCAAAAATCGAACCGGACCACCACGTGCTCCCCCGAACTGGAGTAAGTTTAAGAATCGAGTCCGATTATACATAAGCGGCTATGCCCTTGTGATTTCAGGCAAAGCTAACTGAAACGATTGAGTAGAATATCACAATTCAAATAAAGAAGTTTAAAATTTTAAGTAGGCCAAGTACATAATTTAAAAACCCAAAATAAAATAACTCAAAAACTAAAAATCAATATTCGCTTTCGATTCGGTTTTAATGAACTAATATTCGCTTCCGAATTGCAGTTTTAAAAAACTAAAGATCAAAATTCGCTTTCGATTCGGTTTTTTATACAAAAAACGAACCGAAACGTCCCATACTCGATCAAGTACATGTTTCCCAAAAATATTGGGAAACAATTGAAATAATCTGTGGTCTTCCCAACTGATTCCTAAAGAGGAGAAAAGGATTGGACTTTGGTGTACACAAAGTAGAAAAGAGATTTCCATAGATTTGTTTTTGTTTTGATCTCTATTAATGGAGGAAAAGTGGGGTCCATAAATGGGACTGAATTGATTGATTTATGCAGAGGGTAAGAGGACTGTCCTATAGACAGATGATGTACAAATACACTATTACTATATTACCATTACCATACCTTATAGTTACAGTTTTTGAGGGAAGTATAACAATTTGAATGGGAAATATGACAAATGAACTGATATAAAATATGGTAATACAAAAATAAAAAGTAAAAATATCTGAGGTTGTATTGTATGGGGGGGGGGGGGGGGGGGGTTTATGACATGTTAGGGAAGGAGATGGGGTGACAGTCACCTGTTGTTCGTATGGGAAGAACATCTTACAATGGGTCTAAGAACCTAGAGTTATTATTTATTGACTTATTTTTTATTTGAACAGTATTGTATTTTCTATATTTTTTTTTGTTGAAGGAGAGACGGAAGCTATATCACCTGTATCAGAGGTCCCTTGATCAGGCGGGTGTTAAATCGAGGGATGTGCACTAATGACAGCCTGCAAGGGAGAGGACAAACGAGACACGAACCCGGCAACAAACCTTGCAATATTTCAGCAAAGTATTGTCACCACACAGATTCAAACCCGCGATGTCGGAGTGTTTCCACCAATCACCTTGCAACTTACCATCAGTATATACCTCTGAGGACGCATTCCTTACCGACACCGGAAAAGAATAATTAATTATAATTAACGTAGTATATACAATAATATATTTTATATATTATTGTATATAATGTGTTAACTCCATTCCACTTGTAGAATTTTATTTCAAGAAATAATTTTGTCATAATAAAATAATGTTAATGCGAATTCAAATCTAATAAAAGCAGTTTATTTATTTAAGTTACAGTTTTAGCAGAAACTTTATGTGTGAACTTTGAAGCAGAACCAGTACTTTGTACACTATGAAGCAGTATATTTGTATATTAAAGCAGTGTAATTATAAGCAAAGAAGCAATATGTCATAAGTCAAATACGTACTATTTCGTACTTAAAAAATATGCAGATATAAATAAGTTAAATAATAAGTACAATATACATCGAACGCTTGAATCATAAGAATCATTGCATTCTTATAAAATGAGCAGTGCCATCTCTTTATATATGCAGTATAATTATATAAAAGTAATGAATATTATGCATTTAACGTGATACTACTTCAAAATTATTGTATTATTATTATGTGCTCAGCTACTTATAATTATTGTATTGCTATTATATTTTTAAGCATATTGTTATTTTGAATTTAATGCGTTGTTATTAAATAATTAAACTACTTTTATTTTTAAGCTGCTTTTCTTATTATATTATTACATAGTTTCTTTTATGTTTTTCGGTATGTAATGTGCATCTCAAATTGTAGATCGTGAAAAAATGCTTAACTTGATATATTTAGGAAATTTATTTATGAGATTACTTAATTATCCACTAATTTTAATTTATTCTCCATATTTTTTCTTTATTTTATATGTGATGTAACTCCTATCCTTAGTGTCATTAATTTATTTGAACTAATTTTAAATTATTCATTTTTTAGCTAAGTATACTAGAAGTCTACAATTATAATTCTTTCAAAGATTTGAGCCTTGAGGAGAACTATATAACACTGCATTCCATATACTGAATCTAGACCCGGTAATTTATCACACGATGCGAAAGCGACACAAAACTTTAGTGTTTGTATTTGTATTTTGAGTACACGACACGAAAATACACGAACACGTACACGACCGAGATTTAATGTCGGTTTTGTGTTTACTCTTTGGGTACACGACACGACACGATGTTCACAAAATAAAGAAAAATTTATATATATTTATAACATAAATTAAAATTTTATATTTAATTTTATAAAAATATACATTTTATGAATTTTGTTTGTACAAAACTTTAAAAATTCGAAAATATAATGCGAACTTTCATAAATTTTGTGTGAACATTCATGTTTCGTTGCCATTCGTTTCGTTTCGTCAACTAAAACCTATAAAAATAATATTAAAATATTAAAATTGTTATTTTTTATAATATTTTAATATTTATTTTATATTATGTGTCTGGCACAAAAATATGGCACGTAACACCACGAATTTACGCGGTACACAACACGACACGAATTTATTTCGTGTCGTGTATGGGTTCAGACTTTTGATACACGACAATTTGGCAGATCTATCTGAATCTGCTATTGCTCACGTGAACTCAGCCCTTTATAAATAGATGTATACATATAATATATAGTTACTATATCTCTGATATAAAGGACATTAGTATCTTTTGTGATAGTTCGTACTGGAAAATTTGATGCATATAATCTAATATTTTAATGTATCGATATTTTTTATGCATATATTGCATGTTTTAATGTATTAAAATTTTGATGCACGAAATACATATATTTCATGCATAATTAGTACAAAACCCATGCATAAATTAGTATTGTAAAGTACTGCATCTAATATTAGTACTGCATAGAACGCGTCACTATATATATACATATATATACATATATATATATATATATATATATATATATATATATGGCAGACCTGCGGCAGCCAACCAGTTTTCTTTTATTTTTTATGCAAGCCCGTCGACTTGTTTTCCTGGTGACCAATTTTTACGCCAGTGCTACTGCTTTTTCACAGTAATCGCCGTGCACGTGACCTCAGGGGACCTACCAATTTTTTTATGTCACGCCAGGCCGCCGATTTGCTTTCCACCAACGGTCGGTTTTTTATTTATGGCCAGGCCAGCCGGCTTAATTTCTTACTTAATTTTTTTTTCTTTTTTTTAAGGGAGGTCCGTCGACTGCCGATAAAAGTAGAATCAACATTTTTTCTAACAAGCAATCTTGTAATTTAATTATTTTAATTCAATTATATCGCCGCCACCATGTCATTATGGCACCGGTAATCTCTAATCTATAACATAAGGACAATGGTATTTTTTGGTGGTAGTCCGCGCCACAAAAGACTATTATATCCCTCTCCTCTACCTTTTTTGTGTTGAATTTAATAATACTTAATAATAATATCAAAACATGTTCAATAGCAATAAATTTTAATAAAATACTCTTAAAATATTAATTTAAATTAAATTAAAGTAGAGTGATAATTAATTTTCAAAAAAAATTCTACGAGAATTTTCTAAGGACTTCCAATCGATCAGTTTTTCTTTTTGTTTTTTATACGCCAGGTTGTCGCCCTGCTTTGCGACGGGCCACCATCGGCTGCCGGCGGACCTTATGCGACCAACCATTTTTTCTACGTCACGCAAGGCCGCCGGCTTGCTTTCCTCTGGCGGCCGACCATTTTTTTGTGGCCAGGCCGTCCGGCCTACTTCCCGACGGTACTTAATATTTTTTTATGGTAGGCCTCTCGATTGCCGATAAAAGTTTTAGAATAAACATATTTATTTCTAACAAGCAATCTAGTAATTTAATTTTTAATTCAATTATATCACTGCCACCGTACCATTATAGCATGGGTAATCTCTAGTCTATAATATAAAGGATATTGATATTTTTCGGTGGTAATGTGCACCTGAAAAGACTATTGTACCACTCCCCTCTCTTGCCTAGACCCGGCAATTTACCACACGACACGAAAATTTAGGCACTGTTCTCTTTGCTGTTTTGAGGTCATTTTCTGTTTTTATTTTCGAAAATACTAAAAACATGTTCTTTTTATCATTTTCGAAAATGCATTTTGGAAAACAAAAAAAAATATTTGTACACAAAATGCAAAATGCCCAAAACCTCGTTTTGAGCATTTTGTGTGTATTTCAACAAAAAAATCTTCAACATGCTCAAAATGCATTTTGAGTTTTTTTTTTATTATCCTAATTTGAAATTAAGCCTAAAATAAAGATTTATGAATTTAATATTAATATTACAAAAAAATATTTTGCGAAATAAATTTAACAGAACGCATTTTCAACAATTTTGAAAACAAAAATAAAAACAGAAAACATAAAATATTTGCAAAATGAAAGTGCAAAACAAAATACAAACAGAACGCCCCCTTAGTGTTTGGGTTTGCATTTTGAGTATACGACACGAAAATATACGAACATGAAAGTACACGACAGAGATTTAGTGTAGGTTTTGTGTTTATCCTTTGCGTACACGACACAACACGAGGTACACGAAATAAATAAATAAATATAATATTTTATATTTAATTTTATAAAAATATATATTTTATGAATTCTATTTGTACTAAAGTTAAAAATTTGAAAATATAATATGAACTTTCATAAATTTCATGTAAACATTCGTGTTTTCGTTGCCATTCGGTTAATTTCATCTACTAAAACCTATAAAAATAATATTAAAATATTAAATTCTTATTTTTTATAAAATTTTAATATTTATTTTATATTATGTGCCTGACACGAAAACACGACATGAAACGACACGAATTTGCGCGGTACACGATACAAATTCATTTCGTGTCGTGTATGGATTTGGACTTTTGATACACGAAACACGAAAGTACACGACACGAACGAATTGTCAGGTCTACTCTTCCCTTCTTTTTGTGTTGAATTTAATAATAATAAAATTAAAAAATATTCGACAAAAATAAATTTTAAAAAATATTCTTGGAATATTAAATTAAATTAAAGGCACGAATAATTTTCATAAAAAGAAAACAAAAACTCTTTTTTTTACGGGGATCTTCGATGGACCTCCGGCCGACCAGTTTTTCCGGCAAGGCCATCGGCCGCCGTTTTTTTTTCGCCAGGTCACCCGATGGCCGGCGGACCTCCGACGATCGGATATTTTGCTTTACCTCAGGCCGCCGACGTGCTTTCGGCGGGCCACTGACGGCGGACCTCCGGCAATCGGCTATTTTTTTACACCAGGATGCCAGAATGCTTTCCGGCGAGCCACCGGGGCGGCTGGCGGACCTCCGGCGACCAAACATTTTTTATACACCAACCTGCCATCCTGCTTTCCGGTGGGCCACCCCCACCGGCCTTGTTTTTTACGCCAGGCCGCCGGTCGATTATTTTATTTTTTAACTCCAGGATGTCGGCCTGCTTTCCGGATGGCCACCACCAGCAGCTGGCAGACCTCCAACAGACGACCAATTTGTTTTGTTCTTTTTTTTAACGCTTTGCCCGCTGGCGGCAGGCCAATTTTTTTTAAACGCTAAGCCGCCTACTTGCTTTTCTCCAGCGGCCAGTCATTTTTTTTAAGGCCAGGTTCAACAACCTACTTTCCAGCGGTCCTCAATTTTTTTTAACGACAGGCTTGTCGATCGCCGATAGAAATTGGGAACCAAGATATTTTTTTCTATCAAGTAATCTGATAATTTAATTATTTTAACAATTATATCACCGTCACTGTGCCATACTGCCATATGACACGAGTAATATCTAGTCTATAATATAAAGGACATTGGTACTTTTTGGTAATAGTGTGCACTTGAAAAGACTATTCTACACCTCTCTTCTGATTCCCACTCTTTTTGGGTTGAATTTAAAAATAACAATAATATCAAAGAATATTCATAATAATAAATTTTAAAAAATACTCTTGGAAAATCTTGCTAGATTTGAGTGCTGGTCAGCAAGATTGTTGTTGTAATACCCGAATTTTCAGTATGAATTTTTCGCGTTATTTTATCTAAGATATACTGGATGGCTTGGTGTCTATACAGTATGGATAAAATAAATTGAGAACTGAGACAGCTGTATTTGTACTCGTATAACTGTCGTAGTGGTTCGACAATTATTTTGAGGATACCGTATCGAGTTATCGTACTTTTGATATCGGATATATCGTATGATGATGTTATTGGATTTAGTACATGTATTCGGTATGCGATGTTCGTATTTTGATATGTCGAGACGAGGAGAATCGGAAAATGGCTAAGTATAGCACGATTAGCGCGCTAATGTTCAAGTATAGCGCACGCTATCGCTCATGGTTAGCGACGCTAGAGGCGGAATGTGCACGCTAAATGCAATGATCGGAAGGAATCTACGTGTGGACCTTACCGCTGCAAGACGCTCGTAAGTCAACGGTTGTTGTCTCGAAGTATTAGCGCACGCTAAAGCATGAGGCTTAGCGCACGCTAATTGTAGATCGGTCAAAGGGAATCTTATCCTTGTTAGATCGGCATGTGGGGCACATGCGGTACGTAGACTGTAGCAAGTCAACTGATATTAGCGCACGCTAAATGTAAGGACTTGTGTACGCTAAACAGTGTGAAATACGTACGCTAATGCATGGGCATTACGTACGTAAGCTCATGTTCGAGGCAAGACAAAGGGCCTCTGGTCGCAATAGCGCACGCTAACAAAGTCGGTTAGCGCACGCTAAGGCCGTAGCGCACGCCAAACATAAGGTTTAGCGCACGCTAGTAATACACTTTATAAAAAGGGGACATACGGGTGTTATGAAGCATTCTCGTCCATTTCTTTCCTTTCACTCGATAGAGAGAGCTTTGGGAGGTACTTGAGTTCCTAAAACACTCTGAGATGATGATCTTTAACGAGATTAAGATGGAGAGCATGGATTCAAAGCTTTGTTCTTGAAATTATTAATGAGTCTTGGAATGGAGTTCATAGAGAGAGTCTTGAGGTTCCAAATACTGGATTATGATGGAGTTGAGCGTCCTTATCAACATTTGGAGCTTGGAAATGATTGGGAACGGATTCAACCTTGATAATCCATCCTTTTCTTCAAAGAGGTAATTAATCTTCACTTTGGATTTCGTTTTGGGGATTGAAAATTGGTGTTCTTGAGTTGATACTTATCATATTAATGAGTTGATAAGTATGATTTCGAGATGGCTTCCCGGGTAACGTTGATGTTATTGTTGGTGTGCGGATATTGATATGTTTTGTATGGTTTTGAATGGTGTTCAGGAGATATGTCGATTTATGTCTCCCTTCATTTCGGATTTGATGTTAAGATGATATACGGATATATATGACTTAGGTGATTAATTACATGTTAGAATATTGGATTATGATGGTTGTCATGAACGTGATTATGGAATCATGGTACTTTTAGTGTTCTTGGTATATATATCATCAAAGAGGAAGGATATATGTTGGTTTGATTATTAACATGGATAAGATAATTGAAACTAAACATTATGTTGATTGTAGTGATTGAGTTCGTATGATAAGATATGGATCATGATGATGAGTTTTGATCTGGAAAGTTATTGTTAATCTTGGAGTAAGATTTCCTTTTCATTCGAATTCGTAGTCGCAAGGTGTTAGTCGATGCTTGGAATGCATGCCACTGTACAGCATTAGCGCACGCTAAGCTTACTGGATAGCGCACGCTAACGGGAACAACTTAGCGCACGCTACGTTATGCGTTTAACGCGCGCTAAGTAGGCAGACAGCGTAGTATTTTCGTGTTGTGATTATGAATTCGTGATGGGTTGAACTGGATTGTTTAAGACTGTGTTTAATCGAGATATTGTGGAACTGTTGGGTTATTGATCGGTTATTGATTGATAATTATGATTTATCGGATTTCGGCTTGTATTGTTGATATGAGTTCGTAATTGTTTGAGTTGTATTGTTCGGTTTTGTAAATGATCGAGGTATTGTTGAACCGTTGAGTTTGATTGGTTGGTTATACCGGTTATTGATTATTATCGGATATGTTGTCATTTGATTATTGCATTAGGTCGCGATAATTGAGCGTTGATTATGGCCGTTGTGTTGCGGTCAAGGTTGGAGAGTTCGTAGGTTGCTTTTGGTCGGGGCTGAGGAGCTCGGAGACGAAGGCAATGGATTCTGGTAACAGCTTCGTGGTATCGGTATCGAGGCAAGTTTATACTTGTTCAGTTTATAATATTTGATGAATGGTATCGTTTTCATTTCATTTATAATTCGTATGGCGATGTTGTTAGAAAGGTAAGTTGTCGGTTAACGCGTTGTATATCATGCTCTGGCTTGTATTAAATCATAAGGTATATGATTTAATTGTGTTCAAGGAAGACGTGAGTTATCTTTGGTCAAGGGTATAGTATATCGGATATCAAGGATAGTTAACGTGACGACATAAGTATCGGGATAAAGGTTTATTGGTATTGAATGGATGGTACCTTATTTGAGATTATTTGAATAACTGTGTATTCGTTCAGGGATATTGCTCGTGGAAAGAATATTGTCTTCGGATTTGAGGTAATTCTAGTATTATTCAGTTATGAGGATAATTGTTCTGAGGAATTATTGTATATATGTTGTACGTTGATGTTTCGTATGCTGGGATTCGTATTGATTACTTCGCTGAGGGATGATGATCCCAGGGCTGATTGTATTGAGATCATTGATCGTGTTGATTATTTGTCGGGGATGATGATCCCAGGATTATTGTCTTGAATATTGATTAGTCGTGTCGACTTTTCACCGTCACCGTTGTTTCACTTCGGTGAGTCTTTTGATCCTTATTGGATATGTGATTCTTTGATTTTCGTTGTCATGTTGCATCGTGACATATCTGGAATCATATCTGCGTTCCGATTGGTTATTGTGTAGGATTTTTATCCAGGCGCATGATGGTTATGCGTGGATATTATTTCCGCATTGAACCGTGCACACGAGACATCGTTCGTGAGGCTAATTAGGTACAAGACCGCATGTGTATTTGATCGATACCCGGGGTGGCTTGTGCACGGACACATTTCCGGATCGGGCGTACTGTGATGTCCATCTTTGAGCCATACCGTTTGGTCGTTCATACTTCCATGTATGATTGGATATGTTCGACGGTTTGCGACTGGTTGTTCATACGCCCGAGGTATGTTCGATACCAGAGTTATTTCTTTGAGATCCATTATTGTTGATCATTTGGAGTCTACCTTGTTGAGGGTATTCTCGGTTATTGTTGGTCCTTTGTTGATCATTTGGAGTCTACCTTGTTGAGGGTATTCTCGGTTATTGTTGGTCCTTGTTGATCATTTGGAGTCTACCTTGTTGAGTGTATTCTCGGTTATTGTTGGTCCTTTGTTGATCATTTGGAGTTTATCTCGTTGAGGGAATTCTCGGTTATTGTTGGTCCTTTGTTGATCATTTGGAGTTTACCTCGTTGAGGGAATTCTCGGTTATTGTTGATCTTTGTTGATCGTGTTTGGAGTTTACCATGTTGAGGGTATTCTCGGTTATTGTTGATCCTTGTCGATCGTATTGGAATTCATCATGTTGATGATAATTTCGGTTGTACTTTGACCTTGGGTTGGTCATATTGGAACTCATCATATCGATGATATTCTCAGTGATGTATTGGTTGATCATTGTTATTAATTGTATGAGCATTGGTATGCGTCGATATTCGGGATTTGTTATCATTATCATGTGGTAGTTGATCTACGAGATATGTTGTGTATTATTGGTTTATCTAGGTTGAGATTTGATTGTGTAATCCGTGGACGGGATTTGGCAGTTGGATTATTTTCGCACTTATGAGTTATGAGGACGATTTGAGGACACTTGGTATTGTTTGAATACAGTACAGTATAATTGTTGTTGAGTTCTTTTCGTCATTTGAGAATGCGAAATGTGAATTATGGTAAGGATCGATTTGGTATGGATTGCCATGGATTGGTAAGGTTATGACGGTAAGTTTACATTGGTAGTATTCTTACGATTATTACATTTGTATGTAATTATTTATGTTGATGTGATCGTTATCATTATCGAGTATTGTGGCTGACCCCGTCGTGGGCTTTATTTTTAGGTACTCGGAGATCGAGCTAGTAGCAGTCGTGAAGGGATGAGCTTCCCGATGTGATACTGGCGGTGGCATGTTTTGGAGTATCGAGTATTTCTTTTCTGGTTATTCATTTCCGCTACAAATGTGTATTTTGAACTGTGTTTTTATCCGCTGCGTGTGTATATTTTCAAAATGGCATTTTGGGCATTTTACGAACTTGGGTTATTTTCGTCAAACTCTTTTTCCCAAATTATTTTATCGGTACATTTAAGTGGTAGCTTAACGTACATTTTGAACTATCGAGAATTGGCACTTCGCCTTGTATTTTCAAATGGTATTTTATGACGGTATTGGAGAACTATGCTTTTGAAAATATTTGAGTATTTAAAATATTACCGTCATCAGCCTTTTGGCGTTTTTGAATTGGTTTTGTAAACAATTTTTAGCTTGGTGGGTTCCGGCGCGGGACCCACGGCGCTGTAATATCCCGGATGGTTTTAGGGGTGTTACAGTTGTCTTGTGCAGGGAGGTTGCAATTAATCAAATCAGTTTTGCTCAGTATTCAAACCTACTAGAGTTTGGTGTTCTTGTTGGATCAGAAGATAATGAAGGCTATACAAGCTGCTTGTGTAATATCCGAGATTTTTATATCCGATTGCCTTGAACTATTTGTCATTAGGTTTCGGTTATTTTGTTTCATTATGACTATGTGGAATACGTTTCTATGTTATGTACGGTATGATGTATTCTGTTGTAGTGTTCGTTGAGTGAGACTTGTTGTCGCGTGCGCCTCTTTGTTTAAATGTAGGCTTGTGGTGTGGTACGTTGTGTTTCGTAATTTGCTCATTATTGTTTGAAATCATAGACGGTGCATTAGTGTGACCGAGACGTTGTCGAACATCTGATCGGACTGTCAGAATGGTGGCATAAGGGCTACGGCCGTAAGAATAACAAGTTACGGCCGTACGGTTATGAGTATTACAGCCGTAATGCACTCGCACATTTTGGGCAGTAGCCCCGAGAGGTCTGGTTACGGCCATAAGGGAGAGGCCGAGTACGGCCATAAGGGGGGTGGCCGAGTTACGGCCGTAAGGTACTGCATGTTACGGCTATAACGTTCTCGGACATTTAAGGCCTGGGCAACGGGTGTGGCAGCCATTTTCCCCTTTCTCCTTCTTCCTTTGCAATTTTCCGCAGGATTTGAGAGTAGTGATCGGGAGCATCTTTGTGCATCATTTTGGGAAGTTTGATTCGTGTCTAACATCATACTCCACTCGAGTTCGTCCGGATCGAAGGTAACTTCTCATATCTCTTAGGGTTGACCTTCGGGATTTTCTTCTTGATTTCGATGTTCATCCGATTTTGATGGTCTGGATGGTATTATTGAGTATTGTTAATCATATTCTACGAATTGTATATCCATATCTCAAATTGGTTTGAGCCCAGCCATGACTTTTGTGTTCTAAGGGAGCCTTGAGCCTTTAATGTCCGATTAAATGACTCAGCAGGTTTTCCTTTTATGCTCAGGCATGTTTCGTGATTGTTTCCGGTTGTTATACTCGTTGTAATCGTATTTTTGTTGTTTTCGCACGGAAGATTGTAGATGTTCGTTGTTTCCTGGTTGAGCCATGTTCGCCAGAGTGTTCAGTATCGGTTATTGAGGCAAGTATCTTGTTTATACATTTTGTGTCTTGCGAGTAGTGTTTACGTGTTGGGTCTACGATGATTTGGTTTCCTTTCGTGGATATGATCCGTGGGAATTGATTAATTTGAACGTTGATTGTATTGATGATAAATTTGCTTGTTTAATGTTGTGAATTTGTGTTGACGATGTTAATCGTGTTGTTGTGTTGTGCGTGGTTGTTCTTGAATGTGATACAGTGGTGATCATGATAATTGGATCGGATTGACTATATACTTGGGTACGTATTGTAGTGTATTGTTGATTGGTTGGACATAATTGTAATAAGGTATATTGTTTCGTGGTAGTGTCTTGAGATGATCTTTACGTATTGTGAAATGAATATATGGAACCAGGTACGGTGCGTCGTGACCTCTGGAGTTCGGTACATGATGTGCACGGACAATGAATATGTGGAACCAGGTACGGTCCGTCGTGACATCTGGAGTTTGGTACATGATGTGTACGAACTATGAATATGTGGAACTAGGTACGGTCCGTCGTGACCTCTGGAGTTCGGTACATGATGTGTACGAACAATGAATATGTGGAACCGGGTACCGTCCGTCATTCCGGGGTTTGTTACTTGACGAGTACGAACAGTGATTGAATGGATAACGTTTTGATGTTGGGTCATGGACCCATAATGATATCCTAGCTAATGTGTTTTGAAACAAGAACCGGGCTGAGCCCCAATGATTTCGGAAAAGGACTTGTAACTTGGACTTGAGATCCGAAAAAGTTTCTACTTCTAAAAATCCCCGAGATGATGAGTTTATTTTCAAATACTTCTTTTTTTGAATTCGAAATCCTAAAAACTCTCCGAAATATTTTGATAGTTGATTGTCGTATCTGATTCGTTGTTGCTATTTGCTTGTTACATTTCCTATAGTATTATTCTTGCACTAGCAAAATAGTGGAATTTTTCTAACCCCCGAGTAATCGGGGGGTAGATGTCTGTTTTGCGTCCAGGTACATGCAAGTTCGTGGGAGCAGCCACAGGATCGGCACATGTAGTGACGAGCTGCGATACTAATCAAGAGTTGGGAGTTAAGTTGAGTTATGTTGTATCAACATAGTTGTAATCCATCTTCCACTATTTTGTATCTTTACCCCTGCGTGGGTATTTATTGTAAAGAATTATATTTTTCTATTTGTGTCAGTCGTGCAACCTCATAGGTCAGTGTAGTTCTTTATAATTGACCTTAACGGTCTGTATTATGGTATTGTTTGCCCCCGAACGGGCAAACACTTGGTCATTTTGTAATGTTTATCCTGGTAGATCCTTGTGGGAAGGATCTACGGCGTGTAATATTCCCATATGGTTTCGGGGGTGTTACATTTATGGTATCGGAGCTTAGGTTGTGGAAACGTAGGCTGTCGGGTTAAGTCGAGTCGTGATTTGTCGAGTAATATGTTGTCATGTCATTCGAGTTGTCGGGTGACAAGTTGAGTTGTGCGTAGTCACAACATGTCGTATGTGTTGTCGGATGAGATTAGTATCATGGGCGACCGCCATCTCCGTACGGCCTGTGGACGTAAGTCTCCTCTTTTATGCGAGGTATCTATGTTTCATGATTTCATTTATGTGAGATAATTGTGGTGCATAATTTTGGTTGCATGATAATTTGAAGTGGAATCCATGTTTGATATTTGCGGCACACCGCGTATGTATTGAGCTGAATGTATTGATGGTATGGGCATCGAGTGGTGCAATATAATGTGAAAACTGTGAACCTTGATGTGTTTCAGAAAATATATCGACGGTAGAGTTTGTGAGGAACTCGGATGGATGGTTTTGACGTATGTTTAAACTTGGTGCTTACGAGTTGTATTTGATTGAATTGGTGATCTTGTTTTCCGATTGGGCATGTGGTTTCAAGTTCGATTATTTTGGGTAGTTGTAATTACGTTCGATGCGTGAAGGTTTGAAAACGGTTTCCTAAAAGATTTTATGGGCTTGAGTATGTTTGTGGAAAATCGATTTTTGAAAATCTTTTGATGGTGCGGTTAAACAGCAGTTTTGTATGGATTTCAAAATCGGTTGAACTTTGACGAGTTGGTCATGCACTTTCAAATGACACCTTCAGACGGTATTTTAAAGATGTGTTCTAAAGTACTTCGGATATTGTAAAATGTTACCGCTATTTTTGGATATGTTAAAAGGGTTTCGGGGAGTTTTTAATTTGTAAATCGACTTTGATTTTTTGAATTTAAAATATTATATATTTGTGTGTTGGGACTAAGTCATTGCAACAAGATTGTTATGTTGTTATGCTCGTCGGAGAATTTTGCAGTTTTCTAAATGTCGGGATACATTGTTAGAAGTTGATCCTTAACCTTCGGAGTCATTTTGAGACTATTGAGTTGATTCTGCTGTCTTGTAGCTAGTGATTACGACCGTAAGGTGTTTTCTATTACGGCCATAAGCTGTTAGATGTTACGGCCGTAAGAAGTTAGTTGTTACGATCGTAAGCTTCTGACTGTCACGGCAGTAACCTTGTTGTTACAGTTGTATCTGTGCTCTTTATCGATCGTTTGATTTCTGTTGATATAGTCGTATGGTCCGCTAGTGACGATCGTGAACTTTAACTATTGTATCAGTAATGTTGCACTCGGTTGTTTATCCTGTATGGGTATTATTGACGTTGTTGATCGTTACCATTCTTGCTAATGAATTTCGGTTGTACACTTAAGTGTTGTGACTGCATAGTCTGATTTAATTGCATTATTCTATGACGTTATCCAGATGTGATGGTTGATCTATGGAAATGATTAGTACGAGTGCGAGGTTTTCCACCCGAGAATGGTTTGGCGAAAACTCTAGGGGTCGATGCTTAGGGGCATGGCCGCTGATTACCATGTGCGTTGTTATTCATGATGGTGTGGCGTGGTAAAATGTGGTTACCATGTATGTCGTTAAAAGTATTTTTTTTTTCAAAAAATTCATTTCAGCAAAAACGTGCAAATTCAAGAGTATAAAAATATTATCATTTGAACGAATACCTCGGAAAATTTTATTTTTAAAGAATGTTACAAATGTTTGACCACAATGATATGTATGTGGTTTTGACCGTGTTTGTTTTGGTAAAGGTTGTACATTTTTGTTGATGTGGCTAAGTGAATTACTTATAAATTTAAGTTCTATTGTTGCAGTGATAGTTCGTGTATTCGTGTAATGACTCGGAGTGAATATTCTATTGTGTTGCTGTTTGGTTGTCCTATGTTGATTATGTGATATTTTTATTTTGTCGTTCTGAACGGATGTCCATTCAGTATGCCGAGGGGTCGAGGTCGAGGACGTGGTCATGGTAGTGGATGTAATCAGGAGCTTGACAGAGCGACTCACTCGCTGTCGAGTACCAATCAGCTCAGTATAGATGGTCGGAATGACCAGTCGCGTGATCAGGGGCAATCAGCCAGAGGTAATGTTGACATTGGCGCCACCACCATCCTTCGTCAGGTGGTTGACCAGTTGGCACAGATAATTCAGACCGTGCACCGGAATGAGATCCAGATGGGGATAATGGAGCTAGTAACTGGTTACGAGATGTGATGAGAATGCACCTGCCTCGTTTTGTAGGTTCTTTTTACTCGTTAGGTTGAGAGAACTGGCTCTTCCAGTTGGACAGAACATTTGATTCTGTAGCTTGTCCGAATTAAAGGAGGGTACTCATTGCTCAGTACCTACTCGACAAGGAAGCTGCAGACTGGTGGGAGGCCATAACGCTTAATGATCATGCTACTACTTGGGCGGAATTCAAGTCTGTCATGGAGGCTGAGTATTGCCCATTACCTGTTCGAGAGCGTCAGATTGTTGAGTTTTTCTCGGCTATACCCCAGGATGCGTTGGTATCTCAAGCTATAGTCAACCATAATCGGCAGCTGTGTTATGTTCGGGATCAAGTGAGAAATGAGGCAGATAAGGTTCGTTATTTCGATATGTGTATGAAACCTCATGTTCGGCATTGTATGGCTCCTTTTATGTGTACAACACTAAAGGACTATCAAGATCGAGCCTTAGCAATTGAAATGGCTATAATGTCTATGGAGTCTGTATCTGTAGCAAAGAAATAGAAGATTTCTGATGGCGCATCACGAAGCAAAGGAATCGGGATTCCTGAACTTCAACCCTCGTATCCGTTGAGTATGGAACCTTCTCGGTCAGCTGGAGAATCTAGACGACCCAAGTCGGTGTCTTTGAGTTCTGGTAGTGCTCCAAGGTATTTCAGCTGTAATGTTCTGGGCCACGAGCGTGCGAATTGTAACGCACCGCTGGTGACTTGTTACAACTGTGGACACAAGGGACACCGAGTCCAGTATTATGAGAGAGTGTCTAGTGCGGTCGATACTCAAGCTTCAATGCCGGTGTCGAGATCGACTCATAGAGATCATTGATGTCTGTTGCTCTTACTTTTGATTTATTTTCGTGTTATGGTTCGTTTTAAGTTTCGAGACGAAACTTGTTTTTAGAGGGGTAGAATGTAATACCCGAGATTTTTATTTCCGGTTGCCTTGAACTATTTGTCATTAGGTGTCGGTTATTTTGTTTCATTATGACTATGTGGAATATGTTTCTATGTTATGTACGGTATGGTGTATTCTGTTGTAGTGTTCGTCGAGCGAGACTTGTTGTCGCGTGCGCTTCTTTGATTAAATGTGTACTTGTGGTGTGGTACGTTATGTTTCGTAATTTTCTCATTATTGTTTGAAATCATAGATGGTGCGTTAGTGTGATCGAGACATTTTCGAACCTGTAATATCCGCATTTTTTCTTTTTTCGGGATTTTTTATTTTGGTGTATTTTTTATTTTTCGTGACTCGCGTGTAACCATATTGATATTATGAGAATATTTAATACTGGACTTTTTGTTATCAGATATTGTTTCGGACTTATTCTTCTCAATTCCGTGTTTAATGTCATTCCATCGTTATTTCATTCGATTCTCGTAACCGTTGTTCGGAACCGCCGTTTCGTGGTTGCCACAGATCTATCTCATGTTTTCATGCATGTTGTGAGCTTTTGTTTGGTGTTTCGATCTTATATTGTGGATGTTTTGGGCTGTTTTGTAATTTCCCAAAGTTATGGGTAATTACGTTTGTTGTTGATTTTCGAACCTTAGGGTAGTCGGAAACACATTTTCTTTCAACAATCAAGTTCATCATCTCGAACCCTATGTGTTCGTATCTTCATGTTTTGTTCATCGACGCGTTTTGATTTCCGGTTCATCTTGGCTGTTTGTCATTCCTGTTCTGGGAGGACATAACGTACGTTATGTGCTATGTATAGGGTACGTAACTTCGTTGTTGTTGTGTACGTAATGGTGTTCAGGAAATCGGGCAGTAGACTCTGCCATCCCTTGCGTACGCTACGAGCTTGTTGTTGCGTGTGTTAGCGTATGGTGTTACGTACGCAAGAGCCAGCGCATAACCTACGTAACGACCCTTGTGTTTTTGGGCAGGAGGTTCTGCCAATGCATTACGTACGTAAGTCTGGAAGGCTTATGCACGTTCAACTGCTGACGTACGTTAGCTGTCCAAGGCTAACGTAAGTAACATGGCCTGGGTTTATATACCCAGGAGTTGACCGATTTCGTCCATTTTCATTTCTCCTTCTTCCCCTCCGATCCCAGGCGATTTCTGAGCAACTTCCGGGCGATTTGAAGCCTTGTAACTTCAAGCCATCATATTCCTTGAGTTTTTGGTGTATTTTAACAACATATACTCGTGTTCTTCGTATTTAATCCGAGGAAAGCTCCTAGAACCCTATTTTGGGAAACTTGGGGTTTTTTGAGTTTTTGTCCGATTTGTTCCGTAGTATTGATTAATACATGATGTATATGATTAATATTGGTGGTATTCTTATTTTCCTTACGAATTCATTGTATATTTCATGGTATTTATGAAATCGAGAGGGTTCGGTTCTGATCCGCCCTCGTTGTTGTTTTGTACGAATATACATGAATTGTAGGTGGATTTCCATAATTGTTTAGAAATGGTTGTGATTGTATTCTTCGAATCGTTAGGTTCGGGTTTGTCGGTTCCTAACGATCGTGATTGTTCTCCATTCCGTCCGTTTCATCGTGAATTACTCAAGGCAAGTATTCTTGGAAACCTTTATGCTTAACATGAAATGGTGATGTATAATGTGTGTTTTTCTCACTCCGGAAGGGTCTGACGAGGCCTCGGGGGAATCTGTGACTTCACTCCGGATTCACAAGCTTGTTTTCTAGCCAGTTCGGGAGGATCCTTAGAGGCCTCGAATGGGATCAGTGGTTTCGCCCCGGTCCTAGGCGAAGCCTTTGCGTGATTTGTTTTATGATTATGTCCAGTTCGGGAGGGTCCTTAGAGGCCTCGAATGGGACCTGTGGTTTCGCCTCGGTCCTAGGCAAATTGATTTGACTGTTTGTTTTTCGGGAAAAGACATGTCTGGTTTTTGGTTTCTGAAATGAATTGATGCATGTACTATGAAATATGTAAGCGAATGGTTTGCCTTAATTACTTGTACTAGCATAATTGCTAACCCCTTTGGGACCCGTTTTGGGGAAATTCTTGTTATGAATTTCAGGTTATGTTCAGCCGAACGAGCGGGCACTGGGGCAGTACGAGGACGTTAGCCGGGGTTGTTGACGTGTGCAAATGAGTCTCCCAATTTTCCGTTGTCCTTTTAATGTGGTTGTTTTCAAACTTGTGAACTTATAGATAGTACTCGCGAGTACTTATGCATTTTTACTTGGATTATGGTTTGTATTATTAAATATTCTTTATGATTGTCAGTGATATCTGTTTTGCCGGTTATACCGGGCGTTTTATTTAATTTTCATCTTGGTGATGTGTGTTTTCTCGCTAACTGAGATGGTTAGACGAGTGGTATTTCTTAATTAGCCTGGTGGGCCCCACATAGGGAACTACGACGCTGTAATATACCCTGAATATCTTGGAGGTGTTACAGAAAATGGTATTATAGCGCTAGGTTTATGGATACATAGGCTTATCGGTTATTTAGGCCTAGTTGTGTTTTACTTTGCACACCGTCATCACGCCGCCAGCGTCTCGGTACTCCTAGTATTCGTAAGTTTTCCTTACTCGATTCTTTTGCTTCCTCGTATCGTACTCCCGTTTCTTGTTCTGTGATTGTTTTATCTCGTACTTATCATCGAGTTGCTTTTGCTACCCCTTGTCTCCAGTATAGATGCTGGAAGAGGTCGAGGTCGTGGTCGTGGCCGTGGACGCGGTCGGGGACGTGGGGCAGCCACATCAAACTCTTCTAGAGCCGGCAGTACTGATGGCCGTCATATCCATACTGCTACCTAATATGGCACCGACCTTGGTGTTGCAGCTGTAATGCAACAGATGGTGAACCAAATGGCTGTGATAGCCCATGCGGTTCAGAACCCAACTCCGGCTCATGCTGCTGCGGCTGGGGCGGATTGTTTGCTTCAGGATGTCATCAAGATGCATCCTTCTCAGTTTTCTGGGACTTCAGACCCGATTGGCTCGGAGGGGTGGATCAAAGAGATGTCCAAGTTCTTTACTGCCACTAACTGTCCTGAGGATCGCAAGGTCCCAATCGCCCAATATTTTCCCACTGGGGATGTTGCTGATTGGTGGGAGGCTGTCGGGCCTCAGGATCATGTTGCTTCTTGGGCCGAGTTTAGAGACCTTATGGAAGCAGAGTACTGTCCGTGGCCGGTTCGTCAGGCGCGGATTCATGATTTTTATGATACTCAGCCTCGAGATATTCCGGTTTCGTTGGCCATTGCAGATTTCAACCGGGAATTGGGCTACGTGAAGGCCCATGTTAAGGAAGAGGATGACAAGATCTGCCACTTTACGAGGCAAATGAAACCGAGGATTAGTGATTACATGTTTGTACTCGCCTGCACCACCTTAAAGGACTATCAGGGTAGAGCTCTTGCTTATGATATGTCCGTGACGACCAGTGAGGCGGCTCGAGAAAGTAAGAAATAGAAATCCATCGGTAGCTTTTCGGGTCAAAAGGGCGGAGTTCAGCAGAAGTCTCAATCTGCTAATATTCCTGCGGGCGGTTCTGCTCATTTTTCGGGGTGTTTCGGGGTACCGTCAGTGCCTCCACTAGGGATGTCAGATGTTATAACTGTGGTAAGCCGGGCCATAAGAACCGGGAGTGTCCTCATCCGCCGTTGACTTGTCATACTTGTGGTTAGTCGGGCCATAAGGCTTTTTTTGTGAGCGTTTAGGGCAGACTGTTCGTGCCCAGGCTTCTTTTCCAGCGCCTAAGGAGCCGAGTGTGAACCAGGGGTCGTTTGCTCTGCTGCCTCCCCAGAGTGCCGGCGAGGGAGAGGTCGGGGCCAGTTGTTAGGAGTATGCCCTCGAATGCCACTCAAAGGATGTTGAGTGAGGGCATTGTACTTGTAATTATGTAAATCATTAATATAAGGCAATGGATGTTTCTTTATTTACTGGTAGTTACTGGCATTCCTAACTCGTAAATATATATATATATATATATATATATATATATAGAAACTAGTCCGTGTATTTGAGAGCAAAACGTTTCACTCCTTATTGGATAAGGGGGTCGGCACTGGAAAGGTTTATAGCTCAAATACTTAATCGTTCGCAAGTCGATGAAACTTGACTGGGCGTTAAGTTTATGTGAAGACTTGTATGACGTGTTCTTTGACATAGAGAGTACCTGTCGAACACTAATGGTTAGTGGGAGCACACATTATAGGTATGCTAATTGGATTAGTATACTCGAACCGACTCACCCTCGATTCGTCACACGGATTTCACTCCGGGACAGTCAATGACAGAATCGAAAGGTTGTGATAGGTATTCGTGAACCTTCGACTTGAGGATTTATTAGGAATGTGCTTGTCAAGTCAAGATTTTCATTAGAGTAGTTCGACCCTGTAAACCGGCAGGCGGGGGTCAACCTCGACGTGCATCTTGACGGGCAAGTAGGAGGTCCTACTGAATACCAAGATAGAATTCTTTCTCCCGTTAGTGAGCGGGTTATATGTCCTATGCGGTTATTGGCAGATGAGATCATAAGTCTTTGGCCAAAGCATTGGAGCTAGTTGTATTGGATACACGAGAGCTCGATGATCTCGATTTGCATTAACACATGCATAGCGTCAAGTACAGATAAGGTTTGACTGACCGTGACCCTATAACTTGATCGGGACATTTGAAAGAAGGGTTTATACATTTACTAGTATTCACGACAGAATGGTTCTTGAATGATCCCAATCATTCGTTCTCAGTTGGGGTACGATGTAGGCCGCCAGGCTGGCTAGGTGGTGCTACTACTCTTTGGTTCCTCCCATTGCTGACTGAGACGAACTTACTGAGTCGCGCAATAGGATTGACGACGGAATGAATCGAGCTTATTCTCTCATTATTAATATTAGATATTGGATATCTAATTTATTGGACATTGGATATCTAATTGATATTGGGACATTGGATGTCTAAATTGATTTATTGGATAAATTGATTTATTGGATAAATTGATTTACGGCTTAATGAATTAAATAAATTACTGGGTGATTAATTTAATTCATTATTATAATTATTTCTTGGATAAATTAATTATATTATTATGTATTTGATATAATTAATTAATTAGATTAATTAATTGATATAAATACATCCGAACGGAATCAGAGTTTATCTGTTTGGACTCACGGGAGTCCGAAAAGAACCGAACTCTTCAATTCCCTTCTATATGGACGCCCTACCCAACTCACCTCCATGTGAGTCCTCTTGTCTACATCATGATGTTTGGAATATCATTTTGTTAAGGGGACAAGTATCATGGTCTTTATTAGGTGGGAATTTTATATGTGAGATGAAGAATATGTGGTGAAGACTTGACATATCTCAAAAAAGCCTCACTTCTTATTGGTTGCAACGTTGGAGAGAGTTTCAATAGAGAGAAAATGGTTTTCTCATATGGTCTTCAACTTCATCTTCATCTTGTTCATTCTTTCCTTCAATTTTCTTAGAGAAATATTGAGAGAAAAATAGAGAGAAAAAGATTAAACACTTAGAGTGTAATAATCTTTATATTCAAGCTCCTATAATCTTGTTCTAGCTGTATCCTTGGAGGATAACGAGATTTAGTCGTTCCGGTCTTTTCTCCGGCACGTGGCAAGTAGAGACGCGGTACTTTCGGCGTTGGATCATCCAAGGACTTGGAGCGGATTGGATTCCATTTAAAGCTTGGGGAATATCTCAAGAGAAGGAATCCATTTAATCAACGGACTACAAGGGTGAGTTTCTATATCTCTTGTGTTTTCGTTTAATATTCGTATATACGTAGCTCGATCGATCCTCGTAGGGATTCAGATCGAATTAATTTTTGTTTTACCGCTTCCGCTGGGCTTTCGTTTTAGGCACCGAATCCCAACAGTGGTATCGGAGCGTAGGTCTTGCGATCGTATATACGATATTGGCATTTGGAATGCTCGATTAGATGGTGAATGATTTGAAATCATTTTAGTCATAATCGTGGTATATGTTTTTCATTCGAAATAATTGTATTTTTCGTAAGTTTATGTCTAAATATAAATCTTAAATTTCTGGGAAATATGATTTATATTGAAGATATGAAAGTCAGAAAATATTGATATTGGATATCCGGTTGAAAATCTAGCCCTGAATCGTCGTCGGACGACTTTTGGGTCAAAAGGTGCATTCTGGCCGAGAGTGACTCGACCGTGTCCTGGGTGACTCGGTCGTGTCTGGCAGTCTGGTCAAGTCACTGCCAAGCAGACCCGACCGTGTCTGGGGACACGGGCCGTTCCTGGCCGGCAGCTGCCGAGCGTGACTCGGCCATGCCAGGCCTGTCTGCCGGCAGGCTGCCGAGGGTGACTCGGCCGGGCAGGCGAGTTTTCACCCGGCTCGATTTTTTCGTGTTTTCTTGTAAATTAATCTCCCGCATGTAAAATTGGATTTAATATGATTAAAATGATTTATGGTATTTCATTTTACAAGGGAAATTTGATTAATTGGAATTTTTATGGGCGACCGAATTATTTTGAACGTTATCATATTACCGATTGTGTGAATCGATTGGATCGGTTCGTTTTGTTGATTGGATCAATGTATCTCTACGCTTTCCATTTATATAGTGTTTATTGGATGAATGCTTATGAATTGGGATATGGTCCGTGGACTTATTTTTGAATAGTTTATTTTATTCGATTGGGTTGTAAAGGCCGTTTTGAGACTATTTATTTTACTAGAAATGTTTGTATCTAGGATGCAATTTTCGATGTAAAATTTATATGTAATGAGGAATACCGGAGGAAGATCCATTTCGAGAAGACGAAGATTCAATACGAAGACTTGTAATTAGATTATGGAGTTTTTATTTTCTAGGAACGGTCCATGAACCACATGATGATAGCAACTAGGTTGTGAATGGTTGTTTCATATTGTATGATGCCACAAATGCGCTTAAATGATTAATGTGCAAAGTGTAACGTTAATCGCAAAAATTCTCCCACAACAAACTATTAAGTTTATAAGATTTCAAGGTTTTCCTTCCCTCCATCGAGCTTTCGGGAAATTGAAATCCAAACCGGATGTGCTATGCTTCCGAGTTATCGGGGTAGTCATTCGGGGAGGACGGATAAATTACCGGGAGCGCATTGGATGCCTTTGGTTGGAGCAAATTTTATCCCTAGAAACCTAATAGGTTGTCGGATAAGATTCAATTGTGAAACTGATTTGCGTCGATGGTGTAAACTTAACTTGTTTACGAACCATATAAATCGTATAGGTTGAGAGGAGTGAACAAGGGGAAAAAGAATATCGAATCATCCATTAGATGGGTTGGTGTTGGACACCACTTTATGAAAATTAATAGACTAGAAACCTGTTCGGTTGCCCTCTATTAAGATTTATAAAGAACTCGATCACCACTATGAAGTAGAGCGATGATACTTCCGGATTTCACATGGGAGTGTGTTATTCCGATAAAAATAGTGGGAGCTGGGTAACAAGAATAGAAAAGACCTTAATTCTATACTCAGAACATAATTAAACGAGTCACTAATTAATCTTTCGTACTTAATGCAGACATAAGTCTCAATATGACAATGAATCGACTCGCAATTATACTCGAAAAGAACACCTTGATGGGACCTAACTTTGTGGATTGGCTCCGCAATCTGATGATCGTCCTCAGTATAGAGGCATTGGGATACGTCTTGGAGACGGATATTCCGGTGCCTCCTGTGCGGACCAGAGCCAATCAGGAAGAGATTGAAAACCCCGAAAAGTGGGTTAAGGATGACATGAAAGTCCGTGCATATATGATGGCGTCCATGTCTAATGAGCTTCAGAGAGCTCATGAGAAAGTGACTTCTGCTAGGCAGATTCTATCTCACTTAACCGAACTTTATGGTGAGCACAGCAGAACTGCTAGATATGAGATATCCAAGCAACTGTTCGGTGCAAGGATGAAGAAAGGTGAGAAGGTTGGGGAACATGTCCTCAAAATGATATCCATGATCGAGAGATTGGAGGCTCTTTATTTTAAAATGGATACTTCTCTCCAAACCGACCTTATCCTACAGTCTCTCCCTGATTCCTTCTCACAGTTTGTTATGAACTTCAACTACAATGAGATTGCATGTAATTTAGCTGGGCTAATGAACAAACTTGTGACCGCTCAGTCTCAGATGAAGACTCCGCAGATGCAGGAGTCTGCTCTTGTGATTTCTTCTGGACCTCGAAGGTCTAAGAATAAGAAGAAAAAGACCAAGAAGCAGACTGGACCACAAGTTAAGGACCTTAAGGGGAAGGGCAAGGCCCCGATGGTTCCGAAGAGCAAGAAGAAGGACGATTGTCTCAAGTGCGGTGAGCTGGGCCACTGGGCAAGAGACTATCCGATTCTTCATGGCGCTTTAGGTACAGAACTTTTATTTTTGGAAACAAATTGTTCTGTTACTGTATTTTCTACTTCCTGGATACTGGATTCTGGTGCTAGTTCTCATATTTGTACTGTGAATCAGGATCTGGAACAAAGTAGGAAGCTTGGAGCTGGAGAAGTTATGATCACAGTCGGAAGCGGGCAAAGTGTCGAGGCGACCGACATAGGATCACTTCTTTTGGGTTTAGAATCCGGCTTTATTTTGACTTTGGAAGATGTACTTGTTTTGACCAAGGGGCACAAAAACATTGTATCCATTCCAGTCATGGACCGAAAAGGCTTTTCATTTTTCATTGGTGATGGTTCCTGCAAAATTTATTTCAGAAATAAACTAGTGGGAACTGCTACATTATTAAATGGATTGTATCATCTAAATCTCAGCAACAAAGTAGTTATGAATACTATGACTAGAAAACGTGGTAGGGATGAAACCAATCAAGTTTTGAAATGGCATCTTAGACTTGGTTATGTTGGTCAGACCAAGGTTTACAAAATGGAAAAAGATGAACTTATGGATCCATTGGGATCGGATCCTTTTTCCTACTTGTGAATCTTGCCTTAAAGGCAAAATGACTAAGCCCCCCTTCACAGGGACTTTTGAAAGAGCCCCTGACAAACTGGGATTAATCCATACCGATGTATGTGGTGCTTTGGAAGCAGCATGTGATGGATATAAATACTTCATTACGTTTACAGATGATCATACTGGGTATGGTTATATATACTTAATGAAATGTAAATCTGAGGTCTTTTGAGAAATTCATGGAATTTAAGGCCCTAGTCGAGAAACAAACTGGAAATCATATTAAAGCACTTCGGTTGGACCGAGGTGGCGAGTATGTGAGTTTGGAGTTTGACGAGTTCCTTAAGGAACATGGAATAGTATCACAACTATCACCTCCAGGCACTCATCAGTTAAATGGTGTGTCAGAAAGAAGGAACCAGACCTTGTTGGACATGGTCCGTTCCATACTTGGCTATTCTGACTTACCGATTTACCTGTGGGGTATACACTCCTGACTGCTGCATATATCTTGAACAGATGTCCTTCCAAATCCGTTCCTAAAACTCCACATGAGATGTGGGAGGGCAGGAAACCAAGTCTTAATCACATTAGGATTTAGGGATGTCTCATCTATGTCAAGAAGACTAAGGTGGACAAAATGGAAGCGAGGTCCGTGAGGAGAGTTTTTCATTGGATTCCCATCTGAGACGATGGGTTATCTATTCTACATGCCCAAAGATTGAAAGATTGTTGTTGCTTTGCATGCACACATCCTAGAAGAAGAGATTCATTCAGGAAGGCATAGCAGGTAGAAATATTTCTTTGGAAGAATACAATGAAAATCCTCAGGAGATACATGTGCAAGAAATTGGAACCGAACCTTCTGTAACACAAGTACAACCACCTCGTAGGTCAAGTTGGGTGTCTCAGTTGCCTAAGAGGTATAGTTTTATGCACTTGGAGGAAATGGGTTTCCACGAGGTTCCAGGTGATAAACAAGAGACTGACCCACGACCAATGACCTAGCAACGGTGGATGTAGACTCCATGAAATAGACTGTAGTAGTCTTCATGTAGTTGGGACTTTCGTTTTGATGAGACAGTTAAAGAGTTTGACTTCATGCAAAACAAGAGGAACCTTGTGTATACAAGAGGGTTAGTGGGAGAAGATCACATTCTTAGTACTATATGTAGATAACATTCTACTAATAGGAAATGATGGGGAATGCTCAGTTCTGTGAAAGCTTGGCTTTCGAGTAATTTCTCCATGAAAGACTTGGGAGAAGAAACCTATATTCTTGGGATTCGACTCTACTGGGATAGATCGAAGAGAATGATAAGTTTTTCCCAAGCCCTCTATATAGATTAGATCTTAAAGAGGGTTCCTACCGATGTGATATGGAATAAAACTCTCCTTGAAGATGTGTCCTAAAAGTGAGGAACAACGAAAGGAAATGAGTAATATACCATAATCTTCGGCCATGGGTAGCTTTATGTATGCTATGTTGTGTACGAGACCTGACATCGTGCATGCTGTAAGTGTGGTGAGTAGGATTCAGGCAAACCCAGGTAGGGAATATTAGACCACCGTAAAGAACATTCTCAAGTACTTTAGAAGGACTAGAGATCTGGTTCTTATATATGGTGGTGGAGATCTGAATGTGGTGGGATTCACTGAAATGGACTTCCAAGGACAGAAAGACGACTCTATATCTACTTTTGGCTACATTTTACTCTTAATGGAGGAGCAGTATCTTGGCATAGTGCCAAGTATAGCGCGACTGCTAAATCCACCTATTAGGCTGAGTTTAAAGCGGCCTCTGAGGCCTCCAAAAGAAGGATTTAGAAGTTACTGGGTAAACTTCACATTACGCCTTGTGCTGCGCTGCCAGAGCGGTAACATAGGCCTAGGAGCCGAGGTTTCACAATAGTACCAAACATATTGAGAGAGGGTATCATCTCATAAGAGAATTTATTCGCAAATAGATACATTGTGCTACATAGAGTAGAGTCAGCCGACTACGTCGCTGATCCACTGACCAAGCCACATTCTCAGATTAGCTTGGAGCATAATCTGGAGAACATGGGTATTAGATACCATAGTTTGTGGCATTGAGTGCAAGTGGGAGATTGTTAGGAGTATGCCCTCGAATGCCACTCAGATGATGTTGAGTCAGGGCATTGTACTTGTAATTATGTAAATCATTAATATAAGGCACTGGATGTTTCTTTATTTACTGGTAGTTACTGGCATTCTAAACTCGTAAATAAATATATAGAGACTAGTCTGTGTATTTGAGAGCAAAACGTTCCACTCCTTATTGGATAAGGGGGTCGATACTGGAAAGGTTTATAGCTCAAATACTTAATCATTCGCAAGTCGATGAAACTTGACTGGGCGTCAAGTTTATGTGAAGACTTGTATGACGTGTTGTTTGACATGGAGAGTGCCTATCGAACACTAGTGGTTAGTGGGAGCACACGTTATAGGTATGCTAATTGGATTAATATACTCGAACCGACTCACCCTTGATTCGTCACACGAATTTCACTCCGGGACAGTCAATGACGGAATCGAAAGGTTGTGATAGGTATTCGTGAACCTTCGACTTGAGGATTTAGTAGGGATGTTTTTGTGACGTCAAGATTTTCATTAGAGTAGTTCGACCCTGTAAACCAACAGGCGGGGGTCAACCTCCACGTGCATCTTGACGGACAAGTAGCAGGTCCTACTGAATACCAAGATAGAATTCTTTCTCCCGTTAATGAGCGGGTTATATGTCTTATGTGGTTATTGGCAGATGAGATCATAAGTCTTTGGCCAAAGCATTGGAGCTAGTTGTATTGGATACACGAGAGCTCGATGATCTCGATTTGCATTAACACATGCATAGCGTCAAGTACAGATAAGGTTTGACTGACCGTGACCCTATAACTTGATCGGGACATTTGAAAGAAGGGTTTATACGTTTACTGGTGTTCACTACAGAATGGTTCTTGAATGATCCCAATCATTCGTTCTCAGTTGGGGTACGGTGTAGGCCGCCAGGCTGGCTAGGTGGTGCTACTACTCTTTGGTTCCTCCTATTGATGACTGAGACGAACCTACCGAGTCACGCAATAGGATTGACGACGGAATGAATCGAGCTTATTCTCTCATTATTAATATTAGATATTGGATATCTAATTTATTGGACATTGGATGTCTAATTGATATTGGGACATTGGATGTCTAAATTGATTTGTTGGATAAATTGATTTACGGCTTAATGAATTAAATAAATTACTGGGTGATTAATTTAATTCACTAATATAATTATTTCTTGGAGAAATTAATTATATTATTATGTATTTGATATAATTAATTAATTAGATTAATTAATTGATATAAATACATCGGAATGGAATCGGAGTTTATCTGTTTGGACTCACGGGAGTCCGAAACGAACTGAACTCTTCAATTCCCTTCTAGATGGATGCCCTACCCAACTCACCTCCATGTGAGTCCTCTTGTCTACATCATGATGTTTGGAATATCATTTTGTCAAGGGGACAAGTATCATGATCTTTATTAGGTGGGAATTTTATATGTGAGATGAACAATATGTGGTGAATACTTGACATATCTCAAAAAAGCCTCACTCCTTATTGATTGCTACGGTGGAGAGAGTTTCAAGAGAGAGAAAATGGTTTTCTCATATGGTCTTCAACTTCATCTTCATCTTGTTCATTCTTTCCTTCAATTTTCTTAGAGAAAAATAGAGAGAAAAAGATTAAACACTTAGAGTATAATAATCTTTATATTCAAGCTTCTATAATCGTGTTCTAGCCGTATCCTTGGAGGATAACGAGATTTAGTCGTTCCGGTCTTTTCTCCGGCGCGTGGCAAGTAGAGACGCGGTACTTTCGGCGTTGGATCATCCAAGGGCTTGGAGCGGATTGGATTCGTAGAGATCAATCTAAAGTTTGGGGAATAGATCAAGATAAGGAATCCATTTAATCAACGGACTACAAGGGTGAGTTTCTATATCTCTTGTGTTTTCGTTTAATATTCATATATACATAGCTCGATCGATCCTCGTAGGGATTCGGATCGAATTAATTTTCGTTTTACCGCTTTCGTGGGGCCTTCGTTTTAGGCACCGAATCCCAACACCAGCCCGCTAGAGGAGGAGCTTCCAGTGTTGGCTCTGCTCATCAGTGTGTTTATGAGATGAGGAGGGCCGATGATCCAGCGGCTACCGTGGCTACAGGTACCATTCATATTCATTCTCATCCTGTCAGTGTGTTTTTCGATTTTGGTGCTACGCATCATTCATCTCTCTGGAGTGTGTGCGCCGTTTGAGTCTCGACTGCTTGTCGTCTTGTGAGCCTTTCATTATTAAACTTCCTAGCGGTGATAGGATTGCTGGTGATCGAGAGATCCGAGACTGTTCTGTGGTTATTTGTGAGAGGCCTTGGCTCTCTAATCTTATTGTTGTGGATATTGAGGGTGAGGATTTTATTCTCAGGGATGATTAGCTCGAACGGCATGATGCGATCATGAACTACCGCTCGAGAATCATCACCATGTTTCCCGAGGACGGCACCGAGCACTCTTTCACGAGGCGAAAGAGGGAAAACCAGAAGTTCGTAATTGACGCCTTGAAGGCGATGAGACTCCTGCGGAAGGGGTGTACTGGTTATTGGTGCTACGCCTTGAAGGCGGAGGGTGGTGGAGTCGAGTTTTCATCGATTCCAGTCGTTAATGAGTTCCCAGATGTCTTTCCTAACAAGTTACCGGGGTTGCCACCGGACCGTGAGGTTGAGTTTGCTACCGAGTTAGATCCAGGTGCGGCTCCAATTTTGAAGGCGCCGTATTGTATGGCACCTTCATAGATGGCCGAGTTGAAAAAGTAGTTGAGTGAGCTTCTTGAGTCGGGGTATATTCGACCGAGCACTTCGCCTTGGGGCGCACCGGTCCTATTTGTGCGGAAGAATGATGGTTCACTGCGTTTATGTATCGACTCTCACGAGCTGATCAAGGTGACCATCAAGAACAAGTATCCCTTGCCAAGGATTGATGGCTTGTTTGATCAGTTGCAGGGAGCTGCGGTATTCTCGAAGATCGATTTGAGATCGGGGTACTATCAGCTTTGGGTGAAGGAGCCTGATTTTCCAAAAACAACTTTTCGGACGGGATACGGGTATTATGAGTTTGTGGTTATGCCCTTCGGGCTAACTAACGCGCCGGCAGTGTTCATACAGTTGATGAACGAGGTTTTCATCGAGTACATGGATAAGTGTGTCGTTGTCTTCATTGATGACATACTTATCTACTCGAAGAATGAGGAGGAGCATGCACATCATCTGTGTGTGGTGTTAGACATTTTGAGGACCGAGCGACTCTATGCGAAGTTCTCGAAATGTGAGTTCTAGATGAAAGAAGTGATATTTTGGGTCACGTGATTTCAGCCGAGGGGGTCCGTGTGGATCCACAGAAGATTGAGGCAGTGCTAGATTGGGCACCGCATAAGAATGTGAAGGAGGTCCATAGTTTCTTGGGTTCGGCTGGATACTTTCATAGGTTTGTTGAGGGGTTCTCGAAATTGGCTCGGCCACTTACACAGTTGCTTCAGAAGTCCGAGAAATTTGTCTGGAATGACGAAAGGTAGTCGAGTTTTGAGGAGCTTAAGAGGCGTTTGACTTCAGCCCCAATTATGGCATTGCCGTGTGGCAATGAGGATTTTGCTGTTTATATGGATGCTTCAGGTCAGGATCTTGGGTGCATATTGATGCAGAACGACAAGACTATTACGTTTGCATCGAGACAGTTGAGGTCGTATGTGCTCAACTACCCTACTCATGATTTGGAGCTAGCGGCAGTTGTTTTTGCACTCAAGATTTGGCTTTGGCTCTGCATGTCATATTTTTACTGATCATAAAAGTTTGAAGTACATATTCACTCAACGAGAGTTGAATATGAGGCAGAGGAGGTGGTTGGAATTGATTAAAGATTATGACCTCGAGATCATTTATCATCCGGGCAAGGCAAACGTCGTGGTGGATGCCTTGAGTCGGAAAGCGGCTACGTTGCGAACGCTTGAGATACTTACGTCTAAATTTGAGCTTCAGCGTGATGATTGAATTGAGTGTTGAGATTTTGTTGCCAGGAGCTGTCGGGCAACTTTGCGCTTTGGAGATTTCGTTATCGCTGATCGATGAAATTAAACTGAAGCAGTTGGGGGATTCGATGATTATTCAGATCTGAGAGAACGTTCTTCAGGGGAAGTCTCCTGGATTTGTGAGTCACGAGGATGGTGTGTTGAGATTCCAGAGTCGGCTTTGTGTATCGAACAACTTGGAATTGAGAGAGAGTATTTTGCGTGAGGCCCATGCTACGCCTTTACTCGGTTTATCCTGGTTCGAGTAAGATGTACAAGGACCTAATAAGGAACTTTTGGTGGAACGACATGAATGAAGAGGTCACAGAGTTTGTAGCGAGATGTTTGACTTGTCAGCAGATCAAAATCGAGCATCAGCGACTAGCTGGGTTATTCCAATCGCTTCCCTTTCCGGAATGGAAATGGGAAGATGTTTCAATGGACTTCGTCACGAGCTTGCGGAGATTGAAGTCTGATCGTCTGACCAAGTTGGCATATTTTCTGGGCATCAAGGATACTTGGGGTCCGGAAAAGTTGGCTCGTGTATTTATTGCGCAGATTGTGAGGCTTCACGGTACTTCAAAGTCTATTGTTTCAGATCGGGATGGCCGTTTTGTATCGCACTTTTGGCAGGCAGTACATAAGGCATTGGGCACTCGTTTGCGTCTGAGTACTTCCTTTCATCCTCAGTCGGATGGGCAGTCGGAACGCACTATCCAGACATTTGAGGATATGTTGCGTGCTTGTGCTCTCGATTAGAGCAGTAACTGGGAGGAGCATTTGTCGTTGATCGAGTTCACGTACAACAATAGTTGGCACGCATTGATCAAGATGGCACTGTATGAGGCACTTTATAGGCGGCAATGTCGATCGCCAATTTGCTGGAACGAGGCGTCCGATTTGGTCGGGACCGAACCGGATATCGCTTTGGAGACGAGGCGGAATGTGGAATTGATTCGGGAAAGGATGTTGACTGCCCAGAGTCGATAGAAATCCTATATCTATGTTCGTCGTCAACCTTTGGAATTCGAGGTGGGAGACCACGTTTTGCTAAAGGTGTCGCCGACGAAGGGAGTTTTCCGCTTCGGGAATAAGGGAAAGCTCAGTCCTAGATTTATTGGGCCCTTTGAGATTCTCGAGAGGGTCGGCGAGTTGGCATACCGTTTGGCGTTGCCTCTGGCTTTGAACCACGTCCATAGCATTTTACATGTTTCCCAGCTAAGGAAATATGTTTCGGATCCTAGTCATGTCATCGACTATGGTGAGATCGATGTCTTCAAGGATATTACCTTCGAGGAGCATCCCTTGAAGATTCTGGAGCACCATGAGAAGCGACGGAGGCATAAGACCATCCCATTAGTCAAGGTGCTGTGGTCGAGACATGGTGTCGAGGAGGCAACTTAGGAAACCGAGGATAGCATGCGTGCAAGTTAACCCGAGTTGTTTGTTTCTTAAGTTTCGGGACGAAACTTACTTTTAGAGGGGTAGAATGTAATATCCGTATTTTTTCTTTTTCTGGGATTTTGTGTTGGTGTATTTTTCATTTTTAGTGACTCGCGTGTAACCTATTGATATTTTTAGAATATTTAATATTGGACTTTTTGTTATCCGAGATCATTTCGGACTTGTTCTACTCAATTCCGAGTTTAATGTCATTCCGCCGCTATTTTGTTCGATTCTCGTAATCATTGTTCGGAACCGCCATTTCGGGGTTGCCGTAGATCCATTTCATGTTTTCATGCGTGTTGTGAGCTTTCGTTTGGTGTTTCGATCTTGTATTGTGTATTTCGGATGTTTTGGGCTGTTTTATAATTTCCCAAAGTCATGGGTAATTACGTTTGTTGTTGCTTTTCGAACCTTCGGGTAGTCGGAAACACATTTTCTTTCAACACTTAAGTTCGTCGTCTTGAACCCTATGTGTTTGTATCTTCATGTTTTGTTCATCGACGCATTTTGATTTACAGTTCACCTCTTGCCTGTTTGTGAGTCATGTTCTGGGAGGACATAACGTACGTTACGGTCTACACATAACGTATGTTATGTGCTATGTATTGCGTACATAACTTCGTTGTTGTTGCATACGTAATGGAGTTCAGGAAATCGGGCTGTAGATGCGTACTCTACGAGCTTGTTGTTGCGTGCGTTAGCGTAAGGTGTTACGTACGTAAGAGCCAGAACATAACGTACGTAATGACCCTTGTGTTTTTGGGCAGGAGGTTCTGCCAATGCAGTACATACGTAAGTCTTGAAGGCTTACGTACGTTAAGCTGCTAACGTACATTATCTATCGAGGGCTAACGTACGTAACGTGGCCTGGGTTTATATACCCAGGAGTTGACCGATTTCGGCCATTTTCCTTTCTCCTTCGTCCCCTCCGATCCCAGGCGATTTCTGAGCAACTTCTAGCGATTTGAAGCCTTGTAACTTCAAGCCATCATCTTCCTTGAGTTTTTGGTGTGTTTAACAACATCTACTCGTGTTCTTCATCTTTAATCCGAGGTAACCTCCTAGAACCCAATTTTGGGAAATATGGGGTTTTTTGAGTTTTTGTACGATTCGTTCCGTAGTATTGATTAATCCATGATGTATATAATTAATCTTGGTGGTATTGTTGTTTTCCCTACGAATTCATGGTATATTTCGTGGTATTTTTGAAATCGAGAGGGTTCGGTTGAGATCCGCCCTCGGTGTTGTTTTGTACGAATATACATGAATCATAGGTGGGTTTCTGGGTGTATTCCATTTCTGTAGTTGTTTATAAATGGTTGTGATTATATTTTTCGAATCATTAGGTTTGGGTTTGTCAGTTCCTAACGATCGTGGTTGTTCTCCGTTCCGTCCGTTTCGTCGTTAATTACTCAAGGCAAGTACTTTTGGAAACCTTTATGCTTGACATGAAATGGTGATGTATAGTATGTGTGTTTTGCTCACTCCGGGAGGGTCTGACAAAGCCTCGGGAGAATTCTTGACTTCACTCCGGATTCACGAGCTTGTTCGCTAGCCAGTTCGGGAGGGTCCTTAGAGGCCTCGAATGGGATCGGTGGTTTCGCCCCGGTCTTAGGCGATGCCTGTGATTGATTTGTTTTATGATTATGGCCAGTTCGGCAGGGTCCTTAGAAGCCTTGAATGGGACCAGTGGTTTCGCCCCGGTCCTAGGCAAATTGATTTGACTGTTTGTTTTCTGGGAAAAGACATGTCTGCTTTTTGATTTCTGAAATGAATTGATGCATGTACTATGAAATGTGTAAGCGAATAGTTTGCCTTGATTACTTGTACTAGCATAATTGCTAACCCTTTTGGGGACCCATTTTGTGGAAATTGTTGTTATAAATTTCAGGTTATGTTCAGCCGGAAGAGCGGGCACTGGGGCAGTACAAGGATGCTGGCCAGGGTTGTTGACATGTGCAAATGAGTCTCCTAATTTTCCGTTGTCCTTTTGATGTGGTTGTTTTCAAACTTGTAAACTTATAGATAGTACTCGCGAGTACTTAGGCATTTTTACTTGGATTATGGTTTGTATTATTAAATGTTATTTATAATTGTCAGTGATGTTTGTTTTGCCGGTTATACCGGGCATTTTATTTAATTTTCGTCTCGGTGATGTGTGTTTTCTCGCTAACTGTGATGGTTAGACGAGTGGTGTTTCTTAATTAGCCTGGTGGGTCACACGTAGGGGTCCACGACGTTGTAATATTCCCTGAATATCTTGGGGGTGTTACAGAACATCTGATCGGATTATCGGAATAGTGGCATAAGGGCTACAGCCATAAGAATAACAAGTTATGCTCCGTAAGGTATAAGTATTACGGCCGCAATGCATGGCCGAGTTACTACCGTAATGCACTCGCACATTGTGGGCAGTATCCCCGAGAGGTCTGGTTACGGCTGTAAGGGGGTGGCCGAGTTACGACCGTAAGATACTGCATGTTACGGCCGTAACGTGCTCGGAAATTTAAGGTCTAGGCGACTGGTGTGGCAGCCATTTTCCCTTTTCTCCTTCTTCCTTCGCGATTTTCCCCTTTCACAAGTCACGACTGTAATACCCAAGATTCTCGTTTCCGGTAATTTTTGAATTTTTGTCGTTTATGCCGGTTATTTTGTTCGGTTGGCGATTACTTGAGTTTTCACCTATGTTGGGTACGACGTGATGTACCGTGTTGTGAGATTTTCATCGGGTGCGACTTATCATTGCGTAAGTCGAGCTAATCGTATGTCGTGTTTCATTATTATTCATCTTCTTCCGGATCGTTATTGTGGTTCTATCGTAATCTTCGGTTTGTGGTAGAATCATTTTGCAACCGGAGATTTTCTGGCCAAACCTGTACAACACGGCGGTAGAAATAGCCTTCCGCCGTGTCCTGCGCCGTTTGCCGAACGGCATTGCCGAACGCCGGGTCTTGCGCCGGGTGATGCGCCGTGTCGGCCAGGTTAGCTCTCTGCCGAGACAAAGCCGAGACTCATGCGCCAGTGTCTTGCGCCGGGGATAAATGAACTTTCAAAAGGATCGGTATATTCTCGATAAATGTTGTCTTTCAAAAGATAACTCGTGCGTTTTGGGAGTAAATGTGCTTTCCCGTATATGTGTATTAGTGTTGCGTAGTGGTGATTATATTATGTGATTAAAATAGACTTTTACCACGAGTTGAAGATTGTGTATTGATGTGTGTCCTCGTTTGGTGAATATGTGGCATTGTGTGATATTAGTTGTTAGTCCTTTGTAACGAGGTTGTGATGCTTAGTGTTGTTTGGTAATGGTATTTGCTTGTTTCGTGATGATTGTAAGTGATGTGCCACCGGGTAAGATTTGTTGAAACTCCGGGATCCGTCCTTTCTAGTACGGATCGGGTGTGACCGTGTGGTTATCCAATCGAGTACGTCTTACGGGGAATCCGAGGTTCGTGGCTTGCTAGCCCGATGCCGGGATAACTTGTGGGGTTATCCAATCCGGGCATGTCTTGCGGGGACTCCAAGGTTCGTAGTTTGTTAGCGCGATGCTGAGATAACTTATGGTTGTGGTTTGGTTGTGTGACGTACGTGTCATGGGTTGTCCGATCGGGTACGTCTCGTGGAGGCTCCGAGGTTCGTGGCTTGCTAGCCCGATACCGGGGTAACTATGAATGTATGTATGGTTGTGGTTATGTGACTGTTGTCGCGGTGACATGTGATATTGTGTGGTTTCCCATTGGGTTATTCACTCGGGTATGTTTTGTGGGAGCATCTGAGGTTCGTGGTTTGTTAGCACGGGATGTGAATAATCTTTGGGAATATGTTGATGTGTATGATTAGGTCGTGGACCCCGTGTTTTTTTATCAGAGTGGTATGATTGGGTCGTGAGCCCCGTGTTTTGTTATCGAATTTGTATTTTTGAAAATGATGATCTATGGGCTTTGTCCCCTGGTGGTTTCGACAAGTGAAAATTCTTAAACATTTTCAAAACTCCCGAGATCTTAAAATGTTTTCTCAAAATGTATATCGAGCTACATTTCCAACTTTCATGTTTCGAACTGTTTTATTCAAACAAATTATCTCGGGAAGTCTGTTGTTATTTATGTCTGTATGACTATTCACGATCATTATGTTCCTGGAGTATGATGTGTATGGCTTGTATTTGTATTTTATACTTGCAGTGGCAAAACAGTGGAGTTTTGCTAACCCCCGAGTAATCGAGGGGTGGATGTCTGTATTACGTCCAGGTACTTGCAGGTTATTGGGGAGCAAAATCACAGGATTGGTACGAAGGATGGTGGAATGAAGACGATACTAATCACATGAAGACCAGTGTTGAGTATTTTAGTAACGTCTTGTTGTTTTGTCTTTCCGTTGTGGTATTTTCCCATCTTATGGGAGTGTTGATGTATTCTGAACCCTGCGTGTGTATGAGTTGCGAGAAAGAGTTATGTATAAGTGATGTGTATGTTGTGGTAAAAGACCAAATCGGTCTAACGGTTCGTTATTTAGCCATGTCAGCATGTATTGTATTGTTGTGATTTCTGGATTTAGCCTGGTAGATCCTCACGAAGAGGGTATGCGGCGCTGTAATATTCCCGAGTGGCTTGGGGGTGTTACAGAATATGGTATTGGAGCGTAGGTTGCGGAAACCTAGGCTGTCGGGTCGAGATGTGTGTTGTCGATGTAGGTCACAAGTCGTCAGGAATAACTCTAGAGGGGGGGTGAATACACTTATTGAAACTCTTTTCCACAAAGGGTTAGGATTTTCTCAGCTGATAAGTACAGATGACTTAAAGTCGTCTGTAGACAATTATGTGGAAGTCAGCTGATGACGATAGCAGATAACTAGATGCTCTCTGTAGTTACTAAACAATGGAACAGTTAAGTATGTATGCAGTAGGTAAATATGATGTTGAATGCAGTAAAACACGCAAGTAATTATAATGGTCTCAAAGGTGGGGTAATCCTCTACTAATCCACTCTTCTCCAAACCAGTTGGAGATGAATTCACTATAATTCTCAACTAGTGATAAATATTACAGTGATTCTTCCTTAGTTACAACAACTTCCAGCCAGTGGAAATCTCGTCATTGCAACTCCTTTGACTTCCTAGCACCTCTTGATTTAAAATCCTCGAATGCCTATCGGTCTCGCAAACTTCGACTAGTGAAGTACCCCGAACTCATGTTTAAAGAAACGAGTGGTTTGTCTTCTCCAACTAAGAGCTTCTTCAAATAAGAACTTTGAACTCTTGCTCTTCACGATGTAATTGTTCGCTTTGTTTGCTTTGATTACTTTGTTCACTTGTAAGTGTTTTTCGCATCGTACTTTGCTCACTTCAAATCTTCAGGTATATATAGATGTCAATCCTTGAGATTTCTTCATAGCCGTTGCAATTCCTGTAACAAATCCGTTCGTTGGAGAAATAGACTTATTTGTTTTTCTTTCCGAACGTTGCAAGGCTGGATTCCCTTATTTTAATCCATTTCCGACCGTTATGAAGACTTTCATGTTGTAGCGCCAAATCTTTAGATTATAATATGATTAAAGTCTTCAGTGGTGGGTCTCGATTAATATTTTAATTCATTGCTTTCCGGGAATCTCTCCAGTCTGTCTCTCTACGCCTGCATGTGACTTTCCGTGATTATTGACTTTTCAACGCATGCTGACGTGGATTGGATTACTTGGCTGATCACTTATCTGATCTCGTTCAGTCATCCTTATCTGATGTCGGACTTCTATGATGTAACTTCTCTGAGATGAAGTTCTCTGTCCTGACGAATCTTCTCTGATCTGACGATCTATCTGAAGTCTTCTGACCTGATGAACTTATCTGATCTGGTAGTCAAACTTAAGTTAACTTGGACTTCGTCTGATCTCTTGACTGCAGTTTGGTCAAACTTCTCTGATTATGAGTTGACCAGGACTTCTCTGATAATCACTTTCTGCAGAACGTTGTCTGATGATAAGTCGTCTGTGGTCAACCTTCTCTGAACAGTTGAGTTGACCAAGACTTCTCTTATTTGAACTTGTATGTGACTCGGATTTCTGCAGTGTTTGGTCAAACCTCTCTGATGTATCTGTTTGACCAGAACTCGTCTGATTTGAACTTGTCTGTGATTTATACTTAGCCGATTTTTAGCCTAACTTACATGGCTTACAGAAGATACTCATTTGGTTCTTCTTTACATTTTGCCAAGTATTCAACTATACATAATCTGGCCTACATAATATACTCATTTGGTTCTTCTTTACATTTTGCCAAGTATTTAAAACATACATTTGAATAATCAATCAAATACAGGGATGACATCATCAAAATCTAATAAGTATTCCTAACAAATTCCCCCTATTTTGATGATGACAAAACTTAAACAAAATGTTCAAATGTAAAACAAGTCTGCATATGATCAAGTGCAAGACAAATCAAGCTCAGTCTTATTTTGAGACAACTAGTGGTTGTCATTCAAATGACTGTTATAAAATTTTATTGATGATTACAATATAGTGCTTTTGAATGATCAAACAAAATACAGAAAATTTTTACAAGTAATGCAAAATTTAGAAGTAAATTCCAAAATGAAAATTACAAGTGAAATATAGAACCTTATCTACCTCTTCCTCTGCCTCTTCTGACAGGCTGCTTGGAAGGCCTAAAAAGCTTTGCACCAATGGGTCTCTTATTGAGAGGTGCTAGGCCATACTTCCTTGTAACAACTATAGAGGCAAACTCTTGTTCTTATGTAGATGAGAATTTGTGTTCTACAAAGAGTTTCCTAATCTCCTTCTGCAGGGCCAGCTCATCCAACTCATTGTTCATTAATGTAGGAGGTTCTTCAGATCTGAACAAGGGGATCATGGGGTAGGCATTCCATTCCTTTGCATGTTTTCTTTGGATGGTCCAGAGAGTTGGCCATGTTGAGTCCATGTAGTTGATGAATGTCTGTTGTGGGGAGCAGTCTTTATCCTAGAGTAATTCCTAGAGATAATACTTCTATATGAACTGCTTCTTTGCCTCTCCCCAAATTGGAAAAAATTCAGCAGGTAAGAATTCCTCAACATGCCAAAGCTCTTTGCCTTCCCATTCATATCTTTGTTCATACCCTACTCTGGTTCTCCTCCTCTTAGCTACAGGTTGGTCATCAGCAGGAGCAGCTAATTCTTTTTTCTTCAGACCAGAAGTCCCAGCTTCAATTAGAGGGAGTTCATTCCTTGCTTTGGTCCTTAGCTCCTTTCTGGCTATCTCAGCAGCATCTTCTTCTTGCCTGATGGGTTGGATGATTTGATCTTGAAAGTTTTCTTCCCCCTGACCTCTTACTTCCCCTTTTTCTCTCTCTTCCCCCTTTTTGCCAGCATCAAAATAGAGGGAATTTGTTAGGAATACTTATTAGATTTTGATGATGTAATCCATGTATTTGATTGATTATTCATATGTATGTTTTAAATACTTGGCAAAATATAAAGAAGAACCAAACGAGTATCTTCTGTAAGCCAGATTATGTATAGTTGATTACTTGGCAAAATGTAAAGAAGAACCAAATGAGTATCTTCTGTAAGCCATATAAGTTAGGCTAAAAATCGGCTAAGTATAAATCACAGACAAGTTCAAATCAGACGAGTTCTAGTCAAACAGATACATCAGAGAGGTTTGACCAAACACTGCAGAAAGCCGAGTTACAGACAAGTTCAAATCAGAGAAGTCTTGGTCAACTCAACTGTTCAGAGAAGGTTGACCACAGACGACTTATCATCAGACAACGTTCTACAGAAAGTGATTTATCAAAGAAGTCCTGGTCAACTCATAATCAGAGAAGTTTGACCAAACTACAGTCAAGATATCAGACGAAGTCCAAGTCAACTGAAGCTTGACCACCAGATCAGATAAGTTCATCAGGTCAGAAGACTTCAGATAGATCGTTGGATCAGAGAAGATTCGTCAGGACAGAGAACTTCATCTCAGAGAAGTTACATCAGAGAATTCTGACATCAGATAAGGATAACTGAACGAGATCAGATAAGTGATCATCCAAGTAATCTAGTCCACATCAGCATGCGTTGAAAAGTCAATAATCACGGAAAGTCACATGCATGTGTAGAGAGACAGAGTGGAGAGATTCCCAAAAAGCAATGAATTAAAATATTACACTATAATTCTCTACCAGTGATAAATATTACAATGATTCTTTCTTAGATACAACAACTTCCATCCAGTGGAAATCTCGTCGTTTCAACTCCTTTGACTGCCTAGCACCTCTTGATCTAAAATCCTCGGATGCTTATCAGTCTAGCAAACTTCAACCTGTGAAGTACCCCGAACTCAGGTTTAAAGACACGAGTGATTTGTCTTCTCCAACTAAAAGCTTCTTCAAATAAGAACTTTGAACTCTTGCTCTTCACAATTCTATTATTTGCTTTGATTGCTTTGTTCGCTTGTAAGTGTTGTTCGCGCCGTACTTTACTCACTTCAAATCTTCAGGTATATAGATATCGATCGTTGAGCTTTCTTCATAGCCATTGCAATTCCTTAACAAATCTGTCCGTTGGGGAAATAGACTTCTTTGTTTTTCTTTCCGATCGTTGCAAGCCTGGATTCCCTTATTTTAATCCATTTCCGACTGTTGTGAAGACTTTCATATTGTAGCGCCGAATCTTTAGATTATAATACGATTAAAGTCTTCAGTGGTGGGTCTCGATGGATATTTTAATTCATTTCTTTCTGGGAATCTCTCCAGTCTGTCTCTCTACGCCTGCATATGACTTTCCGTGATTATTTACTTTTCAACGCATGCTGACGTGGACTGTATTACTTGGCTGATCACTTATCTGATCTCGTTCAGTCATCCTTATATGATGTCGGACTTCTCTGATGTAACTTCTTTGAGATGAAGTTCTCTGTCCTGGCGAATCTTCTCTGATCTGACGATCTATCTGAAGTCTTCTGACCTGATGAACTTATCTAATCTGGTGGTCAAACTTCAGTTGACTTGGACTTCATCCGATCTCTTGACTGCAGTTTGGTCAAACTTCTCTGATTATGAGTTGACCAGGACTTCTTTGATAAATCACTTTCTGCAGAACGTTGTCTGATGATAAGTCGTTTGTGGTCAACCTTCTCTGAACAGTTGAGTTGACCAAGACTTCTCTGAATTGAACTTGTTTGTGACTCGGCTTTCTGCAGTGTTTGGTCAAACCTCTCTGATGTATTTGTTTGACCAGAACTCGTCTGATTTGAACTTGTCTTTGATTTGTACTTAGCCGATTTTTAGTCTAACTTACATGGCTTACAGAAGATACTCATTTAGTTATTCTTGACATTTTGCCAAGTATTCAACTATACATAATCTGGCCTACAGAAGATACTCATTTGATTCTTCTTTATATTTTGCCAAGTATTTAAAACATACATTTGAATAATCAATCAAATACAGGGATGACATCATCAAAATCTAATAAGTATTCCTAACAGTCGAGTCTTGTCTTGTCAGGTTTTGTCTGACTGAGTCGTGTTGCGATGTGTCGTCTGAGATGTCGGTCATGATTAGTATCAAAGCGCAACCATCATCTTCATGTGATCTGTGGATGTAAGTCTCCCTACTATGTTGTGTCTCGTGTTATACGAGCTTGTGTGATTTTGTGTTATGGTGTGGAGTTTAAATGTGAATTGTGAATACGTAATCCATACTTGTTAATTCTCGTATTGTGTTGGAATGAAGAGTGGTGCCGGTGTATATGTGTATATATATCTTTGTATAAATCGGTTTTACAGGAGTACTGGGTTTGGTGTGGTTAGGCAAGGAAAGTTTATCAATGTGATATTTAAAAGCTTTAAATATTTTGGGAAATCACGTAAATTTTATTTTAAAACATCCTTCAAGAGAGGAAAAGTTTGATTTTCGTATTATGACCTCGAGGCCGAAAATTTTGAGAATTCAAACTACTTATATTTTATTTTCATCTTGTATTGTAAGTATTCAAAAATTTGATTTTAAAAAACTCACATGAGGTCTACAAAAAAAATTTACTTGAGACGAGACTTTCACTTTTAAATTTTCGGTTTCATGAATTTCGGTTAAAAGGTATGTGGTAATGATGTTATTGTTATTTCGACTATAATGCTCAGAGTTGTGATTAAAATGATGGTGTGAACGCTGAGTCATTCAGTGTGCACTATTTGAGATAGTCCTCTTGACTGAGGGGGGAAATTCGATTTTGAATGTTAATTAACTTTTGATGGCTACTTGTGTAATGTTATAATTATGTGAACCATTGGAGTGTGGATTTGCACGCTGATGTTTATTAGTAACCTCTGGTCTAGTACTGTTGGTAGGTGATTATGTTTTTCGTTGCGTTAGGTTGTTGCTTGTTAGTATGCCGAGGGGCAGAGGTCGTGGTCGTAACCGTGGCACTGATGGCCACGGGGAGCAGACGCGGGATCGAGAGAATAATGTCGGGAATGATATTGGTACTGGTGTTGCTACTATATTGCAACAAGTAGCAGCATAGATGACTCAGTTGACCCAGGCGGTTCAACGCAACACTGACGCACCTCAGAACGTCGGTGTTAATCAATGGCTTCGAGAGGTAATTCGTATGAATCCCCCTTGATTCGCCGGTGCTGCGGATGCGTTAGGCTGGGATGGTTGGCTTCTTCAGTTGAGTAAGATATTCGAGGCAGATGATTGCCCCAAAGAGCGGAAGGTGTCTATCTCTCAGTACCTTCTGGATAGAGATGCCGCTAATTGGTGGGAAGCTGTTAAATCTCGCGATCGTGATGTCACGTGGGCGTAGTTCCAGGAGTTTATGGAAGCTGAGTTTTGTCTGAAACTGGTTAGAGATCATAGGATTCGTGATTGTTTATTTTTCAGAACCGTAGGACGTATCGGTGTCGCAAGCAATCGTCGATTATAGCAAACAACTTAGTTATGTGCGAGATCAGGTGAGGACTGAAGAAGAGAAGATCTGTCATTTCGACATGTGGCTGAAGTCGTATATTCACCAGTATATGGCGAGATTCACTTGCACTTCATTGAGAGATTATTAGGATCGAGCCTTAGCCTACGAGCTAGTTTCATTATCGTCGGATCGTGTGTCCGAGTCGAAGAAACAGAGGAGGTCCGATGACCTTATGGGCAGTACATGAGTTGGTGTTTCTAGATTGCAATGTCGTAGTCTTTCTGCTGTGAAACTCCATCGGTCGATGAGTGGGACTAAGAGTTCTAAGTCGTCAGCTTTGACTCTTGGTAAAGCAAGGATATGTTTTAACTACAATATATTAGGGCATGTTCGTGCGCATTGCCCTTCTCCGCCAGTAACGTGTTACAAGTGTGGACTCGAGGGACACCGGGTTCAGTTTTGCGAGTTGGTCACCGAGCATTCCGAGGCACGGACTTGAGCACTGATATCAGGATCGACTCTGAGAAGTCCCTGAGAGGTGTAGTCTACCCGTTGTATGTTATGTTATTTCCTTACTTTGTTGTTTTGAATTTCGGGGATAAACTTCTTTTATTAGAAGTGGATCGGATTTTTGAACTTCTGTATTCTCAACTCTATCAACTCGTTTGTGTTCATTGATATTTTCTGAACTTGTTATATTCTTCACTTTTTGTTGTTCGAACGAGTTGTGGTATTATTCCGGATTAATCCATTTGTCATTGTGACTTTTTTCGAATTCGGTTCCATTCCCGTGAATCTTATGGAAATGAATATCTTGTAGTTTATACCAGATCATCTATTCCCTTGAGTCAAGGTGTGAACTTCGGAATTGCTATTCGATTTTTTTTCTTGTTCGTTGTGCTTCGAATTTGGTTGTTCGACCGTTGTTGTTTCGATCGTTTGTTATCCGGTTTTTGTTGATCTAGTATCGTGATTTTTGAGCGTTCGGATCACTTCGTAATTTACTTAAGTTCGGGAAGTTAGCTTCGTATTCGATCTTCCAAACCTTGGGTTGTTGGAATTTCGTATTTATTCAGCGATTAACTCGTGTTTTGACTGTTTTGCTGTTCGGGTTGGTCAACCATATTGATTTTTGTTCGTTACGTTTTGTTATCATTCTGCGTAGCGATATGGACGGTAGCAGCTACATACTGCATGTGATTCGGCAGCGGATAACGTGTGTTATCTTAGATTGTCTTGCGTTGATTGTTTCATGTTTTAAGTTTCGGGGATGAAACTTCTTTTAAGAGGGGTAGAATGTAATACCCGAGATTCTCGTTTCCGGTAATTTTTGAATTTTTGTCGGTTTTGCCGGTTATTTTGTTCTGTTGGCGATTATTTGAGTTTTCCTCTATGTTGGGTATGGCATGATATACCGTGTTGTGAGATTTTCGTCGGTGCGACTTATAGTTGCGTAAGTCGAGCTAATCATATGTCGTGTTTCATTATTATTCATCTTCTTCCGGATCGTTGTTGTGGTTCTATCGTAATCTTCGGTTTGTGGCAGAATTGTTTTGCAGCCGGAGATTTTCTGGCCAAACCTGTACAACACGGCGGTAGAAATGGATAAGCCTTCCGTCGTATCCTGCGCCGTTTGCCGAACGGCATTGCCGAGCGCTGGGTCTTAGGCCTGGGCAACTAATCCCGAAGGCTCGGGCCCGTCTCATCCCGCATCAGGATGAGACGAGACCAACATTTTAAAACTCAGGGCCCATCCCGTCCCGTCCTGCTTTAAAAACTTGGGACGGGCTGCGAGCCCAAATGTCGAATCCGGTTGGGATCCCATCCCGTCCCGTAAGAATGTCTAGTTACTAAATTTATCCGACTATCAAGCCCAAATCAGTCTTATCATCAACATTTCTAACTTATCTCGTTTACTTCTTTCAGGGAACGAAGCTTCCATAAACCATGAAGAACTTGTGCATAGAAGTAGAGATCAGTGAGTATCTAACTATGTTGTAATGTTCTTTATATTTATTACTTCCGGTGAAATAAGAAAACATTCAGAGTTCTATGAACCATTTGTTCAAGAATTAACAATTGGCTCACAATGATATTTGATAAACATATTGGTTTAAAAAAACTTAAATTTATTGTCATGTAACAAGTCTAAATATTGTATTTATTTGAGTGTCAACATTGGTCAACGGGACCATTTTCGTCCCGTTCGTGTCCCGATCCCGTCTCGATCCCATTCGGGATCGGGACGGTCGAGATCGATTTTTCAAAAGTGTAATCCCGTTACATCTCGTCCCATAATTTTCAAATGGGATGGGATCGGGATTACCTAAAAATGGTCTCATCCCGTCGCATGCCCAGGCCTACCATGTCTTGCGTCGGGTGATGCGCCGTGTCGGCCAGGTTAGCTTAGGCCTGGAAATTTTCGGTTCCTGGGAGAAAAATACAGGAACCGGAACCGAACCGCATAGTTTTTTCGCGGTTAGGTTTTTTCAGTTTTTTTTTGTCCGAACTGCAAAGGAACCGAACCGAACCGAAACCGAACCGGAACCGATTTTGTATGGTTCGGACGAAATATATTATATTATATTTTATTTTATTAAGAATATATTATATTATTTTATATTATATTTATTATGTTTAATAAGAATATATTATATTATATTATATTCAGAGGGTCGATTTCCCGGTTCGGTGCGGTTCGGACGGTTCCTTGCGGTTCAGATCGGTTCCTCTTTAAAATAGACAGGACCCGTGAACCGAAACGAACCAAATACTAACAGTACGAACCGAACCGGAAAAAAAAATTGTTGTTAGGAACCGAACCGAACCGTCGGTTCCGATGCGGTTCAGATCGGTTCTGCGGTTCCCGGTTCCAAAAGTCCCAGCCCTAGGTTAGCTCTTTGCCGAGACACGACTGAGACACACGCGCCGTGTCGGTCAGGTCAGGCACTGACCCGCAACACGGGGGTTAACACGGTGCTAGTTGGGCCATTTGTTGCGCCGTGTTCCGCACGAGTATAAATATGACCCAACAGTCGACTTTCACTCATTTTTACCATTCCAACTTCGTTTCTTCCGCAGCCAAGTCTTGGGGAACTTGGAGGCATGCTGTTAAACTATGAATCCACGAAGTTCTTGAGTCCATGTCATTGATTAATGATTCCGTAACCTCCTCTGATCGACCGAATCAGGGTAAGTTTTCCTAATATCCTAGTTTTGGGAAAATTGGGATTTTGCTTGATTTCGTCAGTTTAATCCGAATTAACCTAGATTCGTGATGGGTTATTGATTATTAAGTTGTATTCTACCAATTTTCTCGTTGTTCCATGGTTTGATTCGTCGTTTTGTTGAGTTCCTATTCGATGCCTTGAAATGTCCAGTAGAATGTCATAGAGGAGATTCGGGCATTTTACAATTATTCTTCCTCATATGATCGTTGATTTATTGATGATATGATGTTAGGGTCAGGTTTCTTGCGAAGAAATCGAGTCGAAACTCTTCTGTTCGTTGCTTTCTTTAAGGTTTCGAAGCTTCCCGATCGATCGTGTTTTCATTGTTTTCGCCCGGAGAATTGTAGGTGTTCGAGATTTCTCTGTTGAGCCTTGTTTGTCGGAGTGTATAGTATCGATTATAGAGGCAATTATCTTGCCCATACATTTCATGTTTCGTAGACATAATAGTTGGTAATTGATTATTAAGTGAAATCTGAATGTTTTAATGAACTTTCTAAAGGATCAGTATATTCTCGATAAATGTTGTCTTTCAAAAGATAACTCGTGCGTTTTGGGAGTAAATGTTCTTTCCCATACGTGTATTAGTGTTGCGTGGTTGTGATTATATTATGTAATTATAGTAGACCTTTTCCACGGGTTGAATATTGTATATCGATGCGTGTACTCGTTTGGTGAATATGTGGCGTTGTGTGATATTAGTTGCTACTCATTTGTAAGGAGGTTTTGATGATGGTATTTGATTGTTATTGTGTGATGGTTGTAAGTGATGTGCCACCGTGTCACGGGGCGCTTATAGTTTGTATAGAATGTACGTGCACCGTGCGGCTAGTAGTCAATTTACCCGACTACGTCCGCCTAACTCGATCGAGAGTTGGTGCTAATGCGACGCAATCACGCCGAGGCATTTTAGTGGCACAACAAAATTGAAGATGAAAATCGATTTGTATTAATACGATGAACGATTACAATAAGCAACAACGATTATAAGCATACACGGATAGGAGGGTCTCAGCAAACTAGCCAATTCGTACTACAACTCTTCAGTACACTCTTCCCCCCTATAATAGGCTTAGAAAAATAAAGGCTAATGACAACACTAGATATTGAAAAGCTGAACAAGCACTAACTAGCTATTACAACATTACAAGGAAAATAGAGTAAAGCCCTACACTATAGATGATAACTTGAAGTGCGATGAGGCTCGGCATCCCACAAAGCTGCAAGTGGGCCCATGAGTGGCCTGTGATCAGGTAATACCACCTGGGGTCGCGGGCATCCCGTGACAGCACTCCCCCCTCTGAGTTGGTGACGTCCCCGGTGCCATAGATGTGAGATAAGCATCCAGTAGTGGTTGAAAAGCTTTAAGTGTTGTCGCCCTCTCCCAAGTGTTTTCCTCCATACTGCAGCCCTGCCATTTCACCAAATATTCTTTGTATAGCTTCTTTCTCGGCCCTGCATCACGGTGGTCGATAATAGCTTCGGCCACCCTCTTCCCCAAGTTGCGTAGTTTCAGTTGTGGACGGTTGGGCAGGTTGCGTGTGGTGTCCTCTTTGTCTGCCTGATATGGCTTGAGTTGGCTGACATGAAAGACATTATGAATGCGCCACCATTGGGGCAACTCAAGCTTGTAGGCTACCTTTCCGACTCTTTTGAGGATGTTTAGGGGCCCAATATATTTTTGCATTAGCCGTGAGTCTCTCCCTCGTGTTGCCCTGGAGGAACTCTGGTTCGGGACCTTCACCATTACCTTGTCACCCACACAATATTCAACATAGCGGCGTTTAAGATCAGCATATTTTTTCATCCGCTTTTGAGCCTTCTCCAGGTAGCCACGGGCCAAATCAAGGTTTTGTTCCCATTCAAGGGAAAATGTTTGCGCCGAAGTAGACCTGGCGTTTTGTGGAACAGTATCAATATTATGCGGGAGGAGTGGCTGCTGCCTATTACAAATTTCAAAAGCACTCTTATTGGTGGTAGAGCATTTTTGAGCATTGAAACATAGTTGAGCAACATCCAAAAGCTTCACCCAGTCTTTCTGATTAGTGCTCACAAAATGTCAAAGATATTCCTCCAACATTGAGTTAAATCTTTCAGTTTGGCCATCATATTGTGGGTGGAAGCTAGAGCTCATATTCAACTTGGAGCTGAGTAGTTTGAAGAGCTCAGTCCAAAAGTTACTAGTAAACCGGGTGTCTCGGTCACGTAACAATGTCCCTCGGCAGTCCCCAATACTTAACAATATGCTTGAAAAAGAGCTGAGCTGTCTCTTCCGCCGAAAACCGTCTTGGGTGCTGCTATGAATGTAGCGTATTTGGAGAACCGGTCTACCACAACAATAATGGCATCAAGATCCCCAACTTTTGGTAGACTGGTGATATAATCCATTGAAACACTTTCCCAAGCCCTGACAGAAATGAGTAGTGGTTCCAGCAAGCCTGCCTTCTTTTGTCAATCAGGTTTATCTTGTTGGCACACCAAGCAGGTGCGGACAAACATCTCAATGTCGTCCCGCATTTGGGGCCAATAGTAAGCTCGTTGAACTAAGGTCACAATGCGCTCCTCTCCTGGGTGGCCCGCCCAGAGAGTGTCGTGACATTCCGCAATAATAGTTTTCCTCATATCGTCGCCTAGAGGTACATAGAGACGTCTCCCCTTGGTCCATAAGAGACCATCCTCTAGCCAAAATCTTCATGTTGTACCCTGGAGGACAAGGTTCACCAAACATTGAGCCGCTGCATCGGCTCCCATTAGTTCTCGTATTTGATCTTTTAATGGAGTGGTCACCTGACTCGAGAAAAGCGTTGCCAGCACTTGTAGAACAGCTAGGTCGGATCTGCGGCTCAGGGCATCCGCCAGCTGATTACTAGAACCGGCACGATACTCAATCACAAAGTTGAACTCGGACAATAGTTCCTGCCATCTCGCTTGTTTCCCAGTAAGCTTTGGCTGGGACAGAAAGTGACTAAGAGCAGTGTTGTCAGTTTTTACAATAAACGGCAACCCCAATAAGTAATGTCTCCAAAGTCGAAGGCAATGGACCACTGCTAAAAGCTCTTTCTCATGCACCGTGTAACGCCTCTCGACATCCTTAAGTTTCTTACTCTCGAAGGCAACAGGATGGCCATCTTGCACTAAAACTCCTCCTAGTGCAATATATGAAGCATCCGTTTCAACCACAAAAGGTTTGGATAGATCTGGTAGTGCGAGGACCGGGTCTGTTAAGTTGGCCTTCTTTAAGTTGTCGAAGGCATTCTGGCATTCCGGCGACCAATTCCAAACTTCCGTCTTTCTTGTCAAATCGGTTAGGGGTCTTGCTATTCCAGCATACCCCATCACAAATCTTCTATAGTAATTTGCCAACCAGAGAAATGACCGTACCTCATGTACATCGGTTGGTGGTTTCCATTCTTGGATTGCTCATATTTTTTTCGGGTCCATGCGAATACTGCCACACTCAACGATATGACCCAAGAAACTGATCCACTTTTGGGCAAATGAGCACTTCGATAGCTTAACATATAGTTCATGCTCACGAAGCCTAGTAAGAACCAGTCTCAAATGTTCCACATGTTCTTCCAAGGTTCGGCTATATATAACAATATCATCCAGGTATACCACGACAAACTCGTCCAAGAACCCTTGGAGGACTTGATTCATCAAGGTGCTGAAAGTAGCTAGGGCGTTTGTTAGGCCAAAGGGCATGACTAAGAACACGAAGGCCCCATAACGTGTGACAATCGTCGTTTTCACTTCATCTCCCTCCTTGATGCGAACTTGTCAATAACCTGATCTCAGATCGATCTTCGTGTAGTATTCCGCTCCATTGAGTCGGTCGAAGCAATCTGCTACAAGTGGGATAGGATACATATTCTTCACCGTAATTTTATTTAGAGCACGGTAGTCACAACACAATCTCAAAGTTCCATCAGACTTTTTCTGAAAGAGAACAGGAGATCCATAGGGTGATTTCGCCGGTTGGATCATACCACATTCCAACATCTCTTTTAACTGCTTTCTGAGTTCCACAAGCTCAGGTTGCGACATACGATAAGGGGCTCGGTCAGGAGGTTTTGTGCCCGGCACCAACTCAATCTCATGATGGACCGCCCTCTTAGGTGGAAGCTTCCGAGGCAGTTTGTCGGGCATAACATCTTCAAATTCGTTTAGGAGGTGCTTCACAGCATCAGGGATAGGACCTGATAACTCCTCTACTTCGTCGAATTGCAAGGCGCACAAGAAGGATGGTTCCCCATGCCTGCATCCCTTCTTGAATTGTAGCGCGGATAGGTTATTTTGCCCTTGGGTTGCGCTAATTGTTGGGATAATATGTGGTTTATCCCCCAAAACCAAGAGTGCATCAGCATACAACATGACTAGTGTTTGAGTGTCACATATGTACTCGAGCCCGAGTATCAATTTGAAGTCATCCATTTCCACAACAGATAGGTCGACCCTACCATCTAAGGCTCCTATCTTCATTCGAACAGCCTTGGCAACCCCCGCTATTGGTTTTGCCGGAGAGTTGACGGCTTTAACTCGGCCCACTCCTTTCTCTAACAATAGTCCGAGTCTCCCCACTTCGGTGCTCGCCAGATAATTATGGGTGGCACCCGAGTCTATCATAGCACGAATATTTTTCCCATTGATTTTAACATCAACAAACATTAATCCCTTCTTTCTCTTATCGGGACCACTTGTCGTGAGTGCAGGTACAGGTTTTCTGGCTTTTGTCGGCACTCTTGCCTTAGCTGCCACCTGATGGGTTAACGAGTTGCACCATTGATTGATGGCCCCAAGATTTTCCTCATCTTCCAATCTTCCTTCGTCATCTGGTACTGGCAACTCTTCTTTCGGTTGCGAACTCGATTCTACAGCGCTAGTTAGGGCACTCAAAAGTTGCCTCTTCGGACAATTACTGAGAAGATGAGGCCCATCACATAGGAAACATTTAATGATTCGTTGGGGAGGGCCCTGCTGACCTTCTGTAGGTTTTCTACGACTCGTGCTCCCATATGAACTTCCTTGAGTATAGGTTTGCCGATCCCCTACACTCTGACTCACGTTAGGTTTGAACGGTCTTGGCATTGCACTTTGGGACGGTGCCATGTTCGTTGTTACTGGACGATCTCTTCGAGGTTCCGACGTATAATCCATTAATCGTTCTGTCGCTCCCATGGTGGCACTGAGGTCTGTGACTTGTTGGCGCAGAAGCTCCGTACGAGCAAATGGCTTCAAGCCTTCCAGGAACGTAAATAACCGGTCATTCTCCGACATATCGCTAATGTGTAACATATGCGTCGAAAATGCCTTCACATAATCTCGAATAAGACCAGTGTGCTTCAAATCTCGCAAGGCCCTTCTTGCGTTGTACTCAACATTTTCTGGGAAGAATTGTTGCCTGATAGCATCTCGCAGTTGTTCCCATGTATCAATTCTTACTCGTTGGGCCTGAATGTCTGCATATTTGGTGCGCCACCACAATTTGGCATCATCAACCAAATACATTGTGGCGGTTGACACCTTTCTCGCCTCGTCCAAAACATTAGCGGCATGGAAGTATTGTTCCATGTCGAATAAGAAGTTCTCAACTTCCTTGGCATCTCGTGTTCCACTATAGGAACTTGGTTCGGGGATACGAATTCTCGTAATAGGTTCTTGAGCAACATGGGGGGTGTTGTTCACAGCTCTTTGAAGCAATCCAATCTGGATACTCATTGCTTCCATCTCGCGTCTCAATTCAGCCGTATTGTTGGCTCCCATTGCTTCAGCAAAGGTTCGGCAGACTTCTCTGCATTCGCCCAACTGGGCTCGGAGGTCTTCATTCTCCGTCTCGAGGGTCTCGACCTTTTTCTCCAAGGTCTCGACAACATATCTCAATCTAGAGCACTATTGTTCTAGACTATCGAATTGGGCTTTACAGGCCTCGGCCTCTTTCTTCTTTCCATCATCCTTTTTCTTGCCCTGCCTTCTAGGGACTTCCGTCTCGTTACCCGATTCCATTCTTTCGACCTTAACCGGTATCCGATACCACCTGTCACGGGGCGCTTATAGTTTGTATAGAATGTACGCGCACCGTGCGACTAGTAGTCAATTTACCCGACTACGTCCGCCTAACTCGATCGAGAGTTGGTGCTAATGTGACGCAATCACGCCGAGGCGTTTTAGTGGCAAAACAAAATTGAAGATGAAAATCGATTTGTATTAATACAATGAACGATTACAATAGGCAACAACGATTACAAGCATACACGGATAGGAGGGTCTCAGCAAACTAGCCAATTCGTACTACAACTCTTCAGTACACTCTTCCCCCTATAATAGGCTTAGAAAAATAAAGGCTAATGACAACACTAGATATTGAAAAGCTGAACAAGCACTAACTAGCTATTACAACATTACAAGGAAAATAAAGTAAAGCCCTACACTATAGATGATAACTTGAAGTGCGATGAGGCTCGGCATCCCACAAAGCTGCAAGTGGGCCCATGAGTGGCCTGTGATCAGGTAATACCGCCTGGGGTCACGGGCATCCCGTGACACACCGGGTAATATTTGTTGAATCTCCGGGATCCGTCCTTGCTAGTACAGATCGGGCGTGACCGTGGGGTTATCCAATCGGGTACGTCTTGCGGGGACTCCGAGGTTCGTGGATTTCTATCCCGACGTCGGGATAACTTGTGGGGTTATCCAATTCGGGTATGTCTCGCGGGGACTCCGAGGTTCGTAGCTTGTTAGTGCGATGCCGAGATAACCTATGGTTGTGGTTTGGTTGTGTGACGTACGTGTCATGGGTTGTCCGATCGGGTACGTCTCGTGGAGGCTCCTAGGTTCGTGGCTTGCTAGACCGATGCCGAGATAACTATTAACGTATGTATGGTTGTGGTTATGTGACTGTTGTCGTGGTGACATGTGATATTGTTTGGTTTCCAATTGGGTTATTCACTCGGGTATGTTCTGTGGGAGCATCAGAGGTTCGTGGCTTGTTAGCACGGGATGCGAATAATCCTTGGAAATATGTTGATGTGTATGATTGGGTCGTGGACCCCGTGTTTTGTGATCGGAGTGGTATGATTGGGTCGTGGGTAGGGGTGGCATTTCGGAACCGAAAATTGAAAACCGGACCGAAAAACCCCGAAAAAAGAACCGAAAAACCGAAACCGAAGAAGACCAAACCGAAAAACAAAAAAACAGAACCGAACCGAACTAATTTGGTTCGGTTCTCGATTCGGGGTCGGGCGAAACTGAACCGGACCGAAATGGACCAAAGTCAAATTTCAACATACTAAAATGACCTTGTTTTTGTGATTTTGGTGTGTTTTTTAATTTTATTTCATTTTCCTTTTGTACGACTCTCATGGGTCTAAGGAGGACCAATAATATGCTCATGTAATTTGTGATTCAATTAATTTAGGTTGAGAGAATGAGCTACTATGATTTACGATTGTTATATATTTTGAGATATTTGGAAATTGCTATGCAACTCTAACTTTTATCTTGAACATATATATAACTCTTGTTAGCTTGTTATATATAACTTAATCTATTGAATATAATATTTGCATTTATATTGTGAAGAATCGAAAAAACATCAAATCAAATCGAAACCGAACCGAATATTTATAAAACCGAACTTAACCGAACCGAACTTCAAAAAGAATCGAACCAAACCGAAACCGAATATTTGGTTCGATTCTCAGTTTCGGTCAAAAACCGAACCGAATGGAACCGAGTCCACCCCTAGTCGTGGGTCTCGTGTTTAAGTGATGTGTATGTTGTGGTAAAAGACCAAATCGGTCTAACGGTTCGTTATTTAGCCATGTCGGCATGTATTGTGTTGTTGTGATTTCTGGATTTAGCCTCGTAGATCCTCACGGAGAGGGTATGCGACACTGTAATATTCCCGAGTGGCTTGGGGGTGTTACAACAACTTCACATCTTCTAACTGTTGCGATATTTCTTACACGCAAGTGCACGTTATCGTTTACAAGTAATAAAGTGATAAGTAGAGTATCGTTCCCACGAGGACTGAATCTCTAACTACCGATTTTTATGTATTCCAGTTTTATTTGAACAATCAAATTTGGGTTTTGTAATTAATAACTAAAAGAATTAATAAAAGACTAAACAGTAGAAAACAATAGCTTGAAGAAAAGAAAGTCAAATGATGAATAAGTCTAGGATTCTGAATCCACCTCGGTTTATCCGAATTTACTCTCGATTATCTGTAATAAATAATTTTCCCAATTTATTGAAGGCAGAGATTGCTAATATATTCTACCGCCTCTCCCGAGGTCAATAGATTTGTCTAAAGGCGAATAATGCACTCTATCCCTAGGTGAATTAATTCGTCAATAGGCGAAAAGTATAAAATCTCCAAAGGCCATGTAGCGCCTATGAGTATATTCCTATCTCACAGAATAAAACGGTCCTCACCAATAGTTCCTCACCAATTCTCCTCTCCCGATTCGAATTGAATGATTAAATCAATACAACTATTGGCCAGATAATTGCAAGCATTAAACACAATTGGGAAAACTCAACAAAAAGCTAATTTAATTAGACAATCTCAAGCAAATTCGTCAAAACGTAAGTTTCATCAAAATCCTAGATTAGGCTTTTAGCCTGACATACTAACAATTGAAAATACAGAATAAATGAATGAAAGCATTAAAATCAAACGCAGATGAAGCTCGGATTCCTCCGTTCTTCGGCTTCCGCCCTCTGCCCTTGAAGTCTTCTGCTTCCCTCTTCTTCTGCCGTCTCCAAGCTTAAGCTCCAAAAGATAAAAGATTCAAAAAAAAAATTAATTAGGGTCTTAAACCCTATTTATAGCTCAGCACATCCTCCAAATCGCGTCCGTATCAGTAGGTCGAAAACTGGCTTCGAAACGGCCCAAATCCGCGCGGACATACAAAAACCGCCTAGTGTGCCGCGGCGCACTAAATCTGTGCCGCGGCACACTGCCTTCAGCTGGATGCCTGGGCGTCCTTAAATTCTTCTGTGCCGCGGCTCACCTGGACTGTGCCGCGGCACAGAGTACAGTTTACTCTGCGCTCGGCTGGGTGTCTTCCTGTGCCGCGGCTCTGCTTTCTTGCTCATAGCCAAATTTTGTCGTTTTCGCCCGTTTCGCCTCGTTTTAGCTTCGGGACTTCAATTTCGTGACAAACATACAAAATTAAGGCATTAAAGGCTCATTTAAACAATTTCACTCTCCAAAATAATACAAAATAATGATAAATAAGCGTATAAAAATACGCCTAACAAATACCCCCAAACTTAAGCCTTTGCTTGTTCTCAAGCAAAAAGAATTAATTTCAATGAAAGAATGTCGTGAATCATCGTGCGACTCGTAGTGTTCAACCTAATCAATACTATCCTGAAATTCTCTCTGAATAATACGAGTGTCGTAATAGCGAGCTACACTCAGAATACTGATTCCACAAAGTAATCAAGTTCAGTCCTAATTACTCGTTCATGGAGAAAATCTAGCTCAAAGATTAACAAAACGTGAATCAAATCGACCGTCAATATGAAAGGTTAAAATAAACAAGCTAGTTCGCCCCGTTCCTCAGTCTAATGGCACAATTTTCACGAGTTTCATAAAAATAATCCTTGGACAGTATTCCCTTATATATATATGCTCAAGAAATTGATTCGAGTTGACCACTAGGTTCGGATCTCGGGATGTTTCATCGGGATAATCCTAGGGTGGAACTTCCATTCTCATGTATTGGGAAACCGTTTGACGTAAAAGACACTCATGGGCACATGGATGCTTCTAGTTACTAAGTTCCCTTCTACAGTGGAGAAACAACTCGAATATATAATTCCCGCATGTTCGAATCAAGGTCGCCGTTTTACGCGAGAGTAAACAACGGGTCACGCGAATACCCCCGGTTACTAAGCTCCCTATCATCGGCACATGTGAAATTTCTAAATCACTAGTCTAATCAGGGTCTCCGTTTTACGCGAGAGTAAACAACGGGTCACGCGAATACCCCCGGTTACTAGACTTCCCCTCATAGAACAACATTATCTCGACTTTTGGGAAAAACTGACCGACTCTAAACTCACTCTAAGTGCCAACACGACTAATGTAACTGGACGACTAACTAACCGAAAAATGTAACCAAACGTATCGACGGTGATTTAAAACCAGTATGTATCCTCTCTTATCTGCCAAGACCTCTACAATCACGAAAAATTTTTGGACCTAAATGAATACTAAGCAGAAACAGAAATCACTGACTACAACGCGACTAGAACTCGACCGTTTCTTCATAGAGAAAAACAGTGTCGTAACATCAGTATCACACAAATAGAAGCACGAAAAATTCACGAATAGAGAAAAATTAAGACAAGCAAGGCTATCGAAAAAAAATAACGCAAAGTAATGAAAAGTGTAACAAAAGCAGTGCAGCAATGAATGTAGCAACTGAAAGTAACCCCCCCCCCCCCCAAACTTAGGACGTACATTGACCTCAATGGACAAAATATGATATGCAATAAAAGTAAAAGGTCAAGTACTCCCCTCCAGTCCTCTCACGAGCTGGTGTCGGCATCATCCGGTGAGGAGGGTGGTGTGGCTGGCCGGGCGGGTGCAATAATTGGCCCGTCGGGATGCATGATATAGGCCGTCCAGGCGGCAAGGTGCTCCTGGTGATAGGTGTCCCTCGCTGCCAGATGCCTCGCCTCTCGTCGGTTGGCCCGGTGGGCCTGCTCTCGCATCTCAGCTCTGACGGCAGCAATAACGCTCTCTCGCTCCGTCCGCTGCTCCTCTCGCATGGCAGCCATCATACTCTCCCTCTCTCTCCTCATCTCATCTCTCTCTCTCTCTCTCCTCGCCTCCTCTCTCAGCTCCTCTCTCTCTCTCTCCTCAGATCCTCCCTCAGCCCATCAAACATCTCCTGCAATCTCTCTCTGTCGAGCGGCGGGCCGGCATCTCCATGTGTCAGCAAAAGAGGCTCGGGGGATCCCTCGTGGGCCTCCTCCAGCAGAAATCCTCTCCCCCGAGCGTGCGCCGGCGCTCCTCCCCACTGGTCAAAATGTGATATGATGCGGTGGTCGATCGGGGCCTGAGGAGCAAGCATCGGCTCGTCGTCTGACCACGTCAGCCCCGACTGCCGGCACAAAGCGCAGATGAGAGAGGGGTGCTTCAACCCCGTCTTGGACCCCCTGGATACACTGGAAGATAGATCGGACCAGGATGGGGGCCACATCGAAACGCAGCCCGAAAGTGATAGCATAAAGTGTCCGGGCGCGGGAGAGAAAAACAGTACGGATCTGGGAGGTGGGGTCAATGCGTGCGCAGATAAAATAAAGCCAGGCACGCCCGAGCCGGCTGAGGCGCGAGCTCTTGAAGTGTAAAGTGGAAGAATCCTGTGCGCGCTGCTCCCAGTCGGAATCGAGCTGTGCAATAGTCTCGAGCAGGGCCTCCTTCGTGAGGCTAGTCATCACTCGGTCATAGGCCGACTCATCTACCACTGGAACCCCAAACAACCTCCGAATAGCAGCAGTGGAGAAATCAACTGTAACACCTCGGACATCGACCTGAGTCCGAGACTCTAATGACGGCAACGTATGGCCTGCCCGAATGTGCTTCAGTAGTGCACTGGCGTAGAACTCCTGCACAATCGAGATAACCGCTGGCTCGGGGGGTGCAGCAAATCTGGCCCACCCCATCTCATCAATCATGGTAAGCAATTCCCCGTCTTGGGGAGCTGGAGTAAATCCCCTCTCCGGGATAAGTGGTCGCGGCCGAATCTTCTCATTGAAGATCTTGTGAATTTCAGGGTCCGAAAACTGGTGCCCCTCCGACTCGGCCCGACTACGAGAGGTCTCCCCTCGAGTGGGGGATGACTGGGTCCTGGCTCTCTTGCTCAGCTTCTTTGTTCTCGCCATAGTCAGTCCTGAAAAATAAAACACCAGGGTTTATTTACGTAAACAATAACAACAATAATCATCACTCGGTTAAAAATGTCCAGCCGGAAATCAAGATTTTAACAAGGTAGCACATTCGTGAGAGAAAGGTGAAATTGGACTTAAACGTTTAAACTGGACGTAAGGGTTGGGCTTGCTGTAAATTCAGAACGAATACGTTGCACAAGGATTCAAAAGATTGCTTTAACAAAGAAAATTTTTCACTTAGACAATTTATCAAACACCTTAAGGGCACGAGTTTACTTGAAGAATAAACATGGCTATAGCTCGATTCAACCCCCAAGAACAGAAACACAATTCATTCATCATCAACACAACGCACTCAATTCATTCATATTCCTAATTAACCATGAAAATTCGATTAAAACTACTATGTTATCCCCTAAACCATCCTAGAACTTATTGAAGGAAAATAAACATGTTCAATCCATCCAAAACATAAACAACTTCAAATTTAAATTCATGAAACAAGTAGAGATTAGAGATTGGAACATACCTCGATTTGTTTGTGAAAAATGCAAGATAAGAAGTCGCAAGAATAAATCGCGAAGAGGAAGAGTTCGGCCGATTCGCGCGCAGGGGAGGGAGAGGGAAGGAAAGAAGGTGTACCTGGAAATGTCGGCCGAATGCGTGTTATAAGCTACCTGGGCCTTTCGAATTCCGCATGGTGTGCCGCGGCACAGCTCAAGTGAGTCGTGGCACCGGGTATAGTTCCTTCTTGGCTGTTCGTTCGTTTTGTCGTGTGCCGCGGCATAGATTTCGTGTGCCGCGGCTCAGCGCTCAGGTGTGCCGCGGCTCATTTATGCCGTGCCGCGGCACAGGGTACAGTGGGTTTAGCTCATCTTTTTCGATTTGTGTGTGCCGCGGCTCATAATACTTTTGCCGCGGCTCAGGCTTCAGTTTCTCCCCTGGGGCTTTCCTGCACAGAATTTTGAGAATAACACGTTAAAGGCGAGAGGCAGAAGCAAATTGAAGCACAAAAATGATGAAAAATAAAAATCAAGAATGCAAGAAAAATAAAGAAATGCAAAAATCTACAACTACGAACTCGGGTTGCCTCCCGAGAAGCGCTAACTTTATAGTCTTCAGCCGGACCTATTCGAAAACATTAGTTCGCTTTTCGCAAACTCCATTTGGTTTCCGCCCCGTTCATCGAACCGTTCATATGGTTTTCAAAATTATGACCATCGGTCGTTAACGATTCGACTTTCGGTTCGGACATCAAATGTTGTTTGCGGAAAGGTTTCGACGTGAACAGCTTCCTGAAACACCCGTTTTTCTCATGATTAGATATCCGTTTGAATTCCGGCTTGTTTCCCTCCTTCAAAAATGACTTCATGACCCCAGCAGACTTGTCTGAGTGCTCGAGAAATGCTACTCGTTCTACATCGTTCGTAAAAATTGGACCATCTGACACAGCATCTGAGTTTTTCGACCGACGATGCTTTCGGTGTCTTTCTTCAGCAACGGCATCCACTCTTTCAATTTGTGAGCCTTTATCAACATCTCCCGGACATGGAAAAGATTTGAATACTTGAAAAGTAACTTGCTCGTCTTGGACCCTCAGAGTTAACTCCCCTTTTTCCACGTCTATAAGGGTTCTGCCGGTCGCCAAAAATGGTCGTCCCAAGACAATCGGAATATCTTCGTCTTCCTCCATGTCAAGAACGATAAAGTCCGCTGGAAAGATAAATTTATCCACCTTTACCAAAACATCCTCAATCACTCCCCTCGGATACTTAATCGATCGATCCGCTAATTGCAAGGAGACTGTTGTCGGCTTGGCTTCCCCAATGTCCAGCTTTTTAAAAATCGACAGAGGCATGAGGTTAATACTAGCACCGAGATCGCACAGTGCCTTATCAAAAGAAAGATTCCCCATGGTGCACGGTATGTTGAAGCTTCCCGGATCTTTCAATTTTGGTGGGAGCTTCTTTTGAAGAATTGCGCTGCATTCCTCCGTCAAGGCGACAGTTTCAAACTCCTCGAGTTTTCTTTTCTTCGACAATATCTCTTTCATGAATTTAGTGTAGCTCGGCATTTGTTCCAACGCGTCGGCGAACGGAATATTAATGTGAAGCTTTTTGAACACATCAAGGAACTTAGAAAATTGTTTGTCCGCCTTTTTCTGCTGTAATCTCTGCGGAAACGGGACGGGGGGCACACATGTCTTCGGGTTATCCGGCAACGTTATTGAAGGTTTCAAATCTTGTGACTCCTCTGTCTCTAAATTATTCTTTTCCTCAATTTCCTTCTTCTTTTCACACCGCTCGGGTTGGTCCAACACCTCTTTTCCGCTTCTCAAGCTGATTGCATTTAGACTTTCTCTAGGATTTGTCTCGGTCGTGCTAGGCAATGCTCCCTCCGGGCGAGCTGTCAACACATTAGCAATTTGGCCCAGCTGGACCTCCAAGTTTCGAATGGAAGCGGAATGATTTTGCAATGTCGCTTCAGTACGGGTCATGAATTGACTCGTATTTGCCGCCAATTTCGCAAGTGCTTCCTCGAGAGAAACTTTTGGAGCGGGAGGGGGCTGCTGTTGATTCTGAGCGAACGGGGGCTGGTTTGAGTTCTGTCCGTTTCTCCACGAAAAGTTGGGATGATTGCGCCACCCCAGATTATAAGTGTTGGAGTACGGATTATTTTGTCGATTTCCATTTCTCACAAATTGAGCTTGCTCCATCTGATGTTGCTCGAACGGATTTCCCACTTGACACTCCGCACTCGGGTGGGATCCGTTACACCAATTGCATGTCTCAATGGTAACGGGGGAAGGTGCGTGCGAAAGTGCTTGGAGCTGTTGGGTCAAGGCGGCGACTTGAGCTGACAATGTGGAAATCGGATCATTACTAGAAACTTCCATAACTCGCTTCGGCGTCAATCTTTCCGATGGCCATTGATATGCATTTGCGGCCATAGCTTCCAACAACGAGTGTGCCTCGGCCATAGTCTTTCCCATCAAAGCCCCACCGGCGGCTGCATCCACGAGAGTGCATGTAGAGGCACTCAATCCATTGTAGAAAGTCTGAATTTGAAGCCAGTCTGGAAGGCCGTGGTGTGGGCATCTCCATAGTAAATCTTTATATCGCTCCCAAGCCTCGTGGAGCGATTCCATATCGTACTGACCGAAAGTGGTGATCTCGTTTCTTAATCTCGCCGTTTTAGAAGGTGGGAAGAATTTGGCAAGGAAGGCTTGCGCTAACTCTGCCCAAGTTGTGATCGACCCCGGCGGTAAGGAATTTAACCAAAATTTCACTTTATCCCTCAAAGAGAAAGGGAAAAGCCGTAATCGGATCGCGTCGTCGGAGACACCATTATTCTTGAACGTATCACATATTTCAAGGAAAGAAGCAATATGAGCGTTAGGGTCGTCATTCGGCAGTCCACAGAATTGGATCGCCTGCACCATCTGAATAATAGCAGGCTTGATCTCAAAGTTATTGGCTTGGATAGTGGGACGCCGAATTCCCGAAAAATTTGCGTTGATCTGCGGCATGGCATAGTCTCGAAGAGCTAGTTCCGGTTGAACTTGCCGCACATGGTTATCTCCTCCTTGGATTTCGATATTCTTGGCCATGTTGATCGCCGTCTGTAACTCTCGTTTCTCCTTCTTGTTCCTTCTCAGAGTGCGCTCGAGCTCGGTATCCAAAGGTAGCAGGCCTTCGTTACCGAGTTTTCTCATGCACTACACGAAAGATCCTGAAAGGAAAACAAATAAAATAAACGAAATTAAATACACACAAATAAAAATAAAAACGTTCAAATTTAGACTAGAAATACTGAAATCGATATTAGAAAATTTCAGTCCCCGGCAACGGCGCCAAAAACTTGTTGCGATATTTCTTACACGCAAGTGCACGTTATCGTTTACAAGTAATAAAGTGATAAGTAGAGTATCGTTCCCACGAGGACTGAATCTCTAACTACTGATTTATATGTATTCCAGTTTTATTTGAACAATCGAATTTGGGTTTTGCAATTAATAACTAAAAGAATTAATAAAAGACTAAACAGTAGAAAACAATAGCTTGAAGAAAAGAAAGTCAAATGATGAATAAGTATAGGATTCTGAATCCACCTCGGTTTATCCGAATTTACTCTCGATTATCTGTAATAAATAATTTTCCCAATTTATTGAAGGCGGAGATTGCTAATATATTCTACCGCCTCTCCCGAGGTCAATAGATTTGTCTAAAGGCGAATAATGCACTCTATCCCTAGGTGAATTAATTCGTCAATAGGCGAAAAGCATAAAATCTCCAAAGGCCACGTAGCTCCTCTGAGTATATTCCTATCTCACAGAATAAAACGGTCCTCACCAATAGTTCCTCACCAATTCTCCTCTCCCGATTCGAATTGAATGATTAAATCAATACAACTATTGGCCAGATAATTGCAAGCATTAAACACAATTGGGAAAACTCAACAAAAAGGTAATTTAATTAGACAATCTCAAGCAAATTCGTCAAAACGTAAGTTTCATCAAAATCCTAGATTAGGGTTTTAGCCTGACATACTAATAATTGAAAATACAGAATAAATGAATGAAAGCATTAAAATCAAACGCAGATGAAGCTCGGATTCCTCCGTTCTTCTAGCCCTCTGCCCTTGAAGTCTTCTGCTTCCCTCTTCTTCTGCCGTCTCCAAGCTTAAGCTCCAAAAGATAAAAGATTCAAAAAAAAAATTAATTAGGGTCTTAAACCCTATTTATAGCTCATCACATCCTCCAAATTGCGTCCGTATGAGTAGGTCGAAAACTGGCTTCGAAACGGCCCAAATCCGCGCGGACATACAAAAACCGCCTAGTGTGCCGCGGCGCACTAAATCTGTGCCGCAGACACCGCCTTCACTGGATGCACGGGCGTCCTTAAATTCTTCCGTGTCGCGGCTCACTGGATCGTGCCGCGGCAGTCTGATTACTCGCGCCGGTAGGTGTCTTCCTGTGCCGCGGCTCTGCTTCCTTGCTCATAGCTAAATTTTGCCGTTTTCGCCCGTTTCGCCTCGTTTTAGCTTCGGGACTTCAATTTCCTGACAAACATACAAAATTAAGGCATTAAAGGCTCATTTAAACAATTTCACTCTCCAAAATAATACAAAATAATGATAAATAAGCGTATAAAAATACGCCTAACACTAACTTCTATGTTCTATCCAAAATTCCAAATCTGGGGTCCCCCACATAAGCCATAAATGTCCACTTCTAGTTGTAAGTTGTACCTAAATACCTAATCTTTTTGGTCAATTGGTCCCAATACAGTGATGCTGATACACAAAAATACAAGAACCAGTATCAAGATTCAAAAAGCATAAAACACTTATATTGAGAAAAGATTAAGAAATTATAAAATCTAATCTAAGAGTTGTTGGTAAAACAACAAGAAAGCAATAAGAAAACAATAAGAAACAACAGAAATGAGAAAACCTAAGCTAAGATTTCTTACCGGCTACCTGTAATATCCGCGGGTGTTTTCTTTTTTCGGTATTTTTTGTTTTGGTGTATTTTTCATTTTTAGTGACTCGCTTGTAACCGTATTGATATTTCGAGAATACCAAGCGTGTTTCGGACCTATTTTACTCAATTCCGCATTTAATGTCATTTTCATCGCTATTTGGTTCGATTCTCATAATGATTGATCGGAACCACCATTTCGGGTTTACCGCAAATCCACCTTATGTTATTATGCATGTTATGAGCTTTCGTTTGGCATTTCGATAAGGTATCGTGCATTTCGGATGTTTCGGGCCTTTTGTAATTTCCCAAAGTTATGGGGCAATTATTAATGTTGTCGTATTCCGAACCCTTGAGTAGTCGGAATTGTGTTTTTTTAGCACTAAGATTCATCATCTCGAACTCTACGTTTTCGTATCTTCTTGTTTTAGTAATCGTCGCGTTTTGATTTCCAGTTCTTTCATTGCCTGTTTGTAGCGGCCTGCCAACCCCGCCCTAAATGGACATTACGTACGTTAACCACGTTGCTATTACGTACGTAATGATGTTTAGAAATTTGGGCAGTAGGCTCTACCGGCCCCTTACGTACGCAATGAGTATGTTTTAAGTACGTTAAAGTGGTACCTTAGGTACGTTAAGCCCAGCGAATTACGTGCGTAATGATGTTTAGGAAATCGGGCAGTAGGTTCTGCCGATACATTACGTACGTAAGCATTTATGTCTTATGTACGTTAAGCAGCTAACATATGTTAGCTACCCATGGCTAACGTACGTAATCGGGCCTGGGTTTAAATACCTAGGAGTTGACCGATTTCGGCCATTTTCACTTCTCCTTCCTCCTCTTTGATCCTAGGCGACTTTCGAGCGGTTTTCAGGTGATTTGAAGCCTTATAACTTCAATCCATCATCTTTCTTGAGTTTTTGGTGTGTATTAACAACATCTACGCGTGTTCTTCGTCTCCGATCCGAGGTAAACTCTTAGAACCTCATTTTTGGGGATTTTCGATTTAATGTCTGATTCGTTCCGTGTTATTGATTAATCCATGATGTATGTGGTTAACCTTAGTGGTATTCATGTTTTCCCTACGTATTCATGGTATTTTTGAAATCGAGAGGGTTCGGTTGCGATCCGCCCTCGTTGTTGTTTTGTACAAATATACATGAATCGTAGGTGGGTTTCCGGGTATATTCCATTTCCGTAATTCTTTAGAAATGACTGTGATTGTATTCTTCGAATCGTTAGGTTCGGGTTTGTCGGTTCCTAACGATCGTGGTTGTTCTCCATTCCGTCCGTTTCGTCGTTAAATACTCAAGGCAAGTATTCTTGGAAACCTTTATGTTTAACATGAAATGGTGATGTATAATATGTGTGTTTTGCTCACTCCGGGAGGGTCTGACGAGGCCTCGGGGGAATCCGTGACTTCATTTCGGATTCACGAGCTTGTTCGCTAGCCAGTTCTGGAGGGTCCTTAGAGGCCTCGAATGGGACCAGTTGTTTCGCCCCGGTCCTAGGCAAATTGATTTCAGTGTTCGTTTTCCGGAAAAAGACATGACTGGTTTTGATTCTTGAAATGACTTGATGCATGTACTGTGAAATGTGTAAGCGAATGGTTTGCTTTGATTACTTGTACTAGCATAATTGCTAACCCCTTTGGGGACCCATTTTGGGGAAATTATTGCTATGAATTTCAGGTTATGTTCAGTCGGACGAGCGGGCACTGGGGCGGTATGAGGATGCTGGCCAGGGTTGCTGACGTGTGCAAATGAGTCCCCTTATTTTCGTTGTCCATTTAGATGTGGTGGATTTCCAAACTTTTGAACTTATAGATAGAACTCGCGAGTACTTAGACATTTTTACTTGGATTATGATTTGTATTATTAAATATTATTTTTTATCGTCGGTGATGTCTGTTTTGCCGGTTATACCGTGTGTTTTATTTAAATTTCATCTTGGTGATGTGTGTTTTCTCGCTAACCGAGATGGTTAGTCGAGTGGTATTTCTTATTTAGCCTGGTGGGTCCCATGTAGGGGTATACGGCGCTGTAATATACCCTGAATATCTTGGGGGTATTACAGAAAATGGTATCGGAGAAAGGTTTATGGATACCTAGGCTTGTCAGTTAATTGGATCTAGTTGTGTTTTGTTTTGCACATCGTCACCCTGCTGCCATCATCTTGGTACTCTCAGTGCTCATAAGTTTTCCTTACTCGATTCCTTATTTTCTCGTATCATACTTCCGTTTCTTGAACTGCTGTTTTTCCTCTCGTACTTATCATCGAGTTGCTTTTGGTACTTCTTATCTCCAGTATGGATGCTGGAAGAGGTCGTGGTAGAGGTCGTGTCCGTGGTCGTGGATGCAGCCGGGGACATGGGGCGGCCACATCACACTCTTCGGGAGCCGGCAGTAATGATGGTCATCAGGGCCATACTTCCACTCACGACGATAGAGCCGGCAATGGCGCCGACATGGGTGTTGCAGCTATGATGCAACAAATGGTGAACCAAATGGCTACAATGGCCCAGGCGGTTCAGAACCCAGCTCTGGCTTGTGCTGGTCAGGCCGGAACAGATCGCTGGCTTCAGGACGTCATCAAGATGCATCCTTCTCAGTTCTCTGGGGATTCAGACCCGGTTGACTGGGAGAGGTGGAACAAGGAGATGTCTAAGATCTTTGTTGCCAGCAACTGCCCTGAGGATCGCAAGGTCCCCATCGCCCAGTATTTTCTCACTGGGGAGGTTACTAATTGGTGGGTGAGCGTTGAGCCTCGGGATCATGTTGCGTTATGGGCCGATTTCAAAGACCTTATGGAAGCTGAATACTGTCCGTGGCTGGTTTTTCAGGTCCGAGTCTATGATTTTTATGATGCTCAGCCTCGAGATATTCCGGTTTCTCAGGCCATTGCAGATTTCAACCGGGAATTGGGCTATGTGAAGGCCCAGGTTAAGGAGGAGAATGAGAAAATTTGCCACTTTTCTAGATGGATGAAACCGAAGATTCGTGATTATATGTCTGGGCTCGCCTGCACCACCCTAAAGGACTATCAGAGCAGAGCTCTTGCTTATGATATGTCCTTGACGGACAGTGAGGTGGCTCGAGAAAGTAAGGAACAGAAGTCTGTCGGTAATTTTTCATGTCACAAGGGCGGAGTTCAACAGAAATGTCAGTCTGCAAATATTCCTACGGGCGGTTTGGCTCTTTTTTGGGGGGCTTTCGAGGTGCTTCTAGTGCCTCCACTCGTGATGTCAGATGCGTTAACTGTGGCAAGTCGGGCCATAGGAACCGGGAGTGTCCTCATCCTCCGTTGACTTGTCATACTTGTGGTCAATCGGGCCACAATGCTTCTTTTTGTGAGCGGGTAGGGCAGATTCTTAGTGCCCAGGCTTCTTTTCCAGCGCCTAAGGAGCCGAGTGTGAACCAGGGGTCGTTTGCTCCACAGTATTCACCGAGTACCAGCCGAAGGAGAGGTTGGGGTCATCCCGCTAGAGGGGGAGCTTCCAGTGTCGGCTCCGCTCACCCAAGTGTTTATGAGATGAGGAGGGCCAATGATCCAGCGGCTACCGTGGCTACAGGTACCGTTCATATTCATTCTCATCCTGTTAGTGTTCTTTTCGATTCTGGTGCTACATATTCATTCATCTCTCTGAAGTGTATGTGCCGTTTGAGTCTTGACTACTTGTCGTCTTGTGAGCCTTTCATCATAAAACTTCCTAGCGGTGATAGAATCGTTGGTGATCAAGAGGTCCGAGACTGTTCTGTGGTTATTTGTGAGAGGGCTTGGCTCTCTAATCTTTTTGTTGTGAATATTAAGGGTGAGGATTTGATTCTCAGGTATGATTGGCTCGAGCGGCATGGTGCGATCATGAACTACCGCACGAGAATCATCACCATATTAGCCAAGGATGGCACCGAGCACTCTTTCGCCGGGCGAAAGTGGGGAAACCAGAAGCTCGTAATTAATGCCTTGAGGCGATGAGACTCTTGCGGAAGGGGTGTACTGGTTATTGGTGCTACGCCCTGAAGCCGGAGGATAGTGGAGTCTAGTTTTCATCGATTCCAGTCATTAGTGAGTTCCCTGATGTCTTTCCTGATGAGTTACCGGGGTTGCCACCAGACCGTGAGGTTGAGTTCGCTATCGAGTTAGAGCCGGGTGCGAGTCTGATTTCGAAGGCACCGTATCGCATGGTACCTTCAGAGATGGCTGAGTTGAAGAAGCAGTTGAGTGAGCTTCTTGAGTCGGGGTATATTCGACCGAGGGCTTCGCCTTGGGGCGCACCGGTTCTGTTTGTGCGGAAGAAGGATGGTTCCCTGCGTTTATGTATCGATTATACTGGGCAATCGGAACCTTTCGGTCATCGGGACTGTTAATCCCTGCAAATATCTTCTCTAACTCCTTCAGCCAGTGATCCCAAGTAAGCATCTCAACAGAACCGTCAAATTTTGGTGGGTGCAATTTGACCACCTCAGTAAGCCACTTGTCTCCCCGATTATCCTCGTTGTGTTGCTGGCCCATCGCTGTCTGCAGGCGGTCAACTACCTGAGCAAACTGGGTTATCTGAGCGACCACCTATTAAAGCACTCCCGGCATATTAGGATTTGCGTTATCATTCGCTGATCCCTGTTGTCCTCCAGAATCGGAATCGGTTCGACTAGCCGATAATTCTGGGGTAGACGCTAAATCCTCCCATCTCGCATTACCACGTCCGCGTACACCACCGCGTCCGCGTCCACGACCTCCCCTCAACATACTATAAACACAAATACACAATATCCAGGGCAAAGTTTTCTAAAATAAAGTCCGTCAATATTCACAAAATAGAAATTAAATAAAATGGTAGTATATGAGATTAGGTGACTTACAACCACGGTCCACATGACGATGCTGGCTGAGCAGTGATGTTACAAACAATCAATAAATCCAACAACATTAACAGACCCAACTAAAAACCCGACTGTCAAGATATCCACGAATCTTGGCTCCGATACCATATTTTGTAACACCCCGAGATATTCGGAATAGTTACAGCGTCGTAATCCATTTATATAAGAATTTACAAGGCTAATTTGGAAAATGTAGAACTAATATAAAAGTACCATTAAAGTTTAGAATACAAAACCAGTTCAAATGAGTTCATTATTACAAGCGTCTCAAAACGTCACAATACACGCGTACTCGAATACTGAAAATAAACCAGAAAGACAAGACAACAACAATTAACATCACTGAGCCCCTTCGTCGTCATGTCGGTACTGTGGCTGCTTCCCTGCTCCTTGGCTTCCTGAACATCAAAACAAATGTCCACCCCCGAAGGGGTTACTAAAACGATGCTAGTACAAGTATCATAATACATAAATCGGATACGCAACAACAGTGCATCATGAATAACATAAAACGGCCTTTCGTCACCGGAAAGCCAACGATGAGAATCCATGTGATTCCATCAATACAACATAGGGTAATCCAATGATCCAGCGCCCTCAGTATAGATCCCCATGATGATCCCGTCAGACCAACGCATGGTGGAAAACCCATCCAACGATCCAGCGCCCTCAGCATAACGCATGGTGGAAAACCCATCCAACGATCCAGCGCCCTCAGCATAGATCCCCATGATGATCCCGTCAGACCAACGCATGGTGGACATCCGATCCAGCGCCCTTAGCATAGATCGCTCGATCCCTTCGGATCATCAAAACATACACAAACACAAACCATGCATATACATATGCCAAGGCGATATGTCCGTCAACATGAACATTCAAGAAATCAATAATGAATACCATGATAATTCAAAGGAACTAAACTCATGTTCAACAACATGAATAAACTGTATGCATGATCAAAATTAATAATTTTCAAATATGATACTTGCCTCGGAAATGGCGATAAGGATTTGCTACTACGAATAGGCCTCGACCTGCTCAAAGAATTCTCACTCGATCGGCTCACCAAAATCCGAACCTTCAACGAACAATAATACCGGTATAACTAACGGTTCTGGATAATCGTTTTAACCATCAAACGGATCATTAAAAGACATGTTTTACCCTATCATGGTAAGTAAACTAAATCTGCCCCAATTGTTCGGTAGAATCAATACTACACTACTAGTACGAACGACAATTTCATTGAATACTATTCAAGTTTAAACGCATCTTTCGGTCGGATACTTCAATTATGACATGAAATTCATCTTAGAAGAATTCTAATCGTATTCTTCCATAACAAGATATCGAAAAACTTCTACGAATCATCATAAGAACTTAATCACTAGGTTCCTCTTGATCATCATCTCCTTCTAGGAATTAACCCTAAGATTAATCCATTAACTTCTCCAACGAAATGCTCGATCAGTGATTTCTAAGGATTAAGATAATCTCTGAAAACTAGTTATAATAGGGTTCATAATCTCAGAATACTATATTCAAGAGTCTAATCACTAACAGGTTCGATCAACATGTTTAACAACGAAAGAGAACCGAAGCATAACTAAAGTTACTCTTCTAAAATCATGATGTTCGACTACTCACGAATATGACTGACTTGATAATCTCAAAAACATGTTCAAAACATCCCTAAGGATATGTAATCAAGTTGGTGAAGAATCACCTATCTCAAAATAGTGAAGGACGAGGAGAAACTTGAAGAAACTCAACATCGAGAGCTTGAACACCAATCCCCAATGGTCTATGATCTCTAAAATCAAACTAGGATGATGATATGGGAGTTATAAGGTGAAGGATAGTCTCCAGAACCCAAAAATTGGCCAAGGTATGATGGAGAAATGAAATGGGGTTTGAGGTCTATAAATAGAAATTTAACCATTACGTACGTTATGTGATATCCATTACGTACGTAACATACTTTGCGTATGCTATACTCGAACATTAGCGTACGTTAACGTCTGGCCAGAGTTCACTGACTTGATTCTGGCATTAGCTTACGTACATTAGCACTGTGGCTTACGTACGTAACACCATGTACTTAGCGTGCGTTAACACTACTCCTTAACGTACGCTAAGCCCAGTTGACTTGCTTAGCTGGAAAACCGTCCAGGTTCATGCTGGCAATCTCCGCGAATCTCCTTTCGGTCCCCACACGCCAACCCTTGTCTGAACTCGAATTGACTGAAGCTTACGTACGTTAAGCTTAAGCTATAACGTACGTTATATCACCACCGTAGCGTACGTTAATGTCATCACTTAGCGCACGTTATGACGTGCAGAACCATTCATGCAAGAATGTTGGAAATAGAAAAATGTAGGGATACGAATACGGGAAACCAATCTTCGATTAATAACGTCACAAAGTCGAATGTTACAAGTTCGAATACAAGATAAATACACAAAAATTATCCGGGCATTACATACTACCCCTCTAAAAAGAAGTTTCGTCCCGAAACTTAAAACGGAAACAATTCCGGGTATCTCGACCTCATACTATCTTCAGTCTCCCAATTTGCTTCTTCGACTCCATGTGGGGACCACTGAACTTTAACCAAAGAGATCGATTTATTCCTTAACTATTTGACCCGACTCTCGAGTATTTTGATCGGTTTTTCTTTGAACGAGCCATCCTTAGACACTTCAATCTCGCCAAAATCGATAATATGACTGGGATCCGATACATATTTCCATAATTGGGATACGTGAAATACATTATGAACATGACTCAACGATGGCGGTAAGGCCAACCTGTACGCCAACTCCCCAACTCTTTCAAGGATCTCGAATGGTCCGATATATCTCGGACTCAGCTTTCCTTTCCTCCCAAAACTGAAAATTCCTCGGGCAGGAGAAACCTTCAATAGTACATGGTCCCCAATCTCAAACTCCAGCGGGCGACGGCGCACATCAGCATAAGACTTCTGTCGACTATGGGCAGTCAACAGCCTTTCACGAATCAGAGCTACCTTCTCTTGAGTCTGAACTATTAACTCTAGTTCTGTCCCGATCAAGTCAGAAAAATCATCCCAACACAGGGGCGATCTGCATCTTCTCCCGTATAACGCTTCAAATGGTGCCATCTTAATGGAAGCATGCCAACTATTGTTATAGGTGAATTCAATCAACGGCAAATGAACCTCCCAATCGGTTGACCAATCTAAGGCACAAGCTCTAAGCATATCCTCTACTGTCTGTATAGTCCATTCGGACTGACCGTCCGTCTGAGGATGATAGGCCGTGCTAAAATTCAGCTCGGTTCCCAAGGCCTTGTGAACTACCTTCCAAAAATACGACACGAAGCGACCATCTCAATCCGAAATAATGATTTTTGGTGTTCCATGCAATCGGACTATCTCCATAATAAACAATCATGCTAACTTCTCAGGTCCCCAAGTGTCTTTAATACCCAGGAAATGAGCCGACTTGGTTAGTCGATCAACTATAACCCAAATCATGTTCATTCCCGTCTTGGTCCTTGGCATATTGGTGATGAAGTCCATCGATATATCCTCCTACTTCCACTCAAGAATCGGAAGTGGCTTTAACATCCCGGCAGACCACTGATGTTCAATCTTAACCTGCTGACAGGTTAAACATTTCGAAACGTATTCCGCTATGTCCTTCTTCATATTACCCCACCAGAAATTTTTTTTTAGGTCCTTATACATCTTACTGGTTCCCAGGTGAATGGAATAGGGGGCACTGTGAGCTTATTTCATGATTATCTGTCTCAAAACATCGTCATCGGGGACGCAAAGTCGACTCTGAAATCTCAGTACTCCATCATCCTATATCACGAACCCTGGGGCCTTCCCTTTGTTTACTTCGTCATATAACCAAAGAATCAGAGAATCATTCAACTGCTTAGATTTGATTTCGTCGACCAACGACGAAGTTAGTTCCATCACACACAGTTGCCCTTGGACTCTTTGTGACCATACCTCGATTCCTTCACGAATCAATTCTCGTTAAATGCAAGTTTGGGACGTAAGTGCTTCCAACACTCGAAGAGAAATAGGATTACGGCTCACTGCATCAGCTACCACGTTCGCTTTGCCTGGATGATAGAGGATTTCCAGGTCGTAATCCTTGATCAATTCCAGCCACCTTCTCTGTCTCATGTTTAATTCCTTCTGACTGAAAATATACTTGAGGCTCTTATGATCTGTGAAGATCTGAAAATGAGTGTCGTACAAATAATGTCGCTAAATTTTCAAGGCAAAGACTACAGCGGCTAACTCCAAATCATGAGTCGGGTAATTTACTTCGTATGGTTTCAACTGTCGAGAGGCATAGGCAATCACCCGATCCTTTTGCATCAACACGCATCTCAGACCCTGATTTGAAGCATTGCTATATACCATGAATCCATCGATTCCATCTGGTAACGCTAGTATAGGCGCTGTCGTCAGTCTTCTCTTAAGTTCATCAAAACTAGCTTGGCATTTCTCATTCCACACGAATTTCTGAGTCTTCTGCAACAGCTGAGTAACCGGACGAGCAATTTTGGAAAATTCTTCTACAAAACGGCAATAATATCCAGCAAGTCCTAAGAAAATTCGGACTTCTTTCGCGTTATTAGGAGACTCCCACTCCAAGATTGCCTCGACTTTCTTTTGGTCTACCTAAACTCCGTCAGTTGATATCACATGCCCAAGAAAGGTTACTTTCTTAAGCCAGAACTCGCATTTAGAAAGTTTCGCATAAAGATGTTCATTCCTCAAAGTACTCAAAACGATACGCAAATGCTCTGCATGCTCCTCTGGGTCTTTCGAATAGATCAAGATGTCATCAATGAAAACGACCACGAATTTATCCAAGTATTCTAAGAATACCTGATTCATCAATTGCATAAATACCGCAGGAGCATTGGTAAGCCGAATGGCATCACCACAAATTCATAATACCCGTACTGGGATCAGAAAGCAAATTTTGGTATATCCGATTCCTTAATACTCAATTGATAGTATTCTGATCTCAAGTCGATCTTCGAGAATACCCTCGCCCCCTGCAGTTGGTCAAACAAGTCGTCGATCCGAGGTATCGGATACTTATTCTTGATCGTCACCTTATTTAGCTCCATGTAGTCAATACACAAACGGGGGGATCCATCTTTCTTCCGGATGAAGAGAACGGGTGCTCCCCAAGGAGAGACGCTAGGTTGAATGTAACCCTTCTGCAATAATTCCTCAAGCTGCTTCTTTAATTCATACATATCGGTTGGTGCCATACGGTATGGTGCTCTGGAAATAGGTACGGCTCCAGGCTCTAATTCGATATTAAACTCTAATTCTCTCCACCGAGGTAATTTAGGTAGTTCGTTAGGGAATACGTCTGAGAATTCGTTTACCACTGGAATAGATGCGAGCTCTACTCCTTCTTCTTTCTTCATGGCATAACACCAAAATCCGTAACAACCCTACGTTAGCAATTTCACTGCTTTCATAGCTTTGATCAATTTTCCTGAGCTTCCCAGTCTCCATCCTTTGAATAAATGTTCAGATCCGTCATCAGCAATGATCGAAATAACTCTCTTCCGGTAATTCAAAATGGCCCCATAACGATTGAGCCAATCGTCTCTGAGAATTAAATCGTCACCATAGATGTTGACCACAATAAGATTTGATGGCTAATCTCTCCCTCCTATAAACACTGGAAAATCTATAGTTTCTAGGATTCCCACAATTCTCTCTCCACTCGGTAATCCCACAACATAAGGCTCACAATCATATAAACACGAGATTTTCAAACGGTTAACACAGTTCAATGATATGAAAGAATGTGTAGCTCCTGAATCGAATAAGACACTAACTGGTTGCAAAAGGATCTGAATCGTACCTGATGCAACAGCAGTGTTCTGATCGTCTGACCTCCTCATCTCGTAAAGGCGCGGAGGAACGGACCCGGCACTGGACGCCTCTCTTTTCCCAACATTCTGCTGTTGGAAACCACTTTGCTGTGTCTGGTTCACACTTGCCTCTTTCGGAATCGGTGCATGAGTACGAGTACCAATAGATCTAGCCACATTTCCGCAAAAAGTCGCACGATGCCCTTCCTGTCCACACTCAAAACAGGTCACAAATGGTGCGTAGCAATCACGTCGAACATGCTCTGCTTTACCACAGTTATAACACTTCTTCACTGCGTCTGAAACTGTTGATGTTGTCCGGAACTTCTTTCCGCCTCGGGAAGGATGCGGAGGTCTCCTTGATGAATGAAATGAGGACTGGCCCTTGTGGGGCCCACTACTCTTGTTCTCCGTGAAGTTGCCAGACACTTTCTGCTTCTTTGCTTCCGTTGATTTCTCCACCGCCGCCTCTTTCATGTCGTAGGCCAGTGCCTTGTCCTGATACTGTCGCAAGGTAGTACATTCAAATCCGGACATATATTGCTGAATCTCAGGCTTCATACGCATGTCAAAATGGAAAATCCTCTCCGCCTCAGTCCTGACCAAATGGCGCACATAGGTCAGCTGGTGATTAAAAGTCTTAATCACGTCTGTCACAGATGCCTCTAGATTTTGCGGTGAGAAAAACTCTCGGACTCTGGCCTCTCTAAATGGGCAAGGACAATATTGTGCTTCCATCATTAATTTGAATTCCGTCCAGTCAGCTTTATGATCCTCAGGTCGAATGGCCTCCCACCAGTCGAAAGCCTCCCCAGTCAGGAAATACTGGGCGATCGGAACCTTTCGGTCATCGGGATAGTTAATCCCTACAAATATCTTCTCTAACTCCTTAAGCCAGTGATCCCAAGTAAGCGTCTCAGCAGAACCGTCAAATTTTGGCGGGTGTAATTTGACCACCTCAGTAAGCCACTTGTCTCCCCGATTATCCTCGTTGTGCTGCTGGCCCATCGTCGTCTGCATGCGGTCAACTACCTGAGCAAACTGGGTTATCTGAGCGACCACCTGTTGAAGCACTCCCAGCATGTTAGGATTTACGTTATCATTCGCTGATCCCTGTTGTCCTCCAGAATGGGAATCGGTTCGACTAGCCGATAATTCTGGGGTAGACGCTGAATCCTCCTGTCTCGCATTACCACGACCGCGTCCGTGTCCACGACCTCCCCTCAACATACTGTAAACACAAATACTCAATATCCAGGGCAAAATTTTCTAAAAGAAAGTCCGTCAATATTCACAAAATAGAAATTAAATAAAACCGTAGTATATGAGATTACGAGACTTACAACCACGGTCCAAATGACGATCCTGGCTGAGCAGTGATGTTACAAACAATCAATAAATCGAACAACGTTAACAGACCCAACTAAAAACCCGACTGCCAAGATATCCATGAATCTTGGCTCCGATACCATATTCTGTAACACCCCGAGATATTCGGAATAGTTACAGCGCCGTAAACCCTTATATAAGAAATTACAAGGCTAATTTGGAAAATGTAGAACTAATATAAAAGTACCATTAAAGTTTAGAATACAAAACCAGTTCAAATGAGTTCATTATTACAAGCGTCTCAAAACGTCACAAGACACGCGTACTTGAGTACTGAAAACAAACCAGAAAGACAAGACAACATCAATTAACATCACTGAGCCCCTTCGTCATCATGTCGGTACTCTGGCGACTTCCCTGCTCCTCGGCTTCCTGAACATCAAAACAATTGTCCACCCCCGAAGGGGTTAGTAAAACGATGCTAGTACAAGTATCATAATACATAAATCAGATACGCAACAACAATGCATCATGAATAACATAAAACGGCCTTTCGTCACTGGAAATCCAACGATGTGAATCCACGTGATTCCATCAATACAACATAGGGTAATCAAACGATCCAGCGCCCTCAGTATAGATCCCCATGATGATCCCGTCGGACCAACGCATGGTGGAAAACCCGTCCAACGGTCCAGCGCCCTCAGCATAGATCCCCATGATGATCCCGTCGGACCAAGGCATGGTGGACATCCGATCCAGCGCCCTCAGCATAAATCGCTCGATCCCTTCGGATCATCACAACATATACAAACACAAACCATGCATATACATATGCCAAATCGATATGTCCGTCAACATGAACATTCAAGAAATCAATAATGAATACCATGATAATTCAAAGGAACTAAACTCATTTTCAACAACATGAATAAACTGTATGCATGATCAAAATTAATAATTTTCAAATACGATACTTGCCTCAGAAATGGCGATAAGAATTTTCTACTACGAATAGGCCTCGACGTGCTCGAAGAATTCTCACTCGATCGGCTCACCAAAATCTGAACCTTCAACGAATAATAACACCGGTATAACTAACGGTTCCGGATAATCGTTTTAACCATCAAACGGATCATTAAAAGACATGTTTTACCCTATCATGGTAAGTAAACTAAATCTGCCCCAATTGTTCGGTAGAATCAATACTACACTACTTGTCTGAACGATAATTTCATCGAATACTATTCAAGTTTAAACGCATCTTTCAGTCGGATACTTCAATTATGACATGAAATTCATCTTAGAAGGATTCTAATCGTATTCTTCCATAACAAGATATCGAAACACTTCTACGAATCATCATAAGAACTTAATCACTAGGTTCCTCTTGATCATCATCTCCTTATAAGAATTAACCCTAAGATTAATCCATTAACTTCTCCAACGAAATGCTCGATCAGTGATTTCTAAGGATTAAGATAATCTCTGAAAACTAGTTATAATAGGGTTCATAATCTCAGAATACTATATTCAAGAGTCTAATCACTAACAGGTTCGATCAACATGTTTAACAACGAAGGAGAACCGAAGCATAACTAAACTTACTCTTCTAAAATCATGATGTTCGACTACTCACGAATATGACTGACTTGATAATCTCAAAAACATGTTCAAAACATCCCTAAGGATATGTAATCAAGTTGGTGAAGAATCGCCTATCTCAATATAGTGAAGGACGAGGAGAAACTTGAAGAAACTCAACATCGAGAGCTTGAACACCAATCCCCAATGGTCTATGATCTCCAAAATCAAACTAGGATGATGATATGGGAGTTATAAGGTGAAGGATAGTCTCCAGAACCCAAAAATCGGCCAAGGTATGATGGAGAAATGAAATGGGGTTTGAGGTCTATAAATAGAAATCTAACCATTACGTACGTTATGTGATATCCATTACGTACGTAACAGACTTAGCGTACGCTATACTCGAACATTAGCGTACGTTAACGTCTGGCCAGAGTTCACTGACTTGATTCTGGCATTAGCTTACGTACATTAACATTGTGGCTTAGGTACGTAACACCATATACTTAGCGTGCGTTAACACTACTCCTTAACGTACGCTAAACCCAGTTGACTTGCTTAGCGGGAAAACCGTCCAGGTTCATGCTGGCAATCTCCGCGAATCTCCTTTCGGTCCCCACACGCCGACCCTTGTCTGAACTCGAATTGACTGAAGCTTACGTACGTTAAGCTTAAGCTATAACGTACGTTATATCACCACCGTAGCGTACGTTAATGTCATCACTTAGCGCACGTTATGACATGCAGAACCATTCATGCAAGAATGTTGGAAATAGAAAAATGTAGGGATACGAATACGGAAAACCAATCTTCGATTAATAACGTCACAAAGTCGAATGTTACAAGTTCGAATACAAGATAAATACACAAAAATTATCCGGGCATTACAATAGAGAGCAACTAAAGCTTGGGGAATAGCTCAAGAGAAGGACATCATTTAATCCACGGACTACAAGGGTATGTTTTTCGTATCAACTTGTGTTTCATTTTATATTCGTATATACGCAGCTTGATCGATCCTTGTAGGGATTCGGATTGAATTAATTTTCATTTTACCGCTTCCGTTGGGCCTTCATTTTAGGCACTGAATCCCAACAATATATTTATTGCGCAGATTGTGAGGCTTCACGGTACTCCGAAGTCTATTGTTTTGGATCGGGATGGCCGTTTTGTATTGCACTTTTGGCAGGCGACACATAAGGCATTGGGCACTCGGTTGCGTCTGTGTACTTCTTTTCATCCTCAGTTGAATGGGCAGTCGGAAAGCACTATCCAGACATTTGAGGATATGTTGCGTGTTTGTGCTCTCGATTGGAGCAGTGACTGGGAGGAGCATTTTCCGTTTATCGAGTTCATGTACAAAAATAGTTGGCACGCATCGATCAAGATGGAACCATATGATGCGCTTTATGGGCGGTGATGTCGATCGCCGATTTGTTGGAACGAGGCGTCCAATTTGGTCAGGATTGAACCGGATATCGCTTTAGAAATGAGGCGGAAGATGGAATTGATTCGAGAGAGGATGTTGACTGCTCAGAGTTGATAGAAATCATATGTTGACGTTCGTCGTCGACCTTTGGAATTCGAGGTGGGAGACCACATTTTGCTAAAGGTGTCGCCGACGAGGGGAGTTTTCCGCTTTGGGAAGAAGGGAAAGTTGAGTTCGAGATTTATTGGGGCCTTTGAGATTCTCAAGAGGGTCGATGAGTTGGCATACCGCTTGGCGTTGCCTCTGGCTTTGAGCCACGTCCATAGAGTTTTCCATATTTACCAGCTGAGGAAATATGTTCCGGATCCTAGTCACGTCATCGACTATGGTGAGATCGATATCGCTGAGAATATTACCTTCGAGAAGCGTCCCTTAAAAATTTTGGAACACCGTGAGAAGCTATAGAGGCATAAGACTATTACTTTGGTCAAGGTGCAGTTGTCGAGGCATGGTGTCGAGGAGGCAACTTGGAAAACCGAGGATAGCATGCGTGCTAGGTACCCCGAGTTTGTTTCTTAAGTTTCGGGACGAAACTTATTTTTAGAGGGGTAGAATGTAATATCCGCAATTTTTTTCTTTTTCCAGTATTTTTCGTTTTGGTGTATTTTTCGTTTTGAGTTACTTGTTTGTAACCGTACTGATATTTCGAGAATATTTAATACTGGACTTTTTGTTATCCGAGCGTGTTTCAGACCTGTTTTACTCAATTCCGTGTTTAATGTTATTTTCATCGCTATTTGGTTCGATTCTCGTAATCGTTGATCGAAACTGCCGTTTCGGGGTTACCGCAAATCCATCTTATGTTATTATGCATGTTGTGAGCTTTCGTTTGGCGTTTCGATCCGGTATAATGCATTTCGGATGTTTCGGGCCATTTTGTAATTTTCCAAAGTTATGTGGCAATTATTAATGCTGTCATTTTCCGAACCCTGAGTAGTCGGAATTGTGTTTTCTTTAGCACTAAGATTCTTCGTCTCGAACTCTAGATTTTCGTATCTTCTTGTTTTAGTAATCGTCGCGTTTTGATTTCCGGTTTTTTCCTTGCCTGTTTGTAGCGGCCTATCAACCCCGCCCTGAATGGACATTACGTAGGTTAACCACGTTGCTATTACGTACCTAATGATGTTTAAGAATTTGGGTAGTAGGCTCTGCCAGCCCCTTACGTACGCAATGAGTATGTTTTACGTACGTTAAGATGGTACCTTACATATGTTAAGCCCAGCGAATTACATATGTAATGATGTTTAGGAAATCGGGCAGTAGGTTCTGCCGATACATTACGTACGTAAGTCTTTAAGTCTTACATACGTTAAGCAGATAACGTACATTAGCTACCCATGTCTAACGTACGTAACCGGGACTGGGTTTAAATACCCAGGAGTTGACCGATTTCGGCCATTTTCACTTATCCTTCCTCCTCTTCGATCCTAGGCGACTTCCGAGCAGTTTTCAGGCGATTTGAAGCCTTGTAACTTCAAGCCATCATCTTTCTTGAGTTTTTGGTGTGTATTAACAACATCTACGCGTGTTCTTCATCTCCGGTCCGCGGTAAACTCTTAGAACCTCATTTTTGAGGAATTTGGGGATTTTCGATTTAATGCTTGATTCGTTCCGTGTTATTGATTAATCCATGATGTATGTGGTTAATCTTAGTGGTATTCATGTTTTCACTACGTATTCATGGTATATTTCGTGGTATTTGTGAAATCTAGAGGGTTCGGTTGCGATACGCCCTCATTGTTGATTTATACGAATATACATGAATCGTATGTGGGTTTCCGGATGTATTCCATTTCCGTAATTACTTAGAAATGGTTGTGATTGTATTCTTCGAATCGTTAGGTTCGAGTTTTTCGGTTCCTAACAATCGTGGTTGTTCTCTGTTCCGTCCGTTTCGTCGTTAATTACTCAAGACAAGTATTCTTGGAAACCTTTATGCTTAACATGAAATGGTGATGTATAATATGTGTGTTTTACTCACTTCGGGAGGGTCTGACAAGGCCTCGGGGGAATCCGTGACTTCACTCCGGAATCACAAGCTTGTTCGCTAGCCAGTTCGGGAGGGTCCTTAGAGGCCTTGAATGGGACCAGTGGCTTCACCCCCGGTCCTAGGCGATGCCTGTGCGTGATTTGTTTTCTGATTATGTCCAGTTCGGGAGTGTCCTTAGAGGCCTCAAATGGGAACAGTGGTTTCGCCCTGGTCCTAGGCAAATTGATTTGACTGTTTGTTTTCCTGAAAAAGACATGTCTGGTTTTGATTTTTGAAATGACTTGATGCATGTACTATGAAATGTGTAAGCGGATAGTTTGCCTTGATTACTTGTACTAGCGTAATTGCTAACCCCTTTGGGGACCCGTTTTGGGGAAATTCTTGTCATGAATTTCAGGTTATGTTCAGCTGGACGAGCGGGCACTGGGGCAGTACGAGGATGCTGGCCAGGGTTGCTGACGTGTGCAAATGAGTCCCCTTATTTCCGTTGTCCATTTTGATGTGGTTGTTTTCCAAACTTGCGAACTTATAGATAGTACTCGCGAGTACTTAGGCATTTTTACTTGGATTATGGTTTATATTATTAAATGTTATTTTTGATCGTCGGTGATGTATGTTTTTTCAGTTATACCCGGCGTTTTATTTAAATTTCATCTTGGTGATGTGTGTTTTCTCGCTAACCGAGATGGTTAGACGAGCGGTATTTCTTATTTAGCCTGGTGGGTCCCGTGTAAGGGTCCACGGTGCTGTAATGTACCCTGAATATCTTGGGGTGTTATAGAAAATGGTACCAGAGAAAGGTTTATGGATACCTAGGCTTGTCGGTTAATTGGATCTAGTTGTGTTTTGTTTTGCACATCATCAACCCACTATCATCATCTCGGTACTTCCATTTCTCGTAACTTTTCCTGACTCGATTCCTTATTTTCTCGTATCTTACTTCTGTTTCTTGAACTGTTGTTTTTCCTATCGTACTTATCATCGAGTTGCTTTTTATACTTTTTATCTCCAGTATGGATGCTGGAAGAGGTCGTGGTAGAGGTCGTGGTCGTGGTCGTGGATGCGGCCGGGGACGTGGGGCGGCCACATCACACTCTTCGGGAGCCGGCAGTAATGATGGTCGTCAGGGCTGTAACACCCTAACTTAGGCGGATATTACAGTGTCGTGGATCCCCGACTGGGACCCACTAGGCGAATGAAAACTGATGAATTAAATAATATAATTGTAGTACCGAACCACATTATATTACCAACTACTCCGATGAGGAGTTTAAGTACAACACACCAGGACAATACCGAATACTAGTATATTTTATATGAAGATAAAATACACAACGCTGAATGAAACAGAGTATCCAAATGAAAATCTGCAGCGGAAAATAAATGACAACAACATGAATCACTGAAAAGATCGGGGGCCCCTACTAGTATCACTGGGACTCCTCGCCGTCAATGTTCTATTCCCGTGCTTTTGCCTTGCCATGACCTGAAAACAAAATCCCGAGTCGGGGTCAGTTACACAGAACAACAATCCTCAAGGGTTGAAAATACACAATCATGATATATCTTTAGTTATGAAAATATCCTTAGTTATGAATTACGCTAAAGAGGAGTATCATAGTACGCCCGTAATGTTCTGTGCAAGTGTACAAGACAGATGACCGGACACACCCGTCCTTGTACCTAATTAGTCTCACGGAGGTAATCGTTACCGTGTGCACAGTCTAATGTATCGATCCCAATACATGACCATCGCATGCTCGACTAAAAATTCCACACATCTGCACCCGACCACGCAATATGAACCCAGAAGGTCATATGAACGAGAATGACCAAAATGAATATCAATGAATAATAATCTGATAAGGTCAAGAATGACTCACCGAGATGAAAATGATAGTGAAGTGAATGATAGTTCAATGAAATGATTGGAACCGCCGTTCCTCGTGAATGAAGTGATTATTCGACAATTACAAGTCTCAATACGATTAATACAATGATGAATGAGTTATGATTATGAATGAACAACAACAAAAGGAATGAATATCCTTTTAACCGAGTAAGAATTAACTTACACAATACCGATGAAGAATGTCCTTCCACGAACAAACATCCTAAATGAAATGTCGGTCGCTCGAACAACCTTGAATAACACAATTACCAACAATCCGCTCAATATACGAGTCAAACACGATTATAACGAACTCAAAATGTCAATACGACTAAATCAAGTTCATTGGGGCATTATATCGAATACGTTGCGGCCAATCTTCGATTGTTAACAACCAAACCTCAATTATACCAATATCAAAACTCCAAGAAGTGTTTCAAACCAACAAAACATCTTCCAAATGATCAATAATCCAAAATGAATATCCAAATTCGTGATTACAACAACAATAAATCGAAAACCCCCAAATCCAACTCAATATTCAAAGTGTCTTGAATAATCCTTCAATAATCCATTGAATCTATATACAAACTCATAGTCATATGCATATCCTTCCATATAACATGATTATAACGTCCAAAACATCATATCCCAATACAAAATCGAAATCCAAGATGTTGGAGAATTTACCTCTTGAAGATCCAACCACTTCGATCCGATAAACACGAGTTAAATCGAGTATCCAAGCTTCCAAAATGAATGAAGATGATGAAAATCCAACACTCAAGTGATTGATGATGGAAAATCCCTCCCTCAAGTTCTCTCTCTCGGAACAAAGTGAAGAAAAGGATGAAAATGATGAAAAAGTCCCGGCCAACTCCTTATAAACTGCCGGAAGTTACGGCCAGAATTTCGGCCTTCTTACGGCCGTAACATCCTGTGTCAACGGGCCTTACGGCCAGAATCGCCAACTCAGACGGCCGTAACTCGCTTCGGCCGTAAAACTGCCGACGCCTTCTTTACGGCCGTATCCGCTCTCGACTTACGGCGTAATCCCGCCTCGTCTTAAACACTGCCGACATCCTTACGGCCGCATGCATACACCTTACGGGCGTAACTCGGACGTTACGGCCGTATTCGCCAAACATACGGGCGTAAGCCCCTTCGCCAAAAATGACCAGCACTGCTCAGAACGTGACGGGCCGTATCCGGCCAAGCCTTACGGTCGTACCTTCCTCGTCTTACGGCCGTATGCCGCAACCCTTACGGCCATAAGTCCCTCCCGTCCGACAAAACCTGAAATATACGAATACCACTTACGGCCGTATCCTACCCTTCTTACGGCCGTAACTCGCCTTCGGCCAAAATGCTCGGGCGACTCATCGACACGTGACGGCCAGAATCGCCAAGCCTTACGGCCGTACCTGCTCAACTTACAGCCGTATTCCGAAATCTTACGGCCGTAAGTCCCGTTCGTCCAAAATGGCCTAAAATCAATGAACACTTGTTACGTCCGTAACCTACAATCCTTACGGCCGTAACTCGTTGCTGGACAAGGTGAAAAATCCGATAACTCCGATTCCTCGCTACGACTGATGAATGATCCGACATATCATACGAATGTGAAAGTGAACAAGTCCAACACATGCCAAAGATGATACTCCCAGTACAAGACTACCAATCACGATGAAAATATTAATACTCCCGTCTCGATCTATAAACGGAGATGAAATGACGATCGGTAACTGATAAACGGTTACAACATGCCAACAGTGAACGCAAATGAATGAATCATGAATGATGAGTGATTATTAATGAGTGAAAATTACTGAGTGACAATTACAGACTGATAATTACTGAATGATAATGAATGAATTACAATCGGGTATTACATACTCCGCCCCTTAAAAAGAGTTTCGTCCCCGAAACTAAGGGTCAAACAACTCGGGATTACTCTCCCGCATACTCTTCTCGGTCTCCCAAGTAGCCTCTTCAACTCCGTGTCTAGACCACTGAATCTTGACCAAAGAAATCGTCTTGTTCCTCAATTGTTTGATTCGCCGCTCTAAAACTCGTATAGGACGCTCCTCATACGAATGATCATCCACGATCTCGATTTCGTCGAACTGAAGTATGCGGCTCGGGTTGGCAACATTCTTCCGCAATTGAGAGACGTGAAACACATTATGAATTCGGGTCAATGCCGGAGGTAAAGCCAATCGATAAGCTAACTTGCCTACTCGATCCAAAATCTCAAACGGTCCAATGAATCTCGGACTCAACTTCCCCCGTTTTTCGAAATGGAAAATACCTCGACTCGGGGATACCTTGACCAAAACGTGGTCACCCGTCTCGAACTCTAGTGGTCTACGACGATTATCTGCATATGATTTTTGTCGACTCTGAGCTGTCAACATACGACTCCTGATCAAAGCTACCTCCTCCCGGGCGGCTATAAGCATAACGGGCTCGGTGACGATTGATTCTGATAGGTCGTGCCAACACAACGGAGGTCGACAATGACGACCGTACAAGGCCTCGTAAGGTGCCATCTTAATCGAAGCATGCCAACTATTATTGTACGTGAACTCAATCAACGGTAATTGGGCTTCCCAATCGTCTTTCCAATCGAGGACGCATACCCTCAACATGCCCTCCAATGTCTGAATAGTCCTCTCTGATTGTCCGTCGGACTGAGGATGAAAAGCGGTACTGAGATTAAGCTGAGTTCCCAATGCACGATGAACTGATTTCCAAAAATGAGACACAAATCGTCCGTCACGATCGGAAACGATACTCTTAGGAGTACCGTGCAGTCTCACTATCTCCTTGATGAACAACTGGGCCAGTCTCTCGGGACCCCACGTATCCTTAATCTCAAGGAACTGAGCCGATTTAGTCAAACGGTCCACAATTACCCAGATTGTATTCATGCCACGACGACTCATCGGCAAACTCGTGATGAAATCCATCGAAATGTCTTCCCACTTCCACTCTGGAATAGGGAGAGGTTTCAGCATACCCTCCGGTCGCTGATGTTCAATCTTGACTTGCTGACAGGTTAAGCATCTCGAAACAAATTCTGCGACTCCTCGCTTCATATTACTCCACCAGTAATTTTGTTTCAAGTCCTTGTACATCTTGCTAGACCCCGGACGAATGGAATAAGGTGTAGTATGAGCTTCTCTCAAAATCGAGTTTTTCAACTCGTCGTTCGCCGGCATGCACAACCGATTCTTAAATCTCAAAAGTCCATCCTCGTGGACCACGAATCCAGGGGCTTTCCCCTGAGCCACATCCTCACGGATGCGCAACAATGATGGGTCTGAACCCTGATTCTCTCTGATTGCCTCCTCAAGTGGCGATGAAATATCTAACATGCAAAGTTTCCCTTGCACTCGCTGAAGCCAGACCTTGATCTCGGGTCTAAGGAATTCCTGCTGAAGCTCCTTTTGAACTGTTAAACGAGCAAGCATTTGCTCCTGAACGGACTTACGACTCAAGGCATTGGCAACCACGTTCGCCTTACTCGGGTGGTACAGGATCTCGATATCATAATCTTTGATTAGTTCTAACCACCGCCTCTGTCGCATATTTAACTCCTTCTGCGTAAATGTATATTGCAAACTCTTGTGATCGGTGAAAATCTGACAGGTGATGCCATAAAGGTAATGACGCCAAATCTTCAACGCGAAGACCACAGATGATAGCTCCAGGTCGTGGGTCGGATAATTAACCTCGTAAGGTCGCAATTGCCGTAAAGCATAGGCAATAACCTTTCCATTCTACATCAATACACATCCGAGACCGTGTCTGGACGCGTCACTATAAACCACGAATCCTTCCGTCCCTTGTGGCAAGGAAAGTACAGGTGCTGAAATTAACCGGCTCTTGAGTTCCTCAAAACTCCGCGGACACGCGTCGGACCACGTGTATTTCTTATCCTTTCGCAAAAGGTTCGTCATTGGTTGAGCGATTTTAGAAAATCCTTCACAAACCGCCGATAATAACCGGCTAATCCGAGAAAGCTTCGGATTTCCTTAACATTCTTCGGATGTAACCAATCTTGAATAGCCTCCGTATTCTGAAGATCAACACGCACTCCGTCTGATGAAATTACATGTCCGAGAAATGACACTTCGGACATCCAGAACTCACATTTGGAAAACTTTCCCTAGAGTTGCTCTCTTCTCAACACGTCGGGAACCTGATGAAGGTGAAACTCGTGTTCTTCCTGGTCACGAGAATAAATTAAAATATCATCAATGAAGACAACCAAAAACTGGTCCCAAAAGTCGATGAAAACCCGATTCATTGATTCCATGAATACCGCAGATGCATTAGGTAATCCAAATGGCATTACCACGAACTCATAATGACCATAGCATGTTTGAAATGCCGTCCTCGCGATATACGACTCTCAATTTCGCTACTAATGATATCCAGATCTTAAGTCGATCTTAGAAAAATACTGAAGTTCCCTGAAGTTGATCTAAGAGATCATCAATACGGGGTAGAGGATACTAATCTTGGTCATCACCCTGTTCAACTCCTGATAATTAATACACACACGAGACGAACCATCCTTCTCCTTGACAGATCACACTGGTGCTCCCCACGGGGGCGCACTCGGTCGGAGATAACCTTTCTCGAACTATTCCTCAAGTTGAATCTTCAACTGCTGCATTTCTGTCGGGGCCATCTGATACGGTGCCTTCGATAACGGGGACGTACCGGGCTCCAACTCACTCCTGAATTCCACATCTCTCTGTGGAGGCAAACCAGGTAACTCGTCTGGGAATACATCGTAAATCGATGACAATGATACCATGAATGATTGAACATCTCGATTGCCCTAGAACGGTCAATCGATGAAAAATGATACAATGAATGATTGAAACAACTCGATTGCCTTAGAACGGCCAATCGATGAAAATGATACAATGAATGATTGAACAACTCGATTGCCTTAGAAAGGCCAATCGATGAAAATGATACAATGAATGGTTGAACAACTCGATTGTCTTAGAACGGCCAATCGATGAAAATGATACAATGAATGGTTGCTCGATTGCCTTAGAATGGCCAATCGATGAAAATGATACAATGAATGATTGAACACCTCTATTGAGAAATTTCTCTGCTCCCATCATATTAATAATTCTTCTGGAACAACGGGGATTACCTCCCTGAAATACCTACTCGTCTCCAACGACTGAATGATAGTGACCAAACGCTTACGATCACTGAGGATGGTATCATGACGATCCATCTAATTAACACCCAATATTACATCGTCCTTAGGTAAGTCAACCACGATTAGGTCCACCAACCAATCGCTGTCATTAAGCTTAATTCGGTATGATTTCCGAAAATTCCTCCACCGTCAGGTAGACCGATGGTATGAGGTCCACAAGCAATAGGACTATACAAATTAAGTCTATTCAAATATGATTCGAAAATGAATGAATGCGATGCACCAGTATCAAAAAGGGTACACATAGGTTGAGATAAAATGCGAGTATACCTGAGGTCATTCAGGCCACCGGATCGTCGGTCCTCTTCATCACGTGATTCCGGGACTTGCCGGCCCCCGAACCGGATGCTCCCGTCTGATAAATATGAGCTCCGCCTTTATTCGCTTTCATCGACTTAAACGATGCTGACAGAGCAGTCTGATTCTGAATCGCTGATTGCTTCGGGGCCTGAGATGCCGCCGGAGCCGACTTGGAGTCCTTTCGGCAAAAACGGGCCTTATGCCCAAAAATACCATAATTATGGCACGTGATAGACGGTTTCAGACACTTAGTGCTGTAATGACCCGGCGCTCCACAGTTGAAACAGGTGATGGCCGAACTGGCCGCTCGGGACTAAGATCCCGCACGATTATGCGTCGTAGGAGGTCGCTCAGAAACGTTAGGCCCGCACGAGGCTTCTTGAAGGTTGAATGACCGCCTTCGGACTGATTACGCTTCGTTGATTTCTTGTTGACAGATAAAGGTTGTTGCTTAGCAATTTCCTTAGCAGCAGGCTCATACGGGAGAGTTCTCTCAATTAATTCGGCCAGAGTGACGCAATGATGATTAAGCAATTGCATATGGGTCATCATGACCTGCATAAAGGTGAGTGGATCAACCCGAACATCTTCCGATCGAGCGGAGTCCTGGGTACGGTTTCTCGACAGTGAGTGATTATTCCCCGGGTTCCGGCCCGCACCGCGGCCTCTCCCCGTGCATCCCCTGACAGCTCTCTCCATACTGAAGTAGGAAGGTTGCATGATAATCATAGATCTCGTATGAGTACCGCATTATGATTTACGTCATGAAATGATGAAAATGAGCATACGCGCTCTAACACAGTGATTACATGAATGATTAACTGAGGTGACATGATTATCTGGTGAAATTCTTCAAATGATTATCTTGAAAAAATTAACAAGATTAATGATATGATCTTCCACATCAACAATTGAGTAATGAAATGAATTGAGTGATTAATGAGTTAACATGATCGTCCTGATCATAATGAATGATGATGTTTGAGGATTGTTAACTGATGAATGATGAATGAATGATTATTGCCAGAAATTATACCATGGCATTAGAAGTCTTACAGTTCTTTCGGTCTAATTGGCTCGGCATTTGCACAGGTCACACGTGACGCGAAAGTCCAATGATACTAGTCTGATGACAATGATTTCAAATGAGACATGACTCGGGAGGTAGTATTCAAAACCACACTCCCATACCAACTCTGTAACACCCCAAATTAGGCGGATATTACAGTGCCGTGGATCCCCGACTGGGACCCACCAGGCGAATGAAAACTGATGAATTAAATAATATAATTGTAGTACCGAACCACATTATATTACCAACTACTCCGATGAGGAGTTTAAGTACAACACACCAGGACAATACCGAATACTAGTATATTTTATATGAAGATAAAATACACAGCGCTGAATGAAACAGAGTATCCAAATGAAAATCTGCAGCGGAAAATAAATGACAACAACATGAATGACTGAAAAGATCGGGGGGGCCTACTAGTATCACTGGGACTCCTCGCCGTCAATGTTCTATTCCCGTGCTTTTGCCTTGCCATGACCTGAAAACAAAATCCCCAGCCGGGGTCAGTTACACAGAACAACAATCCTCAAGGGTTGAAAATACACAATCATGATATATCTTTAGTTATGAAAATATCCTTAGTTATGAATTACGCTGAAGAGGAGTATCATAGTACGCCCGTAATGTTCTGTGCAAGTGTACAAGACGGATGACCGGACACACCCGTCCTTGTACCTAATTAGTCTCACGGAGGTAATCGTTACCGTGTGCACAGTCCAATGTATCGATCCCAATACATGACCATCGCGTGCTCGACTAAAAATTCCACACATCCGCACCCGGCCACGCAATATGAACCCAGAAGGTCATATGAACGAGAATGACCAAAATGAATATCAATGAATAATAATCCGACAAGGTCAAGAATGACTCACCGAGATGAAAATGATAGTGAAGTGAATGATAGTTCAATGAAATGATTGGAACCGCCGTTCCTCGTGAATGAAGTGATTATTCGACAATTACAAGTCTCAATACGATTAATACAATGATGAATGAGTTATGATTATGAATGAACAACAACAAAAGGAATGAATATCCTTTTAACCGAGTAAGAATTAACTTACACAATACCGATGAAGAATGTCCTTCCACGAACAAACGTCCTAAATGAAATGTCGGTCGCTCGAACAACCTTGAATAACACAAATTACCAACAATCCGCTCAATATACGAGTCAAACACGATTATAACGAACTCAAAACGTCAATACGACTAAATCAAGTTCATTGGGGCATTATATCGAATACGTTGCGGCCAATCTTCGATTGTTAACAACCAAACCTCAATTATACCAATATCAAAACTCCAAGAAGTGTTTCAAACCAACAAAACATCTTCCAAATGATCAATAATCCAAAATGAATATCCAAATTCATGATTACAACAACAATTAATCGAAAACCCCCAAATCCAACTCAATATTCAAAGTGTTCTTGAATAATCCTTCAATAATCCATTGAATCTATATACAAACTCATAATCATATGTATATCCCTCCATATAACATGATTATAACGTCCAAAACATCATATCCCAATACAAAATCGAAATCCAAGATGTTGAAGATTTACCTCTTGAAGATCCAACCACTTCGATCCGATAAACACGAGTTAAATCGAGTATCCAAGCTTCCCAAATGAATGAAGATGATGAAAATCCAACACTCAAGTGATTGATGATGGAAAATCCCTCCCTCAAGTTCTCTCTCTCGGAACAAAGTGAAGAAAAGGATGAAAATGATGAAAAGTCCCGGCCAACTCCTTATAAACTGCCAGAAGTTACGGCCGTAACTCGGCCTTCTTACGGCCGTAACATCCCAGGTCAACGGCCTTACGGCCGTAACCGGCCAACTCGTACGGCCGTAACTCGGCCGTCCGAAACTCGCCCGGCCTTACGGTCGTATCCGCTCCTGACTTACGGGCGTAACTCGCCCTCGTCTTAAACACCTGCCGACATCCTTACGGCCGTACCCGTACACCTTACGGGCGTAACTCGGACGTTACGGCCGTATTCGGCCAAACATACGGGCGTAAGCCCCCTTCGTCAAAAATGACCAGGCACCCTGCCTGTAACGTACGGCCGTATCCGGCCAAGCCTTACGGTCGTACCTTCCTCGTCTTACGGCCGTATGCCGCAACCCTTACGGCCATAAGTCCCTCCCGTCCGACAAAACCTGAAATATACGAATACCACTTACGGCCGTATCCTACCCTTCTTACGGCCGTAACTCGCCTTTGGCCAAAAATGCCTGGGCAGCCTGCTGGACACGTACGGCCGTAACCGGCCAAGCCTTACGGCCGTACCTGCTCAACTTACAGCCATATTCCGAAACCTTACGGCCGTAAGTCCCGTTCGTCTAAAATGGCCTGAAATCAACGAACACTTGTTACGGCTGTAACCTACAATCCTTACGGCCGTAACTCGTTGCTGGACAAGGTGAAAAATCTGATAACTCCGATTCCTCGCTACGACTGATGAATGATCCGACATATCATACGAATGTGAAAGTGAACAAGTCCAACACATGCCAAAGATGATACTCCCAGTACAAGACTACCAATCACGATGAAAATGATAATACTCCCATCTCGATCTATAAACGGAGATGAAATGACGATCGGTAACTGATATACGGTTACAACATGCCAACAGTGAACGCAAATGAATGAATCATGAATGATGAGTGATTATTAATGAGTGAAAATTACTGAGTGACAATTACAGACTGATAATTACTGAATGATATTAAATGAATTACAACTGGGTATTACAAGGGCCATACTGCCACTCACGACGATAGAGCCGGAAATGGCGCTGACATGGGTGTTGCAGCTATGATGCAACAAATGGTGAACCAAATGGCTACAATGGCTGTGGCGGTTCGTAACCCGGCTACGCTTGTCTTTGGTCGGCCGGTCAGGATCGGGGCGTCATCAAGATGCATCCTTCTCAGTTCTCTGGGGATTCAGACCCGATTGACTGGGAGTGGTGGATCAAGGAGATGTCTAAGATCTTTGTTGCATCAACTGCCCTAAGGATCGCAAGGTCCCTATCACCCAGTATTTTCTCACTAGGGAGGCTGCTGATTGGTGGGAGGCCGTTGAGCCTCGGGATCATGTTGCTTTATGGGCCGAGTTCAAAGACCTTATAGAAGCTGAATACTGGTCGTGGCCGAGCCCGAGTCCATGCTTTTTATAATGCTCAGCCTCGAGATATTCCAGTTTCTCAGTCCATTGCGGGCTTCAACCGGGAATTGGGCTATGTGAAGGCCCAGGTTAAGGAGGAGGATGACAAGATTTGCCACTTTTCTAGACTGATGAAACCGAAGATTCATGATTACATGTCTGGGCTCACATGCACCACCCTAAAGGACTATCATATCAGAGATCTTTCTTATGATATGTCCTTGACGGCCAGTGAGGCGGCTCGAGAAAGTAAGAAACAGAAGTCTGTCGGTAACTTTTCGGGTCACAAGGGCGGAGTTCAGCAGATCTCAGTCTGCAAATATTCCTATGGGCGGTTTGGATCATTTTTATGGGGGCTTTCGAGTTGCTTCCAGTGCCTCGACTCGTGATGTTAGATGCTTTAACTGTGGCAAGTCGGGCCATAGGAACCGGGAGTGTCCTCGTCCGCCATTGACTTGTCATACTTGTGGTCAGTCGGGCCACAACGCTTCTTTTTGTGAGCGGGTAGGGCAGATTCTTGGTGCCCATGCTTCTTTTCCAGCGCCTAAGGAGCCGAGTGTGAACCAGAAGTCGTTTTCTCCGTAGTCTCCGCCAAATGCCAGCCGAGGGAGAGGTCGGGGTCAGCCCGCTAGAGGGGGAGCTTCCAGTGTCGGCTCCGCTCACCCGCATGTTTATGAGATGAGGAGGGCCGATGATCCAGCGGCTACCGTGGCTACAGGTACCGTTCATATTCATTCTCATCCTATCAGTGTGCTTTTCAATTCTGGTGAAACGCATTCATTCATCTCTCTGGAGTGTGTGCGCCATTTGAGTCTTGAGTGCTTGTCTTCTTGTGAGCCTTTCATAGTTAAACTTCCTAGCGGTGATAGAATTGTTGGTGATCGAGAGGTCCGAGACTGTTCTGTGGTTATTTGTGAGAGAGCTTGGCTCTCTAATCTTATTGTTGTGAATATTGAGGGTGAGGTTTGATTCTCGGGAATGATTGGCTCGAGGAGCATGGTGCGATCATGAACTACCGCACGAGAATCATCACCATGTTAGCCGAGGAAAGCACCGAGCACTCTTTCGTGGGGCGAAAGATGGGAAACCAGAAGCTCGTAATTAACGCCTTGAAGGCGATGAGACTCCTGCGAAAGGGATGTACTGGTTATTGGTCCGTAATTTCAGTCTAGGGGTATCGTGTGGATCCACGGAAGATTGAGGCAATGTTGGATTGGGCACCGCCTAAGAATGTGAAGCAGGTCCGTAGTTTCTTGGGTTTGACTGGCTACTATCGTAGGATCGTCAAGGGGTTCTCGAAACTGGCTCAGCCACTTACACAGTTGCTTCAAAAATCTGAGAAGTTCGTCTGGAATGACGAAATACAGTCGAGTTTTGAGGAGCTGAAGAGGCATTTGACTTCAGCCCCGATTTTGGCGTTGCCATCTGGTAACGGGGGTTTTGCTGTTTATAGCGATGCTTCAGGTCAGGGTCTTGCGTGCGTGTTGATGCAGCACAACAAGACTATTGTGTATGCATCGAGACAGTTGAGGCCGTATGAGTTCAACTACACTACTCATGATTTGGAGCTAGCGCAGTTGTTTTTGCGCTCAAGATTTGGCGTCACTATTTTTTTGGCTCTGCATGTCAGATTTTTACCGATCATAAAATTCTGAAGTACATATTTACTCAGCGGGAGTGAATATGAGGCAGAGGAGGTGGTTGGAGTTGATCAAGGATTATGACCTCAAAATCCTTTATCATCTGGGCAAGGTGAACGTCGTGGCAGACGTCTTGAGTCGGAAACCGGTTGCGTTGCGGATGCTTGAGATACTTACGTCTCAATCTGAGCTTCAGTGGGATTTGATCGAATTGAGTGTTGAGATTTCGTTGTCAGGAGTTGTCGGGCAACTTTGCGCTTTGGAGATTTCGTCGTCACTGATCGATGAAATTAAACTAAAGCAATTGGAGGATCCGATGATTACTCAAATCCGAGAGAATGTTCTTAAGGGGAAGCTCCTTGGTTTGTGACTCACGAGGATGGTGTGTTGAGATTTTGGAGTCGGATTTGTGTACCGAACGACTTGGAATTGAGGCAGAGTATTTTGCGTGAGGCCCATACTACGCCTTACTCAGTTCATCCTGGTTTAAGTAAGATGTACAAGGACCTAAGGAGGAACTTTTATGGACGTACCAATAAAGTTATTTAGAAAGTTTGGAGGGAATGGAGAGAGTATATTTTATAATACACGAACTGTTATAAAATATAAAAATAAAAATAACAGATTTGTTGACTTCGTTGACCCAGTTCGTCAATAATGACTGCATGTGGGGGCATACCAAGCCAGGAGAGTATTCACTATAATTTATGTGTTTCTGAGTACAAGAATACAATCAAAAGAGATATGTTTATAATAATAAATAGGGATGTAACCCTAAAAACCCAATGGGCATCTTATTCCATTAAGAGCCTGTTTACTTTTAACTTAATAGGCTTAATGGCTGAACCATCTTAATCGCTCATCTGTATTAGAGTGTTTACTTCCAACTTAATCGTCTTAATGGGTTGAGCGAAGACATATCCATTAAGCTAGATTTTAGCTCTTGTTCCCATTAAGCTAGATTTTAAGCAAACTAAATAATAGTAATAATACCAAAAATACTAGCAATAATAATAGTAATATTAATAATAATACCAATAATAATAATAGTACCAGCAATAATGATAATAATTATAAATAAAATTAATATTACCAACAAGAACAATAATGATAATAATAATAATAGTAATAATAAAATAATAATAATAGTAATACCAACAATAATAATAACAAGACCATCAACAATAATAATATTATAATATAATAATAATACGAACAATAATTATAATAATACCAACAATAATAATAAACGAAATTAATATTACCAACAATAATAATAGTAATAATAAAATAATAATAATAATATCATCAACAATAATAATATTATAATATAATAATAATAATAATACCTACAATAATTATAATAATACCAGCAATAATAATAAATAAAATTAATATTACCAACAACAATAATAATGATAATAATAATAATAGTAATAATAAAATAATAATAATAATAAGACCATCAATAGTAATAATAATGCAAGCAATAATAATAATAGTAATAATAATAATACCACCAATAATAATAATAATACTAGAAATAATAATAATAATAAAGATAATTAATAATACCAACAACATAATAATGATAATAATAATATAACAATAATAAAATATAATACCTGCGATCGCCTTCCCTTACACAACGTATATCGTCGAGGATCGTCATCTGACTTGATGGTCCGAGGTAGAAGAGTGTCGACATGGTTGTGGAGGACGATGGAACCGTTCTATGTGCCCGTGCAAGGTCCCTTTGGGCCACGATCGCTCGCCCTTCGTTTAAATACGAGGCGGGCGTAGTCTGAGGGCCCTCCAAAACAGATCTGCGGACACGTTTGCCCGCCATCAAAGGTCCATCGCTTAACGTGGTGGGTCCTTCCCGGACAATGCGACGTGTCCCTCCCCCCGTCACAACGTATACCGTCGAGGATCGCCATCTTAATGGCGGTCCGAGGTAGAAAAGTGCTAACAAGCTGCGGTCGTGGAGTCGATTAATCCGACGACGCCCCGCGCAAGGAATCCTCCAGACCAAGCCCTTCGTTTAAATACGAGGCGAGGCACAGCCTACGGAGGACCCTAACAATTAAGTGAGTCGCGAGAACTTAGACATCAGACGGAATGTCGCTCACGCACAAGAAACGGTTGTGGAGGTCGGTCCATCGAACTCCATGATCGTGCACGGTTCCTCAAGACCGAGATGGACGGCCTTCCTCGAGGAATCTGCAAAATTGAAGACCGCTCACTCAACGATTTATTTTCGTCCCCTTACTTTAACTAAGTGAACAAAAACAAGGGGGAAGGGCAGAGCTATGTATGCGACGATCGTCCCTATTCAATTACATACGGAGATCGGCATTTTTCAGATGTATGTGCAGCGATCGAATTTGTTGTAAAAGTTATCTATATGAGTTTATCAATTCACGCAACAATCTCTCCTCACACATTTGTACAAATTCATGCAAAGACTCAGAAAAACAATCATTCAATTAATAAATCGAAGAAGCAAACATTCGTTTCATTACTTGAAAAATCAAAGTACATACACGGTCGCCGAATGCCTAAGTACAACAAAGCTACAAAAATTACAAGGCAAAAACGAAGACAAAAGAGACGTGAGACCTCAGGCTGCCCCCGCCTGGCCTTCACCTTCGACCACTGGATTGGCCCGCGACCCTTCGCCAGCTTCCGGAGCTGCCTCCCCGTCCTCCGGGGCATTCAGATGAACAAGATTTTCGGGAGTCGGGTACCAACTTAGGTCTACGCCGATTTTCGAGAGGTCCAAGATCGGCACGGAGAAAGCAGGATGGAGAGGATGCTCCAGCGCGTATGCCTTGAAGTTTTCAGCAAGAGGGCCGACCTCCAGCCATCCCTTCTTAGCAGCACGGAGCGAGTCGGCGAACGCCATGTAGTAGGCAAACTCGCTGACGAACTCCACGTTGAGAAAGGGATCGGCCTCGGTCGCCTCCAGCTTCCCTTTCAACTCCGCAACCGCCTGTTGCACATCTTGAAGCTCGGTCTCCTTAGCAACCGTCTCTCCCCTCGACGACGCCAGCTCGCTAGTCAGCCGAGCGACAGTTACCTTCAACTGATCAGCCTCCTTCTGAGCGGCCACGTACGACCGACGGGCATCCGTCATCTGGTCCCGAAGTCGGTCGACCGTCGCCCGGGCTCGCTCAGATTCCTGTCTCGCTAGCTCAAGATCCTGACTTGCCCGTTTAGCAGCGTCCAAGGAGTCCTTCTCCATAGCCACAATCCTGTCGGCAAACTCGGAGTTCTGTTTCCGAGCGGCCTCGAGGTCCGCCTGAAGACGAGCAGTAGAAGGACGCCCTTCGAACTCCTTCACAGCCTCGGCAGCCATCATCGCCGCTTGGAGGGTCAGGGCAAGAGTCGCCTGCATTGCGTCTCCGGACCGCCGGCGCGCGATAGCATCCAGGTCAGTCGTCCAAGCCTTCGGTAGGGCAGAGATAGCCCGGGAGACATAGTGAGGGACGTCACAAGCCTCGCGGGGAGACCTGCTCGCCAGGAAGTCCAACACCATCGGCGAGGTGTTCGGGTCGGCAAGGCGGACCCTGCAACAAGAACAAAGGGGTTAGAACATCTCTACGCAAGTGACAAAACTCAACAGATGAACCAAGCTTACCTTTCGACCTTCTCGGGATCGCGGCCGAAGAACGGTTTCCCGCGAGAGGTCTCGGCCTCGGCGATCGCCATGGCTTGCAAGAAAGCCACAGAAGGCGTAGGCTCATCCACCGCGGGGACCGCGGTGAGCGGAGGCGCGGCGATCGGCACCTCACCCACAGGGGCAGAGACTGGGGACTCCCCCAACCTTTGCCGCTTGCGGTTCGACCGGAGTCCCTCCTCCCGAACCTCCTCCTCCGCTGCGATCGGCTCTACGTTAGGCCCCACCTCCAGAATAAGAGGTAGCGCCACCGGAGGAACTCGAGTTGACTTCTTCTGGCGCAGGCGACTCAAAACTCCAGGGTTCGACATGGCTATCTCCGGTGGAGGCTCCAAGAAGCGAGGGAAGCGGACCTCTGCAACAAGGAACAATCAAACAACAGTTAGACACATTCTTCAAACACGACGATCGCCAAGTAAATGGAGATCGTAGAAAGTCATACCTGGAACCGAAAGATGTCGCGGAAAACGGAATAACCGAGCAGACAGCCAACGACTCTCTTTGTTAATCCGGCGAGCGTCTAAGTCGTCGTCCGGAAGACTCCGTATCTGCTCCCAAACGACCAGAAAATCGAAAGGTAGCTCGTCGGCCGCCGGAATATGGAAACCTGCAAAAGGAAAACCAAATTAGATCAGTTCAGAACATATCCGAACAAAGGGAGAGTCAGAACCACCCTTACCCGGATTCCTCTCCCGAAAGCTAGTGGGAATATCCAGCTCGCCCGTGGGATTGTCGCTCGCTGATACCTTCCATGCACCGCCGACCCAGAACCACTTCGCCGGATCGCCCCGCACCTTGTTCGGGACTCCAAGGATCACCCGACCGGAGCGTCCTTGGATATGATAGCCTCCGACCGACCCCTTCTTAACCGTCAGCTTGAACAGGTGGTTCATCTCCAACGGTGAGAGAAGGCGGTATAGTCGATGATCGCCGAACAAGGTGAGGGTACAGACGATCTGGAGCCATGCGTTCGGCGTCAGCTGAAGCGGCGCCACATTCCAAGCATCCAGCAGATGGGAGACAACAAATGACAGAGGGAACCGCAGCCCGGCCTCCATTATTGCCTCATTCACGGCAATAATACCCTCCGGCGGTTGGTTGGCTCGCTCGTTCTCCGCCGGCGCGAAAAGATCCACATCTGAAGGGATATGGTACCTCACCCTCCAGACGGCCAGGTCCTTCCTGGTCGTCGAGCTCTGGATCTGGCCGAGGGACCACGGAGAGCGTTGTGCGGCCCGAAACAGCGACCGCTTCGCCGACTGATAGGGATGAGCGATCGAGTACTCCCGGTAATCGAATTTAGGAGACGGACCGGCCAACCTCTCCATGATTTCAGCGAAGGCCAAATAGGCTTGGCCAAAAGCACTATGCTGCTCCCAATACGCCTTCACCACCGAATCCTTCTCCGCCAGCAAACGTTTCTCCTCAGCCGTCGCCTCCCTGGCAACGTCGGCTTCATTGAATAGTGCCTCGACTTCCGCGGGATCAACACCGGCGCGGATAGCCTCGGCAGCCGTCTCCAAATGGAATTCTGCAGATCCTCTCCGGACAGCCGAAGTTCCAGCGGCAGAGGCGGTGTTGGTCTCTCTAAGTAGGGCTCCCAAGACAGCGACACGGATGCGTGTTGGTCTCTCATTGGTTCGCTCTTCTGGCAGCCAGCAACTTCCGCGGACTTCAAGGAGACCAACCCATGTGCTAAAGACGATCGTCCGCTTATTATAATACAACAGAGGCGATCGCCCAGCAACTCTCAGTCCTATAAATAGAGAACCTCCAGCAACTGGAAAAAAGTTCTCATTTCAGTTCAGAAAAATACATTCCAAAATCCCCTCATAAAAGGTTTTCTCTCTCAGCACCTCTCAACCAGAAGACGGTCGACAGAGGCAAGAACTCCCTGCAGTACAGATTCAAAGAGACTCGCAAGCCCAGGAGCTCAAACATACAACTAATACACACTGTGAGAGACCATCGATTACTCATAGTCGTCACAGCACCCCATCGTTGTTACAAGAACTCACAGAGCATCATATCTAGTTCTTCCGCCAATCTTCACGCTTAATAGCTAAGATAACTAGGGTTTTTACACTCATTGTAATTGTACTCTAACATTAATATTTGTACTCCAAAATATTTGTATTAATAATATCTCGCGAGAGCATTCAAGCCCGGGACTAACAACCCCGGCAAATCTTGTGTTATTTACTTTCCCCACGGAAGTACTCTCGCACTTGTTTGCTGCCCGTCCATTCCAGCAATATCTATCTCCGGATAATATTTCGAGTAGCAACAAATTTTTCACTGAAAAACATTGTATCAACTCCTTAAAATATTCATTTTTACTGAATGTAAAGAGTTCAACCTTGCTTCACAAATTTTTTAGTTGTGGTTGAGTAGTCACACTTTTATTCACAAAGTTCGATCTTATTGTTCGGATAATGACTCGCCTTATATTCGAATCTATAGTGACTTTGACTTGGTGAGTCCTAATGGAGACATTTAAATGATAGTATATGAAAGCAATTGGCAAAACAACCCATGGAGGCGCAAGAATAGTCTCTTCTCTTCACTATCGCCGTCCCCTTTACGTCCGACACCCCAACCACCGTCAGACCATCATTGACAACGTCTAATTTCTGTAAATTCTCCCACCATGTTTACAGGTAACTTCAGTCCTATGCCATCACGTCAATTCCTCGTTGGATATCCTAAAGGCTAAATCCATCCACATGGCGACCCACATATGCTAACATATCTTAATGTTCTTTTTTACAATTGGCAGGATTGTTAACCAATGTGGGCTAGAATAGTTTCTAATATGGGTATAATGTAAAGGTGCGTGTTTGAGTATGGCAACGGTTAGAGATGTTAAACGGGCTAGCGCGGTTTCGGGCTAACCCTAACGGGCTTCGGGTAAACGGTCCGGGTAGAAAAAGCCCGGATTTAAACGGGCTAGGAAATATCGGTCTAACCCTAACCCGATGAGCTAAATGGGCTAAACAGGCTCTGAATGTAAAAGGCTATTTTTTTCCAAAACGGCCTGGGCAGAAGCAAAACGGTCTGCCGGCCCGGAAAGAAGCAAATCGGGACAAACACATACACACAGAAAGGAGAATTGACAAAAAAATACACTCACACACAGGGGAATAGAGATTAAAAGAAGATTAAAACTAAAGTAGATTCAACAAGCTAATATTTGAGAATAAGCTAATATTTGGAATAATCAACTGGAATACTCACTTAGAAAGGTTGCTGGACGGCGGCGAGTCGATGCGACTGTGTGAGTGACTGAGTGTGGGAGAGGGAGTTAGACTGAGGGATTTGCAGCGAGGTCGAGTTCCTGCTCAGGCTTCAGCAGCGATGAGTCGCGACGAAGAATATGGTGAGGGAGGGAGAGGACGTTAGGGATTTGTCATTTGCAAGTTGCGTGCGGCCGATGGAAGATTGGAAAGAGACCGAAGAGAAAATATAGGTTAGGCTATTATTATTAATATGTTCCGGGGAAATCCTTCCCGTATTGGTGTCTTACATAATACTAGTTGTAGGGGGTAAGAGTTATGGAAGGTTCTGGACTCTTCCATAAGTAGTTGGATCCTGTTAGATGTCTTACCTTAACTAGGAATCCTATGTATGGAAAGACTCTCTTTGTAATGCCTATATAAAGGCCCCTCTATTCATTGTTATCAATACAATTGATTTGTTGTCTTTACTTTTTTCCTCAAACACGTTATCAGCACGTAGCTCGAACAAAAAAAAAATAAATAAATAAAATATCGGCCAGCCTCCATCGCCGGACCGCAGCCGCCACCCGCTGCCACCGCCGTCAGCTTCCGCCGCCGCTACTCATTGCGGCCGCCAGTTACCACCGCGCGATCTGCCGCCGCCCGGCCGGCCGCTTGATGTCGCCGCCAGCCGGACCGCCGCCGTCCAGATCCGCCCAAAGCCGCCCAGCCTGGCCGCCCAGCCACCGCCACAGCCGCCGCCGCGAGCACCGCCGCTGCCGCCCGCCTTCCGCGCCGCGCGCCACCGGCCGCCGCCCGAGCCGCCCAGCCACGGCCGCTTTGTGCCAAGACGCGCCGCCGCCCGCCGCCCGACGGCTCGATCCGGCCTTAGTCCGACCCGGTTCCGACTCTCGGACCAAAACCCGAACATCAACTTATCTTCGGAAGCCGCCAAAATTGCGCCTCCGGTTTCACGTCGTCGCATCGAGTACCAACCGGTAGATCGAAGCACACCACAGATTCAGCACGTGCCTAATTTTATAATTGAGGTAATTATCTAACTTATCCCTATTTCAATTCTCTCCTTTTGGGAATTTTTCTTTTGGGGACACGGGTTTTGGGTTCTTTATCTCCCACGCTACTTTGCGGTGGATGAGACCGCGAGAGAAGTCGGTATCTCTGCGTGTCGAAGAAAACTGTGTGACGGTCCTGGGGGAGTCACGGAATTGTTGAAAAGTCGATACTTGTGGTTGTTGCATACACCACGTATCTGGGTGCGATCTGATATCGCCATTTTTTTGTCGACTTTACTAAACAACAATTAAGGGAAGTAAATCGAGTAACGGTTATGTTACATGCTTTTAAAAGCATTGATTGTGACCGTTTACATTGTCACTGAAAATCCAACAAGACTAACTTCCTCTTGTTTATATCTTGTAGATGGCACAAATCTCCAATGTTCATCCGGAGTTCGACATCCTTGACCATGATGGTAAGGAGTACCATAGGTGGGTCTCAGACGTTCGCTTGGCGTTCGTCGGTAAGAGATTTACCACCACCATCTTTCCCTCTAACGAGCCTATCGCTCAAGAACCGAGCGAGGAAACCAAGGCTAATGCACTGATGTACTTGCGTAGACATATACATCCGTTGTTGAAAAAGTGTTATATGAACTTGCAAACCCCCAAAGAACTATGGGATACACTCGAACAACGATTTAATAATGTGCATGATCAGCGCTTCCCCGAATTGCAACTTCAGTGGGAGCAAATCCGATTTTTGGATTATGTGAATGTGGAAGCCTATAATCAAGCTATCCTCGATCTTCGCGCTGATCTTGGTTTTTGTGGTGTCAAGAAGTCTGATCAAGATTTGATTGAGAAGACTCTTAACACGTTTCCCGTGGGAGCAAGTGTAATTTCTCATCAGTTGCCTGTTGCCTATGAGGAAGGGAGAATTAAGAACTTTAGTGAGCTTATCTCCCACCTCGCGAAAAAAGAAAGGCACCATGAAATTATTCTCAATAGCAATGCGCGCCCAGCTGGTACGAAGCCGATTCCGGAAGTGAATTAGGCTACCCACAGGAAAGCACCACGACAAAATAGAAAAGGCAACGCTACTCAGTTTTTGCAAGCACCACGGATGCATGACTCGAGCAAGCGAGGGAAAAGACGAGGTCATCGTTCCAACGTGTGGAAGAGGCAAGGTGGCTCGGCCACGGGACCTAGTGGAACCCAACCACGTGGGCCGCCTCCTGCCGCCGGGAATGGAACCACTCCAAAAGAAGGCCGGAATTGCTATACTTGCGGATCGAAGAAGCATTCTTACCGCAATTGCAAAGCGCCAAAGAACATCCAAGCTTACTACAAGCACTATAAACAATATTTGACTCAAGAGTCGAATTACATGGAAGAAGATAATGAGAATACGGAGGTGAACCATATTGAGATCCAGACTGAGATCCCTCCTCTCACCATTGCGGACAAAGACCAACATATGGATGTTGCCGACTTTGACTAGTTTTACGCTTTGGTTATGTTTTGTCTTGTTTCTAGTTTCCGAGAACTACTTTGGATTTTCATGAATGTAATAAAGTTGGCCATGATGAATAAAATTCTTTTAATTGCTGTGATTGTGCAAAGATGAATTTTATTTTTTCCCTTCGAAAGCATGTTTGGTTTATCACAAAATAATTGCTAGCAATGAATCGCTTGGTTAAAAAAATTTGATACATTGGTAGGATTTCATCAAAACTCAGCACACTATCATTCTTGTGAATTTGGTAATCTTGTGATCATTTCCTTTTGTGATTAATTGTGTTTTGGAGGCTAGTCTCGGCTATGTAACACCCCGAGATATTCGGAATAATTACAGCGCCGTAAACCCCTTAAGTAAGGATTTACAAGGCTAATTTAAAAGAAATGTAAATATAGAACATCAACATCACGGAAATTCAAGTTTACAAAAATAACATGTAAAATTAAGCGAGTTTGTGAAACAGTGTTGGGATTATCTCTTAATGTTTTCAGCCAACAATAATTATAATAATAATAATACCATCAACAATAATAATAATAATAGAAAACAATAACCCGCAAGGGCAGCCAAGTTGATGGAGTAGGTGAGCGCGGGACTGAAAGGTCACGAGTTCGATTCCTCCTACCAACACTTTCTTGGTTGGGCCTGTCACACAGGGTTTGCCTAGTGTGGTTTACCTGGTTGGCGTAGTTTGCAGGCTATTACGTCCAGCCCGGAGGGTCATTTCTGTCATTCAGATAGTACTCAAAAAAAACAGTGATATATTTTTCCCAATCAGACAGATTAATCCACTCAGACACCTTAACATATTCAGAGATTAATGAAAAAAAAAAAGTAAACAGCCCCTAAGTGTCTTATCCTGCAAGTAATGTCCATAAAATAATATATTTACAACACTTCCCTTTGGACATTACGCTTTAATGTTCATGCTAAATGAAAACCTCGATAGAAAAATCTAGAGGGATAAACTTAGTCAAAGGAAAAAGGAGTACCATCATTGATCTTCAGAATCCAGTCTACAAGATTCTTTCGATGTTGACACTCCCCCTGAAGACAATAGTCTTCCAGGTATATGAATGAACATAGAGGTAACAATCTTGTAACTCCCCCTCAAGATAACAATCATGTATTCCAATATCATGAATATATTATTCATACATAGAGATAGTTAGTGAATGAATCTGCTAGGTTATCACTACCGCTCTTCTGGAGCTCATGTGGAAAAAAATATATTTTCCTCTTACTTATCCAAACATGATGTGCAACACAAAATAGGAGAATATATATCAAGTCATACATGAAATGTTATGGAGATCATATAATAACATCCAAATAGCCACCAATATCGAATCTCGATTTCTTTCATGTAATAGACCACTATGGTTAACACCATTACAAATTCTCCTTGGAGAAACATTAAATCTTGCTAGCAAGTTAACTTCAATATCAAGCTTGATAAGAGTAGTGCTTGAATAATACACAAGTAAGGAACTTCTGGTCCTGTATATCTTTGTTATCTTCTTGAGGTCTACATGAGTTCTTGTCCACGTCAAGTTGCAAGACAACCATTAGATAGATAAATGGATAAAATCTCTCCATCGGATAATTCATATATCCTCTTCAGAAGGAATTCGTTTAGTCGGTTGTTCCACCAGACTATTTTGAGATATTTCTAACTGAAATATTATATGTTGCGAAATTAATGTTCCTACTATCTTAGGAATCTCAAGTCCGTCAGGGACTTTCATATAGATATTCGTGTCCAATGACCTATAGAAAAATGTGGTGATGACGTCATTAATTGAATATCTATATTCATAATAATTGTCATATGTATATTAAATGACGAAATGTAGTGCCAAAGGGAGAATATGTTTTGGGTATGCACTTAAACCCTTGATATGATAATCTCGCTTATCTTTCATCACTTTATTTTGTTTTGTGATTAAGTTCTATCTCAATTACTTATATTTTATTTAGTGCTTCAGGCACTCCACTAGCAATTTTTGAGACACAAAGTGTTGTTGACAACTATCATTCCTATAAACAATTCTCCCATATTCACAAAGTCCATGACAACTTCAATAAAATCAAATATTCAACATTTCCCATAACATTTGATTTGGTCGTTCCATAATCCAAATACTGTAATTATCTAGTGCACGTGCAAATTAAGGTATTGAGATTCTCTTCGAGACGATCCTCTTGAGGAGGTTTTGAAGTGATGTTATAGTTTAATCTATTTGTATTCCGCGGATTTTATCTTCAATACCAATAAATAATACGTCTCTTACGCTTCTGGCGTCGAGGAGTATCAACAAATATATTTCATTCACAATCGACTTTAATTCTTTATGGTACATATACAACTGGTATATGAGATTTCATCACTCCTTTGGCAATCAATAATTTGTTGAACTTCGAGTTCATAGTGCGTAAATTTAAATATCCAACCTAACGCGAATTTTCTCTTGTTTATAATTCTCATCTCCCCCTAATGTCGGCGATAATTTGAGTTAGATTATAAAATCAGCGTATAAAATGATCAATTGACCCCAATTTTGGGCTCAAAATATGTATTTTGACAAAGTGTATATGTATTTTTCATGTAGACCATATAGATACGTGAAATTATCATATGAGAAATCCTCTTCCAGAGGTATTTTTAATCACGCACTAATTAAATATTGATCCAAATATTCATGCCTTGATAATAATTTGGATCCTTGAATTATAAATTCATCGTAATATGGTCATTAGATGCAAAGTACATCATGTAATTAGTTTAATACTCATTGTAGAATCAATATATAACTAATTTGATACTCGTCGAATGATCAATGAAGCTCTTCGAGAGACAATAATAAGAATAATATCATTTGAAATTCTACCAATACAAAATAAACATCAAAAACTTCGATACGTGTCACTTCGATAATGTATATTAGCAAAGTAAAAACAAACAACAACTTTGCTTTTTAATTTACTGAAGTAAAAAACTCACATAGACTTCAGTAAATGGTACCAAACAAAAAAGCACGAGCTAGTTAGAAATTTTAAGTTACAAAGACTTTGCTAATTTGATAATTACTGAAGTAAAAAGTGTGAAATTTTATTTTTTACCAAAAATTTTACAATAGCGAAGTGTATGTCTTGAGACCGGGAATTAATATTTTGAGGTTTGTTAAAGGAATAATACCCGTTGTGTGCCTAAGTCTGTTAGTTTATGGGCTTTCCTAGATAGGATTTGGCTGAGGCCTGTTTGTATGTACTTCACCCTATTAAAGGGATCTCATTGATGGAATAATACAATACTTTTGCCCTACTTTCTGTCTCAAGTTATTTTCCCTTCAACACGTTATCAGCACGTGTTCAACCACTGAGAGAAAAAATCCCGGCCGAAAATTCTGAAAAAAAAAGAGAAAATCGAAAAAAAAAAACCTAGCGACTCTGCACATCCGCCGCCGTCGTCCAACCCTGCACAACCACCGCGACCGGTCATCTTCCCCACCGCGACCGTCGCCTGCTCGTCCTCCGTCCAAGACCAGACCAGATCGGACGCGACTCCCTCCCGGCTCCTGCTCGTTTTTTCCCCGTCGTTTTTCCACTTTCTGAAAACCCGTCGCCGGTTCCCAGCCCGTAACAGCCGCGACCCGCCCACTTGCATCTTCTTCCCCGACGTCCGACCTCCGCCGTCTGCAAACCTTCGACTCGTCGTCGTCGTCTTCTGCAATCGAAGCCGTCATCCCCCAAATCTCCAGCCCTAATCCTCGACCGCGCAAAACCAGAGCACAGTAGCTCCTGCGCCGACTTCCGCTGTTCCAGATTCCGGCCGCTCGTCTCCGGCCTGCTTGTCTCCCGCTGTTCCAGATTCCGGCCGCTCGTCCAGCCCGTGACGTTTTCATCCCAGCCCAGTTGTCCAGCCGACCGTACTGCGGCCCGGCCAGCCGCGATCCAGACTCCGATTCTTGACTCAACCCGATTCTGAGACCCGACCCGATTGCTGAACGAACCAGATCCGGTTGCTGACCCGACCCGCACGCAGTCTTGTTTTCAGCTCGTTTCTGCTCCTATTCACAAAACAAAGTACACAAATACGAATCCTACTATCTGCAATGTGCGAATTTACATTTTTTTTAATTACTATTAAATGCATATTATACTCCGAATTTATTTATGCTTAATTAAACCAAAAGCATGATGCATCCATAATTTTAATTAAATTAAAATAAATTACTTAAGCAACTTGAATTAAAATAAATTCACGTTGAATTAATAATTATTGCGGCATAAGATACCTCTTTGACTGCATTTATACGTGTATAGATATATCCATAGGGCTATGTGATTATATCTATAATTATATATATATTTTTGCATGCATTGTTAGTTATGGCATGTATATTAAGTTCATCATTAGTAGAACCTAGAGGACTTATTTCTACTATCTATATCAACTCGAACCGTGATAAAGTAATTTCATCGGTATAAACCCCAATAGCATCGAAAGTAATTTTGACCATATCTTGGTTCTGAAAAAATAATAACCCTCCACATTATTGAAAATTTTATCATGGAAAGTACTCATGATATACTGTGAAAATTCATTTTCCTTTTTTTTTTCTTGTCTCAAGATGGCTGATCCAACTCGTCCTGAATTTGACATCTTGGACTCAGAAGGGCTTGAGTACCATAGATGGGTTTCTGACGTAGAGACCACTTTTATCGCTAAGGACTATAGTGCTACTATCTTTGAAAAAGCAGGCGAAGTACCGTCTGACAAAACCAAAGCTAGTGCATTAATGTTCCTTAGGCGACATATCGACCCGAGCCTAAGATGAGAATATCTGCAGTTGAAATCCACGAAAGAACTGTGGGATGCCCTTAAGGGCCGTTTTGGAACATCCACAATACCTTGCTCCCAGAGTTGACCGTGCAGTGGAATGAAATCCGCTTGCTTGATTATAAACGGATCAACGATTTCAACAAAGATATGCTCCGTCTGAAGGCACGCCTTAATTTCTGTGGAAAGGACCTCACAGAAGATGATATGATTCAGAAAACTCTTTCCACTTTTCCTAGTTCTGCTCTTATACTAGCGAACCAGTATAGGCTGGAGTATGACAACAAACGCATCACTACCTTCAATAAGCTTATCAACCTACTGCAAGTGGCTGAGAGGCATAATGAAGTGTTAGTGAGCAATAATGCTAGGCCCGTTGGGACAAAGAAAATTCCCGAGGCCAATTATATGAAAGGTGGAAAGAACCCCAATGTACAGGGGACTGGTCATGGCAACCCCAAACCACAACGTGGAAAAGGGCGTAGTGGTCGAGGACGTGGTCGAGGACGTGGGGGCTCTTCTAATGTAATGAGAAGACTTGGTGCTCCTGGCTCTACTAGCCAAGAAAAGTATAAAGCACCTACCCCTCCTGACGCTCCTAAAGTCAGAGTTGGCGATGAATCGTGCTATCGATGTGGAGATGCTGGACATTGGTACAAGAACTGCCATGCAAGTAAGCAAGTCGCAGCACATTACAAGAAATATAGAGAGTCCAAAGAACGGGAGGCTCACTATATGGAGGAAGATTCTCTCGACGAGTCCCCCGACGTCAATTTCACAGTCACCGATAATCGCAATGAGCCATACGTGTCACAACCATTAGAGGCACCCTTTTATGACTGAATGTCATCATTATGTTTACTTTCTCGTTTACATTTGGCATTGTTACCTCAGAACGATTTTATCGATGTTTTATTTTCAGTAATGGTGTGATGAAACTTTGTTTTTTCTAGAACAAGATATTATTATTGCTTACGTTATATTCTTAGCTTTATTTCGAAGTACTGAATATTGCTTGAATGCTTATGGTTCGAATTTCAATCTTTTCTAAGGAATGAATCGAGTAGAACTTGAATGTTCTTAGAATTAGGCTTCTATTCATTGAATAAGTCGCCTACCAAACCTCGGTAATTACGATGAATGGGTCATCCCAACTCATCAAAGGGCGAGGTAATGCTCAATTTTTGATGCCTAAATGGCACTCAATTACAAGTTACCAATACTCTGTATGCACCTAGAGCCCTTCGAACCTTACTTGACTTCAATAATATACGTAGCAATGGTTTCCAGATTGAAACCCACTGTGAGAATGGAATAGAGTTTTTTTTTATTAATTCTAATGAATGTGGACGTAAACGCATTTTAGAATAACTGATGAGTCGATCTAGTGGATGTACCTCACTATTATTAGGTTTTTTTAAAATCCTATGTTATCACCAACAATGTACTTTGGGACATAGACTCATATAGGCTTTGGCACGATAGACTAGGTCATCTTGGTCGAAGTATAATGATCCATATACTAAAGAACTTGTACGTACATCATTACTTTTCGAGTGAAAATGTGGCAACAACTCAACATAAAGCACAATGTTGACGTTAATCGTGTTATGTCATCCAAAGAACCGAATGCATATCAAATGCCAACCACTTAGTGTTGCAAAGCCTGCTCTTTAGCCAAAGTAGGAGCGAGACCTTCCTACGCTAAAGAAACAAAAGCAAACATTCCATTCTTACGCTGAATATAAGGAGATATTTGTGGATCCATCCACATAATATGCGTACCATTTATGTATTTATGGTTTTGATGGATTCTCCGACATATTGGTCACATGTCGCTCTCCTGTCCACTCAAACTGCTGCAGAACTTCCAAGATAACTTATAAGGGCTCACCTCCCTTATAACATCTAAAGGACTTGATGATTATAGAGTTCACATCAAAAAGTATTTGATGTTTATTGCATGATAGAGATTAATGAATAATATCTCGTCCCATGTGCATATGCAAAGGTCTCACATAAACCACCGTCGAAAGAATATGTATGGTGATTATGTCATTGGTTATGCGCACCAATTTGCATATCTTTATCTGGAATTATGCAATATTGCATGCAAGTTTACTTAAATCGTTCATTCTTAGACCTTTTGCTAACCAATTAGTTTATGCGTACCAGTTGGTAACTGGATAGCCTGATTTTTGTATTTTGGACCCAGACGGACTTGAGTGCCAATTGCGCATATTTGGTTACGCATTATATGTGCCTTATGCGCCCCACATCGCATCGGTCTTTAGAAACGATTTAGTATTCACGTTGGATAAGAATCTCCAGACGTTTATCCGCTATTTAGAACCTTCACAGTGATCTCTTTACCGCACGATCTGCGGATTGTCACTTTAATGAGACAACCTTCCCGTCGTTAGGGGGAGGAGAGAAAACGTAATTTCTCGGGGAACAACAGGAATTGTCATGGTGTCTCCACTTTGTCTCATTATGATCCCCGAACTTCACAATGTTACCGTGAAGCATAAAGAACACTCGATCTTCAGGATGTAGCAGATTCGATGCCTGATGCATTTACTGATATCGTTCAAGTGACAAGATCTCACATTACAGCTGCAAATGTGCCTGTAAGGTTAGAAGTCCCCTCCAAGGGGCACATCACCAATGAACCGGGTGATGCAACCGCACTTGGTGGAGGTGTGGTTGAGGTCGTGGCTCCCTGCGAAGGAAAGGGTGGAAGCCACATGGTTCGACTAAATACTCACCCAAGTAAGAGGTATAGTATGGCACAAATTACATGTTAACCATCAATGAACTCGTTTCATGAGATCATGCTTGATTTTATTATGTCCATGAATCATGACGAGGGGGACGCCCCGAAGATATGATTTAGAAAATCAAGAATCTCGATGAAATTATGAGGGTGTGGCCTGATAAACCACCCACTTTGATGACATGTCATGAATCATAAAGTACGATGATGTCGAACCTCGCTCGGTTGGATGAAATCAACATAGAGCTGATTGTCCTATAAGAAAAACATTCCAGGTAGAACTAGATTCTCCGACAAAGAGACAGGTATTTGGTGTAGGTAGTGCTAACCTAACCAAGTGTAAAGCCTGAAGGACATAATCGAACCTTTGTCGTAAATCATAGTGAGAATAGTAGAGTCCTAATGTACAAGGTTCATGAAGTAATGCTTCTCACAATGCCCTGGAATTGATTACGAGGAAATGTACTCCCACGTATACGTTCCGCTATTTGATTAGCGTAGTAATTTCTGAGGGATTGGAAATGCAGCCAATAGATGTGGTTACTGCGTATCTCTCTGGGGATCTAGATACGGAGATATATACGGAAGTGCCCTATGGCATTTCACTACCCAAATCAAGTAACTCCAGACCACGGAGTATGTATTCAGTTCATTTGAAACGCTCACTTTACGGTTTGAAACAATCTGGAAGGATGTGGTATAACCGTCTAAGTGACTACTTGATTAGGAAGGGATATAAGAATGATGAAATGTGTCCCCGCGTCTTCACAAATAAGATACGGATTCACATCGCAATGTATGTCGATGACATGAACATAATCGGTCTTGATGAAATAAGAGAAACCACCGGATACTGAAAATCTAAGTTTGAGATGAAAGATCTTGAGAAAACTCGGTTCTGTCGAGGCATTGACATAGACATCGAGTTTATGGAATTCATTCCACCGGTCTTCCTATGTCCAGAAGTTTCTCAGGCACTTTAACATGGACAAGGTAAACCCGACTAGCACCCCATGATAGGTCGAACATTTGGATGCAAAGGAAAGATCCATTTCGTCTAAAGGAAAGTGACAAAGAGCTTTGGGAGCTGAAATTCCCTACTTGAGTGTAATCGCGTATTATTGTACTTAGCTCAATGTACACGACCTGCTATCACTCCTCAGTTAATCCGCTGACTAGATTTAGTTCAGCATCGACGCAACATCAATGGAATGGTATCAAGGATATCTTCTGATACTTAAAAGAAACCATTGATTTGGGACTATTCTTTCCCTACAACCACGCAAAGGAAACTGCTTACGAAAAGGCAAATGCTAAAGTAAATGTTGGTGCCGAAGCAACTACCACAAAGTATGTGTTGGTATGACTTGCTTATGTTTTGGAAATCGAGTAAGCAAACCCCTTTTGGATACCTCCTCGAATCACGACAAGATTATTGCTTTGCATGAATCAATCCGTGAGTGTACATGATTAAGAACTATCATTCTACACTTGTGAGGAACTAGTGGTTAAGTACTACCACTAATGAGCATACTTACATTTATGAACATGATGTAACTTGTAAATCCCCTTGATTGATGGAATGATCATAACGGGAAATATGTGAGATATAACGTAACATACTCACATAGGTTGCACTCTTTTCCTTACCAAGGTTTATTTTTCCCACTGGGTTTTGTTACTTGGCAAGGTTTTTAACGAGGCAACGATATATGAATGTAAGCATTAGGGGGAGCTGTAGAGTTTTCCAACTTCCGAGATTGATGTAAAGATCACAAGGAAATGGTGATTTATAAAGAAACTTAATCACATGTGTTGTACTCTTTTCTTTGACCAAGGTTCATTTTCTGCCATTGGGCTTTGTTACTTGGCGAAGTTTTTAATGAGACAACAACTACTTGATTGATGTACAAATCAGGGGGAGATGTAGACTTGAGGGGGAGTCTTACATCCACACCATACGTTGTACTCTTTTCCTTACAAGGATCATTTTTCCCACAGGGTTTTTATCACTTGGAAAGGTTTTTAATGAGGTAACAAGATGTACGATTTTAAGGATCAATGGAATGGTCACCTTAGTAGCGCTATGATCAAATGTAATGATCATATGAGAGGATAGATTCAAAGGACGAAGTCTAAACTTGATGTGTCTAGATGCTGTACTCTTTTCCCTACGATCAAGATATTTTTCCCACTGGGTTTTTGCTTGACGAGGTTTTAATGAGGCAACATGACATGCGCTTGTAGACTAGGCACAAGGGGGAGTGTTAAAGGAATAATACCCGTTGTGTGCCTAAGTCTGTTAGTTTATGGGCTTTCCTAGATAGGATTTGGCTGAGGCCTGTTTGTATGTACTTCACCCTATTAAAGGGATCTCATTGATGGAATAATACAATACTTTTGCCCTACTTTCTGTCTCAAGTTATTTTCCCTTCAACAAGGTTCAATTTTTTTCATTTGGGCTCCAAAAAAATACTAAGCAACTATTGGTTTCCACCTTTTCCTCCCTCAAATTTTTTACTCCAATTTCTATGATAACACGCACGCACCCGGACTCCCACTAGAGTCGAACCCTCGACCTCATTGTTACAAGAGGCAATAGCCCAACTGAACCAAAGGTTTAATCGATTAACATAATCCCATACCCCCCTCCCATTCATAACCCAAAGAAAGAGAAGGAATCGTCTGCTTCTGTCCCTCCCCCCGGGACTCTCTCTCGCTCTCTGCATTCCGTCTCGCTACTGGATGGCGAAAATGTCGGCAGCAGTTTCTAAGTTCCCGAGTGGTGGTTGCCTGCTAACCTTATTCCAAGGACACGAATCGAACCTCCCCACAAATCTCGATTCGACTCCCAATGGAATTAAGGAAGGTGGTGGATCTCAGCTCGAGGATGCTCAGCGCGGCGGTGGCGGTTCTCTGTTATGAATTGATGGTGGTTGAGGGCTGAAGATGGCCGCTGACCTTCAAGGATTTATTTTTTTCAGGTTTGTTTCTTTCGGTTTCTATTCTAAAACAAAAATGGATTTTTGGTATTGAGTGATTTGGGGAAGTTGGATTCTTGTTTCTAACTCGTGTGTATATGTGTGTGTGACTTTCTGAATCAGAAATGGGACTCGGCGGCTAGAGGAAAGACATAAATCCGATGTCGAATGTTTTTTATTTTATTTACCGACGATCGTCCATGGTCGTTTATGCTAAGAAATGTTTACATGGGGGATGGGCTAGGGTTTTTTTTTATGCGGGGGTGATTCAGTGCTTCATTTCGACCTATTCTGCCCCAATGAATTTGGGTCATGGACTTGATATGATGCGATGTATGTACGGTAGTTTGAGGATTGAAAAAGTTATTATAGTTGATTTTTTATATTTTAGTATTCTGCTATTCAATGATTTCGATAATAGTATGTTCTCACTGGATTAAATGAACTCGAAATGAACAGGAATGGGTGAATTCGTGTGATTATTATTGAAATATTACTGAATGTTTCAATTCTAGGAACTTTTGGATGATATTGTACATTATAGCAAGTTTTGTACCATTTTCATGATCACGAGCTCGTGTAGTTGGTGTTGATCTTAACAATGAGCCTTAATTATTCCATGGATCTTGGTTAGTTCTGATTTAAATAACGCGAACATATTGTTGTCGTCTTGTTTAGTTCTTAGTCGTAGACGATTTTGGTTATGCTTCTTTGTGTTGGTATACTGATTTAGTTTGTATCATTGTTCCTGTGTAACCCATGATGTTGTTCCTTTTAGGTTTTACGAGTAAAATTTTTTTTATACCCTTCTTGCAAAGGTAATCTTTTAATGCTTAATTCGTGATTTCTTTTTCAGTTATCAAATGTAGCAACCTCTGCACCATCTCAGCAATTACCATCTCCAATAGGGATGGCAACGGGGCGGGGATGGGGCGGGGTTCACGACTCCCGGCCCCGGCCCCAACCCCGGTCCCGGTCGGGTACGGGGATTAATATCTCGTCCCTGGTCAAATTCTGGTTAAACCCCGGTCAAATCCCGGTTGACCCCCGGTCAGACCCCGATCCCCGGTCCTTACCCGGTCCACCCAGTTTGCTGTTGTTTTTTTAGATACTTTCAGCTATTTTTTTCATGTCTTTTCAGTCAAAACACATAAAAATAGTAATTAAGTAAGTGTAAAAAATTACATAAGTTCATAAAAGTCCACAATAAAAGATTACATAACTTAAGGTTATATATTTAATAAATATATTAAAAATTAAATTTCTAATTACATATATCGGGTTCGGGGCGGGGCGGGGGATAGGCCTCCCAGCCTCGGCCCGAGTTTTATATGAGCGGGTATCCCCAGTCCCGGCCCGGTACCCGATTTGGCGGGGAATCCCCGGCCCCGGTCGGGGCAGGTCGACCGGGTTACCCATCGGGTCGGGTCAAAATGCAATGCCTAATCTCCAATTCCTGCAGTCAACACACCAACTTCTGTATCGTCGCCGTTGTTTCTCTCTTTCTCTTTTTTTTTCAGTAGAATAGAGATTTGCAGAAAAATAAAACAAAACAAGTTACGTGATTGATATTATATATCAACACGTACATTACTGAACATGGTTCGTAGATAATCATATTGTTTCTCAAAAAAATAAAACAAAATTATCATCCAAAGTTGCTCCTTGATTTTCCATTTTCTCACATTGTTTTTCTCGACAGGACATTACATCCCCCAGTTAGTTGTTGCTCTTCTGGACTACAATAAACACTCCAAAAATTTTAAGTTCAACATTAAAGGGTTGCTGTAAGAAAATATTTGCTCAACCTTTCTGTCTTTATTCATTTTTTCAGATTTTACGGAAACTTGCTTTTAATCTTTTTCACGTATTGCCTTATATGTGAATGGTTATCTTGGCCTAAATTGGGAATCCACTTCTAAGGCTCGACCGTGATGTTCCATCAACTTATAAGTTTTTCTGGTCGCACAGAATGATTTCCGATGAAATTGGACTCACCATCATGAACGATTGTGATTTTAAAGATTACACATTGGAAAATCCACACAATGTGTCTGCATCATGTAACAATGCCGTATCCGAGACAAACAAGATTGTTGGTGATTATATAAATAGTTACGATGTTATTCTTGATGTGTGCTATCCGGCGATAGCGGAGCAAGAGCTTAGACTCGAAAAGATGGTACATTTTATGTATCATATTCTGTCTGATTTTCTAAATCATGGGCTAAAAAAATGAAGAAAAAAAAAGGATGAACAATGCACTATGAAATTGCAGGCAACAAAGACTAGTGTTGGTGTAGATGTTTGCATGAGCAACGAGAGGCACTTCTACTTTAACCTTCCAGAGGTTCAGAAGGCTCTACATGCAAATTGAACCAATCTGTCGTACAGCTGGTCCATGTGCAGTAGGTAAGTTTATCAAATACCTTAATTTGTAGCAAGTGGCATTAGTTTCTTAAATCTTTCTCCGTATATGCATTGTTCTATTATAAATGAAGGGATAATAATTGCTGGTGAAGTGATTTTGTTATGTTGACTATTACGTCTAGGGAAGTACAAGTGCAGCAGGAAATTTATTTGGAAGGTGTCTTTCTTGACCGTCTCCCAACATGAAATATGTTTTTATTTTTGCTGTCGAGAAGATTGTGCAGGAAAAACACATCATTGCTCGCTTGAGTAGAAGTTATTTTTGAAAGTTTGATAATGGTCTAGTTTGTGTGTGTTACGACACGTTATGCTAACATGTTTTAGTTGGTAATATAATTTTTGGCTTTCAGGCAAAACCTTGTAATTTCTTTATTGGGGAAGAAGATTTGTTAAACCAGCAACAAAGTGATTATGTGGATTTGTTTACTTCACGTGCCGATGTTGGAGATTTGAAGAAGAAAGTTGATAAGTATGATCGTCTGATGAAAAGCAATGATGTGCTGAAGAGAGACTTGGTCGTTTCGAAGTATATGATCTTTTTTAATCCTTTTTGTCCTATTTGTGGTGTTCATGATGAAATAGATAAAATTTTATTACAACATTCTTTGTCTTTATTATGATATGTATCTGGTTTTGAATTGGTTGGAACGCATATTATTTTTTTAGATGGGATGATATGAAATTGTTGGTTCTTATATTATTGAGCTCTTGTGGTTGGTGGTTAGTTATCGGTGAATGTAGATTTTGGGAATGAATTTTAAATTGAAATGTGAAATACTAATATATATTACTACAGAAAATACTAATATATATTATATAATAACTGAAGTAAAAAGTCCTTTTTTACTACGCCAATTATAAAATAACCAAAGTTAAAGGCATTTTTTTACTTCACTTACCCCCGTATTTGGATCATAATTAGAAAAAAAAATGAGATAGACTTCGGTTATTAGGATATTAGACTTCATAAAAAGTGAAGTCTAAAATATACATTTTACTACACGAACATAGACTTCGGTAATTATAACGTTTTTACTTCAGATATTATCCGAAGTCTTTGACGTTTATTCTTATTGTTTTAATAAGATATTGTAAATCAATTTCAATATCATTCCACAAATAAGATTGATCGAATCAATGTTAATATGACATATTATATTTTTTTTTCATTGGAAAAAAACATATCACCTAAGACATTAATTGCTCTTCAAGAGCATGTAATATTCTTCAAGAATTGTGCTATTTCGGGAGCAATAATTTAAAATAATATAAGGATAATGATTAAAATAATTAAATAATGAGAATGAAAGATAACAATACTCGAAATAAAGCATAGAAAAATGCAATCTCAATTTTTTAATGTTCTTCAAGAATACTAAATTTATTTGACGTGATCATCATAAAAATATTATAAAATTATGATGAGATATCATTGTGTTGTTCTTCAGGAACTTCAACTATTTATTTTTAATTATCTTCAAGATTATTGAGATTGCAAATTTATGTTTCTTCGAGAAACTAGTTATAGGGATAAACATATATCACCTATGATGTGAATTATTCTTCGAGAATTTGAAATATTCATCAAGAATATTTATTGTGCTACTTCAGGAGCAACAATTTAAATCAATATAATGATAACTATAAAAATAATTCGATGATGGGAAGGAGTACAAATGCTCAAAGTAAAGTTAAAAAAATTGCAACCTCAATATTTAATATTCTTCAGGAATATTAACTTATTTAATGCGTTCATCATAAACACGTTGTTTTTAATATGATAAGATAGTGTTGTGTTCATTATATTGTTGTGTTCATTATGAACATAAACTATTTATTTCTTAATAATCTTCAAGATTATTAAGAATATTGTAATTTATAGTTCTTCTAGAAACTAAAAAATTAGTACAATATAATTGATTTCATAATCAAATCATGTAGCAACAGAAATACATGCATTACAAAAAGTTTATAATAAACCAAAACATATCGATGCGGTTGAGCAAATCACAATTTCTAAAAGTACTTCCATTTTAATATCATGATTTGCAGTTTATGAAATGTATATATTGTTGTTACCCAAAATATTATCCGGAGATGATATGCTGGAATGGACGAGTAACAAACAAAATGCGAGAGCACGTCCGTGGGGAAAGTAAATAACACAAGATTTACCGGGGTTGTTAGTCCCGGGCTTGAATACTCTCGCGAGATATTATTAATATGAATACTTGTGAGTACAAATATTAATGTTAGAGTACAGTTACAATGAGTATAAATACCCTAGTTATCTTAGCTATCGAGTGCTGAAGATTGCCGGAAGAACCAGAGTTGAAGCTCTGTGAGTTCTTGTAACAACGATGGAGTGCTGTGTTGACTATGAGAAATTGACGGTCTCTCACTGAGAGGATTAGCTGAACTCTCGTATGAAGTAGTTTCTGTACTTGTGAACCTATAAATCTGGAGTTCTCTGAACTGTAGGGAATTCTCATTTCTGCCGACCGTCTTCTGGTTAAGAGGTTCTGAGAGAGAAATCCTGGATAGATTCAAGAGAAAGCCGAGAGTCTGAATTTTTCTGAACCTTTCTTCAGTTGCTGGAGGTTCTCTATTTATAAGACTGGGAGTCGCTGGTGTAACACCCCCAAAACCATATGGGAATATTACACGCCGTAGACCCTTTCCACAAGGATCTACCAGGCTAAACATCTATAAACAACCAAATGCTTGCCCAGCCAAGATAAAACAATAAAATGATACAGACCGATATGGTCACTTACCCGTGAATACACAGACCGATGAGGTCACACAACCCAATCGACAAAACTGACTTAAATAACATTACCCACACAGGGGTCGAAATACAATTCGTGGAAGGCGAAATCAACTCGACAACATAACAAAAATTAAATCAACTCTCGACTCATGATTAGTATCGCACTCGTCATCCTCTTGTGCCAATCCTGTGTGCTCCCCGAATCTGCATGTACACGGACGCAAAGCAGACATCCACCCCCGACATCGGGCTTAGTAAAACTCCATTGTTTTACTAGTGCAAGTATCAAATCATACGAAATGTAACAAGCAAATAATAATCGTGAATCCAATATAATAATCAAGTATCAAAATATTCCCGGTAGGTTCGCACAAGGGAAGATAAACTATGAAGCATTCGAAAATAAGATTATCATCTCGGGAATTTTTAGAATTTCAAAACCTTTCGAAAATCTTAGGGTCTTAACCCAAATCTCAAATTGTATTACAACAATTTACATTACGAAAACATTTCCATAAATCTCGTGGGGATCGGCCCAACATTCTTTTCTTAAAACTTTCTTACAAAGAGTTTGATTTACAAAACATAATTCATGACACCGTGATCCCCTGTCACGTGTCTCCATAGGTTCGACAACCTGCACGGACTTAACCAATCACAACAATCAATCATGCTCATGACTCCGTGATCGCTTGCCACGAGTCTCCGTATGTTCAAAAACCCACACGGATTGAGCAAACACAACAATCACAACAATCAATCATGCTCACGACTCCGTGATCGCTTGCCACGAGTCTCCGTATGTTCAACAACCCACACGGATTGAGCAAACACAACAATCACAACAATCAATCATGCTCACGACTCCGTGATCGCTTGCCACGAGTCTCCGTAGGTTCAACAACCCACACGGATTGAGCAAACACAACAATCACATCAATCAGTCCCGACCCCGTGAACCTGTGTCACGTGTCACCGTAGGTTCCGTCGAACCCGCATGGTTGGACGTACTGTGTTCAGATTCAATGGACCTGTGCCATGAATCATCGTAGGCCTCGTCAGACCCGCACGATTAGACCTCAGCACCACACACTAAGTTCTGATCCCATGGACCTGTGCCATGAATCCTCGTAGGCCCCGTCGAACCCGCACGAGTGAACTTAGCGTTCCAGCACATCACATTCACATTCACATTACATACAACAATGAGCACAGTTAGTCAATCACGTTGATCACCACAAAACCGTACATCACACGCACATAACACAATCTCAACACTCTCAACAACTATCATCAATCAACGACGTACAACCAACATACCACACGTTCGGTACACAATGCATCGTTGCCAGGCTAACACATATACCAATATAACACTATTATCACAAAGCCTTCAAATTTCGGAAAGCACAAACAACTCAAACGGAACATATTTACGAAGACAAGCAAAATCTTCATAAATATCATACGTGATTACTAGTCGCAAGATACAAGTCGTATAGTAAGATACTTGCCTTAATAAGCGCTCAAGATGCTCGAAGAACACGGTTCGACCGGGAAGCTCGGACCCCAAAGAAGGCAATGAACGGAAGGGTTCCGACTCGAGTTCTTCACAAGAATTCGTTCCTAAGTCACAATGATATCAATTCAATCACAATTCTACGAAAACGTATGGAACTTCCCAAGTTCTACCCATTGAAGCATTTTATCGGACACTTTGAAGGCGTAGTCCAATTTAATCGATTATTCAAAGAAATACTCAAATTCGTTCCACAAAACTTCAAGGGTATTGAATGATTACGAGTTTAAAATCAAGTTCTAACAATAATATGAATCAAAACGAAGCAAATCGGCCAAAACACCAAGAAACCTCAAGAACATCCAAAAACCAAAAGTTTAGGTGTTCTTACCTTCGATCCGGGTGGAAGATGATGTTAATCCATGATTCCAACTTCCAAAACATGTTGATATAAGTTGATTCTACTCAAAACCATCGATCTATGGTGAAAAATCGCGGAAAGGCGAAGAAAAGATGAGAAATGGCGGATGACTCGGTCCGTGCCTATAAATAGTCGACCACTGGCGGTGCGCTACGTCGTGTCGGCGAGGCCTACGTGCATGTCGGCCAGGCCGAACTCTGGGCGATTACAGCCGGACATGTTACGTACATAACGGCGACATTACGTCGTAGCGGCCTTACGGCCGTTCTATCGGGCCATTACGGCCGTTACTCGGCGGGCACGGCGGCCAGGCCTCGGTCGATCCGACGGTCCGGAAAATCCGAAACTCGGACACGAGCGTGGCGAAACACGATTACGAAGTACTCGCAAAGACGAATCCGAACACTAAGAGAACACATGATTCCGACCACCCGAGGGATCGAATTTCGACAATGGAAGTAATTACCCCAAACTTTGGGAAATTACGAAAATGGCCCAACACGTCCGAAATACATGATACACGATCGAAACACCAAACCGAAGCTTACAACATGAATAATAACATTAAATGGACTTCCGAGAAACTCGAAACAACAGTTTCGGATGAGATTCGCGAGAATCGAACTCAAGTGCGGAAAAGTCATTTAAGAACACGAAACTCAACAAAACGATACCGAAACGAACTCGGATGACAAAAAGTGTAGAATTAAATATTCTCAGAATGACGAAACGATCAAAAGCGAGTCGTCGAAATGGACCTCCGCCGAAAAATGAAAATTACCAGAAATCCGAAATTGCGGATATTACAGCTGGGCGATCGCCTCTGCTGTATTATAATAAGCGTGCGATCGTCTTTAGCACATGGGTTGGTCTCCTTAAAATCCGCAGCAACTACTGGCAGCCGGATGTGCGAACCAGTGAGAAGCCAACACGCGTCTATGTCGCTGTCTTGGGAGGCCCCACTTAGGACCTTTCGGCGGGTCTGTTTGTAGGTAAGGACGTCCTTGTCACTGACAGCTGCTGATGGGCTGGAGTCAACAATCCATGTTCTGCGGCGCCATTCGCGGATCTACACATGGGTCCTTTGCTTCGTGATCCAGTCTTCGTAGACTTTGATGGATGATGGCCTTACTCGTGGCATAGGACGGTCGTCCATGGTCGGGCATCAGAGTCGGTCGCTAGGTACCAAGAGATGATCGCTCCGGGAGGTCGATCGCTAGATACTCGAAGGTGGACTGTTACCTTCGACTTGGCAAGTTTGTCGTAGCTCATTTGGTCGTGAACTCGGTCGCTCAACCCTTATACCGATCGCCGTCGAGGCGTATAAATCGCTGCACAACAATTGCCCCCCAGCTCGCTCCGATGTTGCAGACGTGGGGTGAGGTGGTTCTACTGGCGATCGCTTAACTTTTGACGAGTGACTTAGCATTTTACGGAATAGGTGATCGTCTTTGAGCGGGTTGGCTTTGAATTTGGACGACATGGTCGGTCGCTGAAATGATTGGGAAATATGTAGCGGGCTCGAAACTCTGCGGGGGTACGTGTCGCGATGCGATTGGGGGAGTCCGACGGTTAGTTAAGACTCCTCGTCTGGCGTGTCCTTGAAACGACGCGTACTCGGGATTTAAGGAAGGCATTGATTGCGACTTTATCCGACGGTTGCACTTCAGTCCTCGAGATTCTCCTTATTTGCACGGAAGCCCCCGTCATCTCCTATAAAAGGGCAAGGGTTGCAGTGCCAACCTCTTTACGCGATTTCGTCGGATAAGAATATAGCGCAAATTTTTGAAGCTTTGCCTGACGATCGTCGATCGATTCAATTCTTCGGTAAGAAACAATCCTTTTTCTCCTCTTCTTTTTGAGAATGTCTGGAGTACCTTCAACGTCTGGAACGGGCACCACCTCCGCCGCCGGGACTTCGACAGTCCGGGAAAGATCCTCTGCGGAATTCCATATTGAGATGGCTGCCGAGGCTATCCGCGCCGGTATTAATCCCGTGGAAGTCGAGGCACTATTCAACGAGGCCGATGCTGCCAGGGAGGCGGCGGCCGAGCAAAAACGTTTGCTGATGGAGAAGGATTTTGCGGTGAGGGCGTACTGGGAGCAACATAGTGCCTTTGGCCAACCCTATTTGGCCTTCGCAAAAATCATGGAGAGGTTGGCCAGTCCGTGTCTCAAGTTCGACTATCGGGAGTACTCGGTCGCCCATCCCTATCAATCCGCGAAGCGGTCGCTGTTCCGGGCCGCGCAACGCTCTCCGTGGTCCCTTGGCCAGATCAGGAGCTCGGCGACCAGGAAGGACTTGGCCATCTGGAGGTCGAGGTACCATGTCCCTTCTGATGTGGACCTTTTCGCGCTTGCCGAGAATGAGCGAGCCGACCAACCTCCGGAGGGCATGATCGCCGTGAATGAGGCGATAATGGAGGCCGGGCTGCGATTCCCACTGTCGTTTGCCATCTCCAATTTGCTGGTCGCCTGGAATGTGGTGCCGCTTCAGCTAACGCCGAACGCCTGGCTCCAGATTGTATGTGCCCTCACTTTGTTCGGCGGTCACCGACTATACCGCCTTCCCTCGCCGTTGGAGATGAACCACCTATTCAAACTGACGGTTCAGAAGGGGTCCATCGTGTAACATCCCCAGATCGAACCGGGAATATTACACGCCGCAGACCCTCTCCGCGAGGATCCACCAGGCTAGACATCTAAACAACACATTACATTACATACCGACGAATCAAAATAACGAACCAATACACCGATTTGGTCTTTCGACACTGACTTACAAATAAAAATACATAAACTCATCCAGACTCATACCCACGCAAGGGTAAAATACTTGCAACAATGAACAATAAGACAGCGGAAAAGACAATACAATGGACTCCGACTAACTGAACCCAAAACTGGCCTTCGTGTGATTAGTATCATTCGTCTTTCATCATCCCTCGTGCCGATCCTGTGTCTTGCTCCCGAAAACCTGCATGTACCTGGACACAATGAGATATCCACCCCGATTACTGGGGTTAGCAAACTCCACTGTTTCGCTAGTGCAAGTATAAAGTGCAAATACAAGCCATACACAACACATTCCGAGAATACAACGAAAGACTTCCCAAGGTATATTTAGTTAAAAATAGTTCAAGTCTTGAAAGTAGAAACGATGTAAGTAAGCACTTTGAAAACACTTCCAAATCTCGGGAGTTTTGAAAACATTTGAAATTGAAAAGTTCTTAATTCCTCGAAAGTCATTTAGGGTCACGGCCCCAAAGTTCTTTTTCCAAAATGCAAATCCGTTAACAAAACGCGGGGTCCACGACCCTACCATTACGGTCACAAAACACAGGGTCCACGACCCGATCATCCACTTCAATTCACTTACGAGGACACATTACACATAACACATTATTCCTATGCCATTCTAGCCAAGCACCAAGACCTGATATATAATGTATCTCGACCCCGAGCGCAAAGCATTGTGATACTCCGGACATATCACAATTAATCAACAAAACATCAACATCAATATCACAGCAACCACACTTGGTAACCCGTGGCCGTACCCATTAGTATCGGCCCCCAGAGGCCCCGTCGGACCGTCCCCAGGTGGGAAACCACTTCCGCGGCTGTACCCATTAGTATCGGCCCCCAGAGGTCCCGTCGAACCATCCCCAGGTGGAAGAACATCAACACACGCATCCAAGTCCACTTCCGTGGCCGTACCCATTAGTATCGGCCCCCAGAGGCCACATGCCATCCCCAGGTGGAAGAGTAACAACTCACAGATTACAAAACCAACCACTCTCAAAGGTCAAACACACAAAATATATATAGTCGAGGTACCTTGCTAGAATGGCCAAATCATCCAACATGTGCTCACGACCCAGAACTATATCAATTCACAAGGGAGCACAAGATCTCAACAGCACCGAACGACACAACCAATATCACCAAAAACTCACATATTCATCCATAACCACGGGACTCCAAGCACATAATTTGACAAGAGAATTACACGTTACATTTACCGACGCCATAATCATACATAATGACATCACACGAAAGTAAGGTGATCCTATACTCGAAACTAGCACACATAATCAACTAAGCATATTAATTCCCGACCCACACGGGTCACCTTTACGAAAACCATGATGGTAAATATACCGATTCTTTTGAAAAATGGTTATAAATATTTATTTAGCACATATCGACACTTAGCAACCATTATATCCACAAAACACGTAATGTATGGGCAAGATACTTGCCTCGATAATCGACACCGGACACTCCTTCGAACACGGATCAGTCGGAACACCTCGAACACCTACAATTCTCCGGCGAAGACAATGAATACACCCACGATCGAGAAGCTTGAAGAAAACGACGAACGGAAGGGTTCCGACTCGAGTTCTTCACAAGAATTCGACCCTAACAACATATAATCAATAAATCATCGATCATACGAGGAAGAATAATCATAGAACGCCCGAAAACCCCTCTACGACATTCTATCGGACACCTTCAAGGCGTCGATCAAGAACTCGACCAAATCGACGAATCGATACGATCCAACCATGGAATAATAAAGGAAATGATATAATATATCTAAATTATCATCAATCCATCATAACCCTAAGTTAAATCAGATTAATCGGACGAAAACAACCAAAATACCCAAATTCCCCAAAACTAGATTTCTAGGAAATCTGACCTCATTCGGTAGATCGGAGGATGTTATAGGATGAATGATTGATGATATGAACTCCAAGACTTCATGGATTGAAAGAACAACATCATGGCTCCATGATATATACACCCACAGCCGCGTACGGGAAGAAAAGGAATGAGGAACTGGGTGAAAAATACTGTGCTGAGCCTTAAATAGGCCATTGCCGTACGGTTACGTCATGTAGGCCAAGGCTTACGTGACGTAACGCCATGGCGAACTCACCGCTGGAAATCTGGAAGCGTTACGTGCGTTCGCGGCGGGGCCTTACGTACGTAACCGGCCTTACGTACGTAACTGCCGATCACTACCGTACGTTACTCGGCCAGGCCAGCCTGGCTCGAGCATGCCCGGCCATGACTCAGCCGGGACCAACTCCGACGGCCCGAACGACCCCGAAACCCGAACCTGAGTACGAATCGAAGATACGGTTACGAAGTACTCGCAAAGACGAATCCGAGCACTAATAGAACACACGATTCCGACCACCCGAAGGCTCGGAATTCGACAACGGAAGTAATTACCCAAAACTTTGGGAAATTACGAAAATGGCCCAAAACGTCCGAAAATCATGATACGCGATCGAAACACCAAACCAAAGCTCGCAACATGAATAATAACATTAAATGAAATTACGAGAAACTCAAAACAACAGTTTCGGACGAGATTCACAAGAATCGAACTCAAGTGCGGAAAAGTCGCTAAAAAGCTCGGAACTCAACAAAACGATACCGAAACGAACTCGGATGACAAAAAGTGCAGAATTAATCATTCTCGAAATGACGAAACGGTCATGAGCGAGTCGTCAAAATGGACTCCGGCCGAAAAAAAAATTTACCGAAAATCGAAAATTGCGGATATTACACGTCGGTGGCTACCATATCCAAGGCCATTCTGGTCGGGTGATCCTTGGGGTCCCGAACAAGGTGCGGGGCGATCTAGCAAAATGGTTCTGGGTCGCCGGTACATGGAAAGCATCTGCGAGCGACAATCCTACTGGCGAGATGGACATTCCCACCGGCTTTCGGGAGAGGAATCCGAGTAAGGGTTATGACTCTCCCTTTGTTCAGATATGTTCTGAACTGATCTAATTTGGTCTTCCTTTTGCAGGTTTCCATATTCCGGCGGCTGACGAGCTACCTTTTAACTTTCTGGTCGTCTGGGAGCGGATACGCAGTCTTCCGGACGACGATATAGATGCTCACCGGATTAACAAAGAGAGCCGTTGGTTGTCTACTCGGTTTTTCCATTTTCCGCGACACCTTTTGGTCCCAGGTATGAATTTCCACGATCTCCTTTTGCTTGGCGATCGTCCTGTTTGAGGAATGCGTCTAATATTGCTTGATCGTTTTTTTTTTTTTGCAGAGGTCCGTTTCCCTCGCTTCTTAGAGCCTCCGTCAGAGATCGCCATGTAAAACCCCGGAGTTTTGAGTCGCCTGCGCCAGAAGAAGTCGAGTTGAGTTCCCCCGGTGACGCTACCTCTTATCCCGGAGGTGAGGCCTCATGAGGAGACGATCGCAGCGGAGGGGTAGGTTCGGGAGGAGGGACTCCGGCTGAACCGCAAGCGTCAGAGGTCGGGGGGAACCCCCAGTCTCTGCCCCTGCTGGTGAGTCTCCGATCGCCACGCCTCCCCTCACCGCGGTCCCCCTGGTGGATGAGCCTACGCCTTCGTCGGCTTTCTTGCAGGCCGCGGCGATTGCTGAGGCCGAGACCCCTCGCGGGAAACCGTTCTTCGGCCGCGATCCCGATAAGGTCGAAAGGTAAGCTTGGTTTATCTATTGAGTTTTGTCACTTGCGTAGGAGATGTACTGACCCCTTTGTTCTTGTTGCAGGGTCCGCCTTGCCGACCCGAACACCTCACCGATAGTGTTGGAGTTCCTGGCGATCAGGTCTCCCCGCGAGCCTTGCAACGTCCCTCACTATGTCTCCTGGGCTATCTCCTCCCTACTGAAGGCTTGGACGACCGACCTGGATGCGATCGCGCGCTGGCATTTTGGAGACGCAATGCAGGCGACTCTTGCCCTGACCCTCCAAGCGGCGACGATGGCCGCTCAAGCTGTAAAGGATTATGAGGGGCGGCCCTCTACTGCCTGTCTCCATTCGGACCTCGAGGCCTCTCGGAAAAAGAACTCCAAGTTTGCCGATAGGATCGTAGCTATGGAGAAGGATTCCTTGGAAGCGGCTAAACGGGCAAGTCAAGATCTTGAGCTGGCGAGACAGGATTCTGAGCGGGCCCGGGCGATGGTCGACCGGCTTCAGGATCAGATGACAGAGGCCCGTCGGTCGTACGCGGCTGCTAAGAAGGAAGCCGATCAGCTGAAGGTGACCGTCGCTCGGCTGACTAGCGAGCTGGTGTCGTCGAGGGGGGAAATGGCTGCTAAGGAGTCCGAGCTCCAGGGTGCGCACCAGGTGGTTGCGGAGTTGAGAGGAAAGCCGGAGGCGACCTAGGCCGATCCTTTTCTCAACGTGGAGTTCTTCAACGAGTTTGCCTACTATATGGTGTTCGCTTACTCACTCTGCACCGCTAAGAAGGGAGAGCTGGAGGTCGGCCCTCTGGCTGAAAATTTCAAGGCATACGCGCTGGAGCATCCTCTGCAGCCTGCCTTCTCCGTGCCGATCTTGGACCTCTCGGATCTCAGTGTAGACCTGAGCTGGTACCCGATTTCCGAAAATATCGTTCATCCAAATGCCCTGGAGTACGGGGAGGCCGCTCCGGAAGCTGGCGGGGGAGCGCGGGCCGATCCAGCGGTCGAAGGTGAAGGCCAGGTAGGGGAAGCCTGAGGATTCTCGTCCTTTTTGTTTTTGATTTTGGCTTGTAATTATTGTAGCTTTCCTTGTACTTCTGCCTTCGGGCGACCGTGTTTATACTTTTGTATTCCAAGTAATGAAATGAATATTTGTTTCTCTGATGTATTGCTTGAATGATTGTCTTTATGAGTCTTTGCATGACTTTATACAAGTGTGTAATGAAAGATTGTTGCGTGTATAGCTCCAAGTGAATTGATAAATTCATATTGATAGCTTTTACAACAAATTCGATCGCTGCACATACAACTGAACAATGTCGATCGTCGTACAAGTAATTGGATAGGGATGATCGTGGTATATATAGCTCCGCCCTTCCCCCTTGTTTTTGTTTACTTAGTGAAAGTAAGGGGACGAAAATAAATCGTTGAGTGAGCGGTCTTCAATTTTGCAGATTCCTCGAGGAAGGTCGACCATCCCGGTCTAGAGGAACCATGCAAGATCGCGGAGTTCGATGGAAGCGACCTCCACGACCATGTCTTGTGCGCGAGCGACATTCCGTATGATGGCCAAGTTCTCGCGACTCACTTAATTGTGAGGGTCCTCCGTAGGCTGCGCCCGCCTCGTATTTAAACGAAGGGCGTGCGGTCTTGGTCTGGAGGAGTCCTTGCGTGGGGCATCGTCAGATTAATCGACTCCACGACCGCGGCTTGTTATCACTTTTCTACCTCGGACCATCATGTAATATGGCGATCCTCGACGGTATACGTTGTGACGGGGGGACGCGTCGCATTGTCCGGATCCACCATGTTAGGTGATCGACCTTTGAGGGCGGGCGACCATGTCCACATATCTGTTTTGGAGGGCCCTTTGGCTACGTCCGCCTCGTATTTAAACGAAGGGCGAGCGATCGCTGCCCAAAGGGACCTTGCACAGGCACAGAGAACGGTTCCATCGTCCTCCATAGCCATGTCGACACTCTTCTACCTCGGACCGTCATGTTAGATGACGATCTTCGATGGTATACGTTGTGTAAGGGGAGGCGATCGCTTGCCTAGGTTCTTCATGTTCATGACGAACTTTAGAGGGCGAGCGAGTCATCCTCTGATTTGTTTTGGAGGGTCCTTCGGCTACGACTGCCTCGTATTTAAACGAAAGGCGAGCGATCGCTGCCCAAAGGAACCTTGCATGGACGGATCGTCGGTTTCATCGACCTTCGCGACCATGGCGGCACTTTTCTACCTCTGACCGTCATGTTAGATGGCGATCCTCGACGGTATACGTTGTGCTAGGGGAGGCGATCGCTGCCTAGGTCCATCATGTTAAATGACGAACTTTATAGGGCGAGCGAGTCGTCCTCTTTTTCGAAGCGTTGCTCAGGCAGTAGCCTTTGGTTTGACGTAGTGGGAATCGGGGAAAGATTTCCGAAGTCCCCAAATCTTGATTGAGTCATATGGATCCGGTCGCCGAGGTTGATCGAAGGGTCGACTCGTACGACCTTTTCGGCCTGCTCGCGTTCGACTCTGGTGACCGTATCGTGAGATCGATGGGGCTCGGCTAAGCCAATAAACTGTCCAACTTGCCCTCCTCGAACAATCTCCAGAGTTGTCTGAGGAGGTCGCGGCATTGATTGGTGTTGTGACCGGGACTCTTGTGGTAAGCACAATATTGATTGTGGTCCAGATGACCGTTGTCCCTTATCGCCTTTGGCTTGTTTAGCGGTTCGCGCCCCTTGATGGCGTAAAAAATGTGGACCGGAGTTCGATTGAACTTGTGGAGGAGATGGGCTTCCACATCCTCGTAGGCCTTGAAATCACCGGGTGGATTAGCGACCGCCTTGTTGGTTTTGACGATCGCCGTCTTTCGGACGGGAGGCGGCGGCCCCTCGCCTAGGCGGAGGGTGGCGACCTCTGCACAGCCGAGAAAATCGCGGAAGATCGCGTAGGTCGGGGGGATGTCCTTCGTGAGGTGCCTAAACATGGGTGAATGACCATAGAATCCCCCCAGGACCGAGTAGAGAGCGAGCTCGTCGCTGATGGGCTCGCCGGTGAGGACTATTTCATCCACCCGGTTGATGTAATCTACGTCGGATTCGTCTTCCCTCTGCCTGATTTTCATCATGCGGTGGGGGCCTTCTGGTCTAGCGACCTTGGCGGCGAAGTATGACGTGAAGTCACTCGCCAGCTTCTCAAAGGAGATGATTAATCGCGGTGGTAGTGAAACGTACCACAGGTATATGAAATACAATCGTTTAGCAGTAATATTTCTTGAACTTTAAGTTCATCTGCGTGAATAGTCGATAACTTTCGACATTATTTCATATATTACTCAAAATATGAGTCGCTCTTTTCAGAGCATGTAATATCCATCAAGAATATCAAATTGTGCTACATCGAGAGCTACGATAATTTCAAATATATGCTCCATAAACATTAAGTGTGTTACTCGTGAACAACGATAAACAATAATCTACAATATTAATATTCATCAAGAATATCAATTGCTCATTCGGGAGCAACTATGTGAAATAATTTTTAAGATTATCTGAGAGTTTCAACTTGAAACTACGTTTATCATATCAAGATGATAATAATATAGTTCTCGTGAGAACTATCACATAGTGAACTCAATTTCACTTTTATTTGTCATTTGTGCAATTTTGCACAAAAGATCATGGATAAATATCAATATATTTTCCATAGATTTAATTTGCTCTTAAGAGAATGTTATATTCCTAAGGAATATCAATCTTGCTACTTCGGGAGCAACGATATGTAATATTTATGATTATCATAAATCGTAACCATACACCAATCGTGCTACTTCGGGAGCAACGATATATAATCATAAATATTATATATAAATCGTAACAAATACGATTATTACATCAATACAACATGATATGAAATACATCTTGCAATAAAATATATTTTTCATAATTCACAAAATCAAAGCATATTCACAAATTAAAATATGCTATGAATCAATTTCAATATATATAAAATTAAATGCTTTGGTACGCTTACTTACTCCATAAATAATTTCAGATCTTTGATCCTTCAACGGGATACTAAAATATGGCTTCTCTCCATAGCATGCACATTATCATGGACAACATATTTTCCTATATGCATGTAAAACATAAATATGGTTAGATTCATAAGTGTACAAATCAATGGACAAATGAATCATTAATCAGAAAAAATGGAGAGTTGAGAAACGCCCGGGAAAAAGGCCACTGGGCTCGATAATTGGCCGAAAAAAGGACTCGGGCGCGGCGGTACAGCAACTCGGTGTTGGATGAGGCCGGATCTTCAAATTTCCTCGTAAAAATCTGCTTCTGTTCGGCGACAGATTGAGTAAGAAATATTACACAAAATTCGATCTCCACATTTGAATATATAGATATTTATGTTAGGAAGTTGCTGTCAAAATCCCAAGCTGATCCGACGGTTAACGATGCGGAAAACTCAATTTTTCCCTGGCCTCACAGTGCAGAAATCTACTGCGTTTTTTTTTTTTTTTGCAAATTTCGAAAATCGGAAGGAAAAAAAACTATTGTTAGAGTATCGTGTTGATAACGTGTTATAAAATATAAAATAAAAAGAACAGATTTGTTGACCCAATTCGTCAATAATGACTAAATCGGGGGCATAGTAAGACAAAAGAGTATTCACTATAATTTGTGTATTTCTGAGTACAAAAATAAAATCAAAAGAGATATATTTATACTAATAAATAGGAATGTAACCCTAAAAGTCCACTAGGCATCTTAACTCATTAAATGTCTTATCTTACGCGTCCATAAAATAATATATTTACCACGAACAATATTGTTGATTAATTTAAGGTCGCATAAAAAGTCCAGTTTGGATTTACATAATCAGCCAAAGAAAAACTGAAAATAACAGCACAAAGAGTTAATATCAAGTACTCCTGTGTTTTGTAGCAACTGCAGAAAAATTCCTTCAAAGATGTGTTTTGGTTGTAGTCTTTGACTTATCCTATATATAAACTCTTCTTTCAAAATGAAAATTCGCATGAGAAATCTTCGCACCTTTGTGGTGAAGTTTTCTTAGTTAAATTCTCACTCCAATAAAAATTTAAATAATTCTGATTTTTAATATTTCGCCAGTAATATAAGTCCGTTTTTTTTTTCAAACGAAGTTTTATCATGACAATATAATAAAAATATTATAAAAATATTTTAACAAATGAATTAAATAATATAATTTTTATATTCATCAGTACAATATTTACAAAAAATAAGTAGATGGAGTAGTTGTTAATAATAGCCGTGTGCTTTTTTCTTTTCAAATGCCTAGTTGTATACTCCCTCCGTCCCGCCCAAAGGTTTACATTTCTATCAAAAAGTAGTCCCTTTAGTAAGTTTACATATATCACTTTTTACAATCAAATCAAACAATTACTTTTTGCTTTTTAATCTCCACCACTCATTCATCATCAATACTTTTTACTTTTTAATCTCGACCACACATTTAACCATCATTACTTATATCAATCATTACCTAAAATATACCAAATATACACCCTCTGTCAACCTTTGGCTGGGACAGAGGGAGTATTATATTGGATCTAGTGCTATAATGACATGGTACTGATGCTATAATTGAATTAAAATTATCAAACTATTTTCTAGAAAAATTGGCCACCAGAACGAAAAGAAATATGCCGGTCGTCAGAGGACCGCCGATGGCAATGACCCACTAAACGGCTTAGTCACCGAAGGTCTGCCGGTCACGGGGTCCAACATCCGGCAACCACGCTGGAGAACAGGTTGGCAGGCGGATGTCAATAAAAATATATAAATAAAAAAAACTAACCGTCGTCGGAAGTCTGCCAATGGTGGTCCAGTCGGAGAGCAGGCCAGCAGACGTGCGAAAAATATTGGCCTAGTCGTCGAGGTCCATCGCAGACGCCTGAGAATGAACCGGCAGACGGCCAAAAGAAAAAACAACTAACCGGTCACTAGAAGCCCGCCGAAAAACTGTCGGGAACAAAAAAAATAGAAGATTATTTGTCTCCTTAATTTAAAATTTTAAGGGTTCTTATAAAAATTTAGTAGTATTTTTAATTTTTGTATATTAAATTTAACACAATGCTCTTTTGAGATGCACACTACGACGACCAAGACACAAGTGTCCCTTATATTATAGAACTAGTACTAACTCGTGTCATAATGGCATGGTGGATGTCCCATGATTGGATTGAAATGGTCAAGATACAAGAGGACATTGCTGGAAAAACACATGCCGGCCGCCCGATACAAAAAAAAGAACACAAAAACATCTCTCATGAAGGTCTACTGGGGCCTGCGGCAGCCCCGTCGGAGAGCAGGAGGCACGCCTTTTTTTTTTTGAAATGACCTCTCTGGAGGGCTGTCGGTGACGGCCCTGCTGGCAAGCAAGTTGGCAAGTCGGCGTAGAAAATACGACCGTTGTCGAAAGATTATCGGCGGTCGTAAAAAGAACTGTCAATCAATACGAAATTTAACATTTTAATAATGTTTTTAGAAATTTATTGGTGTTAACATTTAACATTATAAGACTTGACGCAGAGGGGAGGAATACATATTCTTTTTAAATTCACACCACAAGACACCATTGTCCTTCGTGTTATTGAATATTAAAATAAAATAGCCGACCAGATTACCCTACATGACTAGCTGGTCAATTGGGTTCTTACACACCACAACCATTGTTGTAGAATAAAGTGAATTGCAAAAATGTTGGTCACACCGTGCCAAAAGAAGTGTATAAAAGATACCGAAAATAAAGAAGAAAAACTACACGATGAATATTGCTACAGACTAAAAGGTTAAAACTGATTACAAGATTCCTATAAACCTCCTGTGCCATTAACAGTCTTCTCCAACTTGAATTTGATCAAGTTCAAGCCCTCGGTCAAGTACTACAGCCATAATATGGTGTCCCACCGGGTGCAATAACACCATGCGCTGCTATAATATGATGTGGCACATTAGTCAGATCGTTGCGGTCCAACAACTTGATGGCGTAACTAACCCCACTAAGTTGGCGGTACTCAACGAGTCGATCAATCACATCATTTCACTTCATTCTGTCGCATAATTTTACGGTATAAATCGTTTAAATCTTGAATGGGACGAAGGACGAAATGCGTTTTCATAGGGCATGAGCCACTACGACGGATTAATTAATTAGATGAATAAATTTACACAAACATGTTATTTTTTGGTGGGGAAGAATGAATTTACAATTTTTTTTGAAAAAAATATATTTTTTTGTTTATTAATAAGGTCTAGTAAGTTTAACAAGTGCGTACCCAAGAGATCCGAGATTAGGTCGGGTTGAGATCGAGTAATTTTATAAGCTTTTGTTGGTCGGTGTCTGGCCCTGGGTCCAGGCGAGAACCACTTAATTTTACTTTTACTCAAGAATTAAGGTATAAAATGTATTGAATTTAATTGAGGTGAACTAGTCTAACTAAAATAGTCCAGAGCCATCTGACATTTCCCAAACCCTCGGGGTCCCCTATGGTCCTATGAAAGTGACGTTTGTTGAATCATTGAAATGGTTCTAACGAGGTAATAATAATTGGAATGATTTAGTGTGTTTTTAGGCATCTCAATCACTCAATCATCTAATTATTTTAATATTTAATTTATTTCTCTCTCTTCCATCTCATCAATTTATCAGAATCGAACCACAATATTTTTGCATGGTTTATCCATGACCACCCAACCAGCAACTGTAATATTATATAGGCTAAACAGCACTTTTGGTTCTTTATCTTTGCTCTAGATTTCACTTTGATCCTTTATCTTTTTTAATCTGTTTTGGTCCCTCATGTTTATTTTTGTTTCATTTTGGTCCATGCCGTATGTTTTTGCTAACAGACGCCACGCTGTCAGTTAACTATTGACGTGGCGTCTCATTTCATTAAATGACGTGGCAAATATATTGTTTTTTAATTATTACTTATTTTACACATCAGCATTACATAATTGTAATTGTTTAAATTGATTTTAACTAATTTAAATGACAATAACAGAAATGAATTAAAACAGAAAACATAAGTAATCAACAAAAACTGAAATCAAAACAAGAAATCTGAGAAGCTTGAAGAACACCATGAACAAGACCCCCTTTTTAAAACCCTATGTTCATCTTCTCCACCACATTCCCCCAATTTGAGTCACGTAAACTCTAAATTAAATAGTGTCCTCTTCATTTTCCCATTCGAACAACTAATGGCATCTTCCAATTCGAACAACCACCAATCATTTGGTCCATCATTCGAACGGTGAATGGCGTCTTCATCTGAATGTTTGTGTGGGGAAAATGTGTTGTATGTTCATCTTCTCCACCACATTCCCCCAATTTGAGTCATGTAAACCCTAAATTAAATAGTGTCCTCTCCATCTTCCCATTCGAACAGCTAATGGCATCTTCCAATTCGAACAGCCACCAATCATTTGGTTCATCATTCGAACAGTGAATGGCATATTCACCTGAATGTTTGTGTAGAAAAAATGTGTTGTTCGAACTCTGAAGAAAGAAACCCCAAACAAGGGAAGGAACTTCTAGGGCTGTAGGTATTTCGTGGTAAGTTCCAGATCTGAGTTTTCGCCGTTATTGCAGATCTGAGTTCTAGATTTGGGTTTGCTGTTGATGATTGTTTATTTCATTTTAGTCCTCTCTGTTTTTCCTTTGTTTCACTTTGTCACTCGTGTTGTTTAAGCTTGTTTGTTTAATTGATTTGAGTTTTTTGTTGATTACTTATGTTTTTTGTTTTAATTCATTTATGTTTTTCTTTTAAATTAGTTAAAATCAGTTTAAACAGTTAAAATCATGTAATGCTGATGTGTAAAATAAGTAATCATTAAAAGAACAATATCTTTGTCACGTCGTATAATGAAATGAGGACGCCACGTCAGTAGTTAACTGTCAATGTGGCGTCTGTTAGCAAAAACAGACAGCAGGGACCAGAGTGAAACAAAAATGAAACATGATGGACCAAAACGGACAAAAAAAATAAAGGACCAAAATGAAATCTAGAGCAAAGATAAAGGAGCAAAAGTGTTATTTAGCCTATTATGTATAAATCTTTTTTATTTTATTTTTTATTATTAATATTTAAATATTACTAGCACTAAAAATAATAAAAAAAATATAATTATAACAATAAATTGGAAATATTTCAAAAAAGGAAAATCGAGTAATAAAGAAAAAAAGCCAATACAAAAGTATCACAAACTAGATTAATAACATAAATAACACGCTTCAAACAGATAGAGGTAAAAGAACTGTAAATTCTGATATATATATATATATATAGATAGATAGATATATCAATTTTATTTTAATATATAATTCTAGATATATACAACCAATTAAATTTGCACATCTGTCCAACTTAATCAATAAAAAAGTTAGAGACAACGGTCTCATCCTAGTTGCATACAGACCACGGTTGGTCGAAATCTGGCCACCTGACCTTCAATTTTGGGGTTCAATTCCTAGTGCCAATATTTTGGAATTGAATTTTTCAAGGCTCAATGATCACTTCTTACTTTAACCCAGGGTTAAGGGCTCAGAATCTGTTGGTTGAACAATTAAATATTGAGAACGGCGCTGTGGGAGGCCAGATCTCGGTGAAGCTCGCGGTTGGATTTGAGGAGTCAGCGATGAAGCAATCACGTGACGACTCCATGGCGGTAGTTGAGGATATTTAAGAACTTGGGGCGGATACACATCTCGCGATTTAACTAGTAAGATCTTGTAGGCGGACCGTTATCCCAAGACTAGTAAGGTGAAGGCCAACTCAAAAAAAAAAAAAGTAAAGTAAGAATCATTTCTTTTTTTTAAAAAAAAAAATTGTTGATTATCTATGTGGCGGTTGACCGGGCTCCATTTTGGGTGCTATTATTTCACTTCAACAAATCTTATTTTTGAATTCATAATGTGCCCCATCATCAAAATTTAACGCACTCCTATAAATTCGTATTTTATTTAGCAAATAAACCTCTCAAAACTATATTTTTGGGTTCGACGTGTTTTCAACTAAATTTTTAAGTTTTTTATATTTTACATTTCAACAAATGTATTTATCTACATTATAATTATATATATTTTCATATATTTATAACAATATTTTATTAAAAATTTAGTCTTCTTGATTTTATGTACATTATTTAATAAAGTCATAACTGAAAATATTTTAATCTCTAACATTAACATGAATATTAAAGGAATTAAATAAAAAATAAAAAGTAATTTTAATTCATGTACATTTAATAAAATTTTAATTTCTATGTTTCTAGAAATGTTTTTAACAATAAATTAGATGACTACTAAATAAATAAACAAAAAATAATAAAAGTAAAAAGTAAAAACCAGCAAAATAAAAAATAGAAATCAAGAATCAAAATACAAATAAAAGTTAAAAGAAAACAAAAAAGTAACCAAACAAAAAAAAGGGGCGCTGCACTGCAGGCTGCAGCATGCTCACACATTTACGGGCACTTCCGTTACACGCGCCAGGCTGCAATTTCTTTTTTCTGTTATGTTTTTGTATTTTAAGTGTTTGAGTTTGAATTCTCTAATCCAAATTACAAACTCCATCCTCCTAATGAGGGCGGTAAAGAAACCTGAAAGCTCGATTCGGTTCGAGATATTCGGTTCGAAAAAATTCGATTTGAAGCTCGATTTGATCTCTCAAATTTAGAGTCAAATCCTAATATTTGGGATTCGCAAACCGGACCAAACGGTTCGGCTCAACTCGGTTACTGTAGCAGAGGCCCTTTAAAAATAACTCTCCCCCAACCCAACAAATTATATCAGTCCATTTAAGTAAAACACAGCCCTAGTCTAATTTGTGGATGGTTCATCTAATATTTTTGCTTCATGTCTTATATATGATGTAAACTTATGTTGAAAATCTAATAAATATACAAATTTATCATAATCTATCTCATTTTTTTCATTTATCAGCAACTCTCATCCATTTAATTCGATCACTCGTAAAAAATTTGAAACGTTTAGTCAAACGGTTCGGCTCGATTCGCAAGAGTTCGGCTCGGTTCGAGGTGTTCAAACGTATACCCAAATATTAAATTCTAAGATTCGACATTTTCAAACGTGTCCGAATTTAAGATTCGATATTTTCAAACATATACTCAAACATATCATAGTGCGGTAATAATTCAATTCGTTTACAGCTCCTACTAATCACCTGGGCAGGTTTGGATTAACAGATCCACTCAGACCTCTCCTATTACAGATGTTCATATGGATAATAATTGCTGGCGTTCTGATTTCTTAGTTTAAATCATTGACTAGAGTTTATAATGGTGTATGAATTCGTGATGAATATAAAAGAGATACTGAATAAATAATATAAATATTTTGATTAATTCATTTCACTCGTATCCCGTGATTTGTTTTCGAAATGAACTCAGACCATCTCCAACAGTTTACACAAAAATACTACAATTTCAAACACAAAAATACAGAAAATTAACAATGCATCTCCAACAGCTTACACAAAAATACAATAATTAATAATGCATCTCCAACAGTTTGCACAAAAATATAGTAAAAATAGATATTTATTATATTCTTTTGCTAATCTTAATATTATTTACAAATATAAACGCGTTTTGTCTCTATTAACTAATAATAAAATTTATTTATTTATTCATCAATAAAATTTATTTATTTATTCATCAATAAAATTTAAGAAGAATAAGTTCAGATTATGGGAATAATAGAATTTTAAGCTGATTAAATTAATATGAAAAATAAAATTATAAATAAATGAATTAATATGAATGTATTTATTTATTTATTTATTTATAAACAATTCCAATTTCTATATAATAAAGAAGAAGATGATGTGTCACGCAACAACAGTGCTACGGGATAAATTCCGTACTATTGTAGAAAACATAAAAATTGAGATGAATTTACAGTGGCTGTTGGAGAGCCTTTCTCCCAAAAGAAACGATGAGCGCTATAATGCAGAGTTTATTGGAGATGGTCTCATATCCATAAAACAAGTCATTAGTCTCTGCTCCAGTAATACATCACGTTATTGCGGTAAAATACAGTTGTGGACTATGAATTACCAAAAGTAGCGTTGCATTGTTCTCGCGCTAATCTTTTTTTTCCTATTTTTCTTCTTGTTTTTAGTTTTTATGTATATTTGTTTACATATAGATTTTGTAATTATTTTTGGATTTCGATTAATATAAAAGAGATTACTACTAAAGTTAATTCAGTTTTATATTGGAAAAAGCTAGAAAATTAAATAAGAGATTTAATTTTGTAAAGCTTTTATTTGATTGTTCATTAAAAGACAAAATAGTGTATTTTGTGAGTGGAAAAGAATCTCACATGGAACAAAAACAAAAGAAATGAGCACCTTATAAGTGTGAGCAATTAAATAACCATTAATAACATGTGGTAGTGCCATGTGGATGTGAGGTGGAGGTGAGGTGGCAAATCTATGCCAATTTTCACTCTCACATCGCCGCTCGCCGCCGACAACGGCGTCCGGCTCCGGCTCCGGCTCCGGCTCGGGCTCGGGCTTAGAGGCTTTAGTGGCGCTTCGTAGGCACACTTTGGCACGCCGGTCACGTGGGCTCGTGGCGAAACGGCGCGGTCCGCGGGTTTCTCGCGGCGATTCTCGCCAACGGTTGTGCCTCTTCAATTGGTGGTTATTTTTGCTGCTTAAATGAAAAGTCATGCCTCTTCATTTGGTGGTTATTTTTGCTGCTTAAATGAAAAGTCATGTCATTTCGAAACGAACGGTTGTTTGGCCAACGGTCGTGTCGTTTGAACGAAATGGTGCTCCCTTTCGCGAATAGGTATGATTTATTTATAAAACCAAGTTCGGTTTCATAAGTGAATACAGATTTTCGAATCACCTATTCTCTTTTCGAATACTTATAATCCAGAAAAATTATTCTTGCCTATTTTCGGATTTCACTTTGTCTTAGTGCAGTCCGAAATTAAGGCTTGTCGTATCCTGCGGTATTCTTGTTTGTGACCTTAAGACACATTTCGGGGTGCAAGAAATACTATAAGGAAAGCGCTTCCATGCGTGATTCAAGCCTCGACGTCTTTAACTTTGAAGAATTTTCTAACAATCTTATAGTATCTGTTGCAATGGCGACCGAGGCTACTGTTTCGAGTTTGAAGGTGATGAACCAAGACTTCGTCAAGTTGGACCGCTTCGATGGAACCAACTACACTCGCTGGCAGGACAAGATGCGTTTCTTCCTCACTGCCATGAAGATTCAACAGAGAAAACAGAGAAAGATTCTGAAGAACTCAAGGCAGAACGGAAGAAACGTCAAGAGGACGAGTTGCTGTGCCGTGGCCATATTTTGAACACTCTCTCCGACCGTCTCTACGATCTCTACACCGACAATCCATCAGCTATGGAGATTTGGAAGGCACTCGAGTACAAATTCAAGGCCGAAGAAGAAGGTACCAAAAAGTTCCTTGTCTCTAGTTACTTCGATTTTAAGATGTTTGATGATAAGCCCATACTTGCTCAAGTACATGAATTGCAAGTTATTGTCAACAAATTGAGGGCTGTGAAGATTGATATTCCGGAGACTTTCCAAGTTGGTGCAATTATTGCGAAGTTGCCCAATTCCTGGAAAAGCTACCGGAAGAAACTTCTTCACAATACCGAGGACTTCTCTTTGGAACAAATCCAGAAACATCTTCGAATCGAGGAGGAATCGAGGATGAGAGAGAAGACGACGGATACCGGTACTTTCAAAGCCAACGCGGTGAGCGCGAAAGGCAAGAGGAAGTAGAATGAAAAAGGAAGTTCTTCGGGTCCCAAAAAGGATTCAAATAAATTCAAGCATTCCAGCAAATTCAAGTCCGGCAACAAGTCCGTGTCTAAGGGATCCAACGGGGGCTGCTATGTGTGTGGCAAACCCGATCACTATGCTAGAGACTGTCGACTCCGTAAGACGGCGGAAAAAGAAGTCGACGCCACTATGACCGATGGGAACATAATCGCTACGGTCAGCGAAATTATGGCGGTCAAGGGAAAGATTCAAGGGTGGTGGTACGACACTTGTGCTACCGTCCACGTATCCTATGATAGGACTGCTTTCAACACCTATTCTGAAGTTGACGGAGGACAAGAAGTTCAGATGGGAAACGAGCAACGCTCAAAGGTCGTCGGCATCGGAAACGTGGAACTCAATTTCACATCCGGGAAGAAGGTCACTTTGACCAATGTTCTCCATGTTCTGGAAATAAATAGGAACCTTGTTAGTGGTGATCTCTTAGGTAAACCGGGGATCAAATCTGTGTATGAGTCGGGAAAGCTTATCTTGACCCGTAATGGTGTATTTGTTGGAAAGGGCTACTCGAGTGAAGGGATGGTCAAATTATGTATTGTTGACAATGTTATTAATAAGATTTCTCCTTCTGCTTATATGATTGATTCCGTTTCTTTATGGCATAGTAGATTAGCACATATAGGATTTAGCACTATGAAAAGATTAATTAAATGTGGTTTAATTTCGTGCAAATCTGATAAATTAGATAAATGTGAAATATGTGTGAAATCTAAAATGATAAAGAAACCCTTTTATAGTGTAGAGAGAAACTCTAAATTGTTAGATCTTATACATTCTGATTTATGTGAATTCAATGGGATGTTAACCCGTGGGGGTAATAAGTATTTTATTACCTTTATTGATGATTGCTCTAGATTTACATATGTGTATTTATTAAAACATAAAGATGATGCTTTTAATGCTTTTAATATGTACAAGGCTGAAGTTGAAAATCAATTAGGAACTAAAATTAAAATTCTTAGAAGCGATAGAGGTGGTGAATATTTTTCTAGTGATTTCAATGCCTTTTGTAAAGAAAATGGTATTGTTCACGAGTGTTCCGCACCACGTACACCACAACAAAACGGTTTAGCCGAACGTAAAAATAGAACACTTCAAGAGATGATAAATGCCATGTTAATGCATTCTGAATTACCTTTTAGTTTGTGGGGTGAAGCTTTATTTTCTGCATGTCATATTTTAAATCGTATACCTTTAAAGAAAATCCAAATTTCTCCGTATGAGGTATGGAAAGGGCGAAAGCCGAATATTGGGTATTTCAAAGTGTGGGGGTGCTTAGCCTACTATAAAAACATGGATCCTAAAAGGACCAAGTTGGGTCCTCGAGGGATACGGAGTGCTTTTATTGGCTATGCTACGAATAGCAAGGCATATAGACTTCTAAATTTAGAATCTAATGTCATAGTAGAATCCCGAGACGTGGAATTCTTTGAAAATTCTAATTCTAAGGAAAAGGAATCTCAAAATTCCACAAATGAAGAACCTCGAGAGGAGAGTTCTTTTAGGGTTGTTGTAGAACAACCAGAACCTCGGATTAGCAAGAGATTCCGTAAGACTAAGAATTTGGGACCTGATGAAATAGATTCTCAACTTATTTCCTTTCACATAGTAGAAGGAAATAGAGAGAATTTTGCCCGAAAGATTCCGATTATTCTTCTTGTTGAAGATAATCCTAAGACTTATAATGAAGCAGTGGCTTATCGGGACTCCACTTTTTGGAAGGATGCTATCCAAGATGAAATGGATTCTATTATGGCAAATCACACTTGGGAAATTATCGATCTACCCAAAGGGTCGAGACCCATTGGATGTAAGTGGGTGTTTCGAAAAAAATACAAAGATGGCACTCTTAACGCTTATAAGGCTAGATTGGTAGCCAAAGGATTTCGACAACGGGAAGGAATCGATTATTTTGACACATATGCACCGGTAGCAAGAACAACAACAATTAGAGTACTGTTCGCCTTGGCTTCTTTATATAACCTAAATGTTCATCAAATGGATGTCAAGACAGCATTTCTAAATGGAGATCTCGATGAGGAGATTTACATGGAGCAGCCGGAAGGCTATGTGCTTCCGGGTAATGAACAAAAAGTTTGTAAACTTGTCAAATCCTTATATGGATTAAAACAAGCACCCAAACAATGGCATCAAAAGTTTGACTCGGTCATACTTTCGAATGGATTTATTCCTAATGTTTGTGACAAGTGTTTGTACACAAAAGTGCGTGGTAACATTCTGATCTTCCTATGTCTCTATGTTGATGATATGTTGATCATTAGCAACGAGATGGAAGGAATATTAGAAACGAAGAGGTTTCTATCTTCCACTTTCAAAATGAAAGATCTTGGACAAGTTGATACTATTTTAGGTATCAAGGTTCGTAGAACTAGTGGGGGTTATGAACTTAGTCAATCACACTATGTTGAAAAAGTGCTTGACAAGTTCAAACATTTAAAATTCAAGGAGGTGAACACCCTTTGATCCCGTGTAAAACTTGAAAAGAATGATGGAAGAGTTGTGGCCCAATTGGAATATGCTAGTGCTATTGGTTGTCTTATGTACTTGATGCAATGTACTCGACTGCACATAGCATTCGCCGTTAGTAAAATGAGTAGATTTACTAGCAATCCAAGTGCCGAGCATTGGAAGGCCATTAGAAGAATTTTTGGATTTCTTTTAAAAACAAAAAATCTTGGACTTCAATATGGTCAGTTTCCTGCCGTACTAGAAGGATATACTGATGCAAGTTGGATATCAAGTGTCGGAGATAACAAATCTACGACAGGATGGGTATTTACACTTGCCGGAGGAGCAGTTTCTTGGAAATCGAAGAAACAAACGTGTATTACTCATTCGACCATGGAATCAGAGTTCGTGGCTCTAGCTTCCGCAGGTCAAGAGGCTGAATGGTCAAGGGATCTTCTTTTAGAAGTTCCATTGGCTAAAGACAATATATCAACCGTGTCGATACATTGTGATAGTCAATCAACCTTAGCAAGAGCATACAGTGAAGTGTATAATGGAAAGTCTAGACATATTAGTCTTAGACATAACTATGTGAGAAAATTGATCAAAGATGGAATCATTTCGCTCACATATGTGAGATCAAGCTTTAACATTGCTGATCCATTCACAAAACCTCTTGCTAGAGATTTGGTGAAATCGACCTCGAGAGGGATGGGTCTTAAACTCCTTGAGTAGTGATCCGACTATGATGGCAACCCAACCTAACGTTAGGAATTGACTAACATTAGGTTCAATAGGTAAGAACAAGTCATTGATTTGGATGTTCACAACATTATACAATAATGTTGGTTGTTACTATTGGAGGTTGAGTTTTTTCTTAACTCTTAATGAAGTTCAGTCATGAGGACAAGTATCTGTAAGGCAACAGAGATGTGTAAGAACTTCACCTATGTGAATTTAAGGATGGTGCCGTCCCAAAGTGAGAGTTGGAGTTTCTCTCATGAAAATTCACGAGACAGATGAGCACATGGCCATTAACGGTGCTAAGCGTGATATGTAGGCAAAGAACACTAAAGAGTGTGTGTTGAGTAATACCGACTTTATCACAAGAAAAATAGGTTCAAAGCCTAGCTACCTAATTTTTCGATAAAGTCTTGTGTTGCTTATACTAAGGATTAGTTCAAATCGAAAGATACTTATCTGTACTAACACTCTTTGTTTTTTCTTCTGGATTCTATTTTGTCTTTTCTGAACAAGTGGGGGATTGTTGGAAAAAGCTAGAAAATTAAATAAGAGATTTAATTTTGTAAAGCTTTTATTTGATTCTTCATTAAAAGATAAAATAGTGTATTTTGTGAGTGGAAAAGAATCTCACATGGAACAAAAACAAAGGAAATGAGCACCTTATAAGTGTGAGCAATTAAATAACCATTAATAACATGTGGTAGTGCCATGTGGATGTGAGGTGGCAAATCTATGCCAATTTTCACTCTCACATCGCCGCTCGCCGGCGACAACGGCGTCCGGCTCCGGCTCCGGCTCCGGATCGGGCTCGGGCTTAGAGGCTTTACTGGCACTTCGTAGGCGCACTTTGGCACGCCGGTCACGTGGGCTCGTGGCGAAACGGCGCGGTCCGCGGGTTTCTCGCGGCGATTCTCGCCAACGGTTGTGCCTCTTCAATTGGTGGTTATTTTTGCTGCTTAAATGAAAAGTCATGCCTCTTCATTTGGTGGTTATTTTTGCTGCTTAAATGAAAAGTCATGTCATTTCGAAACGAATGGTTGTTTGGCCAACGGTCGTGTCGTTTGAACGAAATGGTGCTCCCTTTCGCGAATAGGTATGATTTATTTATAAAACCAAGTTCGGTTTCATAAGTGAATACAGATTTTCGAATCACCTATTCTCTTTTCTTGAATACTTATAATCTAGAAAAATTATTCTTGCCTATTTTCGGATTTCACTTTGTCTTAGTGCAGTCCGAAATTAAGGCTTGTCGTATCCTGCAGTATTCTTGTTTGTGACCTTAAGACACATTTCGGGGTGCAAGAAATACTATAAGTAAAACGCTTCCATGCGTGATTCAAGCCTCGACGTCTTTAACTTTGAAGAATTTTCTAACATTTTATATGTCGAGAAATAACATGATATGTATTTTAAGAGTAAAACTGATATGTATTAGGAAAATAATCATAATAGCACACGCTAAGCTATGAAATAGCGCACGGTAATGAAGACAGCGAGCAACGGCTATGCCTATAAATACGAAGTCATTTGGTATCATTCAAAACAATAACTCCAAAGAACTTATATACATACTTGTTATCATTGTATACATTATTGTTGTTGTATTTGTGTTTAATTGATAAGAGATTGAGTGTTCATACACTAAACCATACAAGAGAGGAAAGAAAAGATTGTAGATTGATTCGGTGTTATCAGGATCGTTGATCCGGCATTGTTAGAATCAATATCTAAATCCGAGTGAGGTTTGTCTAGTACCAATCTAAAGCTAGATAGGTTGATTCCTTGTCCGATAGAAAAGGAAAACGGTTTAGCTTGAACTGACAAAAAGACAAGAGCATCACGGTTTATCTTGGATCGATTGGAGACAAGATTGTAACGGTATCCCTAGGACGATAGAAGACGATATGTAGAGTTTGATCTTCCGCAATTTAATTACGCTTCCGCAAACGCAAAAGAGTTTGAAAACTCTACTCTGCACTATTATCTCATCTTCAAGTGGCGGTACCTTAACCTAACAATGACAAGATTTAAAGTGTTATCTCAATTGTGGAATCAAAGACACAAGTCAAGATCCACAACAAAATACTTAGAAGAAAAAATCGAAATCCCTTGTGTAGTATGATGATCACGGCCGAACCCCTTTCCCAATATCATATTTATAAGCTTTGGACTACTCTAGGGATCTAAGGAGAATTAGGGTTACGACTCCTAGTATAACCCAATCTTCCATATTAAGCTCTTCCTAATATGGTTGAGTTTACTAATATCGATTCAATCCACCAAAGAATTAAATATTAGACTTTCAACCCAAATCCCAATTTATGAAATCGGGCTCCTTATTTAAATATATTATTTTCCATATTTAAGATATCAAATGTCCATTAATTAATTTAAGCTACTGACAGTTGTAATTAATTAATTTCTTATCCAAGAGTAGTACCACTCGAACCTGATTATATATCGAAATTAAATCCACCTGCAGGGTTTAATATAATCATTATCGAGTTCCTCAAGGAGACATCATCAACCCGCACGAGTCGGGACATGATTTCTAGTTATAATAATAATTGGCATATAAATAGTATTATTGCCCAAGAAGGAAGTGTTTATAGCCACGTGGAGTGACGAAGATGAAGAAATTCAAAATAATCTCGCACTCATGGCAAGAAGTTCTTTTGAAGAAAGTGACGACGAAAGCCAGGTAAGTACCTCATCTCGAGATGAACTTTTTGAAACTTTAGAACTTTTGCATACGGATTTTCAAAATGCTTTAATTGATAATAAATCCCCCAAAGCGAAAAATAAATTTTTGGAAGATGAAATGTCCAAGATAAAATAAAAAGGGAAATCTATTGATATTAATCATTCTCGATGTTTAGAAATGGAAAATAAATTAAAGAATGATTTTAAAAGTTCAAAACGAACTTAAAGACTTAACGAATAAATTTTCTTGTGGAAATGACAATTTTGAAAAATTGCTTTCGGTTCAAAAATTTTCGTTAAACAAACAAGGATTAGGATTCAAACATAGTTTTAAAAACGAATCCAATGATTCCTTAAATTTAAAAATACCACATTGCGGTAAATATTTAAAAATCGGGCACCATATTTTCAATTGTAAAAGCTCAGGACGGACGATTAAAATTAAAAATGTATGGATTCCTAAAAGAACCATAATACCGAATATCGTCTATTTACCAAATGAAAAACGACCGAGAGTCGGCCCCAAAAATCAAAATTAATATATTTCATCAATTGGTATTTTTATTAATTGGTATTTAACTCAGGGGGAGTTATAATTTTAAAAATAAAAAGGGGAGATATAATTTTCAAGGAGAGTCTTACCCGTATTTTATATTTAATTTCTCATTGCTTATATGATTATTTCATGAACTTTTTGCTAATGACAAAAATGGGGAGAAAAATAAGGAGAATTTGACGAGAAAAATGAGGAGAAAATGACGAGAAGTATGTCAAGAAAAATAAGAAGAAAAAATATAATGGGAAGAAGAGAAGATGGGGAGACTAACAAAAACGGACAAAGCCGAAAATTTTGATCTGTATGTATTTTTATATTTTTACCCGTATCCCGTCAAATTGATTGTTGTTTTGTCATCATCAAAAATGGGGAGATTGTTGGAATTTTTTTCTATATTAATAATTTTGATGATAAGTTGATGAAATCAAACCAAAACAACAATGGATAAAAGAACTATGTTTTGAAGCAAAAACAAGCTTAACATACGATATGCAACTTATATAACGTATGTAATCAAAACCCAGCTGAAGACAGTAAAGATGGAGCATGAAGAATAACGCACGCTAGTACATAAACTAGCACATGCTAAATGACTGAGTTAGCGCACACTACGAATGAAGCTAACGCACGCTAATGAAGGAATATATCCATTGTGTAAAAGAGAAGTCTTTCAACACAGAGATCACGCATATGGTCAAAGAATCTGAAAAATGAAGTTTGAGCAGATAGCGCACGCTATGAGGATTACTTAATGCACGCTAGGTTTGAATTATGTACTCTGGATTGATTCAAGAGAAGTCAAATATCACAAACGGTCATTTATGACGCACACAATGATGAAAGATTAACGCACGCTATAAAGAATATTAACGCACGCTAAAGATAGAGTCAGAAGCTACTGGACTCAACCGATCAACAGTTAACGTACGCTACAAACGAATATTACGTATGCTAAACGGGATTAGCGCACGCTAAGATATGAAATAGCACACGCTAATGAAGACAACCAGCAATGGCTAGTTGAGGCTTTATGCCTATATATACCAAGGCATTTGGTATCATTCATAACAACAACTTTAAGGAACTTATATACATACTTGTTATCATTCTATACATTATTGTTGTTGTATTTGTGCTTAACTGATAAGAGTTTGAGTGATACACTAAACCATACACGAGAGGAAAGAAAAGATTGTAGATTTGATTCCGGTGTTATTAGGATCATTGATCCAAGATTCTTAGAATCAATATCTAAATCCGAGTGAGGTTTGTCTAGTACCAATCTAAAGCTAGATAGGTTGATTCCTTGTCCGATCGAAAAGGAAAACGGTTTAGGTTGGACCGACAAAGAGACAAGAGCACCACGATTTATCGTGGACCGATCGAAGACAATATTGTAACGGCCTCCAACACGTTTTGATTATGAGACTGAATCCCTCAGACCGATAGAAGACGAGGTGTAGAGGTTGATCTTCCGCAATTTAATTATGCTTCTGCAAACACAAAAGAGTTTGAAAACTCTACTCCGCACTATTATCTTACCTTCAAGTGACGGTACCTTAACCTAACAATGACAATGTAATACCCGAGATTTCTGATATGTGTTTGGAACTTGTGATATTGTAATCGTTGTACTTGATCTGAGTATTATTCTCCGTATTTCATAATCCGATGTTGTCGAGCGTATGATTTCATGTATGTGATTTATAAATTGTAATTTTGCGCATGTAGCGCACGCTATCGGCTATGTGTAGCGTACGCTAACATGGACTCAATAGCGCACGCTACAAAGGATTATTAGCGCACGCTATGCGTGGTCAATTTGATTGAGACGTGCGGTAGATGAGATCTGGCCGGGGGACCCCTGTCGGATCGTGTCGGGATGAACCTGGACGGCTTTCGGGAAAAGCCAGGTCAACACCTTAGCGCATGCTACAGGTATATGCATAGCGCATGCTAAGTGCTGAATACAGTTAAGTCAGTGAGCCGTTAGCGCACGCTACGAGTAGGGACTAGCGCGCGCTAATAGCCATTTCTTATAAATAGGACAGCATCCTATTCGTGATTTCAGTTCTTTTTTCTCCCATAACCCGAATTCTTACACTTAGAGCATAACTTCCTTCATCCTAAACACTTCATATCAACATCCTAGCTCGTGATTGAAGATCATATATCGTTGGAGATTGGTGTTCAAGCCTTCGGTGTTGGATTGCTTCGATTTCCTCCGTGTTCTTCACTACTTTGAGGTAGGTGATTCTTCACCGATGTTAGTAATGTTCTTAAGGACGTTTGATCATGTTTTGATAGCCAGTTATTTCGTTTATAATCGGTCATCACATGTTAGAAGGATACTTTTGACGTATCGGCACTATATATCGTATGAACCTTTGAACCATCTTAGTGTATGGACTCCTAAGCATTTTCAAATCGATTTATGATCAGTAATCGGATATTACCTAGATTGTTACGTTTTACACATTGGAATCATGCGTTTTGGAATGTAAGACGAACGGAACTTAGAATATTTCTTGAAGATCTAAGATGAATTATGATGTTGAGATGATTATCCGTATATTTGTATCTCATAATCATAGAACTTCCACAAACCTTATTAGCATGATATGCTCGAGGATGACTTGTATTATCACTATAGAATTCATGAATTCATCGCCATTCAACCCAGTTTTCTGTTAGCAGTATTCTGTCATGCAAGATTAGCGCACGCTAACATATGTAAGTTAACGTGCGCTATCGGGGTTAAGTTAACGCACGATACGTACGTAACGTACGTTATGAGATCAGCCGAGTCAAACTGTCAGTCCGTGGCTAGCGTACGCTAGGCTTATACGATAGCGTACGCTAACAGGGCGGCTTAGCGCACTTTACGTAGAATACGTAGCGCACGCTAAGCAGTCCAGACAGATTGTTTATTTTGAGCTTTTCGGCCGTAGAACGAATTGTTAGGCCATCGTTCGACTTGAGATGATTTATATATCATTTCTTTTGTTAAGGTTCGAGCTTGTTACGTTGATCGAAGGAGGCGGCCTTCGAGGGTGTTGAGATCATTGAAGTGGTTCGTTCTTGCCATTTTCGAGGCAAGTATCATATGTCGAGTTCGATTTATATGAAAACTTTGATCATGCTTGTGGCTTTGTTCATGTTGTTGAATATGAGATGTATTTCTGAAATTTCTCGTGGTATTCGTTGTTATTTGTTCGTATTGATGAACATATTGAAATGCATATATGTATGCATAGTTGATTAATTTATGGTATAAATGATCCGAGGGGATCATAAGGATCTATGCTGAGGGCGCTGGATCGAATGTCCACCATGTGTTGGTCCGACGGGATCATCATGGGGATCTATGCTGAGGGCGCTGGATCGCTGGACGGGTTTTCCACCATGCGTTGGTCCGACGGGATCATCATGGGGATCTATACCAAGGGCGCTGGATCGCTGGATTACCCTGTACTGTGTTGATGGAATCGTGAGGATTCGCATCGTTGGATTCCGATGACGGAAGTCCATTTTGCATGTTTTATGACGCATTGATGATTTATGTATTACGATACTTGTACTAGCATTGTTTTGCTAACCCCTTCGGGGGTGGACATTGTTTTGATGTTCAGGTAGCCGAGGATCGGGGAAGCAACCATGATCTGCAAACGGAGACGATGAAATGGCTCAGTGATGTGGTTGATGTTTATTGTTATTGTGATTCGTCTTCTTGGTCTATTTAGTACTCGAGTACATCTGTTTTAATAATGTCTTTTCGATATGGTTGTATAAGTTAACTCATTTGATCGGTCGAATCAAATCTGCATTTGAACTTCAGTTGTACGATTGGTTTATATTTACACTCCTTTTAAAATTAGCCTTGTAAATCCTTACCTAAAGGGTTTACGGCGCTGTAATTATTCCGAATATCTCGGGGTGTTATAGAATATGGTATCGGAGCTAAGATTCATGGATATCTTGGCAGTCGGGTTAGTTGGGTCTGTTTACGTTATTTGATTATTGGTCGTTCGTAACATCACTGCTGAGCCAAAGATCATCGTGTGGACCGTGGTTGTAAGTTCCTAAATCTCAAATACTACCGCTTTATTTTATTCATGTTTTGTGAACATTGATGGATGTACTTCTAGAAAGTTTGCCTGGATATTGAGTATTTATGTTTACGTATGTTGAGAGGAGGTCGTGGACGCGACGCGGTCGTGGACGCGGACGTGGAAATGCGAGACAAGAAGAGTCGGTATCTACCCCAGAGATAACCGCTAGTCGAACGGATTCACATTCCGGGGGACGGCAGGGATCGGCAAATAATAATGCAGATCCTAACGTCCGGGAGTGCTTCACAGTGGTTGCCCAGATAAACCAGTTTGCTCAAGTTGTGGATCGCATGCAGACGGCGATGGGACAGCAACATAACGTGGATAATCGAGGAGATAGATGGCTTACGGAGGTGATCAAATTGCATCCTCCGAAATTTGACGGTTCTGCTGAGACGCTTTCTTGGGATCACTGGCTGAAGGAATTAGAAAAGATTTTTGCAGGGATTAACTGTCCCAACGATAGGAAGGTTCCGGTCGCCCAGTATCTTCTGACCAGGGAGGCTTTCGACTGGTGGGAGGCCATTCGACCGGAGGAGCACAATGTTGACTGGACGGAATTTAAATTGATGATAAAGGCGCAGTATTGTCCTCGCCCAGTTAGAGAAGCCCGAGTTCGGGAGTTTTTCTCACCACAAAATTCAGAAGCATCTGTGACGGACGTGATTAAGACCTTGAATCACCAGCTGACTTATGTGCGCCACTTGGTCAGGACCGAGGCGGAAAGGATTTTCCATTTTGACATGCGAATGAAGCCGGAAATTCAGCAATATATGTCCGGATTTGAATGTACCACCTTGCGACAGTATCAGGACAAGGCGTTGGCCTATGATATGAAGGAGGCAGCAGTAGAGAAATCGACGAAAGCAAAAGCAGAAGGTGTCCGCAACTTCACGGAGAACAAGAGTAGCGGGCCTCGCAGGGGTCGATCCTCTTTTCATTCATCCAGAGACCTCCGCATCCTTCTCGAGGTGGAAAGAAGTTCCGGCAGCACCAACTGTTTGACGCAGGAAGAAGTGTTATAACTGTGGCAAAGCGGACATGTTCGACGTGATTGTTTCGCTACCCGTGACTGCTTCGAGTGTGGACAAGAAGGACATCGCGCAACATTTTGTGGGAATGCGACCCGATCTTTTGGTACTCGTGACTCACCTCCAGGGCTCGAAGGAGACGAGTGTGAACCAGACGCAGCAGAGTGGATTTCAGCAGTTAACGTTGGGAAGAAAGAGACATCCAGGCCGGGTCCGTTCCTCCGCGCCCGTACGAGATGAGGAAATCGATGATCGAACACCGCTTGCATCGTGTACAATTCGATCCTTTTGCAACCGCTTAGTGTTTTATTCGATTTCGAGCTACACATTCTTTTGTATCATTGAACTGTAAATCGCTTTGAAACTCTCGTGCTTATTTGATTGTGAACCATATGTTGTGGGTTTGCCGAGTGGAGAGAGAATTGTGGGAACCCTAGAGGCTAGAGATTTTCCAGTAACTATAGGAGGGAGAGATTGGCTATCGAACCTTATTGTAGTTGACATCTACGGTGACGATTTAATTCTCGGAGACGATTGGCTCAACCGTTATGGAGCTATTCTGAATTACCGAGAGAGAGTCATTTCTATCATTGCTGATGACGGATCTGAACACTTATTCCGAGGATGGAGACCGGGAAGCTCGGGAAAATTGATCAAAGCGATGAAAGCAGTGAAATTACTGAAGCAAGGATGTCATGGACTTTGGTGCTACACCATGAGGAAAGATGAAGGAGTAGAGCTCTCGTCTATTTCGATTGTGAATGAGTTCTCAGATGTATTTCCGGACGAACTACCTGGGTTACCTCCGCAGAGAGAAGTGGAGTTCACTATCGAATTAGAGCCTGGAACAGCTCCTATTTCCAGAGCACCATACCGCATGGCGCCAACCGAGATGTATGAACTCAAGAAGCAACTGGAGGAATTATTACAGAAGGGCTTTATTCAACCTAGCGTTTCTCCTTGGGGAGCGCCCGTTCTCTTTGTCCGGAAGAAAGACGGATCCCTCCGACTGTGTATTGATTACAGGGAGCTCAATAAGATGACGATCAAGAATAAGTACCCTATACCTCGGATCGACGACTTGTTTGATCAACTACAAGGGGCGAGGGTATTCTCGAAGATTGACTTGCGATCAGGATACCACCAGTTGAGAATTAAGGAATCGGATATACTGAAGTCTGCTTTCAGGTCCCAGTACGGGCATTATGAGTTCGTAGTGATGCCGTTTGGACTTACCAATGCTCCTGCAGTGTTCATGCAATTGATGAATCGGGTATTCTTGGAATACTTGGATAAATTTGTGGTCGTCTTCATTGATGACATCTTGATATATTCAAGGGACGCAGAGGAGCATGCCGAACATTTGCATGTGGTTTTGAGCACTTTGAGGAAGGAACAGCTATATGCAAAGCTTTCAAAATGCGAATTCTGGCTTAAGGAAGTAACTTTCCTTGGGCATGTGATATCACCGACGAGTTCGTGGACTCAAGAAAGTCAAAGCAATCTTGGAATGGGAAGCTCCTAATAATGTGAAAGAAGTCAGGAGTTTCTTAGGACTTGGCTGGATATTATCGCCGCTTTGTAGAGGGATTTTCCAAGATCTCTCGTCCGCTCACTCAATCATTCTGGTAAAACTCAAAAGTTTAAGTGGGATGAGAAATGCCAGTGGTTTTGATGAGCTTAAGAAGAGACTGACGACAAGACCTATTTTAGCATTGCCGATGGAACCGATGGGTTCATGGTGTACTGACGCTTCAAATCGTGGTGGGATGTGTGTTGATGCAAAGAGATAAGGTGATTGCCTATGCTTCTCGGCAGCTTGAAACCATACGAGGTTAACTACCCGACTCATGATCCGGAGTTAGCAAATGTGGTCTTTGCATTGAAAATTTGGAGACATTATTCAGACGGCACTCATTGTCAGATCTTTACCGATCATAAGAGCCTCAAGTACATTTTCAGTCAGAAAGAATTAAACATGAGGCAGAGAAGGTGGCTGGAATTGATCAAGGATTACGACTTGGAAATTCTCTATCATCCGGGGAAAGCAAACGTAGTAGCTGATGCTTTGAGCCGTAAACCTGTTTCTCTTCGAGTGTTGGAAGCACTTACATCCCAAACCAGTATTCAACGGGAACTGATCCGCGAGGGGATTGAAGTATGGGCACCAGGAATTCAAGAGCAACTATATGCGATGGAACTGACTTCATCACTAGTCGAGGAGATCAAGTCTAAGCAGTTGGACGATTCTCTGATCCTTCGGTTATGTGATGAAGTAAAGAAAGGAAAAGCCCCAGGATTCGTGATACAAGATGATGGAGTTCTGAGATTTCAGAGTCGACTTTGCGTTCCCGATGATGATGATTTGAGAAGGACTATTCTGAAGGAAGCTCACAGCGCGCCCTATTCTATTCACCCGGGCAGCAGTAAGATGTATAAGGATTTAAAACAAAACTTCTGGTGGGGGAATATGAAGAAGGACGTAGCAGATTATGTTTCGAGGTGTTTGACTTGTCAGCAGGTTAAGATTGAACATCGCGACTGCCGGAATGTTAAAGCCGCTTCCAATCCTCGAATGGAAGTGGGAGGACATCTCGATGGATTTCATCACCGATGCCAAGGACTAGAACGGAATGAACATGATTTGGGTTGTAGTTGATCGACTAACCAAGTCGGCTCATTTCCTAGGAATTAAAGATACATGGGGACCCGAGAGATTGGCGCGAGTATTTATTGCGGAGATAGTCGATTGCATGGGACGCCAAGACCATTATTTCGGATCGAGATGGTCGCCGTGTCGCACTTCCGGAAAGCAGTTCACGTGGCTTTGGGATCGAGCTCAACTTTAGCACGGCTTATCATCCCCAAACGGACGTTCAGTCCGAAAGGACTATACAAACAGTAGAAGACATGCTTAGAGCTTGTGCATTAGATTGGTCAATGGATTGGGAAGTTCACTTGCCCTTGATTGAATTCACTTATAATAATAGTTGGCATGCTTCTATCAAAATGGCACCATTTGAAGCTTTGTACGGGAGAAGATGCCGATCACCCCTGTGTTGGGATGACTCTTCGGATTTGATCGGGACGGAACCGGAATTGATTATTCAGACTCAAGAGAAGATAGCTTTGATTCGAGCAAGACTGTTGACTGCCCAGAGTCGACAAAAGTCTTACGCAGACGTACGTCGTCGTCCTATAGAGTTCGACGCTGGGGACCATGTGCTATTGAAGGTGTCTCCTACTCGAGGGATTTTCCATTTTGGGAAGAGAGGCAAGCTTAGTCCTAGATATATCGGACCATTCGAGATCCTCGAGAGAGTTGGAGATTTAGCATACAGGTTGGCCTTACTGCCATCGCTGAGTCACGTTCACAATGTGTTTCACATATCCCAATTGCGGAAGTATGTACCGGACCCCAGTCACGTCATTGATTTCGACGAGATCGCGATAGCTAATGATGGCACCTTCGAAGAGAGACCAATCAAGATACTTGAGAGCCGGATCAAACAATTGAGGAATAAACCAATACACTTGGTTAAAGTACAATGGTCACGACATGGAGTCGAAGAGGCCACTTGGGAAACGGAGGACAGTATGAAGGCTAGATATCCAGAGTTGTTTTCATCTTAAATTTCGGGACGAAACTTCTTTTTAGGGAGGAAGGATGTAATACCCGAGATTTCTGATATGTGTTTGGAACTTTTGATATTGTAATCGTCGTACTTGATCTGAGTATTATTCTCCGTATTTCATAATCCGATGTTGTCGAGCGTATGATTTTATGTATGTGATTTATAAATTGTAATTTTGCGCATGTAGCGCACACTATCGGCTATGTGTAGCGTACGCTAACATAGACTCAATAGCGCACGCTACAAAGGATTATTAGCGCACGCTATGCGTGGTCAATTTGATTGAGACGTGCGGTAGGTGAGATCTGGCCGGGGGACCCCTGTCGGATCGTGTCGAGATGAACCTGGACGGCTTTCGGGAAGAGCCAAGTCAACGCCTTAGCGCACGCTACAGGTATATGCGTAGCGCACGCTAAGTGCTGAATACAGTTAAGTCAGTGAGCCGTTAGCGCACGCTACGAGTAGGGACTAGCGCGCGCTAATAGCCATTTCTTATAAATAGGACAGCATCCTATTCGTGATTTCAGTTCTTTTTTCTCCCATAACCCAAATTCTTACACTTAGAGCATAACTTCCTTCATCCTAAACACTTCATATCAACATCCTAGCTCGTGATTGAAGATCGTATATCGTTGGAGATTGGTGTTCAAGCCTTCGGTGTTGGATTGCTTCGATTTCCTCCGTGTTCTTCACTACTTTGAGGTAGGTGATTCTTCACCGATGTTAGTAATGTTCTTAAGGACGTTTGATCATGTTTTGATAGCCAGTTATTTCGTTTATAATCGGTCATCACATGTTAGAAGGATACTTTTGACGTATCGGCACTATATATCGTATGAACCTTTGAACCATCTTAGTGTATGGACTCCTAAGCATTTTCAAATCGATTTATGATCAGTAATCGGATATTACCTAGATTGTTACGTTTTACACATTGGAATCATGCGTTTTGGAACGTAAGACGAACGGAACTTAGAATATTTCTTGAAGATCTAAGATGAATTATGATGTTGAGATGATTATCCGTATATTTGTATCTCATAATCATAGAACTTCCACAAACCTTATTAGCATGATATGCTCGAGGATGACTTGTATTATCACCATAGAATTCATGAGTTCATCGCCATTCAACCCAGTTTTCTGTTAGCAGTATTCTGCCATGCAAGATTAGCGCACGCTAACATATGTAAGTTAACGTGCGCTATCGGGGTTAAGTTAACGCACGATACGTACGTAACGTACGTTATGAGATCAGCCGAGTCAAACTGTCAGTCCGTGGCTAGCGTACGCTAGGCTTATACGATAGCGTACGCTAACAGGGCGGCTTAGCGCACGTTACGTAGAATACGTAGCGCACGCTAAGCAGTCCAGGCATATTGTTTATTTTGAGCTTTTCGGCCGTAGACCGAATTGTTAGGCCATCGTTCGACTTGGGATGATTTATATATCATTTCTTTTGTTAAGGTTCGAGCTTGTTACGTTGATCGAAGGAGGCGGCCTTCGAGGGTGTTGAGATCATTGAAGTGGTTCGTTCTTGCCATTTTCGAGGCAAGTATCATATGTCGAGTTCGATTTATATGAAAACTTTGATCATGCTTGTGGCTTTGTTCATGTTGTTGAATATGAGATGTATTTCTGAAATTTCTCGTGGTATTCGTTGTTATTTGTTCGTATTGATGAACATATTGAAATGCATATATGTATGCATAGTTGATTAATTTATGGTATAAATGATCCGAGGGGATCATGAGGATCTATGCTGAGGGCGCTGGATCGAATGTCCACCATGTGTTGGTCCGACGGGATCATCATGGGGATCTATGCTGAGGGCGCTGGATCGTTGGATGGGTTTTCCACCATGCGTTGGTCCGACGGAATCATCATGGGGATCTATACCAAGGGCGCTGGATCGCTGGATTACCCTGTACTGTGTTGATGGAATCGTGAGGATTCGCATCGTTGGATTCCGGTGACGGAAGTCCGTTTTGCATGTTTTATGACGCATTGATGATTTATGTATTACGATACTTGTACTAGCATTGTTTTGCTAACCCCTTCGGGGGTGGACATTGTTTTGATGTTCAGGTAGCCGAGGAGCGGGGAAGCAACCACAGTACCGACAGGACGATGAAATGGCTCAGTGATGTGGTTGATGTTTATTGTTATTGTGATTCGTCTTCTTGGTCTATTTAGTACTCGAGTACGTCTGTTTTAATAATGTCTTTTCGATATGGTTGTATAAGTTAACTCATTTGATCGGTCGAATCAAATCTGCATTTGAACTTCAGTTGTACGATTGGTTTATATTTACACTCCTTTTAATATTAGCCTTGTAAATCCTTACTAAAAGGGTTTACGGCGCTGTAATTATTCCGAATATCTCGGGGTGTTACAGACAAGATTTAAAGTGTTATCTCAATTGTGGAATCAAAGACACAAGTCAAGATCCACAACAAAATACTTAGAATAAAAAATCGAAATCCCTTGTGTAATATGATGATCACGGCCGAACCCCTTCCCCAATGTCATCTTTATAAGTTTTGGACTACTCTAGGGATCTTAAGGAGAATTAGGGCGACGCCTTCTAGTATAATCCAATCTTCCATATTAAGCTCTTCCTAATATGGTTGAGTTAACTAATATCGATTCAATCCACTAAAGAATTAATATTAGACTTTCAACCCAAATCTCAATTTACGAAATTGGGCTCCTTATTTAAATATATTATTTTCTATATTTAAGATATCGAATGTCCATTAATTAATTTAAGCTACTGACATCTTTAATTAATTAATCAATTTCTTATAGTAGTAGCACTCGAACCTTATTATATATCGAAATTGAATCCACCTACAGGGTTTAATATAATAATTATTATCGAGCTTCTCAAGGGAACATCATCAACCCGCACAAGTCGGGACACGATTTCTAGTTATAATAATTGACATATAAATAGTATTATTGCCCAAGATACAAAACATATTGAGTCAATCACTGTGACTCTCACCCATGGTAAATAAAAACAATAAGTATTATAAATGAACAATTGAATTATATACTTGGAATTAAAAAGTAATAATTATCCGAGATTTACGTTCTTCTTACAGCCAGTACATAAGACCCTATCTCATTGCGATCCAGTTCAACGTATGCAAATATGCTATGCAGGCTAATAGTAAAGACCAACTAATCTCAAGCATACATTACAACCTTTTATAATTTGTCGAGTAATTATATATATTGTGAACTATTATATTATTTTTTAAGGTACCGATAATATAATTTTCCTTGTGGCACCTACACATAGGGGTGTACAAATCAGGTTTTTTCCAAACCGGTTTGGGTTTTTTGGTCGTAGTCTGGGAACCGGTTTTTTGACCAAACCGGTTCGAGTTGGGTTGGTTTTGGGTCTGTAAAAACCCGACCCTATACTAACCGGATTGGGTCAGGTTGAGACCGGTTCGGTTAGGAAAAACCGGTTATAACCGGGGTTTTTTAAAAAAAAAAAACTTAAGAAAGTGATATATTCTTATTAAATAAACCCATTATACATTAAATATAAACTTTTATTAAAGAAACTCATTACAACATCAACTTTTATTCAAACATTTAGAATTTAAAACATAAAATTTTATTAAATAAACTCATTACAACATCAACTTTTATTTATACATTTAGAATTTAAAACATAAAATTTTATTTATCGAGAGTGATATCTTCTTCGGAGCTAGCCTCGCGCGAAGCTTCATCGAGAGCAATTTCTTCATCGGAGAGTGAGATTGCAAAACCTTCTTCCACCTCGATATCGTGTATTTCTTGTTCAATGTCTAGTTCTCCTTCAAGACTTTGAGTGTGTTGTATACGCTCGGATGCGTCCAAGTGATCCTTCAAGCAAATACACATCTCCAATGATGCCGGTGTGAGTCTTGTTCTTCGTATAGATAATACCCTGCCACTAAGAGAAAAAGCGGATTCCGAAGCTACCGTAGAAGCTTGGACGGTTAGTAAATCTCGGACCATGGCGGTTAGAACGGGAAATTGAGTTTTCCTTCCTTTCCACCAAGCGAAAATATCAAAATTTGCGAATTCATGGGGTCCCATAGTGGATAAAAAAATCGGTTCCAATATATCTCTCATATTCGCTAGTCGATGATTGGTCACCCTCACCCCTAGCCCATTTAGTGTTTTCTTCTCTTAAACTATTATATAAGTTAAGCATGGGATCCGCGCTAGTAGAAGTAGAAAACGAAGTTGAAGAATCATTTCTTGAACCATACTTTTTAAAATAAACCCCGAATAAATCTTTGAAATTTTTGTTAAAAATGACTTTTGCATCTCTTGCATAGAAAACGTTTTCGTTATGAAACTCTAAATCAATAGAGATTTTGTCGATAAGTAGTTCCACCCCGCTAATATTCATACATGGGTTCAATGCGGCGGAACAAGTTATTACCGGTGGCATTTCTTTGAAATATTTTCTTAGTTTTACTTTCATGGGCGAAACCATTTTTTCATATAAATCACCACTTAATTCGTAGTAGCTTAATTTTGAACACATTAAATAAATTTGATTAAGTACCAAATGAATGGTGGGATAATAAACACCCGATAATAAAGTTGTTGCGCTTTTAAAAACTTTGAGCAGTTCGCTTATTTTTCTAACAATATCCCATTGTTCCGACGTAAATGGTGTAACCCTATTCGTCCTATTCGCAAGTTCATCATGAAAAAGTTGTAAAGTATCACGTTGGCGTAAACCACAACAAAACATTTTATAAGTCGAATTCCATCTTGTAGGAACGTCCCAATTAGGGGTTAAAAAAATAGAATTCGTGTCCTTACGCAATTTCATATATTGTTTATATCTAGCTTTACTTGAACAAAATATATCTTGTAATATTTTTTTAAAAGCGTCTTTTACCAAACTTATTTCGGGTACTGCTAATCCGTCTTGCACAACCAAGTTTATAATGTGTGCAACACATCGACTATGATAAAAAAATACCCTTCAAAGGCGGTTTATATGTTAATAGAGATGTTAAACGGGCTAGCCCTAGAGGTTCCGGGCTAGCCCTAGCGGGCTTCGGGCTAAACAGTCCGGGCTAAAAAAGCCCAGATTTAAACGGGCTAGGAAATATTGGCCATAACCCTAACCCTAACGGGTTTCGGGCTAAACGGGCTAAATATTTAAAAAATCTATTTTTTATTTTTTTATAAGTAAAAAAAAATAATAATAATATATTTTATATATATAGTAACAACTATATTATAATAAATATAACAAAAAATACACTTTTATGTATATATATACACTATATTAACAAATACAGTAATAATATATATTATATATAATATTAATATATATTATATATATAATATTAATATAGTGTATATATATAATATTAATATAGTGTATATATATTTCGGGCTTCGGGCTAGCCCTAGCGGGCTTCGGGCTGGCCCTAACGGGCTTTGGGCTAAACGGTCCGGGTCAAAAAAGCCCGGATTTAAACGGGCTAGGAAATATCGGCCCTAAACCGGTTTTTTGGCGGGTTAAACGGGCCAGCCCTACGGGTCCGAGCCCGTTTAACATCTCTATATGTTAATATTAATTTTTTTACCGCGTTTGTATTATTAGACACGTTATCAAATGAGATCGAAAAAACTTTTTCTTGTAAGTTAAAGTTATTTATTATATTTTGTAACATATGAAATAAATTTTGACCCGTGTGAGGATACTCAAAATTTTTAAAAGTAATCGTACGCTTCATCATTAGCCATGTATCGGGATCAATCCAATGTGCGGTAACACAAAGGTATGAACCGGGCAAACCATGAGGTGCTGACCAAACATCGATTGTTAAGTTTACATTTGTATTTAAGTTTGCAAAACCGTTTACTAGTTCTATTTTAGCCTTTTCCCATAATTTAATACAATCACGTCTAAGAGTAGCACGACTTACTTGTTTATATCGCGGTTGAAGAGTATTTTGAATCACCTTAGTCAATCGAGGGTTATCGAAGTGGTTGAATGGCAAACCTTCTTGAATCACGTAGCTTGCAAATTTTTGTCGGCACCGCTCCGCCTCGTATGCAAAAAGACCCCCCTCTCGTGACATAGATGCTTGACCGGCTTCCGGAACGGATTTGAGTCCTTCGCAATACTTGTCGGTATGCATCTTCAACGTCCGCAATATTTACAATGAGCCTTAAGTTGCCCATCCGACAACTTCACGAGGTTGAAATTACACCAAATTTTTGGGTTTCAGGTTGTTTCTATAACTTCAACAATCTCGGGTGCATTCGTGGAAGCGGAAGAAGATTAGGTTGCCATTTGAATTGAGAGAAACGAGAATTTTGTAAGCTTTTTTAGTGTTTGAAGAGTGTTTGAGTATTGTGACTAAACCAAACTCAAATAGGCTATTTATAGTTGATTAGGGATGGCAAAATGGTAAAAAAAAAAAAAGCAAAAAAATGGTCAAATTTTTGAAAAAAACGGACACATAACGGTCACCTACAAAAATCGGTTTCTAACCGGTTTTTCCAACCCGGTTTCCGAAACCGGTTTCCACCAAACCCGACCCGGACCGGTTTTTAATGGTAAAATGGACAATCGGTTAGAAACCGTCGGTTTTGATATAAACCGAACCGGTTTTGGTCAAAAACCGGTTTTGACCGGTTTCGATTTCAGTTTTTTTTTTTTTTTCCGATTTTAGTTTCGGTTTTGGTTTTTTTGCCCACCTCTAGGCTACACACCATATTATCTACACTATAAAAATAAATAGACATTACATTTGCATAACCATAACGTGAATAAATATGCCAAAAACATGTGCTAAAATGTATTTAATATTCTCATAGGTAGTTACAGGAAAATAAGGTAATACAATCATAAAGTATGTTTTACAGTATACAACTCTAACAATCTTCCACTTATACTCAAAACATCCTTTTAAGTATACTACTCTATTACATAGTCTATCAACTTGAACAAAGAATGCAATCCCATATCTACTTTTTTTTTTGACGTACTCAATCCCATATATATAATATAAAGAAAAACGATATTTTTTTTATTATCGTCGTAGTGTGCACCTAAAAAGACCAATGTACCATATGAGTTAAATTTAATAATATCAAAAATTCAAAACTACTCTTAAACGTCTAAAAGAACCCTTAGATTATTAATTTAATATTGACTAGCAATTTTTTTACGGCCCCTACTGGCCGCTGGAAGACCTCCGACTGCGACCAATTTTTTTTCTTTTTTTTTTCTTTTGACGGCTAGGCTGCACTCAAGGCAGTGCACCAGCCGATATACCTCTAGAGACGGCCTGCTCTCTGATGGGCCGTCCACCAGCAGGCTTCCGGAGATGGCCAGCTAATTTTTTATTGTTGTTGCGGCCGACTTACCAGCCCACTCTCTAGCGTGGCAGCTGGTTGTCAGGCGGCGGATCTCAGGCGACGATAGCCGACGATCATTTTTTTCACCGCCTGCCAACTGTAACACCCCAAGATATTCGGAGTATGTTACAGCGCCGTGGACCCCTACGTGGGACCCACCAGGCTACAACAAGCGGGTACCCCTCGACTAACCACCTCGGTTAGCGGGGATACACAATCAAATAATACATCATGTGAAAAAAATACACCCGAAGCAACCGACGAAATGAGCAACCATCGACAATGTAGCAATTTAAAATAATACAACACGGGGTTTGAATTGAAAAGCCTAAGTACTCGCGAGTACAGTCTATCAGTTTATAAATATAGAAAACAACCAAATCGAAGTGGACAAAAGAAATAAGTAAACCCAAGTGCACATGTCAACGACCACAGCCGGCATCCGTCTTGTCCCGGCCGCTCGTCCGGATGATCATAACCTGAAATCCATAACAAGAATTTCCCCAAAACGGGTCCCCCAAATGGGTTAGCAATTACGCTAGTACAAGTAATCAAGGCAAACCAATCGCTTACACATTTCATAGTACATGCACCAATATCATTTCAAAAACCAAAACTAGACATGTCCTTTTCCGGAAATAAACAGTCAAACAATTTGCCTTGGGAACAGAGTCATATCATATTTTCCCGCACGAGGCCTCTAAGGACCCTCCCGCACTGGCTATATTATAAAACAAAACACGCACATGCATCGCCCTGGGAACAGAGTCATATCATAAATTCCCGCACGAGGCCTCTAAGGACCCTCCCGCACTGGCTAGCTAAACAAACTCATGAATCCGGGACGCAAACCTTTGGATTCCCTCCTTGATCCCGTTGGACCAACACGAGGTGAGCAAATCACACACAAAATACATTACCATTCCACGTTAAGCATAAAGGTTCCCAAAAGTACTTGCCTTGAATTATTGACGATGCGAAGAACGGAAAGGAAAGTCACCGACGAACGCTAGGAACCAATGAAACCGAACCTAACGATTCGAAGAATACAATCACAACCATTTCTAAATGAATACGGAATTGGAATACACCCGAAAACCCGCCTACGATTCATGTATATTCGTGTATAAACAACAACGAGGGCGGACCACAACCAAACCCTCTCGATTCCGTAAAAATCACGAAATATACCATGAATCCGTAGGGAAACTAAGAATACCAACAATATTAATCATATTCATCATGAATCCATCAACAAAACGGAACGGATCGGAAGAAAATCCCAAAACCCCCAATTTATCGAAAAGTAGGGTTCTAAGAGATTTACCTTGGATTAGGATGAAAGATTCGTGTTGATGTTGTTATAATACTCCAAGAACTCAAGAAAGATGTTGGATGAGATGATTGGAGGAAGAAATCGCCAAGAAAATCGCCTTGGAATCGCCTTCGCCGCGGAGAGAGGAAGAAATGAGAAATTATGATTATCTTGGTCAACTCCCTGGTTTATATAGCCCGGGAGTGTTAGCGCACGCTAAAACCTCAAGGTTAGCGTGCGCTAACGGGATAAAATTCCAATCCCTACCGTTAGCGTCCCAGTCCAGTGGCCAGATTTTTGGCCGTTGGCGTGCGCTACTCGAAATGTAGCGTGCGCTAATAACCTCTCGGTAGCGCGCGCTATCGACCAATAGCGTGCGCTACCTGGACATCAGTCGAGTCCAGTGACAAACTGTCCAGAACCCACCTGATCCGTTAGCGTGCGCTACCATACAAGCGTAGCGTGCGCTAACTGGCACCTGACCGGGTTCAGTAGTAAACTGTCCAGTACTGGACACTCACGCTAGCGCACGCTACCGGGCATCATCAGCATGCGCTAGCCTCTCGACATTAGCGTGCGCTAGTATACGTAGCGTACGCTAATACGCTAGTCAAGTAGGCTGGAAAAACAGCACTGCCACTCCCAGGGCTACTCGCTAGCGCGCGCTACGAAACAAACGTAGCGTGCGCTACTAAGGGACCCCTAGCGTGCGCTATGCAGAAAAAATAGTGTGCGCTAGGTATGAAATATGAACGGTTCAAAACACCGGAAGTTGGACGAAACATCCAACGGAACATCTCAACGGGCATCATAACATAGAATGGATCCACGGCAACCCCGAAACGGCGGTTCCGCACAACAATAACGGGGATAAAATCCATAGATAATAGAAAAGATACACTGAAAGATACACGAGGGTCACTACTATCGGGAAATACGCCGAAAAAGAAAAATACAAGGGGAAGAAAAATGCGGATATTACATTCTACCCCTCTAAAAACAAGTTTTGCCCCGAAACTTAAGAAACAAACAACTCAGGGTACCTAGCACGCATGCTCTCCTCGGTTTCCCAAGTTGCCTCCTCGACACCGTGTCTCGACCACTGCACCTTGACCAAAGGGATGGTCTTATGCCTCAGTCGTTTCTCCCGATGCTCTAAAATCTTCAAAGGACGCTCCTCAAAAGTAATATCCTCGGCAACGTCAATCTCCCCATAGTCGATGATGTGACTAGAATCCGGGACATATTTCCTCAGCTGGGAAACATGAAAAACGCTATGAACATGACTCAGGGCCGGGGGTAACGCCAAACGGTATGCTAACCCACCGACTCGCTCGAGAATCTCGAAGGGTCCAATAAATCTCGGACTCAACTTCCCCTTCTTCCCGAAACGGAAAACTCCTCTCGTCGGCGACACCTTCAGCAAAACGTGGTCTCCCACCTCGAATTCTAAAGGTCGACGACGGACATCGGCATATGACTTCTGTCGACTCTGGGCAGTCAACATCCGTTCTCGAATTAATTCTATCTTCCGTCTCGTCTCTAAAACGACATTCGGTTCGGTCCCAACCAAATCGGACGCCTCATTCCAACAAATAGGCGATCGACATCGTCGCCCATAAAGTGCCTCATACGGTGCCATCCGAATTGACGCGTGCCAACTATTGTTGTACGTGAATTCGATCAATGGCAAATGCTCCTCCCAGTCGCTACTCCAATCGAGGGCACAAGCACGCAACATGTCCTCGAATGTCTGGATAGTGTGTTCCGACTGTCCATCTGACTGGGGATGAAAAGAGGTACTCAAATGTAAATGGGTACCTAACGCCTTATGCACCGCCTGCCAAAAGTGCGACACAAAACGGCCATCACGATCCGAAACAATAGACTTCGGAGTACCGTGAAGTCTCACAATCTGCGCGATAAACACACGAGCCAATTTCTCCGGGCCCCAAGTGTCCTTGATGCCCAGAAAATGTGCCGACTTGGTCAGACGATCAACAACCACCCATACCATATTCATGCCCGACCTCGATCTTGGCAAACTCGTAACAAAATCCATCGATATATCTTCCCATTTCCATTCGGAGCGAAGTGACGCAATAACTTGACCGATCGCTGATGCTCGATTTTGACCTGCTGACAAGTCAAACATCTTGCTACAAACTGTGCGACCTCCTCCTTCATATCATTCCACCAGAAATTCCTTCTCAGGTCCTTGTACATCTTACTCGAACCAGGATGAACGGAATAGGGTGTGGAATGGGCCTCACGCAAAATACTCTGTCGCAACTCTGGATCGTTCGGCACACAAAGCCGACTCTGGAATCTCAAAACACCATCCTCGTGAATCACAAACCCAGGAGACTTTCTCTTAAGAACGTTCTCTCGGATTTGAGTAATCATCGGATCCTCTAATTGCTTCAGCTTAATTTCATCGATCAAAGACGACGAAATATCTAAAGCACAAAGTTGCCCGACAGCTCCAGGCAACCAAACCTCAACATCTAACCCGATCAAAGCCCGCCGAAGCTCCGACTGAGGCGTAAGGACCTCAAGCGTTCGCAACGCAATCGGTTTCCGACTCAAGGCGTCGGCCACGACGTTCGCCTTGCCCGGATGATAAAGGATTTCGAGGTCGTAATCCTTAATAAGCTCTAACCACCTCCTCTGTCTCATATTCAACTCCCGCTGAGTAAATATGTATTTCAGACTTTTATGATCGGTAAAAATCTGACATGCAGAGCCGAAAAGATAGTGACGCCAAATCTTGAGTGCAAAGACAACCGCCGCTAACTCAAAATCGTGAGTAGGGTAGTTAAGCTCATACGGCCTCAACTGTCTCGATGCATAGGCAATGGTCTTGCCGTGCTGCATCAATACGCACCCAAGACCCTGACCCGAAGCATCGCTATACACGGCGAATCCCTCGTTGCCACATGGCAACGCCAAAACCGGAGCTGAAGTCAAACACTTCTTCAGTTCCTCAAAACTCGACTGCCTCTCATTGGTCCAGACGAACTTCTCGGATTTCTGGAGCAACTGTGTAAGTGGCCGAGCTAGTTTTGAGAAACCCTCGACAAACCTACGGTAGTAGCCAGCCAAACCCAAGAAACTACGGACCTCCTTCACATTTGTGGGCGATGCCCAATCCAACACTGCCTCAATTTTCTGCGGATCTACGCGGACTCCATCGGCTGAAATCACGTGACCCAAAAACATCACTTCCTTCAGCCAGAACTCACATTTCGAGAACTTCGCATAGAGTTGCTCGGTCCTCAAAATGTCTAACACTATCCGCAGATGATGGGCATGCTCTTCCTCATTCCTCGAATAGATAAGAATATCGTCAATGAAGACGACGACACACTTATCCAAATACTCGATAAAGACTTTGTTCATCAATTGCATGAACACCGCCGGCGCATTAGTTAACCCGAAAGGCATAACTACAAACTCGTAATGTCCGTATCTCGTCCGAAAAGCTATTTTCGGCACGTCGGACTCTCTCACCCGGAGCTGATAGTACCCCGATTTCAAATCAATCTTCGAGAATACCGCAGCTCCCTGCAACTGGTCAAACAAGTCATCGATTCTCGGCAAAGGATACTTGTTCTTGATGGTCACCTTGTTTAGTTCGCGATAGTCGATTAGCATGGGCCTGATCGGGGTTCTGAACCACTTGAGCTATAGCCGCCATCTGGTTAACCATTTGCTGCATGACAGCCGCAATACCGAGATCGGCGCGCTCCTGAGAAGAAGCATGACTGTGACGGTCACCGGTACTGCCGGCTCCCGAAGAATGCGACGTGGCCGCCCCACCGGCTGCCCCACATCCTCGACCGCGTCCAAGGCCACGACCACGACCACGTCCCCTTCCAGCCTCCATGCTGGTGATAAGAGGTGGCAAAAGCAACTCGATAATAAGTAAAAGAGGGAGAATAATCACAGTCCAGGAAACGGAATACAGTACGAGAAAGTAAAGAATCGAGTAAAGAAACTTACGAACACTGGAAGTACTGAGATGTCGGCAGCGGTGTGACAATGTGCGAAACAAAACACGACTAGACCCAAATAACCGACAAGCCTAGGTATCCATAAACCTAGATCTCCGATACCATTTTCTGTAACACCCCAAGATATTCGGAGTATGTTACAGCGCCGTGGACCCCTACATGGGACCCACCAGGCTACAACAAGCGGGTACCCCTCGACTAACCACCTCGGTTAGCGGGGATACACAATCAAATAATACATCATGTAACAAAAATACACCCGAAGCAACCGACGAAATGAGCAACCATCGACAATGTAGCAATTTAAAATAATACAACACGGGGTTTGAATTGAAAAGCCTAAGTACTCGCGAGTACAGTCTATCAGTTTATAAATATAGAAAACAACCAAATCGAAGTGGACAAAAGAAATAAGTAAACCCAAGTGCACATGTCAACGACCCTGGCCAGCATCCTCGTACTGTCCCAGCGCTCGCTCGTCCGGATGATCATAACCTGAAATCCATAACAAGAATTTCCCCAAAACGGGTCCCCCAAAGGGGTTAGCAATTACGCTAGTACAAGTAATCAAGGCAAACCAATCGCTTACACATTTCATAGTACATGCACCAATATCATTTCAAAAATCAAAACTAGACATGTCCTTTTCCGGAAATAAACAGTCAAACAATTTGCCTTGGGAACAGAGTCATATCATAAATTCCCGCACGAGGCCTCTAAGGACCCTCCCGCACTGGCTATCTAAACAAACTCATGAATCCGGGACGCAAACCTTTGGATTCCCTCCTTGATCCCGTCGGACCAACACGAGGTGAGCAAATCACACACAAAATACATTACCATTCCACGTTAAGCATAAAGGTTCCCAAAAGTACTTGCCTTGAATTATTGACGATGCGAAGAACGGAAAGGAAAGTCACCGACGAACGCTAGGAACCAATGAAACCGAACCTAACGATTCGAAGAATACAATCACAACCATTTCTAAATGAATACGGAATTGGAATACACCCGAAACCCCACCTACGATTCATGTATATTCGTGTATAAACAACAACGAGGGCGGACCACAACCAAACCCTCTCGATTCCGTAAAAATCACGAAATATACCATGAATCCGTAGGGAAACTAAGAATACCAACAAGATTAATCATATTCATCATGAATCCATCAACAAAACGGAACGGATCGGAAGAAAATCCCAAAACCCCCAATTTATCGAAAAGTAGGGTTCTAAGAGATTTACCTTGGATTAGGATGAAAGATTCGTGTTGATGTTGTTATAATACTCCAAGAACTCAAGAAAGATGTTGGATGAGATGATTGGAGGAAGAAATCGCCAAGAAAATCGCCTTGGAATCGCCTTCGCCGCGGAGAGAGGAAGAAATGAGAAATTATGATTATCTCGGTCAACTCCCTGGTTTATATAGCCAGGGAGTGTTAGCGCACGCTAAAACCTCAAGGTTAGCGTGCGCTAACGGGATAAAATTCCAATCCCTACCGTTAGCGTCCCAGTCCAGTGGCCAGATTTTTGGCCGTTGGCGTGCGCTACTCGAAATGTAGCGTGCGCTAATAACCTCTCGTTAGCGCGCGCTATCGACCAATAGCGTGCGCTACCTGGACATCAGTCGAGTCCAGTGACAAAGGCCCGTAACCCACTGATCCGTTAGCGAGCGCTACCAAAAAAGCGTAGCGTGCGCTAATCCGGCACTCCGACCGGTTCGAGTAAATCGGCCCGATCGACACTCACGCTAGCGCACGCTACCGGGCATCATCAGCGTGCGCTAGCCTCTCGACATTAGCGTGCGCTAGTATACGTAGCGTACGCTAATACGCTAGTCCAGTAGGCTGGAAAAACAGCACTGCCACTCCCAGGGCTACTCGCTAGCGCGCGCTACGAAACAAACGTAGCATGCGCTACTAAGGGAACCCTAGCGTGCGCTATGCAGAAAAAATAGCGTGCGCTAGGTATGAAATATGAACGGTTCAAAACACCGGAAGGTGGACGAAACATCCAACGGAACATCTCAACGGGCATCATAACATAGAATGGATCCACGGCAACCCCGAAACGGCGGTTCCGCACAACAATAACGGGGATAAAATCCATAGATAATAGAAAAGATACACTGAAAGATACACGAGGGTCACTACTATCGGGAAATACGCCGAAAAAGAAAAATACAAGGGGAAGAAAAATGCGGATATTACACCAACCTGTTATACGGCGGGGGTCGCTGGCAGACCTCCAGCGATCAAGTATTTTTCATTCTTTTTTTTTTGTTGCGGCCGCCATGCCGACCTATTCTCTCGCAGCCGTTCTGGCCGTCGGCGGACCTCTAGTGATGAGTAATTTTTTTTGCAGTTGTTTCCCGGACTGTTCTCCAGTGGAGGTCCTAACGACCGCCTGACAGACCTCTAGTGACTGGCATCTTTTTTTGTGGTCGCCTACCACCCTTTTTTGCAGCCGGTCATCTGCGGCCGTCGATGGACTCCTGGTGACCAACTGTATTTCGTCTCTGGTGGCCAATATGCTTTTTTCTAGCAACATATTTTAGTAATTTGAATATTGACGATGGGGTTTTTTGATCGCTGTCGTAGTGTGCACCTGAAAAGACCAATGTACCCTTCATTGTTAAATTAAATAATTAAAAAAATAAATAACAATATATTTTCAAAAGTACCCTTTAAACATTAAATTAAAGGGACAACTAATCTTATGTATGTTTTTACGTTCGTGATTGTTACCCGGTGGAGCTCCGCTGGATCGCCGGCAGGCTGCAGACAGGCTTCCAATGTGTCACAGGTCAGCTGTCGGCGACCTCCGAGGGTCTGACATTTTTTTTTGCCGAATGTCGGCCTTTTCTCCATCATCCGCCTGCAGTTCTCCGATGGCATCCCATTGGACCTACAGTGACACAACATTTTTTTTTTATTTTTCCAGCCGTCCACTGGCCTATTATGCGGCGGCCATCGTGTATTGGGCAATTTTTTTTGGCGACCACCTGCCATCCGTCAGTGGGCCTCCAGCCACCGGGCATTTTCTTTTGGCATCTGTGTGCTAACCTGTTCTCCGTTGGGGGGCCGACAGTCGTCGGTAGACCTTCGGCAGGGAGGCTTGACATCCGTCAATATCCGCCAACCGCCTCCCGTAAATTAGCATAGTCTCATTCCTCTATATCGTGGGTAGGAAAACCAATTCTTCTTTTACAATTTGTTTGGTAGGAGGGATTTCGAGGGGATTGAACGGAGGAAGGGAGTTCCGATTAAAACCTTTGTTCATTAGAATAGAGGGGGAACAAAATTTTAATCATTTCCCCTCATCTCCTCCACTTTACTTCCCCTATAATGTTGGATGATTTAATGGAGGAATTTTTTATTTATATAATTACTTAAATATTCTTACTAAGATCTCAAGATGAAATTTACAAATAAATATAGGAAGAGTATAGTAATCTAATTTAGTATTATTACTCTCTTCCCCTCTTTTTACCCTTCTACACAATCTTTTCAAATAAGATAAACATATTTGATATTTCCTCCACTTTCTTCCCCTTTCTTCCATTAAGATTTGTCCCCACTTTGCACTTTATTTTGATTTTGATTCGATTGATTCATTGATGGGTCATTCTGGTCCATTCGATTGATTCAGTTCTCCTTCTTCTTCTTCTTCTTCTTCTTCTTCTTCTTATTATTATTATTAATCTAATTATTATTATTGTTATTATTACTAATAATATTACTATTATCGCTGTTGTTAATTACTATTATTATTATTATTTACCATTATTATTATTATTATTATTTACCCTTAATATATATTTGATTCGATTCGATTCGATTCGATCCATCGATTCGATTCGATTGATTCGATTCAGATTCATTCAGTCCAAAAGAACAGAGCCTTTCTCTCTTTTATCTCAAACAATTCCTTTGAAGCTACGTATTTGATTGGGCAGATTTGGAGGGAAGAGAAAGAGAGGAATTATAATTGAAATCCCTAACTCATTTCCATTCCCTTCCTTCATTTTACTTCATCTCCAATATTAGAGGGGATTTGAAAGAAGAGATAATTATTCATACATTTGCTTAAATATTCTTATTAAACTTTTAAGATAAAATATAAAAACAAATATATCAAAATATAATAATCAAATTTTCGCTCACCCTCTCTTCTCTTGATCAAACAAGTTGTTTCTAAATCTCTCTCCCTTTATTCTATACAATATATTTCCACCCCTCTCTTTCTATTCTCTCGAGGATAAAATTTTTTACGTCCCGTAATTTTTGACTTTTTCCAAAAACATCCCATTAAAGTTAATTTCGGCAATTGTATCCCAAATTTTTGCTAACTGTACAATTTACGTCACAAATTTCATTGGAGTCGCCCGAATGCGCCAAAACGACGTCGCTTTGGCCGACGTGTCATCCCAATTTGGGGATCTCCGACCTAGACGTTGATGTGGCTATAATTGTGGCTTTCTTAATTAATTTACATGCCACATCATTTTCAGATTATTTTTTATTTTTTTAAACTTTTATATATTTTCTGGAAATTAAAAAAAGTTGTATTCCCGACTAATATTTAAATTTCCCGAATAATATAAATGTCTTGGAAATTATAAAAGTTTAAAAAAATAAAAATAATAATCTGGAAATTAAACTTTTATATATGTAGACAATTTATCTAGAATAAAAGTTTAATAAAATAAAAATAATAAAATAAAAATCTGAAAAAAATGTCAGGAATAAAAACAATATATTCAGATTTTTATTCAAATAATAAAAATAATAAATCTGAAAATAAATTTATGCGGATTTTTTTTAAGTTTTATATAATAATAAATAGAAAAAATCGGAAAAAATTATCGGGAATAAAAATAATATATTCAGATTTTTATAAAGATAATAAAAATAATAAATCTGAAAATAAATTTATTCAGATTTTTTTAATATTATTCGGGAATAAATTGTCTAAATATATAAAAGTTTAATTTCCAATTTTTTTTATTTTCTTAAACTTTTATAATTTTCAGATATAATATATTATTCGGGAAATTTAAATATTAGTCGGGAATAAAACTTTTTTTAATTTCCAGAAAATATATAAAAGTTTAAAAAAAATTAAAAAAAAAATCTGGAAATGATGTGGCATGTAAATTAACTAAAAAAACCACAATTATAATCCAAGATAGCCACATCAGCGTCCAGATCGGAGATCCCCAAATTGGGGTGACACGTCAGCCAAAACGACGTCGTTTTGGCACATTCCGGTGAAATTTATGATGCAATTGGCGAAATTAACTTTAATGTATTTTTAAAAAAGGTCAAAAATTACGGTACGTAAATTGTACAGTTAGCAAAAATTTAAGATGCAGTTGATAAAATTAACTTCAATAGGATGTTTTTGGAAAAGGTCAAAAATTTCAGAAAGTAAAAAGTTTTATCCTCCTATTCTCTCCATTAAAATCCCATCCTCCCTCATCCACCTATTTGAACCAAACATACCCTTAGACTAATCTCCATTAAAATCCCATCCTCCCTCATCCACCTATTTGAACCAAACATACCCTTAGACTAAGGGTGGTGGCAATGGCAGCGGTATGGCTCGGAGGTATGGCCATACCGGCGGTGAACACCGCTGCCACCTGATGTAACACCCCAAGATATTCGGAGTATATTACAGCGCCGTGGATCCCTACATGGGACCCACCAGGCTACAATAAGAAAATACTACTCGACTAACCATCTCGGTTAGCGAGGACACATATTTAATTAATATGACATATAAAGATGCGCCCGGAACGACCGGCGAAATAAGCATCAACCGACAATGTAACAATTTAAAGTAATACAATACGGAGTTTTAAATGAAAAGCCTAAGTACTCGCGAGTACCATCTATAAGTTTCAAAAGTGGACAACAACCCTATCGAAATAGACAAGAGAAATCAGAGGACCAAAATGCACATGTCAACGACCCTGGCCAACATCCTCGCATCGTCCCAAGGCCCCGCCGTCCTAAGAACATAACCTGAAATCCATAACAAGAATTTCCCCATAACGGGTCCCCAAAGGGGTTAGTAATTACGCTAGTACAAGTAATCAAGGCAAACCAATCGCTTACACATTTCATAGTATAATGCACCAAAACAAACAATTTCAAGGACCAAAACGAGACATGTCTTTTCCGGAAACAAACAGTCAAATAATCAATTTGCTCAGACTGTGACGCCACCATGAATCCCACCCGAGGCCTCTAAGGACCCCTTCCGAGCTGGCTACTTTATAAAAACAAATCACGTACAGACATCGCCTAGGACCAGGACGCCACCATGAATCCCACCTGAGGCCTCTAAGGACCCCTTCCGAGCTGGCTACTTTATAAAAACAAATCACGCAGACATCGCCTAGGACCAGGACGCCACCATGAATCCCACCCGAGGTCTCTAAGGACCTTTCCGAGCTGGCTAGCGAAACAAACTCGTGAATCTAGAGTGAAGTCATAGATTCTCCCGAGGCCCCGTCGGACCCTCCCAGGGTGAGCAAAGCACACACAATGTACATTACCATTTCACGTTAAGCATAAAAGTTTCCAAAAATACTTGCCTTGAATTATTGACGACGTAACGAACGGAAGCATAATCACCAACGAACGCTAAGAATCAACGGAACCGAACCTAATGATTCGAAGAACATAATCACAACCAACTCTAGACGGATACGGAAATGGAATACACCCGAAAACCCACCTACGATTCATGTATAGATTCGTATAAAAATAACAACGAGGGCGGACCACAACCAAACCCTCTCGATTTCGCAAAACCATGAAAATATACCATGAATCCGTAGGGAAACTAAGAATACCAACAAGATTAATCATATTCATCATGAATCCACCAACAAAATGGAACGGATCGGAAGAAAATCCCAAAACCCCCAAATCGCCCAAAAGTAGGGTTCTAAGAGATTTTACCTTGGATTAGGATGAAAGATTCGTGTTGATGTTGTTATAACACACCAAAAACTCAAGAAAGATGTTGGATGAGATGATTGGAGGAAGAAATCGCCAAGAATCGTCTGAAATCGCCACAGCCGCGGAAGGGATGAGGAAAAGGAAATAATACGCTCATCTCGGTCAACTCCCTGGTTTATATAGCCAGGGAGTGTTAGCGCGCGCTAATCCTCAAGGTTAGCGTGCGCTAACGGGATAGAATTACAGGCCAAACAGTCAGCGTCCAGTCCAGTAGCCAGACTTCTGGCCGTTAGCGTGCGCTACTCCAAATGTAGCGTGCGCTAATAACCTATCGGTAGCGCGCGCTATCGACCAATAGCGTGCGCTACCTGGGCATCAGTCGAGTCCAGTGACAAACTGTCCAGAACTCACTTGATCCGTTAGCGTGCGCTACCATACAAGCGTAGCGTGCGCTAACTGGCACCTGACCGGGTTCAGTAGTAAACTGTCCAGTACTGGACACTCACGCTAGCGCACGCTACCGGGCATCATCAGCGTGCGCTAGCCTCTCGACATTAGCGTGCGCTAGTCTACGTAGCGTACACTAATACGCCAGTCAAGAAGGCTGGAAAAAAGTAGCACTGCCACTCCCAGGGCTAACTCGCTAGCGCGCGCTACGAAACAAACGTAGCGTGCGCTACTAAGGGACCCCTAGCGTGCGCTATGCAGAAAAATAGCGTGCGCTAGGTATGAAATATGAACGGTCCAAAACACCGGAATGTGAACGAAACATCAAACGGAACATCTCAACATGCATCATAACATAGAATGGATCCACGGCAACCCCGAAACGGCGGTTCCGCACAACAATAACGGGAATAAAATCCATAGATAATAGGAAAGATACACTCAAAGATACATGAGGGTCACTACTATCCGGAAATACGCCGAAAAAGAAAAATACAAGGGAAAGAAAAAATGCGGATATTACATTCTACCCCTCTAAAAACAAGTTTCGTCCCGAAACTTAAGAAACAAACAACTCAGGGTACCTAGCACGCATGATATCCTCGGTTTCCCAAGTTGCCTCCTCGACACCGTGTCTCGACCACTGCACCTTGACCAAAGGGATGGTCTTATGCCTCAGTCGTTTCTCCCGATGTTCCAAAATCTTCAAAGGACGCTCCTCAAAAGTAATATCCTCGGCGACGTCAATCTCATCATAATCGATGATGTGACTAGGGTCCGGGACATATTTCCTCAGCTGGGAAACATGAAAAACGCTATGAACATGACTCAGGGCCGGGGGCAACGCCAAACGGTATGCCAACCCACCGACTCGCTCGAGAATCTCGATGGGTCCAATAAATCTCGGACTCAACTTCCCCTTTTTCCCGAAACGGAAAATTCCCCTCGTCGGCGACACCTTCAGCAAAACGTGGTCTCCCACCTCGAATTCTAAAGGTCGACGACGGACATCGCAGATAGGACTTCGCCGACTGGGCGATCAACATCCGTTCCCGAATTAATTCTATCTTCCGCCTCGTCTCTAAAACGACATCCGGCTCGGTCCCGACCAAATCGGACGCCTCATTCCAACAAATCGGCGATCGACATCGCCGCCCATAAAGTGCCTCATACGGTGCCATCCGAATCGACGCGTGCCAACTATTGTTGTACGTGAATTCGATTAATGGCAAATGCTCCTCCCAGTCACTGCTCCAATCGAGAGCACAAGCACGCAACATATCCTCAAATGTCTGGATAGTGCGCTCCGACTGTCCATCTGACTGGGGATGAAAAGAGGTACTCAAATGCAAACGGGTACCCAACGCCTTATGCACCGCCTGCCAAAAGTGCGATACAAAACGGCCGTCACGATCCGAAACAATAGACTTCGGAGTACCGTGAAGCCTCACAATCTGCGCGATAAACACACGAGCTAACTTCTCCGGGCCCCAAGTGTCCTTGATGCCTAGAAAATGTGCGGACTTGGTCAGGATCAACAATCACCCATACCATATTCATGCCCGACCTCGATCTCGGCAAACTCGTAACGAAATCCATCGATATGTCTTCCCATTTCCATTCCGGAACGGGAAGTGACTGCAATAACCCAGCCGGTCGCTGATGCTCGATTTTGACCTGCTGGCAAGTCAAACATCTCGCTACAAACTGTGCGACCTCCTCCTTCATATCATTCCACCAGAAATTCCTCCTCAGGTCCTTGTACATCTTACTCGAACCAGGATGAACGGAGTAAGGTATAGCATGGGCCTCACGCAAAATACTCTGTTTCAACTCTGAGTCGTTCGGCACACAAAGCCGACTCTGGAATCTCAAAATACCATCCTCGTGAATCACAAACCCAGGAGATTTTCCCTTAAGGACGTTCTCTCGGATTTGGGTAATCATCGGATCCTCTAACTGCTTTAGCGTAATTTCATCGACCAAGGACGACGAAATCTCTAAGGCACAAAGTTGCCCGACAGCTCCAGGCAACAAAATCTCGACATCTAACTTGATCAAAATCCGCCGGAGCTCCGACTGAGACGTAAGGACCTCAAACGTTCGCAACGCAACTGGTTTCCGACTCAAGGCGTCGGCCACGACGTTCGCCTTGCCCGGATGATAAAGGATTTCGAGGTCGTAATCCTTAATCAGCTCTAACCACTTCCTCTGCCTCATATTCAACTCCCGCTGAGTAAATATGTATTTCAGACTTTTATGATCGGTAAAAATCTGACATGCAGAGCCGAAAATATAGTGACGCCAAATCTTGAGTGCAAAGACAACCGCCGCTAACTCCAAATCGTGAGTAGGGTAGTTAAGCTCATATGGCCTCAACTGTCTCGACGCATAGGCAATGGTCTTGCCTTGCTGCATCAACACGCACCCAAGACCCTGTCCCGAAGCATCGCTATAAACAGCGAATCCCTCGTTGCCACATGGCAACGCCAAAACCGGGGCTGAAGTCAAACGCTTCTTCAGTTCCTCAAAACTCGACTGTCTCTCGTCATTCCAGACGAACTTCTCGGATTTCTGGAGCAACTGTGTAAGTGGCCGAGCTAGTTTTGAGAAACCCTCGACGAACCTACGGTAGTAGCCAGCCAGACCCAAGAAACTACGGACCTCCTTCACATTTGTGGGCGATGCCCAATTCAACACTGCCTCAATTTTCTGCGGATCCACACGAACTCCCTCAGCTGAAATCACGTGACCCAAAAACATCACTTCCCTCAGCCAGAACTCACATTTCGAGAACTTAGCATAGAGTCGCTCGGTCCTCAAAATGTCTAACACTATCCGCAAATGATGGGCATGCTCATCCTCACTCCTCGAATAGATAAGAATATCGTCAATGAAGACGACGACACACTTATCCAAATACTCGATAAAGACTTTGTTCATCAACTGCATGAACACCGCCGGCGCATTAGTTAACCCGAAAGGCATAACTACAAACTCATAATGTTCATATCTCGTTCGGCACGTCGGACTCTCTCACCCGAAGCTGATAGTACCCCAATTTCAAATCAATCTTCGAGAATACCGCAGCTCCCTGCAACTGGTCGAACAAGTCATCAATTCTCGGCAAAGGATACTTGTTCTTGATGGTCACCTTGTTTAGTTCGCGATAGTCAATACACAAACGTAGTGAACCATCTTTCTTCCGCACAAACAGGACCGGTGCGCCCCAAGACGAGGCGCTCGGTCGAACATACCCCGACTCAAGAAGCTCGCTCAACTGCTTCTTCAATTCTGACATCTCTGAGGGCGCCATGCGATACGGTGCCTTCGAAATCGGAGCCGCACCCGGCTCTAATTCTATAGCAAACTCAACATCACGATCCGGTGGAAATCCCGGTAACTCGTCAGGAAATACATCAGGAAACTTACTAACGACTGGAATCGACGAAAGCTCGACTCCACCATCTTCCACCTTCAAGGCATAGCACCAATAACCAGTACACCCCTTTCGCAGGAGACTCATCGCCTTCAAGGCATTAATAACGAACTTCTGGTTTCCCCTCTTTCGCCACGCGAAAGAGTGCTCGGTGCCGTCCTCGACTAACATAGTGATGATTCTCGTGCGGTAGTACATGATTGCGCCATGCCGCTCGAGCCAATCATCCCCGAGAATTAAATCCTCACCCTCAATATCAACAACGATAAGATTAGAGAGCCAGGCTCTCTCACAAATAAACACAGAACAGTCTCGGACCTCTCGATCGCCAACGATCCTATCACCGCTAGGAAGTTTAACGATGAAAGACTCGCAAGGCGACAAACAGTCGAGACTCAAACGGCGCACACACCCCAGCGATATGAACGAATGTGTAGCACCAGAATCGAAAAGCACACTGACAGGATGAGAATGGATATGAACGGTACCTGTCGCCACAGTAGCTGCTGGGTCATCGGCCCTCATTGTAATATCCGCAATTTTCGATTTTCGGTAAATTTCTTTTTTCAGCCGGAGTCCGTTTTGACAGCTCGCTCATGACCGTTTCGTCATTCTGAGAATGATTAATTCTACACTTTTTGTCATCCGAGTTCGTTTCGGTGTTGTTTTGTTGAGTTCTGTGGTTTTTAGCGACTTTTCCGCACTTGAGTTCGATTCTTGCGAATCTCGTCGGCTAACATTTGAGTTTCCCATAAGTCCGTTTAACTTTGTTAGACGTGTTGTGAACCCGGTTTGGTTATTCGATCACGTATCGTGATTTAGGCGTTTGGGCCATTTTGTAATTTCTTGAAAATTACGGGTATCCATATCTGTATTTGTCGTCTTGACCCTTTTCTTGGTCGCGTATGATTAATTATTGCATTACGTTTTCATCTCGAGTCGTTGACGTCGTCCGCGAACTTTTCGTCGTGTCCGTTAAGTGCGTTTTCGGAAATCGGGCGTCGGGTCGTGGCGGTGGCGGTGGCCGGACGGGTGTGGGGCCGGCCGGACGAGTCTTGGACACCGGCCGAGCAGCACGGCGAGAACCGCGTAGCGCACGCTTCTGGCCAAGGAGCTGCCTGTAGCTTCAGCGATGTAGCGCCTGCTGCCGAGTCGGCCAGACGCTATCGGGCACGGGCAGAGGTATTACGAGGTTACGGACTCGGTCGGGATCGGCGGGTAGCGCACGCCATCTGTCGGTCGTAGCGCGCTAACCGGCGAGGGTAGCGCCGCCGCCGGCCGACTAGCGCACGCTTCTGGGATGAGTTGTTAGTCCGGTGGCTCTTTGGGCCAATTCGGCAGCGCGCGCGGGCTTCGGCCGTAGCGCACGCTAGCGGGAGTCGGCGGTCGAGTCACGGTCGGCAGATTTGGTCGGTGGTGCCGGGTCGTGCGGGCCATGGCCGAGTGTGCTCGGCGATCTTGGCCGATAGCGCACGCTAAGTCGGAAGGCTAGCGCACGCTAGTTCCCGATATAAAAAATGAGACAGCGACTTTCTCCGTCATTTTCATTTCATTTCTCTTCGGTCCATGGTAGGGTTTCGGAGGAGACGAAACCATGTTGTTGAACAACAAATCCATGAAGTTCTTGAGGTTATATCGTTGATCAATCATCCTATAACATCCTTCGATCCATGAATCAAGGTTAGATCTTTAGAACCCTACTTTTGGGTAGATTTGGGGATTTTCGCGTTTTTGTCCGATTCGTTCCGTTTTGTCGATTAATTCATGATGAATATGATTAATCTTGTTGATATTCTTAGTTTCCCTACGGATTCATGGTATATTTCGTGATTTTTACGGAATCGAGAGGGTTTGGTTGTGGTCCGCCCTCGTGGTTGTTTATATACGAATATACATGAATCGTAGGCGGGTTTTCGGGTGTATTCCAATTCCGTATTCATTTAGAAATGGTTGTGATTGTATTCTTCGAATCGTTAGGTTCGGTTTCATTGGTTCCTAGCGTTCGTCGGTGACTTCCTTTAGTTCGTTGCGTAAATCAATAATTCAAGGCAAGTATTTTTGGAAACCTTTATGCTTAACGTGAAATAGTAATGTATATTGTGTGTGATTTGCTCACCTCGGGAGGGTCCGACGGGATCACGGAGGGAATCTATGGCTTCGTCCTGGATTCATGAGTTTGTTTCGCTAGCCAGCTCGGGAGGGTCCTTAGAGGCCTCGAGTGGGATTCGTGGCTTCGTCCGGTCCTAGGTGAAGTGTGGTGCTTGGTTTGTTTTATGAATGTGGCGGCTCGGGAGGGTCCTTAGAGGCCTCGAGTGGGATTCGTGGCTTCGTCCCGGTCTAGGCAAATTAATTGTATTTGTTTGTTTAGGAAAAGACATGTCTTGTTTTGGTTTTCGAAATGATATTGGTGCATGTACTATGAAATGTGTAAGCGATTGGTTTGCCTTGAATACTTGTACTAGCGTAATTGCTAACCCCTTTGGGGACCCGTTGTCGGGGAAATTCTTGTTATGGATTTCAGGTTATGTTCAGCCAGACGAGCGGGCGCTGGGATGGTACGAGGATGTTGGCCAAGGTTGTTGACATGTGCAATTGAGTCTTGTTATTTCCTTCTTGTCTCTTTTGATGTGGATGTTTTTCCAAATTGTAAACTTATAGATTGTACTCGCGAGTACTTAGGCTTTTTCCTTTCGGATTGTGATTGGTGTTCGTTGGAGTTATTGCATTTGTCGGTTTATGTTTATTATGCCGGTTGTACCGGGCGTGTTGATTTATATTCTTGTTGTTAACGATTGTTTCCTTGCTAACCGAGACGGTTAGTCGAGAGGTGTTTTCTTGTGTTAGCCTGGTGGATCCCATGTAGGGGTCCACGGCGCTGTAATACACCTCGAATATCTTGGGGGTGTTACAGAAAATGGTATCAGAGCCCTAGGTTTATGGATACCTAGGCTTGTTGGTTATTTGGGTCTAGTTGTGTTTTGTTTTGCACATTGTCACACCGCTGCCGGCATCTCAGTACATCCAGTGCTCGTAAGTTTTCCTTACTCAATTCTCTTGTTTTCTCGTATTGAAATTCCACTTCTCGAACTGTGATTGCCTCTCTCGTACTTATTGTCGAGTTGTTTCTCGATCCATCCGGTTGTGTACTTTTGATTCTAGTATTGCGCCGTCCTTTGCCTCTCTGGAGTATGTGCGCCGTTCTGGGCTTGACCGGTTGTCGTTTTGCGAGCCTTCCATCGCTAAACTTCCTAGCATTGGTGGGATCGTTGGTGATCGAAGGATCCGAGTTTTGCTCCGTGGTATATTGTGAGAGGGCTTGACTCTCTAGTCTTTTGCTGTGTGATGGAATCTGCGTTTGGTAATTGCGATATACTAAATGTATGTTGAGCCGAATGTACCGATGAGTTGGACACCGAAGGGTGCAGTATGATGTAGAAGTTTTGAACATTGATATGTTCCGGTATAGGTATTGATGGCAGAGTTTGTTGAGAAACTCACATAGCTGGTTTCGACATATGTCCAAATCGGTGATCATTAGTTCTGTTGTCAAACTTGAAGAGATAGTTTGACATATGCTTGGAATTAGTATTCCTGAGTTGCGCTTGTTGAACTAGTGATTTTTGAATGTCGTATATGAGTGTGTCCGGGAATTGTTGGTACTTGGCTAACTATTGTTATTTACAACCAATGTGTTTCTATTAATAATAATACATGCGGCGTGCATGCTTGAAAATCTACGAGATTTGATCGTATTGTGGGTTTTGAAAAGTGACATGAATTTGGGCGAGCCACCTTGTATTTTCAAATAAAAACTTGTGTCGTATTTAAAGGTCGTGTTTCAAAGTGTTTGGGACATTTTATAAAATGCTACCATTTGTTAAGCCCTTGTCGTGTTTGAAAGGGTCTTGAAAACGATTTTTAACTTATCGGTTTTATTTTCGAATAACTAAAGTATACGATTTTAAAATCGAGTTAGCACTGGGAAACCTAGGTACATCGAGTCAAGTTGTGTTTGTTGAGTTTTGTCTCGTCGGATTTTGTCCGACTTAGTCGCATCGCGACGCGTCGCTTGAGATCATTGGTCGTGATTAGTATCGAGGGTGGTCGCCACTTACGTGCGATCTATGGATGTAAAACTCCATTCCTTGTGTTGTGCCTCGTGTGACACGAGTTATTTGTATGATTAGTCGTTAAATGATGGAATCCTTACGTGGATTTTGATTTCACGATATGTGTTTATTAGACTCTCGTATTTGGTTTATACGAGGAGTGTAAATCCTTCTTGATGTATTTTCGCACCGTATTTTATCCATTGCGTGAGTTCTTTCAAACGGCTTTGGTATTTTGCAAATTGAGTTTTATTTCGTAAAACCGATTCCTTGAATCAAGTTTTGGCATTTTGGCCTTGAATATTTCATGATGGTTTGACAAATGATTTTGGGAGCTTTGGAAAAATATTACCGTCATTGGTCTTTTTAGCATTTTCGAAATAACATGGGAAATTGTGCTTAGCCTGGTAAATCCTTGTGAGAAAGGTTTACGGCATGTAATTTTTCGGTGTGTTCATTGTTGTCTCTGTGGGTCGTTAGCGCACGCTACGCTTTGCGGCTAAGCGCGCAAGAGTGCATTGGTAGCACGCTAAGGGGAGGATAGCGCACGCTACACGGTAGTTCGAGGCGATCCGGGAGCTACCGGGTGGGTCTCAAGTTCTCGTTAGCGCACGCTAAACACTTGGGGTTAGCGCACGCTAACGGTGTATTTTTGGTCGAGTTTTGTTTGGTGCCGTGATAGCGCACGCTAACCTTAATGATTAGCGCACGCTAATTGTGTCGATATAAATCTTGGACACCGATCTAAGTTGCATTTTTCTTCATTTCTTCTCCTTCCTCCATGAGTTTGAGACGAGCGACTCGGTTTCGCATCCGGCTGATTTTTCTTCCATCCAAAGGTGTTTTGGAGTATCTGAGCGATTTTTAACATCATCTAATCCATTGTTCTTCGCCGAATCTAGGTATTTTCTTGAATCCGTAGAGTTGACTTTTTGGAGTTTTGTTCCTGATATCGTTTTCCATCCAGTTTTGATAAACCGATTGTTGTTTTAACGATGTTGTTGAACATATCCTGAGGATTGTATATCACTGTCGTGATTTGAGCGATTTGATGCGTGTGATATGATGTGTTTAAGTAAATGTTGATACGTGCGAATTTTGGGCATTCTGGCCTATTGTACTTCTGAAAAACCTTGAGTATCTTAGAAAATAAACCTCGAGACGTACTTTTAAAATAAATTATTTTCTCACAGTGCTCTCAAGATGCCTACTAGTGTCACGCTATGTTTCAAAATTATTCTACTTTGAGGATCAAAATATTTTGAAATATTTCTAATGATTTAGAAATGCATTCGCTTAGACCCGAAGGTCGAATATAGCTGACAAGTTTTAATTTAACGAAAGGTGTCTTCATTTCTTTTTTTTTTCAAACGCAAGATGATTTTTTTTAGTCTCGATGACGATGTTTGTACTACTTTTTGATATATGATACTCAAGATCAACTGGTGCTTACAAGTTATTTTAAAAGGTGGCTTTCGTTTTCAAAACCTATCATTCCTATTTGTGGTCAGGAATATATGTGAGATGTTCGTACTCTCGTTAGGATGTTAACCCCGAGTTGTTGTTGAATTGGTGGTGTGAGCGTTGAGTCGCTCGCCACACGGTTGTCGTGGTAGCCTCTGTGAGGGTGTGATATTGGTATTGGATGTTGTCGCCTCGTGGCGGTTTATGCTTTATCGCATATATGCGAGCTGTTAGAGATCGGATTGGTATGATTGTGTGCATCGGTGATTGTTCCACGTTGTGTCGGTTGCTTGTTGTATTGTTACCTTGGTTCCGTTGTGGTGAGTTTCGGGGGCGAGGTCAAGAGTAATACCCGTACTATTTTGACTTCTATATCTTCTCTTTCTCCAGTCTATCGATTCGCTCGTGTTCATTGATACCTTATGAACTTGTTCTGTACCTTGGTTTCATCGTTCGAGCGGTAATGTCTGGTTTGAGTCGATCTGGTTATCATTTGTGACCTTCCGAATTCGGTTCGACTATTGTAAACCTTGTTCGGAAGTAACATCTTTTGGTTCTAATAGTTCTTTTATTCGAAGTGGATCGGAATTTTAACTTCTGTACTTTTGGCTCTATCAACTCGTTTATGCTCGTTAACATTTCTGAACTTTCCCTATCCCTTGCTTTTGTTGATCGAACGAGGGTGGTATTGTTTCGGAATAACTCGTTTGTCATTGTGGCTTTTCAATCGCTATTCCCTTTCCTGTGGATATTGTGGGAATGCACGTCTTGCTGTTCTCACCAGGTCATCCTGGGAAGTTGTCGTTTGAATATTATTATCCTACGTGTTTCGGACATGATTGTTCGATTCTTGTTGTCTCAATCGTTTGTTTGTTCGGTTTTTGTTCTCGTTTCGCGATTGTTGAGCGTTCAGGCTCCTTCGTAATTCCCTTAAGTTCGGGAAATTAGTCTCGTTTTCGATCTTCCAACCCTTGGGCGGTGGAATTCCGTATTTGTTCAGCGTTGACTCGCGTTTTGGATTGATGAACCGTTGGGTTGGTCAATCGTATTGATTTTCGTTCGTTGAGTTTTGTGATTGTTCGGATAATCGACTCGATTGTATTGTCTATTTGATGACGCTTGTCACTCGTTGATTTTATTATGTCTCTACCGGTGACGTTGTGTTAGTCGCCCTAGAGCGTATTTTCTCGCCGTATGTCTCTTTGCGTTCCTTGCAGCGTTTCGCCGTCGGGCGCGAGTCTTCGGTTTTGTGTATCTCGTCGAGTTTTTCTGGCAAGGGATATTGCTTCTCCCTACTTGTTCTAAGTTTCGGGACGAAACTTCTTTTAAGGAGGGTAGAATGTAATATCCGCAATTTTCGATTTTCGGTAAATTTCTTTTTCAGCCGGAGTCCGTTTTGACGGCTCGCTCATGACCGTTTCGTCATTCTGAGAATGATTAATTCTACACTTTTTGTCATCCGAGTTCGTTTCGGTGTTGTTTTGTTGAGTTCTGTGGTTTTTAGCGACTTTTCCGCACTTGAGTTCGATTCTTGCGAATCTCGTCAAAGCTATGTTTCGAGTTTCCCGCAAGTCCGTTTAACTTTGTTAGACGTGTTGTGAACTTCGGTTTGGTTATTCGATCACGTATCGTGATTTCCAGGCGTTTTGGGCCATTTTGTAATTTCTTGAAAATTACGGGTATCCATATCTGTATTTGTCGTCTTGACCCTTTTCTTGGTCGCGTATGATTAATTATTGCATTACGTTTTCATCTCGAGTCGTTGACGTCGTCCGAACTTTTCGTGTCCGTTCCGTGCGTTTCGGAAATCGGCGTCGGGTCGTGGCGGTGGCGGCGGTGGCCGGACGGGTGCGGGGCGCCGGACGAGTCTTGGACATCGCCGGCGAGCACGGCAGAAACCGCGTAAGCGCACGCTTCTGGCCGGACGCTGCGCGCACTAGCTTCAGCAGTGTAGCGCACATTGTGCCGAGTCGGCCAGACGTCTATCTCGGGCCCGGGCAGAGGTATTCGAGGTTGGACTCGGTCGGGATCGGCGGGTAGCGCACGCCATCTTGTCGGTCGTAGCGCGCGCTAACCGGCGGTAGCGCACGCCGGCCGACTAGCGCACGCTTCTGGGATGAGTTGTTAGTCCGGTGGCTCTTTGGGCAGTCGGCTAGCGCGCGCAGCTTCCGGCCGTAGCGCACGCTAGCGAGTCAGCGGTCGAGTCACGGTCGGCAGATTTGGTCGGTGGTGCCGGTCGTGCGGGCCATGGCGAGTGTGCTCGGCCGTCTTGGCCGATAAGCGCACGCTAGGTCGGAAGGCTAGCGACGCTAGTTCCGCCAATATAAAAATGACAGAACCCGACTTTCTCCGTCATTTTTCATTTCATTTCTCTTGGTCATGTTTGGGGTTTTCGGAGGAGACGAAACCATGATGTTGAACAACAAATCCATGAAGTTCAAGAGCATATATCGTTGATCAATCATCCTCTAACATCCATCGATCCAATGAATCAAGGTTAGATCTTTAGAACCCTACTTTTGGGTAGATTTGGGGATTTTCGCGTTTTTGTCCGATTCGTTCCGTTTTGTCGATTAATTCATGATGAATATGATTAATCTTGTTGATATTCTTAGTTTCCCTACGGATTCATGGTATATTTCGTGATTTTTACGGAATCGAGAGGGTTTGGTTGTGGTCCGCCCTCGTGGTTGTTTATATACGAATATACATGAATCGTAGGCGGGTTTTCGGGTGTATTCCAATTCCGTATTCATTTAGAAATGGTTGTGATTGTATTCTTCGAATCGTTAGGTTCGGTTTCATTGGTTCCTAGCGTTCGTCGGTGACTTCCTTTCCGTTCGTTGCGTCGTCAATAATTCAAGGCAAGTATTTTTGGAAACCTTTATGCTTAACGTGAAATAGTAATGTATATTGTGTGTGATTTGCTCACCTCGGGAGGGTCCGACGGGATCACGGAGGGAATCTATGGCTTCGTCCTGGATTCATGAGTTTGTTTCGCTAGCCAGCTCGGGAGGGTCCTTAGAGGCCTCGAGTGGGATTCGTGGCTTCGTCCCGGTCCTAGGTGAAGTGTGGTGCTTGGTTTGTTTTATGAATGTGGCCAGCTCGGGAGGGTCCTTAGAGGCCTCGAGTGGGATTCGTGGCTTCGTCCCGGTCCTAGGCAAATTAATTGTGACTGTTTGTTTCCGGAAAAGACATGTCTTGTTTTGGTTTTCGAAATGATATTGGTGCATGTACTATGAAATGTGTAAGCGATTGGTTTGCCTTGAATACTTGTACTAGCGTAATTGCTAACCCCTTTGGGGACCCGTTGTCGGGGAAATTCTTGTTATGGATTTCAGGTTATGTTCAGCCAGACGAGCGGGCGCTGGGATGGTACGAGGATGTTGGCCAAGGTTGTTGACATGTGCAATTGAGTCTTGTTATTTCCTACTGTCTCTTTTGATGTGGATGTTTTTCCAAATTGTAAACTTATAGATTGTACTCGCGAGTACTTAGGCTTTTTCCTTTCGGATTGTGATTGGTGTTCGTTGGAGTTATTGCATTTGTCGGTTTATGTTTATTATGCCGGTTGTACCGGGCGTGTTGATTTATATTCTTGTTGTTAACGATTGTTTCCTTGCTAACCGAGACGGTTAGTCGAGAGGTGTTTTCTTGTGTTAGCCTGGTGGATCCCATGTAGGGGTCCACGGCGCTGTAATACACCTCGAATATCTTGGGGGTGTTACACTCATCTCGTAGATACGCGGCTGGGCAGAGCCGACACTGGAAGCTCCTCCTCTAGCGGGCTGACCCCGACCCCTACCTCGGCCGGCACTCGGTGGAGGCGGTGGAGCAAATGAGCCCTAGTTCACACTCGGCTCCATAGGTGCTGGAAAAGAAGTCTGAGTACCAAAAAGCCGCCTTGCCCGCTCACAAAAGGAAGCCTTGTGGCCCGACTGACCACAAGTATGACAAATCAGAGGCGGACGAGGACACTCCCGGTTCCGATGGCCCGGCTCGCCACAGTTAAAGCATTTGGTATCCCGAACGAGGGCACTGGCAGTACCTCGATAGCCCCCAGAGAAACGAGCCGAATTACCACCAGGAATATTCGTAGACTGAGACTTGTGCTGACCTCCACCCTTGTGACTCGAGAAATTTCCGGTGGATTTCTGTTTCTTACTCTCTCGAACCGCCGCACTGGCCGTCACCGACATATCATAGGCAAGAGCTCGACTCTGATAATCCTTCAGGGTAGTGCAGACAAGTCCAGACATGTAGTCCCGAATCGACAGTTTCATACGTCTGGAGAAATGAAAAATTTTGTCGCTCTCCTCGACAACTTGGGTCTTCACGTAACCCCACTCCTTGTTAAAATCGGCAATAGCTTGGGATACGGGAATATCCCGAGGTTGAGCATCATAGAAGGCATGGACTCGAGCCTGTCTAACCGGCCACGGGCAATATTCGGTTTCCATCAATTCCTGAAATTCGGCCCACGAAGCAACATGATCTTTGGGCCCAACGGCCTCCCACCAATCTGTGGCGTCCCCAGTGAGAAAATACTGGGCGATAGGAACTTTACGGTCCTCGGGACAGTTGGTGGCAACAAAGACTTTGGATATCTCTTTGATCCACCCTTCCCAGCCAATCGGCCGAGGCTCCCGTGAACCGAGGAGGATGCATCTTGATGACATCCTCGAGCCAACGGTCCACTCCGTCCCGAGCGGCATGGGCCGGATTACGACCGCTGGGCAATCGCCGCCATCTGATTTACCATCTGTTGCATAACAGCCGCAACACCAAGATCGGCGCGCTCCTGCGAAGAAGCATGACTGTGACGGTCACCGGTACTTCCGGCTCCCGAAGAATGCGACGTGGCCGCCCCACCGGCTGCCCCACGTCCTCGGCCGCGTCCATGACCACGACCACGACCACGACCACGGTTTCCTCCGGCATCCATACTGGTGTTAAAAGATAACAGAAGTATATCGAGGATGAGTAAGGGAGGAAAAAGTAATTATGACGATAAACAAAAGAGGGAGAATAACCACAGTTCAAGAAACGGGATACAGTACGAGAAAGTAAAGAATCGAGTAAGGAAACTTACGAACACTGGAAGTACTGAGATGTCAGCAGCGGGGTGACAATGTGCAAAACAAAACACGACTAGACCCAAATAACCGACAAGCCTAGGTATCCATAAACCTTGGGCGCTCTGATACCATTTTCTGTAACACCCCTACATGGGACCCACCAGGCTACAATAAGAAAATACTACTCGACTAACCATCTCGGTTAGCGAGGACACATATTTAATTAATATGACATATAAAGATGCGCCCGGAACGACCGGCGAAATAAGCATCAACCGACAATGTAACAATTTAAAGTAATACAATACGGAGTTTGAAATGAAAAGCCTAAGTACTCGCGAGTACCATCTATAAGTTTCAAAAGTGGACAACAACCCTATCGAAATAGACAAGAGAAATCAGAGGACCAAAATGCACATGTCAACGACCCTGGCCAACATCCTCGTACTGTCCCAGTGTCCGCTCGTCCGGAAGAACATAACCTGAAATCCATAACAAGAATTTCCCCATAACGGGTCCCCAAAGGGGTTAGCAATTACGCTAGTACAAGTAATCAAGGCAAACCAATTGCTTACACATTTCATAGTATAATGCACCAAAACAAACAATTTCAAGGGCCAAAACGAGACATGTCTTTTCCGGAAACAAACAGTCAAATAATCAATTTGCCTAGGACCAGGACGCCACCATGAATCCCACCCGAGGCCTCTAAGGACCCCTTCTGAGCTGGCTACTTTATAAAAACAAATCACGCAGACATCGCCTAGGACCAGGACGCCACCATGAATCCCACCCGAGGTCTCTAAGGACCTTTCCGAGCTGGCTAGCGAAACAAACTCGTGAATCCAGAGTGAAATCATAGATTCCCCCGAGGCCCCGTCGGACCCTCCCAGGGTGAGCAAAGCACACACAATGTACATTACCATTTCACGTTAAGCATAAAGGTTTCCAAAAATACTTGCCTTGAATTATTGACGACGTAACGAACGGAAGGATAATCACCAACGAACGCTAAGAATCAACGGAACCGAACCTAATGATTCGAAGAATATAATCACAACCAACTCTAGACGGATACGGAAATGGAATACACCCGAAAACCCGCCTACGATTCATGTATAGATTCGTATAAAAATAACAACGAGGGCGGACCACAACCAAACCCTCTCGATTTCGCAAAACCATGAAAATATACCATGAATCCGTAGGGAAACTAAGAATACGAACAAGATTAATCATATTCATCATGAATCCACCAACAAAACGGAACGGATCGGAAGAAAATCCCAAAACCCCCAAATCGCCCAAAAGTAGGGTTCTAAGAGATTTTACCTTGGATTAGGATGAAAGATTCGTGTTGATGTTGTTATAACACACCAAAAACTCAAGAAAGATGTTGGATGAGATGATTGGAGGAAGAAATCGCCAAGAATCGTCCGAAATCGCCACAGCCGCGGAAGGGAGGAGGAAAAAGAAATAATACGCTCATCTCGGTCAACTCCCTGGTTTATATAGCCAGGGAGTGTTAGCGCGAGCTAATCCTCAAGGTTAGCGTGCGCTAACGGGATAGAATTACAGGCCAAACAGTCAGCGTCCAGTGCAGTAGCCAGACTTCTGGCCGTTAGCGTGCGCTACTCCAAATGTAGCGTGCGCTAATAACCTATCGGTAGCGCGCGCTATCGACCAATAGCGTGCGCTACCTGGGCATCAGTCGAGTCTAGTGACAAACTATCCAGAACTCACTTGATCCGTTAGCGTGCGCTACCATACAAGCGTAGCGTGCGCTAACTGGAACCTGACCGGGTTCAGTAGTAAACTGTCCAGTACTGGACACTCACGCTAGCGCACGTTACCGGGCATCATCAGCGTGCGCTAGCCTCTCGACATTAGCGTGCGCTAGTCTACGTAGCGTACGCTAATACGCCAGTCCAGAAGGCTGGAAAAAAGTAGCACTGCCACTCCCAGGGCTAACTCGCTAGCGCGCGCTACGAAACAAACGTAGTGTGCGCTACTAAGGGACCCCTAGCGTGCGCTATGCAGAAAAATAGCGTGCGCTAGGTATGAAATATGAACGGTCCAAAACACCGGAATGTGAACGAAACATCAAACGGAACATCTCAACAGGCATCATAACATAGAATGGATCCACGGCAACCCCGAAACGGCGGTTCCGCACAACAATAACGGGAATAAAATCCATAGATAATAGGAAAGATACACTGAAAGATACACGAGGGTCACTACTATCGGGAAATACGCCGAAAAAGAAAAATACAAGGGAAAGAAAAAATACGGATATTACACCTGAGCAGTATGGCTCAGCGGTATGCTTGAGCGGCAATTGATGCTGCAGCGGTTTGGAGAAAAAAACGAACGTTGGAAAAGAGACGTTGGACTTTTGGACCGTTGGAAAGAGACGTTGGGGTGTATTTGTATATATATAAAAAAAAAAATTCCTTTCTATATATACTAAACCAATTCAATTGTTTTTAACACAAACAATACAATAAAAGTTAACACAAACAATTCACATATTTTTACAATGGTTTCATCCTCTTCTTCTTCGTCCGACTCGATATTTATTTCGGAGGAATCGTCCGAACTATGGTTATCCGGTAGTACCCTATCAACCTTTTTAGCCGTGTACGATTTGATTGAAGACACGGCAAGCTCTACCGAAACTCGGGAGTCTGTAACCCGTTTTCGTGAAGAAGCTTTACAAACCCTTATGAATGATTATTTTGTGGAACGACCAAAGTTTGCCGACCATGTTTTTCGTGATAGGTTTCATATGAATAAAAGCTTGTTTTTAAGAATTGTTGGTGATGTTGAAGCGAGATTCGAATGGTTTCAAGAGAGCGTAGATGCGAGGGGAAAAAAAATTTCAAGGCGTTACAAAAATGCACATCGGCCATTCGGCAACTCGCAACGGGTGAACCTCTGGATAGATTTGATGACTATTTAAACATGACACGAAGAACGTCAGATTATAATATTTTTTTAAAGTTCTCGTTATTTTTTTTAAGTTCTCTTTATTTTTATTTTAAGTTCTCGTTATTTTTATTTTAAGTTCTAGTTAATTTTTTTTAAGTTTTCGTTATTTATTTATTTTTATTTTTTTTAAACTTGTCGTTATTATTTTTTTTAAAGTTATCGTTATTAATTTTTTTTATAGGAGAATGCCTTGATCATTTTTGCCATGCGATTATTGAATTATATGGTCGAGAGTTCTTACCTAGGCCGACATCCCATGACGTTGCACGTAATTGTCCTAGACATTTGAAAGGCCAATATAAGCGAGGTGATCACCAATACCCTACTATTATGCTTGAAGCCGTCGCTTCAAACGATTTGTGGATTTGGCATTCGTTTTTTGGTCCTCCCGGTGCAAACAACGATATCAATGTTTTGAATCAGTCTCCATTGTATCTTACGGAGCGAAATGGAACGGCGTCAAACAGTTCATTTCATGTAAATGGACGGCTTTTCAAACGTGGATATTATCTTACCGATGGAATCTATCCTACGTATTCAACGTTTGTTAAAGCATATAAGTATCCCATTAAACCGAATGAAAAGAGATTCAAGAAGCTACAAGAGTCTGCAAGAAAAGATGTCGAGCGAGCTTTTGGTCATCTTAAGGCAAAATGGATGATTCTCAATCGTCCTCTCCGGACTATGTCGGTCGAAAAGATTCGACAACTCGTTTATACGTGTATCATATTTCACAATATGATTTTAAAAGACGATCGGGTGGCAATATCACTGGTTCATATAATGGATCAGCCGGTCGCGCCAGTTTATGACGATAGTGTACTAAAGGAGTTACTCGACGAACAAATCCATTACCATCTCCTATATGATCTTACGGAGCACGTAGATGCTCAAAACTTAGCATACCTCAATGACTAGTTATTTCCTTTTTTTTTTAAGAATTCTGTAATTTTCTTTTAATTATGTGTATTTTTTGTAAGTATTATGTAATTTTCTTTTAATTATTAATAATGAAATACTTATGTTTTTATTAAATTATTTAATATAATTTATGAAAATAAAAAATAAAAAAATAAAATTAGTTGGTGGGTTGGGACTTGGGAGGTATGAAAAAAGTATTGTTGGCACTAAAAAGGGTTGAGAGGTATGAAAAAAGTATGAATGAAGTGGAATGATATTTTTGATGAGTTGGGAAGAATGAGATTTTTTGAGAGGGATGCCACCACCCTGTCCCTAAGGGCCCTTGTTCCCTTGTTCCTTTATTATTCGGAATAATAATGGAATATGATAAAAAAAAAATGGAATATGATATTCTTCCGGCAAATGACCGAAACACCACCATCGACCTGATTAGGTATCTGACCGACCGCCTTTATATTCGATTAACCTGGACACAAAACGTTCTTGAGACGAAAGGGCAAATTAGTCTCATCAAACAATAAATACCAAATCAAGACAATTCTTGTTCCACCTCTCTATTTCAGGTTCCGGCGTCGCTTCAAAGCGATATTCCTTCGAGCTGAAAGCTTTGCCACAGAGAGAGAGAGAGAGAGAGAGAGAGAGACCAATTAAAATAATGGGTTCCCTCAGCAAGGTATGAAATTTCTTCAAATTCTGGGTTTTATTGTTTTCGATTCTGCATCTATTTCATGTCGTTTTGAGTTGTGTTAATTTTTAATTCTACATTACTGGAATTTTTATTTCCTTAGATGATATTAACTTTTTTTTTTAATTAGTTAGTTTCTAGCTGATTATGTTATGCGGCTGCTTGAGATTATGAATCATGTTAAATCGTGATTGAATTCGTAGTTCCTTAATTCCTGTTTCTCCTTTACCTCTTTTGTCAAGGTTGCAACTTTAGTTTGTTAATGTTCATTCATAAGTGCTAATATAATACTCCATACAAACAACATCTAAGCCTTAGTCCCAAAATGATTTGGGGCTCAATCTAATACTCCATCCGTTCCAAAATAATTGTCGTTTTAGCCAATAAAACTTGTCCCAGAACTAATGAGGTTTTAGGATTTTTGGGTATATGGAGCTCAATCTTTGTAAATTGCCCCTATTTAAATTTTTATTACTAATGAATACTTTAGTTGTTGTAAAAAAGAACAAATACTTGAATACTTTCGAAGCTAATAATGAATAAGCGTAGGTTAGTCATTACTAAAGACTCCTTAATCTTCACAATAAGTTTGGGATGGAGGGAGTACGTTATAGAATTTTCATTCCCTTAATTATTTATGTGTATAATTAGTCACATGTTTTTAATTTTTCTTGTGGAAATACCACGGAGTTTCTGAACTGACTGTAGCTTTGAATTTTTATGTTGGATAGAATCAAATGCGCTCGATCGATATCGTTTCATGTATTTTCTGAATCCGCTTTAGAAGGTTAATATGTATATGCTCCACTAGCTTGCTTAAGCTGGTTAGACGATTTATAGAGCGTTTTGATGAGGCTACTCTTGCATATGCAAGAAAGAAGTTCCTTAAGCTTTGGATCAATGTTACTATCCTTATTGCTATCGTATGGCCTTCGTCATTTGCACACCAAAGACGGAGAGTAGTTACATTATTACCTTTTCCCTTTTATGGTGCTAGTAGTAGTAATATTGGATTTCAGCTTGTAATAGTAGGTACAGTTCAGTGATACTAACCCTCAAATTGTGTAGAAATTGCTTGCCGATTGAGTTGTTTCTATTCTTATGAGAGCAAGATCTCTACAGTAATTAAAAGTGGGATCCTGATGATTTGTTCTCTTCCGATTGAGTTGTTTCCATTTTATGAGAGCAAAGTGTTGATAGCCCGTCCGTCTTGGCATCCACGTAAGCACTCCAGGCAGCTGAACCGGCCGATCAGAGCAACAAGCCGGACGGAGCGACGGTTCAGTGTGAATCGTCGCGCCACGCGCAGGGCATTTAACGTCTTCTTTCCCTTATAAATATAGGGTTTCTTCTTATTCATTTCTTCTTCCGCCATTTTCGTTTTTTGTTGCAGAGAAAGAGAGGAAAAAAAATGTTTCGGTATTCTTTTCTGATTTTAGAGAGAACCTCTCGGTAAGCCTTTCTTCATTTCCTATTCAATATGTCGGAGTTGAGGGAAGAGGGCGGCGGAGGAGTTGACTGTGTCGCCGGACCGCACGGGGGTGGCGGATCTGTCTGTAGACGGGGTTCCCATCGACTGGAGCGACGAGGAGGATGGTGGCAGAGTCGCGAGGTCGCCGGGATCTGGTGACGTGGAGGTGGCGGCGCCGTTGACGGAGGTCGACGGGACTCCGGAGGAAGAAGGGTTGAGCCTCCGACGGCCTGGATTCGGCCTCGGTCGTCCCCTTTTGTGGAGGCGGAGTGGGACTCCGCCTCGATCCGCAGCACTGTCACGGAAGAGCAGTTGGTGGCTTGGCGGAGGCGGTTCAAGATCCCGGCTACGGTGCAGATGTTTGTTCCGACTCCCGAGGAGAGGCCCCATACCCGGCCTCTCGGTTGTACGGCGGTGTACTACCATTCTTTGCTGGCAGGGTTGAGGTTCCCGCTTCCGTTAGTCTTCTCCCGTTGGCTGAGGCAGTGGGGTCTTCCGCTGGCCCAAATTCACCCCAATTCTTGGGCTCGGGTGGTGGGCTTTTTCGTCCTCTTCCATCAGCACGGCTAGCCCGAGCCCAGCTTCGAGGAGTTCAACAGTCTCTTCCTGTGGAGATCGGTTGGCAGATCCAGCTCTGGCTGGTTTTATCTGACAGCCCGGCATGCCATGCACAAGGAGGTGGTGGATGTGCCGGAGACCATCCGCAGCTGGAAGGAGCAGTGGTTTTATGTCGGGGGACTTTGGAGGAGCTCGGTGGATGAGTGGGACCCCTGACCAAACTCCAGGGCGAGGTCGATTTCCCCCGATGGTGAGGTGCGGCAGTTGGCAAACCCCCTGATGTCCTCGTTGCAGGGTCTGACATAGGATTGGTCCACCTTCATCCTGCGAAGGGTATGAAGGTAGATGATGCTGGCATAGGCCCCGGAGTCTACCAGCACTCTGTGTACCGGGATCCCCATTATTGGCAGAGTGATGACAAGGGCATCGAAATGGGGATGGTCTAAGCCATCTGCATCGGACTCTTCGAAAGTGACTGCCAGTTGGGGGTTTTTGGGGGCCTCTTCGGCCACTGATAGAAATCCCTCGGGTCGGCGCTCTGTCCGTTGATAAGAGGTGGTGGCCTCTCGAATGGAGGCCTTCTTCTGCCGCTTTGATCGATGATCATCGACCTCGGCCGTTCCCATGATGGTGAGAATTTCCCGGGGGGACTTAGGGGCTGGAGGCATCCTATCGTTCTTGGCTCTTGCCGGATCGGCTCGATCCTGGCGATCCCGGGGTGGGTTCCGGGTAAATCGCCTCAAGCCGGTGTCGTCGCATACCGCGATCAGGGCGGCGATGAGGTCCCGGCACTGTTCGGTGTTATGGCCCGCCGATTCGTGGTATTTACAAAAGCGGATCTGGTCCATATCCTTTTGATCTTTATAGATCGGTCGAGGAATCGGGAATAAATTCTTGTCTTTGATCTGATCAAATATGGCCGCGGCCCCGACAGAATATATTTCAGCAAAGTTAGCCATTAGCTCGGGCCTGCGCTCCCGATAACTCTGGGTTGATGGGGCCGTCGAGGAGGAGGCAGGGGCCTTGTTCTCCCGGCGGGACTCTTGACGGGCCTCTTTATAGTCATGCCTGTCTTTTTTCTTTTTGTAGGACCCTTTCTGGTCGGAGGGCATGACTAGCACCGGTGCCGGCATAGCTTCCTCGGCAGCAATATGGGAGCTGGCGCGCTCCAAGAATTCTTAATAGGTGCGGGGGACATTCTGGCACACCGTCCAGCGGAAAAAAGAATTTTTAAGGAGGCCGGCCTGAGCAATAATGGCCAGCGCGTCGTCCGACATGGGTTCCGTCTCCAATATCCATTTATTAAAACGAGATATATAATCTTTAAGGGACTCGTTTGGCCCCTGTATGACGGAAGCGATGGATGATCGCGGGGCGACTCGCACTAGAGACCCCATGAAATGGGATCGGAATGTCGCCGTGAGCTGAGCCCATGTGTGAATGGAATGGTGGGGCAGCGTCCGATACCATCTCTGGGCCCTCTCCCCCAAAGTCAAGGAGCACATTCGGCATCGAAACGCGTCCTGAGACCCGTGCAGGTCCATCCAGGAGTTATAATGTCCGAGATGAGCGTTGGGGTCAGTCTCCCTGTTGTATGGCGGAATCTGAGGGATCTTAAACTTCTCTGGGAGGGGTTCCGCCAAAACGCTGGGGGCCAGGGGGCTCTCCTGGCTGTTGAGCCATTCTGAACTTTGGGAGGGCTGGAGTTGTTTGTTTTCGAGCTCCGTAAGGCGTTTTTTGAGAAACTCGATCTCACTCGAGTTATCGCCTGGAGTTTGAGGTAGGGCTTGCGTCGGGATTGGGGACTGGCGGGGGGCCTTTTCTTCTTTACGGCTCTGGCTTTGGATAGTGGGAGCTGGTACCACTTTTTCGACTCTCTTCCCTGCCCGAGTCGATCGAAAACGGATATGGGGCGAGAAAGCCGACTTTTCCGAGAGGGATGAGAGCTTTCTCCGTGGCTTTCCGCCCCTTCACCGACGACTCGGGAGACGGTCCTCTTTTTATCCCGTCTTGAGGCAGTTGGGCGGGTCCTCTGAGACTCTGCCTCCGCTTGGTCTTCGGGTTTCTGAAGAGTTCCGCCTCGAGTGACCCGTGTCATAAGGGCGGCCATGCCCTGGATGAAAGCCAGATGTTTAAAGCATTCCACCACTTTGCGAAGGTTTTCTTCCTCCGTGGTGGGCTTAGGGTTTTTTGAGCTTTCGTGAGACATCTCCGGGAATTTTTTTGTCGAAATTATGGTTGCCCTCCTTCTAGCGCCAATCTGTTGACGTCTGATTTGGTCAACGTCACGTGTGCTGATCTGGACGAATGGATCGAAGCCACGTAGAAAATAATAAAAAGATAAAATAAACTGGATCACTAAATAATAAACTGGATCAATCAAAGTTATTAATGCCCGTAATTTTGGATAGGGCCGAGCTGGATTATTTGATTTAGTCTATCTTTTTTACTTGCTTATTACAAGTTTTCTCTTTTTTCCTCAATTCCAAAAGTCCCTTTTTCTGTACACTTTCTCTATATATAGACAATCTCGGCCAGTCAGGAGATGACAGCTGGAGAATATCGGGGAATCTGCCCAAAACACTTGTCAGTATAAATGTGCCTTAGACACGTGGCGGCTTCTAAGGATTGCTTCGGGGAGGGATATGACAACAAGCATTAATTGTCCTGTGTGCCTGTCCCGCATGCTTCGGGCGATGCTTATCCGTTGGGGTCGGTCCTCAGGTCTCCCGCTGTTCTGGTCGGCCTTGTCATAATCTTGAGTCGGAGCGTATTTATCCTTGATCTGCTCGGTCCTTCTGATCTGGATATCGGGTCGGCCTCGACGTCTCTGACCGGTCCAGTCTTTAACGAGCCCGGGAGAGAATTGGATCGCGTTATCAAATCAGATCCGACCACGTGTCTCCCTCATCATGACATCTAGAACCTTGAAATCGAATCGACACGACTCCCGAAGAGACGTCCCTTCAAGAGATCTTATCCTCCCACAAGTCGGATCGGCCTTACTACGAAACGACCCCAGCCCGGCCAGCCCTGGACTCGGGGGCCCTTGTTGATAGCCCGTCCGTCTTGGCATCCACGTAAGCACTCCAGGCAGCTGAACCGGCCGATCAGAGCAACAAGCCAGATCGAGTACGAATCCAATTCTCTCCCGGGCTCGTTAAAGACCGGACCGGTCAGAGACGTCGAGGCCGACCCGATATCCAGATCAGAAGGACCGAGCAGATCAAGGATAAATACGCTCTGACTCAAGATTATGACAAGGCCGACCAGAACAGCGGGAGACCCGAGGACCGACCCCAGCGGATAAGCATCGCCCGAAGCATGCGGGACAGGCACACAGGACAATTAATGCATGCTGTCATATCCCTTCCCGAAGCAATCCTTAGAAGCCGCCACGTGTCTAAGGCACATTTACACTCTGACAAGTGTTTTGGGCAGATTCCCCGACATTCTCCAGCTGTCATCTCCTGACTGGCCGAGATTGTCTATATATAGAGAAAGTGTACACAAAAAAGGGACTTTTGGAATTGAGGAAAAGGAGAAAACTTGTAATAAGCAAGCAAAAAAGATAGACTAAATCAAATAATCCAGCTCGGCCCTATCCAAAATTACGGGCATTAATAACTTTGAGTGATCCAGTTTATTATTTAGTGATCCAGTTTATTTTATCTTTTTATTATTTTCTACGTGGCTTCGATCCATTCGTCCAGATCAGACACGTGACGTTGACCAAATCAGACGTCAACACAAAAATCTCTACAGTTCTAATTTAAAGCGGGATCCTGATTATTTGTTTTCGCCGATTTTTTTTCGTGCCCGGACGGGAATTTGCTGGCTAATATATGACGTGGTTGAATGAGAAATTCTTTCAGACACATATTTATATTTCTTCAGTCTGAAAGCTAAATATTTCCTCGCTAATAAGTACATCCTTCTCTTTTCCTTATGATTTACTTTGCCCCTTTTCAGAGAAGACACGTTAAAATAATCGTAGGATCTAATTATTGGTATTTTACCAACGTTAAAAAATTATTTCATGCAGGATGACAGGGAAGAAGTCATTCAGGCATGGTACATGGATGATAGTAATGAAGATCAGAGACTTCCTCATCACCGGAACCCAAAAGAATTTGTGTCCTTTGAAAAACTTGATGGTACATATTTTAACAGTTTTCATTACTTGGTCTTGACGGCGGGTCTCTACATGTCATTATCAAGGGTGTTTTGAAAACATCATTATATCTTGGCTAAGTGGGATGAACCATCTGCTGAATTTGTCCTAATTTTGGCTGTTAATTTTTTTTTTTTTTGATTGTCTAAACTGAGTTGCTTTGCATCTTAGAGCTTGGAGTGCTTAGCTGGAGGTTAGATGCCGATAATTATGAAACAGATCCAGAGCTGAAGAAAATTCGCGAAGCTCGTGGATATTCTTACATGGTATGGTAGTCGTGAAGTGTGGACACTTGAAGATATCTTTTAGTTTTATAATCGCGCTCTTGGAGATTTGCTTTCCATGTGATTAAAATCTAGGTGGAGCTTTTGACAATTTTCAGGACTTTTGCGAAGTTTGTCCCGAAAAACTGCCAAATTACGAAGAGAAGATCAAGATTTTTTACGAGGAACATCTTCACACAGATGAGGAAATTCGGTACTGTGTTGCGGGGAGCGGTAATTTTTCTTTTATTTCGTTTATTACATTTTTCTTTTGAGATTAGGGAGTGGTAAGTTCATGATGACTAACTTGTTATTCTGTTATGCTTCCTGATGATCGTTATACCCAAAATTGGTTTTGTTATGTTAAAGGTTATTTTGATGTGCGTGATCGTGATGAAGCTTGGATCCGCATTTGGGTGAAGAAAGGGGCATTGATTGTTTTGCCAGCTGGAATTTATCACCGTTTTACACTTGATTCAAACAACTACATAAAGGTAAAGTTCGAAACAGCATTTACTAATATTTTTAACTGCAAAATCATGTCATAGATGATTATCTCTATACCGATTTGTTAAAAAGAAAGAAAGACATGTTTTAAGAGATGATTTTTCAAGAAAGTCTATCCTATCTGAACGATTTTACATGTGGGTTTTTAATACGGGGATCAATCGTTGTTTTTCTTTTATCTTGTCTTTTTGGTTTTATTTGTCATTAATGACTGCAATTATTAGAGAGTGTGCGCTTTAAGAATATTTGCATATAATTCAAGATGCATTTCTCGGTTATTAAATTTTTATATGCAGGCGATGCGGCTATTTGTTGGTGAGCCCGTGTGGACCCCGTATAATCGCCCTCATGATCATCTCCCTGCTAGGTTCGATTTATCTTCTCCATGTTAAATAAATCTTAAATTCCCAATCCCTAGTGTGTGGTGATAAGAAACAAGAATAATATAACCGAATGAGAAAAACTAAATTGCCTAAGCACATGCACGAAGCAGACAGCTACAAAATGTACCCTCAGGTTTAGTCTACTTGCCCAAAAAAAAGCTAGTTATCTTTCAAAATATCACGCCTACCCCGTTGATATTTGTTTCTCTTTTATAAGCCGCGTCCTCAATAGAGCGATATTCTACTATTGAGTAGTGTTTTGTGTAAATACCTCTTAATCGTTGAAGGTATTTATGTGCAGGAAGGAGTATGTTGAGACTTTTGTGCAGAAGGCTGAGGCTGGTCAAACAGTTGATGCTGCAGCTTAAAATACCTTACTCTACCTGGAGAACTTCTATCTGTATAAGATAATAATGAGTTTGTCCAATTGTCCTAATAATAACAATGGACAGAGGTTTCTACTTGCTGTCCACCATATATGTGTAAGGATTTGTTTGACAGGTTTCTACTTGATTTGTAACTCGGAATCGATGTTCTTGGTGTCGATGTACTAGCAGTGTATGACCTTTAAAAGCCCATTTTTTCTGCTGTTTGTGATTTGACTGGGTTTCTGCAAGCTAATCCAATGTTGCATGCAAAAATTTGTGTTAGACCTTCCACCAGATGGAGCCCGAATTTTAGTTTTTTGTTAGGGTTTGTCGGTTTATAAAGATTTTTTTTTTTAAGGTTTATAGTATCAAAGAAAAGAGAAAGGGCCTGGGGCAAACGAGCTGAGACCAATCAGTCTCACCTACGATCCGCAGAAGTGAGTTCCCCGAATCTGCTTTCTTTGTCTACGAATAGGCTGGCGCCTGAATTCATCTTATAGAAGGCCATCTTGCTTTTCTTTTTCTTTGTTGGGAACTAAAGAGGTGGGATCGCCGACCCGAGCCTGCACCCGAAAAGAAGAAGAGGGTAACAGCAGCCTATTGAGTTCGAGTGGACTCGGCAGCTAGCAGATAAGCAGAGGGATGGTTTTTCTAGTTTTTTTTTTTTTTTTTTTTTTTTTTGGCTTTTTCACCTTTTTCCTTTAAAGATTTTTGGAGGGTTTAGTTATTTTTTATCCTAATGTTTCGTGTGCGAGAGTTTCAAGTAGCTCGACTTGGCTCGCTAAGTAGTTTCATTCGCTACTCGATCCGAGTACGATTAAGCTTAATTATGTATAGAGATGTTAAACGGGCTAGTCCTAGTGGGCTTCGGGCTAAACGGTCCGGGTCAAAAAAGCCTGGATTTAAACGGGCTAGGAAATATCGGCCCTAATTCTAACCCTAACGGGTTTCGGGCTAAACGGACTAAATATTTAAAAAATCTATTTTTTATTTTTTTATAAGTCATAAACAAAAAAAAACAGTAACAATATATTTTATATATATAGTAACAACTATACTATAATAAATATAACACAAAATACACTTTTATGTATATACATATATATATACACATTATATTAACAAATACAGTAATAATATATATTATATATAATATTGATATATATTACATATATAATATTAATATATGTTATATAAATATAGTATTACTGTAAGTTGAAATTAACAATATATATATATATATATATATATATATATATATATATATCGGGTTTCGGGCTAAACGGGCCAAAAAAGCCCGGATTTAAACGGACTAGAAAATATCAGTCCGAACCCGGTTTTTTGGCGGGTTAAACGGGCCAGCCCTACGGGCTCGAGCCCGTTTAACATCTCTAATTATGTACTTGAGTCGAGCTCGAGTGTACTTTCTTGCCTCGATAGCTTGCCGAGCTACTTGACTCATTGGATTAATTTAAATAGTCTGTATTTTTTATTATTTACATGTATATGTTTAGTAATTCAAGAATTTACGCACTGACCCAAGTACTATAAAGCTTGAGCACTTGGACTCTATAAGACTTGAACTTGATCTCGAGCTTTATCGAGTTGAGTAATCAAGCTACAAGCTTGAGCAACAAATTTTTCTACTCAGCTTGAGCTGGAAATGGAGTATATCCCAACTTATGTCTGAGTTGAGCTCAAATATAGTGATCCTCGAGCTTGACTTGACTCGATAACACCCACATTCATATTTCGCAACATACATGTTCTTTTTTAAATATCAATGAGGAATAGTATTAAAATTGTAATGGGATATGCCAATATTAATATCTCAATTTCATTGTACTCGTGATATTTTTCATGCAAGTGAAAAATTTATGATGGTGGTTTTGAAATTTTATTTTTTCGGCGTGTGAAGGTTGCCGATAATGAAATTTCATCTCATTTTTCATTCGTATGATGTTACGACAAGAAGAGCATTTGATGTATATTTTGCATGAACCTGTAGCGTTTGTGTGATTCTAGACAATAATCGATATTATATCTTCATGTCATTGTTCTTTATGGTCTTTTTTATTTTTCTAGAAATTTATTTTGGTGGGATCATCCATGCGTAAATGGTAATATTAGATCCGTAAATGGTAATATTAGATCCAAACTTGGTAATCCATGTCCACCAGCCAATTGCCTTTGGACTGACAGTCGATTGCTTGATTTGTTGATGATTTTTCTTTTATGTGTGCCGTTGGTCGGTCATCTCTCGGTCATCGGTGTCAGTCTCGATGGTGGTGGTAATTATCTTATATAGTATATGTTTTTTTAACTTGAAAGTTTTAGAATTAATCATATAAACTTGGATTACATGATATAAATCAAGTTTTTATTCAAAATTCTATATATAAATTAAATAAGCAAATTTCCACACAAAATAATTAGAAGTCAAAACAATCATTTTTATTAATCAATGATAAATTTAACATTTATATTATATTTTAATTATTTAAAAGATAAATAGTATTAGTATTACACTATTTCTGTTCTTTTATAATTGTAATATTTGAAATTTTATGTTTGACAAAATTATTATCTTTAATTGATTTAATATAAGAAATTATAAGACGATGTTATTCTTGAAAGTTTGTATCGAGACGAATCTAACAAGATCTCGCATAAATATTTTTCTACATATAAATTTTAAAATAATTATAAAAAACTGCATAAAAATTCAAACATTACAATAATAAAGAACGGAAGAACAACTTCATACTTAACGTATATCAATAATTATAGAATACACGTGGATAATACTCTCTCCAACACGCTCAAATATATTTATTTTTTTACCTATTTTAAATTTTTAAATTTATAATTCTCACATTACGTAATGTTTATTTGTTTACCATTCAATCAAGTCGTCGTCGTCGTCTCCTCTCAAATCAGAGCCGAAAAGGAAAAAAACAAAAAAAATCGTACATAAAAGCGCTGTTCTCTCTTTCAGATCCAACCACATTGTTTGGTACGCACTGCTATACGTAAAACATTCGAATTTGTGTGTATAAGAGAGACCTAAGATGGGGGGAGTACCATCGACGCCAAGGCTAGGCGGCGGAGCCGGAGCGCGTCCGCATGAGACGGCGGAGTACTTAATTGAGGAATTCGTCGGAGAGAAGTCTTTCCCTCTCGCCTCCGATTACTGGCAGAAGCTTCTCGAGCTTCCTCTCGATCTCCGCTGGCCATCTCACCGCGTCCGTCAAGCTTGCCAACTCCTCGGTCAGTGTGCACTTGTCACTTTTATTCGTTCATTTTTCAATTAAGAAGATTCACTTTTTTTTTTCGCCGCTGTACTTGATTTTGTATGTACTTTTTGCTCCTGTATGTTAGTTGCACTGTGAATGAGCTCACCCACCGTGCTTGCGTATGATTTGCTGTTTCAAATTGCCTTTGAAAATGAAAATTGAGTTCATAACACATATTTATTTTTGAGAATTATCTTTGCATTAAATTGATCTTGATTTATTGTCATGTGATGATGGTCAGTATATGTTGCTCTGAGGTTGAGTTTGAGTATATTTCCCATTAAGATATATTTGATGTCCTTGATAAAGTTTGATATTGTGCAATAGAGGAGTCTTGTTCTGGAATGTATTTCTATGTAAGCATAGTATGTTGTCATACTTCTGCTGTTCTAAGAGATGGTGGCTTTCGGTGGTATTCCTAGAGTTAAGTGATGAGATTCTCTCACTAGTTGTGTGATTTGAAATAGTTCAGTAACTTATTACTACCCAACTCGAAAAATAGCATCTGACCAAGATCTGTCGACTCTTCACCAAAAACATAGATCTTCATGAAGCTGTGCAACTCCTGCAATGAATTTCTTTTTCTTCGTATTATCAGAGGTTCAAGATAGTATTTTGCAAGAGATTTATGGTTGGTCTGCAGATATCTCTGAGAATATACTTGGGGGAATAGGAAAGAGAAGTTTTATCAGTCATTACTAGGTAGATGAATGCTCTATCGGTTATCATAAAAGATAAAATTGGTATCTAATTCTAGAATAGGAAAGGATATTCAGCAATGATTAGGATTCTTTTTGGCTCTGTACTCACTTGACATATTAGCTCCTTTCATAAAGGTATATTATCTGAAACCATTTTCTTTTGACTCGGGATGGGGTGGGGGGGTGGGGGGGTGGGGGGGCAGCCTCACATGTCATTTTTTTAGTAATTATGCCGATGAGTTGATGCTCTCTGTCTTGGTTCTTGAAACATCCAGATGTTTCAAACTTCTGTTATTACTCGAGGTTTAGGATAGAGAAAGACTATAGCAAAGCTCACGTTGTAAATGCATATGCGTCTAGTCTTCTTTATGGGCTGTATTGTGACATTTATGATGTTACTAATGTTACTATCGTGTTTTGCATGAATCCCTCAACGGTATCTTCCATATGTCCGTTACATTGATCTCATCTGGTTTAGGGATGGTTGTTTCCTGTTTTGTTACCTTTCCTCTAGCAATCCCATAGTTATTCTTGGTTGAATGACTAAAGTTGTCGAAATTTGGTTTATTCTTGAAAACATAGCGATGGCGTATCTTTTGTAATAAAGACACCCTATCATCTTTTTCGACATATAAATCTTTGGGGAATATGTGTCGAAAGTTGGTTTATTCTTGAAAACATGGCGATGACGTATCTTTTGTAATAAAGACACCCCTGTCATCTTCTTCGACATATAAATCTTTGGGGAATATGCATTTTCCTTTATATAACGTCATTTGCTTGATACTTTGCTATTAAAAAATGTTCAAAGGTCAAACATATTTTCAGAAAATATATTTTATGGAAACTTTGCAGATTTTAGCTTGCAAGATCATGATATAAGGTGCAGTTATTAGCACAAAGTTGCAAATGTGTGACTGCTGTAGAAATCTTGCCTTTCGTTTTGGATATAAAGTGAGCTGAAACTCCAACAACTGTCTCTCCTTAGTGTATTTTCCGGTTATTAGATTAGAAGTTTGTCTTAAAAGATGTTAGTGGCACCTCCAATATTATTCCAGAATAATGTGAAAATGTTGCTCGCTGCCGATATTCCTCATTATTGCTATATCAATTGAGCAAATCAGAAAGTAATCACATAATATCTCAAAAATGTTTTTGTGGACAGTATATTTTTATCAGCTTTTTTATATACTGGGCTGATTGATTCTCTTTTGGTTTTATTTGTCTGCAGCCATGAATAATTGTAACACGAGGCACCTTGCGAAGATTCTGATTCACTTATCGTGGTGTTTGCAAGAGTGTGTTTCTGCTCCTGATGTGCCTTCCATCGTTTTCTCAAAAGCTCTTAACGCATTGTTTGTGTCATCTGTCTTTCTGAAGTATCTCATTGAGACTTCTAAGAGTGACGACTTTGAAGAACTATACTTATTGCTGGATGAATATGATCCTCTGCCCAATAATTTCCCAAAAGGTTCCTCTTTGTAGCTATAACAAGTTCCTTTTCTTATTCTACCTTGATAATGGCTTTGGTTATTACTTTATTATGTTATTATGATTTATTTTATCCAAGGTGGCTTGTAGTTTTTAATAGTATGTGTTTGCCATTAAACAAAAAAAAAAAGCAACAAACTTCTATTGCCCCATTCATTTCTGCCTTTTGGGGGGTAAATCTGCTACCTATTTTCCTAGTATCTTTTTGAGGCATGCTATTATCAGGAAAATAATACGAGTGGATTGAATGATAAGGAAAAAGTTTTCCGTAACATCGAGTTTTATTTCTCCCCCACCCCCCTCCCCCCAAAAAAAAATTGAAAAAGGAACAAAAATATATGTATAATATGTCTTCAAACTTCAAACATAGTCTTTCTTCAAACTATGTTACCTGCTCAGATATTCTGTTTTAAAAATCTCCAGCTGTTATCTCATGTTGCAGTAAATGTTTAAGACCTTAATGATTTACACTATCTTTCCTCAGTCTTATCCCCACCTTTTTCTATATCTTCAAAGCAGGTCAACGTGTTGAAAACTTCATCATGTTCAGTGCGCTTAACTTTATTGGCAAAGTTGATGTTAGGTATGCTGTGATTTGTGAGATATGCCTATCGATGGTCTGTTTTATAGAAATTTACCCATAACGATTCTTATTTTCCCTATAGTCCTGGAACATATCTTCTGCATCAAGAGCTGCTTAACTTTTTAATGATCGCCATGTCTACTCAACTTCGCTCTGGCCCAACACCTGGTCCCTATGACATACACCCTTTCATTGATGCAGCAATGGCTGAGGTAAATCAAGTAGCTCCACCAGCGTCATTCTAATTGTGCAGTTGTCTACCAGACTAATGGGCTGATTTTTCTGCAGGAAAGCTTTTTGGTTAATTTGGTTGTACGTAAGTTATTGCTCAATTATATCACACGCCCAGAGTTTCCTGTAAACAGCTCATCCATTATATTATCTGAAGGAAATCAGCCTGGTGTTCTCAGGAGAGTTGGCTCTGCTGCTGGTATGACATTGTCACATGCCCTGGATCTGTTTTTTAAGTTATATCTAGATATGTTGTCTTCTCTTATTTGTTTGCATCTTGAATGCTTGGAAAAAATTAAGTTTCTGTTTGAAACATTCTTAAAAGAGCATGTTATTTTGTTACGTTAGTTCGCATTCAAGGAGTAGAACTGTTATTATGTAACTGATTTGTGTTATTGGGCTCTAGCTTTCTTTTTTTTATGGATACCGACTCCTTTAGTTGCTAAAACTTCGTGTTGTGTACTGTCAACTATAAGTTTCATGCTTGAAAAAACCATGAGTGTTTCCTTTTTCTGTTGATAATCATAACTATATTTCTGCCTTTTTTTTATTCTTCATCTTTCTAACCTAAATATAATTCATACTTGCAGCAAACTTGATGTTACTGCCCTTCAGTTACTTAGTTAGCTCAACTGGTGAAGCTTCAAGAAGTCCACTGGCAGAAGGCAGTCTTCATGTTTTACTTATTCTTAGTTATTACCATAAATGTATTTCAGTGGATTATGTGAAGTATAAAAGTGATAACAGCAGCTCAGAGTCCCTCCTGAAGGAAGAAACATATTTTTCTGAAAATCCTTTTCGCAAAGCGTTAGAAAATACCCAGGATACTGAACGTATGATCTTGTACTCAGCCAGATCTACACTTAGTTTGGTTGAAGATTCTATGATATGACACCTTCCTAAGTCTCTGAGTGGTCTGCATGCAGTTGATCGAGATGATACCGAGGCAAATGCACATGGTGGTCTTCTTATCAGACTCCCTTTTGCTTCTCTTTTTGATACGCTTGGCATGTAAGTCTTTCCCTGGCTGTTTGCTTTACATGCGAAATTGAATTTATTAGTTGTTTTGTTTGACATTTTATTTTTGAATCCTCTTGCCCTATTTCGTAGAAAGTAAATATTCTGGCCTGAATAAATGTGAAGGGTTGAATTAAAATTATGTGTGTTTAGTTATAAGAATATAGGTCTTAGGCCTGGATTCATCCCCTCGCTTTCCAGGTTTTCTGAAAGGGCTCCCTCTAAAAAGGGTACATTTTTTCATAAGAGAATTACGGTAGGCTAGAAAGTGGTTCTTGTCAGCTTTCATTCGCTTGTGTTTAGCTTTCAGTAGATCTGTTGTATCGATTACTGGGATTTGTATCTCGCTTTTTCCTCTTTATTTAATACCATGTTCTATTTTGTGCGTAAGGGTTTCTTCAAACATTGCCATTTTTATATAGGTTGCTTCTGTCTTCATTAAAAAAAATTTGGTCATAATGCATGATGAATCTCTCTCTGTGAAATCTCTAATGCTTGCTACAGGTCTCTTTGCCAAAGTCTGAGAGCAAATAAAAATGATTGCAAAAGGAGCTTGAAAATCAAATTAAGTTTCTTTTTTTTCCTCTTGTATATATCTGTAATGTTTTATCTTTTCAGGTGCTTGGCTAATGAAACATCAGTCCTGTTGCTTTACTCTCTTGTGCATGGAAATTCAGATTTTCTGGAGTATGTTTTGGTACGAACAGATCTAGATACGCTGGTATGTATATGATACCTTCCACATTCCTAGGTATTAGATTGTCTTATCTGGGAGAACCATCTATTAGAAACGAGGCATTAATGAGAAGTGGAACAAAGAAAAATTGTCTTAAAGTAGTTTTAACGTTCTCCTATCTATAAACTACAGTTGTGCCCTGGATATTATTGTATTAAAGTTTAAAATTTCCACTATGTCTACCCTCACCTATCTGTCCTTCCTGGAACGAATGTACTGGAATATACTTGTTGCTGGTATGATATTTTTTCATGAGAGCAAGTACAAAATTTGTAAGCAGTAAGCATCCATCTTCAAAGAAATAGCAGACACGCCATTTCTCTAGTTATGATTGTTTAAGGACGAGTTGTTTGTGCAGTCGCTGATATTCTGTTTCTGAATAAGTTCTATTCTGGTACAAACATGTCTTGCTAATGTCTTTTTATGTTTAACAGTTGCTGCCTATGTTGGAGGCACTTTATAATGCTCCAAGCAGGACATCCAATCATATTTATATGGTTCTTGTCATCTTTCTTATATTGAGTCAAGACTCCTCTTTCAATGCCAGTGTTCACAAACTGGTATAGATAATTTAAATTTGTCATTAGTAGTTTCCTATTAAAAGGTGCACCGTGAGTTAACAATTATCCTTGCAGATGCTTCCCAATGTTCCATGGTATCAAGAACGTCTCCTTAATCAAACTTCTCTCGGTTCCCTCATGGTGATAACTTTAATTAGGACCGTGAAATACAACCTCTCTAAGCTACGTGTAAGACTGAATGCAGTTTTCCTGGCTCATTTCCAATTTCCTTTATTAACTATCACCAATACGTAAGCACAAACTTAATTCAATGGAAAGTGGATCTCTTTTTGACATGGGAACTCCTATGGAGCAGGATGTCTATCTCCATACAAACTGTCTTGCAACTTTGGCAAATATGGCACCACTTGTTCATAGGCTGAGTTCATATGCGTCACAGCGGTTGGTTAGCCTTTTTGACATGCTTGCACGCAAGTATGTCTCGTCCTATTGTTTTTTGCATGTTTTAGTAGTCAGCGAAATTATTTATTTTGGTATTCAGATCTAATTTATTTATTTTAATATGTTAGGTACAACAAACTAGCGGAGATTAAAAACGACAAGATGAGTCTAGCAGATGGTGATCCAAGAGAAGACGGGATTCCAGAGGATCCTGTAATAATAATTCGTTTCTTCATTGTATTACAATGCCAGTGATTGTCATAGGTTATTTATTCTTAACACATTATGCTGCAGTCCACTGAACTGCATATATATACTGACTTCCTGAAACTTGTGCTGGAGATACTGAACGCAATCCTAACTTATGCACTGCCACAAAATCCGGAGGTATTGAAGTTGCATTTCACTATTTAAGCAAATTGTTGCTATCCTATTACATTTTGTAACTATATTGCAGCGTTCCGTGCTTATTTTGGCTGCAACTTTCAGGTTGTTTACGCAATAATGCACAGACAGGAAGTTTTTCTGCCTTTCAAAAATCATCCACGTTTTAGTGAGCTGTTGGATAACATATATGCTGTACGTGTTCTGAAGAGTATATTTTACATTTCGTAAATTTTTTAATTTACTCTATTGATTTGTGTATAATATCAAGTTTGGGTTTGGTGATAGTGATATCGATAAAGCTTTAACTAGCCTGGTGTGTAACAATTGGAAAAATGAATTTTCCTTTATTCCAGGTGTTGGATTTCTTCAATAGCTGTATCGACGCACAGAAAACGGACATGGCGTGGTCGGTGGAGAAAGTGTTTCAAGTCATAGTCAACAATGGTCGATCTTGGAGAGGCGAGGGCATGAAGGTACGGATCAAATGCATCTATAAAGAGTTGACTTAGTGTTTAATATTTTTGTGATGCTTTGTTTTCTAACCTACTTTGGTTTGAAAGACGTTTGCCCAATTACGTTTCACCTACGAACAAGAGAGCCATCACGAGGAATTCTTTATCCCATATGTGTGGCAGTTAGTATTGTCTCAGAGGTATACTTCCTGACCATCAAATGCATTTCCTATTCAAATTCGAAAACCGGAGTGCTCACTTTTTATTGATTCTGTCTGCTTCGCATGGTCGTCTTGTGCAGTGATTTCAGTTTTGCTCCCAGCAGCATAAACTTGTTCCTAGTGCCTCCAGAAGTAAGTATCATCTTCCGTTTCTTAGTTTTCTTTCTTCATTTGATTTTTAGTACAGTGATCATCTTATATTTTACGTAATCAAGTTTCTTTTCCCCATCTCAAATCATTTATTGACCAGCTCGATGCCTGTGGCCCATAACTTAATTATGAAATTTGTGAATATTGTATCCGCGCCCCTTGGCTTTTGGTTCACTTGCCTTATTCATCTCATAGTCTTAAGCCAATTGATACATGCTGCCGGCGGGTGTAATCCAAACAGGCTTGCGGGCAATGATGATATTTCATTTTCTAATAACCTAATTGCTATATAAAATGTACTGTATTTTGTAACCAGCCCAACCAGTGCAGTATACCTGTCTTCGTGTACAGACTGTTTACTCTGTGAAATCATTTGTAACCTTGCATTTTATTTTTAGCTGATGAATAATTATTGGGATAATTAAAAACAAAACAAAATTGAGGTTTGTGGTATTAAAAAAAGTTTTTGAAAATTACAAAAAGGACCTTGACGGGTAACTACTTTTGACAACTATGAGGGAGGTTTCTGAAATATTTTTGCTTAGCAAATCATTTTGGGATTTAGGGTTTAGGGTATAATACAGAATCAAACTTCAAGTTTTTTTTTTTTAAGTATTTTTTCCATTTTTTTTATTTGTAACTATCCAAAGTCAATTTTCATTTTTTTAAATCTCATATATTGTGTTTATTCTTGAAAACCTAGAAGCATTAGTGTTGAACCAAATGTACAAAAAAATCTTTAGCATCTCTTAGTTATCTAAATCTATGTCAAGGCACTCCTAAATAACCCGAGCACCGTCCCCTGTTCTAGGATTTAGCGACATATATAATGTGGTAAAAGTACAAGGTTGGTTCGTTGCTGTAGAATGACCTCCTATAAAGTATATGATCGATCATTCAAATTGAATCACAGGACATAAACGGGCAGGAGGCGGAGAAACCTGAAAATGTCGAGCACGGGTTGAAATTAGAGATGCCTGTATAGTGGAGCTATTAGTTTCAATGTATATATTACACATGAAATAGCAGGAATTCAGATACTTTTGTATTTCTCCAATATATAGTGTGTTTTTTTTATGGATATCATCGTTGTAAGATAATAGCAGATCTCTCAAATTTGTAATACAAACTTTCTTACGGTTAATTTAGAAAGCAATGGCGCAAAAAATATACTGCTTCCGTTCTCTTATAATTGCAACATCTGGACTTTCACGCTTGTCAATGCACAAATTTGATTATTAATATCTTTAAATTTTTATTTTTAAAAAAATATAAGAAGTTGATATTTTGAAAGTATATTTCGGGATGAATCTAATAAGATTCCACATGATTATATTTTTTTCATATGTATAAATCACAAAAGATGGTCAAAAGAGAGTATGTGAACAGTGTAATAGTCAATACGTTGCAATAATAAAGTAACGGGGGAGTATAGCATAAGCATTATGCGGTCTTTGTTATATTGAATTATATGATAATTTTGGGGATGCTTGAATTAGGATAGGATTCGTTGGGATTTTGAACCATGTTGCTCAAAATATTGAATACAAGCTGTTCTGAGGAGCCGAAGTTTCTCATAGGATTAGTCATACGAAGTATGGAATACTTATGTATCAAAAATTTCAAAGCTTATAAACCGAATCATAGTAGTTTTACAGAAAAATATAACATAATCCTTAAAACTAAAATTTGACATCTTAGAAGCTCCTAAAACATCTCATTGGATGTTTTGAAAGAGCTCGTCCAAACTTCTACAAAAAAATTATAACATAATCCTTGAAATGAAATTTAACATCTTAGAACTTAGAAGCTCCTAAACATACCATTACATGTTTTGAAAAAGCTTGTCCAAACACTACCTTAGTTCTTACACCATCATTAGCTTATATTCTCTCATTTGTAGTATGTGGGATTTTTTTTTTAAATTTCAAAATAAGTATCCATTTGGATATTATTTATCTTTATACTTAAATTATCTCTTATTTTATGTACTCACAAAAGAACACCACACTATTTCTATCTCGACCAATTTTGTGACATGTTATTTTTGACTCATTTCGACCCAAGGCATCATTTGCAATCCGTTTCACTCAGGGATGTCGTTTTCGATACGTTCAATAAGGGATGCTATTTTCGGCCCGTTTCACTCTGAGATGTTATTTTTGACTGTTTGCTCCTGGGACATTATTTTCGACTCATTTCGCTTCGAGACGTCATTTTCGACTCGTTTCGTCGCGGAACGTTATCTTCGACATGTTCCGTCCAAGAACATCATTTCCGAATATTTTCGTCATGTGACATTATTTTCAGCCCATTTTGCCCCGAACAATACTTTCAACCAGTTTCGTCACAAGATATAAGTTTTGACCGGTTACGTTTCAGATATTATTTCCGACCCATTTTCGACTCATTTCGTCCAGGGGCAGTATTTTGACATGTTTCACTCTGAGACGTCATTTTCGACCCGTTTCACCACGGGACGACATTTTTGACCTGTTTCGTACCAGGCTGTTATTTGACCTGTTTCACTCCACATCATTTTCGACACGTTTTACTCCAGGACGATATTTTCGACCTATTTATCCTGGGACGTTATTTTCGACTCATTATGTCATGTGACGTCATTTTCGATTATTTTCGCTCTGAGACTTTATTTAGACTTTTCTGTCCCCGACGTCGAGCCGAAAATGACGTATTGGGATGAAAAGAGTTGAAAATGACGCCTTGGGTGAAAGGAGTTGAAAGGACATATCGGGTCGAAAATGACCTTTCGGAACGACAACAGTCGAATATGCCATTCTGGGACGGAAATGGTCAAAATAATGTCCCCTGACAAAACAGCCGAAAATAATATCCCCTGAAGAAATGAGTCAAGTATAACATATGTGACGAAAACTGTCGAAAATAACGTCTCATGGTAAAACGGGTCAAAAATGATGTATGGGGGAGAAACAAGTCAAAAATGACATCCCGAGTCGAAAATAATGCCATGGGGCGAAAACAATCGAAATGATGTCGTTCCAGGTGAAATGTGCCGAAAAAGATGTTATAAGCGAAATGGGCTGAAAAAAGACGTCACATAACAAAACGGGTCGAAAATATCGTTTCGGTACGAAACATGTCGAAATATTATCCATGGACAGAACGTGTCGAAAATATTCTTTCCGGGGCGCAATGTGTCAAACGTAATATACTGGGGCAAAATAAATCGAGAATAATATCTCGGGACGAAAACAGTTAAGAATGTGTCTTGGGGCAAAACAGGTCAAAAATGTCGTCCTAGGACGAGATGAGTTAAAAATAATATTTTGGGAGAAAATAGGTTGAAAATAACATAGTGACGAAATGACACAAAAATATCATCCCGTGACGAAACGAGTCAAAAATTGCTTCTTAGGACGAAAATAATCAAAAATGATGTTCCACGCCGAAATGAGTAGAAAATAACCTGCGAGGAAATAGATCGAATGTCGTCACGGGGTAAAATTGGTCGAAAATATCATCCTAGGTGGAAAATAATATATCGGGAAGAAATATGTCGAAAATAACATCCCATTGCGAAAAGGGTCGAAAATATCATCCCCGGACGAAGCTGGTCGAGAGTGGATCGAAAATAACGTCCTATGATGAAACATTTTGAAAATAATGTCGCATGTTGAAACTGATCGAAAATGATATCATACAACGCAACAAGTCGAAAATATCGCTTCATGACAATTGGTCAAAAATGACCTCTCAAGGCGAAAACATTTTAAAATGATGATTGTGGCAAAATGTGTCGAAAGTAACTCTTTGGTGAAACAGGTTGAAAATAACGTTCTGGGATGAAACGGGCTCAAAATGACGTTCTGAGATGAAACAGGTTAAAAATAGCGCACTGAAGCGAAACGAGTTGAAAATTACGTCATTGAACGAAAACAATTGAAAAATGGCGTCCCGGGGCAGAACAGTAAAAAAATAATGACTCAAGATGAAAACATAGAAAATAATATTCCGCAACGAAACGAGTTGAAAATAATGTCCTAGTACGAAATGAATCGAAAATGACGTCCCGTTGCGAAACAAGCGAAAAACGAAGTTTCATGGCGAAACAGGTCGAAAATAATATCGTGGGACAAAAACAGTCGAAAATGACGTCCCGTGGTGAAATGAACCGAGAATAACGTCCTAGGTAAAACGAGTCGAAAATATGCCCCTAGACAAAATGAGACGAAAATACGATTCGGGACGAAATGAATCGACTATGCCACGAAGGGGCTATTGCAAGCAAAAAGGTGGTGTTGCAAGCAAAAATATTGCAGTTGCCTGAAAAATTTGATCAATTGCAACACCGTTCAATAAATGTTGCAAATAAACTGAAATCTTGCTTCCTTGGCAACGTTTTTTTGGCAATGTTACACTAGTTTACAGAGCAGTTGCAACGTTTTATTGCAACTGCAACGTTTTACAAAAGCAAAAATATTACTTAAGATGCAACTGCAACGTTATTACAACATCATTGCAAAGATTATTTTAAAAAAGACGCGGGTCAACAAATTTCCCCCCACCCGAAAACAATAACTCATATCTCATCTCTCTCTCTCTCAAACTCTCAACCCCTCTCTGTCAAACTCCAATTTTTTTTTCTTTCTCTCCGTCGGAAAAGAATCTCAAACTCCAAATTATATCTACTATAATTATATATACACATATATTATCTCTAAATATATATTATCTACGAATTGGGTGAAGAATCGGTTTGGGTGAAGAATCAATTTGGGCGAACTGCTCTCACTGCTCTCAAACTTCAATTTCACTGCTCTCAAGCTTCGATTTCACTCCTCTCAAGCTTCGATTTTAAGGTATGCTTCAATCCTTACTGCTTGTTCGAATTGTTTCAATGCTTGTATTATTTATGTCTTATTCGATTATTATTTGTGGTTTGAAATTAGGGCTTTTGTCTTGAGTATTTATATTATTTATGTCTTGGGCTCGTATTGCCATTTAAAAGTGTTTACTGTATTATTTGTGTTTCGAAATTAGGGTTTTTGCCTGGAGTGTAATTTATATGGGTTGTGTTCAATTGTTACTTAATTGGTATTCTTATGTATTTCTTGATATGTTGTAGGTTTTTATTGTAGTAACGGACAACCGAAGTCATAAGTGGGTAGAACTTCCAAAGTACACAGATGCATATATTAATGGAGTAAAAGCTTTTATAGAAAATGCATTTTCCAATCTTGCCGTAGGAAATGAAATTAGGTTCCCTTGCAAACACTATAAAAATGATCGATGGCATTGTAAAGACGATATCTTCGATCATTTCATATGTGATGGTCCGTCTCGAGTGTATGTGAACTACATATATGAGGTTTCAATGATCGATTTCAGAAGTATGATGGATCAAGAAATGGGGATGGGTTATGAAGATAATTTTGATGAAATGTTTCATGCCGCCTATCATAATTTGGGGAATTCTGATGACGGGTTTTCAAAAGGACCAAATGCAGCTACTGAAAAATTGTATCGTCTTGTCGAAGAGGGGAAACAATTGTTATATCCCGGGTGTGTGAAGTTTTCTCGATTAAGGACTGCAATGGTTGTTCATGTCTCGAGAATATTCTAAGCTAATGACATGGCATGCATTCGGACGCATGAAAGTTGGTCAACTATGGCATGCAACTGATGGCGAGGCCTGGAAGACAATAGATGCCAAGTATCCTAAGTTTTCTTCAGAAAATTGAAATGTTAGATTGGGTGTAGCTGCAGATGGTTTCAATCCTTTTAGTATGACGAATCTATCTCACAACACAAGGCCAATTATATTGGTGAATTACAACCTTCCCCCTTGGTTAATCATGACGCTGGAAATTTTGATTCTATCTACACTAATACCTGATCCAAATGATCCAGGGAATAATATTGATGTGTATATGAAACCACTAATTACAGAATTAAAATAGTTGTGGGATGTAGGGATAGAAACCTATGACATCTCTACTGATCAGAATTTCACTCTTCGTGCAAGTGTCCTTTGGACCATTAGTGATTTTCCGGGGTATGGGATGTTATCGGGGTGGAGCACAAAAGGATATTTAGCCTGTCCCTCATGCCATTATGAGACCTCATCACAGTACCTGAAACATAGTAGGAAAGTAGTTTACATGAACCATAGAAAATTTCTCGATCCTAATGAGTGAAGGTTTGATAAAAAAGATTCAATGGTCAGATAGAGACGGGACAACCTTCTGTACCTTTGACAGGGGAAGAAATTGAAGAAATATTGGAGGATTTTGAAAATAATTTCGGAAAGAATCAGAAAAAAGGGAAGTGTAATGGTGATTGTCTATTTAAAAAGAAGTCAATATTTTTCGATTTACCATATTGGAGGGATAATTTATCCCGACATAATCTTGATGTCATGCATATAGAGAAAAACATTTTTGATAGTATAATAGGTACTTTGCTAAATATCAGTGGGAAGACTAAAGATCATGTCGATGCTCGTTTAGATTTACAAGAAACGGGCATAAGAAAAGTCCTTCATCCAACAAAATCTAGTGATGGCAATCACTTGGAAATCAGGGCTGCTTTTTTTTACATGACGAATACAGAAAAAGAAATGTTTTGTTCTGTATTGAGGGATGATAAATTGCCACATGGTTGTGCATCCAATGTTAGTCGATATGTGCATGTAAAAAAAAAATTCGGGATATAAGAGCCATGATGCTCATTTCATACTCCAACATCTGTTACAATTTGCTGTGAAGAGAACTTTGAAACCTGAAGTTGCAATACCCTTAATCAGACTTGGTGCTTTTTTAGAGGAATTTGCAGCAAAGTTATTGATTTGGAAGTGTTAGGAATACTTGTTAGATTTTGATGATGTCATTAATATAAAATCAAATGTTTATTACTTGGCAAAAATGTAAGGAAGAACCAAATGAGTATCTTCCATAGGCCAAATATGTTAAGTATAAAACTTGGCAAAATGTAAAGAAGAACCAAATGAGTATCTTCTGTAGGCAAAAAATTAGTTAGGCTAAAAATCGGCTAAGTACTGAGTACAGCTAAGTTCATCAGAGAGGATCAGTCGAGTCGAGTCAGAGTAGTCCTGGTCAACATAATTTATCAGAGAAGTTTGACCAGACTGCAGCCAAGGTACCTCAGGGAAGTCACACGATCGGATAAGTCACAAACAGTGAACATCGGAGAGGACTGTGCGAGAGATGTTAGCTGCTCATCAGCCTACTCGAAGTCAGCCAAGTACTCCAAGTCCACGTCAGCATGCGTTGAAAAGTCAAGTATTACGCAAAGTCACATGCAACGTGAAGAGACAAATTGGAGTGATTCCCGCTAGAGATATGATTTAAATAAATCATCCAGACCCACCTTGAAGACTTTAATCGTCTTATATTCAAAAGATTCGGCGCTCACATGCAGAAATCTTCACAACGGTCGGAAGATAAAGTAAAATAATGGGAATCCAGCCTTGCAACGTTCAGAAAGATTAAACAAAGAAGTCTCCCTCCAACGGACGGATTTGTTCAAAAGAGTTGCAACGGCTACAAGGAAAAAGCTCAGAGATCATGACCTATATATATCCGAAGATTTGAAACTGAGCAACTACCGGTGCGAACATACTTTCAAGCGATCAAAGCAATTAAGCAATCTAAAGCAATCAATAGCATCGTGAAAAGAGCGGTTCTAAGAGTTCATACTTAAAGAAGCTCTTAGTTGGAGAAGACAAAAACTCTTGTCTATAATCCTGAGTACGGGGTACTTCACTGGTTGAAGTAAGAGACTGTAAAGGCATCCAAGGATCGAGGATCAAGATGTGCAAGGCAGTCAAGTGTGTACAACGACACGGATTTCCACTGGTTGGAAGCTGTTGTAGTGTGGTTTGAATCACTGTAATATTTATCACTGGTTGAGAATTATAGTGAATTCATCTCCAACTGGTTTGGAGAAAAATGGATTAGTAGAGGATTACCCCACCTCTGAGACCACTATAATTGCCTGCGTTCTTTACTGTTTTATTGCATCATACTTTTAACTGCTGCATTCATTGTTAAGTGTTTCATTAGTTGCTTTCTATTTATCATCAGCTGACTTCCGCATATATTAAAGAACAAACGACTCCAAGTCATTTGTTTACCTTTCAGCTGAAGAAACTCACTCTTCGTGAAAAAGAGTTTAAGAGTTTCTACAAGTCTATTCACCCCCCCTCTAGACTTGTACCTGGACGACTTATGACCTACAAGTGGTATCGGAGAGGTTGGTTCATTTATTTCACGAACCAGATCTATATCAGATATATATATCTTTACTCTCACTTTATAATGGAACACATGCACTCTAGACTCCCTGTGTTTTCAGTTGACGAGTATGATCTGTGGAAGATAAGGATGCAGGCACACTTATCTTCGATTCATGATGACATGTGGTGCATCATCGAGGACGGTCCATTCATCTTTGAGAAAGACAACACAGCAGAGGAGATCGCAGCACGGAAGCCAGAGAAGATTCCTAAGAAGAGGACAGAGCTGACTCCCGAAGAAAGAAAGCTGGACAATCTTGATAACCGGGCTAGAGATGTATTATATCAGACTCTTGACAAATCCACCATGGTCAAGATCAAGAACTGTAAGAATGCCAAAGAAATCTGGGACACATTAGCCCTAATGTGTGAAGGAACGGAGCTGATCAAGGAAAACAAGCTGTCAATTGCTATCCAAAAATTTGACAACTTTAAAATGAAGAATGGTGAATCCATAGATCAAGTGGACACAAGGTTCACTGAGATTATTAATGAGATCAACTCCCTCGGCAAAACCTATGGCAACAGGGAAATGGCACTAAAGGTTCTCAGATCTCTCAACCCCGAATGGAGCATGAAGGCCGTGGCCATGAGAGAGTCCAAGGACCTGAATAAGATAAAGATTCAAGAGCTGTTCTCTGATCTGAAGGCTTATGAGTTCGAGCTTCCAAGTTCATCCTCAATCGAGCTGCAGAGAAGGGAATCGCATTTGCGGCCGAGTCCCTGCCAAGAGCCTATCGATGTAAAGCCTCCAAATCCATTAGATTTTGAGGAAGAAATGGCGTTTATAATGAAAAGGTTCGACAATTTTAGAAAGAACTACTCCAAATATAAGAAAAATTATAAGGAGAATCCAAGAAGGAACTGAAAGGTGGAAGTCGGAAAGTAGAATGCTACAACTGTCACAAAACAGGACACATCCAAATGGGTATCCCGAGCTCAAGAAGGACGAAACCAAGAAGGAGGTGGGCGAAAGAAGATAGAAGAAAGGCCCTCATCGGAGAAGACCAGGAGCATGTCGAATCAAGCGTGATTCTTTTCTGATGAAGATGAGGAGTATGACTGCCTGATGGCAAACCTAGCTGATGAAGAGGTAACTTCTAAACCCACCGGTTCAAATAATAGCTCAGCCATGTCACAAGATATGGATCTACACGAATCGGTAAATTAGTTATTTAAAGATTTTGAAACACTCAAATCTGCACACCAAACTGTATCAGCAGAGAAGAATCAGCTGCTAGATGAGAATAGGCAGCTGAAAAATGATTTCGAAAAACTCAGCCTAGATTTGAATAAGGTTGAGATAACTGCAGCTGACTTTAAAAACCAGGCTGACGTTAATACAACTGAGATAAACAGACTAACCATTTTACTTAAAGAAAAATCAGATGCACTTACTCATGCCAAAAATGAGTTTACTAAGCTGACACAGGTGAATAAGACTCAGGCGCAGGAAATAACCTCCCTGAAGGCGTCTTCAACCCTGGAAGAATTGTGTACCAACAAAAGGCCACTATATTCCAAATCAGGCCTTGGATATGATCCTCACACTCCCTCTAGTTCTAAAAAAAAATTTATCAAGGGAGAAACAATTGTCTCGACTGTTGAGCCTACGTATAAATCGATATTCAAAAATAGGCAACAGCCAAGTCAAATGTCTAGGCTGCAGTCAGGTTACACCAGGCAGCCACCTAGACATGGGACTAGGCAATGGCCCAGGCAAAAACAACAGCCCAGACAACATGCCCACTATTACCAACAACTCCCCAAAAACAGATTTCATAATGGGAGGGGCAGATGGAAACATCAAGGTTATCCTAATTACCAAAATGAATAAGTGTGGAGACCACAAAGATTTAATAAATGGTCTCAGCCTAGATTTAGAAATGGCCCACACTATCAACATTTTGAGGAATATCCGGTATACAATCCCAACAGGAGATTTAGACCTCGAACTTACACACCTTATGAGGGTTATAATAATAATAACAATTTCTATAACCCAAGGAGAAATCAATTCTCCAGGAAACCAGCTAACCCCAAAGGACCCACACAGATTTGGGTACCTAAATCTCTGCTTGTCTGATTGCAGAAAAGGTGGAAGGACTACAACCACATCTCCACAAGCTCAAATTTTGGAGGTGAAGAATGGTTTGTAGATTCTGGATGCTCGAGGCATATGACCGGGAACAAGAAGATGCTGTCCAAATACACTAAAGAAAGAGGTCCCGATGTAACCTTTGGAGATAGCTCTAGAGGACAGACAAAAGGCTTTGGAGAGCTGCATCGAGGAAACATTGTGATATCCAAAGTTCATTATGTAAAAGGACTCAAGTACAACCTCCTGAGCATAAGCCAATTCTGTGACGAGAAGAACCTAGTAGTCTTCACCATCTTGAAGTGTATGGTAATAGATATCTTATCTGGAGAAGTGAAGCTCCAAGGCTTCAGAAGGAGAGATGTCTACATGATTGACTGGACACAGGAACACCTAACTCCTGTTTTCTATCCAAGACAATAGCTGAGAATGGATGGCTGTGGCACAAAAGACTATGTCACCTGAACTTCAAAGCCATCAACAAGATTAGTTCTCAGAAGCTGGTCAGAGGACTTCCAAATGAAGCGTTCAAGAAGGAAGCACTTTGTGATGCATGTTAGAAAGGAAAGCAGACCAAGGCATCGTTCAAGCCAGTTCAGCCTACAACGCTCACAACAAGGATCTTAGATCTACTCCATATGGATCTATTTGGTCCTATCAAGCCAAGGACTTTGAGCGGCTGAAAGCATGCACTTGTTATAGTAGATGATTATTCAAGGTACACTTGGATTATCTTCCTATATAAGAAAAGTGAAACCTTGACCAAGTTACCTGAGCTGCTGAGAAGGATCCAGAATGAGAAATCCCTTTCCATAATCAAGATCAGATCAGATAGAGGAGGAGAGTTTCTCAACAAGGCGATAACTGATTACAGCGATCAGAATGGGATCCGTCATGAGCTCTCTGCACCGGGGCGCCTTGATAGAATGGTGTTCCGAAAGAAGAAACAACCACTGAAGGAAGCGGCAAGGTCCATGATTGCGAAGCGGACCTACCCAAGGTTACGGGTCAAGTCACAACACAGACTGTCACACCTGCAAGTAGTATGATAGTAGGGAGACATGGCAAAACTCCCTATGAGGTTTGGAATAATAGAACTCCTACTGTTGCTTACTTTCATGTTTTTGGTTGTAAGTGTTTCATCCACAACAACGATAAAACACAGCTAAATGCCTTTGATGCTAAAAATGATGACGGTCTCTTTATGGGATATTCACAAAGAAGCAAGGCATATAGAGTTTTTAATAAAAGAACCTTAGTTGTGGAGGAAACACCCCATGTTGTTTTTGATGAATCTACCGTTGAGTACAGGAAACAAGTTGAGCTAATTGAGAACAGGCTCAAGTCAGCAACCCTTGAAGAAGTCATTGTTCATGAAACTGGAATGGTGGACTCACCTGCAGACCAGCCTGATGACCCAACTGCAGCTGCTGAAGACCCAACTGCAGATCAGACAGGATCACCAAACCTATCTGATCGATTCTTGCTGAAGAAGACCCAACCGTAGGCGATAAAGACTCATCTGCAGATCGTAACCAACCAACTGCAGATGACAAGGCGGTAGCCGATCCGATTGCAGACCGAACCAGTGATGCGAAATCCACCAAGGCAATCCAACAGGGGAACAAACCCGAGAAGAGGACGATATCCCCAAATGGCTCAAGGATCACCCAATTCAAAGAAATAATTGGAAAGTTGATCGATGTAGTTAAGACGAGACACCAACCCTACCAGCAGAATGGCGATGTTCTCATGTTTTATGTCACAAATTGAACCCAAGACTACGTAACAAGCCTTGGAAGATTATTCATGGATTAATGCCATGCAAGAGGAATTGAGCAGATGGAAAGAAACAAAGTTTGGGAACTAATGCATGCACGATCACAAGAAGGTTATTGGCACCAAATGGGTGTACAAAAACAAGAGTGATGAAAACGGAGCTGTTGTTAGGAATAAGGCCAGACTTGTAGCAAAAGGTTATTGACAGTGTGAGGGAATAGATTTTGATGAAACCTATGCACCTGTTGCAAGATTAGAGGCCATCAGACTATTCCTCGCATATGCTGCATTTAAGGACTTTGAAGTATATCAGATGGATGTAAAGAGTGCTTTTCTAAATGGAATCCTAGAAGAAGAAGTCTATGTAGAGCAACCCCCAGGTTTTGTCAAAGGAGACAAAGTCTATAAGCTGTTGAAGGCTCTTTATGGACTCAAGCAAGCACCAAGAGCGTGGTATGAAACACTGTCTGTGTTTCTTGAGAAAAATGGATTTTGCAAAGGAAAGGTGGACAAAACCCTATTCAGAGTGGAGCACGAAGGCCACATATTAATAGTTCAGATATATGTGGATGACATCATATTTGGATCAACCAATCCAGAGCTATGCGAGAAATTCTCCAACCTCATGCAAGGAGAATTCGAGATGAGTATGATGGGAAAGCTTAACTTCTTTCTCGGACTACAAGTTAAGCAGATGGAAAAAGGAATTTTCATCAACCAGGCAAAGTATACCAGAGACCTTATCAAGAGATATGGAATGGAATCAGCCAAGCCCGCAAGAATTCCAATGAGCACAAGTACTCACCTGGATGCAGACGAGGCAGGCATATCAGTGGACTCAACCCACTACAGAGGACTAATTGGATCTCTTCTGTACCTCACTGCAAGGTGCCGGACATATCCTATCCGTTGGAGTTTGTGCACGATTCCAGTCAAGCCGAAGCAATCACACCTAGATGCGGCAAAAGGATAATAAAATACCTTAAGTCTACAATCAATGTTGACTATGGTATCCCAAGGATGATAATTTCGAAATGTCAGGATACTTCGATGCATTTCGCAGATGCAAAATCAACAGAAGAGCACTAGTGGAACGTGTCAATTCCTAGAACCAGACCGATATCTGGTTTAGCAAGAAGCGTGTTTCTAACTCTATCTCCACTACAGAGTCGAATACCTAGGCTGCAGTAGTCATTGTGCATGCATTCTATGGATCAGACAACAGTTAAGGGATTATAATATTATTGCAAATGAAGTTCCGATCTGGTGTGACAATAATAGTGCTATTGCAATAACCAACAATCTGGTTTTGCATTCAAGGACGAAGCACATTGATGTTAAGCACCACTTCATCAGAGACCATGTGCTTAACAAAAGGGTTAGAGTTGAAAGAGTCAGCACAGACTACCAGATAGCTGACATCTTTACCAAACCCTTGCCAGAAGAAAGATTTTTGGAGCTGAGCAGAGATCTTGGACTACTAGATTGGGAATCTAGTACTGAAGCAAGTTGAAGCATTTCAGAGGAAGGACGGACCCAGCTGAAGAATCAGATCCTAGCTGATGCAGGCAAGAAGACGAAGGACGGACAAAGCAACCTAGCTGATCAGAATATCAGGCGAGAAGTCAACTCACCTGATACAGAGCGGTCAACAGTCAACAAATCAGACCAGCTAAGTTTTCTAAACTGACCTCTGAATATTTAATTATTATTTGCCATAGTTATAATATTATTATTATTATATTAATTTTGGTTAACAAATGGCATTTAAATATACATTTTTCTAAGCCAATTTAATACACGCGTCAATCGCCTATTAAATCGACCTCCACGGTGGCCAATCAAAATCAACCGTCAAATTTTAAAAATGGGCCACCGATTCAAATTTGAAATTCAAAAGAATATCAAAAGGCGTACCACCGTTTCAAATATATAATAAATTAATACATACGTCTTTTCATCTTCTTTATAAGGAAAGAAGACCTTTCACTTTACCCTTTACGCTTTCAAACCCTAGATCTTTCAGAGCGAAAATTTCTTGAACACCAAATACACTAAATCTTTTGATTGCAGAAATGGCAACCTACTTCGAAGGCGTTAATCTGAAGGCGGTCAAAGACCAGATCATCTTCTCGCTGGTCGTTGACTTTGAAGGCTTATTGGAAGCGAATTTGGAAGATTATGATGTGTACAACCTGATTCGCGCAATGAAGCTCAATGGGATCTACCCATTCCTTGATGTCAACCCGCAACATCTGTTCAAGGAGGATGTCATCGAGTTCTATCGCGAAGCTTGTTTGATTCAAGACGGAATTCGAAGCACCATTCGCGGAAGGCAAATCGACATAACGCGAGAGTCGATTCGCAGAGTTTTTGGTATGAAGCATCGCGGCATAGCCGTCGAAGCTCTCAAGCAATCTTCTGCCGAAATCTGGAAGAAGATTAAGGTGGAGAATATCCCGGAAAAGCTGAAATTAACTGCCAAGAGAAATGAGCTTAAGAAAGTGTATCGTCTTGCATTGGACATAACCAACAAGATAATCATGGGGATGGCCGTGATTATGACCAATCCCGCCGGCAAAATTTATGGTGCTGGGAGCACTAATTCAGGAAGAAGAAATCGACTGGGCTGATTACATCTTCAGGCAACTCGTGCGAGAAGTCAACAAAGTCGAGTGGCTTGACAATGAGAAGAGATTTAAGACAAAGCTGGCGTTTGGAACGCAGCTAAGTTGGTTTTTGGAAAAGACTGGTGTGGCAAAGGGAAGCACTGATCCCTTCCACCCAAACAAAAGACTTGGTCATATGGACCACGAGAAGGTGAGAAAATTCGGAGGCGCAAAGAGAGCAGCTCAGATGCTGAAGGACTTACCTGACTCAAGGCCATATCCGAGATACTATACATCAGGAGAGTCGTACAGACCTGCAGCCGATATCGCAACTGCAGTCGAGTCAGACACCGAGTCTGACGACACTCCCATTGCAGTCAGATTTAAGAGAAGGGGATCAGCCCCTGAAGGACCCTCTATCTTGCAGTCGTCACCAGAACCCTCTCCCAAGAGGCCAAGGAAACTGCAATTTAGTGAGGAAGAGCAGTCTGAACACCTTGCCAGCCCCTCAGCCAGATCACCAACTCATCTGGAAGACCTGCCTGCCCCAGGCACACACGAGACTCGGATTGTAGCTGTACTCACCCCCCAGCCTACATCTCCGAGGAAGAAGAAGCAGGTCTCATAATTTCTATCCCTGAAGCTAATTATACCTTTAACCTGCTAGAAAACAATACTTTCAACCTATCAATTGAACAACTCTAGCTTGTTAAGCCACAAGCATTAAAACACTCTTTTGTAAATATTTTTGAAGAGTGGAAGTTTTTCAAAACTCTGACATTTACAAACCTTCAAACTTACATTGGAACTAGTGGTTGGGAATATCCCCAAGCCACAGAGGAGGTTCTGATTCACTTTTGCAAAGAATCAGACTTAGTATTAATCCTCCAGGATAATTGGTTCATGTCCCATTTTAAAACAAACATGGACCAATTCATCCATTCCATAATGCTTAGCATTTTTGATGGTTCTTTTGGAGAAGAGGAGGAGGAAGTTGAAAAAGAAATTAGAATTGAGGAGGTAGATGGAGAAGGAAATAAAGAAGTTGTTGATTTGGTTGATGAAGAAGAAGAAGAAGAAGAAGAGAGAAGAACAGAAGAAAATACTCTAGTTGAAAAACAGTCAGGAGAAATTGAGAAAACAGAAGAGTTGACTGATGAAGGAGAAGAAGAAGAAGGAGAAGAGGTAGAACAAGAAAAAGATGAAGGAGGATAATGATGATGATGATGAAGGAGAAAAAGAGGAGAAGGATGATGATAACAATGATGATGATAATGATGATGATGATGGAGGAGATGCAGGAGCCGAAAAAGAAAATGAAAAAGAAAAGGATGAGGAGGAAGAAAAAGAAAATATTGAAGAAAAGGAAGAAGAAGAGAAGGAGGAGGATCAGGAGAAAGAGGAAGAGAAAGAAGAAGAAAAGGAGCCAGAGCCGGAGCCAGAGCCAATTCAAGAAGCTGCAGACAGGACTGTGGTACCTGCCCGGTACACCAGCCTAGACGCAGAGTTAGCCGAAGACTCCAGGTCAGGGACCCCGGAGAAAACCCCCTCTGGACTACCAGCTGCAGACAGGAGCTTGCAGTCTAGTGGTTCTTTTGCAGAAGGCTCAGGAGAGCACTCTCCATCAGCTCAGATATCTCCTGCCATGACTGAGCTGATCAGGCAGATAGTCAAAGATACAATTGGAGAGCTGCTGGCGTCTCAGGTCACTCCTGACCTTCAATCAATCAATTTAAAGATCGACACTCTGTTGCAGAGAGAGATTCCTCAGCCCCCTCCCCCTACCAACAACAGAATGCCATTTGGCATGTCTGATTGGATGAGCAGAATGGAGCAGAAATTAACTACCCTTGTTGATGCTGGCAAAAAGGGGGAAGAGAGAGTTCAGGGGGAAGGAAGTAATCAAGGAGAAATAAGGGCGGAGATAAGAACAAAGAAGAATCAAGATATCCTTCAAATTGAAGGACCCTCAAGTCTGAAGAGGAAGGGAGGAGCGGATCCAGATGAACAGGCTGACCAGCCTGAAGGCAAGAGAAGGAGGACTAGAGGAGGTTTTGGGCCTACTCTAGAATGGGAAGGAAATGAGCTGTGGTATGTTGAGGATTTTATACCATATGAAGCTCTGCCCATGTGGGGAACTGCAAAGAAGAAATACATTAGAGATTATTACATCTGGGAAATACTCCAGGATGATAATCTTTCCCCACAGCAGATCTTCATCAATTTCATGGAAGAAGCTCACCCAAAACTCTGGACTATTCTGAAGAAGCATGCTAAGGAACAAAACGCTTATCCTATGATTCCCTCATTCAGAGCAGAGGAAGCGCCGACCCGTCTAGACAATGAGCTAAATGAGCTAGAGCATCAAAGAGAAATCAAGCAGTTATGTCTTGAGAATAGATTTACATCACAACAAGAACAAGACTTTGCAGCTCTTGTTGTGAAGAGGAAATATGGTCTTTCTCCAGTCAAGATAAGACTAATTGGAGCTAAACCATTCAGGCCTGCCAAACAGCCTATTCGCAGAGGCAGAGGAAGAGGCAGATGACTCCATTTCTTTGTACTTGTAATTTTATTTTATGTACCTGTAAAAACTTTCTTGTAAATTTCAATCATAAACAAGTCAGAAAATTTTATAACAGTCTGTTGAATGACAATTTCCAGTTGTCTCAATATTAGACTGATTTCAGTTTGTGTCTTGCACTTAAGTGCAAACTTGGTCATTTGATTACTTGCTTAAAGTTTTGCCATCATCAAAATAGGGGGAATTTGTTAGGAATACTTGTTAGATTTTGATGATGTCATTAATATAAAATCAAATGTTTATTACTTGGCAAAAATGTAAGGAAGAACCAAATGAGTATCTTCCATAGGCCAAATATGTTAAGTATAAAACTTGGCAAAATGTAAAGAAGAACCAAATGAGTATCTTCTGTAGGCCAAAAATTAGTTAGGCTAAAAATCGGCTAAGTACTGAGTACAGCTAAGTTCATCAGAGAGGATCAGTCGAGTCGAGTCAGAGTAGTCCTGGTCAACATAATTTATCAGAGAAGTTTGACCAGACTGCAGCCAAGGTACCTCAGGGAAGTCACCTGATCAGATAAGTCACAAACAGTGAACATCAGAGAGGACCAGACTGCAGAGATGTTAGCTGCTCATCAGCCTACTCGAAGTCAGCCAAGTACTCCAAGTCCACGTCAGCATGCGTTGAAAAGTCAAGTATTACGGAAAGTCACATGCAACGTGAAGAGACAAATTGGAGTGATTCCCGCTAGAGATATGATTTAAATAAATCATCCAGACCCACCTTGAAGACTTTAATCGTTTTATATTCAAAAGATTCGGCGCTCACATGCAGAAGTCTTCACAACAGTCGGAAGATAAAGTAAAATAATGGGAATCCAGCCTTGCAACGTTCAGAAAGATTAAACAAAGAAGTCTCCCTCCAACGGACGGATTTGTTCAAAAGAGTTGCAACGGCTACAAGGAAAAAGCTCAGAGATCGTGACCTATATATATCCGAAGATTTGAAACTGAGCAACTACCGGTGCGAACATACTTTCAAGTGATCAAAGCAATTAAGCAATCTAAAGCAATCAATAGCATCGTGAAAAGAGCGGTTCTAAGAGTTTATACTTAAAGAAGCTCTTAGTTGGAGAAGACAAAAACTCTTGTCTATAATCCTGAGTACGGGGTACTTCACTGGTTGAAGTAAGAGACTGTAAAGGCATCCAAGGATCGAGGATCAAGAGGTGCAAGGTAGTCAAGTGTGTACAACGGCACGGATTTCCACTGGTTGGAAGCTGTTGTAGTGTGGTTTGAATCACTGTAATATTTATCACTGGTTGAGAATTATAGTGAACTCATCTCCAACTGGTTTGGAGAAAAGTGGATTAGTAGAGGATTACCCCACCTCTGAGACCACTATAATTGCCTGCGTTCTTTACTGTTTTATTGCATCATACTTTTAACTGCTGCATTCATTGTTAAATGTTTCATTAGTTGCTTTCTATTCGTCATCAGCTGACTTCCGCATATATTAAAGAACAAACGACTCCAAGTCATTTGTTTACCTTTCAGCTGAAGAAACTCACTTTTCGTGAAAAAGAGTTTAAGAGTTTCTACAAGTCTATTCACCCCCCCTAGACTTGTACCTGGATGACTTGTGACCTACAGGAAGAACTCAAGAGGTTGCAAAATGAAATTGTCGAGATCCTGTGTCAGTTCGAAATGATATTTCCAGAAGCATATTATGATATAATGATGCACTTGCCAGTTCATTTGTGCAAAGAAATTGAGTATGGTGGACCGGTCAACGCTCGATGGATGTTTGGTATTGAGCGGTATTTGTATAAATTGAAAAAATATGTTCGTAACAGGAGTAAACTTGAAGGATCCATGACAGAAGGCTACTTGTCCGAAGAATGCTAGACTTTCTGTTCAAGATTTCTGAATCAAGACTAGAAAACCATTTGTACCAACTGTTCTACTGTTGCTGAAAGTTCACGTCAAGCAAATGTAGGATATTCTATTGGTACTAGAAGTAATAAATATGGAACTAATATTCAGTTGGATGATAGTACATGGATGCAGGGTCATCGATACATTTTATTTAACTCTGGAAATGAGGAAATCGAAAGTTTAATCGAGTATGTCTTTTACTTCTCACCTCTTTTTTGTCCAGTTTATACTATAGTTTTATAATTATTTAAGCTTGACCGCTCTAAACCATGTAACTATTGTAGGGAGCATCGAGTTTTAGTGGACGGTCATGCAAATTCAAAGAAATATAAAAGGGCAATATTACATACCGAAGATTTCTATAAGTGGTTAAAGTATGAGGTTAAAAAAAAGAGAGTGTATCAAGAGAGCTGTCTTCATTGGCTAGGGGTCCTACTCGAACAGCCAAACAATTTAGCGGATATGCAATAAATGGATTCCGATTCCATACAATAAAAAGAGATGATGATTGTACAACACAGAATAGTGGTGTGTTTGTAAGTGCCATGACCACCAACTTTGCAAGTGCGAAGGATCAGAAGTCGATCATTGGAGATGTCAATTACTACGGAAGAATTGAAGAAATCATTGAATTTGATTATTGGGGAGCTTTTACGGCAGTTTTATTTAGGTGTTCTTGGTACAAAGAAGAGAAGGATAATTATGGTTTTACTATAGTTAATTTCAGTAAATTATGCCAAAAAAATGATTCTTATATTATGGCTTCTCAAGTACAGCAAGTGTTTTATAGTATTAAAGATCCTACCGATAATAGATTGCATTATGTGATCAAGAATCTTCCAAAGGAGTGGTGTGATATAAGTGAAGAGGATAATGTAATTCAAGATGTCAATACAACATGTTTCAAATGATCATATTCACACTAACTATGATTTCGAAAATCAATTTACTGGTCTTAGTTTGTATAGAGATGATGTGCCAACACGACAAATCCCAATTACACCTTATTATGTTACAAGAAATAAAGTAGATTTAGCAATGGAACCCACAGAACTTTAAAATATCGTGTAAGTGTTTATTTAATTTTCGTGAAGTACATTATATGCTGTTTATATATATTATATGTCTTGTGTGTTTGTAATCTTGTGTTATGTTCAGTTTTATTATCAATCCATAATGTGTTTTTGTTTTATTTAAATTGTACAGGGGGGCAAAATGTTTCATGCCAAATTTCACCACCAAGGACAGTTTGTGAAAGGGAAATACATTGGTGGGAAGAGCAATACTATTTCTAAAGTTGAACCCGACATATTCTCATATACTGTGTTAATGGAGTTGGTCAAAAGTCTTCACTACAGTGAAATAGGTGGAGTATATATCAAAGAAGAATTTGGGTGGAAATTACTGATTGGTGACAAAGATTTTTTTAAGTACATTGGATGTAACACCCCCAAATCCCATTGGGTTATTACAGTGCCGTGGACCCCATGCCAGGAGATCCACCAGGCGAACATGACCAATATACAACAAACTGACCAAAAGGGGAATCTCAATCCCTACTATGACATCCAACATAATATTCCGATATGGAATTTCAACGACAAAAGTAGGCCTACATGGCCAAAAATAAAAGTACAACACATCTACGAGCCTTACTCGGATAATACAAAATGACAACGACTGAACAAAACTGGAGTACTCCAACTGTCTGACTGACATGAACACCAAAACATCTCGGACTAGTATCGCTCGAATGCCTCGTCGCCATCGTCATGCCCCTGTGTCTCAACTCTCTCCTCGCAAACACTTAAAAGATGAAAACATGTTCCGCCCCCACATGGTCAGTCATCCAGATAATGAATATCAAATACATGTACAACATGATATGCATCCAAAGGGCAGAATGAACAGTATAGTAATGGTAATACGAGATGCTCACAAACCGAAGTAAGAATCGAGCATTCGTGAAATACTATGCCCACGGCATACGATCAATACCTGCTCAACAGGTTAGAACACAAGTGCCCAACGGCGAATCATCAATACAGAACACAACAATACATCACCCGGAGGTAAACCAAGCCAACACTGAAATAGATACGAATCACAATGCCCGAAGGCTCCAACAGAAATACCGATACATCACAATGGCCTAAAAGCCCCTCAGCCGAAGCTGTATATCACAATGGCCTAAAAGCCGAACAGCCCGAAGCTTTATATCATCACAATACCGTGAATGTCACTCAGCCGAAGCTGTCAATCACCACAGTGGCCCGAAGCCAAAATAGCCCGAAGATGTCCGAAGCCACGGCACGAAGCCGTATCACAATGAGGGCCGAAGCCACGGCACGAAGCCGTATCACAATGAGGGCCGAAGCCACGGCATGAAGCCGTATCACAATGAGGGCCGAAGCCACTGCATGAAGCCGTATCACAATGAGGGCCGAAGCCACGGCACGAAGCCGTATCACAATGAGGTCATCCAATGACCGTGACCTGCTGAATTGCAGGTGTTGGGAAACCAACCGCGAAGGTTCAAGCCCCAGACTTACCCATCGAGCAATAACCAAACTATCCTCCACAATTAGTCGCAAACGGAAACGATTACAAGATTATCGAATTCACAAGAATAATAGTGTGCTGCCTTGAATCGGCTAACACGATAAAAATACTCACGGATAGGCATCGTCCTCGGCGGTCCCAATTAAAAATACCTCGACTGCCTTGGAATGGTCAATCGATCATGACGACTCAATGGATGGGAACTATCCATGGCAGTCCCAATTCAATACACCGATCACCTTAGAACGGTCGATCGATAACACGATACAACGGATGGGAAGTGTCTTAGATAATCCCAATTCAATATGTCGATTACCTTAGAACGGTTAATCGACAGCCAATAATACAACGGATGAGAATTTTCTTAGATAATCCCAATTAAATACCTCGATTACCTTAGAATGGTTAATCGATAAACAATGATACAACGGATGGGAATTATCTTCGATAATCCCAATTCAATACCTCGATTACCTTAGAACGGTTAATCGATAATCAATAATACAACGGATGGGAATTATCTTCGATAATCTCAATTCAATACCTCGATTACCTTAGAACGATCAATCGATAAACAATGATACAACGGATGGGAGTTATCTTCGATAATCCCAATTCAATACCTCGATTACCTTAGAACGGTTAATCGATAATCAATAATACAACGGATGGGAATTATCTTAGATAATCCCAATTCAATACCTCGATTACCTTAGAACGGTCAATCGATAAACAATGATACAACGGATGGGAATTATCTTCGATAATCCCAATTCAATACCTCGATTACCCTAGAACGGGCAATCGATAAATAATGATACAACGGATGGGAATTATCTTCGATAATCCCAATTCAATACCTCGATTACCTTAGAACGGTTAATCGATAATCAATAATACAACGGATGGGAATTATCTTAGATAATCCCAATTCAATACCTTGATTACCTTAGAACGGTCAATCGATAAACAATGATATAACGGATGGGAATTATTTTCGATAATCCAAATTCAATACCTCGATTATCTTAGAACGGTTAATCGATAATCAATAATACAACGGATGGGAATTATCTTCGATAATCCCAATTCAATACCTCGATTACCTTAGAACGAGCAATCGATAAACAATGATACAACAGATGGGAATTATCTTCGATAATCCCAATTCAATATCTCGATTACCTTAGAACGGTTAATCGATAATCAATAATACAACGGATGGGAATTATCTTAGATAATCCCAATTCAATACCTCGATTACTTTAGAACGGTCAATCGATAACCAATGATACGATAGAATAGATGTCCTGACGCCTTAAACCGACCACCGAAACAGAGATGATAAACGAATATATCAAACGCCTTCGATCGGCCAATACAACATCATAACAACAGTTTCAATTCGATAATAACGATTCAACGATGCCTCAGAACGACATTAACGTCAACAATAATAATGGATACATCGATACCGGGAACCGGCTATCGACAACATCAGTATCAACAAGAATCTCAATGCCTTAAACCGGCTGTTAACGAATAACAATAACATCTAGCATAATTGTCGAAAGGTATTGCATCAAACAATTCCCGAATATCAACAAATCACGAAGAGTACAATCATACACATATATGATAACACTAATCTCATTGACTAGTACAAGTATAAAACTTGTCTCAAACCGAAGGCGAGAAGGTCCTTCCACGATCAACGTCCTGGCACGAAACGACGAACGGCACCTACCGACGATCACAAACACTTGAACAACCTTGAATGAAAAATGATTCATTCAATAACACAAAATCAATGGAAAACAACACCAAGGACAAACCCGATTCAACCCTGAATCGGTTAAACTCTACCAACGAATGTCATAGTTCTCAACTATGAATCCTAACATCCTCCAAAATCTCAAAATCGACATGATCAAATGTTCTTAACACTTGTGAAACAATTCAACAAGAATCACTTAAGAACAACATCAAAACCACATCTCCAAGATGGTAATACTACCAATGCCATCGTCAAAAACTTCAAGAACATCATCATCCCAAAAAAACATGATGTCTCTACTAACATCAATCACTAATTCTTCAAGAATTCAGATTAGTGAACAAGATTAATTTAACCATTTCGAAATTATGATAATCACCTCCTAAATCTTCGTAAATCCTTACTAAAATGGTTATAATCTTTCAAGAACACCACCAACAACAATAATTATCTCAAGACTATGTTAATCATACAACAATCTTAACATAATCCTTCCTAGACATTATTAAAACCTCTAAACAATCTAAAACATCAAGAACATAATCCAACTCAAGAAATACCATCATGTTCTTCATCAAAAGTTCATAAAAACTCATCAAGAATCATGATATACTCCATCAATCCAACAATACCCGAAGAAAACAACAACAACAACATCATCAAACTCGAAAATCACTTGAAGAACAAGAGATTGAGGGAACTTACCAAAGAAGAACAAGAAAAACCCTCTAAACACCAAAGGAGCACCAACAAGCTTCCAACTTCAAGATTCAATCCAAGATAGGATGATCAAGATCGAATTGAAAGAGGCTAAACATCAATAACAAGTCCAAACGGACGATTCTAGGGAGAGAAAATGTGTTTTGATTTGTGAGGAAATGAAATACGAAACTAAGATAAATAGACTGACAAACTCATTACGTACGTTATACACTAAGGTTAACGTACGTAAGAGGCATTACGTACGCTATGTTATGACATTGACGTACGTAATGTAAATCCAGAACTAACTGTACTAAAATACAAAGGCCTTAACGTACGTAAACAAGAATATATTACGTATGTTAACAAGCTACCTGCATTACGTACGTAGATTTCACCTCTTAACATACGTAAGGGTCCGTTGACTGCAATAGTGAGATCCGATCGGAAGATGCTCGGGACCCACCGGCCGAAAGTGACTACGAGGAAGGTTCCTACCACTTACCAAGCATTACGTACGTAACCTTACAGGCATAATGTACGTAATGGCAACACGCTAGCGTACGTAATGCTACATCCGTAGCGTACGTTATGGCTAGTATACTTAGCCAAAAATCCAAACTCTCCAACCAACATTCAAACGACAAAACCAACCCGACGACAAGTATAAATATTTTGATCTCGAAATATTCCAATACAATATACATTGTATCAGTCCAAAACAACAATACTTGTACAATTCTAAATGAATACGTACAACTCAACAGCAACACAAAAAAAATTATCCCCGGATATTATATTGGAAAAGTTGCAAGTGGACCTACTCTGGACTTTTACATTGATAACACTATTGACAAAGACATTGAACTTCTGAATCAAATGCAGCCACATGTGGTCGTACGGCCAAGACCAACTGTTTTTAAAGGTACACTAATCGGTTACTATTTATGTCTTATAGAGGTGTTCCTTTTATTATGAACACTAATCTGTTATGAAATATGTGTTATTATGTGTGTAGCTAAGTTGTGACACAAAAGACTTTTGTGACGATTCAAGAATATCAAAAACAACAAAATATGAAAAAGAGAGGACAGCAATTGCTAGATGGAAATGATGTGAATAAGTCATTTTTCGAGGAGAAAATTGTCACTCGACAATGATGTGACCAAAGATGTGAACAATGGCAAAACGATTGAAACCTCTAAGAAGAAAGTTCAGGTAAATTTGCATTATGTTATATACTCAACTGAATTGAAAGTAAATTATGGTCTTAATACTTGTAGCTAGAGGAAAATGAAGTAAATTCGGCCTTACCTAGATTGACAGAGTATGAACAGTGGAAGAACAAGAATGTTGCAGAAAATAAGGCTAGGTTGGAGTCAATGGGATTGACTATATTCCAAGGAGAGTTGAGGGTCTTGGGAAATAAAGCGAAAACAAAGGTTATTGCTGCAAGAGATCAACAGGTGGAGTAGGGTACAAATGAATATAATCCAAATGTTAGTGAAGAGGAAAGCGTGCAACATGTTACAAAAAAGAAAGTAAGTTGATCATTTCTCATGATTGTTGATATGTAATAGCTGATGATTCATTTGAGATTGAAATATGTAATAGCTGATGATTCTTTTTGTGTATTCATCATATCATATATGTTATAATTTTATTAAAATGTATTGCAGAAAACCAAAAAGGTTATTGGTGCTGAGCCAACAACCCGATTGCGAGTCAATGCCTCGGTTACACGTTAGAAAGAGAAAGAAGTGACAGAGTCGGTGACCTTGCCACCGCCACCACCTCTGACAAAGGCAATGTCTGATATCTTGCCACCGCCACCACCTCTGACTGAAAATACACTACAACGACCACAAGTTTTAGGCAATGGATCAATGGATGCTTTCTTACAAGTGCGCGCTCGCAAGCACCGCAATGAGCCAAATAAGGTTTTAGAGAAGGAGGTCCCTGGGAAAGACCTAGACTTGGCAGAAAATTCCAATCAAGAAATTGAAAAAGGTACATTATATATATATATATATATATATATATATATATATATATATATATATATGGGTGGGTTCAGGTGAGAATGCTATTCAAGTTATGAAATAAGAATGAATTTCATCCATAGATCTTGATAAATGGATTGCCCAGATTTATTCTCACAAAAATTTGATGCATATAATACAATATTTTAATGCATCGATGTTTTGATGCATATAATGCATATTTTGATGCATTGCACTTTTGATGCACGAAATGCATATATTTCATGCATAATTAGTACAAAACTCAAGCATATTCATAATTCGCAGGATAAGAACCATTCTCATTTGATTCTAAATCTCTCTCTCTCTCTCTCTCTCTCTCTCTCTCTATATATATATATATATATATATATATATATATATAGGGATTGACTATGGTAGAAACACCCTTAATGGTGAAATCTAGAAGTCAATTGCATTATTAAGTAATTTTATTGCAGATTTGTTATTATTTGTTGCATCAAGCTGGTCGCTAGTATATGCAACAAATAATGCAATAAAAAATACATAAATGCATATAATTCTACTCATCTACAGCCGTCAGATCACTAATATCAATGACCTACAAAAGTTTCTAGATTTCACAAGTTAATTAGTTTTCGTAAGATCTATTTCCTATATATATATATATATACACACACACACACACACAACAATATATATATACCTTGTAAAAATTAGAAAAAAAATATATACCTTGTAAAACAGTTTTAAATAATCTTAATAAATAAGTTATAAGCATAGAATTGATGAAATGGTTTATGTACTTGATAAATAAATTAGAAGTTCCTAAAATGAGATATAGAGGAGTAACAATAATGGATAAGGTTCATAGAAGGAAACCCTCAGAGAGAAAGTTGATCACGCTGAATAAGTATTTTCAACCGGTAGCTAGTTAGAAGAAAGTGAGATCTGAGTTGAGCAGTTTTTTGGGAACGATAGCAAGGGGATACGTGCCTCTTAATTACGTAAACTGGGCTCAGGTTCCGGAGACTGAAAAGGATGCTTATTGGGGTTTTGTATTGGTAAGATTCCTGAGCAAATTTTTTTTTTCTAATAATGTGCTTCTATATTATGTAAACTGACGCCATGAACATGATTATTTTGTAATCACGAATAGTTCTAGAATAGTTCTAAGCTATATAAAATTCTTTATTTATTGAAACTGTACACGACAAGTATATTATACCTCAAGAAGGTAGAGATTGGGTTATGCGAACAATTTGTGACTTATGGAGGTTGCATAAATCACGTACAAAAGCCAGGTACTATCTTTCTAAAGACAATGATGAGGACAGGATTGCAAACAAGCCGGACAAAATTCCACTCGAAGAATTTAAAGCTCTTTTAGAGTATTGGGCTGATGAACATACTCAGATATATATATTTTACATTAATTATTTATCACTTGTACGTCAAATTCAAGTCACGCAATCTTATTTATAATAGTGTTTTGGTTGCATATTAATATTGCTCAATTCAACCAATTTTATTTATAGGAAGTGGCTGCAAAAAACTCGACAAATCGTCGCAACATAAGAGACACACACACTGCTGGTACAACAAGTTTTGCTCAAATCAGCCACGAAATGGTATGTCTCTAATTGTTTATTTAGAGTTCGTGAAAATGATGATAAGTTTGAATACCTGAATCAATTGGCATTGTCTAATATATATTTTTTTGTCATCCATCTATACCATTCAGAAACTCAAAAATCCAAAACAAGTGTCACCAAGAAAGTCTCGGTTATTTATTGAAACTTGCAAACGTGATCCTAACAAAAAGTAAAAGACCGATACTGAAGCAATCAAAACCAAAATTATAAGAATTTATTTAATGATGCAATTTATTTCACTGTTATATTAATATTTTTTCAAAACTGTTATATTATTTAGATAGTGACATAGTTTATAAATTTTTATGTAGGACGATATCGAAAAGATCATTACTTCCAATGGAGAAAGTGATACAACTGATCAATTGTTTTGTGAAGCTGAAACATCTCATGGTCCGACTCGACTTGTCGGGAGACATGTAAAACCTGCAAAGAAAAAGGAGAAGAATAGTACTGTATATGAAGATAACTTTGTGCAGTAGTTGAGATTGGAGATAAAAGAAGAACTTGCCGCTGAAATGAAAGAAAAATTAAACAAGAAGGTGCGGGAGAATTTGAGAATGGTCCTCAAAAAATTGGGAGAAGCTAATCCCAGTTTCAATCTTGAGGTAGAGGAAATCTATACGAGTAACTCTATTGATGGTGGAAATGGCACTCCGGTGACTGAAGTAACTCCAATTGAAGGAACCAAGGCGATGCCAACTCCTAGATTACTTAAGATATTTTGAACTTGTTTTTTGCTAGAGTTAAACTTGATGATTATGTCCGACTCTAGCTACTAGGGTATGGCCATATTTTATTTTGGTATGGCCGTATTTTATTATGGTATGACCGGATTATATTTTGGTATGAAACTTGGGCTTGTTTTAGGTATCAAAGTTGGCTTTGTTTTTTCTTGAATCAAAATTGGATTTTTTTTGGTATGTAGTTTACTTTTGGTAGCATTCGTATGATATACAGGATGTTTATGATGCAAACTGCTATCGCAAGGCTTTGTGTTTGCTACTGCAACTTGATATTGCAATACGTTGTATTTGCAACTGCAACACTGATATTGCAATACTTTGTGTTTGAAACTGCAACACCGCTATTGCAATATTTTTGTTTGGAACTGCAACACTGATATTGCAATACTTTGTTTGCAACTGCAACACTGATATTGCAATATTTTATGATGCAACTGCAACACTAGTTAGATGTCGGCTATCGTCTATAACAATACTTATAAATGTTGTTGTAGTTCCGAAAAACGTTGTAGTAGAGCTTAATTGTAACATTTCTGCTGTTGTTGCAGTTTATGGGCATATCGTTGCAATATGAGGCTACTGCAATGGCCAAAAATGCAACGACGGCTGTATCATCCAAAATCGTTGCAGTATCCATTTTTTGGCCCTTCTGCAACGTTTTTTGAGTCTTGCAATAGGCCATCCGTGGCATAGGAGCAAGTCGAATATCAGTAATGTGGTTTTTTAGAGATGACATTGCTCCCATTCCATAGCAAGATGCAGCCACTCTGTGTGTGTCTTTGAACTTCAAGGTGCCGAGAAAATAAGGGGAAGAGAGGGGAAATGAATTTCCCATATTTTCTGTTATGGCACAAGAGATTCTTGCAGTGCTCGCATCCACAGTCTCCGTTGAGAGCGCTTTCAGTGAAGGAGGCTATATGTGACGCCAAAAAATCTCGAGGTTCAAATGATACTTAACGACGCAACAAAAACCGAGCTACGAGCTCAAGAAAGTAAGTGGAACGATCTATTAGAGGATCAAGAAGCCTATCAAGAAGGCACCTGTTAGGAATACTTGTTAGATTTTGATGATGTCATCCTTGTATTCATGATATATTCAAATGTATGCACTAAGTACTTGGCATTGTAAAGAAGAACCAAATGAGTATCTCCTATAAGCCATTGAATAGGCTAAGTATTGATCAAGTGTTGATCAGATAGAAAAATCGGCTAAGTATAGAACTGTCAAGATATCAGATAAGTTTTCAGTCGAGTTCTGAAGAAAGCATAATATCAGGTGAGCTCTGTTCAACTCAATATACCAGAGAAGGTTGACCGTAGGCGAGATAATATCAGGCGATATATCAGGCAAGTTCTGGTCAACATAATACATCAGAGAAGTTTGACCGCAGACGAGTTATTATCAGACGAGATCTAGTCAACACAAAGCATCAGCCGAGGTTTGGCCACAGAGGAGATATTAACAGGCAAGATATCATGTGAGTCTTCAGGTCAAAAGAAATATCAGCTGAGGTTCGACTACAGACGAGTTCTTTATTAGTCGAGTTTTCGGTCAAATAGGATATCAGAGGAGGTTGACCAAACTAATTCTGCAGCCAAGTTCGCGTATCAAAAAAAGAAGCTCAGTCCACGTCAGCAAGCATTGAAAAGTCAACAATAACGGCAAGACATGCAGACGTAAATTCAAGGAGATAAAGTGAATGATTCCCGGAAGTTAAGGAATAATTTATTCCTAGAGATTGGCACCCAGAAGACTTTCCAAATATAATAATCAAGAAAAGCGGCGCAACGGGAAGATTCTTAAAACAGGCAGATTTGAAGAAAAGGGAACCAAGCCGTGCAACTGAATGAAAAGATAAACAAAGAAGTCCACTCTCCAACGGACGAATTTGTTACAAGAGATGCAACAGCTATGAAGAAGCTCAAGATTCGTACTATAAATATCTAAAGAACATATTTGAGCAAAGTACGATGCGAATAATATTTACAAGTGAACAAAGCATTCCAAGCATTAAAAGCATACAAAGCGAACTATAGCATCGGGAAGAGCAAAGTTTCCAAAGTTCATATACTGAGAAGCTCTTAGTTGGAGAAGACAATACTCTTGTCTTTAAGATTGAGTACGGGGTACTTCTGTGAACGAGGTTTTCATAAGTTACGAGGCTTATTAGGCATCCACGGGTTCTTGATTGGAAGGTGATAGACAGCTTGCGAGTTGTTGAGGCATCCACGGGTTTTCGATCAAGAGGTTCTAGGCATCCAAAGGGAGTTACAACGGCCACGGGTTTCCACTGGTTGGAAGCTGTTGTAACTAGGAAATTTACTGTAACATTTATCACTGGTTGACAGTTATAGTGAATTTATCTCCAACTGGTTTGGAGAGAAGTGGATTTGTAGAGGATTACCCCACCTCTGAAACCACTATAAGTGCTTGTGTGTTTTACTGCATTAAATCATACTTATCTGCTGCATTCATATTTACTGTTCCATTTAGCAGTCAACTGTCTTCCGCATAACTAAATTTTACAATTGACATAAGTCACCTGCAGTCGACATAGTCACCTGCATTGTCATCAGCTGTGCTTCCGCATTACTCATCTGCACCTAAGGTTTGTTAGCTGCATATTATATCAGCTGAGTTACTCACCTGAGATTCAGAAAAAGAGTTAAATAAGTCTATTCACCCCCCTCCCAGACTTATTCATGACGATTTGTGACCTACAAGTGGTATCAGAGAAACCTTATCGTCTTCAAGCTCTAGAAACCCTAATTTTTGAAGCAGAAAAACCCTAGAACTTCAATACACTAAAATCCAAAAAATCTTTCTACAGAAATGGACGCCAACACCTATTTCGAAGGCGTTAACCTGAAGATGGTGAAAGAGCAAATAATCTTCAGCATCGTCGTTGATCTTGAAGGTTTACTGGAGTCCAACAATACGACGGAGATGGCGCACATAATCTCATAGATGAAGAAGAATGGTATCTACCATTTCCTAGATATTTACCCCACGCAGCTCTTCAAGGAAGCTGTCATCTGTTTCTTCAAGGAAGCACGGGTCACGGAGCACTGCATCGTAAGTTCGATCTTTGGAGAAGAAGTCACCATAACCAAGCAAACCGTCGCCGACGCCTTCAAGATGGAAAACAGAGGCATATCAATCGAGGCCCTGAAGTAGAGTCCGATCAATATTTGGTATGAAGTCAAGTTACCAGAGCAGACAATGAAGGTCAAATTCACGGCCAAGAAGGGAGACCTAAAGAAGGAGTACAAATATGTCCTAGACATTACCAACAAGATTGTCATGGGCATGGCAGGAAGTTTCGATCAATTGTCATCTGCCAAATACATTGTGATGGGAGCATTGATCCAGCAGGAGGGGATTAACTGGCCTGATTACATTTACAGGCAGTTAGTCCGTGAAGTCAACAAGGCAAATTGGGATAATAATGAAAAGAAATTCAGACAAAAGTTATCCTATGGAACCCAGATCAGCTGAATTCTGGAATTGCTGGGAAATACCAAAGGAAGTGCATATACCTTCCATACTAGCAAGAGACTTGGTCATCTGGACCAAGATGCAAAAAAGAAACTTGGAGACAAGAAGCTAAAGGCAGCTGAGATAATTGAGAAAATGACAAGTGGAACTTCTTCATACAGAGGACCTTCAGACTCAGATGAGGTCCAGCCTGACGCAGCCACTCAAATCACAACTGATAAAACTGCAGAGGAGATGACTTCAGCTCCAACTATAGCTGGGATTTTGGAAAAGTCACCTGCACCTGAAGTATCACATGCAGATGACTCTGATAGTGACAACCTACCTTGTCCAAGATATTTAAAATAAAGTCACCTGAAAAAATTGTTCATATTGTATCCTCACCTGATCAGTCCCCCAAAAGACATAAAGGCCTTATGGACTACTCATCTGAAGAAGAGGAAGAGATGCAGACCGCGATATCACCTACACCTGCTCCTGTTGAAGAACAACCAGATCATCCCTCAGATCAAATGCAGATAATCATTTCACCTGCACCTGCTTTACCTGAAGCTGAACAAGATCATTCACCTGAGTTGATAACAGAGATGATACCCCTCCTGACTCTCCCAATCATAACAGAGGAAGAAAAGGTAGAAGAGACTATTGAAGTGCCAGAAGCAGATTACTCTTTCAACCTTAGGGAGAACTACCCCATGAATCTTACCAAAGCCCAATTACAGTTGGTAAGACAACAGGCTCTGAAATTTTCACTTATCAATATCTATGAAGAATGGAAGGAATTGAAGACCCTTAGATTCTCTCACCTAAGAGTATTTATTGAAAAGTGTACCTGGGATCATCCAATTGCCACAGAGCAACTTATAATGCACTTATGTCAGGAGACAGATGTGAAATTATTACTGGAGCAGAACTGCTTCATCTCTCATTTTAAACATAATATGGACCCGTTCATCCTTCATATCATGGAAGGTGTAGCACAAGGACAGACCCTTGGTGAGGAGAAAGAAAAAGAAGAAAAGAATGGAGGAGAGAAAGAAAAGAAAGGGATTATAATTGTAGAAGTTGAAAAGGAAGATAGAGAAGAAGGTGAAACACAGAAGGAATGAGAAGTTGAGAAGGAAGAAGTTGAGGAAAAAGAAGAAGAGGGGGATAAGGAAGAGAAGAAAGAAGAAATAAAAGAAGATGATGATGAGGACCATGATCAAAAGTCACCGGATCAGGCCTCCAGCATAGCTAAACCTTCAGAAGTTGAGAAATTAGAGGGACAAAGGGATCATGGGGAACAAGTTGGGAAAAGTCACTCTACAAAGAAATCATATGCACCGAAGAAGTCAAAGTCACCTGCAGATGACTCTAAGAAATCAGGAACCCCTGAAAAAACTCCATCTGATCAAGCGCCAGCTGATAGACAGGTCTCATCTGAGAAATCTATTGCTCGGAGGCCAACTGCAGAAGAGGAATCAGGAGAAAATATTGTTCATGCAGAGGCACCTGTATATCAGTTGCCTTCAAACCTCACTGAGCTGATTAGAGGCATGGTGAAAGAGACAGTTGCTGATCTCCTGACAACAGAAGTCAAATGTGAGCTGATATCCCTAAATGCAAAAATGGACGCCCTGCTCAACCGGAAGGAACCTTCTCCATTGTAATATTCGTACCTTTCTATTCTTAGCAGTTTCCATTTTTGGTGTATGTCTATTTTTATCGACTCGCTTGTAACCGTTTTGACATTTTGAATCTACTTTATTCTTGGAGTTTTTCCATTTGGACGAGTTTTGGTGATGTTTTTACGTGATTCCATTTTATGACATGTTTTGTCGTTTGTGCGTTCGATTCTCGTAAAACTCATTCGTTTTCGTTGCTTCTTGGTTTGCATGAGTTCGTATGATTGAGTTGGTCGTGTTGAGACTTTCGGTTTGTTAATCCGATGTCGTATCGGGATTTTCAGGCACTTGGGCCATTTTTGTAATTTCCTATAAGTTTAGCGAATTCCATATTCGATGTCGTATTTCGGATTCCCAGGTAGTCGGAATGATGTTTTCTTGTAACGCTTAGGTTCGTCATCGAATGTACTTTGTAATTATATTTCGGTTCAATAGCAGGTCCGGGTTTCGGAGTCGTCCGGAATGGTTCGGAGAGCAGCTGCCAGACTGCTGTCCAGCAGGGTGTTACGGCCGTAACACCCCATTAGTTACGGCCATAATGTTGGCCTTGTTACGGCCGTAATGTAGCCTTTTTTACGGCCATAACAACCCGCTGTTTTAAGAACAACGGGCAGTTCAGAAACAGCAGTTTTCATCCCTTCTCTTTGTTTTTTTCGACGTGCGATTTTAGAGGCGATTTCCACCGGTATTGCTCGGAGTTTTCTTCAAATTCCATCACCGTATAGTCGTGTTAGCATATTATCATCAGCGTTATCATCCTCCATCGTCCGAATCCGAGGTATTTTCTTCAGGAACCCTAGCTTGTCAAATTTGGGGTTTTTTCGGGTTTTTCTTGATTAATTCTGAATTGTTCATGTATGTTACGAAATTCCTTACCGATTGTTGTTATTGGGTGATTCCCAATCCGTTTTCCTCGAGTTAAATCCGTGAATTGTTGATAAGGGGAGATTTTGCGTAAACCCTCGCCCGTATCGATTGAACGTTTATTGTCATGAATTGTAATCGGGGTTATGGGTGTATTCCATTCGATTATTTTTGTCCGTTATGACTGAGTTATGTTGATCCTTCGTTTAGGAACCGTCGTTTTCCATTCGGATCGTTCGTAGCCGTTATTCATTCCAAATTCTTCAAAGATGTCTCAAAGGCAAGTACTTTACATTTCTTTACATGTTCTAGTATTTGAATTGTGGCTATTCGTGGTTGTTGTGAATGGATATGTGTATGTTCACCTAGGGACGGTCCGACGGGGCCTCTAGGGATACGTATTGCCGTGTGTGTGCATATCACGAACTATGGTTAACCACCCAGGGATGTCTGACGGGGCTCTGCGGGGTACGGTGGTCGTGAGTCTCGTACCAAGGTTAACGTTGAAATGTTTTGTTGGAGAAATGTGTTTTGTGCTTGTGCACTTTTAATATTATGGAATATAAATGATTTCTAAAATGATCTTTGGCGCATATATTCATCTGATTAGAATGTAGTTCAAATGGATTGTACTTGCACTAGCAGTTATCGCTAACCCCTTAAATGGGGGAAATACTTTTATATTTCAGGTACAGGTCTTGGAGACAAGCGAGCATACGAGCCGTACGAGGTTGATGGGCAAGCATGATACTGTTCAGTGGTCGGCTATTGGTGTTCTGTTTGTCGTTTTCTTATTATGTCATTTGTTTAAGTACTCGAGTATTTTTTTGTTGAATTTAATTATGTTGTGTACCCTTTGGGAAACGGATTTGATGTCGGATTGTATTGTCGTATTCCTGTTTTGGTATGAATGTCGTGAATTATGAACCGGTTGTTTTATTTATGGTTGTATGTATTTGTCGGTTGTCATTTTGGTACGTTAGCCTGGTGGATTCCATAGTGTGGGGTCTACGGCGCTGTAATATGCCCTGATCATCCTGGGGGGTGTTACATCCACCACCTTCAAGCTCAAGGATGACGATTGGTATGAGAGATTTAAGGCTGGGGGTGGAGGAACAGCTAGCAAAAGTCAATGATGCTGACAACAATAGGGGAAGAGAAGGAAGAAGCTGAAAAGACAAAGGAGGAAGACCAAAGATCAAAGAGGAGACAAGAATTACTTTTGATCCCTCCAACAAGTTCTCTGAAAAGAAAAAATACAGCTGCACCATCAGACCCACCTACATCTAAGAGAAAGAATTGGACAAGATCTAGGGGTGAGGCTCCAATGGGAAGGTAAAGAGCTTCAATATATTGAGGAATTCTTGCCTGTTGAAGCAGAACCTATGTGGGTGTAACACCCCCAAAACCAACCGGGGATATTACAGCACCGTGGACCCCGCGTCGGAACCCACAAGGCTAAAAATTATTTTCACAATCGTTTCAAACACGCCAAAGAGACAAAGACCATAATATTTTACGAATAATTAAATGTTTTCCAAAATATAGTTCTCAAATACCGTCATAAAATTTCATTTGAAAATACAAGGCAAAGATACCAAAAGGGGCATTTTGAAAGTATACACGAGTTGGTAAAATACCAAAAAATCATTTTAAGATACACATGCAGCGGATATAAACATAGTAAAAGTACATTTACAGCGGAATCATAACAGTAAGGAAAATACTCGGTTCTCAAATACATGCCATAGCTAGTATCACCCGGGAAGCTCATCCCTTCATGACCGCTACAAGCTCGATACCCGAGTACCTAAAAGATAAAGCCCATGACGGGTTCATCCACAATACTCAACAATGATAATGATCACATCATCATAAACAATTACATATCAATGTAATTACAAAATAAGAATACTTCCAATGTAATCTTACTGTAATAACCTTATCAATTCGTGGTAATTCATATCAAATCATCCCTTACCTCAATCCACACCTCGCACCCTCAAGTGATGAATGAATTCAAATACGACCATTCGTACTGTATTCAAACAATGCCAAGATTCTCAAAACATCATTATACCTCCAATATGGAATAATCTATCCGTGTCAAATTCTGTCTGCCGGATCCAACAATCAAATCCCAGATCTGATAAAACCGATAATACACAATACATCTGTAGATCAACTGCCCCGAAACAATGACAAGTCCCGGATATCGATACAAAGTATGAACGCTCATACAATCAATAATAATAAACAATCAATGCATCAACCGAGGATATCATCGACATGATAAACTCCAATACTACCGACGATATATCAACGGTAACCGAGAATACCATTACATGATTAACTCCACACAGGATCAACAAAGGACCAACAACGACTGAGAATACCATCAATATGATAAACTCCAACAAGATCAATAAGGGATCAACAACGACCGAGAATACCATCGCTAAGGTAAATTCCAAACAAGATCAATAAAGGACCAACAACAACCGAGAATACCATCGATATGGTAAAATCCAAACAAGATCAATAAAGGATCAACAACGACCGAGAAATGTGTTTTGTGCTTGTGCACTTTTAATATTCCAAAATATAAATGATTTCTAAAATGATTTTTGGCGCATTATAATGTAGTTCAAATGGATTGTACTTGCACTAGCAGTTGTCGCTAACCCCTTAAATGGGGGAAATACTTTTGTATTTCAGGTACAGGTCTTGGAGACAAGCGAGCATATGAGTCGTACGAGGTTGATAGGCAAGCATGATACTGTTCATTGGTCGGCTGTTGGTGTTCTGTTTGTCGTTTTCTTATTATGTCATTTGTTTAAGTACTCGAGTACTTTTTTGTTGAATTTAATTATGTTGTGTACCCTTTTGGGAAACGGATTTGATGTCGGATTGTATTGTCATATTCTGTTTTGGTGTGAATGTCATGAATTATGAACCGGTTTTTTTATTTATGGTTGTATGTCTTTGTCGGTTGTCATTTTGGTATGTTAGCTTGGTGGATTACATAGTGTGGGGTCCACAGCGCTGTAATATGCCCTGATCGTCTTGGGGGTATTACAGAATATGGTATCAGATCTTAGGTTTATGGATACCTAGGCTGTCGGTTATTTAGGTCTAGTCGAGTGTCGTTTTTGAACAGTATCGCTGCCATGCCATCATCTCAGTACGCCGGTGCTCGTAAGTTTTCCTAACTTGACTCTTTACGTTGTTCTGTTCTATTCCTTTATTGGTACCTTGTTGCGTTTTGCGTTTGAATTGTACTCACCCGTTACTTCTTCAGAATTCCTGTTGTTAGAGGACGCGGACGCGGTCGCGGACGCGGTCGCGGATGCGGTAGGGGATGTGGCGCAGCTAGTGGGGCGACCATGTCCGATAACTCGGGAACTGATTCGGCGATGCCTTCCTTATCGAACAGTGTTACACCTAGTTCCGGAGGTCAGCAGGATCAGTCTGCTAGCTCCGGTAATGCGCATGAGAATGTTGGAGTGGCGAATATTTTGCAGCAAGTAGCGAACCAGATGATGCTACTGACTCAGGCCGTTTTGGTCGGCCATGCTAATGCTAACCCGGTTCCGCCTACTAGATACGGTAATGATAAGTTACTTCAGGACGTGATTCATATGCGTCCTCTGTAGTTTGATGGTGCTTCCGACCCTTTCGGTTGGGAGAGTTGGCTATTTGAGATGGAGAAGGTATTTGAGGCTGTTAACTGCTCTGAGGAGAGGAAGGTACCCATCGCTCAGTACTTCCTCACCAAAGAGGCGGCAACGTGGTGGCATGCGGTGAAACCACGTGATCAGGCAGCCACGTGGGCAGAATTCCGGGAGTTGATGGAAGACGAGTTTTGTCCATAGCCAGTGAAAGAGGGGAGGATCCGAGCCTTCTTTGAGGCTAATCCCCAGGATGTTCCTATTTCTCAAGCAATCAAGGACTACAACCAACAACTTCATTATGTGAGAAACCAAGTCCGAGATGAGCTTGATAAGATCCTCCACTTTGATATGCGGATGAAACCGAGGGTGCGTCACTACATGTTGGGTCTGGGGTGCACAATCTTGAAAGAGTATCAGAATAAGGCGATGGCTTATGAAATGTCATTTTCTACGACAGAGACGGCAGCCGATGGGAAGAAACAGAAGACCTCCGGCCAGTTTTCGGGAGGCAATTCTGGTGGGCATCCGAAGGCTCAGTCTGGTTCGCGAGTCTTCGGGAGTCAGTCCCCATCATCTGGGCGAGGAAACGGTACTAAGTCTGCTCCTGCTAGTTCCGTTCGTGGTCCTACGTGCTTTAACTGTGGTCGTCCCGGCCACATGATGGGGGAGTGTGATAGGACCCCGATTCAGTGTCTTGCGTGCGGTCGGATGGGACATCGTGCTAAGTTTTGTACGGATGCAGTTCGGGCGCCAGTTACTCAGATATCAGCCCGAGCTGCGGGAGAGCCGAGTGTGAATCAGACACCGACAGTTCCTCAGCCACAGCAGAGTTTTGGTAGAGGTCGAGGACGTGGGCAGCCTTCGAGAGGGGGAGCTTCTAGTGCGGGGTATGTTCCGCCCCGAGTATATGAGATGAGACGAGCAGGAGATCCTGACGGGACGGTGGCTACAGGTACCGTTCACATCCTTGACCATCCTATTTCAGTATTATTCGATTCTAGTGCTACGCATTCTTTCATATCTATGGATTGTGTGCGTCGTCTGCATGTTAATTGCCTAGTTGCATGTGAACCATTTGTTGTTAAACTGCCTAGTGGGGATAGCATCGTGGGGGATCGTGAGATTAGAGATTTTCCAGTGAGTATCGCGGGGAGGGTTTGGCCTTCTAACCTGATTGCGGTAGATATTAGAGATGAGGATTTGATTCTTGGCGAGGATTGGCTGGACCGTCATGGGGCGATCATGAATTATAGATCGAGAACCGTTTCGATGTTAGCCTCTAACGGTACCGAGCATTCTTTTGTGGGGCGTAAGCGGAGTAGTCAGAGATTCCTGATCAGCGCCTTGGGGGAGGTGAGACTTCTTTGGGGAGGTTGCACAGGTTATTGGTGTTACGCTTTCAAATCGGAAGAAGGGGAGTTGAGCTCTCGTCTATTCCGGTAGTGTGTGAGTATCCTGACGTCTTTCTAGACGAGTTCTCGGGTTTGCCACCGGACCGAGAAGTTGAGTTTACTGTCGATTTAGAGCCGGGTGCAGCACCGATTTCTAAGACGCCATATCGTATGGCGCCTGCCGAGATGCTTGAGTTGAAGAAACAGTTGGGGGAGTTGCTAGATATGGGGTATATTCGATCGAGCGCCTTGCCTTGGGGCGCACCGGTCCTGTTTGTGAAAAAGAAGGATGGGTCACTTCGTCTCTGTATCGACTATCGTGAGTTGAACAAAGTAACTATCAAAAACAAGTATCCGCTCCCGAGGATCGATGATATGTTCGATCAATTACAAGGGTCAACCGTGTTTTCGAAGATTGATTTGAGATTGGGGTATAATCAGATCCGAGTGAAGGATTCCGATATTCCGAAGACGGCCTTTTAGACGAGGTATGGTCACTACGAGTTTGTGGTTATGCCTTTTGGGCTAACCAACGCCCCAGCCGTGTTCATGCAGCTTATGAACAAAGTCTTTATCGAGTACCTCGATAAGTGTGTAGTCATTTTTATCGATGATATCCTGATTTACTCGAGGAGCGAGGAGGAGCATGCCCGTCATTTGCATATCGTGTTAGATATTTTGATAACTCAGCATCTTTTTGCGAAGTTCTCAAAGTGTGAGTTTTGGTTGCGAGAGGTGATGTTTCTAGTGTTGTGTCAAGAATTAACACCTTCCGACTGGCGATCGCCTAGGAGGTCGGGCGACCAAGTCGCTGCCGAGCGTCCGAGGAAGAGCTGCCGACCAGCGACCAGGCGACCTAGCCTTAGCCCGGCAGACAAGCATGAATCGCCCAGCCGAAGGTCCCAGGACAAGTCCCGGTGCCGAGCGATCGACCTCAGATACGATCGCCTCTCGGTACTCGGCGACCGACTTCTGGCGACCGACTTATGGACGGTCATCTCTCAGCGCTTTGCCGACCGACCCTTGGTGACCGACCATTGCCGACCTTGATGGTGGCGAGAACGATCCTCGGTGTCGGCTAGAGACGACCGCATCATGACGATCCTGGGCCGATGGCCATCCGGTCGGCCAAGGCCGAGCAAACAGACAAAGACCCACGTGCGAGATCCGCAAAGGCGCCGACAAACTGTCACCTACCTCACCTACCAACAGGCCTGTGCTGCGAAAGGAGCCGACGGACAAGGCGGTGACCACGGCTGTCACCTACCACCGCCATCGACAAAGTCCGCCGAAAGTAACAAAGTGGGACCTCCTGGCGGTACTTAGGACGCGTGCCGGCTCCTCATTGGGCCACTCAGCTGGCTGCCGGCTGGATCTCTGGACTTTTGGCAGGCAGCCCATGTGACCTTTAGGACGATCGCCCCATTACATTAATGGCCGAAAGGCGATCGCCCACTAGGAAACAAGGCACCTCAACCCCTATATAAAGAGGGCAGCCTGCACTTGGAAAAAGGACCTGGCATTCCCGCATTTCACACCATACAGAAGCAAAATACTTACACTTGGCAAAGACCCAACTCTTGGCAACAGTTATCTTTCGGTCTTACTTCTCCCGGCCTATCTCATCCAGCAGATTATCGGCGGGGACGAAGAACACCGAGCTTCGCTCAAGAGCCGGATTAACAGAGTCTTTTTACACTCATTGTATTTAGATTTCTCTCATTAATACTTGTATCCACGAATATTCGTATTAATAACATCTCGCGAGAGCATTCAAGCCCGGGCCTAACAAACCCGGCAAATCTTGTATTATTTATCTACTCTCGGAAGTGCTCCCGCAATTGTTGTTTGTTGTCCGTCTTCCAGCAGTATTAATCTTCGGATAAATATTTTGGGCAACAACAATTGGCGCTAGAAGAAGGAGGGATCCAACCCTTGGTTTTTTATACCTACCGTCCCGAAGAACACTCACTGTTCTCGGGGCAGATACTTGAAGTGACACTTACTGCACTTCAAAGAAATCCTTCAGAAATCATGTCTTCCGCCTCCGCGTCGAAGAAAGCCGCTGACCAGCCGGCCAGACCCCCTGTTCCGTCCCAGTCCGAGCCACAGCCGATGGTGGAGGGTAGCCGCCGCGGTCAGAGACGCTCGATCCCGTCCCTGGACGGCGGCCCAAGCCTCTCGCTCGATCGGTTCCGAACCAAGGAACAGATCGAAGGGGCCCTGGCCGTCCTACAGGAGCGACGGAGTGCTCTCAACGCGCCTCCTGCTATCGCCCCCTCGGCCGTCCGCCGGAGGTCCAAGCGGAAGCTCAAGGCGTCACTGGCCGAGCGATCGCCAGGAGGCTCCGTCCGCAGAAGAGGCGCTCGCCGGCCGGGGCACCTCTGTCTTCGATCGCCCGGGCGGTGACCCGACAGCTCACGGGCGGTCGGCCCGGCCTACGAGGCAGCGGAGTTTGAGTCCGTCACCGGGAGATCGGCCTACCCGACTCCCGGAAGGCGGCTAGCCGTCGGCTCCCCCTCGCCGAGTGCAGGCCGGCGGCGGAGCCCGGAGATCGGTACACGATCGCCTCGGCTCCTGCTCCCAAAGCCGATCTGCAAGCGACCAAGCCACGGCAATGGCTGCGATGCAACGTCAACTCAACGACATGAAGGCGCTCCTGGAATCCAGGGCAGGCGCCAAAAAGACGATCGCCGGGCCAAGCGAGCCGCTCGCGATCGACATCGAGCTCGCCCCCGTGCAGCACAAGATCGCTCCCCCGCAAACACCCGTGTACGAGGGGCGATCGGACCCCCAAGTGCACCTGAGGAAGTTCAACATCTACATGACCGGGTGTGGGGCATCTGACGCGACCAGATGCCGAATGTTCCCTCTGACGCTGGACGACCTCGCCCACCGGTGGTACACTTCATTGCCACCTCGGTCCATTGGCTCCTTTAACGAGCTGGCGCACGTCTTCACGGAGTACTTCGCCACCAGGGTCGTCCGGCCCGAAGGTCCCCTCCGCATGATGCAAATCAAGCAGGGAGAAGAAGAGTCCGACTCGGACTACATCGACCGGGTAGACGTAATCATCCTCAATGGCGAGCCCATAAGCGATGAGACCGCCCTCTACGCGGTCCTAGGATGATTTCATGGTTTTTCGCCTATGTTCAGGCATCTCACGAAGACCCAACCTACGACCTACGCAGCCTTCCGGGCTGGAGCCGCAGATTTTCTGGCCAGGCAAAGGTTTCTTCTTAGCCTGTGAGCGCGATCGGCACCGGGCGACGATCTCCCGCCCGATCGCCAATATCGACCTACGAATAAAGCGATCGGCGGCGAGCGACGATCGCGATCTTGGCCCGATCGCCGATCATCACGCTACATCATCCGCAACCCGGAGGACGCGATCGCCATCTACAGTCCAGCATGTAACATGACGGACTAAGGCATAAGATCGCCTCCACCGCGCATCATAAAGCCATGGTCCTGGCAGTCGATGGAACCGGCTGCTTCGGCCATGCAAGGTCCCTTTCGGCCAAGATCGCCCGCCCTTCGTTTAAATACGAGGCCGGCGTAGTCTGAGGGCTCTCCAACATTAATCAGTGGACACATGCCACAATCCCCGTCTCAACGTACACCGTCGAGGTCGGCCATCTCCATGGCTGGCCGAGGTGGAAGCAGAGCTAACAAGCCGCGGGCGTGGAGTTGATTCATCCGACGCTGCCCCGCGCAAGGACTCCTCTAGACCAAGACCGCACGCCCTTCGTTTAAATACGAGGCGAGGCGCAGCCTAACAGAGGACCCTCATAATAAAGTGAGTCACGAGACACTCAATGTCTTCGCGCACCAAGACACGGTCATGGGGTCGGTCCATCGATCTCCGCGACTGTGCACGATTCCTCAAACAAAGCGAAACCACCAAGTTTCCATGGGGGATCGGCCAATGTTGTTTTTGCAGGTACAAGACCGAAAGATAGCTAAGCCAATCGACCATGAAAGCCCAAGTCCGAAATCATAAGTCAGCTCAGCAAGATCGCCCGCCAGCAAGAACCACCTCGCCCCATGTCTTCAACATAGGAGCAAGCTGGGGGGCAATTGTTGTGTCAAGAATTAACACCTTCCGACTGGCGATCGCCTAGGAGGTCGGGCGACCAAGTCGCTGCCGAGCGTCCGAGGAAGAGCTGCCGACCAGCGACCAGGCGACCTAGCCTTAGCCCGGCAGACAAGCATGAATCGCCCAGCCGAAGGTCCCAGGACAAGTCCCGGTGCCGAGCGATCGACCTCAGATACGATCGCCTCTCGGTACTCGGCGACCGACTTCTGGCGACCGACTTATGGACGGTCATCTCTCAGCGCTTTGCCGACCGACCCTTGGTGACCGACCATTGCCGACCTTGATGGTGGCGAGAACGATCCTCGGTGTCGGCTAGAGACGACCGCATCATGACGATCTGGGCCGATGGCCATCCCGGTCGGCAAGGCCGAGCAAACAGACGGCACCCACGTGCGAGATCCGCAAAGGCGCCGACAAACTGTCACCTACCTCACCTACCAACAGGCCTGGAGCTGCGAAAGGAGCCGACGGACAAGGCGGTGACCACGGCTGTCACCTACCACCCTGCGGACAAAGTCCGCCGAAAGTAACAAAGTGGGACCTCCTGTGATACTTAGGACGCGTGCGGCTCCTCATTGGGCCACTCGGTGTTGCCAGTGGATCTATGGACTTTGGCGGGCAGCCCATGTGACCTTTAGACGATCGCCCCATTACATTAATGGCCGAAAGGCGATCGCCCACTAGGAAACAAGGCACCTCAACCCCTATATAAAGAGGGCAGCCTGCACTTGGAAAAAGGACCTGGCATTCCCGCATTTCACACCATACAGAAGCAAAATACTTACACTTGGCAAAGACCCAACTCTTGGCAACAGTTATCTTTCGGTCTTACTTCTCCCGGCCTATCTCATCCAGCAGATTATCGGCGGGGACGAAGAACACCGAGCTTCGCTCAAGAGCCGGATTAACAGAGTCTTTTTACACTCATTGTATTTAGATTTCTCTCATTAATACTTGTATCCACGAATATTCGTATTAATAGCATCTCGCGAGAGCATTCAAGCCCGGGCCTAACAAACCCGGCAAATCTTGTATTATTTATCTACTCTCGGAAGTGCTCCCGCAATTGTTGTTTGTTGTCCGTCTTCCAGCAGTATTAATCTTCGGATAAATATTTTGGGCAACAACATCTAGGTCACGTGATCTCGGCCGAGGGTGTCCGCGTGGACCCACATAAGATAGAGGCGGTGTTGGATTGGGCACCGCCCAAGAACGTGAAGGAGATCCGTAATTTTCTGGGTTTGGCTGGATATTATCGTAGATTTGTCGAGGGGTTCTCTAAGCTCGCTCGACCGCTGACTCAATTGTTGCAGAAGTCAGAGAAGTTTGTGTGGACTGATGAGAGGCAGAAGAGTTTTGAGGAGTTGAAGAAGCGGTTGACGACCGCTCCTATTTTGGCTTTACCGAGTGGTAATGAGGGTTTCTCAGTTTTTAGTGATGTTTCAGGCCAAGGGCTCGGATGTGTACTCATGCATCACGGGAGGACGATTGTCTATGCTTCCCGTCAGTTGAAACCGTACGAGTTGAACTACCCTACGCACGATCTTGAGTTGGCCGCGGTTGTATTTGCGTTAAAGATCTGGCGTCATTACTTGTATGGCTCGTCGTATCAGATTTTCACCGATCACAAGAGCCTGAAGTACATTTTCACACAGAAAGAGCTAAATATGAGACAGCGGAGATGGTTGGAGTTGATTAAAGATTACGACCTCGAGATTCTCTATCATCCGGGCAAGGTAAATGTGGTGGCAGATGCCTTGAGCCGGAAATCGGTATCGCTTCGGGCGCTTGAGTTACTTACGGCCCAGTCGGGACTTCAGCGATAGTTTATGAGGTTGAGCATTGAGATTGTGCTACCAGAGAGTTCCGGGCGGTTGCGTACTCTTGAGATTTCTTCGTCTCTAGTCGACTACATTAAATCGAGGTAGTTGGAGGACCCGATGTTTATTCAGCTTCGAGAGAATGTGGGGAAGGGGAAAGCCCCAGGATTCGTGATACATGAGGATGGTGTGTTGAGATTCTGAGGTCGGCTTTGTGTTCCGAACGACTTGGAATTGAGGTAGAATATTATGAGAGAGGCTCACGGGTCGCCTTACTCAGTCTATCCAGGCTCGAGTAAAATGCATAAAGATTTGAGGAAGAATTTTTGGTGGAACAACATGAAGAATGAGATAGTTCAGTTTGTGGCTAAGTGTCTGACTTGTCAGCAAGTCAAAATCGAGCATCAACGGCCAGCCGGATTGTTGAAACCACTTCCCGTCCCAGAATGGGAGTGGGAGGATATCTCGATGGATTTTGTCACGAGTTTGCCGAGGACGAAGACCGGAATGAATATGGTATGTGTGATCGTGGACCGACTGACTAAGTCGGTGCATTTTCTGGGCATCAAGGATACTTGGGGTCCAGAAAGATTGGCTCGTGTTTTTATCGCTAAGATAGTGAGGCTTCATGGTATGTCGGGGACTATTATTTCGGACAGATACGGTCGGTTTGTATCGTATTTCTAGCAGGCGGTACATAAGGCATTGGGAACACGCTTGCGTTTGGGTACATCTTTCCATCCTCAGACCGACGGGCAGTCCGAACGTACCATTCAGACGTTCGAGGATATGTTGCGCACGTGTGCGTTAGACTGGAGTAGTGACTGGGAGGAACATCTGGCCTTGATTGAGTTTACGTATAATAATAGTTGGCATGCGTCGATTAAGATGGCACCGTATGAGGCACTTTATGGCCGACGTTGCTGATCACCGATATGTTGGGATGAACCGTCCGATCTAGTTGGCACCGAGCCGGATCTTATGTTAGAGACGATGGAGAAAGTTGAGTTGATTAGAAAGAGAATGTTGGTAGCTCAGAGTCGACAAAGTCTTATGCGGATGTTAGGCATCGACCCTTGGAGTTTGAGGTGGGAGATCATGTTTTATTGAGAGTGTCTCCGTCGAAAGGAGTTTTCCATTTTGGGAAAAAGGGGAAGCTCAGCCCGAGGTACATTAGACCTTTCGAGATATTTGAGAGAGTTGGCGAGTTAGTGTACCGTTTGGCATTACCTCCGTCGTTGAGTCATGTACATAGTGTGTTTCACGTCTCCCAGTTGAGGAAGTATGTTCCGGACCCATCCCACATTATTGATTTCGGAGACGTGGAGATCCAGAAGGATGTTACATTTGAGGAGAGGCCCATTAGAATTTTGGAGCGTCGAGACAAACAATTAAGGCACAAAAACATTCCTTTGGTTAAAGTGCAATGGTCGAGGCACGGAGTAGAAGGGGCAACGTGGGAGTTATAGGAGGATATGCATTCGAGGCACCCCGAGCTTTTTGATTCTTAAGTTTCGGGACAAAACTTCTTTTTAGAAGGGGAGAATGTAATATCCGTACCTTTCTATTCTTAGCAGTTTCCATTTTTGGTGTATGTCTATTTTTATCGACTCGCTTGTAACCATTTCGACATTTTGAATCTACGTTATTCTTGGAGTTTTTCCATTTGGATGAGTTTTGATGATGTTTTTACGTGATTTCATTTTATGACATGTTTTGTCGTTTGTGCGCTCGATTCTCGTAAAAATCATTTGTTTTCATTGTTTCTTGGTTTGCATAAGTTCGTATGATTGAGTTGGTCGTGTTGAGACTTTCGGTTTGTTAATCCGATGTCGTATCGGGATTTTCAGGCACTTGGGCCATTTTTGTAATTTCCTATAAGTTTAGGGAATTCCATATTCGATGTCGTATTTTGGATTCCCGGGTAGTCGGAGTTATGTTTTCTTGTAACTCTTAGGTTCGTCATCGAATGTACTTCGTAATTATATTTTCGGTTCGATAGCAGGTCCGGGTTTCGGAGTCGTCCGGAATGGTTCGGACAGCAGCTGCCAGACTGCTGTCCAGCAGGGTGTTACGGCCGTAACACCCCATTCGTTACGGCCGTAATGTTGGCCTTGTTACGGCCGTAATGTAGCCTTTGTTACGGCCGTAACAGCCCGCTGTTTTAAGAACAGCGGGCAGTTCAGAAACAGCAGTTTTCATCCCTTCTCTTCGTTTTCTTCGACGTGCGATTTCAGAGGCGATTTCCACCGGTATTGCTCGGAGTTTTCTTCAAATTCCATCACCATAGAGTCGTGTTAGCATATTATCATCAGCGTTATCATCCTCCATCGTCCGAATCCGAGGTATTTTCTTCAGGAACCCTAGCTTGTCAAATTTCGGGGGTTTTCGGGTTTCTCTTGATTAATTCTGAATTGTTCATGTATTTTATGAAATTCCTTACCGATTGTTGTTATTGGGTGATTCTCAATCCGTTTTCCTCGAGTTAAATCCGTGAATTGTTGATACGGGGAGATTTTGCGTAAACCCTCGCCCGTATCGATTGAACGTTTATTGTCATGAATTGTAATCGGGGTTATGGGTGTATTCCATTCGATTATTTTTGTCCGTTATGACTGAGTTATGTTGATCCTTCATTTAGGAACCGTCGTTTTCCATTCGGACCGTTTGTAGCCGTTATTCATTCCAAATTTTTCAAAGATGTCTCAAAGGCAAGTACTTTACATTTGTTTACATGTTCTAGTATTTGAATTGTGGCTATTCGTGGTTGTTGTGTATGGATATGTGTATGTTCACCTAGGGACGGTCCGACGGGGCCTCTAGGGATACGTATTGCCGTGTGTGTGCATATCACGAACTATGGTTAACCACCCAGGGATGTCTGACGGGGCTCTGCGGGGTACGGTGGCCGTGAGTCTCGTACCAAGGTTAATGTTGAAATGTTTTGTTGGAGAAATGTGTTTTGTGCTTGTGCACTTTTAATATTATGGAATATAAATGATTTCTAAAATGATCTTTGGCGCATATATTCATCTGATTAGAATGTAGTTCAAATGGATTGTACTTGCACTAGCAGTTGTCGCTAACCCCTTAAATGGGGGAAATACTTTTATATTTCAGGTACAAGTCTTGGAGACAAGCGAGCATACGAGCCGTACGAGGTTGATGGGCAAGCATGATACTGTTCAGTGGTCGGCTATTGGTGTTCTGTTTGTCGTTTTCTTATTATGTCATTTGTTTAAGTACTCGAGTATTTTTTTGTTGAATTTAATTATGTTGTGTACCCTTTTGGGAAACGGATTTGATGTCGGATTGTATTGTCGTATTCCTGTTTTGGTATGAATGTCGTGAATTATGAACCGGTTGTTTTATTTATGGTTGTATGTATTTGTCGGTTGTCATTTTGGTATGTTAGCCTGGTGGATTCTATAGTGTGGGGTCTACGGCGCTGTAATATGCCCTGATCATCTTGGGGGGTGTTACATCCACCACCTTCAAGCTCAAGGATGACGATTGGTATGAGAGATTTAAGGCTGGGGGTGGAGGAACAGCTAGCAAAAGTCATTGATGCTGACAACAATAGGGGAAGAGAAGGAAGAAGCTGAAAAGAGAAAGGAGGAAGACCAAAGATCAAAGAGGAGACAAGAATTACTTTTGATCCTTGGAACAAGTTCTCTGAAAAGAAAAAATACAGCTGCACCATCAGACCCACCTACATCTAGGAGAAAGAATTAGACAAGATCTAGGGGTGAGGCTCCAATGGGAAGGTAAAGAGCTTCAATATATTGAGGAATTCTTGCCTGTTAAAGCAGAACCTATGTGGGTGTAACACCCCCAAAACCAACCGGGGATATTACAGCGCTGTGGACCCCGCGTCGGAACCCACAAGGCTAAAAATTATTTTCACAATCGTTTCAAACACGCCAAAGAGACAAAGACCATAATATTTTACGAATAATTAAATGTTTTCCAAAATATAGTTCTCAAATACCGTCATAAAATTTCATTTGAAAATACAAGGCAAAGATACCAAAAAATTATTTTAAGATACACATGTAGCGGATATAAACATAGTAAAAATACATTTACAGCGGAATCATAACAGTAAGGAAAATACTCGGTTCTCAAATACATGCCATAGCTAGTATCACCCGGGAAGCTCATCCCTTCACGACCGCTAAAAGCTCGATACCCGAGTACCTAAAAGATAAAGCCCACGACGGGGTCATCCACAATACTCAACAATGATAATGATCACATCATCATAAACAATTACATATCAATGTAATTACAAAATAAGAATATTTCCAATGTAATCTTACTGTAATAACCTTATCAATTCGTGGTAATTCATATCAAATCATCCCTTACCTCAATCCACACCTCGCACCCTCAAGTGATGAATGAATTCAAATACGACCATTCGTACTGTATTCAAACAATGCCAAGATTCTCAAAACATCATTATACCTCCAATATGGAATAATCTATCCGTGTCAAATTCTGTCTGCCGGATCGCACAATAAAATCCCAAATCTGATAAAACCGATAATACACAATACATCTGTAGATCAACTGCCCCGAAACAATGACAAGTCCCGGATATCGATACAAAGTATGAACGCTCATACAATCAATAATAATAAACAATCAATGCATCAACCGAGGATATCATCGACATGATAAACTCCAATACTACCGACGATATATCAACGGTAACCGAGAATACCATTACATGATTAACTCCACACAGGATCAACAAAGGACCAACAACGACCGAGAATACCATCAATATGATAAACTCCAACAAGATCAATAAGGGATCAACAACGACCGAGAATACCATCGCTAAGGTAAATTCCAAACAAGATCAATAAAGGACCAACAACAACCGAGAATACCATCGATATGGTAAACTCCAAGCAAGATCAATAAAGGATCAACAACGATCGAGAATACCATCGATGTGGTAAACTCCAAAAAAAATCAACAAAGGACAAACAACGACCGAGAATACCATCGATATGATAAACTCCAAGCAAGATCAATAAAGGATCAACAACGACCAAGAATACCATCGATATGGTAAACTCCAAGCAAGATCAATAAAAAATGAACAACGACCGAGAATAGCATCGATATGGTAAACTCCAAGCAAGATCAATAAAGGATCAACAACGACCGAGAATACCATCGATATGGTAAATTCCAAGCAAGATCAATAAAGGATCAACAACGGCCAAGAATACCATCGATATGGTAAACTCCAACAAAATCAACAAAGGACAAACAACGACCGAGAATACCATCGATATGGTAAACTCCAAGCAAGATCAATAAAGGACCACAGGGACAGATATACGAGAGAAGAAAATCGTCAAACATATACAAATCACATATAGTGGATCTCAAAGACAAACCCGAGTGTCGAATATACCCAATCATACATGGACTATGAACAACCAATCAATATGACTCAAGATGAACTTCACGATACGCCCGATCTGGAAATATGTCCGTGCACAAGCTACCAACGGGTATCAATCGAATATACATGTGGTCTTGTACCTAATCAGTCTCACGAAGTACGTCTCACATACACAGCTCAATGTGAGGTCGAAACCAACACATGACTATATGTGCCCGTCCTGAAAATCCTACACATGACCGATCAGCACGCAGATATGACTCGAGATATGTCATGATGCAACATGACAACGAAACTCGAATAAAACACATATCCAATAAGGATCAGAAGACTCCCCAAGTGAACAACGATAGCTCGATAATGAAATATCGACACGACCACAATATCATATTTCTGTTAGACAACAGCTCACAGAATGCTCAACAATGTCTATACTATTAGCACATAAACTCCCAAGGTCGCAACCAAGGGTCACAGAAGTATCTACATACGGATACTTCGGACGTGGGTACCATTCAGGTTTTATCCCTCAAGACGGTCTATCAACACATAAACTCACAAGGTCGCAACCAAGGGTCACAGAAGTATCTACACAGGAATACTCCGGACGTGGGTACCATTCAGGTTTTATCCCTCAATATAGTTCCATTAAAATTACAGTTCTAAAGAAAGACAACAACACAAAATACACCAAAAAACGATGCACACTCGTTACATGAAACATCAACATACAACATATACAACAATGCGCCAGGATAATTATTCTCATATTTGAGCAATACTAAATTACCTCAAAGTCAGATACCCTAACCTTTCCACGAACAACACCCCTGAACGAACATGGTTATTCGAATAGTCCCGAATGAAGCACAATCTGTAATACCCGTGATTTCGATTTCCGGTAATTTCTTTTTTTTTGGTGGAAGTCCGTTTTAACAACTCTCTCATGACCGTTTCGTCATTACGAGAATGATTAATTCTGCACTTTTTGTCATCCAAGCTCGTTTCTGTGTCGTTTTGTTGAGTTCCATGCTTTTTAGCGGTTTTTCCGCACTTGAGTTCGATTCTTGCGAATCTCGTCCAAAACTGTTGTTTCGACTTTCTTGTAAGTTCATTTAATGTTATTATTCATGTTGCAAGCTTCGGTTTGGTTATTTGATCACGTATCGTGATTTTGGGGCGTTTTGGGCCATTTTCGTAATTTCCCAAAATTTGGGGTAATTACTTTCCATTGTCGAATTTCGAGCCTTCGGGTAGTCGGAATCGTGTGTTCTATTAGTGCTCGGATTCATCTTTTCGAGTACTTCGTAACCGTATCTTCGATTCGTATTCAGGTTCGGGTTTCGGGGTCGTTCGGGCCGTCGGAGTTGGTCCCGGCCGAGTCATGGCGGGCATGCTCGGCCGAGCCACCGCCGAGTAACGCACGGTAGTGCTCGGCGATACGCACGTAAGGCCGTTACGCACGTAAGACCGGCCGGTAACGCACGTAACGCCCGGCATTTCCAGTGATGAGTTTGGCCATGGCCGTTACGCACGTAAGCCATGGCCTTACGACGTAACCCTACGGCAGCCATCTATTTAAGGCCCGGCAAGATTTTCTTGACCATTTTCACTCGGTTTTCCTTCTCTTCCGCGGCTGGAGGTGTTGTAATCATGGAAGGATGTTGTTAGACAATCAATCCATGAAGTCTTGGAGTTCATATCATTAATCATCCATCCTATAACATCCTCCGATCTACCGAATCAGGTTAGATTTCCTAGAAATCTAGTTTTGGGGATTTTGGGTGTTTTGGTTGTTTTCATCCGTTTTAATCCGATTTAACTTAGGATTGTGATGGATTGATGATTATTTAGATGTTTTATATCTTTTCCCTTGTTATTCCATGGTTGGATCGTATCGATTCGTTGTTTTGGTCGAGTTCTTGATCGACGCCTTGAAGGTGTCCGGTAGAATGTCTTAGAGGGGTTTTCGGGCGTTCTACGATTATTCTTCCTCATATGATCGATGATTTATTGATTGTATGATGTTAGGGTCGTGTTTCTTGCGAAGAAACTATGTTGAACCCTTTCGTTCGTCGTCGTCTTCCGTTTCGATAGCGTCGAGTGTTTCGAAGCTTCCCGGTTGAGCCGTGTCCGTTCGTGGTTCCGTGCTCGTGGTATCGAGGCAAGTATCTTGCCCATACGTTTCATGTTTCATAGGCATAATTGTTGATAAATGATTTTTATACGAAATCCAAATGTTTAGTGAATGTAAAAAGGGATCGGTATGTTCTCGATAAATGTTGTCTTTCAACGATAATTCGTATACTTCGTGAATATGTGTTCTCGGAACATGTGTGTTGGTTTTGTATGTTGAAAGATAATATGATCACTTCGAGTGAGTTTGATAGACCGTAATCCTTTGCCGGGGATTACGTATTGTTATTATGTACTTGTTCGGTAAGAACGTAATGTGTGTGATATTAGTTGTTACTCCTTGAAAGGAGTTTGTGATGCTTAATGTTGTTTGGCTTGATAAGTGATTATTGTTGTGTGCTTGATGTATGTGATGTGCCTCCGGGTAGGATTGTTGAATCTCCGGGATCCATACTTGCTAGTATGGGTCGGGCGTGACTGTAGGGTTATCCAATCCGGGTATGTCTTGCGGGGACTCCAAGGTTCGTGGCTTGTTAGCCCGATGCCGAGATAACCTGTGGGGTTATCATCGGGTATGTCATGTGGGGACTCCGAGGTTCGTGGCTTGTTAGCGCGATGCCGGGATAACTTATGGTTGTGGTTTGATTATGTACGTATATGTGCTTGTAGTCACGTGACTGCGGTTACGGTGACATGTGATTTGATATAGTTTCCCTGTGGGTTATTCACTCAGGTTTGTTCTACGGGAGCATCTGAGGTCCGTGGCTTGCTAGCACGGGACGCGAATAATCTGTGGAAACAGGTTGTTATGGTATGATCGGGTCGTGGACCCCATTTGTTGTTATCGAATTTACGTTTTGGGAAAAAGACTTTTGGGCTGTGTCCCTAAATGTTTTTGAAAGGTTTGAGAATTCTTACAATCCCAAATGTTTTCAAAACTCCCGAGATCGTAAAATGTTTTCACAAGATGTATATCGGGTTTACCCCTATCTTTCGATTTAACCGTTTTGATTAAGCGATTTACCTCGGGAAGTATGTTTATGATTAACATGTTCCGTGGAGTATGATATGTATGGCTCGTTTTCGTATTTTATACTTGCACTAGCAAAACAGTGGAGTTTTGCTAACCCCCGAGTATTCGGGGGGTGGATGTCTGTATTGCATTCAGGTTTTGGAGCAGAGCACAGGGTCGGCATGAAGGATGATGAAAGATGAACGATACTAATCACACGAGGACCCGTTGATGTCGTATTGGTTTAGTTGTATTTTATCTCCGCCGCAAGATTTCTTTCCGTTGTACGGAGTGTGTTGTATTCGACCCTGCGTGGGCATGTAATGAGTTTGAGTTGTATGTATTTTTTGAATGACCTAATCGGTTCATCGAGAGTCATTTTAGCCTTAAAGGCATTGTTGAGATGTTTGACGTTGTTTACCGGCTGGTAGATCCTTGAGGAAAGGGTCTACGGCATGTAATATCCCCGAGTGGATTGGGGTGTTACATAAATGGTATCGGAGCTTAGGTTGTGGAAACCTAGCCGCCGGGTCGATGGTGTCTATTGAGTTTTTGTCTCGTCGGATTTTGTCCGACCGAGTCGTGTCGCGACGCGTCGCTTGAGCTTGTTGGTCGTGATTAGTATCGTGGCAATCATCATCTTCGTGCGACTGTGGATGTAAGTCTCCCTTCTTTGTGTTGTGCCTCGTGTGACACGAGCTATTTTTATGATTATTTGTTAAGTGACGGAATCCTCTTATGGATTTTGATTTCTTGATATGTGGTTATTCGACCCTCATATTTCGTTCATATGAGGAGTAGTGTTGATGGATTGTGCATGTTGAACTGTATTTCTTTTATCCGCTGCGTGAGTTCTTTTGTAATGGCTTTCGGTATTTTACCGACTGAGTTTTATTTCGAAAACCAATTCCTTAACCGAATTTTTGGCATTATGGCCTTGATCATTTTGGCGAAATTCTTATGACGGTATTTAGTATTTTGTAAATGGCTTTTGTGAGTTTTTGAAATATTACTATCATCGGCCTTTTTGGCGTTTTTGTAAATGGTTTTATCTTGGTGGGTTCCGGCGCGGGACCCACGACGCTATAATGTTCCGTGTAATTACCTGAAATTTTTGGGCATTCTAGCCCATTGAATTATCTTTGAAAACCTTGAGTATCTTAGAAAATAAATTTCGAGACGTACTTTTAAAATGAATTATTTTCTCGTGGTACATCCAAGGTGCCACAATATGTTTCAAAATTCTTCTACCTCGAGGTCCAAAATGTTTTGAGATATTTTCAATGTTTTATAAACACTTTTACTTAGACCCGAGGGTCGAATATTCTGAAAGTTTTTCACTATCAGAAAGTGTCCTCATTTTTAACAAATGCGAAATGGTTTTCCAAAGTCTCGATAACGATGTTTCACGTTTTTACTTTTTTTTGAAAGATGATACTCAAGATCAACCGGTGTTTTTCTAAATTATTTTCAAGAGGTGGTTTTCATTTTTTAAAACCTATCAATTCCCGTTTGCGTTTGGGAATGTATGTATGATGTTTGCATTGTCGTTATGGTGTTTGCTCCGAGTATGATCGAATTGGTGGCATGAACGTCGAGGCGTTGCCACGCATTTGTTGTACTAGCCCTCTGTGAGAGGTGTGAACTGGTATTTACTGTTTGTCGCCTCGTGGTGATTTGCGTGTTGTCGCACGGGTGTGAGCTGTTGAAGCTTGAGTTTGTACGTTTGTGTACATGTGTGATTGTTTCATGATGGTTGTAATTATGTGCTGGTTATCGTTCGGGCCGTTGAGGTCGCCGAACGATACCGTCGTTGCTGTAGTGTTTGTGTGTGTATTACTTTACGATGGTAATCGTTGTATATGGTATGTGTTATGATTCTTTGTTGTGCTGAGTTGGCATCTCCGCTATGTTGTTTTGCGACGTTATGCCCCATTGTATCTAGCATTTGTATTTTCGGTATGCCGAGCCGAGGCGTTTCAATCGTGATGTGCCGGGGCATACATGTGTAAATTGTCCTTCTCGTCGATAACACATTTCAAGTGTGGACTCGAGGGACACCGAATTCAGTTTTGCGAATTGGCTACCGAGACTTTCGGAGTTCGCGCTTCAGCATAAGTATCAGAATCGGCTTTGAGAGGCCTTCGAAGGATGTTTCTGTCGGTTGCTTGTTGTGTCGTCACCTTGATTTCGCTGTTGTGAGTTGCGGGGGCGACCTTCTTTTATAAGAGGTCGAATGTAGTACCCGTGTTGTTTTTAGACTCCTGCATTTTCTCTTTCTCGATTCTATCGACTCGCTCGTGTTCGTTGATACTTACTGAACTTGTTCTGTATTTCGGTTTCATTGATCGGACGAGGTGTGATCTTGTTTTGGGTCAATCTGGTTTTCGCTGTGGCTTTTCCGAGTTCGGTTCGATTCTTGTGAATCTTGTTCGGAAGTAACATCTTTTGGTTCTACTAGTTCTTTTATTCGAAGTGGACTGGATCTTGAACTTTTGTATTTTCGACTCTGTCGACTCGTTTATATTCGTTGACATTTTCCGAGCTTGTCCTGTCCCTTGTTTTTGTTGATCGAACGAGTGTGGTGTTTCGAAATAATTCGTTTGTCGTTGTGACTTTTCAATCGCTATTCCTTTTCCTATGGATCTTATGTAAAGGCACATGTTGTTATTTTCACCGGATCATATATTGTCTCGAGTCGAGATGTGAACCTTGGGGTTGTTGTTTGAATTTTATTGTTCTTCGTGATTCGAACGTGATTGTTCGATTTTTGCTGTCTCGATGATTGTGGTTCGATCATATGATTGTTCGGTTTTTGTTGATCTCGTTTCGTGATTTTTGAACGTTCAAGACTCCTTCCTATTTCCTTATGTTCAGGAAATTAGTCTTGTTTTCGATCTTCCAACCCTTGGGCGGTGGAATTCCGTATTTGTTCAGCGATTGGCTCGCGTGTTGATTGATGTACCGTTAGGTAAGTCAATCGTGTTGATTTTCGTTCGTTGTGTTTTGCGATTGTTCGGATAATCGACTTGATTGTATTATCTGTTTGATGACGCTTGTCACTTGTTGGTTTATTGTGTCTCTATCGGTGGCGTTGTGTTGGTCGTCGTGGAGCGTGTTTTCACGTCGTATGTCTCTTTGCGTTTCTTGCAACGTTTCGCCGTCGGGCGCGAGTTTTCGGTTTTTGTGTATCTCGTCGAGTCTTCCTGACAGTGGATATTGCTTCTCCCTACTTATTTTAAGTTTCGGGACGAAACTTCTTTTAAGGAGGGTAGAATGTAATACCCGTGATTTCGATTTCCGGTAATTTCTTTTTTTTTGGCGGAAGTCCGTTTTGACAACTCCCTCATGACCGTTTCGTCATTCTGAGAATGATTAATTCTGCACTTTTTGTCATCCAAGCTCGTTTCGGTGTTGTTTTGTTGAGTTATGTGCTTTTTAGCGGTTTTTCCGCACTTGAGTTCGATTCTTGCGAATCTCGTCCGAAACTGTTGTTTCGACTTTCTCGTAAGTTCATTTAATGTTATTATTCATGTTGCAAGCTTCGGTTTGGTTATTCGATCACGTATCGTGATTTTGGGGCGTTTTGGGCCATTTTCGTAATTTCCCAAAGTTTGGGGTAATTACTTTCCGTTGTCGAATTTCGAGCCTTCGGGTAGTCGGAATCGTGTGTTCTATTAGTGCTCGGATTCATCTTTTCGAGTACTTCGTAACCGTATCTTCGATTCGTATTTAGGTTCGGGTTTCGGGGTCGTTCGGGCCGTCGGATTTGGTCCCGGCCGAGTCATGGCCGGGCATGCTCGGGCCAGGCCAGCCCTGGCCGAGTAACGTACGGTAGTGCTCGGCAGTTACGTACGTAAGGCCGGTTACGTACGTAAGGCCCTGGCCGGTAACGTACGTAACGTTCTGGCATTTCCAGCGATGAGTTCGCCATGGCGATTACACGACGTAAGCCATGGCCGATTACGACGTAACGGCCGTGATCGGCTATTTAAGGCCTCGCAGCATTTTCTTCAGCCATTTTCACTCGGTTTTCCTTCTCTTCCGCGGCTGGAGGTGTTGTAATCATGGAAGGATGTTGTTAGACAATCAATCCATGAAGTCTTGGAGTTCATATCATCAATCATCCATCCTATAACATCCTCCGATCTACCGAATCACGTTAGATTTCCTAGAAATCTAGTTTTGGAGATTTTGGGTGTTTTGGTTGTTTTCATCCGTTTTAATCCGATTTAACTTAGGATTGTGATGGATTGATGATTATTTAGATGTTTTATATCTTTTCCCTTGTTATTCCATGGTTGGATCGTATCGATTCGTTGTTTTGGTCGAGTTCTTGATCGACGCCTTGAAGGTGTCCGGTAGAATGTCTTAGAGGGGTTTTCGGGCGTTCTACGATTATTCTTCCTCGTATGATCGATGATTTATTGATTGTATGATGTTAGGGTCGTGTTTCTTGCGAAGAAACCATGTTGAACCCTTTCGTTCGTCGTCGTCTTCCGTTTCGATAGCGTCGAGTGTTTCGAAGCTTCCCGGTTGAGCCGTGTCCGTTCGTGGTTCCGTGCTCGTGGTATCGAGGCAAGTATCTTGCCCATACGTTTCATGTTTCATAGGCATAATTGTTGATAAATGATTTTTATACGAAATCCAAATGTTTAATGAACGTAAAACGGGATCGGTATGTTCTCGATAAATGTTGTCTTTCAACGATAATTCGTATACTTCGTGAATATGTGTTCTCGGAACATGTGTGTTGGTTTTGTATGTTGAAAGATAATATGATCACTTCGAGTGAGTTTGATAGACCGTAATCCTTTGCCGGGGATTACGTATTGTTATTATGTACTTGTTCGGTAAGAACGTAATGTGTGTGATATTAGTTGTTACTCCTTGAAAGGAGTTTGTGATGCTTAATGTTGTTTGGCTTGATAAGTGATTATTGTTGTGTGCCTGATGTATGTGATGTGCCTCCGGGTAGTATTGTTGAATCTCCGGGATCCATACTTGCTAGTATGGGTCGGGCGTGACCGTAGGGTTATCCAATCCGGGTATGTCTTGCGGGGACTCCGAGGTTCGTGGCTTGTTAGCCCGATGCCGAGATAACTTGTGGGGTTATCATCGGGTATGTCTTGCGGGGACTCCGAGGTTCGTGGCTTGTTAGCGCGATGCCGGGATAACTTATGGTTGTGGTTTGATTATGTACGTATATGTGCTTGTAGTCACGATCTGGTTACGGTGACATGTGATTTGATATAGTTTCCCTGTGGGTTATTCACTCGGGTTTGTTCTACGGGAGCATCTGAGGTCCGTGGCTTGCTAGCACGGGACGCGAATAATCTGTGGAAACAGGTTGTTATGGTATGATCGGGTCGTGGACCCCAGTTGTTGTTATCGAATTTACGTTTTGGGAAAAAGACTTTTGGGCTGTGTCCCTAAATGTTTTTGAAAGGTTTGAGAATTCTTACAATCCCAAATGTTTTCAAAACTCCCGAGATCGTAAAATGTTTTCACAAGATGTATATCGGGTTTACCCCTATCTTTCGATTTAACCGTTTTGATTAAGCTATTTACCTCGGGAAGTATGTTTATGATTAACATGTTCCGTGGAGTATGATATGTATGGCTCGTTTTCGTATTTTATACTTGCACTAGCAAAACAGTGGAGTTTTGCTAACCCCCGAGTATTCGGGGGGTGGATGTCTCAGATTGCATTCAGGTTTTGGAGCAGAGCACAGGGTCGGCATGAAGGATGATGAAAGATGAACGATACTAATCACACGAGGACCCGTTGATGTCGTATTGGTTTAGTTGTATTTTATCTCCGCTGCAGTATTTCTTTCCCGTTGTACGGGAGTGTGTTGTATTCGACCCCTGCGTGGGCATGTAATGAGTTTGAGTTGTATGTATTTTTTTGAAAGACCAAATCGGTCTCCTGAGTCATTTTAGCCTTAAAAGCATTGTTGAGATGTTTGACGTTGTTTACCAGCCTGGTAGATCCTTGAGGAAAGGGTCTACGGCGTGTAATATCCCTGAGTGGATTGGGGGTGTTACACAATCCATCACTAATAACAAACCACCATCTCGAGTTCAATGTCGGCACGATAACTATCATCTCCATTTTCACCAAACACCTTTAAATCATATACATTATGAATTAACCCAATCCAAAGCATAATATACATACCATCATCGCGACAATCCATATTCATAATATCATTGTTATATGAATCATAAATGAAATGAAATCAAGACCATTTATTAAACATTATGAACTGAGCAAGTATAACTTACCTCGATACCGATACGACGAAGCCGTTACCAATCCCATCGCCTTCATCTACAATCTCCTAAGCTTCGCCAAGGCGATCCATGAATTCTCCAATATCAATCGCAGCACAACGGTTAAAATCAACGATCACTTATCACAACCTAATGCAATAATCAATTAACAATACGTTCGATAATAATCCACAACTGATATAACCAACCAATCAAACTCAACGGTTCAACGATATCTCATTCATATACAAAACCAAACCATTCAACTCAAACAATACGAATACAAGCCGCAATTCGATAATCAAATCTACAATTAATTCAAACCATAACAAGGGTCTTAACATTCTTGATTCCATTCAACCTTACATATGAATTAACATGGTTCCTTCTTGTCCATACTCTTAGATTCATAGCAAAACGATTATACCGATTATTATCATCAATGAATAATCGTATTCCAAGATTAACCAAGGATTTTTTCGGATTCAACCTCATATCATGATTCATATTTCATCAAGAACATACGAAATCGACCACTACAACCAACATAATATTGATTCTAATCATCAAATCCATGTTTATGCTCAAAACCATTTATACCATATCACATATTCTTCTTTGATGTGATATATACCACGAACACCAAGAACACAATGATCCGAAAATCATGTTCATAACAAAGCAACATAATCCAAGATATATATATATATATCATATCATTCTTTCTCAACATACACTTCACATAACATCAAGAATCACAACTATTTCACCATATCCATCATTATACGAATTAATCATCAACAACAACATCAAAATCCGAAATTAAAGAGAGGGATTATCCAACATACCTCTTGAAAATGAACAACACAATCAAACACCTCAAGAATCAATAATATCTTCATATCTCAAGCTCCAACCCATGCCATCAAGCTCATAATCAAGTTAGAAGAGCCAGAAATCCATCTTGGATGGTTGAAGGGCGAAAAATGAAGTGAACATCTCCAAAAATGCCAAAGTGACGGTCTCACATATTATATGAACTTCAACCATTACGTACGCTACGTAATCCACCTAACGTACGTAACCTTTTTTACGTACGTTAACTGACTTTGTTAGCGTACGTAACACTAATCCAGAGGCTACTGCCTCAATTCGTACCATGTCTTACGTACGTAAGGCCTATGCCATAACGTACGTAACATGGTTGTTGACTTGCTACAGTGATACTCATTTAACGTACGTAATGGGCTACACATAATGTACGTAAAGCTCTATGTTGACTCGCCTGTCCACATCTCGATTCTACACCTTCATTTTCTATTTTATATATCTAATTTATGTATAAATTATTTTTATTTCTTACTTTATATCATTTAGTTTTTATTTCATATAGCTACTTTATATATAAACTGCTATCATCTTTTACTTTTTCTTCAAGAACCTGTACCAAAAATTTTGAACCTCATTTTATTAAATGAAGAGAGTATAGTACTCCTTCCGTCCATCAACAACATGTCTACAGTCTATTTTGATTTTCACTAATCAAGATTTATAAATTTTGACCATAAATTATTATTAAAATATCTAAATTATAACAATGTAAGTATTTGATTGATTTATCTTAACATGTATTTTTTAATATTATTTTTTTATAATTTTTCTTCATATATAATTGAAATTATTAATGATCAAATGTATATTTATAAAGAGCAATTAAAGTCAAGATCAACATATTTTTAGCGGAAGAGGGAATAGTGATAGTGTGGTAGATACTTTTGATGGTTAAATGAGATACTTTTTTACATCTACTAATTACTAATTATTAATTTGTGTGTTGCACGTAATTTTATAATATTAATTTTATTATTCTAAATATGGCTTGTAAGAACGTATTTTATTTTAGTGTACATATATCTTCAAAAAATTATATTTATAAATGTAATTTTTAAGTGAATATTAATATCCGTATATAAAATTCCTCTAATGAAGTATTGGAGCCCACAATTTAAGTTGTTTTTCTGCACTGACTTATAATCGCAAGTGATTTGCGAGAAGTAGAGCTGTAAGCGAATTTGAAAGTTCGGTTCACTTTGGCGGATCGACTCGAAATAGTTTAATTCGTGTTCTGGTTCGAAAAGTTAAACATAGAATCGAACTTTTAAAATACGATTTGGCTCGATTCAGGTATAAATGGCTTTGGCCAAACTTAAAATCCCAACCTATTTACCCATATGATATGTCCAATATCATTAATTCCTCAAGCCCCCTCCTACACAACCAATTAGAACTCAAGTTGAACTCTAGTGAGAAGGTATTAAATGTAGATAGCACCAAATTATATTCTTATATGTGGTAGTATTACATACTCGTCCGTACTAAAGTATAAGTATTTCAATATTTTTTATTATAAACTATAAATCATTCTACATATAGTTACTAATTTATTCCAAATATACCATATATTTATTTAGATAAAATCTTACACATTCCATAATAATATCTTCTACCAAAAGAAAAATAACATATACAAACGTAGAATTCGTGAAAAAAATTCACGGTATATACATAACTTTTTATAATACTTTTTATTTTTATATAATTTTTATATCTGTGAGTTATATATTATACCATAATTTGTAATCTCATCTAATTTCCATATAATATGTCTTAATTAACGTGTATTTATTAATTTTATATTAAAACTTGATATTGATAATTATATATTACAAACAAAAATTAAATATTATTTTTTATTGAAATGTAATCCAATTAATTAACCTAATTTATTTAAATTTCCAATATAAATGTATTTTTAATAATAATTTATTTCATAATTATAAAAAAGTACCTAAATAATGGACATATCATATGGATAAAAGACTTGCTTTTAATATATGACTAGTGTGTAACCCGTCGAAATTCGACATGCATAAATGGTTCGTTTAGTTTATAAATTAAGCTATAAAAATCTTTTATACTTAAAACAAAAGGTTATGCTATTACGATAGGTAAGAAGAAAAATTGTTAAAGAACTAATAAAGTACAATACAGAAATTGGTAAAAGAAAAAATGTCTTAGATGCTCATCCCAACGACTAATTTTTTATACTTAAAACAAAAAGTTCACGCTATTACGGTAGTTAATAAGAAAAATTGTTATAGAGTTGATCAAGTACACTACAAAAATTAGTAAAAGAATAAGTTTCTTAGATGATCATAGAATGTTGTTATTGTTGCATCAGGATGATATTTATTCATTCCCCATATAGTATTTTTCTTACAATTCATCCGCCTAACATTTTTAGTCTACATCTTCTTATGTTTTTCCCATGTAGCATCTTCTTACGGATATCACTTGTAGCTCATTCTTATGATTCTCCTATGTAGCATCTTCACATGGTTCTCCCATGTAGTATAATCGTATGGTTATCCCCTGTAGCATCTTCTAGTGTTTTTTTTGTGTCTACCTTCTAACGTTTTCTTACGATTCTCTTGTCTAGCATTTTCTTATGGATACCTTCTGTTTCTCATGTAACATCTTCTTCCGATTATCCCATTTAGCATCTTATTACAGTTCGCCAGTATAAAATATTCTTACAGTTCTCCCGTGTAACATATTTTTACATTATCCTGTCTAACATCTTCTTTTGGTTCTCTCATCGAACATCTGCTTATGGTTCTCCTATATAGCAAATTTGTATGATTCTCCTATCTGGATTTACTTATGGTTCTCTTACTTGACATCTTTTCATGTGTCTCATGTGTAGTATTTTTTCATAGATCTCTAGTGTAACATCTTTTTTATAATTTTTCCGTGTAATCTCATGGAGGTGAAGTATTTTGGTTCTCACGTGTAGCCTCTTCTTATGATTTTCTCAAGTAACATCTTCCTATGGATCTCTCGTGTACATCTTTTTATTGTTCATTCGTGAAGCATCTTCTTATGATTCTTCCTTGGAGCATCTTATTACAGTTCCCCCGTGTAATATCTTTATATAGTTCTCCGTTATAACATCCTCTTATGATTCTCCTCTCTAACATCTTCTTGTGGTTCTCCCATCTAATATTTTCTTATGGATCCATTGTAGCATCATTTTCTTACTGTTCTCTTTCTTAGCAGATTATTGTTAAAAACTGAATTAAAGATTTTTATTTAATAAACTTTCATCATTTTTTGAGGGTGAATATTTAATCATATAATTGTTTATATTTTAGATTAAGTTAAAAGTTGTACGGTAAACGAAACCATCATAAATATAATTTATATTGATTTTAAATGACTAAATTTTTACTCTCATCGTCAAAATAACTATTTTAATTTTAATAATTAAATATATAAAACTATTGACCATTAATATACGAATTAGGGCAAATTTAGTTGACCACTTAATTCACTTGATATATTGATTCTAATTTTATAGAAGTTTTATAATTATGAACGATTTGATTAGGACTAAGATTTTCAGAAATCTGAAAGCAGTTTTTTACGGAATTCAAAATTCCATGGATAAAAATTAAGATCATAACTAAAAGTAACATAATACGAAGATATTTGTTGTTAGGTTATAACGTAATTAATCACCTTTATAGATATATAAATACTAAATTTGGCACATCAATGGTGATATATATAGGACTTTTACAACTAAATAAATCATTATTATTTTTAAAATTTGAAAATTCCAGTAGATAATAAATTGAGATTATAATTAAAAAAATAGATAATAAATCCAGGTCATGATTGCAAACTATAAAAATATCGGTTGATGTAGATTTTGGAATTTAAAATTCTATTCTCTGTTATTTCTAATTTAAAACAAATTTAAAAGTAATATACTAAACAAGATTACCATAGACTGATTTAAAAATATTCTTTTTCTCAACTTGAAAATAACTACTTTTATTTTAATAATTAAACAGATAAAGCTATTATCCATTAATATAGAGATAAATGTTAAATTAATTGGTTACTTAAGTAATAATTTTATCTGAAAATTTGAATTTAAATAATTGCGACATATAAATAGTTCATGGATCTCCTAATTTTTTTCCACATGAATTATTGCACAAGGTAATAACCTGTTGAACAATGATAAATAATTTAAAAATATAAAAGTATATAATAATTGGTAATTATACAAAAAGTATATTACAATCAGTATCTAATCAAGTTATTAATAGCCCCTGAAATTTGTGCTACATTCAATACATTAATATTAAGTAATAACGTGCACTTCATACAATTACAAAACTAAAGTTTTGTTTGATAAATATTTACCAATTCGAGAATGAGATTCTTCAATTCTATTCTCTTTTATTTTTATTTTAGACCAATTTAAGAATAGTATGGTAAACAAAAGCACAAAAGCATAATTTTAGACTAATAACTCTTACCAAGTTTTTTCTTTCGTCAAAATTTCCTTCCTTTTGCTTAGCTTGTACGATGTAAAATTTTCTTCAGCTATCCCGGATCTTTGATAAATAATATCAACATAGGTCTAAATATTAAAGCATGGCAATGTTATGTATAAATTGTTATTAAAGGTCGGGAGAAGTTTGTTCTTTATCTAAATTGTTGCACAAAGTAATAGCGTCTCGAACTAAATATAACATAATAAATAAATAATTAAATTAATAATAATTCATGCAACTTGCGTAGTTTTTTATTCAAAAAATGAGTTCTCAATTACTTGTTGTACGACTAAAAAATAATTTTCTTATGTGATAACATTTCACAACTTTCATGCGTCAAAGTTTATTGTCTATAAAGTTTTCCCTCCTCTTCGACAGGGTGAACCTGACAACAATTTGTTTTTGACATTATGAGCCAGAAATATATAACAACAATACAAACTGAATCAATAGAGTATTATATAAAAATATTTTGAATCAACGGATTGGCATATAAATTGTTATATAAATTCTTATTTTTACTCTAGTCAAGAGTTGCAGAAAGTAATAGCGTGTCAAACTAATACAAAATAGTCTGTAAAATGGTAAAAATGTATAATATAATATGAATAAACATATTTAAAATAAGAGTACATCAAATTTCAAAAGTTTAAAAAACTCATTCACACACACACACATCTATACGAATTTCGCACCTAATTTATGTTGAGTACTCTCATTTCTATGATACACAATAGATAGTCATCGATAACTACACAAAAAAATATATTATACTTAGTATAATGAAGTTACTAATAGTGAATAAAACTCATGTTACATTAGATAAAAAGTTGAGCTCAAAATTTAGAAAAACAACATAACTAAACAAAATGATGGTAAATGCTAACTTAATCGATCGCTTTTAATAATAACAGTAAATTCAATTTGTGAAGCATGATTCTATAGGACTTCCAAAATTGAAAATTGTTCAAATAAAACTAAAGTTTTAGGAATTATGTATATCATATTTTTTAGCTATTCGAAAATTCCAAAGAATAAAAAGTTGAAATTATAATTCAAAAGATATAATAAATTATGATCAATTAAATAGAAAATAGATAAAAAAATGCTTGATGACGTGGACCTCTTAATTTTGAATATTTCTATTCCATATCACTTATAATTAATGAGAATTAAAAGATATATTATTTACATACATACATCTATACTTTTATTAAAAGAGAGTTGGGAAATGTGCCATCTCTTTAATATTTTAATTTTTTTAAAAAGTATAGCTTATATATAGAGATGTCTTCTCAAAATTTCAGAAATATAAAAAGAAAATCTGAATATATATTGCGGGAGTTTTATTCAGCAACTTACACTCATCTACCAATAATTATTTTCTAACTTAAAATTCTAAATATTTATAATTTTTTTATATCAAGTTCATTCTTAATGAAAAATATATCAAATTAATTTTTATTTCACGACATTCAATTAGACATCCATATTGAATATAATTATTGACAGATTGCATAAAAATTTTATATTAAAAAAATATGAATATTTTTCCAGTAAAATAAACTATTACAGAATAAAAATAAATTTATTCACTTCTAAGAAATTAGATTTAAGATTCATATTGTCTACATAAAAATTGGAATTTATTTAATTTTAATAACTAAAAATACTAAAACACACGCTGCAAACACACATATATTAGGACTTAATCACATATTACTTTCGTCCCCAAATTTATTCCTACCTCTTCTTTTCGTTATGTAACCCAAATTTATTCATATAATAGACACTAATTAACTTAACATTACGCTAATGTGAGACTTTTCTCCAATTACATCACACTTAATGATACATTCAATAATTTTTTATCAAGATCCGTATCGAAAATCCTCAAGAACAAATTTGGGGATAGATAGAATATTTTTTAAGTAAAAGAAGGTTCTGTCTGTTGCATCGCACGAGCGAACATCTAGTTTAAAATTAAAGTAAAAATGTCTTGACAAATGTCGAAAAAGTAAGAACGGGATAACAAGCTAAATAATCATTTTTAATATATATTACCTACTAATTAGGACTCTATTTGTATAATTATTTATATAAATGATATGACTCTGTAAAAAAAATATCATATGTGCCTCAGAAGCTCCGATGAATGTGGTGAAAGTTGCAAAATTTGAACTTTCCTTTTAATATATAATATAGATAGATAGATAGATAGTAGTATAATTACTAAAAGGATATAAAGATGAAATTTCATTTAATTGATTAAGGCCAAATTAATTGTTATTTTATGTTTTGTAATCTATATAAAACTTAAAAAAATATTATATTTTTATAAGTTAGTTTAAGGCAGCGTAGAGACCAATTTGTGTTGAACAAAATCCGAAAGAATCACCATGCCACGTAGTAGATCCAATAGCTTTCTTCCACGTGTAAAGACGGTAAAAGAAAGCGACAGCGCATAACAAGAACACATCGTATTCGGACACGACTGAACTGAATCAGTCATTCGCATTCAAAACCTGAAACTAAAACCCGTGTGGCTCCGAACAACCAGATCCGGTTCAATGGAGACGAAGGGAGGAGTTATCAGGTGCCGCGCGGCCGCGTACGCTCTTCTGTGCCTCCTATTTTTGAGCATGACAAGCCGCATCCCGGCGCTGTCTGTGACTGTGAACGACGTGGAGTGCATATACGAATACGTACTGTACGAAGGCGACACCGTTTCGGGGAATTTCGTTGTTGTTGACCACGATATCTTCTGGGGCTCCGATCATCCCGGCTTGGACTTTACGGTATGGCTTTTTCCCTTCGTACTTGTGTTATTAATTTTCGGGTTTGAACCAGTTTTGATCTGTGAAATTGAATCGGATTGTGGTAGCGGAGGTCTACTGTGGATATTCAGTTTTTTTTTTCAATTATATACGTATTATAATCGCTTTAGCTCAAATGATTTTTGTTGGGTATCGATCCAATACTTAGCAAACAAGGATCGGTAAATACAATGTGGATTAACGAATATAACTACTTTAGAATTGAATACTACGGAAAAGGGGTCAAGGATTACACCAAATTAATAATCAGATAAAGTTATAACCGGTAATTCGGATCAGTAGATTAACCAGAAAGAGAGCAAATCGTTTTCTGGTAAATAATCCAGCAGCACCGATGCCAAGCAGTTCAGATTATATGCTTGAATCTCAAACGAAAAACCGGCCCAGATTATATATAATATATTAATAATAACTAATATTAATATTATATATGTATAATAGCAGATCCAGTAGGTAAAAATGGAGAGATTAATTAATAATTAAAAGTGAAATATGAGATTTTAGAAACACCCCGAGAACAAGGTTATAGCGGCTCGCATCTCCAGAAATCCTAACAGTTTGATACTGAAATCACGTCTCCACAAAGGAAGGGATACCGAACAGTCGTTGGCCGGCCACAATGCCTGGAAGCACCTCCAAACAATCCAGAATCACACGAACCCGTCCCTCTCTTACTCACGGCACACACAAAGAAGAATAAGAATATTCCTTTCGCACAATTCACTTGGATTTCAGAAGATTTTTCTCAATGTATTTTTTCTCCTCACATGGTTGCACCTATTTATACTAGGTGGAAGGTGGAAGAGACAAGGATGGAAGCCGGTGAGAATCCATCAGGGACGGGAAAATGGGAGGGAGGAGAAGTAACCATCCGGGTGGAACAGGAGAGAAGTGGGGGGGGGGGGTAGGAAGTGATTAGGGTTAGGTTATATATAAGGACATCGGGCGGTCCAGATGGAAGGAGAATTAATATTCCGAATCTGACAGTCGATACTCCTCAGGGCCTCCAAGGGCATTGGGCCAGCTCCTATAAGGTATGGGCCAAATGAATGGAGATCCATATTGGGCTGGTTGGGCCTAAAATATAACAATTTTATATTCTATGGTAAATAGTAAAGAAGATTAGAGAATTTGCTTTGAATACAGCATTAACAAATATATTGAATTAGGTGTTATGCTTAAGGTGGAATTTAATGTTTATCCTGGCTTGTTATTATAGTCGGACTGGTCTCCAATTAAACTTGATTGTCGTTCTATCTCGAAGTGATTGTTTTAGTTTCGAGCTATGAAGAAACGGATTGTTACGGCAATGCATAATCACTTATAGATTTGGTATACGGCTGCCAGTGAAAAGTTCATTCTCAATGATTGAATGTTGCTTTTGGGAGCATTCACGGGTTTGAATTTAAATTTGTAATATTCGTTTGGGATGCAGTTTACTTCGTCAACCAGAAAAGTTAATGGCAAACATTATAATGTGGTGTTCTATTTTCCCCATGGCAGTCGAGTTCTACATTACATTGTAGATGGAAGGAATGATACATTTTATTTTTTCACGGCTAACAGTCTTCTATTATAACATTTGAACACCATATAGAGTTGTTTACATTTTATTTGTCCATATAAGTTTGTATAGATAATTTGCCGTCCATTCCACGTTTTCGGTTTCCGCATGCTGTACACACTGGATTTCATTGTGTGTATTTGCAAAACTAAAGGGCTTTCCATGGTTATCACGGCGTCGCCTAGGCGACGCCTAGGCGGCAAGGCGGTCCGGCCAGGCCGCCTGAATCCATCGCCTCGCCTAGATTTGAGCTAGGCGAGCGCGGCGTCGCCTAGGCGAGAAAGGCGACGCCTTGTCGCCTCAGTCAAGGGCAAACAGGTAAATTCTTGTTTTAATTAAAAAAAACTGTTGTTTAAAAGCTACAGATTCAGTCGACAACCAAAACCAAACATACGGAACACGGATTTCCTTCCTTACCTGACAGAACACAGAGAAAAAACCTAGCCCTCCTTTTTGCGTCCGCCGTCTCCGCGTCCGCCGTCTCGGTGTAAATGCAATTGAGCTTCAATTACTTGCAAAGCGTATCATTGGTCTTTGTTGCTCGTCTTCCGGATGCGAGCGAAATTGGAGCACATTTGAATTTGTAAGTACTAAGTGTCATTAATAAGTAAATAAATTTTGAATTTTAATTTATTATTTTTTTTTTAGATCCACACCAAAAAGAGAAATAGGCTTGAGCATCAAAGACTCAATGATTTGGTGTATATTCAATATAATCGGAAGATTGCCAATCGATTCCAAAAGCGTCGTGAAGAAGGGGCTAGTTTCAATCCATTGATCATAGAAGATTTCCAATGGGATAATGAATGGGTCGACAATGAGGTTGTTCATCCGGGCGATAATCTTTTATGGAGCCATGTTGATGAAGCAACAGGTGCATCGAATAATCTCCAAGGCCGTAATCTTTCTAGGAGATCTCATTTAGACTCTCAATTTGATGAGAGCAGGGGTTCGCGTGGTGGTGAAGTACTAATTTATGCTCGGCGTGGTAGAACTAGTACTAATTCTAGATTACGTGATGAAGAAGATGGAGAAGAAGATGATGGTTTTCCCGATGATGATGTTGATCTTGATGATGATTATGGCCAAGAGACTACCAATGCTCATGATAGTGAGAATGAGGGCAATGAAGGATATGCTAATGATTTGATTTTTGATGATATTTGAGAGATGAGAGCTTGTGTTTTTTATTATTGTATTTGCTACTTATGTGAACTTCGTACCCTTTATTTATTTGTGTTGAATTTTATGGCTTTAATTATACAATGTGGACTTAATATAATGTTGTTTATTAATTTTAATAGTGAAATATTAATTATTATTATTTATTAAATATATTTTTTATTTAACGCCTAATTGTCGCCTAGGCGGGCGCCTAGGCGCCTAGGCGTCCGGGCGGTAGCCGAGCGCCTCGCCTCGCGTTGGCGCCGTGATAACCATGGGGCTTTCCAACTTATTATTTACCATCAAGGATTGAGATGTGTACTCTCTCTGTCCCACTTGAAAAATCCACTTTTGAAGCATGATATTGTTCCCCTAGAAGAATCGACTTGTAAAATTAAACCTCAATATCTAATTAAAATTTATATAATATTCCCTGAAATTCATGTTCTTTGTCCCACTTGAAGACCCCACTTTCAAAACATGATTTTGTTCTAAGGGAAGAGTCCATTTTCAGAAATCTTATTATCTAATTAAAATTTATACTATAATATTATATGAATTACAAATTGGGTGTTTGGAGGAAAAAATAGGTGAGAACGGATGGTTTTAAGGAGTTGTACCTTTTGTTGAAATGGCTAAAATTAAATAGTTGTATCTTAACCAAAGTGGACTCTACAAGTGGGACGGAGTATACGGGGAGAATACCGGAGGGAGAACTTATGATGAAAAAAACCCAATACTCTATCCAGGACTCTACAAGTGGGACGGAGTATACGGAGAGAAGCAACAACTAAAAGTCATATGTTGCTTGATTTAGTCCATTTTCTTAAATCAAATGATGATCCGATTATTATGTCATCTTTGCTTCCAAATGTAGGTGACATCTCCGGCGGGTAATAATGTGCACACGTTGAAAGGAACATCCGGGGACAAATTCGAGTTTAGGGCCCCCAAAAGTGGAATGTACAAATTTTGTTTCCACAATCCTTATTCTACACCAGAGACAGTATCTTTCTACATCCACGTCGGCCATATTCCCACTGATCATGACCTGGCGAAGGATGGTTCGTCTGATCTTATGTTTTTTTGACGTGACAATTTTTTTCGGCAAAACTATAGTTGTAATTGTATCGGTCCTTTCTCATTTTGTTTCCCATTTTCTACATTTACAGAACATTTAGACCCCGTTAATGTCAAAATTGCTGAACTGAGGGAGGCACTGGAATCTGTTACCGCAGAGCAGAAGTACTTGAAAGCACGTGACACTCGCCATCGGCATAGTAAGGCCCTTCTTTTTTCCCTCCTCCCCAATATGAGTAAACTCACTCCAGGAACGTTTTACATTCTGGATATTTGACATCTTCAACATCTATGATTTGTCGCACATTTCTTCAAAGTCTCGAAGTTGGATTAGGTTAAAACTTCATGCTTGGTGTATATTATTTTATCCGAACACTATAAAGTTGAAGCTCTAAATTGAATCAGTACATTATCAGAAACCTTACCAAAAATTGGAAACCAAGCAGATGACTGCAGTTTGATGATCTCAAATCATTCTTCTCAGATCAGTAATTAATCGTGAAATTCACCAAGTAGAAGACTGACCTGACTCAACGCTCGACTCGTATAACTAAATGATTTGAGCCTGAGCTCGTTTAGGTACTCTATTTACTAACTAGTTGGCTCGAGCTCGACTCGTTAGGCTCGATAATTCAGTTTTTTTTCTTATAATTCCATTAGACTCATTAAGCTCTGCTCGACTCGATAGGCTCGTTGGACTCGTTTTCGAGTCAAGAGTTGTGTGAGCTTTCTTACCTGGTAATGTTGTTGGGCCGAGCTCGGGTCGATCTCGAACTTCAAGTACTCGACTTGGTGCATTTCTGGCTGTTCTTCATCTCCATTAGCTCGATATATTTCATCTTTCGTGTAACACTGGATTGTGTTCTTATTGCAGCAAATGAAAGCACAAGAAAGCGCGTCATATTTTACACAGTTGGAGAATACATTTTGCTAGCACTGGTAAGTGGGCTTCAGGTTGTGTACATACGTCGCTTGTTCAGCAAGTCTGTCGGATACAACCGTGTTTGATGGAATTCTCTCCCGAACATTTCCGTGTATTGATTTCAAAGCGAGAGGAAAGGACAAAGATGGTATTTATTTGGCTGCTAGTTCCTTAGAGTTGTAGAGGAAATTATGTCCGAGTTAAGAGGGTCTAACGAAACGTGAATACTTTTCACTGGGTGGTAGTAGTGTATGAGATTTTCTGCCATTACACACTTTTTTCTCCATTTCTGAACTATTTTATAGGATTTAATCTTTTCTCTGTAATATTTTATGGATTCTTCCTACCTTCAGAAAAACAAAGGACTTATAATTCTAGAGCTATTGCTTTTGTTCATGAAATAGAAGATACAAGTGAAAATCAACCAAAGAGAGGGAATCATCAAATTGAAGCAGCAAAAAATTGATGCATAAATAATCCTAATCATCTATAGCCGTTAGATCACTAATATCAATGGCCGACAAAAGTTTTTAGATTTCACAAGGTAATTAACTTTTATATAATATATTTCTTATATATATATATATAATCCAACAATATATAATCATGTTACATATGTGAAAATTCAAGATGTCTTAAAATATTTGTCCAATGTTGCTTGTGATAAAGATTTAATTGTTTGGGTGGGCACTGCTTTCTTTAACTTGTGTGTCTATAGTAATTCATCAACATGATTACTTTCTTGTTGTATTCAATATATTTCCAGTAATATTTTCTTTAAAATTTTATGGTATATCTTCTAATTTATGTATTAAAAATATAATATATATTTATATATTTATTTAAATTATTTTTAAAAAAATTTACATGTAAATCTCTATTAAAAATAATCTTTATAGTAATATTTTTTCTCGATCTCAAAAATATTATTGTAGAGAGGTTTGACTGTAATACTAACACTTCGTCCTTCCCCAAAAAATGTCCACTCTTTTGGCACATAGGTTGAGAAATGTCTATTAATGGAATTGAGACAACCTTTGTCTTTTACGTACTTTCCCTTTATAGTTCTACTTCCAAACTTTATCTAAATTAAGTAGTTGAGAATTCCGTAAGACATAGGGTATGTTTGGATGCATTAACTGATAATCTAGCTGATTGTTGATAATCTAGCTGAAAATCAATAATCTAGATTATATCAGATAATCTAGCTGAAATTGATAATCTAGCTGTAATATGATAATTTAGATTATCGTATTTAAAAGTATTTGGCAAAAGTAGCTATCATACTAGCTGAAATTTATAAAATGACATAAATGTACATCTTTTATATTTATTGTTATATTATAATATTAAAAAATAACCTTAATATTTATATATTAACTCTTATGTTGCTTATTATATTTTGACATTATGCAATATTATTATTTATTTTGTTTTCAACTTCTAATGGTATTTTAGTTTTTTTTTTATGTTATCACTTATATTATTAAATAAATTTTATACAAATATTTATTAAGGGTCAAATCGGAATAAAAAAATAATATATATAATATACATATACATTAAGGGTAAAATCGGAATGAAAAAATAAAATCTGGTAGCTTTGTGTTGAAAGCTATATTTGAAAGCGTTTGAATTTAATCTAGATTAAGATTATAATCTAGATTAAATTAGCACCATCCAAACAAGATTTTGAAGGTCAAATTAGATTATTTGACCAACTTTAATCTAGATTAAGATTATAATCTAGATTAAGTGGTCATCCAAACATACCCATATCGTAAAAACGTACTGAAAATAATTTAAAGATTCGCTCAAGTGTTTCAGAGTAATTTTGAAAAAATATTTTGAAAAAATGAAATTCAATATAATCGTTTACAACAATAAATAAAATTATTTTTTTTTACAAGAATCTCTCAAGTGTTTTAATACATTTATTTTAATATTTTGGGGTTTTTAATCTTTCAATTCATTACACAAGTTAACGTAAGACTCCCTAATATATTATTTAAAAATTTAAGATTTTTTCCAGTTGTTTTTACGTTTTAAGATTTTAATAAGATTCTCTTGAGTATTGTAAGATCGGAGCCCTTCTAGCACCAGACGTCTGGTACCAAATCATGATACCAAATGCTTATGTGGCACCTACACGGCAGCTACATGTACGCCACGACAGCACGTGGAGAATTTGGCGGACACGTGTAAGGTCGAATATTTTAACCCTACTAGCAGTAGGGGTTCAGATATGTCAACCCCTACTACCGGTAGGGGTTACCCTACTACAGTAGGGGTTTGGCGGACATGTGTAAAACTCCACATAATGCAAAAAAAAAAAAAATAATTGAACAAAATCATTAACAAAATATAATTGAAAAAAAGTGAAAAATATTAACAAAATAATTAGAACAAAAAATCTGAAAAAAAACACATGTGGCTGTCGTGTAGGCGCCACATAAGCGTTTGATACCATAATTTGATACCAGACGTCTGGTGCTAGAAAGGCTGCGATTGTAAGATTCGCTTGAGTGTTTCAGAAATGAATAGATATTGACAATGTAAGTTATCTTATTATAATGAAATTCACTATTATTTTTTGCAAAACATAAAAAACCAAATATTAAACGAGATTCTCTAAAGTATTTAAGAGTAATATTCTGAATATGGTATAGGTTATAACATTCGTTTTTTTTATATGTAAATTGGTGTATTCAATTTTAATATTATATTTACAGATTTGACTTTTTTTATAAGTTTAGATTTTTTGTTTATTTTAAAATTAATATATGTATTTTAAATTTTAGATATCATAAAAAACGTACTAATTTGTTTTTAAAGATTTGCTCCAGTGTTTCAAAGTAATTTTGAGAAAAGTATTTTTTATGAAAAAATGAAATTCAATACAATCGTTTACAAAATAAATAAAATTATATTTTTTTTAAAAGATTCTCTCAAGTGTTTTAGTATGTTTATTTTAATATTTTGGGGCTTCTAATCTTTAAATTCATTAAATAAGTAAACGTATGACTTTATAATACTCTTTTCGTGCCTTTTTAGTAGTCTCTTTTCCAAAAATCACACATATTAAGAAATATTTAATTATACAAGTTGTTTCCCTACTTGCCCCTAGTCATTGCCTTAAATAGTGAGTATTTATATAATGTGTATATTAGTTGTACGGTCGAACATGGTAGTTTTGAAAAAAAAAATGTATTGGAACAAGAGAGAGACAACTATTTAGGGGAAAAATAATTGTTCAAAAACGACAACTAAAAAAAGACGGAGAGTATTATTTATCAAATTGATATTTATTTTTTACTTAAAATTATATTTTTTACAAGATTCTCTTATAAATTGAGTTTTTTTTTTGCAATTTTTTTTAGGTATAAGGTATTTTAAGATTTAAATAAGATTTTCTTAAATATCGTAAGAATCGCTTAAGTATTTCAAAGTAGATTATTTTAATATAATAAAATTCACTATTGTCTTTTGCAAAACATAATTTTTTAATATTATACGAGATTCGTTTAAGTGTTTCATTGTTATTAGACTATTGAATATTACTCTAAATTATATTCCATTTTTAAATCTGAAGATCTGATTAAGTGTTTTAGTCTTGTAAATATTAATATAGTATAAAATTTGATAATAAGATTCTTTACAAAATTCAGTTAATATGTATCTTACAAAATGTTCTTTTTGATTGTATGTTAGATTCAAATTTATTGAAATATTTTTTCAATTAGCAAGATTCCTTATAGTTGAGAATATTCTTTATAAAACTTATTTTTGTTTCAGGAGAAAGTAAAAAGACTGTAAATAGAGTCAATCAATTGTATTCATAACACTGATAGAGGGGCCTTTATATAGGCATTCTGATGAGAATCTTGTCCATACATAGGATTCCTAGATAAGGTAAGACATCTAATAGGATCCTACTACCTCTAGAAGGATCTAGAACCTTTCATCTATGTATCTACAACCAGTATTAGGTGAGACACATCACGGGAATAATAATTCCCGGAACACTCCCCTTGTGTCGAGCACTAATACAACAATGGTGCAAAAGATGTTGCCTTCGTAAAAACCTATTCCAAGCCAAAACAAAACCCCATGGGAAAAATAAAGGCTTGATGAGGAAAAGATTGCAACGCACCAAGATAACATGTCATGTATACTCCCCCTGATGTATACATAACGACTCCCCCTGATGAGTACCTCAAATTATAGGAGTTGGATGCCAAGTTGCCCTCACAACTATACCAAGGAAAAACCCAGTGGGAAAAATACATCTTGGTCTAAGTTGAACAAAAGTACAATGCATCATTTTATGGATGTTCTCATAGGTCGCCTCGTTAAAAACCTTACCAAGTGAAAACCAATGGGAAAAAACAAACCTTGGTCTAAGGACAAAAAGAGCGCGACACATCCAAAGTGCAGAGTCGCTAAAGACTTATCAAGTTTTCTAAAGTCTTGACCTCCATGCACTAAATCAGTCATAACTTCTTCGATTCAATAGGCATCAACGAAACTGTAAGAACTTATGAAAACTAGACATCCATAGCTTTTCATTCACATACAGTACGTAACCTAGATCGACCTGAGAAGATCACAAAGCTCTATCGAAGTTGACTCAGCAAATTACCGGACATATCCTGTCCTACTTTGCAACAATAGTCATATGTCACTCAACATGATGGATGTGATCAAATGGTTGGTTTCCTTGGAAAGTAGACACAAACCTTTTCAATGGTACCAATTTCACCATTTTCCAGCAAGTGAGCTGCCCTGTAGGTCATATGGGAGATAGACCAACACATTCTGGGCAGATTCGGGTATCGGTTTTCAAGTGTCCTTTTTATCGAGATAGGGCGAGCTTCAAGCTTTTTGTCAATCACAGACATTGCGTGATCGCATCCTAGGCCATCATCACAGTGGCTTTACCGGATTATTACGAATGAGTACATCGAGTCAAAACATGAGTACATAATACCGTACTTTTCTCTTAAGACTGCATCATCACTTAAGTGAGCCAAGTCTTAATTATGACTTCGACTAATCATTGGGAATCATATAGGCATTACTTTATCGTCTCTTAGGGAAACCATCCCTTAGATTGCCTTAAACCGATTGATGAATACGCATCATCAAGTATCCCCAACATCCTTTCATTCTTAACTTTGGATTTAGCGAAATCAAGTATATACTTAGTATGCGTTCCCGACAATCACTTGTCGACGCGCTCCATGGTCATGGGCCACTTGATTTGAGTCTGATCCATTACGAGATCCTTTTATCACTTAACTTAGTTTCCCACTAAGATAAGATTTAACCACAAGCTGCATGTCAGTTTTTGGGAAACTATCTAACTGAAAAGATAGTGGATGCTATAACATCCATTACGATAGCACAACTAAGTTTTGTGTCATCGTAGTCGATTTCAGTGCGTTCATGAGAAACCTCGCGCCATGAGGTGAGTTTAACTCCTTCTCTCACTCACTTGACGATCTTCATGTCGTCCAGCCGGAACCTCACCGTTGCTAATCTCCACGGACAGAGCTCCACCCTATCTGTAACATCCCCAAAACCGTATGGGAATATTACACGCCGTAGACCCTTTCCACAAGGATCTACCAGGCTAAACATCCATAAACAACCAAATGCTTGCCCGACCAGGGTCAAACAATAAAATGATACAGACCGATATGGTCACTTACACGTGAATACACAGACCGATGAGGTCACACACAACCCAATCGATAAAACTGACTTAAATAACATTACCCACACAGGGGTCGAAATATAATACAGTGGAAGACTGAAATCAACTCTGACAACACAACAAAAATCAAAATAACTCTCGACTCGTGATTAGTATCGCAGCTCGTCATCCTCTTGTGCCAATCCTGTGACTGCTCCCCTGAATCTGCATGTACCTGGACGCAAAACAGACATCCACCCCCCGATTACTCGGGGGTTAGTAAAACTCCACTGTTTTACTAGTGCAAGTATCAAATCATACGAAATGTAACAAGCAATTAATAATCGTGATCAAATATAATAATCATGTATCAAATATTCCCGGGAGGTTTTCACAAGAGAAGATAAGCTATGAAGCATTCGAAAATAAGATTATCATCTCGGGAATTTTTAGAATTTCAAAACCTTAAGACCTCAAGTCCTGATTCAGAAAATAAGATTATCATCTCGGGTTCAGTCTCTGCTTCAGCCTCGTCCATGCTATACACTCGAGCTCTGCCTCCTGAGCCTTGACCTTGCACATTATTGCTTGGGCTTCTTCCCTTCTTCGGACACGCTGAGGCCATGTGTCCCTCCTCACGGCAATAGTAGCACCGCTTCTGACCAAGTATACATGCACCTTTATGCCCCTTGCCACAAGTAGCACATGTAGGGTTATCGGACTGTGGTTTCGCCCCTGAGAATCCAGTCTTAACATTCTTCTTGCTACTACCTCCTTGCTCGTGCCACTTGTGCTTGTTATTAACTGCAACTAGTGGTGCTCTTGCCTTCTCCACATCCAAACTGGTAGAAATGTCCTCGGCCCTTGCAACGGCTTCATTGTAGCTCAAACGACCATGACCAGCCAGATGGTGGCGAATCCGGTCACGAAGTCCATTCTGGAATTTCTGAGACTTCATGTCGTCCGTCTCAACCATGTGGGGAGCGAAACGGCACATGTGGTTAAACTTGCGCTCATACTCGGTAACCGACATTCCACCTTGGGTCAGGTCGATGAACTCCTTTTACATTTTGATTTTGTATGCCCTCGTGTCACGAGGTGCCCACGACCCCAGGCGGTATTAACTGATCACAGGCCATTCATGGGCCCACTTGCAGCTTTGTGGGATGCCGAGCCTCATCACACTTCAAGTTATCATCTATAGTGTAGGGCTTTACTTTATTTTCTTTGTAACGTTGTAATAGCTAGTTAGTGCTTGTTCAGCTTTTCAATATCTAGTCTTGTCATTAGCTTTTATTTTTCTAAGCCTATTATAGAGGGGAAGAGTGTACTGAAGAGTTGTAGTACGAATTGGCAAGTTTGCTGAGACCCTCATATCCGTGTATGCTTGTAATCATTGTTGCCTATTGTAATCGTTCCTTGTATTAATACAAATCGATTTTCATCTTCAATTTTGCTGTGCCACTAAAACGCCTCGGCGTGATTGCGTCGCATTAGCACCAACTCTCGAACGAGTTAGGCGGACATAGTCGGGTAAATTGACTACTAGCCGCACGGTGCGCGTACATTCTATACAAACTATAAGCGCCCCGTGACACCTCGGGTAGTACTTTTCCATAACCGTCTCCTTGAATTGGTCCCAAGTAAATGTGTCCTTCTCATCTTGGGTTTTGAGCCTCCGCACTCCATTCCACCATGTCCGAGCATCTTCCTTGAGTTGGAACACGGCACCCGACAGCTTCTGAGCATCGGTGCACGCCATGTAGTCAAAGATTCTATCTAGATTCAACAATCACTCTTCAATGGCGGCTGGCCCTTCACGACCAAGGAAGACGGGTGGCTTGAAATGGTTGAACCGCTTGATCACTTGAGCTTGATCTTGCTCAGGGTTATTGGGCGGTAAGATGGTCGCGCCTTGAAGCAAGGTGGCCAATCCAGCCAAAAGTTGATCTTGGGTTGGAGGAGCATTGCGGTTTCCGCAGTTAGCCATGAGTCTGCCAATGAGTTGTAAAACCCATTAGTCGGCGCAGTATGAGAAATAAAGAATGAAGAGGTAGATATATCGCATACAATAGTCGCAACATATAGAAAATATAAATGAAATAAAAGAACTGCTTTTCATTAATATAATATGTTTGGAACATCCATTGGAAAATTTCAATAATAATAGACATAATAAAATGAACTGAGTCTACGACTACTCCTCATCATCACTACGAATAATCTCTACAACGGGAATAGGGGGTCGTGACTCTATCCACGAAATGACTTCATCTTCAGACTCGATATCTGCCATCATCACGTCCTTCATATTTTTGGTGAGATCCACCCTTGATCTTTCATCAGGAACTTCTTCCGGATCTTCTTCTAAATCTTCTTCTGGATCTTCTTCGGGATCCTCCTCTGGGTCTTCTTCTGGATCTTCTTCGGGATCCTCCTCCGAGTCTTCCTCGTTCGGGGAGTCGGCATCCCAATTTGCAGTTGGAATCTTCTCTCGAGCATATAAATCCAATAGGCGTCGAGCGATGAATTGGAAATCATCCGTAGCCTCTCGCTCTTCAAGCGATCTCTTGATGGCCTTTTTCCAGAGCCGGAAGATGCAGCAACCCCAGTCTTCGGATAATTTCTCCATCAAGTGCTCTAGCTGGCGAGTGACGGAACCTTGTTTCCCAGATTTTAGCCACTTACTCAGCCTATTAATGACGTAATGTGGCGCATTTTCTGGTAGATTAGGGTCGTCCCACCAGTCTTTGCGTGCTAGGAGACGCGAGTCAAAAGTAGCTGGGAGCCTCTTACGTGGCGTCATTCTAGGTTTGGCCATTCTAACAGTTCGTACATACATAAATAATTATGTAAGTAAAAATGAAATGACATATGCATGAATAATGACTAAAATTTGGTACCTCAGACGGAGTGACGAAGTGGCGAAGCTGAGAGCATATGATACTTTTAAAGTTTAGCGAGTCTACAGAAAGGTAAAACCCGCTCTGATACCACTATGTAATGCCCCGACTTTCTAGGGTAAATATTGGGGAAAATAAATAAAAGGTAAATTTTGAGAAAAAATATTTTCTTGAGAATATAAAAATTCTCGCCTTCAAAGTCGAGTCGCTACAATGACATAAAAATAAATACCTTTAAATAAGGTAACATTTCATCATAAACACGAGGTAAAAATTTGCGGAGGAAGAATAATTCATAATTTATAAATTTTCAAATCGAAGTTTCCCCAAATGAGTTCCAAAACATTTGACATAAAGAAAGCATCATATAATAATTCTCTTTCATATGCCCTCTCGGCTCGCTCCTTCGTTCATCCGGCTCGGTTCAACCTGCGGGATCAATAAAGGTGGGGGTGAGCTTCCTTCAGCTCGTGGAAATCTCACTGATCACAGTAATATACAATCTCATGGAAAGCATAACATGAATAATCTATCACATTTTTCCTCAACGTCAATGCATACTCACAATATTACATATAGCATGAATCGAGCACGCCTACACGAATATTGAGGTTGCGCAGGTGCCCCCACAACATCATGAAACATACTCACAATATTACGTATAGCATGAATCTAGCACGCATAACATGAATATTGAGGTTGCGCAGGTGTCCCCGCAACAACATGAAACATACACGCAATACCACATATTGTAACACCCCCAATCCGCTCAGGGATATTACACGCCGTAGACCCTTTCCTCAAGGATCTACCAGGCTGGTAAACAACACCGTACATCTTAAAAATGTCTTTAAGGCTAAAATGACTCAACAGACCGATTTGGTCTTGCAATAAAAACATACAACTCAATTACAATTCATGCCCATGCAGGGGTCAAAATACATCAGCTCCCGTACAACGGGGAAAAAATATTGCAGCGGAAAATAAAGTACAACTGAACCAATACACAATATACGATTCCACATGTGATTAGTATCGATCATCTTTCATCATCCTTCATGCCGATCCTGTGCCACGCTCCATGAAACCTGAATGCAATACAGACATCCACCCCCAATTACTCGGGGGTTAGCAAAATACCACTATTTTGCTAGTGCAAATACGATCCATATAATTCAAGTTCCAAGAATAACAATAACCAAGAATCCTCAAAGATCCAAACATAAAGAAAAGTACTTCTCGAGGCAAGAGTTTGGGTAAAACATTCCAAAACCGAAAGATCGCAAATCGAGAGGATAAATTATAAAACCTTTTAAAAATGCCCTCGGGAGTTTTTAACGTAAACCATTTAGGATTATCGAATCCTTCTCTTTTCAAAATCAACAGGGGTCACAGCCCAACAGTTTTGTTTTCGCAAATAGAAAACCACTAACAATTCACAGGGTCAGAACCCACATCACGTGTCCTCGACGTACATAAAATCAACACAATGTAATCACGCACAAGCATCGCCTAGGACCGGGACGAAGCCCCAAATACCACTCGAGGCCTCTAAGGACCTCCCGAGCTGGCCATAATCATAAAATGAATCACGCACACACGTCGCCTAGGACCGGGATGAAACCACGAATCCCACTCAAGCCCTCGAAGGACCCTCCCGAGCTGGCTAGCGAAACACAAGTCACAACATCTTTGGCGCTCACGGTTGGATCAATCACTTGTTGCATCCTGACCACATGATCACATGCCATGTGTCACCGTAGTTTTTCTTAGGCTCTCACGATTGGATCGATCGCTTGTTGCATCTTGACCACATGATCGCATGCCATGTGTCACCGTAGACCCCGCCCACATTCACGTATTCACACATATAACACAATACAACAAAGATATCCAAACAATTCACCCAGAGGCATTAAAGACATAGCAAAACATCACGTCAACCCACAACGCACCGAAATGAAGCAATATACGCACACATGCATTATCAATCGCAACATCAACACCAACCATATCCATAAGATTCACATACTCGATTACGAAACACACCAATCACAAAACACACGCGGTTATGAAAGAGAGCCTTTAACAAGGCTAACCGAATCTTTTGAAGATAATTTTCAAACGACCAAACAAACACATTTAGACGATCACCAATTATCATATCCACAAAACAAGAATTATATGGACAAGGTAATTGCCTAGAAATCTGCACGCAAGTAGTCCGACGAACACGGCTCAACCGGGAAGCTACGAAACGCCTGATGCCATCGAAAAGGAAGACGACGACGAACGGAAGGGTTCAACACGGTTTATTCGCAAGAAACTCGACCCTAACATCATATAATTAATAAATCAATGATCATACGAGGAAGAATAATCGTAGAATATCCGAAAACCCCTCTATGACATTCTACCGGACACCTTCAAGGCGTCGATCAAGAACTCGACCAAAACAATGAATCGATACGATCCAACCATGGAATAACAAGGGAAATGATATAATACATCTAAATAATCATCAATCCATCACAATCCTAAGTTAAATCGGATTAAACAGATGAAAACAACCAAAACATCCAAATTCCCCAAAACTAGATTTCTAGAAAATCTGACCTGATTCGCTCGATCAAAGGATGTTATAGGATGGATGATTGATGATATGAACTCCAAGACTTCATGTATTTAACACCTGACAACATCCCTCCATGATCATCAATGCTCCAGCCGCGGAAGAGGATGAAACGAGTGAGAAAAATGATGAAAACCCCGTCTGCTAGGTCTTAAATAGGTTGCCTGCCGGCCTCCTTACGTACGTAATCGGCCAAGGGCTTACGTACGTAACCGGCCATGGCCGAACTAACTCCCCAGAAATGCCGACATCATTACGTACGTAACCGGCCAAGGCTTACGTACGTAACTGCTGGGCCCTTCCGGCCGTAACTCGGCCAGGGCTGGCCTGGGCCCAACCTGCCCGGCCACGACTCTGCCGGGACCAACTCCGACTATCCGGTTAGGCGTTTGACGACGTATCGACCACCTTAAGGCACCAGTTATGATCCGAAATGATAATGAGCGAATTATGAAGCATAAAATACCCCAAGCACGGAACGAACACGACGAAAAGCTCAAAAAACACTACGCAGTGTTCACGAAGGATTCTCAACAACGAACGAAAGAGTTAAACGAACATGTGATTCCGAACAACCCGGAGATAGGTAAAAACGAGTATGAAAACAAGTACCTGAAGCTTTGGGAAATTACCAAACGGTCCCAAATGTCTGAAAATTACGATACGGCAACGAATAACCAAATGAAGCTCACAACACACATAACAACGTTAGATGAACTTGCGAGAAATCCGAAACAATAATTTCGAACGAGATTCCCAGGAATCGAACTCAAGTGCGGAAAAGTCGCTTAAGAACACGGAATTCAACAAAACGATACTGAAACGAACTCGGACGTCGAAAAGTGCAGAAATAAATATTCTCAAAATGACGAAACGGTCATGAGAGAGTCGTCAAAATGGACTTTCGCCAAAAAAAGAAAATTACTGAAAATCGAAATTGCGGGTATTACATTCTACCCTCCTTAAAAGAAGTTTCGTCCCAAAACTTAAAACAAGTAGGGAGAAGCAATATCCCGCCAGGAAAACTCAACGAGATACACAATAACCGAAAACTCGTGCCCAATGGAGAAACATTACAAGCAACGCAAAGGAATACACGACTTGAAAACACGCTCCACGACGGCCAACACAACGCCACTGGTAGAGACATAATAAAACCAACAAGTGAAAATCGTCATCAAAACAGATAATACAATCAAGTCAATTATCCGAACAATCACAAAACACAAAGCACCTATTACAAGGATACACGCACAGTCGAGAAAACAGAAATAAACACAAAATGATCCACAAGGACAATCATAAACAATTCGGACTATGCCGAAATCCTCAAAAACCACATTAGGCATCTCCGTGTCCTTTCGGAGCAGAGACGCAACCTCGATCCCCAAATATCTCAGCTAGCGTCTCACAATGCACGGCTCGGTGACCCACTTGGCCACACTCGAAACAGTTGACTAACGGTGAACGACAATTCTTCGCAGTATGGCCCGCTCGACTACAGTTATAACATATCTTCGAGCTGTTCACATAACTCGCTGCAGGGGTACTACCCCCCTGATCACGCGATCGAGGAAGCACCTTAGGACGACGAAATGAAGTCCCCAACTCAAGGGGCCCACTCCCCTGATTTCCTGAAAAGTCCCCAATGGTTTTCTGTTTCTTCGACGCGGACATAATCTCGGTCGGCAATCTGGATAGCTCATAGGCCAATGTCCTATTCTGATAGTCTCTCAAGGAAGTACAAGCGAGACCTGCCATGTACTGACGAATCTCCGGCTTCATCCGCCTACTAAAATGACAAATCTTGTCCTCCTTTGTCCTTACTTGATTCTGCACATAGCCGAGTTGTTTGTTAAAATCAGTAATAGCTTGAGACAGCAGTACATCCTGCGGTTTCGCCGAAAAGAATTCATTAATCTTCTGATTCCTGATCGGCTCCAGACAAAACTAATCTCTCATGAATCTCTGGAACTCTGCCCATGTGACAACACGATCTTGAGGCTTAACAGACTCCCACCAGCCAGCGGCATCCTTGTCGAAAAGATACTGAGCTACGGACACCTTACGTTCTTCTGGACAATCAACTATCTCGAATATCTTTTCTAACTGGAAAAGCCAACCATCCCAGCCTAATGCATCTGCAGCACCGGCGAAACGAGGGGGATTCATACGAACCACTTCTCGAAGCCACTGATTTACACCAATGTTCTGGGTCATATCTGTAACACGCTGAACTTCCTGAGTCAACTGAGTCATATGTGTGGCTAACTGATGTAAAATAGTAGCAATACCGATACCGGCATCATCACCGGCAGCATGATCTCGACCACGCGTCTGATTGCCGCGACCACGACCTCGGACCCTCGGCATACTGAATAAGTAATCACTCGGCACAACAGAAAAATCATAACACATATCATATACAATGATTACCATCGTAAAGTAATACACACACAACCACCACAGCAACGACGGTATCATTCGGAGACCTCAATGGCCCGAACGATAACCAACACAAAATTACAACCATCATGAAACAATCACACATGTACACAAGCGTACAAAACCAAGCTTCAACAACTCAGACTCGTGCGACAACACGCAAATCACCACGAGACGACAAATAGTAAATACCAGTTCACACCTCTCACAGAGGGCTAGTACTACAAATACGTGGCAATGCCTCAACGTTCATGCCACCAATTCGATCATATTCGGAAGTTAACATCATAACGACAAAGCAAACATCATACATACATTCCCAAACCGCAAACGGGAATTGATAGGTTTTAAAAAAAATGAAAACCACCTTTTGAAAATAATTTTGGAAACACCGATTGATCTTGAGTATCACCTTTCAAAAAGTACAAACGTGAAACATCGTTATCGAGACTTTGGAAAATCATTTCGCATTCGATAAAAATGAGGACACTTTCTTTTCGTGAAAAACTTTCAGAAATATTCGACCCTCGGGCCTAAGCAAAAGCGTTTCTAAATCATTGAAAATATCTCAAAATATTTTGGTCCTCGAGGTAGAAGAATTTTGAAATATATTGTGGCACCTTGGAAGTACCACGAGAAAACAATTCATTTTAAAAGTACGTCTCGAAATTTATTTTCTAAGATACTCAAGGTTTTCAAAAATAATTCATTGGGCTAGAATGCCCAAAAATGCTCATGTAACAATATTCGTTTAAACATATTATAATATACGCATCAAATCGTACAAAATCAAGACAATACATGTCTTTTACCAGAAAATAGACAGTCACATCGTAGTTCAAACTTGCTTAGGACCAGGGCTAAACCACTGGTCCATCCGAAGCCCTTACGGACTGAGTAAATCGCACCCATAAACATTCCCATAACATACTGAGCACAAGGTTTCACGAAAACACTTGCAAACGAACAAATCAGCTTGAAATATACACGCAGCGGTCGAAACCAACAGTCAAGAGTACATAACCAGCGACACCACTCCTCATATAAATAAAATATGAGAGTAAAATAACCACATATCACGAAATAAAAATCCATAGGAGGATTCCGTCACTTAACACCTAATCATACCAGTAACTCGCAACAGACGAGGCACTATCACAACGAAGGGATACTTACAACCACAGGTCGCACGAAGATGATGATCGCCCCATGATACTAATCACGACCAACGAACTCAGACAACGCGTCGCGACACGACTCAGTCAGACAAAATCCGATGATACAAAACTCAACAGACACAACTTGACCCGACAGCCTAGGTTTCTACAACCTAAGCTCCGATACCATTTATGTAACACCCCCAATCCGCTCAGGGATATTACACGTCGTAGACCCTTTCCTCAAGGATCTACCAGGCTGGTAAACAACACCATACATCTCAAAAATGCCTTTAAGGCTAAAATGACTCAACAGACCGATTTGGTCTTTCAATAAAAACATACAACTCAATTACAATTCATGCCCACGCAGGGGTCAAAATACATCAGCTCCTGTACAACGTGGAAAAAATATTGCAGCGGCAAATAAAGTACAACTGAACCAATACACAACGTACGGTTCCGCATGTGATTAGTATCGATCATCTTTCATCATCCTTCATGCCGATCCTGTGCCACGCTCCCTGAAACCTGAATCCAATACAGACATCCACCCCCCGATTACTTGGGGGTTAACAAAATTCCACTATTTCACTAGTGTAAGTACGAAGTGCAAATACGAGCCATATAATTCAAGTTCCAAGAATAACAATAACCAGGAATCCTCAAAGATCCAAACATAAAGAAAAGTACTTCCCGAGGCAAGAGTTTGGGTAAAACATTCCAAAACCGAAAGATCGCAAATCGAGAGGATAATTTATAAAACCTTTTAAAATTGCCCTCGGGAGTTTTCAGCGTAAACCATTTAGGATTATCGAATCCTTCTCTTTCCAAAATCAACAGGGGTCACAACCCAACAGTTTTGTTTTCGCAAATAGAAAACCACTAACAATTCACAGGGTCAGAACCCACATCACGTGTCCTCGACGGACATAAAATCAACACAATATAATCACGCACAAGCATTGCCTAGGACCGGGACGAAGCCACAAATCCCAATCGAGGCCTCTAAGGACCCTCCCGAGCTGGCCATAATCATAAAACAAATCACGCACACACGTCGCCTAGGACCGGGACGAAGCCACGAATCCCACTCGAGGCCTCGAAGGACCCTCCCGAGCTGGCTAGCAAAACTCAAGTCACAACATCTTTGGCGCTCACGGTTGGATCAATCACTTGTTGCATCCTGACCACATGATCACATGCCATGTGTCACCGTAATTTTTCTTAGGCTCTCACGGTTGGATCGATCGCTTGTTGCATCCTGACCACATGATCGCATGCCATGTGTCACCGTAGGCTCCGCCCACATTCACGTATTCACACATATAACATAATACAACAAAGATATCCAAACAATTCACCCAAAGGCATTAAACACTTAGCAAAACATCACGTCAACCCACAACGCACCGAAATGAAGCAATATACGCACACATGCATTATCAATCGCAACATCAACACCAACCATATACATAAGATTCACATACTCGATTACGAAACACACCAATCACAAAACACATGCGTTTATGAAAGAGAGCCTTTAACAAGGCTAACCGAATCTTTTGAAGATAATTTTCAAATGACAAACAAACACATTTAGACGATCACCAATTATCATATCCACAAAACAATAATTATATGGACAAGGTAATTGCCTAGAAATCGGCACGCAAGTAGTCCGACGAACACGGCTCAACCGGGAAGCTACGAAACGCCTGATGCCATCGAAAAGGAAGACGACGACGAACGGAAGGGTTCAACACGGTTTATTCGCAAGAAATTCGACCCTAACATCATATAATTAATAAATCAATGATCATACAAGGAAGAATAATCGTAGAAAATCCGAAAACCCCTCTATGACATTCTATCGGACACCTTCAGGGCGTCGATCAAGAACTCGACCAAAACAACGAATCGATACGATCCAACCATGGAATAACAAGGTAAATGATATAATACATCTAAATAATCATCAATCCATCACAATCCTAAGTTAAATCGGATTAAACATATGAAAACAACTAAAACACCCAAATTCCCCAAAACTAGATTTTTAGAAAATCTGACCTGATTCGCTCGATCAAAGGATGTTATAGGATGGATGATTGATGATATGAACTCCAAGACTTCATGTATTTAACACCTGACAACATCCCTCCATGATCATCAAAGCTCCAACCGCGGAAGAGGATGAAACGAGTGAGAAAAATGATGAAAACCCCGTCTGCTAGGTCTTAAATAGGCTGCCTGCCGGCCTCCTTACGTACGTAATCGGCCAAGGGCTTACGTACGTAACCGGCCATGGCCGAACTAACACTACACCATATATGGGTTTCAGCAACACCTGAAAAACTGTGTTCAAAAGTCCAAAAAGTGTTGCTGAAGGTAGAAAAACAAGCTATGGCTACACTTTGACCAAATTCGAAAGTGTTACAAAAACGGCCGCAACCATAGGGGTCTAAGGTAACACTTTTCTTTTTTTTGGTAACATGTTAAAAAAGTGTAGCAATAGACCCCTATGCCAACACTTTTATTGTCTGTGGCTACACTAGATTTTGTGTCGCTGTAGACTTAAGGCCACACTTTTATATATTTAGTGACACAAAGATTTGTGTAGCCGTAGACCTATGCCAACACTCATGAGGTCTAATGTAACATTAAATTGTGAAACACTTTGACATCTTTACCAACAACTTTAACACTATGGCTACACTTATATATGACCATTTCTAACTTTTGCCAACACACTTTTAATCTTTGCCAACACAATTTTTATATTTTGCCAACATAAAGAATTATAAATTATAGTCTATGGCTACATTTTTGCAGGTTTTTACCAACATTTTTCATGCTAAAAAGCAAAATTTTATATTGGAAAATAAATATTACCGTAAAATAGTCAATACCATTAAAACAATGTCAACCATAACAACATCCAAAATACATGAATGCTAATATTCAATCCATAATAGCTAAGAACAAGTTACAATCGCAATCCACAAATATAACAAAACTACTTGAGTCACTTAGCTAGCATAATATAAAATGATGAGATCAGTCAAATAGTGACATTGTCACCGCCATAGGACTCCTCGACTGATTTCTAGGAGTCATCAATCTTTAAGTTCAAATCTGGATTCTTCTCGGCCAACATTTACATCATTTATCTTCAAGTTTTTCATCCATCTCTTGTTGAAGTTGAGCCCTGATCTTAGCAGTTAGGTCCGCCACATACTGATCAAGAACTTGAACGGATGGTGATGCTAAAGACTTCGATTTTGGTTGCTCTGTAATATACTTTTCTTGACTATATATATACACTCACTGGTAAGAAGAATGAGGATATGTCACATTATGTTAAGAAGGAGATAGTTGAATTTCACAAGGAAGAGATGATAGAGTATAGGATAAGATAAACTGCAAAATCAATGTTAAACCTTTTACGCATAAGGTAGCATCGACTCCTGAGCATTTACATAAGGTGGAATAAACTGCTTAGTATACCGAAGAATAAATAGTACTCAAAACTTACAGCAATATGAATGGGTAAAAAGTTCTTGTATTGATAGGGTCGAAGTTAATAAAATGCATATTGCTGTGTAAATATATATATAAAGTTTATCAAGTGATTTGCATCGCCTACTATCTGCGCCAATTTATTGAAAAACACAATTTTAGGAGCTCCCAGTGCGGAAAAGAGAAGCAAATGTTGAGCGGCAAGAACTACAAGTACGAAAACTTACATCTCTATTCATGTCATTGAATGCTGAATGGAATTTAATCGTGCACAATATTTGCTCTTATTAGCAATATAAACACAACATTTGTGAGTTTTCCTTGATGTAGGAGCAGACCCAGTGGACCTAGTGCATAGATTTCATGAAAACTTGGCATAGATGCATTAGAAAGAAACCGAGAGAGCAAAATTTTAGAGTCTGGAAAGCATCTTCAACATCGCCATTTTCTTGTGCTTGCATTCCGTTTGACATTATTTCGATCTACGATACGGAATCAAGAACATGTAGCTTAGAACTTGAGATAAATTGCAAACTTTGTGTTATCACCATAACAAATTACAATGGTACCTAAACTAACCAAATTGCTCCTGACAAGATAAGGCAATACATCACGCCTCAAACTATGCAAAGTTTCTTTTTATTAAGGACATCTTGCAATGGACTGTTTCAAATATCAAATACATGTGTGAATATAAAAGAAAATTGATTAACAAAGAAATAAGCATTAATCTCCATGGAGTATAGGGAAAACCCTCATACCTCTTGAATGCATACATATGAGCATCCATAAGATCAAGATGCAATTTCAATGCATAGCAGAGGCGAGAAAGAGAGTAAAACCGAATGAAAAGTTAAGCAAGAGCAAACTAGAAGCTTATTTACCTTTTATAACAGCTTGTTGGATGCTAGTTAGTCAATGCAAATGATGACAAATTTATGGCCACTCAGACAGATACTGAATTTTCATAAATAATTTGAAAATATATTTTGATTTGTTGTTCAATTAGCCAAATTAGAATGTTTAGCATCGATCAACCCGCATTTCTCATGTTCGGTGAGGAAACAAGTGTAAAATATACAACATACTCACGAGCCGCCTCCACTCTCCACCTCCCGAATATGAGATTCAACTTAACTATGACTTTCCCATGTCCTATAGTTCATGTATATCGAGCTTTTTGGCACTCAATGCATTGGGTGACAGAGGTCCAACGATTTACTGACCAACAACTCTAAGTATGCTTTTCGAACTCGAATACTTTTATCGACTTCCGCTCCTATCACAAGTTCAATAGATGTCCAAAGGATGTAAAAATAGAAATTAAACATCGACGAGAAAACCTCCGTATAGAACATCTTACTAGATGCTATATGCATTAGGAATTGTTTAGTTGGATCCGTGCCTATAATATTATGGTATCCCGATTTTTGGCTTTGTCCTTAGCACCGGATGAGCTCGAATATGATGGTCCACCGACAGAACAGAGCAAAGCATTGCGTAACTTTATCCTAAACTCAGCCGAGTCAGAACTTTATCAAGTTTAATTCAAATATGCTACAAAATTGAATACTAAACGAATCAAAAGAAAAGCACATTCAACAATAGAAACAAGATCAACTAATTTCGAGTAATGCACTTAGGAAAAACAAAAGGCTTAAATGGAAACTATTTCCTTTTAGTAAAGGAATTGATACCGCCTATTCTTATCCATGCCACAAAAAAATGGAAGTATAATAATGAACCAATTCTAATATCTACCGATGGAGAAAATGCAACAAAATGGCATACACGCTTGCAAGGAATACCCTTGAGCTTCATAGAAAATAAATGACTGTCCAGATATAAGTGGTTTGTTGCTTCAAAGGTGAAAATTTATCGCACAAGAATTGATGAATGTCGTAATAGAAAGACTCGTGACAACTATTCAGCATTTAAAGCACAACGGTGGAACCATAGGCAGCATCAACAGTACTGGGACCCAGGAGGGAGGGAGGGGGGGAGGGAGGGAGGGGGGAGGGAGAGAGAGGGAGAGAGAGAGGGGGAGAGAGAGAGAGAGAGAGAGAGCTTACCAGTCAAATCCTCCATATTTGTTGGCTTCACATCAACAATATTTGTTTCCTTGTTTCTCTGTATTTTTGACATAGCAATAGCATTCAATATTTCATATTTCCAAGTGCATCTTATGACAGTCTAAGTACAGTCATGAACTGCAAGTGCGAGTAAACAAAAACATAAGCCACAACTCTTCCTCAAATGAAGCACTTCTCTCTCTTCTATTTCCATCTCTCACTTCCTCCTTTAAACTATTAACATAATCAAAAACTGTTCAGCTCCTTGGTAAACACCTAAAGTTCAGATTCTGAACTAATTTGAAGCCTCATGAAATCTGCACAAGAAATATCATCCTTCCACAGCCTGTCATACGACAATTTCAGGGTTTTACTATTAAACTTTTTAAGTTCAAATCTGGATTCTTCTCGGCCAACATTTTCATCATTTATCTTCAAGTTTTTCATCCATCTCTTGTTGAAGTTGAGCCCTGATCTTAGCAGTTAGGTCCGCCACATACTGATCAAGAACTTGAACGGATGGTGATGCTAAAGACTTCGATTTTGGTTGCTCTGTAATATACTTTTCTTGACTATATATATACACTCACTGGTAAGAAGAATGAGGATATGTCACATTATGTTAAGAAGGAGATAGTTGAATTTCACAAGGAAGAGATGATAGAGTATAGGATAAGATAAACTGCAAAATCAATGTTAAACCTTTTACGCATAAGGTAGCATCGACTCCTGAGCATTTACATAAGGTGGAATAAACCGCTTAGTATACCGAAGAATAAATAGTACTCAAAACTTACAGGCAATATGAATGGGTAAAAAGTTCTTGTATTGATAGGGTCGAAGTTAATAAAATGCATATTGCTGTGTAAATATATATATAAAGTTTATCAAGTGATTTGCATCGCCTACTATCTCGCGCCAATTTATTGAAAAACACAATTTTAGGAGCTCCCAGTGCGGAAAAGAGAAGCAAATGTTGAGCAAGAAGAACTACAAGTACGAAAACTTACATCTCTATTCATGTCATTGAATGCTGAATGGAATTTAATCGTGCACAATATTTGCTCTTATTAGCAATATAAACACAACATTTGTGAGTTTTCCTTGATGTAGGAGCAGACCCACTGACCTAGTGCATAGATTTCATGAAAACTTGGCATAGATGCATTAGAAAGAAACCGAGAGAGCAAAATTTTAGAGTCTGGAAAGCATCTTCAACATCGCCATTTTCTTGTGCTTGCATTCCGTTTGACATTATTTCGATCTACGATACGGAATCAAGAACATGTAGCTTAGAACTTGAGATAAATTGCAAACTTTGTGTTATCACCATAACAAATTACAATGGTACCTAAACTAACCAAATTGCTCAGGACAAGATAAGGCAATACATCACGCCTCAAACTATGCAAAGTTTCTTTTTGATTAAGGACATCTTGCGTAATGATCTGTTCAAATATCAAATACATGTGTGAATATAAAAGAAAATTGATTAACAAAGAAATAAGCATTAATCTCCATGGAGTATAGGAAAACCCTCATACCTCTTGAATGCATACATATGAGCATCCATAAGATCAAGATTTAATTTCAATCTGCATAGGCAGAGGCGAGAAAGAGAGTAAAACCGGAATGAAAAGTTAAGCAAGAGCAAACTAGAAGCTTATTTACCTTTTATAACAGCTTGTTGGATGCTAGTTAGTCAATGCAAATGATGACAAATTTATGGCCACTCGAGATACGTAATTTTCAAGAAATAATTTGAAAATATATTTTGATTTGTTGTTCAATTAGCCAAATTAGAATGTTTAGCATCGTTCAACCCGCATTTCTCATGTTCGTGAGGAAACAAGTGTAAAATATACAACATACTCACGAGCCGCCTCTCCACTCTCCACCTCCCGAATATGAGATTCCACTTAACTATGACTTTCCCATGTCCTATAGTTCATGTATATCGAGCTTTTTGGCACTCAATGCGGTTGACCGACAGAGGTCCAACGATTTACCCGACCAACGGCTCTAAGTATGCTTTTACGAACTCGAACACTTTTATCGACTTCCGCTCCTATCACAAGTTCAATAGATGTCCAAAGGATGTAAAAATAGAAATTAAACATCGACGAGAAAAACCTCCGTATAGAACATCTTACTAGATGCTATATGCATTAGGAATTGTTTAGTTGGATCCGTGCCTATAATATTATGGTATCCTCGATTTTTGGCTTTGTCCTTAGCACCGATGAGCACGAATATGATGGTCCACCGACAGAACAGAGCAAAGCATTGCGTAACTTTATCCTAAACTCAAAGCCGATTTGTAACTTTATCAAGTTTAATTCAATGATGCTTCAAAAGTGAATAGTAAACGTAGCAAAAGATAAGCTCATTCAACAATATAAACAAGATCAACTAATTTCGAGTAATGCACTAGGAAAAACAAAAGGCTTAAATGGAAACTATTTCCTTTTAGTAAAGGAATTGATACCGCCTATTCTTATCCATGCCACAACAAAAAAATGGAAGTATAATAATGAACCAATTCTAATATCTACCGCGATGGAGAAAATGCAACAAAATGGCATACACGCTTGCAAGGAATACCCTTGAGCTTCGAGAAAATAAATGACTCCCGGATATAAGTGGTTTGTTGCTTCAAAGGTGAAAATTTATCGCACAAGAATTGATGAATGTCATAATAGAAAGACTCGTGACAACTATTCAAAGATTTAAAGCACAACGGTGGAACCATAGGCGATCAACAAGATCTGGGACCCAGGAGGGAGGGGGGGAGGGAGGGAGGGGGGAGGGAGAGAGAGGGAGAGAGAGAGGGGGAGAGAGAGAGAGAGAGAGCTTACCAGTCAAATCCTCCATATTTGTTGGCTTCACATCAACAATATTTGTTTCCTTGTTTCTCTGTATTTTTGACATAGCAATAGCATTCAATATTTCATATTTCCAAGTGCATCTTATGACAGTCTAAGTACAGTCATGAACTGCAAGTGCGAGTAAACAAAAACGTAAGCCACAACTCTTCCTCAAATGAAGCACTTCTCTCTCTTCTATTTCCATCTCTCACTTCCTCCTTTAAACTATTAACATAATCAAAAACTGTTCAGCTCCTTGGTAAACACCTAAAGTTCAGATTCTGAACTAATTTGAAGCCTCATGAAATCTGCACAAGAAATATCATCCTTCCACAGCCTGTCATACGAAAATTTCAGGGTTTTACTATTAACCTTTTAAACATATTTGATACTTCATTGCTAAAAGTATAACACTTTGTACATAGTTTATGCTGTCAAGTATCAGGAGCTAGCTAGTTGGTCTTCATTGTATGTGCATGTTCCGATTACGTGGAAGAATGTAAAACAAATATGGCCCTAACTTGGTAGACCTGTTGCAAATTTTTAGGGGCATCCATCAAAATGTAAAAAACTCGCTGATCCCCAAACATAATTCAAAGACACTAAAGAATCTGGTTGTAAAAAGCACAGATTTACCTTAGAGGGTTTGCCAAAACTCTTTGACCAATTGTCACAAAACTCGTCTCTTGATTGGACATGAACCAAGCAAGTGAAGAAACACTATGTTTAAAGGAAAACAAGTAAGCATAAAGCATAATAGTGTCCCCAATTTTCATTATATCTGTGCTAGTTAGCTCTCAAAAGTAAATACAGACCTTCCTGTGAAAGTCCACAAACATAAACATACCAGTCATTCACGAAATTCCACGCTACTTTCACCACGTCCTTCTCTGAAATTTCCAATTTCTTAAGGGCTGCAACAAGTGGCTTGTAAGGGTGTTCAATGTTGAGATCAAAAGCAATGGTAACTAAAATCGCTTGCTCCCCAAAGAAGATCAATTCTTTACGCTTATCATAAACTTCCTACACATAGAGTCAACAAATAACGAGTAAGCATCTCACGGTCTCAAAAACATAATAAGATAGTTGTGAAAAGTAATTAAAAATAAGCAAAGATCCGACCTTTTGTATGATCTTATGAGGAGCTAAAGGATCCCAGCTATACATCAATTTATAAGCCACAACAACGAGATTTTTCAGCCAACGTGGTGTATCTTAGGAGGTGGCAGTAGCTGGCCACTAGTGTTCAACTTGCACCAAACAAGACTATCAATTTGCTCAAGGAAAAATTAAATCACGAACATAATTTCATAAGGAACTGTCACGCGAATATGATTTCAACATTCAACAAACAACTTGAGCTTACCTACATCGAGTGTGTGGACATCGACGGATAATAATTAGATGAATCTTCGCCACCAATGACAATGATTTTATTCTTCCAGGAAGAAGTGTATGACTATCTCTATCACTTGGAGGAGTGCTCGATGGAACTACATGTTGCCATGAGAATGTCTCGCATATAAAGGAAGACAGTGCCTCAACACATTACTTTTTCAAATTTACGTTATATTTCACGCCAAGTCTTTATGGCTTCATTCGGGTTGATGGATTTAAAGTCAAGGATTTCATCTCTAATAACAGATTCATAAGCAATTTCAAATCAATGTTAGCACAAGCTTTAGCGCCAACAAAACCATAGCACATCACCTCTAACACTTGGTAACACCCACGTATTCGTGGCTAGCATTACAAAATTCACACCAACAAATAGTTAATTATAACCGCATGTCTGATCAATGTATGCTCACAATGAAAACTAAGATGGGGAGTGAGACAAAGATAATGATAAAAATAAATAAGAAAAAAAAAAGTAGGACCAAGCATAAAACAGTTGACATAGCATAAACTACAATAAAAAACTGCCAAGATTGTATATGGTTTACACCCAATTACATATTAATGTTGTGTGATGAATAACCACTAACTTAGGAGGTAAAGTATATGGAATTACTTACGACAACAGGCGACACCAAGAAGTATCATACACCTTCCCTCAATGGCTCATCTGATCAGAAAATTTACTACCATGCCATGTAATATATCTCAATCAAATACCATGCAATGTAAAAATACCATGAAATATATCTCAAAACAAGAAACGAAAGCAAATACAAAAAAAGTACCTTAATCGAAGTGGGTGTTCACCAATTAATAATCCGAGGCTCGAAGCTACAAATCAAAGCCCTAATCGAAGTAGGTGTTTAACAAATACGAACTGAAGCTACAAATCGAAGCCTAATCGAAGTGGGTGTTTATCAATTACCAATACAAACCCTAATCGAAGGTGCAAGTCGGAGCTGGAAGGGGCAAATCAGAGCTTTTTTTTTTGTCTAAAAGAACCATGATAAAATTTGTAATGGAAAACTTCAAAAAATTCAAAATAAAAAGGATAACAGAACTCAGCACATGTAATCTCTTAGGCATAAGGCATCCTGAAACCAAATAAAATTACGAATACATAATAAAACAAAGAGGATCAACGCTTGAGAATACTTGCCATCCTTGTAATCCTTCTTTCTGTTCAGAAACCAGTCGGGGATTTTGAACTGGCGAGGATTTGCCACAATTACCATCAAGCTGTCGATTTCAGCAGCACAGAGTTCACCAGCCCTCTTGTTCATGTCGATGTCGGCTTTCTTACAGACTACGTTGGCGAAACGCCGGCCAATACCCTTGATAGAGGTCAGAGCGAACATGATCTTCTGTTTTCCGTCCACGTTTGTGTTCTGCACACGCAAAATGTGCTGGAACTCCTCATTTGCGACCAATGAGATGGCTAGGTTTTTGGATCGAGCAATGGAGAGTCTTGTGTTGTTCGCGGCGGCTCACGCTGCCAAGATCAAAAATCGAGCCGTAGAGGTAAATCAAGCCCTAATTGAAGTGTTTAGTGTCCGGAAGTTGTGCAAAGCGGACAGTGGGGTGGGTTTGGGGGTGAGTGAGTAAAGGGGAAAGAGGGAAAACGGGACACGAAAGTGTAGGAAAAATTTTGTTCACGAGGAAGTTTTGTTTTTATTCTTTTTTGGTTTAAGGAGGAAAGTTCTAGATTTGTTTTGGGGTAAATTCTATAAGTTACATGTATTATTATATAAAAATATATATTTATATCTATATAATTATTTGTTTAATTAATTAATATAATTTTAATTATAAAATTTTAAATTAAAATTTAAATTAAAAATATGTATTTATTTACGTAATATATTCATAATTAATGTTAAAATCTATAATAAATTATTTATCTCATTTTGAAGTATGAAATAGATCAAAATTTAAAATGCTTGTGTATTTTTTAATAATATATTTAATTTTAATAATTTTATTATTATTAAGTTAAATGCAACACTTTTAATTGGTGTTGCACGTTGCAACAGCATTATTCTCAAGCAACACTACATTCATGTCTAATGCAATACTTTTTTACTAGTGTTGCAGAAGATCACAAGTGCGAGAGCTATTGCAACGCTATGGTTGCAACGCTTTACAAAAAGCATTGCATATGAGCACTTATGGCGTAGTGGTTTAGTTACACTTTTTCTAAATAGCAACGGCTACACCAAATTTTGTGTTAGCGTAGATATTCAATTTGGTCTACGGTAACACTAATTTATATCAATAATAACGTTAGAAAAATGTGTAGCCTTAAATCAAATTTGACCAATTTTAAGGCATCTAAGGCTACACTTTTGCTTGTAACATCAAAAAAAATGTTGTTGAAAGCCATATATGGTGTAGTGTAACTCCCCATAAATGCCGGCATCATTACGTACGTAATCGGCCAAGGCTTACGTACGTAACCGGCCTTACGTACGTAACTGCTGGGCCCTTACGGCCGTAACTTGGCCAGGGCTGGCCTGGGCCCAACCTGCCCGGCCACGACTCTGCCGGGACCAACTCCGACGATCCGGTTAGGCGTTCGACGACGTATCGACCACCTTAACGCACCGGTTATGATCTGAAACGATAATGAGCGAATTACGAAGCATAAAATACCCCAAGCACGGAACGAACACGACGAAAAGCTCGAAAAACACTACGCAATGTTCACGAAGGATTCTCAACAATGAACAAAAGAGTTAAACGAACATGTGATTCTGAACAACCCGGAGATAGGTAAAAACGAGTATGAAAACAAGTACCCGAAACTTTGGGAAATTACAAAACGGTCCCAAATGTCCGAAAATTACGATACGGCAACGAATAACCAAACGAAGCTCACAACACGCATAACAACGTTAGATGAACTTGCGAGAAATCCGAAACAACAGTTTCGAATGAGATTCCCAGGAATCGAACTCAAGCGCGGAAAAGTCGCTTAAGAACACGGAATTCAACAAAATGATACTGACACGAACTCGGACGTCGAAAAGTGCAGAATTAAATATTCTCAAAATGACGAAACGGTCATGAGAGAGTCGTCAAAACGGACTTCCGCCAAAAAAGAAAATTACCGGAAATCGAAATTGCGGGTATTACATTCTACCCTCCTTAAAAGAAGTTTCCTCCCGAAACTTAAACAAGTAGGGAGAAGCAATATCCTACCAGGAAAACTCAACGAGATACACAAGAACCGAAAACTCGCGCCCAACGGCGAAATGTTACAAGCAACGCAAAGGAATACACGGCTTGAAAACACGCTCCACGACGACCAACATAATGCTACCGGTAGAGACATAATAAAACCAACCAGTGACAAGCATCATCAAAACAGATAATACAATCAAGTCAATTATCCGAACAATCACAAACACAAAGCACCTATTACAAGGATACACACACAATCGAGAAAACATAAATAAACACAAAACGATCCACAAGGACAATCATAAACAATTCGAACTACGCCGAAATCCTCAAAAACCACACTAGACATCTCCGTGTCCTTTCGGAGCAGAGACGCTACCTCGATCCCCAAATCTCTCTGCTACTGTCTCGCAATGCACGGCTCGGTGACCCACTTGGCCACACTCGAAACAGTTGACTAACGGTGAACGACAATTCTTCGCAGTATGGCCCGCTTGACTACAGTTATAACATACCTTCGAGCTGTTCACATAACTCGCTGCAGGGGTACTACTCTCCTGATCACGTGATCGAGGAATCACCTTAGGACGACGAAATGAATTCCCCAACTCAGGGGGCCCACTCCCCTGATTTCCTGAAAAGTCCCCAACAGTTTTCTGTTTCTTCGACGCGGACATAATCTCGGTTGGCAATCTGGATAGCTCATAGGCCAACGCATTATTCTGATAATTTCTCAAGGAAGTACAAGCGAGACCTGCCATGTACTGACGAATCTCCGGCTTCATCCGCCTACTAAAATGACAAATCTTGTCCTACTCTGTCCTTACTTGATTCTGCGGTTTCGCCGAAAAGAATTCATTAATATTCTGATTCCTGATCGGCTCCGTACAAAACTCATCTCTCATGAATCTCTGGAACTCTGCCCATGTGACAACACGATCTTGAGGCTTAACAGACTCCCACCAGCCAGCGGCATCCTTGTCGAAAAGATACTGAGCTACTGGCACCTTACGTTCTTCTGGACAATCAACTATCTCGAATATCTTTTCCAACTGGAAAAGCCAACCATCCCAGCCTAATGCATCTGCAGCTCCGGGGAAACGAGGGGGATTCATACGAACCACTTCTCGAAGCCAATGATTTACCCCAGTGTTCTGGGTCATATCTGTAACACGCTGAACTGTCTGAGCCAACTGAGTCATCTGTGTGGCTACCTGCTGTAAAATAGTAGCAACACCGATACCGGCATCATGATCACCGGCAGCATGATCTCGACCACGCGTCTGATTGCTGCGACCACGACCTCGGCCCCTCGGCATACTGAATAAGTAATCACTCAGCACAACAGAAAAATCAAAACACATATCATATACAACGATTACCATCGTAAAGTAATACACACACAACCACCACAGCAACGACGATATCGTTCGGCGACCTCAACGGCCCGAACGATAACCAGTACATAATTACAACCATCATGAAACAATCACACATGTACACAAACGTACAAACCCAAGCTTCAATAGCTCACACTCGTGCGACAAGACACAAATCACCACGAGGCGACAAATAGTAAATACCAGTTCACACCTCTCACAGAGGGCTAGTACTACAAATACGTGGCAACGCCTCAACGTTCATGCCACCAATTCGATCATATTCGGAAGTTAACATCATAACGACAAAGCAAACATCATACATACATTCCCAAACCGCAAACGGGAATTGATAGGTTTTAAAAAAAATGAAAACCACCTTTTGAAAATAATTTTGGAAACACCGATTGATCTTGAGTATCACCTTTCAAAAAGTACAAACGTGAAACATCGTTATCGAGACTTTGGAAAACCATTTCGCATTCGATAAAAATGAGGACACTTTCTTTTAGTGAAAAACTTTCGGAAATATTCGACCCTCGGGCCTAAGCAAAAGCGTTTCTAAATCATTGAAAATATCTCAAAACATTTTGGTCCTCGAGGTAGAAGAATTTTGAAATATATTGTGGCACCTTGGAAGTACCACGAGAAAACAATTCATTTTAAAAGTACGTCTCGAAATTTATTTTCTAAGATACTCAAGGTTTTCAAAAATAATTCAATGGGCTAGAATGCCCAAAAATGCTCATGTAACAATATTCGTTTAAACATATTATAATATACGCATCAAATCGTACAAAATCAAGACAATACATGTCTTTACCTGAAATGCATAATCACATCGCAGTTCAAACTTGCTTAGGACCAGGGCTAAACCACTGGTCCATCCGAAGCCCTTACGGACTGAGTAAATCGCACCCATAAACATTCCCATAACACACTGAGCACAAGGTTTCACGAAAACACTTGCAAACGAACAAATCAGCTTGAAATATACACGCAACGGTCGAAACCAACAGTCAAGAGTACATAACCAGCGACACCACTCCTCATATAAATAAAATATGAGAGTAAAATAACCACATATCACGAAATAAAAATCCATATGAGGATTCCGTCACTTAACACCTAATCATACCAGTAACTCGCAACAGACGAGGCACTATCACAACGAAGGGATACTTACAACCACAGGTCGCACGAAGATGATGATCGCCCCACAATACTAATCACGACCAACGAACTCAGACAACGCGTCGCGACACGACTCAGTCAGACAAAATCCGATGATACAAAACTCAACAGACACAACTTGATCCGACAGCCTAGGTTTCTACAACCTAAGCTCCGATACCATTTATGTAACACTCCCAATCCGCTCAGGGATATTACACGTCGTAGACCCTTTCCTCAAGGATCTACCAGACTGGTAAACAACACAATACATCTCAAAAATGCCTTTAAGGCTAACATGACTCAACAGACCGATTTGGTCTTTCAATAAAAACATACAACTCAATTACAATTCATGCCCACGCAGGGGTCAAAATATATCAGCTCCCGTACAACGTGGAAAAAATATTGCAGCGACAAATAAAGTACAAATGAACCAATACACAACGTACGGTTCCGCATGTGATTAGTATCGATCATCTTTCATCATCCTTCATGCCGATCCTGTGCCACGCTCCCTGAAACTTGAATCCAATACAGACATCCACCCCCCGATTACTCGGGGGTTAACAAAATTCCACTATTTCACTAGTGCAAATACAAGCCATATAATTCAAGTTCCAGGAATAACAATAACCAGGAATCCTTAAAAATCCAAACATAAAGAAAAGTACTTCCCGAGGCAAGAGTTTGGGTAAAAAATTCCAAAACCGAAAGATCGCAAATCGAAAGGATAATTTATAAAACCTTTTAAAAATGCCCTTGGGAGTTTTTGTTGGGATTCGGTGCCTAACAGCGGAAGCGGTAAAATGAAAATTAATTCGATCCAAATCCCTACGAGGATCAATCGAGCTACGTATATACGGATATCAAAAACGAATTAACAAGAGATATAGAAAGTCACCCTTGTAGTCCGTTGATTAGATGGATAACCTTCTCTTGAGTTATTACCCAAGCTTTAGTTGAATTCTCTACGATCCGAAGCACTCCAAGCACTTGAATGATCCAATGCCGAAAAACCGCGCCTATACTTGTCACGCACCGGAAAAACTAACGGAATGACAACACCTTGCTATCCTCCAAGGATACGGCTAGAGCTAGGTGATGAAGCTATTGATTATAACACTCTAAGTGTTTAACTCACAATCTCTCTTTGAATTCTTGATTTTTCTCTAAGAACTATCAAGAACAAAATGAAGAAAGGAAGAAGAAGACTAAAGAGTTATGAAATGAACTCAAAGTTCTTTCTCTCTCTCTCTAATACAACTCACGTATGATTTCACACAAGGAATCAAAAGGTGCATGTGTTATGAGATGTCTTCTTCCCTTTATTCAACTCTCACTTCAATAATACAAATCATGCCACATGATTTTTAAACCCCACAATGTCATGTTCTTTCATATAAAATGAAAGCAACAAGACAAGAGGAAAGTGAGTGGAAACAAAGGGGGCGCGGCTACTATGCAAAAACGGACGAGTTCGGTTCGTTTCGGGCTCCCGTGAGTCCAAACAGATAAACTACAATTCCGTTCCGATGTATTTGTATCGACTAATTAATCCAATTAATCAAACATATCAAATACAAAATAACATAATTAATTTCTCCCAGAAATAATTATATTCATGAATTAAATTAATCACCCAGTGATATATTTAATTCATTAAGCCGTAAATCAATTTATCCGATAAATCGATTTAAACATCCAATATCCCAAATTTAGATATCCAATATCTAATATTCATAATGAGAGAATTAGCTTGATTCATTATGTTGTCAATCCTATTGCGCGACTCGGTAGGTTCGTCTCAGTCAGCAATGGGAGGAACCAAAGAGTAGTAGCACCACCTAGCGAGCCTGACGGCCTACACTGTACCCCAACTGAGAACGAATGATGGGATCATTCAAGAACCATTCTGTCGTGAATACCAGTAAACGTATAAACCCTTCTTTCAAATGTCCCGTTCAAGTTATAGGGTCACGGTCAGTCAAACCTTATCTGTACTTGACGCTATGCATGCGTTAATGCAAATCGAGATCATCGAGCTGTCGTGTATCTAATACAACTAGCTCCAATGCTTTGGCCAAAGACTTATGATCTCATCTGCCAATAACTGCATAGGACATATAACCCTCACACTAACGGGAGAAAGAATTATATCTTGGTATTCAGTAGGACCTGCTACTTGCCCGTCAAGATGCACGTCGAGGTTGACCCCCGCCTTCCGGTTTATAGGGTCAAACTACTCTAATGAAAATCTTAACGTCACAAGCACATATCTACTAAATCCTCAAGTCGAAGGTTCACGAATACCTATCACAACCTTTCGATTCCGTCATTGACTGTCCCAGAGTGAAATCCGTGTGACGAATCGAGGGTGAGTCGGTTCGAGTATACTAATCCAATTAGCATACCTATAACGTGTGCTCCCACTAACCATTAGTGTTCGACAGGCACTCTACATGTCAAAGAACACGTCATACAAGTCTTCACATAAACTTAACGCCCAGTCAAGTTTCATCGACTTGCGAACAATTAAGTATTTGAGCTATAAACCTTTCGAGTGCCGACCCCCTTATCCAATAAGGAGTGGAACATTTTGCTCTCAAATACATGGACTAGTTTCTATATGTATATTTACGAGTTAGGAATGCCAGTAACTACCAGTAAATAAAGAAACATTCATAGCCTTATATAATTGATTTACATAATTACAAGTGCAATGCCCTCACTCAACATCCTCTGAGTGGCATTCGAGGGCATACTCCTAACAATCTCCCACTTGCACTCAATGCCACACACTGTGGTATCTAATACCCATGTTCTCCAGATGACGCTCCAAGTTAGTCTGAGAAAGTGGCTTGGTCAGTGGATCAGCGACGTTGTCGGCCGAGTCTACTCTATGCAGCACAATGTATCCTTTGCGAACAAATTCTCTTACCAGATGATACTTCCTCTCAATGTGCTTGGTATTGTTGTGAAACCTCAGCTCCTTGGCCTGTGCTACAGCTCCGTCGTTGTCGCAGTAAAGCGGAATAGGCAGCTCAGCACATGGTATCACTTGAAGTTCTCCCAGAAACTTCTTAATCCAGAACCCTTCCTTGGAAGCCTCCGAGGCCCTGACAGGTGGAATCAACAGTCGCTCTTTGCTTGGCGCTATGCCAAAATACTGCTCATCCATTAAGAGTAAATATGTAGCCAGAAGTAGACATCGATTCGTCCTTCAGTCCTTGAAGTCCGAATCAGTGAATCCCACCACATCTAATTCTCCACCGCCATACATCAGAACCATATCTCTAGTCCTTCTTAAGTACTTGAGAACGTTCTTTACAGCAGTCTAATGTTCCCTACCTGGGTTTGCCTGAAACCTACTCACCACGCTTACAGCATGCGCAATGTTAGGTCTTGTACACAACATATCATACATAAGTCTACCCTCATTTCCTTTCGTTGTTCCTCACTTTGAGGACACATCTTCAAGGAGACTTTTATTCCATGTCGCATCGGTAGGAACCCTCTTTTAGAATCATCCATCTTAAATCGCTTTAAGATTTTATCTATATAGAGGGCTTGGGAAAGACCTATTGTTCTCTTCGCTCTATCCCGGTAGAGCCGAATACCAAGAATATAGGTTGCTTCTCCCAAGTCTTTCATTGAGAAATTACTCGAAAGCCAAGCTTTCACAGAACTGAGCATTCCCACATCATTTCCTATTAGTAGAATGTCATCTACATATAGTACTAAGAATGCGATCTTGCTCCCACTAACCATCTTGTATACACAAGGTTCCTCTTCATTTTGCACGAAGTCAAACTCTTTGACCGCCTCGTCAAAATGAAGGTTCCTACTACGCGACGCTTGATTCAGTCCATAAATGGAACACTGAAGCTTGCACACTTTCTGAATATCGACTTCGGACAAAAAGCCTTTAGGCTGCTCCATATAAATTTCCTCCTCGAGGAATCCATTAAGGAAAGCCGTCTTTACGTCTATTTGCCATATCTCATAATCGTGGTAGGCAGCTATAGCAAGCATCATGCGAATAGACTTGATCATGGCTACGGGCGAGAAGGTATCATGGTAATCGATCCCTTCTTTCTGGGTATAACCCTTTGCCACAAGCCTGGCCTTATAGGCGTCAACCTTGCCATCACCATCAGTCTTTCTCTTGTAGATCCACTTGTTCCCAATAGGCACTATACCCTTGGTTCGGTCTACTAGACTCCAGACCTGATTGACATGCATCGAGTCTATCTCAGCTTCCATAGCTTTTCGCCATTTCGCGCAGTCTACATCCACCATCGCTTGGTCATAGGTCGTTGGGTCAGTCTCTTGGCTATCACTTGGAACCTCATGGAGACCCAGCTCCTCCAAGTGCACAAGCCCATACCTCTCAGGTAAATGAGACACCCTACTAGACCTACGAGGTTGTACTTGTGTTTCAGAAGGTTCGGTTCCAGTTTCTTGCACAGGTGTCTCCCGAGGAGTTTCATTGTATTCTTATAAAGAAATACTTCTACCTACTCCGCCTTCCTGGATGAACTCATCTTCCAGGAAGTGTGCTTGTAAAGCAACAACGATCTTTTGATCTTCAGGCATGTAGAATAGATATCCCATCATCAGACAGGAATCTAATGAAACGCCCCTTCGCGGACCTAGCTTCCAACTTCTCCACCTTAGTCTTCTTGACATAGGCGGGACATCACCAAATCCTAATATGATTAAGACTTGGTTTCCTGCCCTCCCACATCTCATGTGGAGTTTTAGGAACGGATTTGGAAGGACATCTGTTCAAGATGTAGGCGGCAGTCAGGAGTGCATACCCCCACAAGTAAATCTATAAGTCAGTATAGCCCAGCATGAAATGGACCATGTTCAACAAGGTCCGATTCCTTCTTTCTGACACACCATTTAACTGAGGAGTACCTGGAGGTGTTAGTTGTGAAACTATTCCATGTTCCTTAAGGAACTCGTCAAACTCCGTACTCATATACTCGCCACCTCGGTCCGACCGAAGTGCTTTGATATGATTACCAGTTTGTTTCTCGACTAGGGCCTTGAATTCCTAGAATTTCTCAAAAGCCTCGGATTTATGTTTCATTAAGTATACATAACCATACCTAGTATGATCATCTGTAAACGTAATGAAATATTGATATCCATCACGTGCTGCTTCCAAAGCACTACAAACGTCAGTATGGATTAATCCCAGTTTATCAACGGCTCTTTAAAAAGTACTTGTGAAGGGGGACTTAGTCATTTTGCCTTTAAGGCAAGATTCACAAGTAGGAAAGGGATCCGATCCCAATGGACCCATAAGTCCATCTTTTTCCATCTTGTAAACCTTAGTCTGACCAACATGACCAAGTCTAAGATGCCATTTCAAAACTTGATTGGTTTCATCCCTACCACGTTTTCTAGTCATAGTATTCACAACTACTTTGTTTCTAAGATTTAGATGATACAATCCATTTAACAATGTAGCGGTACCCACTAGTTTATTTCTGAAATAAATTTTGCAGGAAACATCACCAATGAAAAATGAAAAGCCTTTTCGGTCCATGACCGCAATGGATACAATGTTTTTATGCCCCTTGGGCAAAACAAGTACATCTTCTAAAGTCAAAACAAAACCGGATTCTAAACCCAAAAGAAGTGATCCTATGTCGGTCGCCTCGACACTATGCCTGCTTCCGACTGTGATCAAAACTTCTCCAGCTCCAAGCTTCATACTTTGTTCCAGATCCTGATTCACGGTACAAATTTGAGAACTAGCACCAGAATCCAGTATCCAGGAAGTAGAAAATACAGTAGCAGAACAATTTGTTTCCAAAACTAAAAGTTCTGTACCTGAAGCGCCATGAAAAATCGGACAGTCTCTAGCCCAGTGGCCCAGCTCACCACACTTGAGACAAGCATCCTTCTTATTCTTGTTCTTTGGAACCATCGGGGCCTTTTCCTTTCCCTTAAGGTCCTTAGCTTGTGGTCCAGTCTGCTTCTTGGTATTTTTCTTCTTATTCTTAGACTTCCGAAGTCCAGAAGAAATCATAAGGGCAGACTCCTTCATTAGCGAAGTCTTCATCTGAGACTGAGCGGTCACGAGTTTTTTGATTAGCCCAGCTAAGTTACATGCAATCTCATTGCAGTTAAAGTTCATAACAAACTATGAGAAGGAATCAGGAAGAGACTGTAGGATAAGGTCGGTTTGGAGAGAAGTATCCATTTTAAAATCAAGAGCCTCCAATCTCTCGATCATAGATATCATTTTGAGGACATGTTCCCCAACTTTCTCACCTTCCTTCATCCTTGCACCGAACAGTTGCTTGGATATCTCATATCTAGCAGTTCTGCTATGCTCACCATAAAGTTCGGTTAAGGGAGATAGAATCTGCCTAGCAGAAGTCATTTTCTCATGAGCTCTCTGAAGCTCATTAGACATAGAAGCCATCATGTATGCACGGACTTTTACGTCATCCTTAACCCACTTTTCGTGGTTTTTGATCTCTTCCTGATTGGCTCTGGTCCGCACAGGAGGCGCCGGAATGTACGTCTCCAAGACGTATCCCAGTGCCTCTATACTGAGGACTATCATCAGATTGCGGAGCCAGTCCACAAAGTTAGGTCCAATCAGAGTGTTCTTCTCGAGTAGAATTGCGAGTGGATTCATTGTCATATTGAGATTTATGTCTGCATTAAGTATAACAGATTCATTAGTGACTCGTTTAATTATGTTCTGAGTATAGAATTAAGGTCTTTTCTATTCTTGTTACCCAGCTCCCACTATTTTTATCGGAACAACACACTCCCATGTGAAATCTGGAAGTATCGTCGCACTACTTCATAGTGGTGATCGAGTTCTTTATAAATCTTAATAGAGGCTAACCGAACAGGTTTATAGTCTATTAATTTTCATAAAGTGGTGTCCAACACCAACCCATCTAATGGATGATTCGATCTTCTTTTCCCCCTTGTTCACTTCCCTCAACCTATACGGTTTCTATGGTTTGTGAACAAGTTAAGTTTATACAATCGACGCAAATCATTTTAACAATTGAATCTTATCCGGCAACCTATCAGGTTTCTAGGGATAAAATTTGCTCCAACCGAAGGCATCCAATGCGCTCCCGGTAATTTATCCATCCTCCCTGAATGACTACCCCGATAACTCGGAAGTATAGCACATCCGGTTTGGATTTCAATTTCCCGAAAGCTCGATGGAGGGAAGGAAAACCTTGAAACCTTATAAACTTAATAATTTGTTGTGGGAGAATTATCGCGATTAACGTTACACTTTGCACATTAATCATTTAAGCGCGTTTGTGGCATTCATACAATATGAAACAACCATTCAGAACCTAGTTGCTACCAACATGTGGTTCATGGACCGTTCCTAGAAAATAAAAACTTCGTAGTCTAATTACAAGTTTTCGTCTTGAATCTACGTCTTCTCGAAACGGATCTTCCTCCGGTCTTCGTCATTATATATAAATTTTACATCGAAAATTGCATCCTAGATACAAACATTTCAAGTAAAATAAATAGGCTCAAAACGGCCTTTACAATCCAATCGAATATAACGAACGATTCAAAAACTAGGTCCATGAACCACATCACCATTAAAAAATAATGCATCCAACACATTAAATAAATGGCATTCATAATGAATCTGAATATTGATCCAATCAATATAAAACAATCCATTCAAAATGAATTAATCCAATTAATTCAAACAACCGTCAATTTTAACTTGTTCCGGACGAGAAAATATTTTATTAAATTAATTTCCCTAAGAATAAAATTACCATAATTAAATCTTAGTCAAATTAAATCCAATTTAATTTGTGGGAAATTAATTATCGAACGAAATATAAAAAATAGAGTCGGAAAACACGGCCGGGCCAAGCCCGGACACCGCTTGCCAGGCCGCCGAAAGGTGGCTCGCACAGCCGCCGACCAGACTCGCTCCGCCGCTGCATCATGGTCCATACAGTGCATCATGAGGCGGCCTGGCGACTCCAAGTGCCGGGTCCGTTTACTTTTTTGGCTCGTTTTTTCGCCCCGATTCCAAAAATAATATTTCTCTAATCTTTATATTACTCATTTAAATCAGTTTTTCAAAAGAAAAATAGATTTATATTGTAACATAAAATCATGAAAAATTATTTTTTAGATGAACAATAGAAAATCAACGATTAATACGATTATGATTCCAAATCATATACCATCTAATCAAGCATTCCAAATGCCAATATCGTATATACGATCGCAAGACCTACGCTCCAATATCACTGTTGGGATTCGGTGCCTAAAACGAAGGCCCAGCGGAAGCGGTAAAACGAAAATTAATTCGATCCGAATCCCTACGAGGATCGATCGAGCTACGTATATACGAATATCAAAAACGAATTCACAAGAGATATAGAAAATCACCCTTGTAGTCCGTTGATTAGATGGATAACCTTCTCTTAAGCTATTCCCCAAGCTTTAGTTGAATTCTCTACGATTCGAAGCACTCCAAGCACTTGAATGATCCAACGCCGAAAAACTGCGCCTCTACTTGTCACGCGCCGGAAAACGAACGAAATGACAACACATTGCTATCCTCCAAGGATACAACTAGAGCTAGGTGATGAAGCTATTGATTATAACACTTTAAGTGTTTAACTCACAATCTCTCTTTGAATTCTTGATTTTTCTCTAAGAACTATCAAGAACAAAACGAAGAAAGGAAGAAGAAGACTAAAGAGTTATGAAATGAACTCAAAGTTCTTTCTCTCTCTCTCTCCAATACAACTCACGTATGATTTCACACAAGGAATCAAAAGGTGCATGTGTTATGAGATGTCTTCTTCCCTTTATTAAACTCTCATTTCAATAATACAAATCATGCCACATGATTTTTAAACCCCACAATGTCATGTTCTTTCATATAAAATAAAAGCAACAAGACAAGAGGAAAGTGAGTGGAAACAAAGGGGGGCGGCTACTATGCAAAACGGACGAGTTCGGTTCGTTTTGGGCTCCCGTGAGTCCAAATAGATAAACTACAATTCCGTTCCGATGTATTTGTATCGACTAATTAATCTAATTAATTAAACATATCAAATACAAAATAACATAATTAATTTCTCCCAGAAATAATTATATTCATGATTTAAATTAATCACCCAATGATATATTTAATTCATTAAGCCGTAAATCAATTTATCCGATAAATCGATTTAAACATCCAATGTTCCAAATTTAGATATCCAATATCTAATATTCATAATGAGATAATTAGCTTGATTCATTCCGTTGTCAATCCTATTGCACAACTCGGTAGGTTCGTCTCAGTCAGCAATGGGAGGAACCAAAGAGTAGTAGCACCACCTAGCGAGCCTCGCGGCCTACATTGTACCCCAACTGAGAACGAATGATGGGATCATTCAAGAACCATTCTGTCGTGAATACCAGTAAACGTATAAACCCTTCTTTCAAATGTCCCGTTCAAGTTATAGGGTCACGGTCAGTCAAACCTTATCTGTACTTGACGCTATGTATGCGTTAATGCAAATCGAGATCATCGAGCTGTCGTGTATCTAATACAACTAGCTCCAATGCTTTGGCCAAAGACTTATGATCTCATCTGCCAATAACCGCATAGGACATATAACCCGCTCACTAACGGGAGAAAGAATTCTATCTTGGTATTCAGTAGGACCTGCTACTTGCCCATCAAGATGCACGTCGAGGTTGACCCCCGCCTTCCGGTTTATAGGGTCGAACTACTCTAATGAAAATCTTAACGTCACAAGCACATCCCTACTAAATCCTCAAGTCGAAGGTTCACGAATACCTATCACAACCTTTCGATTCCGTCATTGACTGTCCCGGAGTGAAATCCGTGTGACGAATCGAGGGTGAGTCAGTTCGAGTATACTAATCTAATTAGCATACCTATAACGTGTCCTCCCACTAACCATTAGTGTTCGACATGCACTCTCCATATCAAAGAACACGTCATACAAGTCTTCACATGAACTTAACGCCCAGTCAAGTTTCATCGACTTGCGAACGATTAAGTATTTGAGCTATAAACTTTTCCAATGCCGACCCCCTTATCCAATAAGGAGTGGAACGTTTTGCTCTCAAATACACGGACTAGTTTCTATATGTATATTTACGAGTTAGGAATGCCAGTAACTACCAGTAAATAAAAAAACATTCATAGCCTTATATAATTGATTTACATAATTACAAGTGCAATGCCCTCACTCAACATCCTCTGAGTGGCATTCGATTTCAACATAAACCATTTAGGATTATCAAATCATTCTCTTTCCAAAATCAACACGGGTCACAGCCCAACAGTTTTGTTTTCGCAAATAGAAAACCACTAACAATTCACAGGGTCAGAACCCACATCACGTGTCCTCGACGGACATAAAATCAACACAACGTAATCACGCACAAGCATCGCCTAGGATCGGGACGAAGCCACGAATCCCACTCGAGGCCTCGAAGGACCCTCCCGAGCTGGCTAGCGAAACACAAGTCACAACATCTTTGGCGCTCACGGTTGGATCAATCACTTGTTGCATCCTTACCATAATATCACATGCCATGTGTCACCATAGTTTTTCTTAGGCTCTCACGGTTGGATCAATCGCTTGTTGCATCCTGACCACATGATCACATGCCATGTGTCACCGTAGGCCCCGCCCACATTCACGTATTCACACATATTACATAATACAACAAAGATATCCATACAATTCACCCAGAGGCATCAAACACTTAGCAAAACATCACGTCAAACCACAACGCACCGAAATGAAGCAATATACGCACACACGCATTATCAATCGCAACACCAACACCAACCATATCCATAAGATTCACATACTCGATTACGAAACACACCAATCACAAAACACACGCGGTTATGAAAGAGAGCCTTTAACAAGGCTAACCGAATCTTTTGAAGATAATTTTCAAACGACCAAACAAACACATTTAGACGATCACCAATTATCATATCCACAAAACAAGAATTATATGGACAAGGTACTTGCCTCGAAATCGGCACGCAAGTAGTCCGACGAACACGGCTCAACCGGGAAGCTACGAAACGCTTGATGCCATCGAAAAGGAAGACGACGACGAACGGAAGGGTTCAACAGGGTTTATTCGCAAGAAACTCGACCCTAACATCATATAATTAATAAATCAATGATCATATGAGGAAGAATAATCGTAGAAGGTCCGAAAACCCCTCTATGACATTCTACCGGACACCTTCAAGGCGTCGATCAAGAACTCGATCAAAACAACGAATCGATACAATCCAACCATGGAATAACAAGGGAAATGATATAATACATCTAAATAATCATCAATCCATCACAATCCTAAGTTAAATCGGATTAAACGGATGAAAAGAACCAAAACACCCAAATCCCCAAAACTAGATTTCTAGAAAATCTGACCTGATTCGCTCGATCAAAAGATGTTATAAGGTGGATGATTGATGATATGAACTCCAAGACTTCATAGATTTAACACCTGACAACATCCCTCCATGATCATCAAAGCTCCAGCCGCGGAAGAGGATGAAACGGGTGAGAAAAATGATGAAAAACCCGTCTGCTAGGTCTTAAATAGGCTGTCTGCCGGCCTCCTTACGTACGTAATCGGCCAAGGGCTTACGTACGTAACCGGCCATGGCCGAACTAACTGCCCAGAAATGCTGGCATCGTTACGTACGTAACCGGCCAATGCTTACGTACGTAACTGCCGGGCCCTTCCGGCCGTAACTCGGCCAGGGTTGGCCTGGGCCCAACCTGCCCGGCCACGACTCGGCTTGAGCAACTCAGACGGTCCGGTTATGCGTTCGACGACGTATCGACCACCTTAACGCACCGGTTATGTTCCGAAACGATAAGACTAGGCGCATCCTCCTTGGTATTTGTTTATGCTTTGAGAGTTCAAACGGAATGAGTGGTTTTTAAACAGCCTTAGATGTCCCGACATTCCTACTTTCTCTGCAAGTATACCAAGTTGGAGTTACCGAAAGGATCATTAGTAGAGATATAAATCGAAAACCAAGATGCGTTTTAAAGTATTTAAACGCTCCTATGGCCATATTTCCATAGTATTGTATCAACAATAATGCCTTTGAAAAAGGCTTCAACCTTGCTCTATCACTCAACAATAGGGAAATACCAAAATAACAAATTGAAACGAGCACTTAGATCTTAGTTTAATGATACAGAAAGTGCACGACCTATGGACAGAAAGATACGGAAGTCTAGTTTCCAAAACAACTGACCGTTCGTCCATAGCCTTCTTAACGAAGAAATTATTGCTATTTTAGTGAACAAAGGTCAAGCTGCGCGGAAATTATTTCCAGCGATTGTGCTAACTTTGATCCTAACCAACTTGGTCGAATTTCCCCAAACTCGATGTAAATGAGTTTTCGCTATGTCTCTAATCATAAGACTAATCGAGTTTCATGTCTTATTGTAGATGTCTCGTGGCGAAATTGAGTGCATTGCTGATAGTGGAACAACCCACACTATTCTTCGGAATAGGCAATTATTCAAGGATATTGTGCCATACATATCCTCAGTGACAACAATGATTGGTTCCTCCCAAGTAATTCAAGGGAGGGGACCTGCTCATTTCTTGCTACCTAATGGTACGCATATTAATGTCACAAATGCTCTCTATGCCCCAAGAGCAAACCGAACCTTGCTAAGTTTTAGGGACATCCGTGCCAACGGTTATCACCTTGATACACATTGTGAGAATGGGACAGAATTTTTGTGTGTTACTCTGGCAGAATGCGGAAGACGCCGCGTTCTCGAGAAACTTATGAGTCTAAGTAGTGGTTTATACCAGACTACAATAAGGGTTATTGAATCTTATGCTGTGAGTCACGAACTGTGTGATTCCGAAGCATACCAACAATGGAATGACCGACTCGGTCACCCTGGACGCGACATGATGATTCGCATTTTGAAAAACTCACATGGTCATCCGTTTTTCAAGTCCAGAAAACGATTGGAAGCACCACTCGATATCGGCATTGATGTGAGTGAGCTTGATACCGTATCACCGGGACTAAAGATCGCACGCCCTGATAAGGTTGACGGTGCATCTCTTCTAAATCCCGAGGCTTCCGTGGCAATTTCTAATGCCCATAAATCGTTTTGTAAAGCCTATTCACTAGCAAAGTTGATACCCTCTCCGTCCTTTGCTAAAGACTCAACACAAAATATTCGCTTCTTACAAAGAATTCAAGGGGACATATGTGGACCTATTCAACCAGAGTGCGGACCATTCAGATATTTTATGGTTCTGGTTGATGCATCGACGCGATGGTCACACTTCGCTCTGCTATCCACGAGAAACGCTGCATTTGCTAAACTCCTAGCACAAATCATCAAGTTACGGGCTAACCATCCCGACTTCCTAATCTCGTCATTAAGATTGGACAATGCTGGAGAGTTTACGTCAAAGTCTTTTGACGACTATTGCATGTCGATTAGGATTGATGTTGAACATCCCGTCCCCCACGTTCATTCGCATAATGGCCTTGCCGAGGCTATGATTAAGCGGTTACAGCTTATCGCCCGAGCATTGGTATTGCGCACCAACTTGCCGATTTCTACCTGGGGTTATGCAATTTTGCATGCGGCTATACTTATTCGCTTTCGACCCACTGCCAATCAACCGTTTAGTGCGTACCAGTTGGTAACTGGATATGAGCCTGATATTTCACACTTACGCATTTTTGGTTGTGCGGTATATGTGCCAATTATGCCTCCACAGCGTACTAAAATGGGTCCGCAAAGACGATTAGGTATATATGTTGGCTATGAATCGCCTAAAATTATCCGCTATTTGGAACCTTTGACAGGAGATCTGTTCACTGCAAGATTTGCAGATTGTCACTTTGATGAGACAAACTTCCCATCGTTAGGGGGAGAGAGGAATCGAATGATTCCAGTTGAACGCCAGGAAATTGTCTGGTGTGCTCCCTCATTGCCTCATCAAGATCCCCGCACAGCTCAATCCGAGCTAGAAGTGCAACGTATTCTCAGTCTTCAGAAAGTTGCGGATTCGATGCCCGACAGCTTTACTAATACTGCGAAAGTGACAAGATCTACCATTCCCGCTGCGAATGTTCCTGCTGTAATATCCGCGTTTTCTATTTTTAGTAATTTCTATTTTTGGTGCATATTCGTTTCGGACAACTCGCTTGGCACTGTTTTGTAATTCTGAACCTATTTTGTTCTTGGAGTTTCTCCGTTTAGACGGGTCTCGATAATATTTTTACGTAATTTCATCTTGTATTATATTTTGTCTCATGTGTATTCGATTCTCGTTAAACTCGTTCGATTTCATCATTTTCTTACTTCCATGAGCTCGTATGTTTGAGTAGAGCATGTTGTGAGTTTCGGATTGTTAATACGACGTTGTATCGTGATTTTCGGATGTTTAGGCCGTTTTTGTAATTTCCTAGAAGTTTAGGGAATTTGTTCCTTGTTCGACTTTGGTTTTGTACCTCAGATCGTTTTGGGGTTCCGTACTTCCATTTCGTGTTATTGTTGCCCAAATATCGATTCCTATTGCTTTTATTCTCTTTCCGGATCATTTTTCGTCATTTTGGGACCCGAGGGGGGGTGTGGGCCGCGGCACAAGGATTGTGCGCCGCGGCACACACATCACCCAGTTTTTAGCCGAGCAAATCGACTGCAGCCGCGGCACAAGGATTGTGCGCCGCGGCACACAATAGCCGCAGCCGGCACACTTGTCCGGCCGCGGCACACCGTGTGGCACTTGCCGCCAAAACCGATCAGACCGCGTGCCGGCACGGTCCCGGCAGTGGCTGCACACGCCGAATCTGCGCCGGCACACTTCGAATGAGCCGCGGCACAACGAGCGGTCACCGATCATCGGGCGCAATTTTGGCCCCCGTGCCGCGGCACGCCACCTGAGCCGCGGCACACAACGCGGTCAGCGCTATATCTGCGTTTTTATTCAGCGTGAGTCACTCATTTCTCTTCCCTTCTTCAACCGTACGAGAGAGTGGCTTGAGAGGGAGATTTCCTCCATCACTTGATTGTGTAAATTTCTTCATCTCTTTTCGATCGGGTGGCTCGGATTGCGGATCTAACACGTGGTTTTCGGATTAGAGTGCTTGATTCTTCAAGAGGTAAGAACTCCTTTGACCCTAGTATAATTTTGGGGAGGGTTTGGTGGTGATCTTGTGTTTTAATCCGAATTAACCGATGTTGTTGTTAGATTTTGATAGTATACTAGTGACCCTTGGTTTTCTTGTTATTGGTTGGGATGAAATCCCGTTATTACACCGTTGACCGATTTCATTTCCTTATGCGCTCGTGGTGTCCGATGAATTGTCCCAACGGGTATAACTAGGATGAATTTCTTCTTATTCATGATGTTGAGATTAGTTGTATATCATTATTGTGTTAGGGTCGGATTTGAGAGGATTGTTCGGACCGTAACCTATTCCTTCGTCGTTTCCTTCGCGTCGTATTATCCAAGGTAAGTACATGTATTATATTTCATTATGTGTGTACGGTTTTGATGCGAATGATGTAAACTGGTTTATTGAACGATTGTATTGGTTACTCTTCCACCTGGGGATGGCATGGGGCCTCTGGGGGCCGATACTAATGGGTACGGTCACGGAAGTGGACTTGGGTGCGTGCGTTGATGTTCTTCCACCTGGGGACGGTTCGACGGGACCTCTGGGGGCCGATACTAATGGGTACGGCCGCGGAAGTGGTTTCTCACCTGGGGACGGTCCGACGGGACCTCTGGTGGCCGATACTAATGGGTACGGTCGCGAGTTACCAAATGTGGATAATTGTGATGTGGAAAGCTTGATAATATGTTGATTTTGTGTAATTGCGATATTCCGGAATAATGATTTTCGAAATGGTTTTTCCTAATGATTTGTTTGCATTGAATCGTGTATGTATATAATGTTGTGTAATTGTGTACTTGCACTAGCTATTCGAATGCTAACCCCTTAAATGGGGGAAATGCGTCTTATGCATTTCAGGTACCGGGAGGGCTGAGGAGCAAGCACGGGACATGCATGCAAATGATGGGCTGGCTTGATGATGTGGCTCGAGTCTGCATTTTTATGTTTTGTCATGGCATTGTCGAGTATTGAAGTTAGACTGTCTATTTTGAAACTTGGTTTAAGTCCCCTGCGTGGGCAATGAATTAGTATTTAATCTCTGTTCATGTCTTACGTTAAAAATGTTTTGGCCGAGGCCACGGCCTTATTTACTTTTGAGTGCATCATTCGGGATTACCTTGTGGTTTTTATGTCAAGTGTTAGCCTGGTAGACCTCACGAGGGTTCTACGGCGTGTAATGTCCCAGTTGTGAATTGGGGTGTTACATTTATGGTATCAGAGCCAAGGTTTTGAATACCTAGGCTGTCGGTAAATTTTTGGGTCTATCAGTTGTGTCGTTAGAGTCAGTCGTTGAGCCTAATATCATCATACTACCGTCTTTTCGTGCAACCCGTGACTGTAAGTCTCCTCGAACTCTTATATTTCTGTAATTCGTTTTCTTGCGTTGATCGGAATTATGGATTGCGATACCAACCCTGTCAATTGTGTATCTTTCTGATCTTGTTCTTTTCATTCTTCCTTTAGTATGTTGAGAGGTCGTGGTAGACCAGCCAGGGGATGCGGCCGAGGCCGTGGTCGGGGTGTTGATAATGAAGAGGGCTCGCTTTATCAGTCCTCTGCGGACTCAGCCTCTCACTCAGTGCCGTCGGGTAATAATGCCGACGCCGGGGCTACTGCCGTACTTCAGCAGTTAGTAGCCCAGCTTGCTCAGATAGCTCAGGGCGGACGCCAGAATCCGCCCCCGACACCTGAAGAGGAGGCTAGTAAATGGCTTCAGACGGTGACTAAGATGCACCCTCCTCGTTTCTCCGGAGCTTCTGACTCCCTCGGTTGGGAGAATTGGCTCTTTCAGTTGTCCAGGACCTTTGATGCCGTAGCTTGTCACGAAGACGGAGGGTACATATCGCCCAAATACCTCCTGGATAAGGAAGCTGCGGAATGGTGGGAGGCCGTTGTGCCCAGAGACCGTCGAGCTACTTGGGAGGAATTCAAGGCTGCTATGGAAGCAGAGTATTGTCCACCGCCAGTCAAGGAGCGCAGAATTGTGGAATTTTTCACCGCTACACCTCAGGATGTGCCTATTTCTCAGGCCATCATTTCTTACAATCAGCAGTTGGGTTTCGTAAGAGATCAAGTGAGAACGGAGGCTGATAAAATCCGTTACTTCAATATGCGCATGAAGCCGCATATCAGGCAGAGTATGGCACCGCTCATGTGTGCCACTTTGAAGGAATACCAGGATCGCGCTCTGGCGATCGAGATGGCTGTCCCGGAATCAGAGACGGTTACGGAAGCTAAGAAGCAGAAGACTACCGGCGGGTTCTCGGCCGGTAAAGGTGGACAGTTTTCGAGGTCTCGTTCTGCTCCTACACCAGGGAAGAGGCCGTTTCATCAGGCCGGTGGATCCCAGGGTAACCATTCGGTCCAGTCTGTGGCACCTGGCGGGAGAGTTTGTTTTAATTGCAGTCAGCCCGAGCACGTTATGAAGGATTGCCCATTTCCGTTAGTTGCTTGCTTTACTTGCGGACAGACCGGACATCGGGCAGCTCATTGTGAGAGGGCCACCAGGGCCGCTAGAGTTCCGACTACCACTACCGATCAGAAGGATCACAGTATTCCAGCCACTCATATTCCGCAGGGTTCGGGTCGTGGTAGGGGTCGGGGTCAGCCGGATCGCCGTGCAGCCTCGAGTTCGGGTTCAGTTCACCCCCGATTATATCAAATGAAGCGCACAGAGGAGGCAGACATTCCGGTGGCGTCAGGTACCACTCAGATCCTTACTCATCCAGTTTCCGTGCCTTTTGATTCGGGTGCTACCCATTCCTTTATTGCATCGGATTGTGTGAATCGTATTGGCTTTAACTGCTTGTTTGAGTGTGAACCGTTTGTGGTGGGTACGCCTAGCGGGGATCGTATGGTTGGGGACCGGGAGGTTAGGGATTGCCCCGTGAGGATCGGGAGCCGAGATTGGCCCTCGAATCTCATTATTATAGACCTTAAGGGTGAGGATTTAATCCTCGGGGACGATTGGTTAGAGCGTCACGGTGCTATCATGAACTATCGAACTCGTACCATCTCGATAGTAGCCGAGGACGGCACCGAGCATACCCTCATCGTTCGAAAGCCGGGGAGATCGGGGAGTGTGATTAGCGCCTTAAAGGCGATGAAACTTCTGAACCAGGGTTGTGTCGGCTATTGGTGTTACGCTCTGCAGGCGGAGGATGGTGGAATTGACATGTCGTCAATTCCAGTTGTTTGTGAGTATCCCGATGTTTTCCCAGATGACTTGCCGGGATTACCACCGCAGCGAGAGGTGGAGTTTCCTATCGATCTTGAGCCGAATGCAGCCCCTATTTCTCGAGCACCGTACCGTATGGCACCGTCGGAGATGTTAGAGTTGAAGAATCAGTTGGGAGAATTGTTAGATAAAGGGTATATTCGACCGAGCGCATCGCCTTGGGGTGCGCCCGTACTCTTTGTTAAGAAGAAGGATGGGTCGCTTCGTTTATGCATCGATTATCGAGAATTAAACAAGTTGACCATCAAAAATAAATACCCTTTGCCCCGGATCGACGACTTGTTCGATCGGCAGGCGGCGGTCTTTTCAAGATCGATTTGCGATCGGGTTACTACCAGTTGAGGATTCGGGACATCGATATACCGAAAGCTGCCTTTCGGACGAGATATGGCCATTACGAGTTTGTGGTTATGCCTTTCGGGCTAACTAACGCCCCAGCAGTGTTCATGCAGTTAATGAACAAAGTTTTTATTGAGTATCTAGATAAATTCGTAGTCGTCTTTATTGATGACATTCTGATCTACTCACGGAGTCGTGAGGAGCACGCCTTACATCTCCAGATTGTATTAGACATCTTGAGAGCAGAGCAGTTGTACGCGAAGTTCTCTAAGTGTGAGTTTTGGCTCGAGGAAGTGATGTTCCTCGGGCATGTGATTTCAGCAGAGGGAGTTCGGGTAGATCCGCAGAAGATAGAGGCAGTGATGGCTTGGGAGCCGCCTAAGAATGTGAAGGAGGTGAGGAGTTTTCTGGGTCTTGCCGGCTATTACCGTAGATTCGTTGAGGGATTTTCTAAGATCGCTAGACCACTCACTCAGTTGCTCCAGAAAACTCAGAAGTTCGAGTGGACTGCAGACAGGCAGGACAGTTTTGACGAGTTAAAGAGACGTTTGACCACCGCACCCGTTTTAGCATTGCCTCAGGGGAACGAGGATTTCGTAGTGTATAGTGATGCTTCGGGCCTTGGTCTAGGATGTGTTTTGATGCAGAGAGACAGAGTGATTGCTTATGCGTCCCGCCAATTGAAACCTTATGAGGTAAATTATCCCACGCACGATTTGGAGTTAGCTGCGGTCGTTTTCGCCTTAAAGATATGGAGGCATTATCTCTATGGATCGTCTTGTAAGATTTTTACGGACCACAAGAGTCTGAAGTATATCTTCAGTCAGAAAGAGTTGAATATGAGACAGCGCAGGTGGTTGGAGCTAATTAAAGATTACGACCTCGAGATACTTTACCATCCGGGTAAGGCTAACGTAGTGGCTGATGCGTTGAGCCGGAAACCGATGGCATTACAGATGTTAGAGGTACTTACACCGCAGAGTAGGATCCAGTGAGATTTTATTTGCCAAAATATTGAGGTTTGGATTCAGAGAGTCCAGGGCCAGTTATGTGCGTTAGAGATCACTTCGTCCTTGACTGATGATATCAAGGCGAAACAGTATGATGATCCGTTTTTAGTCCAGCTGAGGGAGGATGTGAGGAAGGGGAAAGCCCCTGGATTTGTGGTTCACGATGATGGAGTTTTGAGGTTTCGCGGCAGACTTTGTGTACCGAGTGTTGTTGAGCTGAGACAGAAGATCTTGAGTGAAGCTCATGCTACACCTTACTCCATACATCCTGGTACGAGTAAAATGTACAAGGATGTGAGGAGCAACTACTGGTGGAGTAATTTGAAGACGGATGTTAGCGAGTTTGTGGCGAAGTGTTTGACCTGTCAGCAGGTTAAGATTGAGCATCAGCGACCCGCGGGGTTGCTACGACCACTTCCCATTCCGGAATGGAAATAGGAAGACATCTCTATGGACTTCATTACCGGGATGCCTAGGACTCGGACCGGAATGAACATGATTTGGGTTATTGTTGATCGACTAACCAAATCAGCTCACTTTCTGAGTATTAAGGATACTTGGGGACCGGAGAGGCTGGCCCGAGTGTTTATTGCGGAGATCGTGAGATTGCATGGGACTCCTAAGAGTATTGTTTCAGATCGTGATGGCCGATTTGTATCACATTTTTGGCAGGCGGTTCATCGAGCTTTGGGGACTGAGTTGAGACTCAGTACGTCTTTCCACCCTCAGACTGACGGACAGTCGGAGCGGACGATCCAGACCTTGGAGGATATGTTGAGAGCCTGTGCCTTAGATTGGAAGGATGATTGGGGGACACACTTGTCGTTGATCGAGTTCACGTACAACAATAGTTGGAATGCCTCGATCAAAATGGCACCATTCGAAGCGTTGTATGGGAGGAGGTGCAGATCGCCGTTGTGTTGGGATGATACGTCCGAGCTAATCGGTACTGAGCCTGACCTGATAGTTGAGACGAGGGAGAAGATTACCCTGATTCGTGGTAGATTGTTGACGGCCCAGAGTCGGCAGAAGTCTTATGCCGATACACGTCGCCGACCGTTGGAGTTTGAGGTGGGAGATCACGTCTTGCTTAAGGTGTCGCCGACACGGGGAGTTTACCGCTTCGGTCGGAAGGTTAAACTTAGTCCGAGATATATCGGGCCATTTGAGATTTTAGATAGAGTTGGAGAACTTGCGTATCGGTTAGGCTTGCCGTCGTCCCTGAGCCACGTGCATAACGTATTTCATGTTTCCCAGCTTAGGAAGTACGTATCGGACCCTAGCCATATTATTGATTTTGGAGAGATCGAGTTGGGGCCCGACATTACCTTCGAGGAGAGGCCGATTCAGATCTTAGAGCGTCGAGTTAAGCAACTCAGGCACAAAACCATTCCTTTGGTCAAAGTGCAGTGGTCGAGGCATGGATCCGAGGAAGCCACGTGGTAAATGGAGGAGAGTATGAGGTCGAGATACCCCGAGTTATTCGTGTTGTAAGTTTCGGGACGAAACTTATTTTTAGGGGGAGATAATGTAATATCCGCGTTTTCTATTTTTAGTAATTTCTATTTTTGGTGCATATTCATTTCGGACAACTCGCTTGGCACTGTTTTGTAATTCTGAACCTATTTTGTTCTTGGAGTTTCTCCGTTTAGACGGGTCTCGATAATGTTTTTACGTAATTTCATCTTGTGTTATATTTTGTCTCATGTGTATTCGATTCTCGTTAAACTCATTCGATTTCATCATTTTCTTACTTCCATGAGCTCGTATGTTTGAGTAGAGCATGTTGTGAGTTTCGGATTGTTAATACGACGTTGTATCGTGATTTTCGGATGTTTGGGCTGTTTTTGTAATTTCCTAGAAGTTTAGGGAATTTGTTCCTTGTTCGACTTTGGTTGTGTACCTCAAATCGTTTTGGGGTTCCGTACTTCCATTTCGTGTTATTGTTGCCCAAATATCGATTCCTATTGCTTTTATTCTCTTTCCGGATCATTTTTCGTCATTTTGGGACCCGAGGGTGTGGGCGCGGCACAAGGATTGTGCGCCGCGGAACACACATCACCCGATTTTGGCCGAGCAAAGTATGCGTGTGCCGCGGCACAAGGATTGTGCGCCGCGGCACACAGTCGGTGCCGCGGCACACTTGTCCGGCCGCAAAGACACCGTGTGGCACTTGCCGGCCAAAACCGATCATGCCGTGTGTCGCGGCACGGTCCGGCAGTCCGCGGCACACGCTGAATCTGCGCCGCGGCACTTCGAATGAGCTGCGGCTGCACAACGAGCGGCCACCGATCATCGGCGCATTTTGGCCCCTGTGCCGCGGCCACCGATTGAGCCGCGGCACACAACGCGGTCAGCGCTATATCTGCATTTTTATTCAGCGTGAGTCACTCATTTCCCTTCCCTTCTTCAACCGTACGAGAGAGAGTGGCTTGAGAGGGAGATTTCCTCCATCTATCACTTGATTGTGTAAATTTCTTCATCTGTTTTCGATCGGGTGGCTCGGATTGCGGATCTAACACGTGGTTTTCGGATTAGAGTGCTTGATTCTTCAAGAGGTAAGAACTCCTTTGACCCTAGTATGATTTTGGGGAGGGTTTGGTGGTGATCTTGTGTTTTAATCCGAATTAACCGATGTTGTTAGATTTTGATAGTATAGTCGTGACCCTTGGTTTTCTTGTTATTGGTTGGGATGAAATCCCGTTATTACACCGTTGACCGATTTCATTTCCTTATGCGCTCGTGGTGTCCGATGAATTGTCCCAACGGGTAGAACTAGGATGAATTTCTTCTTATTCATGATGTTGAGATTAGTTGTATATCATTATTGTGTTAGGGTCGGATTTGAGAGGATTGTTCGGACCGTAACCTATTCCTTCGTCGTTTCCTTCGCGTCGTATTATCCAAGGCAAGTACATGTATTATATTTCATTATGTGTGTACGGTTTTGATGCGAATGATGTAAACTGGTTTATTGAACGATTGTATTGGTTACTCTTCCACCTGGGGATGGCATGGGGCCTCTGGGGGCCGATACTAATGGGTACGGTCACGGAAGTGGACTTGGGTGCGTGCGTTGATGTTCTTCCACCTGGGGACGGTTCGACGGGACCTCTGGGGTCCGATACTAATGGGTACGGCCGCGGAAGTGGTTTCTCACCTGGGGACGATCCGACGGGACCTCTGGGGGCCGATACTAATGGGTACGGTCGCGAGTTACCAAATGTGGATAATTGTGATGTGGAAAGCTTGATAATATGTTGATTTGGTGTAATTGCGATATTCCGGAATAATGATTTTCGAAATGGTTTTTCCTAATGATTTGTTTGCATTGAATCGTGTATGTATATAATGTTGTGTAATTGTGTACTTGCACTAGCTATTCGAATGCTAACCCCTTAAATGGGGGAAATGCGTCTTATGCATTTCAGGTACCAGGAGGGCTGAGGAGCAAACACGGGACATGCATGCAAAGGATGGGCTGGCTTGATGATGTGGCTCGAGTCTGCATTTTTATGTTTTGTCATGGCATTGTCGAGTATTGAAGTTAGACTGTCTATTTTGAAACTTGGTTTAAGTCCCCTGCGTGGGCAATGAATTAGTATTTAATCTCTGTTCATGTCTTACGTTAAAAATGTTTTGGCCGAGGCCACGGACTTATTTACTTTTGAGTGCATCATTCGGGATTACCTTGTGGTTTTTATGTCAAGTGTTAGCCTGGTAGACCTCACGAGGGTTCTACGGCGTGTAATGTCCCAGTTGTGAATTGGGGTGTTACACCTGCAAGGTTAGAAGTCCCAGTTATAGGGCAAGGTTCAGCCGCCCAAAGGAATGATGCCACCGGCGTCAACCTTAGTGGTGGGACGGCTGCTTCGGCTGCTCTTATCCCTGCTCGAAAGAGGGGGAGGCCAGTGGGTAGAAAGGATACCGAACCTCGAAAGAGAAGAGGAACGGAGGCACAAAATCCTCTCATCATCGACACAGTGACTCCGTCACACGAGATTATCTCTGACTACGGATATGTCCTCGAATCAACAATGGAACAATCGACGGACGCATCGGAAACTTTGTTGATGTCAGAAAATAAAGAAATCTCGATGCAATGTACGAGTGAATACGCATTTATCGACAGTCGTCCACGCTAGTCGACGATGCTTTTGCCTACCCGTCGCTCAAGAAATTATTGAAGACGACGACGCCGAGCCGCTCGTTGCCGAGTGTCAACAAGGAGCCGATTGGCGAAATGGAAAGATGCAATGCAGCCGAACTAGACTCAATGGCTAAACGTGAGGTATTTGGCCGTATCGAGCCAATACCCGTGGGCGTTAAACTTGGACATAAATGGGTCTTTGTTCGTAAACGCAATGATAAGGATGAGGTCATGCGTTACAAAGCGAGACTAGTTGCCCAAGGCTTCTCGCAGTACGGCATTGACTACGAGGAGACGTATTCTCCGTTATGGACATCATCACTTTCCGCTACTTAGTCGGTTTGGTAGTGTCCGAAAACGAACATGCGGCTTATGGATGTGGTTACAGGCGTATCTTTATGGGGATCTAGATACGGATATCTATATGAAAGTCCCGAAGGGATTTCATGGCCCAAATCAAGTAGCTCTAAACCACGGAGCGCGTACGCTGTGAAATTGCGTCGTTCACTGTATGGTTTGAAACAATCCGGAAGGATGTGGTACAACCGCCTAAGTGAATACTTGGTTGGGAAGGAATACAAGAACAGTGACATCTGTCCATGCATATTCTTGAAAAGAACAGATGCAGGATTCGTGATTGTAGCCGTCTATGTAGATGACATGAATGTCATCGGTACCATAGATGAGGTCAATGAAACGGCCCGCTACCTTAAATCCGAATTCGAGATGAAAGATCTGGGGAGGACTCGATTCTGCTTGGGCTTAGAGCTAGAACATCGAGATGATGGTATACTCATTCATCAGTCTGCCTATGTCCACAAAATGCTCAGGCGATTTAGCATGGACAAGGCACATCTCTTGCTACCCCCATGATTGGTCGAAGTCTGGAAATGAACAAGGATCCGTTTCGTCCTAAATAGGAGGATGAAGAGGTCCTTGGAGCAGAAACACCATACCTTAGCGCAATCGGTGCGTTGTTGTATCTGGCTCAATGTACTCGTCCAGACATCGCATTCTCTGTGAATCTGTTAGCAAGATTTAGCTCCGCTCCCACGATAAGGCATTGGAATGGAGTAAAACACATCTTTCGATACTTGAAAGGCTCCAGTGACCTTGGATTGTTCTTTCCCTACGCAAGAGAGAGTGATATTCCGAAAGGAATTGTTGAGGTTAAGACGATGCATACCGACCGTCGATCTTCCTCTGATATTGCAGCTAAGCATGGTAGCTTGACTACCAGAAGTGCTAATGCGAGCAAGATTACCCCTTATGCAGAGAATCCTAACGACACGTTAGTTGGATTTGCTGATGCCGGTTATCTCTCTGACCCGCATAAAGGACGTTCCCAAACTGGTTATGTGTTCACCATTGGGAATACGGCGATATCTTGGAGATCTACCAAGCAGACCCTGGTTGCTACTTCCTCGAACCATGCAGAGATAATTGCATTGCACGAATCCATAAGGGAGTACATTTGGCTCCGGTCAGTCATAGACCATATACGAGGAACGTGTGGATTAGATCCCACTACAGCAACCCCTACTTGCATCTTTGAGGACAATGCTGCAGGCATTGAGCAGATGAAGTTAGGTTTCATAAAGGGTGACAATACCAAGCATATTGCACCGAAGTTCTTTTATAAACAGCAGCAGCAGCAGAAATTGCTGAATATCGAAGTGAAACAAGTGAGTTCTGATGAGAATATCGCAGACTTGTTCACTAAGTCTCTGCCGAAATCTACATTTGAGAAACATGTGAGAAGCATCGGCATGTGTCGATTATCCGAGCTCAACTAAAGATGGCTCGATGGAATGAGCTATCATGTATACCTCAGGGGGAGTATACTTCACATGATTCTGACATTTGTAGTTGGTGCGTTGCGCTCTTTTTCCTCACCAAAGTCTTTGTTTTTCCCACGGGGTTTTATTTGACTTGGAAAGGTTTTTTACCGAGGCAACACCGTGTGCACCATGTTAGTATTAGCGTTCGACACAGGGGGAGTGTTCTGGGAAATCCTTCCCGTATTGGTGTCTTACCTAATACTAGTTGTAGGGGGATAAGAGTTATGGAAGGTACTGGACTCTTCCATAAGTAGTTGGATTTTGTTAGATGTCTTACCTTAACTAGGAATCCTATGTATGGAAAGACTCTCTTTGTAATGCCTATATAAAGGCCCCTCTATTTATTGTTATCAATACAATTGATTTGCTGTCTTTACTTTTCTCCTCAAACATAATATTAATAATAACTTTTAATTTTAATTTTTAAAGCTGGCCCGACGGGTCAGCAAGGTAGTCCGGGCAGTCCGCCCGTTTAGCCCGCGGGCTAATCGATCCGGGCTAAAAAGGTCCGGATTTAAACGGGCTGCGAATTAACGGTCTAATCCTATTTTTTAGCGGGTTAAATGGGCTGGTCCGGCGAGTTCGAGTCCGTTTAACATCTCTAACAACCGTTATATTTGAAAACGTGTGTACGGCGGTACACAACAACTTTATATATAATTATATATATTAAAACAAGAGCAATGATAAATAGACCTACAAAACCAACATACAAATAGGCCTACACCACAAGAATGTGACAAGTGTCACTTGTTAATCAATCAATAGTAAGTAATTGACACCCGTCATGTTTTGTATGGTGTAGGTCTATTTGTAGGTTGATTTTGAAGTCCTATGAATTATTTTTGTTAAAACAAATGATCTACTAGTACAGAATAAAATGATTATCTCCTCTTGTTTCTCTTTCTTTCTCACATTTTCCAATATTTTCATTAATGTTATAATATCATCAATAATGATATGTGTGATCAACAATCAATAATTCAATCAATTATTGGATTGAAATATCTAATATAAAGACAAGTGTGTTGTATAATAAATAATATTAATTTGTTGTATAGCATGTAAATTTGAGCTATAAATAGACCTCTTTGGTAGAGCTTTGTAGATACAATTCATTATAATAAAAGCTCAATTTCTTCGTCTTCTTTCATCCTTCTTTATGCTTATATTGTAGTAATATATCTTACAATATATATAATATATATTGTGAAGTGATAAAATATCCGATTTTACAACACGTTATCAGCACGAGCTCTACTGATTTAATCCCATTCCGCAGCCGGACTCGATATATTGGTACATCATCCTTACATTCTAAAGGTATGTAATTAACTTTATTTATATTTAATTTATGTAATAATAATATTTAGATATGGTATTTATCTAATATCATTATTGATGATGATTAATAAATTTAAGCAAATATAATAATTATGTAAATATCATCAGTTTAAATTTATATGCGTAAGGACCTAAGCTCAATCTTATTTTTAAGATGATTCTTGGACTATGGACTAATTATATGTAAGACCTAAATAATGATGAATTTGTGTGAAGTGTAAAAATCTTCACCTATTTTTATTTGAAGAATTAAAATCTCCATTTATTAGTGAAGAGTTGAATCTTCATCTATACGAGGCATTATCCAACTCGTGCGATGCACGGTCTTTGGTTGAATATCTACGTGTTTTGTACGTAATGTTGGGGCAGACAGTTGAATGAGCAGATGACAGAATTTAAATGTCTTTTAGAGAAGTTTATATGTTTTTTTATTGTTATTGTCCTTTTATTTTAGTCTAGGGAGTTAGTTATATGAAATGAGGCTTTACTAACCCGTATGTTGCTCCGGGGTTGTTTTTGGTTTATTCAACCCGTGCGATGCACCGATTGTATCTAAGATTTCATAGCTAAAATTTAACCATCTTGTAATTTATACTATCATTTAGAAGTTCATTTTAATCACCTTGTGAATTAGAAGGTGCATTTGCATTATGATGTTTATCATAACTTTTGTATTTAAATTAGTTTATTTTTATTTCATTAAAAGTTACAATTAAAATAGTCTCTTCATATATTTACAATTAAAAGTTACAATTAAATCCCCCTTCCACATTAAATTAAGGGGGATAAATTAGTTTATTTTTATTTACATTAAAAATTACAATTAAAATAGTCTCTTCATATATTTAAAATTAAAAGTTACAATTAAATCCCCCTTCCACATTAAATTAAGGGGGATAAATATTATATAGTATAGATTTTGTAGAGAATTACTAATGGGGGGATACAAAATCCCCATTCATAAGACCACGAAAGATTTTATAATCGGGTAGTGATATTTTTATTTTTAGTAGTCATGAAAGATTTTATAATCGAGTAGTGATATCTTTATTTTTAGTAGTCATGAAAGATTTTATAATCGAGTAGTGATATTATTATAACTAACTATATATATATATATATATTATAATATATATATATATATATTTCCATTCCCCAAACTCTAATTACCAACGGTTAGTTCATTAAAATATATAAGAACGTATTCACCAATTTTAATGATAATTAACAATAAAATAAATTTTTTTCTTCTTTTCTCCAACGGTCATAAACGGCCATATTACAAAAATCAAATCTATAAATACTCATATTATACTCCACCCTTATTAATCATCTCCAAAATATCTACCTATTTTTACAAAATGGGTAAATATTTTATGACTTTTCTCACTCTTATTACATTTTTCAATTTCATCATATTCTACACTCAAGTCGATTGTTTTAGTGAGACATATGTGATCATTATTATGATGGTCACGATTCTTATTTTAGTTTTTAGTTGGTTTGTTGTGTTTAATATTTAAGCATGAATAGTATTTGTATTGAGTAATAATTTCAATTATACTTTGTTTAGCTGACATCATTAAATATAATAGCTATGTGTTAATTATATTTCAATCTTATGTTTTGTAATAGATAACCATGTCAAATCTTAAGCTCGATTTGCTTCCTTGAATCTTAATGGAGACAATTATATGTCCTGTACAAATGATGTGACGACACATCTCAGGTGCAAAGGACTCAAAAATATTCTAACAAATAATGTGCTAGATGCTACGAAAGAAAATGAGGTAGATGAAAAAGAGCTTTCTATGAATAAAGCAAAAGCATTAAAATACATGAGGCAACATCTTGATGAGGGATTAAAACTAGAGTACATGAACGTGGATGATCCCAAAATTTTATGGGACAATCTTAAAAAAAGATATGGGTATCAAACGCAAGTGTTATTACCCGCACTAGTTGATGAATGGAACAAGTTAAGATTCCAAGATTTTAAAAGTGTGAGCTGAGTATAATTCTGCTAAATTCAGAATTGTATCACAACTAGAGTTTTGTGGTAAAATCATAACAGAAGGTGAAAACTGGAAAAGACGTATGCTACATTCCATACGTCACATCTAATACTGCAACAACAATACAGAATGCGGGGATATACCAAATACTCTGAAATAATTGCAGCTCTCTTACTTGCTGAAAAGAATAATGATCTGTTGATAAAGAATCACCGGTCTCGTCCTACATGGGTGATCGCGATTCCTGAAGCAAATGTCACAACTACTAATCAAGGACGTGGTGGTCATGGTTGGTTTAGAGGTCGAGGTCGGGGACGCGGTCGCGGCCACTTTCGTGGTCGAGGTCGATGTCGTGGCCGTGATTATGAAAATTACTTTAGGCCTCCCAAAAATGAAATGATTAATAAAAACCAACAAGACAAAGATAAGTATGTCCTAGAAGGTTCATCCAATAAAAATGAAAATTCTTATTTCAGATGCGGGAAAAATGGACATTGGGCTAAGGCATGCAGAACGCCAAGCCATATTTGTAAAATATATAAGGCATCTCTAAAAAATAAAGAAAAGGAAGTCAATTTTCATGAACATGAACCTGAGGACGACTCAACATACCTAGAAGCTACAGATTTCACTGAGGGTGCACATGTGGACTTGGACATGGACATGGAATAAAATAAATAAATAAATAAATAAATATATATGTGATTTCCATGTTTACTGCATCTTTATTGTACTTGTTTGTATTCTCTTGTTTGAAATGTGTATTGTCTCATTTGAAGTTTGTATGAAGTATTTAATAAATGTTATTATATTAAGCTAACTTACCATCTTTTAGTCTTATATTATTATTCATTAAGGAGTTTGAGTATGGAAAGTATTGGAGACATTTGCATCCCGGACAGTGGCACAACTCATACAATCCTCAAAAATAAGAAATATTTTACTGGGGTACAATCTACAAAAACAGTAATAAATACAATTCCAGGTCCTGCGGACTTGATTGAAGGAACAGGTAATGCTAAATGCATATTACCAAATGAAACAAAATTTATCATTAATAATGCTTTATTTTCTCCAAAATCTAAGAGAAACTTGTTGAGCTTTAATGAAATATACCGTCAAGGATATGATACTGAAACAGTAACTGAAGGCAATATGAAATATATGTACATTACTGCTAATATTTTGGGAAAGAAACAAATACTGGAAAAACTATCACAATTATCTCGTGGATTACACACATATTCATGAAACTGAATGTAATTTGATAATAAAAGAGGATCCCAAAATATTGACATTATGGAATGAACGCCTAGGTCATCCTGGCTCCACGATGATGAGAAAAATAATTAATAGTACACATGATCACCCAATGAAAGGTGTAAAACTCATAAATAATAAACTATGTGAAGCTTGTTCTCTTGGAAAGTTTATAACAATGCATTCACTAGGCAGACTTGAAAAGAAATCACCTAGATTTCTCGAAAGAATTCAAGGTGACATATGTGGACCTATTGATCCACCATCAGGACCTTTCAGGTATTTTATGATTTTAATTGATGCATCTAGTAGATGGTCATATGTTTGTTTATTGTCAAGTCGTGATATGGCATTTGCAAGATTCCTTGCACAAATAATCAAACTAAAGGCACAACTTTCTGATTATACAATACGGAATGTGAGACTTGACAGTGCTGGTGAATTCACATCACAAGTATTTAATAATTATTGTATGTCAATTGAAATTACAGTCGAACATCCTGTTCCGCATATGCATACACAAAATGGTTTAGCTGAATCGTTAATTCAACGCCTTCAATATATTGCTAGACCACTAATAATGAAAACAAAGCTACCAGTTACTGTTTGGGGTCATGCGATTTTACATGCTACTACACTAATAAGGTTAAGACCAAGTGCTAATCATAAATATACTCCATATCAACTTGCACTTGGTCAGGAGCCAGATGTTTTCCATCTAAAAATTTTTGGTTGTGCAGTATATGTATCAATAGCTACCCCACAAAGAACCAAAATGGGACCTCAAAGAAGGTTGGGAATATACATTGGGTATGACTCACCCTCTTTTGTTAGATATCTTGAACCTCTAATAGGTGATGTTTTTCAAGCAAGATTTGCTGATTGTCATTTTGATAAGACAGGATTCCCAACCTTAGGGGGAGGTAATAAACAGCTGGGAAAAGACATAACATGGTATGTACCATCATTATTACATTTGGATCCATATACAAAATTATGGGAAGAAAATGTAAGAAAAATTGTACATTTACAAGGTTTGGCAAATGAATTGCCACAAGTATTTACTGATATGAAAGAGTGACAAAGTCACATGTACCAGCTGTTAATACTCCTGCTCGGATTGAAATTCCAAAAGAAAATAAAAATAGAAATATATCTAAAGCACGCTTAAATCTTGGAAGGCCTATTGGTTCCAAAGACAAAAATCTCCGGAAAAGAAAAATAGCCAATATAAATGAATGTGCTAAAGAAGCACAAAATGATAAAAAATATGATCATGTTGAAACACAAGCTGAGGCAAATAAGGAGGTCATTGAAAATGAAAATAAAAATACAAATGATCTCGAGATATCTATTAATTATATTAATACGGGAAATTTATGGAACAGGAGAAATAATCACATTGATGAGATATTTGCATACTCCATTGCGTGTGATATAATAATTGGAGATGACGATCCTGAACCCATATCTATATTCGAATGTCAAAATAGACCTCATTGGCCAAAATGGAAAGATGCAATAGATGCCGAACTAAATTCTCTTAGAAAACGAAAAGTGTTTGGACCGATTGTTGTCACGCCCAGTAATGTGAAACCTGTTGGGTATAAATGGGTCTTTGTAAGGAAGCGAAATGAGAAAAAAACAGATTGTAACATACAAGGCTCGTCTTGTTGCACAAGGTTTTCCACAAAGACCTGAGATTGATTATGAGGTAACATATTCCCCTGTTATGGATGCCATTACTTTTCGTTATTTAATTAGTTTATCGGTATCTTATAATCTTAATATGCATCTCATGGATGTTGTTACAGCAAATTTATATGGATCACTTTCTCCTGAAATATATATATATATATATATATGTTTCAGGAGAAAGTAAAAAGACTGTAAATAGTCAATCAATTTCATTCATAACACTGATAGAGGGGCCTTTATATAGGCATTACAATGAGAGTCCTTCCATACATAGGATTCCTAGATAAGGTAAGACATCTAATAGGATCCTACTACCTCTAGAAGGATCTAGAACCTTCCATCTATGTATCTACAACCAGTATTAGGTAAGACACGTCACGGGAATAATAATTCCCGGAACACTCCCCCTGTGTCGAGCACTAATACAACAATGGTGCAAAAGATGTTGCCTTCGTAAAAACCTATTCCAAGCCAAAACAAAACCCCATGGGAAAAATAAAGGGTTGATGAGGAAAAGATTGCAACGCACCAACATAACATGTCATGTATACTCCCCCGGATGTATACATAACGACTCCCCCTGATGAGTAACTCAAATCATAGGAGTGAGATGCCAAGTTGCCCTCACAACTATACCAAGGAAAAACCCAGTGGGAAAAATACCTCTTGGTCTAAGTTGAACAGAAGTACAACGCATCATTGTATGGATGTTCTCATAGGTCGCCTCATTAAAAACCTTACCAAGTGAAAACCCAATGGGAAAAAACAAACATTGGTCTAAGGATAAAAAGAGCGCGACACATCCAAAGTGCAGAGTCGCTAAAGACTTATCAAGTTTTCTAAAGTCTTGACCTCCATGCACTAAATCAGTCATAACTTCTTCGATTCAATAGGTATCAATGAAACTGTAAGGATTTATGAAAACTAGACACCCGTAGCTTTTTATTCACATACAGTACGTAACCTAGATCGACCTGAGCAGATCACAAAGCTCTATCGAAGTTGACTCAGCAAATTACCGGACATATCCTGTCCTACTTTGCAACAATAGTCATATGTCACTCAACTGTCACTCAACATGATGGATGTGATCAAATGGTTGGTTTCCTTGGAAAGTAGACACAAACCTTTCCAATGGTACCAATTTCACCATTTTCCATCAAGTGAGATGCCATGTAGGTTATATGGGAGATAGACCAACACATTCTGGGCAGATTCGGGTATCAGTTTTCAAGTGTCCTTTTATTGAGATAGAGCGAGCTTCAAGCTTCTTGTCAATCACAGACATTGCATGAGCGCATCCTAGGCCATCATCACAGTGGCTTTACCGGATTATTACGAATGAATACATCGAGTCAAACATGAGTACATAATACCGTACTTTTCTCTTAAGATTGCATCATCACTTAAGTGAGCCAAATCTTATGATGACTTCGACTAATCATTGGGAATCATATAGGCATTACTTTATCGTCTCTTAGGGAAACCGTCCCTTAGATTGCCTTAAACCGATTGATGAATACGCATCATCAAGTGTCCCCAAGATCCTTTCATTCTTAACTTTGGATTTAGCGGAATCTCTTAGTCTCACAAGAGTACATCACTATAAACCCTTAGTTTTACACGCAAAAGCTTCATATCTCTTCCAAATCAAGTATATACTTAGTATGCGTTCCCGACAATCACTTGTCGACGCGCTCCGTGGTCAGGAGGCACTTGATTTGAGTCTGATCCACCACGAGATCCTTTTTATCACTTAACTTAGTTCCCCACTAAGATAAGATTTAACCACAAGTTGCACGTCAGTTTTTGGGAAACTATCTAACTGAAAAGATAGTGGATGCTATAACTGTAACACCCCGAGATATTCGGAGTATATTACAGCGTCGTGGACCCCTACATGGGACCCACCAGGCTACAACAAGAAAACATCACTCGACTAACCATCTCGGTTAGCGAGGATACGTATTTAAATAATATGACATATGAAGATACGCCCGGAGCAACCGGCGAATTAAGCATCAACCGACAATGAAAATATTTAAAATAATACAAAACGGAGTTTAAAATGAAAAGCCTAAGTACTCGCGAGTACAATCTATAAGTGTATAAAAGTGGGAAACAACCAAATCGAAATAAACGAAAGAAATAAGAAGACCTGAATGCACATGTCAACGACCCTCGCCAACATCCTCGTACTGTCCCGGTGCTCGCTCGTCCGGATAATCATAACCTGAAATCCATAACAAGAATTTTCCCAAAATGGGTCCCCAAAGGGGTTAGCAATTACGCTAGTACAAGTAATCAAGGCAAACCAATCGCTTACACATTTCATAGTATATGCACCAATATCAATTTCAAAAGCCAAAACCAGACATGTCTTTTCCGGAAACAAACAGTCAAACAATTTGCCTTGGGAACAGGGTAATACCATTGATCCCGCCCGAGGCCTCTAAGGACCCTCCCGAGCTGGCCATATCGTAAAACAAAACATGCACATGCATCGCCTTGGGAACAGGGTAATACCATTGATCCCGCCCGAGGCCTCTAAGGACCCTCCCGAGCTGGCCAGCTAAACAAACTCATGAATCTAGGACTCAACCCTTTGGATTCCCTCTGTGATCCCGTCGGACCATCCCGAGGTGAGCAAATCACACACAAAATACATTACCATTCCACGTTAAGTACAAAGGTTTCAAAAAATACTTGCCTTGAATAATTGATGACGCAACGAACGGAAAGGATAATCACCGACGAACGCTAAGAGTCAACGGAACCGAACCTAACGATTCGAAGAACATAATCACAACCAACTCTAGACGAATACGGAAATGGAATACACCCCAAAACCCGCCTACGATTCATGTATATTCGTACAAAAATAACAACGAGGGCGGACCACAACCAAACCCTCTCGATTCCGTAAAAACCACGAAATATATCATGAATCCGTAGGGAAACTAAGAACACCAACAAGATTAATCATATTCATCATGAATCCACCAACAAAATGGAATGAATCGGACGAAAATCCCAAAACCCCCAAATTATCCAAAAGTAGGGTTCTAAGTGATATTACCTTTGAGGATCCAAGTACTATAATCCGATGAAATCGTGTTAGATCGACAATCCGAGCTTCACAACCGGAAGAAAATGATGAAACTCAAACCCTCAAGTGATGAATGGTGAGAAGTTCCCCCCTGAAGCTCTCTCTCCCGTATGCAGGTGAAGGAAAGGAAAAAAAAATGGATGCTCTCGCTAAAAAAAACGAAATTATAGGGTTGACCGCATCGTGTGCCGCGGCCCAGCTGAAGTGTGCAGCGGCACAGGACCAAAAATTGCTCCCAGGGTTCGGCAGTGTGCCGCGGCCCGGCCGACATGTGCCGCGGCACAAGGTACAGACGGGTATGGCCGGATATGCAACACTAGTGTGCCGCGGCCCAGACGGGTGTGCCGCGGCACTGACTCGGTAGTGTGTTGCGGCCCCGTCGGCATGTGCCGCGGCACACAGTACAGGCCGCTCGGCCAAAAACTGGAAAGTGTGTGTGCCGCGGCGCACAATCCTTGTGCCGCGGCCCACACCCCCCTTGGGTCCTAAAATAAAGAAAAATGACCCGGGAAGAGAATAAAAGCAATAAGAATCGATATTTGGGAACCAATAACACGAAAAGGAAGTACGGAAACCCCAAAACGGTGGTTCCACACAATAATAACAAGAATCAGATCAATAGATGACATGAAAGATACACTGAAAGATACACGAGGGTCACTATAATCGAAAAAAATACGCCGGAAATGAAAATACAAGGGAAAGAAAAATGCGGATATTACATTCTACCCCTCTAAAAATAAGTTTCGTCCCGAAACTTAAGAGACAAACAAATCGGGGTACCTAGCACGCATGTTATCCTCAGTTTCCCAAGTTGCTTCCTCGACACCATGTCTCGACCACTGCACTTTGACCAAAGGAATGGTCTTATGCCTCAGTCGCTTCTCACGACGCTCCAAAATCTTCAAGGGATGTTCTTCAAAGGTAATATCCTCGGCGACGTCAATCTCACCATAATCGATGACGTGACTAGAATCTGGGACATATTTCCTCAGTTGGGAAACACGAAAAACGCTATGAACATGACTCAGGGCCGGGGGTAACGCCAAACGGTATGCTAACCCACCGATTCACTCGAGAATCTCGAAGGGTCCAATAAATCTCGGACTCAACTTCCCCTTCTTTCCGAAAAGGAAAACTCCTCTCGTCGGCGACACCTTCAGCAAAACGTGGTCTCCCACCTCGAATTCTAAAGGTCGACGACGGACATCGGCATAGGATTTCTGTCGACTCTGGGCAGTCAACATCCGTTCCCGAATTAATTCTATCTTCCGCCTCGTCTCTAAAACGACATCCGGCTCGGTCCCGACCAAATCGGACGCCTCATTCCAACAAATCGGTGATCGACATCGCCGCCCATAAAGTGCCTCATACGGTGCCATCCGAATCGACGCATGCCAACTATTGTTGTACGTGAATTCGATCAATGGCAAATGCTCCTCCCAGTCGCTGCTCCAATCGAGAGCGCACGCACGTAACATATCTTCGAACGTCTGGATAGTGCGTTCCGACTGTCCATATGACTGAGGATGAAAAGAGGTACTCAAACGCAAACGAGTACCCAACGCCTTATGCACAGCCTGCCAAAAGTGCGATACAAAACGGCCATCACGATCCGAAACAATAGACTTCGGAGTACCGTGAAGCCTCACAACCTGCGCGATAAATACACGAGCCAACTTCTCCGAGCCCCAAGTGTACTTGATGCCCATAAAATGTGCCGACTTGGTCAGACGATCCACAATCACCCAGACCATATTCATGCCCGACCTCAACCTCGGCAAGCTCGTAACGAAGTCTATCGATGTGTCTTCCCATTTCCATTCCGGAACGGGAAGTGACTGCAATAACCCAGCCGGTCGCTGATGCTCGATCTTGACCTGCTGACAAGTCAAACATCTCGCCACAAACTGCGCGACCTCCTCCTTCATATCATTCCACCAGAAATTCCTCCTCAGGTCCTTGTACATCTTACTCGAACCAAGATGAACGGAGTAAGGTGTAGAATGGGCCTTACGCAAAATACTCTGTCTCAAATCTGAGTCGTTCGGCACACAAAGCCGACTCTGGAATCTCAAAATACCATCCTCGTGAATCACAAACCCAGGAGACTTTCCCTTAAGAATGTTCTCTCGGATTTGAGTAATCATCGGATCCCCTAACTGCTTCAGCTTAATTTCATCGATCAAAGACGACGAAATCTCTAAGGCACAAAGTTGCCCGATGGCTCCCGGCAACAAAACCTCAACATCTAATTCGATCAAAGCCCTCTGAAGCTCAGACTGAGACGTAAGGATCTCAAGCGTTCGCAACGCAACCGGTTTCCGACTCAAGGCGTCGGCCAGGACGTTCGCCTTGCCCGGATGATAAAGGATTTCGAGGTCATAATCCTTAATCAGTTCTAACCATCTCCTCTGCCTCATATTCAACTCCCGCTGAGTAAATATGTATTTCAGACTTTTATAATCGGTAAAAATCTGACATGCAGAGCCGAAAAGATAGTGGCGCCAAATCTTGAGCGCGAAAACGACTGCCGCTAACTCCAAATCATGAGTAGGGTAGTTCAGCTCATACGGCCTCAACTGTCTCGACGCATAGGCAATGGTCTTGCCGTGCTGCATCAATACGCACCCAAGACCCTGTCCCGAAGCATCGCTATAAACAAGAAAAACCTTTGCCACACGGCAACGCTAAAATCGGGTTGAAGTCAAACGCCTCTTCACTCCTCAAAACTCGATCGCCTCGTCATTCCGCATTTAACTTCTCGGATTTCTGGAGCAACTGTGTAAGTGGCCGAGCTAGTTTCGAGAAACCCTCGATGAACCTACGATAGTAGCCAGCCAAACCCAAGAAACTGTGGATCTCCTTCACATTCTTGGGCGGTGCCCAATCCAACACTGCCTCAATCTTCTGCGGATCCACACGAACCCCCTCGGCTGAAATCACGTGACCTAAAAACATCACTTCCTTCAGCCAGAACTCACATTTCGAGAACTTCGCATAGAGTTGCTCGGTCCTCAAAATGTCTAACACTACTCGCAAATGATGGGCATGCTCTTTCTTGCTCCTCGAATAGATAAGAATATCGTCGATGAAGACGACGACACACTTATACAAATACTCGATAGAGACCTTGTTCATCAATTGCATGAACACTTCCGGCGCATTAGTTAGCCCGAAAGGCATAACTACAAACTCATAATGTCCGTATCTCGTCCGAAAAGCTGTCTTCGGCACATCGGACTCCCTCACCCGGAGCTGATAGTACCCCGATCTCATATCAATCTTCGAGAATACCGCAGCTCCCTGCAACTGATCGAACAAGTCATCAATTATCGGCAAAGGATACTTGTTCTTGATGGTCACCTTGTTTAGTTCGCGATAGTCGATACACAAACGCAGTGAACCATCCTTCTTTCGCACAAACAGGACCGACGCGCCCCAAGGCAAGGCGCTCGGCCGAACATACCCCGACTCAAGAAGCTCACTCAACTGCTTCTTCAACTCTGACATCTCTGAAGGTGCCATGCGATACGGTGCCTTCGAAATCAGAGCCGCGCCCGGCTCTAACTCTATAGCAAACTCGACCTCACGGTCAGGTGGCAATCCCGGTAACTCGTCAGGAAATACATCAGGAAACTCACTAACGATTGGAATCGACGAAAGCTCGACTGCACCATCCTCCGCCTTCAAGGCGTAACACCAATAACCAGTACACCCCTTTCGCATGAGTCTCATCGCTTTCAAGGTGTTAATAACGAACTTCTGGTTTCTCTTTCGCCCCGCGAAAGAGTGTTCAGTGCCGTCCTCGGCTAGCATGGTAATGATCCTCGTGCGGTAGTTCATGATTGCACCATGCCGCTCGAGCCAATCATCCCCGAGAATCAAATCCTCACCCTCAATACCCACGACAATAAGACTAGAGAGCCAAGCCCTCTCACAAATAAACATAGAACAGTCCCGGATCTCTCGATCACCGACAATTCTATCACCGCTAGGAAGTTTAACGATGAAAGGCTCGCAAGGTGACAAGCAGTCGAGACTCAAACGGCGTACACACTCTAGAGAAATGAATGAATGCGTAGCACCCGAATCAAAAAGCACACTGACAGGATGGGAAAGGATATGAACGGTACCTGTCGCCACAGTGGCCGCTGGGTCATCGGCCCTCCTCATCTCATAGATACGCGGCTGGGCAGATCCGACACTGGAAGCTCCTCCCCTAGCGGACTGACCCCGACCCCTACCTCGGCCGACACTCGATGGAGGCGGCGGAGCAAATGAGCCTTGGTTCAGACTCGGCTCCATAGGTGCTGGGTGAGAAGAACGGGCGCCGCGAAGCTGTCTGATTTGTTCACAAAAGAGGGCCTTGTGGCCCAACTGACCACAAGTATGACAAGTGAACTGCGAACGAGGACACTGCCGGTTCCTATGGCCCTGCACCCCACAGTTAAAGCATGTGGGTTCACGAGCGAAGGTTCCAGCGGCACCCCGTAAGCTTCCAGAGAAACGAGCCGAACCTCCCGCAGAAATATTTGTAGCCTGAGATTTCTGCTGGCCTCCACTCTTGGGACCAGAAAAATTTCCGACCGACTTCTGCTTCTTGCTCTCACGAGCCACATCACTAGCCGTCACCGACATATCATAAGCGAGGGCCCTACTCTGATAATCCTTCAAAGTAGTGCAAACGAGTCCCGACATATAGTCCCGAATGGATAGTTTCATCCTCCTGGAAAAATGGAAAATTTTGTCGCTCTCTTCGAAAACTTGGGTCTTCACATGGCCCAACTCTTTGTTGAAATCGGCAATAGCTTGAGATACGGGAATATCCCGTGGTTGAGCATCATAGAAGGCATGGACTCGAGCCTGTCTGACCGGCCACGAGCAATATTCGGTCTCCATCAATTCCTGAAATTCGGCCCACGAAGCAACATGATCTTTGGGCCCAACGGCCTCCCACCAATCCGTAGCATCCCCAGTGAGAAAGTACTGGGCAATAGGGACCTTACGGTCCTCGGGACAGTTGGTGGCGATGAAGACTTTAGATATCTCTTTGATCCACCCCTCCCAGCCGATCGGGTCCGAAGCTCCCAAAAACTGAGGAGGATGCATCTTGATGACATCCTGAATCCAGCGATCCGCTCCGCCCCGATTAGCATAGGCCCGATCCGGGTTTTGAACCACCTGAGCTATCGCCGCCATCTGATTAACCATTTGCTGCATAACGGCCGCAATACCAAGATCGGCGCGCTCCTGAGAGGAAGCATGATTGTGACGGTCACCGGTACTGCCGTCTCCCGAAGAATGCGACGTGGCCGCCCCACTGGCTGCCCCACGTCCTCGGCCGCATCCATGACCACGACCACGACCACGGTTTCCTACGGCATCCATACTGGTGTTAAGGGATAACAGAAGTATATTGATGATGAGTAAGGGAGGAAAAAGCATCTACGATTCGAAAAGTGGAAATACTATGCAAGAAAACAAAAGACCGAATAAGAAAACTTACGAGCACTGGAAGTACCGAGATGTTGGCAGCGGTGTGACAATGTGCAAAACAAAACACGACTAGACCCAATTAACCAACAAGCCTAGGTATCCATAAACCTAGCGCTCTGATACCATTTTCTGTAACACCCCGAGATATTCGGAGTATATTACAGCGCCGTGGACCCTACATGGGACCCACCAGGCTACAACAAGAAAACACCACTCGACTAACCATCTCGGTTAGCGAGGATATGTATTTAAATAATATGACATATGAAGATACGCCCGGAGCAACCGGCGAATTAAGCATCAACCGACAATGAAACTATTTAAAATAATACAAAACGGAGTTTAAAATGAAAAGCCTAAGTACTCGCGAGTACAATCTATAAGTTTATAAATGTGCGAAACAACCAAATCGAAATAAACGAAAGAAATAAGAAGACCCAAATGCACATGTCAACGACCCTGGCCAACATCCTCGTACTGTCCCGGTGCTCGCTCGTCTGGATAATCATAACCTGAAATCCATAACAAGAATTTCCCCAAAACGGGTCCCCAAAGGGGTTAGCAATAACACTAGTACAAGTAATCAAGTCAAACCAATCGCTTACACATTTCATAGTATATGCACCAATATCAATTTCAAAAGCCAAAACCAGACATGTCTTTTCCGGAAACAAACAGTCAAACAATTTGCCTTGGGAACAGGGTAATACCATTGATCCCGCCCGAGGCCTCTAAGGACCCTCCCGAGCTGGCCATATCGTAAAACAAAACACGCACATGCATCGCCTTGGGAACAGGGTAATACCATTGATCCCGCCCGAGGCCTCTAAGGACCCTCCCGAGCTGGCTAGCTAAACAAACTAATGAATCCAGGACCCAACCCTTTGGATTCCCTCCGTGATCCCACCGGACCATCCTGAGGTGAGCAAATCACACACAAAATACATTACCATTCCACGTTAAGCACAAAGGTTTCCAAAAATACTTGCCTTGAATAATTGATGACGCAACGAACAGAAAGGATAATCACCGACGAACGCTAAGAGTCAACGGAACCAAACCTAACGATTCAAGGAACATAATCACAACCAACTCTAGACGAATACGGAAATGGAATACACCCAAAAACCCGCCTACGATTCATGTATATTCGTACAAAAATAACAACGAGGGCGGACCACAACCAAACCCTCTCGATTCCGTAAAAACCACGAAATATATCATGAATCCATAGGGAAACTAAGAACACCAACAAGATTAATCATATTCATCATGAATCCAGCAACAAAACGGAATGAATCGGACGAAAATCCCAAAAACCCCAAATTATCCAAAAGTAGGGTTCTAAGAGATATTACCTTTGAGGATCCAAGTACTATAATCCGATGAAATCGCGTTAGATCGACAATCCGAGCTTCAAAACCGGAAGAAAATGATGAAACTCAAACCCTCAACTGATGAATGGTGAGAAGTTCTCCCCTCAAGCTCTCTCTCCCGTATGCAGGTGAAGGAAAGGAAAAAAAATGGCTGCTCTCGCTAAAAAAAATGAAATTATAGGGTTGACCGCATCGTATGCCGCGGCCCAGCTGAAGTGTGCCGCGGCACAGGACCAAAAATTGCTCCCAGGGTTCGGCAGTGTGTCGTGGCCCGGCCGACATGTGCCGCGGCACAAGGTACAGACGGGTATGGCCGGATATGCAACACTAGTGTGCTGCGGCCCGGGCGGGTGTGCCGCGGCACTAACTCGGCAGTGTGCCGCGGCCCCGTCGGCATGTGCTGCGGCACACAGTACAGGCCGCTCGGCCAAAAACTGGAAAGTGTGTGTGTCGCGGCGCACAATCCTTGTGCCGCAGCCCACACCCCCCTTGGGTCCTAAAATGAAGAAAAATGACCCGGGAAGAGAATAAAAGCAATAAGAATCGATATTTGGGAACCAATAACATGAAAAAGAAGTACGGAAACCCCAAAACGGTGGTTTCGCACAACAATAACAAGAATCAGATCAATAGATGATAGGAAAGATACACTGAAAGATACACGAGGGTCACTACAATCGAAAAAAATACGCCGGAAATGAAAATACAAGGGAAAGAAAAATGCGGATATTACAATAACATCCATTACGATAGCACAACTAAGTTTCGTGTCATCGTAGTCGATTCCAGTGCGTTCATGAGAAACCCCGTGCCATGAGGTGAGTTTAACTCCTTCTCTCACTCGCTTTAACAAAGTATACGGATAGATCTTATCTTTAGAGTGTCGGTACCACTTCAACAAAGGGCTATCTGTAATATCCGCATTTTTCTTTCCCTTGTATTTTCATTTTTGGTGTATTTCTCGGTCGTAGTGACCCTCGTGTACCTTTCAGTGTGTCCTTCCTGTCAACTGTTGAACTGTATTCTCGTTATTGTTGTGCGGAACTGCCGTTTCGGGGTTGCCGTGGATCCATTTCGTGTTATTGGTTCCCAAATATTGATTCCTATCGTTTTTATTCTCTTTCCGGATCATTTTTATCATTTTGGGACCCAAAGGGGGTGTGGGCCGCGGCACAAGGTGTGTGCGCCGGCACACAAATCTCTTCGATTGTTGGTCGAACAAATCAGACTGTGCCGCGGCACACCCATCCGGCAGCCGCGCACAAGATTGTGCCGCTGCGGCACACCCGTTCGGTGCTGCGGCACACTCGTGTGGCATCCGCGACCAAAACCCGACTGTACCGGGTGCCGCGGCACACGCAGGCCGTGCCGCGGCACACTGCCGAACCCTGGGCTTAAATTTTTGGCCTGTGCCGCGGCACACCTTAGCTGGATTCATGAGTTTGTTTCGCTAGCCAGCTCGGGAGGGTCCTTAGAGGCCTCGAGTGGGATTCGTGGATTCGTCCCGGTCCTAGGTGACGTGTGGTGCTTGATTTGTTTTATGAATGTGGCCAGCTCGGGAGGGTCCTTAGAGGCCTCCAGTGGGATTCGTGGCTTCGTCCCGGTCCTAGGCAAATTAATTGTAACTGTTTGTTTCCGAAAAAGACATGTCTGGTTTTGGCTTTTGAAATTGATATTGGTGCATGTACTATGAAATGTGTAAGCTATTAGTTTGCCTTGATTACTTGTACTAGCGTAATTGCTAACCCCTTTTTGGGGACCCGTTTTGGGGAAATTCTTGTTATGGATTTCAGGTTATGATTATCCGGACGAGCGGGCACCTAGATAGTACGAGGACGTTGGCCAGGGTCGTTGACATGTGCATTTGGGTCTTTCTATTTCTTTCGTCCATTTTGAATTGGTTGTTCTAATAATTATAAACTTATAAAGTGTACTCGCGAGTACTTAGGCTTTTCATTTCAAACTCCGTATTGTACTACTTTTAAATTGTTACATTGTTGGTTGATGATCATTTCGCCGGTTGCTCCGGGCGTAACTTTTATGTTATATAATTAAATGTGTGTCCTCGCTAACCGGGATGGTTAGTCGAGTGAAGTTTTCTTGTTTGTAGCACAGGTGGGTCCCATGTGGGGTCCACAATACTGTAATATACTCCGAATATCTCGGGTGTTACGTAAAATGGTATCGGAGACAGTTTATGGATACCTAGGCTTGTTGGTTATTCGGGTCTAGTCGTGTTTTGTTTTGCACATTGTCACACCGCCGCCAAAGATCCCAAGACTTCCAAAGTGCTCGTAAGTTTTCTTATTCGGCTCTTTTGTTTCTTGCATTGTATTTCCACTTTTGAATCGTAGTTGTTTTTCCTCCCTTACTCATCATCGATATACTTCTGTTATCTCTCAACATCAGTATGGATGCCGGAGGAAACCGTGGTCGTGGTCGTGGTCGTGGCCGTGGACGCGGCCGAGGACGTGGGGAAGCCGGTGGGGCGGCCACGTCACATTCTTCGGGAGCCGGCAGTACCGGTGACCGTCACAGTCATGCTTCTTCTCAGGAGCGCGCCGATCTTGGCATTGCGGCTGTTATGCAGCAAATGGTTAACCAGATGGCGGCTATAGCTCAGGTGGTCCAGAACCCCGATCAGGCCCATGCTAATCGGGGCGGAGCGGATCGTTGGCTTCAGGATGTCATCAAGATGCATCCTCCCCAGTTTTCAGGAGCTTCGGACCCGATCGGCTGGGAAGGGTGGATCAAGGAGATATCCAAAGTCTTCACTGCTACCAAATGCCCCGAGGACCGTAAGGTCCCTATTGCTCAATATTTTCTCACGGGAGATGCTATGGATTGGTGGGAGGCCGTTGGTCCCAAAGATCATGTTGCTTCATGGACCGAATTTCAAGAATTGATGGAGACCGAATATTGTCCGTGGCCGGTCAGACAGGCTCGAGTGCATGCTTTCTATGATGCTCAACCACGGGATATCCCCGTATCTCAGGCCATTGCCGACTTTAACAAGGAGTTGGGTTATATGAAGACCCAAGTTGTCGAAGAGAGCGACAAGATTTTCCATTTTTCCAGGAGGATGAAACTGTCCATTCGGGACTATATGTCTGGGCTCGTCTGTACTACCTTGAAGGATTATCAGAGTCGAGCTCTTGCTTATAATATGTCGGTGACCGCTAGCGATTTGGCTCGTGAGAGCAAGAAGCAGAAGTCGGTCGGAAATTTTTCTGGTCCCAAGAGTGGAGGCCAGCAGAAATCTCAGGCTGCAAATATTTCTACGGGCGGTTCGGCTCGTTTCTCTGGGAGCTGAGTGCCGCGAACCGTCGTCCGGGACCCCAGATGCTTTAACTGTGGCAAGCTGTGCCATGTGAACCGGGATTGTCCTCGTCCGCCTTTGACTTGTCATACTTGTGGTCGATCGGGCCACAAGGCTTCTTTGCGAGAAGCTCAGATAAGCCAAGGGCGCCCGTTCTTCTCACCCAGCACCTATGGAGCCGAGTGTGAACCAGGGCTCATTTGTTCCGCCGCCTCCACCAAGTGCCGTCCGAGGTAGGGGTCGGGGTCAGCCCGCTAGGGGAGGAGCTTCCAGTGTCGGCTCTGCACAGCCGCGTATCTACGAGATGAGGAGGACCGATGATCCAGCAGCTACTGTGGCGACAGGTACCGTTCATATCCATTCCCATCCTATCAGTGTGCTTTTTGATTCGGGTGCTACGCATTCATTCATTTCTCTAGAGTGTGTACGCCGTTTGAGTCTCGACTGCTTGTCACCTTGCGAGCCTTTCAACGTTAAACTTCCTAGCGGTGATAGAATTGTCGGTGATCGAGAAGTCCGGGACTGTTCTGTGATTATTTGTGAGAGGGCTTGGCTCTCTAATCTTATTGTCGTGGGTATCGAGGGTGAGGATTTGATTCTCGGGGATGATTGGCTCGAGCGGCATGGTGCAATCATGAACTACCGCATGAGGATCATTACCATGTTAGCCGAGGACGGCACTGAACACTCTTTCGCGGGGCGAAAGAGAAACTAGAAGTTTGTTATTAACGCCTTGAAGGCGGTGAAACTCCTGCGAAAGGGGTGTACTGGTTATTGGTGCTACGCCTTGAAGGCGGAGGATGGTGGAGTCGAGTTTTCGTCGATTCCAGTCGTTAGTGAGTTTCCTGATGTTTTCCCTGATGAGTTACCGGGATTGCCACCGGATCATGAGGTCGAGTTTGTTATAGAATTAGAGCCGGGCGCGGCTCCAATTTTGAAGGCGCCGTATCGCATGGCACCTTCAGAGATGGCCGAGTTGAAGATACAGTTGAGTGAACTTCTTGAGTCGGGGTATGTTCGACCGAGCGCCTCGCCTTGGGGCGCACCGGTCTTGTTTGTGTGTAAGAATGATGGTTCACTACGTTTGTGTATCGACTATCGCGAACTAAACAAAGTGACCATCAAGAACAAGTATCCTTTGCCGAGGATTGATGACTTGTTCGATCAGTTGCAGGGAGTTGCGGTGTTCTCGAAGATTGATTTAAAATCGGGGTACTATCAGCTCCGGGTGAGGGAGTCCGACGTGCCGAAAATAGCTTTTCGGACGAGATACGGACATTACGAGTTTGTAGTTATGCCTTTCGGGTTAACTAATGCGCCGGCGGTGTTCATGCAATTGATGAACAAAGTCTTTATCGAGTATTTGGATAAGTGTGTCGTCTTCATCGATTTATATTCTTATTTATTCGAGGAACGAGGAAGAGCATGCCCATCATTTGCGAGTAGTGTTAGACATTTTGAGGACCGAGCAACTCTATGTGAAGTTCTCGAAATATGAGTTCTGGCTGAAGGAAGTGATGTTTTTGGGTCACGTGATTTCAGCCGAGGGAGTTCGAGTGGATCCGCAGAAGATTGAGGCAGTGTTAGATTGGGCACCGCCCAAGAATGTGAAAGAGATCCGTAGTTTCTTGGGTTTGGCTGGCTACTACCGTAGGTTCGTCGAGGGTTTCTCAAAACTAGCTCGGCCACTTACACAGTTACTCCAGAAATCCGAGAAGTTCGTCTGGAATGACGAGAGGCAGTCCAGTTTTGAGGAGCTGAAGAAGCGTTTGACTTCAGCCCCGGTTTTGGCATTGCCATGTGGCAACGAGGGATTCGCCGTTTATAGCGATGCTTCGGTCCAGGGTCTTGGGTGCGTATTGATGCAGCACGGCAAGACCATTGCCTATGCGTCGAGACAGTTGAGGCCGTATGAGCTTAACTACCCTACTCATGATTTGGAGTTAGCGGCAGTCGTTTTTGCGCTCAAGATTTGGCGTCACTATATTTTCGGCTCTGCATGTCAGATTTTTACCGATCATAAAAGTCTGAAATATATATTTACTCAGCGGGAGTTGAATATGAGGCAGAGGAGGTGGTTAGAGCTGATTAAGGATTATGACCTTGAAATTCTTTATCATCCGGGCAAGGCGAACGTCGTGGCCGACGCCTTGAGTCGGAAACCGATTGCGTTGCGATCGCTTGAGATCCTTACGTCTCAGTCTGAGCTTCGGCGAGCTTTGATCGAGTTAGATGTTGAGGTTCTCATTGTCGGAACCGTCGGCAACTTTGTGCTTTGGAAATTTCGCTGCCTTTGATCGATGAGATTAAGTCAAGCAATTAGAGGATCCAATGATTACTCAAATCCGAGGGAACGTTCTTAAGGGAAAGTCTCCTGGGTTTGTGATTCACGAAGATGGTGTTTTGAGATTTCGGAGTCGGCTTTGTGTGCCGAATGACTTAGAATTGAGGCAGAGTATTCTGCGTGAGGCCCATGCTACACCTTACTCCGTTCATCCTGGTTCGAGTAAGATGTACAAGGACCTAAGGAGGAATTTACGGTGGAATGATATGAAGGAGGAGGTCGCGCAGTTTGTAGCGAAATGTTTGACTTGTCGAAAGTTAAAATCGAGCATCGACCGGGTCAAGTTATTGCGGTCACTTCGCTCCTAATGGAAATGGGAAGATATATCGATGGATTTCATTACGAGTTTGCCGAGATCGAGATCGGGCATGAATATGGTTTGGGTGATTGTTGATCGTCTGACCAAGTCGGCACATTTTCTGGGCATCAAAGACACTTGGGGCCCGGAGAAGTTGGCCCGTATATTTATCGCACATATTGTGAGGCTTCACGGTACTCCGAAGTAGGGTTGTAAACGAATCGAATCGAAGCGAATATTGTTGTAATCGAATCGAATCAATAAATTTATTTACAAAATCGAATACGAATACGAATCGTGTTCGAATATTAATTTTGATTTGAATTTGAATACTTGAACAATTTCACGAATTCGAATCGAATACTCGAATCTATAGATAAAGGAGATGAAGAATGACTCGTCGAGATTAAAGTTATTGCAATATATATTTATGATAAACAATGTCACCTTAATTTGAAGTCGACTTCAATATGAGCCAAAACTCAACACATTTGACATGTATTTAAAGATTTAAGAGTATAATTCCAAATTGTATTAAGAAAATATACTATATACAAAATATATTTTTAGTTATATTATATATTTAAATATTTAATCGAATCTTTATGAATATCGAATCGAATATCGTAAATACTTATAAGTATTTGATTATTAATCGAATCAGAAAAACTATTTGTATTTGAATTCAAATCATAAAATTTCGAATTCGAATCATCAAATTTCAAATCGAATCACGAATCGGATCAAAATTATTTGATTTGTTTACAACCCTACTCCGAAGTCTATTGTTTCGGATCGTGATGGACGTTTCGTATCACACTTTTGGCAGGCGGTGCATAAGGCGTTGGGTACCCGTTTGCATTTGAGTACCTCTTTTCATCCCCAGTCAGATGGACAGTCGGAACGCACTATCCAGACGTTCGAGGATTTATTGCGCGCTTGTGCTCTCGATTGGGGTAGTGACTGGGAGGAGCATTTGCCATTGATCGAATTCACGTACAACAATAGTTGGCACGCGTCGATTCGGATGGCACCGTACGAGGCACTTTATGGGCGGCGATGTCGATCACCAATTTGTTGGAATGAGGCGTCCGATTTGGTCGGGACCGAGCCGGATGTCGTTTTAGAGACGAGGCGGAAGATAGAATTAATTCGGGAACGGATGTTGACGGCCCAGAGTCGACAGAAGTCATATGCCAATGTCCGTCGTCGACCTTTAGAATTCGAGGTGGGAGACCACGTTTTGCTGAAGGTGTCGCCGACGAGAGGAGTTTTCCGTTTCGGGAAGAAGGGGAAGTTGAGTCCGAGATTTATTGGACCCTTTGAGATTCTCGAGCGAGTCGGTGGGTTAGCATACCATTTGGCGTTACCCTCGGCCTTGAGTCATGTTCATAGCGTTTTTTATATTTCCCAGCTGAGGAAATATGTCCCGGATCCTAGTCACGTCATCGATTATGGCGAGATTGATATTGCTGAAGATATTACTTTTGAGGAGCGTCCTTTGAAGATTTTGGAGCATCGTGAGAAACGACTGAGGCATAAGACCATCCCTTTTGGTCAAAGTGCAGTGGTCGAGACACGGTGTCGAGGAGGCAACTTGGGAAACCGAGGATAGCATGCGTGATAGGTACCCTGAGTTGTTTGTTTCTTAAGTTTCGGGACGAAACTTATTTTTAGAGGGGTAGAATGTAATATCCGCATTTTTCTTTCCCTTGTATTTTCATTTTTGGTGTATTTCTCGGTCGTAGTGACCCTCGTGTACCTTTCAGTGTGTCCTTCCTGTCAACTGTTGAACTGTATTCTCGTTATTGTTGTGCGGAACCGCCGTTTCGGGGTTGCCGTGGATCCATTTCGTGTTATTGGTTCCCAAATATTGATTCCTATCATTTTTATTCTCTTTCCGGATCATTTTTATCATTTTGGGACCCAAAGGGGGTGTGGGCCGCGGCACAAGGTGTGTGCGCCGCGGCACACAAATCTCTTCAGTTGTTGGTCGAACAAATCAGTCGTGTGCCGCGGCACAAGATTGTGCCAAAGGCCGCGGCACACTCGTGTGGCATCCGCGACCAAAACCCGATCAGACTGGTGCCGCGACACGCAGCTGCGCCGCGCACACCGCCGAACTCAGGCGTAAATTTTTGGCCTGTGCCGCGGCACACAATGCGGTCAACCCCCTATAATTGTGTCGTTTTGAGCGTAATCTGCTCATTTCCTTCTTCTTCTTCCTGCAACGCGAGAGAGAGTGAGAGAGTGGGGGAGAGTTCCTCATCATTATCAATTGGGGGTTGATTTTCATCATTCTTCTTCGGTTGTGAAGCCCGGACAATCAATCCAACGCGTGTTCTCCGGATCTTAGTACTTGAATCTCCAAAGGTAATATCTCTAGAACCCTACTTTCGTATAATTTGGGGGTTTTGGGGATTTTCTTCCGATTCGTTCCGTTTTGTTGGTGGATTCATGATGAATACGATTAATATTGTTAGTATCTTTAGCTTTCCTACGGATTCATGGATATTTTGTGGATTTTTACGATGTCGAGAGGGTTTGGTTGTGGTCCGCCCTCGTTGTTATTTTTGTGCGAATATACAAGAATCGTAGGCGGGTTTTCGAGTATATTCCATTTCCGTATTCGGCTAGAGTTGGTTGTAATTATGTTCTTCGAATCGTTAGGTTCGGTTCCGTTGATTCCTAGTGTTCGTCGGTGATTATCCTTTCCGTTCGTTGCGTCATCAAAATATTCAAGGCAAGTAATTCTTGGAAACCTTTATGCTTAACGTGAAATGGTAATGTATATTGTGTGTGCTTTACTCACCTCGGGAGGGTCCGACGGGGCCTCGAGGGAATCTATGGCTTCGTCCTGGATTCATGAGTTTGTTTCGCTAGCTAGCTCGGGAGGATCCTTAGAGGCCTCGAGTGGGATTTGTGGCTTCGTCCCGGTCCTAGGTGACGTGTGGTGCTTGATTTGTTTTATGAATGTGGCCAGCTCGGGAGGGTCCTTAGAGGCCTCGAGTGGGATTCGTGGCTTCGTCCCGGTCCTAGGCAAATTAATTGTGACTGTTTGTTTCCGGAAAAGACATGTCTCGTTTTGGCTTTTGAAATTGATATTGGTGCATGTACTATGAAATGTGTAAGCTATTGGTTTGCCTTGATTACTTGTACTAGCGTAATTGCTAACCCCTTTTTGGGGACCCGTTTTGGGGAAATTCTTGTTATGGATTTCAGGTTATGATTATCCGGACGAGCGGGCACCTGGACAGTACGAGGGCCGTGGTCGTTGACATGTGCATTTGGGTCTTTCTATTTCTTTCGTCCATTTTGAATTGGTTGTTCTAATAATTATAAACTTATAAAGTGTACTCGCGAGTACTTAGGCTTTTCATTTCAAACTCCGTATTGTACTACTTTTAAATTTTTACATTGTTGGTTAATGATCATTTCGCCGGTTGCTCCGGGCGTAACTTTTATGTTATATAATTAAATGTGTGTCCTCGCTAACCGGGATGGTTAGTCGAGTGAAGTTTTCTTGTTTGTAGCCTGGTGGGTCCCATGTGGGGGTCCACGGCGCTGTAATATACTCTGAATATCTCGGGGTGTTACACTATCACTTTGTTTATACTGGAGTCGCATATATTTCTATTTTAGGCCAAGGCTACAACGTTGTAGATTTTCAACGAAGTATGGTTCGATTAAACTCACATTCCACATTCTCATGTACCGGCTTTATTCATAGAGTACTCTTTATGGATTGGCATTCATTGAGGCGTCCCCCAATAATGACTATAATCAAGAATCACATGAGACGGATGAGTTCATTTGATCATATGATCAAGTTTCATATACCAAGCTCGCATACATTCTTAGCGAGAGTATTTATCGAACCAAGTGGCATCCCAATACTCTATGAGATCCACGGCCTAGTAACACCATCTACCACAATTTGTGATGTTACCATATCACCATTTATAGGTGACGAACGTCCATGACCGGACACAATCCTTGCAGACATGTTTGCAGCATGTATTTAATCTTGTCACTTTAGGGAACTTGGTGAGACACAGTAGGGACAAACTACAACAATTCCAAGTCGTTCTACTCGAACATGATCGTTCGCATCTCCCCATAACGACGGGAAGACTGGCTCATCAAAGTGACTTACGAGATCGTCTGCCAAGGTATATTTTAAGCGGACTATGAGTGAAAGCGCATGTCATATTCATCATTTATAACCCGTCATAATGCGTTGTGGTGACGCACTTTGGCACATGAACATGTGGACGATAAAGGTTTTCATTGTTAACACAATCCGGTTAACAAAATGCATACTGTTACACTCGTAACTAAGCATTTGAATGATGATAGGTATAGGTGAATATGACATGTTGACCTATGCTACATAGCCGTAGCTACTGGTCTTGAGAATTCAACAAAACCGCCACCATGCACCATCGGGATCGAACATGAAGAAACGATTGAACCGATGATAGGCCGTTGGTTTTATCGAACCTATAGTGCTTTCTTGAAGAGTTGACTCCCTTCACCAGCCCTAAACACCTCAGAATTTCGTGAGTGTGTATAAACAGGTGTTTAGGATTCCAAAATCATCAACCTTGTGGTCAAAAACCGGTCGAAATGACATCGAGCTGGTCGTTGGGACGGCTGGTGGTATGTAAAAACTTCATTTAAGTGGTTCACCTCCTTCCAAGTCTCCAAATGCCACCAAAATTTGTGAGAAGGTAGCCTCGGATGTTAGGAAGTACTCGTTAAAATTTCACTTTAAGACTTGGTCTAAAAAGTGGGTGAACCGACCTTTAAAATGACTGGTCCGCAAGTTGGACAACCATAACTCAGGTTTCATCAACTTATCAATCATTGTCAAAGGAACAACATAACATATAAATGTTATCACTTGAGTACGACCATTTGTGAACACCATCATAGCATCATAAGCCATCCAGGCTAATACTTATGATCATGTATGTATAAGGACTCGGTGAAAAGGGAGGACTCACCACCATGCTTATGCGAGTCACTACATTATTCTCTTTAGCATAGGAGGGTGTCATCTCCTATTCGTGCCAAAGAATATGCTTAAATCAATGAACATGGCGAAGAAGGATCATTGGGGGTTCTTTGGCGTCACACATGTTTATGAAAACAAGACGCGGATGACATAAATATCATCATCGGTCATGAGCCCTGCTCACGACTCCACCAACGTACTTTGGTGTCTTTGATCCAACTAGTTTCTTTGTTCAAAGAAAATGATGTCCATGACAATACCGTGGTATATGGATCATCAAATTGTCCAAATTCCGGACTATTAAAGCCTAAATGTGTCAATGTCCCAATACATCTTCTGATTACACAAACCGATGCAAGCCGGACCATATTGACTCATGAATATTTTTCCTTTCACATATCCAATACACGTGATGCATAAGATTTTATTCTCACAAATCACAATGAGATGCTATGAGTGATACACTTTGGCATATTTATCATCGAGTCATAACATGGTTCAATTGTTACGGAACATATGTGACTAGAAAACGCCATTCGGCATTCAACAACTTGAGCATTATACCGCTCATTGATTGTGATGATCTATTCATCATAGTCACAATGAATTTATAAACCGAAATCCAAAAATATCGTGTTCCTTGAAAATAGCTTAATACGCACTCAATTTCGCTTGCAAAATTTTATAAATATGAGCATAGCGAACACTCTAACGACATAGATATTTTATACCAGATACGATCAAAATGATCTATCATATTGAGTACATAACATGACAAGGTTATATGCCTAAGGGTCAAAATTACAACACAAGCATGGTGTAACACTACCATGCAAACGCTCGACCTTCTTATAAGGGTGCGTATATTGGGCTTCCCCAAGGAAACTGTTTTTCAACATTTGAAAGATGATAGTTTAGCGTACAACGCATACCAAAAACTGCATCATCTATGGCAAATTCGGCCAAAAAGAGGTTGAAAAATATGTGTCATAAGACCACTTGCAAATTTAAGATGGCAACCAAGTTGGTTGGGACAAAAGTTAGCACAATCGCTGGAAATAAAATTCCGCGCAGCTTGACCTTTGTTCACTAAAACAGCGATAACTCCCTTGTTAGGAAGGTTATGGACGAACGGTCAGATGTTCTGTAAACTAGACTTCCGTATCTTTCTATCCATATGTTGTGAACCACACGGATCATTAAACTCAGATCACAGTGCATGTTTTAATTGTCTGTTTAGTATTTCCCAAGTTTAGTGAGAAAACAAGGTTGAGACCATATTCAATGGCATAAGTGTTGATGCAAAAATATGGCAATGACAGTCATATTTGCGTTTAAATGCAGCAGGGTGTTCAATTTCTTTTCTCAACTAATGATTCTTTCGGTAACTCCAACTTGGTAGACTTGCAGAGAAAGTAGGAATGTCGGTACAGCTAAGGCTGTTTAAAAACCACTTATTCCGTTTGAACTTTCAAAGCATAAACAAATACCAAGGAGGATGCACCTAGTCATGATCAAAAGTGTAAAAATCCACCAAAGTGCATCAAATCAACCAAATATTTTAATTCTCAATTTGCAAGTATACGTCATAATAGCCATGTTATGTGGATGCAACACGGTGCATCAAAACTAAGCATTTTGAACCATGAGACATAATGAATATACCATAACCAACTCGTCTTGACCATTCAATTAGATCGACTAAACATAGTCAAATGTATAAGGCACATGCCTTTACAAATACTCGGAAAAGTATTCGGACCTATAGTCATACGAACTATAATCGAGGTCAACGAATTCATGTATTTACCGCAATATGCCATTGCTTTACATGTTAAAATTCATGAGAATTACTCGTACATTCTTTCATATATCTTATTGCAAGGAGATGGTGCATGACTACACCCACATGCAATATTTTATTTTAATAAGATGAAAGATGTAGTTTTCCAAGTATGGGATTGGGTCAAGACCAATGTGGTGGTCACTCAATTCAACGTGACAATTCCGTCACAAATCGATTTTAACCAAGACATATCCGTCGCAATCGATGTTTGTCCCATTTGTACATCACAAATCCGTGACTAATCATGAACGAGTCATAACTTTACCGTTACCGACAATGTTCATTTTTTTTTCAATTGTTGGTTTAAAATCGACAAAACGGCGACGTCAAATCGCACCCAAAACGTGGTGTATGCAACAACCACAAATATCGACTTTCAACAATTATCCGTGACTCCCACAGGACCGTCACACAGTTTACTTCGACATACGAGAGTGATACCACCTCTCATAGTCTCATCCACCGCAAAGTAGCGTGGGAGGTAAAGAACCCAAATACCCAATTCCTCAAAAAAAAATTCCCAAAAGAGAGGAATTGAAAAACGGGAACTTTAATAAAATCTTACGAGTACTTGGTTCCATATTTGCTTTGGTCCTTGAACGGGAGATTCTCTCCATATGAGCAACATATTTCCGTGGGTACTCCGTTCTATATTTACTTTGATCTTTGAACGGGATAATAAATATGACTTCTCTCCATATTTTGCACATCATCATGAGCGACGTATTTTCCTATATACACGTAAAACATAAACATGGTAAGATTCATAAGTGTACAAATTAATGAACAAATAAATCATTAAGTAGGAAAAAAATGGAGAGTTGAGAAATGCCCGGATAGGGCTACTGGGCTCGATAATCGGCCGAAAAAGGACTCGAGCGCGGCGATGCAGCAGCTCGGTATTGGATGAGGTTGGATCTCCAAATTTTCTTATAAAAATCTGCTTCTGTTCGGCGACATATTCAGTAAGCAATACTACTTGAAATCTGATCTTCACCGTTGAATATACAGATATTTGTGTTGGGAAGTTGCTGTCAAAATTTCACACCGATCCGACGGTTAACGAATCGGGGAACATGATTTTGGTACGACTGCACTGTGCAGAAAATTTCCGCGCGGAAATTCTCGTCTCTCGATTTTGTGTGTTATTCAAACTTTAGGGGCTGAATTGCAATTTTTGTAACTCCTAAAAGTGAGAGACGGTGGTGCGCCGGCTAATTTGCTCCATGTCTCTGTCAGTTGAGGATTTATGGTTTGGGGTCAAACACGGGCCAGCGGGTTGGAGGTGGAGTCGGAGGCGGCGGCGAGTTGGTTCCACATCTGAGAAAACAGAATGGGCCTTCTGTTGTTTTCGGGGAAGATGATGGCTGGTTAGGGTCTAAAAGAAAATAAAATCCGATCTGGGGTTGACACGGATGTTGCAGTCGCGATTGGGAGGTTTCGACTCCGGCTGTGCTGTGGGGAAGAAAGCCACCAAGCAGGTGGTTTATGCTCATGGGAGGCAGACGACTCTGATTTGAAGATCGGAGTCGGTGCGTGGAGCTGCGATCTGGATCGGAACGGTGGCTGAAGGTGGTGCCGTCGGGTGGATTGGTGAAGAAGATGGCCAAAATTAGGGTTCCGGGTTCGACGGTGGCTACAGTTTGGGCAGATCCCTGAAGAAGAAAACGACAGAGAAATTAGGGTTTCCAGCATTTTTTTTTCAAAAGGATTCGGACAGTTTTTCTTGCTCAGTTGGGGAGTTCGTGCTGATAACGTGTTTCAGGAGAAAGTAAAAAGACTGTAAATAGTCAATCAATTTCATTCGTAACACTGATAGGGGGGCCTTTATATAGGCATTACAATGCCTATATAAGGTAAGACATCTAATAGGATCCTACTACCTCTAGAAGGATCTAGAATCTTCCATCTATGTATCTACAACCAGTATTAGGTAAGACACATCACGGGAATAATAATTCCCGGAACAATATATATATATATATATATGAAAATTCCAGAAGGATTTAAGTTGTCTGAAGCATCGAAACCCAGAGAAATTTATACAATTAAATTGCAGAGATCTTTATATGGGTTGAAACAATCTGGACTCATGTGGTATAACAGATTAAGTGAATATTTGATTAAAGAAGGCTATGTGAATAAACCTATTTGCTCTTGTGTTTTTATAAGAAAAACAACATCCGGATTTGTAATCATTGCTGTCTATGTTGATGATTTGAATATCATTGGAACTAATGCAGAAATTTTAGAAGCAATGAATTATTTAAAGAAAGAATTTGAAATGAAAGATTTGGGAAAAACAAAATCCTGCCCTGGTCTACAAATGGAACATACTAAAAATGGAATATTAGTACACCAATCAAATTATACAGAAAGGGTATTAAAAAGATTCCACATGGACAAAGCAACACCTTTGAGTACCCCAATGGTCGGCAAAACACTTAATATTGAAAAGGATCCATTCAGACCGAAGGAAGAAGATGAAGGGGAAGCTTGTCCTGAAATACCATACCTTAGCGCAATTGGAGCCCTCATATATCTTGCTAATTATACACGATCGGATATAGCTTTTGTAGTAAATTTACTAGCAAGATTCAGTTCATGTCCTACAAAGAGGCATTGGAACGAAATAAAACATATATTCAGATATCTACGAGGTACGATTGATCTTGGTTTGTTTTATTCTAACAATGCAAAACCAGTTTTTCTTGGCTATGCAGATGCAGGTCATCTATCTGATCCACATAATTCTAAGTCACAAACTAGATATGTATTCACATATGGAGGCACTGCAATATCCTGGAGATCCCAAAAACAGACAATCGTGACTACTTCCTCAAACTATGCTGAAATTATAGCTCTTCATGAAGCAAGTAAAGAATGTAAATGGTTAAGATCAGTAACACAACATATTCAAGAAACATCAAGCTTGCCAATCGATAACGGCCCAACAATAGTATACGAGGACAACTCTGCATGTATTACTCAAATGAATGAAGGCTACATCAAAAGTGATAAAACCAAACATATCCCCCCAAAGTTCTTCGCACTCACTCAGAAACTTGAAAGAAAAAAAGAGATCGACATCTAATATATTCGATCTTGTGATAATGCGGCAAATCTCTTCACAAAATCACTCCCTAAGAATGTTTTCAAGAAATGCATTCAGAATATTGGAATGCATCATCTTCGAGATCTTTAAAGAAGAACTACACATGTTGGGTTGAGGGGGAGCATACAACTGTACTCTTTTTCCCTTATTAAGTTTTTATCCCACTGGGTTTTTCTTAATAAGGTTTTTAATGAGGCACCTTGTGATGCTCCCAAATGAGATATCATGATATAATATAATTCAAAGGGGGGGTGTTATAATATCATCAATAATGATATTGTAATACCCATATTTTTCGCTTTCGTTTTGTTCGACTCTATCGACTCGTTGTGTTCGTCGATATTTTCTGGACTTGTTCTACTCTTTACTTTTTGTTGTTCGAACGAGTTGTGGTATTATTTCGGGTTAATCCGTTTGCCTTTGTGACTTTTTCTGAATTCGGTTCCGCTCCTGTAAATCTTATGTAAATGCATATCTTGTCGTTTTTACCAGACCATCTATTGTCTCGGGTCGAGGTGTGGACTTCGGAATGGTTATTTGATTTTGTCGTCCGTCATGATTCGAATATGATTCTTCGATCGATGCGTCTCGATCGTTGTGGTTCGATCGCCTGTTGTCCAGTCTTGTTGGTCTTGTATCGAGATTTTTGAGCATTCAGATTCCTTCGTAATTTCCTTAAGTTCGGGAAATTAACTTCGTTTTCGATCTTCCAATCCTCGTGTTGTAGAATTTCGTATTTGTTCAGCGATTAACTCGCGTTTTGATCGATGTACTGTTCAGGTTATTCAACCATACTGATTTTTGCCTATGCATTTTGCTATCATTGTGAAATGGTGATGTGGATGTTAGCAGCCATGTGCTGCATGTGATTCGTTACAAGTCGTTGGCAACGGACATCGTGTATTATCTGAGAGTGTTTTGCGTCGATCGTTATATGTTTTAAGCTTCGGGGACGAAATTTCTTTTAAGAGGGGTAGAATGTAATACCCGAGATCTTCGTTTCGATTTTGTGGAATTTTCTTCGGTCAAACGGTTTGTTATCGTTCACGTCCTTGGAATCGTGTGCTTGCACTGTGATTCGTTGAATTTCGTAGCATGTTTGTTATTGTTTTGGATCATAGTTGGTGCGTTTGCGTGATAGAGACGTCGTCGAGTCACTAGCCGGGCAGTCGGAGGACTGATTGGGCCGATTACGGTCGTAAGGCCTGGCCGATTACAGCCGTAAGGCGCCCGTACACCCTTGCCTGGGAGGACTCGGTTACGGCCGTAAGGCCATGCCGATTATGGCCGTAAGGCTTTGTAACGCCCGCTAAGCGCTGGCCGGTTACGGCCGCAGTGGCTCGACAAATTTCAGTCAGTGGCCCTGGGAGTTCGGTTACGACCGTAAGGCCATGCCGAGTACGGACGTAAGCGATGTTCGTTGCGTACGCTAGGTGTCGGCCCTTACGTACGTTATAGGCGTTGACCGAGTTACGGCCGTAAGGCCCTGCCGGTTACGGCCGTAATGCTGTCAGCACTGGCGACGGGAGGCTCGGGAGCTCGAGTCCTTGGTCGATTCTAATCATTTCCAAGGTGTTTTTGGAAGATCATTTTCGATTATATCATCATCAAATCCTTGTTCTTCGCCGGATCGAAGTATTTCTTCCGTAGAACCCTTGTTGTGTATATTTTTGAGGGTTTCTTCGTGATTCGTTGATTTTGTCCGAGATTGATGAATTGTTCTTGGTATTCTTGTTGTATTGATCATGGTCTTCAGATTCTCATTTATCGATTTTTATCACCCGGAACTTGATTCTCAATTTGTCTTGAAGAAATCCTCGGATCCTTGTTGTTTTTCGAGTCGATTCGAATTCCGATTAGCACTATTGATTCGTGATGATGTTATTTTCGTTGTGTTCGTGAGGTTGTCGAGTTATTGACTATTTTTGGAGGTTTGAGGGCTACCCGATCGTGTCCGTTCGTCGTTTCATTGCTCGTGGTATCAAGGCAAGTATATTGCCCATACTTTTCATCTTTTGTAGACGGAATCATTGATAAATGATTTTATGTGCAATCCCAATGTTTAAATGAACTTTAAAAAGGATCGGTATGTTCTCGATAAATATTGTCTTTCAAAAGATAACTTGTATACTTCGTAAACAAATGTGTTTTCGGTATATGTGTGTTGGTTGCGTATGTTTGGTGATGTTACAATAATATTTAGTGATGCTAGTAGACCGAAATTATTTGTCGAGGGTTGTGTATTGATATGTGTAAATGTTCGGTGAATATGTGATGTTGTGTGATATTAGTTGTTATTCCTTCGTAAGGAGGTTGTGGCGCTTGGTGTTGTTTGGTACTGGTAATTGCTCGTGATTGTGTGACATTAGTTGTGGGTATACGTCGACTAAAGTGGCCATTCTAGCGAAGTACCTAGCATTTGTATGCATATTCTAGTATTCGAATTATGGTTTCCCATGGCGTTGTGGATGATATGTGTATGTTCACCTAGGGATGGGGTGACAGGGCCTCTAGGGATACGTATTGCCGTGCGTGTGCGTATCGCGAACTAGGGTTAACCACCCAGGGATGTCCGACGGGGCTCTGCAGGGTACGGCGGCCGTGAGTCTCGTACCAACGGTTAACTTTGAAATATTTTGTTGGAGAACTATGATCTTTGGCGCATATTTTGTCTGATTAGAATGGCAGTCCAAATGGTATCGTACTTGGCTGGAATGGCACCAGTAAATGTGTTGTGTGTGATTTGTACTTTGGCTATGATAATTTGGTATGGGTACGTGAGTCCTATGGTTGCTCTGTGTATTTTAGCTCTTTGGTGTGTCGAGTTCGACCGTACGATTAAGTTGCAAAGTTGTGCTCTCTGATGTCGTTCTGTGAGACTGGTCATGGTAATGTTTGACTCGGTGTAGTTACTGTCGGGTTATTCTTGTGAGTATGTGATGTGGATAAGTTGGGTCACGGACCCCCCGTGCTTGTGGTTGGAATGTTATGATTGGGTCGTGGACCCCGTATTTTGTTATCGGAATCGTATTTTGAAATAAATGATTTTTGGGTTGTGTCCCTAAGTGATTCGAAAGACTTGAGAATTCTTGAACCCCAAACATTTACGAACTCCCGAGATCGTAAATTGTTTTGTAAGATGTGAAATGGTTTTATTCCTATCTTTCATAATTCAAACTGTTTTGATCAAGTGAATTATCTCGGGAAGTATATTCACGATTTCTATGTTCTTGGAGTATGATACGTATGGCTTGTCTTTGTATGTTTACTTGCACTAGCAAAACAGTGAAGTTTTGCTAACCCCCGAGTATTCGGAGGGTGGATGTCTGTATTGCGTGCAGGTATTTACAGGTTGCTGGAGAGTGATTCACATGATCGTTACGAAGGATGATGGAAGACGATGATACTAATCATATGGATACCGGTGTTGAGTATTTGGCGATGTCTTGTTGTTTTGTCCTTCCGTTGTGTTTATTATTCCCGTTTTATGGGAATGTTGATTTATGTTAATCCCTACGTGGGTATGAGTTGCGAGAAAGAGTAATATATGGTTGATGTGTATTTTATGATAAAAGACCAAATCGGTCTAATGGTTCGTTAATTACCCATGTTGGTATGTTTTGTATTGTGGTGTTTTCTGTATTTAGCCTGGTAGATCCTCACGGAGGGGGGTCTGCGGCGCTGTAACATTCCCGAGTGGTTTGGGGGTGTTACATAATATGGTATCACATCCAGGTTGCGGAAACCTAGGCTGTCGGGTCGAGTCGTGTGTTGTCGGGTCTTGTCTTGTCTTGTCAGATTTTGTCTGACTGAGTCGTGTCGCGACGCGTCGTCTGAGGTGTCGGTCGTGATTAGTATCGAGGTGCAGCCATCATCTTCGTGCGATCTGTGGATGTAAGTCTCCCTACCTTGTTGCGTCTCGTGTTATACGAGCTTGTGTGATTATGTGTTATTATGTGGAGTTTAAATGTGAATTGTGAATACATAATCCATGCTTGTTGATTCTTGTGTTGTACTGGAATGAAAAGTGATATCGGTGTATAAATATGTATATATATTGTGTGAATCGTTTTACTGGAGTAACGGCTTGGTGTGATCCCGCAAGGAAAGGTTGTCAATGTAATATTTCAAAGTTTAATTATTTTTGAAGAGTCACGTAAATTTTATTTTAAAACATCCTTCAAGAAAGGAAAATTTTTGATTTCGTATGATGAACTCGAGACCGGACTTTTTTTTTAGAACTTAACTACTTATATTTTATTTTCATCTTGCATTGCAAGTTTTCAAAATTTGATTTTAAAGACTCAAATGAGGTCTACCAAAAATTTACTCGAAACGTGGCTCTTGCTTTCGACTTTTGATTTCATGATCGTCGGTTCGGGGGGTATGTGTTGCTACCCAAAATATTATCCGGAGATAGATATTGCTGGAATGGTCGAGTACCAAACAAAGTGCGAGAACACTTTCGTAGGAAAGTAAATAACATAAGATTTGCCGGGGTTGTTAGTCCCGGGCTTGAATGCTCTCACGAGATGTTATTAATACAAATATTATGGGGTACAAGTATTAATGTTACAATTACAATGAGTGTAAAGACCCTAGTTATCTTAGCTATTGAGCATGAAGATTGCCGGAAGAACCAAATATGATACTCCGTGAGTTCTTGTAACAACGTTGATGAGATGTGACGACCGTGAGAAATCGACAGTCTCTCACGGTGTGTATTAGCTGTATGTTTGAGCTCCTGAGCTTGCGGGTCTCGTTGAATCTGTACTGCAAGGAGTTTCTTGCCTCTGCCGACCGTCTTCTGGATGAGAGGTGCTGAGAGAGAAATCCTGAGGTAGATCCAAGAGAGGAAGCTGAGAGCCTGAAGGAATGTATGTATTCTGGATGTGGTTGTCAACTGAGTTCCGAACTGATTGGAATGAATTGCGAACCGAATTTCCAACCTTTTTACAGTTGCTGGAGGTTCTCTATATATAGAACTGGGAGATGCTGGGCGATCGCCTCTACTGTATTATAATAAGCGGGCGATCGTCTTTAGCACATGGGCTGGTCCCCTTAAAGTTCGCAGGAGTTGCTGGCAGCCAGCTGTGCGGTCCAATGAGAAGTCTGCACGCATCTGAGTCGCTGTCACGGGCGGTCCCACCTTGTACCTTTCGGCGGGTTTGTCGGTAGGTGAGAAGGTGGTGACAGGTTGTGGTCAACGACCCATGTTCTGCGGTGCCTTTCGCGGATCTGCACATGGGCGCTGCTTTGAGATCCGGTCTTCGTGGACTTTGACGAACGAAGGTCTTGCTCGATGGCACGGGACAGTTGTCCTAGGTCGGGCACCAAAGTCGATCGCTAGGAGTCGGAAGGCGATCGCCTTGGGAGTCGATCGCTAGATACTCGAAGGTGGACTGTTATCTCAGTTTAGGCAAATTTGCCGTAGCTTATTCGGTCGTGGACTCGGTCGCTCGGCACTTATTCCGATCGCCGCCGAGGCGTATAAATCGCCGCACAACAATTGGGCCCCCAGCTCGCTCCGATGTTGGAAACGTGTGGTGAGGTGGTTCTACTGGCGATCGCTTAACTTTGACGAGTGACTCGGCATTTTATGGAATTGGCGATCGTCTTTGAGCGGATTGGTTTTGAACTTGGACGACCTGGTCGGTAGCTTGGAATGACCAGGAAACGACAGTGGTTGTGGAAAAGTCTCCGGGGCACCTGTCGGGTTCCTGTTGGGGGAGACCGACGGTTAGTTATGACTCCTCGTCTAGCGTGCCCTCGAAACGACGCGTCGCAGGTTTCAAGGGAGTCATTAATTGCGACGATTGCACTCTGACCCCTGAGATTCTCCTTAATTGCGTGGAAGTCCCTGCCATCTCCTATTAAAAGGCGCTGGGTTGCAGTGTTAAGACCCTTATGCGCTTTTATCGGAGAAGAAGACTTTTGCTGAAGATTTTTTCTGGAGATCTGATTGTCGATCGTCGATCGATTCAATCCTTGGTAAGAAAACACTCTTTTTCTCCTCTTCTTGTTTCGAGAATGTCTGGAACATCTTCTTCGCACGGAATGGGCACCACCTCCGTCGTCGGGGCTTCGACTGCCCGGGGAGGACCCTCTGCAGAATTCCATTTGGAGACGGTCGCGGAGGCTATCCGGGCCGGTATTGACCCCGCGGAAGTCGAGGTGCTGTTCAATGAAGCCGACGTTGCCAGGGAGATGGCGGTTGAGCAAAGACGCTCACACATGGAGAGGGACTTGGCGGTGAAGGCCTACTGGGAGCAGTATTGTGCATTTGGCCAGGCCTATCTGGCCTTCGCTGAAATCATGGAGTGGTTGTCCGGTCCGTCTCCTAAATTCAATTACCAGGAGTACTCGATCGCTCATCCTTATCAACCTGCTAAGCGATCGCTGTTTCGGGCTGCGCAGCGATCTCTATGGTCCCTTGGCCAGATAAGGAGCTCGGCGATCAGGAAGGACCTGGCCGTCTGGAGTACGAGGTTTCATGTCCCTTCAGATGTGGATCTTTTTGTGCCGGCCGAGAATGAACGAGCCGATCAGCCTCCGGAGGGCATGGTCGCCGTGAACGAAGCAATCATGGAGGCTGGGCTGCGGTTTCCTTTGTCGTTCTCCATCTCCCATCTGCTGGCTTCTTGGAACGTGGTGCCGCTCCAGTTGACGCCGAATGCCTGACTTCAGATCATTTGCGCTCTCACTTTGTTCGGCGGTCACCGACTGTACCGCCTTCCTTAGCCGTTGGAGATGAACCACCTGTTCAAGTTAACGGCTCAGAAAGGGTCGGTCGGAGGCTATCACATTCAAGGCCGATCCGGTCGGGTGATCCTCAGAGTCCCGAACAAGGTGCGGGGCGACCCGACGAAGTGGTTCTGGGTCGGCGGTTCATGGAAGGCATTAGCGAGCAACAATCCCACGGACGAGCTGAATATTCCCACTAGCTTTCGGGAGAGGAATCCGGGTAAGGGTTCTGACTCTCCCTTTGTTCGGATATGTTCTGAACTGATCTAATTTGGTTTTCCTTTTGCAGGTTTCTATATTCCGACGGTCGACGAACTTCCTTTTGAATTTTTGGTCGTCTGGGAGCGGATACGAAGTTTGTAGGACGACGACTTAGACACTCGCCGGATCAACAAAGAGAGTCGTTGGCTGTCTGCTCGGCTATTCTGTTTTCCACGACATGTCTCGGTCCTAGGTATGAGTTTCTGCGATCTCCAATTGCTTGGCGATCGTCCTGCTTTGAGAGTGTGTCTGACCGTGGTTTGATTGTTCTTTATTGCAGAAGCCCGCTTTCCTCATTTCTTGGAGCCTCCAGCGGAGATGGCCATGTCGAATCCCGGAGTTCTGAGCCGTCTTCGCCAGAAGAAGTCATCTCGGGCTCCTCCTGTGGCATTACCTCTCATCCCGGAGGTGATGCCTCGCGTAGAGCCGATCGTGGCGAAGGAGGAAGTTCGGGAGGAGGGGTTCCGGACGAACCGCAAACGGCAGAGGTCGTGGGAACCTCTGGCTTCTGCTCCTGCCGGTGAGGTGCCGATCGTCGCGCCTCCGATCACCGCGGCCCCTCCGGCGGATGATTCTACACCCTCTGCGGCATTCTTGCGAGAGATGGCGATTGCTGAGGCTGATACCCCTTGCGGGAAGCCATACTTTGGTCGCGACCCCGAGAGAGCCGAGAGGTAGACTTTGTTTGTTTGTTGAATTTCGTCACTTGCGAGGGAGATGTACTAACTTTTGTTGTTTGCTGCAGGATCCGTAGCACTAACCCATCTTGCCTGCCGATGGTGCTGGATTTCCTCGCGAGCCGATCTCCTCGCGCGGCCTGCGATGTCCCATTGTACGTCAATCGGGCCGTTTCTGCTTTACCGAAGGCCTGGATGACGGACTTAGATGCGATCACTCGCCAGCGATCCGGGAATATAATACAAGCTGTTTTCGCTCTCTCCCTCCAGGCGGCGACGATGGCTGCCCAAGCTGTGTAGGAGTTCGAGGGGCGTCCTTTTACTACACGTCTGCAGGTGGATCTCGAGGCCGCTCGGAAAGAGAACACCGAGTTTGCCGACAGGATTGTGGCTATGGAGAAGGACTCCCTGGATGCAGCTAAGCGGGCGAGTCATGACCTTGAGCTGATGAGAGAGAATTATGAGTGAGCCCAGGCGGCGGTTGACCGATATCGGGACCGAATGACAGATGCCCGTCGGTCGCATGAGTCCGCTCAGAAGGAGGCCGATCAGCTGAAGGTGACTATCACTTGGCTGACTAGCGAGCTGGCGTCGTCAAGGGGAGAGACGACTGCTAAGAAGACCGAGCTTCAAGGGGCGCAACAGGCGGTCGCGGAGCTGAAAGGGAAGTTGGATGCGACCGAGGCCGATCCCTTTCTCAACTTGGAGTTCGTCAGCGAGTTTGCCTATTACCTGCGTTCGCTGACTCGCTCCGTGCTGCTAAGAAGAGAGGGCTGGAGGTCGGCTCTCTAGCCGAAAGCTTCAAGGCATATGCGTTGGAGCATCCTCTTCATCCTGCCTTCTCTGAGCCGATCTTGGATCTCTCGGAAATCGACGTGGACTTGAGCTGGTACCCGACTCCGGCGAACCTTGTTCATCCTGACGCTCCGGAGAACGGGGAGGCCGCTCCGAAAGCTGGCGAAGGGTCGCGGGCCGATCCAGAGGTTGAAGGCGAAGGCCAGGCGGGGGCCTGAGGCTCTTCGTTCTTATTGTTTTAGCTTTTTGCCTTGTCATTTTGTAGCTTTCCTTTGTAGTACTTGGGCCTTCGGGCGACCGTGTATGTACTTTGATATTTCAAGTAATGAAATGAATGTTTGTTTCTTCGATTTATTACTTGAATGATTGCTTTTCTGAGTCTTTGCATGACTTCGTACAAATGTGTGAGGAGAGATAGTTGCGTGTGTAGCTCCAAGTGAATTGATAAACTCATATAGATAACTTTTACAACAAATTCGATCGCTGCACAAACATCTGAAAAATGCCGATCTCCGTATGTAATTGAATAGGGACGATCGTCGTATAAATAGCTCCGCACTCTTCCCCCTTGTTTTTTGTTCACTTAGTGAAAGTAAGGGGACGAAAATAAATCGTTGAGTGAGCGGTCTTCAATTTTGTCGAATCCTCGAAAGGCCGTCCATCTCGGTCTTGAGGAGCCGTGCACGATCGCGGAGTTCGATGGACCGACCTCCACGACCGTGTCTTATGCGCAAGCGACATTCCGTCTGATGGCTAAGTTCTCGCAACTCACTTAATTGGTAGGGTCTTCCGAAGGCTGCGCCTCGCCTCGTATTTAAATGAAGGGCGTGCGGTCTTGGTCTGGAGGATTCCTTGCGTGGAGCGTCGTCGGATTAATCAACTCCGCATCCGCGGCTTGTTAGCTCTTTTCTACCTCGGGCCGCCATTAAGATGGCGACCCTTGACGGTATACGTTGAGACGGGGGAGGGACGCGTCGCATTGTCCGGGAAGGACCCACCACGTGAAGTGATGGACCTTTGAGGGCGGGCGAACATGTCCACAGATTAGTTTTGGAGGGCCCTCACACTACGCCGGCCTCGTATTTAAACGAAGGGCAGGCGATTGTGGCGCAAAGGGACCTTGCATGGGCACAGAGAACGGTTCCATCGTCCTCCACGACCATGGCGACACTCTTCTACCTCGGACCATCAAGTCAGATGACGATCCTCGACGGTATACGTTGTGTAAGGGAAGGAGATCGCATGCCTAGGTTCTTCATGTAGATGACGAACTTTAGAGGGCGAGCGAGTAATCCTCTGATTTTTTTTGGAGAGACCTTCGGCTACGCCCGCCTTGTATTTAAACGAAGGGCGAGCGATCGAAGCCCAAAGGAACCTTGCATGGACGGATCGTCGGTTTAATTGATTTTCGCAACCATGGCGGCACTCTTCTACCTCGAACCATCATGTCAGATGACGATCCTCGACGGTATACGTTGTGCTAGGGGAGGCGATCGCTGCCTAGGTCCATCATGTCGATGACGAACTTTAGAGGGCGAGCGAGTCATCCTCTTTTTTGAAGCGTTTGCTCAGGTAGTAGCCTTTGATTTGATGAGGCGGGAAATCAGGGAGAGACTTCCGAAGTTCCCTTCTCTTGATTGAAGCATGTAGATACGGTCGCCGAGGTTGATCGAGGGGTCGGGTCGTATGAGCTTTCCGGCCTATTCGCGTTCGACTCGGGCGACCGTGTTGGGAGATAGGAGGGGCTCCGGCTAAGCCAATAAGCTGTCCAACTTGCCTTCTTCGAACAATCTCCAGAGTTATCTGAGGAGGTCTCGGAATTGGTTGGTGTTGTGGCCGGGACTCTTGTGGTAGGCACAATATTGATTGTGGTCCAGATGACCGTTGTCCCTTATTGCCTTTGGCTTGTTCAGCGGTTCGCGCCCCTTGATGGCGTAGAAAATGTGGGCTGGAGTTCGATTGAACGTGTGGAGGAGATGGGTTTCCACATCCTCGTAGGCCTTGAGATCGCCGGATGGCTTGGCGACCGTCTTTTTGGTTTTGGCGATCATCGTCTTTCGGACATGAGGCAGCGTTTTCTCGCCTAAGTGGAGGGTGAGTAGCCTTTGCCTGGCCAGAAAGTCGGCAGCCTTTGCGCAGAAGATCGCGTAGGTTGGGGGGATGTCCTTCGTGAGATGTCTAAACATGGGTGAATGACCGTAAAACCCCCCAGGACCGAGTAGAGAGCGAGCTCGTCGCTGATGGGCTCGACGGAGAGGACGATTTTGTCTACTCGGTCGATGTAATCCGCGTCGGATTCGTCTTCCCCCTGCCTGATTTTCATCATGCGGTGGGGGCCTTCTGGTCTAGCGACCTTGGCGGCGAAGTATGACGTGAAGTCACTTGCCAGTTTCTCAAAGGAGATGATCGATCGCGGTGTTAGTGAGACGTACCATCTATGGGCCAGCTCGCCCAATGTTAACGGGAAAATTCGGCATTTGGTCGCGTCTGATGCCCCACACCCAGTCATGTATATTCGTAACTTGCTTAGGTGGGTTTCGGGGTCCGATCTCCCTTCGTACATAGGTGTTTTGGGAGGAGCGATCCTCGGTTGCACGGGGGCAAGCTCGATGTGGACCGCGAGTGGCTCGGTCAGTCCGATGATCTTTCTACTGGTGCTTGCCCCAGTATCCAAGAGTGCTTTCATCACGTCGAACTGGCGTTGCATAGCGGCCATCCCCGCGGCCTGGCTGCTCGCGGCTATGCGTTCGGAGCGGGAGCCGAGGCGATCAAGCATCCCCGGCGTCGGAGCGAGAGCCGACACGACCAGATTCTACCGGGAGTTGGGTAGGCCGAACTCCTGGTGACGGACTCGGATTCCGTCGTCTCGTGGTTGGGGCTAGAATGCCCCGGTCGCCATGATGGATCGCTTCCCAAGCGATCAAATACAGAACCGTCCGACCTTGCGAGAGCCTTTTCTCGCGAATCGGGGCTTTCTGACGATCGCTCGCCCAGTAGCCCCTTGAACTTCCATTTGCCCATGCGGCGGATGGCCGAGGGAGTTATAGCGGGCGCCGCGCATGCTCTCCGTCGCTCCTTTAGGATGGCCATAGCCTCCTCGATCTGTTCCTAGGTTTGGAACTGGTCGAGTGAGGGGCTGGGGCCACCCCTCAGGTGCGGGATCGAGAGTCTCGCGTTGCCGTGACTTCCCTCTGCCGTCGGCTCGGGCTCGGATCGAGCCGGGATATGATGTCCGGCGGTTCAGAGAGTAGCCCTCTTCGATGTAGTGGCGGACGTCATGATTCTGAAGGCTTTCTTTGAAGATCAGTGAGTGTCACTTCAAGTATATGCCCCGAGAACAGTGAGTGTTCTTCGGGACGGCAGGAATAAAAATGAAGGTTTAGATCCTCTTCCTCTAGCGCCAATTGTTGCTACCCAAAATATTATCCGGAGATAGATATTGCTTGAATGGATGGATAACGAACAAAATGCGAGAACACTTCCGTGGGAAAGTAAATAACACAAGATTTGTCGGGGTTGTTAGTCCCGGGCTTGAATTCTCTTGCGAGATGTTATTAATACAAATATTCTGGGGTACAATTATTAATATTAGAGTACAATTACAATGAGTGTAAAGACCCTAGTTATCTTAGCTATTGAGCGTGAGGATTGCCAGAAGAACCAGATATGATGCTCTGTGAGTTCTTGTAACAACGTTGATGAGCTGTGACGACCGTGAGAAATCGACAGTCTCTCACGGTGTGTATTAGCTGTATGTTTGAGCTCCTGAGCTTGCGGGTCTCGTTGAATCTATACTACAAGGAGTTTCTTGCCTCTGCCGACCGTCTTCTGGATGAGAGGTGCTGAGAGAGAAATCCTAAGGTAGATCCAAGAGAGGAAGCCGAGAGCCTGAAGGAATGTATGTATTCTGGATGTGGTTGTCAACTGAGTTCCGAACTGATTGAAATGAATTGCGAACCGAATTTCCAATCTTTTTCCAGTTGCTGGAGGTTCTCTATATATAGGACTGGGAGATGCTGGGCGATCGCCTCTACTGTATTATAATAAGCGGGCGATCGTCTTTAGCACATGGGCTTGTCCCCTTAAAGTCCGCAGGAGTTGCTGGCAGCCAGCTGTGCGGTCCAATGAGAAGTTTGCACGCGTCTGAGTCACTGTCACGGGCGGTCCCACCTTGTACCTTTCGGCGGGTTTGTCGGTAGGTGAGAAGGTGGTGACAGCCTGTGGTCAACGATCCATGTTATGCGGCGCCTTTCGCGGATCTACACATGGGCGCTGCTTTGAGATCCGGTCTTCGTGGACTTTGACGGACGAAGGTCTTGCTCGATGGCACGGTAAGGTTGTCCTAGGTCGGGCACCAAAGTCAATCGCTAGGTGCCGGAAGGCGATCGCCTTGGGAGTCGATCGCTAGATACTCGAAGGTGGATTGTTATCTCCGTTTAGGCAAGTTTGCCGTAGCATATTCGGCCGTGGACTTGGTCGCTCGGCAATTATTTCGATCGCCACCGAGGCGTATAAATCGCCGCACAACAGTATGTAGTGATGTTGGCATTATTATTTGGTCAATAATGCTCCAAATTGTGCTTAAGTTGGTGGTGTGAATGTTAAGTCGTCATAAATGCACTTATTGTGAGAGTCCTCATTACTGAGAGGTAGGATTTCAGTTTTAGATGTTAATTATCTTTTGACGGTCGCTTGTGTGATACTGTAATTATGTGGACATATGATGTTGATGTGTGATTGGATTTGATGGTAATGGATCGTATTTTGATAAAGTGGTAAATTATGTCTGTGGTGTGTGTGTTCGAAAATGCTTTTCTGAAAATTTTATAAACTTGAGCAAGTTGTGGAAAATTAAGTTTCATAAAGTTTTGACGGTTCGCTTAATCGTCGGCTTCGTGTGGAGTTTAAAAATCATTTAAAATTGGCGATCCGGCCTTGAATTTTCTAAAGGAACCCGACGGTATTGAAAGAGTCATTTTAAAGTGCCTTCGAACATTTTGTAAAATGTTACCGTCGTTGATTATTGTGTAGTGTTGAGAAGATTTTCAAAAATGATTTTGACACTGTTGTATTTTCAAATGATTCGAGTACGTGATTTTCAGAATTTTTCCACACCATCAAAATTTTTTAATTTCAAGAACCAATACAATTTTTAGTTTCCGAATATATTGTGAGAGATGAAGAATCTTACTCGATTTAACTTCAAACTCGGATTTAGAAAAGTTTTTTGTACTGAGTCAGTTATTGTGCGTGACCTTGAATCACTCCAAAATGATGATGTGTAGTGGCATAGTGATTTTGATAGTGCCGGTTGTAAGGAAATATTGTTTTGCAAATAATTTCAAATGAGACAGTTAAATTCCGTTGTTTAAAAGTTTTGACAAAAAGCCCGAGGTACCAAAAACACTTTCAAAGTTTTATTTTGAATAAACATGCAAATCCAAGGATTTTCAAATGATATCATTTAAAAGGATACCTCGTGGATCTTCTTATCGAGTTGCTATTAGTTGTCTTATGTGATATGTCAAGCCGAGTTGGCAATTTGGTATATTATTTTGCGATGTCGTGCCGTGGTATTGAGTGAGTATCTGCTTAGTATGCCGAGGAGCAAAGGATGCGGTCGCGACCGCGGTACAGATAGTCATGGAGATCATATGAGGGACCGAGAGAAGATTTTCGGGAAGGTTGCTATTCTAGCACTTCGTTCTCGTTGTTTAGGTTTCGGGGACGAAACCTCTTTTAAATGTGATATGGTGTAATACCCATATTTTTCGCTTTCGTTTTGTTCGACTCTATCGACTCGTTGTGTTCGTCAATATTTTCTCGACTTGTTCTACTCTTCACTTTTTGTTGTTCGAACGAGTTGCGGTATTATTTCGGGTTAATCCGTTTGTCTTTGTGACTTTTTCTGAATTCGGTTCCGCTCCTGTGAATCTTATGTAAATGCATATCTTGTCGTTTTTACCAGACCATCTATTATCTCGGGTCGAGGTGTGGACTTCGGAATGGTTATTTGATTTTGTCGTCCGTCATGATTCGAATATGATTCTTCGACCGATGCTTCTCGATCGTTGTGGTTCAATCGCTTGTTGTCCAGTCTTGTTTGTCTTGTATCGAGATTTTTGAGCGTTCAGATTCCTTCGTAATTTCCTTAAGTTCGGGAAATTAACTTCGTTTTCGATCTTCCAATCCTCGTGTTGTAGAATTTCGTATTTGTTCAGCGATTAACTCGCGTTTTGATCGATGTACTGTTTGGGTTGTTCAACCATACTGATTTTTGCCTGTGCGTTTTGCTATCATTCTGAAATGGTGATGTGGATGTTAGCAGCCACGTGTTGCCTGTGATTCGTTACAAGTCATTGGCAACGGACAGTGTGTATTATCTGAGAGTGTTTTGCGTCGATCGTTTTATGTTTTAAGTTTCGGGGACGAAATTTCTTTTAAGAGGGGTATAATGTAATACCCGAGATCGTCGTTCTGGTTTTGTTGAATTTTCTTCTGTCAGACGGTTTGTTATCGTTCACGTCCTTGGAATCGTGTGCTTGCACTGTGATTCGTTGAATTTCGTATCCTGTTCGTTATTGTTTTGGATCATAGTCGGTGCGTTTGCGTGATAGAGACGTCGTCGAGTCACTAGCCGGGCAGTCGGAGGGATGACTGGGCCGATTACTGCCGTAAGGCGCACGCACACCCTGGCCTGGGAGGACTCGGTTACGGCCGTAAGTCCATGCCGAGTACGGCCGTAAGGCTTTGTTACGGCCGCTAAGCGCTGGCCGGTTACGGCCGTAGTGGCTCGGCAGATTTCAGTCAGTGGCCCTGGGAGTTCGGTTACGGCCGTAAGGCCATGCCGAGTACGGCCGTAAGCGATGTTCGTTGCGTACGCTAGGTGTCGGCCCCTACGTACGTTATAGGCGTTGGCCGAGTTACGGCCGTAAGGCCCTGCCGGTTACGGCCGTAACGCTGTCGGCACTGGCGACGGGAGGCTCGGGAGCTCGAGTCCTTGGTCGATTCTAATCATTTCCAATGTGTTTTTGGAAGATCCTTTTCGATTATATCATCATCAAATCCTTGTTCTTCGCCGGATCGAGGTATTTCTTCCGTAGAACCCTTGTTGTGTATATTTTTGAGGGTTTCTTCGTAATTCGTTGATTTTGTCCGAGATTGATGAATTGTTCTTGGTATTCTTGCTATATTGATCATGGTCTTCGGATTTTGTAACTCATTTATCGATTTTTATCACTCAGAACTTGATTCTCGATTTTTCTTGAAGAAACCCTCGGATCCTTGTTGTTTTTCGAGTCGATTCGAATTCCGATTAGCACTATTGATTCGTGATGATGTTATTTTCGTAGCGTTCGTGAGGTTGTCGAGTTCTTGACTGTTTTTGGATGTTCGAGGGCTACCCGATCGTGTCCATTCGTCGTTTCATTGCTCGTGGTATCGAGGCAAGTATCTGGCCCATACTTTTCATGTTTCGTAGACGGAATCATTGATATATGATTTTATGTGCAATCTGAATGTTTAAATGAACTTTAAAAAGGATCGGTATGTTCTCGATAAATATTGTCTTTCAAAAGATAACTTGTATACTTCATAAACAAATGTGTTTTCGGTATATGTGTGTTGGTTTCATATGTTTGGTGATGTTACAATAATATTTAGTGATGCTAGTAGACCGAAATTATTTACCGAGGATTGTGTATTGATATGTGTAAATGTTCGGTGAATATGTGATGTTGTGTGATATTAGTTGTTATTCCTTCGTAAGGAGGTTGTGGCGCTTGGTGTTGTTTGGTACTGGTAATTGCTCGTGATTGTGTGACATTAGTTGTGGGTATACGTCGACTAAAGTGGTCATTCTAGCGAAGTACCTAGCATTTGTATGCATATTCTAGTATTCGAATTATGGCTTCCCGTGGCGTTGTGGATGGTATGTGTATGTTCACCTAGGGACGGTCTGATGGGGCCTCTAGGGATACGTATTGCCGTGCATGTGCGTATCGCGAACTAGGGTTAACCACCCAGGGATGTCCGACGGGTCTCTGCGGGGTACGGCGGCCGTGAGTCTCGTACCAACGGTTAACTTTGAAATGTTTTGTTGGAGAACTGTGATCTTTGGCGCATATTTCGTCTGATTAGAATGGCAGTCCAAATGGTATCGTACTTGGCTGGAATGGCACCAGTAAATGTGTTGTGTGTTATTTGTACTTTGGCTATGATAATTTAGTATGGGTACGTGAGTCCTATGGTTGCTCTGTGTATTGTAGCTCTTGGTGTGTCGAGTTCGACCATATGGTTAACTTGCAATGTTGTGCTCTCTGATGTCGTTCTCTGGGACTGGTCATGGTAATGTTTGACACGGTGTAGTTAATGTCGGGTTATTCTTGTGAGTATGTGATGTGGATAAGTTGGGTCAAGGACCCCCCGTGCTTGTGGTTGGAATGTTATGATTGGGTCGTGGACCCCGTATTTTATTATCGGAATCGTATTTTGAAATAAATGATTTGTGGGCTGTGTCCCTAAGTGATTCGAAAGACTTGAGAATTCTTGAACCCCAAATATTTTTAAAACTCCCAAGATCGTAAAATGTTTTGTAAGATGTGAAATGGTTTTATTCCTATCTTTCACAATTCAAACCTTTTTGATCAAGTGAATTATCCCGGGAAGTATATTCACGATTTCTATATTCTTGGAGTATGATACGTATGGCTTGTCTTTGTATTTTTACTTGCACTAGCAAAACAGTGGAGTTTTGCTAACCCCCGAGTATTCGGGGGGTGGATGTCTGTATTGTGTCCAGGTATTTTCAGGTTGCTGGGGAGTGATTCACATGATCGTTACGAAGGATGATGGAAGACGACGATACTAATCATATGGAGATCGGTGTTGAGTATTTGGCGATTTCTTGTTGTTTTGTCCTTCCGTTGTGTTTATTATTCTCATTTTATGGGAATGTTGATTTATGTTAATCCTGCGTGGGTATGAGTTGCGAGAAAGAGTAATATATGGTTGATGTGTATGTTGTGATAAAAGACCAAATCGGTCTAATGGTTCGTTAATTACCCATGTTGGTATGTTTTGTATTGTGGTGTTTTCTATATTTAGCCTGGTAGATCCTCACGGAGGAGGTCTGCGGCGCTGTAATATTCCCGAGTGGTTTGGGGGTGTTACAGATATGTGGGATCAACAATCAATAATTCAATCAATTATTGGATTGACAAGTGTGTTGTATAATAAACTAGATGTTCTCCGCTGCGATGCACCGCATAAAATATTCTCTTATTAGAAAATAATTTCCCGATCTCTAAATTTATTTTTGATGATCTTCGACATGAGTATCATATTAGCGTAATATTAATAAAAGACTTATTGAGTGTATTATGAGGTGTAATATAATTAAGAAAGAGTACTACATTAGCGGGGTGTTAAGTCAATTAGTGTCCATTACATGAACAAATTTTCTGGACATACGAAAAAAAAGTAGGAATAAATTTTGGGGACAAAAGTAATATGTGATTAAGTCTTAATATATATGTGTGTGTGCGGTGCATGTTTTATTATTTTTAGTCATTACAATTAAATAACTATCATAATTTATTTTTTATGTAAGCAATAAATGAGTTAATATATTTTTATTTTGTATCAATTAATTTTACTGAAAATAATATTCATCTTTTTTCTAATATAATTTTTTTTGTGCAATCGGTCATTATTGTAAATCCATCAAATTTATTATATTCATATGGATGTCTAGTTGAAAATTGTGAAATAAAAATTAATTTGATATATTTTTCATTAAAAATAAACTTGATTTAAAAAACTATAAACATTTAAAATTTTAAGCCAAAAAAATAAAGGAAGAATTTTTTTATTGGTAGATGAGTGTAAGTTGTGGAATAAAACTCCCACATTATATATCTAGAATTTTTTTTTTTTGAAATTTAAGAATACATCTCTATATATAAATTTTATTTTAAAATAAAAAATCAAAAAACTTACAAAGTGACATGTGTCACGAGTGTGTTTTAATAGAAGTATAGATAATATTAATTTGTTGTATAGCATGCAAATTTGAGCTATAAATAGACCTCTTTGGTAGAGCTTTATAGATACAATTCATTCTAATAAAAGCTCAATTTCTTCATGTTCTTTCATCCTCCTTTATGCTTATATTGTAGTAATATAATTACAATATATAATATATATTGTGAAGTGATAAAATATCCGATTTTACAATAATTAAATATTTTTCGCTCATCTAATTTTTACTTCTTTTCTCACATCACTTATCACTCTTTTTTTATTTTTTATTTTTCTCTCTCAATTTGTGTTTCCTTTTTTTTGCTCCTTCCTCGATCAAAATTTAGTTATTAAAACACATTTTGAGAAATCTACACCATAATTGGAGGAAGGAGACTCGAATCAAAATAAAAACAAATGGCCCGATTTGGTGAATGGAAACTCGGTAGGGGTGGCTGAAAATGGGGTTCTATTGTCAGGATCTGAAATGGAATTAGCCAATGTAGTGGATCCAGAAAGCCGTCTGGAGGAGTTCCGACGACGGACCATGGTGGCTGAGGTGATTTCCGTCCTCCATGATTGCTACTTGTGCAAGACTTATGTGCTCTTGCCATTAAAGCCAAGCACAACAATCGGTGGACGACGGCGGCGCCTAGTTTTTTTTCTTTTTTTTTTTACTTTAGATGGCCTTGGAATATTTGTGTTTTTAGTTTTGAATTTTTGATTTATTAATTTGTGTGTGCAAATAATGTGTTTTATTTTTTGATTTTTATGTGATGGATAACTTTTTACTACTTCTATTTTTTTCGAATTTTTCTATTTTGTGAAACTTCTGCGAGTGACAGTGAACGATCGAAATATATTTAATATATCTATATGATATCTAATATAAATTACAGTGTATATAATAGAAAAATGTATTCGGTCAAAAAAAATAAAAAATATGTACTAGTTACCCATATGGGATAACAAAAACACTACCTGAATTGAATTAGGGTAGGGTGTTGAGAGTCCGAGCCGATCCTGCATTACCCATTTACACCAACCAACATAATACTTTCTCAGGTATAAATGTGGACTGCAGAGAGTTCAAAATGGGCCAGGCCCATCTGCATATAATTTTGTTACCGATCTTATTGATTTTTTATTGCAACTTTTGGGCTATAGAATACATTCATAATTATATTCGAACATTTCAGATGCTGAAATTTTTACTTTGTAAATTCAACCAGCTTGGGCCTTCATTCAAAAGTAACATAAAAGAAACTTATGCCTACCTAATCTTAATCCTAACCCAACCTTCACAACTCATTGTTATCTTCTAAGTAAATTACATAAATGGTCCCTATAGTTTGGCGAAAATTGTATCTACTGTCGCTGAGACTTTAAAATTGCATTCACAGTCCTCATTAGAGGTGGTATTCGGGCCGGGCCCGGGCCGGTCCGGGTCGGGCTGCTAAAGCCCGCTCCATTTAAAGGCCGGGCCGGGCCGGTCCTTCTTTTTTGGCGGGCCGGGCCGGGCCGGTCTTTTTTTACAAACATAAGGCCCGGCTCGGCCCACAACCCATTGTGTTCATGGGCCGGGCCGTTTCACGGCCGGGCGACGGGTTGAACATTTTTTTCTTCATTGTAAGGCAAATTTTATTACAAAGCACTAACAAAATGAACTCAACTTTATTATAAAGAAAAAACAACTCTCTCTCTCTCCCCTCTCTCTCTCTCATTTTACTCCTCTTCAAGTTAATTGCGAAACGCTCCTATAGTGCACTGACTATTGTCGGGTGTGAAATGTTAATGGACATAGAATCTTGAAATGTACTCTCACTACCGCATGCCTCTTGACATAATAAGATATGATTTACTAAATGAAACGAATTTTGACCTTTTTCATTTATAAATTGATAGGAAAGAAATAAAAAATCCTATTGGGCATTCCCAGTTCACGGTCTTTAGACAGGCTAAACGGATCGGGCCTTCCCGGTTCACGGGCTAACACGGGCTCGGGCCGGTCCGGGCCGGGCCAGCGGTTTTAGGCGGGCTCGGGCCGGTCCGGGCCGGGCCTCTAAAACAAAGGCCCCTAAGGCCCACATAACCTAAATGTACACGGGCCGGGCCGGGCCAAATAGTAAACGGGCCGGTCCGGGCCGGTTTTTAAGCGTGCCGGGCCGTGCCGGGCTGTTCTGCGACTGGCCCACATACCACCTCGAGTCCTCATCGTTGCAAAGAATAACATTGATGGTCCTTTGTTTGGACGGCCGTCTATTGTGTCGTTTAGGGCTGGGCACTTGAACCCGAAATCCCGATCCCGTTCCGATCCCGTCCCGAAAATTAGCAGGACGGTACGGGATAGTTTCTTAAAATGGCAATTCCATCCCGTCCCGTCCCGCTCTGTTACTATTCAAATGGGACGGGATGGGACCGGGACCATCCCGATCAATCCCGTCTCGTCCCGTAATATTTAATATAATTAATTTTTTTATATATCATTTAATCATGTAAACCCTAAATTGATGTATGATGTATGAAACATCAAAGTTTCAGTTTTATGTTTTCAGTTTTAACTTGATGTTTTCTGCACTTTCAATTTGAATATCATCTTCACGTGTTGATGTTGATGTAATATGCACTATGCAGTTGGATTATTGATCTATTGTCCTTTGTGCGTGTTTACGTTACTATCTATTTTGTTCTGTGTGTTTTTTAAATTTCTAATGGATTTTGGGGGTCAGTTTTTTTTGGAATGACTAGTTTGGATTTTTTTTTAAATTTCTACCTCATTCATTTGATAATTCCAAACTTTATAAATTGTCCTCATTCGCTTTTTTCACGCTTCACAAGATCAATAAATGTGCGGGATATCTCGTCCTGTCCCGGTCCCGACCCGAACCCGAACGGGATCGGGACGTGGGGGATGAATTTCAAAATACGCAATTCCGTCTCGTCCCATCCCGATAATTTATTTTCGGGACGGGACGGGATTCGCCCAATCCCGACCCATCCCGTCTCATGTCCACCCCTAGTGCCGTTAAACGGTCTGCACGTGCCTCACACACGAGGGTATACTCGTATTTTCATCGATCTTTAGTTTGGTTTAATTTCTCTTTAAAATTTTCAATATTTCTTTCGATTTTACTGTTTGTTCCTCACACCCCATACTTCCGTTATTTTTTTCTTACTGTTCGATCTCTCTCAGGTTTTTCCATCTCTCTAACTTCTCTCGATCCCTCTCTCTCACTCCGGATTTCTCCCTCATCTCATTTTTCTCTCACTCGTCTCCCCTCTTCACCCTGAAGATTCAAATGCACACCCACTAACAAACAAGTCCACTCCCCTTCTTCTTCCCCTCGCTCGCTCAATCATCCTCAGCCCACGACGACTAGCAGCAGCGAATTGTGTGGCGATTCGACTCCAGTTCCAATGGGTCGGGTTTTAATTCTGGAAGCAGTTGATTTTTGTTGGTTAGGACTTGGTGGTCGTAGTGGATGCTGGTTCAGATTTGGGTCGGGTCGGGTTCACCAGTGGTTTGCAATTTTACCGAACACGAACACGAACCGAACGAACCGAATCCTTAACGAACGAACGTTCGTTAAAGTCACCGTTCGGTTCGTTCGGTTCGAAATACACCCCTAGGTGGTACAATTTAGTCTAATTCAGTGACACATTCATGAATTCTGCACCATAAATGAAAAGATGAGTATACCTTCGCGTGTGAGGCACGTGCAGACAGTTTAACGGCACAATAGACGGCCGTCCAAACAAAGGGCCATCGATATTATTCTTTGAAAAGATAAGGACTGTGAATACAACTTGGACGGTAGATGCAATTTTTGTCAAACCACATGAACCATTTACGTAATTTACTCTTATCTTTTTTATTGAGATAACAGTGGAGCCATTTTCAATTCAATCTAACAACATGAGGATATAAGTATGGGTTTGGACTTTGATCTGGAGAATCGCAAAAAATTCAATTCGAGTTGGAACCGAAATAAAAAAAAAACGATCCATCAATTTTTGCTGATAACTACTAAAAATCGAAATTGATCTATCAATTTCGATTTCGGTTTCTGAAAAAATTTCAAGCGGTTAACCATAACCGGTTTATATATTAAATAAAACAATAAAATATATAAAACTATAAATATTAAATGATAAGTTGTTTTGTAAGTTGTGATGAAACATTAGTAGGAAAATAAATTATGAAGGCTAGCAATATTGTTGATGCGGGGTATCATCCAAATTATCCTAACTAAATAATCTTATTTTTATATATTGATTTTTAATAGTTGAAGACTTGTAATTCTTATATTATGATGTTTTTGAACTCATACATCTCCTTAAACTACTCGTGAATATGTTTAATTATTTCAACTATATATGTTAAATCTGTCAGCGATCTCGAGATCTTTTTTTATATATTTTTAGGCGATAAAGATTTACTGTTCGTGATGGGATTTTTCGGTTCTTGAAATGTATTTACAGTTAATTAGTTAAATTCGTTTCTAGAAATTAACCAAAAGAACCGAACTGATCCCATCTGATTCGGTGCTTTTTCAGCTCGTACCCAAAAAATTTAAAACCCGAACCAATTCTTAAGCACCGGTCCCGTTCCGATTCTTCAAAATTTGGAGAGAAAAAAAGAACGAACTACTTCACGTTTGATTTTTTTTTCTTAATTTTCCTGGGGTGGTACATCCATTATACTGCTTTGGATTATGGAATTAAGTACGTACCCCGCTAATAAATTTTACTAATTTTCAACTAAATAATCATCAAGTTTTAGTGAATGTTTACTATTTCTTAAAATAGTTACTTTGATTTTTTTCGTGGGTTTGAAAAAAGTTAAATTGAAGGTTCAATATCCTTTTTACTCCGAAAAAAAGTTATTCATCAATTGAATATTTATTTATTGGTAACCGAGTGTTCATTTCTTTTAACAAAATATTCATTAGTTTTTCGATTCAACTATATGTTCACTAATTCATTATATTTTAATTGAATATCAATTAGGTTTTAATTACTCCATAATATTAATCATTTTACAAATAAATATCCATCCGTTAGCACTTAACATAGTATATACTTTCCCCGTTATTTTATTATTGCAATATGTTTGGACCTAAGGGCCGAGCACGAGGCCTATTTGCAAAACACTAAGGCCCAGCTTGAGCATATGACCGAGCGGGTCACTACATGTGAGGCTTCAGGCTATGCCAAGGGCCTTGCCGAGGGGGCGGCTGCTTTTCAGAAGACGCCCGAGTTCGAGGAGTTGATCAACCTTAACTACGTCTCCACCTGCTATGAGATATTGGATCTCATGAAGGAAGGGAAGACCGTTGAGGAGGTCCAGGCCTATATACAGTCTCAGGCGGCCGACCTGAAGGTTGAATCTCTCGGAGCTGACGAGCCGAAGGCTGCAGAATTTACCGAAGACCCGGGGTTGATTACGCCCGGCGAAGGTGAAGGACAGTCTTCTCAGGCGGCCGGTCAGGAGGACGGGGCCGAGTAGATTTTTGCTTTATTCCATGTATGGCCTGCGTGCCGTTTTTCCTTGGTTTCCTTTGCATTTTGATGTAGAACCGCCTGTTTAAATGAATGGAATCTTTTTACAGCATCTGTTGCTTTTCTCTGTATGTTTGGGCCCAGTTGGTTTGGCTGTTGCCTTGCTTTTCTGTTCACCATTTGTTGATTGTGCCGGATGGGCCGATCTTATGAGGTGCCGAGGCGAACTCGGTCTTATAGTGCCGGATGGGCCGGTCTTATGAGGTGCCGAGGCGAACTCGGTCTTATAGTGCCGGATGGGCCGGTCTTATGAGGTGCCGAGGCGAACTCGGTCTTATAGTGCCAGATGGGGCGGTCTTATGAGGTGCCGAGGCGAACTCGGTCTTATAGTGCCGGATGGGCCGGTCTTATGAGGTGCCGAGGCGAACTCGGTCTTATAGTGTCGGATGGGCCGGTCTTATGAGGTGCCGAGGCGAACTCTGTCTTATAGTGCCGGATGGGCCGGTCTTATGAGGTGCCGAGGCGAACTCGGTCTTATAGTGCCGGATGGACCGGTCTTATAAGGTGCCGAGGCGAACTCGGTCTTATAGTGCCGGATGGGCCGGTCTTATGAGGTGCCGAGGCGAACTCGGTCTTATAGTGCCGGATGGGCCGGTCTTATGAGGTGCCGAGGCGAACTCGGTCTTATAGTGCCGGATGGGCCGGTCTTGTGAGGTGCCGAGGCGAACTCGGTCTTATAGTGCCGGATGGGCCGGTCTTATGAGGTGCCGAGGCGAACTCGGTCTTATAGTGCCGGATGGACCGGTCTTGTGAGGTGCCGAGGCGAACTCGGTCTTATAGTGCCGGATGGGCCGGTCTTATGAGGTGTCGAGGCGAACTCGGTCTTATAGTGCCGGATGGGCCAGTCTTATGTGTAATACCTGATTGAAATTCATTCATTTTTATTCAATATTAATCAGTCAGTAATTATCATTCAGTAAACTTCACTCATTATTAATCACTCATCATTCATGATTCATTCATTTGCGTTCACTGTTGGCATGTTGTAACCGTATATCAGTTACCGATCGTCATTTCATCTCCATTTATAGATCGAGACGGGAATATTATCATTTTCATCGTGTTTGGTAGTCTTATACTGGGAGTATCATCTTTGGCATGTGTTGGACTTGTTCACTTTCACATTCGTATGATATGTCGGATCATTCATCGGTCGTAGCGAGGAAATCGGAATTATCGGATTTTTCACCTTGTCCAGCATTGAGTTACGGCCGTAAGGATTGTAGGTTACGGCCGTAACAAGGGTTCGTTGATGTCGGGACATTTTGGACGAACGGGACTTACGGCCGTAAGGTTTCGGAATACGGCCGTAAGTTGAGCAGGTACGGCCGTAAGGCTTGCCATTACGGCCGTACGTGTTCAAAGCAGTCGCCTGCATTTTGGCCGAAGGCGAGTTACGGCCGTAAGAAGGGTAGGATACGTCCGTAAGTGGTATTCGTATATTTCTGGTTTTGTCGGACGAGAAGGACTTACGGCCGTAAGGCTTGCAGCATACGGCCGTAAGACGAGGAAGGTACGGCCGTAAGGCTTGGCCGGATACGGCCAGACGCCATGTGCGGTGGCGCCTGGTCATTTTCGACGAAGGGGGCTTACGCCCGTAAGTTTGGCCGGATACGGCCGTATCATCCGAGTTACGCCCGTAAGGTGTGCGGGTACGGCCGTAAGGATGTCGGCAGATGTTTTAGACGAGGGCGAGTTACGCCCGTAAGTCAGGAGCGGATACGGCCGTAATTCTGTCGGCAGGTTTTTTGATGAAGCCGAGTTACGGCCGTACGAGTTGACCGGTTGTCGCCATAAGGCCGTTGACCTGGAATGTTACGGCCGTAAGAAGGCCGAGTTACGGCCGTAACTTCCGGCAGTATATAAGGAGTTGGCCGGGACTTTTTTTCCTCATTTCTTCATTTCTCCTACTTTTATCCGAGAGAGAGGGTTGGGGGAGATATTTTCCATCACCTACCACTTGAGTGTTAGATTTTCATCATCTTCATCCGTTTGGGAAGCTTGGATACTCGATTTAACTCGTGTTCATCGGATCGAAGTGGTTGAATCTTCAAGAGGTAATTTCTTCAACATCTTGGATTTCGATTTTGTATTGGAATATGATGTTTTGGACGTTATAATCATGTTATATGGAGGGATATGCATATGATTATGAGTTTGTATAAAGATTCATGGGATTATTGAGGGATTATTCAAGAACACTTTGAATATCGAATTGGATTTGGGGTTTTTCGATTAATTGTCTTTATAATCACGTATTTGGATATTCATTATGGATTATTGATCGTATTGAGGATGTTTGTTAGTTTGAAACACTTCTTGGGGATTTGAGGTTGGTATTTTTGAAGTTTGATTATAAACCATCGAAGTTGGCCACAAAGTGTTCGATATAATGCCCCAATGAACTTGGTTTAATCGTATCGACGTTTTGAGTTCGTTATATTCGTGCTTGATTCGTATATTGAACGGATTGTTGGTAATTGTACTTATTCAAGGTTGTTCGAGCGACCGATATCTCAATTAGGACGTTGTTCGTGGAAGGATAAGTGTCACCGGTATTGTGTAAGTTAATTCTTACTCGGTTAAAAGGATTTCATTCCTTTTGTTGTTGATCATTCATAATCGTAACTCATTCATCATTGTATTAATCATATTGAGACTTGTAAGTGTCGAAGAATCACTTCATTAATGAGGAACGGCGGTTCCAATCATTTCATTGAAACTATCAATCACTTCATTATTACTTTCATTTCGGTGAGTCATTCTTGACTTTGTCAGATTATTATTATTCATTGATATTCATTGTGGTCATTCTCGTTTCATATGACCTTCTGGGTTCATATTGCGTGGCCGGGTGCGGATGTGTGGAATTTTTAGTCGGGCACGTGATGGCCATGTATTGGGAGTAATACATTGGGCAGTGCACACGGTAAAGATTAACTCCGTGAGACTAATTAGGTACAAGGACGGGTGTGTCCGGTCATCCGTCTTGTACACTTGCACAGAACACTACGGGCGTACTATGATACTCCTCTTCAGCGTAATTCATAACTAGTGTGTATTTTCAACCCTTGAGGATTGTTGTTCTGTGTAACTGACCCCGGCTGGGGATTTTGTTTTTCAGGTCATGGCAAGCCAAAAGCACGGGAATAGCATGTTGACGTCGAGGATTCCCAGTGATACTAGTAGGGGGGCCCGATCTTTCAGTTATTCATGTTATTGTCCTTTAATTTCCACTGCAGACTTTCATTTGGATACTCCGTTTCATTCAGTGTTGTGTATTTTATCTTCATATAAAATATACTAGTATTCTGTATTGTCCTGGTGTTTGGTACTTAAACTCCTCATCGGAGTACTTGGTAATATAATGTGGTTCGGTACTACAATTATATTATTTAATTTATCATTTTCATTCGCCTGGTGGGTCCCAGTCGGGGATTCACGGCACTGTAATATCCGCCTAGTTTGGGGTGTTACATTATGAGGTGTACCACTATTAAAAAATGGAATAACATCAAACTTTATTGATAATACCTCTTTAAATACATGGCCTTCCATGGATGAATCAATCCTGGGCTATTCAGATATTCTAACGGGTAGACTCTGTTCTGAAGAACTTCGCTACTCTCGTACAGTCCTTACCACTCGGATTCAGGAGGTCCTGGATCTGGCCCCAATATCCATTTAGGAATGAGGTCTCCGACCTGGAAGCCTCGATGACGAACCTCGGGAGTTCTTTATAGATGGTGTTCCGCATTTCTGCTAGGGTCTGTTTTTGGAGACGAGGTCCAGACTTCTAGGGTCACATCGGTTTGGTTCTTCGAAATGGGTTATCTGGTAGGCGGGTGTTCCAATTTCGATCGGGGTAATTGCCTCAGTACCGAAGGCTAAGAGGATATTTCTCAAGTGTCGGATCGATGCGTTACTAAGTGTACCTTCGAGCTTTTGAGTCTTCATGGAGTTCTTCGGGCTGTATACCTTTGAGCTTTTCGAGGCGGGTCTTGAGGTGCTGTTTTAGAATTGTATTAACCGGCTCGACCTGTCCGTTAGATTGGGGAACGTGCGATGTGGATAAGTTATTTCGTATATGGAGGCCGTCGCAGAAGGCCTGAGATTTTTCCTCGTCATTGTGTGGTTTTATCCGATATGACGGACCGAGGGGTCCTGAGCGGCTTTCAAATGAGTTCGATTATCTGCTGTTCGGTTGATCGCGACAGTGGTTCGGCCTTGGCCCGCTTTGCAAAATAATCCATTGTGATGACGGCGTAGTGTGCCTTGACTCGTCCTTTAGATGGGGGGGCCGACCCGAACGATCATCCACTTCGCTCCAGCTTAATGGCGTCCTTTTAAGATTCGGCTAGTAACATCTTAGTCATTTCAATTTGTAGGCCGATACGGGGCCGCCGAAGTGGCTGCCACGTGTCCGCTGGGGTATCTTTCTGAGGGCGTACTTGGATAGGTCTTTTAGTGATGGAGCCGGGTACCTCTACATAAGGTTCCTTCGATGGGGAACCGGGGGGACTAAGATTGAAGTAATTGTCTTCCTGGATACAATGCTGTGCTGAGGGCATGGAACTGGAAGCTGTATCCATTCTTGTGGCTTGAATTGTTCGGCTGCCAATGAATCGGCTCGGTTGTTCTTGGTTCGAGGAAGGTGTTAGATAGTTCCTCGAAAATCTCCCTACCGGGTCCGAGCCAGGCTGAGATAATTGACCAAACCAGGCTCTCTGGCCTCGTATCCGCCCCTAATTTGATTTACCAACTTGAGGATTGCTCAAAGATAGTGAGGTGAGAAATACCATGGGAGGTCGCCACTCTCAGACCGGACAGGAGGGTTTCGCCTTCCCCTTCATAGTTGGTAGCTAGGAAACCTAGTCGAACGGCCGAGCAGAACAAACGCCGGTCGGGGCTGGCGAGGACTATTCCTGCGTCTGCCTGTCCGGGAGTTGGAGACCCGTTCATGTGTAGCTTCAGGGGGCTAGTACGAGTGTATAGACCAGCATTTCCATCGGGGTGTATCTGAGCTTGGCTTCAGATAGACCGAATATCGAACCGCATTTTTCGATGAAGCGAAAGTGGTGCGGATTGCTATGGGGTTCTCCTCAGGCCGGTGGTTGCGGGATTGGTGCTTCTGCCAAGACCTCTTTGATAACTTTGTCGGCCGGACCCCTTCTATTGGCGGAAGGTGGAGAATTTTTTACCTTTCGCACCTCCTTATGAAGATTATGCCTTTGCTTATCTCAGTTTTACTAACATGTTCCACTTTCCGCCATTTTTTCATTACTTCGAATTCCAGATTTCACCATTGGCATTCTAATGGCCGCTGTTCGGGCGCTTATGCGAAAAACTCATTAGGTTCCGATGACTCCATCTGATTTCGGCCCCATCTTTGCCTAATAGCGGGTTTTCTTGCCTGCACCCTAACGGACCATTTTTCCTGGATTGCCAGGATCTTTATGGGGATCTGGTGGGAATTCCGAAAGCGTTTGCAGATATTGTGGCAGTTGCGGTGTATGTTGATTGCAACTTTAATTTGAAGGGTATAAGGGGATTCTTTGGGAAATCTTCTAGAGCTTTGAGCTACGCTCGATATCCCCTGAGTTATGACCTTTAAAAGGTGAGTCGAGTCAAGCAGGAACCCATGATTACAATGGTTCCTGTGCTTTCAACTCATAATTACAATGATTCCTATGCTTTCATGTGACCACTTACTGGTGAGGGCGGTCATTCCCGGATGAACGCATGGTATGCCAAAGCGCTCCGCCACCTTGAACAGGTTGCCCTCCTTCTAGCGCCAATCTGTTGACGTCTGATTTGGTCAACGTCACATGTGCTGATCTGGATGAATGGATCGAAGCCACGTAGAAAATAATAAACAAGACGAAAAGTATTGGATCACTAAATTTTATTAATGATCTTGATATCGAATAGAGCCGGGCCGAAAATATTTTTGCCGGTCTATATTGCTTATGCTTGCTTACTACAAGTCTTATTATTTCTCTTTTTCTTTCTATCTCTCTCTCTATCTTCTTTTTCTGAATTCTTCCAAAAGTCCTTATCTTTTTGTATTTTCCTCCTATATAAAGAAGGTCTAGACCAATCAGCGGGTGACAGCTGGAGGTGGCCTGTGAGTGTGTTTTAGACACTTGTGAGCAGGAGAATTTTTCCTAAACACGTGGCGGCTTCGGGGACTGCCTTGGGAAGAAGGAGAACAGAGCGCACTGATCGTCCTGTCTGCCTGTTCTTCGGGCTTTCGGCAATACTTATCCGTTGTGGCCGACAATGGGCCGGCCTCGAAGCTCGCCCCCCCGGCCTTGTTATAATCTTGATTCGGAGCGTATTTGTCCTGGGTCTGCTCGGCCCTTCTGGGTCGGATCCCGGGTCGGCTCTAACGTCTCTGTCCGGTCCGGTTTTAACGGGCCCGGGAGAAAATCGAGTCCATGCCCGGTTCGGCTCCAGGACCTGCTCGGCTGGTCGGCTGCCTGGAGTGCTTATGTAGATGCCAAGGTGGATTGACCACCAACACGCATTACTGCTACCAGTTAAATCGCGAAATGTGTATCCGATCGCAAGTTGTTAAATTTTCTTAACTACCGCGTACAAGGAGTGTCCTCCAAGTCAATTCTAGACCCCCTCAAATCCAACCGCCGAGTCCCACCAAGATCTGATCTCCCACACTGTCGCTTGAAGCACTTAATATTTAATTGTTCCACTAGCGTGCCCCAGAGTGCTGGAATCTATTCTTTAATCATAGACTAAAGAGACATAAACTCTTGAAAATTCTTGTCCTCAAAAAGACTGGAATAGAGGTCTCCGCTTAAAGCGAAAGCCTCATGGCCAGTGGACCAAAGCCGCTGGCTGAGTGAGCATATTCTCGGAGAGAGAGTAAGTAGATATATATTGAAATGTGAATTTTTCTTTCTTGAGCTAAAATAAAATGCTATTTTGTAAATACTATCGAATAGATGTAGAAAATTAAATAAATGAACTTATAATAAAAAATGGACGAACCAATTGTTAATCAGATCATCCGTTAACTGTTTGATTCATTGTTTTGATTCATAGTGCGGCTCGGATTTAGAATCAAGAATGATAACATAATGGTATGGATTAATTTCATACATAATATCATGTATTTGGTTCAATTTAAATAAATGAGTATAATTTCCTTATATGTTGCTTGGTTGAATTTTTGGTCAAAAATAAGTATAATAAAAAAAATTAAAAAATAGATTATGCTTCGAAAACATCAAAAAACTATAAATTATTTAAATGAATATAAAACTCTACAACTGATTTAAATAATTACTAATTAAAAAGATATACAGATTTTATTTTTTTTATTCTTATACCGTATAGATTTAAAGCATTTATTTAAATTTTATAATTTTACCAACCAAATGTATCATATAAATTCTACTCATTTAAAACACATAACACTACACTAGTATCAGAAATCACCAAACGCCCGAATCAGTACTACCTAAAAAACAAATTGTTGGAAATAAATTACTGCAAAAGTTGAATACACACTAATAAATATACAAAAGGAGAATAATTACATATCAAGACAAATCATAATCCACCCAAAATTAAAAAAAAAAAAAAAAAAAAATCATCCCCTTGTCTTTCATACTTTATCCTTTTTAACTCAAGAAATTGGGATTCTCCCCATATTCCCATCCTTTTTGACAAACCCTACTGCCACTCCATAACCATAATCCCCCCACTTAAAAAACAACAAAGGACTGATCAAGACACTTAGCTTCACATGGTTTCATGGCTTTTTCTTCACCATTAACTTGGTAAAAAAAAAAAAAAAAAACATTACTTCAAAAAGTTAAAGAAAGACATCCCCATCCCATCCCATTTGGAAAATCACTTCACTTGGTAAAATTTTAGTTTCACTTTTTTTTTTTACTTTTTACTTTCACCAATCCCCAAAACCAAACACTACTACCTTCAAAAAAAAATCAAAAAGAGTTAGTCCAATCCAATGCCCCAAACCTGAGATGATGATTGTGATGATGATAAGTGTGTATTTCACCTATTACTATTATTTATTATCCTACTATCACATTCTGTGTCTGTTGTTATTGCTACTACTCCTCTCAGCAGCAATTGTGAGTAGTCTTGAAACACCTTGTGTCCAAATATCATATTCTCTCTGGTTCTTGCATTCGAACTCCACGACACCCCGTGCGATGGTCCTCAAAGCAAAATACCTCCGGTGCTCCCCGCCTTCGAGCAAGTGCCGGCCGGGCCACGACGGTATATCCTTTAGAACATCAAGCACAACATCTGAAAAATAATACATTTTCCATGTCAAGAATTAAATTAAAAAATATATTTTTTTTGGGAGGGGGGGGTAGGGCTGTAATTCGGGCCGAGCGAGCTGAGGTTAATCTAGTCGAGTCGAGCCGACTCGTTTAACTAATCGAGCCTAAACCACTGCCCGAACTCCACTCGTTTAATTTCACGAGTCGAGTTGAGACGGCTCGTTTAGCTAAACGAGTCGGTTTTAACGAGTCGGGCGAGCCGGCTCGTTTAATTCTACAATTAATCGAGCCCAAACCTCTGCCCGAACTCGGCTCGTTTAATTTCACGAGTCGAGTCGAGCCGGTTCGTTTAGTCTGCCCGAACTCGGCTCGTTTAACTAAACGAGCCGAGTCGAGCTCAGTTAAACAAGTTCGAGCCGCCCGGCCCGAATTACAGCTCTAGGGAGGGGGGGAAACAATGGGAATATAACTTTCTCAAATCCCCAAATAGAAGTTTAAGACCCACCCACCAACCAATCCACCCACCTCCAATTCTGGTCTCATCATGAGATTTAAAGATATGACAAAAGCCAAAAAATATGGAAAAAAATAATAAAAATAAATTAAATATGGAACTTACTCCTTTTCTTTTTTGTGATGGTCCCAGCCACGTGTGTACTCTTCATCTTGAGCATCACCTGCCAATGTAAAAAAAAAAAAAAAAAAAAAACATTTTCTTGAGATAAATGCCAAAAGCAGATTCATATTGTTGAATTGAATCTTTGAATTGTGAAAAATAAAAACAAAAAAAAAAAGTGTTTTGTAATATTTTGATCAACTCTTAAAGTAGGTTTTGATGGTTCAATCATAGAGAAACAAAAAAAAAAAGGGATTTTTACCTGACCCATTCTGTTTATGTAAACAGAGACTACTTTCCAGTGAAGATCACCTGCATTAAATAATGGGGATATAATTATCAAGAAAATGGTAAAAGTCGGAAACATCGTGTCCCCAGGTCGTGTCGGTGTCTGACCAGACGCGGCAAATAAGCACGTTTCTAACGATATGTGAGCGCTGAGGAGATGAGTTTGATTTACCTTTGCGAGTTTTCTTCAAAAGTTCGCAACCTCTCGCGAGCAATTCCCGGCTACAAACACCGAGGAAATTTTCTTCCGGAACAAGTTCGCCGCTAAAACTACCGTTCGGACTTCCATTACTGCCGCCGCCGGCAACTCCAATGCCTTTGTCGACGGGGATCACGGCAGCGATGTTCCATACATCCTTCAATGCCCTCGCCTTTAACGTGGCGGCACCGCGCAGAGCTAACAAAATCAAGCATTGAGATCAAATTATAGTAAAAAAAAATGACAATTATGTGTGGGAATTTGCATATGAAGAGGATAACACACGCCGAAAAAATACCATTCATGATTATTCTAATTACAAAAAGAGCCCAATTATCTTTCACAATTGCAAATGCCAGGTAAAGTATTTGTTTTGGGAATTTGCATATCAACACCCCAAATTTTAATAAATAAAATTTTGAAGTTCAGAATTGCGCTCAGATAAACCGCAAATTCTCGATTCAGGACTTCAGTTTCACTTTTTATCCATAGTGCAGGATCAAAATTAGTAAGCTGAATGGCTGTTTACCCCTGTGTTTTACAAAAACAGACCGTTTACCCAGTATATACATTAAATAGTCATATTAGAAAGATGCAGATTAACCCTGTATCTTATTCTGACGGGGCAGATTAACCCAATGTGCACAAGGAGATAGAGGGAACAACGGGTTTTACCGTTTTGAAAACAAACTACACTAGGGAATTTAAACGGAGTAAACGGCTATTTTCCAAGATCATATATGGGGTAATATGATTATTTAATTCACTGCAGGGTAAATTGCTCGTTTTGTAAAACACGCCGGAATCTGCCTAAAAACCCAAATTCTGCTAATTATCCTCAAATCAAGGATATAAGCCCAAAATTGATAAACAAAAGTAAAAACTAGGGCATGGTCCCATCAATGAAATTTTTTCATATTAGTTCCCTTCGTTACAAATTGAACCTTCAACGAGAGGCGAATTTCAAGAAAACAATAAACCCGACTTCCTATTAGTGATACCTTAAGCAGATATTCAGTAATTCTGGAGAGCAATTAGTCAATTTTTTTATAATTAGAGGGACAGAAGTTCTAATATCCTTTTGATGTTGAAAATGCAGAAAATTCAAGAATTTTAGATCACAGAAATCAAAAGATTTATACCGGTAGCGGCAGCAGCCGTCAGGGTCATAATATCACCAGCGGATCGGACATTAACAGCCGAGCTCACAACCGAAGCCAATTGGTCACGCTCGGCCCCCATAGCCTCTGCCGCCTCCACACACTGTGCCGCCACCAATGTGGCTGCAGACGCCACAGCCATGTCGTTCTTAGCCACTAGTTCGTCCTTCCCTATGCCGGAGGAGGCGGCAGTGGCGGCGGCAATGGCGGCAATCGCTGAAGCCACACCAGCAACCGAGATAGCAGCATGGACTTGGGCGTTATGTGTCCTCGCCTCCTCTTTCTTCTTCTCTCTCCTGTCCTTCAACCACCTTCCGACGGTTTTACCGCCTCCATGAACCGCGGTGCCGCTGGTGGCAGAGCTCTTGTAATGATTGCCTACTGGAATATGAGACCGACAGTACTGCAATACATACTAAGTCAATGTTAAAAACAGAGAAATGATTCGAATTAAAACATTGTAAACAATTCAAGTAATTAAACTAAAATGTCATGCGTGTTTATATGTCCTCAAACAGAATATTCAAGAATACAAAATAAATAGTAAATAAATAAATAAATAACAAATAAAAAGAATGAATTATGTTCAATCTTGTTCTGTACGAGAAAAGGAAAAGCATCAATATGGTACTAACATACTCTGAGAATATTCTTGATTAAAGAGAAAGTTGCTCTCTCTCTCTCTCTCTCTCTCTCTCTCTCTCTCTCTGTCACACACACACACACACACACATCCCTCCCTAGAACTTGTGCTGGGTGACCAAAAAAAGAACATTAATCACAAACAGCATCAAGAAAATTAACAACTTCAAGTATTCAACACAATTTCAATAAACAAGACAATTAAATAAAAATAAAATAAAAATAAATAAATAAAAACAGAAAAAATAATATGAGAAGGAAGATTGATTAGACCTTGGGGTCATCCATTTCAGAGGGTGAGACAGGTGGGCTGTCAGTGAAAGATCCACAGCTATGACCACCATTAAGAGGGCCGCTGCTGTGTGATAGTCTTCCTGAAGTGCGTGGCGATACCTCCTGCTGCAAAAGTAGTACGCACATCATATTACCACAGAAAATCTTGAATCATGACAAAGTCAATTATTAAGGAATAATTATTGGTTTAGAATTACAATTTAGATTAATTCAGTGGAGGGACCTTGAAATAAATATTATAAATGATGTCTTCTCCGAGACAGGACACATAAGCAGACTCTCTCTAATTGCTACCACCTACTTAATAAATGCCATCACATATGTAGCTTACAGTTCCAAGAAAGTTTAAATCTTGGTTTTCCCATAAATATCTTTACATTTAGATAAACACTTTGTTTAAGTGTTAATTACCACATTAAATAGATGCACGACTCATTAAAATTAAACAAACACTAGAAACTTGCAATAACCATAAGTGATCTTCTACTGTCACCCAAGAAAATTTGGAATGACATTCGATCGGTATTAAAATTATATATTTGTTCATATTTACTGATTTCAATTTGTATATTTTTTTGTTAAGGTTAAAATGTACGGATTGAAATCAACGAATATAAAAATATATGTAATTTTAATATCGGCTTAATATAAGACAAGTTTTCATAGTCTAACAAAAAAATTACATCTTAATTATATTAATTTGACTATAATTTGATATTACCTAAATTGCATAACTCAACCAAGATGAATATATAAGTTGAAATAAATAAATAAATATAACAAATATATAATTCTGATATTGGCCTAAATACTAATGTTGATTTTCGTATTGCTCAAATTCTTGTAACCTGATAAAGATAATCATTAATTTAATAATTAGCCACCTGAAGATATTTTATTTAAAAATAGTCAAATTTATCAGTTTAAATTAGTCAAATACAAAATATTTCCAAAAATTCAGACAAACGCGGCCGCAACGAACACCAAAATAGAATATGGACAAAAAAATAAAAGATTTTTTTTTGCACCATAGAGAAATTCCAAAGTTAATTGATTTATTTATTAAAAACAAGGCATATTAAAAAAATAAAAATAAAAACTCGACAAAAAAAGACACAGTAGAAGTGTGGGGGTGGGGGGAGGAAGAAAGCTTCGATTTTTTTTTTTTTATTGAACTTACAGAGTGAGACATTATACGTTCCATGACAAGCTGAGACGTCTCTGAAAAAGCAAATGAAAAGGGGTTCCCAGAAAAAGCAGCGGAAGCCAGAGGCTCGTCCAGCTCGGCGGCGGCGTCTTCGTGTATGGTCTCGGAACCACCTCCGGAGAAGCCGGTTTGAGGTTTGGTTTTGGTTAGAAGATGGGGCGGCTGTGGAGTTAGAGTTTTGGATATTTCAAAAGCAGAAACACTCCAAGAGCGAGATAAAAACTCCATTGGCTCCCTTGGGGTTTCTGGCGGCCTGAAAATGGGCTGAATTTGAGCGCTCTCCATGACAATTAGTACAAAAAGTGGGATGTGATATGAAGTGGGAAAATGCAGAATTAGTCAAGTGGGGTTATGGGAAGGGTTAATGGGGTGAGGCAGTTATTTATCTTTATAGTGTGTGTAGAGAGATAAAGAGAGGGGGGGGGGGGGGTCAGTATAAGCTAAAATAAATAGTACAATAAGCTAAAATAAATAGGCACAACCTTGGCAGAGAAGGGAATTACTTGCGGAAACGATTTTAACTTTGTCCCATATATTTGCATGCCCTCTTTTAATAATCGGAAAAGACAAGGGCACATCTCTATGAAGGGTAACACTATTCAGATTATACCGTAACATCCATTGAAAAAACTTATTTTGACTTTTTTGATATATTATTATTATTTTTTGGTTTCAAGTTTAATACCAACTCTTTTGATACCTCATATTTACTTAAATATGTTTGAGTCATCTATTGTATTTGTTGGTAGCCCATCCTACTCAGCATCCACGTGGGCACACCAGGCAGCTAAACCGGCCGAACAAAACCCGATTTCCAACCGGACTCGCTAAAAACCGGAACGGACGGTGACTCCAGGGCCGACCCGGTATCTGATCCAGGAAGGCCGAGCAGAGGAAGGACGAAAATGTCCTGGTTCAAGATTTCGGCGGGGCCGGCCGAGCGGCGCAGACCGGCCGACCTGAACGATGGGGAACCCGAGGGCCGACCCTGTCGGATAGACATCTCCGGAAGTCGGCAAAACAGACCCGCATGCCAATCAACGCATGCAGTCACGCCCCTTCCCAAGACACTCCTTATAGGCCGCCACGTGTCCACGATGTAAATGCAGACTGACAAGTGTTATGGGCGTATTCCCCAAACATGCGCCAGCTGTCATCTCCCCACTGGCCCAGACTGTCTATATATAGGAGAAATGTACAGTAAAAAAGGATCTTTTGGAATTCTAAGCATTAATAAGAGAGAGAAAAAAAAGAGAGATAGGAGATACACTGGAAAAGAACAAAAAAAGACTTGTAATTAACAAGCAAATTGGATAGACCGGCGCACATTATTACGCTCGGTTCTATGCTATCGAAAGGTCATTAATAAAAATTTAGTGATCAACTATCTTCCACATTATTTGTTATTTTCTACGTGTCTTCGACCCATTTGTCCCGGTCAGTACACGTGATGTTGACCAAATCAGACGTCAACAGATTGGCGCTAGAAGGAGGGCCTGAACCTCCGATAAAAAAAAAGAGGTATAGATGGACCCTTCACTAGCAATGTCTCACAACAGTTCAAAAAACCCTCAGCCCGCGACGGAGGAAGAAAACCTCCTTAAAGTGGTTGAATGCTTTAAACACCCGGCCTTCCTCCAGGGCATGGCAGCCCTCATGGCGAGAGTGACAGGGGGCGGGACCCTTCAAAACCCGAGGCTCAACCCGAGGCGTAATCTCGACGGCAGCCTCCCCGCGCCTCGGACGAAGGCAGAAAGAGCGGCCTCTGAGGCCGCCGGCGAAAGGGCCGAGAGCCACGGTGAAAGCTCACATCCCTCCCGGAAAAGTAAGCCTTCACGCCCCCCGTCCGTTTTTGATCGCCTCGGGGCGGGAAGGAAGATCGAGAAAGCAGCACCGGCTCCTACTGTCCAGAGTCAGAGCCGCAAGGAAGAAAGAGCTCACCACCTGTCCCCAAATCCAACGCAAATATTGCCTCCCACTCCGGGCGACAATTCAAGCGAGATCGAGTTCCTAAAAAAGCGCCTTACGGAACACGAAAATAAACAACTCCCGCCATCCCAAAGCTCGGAAGGGCTCAACGGCCAGGAGAGTCCCCTGGCCCCCAGCGTTCTGGCGGAACCTCTCCCGGAGAAGTTTAAAATTCCGCAAATTCCGCCATATAACGGAGAAACAGACCCTAACGCCCATCTGGGGCATTATAATTCTTGGATGGATCTGCATGGGTCGCAGGACGCGTTCCGATGCCGCATGTTTTCCCTAACTCTAGGGGAAAGGGCCCAGAGGTGGTATCGGACGCTGCCCCGTCATTCGATTCAGACATGGGCCCAGCTTTCAGCGACATTCCGGTCCCACTTTATGGGGTCCCTTGTGCGGGTCGCCCCACGCTCATCCATCGCTTCCGTGATCCAGGGGCCGAACGAGTCCCTTAAAGATTATATATCCCGTTTTAATAAACGGATATTAGAGACGGAGCCCATGTCCGACGATGCGGCGCCATTATTGCCTGTGCCGGCCTTCATAGGAATTCTTTTTCATTGGACGGTGTGCGTAACGTCCCACACACCTACCAGAATTTTGGAGCGCGCCCGGCTCCACATAGGCGAGGAAGCCATGCCGGCGCCAATGTTAGTCATGCCCTCCGATCGAAAGGATCGTATAAAAAGAAAGAAGAAAGGCGTGACTACAAAGAGACCGCCAAGAACCTCGACGGAAAATAAAACCCCCGCCTCTTCCTCGACTCCGCCACTCAAAACTATCGCCCGAGCTCATGGCCAATTTCACTAAATATATTCCATTGGAGCGCGGCGATATTCGATCAAATAAAAGGCAAAACTTGCTCCGGTCCCCGCCAATCTATAAAGATCGAAGGACATGGACCAGACCGCTTTTGTAAATATCACGAGTCACGGTCACAACACCGAGCGATGTCGGGACCTCGTTGCCGCCCGATCGCGGCATGTGATGAAACGGGCTTGAGGCGGTTTACCGGAACCCGCCTCGGGATCGCCAAGATAGGGCCGACCCAGCGAGAGCCAAGAATGATCGGGTGCCTCCGGCCCCCAAATCCCCCCGGGAAATTCTAACGATTATGGGCACCGCCGAGGTCGATGATCCTCGGTCCAAGCGCCAGAAGAAAGCATCTATCCGAGAAGCCACCACTTCCTATCAATGACCGAGCGCCGAGCAGAAGGGTTTCTATCGGTGGCCGAAGAAGCCTCCAAAAACCCCCAGCTGGCGGTTACTTTCGAGGAGTCCGATGCAGGCGGCTTGGACCATCCCCATTCAGATGCACTTGTCATCACTCTGCCCATAATGGGGATCCCAGTCCACAGGGTATTGGTGGACTCGGGCGTATGCAAGCATCATTTACCTTCATACCCATCGTAGGATGAAGGTAGACCAATCGTATGTCCGGCCCTGCAGCGAGGACATCCGGATTTGCCAATCCGCACCTCCCGCCGGGAAATTGACTCGCCCGGAATTTGGTCAGGCGATCGTAAGAACGATGATCACAACCTTTAAGATCATCGACGTGCACAGCGACTATAATGCCATCGTAGGCCGACTGTGATGTCGAGGCCGAGAGCCACTCACCCACCTACCACTGTGCATGAAATTCCCTACCGGACGGCGTCGGGGTACACAGAGGATCAAAGGCGGCCCGGGAATGCAATCTCGGCATCCGGCTCGCGAGATCAACGCCGCCGAGGCCATCCGGAAAATCCCGGAAGAAGTGGAGATTACCAACTCCGAGCAACAAAGTGAAGCACTGCTGGCCGGGGCCGACGATCCTGGGCCGCACAAACCCCCGGAATGGGAATCGGGCGGACGGCGGACCGCGGCCGCAGGCCCGAGAAAGAGCCGATCTTAGAGGAAGATCCCGTTGACCCGCGGTATCAAAATCCAAAAGGGAAAATCCGCCACGCTGAGCCAACAGAAGAATTGGACCTGGTCGACGTAGATTCATCTAGCCCCGCCCGACGGCTAAGGATCGGCCACAACCTCCAAGAACCGATCCGCTCCGAGCTTGTCTCCCATCTGAGACAAAATTTGGATGTCTTTGCTTGGACCCATTCTGATATGCCGGGGATCGATCCGGAGCTGGCCTGCCACCGATTGAACATCGACCCCAGCTCAAAACCGGTCGTCCAGAAGAGAAGAAAGATGGGGCCCGAGCGCCAGAAAGGGCTGGAAGAGGAGGTAGGAAAGCTAATTGATAACGGGTTTATTCGGGAAGCCCAATACCCGACCTGGGTAGCCAACCCGGTTCTGGTAAAAAAGCCAACCGGACTATGGAGGCTCTGCATTGACTTCTCCAACCTGAATAAAGCTCGCCCAAAAGATAGCTACCCGCTCCCCCATATCGATTACATGGTAGATGCCACGGCCGGGCACGAGCTGATGAGCTTCATGGATGCTTATTCTGGTTACAACCAGATTCCAATGCACCCCGCAGATGAGGAAAATACCTCCTTCTACTCGGCCCGCGGCTTATACTACTACCGGATGATGCCTTTCGGGCTCAAGAATGCCGGCGCGACATATCAACGCCTGGTAAATAAAATGTTCAGTAGCTTGATAGGTCATACTATGGAAGTATATGTGGATGACATGTTAGTTAAATCCCTGCGCTCGGCCGACCATGTACATGACCTCAATAAAATGTTTGCTATTTTGCGAGAGTATAAGATGAAGTTAAATCCGAAGAAATGTTCCTTCGGGGTAGGTGCTGGAAAATTCCTCGGCTACATGGTAAGCCAAAGAGGGATTGAAGCCAACCCCGATAAAATTAAGGCAAGAATCGAACTTGTTCCCCAAACTCGGTCAAAAAGGTGCAAAGCCTAACTGGCCGTCTAGCCGCATTGAGCCGTTTCATCTCCCGCTCAACGGATAAATGCAAACCTTTCTTTGAGGCGATAAAAAAGAACAAGGATTTTCAATGGACAGAACCTTGCCAAAAGGCCTTCGAAGCTATCAAGAAAGTCCTAGCAGAGGCCCCAACCCTACAAAGACCGTCCCGAGGGGAACTTCTTAATCTATATATCGCAGTCTCCGACTCCGCAATCAGCGCAGCTCTGATTCGAACGGAGAATTCGGTGCAACATCCGGTTTACTACGTAAGTCAGGCCCTCCATGATGCCGAGCTCAGATATGCCCCGATGGAAAAATTGGCCTATGCGCTCATAATGGCATCCCGAAAGTTGAGGCCCTACTTTTTGGAACATCAGGTAGTCGTCTTGACCAACTATCCCTTAAAACAGGTCATGCACCGACCTGATGTTCCCGACCGGATGGTAAAATGGGCCGTCGAACTTGGACAGTTTGACATAACTTACGAATCGCGCACTGCTATAAAGGGACAAGCCCTTGCGGACTTCATTGCAGAGTTCACGCCCGCTATTACCCAGGAGGACGCCCGATCAGAAGAATGGTCACTCTATGTAGATGGGTCATCTACCGCTGACCGATCGGGTGCGGGAATAGTCCTCGTTAGTCCCGACCAATGCCTGTTCTGCTCGGCTATTCGCCTGAGCTTCCCAACCACCAACAACGAGGCAGAATACGAAGCTCTCTTGGATGGTCTAGAAATGGCGGCCTCTCTCGGCCTTACCCGCCTCGCCATCCTGAGTGATTCTCAGTTGATGGTCAACCAGATCAACGGCGAATATGAAGCCAAAGAGCCTAAACTGGTTAAGTACCTCAGCCTGGCTCGAGCCCGGCTGCAAGGTTTTCAGGTAACTATACAACATATTCCCCGAACGGAGAACATTCAGGCCGACTCTTTGGCCAAACTTGCATCCAGTGCCGGGGCCGAGCATATGGATGAGGTCAGCATAGGGCATCACGCCTCATCGGCCCTGGAAATGGCCGAAATCCGAGCAGCGGAGCAATCAGAACCGCGAGGGTGGATGCAGCCTATAATACAATACCTTCAAAGCGGCATTTTGCCCGAGGACCGATCTCAAGCAAGATCCTTACGAACTCAGTCTGCCCGGTTCACTATCGTGGATGGGGCATTGTATAAAAGAGGATATTCGGTTCCGCTGCTGAAGTGCCTGTCCGAATTAGAAGCCGAATATGCCCTCAGGGAGGTGCACGAGGGTATATGCGGAAACCACTCCGGCGGCCAGGCATTGGCCTATAAGTTAATCCGACAAGGCTACTATTGGCCCGATCTAAAAAAAGATGCCATTGCGCTCGTGCGAAAGTGCGCCCGGTGCCAAATTTTCGCTCCACAAATCCGATCCCCCCCGGAGAACCTCACGTCTGTATAGTCCCTGGCCGTTCGCCAAGTGGGGAATAGACTTGATCGGCCCTCTGCCTAGGGGACGGGGAGGAGTGCCATACGCAATCGTCGCAGTCGATTATTTTACGAAATGGGCCGAGGCCGAACCGATGGCACGCACGACCGAACAGAAGATAGTCGACTTCATATGGAAGTCAATCATATGCCGATTCGGAATCCCTCAATCCATTGTCTCGGATAATGCGAAACAGTTTGACAACAAGAAGTTCCGATCTTTCGCGACGGTCTCCAAATACGAAATAACTTTTCCACGCCCTATTATCCTCAATCTAACGGCAGTGGAGGCACAACAAGATCTTAAAGCAACACCTCAAGACTCGCCTAGAGGAACTCAAGGGTTCTGGCCAAGAACTCCCGGACTCTATGGGCCTACCGAACAACGCATAGATCCGCCACAGAGAAACGCCTTTCTCTCGCTTCGGCTCAAGCCGTTATCCCGGCCGAAATCGGAGCACCAACCTTCCGAGTAGCACATTTTGAAGAACAGGATAACGACTTGGCCCTCCAAGTGAACCTGGACCTCCTTGTCAAAAACGAGCTCAGCAGAAATGCGAAACGTCAGTATACAAAAGGAGGAGTGAAAATATTACAACTCCAAGGTTCACCCGAGAAGATTCCAGGTCGGCGACCTAGTCCTCAAGAGGGTTCGGGTCCGATCCCGGCCGCTCAAGCCCACGTGGGAAGGGCCGTATAAAGTTAGCGAAGTCCTTCAGAATGGGGCCTACCGGCTGGAATATCTGAACGGCCAGAGACTAACTCACCCATGGAACGCTATGTATCTAAAAAGGTATTATCAATAAAAATTCGATATTGTTCCTTATCCCAATGCTGGCACACCTCGAAAGACCGGCTCCTCCTAAGACTATAAGACCGAGCCTGCCTCGGCACCTCATAAGACCGAGCCTGCCTCGGCACCTCGAAAGACCGGCTCCTCCGCACTATAAGACCGAGCCTGCCTCGCACTCGAAAGACCGGCTCCTCCGCACTATAAGACCGAGCCTGCCTCGCACCTCATAAGACCGAGCCTGCCTCGGCACTCGAAAGACCGGGCTCCTCCGGCACTATAAGACCGAGCCTGTCTCGCACCTCGAAAGACCGGCTCCTCCGGCACTATAAGACCGAGCCTGCCTCAAGACCTCATAAGACCGGCTCATCCGGCACTATAAGACCGAGCCCATATCGGCACGATCAACCAAGAACGATAAAAAAGCACAACGAAAACGGCAAAAAAGATCTTATTTCATCAAGTCATTGTTACTAAATACAGACAATTACAAAAAACCCGAACCAGGTTGGCACGCAGGCCGAACATCAGAAGAAATAACAAAGAAGACAAAAATTGGCACGCAGGCCAGGCCCCACTGCCTTAACCACCGGGAAAGAGTCAACGGGAGCGGAAACCGAAGCCCGGCCAGTAAAGAACGGTAGTACACCGCCGTGCAACCAACGGGCGGACTATGGGGCCTCTCCTCGGGATACGGAACAAACATCCGCACCCTCGCCGGAATTTTGAATCGCAGCCGCCAGGCCACCAATAGTTCCTCCGTAACATTACTGGGGATCGAAGCTGAGTCCCAACTCGCCTCCACCAAAGGGGCCGGACGAGGGCGGGCCCGGGCTACCACCGGCTCGACTCTCTCCGCCGGAGTTTCTCCGACAAATGTCAACGGCGCCGCCATTTCCACTTCACCAGATCCTGGCGACTTCGCAAAATCATCTCCTTCCTCCTCAACACTCCAGTCGACGGGGGCTTCGCCAATCGATAAATCCGCCACACCCGTGCGGTCCGGCGACACCACCAAAACCACCTCCGTCTCATCCCTTGTCCCCGACATTTTTAACGGATGAAGAAAAAGAAGAGAAAGAAAAAAGCGAGCTTACCGGGAAGGTTGGTGAAGTCAGAAAAGAAGAAAAAGTCGCCGAAAAAATTCTCTCTCTCTGCAAACACTATGTAAAAATGGCGGAAGAAACAATGAAGGAGAAGACAACCTCTATTTATAGGGAAATGTAGGCATTAAATGCCAAAGCGTGAGGCGAGAAATTCTACTGAACCGTCGCAGGATTCAAGAACGCGTGAGCGCGCCGCCCAGTATTCTTGCGCCACGCGTCCCCCCACATGATGACACCTAAAGACCAGGGAGGCGGTGCGACGCGACTCCCGAAGAGACGTCTGTCCGAAAGATCTTATCCTCCCAACAAGACAAACCGGATCGGCCTCAACATCGAACGACTCCAGCCCCGGCCAGCTCGGCACGGCCCTGGACTCGGGGGCCCTTGTTGGTAGCCCATCCTACTCAAAGATCCACGTGGCACACCAGCACTAAACCTACGAACAAAACCCGATTTCCAACCGGACTCGCTAAAAACCGGAACGGACGGTGACTCCAGGGCCGACCCGGTATCTGATCCAGGAAGGCCGAGCAGAGGAAGGACGAAAATGTCCTGGTTCAAGATTTCGGCGGGGCCGGCCCGAACGGCGGCAGACCCGAAGCCGACCTGAACGATGGGGAACCCGAGGGCCGACCCTGTCGGATAGACATCTCCGGAAGTCGGCAAAACAGACCCGCATGCCAATCAACGCATGCAGTCACGCCCCTTCCCAAGACACTCCTTATAGGCCGCCACGTGTCCACGATGTAAATGCAGACTGACAAGTGTTATGGGCGTATTCCCCAAACATGCGCCAGCTGTCATCTCCCCATCGCCTGCATCGTTTATATAGGAGAAATGTACAGTAAAAAAGGATCTTTTGGAATTCTAAGCATTAATAAGAGAGAGAAAAAAGAGAGATAGGAGATACACTGGAAAAGAACAAAAAAAGACTTGTAATTAACAAGCAAATTGGATAGACCGGCGCACATTATTACGCTCGGTTCTATGCTATCGAAAGGTCATTAATAAAAATTTAGTGATCAACTATCTTCCACATTATTTGTTATTTTCTACGTGTCTTCGACCCATTTGTCTCGGTCAGTACACGTGATGTTGACCAAATCAGACGTCAACAGTATTTTTGTTTAACATACTTTCTGTTGACGTCTGATTTGGTCAACGTCACGTGTGCTGATCTGGACGAATGGATCGAAACCACGTAGAAAATAATAAACAAGATGGAAGATATTTGATCACTAAATTTTATTAATGACCTTTAAAAAGCATAGAGCCGGGCAGAATAATGTGTGCCGGTCTATCCAGTTTGCTTGTTAATTACAAGTCTTACTTTCTTTTCTCTCTTCTCTCTCTATATCTTCTTTTTTATCCTCTTTTTCCAAAAGTCCATTTATTGTACATTCTCCTGGCATATATATAGGCAATGTCAGCCATTCGTGGGAGGACAGCAGGAAGATTGAGGTGAACATGCTGATGACATTTGTCACAATGAAGGTGACTTCTTCGACATGTGTCACCTTCTTAAGTGTGCTTTGGGAAGGGACATGACAGCTCTCTTTCACTGTCCTGTCTGCCTGTTCTTCGGGCTTTTGGCGATACTTATCTGTTACGACCGACAATGGGGTCGGCCCTCGAGCTTCCCGCTACTCTGGTCGGCCTTATTCATGATTATGGTTCGGAGCGTATTCATATAGGGTCTGCTCGGTCCTTCTGGTCCGGATTCCGGGTCGGCTCTAATGTCTCTGCCCGGTCCGGTTTTTTGTGAGTCCGAGAGACGATCGGGTCTATGACCGGTTCGGCTCCTGGAGCGCTTAGGTGGATGCCAAGGTGGATCGACTACCAACACTTTGAGTCAACTTCAAAAAAAAATACAATATTGAGGAAGGTTGAGAGTCGGGTAACACGAATTAGACAATCGAGTAACACGATTTTCCATCGAGTAACACGAAGTGTGACTCAAGTAACTCGAGCCGAGTAACTCGAGTATACACCGAGTAACTCATATTGTTACTCGAGTTACACGATTGTGGTCGAGCAACTCGACGAAGTTACTCGAGTAATCCGACCAAGTTACTCGGGTAACTAAAAGTGTGATTCGGGTAACACGACCCGGTAAACTCGAGAATATACCGAGTAACTGGAATTGTTACTCGGGTTACACGATTATGTTCGAGTAACTCGACCAAGTTACTCGAGTAACCCGACCAAATTACTCGAGTAATCCGACCAAGTTACTCGGGTTACATAATTTTCGGCATATCCAGCGGCGGCGGAGGAGGAGGACTCGGCATCGGCGTGACCGGCGGTGTCAGCGGCGCCAGTCGAGCGTTCGAGCCGTTGTATTATCAAGGAAATTACTCTCGTAGGAATTAAGGCAAGTGATACCTTGCTCAGATTATGATATGTTAAATTCCGAAATTTATTGTGTCACTATTTTGTGGAATTTGTGTTTACGTCTTGCTGGAAGACTTGATTGATGGGCCGATGTGTTGGAGATAAAACTTGTATGGTACCAGTACGGAACTGTGTTAAGGTATAAAACCTTAATGGTTGACAGTCGGATAACACGAATTAGACAATCGAGTAACACGATTTTTCATCGAGTAACATGAAGTATAACTCGGGTAACTCGAGCCGAGTAACTCGAGTATGCACCGAGTAACTCATATTGTTACTCGAGTTACACGATTGTGGTCGAGCAACTCGACGAAGTTACTCGAGTAACCCGACCAAGTTATTGGGGTAACTTGAAGTGTGATTCGGGTAACTCGACCCGGTTAACTCGAGAATACACCGAGTAACTGGAATTGTTACTCGGGTTACACGATTATGTTCGAGTAACTCGACCAAGTTACTCCAGTTACATAATTTTCGGCAGATCCAACGGCGGCGTAGGAGGATGACTCGGCATCGGCGTGACCGACAGTGTCAGCGACGCCATTCGAAGAACGCCTCACATTCGGAGAAGTTGAATTCGCCATCGAGCAAGGGGTAACTTGATTGAATTGGTGTTAATCGGATACTCGTGAAACTCGTATTCTTTTTACTCGGACTCGTGAAACTTGTATTCTTCCCGTCGAATGAAAGGAAGAAGATGAAGGCTAAATTGCGCGGCGATTTATAATGAGATACTCGCCGATTTGAATTACTCGAATTTATTCGAGTAATACGTTTCTGATTCGGGTAACTCGACTTCGAATTCGGGTAACTCGGATTCTTATTCTGGTAACTCGACAATTTTGTGTTTCTCGAGTTCATACTCGAGGCTGTGTTTGTGATACTCGAATGAGTGAATCGTGGTACTCGATTAGTTCATTCGTGTTACCTGAATACCGATATTGTATATTTTGAAAAGATTACTCGAATATATCTTACACGAAATTAATATATACGACTTGAATATATTCGAGTAAAGGTCAATTCCGATAATTTGGGTATCAAGAGAGTTGTTAAACTTGGCGCAAAAGAGAATAATACTACATGTAAAAGGGCAAAACAAGGTATTCCCACTAATACTTACTCTCTAATATTAGAAATAATGTTTTATATGTCGTCGATAATGATCTAATTTATAAATAATTATTTTAAAATAATATACATATTATTTTTACTATTAAAATATCACTATTAGGCAATTATTTAATGTAATCAAATAGTACGATACAAGGTTTGGTCCGTTTGGGTGTTTTACTGACTTACTCTGGAGAACTTTATAAACTGATGTGTGTATGTTTGCTCAAAATAAGTTAGCTTATAAGTTTGTTGAATGTGATGTTCACAAGTTGGGGACTTATTGTTTTTCTTCGTTGTATGAATAATTTTGTAGGCTGCAAGAGTTATTTCGTATTAACATCGATCTGATGATAAGCATTGACAAGTGTTTCTCAAATCATCTTCATCGGTTACTTATACTCCATGGCAATATATTCATTATGAATGAATCCGTTCTCACGTAGGTAGGGATGCTGGTAGGGCGGGTTCTGCTGGAGATTCGCTCCTCATTTGCTCCAGTTAGGTGGAGATAAGGTATGTTTGGTGGATAGTGGAGCGGGTATGGGGACAAAAGTCATACCCGTTATGAATGATGGTGCGAGGACGGATTTTAGGTTGTACCCTTCACATCCCCGCCTCACATCATATTCACTCATTTAATATATTTTATGACATTTAAGATGCAATTGAATATTTTAAAAATATAATTAATATTATTTTCATGTGTAAATTTATTTAAAATTATATTCAAGTTAAAAGTTTTTTTTTATTTTATCGAATATATATGATTCGTACAATTATATTTTTTTTTTATCTAAAATGATATGCAGATCATGAGGCGGATAAGGTGGGTATAAGATGGGGATGGAGATTTATGTAGGTGGTGGAGAGGGAATGATTTTTCTTTATACTAGTCGGGACGGGTACGAATTTGACTACCATACCCGTCATGGGTGATGGGGCGGGGATTGATATAAATTTCGTAGATAGGGATGGAGATAGCATCATCCACATACGTGATAATAATCCTTCACATATATAAGGTCTTCCATCTTGCCCTTCCATACATGATAGTTCGAACCATTCAAATTCACCATTCTACTTGTATTGGCTTCCATCTTACAATTGAGATAATACAACCACGAAACAAAAAATCCCGTGGCTCTGATACCACTTTGTTGGCAAAAACGACACAAATACGTCACAACGAAAATGCGGAACCTCGTTTGACAACTTTCCAATCTTCAATTGTAATTTTGAGGTTACAGACGAGTAGAGTACAACTCAACAAACAATACAAATGATATCAAAAACGATAAACAACGAGACACAATTTTTAGCGCGGAAAACCCCTCAAGACGAGAGTAAAAACCACAAGACCGAAGCCACTTAAATCCACTATCACCAATTCACAAGACATAATTCGTTCCCAGTACAAACTAGAGGTATACAACGATAATCTTCAAATACTTGGTAATAAATGATCTTCAAGTATTTGGAATACACAACAACAAGATCGAAAAAGAAAAACTCCGTAAATAACTTACACAAAAAACTAACAAAATACCCGAACTTATGGACTCAAAACCTCGATCTACTCCGGTGAAAGGATTTACCCAATCACTACCAAGATCTTGTCAAAATATCACGATGATCCGATCGATACAACTCTGAAAAATCGAACAAGAATAAACTCTCTTTTCTTTTCTCTCTTGTATCTCTCTTTGCTGCTCTCAAGATTGTGGATGAAGAGGTGTGTTAGAAACGCAGTAGAACGCTGCTAAACAAGAGCATCCCAGCCCTATTGATTTTGCGTGCCGCGGCCCGGACAGTGTGTGCCGCGGCACACTCAAGGAAATGACAGGATGAACGTTCCAGGGGGCCACAGCCCAGAGAGCTTGTGTCGCGGCCCGGAGTCCAGAAGCATTCCCCGCCTTTAAGCTCAAAATTGTGTGCCGCGGCGCAGGAGGAGTGTGCCGCGGCCCTCCCTGATCCGGACCTATATTTCGGAAATAATGCCTACATCTTACTCTCACCTTCTTAGCAGTATCCCCATTCACCTTTTTTCCATAAGGTAAATAAAGATGGGACGTTTTGTGGATACTAAATCCACCAGCTCACGAACTGTCTGCCGACCGCCCAACCCGCGACAGTTCGAATTTATGGTACTCACTAGGCTGGGCGGGTCTGGGAACCAATACCCGTTTTTTGCATTTTTTTTGTATAATCATAGCATCTACCACATTCGTATCCTCGTTAGTTAAAGGCTCATCAACTCGTTTAGGTTTCGCATCCAATGTCGCTGCATCATCATCAGATTCGTTTCCCTCATTCCCTCATTCAGTCCGGCCATCCGTAACCCCCTTATCCATCCCAATTCCAGAAGTCATTGTACGTCGGCCACGCCACTTAGTTCCCACAGTAGAGTTCGTACGTCTCGGGATGGCCCGTAGCCAGGGGCCGTAAAACTATTCATCAGGTGTCATATATGAATCCAAGACTGTTCCGAAAAACCGAACATGGTGTCCCAATAGTCCACAATAGAAGCAGAAAGTGTGGAGCTTCTCATATTGGAACGAAGTACAATGATATCTCGTTTTCCTCCTCTATTGACATGTTGGCACATCGTGTCATAAGCTCAAAAGTATCCATGTAAACGAACACAAGTGATCGGTGATAAAAACGAAGCAAGAATCAGACAAAACCCTCGAAAGATCAGAGAGAAAGCTTGAGCGTCGTTATTTGGTCAAATTACACATTAGGGCCCATAATTTGAACAATCACACCTACACACAAACTTCACCTTCGATGTTGAATTCTGGACGAATTTATAATTATTCAAATTGTGAGTACTAATTGATTTGGAGCCATTTAGCAGGGATGCAATATGCAATTATTTCTTATAAAAATATAATAAAAAATAAATATAATTATATGACTTTTATATCATTAGAATATATTATAAAAAAAATCAATGGTGGAATCTCAACTTAAAAAAACAAGGATACGTACTTAGTACTTAGGCACCTGAGTGAGTGGCACGAGTTGTAATAAAGAGTGTCTTAAGTGGAAAGAGAGTATAATTTTATAGAAAGAAATGCTGCGTTGAGTGGAGAGAAAGAAAGTGTAAAATAATTTAACTAAAAATGGAGTGTGCCTACTCTTTTGGGACAGACGAAAATGATAAAAAGTGTCTATACTTAAGGGATGGGGCGAGTATCATTTTTTACTTGGAGACAAAATTTCGATTATAAATAACTGTCTAATTATATGTTGAAAAATATTAAAAAATAATACTATAAAAATATTTTAGAAAACAGATTAAATGGTATAATCAAAATTAAATATTAATAAAGCCAAACACATAGTAGTACTATATATTAGACCAAAGGGCACACAAGAAATCTATTCCCCCATCATGAAGTTTAGATACTACGTGTGCTTTTGAGCACTCTATGGCTCTATTATTATACCCATTAAAATATGTTGGTATATATTACCAGTAATATACTATATTTTTATTTAACTTTGAATGATACTTGGGTTTGTCACTCACTTTCTTTTCCAAGATATTCTTGTATTACTCCTACGTGTGCGTAGATCAATACGTCGCACTTTGATAAATTATGATTTTGTTAAAATTATAGTGGTAAACGAATCGAATCGAAGCGAATATCGTTGTAATTAAATCGAATCAATAAATTTAATTACGAATTCGAATATAAATACGAATTGTGTTCGAATATTAATTTTGATTTGAATTTGAATATTTGAACAATTTCACGAATTCGATTCGAATACTCGAATCTATAGATAAATGGGATAAAGAATGATTCGTCGAGATTAAAGTGATTGAAATATATATTTATGATGACAATGTCACCTTAATTTGAAGTCGATATGAGCCAAGACTCAACACATTTGAGCCGTATTTAAAGATTTAAGAGTAAAATTCCTAATTGTATTAAGAAAATATACTATATACAAAATATATTTTTAGTTATATTATATATTTAAATATTTAATCGAATATTTACGAATATCGAATCGAATATCGTAAATACTTATAAGTATTTGATTATTAATCGAATCAGAAAAACTATTTGTATTTGAATTCGAATCACAAAATTTCGAATTCGAATCGAATCACGAATCGGGTCAAAATTATTTGATTTGTTTACAACCCTAGTTAAAACTAAATCCCTGTTTCGAGTTCGAATCCTCTCTAAATTCGGAGAGGAGTGGAGGGATCTGCACTCTCTGGTGCACCCCCACACATATACCCGTGCGAGTGTGTGATTTGGACGGTTCAAATTGAATTGAATCATCTAGTTACTGGAGAGGATCGACTCCCATATTTCGGTGTCTTTAAATTTACTGATTTCATTAAGTCAATTTTGCTGATTAAAACAAAGTTTGCCACATCTGATCATTTACTTAAAATAGGCTAAATTTCTTCTTAAATGTTGCACTTGGGCCCGAGACCGAATGAACTGTTGCATCCAACAAGCAACATCTTGGGAGTAATGTTTTAATATTATTCGAGTAAAAATAGTTGTGTTTTTCTAATCTTCACAGCAACTTTATCAATGATGGGCTTTAAAATTTTAGAATCGAGAAATTTATAGATAAAAGAGTAAGATTTAAGATTTTAAGATTATTACTTTATCAACAAAAATGAAAAAAGGTAGAACCTCTCTCATCTTTCCTCTGTTTTTTTTTTTTTTAATTTCTTTTTATTTTTTATTCCCCTTTCTCCGCCTAGTTTTGGGCCTTTCTTGTTTGTTTGTGTAAATAATTTTTCTAAAATATATTTAGTTATTTATTTAATAAAAATTTAAACGATTATTAATTTATTTAGTATTTGTTAATGTTTACAATTATTTATTTTTTATGTTTATGCGATACTTATTTTTGCTAAATTTTAACTAAATTGTTTAATGAAATAGAGATAAGTAATTATTTATACTTCTCCTTTTTCTATTTAGAATTTATGTTGCGTCTTTCTTACTGAATTTCGTCCCTTTTTTATTATTACTTTATTCCTCACATCTAATATTTTTAGCTCTAATATTTATTTGTATAATATATTTTTTGGGGGGAGTTATACAGACCCCCCCTATATTACTAACCAAACCCTCCCTAGGGAGGGTTTGTCCCTTTTTTTTTTTTTTTTTTTTATTCTTTTGTTTTTTTTGATGTGTGTTATGTTTTTTTAGTGTTTATTTGTTATGTGTTTTTTTGTAATGTTTTTTTTAGTGTTTATTTGTTATGTTTTTTGTATTCATCTAATGTATTTCTATTTAATTAAACAACAACAACAATAACACGTTAAACATTAACACATTAAGCAACTACAACAACTGTTATTATTCAACTAATAACAAAATCGATCACTCGAGCTATATTTTGCATCCAGCGTCACATAAATGTAGTGAGCACAGTCGTCGCCCCCACACGGGCAATCACATGGGGGCCACTAATAACAAAATCGATCACTCGAGCTATATTTTGCACCCAATCGCTAATGCTTATAATCGAACACCTAAAATACATTACAACTTTTATAAAAAATTAATCGAACCATAGAGTGACCACCCGTACTAAATATAACAAAAAAATAATCGAACCAAATAAAAAAATATTTTTATTTGTTACAACTTTTTTTAAAATAACTTTTTGTTACAACTTTTTTTAAAAAAAATACTTTTTTTGTTACAATTTTTTTTTGTCTTTGAAACTAAAAAAGAAAATATATATATATATATATATATATATATTGTGTAGGGGGGGTAGGGAGGGTTTTCATAGGGGGGGTCTGTATAACAGACCTGTATAACAGACCCCTTGTTTACTATCTTTGTGTCAGTTTTTAGAATAACAATTAAAAGCTAATGAAAATATAGATTGTTTCTTGATTGATAGAACTAAACGACATTGAGTCACATATGGAGCCCACAAAAGAGTAAATTCATGAGATTTATGAACTTTTGAAGTTTATAATTGCGTTTGCATGAGTAAATTTATATTTTGGTAATATAGTTTAAATCGAAAAAATAGTTTTATGAAGGTTTATGGATAAAAAATGTCTCTTGTCCATAAAAAAAAAAAAAAGAATTCATCTTCAAAGTTTGGAGATACAAACCTCTCAAAAAGAATACTCTATTAAGGATAAACTCTATTTAGGAATAAAAATTTATGATCCCAACTTGGGACTAGTTATAATTTGGAATAAACTCCATATTGTCATAATTCATATATTTTCAAATCCCAACATAAGGAAATACACCTTCATTTAAGAATAAATCATAATAAAATATATATATATATATATAATTTTTAAAATAGATTTAAATTGATCTAAAATACTTGTTCAAGGTTGATTGTGACAAAGATTTTATCTTTTGTATTGCAACCATATCCTTCAACTTGCGTGTGCTCATTAGCTCGTCCAAATGACCACCTTCTTGTTGAACCCAAAATATTTCCAACTTGTCGAGTAAGCTTAAAGCTTCTTCACATGAAATTTTTTGTACTTCTATGCCATCATATTCCGGATTATTTTCCTCATTTTCTTGCCTATTTCCTTCAATGATTTCTTCTTCGGTTAAAGCATAAACAATTTTGTTGCCTAATTCCTAAGTTTACAATATATTACATATATGTATCTACTAATTATAATATTTATATATTATACATGTACTTTAAAATTTAAAAAAAAAAACTTCTTAAAACTCTATTTAGGAATAACCTCCATTTAGGAATATTTTTTTTTATGTTTCCAAGAATATGCCTTTAGAGAGGTTTTACTGTATCTTCTACATTTGCACACTAATTACTACAAGAAGTTTATATCCAAACTAACGCTAGTTAGGAATAATTTAATCTGACTGCCAATAATTATTTGGTGTGGAAAAACAGTACTCTCTCTGTTCACAAAAAAATTGTCCAAATTGGGCTGACACGGGTTTAAAAAAAAACTGGTATAAAGTGACTTTAGTGGAAAGAGAGTCCCAATTTTGAAAAAAATTTTCCTTTTATAACCGAGACAAGTTTTTACGGATACCCAATAAGAAAATTGGGGTAAGTTTTTGGCGGAACAGTCTGACGGGGGATTCGAAGCACAAACCGTGGCTATCGGGCGGTAACTTGAATCATTACCACTTGGAGAGGTTCTACTGGCTGATGTGTGCTTTGAGTGGATTGAACTTCGTGCATTATCTGTTTTGGGCTACGAAGTACAAGTATAGATCGGTGGGGACGAACAAATGACGATAGGCATTCGGAAAAAAAAGTGTAATTTTCAGTTGCTTAATGATGTTTGATTTTCATAACATAATGTTAAAGATTAACCTTTTTTTTTTTGGCTGTAAATACTTCCGATGACTTGCTGGCCAAAGAGGTACAGTAAGAGGTACTAAATGATCATCCCCTTGTAAGACAAATCAATCATTTTCGTTATCTGATGTTTGTTTCGTTATATGAGAGTATGTTTTATTGACTTCATAATACTTGATACGTCATGATGATCTGAACACTATCACAAAAAAAAGGAGATGTGAGACTTCTCGGTTCGTAAGAATTTATAAGAATCTAACTCGAATTATTTTATTTAAGATCGATTTGAGTTTGTATAATATCGCAATAAGAATTGTTATAACTCAAATTGTTTGAATTCTATTTGATTATGTGGTTTCTAAGGTCTAAACACGAATCGACCCATCAAAATATGAAAACGGAATTCCAACCCGAAATATGGATATACAACCCATAGGATATGTTTAACAACATCATTAAACAACAATCGGTTTATCAAAACCGGATGGAAAACGAAATCAAGAACAAAACTCCAAAAAGTCAACTCTAGGGATTCAAGAAAAATACCTAGATCCGACGAAGAACAATGGATTAGATGATGTTATAATCACCTATGATACTCCAAAACACCTTTGGATGGAAGGAAATCAGCCCAGATGCGAACCCTAGTCGCCACGTCTCAAACTCGCGGAGGAAGAAGAAGAAGTGAAGAAAAATACAGATTCTAGACTGGTGTCCAGTATTTATACTGGACACAATTAGCGTGCGCTAATCATTAAGGTTAGCGTGCGCTATCGCGGCACCGAACAAAACTCCTGACCAAAAATACACTGTTAGCGTGCGCTAACCCCAAGTGTTAGCGTGCGCTAACGGGAACTTCAGACCCAGCCCAGTAGCTCCTGGACTGCCCTGAACTACCAGGTAGCGCGCGCTATCCTCCCCTTAGCGTTGTAATATCCGCAAATTCAATTTCCGGTAATTTTCATTTTTCCGGCGGAGGTCCGTTTCGACAACTCGCTTGTCGCTGTTTTGGAATTCTGAACCTATTTTTGTTCTTGGAGTTTCTCCGCTTAGACGGGTCTCGATGATGTTTTTACGTAATTTCATCTTGTGTTATATTTTGTCTCATGTGTATTTGTCTCTCGTTAAACTCGTTCGATTTCGTCATTTTCTTACTTTCATGAGTTCGTATGATTGAGTAGAGCATGTTGTGAGTTTCGGATTGTTAATCCGACGTTGTATCGTGATTTTCGGATGTTTGGGCCGTTGTGTAATTTCCTAGAAGTTTAGGGAATTTGTCCCTTGTTCGACTTTGGTTGTGCACCTCAGATCTTTTTGGGGTTCCGTACTTCCATTTCGTGTTATTGTTGCCCAAATATCGATTCCTATTGCTTTTATTCTCTTCCGGATTATTTTTCGTCATTTTTGGGACCCGAGGGGGGGTGTGGGCCGCGGCACAAGGATTGTGCGCCGCGGCGCACACATTACCCAATTGTTGGCCAAGCAGGCTGTACCGTGTGCCGCGGCACAAGGTTTGTGAGCCGCGGCACACAATCAATGCCGCGGCACACTTGTCCGGCCGCGCAGACACCGTGTGGCACCCGCCGGTTAAAACCTCTCAGACGCGTGCTCAAGACAGCCCGATGCCGCGGCACATGCCGAGTCCGAGCCGCGGCACACTCCGAATGAGCCGCGGCACAACGAGCGGTCACCACCACTGGGCGCAATTTTTGGCCCTGTGCCGCGGCACGCTTTATTCGAGCCGCGGCACACGATGCGGTCAGCGCTATAACTGGGCGTTTTTAGCGAGATTCGCTCATTTGCTCTTTTTCTCCAACCGTGCGCGAGAGAGAGAGGGTTGAGAGGGGGATTTCTTCTCCATCTAGCCTTTTGATTGTGCGTTTTTCTTCATCTTCCTTCGATCGTGTAGCTCGGATTGTGGATCTAGCACGTGTTCTTCGGATTATAGGGCTTGAATCTTCAAGAGGTAAAAACCCCTTTAACCCTAGTGTGATTTTTGGGGAGGGTTTGGTGGTAATCTTGTGTTTTAATCCGAATTAACCGATGTTGTTGTTAGATTTGATAGTATACTCGTGACCCTTGGTTTTCTTGTTTTGATTGGGATGAAATCCCGTTGTTCTACCATTTACCGATTTCATTTCCTTATGCACTCGTGGTGTCCGATGAATTGTCCCAACGGGTAGAACTAGGAGGAATTTCTTCGTGTTCATGATGTGAGATTGATTGTATATCATTATTGTGTTAGGGCCGGATTTGAGGGGATTGTTCGGACCTAAACCTATTCCTTCATCGTCTCCTTTGCGTCGTATTACCAAGGCAAGTACCTCGATATACGAATTGTAACTGCGTGAAATCATTGTTGTTGAAGTGTATGAGTTTATACGGATGTATATATGTATATATATATATGTATATGTATGTGTATATATATATGTATTATATATATACTTATATGTTAGAAATAAGTATGTATATACGTATATTGATATACATGCTTATGTCGGTGATCGACGAGTGATGAATGCTAACACTAGTTGACGTACTCAACTTGGATTGAGGGATGAACTATAGTCATTCATATAATATAGTAAGGTTATATATATATATATATATATATATATATATATATATCTATGTGCGGTATTGATTGGTTATGCTTGAACGCTTATTGTGATTGAGTTGATTAATAACGTCCGTGTTCCTGTCTACTTGTGTGGTTATGGACTGGCGGAGAAATTGTGTGACTTGATGTACCGAGTTGAAAATTGTTGTGACATTTGTTCATGTGCTGGATGGTTGTGTTAATGTGGATACGTGTTGTGAGAAACGTCGTATCCGGGAACCTCTGAGGGCGGGGCGCGCACTCCGGCCTGGTGTATGCTGCAATGTGCGGCTCCATATGGGTGGTGAACGCCGATGTCACCTAATGCGCGTGCAAGGGGCGGCTCTTGCGGGAGTGACGCCGGTGCGGTGACATGTTCAAGGAGCGGCCAACATGATGGAAGTGAACGCCGGTACACAGGTGTGCAAGGGAGGCGCTGGCGGGCTTATTGGTTACGGGTATTTGAGTGATAGCTAAGACCCGTTATCGAACGATGTTCGTATCTCAAATTCTTTCAACTCACTTTTAATGTTTGTCTTGATACGAGACGCAATCCGTGTTTTTGAAAGCTTGTTTCAAATTGTTTTTAAAGCGTTGGTATCAGAGTTAGTTAACCACGGAGGTTTGACGAAATCTCCGAGGGTTAATTAATCGGGGGTCTTGAGCAGGATATGTCGAATGAGAGTTCTGTACCTTTGATTGTATTGTGGTGCTATTCTGTGTATTGGGTCGAGGACCCTGTGGAATGTTGAGATGACTGGTTTCGCGATGATGTTATTTGGAATGGGTTGAGAACCCTGTGAGATGTTGTAATGATTTCGTTTGTGACGGTGTTCTATAAATTGGGTCGAGAACCCCAAATAAGTTGACTTGGTTTTTGTGTAATCGTTTTCTATACGTTGGGTCAAGGACCCGAGAGTTTTTGAAATTATTTCCAAAAGTATTCCCATTCGATTTTAAAACCCCTAAACGGCCCGAGTCAATAATAATGATTGCAAACTATCTTATCAAAATACCTTTCCTTTTACAAAAGGGATCTTCCTGACTCCTTGGGCTCGTTTAAAGTTTCATGAATGTTATTTTCCGTAAGGAGAATATGACTATGTGATTACCTTTCACCTCGTGTATGCGAGTGTTATTCTGTCTTGTTGTGGGAATGTATGGTTTGTGTTAAGGCTTCTCGGTTGAATTTTTGCGTTGTTACTGTTCATATATCTTGTATATTATGTACTTGCACTAGCAAAATTCCGTTTGCTAACCCCAGTTTTCGGGGTGGGTGCTGTTATGCGCTCGAGTTTTGGCACTCGGGAGCGATCACGGGATTGGCTTGGAAGGAGATGGAAGGCAGCGATGCTAATCACACCAGTCGAGTCTTTTCTTTTGTATCATTTTGGTCGGTATTTCTCTGTCGTTCGAGTATTCACCCTTGCATGGGTGTAATTATCATTTATTAAATTGAGTTGTCATTCTTTCTCGTGTTCAAGTTTATTGTTGTCATTGTAATATGAATGTCGTTAGTTTCTGAATTGGTTCATGACCTTATCGGTCTGCTTTGTATTAAATTTTGACCCCGGTCGGTCAATCTTTGAGTAGTCTTTTGGAGTTTAGCCTGGTGGATCCTTGTGATAAGGGTCTACGGCGTGTGACATTCCCGGTCGTACTCTGGGGGTGTTACATTTATGGTATCAGAGCCTAGGTTTGCGAAAAACCTAGGCCGTTGGGTCAAGTCCATGTCTTGTGTAAATCGCGCGCATCAGAGTCGTGATTAGTATCGTGGTTCCGACATCATCTTCCGGCAATCCGTGATGGTAAGCCTCCCGATCGTAAGTCCCCTTATATACGTATTTGATTAAATTGTGCTAATATGCTTAATGTGAACTAGGAATTGGAACTTGTTGGTGATATTATCGTTTTAGGATATAACATGCGCATGCGGTCCGAGCATAAATAGTTACGTAGTATGCTTCGGAAGTCGAGCATGTTTATCTGTTTCGGTACTTTATTAGAATGAATTTACGAATGATAATGTTATCCACCGCATGAGTATTCTAAGATGGTTTTTGTTATCTTGCAAACCGAGTTTTGATATTTTGGTCTTGCATATTTTGATAGTATTCTTATGACGGTATCTGATATTTCATAAATGACTTTTGTGAGTATTTGAGAATGTTACCGACTTCGGCCTTTTTGGCATTTAGATCATTTTTTTTTTTAAGGAATTTTTGCCTGGTGGGTTCCTGACGGCCCATTGGCACAGTAGTATCTCGAATATTTTAAAGCAATGCTTTGAAATTTTCTAACATTGTGTAAAGCCATGATTTAATACCGTCATGTTAAATGGTCACGTATCTCGGTGGAGAATTCTTTCGAATAAATATTTTTGAAGAAGAGGAAAGATTTTCAAAATTTTGATATTTGGGACTCAACATTTTCGAAATATTTCAAATTAGTTACGAATTAATTTTCGATTTCCTTTTTTTTCTTTTATTCATCACTCGTAAATAATTTTTAGAGTCATTATGTAAACTTCCTCTTCCGAAATAAAAGACGGTGTTTACAAGTCTCAGGCAACGTGACTAGCCCCTTTTCAAAAATTTGTTTTCATTAAGTGCATACATATAATGATCGTCCTCGTCGAGGAACTCGAACTTGACTTCATAAAACTTTATGCTTTACGATATTACCGTTATTCTATAGATGTTAACTAAACCGTGCGTTGATAAGGGTGGTATCTTTACGATCGATTATTTGATAATCTTTGAATGGTACTATCGTATTAGTATGTCGAGCCTTGGCGCACGTAAGTGTGATGCCGGAAGTGGAAACGACAAGGTGGTTCGTACGACAACTATCCATGCTACAGTGAGGGAGTATCGAGATCAAACGATATCCTATGAAATCTCCTCAGTAATCGAGCCCACGAGCGAAGCAAAGAGACCGAGGGTATCGGGAAAATTTCAGGGCGGTGAGGAGACTAAGGCTCCCAAGCCCTTACGTTGTTCGAAAGCGTCATCTTCGCGGTCGGGAGTGAACGCTGGAAATCCCAAACCAGCATCGGTGACTCGCGGTAAGAAGAGAAGATGTTTCAACTGTAACTGTCAGGGACATGTTCGTGCAAATTGTCCCTCTCCACTCTTGACTTGTTACCGGTGTGGGTGTGAAGGTCATCGGGAGAAACACTGTGAGACAGTTTCCGAATTGGCAAAGAATGCCGCCCTGAGAGAGAGCAGAGCTAGTGACTGGAGAATGTCCCGAAACCCTATGTTTCCTTCTGAAGAGCCTAACATGGGAGGATGAATATTTTGCAATATGTCCTAATTGTTGCTGTTTTGAACAATCGTGACTTTGATCGTTCTTCATTTCGTTGCTCTATATTTCCAACTCTTGTTGTTCTAAGTTTGGGATCGAAATACCTTTTAGTATGGGGAAGTGTATTACCCGTACTTTCCGTGGTATTTTCGGCATGGTATGATTTTTCATTGTTGGTAACTCAATTATGATCCTCTCGACGATTTTAAACTATCTTGTTCTACTTAGCCTGCCGTCCTCCGAACGAATTTGAGCCGTTTTGTTAAAACCCGTGAATTATTGTGGTCTTTCCATATCTGAACCTAATTCTTGCAAATTTTGTTCTAACTATTATTCCCACGCTGCAATTGACACTTCGAATGTGTTATGAACTTGGGTTGTGGTTTGTTGATCTCGAAACATTATTTTCAGGAGGTCTGAACTATTGTGTGATTTTATTAACTCGGGGTGATTTGGTATTCAAATTCATACCCCTTCACGTCAACTCATCTTATTTATGGAAGCTTGCTTTCGCTCTTTGCTCGTGATGATTTGAAATTGAGCAAGTAGTTATTTCCTTGATTGTTCCGCTCTCTATTTTAAGTTTGGACGAAACTTCTTTTAAGGAGGGTAGAATGTAATATCCGCAAATTCGATTTCCGGTAATTTTCATTTTTCCGGTGAGGTCCGTTTCGACAACTCGCTTGTCATTGTTTTGGAATTCCGAACCTATTTTTGTTCTTGGAGTTTCTCCGCTTAGACGGGTCTCGATGATGTTTTTACGTAATTTCATCTTGTGTTATATTTTGTCTCATGTGTATTTGTCTCTCGTTAAACTCGTTCGATTTCGTCATTTTCTTACTTTCATGAGTTCGTATGATTGAGTAGAGCATGTTGTGAGTTTGGATTGTTAATCCGACGTTGTATCGTGATTTTCGGATGTTTGGGCCGTTGTGTAATTTCCTAGAAGTTTAGGAATTTGTCCCTTGTTCGACTTTGGTTGTGCACCTCGGATCTTTTTGGGGTTCCGTACTTCCATTTCGTGTTATTGTTGCCCAAATATCGATTCATATTGCTTTTATTCTCTTAGGATCATTTTTCGTCATTTTTGGGACCCGAGGGGGTGTGGGCGCGGCACAAGGATTGTGCGCATGGCGCACACATTACCCGATTGTTGGCCAAGCGGTGTCTGCCGTGTGCCGCGGCACAAGGTTTGTGAGCGCGGCACACTGTAGTCGGTGTCGCGGCACACTTGTCCGGCCGCGGCACACCCGTGTGGCACTGCCGGTTAAAACCTCTGTCCGCGTGCCCGCAGATCCCGTGATGCGCGGCACATGCAGTCGAGCCGGCACACTCCGAATGAGCCGCGGCAACGAGCGGTCGGCCACCACCACTGGCGCAATTTTGGCCTGTGCCGCGGCCTGATTTATTCGAGCCGCGGCACACGATGCGGTCGGCGCTATAATCAAGTTTTCACGAGATTCGCTCATTTGCTCTTTTTCTCCAACCGTGCGCGAGAGAGAGGGTTGAGAGGGGATTTCTTCTCCATCTACCCTTTTGATTGTGTGTTTTCTTCATCTTCCTTCGATCGTGTAGCTCGGATTGTGGATCTAGCACGTGTTCTTCGGATTATAGGGCTTGAATCTTCAAGAGGTAAAAACCCCTTTAACCCTAGTGTGATTTTTGGGGAGGGTTTGGTGGTAATATTGTGTTTTAATCCGAATTAACCGATGTTGTTGTTAGATTTGATAGTATACTCGTGACCCTTGGTTTTCTTGTTTTGATTGGGATGAAATCCCGTTGTTCTACCATTGACCGATTTCATTTCCTTATGCACTCTTGGTGTCCGATGAATTGTCCCAACGGGTAGAACTAGGAGGAATTTCTTCGTGTTCATGATGTGAGATTGATTGTATATCATTATTGTGTTAGGGCCGGATTTGAGGGGATTGTTCGGACCTAAACCTATTCCTTCATCGTCTCCTTTGCGTCGTATTACCAAGGCAAGTACCTCGATATACGAATTGTAACTGCGTGAAATCATTGTTGTTGAAGTGTATGAGTTTATACGGATGTATATATGTATATATATATATATATATATATGTATATGTATGTGTATATATATATGTATTATATATATACTTATATGTTAGAAATAAGTATGTATATACGTATATTGATATACATGCTTATGTCGGTGATCGACGAGTGATGAATGCTAACACTAGTTGACGTACTCAACTTGGATTGAGGGATGAACTATAGTCATTCATATAATATAGTAAGGTTATATATATATATATATCTATGTGCGGTATTGATTGGTTATGCTTGAACGCTTATTGTGATTGAGTTGATTAATAACGTGCGTGTTCCTGTCTACTTGTGTGGTTATGGACTGGCGGAGAAATTGTGTGACTTGATGTACCGAGTTGAAAATTGTTGTGACATTTGTTCATGTGCTGGATGGTTGTGTTAATGTGGATACGTGTTGTGAGAAACGTCGTATCCGGGAACCTCTGAGGGCGGGGCGTGCACTCCGGCCTGGTGTATGCTGCAATGTGCGGCTCCATATGGGTGGTGAACGCCGATGTCACCTAATGCGCGTGCAAGGGGCGGCTCTTGCGGGAGTGACGCCGGTGCGGTGACATGTTCAAGGAGCGGCCAACATGATGGAAGTGAACGCCGGTACACAGGTGTGCAAGGGAGGCGCCTGGCAGGCTTATTGGTTACGGGTATTTGAGTGATAGCTAAGACCCCGTTCTGCAGAACGATGTTCGTATCTCAAATTCTTTCAACTCACTTTTAATGTTTGTCTTGATACAGACCGCAATCCGTGTTTTTGAAAGCTTGTTTCAAATTGTTTTTAAAGCGTTGGTATCAGGGTTAGTTAACCACGGAGGTTTGACGAAATCTCCGAGGGTTAATTAATCGGGGGTCTTGAGCAGGATATGTCGAATGAGAGTTCTGTACCTTTGATTGTATTGTGGTGCTATTCTCGTATTGGGTCGAGGACCCCGTGGAATGTTGAGATGATTGGTTTCGCGATGATGTTATTTGGAATGGGTTGAGAACCCTGTGAGATGTTGTAATGATTTCGTTTGTGACGGTGTTCTATAAATTGGGTCGAGAACCCCAAATAAGTTGACTTGGTTTTTGTGTAATCGTTTTCCATACGTTGGGTCAAGGACCCGAGAGTTTTTGAAATTATTTCCAAAAGTATTCCCATTCGATTTTAAAACCCCTAAACGGCCCGAGTCAATAATAATGATTGCAAACTATCTTATCAAAATACCTTTCCTTTTACAAAAGGGATCTTCCTGACTCCTTGGGCTCGTTTAAAGTTTCATGAATGTTATTTTCCGTAAGGAGAATATGACTATGTGATTACCTTTCACCTCATGTATGCGAGTGTTATTCTGTGCTGACTGTGGGAATGTATGGTTTGTGTTAAGGCTTCTCGGCGGTTGAATTTTTGCGTTGTTACTATTCATATATCTTGTATATTATGTACTTGCACTAGCAAAATTCCAGTTTGCTAACCCCCGAGTTTTCGGGGGGTGGGTGCCTGTTATGCGCTCAGGTTTTGGCAGCTCGGGAGCAGTCACGGGATTGGCTTGGAAGGAGATGGAAGACGACGATGCTAATCACACCAGAGTCAGAGTCTTTTCTTTTGTATCATTTTGGTCGGTATTTCTCTGTCGTTCGAGTATTCACCCTTGCATGGGTGTAATTATCATTTATTAAATTGAGTTGTCATTCTTTTCTGTGTTCAAGTTTATTGTTGTCATTGTAATATGAATGTCGTTAGTTTCAGAATTGGTTCATGACCTTGTCGGTCTGCTTTGTATTAAATTTTGACCCCGGTCGGTCAATCTTTGAGTAGTCTTTTGGAGTTTAGCCTGGTGGATCCTTGTGATAAGGGTCTACGGCGTGTGACATTCCCGGTCGTACTCTGGGGGTGTTACAAGCGTGCGCTACCAACGCACTCTAGCGCGCGCTATGGTACTAAATAGCGTGCGCTGATCAACGTCTGAACCCAGTCCAGTGGCCTCTAGACTGTTTCTGCACCACCCGTTAGCGCGCGCTAACTACAACACTTAGCCTGCGCTAACTATGGAACCTTAGCGCGCGCTAGCCGCTAAGCGTAGCGTGCGCTAACGACTCAGAGAGACAGCAACAGAACATCCCAGAAATGGGTATGACGACAGATACCCACAACTTTGGGAAATTATAAAATGACCCAAAACGCCCAAAAATCTCGATACGTGGTCGAATAATCAAACCGAAGTTCACCACACGTCTAACAAGGTTAAATGGACTTACGGGAAACTCGAAACAGTAGTTTCGAACGAGATTCACAAGAATCGAACTCGAGTGCGGAAAAGTCGCTAAGAAACACAGAACTCAACAAAACGGCACCGAAACGATCTCGGATGGCAAAAAGTGCAGAATTAATCATTCTCGGAATGACGAAATGGTCACAAGCGAGTCGTCAAAATGGATTTCCATTAAAAAAAAATTACCGGAAATCAAAATTGCGGATATTTCAGTTACTCGAGTTACACGATTGTGGTCGAGCAACTCGACGAAGTTACTCGAGTAACCCGACCAAGTTATTGGGGTAACTCGAAGTGTGATTCGGGTAACTCGACCCGGTTAACTCGAGAATATACCGAGTAACTCAAATTGTTACTCGGGTTACACGATTATGTTCGAGTAACTCGACCAAGTTACTAGGGTTACACGATTTTAGGCAGATCCAGCGGAGGAGGAGGATGACTCGGCATCGGCGTGACCAGAAGTGTCAGCGGCGCCATTCGGGGTACGCCTCACATTCGGAGTAGTTGAATTCGCCATCGAGCAAGAGGTAACTTGATTGAATTGGTGTTAATCGGATACTCGTGAAACTCGTATTCTTTTTACTCGGACTCGTGAAACTTGTATTCTTCCAGTCGAATGAAAGGAAGAAGATGAAGGCTGAACTGCATGGCAATTTATAATGAGAAACTCGCCGATTCGAGTTATTCGAATTTATTCGAGTAATACGTTTCTGATTCGGGTAACTCGACTTTGAATTCAATAACTCGAATTCTTATCCTAGTAACTCAACAATTTTGTGTTTCTCGAGTTCATACTCGAGGCTGTGTTTGTGATACCCGAATGAGTGAATCGTGTTACTCGATTAGTTCATTCGTGTTACCTGAATACTGATATTGTATATTTTGAAAAGATTACTCGAATATATCTTACACGAAATTAATATATACGACTCGAATGTATTCGAGTAAAGGTCAACTCCGATAATTTGGGTATCAAGAGAGTTGTTAAACTTGGCGCAAAAGAGAATAATACTACATGTAAAAGGGCAAAACAAGGTATTCCAACTAATACTTACTCTCTAATATTAGAAATAATGTTTTATATGTCGTCGATAATGATCTAATTTATAAATAATTATTTTAAAATAATATACATATTATTTTTACTATTAAAATATCACTATTAGGCAATTATTTAATGTAATCAAATAGTACGATACAAGGTTTGGTCCGTTTGGGTGTTGTACTGACTTACTCTGGAGAACTTTATAAACTGATGTGTGTATGTTTGCTCAAAATAAGTTAGCTTATAAGTTTGTTGAATGTGATGTTCACAAGTTGGGACTTATCATTTTTCTTCGCTGTAGGAATAATTTTGTAGGCTGCAAGAGTTAGTTCGTTTTAACATCGATCTAATGATAAGCATTGACAAGTGTTTCTCAAATCATCTTCATCGGCTACTTATACTCCATGGTATTATATTCATTATGAATGAATCCGTTCTCACGTAGGTAGGGATGCTGGTAGGGCGGGTTCTGCTGGAGATTCGCTTCTTATTTGCTCCAGTTAGGTGGGGATACGGTATGTTTGGTGGGTAGTGGGGCGGGTATGGGGATAAAAGTCATACCCACTATGAATGATGGTGCGAGGACGGATTTTAGGTTGTGCCCTTCACATCCCCGCCTCACCTCATATTAACTCATTTAATATATTTTATGATATTTAAGATGCAATTGAATATTTTAAAAATATAATTAATATTATTTTCATTTGTAAATTTATTTAAAATTATATTCAAGTTAAAAGTTTTTTTTATCAAACATATATGATTCGTACAATTATATTTTTCTTTATCTAAAATGATATGCAGATCATGAGGCGGATAATGTGGGTATAAGATGTGGATGGAGATTTATGTAGGTGGTGGAGAGGGAATGATTTTTCTTTATACTAGTCAGGACGGGTACGGATTTGAATACCATACCCGCCATGGGTGATGGGGCGGGGATTGATATGAATTTCTTAGGTGGGGATGGAGATAGCTGTTGGGATTCGGTGCCTAAAACGAAGGCCCAGCGGAAGCGGTAAAACGAAAATTAATTCGATCCGAATCCCTACGATGATCGATCGAGCTACGTATATACGAATATATAAACGAAAAACAAGAGTCGTAAGAAACTAACCCTCGAAGTCCGTTGATTAAATGGTAACCTTCTCTTGAGCTATTCCCCAAGCTTTAGTTTGATCTCTACGAGTTCAATCCGCTCCAAGCCCTTGAACGATCCAACGCCGAAAGCACCGCATCACTACTTGCCACGCGCCGGAAAAACGAACGGAATGACAACACCTTTCTATCCTCCGAGGATACGGCTAGATCTAGGTGATGAAGCTATATATGTAAAGATTACTACACTCTAAGTGTTTTAATCTTACTCTCTCTTTATGTCTTGATATTTTTTTCTAAGAAAAACAAGGACAAGGTTGAAGTAGAAGATGACTAAAGAGAAAACAATTTTCTCTCTCTCTCAAACTCAATGATATGTATAATGCCAAGAAGTGAAGTTGAGGATGAGAGATCAAAGTCTTCTATATATTCTTATTCAACCCACATGAAAACAAATACATATATCATGATTGATTCCCCCATATAATGTATATGATGCTTGTCCCCTCAATCACATGAGATTCCAAAACCATGATGGGGACAAGTCAATACACACACATGGTAATAAGGGGGGGGGGAATATGAATTATAAGAAGAGTTCGGTTCGTTTCGGACTCCCGAGAGTCCAAACAGATAAACTTCAATTCCGTTCCGATGTATTTATATCGTTTAATTAATCCAATTAATTAAACATATCAAATACAAAATAACATAATTAATTTCTCCAAGAAATAATTATATTCATGAATTAAATTAATCACCGAGTAATATATTTAATTAATTTGGCCGTAAATTAATTTATCCAATAAATCGATTTAAACATCCAATGTTCCAAAATTAGATATCCAATATCTAATATTCATAATGAGAGAACTAGCTATATTCATTCTGTCGTCAATCCTATTGTGCGACTCGGTAGGTCCGTCTCAGTCAGCAATGGGAGGAACCAAAGAGTAGTAGCACCACCTAGCCAGACTGGCGGTCTACAATGTACCCCAACTGAGAACGAATGATTGGGATCATTCAAGAACCATTCTGTCGTGAATACCAGTAAACGTATAAACCCTTCTTTCAAATGTCCCGATCAAGTTATAGGGTCACGGTCAGTCAAACCCTATCTGTACTTGATGTTATGCATGCGTTAATGCAAATCGAGATCATCGAGCTGTCGTGTATCTAATACAACTAGCTCCAATGCTTTGGCCAAATACTTATGATCTCATCTGCCAATAACCGCATAGGACATATAACCCGTTCACTAACAGGAGAAAGAATTCTATCTTGGTATTCAGTAGGACCTGCTACTTGCCCGTCAAGATGCACGTCGAGGTTGACCCCCGCCTTCCGGTTTACAGGGTCGAACTACTCTAATGAAAATCTTGACGTCACAAGCACATCCCTACTAAATCCTCAAGTCGAAGGTTCAAGAATACCTATCACAACCTTTCGATTCCATCATTGACTGTCCCGGAGTGAAATCCGTATGACGAATCGAGGGTGAGTCGGTTTGAGTATACTAATCTAATTAGCATACCTATAACGTGTGCTCCCACTAACAATTAGTGTTCGACAGGCACTCTCCTTATCAAAGAACACGTCATACAAGTCTTCACATAAACTTAACGCCCAGTCAAGTTTCATCGACTTGCGAACGATTAAGTATTTGAGCTATAAACCTTTCCAGTGCCGACCCCCTTATCTAATAAGGAGTGGAACGTTTTGCTCTCAAATACACGAACTAGTTTCTACATGTATATTTACGAGTTAGGAATGCCAATAACTACCAGTAAATAAAGAAACATCCATTGCCTTATATAATTGATTTACATAATTAGAAGTGCAATGCCCTCACTCAACATCCTCTGAGTGGCATTCGAGGGCATACTCCTAACAATCTCCCACTTGCACTCAATGCCACACACTATAGTATCTAATACCCATGTTCTCCAGATGACGCTCCAAGTTAGTCTGAGAAAGTGGCTTGGTCAGTGGATCGGCGACGTTGTCGGCCGAGTCTACTCTGTGCAGCACAATGTATCCCTTGCGAACAAATTCTCTTACGAGATGATACTTCCTCTCAATATGTTTGGTGCTGTTGTGAAACCTCGGCTCCTTGGCTGCGCTCTGACTCGTCGTTGTCGTGATGCAGTAACAGGCAGCTCAGCTCATGGTATCACTTGAAGTTCTCCCAGAAACTTCTTAATCCAGAACCCTTCATTGGAAGCCTCCGAGGCTGCTTGATACTCAGCCTGACAGGTGGAATCAGCAGTCGCGCTTTGCTTGGCACTACACCAAGATACTGCTCCTCCATTAAGAGTAAATATGTAGCTAGAAGTAGACATCGAGTCGTCCTTCAGTCCTTGGAAGTCCGAATCAGTGAATCCCACCACATCCGATTCTCCACCGCCATACATCAGAACCATATCTCTAATCCTTCTTAAGTACTTGAGAACGCTCTTTGCGGCAGTCCAATGTTCCCTACCTGGGTTTGCCTGAAACATACTCACCACGCTTACAGCATCCGCGATGTCAGGTATTGTACACAACATAGCATACATAAGGCTACCCACGGCCGAAGCATATGGTATATTACTCATTTCCTTTCGTTGTTCCTCACTTTGAGGACACATCTTCAAGGAGAGTTTTATTCCATGTTGCATCGGTAGGAACCCTCTTTTAGAATCATCCATCTTAAATCGCTTTAAGATTTTATCTATATAGAGGGCTTGGGAGAAACCTATTGTTCTCTTCGCTCTATCCCGGTAGAGTCGAATACCAAGAATATAGGTAGCTTCTCCCAAGTCTTTCATGGAGAAATTACTCGAAAGCCAAGCTTTCACAGAACTAAGCATTCCCACATCATTTCCTATTAGTAGAATGTCATCTACATATAGTACTAAGAATGCGATCTTGCTCCCACTAACCCTCTTGTATACACAAGGTTCCTCTTCATTTTGCACGAAGTCAAACTCTTTGACTACCTCGTCAAAACGAAGGTTCCAACTACGCGACGCTTGCTTCAGTTCATAAATAGAACGCTGAAGCTTGCATTCTGAATATCAACTTCGGACACAAAGCCTTTAGGCTGCTCCATATAGATTTCCTCCTCGAGGAATCCATTAAGAAAGCCGTCTTTACGTCCATTTGCCATATCTCATAATCGTGGTAGGCAGCTATAGCAAGCATCATGCGAATAGACTTGATCATGTCTACGTGCGAGAAGGTATCGTGGTAATCGATCCCTTCCTTTTGGGTATAACCCTTTGCCACAAGCCTGGCCTTATAGGCGTCAACCTTGCCATCATCATCAGTCTTTCTCTTATAGATCCACTTGTTCCCAATAGGCACTATGCCCTTGGGGCAGTCTACTAGAGTCCAGACCTGATTGATATGCATCGAGTCTATCTCAGCTTCCATAGCTTCACACCATTTCGCGGAGTCTACATCCACCATCGCTTGGTCATAGGTTGTTGGGTCGGTCTCTTAGCTATCACTTGGAACCTCATGGAGATCCAGCTCCTCCAAGTGCACAAGCCCATACCTCTCAGGTAAATGAGACACCCTACTAGACCTACGAGGTGGTTGTACTTGTGTTTCAGAAAGTTCAGTTCCAGTTTCTTGCACATGTGTCTCTCGAGGAGTTTCATTGTATTCTTCTAAAGAAATACTTCTACCTGCTCCGCCTTCCTGAATGAACTCATCTTCCAGGAAGTGTGCTTGTAAAGCAACAACGATCCTTCGATCTTCGGGCATGTAGAATAGATATCCCATCGTTCCAGACGGGAATCTAATGAAACGTCCCTTCGCAGACCTAGCTTCTAACTTTTCCACCTTAGTCTTTTGACATAAGCGGGACATCCCCAAATCCTAATATGATTAAGACTTGGTTTCCTTCCTTCCCAATCTCATGTGGAGTTTTAGGAACGGATTTGTAAGGACATCTGTTCAAGATATACGCGGCAGTCAGGAGTGCATACCCCCACAGGTAAATCGGCAAGTCAGTATATCCCAGCATGGAACGGACCATGTTCAACAGGGTCCTGTTCCTTCTTTCTGACACACCATTTAACTGAGGAGTACCTGGAAATGTTAGTTGTGAAACTATTCCATGTTCCTTAAGGAACTTGTCAAACTCCGTACTCATATACTCGCCACCTCGGTCCGACCGAAGTGCTTTGATATGATTACCAGTTTGTTTCTCGACTAGGGCCTTGAATTCCTGGAATTTCTCAAAGGCCTCGGATTTATGTTTCATTAAGTATACATAACCATACCTAGTATGATCATCTGTAAACGTAATGAAATATTGATATCCGTCACGTGCTGCTTCCAAAGCACCACAAACGTTAGTATGGATTAATCCCAGTTTATCAGCGGCTCTTTCAAAAGTCCATGTGAAGGGGGACTTAGTCATTTTGCCTTTAAGGCAAGATTCACAAGTAGGAAAGGGATCCGATCCCAATGGAGCCATAAGTCCATCCTTTTCCATCTTGTAAACCTTGGTCTGACCAACATGACCAAGTCTAAGATGCCATTTCAAAACTTGATTGGTTTCATCCCTACCACGTTTTCTAGTCATAGTATTCACAACTACTTTGTTGCTGAGATTTAGATGATACAATCCATTCAACAATGTAGCAGTACCCACTAGTTTATTTCTAAAATAAATTTTGCAGGAACCATCACCAATGAAAAATGAAAAGCCTTTTCGGTCTATGACCGGAATGGATACAATGTTTTTGTGCCCCTTGGGCAAAACAAGTACATCTTCTAAAGTCAAAACAAAACTGGATTCTAAACCCAAAATAAGTGATCCTATGTCGGTCGCTTCGACACTATTCCCGCTTCCGACTGTGATCATAACTTCTCCAGCTCCAAGCTTCCTACTTTGTTCCAGATCCTGATTCACGGTACAAATATGAGAACTAGCACCAGAATCAAGTATCCAGGAAGTAGAAAATACAGTAGCAGAACAATTTGTTTCCAAAACTAAAAGTTCTGTACCTCAAGTGCCATGAAGAATCGGACAGTCTCTAGCCCAGTGGCCCAGCTCACCGCACTTGAGACAAGCATCCTTCTTCTTCTTGTTCTTTGGAACCATTGGGGCCTTGCCCTTACCCTTAAGGTCCTTAACTTGTGGTCCAGTTTGCTTCTTGGTCTTTTTCTTCTTGTTCTTAGACCTCCGAGGTCCAGAAGAAATCACAAGAGCAGACTCCTTCATCATGAGTCTTCATCTCGTGATCGAGCGGTCACAAGTTTGTTCATTAGCCACTAAGTTGCATGCAATCTCATTGCGATTGAAGTTCATAACAAACTGTGAGAAGGAATCGGGGAGGCGTAGGATAAGGTCGGTTTGGAGAGAAGTATCCATTTTAAAATCAAGAGCCTCCAATCTATCGATCATGGATATCATTTTGAGGACGTGTTCCCCAACCTTCTCACCTTCCTTCATCCTTGCACCGAACAGTTGTTTGGATATCTCATATCTAGCAGTTCTGCTGTGCTCACCATAAAGTTCGGTTAGGTGAGATAGAATCTGCCTAGCAGAAGTCATTTTCTCATGAGCTCTCTGAAGCTCATTAGACACGAAAGCCATCATATAAGCACGGACTTTCACGTCATCCTTAACCCACTTTTCGTGGTTTTCAATCTCTTCCTGATTAGCTCGGGTCCGCAGAGGAGGCGCCGGAATGTCCGTTTCCAAGACGTATCCCAGTGCCTCTATACTGAGGACAATCATCAGATTGCGGAGCCAATCCACAAAGTTAGGTCCCATTAAGGTGTTCTTTTCGAGCAGAATTGCGAGTGGATTCATTGTCATATTGAGATTTGTCTGCATTAAGTATAACAGATTAATTAGTGACTCATTCAATTATGTTCTGGGTATAGAATTAAGGTCTTTTCTATTCTTGTTACCCAGCTCCCACTATTTTTATCGGAATAACACACTCCCATGTGAAATCCGGAAGTATCGTCGCTCTACTTCATAGTGGTGATCGAGTTCTTTATAAATCTTAATAGAGGGCAACCGAATAGGTTTCTAGTCTATCAATTTTCATAAAGTGGTTTCCAACACCAACCCATCTAATGGATGATTCGATATTATTTTTCCCCTTGTTCACTCCCCTCAACCTATACAGTTTCTATGGTTCGTGAACAAGTTAAGTTTATACCATCGACGCAAATCAGTTTCACAATTGAATCTTATCCGACAACCTATCAGGTTTCTAGGGATAAAATTTGCTCCAACCAAAGGCATCCAATGCGCTCCCGGTAATTTATCCATCCTCCCCGAACGACTACCCCGATAACTCGGAAGCATAGCACATCCAGTTTGGATTTCAATTTCCCGAAAACTCGATGGAGGGAAGGAAAATCTTGAAACCTTATAAACTTAATAATTTGTCGTCGGAGAATTTTCGCGATTAATGTTACACATTGCACATTAATCATTTAAGCGCGTTTGTGGCATTCATACAATATGAAACAACCATTCACAACCTAGTTGCTACCAACATGTGGTTCATGGACCGTTCCTAGAAAACAAAAACTCCGTAATCTAATTGCAAGTCTTCGTCTTGAATCTTCGTCTTCTCGAAATGGATCTTCCTCCGGTCTTCGTCATTACATATAAATTTTACATCGAAAATTGCATACTAGATACAAACATTTCTAGTAAAATAAATAGGCTCAAAACGGCCTTTACAACCCAATCGAATAAAACGAACGATTCAAAACTAAGTCCACGAACCACATCCCCATTCAAAAGCATTCATCCAATAAATACTAAATAAATGGAAAACGTAGAGATACATTGATCCAATCAACAATACGAACCGATCCAATCGATTCACACAATTGGTAATATGATAACGTTCAAAATAATTCGGTCGATCATAAATATTCCAATTAATCAAATCTCCCTTATAAAATGAAATACCATAAATCATTTTAATCATATTAAATCCAATTTAACATGAGGGAGATTAATTTTCAAGAATACTCGGAAAAATCGAGCCGGGGCGGAAAAAACCTGCCATGGCCGAGTCACTGCCGGCAGCATGCCGGCAGACAGGCCTGGCATGGCCGAGTCACGCTCGGCAGCTGCCGGCCGGCTGCCAGCCACAGGCTGCGGCCTGGAGCTGTGCCGCGGCCACGGTCTGATGTTTGCCGGCCCACTGCCTGACCACAGGCGCGGTCCCGAGCCCCGGGCCGCCTGCTCTTGGACCCCTCCCGGACCGTCCAACGGCATTTCGGGGCTAGTTTTTCGACCGGATATCCAATATCTATATTCTACAACATTCATATCTTCAATATAAATCATATTTCCAAGAAATTAAGATTTATATTTAGACATAAACTTACAAAAAATATAACTACAACGAACGTAAAAACATATACCATGATTATGACTAAAATGATTCCAAATCATTCACCATCTAATCGAGCATTCCAAATGCCAATATCGTATATACGATCTCAAGACCTATGCTCGATACCCTTCATTTGGGCTTGTGCCTAAAACGAAGGCCCAGTGGAGCAGTAAACGAAAATTAATTCGATCTGAATCCCTACGAAGATCGATCGAGCTACGTATATACGAATATATAAACGAAAAACAAGAGTCGTAAGAAACTAACCCTCGAAGTCCGTTGATTAAATGGTAACCTTCTCTTGAGCTATTCCCCAAGCTTTAGTTTGATCTCTACCAAGCCCTTGAACGATCCAAGACTGAAAGCACCGCGTCTCTACTTGCCACGCGCCGGAAAAACGAACGGAATGACAACACCTTGCTATCCTCCGAGGCTACAGCTAGAGCTAGGTGATGAAGCTATATATGTAAAGATTACTACACTCTAAATATTTTAATCTTACTCTCTCTTTATGTCTTGATATTTTTCTCTAAGAAAAACAAGAACAAGGTTGAAGAAGAAGATGACTAAAGAGAAAACAATTTTCTCTCTCTCTCAAACTCAATGATATGTATAATGCCAAGAAGTGAAGTTGAGGATGAGATATCAAAGTCTTCTATATATTCTTATTCAGCCCACATGAAAACAAATACATATATCATGATTGATTCCCCCATATAATGTATATGATGCTTGTCCCCTCAATCACATGAGATTCCAAAACCATGATGGGGACAAGTCAATACACAAACATGGTAATAAGGGGGGGGCAAGATGAATTATAGGAAGAGTTCGGTTCGTTTCGGACTCCCGATAGTCCAAACAGATAAACTCCAATTCCGTTCCGATGTATTTATATCGTTTAATTAATCCAATTAATTAAACATATCAAATACAAAATAACATAATTAATTTCTCCAAGAAATATTTATATTCATGAATTACATTAATCACCGAGTAATATATTTAATTCATTTGGCCGTAAATCAATTTATCCAATAAATCGATTTAAACATCCAATGTTCCAAAATTAGATATCCAATATCTAATATTCATAATGAGAGAACTAGCTTTATTCATTCCGTCGTCAATCCTATTGCGCGACTCGGTAGGTCCGTCTCAGTCAGCAATAGGAGGAACTAACGAGTAGTAGCACTACCTAGCCAGCCTGGCGGTCTACACTGTACCCCAACTGAGAACGAATGATTGGGATCATTCAAGAACCATTCTGTCGTGAATACCAGTAAACGTATAAACCCTTCTTTCAAATGTCCCGATCAAGTTATAGGGTCACGGTCAGTCAAACCCTATCTGTACTTGATGCTATGCATGCGTTAATGCAAATCGAGATCATCGAGCTGTCGTGTATCTAATACAACTAGCTCCAATGCTTTGGCCAAAGACTTATGATCTCATCTGCCAATAACCGCATAGGACATATAACTCGTTCACTAACAGGAGAACGAATTCTATCTTGGTATTCAGTAGGACCTGCTACTAGCCCATCAAGATGCACGTCGAGGTTGACCCCCGCCTTCCGGTTTACAGGGTCGAACTACTCTAATGAAAATCTTAACGTCACAAGCACATCCCTACTAAATCCTCAAGTCGAAGGTTCACGAATACCTATCACAACCTTTCGATTCCATCATTGACTGTCCCAGAGTGAAATCCGTGTGACGAATCGAGGGTGAGTCGGTTCGAGTATACTAATCTAATTAGCATACCTATAACGTGTGCTCCCACTAACCATTAGTGTTCGACAGGTACTCTCCTTGTCATAGAACACGTCATACAAGTCTTCACATAAACTCAACGCCCAGTCAAGTTTCATCGACTTGCGAACGATTAAGTATTTGAGCTATAAACCTTTCCAGTGCCGACCCCCTTATCCAACAAGGAGTGGAACGTTTTGCTCTCAAATACACGGACTAGTTTCTACATATATATTTACGAGTTAGGAATGTCAATAACTACCAGTAAATAAAGAAACATCCATTGCCTTATATAATTGATTTACATAATTACAAGTGCAATGCCCTCACTCAACATCCTCTGAGTGGCATTCGAAGGCATACTCCTAACAATAGCATCATCCACATACGTGATAATAATCCTTCACATATAGAAGGTATTCCATCTCGCCCTTCCATACATGATAGTTCGAACCATTCAAATTCACCATTCTACTTGTATTGGCTTCCATCTTACAATTGAGATAATACAACCACGAAACAAAAAATCCCGTGGCTCTGATACCACTTTGTTGGGAAAAACGACACAAATACGTCACAGCAAAAATGCGGAACCTCGTTTGACAACTTTCCAATCTTCAATTGTAACTTTGAGGTTACCGACGAGTAGAGTACAACTCAACAAACAATACAAATGATATCAAAAACGATAAACAACGAGACACATTTTTTAGCGCGGAAAACCCCTCAAGATGAGAGTAAAAACTACGGGACCGAAGCCACTTAAATCCACTATCACTAATTCACAAGACACAATTCGTTCCCAGTACAAACTATAGGTATACAACGATAATCTTCAAATACTTGGGAATAAACGATCTTCAAGTATTTGGAATACACAACAACAAGATCGAAAAAGAAAAAGTCCGTAAATAACTTACATAAAAAGCTAACAAAATACCCGAACTTTCGGACTCAAAACCTCGATCTACTCCGGTGAAAGGATTTGCCCAATCGCTACCAAGATCTTGTCAAAATATCACGACGATCCAATCAATACGACTCTGAAAAATCGAACAAGTATAAACTCTCTTTTCTTTTCTCTCTTGTATCTCTCTTTGCTGCTCTCAAGATTGTGGGTGAAGAGGTGTGTTAGAAACGCAGTAGAACGCTGCTAAAAAAGAGCATCCCAGCCCTATTGACTTTGCGTGCCGTGACCCGGACAGTGTGTGCCGCGGCACACTAAAGGAAATGACAGGATGAACGTTCCAGGGGGCCACAACCCGGAGAGCTTGTGTCGCGGCCCAGAGTCCAGAAGCATTCCCCGCCTTTAAGCTCAAAATTGTGTTCCGCGGCGCAGGAGGAGTGTGCCGCAGCCCTCCCTGATCCGGACCTATATTCCGGAAATAATGACTACATCTTACTCTCACCTTCTTAGCAGTATCCCCATTCACCTTTTTTCCATAAGGTAAATAAAGATGGGACGTTTTGTGGATACTAAATCCACCAGCTCATGAACTGTCTGCCGACCGCCCAACCCGCGACAGTTCGAACTCATGGTACTCACTAGCTGGGCGGGTCTGGGAACCAATACCCGCTTTTTGCATTTATTTTTTGGATAATCATAGCATCTACCACATTCGTCTCCTCGTCGGTTAAGGCTCATCAACTCGTTTAGGTTTCGCATCCAATGTCGCTGCATCATCATCAGATTCATTTCCCTCATTCCCTCCTTCAGTCCGGCCATCCGTAACCCCCTTATCCATCCCAATTCCAGAAGTCACTGTACGTCGGCCACGCCACTTGGTTCCCACAGTAGAGTTCGTACGTCTCGGGATGGCCCGTAGCCAGGGGCCGTAAAACTATTCATCAGGTGTCATATATGAATCCAAGACTGTTCCGCAAACCGAACATGGTGTCCCAATAGTCCACAATAGAAGCAGAAAGTGTGGAACTTCTCATATTGGAACGAAGTTCAATGATATCTCGTTTTCCTCCCCTATTGACATGTTGGCACATCGTGCCGTAAGCTCAATAGTATCTATGTAAACGATCACAAGTGATCGGTGATAAAAACGAAGCAAGAATCAGACAAAATCCTCGAAAGATTAGAGAGAAAGCTTCAGCGTCGTTATTTGGTCAATTACATATTAGGGCCCATAATTTGAACAATCACACCTACACACAAACTTCACCTTAGACGTTGAATTCTGGATGAATTTATAATTATTCAAATTGTGAGTACTAATTGATTTGGAGCCATTTAGTAGGGATGCAATATGCAATTATTTCTTATAAAACTATAATAAAAAATAAATATAATTATATGACTTTTATATGATTAGAATAATATTTTAAAAAAAAATCAATGGTTGAATCTCAACTTAAAAAAAATCAAGGATGCGTACTTACTACTTAGGCACCTTAGTGAGTGGCACGAGTTGTAATAAAGAGTGTCTTAAGTGGAAAGAGAGTATAATTTTATAGAAAGAAATGTTGCGTTGAGTGCAGAGAGTGTGACTTTATAGAAAGAAAGTGTTGCGTTGAGTGGAGAGAAAGAGTGACTTTATAGAAAGAAAGTGCAAAATAATTTTACTAAAAATTGAGTGTGCCTACTCTTTTGGGACAGACGAAAATGATAAAAAATGTCTATACTTAAAGGATGAAGCGAGTATCATTTTTTACTTCGAGACAAAATTTCGATTATAAATAACTGTCTAATTATATGTTGAAAAATATTAAAAAAATAATACTATAAAAATATTTTATAAAACAGATTAAATGATATAATCAAAATTAAATATTAATAAAGCCAAACACATAGTAGTACTATATATTAGACCAAAGGGCACACAAAAAATCTATTCCCCCATCATGAAGTGTAGATACTACGTGTGCTTTTTAGCACTCTATGGCTCTATTATTATACCCATTAAAATATGTTGGTATATATTACCAATAATATTATACTATATTTTTATTTAACTTTGAATGATACTTGGGTTTGTCACCCTCACTTTCTTTTCCAAGATATTCTTGTACTACTCCTACATGTGCATAGATCAATACCTCGCACTAGAGATGTTAAATGAAATTTGCCACTTGCGGTTTGATTAGCGCAAGCGGGCTTCAGCAGTTCGGGTTAAAAAGCAGGATTTAAACATTTCGGAAATATTGGCACGAACCCTAACCCTAACGGGTTTCGGGCTTAACGTGCTAAACGTGGTATATATTTAAAAAATCTATTTTTATTTTTATAAGTAAAAAAATAATAACAATATATTTTATATATATAGTAACAACTATAGTATAATAAATATAACAAAAAATACACTTTTATTTATATATATATATACACACTATATTAACAAATACAGTAATAATATATATTATATATAATATTAATCTATATTATATAGATCATATTAAGATAGTGTATATCTATATAAATATATATAAATATATATATATATATCGGGCTTGGGCTAGCCCTAACGGGCTTTAAGCAGTCATGCTTAAAAAGCCTGATTTAAACGGGCAGGAAATATCTACTTCTTGGTTTTTGGCGGGTTAAACGGGCCCGAACCCATTTAACATCTCTACCTCGCACTTTGATAAATTATGATTTGGTTAAAACTAAATCCCTGTTTCTGAGTTCGGATCCTCTCCAAATTGCGAGAGGAGTGGAGGGATCTGCACCCTCTGGTGCATCCCCACATATACATCCGTGCGGGTGTGTATAATCTGAACGGTCCAAATTGAATTGAATCATCTAGTTACTGGAGAGGATCCCGACTCCCATATTTCGGTGTCTTTAAATTTACCGATTTCATTAAGTCAATTTTGCTGATTAAAACAAAGTTTGCCACATCTGATCATTCACTTAAAATAGGCTAAATTTTTCTTAAATGTTGCACTTGGGCCCGAGACCGAATGAATTATTCGAAAAAAAAAAAAAAAAAAGAGAAAATAAGGTAAACAGAAAAGCTTTGAGATTCTCTGTTGCATCCAACAAGCAACATCTTGGGAGTAATGTTTTAATATTATTCGAGTAAAAATAGTTGTGTTTTTCTAATCTTCACAGCAACTTTATAGATAAAAGAGTAAGATTTAAGATTTTAAGATTATTACTTTATCAGCAAAAGAAAAAAAAGGTAGAACCTCTCTCATCTTTCCTCTGTTTTTTTTATTTCTTTTAATTTTTATTCCCCTTTGTCCGCCTATTTTTGGGCCTTTCTTTTTTGATTGTGTAAATAATTTTTCTAAAATATATTATTTAATAAAAAATTAAATGATTATTAATTTATTTAGTTATTTGTTGATGTTTACAATTTTTTATTTTTTTATGTATATGCGATACTTATTTTTGCTAAATTTTAACTAAATTGTTTAATGAAATAGAGATAAATAATTATTTATAAATTATGACCTTTTTTACTTCTCCTTTTCTAGTTAGAATTTATGTTGCGTCTTTCTTACTGAATTTAGTCTCTTTTTTATTATTACTTTATTCCTCACATCTAATATTTTTAGCTCTAATATTTATTTGTATAATATATTTTTTTGTTTACTATATTTGTGTCAATTTTTAGAATAACAATTAAAAGCTAATGAAAATATAAATTGTTTCTTGATTTATCGAACTAAACGACATTGAGTCACACATGGAGCCCACAAAAGAGTAAATTCATGAGATTTATGAATTTTTAAAGTTTATAATTGCATGAGTAAATTTATGTTTTGGTAATATGACGTATTAAAATCGAAACAATAGTTTTATGAAGGTTTATGGATAAAAATTGTCTCTTGTCCATTTAAAAAAAAAAAGAATTCATCTTCAAAGTTTGGAGATATCTTCTACATTGCACACTAATTACTACAAGAAGTTTATATCCAAACTAACGTTAGTTAGGGATACTTTAATCTGACTGCCAATAATTGTTTGGTGTGGAAAAATAGAACTCTCTGTTCACAAATAATTTGTCCCAATTGGGCTGACACGAGTTTTAAAAAAAAAACTGGTATAAAGTGATTTTAGTAGGGAGAGAGTTCTACTTTTGAAAAAAAAAAGAGAAAAAAATTTATTTTATAATCGAGGCAAATTTTTGACGGATACCTAATAAGAAAATTGGGGTAAATTTTTGGTAGACGCATGGTGTCATCGAATATGAATTACACAAAGAATAAGGAGACATCCCAATTTTCGTGACACCTTCACCGGAAAACTTCATAATTGACTCGAACTAAGACAGCATGAAATTGATTGTCTTGTTGTAGAACTCGACCGACATGAATCTAGTAAAGACAATAATAAAGCGTGTTCATATTCTTCATAAAGAACGAGAATCAATTTTATTTATAGTAATAGATAATTTCATTAGTAAATATCTATACTATATAAAGCGCAAGTTCTTAATTTAATGCAAGTGTGTAATGCGCGAATGGGTGAGACGTCTGATGTAGTTTATGAACCCCATCATATATGAATCCATGCATTAACATGAATTATTTTAATAAGCCAGCTGTTCAGAGTCAAGGTCTTATTTATGCTTCATTCGGTATATATATGGCTGTTCAGATTCAAAATACATGCACTTTTATTGATTTTTGGCGTAAGCATTTGTTGCAGCAGAACCTTGAATGCTCCCAATGAATGCAACTTTATTGATTTTTGGCAGAAACGTAAGCATTTGTTGCAGAAGAACAAATACATGCAATTTTATTGATTTTTGGCAGAAACGGCAACATTAAAACCTCAAAGTATACAAACCATCTCCAATTAATCATTACACCTCTTTCAACTTCTTTTTGGAAGGCTTTATACTTCCTTATAAATAGCACAATACACTTCCACCAGCACAGCCACGGAACCACCCATCTAATTCAAACACAACAATCAAGACTCAGACTCAATCCCATCAATTTGATTACCCAGTCCCACACAACCAAAAAAAAAAAGGAAAACGGAAAATGGAGTCGGGTTTGGAGTAATATATATATATATATACCTCTTTGGTGTTGTGCTGATCAACAGCGAATTGGGCGAGGGAACCGGTCTCTGAATTGGAGTCGCACAGGCCTCCGAGAGTAGTAGCCATCTCGATGTTTTGATTACGGATGTGTTGTTGTTCGGTGGAAAACCCTAATTTGTGATCGGAAAAAACAACGGCAGCAGATAGGAGGAGGAAGATGCAGGACAAAGGCAGTGCTCTCATTTGATTTGATTTATAAGAAAAAAATAACTAAAAAACATTGAATATGTGAAGTCAGTTACTTTTATTTGTGTGCTTATTTACCGAAGAGAAGGAGGTGAGATGCGGGGAGTGTGTGAGTGCGCGTGGTAGTGTCTTTTTCTCCTACTATGCTTAACCTTTACGCGGTTGGTATTATCCACGCAAAATAAGATAAAGACACGCTTATGTACAGATCTATAATACTTAGACTTTATCTCCTTAATTTAATGTGCAAGGGAGGTTGTGCACAAAAGATAGTACGGTACAACATGCTTAAAACAACATAATATCAGTATTTCTTTCGTGTTTTATATCGAATACAAAATCAAAAAAACCACAACAACAATCAACAACGACTGCCCTAAGTCCAATCCCATCATCTAAACGACCACAACATACTACAAACAACAATTCCATCTATTTACAAATATCATAACAACAACAACCATCTACACGACTCGAATACAAACCGAAAATAAAGAACCAAAAGATCTCAGCTTTCTTTTTCGTGTATTACAATTATTTTAAGACCTTTAAAGATCAATAACACGAAAAAAAAAAAAACTCATCATGAGAAGCTTTGCTTCTTTTTATATCCGAAAATAAAAAAATAATCATAACAAATCTATTATGTTATTTATTTGGTTCGCTCAATGAAACCCAAAAAATAAACAACTAATACACCCTACCCCAGACCTCTTTATGAGAAAGAGAATCAAGAACACGAATTACGAACCCCAAACCACGAATCAATTACCACAGCAACACCATTTAACCCACGATCATATATCACATCACACCCTAATAGCCACGAACAATGCTTCAGCAACCCTTCGAACACTTGGATTTTGAAAAAGAGATGGAAGCAGAACTTTGTGTGAGTTTTTTTTTTTTATTCCTATGAATGAGAGGGGAAGAACGTGTTATTGCCAAAATGTATAAGGGAATGTGTACAGTAATTAAGGAAGGTGTTTAATTGTGAATTGATTGTGTTACTGGTGTCAGTTATGGAGCGTATAATAAGGGCCTGAAATTAAGGAAATCCACACCTCTTAATTATAGTCAAATCGTGTGTTTACAAGGACCAAAGAAACGTGTATAGGGATTTTAGGAAGGTTTTATACATGTAACAAATTTATTAATGGGTTGGAGGAGTGGAAGGAGGTAACGTAAATACAAGGCTTTCAAAATTTGGTTACACTCCCACCTAGCTACTTAGTTTCATTTCAATGATCACCAACATGTCAATGTGTTTAATTTTGTATTTGATGAAATAGAACGTACATCTTTGTTATCGTCTTTTAAATGTTTTAGACTCGATATAGCTTTTAAATTTAACATATAGGTGTTCTTAGAGATTATTATAATTAAATCAATATGTTTGACAAAGATATAAGTTTGCTAATAAAGCTATTAAAAGAGCTATAATAATGAAAATTACAAAGACAATATTGATTCCCTATATACGCTAATAATTTTATACATTAAATTTTAGTAGATTCACAAACTGTTAATCAAATTGTCACATTTTTTAAGTCATTTCCAAATCTTTCTAATTTGATCGTCAACAAAGTGAATTAGCTATTAACCAACATTACTTACAAAACACGTAGATATTCAACTAAAGACCGTGCAACGCACGGGTTGGATAAAGCCTCGTTTTATAATTAATTTAGAATTCTAGTAATTAATACATCAATATCAACCACTACGCTTCAATAGTAAATATTTTATAATCTCATTAATCTAAATTATAATATTTTATATTATCAATATGTATTACGGCTCAATGAATATCATGTAGAGAAAGTGTATGTTGAACAACTACCAAATCTTCTAAATACAAAAGTTGGTGGTCATGTCTACAAATTAAGGAACCCCTCTGTTCACGTACTTTATAAACAATATGTTTGGGAATGGTACAATGAATAAGATGTTATTCAAAATATAGAAAGACAATGATCTACTAATGGTACAAATTTATGATAATGATGTTATTTTTGGCTCAACTAATCAAGATATGTGCAAGAAATTCTCTCATTTCATGCAAGGTAATTTGAAATGAGTTTGACGGAAGAACTTACTTTCTATTGGATTTGCATGTGAAACAACTTGATACATACACATTTATCACCAAAGGAAAATACAATAAAGAGCTGCTCAATAAATTTGGCTTGAAGTCATGTTCTGATGGGCACTTTCATCAAATTGGACAAGACGAAGATGGGAAATCCATAAATGCAACATACTATACGAAGCTGATTGGGCCCCTCCTGCATCTTAAAGCAAGTCGAATTGATATCATGTTCGTTATTGGGATGTGCTATAGATTTTAATCAGATCCGGGGTAATCACATCGCACATCAGCCAAAAGAATCCTCACGTATATGAAAGTTACTCAAGTTATGGGATTGTAATACTCATAAATGGAGGATTCGATCTTATTGGCTACAACGATCCAGACTTCTCTGTAAGTTAGAACAGAAGAGTACATCGGACATGTCATTTTCTTAGGACCAAGACTGGTGTCCTGGTTTGGCAAGAGACAACTATCAATCCACTATCTACATAGAAGCTCAATATATTGCACAAGAAGTTGTTCTATGCAAAGCTTGTTGATGCATACATACTTAATGGACTATGGAACCAAGTTGTATTGAGGCCAATCATTTATGACAATACGAGTGCAATCACTGTCACAGAGAACCATGTATTGCACTCGAGAAAGAAACACATATCAAGCATCACTTCATCGCATATCTTTGGAGAAGAAAAATATCACGATAAAAAATGTACACACCGTTCTACGACAAGTAAGAAGGAACGTTGTAGGATGCAAAACATATATGAGCCCAAAGTTACAACTATAGGACGTACCAATTAAGGGGAATACTGTTATTCTAATTTGTGTGTAAGGGCCGGACTGAGGCTTGTCGGCCCAGGACCGGCCCATTGATGGTGCAGGCCGGGTCGGCCTGGGTGGCAGACCGCCCCAAGCTCTTCGTCCGTCGGGCTGGCCCGGGCCTGTCTCATTTATTAAAGAAATTATTATTATGAATTTAAAAAAATCTATTTCAAATTTAAAAACTATTAATATTAAATTAAAAAATCCTATTTGAATTTTAAAAATAAGTATTTTAAAATCAATTTAAAAATCTACTTTAATTTTTTTCAAAGTATGTTAAAATTAAATTTAAAAATCAATCTAAAAAATTCCGATTTGAGTTAAAAACAAATCTATTTTGAATTAAAAAAATCTTGCAAGATTGAATTGTATAGGAAGAATAGGGGAGAAGAGGTGTGGGCCGGGGTGGGCTGGACTGTGGGCTGGGCCGATCCGAAATTTGCCTTGGAACAATCCGGGCTGGGAGGCTGATTGGGCCGAATTGAACTTGGGCTGGAGAATTTAGAACCGAGACCGCTCGAGGGTCTTCGTGGGCTGGGCTCGAGGTCGACCGAGCTGGTCCTAATGACTCGGAAAACTCGAACTGGATCGGACCGGGCAAGATTAATCCACCAAAATAGAGGACTGGAATTAAGTCAACTAATGACACTAATTGTGGTTGTATTTATAAAATAGGTATGGAGTTGGGTAATATTAAGGCTAACTGATCAAAATAGGACTTCGAGTTTACCAAGTTTATCACTTGAATACTTAAATTTTCGAAGGTTCAATCTGGAACCTAATCTTTGATCCGTTAGACCACGTTAGGACCTCCGTTAATTTTTGTCCGTTAAGTACTAATGGAGTGCTTAGTTAGCAGTTAAATGACACGTGACATATGTTTATTGACTGATCAATATATGACGTAAAATAATAAAAAAAAAATATAAAAGTTTAAAAAATATAAAAAATATAAAAAATCTGGAAAACTTAAGAAAAATCAGAACTTTTTTTATTTAAAAAATTTGGAAAATTAAATAAAAATCGTAACTTCAAGTATTGTTTTTTAAATTTTGGAATATAATTAATATTAAAAGTATTATCATTAATATTAACATTATCATTATTATTATTAGTATTATCAGTAATATTAAACATAATTATCATTAATCTCCTACTATTGACATCAGTGTTATCAATAATACTATACATAATAATTACTATTAATCTTATCAATATTGTTAGTGTTGTTGTAATATATATAATCGTTATTATTATCATTTAATTTTATTAATTTTTATTTAATTTAGTTCAGTAACTAATTATTCAGTTTTTAAGTTTACTTCAGTTCGATAAAACTCAATTTAATTCAATTCAATAAAATTTAATTCAATTTAATAAAAATTCATTTTAGTTTAGTCTATCGCAAAAAACAAGTGAAAACTCACAATCCATCCACAAAACCAGACGGGGAAAAGAAAACGAAAAAAAAAGGAGAAGAAGAAGAAGAGGCCAATCAAGGAAACAGGGACAGAAACAAGCAATAATTCATACACGAATGTGAATGGAGAAATTTTGGGGAGACGGTAAAAAGATAAGGTAATTAATGTTACTCTTGTAGTAATCAGACTTCGATGTCAAGTCAGGGGCTGTAAGCCTGTAATCTGTGAGGCTATTATATAGGGTATAGCTATGCTGTCACGTGATTCTTTCCCACGTCCGTGCTAACTGATAATGTGCAGTGGCGATACCGTACGCCGCCGGTATAGGTGATGCAGCAATACTAAAATGGCGGTTGTCTTGTCAGCTGGTGGATTTGAGGGGTCGATTTTTTTTTTTTTTAATGTAAATTGACAGTTGGGGTGGTAAAAAAGTTAAGATGACGGTGAAGTAATTAACCCTCCGTCCCCGCTCGATCGTACGTAATATTTTAGTAGAAAAAATTGATGTCTTTTCGGCAAATGATTGAACGTGATAAATATATAAATTATTGATGACGAGTATGTAATACTACAGATTAAAAAATAAAAAATATTGATGACTGATAAAAATTAAAAGAGAAACAACAATATTTGATGTGATTGGAGATATTTAATGAAATATTGCGCTTCTAAAATGTTAGGTATCTATCCGGAATATATAAGATTACACAACTCAACAATAAATGAATTACAAATAAAGAGCTTATGGTTACGGGGATTATGGATTACACAATAACTAGTATAACACTCGTGTAATTACACGGGAACACGAAAAAGAACTTTTATGTAAATATATAATATGTAAATCGTTCATTATAAGTTTCATAATACTTCTTTATAAACTACATTATTTGTTCTGTTTATGATTACACCATTCTCATCGCAAGAAAAGATTTCTAGTCATTCCTGCTCTTCACTCTTGATATGGCTACATAAAGCTAACCATGACCGAATACGGGTCTTGGAAGATACATACCGACATGAGAAAGTGTTTTACCTTGACTCTTAAATATAGTCATGACAAAGCTCATAATAAGTGAGATCTGGCGTATTTGAAATTTAAATGGTAATCTGATATATAAGGGGCTTAATATCAATTGAATAAATACTTTACTCTCACAATTATTCCCCGAATTTTTTGTCCAATAATATGATTACGGATTTGGATAATTATTAATGATGTGACATTGCATAATTCTGATGATTGATCCATATCTTGAATTAGCATAATTGAAAGTCTAACTTACAATTTCAATATGTGATTTGGAATTCTAGAACACTTGATGCTATTCAAAAAAATCCATTGAATATACTTGATTTTGACTTTTAGAGGGCATACATTTTGCATATAATATCATAACTGAGATATATCCGCTTGTCTTTCGAAATTAGACATCACGTAATCGTTTACTATCTCCACAACGTCGTTCGTTGGTGCCAGGATTTCTCTTTCTTCAAAAAATTACTTTTTGGAAAGTTACTTATAAGTGAATGATAGTGCTTTCAATAATGACTGCAATATGATTTTCGGCATTTCGGATTAGTAAATATCAAGAATATCAATCAAGGTTTCTCTATCGACTTCTTCACCCAGCTCACCATTTGCGATTTTGAGGATTCATTCAGAGAAGTCCTTAATTTTTTGTAGATGATGAGATGACATTGTTTGTCCAACGATTAATCTGTAATACCCAGATTTTCAGTATAAATTTTTCGCGTTATTTTATCTGAGATATACTGTATAGTTTGGTATCTATACAGTATGGATAAAATAAATTGAGAACCGAGACAGTTATACTGGTATGATTATCGTTTTTGATTGACAGATATATTCAGGATATGTTGTATCAGGTTGAACTGATTTGGATATCAGGTATACCGTATGAGAATATTTTTGGATTCAGTATGTGTATTCAGTATGCCGTATGTTTGTATTTCGTACGTCGATACGTCGGACAGAACGATTGGATTTTTGGCTAAGTATAAAAGCCATTACGTACGTTAAGCCTTGGAGCTTACGTACGTAAAATGTGTTAGCTTACGTACGTTATATAGTGTACATAACGTACGTAACAAGAGGAATCGGACAGTGGGGCCCGTGGTCGGCAGCTTTTGGCGCAGATGTGGACAGGTGAGTCAACGGATGGAGTTACGTACGTTATACAGGGTGTATTACGTACGTAATACGAGTATAGTACTGTAGCAAGTCAACGTAGGTATTACGTACGCAACGGAACAAGTGTTACGTACGTTACGGGGCGACTGGCCGAGTCGTGGCCGAGATGACCTGAATGGCCGAGCATGGCCGGACGTGACTCGTTGGGATGGCCGAGCATGGTCGGCAGTGATTCGCATGGATGGCCGATCACGGTCGGCAGTGACTTGCAGGGATGGCTAGATCGCCGATTACGTGCGTAAAGCGTGGCGATTCGTCCGTAAGGGCGATTCGACGTAAGCCACCGCGGTTACGTACGTAAGCGGTTCCGGCAGAATCGGCGGTGAGCGTGCCGTGGCGATTCGACGTAAGGCGATGACGATTACGTACATAATGGTCCGGCAGGTTCCGCCTATTTAAAGGCCTGGACCGAGTCATCCGGCCATTTTCATGTTTTCTCTTCGTTTCTTGGCGATTTCTTCATCAAAGTGGATGGATTTGAGTAATATCATCATCTAGCAACATATTTTGGAAGTTGGAATCATGGATTAACATCATCTTCCACCCGGATCGAAGGTAAGAACACCTAAACACTTGGTTTTGGATATTTTTGAAGTTTTTTGATGTCTTGGCCGATTTGATTCGTTTTAACTCAGATTATTGATGGAACCTTGTTGTATTCTTGAGATTATTCGTTTCTCTTGAAGTTTTGTGGAACGGATTCTAGTATTTCTTTGAATAATCGATTGAATTGGACTATGCCTTCAAAGTGTTCGATGAAATGTCTCAATGAGTAGAACTTGGAAAATTCTACACGTTTTCATATGAATGATGGTTGAAATGATATTGTTGTGATGATTCTTGGTATTTACAAGAATTTCGTTAAGGGAAGATAATGAATTGATGATCAAATGCCTTGATTATGTCGTTATGATTATGGAATCGTGGTATTCTCGATGTTCTTGGTGGTTTGTTGCGATTCATGATGTTATGAGAAGTATATGTTGAAGAACATGATTATATACACCTTGAATTATGATTAAGGGTTGTTTAGATGTTAGAAAACATCGGGTTATGTTGTTTTATGGATTATGAACGTGAATTTGGATAATTCGTGTTCTTAAAGAACTCTTGAGTTACATGTTATGATTTTGGAAGGATTTCGGATAATTTTGGAATGTGATTATTCACGATAATAATCGGTAAATTGTTTTCTACGAATTTACAAGCATGAACAAGAAGGAGTTTTGTCTTCGTATTTGGAGTTGAAGTTGGAATCGAATATGTTATAAAATCCTTAATGTCGAGATGAATTGATCATTGATTTGATGAATACGTTTTAAAGTGTTGGTGTTTTGGATATGAATATGGAATATTCACATTTAGAACTAAGTTATGTATCTTGGTACAATATTCGTATAGGAATACGAATATGATTTCGAGTTTGATGAGAATTATTATTCATGTTTGAATTTGGAAATTCATACTTATTGAATAAGTGTTCAATTCGGATAATGGAATTATTTGAAACCTTTGGAATATGGTTATTTATGATGTTGAATTAATCGGATCGTCCGGATTGATGATGATAACCGGTAATTGGTTTATATTATGAATTTACAAGGAGGAAACTTGTATCCATATTTAAGATTGAATTTGGAAATGGTAATGTTAGGCCCTTGTTGGGTTAAATTGATTATTGATTGATCTTCGGATTGTGGAATCGTATTGTAGTTTTGAGTTCGTGTTTGATTGGTTTGGGTTGTTTGGATATGTGTTTAATCGGGATATTGTAGAACCGTTGTTGATCGGTTATTGATTGTTATTTGTGATCATCGAATTACGGCTTGTATTGTGGATATGAGTTCGTATTTGTTTGAGTTGTATTGTTCGGTTTTGTTTATGATCGGGGTATTGTTGAGCCGTTGAGTCGCTTGGTTGGCTATGTCAGTTATTGATTGTTATCGGATTGTTGTTAATTGATTATTGCAATAGGTTGTGATGTTTTGATCGTGGATTATGACCGTTGAGTTGCGGTTGAGGCTAAAGAGTTCGTAGATTGCTTTTGGTCGGGGCTAATGAGCTCGTAGACAAAGGCAATGGATTTTGGTAACGGCTTCGTGGTATCGGTATCGAGGCAAGTTTATACTTGTTCAGTTTATAATATTTAATGAATGGTTTCGTTTTTATTTCATTTATAATTCGTATAGCAATGTTGTTAGAAATGTAAGTTTTCGGGATAATGGTTTGTATATCGTGCTCTGGTTGTATTAAATCATAAGGTATATGATTTAATTGTGTTCAGGGAAGACGTGAGTTATCTTTGGTCAAGGATATAGGATATCGGATATCGAGGATAGTTATCGTGATGACATAAGTATCGGGATAAAAGGTTTTTGGTATTGAATGGATGATACTTTATTTGAGATTATTTGTATAACTATGTATTCGTTCAGGAATGTTGTTCGTGGAAAGGATGTTGTCTTCGGCTTTTGAGGTAATTTATGTATTGTTCAGTTATGAGATAATTATTATGTTGAGTTGTTGTATATGTTGTATGTTGAGGCTTCGTATATTGAGATTCGTACTGGTTCTTCGTTGAGGGATGTTGATCCCAGGACTATTGTTGGTATTAATGGTTATGTTGATCGTCTCATTGGGGGGATCTTGATGGATATGGTCCTCGGCTTTGAGGTAATCTAAGTATTTGTTCAGTCATGTGGATAATTAGTATGTTGAGTTGTTGTATATGTTGAGGTTTCGTGTAATGAGTTTCGTATCGGTTATTCGTTGAGGGATGTTGATCCCAGGACTGTTGTATTGAGATCGTAGATCATGTTGGTCATTCATTTAGGGATGATGATCCCAGGATTGATGTTTTGGATATTGATTAGTCGTGTCGACTTTTCATTGTCAGTCTGTTGTTGTTCACTTCGGTGAGTCTTTTGATCCTTATTGGATATGTATTTCTGTGAGTTTCGTTGTCATGTTGCATCGTGACATATCTGGAGTCATATCTGCGTGCCGATTGGTTATTGTGTAGGATTTTTAGCCGGGCACATGATGGTTATGTGTTGATATTTCCACATTGAACCGTGCACACGAGACGTAGTTCGTGAGGCTAATTAGGTACAAGACCACACGTGTATGTGATCAATACCCAGGGTGGCTTGTGCACGGATACATTTCCGGATCGGGCGTACTATGACGTCCATCTTTGAGCCATATTGTTTGGTCGTTCATCCTCCATTTATGGTTGGGTATGTTCGACGGTTTGTGACTGGTTGTTCATACGCCCGAGGGGTATGTTCGACAGTCGGAGTTATTTCTTGAGATCCATTATTGTTGATCATTTGGAGTTTACCTTGTTGATAGTATTCTCGGTTATTGTTGATCCTTTGTTGATCGTGTCGGAGTTATCATGTTGATGGTATTCTCGGTTATTGTTGATCCTTTGTTGATCGTGTCGGAGTTATCATGTTGATGGTACTCTCGGTTATCGTGATCCTTTATTGGTCGTGTTGGAGTTATCATGTCGATGATATTCTCAGTTGATTTATCGGTTGATCTGGTTATTGATCGTATAAGCATTCGGACTGTACGTCGATGTTCGGGATTTGTTATCATTATCATATTGTAGTTGATCTACAGATATGTTGTGTACTGTTGGTTTATCCAGGTTGAGTTTTGATTGTGTAATCCGATGGACAGGATTTGGCACGGATGAATTATTTCATGATTATGAGTTATGATGATGTTTTGAGGATTGTTGGTATTTTTGAAATTCAATACAGATAATTGTTGTTAAGTTCATTTCGTCATTCGAGGATGCGAAATGTGGATTATGGTAAGGATTGGATTATTATGGATTGGTAAGGTTATAACGGTAAGATTATGTTGGTAGTATTCTTACAGTATTATTACATTGGTATGTAATTATTTATGATGATGTGATCGGTATCATTATTGAGTATTGTGGCTGACCCCGTCGTGGGCTTTATTTTTAGGTACTCGGAGATCGAGCTAGTAGCGGTCGTGAAGGGATGAGCTTCCCGATGTGATACTGGCGGTGGCATGTTTTGGAGTATCGAGTATTTCTTTTCTGGTTATTCATTTCCGCTGCAAATGTGTATTTTGAACTGCATTTATCCGCTGTGTGTATATATTTCAAAATGACTTTTTGGTATCTTTATCCGCTGCGTGTGTGTATTTTAAAATGGCCTTTTGGGCACTTTACGAACTTGGGTTATTTTCGTCAAACCCTTTTTCCTAACTATGTTATCGGTACGTTTAAGTGGTAGCTTAACGTACATTTTGAACTATCGAGATTTGGCACTTCGCCTTGTATTTTCAAATGGTATTTTATGACGGTATTTCAAAATTATGCTTTTGAAAATATTTGAGTATTTAAAATATTACCGTCATCGGCCTTTTGACGTTTTTGAATTGGTTTTGTAAACGATTTTTAGCCTGGTGGGTTCCGGCGCGGGATCCACGGCGCTGTAATATCCCGGATGGTTTTGGGGGTGTTACATAATCTCATATTCTTGGTCAGTCTTATGAATTTGCAATGATGGCCAAGTGAAGAAGAGCTTATACTTGAATAACCGATATATGCATTGTCCTTTAGTACAACTTCATATGTACAATTATACTAAATAATTATGGCAAGGGTAATTTCAGTAATATTTAAAATTTAAAAAGATGTTGGAAATACATAAGAGATTTTGACTTATAACTTAAAATTAAGCACTTCTCAAATTGCAATAAAAACATAGTAGTAGTGTATATAATTTAATTACTTGTATGGCCAATTATAAATATACCTGTTAATTTAGAAAACTACATTCAAGTCCTAGCCTTAAAATTACCAAGAAATTTAATAATTTAGAGTATAATATAAGAATAGCTTGGAGTTAAAAAATATGCATCATAATTTTGTCCTAATTAAAAACGATCTTAAAATTTTGAAAATTACAAAATAAAAAACTCAATTGTATATAAGTAACATTATTTTCAAACATTTAACTTAATATATAGAAGTATTAAAGTTGACACATTTTACATTCAAGAGAACACATAAATAGTTGGGTACTTTTAGTAATTTTGGAAACTCATATTAGAAAAAACCTCAATTCATATCTGATTGTGTTTAACTGTATTTGATGAAATTTTAGTTCCACGTTCTCTTTTGGTCCTTTTTTTTGCCAAAATGATCCAAATCATTAAGTATTTAACGGTTTCTGTTATATGGCCAAAAAAGGAGATAATTTAATCCTTATATTTGAAAAAAATTACATAAATTATTTGGATATAGTTTAAAATACAAAAGCAAATCCAAAACTTTCAAAAATATATAGTTTATTTTAAAAGTAGATAAATTTAAAACAAAAAAAAATTAAAAAATCACTTAAAAATTATTTAAAACGATCAATTTTTATTTTTTGAAATTCTCTTTGTACAAAGATATACGGATTGGTATATTATTATGAAATTTAATTTCTTATATATTTTGACACATCTCTTTAAAAATTCATAAAATCAGTAATTATATACTTTAGTAAATATAATTTTTTTCATTTATTTTGTTATTTTATATTAATTAAATAAGATTTAAAATTAAAATAGACGAATTGATTTATTCCATAATTTCTTTGAGCTATTTATAAATAATTAAAACTATTATTCCTATACTTTCAATAATATTTTTAATAAGATTATTTCGATTTATTTAATTGATTAGGACTTCAAGTGTCTTTTTAATTATATATATATTCAACACTTCTTTTGCAATACTCCCAAACATCTTTCATTTCAGTTGATATTTTTTTTACTGATATACCTAATTATAGTGACTAACTAATATAAACTAATTAATTAGTGGAATATATAATATTCCGCGTGATTTTAGGTTTAAGTTTTTAATATATAGTGCACACTACTATATTAAATTTCTCTTTGTTTGGGATTTATATTTTTAATTAATGAAAATATGAAATATTTTTGTAAATATAATCAATTCTTATTTATTCATAATTCATATTCCTTAATTCGTAAAAATTAATAAGGTATGTAGGAGTTATTTGAGGTATAATTATAATGTAATTATTGCAATGATGATTAGACCAGTAATTGATTATGTGTCAGCTGAAGCATGAGAGGCTGACACATAAGCACCCGAAGCACCAGCAAAAGACATGTGGCAGCCAAAGCATGAGAAGCTGCCACTTAGGCTCAGCGTATTCTGCATTAGTATATAGGGGAGATCTTAATATCAAATGAATTACACGGAGTAAAAATGAATTAAACTCAAAAACCCAAACACGTAGAACTGAAAATTAAAGTTCAAGAATTCAAACAGAGCAGATCACACAAGATCTGAAAAACCATAGGTGAAGGTGTTGAGAGACGATCACGGCTCAGTCCTCCACTCTCGATGTACCCACGTCCAAGGCTCAGTGGATCGACGACCAACAATCAAAGAATACCCAAAAATCCCAATCAGTTTCACAGAGAAATGAGAGGAATCACAAATCGCCACCAGAGTACCCGGAACCCTAATACTAACACTCGAGATTTCCGAAAGCAAAGATTCACACAGAAAAACACTCCTTTTCACTTAGAAAGATAAGGCTTGCTAATGCTTTAAGAACCTCACTCATTTTTCCGGTATTTCATTCTCAAGAATCTCCAAAATATATAGGGCCAGAAACCATAACAAGAATCCCGGTCGGCCGAGGAAATCGCGGCCATCCTTATCACTAGATTGATAGGGGCTGCGGTTCCTCCTAAATGGGAACGGAAACGGGTTCTCAGAATAGAGAGAGAGAGAGATGGAGGCGGAGAAGACGGGTGAGGAGGAGGAGGGGGCGAGGGTGAAAGTGATTAGGGTTAGGGCAGTCGAGAATTAATACAACTGGATGGACGGCTGAGATCCCACCACAAGAAGGGACGGTCCAGATTAATCTCAGGGTGTTATGGAACTCGGGCTGGGCTTTTTGGGTATTAATGGGACTAGGCTGCACAACCATGTTTGATTATTTGGGCCAACTCATAAACAAATTATTTGGGCCTAACATAAACCAACATTTCTCCACCCAGACCGAATGAGCCATCGGGGTACACTGTTTTGAGAGGGAGGTCATCATCGCCGAACGTCACACCACCTGCACATCACACAAAGTTAGTACAAATATGAAGACGTAAACCAATCACTAAGAAAGAAAAAACTAGGAATCACAAAGAAAACTAGAGAAGCTATCACTAAGATAACAAATGAAGAAACTGGAAGGTCTTCAGTTACGAGAGTCGATATTCAGTATCGACTTGCAGGATCTGATTTTCTCGACTGGTAGGCACTTAGTGCCCATATCTGCAGGATTAGAATGAGACGGGATCTTCTTCAAATCAATTATGCCCTTTTCCACGATATCACGGATGAAGTGGCGCCTGACGTCAATGTGTTTAGTACGATCATGAAAAACATGATTTCTACACAAATGGATACTAGCTTGACTGTCAGAAAATATCACAACATTATCACGAAGAACACTAATTTCAAGCAGTAAACCTTTCAACCAGATAGCCTCCTTAAAGGTTTCAGTGGTGGCAATATATTCAGCTTCAGTAGTAGACAAGGTAACTATGTGCTGAAGTTGCGATTTCCATGAAATGCAAGAACCACACAAGGCAAACACATAAGATGTTGTGGATTTACATTCATCTCTGTCATTAGAATAATTAGAGTCAACATAACCTTTAAGATTTATTCCATTTCCAGATTTAGAGAAAACAAGGACATTGGATACCGATTTTTTTAAGTAACGGAGTAACCACTTAAGGACCTCCCAGTTAGGTTTACCTGGATTAGCCATATATCTACTCAAACAACTCACCGCATAAGCAATGTCAGGCCTAGTACTGACCATAAGGTACATAACCGATCCTATAGCATTTGCATAAGGGACAAACCTCGTTTTACTAATTCAGAGTCAGTGTTTGGTGACTGAGTTTTAGATAATAAGAAATGATGAGCCAATGGCACACTAGCAATTTTGGCATCAATCATAGAAAATTTCTCAAGAATTTTATCAATGTATGAAGAATGATTGAGAAATAAAGTGCCATTAGGTCTGTCCCTAACAATATTCATGCCTAATATCCTTTTTGCATCTCCTAAATATTTCATGTCAAAGTGTTTATTTAGGCAACTTTGAACATGATCAATAGATTTAATGCTAGAACTAATCTACAACATATCATCTACATAAATAAGCAATAAAGTAGGAACATTAGAATCATTCTTGAAATAAAGGCACGGATCATATGCACTACGACAAAATTTCAAGGAAAGCATGCAGTCATTGAACTTTTTGTTCCACTGTCTAGGAGATTGCTTTAAACCATATAAGGATTTTTTAAGTAGGCACACATAATCAGGATGCTTAGTGTCTGTAAAACCTTCTGGTTGTTTCATATAAATGGTTTCTTTCAATTCACCATGCAGAAATGCTGTGTTAACATCTAATTGTTTCATCTCCCAGTTATGATGTGCAACTAATGCTAGCATGATGCGAACAGTGGTGAATTTAACTATAGGAGCAAAGATTTCGGTATAATCAATACCTTCTTGAGTAAATCCCTTAGCAACTAACCTGGCTTTAAATCTGACACTATCTTCTTCATTTCTAACCTTGAATAACCATTTGCAATCAATCAACGAGCAATTCTTAGGTTTCGAGACAAGAGTCCAAGTTTGGTTAGCATGCAAGGATGTCATTTCTTCATTCATAACATTTAACCATTCCTTCGAATTGTCAGATTTTAAAGTATCGTTGTAGGTTTTAGGTTCATTACCATCATGCATATCAAACACATTGAAAGCAAGGGAGGCCATGCGAAAATCATCTAAATGTATAGGTCTTCTAGTGTTCCTTCTAGGCCTATCCCTAGTTAATTGATAATTAGACAAGTCATCAGAAATAGATTCAGATTCATCTTCATTTCCAGAAGAGTTAGGATTATCATCATGAGCATTAGGATTTTCCACATTTTCAGATTCAATGGGTACTTCACTATCACTAAGATGCTCCACCCAGATCTGAACAGGGTGAGATAAAGTTGTTAGGGTTGTATACATCAAAGCATACTTTATGCTTGTATTACCTAATTTTCTGGTCTTTATCTATGTGAATATTTAATTCATTTATCACATATTTTGCGTATTTATTCACGCTATGGTTATGCAAATATAGTCTAAATTACTTTATATTGTAGATAATGTGGTGTGTCATGTCATACAGAAGATCATATTATCGGTTCCTTATATAGTAATATTTAGTTCACAACCTATATAACATTAGACCGTTATGTGAGAGGTTGTAATATATGCTTGAGATTGGTTGGTCTTGACCATTAGCACTGTAATACCCGAATTTTCAGTATGAATTTTTTCGCGTTATTTTATCTAAGATATACTGGATGGCTTGGTGTCTATACAGTATGGATAAAATAAATTGAGAACTGAGACAGCTGTATTTGTACTCGTATAAATGTCGTAGAGGTTCGACAATTATTTTGAGGATATCGTGTATCAGGTTATCGTACTTTTGATATTGGGTATATCGTATGATAATGTTATTGGATTCAGTACATGTATTCAGTATGCAGTATGTTCGTATTTTGGTATGTCGAGACGGATGAGGAGAATTGGAAAATGGCTAAGTATAGCCTGATTAGCGCGCGCTAATGTTCAAGTATAGCGCACGCTATCGTTCATAGTTAGCGCACGCTAGAGGCAGAATGTAGCGCACGCTAAATGCAATGATCGAAGGAATCTGCGTGTGGACCCGGCTGCTTTCGGCGCACGTTCTGGTAAGTCAACTGTTGTTGTCCTGAAGTATTAGCGCACGCTAAAGCATGAGGCTTAGCGCACGCTAATTGTAGATCGGTCAAATGGAATCTGATCCTTGTCAGATCGGCATGTGGGGGCACATGCGGTACGTAAAATGTAGCAAGTCAACTTCGGATAGCGCACGCTAAGGTCAATGACTTGCGTACGCTAGGCAGGAGGTTTTTCGTACGTTAATGCATGGGCATTGCGTGCGTAAGCTAGTTTACGAAGCAAGGCAGTGGCTTCTGGGCTGCGATAGCGCACGCTAACAAAGTCAGTTAGCGCACGCTAGGGCAATAACGCACGCTATTTTATGAGAGTAGCGCACGCTAGTAATGTTTATTATAAAAAGGGGACATACGGGTTTTGAGATGCATTTAGTCCATTCTTTCTCCTTCAGTCGATAGAGAGAGATTTGGGAGGATCTTGAGGTTCCCATACACGGTGAGGTGGTGATTTTTAACAAGATTAAGATAGAGAGCATGGATTCAAGCCTTGTTCTTCAAGTTACTCATGATTCTTGGAATGGAGTTCAAGTGTTCTTCTTCTTGGTTCATCTAAATCCAGGTAATATTCGTATCCCTTGTTAGTTGTTCGTTTTTAAGGATGATTACATGTGAGGAACATGTTAGATAATCATGTGACGATATTATATGAGATTTTATGGGATTATGATAAGAGTTTTCGGATGTTATTTAAGATTCTTCATGTTAATGGTGATTCGTTTAACTTGATGATGTTTAATAATGGATTTCTGAATCATGATAATTTCAGTGGTTGATTTAGATGAGTTAAATCATGATATGAGGTTGTATTCCAGATTATGTATGAGATGATCCTTGTTATCGGGTTGGTTTGATTATGTGATTTGCATGATGAAGAAAATGATAAACATTATGATATATACCTCGGATTATGTTGTTTTGAACGTGATGTCGGATATTTCATGTTCTTGAAGAGCTCTGAAATTATAGGATATGACGATTATGTATAGAAGGTGTTGATGTTTTGGATATGAATATGGGATATTCGTATCTAGAGCCAAGTTATGTGATTTGATATAATATTCGTATAAGAATACGAATATGATTTCGAGTATGATGATGAGTTTGGATCTGGAAGGTTGTGTTTGATCTTGGAGTATGGTTTTCATTACATTCATATTCGTAGCCGCAAAGTGTTAGTCAATGCTGGAATGCATGCATCTGTGTAGCATTAGCGCACGCTAAGCATACTGGCTAGCGCACGCTATCGGGAACGACTTAGCGCACGCTACGTTATGAGTTTAACGTGCGCTAAGTAGGCAGACAGTGTAGTATTTTCGTGTTGAGATTATGAACTCGTGATGGTTTGAACTGGATTGTTTAAGACTGTGTTTAATCGAGATATTGTGGAACTGTTGGGTTATTGATCGGTTATTGATTGATAATTATGATTTATCGGATTTCGGCATGTATTGTTGATATGAGTTCGTAATTGTTTGAGTTGTATTGTTTGGTTTTGTAAATGATCGAGGTATTGTTGAACCGTTGAGTTTGATTGGTTGGTTATACCGGTTATTGATTATTATCGGATGTGTTTTCATTTGATTATTGCATTAGGTCGCGATAATTGAGCGTTGATTATGGCCGTTGTGTTGCGGTCAAAGTTGGAGAGTTCGTAGGTTGCTTTTGGTCGGGGCTGAGGAGCTCGGGGATGAAGGCAATGGATTCTGGTAACAGCTTCGTGGTATCGTTATCGAGGCAAGTTTATACTTCTTCAGTTTATAATATTTGATGAATGGTATCGTTTTCATTTCATTTATAATTCATATGGCGATGTTGTTAGAAATGTGAGTTGTCGGTTAACGAGTTGTATATCGTGCTCTGGCTTGTATTAAATCATAAGGTATATGATTTAATTATGTTCAAGGAAGACGTGAGTTATCTTTGGTCAAGGGTATAGTATATCGGATATCGAGGATAGTTAACGTGATGACATAAGTATCGGGATAAAGGTTTATTGGTATTGAATGGATGGTACCTTATTTGAGATTATTTGAATAACTGTGTATTCGTTCAGGGATGTTGCTCGTGGAAAGAATATTGTCTTCGGCTTAGAGTTAATTCTAGTATTATTCAGTTATGAGGATAATTGTTCTGAGGAATTATGGTATATATGTTGTACGTTGATGTTTCGTATGCTGGGATTCTTTTTGATTACTTCGCTGAGGGATGATGATCCCAGGGCTGATTGTATTGAGATCATTGATCGTGTTGATTATTTGTCGGGGATGATGATCCCAGGATTATTGTCTTGAATATTGATTAGTCGTGTCGACTTTTCACTGTCAGTCTGTTGTTTCACTTCGGTGAGTCTTTTGATCCTTATTGGATATGTGATTCTTTGAGTTTCGTTGTCATGTTGCATCGTGACATATCTGGAATCATATCTGCGTTCCGATTGGTTATTGTGTAGGATTTTTAGCCAGGCGCATGATGGTTATGCGTGGATATTATTTCCGCATTGAACCGTGCACACGAGACGTAGTTCGTGAGGCTAATTAGGTACAAGACCGCACGTGTATTTGATCGATACCCGGGGTGGCTTGTGCACGGACACATTTCCGGATCGGGCGTACTGTGATGTCCATCTTTGAGCCATACCGTTTGGTCGTTCATACTTCCATGTATGATTGGATATGTTCGACGGTTTGCGACTGGTTGTTCATACGCCCGAGGGGTATGTTCGACAGCCAGAGTTATTTTCTTTGAGATCCATTATTGTTGATCATTTGGAGTCTACCTTGTTGAGGGTATTCTCGGTTATTGTTGGTCCTTTGTTGATCATTTGGAGTCTACCTTGTTGAGGGTATTCTCGGTTATTGTTGGTCTTTGTTGATCATTTGGAGTCTACCTTGTTGAGGGTATTCTCGGTTATTGTTGGTCCTTTGTTGATCATTTGGAGTTTACCTCGTTGAGGGAATTCTCGGTTATTGTTGGTCCTTTGTTGATCATTTGGAGTTTACCTCGTTGAGGGAATTCTCGGTTATTGTTGATCTTTGTTGATCGTGTTTGGAGTTTACCATGTTGAGGGTATTCTCGGTTATTGTTGATCCTTGTCGATCGTATTGGAATTCATCATGTTGATGATAATTTCGGTTGTACTTTGACCTTGGGTTGGTCATATTGGAACTCATCATATCGATGATATTCTCAGTGATGTATTGGTTGATCATTGTTATTAATTGTATGAGCATTCGGAATGTACGTCGATGTTCGGGATTTGTTATCATGTGGTAGTTGATCTACAGATATGTTGTGTATTATTGGTTTATCTAGGTTGAGATTTGATTGTGTAATCCATGACGATGATTTGGCATGATTGGATTATTTTCGCACGTATGAGTTATGAGGACGATTTGAGGACACTTGGTATTGTTTGAATACAAGATGCAAGATAATTGTTGTTGAGTTCTTTTCGTCATTTGAGAATGCGAAATGTGAATTATGGTAAGGATCGATTTGGTATGGATTGCCATGGATTGGTAAGGTTATGACGGTAAGTTTACATTGGTAGTATTCTTACAGTATTATTACATTGGTATGTAATTATTTATGATGATGTGATCGTTATCATTATCGAGTATTGTGGTCAATTCGCCGTGGGCTTTATTTTTAGGTATTCGGAGATCGAGCTAGTAGCGGTCGTGAAGGGATGAGCTTCCCGATGTGATACTGGCGGTGGCATGTTTTGGAGTATCGAGTATTTCTTTTCTGGTTATTCATTTCCGCTGCAAATGTGTATTTTGAACTGTGTTTTTATCCGCTGCGTGTGTATATTTTCAAAATGGCCTTTTGGGCATTTTACGAACTTGGGTTAGTTTCGTCAAACTCTTTTTCCCAAATTATTTTATCGGTACGTTTAAGTGGTAGCTTAACGTACATTTTGAACTATCGAGAATTGACACTTCGCCTTGTATTTTCAAATGGTATTTTATGATGGTATTTGAGAACTATGCTTTTGAAAATATTTGAGTATTTAAAATATTACCGTCATCAGCCTTTTGGCGTTTTTGAATTGGTTTTGTAAATGATTTTTAGCCTGGTGGGTTCCGGCGCGGGACCCACGGCGCTGTAATATCCCGGATGGTTTTGGGGGTGTTACAAGCACATATTAGCGTATTCGGTATACGTTGAACATGATCAAGGTGAGATATATTCTTCTGTACTGACTATAAGAAGAACGTACATCTCGGACAATTATTGTTTCTTAATTCTAGTGATTAATATTTAATTATATATATATATATTTAATATTTAGTGATTTGATTTATCATGGATGAGAGTCACAATGATTGACTCAATATGCTCGATATTTTGGGCAATATTATTATTTATATGATAATTAATCTTATAGCTAGAAATCGTGTCCCGATCAGTCGGGTTGATTATGTCCCTTGAGGCACTCGAAAGAATTATTATATTAAACTCTGCAGGTGGAATTAATTTTCCGATATAATAATAAAGGTCAAGTGGTATACTCATGTATAATATATTAATTAATTAAAAGCTGTCAGTAGCTTAAATTAATTAATGGACATGGAATATCTTAAATACGGGAAATAATTAATTCAAAAAGGAGCTCAATTTCGTAATTTGGGATTTCGTAATTAAATACGGGATTTTCTGTTTTTCTCTACTTGTGTTTAATTGTGGATCTTGACTTGTGTCTTGGATTCCATAATTTAGTTAACACAATATTTTTCTAAAATACATAAATATTCAAGAAAAATAGAGAGAAAAATTTGTAAGGTAAATTTTGAAGAAAAGTGTTTCAGCCGATTCCCCTTGCAGTCCAAGTTCAGTCCGGTAGATTGTTGCCCACACGACATCCGGACGTAGGCGAGATATACTCTAGAAGATCTTGAGGTAGAAATACAAGAAGATCAAAGAGGAACACGAGAGGAGACAAATCGACTAAAAGGGTATTTCTACCACTTCGCGTCAAAGGTATAAATTACCGACTCCCATGCATAAATATGTGTATTTAATTGTTTATTAATTTGTTTAGTTAATTAGTTGACAAGCCTAAATAGATCCGGTTTTTCTGTTGCTTAGTTTATAATACCTTTCATTAAATAATTTCCACCAACTTGCTTCCGCTGCGTTTTATATTCCAACAGAAGTTTCGGTAGCTAAAACAGGAGCAGGCAAAGGGTTATCCAAACAAGGAAATTCAGTTTCATTAAATACCACATCCCTACTCGTTATAACTTTTAAACGAGGTTCATATCTAAGCCATAAACGATAACCTTTAATACCATCAGTGTAACCAAGAAAGACACATCTTATGGCCCTAGGTTCAAGTTTATCAGCATTTTGATGCACATAAGCAGCACAACCAAAAACAGGAATGTTTGAAAAGTCAATAGGGTGACCTGACCACACAGACTCACGGTAATTACCGTTCAATGGAACAGATGGAGATCTATTAATAAGGTAGCAGCATTTAAAAGAGCCTCACCCCAAAAACTTTTGGACAATCCGGAGGTGGCAAGCATGGACCTTACCTTTTCAAGAAGGGTTCGGTTCATTCGCTCAGCTACCCCATTTGTTGGGGGGTGTAAGGAACTGTCTTGTGACTAAGAATGCCATTCTCGGTACACATAGTATCAAATTAACCATTGCAAAATTCAAGACCATTATCTGTCCTAAGTTTTCGAATTCGTTTACCTGTTTGGTTTTCCATTAAAATTCTCCAATTCTGAAATTTTTCAAAGACATCTGATTTCAGTTTGAGCAAGAATACGAAAACTTTCCTCGAGTAATCCTCAATAATGAAAAGGAAATATCGGTTCCTACCATGCATTGGAACACTGGCAGGACCCACATATCAGCATGAACATATTGAAGCACATTAGAACTTCTATTAGATTTTTCAGGAAGAGGATCAGGGGAATTAAGGAATTGAAGTCTGTGTTGTTTGCCATACATGCAAGAGTCACAAAAAGACAACTTAGAGATCTTATCTCTTCCAAAACAGTTTTGTTTATGCAAGATATCCAATCCCTTCATACTTATGTGCCCTAACCTATTATGCCACAATTCAGTTTTACCAGCACAAACCATATTAGCACATGCAGTAGTTTCAGTTTGGCAAATATATAAATTAAATTTCCTAATGCCCTTAAACAACATTAAAGACCTTCTACAGATTTTCATGCAACCATTCCCCCAGCAACCTTTAAGACACTCATCTTCCAAAGTAATGCATGATATTAGATTATGAGATAAATCAGGAATATGTCTGACATTTTTGAGAGTGAACTGAGTACCAGAAGCAAATTTCAGACAAACATTACCTACACCAGCCACAAGTCGTTTCACTTTATCAGCCATATACACATATCGATCACCACGATTAGTGTAACTAGTGAAATGTTGTTTATAAGGTGTCATATGTTGAGTGCATCCTGAATCAAGCAGCCATTCATTTTCACTTAGACCAGCCAGCACAGAATTCACAGAAGCATGCATTTCATCAATTACCATAAAAACATCGCCCATAGCCATATTAGTCTAGTCATTTTGCTGATTCTTCTTAGGTTTAGTACATTGTTGTATGTAATGACCAGATTCCCCACAATTATAGCATTTGCGATTCTTAGGCCGGAACTTAGATTTATCCCTCCATTGCCCCCTTTTCTTATTAGGCTTATTAGAATCAATTTTGTTAAAAGGTTTCTTTTTAAGATGTTGCTTACCCCTTACAAAATTGACATCAGTCACGGGTTTAGAAACCTTATTAACCTTTAGGTCTAATTCCTTACTTTTTAAGCCACTAATGACAATATCTAAAGTGACAGAATCCCTTTCGTATTTGATAGCAGATTTAACATCATTATAGGTATCGGGAACAGCATTCAAGAGTACAATGGGAGTATAATCATCGATGTTTTTATCACCAGATTGTTTTATATCTTGTACTAAATTTGTAAAAGCATCAAGATTACCATCAATATCCTTATTTAAATCCAGCTTATATCGGAAAAATTTTTCAAGAAGGAATAACTTATTGGGCAGAGAGGTTTCAATAAACGTTTCTTCTAGTTTATCCCAAAGTTGTTTAGTATTATCAGTTTTGCCTATTCGTCTAATCACAGAATCAGACAAGTTCAAGATTATAGATGAATGAGCAAACTCAACCAATTCTTCACGTTTCTCAGGAGTTACATTAGACTGAAAAGTACCTTCAATGGTCTTAAAATATTTTTGTTGGACAAGTATAGATTTCATCTTCTGTTGCCAGATTCTGAAATCCCCTTTTCCATCGAAAGATGCCATGGTAAATGAAGTAAGAGAACCTATTTTAGTATTTGTAAAAATCACACAAGATTTTAAATAACAACTCAAGGTACTATTAATAATGTAAAAGCTGAGATGACAGTTAAATATCACACAGATATCACAAAGACCAAAATCACACCAGATTTTAAATTTAAACGAGCTGGAATCGTAACTCTAAGCCCCTACAAGATCCGAGGAGCACTTACGATCCAGGCAGGAGGGTTTGGTGTACTCGGAGATTACGACTACCACAGTCTCAAACAAAAGATAGTAAATCGAAACAATCACAGTCACACAGACAAGATATAGCAAATAAAAGCAGACGGAAGCTAACAGATTAATAAAGAGCAACACACCACCAGTAACTCAGTACGAAAAATAACTAAGAGAGAGTATAAGCTGCAATACCTGAGCGAATCCCTTGGCCGGAATCCGTACGCCCTTCCGAATAGAAACCACGTTTAGTGGCTCCAATACCACTGTTAGGTATCTATCCGGAATACATAGGATTACACAACTCAACAATAAATGAATTACAAATACAGAGCCTATGGTTACGGGGATTATGGATTACACAATAATCCTAATATCAAATGAATCATACAGAGTAAAAATGAATTAAACTCAAAAAGTCGAACACATAGAACTGAAAATTAAAGTTCAAGAATTCAAACCGAGCAGATCACACAAGATCTGAAAAACCATAGGTGAATGTGGTGAGAGAAGATCATAAGTCGGCTCAGTCCTCCACTCTCGATGTACCGACATCCAAGGCTCAGTGGATCAGCGGCCAACAATCAAAGAATACCCAAAAATCGCAATCGGTTTCACAGAGAAATGAGAGGAATCACAAATCGCCACCAGAGTACCCGGAACCCTAATACTCACACTCGAGATTTCCGAAAGCAAAGATTCACACAAAAAAACACTCTTTTTCACTTAGAAAGATAAGGCTTGGTATTGCTTTAAAAATCTCACTCAATTTTTCGGTCTTTCCCTCTCAAGAATCTTCCAAATATATAGGGCCAAAAACCGTAACAAGAATCCCGGTCGGCCGAGGAAATCGCGGCCATCCTTATCATCAGATTGATAGGGGCTGTGGTTCCTCCTAAATCGGAAATGGATTATCAGAAGAGAGAGAGAGAGAGAGAGAGAGAGAGAGAGAGAGTGATGAAGGCGGAGAAAATAGGTGAGAGGAGAAGAGGGCGAGGGTGAAAGTGATTAGGGTTAGGACAGCCGAGAATTAATATAACCGGGTGGACAACTAAGATCCCGCCACAAGGGACGGTCTAGATTAATCTCAGGAGTGTTCTGGAATCCGGGCTGGGCTTTTTGCGTATTAGTGGGACTGGGCTGCACAACCAAGTTTTATTATTTGGGCCAACTCATAAACAAATCACTTGGGCCTAACATAAACCAACATAAAATACTCCCGTTATCCCAGCTAAATATTGACAGAGAGTGTATATTTAATGTATTTTAGATAATGATTGATATAAGTAATCATGGTAAATGTATGATAAAGATTAAAAAGTAAAAAGTACAAATGATGAATGTATGTGGAGGTTAGAAAAATAAAAAAAATGATTGTTTGATTTGATTGTGAGAAATAATATATATAAACTTACTAAATAGACTAATTTTTGAAAGAAATATAAATATTTGGGCTGAACGAAGGGAATAATATTTTATGAGTGACAAAACACTTCGATCGGGATGGATTTAGTATAAGTTTGGGTTCCTTGGCACTCTATCTATTTTTTTAAATATTTTAGTGTGTTTATATTATGATAGATATATGCCAATCAAGTGTAATTATTGAGTACTATACATTTTTACTCCTCAAGTCTTGTTTGAAGTGAAATATTTTCATTCAAAAAATTTCATTTGGAAGAGTAATATTTCACATAACAACTCAAACGGTTGCAACCACAATACTTAATTTCCATTATAATTCACCATCAATACATTTTACTTTTTAATTCATATTACACATTCTCCACCAATACTTACACAATGGATCATCTATTGCATCCAACCATTCTACTAAAATAGAGCGGCAAGGTGGCGAAAGTGTAGCAGTGTCCTAATTTGAGGTTGTAGAGCCGACGTGGACATAGGTTGTGGAAACAACGGAAACGATGGGGCTTGGTGGAGTGGAGGTAGAGAGGTCGTTGGAAGTGGGCATTAGGCAATGGGTCAGCCGCATGTGACGAATGTGGTGAAATTGGAGATGACGAAGATTATTGGATGATGATGTGCTGTTTGGGAAGGGCGCCTCGTCTATATTTGACGATAAAGGAATTGGAAAGTTTGTTGTAAAGGTAGAAGTCCCCGAAGTAGATAACTTAGTGTTGGAATAAGTATTTTCGTCATAAAAAAAGCATCCTCGAATTCGACATCGCAGTGACAAACTTGGTATGTGTATTAAGGTTTATGACAAAATAGCATTTTGAGCAAATTTGTTACAAAGGAAAATGAGAGAATACATTCTCTCCATGAATAAAGAATAAATTTGTGGTTAGGTCGTGAACCAAGATGTTTTTGGTGGGGATTTAGGTGTTTGATGGTTGTACAAGGTTTTTTATTTGTCAGATAATTAGGAGTGAGAATACATTCCCCCGAGGTAATGGAGATATTGTTGGAAAAATAGAGGAAATGGACTGGTTTGAGCAGCCCACTTGAGAGGCAATTTTGAGTGGACTCGACTACGAGTTAAAGTCGGAACTTAGTTGGAATACGTAGAACTCCGTACGAGGTTTCCAAAACATGTAAGAACACTCAAAATGATTGAGGTATGAATGAGATATAATGTTCCAAAGTGAACCCTTTAGAAATGGGTTTGGGATGCAATCCCACATTGGAAAAAGAAGGGAAAAATTATGAGTATGTAAGGAGATGTGGACAAAGTCATGTTCAAAAGTGAGACATGAGTGGATGTGTGACTAGGCGCCCCTCGCACACACACACACACACACACACACGTGCGCACCGCCGCCGCCGTCCGTCCGGCTCGGCTCGGCTCGGTCTGGTCTCGGTTATCTTTTTACTTTAATTTTATTCGGTAAAAATTTATTTTACTGAAAATACCTCAATTATAAATTCTGAATTTTTCGGATCCGGATAAACATCAATTTAATTGATAAATTCGAATTAAACAGATTTGGATAAGTATTGAGATACCAATCCTGATCAGTTTAGAGTTCCTCCAACACATGTCTCTCTCTCATCTTCACCTATAAATACAGATGTGAGGGGTCTTATTTTAGACTGAAAATTTTCGTCCGTTTTTTTCAGCCAAAAAATCCGACTTCAATTTTTTTCTTCTCAGAAATAATTTCTCTTCATATTTTGAGTCGCGTCTGTAACACCCCCAAATCCCATTGGGTCATTACAGCGCGGTGGAACCCACACCAGGAGATCCACCAGGAGAACATGACTAAAATACAACAAACTGACTAAAAGGGGAATCACAATTCCTACACTGACATCCAACATAATATTCCGATATGGAATTTCAATGACAACAGTGGGCCTACATGGCCTAAATAAAATACAGCGACATCCACGAGCCTAGCTCGGATGATACAAAATGACAACGACTGAACAAAACTGGAGTACTCCAATTGTCTGACTGACATGAACACCAAAACATCTCGGACTAGTATTGCTCGAATGCCTCGTCGCCACCGTCATGCCCCTGTGTCTCAACTCTCTCCTCGCAAACACCTAAAACATGAAAACATGTTCCGCCCCCACGGGGTCAGTCATCCAGATAATGATTATCAAATACATGTAAAACATGATATGCATCCAAAGGGCAGAATGAATAGTATAGTAATGGTAATACGAGATGCTCACAAACCAAAGTAAGAATCGAGCATTCGTGGAATACTATGCCCACGGCATACGATCAATACCTGCTCAACAGGTTAGAACACAAGTGCCCAACGGCGAATCATCAATACAGAACACAACAATACATCACCCGAAGGTAACCCAAGCCAAACACTGAAGTAGATACGAATCACAATGCCCGAAGACTCCAACAGGAATACCGATACATCACAATGGCCTAATGTTCAATGTACCCAAGTTGTTTATCATCATAATACCCGAATGTCACTCACCAAATCAAATCACCACAATAGCCCGAAGCCAAAACAGCCCGAAGCTGTATCAATGAGGGCCGAAGCCACGGCACGAAGCCGTATCACAATGAGGGCCGAAGCCACGACACGAAGCCGTATCACAATGAGATCATCCAATGACCGTGACCTGCTGAATTGCAGGTGCTGGGAAACCAACCGCGAGGGTTCAAGCCCCAGACTTATCCATAATGAGATCACCCAGTGACCGTGACCTACTGAACCGTAGGTGTTGGGAAACCAACCGCGAAGGTTCAAGCCCCAAGCTTACCCATAATGAGATCATTAACATGACCGTGACTCATCGAATCAGGTGTTGGGAAACCAACCGCGAAGGTTCAAGCCCCAAGCTTATCCATAATGAGATCATTAACATGACCGTGACTCATCGAATCAGTAGGTGTTTGGAAACCAACCGCGAAGGTTCAAGCCCCAAACTTACCCATAATGAGATCATTAACATGACCGTGACCTACTGAACTGTAGGTGTTGGGAAACCAACCCCGAAGGTTCAAGCCCCAAGCTTACCCATAATGAGATCATTAACATGACCATGACCTACTGAACTGTAGGTGTTGGGAAACCAACCGCGAAGGTTCAATCCCCAAGCTTACCCATAATGAGATCATTAACATGACCGTGACCTACTGAACTGTAGGTGTTGGGAAACCAACCGCGAAGGTTCAAGCCCCAAGCTTACCCATAATGAGATCATTAATATGACCGTGACCTACTGAACTGTAGGTGTTGGGAAACCAACCGCGAAGGTTCAAGCCCCAAGCTTACCCATCGAGCACTAGCCGAGACTAGCCTCCAAAACATAATTAATCACAACAGTAACGATCCCAAGATTACCAAATTCACAAGAATAATAATGTGCTGCCTTGAGTCGGCCAACACGACAACAACAACTCATGGATGGGCACCGTCCACGGCGGTCCCAATTCAAATACCTCGACTGCCTTGGAATGGCCAATTCACAACAACTCAACAGGGGAACTATCCTTGACCGTCCCAATTCAATACATCGATTACCTTAGAACGGTTAATCGATAACCAATGATACAACGAATGGGAATTATCTTCGATAATCCCAATTCAATACATCGATTACCTTAGAACGATTAATCGATAACCAATGATACGGTAGAATAGATGTCTCGGCGTCTTAAACCGACCACCGAAACAGATATGATAAACGAATATATCAAATGCCTTCAATCGGCCAATGCAACATCCTAGCAACAGTTCCAATTCGATAATAACGATTCAACGATGCCTCAGAACGACATTAACATCAACAATAATAATCGATACATCGATGCCGCGAACCGGCTATCGACAACAAGAATCTCAATGCCTTAAACCGGCCGTTAACGAATAATAATCACATCTGGCATAATCACCGAAGGGTATTGCATCAAACAATTCCCGAATATCAACAAATCACGAAGAGACTAAGTCTCAAAATGATACAATACATTCATACACATATATGATAACATTAATCTCATTGACCAGTACAAGTATAAAACTTGCCTCAAACCGAAGGCGAGAAAGTCCTTCCACGATCAACGTCCTGGCACGAAACGACGAACGGCGCCTCCCGACGATCACAACACTCGAACAACCTTGAATGAAAACAATTCATTCAAAAACACAAAATCAATAGAAAACAACGACAAGAACAAAGCCCGATTCAAACACGAATCGATCACACCGCACGAACGAATATCATAGTTCTCAACTATGAATTCCAACATCCTCCAACACCTCGATGATCAATTAACATGATCATTACGTTCTTAACACTTGTGAAATCCATTCAACAAGATTCACTTAAGAACAATCATCAAAACAAACATCTCAAAATGATAATATCACCAATATCATCAAATTGATCCTCTTACAATGATAATATTATCAATATTATCATTATCACCCCAAGAACATCATCAACTCAATAATCATGATGTCCAAACAAATCCTTCATCAATACATCATGAATTCAGATTAAACAACAAGATTCACTCAACCATTTCCAAATTATGATAATCACCCCTTAAATTATCATAAATCCTTACTAAAATGGTTATAATCTTTCAAGAACACCATCAACAACAACAACAATCATCTCAAGACTATGTTAATCATATAACAATCTTAACATAATCCTTAGTAGACATGATTAAAACCTCCAAACAATCTAAAACATCAAGAACATAATCCAACTCAAGCAATACCATCATGTTCTTCATCAAAAGTTTATCAAAACCATGAAGAATCATGATATACTCCATGAATCAAACAATACCCGAAGAAAACAACAACAAAAACTCGAAAATCACTTGAAGAACAAGAGATTGAGGGAACTTACCAAAGAAGAACAAGAAGAAGCCTCCAAACACCAAAGGAGCACCAACAAGCTTCCAACTTCAAGCTTCAATCCAAGCTAGGATGATTAAGATCGAGTTGGAAGGGGCTAAACATCAATAACAAGTCCAAACGGATGATTCTAGGGAGATAAAATGTGTTTTGGTTCGTGAGGAAATGAAATACGAAACCAAGATAAATAGACTGACAAGTCCATTACGTACGTTATACGCCCATGCTAACGTACGTAAGGGCCTTTACGTACGCTATGTAAAAACATTAACGTACGTAAAGCCAAATCCAGAACTAACTGAACTAAAATACGAAGGCCTTAACGTACGTAAACAAAAACATATTACGTACGTTAACAAGACCTGCATTACGTACGTAGAGCTCACATCTTAACGTACGTAAGGGTCTGTTGACTGCAATAGTGAGATCCGATCGGAAGATGCTCGGGACCCACCGGCCGAAAGTGACTACGAGGAAGGTTCCTGCCACCTACCAAGCATTACGTACGTAACCTTACAGGCATAACGTACGTAATAGAAACACACTAGCGTACGTAATGCTACATCCGTAGCGTACGCTAAGGCTATGAACTTAGCCAAAAATCCAAACTCTCTAACCAACATTCAAACGACGAAACCAACCCGACGACAAGTATAATATTTCGATCCCGAAATATTCCAATACAATATACATTGTATCAGTCCAAAACAACAACACTTGTATAATTCCAAAGGAATATGCACAACTCAACAGTAATACGAAAAAAAAATTATCCCCGGATATTACATACTCCCCCCTTAAAAAGAGTTTCGTCCCCGAAACTCAGGGTGCAAAAACACGGGGTACGAACTATCCATCAAGATCTGAAAACAAGATATCCAGGAATACCCCTCAATATGAGCAACTCCGTCTGAGTAATCGGGCCAACCCCACGGGTTCCCGCGTCTCCTCTGCCTGAACATGTCGAAAAACAAGTGATAAAAATACTCAACCAAGTGCGAGATCAATCGAATCATGACTCCTCCGTCAGAGACCAGCCAGGAAGTCGCACCACCCGCAAGACTCGTAACACCGGCGTACACACCCCGCGGGTGCCGCCCATTATACATATCTATAATCATCGGTGTACACTCCCCCGTTCTCATAGGCATTAAACGCTCAAGCAAACACTGACTCATGCCACAAAAGAAAAATAACAACGCACATATGGTCCTCGGGACCATATCAACCGCACACCCAAGTCCTCACGACTCGACGTCTCGAATTGAAATGAACAATTACCCAGATTATTACAAAATCTCGGGTACAACACCAAAAGGAAGGAAAAACACATCACACGACCTCAAATCTCAAGATTCTCAGAGGTTATCATAACAATATAGATCAATAATATATGGTTCACAACCACAATATCACAATACAGACTGAGTCAAATATCAATTCGAAAAAAAAACAAGGAAACTACAAATCAAGACTACATCTCAAATGTACCCGAAATCAACATCCTCCAGATCATCGAACTCCTCGATCTCATCGACTCGAGGAAGACCTAAATCTGAACTCGCTGCTCCTCTTCGGTTGTCCATACCTCTGGCTCTCGAAGCCTGATAGGACCCCTTGGATGGAGTACGAACTGAAGAAACAAAATCTCTCGAGGCCCGTGATTTCCCTTGAGATCTACTGGCACTAGAACCCCTGCAATATTTCTGAAGGTGTCCCTGCCTCCCACATAGAAAACAAGCAATAGACCGTATCGAGCACCGAGTACTGCGATGTCCTATTGTATCACAGTTAAAGCAAACAACGGTCGAACCCGTCGCTTGAGAAGAAGATGCTTTCCCAGCACGAAGACGACTAGAAGATGACCTCTTGGACGTCGGAGCCCGATGTCCCTCTGAACAAACCGGCATCCTAGTCCTCTCACTGGAAGAAACTGAAGGGTTCTTCCGAGCAAGCTCCTTGATCAAAAGCTGCGCTCCAAGGGCCTTCTCGATGAATTCACCAAGTGAATTGCAATTATGGTTGAACAACTGCATCCTCAACTGCGGGTTCATCCTCTTGCTAAAATACTTGATCTTATCCGCCTCAGTACGGATAACAGATGAAGCAAACTGAAGGAGTCCATGAAACTTCTCCGCAATAACAATAACACCCTCGTCCTCGACGGATTCGGGGTTCAAAACCTCTGACAACTTGGCTTCACGAAGTGGAGCCGGATAATACCTCTCTAACATGAGAGTCTTGAACTCACTCCAAGCACAATCACGATCGGTGGGTTTTACAGAAAGCCACCAAGAATAAGCGCCTTTACTCAAATAGTAAGCCGCTACTACCACCTTACTCTCTTCCGGACACTGAACCATGTCGAAGAGTTTATCAAAATGTTCAAGCCAATGAACAATATCAGCTGGTTCCGACGAACCCTCAAAAATAGGCGGCCTCTGACGAGAGATGTCACCGATAATCTGACTCACTCTCCTGGACTGTCCATAAAACGGCACCTGGGATCCCTGCTGCGGTGGACCACGAACCACTGAGGTCTGCATGGCCTCCATCATCTGCGTCATTTGAGTCATCTGGGCCATCATGCCCCTCATAAGCAAGAAAGGGTCGACGGGTCCACTCTCAATCTGATCGACTCCTCGAGTATGACGTTCTGAAGGGAAATCGGTCGCATAAGTCACATCTCCGGCCGAATCCTGATCCATCTAGGCATCCGTACGCGTATAAACATGAGGTTCTGGGCTTCGGCCTGCTCTGTAGCCTTTACCCCCTCTGCCACGTCCTCGGTTACCTCTTTCCATACTGAAAGAATAACGCTCGATCATGAACAAGGCTCAATTATGCCTCAACGGCCAATCCACAATGCTAAGTCAATATCCAAACACGAGTATACATACTCAACAAATAAACAATCACTTCAAACATGCTAATTATAGTCAATACTGAGCCAACACGCCCCATAGCAAATAGTCATGAATGGGTCGTAACACAATGTTACATACAGGTTTCAACAAAACATGTATAATCAATGGCATAATGAATGTATGAGCATACAAGAGAATCGAGTCCTTACACAGGTCATACGAAGCTTCGAGGTCTTGCGATACTAGTCTTCACTGACGACGACTCGATGAAAGAATAACTCATACAGTCATTCAACTACCACGACTCACAAAGCCCGACTGTCCAGATTGTCATAACGTGACAGTCCACTACTACCGCGTCGGTAGAACCACATAACTCACATATCAGGTTATCTCACAACCCAATTCTCTGATACCATCTTCTGTAACACCCCCAAATCCCATTGGGTCATTACAGTGCCGTGGAAGCCACACCAGGAGATCCACCAGGCGAACATGACTAAAATACAACAAACTGACCAAAAGGGGAATCACAATTCCTACACTGACATCCAACATGATATTCTGATATGGAATTTCAAGGACAACAGTGGGCCTACATGGCCTAAATAAAATACAGCGACATCCACGAGCCTAGCTCGGATGATACAAAATGACAACGACTGAACAAAACTGGAGTACTCCAATTGTCTGACTGACATGAACACCAAAACATCTCGGACTAGTATCGCTCGAATGCCTCGTCGCCACCGTCATGCCCCTGTGTCTCAACTCTCTCCTCGCAAACACCTAAAACATGAAAACATGTTCCGCTCCCACGGGGTCAGTCATCCAGATAATGATTATCAAATACATGTACAACATGATATGCATCCAAAGGGCAGAATGAATAGTATAGTAATGGTAATACGAGATGCTCACAAACCAAAGTAAGAATCGAGCATTCATGGACTACTATGCCCACGACATACGATCAATACCTGCTCAACAAGTTAGAACACAAGTGCCCAACGGCGAATCATCAATACAGAACACAACAATACATCACCCGAAGGTAACCCAAGCCAAACACTGAAGTAGATACGAATCACAATGCCCGAAGGCTCCAACAGGAATACCGATACATCACAATGGCCTAACACAACAATGCAAGCCGTTTATCATCATAATACCGAATGTCACTCACCAAGTCATTAATCACCACAATGGCCCGAAGCCAAACAAATTAAGTCAGATCAATGAGGGCCGAAGCCACGGCACGAAGCCGTATCACAATGAGGCCGAAGCCACGGCATGAAGCCGTATCACAATGAGATCATCCAATGACCGTGACCTGCTGAATTGCAGGTGCTGGGAAACCAACCGCGAGGGTTCAAGCTGTAATACCCGTACTTTTTGTAAATCTTCTACTCTTGTACTTTGTAATTTTTACGCTCGTATAAGTGTTTGGTAAGCTTATATGGATATTGAAACTCTTATCAATTGGATTTACCCTTTTTCTTGTTCGGATCGTCGCTGTTTTCGGATCCTTGATGCGATTATACTACCTTCGTGTAATGGGTAGCGCACGCTACGCACACCTTGTAGCGCACGCTAATTTAGTGAGGGTAGCGCACGCCATCCATTATCATTAGCGCACGCTACTAATGTATTGGAGGACATACCCGTGGCTACCGGATCGAAAGGGAATTCTAGCGTACGCTAGGTGTGACCGTAGCGTACGCTAGATTTTGGTGGTAGCGCACGCCACGTTGCAGAGTAACGTGCGCTAAAGAGAGCAGAGCCGGGATGAGGTTCGGATCGGGCACTGACTACCAGGTAGCGCACGCTATTAGAAATAATTAGCGCACGCTAATTGAAGTCACTAGCGCACGCTATGAGCAGGTGTTAGCGTACGCTAACGGAGATGGCAGGGGCTACTGGATTGCCTGGTGAGTCCGATAGCGCGCGCTATTTTTCATGGCTAGCGCACGCTAGTCCCTATTTAGTATAAATAGGACATTTCCGTTCCCAAATCGTCATTTCTACCTACCTTCACCTCCTTGGGCGATTCTAGGCGATTCCGGGCGATTTGTGCGGAGTTCTTCGAGCTGTAATTATCTAGCAGCATCTTTGAGTTTCTAGTTCGGATTTATCAACGTTTAATCCTCTCCGCCGCTCCAAATCAAGGTAAAATTCTCACAACCCTAGATTTTCGAGATTTGGGGATTTTCCATCTGATTTCTTCGATCCAGCTTGTTGTTGTGTTAGAATATACCGATTACGAGTTATCTACTTTGGATACATGTTTTCCTACGGATTTATTGGTATATTTAAGGAGTTCTTTAGTGTTTGGGATATTTGACTTGAGATTCACTATCCAAGAGAATTATTTCCGGAACACATGTATCGGGGTAGTAAATTCGGGTGATTCCAACCTATTTTCATACCGATGGGGTTTTGATAATTGAATTACGAACTTGTCTAGGTTCGGAGTTGTTGAATCCTTCGATCTTGGTACCTTGTCGTTTGTACCCTCTCCTCTCGTTTCCAGGCAAGTGATTCTTGTGAATGTTATGTTCTTAAATGTGAAAAGTAATGCATGTGATTGTGAGAGTTGCTTTCGTTCACTCCGAGAGGACCCGACGGGGTCGAGGAGGGTTCCGCTTATGTCGGTTCCGTGAACATTTGGGTTAGCCACTCCGAGATGATCCGACGGGGTCGAGGAGGGATTCGCGCATTGTCGAGTCCACGGTTAATCAAGAGATATCATCATTTCTAAATATGTTTGGATAGTTGTATTTTCCGGAAAATCATTATCATGGCTTTGAATTGGTGCATATGCTTTTATGTATAAGACTTGACACTTCACTTGTAATACTTGCCCTAACCCCTCTCGTTTGGGGAAAATTACTTTTGTGTTTTTCAGGTCCTAAGGAACCTTACGAGCGAGCGCCGGGACGATACGATGAGGATGGCGAGGCGTGATACTGTGGCTAGTTGTGTTCTACTTTGTTTGGTCGTTGTTCCCTTCGGTCCATTTTATCCTTGTAATAATAAGTGGTACTCGAGTACTTTAGGAAAGTCCTTTTCCATTGTCGTACAACTTCTTGTATTTCTTCATGGTATTGTTTGTCCGTGTTTGAACTTCCTTGGTTGTATCGAGTTTATTGTTTCCCAAGTGGATTTTATTAAATTCAATACGTTGTAAGTGAGATAAGCCTAGTGAATCCCAGGTTGGGATTTACGGCGCTGTGATATTCTCCGAATATCTCGGGGGGGTGTTACAGAATTTGGTATCAGAGCTTAGGTTTATGGATACCTAGGCTGTCGGATTGCTGGGTCTAAATGTACTATTCCAAGGACACAGTATCATCGCGCTGCCGTCATCTCGTACGACCGGTACTCGTAAGTTCCCTATCTTATTTACCCTCTTCATTCACTCACTATCATTCGATTATGGGACATGAGAAGTCCATATTCGAGATGGCATTGCTTTGAGCTATTCTTATGATTTTACTTACATTTTTCTTTAGAATGTCAACGGGTAGAGGACGTGGACGCGGCCATGGTCGTGGTCGTGGCCGAGGGCGTGGCGCAGCCGGTGGAGCGGCCATGTCCTCGGCTCGAGAAGGCTCGGCTACGCCAGCTTGTCGGACTCTATTCAACCTAGCACCGTAGTCATCAGAACCGTCGGCCTGGGAACTTCTACAGGGAGCCAACCGGATGTGGGTGTTGCCACCATACTGCAGTAAGTGGCGAACCAAATGGCTCTTTTAACCCAGGCGGTACAGCCTTAACCAACCACCTCCTCACATCGACATCGGGCCGAGAAGTGGTTACAAGATGTTATTCGTATGCGCCTCCCAATTTATTGGTGCAAATGATCCGATCGGCCGGGAAGATTGGATTAATGAGATGAATAAAGTTTTCATGGCCGTAAATTGTCCAGAGGCACGTAAGGTGCCGGTTGCCCAATACTTCCTATCAAGGGATGCGGCTAGCTCGTGGCAAGTGTTGCACCTCGGGATCGTGAGGTTTCATGGGACGAGTTTAAGGAATTGATGGAGGCCGAGTTACGCCCGTGGCCTGCTCAGAGGCCAGATTCGAGCCTTTATGAAGCTAAACCCCAGGATGTCCCTGTATCTCGTGCAATCATTGAATACAACCGTCAACTCAACCATGTGAAAAATCAAGTGAGGGAAGAGAGAGATAGAATTCGTCACTTTGACATGCGAATGAAGCCAAAAGTTCGGCACTATATGTCGGGCTTCGCTTGCGCCACATTGAAGGAGTATCAAGATAGGGCACTAGCATATGATATGTCCTTCACTACTACCGAAGCGACAAGTGAGAGTAAGAAGCAGAAGACCACTGGAAAGTTTTCTAGCGGTAGATGTGGCAACCCGCGGGGATCGCAGTCGGCAAGCTACACAACCAAAGGGTCTTCCCGTGCATCGGGAGGTAAACGGAATTTCGTAGAGTGCTAATGCGCCCAACCGGGTTGTGACATGTTTTAATTGTGGATACAGGCCATATTAATCGTGATTGTGGTCTACCCCATTGAGGTGTTTTAATTGCGGCGTGAAGGCCACAGAGCCATGTACTGCATTTTAAGAAGAAAACCCACTTGGAACTCGTGCAAATACCCTACGTGTGGAGAACCGAGTGTTAATCAAGTCATCTACGGGTCAACCATCCCGAGTTACTGGTCGAGGCAGAGGCCGTGGTCACCTGTTAGAGGAGCTCCAGGCCGGGTTCGGTGCAACCTCGTGTCTATGAGATGAGGAAAGCCGGAGATCCAGAGGCTACCGTGGCGAGTGTATCATTTCTCTTTGTCTCACCCAGCTAGAGTGCTTTTGATTCGGTGCTTCTCATTCGTTCATCTCTTTGGATTGTGTGCGTCGATTGAATATTGAGGGCTTGTCTCCTTGTGAGTCCTTTGTGGTTAAGTTGCCGGTGGTGATAGAATCGTGGAGACAAGGAAGTTAGAGATTGTCCGGTGTTTATCACGAGAGAGTGTGGTTTTCGAATTTGATAGTCGTAGACATTGTTGATGAAGATCTAATCCTCGGTGACGATTGGCTCGATAGACACGGTGCGGTAATGAATTATCGCACGAAGATCATATCAATGTTAGCCAAAGACGGTACCGAACACCATTTTATGGGTACAAGAGGGGATGTCGAAATTTTTGATTAGTGCCTTGAAGGTGACAAAACTTATTAGAAAGGGTGTGTTGGGTATTGGTGTTATGCCATGAAAGTCGAAGATGGGAAAGCTGAACTTCCTCGATTCCTATTGTAAGCGATTTTCCGGATGTTTTTCCGCATTTAATTACCGGGACTACCACCGGGCGGGAAGTTGAATTTACAATTGATTTGGAGTCGAGCAACCCCGATTTCTAAGGCACCGTATCGTATGGCACCTTGAAATGCAAGAGTTGAAGAAACAACGGGAGAATTGTTGGATAAAGGGTATATTAGACCTAGTGCCTCGCCATGGGGTGCACCGGTCTTGTTCGTAAGAAAGAAAGATGGTTCACTACGTTTGTGTATTGATTATCTGAACCGAACAAAGTGACCATTAAGAATAAATACCCTTTGCCGCGTATCGATGATTTGTTTGATCAATTGCAGGAGCCGCGGTGTTCTCGAAAATTGATTTGAGGTCCGGTTACTATCAACTTCGCATTAAAGAATCCGACGCTCCTAAAGCGCTTTACGAGGTATGGACACTATGAGTTTGTGGTTATGCCTTTGGGTTAACCAACGCACGGCGATATTTATGCAATTGATGAATAAAATATTTATTGAGCATCTTGATAATTGTGTAGTCGTTTTTATCGACGATATTTTGGTTTACTCTCGAGATGAAGAGGAACACGCTCGGCATTTGCGATTGGTCCGGAGATTTCGAGGACTCGGCACCTCTATGCAAAGTTTTCTAAGTGTGAATTCTGGTGAAGGAAGTCATGTTTCTCGGACATGTGATTTCAGCGGAAGGGGTTCGGGTAGATCCCAGAAAATTGAGCGATGTTAGATTGGGCTCCACCTGAAACGTGAAGGAGGTTCGTAGATTTTGGGTCCGGCCGGATACTACCGGAGGTTCGTCGAGGATTCTCCAAACTTGCTCGACCACTTACTCAATTACTCCGAAGTCCGAAAGGTTCGAATGGAATGAAGAGAGACAACGTAGTTTCGAAGAGCTGAAAAGGCGTCTGACTACCGCGCCGGTTTTAGCCCTACCTCAGGGAGTCGGTGGGTATTCGGTTTATTGTGATGCATCAGGACAAGGACTTGGGTGCGTACTCTTGCAGCATGATAAGACGATTGCCTATGCTTCATGGCAACTTAAACCGTATGAGCTGAATTATCCTACCCATGATTTGGAATTAGCTTTGTAGTGTTTGCCGAAGATCTGGCGTTACTATTTGTACGGTTCTTCATGTCGGATTTATACCGACCACAAGAGCCTAAAGTATATTTTTAGCCAAAAAGAGCTGAATATGAGACAACGACGTTGGTTAGAGCTGATAAAGGATTATGATCTGGAAATCCTTTACCATCCAGGAAAGGCTAACGTTGTAGCTGATGCGTTGAGCCTAAGTCGATATCTCTTCATATGCTTGAGGCCCTTACGCCTCAAGTTAAGATCAGACGGGAGTTAATTGAGCAGGGAGTCGAAGTACGGATCCAACGGGTTCAGGGTCAGATGTGTACTCTTGAGGCTGTTCCGTCCTTGATTGACGACGTCGGGGAAAAACAGGAGAACGACCCAATGCTTGTTCAACTGAAGGCGGACGTGGAAAAAGGGAAAGCCCCTGGTTTTATGATCCATGAGGATGGCATTTTGAAATTTCAAGGTAGGATTTGTGTTCCAAATGACTCAGAGCTGAGACAGAGAATACTCCGAGAAGCTCATGCTACACCTTACTCGATCCATCCTGGGACGAGTAAGATGTACAAGGATCTTAAAAGGAGTTTTTGGTGGAATAATATGAAGAGAGATGTCACCGAGTTCGTGTCAAGGTGTTTGACATGTCAACAGGTCAAAATTGAGCACCAACGGCCAGCCGGGCTGTTGAAACCTCTCCCTATTCCCGAATGGAAATGGGAGGATATTACCATGGACTTCATCACCGGGATGCCGAGGACTAAGTCGGGGATGAATATGATTTGGGTTGTTGTTGACCGATTGACTAAGTCGGCACATTTTCTTGGCATTAAGGACACGTGGGGACCGGAGCGATTGTCCCGGATTTTTATATCGGAGATTGTGAGATTACACGGTACGCCAAAGTCTATTGTTTCCGATCGTGATGGCCGTTTCGTGTCGCATTTTTGGAAGGCGGTCCATCAAGCCTTGGGCACCGAATTGAGGTTGAGTACTTCCTTCCACCCTCAGTCTGACGGTCAGACTGAGCGGACGATCCAGACGTTGGAAGATATGCTGAGGGCGTGTGCCCTGGATTGGAGTACCGATTGGGAAGTACACCTACCTTTGATCGAGTTCACTTACAATAATAGCTGGCACGCATCGATCAAGATGGCACCTTTTGAGGCATTGTATGGTAGGCGGTGTAGATCTCCACTTTGTTGGGATGAAGCTTGATTTAGTCGGACGGAACCCGATATGTTGATGGAAACTAAAGAGAAGATTTCCATCATCCGAGACCGATCATTAACCGCCGAGTCGACAAAAATCCTACGCTGACAATCGTCGTCGGCCCTTGGAATTTGATGTGGGTGATCATGTCCTACTCAAAGTATCACCGATTAGAGGAGTCTTCAGGTTCGGAAAAAGGGGCAAACTTAGTCCGAGATATATTGGACCTTTTGAGATTCTTGACAGAATCGGGGAACTGGCCTATCGATTGGCTTTACCTCCAGCCCTTAGCCATGTTCACAGTGTGTTCCATGTTTCCCAACTGAGGAGGTACGTCACGGCCGAGTCATATCATTGATTACGGGGACATCGAGATAGCAGAGGATGTCACATTTGAAGAGAAGCCAGTGAAAGTACTAGAGCATCGAGTAAAACAACTCCGGCACAAAACCATACCGTTGGTTAAAGTTCAGTGGTCACGACACGGAGTTGAGGAAGCGACGTGGGAAACCGAAGAGAGCATGCACACTAGATACCCCGAGTTATTCATTTCTTAAGTTTCGGGACGAAACTTCATTTTAGAGGGGGAGGATGTAATACCCGTACTTTTTGTAAATCTTCTACTCTTGTACTTTGTAATTTTTACGCTCGTATAAGTGTTTGGTAAGCTTATATGGATATTGAAACTCTTATTAATTGGATTTACCCTTTTTCTTGTTCGGATCGTCGCTGTTTTCGGATCCTTGATGCGATTATACTACCTTCGTGTAATGGGTAGCGCACGCTACGCACACCTTGTAGCGCACGCTAATTTAGTGAGGGTAGCGCACGCCATCCATTATCATTAGCGCACGCTACTAATGTATTGGAGGCGGACAGTCCAGTGGCTACTGGACTGGAAAAGGGAATTCCTAGCGTACGCTAGGTGTGACTGGTAGCGTACGCTAGATTTTGGTGGTAGCGCACGCTACGTTGCTAGAGTAACGTGCGCTAAAGAGAGCAGCCGGGGACGGTAGGTTACGGGTGGGCACCGACTACGTGTAGCGCACGCTATTATAAATAATTAGCGCACGCTAATTGAAGTCACTAGCGCACGCTATGAGCAGTGTTAGCGTACGCTAACGGAGATGGCGAGGCTCTTGGATTGCCTGGTGAGTCCGATAGCGCGCGCTATTTTTCATGGCTAGCGCACGCTAGTCCCTATTTAGTATAAATAGGACATTTCCGTTCCCAAATCGTCATTTCTACCTACCTTCACCTCCTTGGGCGATTCTAGGCGATTCCGGGCGATTTGTGAGGAGTTCTTCGAGCTGCAATTATCTAGCAACATCTTTGAGTTTCTAGTTCGGATTTATCAACGTTTAATCCTCTCCGCCGCTCCAAATCAAGGTAAAATTCTCACAACCCTAGATTTTCGAGATTTGGGGATTTTCCATCCGATTTCTTCGATCCAGCTTGTTGTTGTGTTAGAATATACCGATTACGAGTTATCTACTTTGGATACATGTTTTCCTACGGATTTATTGGTATATTTCCGGAGTTCTTGAGTGTTTGGGATATTTGACTTGCGATTCACTATCCAAGAGAATTATTCCCGGAACACATGTATCGGGGTAGTAAATTCGGGTGATTCCAACCTATTTTCATACCGATGGGGTTTTGATAATTGAATTACGAACTTGTCTAGGTTCGGAGTTGTTGAATCCTATGATCTTGGTACCTTGTCGTTTGTACCCTCTCCTCTCGTTTCCAGGCAAGTGATTCTTGTGAATGTTATGTTCTTAAATGTGAAAAGTAATGCATGTGATTGTGAGAGTTGCTTTCGTTCACTCCGAGAGGACCCGACGGGGTCGAGGAGGGTTCCGCTTATGTCGGTTCCGTGAACATTTGGGTTAGCCACTCCGAGATGATCCGACGGGGTCGAGGAGGGATTCGCGCATTGTCGAGTCCACGGTTAATCAAGAGATATCATCATTTCTAAATATGTTTGGATAGTTGTATTTTCCGGAAAATCATTATCATGGCTTTGAATTGGTGCATATGCTTTTATGTATAAGACTTGACACTTCACTTGTAATACTTGCCCTAACCCCTCTCGTTTGGGGAAAATTACTTTTGTGTTTTTCAGGTCCTAAGGAACCTTACGAGCGAGCGCCGGGACGATACGATGAGGATGGCGAGGCGTGATACTGTGGCTAGTTGTGTTCTACTTTGTTTGGTCGTTGTTCCCTTCGGTCCATTTTATCCTTGTAATAATAAGTGGTACTCGAGTACTTTAGGAAAGTCCTTTTCCATTGTCGTACAACTTCTTGTATTTCTTCATGGTATTGTTTGTCCGTGTTTGAACTTCCTTGGTTGTATCGAGTTTATTGTTTCCCAAGTGGATTTTATTAAATTCAATACGTTGTAAGTGAGATAAGCCTAGTGAATCCCAGGTCGGGATTTACGGCGCTGTGATATTCTCCGAATATCTCGGGGGGTGTTACAGCCCCAGACTTACCCATAATGAGATCACCCAGTGACCGTGACCTACTGAACTGTAGGTGTTGGGAAACCAACCGCGAAGGTTCAAGCCCCAAGCTTACCCATAATGAGATCATTAACATGACCGTGACCTCATCGAATCGTAGGTGTTGGGAAACCAACCGCGAAGGTTCAAGCCCCAAGCTTACCCATAATGAGATCATTAACATGACCGTGACCTCTTGAATCGTAGGTGTTGGGAAACCAACCGCGAAGGTTCAAGCCCCAAGCTTACCCATAATGAGATCATTAACATGACCGTGACCTATCGAATCGTAGGTGTTGGGAAACCAACCGCGAAGGTTCAAGCCCCAAGCTTACCCATAATGAGATCATTAACATGACCGTGACTCATCGAATCGTAGGTGTTGGGAAACCAACCGCGAAGGTTCAAGCCCCAAGCTTACCCATAATGAGATCATTAACATGACCGTGACCTACTGAACTGTAGGTGTTGGGAAACCAACCGCGAAGGTTCAAACCCAAAACTTACCCATAATAAGATCATTAACATGACCGTGACCTACTGAACTGTAGGTGTTGGGAAACCAACCGCGAAGGTTCAAGCCCCAAGCTTACCCATCGAGCACTAGCCGAGACTAGCCTCCAAAACATAATTAATCACAACAGTAACGATCCCAAGATTACCAAATTCACAAGAATAATAGCGTGCTGCCTTGAGTCGTCCAACACGACAACAACAACTCATGGATGGGCACCGTCCACGGCGGTCCCAATTCAAATACCTCGACTGCCTTGGAATGGCCAATTCACAACAACTCAACGGGGGAACTATCCTTGACCGTCCCAATTCAATACATCGATTACCTTAGAACGGTTAATCGATAACCAATGATACAACGGATGGGAATTATCTTCGATAATCCCAATTCAATACATCGATTACCTTAGAACGGTCAATCGATAACCAATGATACAACGGATGGGAATTATCTTCGATAATCCCAATTCAATACATCGATTACCTTAGAACGGTTAATCGATAACCAATGATACGGTAGAATAGATGTCCCGGCGTCTTAAACCGACCACCGAAACAGATATGATAAACGAATATATCAAATGCCTTCAATCGGCCAATGCAACATCCTAGCAACAGTTCCAATTCGATAATAACGATTCAACGATGCCTCAGAACTACATTAACATCAACAATAATAATTGATACATCGATGCCGCGAACCGGCTATCGACAACAAGAATCTCAATGCCTTAAACCGGCCGTTAACGAATAACAATCACATCTGGCATAATCACCGAAGGGTATTGCATCAAACAATTCCCGAATATCAACAAATCACGAAGAGACTAAGTCTCAAAATGATACAATACATTCATACACATATATGATAACATTAATCTCATTGACCAGTACAAGTATAAAACTTGCCTCAAACCGAAGGCGAGAAAGTCCTTCCACGATCAACGTCCTGGCACGAAACGACGAACGGCGCCTCCCGACGATCACACACTCGAACAACCTTGAATGAAAACGATTCATTCAAAAACACAAAATCAATAGAAAACAACGATAAGGACAAAGCCCGATTCAAACATGAATCGATCACACCGCACGAACGAATATCATAGTTCTCAACTATGAATTCCAACATCCTCCAACACCTCGATGATCAATTAACATGATCATTACGTTCTTAACACTTGTGAAATCCATTCAACAAGATTCACTTAAGAACAATCATCAAAACAAACATCTCAAAATGATAATATCACCAATATCATCAAATTGATCCTCCTACAATGATAATATTATCAATATTATCATTATCACCCCAAGAACATCATCAACTCAATAATCATGATGTCTGAAACAGAAATCCTTCATCAATACATCATGAATTCAGATTAAACAACAAGATTCACTCAACCATTTCCAAATTATGATAATCACCCCTTAAATTATCATAAATCCTTACTAAAATGGTTATAATCTTTCAAGAACACCATCAACAACAACAACAATCATCTCAAGACTATGTTAATCATATAACAATCTTAACATAATCCTTAGTAGACATGATTAAAACCTCCAAACAATCTAAAACATCAAGAACATAATCCAACTCAAGCAATACCATCATGTTCTTCATCAAAAGTTTATCAAAACCATGAAGAATCATGATATACTCCATGAATCAAACAATACCCGAAGAAAACAACAACAAAAACTCGAAAATCAGTTGAAGAACAAGAGATTGAGGGAACTTACCAAAGAAGAACAAGAAGAAGCCTCCAAACACCAAAGGAGCACCAACAAGCTTCCAACTTCAAGCTTCAATCCAAGCTAGGATGATTAAGATCGAGTTGGAAGGGGCTAAACATCAATAACAAGTCCAAACGGACGATTCTAGGGAGATAAAATGTGTTTTGGTTCGTGAGGAAATGAAATACGAAACCAAGATAAATAGACTGACAAGTCCATTACGTACGTTATACGCCCATGCTAACGAACGTAAGGGCCTTTACGTACGCCATGTAAAAACATTAACGTACGTAAAGCCTAATCCAGAACTAACTGAACTAAAATACGAAGCCCTTAACGTACGTAAACAAAAACATATTACGTACGTTAACAAGACCTGCATTACGTACGTAGAGCTCACCTCTTAACGTACGTAAGGGTCCATTGACTGCAATAGTGAGATCCGATCGGAAGATGCTCGGGACCCACCGGCCGAAAGTGACTACGAGGAAGGTTCCTGCCACCTACCAGCATTACGTACGTAACCTTACAGGCATAACGTACGTAATAGCAACACGCTAGCGTACGTAATGCTACATCCGTAGCGTACGCTAAGGCTATGTACTTAGCCAAAAATCCAAACTCTCCAACCAACATTCAAACGACGAAACCAACCCGACGACAAGTATAATATTTCGATCCCGAAATATTCCAATACAATATACATTGTATCAGTCCAAAACAACAACACTTGTACAATTCCAAAGGAATATGTACAACTCAACAGTAACACGAAAAAAAAATTATCCCCGGATATTACAGCGTCAATGGTAGTTCAGGTTTATTCTAGTTCACTGATGGTGCAATGATCGATTTATCAGCGCATCGAGATGTTGTTTTATCCTGGGAGGCAGACGCTATACACTGTGGTGGAGGCGAATTTCTTTAAGGAGACAGATTTTCTGGACTCAACATCGCTCACATTCGAATTTACCTCATTTGATTAATTATATATATATATATATTATTTAATGCTTTCGTCATTAACGAATCTGTCTCCTACTTTGTTCTTTTCAGATTTTCAGCACAGACAGGAGATTCAAAACATGCGATCCCGTAAGTCGTAATTGACGGACACGGACGAGTCCAAAACAGCATTACCTGTCATTAAGAAACTGATGGCCAGCGGCATAAGCTTTTGGATCTACAGGTATAATGGAAAATCATCAAATATTATACTTCATAAAATAATTATATGACTTCAAATTTATCGATATAATTTTTAGTAAATTATAACAACATATATTTGCTTGAAAATGAAGTGCATGAGCAATGTTTAAGGGATGTCCGTGTTTTCTTTCGACGACACCGTTTTATTGTGGTGTATTGACACAATTTTGTTGGTGAATGATACCATATCGGGAGAACAATAATTGGAGTATTTTTTAGTAGATTAAGAGCCATTGTCGAAATGTAAAGTAGTTATTGTTGATTATTTGAGTTCCAAATTTATCGATATAATTTTTAGTAAATTTTACCAACAATCTTAAAGCAAATTAAACTATTTCGTAGAATAAACTTCGAAATCATAAATATCGTATTTGTGCGATTATGGATTTAGAAATTCTTACCCACCAGTGATGTATTAAACTTATGCATGAGCAGTTGAGTTTCTTGTATTTTTATGCTACTTAAAATATGAAGTCCATTCGTTTTTATTCTTCAATATTGTCTACCTTATCCGCCTATATTTGAAGTTCTCAGTTTGATGGACTTCCAATTCATTTGGTAAGGGATTCTTTGAGGATGTGCTTGACCATGTATTTTTGTCTTTTGCTAGCCCAAAACATTCTCTATTATTGACTTTAGAGATTCTAGTAGCAAGCATATTATGAAATGCAACTTAGTTGCTGATGTGCAAGAAGACAGGGGAACGACTTGTCATAATATCGTATTTCTGCTTTATTTTCCCTCTAGGAAAAATTGGTTTTATAGTGGAAATTAATTTAAACATGTTTGGATCTTCTCATGGGCGTCATGAGATGTCGGATACTATGCTCCACCGGGCGGACTCCACGATATGCGAAAATGCATTAACTTAGTTTTCAACATGAATCAGATTTTGGTTTTTGGATCCAATTTTGAGAATTTGATTAAGTAATTGGATGGTTTTGCAAATTTTTAAACCTATTGAACTTGGAATAGCTGATTAGAATAAAATTTATGGATTACATGTCGATCATTATTTAGAAAGTGTTTATGGTTAATATAAATGAGAAGAATTTATATTATTTATGGCCATGCATTTTGCTAAATAAGATTGTGATTATATTTGCTATTATATAATCATGCATATGATGATTTTGATAAGGTATAGCATTGTTTGATAAGAGCCTAATCATTTATTATTCGATTAAGATGTTAAGATTACTTAGTTTAATTAAGATATTAACTAAATAGTATTTGTTGATTGATTTTAATCTTTTTATGTGATGGAATATCAATCTTGGTCGGATGCTCAGACGTTAAAAACCTAACGTGCCTGGTACCTAGTGAGTACAGGTTGTGGGCCAGCTTGAGAATTATAATTTTTTTTTGGTTGGATTTGCTCTTCCGGTTAAATTATATATTCTCGTGTTGGTGTCGGTCTGCTGCGGCAGTGACACACGAGCCTATTACGGTGATCCATGTGATACCAAACACTGATATTAGCTCTATATGCGGAAAATTCGGACAAATTCGAGATCTTGTTAACCCTAACACATCGATTGATCGAGGATCAATGAATGTGGATTTAAGGTGGTGTATCAACGTTTTTGCTAAGGATTTTTGGTTCTCCTTGAAACCATGCTGAAATTCGGAGAAATTCAATAATTGCATTTTAGTGCAAAAAACGCATAAGTTCTTTTATCGAATATTAAAACCAGAGAGGTTTTAAATGATGATGAAACCTACTCTTATGAGAGGTTGTAATAAGAAATGTGATTACTCTATAAATATAGTGATGCATTTGTTATGTGTACTCGATAATGAGTAAGGATGAAGCTAAAGAGAGAAATTTACACTCTAAAAGATTGAGATACAAAACCAACTTAATCCGGAAATTAAGATGGTGGAATTGTGTTCTAACGAAAACGCAAAAACGATGTTAATCAGTTCAAACTAGCTCTGAATATGAGGATATCAATCATGTGGAGACTAGCTAACTTAAAACAAGATCCCATGCTAGAAATAATTGAAATTTCCTATTAGCTCTGAAATGTAGTAAAACAATTTTAGAAATACTAAAAATGTGGGGGTGTATGGCTAAGGCAAAAGATCCTAAGCCAAAGCAAGTGAAGGTCTGACCCAAGACGGTCGACTGCATCTTCACCGGATACGCACATGATGCATGATGCGTATAAATTCGTAGTGCAAAAATCTGATAGTCTGACATGTCAGTATGTACTAATCGAGTTAAGGAAAAGCGTGTATCAAATGCATAACTGATTTAAAAACTAAATCAATTATGAGATACCGTGGATTTATCAATGTGAAATGAATCACCAAGTGGTTTTAAAGGTTGAAACAAAAAGGCTTGAACTTGGAAAATCACTACGTCTGAAATTTCTAGCATGCATGCTAGAAGATAACTTACAATGCCATATACACTCTTCATATGGTCATATAAGAGAAAGAATAATTTTGTTGTGCAGAATTTTATTTAATGTTCGGTAGATCTTCCTCTGGAACAGATACCGCTAGGATCCAACGTAAATTCGAAAATAAAATTAAATGGATCCATGGATAAATAAGAGGCGAAACTACTAACTGAGGTTGTAGTAACATGAAGCCTAAAGTATTTTGAGATATATTCTCTAGTAACAAGAAGAAAGTTCATTATTATGATATACATGTAGAAGTGTATCAAATGAACATACATGCAGTCTTTCTAAATGACGTCTTTGAGAAAAGCCAACTTGGAAGAACCAAAGGCATATGTGCCTAACGCAGCGATTGAAAGTCTGCAACTTAGTGAAAGTATTATGAATCTAAATTGACACTAAAGTGGCATAAAATCTTTGACATTGTGGTGTCAAGCAATGACTTCAAAGGATGTAATAAAATCTCCAATTTGACAACGCTCAAATATGGTGATTAAATGACCGAAAAGTACCAATTTGGGGACGCTCAAATTTGGTAATGCAGATAGTCAAAAATTGCTAATTTTGGAGACGCTTAAAATTAGTAATTTGATCAATGAGAAATTGAAGTCTCGGTTAATAGTTGGTAACGTAATTTCAAAACGTTAAAATTGCCAATTTATAATGTAAAAAAGATTCAAGACAATGAAATATGTCAAGTGTGTACATGTCAAATACACATGACGACTGTCATTTTAAGAATGAATTTGAATGATCGAGTCATTGATGTAAGTAATGACAAGGGGATCAATTCAACAAAGTCTGAAAAGATAAATATATGAGACTAAAGAGATGATTTTAAGATGTAAAATCTCAAGTCGTTCACAATGTCTCATATGAGGTCAGTCATATTATGATGACATGAATCTTGGAAAGATCAACGGAATCAATTGGAATGCCAATGGATATGGTGCGGCTATCCAAGCACAAAGGTAACTGATCTTTCAAGAGTAACTAAAAGTCTAATGTACTGAGTTAATTGTACAAGACTAAACACATTCTATATCGTGAGTAGACTATATGGATACACGAGTAATCTGAAAACTAATCATCAATTGGTGATTACAATGATATAAAGATTACTTGTGTGTATATGCTGCATGATATGAGATAATCAAAAACTATAAAATGATATAGTTACGCAAATTGGATATCTGATATTATGAATTTAATGTCTAAATAGTGAATATGTTTCACACTAGCTAGTGCAGCAGTGGTATGGAAATCTTTAATATAGATGGTTATTGCTCGATTTACAAAGGAATATGAGTTCATAACCTTAGACAAATATGCATGAGAGGCATAATGCTATACCAATTTCTAGAAGATATTCTAAAATGGGCAAAACTGTGACCGCAATATGTATTTAATGTGATAGTCAATCTACGATTGACAGGGCACAGAGCAAAATAATAATGGTAAGTCTCGTCCTATGAGGCAAAGACATAATACCATTTTGCTATCAACATTGGTTATCACTATTGACTACGTCAAGAGATAACATTGCGGATCCGTGACCAAAGGGTTATCAAAAGACCTTGTTGATAAATCATCAAAAGGAATGGGTCTATTGCCATGAGCTAATGGTTTTATGGAGGATACCCAACCTAAGCTGACTAGAGATCCCAAGATCTAGGTTCAATGGGACAACCAATTCATAAAACTGGGCACGATCACTATGGGGGTTACCCCGAACCGACCATTCATAGGATGAAAACAGTGATACCCGTAGGGAGAGGTTAAGCTTATGCTTTTAATGATTCTTAAGTCGACAATGTATAGTCGGGTGGAGTAAAATACGGGTTTACTCAAAATACTTAACGAGAATAACCTATGTTGGAGTGAAGAGGGGCCGCTTCAAAGGAGAATTGCAAGGCACAATTCTCTAGAAACTCCCGCAGAACCAGGACGGTGTCCACGGCCAAAATGGGCACAATAATGAGAACAGAATAAATCAGGGAGGGCACTTGTGAAGGATATACGATCACTTACACAAACGGTCGGACAGTTCAAAGGCATCTAGTCACACTGTCTAGCCAGCAAGGAGAATATATCTTTTCGAGGGAAGGTTCAAGGAGCATACGCTACCTATCCTATGCAATGCCTAACCGCAGTAACTATCACCAAGTCAAACTCCGTGTCTGACGTGTGCTGCTGGACCATCAATCTCATTCATGTGGGGGATTGTTGGAAAAATAGAGGAAATAGGCTGGTTTGAACAGCCCACTTGAGAGGCAATTTTAAGTGGACTCGACTACGAGTTAAAGTCGGGACTTAGTTGGAATACGTAGTGCTCCGTACGAGGTTTCAAAAACATGTAAGAACACTCAAAATGATTGAGGTATGAATGAGATATAATGTTACAAAGTGAACCCTTTAGAAATGAGTTTGGGATGTTATCCCACATTTGAAAAAGAAGGGAAAAATTGTGAGTATATAAGGAGATGTGGACAAAGTCATGTTCAAAAGTGAGACATGAGTGGATGTGTGACTAGGCGCCCCTCGCGCACAAACACACTCGCGCGCCGCCGCCGCCATCCGGCCGGCTCGGCTCGGCTCGGTTCGGTCTCGGTCGAGGTCCAAGGGCGATTTGGGCGAAATATCTCGGCGTCTCGAAGTTATCTTTTTACTGCAATTTTATTCGGTAAAAATTTATTTTACTGAAAATATCTCAATTATAAATTCCGAATTTTTCGGATCCGGATAAACATCAATTTAATTGATAAATTCGAACTAAACAGATATGGATAAGTATTGAGATACCAATCCTGATCAGTTTAGAGTTCCTCCAGCACATGTCTCTCTCATCTTCACCTATAAATACAGATGTGAGGAGTCTTATTTTAGACTGAAAATTTTCGTCCGTTTTTTTCAGCCAAAAATTCCAACTTCAATTTTTTTTTCCGGAAATAATTTCTCTTCATATTTTGGGTCGCGTCGGTGGTAGTTCAGGTTTATTCTAGTTCGCTGAGGGTGCGATAATCGATTTATCAACGCATCGAGATGTTTTATCTTGGGAGGCAGACGCTATAAACTGTGGTGGAGGCGAATTTGCTTTAAGGAGACAGATTTTCTGGACTCAACATTGCCCACATTCGGATTTACCTCATTTGATTAATTATATATATACATATATATTATTTAATGCTTTCGTCATTAACGAATCTGTCTCCTACTTTGTTCTTCTCAGATTTTCAGCACAGACAGGAGATTCAAAACATGCGATCCCGTAAGTCGTAATTGGACAGACACGGACGAGTCCAAAACAGCATTACCTGTCATTAAGAAACTGATGGCCAGCGGCATAAGCTTTTGGATCTACATGTATAATGGAAAATCATCAAATATTATATTTCATGAAATAATTATATGACTTCAAATTTATCGATATAATTTTTAGTAAATTATACCAACAGATATTTGCTTGAAAATGAAGTGCATGAGCAATGTTTAAGGGATGTCCGTGTTTTCTTTCGACGATACCGTTTTGTTGTGGTGTATTGACACAATTTCGTTGCTGAATGATACCATATCGGGAGAACAATAATTGGAGTGTTTTTTAGTAAATTAAGAGCCATTGTTGGAATGTAAAGTAGTTATTGTTGATTATTTGAGTTCCAAACCCTTTAATTTTTGGTGTTAGAATAATAAATACATTTTGATCACATGATTTGTATATTTATTCACGTTATAGTTATGCAAATATCGTTTATTTACTTTATATTGTACTCTCCCCGTTCCACCGGAGTTTGCACACTTGCCTTATTCGTCCGCCCCACAGAAGTTTGCACACCCATAATGGTTAAAAAAATTATTTTTAACATACTCACTACACAATTATTTACATAATTATCATTACTTTTTCGACTCAATTAACAACACACTTTTACTTTTTCTCTTACTTAACTTACACATGCGTTAGCGTTTATCCCCTCCCTTTAAATTGGTCAGCTCTTCAAAAAAGTGCATTTTCTTAATCTCCGTGCCCAATCAGTTGTGCAGACTATTTTGGGATGAAGAGAGTAGATAATACATTCTATTGGTATCATAGAGAATATGATATTAGCAGTGCCTTTTAAAATATATATTTAGACACAACAAATATAATCTTAGATAAATTATATGTGAAAAATGCTAGTAGTAATACTTTTATTAGGATGTACCAAGAAATAGCTAGAAAGAGATTTAGCGAAGAACAAGTATGATGTATGGCCCCAGCCGCCCCACTATCGACAAATTCGTTGAGAATTAAAGGAAGGTAACAGAGGCGGGCTTTGCCGGTGGAAGTGAAGTGGCGAACAAAGTTGAGGACGAGAGTTGTTCTGGCATGAAGTAAGTGAGTTGGAAAAAATAGCTTAATTAATACTATAATTAATTATGATAATTAATGACATTAAATGGTATATTTATAATCTACATTTTGTGTAGATTAATTTAGTGTATTTACTTGTTCAATTTAGTTAAGAAATGAATAAGTAATTAATGTACAAAGTTAAGCCATTTAATATTTAGAAATGTGGGGTGGAATCTTATCCCACATTGGAAAAACAAGGAAAAATTGAGCTATTTATAAAGAATTTTCCATCATAAAGGAGCAATCAAGTGTGCTCCATTATGGTGCACCCTAGTTGGCTTTAATTAATTTTTAAGGCTAAAATCTGAATCCTACGAGGAAGGTGCAAAGCACCTTCCGAGTTCGAGTCTGAGCACGTCGCACTTGTCGCAACGGGCGCTTCGTAGGCGCACTTCGCACTTCGCTCGAGTGAGGAGCCTTTCATTTTAACAACTGAGATAGTGACTCGGATGACGTGGAGGGTGACTTGGCTGACACGTGGCAGTGACATGTCAAATACATGATTAGACGGGTGTGGGACACGAGCGGCGGTTCACGACCGAACCAGTGCAATGGTTCGGACCATTCTGTGCAATCTGAACCAGCACAATGGTTTGGTTCGCCTGAACCAATGCGGCCCTTCCCACCAGACTACAAGGTGTCTGTCCAGCCTGAAAGTCACACTGATTCGGACAGGGTGCTTTGCAGGCTATAAATAAGCCCCTGCAGATGATGATCATACACACAACATTAATCAAGATAATAAGACACTCATACTAGCCTAGAATTCATACTACAAGTCCCGAGTATTCAGTAGTTCGTCCGGAATTCGATTCCTAGTACAAGGTATCGAGTTCATAGAAAACCGTTGTATCTTGGGGACGTTTACCGTTGAGCCGTGTGTAGTGACATGTCAAATACATGATTAGGCGGGTGTGGGACACGAGCGGCGGTTCACGACCGAACCAGTGCAATGGTCCGGACCATTCTGTGCAATCTGAACCAGCACAATGGTTTGGTTCGCCTGAACCAATGCGGCCCTTCCCACCAGACCACAAGGTGTCTGTCGAGCCTGAAAGTCACATTGATTCGGACAGGGTGCTTTACAGGCTATAAATAAGCCCCTGCAGATGATGATCATACACACAACATTAATCAAGATAATAAGACACTCATACTAGACAATAATTCATACTACAAGTCCCGAGTATTCAGTAGTTCGTTCGGAATTCGATTCCTAGTACAAGGTATCGAGTTCATAGAAAACCGTTGTATCTTGGGGACGTTTGCCGTTGAGCCGTGTGTACTGTGTGGGGCAATTCCGTCTTACGGAGAGAGAGTCCAACTTTTGCCTCGGTTTTGCATCATTTGTCATTTTCTACAGCATCTAAAACAACAAGTGAGAAGGGAAGCCGCGACGGAGGGAGATGGCATCAGTTAGGAGTTGCATGACCCGATGAAGGTGACAGCGCAGTCAGTAGTTGACTTTTTTATGCTTGGAGGAAAGCAAATGAGGTGGAAGAAGGGATGTAAATGAATCCGAAAGTTCGAAAAGGTTCGGGATATTCGGATCGAAAAACTCGGTTAAACTTGACTCGAAGGGTGAAACGCAATACCGAAATCTCAATACTCATATTTAGCGAGCTGAGCCGAACCATTCAAAAAGGCTCGGTTCGACTCAGCCTTTTCTTTTTTGCCTTATATATATATATATAATTAGGTTTTGAATTTTAGCTAGGTATTCAATTAGGATGTTAAATACTCCCTCCTATTTTCTTTAAATGTCGTTTTGATATTTTCAACACTTTGAAAAATATATGTCGTTTTGAATCACTATATCATTTATGCCCTTATTTATATCATGTCCATTCACCTTCATTTCATTCCCAATGTTTGATGTCTCTGTATTTACTTTCATTTAAGGGTGAGATCATTTACTATAATGATGATAATACAGTTTTGCCTAAATCAAAATATCGAAATATAAGCATTATTGTACCTTCATTTGTAATTGCTTATGTGTGTTTTTGGAATCATGAAACACAAAAAGATCAACTATTATCATATTTTCTGCTCTAAATGGCTGTTTTTATTTATTTATCAATATCTCAGTTATGAAACTTAACTCAACTCATCAAGCAAGAATCCAGTATCTAGCAACTCTCTTTTAAGAAAATTCTTCTCGAAACAATTAACTAACCAAAAGTTATCTTCTTTATTCATGCACTAAATAAATTGTTGGCATAAATCAATATTGAAGATAATACATATTTACCTGAATGGAGGAGTTCAAAGCATACCTTGGCCTGTTTGTGGTCTGTTTACAAGTTCTCTTGTTTCGCTATTTGTAGTTGACGTTGCATTGTTATCTTGTGGTTGCATATCAACTAGTTCCTCATGCGATGAATCTGAAGACGCTCCATCATGGTCTTCCCTAAATTCATGTAAGTCGAGTTCTAGAATAGGCTACCCAATCTCATGGTTGTCGTCGTTCAGTTCGATTATGTAATTTCCCGATGAAGAATATATAACTGAAATTGGAATTTCTCTTTCTTCGTTGTGCAGCTCATCGTCGATGATTGGAGGAGGTTGGTTCAAGTCGATGATTGGAGGAGGTTGATTCAAGTCGATTGTGAACTGTGAATTCATGTATGGAGATTTGGAAATTTGGCTCTATAGTTTGTCATATTTATAAAACAAAGAAGATGGGATTTTAAAATAAAAATGTCGAAAAAATTTCAAGTTATGAATTTCCTCCTAATTTGATTTTTTTCATTTCAAATCATTTTATAGTGGACAATTAATTTGATGTATTGAAAATATGAATAGTAAAAATAGCACTCCATACGAGGAGATCTCCAGTAAAAATTTACGTCAAACTAATTAAGATCATTAAGAATAAATTAGCATTAAATAAGGTTAATATAGGTATAAATTTTTTTATTAATAATTGTGCTAGAGGACATTTAAAGAAAATAGGAGGGAGTATGTATTATATTAGGATTTTTACGATTTGATGTTTGGATTTTGAGCCTATTAATTGAGAAATCACGAAGCACGAGACCGATTGTCCAATTTCCATGTTTTGGTTCAATATCCCAAATCGATTGTCCAGTTTCATTTTGATGTGCAAGTTTCTTTTAAAAAAAATATCGAGTCGAGCCAACCTCGAACCTCGATCCGAACCTCAACATCCAAAGTTCGACCGAGTCGAGTCGAATCGAACCTTAGGTTCGAAAGGCTGCGAGCGGAACTGAAACCTTGTGACATTCGACTCAATTCGACTCGTTTACACCTCTAAATGGAAGCAGAGTTGGCGAGAAGGGCCAGACCTTTTGCGACAGTCACAAAAATAATTGAAACGTTGGTTAGAACCATTATTAGTGTTAGTGGGATTAGATCTAAAATTCATAGAAAAATGATTTATAGACCTACATAATCGACCTACAAATAGGCCTACAACTATAATTGGTGAAATTAAAAATTTGATTGGTTAATATGAAGAGAGAGAAAAAGTATTTAAAACTTGTCAAAATATGAATGGTGTAGATCTATTTGTAGGTCTATTATGTTGGTCTATATATCATAACTCAAATTCACATGAAATACACCATGAGTTAATTATGACGTTTTCAAACCACGAGAAGAGGTCGCAAGCAGATTGATCGGATATGCCCAAGTCAATTTATTTACTAGCTTTGATAAATTTCTCAAGTTTAGAATGGTGTTTTGACTAAATTTAATGGAGAAACCCACTTGCACAATACTTAAGAACAAGGAAAACATAATCATTGTGAAATGATGGTAAAATATGTAAAGTGGTGAAAAAATAAGAGAAAAATAGATAACTGAGCAAGAAATTGGTCAAAAAAATTTCTATAAACATTAAGCGTTTGAAATCCACAAAAAGAAATGACGAAAATAATTGAAAATAACATCTCGAGACAGAGTCCAGGGCCGAAAACAATCAGAAATAACAACCCATGACGAAATGGGATGAAAATGACGACATAGGGCGAAATGGGTCAAAGTAACAAACATCCCATGGCGAAAATAGCAGAAATGACATCCCAAGTCGGAAAAATGACATCTAGAGGCGAAACGAATAAAAAATGATGTTGCATGCAAAATGGACCAGAAAAGACATTCGAAGGTGAAACATGTCAAAAATAACGTCCCATAATGAAACGAGTCTAAAATACCACCCTAAAGCGAAATTGGTCAAAAAAGTCATCACATGGCGAAACTAGTTGAAAATGACGTACATATGCGAAATGGGTCGAAAAAGATGTCCCAGAGAGAAACATATCGAAAATAACGTCCCATGATGATTGACGAAACATGTTGAAAATGACGACCTGAGCGAAGCTGGTCGAAAAAGTCATACGGGGCAAAACTAGTCCAAAATGACGTCCCAGGACAAAAATGGTAGAAAATGACGTCCCCAAACGAAAATGGTAAAAACTGACGTTAGAGGACAAAACGAGTCGAAAATGACATCCTCGTTCGAAACATGTCAGATATAATGTCCCATGTCGAATTGGGTGAAAAATAATACCCAGGAGAAACAAGTCGAAAATAACATCATGTAGCGAAATTGGTTGGAAATGGTGTCTAGCGAAAACATGTTGGAAATGACGTCTCGATGCAAAAATAGAGAAGAATGATGTTTCAGGATAAAAGGGAGGAATGATGCCGCGTGGTGAAACATATCGATAATGACATCCCATGGCGAAATGGATAGAAAATGTCATCTTAGGGCGAAACTGGTGGAAAATATCGTCCAAAAGCGAAATAGGCGAAAATATTATCCCCCAGCAAAATATGTCGAATTGACGTCCCGTGACGAACAAGACGAAAATAGCATTCGATAAGAGTTGAAAATAACGTCCCAAATCGAAACATGTCAAAATCTGCAACGAAACGATCGAAAATGACACCTCAAATCAAAACTATCAAAATTAATATCTCATAGTGGTAACAACCCATAATGACATCCAGACTCGGGTATTGGTTAGAATATTATTGCACTGCCACACATATTCCTTTTCACCATCATTTCCCCAAAGTCTCCGAACTAAAACCTCAAAAACCCTTAAAAAATGAACCCTGTTTTCTCAATCAACACCTCATTTTTCACCCCTCAATACGCCACCAAATTCCTCCCGAAGCTCCTCCGCAACCCTCATTCTCCGGCCTCCTCACATCCTTTTCTCACAAAATTCTCAAGAAAAACTTCACCACTATTACAGCCGCCGCATCAAGTAGCCACACGCCGTACGATCCACTCAAACCCTCGATTTCTCTGCTCAAAGCCGCCGCCGTCATCTCCGCGGCAGCCGCAATCTGGAAGTTACCCAACCTGCCTGCTAGGGCGGATGTTTCAAAGCCGTCAGAAAACCTAATCGCAGTGGTAAATAACAAAGGCACTCAACTGGAAGAAGAAAACTCTTTAAATTCGCTGTTGACCCAGTTGCTGATATCGAAACCAGAGGCCATTGACGTATTGAGAAAGCTCCTCCAAGAAAAACTCGAGGCGGGGGCGAGGACGAAGAGAGCTTGTCCATACTAAGAAAATTATCCTCAGCTCAACCCGATAAATTCGGAGAGACCCGAGATGCCTACGAAGATATTATAGCCCAAAACCCCTTATCTTTCGAGGCCATGTTTGAAAACGCATTGTTAATGGATAAATCAGTAGAGAGTGACACAGTGATGAGGCGGCTTGGGGAAGCGTTGAAAGTAGCTGAAGATGAGAAGAAAATGGAGGCAAGAGACAGTGAAGTTAATAATGGCGCAACTGCAGTTTCTCCTTAAGAACGACGACGAGGCATTGAGAAACTATGAGGAGCTAGTGAAAGAAGATCAATCTGATTTTAGACCTTATTTTTGTAAAGGGGTGATTTATAGTCTAATGGATAAGAATGTGGAGGCGAGGGAGCAGTTTGCTAAATATCAGGAGCTGTCGCCGACATAAGTTTGATGTGGATTGAAGCAAATTGAGATTGGTTATGTGTGGGAAATTGTAGCTAAAGTGTTTGATAAATGGTCACCATTTATTTTTTAAGATCTCCATGGGGGAGAAGATGGAATGCAGTTCGTTTTGTACAAATTAGCGATGATCATGGTAGCATTGAGAAAAAAATAAATGTCGCGACATAGTTGCCTCTTGATGAGGGGATTTTTACTTTTACAGTAATATTGTAGAGCTTTGTTTAATTCTAATGAAATCTACTTTGTTCTTTGTATCTCTTTGTTATTGAAATGAAATTTGAACCAACCAATTCATTTTTGTTGGAACTTTTGCCAAGGAAACAAAGTTACATAATTCATCCACCAATGCGATCCTTACATCAATATTCTAGTTTCTAGAACATGTTCCATAGCTATGGAACACTCGATGTCTTTTGGAGTCGAAACTTTAATAAAAACCATGACCGATGGTAAAAGCGGCCATGGTATCTTGGAAGGATATTCAAAATGCCAGAATGATCCGTCTCATTGTGGTGATTCTGGATCTGGCCTTGGATAACCGAACGGAGGTCGTTTGTAACTCATACAAGACATCAAATGTTTTGTAACTACGGAGAACACTCGATGGTTCTAGAATATCAGTGGCAACTTGGCAACCAAAAACAACTCATATTTCCCATTATATTGTCCATGAATACTAATGCCATTATCAATCCGAATTATTCTACTACTATAAAATTGATATAAGAAAAAGCCGAATAACTCTATACACGTAAAACTGCAACCAAGATGCCAAAAAAATACCTCCGTGTTGCAACTAGATGTGATAGAAATATCATGTATCATATAATCATAGAATAATATATCACCAGCTATATCTAAAGTCTAAATAACTCAAGACTGCAACGACACATAGTAGTAAGCACTAACTCTGACCTGTAGAACTATACATACTACCACAAAAGAACCAGCGCCAAAGTCGTAGACAAGCCGATCAACCAACCATATTCGACTCTTGGGATTAAGCTTACCGCTGGAACCAATAAAAAGCGAAGTAGATATATGAAGTAAGAAAAGACATCCTTCATTTTTATTCTACGGTTGTGTTTATTTTTCATAGAAGTTATCAACAAATGCGAAGGATGAAAAGTTAACTCACCGTGGCTTTTACTATCATCAGCCGAACTGGGGCTTGTATCGGGCCTCAAAGTTGTTGAATTGTTGATGCCGAGCCCAAGACTTGCACAGTCCAACCCAAATGCACCTACACCATAAACTCATATGTTGAGATTCATTCAAGACTCTTTCTTAGTAGTTTCAAATGCACAATTACAAAAAAAAAAAAAAAAATACCTGAAGTTTATACTAATTACCAAAAAAAAAAAAAAAATATTTCGAATTACAGAAACCGCCCATAGGGTGTTACGAGCCTTTACCAAACAAATACCCCTTGTGTTGCGGTGTAATTTGTTAAATAAATGTAAAAAGTGTGATTCAGAATTTTCAAAAATAACTTTATCATGATTATGATTATGATTATCATCATCAAAGACTAAACTTGAAGATAATAAATCCCAACTTATAGTTCCAGCGATTTGTTTACGTTGATGCCTTCGCAGCACGACACGCGTCTTTCAACAAATCATTGGTTGTGGGCAACATAAGGTGTGATTATCCACCATAACCGGAATGTAGTATTAATTGCCTAGTTACTAAAAGCGAAAAGCACACCGAGGCGATATGGGCTTCTATCTCCTAAAACGCAAAGCACACCTAAGGCGCACAGAAAAGAGGTCAGCCAGGTGCATAAAGCATCCCCGCCCAGCGAGGGTCCACACCACAAGGGTGAAATGTAGGCAACCATTACCATGCATTTTGCAAGAGCCTGCTTACAGGATCGAACCCGTGTCCTCAAGGTCACACAGCAACACCTCAACCGGTGCGCCAAGGCTCCCCTTCAAAGGGGCCCACAAAAAAAGAAAAAAAAATTTTATAAAACTCATCAGCAAAAAATAAATAATTAACAAAATTAAAGTGTGAGAGCAATAAAAACAGCTTCAAAAGTATTCTGAAAAAAAATATATAAAAAGAGACATAATACAAAGGCACACCCAAGCGCGCGCGTGACTGAAGTCGCCCGCCATTAGGCCTAAAAGGCGACCCACCCTTTTACCAACGCACCTTGTGCCTGAGGCGTGTCTCAGGCGCGCCTTTAACAATTACGACAAGTTGATCCATCTTCCGAGTACATATAAAAAAAATAATGATGTAGAAATATGTTTCAAGAAATTCACATGTCATATTCTTACATTCTTTGTAGCATGGGAAAGCAGTGGAATTGAACAAGTTGTAGTAGCCCTCCTCACATTCACAAGTGTGCGTGAGAACCGACGTTTTGTTGCATGAACCACCTCCGCAATAAGTCCAGAAGCAGGCTACAAACACAAATTAAAGGGCAAAGCAACAAATTAATATGCATATCGAATAACATCCTCAATATTCGAGACTCGAGGGGAAAAAGAATAGTTACGATCAAGAAATGATAAGTTAGCTTTGGTATGATTGTCGGATACAGGAGGCGGAGCATTTGCGCAGCTGAAGTCGAGTGTACCTGAAGAATGTGGCATGCATTGTCAGCATAATTGGAAACAGATGGTCTGAAATCCCTTGCCCATACAAACAACACACATTCAATTAACAATATTAAACAAAAAAAAAAATACAGAGAGAATAGAGAAGAGAAGCTCTCACAGTTGGGAATCACACAAGGCAAGAACTTGAGATACTCATCATCTTGAGAACCAGCTTGTTTCCACCCAGAGTCGCATTCGCACTCATACCCAAAAGTGCTATTATTACTTGAAACCACGCAATTCCCCTTCCCACAAACACTTTCTCTGCATGGATTATTATTACCTAATAGTATACCACAGTTGCAAAATTAAACCAAATAAGTACAAGAAATAAACAAATACTCCACTTTTTTGTTATTATTGTAATAAAAAAGAATATGTAGAAGTTGAGGAACAGACCTAACAAGGGTGACAAGAACGGAATACTGATGTTGGCAGTGACAGAATAAACTTGGAAAATAAGTATAATCGCAGGAAAAGCAGCGTAGTGAACTGTAGCCATTTTTTTTGAAGCACTGAGAAGAAGAGAGCAAAAGTTAAAAATAAATAAATAAATAAATAAATACATCAAATATAGGTTAGGTATTTTTCGAAGCGTGTTTAATTAGGGAGTTCGTAGATTCTCAGTGATCAAATAAATCTACCACCAAAAGTTGTACACGGAATGTATTGATATTTATGAGTATAAATTGTCAATTCGGCTGAAGATAAGTGTGTGTGTGTACAAGTTACAATGTAATCAGTACTATTATTATGGTGAGTTGTTGGCGGTTGAGATTTGCTTTTTTTTTTTTTTTTTCGGTCCAAATCTTCAAAACCGAATTTATTAGTACTGCTTAGAGTTGCCCAACTCCAAGTCCGGGTCGGACCTGATGGGTCCATGAATCCGTCGGCCGGGATCCGGACCCTATTTGTACATATGAAATGTACGGGTTGGCGGGTCCACAGGTCGGCCACTGGTCCGAGTTCGGATCCGACCTTCCGGGTCGCGGGTCCTATCTGGAATTTTTTTTTGAAATTTTTTGAAAATCGAGCCGTTGGACCGTCAGTTTTTTAATTTTCTTTTGTTATGTTACCAACTTGATCGACGGGTCACAAAATATAGGAATCGGACTTCACCCGTGTATACCACGGGCCCGATGTCCCCAGGTCCGATTGATTGACCGGATCCGTTCTACAAGGGTTCGGCGGGTCAGCGTTTTCTGGCCACATCTAGTACTGCAGCACCAAAGCAATTTTCAAGGAGTAAATTATATATATATAATATATATATATATTATTTATAAATATCTTGATAAGTCATCCACATTACCATGCTTAAGCATTGCTTATCAATGGGCAATGGACGGACCGGTCGGCCCATAAAGGAATTGGACTTCGCCAATTTTCTGGTCCAGCCCTCGTGATACGATGGAAAAAAATTAAATTTAAAAACCTTTTTTATAAAAAGTAAAGATTATATATTACGATGCATTATCCAACCCGTGCGATACACGGTCTTTGGTTGAATATCTACGTGTTTTGTACGTAATGTTGGGGCAGACGGTTGAATGAGCAGATGACAGAGTTTAAATGACTTTTAGAGAAGTTTATATGTTTTTTTATTGTTATTGTCCTTTTATTTTAGTCTATGTAATTAGTTATATGAAATGAGGCTTTACTAACACGTATGTTGCTCCGGGGTAGTTTTTGGTTTATTCAACCCGTGCGATTCACCGATTGTATCTAAGATTTCATAGCTAAAATTTAACCATCTTGTAATTATACTATCATTTAAAAGTCCAATTTAATCACCTTGTGTATTAGAAGGTGCATTTGCATTGTGATGTTTATCATAACTTTTGTATTTAATTAGTTTATTTACATTAAAAGTTACAATTAAAATAGTTTCTTCATATGTAATCCTTTAATATGAATAAGTTATATAAATTTTTTTTTGCCTATTTATTTGACACTATTGCCATAGCTAATTATAAAACCATTTGTAGTTATATATATATATATATATATATATATATTCCAATGGCAGATTTTGAGTTGTTAGAGAACTTGATGAATGTTTCTGGATCTTCTAAATTGCATGATTGTATGCGTTTGTGGTTTGTTCAACAGGCAGGTGAAAATTATGCATTTTCGAGGTTGCTTTTTGGTTGTTGTCAACATTTGAGGCGGGTAATCGCAAAGAACCATACCATGATGTTGAACTTGGAAGCTTTAGGTGCTCGTTGTAACACCCTCGGGATATCCGAGGTATATTACAGCGCCGTGAATCCCTATTTGGGACCCACCAGGATGAACAAACATCATACTCATCGACTCACCGAAACAACAAAATAACACTTCGTCATCAAGACGCCAAACAAAATAATCCACCCGGTTCAACCGGTCAATCATAACATCATCATCCGACACAAACATAATAGACAACAATACAATTCGGACAAACAAGAATTCTTAAGTACTCGAGTACTTCTATTAGTTTAAAAAAACCCACAAAAGATAAAAAAGATAAAAGATACTAAGAGAACACTCGTGCACAATCATCACGCACGGCCATCATCCGCATACTGGTCCAGCGCCCGTTCGTCTCGATGAATCTGACCTGAAATTCATAAAACGAATTTCCCCAAAACGGGTCCCAAGAGGGGTTAGCAATTACGCTAGTACAAGTAACCAAATGAACAACTTACACCTTACCCATATAGTAATGCATGCAATCAAGTAAAACATAGTTCCAAAACACTCATTTCCGGAAATGCCAAAGATCAATCCACATTTGCAAAATGCACCACAATTAACCGCGAACCCACAGCTTCGTGGATCCCTACCGAGACCCCGTCGGATCTAACCCGTAGTGGTTAAAAGCAAACTCGCGGTTCCACAGCTTCGTGGAGCCCTACCGAGACCCCGTCGGATCTAACCCGTAGTGAGTATACACACACACACACACAATTTCTCATACAATACTACTATGTCAAGATCGTAAGTTCATAAGGATACTTGCCTCGATCAAATAGACGGTGACACGAACGGGAATGAAGGATCAAACACGACCGCGAGGAACCGGCAGAAATGAACCTAACGATTCGAATAACACAATCACAACCACTTCTAAACGATTACGGAAATGGAATACACCCGGAAACCCACCTACGATTCATGTATATTCGCACAAAAATAACAACGAAGGCGGACCACAACCAAACCCTCTCGATTTCGCAAAGCCATGAAAATATACCATGAATCCGTAGGAAAACTAATGGTATCAATAAGATTAATCATATTCATCATGGATCCACCAACAAAACGGAATGAATCGGACGAAAATCCCAAAACCGCCAAATTATCCAAAAGTAGGGTTCTAAGAGATATTACCTTTGAAGATCCAAGTACTTTAATCCGATGAAATCGCGTTAGATCGACAATCCGAGCTTCACAACCGAATGAAAATGATGAAAAATGAATACTCAAGTGATTGATGATGAAGATTTTTTCCCTCAAGCTCTCTCTCTCGTATGAAGGTGGAGAAGATGGAAGGAATGAGCTGAACTCGCTCAAAAACGCAATTATAGGGTTGACTGCCCTATGTGCCGCGGCCCAGCCGAAGTGTGCCGCGGCACAGGGCCAGCACTCCCGGTGGTCGGCGGTGTGCAGCCACGGCGAGTGTGCCGCAGCGATGACTTCAGCGATGTGCCGCGGCCCCGTCGGCATGTGCCGCGGCACACAGTACAGGCTGCTCGGCCAAAAACTGGAAAATGTGTGTGCCGCGGCGCACACTCCTTGTGCCGCTGCCCACACCCCCTTTGGATCCTAAAATGATGAAAAATGATCCGGGAAGAGAATAAAAGCAATAGGAATCAATATTTGGGAAACAATAACACGAGATGGAAGTACGGCAACCCCGAAACGGCGGTTACGCACAACAATAACGAGAATCAGATCAATAGATGACAGGAAAGATACCCTGAAAGATACACGAGGGTCACTACGATCGAGAAATACACCGAAAATGAAAATACAAGGGAAAGAAAATGCGGATATTACATTCTACCCCTCTAAAAATAAGTTTCGTCCCGAAACTTAAGAAACAAACAACTCAGGGTAGCTAGCACACATGCTATCCTCGGTTTCCCAAGTTGCCTCCTCAACACCGTGTCTCGACCACTACACCTTGACCAAAGGGATGGTCTTATGCCTCAGTCGTTTCTCACGATGCTCCAAAATCTTCAAAGGACGCTCTTCAAAAGTAATATCCTCGGCGACATCAATCTCACCATAATCAATGACGTGACTAAGATCCGGGACATATTTCCTCAGCTGGGAAACATGAAAAACGCTGTGAACATGACTCAAGGCCGGAGGTAACGCCAAACGGTATGCCAACCCACCGACTCGCTCGAGAATCTCAAAGGGTCCAATAAATCTCGGACTCAACTTCCTTTTCTTCCCGAAACGAAAAACTCCATTCGTCGGCGACACCTTTAGCAAAACGTGGTCTCCCACCTCGAATTCCAAAGGTCGACGACGGACGTCGGCATACGACTTCTGTCGACTCTGGGCAGTCAGCATCCGTTCCCGAATTAATTCTATCTTCCACCTCGTCTCTAAAACGACATCCGGCTCGGTCCCGACCAAATCGGACGCCTCATTCCAACAAATCGGTGATCGGCATCGCCGCCCATAAAGTGCCTCATACGGTGCCATCCGAATCGACGCGTGCCAACTATTGTTGTACGTGAATTCGATCAATGGCAAATGCTCCTCCCAGTCGCTGCTCCAATCGAGAGCGCACGCACGCAACATATCCTCGAACGTCTGGATGGTGCGTTCCGACTGTCCATCTGACTGGGGATGAAAAGAGGTACTCAAACGCAAATGGGTACCCAACGCCTTATGCACCGCCTGCCAGAAGTGCGATACAAAACGGACATCGCGATCCGAAACAATAGACTTCGGAGTACCGTGAAGCCTCACAATCTGCGCGATAAACACACGAGCTAACTTCTCTGGGCCCCAAGTGTCCTTGATGCCCAGAAAATGTGCCGACTTGGTCAGACGATCAACAATCACCCATACTATATTCATGCCCGACCTCGATCTCGGCAAACTCGTAATGAAATCCATCGATATATCTTCCCATTTCCATTCCGGAACAGGAAGTGACTGCAATAACCCAGCCGGTCGCTGATGCTCGATTTTGACCTGCTGACAAGTCAAACATCTCGCTACAAACTACGCGACCTCTTCCTTCATATCATTCCACCAGAAATTCCTTCTCAGGTCCTTGTACATCTTACTCGAACCAGGATGAACGGAATAAGGTGCAGCATGGGCCTCCCGCAAAATACTATGCCTCAACTCTGAGTCGTTCGGCACACAAAGCCGACTCTGGAATCTCAAAACACCATCCTCGTGAATCACAAACCCAAGAGACTTTCCTTTAAGAACGTTCTCTCGGATTTGAGTAATCATCGGATCCTCCAACTACTTCAACTTAATTTCATCGATTAAGGACGACGAAATCTCTAAAGCACAAAGTTGCCCGACAGCTCCAGGCAACAAAACCTCAACATCTAACTCGATCAAAGCCCGCCAAATCTCAAACTGAGACGTAAGGATCTCAAGCGTTCGTAACGCGATCGGTTTCCGACTCAAGGCATCGGCCACGACGTTTGCCTTGCCCGGATGATAAAGGATTTCGAGGTCATAATCCTTAATCAGCTCTAACCACCTCCTCTGCCTCATATTCAACTCCCGCTGAGTAAATATGTATTTCAGACTTTTATGATCGGTAAAAATCTGACATGCAGAGCCGAAAAGATAGTGACGCCAAATCTTGAGCGCAAAAACGACTGCCGCTAACTCCAAATCATGAGTAGGGTAGTTCAGCTCATACGGCCTCAACTGTCTCGATGCATAGGCAATGCTCTTGCCGTGCTGCATCAATACGCACCCAAGACCCTGACCCGAAGCATCGCTATAAACGGCAAAACCCTCGTTGCCACATGGCAACGCCAAAACCGAGGCTGAAGTCAAACGCTTCTTCAGTTCCTCAAAACTCGACTGCCTCTCGTCATTCCAGACGAACTTCTCGGATTTCTGGAGCAACTGCGTAAGTGGTCGAGCTAGTTTCGAGAAACCCTCGACGAACCTATGATAGTAGCCAGCCAAACCCAAGAAACTACGGATCTCCTTCACATTTTTGGGCGGTGCCCAATCCAACACTGCCTCAATCTTCTGCGGATCCACACGAACCCCCTCGGCTGAAATCACGTGACCTAAAAACATCACTTCCTTCAGCCAGAACTCACATTTCGAGAACTTCGCATAGAGTTGATCGGTCCTCAAAATGTCTAACACTATCCGCAAATGATGGGCATGCTCTTCCTCATTCCTCGAATAAATAAGAATATCGTCAATAAAGACAATGACACACTTATCCAAATACTCGATAAAGACTTTGTTCATCAACTTCATGAACACCGCCGGCGCATTAGTTAACCCGAAAGGCATAACTACGAACTCATAATGTCCGTATCTCGTCCGAAAAGCTGTTTTCGGCACATCGAACTCCCTCACCCGGAGCTGGTAGTACCCCGATCTCAAATCGATCTTCGAGAATACCGCAGCTCCCTGCAACTGATCAAACAAGTCATCAATTCTCGGCAAAGGATACTTGTTCTTGATGGTCACCTTGTTTAGTTCGCGATAGTCGATACACAAACGTAGTGAACCATCCTTCTTCCGCACAAAAAGGACCGGTGCACCCCAAGGCGAGGCGCTCGGTCGAACATACCCCGACTCAAGAAACTCACTCAACTGCTTCTTCAACTCGGACATCTCTGAAGGTGCCATGCGATACGGCGCCTTCGAAATAGGAGCCGCGCCCGGCTCTAATTCTATAGCAAACTCGACCTCACGATCCGGTGGTAATCCCGGTAACTCGTCAGGAAATACATCAGGAAACTCACTAACGATTGGAATCGACTAAAGTTCGACTCCACCACTCTCCGCCTTCAAGGCGTAGCACCAATAACCAGTACACCCCTTTTGCAGGAGTCTCTAATCGCCTTCAAGGCGTTAATAACGAACTTCTGGTTTCCCCTCTTTCGCCCCGCGAAGGAGTGCTCGGTGCCATCCTCGGCTAACATAGTGATGATTCTCGTGCGGTAGTTCATGATTGCACCATGCCGCTCGAGCCAATCATCCCCGAGAATCAAATCCTCGCCCTCAATACTCACAACAATAAGATTAGAAGGCCAAGCCCTCTCACAAATAAGCACAGAACAGTCTCGAACCTCCTGATCACCAACGATCCTATCACCGCTAGGAAGCTTAACGATGAAGGGTTCACAAGGCGTCAAACAGTCGAGACTCAAACGGCGCACACACTCCAGAGATATGAACGAATGCGTAGCACCAGAATCAAAAAACACACTGACAAGATGAGAAAGAATATGAACGGTACCTGTCGCCACAGTAGCTGCTGGGTCGTCGGCTCTTCGCATCTCATAAATGCGCGGGTGGGCTGAGCCGACACTAGAAGCTCCCCCTTAGAGGGCTGACCCCGACCTCTCCCCCGACTAGCACTCGACGGATATTGAGAAGCAAACGATCCTTGATTCACAGTTGGTTCCCTAGGCGCTGGAATGGAAGCCCGGGCACCAAGGATTTTCTCCCTCTCAGCACAGAAAACAGCCTTGTAGCCCGGCTGGCCACACTGATTACACGTCAGCAAAGGGTTCGGACAAATACGACTGATGTGACCCTGATGACCACAGTTAAAACACTTCACCTCCCGAGAAGGGGCACTGGCAGCCGTGCGGGGAAACCCAGTAGATCGAGCTGGGCCACCACCAGCGGAAAAAATTAGCAGACTGGAATTTCTGCTGACCCCACCTTTGTGGCCCGAAAAATTCCCGGCGGACTTCTGCTTCTTGCTCTCGCGGGCCGCCTCACTCGCCGTCACAGACATATCGTAAGCAAGGGCCCTACTCTGATAATCCTTCAAGGTAGTACAGACGAGCCCCGACATATAGTCCCGAATCGACAACTTCATCCGTCTGGAAAAATGGAAAATTTTGTCGCTCTTCTCGACAACTTGGGTCTTCACATAACCCAAATCCTTGTTAAAATCAGCAATAGCTTGAGATACAGGGATATCCCGTGGTTGAGCATCATAGAAAGCATGTACTCGAGCCTCTCTGACCGGCCACGGGCAATATTCGATCTCCATCAATTCCTGAAATTCGGCCCACGAAGCAACATGGTCTTTGGGCCCAACGGCCTCCCACCAATCCGTAGCGTCCCCAGTGAGAAAGTACTGGGCAATAGGGACCTTACGGTCCTCGGGACAGTTGGTGGCAACGAAGACTTTAGATATCTCCTTGATCCACCCCTCCCAGCCGATCGGGTCCGAAGCTCCCGAAAACTGAGGAGGATGCATCTTGATGACATCCTGAAGCCAGCGATCCGCTCCGCCCCGATTAGCGTGGGCCGGATCCGGGTTCTGAACCGCCTGAGCTATCGCCGCCATTTGATTCACCATTTACTGCATAACGGCCGCAATACCAAGGTCGGCGCGCTCCTGAGAAGAAGCATGACTGTGACGGTCGCCGATACTGCCGGCTCCCGAAGACTGCGACGTGGCCGCCCCACCGGCTGCCCCACGTCCACGACCACGACCGCGACCACGACCACGACCTCTTCCAGCATCCATACTGGAGTTAAATAAGTAGCAGAAGCCATGCGATGGTAAGTACAAGAAAAGAACAATCACAAGTCGAGAATCAAAGATACGATACAAGGAAATAAGGAACAGAGGAAGGAAACTTACGGACACTGGTAGTACCGGAATCATGGCAGCGTGACGATGATGTGCAAAACAAAACGCAACAAGACCCAATAAACCGACAAGCCTAGGTATCCATAAACCTAGTGCTCTCCGATACTATTTTCTGTAACACCCTCGGGATATCCGAGGTATATTACAGCGCCGTGAATCCCTATTTGGGACCCACCAGGATGAACAAACATCATACTCATCGACTCACCGAAACAACAAAATAACACGTCGTCATCAAGACGCCAAACAAAATAATCCACCCGGTTCAACCGGTCAATCATAACATCATCATCCGACACAAACATAATAGACAACAATACAATTCGGACAAACAAGAATTCTTAAGTACTCGAGTACTTCTATTAGTTTAAAAAACCCCACAAAAGATAAAAAAGATAGAAGATACTAAGAGAACACTCGTGCACAATCATCACGCACGGCCATCATCCGCATACTGGTCCAGCGCCCGTTCGTCTCGATGAATCTAACCTGAAATTCATAAAACGAATTTCCCCAAAACGGGTCCCAAGAGGGGTTAGCAATTACGCTAGTACAAGTAACCAAATGAACAACTTACACCTTACCCATATAGTAATGCATGCAATCAAGTAAAACATAGTTCCAAAACACTCATTTCCGGAAATGCCAAAGATCAATCCACATTTGCAAAATGCACCACAATTAACCGCGGACCCACAGCTTCGTGGATCCCTACCGAGACCCCGTCGGATCTAACCCGTAGTGGTTAAAAGCAAACTCGCGGTTCCACAGCTTCGTGGAGCCCTACCGAGACCCCGTCGGATCTAACCCGTAGTGAGTATACACACACACACACACACAATTTCTCATACAATACTACTATGTCAAGATCGTAAGTTCATAAGGATACTTGCCTCGATCAAATAGACGGTGACACGAACGGGAATGAAGGATCAAACACGACCGCGAGGAACCGGCAGAAATGAACCTAACGATTCGAATAACATAATCACAACCACTTCTAAACGATTACGGAAATGGAATACACCCGGAAACCCGCCTACGATTCATGTATATTCGCACAAAAATAACAACGAAGGCGGACCACAACCAAATCCTCTCGATTTCGCAAATCCATGAAAATATACCATGAATCCGTAGGAAAACTAATGGTATCAATAAGATTAATCATATTCATCATGGATCCACCAACAAAACGGAATGAATCGGACGAAAATCCCAAAACCCCCAAATTATCCAAAAGTATGGTTCTAAAAGATATTACCTTTGAAGATCCAAGTACTTTAATCCGATGAAATCGCGTTAGATCGACAATCCGAGCTTCACAACCGAATGAAAATGATGAAAAATGAATACTCAAGTGATTGATGATGAAGATTTTTCCCCTCAAGCTCTCTCTCTCGTATGAAGGTGAAGAAGATGGAAGGAATGAGCTGAACTCGCTAAAAAACGCAATTATAGGGTTGACTGCCCTGTGTGCCGCGGCCCAGCCGAAGTGTGCCGCGGCACAGGGCCAAACTGCGCCCAGTGGTCGGCAGTGTGCCGCGGAAGTGACTCGGTAGTGTGTCGCGGCCCCGTCGGCATGTGCCGCGGCGCACACTCCTTGTGCCGCGGCCCACACCCCCCTTGGGTCCTAAAATGATGAAAAATGATCCGGGAAGAGAATAAAAGCAATAGGAATCAATATTTGGGAAACAATAACACGAGATGGAAGTACGGCTGTAACACCCCCAATCCGCTCAGGGATATTACACGCCGTAGAACCTTTCCTCAAGGATCTACCAGGCTGGTAACAACATATAACAACTCAACCATGCCTTTAAGGCTCAAATGACTCAGTAGACCGATTTGGTCTTTCATTAAATACATACAACTCAAATACAACTCATGCCCATGCAGGGGTCAATACACAACCACACCCGTACAACGGGAAAAATATAGCAGCGGAAAATAAAGTACAACTGAACCAATAAACAATGCACGGTTCCTCATGTGATTAGTATCGATCATCTTTCATCATCCTTCGTGCCGACCCTGTGTCATGCTCCAAAACCTGAATGCAAAAATAGACATCCACCCCCCGAATATTCGGGGGTTAGCAAAACTCCACTGTTATGCTAGTGCAAGTACAAGTGCAAAAATACGAGTCATACAATTCACATTCCACGAACGATAATAATCCGGAATCCTCAAAGATTCAAATACAACAGGATGAACACTTCCCGAGGCAAGAGTTTGAGTAAAGACTTCCCAAAATTTCAAGATCAAAATATCAAGGGAAACAATTTATAAAATGATTTGAAATACCATCGGGAGTTTTAATAGAAAACAATTTAGGATTATCAAATCCCACTTTTCAAAACCCAAAAGAAAAAAGGGGTCACCGCCCCAAAAGTTTACTTTCCGTAAAATACCCTTTACCAAACCGTTGGGATTTTAGCCCCAAATCCGTCAAATGACCTTTACAAAAACGTTGGGATTTTAGCCCCAAATCTCATCAACTCACAGTACACGAGAACGACAACAAGGTTCGTCTTCCAACATCAAAATCCACAATTAAAGGATTTAACACAAACAACAAAATATCTAGTGCCATCCTAGCCAAGTAAGCCAAACGAACAACTTACCTCTTACACACTTAGTCGATGCATGCAATCATGAAAACCATTCGAAAGCACTCATTTCCGGAAATGCCAATAATTCAAATCACATTGCAAAATACACCACAATTAACCGCGGACCCACAGCTTCGTGGACCCCTGCCGAGACCCCGTCGGATCTAACCCACAATGGTTAAAAGCAAGCTCGCGGTTCCACAGCTTCGTGGAGCCCTACCGAGACCCCGTCGGATCTAACCCGTAGTGAGCATACACACACACGTTACTCATGCAATACTAATATGCTAAGAATGTAAGTTCATCAAGAATACTTACTAGAGATGGCCACTTATCCGACAACATTATCAAACTCTTCAAAACACAATAACAAGATTAAAAACGGAATATACGATTCCATAACTTTAAACAATAGGGATATCATAAAAGCCTTCAACATTCAAAATAATCAAATCATAATCAATTCTCAAAACACAACGTTCACAAAACACACACGCGTTTTGAAAGAGAGCCTTTAACGAGGCCAAACCAAAATCTTTTGAAACTTCATTTCAAAACAACCAAACAAACACACCAAGACGATCACCGATCATCATATTCACAAAATAAGAAATGTATGGACAAGGTACTTGCCTCGAATAAGAACAACGCGGAGAATCGATCGAAGTAGGTTGGCACGAACCGACTACGAACTCACCGACTCCACCGAACGTCAACTCGCGACAATAAACTACGAAGGACAAATAACAACAATGAAAATGAATTCCATAGCACGACTCAAAGCCGTTTAATTCAAAGAACGAATGACGAAAGTTCAAGTGTTTTCCCCAAAACGGCCAAGAACACGATTCGTCCCGACAAAACACGAAAACGGAATTCCAAGTCGAAATATGGATATACAATCCATAAAATATGTTTAACAACATCATTTAACCACAATCTATCCAACAAAAACGGATGGAAAACGAGATCGAGAACAAATCCCCCAAAAAGTCGATTCGAAGGAAATCAAGAAATATACTTCGATTCGACGAAGAACAATGGATTAAATGATGTTAAACACAAGAATACTACCAAGATTAATCATACCCATCATGAATTAATCAACAACACGGAACGAATCGGACAAAAATGCAAAAAACCCCAAATTCACGAAATTAGGGTTCTAAGGAAGATTACCTTGATTCGCTGGATCAAAGGATGATAACGGATGATTGATTGATGTTATGAACTCAAGAACTTCATGGATTTGTTGTTCAACAACATGGCTTCGCCACCTCCGAATCGACAGCCGCGGACCGAAAACGAAGGAAGTGAAAAATGAATGAGAATGAGGCTGCTCTGCCACATTTATACTGGGCCGGACTAGCGCGCGCTAGGCTGCCGAGCTAGCGTGCGCTATCGGCCCAGGCCGCAATCCAGTGACCTACTGGACTAGCGCTCGGCCAGTAGCGTCGCAGCCTTCGGCCGTGGCGTGCGCTACTGCCGGCCGTAGCGTCGCAAAGATCCGAAAGATGGCGTGCGCTACGTGCCGAGCCTAACCGATTCCGAACCCAGGACTCCACCTGTCTGCACCCGATAAGCGTCGTTAGGCGGCCGATAGCGTCGCTACACTGCCGATTAGCGCTGACCTTCCGCCGGCCGTAGCGTGCGCTACGCCGGTTCCTGCCGCACCCGTCCGGCCGGTGCCCGCAATCGTCCGGCCAGTCCCGCAACCGTCCGGCCAGTGCTCGAACACCAGGGCTCGACGACTTGATTTCCGAAAACATACGGAACGAACACAATGAAAAGTTCGCGGACAACATAAACGACCGGAAATGAAAACATAATACCATAATTAATCATACGCGACCAAGAAACGGGTCGAGACAACAATTACAGATACGGATACCCGTAACTTTTATGAAATTATAAAATGGCCCAAAATGCCCGGAAATCACGATACGTGATCGAATAAACAAACCGAAGTTCACAACACGTCTAACTAAGTTAAACGGACTTACGGGAAACTCGAAACAGCAGTTTCGAACGAGATTCGCAAGAATCGAACTTAAGTGCGGAAAAGTCGCTAAAAAGCACGGAACTCAACAAAACAACACCGAAACGAACTCGGATGACAAAAAGTGTAGAATTAATCATTCTCAGAATGACGAGACGGTCATGAGCGAGTCGTCAAAACGGACTCCGGACGAAAAAAGAAATTTACCGAAAATCGAAAATTGTGGATATTACAACGGCAACCCCGAAATGGCGGTTCCGCACAACAATAACGAGAATCAGATCAATAGATGACAGGAAAGATACCCTGAAAGATACACGAGGGTCACTACGATCGAGAAATACACCGAAAATGAAAATACAAGGGAAAGAAAATGGGGATATTACACTCGTGGTGTATCTTTGGATTCTCTAGAATATGAGGACTTAAATATGAGGTACCGTTGAATACTAATGTTTACTGTTTTATTGTTCTATATTAATAATCATATATGGTAAGAGTGATTCGTATTCTTCGAGGGAGAAAAATCGCAGGACTTTGGTGTTCCATACCTGCATATTTTATTGGGAGCATTCAAGATGAGTTTATTGTGAGCATTCAAGATGAATTTATCATAAACAAAAATTTGTACTATTTCAACATTAACGTATCATAAACATTAGATGATGATTTTCTGACATATATAATTATTAATATATACCAACTGTATATTGGTAAGGTTAATTGGACAAAGTCTTCAACAGTTGATAAACAGAGTAAACACATAAGCCAAGAGAAGGAAATATATATAGTTTCAGAAATTTTTACAGTTAGTTTGGCATTATTTATTTTGATCAATATAATTTCTTGCAGTGAAAATAATGTGAGAGAAAACATTTTCGGAATAAATTGATAAATATTAAGGGGGATAAATTTTACTTTGTGCACAAACTCCCTTCCACATTAAATTAAGGGGGATATGTTTAAGTAGTACGAGGCATTATCCAACCCGTGCGATGCACGGTCTTTGGTTGAATATCTACGTGTTTTGTACGTAATGTTGGGGCAGACGGTTGAATGAGCAGATGGCAGAATTTAAATGAATTTTAGAGAAGTTTATATGTTTTTTTTATTGTTATTGTCCTTTTATTTTAGTCTATATAATTAGTTATATGAAATGAGGCTTTACTAACCCGTATGTTGCTCCGGGGTTGTTTTTCGTTTATTCAACTCGTGCGATGCACCTATTGTATCTAAGATTTCATAGCTAAAATTTAACCATCTTGTAATTTATACTATCATTTAAAAGTTTATTTTAATCACCTTGTGTATTAGAAGGTGCATTTGCATTGTGATATTTATCATAACTTTTGTATTTAAATTAGTTTATTTACATTAAAAGTTACAATTAAAATAGTCTCTTCATATATTTACAATTAAAAGTTACAATTAAATCCCTCTTCCACATTAAATTAAGGGGGATAAGTATTATATAGTATAGATTATATTATATATTTAAGATATATAAAATAATAAGGGGAAAATACTGAAAACACCCCAACTTTTGATCAATTTTCAGTCGAATGCTTTAATTTTTTAATTTTTTATCTCAAGTTTGCCGCTTCTTTCAAATACAGACTTCCGTCAGTTTCTCTGTCCAAAAACTTGTCAAATGGCATGTGAAAAAGATATTATCGGGTTTTCCGTCTTCAATCCCAAAATCTCTGCGAAAAACAAAAATTATTACGGGAAGGGGCCATCAGTATTTTGCGAGTGAGGGTTTCTGGAAATTTGGGGGTTTGCAAATCTGGGTTCATGTGTTATTGGGTTTCAATAATATGGCTCCCCGATTAACAGATCTGAAGGATGGAAAGGGTTTTGATGAAGACACCTATGGTAAGTGTATTGTTACCCATACTTTTAAATTGTTGGGATGTCTTTTGGTTGGGATTCACCGATTCATATATATAATATATATATATATATTTCAATTTGTATGTTATGGTTGGAATCTTATCAAAATGGAGAGGTATAAAGTAATAGTGTCAGTTATTGAGAGGAAAATTGTGTTGGTTTGATCGTGGTTCTAAGTTGGTTATCCATATTGGCATTCTGAAATGTATTCTTCTACACTATAATTCATGAACCTGGCCGAGCTTACAACATTTTCTTTGTTGTTAATATATTGGACTTTAAGGAAATGAATAGCCAAAGATTTTCATCATATATATAGACAGTAGAAGGGTTTTGAGAAGGGGAGGGGAGTCGACAAACTTGGCGAAAATTGTGACCAGACCAAACAAAGTCATGATAGTATTCTCCACGAATCTTGCGATGCGTTAAAAGATTCAAGCGATAGGTCATCTCTCCACTACAATAGATAGTTTCGACGACGTTTCGATCAAAGACAAATCTCAAAGCATATTGTCGATTACAACGTTTGTACTTGTGTCGTTGCTACCCGTGACTCGTGAGGATGAAGGATCTTTAAGTGGTGGGAGCCTTCAATGTTGGGAAAAACACCGGCAAAGTAACGTCACAACGAAAAATGCAGAACCTCGTTTGACAATTTCTCACTCTTCAATTGTAACTTCGTGGTTACGAGTAGAGCACACAATTACAACTCGACAATTAATACAAATGATATACCAAAAGCGATAAATAACGAGACACAATTTTAGCGTGGAAAACCCCTCAAGACGAGAGTAAAAACCACGAGACCAAAGCCGCTTAAATCCACTAACACCAATACACAATGAACAATCGTCCCTAGTACAAACTAGAGGTATACAACACAATCGTCAAATACTCGGTAATATACGTTCTTCAAGTATTTGGAATACAACAACAATAACAAGATCGAGAAAAGGAAACACCAAAATAGCTTACACGAAAAGCTATCAAAAATACCCGAACTTCCGGATTCAAACCCTCGATCTATTCCGGTGAAAGATTTGCCCAATAGCTACCAAGCTCTTGCCAAAAATCACGACGATCCGATCGATAAACCTCCGGGAATTCACACAAGTATTTTTCTCTCCTTCTTTTCTCTCTTGTTTCTCTCTCTATGTGTTCTCTCTCAAAAATGGTGTTGAATTGAGAAATCCCGCAGCAAACACCTGTTAAAGAAGGCCCCAAAACGCTGGTTGACTTCGGGTGTCGCGACTCGGATGATGTGTGCCGCGGCACACTACAAAAAAACAGCCCAGGTATGTCGCGGGGGCCGCGGCCCAGAGTACAGGCTGCTCGGCCATTTTTCAGCAAACCGGAGGGGGGCCGCGGCCCAGCGGGCAGGGGCCGCGACCCGTAGTACAACAGGTGAAGGAGGATTTTACAAATTGATGTGCCACGGCCCGAAAGTCTTGTGCCACGGCCCGAAAGTCTTGTGCCGCGGCCCGGAGTCCAGTCGGCTCCGAAAATGCCTATATTTCGGAAATGACTCCTACAAATCTCCCCCTTTCCAGAATATAGGAAGAGTTCGCCATCCCGGCGGTCGAACAACACACTTTCACCTTCTCTCTACTCAACGCCTTGGTTAACATATCAGAACCATTATCATCGGTATGAACTTTATCAAGTTCAAATAAACCATCCTCCAATGCATCTCGGATCCAATGGTACCTCACATCGATATGTTTCGTTCTCTTGTGAAAAGTCGCATTCTTAGCCAAATGAATCGCACTTTGACTATCAAAAGAACCACGTAACGTCGTTGTCGGAAGCCTAGCTCTCGTAAAAATATTTTCAACCATAAGAGCTCTTTACACGCTTCCACCGCCGCAATATACTCGGCCTCCGTTGTAGACAAGGCAACACACTTTTGCAATCTAGATTGCCATGACACGGCTCCCCCTGCAAACGTCATCAAATAACCGGATGTGGAGTTTCTATTATCCTCCATAGCCTCCGCGAAATATTGAGGCTCTCCCTCGTCAATGAGTAAAACATACTCATCGGCCGAATAACGAGTGGAGGGATGATGGTCCCTCGTCGGCCGTCTATGTGGAACAAAAAATGGCATGTTCGTCACGGGTAGCTCGGGATGAGCTCCATCGGTGTCATCTTGAACCAACTCATCATTGTCACCGTCATCATGTTGTTCATTGTTTTGGACATCATCTCCAACGGGTGTCTCAACATGTAGTGGAGGAACGGGGTCCAAATCAATAAGATCATAGTCGTGTTGTGGAGCCGACTCTCCATTCTCAACATCCTTCATCGTTTGATCTTCAACAAAAATAACATCTCTCGACCGAACAAGCTTCTTAGTAACCGGGTCATACAATTTATACCCAAACTCATCAAGACCATAGCCGATAAAGATACATGACTTCATCTTGGAATCAAGCTTTGATCTCTCATTATTCAGAATGTGTACAAAAGCTTTACATCCGAAAACCCGTAAGTGGAGGTATGAGATGTCTTTACCGCTCCACACTTTATTCGGGACATCAAACTCCAAAGGGACACACGGCATCAAATTAATCACATGAACCGCTGTGTTCAAAGCTTTTCCCCAAAACGACTTTGGTAATCCGGCATGTGAGAGCAAACATCGATCCCTCTTGACCAAAGTCCGGTTCATTCTCTCCGCCAAGCCATTAAGTTGTGGAGTCTTCGGTGGCGTCTTTTGATGTCGGATCCCTTGCTCTCGGCAATACTCATCAAAAGTCCCGTGTATTCTCCACCATTGTCCGTTCGAATATACTTTAGCTTCTTCCCAGTTTCTCTTTCCACCGAGGCATGAAATTGTTTAAAAACATCTAACACTTGATCTTTGGTCTTTAAGGTGTATGCCCACACCTTCCTCGAATGGTCGCCGATGAATGTGACAAAGTATCGGCAACCACCAAGCGTCCTAGTCTTCATAGGACCACAAACATCGGAATGAACAACATCAAGAACATTTTCCTTCCGTGAAGGAGTATGACTCTTAAAGGTGACTCTCTTTTGCTTCCCGGCTAGACAATGAGAGCACCTTTTAAGATATACCTTGTGAACCCCGGATAACGCCACCTTCTTTGACAATAGCGCCATCCCTTTTTCGCTCATGTGACCGAGCCTCTTATGCCATAGCTCGGCCATGTCATTATTGTCGATTGTGTTCACGGAATTAATCGTGACCTTGGGAAGTGTCACATATAGTTTCCCTATCTTCACTCCTCTACCGACAATCAAGGAACCTCGAGTGAGTTTCCACAATCCCTTGTCAAATCCGCTATGATAATCATCATTATCGAGTAAACCAACGGACATCACATTTAGCCTCATATCCGTAACATGTTTTACATTACGTAAAACAAGTTCCACTCCGGTGTCGAATCTCAAGTGCGCATCTCCTACTCCAACAATTGAGGTTGTTATCCAAGATTCTCCTTCTTTAATTGTCGGCAAAATTTCTTCGTATGCCCTTCTTACCACAATGGTAACATTCAATATTGGCATATTTCCCCCGGGAATTACTTCTTTGTGGCCCTCTATTACTCGGGCCTCTACTTTGACCTCTCCCCCGTCTTTCGGTAACAAGAACATCCGACTGTGACGAAGATCCCTGTGCCTTTCTTCGGACCTCCTCATTCAACATGTTCCCCTTAGCAAGTTCCATCGAAATGACTCCATCTGGGGCAGAGTTAGACAACGACGTTCGAAACGTCTCCCAAGTATCCGGCAATGTGCCCAATAACCACAAAGCTTGCACCTCCTCTTCGAGTTTAATGCTCATTCCCGCAAGTTGATTAATTATGCCTTGGAATGCATTCAAATGATCCGACAGAGGAGTCCCGTCTCGATATTTCAAATTCATCATTTATTTAATGAGGAATAACTTATTATTCCCCGTCTTCCGAGCATACAATTGCTCGAGCTTGTGCCACAATTCTCGAGCATCCTTTTCTCCACTAATATGGTTCAAAACATTATCATCAACCCACTGTCGAATATATCTGCAAACTTGGCGATGCAAAATAGTCCACTCCGCGTCGGACTTGCCTTCCGGTTTATCTTTACTAAAGACCGGTAGATAATAATCCTTCACATATAGAAGGTCTTCCATCTTTCCCTCCCATACGTGGTAGTTCGAACCATTCAAGTTTACCATTCTACTCGTGTTGGCTTCCATCTTACAATTGAGATAATAAACAACCACGAAACAAAAATCCCGTGGCTCCGATACCACTTTGTTGGGAAAAACACCGGCAAAGTAACGTCACAATGAAAATGCGGAACCTCGTTTGATAATTTCTCACTCTTCAATTGTAACTTCGTGGTTACCGACGAGTAGAGCACACAATTACAACTCGACAATTAATACAAATGATATACCAAAAGCGATAAATAACGAGACACAATTTTAGCGTGGAAAATCCCTCAAGACGAGAGTAAAAACCACGAGACCGATGCCGCTTAAATCCACTAACACCAATACACAATGAACAATCGTCCCTAGTACAAACTAGAGGTGTACAACACAATCGTCAAATACTCGGTAATATACGTTCTTCAAGTATTTGGAATACAACAACAATAACAAGATCTAGAAAAGGAAACACCAAAATAGCTTGCACGAAAAGCTAACAAAAATACCCGAACTTTCGGACTCAAACCCTCGATCTATTCCGGTGAAAGATTTGCCCAATAGCTATCAAACTCTTGTCAAAAATTACGACGATCCGATCGATAAACCTCCGGGAATTCACATAAGTATTTTCTCTCCTTCTTTTCTCTCTTGTTTCTCTCTATGTGTTCTCTCTCAAAAATGGTGTTGAATTGAGAAATCCCGCAGCAAACACCTGTTAAAGAAGGCCCCAAAACGCTGGTTGACTTCGGGTGCCGCGGCTCGGATGATGTGTGCCGCGGCACACTACAAAAAAACAGCCCAGGTATGTCGCGCGGGCCGCGGCCCAGAGTACAGGCTGTTCGGCCATTTTTCAGCAAACAAGAGGGGGCCGCGGCCCAGCGGGCAGGGGCCGCAACCCGTAGTACAGCAGGTGAAGGAGGATTTTACAAATTGATGTGCCGCGGCCCGAAAGTCTTGTGCCGCGGCCCGGAGTCCAGTCGGCTCCGAAAATGCCTATATTTCGGAAATGACTCCTACATTCAATGCTTGTAACATGGCCTCTTCTGAAACTTTGAGGCAAGGTATGATCCTTATTTTGCTTATTTTATGTTTTGATTAATCCAATTGAAGACGCTATGAGAATCTCTCCGTATGTATGTTTCATAATTTACTGTTACTATCTGATGCATGAAAATTTAGATAAATAAAAAAAATCTATCAAGCAAGATCAGAATTTCCTCATGAATAATGTTATGAATGGATGGATGTAATCCTGTGCGACTTGTTTGAAGTATGAAAATAAGATAGAAATTTGCACTTAAATATAGTGATTTGCTTGACTCAATTCCTGTGAATTTAGAGATATGCATACAGTCGTATGGCATATATACAGTCGCCTTCACAATTTAGAGATATGCATACATCCGACTTCACAAGTTTCACGAGTCGGATACATCATATAAAGCGGTAAATGATAATCATATCACAATCGCGGTGTTCATCAGTCTCATATACTTAGTTTCCACCCTAAGTATTCACAAAACCTTAATTCATAATTCACTTTCTCCGGTCTACCAAAACATAGACCGTCATCCTCCAAAAGTCAATCTGCACGATCTCCGAACAAAATTTACTATTTTATAGTATCTCATATAGTTTTTTGGAATATGTTTCTTAGAAGTATATATTGCTGCTAGAAATTGTTGATGATACAACGGAGATGATGACAAATTCTCTTAAATAAATGTTTCTAAAGTGAAGATTTCTTCTTATTAGTTCCAATTTGAGTTCATCCAAGTGATAGGAGTTACTTAAGGATTTACGAAAGATCCAAGTGTTGAGATTTCATCAGTGAACAACTGGGCATGTCATAAAGCATAACGAATCACATAGTTTGTTCCCCATTATCATCATCATAAGCATCTATCAGTTTTTACAAAATTATAGCAGTCGAAATAAATCAAAGTGTGAGATGGATGTATCCTAAACTCGGTTTTAAGATCCCATGACATATACAAGATATAGTGAAGAAATTAAGTTAAATTATATTAGTGATATGACTTTTCGGGTTCTGAACGAATGAATTTTCGACTATCTATTGTGAAGTGTTGTGTATAAGAGGAGTCCTCAGAAGCTTTCAGTTTTAGTATATGCTTGTTGGAAATTGGAAGCATTTCACAGTGCTGACAAGTTTGTGTAAACTTTAGAATATGACTCCCTTGCCTCTGTAATGTTTTTAGAAAACAAGTAAACAATAAACTTCAAACTAAGTCAGCTTGCATAAAAATTTCTGTAAACGAGTCATTCAGACCCGGGCGATGCCCCGGGCTGTATATGATGGTATTATATATTTAAATTGTTATTGTTCAGCACAAATTTTCGTCATTTTGATCATGGATCCGTCATTTATTTTCGTCATTTTATATTCGGGACGTATTTTTGTCATTGTATATATAAGTTGTTATGATAGCATACATTTTGTAGCATGATATGTATTTAAAATAATTTATTGACATGTAATCTTTTAAGATGTATTTTTTACGTAATATTTTTTGTCTATTTATTTTGGTATTGACTCTATCATTTTTAATTGGAACTAACTAATATTAATACATTGAGCTAAGTTATAACTATTTCTTATGATAGTCAACGATGCCCGTGCGATGCACATGTGCTGTATAGAAGTTTTCATAGATTTAAAATATGTGCGATGCACATGGGCTATATTGAAGTTTTCATAGCTTAATATTCGGCATTTATTTTCGTCATTTTATATTTAAGTTTTCATGGTGTCACACATTTCTAAGCTTTATACGTCTTGGGAACATTTGTTTGGCTCTTAATGGTTACATTAAGAGCCTACCTCTGAATCGCTAAGAGGTCGAATTTGTTTGGCAAAAATATACCTCTTAATGGTTACAATAACCTCTTAACCATTAAGATCCATACCTCTCTCAACCATTAAGATAAACAATTTCAGATTTACCTCTTCTTAAATTAAGAATTATTATTCATAATTATTATTATTATTATTTAAATGAATTTAAATAAAAATATTAGATATAATTATTATTATTATAATTTTCTAAATGAATTAAATTAGAAAATATTATACATAATTATTATTATTATTTTAAATGAATTAAATTAAAAAATATTATGCATAATTATTATTATTATTTCAAATGAATTAAATTTAAAAATATTATACATAATAATAATAATTATTATTATTATTATTTTAAATGAATTAAATTTAAAAATATTATACATAATAATAATAATTATTATTATTTTAAATAAATTAAATTTAAAAATATTATACATAATTATTTATAAAAATTAGGGTTTTTATTTATAAAAAGGAGAGGTTTTGGTACGCAAGGAGGAAAAATGGGATTTTTAATCGCTACTTTTATACAGAAGGGTAAAATGGTAATTTGTTACCATTCGAGTTACTGCTCGTAACAGCTTACCAAACAATCAAATTTCATTCTGCACTCAACCATACAGAGCCTCTCAACCATTCTGCCCTCTCAACCATTCTGCACTAAATCATTCAAGAATCGCCAAACAGTCTTAGAATACTTTATTGAGTTGCGCATGCCGTATATAAGTTTTATATCGTAATCTTGAACTTATTTTCGTCATTATATATCTAAAGCTGTGATGGTATCACATTTCTAAGCATGACACACATTTAAAATAGTTTATTGACATTAAAGAGTATATGTGAAGAGATTTTTTCAAGATGTTACATTGAAAGAGTCTATTCACATGTAATTTTTAATATGTATAAGTTACATAAATTATTTTAAATATGAAGCGATGACATTAATGTTGGAGACCTTTTATATTCATCCACGTGCAATGCACAGGTTTGGGCGCTCGGGACCCATGCGATGCACTCAGGTTGGATCTAATTGTTTTTTTCATAATGTTCGGGACTAATTTTCGGTTCATGTTTGAAACTCTCATTTTTTTGTGAAAGACGGACTTCGTTGTTTAAATAAATTACATTATTAAAAGCGAACTATAAAATAAATTTCCTTTTTAACAAAACTATAAAAACATAAAACATTAAAGTGATTAGTATATTCAAGAGTATAAATTATAATTCGTATAATAAATTATAATTCGTATAGTAAAATATTGCATGTTTAATTTGTAACGTACTATTAATATGAATGCCAGGTATTCATCTATATTGACATCGGTGGCCGTGGCTTTGTTCTTGTTGTTGTTGTTGTTGTTCTTGTTGTCTTTGTCGTTGTTGTTCATGGCATTTTGCATGTTTTGTTCTTGATATAATTTTCGTGACTTGTCAATCTTTTTCTTTAATGTGAAGATGTTTTTTGCAAAATGTTATATTTAAATGAGGCTTTTCATATGTAATCTTTTAATGTGAGTAACTTACATAAATTATTTTTTAATTAATGCATTATTACAATATTTTTCCATAAACTATAATATCGAATTTGGAGCATTCATTAGTAACTCATTCTAAGTATTTACAGTATGACGACATGAATCACATGATCTCAAACCAAATGAATAATACTTACCTCGTGATATGTGGATAACATTTGAAATACAATTTTCTTCTCCTTTATATACTTCTTCGATTTAGAAGATTCTCACTGTTATGATGATAGTGTGAAGATATTTTTATTATATTTTTATTATATACTACCATTTGCAATATGTAACTACACAATCATATCAAATATCAAAGTCACACAATATTCCAAGACGTTTAATTAAAAAAGTGACATTAACACAACGCAAGACAAAAAACTACATTAAGAGCAAAAATATTAAAATGCACCAACAAAGTGTAGTAATAATTATTGACTAAAAATTGAATGCTCATCACATTATTTTAAATAAACTTACTTGCTAACGAATCAATAGTATTAGCCCGTTTATCGGTATTACATGAAGTAAAATATTGCATGTTTAATTTGTAACGTACTATTAATACGAATGCTAAGTATTCATCCCACCAATGGCCACGGCGTTGATCTTGTTGTTGTTGTTTTTGTTGTTGTTGTCTTTGTCGTTGTTGTTCATTGGCCTTTTGCATGTTTTGTTCTTGACATAATTTTTGTGACTTCTCGATCTCTTTCTTTAATGCTTCTTGATGCGCTACAAAAAAATAGATATAGTTGATCGTTAGTAACTTAAATACAGTTAATCAATATATTGCATTTTCGATCAAAGTAAAAATGTTCGTGCATGTTCCACTTAATTGATAAGACAACAATGTGTAGGATTTCTTAAACCATTAGAAAAGATGATGTTACTACCAAATCTCCTAAGCTACCTTCTTTATGTCCTACATTATTACACACAAAAAACACACGTGAAATTTATATAAAATAATATAAATCAATATGCTAAATAAGTAAGACGATATGATGCTTACTTTACCACCATAATAAGTTGTAGCGATGTGCACGCGGTGTGGAGGAAGTTGTGGTTTGTTGTGTGTGATTTTTGACACATTATATAGTTGATAAAATATTTGTAACTCATGGACGGGAAGGTAAAAAGACTAACCACTAATTGGTGTGTTTAATTTATGCATTCATGGTATTTTTGGTTTGTATTCTTTGAGGTTTAGAGATGGCTTGAAACATGTTGTACTGTACAAATTTTTGTGCACGATTCCTATGTACTTACCCTTATGCATGACTATTAAATCAATGTACTAACACATGAAGCTTTCACATTTCACTTTCAATTCATGAAACATTTATTGTGAGCACTTTGCATTTATAAGACAACTTAAGCTTTTAGTATATAAGATTACATAAATATCTGATACGAATATTTATTTATTTTAAAATGGAATTTTATATTAAATAAATAACAACCCCTTCACTTTGTGAAAGTTATGTTAGCAGGAAATATTTATTTACTATATTACAAAAATTTAATATTAAAACTGAAAGACTTAAGAGCTATACTTTTACATATGGGTTAGATGGCAAATTGTCACTTAACTAGGACTCGACTTACAATCGGGACATCGAATTCAAAAAGATTTCAATTAAATTATTGCTAACGAGAAACCTAACTTTAAATGAAAATCAGATACAGAAGCAAACAAGAATACTTGCGTTGATTCATCAGCACTTTCCATTGTGATCTTACCCTTTGGATCATTCCCAATTTTTGATTTTCATTTCGTCGTTAAGGTTTTTTAATTGATCACTACAATCGCCTCTTATTACGACTGCTATGTATATAATATGTCGGGTTAATTGAGTTTGAACGAATATAATTTGAGTTTGGGTTATTTGTATCTTTGGGTTTGACTATATGTTATCGAGTTAAAAAACTAAATATGGAAGCCACATTGTTCTAATTAGATGACAATCCGCTTAAAATTAACGAGTTTAACAGCTATGAAAAGATTTGCTCGACAAGAAAACTGAAAAGGCTTTTGTAGTTTGAGTGACCTATGTGTAAGTTTTTTGGATTTGATGATGCGACTGCAAGTCGAATCCCAGTTTAATGACGAATTTACCGTTTAACTAAATAAAACTTATGAGGCATTTTTTTTTAACCAAGTAAAAGATACGCTTAGAACTAGAAACAAAGAAATACACGCTAGCTGTGGGAAACAATCAAATATGAATGCATTATCGCATGTCAATTTCTTCTCAAATTGTTGCAAAAGCTTTTTTTCCCTTCTTGTGAAGAACTATAACATTATCTAGTTTGCATTTATATTTTACATACTTAAATTATTTTGCATTTTTTCCTTAGTCATATGGTAACCTCAATCCTAAGATAAAAGGTAAAATGATATCGAATCTAATAGAACCTAAAACTTAGTCAAAAAAAATTAAATAGGCATATTTGCATTAAAATAAATAAATTCATTTCATCATTATGTTTTAAATCACCATCATAATATTTTTATTCATAAAATAGCCCAGATTATAGCATCTTGTACCTTATTGGCCCGTTTGGTAGCCATGTTTCGGCAGGTTAGGATAAATTAACATGCGTTAAACAAACGTGTTTAGTTAGCTATTAACTCATCGTCCGCTTTAAGCTAAAGCGTGTTAATTCATTTATTCTGATTTGATTTTGTAACCCACCAAAATGGTGGGTTTAAATAACGTGATTGAATAGTCTTTCGTATTAACCCAATAATCCCAAAATTACCCCAAGCCTTATTTTTTTAAAAAATCCAGAATATTAATATTAAAAATTGGAAATTTTTATTTAAAGTTCGAAAATAAAAACTAAAAAAAAAATTGGATGTTTTTATTTAAAGTTCGAAAATAAAAAATAAAAAAATAAAAATTAGTTCGAAAATAAAAAATAAAATCGGATGTTTTTATTTAAAGTTCGAAAATAAAAAATAAAAATTAAAAATTAGTTCGAAAATAAAAAATAAAAATCGGATGTTTTTATTTAAAGTTCGAAAAAAACAAATAAAAAATAAAAATTAGTTCGAAAATAAAAAATAAAAATCGGATGTTTTTATTTAAAGTTCGAAAATAACAAATAAAAATCGGTTCAAAAATAAAAAATAAAAATCGGATGTTTTTATTTAAAGTTTTTGAAAAAAAAGTGGAATATTATTTTCCATAAATAAATAAAAACTGAATTACTATATATATATTTTTAAAATCTACTAGTATTCCAGATTTTTTTTACTACTCACAAGGATAAAAATGTAATTTTATAATTTAATCTAAATAGTACATTTTTCCTACCAAATACCGAACTCTCATCCCCACTTTATTTAACTCTCATATCCTGACATGGCTATCAAACTAACCCTACATGCACATGACAACATCCACAAGCAATTTACCATGCCATCTCCATAACCAGTTAACAAAAAAATATTTATAAAGTAATAAAACTTAAAATACAATACCATATGAAGCAAAAAGGGCATCCTACACTAACACAACTTACTAATACAATCAAAAATAAAAATTGATTTAAAATAACATAAGAACAATAATCTATATTTCTATTAAAAGAGAGTGGGGATATGTGTCATTTCTTATTTTTTTTTTTTAATTTTTTCTTAAAATATAGCTTATATGTAGATATATCTTCTCAAAATTTCAGAAAAATAAAAAAAAATCTCGATATGTATTGTGGAGTTTTATTCCACAACTTACACTCCTCTACCAATTTCTTTTCTAGCTTAAAATGCTAAATATTTATAACTTTTTTGTATCAAGTTCATTCTTAATAAAAAATTATATCAAATTAATTCTTATTTCATGATCTTCAAATAGACATTCATATTGAGTACAATAAATTCGATAGATTTACATTAATGGTCGATTGCACAAACAAATTTATATTAAAAAATATGAATATTAATTTTTTGTAAAATTAATTACAGAATAAAATTAAATTAATTCACTTTAAAGAAATTAAATTTAAGATTCATATTGTTTACATTATTTATTTAATTTTAATAACTAAAAATAGTAAAATACACGCTGCAAACACACACACACACACATATTAGGACATAATCACATATTACTTTCGTCCCTAAATTTATTCCTACCTCTTCTTTTTGGTATGTCCCTCAAATTTGTTCATGTAATAGACACTAATTAACTTAATGTTACGCTAATGTGAAACTTCTTCTCTAATTGCATTACACTTCATGATACATTCAGTTGTTTTTATTAAGATCCGTATCAAAAATCCTCGAGAACAAATTTATGAGATAGATAAAATATTTTTTAAGTAAAAGAAGATTCTGTCAAGTGCATCGCACGGATGAACATCTAGTCAATTAAAAGATATACTTTGAAGCATGCAAGCAAACTCAGGCTTGCATTCCCAACTTTGGGCCATCGATTCCCTTAATCAACCGCTCGACCAACTATTCCAGCTAGAGGTAGCCAGTGGGTTGGGCCGGCTCAGCCCGGATTTTTTAGGCCCGCGGGCCAATCTGGTCCAGGACCAAGCCCAGCCCCCTGGGCACCCGACAGTTCAGATCCCGAACTCTTCAGCCGAGGCTCAGACCAGCCCGGCCCACCTCCGAGCCCAGACCGACCCGCCCCCAGCCCGGCCCCGGCCCACCCGCGGCCCACCCGACAGCCCACCCCCAGCCCACACAAGTCCACCATAAACCCACCCCAAGCCCACGATTTAATGTTAACTAATTTATATTAAAAATTCAAAACAGATTTTTAAATTGATTTTTAAATTAATATTAGCTAATTTATTTTAAAAATCCAAAACAAATTTTTACAAATTGATTTTTAATTTAATGTTAACATATTTTTAAATTATTTTTTTTTTAAATATCCGGCCGAGGCCCGCCGGCCAGACCGGCCCACGACAGCCCGGGGGATGGCGGGCAGTGGGCCGCGGCCGCCCAGGCCCAGTCCGGCCCAGCCCGCTAAAAACATGGGCTTGTCCTGGGCTCCCTAGTTTAGCCCGGCCCGCTTCAGCCCGGCCCATGACCACCTCTAATTCCAGCCATAAGCGGATCCACTCATTGTCTAGTAGTGCATCTGCACCACCAAAAATTTTACCAAAATAACATCCTTTTGGCTAAAATGACGTCGTATTGGCTAAAACAACGTCGTTTTGGCTAAAACGACATCGTTTTGGTATTTTTTTCATTAAAAATATGAAAAATTAAGATTTTTTGTCGTTCGTTATTTTTTTTTTGTGGTGCGTCGATGCACCAGTAATCTTTGGATGCTGGATCCCCCTATGATTCGAGCTCATGCTCACGTCTGCTTCGTGTGCCCCCCAAAAAGATTTCATCTCAATCAGCTGAAACCTTTGCATAATTACCAGGTTCAAGACCCATATATATCAAGTTTCCAAATTAAGTTCCCTGACTAGATATTCAAAACACCTTCTGAAAACCACCACTATGTTCCTATTGTTGGTAATTTCGTGTTCGGGAAAACTTACCGGTCGGAAACCAAATTACAATTCGAAAATAAAATTACAACTCGAAAACAGAAATTACAAATTCGTACAAAAATAAAAATACAAACTCGAAACTGGATTACAATTCGAGACAAAACAGAAATATACGAAACCGAAAGCAAAGAAACAATAAATTAAAAAGGACAGAAACCGTATGCAAAGTAGTCGAGTCGAGGAAGGCCCTCTTTCCGCAAGATGAGAAACGCCCTGGTAGTGCTCTCGGTTCAGGCGTGTCGTCCCCAAAGGTAAAACGACTTCGTCTCGAAGGTAGTAGCACTGCAAAACCAAACGAGCTCCGACGAACTGGAAGAGGTGAGGACAAAGCTCCGACTTATGAAATGCAGAGAATGCTGAAACACTATTTGTGTGTAATGTTCGTTTTTCGAATGTGTGGAATGCAATGAGCATGCACCTATTTATAGGCATCTCACCTGCAGGGGGTTTAAACACAACCCTTAAGACTGTCATAATGCAGGCATTCATGCCTGCATTGAACACAGGAGTTTCGAATTTCAAAAATTGGCAGGGATTACAGAATTCAGACCTGCCCATTACTCCTCCTCATTACACCTGGGAGGTTTCTTCTGGGTTTGGACTGAAAGATCCAAGATCCAAGTCTAAGATCAAGATCAAGATCAAGGCCAAGGTCCAAGGTCCACGGTCCACGGCACGCGGCCGCGGACGAGGCGAGGCGGGCGGGCGACGGCAGCGCGCACGTGTGCGCGCGTATGGGCTTTAAGCCCATACAATGTGCCATTAATTATTACATGAATAAAGGTAACTCTTTATATATACTTGAATAATGATACCTCATTATTCAATATGGGATAGCCATCCCTCATTTATTCACAATTAAGTGACAAACTTTAATTCACTATTTCTCACTCACCGGGAATCGGTTTAGAGAAAGTGAAGATACCACGATCGTCTACTTGGAACGTAGATCAATCCTATGATATTTATTTTACAAAATAAAATTAAAATCATTAACGATTCCAATAATCCCCTACATGAGTGAAAATAGCCCAAATGCAATATGCAGACTCAAGTTCAGTCCTCAAGAGGCGTTAAAGTATAAGGATAGGTAGTTCATGACTTTGTACCTTCCATAGTTAACATCATCGGGTACACAGGCGGATTAGTGGCTTGATGCTTTAAACTATTCCCCCACGGCATGCACCGAGATAATGGTGCTAACACTTGAACACCTCAACCTCATTCGTTCTCACGTTTTGTGTCCTTTGCGGGCCTTGGACACCCGTTTGGATTCATAAGTGTATTTCATGAAGCGGCCCCCACTTCTCACTTATATAGGTGATTCTTTGCCGAGTATCTTGTCATACTCAACCTCCTCGAGTTCTTTAGGAATCATTAAAAGTCATAGACTTAACCTCACCATTAGACAAGCTTTCAACACTCAATTGCTCTATAGGGAATAAACTTAGATAAGTTTTTCACACGAACTCTCATAGCTTAGTTCTCCCATTGAACCAAGTTATTGGGATCTCCAGTCATCTTGGTTGGGTTACCCCTATGATAATTCTCAATTTGTGGATTTTAAACCCATTCCCTCCAGCAATTTATTCATTTGATCACGGTTTAACCCTTTGGTTAGCGGATCCGCTAGATTATCGAATGACCTCACATAGTCAATAGAGATAACCCCACTTTTGATCAAATGTCTCACGGTATTATGGCGTCGACGAATATGTCGAGACTTTCCTTTATACACGTTACTTCTTGCCCTACCAATAGCAGCTTGGCTATCGCAGTGTATCATTACTGCAGGCACTGGCTTTGACCAACATGGAATATCTTCTAGAAAGTTTCTGAACCACTCGGCTTCTTCACCAGCTTTGTCCAAAGCTATGAATTCCGATTCCATGGTGGATCGGGCTATACACGTTTGTTTCGCGGACTTCCACGAGACAGTTCCACCCCCAATGGTAAACACGTAACCACTTGTAGAAAATAAACTTTTCGTATCGGATATCCAATTCGCATCACAGTACCCTTCAAGTACCGGGGGGTATCTCGAATAGTGTAGCCCAATGTTTTGAGTATACTTTAAGTACCTCAAAACTCTAATGAGAGTTTTCCAATGCTCTTTGCTTGGATTGCTCATATAACGACTCAATTTGTTCACAGCGCAAGCTAAATCGGGTCGACTGCAATTTGTAAGATACATTAAACACACGATAACTCGTGCATATTCTTCTTGTGCAACAGGCTCCCCTCGATTTTTGCTCAAGTGAACATTTAACTCTATTGGAGTCTTAGCCGGCAAGCTATCAAAAGCATTAAACTTCTTGAGAACTTTCTCGGCATAGTGAGATCGTGTCAAGATGATTCCATCAGATTTTCTCAAAATTTTCATTCCAAGAATCACATCGGCTAGCCCCATGTCTTTCATGTCAAAATTTCTTTTTAACATGTTCTTAGTATCGTTAATCACTTGTATATTGTTACCCGTGATTAACATGTCATCTATATAAAGCCACACAATAACATAGCCGTTATTAGTGTTCTTAATATAAACACATTTATTACACTCATTTATTTTGAAACCATTTGATAACATTACATTATCAAATTTCAAGTGCCACTGTAGTGGAGCTTGTTTCAATCTATATAGCGACTTAACCAGTTTGCAGACCTTTTTCTCTTGTCTAGGTACTACAAACCCTTCAGGTTGTTCCATATAGATCTCTTCATCCAGATCACCGTTCAGAAAAGCAGTCTTAACATCCATTTGATGAATCTCAAGATCGTGCAAAGCAGCAATCGCGAGAAGCACTCGAATAGATGTAATTCTTGTTATAGGTGAATAGGTATCGAAAACTCGTACCCTTCCTTCTGCTTGAAACCTTTGACTACTAAACGAGCTTTATACTTATCAATTGACCCATCAGCCTTGTACTTTCTTTTAAGGATCCATTTTCATCCTAAGGGCTTACAACCTTCAGGTAAATCAACCAAAACCCAAGTTTGGTTTTGTAAAATTGAGTCAATTTCACTCTGAACAGCTAGCATATGTTACTTTGATCGATGTTGGTTCTTCATCCAACATGAATGCTATGTAGTCAGATCCAAATGTCTTTGGTGTTCTAACCCTAGTACCACGTCTAGGTTCTACAACTTCCAGATTAGATCTCGATCGCTTACGTGACTTTGGATCTACATCCACAGGTTTTGGACTTGTTCCTTCATCTTCAACTCTATTGCTAGAATTGTTCTCAACTTTATCATTGTCCTTACAAGGATATATGTTTTCAAAGAATACAGCATTCCTTGATTCAATTGTTGTTCCCACAGTCATTTCAGGTACTTCTGACATGTGGATAACAAACCGATAGGCACTACTGTTCAGTGCATACCCAATAAAGATACAATCGACCGTCTTAGGCCCTATTTTAACTTGTTTAGGTAGAGGCACCTCAAACTTATCCAAGCACCCCCACACTTTGAGATATTTGTATGAAGGTTTTTTACCTTTCCACAACTCATAAGGAGTAACATCCTTACCTTTGCGTGGAATCTTTTTCAATAAGTAGTTGGCTGTCAAGACAGCTTCCCCACACATGTTCTGGGGTAACCCTGAATTAATCAATAAGGCATTCATCATATCTTTAAGTGTTCGATTCTTACGTTCATCAACGCCATTAGATTGTGGTGCATATGGAGCTGTTGTTTGATGAATTATACCACTCTCGTTGCATAATTCCTCAAACGGGGCTACATATTCGCCACCTCTATCGCTTCGAACCATCTTAATACGACAACCTAATTGATTATCGGCTTCATTCTTGAAGTTCTTAAAAGCTTCAATAGCCTCATCTTTACTTCTCAAAAGATAAAGATGACAATATCTTGTGCAGTCATCGATGAAAGTGATAAAGTACTTCTTACCACCTATAGTTTGCACAAACTTTAAATCACACACGTTTTACCGAATGAAACGGAAGTTTCGCCATTTTTTGCTTCAACACAAATCTCACATTTGTTTTGAGTATTGACTTCATTTAATTTTAGTAAATCTAAGTTTATTAATCTTTTTATAGCATTTAGATTCACATGACCTATGCCATAAATCAGAACACTCGGTCAAATAAGATGAAGCAATAGCATTTTCATTAGCATTAGCAGACTTGGTTACATGGCGCATAGCCAAAGCATTAAGTTTAAAGAGTCCCTTCGTGAGGTAACCTTACCAAGTAACCTATCAAACTTCTTAATGATAATTCTATCTAACTCAAACACTAGTTTAAACCCCTTTTTAACTAGTATAGAGCCTGAGATTAAGTTCTTCCACATATCCAGAATATGAAGCACATTCTTCAAGGTGAGTGTCTGTCCGGACATAAGTTTGAGGTCCACTTCTCCAACTCCGATAATCTCAGATGAAGTTGGATTCCCCATGTTGAACTTCCTCCCCTCAACAGCTTGATAGTTCTTAAACTGACTCCTATCGACACCAACGTGGGCGGTCGCACCGGTGTCGACGTACCAACCACCTTGGTTCTCAATGTGGTTGACCTCCTCGGTGACCACAGCAGCAAGGTCATCCTCTTTCCATTCGCCGTTAATCTCGGCGATGTTGGCAACATGTTTCTTCTTTTTGTTGGCCTTCGGTTTCCGGCAGTCCTTCGCCGTGTGCCCATGTTTGCCACAGTTAAAGCAATCGCCATCAAACTTCTTGACTGGTTGCTTCCCTTTGTTCTTGTTTTGGACACTTGGGCGAGCTCGTTTATTGGAGGGACCGCCATGCTCCAACAGATTGACCTTAGCATCAATCAGGCCATTTGGTTTATGATCATTCTTGCGCATGTCAGACTCGATGCGCAATTTCACAATCAAGTCTTCAAGAATCATCTCCTTTCGCTTGTGCTTGAGGTAGCTCTTGAAGTCTTTCCAACTGGAGGGCAACTTCTCGATCACAGTTGCAACAGTAAAAGCGTCCGGCAGAACCATTCCCTCGGCATTGACATCATGAATGATGAGTTGGAACTCTTGCACTTGTTCCATGATTGGTCTTGAGTCAACCATCTTGTAGTCCAAATATTTGGCGACTACAAACTTCTTTGTACCTGCATCATCACTATGGTACTTCTTTTCAAGTGCATCCCTCATCTCTTTCGATGTCTTTACAACAGAGTATACATTGTACAAACTATCCTCTAAAGAATTCAGAATAAAGTTTTTACAAAGATAATCTCCATTGTGCTAGTTGTCATAGGCAGCTCGGACTTGAAACTAGTCTCTTGAGCACTTGGTGCCGGTGGGGCATCTTCCTTAAGGAAGTTTGCAAAGCCCAGAGTTGTCAAATAGAACAACATCTTTTGTTTCCACCTTTTGAAGTCGCCTCCACCAAACTTTGGCGGCATCTCGGCGGTAGGCATCATCCTAAGCTGCGAGGTTGTTCCAAAAAAGGAACCACTCGTGTTGAACCCTACGGTACCATTAAAAGTGAAACCAACGGTGCCACTCGAGGTGGATCCACCGGTAGTCATAAAGGGTTCGAAAACACCCATGGAGTTGTTGATGAGGTAGTTGAACTCATCATGTTTGACATGGTTGCGGCAAAGGTGTTCGCCACGGTCGAAGCGGCGGTCGCGGAGGGAGTGGCAACAAAGGTATTCGAGTCACTAGAAGCAGCGGTCGTCATCTCCAGTTGTAGAATTTAGTAAAGATAGCAAGTAACAATTTCTCGTCTTGTGCTTGTTGGTAATTTCGTGTTCGGGAAAACTTGCCAGTCGGAAACCAAATTATAACTCGAAACTAAAATTACAACTCGAAAACAGAAATTATAAACTCGTACGAAAATGAAAATACAAAACTCGAAACTGAATTTCAATTCGAGATGAAACAGAAATATTCGAAACTGAATTGAGATAGCAAAGAAACAATAAATTAAAAAGGACAGAAACCGTATGCAAAGTAGCCGAGTCGAGAAAGGCCCTCTTTCCGCAAGACGAGAAACGCCCCGGTAATGCTCTCGGTTCAGGCGTGTCGTCCCCAAAGATAAAACGGCTTCGTCTCGAAGGTAGTAGCACCACAAAACCGAACGAGCTCCGACGAACTGGAAGGGGTGAGGACAAAGCTCCGACTTATGAAATGCAGAGAATGCTGAAAAACTGTTTGTGTGTAATGTTCGTTTTTCGAATGTGTGGAATGCAATGAGCATGCACCTATTTATAGGCATCTCACCTGCAGGGGGTTTAAACACAGCCCTTAAGGCTGCCATAATGTAGGCATTCATTTCTGCATTGAACACATGAGTTTCGAATTTCAAAAATTGTAAGGAGTTACAGAATTCAGACCTGTCAATTACTCCTTCTCATTACACCTGGGAGGTTACTTCCGGGTTTGGACTGAATTTGAACAGTCAGGACGCACCTGGACTATATTCAGCTCCTTAACCGCTCGAGAGATGTATCTAGACATCCTTATGTGCACATACGAGCTCAACTACATTGTTGAGCTAGTCCAAAAATTCTTTTAGACAAGCCCAAGGTCTAGCCCAAAGCCAAGCCCACGATCAGGCCCAAGGCACGCGGCTCGCGGCCGAGGCGAGGCGGGCGGGCGGTGGCGGCGACGCGCGCGTGTGGGCTTTAAGCCCATACACATGTGTCATTAATTATTACTTGAATAAAGGTAACTCCTTATATACTTGAATACTGATACCTCGTTATTCAATGTGGGATTTATTCACAATTAAGTGACAAACTTTGATTCACTATTTCTCATTCACCGGGAATTGGTCTAGAGAAAGTGAATATACCACGATCATCTACTCAGAACGTAGATCGATCCTATGATATTTAATTTTACAAAATAAAATTAAAATCGTTAACGATTCCAACACCTATTTGATGCACCATCTACCAGCTAGAAAATCTGCAGGCGAGACGAATCTGAGTTGCATTCACGACATTCAACTCGATCAAGATAGAGGTCTGGATCTTTCTTCCTTTGTTCAAACTGTTGTATGACTCCTGCATGGTTTGGATAATCCAGCCACAAACACTTCTCCTCCTTCTTTAACTGCATCTTCATGCACTATGTATCTATCTCAATTGCACTTCGGTTTCCTTCTCATTAAAGAAAGCACTTCTTAGATGTGTAAGTGTAAGTATAATAGCCCAAAGTTCATGATTTACTCTTTCAGTGAGGTTTCCATTAATGATTACTATTGATATTTTTCACATGTGCGTGGGGGTTAGCTGTTTGTAATAGATGGCTAATGACTCTTTGAGACCAGTATTTACCATGGTTTTATAATCATACTTTTGCTCTATTTTTTAATTTCCCGAGGTTCACAACTGATGAATGCATCAACGCAGTTCAATTTCCAGCACTACTAAAAAATAATAACCATAGCTTCACATTATTAGCTTCAAACAACAATGTGAAGCTAAAGAAAAAAGGACGACAAAAAATATTACAGAAAGGCGTCACATATGTGACGCCTTAAACTTAAAATTTTAGTAAAATTAATCGTTGTTATGTAAATAAAAGCGTCACATATATGACGCCCGTGTAAAATATTTATTTTCTTTAATTTTATTGCACCATTTGCGTTAGTGAAACGACGCCAAAAGTCAAAACGACAGTCACATTAGCGTCACATAAATGACGCTAATGCCAAGAGAGAAGTCAAAAAATTTTCAACATTAGCGTCACATATGTGACGCTTTTTTTTCGGATAGCGTCACACATGTGACGGCATAACCATTTAAGAAAATAATTTTTTTACCTATATATTTATATAAACTAAATCTATTTTAAATGTAAGAAAATAAATTTATATTGATTTAAATATTAAATAACTATAAATAATAAATTAATAATTATATTTAAATAACTGTAGTGTTAAAAATTGATTAACTATTATAATTATTTATGTTTAAATATTTCGAAACTTGATTTAATTTGGAAAATAATAAATTAAACATATATATGAAATACAGATAAATGTCATAAAAATATCGAATGAATATATAGCTCACTGGTAAAATTGCAACACATCATTTGCGTAGGCGCGGGTTCGATTCATGCCCCGTCCACGGAGCTATTTTTTTTCATTTAACATCTTTAGCGTCACATATGTGACGCCTTTATGTAGCTATTGGCGTCACAAATGTGACGCTATATGTCTTTTTTTTTTTGTTTTTTCTGGACAGATATTAGAACGGGTTCTGCAGCCTGTTTTGCAAACAAAACACCATTGTCAATCTTAACACATCAACAACCCAACCAACCTACAAATCAAGAGAACAACAAACAACATTCTATACTAAACCAATAAAACAACAAAACATCATGCACAATAAATATAACATTTTACACAAATCAAAATCACAATATACGCAAAATAGAACAAATACGATCATCAAAACATATATCTAACATGCCACTCGTCAGATATTGATCGCATCAAGTCATCCTCATCAAATTCTTCGGAATCATCATCCTCATCATTCGCCCGAGATGATGAGGTATCTACCTTCTTCTTTCCTTTGAGTAATTTCAACATGAGTTTACTCATCTTTGGAAATTTGGACTTCATCTTCTCTCTATCATTCTTCATCTCCTCCCTATCCTTCTTCATATCCTTGTTATCATGTTTTAGCGTCTCGATAGTAGCCTCCAGAGACCGATCGATCTCGATAGATCGTAACGATGCCCGTGAGTCAACAAGACGACGACTTGTGGATTGGTCGATGACTTCATTTATGATTATCCCCTTGAAATTCCCCTCACCCTTCCACCTTGTCTAACTCCGCCAGCCGCCTGAGCCCACAAGTTCGGATAAAATTCATCTTCCACAGGGGTGTTTAGGGAATGCAATGCCTCAACAAGTTTATTGTATCGGTCATGTTTCAAGTATTCATAATATAAAATGTGAACAAGCTACACAATTTACAACTTACTGACGTATTTGTAATACAAGAAATTGAACAAATATATAACTAAACTTATTGTTCTGCACTGTGGGTAGGGGTGTTTTTGTAACAGCCCAAAAACAGTGGCTATTACAGTGCCGTGGATCCCTCCTGGGACCCACCAGGCAATATCACAATATACACTTAAAATCTGACAACGTGGCACCGTACTGTAACACCCCAAACTAGGCGGATATTACAGTGCCGTGGACCCCCCGACTGGGACCCACCAGGCGAATGAAAATGAATGAATTACACAGGTAAATGTAGTACCGAACCACATTACAACATCAATTACTCCGATGAGGAGTTTTATACAACACACCCATGATAAAATAGAATACATGTGTATTTTATGTGACGATAAAATACACAACACTGAATGAAATGAGCATTCAAACGGAATGTCTGCAGCGGAATAAATAAAGGAAACACAAATGACTGAATAAATGATCGAGCAATCGGGCCCCCAACAAGTATCACTGGGACACGTCGCCGTCAACATGCTCTTCCCGTGCCTTTGCCTTGCCGTGACACGAAAACAAAATCCCCAACGGGTCGATTACAGAACAACAATCCTCAAGAGTTGAAATTACACAATCATGAATTAACTGAAGTTATGAAATATTCTTAATTATGAATTACGCTGAAGAGGAGCATCATAGTACGCCCGTAATGTCCTGTGCAAGTGTACAAGACGAATGACCGGACACACCCGTCCTTTTACCTAATTAGTCTCACGGAGGTAAGCGTTACCGTGTGCACGGTCCGATGTATCGGTGAACCCAATACATGACCATCGTGTGCCCGACTAAAAATTCCACACAGCCACACCCGGCCACGCAATATGAACCCGGAAGGTCACATGAACGAGAATGACCATGATGAATATCAATGAATAATAATTAGACAAGGCCAAGATGACTCACCGGTATGAAAGTAATAGTGATGTGATTGATAACCCAATGAAATGATTTGGAACCGTTGTTCCTCGTGAATGAAATGATTATTCGACAATTACAAGTCTCAAAATGATTATTATTATGATGAATGAATTATGATTATGAGCAATCAACAACAAAAGGAATTGGTATCCTTTTAGCAGAGTAAGATTTAACTTACACAATACCGATGAAGAATGTCCGTCCACGAACAACGTCCTAACCAAGATACCGATCGCTCGAACAACCTTGAATAACAATAATTACCAACAATCGTTCAATACACGTATCAAACAACAAAACACGACTAACCCAAGGGTCGAAACAACGATAAACAAACTCATAGGCATTCCAACGAATACATAACCGACCGCACAACTACGAAAATATCGATCCCGAATATGTCGAAACCCACACCTAATTGTGTATTTCTAACTATCAAAACACTTCAATGTTATCTATAATCTATTAGGAATCCATAATTCATGATTATAACGACATCAATCGGAAAATCCCAATTAACGAAGTCAACCCCAAGGGTTCTTGAAAACAATTCGAAAATAACCATTAAATCCGTAGGAATATATTTATCCAAGTAGATAATCCATAACTTAACATATCCCAATGATAATCCAAGCTTACACGAAGAAATCGGAAGGAAAACCCAAAAATCCGAAATTCTAGATCCAAGAGATTAATACCTTTGATTCGATGTGATGAAGATGATGAAATGATGATCAATCCGAAAGATGAGCTTGAAGATGATGATTGATGATTACACCTCGAAGAACCCTCTCCGAAACGCTCGAAATCGCCCAAAAATACCGAAGGAGTGAAATGAGATGAGCAAATGAAGAAGTCTGACTAATCGTCCAATTTATACTCGATCCGAGGTTAGCGTGCGCTAGCCTTGTGCATAGCGTGCGCTAACGAGTAATTTGGGTAGTCCAGTACCTTGTCCGAACACGGTAGCGCGCTACGTACCTCTTTGTAGCGTGCGCTACGGCCATACTACTAGCGTGCGCTAATATCCATTGTTAGCGTGCGCTAGCGAAATATTTGACGCCTTGATCGAGTCGAGAAAACCATCGCCCTCGATCTAACCTCGATAGCGTGCGCTACAACCATTATTTAGCGTGCGCTAATATATCGGTTGCGTACGCTAACAACAATGCATAACGTGCGCTATGAATAAACCGGTGCGATCCGGTAGCCCGGACTCAACACGATCCGCCCCTAGCGCGCTACTCCACACATATAGCGTGCGCTACTACGACCGCTAGCGCGCTACTTACCACTCGTGGCGTGCGCTACAATTATTCTCACTGCATCCGGTACCTTCGGGCTGCGGCAGCCAAGGTACCTTAGCGTGCGCTAAAGCCGGCGGTAGCGTGCGCTACCTATACCCAATTAGCGTACGCTAAAAGGAGTATGTAGCGTGCGCTACTCCTCAAGCACGACTTGCAACGAAAATGACAATGATGATAAACACGGCACGAAACTCCAATCGATTAGTGATGAATGACGATTGATACACGATACGATAACTCTGAATGATGAATACCATGGTGAATATGAGTGACAAATGATCAATGATGAATGAAATTCGAGTATCAATTCTTGAATGATAAATCTTGAATGATAATTCTTGAGTGATAATTCTTGAATTACAATGGGTATTACATACACCCCCTTAAAAAGTTTCGTCCCCGAAACTAAGGGTCAAACAACTCGGGATAACTCTCCCGCATACTATCCTCGGTTTCCCAAGTAGCCTCTTCGACTCCGTGTCTAGACCATGAATTTTAACCAAAGGAATCGTCTTATTCCTCAACCGCTTGATTCGCCGCTCTAAAACTCGTATAGGACGCTCCTCATATGAATGATCGTCGGCGATCTCGATTACGTCGGGCGAAGTATGTGACTCGGGTCGGCAACATACTTCCGCAATCGAGAGACATGAAACACATTATGAATTCGGCTCAACGCCGAGGTAAAGCCAATCGATAAGCTAACTCGCCCACTCGATCCAAAATCTCAAACGGTCCAATGAATCTCGGACTCAACTTTCCCTTCTTCCCAAAGCGGAAGATACCACGACTCGGGGATACCTTGACCAACACATGGTCACCACCTCGAACTCTAATGGTCGGCACGGTTATACGCATATGATTTCATCGACTCGAGCGGTCAACAAACGACTCTGATCAAAGCTACCTTCTCACGGGCGGCTATAAGCATATCGGGCTCGGTGCCGATTGATTCGATAAGTCGTCCCAACACAACGGAGATCGACAACGGCGACCATACAAGGCCTCGTAAGGTGCCATCTTGATCGAAGCATGCCAACTATTATTATACGTGAACTCGATCAATGGTAGTTGGGCTTCCCAATCGTCTTTCCAATCGAGGACGCATGCCCTCAACATGTCCTCTAATGTCCGAATGGTCCTCTCTCGATTGTCCGTCGGTTTGAGGATGAAAAGCTTGAGATTAAGCCGAGTTCCCATAGCACGATGAACCGATTTCCAAAATGCGACACAAACCGTCCGTCACGATCGGAAGCGATACTTTTAGGAGTACCGTGCGATCGACTATCTCTTTGATGAGCGATTGCGCAAGTCTCTCGGGACCCCACGTCTCCTTGATCTCAAGGAAATGAGCTGATTTGGTTAAGAGGTCCACGATCACCCAGATCGTGTTCATGCCACGACGACTCGTCGGCAAACTCGTGATGAAATCCATAGAAATGTCTTCCCACTTCCACTCGGGAATAGGAAGGGGTTTGACATACCCACGGCCGATGATGTTCAATCTTTACTTGTTGACAGTTAAGCATCTCGAAACAAATTCTGCGACTTCTCGCTTCATATTACTCCACCGGTAATTTTGTTTCAAGTCCTTGTACATCTTGCTAGACCGGATGAACGGAATAAGGGTAGCATGAGCTTCTTTCAAAATCGAGTTTTTCAACTCGTCATTTGCCGATACGCACAACCGATTCTTAAACCTCAAAAGTCCATCCTCGTGGACCACAAATCCAGGCTTTCCTGAGCCACATCCTCTCGGATGCGCAACAATGATGGGTCCGAACCCGATTCTCTCGGATTGCCTCCTCGAGTGATGATGAAATCTCTAACATACAAAGTGTCACGAACTCGTGAAGCCGGACCTCGATCTCGGGTCTAAGGAATTCCTATTTGAAGCTCCTTCGAATCTGTTAAGCAGGCAAGCATCTGCTCTACAGACGGACTTACGACTCAAGGCGTCGCGACAACGTTCGCCTTGCCGGGTGGTAGAGGATCTCAATATCATAATCTTTGATTAATTCCAACCACTGCGTCTCGACGCATATTTAACTCCTTCGAGTAAATATATACTTTAAGCTCTTATGATCGGTGAATATCGATGGTGATGCCATAAAGGTAATGACGCCAAATCTTCAAAGCGAACACCACGGTTTGCTAGCTCTAGGTCGTGGGTCGGATAATTAACCTCGTAAGGTCTCAATTGCCGTGAAGCATAGGCAATGACCTTCCCGTTCTGCATGAGCACACATCCGAGACCCTGTCCGGATGCATCACTATAAACCACAAATCCTTCCGTCCCCTGCGGCAAGGAAATGCAGTCGACATTAACCGACTCTTGAGTTCCTCAAAACTCCGTTGACACGCGTCGGACCACGTGTATTTCTTATCCTTCCGCAAAAGGTTCGTTAAGGGTTGAGCGATTCTAGAAAATCCCTCTACAAATCGCCGATAATAACCCGCTAATCCGAGGAAACTTCGGATTTCCTTAACGTTCTTCGGAGGTAGCCAATCTCGAATAGCCTCCGTCTTCTGAGGATCGACACGAACTCCGTCTGATGAAATTACATGTCCGAGAAAAGTCACTCGGACATCCAGAACTCACATTTAGAAAACTTCCCATAAAGTTGTTCTCGTCTCAACACGTCGAGCACTTGATGAAGGTGAAACTCGTGCTCCTCCCGGTCACGAGAATAAATCAAAATGTCGTCGATGAAGACAACAACAAACTGATCCAAAAAGTCGATGAAAACCCGATTCATTAACTCCATGAATACCGCAGGTGCATTAGTCAATCCAAACGGCATAACCACAAACTCATAGTGACCATAGCGTGTTCGAAACGCCGTCCTCGCAATATCCGACTCTCGAATCCGCAACTGATGATATCCAGATCTTAAGTCGATCTTGGAAAATACTGAAGCTCCGTGAAGTTGATCTAAGAGATCGTCAATACGGGGTAAGGGATACTTATTCTTGATCGTCACCCTGTTCAACTCCCGATAATCAATACATAAGCGGAATGAACCATCCTTCTTCTTGACAAATAACACTGGTGCTCCCCACGGGAACGCACTCGGTCGAATATAACCCTTCTCGAACAACTCTTCAAGTTGGTTCTTTAATTCCTGCATCTCGGTCGGGGCCATCCAGACGGCGCCTTCGATATCGGGGACGTACCGTGCTCCAACTCAATCGTGAACTCCACATCCCTCGTGGAGGCAAACCAGTGCAACTGCGGAAAACATCGGCATATTCCCTCACCACCGGAATATCCGTTAACATTATCGATGACTTCTGGTTTTGGCCATATAGCACCAATAACCGACACACTGATTGAGTAACCTTCGCTTTCATTGAATTAATGACCTTACTGCAATAAATGGGATTACCTCCCTGAAGCACACATTCAACTCCATCGTGCGAAATGATAATGACCATACGCTTACGGACATTAATGATGGCATCATGACGATCCTTCCAATCAATACCCAAGATGACGTCGTCCCTCGGCAAATCTACCACGATTAGGTCCGCTGGCCATACACGACCATGAAACAGAATCGGACAATTCGAATCTCACGATTACGATAATTCGTCTACCATCGGGTAGTCCAATGACATAAGGCTCACAACTAGTAGCACTACCCGCACGTAGTCTACTCAAACATGACTCGGAAATGAATGAATGCGATGCACCGATATCGAAAAGAGTACACAAAGTTGAGATAGAATATCGAGTGTACCGAGATCATTCGGGCCTCTGGATCATCGGTCTTCTTCATCTCATAAATCCGGGGCTTGCTAGTCCCAGACCGACGCTCCGTCTGTCACGCTAAAAGCTCCACCTTTAGTCGCTCCCGCTGCTTTAAACGACGCCGATTGAGTGGCTTGATTCGAACGGCCGTTGTTTAGGGGCACGAGATGACGTCGAGTAGGTTTGGAGTCCCTACGGCAAAACGGGCCTTATGCCCGGCAATTCCACAATTATGACATGTGATAGTCCGCCTCGGACACTTGGTACCGAGGTGACCAAGTTCCCACGATTAAAGCAGTGATGGCCGAACCGGCCGCTCGAGATTGAGATTCCGCGGTTTAGACGACACCGAAGGTCGCTCGTAAAAGCGAGCCCGCACGGGGTTTCTTGAAAGTGGCGACTCCGCCGATCGATTACGGTTCTTGGACTTCTTGCTAGCAGACGAAGGTTGCCGCTTAGCAATTTCCTTAGCCGTAAGCTCGTAAGTAAGAGCCTTCTCAATGAACTCGGCCAACGTGGTGCAATTATGATTAAGTAATCGAAGTCTCATACGGGGTTTCACCTCTTGTGAAATACTTGATCTTGTCCGCTTCGAGTGAATGATAGATGAGGCGAACGGAAGAAGTTCCTGAAATTTTTCGGCGATGGCGAGAACATCATCATCCGCCGAAAGGTCGGGAGTGAGTAATTCCGACAACTTGGCCTCCCTGAGTGGGGCCGGATAGTACCTCTCCATCATGAGAGTCTTGAACTGATCCCAAGTACAAGATCCTTCGGTGGGCTTCAACGACAACCACCAAGAATGTGCGCTCTTACCAAGGTAGTAAGCCGCGACAGAAACTTTGTGTCCCTCGGGACACTCTACCATAGAAAACAGCTTCTCGAAATGCTCGAGCCAATGAATGATATCTGCCGGCTCAGACGAGCCCTCAAAAGTAGGTGGCCTCTGGCGGGAGATATCGCCAATGATGTTACTCACATTCCTCTCTTGCCTCTGAGGTGGCGGCGGAGGAGCCTGCTGATTCTGATTGACAGAGTTATGCATCGTCTCCATCAACTGAGCCATCTGCGTCATTTGGGCCATCATGCCCTGCATAAATGCGAGTGGATCAACCCGGACACCCTCTCGAGCCGTGTCCTGGTACGACTCCCGATAATGAATGATCGCGTCAGGTGAATGAGTGGCGGCGTCATTGCTCGATGAATTAGCATTATTCCTCGCGTTTGCACGTGTATTCACACGAGCTCTCGATTCGGCCCGCTCCACGGCCTCGTCCTCCACGTCCTCTGCCACCCTTTCCATATCGAAGTGGAAAGTCATATGATGATTATATGTCTCGCATGAGTATCACATTATGATTATATTATGAAATGATGAAAATGAGCATACGCGCTCAAATGCGGCGATTACATGAATGATCAATCGACGTGACATGATTATACGATGAAGATCTTGAAATGATTATCTTGGATGAGTTAACAAGATTAATGATCCGATCTTCCCGATCAACAATCGAACAATGAAATGAATTGGTGATTAATGAGTTAACTCGACCGTCCGGTCAAAATGACAATGATGATTGAGGATTGTTAATCGATGAATTATGAATGAATGATTAATGCCGAAATTATACCATGGCATTAGAAATCTTACGATTCTTGGTCCGATTGGCTCGGCATTTGCACAGTCACACGTGACGCGAAAGTCCAATGATACTAGTCCGATGACGATGATTTCAAATGAGACATGACTTGGAGGGTAGTATTCAAAACCACGCTCCGATACCAACTCGTAACACCCCAAACTAGGCGGATATTACGGTCCGTGGACCCCATTAGGACCCACCGGGCGAATGAAAATGAATGAATTACACAGTAAATGTAGTACCGAACCACATTACAACATCAATTACTCCGATGAGGAGTTTTATACAACACACCTGGATAAAATAGAATACATGTGTATTTTATGTGACGATAAAATACACAACATCGAATGAAATGAGCATTCAAACGGAATGTCTGCACGGAATAAATAAAGGAAACACAAATGATGAATAAATGATCAATGCATCGGGGCCCCTACTAGTATCATCTGGGACTCGTCGCCGTCAACATGCTCTTCCGTGCCTTTGCCTTGCCGTGACTAAAAACAAAATCCCCAACGGGCCGCCATACGTAACAACAATCCTCAAGAGTTGAAATTACACAATCATGAATTAATCAAGTTATAAAATATTCTTAATTATGAATTACGCCGAAGAGGAGCATCATAGTACGCCCGTAATGTCTGTGCAAGTGTACAAGACGAATGACCGGACACACCCGTCCTTGTACCTAATTAGTCTCACGGAGGTAAGCGTTACTGCAGTGCACGGTCCGATGTATCGGTGAACCCAATACATGACCATCGTGTGCCCGACTAAAAATTCCACACGCCCACACCCGCCACGCAATATGAACCCTAAGGTCACATGAACGAGAATGACCATGATGAATATCAATGAATAATAATTAGACAAGGCCAAGATGACTCACCGTATGAAAGTAATAGTGATGTGATTGATAACCCAATGAAATGATTTGGAACCGCTGCTCTCGTGAATGAAATGATTATTCGACAATTACAAGTCTCAAAATGATTATTATTATGATGAATGAATTATGATTATGAGCAATCAACAACAAAAGGAATTGGTATCCTTTTAACCGAGTAAGATTTAACTTACACAATACCGATGAAGAATGTCCGTCCACGAACAACGCCCTAACCAAGATACCGATCGCTCGAACAACCTTGAATAACAATAATTACCAACAATCGCTCAATACACGTATCAAACAACAAAACACGACTAACCCAAGGGTCGAAACAACGATAAACAAACTCATAGGCATTCCAACGAATACATAACCGACCGCACAACTACGAAAATATCCAATCCCGAATATGTCGAAACCCACACCAAAATGAGTATTTCGAACTAACAAAACACTTCAATGATATCGATAATCCATTAGGAATCCATAATTCATGATTATAACGACATCAATCGGAAAATCCCCAATTAGATCAAGTCAACCCCAAGGGTTCTTGAAAACAATTCGAAAATAACCATTAAATCCGTAGGAATATATTTATCCAAGTAGATAATCCATAACTTAACATATCCCAATGATAATCCAAGCTTACACGAAGAAATCGGAAGGAAAACCCAAAAATCCAAATTCTAGATCCAAGAGATTAATACCTTTGATTCGATGTGATGAAGATGATGAAATGATGATCAATCCGAAAGATGAGCTTGAAGATGATGATTGATGATTACACCTCGAAGAACCCTCTCCAAAACGCTCGAAATCGCCCAAAAATACCGAAGGAGTGAAATGGGATGAGCAAATGAAGAAGTCTGACTAACTGTCCAATTTATACTCAGTCCAGGTTAGCGTGCGCTAGCCCTTGTGCATAGCGTGCGCTAACGAGTAATTTGGGTAGTCCAGTACCCACTGTCCGAACACGGTAGCGCGCGCTACGTACCTCTTTGTAGCGTGCGCTACGGCCATACTACTAGCGTGCGCTAATATCCATTGTTAGCGTGCGCTAGCGAAATATTTGACGCCCAGTACTGGAGTCCAGAAAACCATCTAACCTCGATAGCGTGCGCTACAACCATTATTTAGCGAGCGCTAATATATCGGTTGCGACGCTAACAACAATGCATAGCGTGCGCTATGAATAAACCTGCGATCCGGTAGCCATCGGACTCAACTCCGATCCGCCAGCGCGCGCTACTCCACACATATAGCGTGCGCTACTACGACCGCTAGCGCGCTACTTACCACTCGTAGGCGTGCGCTACAATTATTCTCACTGCACCCGGTACCTTCTCGGATCGCACCAAGGTAGCCTTAGCGTGCGCTAAAGCCGAGCGGTAGCGTGCGCTACCTATACCCAATTAGCGTACGCTAAAAGGAGTATGTAGCGTGCGCTACTCCTCAAGCACAGCTTGCAACGAAAATGACAATGATGATAAACACGGCACGAAACTCCAATCAGATTAGTGATGAATGACGATTGATACACGATACGATAACTCTGAATGATGAATACCATGACTGAATATGAGTGACAAATGATCAATGATGAATGAAATTACTGAGTATCAATTACTGAATGATAAATACTGAATGATAATTACTGAGTGATAATTACTGAATTACAACTGGGTATTACACGTACCACAATATTTATCAAAACCCCGGTGTGGAGTATGAGTTATTCATATTTTTAAATACAAGCAAACATACACAGGATCCAAACACGGTACAGGCCATATGACGATGGGCAGTACCTAACAAGTTTTAGTACATTCATCCGACACAAAAATAAAACGAAAGTCACGCTTAAAACATAGCCGAACAACCAAAAGACTCGGGGCCCCCGAAATAGCATACATCAGAATCCTCCGTCGCCATTGTGCTCCTCCTGTGCCTTGCCCTTTCCTCGCCCTGAAATACAAGTATTTCGCCACAAACCACAGGGTCAGCTATACATGATAATAATTCTCATGACATTATACAATTCATATATACTGATTTCAAAGAAATTCACCGACTCGAATATACCCGAAGGCGTATAAACAATCGATCCCAATGTCCGAAGATAACCAAATATACGAACGACCACATACTATCGCTCAAGACGGACGTCACAAGACGCCCGATCCGGAAATGTGTCCGTGCACATGTCCACCCCGTATACGGAATCCGAATATACGTGGGACAATGTACCTAATTAGCCTCACGAACTACGTCTCGTGTGCACGATCTAAATGCGGAAAAACCTCCACGCATGATCATCAAGTGCCCGGCTAAAAATCCTACACATAACCAATCGGCGCGCAGATATGACTCCAGAGATGTCACGATACAACATGACAACGAAACTCAACGAATTACACTTTTTCCAAGAAATCGAACAACTCACCGAAGTGTCAACAAAGCTCAACGATATCAAGGGTCCAAAAGTACGAATTTGGGTATACAATCCCATGATGAAAACGGAGATCATCAAGAACAACCTCAAGTCACAAGACACAAGTTTATAGGTGTTTATATACACGAAATGCATAATCATCATAAGAATCCACACATCATTATAACCAAGCAAGGTAACTTGCCTCAATTCCGTAGACGAATAATCCTTCCTCGAATGGTCAAACGAACGGTATCCTCGTCTAACAACACTCACGCGAACAAGCAACCTTGAATGAAATATAATTCATTCAACAACACATTCGCATTTATAATGGTATTATCGCATAAACAATATTCACAAATCGATTATCCTATCGATCATTTTAATGTTCTTATTACAAATCATCGTATGTTTATCATGATCATTACATATTCTAACCTTAATGTCAAATTCTTGATGTCTAGTTTATTATTTATGCAATATCGTGAAAATATCTTTTCAAATCATCGACACTTCCAATTACGATATAATTTGTGTTTAATTACATTCTTCATTATTTACCAACGATTTCATTCAAAACTTGATTACTATATGAAACATAAGTTTAAGTTTTTAGTGAATTAAGAACATCATCTTAAATTACGCCTCTTGACATGCATGGATTAATGGAATGGAATTCGGCTATTCATCTACCGCATTTGTATCATCACAATTCTCTAAAGAACATTATCAACCTATCAATGTAGCGATTAACGCCCTTTAACGAAATCGATAGATTCGAACATATGAAGATTACAACTTCCTTCTATCAACATTCATTGTTTTACTTTGAAGAATTTATTAAAAGCCTAGTTATATCATTGAATACTTGAGATTTTTGAAGTAACTTCATTCATCTAACAAGGATCATCTACAAAGGATTAATATCATCTTTCCAACAATTTTATTACAAAGGTTTTAGAGGCCAAAATTCATGGTTTCATACTACCTTCAAGAATCAATAGAATGTTCAAGACCAATTTAACATTTCTTACTTTTAATCATTAAGGATATCATCCCTAACATGTTCCTAGTGTTGAGACTAAAATCAACTTCCGATTATCATGCTATACCTCAGGTTTTATGTATATCATTATCAACACAATCACATTATGAAGTTATTTACATCAAGAAGTAACACTAATACCTTCAAAGTTAATCTTCACTTGGTTTGAGTATGATTCAATTAACTTATCATGTTTACACTAGTTTAAACTAACATTATGAGAAGTATTTATCTACTAACATCATCATAAGCATGGAATTGATATGAGTTAAAGAAAGACCAACCTTAAAATGAAGAACAACACCAACACTCCAAGGAATACACTTCAATCTCTAGCTCTCCAAGTCACCAATCAAGTGTTGAAGCTCCAACACAAGTTAGGAAGGCTTAGAAATGAAGTTGGAAGGAAAGGAATCGTTCCTAAGTTGGGAGATTGAAAGGTCGAGTAGGAAGTAAATGGCAAGTCATACATTTATAATCGAACTTGTCATTACGTGCGTTAACGAACGTGGTTAACGTCGTTATAGCCTTTACGCACGTAATCTTATGATCATTACGCACGTAACCAATTTCATCAAACTCTCTGTCTAAAAACACGCGATTCGTTAAATGCGTAACCAGGCGACCATTACGTGCGTAATAGCCGTTGACTTAGGCATCGCGATCGACTCGACCACCTACCCTTGCTCGACCCCACCCGCCGAAAGGCGGATTCTGGAGGATCTTCCGCATTACGTGCGTTAACGCATCGATATTACGTACGTAAGGCGGCCTATATAGCGTACGTTAAGAATACATGTTAACGTACGTTAAGTACTATAACAATCATAAATGGAATTCTCGCAATATCACCCAACAACTAATATAGTATGAATGACCATGAATCCAATCTAACATAATTCGTCGGTACTTGTTACAACATCACAGATATGGTGCGAAAATACTTAACTTAAATCATGGAATACAATATTAAAGGCGAGGGTATTACAGTTTTCGGTTTCGGTTGGGGTAAAATTTTCGAAACCCAAACCCTCCCCAAATTTTAAAATTCGGTTTCAGTTTCGGTCAGTTTCGGTTTTCAAAACTCAAAACCCAAACCCTCCCCAAATATTTCGCTTTCGGATTAGTTCGGTCAAATTCGATTTTGACCCAAACATATTTAATTTATATATATATATATATATATATATATATATTTAATAAAGTAACAAAAAAAAACTTGTTCTAAAATAATAGATTGATCTTTAATTGATATATTTAATCATTGTTTTTATCAAAACTACAATATATGCGTAGATATATTATTTTATAAGTTTAAAAATTTTAGTCATATAAATAAACTTTTATATAATATAAAAAATTCGGGTTAGTTCGGTCCAATTCGGGGTAATTCGGTTCGGTTTGGTTTTAAGTTATCTAAACCCGAATTAATTCGGTTTCAATTTCGGTTTGTAAGTTTCAAGTTCGGGGTTGCTTTCGGTCGGGGATTTTCGGTTCGGTGCGGATTGGTTCAGATTGGTTGGTCGGTTTTCGGATTTCTATTAACATCCTTAACTGTGGGCATCTATCCATTCGGGAGTAAAGACTCCCGACTCGGCCTCTCCCTCCTCCAGTTGAGCCTCACTGCTGCTCTCACCTATTTTTTTTCTTTTGATGCTTTTCAATTTATTTTACATTGGTGATGTGAGTCTTCATGAAAGCCAAAGGACTAAATATTGGGTCCTCTACCGGCCTCTCCCTCTCACATGCTGGTCTTTGGTATATCTCAGACGCAGCATCACTCGCCTATGCATTAACATAAAACATTAACAATATAGATGATGACACATAATAAAAGACAACATATATTGTATAATAAAACGTTCACATAATTTAGATGTACCATGGAATGAGCATGATCGTACATGCTCATACTACCTCCAGTATATGTACCCGGTGCCTTTTGCGTAATCACACCGGTACTATCATCGTAAACAGTGCCCCTATTTTTAGATTTTTGGAAGGCCTTCTTCTTCTCTTCTGTCTCCCAACGCTTCCACAAGATTTTGAACTCCTTTTCCTTCAACCACTTCTCCCGCTGACCAACTGATTTTTGATATGCTTTATTTTTGGCGTACATAAGCATATCAATAAACCGTCCGTGGCTATATCTGTCCCAATACCAAGTAATTTTCTCTTCATCCAATTTATCCCACCTATAACGCATCTGCAAAAATATAATAGCAGTTGTTAGAAAATCCAACAAAAATTTATAAATTACAATCCAGTATTGTTGGTCCACCTTAAGTATATAGGATACAGCTTGGGAAGTGTTTGTAGCAGAAGTCTTGCAACAGTAAGTTGCTGTCGATACAGCAACTCGGTCTATTCTCCTGTTAGCTTGGTGCGTACAGAGTTTTGCAGTGTATACTTATATAAATCACAGTTTATGAAAACAGTAACGGCGAAAGGTAAATAACACAGTATTTAAAGTGGTTCGAGGTAAACCCCTCTACGTCTACTGGTCCTCCACACAGGAGTAAAACGTTTATTATAATCACTGCGTACACAATTACGTGACTATAATCAAACCTATCCTTGTATCGTTCACACAGATAGATGCAAAGACTGTCGCTTTCAACCGTTCACACAGATTGGTTAAAGCTTCCTCTTGACTTGCTTCTACACACACAGTTCCAAAGCTTCGTCTTTATTCGTCCCACACAGGTCAGAATAACTTGTTGAGTTCACACAGAGCTCAGTTTTTACACAAAGGTAAAAGGTAGGTAACCACGTAAGAACAGCAGCTTGAATATGAAGTTCTTGAGCTAATGATGGCTGTTCTTGATGACTGAGTATATTTCTTCTTTCTCAGATATGGATTGATGCTAGAAAGAGATATACTTGCTCTTGTAAGCTTGATCTGATGATAATAAATATTCAGTTTTTTGATGGTTTGAATATCACTTGTAAGCTTGTATGTATTCTTCTGTTGGTTGGTTTGATCTTCAAACTCAGGGGTATAAATAGCTTTCTTAGATATATCCGTTGAGATAGATCCGTTGAACAAGATTCTATGACAACTAGATAGTTGACTTGAATAGACCATGATCCAGATATTGCGGGATTTGAAGATCTCTGTCGGCTTCAGTATTTAAATACTTTATCCTTTCAGTATTTAAATACTTCTTTATCAAACGGGACTTGACTTTAGTGAATACCAAAGATTCCTTTCCAAATGGTCTTCAGTCCTGTTCCGATGTGAATGTTGTATCCAATTATGCTGTAAGCATATTGGAGTAGTCCGATGCTGTATTCGGATAGCTTCCATACTTGGCGTTTACTTAGACTTTGTTGTTGTATCTTGGTAGCGCGAGAGCTCGCTGTATGCTGGAGCTATGAAAAAGTCTTCGATACAGAGTCAACAACTTTGATTGACTTTCAATACAGCGGCTTGCTGTATGCTGGGCATTTATCATCTTGCTGTATGCAGCTTTGTTGTTTGGTAATTATCAAAACAACATTGTTTTTCCCAACAATTTCCCCCTTTTTGATAATTTCCAAAACTTCTTGATCGTGCCAAAACTTTGATGCCAAAACCTCTTTAAGCTAAAACAATTTCCTCTTCTTTTTCGATGACCACTTGTTGGTAATTTGAGAAGACTTCGATACAGGAGTTGTTTATCCCCACTGTTTCCCTCTTTTTCGATAATGTCAAGAGGAGACTTCTTGATCTTCTGTTCGAATGATCTGGTCTTCAGCACTTCGTCTAAAAGAAATGTGAACTGCTCGCAGGCAAGTTCTGAAATGTGTTACATGAGAATCTTACCCTGCGTATGGGGGCACTGGGTTGGTGCATCTGTGCTCATTGCAGTAGTGATGTAGTAGGTGTTGGTGGTTGTGTTTTTTAGATCTCCATTTGGCACTCGGCTTGAGCTTGTTGTTTCCAAGACGTTTACTCCTGTCATATCCAAAATGGCTCTGGTTCTTGTTAGTGGCTGAATCGGGTCTAGAAATTCTTCTCAGTGATATCGAAGGCCACGAGGCAGATGACGGAATGGCCCTTCCCAGTGTACGGCCGGCATTGGGTTGGTGCGGGCCCCGATTTTGAGAAGTGTCTTAGTAGGTGCTTGGGTTTTGTTTTAGGACTTGTTTTCAGCCTACTCTATAACTGCTCGTAAGGTTATGCGATGGTTGGCTTTCTGTAAATGGTTGGATTGGGTTCCTCGAAAGAAACCTTGAATATCGAAGAATCACGAAGATGTGGTGCATATTTGTTCTACCATGCGTATGAGGGGCGCTAGGGTGGTTCACATTTGCTCATTGCAGTAGTGAGGAAGTAGGTGTTTATGGCCGATTTCGTGTGACCTGTATCTGGCTCTTGAAGGAGTCCTGTCGTATCTGCATTCTAGATGCACATGCTTTCGCTCCGGATCAAAGACGGATGGGTCATGTTTAATTGCTGGATTGGGAATTTTGAATGAAACCTTGAATATCGAAGAATCATGAAGAAATGCGGTGATTGGTTATACTCTACGTTGGGGAGCGTTGAGTTGGTTTGTATATACGCATTGCAGTAATGAGGAAGTAGGTATTTGTGGCGGATTTTATTAGACCTTAGTTGGCTTTTGATATTGTCCTTTCTTATCTGCATATTCCAATATGCTCAAAATCTCGCTAAGGATCATGACGGATGGCTCCTTTTCAATAGTTGGATTGGGAATTTTGAATGAACCCTGAGAAATCGAAGAATCATGAACAAATGCGGTCATTAGTTATACTCTACGTTTGGGGGCGTGGAGTCGGTTTGCCTATACGCATTGCAGTAATGAGGAAGTAGGTCTTGATGGGGGATTTTGTTAGACCTTTATTCGGCTTTTGATATGGTCCGTTCGTATCTGCATATTCCAAGATGCTTTAGCTGGCGCTTCAGACTCGTTGATAATGGCTACTGGTGATTTGCCGAATTCAGTTTTGGCTCTGAACCAAGGCCTGATACTCAGTTGGCGCTCAAACTTGACCTAGGTATGTCGTTAAAGTACCTAATTCTTACACGGCTCATGGTGCAATTCAACAAATATTCAAGCTCGAACCAGACACTCAACTGAAGATATTTGTTTGTGCCGTTTGTCGTGTGGCTATGTTAGGGAATTGGCCTCCCTATAATTTACTTGCTTTCTAGTTCTTAGTTAGCTTGTTTTAATTTCGTTCGGGCTATGTTTGGGATTTGGCCCCCCAGAAAAATATCGGCTATGTAAGGGTATAGGCCCCCCTATCATCTTTGTGCTATAATATATCACTTTTTTAAAAAAAAAAAGAAAAAAAGAAAAAAAAAAGTTCTGAAATGATAGCATCTAATAGGGAAGTGTATTACATCTTAAACTTATGATTGGCGCGCAGGCACAATCTTACAGTGTGATCTAGTTGAGTACAACTGAACCTATGAACTGTTCGCAGACAAATTCTTACAGTTTGATACTTAAACTTGTTGAATTGCAGCAAAAAAAATGAGTTAAAATTCGCGTCATTCGAGATAGAGAAGTCCAGATGTCGTGCAAAGCGTTTAAAAACAAAGTTTGAATATAAAAACAGGACATGTGGACTTAAAACTGATTGCAATACCCAATAGAATAAAATTATCAAGCATAATTGATGTCCTGTAGTGTAAGTACTGTATCCGCGAATAATACAGTGTTCCCTCTTAAAAGGTACATACAGGATTCAATTCTTACATTAATTTTCAGATTAACACTATATTCATGGGTCATACTGTATTCCCCTTTAATTAATGCACATGTCAGCTGTAGGAAGGTTTCATGCCTTCTCTGTCCTCTGATGTTGTCTTGGTGATTACGAGTGTACGATTAATTAATGGCAGATACTGTATTCTTGGGTCTTACAGCATTCCCCCTCAATCAATGAGTAAAAGCATAAAGACTTACAGGGAGTCTGGTTGTAGTATTCCCAATTCTCGTCGAAGCATAGAAATCAAGTAAATTTGGGTCATGGTGTGATAGTGCCTTTCAGTACCCAAATTTGCCGGACAACAATTGGTTTGTTGTACGCTACTTTTGGTCCATTATTTTGATATCTACGTGGGGCAGGCACGTAGTCGTTGTAATCATGATAATTATAATGCATGAAAAATCGAGAATTATAGTTGTTATTCCAGTACGATTGTCGTCTCGGAGGCGGAGTTATTTTCATAGATCTTACAGATTACCTCCTGGGTCTCTAGTTGGATTCCCAAATCTGTTGTTGATACTGCGCTGCGACCTGTTTTCTTGATGGATAACGGGGCTCCTGTATCCAATATCTAGGCGCGATGTACTGAAAGTACTACCGTACGGGCCTTTGATATTTGAATACAGCCTTCCTTCTGAACGGTTGTTGGAGCTGTTGATATGCTCGGGGAGCATCCTGTTGAGTACGCCTTACAGGTCTGAATGGCTGGTGATTCCGCTGTCTGGAATATGACTATGGCGGCGGAATGGCAGCCTTTGCTGTTCGCGGTGCAACTAGTTCCTTCACAGGACTCGGAACTTCTTTCGATACAGGAATGGATTCCTCACTCCTGACGAATACCGTACTAGATTTTTCTTTGCTGGAGAACGAGTTGTACCCTAAGCCACGTTTATCATGAGCATGTTGCCTAGTGCTTAGGATCTCTTTCATTCTATTAGAGGATTTCTCGAAAGAATTCAAGATTGTCTCTAATTCTCCTTCACGTTTCTCGAGCGATTTTACTTTGGCTTCGAGTAGAGCCAAATCATTTGTCTTGCTTTCAAGATGAGACTTAGTCTCATTTAGATCGTAAGCAAGTTGATGATTGCTCTCCATGAGTTTTTCTAAATTGACTTTGCTGTTTTCGCAGTCGATAGACATATTTTCGTAATTATCCTTCAGCAAGTCGTTTTCTTCTTTCAGCTCTAAGTTAGAAATTTCAAGTTGTATGTTTTCTCTTTTCAATATCTCATGGGCCTTTTGAATGTTATTAAATTCATTCAACATATTTTCAAAGGTATGAGATGTATTTACAGGAATAGTCGAGGTAGAGCTTACCTCATCATCATCGCCATCTTCATTTTCCTCGTTAACTTTGGCCATAGAGCACATGTAGGCTCTATCTTCTAGCTCATCATCTGACGAGTCACTGTCAGTGACCGCCTGAATACATTCAGTCCTTGTTGATGCGGGTGAAGCTTTTGATTCTCCAATGAAGGCCTTGAGTTTGTTCTTCATCATGTTTCTCCAGTCATCAAAATCGTTAATAGAAAACATTGGTACCTTGTTAATCAGTGAGGTATCCATGTCTCATAATAGAAAGGATAACGAAGTTTTCAAAAATAAAGTGATTTTAAGGATCTGATTCAGTTAAAAATACGACTGGTTCTTTTTAGAATCAACCGCTCCGATACCACTTGTTGGTCCACCTTAAGTATACAGGATACAGCTTGGGAAGTGTTTGTAGCGGAAGTCTTGCAACAGTAAGTTGCTGTCGATACAGCAACTCGGTCTGTTCTCCTGTTAGCTTGGTGCGTACAGGGTTTTGTAGTGTATACTTATATAAATCACAGTTTATGAAAACAGTAACGGCGAAAGGTAAATAACACAGTATTTAAAGTGGTTCGAGGTAAACCCCTCTACATCCACTGGTCCTCCACACAGGAGTAACACTTTTATTATAATCACTGCGTACACAACTACGTGACTATAATCAAACCTATCCTTGTATCGTTTACACAGATAGATGCAAAGTCTGTCGCTTTCAACCGTTCACACAGATTGGTTAAAGCTTCCTCTTGACTTGCTTCTTCACACACAGTTCCAAAGCTTCGTCCTTATTCGTCCCACACAGGTCAGAATAACTTGTTGAGTTCACACAGAGCTCAGTTTTTACACAAAGGTAAAAGGTAGGTAACCAGGTAAGAACAGCAGCTTGAATATGAAGTTCTTGAGCTGATGATGGCTGTTCTTGATGACTGAGTATATTTCTTTTTTCTCAGATATGGATTGATGCTAGAAAGAGATATACTTGATCTTGTAAGCTTGATCTGAGGATAATAAATATTCAGTCTTTCGATGGTTTGAATATCGCTTTGAAGCTTGTATGTATTCTTCTGTTGGTTGGTTTGATCTTCAAACTCAGGGGTATAAATAGCCTTCTTGGATATATCCGATGAGATAGATGATAAGTGTCAGTTTTATACACTTATCCATGGTTTGTATCGATAAATTTCACCCATAATTGAGCTAGTCTACTCGTTTTTTGCTTTTAATTAATTAGTTTTTAATAATTTTATTTTTATCGGATGATGATGTAAATCTAGTCTTAATCGGATTGAATAACTGATTTACTCAAGAAATAACATGTTTATAAAATATTCTCTTTGTTGAATTTTAATATATTCATGTTGTAGGGCTTTTCGAGACGAATTCGGAAGTCTTTTCAGATTCAAAATCAGAGTTATATAAAAGTTATCATCCGAAAAAGATTTGGGGCAAAAACGCAAAGTCTGAGAAATTCTGGGCTGAAAACGTAACTCTCAAAGCAACCAGTGAGCAAATTGACGAAGTTGCTACGGCGTAACTCGAATGTTACGGCCAGAAGTCAATTACGGCCGTAACTCATCGAATGTTACGGCCGTAACTCTTGACAGATTGTGATCATTTGTCTAATTTTTTATACTTTTTGTGTATTATTGAGGGGATGGCTGGCATTGATCCGATCTATTGTAATAATGCTGGAGTTTTGGAGCTATTAGATGACTTTAGGTGTATAAGTAGACCCCTTAGATCCTTCATCATTCAGCATTCATCTTATAATTTTTCACTTTTTGTAATATTTTCTTTTTATGTGAAGAACACACTTGTGTTCTTGAGTGATTTGTGTAAGTGTGGTATAGCATATGTTGTTCAGAGAGTTTATTGCTTCTTTCTCTTTAATCTACTAAGGGAGTGAGGATCAATTCTTTCTCTTGATTCAACTAGTAATGACCACTCAAGCTTGTATTATGTATATTAAATCCTTCATGGGCTAAGTTACCTTTAGTTGGGATTATAAACAAGGTTAGTCATGTTATTTAAGTTTGTATAAAGATCTATTGTGAATTACTTATTATTGTGTGTGATTTTCATTGTTTTAACAATTTTTATTTATTTGGCCAATAAATGACGATATTTATGGTCTTCATATGTTTCGAAAGAAAATATGTTTGATTAGATCAAATGATCTTCACTCTAAGTTGTTCTAGGGGATAGAAATATACCTCTAGACCTTAGATGATTCTTTGAGTTATTTTCATAAATCCTAATGCTATGTATTGAAGCCAATCAACATAGAAATATAGTGGATTGATTCAATATATAAGGGGCGTTTTATAGTTCGAAAGAGAAACCGTCTTTTTAAGGAAAATTGAATCTACACAACATAATAAGTAAATTCATCTTATGATCTCCTATACATCTTCTATAACTAATGACGAACTAAGTTTGTAATCCCAACTATTTCATTTTATCGTTAATCAACTATTATTGTTGCAATCTTTTTATTTCCTTAAAATATTAGAACTATTATTGCATTTTCTTTGCAATTATTAAACCAAACTCTTTAATTGTGTGTTTCACTCATCTTAGTATCTATAAAAATAGACTAATAGTGTATAATTCAAATTATAACCAAACTTCCTCGTGGGATCGATAAACCGGACTCAAAAAGTCCACTTACTACTTGATACGATATCGTGCACTTGCGATAGTTACACTAAGAATGTGTCAAGTTTTTGGCGCCGTTGCCGAGGAAGTATAAGTGTTATAATTGAAATCTTACATTGTAAACTATTTCTATAGATACAATTTTTCGACGTTGTAACTTAGTACTCAATTGTGTTTGTCCGGTCAAGTGGCGGATAACGGTACTCCGTGACTATTAAAGTCGGAATTTTCAGTTTCCCACAACAACTGATATTTGGAGATATTTTTTTTCAATTATTTTCATGTTATTTTTTTGTTATTTTTTTTTATCATGGAAGAAACATTGTATAAAATTGAAAAAAGATTTCCCTTTCTAAGCAAAAATGTAATTTTAAAAATCTACAGAGCTAGAATTGAAAGGATAAGGTTGCTTATGAATAAAAGCATACCTTTTGATATTAGATTCATAATTGAAGCCAAAGTAAGAATACCCGGTGAATTCACAGAAACACCGACTAGATTTTTACTAGGGCTTGGAAAAAGTTCATATGCCAAGAAACGACGAGCAAAGATGATAGACGTTTGCTATAAATGTGCTAGATGGAACTGTAATTTAAAATGTCGATCTTTAGGAATTCCATCTACAAACAGAGAAGATAAAATTCAATTCATTAAGGATGGACTGAATAAAGAGAATTTAGATGATATCGAAATTTCTCTTGACACGCATCCTAGTGGACTCGTACATTACGGAATTCGATATTTGTGGAATAAATTCAAACCAGAATATGAACAACGTCTTGGGAATCTGACGTTAAAATACCCTGTTTGCCAATTTGTAAGAAAATTGGATGGGAAGCTTCTCCCCGACTCATAGAAGGCGTTTAGGCCGTTTCTGAACGTAAAATCAGAGAAAGATGTGAGCCACAATCACAACTATTGTATATACGCGTAAGTATCTTTTATTTTTGTCGTGTGGTGAGATTTTCTGAATAAAAAATGTGATACGCGATAAATGCATTCATTATTCTATTGAGTAGTTGAAGCGCAATCAACGCAATCACAAACTTGTTAAACAATTTTTACCTTCTTTTTCTTCTATAAATAAACATTGTGCTTGCTTCTTTTATTTATCCCTCAAACTTGTACTTTTCTCTGTTTCTCTCTTAAATTTCTTTTCAAAAATGAAGTCATCATCTTCAACAAAAAAATTTAGCACAGTCTGCATTTTTGGTGGAGCTAGTTATGGAAAAGAGGCATGCTTTACTGAAGCAGCCCACAACTTGGGTCGTACCTTAGGAGAAAAATGCATTCATGTAGTTTACGGAGGAGGAAGTCTAGGATTAATGGGACGCGCTGCTGCTTCTGCCTATATGGAAGGAGTAAGAGTGTTGGAAATAATTCCAAAACCTCTGGCTGAAAGTAAAATCATCGGGTCAACTATTGGAGATGAGTTTAGATCTGTAAATATGCAAGATCGCATAACTCACATGATAAATAATTCTGGCGCCTTTATCACCCTTCCCGGTGGTTTTGGCACTCTTGAGGAATTTTTTCATGTGGTTACCAGAGCCCAGCTAAATGTTCATCAAAAACCAATAGGTCTGCTTAATGTCAATGGTTTCTTTGATGGTTTACTATCTTTCATCGACTACTCTGCTGAAAAGGGATTTATTTCCGAGCGTGCTAAACGAATCATAGTCGTTGCAACAACACCAGATGAACTAATCAAAAAACTCAATGAATTTGTTCCTCAACCAGATCCAGCTCTAGCTAAAATTGTCTGGATGGAAGATTTTACCGTGAGAAAACGAAAAGTGGATTCATTCCTCTCCCTTTGATAACCCATGTCGGACCTCTTGTATTTTTACTTTTTGTCGTGTGTAATAATCGTGCTAAATGGTGACAGCTTAAGGAGTTTCTTCTTGATCTCTTGACGCGCATCTATTCGCGATTTATGTATTGTTATTTTATTGCTGTAATTTTTATTGTGTTTTTTTTATAAAAGCATTTATGGCAGCGTAAGGCGACTCTTCGGACTTTCTTGAAGCGCATCTTAAAAATTGTGTTATACTTCCGAGTATATTTTATTTTCTTTTGTTGTGTGCCTCGTATATTTATTCTCTTGCAGATTCTAAAAGGCATTAGCTCAAGCATCAAATTTCTTAACAGGGAGTATTCTGCTTTTCTGCATTGCTTTTTATTTTTATTTTTTATTTTTTTTTTAAACTGAGAACAGTTTTATTTTCAAGTTTGGGGTGGTATGTTTAATTATTTTGGTGTGTTGGTTTTGATTATTTTTTTGCCTTATTTTATATATATATATATATATTATTTTGATTTGTGAGATTTCTAGATCTAGCCATAACACCAATAAGTTAGCTATATACAAGCTTCTAAAATCGTTTTAAACCGGTTAAAAAGTTGTATATTTCAAAAAATTTTGAGCCTTAATCTCTCTTTCCAAGCCTTGTAGTTATCATATAAAATCAAGTCATTCGTTACCTTGAGAAAAGAAGAATCAGTCGGTTGATGAAAAATAGAACTGAAATTTACTTAATTTGTGGAGTTTTTTATTTTTCATGCTTAACTAATAAATAATTTTCTGCAAAAATTCTATTCCCTAAAAAAAGGAGTCATTGGTGAAAAGAGCTACACGTTAGCAAATAACGGTGTGAAAGCTATCACCTTAAAAAAAATGACAAAAAGGAGAAGTGTTGAGCAGCAACAGCTGCCTAATTTTGGGGGTCTTAAAATTTTGCGAAAAATAAAGGACTAACCATTGTTGGTGCGTAGCTGCCGTCTCACAGAAAAATTGGTGAAAAGAGCTACACGTTAGCAAATAACGGTGTGAAAGCTATCACCTAAAAAAAAGATGGAAACTGTGTTAGTGAAAAGAGCTACACGTTAGCAAATAACGGTGTGAAATCTATCACTAAAAGGGATATAGTTTATGAGCAGATCTGAATTAATTAGCGGCTGAATTTCAATACACTCAATTTCGTGAAAAATCACAATATTTGATGACGCCAATGAAATTCTTCTTCATATTGAGTCGAAAAATAAACGAGTGATCGAGAGCAACCATTAAAGGAAGTCGTGTGTATCACGAGTGGGAAAGAAATAATCAATATTTTGGGGGGAAAACCTTGAATTTGGAATTACAAAATAAAAACCGTGTTTTAACTTCAAAATCATTAGTAGATTTATTTTGAATTTTAATTCATTTATATCTACTGTATAAAGCTGGTTGTTGTGTATTAATGGCATTTTGATCTCCTTTTCTCTTTTTATATAATTATTTTTCTTAATTATGTGTGTATTATTATTTTTGTGTCTTGTTTTTATATTTATTTTTGGAGTGTGATTAATAAAGAGTCTTGCTCGGGACTAGCAAGAATTCAAGTTTGGGGGTGTGATAAGTGTCAGTTTTATACACTTATCCATGGTTTGTATCGATAAATTTCACCCATAATTGAGCTAGTCTACTCGTTTTTTGCTTTTAATTAATTAGTTTTTAATAATTTTATTTTTATCGGATGATGATGTAAATCTAGTCTTAATTGGATTGAATAACTGATTTACTCAAGAAATAACATGTTTATAAAATATTCTCTTTGTTGAATTTTAATATATTCATGTTGTAGGGCTTTCCGAGACGAATTCGGTAGTCTTTCCGGATTCAAAATCAGAGTTATATATCAAAAGTTATCATCCGAAGAAGATTTGGGGCAAAAACGCAAAGTCTGAGAAATTTTGCGCCGAAAACGTAACTCTCAAAGCAACCAGTGAGCAAATTGACGAATCCAAGTTACGGTCGTAACTACTGAATGTTACGGCCGTAAGCCGTCCAAGTTACGGCCGTAACTACTGAATGTTACGGCCGTAACTCTTGACAGATTGTGATCATTTGTCTAATTTTTTATACTTTTTGTGTATTATTGAGGGGATGGCTGGCATTGATCCGATCTATTGTAATAATGCTGGAGTTTTGGAGCTATTAGATGACTTTAGGTGTATAAATAGACCCTTTAGATCCTTCATCATTCAACATTCATCTTATAATTTTTTACTTTTTGTAATATTTTCTTTTTGTGTGAAGAACACACTTGTGTTCTTGAGTGATTTGTGTAAGTGTGGTATAGCATATGTTGTTCAGAGAGTTTATTGCTTCTTTCTCCTTTATCTACTAAGGGAGTGAGGATCAATTCTTTCTCTTGATTCAACTAATAATGACCACTCAAGCTTGTATTATGTATATTAAACCCTTCATGGGCTAAGTTACCTTTAGTTGGGATTATAAACAAGGTTAATCATGTTATTTAAGTTTGTATAAAGATCTATTGTGAATTACTTATTATTGTGTGTGATTTTCATTGTTTTAACAATCTTTATTTATTTGGCCAATAAATGACGATATTATGGTCTTCATATGTTTCGAAAGAAAATATATTTGATCAGATCTAATGATCTTCACTCTAAGTTGTTCTAGGGGATAGAAATATACCTCTAGACCTTAGATGATTCTTTGAGTTATTTTCATAAATCCTAATGCTATGTATTGAAGCCAATCAACATAGAAATATAGTGGATTGATTCAATATATAAGGGGCGTTTTATAGTTCGAAAGAGAAATCGTCTTTTTAAGGAAAATTGAATCTACACAACATAATAAGTAAATTCATCTTATGATCTCCTATACATCTTCTATAACTAATGACGAACTAAGTTTGTAATCCCAACTATTTCATTTTATCGTTAATCAATCTATTATTGTTGCAATCTTTTTATTTCCTTAAAATATTAGAACTATTATTGCATTTTCTTTGCAATTATTAAACCAAACTCTTTAATTGTGTGTTTCACTCATCTTAGTATCTATAAAAATAGACTAATAGTTTATAATTCAAATTATAACCAAACTTCCTCGTGGGATCGATAAACCGGACTCAAAAAGTCCACTTACTACTTGATACGATATCGTGCACTTGCGATAGTTACACTAAGAATGTGTCAATAGATCCGTTGAGCAAGATTGTGTGACAACTAGATAGTTGACTTGAATAGACCATGATCCAGATATTGCGGGATTTGAAGATCTCTGCCGGCTTCAGTATTTAAATACTTTATCCTTTCAGTATTTAAATACTTCTTTATCAAACGGGACTTGACTTTAGTGAATACCAAAGATTCCTTTCCAAACGGTCTTCAGTCCTGTTCCGCTGTGACTGTTGTATCCAATTATGTTGTAGGCATATTGGAGTAGTCCGATGTTGTATGGAAAGATGTTGTATTCGGATAGCTTCCATACTTGGCGTTTACTTAGACTTTGTTGTTGTATCTTGGTAGCGCGATATGCTAGAGCTATGAAAAAGTCTTCGATATAGAGTCAACAACTTTGATCGACTTTCAATACAGCGGCTTGCTGTATGCTGGGCATTTATCATCTTGCTGTATGCAGCTTTGTTGTTTGATAATTATCAAAACAACATTGTTTTTCCCAACAAGTATAATACACAAAAAAAAAACAATCTAATGCAACAATTGTTAAAGAATATTCTCCAAACTCCCGCCACAACTCGTTCCTCGTCCGTCGAGAGACCTGGCCCCAACGCTCTTCACCGGAATAGTACCTCTTAAGTAAGCCGACTGTATCGCTCTCGGCCTTCTTCGAACTAAACCCAACTATTTTTGGCAAAAGACGAATTAGTTTTCGATCATCATACTTCTCTTTCGCCTTAGAGATCTCAGTTGGACCTCTCCCCGATGGATGTGCTAAAACTTCTTGATCCTCGTCGTACTCAAACTCCACCGGCTCCTCTGGAATAGAAATGTGATGCGCTAATGGACCACCTGATGGGGGATCAGTAGTAGATGGATGCAACGGTGGCTGACCATGCGACACGGTCCTCAACATATCCGCATATGGTCCATGGCTAATCGGTATGTGATGTTATGACGACTCTGGACTGTCAATATGTCCATCACAAGGGCTGCCGCTATCAATAAATGGAAAAAAAAAGACAAGTACCTCTCGAATGGGTACAGAAGACTTAATGTATAGTACGAAACACTTAATGTATAAATACGTACACAACATAATACATATATTAACGAAAAGAAAAGATAAGTACCTCTCGAATGGGTACATCCATCGATAGAAGACTGGTCCCCCGACAAAGGCCTCGTACGGTAGATGAACGAGCATATGTTCCATTGAATCGAAGAATGCCGGAGGGAATATTTGTTCCAACTTGCACATAGTCACTATGACAGTCTTGGCTAAATTTCTCATGTCGGACGCTTTAATCTCACTCATGCACAATGCTCTGAAACAGTTGCTCACCTCTGTTAATGCTTCCCAAATCGATTTCGGTAAAAAAATCTTTCAAGGCAATAGGTAGCAATCATGGTTCTAAAAAACGCTAGGCGCTAGGCGTTCGGATTGCTAACGCCTAGCGCCCAGAGGATTACTCGGGGATTAATCGGGGATTAGTCGGACTAAGCGGATTTATTTTTTATTATTCTTTTAATCACTTTTATATATAAAAAATTATATATATGTAAAATAAGTACAAATACTTAAAATTTAACCATTTAAATGGATATATAATTAATTATATATTAAATTTGAAATATTGATATAGATATATAAGAGTCCATAATATCCATAATATCTCATTTTAAGAAGTTATAGTATTATTAGAACAAAAAAAAAAAAAGTATAACCGCCTAGGCATCCGCCCAGTCGCCCACGTAGCTAGGAAATTTAAAACATTGATATAGGTATAAAGTAGTCCATAGTATTCATAGTATCTTAGATTTCCTTCGTAGGACCCGCCCAACCAGTCTAGACGATCGATTAATTACCCAAACGCCCAGTACAAGCGCCTAGGCCATAATCGGAACGGTAGAGGACCTTCTAGGGATTAATCGAAGGATTAATCGGTCTAGGCGGGGATTTTTAGAACACTGGTAGCAATCGTTGCATAAAAATATGGCAGTCGTGGCTCTTCATACCATTTATTCTATTAGTATCGAGATTCACACAGTTTGATATATTCGAAACATGTCCCTCTGGAAATTTTAGCTCTTTAAGCCACTCGCATATTGCATGTTTCTATTATGAGGTGAGTGTATATGTTGCTTTCGGCTTTCTATTTGTCTCCTCGGGTACAAACAACCCAACTCTTGTTGTGTACAATGGCAAGTCGCGTCTCGCCTTCAGATTGTTCTTAGTTTTTTGAGGAACGTCCATGACTGTGTTAAGTATATTATCAAAAAAATCCTCTTCACAGTTCATGACGTCTAAATTATGACGAATGAGTAGGGTAGACCAGTAATGGAGCTCCCAAAATATGCTCATCTTTGTCCAATTATGCTTTTCTCCGAACCTTTCAATACTTTCATAATTCACACCGAATGTCACATCAGGTATACGATCAGTAATATTTTTCATTTCTACTGGCCCTCGACGTTCCTTCAGGAATATGCTTTCTTCATGACCGTTGTAAAAGTGACGTTTGTTTTTTCTGTAAGGGTGCCTAAGTGGGAGAAAACATCTATGACAATCAAACCATGATGGTTTCCCTCCGTTCTTTAAACAAAAAGCAGAAGTACTTTCCATGCAATAAGGACATGCTAAATTTCCATATGTGCTCCATCTCGATAACATACCATAGTCTGGAAAGTCATTAATCGTCCAAATTAGAGCCGCACGCATCGGGGAATTTTCCTGCCTTACACAGTCCCAAGTTGTAGCCCCATCTGTCCACAAACTTTGTAGCTCGTCGATCAAGGGTCGGAGCATAACATCTATATTCATCCTCGGCCCTTTAGGACCAAATATAATAAGACTTAAGAAAATAAACTCCTGACGTATGCATAAAGTTGGCGGTAAATTATACGGAGTTACGAAGACTGGCCAACAAGAGTACTGGGCACCTATTCCTCGAAACAAATTAAAACCATCAGTACAAAGACCGAGCCTGACATTTCGAGTATCTGCAGCGAACGAATGATGTGTACGATCAAAGTGTCGCCAAGCTTCAGCGCCAGGAGGATGAATTACTCTTTCTGACTCATCACGACACTTTGTGTTCCATGTCATGTGTTGAGCAGTTTTGCGCGACATATACAACCGCTTCAACCTATCAGTGATTGAAAAATACCACAATTTCTTTTTTGCACTCGATTTACCTTCCTCATACCGTGACGCTGCACAACTCGGACAAAATTTCAAACTCTCACCTTCCCCATAGTATAGAAAATAATTGTTGATACAAACATCATACTTGATCACTTGGAGACCAAGTTTCGACATGATATTTTTTAGTTGAGAATAAGTATTGGGAATTCGGCCCTGACATTGCTCCTATGCCATGCCTTTGTTGCTTTTGATGAAATAATCTATTGCTTTCTGTGATGCATTATACGTCATCTTGAAATTCATTACCTCCGTAACCCACTGCAACAAAGACTTATTATGCAACTCATACAAAGGTCGATCAGCATACTCTAACAGATCATAAAATAATTTCGCTTCACGATTTGGCTCCACTGGCTCATTATCACTGTTATTGCGAAATTAAGGAAAACTATCCATGATCATATCTCTCTGTGATGTAAAATAATTTTCTATAGGTGTAGAAATTGATCCCGCAATTTTGATAATCTTCACATTGACATACCCAAACACGATAATCTGGTGCAGATTCACACTGATATAAATGTTGCATGATTGTATTGCGATCGTGTTCACGCCAACTGCTGCACTTTTTGCACGGACATAATATCTTACCGCCAACTACTACACGAGCGAATCTAAAATCCAGAAACATATTAACACCATCAATAAATTCTCTAGTAATCATATCGTCAGGACCACGATGTTTTTCGTACATCCAGTCTCTAGAAGTAGATATTTTTTATCACTGCATACAAAATAAATAACTACAAAATATAAAAAAAAATAATTGCATTCCAAAATAATGTATTATCAACTAAAACATAAATAATATTTTTGGATTTAATCTTACATTTATAATTAATTTAGAACTACAACTAAATTATCGACTAAAATAAATTTATTTCGTATTATCACTAAGAAAATAAGTATAATCATTATTGCATAAATTTGAACTACTTAATCCATATCCGTACCTCATAATATATAATAATTTATTTCGAATTATAAATAAAAAATTAACTAACTTTCATCAAACTAAATTTAAAATTGATGTAAAACTACAACTAAATTATCAACTAAAAAGATAATTCTATTTCGTACTAACAACAAGAAAATAAGTATATCAATATTGCATACAAAATTAATTTATTTAACTGCATATTAAATTTCAACTGTTTCCACATACCTAAAACATAAGTAATATTTTCGGATTTACAACTAAATTATCGACTAAAATAAATTTATTTCGTATTATCAACAAGAAAATAATAAGTATAATCATAAATTTGAACTACTTAATCTATCCGTACCTCATAAAAATAATATAATAATTTATTTCAAATTATAAAACTATTAAATTTCAACTGAATTATATTAATTGATATAAAACTACAACTAAATTATCAACTAAAATGATAATTCTATTTCGTATTAACAACAAGAAAATAAGTATAATCAATATATTGCATACGAAATTAATATATTTAACTGTATATTAAATTTCAACTGTTTCTACATACCTTATAGTATCGACGAATAATGCTTCAAAATGCTCATTATATCCTTAAATATATTTAGAAAAAAATTCAGAAAAAAAATATATTCCTCCATAAAAATGAGAGAGTTTTTGGGATATCTCTCTATATAGAACGAACTATCATTTTTATAGCATATTTGCTTAAATATTGGCTTCACATATGTGAAGCCAAAGAAAATTGCATTATGTGGTAAGTGGCGCACGTGGTACATTGTAGTTGTATGTTCTAGCTTCACATATGTGAAGCCAAAGTTGCTGACTAAAGGCGTCACATAATTATCGTCGATATGAAAATTTTCAAAAAAAATTGGCGGAAGCCTGAAAATTTTCCCGTAATGAGGGAGAAATTTGAATTTATTGAAATACATTAGCTTCACATATGTGAAGCTATTTACTTGCAGAATTTACTATAAATACAACCTCACTATAAATATTCATCCATTCCAACCTCATTTCATCTCACTCTCTTCAACTTTCATATTCTATCATCAAGGTAACTTCTAAATTATTTTTTATTTTATTAATAATTTTACTTATATTTTTTTTTGTTTATACTAACTTATTAATTAATTTCTTTTGTTTTTTTTTATTTTACAGGATTTTTATTTATTTAAATATAAGTGAATTATATTTTTTCAATATTGTTTGAATATAACATAATGTGATTTATCTCTTTCTAAACATAATTGATAATATTTATTTTTTAATTAAAATAAATATCTTTTAATTATAATGTAGTTTATTTTTTTAAGAAGAACTAAAAGTGTAGTTTTTGACAATTATTTTTTAATTCAAATAAAAATTTACATTAAGAATATATTTCTGATTAAATTAATATATATATACCTGAAATTAGCCAAAGAAATAATCTTTTTGGCTAATTTCAGTTTTTGTTTCTTCAAAAGCGAAAGTACTTTAGCGTCACATGTGTGACGCTGATATAGCTGAAAAAGTAAGAATAAAATAAGCGGGTCTTATAATTATAATTAAAACTTTAGCGTCGCAAAACTGACGCAATATATATATCTATATATATATATATATAATATTTTATTAACATTAGCGTCACCTAGTTCACGAGGATGAGTCTGACGATTTAAAAAACTGGCACTTATGGCGACACATATGTGATGCAAAAAAATAACAATTTAAAATTGCTATGTGAAGCTAAAGGAATTATTTATTTGTTGAGGACATTTCTTTAGCGTCATATAAGTGAAGTTAATATTCTTTTTTTGGCTTCACCTCATTAAACTTGCCTAAAGAAACTTTAATAATAACTTCTTAAACAACTATTAGCTTCACATATGTGAAGCTAAAAATCAAAAGTTTCACAATCAAACTTATTGGCTTCACATTTTCGTGATGTCAATACAACTATTTTTTAGTAGTGCGGGCTCTTCGTATCCCTGATATTCCTTAACTAATTTTACTTTTAAATTTATTTTACTTTTATTATAGAATGTCCATGAAAATTTATGAACGGGCTAAATATCTTATAAGTAGAATTTTGCTTTCTATATATGTTGTCCTTTAAATTTTAAAGCTCAAGTAATATTGACAAAATGTTTTTTTTTTTACATACACATATGGTACATTCATCACTAATTTTTTTTAAATTAATTTAAAATAATTATGTAATAAAGATGTCAATTTTTCTATATAATACAGCGTACCTAACAATAAAATTTGTGTTACCACATTAACACAAGATTATCATTATTTATTGTTTTGAAACAAATTTCTAAATAAGTTCAATTTAAAAATATGTTTTTAATTTTATATAATGTCACCTATATATTGATATTCCAATATATTTCATATTATTTATATTCTTACTTTACAATCTTTTAGTTCTATACATAATTTCTTAATAGTAATCGATTTGTGAGTCAAACTTCATGTTATGTGTCTCTCTTTTTATATAAAATGACCGGTAATTTATGATATATATTTCGAAAATTCAAATATTTTACGCAAAATTTAAATATATTATGAATAGTTCTCAACAAAAATTATAATCATATAATTACATTTTTGTTTAATTTCTAAAAGTTACTATACAGTAGGCATATTACTAGGGAGACTCTAAGGAGACGTTCAGTAGCATGACAGGAATTCTAGAAGGTGGATATATAAACCCATATTGCTAATCATATAAATTCATATTAAAACATGTTTGGTAGATATTAGGATTTGTACGAACTCATATTACTAAGTATTGAGGAATATATTTCCCGATGTCCTGATTTACAATAGAGAATTATATGCGGGCCGAGCATATAAACCTCTAATGGTCCGGAATTTTATAGCCTTTACTGAACATGGATTAAGTCATAATATAAATCGATATATGGCTTTATTTAGCCAATTACACCCTACTAAACATCTCCTAAAAGTAAGTACATATATCAGTTGGAGTCAAAATTTATTCAGATATTCCTGATTTCTAAAATTAATGTAGACAAATCCTAATTTTATCTCCAAAATTAGGCCATGTTATTTTGAACTTATTTTTTAGTTTTTCAGTTCAGAGTCCATTCGATTGATTCGAGTCCATTCGATTCGATTCGATTCAGTCCATTCGATTCGATTCGATTAAGTTTAGTTCTTCTTATTATTATTTTATTATTAATAATAATAATAATCTTAATTATTATTGTTATTATTACTAATAATATTTACTATTATCGTTATTGTTGATTACTATTATTATTATTATTTACCATTATTATTAGTGTTATTATTATTATTAATCTTAATAATTATTATTGTTATTATTACTAATAATATTTACTATTATTATTAATAATATTTATTATTATCGTTGTCGTTGATTACTATTATTATTATTACTATTATTATTATTTACCATTATTATCAGTGTTATTATTATTATTATTATTATTGTTATTATTATTATAGTTATTATTGTTATTGTTATTAATATCATTAATATTATTATAATTTACCCTTATCAAATAGATCCCAACTTATCATTTATATTTGATTATATTATTATCTTTATTATTATTTTCTTATATTTATTATTTCTATTATTATTATTATTATTTACCCTTAATATATATTTGAGTTCAGTTCAGGTCCATTCAGTTCAGTTCAGTTCAGATTTATTTAGTTCAAAAAAATACACAATACAAAGACATTTTTATTACAAACCAAGAGATAAGACATGAAGAGATAAGTGGCAGCCAGATACACATCTCGTGATTTAACTGGTAGCAGTACTGTTGGATTGTGGCTATTATCCCTAGTACAAATAAGGTGTAAGCTTGAAATTGGTATATATAGAGAGAGAGAGAGAGAGATAAGACATGAAGGTATAGTTAGAATGGGAATTTTACACATTTATACAAGTTATACAAATTAATTACAGAAATAAAACAAAAGAAAAGTATTTACATGTATAACATATTTCGTCTTCTCATAATAAAAAAATCTTCACTCACATCCCTAAAAAGTAGCCTCAAAATCAGCCGTAATTTTCTTACTCTCTCCTCTCTCTCTTTCCCCATTTTTCTTTTTCCTTTCTCTACAACTACATGTTTCTCTTCTTTTTCTCTCTTTCCTCACCTTTTTCTTTCCCCACCCCAAAATCTAATTCTTTTCTATGCAGATGTGTCCTTCCCCATATCTCTCTCTTATTTCTTTTTTTTTTTCTTTTTCTGCAAATACATTCGGCACTCCAGATTCTCCACCTTAGATCTATTTTTTCTAATTTTCATTTATTTTTCTCCCAAAATAAATCCTCCAATCTTTATAGATACGTCGCCGCTGCAGATTTCGTTGGTTTGATTTAGTGAAAATATAGAAAATATTTTAGTTGGATAATTGCAAGTAATAATTTAGTTACTTGAATATTAGATTTCGATACCAATTAATTTTGCACGTTAATATATTTATATTTAACAATAAGAATTGAATGTACAAAACTATGGATACTATCAAGTATTATTTGATTACCTAAAATTGTATTTGGATACTAGTTAATGTTGCTCTTAATTTTTTTATATTAAAAATTAAAAGCATATGTGACTGTATACCATTTACTCTTGTCTATGATTTTTTTTGTTTATTCGCAATGAAATTGTAGGTACAAAACTATAGATATCAAGTATTATTTGATCACATATGAATATTAGTTATTTTGCCTATTTATTTTATTTAATAATAAAAAATAGACAAAAATGTGAATATTATTTATTATTATTTTTGAGTTTTTAAAATTTGCAATGTTAAATATAATCATGTGAATACTTGAAAGTAATAACTTAGTTATGATAATGCTGCATTTGGTTACCAATTATTTCTACTCACAGATTCGTTTATATTTCACAATGACAAATAATAAAAATATATTTGGATACCTTTACATATTTATTGTTATTTATTCGAAAAAATAATAGTATTTGTTGTTTTATAAATGGGTCACCAGAAATTAATTCTCATGAACCCAGCATGAAGTAACCATATACATTAATTTAGGTTTTCAATCATGGTTCGTTTGGTATCCAATTGCAATACCACACGAACATCAAAATATTTTCAGTAATTAAACAATGAGTCATTTGAGTATCCATTCTCTTCTAATCGAGTAACACCTAAATTCTCAGATTTGAAATTAGGGTTTTCAATTTTTACCCCCAACCAGCCGTCTTGCTGTTGCCAGCCAGTCGTCGCTTTACACACGACAGCTTTATACTCCGTAGCCATAAACCAGCGCGGGAGAAAAGCCCGGATACCGAACAGACTTATGGAATTCTGTCCAGCGAATTGCCTTCTCCGGCCGTTTCACATCGCCGCCCATTCTGCCTTGTCTACAGGACACTATGCATGTTCATTGCTAATTGAAAGCGGGGCCCCGATCCTTTTATCGTCCACGACGAACAGTTGGGTTCGAAATCCAAGTTTTCAAAGTCCATTTTTTCTTAGAAAGCAGATCTGAGTTTTTTATTTTCAAAACTTAATTAAAATAAATCTGCATTAAGAATTTCTATAAATGTAGATGTGTGTGGGGCATGGAGTTTCAAAGAAAAATTGAGAAATAAAGAGAGGGAGAGGACAGATAAGAAAGGGGGAATATATGTATATATAAATATGTAATTAAAATCCACATGTTGGTTATTTGTGTAATTATTTTTTAATAGTGTTATTACTGTAATATTTAAATAAAATGTATTAGTTGCTGTAATTTTCCCTAGTTAGAACGAATGAATATAAATGGGAAGCGAGGCCCATTTGAGGCCCAAAGCTTAACAAGTGGAACCCTACCTATTTTACAATAGTAAAACCCTTTCTTTTGCACAATAATAAACCCTAGTTCATAACCAATGGCCAAACGAAAAAAAAAAAAATTAAACACATACCAAGCTTTAGAGAGCGTGTTAGTGGTATTTTGATGATGGTGTGGGAGTTTGTGAGAAACCGTATTGCCCAAAATCCATCGAACAAGAAACGGGATTCAGACCAAGGTACTGACGCGGAAAGTTCCGGTGTCAAAGATGGGGACAGTGAATGTCTGGTTAAGTCTCCGGTTAGAACTGGCGCTGGTGTCAAAGATGAATCTCCGGCTGACAATTAATTTCCGGACGATGGTGTATCTCTGGCTAACACCGGCACCGAAAGTTCCGATGCCAAAGATGAACGCCGGCCCAAGTTCTGGTACTGATGACCCTCTCCTTTTTCTAAACAGCTTTCAGATATCAATGTTTCTTCAATCCACCCACTCTACTTTTCCCATAGGTCGTTTTCCCGTGTCAACTACTCATGCTTTTCGCATCCACTACAACAAGAATCCATTACCTGTTGCTCAGATTGACACGCCTACAAGTATTCCATGAGTATATTATCTTTAAAGATGTCTTTGAATATTCTACCTACCCTAAACGTGTGCCTCGTGAGTTTGTTAGGGCATTGATTAGAGTAATTATGAGTGCTTACATTGAATTAGGGTCGGAGCCGCGCTATGGCCTTGATTTTGTCGATAATTATATTATCTTGAAGCCACCCACCCACTCTCATAGAAATAATACTGTTTTGAATTGGGATTACGAGATTTTTTTTAGTGCGGATCATCCACAATGTGGAATTTCCTGAAATGAAGGCTGCAATGGAGGCTGATGATATTTTGTACGATATGCGAAATAGAGCTGTTTCTACATTAATTTTTGAGTAAAATTTTCTAGGGTGAGAAGTTAGATTGTGGTAAGGTTGCTCGATTTGTCCAGATGGCAGAAATTATTGCAAACAAGATTCATGATATTTTACAATCCTATAACGAGTTGCACTGAAGATGAATTATATAAGAAGACATGGAATCTTGACAGACTGAGAGATTTTCATGGCGAAAGTAACACCCTCTTAAATTGAGAGATTGTGGGTCGAGGGAGGTCGTTTAATCAAGTTTATCAGTAATTGTTATCGACACCTCACTGAATGCACTTGGATGACCACAAATAGAGTCAACCATGTTCAAACACAAACTTTCAATTATACACAAGACATACACATAAACATATACATGCATATGTGTGTGTGTGTTTGTATATATATATATAGGATGTGTGTATTTATGTGTTGTGTGTGTATTTATGTGCAGGTGTTATGTGTGTGTATATATGACTAAATGTATATATATATGTGTGTGTGTGTTTGGTGTATATATATATATATATATATATATATATATATATATATATATATAGGGGTGGGTTCAGGTGAGAATGCAATTTAAGTTAAGAAATAAGAATGAATTTTATCTATAGATCTTGATAAATGGATGACCTAGATTTATTCTCACAAAAATTTGATGCATATAATATTTTAATGCATCGATATTATGATGCATATAATGCATATTTTAATGCATTGTAATTTTGATGCACGAAATGCATATATTTCATGCATATTCGCAATTCGCATGATAAGAACCATTCTCATTTGGTCCTATATATATATATATGAGTGTGTGTGTGTATAACATATTTATATGGTACACACCTACAACCCACACACAAACTTTCAATTATACACAAGACACACACACACATGTACATATACATATATTTATTCACACTAATATATATACACAAACACACACACACACATGTATACGTATATGTGTGTGTCTTGTGTATAATTGAAAGTTTGTGTTTGAACACGGTGGACTCTATTTTTGGTCATCCAAGTGCATCCAGTGAGGTTTCGGTAACAGTTACTGATAAACTTGATTAAAGGACCTCCCTCGACCCACAAATCTCTCAATTTAAGAGGGGTGTGTATTTCGCCATGAAAATCTCACCTGTTGCCATATCTTCGTATATAATTCATCCTCAGCGCAACTCGTTATAGCATTGTAAAATAAATCTGCATGATCATCTGTCTTGTTTGCAATAATCTCTGCTATCTGGACGAAAGCGAGTAGCCTTTTTTCCCAATGTTTCAGGACTGGATGTTGCTGGCAGTAATAAACCTTCCCACAATTCAACGATATGCGAAAGTCTTTTCAGGCTTTATCCAACTTCTCACCTTGGAATTTTTTTCTCAAAAATTAATGTAGAAACAACCCTTTCGCATATCGTACAACTTATCATCAGGAGCAGCCTTCGTTTCAGGATATTCCACATTGTGGATGATCCGCACTACTAGAAAACCATCGTAATTCCAGTTCAAAACAACATTGTTTCTATGAGGGTGTGTGAGTGGCTTCGTAGATAACTTAATTATCGACAAAATCAAGGCCATAGTGCGGCTCCGACCCTAATTCAAAGTAAGCATTCATAATTGCTCTAACCAATGTCCTAATATGTTGTTTATCCCGGTCTACTGCTCGTCCTATATAAAAAAAATTCGACTGGGTTTTTGAATTTTTGTGAACAATGGTAAGACTCGTAACTGATGCTAGTCTTTTATCATATATTGGCACTTTTGATATTTGTCATAGTGGATCCTCCATTTTTTTTTACGCTCTAGAAGTTGTATCATGCATAAAGACTTATTGGTCATGGATATGATGTCCATGCATATAATATAGGTAAATATACCTTCTGAGTGCCTTTCATTTTATTTATATTGTTTTTGGAGAAAAGGACTCGCTGCTTTTTAGTACAAGCATCATAGTGGATCCTCCATTTTTTTTGGCGCTCTAGAAGTTGTATCATGCATGGAGACTTATTGGTCATGGATATGATGTCCATGTATATATAATACAGGAAATGTACCTATTGGGTGCCTTTCATTTTGTTTATGACGCAGAATTTGCTTTATTTTAATATTCCTTCTCTTTGTTCTTCGTTCATCTTAAAGTAGCCTGGCAGTAATTTACATTTTGAGCTTACCTTTGCAATAGTTGTTTTCTCATTACTTTTTTTATTGCAACTTATGTATTAATTTTTCCGAGCTTATTTATTGGTAGTTGAGTGGATGCAATAATTGAGTTTTACTTTCTGTGAAAAACAAATGAAGGTCATGCCTCTAGGAATTAAATAAATTGATTTACTTTATACTCATAATGTATAATCATAAACTACATGCATTAATATTTTCATTAGCTCAGATACAAGTCTGTGTGCTGCAACAACTATATTAATTTTATTCTCAATCGGTTTATACTCCAGAAACATAATGCAAACAGCATTTGTTCTGGTGATTGACAGAGATGTCTATTGCATATGAGGTGAGAAAAGTTTGTCTCCTATGCTGTGCATGCTCCTTATGACAACCTGCATATGTTTTGATTCAGTATTTCTGTTCTGTATCGTGAATCTTACATTGCTAGCTTGCGGTGTGGTTAATAACTTATTAGCGGGGAAAATTTACTCATAAGTCTATAAGGGTAAGAATTTAAGGGGTTTGCATCTATGTAGTTTACACATGAAATAAAGGGATACAATTGTTTATGCGCACACAAAATAATACAGGGAACAAAAATGCTAAAATCGTATCTTGGCGTTGCTTCGTAACATTTTTGCTTTCTTTATCAATCCTTAACTATTTTGAAATATTGATTCCCTTGCTCCAGGCTCCAGCTATAACATTACAAAAGTATCATGAGGCTCACATAGATACCATGGGCAGTAGTAAAAAGAGAGATTTATTTCTTATTCTTGAACACTGTATTTTAGAGTTTTTTTTTCCCCTTGAAAGGAAGGGAGAAAAAGAGAGTTTTTTTTTTCCCGTCAAATCCTGTCCTCACTTGATTCATTAGCATAGCCAGTGTTTTTAAACGCGATATGCGCACTGAAGCGCAAAGGCCTCCTGGAGCATAAGCGCAACGTGATAAGCGCGCTTTTTGAAAAAAAACACAAAAGTTGGAAAAAAATGCATAATAATAAAATTAACATATTATAAGCAAATTAAATTGTCATATGATAACCAGATTCAAACTTAAGGCACAAATAAGAAGCCATGGTAACATAATAAAGCTAGAAATTACAACAAAGTTGAACCGAGCTACCCTCTGACATTGCCCTTGCATATTTCCATGCACGTCTTTATTATCACTCATCTGAAATCAGTGTACAATCACTAACTAATTCGTTATGTATAAGGTCGAATTATAAGCCGGTACGACAAAATGTCGGGGTCCGGGGCGCGCCCCGTGACGGGTCTAGGGCGGCGCCTGCTGGGGTCTAAGGGCGAGCCTCATGGCGTCCGGCCCGGCCGTTCGTGGCGGGGTCGAGGCGAGCCGCGGTGTTTGGGGCAGCGCCCCAAAAGGTCTTTGGAAATTTGGATTGGTAACTTAGTGAAAATTTTGAATTTTAGAGGGAGACTATGGTAAAATTAACAAATTTCGTCAATTTTGGAAACCATCAGGGATGTATATCTATTATAAATTGACAAATTTCGTCAATTTAAGGAAGACGCGAGCTGCGGGATTGTAATTAGGGTTTTATAAGACCCCAGGGAGGTATCTATTATAACTTATAACCCGTTTTTTTGGCCATTTAAAATTATAAACATTTTTTAATAAAAAAGCGCGCTTTTTCCTCGCATTTGCGCACTGCGCTTAAGCGCAGAAGCGCACAGAAGAGCGCGCCTTTTCAAAACCGCGTCGCATACCTGATGCGACTCCCCGAACCTGCGCACCGCGTCGCTTCGCGCTTATGCGCGCGCTTATGCGCGCGTTACACTGAGCATAGCTAAATCATAATCAAGGAGTTGCTGTATTATACTTTCACTCGGCGTAGTTCAAACTAATATGCAGCATAGCCTTATTTCTAGGCTAACATTGGATAAATTCGGAAGAGTATTATCGATAAGAAGGTTCTCATGCATAATGTTACCTCTCCCTATTACCTTTTAAATTCTTAGCATGTTGTTGCAGTTTGACTTGTGCCGCTGCGTTGCCTGCTCTTGCAGTGTGACTGATGCCACTCTACACTTATTACCCCACCATCACTATTTGTTAGATCCATCCAATTTCAAGGTATAGATAGATGGTGAACTTCATATCCAACATTGGAGATCAACGAGAAGAAGATGAAGATGGTGAATTAGATGATGGAAAATAATTGGCCATAGGTATACTACTAATTTTTGTATATAATTGTTTGATAGGCATACATTTAAATGTCACAAATTCGTCCGTATACTTGTTAATGTTTTATTATGTTCCTTGACAAATGATTTATTATAAATATTTTATGAAAATTAAGTAAAGAAATAAATATTTAGGAAAATATAACCAATGCTTCTTTCGCAATAGAATACACATCTAGAGAACAAAACACTTGCACCCAAATATGTGAAAGTATTTCACATTTGGCTTCCTTTCCTTCACCATCTCATAAGGGGTTTTGCCATGTTTGTTGATTTGTGTGCAGTTTTGTGTGAGGCATGCAGTACTTACAGCTTCTGCCCAAAAGTATGTAGGCAGCTTTGCTTCATCTAACATGGTATTTACTGGACCAAATAGATCAAGATGCAATAAATGATATGGTTCATCAATAGAGGACTCAGTCTTAAATTTAAATGAAGTTTTCCTCTGTTTGGCTTTCTGACAGGAATCACACAAGCCATCCGAGAAGTACTGAGCTTTGGGCAGTCCTCTCGCAAGATCTTTCTTTGCGAGTTCATTGATATTTCCAAAATTTAAGTGAGACAGTCTCCTGTGCCAATTCAAACTTTCTTCACGAGTTGCCTTGCTTATCGGACATGTAGCAGGGCCATCAGAGTTTATTTCCAAGTTGGCTCTAAACAAATTCTTGTGCATGTGACCAATCAGAACCACTTTGCTAGTCTTCTTGCTGATAACTTCACAATGTCATTCCAAAAAAGTTCACATAAAAAGCCTTTGTCTGCGATTTGACTAACACTGCGATTTGACTTGTTTAGATCCCCGTGTTCTTCCTACATTGCCATCTCCATAGGAAATTGCTCGACCAGCTTTCTCCTCAAACTCTGGAAGCAGGGATTTAGTTCCTGTCATATGTGCAGAACATCCACTGTCGATCACAAGGATGTTTCTCCTGTTCCCCCATAATCATTCATGCAATTTAATTAGAAATCTTGGGGATCTAAACAAGTCTGGATCCTTTCTTATTAAACTTATTAACTCTTGAAGTCGTGTCCGTGTTGACCGTCCAAATGAGGCGTGTATAACCCCGTGACATAATGTTGTTAATAACTTTGCTATAGGTCAATGGTGTCTTTGTCTGAGATGTAACCTTTTCTTTTCCTTTGCTATTGGAGTTATTCACTGATTCATAACCTACTCTTCCTCTCCAATTTTTACCAGAGTTTGTTCAAACTCTAATAGTCTCATTTGCCTTTTCTTATTCCTTTTCTAGATAAGTACATTTATTTTCTATCTGAATTTTCATGTGTTTAGCACTGTCACATTCTTATTGTATTTCTAGCATGCAGACAAGTTCAGCTTCTAAGTGATCATTCCTTACACTGAGATCATGCCACGTCCCATCGTAAGCTATGATGACGTTCCTGATGATGGGCAACGAGATGCAGAAAATGTGCAAATACTGGGTATTGGTAGAAACGAGAACGTGACAACAGAGAATAACACCAACGTGGAATCGCAACGTCAAAAAGAAACTACAGATAGGCGTAATAATGATGATGAAAGATCGAACAGGAGGTCTAGACACAAAAGTTCGAGGTCTGAGAGCCATATATCATATGCTGTGAAACAGGAGCTAAAGGAGATGAGGGAAATGATCAGACGAATTCCAGGTGTGCCAAAACCCTTGGAAAAAGCTACACCAACAAGTTACGCTGATTCACCGTTTATTGATGACATTGCAATGGTGGAAATTCCGAAACGGTTTACGATTCCGCATACTAAGATGTATGATGGAGCAACAGACCCACAGTAGCATATCACCCAATATAAGCAACAAATGTTCACAATACGCTAACAGGGCCAGCACTCCAGTGGTTTGTAGGATTATCTAATGAAACAATAGCTTCGTTTACAGATCTAGTCGACGCATTCAATTGCAGTTTGCCAGCAGTAGACGTTTCGAAAAGACGACGAGTGACCTGTACCGTATTGTCCAGAGGTATAGGGAACCTTTAAGAGATTATAAGATTTGGTCTTAAATTTCTAAAATAAGAACACTAATCTTCGAAAAAGTATGAAAATACTTATTTTTTTTTTTGAAATGTCCACTTTAGCTTCCTTAGTATTCAATTCAAGTTTAGTTGCAGTGGCCATGGGAGTTTTAGCAGTTGAATCAAATTTTCTTAATAAGTCAGAAATATATTTGGTTTGATTTATAAAGATACCATCCCTAACTTGTTTGACTTGCAAACCAAGAAAGTAGGTAAGTTCTCACATCATACTCATTTCATATTTGCTTTGCATCAGTTTGGCAAACTTTTTACAAAGTGTTGGAATATTTTATTCCATACATTTATTAATAGAGTTTTGATGATTAAGTTGATAAACAAAACAAAACAACAAAGAGGTGAAGCAAAGCATCGAAGAAATCGAAGTCGCAAAAAGCTGGTCTGAAGGAAGATAACGTACGCTATACAGATAGCTTAACGTACGTAACACATGTTACTTAACGTACGTAATGGAATGTTTCTGAGTTCAAACGAGATGAACGCTGGAGATGATGTCATGGCATAGGTCAGCATGCAACGGATATATTGACTATATATAACGTACGTAATGGGGAGTTGCTAACGAACGTAATGATCAAGACAGAAGCTACTGGACTGAAATTGGAAGATGTTAACGTACGTAACTCAGATGAGCTAACGTACGTAAAATAGCTAACGTACGTAAGGGGGAGGCTTTAACGTACGTAATGAAGGCACAGGGAGCTAACGGCTAGTTTGATGAAGAATGCTATAAATACCACTTCCTATGGTATTGAAGACACAACAACGAAAAGCATTCGATATATTGATCAAAGATTATTATACACATTCTTGTTGTTGTAATTGTGCTTATATTGATAGTTTGAGTGTTTATACATTCAACACATACACGAGAGGTAAAAGAAAAGATACGATTGGATTCGGTGTTATTACGATCAACGATCCGGCATTGTTAGAATCACAATCGATATGTAAGTGAGGTTTATCTAGTACCCATAGAAAGCTAGTGGTTGATTCCTTGTCCAATAGAAAAGGAAAACGGTTTAACTTGGACCGACACAAAGACGAGTACAAGCGTTAATATCTCGACCGATAGAAGAGAGATTGTACGGTTTAACTTGGACCGATAGAAGACAAGTTTGTAACGGTAATCCCTCGACCGATAGAAGAGAGGTGCAGAGGTTGATCTTCATCCTATAGAAAAAGATATCGAGAGAGGACGTAGGCTTCGTTAATAGCCGAACCTCTATAAATCCGTGTGTCGTTTAATTTACGCACCTTTATATTTACGCTTCCGCACAATGGCGCAAATACCGATTTTGCTCCAACACAGTTTCTCATCTGTTGAGCTGAGCTAAATATAATGTCATCTACATAGATTTGAACAAGAATAGTAGAACCATTAACAATTCCATGAAATAATGTTTTATCTACGGTACCTCTTGTGAAATGATTCTCAATAAGAAACTGTGATAAAGTGTCATACCAGGGCTCTAGGTGCTTGTTTCAAACCGTAGAGTGCTTTGAGTTGAAAGTAGACAAAGTCAGGAAAATTTGGATCTTCAAAACCAGGTGGTTGTTCCATATAGACTTCATCTTCTATCTCTTCATTCAAGAATGCAATCTTGACAATCTATCTGGTATACCTTGAAATTAGCATGAGCAGTATACGTTAGAAAGATTCTGATAGCTTCTAATCTTGCAACTGGTGCAAAAGTCTCATCAAAATTTATTCCCTCTTTCTGTGAGTACCCCTTCGCTACTAGTCTTGCCTTGTTTCTGGTCACAACTCCAGTTTCATCCATCTTGGTCCTGAATACCTATTTTGTTCCAATGATTGATCTGTTCTTTGGCTTGGGCACCAGCTCCCATACCTTATTTCTTTCAAATTGATTGAGTTCTTCCTGCATAGCCAATACCCAATCAGGGTCCACCAAGTCATTTTCATGCATTTCTATCAGTTAAAGAATCTACAGTGCTCTTTAATCTAGCATTTTCTTTGGTTAAGGATTTAAGGGTGACATGCAAATTATACAATTCATTTGACATTTCAGTTATGGTAATATTGCATTCATCCTTTACAATTCAGAGAGATTTGTGGATATTACATAGTTGCTAGAGGAACTAGCTTCTTGTTCTTCCTGGTTGTCCATGAAAGCCAAATTGATGAACTCCTCTTCTTCTGATTCATCCCCATCAGCAGCCTAGTCTTTTTCTTCTGTGACAAAAGCCTTCTCTTTCTGCCTCAACAAATCAAAATATTTCTTTTTATAATCCACACCATCATTATACTTTGATTTCTTTTCAACTTTTGGCTTTCTGCACTCATTAGAAAAATAACCAGCCAATCCACAGTTGTAACATATAAACTTTGACCTATCAACAAAATTTTTGCTTGGTTGATTCTCTCTTTTGAACTAGGATCCAGGCCTTTACATGATAGGATTTTTTTTTTTTAATCTCAATTTTGAAAATTTTCTTGACAGAAAGCCCAAGTGTTCATCAATATCATCCATATCATCTTGAGTGTATGGCTCATTTTCTTCAACTTTGGTTTTACCCTTGTTGATTATGTCATAGCTCTCTTAAGCAACAACCTCATGCTTCACCATCTTTACAGCATCACCACCATTTTTTTCACAAGCTTCCTTTGCTCTGGCCACCAATGCAACAGTCTTGTCCTTCCTTTGACTTCTCTCAATCTCCTCATCCTGCTGTATTTCCAACTCATAGGTTTTCAAGATACCATACAGCTTTTCAAGTGTGTAATCCTTGAAATCAAGAGATTGCCTTATGGAAACAGTCATAGGTTTCCATTCCTTAGGTAAGGACCTTAAGAACTTGAGGTTTGTGTTATTAGTTGCATAAACCATTCCATACAGTTTCAATTCATTTAACAACTTTTGAAACCTATTGTATGTATCATTGATAGACTCACCAGACTTAAAGTGAAAGGCCTCATATTTTTGAATAAGAAGTTGCATCTTATTCTTCCTTACTTGTTCAGTGCCTTCACATAGGGTTTGTAGTATATCCCAAATCTCTTTAGAAGTAGTGTAATTTATGACATTATCAAACATATCTTTGTCAAGACCATTGAACAGAATGTTCATGGCTTTATTGTCCTTGTGCACCTCATTCTCATCCTCATCTGTGAATTCAGAGAAAGGCTTAGGGATAAGTCTATAAGGGGCTTGTGAACCATCAGCTTTACGCTAGTGACTATCTTCATAGGCACATGAGGACCCTTTTCTATGCAGTTTACATAGGAGGTATCCAGTGAAAGAAGATGTAGATGCATTTACATAGGAGGTATCCAGTTTATATAGGCACATAATTCTGTGTGTGTGTGTGTGTATATGTATGTATCTATCAGAATATATGAACCGTTTATCGTGTGAGACACGCGCCTGTACTGTACTCCATCAGAATATAAGAATCAGAGTTTATTAGAAACTGATAATATTCAAAAATATTTTCCACGTATTATTTCTAACAATTAATAAATAGATACTTAATAAATAAATACCTAGGTTTGACCTTTGACTATGATCAGAGTATTACTATACTCTGACAGTTTACCTGTCATCAGAATTTGCGAGTGCTGATGCAATTATCATAGTTTAAGCCAAACTCTGATAATTTTCTCAAAGTATGATACTTTGCTTGATCAGAATTTAGCAGCTATTTATCAGGATTCCCATAAGCACCTGATATCATTCCCAATTCTGTTACCAGTCTTGTGAAAGTAGCTTCACTGAGTAGTTTGGTGAATATGTCTGCTAATTGTTGATCCGTGGGGACAAAATGCATCTCTAAGATTCCTTCCATAACATGTTCTCTAATAAAGTGATACCTGATACTGATGTGCTTTGTCATGGAGTGTTGTACTGGATTTCCTGTCATAGCAATAGCACTTTGATTATCAAAATATATAGGAATTTTAGAGTAGTCTAATCCATAATCCAGTAACTGATTCCTCATCCATAGAATCTGAGCACAACAGCTTCCTGCAACAATATATTCTGCTTCTGCAGTCGATGTAGAGATTGATTGTTGCTTCTTGCTAAACCAGTATACAATTTTCCTCCAAGAAAATGACAACTGCCCCTTGTGCTTTTCCTGTCTATCTTGCAACCTGCAAGGTCAGCATCTTAGTAGCCAATTAGTTTAAGATCAAAGTCTCTAGGATACCATAAACCAAGATTCATAATGCCTTTGAGATATTTAAAATATCTCTTGACAGCCACTAGATGTTTCCTTTGGATTTGCCTAAAATCTGGCACATAGACATGTGGCATACATAATGTCTGGTCTACTAGCAGTTAGGTACAGTAGTGAACTGATCATACCTCTATAAATAAGTGGACATGCCAACAGACCCACCAGTATCCAGATCGAACTTTGTTGCTGTAGCCATAGGAGTGGCAGCAGTTGCACTGTCTTGCATGTTGAACTCTTTGAGTAGATTTCTTGTGTATTTAGACTGATCTATGAATATCCCTTCTTCAGTCTGTTTAACTTGCAAACCCAAGGAATAGCTTAGTTCACACATCTTGCTCATTTGATATCTTGATTGCATTAGCTTGGAGAACCTCACATAGTTTATCATTAGTGGATCCAAAAATAATATCATCAACATGATTTGTACTAATAACATGTCCTTACCCTGTTTTCTGTAAAATAGAGTTTTGTCAATGGTACCTCTAGTGAAGCCACTTCCCAGTAGAAATTGAGCTAGAGTCTCATACCATGCTCTTGGAGCTTGTTTTAGATCATACAAAGCCTTATCCAACTGTAGACATGATTTGGATATTTTAGATCAATAAACCCTGGAGGTTGTTCAACATATACTTCCTCTTCAAGTTCTCCATTTAAAAATGCACTCTTGACATCCATCTCCAAGACTTTAAATTTCTTGTGAGCAGCATATGCAAGAAATATCCTGATTGCTTCAAGCCTTGCAACAGGAGCAAGTATTTCATCATAGTCAATACCTTCCTGTTGAGAATATCCCTTTGCAACCAATCTTGCTTTGTTCCTGGTACAATGCCATCACTTTCTGTCTTGTTCCTGAAAACCTATTTAGTTCCCACAATGGATATATTATATTCTTTGGTCTTGGAACCAGTGTCCATACTTCATTTCTCTCAAATTCATTTAATTCCTCTTGCATTGCAGTCACCAAGACTGCATCTTTGAGAGCTTCTTCAACTTTCTTTGGTTCAGTCTGAGATAGAAAATTGTGATACAAACATTTCTTTTGAGTAGCTCTTCTTGTTTTGGCACCACTTTCAAGATCACCAATGATTAGATCAGGTGTGTGATCTTTAGTCCATTTTCTGACAGGAGCTAGTTGAGTTCTTGAACTGGATGCTCCCTCATGATCATTCTGTGATCAAAAGAGCTTTGAATTCTGTTCGTGTCATATTCTGATGCTCCCCCTGAATCTGTGCTTTTTTCAAAATTTTAGTCATCAGAGTTTGAACTGGTCAGAGATTGACTAGACTGATGATTGAGATTCTGAATTATTTTCTGATGAATCTGCAGAAGTTGTGATTTGCTCAGAACTTGTATGTCGCTCCCCCTCAACGGTTGCAGTATCTTGTGTATCAATATGTATGTAGTCATCAGAGTTTGAATAATCAGAGTTTGGAGTGTCAGAATTTAGAGCTTCAGAGTCTGTCAAGGTTGAAGATTTTGACAGCTCACTTTCAAACCTCAGACTTTGCTGTGCATTCTCATCATGGATTCATGTGATCTTCTTTTCATCAAAAGAAACATGAATTGATTCCATGACTGTTTTGGTTCTCAGGTTATACACTTTGAATGCCTTGATGACCTTGAGTAGCCAACAAATATCCATTCATCAGCCTTTAATTCAAACTTGCTTAGCTGTTCCAGGATGAGTCTTGAGAAAAAAACACTTGCACCCAAATATGTGAAAGTATTTCACATTTGGCTTCCTTTCCTTCACCATCTCATAAGGGGTTTTGCCATGTTTGTTGATTTGTGTGCAATTTTTGTGTGAGGCATGCAGTACTTACAGCTTCTGCCCAAAAGTACGTAGGCAGCTTTGCTTCATCTAACATGATCCTTGCGCTTCAATAAGAGTTCTATTCTTCCTTTCTACAACTCCATTTTACTGTGGAGTGCCTGGTGCTGAGAAGGTTTACCTTATGCCTTTCTGTGCATAGAATTCTTCAATGTCGGAGTTTTTAAACTCTGTTCCATTATCACTTCTCAGTATCTTGACCTTGAGCTTTGATTCATTTTTCAATCATTGTAATGTGATCAATAAGAATTGCAGGTGTTTCATCCTTCTTATGCAGAAAATACACCCATGTATATCTTGTGTATTCATCAACTATCACAAATGCATATTTCTTCTTGCCAGTGGACATGATATTTACTGGACCAAATAGATCAAGATGCAATAAATGATATGGTTCATCAATAGAGGACTCAGTCTTAAATTTAAATGAAGTTTTCCTCTGTTTGGCTTTCTGACAGGAATCACACAAGCCATCCGAGAAGTACTGAGCTTTGGGCAGTCCTCTCGCAAGATCTTTCTTTGCGAGTTCATTGATATTTCCAAAATTTAAGTGACAAAGTCTCCTGTGCCAATTCAAACTTTCTTCACGAGTTGCCTTGCTTATCCGACATGTAGCAGGGCCATCAGAGTTTATTTCCAAGTTGGCTTCAAACAAATTATTGTGCATGTGACCAATCAGAACCACTTTGCTAGTCTTCTTGCTGATAACTTCACAATGTCATTCCAAAAAAGTTCACATAAAAAGCCTTTGTCTGCGATTTGACCAACACTCGGCAAATCGCGTTTCAGTCCTTCCACCAGAGCTACATTTTCAATGATGACGTTCCCAATGATTATGTTGCCATATCCCCGCGTTCTTCCTACATTGCCATCTCCACAGGAAATTGCTCGACCAGCTTTCTCCACAAACTGGAAGCAGGGATTTAGTTCCTGTACAGAACATCCACTATCGATCACAAGGATGTTTCTCCTGTTCCCCCATAATCATTCATGCAATTTAAATAAAAATCTTGGGGATCTAAACAAGTCTGGATCCTTTCTTATTAAACTTATTAACTCTTGAAGTCGTGTCCGTGTTGACCGTCCAAATGAGGCGTGTATAACCCCGTGACATAATGTTGTTAATAACTTTGCTATAGGTCAATGGTGTCTTTGTCTGAGATATAACCTTTTCTTTTCCTTTGCTATTGGAGTTATTCACTGATTCATAACCTACTCTTCCTCTCCAATTTTTACCAGAGTTTGTTCAAACTCTAATAGTCTCATTTGCCTTTTCTAATTCCTTTTCTAGATAAGTACATTTATTTTCTATCTGAATTTTCATGTGTTTAGCACTGTCACATTCTTATTGTATTTCTAGCATGCAGACAAGTTCAGCTTCTAAGTGATCATTCCTTACACAGATCATGCCACGTCCCATCACGCCCAGAACTGCAGCACGTTGCAGTTTCAATTATGATAATGACCTGCAACACGCTCAAACTCTTTAATATTTTCGTCATCGAAGTATTTCATATTAAGAGTGGTACTCGGTTCTAGTATATTGTCCTTTAAGCTTCGAAGAAGACATGTTCACCTGATGGTTTATTTTAGAATGACGAATATAAGAGTTAGCTGTTGAATGTTGGATTATATAATCAAGATCAATATTCAGTTGTACCCAAATTTACGTAGCGATAAAAAAATAAGAAAATGTGGGAGTTTCTTTGCATGAATAAAGAGAGAAATCTATAACAAAATCATAATTATCCTGTATATGAAAGTTTTTTCAAACATATTGTATAAATAATATAAACTTCATCTACAAATAATATTTTGTATTTTATTATTGAAAAATATCGTGTAAAGGTAGCTCCATATAATGTGAGAATATTTATTATTGAATATTTCATGATTTGCACTAATTAAAAAAGTTAATACACAAACTTATAAATTAAACATCGTGATTTGATCTTTGCTGGGAGTAAATATAAAAGAGATTAGTATTAATTATCGTTTATTTTTATCAGGTGGCACTTGATCATCAGTTATCTCATAAAACACAATCACAAGCTTACAGAAATTATACTGCCATTATATTTAAAAGATAATATATGTTGAAAATTCATTCTGCGAACACTAAAACTTTATTTTGATAGGAAACCCAGGGAGTAATGGGTTCTTAATGGTTTCCATGCAACCTTTCCCTGCATCCTTTTATGTGGCTTCCACTTCCCATGTTATTAAGTCAAGACATCGGGTGTAATCACTTGAGTGACGACTCCTTGTATGCGGTAGATGAAAATATTTAAAAAGCTGGGAGTCGAATACACATCTCGCGATTCAACTAGTAGCAGTTTTGTGGAGTCAAAACTGTTATCACGAGGACTAATCAGGTATAACTTTGGAACTCCGGTATCAAAAAAACAAAAAAGAAAAGAAAAAGTAAAGGCACCGATGCAAACTCAGTAATGTATCGGGTTCCCGCTTTTTGAGAAAAATAAAATAAAATAATCCATAATTGTAATTATAGATCTGTTGACAACGAAAGAGAGATGGGCAAAACCCAGATTGCAATAAAAATAAAACAAACCATGTGCATTCTAATTAAAAAATAAAATGAAAAAAGAAAGATTAAAAAATATATTCAAGGATTTACTATTCTTTAGTATATGATTAAAGAAGAGACTCCAGTCCCTCAGGTGACGCCGGTGGAATAATTAAATATTAAGGGTTTCAAGCAGCAGTGCGGGAGACGTGATCTCGGTGGGGTCCAGTATGAAGCAATCATTTGGAAGACGACTCCTTGTCCGTGGTAGTTGAGGATATTTAAGAATTTGGGAGCCGGATACACATCTCGCGATTTAACCCGTAGCAATTATGAAGGACCGAAACTGTTGTCCCGGTTATTAGTTAGGTGTAAGCTTGGAAGCTCATTATAAAAAAAAATGGGGAAAAAAGATTGAAAAAAATATTCAATATCCTTTTAAAGAGCTTTTAAAAAAAAACTGTCCTAATATAATAATTTACTTTTAAAATGAAACACTAACATCTGATTAAGACTTATATAATTATATTATTCTTAAAATTATTATTTTTGTTATATAATTTATAATATTGGTTTATTGGAAATTAATTGAGGCTACATGATGGAAAAAAATTATATTTTTAATAGAATGACTAAAATTAAAAATTATACATTTAACTGCAGTAGACTGTGAACAACGCTAGCCCGTATAAATCAAGTAGTTAATATATATTATATTATTTTTTTAATTTTAATTATTTTAATAAAGTTATAACTCATGTTAAAACCTTTGATTTTAAGAATGATTATATAAATTTTTAGATATTATTAAGTTTTATTTGAATGTAGATTTTTATGTAAGAATAAGTTTCATTTTTAAAGTAAGAAAAAAAATAAAAAAAAAAAGGAAAAAAAAAAGGGAAGAAAATTAAGTAGGAATTCTTGAAGAATAATGGAAGGAGTGTGAAGTTTGTAGTACACTTGTACAAAGTTGAAGTAATTGCTTGTCATGAGAATGTCTGGCATATATGGGCCACCAAGGTAGCAACCCACATGGTTAATTATCAAACTCAAGTCAAGTAGGATATGATAATCGAAACACATATGTAGAAAATGGATATATATATATATATGTGTCCTGGAATTCTAACCTAAAACATAGATGCAGTTTGAAGAATTTATTTTTGTCAATGTATATTATTTTAGTTTAATTATTGTAACAAAGATACAATTCATTTTAAATAAACTATCTTCACTTATTTTTTACTATCTTGATCCCTAAATTTGTTTCTATATTTATTTTCGATACTCTAAATTTATTCATATGTCATTAATAAATACTAATTAACTTAATAATATTCTAATGTAGGATCTTCCCTCCACTCATATTACATTAAACAATACAATGAATAATATTTGTTGGAGGAAGTATAAAATTTTGAATGACACGGATGTGGTGTTTACTTGTGACTTAATAGAGATTAATGCTTTTCAGGGCTTATTCACATGGTGTTTACTTGCGGCTTCAACAAGTGTCTTAGCCGGTAAGTTGGTAAGGGGTGTGTTGTCCTCATTAAGCGAAAAAATCACCCCCTACCCCTTAAGTTAAGTATCTGAATTAGGGCTGGGGGCGGGGCGGGTTGGGGCGGGGCGAAGGTAAAACCGCATCCGCCCCGCAATTTTTGTGCGGTGCGGGTTTTGCGGGCGCATTTTGATATTGAAAACCGCACAAAATCATAGTTTTGCGGGCGGGCAAGCAAATACAATATTTATATAAATATCTAAGTGTTTCACTTGTTATATGCGGGCGGGCGGTTTTGCGGGCGGTTGGGAAAAAAATAAAACCGCATTCGCCCCGCAATTTTGGTGCGGTGCGGGTTTTGTGCGGGGCGGGGCGAAATCAACATTTGAAACCGCCCCGCCTCGCTATTTTGCGGTGCGGTGCGGGGCGGGGCGGGCGGGGCGGTTTGTTTTGCCCAGCCCTAATCTGAATAATGTGTCATTTAAAATATTACAAAATAAACTGAGAAAATATTGGATATTGAGTTTTTTTAAACAAAGTATGATTATTTTTATATGATTATGTACGTACTTTTTTTTGTTTGAAAATAATCATAGAATTGTTTTGCAAAATCTAGAATTTTATTATGAAATCTCAAAAAATTCATTTATGATATGTAAAAATAACTATGAAATGTGGGATTTTTTGGAATAATTTTCTTAAAAGATTTAAAATAATTTATAAAAAATATAATATTGATCAAAATTCAGATTTTTCTTAGAAAATCTAAATTTATGAAATAACTAGATTTTTTAATTCAAAGAACTTGAAATTGAATCCTTTTAAAAACCTTAAGATATTTTTTTAAAAAAAAAAGTTCAATTCATGAAAACTATTAAAAAAATCAGTTAGTTTTATGATATTTTAAATGATTAAAAATATTGAGGGTAAAACAATTATTCTATGTCATTTAATTTATTAGGTCAGAAAAAATAAACACCAATATATTTTTATCTAGAAAGACAAATTTCTTCAAATAAAAAAATTTATCCATACGTAATTTACTGAAAAATATTAATAAACAACCTCACAAATAGTAAAACTTATACTCCCTCCATCTCTTAAGTATAGGCATCAGGGTGAGTAACAAGAGTTTTAATAAATATTGTGTTGAGTGGAAACAGAGTATGATTTTATTAAAAAAAATGGTGTTTTGAGTGGAGAGAGTATGATTTCATATTAAGAAATAGTAAAATAATTTTACTAAAAATGAAATACGCTTATTTTTTGAGACGGATGAAAATAATAAAAAATATCTATAATTAAAGGATGTTAGGAGTATTTCGAAATAATATAGAACGTGAAGGAGATGGGTAATTAAATATGGCATGTACAACTTTGACTTGTGGATCTTAGTTTTATGAGTCCAGCAGCTTGGAAGGTGGGTGTGACCATGCATGTGCCAGATCCATAAAGGCCATCATTCTCCATGCTGTCATTAAAAGACGATTTTTTTTTCTTTGGAATGATTATAAGACTTGTTTTTTGTCCGCCCTAGAATCTCTATATATTAATACAGTTAGGATCGAAAAAAAATATTAATTATTCAATATTTTAAAATTAGATTCGTACATATGTTCAATGTTTTAAAATTAAATTCATACGTACAATATGTTCAATATTAAATACTTATGGAAGAATTACTATATATAACAAAAGATTTGTAAAAACATACCAACAAATACAATGACTTCTCACTTAAAAGGCGTTGAAAAAAAATATGACCGATCAAATACGCAAGTCACTATGTGAGTACAAGAGAGATCATCCCACTCTTACCCAAAAAGACTTGCAACAGTCGCTGGATCAGAATTTCCATTTGAAAGATAGTCAAGGTACAATTTCAAACACTTTCAAGAGGTCATCTGAGTATCTTGATGCTAACTTAGAAAAAGGAGGAGAAACGAAGAGGCACAAACCAACAAAGTTTCCAGATATGGAAAAGGTTGTTTATGAGTGGTTCCTGCAATACCAAGATCGTGTGAATATATCGAGAGAGCTCATTTTGGAGAAGGCGAGAGAGACAATGAAGATGTTATATCCTCAACAACCTGCTGGGTCGAACAAATTTTCTCAAGATTGGCTTGAGAAGTTTAAGATGAGACATGGTATCAGTTGGAAGGAAAAAAATCAGGATAAAGAAAGGCTTACCGTTATTATCTGTTGCAATGGAGATGGATCAGAAAAAATTCCTTTATGAATTATTGGTAAGTATGCTAAACCACGTTGCTTCAAAAATGTGAATATGAGTTGCTTAAATTGTGAATATCGTGCTAACAAGAGAGCATGGATGACTAATGTGCTTTTTGATGAATATGTTCGTTATCTTGATCGAAAAATGCATGTTAGAAATTTTTTGTTGGTGGTAGATAATTGTCCTTCCCATCCCAAAATTGTTGAAGGACTAGAAAACGTTGAGTTGTTCTTTCTACCACCACATGACATCAAAGATTCAACATTGTGATGTTGAGATAATAAGAGCTTTCAAGATGCACTGTCGTACGAGGCTCTACCGTATGATACTAGAAGGTCATGAGTTGGGACAATCCGATCCAGAAAAGCTTAATGTTCTAGACGCCATTAATCTTGCAGTCTCAGTCTAGACTATAAATGTGCAGCAAGAGACAATAGCCAATTGTTTCAGACATTGTAAAGTTCGTTCAGTGAATGAACAAGATTCAACAAATTTACATGCGGATACTGAAGCAGGTACTCATGAACTCGCTGCATTGATTAAAAATTTTCATCATCACAATCAAATGGATGTCAATCATCTATTGAATTATCGGGGTGATAATGAAGGATGTTCACAAATCCAAAGCTTATAAGAAATTGTTGATACTATAATTGAAAATCCAATTGAGGATGAAGCTCAAGATGATACGGTACCATTAGAGCCGGTTACGAGAATAGAAGCAATAGGTAGGATACTGAGGACGTGCGAACTGTATTCCACAGAGGATCTTCAATTTTCTAGAGCCTACAAATAATTTTGTTCTTATAAAAATATTATAAAAAGTATCAAATTAAAATCTTGTATTGTGGTTAGATTGAAAAATATGTTTAAATATAAATATTAACTTTATTAACAAACTCAAATTCGGATCTAATATGGTTCTATTTAATACAAAATAACAAACTTAGAAGGTTAGCTAATCTCATTAGAATTATTCAATTCAATACTGAACGATCTGTTTGATTTTTGTTTATGATTGTTATATGCTCCTATATTTATAATTTATGCATTATTTATTTATGTGTTTAGTATATTCAAACAGGAAATAGATCATATGAAAACTAATTACCTTGTGAAATCTAGAAACTTTTGTAGGTCATTGATATTAGTGATCTAACGGCCGTAGATGAGTAGATTTATATGCATTTATGTTTTTTTATTGCATTATTTGTTGCATATACTAGCGACCAGCTTGATGCAACAAATAATAACAAATATGCAATGAAATTACTTAATAATGTAATTGGTTTCTAGATTTCACCATTAAGGGTGTTTCCACCATAGTCAATCTCCGTTCAAGCATTTTCTAAATGTACTCAGAATTGACATTGCCCAAGAATTACGAGAGAAAATACTGGACGCTAATAGAACATAATGTAAACATTTTATATAATCTGATTAAAGAAGTAGTACAAATAATTCAGCTCTTAAACCACTTCAAACATTGCCAAATAAAAAATAACAGGAGAGATAAAAAAATACAAAAATGATAGCGCACATGCTCATAATCATACACAACTACATATAAACGTCAAAAGTAGGGGTGTATTTCGAACCGAACGTTCGTGAAAATTTCGCGAAAATGTTCGGTCAATGTTCAGTTCGTGTTCGGTTCGGTCAAATTCGAACAGTTCGCGAACATGTTCGTTACATACACGAACCGAACACGAACAAAATTATATATGTTCATTAGTTCGCGAACAGTTCGTGAACAAAGGTTTTTTTTATATATTTATTAATAATTTTACAATAATTAATAAATAAAATTAATAATTTTACAATATTTAATAAATATATACAAATTAAAACATACCATTCGAAAATCCGTAAACTCTAAATCTATCTTCTATTTTTATTTTTTTAATTATTATTGCTTGTATTTTAGTTTTTTTTTTATTTTAGAACACAAACGAACAAACGAACGATCAATACGAACCGAACAATCGAACGCTAACGAACGAACACGAAATATGTGAAATTTTAACGAACCGAACACGAACAAGTGGTTTGCAATTTTATCGAACACGAACACGAACCGAACGAACCGAATCCTTAACGAACGAACGTTCGTTAAAGTCACCGTTCGGTTTGTTCGGTTCGAAATACACCCCTAGTCAAAAGTAAGGTTGGGTGGGCATTCATATGAATAAAAGAAGTACTTTTACAAAATTTCGGTGGTGCACGTATATCATCATGCTTCATGTGAATCCGTTTCCACACATCTTACCCTTACTCGACTTCCGGCAGTGACACATTGCTCACTTTAAGTGCAACCTCATGTTTTGAAGAGTGAAATTCAAGATTTTACTTATTTTTTCTTTTCTCACACTGAAGTAAACGGTAAAAAAAAATAGAAGATTTATTTAATCGGGTAACCTAAAGTAAGTACAACATTACCATGCATTTAATGATATACTAATTCAAGTTCGTGCACGCATAGTAGAAATACTTTCTAATTTCTTTTGTGAAAATTGTGGCATTTTGAGTTCACAAGTAGTATATAGAAAGAGATTTAGAGCAATTTTGAATTTTTAAGCAGTTCAAGTATTTTGGGTTATTCTACCTAATTCCGCTGGATTTGGTTGTCCATCTCGATCGAACATAGACGCTCATCTGAGCTTAACTTTGTTGTTCGTTTATCGATCTCGGTCGTCATACAAATTGATCTTGGCTGCCATATTGATTGGACTTGGCTGACATCCAGAGTGAACTCGATCGTCACCTGAACAAAACTTAACTACTCATTTAACTGACGAATGATTTGCAGTATATATATATATATATATATTATATACACACACACTAAATGGTTAAATGAGTTGATAGGCGTTTTGGTCCGGTAAGAGGTCATCTCACCAAATTTTTTGATCTCGTAGCTCGACTTTTATTGAGTCTTTAAGCATCATCGAGTTCCTCCGGGGACAAGAATTTTCAAGCATTTATGACACAAGAAGAGACACTAGCCCTTCGGGGTACGCTGGTGGAATAATTAAATATTGAGGGCTTCAAGCGGCAGTGTCGGAGGCCAGTTCTCGGTGGGATCCTGCGGTTGGGTTTGAGGGCGTCCAGCATGGAGCAATCACTTGGGGGACGACTCCTTGTGCGCGGTAGTTGAGGATATTAAAAACTGAGAGCCGGATACACATCTCGCGATTTAATTGGTAACAATTATGTCGAGACGGGACTATTATCCCGAACACTAGTCAGGTGTAAGCTTGAACCCCGGTATAAAAAAAAAGAAACGAAAAAAGGCCATGTCAAATCACGGATTTAGGCATGTTAGTCGACCCAATTTCACATGCTATCTAGCATCTAACGCACTGTTTTCTGTTTACTTACAAATCAATCCTTTTCTTTTAATGCCCCAAACGTCGGTGCCACTTCTTTGCCCAAACTTGCCACTTAAAGAAGTATTTCTACTTCTAGCTCCTCCATGTAAAAAATCAATATCACCATTATCTTTTATTTTCTTTTATGTTATTTTATTTTATTTTTTGTTATATAGTATTTTCATAATAGGCACTCGATCGCAAGTAACATTGAACTAGGCCAATTGAGTGAACCGTATCATGCGAGTCTTATGCTGCAAACTTAAGTAGTACGTACATGCATTGGTGAATGCTCGAGTTGCACACAATAACCTATTTTTATAGGTGTGAGCTGGATAAATTTTTGAATTTGGGGAAATAATTATTTACGCTAGGACTAGTTAGTGTCAAGACAATCATAATAGGCACTCGATCGCAAGTAACATTGAACTAGGCCAATTGAGTGAACCGTATCATGCGAGTCTTATGCTGCAAACTTAACTAGTACGCACATGCATTGGTGAATGCTCGAGTTGCACACAATAACCTATTTTTATAGGTATGAGCTGGATAAATTTTCGAACTTGAGGAAATAATTATTTATGCTAGGACTAGTTAGTGTCAAGACAATGGTCTTTGACGTGGACATAGACATAGATGTGATCTAATAAATAAAAGAGGAGCCTAGCGCCTGGGCGAAGATTATGTTGTTATTTTTTAATTTTTGTCCAATAACGTGAAAAAATGTCATAAACTTGACTAGTTAAGTAATGAATGACAAGTTCGACCAAATCATACCAAATTGCAGATTCTCGTAAGTACTGTTGGGATTCGGTGTTTAAAACGAAGGCCCAGCGGAATCGGTAAAATGAAAATTAATTCGATCTGAATCCATACGAGGATCGATCGAGCTACGCATATACGAATATAAAATAAACAAAGGAAGATTCGAAATAATACCCTCGTAGTCCGTTGATTATATGGTGTTCTTCTCTTGAGCTATTCACCAAGCTACGATCCAAAGTGCTCCAAGCCCTTGGATGATCCAACGCCGAAAATACCGCGTCTCTACTTGCCACGCGCCGGAGAAATGAACGGGATGACTATCACCTTGCTATCCTCTAAGGATACGGCTAGAGCTTGATGATGAAGCTTTTGATTACAACACTCCAAGTGTATAATATATATCTCAATATATCTTGAATTTCTCTCTGAGAGAACAAGAAGAAAATGAAAAGAAGAAGACCTTGAGAAAAGAATTTTTCTCTCTCTGTTCACTTAACTCACGGATGGAATCACTGTCTTCAGAGAGTTGGTCTTCCTTTCTTTTGTTCTTCAATCAAGACAAAAGGTTCCAACTCAAAATGATATTAAAAGATATCATGTCTCCCATAGTCTTGCCCTTCCACCTAACATGATGTGGACAAGACAAGACTCACATGGAGGTGAGTTGGGGGCGGCCATCTAGAAGAGGAATATGAGTTTGGTCTGTTTCGGACTCCCGTGAGTCCAAACAGATAAACTCTGATTCCGTTCCGATGTATTTATATTAATTAATTAATCCAATTAATTAATTCATATCAAATGCATAACAACATAATTAATTTCTCCAAGAAATAATTATATTTATGAATTAAATTAATCACCCAGTAATTTATTTAATTCATTAGGCCGTAAATCAATTTATCCAATAAATCGATTTAGACACCTAATGTCCCAAATTAGATATCCAATATCTAATATTCATAATGAGAGAACTATCTTGAATCATTCCGTCGTTAATCCTATTGCGCGACTCGGTAGGTCCGTCTCAGTCAGCAATGGGAGGAACCAAAGAGTAGTAGCACCACCTAGCCAGCCTGGCGGCCTACACTGTACCCCAACTGAGAACAAATGATGGGATCATTCAAGAACCATTCTGTCGTGAATACCAGTATACGTCTAAACCCTTCTTTCAAATGTCCCGATCAAGTTATAGGGTCACGGTCAGTCCAACCTTATCTGTACTTGACGCTATGCATGCGTTAATGCAAATCGAGATCATCGAGCTCTTGCGTATCCAATACAACTAGCTCCAATGCTTTGGCCAAAGACTTATGATCTCATCTGCCAATAACCGCACAGGACATATAACCCACTCACTAACGGGAGAAAGAATTCTATCTTGGTATTTAGTAGGACTTGCTACTTGCCCGACAAGATGTACGTCGATGTTGACACCCGGCTCCCGGTTTACAGGCTCGAACTACTCTAATGAAAATCTTGACATCACAAGCACATCCCTACTAAATCCTCAAGTCGAAGGTTCATGAATACCTATCACAACCTTTCGATTCCGTCATTGACTGCCCCAGAGTGAAATCCGTGTGACGAATCGAGGGTGAGTCAGTTCAAGTATACTAATATAATTAGCATACCTATAACGTGTGCTCCCACTAACCATTAGTGTTCGATAGGCACTCTCCATGTCAAAGAACACGTCATACAAGTCTTCATATAAACTTAACGCCCAGTCAAGTTTCATCGACTTGCGAACGATTAAGTATTTGAGCTATAAACCTTTCCAGTGCCGACCTCCTTATCCAATAAGGAGTGGAACGTTTTGCTCTCAAATACACGGACTAGTTTCTATACTTATATTTATGAGTTAGGAATGCCAGTAACTACCAGTAAATAAAGAAACATTCATTGTCTTATATAAATGATTTACATAATTACAAGTACAATGCCCTCCCTCAACATCCTCTGAGTGGCATTCGAGGGCATACTCCTAACAATCTCCCACTTGCACTCAATGCCACACACTATGGTATCTAATATCCATGTTCTCCAGATGACGCTCCAAGCTAGTCTGAGAAAGTGGCTTGGTCAGTGGATCAGCGACGTTGTCGGCCGAGTCTACTCTGTGCAGCACAATGTATCCCTTGCGAACAAATTCTCTTACGAGATGATACTTCCTTTCAATATGTTTGGTGCTGTTGTAAAACCTCGGCTTCTTGGCCTGCGCTACTGCTCTATCGTTGTCGCAGTACAGCGGAACAGGCAGCTCAGCACATGGTATCACTTGAAGTTCTCCCAGAAAATTCTTAATCCAGAACTCTTCCTTGGAAGCCTCCGAGACTGCTTGATACTCAGCCTGATAGGTGGAATCAGCAGTCGCGCTTTGCTTGGCGCTACACCAAGATACTACTCCTCCATTAAGAGTAAATATGTAGCCAGAAGTAGACATCGAGTTGTACTTCTGTCCCTGGAAGTACGAATCAGTGAATCCCACCACATCCAATTCTCCACCGCCATACATCAGAACCATATATCTTGTCCTTCTTAAGTACTTGAGAACGTTCTTTACAGCAGTCCAATGTTCCCTACTTGGGTTTGCCTGAAACCTACTCACTACGCTTACAACATTCGCAATGTCAGGTCTCGTACACAACATAGCATACATAAGGCTACACACGGCTGAAGCATATGGTATATTAATCATTTCCCTTCGTTGTTCCTCACTTTGAGGACACATCTTCGAGGTGAGTTTTATTCCATGTCGCATCGGAAGGAACCCTCTTTTAGAATCATCCATCTTAAATCGCTTTAAGATCTTATATATGTAGAGGGCTTGGGAAAGACCTATTGTTCTCTTCGCTCTATCCCGGTAGAGCCGAATACCAAGAATATATGTTGTTTCTCCCAAGTCTTTCATGGAGAAATTACTCGAAAGCCAAGCTTTCACAGAACTGAGCATTCCCAGATCATTTCCTATTAGTAGAATGTCATCCACATATAGTACTAAGAATGCGATCTTTCTCCCACTAACCCTCTTACATACACAAGGTTCCTCTTCATTTTGTACGAAGTCAAATTCTTTGACCGCCTCGTCAAAACGAAGGTTCCAACTACGCGACGCTTGCTTCAGTCCATAAATAGAACGCTGAAGCTTGCACACTTTCTGAATATCGACCTCGGACACAAAGCCTTTAGGCTGCTCCATATAGATTTCCTCCTCGAGGAATCCATTAAGGAAAGCCGTCTTTACGTCCACTTGCCCTATCTCATAATCGTGGTAGGCAGCTATAGCAAGCATCATGCGAATAGACTTGATCATGGCTACGGGCGAGAATGTATCGTGGTAATCGATCCCTTCCTTCTGGGTATAACCCTTTGCCACAAGCCTGGCCTTATAGGCGTCAACCTTACCATCACCACCAGTCTTTCTCTTATAGATCCACTTGTTCCCAATAGGCACTATGCCCTTGGGGCGGTCTACTAAAGTCCAGACCTGATTGACATACATCGAGTCTATCTCAGCTTCCATAGCTTCACGTCATTTTGCAGAGTCTACATCCACCATAGCTTGGTCATAGGTCGTTGGGTCAGTCTCCTGGCTATCACTTGGAACCTCATGGAGACCCAGCTCCTGTAACACCCCCAAACCACTCGGGAATATTACAGCGCCGCAGACCCCCTCCGTGAGGATCTACCAGGCTAGATACAGAAAACTACGATACAAAACATACCGACATGGGTAATTAATGAACCATTAGATCGATCTGGTCTTTTACCAAAATATACACATCAACCATACATTACTCTTTCTCGCAACTCATACCCACGCAGGGATTAACATAAATCAACATTCCTATAAAACGGGAAAATAAACACAACGGAAGGACAAAACAACAAGACATCAGCAAATACTCAACACCGGTCTTCATTTGATTAGTATCGCCGTATTCAATCATCCTTCGTAACGATCCTGTGAATTGCTCCCCAGCAACCTGCAAATACCTGGACGCAATACAGACATCCACCCCCCGAATACTCGGGGGTTAACAAAACTCCACTGTTTTGCTAGTGCAAGTATAAATACAAAGGCAAGCCATACATATCACACTCCAAGAACATTGAAATCGTGAATATACTTCCCGAGATAATTCACTTGATTAAAACCGTTTGAATTATGAAGGATAGAAATAAAACCATTTTACATCTTACAAAATGTTTTACGATCTCGGGAGTTTTGGAAATGTTTGGGTTTAAGAATTCTCAAGCCTTTCGAAATACCTAGGGACACAACCCAAAAATCATTTATTTCAAAATACGATTCCGATTACAAAATACGGGGTCCACGACCCAACCATAACATTCCAATCACAAATACGGGGTCCACGACCCAAATCATCCACATCACATACTCGCAAGAATAACCCGACGGAAACTACACCGTGTCAAACATTACCATGACAACAGTCTCACAGAACGACATCAAAGAGCACAACTTTGCAACTTGACCATACGGTCGAACTCGACACACCACAGAGTTACAATGCACAGAGCAACCACAGAACTCACGTACTCATACCAAATTATCACAGCCAAGAGTTAAACCTCACATGACACATTTACTGGTGCCATTCCAGCCAAGTACGATACCATTTGGACTGCCATTCTAATCAGACGAAATATGCGCCAAAAATCATAGTTAACAAAATAATTCAAAGTTAACCGTTGGTATGAGACTCACGGCCACCGTACCCCTTAGAGCCCCGTCGGACATCCCTGGGTGGTTAATCCTAGTTCGTGATACGCACACACACGGCAATACGTATCCCTAGAGGCCCCGTCAGACCGTCCCTAGGTGAACATACATAAACATCCACAATGCCACGGGAAGCCATAATTCGAATACTAGAATATGTAAACAAATGCTAGGTACTTCGCTAGAATGGCCACTTTAGACGACGTATACCCACGCGAATGTCACACAACAACAACAAATACTAATACCAAACGACATCAAGCGCCACACCCTCCTTACGAAGGAGTAACAACTAATATCACACAACATCACATATTCACCGAACAATTACACATACCAATACACAATCCTCGGCAAATAATTACGATCTACTAAATTCACTAAATATGTTCAACATCTTCCAACATACGAAACTAACGCACATATTTCGAAAGCACATCAATCCACGAAGCATACAAGTTATCTTTTGAAAGACAACAATTATCGAGAACATACCGATCCTTTTAAAAGTTCATTAAAATATTCAAATTGTAAATTGGTTCCAATACCAACGAATACGTCTACAAAACACGAAATGTATGGGCAAGATACTTGCCTCGATACCACGAGCGACGAAACAACGAACGGACACGGTTGGGTAGCCTTCGAACTTCAAAAAATGACCAAGAATTCGACAGCCCACGAATACTATGAAAACAATACCACCACGAATCAATAATACATCAAAAATATAGGATCATCTTAATTCCTACCCAATGGAGCAATTTGTCGGACATCTCAAAGGCTCACATCAACATAATCGACGAACATATAAATTTATGAAGTTCAATCCACAAAGTCTCAAGATTAACAAAGGATCTCGAGTATACAACGAAGATCTCACAACAATCTGGGCTAGATCGGCTTAAATCGGCCGAAACCACACAAACCCCCAAAATTCAAGAACTAGGATTCTAAGAAGAGATTACCTTGATTTGGACCAAGAAGATGATTAGATGTTGTTAAACACCTACAAATCCGCTCCAAGATGAAGCTTGATGAAGAAGATCACCCAAAAATCACTCCCGGATCTCAACTCGGTCGAAGAGGACAAAGGGAGAAGAAAAAATGACGAAATAAGGCTGTTGTCCAGTATTTATACTGGACAGTTATTAGCGTGCGCTAGGCAGACTGCATTAGCGCGCACTAACGGGGTCAACACTCCAAAACACAGTTAGCGTGCGCTAGCCAATATGCTTAGCGTGCGCTAACGAGTCACGAATCCAGTCCAGTGGCTTTTGTACTGGTCTGCACCTACCAGGTAGCGTGCGCTAGGCAGACGATAGCGTGCGGTATCAACCAACCATAGCGTGCGCTAACGAGACTCCAGTCCCAGTCCAATAGCTCCTGGACTGCCTCTGGACTGTCAGTTAGCATGCGCTATATGCCCGGTAGCGTGCGCTGACAATAGCACAGTAGCGCGCGCTACACCATAAGCGGTAGCGTGCGCTACACTGGAATGAGTCAAAAACTCATGCAATGATCCGGAATGGAAATCAAACACGTGTCAACTCATGACACGACCATACGTGGCACAACATTCCAAAGACATGGACAACGCCAATCTGATAATCCGCAGAAAAACTCAACGAAACTAGAACGAAGATCTCGGATATTACATTCTACCCTTTTTAAAAGAAGTTTTGTCCCCGAAACTTGAAACATAGAATGATCAACGCAAAACAATCCCAGATAACACACGTTATCCATTGCCTACAACCTACCCCGAATCACATGTAGCACGTAGCAGCTACCATCCATATCGCTACATCAGAACCACAACAAAACCTAATGAATAAAAATCAATATGGTTAACCTACCCGAACAGCACATCAATCGAAATACGAGTTAATCGTTAAACAAATATGAAATTCCAACGACCCAAGGTTTAGAAGATCCAATATGAAGTTAATTTCCCGAACTTTAGGAAATTACGAATTGATCTAAACGCTCAAAAATCATGATACGAGATCAACGATTACCGGACAACAAACGATCGAACAACAACGATCGAGACAACAACGGTCGAACAAAACAATCATATCTGAATCATAACGAATAACAGAAATCGAATAGCATCCCCGAAGTCCACAGCACGAATCAAGACAATATATGATCCGATGAAAACGACATGATATATATTGTCATAAGATTCACAGGAGCGGAACCGAATTCGGAAAAGTCACAACGACAAACGGATTAACCCGTAACAATACCGCAACTCGTTCGAACAACAAAAAGTGAAGAGTAGAACAAGTCCAGAAAATATCGACGAACACAAACGATTCGAAAGAGTCGAACAAAACGAAAACAAAAAAATATGAGTATTACACCATATTACCTTTAAAAGATGTTTCGTCCCCGAAACCTAAACAACAAGAACGAAGTGCTAGAATAGCAACCTTCCCGGAAACCTTCTCTTGGTCCTGCATCTGATCTCCATGACTATCTGTACCGCGGTATATTAAGCGGATACTCACTCAATACAATGGTGCAACATCGCAAAATAATATACCAAATTGCCAACTCGGCTTGACTTATCACATAAGACAACTAATAGCAACTCGATAAGAAGATCCACGAGGTATCCTTTTAAATGATATCGTTTGAAAATCCTTGGATTTGCATGTTTATTCAAAATAAAACTTTGAAAGTATTCTTGGTACCTCGGGCTTTTTGTCAAAATTTTTAAACAACGGACTTTAATTGTCTCATTTGAAATTATTTGCAACGCAATATTTCCTTACAACCGGCACTATCAAAATCACTATGCCACTACACATCATCATTTTGGGTGATTCAAGGTCACGCACAATAACTGACTCAGTACAAAAAACTTTTCTAAATCCAAGTTTGAAGTTAAATCGAGTAAGATCCTCCATCTTTCACAATATATTTTTGAAAATAAATATTGTATTGGTTTTTGAAAATTAAAATTTTTATGGTGTAAAAGATTTCTGAAAATCATGTACTCGAATCATTTGAAAATACAACAGTACGTCAAAAATCATTTTCGAAAATCCTCTCAACACTACACGATAATCAACGACGGTAATATTTTACAAAATGTTCAAAGGTACTTTAAAACGACTCTTTCAATATCGTCGGGGTTCCTTTAGAAAATTCAAGGTCGTCTCGCCAATTTTAAACGATTTTAAAAGTCCAAACGAAGTTGCCGATTAAGCGAACCGCCAAAACTTTATGAAATTTAATTTTCCACAATTTGCTCAAGTTTATAAAATTTCCAGTAAAGCGTTTTCAAACACACACACAACAGAAATAATTTATCACTTTATCAAAATACGATCCATCACCATCGAATCCAATCACACGTCAACACCATCTGTCTACATAATTACAGTATCACACAAGCAACCGTCAAAAGATAATTAACATCTAAAACTGAAATCCTACCTCTCAGTAATGAGGACTCTCACAATAAGTGCATTTAGGACGACTTAACGTTCACACCACCAACTTAATCACAATTTTGAGCATTATTGACCAAATAATAATGCCAACATCACTAAGTCGAAAGCAAGAGCCACGTTTCGAGTAAATTTTTTGGTAGACCTCATTTGAGTTTTTAAAATCAAATTTTGAAAACTTGCAATGCAAGATGAAAATAAAATAAGTAGTTAAGTTCTAAAAAAGTCCGGTCTCGAGGTCATCATACGAAATCAAAATTTTTCCTTTCTTGAAGGATGTTTTAAAATAAAATTCACGTGACTCTTCAAAAATAACTAAACTTTGAAATATCACATTGACAAACTTTCTTTGCGGGATCACACCAAGCCGTTACTCCAGTAAAACGATTCAAACAATATATATACATATTTATACACCGATATCACTTTTCATTCCAGTACAACACAAGAATCAACAAGCATGGATTACGTATTCACAATTCACATTTAAACTCCACATAATAACACATAATCACACAAGCTCGTATAACACGAGACGCAACAAAGTAGGGAGACTTACATCCACAGACCGCACGAAGATGATGGCTGCACCTCGATACTAATCACGACCGACACCTCAGACGATGCGTCGCGACACGACTCAGTCAGACAAAATCTGACAAGACAAGACAAGACAAGGCCCGACAACACACAACTCGACCCGACAACCTAGGTTTCCGCAACCTAAGCTCTGATACCATATTCTGTAACACCCCCAAACCACTCGAGAATATTACAGCGCCGCAGACCCCCTCCGTGAGGATCTACCAGGCTAGATACAGAAAACACTACGATACAAAACATACGACATGGGTAATTAGCGAACCATTAGACCGATCTGGTCTTTTATCACAATATACACATCAACCATACATTACTCTTTCTCGCAACTCATACCCACGCAGGGCTTAACATAAATCAACATTCCTATAAAACGGGAAAATAAACACAACGGAAGGACAAAACAACAAGACATCACCAAATAATCAACATCGGTCTTCATGTGATTAGTATCGTCGTCTTCCATCATCCTTCGTAACGATCCTGTGAATTGCTCCCCAGCAACCTGCAAATACCTGGACGCAATACAGACGTCCACCCCCCGAATACTTGAGGGTTAGCAAAACTCCACTGTTTTGTTAGTGCAAGTATAAATACAAAGGCAAGCCATATATATCATACTCCAAGAACATAGAAATCGTGAATATACTTCCCGAGGTAATTCACTTGATTAAAACCGTTTGAATTATGAAGGATAGGAATAAAACCATTTTACATCTTACAAAATGTTTTACGATCTCGGGAGTTTTGGAAACGTTTGGGTTTAAGAATTCTCAAGCCTTTCGAAACGCCTAGGGACACAACCCAAAAATAATTTATTTCAAAATAAGATTCTGATTACAAAATACGGGGTCAACGACCCAACCACAACATTCCAATCACAAACACGGGGTCCACGACCCAAATCATCCACATCACATACTCGCAAGAATAACCGGACGGAAACTACACCGTGTCAAACATTACCATGACAACAGTCTCACAGAACGACATCAAAGAGCACAACTTTGCAACTTGACCATACGGTCGAACTCAACACACCACATAGTTACAATGCACAGAGCAACCACAGAACTCACGTACTCATACCAAATTATCGCATCCAAGAGACAAATCTCACACGACACATTTACTGGTGCCATTCCAGTCAAGTACGATACCATTTGGACTGCCATTCTAATCAAACGAAATATGCGCCAAAAATCATAGTTCTCCAACAAAACAATTCAAAGTTAACCGTTGGTACGAGACTCATGGCCACCGTATCCCACACAGCCCCGTCGGACATCCCTGGGTGGTTAACCCTAGTTCGTGATACGCACACACACGGCAATACGAATCCCTAGAAGCCCCATCAGACCGTCCCTAGGTGAACATACATAAACATCCACAATGCCACGGGAAGCCATAATTCGAATACTAGAATATGCAAACAAATGCTAGGTACTTCGCTAGAATGGCCACTTTAGACGACGTATACCCACGCGAATGTCACACAACAACAACAAATACCAATACCAAACGACATCAAGCGCCACACCCTCCTTACGAAGGAGTAACAATTAATATCACACAACATCACATATTCACCGAACAATTACACATATCAATACACAATCCTCGGCAAATAATTATGATCTACTAAATTCACTAAATATGTTCAACATCTTCCAACATACGAAACTAACGCACATATTTCGAAAGCACATCAATCCACGAAGCATACACGTTATCTTTTGAAAGACAACAATTATCGAGAACATACCGATCCTTTTAAAAGTTCATTAAAACATTCAAATTATAATTTGGTTCCAATACCAACGAATACGTCTACAAAACACGAAATGTATGGGCAAGATACTTGCCTCGATACCATGAGCGACGAAATGACGAACGGACACGATCGGGTAACCTTCGAACTTCCAAAAAAGACCAAGAATTCGACAATCCATGAATACTACGAAAACAATACCACCACGAATCAATAATACATCTAAAATATAGGGATCATCTTAATTCCTACCCAATGGAGCAATTCGTCGGACATCTCAAAGGCTCACATCAACATAACCGACGAACATATGAATTTATGAAGTTCAATCCACAAAGTCTCAAGATTAACAAAGGATCTCGAGTATACAATGAAGATCTCACAACAATCTGGGCTAGATCGGCTTAAATCGGCTGAAACCTCATAAACCCCCAAAATTCAAGAACTAGGGTTCTAAGAAGAGATTGCCTTGATTTGGACCAAGAAGATGATTAGATGTTGTTAAATACCTACAAATCCGCTCCAAGATGAAGCTTGATGGAGAATATCGCCCAAAAATCACTCTCGGAGCTCAACCCGGTCGAAAAGGACGAAGGGAGAAGAAAAAATGATGAAATAAGGCTGCTGTCCAGTATTTATACTGGACAGTTATTAGCGTGCGCTAGGCAGACTGCATTAGCGCGCGCTAACGGGGTCAATGCTCCAGAACAAACCGTCCGTAACACAGTTAGCGTGTGCTAGCCAATATGCTTAGCGTGCGCTAACGAGTCACGAATCCAGTCCAGTGGCTTTTGGACTGGTCTGCACCTACCAGGTAGCATGCGCTAGTAATAAAAATCAGCGTGCGCTAGGCAGACGATAGCGTGCGCTATCAACCAACCATAGCGTGTGCTAATGAAACTTCAGTCCCAGTCCAATAGCTTCTGGACTGCCTCTGGACTGCCAGTTAGTATGCGCTACATGCCCGGTAGCGTGCGCTGACAATAGCACAGTAGCGCGCGCTACACCATAAGCGGTAGCGTGCGCTACACTGGAATGAGTCAAAAACTCATGCAATGATCCGGAATAGAAATCAAACACGTTTGAACTCATAACACGACCATACGTGGCACAACATTCCAAAGACATGGGCAACGCCAATCTAATAATCCACAGAAAAACTCAACAAAATTGGAACGAAGATCTCGGGTATTACAGCTCCTCCAAGTGCACAAGCCCATACCTCTCAGGTAAATGAGACACCCTACTAGACCTACGAGGTGGTTGTACTTGTGTTTCAGAAGGTTCGGTTCTAATTTCTTGCACAGGTGTCTCCTTAGGAGTTTCATTGTATTCTTCCAAAGAAATCCTTCTACCTGCTCCGCCTTCCTGAATGAACTCATCTTCCAGGAAGTGTGCTCGTAAAGCAACAACGGTTTTTCGATCTTCGGGCATGTAGATAGATAACCCATCGTCCCATATGAGAATCCAATGAAACGTCCCTTTGCGGACCTCGCTTCCAACTTTTCCACCTTAGTCATCTTGACATAGGCTGGACATCCCCAAATCCTAATATGATTAAGACTTGGTTTCGTGCCCTCCCACATCTCATGTGGAGTTTTAGGAACATATTTGGAAGGACATCTGTTCAAGATGTAAGCGGCAGTCAGGAGTGCATACCCCCACAGGTAAATCAGTAAGTCAGTATAGCCTAGCATGGAATGGACCATGTTCAACAAGGTCCGGTTCCTTCTTTCTGACACACCATTTAACTGAGGAGTACCTGGAGGTGTTAGTTGTGATACTATTCCATGTTCCTTAAGTAACTCGTCAAACTCCGTACTCATATACTCGCCACCTTGGTCCGACCGAAGTGCTTTGGTATGATTACCAGTTTGTTTCTCGACTAGGGCCTTGAATTCCTAGAATTTCTCAAAGGCCTCGGATTTATGTTTCATTAAGTATACATAACCATACCTAGTATGATCGTCTGTAAACGTAATGAAATATTGATATCCGTCACGTGCTTCTTCCAAAGCACCACATACGCCGGTATGAATTAATCCCAGTTTATCAGTGACTCTTTCAAAAGTCCCTGTGAAGGGGGACTTAGTCATTTTGCCTTTAAGGCAAGATTCACAAGTAGGAAAGGGATCCGATCCCAATGGACCCATAAGTCCATCTTTTTCCATTTTGTAAACCTTGGTCTGACCAACATGACCAAGTCTAAGATGTCATTTCAAAACTTGATTGGTTTTATCCCTACCATATTTTCTAGTCATAGTATTCACAAATACTTTGTTACTGAGATTTAGATGATACAATCCATTTAACAATGTAGCGGTACCCACTAGTTTATTTCTGAAATAAATTTTGCAGGAACCATCACCAATGAAAAATGAAAAGCCTTTTCGGTCCATGACCGGAATGGATACAATGTTTTTGTGCCCCTTGGGCAAAACAAGTACATCTTCTAAAGTCAAAACAAAGCTGGATTCTAAATCCAAAAGAAGTGATCCTATGTCGGTCGCCTCGACACTATGCGCGCTTCCGACTGTGATCATAACTAGCACTAGAATCCAGTATCCAGGAAGTAGAAAATACAGTAGCAGAACAATTTGTTTCCAAAACTAAACGTTCTGTACCTGAAGTGCCATGAAGAATAGGACACTCTCTAGCCCAGTGGCCCAGCTCACTGCACTTGAGACATACGTCTTTCTTCTTGCTCTTCGGAACCGTTGGGGCCTTGTCCTTGCCCTTGAAGTCCTTGACATGTGGTCCAGTCTGCTTCTTGGTCTTTTTCTTCTTTTTCTTAAACCTCCGAGGTCCTGAAGATATCACAAGAGCAGACTCCTTCATCCGTGGAGTCTTCATATGAGACTGAGCGGTCACAAGTTTGTTCATTAGCCCAGCTAAATTACATGCAATCTCATTGCAGTTGAAGTTCATAACAAACTGTGAGAAGGAATCAGGGAGAGACTGTAGGATAAGGTCGGTTTGGAGAGAAGTATCCATTTTAAAATCAAGAGCCTCCAATCTCTCGATCATAGATATCATTTTGAGGATGTGTTCCCCAACCTTCTCACCTTCCTTCATCCTTGCACCGAACAGTTTCTTGGATATCTCATATCTAGCAGTTCTGTTGTGCTCACCATAAAGCTCGGTTAAGTGAGATAGAATCTGCCTAGCAGAAGTCATTCTCTCATGAGCTCTCTGAAGCTCATTAGACATAGAAGCCATCATGTATGCATGGACTTTTACGTCATCCTTAACCCACTTTTCGTGGTTTTCAATCTCTTCATGATTGGCTCTGGTCCGCACAGGAGGCGCCGAAATGTCCGTCTCCAAGACGTATCCCAGTACCTCTATACTGAGGACAATCATCATATTACGGAGCCAGTCCACAAAGTTAGGTCCAATCAGGGTGTTCTTCTCGAGTAGAATTGCGAGTGGATTTATTGTCATATTGAGAGTTATGTCTGCATTAAGTACGACAGATTAATTAACGACTCGTTCAATTATGATCTGAGTATAGAATTAAGGTCTTTTCTATTATTGTTACCCAACTCCCACTATTTTTTATCGGAATAACACACTTTCATGTGAAATTCGGAAGTATCGCCGCTCTACTTCATAGTGGTGATCAAGTTATTTATAAATCTTAATAGAGGGCAACCGAACAGGTTTCTAGTCTATTAATTTTCATAAAGTGGTGTCCAACACCAACCCATCTAATGGATGATTCGATCTTCTTTTTCTCCTTGTTCACTCCCCTCAACCTATACGGTTTATATGGTTCGTGAACAAGTTAAGTTTATACCATCGACGCAAATCAGTTTCACAATTGAATCTTATCGGGAAACCTATCAGGTTTCTAGGGATAAAATTTGCTCCAACCGAAGGCATCCAATGCGCTCCGGGTAATTTATCCATCCTCCCCGAACGACTACCACGATAACTCGGAAGCATAGCACATCCAGTTTGGATTTCAATTTCCCGAAAACTCGATGGAGGGAAGGAAAACCTTGAAACCTTATAAACTTAATAATTTGTTGTGGGAGAATTATCGCGATTAATGTTACACTTTGCACATTAATTCATTTAAGCGCGTTTGTTGCATTCATACAATATGAAACAACCATTCACAACCTAGTTGCTACCAACATGTGATTCATGGACCGTTCCTAGAATAAAAACTCCGTAATCTAATTACAATTCTTCGTCTTGAATCTTCGTCTTCTCGAAACGGATCTTCCTCCGGTCTTCGTCATTACATATAAATTTTACATTGAAAAATTTCATCCTAGATACAAATAATTCTAGTAAAATAAATAGGCTCAAAACGGCCTTTACAACCCAATCGAATAAAACCGAACGATTCAAAACTAAGTCCATGAACCACATCCCCATTCAAAAGCATTCATCCAATAAATACTAAATAAATGGATAGCGGGAAGATTACACTGATCCAATCAATATATATAATCACCAATAAATAGAATTGATCCAATCAATTCAACAATAATCGACAATTTTAATTTTCGTCCGTAGTCCACCCTTAAAATATTTTCTTTGAATTTTCCCTCATCAAAAATTCCAAATTAATGATTTTAATACTGGAAAATCAATTATCGAAAATATACTGAAAAATGAGACCCAGTGCTCGATAGCCTGAAACCGCAAAGACTGTGCACCACCGCTCAGCGCCGGTGACGCGCCCGATAGAATACAAAGAAGCACTGGCCGTCCTCGACACGCCCGACAGAATACAACAAGCACTCGGCCGCTGTCAGGACACGCCTGGCAGAATACAGCAAGCACCCGGCCGCTGTCAGGACACGCCCGGTAGAATACAGCAAGCACCCGGCTGCTGTCCGGACGTGCTCGGCAGCTGTATGATAAATCGTCCAACGATTGCATACAGCTCGTTTTCGGGCAGATTTCTAAAATCCTGTTATTCCCGATCTATATATTATTAATATAAATCATATTTCCAAGAAAAACCTGATTTATACCATAACATAAAATCACGGGAAAATGATACTACGACGAACAATAAAATATCTACGATTATCAAAGTGATTCTAAATCACAAAATAAGCATTCCAAATGCTAAATATCGTATATACGATCACAAAACCTGGCTCCGATACCACTGTTGGGATTTGGTGCCTAAAACGAAGGCCCAACGGAAGCGGTAAAATGAAAATTAATTCGATCCGAATCCCTACGAGGATCGATCGAGCTACGCATATACGAATATAAAATAAACAAATGAAGATTCAAAATCATATCCTCGTAGTCCGTTGATTATATGGTGTTCTTCTCTTGAGCTATTCCCCAAGCTACGATCCAAAGTGCTCCAAGCCATTGGATGATCCAATGCCGAAAATACCACATCTCTACTTGCCACGCGCCAGATAAATGAACGAGATGACTATCACCTTGCTATCATCTAAGGATACAGCTAGAGATTGATGATGAAGCTTTTGATTACAACACTCCAAGTGTATAATATATATCTCAATATATCTTGAATTTCTCTCTGAGAGAACAAGAAGAAAATGAAAAGAAGAAGACCTTGAGAAAAGAAATTTTCTCTCTCTGTTCACTTAACTCACGGATGGAATCACTGTCTCCAGAGAGTTGGTCTTCCTTTCTTTTAGTCTTGCCCTTCCACCTAACATGATGTGTACAAGACAAGACTCACATGGAGGTGAGTCGGGGGGCGACCAGCTAGAAGAGGAATATGAGTTTGGTCCGTTTCGGACTCCCGTGAGTCCAAACAGATAAACTCTGATTCCGTTCCGATGTATTTATATTAATTAATTAATTCAATTAATTAATTCATATCAAATACATAACAACATAATTAATTTCTCCAAGAAATAATTATATTTATGAATTAAATTAATCACCCAGTAATTTATTTAATTCATTAGGCCATAAATTAAGTTATCCAATAAATCGATTTAGATATCTAATGTCCCAAATTAGATATCCAATATCTAATATTCATAATGAGAGAACTAGCTTGAATCATTCTGTCGTCAATCCTATTGCGCGACTCAGTAGGTCCGTCTCAGTCAGCAATGGAAGGAACCAAAAAGTAGTAGCACCACCTAGCCAGCCTGGTGGCCTACACTGTACCCCAACTAAGAACGAATGATGGGATCATTCAAGAATCATTCCGTCGTGAATACCAATATACGTATAAACCCTTCTTTCAAATGTTCCGATCAAGTTATAGGGTCACGGTCAGTCAAACCTTATCTGTACTTGACGCTATGCATGCGTTAATGCAAATCGAGATCATCGAGCTCTCGCGTATCCAATACAACTAGCTCCAATGCTTTGGCCAAAGACTTTGTTGGAATCGTTAATGATTTTAATTTTATTTTGTAAAATTAAATATCATAGGATCGATCTACGTTCCGAGTAGATGATCGTGGTATATTCACTTTCTCTAAACTGATTCCCGGTGAGTGAGAAATAGTGAATTAGAGTTTGTCACTTAATTGTGAATTAATAAGGGGTGGTATCCTACATTGAATAATGAACCATAATTATTATAGTATATAAGGAGTTACCTTTGTAATAATTAATGACACATGTGTATGGGCTTAAAGCCCACACGCGCGCGCCGCCGCCGCCACTCGCCCGCCTCGCCTCGGCCTCGGCCGCGGCCGCGAGCCGCGTGCCGTGGACCTTGGACCTTGGCCTTGATCTTGGCAATTGGTCTTTGGGTGGCCTTTGGGCCTGGTCGTGGGCTTGGCCTTGGGCAAGGCCTTGGTCTGCCTAAAGAATTTTTGGACAAGCTCAACAACATAGTTGGGCTCGTATGTGCACATAAGGATGTCCAGGTACATCCATCAAGTGGTTAAAGAGCTGAATACTATGTAACCTCCCAGAGTAATGAGTAGGAGTTAATGTCATGTTTGAATTTCGTAACCCCTGCCATTTATTTGAAATTCGCAACTCCTGAGCATAATGCAACATAAATGACTGCATTATGACAGCCATAAGGGCTGTGTTTAAATCCCCTGCAGGTGAGATGGCCTATAAATAGGCATGCATCTCATTTGCATCTGACATGCAATTTTCGAACTCAGTATAATCAAACAGTTTTCAGCATTCTCTACATATCATAAGTCGGAGCTTTGTCCTCACCTCTTCCAGTTTGTCGGAGCTTTCTAGTTTGCGGTGTTGCTACTGTAGAGACGTAAAGTCTTTGACCTTTGGGGACGAGTCGCCAATCCCTGAACACTACCGGGGCGTTTCTCGTCTTGCGGGCAGAAGGCATCTTCGGGCGACTTCTACCACAGTCTGGTTTCGTTTATTGTTTTTCGTTGTTTCGATTATCTTCTTGTATTTCTAATTTGGTTCAGGTTAGTGCAGATTCAATTTCATTTTTCATTGTATTTTCAATTCTGCCTCGAGTCCTGTCTTTTCAGTTTTCGAGTTGTAATTGTAGTTTGCAGTTGTAATTTAATTTTCGCCCAGCAAGTTTCTAAAGCAGAAATCTCCAACAACCGCAAGACGAGAAAACTTTACTTGCTGTTGTTACTAAATCACACAACTGGAGATGTCGACTACCGTTGCTGCCACCGACTCCGCCACCACCGCTACCACTGCCTCCGCGACTGTCGCCTCGATCATGGCGAACTCCATTGGATCAACCACGTCATCAACTATCGGCACGATGGTGTTCAACACAAATGCTTCAACGATGTCAAAAACAACTAGTTGGGTTTTTAGCAACCCATTTCTGACTACCGGTGGATCCACCTCGAGTGGCACCGTTGGTTCCACTTTTAGTGGTACCGTGGGATCCATGTTAGGATCTAGTGTTGGAACCTATGGGCTCAACATGATTGGTTCTTTTTTTGGAACAACCTCGGGGCCTAGGGTGATGCCTACCGCCGAGAAGCCGCCAAAGTTTGGTGGTACCGACTTTAAAAGGTGGCAACAAAAGATGTTCTATTTGACAACATTGGGGTTTGCCAACTTCCTTAATGAAGATGCGCCACCGATGCCAAGTGCTCAAGAGACTAGTTTTACAGTCCGAGCTGCCTATGACAACTGGCACAATAGAGACTATCTTTTTAAAAACTTTATTCTGAATTCCTTAGAAGATAGTTTGTACAATGTTTATTCTGTTGTAAACACATCAAAAGAGATGTGACAAACACTTGAAAAGAAGTACCATAGTGATGATGCAGGTACAAAGAAGTTTGTAGTCTCCAAGTATCTGGACTACAAGATGGTTGACTCAAGGCAAATCATGGAACAAGTGCAAGAGTTCCAACTCATCATTCATGATGTCAATGCCGAAGGAATGGTTCTGTCAGACGCCTTCACTGTTGCAACTGTGATCGAAAAGTTGCCCCCCAATTGGAAAGACTTCAAGAGCTATCTCAAACACAAGAGAAAGGAGATGACTCTTGAAGACTTGATTGTGAAACTGCGCATCGAGTCAAACGTGCGCAAAAATGACCATAAACCAAAAAGGCCTGATTGATGCTAAGGCCAATCTGTTGGAACATGGCGGTCCCTCCAACAAACGAGCTCGCCCCAGTGCTGAAAACAAGTACAAAGGGAAACAACCGATCAAGAAATTTGATGGTGATTGCTTCAACTGTAGCAAACATGGACATGCAGCGAAAGACTGCAAAAAGCCGAAGGCCAACAAGAAGAAGAAACATGTTGCCAACATCGCCGCGGCTAACGGCGGATGGAAAGAGGATGACCTTGCTGCTGTGGTCACCGAAAAAGTCAACCACATTGAGAACCAAGGTGGTTTGTACGTCGACACCGGTGTGACTTCCCACGTTGGTGCCAATAGGAGTCAGTTTAAGAACTATCAAGTTGTTGAGGGGAGGAAGCTCAACATGGGGAATCCAGCTTCATCTGAGATTATTGGAGTTGGATAAGTGGACCTCAAACTTACGTCCGGACAGGCACTCACCTTGAAGAATGTGCTTCATGTTCCGGATATGAGGAAGAACTTGATCTCAGGCTCTATACTAGTTAAAAAGGGGTTTAAACTAGTGTTTGAGTCAGATAGAATTATCATAAAAAAGTTTGATAGGTTTCTTGGTAAGGGTTACCTCACGGAGGGACTCTTTAAACTTAATGCTTTGGCCATGCGCAGTGTAACCAAGTCCAGTAATGCTAATGAAAATGCTACTGCTTCCTCTTACTTGACTGAGTGTTATGATTTATGGCATTGTAGATTAGGTCATGTGAATCTAAATGTTATAAAAAGATTAGTAAACTTAGATTTACTAAAATTAAATGAAGTCAATACTCAAAACAAATGTGAGATTTGTGTTGAAGCAAAAATGACGAAACTTTCGTTTCATTCGGTAAAACGAAACACAAAACCCCTTGAATTAACTCACACAGATGTGTGTGATTTAAAGTTTGTGCAAACTAGAGGTGGTAAGAAGTACTTTATCACTTTTATCGATGACTGCACAAGATATTGTTATCTTTATCTTTTGAGAAGTAAAGATGAGGCTATTGAAGTTTTTAAGAACTTCAAGAATGACGACGAAAATAAATTAGGCTGTCATATCAAGATGGTTCGAAGCGATAGAGGTGGCGAATATGTAGCCCCGTTTGAGGAATTATGCAACGAAAGCGGTATAGTTCATCAAACAACGGCTCCATATGCACCACAATCTAATGGCGTTGCTGAACGTAAGAATCGAACACTTAAAGATATGATGAATGCCTTACTGATTAGTTCAGGGTTGCCCCAGAACATGTGGGGGGAAGCTGTCTTGACATCCAACTACATATTGAACAAGATTCCACGCAAAGGTAAGGATATTACCCCTTATGAGTTGTGGAAAGATAGAAAACCTTCATACAAATAACTCAAAGTGTGTGGCTGTTTGGCTAAGGTTGAGGTACCTCTACCTAAAGAAGTTAAAATCGGACCTAAGACGGTCGATTGTATCTTTATTGGGTATGCACTGAACAGTAGTGCCTATCGGTTTGTTATCCACAAGTCAGAAGTTCCTGAAATGACTGTGGGAACAACAATTGAATCAAGAAATGCTGTATTCTTTGAAAACATATATCCTTGTAAGCATAATGATAAAGTTCAGAACAATTCTAGCAATAGAGTTGAAGATGAAGGAACAAGTTCAAAACCTGTGGATGTAGATCCAAAATCACGTAAGCGATCGAGATCTAATCTGGAATATGTAGAACCGAGACGCGGTAGTAGAGTTAGGACACCAAAGACATTTGGACCTCACTACATAGCATTCATGTTGGATGAAGAACCAACATCGATCAAAGTATCTTATGCCAGACCAGACGGGTTGCTCTGGAAAGAAGCTATTCAGAGTGAAATTGACTCAATTTCACAAAACCAAACTTGGGTTTTAGTTGATTTACCTGAAGGCTGTAAGCCCTTAGGATGCAAATGAATCCTTAAAAGAAAGTACAAGGCTGATGGGTCAATTGACAAGTATAAAGCTCTTTTAGTAGTCAAAGGTTTCAAACAGAAACAAGGGTATGATTTTTTCGATACCTATTCACCTGTAACGAGAATTACATCTATTCGAGTGCTTCTCGCGATTGATGCTTTGCATGATCTTGAGATTCATCAAATGGGTGTTAAGACTGCTTTTCTGAATGGTGATCTGGATGAAGAGATCTATATGGAACAAACTGAAGGGTTTGTAGTACCTGGACAAGAAAAAAAGGTATGCAAACTGGTTAAGTCTCTATATGGATTGAAACAAGATCCACTACAGTGGCACTTGAAATTTGCTAATGTAATGTTATCAAATGGTTTTAAAATAAACGAGTGTAATAAATGTGTTTATATTAAGAATACTAATAACGGTTATGTTATTGTGTGTCTTTATATAGATGACATATTAATCATGGGTAACAATATACAAGTGATTAACGATACTAAGAACATGTTAAAAAGAAATTTTGACATGAAAGACATGGGGCTAGCCGATGTGATTCTTGGAATGAAAATTTTGAGAAAATCAGATGGAATCATCTTGACACAATCTCACTATGCCGAGAAAGTTCTCAAGAAGTTTAATGCTTTTGATAGCTTACCGGCTAAGACCCCAATAGATTTAAATGATCACTTGAGCAAAAATCGAGGGGAGCCCGTTGCGCAAGAAGAATATGCATTGGGTGTTTAATGTATCTTACAAATTGCACTCGACCCGATTTAGCTTGCGCTGTGAACAAATTGAGTTGTTACATGAGCAATCCAAGCAAAGAGCATTGGAAAGCTCTCGTTAGAGTTTTGAGGTACTTAAAGTATACTCAAAATCTTGGGCTACACTATTCGAGATACCCCGCGATACTTGAAGGGTACTGTGATGCGAATTGGATATTCGATACGAAAAGTTCATTTTCTACAAGTGGTTACGTGTTTACCATTGGGGGTGGAACTTTCTCGTGGAAGTCCGCGAAACAAATGTGTACAGCCCGATCCACCATGGAATCGGAATTCATAGCTTTGGACAAAGCTGGTGAAGAAGCCGAATGGCTCAGAAACTTTCTAGAAGATATTCCATGTTGGTCAAAGCCAGTACCAGCGGTGATGATACACTGCGATAGCTAAGCTGCTATTGGGAGGGCTAGAAGTAACGTGTATAATGGAAAGTCTCAACATATTCGTCGACGCCATAATATCGTGAGACATTTGATCAAAAGTGGGGTTATATCTATTGACTATGTGAGGTCATTGGATAATATAGCGGATCCGCTAACTAAAGGGTTAAACCGTGATCAAATGAATAAATTGCTAGAGGGAATGGGTTTAAAATCCACAAATTGAGAATTATCATAGTGGTAAGCCAACCAAGATGACTGGAGATCCCAAGAACTTGGTTCAATGGGAGAACTAAGCTATGAGAGTTCGTGTGAAACAGTCATCTAAGTTTATTCCCTATAGAGAAATTGAGTGTTGAAAGCTTGCCTAATGGTGAGGTTAAGTCTATGACTTTTAATGATTCCTAAAGACGTCGAAGAGGTTGAGTATGGCAAGATACTCGATAAAGAATCACATATATAAGTGAGAAGTGGGGGCCGCTTCATGAAAATCACTTATAAATCCAAATGGGTGTCCAAGGCCCGCAAAGAACACAAAATGTGAGAACAGATGAGGTTGAGGTGTTCAAGTGTTAGCACCATTGTATTGGTGCACGCCGTGGGGGAATAGTTCAAAGCATCAAGCCACTAATCCGCCTGTATACCCAATGATGTTAACTATGGAAGGTTCAAATTCACGAATTAACTATTCTTATACTTTAACGCCTCTTGAGGACTGAGCTTGAGTCTGCATATTGCATTTGGGCTATTTTCACTCATGTGGGAAATTGTTGGAATCGTTAATGATTTTAATTTTATTTTGTAAAATTAAATATCATAGTATCGATCTACTTTCCGAGTAGATGATCATGGTATATTCACTTTCTCTAAACCGATTCCCGATGAGTGAGAAATAGTGAATTAAAGTTTGTCACTTAATTGTGAATTAATAAGGGGTGATATCCCACATTGAATAATGAACCATCATTATTCTAGTATATAAGGAGTTAGCTTTATGCATGTAATAATTAATGGCACATGTGTATGGGCTTAAATTCCACACGCGCGCACACGCACGCGCCGCCGCCGCCGCCCGCCTGCCTCGCCTCGGCCGCGGCCGCGGTCGCGTGCCGTGGACCTTGGACCTTGGCCTTGGCCATGGCAGGTTTGAATTTCGTAACCCCTGCCATTTGTTTGAAATCCGTAACTCCTGAGCATAATGCAGCATAAATGACTGCATTGTGACAACCATAAGGGTTGTGCTTAAATCCCCTGCAGGTCAGATGGCCTATAAATAGGCATGCATCTCATTTGCATCTGACATGCAATTTTCGAACTGAGTATAATCAAACAGTTTTCAGCATTCTTTGTATATCATAAATCGGAGCTTTGTCCTCACCTCTTCCAGTTCGTCGGAGCTCTCCAGTTTGCGGTGTTGCTACTGTAGAGACGTAAAGTCGTGGACCTTTGGGGACGAGCCGCCAATCCGTGAACACTACCGGGGCGTTTCTCGTCTTGCGGGCCGAAGGCATCTTCGGGCGACTTCTACCACAGTCTGGTTTCGTTTATTGTTTTTCGTTGTTTCGATTATCTTCTTATATTTCTAATTTGGTTCAGGTTAGTGCAGATTCAATTTCATTTTTTATTGTATTGTCAATTCTGCCTCGAGTCCTGTATTTTCGGTTTTCGAGTTGTAACTGTAGTTTCCAGTTGTAATTTAATTTTCGCCCAGCAAGTTTCTAAAGCAGAAATCTCCAACAGACTTATGATCTCATCTGCCAATAACCGCACAGGACATATAACCCGCTCACTAACGGGAGAAAGAATTCTATCTTGGTATTCAGTAGGACTTGCTACTTGCCCGTCAAGATGCACGTCGAGGTTGACCCCCGCCTCCCGGTTTACAGGGTGGAACTACTCTAATGAAAATCTTGACGTCACAAGCACATCCCTACTAAATCCTCAAGTCGAAGGTTCACGAATACCTATCACAACCTTTCGATTCCGTCATTGACTGCCCCTGAGTGAAATCCGTGTGACGAATCGAGGGTGAGTCGGTTCGAGTATACTAATCCAATTAGCATACCTATAACGTGTGTTCCCACTAACCATTAGCGTTCGATAGGCACTCTCCATGTCAAAGAACACGTCATATAAGTCTTCATATAAACTTAACGCCCAGTCAAGTTTCATCGACTTGCGAACGATTAAGTATTTGAGCTATAAATCTTTCTAGTGCCGACCTCCTTATCCAATAAGGAGTGAAACGTTTTGCTCTCAAATACACGGACTAGTTTCTATACTTATATTTACGAGTTAGGAATGCCAGTAACTACCAGTAAATAAAGAAACATTCATTCCCTTATATAAATAACTTACATAATTACAAGTACAATGCCCTCACTCAACATCCTGTGAGTGGCATTCGAGGGCATACTCCTAACAGGTACTTCTAATTAAATTTAAGGTTCTTGTATTTTTTTTTTAAAAAAGTCGTTAATTTCGCTAAAATTTATTATGATTTCCCCCAAAAAGGCTCAAAGAAAGGAGCTTGTACCGTCTGGATTGCAACTTGCGAATATTCTGACTAATACTCGATTTTGATCTCTTACTTCCAAAATAGTGATCAGATAAATATTCACTGTAGTTTTATTTATTTATTTCTATTTAAGATTTAATTTTATCTTTTGACTACATCTACATGTATTTATACTCCTCTCTAGACTACTATTTTTTTTTTGAACGGTAAATATGAATGGTATATATGGTAGTAAAAGCTTGAGTACATGGGTACTCAAAATCTCAAAAATGTACATGACAAAATTAAACAGAAGAAATTCAGAGTAACAAAATCAATATTAAATTTTGACGTTTAGATGAAATGCAGTTCCATGGATGCTCGACCCACTCATATACCCAAAAACAGAACAGTAATGAGAAGTGAGCTTTCAACCATTTTCACGAGCAATATTTTACACTTTCCACAATTTGATCACTTCGGAAGTTACACCTTCGAATACTATTTCATTTCTTGCTTTCCATATCTTCCATAATGTGTATTGCCACATAAGACCAGAAACTTTCTCGCCCAGAATGCCTAGACCAACATCCACAAATTCCACAAAATGGTCATTCAATAGTGATGCATATACCAAAGGAAAATCAAGCCACTGACATACCTTCGACCACTTTAATAAAGTTCCATAACAAGTGATGATCAAATTTGTGTACCGGCTTCGACTGTGTCGAGCATTTGACACGGTGGGTATCTCAATTTCGAAAATCATACCTCGTTTTAATAGATTGTCTTTGGTTGCTTTTCTTCTTTGGATTGCTTTCCATGAGAAGGCCAAAATCTTCAATGGAATACCTCTCCACCATAACTTCGACCATTAAAGTTGGAGTATTTCTTCCCTCAGACGTGCATTAGCAATTGCGAAGTACATATCCTTCGTATGAAACAGCCCATTTGATGTTCCCAACCAGATACAAGAGTCTTTCCGGGTTTAATTGAGCTTGATCCTACGTAAATAATTCCAAAACTCCACAAATTCGAGAATTTCGTTAGTATTAAAATGACGCTCGAGTCTCCATTCCTTAGATTCCCCATCCCAACAATACAATTCAAGCACATTATAATCTTTTGAGATGACATATCAAAAAAAATTCTAAATCTGAAATTAAAACTCCACTTTCTACCTAACTATGGATCTTCCTAAAATTTAAGTGATGCACCATTGCCAACCAAAACAACAATTTTATTACAAATCCAAATCCCTCACAACAACTCTGTATTAACAACTATCACATCCCTCACATCCAAATCCCCTCATTTTTCCTCTTACATACCTTATCCGATTTAATCCAAGCAGTTTTCTTTTGTTTTCGTTCCCACCCCATAAGAAGTCCTCTCAAATTTAGTAATGGTTTTGATAATACACTCAAGGGCTTGAAAGAATAAGAAATAATTGTTGGGAAAAACCGACAATAATGACGTCACAACGAAAAATGCGGAACCTCGTTTGACAACTTTCCCAATCTTCAATTGTAACTTCGAGGTTACCGGCGAGTAGAGTAAATCAATTACAACTCGACAAACAATAGAAATGATATCAAAAAATAATAAACAGCGAGACACAATTTTTAGCGTGGAAAACCCCTCAAAACGAGAATAAAAACTACGGGACCGAAGCCGCTTAAATCCACTATCACCAATACACAATACACAATTCGTCCCTAGTACAAACTAGAGGTATACTACAACAATCTTCAAATACTTGGTAATAAACGATTTTCAAGTATTTGGAATACAACAATAACAACAAGATCGAGAAAAGAAAACACCGTAAATAGCTTATACAAAAAGTTAACAAAAATACTCGAACTTCCGGACTCAAACCCTCGATCTATTCCGATGAAAAGATTTGCTCAATTACTACCAAGCCCTTGTCAAAAATCACGAAAATCCGATCGATACACCTCCGGGAAATCGAACAAGTATTTATCTCTCTCTTTTCTCTCTTTGTTTCTCTCTTGTTGCTCTCTCTCAAAATTGGTGGTGAATTATGAAAAACACAGCCCAAATGCTGCTAAAAGGAATTCCAAAATGCAGAGTTGACTTCGGGTGCCGTGGCCCGGATGGTGTGTGCCGCGGCACACTCAAAAAATATGCCCAGGGAAGTCCTAGGGGGCTGCGGCCCGAAAGGGCAGGGGCCGCGGCCCGGAGTACAGCTTCGGTTGGTGTTGCGCAACACACTAGCAGGGGGCCACGGCCCGGCGGACAGGGGCCGCGGCCCGGAGTGCAGTGGCGGGAGTTCTCGGCCAATAGATAGTGTGCCGCGACCCGGAGTCCAGTCGACTACGAGAAGGCCTATATTTTGGAAATAAATCCTGCAAATCTCTCCCTTTCCGGAATATAGAAAGAGTTCGCCATCCCGGCGATCGAACAACACACCTTGACTTTCTCTCTACTCAACGACTTACTTAACATATCGGAACCATTATTATCGGTGTGAACTTTATCAAGTTCAAACAAACCATCCTCCAATGCATCTCGAATCCAATGATATCTTACATCGATATGTTTCGTTATCTTGTGAAATGTCGCATTCTTCGCTAAATGAATCGCACTTTGACAATCACAAAGAACCACGTAGCGTCGTTGTCGGAAGCCTAGCTCTCATAAAAATATTTTCAACCATAAGAGCTCTTTACACGCTTCCACCGCCGCAATATACTCGGCCTCCGTTGTTGACAAGGCAACACACTTTTGCAATCTTGATTGCCATGACACGGCTCCCCCTGCATGTAACACCCCAAATTAGGCGAATATTACAGTGCCGTGGATCCCCGACTGGGACCCACCAGGCGAATAAAAACTGATGAATTAAATAATATAATTGTAGTACCGAATCACATATATTACCAACTACTCCGATGAGGAGTTTAAGTACAACACACCAGGACAATACCGAATACTAGTATATTTTATATGAAGATAAAATACACAACACTGAATGAAACGGAGTATCCAAATGAAAATCTGCAGCGGAAAATAAATGACAACAACATGAATGACTGAAAAGATCGGGGCCCCCTACTAGTATCACTGGGACTCCTCGCCAACGCTCTATTCCGTGCTTTTGCCTTGCCATGACACAAAACAAAATCCCCAAATGGTGTCGCCATACGTAACAACAATCCTCAAGGGTTGAAAATACACAATCATGAGTTATCTTTAGTTATGAAATATCATTAGTTATGAATTGAGCTGAAGAGGAGCATCATAGTACGCCCGTAATGTTCTGTGCAAGTGTACAAGACGAATGACCGGACACACCCATCCTTGTACCTAATTAGTCTCACGGAGGTAATCGTTACCGTGTGCACAGTCCAATGTATCGATCCCAATACATGACCATCGCGTGCTCGACTAAAAATTCCACACATCCGCACCCGGCCACGCAATATGAGCCCAGAAGGTCATATGAACGAGAATGACCATAATGAATACCAATGAATAATAATCCGACAAAGTCAAGAATGACTCACAGAGATGAAAATAATGGTGAAGTGAATGATAGTTCAATGAAATGATTGGAACCGCCGTTCCTCGTTAATGAAGTGATTATTCGACAATTACAAGTCTCAATACGGTTAATACAATGATGAATGAGTTATGATTATGAATGAACAACAACAAAAGGAATGAATATCCTGTTAACCGAGTAAGAATTTACTTACACAACACCGATGAAGAATGTCCTTCCACGAACAAACGTCCTAAATGAAATGTCGGTCGCTCGAACAACCTTGAATAACACAATTTCGAACAATCCATTCAACATACGAATCAAACACGATGATAGCCAACAAAACGCCGATACGACTAAACCAAGTTTATTGGGGCATAATATCTAACACGTTGTGACCAATCTCCGATTGCTAACAACCAAACTTCAATTATACCAATATCAAAACCCCAAGAAGTGTTTCAAACCAACAAAACATCTTCAATACGATCAATAATCCAAAATGAATATTCAAATTCGTGATTTCAACAACAATTAATCGAAAACCCCCAAATCCAACTTAATATTCAAAGTGTTCTTGAACAATCCTTCAATAATCCAATGAATAATCATATATATACATAATCATGCGTACATCACTTCATACAATATGATTTTAACGTCTAAAACATCATATCTCAATACAAAATCAAAATCCAAGATGTTGAAGAATATTACTTTTGAAGATCCAAGCACTTCGATCCGATGAAAACGTGTTAAAACGACTATCCAAACTCCCCAAACGATTGAAGATGATGAAAACCGAACACCTTTATGATTGATGAAGAAAAATATCTCCCTCAAGCTCTCTCTCTCTGAACAAAGTGAAGAAAAATGGGAAAATGAGCTGAAAGTCCCGATCAAGTCCTTATAAATCACGGGAAGTTACGGCCAGAATCGGCCTTCTTACGGCCGTAACATCCTGTGTCAACGGCCTTACGTCCGTAACCAACTCGACGGCCGTAACTCGGCTTCATCCAATCACTGACAGCCTTTACGGCCGTATCCTTACGACTTACGGGCGTAACTCGCCTCGTCTCAAACACTGCCGACATCCTTACGGCCGTACCCGCACGCCTTACGGCGTAACTCGATGATACGGACGTATCTGCCAAACTTACGGTGTAAGCCCCTTCGTCGAAAATGACCAGCACTGCCGTAATGCACGGGCCGTATCCGGCTAAGCCTTACGGCCGTACCTTCCTCGTCTTACGGCCGTATGCCGCAACCCTTACGGCCGTAAGTCCTTCTCGTCCGACACATCCTGAAAAACACGAACACTTCTTATGGCCGTATCCTGCCCATCTTACGGCCATAACTCGCCTTCGGCCAAAAATGCCTGGACACCCTGCTCGACACGTACGGCCGTAACCGGCCAAGCCTTACGGCCGTACCTGCTCAACTTACGGCCGTATGCCGCAACCTTACGGCCGTAAGTCTCGTTCGTCCAAAATGGCCTGAAATCAACTAATGTCTGTTACGGCCGTATCCGACAATCTTACGGCCGTAACTCGTTGCTGGACAAGGTGAAAATCCGATAACTCCGATTCCTCGCTACGATTGAAGAATGATCCGACATACCATACGTATGTGAAAGTGAACAAGTCCAACACATGCCAAAGATGAAACTTCCAGCACAAGACTACCAATCACGATGATAATGATAATACTCCCGTCTCGATCCATAAACGGAGATGAAATGACGATCGGTAACTGATACATGGTTACAACACGCCCACAATGAACGCAAATGAATGAATCATGAATGATGAATGATTATTAATGAGTAAAAATTACTGACTGATTAATACTGAATGAAAATGAATGAATTACAACCGGGTATTACATACTTTCCCCCTTAAAAAGAGTTTCGTCCTCGAAACTAAGGGTCAAACAACTCGGGATAAGTCTCCCGCATACACTCCTCGGTTTCCCAAGTAGCCTCTTCGACTCCGTGTCTAGACCACTGAATCTTGACCAAAGGAATCGTCTTGTTCCTCAACTGTTTGATTCGCCGCTCTAAAACTCGTATAGGACGCTCCTCATACGAATGATCATCCGTGATCTCGATTTCGTCGAACTGAAGTATGTGACTCGGGTCGGCAACATACTTCCGCAACTGAGAGACATGAAACACAATATGAATTCGGCTCAACACTGAAGGTAAAGCCAATCGATAAGCTAACTCGCCTACTCGATCCAAAATCTCAAACGGTCCAATGAATCTCGGACTCAACTTTCCCCGCTTCCCGAAATGGAAGATACCTCGATTCGGTGATACTTTGACCAAAACGTGGTCACCCGTCTCGAAGTCTAGTGGTCGACGACGATTTCTGCATATGATTTCTGTCGACTCTGAGCGGTCAACAGACGACTCCTGATCAAAGCTACCTTCTCACGGGCAGCTATAAGCATATCGGGCTCGGTGCCGATTGACTCTGATGGGTCATCCCAACACAAGGGAGATCAACAACGACGACCGTACAAGGCCTCGTAAGGTGCCATCTCAATCGAAGCATGCCAACTATTATTGTATGTGAACTCAATCAACGGTAATTGGGCTTCCCAATCGTCTCTCTAATCGAGGACGTATGCCCTCAACATGTCCTCCAATGTCTGAATAGTCCTCTCCGATTGTCCATCGGACTGAGTATGAAAAACGGTACTGAGATTAAGCTGAGTTCTCATAGCACGATGAACTGATTTCCAAAAATGAGACATGAATCGTCCGTCACGATCGGAAACGATACTTTTAGGAGTACCGTGCAGTCTGATTATCTCTTTGATGAACAACTGGGCAAGTCTCTCGGGACCCCCCACGTATCCTTAATCTCAAGGAAATGAGCCGATTTAGTCAAACGGTCCACAATTACCCAGATTGTATTCATGCCACGACGACTCGTCGGCAAACTCGTGATGAAGTCCAAGGAAATATCTTCCCACTTCCACTCTGGAATAGGGAGCGGTTTCAGCATACCTGCCGGTCGCTGATGTTCTATCTTGACTTGCTGACAGGTCAAACATCGCGAAACAAAATCCGCGACTTCTCGTTTCATATTACTCCACCAGTAATTTTATTTCAAGTCCTTGAATATCTTGCTGGACCCCGGATGAAAGGAAAAAGGGGGTAGCATGAGCTTCTCTCAAAATCAAGTTTTTCAACTCGTCATTCACCGGTACGCATAACCGATTCTTGAATCGCAAAAGTCCATCCTCGTGGATCACAAATCCAGGGGCTTTCCCCTGAACCACATCCTCTTGGATGCGTAACAATGATGGGTCTGAACCCTGATTTACTCTGATTTTTTTCCTCAAGTGGCGATGAAATCTCTAACATGCAAAGTTGCCCTTGCACTCGCTGAAGCCAGACCTCGATTTCGGGTCTAAGGAATTCCTGCTGAAGCTTCTTCTGAACTGTTAAACAAGCAAGCATTTGCTCCTGAACGGGCTTACGACTCAAGGCATCGGCAACCACGTTTGCCTTACCCGGGTGGTACAGGATCTCGATATCATAATCTTTGCTTAGCTCCAACCACCGCCTCTGTCGCATATTTAACTCCTTCTGAGTAACTATATACTTCAAACTCTTATGATCGGTGAATATCTGACAGGTGACGCCATAAAGGTAATGACGCCAAATCTTCAACGCGAAAACCACGACTGCTAGTTCCAGGTCGTGGGTCGGATAATTAACCTCGTAAAGTCTCGATTGCCGTGAAGCATAGGCAATAACCTTCCCGTTCTGCTCTAGTACACATCCGAGACCCTGTCCGGACGCATCACTATAAACCACAAATCCTTCCGTCCCTTGCGGTAAAGAAAGGACAGGTGCTGACATTAACCAGCTCTTGAGTTCTTCAAAACTCAGCTGACACGCATCGGACCACGTGTATTTCTTATCCTTTCGCAAAAGGTTCGTCATTGATTGAGAGATTTTAGAAAATCCCTCCACAAACCGCCGATAATAACCGGCTAATCCGAGAAAGCTTCGGATTTCCTTAACATTCTTCAGAGGTAACCAATCTTGGATAGCCTCCGTCTTCTGAGGATCCAAACGCACTCCATATGATGAAATTACATGTCCGAGAAACGTCAATTCGTACATCCAGAACTCACATTTGGAAAACTTTCCATAAAGTTGTTCTCGTCTCAACACGTCGAGAACCTGATGAAGGTGAACCTCGTGCTCCTCTCGGTCACGAGAATAAATCAAAATGTCATCGATGAAGACAACAACAAACTGATCCACAAAGTCGATGAAAACCCGATTCATTAACTCCATGAATACTGCAGGTGCATTAGTTAACCCGAACGACATTACCACGAACTCATAATGACCATAGCGTATACGAAACGCTGTCCTTGCGATATCCGGCTCTCGAATTCGCAACTGATGATATCCAGATCTTAGGTCGATCTTGGAAAATATTGAAGCTCCCTGAAGTTGATCTAAGAGATCACCAATACGGGTTAGAGGATACTTAATCTTGATCGTCACCCTGTTCAACTCCCGATAATCAATACACAAGCGAAATGAACCATCCTTCTTATTGACAAACAATACTGGTGCTCCCCACGGGGATCCACTCGGTCAGATATAACCTTTCTCGAACAATTCCTCAAGTTGATTCTTCAACTCCTGCATTTTGGTCGGGGCCATCCGGTACGGTGCCTTCGATATTGGAGACGTACCAGGCTCCAACTCAATCGTGAATTCCACATCTCTCTGTGGAGGTAAACTAGGTAGCTCGTATGGGAGTACATCGTCAATCGATAACAATGATACCACAAATGATTGAACACCTCAATTGCCATAGAACGGTCAATCGATGACAATGATACAGTGAATGATTGAACACCTCGATTGCCTTAGAACGGCCAATCGATGAAAATGATACAATGAATGATTGAACACTTCAATTGCCTTAGAACGGCCAATCGATGAAAATGATACAATGAATGATTGAACACTTCGATTGCCTTAGAACGGCCAATCGATGAAAATGATACAATGAATGATCGAACACTTCGATTGCCTTAGAACGGCCAATCGATGAAAATGATACAATGAATGATTGAACACTTCGACTGAGAAATTTCACTGCTTCCATCATATTAATAATTCTTCTGGAACAACAGGGATTACCTCCCTGAAATACACACTCGGCTCCAATGACTGAAATGATAGTGACCTAGCGCTTACGAACGCTGAGGATGGTATCATGACGATCCATCTAACTAATACCCAATTTCACATCGTCCTTAGATAAATCCACCACGATGAGGTCCGCCAACCAATTGCGGTCATTAAGCTTGATTCGATATGATTTCCGAAAATTCTTCTATCGTCAGGTAGACCAATGATATAAGGTCCACAATCAATAGGACCATCCAAATTAAGTCTACTCAAACATGATTCGGAAATGAATGAATGCGATGCACCAGTATCAAAAAGGGTACACACAGGTTGAGATAAAATTGCGAGTATACCTGAGGTCATTCGGGCCACCGGATCGTCGGTCCCCTTCCTCGCGTGAATCCCAGACTTGCCGGCCCCCGAACCGGACGCTCCCATCTGATAAATATGAGCTCCGCCTTTACTCGCTTCCGTCATCTTAAACGACGCTGACAGAGCAGCCTGATTCTGAATCGCTGATTGCTTCGGGGCCTGAGATGCCGCCGGTGTCGGCTTGGAGTCCCTTCGGCAATAACGGGCCTTATGACCAACAATCCCACAATTATGGCACATGATAGACGGTTTCAGACACTTAGTGCTGAAATGACCCGGCACTCCACAGTTGAAACAGATGATGGCCGAACTGGCCGCTCGGGACTGAGATCCCGCAGGATTAGGCACCGTGGGAGGTCGCTCAAAAATGTTAGGGCCCGCACGAGGCTTCTTGGAGGTTGACCGACCGCCTTCGGACCGATTACGCTTCGTTGATTTCTTGCTGACAGATGAAGGTCGTTGCTCAGCAATTTCCTTAGCAGCAGGCTCATACGGGAGGGTTCTCTCGATTAATTCGGCCAGAGTGGCGCAATGATGATTGAGCAATTGCATATGGGTCATCATGACTTGCATAAAAATGAGTGGATCAACCCGAACATCTTCTGACCGAGCCGAGTCCTGGGTACGATTCCCCGACAGCGAGTGATTATTTCCCGGTTTTTGGCCCGCACCGCGGCCTCTCCCCGTGCATCCCCTGAAAGCTCTCTCCATACTGAAGTAGGAAGGTCGCATGATAATCATAGATCTCGTATGAGTACCGCATTATGATTTACGTCATGAAATGATGAAAATGAGCATACGCGCTCTAACACAGTGATTACATGAATGATTAACTGAGGTGACATGATTATCTGATGAAATTCTTGAAATGATTATCTTGAACAAATTAACAAGATTAATGATATGATCTTCCAAATCAACAACTGAGTAATGAAATGAATTGAGTGATTAATGAGTTAACATGATCGTCCTGATCAAATGAAAATGATGTTTGAGGATTGTTAACTGATGAATTATGAATGAATAATTATTGCCAGAAATTATACCATGGTGTTAGAAGTCTTACAGTTCCTTCGGTCTGATTGGCTCGGCATTTGCACAAGTCACACGTGACGCGAAAGTCCAATGATACTAGTCTGATGACGATGATTTCAAATGAGACATGACTCGGAAGGTAGTATTCAAAACCACGCTCCGATACCAACTCTGTAACACCCCAAATTAGGCGGATATTACAGTGCCGTGGATCCCCGACTGGGACCCACCAGGCGAATGAAAACTGGTGAATTAAATAATATAATTGTAGTACCGAACCACATTATATTACCAACTACTCCGATGAGGAGTTTAAGTACAACACACCAGGACAATACCGAATACTAGTATATTTTATATGAAGATAAAATACACAACACTGAATGAAACGGAGTATCCAAATGAAAAATCTGCAGCGGAAAATAAATGACAACAACATGAATGACTGAAAAGATCGGGGGCCCCTACTAGTATCACTGGGACTCCTCGCCGTCAACGTTCTATTCCCGTGCTTTGCCTTGCCATGACCTGAAAACAAAATCCCCAGCCGAGGTCAGTTACACAGAACAACAATCCTCAAGGGTTGAAAATACACAATCATGAGTTATCTTTAGTTATGAAATATCCTTAGTTATGAATTGAGCTGAAGAGGAGCATCATAGTACGCCCGTAATGTTCTGTGCAAGTGTACAAGACGAATGACCGGATACACCCGTCCTTGTACCTAATTAGTCTCACGGAGGTAATCATTACCGTGTGCACAGTCCAATGTATCGATCCCAATACATGACCATCGCGTTGTAATATCCACATATTCGATTTCCGGTAATTTTTGTTTTTTGGCGAAAGTCCGTTTTTACGACTTGCTTGGGACCGTTTCGTCATCCTGAGAATGATTAATTCCACACTTTTTGATATCCGAGTTCGTTTCGGAGTCGTTTTGTTGAGTTCCGTGCTTTTTAGCGACTTTTCCCGCTCTGGAGTCGATTCTTGCGAATCTCGTTCGAAACTGCTGTTTCGAGTTTCCTGTAAGTCTGTTTAACTTTGTTAGACGTGTTATGAACTTCGGTTTGGTTATTCGATCACGTATCGTGATTTCCGGGCGTTTTGGGCCATTTTGTAATTTACCCAAAGTTATGGGTATCCGTATCTGTATTTGTTGTCTCGACCCTTTTCTTGGTCGCGTGTGATTAATTATTGCATTACGTTTTCATTTCGAGTCATTGATATCGTCCGCGAACTTTTCGTCGTGTTCGTTCCGTGCGTTTTCGGAAATCGAGGCGTCGGGTCGTGGCGGCTGAGCAGCTGGCCGGACCGGTGCGGCTGTAATACCCGAGATTTCTGTTATGTATTTGGAAACTCATGACATTGTAATTGTTGCACTTTGATCTGAGTATTATTCTCCGTATTTCATAATCCGATGTTGTTGAGCGTATGATTTCATGAATGTGATGAAATTGTGATTCTGCGCATGTAGCGCACGCTATCGACTATGTGTAGCGTACGCTAAGTTGAATCCATAGCGCACGCTGTGCATGACCTTAGCGCGCGCTATACGTAGTCAGCATGATTGAGACGTGTGGTAGGTGAGATCGGGCCGGGGATCATTGTCGGATTGTGTCGGGATGAATCTGGACGGCTTTCGGGAAAAGCCAAGTCAACGCCTTAGCGCACGCTACTGATACGGAATAGCGCACGCTAAGTGCTGAGTACAGTGAAGTCAGTAAGCCGTTATCGCACGCTACGAGTATGGATTAGCGCGCGCTAATAACCATTTCCTATATATAGGACAGCATACTTTCTCATTTTTCAGATAATTCCACCTTCCAAAATCCGAATTTTGAGCCCAGAGAGTTACTTCCTACCTCCTCAAACCCCTCTTATCATCCTCCTAGCTCGAGGTTGGCGATTGTAGATCATTGAGGATTGGTGTTCAAGCTCTCGGTGTTGGATTTTCTTCAAGTTCCTTCGTGTTCTTCGCTACTTTGAGGTAGGTGTTTCCTTGCCAACATTAGTACTATTATGAAGGACGTTAGGATCATGTCTTGGGTTTACCTAGTTGGTTAAATTAGTAGTAGTCGAGCATCATGTGTTAGGAAGATAATTTCGATGTTTCGGTACTTATTCATCGTATAAATCCATGGAACCTTTTTGCGTTGAAACTCCTAGCATATTCTGAAGCTTCAAACCAATTTGTGACCAGTAGATGGAAATTTCCTAGTTGTTATGTTTTACACATTGGAATCATGCGTTTTGGAACGTATGACGAAGGGAACTTAGGATACTTTCTCGAGATCAAGATGAATTTGATAATACGTACCCTTGTATCGTGTAAGTCGTTTAAATCCGTAGAGATCGTTCACGCTCCTTACAAGCATGATGTGCACGGGGATGACATGTATTATCATCATAGAATTCATGAGTTCATCACCAGTAGATCCAGTTCTCTGCCAGTAGTATTCTGTCATGCACGGTTAGCGCACGCTAACATAGGTAAGTTAACGTGCGCTATCGGGGACAAGTTAACGCACGCTACGTTTGGTACGTAACGTACGTTATGATACCAGCCGAGTCAGTCGGCTGATCAGTGAGAACTGTCAGTCCATGGCTAGCGTACGCTAGGCTTAGACGATAGTGTACGCTAACAGGCAGGCTTAGCGCACGTTACGTAGAGTACGTAGCGTACGCTAAGTGGTTTAGGCAGATTGCATATTTTGAGCCTTTGGGCCGTAAACCGAATTGTTAGGCAATCGTTCGACTTGAGATGATTTGTATATCATTTCTTTTGTTAAGGTTCGAGCTTGCTACGTTGATCGAAGGAGGCGGCCTTCGAGTGTGTTGAGATCATTGAAGTGTTTCGTTCTTGCCATCTTCGAGGCAAGTATCGTAATATGTTAACATTGGTATTTTGAGCATGCGTGTGATTATTCATGTTGTTGAACATGAGATTTATTTCGTTGAATTATCATGATATTCGTTATCTAGTGTTTGTATGTTCATGTTGATGGACATGGCGATTTGGCATATATGTATGCATGAGTTATGTTTGTGTTTGTTGTGAGATCTATGCTGAGGGCGCTGGATCGGATGTCCACCTCGTGTTGGTCCGACGGGATCATCTTGGGATCTAGGCTGAGGGCGCTGGATCATTGGACGGGTTATTTCCACCTCGTGTTGGTCCGACGGGATCATCTTGGGATCTATACTGAGGGCGTTAGATCATTGGGATACCCTTGCTGTGTTAATGGAATCTTGAGGATTCGCATTATCGGATTCCGGTAGCGGAAATCCGTGTGGTGTATCTTGTTATGTATTGTTGATGCATATTTGATTCGTTTAATATGATACTTGTACTAGCATCGTTTTGCTAACCCCTTCGGGGGTGGACATTTGTTTTGATGTTCAGGTAGCCGATGAGCGGGGAAACAGCCACAGTACCGATGTGACGACGAAGGGGTTCAGTGATGTTTGTTGTTGTTGGTGAATTGTCTTTCTTGATTTGATTTCAGTACTCGAGTACGTGTGTCTTATTATATCATTTCGATATGGTTTTATTAATTACTCGTTGAACCAGTTGGATCGGTTTTGTAAACTTAAATTCCGTGGTATTGATGTCTTATATTTACATTTCTTTTATTTAGCCTTGTAAATCCTTACTTAAATGGTTTACGGCGCTGTAATTATTCCGAATATCTCGGGGTGTTACATAATATGGTATCGGAGCTAAGATTCATGGATATCTTGGCAGTCGGGTTTTAGTTGGGTCTGTTTACGTTATTTGATTTACGGGTCGTTCGTAACCTCACTGTTCAGCCAAAGTCGTCATGTGGACCGTGGTCGTAAGTCTCCTAATCTCTTATACTACCGTTTTACTTAATTACTGTTTTGTGAGTATTGACGGACTTTATTTTGAAAATTTTGTCCTGGATATTGAGAAATTGTGCTTACAGTATGTTGAGAGGAGGACGTGGACGCGGACGCGGTCGTGGACGCGGACGGGGTAACCTGAGACAGGAGGATTCCGCGACTACCCCAGAATTATCAGCTAGTCGAACCGATTCCCATTCTGGAGGGCAGCAAGGATCAGCGAATGACGACGCAAATCCTAACATGCCGGGAGTGCTTCAACAGGTGGTGGCGCAGATAAATCAGTTCGCCCAGGTAGTTGACCGCATGCAGACGACGATGGGACAACAGCACCACGAGGATAACCGGGGAGACAGATGGCTTGCTGAGATGGTCAAATTGCACCCGCCAAAATTTGACGGATCTGATGAGGCACTTACTTGGGATCATTGGCTTAAGGAGTTAGAGAAGATATTCGCGGGTCTTAACTGTCCCGAGGACCGGAAGGTTCCCATTGCCCAGTATTTTCTGACTGGGGAGGCCTTTGATTGGTGGGAAGCTATTCGACCTGAGAATCATAATGCGGATTGGACGGAATTCAAACTAATGATGGAAGCATGATTGTCCTCGTCGATTAGAGAGGCAAAGATCCGAGAGTTTTTCTCACCACAGAGTTCGGAAGCATCTGTGACAGATGTAATCAAAACTTTTAATCATCAGCTGACGTGTGTCCGACACTTGGTCAGAACAGAGGCTGAAAAGATTTTTCATTTCGATATGCGAATGAAGCCGGAGATTCAGCAGTACATGTCCGGGTTCGAGTGTACTACGCTGCGACAACATCAAGACAAAGCGCTGGCCTACGATATGAAAGAGGCGGCGGTGGAAAAATCGGTGGAGGCAAAGAAGCAGAAAGTGACCGGCAACTTCTCAGAAAATAAGAGTGGTGGGCCCCGCAAAGGCCAGTCGTCCTTTTATTCGGCTAGGAAACCTCCACATCCTTCTAGAGGTGGAAAGAAGTTCCGGACAACATCAGCAGTTTCGGACGCATCAAAGAAATGCTACAATTGTGGTCGAGCAGGGCATATTCGACGTGATTGCCCCGCATCTTCTGTGACTTGTTACGATTGTGGACAAGAAGGGCACCGTGCGGCTTTCTGTGGAGTTGCTACTAGATCTTTTGGTACTCGCACTCCAGCGCCAGTTCCGAAGGAGATAAGTGTGAACCAGACGCAGCAGAGTGGATTTCAGCAGCAAAATATTGGGAAGAGAGAGACATCCAGTGCTGGATCTGTTCCTCCGTGCCTGTACGAGATGAGGAAATCTGACGATCAGAACACTGCTGTTGCATCAGGTACCATTCAGATCCTTTTGCAACCAGTTAGTGTTTTATTCGATTCCGGAGCTACACATTCTTTCATATCATTGAACTGTGTAAATCGTTTAAAAATCTCGTGCTTATTTGATTGTGAACCATATGTTGTGGGTTTGCCGAGTGGAGAGAGAATTGTGGGAACCTTAGAGGCTAGAGATTTTCCAGTGTCTATAGGAGGGAGAGATTGGCCATCGAATCTTATTGTAGTTGACATCTACGGTGACGATTTAATTCTCAGAGATGATTGGCTCAACCGTTATGGAGCTATTCTGAATTACCGAGAGAGAGTCATTTCTATCATTGCTGATGACGGATCTGAACACTTATTCCGAGAATGGAAACCGGGAAGCTCGGGAAAATTGATCAAAGCAATGAAAGCCGTGAAATTACTTAAGCAAGGATGTCATGGACTTTGGTGCTATGCCATGAGGAAAGAGGAAGGAGTAGAGCTCTCGTCTATTTCAGTTGTGAATGAGTTCTCAGATGTATTTCCTGACGAACTACCTGGGTTACCTCCGCAAAGAGAAGTGGAGTTCACTATCGAATTAGAGCCTGGAGCATCTCCTATTTCCAGAGCACCATACCGCATGGCGCCAACCGAGATGTATGAACTCAAGAAGCAACTGGAGGAATTGTTACAGAAGGGCTATATTCAACCTAGCGTTTCTCCTTGGGGAGCGCCCGTTCTCTTTGTCCGGAAGAAAGATGGATCCCTCCGATTATGTATTGATTACAGGGAGCTCAACAAGATGACGATCAAGAATAAGTATCCGATACCTCGGATCGACGACTTGTTTGATCAACTGCAAGGGGCAAGGGTATTCTCGAAGATTGACTTGCGATCAGGATATCATCAGTTGAGAATTAAGGAATCGGATATACCGAAATCTGCTTTCAGATCCCGGTACGGGCATTATGAATTTGTAGTGATGTCATTTGGACTTACCAATGCTCCTGCGGTATTCATGCAATTGATGAATCGGGTATTCTTGGAGTACTTGGATAAATTTGTGGTCGTCTTCATTGATGACATCTTGATATATTCGAAGGACGCAGAGGAGCATGCCGAACATTTGCGTGTGGTTTTGAGCACCTTGAGGAAGGAACAGCTGTATGCAAAGCTTTCAAAATGCGAGTTCTGGCTTAGGGAGGTAACTTTCCTTGGGCATGTGATATCAGCTGACGGAGTTCAGGTGGACCCGAAGAAAGTCGAAGCGATCTTGGAATGGGAAGCTCCTAATAACGTGAAAGATGTTCGGAGTTTCTTAGGACTTGCTGGATATTATCTCCGCTTTGTAGAGGGATTTTCCAAAATTGCTCGTCCGCTCACTCAGCTGTTACAGAAAACTCGAAAGTTCACGTGGGATGAGAAATGTCAGGCCGGTTTTGATGAACTTAAGAAAATACTGACGACAGCACCTATATTAGCATTACCCGATGGAACTGATGGATTCATGGTGTACAGCGACGCTTCAAATCAGGGTCTGGGATGTGTGTTGATGCAAAGAGATAAGGTGATTGCCTATGCTTCTCGGCAGTTGAAACCATACGAGGTTAATTACCCGACTCATGATCTGGAGCTAGCAGCTGTAGTCTTTGCATTGAAAATTTGGAGACATTATTTGTACGGCACTCATTGTCAGATCTTTACAGATCATAAGAGCCTCAAGTACATTTTCAGTCAGAAAGAATTAAACATGAGGCAGAGAAGGTGGCTGGAATTGATCAAGGATTACGACTTGGAGATTCTCTATCATCCGGGGAAAGCAAACGTAGTAGCCGATGCTTTGAGCCGTAAACCTGTTTCTTTTCGAGTGTTGGAAGCACTTACGTCCCAAACCAGCATTCAACGGGAACTGATCCGCGAAGGGATTGAAGTATGGGCACCAGGAATCCAAGGGAAACTATATGTGATGGAACTGACTTCATCACTAGTCGAGGAGATCAAATCTAAGCAGTTGGACGATTCTCTGATCCTTCGGTTATGTGACGAAGTAAAGAAGGGAAAAGCCCCAGGATTCGTGATACAAGATGATGGAGTTCTGAGGTTTCAGAGTCGACTTTGCGTTCCCGATGATGGCAATTTGAGACGGGCAATTCTGAAAGAAGCTCATAGTGCACCTTATTCTATCCACCCGGGCAGCAGTAAGATGTACAAAGATCTTAAACAAAACTTCTGGTGGGGGAATATGAAAAAGGACGTAGCAGAGTACGTATCGAAGTGTTTGACTTGTCAGCAGGTTAAGATTGAACATCAGCGACCTGCCGGAATGTTAAAGCCACTTCCGATCCCTAAGTGGAAGTGGGAGGATATCTCGATGGATTTCATCACCAGTATGCCAAGGACTAGAACGGGAATGAACATGATTTGGGTTATAGTTGATCGACTAACCAAGTCGGCTCATTTCCTAGGAATTAAAGATACATGGGGACCCGAGAGATTGGCATGAGTATTTATTGCGGAGATAGTTAGATTGCACGGGACGCCGAAGACCATTATTTCAGATCGAGATGGTCGCTTCATGTCGCACTTCTGGAAGGCAGTTCACAGGGCTTTGGGGACCGAGCTAAACTTTAGTACTTCTTATCATCCCCAAACGGACGGTCAGTCCGAAAGGACTATTCAAACCGTAGAAGACATGCTTAGAGCTTGTGCATTGGATTGGTCAACTGATTGGGAAGTTCACTTGCCCTTGATCGAGTTCACCTATAACAATAGTTGGCATGCTTCTATTAAGATGGCACCATTTGAAGCTTTGTACGGGAGAAGATGCCGATCACCCTTGTGCTGGGATGATTCTTCGGATTTGATCGGAACGGAACCGGAATTGATAATTCAGACTCAAGAGAAGATAGCTTTGATTCAAGAAAGACTGTTGACTGCCCAGAGTCGACAAAAGTCTTATGCAGACGTACGTCGTCGTCCTCTAGAGTTCGACGTTGGGGAATATGTACTATTGAAGGTATCTCCTACACGAGGGATTTTCCGTTTTGGGAAAAAGGGTAAGCTAAGTCCGAGATATATCGGACCATTCGAGATCCTCGAGAGAGTTGGAGATTTAGCATACAGGTTGGCCTTACCGCCATCGCTGAGTCACGTTCACAATGTGTTTCACGTATCCCAATTGCGTAAGTATGTACCAGATCCCAGTCATATCATTGAGTTCGATGAGATCGAGATAGCTAATGACGGCACCTTCGAGGAGAGACCAATCAAGATACTTGAGAGTCGGATCAAACAGTTGAGGAATAAACCAATACACTTGGTTAAAGTACAATGGTCACGACATGGAGTTGAAGAGGCCACTTGGGAAACAGAGGACAGTATGAAGACTAGATATCCGGAGTTGTTTTTATCTTAAGTTTCGGGACAAAACTTCTTTTTAGGGAGGAAGGATGTAATACCCGAGATTTCTGTTATGTATTTGGAAACTCGTGACATTGTAATTGTTGCACTTTGATCTGAGTATTATTCTCCGTATTTCATAATCCGATGTTGTTGAGCGTATGATTTCATGAATGTGATGAAATTGTGATTCTGCGTATGTAGCGCACGCTATCGACTATGTGTAGCGTACACTAAGTTGAATCCATAGCGCACGCTGTGCATGACCTTAGCGCGCGCTATACGTAGTCAGCATGATTGAGACGTGTGGTAGGTGAGATCAGGCCGGGGATCATTGTCGGATTGTGTCGGGATGAATCTGGATGGCTTTCGGGAAAAGCCAAGTCAACGCCTTAGCGCACGCTACTGATACGGAATAGCGCACGCTAAGTGCTGAGTACAGTGAAGTCAGTAAGCCGTTAGCGCACGCTACGAGTATGGATTAGCGCGCGCTAATAACCATTTCCTATATATAGGACAGCATACTTTCTCATTTTTCAGATAATTCCACCTTCCAAAATCCGAATTTTGAGCCCAGAGAGTTACTTCCTACCTCCTCAAACCCCTCTTATCATCCTCCTAGCTCGAGGTTGGCGATTGTAGATCATTGAGGATTGGTGTTCAAGCTTTCGGTGTTGGATTTTCTTCAAGTTCCTTCGTGTTCTTCGCTACTTTGAGGTAGGTGTTTCTTTGCCAACATTAGTACTATTATGAAGGACGTTTGGATCATGTCTTGGGTTTACCTAGTTGGTTAAATTCGTAGTAGTCGAGCATCATGTGTTAGGAAGATAATTTCGATGTTTCGGTACTTATTCATCGTATAAATCCATGGAACCTTTTTGCGTTGAAACTCCTAGCATATTCTGAAGCTTCAAACCAATTTGTGACCAGTAGATGGAAATTTCCTAGTTGTTATGTTTTACACATTGGAATCATGCGTTTTGGAACGTATGACGAAAGGAACTTAAGATACTTTCTCGAGATCAAGATGAATTTTGATAATACGTACCCTTGTATCGTGTAAGTCGTTTAAATCCGTAGAGATCGTTCACTCTCCTTACAAGCATGATGTGCACGGGGATGACATGTATTATCATCATAGAATTCATGAGTTCATCACCAGTAGATCCAGTTCGCTGCCAGTAGTATTCTGCCATGCACGGTTAGTGCACGCTAACATAGGTAAGTTAACGTGCGCTATCGGGGACAAGGTAACGCACGCTACGTTTGGTACGTAACGTACGTTATGATACCAGCCGAGTCAGTCGGCTGATCAGTGAGAACTGTCAGTCCATGGCTAGCGTACACTAGGCTTAGACGATAGCGTACGCTAACAGGCAGGCTTAGCGCACGTTACGTAGAGTACGTAGCGTACGCTAAGTGGTTTAGGCAGATTGCATATTTTGAGCCTTTGGGCCGTAAACCGAATTGTTAGGCAATCGTTCGACTTGAGATGATTTGTATATCATTTCTTTTGTTAAGGTTCGAGCTTGCTACGTTGATCGAAGGAGGCGGCCTTCGAGTGTGTTGAGATCATTGAAGTGTTTCGTTCTTGCCATCTTCGAGGCAAGTATCGTAATATGTTAACATTGGTATTTTGAGCATGCGTGTGATTATTCATGTTGTTGAACATGAGATTTATTTCGTTGAATTGTCATGATATTCGTTATCTAGTGTTTGTATGTTCATGTTGATGGACATGGCGATTTGTCATATATGTATGCATGAGTTATGTTTGTGTTTGTTGTGCGATCTATGCTGAGGGCACTGGATCGGATGTCCACCTCGTGTTGGTCCGACGGGATCATCTTGGGATCTAGGCTGAGGGCGCTGGATCATTGGACGGGTTATTTCCACCTCGTGTTGGTCCGACGGGATCATCTTGGGATCTATGCTGAGGGCGCTGGATCATTGGGATACCCTTGCTGTGTTAATGGAATCTTGAGGATTCACATTATCGGATTCCGGTAGCGGAAGTCCATGTGTGTATCTTGTTATGTATTGTTGATGCATATTTGATTCGTTTAATATGATACTTGTACTAGCATCGTTTTGCTAACCCCTTCGGGAGTGGACATTTGTTTTGATGTTCAGGTAGCCGAGGAGCGGGGAAACAGCCACAGTACCGATGTGACGACGAAGGGGTTCAGTGATGTTTGTTGTTGTTGGTGAATTGTCTTTCTTGATTTGATTTCAGTACTCGAGTACGTGTGTCTTATTATATCATTTCGATATGGTTGTATTAATTACTCGTTGAACCAGTTGGATCGGTTTTGTAAACTTAAATTCCGTGGTATTGATGTCTTATATTTACATTTCTTTTATTTAGCCTTGTAAATCCTTACTTAAAGGGTTTACGGCGCTGTAATTATTCCGAATATCTCGTGGTGTTACAATGGCGCACTTTATCGGAAAGTCTTGCACCGCCGAGCAGCACGGCGAGAACCAGCGTAGCGCACGCCTTCTGGCCGGGAGCTGCGCGCGCTAGCTCGGCAGCGGTAGCGCCGAGTCACCCAGCCAGACGCTATCGAGCCTCGGGCGAGAGGGTTCCGAGGTTACGGACTCGGGTAGGATCGGCAGTAGCGCACGCCATCACGGCCGTGGCGCACGCTTAACCGGCAGGGTAACGCACGCCGCCGGCCGACTAGCGTGCGTTACGGGATGAGTTTGTTAGTCCATAGGCTCTTGGGCCAGTCGGCTAGCGCGCAGCTTCCGGCCGTAGCGCACGCTAGCGAAGTCGGGCGGACAAGTCATGGTCGGCGGGGTGGTCGGTGGTGCCGGGTCATGCGGGCCACGGCCGAAAGTCTTTGGGCCGACATCGACGATAGCGCACGCTAGTCCGGGAAGGCTAGCGCACGCTAGTTCCGGCCCAGTATATAAATGACAGAGCAGCCACTTTTTCATTCATTTTTCATTTTCTTTCTCTTCGGTCCGCGGCTGAAACTTTGGAGGAGATGAAGCCATGTTATTAAACAACAAATCCATGAAGTTTCTGAGTTTATATCACCGATCAATCATCCTATAACATCCTTCGATCCAGCGAATCAAGGTTAGATCTTTAGAACCCTACTTTTGGGGAGATTTGGGGATTTTCGCGTTTTTGTCCGATTCATTCGGTTTTGCTGAGTAATTCATGATGAATATGATTAATCTTGTTGGTATTCTTAGTTTCCCTACGGATTCATGGTATATTTCGTGATTTTTACGAAATCAAGAGGGTTTGGTTGTGGCCCGCCCTCGTTGTCGTTTTTATACGAATATACATGAATCGTAGGCGGGTTTCCGGGTGTATTCCAATTCCGTATTCGTTTAGAATCGGTTGTGATTGTATTCTTCGAATCGTTAGGTTCGGTTTCGATGGTTCCTAGCATTCGTCGGTGACTTTCCATTCCGTTCGTTGCGTCGTCGACTATTCAAGGCAAGTATATATTTATGATTGTACGTTCTCGACTTTGAAAGTAAGACATATGTTTGGCATAATTATTTATATCCACTCCGGGATGGGCCGATGGGTCCTCTGAGGGTTTCGTAGCCTCTGGTGCGATTCCATGGATAATATGAATTAACCACTTTGGGGCGGGCCGATAGGTCCCCTAAGGGTTCCGTAGCCTCTGGTGCGGTTCCACGGTATTCATATATGTATTGATGACGGATGATATGAACGAACCACTTTGGGGCGGGCCGACAGGTCCCCTAAGGGTTCCGTAGCCTCTGGTGCGGTTCCACGGTATTCATATACGTCTTGATGTGATGCTATGAGATTTAGTTATTCCGGAATACTAGTCTTAAACTGATGAATTGACGGTTACATTTACTTTATTGTCGAGGAGTATTGTGTTTCATACTTGATATACTTGCACTAGCTATTCGACGGCTAACCCCTTTATGGGGGAAATACTTTTTATGTATTTCAGGTTCCAGGAGAGCGGACAGGCGGGTATCGGGTCGGCATGAAGATGATGGGCAAGTGTGATACTGTGTCTTGTCTCCGGTTATCTTTTTGGATTCCTCCATTCAGTGTTGTTGTACTGGAATGGATTTTAAATACTCGAGTATTGTATTTCAGTTTCCTTGATGTTCCGGCCTGTGTTGCCGAGGTATTGATTTGTGCGGTGATGTATATGGTTTCATTGGTTATGGTTTTGAATACCATTTGTATCGTCTTTCTTTCCATTGTATGTAGACCTTCTCGGTCAAGTTTTATAGTTCCGCGTATGTTTAGCCTTGTGGGTCCCACGGCGGGGCTCACGGCGCTGTAATATACCCTGAATAACTTGGGGGTGTTACACGCGTGCTCGACTAATAATTCCACACATCCGCACCCGGCCACGCAATATGAGCCCAGAAGGTCATATGAACGAGAATGACCATAATGAATACCAATGAATAATAATCCGACAAAGTCAAGAATGACTCACCGAGATGAAAATAATGGTGAAGTGAATGATAGTTCAATGAAATGATTGGAACCGCCGTTCCTCGTTAATGAAGTGATTATTCGACAATTACAAGTCTCAATACGGTTAATACAATGATGAATGAGTTATGATTATGAATCAACAACAACAAAAGGAATGAATATCCTGTTAACTGAGTAAGAATTTACTTACACAACACCGATGAAGAATGTCCTTCCACGAACAAACGTTCTAAATGAAATGTCGGTCGCTCGAACAACCTTGAATAACACAATTTCGAACAATCCATTCAACATACGAATCAAACACGATGATAGCCAACATCAAAACGTCGATATGACTAAACCAAGTTCATTGGGGCATAATATCAAACACGTTGTGACCAATCTCCGATTGCTAACAACCAAACTTCAATTATACCAATATCAAAACCCCAAGAACTGTTTCAAACCAACAAAACATCTTCAATACGATCAATAATCCAAAATGAATATTCAAATTCGTGATTTCAACAATAATTAATCGAAAACCCCCAAATCCAACTTAATATTCAAAGTGTTCTTGAACAATCCTTCAATAATCCAATGAATAATCATATATATCCATAATCATGCGTACATCACTTCATACAACATGATTTTTACGTCTAAAACATCATATCTCAATACAAAATCGAAATCCAATATGTTGAAGAATATTACCTTTGAAGATCCAAGCACTTCGATCCGATGAAAACGTGTTAAAACGACTATCCAAGCTCCCCAAACGAATGAAGATGATGAAAACCGAACACCCTTATGATTGATGAAGAAAAATATCTCCCTCAAGCTCTCTCTCTCTCTCTCGGAACAAAGTGAAGAAAAATGGGAAAATGAGCTGAAAGTCCCGATCAAGTCCTTATAAACTGCCGGAAGTTATGGACGTAACTCGGCCTTCTTACGGCTGTAACATCCCAGGTCAACGGCCTTACGGCCGTAACCAGCCAACTCGTACGGCCGTAACTCGGCTTCGTCCAATCACCTACCGACAGCCTTACGGCCGTATCCTTACCTGACTTACGGGTTACTCGTCTCAAACACCTGCCAACATCCTTACGGCCGTACCCGCACGCCTTACGGGCGTAACTCAGATGATACGGCCGTATCCGGCCAAACTTACGGGCGTAAGCCCCCTTCGTCGAAAATGACCAGGCACCCTGCCTGTAACGTACGGCCTTATCCGGCCAAGCCTTACGGCCGTACCTTCCTCGTCTTACGGTCGTATGCCGCAACCCTTACGGCCGTAAGTCCTTCTCGTCCGACACATCCTGAAAAACACGAACACTCCTTACGGCCGTATCCTGCCCATCTTACGGCCGTAACTCGCCTTCGGCCAAAAACGCCTGGACATCCTGCTCGACACGTACGGCCGTAACCAGCCAAGCCTTACGGCCGTACCTGCTCAACTTACGGCCGTATGCCGCAACCTTACGACCGTAAGTCTCGTTCGTCCAAAATGGCCTGAAATCAACTAATGTCTGTTACGGTCGTATCCGACAATCTTACGACCGTAACTGGTTGATGGACAAGGTGAAAATCCGATAACTCCGATTCCTCGCTACGATTGAAGAATGATCCGACATACCATACGTATGTGAAAGTGAACAAGTCCAACACATGCCAAAGATGAAACTTCCAGCACAAGACTACCAATCACGATGATAATGATAATACTCCCGTCTCGATCCATAAACGGAGATGAAATGACGATCGGTAACTGATACATGGTTACAACACGCCCACAATGAACGCAAATGAATGAATCATGAATGATGAATGATTATTAATGAGTGAAAATTATTGACTGATTAATACTGAATGAAAATGAATGAATTACAACCGGGTATTACACTGCAAACGTCATCAAATAACCGGATGTGGATTTTTGGTTATCTTCGTTACCTGCCATATCCGAATCGGAATAACCAACAAGCATTGCTTTCCCATTTCCAAATGTAAGCCAGCGTAAAACTCGTCACATTCCATGGACATGAATCAAACATTGAAAATCGTTGGGGCATCTCCTCAGAAGCGACGCGCTGCATTTCATAGGCCCGGGTGCAGTGATAAGTATGCGAGGGTTGCTAGGTCGTCGCCCAGAAGCGGCGCGCCACCTTTACATCTGAGGGTGGTGTCAAATGAGCAAGGATGCGCTACACTTCATAGGCCCGGGTGTAGTGGAAAATATGCAAGGGTTGCTAGGTCGTCGCCCGGAAGCGGCGCGCCACCTCGAAGTATGGGTGTGGTGTCAAATGTGCAAGAATCCTTGCAGCGTGGACGGGGACAGACATAGAAGTTAGTTCTTGCGGCTAGTAAGGGTAGTAAGGTGCAGTTTGGAACATGGAACGTTGGCTCTTTGACGGGGAGATCAGCAGAAGTGGGGGAGGTTATGAAAAGGAGGAGAGTTCACATAATGTGTCTACAAGAGACTAAGTGGGTTGGCGAGAAGGCAAGAGTGTTAGCTCCTTGGGGTTACAAGCTTTGGTACTCTGGAAATGATAGAAGTTGAAATGGAGTGGGTATCGTCATTGATAAAGAATTCATTGATGATGTGGTGGAAGTGTCAAGAAAGAGCGATAGAATAATGAGTATTAAGCTTGTGATAGGGGATGAGTTTCTAACTATCATAAGTGCTTATGCACCACAAGTAGGATTGGATGCATCGATCAAACAAGAATTTTGGGAAGATTTGGAAGAGGTTGTCGAACGAATTCCTATGGGTGAGAAATTGATCATTGGTGGTGACCTCAATGGGCATGTCGGTGTTAGCAGAGATGGCCTTGAGAGCATTCATGGTGGCTTTGGTTTTGGGGACAGGAATGAAGCAGGAAATGGTATATTGGATTTCGCATTAGCTCATGACTTGGGTATTATGAACACTTGGTTCGAGAAAAGGGACTCTCATTTGGTGACATATAGAAACGGAGGTAATGCAAGTCAGATTGATTTCTTTTTAGTAAGGAATGTTTGGAGGAAAAGTTTTACTAATTGCAAGGTGATACCCGGTGAGAGTGCTGCAACACAGCATAGGGTTGTGGTGCTTGAATTTCGAGGTAAGAGGCACTTAAGAAAGAGAAGACCACAAGTTGACCCTCGAATTAAGTGGTGGAAGCTCCAAGGGGAGAGTCGACATACTTTTGTGGCTAAGATTGCTGATAGTGGTATTTGGTCTGATTGCACAGAGATGGATATAGATTCGATGTGGAACTTGTTGGAGCATAACATAAAAGAAGTTGCAAAAGAAGTCCTAGGAGAATCTAAAGGAAACAGACCATCAAGTAAGGACACATCTTGGTGGAATGATGAAGTTAAGCAAGCGATAAAGACCAAACGTGAATGTTATAAGGTACTGGGTAAATGCTCGAGCGATGAGAATTATGAGAAGTACAAGAAAGCTCGAACAGAAGCTAAAAAGGCAGTGCGAAATGCCCGATCAAAGGTCAATCAAGAATTATATGCAAGATTAGAAACTAAAGAAGGGAAAAAAGATATCTATAAACTTGCTCGAATGAGAGAGAAGAAGACGCGAGATATTGGAAAAGTTAAATGTGTAAAAGATACTGACCAAAAAGTTTTGGTTCAAGATAAAGAGATAAAAGAGAGATGGAGGTCATACTTTGATACCCTATTCAATGGCCATCAAGAACAAGATATTGGGAATTTAAACATCCCCTCAAGTATGGTTAACTGAGAGTTTAAGAGAAGAATTCAAAAGGGTGAAGTGACAATTACATTGAAGAAGATGGGGTCAAAGAAAGCAGAAGGACCAGATGGTATGCCTATTGAAGTTTGGAGGTGTTTGGGGGAGAGAGGGATTGAATTGGTAACTATGCTTTTCAATAAGATTTGGAGAAGCAATAAGATGCCATCAGCATGGAGGAAAAGTATTCTCGTCCCTTTGTATAAGAACAAAGGTGATGTTCAAGATTGTTCTAATTATCGCGGAATTAAACTAATGAGTCATACCATGAAGTTGTGGGAACGAGTGATTGAACAAAGGATCAGGAAATGTGTGAAGATAACAGAAAATCAGTTTGGATTTATGCCTGGAAGATCGACCATGGAAGCAATTTATCTTATCCGGCAGTTGATGGAACATTATCGAGATAAAAAGAAAGATCTGCATATGGTTTTTATTGATTTAGAGAAGGCATATGATAAAGTACCAAGAGAAGTACTTTGGTGGACCTTAGCAAAGAAGGGTGTATCGCGGAAATATATTGACATTATAAAGGACATGTATGAGGGAGCTAGTACAAGTGTACGTACTAATGTTGGGAGGACAGAAGAATTCCCTATTACGATTGGGGTGCATCAAGGATCTGCTCTTAGTCCTTTTCTCTTTGCCATAGTCATGGACGAATTGACAAGAGAAATTAAAAATGACGTTCCGTGGTGTATGATGTTCGCAGATGATATTGTGTTGATTGATGAAACGAAGGTTGGAGTGCAACAAAAATTGGAACTTTGGAGGGATACTTTGGAAGCTCGAGGCTTTAGGCTGAGCAGAAGTAAGACTGAATATATGGAGTGTAGGTTTAGCGAAAACAGTGATAGAGAGGCGGGGATGATCACATTTGATGGGAAAGTTATTCATGGATCCACTTTCTTTCGGTATCTTGGATCTATTATCCAAAAGGATGGAGAGCTAGATGGCGATGTGGCTCACAGAATAAAGGCAGGGTGGTTGAAGTGGAAGAGTGCCACAGGGGTTTTATGTGATCCTGGCATGCCTCATAGATTAAAGGGTAAATTTTACCGCACGGCAATTAGGCTGCTTGTTATATGGCACCGAGTGTTGGGCTGTAAAACAGTGTCACGTTCAAAAGATGAATGTGGCAGAGATGCGTATGCTACGATGGATGTGTGGTCATACAAAAAAGGATCGACTCAGAAATGAGGTGATCAGAGAGAAGGTGAGTTGCGTCTATAGAAGACAAGATGATGGAGAATCGATTACGATGGTTTGGTCACGTGAGAAGAAGACCTATTGATGCCCCAGTGAGGAGGCTAGAAAGTTGGGGAACAAGTAATGTTGTGAAAGGTAGAGGAAGACCCAAGAAAACTTTGATAAAGATGATTGAAAATGATATGCGGTTTCTTGGAATTGGAGAAAGTATGGCGATGGAGAGGCAAATGTGGCGGGAAAGAATACGGATGGTGGATGAAGTCTGATTCTTTTTTTTTTTTTAATTCCTATTTTCTTTTAGTTCATGTTATCTTTTAATTTATTTTTCAGTTTTTTTTTTTTTTTTACATTCATTCTCTTTTTTTATTTGTTTTTTTTCTCTACTTTTTCCCTCTTTTTTCCTTTTATGTTATTTATGTAACGATTATTGACGGTTTCAAAGTTTGATTCATGTTAGCCGACCCCAAATCATTTTGGGACTAAGGCTTAGATGTTGTTGTTGTTGTATCCACTTTACGGCTTCCCAATGCTTTTTTCCCGGATTTGACAGAAAACGGCTCACCACTCCCACGGCATGAGCAATGTCGGGCCTCATACATACCATGGCATACATCAAACTCCCGACCGCCGAGGCATAAGGAACTTTATCCATTTTTTCAATCTTTTCCTTCGTCGTAGGGCAATCCTTGCTCGTCAATTTAAAATTATTAGTAAGAGGCGAACTAACAACTTTAGCTTTGTCCATGTTGAAGCGTTTAAGCACCTTCTCGATATATTGCTCTTGTGACATGTGTAATTTCTGGGCTGCTCTTTCCCGAGTGATTCTTATCCCAAGAATTTGTTTAGCGGCCCCCAAGTCTTTCATGGCAAAAGACTTATTCAACTCTTTCCTCAAGTTGGCAATCCTTTCGGCATTCTTGCCAACCATCAACATGTCATCCACATAAAGCAATAAGATGATAAAATCATCATCTCCAAATTTCTTGAAAAATACGCAATGGTCTAGGGTCGTCTTTCGGTAGCCTTGCTCCCCCATAACCGACTCGAACTTTTTGTACCATTGTCGTGGTGCTTGCTTCAAACCGTATAAACTCTTTCGGAGTCTACAAACATAATCCTCTTTCCCTTTGACCTCAACCCTTCCGGTTGCTTCATATATATCTCCTTATTGAGGTCCCCATGAAGAAATGCCGTCTTGACATCCATTTGCTCAATCTCAAGGTCAATACTAGCCGCTATACCAAGGACCAACCGAATCGATCCTATCTTCACAACCGGAGAAAAAATCCCGTCAAAATCAATATCTTTCTTTTGACTAAAGCCCTTGACTACGAGTCTATCTTTGTAACGGGGCAACGAAGTATGCTCCTCCGACTTCACCTTATACACCCATTTGTTTCTCAAAGCTCTCTTGCCCTTCGGCAACTTCACCAACTCATACGTATTATTCTCATGCAAAGAACTCATCTAGTCTTGCATGGCATCCATCCACTCCTTCTTATTCTCATCCTCCATAGCCTCCGCGAAATATTCGGGCTCTCCCTCGTCGGTGAGTAAGACATACTCATCGGCCGAATAACGAGTGGAGGGATGACGGTCCCTCGTCGACCGTCTATGTGGAACAAAAGATGGCATGTTCGTCACGGGTAGATCGAGATGAACTCCATCGGTGTCATCTTGAACCAACTCATCATTGTCACCGGCATCATGTTGTTCATTATATTAGACATCATATCCAATGGGTGTCTCAACATGTTGTGGAGGAACGGGGTCCAAATCAATAAGATCATAATCATGTTGGGGAACCGACTCTCCATTCTCAACATCCTTCATCGTTTGATCTTCAAAAAAACAACATCTCTCGAACGGACAAGCTTCTTAGTAACCGGGTCATACATCTATACCCAAACTCATCAAGGCCATAACCAATAAAAATACATGGCTTCATCTTGGAATCAAGCTTCGACCTCTCATCATTCGGAATTTGTACAAATGCTTTACATCCGAAAACCCGTAAGTGGCGATATGAAATTTCTTTACCGCTCCACTCTTTGTCCGGGACATCAAAATCCAAAGGGACACACGGCGTCAAATTAATCACATGAACTGCCGTGTTCAAAGCTTCTCCCCAAAACGACTTTGGTAATCCGGCATGTGAGAGCAAACATCGAGCTCTCTCAACCAAAATCCAATTCATCCTCTCCGCCAAGTCATTAAGTTGCAGAATCTTCGGTGGCGTCTTTTGATGTCGGATCCCTTGTTCTCGGCAATACTCATCAAAAGGCCCAGTGTATTCTCCACCATTGTCCGTCCGAATACACTTCAACTTCTTCCCGGTCTCTCTCTCCACCGAGGCATGAAACTGTTTAAAGACGTCTAAAACTTGATCTTTGGTCTTCAAGGTGTATGCCCACACCTTCCTCGAATGATCGTCGATGAATGTGACAAATATCGGCAACCACCAAGCGTCCTAGTCTTCATAGGACCACAAATATTGGAATGTACAAGATCAATAACATTTTCCTTCCATGAAGGAGTATGACTCTTAAAAGTGACTCTCATTTGCTTCCCGGCTAGACAATGAGAGCATCTTTTAAGATGTACCTTGTGAACCCCGGATAGCACCTCCTTCTTTGACAATAGCGCCATCCCTTTCTCGCTCATGTGACCGAGCCTCTTATGCCATAGCTCGGCCATGTCATTATTGTCAATTGTGTTCACGGAATTAATCGTGACCTTTGGAAGTGCCACATACAGTTTCCCTGTCTTCTCTCCTCTACCGACAATCAAGGAACCTCGAGTGAGTTTCCACACTCCCTTGCCAAAACCGCTATGATAGCCATCATCATCGAGTAAGCCAACGGACATCATATTTAGCCTCATATCCGGAACATGTTTCACATTCCATAAAACAAGTTCCACACTAGTGTCGAACCTCAAGTGTACGTCTCCTACTCCAACAATCTTGGATAACCCATCGTTACCCATCTTGACTATCCCATAGTCACCCGGAGTATAAGAGGAATAAAAATCCCTACGTGATGTAACATGACACGTAGCTCCACTGTCGACCACCCAACTCGAATCATCTCTGGCAAGGTTCACCATGTCATAATCGCAACAAACAAAAAATTCTTTGGTAGTAGTATTTACTACGGCCTTTTCATTACTACCGCTCTCCTTCTTTTGAGAGTTTTCTCTGCCTTGGCGATTATCCTTCTTTAATTGTCGGCAAAATTTCTTCGTATGCCCTTTCTTACCACAATGGTAGCATTCGATATTGGCATACTTCCCCCTGGAATTACTTTTTTGTGGCCCTCTATTACTCGGACCTCTGCTTGTAACACCCCAAAAACCTTACGGGAGTATTACACGTCGTGGGCCCCGCGTCGGAACCCACCAGGCTAAAAACCAATTACAAAAACGCCTAAAAAGGCCGATGACGGTAGTATTTTCCAAAACTCACAAAATCATTTGAAAACACAAACTACCGTCAAGACAATCAAGACCAAAAACTCGGTTAAGGGAATCGGTTTTCGAAATCAAACTCAGTTGGCATAAAGCCGAAAGCCATTTGAAAGAACTCACACAGCGGATAAAAATACAGTCCAAGATACATATACATCAATAATGATATACACAAACAAAATACACGATTCCCCAACAATATGCCATAGCCAGTATCGTCCGGAATCCTCGCCTCACGACCGCTACCATCAAAGTCCTCAATACCTGAAAAACAAGTCCCACAATGGGGTCAGCCATAATGCCCGACAAATAACCGCAAGTACATAAACATAAACATTTACATTCCATGCATCATGAGAATAATAACCACAACAATAACCTTACCACTTCCGGTTAATCCAACGATTCTCGTCAAAATTCCATTATCACGATAATACCATAAAAATCCCAATATCACAACAATACCATATAATACCTCAATACTGATACTTTCCCGTACACAATCCTCTATGTACGATTACCACAAAATATACCTTTATCCGGACTTCCTTCCGAAATGTATACCATAGACCAAGAATATCCAAATGACATCAACAATATCCGAATACTACAATCTTCCCAAGATTGTCCAAGTATCTCAACAATCATCAACTGTGCATTCTAATCCTTTTAGAACATCACTGAACATTCGTCAATATGCAATACAACATAAAATACTTATGAAATGTAAATGGAATTACTCATCAAAACATTACAACCGAACAAGTAAACACTTGCCTGGATACCAATACGACAAAACCAACACCGAACTCATCGCCCTCGTCTACGAGCTCTTCAGCCTCGACTGGATGGAATCTACGGCTCTTCACCGTGGCATAACGATTATACCTATTGGTTAATAAACCTAGAAAAATAATCATATCAATAATCGAACCAACTTGGTAATAATGATCATAATATACTCAACCGGAATTCAACCTCCTATCAAGAATCATCTCATCTAAATCAACCACTGTCATCACTATGATTTAGAATACCATCTTAACATGGTATAAACGAATCACCAAATCATCATAGTCATCATCGTCCCTTAACAAAATTCCCGTAAATACAAAGAATCATCACAACAATATCAATTCAATCACTATCCATACGAAAACGTGTAGAATTTCCCAAGTTCTACTCATTGAGGCATTTCATCGAACACTTTGAAGGCATAGTCCAATTCAATCGATTATTCAAAGAAATACTCGAATTTCAATCAACAATCTGAATCAAAACGAAGCAAATCGGCCAAAACACCAAGAAACCTCAAGAACATCCAAAAACCAAAAGTTTAGGTGTTCTTACCTTCAATCCGGGTGGAAGATGATGTTATCCATGAATCAAACTTCCAAAACATGTTGCTACATGATGTTATTACTCAAATCCATCAACTTTGCTGAAGAAATCGCGAAAGTAACGAAGGAAAATGAAAAATGACAAGGATGACTCGGTCCAGGCCTTATATGGGCCGAGTCCTGCCGGCACCTTACGTACGTAACCGGCAGGTGCTTATGTACGTAGCCGGCCGTGGCCTACCCTACTGCCCAGTTTGGTCGACATCCTTACGTACGTAACCAGCAGGTGATTACGTACGTAACGGGTCCTTACGGCCGTAACTGGCCACTGCCTTACGTACGTTATCGGCCAGTCCTTACGCCCAGCGAGTCACTGCCGGCCGTGATCGGCCATCCCTGCGAGTCACTGCCGACCATGCTCGGCCACTGCAGGTCCTCTCGGCCACGACTCGGCCAGCCGCCCCGTAACGTACGTAACACTTATTCCGTTGCGTACGTAATACGTACGTTGACTTGCTACAGTATTATACTCGTATTACGTACGTAATACACCCTGTATAACGTACATAACTCCATCCGTTGACTCACCTGTCCACATCCGCGCCGAAAGCTGCCGACACCGGGCCCAACTGTCCGATTCCTCTTGTTACGTACGTAATGCCTTATGCATAACGTACGTAAAGCGTACCAATTTAGCGTACGTAAGTCCTTAAGCTTAGCGTACGTTAAGGGCTCTATACTTAGCCAAAATCCGACTGTCATGTCCGATGTCTCGACATACTGAATACGAACATACGACATACTGAATACACATACTCCAATCAATAATATTATCAAACGTTCACAACGTCCTTGAGCAAAATTAACCATCCACGATATCTAATATATAAACGAAAAATATATCCGAAAAATCGGGGTATTACACTGCTTTAGCCTCTCCCCCGTCTTTCGGTAACAAGAACATCCGACTGTGACGAAGATCCCTGTGACTTTCTTCGGACCTCCTCGTTCAGCATGTTCCCCTTAGCAAGTTCCATCGAAATGACAACATCAGGGGCAGAGTTAGACAACGACGTACGAAACGCCTCCCAAGTATCCGGCAATGTTCCCAACAACCACAAATCTTGAACCTCCTCTTCGAATTTAATGCCCATTCCGGCAAGTTGATTAATGATGCCTTGGAATGCATTCAAATGATCCGACAGAGGAGTCCCATCTCGATATTTTAAATTCATCATTTGTTTAATGAGGAATAGCTTATTATTCTCCGTCTTCCGAGCATACAATTGCTCGAGCTTGTGCCACAATTCTCGAGCGTCCTTTTCTCCACTAATATGATTCAACAAGTTATCATCAACCCATTGTCGAATATAGCCACAAACTTGGCGATGCAAAATAGTCTACTTGGCGTCGGACTTGCCTTCCGGTTTGTCTTTGCTAAAGACCGGTAGATAATAATCCTTCACATATAGAAGGTCTTCCATCTCCCCCTTCCATACGTGGTAGTTCGAACCATTCAAATTCACTATTCTACTCGTGTTGGCTTCCATCTTACAATTGAGATAATAAACAATCACGAAACAAAAATCTCGTGGCTCCGATACCACTTTGTTGGGAAAAACCGACAATAATGACTTCACAACAAAAAATGCGGGACCTCGTTTGACAACTTTTCCAATCTTCAATTGTAACTTCGAGGTTACCGACGAGTAGAGTAAATCAAATACAACTCGACAAACAATACAAATGATATCAAAAAACAATAAACAGCAAAACACAATTTTTAGCGTGGAAAACCCTCAAAACGAGAGTAAAAACCACAGGACCGAAGCCGCTTAAATCCATTATCACCAATACACAATACACAATTCGTCCCTAGTACAAACTAGAGGTATACTACAACAATCTTCAAATACTTGGTAATAACAATAACAACAAGATCTAGAAAAGAAAACACAGTAAATAGCTTATACAAAAAGCTAACAAAAATACCCGAACTTCCGGACTCAAACCCTCGATCTATTCTGGTGAAAAGATTTGCCCAATTGCTAACAAGCCCTTGTCAAAAATCACGATGATCCGATCGATACATCTCCGGAAAATCGAACAAGTATTTATCTCTCTTTTCTCTTTTTGTTTCTCTCTTGTTGCTCTCTATCAAAATTGGTGGTGAATTATGAAAAATACAGCCCAAATGCTGCTAAAAGGAAATCTAAAACGCAGAGTTGACTTCGGGTGCCGCGGCCCGGATGGTGTGTGCCGCGGCACACTCAAAAAATCTGCCCAGGGAAGTCCCAGGGGGCTGCGGCACGGAAGGGCAGGGGCCGCGGCCCGGAGTACAGCTTCGGCTAGTGTTGCGCAACACACCGGCAGGGGGCCGCGGCCCGACGGGCAGGGACCGCGGCCCGGAGTACAGTGGCGGGAGTTCTCGGCCAATAGATAATGTGTCGCGGCCCGGATGTCTTGTGCCGCGGCCCGGAGTCCAGTCGACTCCGAGAAGGCCTATATTTCGGAAATAACTCCTACAATAATATAGTGGAAGAGCATACATAGAAAAATTCGTAGGTCAAGTGATAGACTTCTCCTTTCCCAACCCGATAATTTCTTCTGAAAGACTCACGTTTACCTCTTTTCCCAATCTCACCACCTTCGAAGATATGTAAATGATCAGTCTTCCTCATAAGGCAACTTAAACCTCCCGCCGGTATAAGGAAAAGAAGCGGGGATAATGGTCCTCTTGTGTCATTCCTTTTCAAAATTATATTTTCCAATTGGACTCTCGTTGACGGGAACCAGCATTGAGGCTCAATATAAATAACCCCTGATCCACCGCCGCCCTTTCCAGTTGAAATTCATCCCTTGCATCATGTCATCAATAAACTCCAAGGGTACAAAGTCGTAGGCCTTCTCGAAATCTACCTCAAGAACCATCAATTCAATCCTCTCCATTTTTAGGAAGTCAATTGATTCATTTAGAACGAAGATGTTGTCCAAAATTTGCTTCGCTCCCACAAATGCACTTTGATTCTTGGATATCATTGAACTTATTACCTTAGCCGATCTTCTCGCCCAAAATTTTACAAGAATCTTATACACACATCCGAATATGGAACTAGGGCGAAAGTCCGATATGAAGTGCGACATATCTGAGAGAATTATTTTCTGTGTTATTCTCATTGATTGGTGGGGTTAATATACAATCTTTACAACGTAATTGTAGGCTAGAAATTAGGAACTAATTTGACAGAATAATGCTAATGAATACTAACCTTAATTACAAAATCATTGACTAAAATATTTACATAGTCTATCACACCCCCGCAGTCGAAGCGGTAGGTTTACGAACGGTTAGACTGTCCCGAAAATCGTCAAAAAGTACGCGCGGAAGACCTTTGGTGAAAATGTCAGCAATCTGATAACGGGACGGAACATGTAAAACACGGACCTCTCCATGTCTAACCTTTTCTCGAACGAAGTGAATGTCCATCTCAATATGTTTGGTACGTTGATGTTGTACCGGATTTCCAGACAAGTATATGGCACTCACATTGTCACAATAGACCAAAGTTGCTTTACGAATGGGACAATTAAGCTCAAGCAAAAGATTTCGAACCCAACAAGATCGGAGACAACGTTCGCAACACCCCTATATTCTGCTTCGGCACTAGATTTGGACATAGTGGGTTGCCGTTTCGAAGACCAAGAAATCAAGTTGTCTCCAAAAAATACACAATAACCGGAGGTGGACCGTCGAGTGTCCGGACAACCTCCCCAATCCGCATTTGTGTATGATAAGAGGGACTGTAGAGAGGATTTATATAAATGTGTGCCAAAATCAATCGTACCTCTAACGTAGCGCAAAATGCGCTTCAATGCTTCCATATGCTCAACTTTGGGATCATGCATGAATAAACAAACTTGTTGTACTGCATATGAGATGTCTGGTCGAGTGAATGTCAAATATTGCAAAGCACCTGCCAGACGACGATACTTTGTTGGGTCTTCAAATGGAACGTCTGAACTAGCGCTTAGTTTGTCTTTTGTATCAACAGGAGTGGGGCAAGGCTTACAATGTGACATGCCTGTCCTATCAAGAATATCCTCGGCATAAGAACTCTGAGACAAGAATATACAGTTTTTGTCTCGGGAGACGGCAATCCCCAAAAAATAGCTCAACGGACCCAAATCTTTCATTGCAAATTCCGTTGCTAACTTGGATATAATGTTGAGTCTGAGAGAATCTGAAGATGCAGTTAGAATTATGTCATCCACATATAACAAGATGTATGCAATATCCTTTCCACAACAATAAATGAATAGAGAGTTATCAGATGTACTGTGCGAAAAACCAATGGTTGCCACATATTCAGCAAAACGCTGATACCACGCTCGTGGTGCCTGTTTCAAGCCATAAAGAGATTTACGCAAGAGGCAAACATGATCGGGCCGTGCCGGATCTCGGAACCCCAAAGGTTAATACATATACACAGTCTCGTTCAAGTTGCCATGTAAGAAAGCATTCTTTACATCAAGCTGGTGAATAGACCAAGAATTAGACAAAGCAATTGTAAGTACCACCCGAATAGTCACCGGTTTTGCAACGTAATATACAATCTTTACAACGTAATTGTAGGCTAGAAATTAGGAACTAATTTGACAGAATAATGCTAATGAATACTAACCTTAATTACAAAATCATTGACTAAAATATTTACATAGTCTATCAATACGAGCTTGGATCCTCTCCAGTAACTAGAGAGGACTGGAGGGGATCTGTCCCCTCCATTTTCCACACACACACATACACCCATGCGGGTGTGTGTGAATTGAAGGGTCCAGATTGAACTGGACCTCAAGAAATGGAGAGGATCCCCATTCTATCAATACCTTTCTTTGGAACAAGTGTTACAAAGCTTGAGTTTCCTATTTTGACTACTTATCTAAAACATCAGTTTACAATCTTAGACACGTTTTATTGATATCAAAAGAATAAAAAAAAAGTATATTCATTACCTCCCTCGTTGGCCTGTGCTGTTTCCTCTCGGTTTCTTTAAGAATAGTTAATGCTCTTTCTTTTTTCACTTCATAAACAATCAAACAGTGGGATAAAAAAAACATGCCATCATTTTTGAGTGTTGCAAGTACAATATATTGGCTTTAACTTATATTTATGTCTGAAAGCTACTGATCATATTCAAAGAAGAAGAAAAGTGTTTCGTCTTCTTCATACCATTTCTGACAGTGAAAGGAAGATTATGGGGAAAACTGGGAGGTGGATTAGAAACTTCTTGATCGGGAAGAAAGAGAATAAGGAGAGAGAAAAAGAGAGGGAAAACAATGGACACGAGCATCCCACCATGACTACCATTACGACCTCACAGACAACCACTTCGAACGAGAAGCGGCGGTGGAGCTTCCGTCGCTCCGCCGCCGCCGCAGCGGGGAGGCAGGAGTTGGGTTCTTCGGACATAGCCACCGCCGCCGCCGTGGACAATCACGTCGGAAGTGGTTCTAAGAAGCATGGTTCGCCCGAGGCGGCCGTGACTCAGCTGACGGCAGTCTCCGGCGAGTTTTGTAGGGCTAGTGCTGTTGAGGAGGCTGCTGCTGTCAAGATTCAGTCCGTTTTCCGCGCGTATTTGGTATGCATTTCTTGAAAAATCATGTGAAATTTGATCAATAATTATGGAAAAATAGTAGAAATTTTATTATTATTTTTTAAATTATATAATTTTTCAGGCAAGAAAAGCCTTGAATGCATTGAAAGGACTAGTAAAGCTGCAGGCTTTGGTACGAGGTCACTTAGTGAGGAAACAGGCTACAGCAACGCTTAGGTGCATGCAGGCACTGATCGCTGTTCAAGCCCGAGCTCTAGCACAGAGAATGCGAATGTCTGAAGAAATTAAACACATTGATCAAAGGCCATTACTAGTATATAACAATCACAGGAAATCCACACAGGATTATAGGTTTAGAAACTCGAATCAAGTAAGTATACCTACGTTGTTCTCTTGTTGAGATATTTATTCGCAGATTATAGGATTCATACATTTATAATCATTTCTCGTTTACGGATGGAATTTTCCGATGGTAAAAAGCCTGTCGGAAGCCCGTTATCTGTCGGTATGATTCGTGGCAACTCATGGAGGGCAATTTTCGACCGATTTCGACATTTTTTGACTAACTTCAGCACTTTACTAAACTGCACACAGGATTTCGACAAATGTGCCGAAGAGAACATCAAGATCGTCGAGATGGATCTGGGCGACTACGGGCACGTGACACGAGCCCGTAACAGCTACTCAAGCCACGCACGGCCCGATGGAACAACAGAACACAGAATCTCCGCGCACCGAACATCAAACAAGCAAGAAAACCACCAAATCTCCCCATCACCCCCATCGGCCCTAACAGATATAAGCCCGAGAACATGCAGCAACCATTTCGAAGAATGCTCGTTAGGCACGGCCCAAAGCAGCCCGAAATGCTATTCGGCCATGTCGAAGCCCGATCCAGCAAGAATCCCATTTCCGTATCCCAGATCAGATTACGCCGAGTCCCTCTACAACGAGTATCCATTTCACCCTAATTACATGGCTAACACCGAGTCGTCGCGGGCTAAAGCTCGTTCACATAGTGCCCCCAAGCAAAGGCCCATTGAGACATTTGATCGACCACCTAGCAGGCGTAAGCCGCCCATAGAAGGTAGGAGCGTACCGAGGGCCGTCAGAATGGAAAGATCTTCGTCCCATGTCGGCTCGGGCGCTCAGAATTATCAGTATCCTTGGTGTGTTAAGCTCGACCGGTCGGCTGTTTCGCTCAAGGATAGCGAGTGTGGGTCGACTAGCACTGTGCTTACGAACGCGAATTATTGCAGATCACTTGTGGGATTTGAAGTAAGTAATCGGTTCTAATATTACAGAGTAGATATCTTGTCCGCAACTGAACCGCATCCAGACGGTTCCTTTCGGTTTTTGGTTCCTTTCTTCATGTTCTCACTATGTTTTGATGTCATTTTTTATTTTTATTTTCGAAAATATTAAAAATACATTCTTTTTATCATTTTTGAAAACATATTTTGAAAAATAGAAAAAAAATTGTACACAAAGCGCAAAACGCAGAAAACCTCGTTTTGAGCGTTTTGTGTGTATTTCAACAAAAATCTTCGGAATACTCAAAACTCATTTTGAGTTTTTTTTTATTATCCTAATTTCAAAAAAATCTAAAATAAAGATTTATGAATTTAATATCAATATTACAAAAAAAATATTTTGCAAAATGAATTTAACAGAAGACATTTTTAACAACTTTGAAAACAAAAATAAAAACAGAAAATATAAAACATTTTGCAAAATAAAAATACAAATAAAATACAAACAGATTATTATTATATTATAATGATGTATTATTATATCAATATATGTAATGAATAAGATTATACATATCATATATGGAAGTTCTAAGATACATAATTTCATCATGAATCTAATGTTAGAATGTATATGCAGATACGATAATCATATGCACATCTTAGAAATTTTCATATAATATGAATACAAAGCCTAGAAAGTAAAAGTTGAAAGGTATAAAAAAAACTCAAAAGTAAAAATAATTCTCCGTTATTTAGTTTGGTTCGAAATTGAGGAATCATGAAACCAGACCGATTCGGTCCCGTAAAGGTTTTGCATTTTAAATGAAAGAAACCAAACTATATATATTAAAAGGTTTGATTCCGATTTCTGAAAATTATAGTTGAAACCGAACCGTTTACAGGCCTAATTCTGAATGTAAAAGAAATACTTGGGTTTTATACTTAGTTTCTAAAAGTTCTCTGTTTCTTATTATGATTTCAGGTGCAAGGAGCTAGGTACTAATTTCCTATGGTTGAAAAAGAAATAATTCTCACAACCATAAATCGTTTATTATAATATGGGTATGAAACTGGCTAAGTATTATTCACACTCTTTATTGTAATAACCGTCATTATTATTGTTTAATTTTTTTCTTAATTTTGTTAGGAGAGCAATGTTTGAAATTTGAAGCTCTTATTATGTAATTTTACCATCACTATTCTAGTTAACATGTTTGTGACTTATTTGGCCATTATACTTTGAAGGAAGAGTCAACTTCATTTTCATTGTAAAACATTTTTAATTTGATCATATATTATAATATTTAATTTGATGAATTTTCCTTTGCATTTTCCCCCCATTTTTGATTCCTTGAATAATTTATTGTCTTTTTACCAGTGTTTCAAGTCATACAGAGGCCTCGTAGCGTTTAGAAAGAATTGCGCATATACAGCAGGTAATTCGAACATTACATTTTTAAGTGAAAAATAAAATAATTATTCTCGTAAGATCAATAGATAAATAACCCAAGAAATAAATAGCTGAAATAATTTCAAATAAACAAAACAACTTAGAACAATGCTAATAATCCAAAAAAAAAAATTGCTTGACCCGTGAAGTTTTTTTTTTTTTTTTTGAAACTTGAAACATGGGAGCTTAATTTTTCTTTTCTTTTTTTGGCTGCGGAATTTCTTTTTTCTGCTGGCCCGTGAAGGTTTTTTGCTGAGTGAAATAGAGCAGGCCCCCAATACTTATAGATAGTGAAATAGAGCAGACTAGACCCTAAAGCCTATCGCGCCGCCACAGAATTCCCTAAACCCTAATTTTGCTCAGTATTTAGCGCAGGCATTCAGCGCCGCCACAGAAGACCCTAAAGCCTATCCCAAATAGCGCAGGTATTCAGCGCTAAAGCGCTTATGGCGTGCGCTATTGCGCGCTATCGCTGCCAGCGCAGCAAATAGCGCAAGCAAAGCAGGGGCGACCGCAACTTGCATCGTGCTACGGCGTGTTTTCTGGACAAATTGCGCAAAAGCGCGCTACGTCGCGCGCTAATCAGCGTGATTAAAAAACACTGCTTTTTACGCATACTTGCTACAGATTTTCTCTTGGGTGTTTAATGCTTATTTTGCCTTAGCTTCACCATCACCACAAATCTTACTGTTTATAGCTTCTTGTTTCATGTAATGATGGAACTTCGACACAAACAATGAAGATTCCCTGTTATAAAACTTCAAACTCCGAGAAAAACAAACGAACATTATGTCCAAACGAGCCGTGTCGCGTGTTATGGTTATGTCCAAACGAGCCATGTAGCGGATGTGCACTACTCTCCACAATCCCAAATAAGATATCTGGATGTCAATTCTCCCTGTTATGCCCGTGAATTCTTAGCCATACTTGTGTCGACGTAGACTTAACATTGTTTGGTTCGGAACTCGGTATCCACCGCTCCAATCTAAAGCTCCCTGGCAGATGACACCAAACCGTCTTCTTCCACACCAATTCTCTATCCTAAAATGCTGAAAAATGAATGTTGCAATAATATTGCCGACCCAACAATCAACACAATAGATAGGACAAACGCCGAAAAAGCTGCGAAAGCTACATCTCAAAAGCACTTTACAAAATAATATTTATCAAACACAAATTTATTTAAGTCCACAATCGATTATTTCCATATCACAACTACAACAATTTTTTTTTAAGTCAGCAATATCAAACTAGACCTAAATATCCTCCGAATAAATACAAAAACAAGTAATACTAAAAACTTACTACCAACTAATTAACTTGGACAATGACAACCAACGGATATCTTGTATTACCACAAAATATTTCAAAATATCGTACAATATTTTTTAATAACTAATGGAATCACTGTACAACAGTGCGCTGTGAGAGACCCATGAATAGACCTGGTAAACGGGCTGGGCCTGTGAAGCAGGGATTCTTCACATACCCCGCGAACTGCGTAGGGGATATGTAGGGGTGCGGGGGTGCGGCGGGGGTGTGGCGGGGTGCGTACGGGGTGCGCCAGGTGGCATATCCCCATATTTTCATGCAGGGGGCGGGAGATGGGGTGCGGGAGGGGTATATTCTGTAATTTTTGGGTCAACTTTAATAAAACGGGGTTACTTTATCTTAATTGAAGCTTAATCGATCGATTAATTGAATTGAAGTCTTCTGGAAGGCAGCGACCCCATCGACCCATCTCAACCATCTCTATTGGCGGCGAGTCGGCGACCCATCGACCCATCTCCATCGGCGGCGGCCATCAACGGCGGTTTCTTCTCTTCGATCCGGTCCGGGTATGGTTCTTTTCTTCTCCTGCGATGCGATCCGTCTTCCTTCCCTCATCCCTGCGTTGCTTTGCTTGTCTTTCGTCTTTACAGAGTTCCAGTTCCAATATATATATATATATATATATATAACTGTTTGTATATTTAATATATTATTAGTGTTATGTTATTTATCACTTTTGTGCTTCTGTCTGTGTATACACCAGTGCAGTGTATTATATGTTATTGTTATGTTATCACTTCGATTGGTAAAAAAATAAAAATATTAAATTATTAATTTATTCTGTTCGATCAGTAAAAAATAAAAATATAAAATTATTAATTTTTAATTTGTCGACCTGTAAAAATAAAAATATGAAATTATTAATTTATTCTGTTCGTTCCTTAAAATTATTAGAACAACAGTTTTTTTTAAATCTTAATTAATTGTAATTACTAATTTGTATTTGTTCATTTGTTAATTGTTATCCGTTTCAGTTTATCATGGAATCGTTGTCTTCTTCAAATTCGGCAACAGAAACTGATTCAGCTGCTGCTTCTAAACCAACGGGGGATGTAGATTCTTGATGGAAACATGTTACAAAAGTGGCAAAATCAAAAGAAATAGGTGACAATACAAGGATCAGATGCAATTTTTGTAATAATGAATTTATTGGTTCTTATTCAAGGGTGAGAGCACATCTATTGAAGATTAAAGGGCAAGGAGTTGGAGTTTGTACCAAAGTCAATGCAGAACAGCTAAGGGAGTTTCAGAGAGAACTGGCAGAGGCGGAGGAAAGGAGGAGATCAGTTGACATTCCACTCCCTACAAGTCAAAATCAATCAAGTAGTGCTTGGGGAGGAGTTGAAAATATACAATTGCAAGGAACAAAAAGGAATAGAGTTGACATGAACAATCCTATCAACAAAGCATACAACATGGAAATTAGATCACAAGTGGATGGTGAGATTGCAAGAGCATTTTATTCAGGTGGCTTGCCTTTTTATTTTGCCAGAAACCCTCATTACATCAAGTCATATAATCTTGTTGCGAGTAGTAACATCTCAAGCTATCTTCCTCCCACTTATAATGCTTTGAGGACTACTTTGTTACAAAAAGAAAAAGCAAATGTTGAAAGATTACTGGTTCCGATAAAGACTACTTGGAAGGAGAAAGGTGTAACTATAGTTTCTGATGGGTGGAGTGATAGTCAAAGGAGGCCATTAATAAATTTTATGGCAGTTACAGAGACTGGTCCTATGTTCTTGAAGGCAGTTAATTGTGAAGGTGAATTCAAGGATAAGTTTTTCATTGCTGACTTAATCAAGGGTGTAATCATGGAGGTTGGAGCTCAGAATGTTGTTCAGGTTGTCACTGACAATGCTCCAGTTTGCAAAGCAGCAGGTATGATCATTGAGACTCAGTTTCCTCATATTTTCTGGACTCCATGTGTAGTGCATACACTTAATTTGGCTTTGAAGAATATTTGTGATGCTAAGAATCTTGACTCTAATCATGATGTGTATGATGAGTGTCATTGGATTACTGAAGTGGGTGAGAGGGCACTAATGATTAAGAATTACATTCTTAATCACAACATGGTGTTGACGATGTTTAAGCAGAATGCTCCTCCGAAACTTCTTTCTGTTGCTGAAACAAGATTTGCATCTGTGATTATGATCATGCTCAAAAGATTTAAACTCCTCAAATGTTCTCTTGAAAGATTGGTGCTTTGTGAGGAATGGAGTAGTTATCGAGCGTGTGATGCCACGAGAGCTCAAACTATTAGGAGCACGGTGCTTGATGAATTATGGTGGGATAAGGTTGATTATATTCTTGAGTTTAGTGCTCCTATTTATGAAATGCTTCGTTTTGCCGATACAGATAAGCCTTCGCTTCATTTAATTTATGACATATGGGATGACATGATTGAGAAAGTGCAGACTATCATATATAGGCATGAAAGAAAAGAGTTCACTGAAAAGTCCACATTTTATGTAGTCCGTGCAATTCTCATTGATAGATGGACTAAGAGTTCGACACCAATTCATTGTTTGGCTCACTCACTCAATCTGAGGTAAACTTTTAAGTTATCAATATTAATATGTACAGTTTTTTTAAAAATCTTTGGACCTTAAATAATTTCCAATAATTATTTTGTCTAGGTATTATAGTGATGTATGGCTTAGTGCGGCTCCAAATCGTGTACCTCCACACAAGATATTGAGCTATCTGAGGAAAGAAACAAGTGTCTGAAGAGATACTTCCCAAATAGTGAGGCAAGAACAGCTGTGAATGTTGAATTTGCTCGATTTTCAGGACAAATGGATGCATTTGGTAGTGCCGACTCTATAGAGGATAGAGGCATTATGGATCCAAAGATGTGGTGGCTTGTTCATGGAGCTTCAACACCAAATATTCAAAAAATAGCTTTGAAGCTATTGGGACAACCTTGTTCTTCTTCTTGTTGCGAGAGGAATTGGAATACATATTCATTCATTCACTCGGTTCGTAGGAATAAGATACTTCCAACTAGGGCGGAAGACTTGGTGTATGTGCACACCAATCTTAGACTTTTATCTAGAAAGAGTGAACAATACTCAAAAGGAGAGACAAGGTTGTGGGATGTTGGTGGCGATCAATTTGATCCACTTGATGGTGCCGAGGAGCTTGAGATAGCTAGTCTTTCACTTGGTGAGCCGGAGATGGAAGCCTTGATTATTCAAGATGATTAATGTTATAATGTTTTAAGATGCACCATTTCATTGTTTTAAACTATTAAGGATTGTTTAGGTTATGCTTTGCACTATTTGTTATTTAATGAAACTCTTCACTCTTGCTTTCTAATGTTTTTTTGTTACATCTAAAATCATATATATATATATATAATATTTTTATATATGTCGTATCCCCCCGCACCCGAATTCTCATATTAGCGAATTCCCGTATCCCCGTACTACGCACCCGCACCCGCACCTCCGCACTCGTGCTTCTTAGGGTTGGGCCAGTCCAAATGGATTGGGCTACCAACGGGTGGGCCAAATTTTGGGATGCGCATAAAAAGCCCAGGATTTTTTGGGCCTAAATATTAAGGCACGTGGCCCATGTAGGGCAGGCCTAGCCCAGCCCACGGACTATATATTTTTTCTTGCTACCAACTTAATTAACCAACATGTATTAAAGTATCAATAATATGATATAAATATATTTTCAACCATTTTCAAAAGTTCAAATATCCATTTCAATACTATTAAAACCGTTTGATTCTTGCACTACAACCAGCGGTACACAAAGTAGCTCATTACTTGGTTCATGATCTGTATTCGATAGAAAAATATCAATAAAAAAGTCTAAACAAAAAATCAATTTTAAATTGAAATAATTTACGCCGTAGGGTTATAACCCATTAGTCTAGCCTAATTAATTAATATTTAATAGTTATTAATTTTTTCACGGGCTTCTGGGCGCCCGTGGGCTGAGCCTTCTTGGGCTGGGCCAAAATATGGGCCTGTCAAAAAGGCCCAAACTTTTATGGACTAAAAAGTAAAGCCCAAAGTCCAATTTTTCATGAATGGGCTGGACTGACTCGTGAGCCTGAACCATTTTTGCCAGGTCTACTCGCGGACACCGAAAAATGGCTGGGGCCGGACTCTGGCCAATGACTGGTCATTTTTTTCCTGAGAACTTTTATGCAACTAAATACGATATTGAAGCTACAGTATCAAAGTATTACAAAATGATTTGGTTAGTTTGCCTTTTGAGTTCACATTAATTACAAAAGTTCCATAAAACCTTATTTATGTTTTGGGTGAAAAAAAAACTTTGTTCCTTATAGTGTTGACGCATTTTCCCTTTTTTCAGCTATAATGATATAATCTGAAAAGCATTTTTTGGTGAAGGAAAATATTCTGCATTATTTAATGATTTTGAATCTTTATTTACGCCATCTTTTTTTTTTGTTTTGTATTTTCCTTAAGTATCCACTATCCATCATATGGGAGAATTTGGCGTTGTTCATTTGGATTTATTTTCTCATTTTTTTAATTCAGTTCGCATCCGTTAAGTTCAGATCACTTAAGTTTAGCTTCATTCATCTAATTAATCTTTTTAATTATATTATATTATTTTCATTTTACTAAAATATAGATAATAATTATTACAGTAATTTTTATTATTGATAAAGTGATTATTATTATTATTACTCCTTACTTACTATTACTGTTGTCATTATTATCATTTAACTATTATAGATCTCTAATTTCATTATTATCATTTATTATTATCATTTAACTATTATAGATCCCATTAGAGAAATGAGAAGAGAAGAGAGATGTTAGTATTTAGGTGTGGCCGTTCATTTTGATTTCATAAGAGATCGTTTGGTTCGTCAATATAAAGTATCATATATGGGTTTAAGATTGAACGAAACTCATACCAAGTGTTTGGTTAGCAATATTTTAAATTTTAAACTCATTCCTCAAACCCATGATGAGGTATGAATTTTGATACCTTAGTGGGGAGGTGGGTATGAAGCTAATACCTTCGGGTATAAAATTAAATTAAATATACGACACTTCTTTCTCTGTAAAATTAAAAATTAAAAAGTATAAAATTATATTTATTGTTATTATTTTATAAGTAATAATAAAATTATTATTATTACACATTAGTTAATTATTATTAATATTAATATTATAACAATAATTATTATAAATAATTATTTGATAATAATATTTATCAAATAATAAAAAATTAATAATTAATAAATAATATTAATTATTATTTTACATTGTTATTTAATAATAATGTTATTATCAATTAATTAATAATAAAGTAATTGTTTAGTAATAATTAAAATTAGTAATTAATATATAATAATAATAATTATTACATAACTATTTTTATCATTATTTAATAACACTAATTATTAATCAATTAATCATACATTAATTATCTAATAACAATTAATATTATTAGACAATACTAATTACTCCTACGAGGCCTTATGAACCCGTGCGATGCACCGGCTGGGTCATTGGTTGAATTTCTACGTATTTTGTGCGTAATGTTTGTGCAGATGTTTGTATATTTTTTATCAAGTTTGCGTCAATATTTATAATATAAGTTTTATATATCGGAATATTTATCATTTAGTACTAAATAACTCATGTAAACGATAGATACTTTCGTAGATCTTGATGTTAACACATTTTTTTGTGGAAAGTAATTAAATATATCAATATAAGTCGAATAGTGCACATCATTGTCATATATAACTTGGGCTGCCTCAGGACCCGTGTGATGCACACAAATATTTTCGTAAGATAAGTATTTTGACAAAATATTGATATATTTTTATCATTTTTTGTGTCGTTTTTTTAATTAAGTAAGTATATTTATCATTTCTCCAAAATTGTCATAAGGAAAATCAAATTAAAACGTACTATGAACGAATAATCATACATGCAATAAACTTAAAAAAATTCGAAGCAATAATAGACCATCTAATCAAGTAACGATGTTAGAAATAATAATATATTATTGCATAAATTGTTTTACGTAAAATTTACACGATGATCTGTATTCATCTCCCAAGTAACATCTATAATCATTAAGTGACTAAATGAATACATGCATTTGTATCTCAATAACTACATGGACACTCACATTTGTATCTCAATAACTCCATGGACACTTCATATGGACTTGGCATTAATCTCATCAATCGGATTGATTATTGCATGGCTACATTTTTCACTTCAAAAAAACTGTCATTAATGCTCCTCACAAAATAGGTGTCATTAATACTCCCCAAAGATTTTTAGGACCTAATTTTTCTATATACGAGGCCTTACGAACCCGTGCGATGCACCGACTGGGTCATTGGTTGAATTTCTACGTGTTTTGTACGTAATGTTTGTGCAGATGTTTGTATACTTTTTATCAAGTTTGCGTCAATGTTTATAATATAAGTTTTATATATCGGAACATTTATCATTTAGTACTAAATAACTCATGTAAACGATAGATACTTTCGTAGATCTTGATGTTAACACATTTTTGGTGGAAAGTAATTAAATATATCAATATAAGTCGAATAGTGCACATCATTGTCATATAACTTGGGCTGCCTCAGGACCCGTGTGATGCACACAAATGTTTTCGTAAGATAAGTATTTTGACAAAATACTGATATATTTTTATCATTTTTTGTGTCATTTTTTTTAATTAAGTAAGTATATTTATCATTTCTCCAAAATTGTCATAAGGAAAATCAAATTAAAACGTACTACGAACGAATAATCATACATGCAATAAACTTAAAAAAATTGAAGCAATAATAGACCATCTAATCAAGTAATGATGTTAGAAATAGTAATATATTATTGCATAAATTGTTTTACGTGAAATTTACAGGATGATCGGTATTCATCTCCCAAGTAACATCTACAATCATTAAGTGACTACATGAATACATGCATTTGTATCCTAATAACTACATGGAGACTCACATTTATATCTCAATAACTTCATGGACACTTCACATGGATCTGGCATTAATCTCATCAATCGGATTGATTATCGCATGGCTATATTTTTCACTTCAAAAAACTGTGTCATTAATGCTCCTCACAAAATGGGTGTCATTAATACTCCCCAATGATTTTTAGGACCTAATCTTTCTATATATACGAGGCGTTACGAACCCGTGCGATGCACCGGTTGTGCTTTTGATTGAATATCTACGTGTTTTGTACGTAATATTTGTACAGATGTTTATATACTTTGTATCAAGGTTGCGTTAATGTGTGTAATATAAGTTATATCACTATGTAACGCCCCGACTTTCTAGGGGTAATTATTGGAAAAAATAAATAAAAGGTAAATTTAACGAAGAATAACGCCTACAAAGTCGAGTCGCTACACTGACATAAATTAAATACCTTTAATTAAGGCAATAACATGTCATAGATACGAAATAAAATCTGCGTCGGAAGAATAAATTATAAATTGTTAATTTCTAACAAAAGTTTCCCCAAAAGAATTTCGAAACATTTGACATAAGAAAAACATCATTTAATAAATTTCATTCATATGCCCTCTCGGCTCGCTCCTTCGTTCATCCGGCTCGGTTTAACCTGCGGGATCAATAAAGGTGGGGGTGGGCTTCCTTCAGCTCGTGGAAATCTCACTTATCACAGTAATATATAATCTCATGGAAAGCATAAAATGAATAATCTATCATATCTTTTCCTCAACATGAATACATACACATAATATTACGTATAGCATGGATCTAGCAAGCATAACACGAATATTGAGGTTGCGCACGTGTCCCCACAACAACATGAAACATACACAAAATACCACATATAACATGAATCGAGCACGCATGTGAATATTGAGGTTGCTCAGGTGTCCCCACAACAACATATATCTTAAGATAGCCTCTTTACACGTATACATGTGAGCCTGATTCACAACATGTATCGTCAATTTTTAAACATGAATTGAATATCACATATTGAATTGAATATCACATATACAATCCAATTAAAGCAATTAAAGTGATAGTGAAAATTCCCACGAATAAATGATGCTGTCTGACTTGAATATAGAGATGCTCGACTCACAGCCCTAAGCCCGTAAATCCTCGATAAAGTCTACATATAATAATATTTTAATTATTATAAAATATTACGATATAATGACGGAAATTAAAATATATATGTATAAAATCGGACTAATTATTAATATTAATTGAAAGGTCAATATTTTAATGTCTTGCTAAAAATGGGACTGAATTGGAGGTTTAAAAGTTGAGTGGGGTCAAATTGTAAGAATTAAGAAGCTGACTGGATTAAAATCGAAGAATCATAGATCAAAACGGGTTTAAATTGACAGTATACAGAATTTCTGGGGTTAAATTGAAAGTTGCAGGAAAATATGAGGGCTAAATTGCAAAACCCTAATAAATGTTTCAAAATTGGTGTCATTAATACTCCCCAATTATTTTTAAGACTCAATCTTTCATTATACGAGGCATTATCCGACCCGTGCGATACACGGTCTTTGGTTGAATATCTACGTGTTTTGTACGTAATGTTGGGGCAGACGGTTGAATGAGCAGATGGCAGAATTTAAATGCCTTTTAAAGAAGTTTATATGTTTTTTTTATTGCTATTGTCCTTTTATTTTAGTCTATGTAATTAGTTATATGAAATGAGGCTTTACTAACTCGTATGTTGCTCCGGGGTTGTTTTTGGTTTATTCAACCTGTTCGATGCACCGATTGTATCTAAAATTTCATAGCTAAAATTTAACCATCTTGTATTTATACTATCATTTAAAAGTTCATTTTAATCACCTTGTGTATTAGAAGGTGCATTTGCATTGTGATGTTTATCATAACTTTTGTATTTAAATTAGTTTATTTACATTAAAAGTTACAATTAAAATAGTCTCTTGATATGTAATCCTTTAACATGAATAAGTGACATAAATCACACTTCCACATTAAATTAAGGGGGATAAGTTTTATATAGTATAGATAAGATAAGAGATATATATATAATTTAATGTGAACTAATATTAAATGTAAAAATAACCATTAATATCATTAAGACTCCACAATAAATTTAAGGACTCAATCTTTATATATATAAGATATGATGATTTTTAAAAAATAACTATGTAATACTAATAATTATTATATAATTATTTGTTAATACTAATAAATATATTATTACTACTATTTAAATAATAAAAATCATTAATTATTGTGGAAGAATAAACGTTATTAGTCATTACTAAATAATTATTACTATTCAATAACAATAAACATATATTTTTTAATTTTAAATATTAGCTAGAAGAAATATAAAAAAATAATTAATTATTGATTCCAAAATATTTTAAATCAAACACCATGAAGGGGAATTATTTTCTTCCACCACTAAACCAAACACATAGTATCAAAAATCAAGTTTCAATCTCATACCACCTTAATCCGATTGCTGATTTCAAACTCCTACCCTAATACAAACCAAACGGCCCCTAAAGTATACTTATTTACGTTAGGAAAAGAGTATCCATCTTTATGTTTCTACTTGTGCATGTTTGGAAAAAATATTCCTTTTTTCTTTGGGCTTGAAAAAATATATTGATATCAGAAATTATTGTAAAATGTGAATGTAAGGCCAAATCACAATTCTTAATGAACAATACATATTTTAAGGACTATCTCTAAATGTTAAATTTCAATCAACAGCGATTGCGATTTGGCCCTACGTTCCCATTTTAAGATAGGTTCCTAACATATCCAATATATATATATATATATATATATATATATATTTGCTATTAATATAGAGAACAATCTTTAACTGTTATTAGTATTGATAATATTTTTATTATTTTTATTATTAATTATCATTATATATTGTTATTTTATTCAATTCACTCAACAAAATTACTCCAAGTTAATTCAAGTACTAATTCAAATTCAATCTCCAAAAGAATGACTCGCCTTAAGTACGGAAAAGAATTTTTGATATTAGAATTACACGATCATAATCTTTCAAATTAAAGAATATAATAAAAACCATTTGAATCTGATTATAAGAACCACTAATATCTTTCACAAAATACAATTTCCACCCTAAAAGTTGCACATCTTGTGTCTGTTAGGCAAACACAAATTCAAGTGTAACATCTTGAATTAGCTGCAACCTTCAAATTAGTAGCATATTCATTATATCATGTTCATAAGAGAAATTAACAAACTACTACTTCACTTTGATGCTTTTAGGCTTGTAAAAGGAAAACACATATACACGTATAATCATTTACAAATCACAATTGTTTGTTGAAGAAATATTTAGCATAGATAATAGTCAAGTTCTACAGACAATTCTAGTTTCTCTCAAGGAGAAAACGCGAGAGAATGATCACGCGGAAAAAACTTATCGTCATAACTTTGAAAATGGGATGGCCAAGATGAGATCCGACACATTCACATTGAGCATCCCAAGCACACCGTATAATTTAACAAAAATAAGATATCATATAAGCCCAAACAAAGCAAATATCACACCTAAATAAAATATGAGACTCCATATGATGCGAGATAACCAGGATCACGAGTTGTGTTTGTGTCACCTAAATACAATATTGGAGCTACAAAATATCGAACTAGTGCGAAACAACCTGGTTACCTTGCATCTTAAGTTCACATTACACAAGTCCAAAACAGAATAAATCAACAAAGGCATAATTCCTTCAAAAATCTCCAACTTCCAATTCACCCAACAAGTGTGAAATTGATAAAATAAACAACTCCGAATAACACCAATACATAATGCCCAACACAAAATTCCAAAAATTAAACATCACAATACCAATTAAAACTCATGCCAAAATACAAAACAAAGCATATATATATATATATATATATCAATCTCATCTCCACAAGAGAATAATATTCAAGAATTATAGATAAAAGAGTCAAAAATCTTACCAAAATCCAAGAGCAAAAGATTCGAACTTGGGCCAAAGATGTGTCCTTGTTACTTTTTACTTTTTAATCTCCACCACATATTTATCATCATTATTTACACTAATCATTACACAAAATATACCAAATATACACCCTATGTCAAGCTTTGAACGGGATAGAGGGAGTATAAAACTTCAAATTCCGAGAAAAACAAACGAACATTATGTCCAAGCGAGCCGTGTTGCGTGTTATTGTTATGTCCAAACGAGCCACGTGGCGGATGTCCACTACTCTCCGCAATCCCGAATAAGATATCCGGATGTCAATTCTTCCAGCTATGGCCGTGAATCCTTAGCCATACTCGAACCAATGTAGAGTTAACATCGTTTGGGTCTAAACTCAGGTATCCATTTCTACAATCTAAAGCTCCCTGGCGGAAGAGATCAAACCCTCTTTTTCCACACCAATTCTCCAACTGAAAATGCTGAAAAACTGAAGGTTGTAATATCACCGACCCATAGATTGGACAAACGCCGAAGAAGCTATGAAAGGTGCTCTTGTAATTGCGAAACAGACCAATATTTATTCCTCGTGGATAGAATGATATGTCGTATTAGCAGGATTAGTCGCACATTTTTCGACGGACTGAATAACTATCCTCCCAGGGGTGTGCAAAAAAACCGATTAAACCGAAAAATCGCACCGCACCGTAAAAATCGTACCGAAAAAACCGATAAACCGCTTAAAACGACATACATGGTTTTTATTTTTTATAAAACCGAAACTTCAGAATGCAGTATTTGACTTAAATACCGGAAAAACCGCACTGCATCAAGTATTTATATTAAATATTTTTATGATAATATATCATATATATATATATATATATAGTAGTTACAAACTCATATGAATATAGAAGTACAACAAATTTATTGAAGTTCAAGACACCTGTTTGTCTTTTATTTTATTTTTTTATTTTTATCCTCCAAAATAGTTGGATGAAAACTCAACATTAAATTAATTCTTATCTTAAGGTTGGTGTGACTTTTTGGTTTAGCTATTAATTTGGATCACCTATTTATGGTATCTTGTTGAATTAATTTATTCGAGTATTTTTGTATTATTAATGCTATCAAGACGTTAGAAAAACCGAAAAAATACTGCATCATGTAAACCAAACCGAAATACCGAACTACCAAACCGAAAAAAACCGTATGTGTATGGTATTAAATCATAATAAACCGAACATATTTGGTACGGTATCGGTTTTACCCTAAAACCGTACCATACCGTACCATGCACACCCCTATATCCTCCGAATAAATACATAAACAAGTAATACTAAAAATTACCAACTATTAATAACCAATGACTATCTAGAATTACTACAAAATAATTCAAAATATCACACTATTTTTAATAATATAATGGAACCACTGTAAACCAGTGCGTTGCGGGAGACCCACGATCACCTCTAATATTTTCAATAATATAATGGATGATCAAGATTATTTCTTAATATATTAATTTAGGAAATTAAATTAATACACTTAATATTGTTAATGTAGGAAACTCAGCATTATCGGAGACTAATCTCTAACCATTAAATTTCACCCTCCTTTCCCATTTTAAGAATTGATTTTCATTTGAACAAATCTCTATGTATGTATGGATGTATATATACCAACAAAATTATTTGATTAGTTTGAGTTTTAGTGGATCAAGACGCCTATCAAGAAGGCCACTGAAGGAGAGTCTAATCAGAGGAGTCAAATCGATGACCAAGACGACGACGACATCGACTTCGACTAAAGGTGATGCAGCACAAGAATTGAAACAAATGATTTATGGAATAAATAAAAATAAAAAGATAAAAACTAGGGTGATACGAATGATTTATAGAATCGAATGATAAAACTAGCGTGATTCAACCGCAGAAGAACCACTACCCCTAGAAGTTTCCAACCGCAGAAGGGAGATATCGCAACCCATCAAGAAAGACTCTAATCAATAATTTAGTAATCAATCATGTCTATCTTAATACGTGGAGATCGACCTAATGGACTAAGGCTCATAAACAATCGGGCTTATTATCAATAACCTAATTAAACATTTACTAGATACATAGCCCCACATATAAAATATATAATAAATACATTAATTCTATTTACATTAAAAATACTAAAACTATTTAATAAATATAAATATTTAATATTATCTTCACTTGTGTTCCCATCATTCATTTGTGCTAAGGACCATAAATAATCGAGCTTATTATCAATAGCTTAATTAAACATTTACTAGATACCTAGCGCACATAAGAAACATATAAATAAATACATTAATCCTATCTACATTAAAAATATTAAAACTATTTAATAAATATAAAAATTTATTTTTATCTTCACTTGCGCTCCCCATCAAAAGGTAAGTAATGTACGTCACATAAGTAAGAGAACTACGTAGTGCTTTGATTTCTCACGAGGATACGTAGGCAATTTAATTTTAAGCGAAAACTTAAAATTAAATACAAGCCCATTTTTTCTTTTGTTCATTAGTTTGTCTTCTTTGTGTATAAAATGATAATAAATAAAATCTTAAAAATATATTTTCAATATATATATATAGGGGCGTGTTCTATGCAGTACCAATATTAGATACAGTACTTTACAGTACTAATTTATGCATGAGATATATGCATTTCGTGCATCAAAATTTCAATGCAGATGTAGATGCAGTATAACTAGAAATTTTTATATATATTAGTTGTGTACAAAATTTCAATTGATTTTTATTATTTTTTACGAAGATTTTTTACTACTATTACAACCATTACTACTATCATTATTAACAATAATAATTATAAGCTCAGACAAACGGTACAGACAAACGGTACGTTAGTTTCAAATTAAGATAATTCCAAAAAAAAAGCTTAAAATGCGTTTTGAGCATTTTGAAGACTTAAAATTTTTGTTGAAATACACACAAAATGCTCAAAATTGTTATGAAATCGAAATATTATAGAGAAAAATTAGAGAGAGAGAATAGAGAATGATTCTCAGGTATATTTTTCATTAATAACTGAAGTCCTATTTATAGGAAAACTTCAGATGGCACAATCATAATTACATCTTTACATCAGGGGTATAATAGTCATTCACACTATATAAAAACAAAAGGGTAATTGAAATGTCACTTTCAAGGCTTTATTATAACACTCCCCCTTGAATGACTATTTACATAAATATCTGCTGAACTAGTTTGAAGAAAAACCCAATGGGAGAAAAACTTTCAAACTGTTTGTATTGGAGCTTGTGGCAATCATATCATGTTGCATCATAATGTTGGTAGGAAATCTCCGTTGGATAAAAACTTCAGCAATCGGTGATCTCGTAAATTTGCTCCCCCTTATCTCGATAGTTCTTGTATGAATATTCTTGTGTCGTCTCAAGAAACCTCGTGGGATAAAAACGAGTGAATCATGTATATCATTCGTTGGAGTATCCATGTGTTGCCTCATTAAAACATTGTCAAGAAAACCCAGTGGGAAAAACTTGATCGAAGGAAAAAGAGTACAACTACCCCTTCCGTTTTCAAACTTTGAGGAATAATCTTGATCTTTGTAGTGTTCCTCATTATGCCATGAATATGCCTCGTTAAAACCTTATTAGGGAAAACCCAATGGGAAAAATCCTAATGAAGGAAAAAGAGTACATTATTCATACTAATACGCCATTCCAGTTGCCTCGTTAAAAACCTCTAGAAACCCATCGACAAAACCTCGCCAAGGCAAAAAGAGTGCAACGCGTATTTTATAAATATGCCCCAGGCATTTCAGTAATCCTCCAAGGATTAGTATGAGTATCATCTTCAGTGCAATTTGTAATATCGAACTCATATTCTTTGCGATATATTCCAAATTTCTTTTGGAGATTCCATATTTGTTGTGATTAGGCTGCCTCGTTAAAAACCTTAGGAAAACCAGGTGGATAAAACCTCACCAAGGAAAAGAGTACAAAGATATAATTTTCGCTCACAACGTTTTGAGTGATCGCACGCACTGATAATATGTTCAAAATCTCCTTATGAGTCACTTTCAGTAAGCCCATATATTTCATTTTATTATAAGGGCATATATTTCAATTTTGATGGATTTCAATATCCTCATTTTCACAAATCATGGATTTTAATATCCTCATTTCCAGTATCCATATTTCACAGTCATGGATATCCTCATATCATTTATCGATATCCTCTTTCCAATCATTGATATCCTCATTTTCACAAATCATGGATTTTAATATCCTCATTTCCAATATCCATATTTCACAGTCATGGATATCCTCATATCATTTATCGATATCCTTTTTCCAATCATTGATATCTTCATTTTGTTCATAGCGCTATATTGTGTCGACACTTTTTAATATTTATTTCCCCATGGCAATATAACTTGCCGAGATATCTCAGTATCAATCACCCATTGGGATTATGTCTATATACTTCTCAAAAGTATATGCCTCCTTTTATCATTTGCTTTGATTCATATTCGGGGAATTATTATGTATTTATCAAAGCAATTGTAGTTGGTACCAAAGATTAATAATCACATGCATCTTTGAACTTCAAGTTCATATTTGAGTTGTGAGGATATATTGTGATGCATTTCACATATTTCCAACTACCAATACTCCCTCATGCTAAGAGATTTCTTGAGCACCAAACTCGTATGCCAAAGATCTCAAGATTTATCTTGATCATGGGAGTTTATATATTATGTTCTCGATATTGGTGGAGGACTTCAAATAATATGCCAATTGATATCCCACTTGTATGCATATCTTGATCCTTTCTGGATCTATTCAAATTTATTTGGGATATATTACTAGCTCAACTGATATGGAATATATGCTCAAACCGTGAGCAAATCATCTCGTAAATTTCGACATGAGTCATATAAACATGTGACTATCTAGTGGATCCATAATATCTAGTAGTTCACATGTAGAGGAAGTGGGCCCATACTCCCCTTAATATATTCCAAATTTATTAGGAATTCATTCCCAATATTGGCTAGTAGTGATATTAATCGAGAACAAATATTTGAAGACGATGTGTCTATATCACCATATAGATATTTTATCGATATCACATCATCTTTTGGTGCCATTATTGCACATCATTTTCAACATGGAGTCGCTCCCACATGTCATATTATGTTAATTATTCAAATATATAGAGCCGTAGTTCATACGCTTCATGACGCGAGTCAAATCTCATACGCGTAATTCCAATCTATAAATAGATTATCATTGTATTCACAAAATTCACCCATACCGAGGGTCCGAATATCATAATGGATTCAATGCTTTGAATCTTCGTAAATATTATCCATCTCTTCCAGTGAATATCATAAAAGAATTTATCGAGCTCGACTCGAAAGATTAAGGGTGCTAATGAGAAATGGCATCCCGGAAGATATTCGATGGTTGATCGAAGTACAAGTTCGACTATCCGCGAATTTTCAAATTCATTTAAGTACATGCAGTGCATGTGTAAGAGTAGTTTTGCAAAGAAACGCAGAGCAAAAAGATTAGGTGGGTGCTATAAATGTGCTCGGTGGACATGTGACACACGATGCAAATCTGTGGGGTTTGTATCCAAAAATCGAGAAGATAAAATAGCATTTATCAAGGATGGATTGAGTAAGGAATCTATGGATCATGATATTCAACAGATTCTTGATGCACATCCAAGTGGATACGTTCATCGTGAACTAATGGCTTTGTGGATGCAATTCAAGGATGAATGGAAACGTTATAGTCATGAAAAATTAATCTCAAAAGATCCAGTTTGTAAGTCCGTTCTGTCAAAATTGGTATAAGGTAAATAGCAAAATAATGCAAGTTGTTGAATATTGTTTTCCAATATTTAAATTTCTCACCGATCAGAACGTCATTTTCATTGAAAAATATAATATCATATCTTTCATTTTCTTTTGCAATTTTGTCAAAAGTAATGTCTTATATGCCGCTCCTTTTTCAATGAAAACAGTGAAGTCATTTGTCGTTTAGAAAGAAGTTTCTTCTTTAAATTTGGGATCCACAAATAAAAGTCTAGTGTAGAAAAATGGAGTTCTCAGGATCCTCATATAGATCTCATCCATTTAAAACTATATGTATTTTAGGTGGATCCAAACTGATAGGTCATATCCAGCATGTAAATATGGCATATCAATTCGTAAAAGAATTAGGAAAGCACAAAATCAATATATTGTATGGTGGGAGTAATCATAGATTTTTGGGTTATCTTTTAGATGCTGCACAAAATGAGAGAATAAGTGTAACAAGTGCCTTACACTTTCCCACAGTCAGAACCAGTAGTATAGGAGGTTCAACTGGGTTGATGCTTCAAGCACAGTCTGCTCATAATAGTTTGATGTATGTGGTGAATAATAGTGATGCATTTATTGTTCTCCCAGGTGGCTATGGCACACTTAATGAGATATTCAACATCACATCATGGGCTGAGCGGAACTTCCATACCAAACCTATAGGTTTGTTGAATATTAATAATTTCTTCAGCGATTTGCTTGCCTTTTTGGATCAAGGAGTAGATCACAAGTTTAAATCTCAGTCATCACGAGATATAATAATATGTGTTGATACTGTTGCTGATCTACTTATAAAGTTTCAGGCATATATTTCAGTTAAGAATTTGGAAGTCAAAGCTCATCAGCCACAGGCTATTGGCGCCAAACGGAAAAGAAGTTTAGATCATTTAGATCTTTCATTATAAACCCTTATGCCAGGGGGTGGCAGAGTTACGGAGTTTTATACTCTCGAGACGCACCCCTTTTGTTTTTATGGGTTTCATATGTATTTTCTTTTTCGCGTTTCATATTGTCGAGTGTTTACTGCCTTTCAGCTAGTTTCGATATTTTCACTTCGACTGTTGTGTGCTTCTTCCAGAGTAATAATAAGATCATCTTTTGCTTTTATGCAAATACAATATTTTCACAAATATGTGATATATGTTTCCCCATGAATATTGTTAATCAATATGATTTCAATGATCCCACCATGTAATATAATCAACATGGAGCAATTATTTTCCAGTGATAGTTTTTCATATCACTTGTCAAATGATCCCATCATGCAGTTTGCATGGGATTTTCTTTAATTAATCGGTGATAGCTTATGGTATCACTTGCTCAATTTTCTCCATCCGTGTTTAATCATGGAGATCGGATATTATATCCATCAACTGCTTCTTCTTCGAGAGCAGGATCATTGATCAACTACTTCTTCAGAGTAGGATTTATTTCTTTCAACTGCTTCTTCAGAGCAGGATTTAGATAATCGATCAACTACTTCTCCAGAGTAAGATTTATTTTTTATCAACTGCTTCTTCTTCGAGAGCAGGATTTATGAACCATTCATGTGGTATAACCAACCACGATGGTGATATATAATATATAAATTGCGTACATGTAAAACCATCCGTCTTGTGATAATTGAACTCATCACATGGGAGGTATTATAATTATATAAAATAAACGCAATAAATATGTGGTTTTAAACCACCACTTTGAGATAAGTAAGAGACATAATTTAAACTGTAAAATAATTAACTGCTTCTACCAGAGCAGGATCGTCCAATCAATTCCGCAAAATATAGTCATCGTCAAGGTATATGTCGAAATATCGACTGCCGTTAATAGCAGGTGTAATGGTATGTATAAATCATTGCGATTTCCGGAGTTGGATATTAATTCGCACATTTTAATTTAATAATGATATATATGAAAAAAAGTTAATGCCCGTATCAATATTAGTGTCAAATTGAAGCTCTCGTGAAATGGGTCACGATGGTATCAAGAAAAATCAATTCTGATATCATATGTATCTTATATTTAAGAGAAACGAATGTATGATTCAATAAATTAAAAGAATATTATATTCTTTTATATTATTTTATTAAATTTCTTCTCAGTTTCATTGTCGTGTGACTTTCTTTTTTTTTTTTTTTTTGGTTTTTTGTTTCTTCTCCCATTGACTCACCCTTTTTTTTTATTCTATTATTTTATGATTTATATATTATATTATTTTCTCTTCCCGTGACTCTTTTTTTTTTATTCTTCTTCATTCTTCTTCTGCTTCCCGTCTCCTCTCTTTTCTGTTTTTTTTTTTAATATAACAAACATATTGGCACCGAGAAATTACCTCATGAATGGAGCAAGTAGATCTCTACTTGAATCGAGATTTTGATTAACTTTAGTCGTCGATTATCAAGATCGGAACCGCCTCGATCGGCCATCAAGTGAACACCTGCCAAGCCGATCGCCAAAGATGTTCGGTTAGCCGTGGTGTTTTCTCCGCCGGCGTATGAGGTGGTGAGGACGGCCATCTCTCCATTCATTCAAAAACTTCCCATCAAACCGGGCAAGCCGCAATACTGTGCATATTTGAGGTACTTTGTATCGTGATCACGGATCTTGTGCAGTCAAATTCATCGTCTATGAAGGGCAGTTTGAGGAACTGTAGAGAGGATAAGAAGAATTATAGACCATTTGCCTCGATACAAATTGCAGCTACTTGAGGCAGCGCCGCCTTGTTCTGAAAACACCACCACTGCCGCATTTGGTGGGTGTAGTGTGTGTGTGTGTTTCTTTCTTGTCTCCCGAAAAACAAAATTATACAGAGTAGAGAGAGATCTCTGATTTTGTAATAATTCGATTTCTGATACAGAGGATCATCTATAAGATGCAACTGTAGAGCATACTCTCGTCATATTACTCCTTTGGTTAGAGTCGTGCTGATAACGTGTTATGAAATCGAAATATTATAGAGAGAAATTAGAGAGAGAGAATAGAGAATGATTCTCAGGTATATTTTTCATTAATAACTGAAGTCCTATTTATAGGAAAACTTCAGATGGCACAATCATAATTACATATTTACATCAGGGGTATAATAGTCATTCACACTATATAAAAACAAAAGGGTAATTGAAATGTCACTTTCAAGGTTTTATTATAACAAAAATGAAGTTTTGAACATTTTACGTTTTAAGTACAAATATCTTTTTTAGTTTTCAAAATGCGTTTTGAAAAATAATAAAAAAAACTTCTACTTCTCTTGGGCAAAGTGAACAACACTAAATCATTCAATTGTTAATCATTAATCATGAGAAAAGTACCTTTAGGATCTGCGTTTTTTTATAAGAAATATCCGTTCAAAGCCAATTCGTAAAAGCTTCTTATTTTGGCCGGTCAGAATTTTTGTTGTTATCCTGCCGCTCTGCACAAATTATCTCTCTGTCATTCGGTTTTGGAATCTCCTTACCCAGATCTGTCTATTCGTATTGAGGGTATGTATTTTCTAATTAAGCTGGGCTAGAATAAATGATTATACTTAAGAGATGTATTTAATTAAGATTTTAATAGAATTTAATAGATTTTAGAGTTCGATTGATTTGATAGATTTTAATGAAATTCAAAAAACTTTCATAAATTTTCTTTGATTATAATGAACTTCTATCTGTTAGAATTCTATAGACTTTTATGGATTTTTATGTATTTTTATGGATTTCTATTGACTTTATTTTTCTCAAAAGATAGTAACCACATGAATTTTATTTATTAGCGTTCTATCTTAATAGATAGTTGTTCTATATGAGATTTTCAATCAATTGTTATGTATAATAGATTTTTTAATTAAAAATAAATATCTATTACAAATAGAAATTTTATAACAAATTGATATAATTTGACGAGAAAAAACTAAAGAATTATCTCATATTAAAAAGACTAAAACATATACAAGTTATTAAAGCAATGAGAAGATATAAAATATTTAATTATAAACTGAATTTTTTTACGAGTTTTTGTAAATAATTATTTTTTTCATAAAAAGTTGAAGAACATAAGATAAAAATATTATAAGAACTTCTTTACTGTTCCGGGATATGGTGGTAGGGCTGTCTAAATGGCTCTCGGTTAGAACCGGAACCGCGCGGTCCCGGTTAACCGAGAACCGCAATTTCGGTTATCGGTCCGGTTTTCGATTCCATTGTGTATCATTTGTTCAGTTTTCGGTCTAACCGATCAGTGGCGAAGCTAGAAAATTTTCAGTGGGGGGTCGGGATCTAAATTTTTTTTTCCTAACGCTATTTTTCGGGTAATATGTTCGGGTCGGTGATTCGATTCGGGTCGAGTCAAAAATTAAATACTATTATTATAAAAAAAAAAAAATCAATCACTAAAAAACTACACATTTGTCCAAGACAACTAAACATTAAAAATGAGACAAACGGTCGGCACCTGGTTCGATTCATTGAAGAAATTAGAGTTCAGCCTTTCAACCTTTAAGAGCCTTGAATTCTTCAATTATGGACTCCGCATCAAACTTGTTAGCAATTTCTTTTTCTATGTAAATCACCATACTGTTTGCTAGATTCTGATCTGACATCTTATTACGTAGGCGATTCTTGAATATCTTCATTGCCGAAAATCCCCTCTCTGTTGTTGCAGTCGAAACCGAAAGTGTCAAGAGTAGCCGACACACTCTTTCAACCAAATCGTACATGCTATTTTTCCCAGTTTCTACAAGAGTTTGGCAGAGATCAGAAAGAGTTGCTACCTCACTTAACTTGGCATTATTTATCCTTTCAACTTGAAAAGTCTCCAATTGACAACGTAATTGATTTCTCTCCTGCTCAGTAAAGTCCGTAGGATAATATTTCTCAACAAGAAGAACAATGTGATCAATATTAATCTCTTTTGAACATAAAGTCGCACCAAGAGATAACAAATCTATTGATTGCTCACTGAATCTACAATCCAACTCATGTATTTGCTTATCCAATGCCCCATAAACAAATCTACTCGGTAAAAATGCTCAAATGTAACATGAAGATCTTTTTTACGAGGCCGATACCGGGTAGATCTATATGGAGCACTCATATCGGGTATCTCTATGTCATGTCTTTGACAAAAAAAAATTACTTTCTCAATTAAAGAATCCCATCCATCGTTTCTAAAATTATTTAGACTAACCTTTGTGGCTGAAACTAAATCCATTGCATTAAGGATGTCTTGGGATTTCTTTTGTAATCCTTGACAAAGTGTATCAGTCTTTTGCATCACCCAACTCCAGTAATTTTTTAATCTCAATTGCCTTCGCGTTTTGTAACTCATCGTGACGCTTACTAGAAGCACAAACCACATTTATTACAAAAGCTAAGTACTCAAAGAACTGGTGTACCAAATCAACTTCCTTTGAGATACAAACCAAGGCAAGTTGTAACCTGTGATAAGAAAAATGTCAACTCCATATGAGTATTTTTAGTCAAACCTAAAAAAGAACAAACAACAATAAAAAAGTAAGTAACTTGTGAGCAAAGCAATGAACGTAATATGCATAAGGACTATACTGCCGAACGAGTGCCTGTAAGTCGTTCCATTCCCCACTCATATTGCTAGCACCATCATAACCTTGACCACGAATTTTTCCAGTATCAAAGTTGTGATTCAAAAGTCTATTCCACAAACTAGCCTTTAAAGTCGCCGCAACAGTATCCGTGACATGAACTAAATCCAAGAACCTTTCCCGTATCACCCCTTTCGCATCAACAAATCTTAAGACTATGGTCATTTGCTCTTTTTTGGATTCATCCTGTGACTCATCAACCATGATACAAAACCATGAATCCCCCACTTCTTCCCGTATATACCTTCTCACTTTATTTGCCATAATACTAAGAACTTCTTGTTGGATATCGGAAGATGTATACTTGGAATTACAAGGAGCATTTGCTAAAATAACATTTGCAAACTCATCATTATAAGAAGCTAATAGTTTTAGCAATTCAAGAAAGTTACCTTGATTCTTTGAATTGGAAGATTCGTCATGTCCTCGTAAAGCACAAGCTTGGTATGTTAACCAACGAACTACATCAATTGTGCCTTTCAATCTTAAACGGTTTTTCTATGAAATTTTCAATGTGTGCTTCTTGATTCACTAAATTAGTAGCAAACACAAATGCCTTTTTGTGTGTTGAAGATTTAATGTGCTTCAACAAAGGACAATTATTCCCATCATTAACTTTTTTCCAATTGTCAAATCCTTCACAAGTAAATGCACTATGACCACTTTGCTCATTTAGTTTATCCTTATACAAATAACATAGAAAACAATAAGCCTTGTGTGTTGTTGGAGAATACTCTAACCAATTAGGGAACATACCAAACCAAGCAAATTTAAATCGACGAAGATTATTCTTTGGACCTCTAAGCTTATACTCTTCAAACTTAGGTTGATACACTCCTAATGATATATATGCTAGCCTTACTTGCTCACGTGTCGCAACTGGATATTTCCACATTTCAAGTCGTTTAGCAGGATCTCTATCTAGGCTACTAACATCCACTTCATTGATGTTAGCTTGTGGAATTTCAGAAGGTTGTTCATTGCAAGTATCCGGACCAATAACTGGTTCGCTTGTTGAACCTTTTTGACGTTTACTCTCTTGAATTTCATCATCAATTCCTTCTACTTGTTCTTCATTCTTTCTTTTAAAAAATGAAGTTATGGTTTTATTCTTCACCATAGTCACAATCTATAAATATGTCATACACCTACATAAATTGCAAAGAACTTATATTAGTGGTACATGATTCCTACCAGGCTGCCATATTGAACTTTCAACCCCAATTTCTAATTTCTACTTAAATCCCTAATTTCTACTAAATCCCTAATTTCTACTAAATCCCTAAATAAAAGACAAGTAGATTTAAAGACAACAAACCAGAAGGGCCGCTGCAGGCGTGGCGGAGGCTGGTCGGCCGTCGGCGGTGGTCGGCGGTTCCGGACGGAGTGAGTAGGAGGTTGATGAGGGGTCACTTCTGTCAGGTTGATAATTTCCTCTTCTTTGTTTTTTTTTCTTTGTTTGTCGCTTTGCTTTTGAAGTGATCAAAATGACGGGCCATTCATTCATCACTGTGTGTTGTGTGTGAGAGAGTGAGCATATTTGGTAATTGGTTTGCTTCGCTTGGCTGTCACTCGGCGGGACTGCAGGAGCCAGGAAGGTGGGAGGAGATGAGCGTCGAAGGGGGAAGGTTTGGGAATTTGGTTAATTGGTTTGTTAATTGTTATTGTTCTGTTTTTTTTAATGGGCTAAGTAATGGATTTTAGTTTGGGATTTGGTTTGTTAATGGATTTTAATTTGGGTAGATGGGCTTATGTAAAATGTAATGAATCAATTTTATTGCTTAATGTATAAAAAAAATTTCACAATTAAAATGGGGGGTCGAAATCGAATATACCGAAATTTTTCTACACGAAAACTATATACCCCCTACATCGCAAAAAAAAAATCGGGGGTCCCCCCCGGCCCCTATATAGCTGCGCCACTGTAACCGATAATCGTTCAGTTCCGAACCGAAAACCGATTTTATTAAATATTATTTTTATTTTATAATTATATTATATTATTTTAATTTTTGTAAATTAAAATTGGAAATTCGACTGTTTTTATGAAATTATATTTTGTAATTATATTAAATAATTATAAAATAAAAAATAAAAAATATATTTTATAAACCGAACCGAAAGCAGATTTTATTTATGAAATTATATTTTTATATTTTATAATTATATTATATTATTTCAATTTTTTAAATTGAAATAAAAAAAAACACTTTTTGTGGTTAACCGAACCGGAACCAAAAATAATTGGTCCGGTTCTGGTTAACCGAAAATTTATACGGTCCGGTTTTCAGTTCTTATTTTAGGACATTTATGGTTCAGTTACCGAAAAATTGATGCAGTTAACTTAAGGCAAGGAACGATTCGCTTGACCTATATGGTGGTAGTGGCAACCGGGTGACAGCGGAAATGGTGTTGGTGGTGGGATGGGACAGTGGCAATGGTGGTGGGGAGGCGGTTGTGGTGGAGGCGGTTGCGTCGGTGGTGGTGGGTGGTGGTGACGAATAAAAATCCATCAAAATCTTAGGGGTGTAGGAAATATTTTAAAAGACAAATTATGTTTGTACTTTGTGCTTAAAGATGAGTAGCTAGATGATTCCATTAAAATCCTTAAAATCCAAAATAAATTTGAATACCACATAATTTTGTAAGATTTATAAAAGTTTTCATTTAATATCTCATGACTTTAATGGACTTTTAAGAACTCCATTAAATTCTATATTGAATACCACAAAAATTTAATTGACTTTTAAAAATCTCAATTAAATACACCCAAACTTTTTCAAATCCATCAAATTCTATAAAAGTCTTTAAAACTCATTTGAAGTCTCAATTGAATACGCCCCTTTAGTAAGAGAAATTATTTTGGGTGTGGGATGAAGCCCGGGTGCCCCCCACCCATCCCCACCCCCACCCCCCTCGCGTTTATCTCAGGAAACAGGTGTAATTAACACCATTTTTTCTTTGAGAAATGCTACATCCACAAACAAACATCCACAAAATCATCCACAAAATGAGGTGTCAGTGAATGATTGGTGTATTCAAAGAGAAGAGAGAAACTATAAAAAAATACACCAATCACTCCTTGACACCTCATTTTGTGGATGGTTTTGTGGATGTTTTTTTTGTGGATGTAACATTTCTCTTTTTCTATTTCTTGGTTAGGGTTTCGGTTGCCGCTGCTTTTCCTTTTAACCTGAGTCTAGGCGAAGAAGAAATACGAGTCATCTTTCATATGACAACTTTAGATATCCAAGTACCGGTGCAAGACTCGCGACTCGTCCACGAAAAATGATGATGATTGTACTTTTTTTCCGGTAAATAGTGATTTTATTAACCAAAAGCATGCCAATCCACAACATACAACCAAGAAAAGCAAAAAAAAAAAAAAAAACATCAGCTATCTAGCTTAAGAGCAACTTTTGCACTTTAGAATTAGCTCTACCTTTAACTGCCATCATGACTTGACACTCTCTAACAATGCACTCCTCATTCTTAGTCTTTGCATTAAATCTTCTATCATTCCGCTCTCGCCAAATGTAATAAACTGCTGAAGCAACAAGCAAACGATATACCATTTGTTTTCCATTTCTTGAAGTTCCTTGATGCTTCAAATACTCTAGCTCTTCATCCCAATTTAGAACCTGTTGCCGAGCTCCACACCAGATTGACAGCTGATGTCACACTTTACTTGAATACTCACAAGCAAAAAATAAATGATTCAAAGATTCATTTGCTTTATTGCATAAACAACAAATCGGATCACAACTGATTCCAAACCGAAGTAACCTATCAGTGTTGCCATTCTTCTCAAAATAGCAAGCCAGAGGAAGAAAATGTACTTTAGAGCAGCAAGATTCCTGCTAATCATATGATGCCATTCAACCTTTTTTCCAGTACCTCGCATAGCCAAGTACATTTTTCTAATAGAAAATAGGAAAATGTGTCATGTTATTAGGCACTCTACCAATGTAATCTCTTGCTCCAATGATTTTTTTGATTACCCATGCTGCTTGTCCCGAAATTTTCATGGTGATTGTACTTTTTTTTCGAGAAAATTTTAAAATATTTAAATAAAATTATTCACAATATTTTTTGTGACTATTTTACGTTATATTTTTAAATAATAAAATATATAGTATTATTTATATAAAAAAATTATATTATTTGTACAATATATTTGGAAACACATACTTCTGTAAAATATTTACAATTTTATTATAGATTTTTTTTACTTTGTCCATGCAAAAAATCTTCAATAGATGACATATATCATAGGTCTTTCTGGAATTGCTGGCACTCTTCGTATCGCTACATAAATTAACTCCTATTTTTATTCTCGTCATTTCAAAACAAATCATTAGAAGAACTGTCTTATTCGAAATCTAAAGGATAACATGTTCTCAAAATGACCGTATATCATTCTTCATAAGACACTTTAGTGGTAAAAATATTAAAGAATTCTAATGTGAGGTAGGCCATCATCATCATATCTAAAAACTACAACGCATTCTAGTTTTGCAGGGGGGTGATGGGCCCGAGTGGGGCAGGGCGTGTATAATATTGAAATATGCATCTCTTCAAGAACAAAGGTGATACTCAGAGTTGTAGTAACTATAGGGGTATTAAACTTCTCAGTCATACTATGAAACTTTGGGAAAGAGTGGTGGAATGCAGGGTTAGAAGAGAAGTTGAGATCTCAGAGAACCAATTTGGCTTCATGCCGGGGAGGTCCACGATTGAGGCCATTCATCTCGTCGGGCGCCTTATGGAGAAATTTAGAGAGCGGCGTAAGGACCTCCATATGGTGTTCATTGATCTAGAGAAGGCTTATGATAGCGTTCCGCGCGAGGTTATTTGGAGGAGCCTAGAAGAGAGTAGGGTCTCGTTGCCGTTCGTTAGGGCGATCCAAGACATGTACTCCCAAGCTAGGACTTGCGTTAGGACCCCAGTTGGTGACACCCAGTATTTCCCGGTTGAGATAGGGCTACATCAGGGTCGGTGCTAAGCACTCTTCTCTTCGCTCTAATCCTTGATGTCATTTCGCGGGGGATTCAGGATGACGTCCCGTGGTGCATGCTTTTTGCTGACAACATTGTGTTAGTGGCGGAGTCGAGGAGGGAGGTGAACTCGAAGTTGGAGCTATGGAGATCTAAGTTAGAATCCCAGGGCTTGCGTGTGAGCCGGTCTAAGACCGAGTATCTTTGGTGTAACCTTAGTGGGGAGGCCAACGAGGAAGATGTAGAGGTTATGATTGCGGATCAGATTGTACCCCGTACGGATAAGTTCAAGTATTTGGGTTTGATCATTCAGAAGGAAGGTGAGTGTGAAGATGATGTCACTCATCGTATCAAGGCGGGGTGGCTAAGGTGGAGAGTAGCGACAGGGGTCTTGTGCGACAAGAAAGTCCCTCTAAAGTTGAAGGGTAAATTCTATAGAGCGGCAATCCAACCCGCAATGTTGTAGGGCTCCGAATGTTGGGCAATGAAGAAGTCGCTTGAGAGCAAGTTGGAAGGGGATGAAATGAGAATGTTACGTTGGTCGTGTGGTCGCACAATGTTGGATAGAATCTCGAACGAGGCTTTCAGGATCGCGCTTGAAGTGGCGCCCATTTCAGCGAAAGTTAGGGAAGGGAGATTGCGTTGGTTTGGCCACGTCCGGAGGAGGCTGGCATCTGCTCTGGTGAGGAGGGTCGAGAGTTTATTGGTTGTCGGGGATAGGAGGAGCGGCAGGCCGAGGAGGACGTGGGAGGAGCAGCTGAGATTAGATTTGAAGGCCTTGAACCTTTCCGAGACCATGACTGTTGATAGGTGCTCTTGGTGTAACACCCCCAATCCGCTCAGGGATATTACACGTCGTAGAACCTTTCCTCAATGATCTACCAGGATGGTAACAACATAGAACATCTCAACAATGCCTTTAAGGCTAAAATGACTCAGTAGACCGATTTGGTCTTTCAATAAAAATATACAACTCGATTACAATACTTGCCCACGCAGGGGTCGAATACAACACACTCCCGTACAATGGGGAAAGAATACTGTAGCGGAAATAAAATACAACTAAAAGCAATATAACATCAAACGGCCCTCGTCTGATTAGTATCGTTCATCTTTCATCATCCTTCATGCCGACCCTATGCTATGCTCCAAAACCTGAATGCTATACAAACATCCACCCCCCGATTACTCGGGGGTTAGCAAAACTCCACTGTTTTGCTAGTGCAAGTACAAGTGCAAAAATACGAGTCATACAATTCACATTCCACGAATAACAATAACCAGGAATCCTCAAAGATCCAAACGAAACGAAAGGTACTTCCCAAGACAAGAGTTTGAGGAAAAATATTCCAAAGCCGAAAGATCACAAATCAATGGAAATAATTTATAAAACAGTTTAGGATGCCATCGAGAGTTTTAATAGAAAAACAATTTAGGATTATCAAATCCCACTTTTCAAAACCCAAAAGACGAAAGGGGTCACCGCCCCAAAGGTTTACTTTCCGTAAAATGACCCTTACCAAACCGTATGGAATTTTAGCCCCAAATCCGTAAAATGACATTTACAAAACCATTGGGATTTTAGCCCCAATTCTCATCAACTCACAGTACACGAGAACGACAACAAGGTTCGTCTTCCAATATCAAAATTCACAACCCAAGGTTTAAACACAGACGACAAATACTCTAGTGTCATCCTAGCCAAGTAAGCCAAACGAACAAATTACCTCTTACACACTTAGTCGATGCATGCAATCATGAAAACCGTTCAAAAGCACTCATTTCCGGAAATGCCATAATCGAATCACATTGTAAAATGCACCACAATTAACCGCGGACCCACAACTTCGTGGACCCCTACCGAGACCCCGTCGGATCTAACCCGTAATGGTTAAAAGCAAGCTCGCGGTTCCACAGCTTCGTGGAGCCCTACCGAGACCCCATCGGATCTAACCCGTAGTGAGCATACACACACACACACGTTGCTCATGCAATACTAATATGCTAAGAATGTAAGTTCATCAAGAATACTTACTAGAGATGGCCACTTGTCCGACACCATTATCAAACTCTTCAAAACACAACAACACAATTAACACGGAATACATGATTCCATAACTTTAAACAACAGGGGTATCACCAAATCCCTCAACGTTCAAAACAATCAAATCATAAACAATTTCCCAAAACACACCGTTCGCAAAACACACATACATTTTTTAAAAAGAGCCCTTTAACGAGGCCAAAACGAATCTCTTGGAAAATCATTTCAAATAACCAAACAAACACACCAAGACGACCACCAATCATCATATCCACAAAATGAGAAATGTATGGACAAGGTACTTGCCTCGAATAACCACAACCCGGAGAATCGACCGAAGTAGGTTGGTACGAACCGACTACGAACCCACCGACTCCACCGAATGCCAAATCGCGATAATAAACTACGAAGGACAATAACAACAATGAAAATGAATTCCATATCACGACTTAAAGCCGTTGAATTCAAAGAACGAATGACGAAAGTTCAAGTGTTTCCCCCAAAACGGCCAAGAACACGATTCGTCCCGACAAAACACGAAAACGGAATTCCAAGTCGAAATATGCATATACAATCCATAGAATATGTTTAAAAACATCATTTAACTACAATCGATCCATCAAAAACGGATGGAAAACGAGATCGAGAACAAATCCCCCAAAAAGTCGATTCGAAGGAAATCAAGAAATATACTTCGATTCGACGAAGAACAATGGATTAAATGATGTTAAACACAAGAATACTACGAAGATTAATCATACCCATCATGAATTAATCAACAATACGGAACGAATCGGACAAAAACACAAAAAACCCCAAATTCAAGAATTTAGGGTTCTAAGAAGAGATTACCTTGATTCGCTGGATCAAAGGATGATATAGGATGATCAAACAATGATATGAACTCAAGAACTTCATGGATTTGTTGACAAACATCATGGCTCCAAGATCTCCAAGTCTCCAGTCGCGGAAGAGAAAGAGATTAAATGAAAAATGAGAGAAAATGTGACTGCTCTGTCACATTTATACAGGTGCAGCCTAGCGTGCGCTAGGCTGCCGAGCTAGCGTACGCTATCGGCCCAGGCCGCAATCCAGAGACACTGCTCGGCCAGGTAGCGTGCGCAGCCTTCCGGCCGTAGCGTGCGCTACCTGCCGGTCGTAGCGTCGTGATGTCCGCGATGGCGTGCGCTACCGCCGATCCACCGAGTCGAACCTCACCGCCTGCCCGACGGCCGTCCGGTAAGGCGTCGCGACCTTCCGGCCGTAGCGTGCGCTACCTGCCGGTCGTACCGTGTGCAATGCTCAACAGTAGCATGTGTTACCTGCCGATCCACCCGAGTCCAGTACCCCACTGCCCTACTGCCACGGCCCGCTAGCGCGCGCAGCCAACCGGCCGTAGCGTGCGCTGCCTCCCGGCCGTAGCGTGCGCTACGCCGGTTCCTGCTGCACCCGTCCGGCTAGATCCCGCAATCGTCCGGCCAGAACCCGCAACCGTCCGGCCAGTCCCGCAACCGTCCGGCCAGTGCCCGACCACCAGAGCTCGACGACTCGATTATCCGAAAACGCACGGAACGAACACGACGAAACGCTCGTGGGCAACATCATCGACCCGAAATGAAATATCATGCAACAATTAATCACACGAGACCATGAAAAGGGTCAAGACAACAAATACGAATGCGGATACCCACAACTTTGGGTAAATTACAAAATGGCCCAAAACGCCCGAAAATCACGATATGTGATCGAATAACCAAACCGAAGTTCACAACATGTCTAACAAGGTTAAACGGACTTACGGGAAACTCGAAACAGTAGTTTCGAACAAGATTCACAAGAATCTAACTTGAGTGCGGAAAAGTCGTTAAGAAACACGGAACTCAACAAAACAACACCGAAACAAACTCGGATGATAAAAAGTGCAGAATTAATCATTCTCATAATGATGAAACGGTACCAAGCGAGTCGTCAAAATGGACTCTCGCCGAAAAAAAGAAACCGGAAATCGAAATTACGGTTATTACACACTACCCTCCTTAAAAAAAGTTTCGTCCCGAAACTTAAAACAAGTAGGGAGGAGTAATATCCTGCCAGGAAACACTCAACGATATACACAAGAAACGCGTAATTTACGCCCAATGGCAAAACGTTACAAGCAACGCAAAGGAACAAACGGCGTGAAAACACGCTCCACGACGACCAACACAACGCTACCGGTAGGGACATAGTAAAACCCACAAGTGACAAGCGTCAACAAACGGATAATACAATCACGTAGATTATCCGAACAATCACAAAACACAACGAACGAAAATCAATACGATTGACCAACCCAATGGTACATCAATCAAAACGCGAGCAATCGCTGAACAACTACGGAATTCCACCGCCCATGGATTGGAAGATCGAAAACGAGACTAATTTCCCGAACTTAAGAGAATTAGGAAGGAGTCTGAATGCTCAACAATCACGAAACGATATCAACAAAAACCGAACAATCAAACGATCGAACCACAACGTTCGAGACAACAAAAATCGAACAATCATGTTCGAATCACGAAGAATAATAAAATTCAAACAACAACTCCCAGGTTCACGTCTCGGCTCGAGAAAATATATGATCCGGTGAAAACAACAAGATGTGCATTCACATAAGATCCACAAGAAAGGGAATAGCAATTGAAAAGTCACAACGACAAACGAGTTATTCCGAAACAATACCACCCTCGTTCGATCAACAAAAGCAAGGGACAGGGCAAGCTCAGAAAATGTTAACGAGCATAAATAAGTCGACAGAGTCGAAAACACAGGAGTTCCAAATCCGATCCACTTCGAATAAAAGAATTAATAGAACCAAATGATGTCACTTCTGAACAAGGTTCACAAGAATCGAACCGAACTCGAAAAAGTCACAGCGATAACCAGATCGACCCACAACAAGATCACAGTTCGTTCGGACGATGAAACCGAAATACAGAACAAGTTCATAAAGTATCAACGAACATGAGCGAATCGATAGACTGGAGAAAGAGAAAATACAGTAGTCAAAATAGTACGGGTATTACCTTCGACCTCGTCCACGAAATTCACAAAAACGGGAGCAAGGTAACAAGACATTAAACAACCGACACATAGCGGAACAATCACCGATGCACACGGTCATACCAAACCAATCTCTAACAGCCCGCACATGCGCGACAACGCAGAAATCACTACGAGGCGGCAACATTCAACACCAAAATCTCACCTCTCACAGAGGGCTAACACAACAAAAGTGTGGAAAACGATTCAACGCTCACACCGTCAATTCGATCATACTCGGGAGCAAACATCATAATGACAACGCGAACATCATACATACATACCCAGCCCTCAAACGGGAATGGATAGGTTTTAAAAACGAAAACCTTATTTTGAAAATAATTTAGAAGAACACCGGTTGATCTTGAGTATCACCTTTCAAAAAAAGTACGAACGTGAAACATCGTTATCGAGACTTTGGAGAACCATTTCGTATTTGATAAAAATAAGGACACTTACTCTTAGTGAAAACTTTCAGAATATTCGACCCTCGGGTCTAAGTAAAAGTGTTTCTAAAACATTGAAAATATCTCAAAACATTTTGGTCCTCGAGATAGAAGAATTTTGAAACATATTTTGGCACCTTGGATGTACCACGAGAAAATAATTCATTTTAAAAGTACGTCTCGAAATTTATTTTTCTAAGATACTCAAGGTTTTCAAAGATAATTCAATGGGCTAGAATGCCCAAAAATTTCAGGTAATTACACGAAACATTATAGCGCTGTGGGTCCCGCGCCGGAACTCACCAGGCTAAAAGCTATTTACGACGTCAAAAAGGCTGATGACGGTAATATTTCAAAAACTTACAAAAGCCATTTTCAAAATACTAAATACCGTCATAAGAGTTTCGCCAAAACGATCAAGGCCATAATGCCACAAACTCGGTTAAGGGAATCGGTTTTCGAAATAAAACTCAGTCGGTAAAATACCGAAAGCCATTACAAAATAACTCACGCAGCGGATAAAAGAAATAAAGTCAAACATGCACAATTCAGCAACACTAGTCCTCATATGAACGAAATATGAGGGTCAAATAACCACATATCAAGAAATCAAAATCCATAAGAGGATTTCGTCACTTAACAAATAATCATAAAAATAGCTCGTGTCACACGAGGCACAACACAAAGAAGTGAGACTTACATCCACAGGTCGCACGAACATGATGATCGCCCCACAATACTAATCACGACCAACAAACTTAGACGACGCTTCGCGACACGACTCAGTCAGACAAAATCCGACGAGACAAAACTCAACAGACACCACTGAACCGACAGCCTAGGTTTCCACAACCTAAGCTCTGATACCATTTATGTAACACCCCCAATCCGCTCAGGGATATTACACGCCGTAGAACCTTTCCTCAAGGATCTACCAGGCTGGTAACAACATAGAACATCTCAACAATGCCTTTAAGGATAAAATGACTCAGTAGACCGATTTGGTCTTTCAATAAAAACATACAACTCGATTACAATACTTGCCCATGCAGGGGTCGAATACAACACACTCCCGTACAACGGGGAAAGAATACTGCAGCGGAAATAAAATACAACTAAACTAATATAACATCAAAGGGCCCTCGTGTGATTAGTATCGTTCATCTTTCATCATCCTTCATGTCGACCCTATGCTATGCTCCAAAACCTGAATGCAATAAAAACATCCACCCCCCGATTACTCGGGGGTTAGCAAAACTCCACTGTTTTGCTAGTGCAAGTACAAGTGCAAAAATACGAGTCATAAATTCACATTCCACGAATAACAATAACCAGGAATCCTCAAAGATCCAAACGAAACGAAAGATATTTCCCGAGGCAAGAGTTTGAGGAAAAATATTCCAAAACCGAAAGATCACAAATCAATGGAAATAATTTATAAAATAGTTTAGGATGCCATCGAGAGTTTTAATAGAAAAACAATTTAGGATTATCAAATCCCACTTTTCAAAACCCAAAAGACGAAATGGGTCACCGCCCCAAAGGTTTACTTTCCATAAAATGACCTTTACCAAACCGTTGGGATTTTAGCCCCAAATCCATAAAATGACCTTTACAAAACTGTTGGGATTTTAGCCCCAATTCTCATCAACTCACAGTACACGAGAACAACAACAAGGTTCGTCTTCCAACATCAAAATTCACAACCCAAGGTTTAAACACAGACGACAAATACTCTAGTGTCATCCTAGCCAAGTAAGCCAAATGAACAACTTACATCTTACACATTTAGTCGATGCATGCAATCATGAAAACCGTTCAAAAGCACTCATTTCCGGAAATGCCATAATCGAATCACATTGTAAAATGCACCACAACTAACCGCGGACCCACAGCTTTGTGGATCCCTACCGAGACCCCGTCGGATCTAACCCGTAGTGGTTAAAAGCAAGCTCGCGGTTCCACAGCTTCGTGGAGCCCTACCGAGACCCCGTCGGATCTAACCCGTAGTGAGCATACACACACACACGTTGCTCATGCAATACTAATATGCTAAGAATGTAAGTTCATCAAGAATACTTACTAGAGATGGCCACTTATCCGACACCATTATCAAACTCTCAAAACACAACAACACAATTAACACGGAATACATGATTCCATAACTTAAACAAAAGGAGTATAACCAAAGCCCTCAACGTTCAAAACAATCAAATCATAAACAATTTCCCAAAACACACCGTTCGCAAAACACACACACATTTTTTAAAAAGAGCCCTTTAACGAGGCCAAAACGAATCTCTTGGAAAATCATTTCAAATAACCAAACAAACACACCAAGGCGACCACCAATCATCATATCCACAAAACGAGAAATGTATGGACAAGGTACTTGCCTCGAATAACCACAACGCGGAGAATCGACCGAAGTAGGTTGGCACGAACCGACTACGAACCCGACGACTCCACCGAACGCCAACTCGCGATAATAAACTACGAAGGACAATAACAACAATGAAAATGAATTCCATAGAACGACTTAAAGCCGTTGAATTCAAAGAACGAATGACGAAAGTTCAAGTGTTTCCCCCAAAACGGCCAAGAACACGATTCGTCCCGACAAAATACGAAAAAAGAATTCCAAGTCGAAATATGGATATATAATCCATATAATATGTTTAAAAATATCATTTAACCACAATCGATCCATAAAAAACGGATGGAAAACGAGATCGAGAACAAATCCCCCAAAAAGTCGATTCGAAGGAAATCAAGAAATATACTTCGATTCGACGAAGAAAAATGGATTAAATGATGTTAAACACAAGAATACTACGAAGATTAATCATACCCATCATGAATTAATCAACAATACGGAACGAATCGGACAAAAACACAAAAACCCCAAAATTCAAGAATTTAGGGTTCTAAGAAGAGATTACCTTGATTCGCTGGATCAAAGGATGATATAGGATGATCAAACAATGATATGAACTCAAGAACTTCATGGATTTGTTGACAAACATCATGGCTCTAAGATCTCCAAGTCTCCAGCCGCGGAAGAGAAAGAGAGGAAATGAAAAACGAGAGAAAATGTGACTGCTCTGTCACATTTATCTGAGTGCGACTAGCGTGCGCTAAGTGCCGAGCTAGCGTCGCTTCTCGGCCCGACGCAATCCAGAGACGCTTTGCCGGCGAGGTAGCGTCGCGACCTTCCGGCCGTAGCGTGCGCTACACTGCCGGTCGTAGCGTCTTGATGTCCGGCGATGGCGTGCGCTACCGCCAATCCACCGAGTCGAACATCAACGCCTCTTGGCGGCCGGGTGGCGTGCGCGACCTTGGCCGTGGCGCGCTACCTGCCGGTCGTAGCTTGCGCAATGCTCGACAGTAGCGTGCGCTACTTGCCGATCCACCCGAGTGCAGTACCCCACTGCCCTACTGCCTCGGCCCGCTAGCGTGCGCAGCCAACCGGCCGTAGCGTGCGCTGCCTCCCGGCCGTAGCGTGCACTACCTTCCGGCCGTAGCGTGCGCTACCTTCCGGCCCTAGCGTGTGCTACGCCGGTTCCTGCCGCACCCGTACGGCCAGAGCCCGCAATCGTCCGTCCAAAACCCGCAACCGTCCGGCCAGTCCCGCAACCGTTCGGCCAGTGCCCGACCACCAGGGCTCGACGACTCGATTATCCGAAAACGCACGGAACGAACACGACGAAACGCTCGTGGGCAACATCATCGACCCGAAATGAAATATCATGCAACAATTAATCACATGCCACCATGAAAAGGGTCAAGACAACAAATACGAATGCGGATACCCACAACTTTGGGTAAATTACAAAATGGCCCAAAACGCCCGAAAATCACGATACGTGATCGAATAACCAAACCGAAGTTCACAACATGTCTAACAAGGTTAAATGGACTTACGAGAAACTCGAAACAGTAGTTTCGAACGAGATTCACAAGAATCGAACTCGAATGCGGAAAAGTCGTTAAGAAACACGGAACTCAACAAAACAACACCGAAACGAACTCAGATGATAAAAAGTGCAGAATTAATCATTCTCATAATGATGAAACGGTCCCAAGCGAGTCGTCAAAACGGACTCTCGCCGAAAAAAAAGAAATTACCGGAAATCAAAATTACGGTTATTACACTTGGAGGCTCCAGATCAGAGTTGTGGATTCTTTTGTAGGGAGCGGTGATGTTGTTGATGTTAGGGTTGTTTACGTCAAAGCATACTTTATGCTTGTATTACCTAATTTCCCGGTCTTTATCTATGAGAATATTTAATTCATTTATCACATATTTTACATATTTATTCACGCTATGGTTATGCAAATGCAGCCTAAATTACTTTATATTGTAGATAATGTGGTGTGTCGTGTCACACAGAAGATCACATTATCGGTTCCTTATATAGTAATATTTAGTTCACAACCTATATAACATTAGACAATTATGTGAGAGGTTGTAGTATATGCTTGAGATTGATTGGTCTTGGCCATTAGCATATATTAGTGTATTCGTTATACGTTGAACAGAATCGAGGTGGGATAGATTTTTCTGTACTGACTATAAGAAGAACGTACATCTTGGATAATTATTATTTCTTAATTCTAGTTATTAATATTTAATTATATATATTTAATATTTATTGCTTTGATTTATCATAGGTGAGAGCCACAATGATTGACTCAATATGCTCGATATTTTGGGCAATATTATTATTTATATGATAATTAATATTATAGCTAGAAATCGTATCCCGACCAATCGGGTTGATCATGTCCCATGAGGCACTCGAAAGGATTGTTATATTAAACCCTGCAGGTGGAATTAATTTTCCAATATAATAATAAAGGTCCAGTGGTATACTCATGTATAACACATTAATTAATTAAAAGCTGTCAGTAGCTTAAATTAATTAATGGACATGGAATATCTTAAACACGGGAAATAATTAATTTAAAAAGGAGCTCAATTTCGTAATTTGGGATTTTGGTAGGAAGTGCAATATTAACTTATTAGTGGACTAAGTTGATATTAATAGAGTCTTCATATTAGGAAGAGTCCTAATAATGGAAGGAAGATATCTATTGGGAGTCCTTACCATATCCTCCTTAAGGTCCCTAGAGTAGCCAAAACACCTATAAATACATACTTAGTGTTGGCCGATTTTTCCACTTACAATTGCCCAAAAAAATCGATTTTTTGTGTGTGTGTTTAATTGTGGATCTTGACTTGTGTCTTAGATTCCATAATTTAGTTAACACAATATTTTTCTAAAATACCAAAATATTCAAGAAAAATAGAGAGAACAAAAATCGTGAGTTTTCTTGTGAGGAGATTTCGGCCGACTCTAGCTGTGCAAATTTAGTCCGGTAGATTGTTGCCCACACGACATCCGGACGTAGGCGGGATATACTCTAGAAGATCTTGAGGTAGAAATACAAGAAGATCGAAGAGGGACACGAAGAGGACATAAATCGACCAAAAGGGATTTTTCTACCACTTCGCGTCAAAGGTAAAAATTACCGACTCCCATGCGTAAATATGTTTATTTAATTGTTTATTAATCTGTTTAGTTAATTAGTTGACAAGCCTACATAGATCCGGTTTTTGCGTTGGTTAGTTTATAAAACTATTTTATATTCCAACAATTGGTATCAGAGCCGGTCTTTAGGTTATGTTCAATTTAATTAATTTGGTGATTAATATGCTAGCAATTAAATATTCGTATAGTATGATTTTTTTGGAATATTTTGCTAGAATTTGTCTTGCAGGAAAATCTGATCCAATTATCATGGCTATGTGATGTTTTTATTTATTTACGCATTTTGGTAATTTGGCCCGTTTTTGTGGCATGTATAAGTTTTTCCCGTGAGAAAATCCACGGGTAGAATAGGATTTATTTTTCTTGTAATTTGATGTAAATTCGATGTATTTTATTTTGAATAAAATTGTAATCGAATTGGAACACTCGAAGTACGAAAGAGAAGAAGTCCAGCGCGAAGAGGAGTCCCGATCAGACGAACCGACCGAGACCGGCAGAATGCCGATCGGGACTCGGCAGCCGATCTCGGCCGTGACCAGCAGCGGCTCGGCGGTGGCGGCCGGCGGCGAGCGGCGGTCGAGCATTGCTCGAAGCGTGAGCGATGGTCAAGTCAAGTCGTCCGGTTCGGGTCGTTCAATTCGTTTTTTCGCGAGATGCTTGAAGCAGTGGGAGCAAATGAGCCGAAGATTTTCTCGTTATTCAAAACGAGGAATTAAAAAGCCATGATAATTGGATATAATTGTCCAATTTTATTATTTGTTGGTTTTTATTGTTTTGATGTATGGCATGTATGGATGTATGCGTGATATGTTTCCTTGCATGTTAGGACGAGAAAATTAAAAACCTTAATTTTTCAAAATAACTAAGTGATTTTAAATTGATTTTTCAAAATCAAATTGGCCTCCATAATTGGTTTAAATTGTGAAATAATTAGCATGTGCGTTGACATTAGAGTCTTCCTCCGCATCGGATGTGCTAATTATTGGCTCACTGGTTTTAAACTTCAAATTTGATAACAAAAAGGTGAATATTATTTTTTATGATAGGACATCTTCATCTGTAGGACTATTATCATTAAATAATATTCTAAGGTTTGTTAAATTATGGTGTTCACTTATGTGTATTAATTAATAAGCTCACCATCGGAGTCTATATTAATTAAATATATGGCCAAGAGGGACCAACTATTAATTTTACTTGTCAAAATGTGTCTTGGCTAGATAGTAAAATTAAAGACGTAAAAATCTACTTGAAAAAGTACATGTAAACGTCCACACTATCGTGGCTTGCATGTACGGTTTTTCAAGGTGTTGGTTGATTGCATATATATTGTTTTAAGGTTTTTCAATATATTTTGCGTCTAATTATGTGATGAATGGTGTTTTAATTTTATTCTCATATGTCTTTCAATCCACTAGCTGTTATTCTCAAAGAAAACAAACTTGATGGGACTAACTTTGCCGACTGGAAAAGAAATCTTGATATTGTCTTGACTGCCGAGGGGCATAAATTTGCTTTAACTGAGGAGAGTCCTTTGGAACCAGAACCGGATGCCACTCCTGAAGAGTTGGCTGAATTCCGGAAATGGAAAAAGTCTGATGAGATGACTCGCTGTTACATTTGGACTTCGTTGACAAATGTATTGCAGCATCAGCATCAGACGATGGGCTCAGCCGCGGAAATGATGAAAAATCACACAGAGATGTTTGGTCATCAGAATCGGGCGGCTAGGCAAAATGCGATGAGGGTATTGATGACAACTCAAATGTCTGAAGGGACCCAGCAAGGGATCACGTTCTTAAAATAATGTCTCATTTGAACGAACTGAGCATACTGGGGGCCACTATCGATGCGGAGTCATAGGTCGATATTATTATGGGCAGTTTACCAAGAAGCTTTGAGCAGTTCTGCCTCAACTACAATATGAATCGTAGGACTTACACATTGGCGGAACTTCTGACAGAGCTTCAATCTGCCGAAGGTCTCTTCAAACAAGGTTATCATCAAATTCTTGCGGCAGCGGTCTTTGCTTCTTCAAAACCCAAATGGGGAAAGAAGAAAAAGCAGGTTGGCCAGAAGCAAGTGGCGACCTTCAAAGCTAAGGGCAAGGCTCCTCAGTCAAAGGTTCCTCAGCCGGAAGCGAACAAAAAGCAGAAGGGCAAGTGCTTCAACTGCGGTCTGAAAGGGCATTTCAAGAGTGACTGCCCTAAGAAATGTACGTCTCATGCACTAGTAGTCAAAACATGTTTGGCTCCCTGTTCCATCACTTCGTGGATAGTGGATTCGGGCTCCACTGATCATGTTTGTTATGACTCGCAGGGGTTCCAAGTAACCAAGGTACTTAGTGCGGATGAGATTACAATAAGTTGGGGCGACTATTCCAGGCTGAAGGCTGTTGCAGTGGGAGTCGTGCAGCTAAAAGTTGATGATAGGATTTTAGTTCTTAATAATGTATTATTGGTACCCGATTTTAGAATGAATTTGATTTCAGTTTCTAAATTGCGTCTTGATGGATATTCAGTTTCTTTTGAAGATAATGCAGTTATTAAAAGAAACGGTGAATATGTTTGCACGAGTACTTATAATGAAAGACTTTATATCATTAATGCTGCACCAACTCCCTTGCATACTTATAAATCGCTTAATTCTTTGACTAATCCTAATAAAAGAAAAGAGCCTTCGAGCATAAATCCAACATATTTGTGGCATTTACGATTGGGTCATATTAACCTTAGAATGATTCAAAGATTGGTGAGCGATGGCCCATTGGATTCGCTCCAAGTTGAGTCATTTCCAACCTGCGAATCCTGTCTAGAAGGTAAAATGACTAAAAGGTCTTTTCAAAGCAAAGGAAATCGTACACAAAAGGTGTTGGAATTGGTTCATACTGATGTATGTGATCCAATGAACATCCAGGCTAAGGGTGGTTTCGAATACTTCATCACATTTGTAGATGATTATTAGAGATATGGATACATCTATTTGATGCGACGTAAGTCTGAATCTTTTGATAAGTTCAAAGAATTCAAGGCTGAAACGGAGAAGCGTCATGGACAGAGTATCAAGTCACTACGATCTGATCGTGGTGACGAATACCTTAGTGGAGAGTTTTTGGATTTCTTGGCACATGAGGGGATTACTTTGACTCACGGCGCACAGTACACCACAACAAAATGGTGTTGCTGAACGAAGGAATCGTACTTTATTAGAGATGGTTAGGTCAATGATGAGTTATTCTGATTTACCTATTTCGTTCTGGGGATACGCCTTGGAAACAGCGGCATACATTCTAAACTTGGTGCCTTCGAAATCAGTTCCAAAAACACCCACAGAACTATGGAATGGGCGCAAGCCCAGTCTAGGACATGTTCAGATTTGGGGTTCACCAGCACACGTGCTGAACAAGGAAGCTGATAAGTTGGCATCTCGTACATAAGTACGAGTGTTTGTAGGATATCCTAAGGGAACGAAGGGTGGCTTATTCTACAGTCCTAAAGACCAGAAGGTCATTGTTAGCACCAATGCCCGGTTCTTAAAGGAGGACTATGTGATAAGCCACAAGCCTAGGAGTGAGGTCATTCTAGAAGAACTTAGGGGCGAGATTTCGACAATACCAATTGTGCAAACACCTAGTGTACCACGTATCGACACTATTGTGGATGTAATATCCGCAATTTTCGATTTTTGGTAAATTTCTTTTTTCGGCCGGAGTCTGTTTTGACGACTCGCTCATGACCGTTTCGTCATTTCGGGAATGTTTAATTCTGCACTTTTTGTCATCCGAGTTCGTTTCGGTATCGTTTTGTTGAGTTCCGAGCTTTTTAGCGACTTTTCCGCACTTGGGTTCGATTCTTGCGAATCTCGTCCAAAACTGTTGTTTCGAGTTTCTCCTAAGTTCATTTAATGTTATTATTCATGTTGCGAGCTTTGGTTTGGTGTTTCGATCGCGTATCATGATTTTCGGACGTTTTGGGCCATTTTCGTAATTTCCCAAAGTTTTGGGTAATTACTTCCGTTGTCGAATTCCGAGCCTTCGGGTGGTCGGAATTGTGTGTTCTCTTAGCTCTTAGATTCGTCTTTGCGAGTACGTCGTAACCGTATCATCGATTCGTATTCAGGTTCGGGTTTCAGGGTCGTTCGGGTCGTCGGAGTTGGACCCGGCCGAGTCATGGCCGGGCAATCTGGGCCCAGGCCGGCACTGGCCGAGTCACGGCCGGTAGTGCTCGCGGCTTCGGCCGGCAGAGGCCGTCTGCGTGCCGCGGCACATCTTGGCGAGCGGCACACTCTGTGGCATTTTTCGGCCAAACTGATCAGACGGTGCCACGGCACACGCGCCGAGCCGCGGCACACCGCTGCGACCACTGGGAGCCATTTTGGCCCCGTGCCGCGGCACACTCCCATTGGGCATGCACACATGCGTGCTATTTTATGGTCCTGCACACGGGTTTTTGGCCATTTTTCTCCTTCTTCTCATTTCCTTCCGCGGCTGGGGGTGATACCAACATGGAGCCATGTTGTTTGACAACAAATCCATGAAGTTATGGAGGTTATATCATCAATCAATCATCCTATATCGTCCTTTGATCCAGCGAATCAAGGTAATGTTCCTTAGAACCCTAATTTCGTGAATTTGGGGGTTTTTGCGTTTTTGTCCGATTCGTTCCGTATTATTGATTAATTCATGATGGGTATGATTAATCTTAATAGTATTCTTGTGTTTAACATCATTTAATCCATTGTTCTTCGTCGAATCGAAGTATATTTATTGATTTCCTTCAAATGGACTTTTTGGGGGATTTGTTCTCGATCTCGTTTTCCATCCGTTTTTGTTGGATAAATTGTGGTTAAATGATGTTGTTAAACATATTCCATGGATTGTATATCCATATTTCGACTTAGAATTTCGTTTTTGTGTTTTGTCGGGACGAATCGTGTTCTTGGCCGTTTTGGGGAAAACACTTGAACTTTCGTCATTCGTTCTTTGAATTCAACGGCTTTGAGTCGTGTTATGGAATTCATTTCATCGTTGTTATTTTACTTCGTAGTTTATTGTTGCGGGTTGTCATTCGGTGGAGTCGGCAAGTTCGTAGTCAGTTCGTGCCAACCAACTTCGGTCGATTCTCCACGTCGTGGTTTCGAGGCAAGTATCTTATTATACGACTTGTATCTTGCGACTAGTAATTACGTATGATATGTATGATGATTTTGCTTGCCTTCGTAAATATGTTCCGTTTGATTTGGTTGTGTTTTTCCGAAATTTGAAGGCTTTGTGATTATAGTGATATATTGGTATACGTGTTAGGCGTTGTGCCATTTGTGCAGGATTGCGATGTACATATGAGATGGTTGTACACGTGTTTGTTCAATGTATTGTGTACCGAATGTGTGTTATGTTGGTTAAGATTCGTTGTGATGATCATGATGTTTGTGTTGTTTGGTTTACATACTTGATTGTACATTTCGGTGTAATGTGGAATGACTTGACATTTAATGATTATGAATTGTGTCGTGTCGATGTGTGTGTGTTCCAGGTAGGGTCTGACGAGGCCTCTGGAGTTCGGTACATGATGTGTACGAACAAAGTGTGTGATCCAGGTAGGGTCTGACGAGGCCTCTGGAGTCCGGTACATGACGTGTACGGACAAGGTGTGTGATCCAGGTAGGGTCTGACGAGGCCTCTGGAGTTCGGTACATGATGTGTACGAACGATTTTGTGGCCGGGTAGGGTCCGTTGAGGCCTCCGGAGTTTGGTACATGATGTGTACGAACAGTGTGTGTGGTCCGGGTAAGGTCCGTCGAGGCCTCCGGAGTTCGGTACATGATATGTACGAACAATGATCGTGTAGCAGTGATTGTTCGGGTAACATTTTAAATATGGATCTCGGACTCATAATGATATATTATTTAGTATGCTTTGAAACGAGAATCGGGCTAAGGCCCTAATGTTTACGAAAAGGTTTTGTAAATTGGGACTTGAGGTCCAAAAGAATTTCTGCTTTAAAAATCCCCGAGATGATGTGTTCCTTTTCAAATATCTCTTACTTGAGTTCGAACTTCTAAAACTTCTCGGGAACATTTTGATAATTGATTTCCGTATTAAATTCGTAGTTGCTATCTGCTTGTTACATTTCGTATGGTTTGATACTTGCACTAGTAAAACAGTGGAGTTTTACTAACCCCCGAGTATTCGGGGGGTGGATGTCTGTTTTGCGTCCAGGTACATGCAGATTCAGGGGAGCAACACAGGATTGGCACAAGTGGATGACGAGTGCGATACTAATCAAGAGTTGAGAGTTGGTAGAGTTTAGTTGTATTGTTAGAGTTGATTCGGTCTTCATTGTATTGTATTTCGACCCCTGTGTGGGTAATGTTGTTAAATCGATCCTGTTGATATAGTTGTGTGACTTCATCGGTCTGTGTGTTTATGTGTAAGTGACCTTAACGGTCTGTATTATTATATTGTTTGACCCTGGCCGGGCAAGCATTTGGTTGTTTATGGACGTTTAGCCTGGTAGATCCTTGCGGAAAGGGTCTACGGCGTGTAATATTCCCATACGGTTTTGGGGGTGTAACATTTATGGTATCGGAGCTTTGGTTGCGGAAACCTAGGCTGTCGGGTCGAGTCGAGTCGTGGTTTGTCGAGTAATGTGTTGTCTTGTCGTTCGAGTCGTCAGGTGATAAGTTGAGTTGTGCGTAGTCACAACGTGTCGGATATGTTGTCGGATGAGATTAGTATCGTGGGCGACCGTCATCTCCGTGCGGCCTGTGGACGTAAGTCTCCTCTTTTATGCGAAGTACCTGTGTATCATGATTGTATCTAAATGAGTTAATTGCGGTGCATAATTTTATTTGCACGGTGTTGTGAATATAGTTGTATTTAATACGTGTGACATATAATATATATATGTATAAAACTGGGCCTATTGTTGTTTTACCTTTGAACCACTGTGAGGGGTGGTATAGTGTGAAAATTGAGAACCTTGTTGGGTTTCGAATAAGGTATCGACGATTGAGTTCGTGAGAAACTCAGGAACGGTTTTGTTATATGTTTAAACTAGATCTTGTGAGACGTATTCAATTGGATTGTGCATGTTGGGTGTATTTTTTTTTTTGCGTGAGTTCTTTCAAATGGCTTTCGGCCTTTTGCAATTGAGTTTGATTTGAAAACCGATTCCTTTAACCGAGTTTTGGCGTTATGGCCTTGAACGTTTTGGCAAAATTCTTGTGACGATACTTAGTATCTTGTAAATGGCTTTTGTGAGTTTTGAAATATTACCGTCATCGGCCTTTTAACGTTGTAAATGGTTTTTAGCACAGGTGAGTTCGTAGCGGGACCCATGGCGCTATAATATTTTGCGTAATTACCTAGAGTTTTTGGGCATTCTAGCCCATTGAATTATCTTTAAAAACCTTGAGTATCTTAGAAAATAAATTTCGAGACGTACTTTTAAAATGAATTATTCTCTCGTGGTACATCCAAGGTGCCACAATATGTTTCAAAATTCTTCTACCTCGAGGACCCAAAATGTTTTGAGATATTTTCAATGTTTTATAAACACTTTTACTTAGACCCGAGGGTCGAATATTCTGAAAGTTTTTCACTAAGAGAAGGTGTCCTCATTTTTGTTCAAACGCAAGATGATTTTCAAGGTCTCGAAAATGAGGTTTGTTCAACTTCTTGTAAAATGATACTCAAGATCAACTGGTGTTTCCAAACTGTTTCCAAAAGGTGGTTTTCGTTTTTAAAACCTATAATTCCTGTTTGTAGTCCAGGAATGTGTGTATAATATTCACATTGTTGTTAGAATGTTAGCTCCCGAGTATGATGGAATTGGTGGTGTGAACGTTGAGTCGTTCGCCATGCATATGTTTTTGTTGTCCCTTTGTGGGAGGTGTGATGACGATCTTTAATGTTGTCATTTCGTGGTGACTTGCGTGTTATCGCACCTGTGTGAGCTGTTAAAGCTTGGGTTTGTACGTTTGTGTACATGTGTTATTGTTTCACGATGTTTGTAATTATGTGCTAGTTATTGTTCGGGCCGTTAAGGTTGCCGAACGATACCGTCGTTGCTGTATTGTTTGTGTGTGTATTACTTTACGATGGAAATCGTTGTATATGATATGTGTTATGATTCTTTGTTGTGCTGAGTTGGCATCTCTGCTATGTTGTTTTGCGACGTTATGCCCCATTATATCTAGCATTTTGTATTTTCGGTATGCCAAGCCGAGACGTTTCAACCGTGATGTGATGGGGCATGCACGTGTAAATTGTCCTTCTCGTCGGTAACACATTTCGAGTGCAGACTCGAGGGACACCGAATTCAGTTTTGCGAATTGGCTACCGAGACTTTCGGAGTTCGCGCTTCAGCACAGTTATCAGGATCGGCTCTGAGAGGCCTAGTGGAGATTTTTCTGTCGGTTGCTTTTTGTGTGGTTAACTTGTTTCCGTTGTTGTGAGCTGCGGGGACGACATTTCTTTTATAAGAGGTCGAATATAATACCCGTATTATTTTTGGCTTCTGCATTTTCTCTTTCTCAATTCTATCGACTCGCTCGTGTTCGTTGATACTTTCTGAACTTGTTCTGTATTTCGGTTTCATCGTCCGAACGAACTGTGATCTTGTTGTGGGTCGATCTGGTTATCGCTGTGACTTTTCGAGTTCGGTTCGATTCTTGTGAACCTTGTTCGGGAGTGACATCATCTGGTTCTATTAGTTCTTTTATTCGAAGTGGATCAGATTTGGAACTCTTGTGTTTTCGACTCTGTCGACACGTTTATGTTCGTTAATATTTCCGAGCTTGTCCTGCCCCTTGCTTTTGTTGATCGAACAAGTGTGGTATTGTTTCGGAATAACTCGTTTGTCGTTGTGACTTTTCAATCGCTATTCCCTTCCGGTGGATCTTATGGGAATGCATGTCTTGTAGTTCTCACCAGATCATCCTGGGAGTTGTTGTTTGAATTTTATTATCCTTCGTGTTTCGGACAGGATTGTTCGATTTTTGTTGTCTCGGTTGTTTGTTTGTTCGGTTTTTGTCCTCGTTTCGTGATTGTTGAGCATTCAGGCTCCTTCCTAATTTCCTTAAGTTCGGGAAATTAGTCTCGTTTTCGACCTTCCAACCCTTGGGCAATGGAATTCAGTACTTGTTCAGCGTTTGGCTCGCGTTTTGATTGATGTACCGTTGGGTTGGTCAATCGTATTGATTTTCGTTCGTTGTGTTTTGTGATTGTCGGATAATTGACTTAATTGTATTATCCATTTGATGACGCTTGTCACTTGTTGGTTTTATTATATCCCTAACGGCGACGTTGTGTTGGTCGTCGTGGGGCGTGTTTTCACACCGTATATTCCGTTGCGTTGTTTGTAACGTTTCGTCGTTGGGCGTTAGTTACGCGTTTCTTGCGTATCTCGTTGAGTTTTCCTAGCGGGATATTGCTTCTCCCTACTTGTTTTAAGTTTCGGGACGAAACTTCTTTTAAGGAGGGTAGAATGTAATATCCGCAATTTTCGATTTTTGGTAAATTTCTTTTTTCGGCCGGAGTCTGTTTTGACGACTCGCTCATGACCTTTTCGTCATTTCAGGAATGTTTAATTCTGCACTTTTTGTCATCCGAGTTCGTTTCGGTATCGTTTTGTTGAGTTCCGAGCTTTTTAGCGACTTTTCCGCACTTGGGTTTGATTCTTGCGAATCTCGTCCGAAACTGTTGTTTCGAGTTTCTCCTAAGTTCATTTAATGTTATTATTCATGTTGCGAGCTTTGGTTTGGTGTTTCGATCGCGTATCGTAATTTTCGGACGTTTTGGGCCATTTTCGTAATTTCCCAAAGTTTTGGGTAATTACTTCCGTTGTCGAATTCCGAGCCTTCAGGTGGTCGGAATTGTATGTTCTCTTAGCTCTTAGATTCGTCTTTGCGAGTACGTCGTAACCGTATCATCGATTCGTATTCAGGTTCGGGTTTCGGGGTCGTTCGGGCCGTCGGAGTTGGACCCGGCCGAGTCATGGCCGGGCAATCTGGGCCCAGGCAGCCTTGGCCGAGTCACGGCCGGTAGTGCTCGCGGCTCCGCCGAGTCACGGCCGGTAGTGCTCGGCTTGGCCGGCGAGCCGTCTGCGTGCCGCGGCACATCTTGTGAGACGCGGCACACTCTGTGGCATTTTTCGGCCAAACCGATCTGGTGCCGCGGCACACGCTGGTGAACGCGGCACACCGCCGACCATTGGGAGCCATTTTTGGCCCCGTGCCGCGCACACTCATTGGCCATGCACACCGTGTGCGACTATTTATGGTCCTGCACACGGGTTTTTGGCCATTTTTCTCCTTCTTCTCATTTCCTTCCGCGGCTGGGGGTGATACCACCATGGATCCATGTTGTTTGACAACAAATCCATGAAGTTATTGAGGCTATATCATCAATCAATCATCCTATATCGTCCTTTGATCCAGCGAATCAAGGTAATGTTCCTTAGAACCCTAATTTCGTGAATTTGGGGGTTTTTGCGTTTTTGTCCGATTCATTCCGTATTATTGATTAATTCATTATGGGTATGATTAATCTTGATAGTATTCTTGTGTTTAACATCATTTAATCCATTGTTCTTCGTCGAATCGAAGTATATTTCTTGATTTCCTTCAAATGGACTTTTTGGGGGATTTGTTCTCGATCTCGTTTTCCATCCATTTTTGTTGGATAAATTGTGGTTAAATGATGTTGTTAAACATATTCCATGGATTGTATATCCATATTTCAACTTAGAATTTCGTTTTCGTGTTTTGTCGGGACGAATCGTGTTCTTGGCCGTTTTGGGGAAAACACTTGAACTTTCGTCATTCGTTCTTTGAATTCAACGGCTTTGAGTCGTGTTATGGAATTCATTTCATCGTTGTTATTTTACTTCGTAGTTTATTGTTGCGGGTTGTCATTCGGTGGAGTCGGCAAGTTCGTAGTCAGTTCGTGCCAACCAACTTCGGTCGATTCTCCACGTCGTGGTTTCGAGGCAAGTATCTTATTATACGACTTGTATCTTGCGACAAGTAATTACGTATGATATGTATGATGATTTTGCTTGCCTTCGTAAATATGTTCCGTTTGATTTGGTTGTGTTTTTCCGAAATTTGAAGGCTTTGTGATAATAGTGATATATTGGTATACGTGTTAGGCATTGTGCCATTTGTGCAGGATTGCGATGTACATATGAGATGGTTGTACACGTGTTTGTTCAATGTATTGTGTACCGAATGTGTGTTATGTTGGTTAAAAGTCGTTGTGATGATCATGATGTTTGTGTTGTTTGGTTTACATACTTGATTGTACATTTCGGTGTAATGTGGAATGGCTTGACATTTAACGATTATGAATTGTGTCGTGTCGATGTGTGTGTTCCAGGTAGGGTCTGACGAGGCCTATGGAGTTCGGTACATGATGTGTACGAACAAAGTGTGTGATCCAGGTAGGGTCTGACGAGGCCTCTGGAGTCCGGTACATGACGTGTACGGACAAGGTGTGTGATCCAGGTAGGGTCTGACGAGGCCTCTGGAGTTCGGTACATGATGTGTACGAACGATGTTGTGGCCGGGTAGGGTCCGTTGAGGCTGTAACACCCTCAAGATATTCGAGGTATATTACAGCGCCGTGAATCCCTATATGGGACCCACCAGGCTGAACAGCATCATACTCATCGACTCACATAAACGACAAACCAACACCATGTCATAAAGACGCAAAACAGAATAATCCACCCGGTTGGCCTGGCCAAACATAACATCATCAATCAACACAAACATATAGGCAACAATACAATCCGGACGAACAAGAACTCTTAAGTACTCGAGTACAACTATTAGTTCAAAAGCCACAAAAGATGAAAAGACAAAAAGACATTAAGACGTCACTTATGCACAATCATCACGCATGACCATCATCCGTGTCTTGGTCAGTAGCCCGCTCGTCCCGATGAACCTGACCTGAAATTCATAAAACGAATTTCCCCAAAACGGGTTCCCAGAGGGGTTAGCAGTTACGCTAGTACAAGTAACCAAATGAACAATGTACATCTTACACATATAGTAATGCATGCCATCAAGAAATCATAGTTTCCAAAACACTCATTTCCGGAAATGCCAATGATCAAACCACATTTGTAAAAATGCACCACAATTAACCGCGGACCCACAGCTTCGTGGATCCCTGCCGAGACCCCGTCGGATCTAACCCACAGTGGTTAAAAGCAAGCTCGCGGTCCCACAGCTTCGTGGAACCCTACCGAGACCCCGTCGAGTCTAACCCGTAGTGAGCATACACACACACACACACAATTTCTCATACAAAACTACTATGTCAAGATTGTAAGTTCATAAGGATACTTGCCTCGATTAAATAGACGACGACACGAACGGAACGGAAGAATCAAGCACGACCGTGAGGAACCGAAGAGAATGAACCTAACTATTCGAATAGTACAATCACAACCACTTCTAAACGATTATGGAAATGGAATACACCCGAAAACCCGCCTACGATTCATGTATATTCATACAAAAATAACAACGAGGGCGGACCACAACCAAACCCTCTCGATTTTGCAAAACCATGAAAATATACCATGAATCCGTAGGAAAACTAAGTATACCAACAAGATTAATCATATTCATCATGAATCCACCAACAAAATGGAACGAATCGGAAGGAAATCCCAAAACCCCCAAATTATCCAAAGGTAGGGTTCTAAGAGATTTACCGTGGATTAGGACGAAAGATTCGTGTTGATATTGATATAATACTCCAAGAACTCAAGAAGGATGTTGGATGAGATGATTGGAGGAAGAACTCGCCAAGAGAATCGCTTCGGGGTCGCCTTCGCCGCGGAGAGAGGAAGAAATGAGATTTTGTGATTATCTCGGTCAACTCCCTGGTTTATATAGCCAGGGAGTGTTAGCGCACGCTAAAACCTCAAGGTTAGCGTGCGCTAACGGGATAAGATTACAAACCCTACCGTTAGCGTCCCAGTCCAGTAGCCAGGTAATTAGCCGTTAGCGTGCGCTACTCGATACGTAGCGTGCGCTAATAACTTCTCGGTAGCGTGCGCTATCGACCAATAGCATGCGCTACCTGGACATCAGTCGAGTCCAGTGACAAACTGTCCAGAACCCACCTGATCCGTTAGCGTGCGCTACCATACAAGCGTAGCGTGCGCTAACTTTTTGATCGAGTTTAGTAGTAAAGCTGTCGATCTTCAGATCGATCCACGCTAGCGCGCGCTACTGAGCAACTTAACGTGCGCTAGTCTCCCGACATTAGCGTGCGCTAGACAAGATAGCGTGCGCTAATCCGATAGTCCAGAGGCCTGGGAGTTGAACTGCCACCCCCCAGGGTTCACTCGCTAGCGCGCGCTACAAAGTAAACGTAGCGTGCGCTACAAAGAGACTTCTAGCGCGCGCTATGCAGAAACATTAGCGTGCGCTAGGTACAGAACATAAACGGTCCACCACACCAGAATACGAACGAAACATCAAACGGAACACCTCAAAACGCATCATAGCATAGAATAGTTCCACGGCAACCCCGAAACGGCGGTTCCGCACAACAATTACGAGATTCAGATCAAAAGATGACGGAAAAGTTACACTGAAGGATACACGAGGGTCACTACAATCGAGAATTACACCGGAAATACAATTACAAGGGAAAGAAAAATGCGGATATTACATTCTACCCCTCTAAAAATAAGTTTCGTCCCGAAACTTAAGAAACAAACAACTCGGGGTACCTAGCACGCATGCTATCCTCGGTTTCCCAAGTTGCCTCCTCGACACCGTGTCTCGACCACTGCACCTTGACCAAAGGTATGGTCTTATGCCTCAATCGCTTCTCACGATGCTCCAAAATCTTCAAAGGGCGCTCTTCAAAAGTAACATCTTCGGCGACATCAATCTCACCATAATCGATGATGTGACTAGGATCCGGGACATATTTCCTCAACTGGGAAACATGGAAAACGCTATTAACATGACTCAAGGCCGGAGGTAACGCCAAACGGTATGCCAACCCACCTACTCGCTCGAGGATCTCAAAGGGCCGATAAATCTCGGACTCAACTTCCCTTTCTTCCCGAAACGAAAAACTCCCCTCGTCGGCGACACCTTTAGCAAAACGTGATCTCCCACCTCGAATTCCAAAGGTCGACGACGGACGTCGGCATACGACTTCTGTCGACTCTGGGCAGTCAACATCCGTTCCCGAATTACTTCTATCTTCCGCCTCGTCTCTAAAATGACATCCGGCTCGGTCCCGACCAAATCGGACACCTCATTCCAACAAATAGGTGATCGGCATCGCCGCCCATAAAGTGCTTCATACGGTGCCATCCGAATCGACGCGTGCCAACTGTTGTTGTACGTGAATTCGATCAGCGGCAAATGTTCCTCCCAGTCACTACTCCAATCGAGAGCACAGGCACGCAACAAGTCCTCGAACGTCTGGATAGTGCATTCCGATTGTCCATCTGACTGGGGATGAAAAGAGGTACTCAAATGTAAACGGGTACCCAACGCCTTATGCACCGCCTGCCAGAAGTGCGATACAAAACGGCCGTGACGATCCTAAATAATAGACTTCGGAGTACCGTGAAGTCTCACAATCTGCGCGATAAACACACGAGCTAACTTCTCCGGGCCCCAAGTGTCCTTGATGCCCAGAAAATGTGCCGACTTGGTCAGACGATCAACAATCACCCATACCATATTCATGCCCGACCTCGATCTCGGCAAACTCGTAACGAAATCCATCGATATATCTTCCCATTTCCATTCCAGAATGGGAAGTATTATAATAACCCGTAGGTCGGCGATGCTCGATTTTGACTGTGACAAGTCAAACATCTCGCTACAAGCGTGCGACCTCATCCTTCATATCATTCCACGGAAATTTCTTCTCGTGTCCTTGTACATCTTACTCGAACCAGGATGAACGGAATAAGGTGTAGCATGGGCCTCCCGTAAAATACTCGCCTCAACTCGAGTCGTTCGGCACACAAAGCCGACTGAATCTCAAAATACCATCCTCGTGAATCACAAATCCAGGAGACTTTCCTTTAAGAACGTTCTCTCGGATTTGAGTAATCATCGGATCCTCTAAGCTTGACTTAATTTCATCGATCAAAGGCAGCGAAATCTCTAAAGCACGAAGTTGCCCGACTCCAGCAACAAAACTTCAACATCTAACTCGATCAAAGCCCATGAAGCTCGGGCGAGATGTAAGGATCTCAAGCGTTCGCAACGCAAGCTGGTTTCCGACTCAAGGCGTCGGCCACGACGTTCGCCTTACCGGATGATAAAGGATTTCGAGGTCATAATCCTTAATCAACTCTAACCACCTCCTCTGCCTCATATTCAACTCTCGCCGAGTAAATATGTATTTGAGACTTTATGATCGGTAAAAATCGACATGTAGAGCCGAAAAGATAGTGACGCCAAATCTTGAGCGCAAAAGCATCGCCGCTAACTCCAAATCATGAGTAGGGTAGTTCGGCTCATACGGCCTCAAGCTGTCTCGACGCATAGGCAATGGTCTTGCCGTCTTTGCATTAATACACACCCAAGACCACGACCCGAAGCATCGCTATAAACGGCAAAACCCTCGTTGCCACATGGCAACGCCAAAGCTGGGTGAAGTCAAACGCTTCTTGATTCCTCAAAACTCGACTGCCTCTCGTCATTCCAGACGAACCTCTCGGATTTCTGGAGCAACTGCGTAAGTGGCCGAGCCAGTTTCGAGAAACCCTCGACGAACCTACAGTAGTAGCCAGCCAAACCCAAGAAACTATGGAGCTCCTTCACATTCTTGGACGGTGCCCAATCCAATACGGCCTCAATCTTCTGCGGATCCACACGAACCCCCTCGGCTGAAATCACGTGACCTAAAAACATCACTTCCTTCAGCCAGAACTCACATTTCGAGAACTTTGCATAGAGTTGCTCGGTCCTTAAAATGTCTAATACTATCCGCAAATGATGGGCATGCTCTTCCTCATTCCTCGAATAAATAAGAATATCGTCAATAAAGACGACGACCCACTTATCTAAATACTCGATAAAAACTTTGTTCATCAACTGCATGAACACCGCCGGCGCATTAGTTAACCCGAAAGGCATGACTACGAACTCATAATGTCCGTACCTCGTCCGAAAGGCTGTTTTCGGCACATCGGACTCTCTCACCGGAGTGATAGTACCCGATTTCAAATCAATTTTCGAGAATACCGACTCCACCTGGCCCGATCGAACAAGTCATCAATTCTCGGCAAAGGATACTTGTTCTTGATGGTCACCTTGTTTAGTTCGCGATAGTCGATACACAAACGTAGTGAACCATCCTTCTTCCGCACAAACAGGACCGGTGCGCCCCAAGGCGAGGCGCTCGGTCGAACATACCCCGACTCAAGAAGCTCACTCAACTGCTTCTTCAACTCTGCCATCTCTGAAGGTGCCATGCGATACGGCGCCTTCGAAATCGGAGCCGCGCCTGGCTCTAACTCTATAGCGAACTCAACCTCACGATCCGGTGGCAATCCCGGTAACTCGTCAGGAAATACATCAGGAAACTCATTAACGACTGGAATCGACGAAAGCTCGACTCCACCATCCTCCACCTTCAAGGCGTAGCACCAATATCCAGTACACCCCTTTCGCAGGAGTCTCATCGCCTTCAAGGCGTTAATAACGAATTTCTGGTTTCCCCTCTTTCGCCCCGCGAAAGAGTGCTCGGTGCCGTCCTCGGCTAACATAGTGATGATTCTAGTGTGGTAGTTCATGATCGCACCATGCCGCTCGAGCCAATCATCACCAAGAATCAAATCCTCACCCTCGATACTCACAACAATAAGATTAGAGGGCCAAGTCCTCTCACAAATAAATACAGAACAGTCTCGAACCTCCTGATCACCAACGATCCTATCGCCGCTAGGAAGCTTAACGATGAAGGGTTCACAAGGCGTCAAACAGTCGAGACTCAAACGGCGCACACAATCCAGAGATATGAACGAATGCGTAGCACCGGAATCGAAAAGCACCCTGACAGGATGAGAAAGAATATAAACGGTACCTGTCGCCACGGTAGCCGCTGGATCATCGGTCTTCCGCATCTCATAAACCCGCGGATGGGCGGAGCCGACACTGGAAGCTCCCCCCTTAGAGGGCTGACCCCGACCTCTCCCCCGACTAGCACTCGGCGGAGACTGAGGAGCAAACGATCCCTGATTCACACTTGGTTCCCTAGGCGCTGGAATGGAAGCCCGGGCACCAAGAATTCTCTCTCTCAAAGACAGAGCGCCTTGTGGCCGGTGGCCACTGCGATTACACGTCGACAAAGGGCTCAAACAAGTACGACCGACGTGGCACGTGCGACCACAATTGAAACCCTTCACATCTCGGATAGGTGCACTGGTAGTTCCACGAGGACCCCGTGAACGAGCCGACCACCGGCGGGAAGTTAGCAGATTGGGATCTCGCCGACCCCCACTTGTGGCCCGAAAAGTTCCCGCAGACTGTTTCTTACTCTCGCGGGCCGCCTCACTCGCCGTCACGGACATATCATAAGCAAGGGCCCCGCCTCGGTAATCTTTCAAGGTAGTGCATACGAGCCCCGACATATAGTCCCGAATCGGCAACTTCATCCGTCTGGAGAAATGGAAAATCTTGTCACTCTCCTCGACAACTTGGGTCTTCACATAACCCAACTCCTTGTTAAAATCAGCAATAGCTTGAGCTACGGGATATCCCGTGGTTGAGCATCATAAAAGCATGTACCCGAGCACGTCCGATCGCCACGGCAATATTGATCTCCATCAACTCTTGAAACTCACCACGGCAAAGATGGTCTTTGGGCCAACGGCCTCCCACCAGTCCGTAGCGTCCCCAGTGAGAAAATATTGAGCAATAGGGACTTTACGGTCCTCGGGACAGTTAGTGGCAACGAAGACCTTAGACATCTCCTTGATCCACCCTTCCCATCCAATCGGGTCTGAAGCTCCCGAGAACTGAGGAGGATGCATCTTGATAACATCTTGGAGCCAACGATCCGCTCCGCCCGATTAGCATGGGCACGATCCGGTTACGAACCGCTGAGCTATCGCCGCCATTTGGTTCACCATTTGCCGCATAACGGCCGCAATACCAAGATCGCACGCTCGAGAAGAAGCATGGCTATGACGGCCGGCATCGCGGCCTCGAAGACTGTGATGTGGCCGCCCCACCGGCTGCCCCACGTCCCCGGCCGCGTCCACGACCACGACCGCGACCACGACCTCTTCCAGCATCCATACTGGAGTTAAATAAGTAGCAAAAGCCATACGAGGATCAGTACAAGAAAAGAACAATTACAAGTCGAGAATCAAGGGTACGATACAAGGAATTAATGAACAGAGGAAGGAAAACTTACGGACACTGGTAGTACCAGAATCATGGCAGCGTGACGATGATGTGCAAAACAAAACACCACAAGACCCAATAAACCGACAAGCCTAGGTATCCATAAACCTAGAGCTCCGATACCATTTTCTGTAACACCCTCAAGATATTCGAGGTATATTACAGCGCCGTGAATCCCTATATGGGATCCACCAGGCTGAACATCATCATACTCATCGACTCACATAAACGACAAACCAACACCATGTCATAAAGACGCAAAACATAATAATCCACCCGGTTCAACCGGTCAAACATAACATCATCAATCAACACAAACATATAGGCAACAATACAATCCGGACGAACAAGAACTCTTAAGTACTCGAGTACAACTATTAGTTCAAAAGCCACAAAAGATGAAAAGACAAAAAGACATTAAGACGTCACTTATGCACAATCATCACGCATGACCATCATCCGTAATCTTGGTCAGCCGCCATTCGTCCCGATGAACCCGACTGAAATTCATAAAACGAATTTCCCAAAACGGGTTCCCAGAGGGGTTAGCAGTTACGCTAGTACAAGTAACCAAATGAACAATTTACATCTTACACATATAGTAATGCATGCCATCAAGAAATCATAGTTTCCAAAACACTCATTTCCGGAAATGCCAATGATCAAACCACATTTGTAAAAATGCACCACAATTAACCGCGGACCCACAGCTTCGTGGATCCCTGCCGAGACCCCGTCGGATCTAACCCACAGTGGTTAAAAGCAAGCTCGCGGTCCCACAGCTTCGTGGAACCCTACCGAGACCCCGTCGAGTCTAACCCGTAGTGAGCATACACACACACACAATTTCTCATACAAAACTACTATGTCAAGATTGTAAGTTCATAAGGATACTTGCCTCGATTAAATAGACGACGACACGAACGGAACGGAAGAATCAAGCACGACCGTGAGGAACCGACGAGAATGAACCTAACTATTCGAATAGTACAATCACAACCACTTCTAAACGATTATGGAAATGGAATACACAGAAAACCCGCCTACGATTCATGTATATTCATACAAAAATAACAACGAGGGCGGACCACAACCAAACCCTCTCGATTTCGCAAAACCATGAAAATATACCATGAATCCGTAGGAAAACTAAGTATACCAACAAGATTAATCATATTCATCATGAATCCACCAACAAAACGGAACGAATCGGAAGGAAATCCCAAAACCCCCAAATTATCCAAAGGTAGGGTTCTAAGAGATTTACCGTGGATTAGGACGAAAGATTCGTGTTGATATTGATATAATACTCCAAGAACTCAAGAAGGATGTTGGATGAGATGATTGGAGGAAGAACTCGCCAAGAGAATCGCTTCGGGATCGCCTTCGCCGCGGAGAGAGGAAGAAATGAGATTTTGTGATTATCTCGGTCAACTCCCTGGTTGATATAGCCAGGGAGTGTTAGCGCACGCTAAAACCTCAAGGTTAGCGTGCGCTAACGGGATAAGATTACAAACCCTACCGTTAGCGTCCCGATCCGGTAGCTGGTAATTAGCCGTTAGCGTGCGCTACTCGATACGTAGCGTGCGCTAATAACTTCGTAGCGCGTGCGCTATCGACCAATAGCGTGCGCTACACGGACATCGATCGAGTCGGTGACAAACCGGCCCGTAACCCACGATCCGTTAGCGTGCGCTACCATACAAGCGTAGCGTGCGCTAACTAGCACTGATCGAGTTCGGTAGTAAACCGGCCCAAGATCGATACCACGCTAGCGCCATCGAGCAACTTAACGTGCGCTAGTCTCCCGACATTAGCGTGCGCTAGACAAGATAGCGTGCGCTAATCCGATAGTCCGAGGCACGGGAGTTGAACCGCCACCCCGGGGTTCACTCGCTAGCGCGCCATTTAAGTAAACGTAGCGTGCGCTACAAAAAGACTTCTAGCGCGCGCTATGCAGAAAAATTAGCGTGCGCTAGGTATAGAACATAAACGGTCCACCACACCAGAATACGAACGAAACATCAAACGGAACACCTCAAAACGCATCATAGCATAGAATAGATCCACGGCAACCCCGAAACGGCAGTTCCGCACAACAATTACGAGATTCAGATCAAAAGATGACGGAAAAGTTACACTGAAGGATACACGAGGGTCACTACAATCGAGAATTACACCGGAAATACAATTACAAGGGAAAGAAAAATGCGGATATTACAGAGGCCTCCGGAGTTCGGTACATGATGTGTACGAACAGTGTGTGTGGTCCGGGTAAGGTCCGTCGAGGCCTCCGGAGTTCGGTACATGATGTGTACGAACAATGATCGTGTAGCAGTGATTGTTCGGGTAACATTTTAAATATGGATCTCGGACTCATAATGATATATTATTTAGTATGCTTTGAAACGAGAATCGGGCTAAGGCCCTAATGTTTACGAAAAGGTTTTGTAAATTGGGATTTGAGGTCCAAAAGAATTTCTGCTTTAAAAATCCCCGAGATGATGTGTTCCTTTTCAAATATCTCTTACTTGAGTTCGAAATTCTAAAACTTCTCGGGAACATTTTGATAATTGATTTCCGTATTAAATTCGTAGTTGCTATCTGCTTGTTACATTTCGTATGGTTTGATACTTGCACTAGTAAAACAGTGGAGTTTTACTAACCCCCGAGTATTCGGGGGGTGGATGTCTATTTTGCGTCCAGGTACATGCAGATTCAGGGGAGCAGTCACAGGATTGGCACAAGTGGATGACGAGCTGCGATACTAATCAAGAGTTGAGAGTTGGTAGAATTTAGTTGTATTGTTAGAGTTGATTCAGTCTTCCACTGTATTGTATTTCGACCCCTGTGTGGGTAATGTTGTTCGTCAGTCCTGTTGATAGAGTTGAGTGACTTCATCGGTCTGTGTGTTTATGTGTAAGTGACCTTAACGGTCTGTATTATTATATTGTTTGACCCTGGCCGGGCAAGCATTTGGTTGTTTATGGACGTTTAGCCTGGTAGATCCTTGCGGAAAGGGTCTACGACGTGTAATATTCCCATACGGTTTTGGGGGTGTAACAGTGGATACGCAAACCAAGGACACGCCTCGTCGTAGTGGGAGGGTTGTTCGTCAACCCGAACATTTCATCGGAGTGGGAGAAACGGATCAGGATGTACGTACAAACAGGCAGTTCAAGACAAGGATGCTGAATCCTGGAAAACAGCAATGGAATCCGAAATGGATGTCAAGACTGCGTTCTTGAACGAGAGTCTTGATAAGGAAATCTATATGCGCCAACCTAAAGGATTCATTGCTGAAGGAGAGGAGCACTTAGTGTGCAAGCTTAAGAGAGCCATTTATGGTCTTAAGCAAGCATCAAGGTCTTGGAACATGCGATTTGATGAAGTCATTCAATCGTATGGTTTTGAACAGTGTCCTAGTGAGGTTTGTGTATACAAAAAGTGCGATGGAAACGTGCTGGTATTTCTTGTACTATACGTAGATGATATACTTCTAATTGGAAACAATGTGAAGGTATTATCAGACGTAAGGGTATGGCTGTCTGAGCAGTTCGATATGAAGGATTTGGGAGAAGCTGGGCACATCTTTGGTATTAAGATCTTTCGAGATCGCAAAAAAAGGATGTTGTGCTTATCTCAGGCATCATATATCGATACGGTGCTAAAGCGGTTCAGCATGGAGAATTCCAAGAAAGGTTTCTTACCTTACAGACATGGAATTCAGCTATCTAAGGCTATGTGTCCTAAGACACAGAATGAGATAGTTGATATGAAGCTGGTCCTTTATGCTTCGGCAGTGGGAAGCCTCATGTATGTTATGCCTTGCACTAGGCCTGATATCTGTCAAGCTGTAGGCATGGTGGCGAGATATCAACCTCGAGATATGTTTTGTTGGACTTAGATGTGGTTCCTCGTTTGCATAGAAGTATCGCAATTTTACTGTGGCAATACTGGTGCATTTATAAACCCGGAGGAACCATGAGTCTATAGAGCAAGGAAACATATCAGTCGCAAGTAACGTTGTAAAACGAGGGAACGTAGCATTGTCTCCAAGATAGCATCTGAATACAACCTAGCTGATCCTTTCACGAAAAGGTTGCCCTCAAAGTCATTTGAAGGGCATGTGGAAGGAATGGGGTTGAGATATATGGCAGTATTGCTTTGAGTATAAGTGGGAGATAGATAGACATAGTCTAGATAGTATACTTCAAAAGCATGCTTTAAGTATAAGTGGGAGATTGTTAGGGTTGTATACGTCAAAGCATACTTTATGCTTGTATTACCTAATTTCCCGGTCTTTATCTATGAGAATATTTAATTCATTTATCACATATTTTGCATATTTATTCACGCTATGGTTATGCAAATGGAGTCTAAATTACTTTATATTGTAGATAATGTGGTGTGTCGTGTCACACAGAAGATCACATTATCGGTTCTTTATATAGTAATATTTAGTTCACAACCTATATAACATTAGACAGTTATGTGAGGGGTTGTAGTATATGCTTGAGATTGATTGGTCTTGACCATTAGCATATATTAGCGTATTCGTTATACGTTGAACAAGATCGAGGTGGGATAGATTCTTCTGTACTGACTATAAGAAGAACGTACATCTTGGATAATTATTATTTCTTAATTCTAGTTATTAATATTTAATTATATATATTTAATATTTATTGCTTTGATTTATCATGGGTGAGAGCCACAATGATTGACTCAATATGCTCGATATTTTGGGCAATATTATTATTTATATGATAATTAATATTATAGCTAGAAATCGTGTCCCGACCAATCGGGTTGATCATGTCCCTTGAGGCACTCGAAAGGATTATTATATTAAACCCTGCAGGTGGAATTAATTTTCCAATATAATAATAAAGGTCGAGTGGTATACTCATGTATAACACATTAATTAATTAAAAGCTGTCAGTAGCTTAAATTAATTAATGGACATGGAATATCTTAAACACGGGAAATAATTAATTTAAAAAGGAGCCCAATTTCTTAATTTGAGATTTTGGTAGGAAGTGCAATATTAACTTATTAGTGGACTAAGTTGATATTAATAGAGTCTTCATATTAGGAAGGGTCATAATAATGGAAGGAAGATATCTATTGGGAGTCCTTACCATATCCTCCTTAAGGTCCCTAGAGTAGCCAAAACACCTATAAATACATACTTAGTGTTGGCCGATTTTTCCACTTACAATTGCCCAAGAAAATCGATTTTTTGTGTGTGTGTTTAATTGTGGATCTTGACTTGTGTCTTAGATTCCATAATTTAACTAACACAATATTTTTCTAAAATACCAAAATATTCAAAAAAATAGAGAGAACAAAAATCGTGAGTTTATTGTGAGGAGATTTCGGCCGACCCTAGCTGTGCAAATTTAGTCCGGTAGATTGTTGCCCACACGACATCCGGACGTAGGCGGGATATACTCTAGAAGATCTTGAGGTAGAAATACAAGAAGATCGGAGAGGAACACGAAGAGGGCATAAATCGACCAAAAGAGATTTTTCTACCACTTCGCGTCAAAGGTAAAAATTACCGACTCCCATACGTAATTATGTTTATTTTATTGTTTATTAATCTGTTTAGTTAATTAGTTGACAAGCCTAAATAGATCCGGTTTTTGCGTTGGTTAGTTTATAAAACCTTTTATTAAATTATCACCACCATCTTGCTTCCGTTGCGTTTTATATTCCAACAGTTGAGAGCCTCAGGGTTGGGTTGTCTCGGTTAGATTTGACGTAGAGCATTGCATTTTTTACTTTTATTGTATATTTTATCCTATGGCCTTTTGCGTGAGGTGTATTTTTGACACGGAGTTTGTGCGCAGAGTCAGCCTTTCTTCTGTTAGAGTAGCGTTCATCGAGAGTGCAGTTGCCAAAGTCCTCTTAGGTAAGTCTCATGTGAATTAAGCCATGGGCTCAGGTATGGTTTCGAGCTTTTTCGCATCATATGCTTCTATGTATATATCACTCAATATTTTGTTGTGCACTAAGCTGAGGGTCTTCACGGAAACAGCCTCCCTACCGTTAAAGTAGGGGCATGGTCTGCGTACATCTTACCCTCCCCAGACCCTGCTCTGAACAGAATATACTGGGTATGTTTGGTTTGGTTTGGTTTTTCATGCCGGTCGATAGGGGCCCGGTGGAAGTTAAAAATGCATCGAATCCACAAATTTGCTATGAAGTGAATTCAAATTGAATTTTAAACCACATGTCCTGCTATCTTATATGAGGTGAGGTGAATGATATTAATTGGATAATAATAAATTTTTAATATTCAATTCTTTATAAACTTGTATGAAAAAACATTTATTAAAATAGTAATTTAATTTGAAAAGAAAAAACGATAAGTATGATGCTATTTGGAGCGAATGATGTTAGTTGGATTATAAATTCAAAAAAAATATATAAAAAATAATTTGTTCCGGGAATTATTATTCCCGTGATGTGTCTTACATAATACTGGTTGTAGATACATAGATGAGAGGTTCTAGATCCTTCTAGAGGTAGTAGGATCCTATTAGATGTCTTACCTTATCTAGGAATCCTATGTATGGAATGACTCTCATTGTAATGCCTATATAAAGGCCCCTCTATCAGTGTTATGAATGCAATTGATTGACTCTATTTACAGTCCTTTTTACTTTCTCCTGAAACACGTTATCAGCACGTAGTTTCTCAACTGAGCAAGAAAAAAAAAAACCTCCCGTTTTCTGCAAAATTCCGAAAAAAAAAACGAAAAAAAAAAAATTCTGCAGAAACCCTAGCCGCCGATCGCCATCGCCATCCCTAGATCGCCGATCCACCTCCTTCCTTTTCTTTCTCCAAGCCGGTTTACCGATCTCGGCACCCACGAGAGCTCCGATGTCCATGGTCGCGGGAGTAAGCTTCTGCACTGCTCGATTAAGTCTATCAAATTCATGAGGCGATTTGAAGGTTCGCCCGTAGAGAAGTAAGCTCGACTTCATTAATTGAGGCACAAGGGATTGATTTGGAAAGCCCCCCAACCCAGTCGCCGTTTGCATCTCGGAGTATGCCGCCTATGCCTGCGCGCGTATTGCCGGGGGGAAGGGCTCTGTCGACGTTCAGTTTCGTCCAGCTCAATGGTGGTTTCTGTCCAGCCCGACCAAGTGCTGACCCGACCAAGTGCTGACCCGACCCAGTGCTGGCCCGACCCAGTTGCTGACCTGACCCGACCCGCCCAACAGTCCCGTTTTCGTCCAGTCGACTGTTGCCTAAAGCTGCGACCCGATCTGATCGAAGCACCGCCGGATTTTCCTATGGTTTTATGCACGTCATATTTACTGTTTGAAAACCTAGTGCAATCGAGACAAAACCTATCAAAATCGAAAGAAAAAAAAAACGAGAGACGAGAATTTCCGCGAGTAAATATTCTGCACAGCGCAGTCGTACCAAAATCATGTTTCCCGATTCGTTAACCGTCGGATCGGTGTGAAATTTTGACAGCAACTTCCCAACACAAATATCTGTATATTCAACGGTGGAGATCGGATTCTGTATAATATTGATTACTGAATCTACTGCCGAACAGAAGCAAATTTTTACGAGGAAATTTGGAGATCCGACCTCATCCAATACCGAGCTGCTGCATCGCCGCGCTCGAGTCCTTTTTCGGCCGAATTATCGATCCCAGTAGCCCTATCCGGGCGTTTCTCAACTCTCCATCTTTTCCTAATTAATTATTCATTTGTTCATTAATTTGTACACTTATGAATCTTACCATGTTTATATTTTACGTGCATATAGGAAAATACGTCGCTCATGATGATGTGCAGGCTATGGAGAAAAAGCCATATTTATCCCGTTCAAGGATCAAAGTAAATATAGAACGGAGTACCCATGGAAATATGTTGCTCATATGGAGAGAAGCTCCCGTTCAAGGATCAAAGCATATATGGCACCAAGTACCCGTAAGACTTTATTAAAGTTCCCGTTTTTCAATTCCTCTATTTTGGGAATTTTTTTTGGGGGGGGAATTGGGTATTTGGGTTCTTTATCTCCCACGCTACTTTGCGGTGGATGAGACTATGAGAATTGAGAGGTGGTATCACTCTCGTATGTGGAAGTAAACTGTGTGACGGTCCTGGGGGAGTCACGGATAATTGTTGAAAGTCGATATTTGTGGTTGTTGCATACACCACGTTTTGGGTGCGATTTGACGTCGCCGTTTTGTCGATTTTAAACCAACAATTAAAAAAAAATGGACATTGTCGGTAACGGTAAAGTTATGACTCGTTCATGATTAGTCACGGATTTGTGACGTACAAATGGGACAAACATCGATTGCGACGGATATGTCGTGGTTAAAATCGATTTGTGACGAATTTGTCACTTGAGCGACCACCACGTTGGTCTTGACCCAATCCCATACTTGGAAAACTTCATCTTTCATCCTAGTAAAATAAAATATTGCATGTGGGTGTAGTCATGCACCCTCTCCTTGCAATATGATATATGTAAGAATGTACGAGTAATTCTCATGAATTTCAACATGTAAAGCAATGGTATATTGCGTTAAGTACATGAATTCGTTGACCTCGAGTATAGTTCGTGTGACTATAGGTCCGAATACTTTTCCGAGTATTTATAAAGGTATGTGCCTTATACATTTGACTATGTTTAGTCGATCTTATTGGATGGTCAAGACGAGTTGGTTATGGTATATTCATTGTCTCATGGTTCAAAATGCTTAATTATGATGCACCGCGTTGTACCTATATAACATGGCTATTATGACGTATACTTGCAAATTGAGAATTAAAATACTTGGTTGATTTGATGCACTTTGGTTGATTTTGTCTACACTTTTGATCATGACTAGGCGCATCCTCCTTGGTATTTGTTTATGCTTCGAAAGTTCAAACGGAATCAGTAGTTTTTAAACAGCCTTAGCTGTACCGACATTCCTACTTTCTCTGCAAGTCTACCAAGTTGGAGTTACCGAAAGGATCATCAGTCGAGATAAGAAATCGAACACCCTGCTGCGTTTAAACGCACCTATGGATGTCATTGCCATGTTTTTGCATCAACACTTATGCCATTGGGTATGGTCTCAACCTTGTTTTCTCACTAAACTTGGGAAATACTAAAGCATCCAATTAAAACATGCACTGTGATCTGAGTCTAATGATCCGTATGGTGCACAATATATGGATAGAAATATACGGAAGTCTAGTTTCCAGAACATCTGACCGTTCGTCCATAGACTTCCTAACAAGGGAGATATCGCTGTTTTAGTGAACAAAGGTCAAGCTGCGTGGAATTTTATTTCCAGCGATTGTGCTAACTTTTGTCCCAACCAACTTGGCTCCCATCTTTAATTTGCAAGTGGTCTTATGACACATATTTTTCAACCTCTTTTTGGTAGAATTTGCCATAGATGATGCAGTTTTTGGTAGCGTTGTATGCAAACTATCATCTTTCAAATGTTGAAAAACAGTTTCCTTGGAGAAAGCCCAAAATACGCACCCTTATAAGAAGGTCGAGTGTGTGCATGGTAGTGTTACACCATGCTTGTGTCGTAATTTTGCCCCTTAGGCATATAACCTTGCCATGTTATGCACTCAATATGATAGATCATTTTGATCGTATCTGGTATAAAGTCTCTATGTTGTTAGAGTGTTCGCTATGCTCATATTTGTAAAATTTTGCAAGCGAAATCAAGTGCGTATTAAGCTATTTTCAAGGAACACGATATTTTTGGATTTTGGTTTATAAATCCATTGTGACTATGATGACTAGCTCATCACAATTAATGAGTGGTATAATGCTCAAGTTGTTGAATGCTGGATGGCGTTTTCTAGTCACATATGTTCCGTAACAATTGAACCATGTTATGACTCGATGATACATATACCAAAGTGTATCACTCATAGCATCTCACTATGATTTGTGAGAAATAAAATCTTATGCTTCACTTGTATTGAATATGTGAAAGGAAAAATATTCATGAGTCAATATGGTTCGGCTTGCATCGGTTTGTGTAACCAGAAGATGTATTGGGACATTGACACATTTAGGCTTTAATAGTCCGAAATTTAGACAATTTGATGATCCATATACCACGGTATTGTCATGGACATCATTTTCTTTGAACAAAGAAACTAGTTGGATCAAAGACACCAAAATACGTTGGTGGAGTCATGAGCAGGGCTCATTACCGATGATGATATTTATGTCATCCGCGTCTAGTTTTCATAAACATGTGTGACGCCAAAGACCCCCCCAATGATCCTTCTTCGCCATGTTCATTGATTTAAGCCTATTATTTGGCACGATTAGGAGATGACACCCTCCTATGCTAAAGAGAATAATGTAGCGACTCGCATAAGCATGGTGCTGAGTCCTCCCTTTTCACCGAGTTCTTATACATACATGATCATAAGTATTAGCCTGGGTGGCTTATGATGCTATGATTGTGTTCACAAATGGTCGTACTCAAGTGATAACATTTATATGTTATGTGGTTCCTTTGACAATGATTGATAAGTTGATGAAACCTGAGTTTATGGTTGTCCAACTTGCGGACCAGTCATTGTAAAGGTCGGTTCACCCACTTTTAGACCAAGTCTTAAAGTGAAATTTTAACGAGTACTTCCTAACATCCAAGGCTACCTTCTCACAAATTTTGGTGCCATTTGGAGACTTGGAAAGAGGCGATCCACTTAAATGAAGTTTTCACATTCCATCAGTCGTCCTATCAACCAGTTCGATATCATTTCGACCGGTTTTTAACCACATGGTTGATGGTTTTGGAATCCTAAACACCCGTTTATACATGCTCACGAAATTTTGAGGTGTTTGGGGCTGGTGAAGGGAGTGAACTCTTCAATAAAGCTCTAGAGGTTCGATAAGACCAACGGCCTATCATCGGTTCAATCGTTTCTTCATGTTCGATCCCGGTGGTGCATGATGGTGGTTTTGTTGAATTCTCAAGACCAGTAGCTACGGTTATGTAGCATCGGTCAACATGAAATATTCACTTATACCTATCATCATTCAAATGCTTAGTTACAAGTGTAACCGTATGCATTTTGTTAACTGGATTGTGTTAACACTGAAAACCTTTATCGTCCACATGTTCATGTGCCAAAGTGCGTCACCACAACGCATTATGACGGGTTATAAATGATGAATATGACATGCGCTTTCACTCATAGTCCGCTTAAAATATACCTTGGCAGACGATCTCGTAAGTCACTTTGATGAGCCAGTCTTCCAGTCGTTAGGGGGAGATGCGAACGATCATGTTCGAGTAGAACGACTTGGAATTGTCGTAGTTTGTCCGTACTGTGTCTCACCAAGTTCCCTAAAGTGACGAGATTAAATACATGCTGCAAACATGTCTGCAAGGATTGTGTCTGGTCATGGACGTTCGTCACCTATAAATGGTGATATGGTAACACCACAAAGTGTGGTAGATGGTGTTACTAGGCCGTGGATCTCATAGAGTATTGGGATGCCACTTGGTTCGATAAATACTCTCGTTAAGAATGTATGCGAGTTTGGTACATGAAACTTGATCATCTGATCAAATGAACTCATCCGTCTCAAGTGATTCTGGATTACAGTCATCATTGGGGGACGCCTCAATCAATGCCAATCCATAAAGAGTACTCTATGAATAAAGCCGGTTCATGAGGACGTGGAATGTGAGTTTAATCGAACCATACTTCGTTGAAAATCTACAATGTTGTAGCCTTGGCCTAAAATGGAAACATATGCGACCCCAGTATAAACAAAGTGATAGCCCTTTGTTGAAGTGGTGCCGACACTCCAAAGATAAGATCTATCCGTATACTTTGTTAAAGCGAGTGAGAGAAGGAGTTAAACTCACCTCATGGCGCGAGGTTTCTCATGAACGCACTGGAATCGAATACGATGACACGAAACTTAGTTGTGCTATCGTAATGGATGTTATAGCATCCACTATCTTTTCAGTTAGATAGTTTCCCAAAAACTGACGTGCAGCTTGTGGTTAAATCTTATCTTAGTGGGAACTAAGTTAAGTGATAAAAAGAATCTCGTGGTGGATCAGACTCAAATCAAGCGGCTCCTGACCACGGAGTGCGTCGACAAGTGATTGTCGGGAACGCATGCTAAGTATATACTTGATTTGGAAGAGATATGAAGCTTTTGCGTGTAAAACTAAGGGTTTATAGTGATGTACTCTTGTGAGACTAAGAGATTCCACTAAATCCAAAGTTAAGAATGAAAGGATCTTGGGGACACTTGATGATGCGTATTCATCAATCGGTTTAAGGCAATCTAAGGGACGGTTCCCCTAAGAGACGATAAAGTAATGCCTATATGATTCCCAATGATTAGTCGAAGTCATCATAAGACTTGGCTCACTTAAGTGATGATGCAGTCTTAAGAGAAAAGTACGGTATTAAGTACTCATGTTTGACTCGATGTACTCATTCGTAATAATCCGGTAAAGCCACTGTGATTATGGCATAGGATGCGCTCACGCAATGTCTGTGATTGACAAGAAGCTTGAAGCTCGCTCTATCTCGATAAAAGGTTACTTGAAAACTGATACCCGAATCTGTCCAGAATGTGTTGGTCTATCTCCCATATGACCTACAGGGCAGCTCACTTGATGGAAAATGGTGAAATTGGTGCCATTGGAAAAGTTTGTGTCTACTTTCCAAGGAAACCAACCATTTGATCACATCCATCATGTTGAGTGACATATGACTATTGTTGCAAAGTAGGACAGGATATGTCCGGTAATTTGCTGAGTCAACTTCAATAGAGCTTTATGATCTGCTCAGGTCGATCTAGGTTACGTACTGTATGTGAATGAAAAGCTATGGGTGTCTAGTTTTCATAAGTTCTTACAGTTTCGTTGATACCTATTGAATCGAAGAAGTTATGACTGATTTAGTGCATGGAGGTCAAGACTTTAGAAAACTTGATAAGTCTTTAGCGACTCTGCACTTTGGATGTGTCGCGCTCTTTTTGTCCTTAGACCAAGGTTTGTTTTTCCCATTGGGTTTTCACTTGGTAAGATTTTTAACGAGGAGACCTATGAGAACATCCATACAATGATGCGTTGTACTTCTGTTCAACTTAGACCAAGAGGTATTTTTCCCACTGGGGTTTTCCTTGGTATAATTGTGAGGGCAACTTGGCATCCGACTCCTATGATTTGAGGTACTCATCAGGGAGAGTCGTTATGTATACATCAGGGGGAGTATACATGACATGTTATCTTGGTGCGTTGCAATCTTTTCCTCATCAAGCCTTTATTTTTCCCATGGGGTTTTGTTTTGGCTTGGAATAGGTTTTTACGAAGGCAACATCTTCTGCACCATTGTTGTATTAGTGCTCGACACAGGGGGAGTGTTCCGGGAATTATTATTCCCGTGATGTGTCTTACCTAATACTGGTTGTAGATACATAGATGGAAGATTCTAGATCCTTCTAGAGGTAGTAGGATCCTATTAGATGTCTTACCTTATCTAGGAATTCGATGTATGGAAGGACTCTCATTGTAATGCCTATATAAAGGCCCCTCTATCAGTGTTATGAATGCAATTGATTGACTCTATTTACAATCTTTTTTACTCCTGAAACACAATTTTATTTTATTTGTAAAAGTGACAGAGGATATTAATTAGATTATGGAATAATTTTAATTGAATTATAATTCATAAAAGTAAATATGAAAAAATATTTATTTGGAAAGAATAATTTAACTTAAAATAATAAATATGAAAGCTCTAACTAATAAGTTTACAAGCCTCATATAAAAATTTAATTTTAATTCGTAAGAATTGATACGAAAAAATATATATTTGGAACGAATAATTTAATATAAAAAAACAAGACATGCAGAATAATAATTAAAATATGGAATGATTTTACTTGGATAATAAAATATTAATTAGCATGTGTTAAATTAGATATCGTAAATAAAAAAACATCAGATATTAATTAGAGTATGGAATAATTTCAATTAGATAATAGCTTAAATAATCAAATTAGCGTTCACAAATAATATACGAGGATATCGTCTCAATCCTTTGGTCGGGTCCTATGTTGGACTAATTGTAGTGGGTTTCGTGCTTAACCATTATTGTGAGCTTCGTGCTTAATCATTAAATCCCGAGTTGGATGTTTTACGTAAATACATAAATTAAAATATAGTTTATTAACATTTTGATACGTTGAGAGTCGTTTGATCAAAATAATGAAGTACTTTTTATTTCCTTTTATATACACTTTGTAAATTTATACACACATCTTACACATTTTTTGCAGGAAAAAATATAGAATTTTTTAAATCGTTAATAAGCGGTCCCCCCCCCCCCCCCCCAAAAACTAAATTGCTGTTATGAACTTATGATGATAATATGGATCATTTGGCCATTTCTTTTATTAATACTATGAAAAATTACATCTGGTCCCCCTAATAAACATCCTCACTCATTCAAGTTCTTAACTTTTTAACAATAACAGACTGGTCCATTTCGTAGACCATTCTGTAATTAATTTGGCATTTTTTGGATCATTTTATAATTGATTTGGGCATTTTATTACACTGTTTGGACCATTATGTTATTGTTGAAAAGTTAGAGACCGATGTTATAACGATATGTGCACTTCGCATGCGCAAGGGCTGCACTCATGTGTACGAGCAACTTTTTGTTTCTATATTACTGTATATTTTTGATGAATCCGTATGGTGATTAGACCTGGTAAAATAGGTCCAGGATCGTGGGTCGGGCCGACTCGCCCGTTTTTGGACGGGCATTGGGATCCACTTATGTGCTCAAAAACAGGGCCTTTTTGGCCCGGCCCAATTTTTGTCCGCTCGTGGAGGCCCGGCCTGCAGGTTGCCCGTCCGGCCAATTTTTAAATTATGTGTAATTATAATATTTAAAAAAAATCCTTATGTATTTTGTTAGATTATATTACATCTATATGTTAATTATTAATTTAATTTAATTTTTTTATAAGACTTTGTTATTACTTTGTAGTATCTCATATCAATATATAATATTATTTTATAATTTTTTTAAGAACACAGTAGAGATAAATGATATTTGTATATTTGTCTTTTGATTGTGGTAGTGTAGTAAATAATGTAGTTATCAAATAAAAATAGTTGTACATTTATTTCTTATTGTGATAGTGTAGTGAATAATATAATGACAGAATATTATATTTCATATTTAAAAAATAAAATTTTAAAAAAGACCTAAGGCATGCGGGCCAGGCCAAGCCCGCCCTGTGTGGACCACGAGCCTCATGTTTTAGGCCAAAAAATGGGTCTTTTTGGCCCAACACAGAAAAGGCCCGCTCGTTTTATGCCTGGCCCAAACAGGTCGAGCCCGTTTGCCAGGTCTAATGGTAGTTAAGGCTGTTAGCGGTCCAAGTATATCTGATATTCGTCTGAAAACCGCTCGATAATACCCAGGACCGATACTCATTAGAAACCTTAACAGTCCGAATATTGATACTGAAGTTGGAACCGAACCCAATAAAAAATTGATAATATTTCACTGGTTACATTACCAAACGGAGTCTTAGTAATTTAAGTATAAAAATACCTCGAATTCATCCTCAAGTCCAACGCGCAGCCAACCTCAAGCTCCTCCATTTATTTATTTCATTTCTTGCAACACCCTCCTTCGCTTATTTATCCTTCATTTCTTGCAAGTTGCAACTTATTCGAAGCGATTAGTGATTACAACTTATAATCGATTCAAAGTGATTTCAATTCGAAATCATTATCTCGAAGTCCGATTCTAAGTGATTTCTCTCAATTATAAGATGATTTCTATATCAATTTAAGGCACAATCCAAGACGCTGGTGATTTGTATTTCAACTTCCACAAATTTCAATTTATTAAAGTTATTCTTTACTATTCTATTTTTTTTATTTTGATTATTCTTTATTACTATTATTATTTTATTTTATTTTATTTTATTTGGGGGGGGGGGCGTTTTTAGGTCAACCGACCCGATTTTGCCCAACTGGTCGGCCTGAGTACTTAACGAGCCGGGTTTTTTCGGGTCCTTAACTGGTCGGCCTTAACGGACCAATCTCAGTTATACTTGAAACCTTATCGGGTCGGTCCCGATTCCAGCACTGGACCCATTAACTTACCAGATCTCGAGTATATCCATTAAAGTTACCGGGTCTAGCCCGGTATGCACCCGAACCGAACCGATAACACCCCTGGTGATATTATATTATTTTTCGCATTATCATATGCATATTCAAAGTTGATCATAGTTGATAAAGAACACACTGGAAAATGATGCCGTGACATTGTTTTCCATGGATTTTTTCTTGTGATGAGGTGTTTGACATTCAGGGTTGCAGGTTCAACACGTTAGAGATAATTTCAATAGACTTAATATATCATATATATGTTTATAAACAGTAGCAAAAAATCTAAGTTCCCAAATTTTAGGCATTTGCAATAGCAGATTTTTTTATTATAATCCTTAACTGAAATGGCTATAGCTCAATTGGGATGAGAGTATAATCAATCCACATGTCTTTCACATGTATACAAGGTTGATAAAATCATGCCGACAAATCTTCCATTAATGTTGAATCAAATACTATCTCATAAATCAAGCAAAATGCAAAAAGTAGGAATAATTTAAAAGGCCAAGCAAAAAGAAGGGCATTCCTTTTTGCTACTGTCACGGCCTAAAGTCGATGACGGGTTATGCTACCAAACTAAACAGATTCAAAAAATAAGCAACAAAACGAGTTTCATTTTTTGTACATACAAATCCTTCATGAAATTCAGCTAGGCTCAGTGATCCAGAAGTCTTACCCAGTCTGACGAGAAGCACCTGCAGATACTGATTGTACACGCAGGCCAAGGTATTGACAGCAAAATCACCACCTTCTCGTTGTGTCTGCCCTACTTTGGACTACCAAGCTCCGTAATTTTGTTCCCAGTGTTCCTCTGATGAATCTTCATCCAATTTAAAGGTCACGGCTCGTGAATATATCTATGACTCCTTGAATACACGGGGGATTATTTCATGCACATCAATGTCTAATGCAACAGGATCCCTGGTAAAATAATTGGTCAACCAGGATGCTTGTCATATATTTTTCATGCATATGCGCTCAAATGTTTTAAAATTGTTAGTCCACATACATGGTGGATGAGTGGATACAGACCTGCACAATATTTGGCCCTTCTCGTTCGAACTGGGAATGAACCATATCTTTCGGAGCAAAGGTGATTCAAATTGGAAAAAGAAACCATCATTTTGCCCATGCTTCCATTTTCTTGATCCTTGACCTTTCCACACCTGTATTATTAACAGAGACAATAGCAGAATTACCAGTTCGATTTTTTTCCAGAATGGTGTAGATGTCGAGAGCAAGCTCAAATCATGAACTCTGAAATTAAAACAGTACATAGAAAGTTTTGGGGGACAAGAACTACTTGATGAAAAAATACCCACTACGACAAATCGATTGCAAATTCACCAAATGATAAATTAATATATCATACTGTTAGACTATAGAGTCATCTAATAATCTGAAATTGATTAACACTGTAGATTCATGCAAAAAGTAAAGTAGCAAAGTTTTACGACGCATGCCATTCTTGTGACAACCTTCATGCGAACGAGAAATGGGATGAAATTCCAAAACCGTTATCATCGTCAGTTTTTCCACTTGCATGGAAAATATCATGAGACGGCGATTAGTTGAGATGTCACTAAAGGCAAAAGAATGTTTATCTGTACTCTTTCTACTTTCTACTGAGTGTGATTCCCAATTCAGCTCAACTTCTCTTTTTGTATTTTTTCCAACGACTTCGGTGTCCTTTGTGTCTTCTGGTCTTGCATTTACTTAACTGAAAAAGTGAAGGTGCAGGTTTTTGCTGATACCACTTGTCACGGAGCTAAGTCCTTCAAGCTTCCTCGCTTTTCGCCTCTGGCCCATTCAATAGAATAATCTCACGAAGGCTGAGAGAAGGGAATGGGAATAGGCGCATGATATAGGCATGTCCTATTACATGATTGATATTGAAAATTCAAAAATGAAAGAAAATAGAACTAGCATTCGAGTTAAAACAAATCAGAAATTTCAGGAATCAGGAACAAGATATGAAACCCCCTCAAGTAACAATTAAGAAAACATAGATCGTCACTGGTTGAAGTCTAGTAGCAGAAGTTGATTTATTATGACCAAATTGCCAGAATATATATGCATCCTATAAAAATTAAGGTAACATAAAGGCATAGCTTACGGGAAGGGAAATTAAACGTTACCTGAGGATATGATATTATACTTTTCGGGGCCACCACGCAAGCAGCATGGGAGAAAGAATCTTCAGCATACTGCCTGAGGAATGAAAAACAACTGCTGTGTGTATGTGGTGATTCAAATGCCTGACAGAGTAAGGATGAAATATATTTTAATTATAGTATTCAAGTGTGTTCATAAATAAGAACAAACATTTCAGATAATTATGTCCAAAAGACAAAGAAACATGAGCATATATGCTAAGCAAAACCATCATGAGTGGAAGGTTGAATACCTTCTCGATATTAACAACGGGGGCATATTTTTCAGTGTCGGTTTTATCCATTTGAAGTAGGAAATAAGCTTTAGGATCCACAGTCGAATTTTCATGCCATGATCTCACAACACCCTCCATTGTTTGAACAAGGAAAGAGAAAATCTCCCTGCAAAAATCTTCAGATCCATACTTCCCAGACTGCAAAAGTTAGAAACTTATTTTAGTCATTCCCACTAAAATTGGTGTGCCTAATGGTAACAATGTCATCAGTCAACGTCCAAGATGAGTATCCAAAAAGTACAATAGCTAACATATCCTACATTAGTTAGGCACTTATGCATGGCTCCAAAAGTCCAAACTGAATGACAAATCATAACTAACTGCGAATGTGGCAAATTCATGATTCAGCTGATAATATCATAGCAGGCGGGTAATTTATTTTGAGGCCCCCACTAAAGTTGAAGCCACAGAAGATGAAGAAAAAAAAAATATATGATATACAATTTATAGAAAATCTGAGCTTACGAGTTCATTTTTGACGGAATCCAAGTATTTTGCCATATCAACATTTGATCTCATTATTTCAACTTCTCCGGCTTGCTTTTTGTCTCTTGCCAATTGTGTCAGCCTCTTGATTTTTTTGGACACCTCAGAACTTTGTGGGTTGTACTTCAAGGCAACCTGAAAAGCAGATATGGCCTGCACACCAAATAATTAAAATAATAGCCGGTAGGAATTTGCCAATGAAGGCTGCTAAAGCAAACTAATAAAATCACATACATCTTCATATCGTTCCATAGCCTCTAAAACACATCCTTTCCTGAAATAACCCTGCAGAAGCAACCAGAGGCACTTCATATGTAAGTCTTTGAAAAAAAAAAAACTCCAAAAAGTATACCTTTTCCCAATCTGGTTTCAAGCTGATAGTTTTGTCAGCATCACTAAGAGCTTTGTTAAGTTTTACCAAATGCAAAAAAGCTGCAGCGCGATTGCTGGTAAGGTGAATAGTAAAAAATGTTAGGCGAACAGTCAAATTGTAAGGAAAAAAAACATAGTATTCTGCAAGAATCAACACAAGCACGGAGAGAAAACTAAAGCTAGTATCTAAAAAGAACTAACGCGAATAGACCAATAACTGAAAAAGGTCCGTTGGGATAAATCCTCCTGGAGTTTTGATAAGTGCAAAACCAACGGCATAGTTCTACAGCAGTCGAAACTACAGCAAGAAGGACGTTGGAGTCGAACGGCAGATGACAAGCATCCAGCAAATCAGAGTACAACAGCGAAGATACAGCGGTGAGTTGTAGGCTCTACAGATGAAACATAAATGCTACAGCAAAAAACTTACTTAGAGATTCATTAGACTGGATAAATATTTATTCATAAATTATTTGATCAAGTGTGAAAGCATTCAATGCGAATTTGATACGTATTGAATGGCGCCTGACAAAAGAAGAGTTTGGCAGCCAAGAGAGAAGACTGCATCAAATGAAAAGCTGAGAAAAGAAAGTCTTCTATATCCATAAAGCCATGATTTCGGGGATGTCAGAAATCTCACCAACATTCAAGGTCATATTGGTGAATGGCTACCTTCGACTAGCTATATAAAGATGAAGTACCCTACCAGAAGATTAACAAGCATGCATAAGTCGTGAAAAGGAAACGACTGAAGTCTACAGGGACGAAATCGGTGCACAAATCCAACATATGTCCAGATGACAAGACATACAAGGCGAGCTCAAATGCCATATCTGGAGCTCAAAACACCCTCACTCCAGAGATAGAGCTTAAACATTCAGAGAGCTGTTCGGTGACAATCAAACTTGTATTCTCAAGTGTTGACCGGGATCCGATCTTGTGTAGGTCGTGAAGCCAACTAATAACCAACATGTGTGGGCGGTGTTAGCTGTTGGGAGTTGGACACTGACTTGCGTGGGAGTGTTGACTCAAGTCCAGTTGAATACCAATCTGTGGACACGGTGTTGCTGTGTATACAAACCAAACCAATTGTGTATACAGTGTGTGTTAATTTGTGTGCACGATATAGCTTGCGTGTATTCCTAGATTCATATAGTTGTGTACGCCTTGATTCTAGTGAATTTCCTCATGTGTGGAGCAGAGTGGATGTAGAAGGATTACCCCACCTTTGAACCACTGTAAATCAATGATTGAAAAAGCGAAGGCGTAAGCCTAGGTGTTGGCATACCAAAAAGCGAGGCGTAAGCCACTACGTGCAAACTTTTTAACATAGAATAACATCTATAATAATCATACCTTGAGCAAATAAACTTCAAATAAGTAATAACCTGAGTCGAACAACATAGATAAAACCAAATAACATAAATTCAACAATAGACAACATAACTTGCACCGAGAATATGCTTCTTGCTCAATACTCTCTGACAGCGACCTGTTTTGTGAGGGAGACAGAGGCAGCGACCTCTTTTCTAGATTTAGGGCTTGAACTCGTCTTTTTTATTTTTTTCTTTTAAGGCTACGATCTATTATTTAAAGAAGGCGGCCAGTTTTCTTGTTTTTCTCTATAAATAAAGCTCATCCCCAAATCATTAGTGGGCGTTTAAAAAAAATACATCACAAGCGTGCGCTTGAAGAATAAAGCGCAAAAAGCACCCTCTAAACCCTAAAAAGCGTGCGTCCCAAGTAGAAGGCTTGCGCCTTCTGTGCATCCCACTGAGCAGGCCACGCTTTGCCGCGTTTTCTGAGAAAAGCGCCCTAATGCGCGCCTAAAGGCGGGTTGTGCGGCGCCTTTTCAAACACTGCTGTAAATCTTGCTTTGTTTCTTATCCCATGCATATCCATTTCTATATTACAGCAATGCTCTAAAGAAAACTTTTTTAAAACATCAATTTGACAAACTATGTACTGTTGCTATAGACATTTAAACTATAGCACCCTAAGCAATTTGTTGTATGCAACATCTTTAAAATGCATACAGTGTACTTACTAAAAGCTTCCGCATTTAACTCTTTCTTTAGCTATTCAAAACGAGAGTTATCCATCCTTAGAGTTTTGGGACCAACAGGTCCAAAAACAGATACGGGTATTCAGTCGTATGCAGTGTTTTAAATAGCGCAGCGTTGACGTGTAGCGTTTTTGTCCTGATAGCGCGTTGCGCAAATAGCGTAGCGTATAGCGCAGGTTTAGCGTTCCTACTATTTTATATAAAAAAATAAAATATATCTATATAATATATAATTCTTTGTCATAAGTTAATATAAATCAAGTTAAAATTATAACTAGTAACACTTAAAATAAGAATATATGAAAATAAATGTATAAATATCATATTCGTTTAGCTACAATCCACCGTTTTTTTAATGAACTCATTAACAAGTTTTCCTATCGGTTATTTATCATTGGTTATTTGTCATTATCTTTGACACTACATATATCTAAGAATTATTAAAAAACTATATTTTGTAACAAATTTAATAGAACTTTATAGTTTATATACATATAAAAGTAATAAAATAATAATCACTGTTTTAAATAGAAATAATTAAAATAGAAAATATGATAAAAATTAAAATTTCTCAAATAGCCTACGCTATTTACGCTATAGCTCAAATAGCCTACGCTATTTGCGCTATTTGGATAAAAAACGTGCCACGTCATCAAAAAGCCTACGTTATTTGTCCAAAACGCTATTTTGGATGCACTACGTAGCGCTACAGTCAATTTTTGCGCTATAGCTCGCTATAGCCTACGCTACGAAACGCTATTTAAAACAGTGGTCGTATGGCATGAGCCGCATGACTTATCAAATCTCGCAAACATCTCTCCTTTTTCATGTTACATTGCCGTATGAAGGAGATAGCTCTACATCCATACTTGAGTCCTGTGTCCAAGCTTTCAACAATCGTTCTTTTATTCAGCTCTACGTACATACTCAGTTGTACATTAATATCAAACAACAAAATAATTTCATTTAATCCATTAGATATTAAGTTGAGATAGCCACCAAAAACGAGTTGTTGACGAGAAAGACGGAAAGCAGGAGAATCTTGACGATAAATAGGAACAGATTATCAAAAATTCTTGAAGAGTAAGCAAGTGTGGTTACAACAGAGACATCGCAAACTCCAACCAGCAATCAGTAGCTACTACAATAACACAATACCAACAGGAAGATAAAGAGATAGACAAAATGTGTAGAATGCAGCAAAAATTGACGTAGTACTCTTTGATAAGGAACCCAGAAGCCAAAGAAACTATTGTTTGATTAGATTCCAACCTTGAAGCAAACAACAAATTACAAGCACGAAAAAAGAGAAATAGGGAGGGAGAGAGAGAGAGAGAGAGAAGGTAAACTTAATAGAGACAGAGGGAGAAAAGGTAAACTTAATTTCATGCAAGGCGCACACACAACTGGATTTGTAAACTTAATACCTGTAGAGAGTGTGATTTGAGGGGTCTTGCTTAATCGCCCGAGTATACAGAGCTGCAGCTTTGAGATAATTCCCTGCTTTGAAAAAATCGTTCCCCTGATCTTTCAGAGAAATCTCTGCTGCTTTCCCCTCGGATTCTCCCATTTTAGTCGTTTACTTTATCTAAGGAATAATGAGGTGTGAATGTAATTAACATCATTTTTTCTATTTCTTGGTTAGGGTTTCTGATGCTGCTGCATTTTCAGGCGAGGAAGAAATAATAGTCGCCTTTCATAAATCGTGTCGACAGCTTTTTTATATCGCAAATCGTGTTAGTTGGATGTCGGGGGTTTCGGTGTCTTCAATTTGATATTTTAAATTTTCAATTTGAACAGGATTTACAATTCAATTTTGCGGTGCAGATTGTTGCCTGTTAGCCTCGTATGTTTGTAACTTAATATTTTTTTCTGTTTTTGAGAAATACTTTTTAATAAAACTTTTGACATTACTTTATCCAAAATATTATGTGTGTGAATTATATATTAAATCACAATTTTTTTTATTTAATTTCCTATAGTATGTATTAATTAATGTATATTTATTAATTTTATATTCAAATTGATATTAATAATTATATATTTTCAATAAAAATTTAATATTTTGTTTTATTTAAATTTTATTTAGTTAAATAATCTTATTTATTTAATTTAAGTAAAATTATAAAAGAATAAATAAATTATGAAATGCTAGGTGGATAAAAATTTTCTTAAACCTTTTGGTTTGGTCCTATGCTGGACTGGAATTGGAGTTGGACTAATTTTAACCATATACGGGGCTTCGTACTTATCCATTAAATCTAAAGCAATGCTACACCCACATACAAATTTCCATAAAAACACTTATAAAATGACGTGTCAGCGGGTGATTGGTGTAATTCTATATCAATCACCCACTGATACGTCATTTTATGAGTGTTCTTATGAAAATTTGTTTGTGGGTGTAGCATTTCTCTTAAATCTATATGGTAGATATTCACATAAATATACAAATTAAGAAAACAATTTTGTTATGTCTAATATTTTAAGAGTTTGTAAAAAAAGGTTTTTTATTTTTTATGTATCTTAATTCTATAAAGTTCTTTATCCATTCAATTAACACTCTTATTGAATTATGCATATATCTAATTTTGTAGTAAAACTATTAAAATATATTAGTATATTTATAGTATAAGGTTAAATTATTTTAGTTAAATATATGAATTAATATCATAGCTAAAAAATATATATAGTAGAGTAATCATATAAAATTATTATTCCAGTATATAGATTCTTATATTAATATCAAAATAATAATAAAATATATCTGATTACTATTTTGATTAATTATTCATATTAGTTAGGATTATATGATTAATTGCTTGACTGGACCTCACCGCATAGACCCGTCTAGGAATTTTTGGAAAACTATTTTAAATCATATATTCTTATTTATTTATTTTTTATAAAAAAAAAAAGCCAGTCCACTAATATTGTCATTTATAATACGAAACTTCTAGTTGTAATGAATATTATGAGTTGAGATTAAAATTTGCGAGAATTAATTTTTTAATACCAAATCATAAAATTGATAATTTATATATCCTCTTTTATAAGAGTATAAGTTATTGATACAATTTTATTTAAAAAAATTAAAATATCCTCCAAAAAGCTGTTGATGTTGATTTTCTTTTTTTATCTTTTAGTGATAGATTTAAGGGTATTAATATCTTTTGGTATAAAAAACTTATACTCTTATAAGTGAGAATATATATCTTATTACTTTTATAATTTGGTATTATAAAATATCGAGCCCTTAAAATTTTATAAATGAGAGTATATATAACTTATACTCTTATAAATGAGAATATATAACTTGTTAATTTTATAGTTTGGTATTATAAAAAATAGAGCCATATATATATATATATATATATATATATATATATATATATATATATATATATATAATTCTATTAAAAGAGAGTCGTGACACATGTCACTTTGTGAGTTTTTTGATTTTTTATTTTAAAATAAAATTTATATATAGAGATGTATTCTTAAATTTTCAAAAAAAATTATAGATATGTATTGTGGGAGTTTTATTCCACAACTTACACTCATCTACCAATAAAAAAATTCTTTCTTTATTTTTTTAGCTTAAAATTTTAAATGTTTATAATTTTTTAAATCAAGTTTATTTTTAATAAAAAATATATCAAATTAATTTTTATTTCATAATTTTCAACTAGACATCCATATGAATATAATAAATTTGATGGATTTACAATAATGACCGATTGCACAAAAAAATTATATTAGAAACAATATGAATATTTATTTTCAGTAAAATTAATTGATACAAAATAAAAATATATTAACTCATTTATTGCTTACATAAAAAATAAATTACGATATTTATTTAATTATAATAACTAAAAATAATAAAACATACACTGCACACACATATATTAAGACTTAATCACATATTACTTTCGTCCCCAAAATTTGTTCCTACTTTTTTTCGGTATATCCAGGAAATTTGTTCATGTAATGGACACTGATTGACTTAACACTCCGCTAATGTGGTACTCTTTCTTGAATTATATTACACCACATAATATACTCAATAAGTCTTTTATTAGTATCACGCTAAGACTGTGTTTAGCACTAGCTTTTAAGCTAGCTTTTCAGCTCGAGGAGCTTATTTGACATTTGACTAAAAAAGCATTACGTTAACGCCAGAACTTCTTAAACCAATAAATTTCGTTGAGTTAACTATGTTTGCTTTTTTATTAAAAAAAGCTCATTTTATATTTTTCATTCCAGATATATCCCTGACGTAAATTAGAAAAACAAAACAAATGTTGTGGATGACGTTAAAAATTTCCGTCAGAAAAAAAAAAATCTGAAAATTCTGGAAAATATAAAAAATCTGGAAAAAAATAAAAAAAAAACTGAAAATTCTGGAAAATTATGCGAAATTTAAAAAATGTGAAAAAAATCGGAACTTTTATTTTTTAAGAAAAAATATCTTGAATAATAATATTAAAAATCAGATCTTTTATTTAAAATTAAAAAATAAAAAGTAAAAAATAAAAAAAAAATCTAGAAAATTTAAAATAAAAGTTTTGATTCTGGAAAATTCTGGAAAGTTTAAAATAAAATTATGAAAATTCTGAAAATAATAATTTAAAAATCAGAACATTTACTTTTTATTTGAATTTCAAATAAAAGATCTGATTTTTAATATTATTATTTCAGATAATTTTTTCTGGTTTATATCAATACACAGTTTAAATTCTTAAAAAAATGGACTATAACATGATGATAAAGTTTAAAAGAAAAGAAAAATAAGAGTAATGCCCTTAAATGTCATTTTACAAAATACCGGCTATCAGCTAATTTGCTAAACACCTACATTAAAATCAGCTAGTTTATCACCTGTAACTACCTAACTAAATTACTAACTACCTAACCACTACCATTAGCTAATCACCACTACCTTTTCAGCTACCAGTTACCTTTTCAGTTAGTTTTGCTAAACACAGCCTAATATGATACTTATTTCGAAAATCATCAAAAATAAATTTAGATATTGGAAAATTATTTTTTAATAAGAGAATATCTTATGCGGTGCATCGCACCGAAGAACATTTAGTATATACATATATATGGCTTGAAAAAGCCACTTGTAAGAATATTGAGTATCCCAAACCAAATCAAGACATGATTGCTGTTATATCGTGTACTTATATACTATCTTTATTTATAATTGCAACATTTTATTTTTTATATCACTCATATATTAATTTTAAGTCTATTTTGTTATACTAATATAACAATAAATTTTAGCATGTAAGGTATAGTTAGATTTATCTCAATATATTTTTGAATATTCTATTATTTTTTACATTTTTTAATACATATAATTAAAATATGAATGATGAAAATTATATACTAAACTCCATAATATTTTCTCCTACATATCTCTTGATATCTTCTAAATTCCAACTAAAGGTTGAATCTGACAAGCCTCCACATGCAAGTGGGGATTAACAATGCTCTAAAAAGTTTCCACCAATTGGATTCAGTCGATTTTATTGAAATTCCGCTCATTTATTTATACTTGTATTAAAAGAGAGTCGTGATACATGTCATTGTAAGTTTTTTTATTTTTTATTTTAAAATATAATTTATATATAGAGATTTATTCTTAAATTTCCATAAAAATATTCTAGATATATATTGTGAGAGTTTTATTCCACAACTTACACTCATCTACCAATAAAAAAATCCGTCCTTTATTTTTTAGCTTAAAACTTCAAATGTTTATAATTGATTAAATCAAGTTTATTTTTAATAAAAAATATATCAAATTAATTTTTATTTCACAATTTTCAACTAGACATCCATATAAATATAATAAATTTGATGGATTTACAAATGATCGATTGCACAAAAAAAACTATATTAGAAAAAATATGAATATTTATTTTCAGAAAAATTAATTGATGCAAAATAAAAATATATTAACTCATTTATTGCTTACATAAAAACTAAATTATGATATTTATTTAATTATAATAACTAAAAATAATAAAACATACAATGCACACACACATATATATTAAGACTTAATCACATATTACTTTCGTCCCCAAAATTTATTCTTACTTTTTTTCGATATGTCCAGAAAATTTGTTCATGTAATGGACACTAATTGACTTAACACTCTCATAATGTGGTACTCTTTCTTGAATTATATTACACCCGATAATAAGCTTAATAAGTTTTTTATTAATATTACGCAAATATGATACTCATGTCGAACATCATCAAAAATAAATTTAGAGATCAAGAAATTATTTTTTAATAAAAAAATATTTTAGGCGGCAGAAAACATCTAGTATCCTTTTGTATTAAGAGGGTTAATTATATTTACCATCCTTATTAAATGTTCCTTTCTCAAATAAATACTTATTTATTGAACAGTAACAACAATTAAAATATTTTTAGTTACATCTATCTATACTATATAAAACTTATTCCCCTTAATTTAATGTGGAAGGAGAATTTATGTCACTTATTTAAATATATAATATAAAAGAATCTAACAAAATACATACAAAAGATTTAAAAATTATAATTATACCTAACTTCAAAAGATGGACGGACCGTATTTGGAGGTTTTGTAAGACGAAACAACTGTCTCATTTATTAATTTATATTATAATTTCATATTTTCATTTATTAATTTTTGGTTTTAGCAAAGAGATTGCAAAAGGGAATTTTGGGGAGAGAAACATCAGTTTATAAACGGCAGTAATTATTGGGGTGGAATTACATATGAAGAGACTATTTTAATTGTAACTTTTAATATAAATAAACTAATTTAAATACAAAAGTTACGATAAACATCACAATATGCACCTTCTAATACACAATGTGATTAAAATGAATTTTTAAATGATAGTATAAATTACAAGATGGTTAAATTTTAGTTATGAAATCTTAGATACAATCGGTGCATCGCACGGGTTGAATAAATCAAAAACAACCCCGGACCAACATACGGGTTAGTAAAGCCTTATTCCATACAACTAATTACATAGACTAAAATAAAAGGACAATAACAATAAAAAAACATATAAACTTCTCTAAAAGGCATTTAAATTATGTCATCTGCTCATTCAACCGTCTGCCCCAACATTACGTACAAAACACGTAGATATTCAACCAAATACCGTGCATCGCACGGGTTCCCTTAATTTAATGTGGAAGAGGGATTTAATTGTAACTTTTAATCGTAAATATATGAAGAGACTATTTTAATTGTAACTTTTAATATAAATAAACTAATTTAAATACAAAAGTTATGATAAACATCACAATGCAAATGCATCTTCTAATACACAAGGTGATTAAAATGAACTTTTAAATGATAGTATAAATTACAAGATGGTTAAATTTCATTCAACCGTCTGCCCCAATATTACGTACAAAACACGTGCACCTTCTAATACACAAGGTGATTAAAATGAACTTTTAAATGATAGTATAAATTACAAGTTGGTTAAATTTTAGCTATGAAATCTTAGATACAATCGGCGCATCGCACGGGTTGAATAAATCAAAAACAACCCCGAAGCAACATACGGGTTAGTAAAGCCTCATTTCATATAACTAATTACATAGACTAAAATAAAAGGACAATAACAATAAAAAAATATATAAACTTCTCTAAAAGGTATTTAAATTATGTCATCTGCTCATTCAACCGTCTGCCCCAACATTACGTACAAAACACATAGATATCCAGTCAAAGACCGTGCATCGCACGAGTTGAATAATGCTTCGTATAAGTCTAAAATCAAATTAATTTTGAAATGACCAGACACATTCCTCTTAGATATTTATATTGCAAATTGTAAATTTGAAGACTCTATATTTTCCTTCAAATCGTAACTTATTTTACAACTTGATTTTATTTACTCTAAATTTATATTTATTAATTATAAAAATATCATATTCCTCAACAAAATAATGAAAACATCTTGCATGAAAAATAAAAGCAGAAAACAGTAAAATAATAAAATATTTATTTTATTTTATTTTTTTAAAATAATATATCTTTTAAATATTTTTATTAATCGGAAGAAATATGAAAAAGTAAAAAAAATATATTTTTCTGTTTTATTTTTTTTAAAGAATGTGTTTTTTAAAATATTTTTATTAACCGAAAAAAGAAAAAAAAATCTGTTTTTATTTTTCTTTTAGAATGTTGTGTTTTTAAATTATTTTTGTTAAACCAAAAAACAAAAATAAAATAAAAAAGTAATGTTTTTTTATAATTTTACTTTTCTTTTAAAAAAATGTGTTTTTTAAAATATTTTAATTAATCAAACAAAACAAAAAAAATAAAATAAAATAAAAAATATTTTTTCTGTTTTTATTTTTGTAAATAACTGTATTTATAAAATAGGGCGATTTACATCTGACTACCTTTTTAGATGGTCTAATTACAGTTTGGTCCCTATTGTTTCAGATATTACAATGAAGGACAAACTTTGCACTGTCCAGAAACTATATTTACAACGAAGGACAAAAGTCAAATTTTCAGATGATGTTACTGGAGAGAGAGTACTGATATTCCGAATTTGCCCTTTTATTTTTCCTTTTCTTATTTACCTATTTATTTTTCGCCTCACGTGGGTGGCACGTGCTGGACCTCATTGTAATATATATAACACTTTTGAACTTCAGTGTAATAAATTTTCAAGTTTTCTAAAAAAAGATATTTTTTCCAAAAAAGAAAGTATTTTCGGGAAAAAAATTATTATTTTTTGAAAAAATAAAAAAAATATTTTCTGGAAAAAAATTATCTTTTCTAAAAAAATATTATTTTATAGAATTTTTATTTTTTTCAAAAAATTAAAAACTATTTTCTGGAGAAAAAATTATTTTTGGGAAAAATAACATTTTTTCGAAATAAAATTATTTTCTGGAAAAAAATATTATTTTTCAAAAAAATAAAATTATTTTCTGGAAAAAACATAAAAAAATATTTTTTCGAAAAAATTAAAAAAATATTTTCTGGAGAAAAAGGTATTTTTGGCAAAATAATATTTTTTCGAAATTAAATTATTTTCTGGAAAAAATATTATTTTTTCGAAAAAATAAAATTATTTTCTAAAAAAAAAATAAAAAAAAAATATTTTTTCGAAAAAATTAAAAAAATATTTTCTGGAGGAAAAAATATTTTTTGACAAAATAATATTTTTTTCGAAATAAAATTATTTTCTTGAAAAAATATTATTTTTTCGAAAAAATAAAATTATTTTCTGGGAAAAAAATAAAATAAAATATTTTTGCGAAAAAAAATATATATTTTCTGGAAAAAAATTATATATCGAAAAAAAATATTTTCTGAAAAAAGAATATTTTTTAAAAGAAATGTATTAGCCAAACACTTTAATAACTTATAAGCTATTTGTTTAATATGAAATGTATTTAAAAGAAATGTTTTATTCAAGTAAATAGAGGGGTATTTTTGTCTTTTTAATAGAAGTCAACACCAATTCAAATTTTAGTCTTTCGCTGTAATTTATGAAACAATAGGGACTAAAGTGTAAAGAGGTCATCTAATAGGGTAGTTGGCTTCCCCTTATAAAATATTGATGTTAATCGGAAATAAAAACAGAAAAAAAATAAAAAAAAAAAGATTTTTTCCCTACTTTTATGTTTATTTAAAATAATATATTTTTATAAACAATGTGTTTTGGAAGATAAATGCTTAAGTTGTATTAGAAAAAAATGTGGGGATACTTTTTTTAAAATGAGAAATAAGATTATGTTTGGGAATAAACTGATTTCACCCTTTGTTCAATGCAAAAATGAAAAAGAGAACACTTATATGTAATTAGAATATTTAATAGGAATGCTAGATGAAATTCATCCGTATAAAAATTATAAGGAGACATTGACGTTAGCAACAACAATTCACCTCACTCCATCAATTTCTTGTATAAAGTTATCAAATTAAAATATATAGTCTGTGATCTATGGTTGATTTTTTTTTTTGGGGTGGGGTGTTATTTATTATTGAAAAATGTTTAATTCTTTACAAGAAATTGTTCCACAATGCCCCCTGAATTCCTCAATATTTAATTGTTCCACCAGTGTACTCCGGAGGGCTAGGATCTCTTCTTTAATCATAGATCAAAAAGTCATAAGTCCTTGAAAATTCTTGTCCTCAGAGTGACTCGAACCCGAGTCTCTCACTTGAAGTGGGAGACCCGTGGCCAGTGAACCAAGGTCACTGGTAGACCTGGCAAATGGGCGGGCCAAGCCCAAACGGGCTGGGCTATTGACGGTCGGGCTTTTCTTGGGCTGGGCTGAAAAGGCCCAGAAATTTTTGGGCTGGACTATTGCAGCCCGTGGCCCGCCCTGGGCGGGCGTAACCCGGCCCGCGAACCTCTAGCACATTATCCAACTTTTTTTTTTGAAAACTTATGCAAGTAGACAAATAATCATTCCAAAAATATAATATCCCAACTCCCAACATATCCATGCTCCAGCCCAACTTGCAAGTATGTATGATCAACACTCGAAGAAATAGAAAACCCGGAGACGAAAGAAATAAAAAACACTTCAAACAAAAAATAATTTCATTCCCAATTAAAGGGTCTCCATTCTAGAAATGTGTAATCTACTTTCCATGAAACAAGGCTCATTTTGATTCACATAATTATAAATAAAAACCTATCACTGGCGAGATCTTCCGAGAACGTTTTGATTTCTGTATATTATAATTTGATTTCTTAAACAACTAACAGATAAAACCAAATAGAACAAAAGCAAAAAAAGAAAAGTACGCAAGATCACTCCAAACAGGAAAAAAAATCTAGAACTTCCTATACATTTTTCTATTGAGATTATCTTCACTTGAAGGTTAAATATCTTAATCCAAGAAAATAAATTACAAAATTAAATCCCTAAATCTAAATCAATATAGTCATCTCCTAAGGGAGAAAGAAAAGGTTTCACAATAAAGGGGGTTCTTGATTTCTTTCTAACTTTAATCATGCATAAGAAAAAAAAATTCACCATGAGTAGAGTAGTCGGAACGGGTGGCGTGGTGGATGTTGCTCAGGAGTCGGTGTTGTTACTCAAAATATTATCCGGAGATAGTATTGCTAGAATGATTGAGTAACAAACAAATGCGAGAACACTTCTGTGAGAAAATAGATAACACAAGATTTGCCGGGGTTGTTAATCCCGGGCTTGAATGCTCTCGCGAGATGTTATTAATAAATATACTGTCGAGTACAAATATTAATGTTAGAATCTGTTACAAGGAGTGTAAAGACTTCTAGTTATCTAGGCTTTAGAGCGCGTAGATTGCCGGAAGAACCAGATAGATAAATCTGTGAGTTCTTGCTTGGGATATATGATGAATGTGTATGAATATCACTACGAATGTATAAGTGATTGCCAAAAGAGTCTTTGATTCTCTCTTTTGTGTGTATTTTGCACTGAATTCGTAGTAAATTCGCGTCTGTCTTGGCCATTGCAGTGAGTTCTCTATTTATAGGGGACAAGGTAGTTGGGACTCCTCAGGCGATCGCGGGCGACCGCCGTTCTCTATATTAAAATAAGATGGCCGATCGTCCCGTCACGTGGGCCTGTTCCCTTGAGGTCCGAGGTCGCTGCTGGTGGCCAGCTGGGCGAACCAATGGGAAGCCAGCACGCGTCTTGAGTCGCTGTCCGGGGAGGACCCACTTTGTACCTTTCGGCGGCCTTGTCGGTAGGTGTGGTAGGTGACAGGCTGGGGTCAAAGGTCCTATCTGTCGGTACCCTTTGAAGATCCGCACGTGGGCTACCGTCCAAGATTCGGTCTTCGACGACTTTGACGGATGCTGGATCCATACGTGGCACGAGATGATCGCCTCTGGTTCGCTAATTAAAGACGATCGTCAGATATCAAAAGACGATCGCTGGGTACCAAAAGACGGTCGCCGTAATACGCCGAACTCTAGGCGTTTGTCCAGAGTATGTCTTCCAAGGTTGGCTTCTCTGATCGTGATTCCGATCGCCTATCGAGGCGTATTAATCGCCGCACAACAATTGCCCCCCAGCTCGCCTCGATGTTGAAAACACGGGGTGAGGTGGCACTGTTGGCGATCGCCAATGTTTAGCCGATCAGCCGATCTGAATTCAAATCTGGACGATCTCCTTTCGCGCCGGGAGCAGCGGGAAATGAAGGCGGGCTTTCTAAAAGTGGCAGGGACACGCGTCGCGCCGCTGTTGGGGGAGTCCGACGGTTTGTCGGACTTGTCGGCTGGCATGCCCTCGAAAAGACGCGTACGCGGGATTCGAGGGCAGCATTTAATGCGTCCCCACGTGACGGTTGCGATCCAGCCCTCGCGATTTATCCTATTTGCATTTAGACCCCCGTCTCCATCTATAAAAGGGTCAGGGCTTCTTCTCCTTCACCTTTTACGCCTTGCATCCATAGCCGAAATTCTGTAAAAATTTCTGGAGCTTCTTGTGCCGATCTTCTTCTTTTCTCTAGGTAAGAAAAATCAATCTTCTATCTCCCTCTTCTTTTTATAATATGTCGGGAGGATCCAAAACCTTCGATACCGGAAGTTCTTCCGCCGCCGCATCGTCGCCTGAACGGGAGGAGATTCCCGTTGGAGTGGATATGGAGACGGCCGTTGAAGCTATTCGTGCGGGGATTGCACCCGTAGAACTCGAAGAACTTTTCAACGAGGTCGAAGTGGCGAGGACGGCGGCGACGGCGGAGCAGGGGGGCTCGCCGGTGGATGAGGATGACTTGGTGCGGGCGGCCTGGGAACGAGAGAATAGATTCGGCCCTGCCTATGTGGCTTTCGCTCAGATGATGGAAACGATCGCCGGACCCTGTCCGGAATTCGACTTCGAAGCCTACTCCGCCGCTCACCCTTACGAACATGTGAAGCGGACGGTTTTTCGGGCCGCCGTCCCGTCTCTGTGGACTCTCGGAAAGATCCGGAGTACGGCGACCAAGAAAGACCTGAGCCGTTGGAGGGCCAAATATCACATCCCCTATGATGTTTCCTTGCACGTGCCCTCGGAGAATGAACGTGCCGACCAACCGCCCGAGGATATGGTTGCCGTCAGCGAGATGATTATGGAGGCCGGTCTGCGATTTCCTCTGCCATTCGCCGTCTCCTACTTGCTGATCGCCTGGAATTTGGCGCCTCTTCAACTGACGCCGAACGCTTGGCTACAGGTCATCTGCACGTTGACACTGTTTGGCGGTCACTGATCGGTCAAAAACTTATCCTAAAAATAGGAGTTATTGAGTCGCTCGCAAATATATACGAGGTAGAAGTAGTTTGTGGTAAGTTCTACCAAGGTCTTTTCTCTCGAGGATTGTCCAACAGGGCTTCGTATAATATTTTGTTACAAATTACGAGAAATAAATACTAAAATAGATTATTGGGTTTTTAAATATTAACTTAATTAAAATGTACTATACTTTAAACTAAACTATTTTTTAATAAGACTAGTTTATATAAGACTATTTTTATTAAGACTATTTATACTAGACTATTTATATTAAGACTATTTTTAACTAGACTATTTATACTTGACTATTTATATTAAGACTATTTTTAACTAGACTATTTATACTAGACTATTTATACTAGACTATTTTTAACTAGTGAAAATGAATAGAATTAAAATGAGTTGGGAATTTATAAAATCTAGGGGATTACGGGTTCATTAAATTAGGTATTTAATTAAGTATAGGAATTGATTTATATGGATATAAAAGAAAAAATGAATGTTTATCGAGTAATCAACTTTTCACCTCCGTACTTTCGTAATCAAAGATGTCTTAATCGCTGTCACTTTTTTAAGATGTTGATAACAAGATTAACACTTGATAGATTGAAAAGATGTGTTTCCAATACACTTAACAATTAATCAAGGAGGTTTCACTAGTAGAAATAGGATATGATCAATCTCTATTTAAACCAATTAGTCCTTTCATTTCTCTAACTTGACTATTTTTAGGATAAACGATCGTTCATCGAGTAATCAACTTTTCACCTCCGTACTTTCGTAATCAAAGATGTCTTAACCACTTTCGCAATCTTAAGATGTTGATAACAAGATTAACATTTGATAGATTGAAAAGATATGTTTCCAATTCACTCAACAATCAATCAAGAAGGTTTTATTAGTAAAAATAGGATATGATCAATCTCTATTTAAACCAATTAGTCCTAAAAATAGTTTAAATCAATCAAATACTCAATATATAACCTAATAGAAATCCCACTTCCCCTAGGAACAAAGATTAGCTACTCATTGGTTCATACAAACTAAAATTATAATAGAAATAATTGATATATATAATATATATATAGAAACTTTTAATTACTAGAACTTAATGACAATAGATAAAACTTACTTGAATATGATGAATCAAAGTGCAAGAAACAAACTTCAAATTATAACTTCAAACTTGTTCAAAGGTTACAAGCTTACAAAAATTGAAAGTAAAACACTAAGTAAAATACTAAGTGCTTATTGATCAAGCACTTTTCAATTACAAACTAAATGAAAGAAAAACTTCAAACCAAAAATAAAATACAAACTAAAATTGAAAGTTCTAAGGAAAATATATTGCTAAAGGAAAGGAGTATTTCTTAGCAAGAAGTTGAGGATTTCTTGGTAAGAATGTGGGTGATTTTGCAATGGGTGAAGATGTCCTTTTATAGGTGATTTTCAAGAATACAATTGATTATTTAATTCAAAATATCTATTGTAATATCATTTTTTTAATTCTTTGTTCACACTTCACCCATGTCTTTGAATTTTCAGATTTTTGACCAAAAAAATATCTTGTGGTTGAGTTCACAAGTTGGTCAAAAGTGGACTAATTTTGCATGGCATCTGCTGAAAAACGGCGATGAAAAACGGCCCAGTTTGCCCCGTGTTGTGCGCCGTTTTGTGCTGACTCGGTCTCTTCCGGAATACGCGCGAGGACACGGCGCTAAATGCCGGCCGTGTGTGAAACGGCCCAAGACACGGCCCTTGTTGCGCCGTGTGTGAAACGGCCTACATAACACGGTCCTGTTTGCGCCGTGTTGTAGGTCGTTTTGCCTTAAAAAATTCCCGTCGTTGGATTTGATCTTGTTTTCCGTCCTTTTTGATACTTCATGTCAGTAATCAGTAAAATAACCATTTTTAGATCATGTTTGGATATATCTGTAAAATATATATTTTTAATCACAAATCAGTACAATTATGCCCGGAAAAATGAATATTTTGTATATGAATTTTAGATCAATTTTGCACCAATCAGTCACCGGTTGTTCCGCCTCCTTACTGCGCTGTGTAACACCCCCGATATATTCGGGAATATTACAGCGCCGTAAATCCTTTACATAAGGATTTACAAGACTGAAGAATTGAACAAGTATAAAAAGGTACTAACAAGTAGAAATAACGGAATTACAGTACATCAGTTCTGACCCAATACAGAAATAGTATAATTATTCAACAGAACACAATAATACATCACCAAATTCAAACCCATCACAAATGACTTCGTACTCGAGTACTTATTGAAATAACGAATAAACAACAGATAAATAAACCCGGTCGGGACATCACTCTGCACCCTCGTCGTCATACAGTTCCAGTGGTTGTTTCCCCGCTCTCCTGGATCCTGAACACAAACAAAATGTTCACCCCCGAAGGGGTTAGCACAACGATGCTAGTACAAGTACCACAATATATTATTCATATCTCACGAAGAATAATAATAACGTAAACGACAGAAAACCAACGAGTCTTCTCCTACGAGAGACTCAAACATAACATACACAACTGATAATCACAACATGATATCAATACATACACATGGTAATTCCATCGATCCAGCGTTCACTGCCTAGAACCCACGATGATCCCGTCAGACCAACCCGTGGTGGAAAAACCGTCCGATGATCCAACGCACGCTAGCATAGATCCCCCGATGATCCCGTCGGACCAACACGAGGTGGACACACAATAACGACATACATGCACGACAATATGTATAACAACAATACATAAAACAAGTAAGGTACTTGCCTCGATTTGAAGACAATAACAACACTTCCACGAAAATGAACACTTGAAGGTCGTCCTCCTCAATCAATCACGTAACGAGACCAAACCTTAACAAAAGAAAGGATATAGGATTTATCTCACGTCGTATGAATGTTTAACAATTCGATTCACGGCCAAAAGTTCATAAAATGCATTCTGCCCGAACTAGGGGTGTATTTCGAATCGAATGTTCGTGAAAATTTTGTGAAAATATTCGGTCAACGTTCAGTTCGTATCCGGTTCGGTCAAATTCGAACAGTTCGCGAACATGTTCGTTATATACACGAACCGAACACGAACAAAATAATATATGTTCGTTAGTTCGCAAACACTTCACGAACAAAGGGTTCTTTATATATTTATTAATAATTTTACAATAATTAATAAATATAATTAATAATCTTACAATAATTAATATATATAATTAATAATTTTATAATAATTAATAAATATATATACAAAATAAAACCTACCATTCCAAAACCCTTAATTCCTAAATATACCATCTTTTTTTTAATTTTGTAATTATTATTGCTTGTACTTTAGTCTTTTTATTTTTTTATATTTTAGAAAATAAACGAACAAACGAACGATCAAAACGAACCGAACAATCGAACGCTAACGAACGAACACGAAATATGTGAAATTTTAACGAACCGAACACGAACAAGTGATTTGCAATTTTATCGAACACGAACACGAACCGAACGAACCAAATCCTTAACGAACGAACGTTCGTTAAAGTCACTTTTCAGTTCGTTCGGTTCGGAATACACCCCTAGCCCGAACTGCTTAGCGCACGCTAAGTACTCTGTGTAGCGTGCGTTAAGTCTGCCCGATAGCGCACGCAAACAACAGAGACTAGCGTACGCTAACGATGCATGGTCAGTACTTCACTGATCAGCCAACTGACTCGTCTGATGGTCTAGCGTACGTTACGTACCAAACGTAGCGCACGCTAACTAGTGCTCGATAACGCACGTTAAACTGCATAGAATAGCGTGCGCTATTCGCATGGCGTTTATCGGCGAAAGACCGTTTCTTGCCATGATCGAAACAATGAAATCTTGCGTGATAATTCGTGTTACTTCCATGAATACCACGTTCATACCCTTATTAATGATTTTACGGATAAAGACAACTTCGATTTCAAGGATATGCATACCAATATAAAACCATATTCCATTCCGACTTCAAATCTTCATACGACAATTTGAAAAGCTTAACGGTTGATATCAACACTTTATATCCATCAATATCGTCATGCTGAAGTTGATAAACGTCCTATATATACTAGATAAATCCTTCCATGATCAAACCTTTAGATTTATCTAATAATAAGGATGTTAACGTCTAGTCCAAGATTACTATGAAATCATCTATTAGATTCGGTTTACCAATGATAGAAGCTTCTCTTCACATATTCAGTGTAATAAGATTCGAATCATGATGATTATAATCAAGGTACTTAAGGCTTATTCATCTCAATATTCCAATCATGATATACTTGGATAATTCATCTATGAAAATCCATATCTTGTTAACATGATCATCCAAAATCGTTAGAAACCAACTCTAAGTCTGGAGATAGATTGAACATACCTTAAAATGACGAAAATCACTGAACCGTAAGGTAGAATCCCTCTCCGGTTGGTTGTATGCCACTCCAAGGTGCTATTCCACTTCAATGATCATTCCCAAATGATAACCAATATGTAAGCACTCACAAGATGTGTTCTAAGTGTATAGAAGTGTTACTACAACTCTCTGAACTCTCAAGGAGGAAGAAAGGGCGAAAGAAATGAAAGCCAAAACGGTTGATGTCCCATTTATAATATTCTGCATTATTAATAAGTTAGCGCACGCTACTAAGCATTCCTTAGCGTGCGCTAATAATGGTTGACTTCAGAATTTGTCCGGGTGCGTCAGCGGGAATCTTATCCGGACCCATGTCCCGGCTGGCGCATGTGTTAGCTGTCCCGCTCAATAATTGAGTTCTTAGCGCACGCAACTCCTATCTTCATAGCGTGCGCTAATAATGGCCCGATAGCGCGCGTTAAGATACATTCTTAGCGTGCGCTATCACGAGGTTGCTTGAGCAATTTTGCAAGTTTCTATACTTATGTATAATGATATCAATGCACGAAATATCATACTCCAATAATCAAAATTACCAATCCGAAAAATACATGGCTTGAATACAGATGAAATACAGTGTAATAAATCCGGATATTACATACTCTCCTACTAAAAAGGAGTTTCGTCCCGAAACTCAAAACGAAAATAACTCGGGATATCTAGACTTCATATCAGCTTCCGTTTCCCAGGTGGCTTCTTCCGTTCCATGACGTGACCACTGAACTTTGACCAAAACGATTGACTTGCTCCTCAATTGCTTAACTCGACTCTCGAGTATCTTGACTGGTCTTTCTTCAAACGTCCCATCCTGCTCGACTTCGATCTCGCCGAAATCAATGATATGACTGGGATCTGGTATATACCCCCGTAACTGGGATACATGGAAGACGTTATGAACATGGCACAATGACGGCGGCAATGCTAATCTGTATGCCAACTCCCCAACTTTCTCGAGGATCTCAAATGGTCCGATATATCTCGGACTTAGCTTTCCTTTTCTTCCGAAACGAAAGATTCCCCGAGTAGGAGAAACCTTCAAAAGTACGTGATCTCCAGTACTGAACTCCAATGGGCGGCGGCGTACGTCCGCATAGGATTTCGCGACTGCAGGCGATCAGCGACCTCTCACGAATTAAGGCTATCTTCTCTCGGGTCTGCTCGATCAACTCTGGTTCTGTTCCGATCAAGTCTGACGAATCGTCCCAGCATAGGGGCGATCTGCATCTCCTTCCGTATAATGCCTCAAACGGTGCCATCTTAATAGAAGCATGCCAACTATTGTTGTAGGTAAATTCAATCAATGGTAGATGAACTTCCCAATCGTTTGACCAATCTAAGGCACAGGCCCTTAGCATGTCTTCCACCGTTTGTATAGTTCTCTCAGATTGTCCGTCAGTCTGCGGGTGATAAGCTGTACTGAAGTTCAATTCGGTCCCCAAGGCCTTATGAACTGCTTTCCAAAAGTGCGACACAAAACGACCGTCTCGATCAGAAACAATGGTTTTCGGCGTACCATGCAATCGAACTATCTCCGAAATAAATACTCGTGCCAACCTCTCTGGTCCCCACGTATCCTTAATGCCTAGAAAATGAGCCGATTTGGTTAAACGATCAACTATTACCCAAATCATGTTCATTCATGTCCTGGTTTTTGGCATATTAGTGATAAAGTCCATCGATATGTCCTCCCACTTCCATTCAGGAATTGGAAGCGGCTTCAACATTCCAGCAGGCCGTTGATGCTCGATCTTAACCTGCTGACAAGTTAAGCATTTTGAAACATAATCCGCTACGTCTTTCTTCATGTTGCCCCACCAGAAATTCTGCTTCAAGTCCTTATACATTTTACTGGTACCCGGGTGGATAGAATAGGGCGAACTATGAGCTTCCCTCATAATCGTCTGTTTCAGAACATCAACATCGGGAACGCAGAGTCGGTTCTGAAATCTCAAAACTCCATCGTCATGAATTATGAATCCGGGGGCCTTTCCTTTGATCACTTCATCATGTAACCGAATCATCAGAGGATCATCTGCCTGTCTAGATTTAATTTCTTCGGTTAATTATGAAGTTATCTCCATCACACACAGCTGTCCCTGGACTCTTTGTAACCATACTTCAATTCCTTCACGAATCATCTCTCGCTGAAGGCTAAGTTGGGAGGTCAGCGTCTCCCGCATCTGAATAGAGACAGGCTTGCGGCTAAGTGCATCGGCCACTACATTTGCTTTGCCTGGATGATATAAATTTTCCAAGTCATAGTCCTTAATCAGTTCCAACCATCTTCTTTGCCGCATATTCAACTCTTTCTGACTAAATATGTACTTGAGACTCTTATGATCCGTAAAGATCTGACAGTGAGTCCCGTACAGATAATGCCTCCAGATCTTCAAGGCAAAAACCACTGCTGCTAGCTCCAAATCATGTGTCGGGTAATTCACTTCATACGGTTTCAGTTGTCGTGACGCATAAGCGATCACCTTATCATTTTGCATCAACACGCACCCAAGTCCTTGGTTCGAAGCATCACTGTAAACTATGAATCCTTCAGTTCCCTGCGGAAGTGATAGAATCGGTGCCATCGTCAATCTCTTCTTCAATTCATCAAAGCTAATATGACATAATTCATTCCACTCAAACTTTTGAGTTTTCTGCAGGAGTCGAGTAAGTGGGCGGGAGACTTTAGAAAACCCTTCCACGTCGACGATAGTATCCAGCAAGTCCTAAGAAGCTTCGGACTTCTTTCACGTTCTTTGGAGGCTCCCAATCCATAATTGCTTCGATCTTCTGAGGATCTACTCGGACTCCTTCAGCTGACACCACATGGCCGAGGAACATTACTTCCTTTAGCCAGAATTCACACTTAGAAAGTTTGGCGTACAATTGCTCGTTTCTCAAAAGCTCCAATACAATCCGCAAATGCTGCGCATGTTCTTAGGACTCTTAGAATACACTGAATGTCATCAATAAACACGACCACAAATTTATCCAAAATTCAATGAACACACGGTTCATCAATTGCATAAATATAGCAGGTGCGTTAGTGAGACCAAACGGCATCACTACAAACTCATAATGCCCGTAGCGAGTTACGAGCGATTTGGAAAATCGATTCCTTAATCCTCGGTGATGGTATCACGATCTCGGATCGATCTTAGAAAATCTTGTTGCCCCTTGCAAGTGGTCAAACAAATCATCAACTGTGGTATGGATACTTGTTCTTAATCGTCATTTTGTTCGGCTCTCGATAGTCAATACAGTCGGAGCGATCCATCCTTCTTTCGGACGAAAAGAATCGGCGCTCCCAGGGTGGCAGCTTGGTGAATATAGCCCTTATCCAAGAACTCCTCTAGTTGCTTCTTGATTCGTACATTTCAAGAGGTGCCATACGATACGGCGCCTCGGAAATCGGTGTAGCTCGGGTTCATTTCAATAGTAAATTCCACATCCCTTCGTGGAGGTAGTCCAGGTAACTCGTCAGGAAATACATCCGGAAATTCGTTCACAACAGAATGGATGAAAGTTCTACAATTTCGTCTTCTTTCTTCATTGAGTAACACGCATTGCGATGCGACCTGTTTCAACAATTTGACAGCTTTCATCGCATTGATCAATTTTCCTGAGCTTCCCGGTTTCCATCCCTCAAACAAAATCTCGGAACCATCGTCAGCGATCAGTGAGATATTCCTCCTTCGGTAGTTCACGATTGCTCCATATCGATTAAGCCAATCGTCTCCGAGTATCAGGTCATCTCCTTGCATTTCTATCACGATCAGATTTGAGAGCCACTCTCTGCCTCCAAATGATACAGGGAAATTTCTAGTTTCTAAATTTCCGACAATCCTTTCTCCACTCGGTAAACCAACAACATAAGGTTCACAAGCATGAAAACCGGAAATATTCAAACGATTTACACAAGACAAAGATATGAAAGAATGTGTAGCTCCTGTATCGAATAAAACGCTAGCCAGGTGGGAAAGGATCTGGACATTACTCGATGCGGCAAAGACATCACGATCGTCTGTCCTCCTCATCTCGTGCATGACGTGGGGAGCAGATCCGGCACTTGATGTCCCCTTTCGGTCCCATTGTCCTCTACCTCGCCCGCGGCCAAAATTCCGAGGCATCCGAACACTTTGCTGCGTCTGTGGAATACCGGCCTCCTTACGGGTATTTGTGGTGTACGGGCTCTAAAAGACTTTGCAGCCTCTTCACAAAACACCGCCCGATGTCCCTCTCGTCCACAATTAAAACAAGTCACGGCAGGAAGGGGGCAATTCCGTCGATAGTGCCCCGTCTGGGCGCAGTTAAAGCATTTCCTGGTAACATCAGTAATAGTTGATGTCGCTCCGAAGTTCTTTCCGCTCCTAGCTGGGTGCGGAGGTTTCTTGAAAGAGTGAAAGGATGACTGGGCCTTACGGGGCCCGCTGTTCTTGTGCTCTGTAAAAGTACCAGAGACTTTCTGTTTCTTGGATTCCGAAAATTTCTCCATGGCGGCTTCCTTGATCTCATACGCCAACGCCTTATCTTGGTATTGACGGAGTGTGGTACATTCAAATCCGGACATGTACCTCTGGATTTCTGGTTGCATCCTCATATCGAAATGGATCATCATTTCTGCCTCCGTTCTGACCAGATGTCGAACAAATGCTAGCTGCTGGTTAAACGTCTTAATCGCCTGGGATACTGACACATCAGAAGGCTGAGCGGAGAAAAACTCCCGAACTTTGGCTTCCCTCACAGGACGAGGGCAATACTGAGCTTCCATCATCAATCTAAACTCTGTCCAATCGGCATCATGGTCTACAGTAGGATGGCTTCCCACCATTCGGACGCTTCCTATCGAAATATTGAGCGATAGAGGCTCTCGGTCGTGCAGTCGATTGATTCCGGCAAAGATTTTCTCCAGTTCTTTTAACCAATGATCCCAGGTGGGAGTCTCAGAAATACTGTCGAATTTGGGTGGTTGCATCTTCGCCACCTCTTGCAGCCACCGATCACCTCGATTTCCCATATATGGGATCCCTTGCTGTCTCTCCCCCAGCTGTAGTCCCACCGCCACTTGCATTCGGTCCACGACCTGGGCGAACTGAGTCATCTGGTTCACCACTTGATGAAGGATCTCTGATGCAATGAGATCTGTTCATTATTAATAGATTGTTGCGGCTGCTTTGAGCTATGATCGCTTTGGTTAGAAGGCGACGCCTCCCTTTCGGCATTTCTTCGTCCGCGTCCACGACCGCGACCACGTCCACGTCCGCCTCTCAACATACTGTAAGCATAAGTACTCAATATACAGGAAACAACATCATTCTAATATTCGAGTATAAAGAGATACAACATGTAAAGAACGAGATAGAGTTTAGGAACTTACAACCACTGTTCGCATGAAGACGTAGGCAGTGCAGTGATGTCATTCACGGCCGGTTATCCCAAAAGACATAAATGACTCTTATTTTAACCCAACGGCCAAGATATCCATAATCTTAGCTCCGATACCATATTCTGTAACACCCCCGATATATTCGGGAATATTACAGCGCCGTAAATCCTTTACATAAGGATTTACAAGGCTGAAGAATTGAACAAGTATAAAAAGGTACTAACGAGTAGAAATAACGGAATTACAGTACATCAGTTCTGACCCAATACAGAAATAGTATAATTATTCAACAGAACACAATAATACATCACCAAATTCAAACCCATCACAAATGACTTCGTACTCGAGTACTTATTGAAATAACGAATAAACAACAGATAAATAAACCCGGTCGGGACATCACTCTGCACCCTCGTCGTCATACAGTTCCAGTGGTTGTTTCCCCGCTCTCTTGGATCCTGAACACAAACAAAATGTTCACCCCCGAAGGGGTTAGCACAACGATGCTAGTACAAGTACCACAATATATTATTCATATCTCACGAAGAATAATAATAACGTAAACGACAGAAAACCAACGAGTCTTCTCCTACGAGAGACTCAAACATAACATACACAACTGATAATCACAACATGATATCAATACATACACATGGTAATTCCATGGATCCAGCGTTCACTTCCTAGAACCCACGATGATCCCGTCAGACCAACCCGTGGTGGAAAAACCGTCCGATGATCCAGCGCACGCTAGCATAGATCCCCCGATGATCCCGTCGGACCAACACGAGGTGGACACACAATAACGACATACATGCACGACAATATGTATAACAACAATACATTAAACAAGTAAGGTACTTGCCTCGATTTGAAGACAATAACAACACTTCCACGAAAATGAACACTCGAAGGTCGTCCTCCTCAATCAATCACGTAACGAGACCAAACCTTAACAAAAGAAAGGATATAGGATTTATCTCACGTCGTATGAATGTTTAACAATTCGATTCACGGCCAAAAGTTCATAAAATGCATTCTGCCCGAACTGCTTAGCGCACGCTAAGTACTCTGTGTAGCGTGCGTTAAGTCTGCCCGATAGCGCACGCAAACAACAGAGACTAGCGTACGCTAACGATGCATGGTCAGTACTTCACTGATCAACCAACTGATTCGTCTGATGGTCTAGCGTACGTTACGTACCAAACGTAGCGCACGCTAACTAGTGCTCGATAGCGCACGTTAAACTGCATAGAATAGCGTGCGCTATCTCTGCATGGCAGTTTACTGCTGAGCAGTAAACTGTTCTTGCCATGATCGAAACAATGAAATCTTGCGTGATAATTCGTGTTACTTCCATGAATACCACGTTCATACCCTTATTAATGATTTTACGGATAAAGACAACTTCGATTTCAAGGATATGCATACCAATATAAAACCATATTCCATTCCGACTTCAAATCTTCATACGACAATTTGAAAAGCTTAACGGTTGATATCAACACTTTATATCCATCAATATCGTCATGCTGAAGTTGATAAACGTCCTATATATACTAGATAAATCCTTCCATGATCAAACCTTTAGATTTATCTAATAATAAGGATGTTAACGTCTAGTCCAAGATTACTATGAAATCATCTATTAGATTGGGTTTACCAATGATAGAAGCTTCTCTTCACATATTCAGTGTAATAAGATTCGAATCATGATGATTATAATCAAGGTACTTAAGGCTTATTCATCTCAATATTCCAATCATGATATACTTGGATAATTCATCTATGAAAATCCATATCTTGTTAACATGATCATCCAAAATCGTTAGAAACCAACTCTAAGTCTGGAGATAGATTGAACATACCTTAAAATGACGAAAATCACTGAACCGTAAGGTAGAATCCCTCTCCGGTTGGTTGTATGCCACTCCAAGGTGCTATTCCACTTCAATGATCATTCCCAAATGATAACCAATATGTAAGCACTCACAAGATGTGTTCTAAGTGTATAGAAGTGTCACTACAACTCTCTGAACTCTCAAGGAGGAAGAAAGGGCGAAAGAAATGAAAGCCAAAACGGTTGATGTCCCATTTATAATATTCTGCATTATTAATAAGTTAGCGCACGCTACTAAGCATTCCTTAGCGTGCGCTAATAATGGTTGACTTCAGAATTTGTCCGGGTGCGTCAGCGGGAATCTTATCCGGACCCATGTCCCGGCTGGCGCATGTGTTAGCTGTCCCGCTCAATAATTGAGTTCTTAGCGCACGCAACTCCTATCTTCATAGCGTGCGCTAATAATGGCCCGATAGCGCGCGTTAAGATACATTCTTAGCATGCGCTATCACGAGGTTGCTTGAGCAATTTTGCAAGTTTCTATACTTATGTATAATGATATCAATGCACGAAATATCATACTCCAATAATCAAAATTACCAATCCGAAAAATACATGGCTTGAATACAGATGAAATACAGTGTAATAAATCCGGATATTACACGCTGGAGATGAATTATCTGTTTAAACTGGCCGCGCAGAAAGGGTCGATCGGCGGCAATCATATCCAAGGCCGAATGTGGAGAGTGGTCCTCGGTGTGCCGAACAAGACCAGGGGTGACCTAGCTAAATGGTGCTGGGTCGGCGGGGCGTGGCGATCGGCATCGAGCGACAGGCCGAATGAGGAGTTGGAGATCCCTACCACTTTCCGGGAGAGGAATCCGAGTAAGGATTTTAACTCTCCCCTTGATTGAGCTTGTCTTGGACTAATCTAATTTTGTTTTCTTTTTGCAGGACCTCTCGTTCCAGCGATCGGCGATCTTCCTTTCGATTTCTTGATCGTTTGGGAGCGGATTCGTGCCTTGCCGGATTCCTTCAAAGACGTTCGCTCGCTTGGTAAGGAAATTCATCGGTTGGGGGCTCGATTGTTTTGCTCCCCCCGTCACTTGAAAGTTCCAGGTATGAGCTTAAGTGGTGCTTCCTTGCTTGACGATCATCTCCAGGAGGTCGTATCGTTTAAGTTGTTGTCTAACTTGTTTGTACCTCTTCTTTGACAGAGGTTCATTTTCCCCGATTCTTGAGCCACCGCGGATATCGCCATGTCAAACCCGGGACTCATCGGTCGCCTTCACTTGGGTAAGCGGTGGTCGCGTTCTCGCGACGACGTCTCGCCTGCTCTGTGTGAGGCTCGCCGAGGTGCCGGTCGCCGAACCGGTAGTTCAGGAAGAGGAACAACTTCAGCGCCGCAAGAGGCGGAGGTCGGAGGAGTCCCTGCCGACCACTGAGGCGGATGTTTCCATTCTGGAGCCTCCGGTCGCTGCGGCTCCTATCTCTGCCATCCCGATGACGGAGGGATCAGGTCCCAGGCCCTCGGCGACCGGCTCCCGGTCATCGGGCGGCCCTACGAAGAAGGTGGCAATCGCTGAGGCGGAAACCTCTCGGGGCAAGCCTTATTTTGGTCGCGATCCCGAGCTGGTCAATAGGTAAGAAAGGATCAAAATTTTATGAGTTAGGCATTCTGAGTAAGGTATAGGCTAACTCCTTGGTTTCTTTGGTTTGTGCTGCAGGGTTCGTCTCGCCGATCCGGACGTCGCTCCTATGGTGCTGGACTTTTTGTCGAGTAAGGCTCCACAACAGTCCCTCGAAGTCCCTACTTACGTCCGGCAGGCTATCACCTCTCTGCCCAAGGCCTGGACGACCGATCTTGATGCGATCGCTCGTCGGTGATCTGGAGATGCCATGCAGGCGACCGTTGCCCTGGCTCTCCAGACGGCGATGATGGCCGTCCAAGCCGCTAGGGATTTTGAGGGGCGACCCTCCACTGCTTGGCTCCATAGCGACCTCGAGGCCGCCCGTAATAAAAACATTGAATTTGCTAACCGGATCCAGTCTATGGAGAAGGAGTATGAGGAGACGGCCAAAAGGGCTAAACAGGACGTTGACCGATTGAAGCAGGATCTGAGCCGCTCTAAGGAGGCTGCCGACCGGTCCCGTGATAAGGAGAAGGAAACCCGCCAGAAGTACGCGGCTTCGCAGGAGGCGGCGGCCGGGCTGAAGGTGATGGTGGATCGGCTCAGCGGTGAGCTGGAGGCGGCGAAGAAGGAGCTGGAGAAGACCAAGGGTGAGAATGCCGCCAAGGTGGTCGAGCTGGCGGAGGCTGAGAAGACGGCCATGGAGTTGAAGGGGCAGTTGAAGGCGATCGAGGCAGATCCCTACCTCAACGTCGCGCTCGTCGGCGAGTTCGCTTATCAGTTGACCTATGTTGATGCTGTTCGAGCCGCTAAAAAGGCAGGGATCGAGATCGGTCCCTTGATGGAGAGCTTCAAATCCTATGCCCTCGAGCATCCTCTGCATCCGGAGTTCTCCTTGCCGATCCTTGACTTTGTCGACTTCGGGATCGACTTGAGTTGGTATACTAGTAAACTCATTCATCCCGAGGCCGAAGGGGGGACCTAAGCCAATCCGCAACCTGAGGGCTATGACCAGCCGGCGGGGCCTTGAGAGACATTTTTGCTTTCCTCTGTAACTTGTACTTTTTGTTTTCCTTTTGTAATGCCTTCGGGCCCCATAATGTACGAAACTTGCGTTATGAATAAAATGTTCCTCTTTTCATACTGTCTCTTTACATACGATCGCCTTTGAATGTTTGCGTGCAATTTTTACAAGTACGTTGTATGATTGCTTTCGACGTTTCGTTCATCCGACCGATTGTCTAAGTGTTGAAAGCATTGATGTGTTTTGAATCGGAATTCTTACTTGTAATTTTTGTCGAACGACTCCAATCGTCCTGCGTGTGTTTGAGCGAAGCCGATCGTGCGTGGTTCCTTTTTGTTCGATCGTATTTGGGATTAGCTCGACCCATCTCTGCCCCCTTGTTTTTGTCTTCTTATTGTAAGTAAGGAAACAAAAACTAGTTTGTCTGGCGAGCTATCTTCAGTTGTGCCGATTATGAAGAATCATGTACGGTTGGGGTGTTCGATGGACCGACCTCCCCAATCGTGTCTTTGTGTGCGAGGGATATTGTGTATCCCGCGACTCACTTTTTGTGAGGGTCCTCCGTTAGGCTACGCCTGCCTTGTGTTAAAACGAAAGGCGGGCGATTTTGGTCTGGAGGAGTCCTTGCGCGGGTGTCGTCGGCTTATTCGACTCCACGTCCGTGGCCTGTCAGCTCTGCTTCCACCTTGGCCCGCCATGAAGATGGCGACCCTCGACGGTGTACGTTGAGACGGGGGTAGTGGCACGTCGCATTGTCCGGGTTCACCAGGTTAGATGATGTACCTTGAGGACGTGCGATCGTGTCTACTGATTATTTTGGAGGGTCCTTCGGCTACGCCGGCCTCGTATTTAAACGAAAGGCGGGCGATCTCAGCCCAAAGGAACCTTGCATGGGCGAAGCTGTCGGTTCCATCGACCTCCAGGACCATGGCTGCATTGATTTTACCTCGGATCGTCATGATCAACGATCGTTGGCGGTATGCGATATGCCTGGTGGGGCGATCGCCAGAATAGATGGGATAGGAAAAAATCTCATTATATTCCTTGTACATCATTGAAATTGAATACAAAATTATCACTGGTAGTATTTTTTCAGATGCACGGCGTTCCAGGGGTATTGATCCGGAGTACCGTCAGGATGTTCCAGTTCGTAGGCTCCTTTAGTTAGCCATCTGGATACTCTGAAAGGTCCCTCCCAGTTCGGACCGAAAACGCCTGTGTGGGTTTGGATCTTCTTGAGGACGAGATCGCCCACTTGAAACCTTATTTCTTTGACCTTTGAATTGAAGAACTTCTCGGCTCTCCTTTTATAGATTGTGTTCTTCATTTCTGAGGTAAGCCGTCGTTCTTCGAGCATGTCTAGGTCGATTCGTCGGGCCACACCATTGTCGGTCGTCATCTCCTGTTCGGTTCGATGGATGAGGACGGCGATCTCTGAAGGAATCACCGCTTCTGTTCCGAAGGCAAGGGCGAATGGGGTTTCGCCGGTTGAATTGCGGGTCGTCGTTCGGTAGGACCACAAAACGTCTGGGAGCTCGCTCGCCCATCGTCCTTGCCTGGATTCGAGTCGCGCTTTAATCGTGTGTTTGAGGATCTTATTCACTGCCTCTACCTGCCCGTTCGTCTGAGGGTGATAGGGCGCTGAGAATAACCTTTTGATTCCCCACTTTTCACAGAATTGCATGACTTCTAGGCCGTCGAATTGTTTTCCATTGTCGGAGATGATGGCCTGGGGCAGACCGAATCGGCATATGATGTTTTTCCAGATAAACTTGATCACCTGTTCCTGGCCGATCTTGTTTAGTGGCTCGGCCTCTGCCCACTTGGTGAAATAGTCGACCCCTACGATAGCAAATTTACAGCCCCCTGGAGCCGTTGGCAGGGGACTAATAAGGTCGATGCCCCATTATGCAAATGGCCAAGGGCTGTACATGGAGGTGAGCTGTTCGGGGGAGAGTTTAATGTTGGGGCCCATTATCTGACACCTATGACACGATCTGGCATAGGCGATCGCATCCTTCTGAAGTGATGGCCAGAAAAAACCTTGCCTGGTTGTCTTATGGATGAGAGCTCGCCCGCCCGCATGGTTTCCGCAAATCCCGTCATGGATCTCGGCTAGAACGAGCCGACCTTCCTCCGGTGTAATACACTTGAGTAGGGGAAGGCTGAAGGCTCGCTTGTAAAGCCGGTCGTCCAATAGGGTATATCTCGTCGCACGGAGCTGGAGTTGGCGAGCTTTAACACGGTCGTCAGGGACCGTTCCGTCCTTTAAGTATTTGATGAACGGAGTCATCCAGTTCTCCTCGGCGATGGCGACCGTGGTAACCAGGCTTCTGTTGATCGCCGGCCTTGCTGACTTTGTGATTTGTATATTTGAGAAATCGGCTGCCCCATCCGTTGATGCTAGTTTGGAAAGTGCATCGGCCTGAGAGTTGTGCTATCTCGGGACTTGTTCGATTAGCACTTCTTCAAATTTTGTGCACATTTCGGCGACCAGCTCTTGGTATTTGACCATCTGTTCGCCGCGCGCCTCGTATTCTCCCTTAACTTGGTTCACGACCAAAAGGGAGTCCATGAAGATATGGAGCTGACGAACATCTAGGGCGAGGGCCATATCGAGCCCGCCTACCAAGGCTTCGTATTCGGCTTCATTGTTGGTCGCACGAAAGCTGAAACGCACTGCGTTAGTGAAACTTTGTCCTTCGGGACTGATGAGGATAATTCCTGCCCCTGCTCGCGAATTGGTCGCCGAGCCATCCACATATAATTTCCAGGCAGGTCGGCCGACCTGGGTCGGACTGTGAGGGAAAGTTAATTCCACCACGAAGTCCGCCAGAGCTTGGCCCTTAATCGCCGTGCGAGGGGCGTAAGTGATACCGTATTGGGCGATCTCCAGCGACCACTTGAGGAGTCGCCCGTTGGTGTCTGGTCGGTGTAGAACTTGCCTTAGAGGTAAAGTTGTCAGGACTTCCACTTGATGTTCGAAGAAGTAAGCCCTCAGCTTACGCACACTCATGACAAGGGCATAAGCGATCTTCTCCAATGGTGTATAACGTGTTTCAGCGTCATGGAGCGCTTGACTAACATAGTAGATCGGCAAGTGGACTTGTCCCTCCGCTCGCACCAAAACGGCACTGAGTGCGACCTCCGAGGCTGCCAGGTAAAGGAATAGTTTTTCACCGGGGATCGGCTTAGCCAGGATCTGGGGGTTAGATAGATATTCCTTTATTTTGGCGAACGCTATCTGACTTTCCTTCGTCCATGTGAACTTCTTGTTCTTGATGGTCGCGAAGAAAGGCTTGTTTTTATCGCCGAGCCGAGATATGAAACGGTTGAGGGCGGCTAGACAACCTGTGAGACGTTGCACCTGCTTGACGTTCCGCGGCTCCTGCATGTCGAGGATCGCCTGAATTTTGGTGGGGTTCGCCTCGATCCCCCTCTGGCTCACGATGTGCCCCAGGAATTTTCCGGAGCCCACCCCGAAGTTGCATTTCTTGGGGTTCAGTTTCATGTTGAACTTCTCGAGGATGGCGAATGTCTCGGCGAGATCGTTGAGGTGATCTTCCTTCTTGAGGCTTTTGACTACGATATCGTCAATGTAGACCTCCATGGTCTTGCCGATGTGATTGGCGAACATTCTGTTGACTAGTCGCTGGTAGGTTGCCCCTGCGTCTTTCAAACCGAACGGCATTCGGACCCAAAAGTATATGTCTTTTTCCGTGTGGAAAGATGTGTGTTTTATGTCTTTCTCCGCCATTGGGATTTGATGATATCCGGCGAAGGCATCCATAAACGACATGTTGTACTATCGACCAAGTGATCAATGTGAGGCATTGGAAAGTGATCTTCTGGACAATCCGAGTTGAGGTCGGTGAAGTCGATGCATAACCTCCAGGAACCAGTCGACTTTTTGACGAGTACCGCGTTGGCGACCCATTGTGGTTCGTCTGTAGCTACCCCGATTAATTTGTTGTTGAGTAATTTTTGGACTTCTACGTCGAGCGCCGCGTATTTTTCGGGACCAAATTTCCTACGTTTTTGGTGAACAGGCTTCATTGCCGGGTCGATCTTTAGATAGTGGCAAGCGTGCTCAGGACTTATGCCGACCATATCTTGATGCGACCAGGCAAAGATTCCGATGTTCTCACGTAGCAAATTGATCAGATCCCCTTTTAGTTCGCGGTCGATGCTCGCGCCGATCTGTACTTCCCGTTCTGGATAATCCGGATCTATCGTTATACTCTCTGTTGCTACCCAAAATACTATCCGGAGATAGATATTGCTGGAATGGATGGGACAGCAAACAAATGCAAGAGCACTTCTGTGAGAAAGATAAATAACACAAGATTTGCCGGGGTTGTTAGTCCCGGGCTTGAATGCTCTCGCGAGATATTATTAATACTAATATTCGGGGATACAAGTACTAATGTAAGAATACAATTACAATGAGTGTAAAGATCCTTGTTATCTTAGCTAGTGAGCGTGTAGATTGCCGGAAGAACCAGATTTGATGCTCTGTGAGTTCTTGTAACAAAGAAGATGAACAGTCGCAGCGGTGAGAGATCGGTAGTCTCTCACGGCGAGTATTTTGTTGGATGCCTGGGCTCCGAGGCTTATGAATCTCTTGGAATCTGTCTAGTGGGGACTTGCTGCTTCGGCCGATCGTGTTCTGGACGAGAGAACCGGAGAGAGAAGTCCTGAGATGGATTCCGGTGAGAAAGCCGGGAACTTGATGATGTATGTTCTTCTGTAATTCCGAGAATGTACCGGAACGTAAGAGAATGAATTCTGACCCGTCGGTTATGTGAATTGTGTCCCGTAGGTTAAGTGAATTCTGAACTGTGGGTTACGTGAATTGTCAACCTTTTTCCAGTAGGAGGAGGTTCTTTATTTATAGGGCTTGGATCCGCCGGGCGATCGCCTTTTCTGCATTATAATAATCGGGCGATCGTCTTTTAGCACATGGGTCTGTCCCCTCAAAGTCTGCAGGAGTTGTTGGCAGTCAACCATGCGGTCCAATGTGACGCCTACACGCATCCTGAGTTACTGTCACGGGTGGCCCTACTGACAACTTTCGGCGCACATGCCGGTAGGTGGGGTAGGTGACAGGCTTTGGTCAAAGATCTTGTCAGTTAGCAAAAGATCTTGTCAGCGCTTTTGGTGGATCTGCACGTGGGTGTTGTTCTGAGATCCAATCCTCGATGACTTTGACGGGCGATCATCTCTGCTCGGGGCGTAGGTCGACTGTCCTTGACCGGACATTAAAGTCGATCGCCAGATGCCAAAAGGTGATCGCCTTGGGAGTCGATCGCTAAGTACCTGATGGTGGTCTGATATCTTCGATTAGGCGAGCTAGCCATAGTTTGACTGATGTTGACTTGGTCGCTCGGCCTTATAGTCGATCGCCTGTCGGGATGAATAAATCGTGACACAACAATTGCCCCCCAGCTCGCTCATACGTTGAAAACGTGGGGTGAGGTGGCTCTCTTGGCGATCGCTGATATATCCTGAGTTCGGACGACCTGGTTGGTCGCTAGACTGCGCGGGAAAAAACGAAGGGCGTTGAAAAGTCTCCGCGCACGTGCCGGGTTTCTATTGGAGGACGCCAACGGTCATTGATGACTCCTCGGCTGACGCGTCCTCGAAAAGACGCGTACGCGGGTCTCGAGGGGGTCAATTAATGCGTCGTTTGAGATCCGACCCCTGAGGTTCTCCTTTATTGCAAACGAGTCCCTGCCTTCTCCTATAAAAGGGCGCGGTGCTGCAGTTTCATACTCACGCGTGCTTTTTGGAGAAAGAAGGACCTGCTGTCGAATTTTCTGAAGATCTTAGTGCCGATCGTCGTTCGATTTCACTCTCGTGTAAGAAACATCCTTTTCTCCTTTTGTATCTCTGAGAATGGCCGGAACCTCATCATCACTTGGAGCGGGTACTGCCACGGACATCGTGTCAGGAGAAACTACTTCCGTCTTCCACTGAGACGGCGGTGAAGCTATTCGGGCCGGAATCGACCCCGCTGAAGTCGAGGCTTTATTCAATGAGGCCGATATTGCTAGGGAGTCGGTGCCGAAGAGAGACGATCGCAGATCGAGAGAGATCCGGTGATCGAGCTTCGGGAGCAACATAGCGCTTTCGGTCGGGCCTATAAGGCCTTTGCTGAAATAATGGAGAAGTTGGCCGGTCCTACTCCGAGGTTCGATTTCCGGGGCTACTCGGTCGCCTACCCCTATGTGCTTCCCAAACGGTCGCAGTACCGGGCTGCGCAGCGATCGTTGTGGTCGCTTGGCCAAATACGGAGTTCGGCGACCAGGAAAGACTTGGCTGTCTGGAGGACGAGGTTCCATGTTCCTTCAGATGTGGACATGTTCGCGCCGGCGGAGAATGAACGAGCCGACCAGCCTCCGATGGGTATGGTCGCCGCGAATGAGGCGATTATGGAGGCCGGGCTGCGCTTCCCTCTATCCTTTGCTGTCTCCCATCTGCTGGCTGCTTGGAACGTGGCGCCTCTTCAGCTGACGCCGAACGCCTGGCTCCAAATTATTTGTACTCTCACCCTTTTCGGCGGTCACCGCCTGTACCGTCTCCTATCGCCGTCAGAGATGAATCATTTGTTCAAGCTGACGGCTCATAGAGGGTTGGTCGGCGGTTACCATATTCAGGGCCGATCTGGTCGGGTAATTCATGGAGTCCCGAATAAGATGCGGGGCGATCAGACGAAGTGGTTCTGGGTCGCCGGCAAGTGGAGGGCTTCTGCGAGCGATAATCCTTCGGGCGAGCTGGAGATCCCTACTGAATTTCGGGAGAGGCATCCCGGTAAGGGTTTAGACTCTCCCTTCGTTCGGATGCGTTTTTGACTGATCTAATTTGATTTCGGTTTTGCAGGTTTCCACATTCCGACGGTCGAAGAGCTGCCCTTTGACTTCCTGGTTGTCTTGGAGCGGATAAGGAGCTTGTCGGACGACGACCTTGATGCCAACCGGATCAATAAGGAGAGTCGTTGGTTGCCGGCTCGACTATTCCGTTTCCCGAGACATCTCTCGGTGTCAGGTATGAGTCTGCGACCTTTACTTCATAGGCGATCGCCTTAATTCAGGGAGGTGTCTGACTGTTGATCGACCGTCTTAACTGCAGAGGTTCGCTTTCCTCGCTTTTTGGAGCCTCCGCCGGAGATCGCTATGTCGAACCCAGAAGTTTTGGGTCGTCTCCGCCAGTCGATGTCATCTCGGGCTCCTCCTGTGGCGTTACCACTTATTCCGGAGGCGGAACCTCGCGTGGAGCCGATCGTGGCTGAGGAGGAAATTCCGGAGGAGAGGCTTCGAGTGAATCGCAAGAGGCCGAGGCCGGAAGAAACTCCGGTTCCTGCCCCTGCCAGTGAGGTGCCGATCGCCGCGCCTCCGATCACCATCGTAGCTCCGGAGAGTGAGCCGCCCTCTGCGGCTTTTATGCGGGAGATGGCGATCGCGGATGCTGAGACCCCTCGAGGGAAACCGTATTTCGGTCGGGATCCCGAGAAGGCTGAGAGGTAGATAGCATTTTTGTGTTTGAAAAAATGCATCTGCGTAGGAGTTGTATTAACTTAGTTGTTTTGATGCAGGGTCCGTCGCGCGGATCCGTCTTGCCCGCCGATGGTCGTGGATTTCCTAGCGAGCCGATCTCCTCGCCAGTCCTGCGACATTCCTCCATATGTCGCCAAGCGGCCGTACGCTCGCCAAGGCCTGGACGACCGATCTGGATGCGATCGCTCGTCAGCGATCGGGGAGTACGATGCAGGCTGTTCTCGCCCTTTCTCTCCAGACGGCGACTATGGCTGTCCAAGCTGCTCAGGAGTTTGAGGGGCGGCCTTCTACCATTCGTCTGCAGGCCGATCTCGAGGCGGCTCGGAAAGAGAACGCCGAGTTTGCCGATAAGATCGTGGCGATGGAGAAGGACTCCCTGGAGGCGGCCAGGCGGGCGAGCCAAGAGCTTGAGCTGGCGAAGAAGGATGTCGAGATGTCTCGATTGACGGTTGACCGGTTCCGAGACCGGATGACAGATGCCGTCCGAGCGCAGAAGGCCGCTGAAACGGAGGCCGATCGTCAGAAGGTGACGATCGCTCGGTTGACTAGCGAGCTGGCGGAGGCGAAGGAGAAGGCTGCTGCGAGGGAGGCCGAGCTCCAGGGGTCGCAACAGGCGATGGCGGATCTGAAAAGAGAGGTAGAGGCGACCAAGGCTGATCCCTTTCAAAACTTGGAGTTTGTCAGCGAGTTCGCCTATTATATGGCGTTCGCAGACTCAATCCGAGTAGCTAAGAAAGGAGGTTTGGAGGTCGGGCCTCTTGCTGAGAACTTCAAGGCGTATGTGTTGGAGCGTCCTCTTCATCCAGCTTTCTCCTTGCCGATCTTGGATCTTGCGGATATCGGCGTGGACTTGAGCTGGTATCCGGCTCCGGCCAATCTTGCACATCCCGACGCTCCGGAAGATGGGGGGACCGCACCGGATGCCGATGGCGAAGGCCAGGAAGGGGCCTGAGGCACTTCATTTTTGATGTTCTTAGCTTACTTCCTTGTAATTTGTAGCTTCCTTTTGTAGCATTTAGGCTTTCGGGCGACCGTGTACTCTGATCTTTCCAAGTAATGAAATGAATGTTTTGAATTTCTCACTTATTACTTGAATGATGGTTATTTTTTAAGTCTTTGTTTGACTTTGTACAAATGTGTGAGGAGAGATCGTTGTGAGGGTAGTTCCAAATGAATTGATAAACTCATGAAGATAACTTTTACAACAAATTCGATCGCTGCACAACATCTGAAAAAATGACGATCTCCGTAAGTGGTTGAATAGCGACGATCGTCGTGTAGGTAGTCCGCACTCTTATTGCCCCTTGTTTTTATTCACTTAGTGGAAGTAAGGGGTTGAAAATAATTCGTTGAGTGAGCGGTCTTCAACTTTGTCGAATCCTCGGGGACGGTCGTCCGTCTTGAGGAACCGTGCACGATCGCGGAGTTCGATGGACCGACTCCTTGATCATGTCTCGATGTGCGAAGACATTGAGTGTCTCGTGACTCACTTTATTATGAGGGTCCTCTGTTAGGCTGCGCCTCGCCTCGTATTTAAACGAAGGGCGTGCGGTCTCGGTCTAGAAGAGTCCTTGCGCGGGGCAGCGTCGGATGAATCAACTCCACGCCCGCGGCTTGTTAGCTCTGCTTCCACCTCGGCCAGCCATGGAGATGGCCGACCTCGACGGTGTACGTTGAGACTGGGGTTGTGGCACGTCGCATTGTCCGGGTTCACCATGTTAGATGATGAACCTTTGAGGGCGAGCGATCGTGTCCACTGATTTATTTTGGAGGGCCCTCAGACTAGGCCGGCCTCGTATTTAAACGAAGGGCGGGCGATCTTGGCCTAAAGGGACCTTGCATGGCCTAATCAGTCGGATCCATCGACCACCAGGACCATGGCTGCACTCTTCCACCTTGGATCGTCATGCAGATGCCGACCTTCGACGGTGTACGTTGTGCGGGGGAGGCGATCTCGTGCCTTAGTCCATCATGTTAGATGGTGAACTGTAGATAGCGATCGAGTCCTCCAGTTTCTTAAATGAGGAGGGAGATCGAGGAGACTTCCGAGGTCTCCTTCTCTTGATTGAAGCATGTAGTGACGATCGCCGAGGTTGATCTAGGGGTCGGCTCGTATGAGCTTCCCAGCCGGTTTCGTGTTCGACCCGGACGATCGTCTATAAAGATTGGTAGGGGCTTTGGCTAAGCCAATAAGCTGTCCAACTTGCCCTCCTCGAACAATCTCCAGAGCTGTTTGAGGAGGTCGCGGCATTGGTTGGTGTTGTGGCCGGGACTCTTATGGTAGGCACAATATTGATTGTTGTCCAGGTGACCGTGGTCCCTTATCGCCTTTGGCTTGTTTAGCGGTTCGTGCCCCTTGATAGCATAGAAAATGTGGGCCGGAGTTCGGTTGAACGTATGGAGGAGATGGGCTTCCATGTCCTCAAAGGCCTTGGGATCTCTGGGCGTCTTGGCGATCGCCTTCTTTGCTTTGGCGATCGCTTTATTCTGGAGAGGAGATGGCGTCTCCTTGCCTAGGCGGAGGGTGAGTAGCCTTTCCCTGGCCAGAAAGTTGGCAGCCTTAGCGCGGAAGATCGCGTAGGTTGGGGGAATATCCTTGGTGAGATGTCTAAACATGGGAGAGTGACCGTGGAATCCCCCCATGACCGAATAGAGAGCGAGCTCGTCACTGACGGGTTCGCCGGTGAGGATGATTTCGTCTACCCGGTCGATATAATCTGCGTCGGTTTCGTCTTTCCCCTGCTTGATTTTTATCACGCGGTGGGGGCCTTCTGGTCTGGCGACCTTGCTGGCGAAGTATGACGTGAAGTCATCCGCCAGTTTCTTAAAAGAGCTGATTGATCGTGGTGGTAGTGAGACGTACCACCTATGGGCCAGCTCGCCCACTGTTAACGGGAAGATCCGGCACTTGGTTGCATCAGATGCCCCACACCCAGTCATGTAGATTCGGTATTTACTCAGGTGGGTTTCGGGGTCCGATCTCCCTTTATACAGAGGTGTTTTGGGAGGAGCGATCGTTGGTTGTATGGGGGCAAGCTCGATGTGGACCGCGAGTGGCTCGGTCGGCCCGGTGATCTTTTTGCTGGTGCTTGCCCCAGTGTCCAAGAGTGCTCTCATCTCGTCGAGCTGGCGTTGTATGGCGGCCATCGCCGTAGCCTGACTGCTAGCGGCTCGGCGCTCGGAGCGGGAGCCGAGGCGATTGAGCACTGATCCCCTGGCGATCGGGGTGGGAGTCAGATGGCTGATCTGCGTTCGGCTGTGAGGTGAATAGGCCGAACTCCTGGTGACGGATTCGGATTCCGTCTTTCCGAGGTTGGAAACAGAATGCCCCGGTCGCCAGGATGGGTCGCGACCCAAGCGATCGAATATGGATCCGCCCGGTCGTGCGAGAGCCTTTCCTCGCGAATTGGGGCTTTCTGACGATCGCTCGTTCAGTAGCCCACTGAACTTCCGTTTTTCCATGCGGCGGATGATTGAGGGAGTTATCGCGGGCGACGCACATGCTCTCCGTCGCTCCTCTAGGATGGCCATAGCCTCCTCGATCTGCTCTCGGTTGGGCCCGATCGAGTGAGAGGTCAGCCATCTCCCGGGTGCGGGATCGAGAGTTTCGCGTTGTCGTGGCTTCCCCCGGTTGCCGGCTGGGGTTCGGATTGAGCCGGGATATGGTGTCCGGCGGTTCGGAGATCGGCTTTCTTCGATGTACCGGCGGATGTCATGATTCTGAAGGTTTCCTTTGAAGTGCAGTGAGTGTCACTTCAAGTATATGCCCCGAGAACAGTGAGTGTTCTTCGGGACGGTGGGAATAAAAGTTGGAGGTTCAAGCCCCCTTCTTCTAGCGCCAATTGTTGCTACCCAAAATATTATCCGGAGATAGATATTGCTGGAATGGATGGGACAGCAAACAAATGCAAGAGCACTTCCGTGAGAAAGATAAATAACACAAGATTTGCCGGGGTTGTTAGTCCCGGGCTTGAATGCTCTCGTGAGATATTATTAATACTAATATTCGGGGATACAAGTACTAATGTAAGAATACAATTACAATGAGTGTAAAGATCCTTGTTATCTTAGCTAGTGAGCGTGTAGATTGCCGGAAGAACCAGATTTGATGCTCTGTGAGTTCTTGTAACAAATAAGATGAACAGTCGCGGCGGTGAGAGATCGGTAGTCTCTCACGGCGAGTATTTTGTTGGATGCCTGGGCTCCGAGGCTTATGAATCTCTTGGAATCTGTCTAGTGGGGACTTGCTGCTTCGGCCGATCGTGTTCTGGACGAGAGAACCGGAGAGAGAAGTCCTGAGATGGATTCCGGTGAGAAAGCCGGGAACTTGATGATGTATGTTCTTCTGTAATTCCGAGAATGTACCGGAACGTAAGAGAATGAATTCTGACCCGTCGGTTATGTGAATTGTGTCCCGTAGGTTAAGTGAATTCTGAACTGTGGGTTACGTGAATTGTCAACCTTTTTCCAGTAGGAGGAGGTTCTTTATTTATAGGGCTTGGATCCGCCGGGCGATCGCCTTTTCTGCATTATAATAATCGGGCGATCGTCTTTTAGCACATGGGCCTGTCCCCTCAAAGTCTGCAGGAGTTGTTGGCAGTCAACCATGCGGTCCAATGTGACGCCTACACGCGTCCTGAGTTACTGTCACGGGTGGCCCTACTGACAACTTTCGGCGCACATGCCGGTAGGTGGGGTAGGTGACAGGCTTTGGTCAAAGATCTTGTCAGTTAGCAAAAGATCTTGTCAGCGCTTTTGGTGGATCTGCACGTGGGTGTTGTTCTGAGATCCAATCCTCGATGACTTTGACGGGCGATCATCTCTGCTCGGGGCGTAGGTCGACTGTCCTTGACCGGACATTAAAGTCGATCGCCAGATGCCAAAAGGCGATCGCCTTGGGAGTCGATCGCTAAGTACCTGATGGTGGTCTGATATCTTCGATTAGGCGAGCTAGCCATAGTTTGACTGATGTTGACTTGGTCGCTCGGCCTTATAGTCGATCGCCTGTCGGGATGAATAAATCGTGACACAACACTCTCCAACTCTTCGACGGGGACGGTCGCCTCTCGTTTGGAATGATTTCCGGACTCGATTCTTGGATCGATGTCGAGACTTGGCTCGAAACCGATCCTTGGCTCGATGTCGTCTGTTAACCGAACCGAGATGGGATCCTCCGAGTAGGGTTGGTACGATGTGTTCGGCTCGTCGATCTCCATGGGTTGATCGTCGATCGATTCAATGTTACACATATTATGGGAAGTATTGAAAGTAGTAACGACATAGGGGTAACTCAAACATCTTTTTGCCATTAGCTGATCTCCTTTTACAGTACCGACCGTCCCATAGGCAGTGGGGAATTTGATGCAGTAAAAGAAAGACGAGGCGATCGCCTCAAAGGTTTCTAAAAAAGGGCGACCTAGGAACCCATTATAGATGCTGGGCCTATCTATGATTACAGAACTTAGGTTCTTAGTGATCCTAACCTTGGGATCATAAAAGCATATTAGCTCGACGGAGAGCTTGATCCTCCCGTAGGCTTGGACTGTGTTGTCGCCGAACCCTTGGAGCACGGTGTCGAACGGCTTGATGAATTTGATTAAGTTGCCGAGTTGGTCTAGGGCGGATTTGAATATGATGTTGCAGAAACTCCCATTGTCGACCAGCACGCGATCGACCGTCTTCTCAAGGATGCAGACGGAGATCACCAGTGCATCCTCTTTGGGGCATTGCACTCCCTCCCTGTCCTTGTTGGAAAAGGTGATGAGTGCGTCTTTAGAAATGGTCGGCTTCGGAGGAACCACGGTATGGACCCCGGCGAACGCCCTCAGCTCGGCCTTTCGCTTCCTGTTTGACATGGTGGAAACCGGGGAAAGACCCCCGAGGTTTCCATCTCCTGCTTGAAGCATGTTGATCTGACCGTCAGGGTTGATCGGAGGGACCGACTCATCAGAGTACTCCGGCTCATGCTCCATTCTGGCGACCGGATTGGGAAGAGTTCTTTCGTTTGGTCGGCGCTCGCGCCCTCCGGCTCTCTCCGTCCTAGGTTCTGGCTTGGTGATTAAATTGTCCAGCTTGCCTTCCTCAAACATTCGCCAGAGCTGTCTGAGGAGGTCGCGGCATTGGCTGGTGTTGTGGCCGGGACTCTTATGGTAGGCACAGAATTTGCTACGGTCCAGATGACCGTGGTCCCTTATCGGCTTTGGTTTGGAGAGCCACTCGCGACCCTTGATTGCGTTGAAGATGTGCGCCGGAGATAAGTTGAGGTTGTGGAGAAGGTGGACCTCTACATCCTCGAAGGCTTTGAACTCGCCAGACGGCTTGGCGACCGCCTTCTTCTGGATATGGGATGTCGCCTTTCCTTCTTCGGACGGTCCCTCGTCTAGGCGGAGGGAGAGCATCCTCTGCCTGGCCAAGAAGTTGGCGACTCTGACGCGGAAGACCGAGTAGGTCGGGGGTATATCCTTTGTGAGGTGCCTGAACATGGGCGAGCATCCGTGGAACCCGTTCAGTGTTGAGTGGAGAGCGAGCTCGTCGCTGATGGGCTCGCCGGTGAGGACTATCTCGTCTACCCGGTCGATGTAATCTTCATCTGACTCGTCCTTCCCCTGCCTGATTTTCATCATGCGGTGGGGGCCTTCAGGGCGAGCGACTTTGGCGGCGAAGTACGACGTGAACTCTTTCGCCAGCTTCTCAAAGCAGTTGATTGAGCGAGGTGGTAGCGAGATGTACCACTTGTGGGCGACGTCGCCTAGGGTTAATGGGAACATTCGACACTTGGTCGCATCTGATGCTCCGCATCCGGTCATGTAGATCTGGAATTTGCTCAAGTGGGTTTCCGGATCCGATCTCCCCTCATACAGAGGCGTTTGTGGGGGAGCGATCTTTGGTTGAACTGGGGCGAGCTCGATCTGAACCGCGAGTGGTTCATTTAGCCCAGCGATCGATCTCCTGGCGCTTGCCCCAGTTTCCAGGAGCGCTTTCATCTCGTCGAGTTGGCGCTGCATGGCGGCCATCGCTGTCGCCTGACTGCTCGCCGATTGGCTCTCAGAACGCGAATCAAGACGATCGTGTACTGATCCCCTAGCCCCGTGGTGAATGACGAGCTCCCTGCCAGTGGGTTCCTTCCTTGGGCAAGCAGGGGCTCGTTGACCGACTTGTCTCCTGGGAGTCAGATATGCCGAACTCCTGGTAAAGGATTCGGATACCGATGTCTCCCGGCTGGGGCCTGAGTGCCCGGGTCGCCATGAGGGATCGCTCCCCAGGCGGCTGAAGACGGAATCGTCCCGCCTCACGAGAGCTTTCTCCTGCGGCTCGGGGCTTTCTGTCGATTTCTCAACATAGATCCCCTTAAGCTTCCGCTTGCCTGCCCGGCGGATGGCCGATGGAGTGATGGTGGGCGAGTCGTAGGCCTTCCGTCGCTCCCTGAGGATGGCTATAGCCTCCTCAATCTGTTCCGCGGTCTGGAACTGATCGAGTGAGAGGCTAGAACCGTCCCTCGGGGGCGGGAGTGAGAGCCTAGCGTCGCCACGGTCGCCTTCCGCCGTGGGCTGGGATTCGGTCTGGGCCGGAATGAGATTTCCGGCAGATCTTAGGGTGGGTCTCTTGGAGGTCGTTGCAGATGTCATTTTTCTGAAGGCTTTTCTGTTGAAGAACAGTGAGTGTTTCTTCAAGTATATGTCCGGAAAACAGTGAGTGTTCTTCGAGACGGTAGGAATAAAAATGAAGGTTTAGATTGCTAACCCCTTCTTCTAGCGCCAATTGTTGTTACTCAAAATATTATCCGGAGATAGTATTGGTGGAATGATCGAGTAACAAACAAATGCGAGAACACTTCCGTGAGAAAATAGATAACACAAGATTTGTTGGGGTTGTTAATCCCAGGCTTGAATGCTCTCGCGAGATGTTATTAATAAATATACTGTCGAGTACAAATATTAATGTTAGAATCTGTTACAAGGAGTGTAAAGACTTCTAGTTATCTAGGCTTTAGAGCGCGTAGATTGCCGGAAGAACCAGATAGATAAATCTGTGAGTTCTTGCTTGGGATATATGATGAATGTGTATGAATATCACTATGAATGTATAAGTGATTGCCAAAAGAGTCATTGATTCTCTCTTTTGTGTGTATTTTGCACTGAATTCGTAGTAAATTCGCGTCTCTCTTGGCCATTGCAGTGAGTTCTCTATTTATAGGGGACAATGTAGTTTGGACTCCTCAGGCGATCGCGGGTGACCGCTATTCTCTATATTAAAATAAGATGGCCGATCGTCCCGTCACGTGGGCCTGTTCCCTTGAGGTCCGAGGTCGCTGCTGGTGGCCAGCTGGGCGAACCAATGGGAAGCCAGCACGCGTCTTGAGTCGCTGTCCGGGGAGGACCCACTTTGTACCTTCCGGCGGCCTTGTCGGTAGGTGTGGTAGGTGACACGCTGGGGTCAAAGGTCCTATCTGTCGGTACCCTTTGAAGATCCGCACGTGGGCCACCGTCCAAGATTCGGTCTTCGACGACTTTGACGGATGCTGGATCCATACGCGGCACGAGATGATCGCCTATGGTTCGCTCATTAAAGACGATCGTCAGATATCAAAAGACGATCGCTGGGTACCAAAAGACGGTCGCCGTAATATGCCGAACTCTAGGCGTTTGTCCAGAGTATGTCTTCCAAGGTTGGCTTCTCTGATCGTGATGTCGATCGCCTATCGAGGCGTATTAATCGCCGCACAACAGTCGGGACTGATGGCGGCGGCGGTCTGAATCTGACGTGAAAAAGTCGATGGCCGACGTGCTGATCTGAATCTGAGAGTCTGAGAGATGAGGAGTTGGTACTGATGGCGGCGGCGGTTTGAATCCGAGCAAAAAGTCGATGGCCGCCCAGATGAAAGTGAGATGAAACAGAAGGAGAGATGGAAACGGCAAGGGGAAGGGGGAAAAGAGACGGGGACTGGGGTGGGAGAGGGATGAGGAGTCCAGAGACGGCGGATGTTGAATTAAATGTTAACCTAGTTTTATTGCTGGGCTGGGCCGGGCGCCCGCGGGCTGGGCCATCCTGAGTCGGGCCAAATTTTGGGCGGGTCAAAAATGCCCGATTTTTTTTGGGTCTAAAAACTGAAGCCCAATGCCCGCCCAAAAATGGGCGGGCTGGGCTAACCCGCGGGTCTGGGCCTATTTTGCCAGGTCTAGTCACTGGTTAAAGCACTCGATACTTCAAATTATGAAGTCTTGACTTCTTGTATTCCATCATATTTCTTTATATTAAATAGTATAGTTAATCTATAAATATTATATAACTATATAAAGAAAAAACATATCGTAATAAGTATAATCATTTTGTACTTTTGTACCGTGTCCCATATACTCCGATATCCACATATTTGTATAATAAGTTTGTGAAAGATAAGGGACTATTTATTTTTAGAAAAATACTTCTTAATACCTCTATAGAATTTTGGTTCAGTTTTTTTTTTTTTGTGAAAAAATCAATCGATACAATAGAAAAGGAAAAATAGATAGGCAGATTGTTTACATCAATATGGAAACCAATTAAGACTAGGAACAGATTACGTAATGGAGAAGAAAATCAGGAGGAGATAATTATGGAATCCAATACTCCCTCTCAAGATGGAGCGTGTAGATTTCGCATGCCCATCTTGTCGAGTAAAGGTTCAAGTTGTCGGGATCCCAAAGCTTGGGTGAAGAGGTCGGCTATTTTCATCTTTGTGCTGATGGAGAGAGGTTCTATTTCTTGAGATTCGACCCGTTCTTTGACGAAATAACAGTCCATCTCGACATGCTTTGTTCGCTCATGAAAAACCGGGTTATTCGCGATGTGTCGTGCCGCTTGGTTGTCGCAATAAAGTGGTGTAGGTCCACTTTGTTCAGCTTCGAGACCCTTTAGGAGCCACCACATCCATAAAATTTCACTGGTGGTGGTTGCCATGGCCCGGTATTCAACTTCGGCTGATGACCGAGAAACAACAAATTGCTTCTTGGATTTCCAAGAAACTGGAGCTCCCCCTAAGAGTATAATGTATCCAGATCGTGATCTCCTAGTGAAGGGGCACCCTAACCAGTCGGCGTCACAATACGTGGCCAAGTTTGTACCTCCGTCTTTAGGGAAGAAAACACCTTGTCCCGGTGTCGCCTTTAAATACCGAAGTACCCGCATGACGGCATCCAAATGGCTTTGGCGAGGGTCGGACACAAATTGGCTTAGGACGTTTACCGGGTACGTGATATCCGGTCTCGTGGCTTGGAGATATAGCAATCACCCTACTAACCGTCTATACATGTTGGCATCCACACGAACATTTTCACCATCAACTTCGAGTTTTAAATTTTGTTCCATTGGGAACGAGCTCGGTTTACACCCTAGCATCCCGCTATCCTCCAAAATGTCTAGAGTATATTTACGTTGGCTAAGCACTAACCCGTATTTCGTTCGTGCAGCCTCGATTCCGAGAAAGTATTTAAGGGGGCCAAGGTCTTTAATGCTAAACCTCCTATCAAGATGGGTTTTTGTCTCTTGTATTTTCTCTTGGTTATTTCCCACTATGATAACATAATCGACGTAAATGAGAGCACCAACAAACACCTTCCCTCTCTTGTAAGTAAAAAGTGAGTGATCAGCAAAAGATTGTTTGAACCCAAGTTCGAGCAAAACTGATTTAAATTTTTGGTACCAGTTTCTTGAAGCTTGCTTCAAACCGTATAACGACTTCCTTAACCGACACACTTTCGTTCCCCGTTTTTATTATAAACCTGAGGGATTTTCATATAAACTTCTTCGTGTAAGTCCCCATGCAAGAATGCATTATTCACATCGAGTTGGTGAATAATCCACTCTTTCTTAACGGCAATAGCGAGCAGATTTCTAACTGTGACCAACTTGGCCACCGGTGCAAACGTGTCATGGTAATCAACGCATTCCCTTTGCGTGAATCCCTTCGCCACTAGCCTAGCCTTGTACCTTTCTATTTCACCATTTGGTTTGTACTTTATCTTATAGACCCATTTTGAGTCTATAGCTCTTTTCCCATTCGGCAAATCTTCTATAGTCCAAGTGTCGTTTTCTTCAAGTGCCTTTATCTCCCTTTGCATTGCATCCCTCCAATTCTGATCTTGCACGACTTCTTAAAATTTTTCGGCTCATCATTGGAAGTGATGGCCACTAAAAAGGCTTTGTGTGAGTCCGAAAATTTTTCATAAGAAACAAAGTTGGATAGGGGATGTACCGTCGAGGATTGTTGATTGGAAAAAGGTAAAGCATGATCAATTGGTGGAGGAAGGTTGACAATGCAATCGTTCAATCTTTTTGGTTGAGTTCTGGCCCTTTGTGGTCGGGCTAATTGTGGCCCAACATTGCCCACTTCATCTTGTATGGAGTTCTCGGTTTGGTTAGTTCCTTGTGGGTGATCATCAGGCCCATTATCTAGTGTCGCAGGCTCATTATCTAGGGCCTCATTCTCATTGTCAAACTGAATGTTGTTATCCAGATAGTATAGGCTGGGACCGCCAGTTTGGTTTGGTGTGGTTTCATCAATTTCCTCATAATACCAAGGTGGGAAATCAAAGAGTCTTTTATTTTCTTGTCTATCAATGGGATCCAAGTTCCGATATGGAAAATTATTTTCGACAAATCTCACGTCTCTTGACACCACTATTTGTTATGAACCACATCATATATTTTGTACCCCTTTGTCCCTGGTAGGTAGCCCAGGTAGCCCAAAAACACACCAGGTTTCCCCCTCCATTCGAACTTGTCTCCCTTTGTGTCGGTGTTCCGAAAGTACGCAAGGCACCCAAAAACTTTCATATCTTCATACCAGGGCTTTTGTTCATAAAGAATCTCAAAAGGGGTTTTGTTGTCAATAGTCTTTGACGAGAGACGGTTGATTGTATAGGCAGCCGTCATAACGCATTTGCCCCAAAACCTTTTTGGCAAGTTGGCTTCAAATATGAGGGCTCGTGCAGTCTCGAGCAGGTGCCTGTGCTTGCGTTCCACAACGCCATTTTGTTGTGGCGTGTGAGGGCAGGTAGTCTCAAGGATTATGCCTTGCTCGGCATAGAAATCATTCATGCGGTTTGAAACAAATTCTCACCCGTTGTCGCAACGGATTCTTTTTATCAATTTTCCAAATTGTGTCTTGACCAGTTTGTGGAATTACACTAGGCGATCACCTGCCTCAAATTTGTGTTTTAAGAGAAAAACCCAAACAGATCGACTAAAGTCGTCCACGATTGTCAAAAAATAGTTTGCCCCAGAGAGCGAGGGAGTTATGTACCTTCCCCATATGTCGCAATGTAACAATTCAAAACACTCTTTTCTTTTAATAGAACTCACTGGAAAAGGTAATAGAGCGTGTTTGGCTTTTGCACAAGAATCAAAATCCACGGTCTTAAAGGAATCATTTTTAACAAAATCAAAGCGAGAAAGCTTACCGCTAGAAGCATGACCGAGTCTTTTATGCCATACTTCCATTGAAGCCGACATAGCCTTTCTTTCTTGTCCCATCATTTTCATCTTGTATAGACCATGTTGGCATTTACCCGTTCCGATCAATTTTCTCGAATTCAAGTCTTGCATTATGAAGAAATCTGGAAAGAAAGTCACTGCACAGCGAAGGTCTCGAGTTAGTCGACTGACCGATAACAAGTTGCATGCAAATTCAGGAATGTATAGGACATCTCGGATTTCGGTTCCATTTGGTAAGGTGGACGACCCTTTCCCTTTAACGGGTATGGAGTCACCGCTAGGAATTGTAACAGGTAGTTCACGTGTTGCTTTGATGCTACCATGGAATAGATTTAGAATGTGAGTTATATGCTCGGTACATCCCGAGTCGATAATCCAGTTGCCATCATCGTCCAATCTAGCTCCCATATTCGCCATCGTTTGGGTTATCTCGTTATAGGCGAACATGTTGATAAACTACTTTTATTGTTCACCGCTTAATCCCGGAATCGGGTTCAATTGATTTTGGTTTGAGTTGATTTGGGATCGGTTATTGCTGGATCCACTTGAGGACTTTCCAGCAGTAGCAGGCTGGAAAGTGGTTTTCAGGGGCGAGTCTGTGTTCGATGTGGATGACACGGGCGACGGCGGTGTGGGTGTTGAGGTGGTTGTGTGAAAAGAAACGGGTTTGATTTGATTTTGGCTCATGATGGTGCTTATGGCGGCTGAATTAGGGTTCTTGAGCAAGGATGAAAACCCTGCTCCGATACCATATAGAATTTTGGTTCAGAGTTTTTTTTTTTTTTTTGAAAAAATCAATCGGTACAATAGAAAAGGAAAAATAAATAGGCAGATTAATCAATATGGAAACCCATTAAGACTAGGAACAGATTACGTAACGGAGAAGAAAATTAGGAGGAGATAATTATGGAATCCAATAACCCTCTTAATCTGAAAATCAAGAGGTTTTCAAATTTAAGATTGTTTATTTGTTTTTTCTAAAAAATTTTCTTAATACGTTTGACATTCCTCTTAATTCATATTAATATCATATTTCTCTATTCTCATACACCGTCTTTAACAAATCACATTAAAAATTTATAAAATATATTATAAATTGTTGAAATAGATTATTTATATTGTCATGCTTTTTTCTGTTTTGAATGACAAGTTAGTTGATTAAACAGATTCATATATTTATTAATTTACAAAAACAAACAATCTTAATCTTTCAAATTTCAAACTTCGGTACCACCTCTCAACTTTTAAATGTGAAATTAAATTGTCAGACATCTTAAAAAAACAAAACTAGGTCCCAAGGGAAATAACCGAGTGGTAAGGTATGTCGTGATGTGTATGGCTGTTATGGGTCCGGTTCGGTCCAGATTATCTTCCTGGCCCCACTGCATGATTGAGATACCGATTTCGTTTTTATCGGTTGCCGGCCCCAACTTCAATACGTATCCGGACCGCTAACGCTTCGGTGAGATCGATCCCGGTATTTCGAAGTTCTCAAGATCTTGGATCATTGAAAGTCATAATCACCAAAACCTCATAATCGAAACAAAAATTGAAGGTTTTTTCCAAATGTATGCTAAGAAAATTAAGAGACAAAGGTCTTTCAAATGTATACTAATACGTTATACAATATTTTGTACAATGTATGTTTATGAAAAAATACCGATTTTTTACTGGGTTACCGGTTTCGATCCTTATCGGTTTCGGTTCTAACTTTGGTACCATTATCCGGACCGCTAACGTTTCGGGTGAGTATCGGTCCCGGGTATTATCGGACGGTTCTCGGGCGGTTCTCGAGTATACTTGGACCGCTAACAGTCCTAGTGATGTGGGGAGAAATCACCGGCATCCCAGGTTTGAATCCCGGATAGAACAAATTTTCACTGAAATATGGGAAAGTTTGTCCTCGAGTTTGAATTATATTGGCTCTCTCCCATATTATTTGTTGACTCTCTCACATATCCATATCTATACTTCTACTAAAGGAGAGTCGCGACACATGTCACTTTGTAAGTTTTTTATTTTTATTTTAAAATATAGCTTATACATAGAGATATATTCTTAAATTTCCAAAAAAAAATTTTAAATATGTGTTGTGGGAGTTTTATTCCACAACTTACACTCATTTACCAATAAAAAAATTCTTCCTTTATTTTTTTAGCTTAAAATTTTAAATGTTTATAATTTTTTATATCAAGTTTATTTTTAATGAAAAATATATCAAATTAATTTCTGTTTCACAATTTTCAACTAGACATCCATATGAATATAATAAATTTGATGGATATACAATAATGATCGATTTCACAAAACAATTATATTGGAAAAATATGAATATTAGTTTTCAGTAAAATTAATTGATACAAAATAAAAATATATTAACTCATTTTTATGTAATTAGATTTCAGACTCGTATTTTTTTGTAAAATAGAAGTTTTATTAAACCAAGTGCACCAAAAAAAGTACAAACTCAGAATCAATACAACTCAAAAGACAATGCAAAACAAGCTAGCTAGATCCGCTTATACCTAGCTAATTTCTTATCTTTCCTACATGCAAGAGCATAAATTTGACATTGTCTAATCACAACTTCCTCAATATTATGCTTGCCCTGAAACTTCCTCAAATTCCTTTCCTTCCACACAAAATACACTGCAATAGAAATCAAAGTTCTGTACATGGACTAAAAATAAATTATAAAAATAAATTATGATATTTATTTAATTATAATAACTAAAAATAATAAAACATACACTGCACACACACATCCATACTTAATATTAATAGAGAGTCGCAAAAAATCTAAATAAACATGTGTCATCTCCACATTATTTGTCTTTTTCAAAATCCAAAAAGAAATGGACGTTTGGTTTGGGAGGGAAGTAAGAGAGTTATTCTATATATAATATCTACTAATTAAAAATGTTCTCTCATTTTATTCTTTTTATTTTTAACCGAATAGTTTAAATAATTATAATTTTTCGTATCACTTTTGTTTTTGATACAAAATATATCAAATTAATTCTTACTTTGTGCTCTTTAATTTGACATCCATATAGTATATATATAAATTAATTTAAATATAATTATGATATATTTAGATGATTAAAATATTTCCATATAAAAATATAAGAATATTGAAGCAAATATATATCTTTAATTTATTTTCATAGTTTTGTACTTTAAAAATTATTTGATTTTTCAGAATTATTTTGTTCTAATTGTAAAATAGTAAAATAATTATATTAATATCAAACCATATAAAAAAAATTATATTAGTAAGAAAATGGTTTGGATACTTTTAATGAAAGTTGATAATAATAAACATAATCTAAGTTATTAGTTATAAAATTAAATATGAGACTCATATTGTCCTACATGAAAAAATAAATCCATGTGCTTAATTAAATTGTGGTTTTCCTATCACCTGCCCTTAGATCACATGATAAGAGTTTATAAATAAAAGTAAATCAAATAATAGTTTATGTGTATGTGTGTATATTGACTTATGTATATTTTATAATATTATTGAAATTCAATCACATATTATTAATATAACAAAATATTTAACATTTTACACCGTGCATCGCACGGAAGGACATCTAGTCTATACTTATATTAAAAGAGAGTCGTGACACATGTCACTCTCTAAGTTTTTTGATTTTTTATTTTAAAATATAGTTTATATATAGAGATGTATCCTTGAATTTCTTAAAAAAAAAATTCTAAATATGTATTGTGGGAGTTTTATTCCACAACTTACACTCATCTACCAATAAAAAAATCATTCCTTTATTTTTTTAGCTTAAAATTTTAAATGTTTATAATTTTTTAAATCAAGTTTATTTTTAATAAAAATATATCAAATTAATTTTTATTTCACAATTTTCAACTAGATATCCATATGAATATAATAAATTTGATGGATTTACAATAATGACCGATTGCATAAAAAAATTATATTATAAAAACTATGAATATTTATTTTCAGTACAATTAATTGATGCAAAACAAAAATATATTAACTCATTTATTGCTTACATAAAAAATAAATTATGATATTTATTTAATTATAATAACTAAAAATAATAAAACATACACTGCACACACACACACATATTAAGACTTAATCACATATTACTTTCGTCTCTAAAATTTGTTCCTACTTTTTTCGGTATGTCCAGGAAATTTGTTCATGTAATGGACATTAATTGACTTAACAATCCGCTAATGTGGTACTCTTTCTTAAATTATATTACACCCCATAATACACTCACGCTAATATGATATTCATGTCGAAGATCATCAAAAATAAATTTAGAGATCGATAAATTATTTTTTAATAAGAGAATATCTTATGCGGTGCATCGCACCGGAGAACATCTAGTTTAATATTAAAAGAGAGTCGCAAGAAAATTTAAAGGACATGTGTCATCACCACATTATTTCTCTTTTTAAAAATCTTAAAAAAATGAATATTTAATTTGAGAGGGAAGTTAAAGGATTATTCCATATATAATATATCTATCAATTAAAAATTTCCTCTCATTTTATTCCTTTGATTTTTAATAGTTTAAACGGTCATAATTTTTTCGTATCAATTTTATTTTTGATAAAATAAATATATCAAATTAATTCTTACTTCGTACTCTTTAATTTCACAACCATATAGTATATATATAAAATAATTTAAATATAATAATGATATTAGATGATTAAATATTATCATATAAAAATATAAGAATATTGAAAAAAATATATATTTTTAGTTTATATTCATACTTTTGTACTTCATCAGTTATTTGATTTTTCAGAATTATTTTGTTCTGATTGTAAAATAATAAAATAATTATTATAATGTCAAATCATATGAAAATATTGTATTAGTAAGAATATAGGTTGGATATTTTTAATGAAAGTTGATAATAATAAATATAATTTAATTTATTATTTGTAAAATTAGATATAAGACTCATATTATCCTACATGAAAAATAAATGCCTATGCTTAATTAACTTATGGTTTTCCTATCATGCCCTTAGATTTATAAATTAAAGCAAATCAAATAATAGTTTATGTGTATATGTGTGTATATATTGGCTCATGTATATTTTCCAATAATTTTACAATATTATTGAAATTCAATCACATATTACTAATATAATAAAATATTTAATATTTTACGACGTGCATCGCACGGGGGACATCTAGTGTGTGTCACTAAAACACATTCTTCGATTTACAACTCACTTAACTAATGTTGTTGTTGTTGTTAAGCGCCTGTTTCTTTGGATCGAATGAATCGAATCGAATCGAATCGAATCAACTAAATCAATCGAATGGATTCGAATCGAATCGAATCGAATGGAATCGAATCGAATCGAATCGAATCGAATGGAATCGAATCGAATCGAATCGAATCGAATCGAATCAAATATATATTAAGGGTAAATATTAATAATAATAATGGTAAAAAATAATAATAATAGTAATTAACAACAACGATAATAGTAATATTATTAGTAATAATAACAATAATAATAATTAAGATTAATAATAATAATAATAATAATAAGACCGAAATTAATCGAATCGAATCGAATCAATCGAATCGAATCGAATCGAATCGAATTGACTCGAATCGAATCGAATCGAATGAACTCGAGAATCGAACTAAATCGAATCAAAATCGAAAAATAAATCCAAAAGAATAAGCTAAATAACCTATTCATTTAGAAAAAACAGCCAATCTTCAATCTTCATCCGCGTTAGACTCCTTGAAAATTGCTCGGCACCCCCCTATTTTTTATTTAATTTATTTGCAAGTGTCTATTGGTCAAATTAAAAGTCCATGTATAGAAACAACTGTAATAAAAGACTGGGTCGAATCTTCTATTTTTTTCTTATTAAAAATAAAATAAAAAATAATCATGAAGAACTTTCAAAGTAAACATTTTCTATAGAGGAATGATAGGACCATATTTCCAGAACCACACTTCATAATACACACCTGTGTTTTATGGGGTTGTACCGTATGTTTTACAGATAAAATAATCTTAATAATATTTAATAAATTTTATCGATAAAGCATACGGTACAATCCCATAAAATACGAGTGTGTATGAGATGTGGTTGGGGAGATGTGGCCCTATCATTTCTCTTTTCCATATCATCATATCTGTGAAGTCAATTTTGTGATTTTTATTCCTTACACCAACTTCACACCCCATACTATTGTATTAATGAAAAACCAACTAAAACATTTTCCATCTTATAGTAATAAAACCTAATTAATCCAATCATCCAATCTTCAAAACACATATAAAATCCACTCACAAGCCAAACTAATCTTCTCCCAAACCCTTAATTAAAATCCATATAAAAAAAAAAGAATGAAGAACAACTCATTATCCCTTTTAGCATTATTACTATCCTTTATCTCATTCTTCCCAAAACCATCTCTCCAACAATCAAAATCTCCTCCTCCACTTTTAAATCCAAGACTCCGCAATGCTTTCGCGGCCCTCCAGGCCTGGAAACTCGCCATCACGGATGATCCCGGAGGCATCACATCAAACTGGCAAGGCCTCGATGTTTGCAACTACACGAGAATTTACTGCGCACCAGCGCCCGACGACCCTCGAATCACGACCGTCGCCGGAATCGATTTAAACCACGCGAATGTTGCGGGCTCATTACCCCTCGAGCTAGGCCGATTAACCGACTTGGCTTTGTTCCACTTAAACTCCAACCGTTTTACGGGAACTATTCCTTGCACGTTCGGCCAGCTTCGTCTTCTACACGAGCTCGATATAAGCAACAACTTATTCTATGGTGAGTTTCCCTCCGTTTTGCTCTCAATCCCTTCGCTAAAATTCCTCGATATCCGGTTCAATAGGTTCCAGGGCGGTGTCCCTTCAGGTCTCTTCGATCTGGAGCTGGACGCCATTTTTATTAACAATAATAATTTCCAGCTCGGTCTGCCTAAAAACATCGGGAACTCGACCGTGTCGGTTTTGGTCATGGCGAATAATAATCTCCAAGGGTGCCTCCCATCGGGGATCGGGAAAATGGCGGGAACGCTCAACGAGATTATATTGATGAATGCCGGGTTAGGGGCGTGTTTGCCCGACGAGATTGGGCTGCTGACCGAACTGACGGTTTTCGACGTGAGTTCTAATAATCTTGTGGGAAGCTTGCCGGAGTCTATGGGGAATATGAGGAGTCTCGAGCAACTTAACGTGGCGCATAATAAGCTGTCGGGGTCGATTCCGGAGAGTATTTGCCGATTGCCTAGGTTGGAGAATTTTACTTATTCAGATAATTATTTCAATGGCGAGCCGGGATCTTGTCTGAAGCTGAAAGATAAGGATGATGCTAGGAACTGCTTAACTCGGGGGTCCAAGCGATCTGCCAAGGAATGTCGTGATTTTTATTCGGGGCCTGTTAATTGTGGTGGTTTTGGTTGTTTGCCGCCACGGCCTCCTCCTTCTCCGGCCCCACCGTCAGCGCAGCCCTTGTCGCCTCCTTCTTCACCTCAGTCCTCACCACCGCCACCGCCTCCTTCTCCGGCCCCACCCTCAGCAGTACAGCCACCGCCACCTCCTTCTCCGGCCCCACCCTCACCGCCGCCACCTCCTCCTCAACCGCCGCCACCGCCACCGCCACCTCCTCCTCCACCGCCTACGTCTCCTTCTCCGGCCCCACCCTCACTGCAGCCACCATCGCCTTCTTCTATGCCACCGCTGCCTCCTTCTCCGGCCCCGCCCTCACCGCAGCCATTTTTTTCATCACCGCAGCCACTGCTGCCTCCTTCAACTCAGTCCTCACCGCCGCCACCACCGCCTCCTTCTTCACCTCAGTCCTCACCACCGCCACCGCCACCGCCACCGCCTCCTTCTCCGGCCCCACCCTCACTGCAGCCACCATCGCCTTCTTCTATGCCACCGCTGCCTCCTTCTCCGGCCCCGCCCTCACCGCAGCCATTTTTTTCATCACCGCAGCCACTGCTGCCTCCTTCACCTCAGTCCTCACCGCCGCCACCACTGCCTCCTTCTTCACCTCAGTCCTCACCACCGCCACCGCCTCCTTCTCCGGCCCCACTCTCAGCAGTACAGCCACCGCCACCTCCTCCTCCACCGCCACCGCCTCCTTCTCCGGCCCCACCCTCACTGCAGCCACCATCGCCTTCTTCTATGCCACCGCTGCCTCCTTCTCCGGCCCCGCCCTCACCACAGCCGTTTTTTTCATCACCGCAGCCACCTACTCCTCCTCCCGCTCCACCCTCAGCGCCGGCTCTGCCGACGCATCACCGTTATCACCCATGATCAAGATTTGCGATATTGATCTTCGTTTTATTTTTCTTTTATGGATATGATCAATTTTCAAATCAATTAAAAGTTTGTGATCGACAGTGGCACTGTGGGTGATTCGGCTCTTGTTGGATACCTGAGTTCTGTTCAACTGGGAATTTATTTCCACACACACACACACCAGTTTTCTCACTTTCTTGATAAACTGATCGAGACTTTGCTCTACAGAAAAAATGAAGACGGACTGATGTCTACATAGAAATGAATCATTCATCATAGGCAGCAAATATGAATGAATACTTAATTGAAACCATGTCAAGTTAATATGCCTTTTTTTTTTGGGTAATTGGTGGGCATTTGCATGCAGACTATGCCGTATATACAGTAAAATTACGTTAGAAATTACAAATATCCACCAACGTCACCACTACTCTCATCTATACTATATAACATTCCATTTTTTTTCCTATTTAAAAATTAATTTTGCACGGGTACTAATGGGTTCATACTTTTTTTGATTTTTCTATAATTTTTCATGGCTAAGTGTTGGGTGTCTATTCGGAATACATAAAATTACATAACTGAATAAAAATTATATTACTACTGTAATACCTATGGGAATCGGGAATTAGGGTTACACAACAATCCTAATAAATAAATTACAAGGAATAATAAGAAACCCTAATTAAACTCGAAACACACAAATAATACAAATTAAATAAGAAAGTTCGAAATTCAAACCGAGCAGATCTGAAAAGATCTAAAACCAGAAAATGAAGATGGTGAGAAATTTAACAGGATGTCGGTTCAGTCCTCCAAACTCAGTACCCGCGTCCAGCGCTCACCGAAAATTGGCTTCCAACAGCCAAATAAACCCAAATCCCCAAGCAGTTTCAGAACCCCGAACAAAACCCGAAAGAACTCAAGAGATTTCACTCAGAAATAGTTTTTACACAAAAAATATGTATTGATTTCACACCGAATAAAGAACTCACTTAGAATCTCAGAAATCAACACACATGCTTTTCGTTTTTCTCTCAGATACATTTTATCTCAGCGAAAGGGGTATAAATGCCAAAAAAATTTCAATGGCATCCTCTGAAACCATGGGAATCGCAACCAACTTTATCATTAGTTTGATAAGGGGCTGCGATTCCTTTTGAATCGGATCCATGCAGTTAGGTTCAGAGAGAGGCGGAGAAAAAATCGCGGAGGCGGAGATAGGGAAAAAAGAGAGAGAAAGAGACCGAAGAAATGAGTTAGGGTTTTGGGGGAGGCTTTTATTAAGGCCGTGAACGTTGCGGTTGTACCGTCCAAATGGACGGACGAGATTAAAAGCCTCGGGTGCTCCAGGAGCCGGGCTTGGGAGGGGGGTTTATTTTTAGGCTGGGCTGCACACAAGAAAAATAATTTAAGCCCAATAATAATTAATCCACTTGGGCCTAATCAACATTTCTCCACCCGGACCAAATGAGCTATCGGGGTACACACATGAGTAAGGAGGTCATCATCGCCGAATATCATACCACCTGCACTTCACACAAATTTAGTACAAATTAAAGACGTAACCAATCACTAAGAAAGAAAACTAGTTGACACAAAGAAAACTAGTTAAGCTATCACTAAGAAAGCATATATGTTAATCCCAAGAATGATGAAGACTATCATCACTGTACCAACACGAGTCTTTTCAAAGACGTCATTCCCCACTCACGCGCACCCTAAACTTCCTGCGTCACCCATCCCATAACTACTTGCAGCCAAGAACCCTGTCAGAATCAGAAATTTCAATGGAGCGCCCCGATAAGATCCCCGATGGCGAATGGGGCGGAAACGGGGCAAATTTCATATTTCAGGTTCGGGGACAGGGATAGTCTGCCCCGCCCCGAACCCGCCCCATTGCCATTCCTAATCAAATGGGGAGTATTGTGTAATATTTAGGTGGATGTTATGTGACAATTTGCATGCATATTGCCAAGGGTCCCTTCATGAATATTGCTAAGTGTCCCTTGATGTGACACTATTTTAAAGCTTGTAAATATTATACTTATGCCTATAAATAGGCATTCAAAATGGAATGAAGAACAAGTTTTCCCCTAGCCTTTCTATTGTTTGATATATTCTTACTACTAACTTTTTTTACTCTCTCTGTACACTTTGATTTCTATATATACTATCCTACATAGGGGTGAAAACTGGGCGGATATTTCCCGCCCGATACGGAGCCGTGTCCGGTCGGGATCGAATTCGGGATGAAAAATAGGTATCCGGTCGGATTCGGATACGAATCCGGATAGTTGAATTCGGATACGAGTTAGAATTCGGGTTATGCAATATCTGTCTGTATTCGAGTTTTTCCATATTTTATCGGATATTATTTGGATAATCCGGATAATAAATTCGGATACCAATCCGGATAATAAATCCGGATATCCATATTTTTAAATTTTAAATATGCTTTATTTTATTGCAGAGGCACATGGTCCATATTTTATTGATAAGGCTGCGGGGTAACAGAGCTGCAGAGCAACCAACACACGTTCTCACTACATTTACCCGCTAGGATATATATATATATATAATATATATATATATTAATAATTGTTAAAAAAATTAAATTAACACTCTTTTGATGGGAAAGACTGAATAAGTAAAAATGAGGGAGCCTTATTATGAAACGATTTTAAAAAAAATAAATTACTATAGTTTGAATTAGAACTTTTATGAAATATTGTGTAGGTAGTTTTTTTATATGCTGCATTCACTTCCAAATGATTTTTGTATGAAACGTATTATCCGATTATATTTATTCGAATCCGGCTCGAATTCGTCCTGTGTCCGTATCCCGAATAATCCGAATTCGTATCCGTATCCAGCCGTCCCGTATCCGACTCCAAATCCGAGAGAAAAATATGAGTTAAGATACGGGAAGAGCGCTATCCGCCCGTATCCGATCCGTTTTCACACCTAATCCTACATAAAATGGGCCGTAGTTACCTAAGATTGGACTGGGCCTATGGTTCTCTGACTCAGTGATGAAAACCAGAGTGACAGCGTCAGGCAAACCGAATATAAAAGCACCATCAGTTGCTAGGGTTTTGGCCGAGCGCATTTCTTAAAAACAAAGAAAGGAGGCGACTGAGAGCCGTGGTGTCATTTTCCAGGGCACAGCTGCGCCGCCACCATGGCCGTCGGGTACTCTCTCTCTCTCTCTGCAAATATACTTATAAATCATATGCGTTTGGTGTTCGGTACATCTTTAATATTGATTTTTATTTCAATTGCCTAACATTTTGATTTCCCGATTTGATACAGAAAGAACAAGAGGATCTCGAAGAGTAAGAAGGGAGGGAAGAAGAAAGCGTGAGTCCCTGTTATTTTCTTACTTTGATTTTTATTTGAAGAATGTTTGTGAATCTTTATTTGTTTCTGGCAGGGTTGATCCATTCGCGAAGAAGGACTGGTATGGTATCAAGGCGCCGTCGGTTTTTAAGACCAGGAATGTCGGGAAAACACTCGTTACTCGTACTCAGGGTACCAAGGTAATTTTTTATTACTGGGATTCATTTTTACATGTAAGCTGTTACTTTTTATAATTATTGTCCAGCACAATCTTTATATGTTATACTTGAATGCTTTGATCTTCTATGAAATTGTTTTGTCATATGTTTGTACTAGTTCAGATTGGTAAACTTAATCTCGTTTGGATCCTGGATCACGGTGAATGTTTCAAAATTATGTTTTACAGTTGATGATATATAGAGTAAATTGCAAAAATTGTACTTGTGGTTTGGCCAAATTGCACATTTCGTCCTTGTAGTTCATTAAGTGCAAAGATCGTCCGGACGTGGCACTGTTACGTGCACTTTTGGTCCCCGTCACTAACCTCGTTAGTTTCCACTCGTTAGCTTTTGCACGTGATTGGCACAAGAGTGTATTTTGGCACTGTTCTACCGGAATGGGATCTTAAAATTCACAATTTTGGATAAAGTAAAATAAAATAAAGAAAATGGGTAAATAACAAATTCCGTTAGCTGTGTGCTGCGATTCAATTGATTACATTTTTGACACGCTTCATTTTTTTGAAAAATCCAATTATTTTATATCAAATACATAATTATAATATTTAACTAACTAATTCAGTTTTTTATTATATAGATAAGTTTCTTTTACTATTTGAGGGAGTAATTGAAATCAAGAATGAACAACTAATTACTTTAATAAATAATTGTACTAGTAAATGAAATATATTTCATAATTAAGTTCAAATAATATCAATTGTTTTATTTTAATTTTTAATTATATTATTTATTTAAAAAAATCAATTTGTATGACATGACTAAGTTTCATAAGATATTTAATTATGAAAGCTAATTTAAGAATTGAAACCAAGCCTAAATTATTAAGTATTTTTAAATAAATATATTTATATTTAAGTTAATTAAATTATTTAAATGTAAAACATAATTTTAGTTATACTCAAATAATTTCAAAATATTTTTTATTAAATTAATCTTTCCTCCTATTCACATCATTAATACTCATCTGAATCAAACAACATAAATTTAGTAATAATTATTATTCTCTCAGCCTTCAGTTTTTTTATTGGGGTGTCTATCAAAAACTTGCCCCAGTTATAAAAGGAATTTTTTTTTTATTTTTTCTTCTTAAAAATAGGTCTCGTTCACCCCTAAAATCACTTTATACCAACTTTTCTTAAAATTCATGTCATCTCATTTAAAATAAATTTTTGGGGATAGAGAGAGCATATAATTTAAATCAAACAGCAATAATAAAATAATGATTTTCATCATCATGATTGCCAAATTGCTAACGAGTGCAAAATACCCTCCCGTGCCAATCACGTGCAAAAGCTAACGAGTGGAAACTAACGGGGTTAGTGATGGGGGACCAAAAGTGTACGTAACAGTGCCAAATCCGGACGATCTTTGCACTTAATGAACCACAAGGACGAAACGTGCAATTTGACCAAACCACAAGGACTATTTTTGCAATTTACTCTGATATATATGAGTTACAGTGTTTCTCAAGAAATTTTTACGGGCTCTAATTCTCCATTTCGTGAGTTTTATTCCTTGAATGTTGTTGGCCTATGAATATTCCATTCTATCATCAGTTTCACTTGCCATTTACTTTTCAGTTTAGCCTTATGGTTATTTGTAGTCAAACACTCCACTGTCATTCTGAATGTTTTATGATCTGATGTAAGAAGTGATGTTCGAAACTTCAAAAGTGATATTTCATTTGCAAGCTCTAATTGATGCTTTTGTAAAGCAAAGTATTAGTTGCCTGTTTGTTGTGTTGGAGCTGTGGCCACGTACTTTGATCTGTGGTTTAACTAGCTACTTCAATATATGCATGTGGTATATGGAGTTTACAAGACTTGAGGAAACCCCGAATCAAATTGCAGGGTATTCGTTGTTTTATTTATGATGGCTTTATGTGCAGATCCGTATTATTATACAACCATGCTTATTCATAGATTTGGTTGCTTGAACTCTGTTGTTGCTTTGGTGGCATAATTACTTTGCTAGTTTTTGTCTGTATGAAGTATCTAAATTCATTATTTCTGTCAGATTGCTTCCGAAGGACTCAAACATCGTGTATTTGAGGTGTCCTTGGCTGACCTTCAGGGTGACGAGGATCATGCCTTCAGAAAGATCCGTTTGAGAGCCGAGGATGTTCAGGGAAAGAATGTCCTCACCAACTTCTGGGTATGAAGTAGCTTAGTGATATAAAAACAAATCGGTATAATATGTGCTCAATAAGTTTCTAATATCTTTCATTTTCTATTGAATTAACAGGGCATGGACTTCACTACAGATAAGTTGAGGTCGCTTGTTAGGAAATGGCAATCACTTATTGAGGCTCATGTTGATGTCAAGACAACTGACAACTACACTTTGAGATTGTTCTGCATTGCCTTCACTAAGAAGCGTCCGAACCAACAGAAGAGGACATGCTATGCTCAATCAAGCCAGATCCGTCAAGTAAATACTGCCTTGTTGCGAATACTCATTTTTCATTTACCTGCATGTATGGATAAGATTATGTTTATTCATGTAGGTCATGTATTTTCGCCGAGTATCTTTCTCTCCCCCCACCTATTCTTATATATCCCCTCTTTGTTGTTAGATTCGCAGGAAGATGATGGAGATTATGGTTAACCAAGCACAATCATGTGATCTCAAGGATTTGGTTGAGAAGTTCATCCCTGAGTCAATTGGAAAAGAGATCGAGAAGGCTACTTTGGGCATTTTCCCTTTGCAGAATGTGTACATCAGGAAGGTTAAGATTTTGAAGGCTCCCAAATTCGACCTGGGGAGGTTGATGGATGTAAGCCTCCATTATTCCTTTGACAAATTTCGGACAAATTTCTGTTGCATTTGGTTGAAGTGAAGTTGTATTTTTGTACTATCTATACTGCATATTTTAATTACAAACATTTATCACCACATGCAGCTATTGGATTCTAAGTAGTTTGCCCTTGCCTTCTATCAGAGTTTAAAATGCGTCGCTAATATAATGTGCACATGGTATTTTTTATAGGTTCATGGTGATTACTCCGAAGATGTTGGTATGAAGTTGGACAGGCCAGCTGATGAGTCGGCTGCTGAGCCGACTGAAGTTGTTGGTGCATAGATGGGTATCCCCTCCTGAAAATGTGGTTCTCTGTGGTTCCTTGAGAAGTCCTCCCCTTGATGAGAATACATTAATTTGGGTACAATTTTTGAATCTTGGTTATTTTAATTAAGGTACAATTTGTATTAAACTATATATTCGGCTAATTATTCTAATTTTTAATTATTATTTTTTTTCTAGAATGATAAATTGTTTTCCTAAACGAAGAAAAAGGGGATTTGCAATATGATGCGAGCACCCCCACCTCTTATATCAAGACTCGCATGCACACACTAACACATTACCTCGCAAGCACATTGAACACCAACACCCTAATGACTGCAAACTGGTGAGTGCATGAAGACGGATCGAAAAGGTAAGGCAAGAAATTGTGTCCGTCATCTTTTGATTTCCGACACTGGTGGCAATTATGACACGAGTTCGGAAAATCTCAACCAATAGTTCTACAAGGTGTAGTGTAGATGAGAGGATTTTGAGCGGTGGTGGTTGTAGGTTTTGGTTCTAACTTGACGGTAAGTACTCGTACTGATATTTTTCTATTGATCGAACAGTAGGTCACTAATCCGACATCAGAGCCTGCGAGGGTGACTGGGTTTCTCAAATGACCTACTGATCGAACAGTAGGTGTATTTAATCCAAGGGTAAATAATTAAGTTTGTCTGTTTTAAACTTAGTTGTATTTTCATTTTTCAATGTGAAAATTAAGGGTATCTATAGTAAAAATTATTTAATTAACATTATCTTACTATGCGTACTTTTTCCAAAAGGGACATGTAAACGGGGAGGAGGGAGTATTACACATTTGGACATGCCCCACTAAAAATTTAAATTCAGTTTGTTATTATAATACAAATTTAAATTCAATTTTTTTATTATAATATCCTATTAAAAATATTTTTCATTCGTAAACTTACTCTCCTATCACAATTTTTATCATGGAGTACGTTTTAACAAATTATTTTGCAAATTTAATAGTTATTATAAAATGCATTAAAATAGTAATATGCAAGTAGCTAATATATTGAATTTAGTTTGTTTTCATACAGACTTGAAGACGATTTTTTTTCTAAATTCATATTGGAGGAGAAGAATAATGTGTATTATGAGGGTCAAAATCCTTTATTTATAGGTACAAAGCCTAGGGTTTTAGGGGTATAAAGGTCATTCATACAGTCACTCTTGAATGACCTTTAATATATGCTGCCTCATTAAAATCTTGTCGGGAAAACCCAGTGGGAGAAAACCCGATCGAAGGAAAAAGACTACAACTACTTCCTTGAAATCGATTACATAAGATCTTTTAGTTGACGCAATCTGATCTTTTGTATTAGTCTTCTGAATGTTGATGTCGGCAATGCCTTTGTGAATAAGTTTGCCGACTAATCACTTAAGTGAATATTTGATGTATCTATCTTTGAGATGCAAGATCGTCTTCATACAATACTTCCTCTTGAATATTATGATGTTCATTCTTCATCAAAACTCCTTCGAAAAAATCCTGTGGGAAAAAACCGATAGAGAAAAAGAGTACAGAGTATAAATTTGCTCATGTGTTGCATTGGTTGTCTCGTTAAAAACCTTAACTAAGATAACCCGATGGGATAAAACGTAGAAATGGAAAAAGAGTACAATCATTTGGTTTTCAGGACTTTTTGACCTTCAGGTTCGACATAATCTCCAAGTTAATTTAAAAGTTATCACTTTTTCCCCTAAAGATAACAATCTTGCACTCCAATACCATGAATATAATTTTCAGACATGGAGAGATTTAGTGAATAAATCTGTTAGATTATCATTATTGCTCTTCTGAGGCTCATGTAGAAATAAATTTTATCTTACTTGTCCAAACATTATATGCAACACATAAATGGAGAATATTTTTAATTGTCATAATAAATAAGCAGTATGAGAACAAATATGAGATCATAATACTCTAATAGTCACCAATATCGAATCTCAATCTCTTTCATATTAAATTTTGCTAGCATGTTAACTTCAAATTGTATATCAGGCCTGATAATGTAATGCTTCAATAACATACAAGTATGGAACTTTTGGTCCTCTTATATCTTTGTTATTTTCTTGAGATCTATATAAGTCAGTATCCACTTCAAGTGGTAAGACAATCTTTAGGCAGCTAAATCGATAAATTTTTTCCATCATATATGTTTTATCTACAGGTCGAGACAATATTAATACTTAGTTTTATCTAAGTTTTTCATTTTGAACTTGTCTTTTGACATGAGTTCAAATAATTCACATATATCCTCTTCAGGAGGAATTCACTTAGTCGTTTGATCCACTAGACTATTTCAAAAGGTATAAATATTTATAACTCAAAATAGTACATGTTGCGAATTTCATGTTCCTATTACTCTAGGAACCTCAAGTCCGTTAGGGATTTTCATATAGATATTCGCGTCCAATGACCCATAGAAAAATGTGGTGATGACGTCACTAATTGAATATCTATATTCATAATAATTGTCATATGTATATTAAATCAAGAGATGTAGTGCCAAAGGGAGAATATGTTTTGGGTTTGCGCTTAAACCCTTGATATGCTAATCTCGCTTATCTTTCACCATTTTATTTTGCGAGTTAAACTCTGTCTCAATTGCTTATATTTTATTTATTGCTTCAGACACTCCACTAGCAATTGTTGAGCCACAAAGTGTTATTGACAACTATCATTCTTATAAACAATTCTCCCACATTCACAAAGTCCATGACAACTTCAACAAAATCAAATATTCAACATTTTATAACATTTGATTTGGTCGTTTCATAATCCCAATATTGTAATTATTTAGTGCACATGCAAATTAAGGTATTGAGATTCTCGTCTTCGAGACGATCTTCTTCAGGAGATTTTTGAAGTGATGTTATAGTTTAATTTATTTGTATTCCGTGGATTTTATCTTTAATACCAATAAAGAATACGCCTCTCACGCTTCTGGCGTCGACGAGTATCAACAAATATATTTCGTTCACATTCGACTTTAATTCTTTATGTTACATATACAATTGGTATATGAGATTTCATCACTCATTTGGTAATCAATAACTTGTTGAACTTTGAGTTCATAGTGTGTAAATTTAAATATCTAACCCAACGAGAATTTTCCGACTTTCTCTTATTTATATTTCATATCTCCCCCTAATGTCGGAGATAGTTGGAATTAGATTATAAAATCAATCATCTTCAGGAGGTGCACTAATAACAGAGGGGGTGACCCAAATATTGTGCCTTTGATATGGATACTTGGATTTGAAATTCATCGTAACATGATCATTGGATAAAATAAAATATCGCTTATAATTAATTCGATACGCATTGAATAAAGTTCCTTTTAGAGCCGACAATAAGAATATTGCCATATGAAATTATACCAATCCTTCGGGGATTGTCTTTCCATTCCTCAAGTAGAAATTGAACAAATCAATATGACATAAAGTTATGTATTTTCATTTGAAATAAATACATGCAACTTCAAATGTAAATTGCTCTCCAGGAGCATGTATTTTTCTTCAAAATATTAATTGTGCTAACTCAGGAGCAATAATTTAAATCAAAGATAATCATATATTACCGAAAATATGAAGTACTCATCAAGAGTATGTGATATTTTTTAAAAATATCAATTATGCTACCATGGGAGCAACAATTTATAAGCATATAACACCCAAAAGATAAAATACTCTAAAGAGTATGTAAATATTAATTAAAAGTATTAATTGTGCTACGTCATGTGCAACAATTTATATCAATATGGTGATAATAAAAGCAATTCAATAACACAATGCCATATAGAAAATATTCAAAATAATGCCTTTTTTTGTTTAATATTTTCAGGAATATTAACTTTAATTGATGTGTTTATCATAGATACTATCATAAAAATATGACTATATATCGTTGTGTTTTATCAAGAACATCAACAATTTTTTTTTAGTAATCTTCTGAATTATTAAAATTACAAATTCATGTTTCTTCAGGAAACCATGAAAATATATTAATGTAATGTATTAAAAGAATTATTACAAATAAGTTTATATCAATGATACAAGTATCATCATCAATATAATATGTAATAACTATCATTATTACTCTTCTTCCAGAAGAAAGTGCAATAATTATTATGCAATTAGTCCAACATCTATAAGATGTTGATGAAAATTGGTCAACTCAAAATAATATAGTTTTAAGTGTATAAATGTACTTCATGATACTTACTAGTAATTTGTGATATTTATCATACAATATGTGTGAATTTGTATTAATATATCTTCAGGATATATATCATAAATAAACATATAGTTAAATATAATATAAAAATGATATAAATAGACTTTAACGTCAAACACGTAAATTTAAAGATGTAAATATTGAAAGTATTGAGATAAGTAGATTTCTGGTCTAATAAGTGGAGAATTTTATACGTCATTTACATTAATATTTTCCCTAATACCAATTTCTTTTCTTCAGAAATTGTATATGTCATTTGTCTCACTTGTTATCGCGGAATCATACATATTTCAAGCGATAGTTTAGAAATCCATAGATTTATCGATACTTAGAAGATAATAATGCATAATCTTCGACCCTGCAGGAAGGAATTTAGTAGTTCTTCAGAAACTGTCAATAAATTTAGCACTACATTTTCTTTTTCCATACGAAAAGTATCATTCTAAAGATATCATGCATATTTGCACTTTGATGAGACAATAAATCATGACCACTATTTAATCCCAAGAACTTGGCATTCTATTCAGAAAAAGAAGAAATAAGATAAGCCAATAATTTTGAATGAACAAATATCTTCAGGATATTTGACCATTTTATCACTAATTATATAGCAACGATCAATTCAAATCATACTTCTCGTATGACATCATATCTTATATTGATAAAAACTCACAATATATAAGATTAGATATTGACATATAATCTTAAGATTATCATTTCCGTGTCCTTATCATTAACAGTTGATATATCAACTCCACGAGATAAAAGTTACTAATAATTATCCACTCTACAAGGATAAACTCTAAATTTTATCTACTTCGGGAGATAAAGTTTGAGCCATGTAATATTGAAGTTTTTAATTTAATATTGTTCACTTCCGGGAACAACTTGATAGGAATATTTGACCACTCACTAATCTTGCTACCATTGGAGCACAGTCGGATTATGATTGTGGAGTATATCATATCTTGTACAATCTCGATAGAGAATATTCTCACCATATTAATATTTTTTATTTGAGATATAAGTTATATTTTCCTTCAGGAATGATTTAATTATGCTATTATATTGATAAGTAACAAATCAATATTCTTTAGGAATATTGTATCATCACATAATTTATGTATAAATAAGAATTATTCATTTTGAATACTAATATTCTTCAAGAATATTACAATTAATTGTGCTACTTCGGGAGCAATAATTTTAAGATCCATAATTGAAAATACAAAGGAAAAAAAATAGTACGAGAATTAATCAAGGCTCGAAATAACTAAACTAAAATAGTTGCTTCTTCAAAAGCACTTTCAGGAATATTATTTTGTATTTTCATTAGGAATTGCACAAATTATTAAATCTCATAGTGTTCTTCATGAACACATCATATTCAACTAGAATATGACGAGATAACGTTGTCCTTCTTCAAGAACTACAACAAATCTTTTGTCTTAATTTCTGGATTATTAAGTATTGTTGAATCGTGTTTCTTCTGGAAACAAAGAGGAATATGATTTGATTATAAATTTTGAGGTAATCATATATTATTTATATATGATGCACACAAAAATATAAAATTTAATAACTAAATATAATATATTTTCCCTCAAAATCATTATATGCAAGAAAGTTTTTGAAGGAGTAAATAGAACTAATACCGTTCACCAATGTAAAAAAAAAGACTATTTTTGTTCGGAATTTTTTTTATGTATGCAATACATTTTAGAAGCCGATCTCCACTGTTGAATCTGTAGATCTGTTTGTAAGGAAGTTACTGTAAAAATTTCATGCTGATCCGACGGTTAACAAAGCGGGAATCGCGATTTTAGCGCGTTCTCGCAGTGCAGAAAAGCTGCTCGCGTTTTTTTTTGGATTCGAAAATCGGAGAGAAATTTTTTTTTACTCGTAGAGTATCGTGCTGATAACGTGTTATAAACTTGAGAGAAAAAGAGAGAAATTGAAAGAGAAGAAGATTAATGTGTGTATTCTTATGAGGGTTAAAAACTTTTATTTATAAGTGCACATCTAGGATTTAAGAGTATACAAATCATTCATTAATAAATACATTAATTACAACAAAATTATGTTATTTAGTTGACACTATATTAAAATTTATATTTTGTTCATGAAATTGCTCTTACATCACACCTTTTTAATATTACATTCTAACATAGTTTATAACAATATATTTCAGAAAATGAAATCTTAAATGTATACACATAAAATGCATATGATAATAAATTTAGCTAAAAAGTCAAATGTAGTCAACATTTACTATATCAATTTAAAATATTTAATTCATTTTTCTACAAAGCCAAACTTTAAAATGACTTTTATTATTATGTGCAAACAGAATGCATTGAAGTAGGGCTGAGCAAAATCGAAATCGAAAACCGAGAAACCGAAACCGAAAAATCGAAACCTGAGAGAACCCATCAATTTTGGGTTCATAATTTAGAAACCAAAAAATTTAGTTTCGGTTTCGGTTTTTAGTTTAGAAACCATACCGATGTCATCGAACCGACCCATTCTTACGAAACCGAATCAGGAACCAAGCCAAACCCAGAAACCGACCCATAATATATTTATATATCTGATTATTTAATATTAATATATATTTTAAAAAATAAAAAACTAAAATGTGAAACCTGTTATAAATGGCTTGAAATGAGAGGAATTTGTTTTTTTATTTACATTTGCTGGAAAATAGGTTAAAACCCAAAACCCACCTGTTTAAACCCAAAAACGATGAGCCTATGGGTTGAACTCGAGAAACCGAGAAACCGACTTCAGAAACTGAGAAACCGAAACCAACCAGAAACCGAACTCATTGAGTTCTAAAAGCCAAAACCGAAATTAGCTGGTTGGGTTCGGTTTTGCACCAAAACCGACCCAAACCGACCAATGCTTAGCTATACATTAAAGTTTAAATTTTTTATTGATATAATTAGTATAGATTAAAAATTAAATGTTTACCCATAGAACACATGGAATATAAATTTAAACAACGTTTAAGGTAACCACCATTTGCTAAGATATTGCTCAAAAAAAAAAAAGTATTATCAAATTGAGAAAATATTTATAAGAAAACTGTTCGATATCTTATGTTCGTCCTGTAGGGAAGAGAGGGCTCCCTCTAACAACATGAGGGGAGGCTCCCTTGGCAGGTTCTCCTCTTCATCTTTTGGCAGTTGGACTGTATACACATCATTAACACTTGTTAACATGATAATTTAACTCAAAAGAATGATTATTTTATATGTTTGGAATTTTAAAAGAAAAATTTCAATAAAATTCATCAATATATAGGTGCCTATATATAGGACTACATAAATTTATTGAAAAAAATCAATACACACAAGTTATCCTACAAATAATATACGAGACATGAGTGAAATGATTATTTTATCTCAAGTAAATAGTATTTTAGATATTGAAAAGAATATATAAAGAAAGAAGTATTTATTTATGTAGTTAGTGAATTTCATCATAAGGCTAAATTCTCATGTAGCTCAAATGATTAGAATGGTGAGTTTTTTTTTTAATACATATGTGATTCATACATCGTATCACTAATCCTATGAGAAAAAGTTCCGGTTCCTCAGAACAGCTTCCAGTTAAACCGCAAGATAATGTACCTGATTGACAATTAAATATACTCCACTTCCGCGCACAAGGAGTTATATCCCTAAGTGATTGCTCCATGCTGGATCCCGATAGATAGGCATGCCGGGTCTCCATAATTCAACCGCAGGTTTCCACCGAAGTGAGGCCTTCCACACTGCCGCGTGAAGCACATGATATTGTAATTGTCCGCCAGCTACCCAGGGGGCTAGGACCTAATCCTTAGTCAAAGACTAAGGGATCATTGAGACTTAATTAAACCCCTGACCTTTTAAATTGAAGGTCAGGTGGCCAACTAGGCCAAGAGAGTTGATTATTAGAATGGTGAGTTTAGTTTATGAGGTCATGAGTTCAAATCCCAAGTTCGAATAAAATGGCTCAGGAGTTAGGTTCGTGAGCTAATAATTTTGCTCAGGATTTAGGTTCGAATGAATAAATTAGCTCAGGAGTTAGGTTCGGGAGATAATAAATTTGCTTAGGAGGAAGGTTTGACACAATTAAACCTGTTGTGGTTTAATATATATATAAATAAATAAATAGATAGATGATATTAAAATAGTATAAGAATATATTTCTAAAGACTTTCTTGTCAACTTAGTTAAGTAATTCATTTCATCATATAAGACGTAATTAAAAAATATATTTTTCGATTCAAAAGACAATGATTATTGCAAACTGAAAGCTAATTGCCTATAGTGTTGGTTGGTTTTGATTCCTAAGTTAAAAAAAACTCACCCTAGGTTTGATTTAGGGTGATGATCTAGGGTAGTTGCGTGAAACTCAAACAGGGCCGGTCCTGTGTCTGACGGTGCCCTAGGCAGAAATTTAAAAATAGGCCCTCAAAATTGAGAAAAAATGCAAAAGCAACGCAAAAATGATAGACTATGAAAATGAAAACTTAGTTAACACTTGAAAAAATAATTTCTTCTAACTCTTTGAGTTTCATTAATTATAATTTATATTATTTGCTTTGTAAATATTATTTTTTGAATTTTTTTATTAAAACGTATCTAATTTAATAATAAATACATTTAACTCATTATAACTAACCCAAAAAGAAATGATTCATACATTATTTCTATATTTAATATTAAAATAAATAAAAAGAATGGTGTGATTTCCCTTACTTGTTCAATTATTTTAAAGTACAATAAAAATAACATATTTTTGCTATTGAATGAATAACAACTATAAAAGAATATATAAATTTTTGCAAACAATGTATATTACAAAACAAATAAAGCAGTTGACAAAATAGAAGGAAAATTAAATTAAAAAAATAAAAAATTGAAGGGCCCATTATAAATATATACTAGAAAAGAATATATATTTCTTGTTTGTATATTATAAAACAAATAGAAGTAGATCACAAAAGGTAAGAAAAATAAAAAGTAAAAGAGGGCCTATTATAAAAATATATATCGGAGCATGGTGTGGGTCAATCTCAGGATATCAATGACTTTTAAAACATCTAATTTACCATTGCACTAAAATTAGTCTTTTATTTATCTCTACTAATAATTGTATATAGTAAGAAATTAAAAAAATGGGCCCCTGGAAATTTTGGGCCCTAGGCACATGCCTCTTGGGCCTATGCCCAGGTCCGGGCCTGAACTCAAAATGCCAGATAGTATGTACGCTGCTGAGCTATTGTAGATCTAGGTAGGGATGCGAGTGAACATAAAAATTTTGATTCGGCTTGCATTATTCGGCCCACGTCTCGGTTCGCACATGCAAACGTATGCGCAAACATTGAAAAGTTGGGCAGACCGGACCAAACGGTGCGAAATAGTTCGGTCTGATCGTCAAAAGGCTTAGAAGCCCGTTTGATCAATTATTCCTTAGATATGATGTAAACCTATGTTGAAAATCTGATAAAGATACAAATTTATCATCATTTATCTTATTTTTTTCATTTCTCAGCAACTCTCATCCATTTAATTCAGTCACTCGTAAAAAATTGGAAACGTTTAGTCAAACCGTTCGACTCGACGGTGATCACTTTTTATAGATCACTTCCGCTCTTACAGATTTCTTATATGTGCAATGAACTTGGTAATCACTTTTTATAATGGTGATCTTTAGTTTAATATAGGGCAGGGAGAGAGTACTCGCGATCGAATCGACGCTGGCTTGAAAAACGCTCGATTCGAGTTCGATTCATTACATAAACGAGTCGATCTTGACATGAATTAAAAGATCGATTTATACATGAGCTGCATTTGATCACAATTGAGTTTTTGCTCAATAGTTCACGAACAATAGTTTGATGCTAAGAAACCCCTAAATTTAACAAAAATCACGCAAGTCTGTAGTAAAGGAATCAAGTTTTAATGCATCGATTTCTTATAGACATATTCGCACAAGACAAGTGGAAGAGTTGCAAGAGAAACTGATTTAAAAATTACACATAATATATGTATAATATGGCAAGGCACATCATAATACAAAATTGATTATCAACCGGTCTAGCAGAAGAACACAGAGTACAAGAAAATTAGCTTAGTTTCATATATTAGTAAAAATGTTCATAATATAAACTTTGATTATATGTCTCTATCATCTAATTGGGAATTGTGTTCATATGGAAAACGGTAGATGGGAATAGGGCTGTTAGCGGTCCGAGTGAACTCGAAACCCGGTCAAGAATCGGACCGAAAAACCCGGAACCGAAAGTCACCCGACAATTAACGAGTTCGGATTCGAGTTCTAAACATTGAACCGAAACCGATAAGACCCGGACTGAGAAAACCGGAAAAAAACCCGGTAACACACACACACACACACACACACATATATATATATATATATATATATATATATATATATATATATATACACACACACACACACACACCAAACAAGGCCCAAAACATTTGGTATATAAAATTTTTAATCATGCACCAAACATGGCCTTAGGCCATTGATATATAACACAAACTAGGTTAGAAATTCTGAAATCTCTCACTCCCCCCTCCCCCTCTCGCAGCCGCACGGCCCACACCTAACCCAATTAGTTTCAATTTTGGGGTTTTTAGTTTATTTTCGAATTCGGGTTAGTGTTAAAAAATTTGGGGATTTCAAATTAGTTTAGAATTCGGATTTGAGGGGTTCAAGTAAGGGTTCCAGATTTGGAGGATTTAAAATAATTGTTCTAATTTGGTGACGAACTGAAGACTGACTTAAGTGAAGCTCCGAAACCTATTCAGCAGTTGAAAAACCAATTCGCAAAGAAAGAGGCTATTAACCAAGACAACCTTCCCTTTTGTCTTTTTATCATAAGAAAGAAAGGCTCAGTAAGGTGCTACTCCCAAACGCAATTAACCAAGCTCTTACAAAGTCCAAACTAATTCAAGGATAAATGTAATTGACCCTTGGTTAATTGCCAAGCAAGAAAAGATGTAATCTATCTAAGAAAGGGTCTTCAAATGGGGATGGGATAGAGAGGTGCGGCAAACTGCATCTATTATGAATCATTAAGAATGTAGCCTTGCGAGGTCCTTTTCAGCAACGGAAGCGGCCCTCACATCCAGTAAGAACACTCCTATTTCAATTTTTTTTATAGGTTAATTATTTCCGGATTCGGGTTTCCGGGTTCCGGATTCGGGTTTCGGATTCGGACCGGGTTCTGGCCTGAACTATTTCGGACCGGTTCCGGATCTTAAATATGACCCGGTTCTCTTACCGGTCCGGACCGGATCTATCCGGTACATTATCGGACCGGTTCCGGGTCTGTCAAAAATCGGGCCGAACCAGTCCGATAACAGCACTAAATGGGAAGGAGGTTCAGTCAAATAGCATGGAATTTTGGCCTTTTAATGCCGGTATATGGACATAGTGACAGGGAAAAATGTTTTTTTAGGACACTGATTTTGTGGTATTTGTGTTTTAAAGACACTATATTGTCGGGCTTGTAGAAGTAGGACAATAATTTTAAAAAATTGTAAATTTAGGACAATTGAGTCCAAATTAGGTCGGATTGGGCTTAATTAACATGTGACTTGCACATGGTAGTCCACATCAGCGCCACGTCATTTACACATCATGTGCCACATCATTTATATTTCACAAATCTGCACTTCTATTAAAAGAAAGTGACGACACATGTCATTTTCTAAGTTTTTTGATCTTTTTAAAAAGTATAGCATATGTAGAGAGAGATATTTTTAAATTTTTAAAAAAATTAAGAAAAAAAAAAGAATATTCGGAATATATGTTGTTGGAATTTTATTCCACAACTTACACTTATCTACCAATAGAAAAATTCTTTCTTTATTTTTTAGCTTAAAATTCTAAATATTTATAATTTTATTTATATCAAGTTTATTTTAATGAAAAATATATCAAATCAATTCCTATTTCACGATCTTCAATTAGACATCCATATTGAATATAGTAAATCCGATGGATTTACATTAATGACCGATTGCACAGAAGACGTTATATTATAAAAAATATGAGTATTAATTTTTAATAAAATTAATTGATGTAAAATAAAAGTAATAATTAACACACTTTTATAAAATTAGATTTAAGACTTTATTGCTTACATAGAAAATAATTATGGTACTTATTTAATAATAATTAAAAATAGTAAAACATACACTGCACAGATATATATATTAAGACTTAATCATATACTATTTTCGTCCCAAATTTTATTCCTACCTTTTTCTGTACGTGTCCAAAATTTATTCAGGTAATGAATACTAACTGACTTAACACTATGCTAATATGAGATTCTTTCTCCATCATCATCATCATCAACATCACCTTAATCCCAACTATGTTGGGGTCAGTGACATGAAGATTATAGTGTCGTTTAATTGTCTAAAATTAGTTAACACCATAACTCATGCAAATAACAAAGTGACAAAGTTTTACACCGGATGCCCTTCCTGTCGCAACCTTCATATGAAGGAGAAATAGAACGAAATTCCAAAACCGTCAACATCATAGGTTTTTCCATTTATATGGAAAATATCATGAGACGACGATGAGTTTGAGATAATTGCTATTGTCATGTCACAATACGTGATTGATATTATAAAACCAACACATACATCATGGAACATGACTCTTGTGAGACTCTTTCTCCAATTATATTAAACTCCATAATACACTCAACAAGTTTTTTTTATTAAAATTCATGACGAAGATCCTAAAGAATAAATTTCGGGATCAAAAAAATATATATTTTAATAATAAAATATTTTGTCCGGTGCATCGTACGGGAGAACAACTAGTACTAATTAAAAAAAGTTTTTAATTAAAAGGTGCCCAATCAGATTATTAAAAAGTTTACTTACACAGATTTTAATTAAAACACAAATTTCTTAATTAAAGGGTCCCTAGAGAAATATTTTAAGTATTTTTTTTTTAAATTTTTTTTTTATTTTTTTTAAAGATTTTAATTATTGTAGAAAATTTATTTTAATTATTTTAATTAAAATATTTTAAAATATTTTTTAAAAATATTATTATATTATTTTAAAAATCTACTAATAAGTTTTAGAAGATAAGTAAAATCTTTTAATTAAAATATTTTTTTAAAAAATATTTTAAAAAATATGTAAAATCTAGTAATATGTTTCTAAAATATTTTAAATCTAATAATAATTTTTAAATCTAGTAATATTTTTTAAATCAAATAAATAATTTTTTAAAATATTTAATATAGTAATTAGTATTTAGTAAAATAATATAGACTATTTCTTGAAGTTATGATCTTTTGGTACGTTGGTAATGTTAACATAACTACTGCTTTGGTTTTTCAAGTAATTATTTCCATTGTTTACATTATTTTTGATATTTTTTAGAGTTTTTGAATTTTTTTGGTCATTGTATTCCATATCTGTGATACGATACACGATATGATACGCTATGTGACAACTATGTCGGCTCGAGCTCGTCTAGCTTGGATAAAATTTGTATATATTATAAATAATGAAATAGAAATATTTTAAAATGAAAATTTCAAGTCATTATCATTAAAATTTAAAGGGATCTCTCTTTTTTAGTACCAAACCATAAAAGTAACAAGTTATATATCCCCATTCATAAAACTATAAGTTTTTGATACCAAAATGTGTTAAAAGACTTTATTACCCTTAAAGTCTACCAATAAGAGAAAAAAAAAACTAAAAAAGAAAAAGGAAGATTATTAAAACTAAACAACAATAAAAAGGTCCCACAACTCAATATTGCAAAAACTCTCCTCCTCTCTGCAAAAAAGTCTCCCGTCGTGAAACCCTTCGCGGCGAGAAAATGTCGACCTCCGACTACCACAATGAATCAAGACGCGGAAGTTCCGCGGTGGCACTCCATCGAAGAGCAATTCGTCAATGAGCCGCCGGTTAGTGTATTTCATTCACACACGATCGTGCCACGATGGTTGTTCATCTTCCCACGATCGTCTTTGAAGAAGATGAGACCATCGTGTACACGATGGTCTTTCGTGGGCACGATGGCTACACACGACGGTCGCCGATCGTGTGTGCCGTCGTGTGCTAGAAGTGCAAAAGCTCTGCCTTGCACACGATCGCCGGCACACGATCGCTTCCGTCGTGTGAACCGTCGTGTGGCACGATGGTCTTCACACGACGGGCATCGATCGTGTGCATGCGATCGTGTGCAAGGCGATTTTTTTTTTCGTTCTCTTAAGCATTTTATCATATTCTTATGAGTTGTATGTCCATATTGCAGACTGGTTGCGTATGGAAGAGACCTACATTGCGTTTTGTTACACGTCAAGTGAATCTTTACATACGGGAGGCGGTATTTAAAGAGATCATTGAGACATTAAGGAGTATGGGCCGCAATTCATTATTCTTGATCGAGCTATCGAGAGCTTGACCGAGGGTCTGGGCGCTTGATTAAAGTTAGGAGGAATGGGAGTTCAAATACTGCCCTACATCACTTGATTGCTCGTCAATTGGAGGGTGATCAAATCCCCCCGGATGAGTCGTGGTTCCAGGTTTGCGGGAGGACCATTCGTTTTACCGCCCGTGATTTCGCCTTGATCACGGGACTCCATTTTGGAAACTCTACCTTCCATCCCCAGGACGACCATCTCCTTCCGTCCGACGGTATTTTCCACAGAATACTCCATGGCAAAAACATTAAGGTTAGTGTTCTGCGGAAGAGGTTCAATGCTCGAGATTTTGGTAGAGACATAAGAGATTATCTCAAGGTTGCCAATTTGCTTATCTACTACTACTTTATCCTATGCCGTGACGACATGATGGTCGAGACATGGGCATGGGCATTAGTGGAGGATTTGAGCGATGGGATATGTTTCCTTGGGGTTCTTATGCCTTTGGGGTTTTATCTTACTACATAGGCAACGTTGCCATGAAGGAGGGACAAGAGCACAAGGACTATCACTTCTATGGTCTGTTTGGGCTTTTCTAATATGGTAGTATGAGATGATTCTGCATTGGGAGCATTGTGTGGTAGTCGAGATAAAGCTGTCCAAGTCCTCGGTGTTTGATGTGGACTACGAGGAAGATGTTTTGTGATTTCACTCATTTCTTCGACGATAAGGTACATAAATTTGTAAACGTGTTTTCTCCTAACTTCACTCATCTCTTCAACATTATGTGATTGCCCATCTAATGGTATGCTTTAATGACTATTGTTGCGACAAAGTACTTCCCTCTTTACCGCATCGGAGGAGGATGAGGCGGAGTATTACTACGAGCTTTGAGAATGGCTCGCCTTATGACGTTAAGTTCATTAAGCTGTAAGAATAGCCTGTGAGGAATAAGGAGGATGAGCTGCGCCGATCCCGAGGAAGAAAGTTATGGATAGGTTGAAGAAGGTCAGGAAAATTGATTACATATGAGTCGGCACATAAAGTGTCGAAGCGACGCCGGCAGAGTACCCCACCGGTACATGGTGCGAGACATCGGACCGGAGAGGCGGCAGAGAGGGTGTGTTGTGTCCACGTACTTCTTTTTTCGGACCACACCCAGGACACGAGCAGGGATGAGTACTTCGATCGCCGTTTGAAGGCGATCTTGTACGACGATTCTGAGTCCGGATTTATTGCTCGAGTTTCTCGCCGGGTGCTTTCAGGGATCGTGGATTTCTTCGGACCTATGCATAGGCGTTCTAGGAGCCGTACACTACTCGGTGGAGCCATGATAGGCCTCGTCATTACGCCTCGATAGCAGCGCCGGCGGAGGATTCCCGACCCTCCACGTCACTCGGCCTCGGGCGCGGCACACGGTCACCATTCTCATCGTCAGCCTATTCAGCATTCGAGTCACCATTCTCATCGTCAGCCGAGTCACCATTCTCAGCATCCGCCTACCCACCATTCTGAGGTCCAGCACAGTCACCATTCTCAGATTCATCATTATGTTGAGCGGACTCAGCAGCCCCTTGATTATGAGCATCAGTATGAGCCATTTGAGGCGCCGTTTCAGCAGTATGGGACGATGTTCGATTGGTTTCAGGACGAGCATCATTACAGTGCGATGTTTCGTAGTGAGGGTGGTGGTCTGAGCGGCAACCTCCATTTCGGATCGAGCGGCCAGTTTTTGAGATCGAGCGGCCGCATGTCTGACTCTCGATCGTTATAGTTGTGAGAGGGATCGAGGATGACGAAGATGGTGAGAGTGCCGAACGGCATTTGGGTGAGCGTAGTCTTCCACCGAGAGTGAGTCGACCATCCGCCGCTCTTCGAGAGCCTTTTGTGGTTGCGCCTCCCGGAGATAGCGAGGCTCACGAAGAAGTTGTACCTACGATTCGGGAGGAGCGACCACGTGATGCTATTGTCCGGTGTTTGGAGACTGGGCATGCTCTCACTCGGGCGTTATTTGACCGGATAGAGTCTAGCCGTTAAGACTTTGATGCCGAGGTGATAGACTGTTATGTGCTTGCGACTCGGCGAGGCTTCGGAGGAGTCCGTAGTGTTGGTGTCGGTAGAGTTGGCACCGTACTTGCCGGCTCCCTATTTTACGTAAGTTCTATAACCTACTCACTTGTATATCATTGGTTTGATATCGATATTTTTAATTTTGTGGTTTGGCTTTTTGTAGTTAGTTTTGGCCAACGAGTTTGCAAGACTCCATCGGATGATCCACTTGGCATCAAGGTGACGGGAAGCCGGTTTACAAGGAGTGGAAAATTCCTAAATGCATCGAGGACTACATGACAGGTCTTGATACACCACATGCGGTTCCATGGTTAAATTGCAACGAAGTAAGTTTGAAATTTATATTTATAAATAATTGACGATTTGTTGCCATTTGAAATTTATATTTATAAATGATTCGCTATGTTTGATGTGATGATCTTATATGATTACATATTGTGTGCGAGCAGAGATAAATGCCAGTTGTAGCCTCGACCATAGCCACTGGGTGACTATCAAGATTGACATCATATCATTGTCCGTGGAGTTGTACTATTCCTTGTCACTGCTCCCAGAAGTTGGTCGTTACCGTTTCAACCATCTGCGTCCGATTATGCGTCGATGCCTCGTGTGCTAGCTCAATCCGGGTATTGGATGAACAACCAATCAGCGAAGTATGACACGGAGATGAGTTTCAAAATTATGCCACGAGAGCTACGGTTCAAGCGAGCGACAATCACGGTTGTGGCCCCTTGGCGTGCATGTACTTGGATCGACTCGTCTCTGCAAACCCAGGAGCAAGGCACCAAATCAAGGAACTTAATGAAAAATATATTAAGAAATATCGATATGGCCTAGCTGCTAAAATCTTTATGTTGTCTTTAGACATGTAGAATGGTTTATGTTGTGTTGTACAATATTTATGTTGTATTTAGACAGTTTTGGATGAATGTGTGAGTGTTGTTAAATCTGATTGTGATGTGTGAGTGTTGTTAAATCTGATTGTGTTGGCTCTGTGTTACACACGATGGATGCACACGATCGTGGCCATCGTGTGTTGCGATCGTGTGCAACCTACCCACGGTCATGCGTCTGATGCTGTCGTGTGCGCACGATGGCTGGCATGACCGTGTGCACACGACCGTGAGTACCATCGTGGGAACGGCCGTGCACACGATCGTGTACACGGTCGTGTACACGGTCGTGGCCACGATTGAACACGCGACCACGATTGAACACACGATCGCGTGTTCAATCGTGGCCACGTTCTTGTGCACACGATCGCGTAGACGACCGTGCACACGATCCTGTACACGATCGTGTGCATATGAACTTTTGATATTTTTGCAAATTTGAAGTATTGTATTATCTAGAATGATGTTTTGTGATTCAAACATCGCTTGTTCAAACATTAATTACAATATGGCTTCTTATACGAACTCCTATTTGTCATTTCGTTGTAATTCATTAGTATATGAGGTCTTTCATCCAGATGATTGAACTTATCCGTACGTACTAATAGAACAATTGGACGACACATGATATGCAATATATTATGGTAATTCAATCAATAACTTGTTATATAAGTGTATCATTAACAAATAATTGTTAATATATAAGTAACAACACCTAAATTGACGAGTAATTTGAGAAATTGGTGAAAATTCTTGACGTTCTTGTGCACACGATCGCGTAGACGACTGTGCACACGATCGTGTACACGATCGTGTGCATATGAACTTTTGAGATTTTTGCAAATTTGAAGTATTGTATTATCTAGAATGATGTTTTGTGATTCAAACATCGCTTGTTCAAACGTTAATTACAATATGGCTTCTTATACGAACTCCTATTTGTCATTTCGTTGTAATTCATTAGTATATGAGGTCTTTCATCCAGATGATTGAACTTATCCGTACGTACTAATAGAACAATTGGACGACACATGATATGCAATATATTATGGTAATTCAATCAATAACTTGTTATATAAGTGTATCATTAACAAATAATTGTTAATATATAAGTAACAACACCTAAATTGACGAGTAATTTGAGAAATTGGTGAAAATTCTTGACGTTCTTGTGCACACGATCGCGTGTTCAATCGTGGCCACGACCGTGTACACGATCGTGTGCATATGAACTTTTGAGATTTTTGCAAATTTGAAGTATTGTATTATCTAGAATGATGTTTTGTGATTCAAACATCGCTTGTTCAAACATTAATTACAATATGGCTTCTTATACGAACTCCTATTTGTCATTTCGTTGTAATTCATTAGTATATGAGGTCTTTCATCCAGATGATTGAACTTATCCGTACGTACTAATAGAACAATTGGACGACACATGATATGCAATATATTATGGTAATTCAATCAATAACTTGTTATATAAGTGTATCATTAACAAATAATTGTTAATATATAAGTAACAACACCTAAATTGACGAGTAATTTGAGAAATTGGTGAAAATTCTTGACGTTCTTGTGCACACGATCGCGTAGACGACCGTGCACACGATCGTGTACACGATCGTGTGCATATGAACTTTTGAGATTTTTGCAAATTTGAAGTATTGTATTATCTAGAATGATGTTTTTTGATTCAAACATCGCTTGTTCAAACGTTAATTACAATATGGCTTCTTATACGAACTCCTATTTGTCATTTCGTTGCAATTCATTAGTATATGAGGTCTTTCATCCAGATGATTGAACTTATCCGTACGTACTAATAGAACAATTGGACGACACATGATATGCAATATATTATGGTAATTCAATCAATAACTTGTTATATAAGTGTATCATTAACAAATAATTGTTAATATATAAGTAACAACACCTAAATTGACGAGTAATTTGAGAAATTGGTGAAAATTCTTGACGTTCTTGTGCACACGATCGCGTGTTCAATCGTGGCCACGACCGTGTACACGATCGTGTGCATATGAACTTTTGAGATTTTTGCAAATTTGAAGTATTGTATTATCTAGAATGATGTTTTGTGATTCAAACATCGCTTGTTCAAACATTAATTACAATATGGCTTCTTATACGAACTCCTATTTGTCATTTCGTTGTAATTCATTAGTATATGAGGTCTTTCATCCAGATGATTGAACTTATCCGTACGTACTAATAGAACAATTGGACGACACATGATATGCAATATATTATGGTAATTCAATCAATAACTTGGTATATAAGTGTATCATTAACAAATAATTGTTAATATATAAGTAACAACACCTAAATTGACGAGTAATTTGAGAAATTGGTGAAAATTCTTGACGTTCTTGTGCACACGATCGCGTGTTCAATCGTGGCCACGACCGTGTACACGATCGTGTGCATATGAACTTTTGAGATTTTTGCAAATTTGAAGTATTGTATTATCTAGAATGATGTTTTGTGATTCAAACATCGCTTGTTCAAACATTAATTACAATATGGCTTCTTATACGAACTCCTATTTGTCATTTCGTTGTAATTCATTAGTATATGAGGTCTTTCATCCAGATGATTGAACTTATCCGTGCGTACTAATAGAACAATTGGACGACACATGATATGCAATATATTATGGTAATTCAATCAATAACTTGGTATATAAGTGTATCATTAACAAATAATTGTTAATATATAAGTAACAACACCTAAATTGACGAGTAATTTGAGAAATTGGTGAAAATTCTTGACGTTCTTGTGCACACGATCGCGTGTTCAATCGTGGCCACGACCGTGTACACGATCGTGTGCATATGAACTTTTGAGATTTTGCAAATTTGAAGTATTGTATTATCTAGAATGATGTTTTGTGATTCAAACATCGCTTGTTCAAACATTAATTACAATATGGCTTCTTATACGAACTCCTATTTGTCATTTCGTTGTAATTCATTAGTATATGAGGTCTTTCATCCAGATGATTGAACTTATCCGTACGTACTAATAGAACAATTGGACGACACATGATATGCAATATATTATGGTAATTCAATCAATAACTTGTTATATAAGTGTATCATTAACAAATAATTGTTAATATATAAGTAACAACACCTAAATTGACGAGTAATTTGAGAAATTGGTGAAAATTCTTGACGTTCTTGTGCACACGATCGCGTGTTCAATCGTGGCCACGACCGTGTACACGATCGTGTGCATACGTGGATACAGCGCCAATTTGACACCTGGTTGCCAACGTGTCACACGATTGGAACACACGATCGCGGCGATCGTGTTCACGATCGTGTGCATACGTAGATACAACGCCAATTTGACACCTGCTTGCCAACGTGTCACACGATTGGAACACACGATCGCGGCGATCGTGTACACGTTCGTCTGCATACGTGGATACAGCGCCAATTTGACACCTGGTTGCCAACGTGTCACACGATTGGAACACGCGATCGCGGCGATCGTGTACACGATCGTGTTTACTTCAAAGGTCATTATTTTATTATAAAATCCCGTCGGTCCCCCCCCCCATTTATTATAAGTCGGTCCCCCCCTTTATTATAAAATCCCAGGTCCCCCCCCCTTTACTTTAAAATCCCATCGTCGGTCGGTCTCCACCCCTTTTTCGCTTCAAACCCTAATCAATTAACATCAGTTAAAATTCATTAAATTTCAATTACGCGAAATGAGCGGCCGATTACGAAACCGATTTAGGAGGAAGCGAAGCACCACCACCAAAAAGAAGAAGGAGGATACCTACTCCCAACCCACCATACGTAACTAGGCCGAGAGGAAGATACTCAATGCTCAGAGTAAGTTTTTTGATTTTGTTGTATGTGTAGCGACTATCATTGCAAATTAATGTGTTCCATGAAACAGGGTCTATTTACAAACACTGCGAGCACTCCAGTCATACTAGATGGTGATGATGATAATGATTTGGAGATTTCTGAGAATAAAAGCAAAAAATTTATTTTGGAAGAGGAAGTTCATGAAGACGGTGATACAAGACTAAAGATACAGCAGCAGATTGGGGAAAAGGGATCCAATTGATTGTTTTTGTTATGTTATTATTAGATATTTTGTGTGATGGTGATTAAATTTTGTTTTGTAAAGTTATATGCTTTGGGCGTAAACTATTGCTCTTTGAAGTGAGCTACTTTGTTATGGTTAATGTTTGGCTCCATAGTCACCTTTATTTGCTTTACATTACTGAACACTTAAATTTCAATTCAAAGGTAAAGAAAATATACACAAGATTATGCATGTCAACTAATAATCGAATCTGAATCAATACATGGTCGATCAAAATATCAACACATTATTGTTGCTAGTAAGTCACAAAATATAAAAATACATAAGGAATTTAAGTTTCACGGTATGGACATCCCCTTATGTCATGGTCATCATTACGGCAAATGCTACACCTCTTCTTCACGGCGCCTTTGCCTCGGTTGTGCATCGATTTCTTGAGTTTCTTGAGGATATTCAAATCCACACCCCTATGGGAATGAATGCTTTGCAAGATTTTCTATTGTGGCGGTTCCTTTACACCTACCGCACACTGAGACCGTCCACTGCGTGCAAATTTTCAACAATGGACCGTGCGCGACTCATCCTTGGTCGGCTTGTCGCATTCTCCTCCGAGGTACGCAAACGATGGATGAGATCTCCGGTGGGACATTCCACTCATCGGGATGTGGGATGGGACTAATATGCTCCTTATAAGTCTCTCTAAGGCCTTGTTGCTTGAAATAACGACTAACAAAATCATACACGGACAAACCATTGCCGCACGCTTTGTTACAATAAGCAATTATGTCAAGGATGTTGTATAGGATAATGAATTTTTTATATTGATGAGGTGATAAATCCAGACCATCCCTGTTTTGCAAACGATGGGAAAACACGATCGCGTCGATCGTGTGTTACGATCACGGGGATCGTGGGTCACGATCGTGTGTTACGATCACGGGGATCGTGGGGTTACGATCGTGTGTTACGATCACGGGGATCGTGTGTTACGATCGAGCCCATTGTGTTACGATCGTGCACATCGTGTGTCCCATCGTGGTCTACGATAAGGGCGATCGTGGTTACGATAAGGGCGATCGTGGTTACGATCGTGCCCATTGTGGGTTACGATCGTGCCCATCGTGGGTTACGATCGTGCCCATCGTGGGCTACGATCGTGCCCATCGTGGGTTACGATCGTGCCCATCGTGGGTAACGATCGTGCCCATCGTGGGTAACGATCGTGCACACAACAGCAAAGACATGTACCTTATAGCGGCAGCGTCATGACGACATGGAATCTATTCAAATTGAAACTCAAGACAACACCATGTCCATGTTCGAAGGTCGACCTCATAAGAAACTTTGTTTTCTTCGACTTTATAAACAAGTGGGGTGGTAGCTCGAACTTTAAGAGTCGATGGCTTGCACGAGTTAGAAAGCTTTTCAAAAGTGTGCATTGTCAACTCATGGTCTCTTGACGTAGCTTCTCCCCGCTTCTCATCAAACCAATTCTCTAAAATTAGGCGAAATATCTCAAGTAACGAGCAAACAGGTAAACGTCTAGCCCACAACATACGATTATTAAAGCATTCAACAAAGATTGGATGTCAAGAAGTTATAGCGTCGCACGGACACTTCGACCTAGCCCACCTCTACGGCCCAATTTCGAGAAAGGCGCTGTGCGCCCATTAGGGCTTTCGATATGTAGTTTGAAAAGTAGTTTTCAAAAACTTCTTCTCGATGCGTGTAGGCGGCGATTCTAAAGAGTCCTATAGCATGCGCACCATAGGAGGTCGATTTTTGCAAGATGGTGATAGCAAAACCCGTGGAATGCATTCGGATAGACGGCTCGAAAAAGATTACGAATGCTCTTATGTTGGTCACTCACAATCGCAAATCTTAGTCGGATTGTAGCATCTGCGCAGTTATACGAGAAAATAAGTCCATGACTCGTTTCTCTATCGGACCGAGACCAACAAAGAAGAGGAAAAACTTGCTCGTTCCCATCAAATGTGACGGCCGCAAATAGAGTTCCTTTATTCCTTCCCTTTAGGTGGGTCCCATCAACTATAATCACCGGTCGAAGGCACGTATCAAATGCCCTAATACTCGTCCGAGTGCAACGAACATGTGGCGAAACACTCCCTCACGAGTCGTCCGCAAATCATAAATTGTCCACTGGATTACGCTGTTTTAACAAATACGAGATAAGATGGGAGCCTCGATACGACTCATCAAATCCGCCATATGTATTCTCTATCGCTATATTCCTCGTCAGGAGAGCAAAGCGTATAGCATGTCAATGCCATACTCCCTACACATCTCTGCAATCATCTCCTTTGGCCTCAAAGTGACCCCCTCACGGCCAATCTTTTAGCAAAATAATGGGCGGCAACCTCGAAGTGACCGATCGTGCGGCAAAGACGGTTCAAATCGTGGTAATTGGTGTGCTCCAATGTCAACTTAGTAATTCTCCAAATAGTTGCACCCTCAATAGCACACAACCTAAACTGACAATTTCTTCGCCCACTCTTACAAACAAACACTATACGTTTATCGGCGGAACGATCAGTGATACACTGTAGCATGTTTTCCAAATGATACATTCCTACGCTTATCCTCAACTCGTCTTGAACGAAAGGTGGACCCCACCTCTAGCCGGCCGTGCTTAGGTGGAGGCCGCTCGACCCAACCCAAAGTCCGGCACTACCGGGTCCGGAAATGGAATGATCGATTACGCATTGATTGTAGATGCTCATGCTCGCTCAGATTGATGGTCGGATGAGAAGTTCCGACGACTCATAATCCTATCCATTTGGGCGGTTGGCGAACCCAAGCAAGAAATTCCGAGATAGTGACTCAAGCAAGTCTTTACAACAATCTTCATCTTCGGATGTATGCACCTCTTCATCTTCCTCATCTTCCTCGTCTTCCTCATCTTCCTCGTATTGATACTCTTTGGAAGGCATGTCATAATTTATGTTGCGGGCTCTACTCTCAGTGCTACATCCCATATTAACCTCGGGAGTGGAGGAGTCTGCTGTTCTCAACATAGACCTCGGGATCCTCCTTGTATTCTACTAGTAATCGAAGTATCTCAGTATCGCCCCTTAATAGGACTTTTACTTTGTTTCCTTTGGCCATGTGTGTCAAGTACCATAATTTGTAATCGGACTCATTTGGACCACCCAAACCCTCTCGATAACCCCCACGAGGTTTGCACGACTAACTTTGCTCGTGTCGATATAGACAAAAAGGAGTCCCCGTCTACATATGTCGATCGCTCCCAATGACCACCGTGATGTATCAAAATACGCCGCCACGACATCGATTACAAAAAGATGAATAACTATTCGTAAAAATGAGCGAACAATATTACGGTGCGCCTTGGACACGGCCGATGCACACGCGATCGTATACTACCGTGTGCGGTGATCGTGTGCAAGTTTCGTCCATGAACACGATCGCCGACACGATTTTATACGATCGTGTTAAGCGATCGTGTACGTTAGTGTTGCGCCGCGATGTTAAGGTCGTTGCGCCGCGATCGTTGCACCGCGATCGTTGCACCGGTGGCTTCCCATCGTGTGCGGCGATCGTGTCCGTAAACAGATCTGGAATTTTTTTAATCGCTCAAATAATGATACATACCTTCTTTATGAACTCGAAGACGACAAATGAAGTCTATTTCAACGTCAACTTTTATTTTGAACAATCTTGTGATTTCTATAAGATTTTTGAGAGACCCTTTGTCAAAAATAAAATGGTGTGTTGTTTTGATGTATATGTTTGTAGTTAAATTTTGGTTCACGGACATTAATATCGATCGGAGGAGGAAAGTAAAAGGAAAAAGACAAGAAAAGTAGTTTAAATTAAATATAAAAAAAAAGAGAAGTCAACTTTGAACACAAAAAGAGAGGACATTTTAGTCTTTTCAATCAAAATGGTACCAAAAACTTATAGTTTTATGAATGAGGATATAGAACTTATCAATTTTATGCTTTGGTATTAAAAAATTGATTCCCACAAATTTAAAAGACATGCTTTTATCCATATGCTACAGGGTTCTTTTTACAACAGATTTTGACTTGAGGCTTAGCCGTATGGGATCTCAATTATATGTAAAGCTATTGGTAGTTAATGCCATGCTACAACACATATTGACACAAAACAGTACATATAATCAGCACCCAATCTAAAATATCAGAGCTTGAGCTTGTTGATTGATATACAAATCAAGATCCGTATCTTTCGAAAAATCAATATTCCATCACGGCAATGTTCTACATTAGGGATGGCAAGAAAACCCGAACCCGACAAGGAAGCTCGAACTCGAAAAGGAAATCCGATCTTATAACTACTTTCCTTTAAATTATGGCGTTTCTAGACTCACCAAACACACAACTATATTTTTTTACAATACATGTCGAGCTCTCTACGTATTATGTTTGTGGAAGAAGAGAATATACACTAAAATCATGTTCGGTGGATGATGAAGGGAGACGAGATAATTGACAACCAAAAAAGCTACTCCGTCTGTCCGGCCGAAAGCTTGAAAGAAAGTGTTGTTGATATTGTTAGATAAATAATTTGATGTGATAGATTGGTAAATTATGTAGGTAATGATGGTAAATGTGTGGTGGGGAAAAAGAATAAAAGATAGTATTACCAGCGTAGTGGTAATTAAATAATCTTGTTGTAATTGTTTAATATAAATATATAAAATTATAAATATAAATTTTTTAAATATTTAAAAATAAAAGATTAATACTCCATCCGTCCTACCCAGAGTACAACATTTGGTCCAAAAAATTATCCCTTTAGAAGTGCAAAATCTCATTAAATATCTCAAATCACATCAGGCAATCAACTTTTACTTTTTAATTTTGTGTTTAGACTATTATCAATTTATTTATAAGTGAGCTTATTTGACCATCGACTAAAAAAGCTCATTTCGTAACGATCAGCTTCTCAAACTAAATTTTATCACCAGCTTATAAGCTAATTGATTGATAAGCTAATTTTTCAAGCTTATGAAAAAATAAGCTAGCTTCTCATCTTTATATATTCCATATATATCATGAGCTAAATAAAAATATATTTTCATGACCTAAATAAAAAAACTACCGCTATTCCGTCTTCTCTCGCGCCAATTTATTCATCCCTATTTGAAAACGTTCCTCGCCGTCTGCATTCAAGGTACATCTTATATATATATTGAGTCCTTAAATTTATTGTGGAGTCTTAATGATATTAATTAATGGATATTTTTACATTTAATATTAGTTTATATTAAATTATTTCTTCTAATTTAATATATTAAATAATATTAAGTATTAAATTCATGTCTTAAATGTTTCATGTCTTAAAGATTGCCAACACATGCAGACATTATTCACGTCAATGTTGATGGTTTAATAAGACGGCCGCTTCTATGTGTAATTTAAAGGTAGTATATATTAAAATAATAATAGACAAAAATATTATTTATTTTATGTTATAACAATTATTGTTAAAATATAATGAGAAAGTTTAAAAAATAGAAAAATAAAAGTGATGTCATTTTATGTAATTTTATAAAAAAACCCAGCTAGCTTATCAGCTAATTTGCTAAACATCTACATTAAAATCAGCTAGCTTATCAGTTACCTAATCAGCTACATAATCAGTTAGCTTATCACCTAATCATTCTTATCACCTAATTTATCACCTACCACTAATTTTATAAGCTACCAGCTAGCTTATCAGCTAGTTTTGCTAAACACAGCCTTAATCTCTACCACACACTTACCATCAATATTTTTTACTTTTTATTCTACATCACACACTCACCATCATTACTTATAAGACTTACATATCCGGCACATCTAAATTCACCTAAAATACATTACTTTTCTTCTAAATATTACAATTGGGTTGAAACGGAGGGAGTATAAAACTTTAAACGAAACAATATTTTAATCTTATTTAGAAGAACTTGAGAAACTGGACTACACGGCAATGTTCTACATTAGGGATGGCAAGAAAACCCGAACCCGATGGGGAAACTCGAACCCGACAGGGAAATCCGATCTTAACGGGGCGGGACAGGGCAGGCATTATCGGGTTGCGGGGCGGGGATCGGGGCGTTAACGGGGATTTTTTCGGGGTAGTGACTAGGGTGATCGTGCCCCGCCCCGCCCCGACCCGATATTATATTATATATTTTTTTATATTTATATAAAATTATATTTTATATATATATATATATATAAATATAAAATATAATTATATATAAATATATAAAACGGGGCAAAAACAGGGAACGGGGAACGGGGCGGGGTTCGGGGTAAGTTGTAGCCCCAATGGGGCGCCCCGATAAGATCCACGATGGGGAACGGGGCGGGGACATGGCAGATTTTAGATTTCGGGTACGGAGACGGGGATAGCCTGCCCCGCCCCGAACCCGCCCCATTGCCATTCCTATTCTACATATCAGCGAAGTTCAGTGACATCAGATTTAGAAGGAATACCAAAGCTATATCTACGGCTCATCAGGCCTATAGATTCTGAAGAAGAGGCTCTTCAAGGTTTAGTTCAAGAGGTGGTTACAAGACTGAGATGCTGGATAGAAACAAGATTTGATTGTTTCAACTATAACTATCAGGGTTTTGCTACACATTATAAGAAACCTAAACAAACAAGCAAGAATAGGGTCTGAGATAATGAGATGAAACAAAAGTGAAATGCTTTATCAAATTTTTTTACTTTGGTTCCAATTATGCTTCCGTTAACACACATTAAGCAGGGCCGGCCCTAGTGGTGTATTTCGAACCGAACGTTCGTGAAAATTCGCAAAAATGTTCAGTCAACGTTCAGTTCGTGTTCGGTTCGGTCAAATTCGAACAGTTCGCGAACATGTTCGTTATATACACGAACCGAACACGAACAAAATAATATATGTTCGTTAGTTCGCGAACATTTCGCGAACAAAGGTTTTTTTATATATTTATTAATACTTTTACAATAATTAATAAATATATATACAAAATAAAACTTACCATTCCTAAATCCTTGATTTCTAAATCTATCTTCTCTTTTTTTTTTAATTATTATTGCTTGTACTTTAGTTTTTTTTTATCTTAGAACACAAACGAACAAACGAACGATCAAAATAAACTGAACAATCGAACGCTAACGAACGAACCCGAAATATGTGAAATTTTAACGAACCGTACACGAACAAGTGGTTTGCAATTTTATCTAACACGAACATGAACCGAACGAACCGAATCCTTAACAAATAAACGTTCGTTAAAGTCACCGTTCGGTTCGAAATACACCCCTAGTCGGTCCTGATATTTCGTTGGCCCTAGGCGAACTATGATAAATAGGTCTCCTTACCTAACATAATAGACGTCCAAGTTTTTTGAAGCAAAACGTGATAATATGCAATGAGCCTCATTTAAACCAAACCTAAATACAAATATAACAAATAGGAATATTCCTCGATGTGTTATCAAGATTCTCACAATTTCTTGGATCATAAATATCAAAACCAGGAATTTCTTCTTGTTCATTAGCATTTGGCACATCATTAGCATTTGACACATCATTATCATTTTGTACATCATTCAATTGATTAATTGACATATTATTCGATTGATCATTTAGCACATCATTAGCATTTGGCAAGTCCGCCTTTTTGAAAATAAATTTATCAAGAGCTCCGTGTTATGATTTTCAAACTCTATATCTAAAATTTTTTTCGCTTTTCAACACCAAGGGTACTGTAACGCCCTCAATCCGCTCGGGAATATTACAGCACCGCAAACCCTCTCCGTGAGGATCAACCGGGATAGATACCAAAACGAGACATCATAACATATGCCAACATGGCTAAATACGAATCAGTAGACCGATTTGACCTTCCATCAATACACACAACTTAAACTTCAAATACATCACTCTATACAACAATTACTCCCATACGACAGGAGAACCCTACAGCGGAAAATAAAATACAATACGGCCACCAGTACCAAGTACTAGTCTGCTCGTGATTAGTATCATTTGTCTTCCATCATCCTTCATATCGGTCCCGTGGTTTGCTCCTCTAGAACCTGCACGTATCTGAATGCAATACAGACATCCACCCCCGAACTACTCGGGGATTAGCAAAATTCCACTATTTTGCTAGTGCAAGTATAAAGTACAAATACGAGCCATACACAACATATTCCAAGAATATAATAATATGAATAATCAACGGATCGAACACAGTGAAAGACTTCCCGAGATATTTTATTTGTGCAAAATAATCCGAAGCCATGAAAGGCAGTAATAAAGCAAGTGAACGAATTGTAAAGCATTTTACAAATCTCGGGAGTTTTTTTTTTTTTTTTGAGGAAAACATTTTGGGACTAAAGAGTCCTTATCTTTTCAAAAATCACCTAGGGTCACAGCTCAAAGATTTACTCGATTCTCGATAACTATAATATAATCACGGGTCATGTAAATCCGGCAATAAATATATTATTCGTACTCATCAAGTAACGAATTCCAGAGACCTCAATCGACCCTACCTGGCATCACACAAATACGGTTCGTACTCCTCAAGTAACAAACTCCAGAGGCCTCGTCGGACCCTACCTGGTACCAACACATACTGTTCGTACTCATCAAGTAACGAACTCCAGAGGCCCCGTCGGATCTACCTGGTTTCACACAAATACCGTTCGTACTCATCAAGTAACGAACTCCAGATGCCCCGTCAGACCCTACCTGGTTCCACATATCAACACAACAATCCACAACGCATATCAATAACACCACGTTCACATACCACAAAGAGATATACTTCTCGAGCAACACCAAATAGAATTACCTCCTTACAAAGGAGTCGGCAAACAATACAACCAATATCACACAACATCACAATACTTATCAATAAATACACATATCCACACACACACACACACACCTTGCCGAAAGGATATGACTTTAAGTCCACTAGCGATATAGTCGCACACAACGGTACCACACAAAAACAAGGCATTCCAATATACAACACTAATATACATTCTCAGAACGGTACATTCATTTACAAACACACGAGTTGATTTTGAAGAGAACCTTTATCGAGAATATACCGATTCTATTGAAGGTTCATTAAAACATTCAAATTGCACACATAATTAATCACCAACTATTATATCTACGAAATACGAAGTATATGGGCAAGATACTTGCCTCGAAAATCGACATGCAAATACTCCGGTGAACACGGCTTGATCGGAGAACCACGACAACCTACAACCTCCGAAGAAACAACGGAAACACGATCACTACGTATATAGAAACCATTTACAATGGTAAACGCACCCAACACCTGAATGGAAAACCATTGAGACATTTAATCGAACATTAATGTTCACGGTTCCTCAAGAACGCCAAAATCATCAACCAGGTTGAACGAATCGGAATTATGAATATACAATACATAGAACGTGATCAATAACAATGTTTAACAACGATCGATTTATAAAAACAGGATTAGAAACGAGATCAAGAACAAAATCCCCCAAAAGGTCAACTTTAGGGAAATCAAGAAAATACCTCGATCCGACGAAGAACAACGGATTAGATGATGTTACAATCACCTAAGATCCTCCAAAATACTTTGGAATTAAGTAGAATCGACCAAAAATCCAAAGCCTTGCCTCACCCGTCCGTCGACCGCGAGAAGAAGAAAAGAAAGGGAGAAATGGGTTGAAAAACCCGTCGCCCAGATATTTAATAGTTGGACGCGTTACGACCATAAGACATAGGGCATTACGGCCGTAACCCAGCTCTCGAGTTTTCTGCCCAAAATGCAAGGGTTTATTACGGCCATTATCAATAAGCCATTACGGCCGTAACACCAATCACCCTACGGCCGTAACATATTGCAGGTTACGGCCGTAACCTGCATTCTGGCAGCATATTCCCTTCTGCTGCCCGACCAGCTCCAAACGACCTCGAAATGCGACGACTCAAAAAATGCGACGTAACGCTTATAAAGAATTCTCAACAACGAACAAAATCGTTAAATGAACATGCGATTCCGACAATCCGAAGGTAGGTAAAGACGAGTGCGTGGGTGATTATGGCTGTAAACGAACAGAGCTGTTCGCGAACAAAGCTCGGCTCAGCTCGTTAAGGGCTCGGTTCGGATCGGTTTGTTAAGAACTCGAGCTCGAGCTCGAACACAAAATCTGTGCGTTAAGAAAACGAGCTCGAGCCGAGTTTGGGCATGTGCGGCTCGAGCTCGGTTCGGCTCGTTAAGCTCGATTAATAAATATATTTTTAAATTTATTTTAATAATATTTATATATTGTATTATAGATTAATAATTTTTTAAATAATATTCATATATTAAAATATTAATTTTTATATATATTTAAAAAATATATAATTTATAATGATTATTTTAAAATATTTATTTTAAATAATTCAAAAATATTACTTAAATAATTTAAAAATATATAATTATTCGCGAACAGCTCGCGCTCAGCTCGAGTTGCGAACAGCTCGAGTTCGACTCGTTTTATTAACGAGCTCGAGCTCGAACACGTTTTTTGTGCGATAACAAAGCTCGGCTCGGCTCGGCTCGTCAGGGGAAAAAATTGTGCTCGGCTCGTTTAGGTCAAAGCCCAGCTCGGCTCGGTTCGTTTACAGCCCTATGGGTGAGTGTACCCAAAACTTTGGGAAATTACAAAATGGCCCAAATGTCTGAAAAATTACGATACGAGATCGAATACTAATTTCGAAGTTCAAAACACGACCAAAAAAGTTAAATGTGCTTGTAGGAACGTCAAAACAGCAGTTCCGAGCAACACTCATAAGAATCGAACCCAAATACGGAAAAGTCGCCTTATGCCAATTAATCCGAAACAATATCAAAACTCGCTCGAATGACAAAAGGTTCAGAACAAAACAGGCTCAAAATATATCAATGAACACAAGCGAGTAGCTAGAATCGAAAAATACAGAGTTGAAAAATACGGGTATTACAGGTACATCTTAAAATCAAATACAATAACAATATATCAATTAGAAACAAAACAACAACAGAAAGCTAGAAAGTAGAATCATGAACAAAAGCACCTGATTGTTGTCGGCGGCGGATGGCTTGCGGCGGTCCGGTGGAGTGGATGGCTCGCGTTTGGTGTTTGGTGAGGCGGCGCATCGCGGATGGTTCGCGTTCTTCCTTGCTATTTCTCTGCTCCAACTCTTCGTTGTCTTCTTCTTGGTGAGGCGGCGTGCGGGCGGAGATGGATGGTTCCCATCGCGTTTGGTGTTCTCAGTTTTCTTCTGTTTGGTGAAGAAATTTGGGCATTCTTTTCAATTCTTCTTCAGCGACATTTGGTGTTTGGTGGAATTGTGAGATGCAGTCTTCTTTAATTAGGTGGCTGTCAATTCAGTTCAGTTCAAATCCATTTAGTTCAGTTCAGTTCAGTTCAATTCAATTCAATTCACTTCAGTTCAGTTCAGTTCATATTAATTCAGTCCAAAAGAATAGAGGATAAGAGCTATAATTTTTATTGATATGTTTGATATATGCATATCCTTGCAACATCATGATGCGTTATTAGAAACGATGTAAACAGTTTCTTTACAATTTGTGACTCAATTATTAACTGAATTACAAGGGTTTATAAGGTCTATCAAATTGCTAGTGAATTATCTTACAATATGAGCCCAAATATTATATGTCACTCAATATGAGCGTATTGATAAACCTAATTTGTGTGCTGATTAGTTAGCAAATATTTCTTGATATTAAGCCCAATAATTATTCATCTACCAATCCCTAGGGTCCGGTCTATATCATATGTGTATGGGGACTGGGTGACTTCTTACAAAAAACTTCCCCATTTCTTAGTGCTTTGATACATTTTATTGAAGCTGTAGTTCATCCGAATCATTGCAACACGTCTGTGTGTAAACGTTTGTGGTGGGCATTCAAACCGATGATAGATGGGTGTCAATATGCTCGACCGGTCATTATTATTGATGGTACATTTTTAGAAGGAAGATATAGCGGAAAGTTTTTGTTGTTCAATTGGTAAAAAGACCTCGCGAGGGACCAAGAAATTGCGTTGCGTCGATACCGTAGACACTTGCAAGTTTCTCATGTGGATAGAGAATTTGAGAAAGAAGAAGAAGAAACGTGGACAGAGAGGGCAAAGTCAACGTATAATTCGAACTGAAATGGATAGCTCGCAAAGAAATATCGTTTGTGAAAGATGCGGGCAAGAAGATCATACGAGACGTAGTATGCGATGTCCTCAAAAAGATCATGAATAGTGTTTGTAATATTTTTATTCATGTGTGTAGTATTTTAATAATCATGTAATGGGTGCTAGTTTTTGAAATTATTATTATTGCAGTATGTATTAACGATTTATTTAAGTTCAGTATTATTTAGCAATGTTATATAATCGTATAATATAATATATTATTAACAAATAATTGCTAATTTTTTCTCTTTGTTCACTCCCCTCAACCGATACGGTTTCTATGGTTCGTGAACAAGTTAAGTTTATACCATCGATGCAAATTAGTTTCACAATTGAATATTATCTGTACTTGACGTTATGCATGCATTAATGCAAATCGAGATCATCGAGCTATCGTGTATGTAATACAGCTAGCTCCAATGCTTTGCCCAAAGACTTATGATCTCATCTGCCAATAACTGCATAGGACATATAACCCGCTCACTAACGAGAGAAATAATTCTATCTTGGTATTCAGTAGGACCTGCTACTTGCCCGTCAAGAAGCACGTCGAGGTTGACCCCCGCCTTCCGGTTTACAGGGTCGAACTACTCTAATGAAAATCTTGACGTCACAAGCACATTCCTACTAAATCCCCAAGTCGAAGATTCACGAATACCTATCACAACCTTTCGATTCCGTCATTCACTGTCCCGGAGTGAAATTCGTTTGATGAATCGAGGGTGAGTCGGTTCGAGTATACTAATCCAATTAGCATACCTATAACATGTGCTCCCACTAACCATTAGTGTTCGACAGACACTCTCCATGTCAAAGAACACGCCATACAAGTCTTCACATAAACTTAACGCCCAGTCAAGTTTCATCGACTTACGAACAATTAAGTATTTGAGCTATAAACATTTCCAGTGCCGACGCCCTTATCCAATAAAGAGTGGAATGTTTTGCTCTCAAATACACAAACTAGTTTCTTTATATATATATTTACGAGTCAGGAACGCCACTAACTACCAGTAAATAAAGAAACATCCATTGCCTTATATTAATGATTTACATAATAACAAGTACAATGCCCTCACTCAACATCCTCTGAGTGGCATTCGAGGGCATACTCCCAACAATCTCCCACTTGCACTCAATGCTACACACTGGTATCTAATACCCATGTTCTACAGATTACGTTCCAAGTTAATTTGAGAACGTGGCTTGGTCAGTGGATCAGCGATGTAGTCGGCTGACTCTCCTCTATGCAGCACAATGTATCTCTTTGCGAACAAATTCTCTTACGAGATGATACTCTCTCTCAATATGTTTGGTACTGTTGTGAAACCTCGGCTCCCAGGACTGTGCTACCGCCCTATTATTATCGTATAAAAACAAAAATAGACAGTGCAGCACATGGTGTCACGTGAAGTTTACCCAGTAACTTCTTAACCCTTCCATTGGAGGCCTCCGAGGCCACTTTATACTCAGCCTAACAGGTGGAACCAGCAGTCGCGCTATACTTGGCACTATGCCAAGATACCGCTCCTCCATTAAGAGTAAATGTAGCCAGAAGTAGACATAGAATCGTCTTTCTGTCCTTGGAAGTCCAATACAGTGAATCCCTATTACATTCAGTTCTCCACCACCGTATTTAAGAACCAGGTTTCTTGTCCTTCTAAAGTACTTGAGAACGTTCTTTTACGGCAGTCTAATGTTTCCTAACTGGGTTAGCCCAAAACCTACTTACCATGCTCCCAGCATGCGCAATGTCAAGTCTCGTACACAATAAAGTATATATAAGGCTACCCAAATTCCGAAGCATATGGTATATTACTCATTTCCTTTCATTTTTCCTCACTATGAGGACACATTTTCAAGGTGAGTTTTATTCCATGTCGCATCGATAGGAACCCTCTTTTAGAATAATCCATCTTAAATCACTTTAAGATTATATCTATATAGAGGGCTTGGGAAAAACATATCATTCTCTTCGATCTATCCCAGTAGAGTCGAATCCCAAGAATATAGGTTTCTTCTCCCAAGTCTTTCATGGAGAAATTACTCGAAAGCCAAGCTTTCACAGAACTGAGCATTCCCACATCATTTCCTATTAGTAGAATGTCATCTACATATAGTACTTAGAATGTGATCTTGCTCCCACTAACCCTCTTGTATATACAAGGTTCCTCTTCATTTTGCACAAAGTCAAACTCTTTGACTGCCTCGTCAAAACAAAGGTCCCAACTACATGAAGACTGCTACAGTCTATTTCATGGAGTCTACATCCACCATTGCTAGGTCGTTGATCGCGGGTCGGTCTCTTGTTTATCACCTGGAGCCTCTTGGAAACCCAGTTCCTCCAAGTGCATAAAACTATACCTCTCATGTAATTGAGACCCCCTACTAGACCTACGGGGTGGTTGTACTTGTGTTTCAGAAGGTTCGGTTCTATTTTCTTGCACAGGTGTCTCCTAAGGAGTTTCATTGTATTCTTCCAAACTGCCTTCCTGAATGAACTCATCTTCCAGGAAGTGTGCATGCAAAGCAACAACGATCTTTCGATCTTTGGGCATGTAAAATAGATAACCCATCGTCTTAGATGGGAATCCAATGAAATGTCTCCTCACGGACCTCGATTCCATTTTGTCCACTTTAGTCTTCTTGACATAGATGAGACATCCCCAAATCCTAATGTGATTAAGACTTGGTTTCCTGCCCTCCCACATCTCATGTGGAGTTTTAGGAACGGATTTGGAAGGACATCTGTTCAAGATATATGCAGCAGTCAGTGTAACACCCCCGAGATATTCGAGGTGTATTACAGCGCCGTGGACCCCTACATGGGATCCACCAGGCTAACACAAGAAAACACCTCTCGACTAACCGTCTCGGTTAGCAAGGAAACAATTGTTAACAACAAGAACATAAAACAACACGTCCGGTACAACCGGCATAATAAACATCAACCGACAAATACAGTAACTCCAACGAAGTCCAAACACAATCCGAAAAGAAAAGCCTAAGTACTCGCGAGTACAATCTATAAGTTTACAATTTGGAAAACATCCACATCAAAAGAGACAGTAGGAAATAACAAGACTCAATTGCACATGTCAACAACCTTGGCCGACATTCTCGTACCATCCCAGCGCCCGCTCGTCTGGCTGAACATAACCTGAAATCCATAACAAGAATTTCCCGGACAATGGGTCCCCAAAGGGGTTAGCAATTATGCTAGTACAAGTATTCAAGGCAAACCAATCGCTTACACATTTCATAGTACATGCACCAATATCAATTTCAAAAGCCAAAACCAGACATGTCTTTTCCGGAAACCAACAGTCAAATAATCAATTTGCCTAGGACCAGGACGCCACCATGAATCCCACCCGAGGCCTCTAAGGACCCCTTCCGGGCTGGCTACTTTATAACAACAAATCACGCACATGCATCGCCTAGGACCAGGACGCCACCATGAATCCCACCCGAGGCCTCTAAGGACCATTCCGAGCTGGCTAGCGAAACAAACTCGTGAATCCAGAGTGAAGTCATAGATTCCCCCGAGGCCCCGTCGGACCCTCCCAGGGTGAGCAAAGCACACACAATATACATTACCATTTCACGCTAAGCATAAAGGTTTCCAAAAATACTTGCCTTGAATTATTGACGACGCAACGAACGGAAAGGAAAGTCACCGACGAACGCTAGGAACCAATGAAACCGAACCTAACGATTCGAAGAATACAATCACAACCATTTCTAAATGAATACGGAATTGGAATACACCCGAAAACCCGCCTACGATTCATGTATATTCGTATATAAACAACAACGAGGGCGGACCACAACCAAACCCTCTCGATTCCGTAAAAATCACGAAATATACCATGAATCCATAGGCAAACTAAGAATACCAACAAGATTAATCATATTCATCATGAATTGATCGACAAAACGGAACGAATCGGACAAAAACGCGAAAACCCCCAAATCTACCCAAAAGTAGGGTTCTAAAGATCTAACCTTGATTCGCTGGATCGAAGGATGTTATAGGATGATTGATCGGTGATATAAACTCAGAAACTTCATGGATTTGTTGTCCAACAACATGGTTTCGTCACCTCCAAAACCCCAGCCGCGGACCGAAGAGAAATGAAATGAAAAATGACTGAAAAAGTCGTTGGTCTGTCATTTATATACTGGGTCGGAACTAGCGTGCGCTAGCCTTCCCGGACTAGCGTGCGCTATCGGCCAGTATCGGCCGAGCACTCTCGGCCATGGCCCGCATGACCCGGAACCACCGACCAATGCTGCCGACCATGACTGTCCGCCCGACTCCCGCTAGCGTGCGCTACGGCCGGAAGCCTGCGCGCGCTAGCCGACTGGCCCAAAGAGCCTGCGGACTAACAAACTCACCAGATAACGACGCTAGTCGGCCGACGGCGCTACCCGCCGGTTAGCGTGCGCTACGACCGGCAGTGGCGTGCGCTACTCGCCGATCCCGACCGAGTCCGAACCTCGTAATCCCTCGCCCGTGCCCGATAGCGTGCACTGGCCGACTCGGCAATGCGCTACATCGCTGAAGCTAGCGCGCAGGCTCCGGCCAGTGGCGTGCGCTTACGCTGTTCCCGTCTGCGGCTCTGCTCGGCTGCCAAAGACTTCCGATGCCACACCGGTCCGGCCGGCCACCGCCACGACCCGACGCCTCGATTTCCGAAAACGCACGGAACGAACACGACGAAAAGTTCGCGGACGACATCAACGACTCGAAATGAAAACGTAATACCATAATTAATCATACGCGACCAAGAAACGGGTCCAGACAACAATTACAGATACGGATACCCGTAACTTTCAAGAAATTACAAAATGGCCCAAAACGCCCGGAAATCACGATACGTGATCGAATAACCAAACCGAAGTTCACAACACGTCTAACAAAGTTAAACAGACTTGTGGGAAACTCGAAAAAGCAATTTCGGACGAGATTCGCAAGAATCGAACTCAAGTGCGGAAAAGTCGCTAAAAAGCACGGAACTCAACAAAACAACACCGAAACGAACTCGGATGACAAAAAGTTTAGAATTAATCATTCTCATAATGACGAAACGGTCATGGGCGAGTCGTCAAAACGGACTCCAACCGAAAAAAGAAATTTACCGAAAATCGAAAATTGCGGATATTACAGTGAGGAGTGCATACCCCAAAGGTAAATCGGTAAGTCAGTATATCCCATCATGGAACGGACCATGTCCAACATTGTCTGGTTCCTTCTATCTGACACACAATTTAACTGAGGAGTGCCTCGAGGTGTTAGTTGTGATACTATTCCAATGTTCCTTAAGGAACTCGTCAAACTTTGTACTCATATACTCGCCACCTCGGTCCGACCGAAGTGCTTTGATATGATTTCCAGTTTGTTTCTCGACTAGGGCCTTAAATTCTTGGAATTTCACAAAGGCCTCAGATTTATGTTTCATTAAGTATACATAACCATACCTAGTATGATCATCTGTAAACTTAATGAAGTATTGATATCCGTCACGTGATGCTTCCAAAGCACCACAAACGTTGGTATGGATTAATCCCAGTTTATCAGCGGCACTTTTCGAAAATCCCTGTGAAAGGGGACTTAGTCATTTTGCCTTTAAGGTAATAGTCACAAGTAGGAAAGGGATCCGATCCCAATGGACCCATAAGTCCATCTTTTTCCATCTTGTAAACCTTGGTCTGACCAACATGACCAAGTCTAAGATGTCATTTCAAAACTTGATTGGTTTCATCCCTACCACGTTTTCTAGTCATAGTATTCACAACGACTTTGTTACTAAGATTTAGATGATACAGTCCATTTAACAATGTAGCAGTGCCCACTAGTTTAGTTCTGACATAAATTTTGCAGGAACCATTACCAATGAAAAATGAAAAGCCTTTTCGGTCCATGACCGGAATGGATACAATGTTTTTATGCCCCTTGGGCAAAACAAGTACATCTTCTAAAGCCAGAACAAAACCGGATTCTAAACCCAAAAGAAGTTATCCTATGTCGGTTGCCTCGACATTATGCCCGCTTCCGACAGTGATCATTACTTCTCCAGCTCCAAGTTTCCTACTTTGTTCTAGATCCTGATTCACGGTACAAATATGAGAACTAGTACTTAATCCAAAGATCCAGAAGTAGAAAATACGATGTAACAATTTATTTCTAAAACTAAAAGTTCTGTGCCATGAAGAATCGGACAGTCTATAGATCAGTGGCCCAGCTCACCGCACTTGAGACAAGTGTCCTTGTTCTTGCTCTTCGGAACCATCGGGGCATTGCCCTTACCCTTAAGGTCCTTGACTTGTGGTCCCGTCCGCTTCTTGGTCTTTTCTTCTTATTCATGGACCTCCGAGGTACAGAAGAAATCACAAGAGCAGACTCCTTCATCCGTGGAGTCTTCATCTGAGACTGAGCGGTCACCAGTTTGTTCATTAGCCCAGCTAAATTACATGGAATCTCATTGCAGTTGAAGTTCATAACAAACTATGAGAAGGAATCAGGGAGAGACTGTAGGATAAGATCGGTTTGAAGAGAATCTATTTTAAAATCAAGAGCCTTCAATATCTCGATCATGGATATCATTTTGAGGACGTGGTCCCCAACATTCTCATCTTCCTTCATCCTTGCACCGAACAGTTGCTTGGATATCTCATATCTAGCAGTTCAACTGTGCTCACCATAAAGCTCGGTTAAGTGAGATAGAATCTGCCTAGCAGAAGTCATTTTCTCATGAGCTCTCTGAAGCTCATTAGACATGGAATCCATCATATAAATACGGACTTTCATGTCATCCTTAATCCACTTTTCGTGGTTTTCAATCTCTTCTTGATTGGCTCTTGTCCGCACTGGAGGCGCCGGAATGTCCGTCTCCAAGACGTATCCCAGTGCCTCTATACTGAGGACTATCATCAGATTGTGGAGCCAATCCACAAAGTTAGGTCCGTTAAAGGTGTTATTTTCTAGTAGAATTGTGAGCGGATTCATTGTCATATTGAGAGTTATGTCTGCATTTAAGTACGACAGATTAATTAGTGACTCGTTCAATTATGATCTGAGTATAGAATTAAGGTTTTTTCTATTCTTGTTACCCAGCTCCCACTATTTTTATCGGAACAACACACTCCCATGTGAAATCCGGAAGTATTGTTCGCTCTACTTCATAGTGGCGATCGAATTCTTTTTCCATTTGTTCACTCCCCTCAATCGATACGGTTTCTATGGTTCGTGAACAAGTTAATTTTATACCATCGACGCAAATTAGTTTCACAATTGAATCTTATCTGTACTTGACGCTATGCATGCGTTAATGAAAATCCAGATCATCGAGCTCTCGTGTATCTAATACAGCTAGCTCCAATGCTTTGGCCAAAGACTTATGATCTCATTTGCCAATAACCGCATAGGACATATAACCCGCTCACTAACGGGAGAAATAATTCTATCTTGGTATTCAGTAGGACCTGCTACTTGCTCGTCAAGATGCACGTCGAGGTTGACCCCCGCCTTCCGGTTTACAGGGTCGAACTACTTTAATGAAAATCTTTACGTCACAAGCACATCCCTACTAAATCCTCAAGTCGAAGGTTCACGAATACCTATCACAACTTTTCGATTCCGTCATTGACTGCCTCGGAGTGAAATCCGTGTGACGAATCGAGGGTGAGTCGGTTCGAGTATACTAATCCAATTAGCATACCTATAACGTGTGCTCCCACTAACCATTAGCATTCGACAGACACTCTCCATGTTAAAGAACACGTTATACAAGTCTTCACATAAACTTAACGCCCAGTCAAGTTTCATCGACTTGCGAACGATTAAGTATTTGAGCTATAAACCTTTCCAATGCCGACCCCCTTATCCAATAAGGAGTGGAATGTTTTGCTCTCAAATACACGGACTAGTTTCTTTATATATTTACGAGTCAGGAACGCCAGTAACTACCAGTAAATAAAGAAACATCTATTGCCTTATATTAATGATTTACATAATAACAAGTACAATGCTCTCACTCAACATCATCTGAGTGGCATTCGAGGGCATACTCCCAACACCCACTTCAAGTGAGAGACTGGGTTCGAATCCTACAAGGGACATGAATTATTTATGGGCCTATGACCACTCAATTTCGGCTGAGGGGTACGTCCTATCCCCCGAGGTACGTTGGTGGAATAATTAAATATTGAGGACTTCAAGCGGCATTGTGGGAGGTCTGATCTCGATGGGAACTCGCAGCTGGATGGGTGGGTTCCAACATAAAGCAATTATTGGGATACGACTGAACTCGATGGGAACCCCGCGGCTGGATAGACTGGGTCCAGCATGAAGCAATCACTTGGGGACGACTCCTTCTGCGCGGTAGTTGAGGATATTCAAAAACCAGAAAGCTGGATACATATCTCGCGATTTAACTGGTAGCAGTTCTGAAGGGCCAGAGCTGTTGTCCCGAGGACTAATCAAGTGTAAGTTTGGAACCTCGGTATCAAAAAAAAATTGTGGATGTTCATTGTGTGTCAAATGTTAGGTGTGAAATTAGGTTTAAGGTCTCTCTCTCTCTCTCTCTCTCTCTATATATATATATATATATATATATATATATATATATATGGGTTAAAATAAAAAGTCTCTTATAATAAAAAGTGTAGGAAGGATTGTGGGAGTGACATGTGGCATCCCCATTCCACATCATATGACATGTGTCACCCCCCACCCCACCCCCCACCCGATAAAAAAAATTTCCCGCCAAAAAAAAAAAAAATGGGCAAAAAAAAAATAAATTCCCACCAAAATTTTCCCGCCAAAAATTATTACTGCATCACAGTTATAAAGCTATTGCATCACAATTATGATTTAGTGCATTAAGGTTATAAGTTACTGCATCATAGTTGATGCCCTTAACTGTTAACTATGATGCAGTAACTTATAACTGCGATGCAGTAAAACTTATTATTATTGTATCACAGTTATAAAGTTACTGTATCACAATTATGATTTAGTGCATTAAGGTTATAAGTTACTGCATCATAGTTGATGCACTTAACTGTTAACTATGATGCAGTAACTTATAATTGTGATGCAGTAAAACTTATTAGTGTGATGCACCAAAACTTATAACTGTGATGCACCAAAAAAATGGTGCGTCACACTTATAAGTTTTTGGCGGGAATTTTTTTTTTCGGGGGGGTGGGGGTGCCACATGTCATATGATGTGGCAAGGTGACACATGTCACTCCCACAATTCTTCCTACACTTTTTATTATAAGAAACTTTTTAGAATAACTCCACCCTATAGAATAACCTCACCCTTTATATATGGGTAAGTTCAGGTGAGACGCCCATATTTCGTGAGAAATGAGAATGAATTTGGGCCTCTGATTATTGTAGATCAATGATCCATATCTATTTGCGATTGTGCAAAGTGTTTTAAGTGTTTGTGCAATGATTTTTTATACATGAATATTATTGCACAAAGTGTATTCAGTTGTTGCACAAAATATATCCAGTTATTGCACAAAATGTATCTAGTTGTTACACTATGATAATGTTGCACAGAATATATAAAGTTTTTGCAAACAATTATACATTTTGTGCAATTTTCGTAACATTTCGCACAGTCTCATGAAAAAATGCCTTCTCACGGTAACCAACCCATATATATATATATATATATATGGGTTCTGGTGAGAATGATACTTAAGTTAAGAAATAAGAATGAATTTGATCCATAGATCTCGATTAAATGGATGACCTAGATTTTTTCCCACAAAAACGTAGCATAAAATGTAATATTCTAGTGCATCGATATTTTGATGCATATAATGTAGAGTTTTTATGCATTGAAAATTTGATGCACGAAGTACATATATTGCATGCATAAGCCAATCTGGACCATACATCAAACACAGATCAATGATTCGGATTTATTCTCAATTCACAACATAAAAATCATTCTCATATCATCCTATATATATATATATATATATATCAGTGTTAGCGGACTGTTCGCGAACACTCAATCAAAAGATAAAATGTTCGGCGTTCGGTTCAAAAATACTCGAACATGTTCGCGAACATATTCGGTTTGGTCAAACCGAACTCGAACTGAGCATTGTCGGGTTTTTTCACAAACATTTCGTGAACGTTTGGTTCATGGGCCACCCCTAATCCGTGTTTCTAGTAAAAAAAAATCATCATTATATAAAGAAAAAACCATTTATTTAGGCCATTTATTTTCTTTAGATTGCTTTAGAATCGCTACGCTTTCGGTCGGTTTGAACGGATTAAACTGTGAGAAAAATAATCTTAACATAAAGACTATTTTGTCACTGTTAAATCCGTCCAGGCCCACTGGAAAGACCGCAATACCAAGGCATTCGGACAAAATAAATGGCCAGACTGATTTTTACATCTTTTTGCATGTAAACTATTGACATAATAATAACATAAGTGAGCTGAAAATCTAAAATAACATAGGCATCTTATTGCAATTAGACCGAGGAAATCAGTTCGTCAAACTAAACAAAGACAGAGATCCCACAACATAATAATGAATCGTCGCGAACATCAAAAGCGCGTGAAGCGCGACGACAAATTACGTCCCGCCACGCGTCTCCTTCATCATGACACTTGAAGACCCCGAAGTCGAATCGACGCGACTCTCGAAGAGGCGTCCCTTCGAGAGATCTTATCCTCCCACAAGCCGGATCGGCCTCAATATGAAGCGACCCCAGCACCGGCCAACCCGGCACGGCCCTGGACTCGGGGGCCCTTGTCGATAGTCGATCCACCTTGGCATCCACATAAGCGCTCCAGACAGCCGACCAGCCGAGCGGAGCCTGGAGCCGAACCGGGTATGAACCCGATTTTCTCCCGGGGCTCGTTAGAACCGGACCGGACAGAGACGTCAGAGCCGACCCGGGATCCGATCCAGAAGGGCCGAGCAGACCCAAGATGAATACGCTCCAAATCAAAATTGTAACAAAACCGATCAGAACGGCGGGAAGCTCGAGGGCCGACCCCATTGTCGGCCACAACGGATAAGTATTGCCAAAAGCACGAAGAACAGGCAGACAGGACGATCAGTGCGCTCTGTCCTCCCTCTTCCCAAAGCAGCCCCTAAAAGCCGCCACGTGTTTAAGGGAAATCCCCCCCCCCCCGACAAGTGTCTAAACACACTCCCAGGCAACCTCCAGCTGTCACCCGCTGGTTGGTCCAAACCTTCTATATATATAGAAGGAAAATACAGAAAGAAAGGACTTTTGGAAGCCTCGTGAGAAAGAGATAGAGAGAGATAAAGAGAGATAAAAAGAGAGAAAAAGAGAAAAGATAAGACTTGTAATTAGCAAGCACAAATAATATAGACCGGCCCAAAATATTTTCGGCCCGGCTCTACTCCATATCAAGATCATTAATAAAATTTAGTGGTCCAATACTTTTCATCCTGTTTATTATTTTCTACGTGGCTTCGATCCATTCGTCTTGATCAGCACACGTGACGTTGACCAAAACAGACGTCAACACGTTTAAAAGAACCATTATAAAATCCTTCCAAATTACCGGCGAACAAATAAAGAATCATACTATATTCTATTATGATGGGTTTTTTAATGTAGAATATATTCAAGTCCGATTTTTTTTTTTGATACATAGGTGATCCATACTTCGTATGATTAATCCTATGAGAAACAGCTCCGGCCTCTCAGAACAGCTTCCAGTTAAATCGCGAGATAATGTATCTGACTAACAATTAAATATACTCTACTTCCGTGCACAAGGAGTTATCCCCCAAGTAATTGCTCGATGCTGGACCCCGATAGATAGGCATGCCTGGTCTTCATAATCCAACTGCAGGTTCCCACCGAGATCAGACCTCTCACACTGCCGCTTGAAGCACATGATATTGTAAATATTCGCCAGCTAACCCGGGACTAGGACCTAACGCTTAGTCAAAGATCAAGGGACCATTGGAACTTGAGAAATTCAATTACAGAGAGGGATCTTTACATCAGGAGGCAAGCATGAAATCTGAATCCAATGAGGCTGCAGGCATATTAATTCAACAAAATGATTTTATCTCAACAAAAGAATTTCAATTTAAAAAACAAAATATTACATTTTAATTAAAGATTATATAACATTTCTTAAATGAATGTGCTTTTGTTGTATGCATAAGAATATAGATTATTGGACAAAATATAAAATAAAAATAAAAATAAAAAATATATAGTTTAAAAAGAGTTGTAATATATTTATTAAAATATAAAAAGTTGTACATTTACTAAAATAAACAATTCAAATGAGATGGAGCGAGTAAGAATTATGGATGGAGTGGAGGTGATTATAAATTTATAATAACTAAGAGCATTTCCAACTATATAAAACCCTTAGCTATTATCTATGTGGCATCTAGGTGTCGTCTAGGTGGCAATATTTAGAGAATATGTAAAAAATGAGACACCCCAACCCTCTTTTCCCTTAGCAAAAAATATAGATAATCATATTTGGTTTGCTATATTTGTCGAACCAATATACCCCTTAGGTATAAATTTACATAACTACAATTATAGATAACATGGTTGAAGTGAATAAACTGAAGGATATAGAGTTCGTCAATATTTTTTTAAAAGGTGAGCAATACCACTCGAGTTATAATACTCGTGGTAAATGTAAAATAAGTTTGATAAAAATTAATGTATAAAAGAGTTCATGAAAATTATAAGATATCCGTACTGGTACCATACCTGCATTGAATATATAAAAGATATTTTTAAAAGTTGATAATAAATATACATGCAAGTATAGTACTCGTACGGGTACCTTAAAACTTCTCAAAAGTTCATCTCTTACTCCTGAAATGTTAGTTTATTCTTGTTAGGGGTGGACACGAATCGAACGAACCGACCTTCTCGTGTTAATGACCGTTCGTTTGTTCGTTTGAAGTAATATTCGGTTCGTGTTTGTGTTCGACAAACATTACAAATAAGTTTTCAAGTTCGATTCGACATATTTTTTATTAATTGTGTTCGGTTCGTTTGTGTTCGATTATTCTGTCGAACCCTTTGTTCGTTTATGTTCGAACTGGAACATGATTGGGAACAATGGGTTCACTTCAGGAGCAGAGGAAGAGAGACGGCAAGACGCTGCAGAAGTAGATAGACGGAGCAGAAGTCACGACGGATATGGACTGAGTCGCAGCGGAGATGGACGTAGTAGCAGAATTCGTGATGGATTCGGACTGGACTTCTGCCGTAGATTGATAGAGATGGATTGGAGTAGAGCCGCTGATGGATGCGGCTCTAAGCGGCTGATCGATGGAGTGGAGTGTAGGAGATGGAGTATAATTTGTGGCTGCTAGCCACTGGCTTGCCCCAATGGCCAGGGTCTCCCACTTCAAGTGAGAGACCGGGTTCGAATCCTACAAGAGACATGAATTATTTATGGGCCTATGACCCTCAGTTTCGGCTGAGGGGTAGGCCCTAGCCCCCAAGGTACGTTAGTGGAATAATTAAATATTGAGGACTTCAAGCGGCAGTGTGGGAGGTCTGATCTCGGTGGGAACTCGCGGCTGAATGGGTGGGTTCCAGCATGAAGCAATTATTGGGAGACGACTGAACTCGGTGAGAACCTGCAGCTGGATAGGCTGGGTCCAGCATGAAGCAATCACTTGGGGACGACTTATTGTGCGCGGTAGTTGAGGATATTCAAAAACTAGGAAGCCAGATACACATCTCGCGATTTAACTAGTAGCAGTTCTGAAGGGCCGGAGCTGTTGTCCCGAGGACTAATCAAGTGTAAGTTTGGAATCTCGGTATCAAAAAAAAATGGTGGATGTTCATTGTGTGTCAAATGTGAAGTGTGAAATTAGGTTTAAGGTCTCTCTCTCTCTCTCTCTCTCTATATATATATATATATATATATATATATATATATATACACCAATGTTTTTTTTTTTGAACGGCGGAATTTTATAAAAACTAGCAAATGGTAGAGAAAGAGATTACATAGAAACAATGCTAGCTACTGGGTTTTGCAACCAACCAATCCTGTTACAATTAAACTTAGGATCTCTAGACGAAATCCATAAGAACGATTGAGAAACAATGGAATCCCAAAGCAATGCTTTTTTAGGAGGAGGGTTCGAAAAAATCAAAAGGTTCCGAAAACGCCAAATAGACCAAAGGAGAGTCCCTCCTACCCCTTCGAGAACCAACCTCACCATATCTGAGACATGAAGAGAAGAAAGCCACTCGAACCACTCAGAAATATTATCAAAAACCGGAATACCCAAGTTCCACCATCTCGCCATTAAAGCCCACAGGTCCTTAGCCATATCACAAGAAAAGAAAACGTGGTTAACCGTTTCAACATCCTATTGGCAAATAGGACATAGGACCGAACCGACATCAATACCCTTCCTATCGAGATTTACCCTAGACGGGATCTTATTAAGCATTAATCTCCAAAGGAAAACATTAACTTTAATAGGAATGTTTCGGTTCCACTTGGTAGCATATATATCCACATCTAAAGTATAATCATCCACCAAAGAGCGCACACTCGCGACAGAAAACCTACCAGAGGCGTTTAACGACCACTTCCAAGAATCACAGTCGTCTGATAGCACAACATCACCAATCAAAGCACGCAAAGCAATAAGTTGGGACGATTCAGCCCCTCCTCTTGGAGGACGTCTGAGAGCTGAGCAAGAATCAAGGATAGAAAGTCTAGTAGCGATAGAACAATCTCTGTCAGAATCAAGCATGTAGATACGTGGGAATACCAATTTGAGAGGTTGATTCCCACACCAAGAATCTTCCCAAAAGCGAGTAGAAACACCATTACCAATCTTACGAGTGCAAAAGGAGAGAAGATCGATACCTTTTTGCTCTAGGCGTCTGACCGAGGATAAAATAGCACTCCAAGTGCTTATATAAGAGTTGCGTACAACAGAATCATGGATTCCCCCTTGCAGCCCATAAATGCTTTTGATAACGCAGGCCCAAAGATCAGTAGGACGAGTGAGGAATCTCCAAATCCATTTGAACAAAAGACCTATGTTTTACCCGAATATGCTGCCAATACTGAGGCCTCCAAGCTTCTTACTCGCAAGGCACTTTTTCCATCTAACCCATGTCATTTTCTTCTCATCTTCATCAGCACCAATAAAAAAATTGTTGCGTAACGACTCAAGTTTCTTTTGAACATGCACCGGCATCATGTATATCGACATATAATAAGTGGGAAGGCTACCAAGCACTGACTTAACAAGAGTAAGGCGACCACCTGTTGAAAGTAAACGAGCTTTCCATAGGGAAAGTTTAGAAGTGAACTTCTGGATTATCGAATTCCAGTTATTACACTTAGCCATGCTACATCCAATCGGCACTCCAAGGTAGTTCAAAGGAAATTTGGCCGCCCCGCAACCGATAGACCTCGCCATATTAGAAACCTCATAATCAGGAACACAAACACCAAGGATGCTACTTTTGTGAATATTAATTTTGAGCCCTGAGATAAGAAAAAAACAGTGTAGCACACATAACAGATGGTGCACACTAGTGTGAGACCAATCACCAATGAAAATAACGTCATCAGCATATATGAGATGAGAAATACTCATGTTATCACGACCGAACGAAGCGCCTTTGTATAGATCCAAATCCTCAGCCTTACACATGAGAGCATGCAACCTTCCATAGCCAAGATAAAAAGAAAAGGAGATAATGGATCTCCTTGTCTTAAGCCTCTAGAAATCTCGAACTCAGCTGTAGGGGACCCATTAACCAAAATAGAAGAACGAGCGGATCTAAGACAACCAAAAATCCAAGATCGCCACTTTATACCAAATCCGAGCTTTTCCATAACCAAATCCAAAAAATCCCATCTCAAAGAGTCAAAAGCTTTCTCGAAATCGACTTTGAAAACCATAAGTTTTTTCTTGCGTTTACGATACCATGCCATGACTTCATTAAGGATGAGAGGCCCGTCAAGAATATTTCTACCCTTGATAAAAGCTGATTGCACCGGACTAATACATTTATTGATCACCGTGCTTAGTCTATTTGCTATAGCGAACTGTTCGCGAACACTCAATCAAAAGATAAAGTGTTCGACGTTCAGTTCGAAAATACTCAAACATGTTCGCGAACATATTCAGTTTGGTCAAACCGAACTCGAACTGAGCGTTGTCGAGGTTTTTCACAAACATTTCGTGAACGTTGATTCATGGGCCACCCCTAATCCGTGCTTTTAGTAAAAAATCATCATTATATAAAGAAAAAACCATTTATTTAGGCCATTTATTGTCTTTAGATTGCTTTAGAATCGCAACGCTTTCGGTCGGTTTGGACGGATTAAACCGTGAGAAAAATAATCTTAACATAAAGACTATTTTGTCACTGTTAAATCCGTCCAGGCCGACTGGAAAGACCGCAATACCAAGGCATTCGGACAAAATAAATGGCCAGACTATGATTTTTACATTTTTTTGCATGTAAACTATTGACATAATAATAACATAAGTGAGCTGAAAATCTAAAATAACATAAGCATCTTATTGCAATTAGACCGAGGAAATCAGTTCGTCAAACTAAACAAAGACAGAGATCCCACAACATAATAATATAAGAGGATCAAATCATCAAACAACTAATTCCAATGCGGAAACACCCACTCAACTGCATTTGTTTCTACTATTCAATGGCCTAAAACACCCGCAAAGAGGACCCTTCTTACGCTTCCAGCTGTTTTTCCTTCCATTATGGATAAAATCCCTCAGAACAACACTCTTACTTGTAAAGAACATGTTCTTCCCTTTGTTCTTCTTTTCCTCCTCCATTTTCATCAACACGTACTGAATTTTCCGAAGCTCCAACTGCAACCTTCCGATCCTTTCGGACCCTTTCTTCGCCTGTTCGCTCACTTTCCGTCTCCGTATCCTGACAGCCTCTTTCAGCTTGGGCGACGCTTTTCTATCCGGCGAAGGGCAACTCTCGATATTCCTCACGAGTTGACCGTTCAAATCCGCCAAATACTCCACTGTATCCTCGGCTTCGAGCAGCTGCTCCCAAACCGTCTCGAAATCGGCGTTTTTCGACTTCCCGCTCTTTATATTTGCCTCCAAATTCCGTCTCAAGATTTGCACCGTCGCCTGGAGATTTTCCAATCTCACGGCATCCGAGGCGAGTCTGTCCAAGATTCTTCGCTCGCTTTCGGCACTTCTTCTCTGCAGAAACTCCAATTTATGGACTCTCAACTCCTTTTCCATATCCAAATCTGTTGAGGGTGGGTCCGCCTGACGCTTTGCGTTTTCGAACGGGTCGTAGACTATGTCCTTTTCGGTCACCTTGTACGACATTCTAAGCGACTCGCCTATCGTGAGCTCCCGCCTGTTGTCCCATAAAAGCTCGAGCATTTGTTCGTCAGCTCGACTATTAGCCCTCTTGCGTAGTCTTTTCGGAGAGGAATTATTACTAGTGGAGATCCGGTCGAGAGGGATATCTTTCATTAGGGTCAACACGGTTCGGGATTCAGATGGGGTTTTGGTTTTTATTTTCTGGATCTTGGGTGTGCCGTGTTTGTCTCGGCCCAAGCAGCGGACGGGTTTTGAATGCTCAATGTCATCTTCTTGTTTGTATTTTTTGGAGCTTGACCTTCTAAGCAATGCGGGCTTATTCGTTTTTTCTTCCATTAGCTTCCCAAGGGACTTTATTCTTGTATGGAGGTTCTGCAAGCTAACGAGGGAGTGATCGTCTCGAAGTGTTCTAGAAGTACTTTTAAGAGGATCAGCATCGGCTTCGGGAAACTGAAAATATGCAGAAAATTAAGTTGTTTTTTTCACTAGAAGTGTTGAAAAAACTTATGTTTGACATAGGAGAGGAATAAGTGAGAATTGACAGTATAAGTGTGGCTATCTTTACCAAATACAAAAACTATCCCCCAAGTTAAAGCCTAAATACAAAAAACTCCATTTTTTGTTTCAAGAAAGACATACTATACTAGCAATTAGACCCGGCAATTTACCGTACGACACGAAAACACGACACGAAAACACGACACGAAAATTTAGTGTTTGGCTTTGCATTTTGAATACACGACACGAAAATACACGAACACGAAAGTACACGACCGAGATTTAGTGTCGGTTTTGTGTTTACCCTTTGGGTACATGACAGTGATGACACGACACGAGGTACACGAAATAAATAAATAAATGAATACATATATATAATATTTTATATTTAATTTTATAAAAATATATATTTTATGAATTCTGTTTATACTAAATTTTAAAATTTGAAAATATAATGTGAACTTTCATAAATTTCGTGTAAACATTCGTGTTTTCGTTGCCATTCATTTCATTTCGTCTACTATAACCTATAAAAATAATATTAAAATATTAAAATTATTATTTTTATAATATTTTAATATTTATTTTATATTATGTGCCTGACACAAAAACACGACACGAAACGACACGAATTTGCGCGGTACACGACGCGACATGACACGAATTTATTTCGTGTCGTGTATGGGTTTGGACTTTTGGTACACGAAATATGAAAGTACACGACACGAAAATACACGACACAAACGAATTGCCAGGTCTACTAGCAATCTCCAATAAAATTACACTATTCCGGTTGAAATCGGACTTAATTTTCTAAGTTTTTTTAAAGAGATATTGGACCGAAATTAAAACCGACAGCTTAGAAGATAAGATTTCTTGTAAAAGAAGAACAAAATATCAAGTTGGTTCTTGTAATTAGGAAGGATGATTAGAACTTTTTGTAATTAGACTAAAACCTCAGGTAGTTTCTGTTACTAACCCGACCATTGATTAAACCACATATGTAACATTCAGTTAGAAAGGGCATAAACTAAATCGAGCACCAATATCACATACAATAAATAGTAGAAACTCAAGAAAAAAAACGAAGAAAATCCGCTTCAGAAGAGAAAGAATATCATTACCTCCGACTCGTGATCACGGGACGACTTAAGCTTTGTCTGAACAAGTGCATTGTGCTCAAGTAATGTAATATCATCTCTTAGGGCAGCCACAACTGGAGCATATGCATAAATCTGGGATTTCAACCGGCCGATTTCACTCTCCACCGAACAAATTGTCCCTTTCATTTCCTCAATCAACGACGTTTTTGAAGCGTTTTCGTTCTCAAGAATCCGATAAAACCCAGCAAGCTCCCGTAACTTACTTTTGAGCAAAATTTCATTGTTGGATGATACTTGAAGATCAGAATAAAACGACGAGGCCTCAGCTTCCCATAATTCGAACTCATTGTTCTTCTCTTGGAGTTTTGAACTTAAAATCTGCTCTTTGGTTAATTTTTCTCCGATTTCTTCACGAAGCTGACCGATTTCAGACGCTAAGTTCGTTCTAACTTTACTTAGGCACTCCATTTCCATTTTTTGAATGGAATTATTTTCAGAAAGCTCGAGTATATTCTTTTCTAGATTCTCTTTTATCCGCATGGACGCTTGAACGTCATTTTCGAGCTCATCCACGGTCCCGCACAACTTTAAGTTCAAATTCTCAGCAGCCTCGAGCTTAACTTCTGTATCCAAAAGCATTCCTTCCGTTTGATGTAAACACTCTTTAACACTCACAATATCATTCTTTATCCGGACATTATATTCTCCCATCCCTTGCATTTCTTTATCAAATTTGCGGACGTAATCTTTAAGGAGTAAATTTTCCGCCTTTTGCAACTCCATCTTCTCCTCCAGCATGCTTGTTTCCCGTTCGAGCCCACTATTCACCTCCTGTTGTCTTCTCAAATCTTCTAGAAGTAGATCGAGTTCTTTGATTTTTTCTTTCACAGTATCACTTAAAATTGCCGATTGATTAGCAGTCACAAGATATTCCATTAGAACAGCTTCATTATGCTGATCTAAAAAATGTTTTTCTTCCTTAAGATCACAAAACTTTCTCATTAAATTTCCATTGTCTTTATTCACTTGCAAATACGCTCCTTTTAATGCATCATAATCTTTACGCAGACCAGCTTGTTTTCTGCAAAGATTCTCCATTTCAGCTTTGAGTATAGCAACATGCTGATTACTCTCGTTCGCATCCAATCTCAATTTCCCGTTCAACTCTATAAATTTGTCTTTTTCGTTTTTCACCATTTCGAGCTCCTCACACATTGTTTCTAACTCGTTTTCCAGGAAAACCTTCTGCAACTCAATTTCCGTCCCTTTCGACTCCAACTGCTCGAGTAAAGTTAAAAGAACTGAATTTTCGACCAATAGCAACTGCTTATCATCCTCGTTTTTTGAAATAGAACATTTCAAATCTTGGATATTTCCAAAAATATGATGCATAACGGTCTGTTCATTCTCAATCTTGTCCTCACAATCCGACTCGGGTTCTAACGCTTTGTAAATCTGGTATACAATCAATCTCAGCCGATCGATTTCATCTACGAGGAATTCGGACTCTACCTGCTGATCAAGACTTTCACTTTCCAGCTCAGAGATCAGTTTCTCGGCCAACTTCGACGCCTCGACGTGTTTTTGACACTCGATAATGAGCGAATAATTTTTTTCTTCCATCTCTTTTATGAATTTCTGCAAGATGGATAACTCAAATTGAGCTTCTAGAGATTTTCCGAGTTCCTCTTCAAATTCCTTCTTCTTTCTGCTGTTCTCTTCTTGCAAGAAATGAATCTTGTTTTCCAGCCCAGCCAATTTGGTCTCACTTTGAAGCTGTGACCTTGTTCTTTCTTGCTTTTCCACACTCAAGGAAACCTCAAGCTCTTCAAATTGATAATGCGCGGAATTTTTCTCCTTCTCTAAGTCGGCATATTTTTTTTCCAGCCACATATATCTTTTTTCCATGCTTTTCAATCTTTTCTTGACATTTTCCAATTTAGAAGCCAAGTTACCTCTTTCGGTCAAAAGAAAAGACCGTTCGTTCTTTAGCAATTCGCAAATCTCTTCCAACCATTTTGATTTTTCCCTCAAACCTTCCAGTTCGACTTTTGCAGACGACAGTGAGTTCTCAAGGACGGCATTCTTTTTCAACAGTTTGTGCATAGTCTCAGTTATAGTCTCTAACTGAGACAAAAGAGAAGCTTTTTCCATAACAAGCGTGGCTTTTTCTCTCTCTACAACCCGATGAGATTCTAACCATGCGCTCGCTTCTTCCCGAGACCTCTCGAGCTCTATTTTCATATCCAATGCTGAATTTTCAGAAACCACCTTTTCCTTCAAAAGTTCTTGCACGTTGTCGAGCTTTTTAGACAAAACTTCATTCTCATTGGCGCCCTTTTCATATATTTCTCTCAGCTTTGAGTTCTCATCTTGCAAGCTCTTAATTGAACTCCCAAAACATTTTGGGCTCAAACCAGCGGCTTCGACTTGCTTGACTATCGCCTCGTAGCTTTTATTCAACCCTTTTATTTCCTCTTTCAAACTCATAATTTCCTTCTGAAGAGAATCACTTAAATCGACATGGTCCGAAACTTCTTTCTCGAGCCTCTCTTTAATCTCCCTTAATCCAAGAATCTCATTTTGCATACTTTCCATAGAAACAGCTGACGACACATTCGTCTCGCTCAAACTCCGATTTTCATCACGAACCTGCTGAATTTCTTCTTCCAAGAAATGTTTATTTTCTTCCGAGTCCTTCATCCATCGAACCACGTCTTTTAACTCTACCGTCAGAGCCCGTTGATCATCTTGAGACTGAGAATGCAAATTTTGCAGCGTCTGTAGTGTGGCCTCAATTTGCACATGGCGAAAATTCTCGTCATCCAGACGAGTCGTTAGATTCTCTAACTCCATTTGCTTTTCCAAAAGTTCTCTATCTTTTGCTGCGATTTTCTCCGCCAGATTTCCGACTTCCGTTCGCAGCGATAAATTCGACGTTTCAAAAAACACACACTTCTCTTCGGCTGTCTTGAGTTTTAAATTTTCAATCAAAACACTGCTGTTAAGACGTTTAACGTCCTCCTTGGCACCGAGTATTTCTCTCTCAAGCTCGGATATTTTTTCCAAGCAGCATTTGTATTGTATGGCAGAAGCTTCTTTTTCCTTGTTTAGATCAACAAGAGCCTTTTTAAGTTCAAAGACGTCATTTTCGGCTATTTCCGCTTTTTTCTTTTGCAGCATCGCCTCGTTTTCAGAAACAGAAACGTTATTGTCAAGAATCGATATTTTTTCAAGACACTCTTTGTACTGATTGAACACTTCTTCCTTTTCGCGCTCTAATTTCGAAATTTCATCTCTCAGATCCCGAGCTTCACTTTCTGCCTCCATTGCCTTCATATTAAGTCCTTGTGTATTGTCTTGGAGTCGATAAAACACAGCCTCCAAATGAGATATTTTCTCCAAATACTCCTTGTGTTTGGCCAATCCAGCATTTTTCTCAACCTCCAACTCGATAAGCGCTTCCTTTAACGTCTGGACTTCGGTTTCAGCCCGACCCACTTTTTCAACGAGCCTCATCGAATCTTGTTGTGTGTTAATAAGCTCTTCCTCTACGCTCGATAGCTTCGCCAAATACCCCTGGTACTTATGAAGCACGTCTTCCTTTTCGATTTTCATATCAAAAAGTGCTTTCTTCAAGTCCCGAACTTCGCACTCAGATTTCCCCGCTCGTTCGCCTTCCCAAGAAGCCTTTTCTCTAAGACTCTGATTCTCGTTCGACATTTCGTGTAATTTTCTCAAACACCCTTTTTCTATCAACTCAGAAAGCCCTTGTGTATTGTCGAGCAAGTCATCGTCTTGTTCGAACAACGCCCGGACGGGAAATTTGATTCCGGGTGTTTGAGGGTCCCGGTCGTGGGCCGCCGGAGGTTTTGAGGGAGAATCCTCGACAAGGTCGAAAGGTACTTGGTCGTCCGGAAATGCCCTTGCTATGGTTCGGTGGGCGTGACGGAGTTCGCCGGTTGCATGATTGTATCTTTCGGCCAATGCACGGTAGGCCCGGTAGAACTCTTCGACCAGCTTCATTAATTCGGGCCGTTTCTTGTAGAACATCTCAGCCCGTCTTGCGAACGAGTCCGCATCTTCTTCGATTAGCTTGATCATGGATTTGACTTTACTATCCATATCTGATACCCGAAGGAAAAAAAGATTAGAATCATTAGAATGTGGTCAGTATGCTTATTTCATTTATTCAGAAAACATGAAAAACACGTTTCGGAATCTCAAGGCTGAAATTAATTCAGCTTAATGGCAAAAAATAATAACTTCGTATAAAGAAATTTCCCCCCGTTCGTCGCTTAGATGAAAAAAATCACTTCATTAGATGCAAAAATGACCACAATCACCAAAAAATCAATTATCTCAAGAAAAAGAAAAAGTACAAATCTTGCCTGTAAGATTTTCTTGGAGCCATTTTGAGTTCTTCGGGCTAATGTGGCTATCCCACCACCAAGAGTACGAGCGTCTTGATTCGGATTTCGATAAGTTCGACATATCTTCAGCCAAGAAAAAGATAAAAGAATTTTAACAGCAATCAACCCAAAAACAACTAATTGCTTCAAGTTTTAGGGAAGTTCTAAGGTACCCACCTGCATGGATATTCACCATTGGATGGAAATCATTTGCTACAGATCCAATGATGAATATACATGCTGGTATGTTAATGGTACCCATGTGGTTACTTTACTATAGAATTTTCCCAAGTTTTAGTAACAAAGGGGTTCGGTGTTACCTGCACGATCCCGAACGAGTTAGAAATGCATAGAACGAACTCCACGGTTATATGGGGGTCTAACTCTAAGCTAATTACCTGATGAAATCCTGAAGCAAAGAAGTAACTATTATGAGTCGCATCATTTCTGAATTCAAACACGTAAATGAAAACTGAATCGGACAAGAGAGTCGGAACATGAGACACGACACAGCTAAGGTTTCTGATTTGAAGTGCTGGTGCTTCATAGGATTCCAAGGACTCCATTGAAAGAAAATGATAGAGTAAAAAGATCAAACTAAAATGTACAAATTCATAGTTTATCCATCTAGTAATTTATTTAGTTACAGGATACTGGATATGATTTACTCTATAGACAAATTACCAAAAAAAAAAAAAAAAAAGTTGCAATAATTGAAATTAAAAAAAAACATCAAATTGATTAATAGTCGAGGCAGTGAAAATTACAACAATTCCATGACCCATAAAATAAATAAATTAAAACACAGTATTTTTACTGAAAATGATGACATAATCACAGCAGAAAACATTGAATCTTTGCACTTATGGAAAAAAATTAAATAAAATAAAAATGAATTTTTTACGGCTAATCAAAACGGGATAGAAACTCACCCAGAGAAAAAAAAAATCTTGATTCAGCAGCTGCAGATTTTCACCTTTCACCCCATTATTTTCTCTCACCTACTTCACTCACTGAGTTCTCCAACCTTCTTCTTCTTCTTCTCTCCCTCTCTCTCTATATCTCTCTCTCTCTATCTATCTATGTGCAGAGTCTTTTGAGGTACTTACTTTGCCACACCGTGAAATGACAGAGGTGAAAAAAAAAAAAAAAAAAATTTTTGACCTCGCAATGGAGATATACAAAGTCCTTAAAACCATGTTTTATAAATAAATAAACAAGTCACATAAGTATAGTAACTTTTTATTATTTTCGTCAGTCCTAGAAAATAAACACACTTTATTTTTGAAAAAACAATTTTAGCCTTTCTTTCTGTAATTATTTCTCTCGATTCCACACTATTATCATTTTACTTTTATTAAAACTCGTGTCATTCTTTCAGGTGCCAATACAGTAAAATCTCGATAAATGAATATGATCGGGACCGGATAAAAATATTCATTTAGTAAAATTATTCATTTATCGAAAGAAAATTTGATCATGTTATAAAGAGTTGGAAAAGGAAAAACTTATTCATTTGGCGAGGTTATTCGTTTATCGAATATTCATTTATTGAGGTTTAACTGTACTTATGGAACGGATGGAGTATTATTATCGAATCATAATTTTTTTTTTCCATTATGCACTTGGTCAATCCGTGCGACTAGCCAAATTTAACTACAAATGGCATCATTTGCAAGTTACTGCACTATATATAGAAAATTTACTTAGTACATTTTTAAAATAATTATTGTGATTTTATTTCAATTAATGAGTGTAATTCTAAAAATAAAAATTTCGTTCATATAAATTATAATTTTAATTTATTAAAATAAATTAAAGTAATAAGTAAGAATAGAATAGTTTAAAAAATTATAAAATAATTAAACTTAAAAAAATTGTAACTTAAACAATGGAATCTTCATATAACATAAAATTGTAGCATAAATTTACAGCTTTCGCAGAGTAAATAAATAATATGTGGTGAAAATGATTTTTTTTAAACATAATGTGGAATATAAAACGTTACGAGATTATGATTTAATATAGGGGGGATTCTGACAACGGATATATTTTTTATGTGGATTATTCTGTCATTTGTCTCCGCTTTATTGGGTGGTGAAAAATGGTATGTACTCATGATTCAAGCATGACTGAGAGCAAATTGAGATTCATTTGATTAATATAATAATATATGCCTTTCAAGGGTTTCCATTAGTTAAAAAAAGAAAAAAAAAAGATTTATGTGTTGCGGAAAAGATATCAATAATTTTTTTCTGAATTACTAATTGGCCGATAATTAGTTACAAAATTGACCAAAATTATATTGTTAAATTCACATTTAAAACTAATTTTATAGAATAAGTTTTTAAAAAGTTTTATATTGAATTTTAAGAGATAATCGAGGATAAAATTTAACTTGAAAATAAAGCGACAAAATACTATGAAATGGACGTTGTGTAATATAATGTTTTGAAAATTAACATTTTCTTTCCTCTAAAAAATTGGATCATGTCAGTTTGGAGATTAGAGGCAGAGAATGATTCAAATTTGAACCCCAATTCTCACCACCCCACCTAAGCTATATAAGCATGGTTCTAAAAAACGTTAAGCGTTATGCGTTCGGATTGCTAACACGGCACACCTACTGCTCATAAGATTACTCGGGGATTAATAGAATATTAATCGGACTAGGCGGACTTATTTTTTATTATTATTTTAATCATTATTATATATAAAAAATTATATGTATGTTCACTAATTTAAAATAATTAAAATTTAATAATTTAAATAGATGTGTGATTAATTATATATTAAATTGGAAATATTGATTAGATATAAAAGAGTCCATAATATCCACAATATCTCAGTCTAGGAATTAATAGTACTATTAGGGTGGTGGCAATGGTGAGTTTATGGGCTAGCGGTATGCCCAAACCGCCGGGGAACACCGCCGCTAGGGGTGTTCAAAACCGGATATCCGGACTTTCGGATATCCGGACTTTCGGATATCCGAAAGTTCGGATAGTAGATTTTGATATCCGATATCCGAATATCCGAAAAAAATATGAATTTTATTCGGATATCCTTAAATTCGAAAAAAAAAATTCGGATTTGGAACTTCGGATATGGATATCGGATATCCGAATATCCGAATACCTTCTATTATTTAAAATATAAAAAAATTAGGATTTTTCGGATATTTCGGATATCCGAATATCCGATTTTTCTGAAAAGTACTATCCGATATCCGAATCCGAAGTTCCGGATATCCGAATTTTCGGATATCCGGAACTTCGAATTTTTGGATATTTCGGATCGGATATCGGATATCAGATATTTTGAACACCCCTAACCGCCGCCACTCCAGCGGTTTGGTTGGGAGGTATGGTCCAACGGGTATATTTGCCTCTACGGTTTGGAGCAAAAAATGACCGTTGGGAGCTTATTTGAACGTTCGAGATAGATGTTGGCACTAGAAACAAAAAAAAAAAAAAAAAAATCTCCTTCTATATACTAAACCAATTCAACCTATACAAACACAAACAATACAAAGTAAAGTTAACAAAGTAAAACAAAATGGTTTCATGCTCTTCTTCGTCCGACTCGATATTTATTCCGGAGGAATCATCCGAACTATGATTATCCGGTATTACCCTATCGACCTTTTTAGCCGTGTACGATTCAATTGAAGACACGACAAGCTCTACCGAAACTCGGGAGTCTGTAACCCGTTTTCGTGAAAAAACTTTACAAACCCTCATGAATGATTATTTTGTGGAACGACCAAAGTTTTCCGACAATACATTTCGTGATAGGTTTCGTATGGATAAAAGCTTGTTTTTAAGAATTATTGGTAACGTTGAAGCGAGATGCGAATGGTTTCAAGAGGGCGTAGATGCGAGGGAAAAAAAAAAGTTTCACGGCGTTACAAAAATACACATCCGCCATTCGGCAACTCGCAACGGGTGAACCTCCGGATAGATTTGATGACTATTTAAACATGGCACGAAGAACGTCAGGTTAAAATTTTTTTAAAGTTCTCGTTATTAATTTATTTTTATTTTTTTAAACTTGTCGTTATTTTTTTTTAAGTTATCGTTATTAATTTTTTTATAGGAGAATGCCTTGATCATTTTTGCCAAGCGATTATTAAAATATATGGTCGAGAGTTCTTACGTAGGCCGACATCCCATGACATTGCACGCTTATTCGAGTTCCATGAAGAAGAACATCACATTCCTGAAATGTTTGGTAGCATTGATTGTACACATTTAGTTTGGCGAAATTGTCCTAGACATTTGAAAGGTCAATATAAGTGAGGTGATCACCAATACCCCGCTATTATGCTCGAGCGAGCTTTTGGTCGTCTTAAGTCAAAATGGATGATTCTCAATTGTCCTCTACGGGCTATGTCGATCGAAAAGATTCGACAACTCGTTTATACGTGTGTCATATTGCACAATATGATTTTAAAAGACGATCGGGTGGCAATATCACCGGTTCATATAATGGATCCGCCGGTCGCACCAATTTATGACGATAGTGTACTAGAAGAGTTACACGACGAACAAATCCATTATCGTCTCTAATATGATCTTACGGAGTACGTAGAGGCTCAAAACTTAGCATACCTCGATGACTAGTTATTTTTTTTAAGTACTACGTAATTTTCTATTAATTATGTTTTTTTCCAAGTATTATGTATTTTTCTTTTAATTATTAATGAAATATTTATGTTTTTATTAAATTGTTTATGTATGAAAATAAAAAATAAAAAAATAAAATAAGTTGGTGGTGTTGGGAGGTATGAAAAAAATATGGTTGCCGCTAAAAAAGGGTTGGGAGGTATGGAAAAAGTATGAATGAGGTGGAATGATATTATTGGTGGGTTGTAAGTTATGAGATTTTTTGGGAGGTATGATTGCCACCACCCTTAGAACAAAACAAAAAAAAAAATAAAAAAAAGTATAACCGCTTAGACATCCGCTTAGTCGCCTACGTAGCTAAGACTTTGAAATATTAATATAGGTTAAAATAACCGATTCGCTTGACGCAGTTGGCACTTGACTTTCAATTTAATTGGAGGTCATGTGTTCAATTTCTAGTGTTGGAGGTCAGAGGTTCAATTTCTAATGGCAATACTTTGAAATTGTACTTCTCAGTTCTCAAGGCTCAATGATTCATTAGTATTTGACTAAGAGTTAGGTCCTAGCCCCCGGAGCAGCTGGCGAATAGTTACAATATCATGTGCTTCAAGCGGCATTGTGGGAGGCCTGATCTCAGTGGGAACCTGCGGTTGGATTATGGAGACCCAGCATGCCTATCTATCGGGGTCCAGCATAGAGCAATCACTTGGAGATAACTCCTTGTGCGCGGAGGTAGAGTATATTTAATTGTTAGTTGTTGGTAGTCGATCCACCTTGGCATCCACTTAAGCGCTCCAGGCAGCCGACCAGCCGAGCAGATCCTGGAGCCGAACCGGTCATAGACCCGATTGTCTCTCAGACTCACAGAAGACCGGACCGGGCAGAGACATTAGAGCCGACCCGGAATCCGGACCAGAAGGACCGAGCAGACCCTATATGAATACGCTCCGAACCATAATCATGAATAAGACCGACCAGAGTAGCGGGAAGCTCGAGGGCCGACCCCGTTGTCGGTCGCAACAGATAAGTATCACCAAAAGACCAAAGAACAGGCAGACAGGACAATAAAAGAGGGCTGTCATGTCCCTTCCCAAAGCAAACTTAAGAAGGTGACACATGTCGAAGAAGTCACCTCACTGTGACAAATGTCATCAACATATTCACCTGAATCTTCCTGCTGTCATCTCACGAATGGCTCACATTGCCTATATATATGCCAGGGGAATGTACAATAAAGAGGACTTTTAGAAAAAAGAGGAAAAAAGGATATAGAGAGAAAGAGAGAGAAAGAGAGAGAAAAGAGAAAAGAGAATAAGACTTGTAATTAACAAGCAAACAAGATAGACCGGCACATATTATTCTGCTCGGCTCTATTCTATAAAAAGGTCATTAATAAAATTTAGTGATCACACATCTTCCCTCTTGTTTATTATTTTCTACGTGTCTTCGATCCATTCGTCCAGAACAGCACACGTGACGTTGACCAAATCAGACGTCAACAGAATGGCGCTAGAAAAAGGGGGAACCTTCGGGAGCTTGAGCGAGTCGCTCAAGCTATGAATACAAATTCTAAGTGTAATCACTAGTAGAAACAGCCCCTTCTTTGACCCTTTTTTTATGACCAACAGTCGAAGATGACTCGCAAATAGCTTAGTCACATAATCAGAGTCATAACGCGTAAAATTTCCATTAGCGATGACGCGAGTTTACATGTGTCAAAAAATGGCAGTCATAATCGTTTTCATTCCTCTCCTACTCCACTTATCGATTCATTCCCTCCTATTCCCGTCAACACAAGAAACACACTCAAACACACACACTTAACCCAAATCTCACAAATCTCTCACAAACATCAGTCGATTCATCACTCAAATCACTCAAATCTCTCAAACACACACACTTAGTCGATTCACCCCCAAATCTCACACACATCAGTTGATTTTGCCCCAAATCTCTCAAGCCCTAATTTCAGTCGTTTTGTGGAAGTTGCGATCGCGTAATCAAAAAGGTATGTTCATAAAACGTAATCAAAACTCTCATGGATAAATCTTGGATTACGTAGATAGATTATCAATCGCGTACGAGGAAGGTGTGAATGCATTTTTAGAGTTTGCACAATGTAATAATCCGAATTCGGACGTCATTCCATGTCCTTGTGTAAACGTATAAATTTGTGTCACACTTGATTTCAACGTGCGCTATCACTGTTTAAACACGGGTTCGATGAGAAGTATAAGGTTTGGTCCTTCCACGGAGAGAGTTTATCTAAGTCCGAACCTAATGAGTCTAATCGGCTAGACCTCCTCAGTTCGACTACGCGAAGGAGATGCTACATGATGCCTACACATATGCAGAGAATGAACCTAGTTCATTGAAGTCACTTCTTGAACAATGCGACAAGCCACTTTATGAAGGGTCTAACCATAATGCACTAAGTGGGTTCTTGAAATTCCAACATTTGAAGGGTCAATTTAGTCAGTCCGATACAAGCTTTGATGCTTTATTGGGCGAGCTAAATGATGTTTTGCCTCCAAATAATGCAATCCCTAAGTCGCTATACGAAGCCAAGAAGTTGCTAAAAGGCCTAACTATAGAATACATAAAGTATCATGCTTGTGCTAATGACTGTGTCTTATTCGGAAAGAACATGAGGATGCTACTCAATGTCCAACATGTGGCACTTCTCGGTGGAAGGAGAATACCAAGAACGTGCCGAGAAAAGTTGTTTGGTATTTTCCGCCAATTCCTAGATTTAGGAGAATGTTCGCGTCACCAGAAACCGCACGGGACCTGACTTCGCACGCGCAAGGTCGAGTCAGTGATGGAAAGCTGAGACATCCTTCTGATTCCCCATCTTGGAAACTTGTTGATGACAAGTGGAAAGACTTTGGAAACGAAGATAGGAATCTGAGGTTAGCCTTGTCCGCGGACGGTATAAATCCTCATAAGTCATTAAGTGCAAAGTATAGTTGTTGGCGGTTACCTAGCAACATACAATCGCCTTCTAATTTGTGTATGTCAAGAAAGTTCTTGATGTTGACTCTATTGATATCAGGTCCAAGGCAACTTTGTAACGATATCGATGTCTACTTGGCACCACTAATTGCGGATCCGAAAGAGTTGTGGGAACCGGGCGTTAAGACATACGATGCTTATAGGAAAGCTTCTTCAATTTAAAAGCGGTCTTACTTTGGACTATAAATGACTTTCCGCATATGGTGACTGTCGGGGTGTGTTACCAAAGGTTATAAAGCGTGTCCAGTATGTTCCGAGGAGACCTACTCACAATGGTGACAAATTCCAAAAAGTATGCTTCCTCGGGCATAGAAGATTCCTCCCAGTAACACATCCGTTTCGCAAAAGAAAAAGGATTTCAATAATCAACAAGAGAGCGGTCGATTAGAAGACCGAAATCGGGTGAAGAAGTTCTGAGTATCTTGAGGGGTTTGAGACTAAATGGGGTAAGAAGATTAAGGCAAAGAAGGATATTTACACGTGGAAGAAGAAAATATCAAAGAAGAAGAAGAAAATGCCACGTTTGCGAGAGATCGAAAAGATAAAAGAAAGCTGTCGATGCGAGATCGAAACTTTTCATAAAAATCTATCTTTTTGAACTAGAGTCTGGAAGCATTTGCTTGTTCGTCACCATTAGATGTGATGCATATAGAAAAAATGTATGCGAGAGTATTTATGGGATGTTCTCGAATTTGCAAGGCAAGACGAAGGACGGTTTAAAGGCACGAAAAGATCTTAAAGAGTTGGGGATTAAGCTGAGTTAATAAGTCAACCGAAAGTCAGCCATTATCTTCCACCAGCTGTCTACTCATTAAACAGCTCGGAGAAACTTATGTTTTATGACACGCTATCTAACATAAAAGTGCACGAAGGCTATTCCTCCAATTTTAAGAATCTGGTGTCCAACGATTCGAAGTTGAATGGATTGAAGTCCAACGATTATCACGTACTAATGCAACAGATTCTTCCTTTTGCAATAAAAGGGGTGTTAGACGTGAAAGTTAGGAAAACTATTATATCGTTGTGTCACTTCTTCAACGAGCTGTGTAGTAAAGTTGTTGATGTTAGTAAGCTAGGCAAGCTGCAAAATGACATCGTATTAACTTTGTGCTTATTAGAGAAGTATTTTCCGCCTTCGTTTTTTGATGTCATGATTCATTTGATGGTGCATTTAGTCAGAGAGGTTAGGTTATGTGGCCCAATCCACTTTAGGTGGATGTATCCGTTTGAGAGGTACATGAAAACACTAAAGGGTTATGTACGAAACCATTATCGACCCGAGGGTTGCATGGCAGAATGTTATGTGGCAGAGGAAGCATTAGAGTTCTGTTCCGGTTACTTAGAAAACATGAAGTCTATTGGAAATCGTAATGATCGAGTTGAAGAAAGAATTCGCACTGGTAAACCTTTATCAGCGGCTACCATCCGTGTTGTGGATTCTAAGTTACTTGATCAGGCTCATCTCTATGTAATACGAAACACTGCCGACGTTGAACCGTACATAAATCAGCATATGTTAGAACTTAAGGATCTTAACCCGCGTCGAAATAATACATGGCTGCAGACCCAACATAGTCGGATGTTTAGTGGCTGGTTTAAGAAGTTGGTTGAAAAGGGTTTGGCTAACGGGGAAAATATTTGTGAAACTGTTCGTTGGTTAGCAAAAGGCCCTGATTTTACCGTTAGTGAATATACCGGTTATGCCATAAATGAATATAAATTCCATACAAAATCTCGCGATGAATCTAAAACCACTCAAGGTAGTGGAGTATCTATAGTTGCAAATACTATGCAGACTGCTAGTGCAAAAGACTCCAATCCGGTGTACGGCGCTGTTACCTACTTCGGTCGCATATTGGAAATATGGGATCTTGATTATCGTACATTTACGATTCCTGTTTTCATGTGTGAATGGGTAGATAGTCGTGGAGTAAGAAAAGATGATTTAGGGTTCACATTAGTTAACTTTGATAGGCTTGGTCAACGGTCTGAACCCTTCATATTAGCTAGTCAAGCAAGACAAGTTTTTTTCGTTCCGGACCAACAAGATAGGAACCTGTTAGTTGTTGGCTTCACACCACATAAGATGCATAAATATGGAGATTTAAGTGAAAATGATGATGTGGGTGAATTTGATGTTACACAAGATATGAACCTGTCTTTAGTAGACCTAGACGATGATTTTAAGTGTACGCGTTCGGATGACGAGGGCATATTCGTCTTAGATCATTAGTTTTTGGTATGTTTATTTATTATTTAACTGTTTAGTTACTATTTAACTGTTTATTTATTATTTGTTAACTGTTTACTTTGTTAATTTTAAACAGGTTGCTTTTTGGTAATAAGATGGCCTCGGGTTACAGTTACGATTCGGACGGCGAAGATGTTTGGAACCGGTTACAGTTCCAGTCGGATCCGAATTCGGTTCCAAGCAAAGATGCCCAACAATAAAAGCAAAGGCGAAGAACAAAACAATAATTACTTATAATAAAGAGGTGTGCCGGTTGGATGGGGCGAAGAAAGCATCAACTTTTGAGGGATTGGTTGCAAGATCTATGGTTCTCATAACCTATGATTCTTGGTTAGTTGTAGATGCTGAAACAAAGGAAGCTTGTTGGCAATATATTTTGGTAAGTATTGAAATATTTTATTCTAATTATGTTTTAGTTTTAGTAATTTATTCTAAGCGTGTTTTGTTACGTTTGAGACACATTTTGTAGTTAGCCTAAAGAGTCGGAAGCAAGTTCTCCAGTCAATCGGGGTAAAGTGGAAAAACTTCAAGCATTATCTCTACAAGAAGTACATTAAGCCACTAAAGGATGATGAGTCGGGAGGCCAAGGAGCGATTAAATACTCCTCCCGCATGTTATCCGTCCGTGAAAAAAAAGACTGGAAGCTGTTCGTATCACAAAGAACTAAGAAAGCTTTTGAGGTATTTGTATTTGTTTAAGTTTGTTAAATAGTTATAATTTGTATTTGTTTAAGTTTCTAACTATTTGTATTTGTAAAACAGGAAAGGAGTGCAAAGGCGTCAGCTATAAGGGCACGTAATAAGTACAACCATCGTTTGAGCCGAAAGGGATATCTTTGGACTCATTTACGAGATGGTATATGTAATTTAATTTAATTTAATTTAATTATATTCTTATGTTAATTGACTTTTATTTTGTTGACAACTTAGATGGCGTAAAGCGGCTAGAGGAAGAAGAAATTGATCGGGTAGAATGTTGGAAAAAGCAAGAGAAAAGAAGAAAGGAGGTTTCGATCCAAACATCCAACAAGTTATCGATAAAATTGTAAGTTTCATATAGTCTCTTCTTTATTTTGGTATGTTATAAGTTTTTAAAAGTTTGACTTGTTGCTTGTTTGTTGTTAACTATTTTGGTATGTTTGACTTGTGTCTGGTTTGTGTATTGAGGAGGAGCTAAAGAAGGACAAAGATTTCATAGAAGATCCAATGGGAGCACAAGATTTGTTAATGAAGCTCTGGGTACCGAAGAACAACGTGGGCGTGTTCGTGGGATGGGTCGTTATATAACACCGCATCGTACTTTCTAATACCCAAAAATGTCAAGCGATTACGAGACAACATGATAAGAAGATGAACCAACGGCTCAGAGATGTTGAAGATGAGTTAGCAAGAATGAAAAGATGTGGAAGTAATGCTTACGAGGGTGCAAGTAATTACCATTTACGGAGCGATCAAGACGAAGAACCAAATGAACCAAGTGAACCAAATGTAAGTCATTTATATATTCTGTTTGGATTTATAACTTAAACACTCGGGTTTACTAACATATAAATCTTGTGTAGGATAAATTATGCTATCTTGCGGTCGACGATCCTTCAAATATAGTCGCCAAAGGAACCATAGTGAATCCGTTTGTTGAAGGTATATATTTATATATATTTAAACTTTATATATATTCTTACTTATTTAATATTTATTTGTTCATATATTAGATGGGAACCTTGAAGTTACCGTTGATACATCTGTTCAAGGAGAAGCTAAGCTACCGAATCCAATTCCCGATGAGTTTGTTGAGACTGTTAAAGATGCCCTCGGGTACATACTAAGTTGGCCGACTCACCTAGTCATTCCATGTTACGGTTTGGTATGTTTTTATTATAAAACAGTTGACTTTTTATGTTTAAGTTAGTTAATTAGTGTTAGTTATAGTTTGACTTGGTTATATTTGTGTAGAACAAGATAGCGGTGGTCAAAAAGATGGAGAAAAAGGATGCCGCCCAAGAAAAAGAGAAACGAGAATCGAAGAAGCAAACAAGCGAAAAAGATGAAGAAGAAGCGAAAAGAAAAGAAGAAGAAGGAAAGAAGAATGGAGAGTTGGGAGCGTGACCCACGAGAAAAAAGAAAAGAAGAAGAAGCGCCAACGAAGCCAACAACGAAGAACCGACAGTTGACAAAAACGACCCGAGGTAAACTGATCGATCTTTGTATTTAACATTTATTATTTTTCATGTTTTTCTATTTTTATTAACAAAATGACCAAAATGTCCTCCTACTCGGGTTGACCAATTGCGAGACAATATATGTGGATGATGGGAAAAAGTTACACTTGGTTGCGGGTATTTTTCTAGTTTTTCTATTTTTCAAGTTTTTCAAGTTTTTGTAGTTGATATGTTGATACGGATACATGTTAGATAGATGTAAGTTGATACGGATACATGTTAGATAATAACTTGACTTGATATGTTGTAGTTGAAGTGAAGGATAAAGGCCAAAGTCAGGAAACTCTCGCCCTTTGTTGCAAAAACTAAGAAAAGTAGGAAATCCGTTGAGAAAAATGACGACGAGAGGGCAGAAGAGAGTACGGAAGAGAATTAACGAAAGGCTTGGGTTGAAAATGACTGCAATGATGGTTGATGGACAAGTTGCGAAGGTCGATTCCATTAAAGTGCAGTGAGAGGATGATTTGTTTGGGTACGACAGTTTCACGTAAGTTAGTTAACTTATAATTTAGTTATTTTAGCTAGTTAATTTAATTACTTAGTTAATTTAGTTAACTTTATTTTAACATGTACTTAAACTAGAATGACTTTGACAAGCTTTTTGCGATGGATGAATTAAGCGGTGCTGTCGTTGCATCTTATACCATGTAAGTTAGTTAATTTAGTTAGTTAATTTAGTTAACTTATTATTTAGTAGTTAATTTAGTTAATTAACTCTATTTTAACAGGTTCTTGTATGAGCAAATCAAGAATGGGTCACAACAAGATCATGGAGTTTGTTTCATGACCCCGACTGCAACCATGACTTCTGGACGTAAAGCGAGGGCCCAGAATATCGAGGATGCAAGTCGAGTCATTGCAAAACGATTATCTCCAAGGAAGCAAAATGACATTGTCATACTGCCATACAATCCCGGGTTAGATTTTCGACAATCTTCAAATTAATTAGTAAATATTAACTGTTTTTAACAGAATTTGATTTTTGTTTTTTGTAGAAGACATTGGGTGTTGGGCGTCCTTAATATGAAGACAAGCACATGCTATTATCTCGATTCCCTCACGACAAGCGATGTCAATTCTCAGTTTAAGCAAATAGTGGATGCGTAAGTAATACAAATTCTCAGTTTAACCATTATCTCTATGATGTAATACTTAACTGGGTTAATTCGGTGTAGGGCAATTGCAATGTATGATGTACAAGTTGGAAGCGAAGAGAACCAAACTTATCCGGGTTAATTCTAAGGTTAGTTAAGCGATCTAAGATTATTATATATATTTCGTGATTATGCGGTCGGTAGTAATTAGTCTTGTGTTGTTTTAAGATATATAAAGTTAAGTTGTAGTAAAGTTAGTAATTAATTGTAACAATTAAGCGTATGCATTGTGTAGTGTCCACGTCGGCCGGATTCACCGAATGTGGGTACTTCATGCTGAAGTTTATGAAGGAGGTTGTTAAGCATGGAGTTCGGGTTCTCGAAAATGACAATGTAAGTTAATTACTTAAAGTAGCTATAAAGTTTACTTTTTATTAGTTTATTTGAAGTAGGTATGATTAAGTATGAATGAAGTAGGTTAAAGTATTGGAATGGTTTGTCTTAAGCTGTTTTATGGTGTTTAGAGTCTGGTTTGATTTTGTTGATTTGTGTTGTTTTATGGTGTTTAGAGTCTAGTTTGAATCTCGAGTTTGTATTTGTGAATTGGCGGTGGTTTTAGAGTTTAGATGCCGTTTCTCGGTTGTCCTGTTATCGGCTAGTTAACTTGTCTAATTATGCTTGTTTCTTGTTTCGTAACTTGTAAGTGAAGGTTGTTTTACCGCTTGGTAATTGAATCTCGGTTTGTGTAGGTTATTGCCTAGTTAATTGATCATCTTGTTTTACTTGTAAGTGTAGGTTATTTGTTTTGTTAATATGAATTGGCGGTGGTTTTAGTTGTAAGTGTAGGTTATTGCCGGCTCTCGGTTGTCCCTGTTATTGCCTAGTTTTGTGTCTGTGAATTGAAGTTTTGTGACCGTGAATTGTGGTGTTGGTGATAATGAGCGGTCTAGATTGTCTTGTAGTTGGTCTTAGTTGTCTTATTTAAACTGTGAATTGTGAATTGTGGTTGTTGGTCTTAGTTGTCTTATTTAAACTGTGAATTGAAGTTGTATTTGTGAATTGAAGTTGTCACCGTGAATTGTGATCGAATTGTGGTTTTGTGGTGGTCGGGTGTAATCCAAAAAGGATTCATAAGTGGTTGTAAATAGAGTTGAAGTTCTTGGTATCAATTTATGCCGAATTGCTAGTATTATGGGTCAAATTCACGTTAGTAATAGGTTTATTATTATGTCTCTTTTATTGTGGAGCATCGAGACATACTATGTATAGTTTTCGAGCTTAGGCTTGGGGCAAGACATTATCTTCTCGAATGAAATTATTCTTTTCCTTTTTCAAGTCCGCCATAAACCGACTCCGCTATTTGAATGCCCCGGTGGTCGGTGATATCATTGGTTGTTGTATCTTATTTTTGTTATCTCTAATGAGTTTTACGAGCATTATCCATTTATTTTGTGCCTTATTCTATCAATTGAGCTTCTTAGTTTCACTTGTGTACTATGCTTCTTGACGGTAGAATATGTTCAAATATTGTTTACATCTCTTCTTTTTGTCACATTTACAATTGCCGGTCAACCCATAAGCCTCTGTACGCTTATTGTGAGCTCTTTTCTCGTTGTCGAAGTCGTTATCGTGTAGATTATGATACGTATTGATTATACATTAAGACAATGTAGGTTATATCTGCAGAAAAGGTGTTTTCTCCTGCAAAGTTTTTCCTCTTTACCGTTGGATATAATTTTTTCCATAGACAAGATTTCTGATTTTCAAAGTTTATTTTGGACATTATTGCTCCTTGAAGATGTATTATCTATTTATTTAGTTCAGGTTTAATACATATCTGACATTGATGGCCACATATATTTGGCTATTCCTTTTTTGAATATAAAGTGTTGATGATCTATTAAATGGCATATAGGCTCGAACTTGGCAGTAATTGACTTCTGCATAGTGCATTATCCTATAGAACAATTCCTTAGGCAGCCTGACTCTTTATCTAAGTTTGTGATTTAATTCCAGGAGATTTGTTTATGCTTCTTATTCCCTTCTCCTTTTGTTGCTTTTTGTGGTAGGGATTTATAGAGGAGTTCTTTGGTTTTTGCCCAACTATTTCAGTGGATGCTAGTTTTGGGTTTTTGTCTAGCTTAGTTAGTCCGCGGATCCTATTTAAACTGTTTTAACTTGTTGTTTTATTTGACTAGATTGGAGGTGAAAGCAACGACTACACTGATGCGGATTTCGACGACATTCGAGAAGAATGGTGTACTTATATGTCGAATTTTATTTTTAGGGAGTAAAACTGTTTGTAGGAATAGGTACAGTTGGTAGAAATGGGTACAATTGGTAGTAATCGTAAACTGTAACACCCCCAATCCACTCAGGGATATTACACGCCGTAGACCCTCTCCTCGAGGATCTACCAGGCTGGTAACAACATTTAACATCTCGACAATGCCTTCAAGGCTACAATGACTCAGTAGACCGATTTGGTCTTTCCACAAATACATACAACTCAAATACAACTCATGCCCACGCAGGGGACAAAATACAACCACACCGTCTAACGGAACAATATAGCAAATGAAAATAAAGTACAATCGAACCAACACACGATGTACGGTTGCTCATGTGTTTAGTATCGATCATCTTTCATCATCCTTCGTGCCGACCTCGTGTTATGCTCCAAAACCTGAATGCAAAAACAGACATCCACCCCCCGAATACTCGGGGGTTAGCAAAACTCCACTGTTTTGCTAGTGCAAGAACAAAGTGCAAATATGAGCCATACAATTCACATTCCACGAATAACAATAACCGAGGATCCTCAAAGATCCAAACGAAACGAAAAGTACTTCCCGAGGCAAGGGTTTGAGAAAACATTTCAAAATCGAAATATCATAAATCAATGGAAGTAATTTATAAAACGGTTTAGAATGCCATCGAGAGTTTTAATAGAAAACAATTTAGGATTATCAAATCCTACTTTTCAAAATCCAACAGACAAAAGGGGTCACCGCCCCAAAGGTTTACTTTATGAAAAATGACATTTACCACACCGTTGGGATTTTAGCCCCAAATCCGTAAAACGACTTTTATAAAACCATTGGGATTTTAGCCCCAAATCTTAGCAACTCACAGTACACAAGAACGACCACAAGGTTCGTCTCCCAACATCAAAATCCACAAATAAAAGATTTAAAACAAACAACAAAATACTCTAGTGCCATCCTAGCCAAGTAAGCCAAACGAACAACTTACCTCTTACACACTTAGTCAATGCATGCAAATGAAAACCGTTCAAAATCACTCATTTCGGAAATGCCAATATCGAATCACATTTGTAAAATGCACCACAATTAACCGCGGACCCACGCTTCGTGGATCCTGCCGAGACCCCGTCGGATCTAACCCACAGTGGTTAAAAGCAAGCTCGCGGTTCCACAGCTTCGTGGAGCCCTACCGAGACCCCGTCGGATCTAACCCGTAGTGAGCATACACACACACACGTTACTCATGCAATACTAACATGCTAAGAATGTAAGTTCATTAAGAATACTCACTAGAGATGGCCGTTAACTCGACACCATTACCAAACTCTTCAAAAATACAATAACAAGATTAAATACGAAATACACGATTCCATAACTTAAACAATAGGAGTATCATCATAAAATCCTTCAACGTTCAAAATAACCAAATCATAATCAATTCTCAAAACACCGTTCACAAATCACACTCGTTTTGAAAGAAAGCCTTTAACGAGGCCAAACCGAAATCCTTTGAAACTTCATTTCAAATAACCAAACAAACACATCAAGACAACCACCGATCATCATATCCATAAAACGAGAAAAGTATGGGCAAGGTACTTGCCTCGAATAAGAACAACGCGGAGAATCGACCGAAGTAGGTTGGCCCGAACCGACTACGAACCCGCCGACTCCACCGAACGCCAACTCACGTTCATAAACTACGAAGGACAAATAATAACAATGAAATGAATTCTGTAACACGACTCAAAGCCGTTGAATTCAAAGAACGAATGACGAAAGTTCACGGATTTCCCCCAAAACGGCCAAGAACACGATTCGTTCCGTCAAATCACGAAAACAGAAATTCCAAGTTGAAATATGGATATACAATCCATAGAATATGTTTAACAACATCATTTAACCATAATCGATCCATCGAAAACGGATGAAAAACGAGATCGGGGACAAATCCCCCAAAAAGTCAATTCGAAGGAAATCAAGAAATATACTTCGATTCGACGAAGGACAATGGATTAAATGATGTTAAACACAAGAATACTACCAATATTAATCATACCCATCATGAATTAATCAACAACACGGAACGAATCGGACGAAAATGCAAAAATCCCCAAATTCACGAAATTAGGGTTCTAAGGAAGATTACCTTGATTCGCTGGATCAAAGGATGATAACGGACGATTGATTGATGTTATGAACTCAAGAACTTCATGGATTTGTTGTTAAACAATATGGCTTCATGACCCATGAATCGCCACCCGCGGACGGAGAAGGAAGGAAATGAAAAACGAAGGGAAATGTGGCTGGTCTGTCATATATATACTGGGCCGGAACTAGCGTGCGCTAGCCTTCCCGGACTAGCATGCGCTATCGGCCAGTACCGGCCGAGCACTCTCGGCCATGGCCCGCATGACCCGGCACCACCGACAAATTCTGCCGACCATGACTCGTCCACCCGACCCCCGCTAGCGTGCGCTACGGCCGGAAGCCTGCGCGCGCTAGCCGACTATCCCGAGAGCAATGGACTACAAACTTACCTGTAACGTCGCTAGTCGGCCGCGGCGTGCGCTACCCTGCCGGTTAGCGTGCGCTACGACCAAGCAGCGGCGTCGCTACTGCCGATCTGGCCGAGTCGAGAACCTCGAATCCCTCTGCCCGGGCGATAGCGTCGCTAGCCATCGGCGGCGTGCGCTACACTGCCGGTTAGCGCGCAGCCTTCCGGCCGAAGCGTGCGCTACGCCGGTTCTGCCCGCACCCGTCCGGCCGGTGCCCGCAATCGTCCGGCGATCCATAACCGTCCGGCCGATCCGCCGTGGCTCGACGACCCGATTTCCGAAAACGCACGGAACGAACACGACGAAAAGTTCGCGGACGACATCAACGACCCGAAATGAAAACATAATACCATAATTAATCATACGCGACCAAGAAATGGGTCGAGTCAACAATTACAGATACGGATACCCTAACTTTCAAGAAATTATAAAATGGCCCAAAATGCCCGGAAATCACGATTCGTGATCGAATAACCAAACCGAAGTTCACAACACGTCTAACAAAGTTAAACGGACTTACGGGAAACTCGAAATGATTTGAGCGAGATTCGCAAGAATCGAACTCAAGCGCGGAAAAGTCGCTAAAAAGCACGGAACTCAACAAAACGACACCGAAACGAACTCGGATGTCAAAAAGTGTAGAATTAATCATTCTCAGAATGACGAAACGGTCATGAGCGAGTCGTCAAAACGGACTCCGTCCGAAAAAAAAAGAAATTTACCGAAAATCGAAAATTGCGGATATTACATTCTACCCTCCTTAAAAGAAGTTTCGTCCCGAAACTTAAAACAAGTAGGGAGAAAAAATATTCCGCCAGGAAAAACTCAACGAGATACACAAGAGTGCGTAACTAACGCCCAACGGCGAAATGTTACAAACAACGCAAAGGAATATACGGCGTGTAAACACGCTCCACGGCGACCAACACAACGTCGCCGTTAGGGATATAATAAAACCAACAAGTGACAAGCGTCATCAAATGGATAATACAATCAAGTCAATTATCCGAACAATCGCAAAACACAACGAACGAAAATCAATACGATTGACCAACCTAACTGTACATTGATCAAAACGCGAGCCAAACGATGAACAAATACGGAATTCCACCGCCTAAGGTTGAAAGATCGAAAACGAGACTAATTTCCCGAACTGAAGGGAATTACGAAGGAGCCTGAATGTTCACCAATCACGGAACGAGGTCAATAAAAACCGAACAATCAAACGATCGAACCACAACGATCGAGACAACAGAAATCGAAGAATCATGTTCGAATCACGAAGGATAATAAAATTCAAACAACAACTCCAAGGTTCACATCTCGACTCGAGACAATATATGATCCGGTGAAAACAACAAGATGTGCATTCACATAAGATCCACAGGAAAGGGAATAGCAATTAAAAAGTCACAACGACAAACGAGTTATTCCGAAACAATACCACACTCGTTCGATAAACAAAAGCAAGGGGCAGGACAAGCTCAGAAATGTCAACGAACATAAATGAGTCGACAGAGTCGAAAACACAAGAGTTCCAAAGCCGATCCACTTCGAATAAAAGAACTAGTAGAACCAGATGATGTCACTCCCAAACAAGGTTCACAAGAATCGAACTGAACCCGAAAAAGTAACATCGATAACCAGATCGACCCACAACAAGATCACAGCTCGTTCGGACGATGAAACCGAAATACAGAACAAGTTCATAAGGTACCAACGAACATGAGCGAATCGATAGACTGGGGAAAGAGAAAATACAGAAGTCAAGCGACGGGCATTACCTCCGACCTCGTCCACGAAATTCACAAAAACGGAAGCAAGGTAACAAGACATTAAACAACCGACACATAACGGAACCATCACCGATGCACACGGTCATACCAAACCAAGCTCTAACAGCTCGCACATGCGCGACAACGCAGAAATCATCACGAGGCGACAACATTCAACACCAACATCCCGCCTCTCACAGGGGGCTAGCACAACCCATGTGTGGAAAGCGACTCAACGCTCACACCGCCAATTCGATCATACTCGGGAGAAAGTATCAAAATGACAACGCGAACATCATACATTCATACCGACCCTCAAACGGAATGGATAGGTTTTAAAAATGAAAACCTCATTTGAAAATAATTTGAAGAATACTGGTTGATCTTGAGTATCACCTTTCAAAAAGTATAAACGTGAAACATCGTTATCGAGACATTGGAGAACCATTTCGCATTTGATAAGAATGAAGTCACTTTCTCTTAGTGAAAACTTTCAAAATATTCGACCCTCGGGTCTAAATAAAAATATTTCTAAAACATTGAAAATATCTCAAAGCATTTTGGTCCTCGAAGTAGAAAATTTTTGAAATATATTGTGGCACCTTGGATGTACCACAAGAAAATAACTCATTTGAAAAGTATGTCTCAAATTTATTTTTCTAAGATACTCAAGGTTTTCAAAAATTCAATAGGCCAGAATGCCCAAAACTCACACATATCGACGTTCACTAAAACAACTCCTAGCACACGCATCAAAACGTTTAAAATCAAGACAATATATGTCTTTAAACGGGAATAAACGATAAAATACCACGCTCGAACAAAATCACCGATAAAATACTCTCCACATGGCTAGTGAACAAGTCGAACGCGTATAAGCATAAAGCTTCCACAATAGAACTTGTAAAACGTGCAAATCGATTCGAAAATCATCAAAAACGAACAAAAACAACAATAAAAAGACATCACAAGCGACGACACTCCTCGTATAAATCAAATACGAGAGTCGACTAAATACATATCGTGAAATCAAAATTCACATAAGGATTCCACCACTTAACAAATAATCATAAAAATAGCTCGTGTCACACGAGGCACAACACAAAGAAGGAGACTTACTTCCACAGTCGCACGAAGATGATGATCGCCCCACGATACTAATCACGACCAACAAACTCAAACGACGCGTCGCGACACGACTCGATCGGATAAAATCCCGAAACAAGACTCAAACAACACGACTTGACCCGGCCCCTAGGTTTTCCTCAACCTAAGCTCGATACCATTTATGTAACACCCCAATCCACTCGGGGATATTACACGCCGTAGACCCTCTCCTCGAGGATCTACCAGTGGTAACAACATTTAACATCTCGACAATGCCTTCAAGGCTACAATGACTCGATGGACCGATTTGGTCTTTCCACAAATACATACAACTCAAATACAACTCATGCCCACGCAGGGACAAAATACAACCACACCTGCATACAACGGGAACAATATAGCGGAAAATAAAGTACAATCGAACCAACACACGATGTACGGTTCCTCATGTGATTAGTATCGATCATCTTTCATCATCCTTCGTGCCGACCCCGTGTTATGCTCCAAAACCTGAATGCAAAAACAGACATCCACCCCCCGAATACTCGGGGGTTAGCAAAACTCCACTGTTTTGCTAGTGCAAGAACAAAGTGCAAATACGAGCCATACAATTCACATTCCACGAATAACAATAACCGAGGATCCTCAAAGATCCAAACGAAACGAAAAGTACTTCCCGAGGCAAGGGTTTGAGAAAACATTTCAAAATCGAAATATCATAAATCAATGGAAGTAATTTATAAAACGGTTTAGAATGCCATCGAGAGTTTTAATAGAAAACAATTTAGGATTATCAAATCCTACTTTTCAAAATCCAAAAGACAAAAGGGGTCACCGCCCCAAAGGTTTACTTTATGAAAAATGACATTTACCAAACCGTTGGGATTTTAGCCCCAAATCCGTAAAACGACTTTTATAAAACCATTGGGATTTTAGCCCCAAATCTTAGCAACTCACAGTACACAAGAACGACCACAAGGTTCGTCTCCCAACATCAAAATCCACAAATAAAAGATTTAAAACAAACAACAAAATACTCTAGTGCCATCCTAGCCAAGTAAGCCAAACGAACAACTTACCTCTTACACACTTAGTCAATGCATGCAAATGAAAAACCGTTCAAAATCACTCATTTCCGGAAATGCCAATATCGAATCACATTTGTAAAAATGCACCACAATTAACCGCGGACCACGGCCGTGGATCCTGCCGAGACCCGTCGGATCTAACCCACAGTGGTTAAAAGCAAGCTCGCGGTTCCACAGCTTCGTGGAGCCCTACCGAGACCCCGTCGGATCTAACCCGTAGTGAGCATACACACACACACGTTACTCATGCAATACTAACATGCTAAGAATGTAAGTTCATTAAGAATACTCACTAGAGATGGCCGTTAACTCGACACCATTACCAAACTCTTCAAAAATACAATAACAAGATTAAATACGGAATACACGATTCCATAACTTAAACAATAGGAGTATCATCATAAAATCCTTCAACGTTCAAAATAACCAAATCATAATCAATTCTCAAAACACCGTTCACAAATCACACTCGTTTTGAAAGAAAGCCTTTAACGAGGCCAAATCAAATCCTTTGAAACTTCATTTCAAATAACCAAACAAACACATCAAGACGACCACCGATCATCATATCCATAAAACGAGAAAAGTATGGGCAAGGTACTTGCCTCGAATAAGAACAACGCGGAGAATCGACCAATTTATGTTGGCCCGAACCGAATACGAACCCGCCGACTCCACCGAACGCCAACTCACGTTCATAAACTACGAAGGACAAATAATAACAATGAAATGAATTCCATAACACGACTCAAAGCCGTTGAATTCAAAGAACGAATGACGAAAGTTCACGGATTTCCCCAAGCGGCGAAAACACGATTCGCTAGTCAAATCACGAAAACGAAATTCCAAGTTGAAATATGGATATACAATCCATAGAATATGTTTAACAACATCATTTAACCATAATCGATCCATCGAAAACGGATGAAAACGAGATCGGGGACAAATCCCCAAAAGTCAATTCAAGGAAATCAAGAAATATACTTGATTTGTGAAGGACAATGGATTAAATGATGTTAAACACACGAATACTACCAAGATTAATCATACCCATCATGAATTAATCAACAACACGGAACGAATCGGACGAAAATGCAAAAATCCCCAAATTCACGAAATTAGGGTTCTAAGGAAGATTACCTTGATTATTTGGATCAAAGGATGATAACGACGATTGATTGATGTTATGAACTCAAGAACTTCATGGATTTGTTGTTAAACAACATGGTCGACCCATGAATCGCCACCCGCGACGAGAAGGAAGGAAATGAAAACGAAGGGAAAATGGTCGGTCTGTCATATATATATCGGGCCGGAACTAGCGTGCGCTAGCCTTCCCTGACTAGCGTGGCGCTATCGGCCAAGACTGCCGAGCACTCTCGCCATGGCCCGCATGACCCGGCACCACCGACAAATTCTGCCGACCATGACTCGTCCACCCGACTCCGCTAGCGTGCGCTACGGCCGAAGCTCGCGGCGCAGCCGACTGGCCCAAAGAGCCACCGGACTACAAACTTACCTGTAACGCACGCTAGTCGGCCGGCGTGCGCTACCTCGCCGGTTAGCGCGTGCGCCACGACCGACAGCCAGCGGCGCTACCCGCCGATCCCGACCGAGTCCGAACCTCGTAATCCCTCGCCTGTGCCCGGGCACAGACGCTAAAGCCATCCGGCAACGTGCGCTACACTGCCGGTTAAGGCTACAGCCTTCCGGCCAGAAGGCGCGCTTACGCCGGTTCTCGCGCACCTGTCCGGCCGGTGCCTGCAATCGTCCGGCCCCGCAACCGTCCGGCCTCCCGAACCGTCGTGGCTCGACGACCCGATTTCCGAAAACGCACGGAACGAACACGACGAAAAGTTCGCGGACGACATCAACGACCCGAAATGAAAACATATTACCATAATTAATCATACGCGACCAAGAAATGGATCGAGTCAACAATTACAGATACGGATACCCGTAACTTTCAAGAAATTACAAAATGGCCCAAAACGCCCGGAAATCACGATTCGTGATCGAATAACCAAACCGAAGTTCACAACACGTCTAACAAAGTTAAACGGACTTACGGGAAACTCAAACAATGTTTGAACGAGATTCGCAAGAATCGAACTCAAGCGCGGAAAAGTCGCTAAAAAGCACGGAACTCAACAAAACGACACCGAAACGAACTCGGATGTCAAAAAGTGTAGAATTAATCATTCTCAGAATGACGAAACGGTCATGAGCGAGTCGTCAAAACGGACTCCGTCCGAAAAAAAAGAAATTTACCGAAAATCGAAAATTGCGGATATTACATAAACTAGATAATATTGATCCGATTTTGACATGATCGAGTTTAGTCGAGTCATGTAATGAATTGGTAACGCATGGTTTTGCGATATATATGAAATGCGTTAATTTTGTACAATCGATCAGCATGTTTTGTAATGAATTGGGTACAATTGGTATATAATTGCAGGTTTAGCAGGGGGGTCATAAAAGCTTAAAAAAATAAAAATTTTGAAGTTATGACACGCAAAAACTGAAATCAGAAAAAGGGGTCATAACTTTTATGACACGCATATATAGTTGTCAGAAAAGGGCGTCATAAAGTGGGTGTCATAAGTGCGTGTCATTGTACAATGACGAACAAATGCGAGTCATAATGAGTTATGACTGGTCCTTCTATGACCAGCATTTGCGCGTCATAAAGGCCCTTTATAACGCCAAATGCGTGTCAAGAAAGACTCTTTTTCTACTAGTGAATCAGCCCGCCGCAAAGAAGGGAAATCCGTTCCCGTTGGCGGGGCACTTTGGCATACCCTGCGTTCATCCGGGAATAACCACCCCCACCAAGGAGTGGTGAGATGAAAGCATAGGAATCATCGTAACCAAGAGTCGAAAGCATAGGAATCATCGTAAGTAGGAGTTGAAAGCACAGGAGCCATTGTGACCATGAGTTCCTGCTCGACTCGGCTGACCTTTTAAAGGTCATAATTTGAAGGATATCGAGCGCAGCTCAAAGCTCTAGAAAATTTTTCAAATAGTCCTCGTATCCTTCAAATTAAAGTTGCAATCAACATACACCATTATATCTGAAAACTCCTTCGGAACTCCCGACAAATCCTCGCAAAGACCCTGGTAATCCGGAAAGAATAATCTGTTGGGAGGCAGGCGAGAGAACTCAAACCATTATTGGACAAAGCTTAGTCTAAGATCAGGTGGAATAATTGGAGCCCAAGGAGTTTTTCGCATAAACGCCCCAACAGCGGTGCCAACGGTGAAATACGGAATTCGATATGACGAAGGAAGGGCAGAAAATGGAACATGTTGGTAAAACTGAAATAAGCGAAGGAATCATCTCTGTGAGGAAAGAGGGGCTCGGCCGGCCGAGTTACCAACAATCCTGCAACTTTCGACCCAAGGAGAATCTCGCTGCAATCTGCACCGCCTTCGCTTGATCGGAAAACGCGGTCTGACATCCGGCCTGTCGGACGCCGAGCTCGGATGCGCCCCGGTAGAGCTGGCCTATGTACTCATACTAGCCCCCTGAGCACAAGTGCAGCAGGAGGCCCTCCGGGCCGATCTGGAAGTAGCCATCTCCCTTGACTTTGCTAAAACTCACTATCTTTGGAGTGATTCTCGGGTAGGGGCTGATACGAACCCAGGAAGCCCGGATTGGTCAAATCCCTCGGCCCGGCTCGCCCCCCCCCATCTAGAAGATGAAGTTGGGATAACAGTACACACTCGTCGCGGTTGGTTATTTTACAAAAAGCGGGTACTAGCGCGAACGACCGAACAAAAAGTAAACAATCTTATATGGAAATCACTCAGGACCCCTTAGTCCGTCATAACCACAATGACGAGGAAGAATCTCAGGCGTTCTGCGACGACCTCCATATACGAAGCGACTTATCCATGTCGCACGATTCACAATCCAACGGACAGGTCGAGGCGATTAATGCAGTTATGAAACAGTACCTCAAGGCCCGCCTCGAAAAGCACAAAGGGTCACGGCCTGAAGAACTCCCTGAAGACTTGGCAATGCCTCGCCCCACCACTTGAGTTATATCTTCGTAGCCTCCGGCACTAAGGCGATGACCCCGGTCGAGATGGGAACACGCCCACCGGAGAATTCATTTCGAAAAACAAGGTCAATATGACCCTAAGAACCTGGACCTCGTCGCCCAAAAAAACAAAACCAAGCAGAAAGTCGAAACATCTTCTACAAAGCGCCCGAGGTTCAACATCAAAGCTTCCAGGTCGAAGACCTCATTATTAAACGAGCGTTGGGGCCCGGCCCGGGACCTCCTGAATCCAAGTAACAAGGGCCATACGAAAGTAACAAAGCCCATCAGAACGGAGTTTGCTAGCTAGAATATATGAATGACCAAGGATTAATTCATTCTTTGAATGCCATGTCCTTATGAAGGTATAATCAATAAAATTCCACTCTATTTCATCTTTAAATCAAATGCACTATAAGACCGAGTACGCCTCGGCACCTCGAATGACCGGCTCCTCCGGCACTATAAGACCGAGTACGCCTCGGCACCTCGAATGACCGGCTCCTCCGGCACTATAAGACCGAGTACGCCTCGGCACCTCATAAGACCGGCTCCTCCGGCACTATAAGACCGAGTACGCCTCGGCACCTCGAATGACCGGCTCCTCCGGCACCTCATAAGATCGGCTCCTCCGGCACTATAAGACCGAGTACGCCTCGACACCTCGAATGACCGGCTCCTCCGGCACTACAAGACCGAGTACGCCTCGGCACCTCGAATGACCGGCTCCTCCGGCACTATAAGACCAAGTTCGCCTCGGCACCTCATAAGACCGGCCCATCCGGCACTACAAGTCCGAGTTCGCCTCGGCACCTCATAAGACCGGCTCCTCCGGCACTATAAGACCGAGTTCGCCTCGGCACCTCATAAGACCGGCCCATCCGGCACTACAAGCCCGAGTTCGCCTCGGCACCTCATAAGACCGGCCCATCCGGCACTATAAGTCCGAGTTCGCCTCGGCACCTCATAAGACCGGCCCATCCGGCACTACAAGTTCGAGTTCGCCTCGGCACCTCATAAGACCGGCCCATCCGGCACTACAAGTCCGAGTTCGCCTCGGCACCTCATAAGACCGGCCCATCCGGCACTACAAGTCCGAGTTCGCCTCGGCACCTCATAAGACCGGCCCATCCGGCACTACAAGTCCGAGTTCACCTCGGCACCTCATAAGACCGGCCCATCCGGCACTACAAGTCCGAGTTCGCCTCGGCACCTCATAAGACCGGCCCATCCGGCACTACAAGCCCGAGTTCACCTCGGCACCTCATAAGACCGGCCCATCCGGCACTACAAGTCCGAGTTCGCCTCGGCACCTCATAAGACCGGCCCATCCGGCACTACAAGTCCGAGTTCGCCTCGGCACCTCATAAGACCGGCCCATCCGGCACTACAAGTTCGAGTTCGCCTCGGCACCTCATAAGACCGGCCCATCCGGCACTACAAGTCCGAGTTCGCCTCGGCACCTCATAAGACCGGCCCGTCCGGCACAATCAACAAAGGGTGAACAGAAAAGACAGCGGCCAGACCAACCAGGCCCAAACGCAGAAAAAAGCAACAAAGGCCACGAAAAGATTTCATTCATTCAAAATAAGCCACTCCATATCAGAATACAAAAGAAATCAAGGAAAAACGGCACGCAGGCCATACATGGAATGGAACAAAAATCTACTCGACCCTATCCTCCGGACCGGCCACCTGAGAAGACTGTCCTTCACCTTCGCCAGACGGGATCACCACCGGATCTTCGACAACTTCGACGGCCTTTGGCTCATCATCTCCGAGAGTTTCAACCTTCAGGTTGGCCGCCTGAGACTTTACATAGGCCTGGACCTCCTCAACGGTCTTCCCTTCCTTCATGAGGTCCAATATCTCATAACAAGTGGAGACATAGTTAAGGTTGATCAACTCCTCGTACTCGGGTGTCTTCTGGAAAGCAAGGCCCCTGGCATAACCCACAGCTTCACAAGTCTGGACCCGCTCGGTCAATTGCTCAAGCTGGGCCTTAGTACTATGCAAATGGGCCTCGTACTCGGCCCTGATGTCCAGGCACTGTTTTTGCGCCTTCTCGGCCGCCGTGGCCATCTCGTCGGCCTTCCCTTTCCATATGTTGGCCTCAAAGGCCCGGCTCTCCAGAAGCTCCATCTCACCCTTCAGGGAGGTCATCTCCTCCTCCAGAGACTTGATAAGCGAAGGGCAGAGGTGGTGCTCCTCCTGTAAGGCCTTGAGATCGGCCTCTGCCTTTTTATGTTTCTCAACCAAGGCCGTCAGCTCCCCAGCGGCCTTCACATAGGTGCACAACGCCCGGCCCAAAATAGCATTTCCAAATTAGATCTGCTCATCCGGACCCATGTCGTTGGTCACCATCTCCATTTTCGGCATTCAACCCAAAATGGGGACATGGCTGGACTCAACCACCGATGGAGGGACCCGGTCGAGCATCTCGGCGGTTGGGGTGGCTGCCCGGACGTAGTCAAGGAACCAGCGCGGTCGCCGCCCCTTCATCTGGGCACAAGGTTCTTCCCGATCCTTATTCACCGGGAGATAGTGGCCCTCCAAATCAATCACGGGCTCCTTTCCCTTCGTACGACCCGTCCGTACAGGGCTCGGGGCGGGCACAGCAATCTCAGGAATGGGGAAACCCTCGGCCCTGGTCACGCTATCCTCAGGCCCGGCCTCTACTCTCTTCCGCTTGCCCGCACGCTCCCTGCGCTCGGCGGCCTCGGCAGCCAGCCTCGCCACCCGTTGCGCAGGCGTCTCTTTCCGTCCCGACGAACTCTTGCCCCTAGGGACTGGATAAGGAAGATATGTTAAAAAAAAAAAGGGAACTACCTGACGAAGACATTCTGCTCGGGTTAGTTGATCGAAGTCCCGCGGCCCAAAGATTATCCTCAGTAACCAGAAGATATGACTTCCTCCGATCCGCAGGAAGGTCCAAGAGCTGTTCAACCTTGGCCAAACAAGGAGGAAGTCTCTGAAGCCGGGATACGTTCTGCACAAATAATAAATTATGAGCGTTAGACAAAAAAGGAACGGCAATAAAGAACACGACACTTACTCATTTTAGCAATAAAGTGTTCTGGGACCCAAAGCTCGGCGTCTATTACGCCAGGTTCCCACTTATCAACCGAGCTCATCCACGGCCCCCCTACATAGAACCACTGTTCTTTCCAACTATGTATGGTCTCCGGCACATCCACCAACTCTTTATACATCGCGTGTCTGGGTCACAAGTAAAACCATGTAACCAGATCGGCCGACAGACCTCCATAGGAAGAGACTGTTAATTTCTTCAAAACTGGGCTCGGTCCATCCATGCTGACTAAAAAGAATCAAAAGACCCACCATCCGAGCCCAAGAATTTGGGTGAATTTGGGCAATACAAAGGCCCCACTGCCTTAACCACCGGGAGAGTACCAACGGAAGAGGAAACCTCAGCCCGGACAACAGGGAGCGGTAGTACACCGCCGTACAGCCGAGAGGAGGGGTGTGAGGTCTCTCCTCTGGATCCGGAACAAACATCCGCACCACCGAGGGTATCTTAAATCGCCCCCGCCAAGCCTCCAACTGTCCATCGGTAACCGTGCTGCGTATCGAGGCCGAATCCCATTCCGCCTCAACAAAAGGAGACGGCCGAGGCCGAACCCAGGCCCAAGTCTCGCCAACCGCCGTCAACGGCGTCACCACCTCCGCGCCTCCAGAATCTGCATCTCCAGAATCCGGCGATCTTGCGACCTCGCCGCCATCCTCGTCGCTCCAGTCAACGAGAGCATCACCCATCGACAGATCCGCCACTCCCGTGCGGTCCGGAGACACAGTCAACTCCTCCGCCGTATCCCTCCGCTCCGACATCATAAAATAGGAAAAAGAGGAAGAAAAGCAAGCTTACCGGGAAAGTCTGTGAAATCGGAGAAGAAGAAATATTGCCGGAAAAAATCTTTCTCTGCAACAGCAATTAAAAATGGCGAAAGAAGCAATAGGGAAGAATGCTCTCTATATTTATAGGATGAAACAGGGGCATTAAATACGAAAACACATGAAGCGGCGATTCATAATCATCACGAAGATCAAGGACGCGTGAGACACCACGGCGAATTACGTCCCGCCACGCGTCCCCCTCATTAGGACTCTTGAAGATCCCGAAGTCAAATCGGCAAGACTCTCAAAGATAAGTCCATTCAAGAGATCTTATCCAAACCGGATCGACCTCAATCTGAAACGATTCCAGCACCGGCCAACCCGGCACGGCCCTGGACTCGGGGGCCCTTGTTGGTAGTCGATCCACCTTGGCATCCACTTAAGCGCTCCAGGCAGCCGACCAGCCGAGCATATCCTGGAGCCGAACCGGTCATAGACCCGATTGTCTCTCAGACTCACAGAAGACCGGACCGGGCAGAGACATTAGAGCCGACCCGGAATCCGGACCAGAAGGACCGAGCAGACCCTATATGAATACGCTCCGAACCATAATCATGAATAAGACCGATCAGAGTAGCGGGAAGCTCGAGGGCCGACCCCGTTGTCGGTCGCAACAGATAAGTATCACCAAAAGACCAAAGAACAGGCAGACAGGACAATAAAAGAGGGCTGTCATGTCCCTTCCCAAAGCAAACTTAAGAAGGTGACACATGTCGAAGAAGTCACCTCACTGTGACAAATGTCATCAACATATTCACCTGAATCTTCCTGCTGTCATCTCACGAATGACTGACATTGTCTATATATATGCTAGGGGAATGTACAATAAAGAGGACTTTTAGAAAAAAGAGGAAAAAAGGATATAGAGAGAGAGAAATGGAGAGAAAGAGAGAGAAAAGAGAAAAGAGAATAAGACTTGTAATTAACAAGCAAACAAGATAGACCGGCACATATTATTCTGCTCGGCTCTATTCTATAAAAAGGTCATTAATAAAATTTAGTGATCACACATCTTCCCTCTTGTTTATTATTTTCTACGTGTCTTCGATCCATTCGTCCAGATCAGCACACGTGACGTTGACCAAATCAGACGTCAACATTAGTCAAGTATATTATCTCGAAGCTGTTCTGAGGGGTCGGAGTTGTTTCTCATAGGATTAGTCATACAAATTATGGATCACCTATGTATAAAAAAAATAGATGGTAAATCTAGTGACGTGAGAAGGTCTTCAAGGGCTCGACCCCCTCCTTTTAAATTGCAACTTTATTTTACTTTCTAGGTTTTTTTTTTGAAAAGGAATAATCAATGCATTAAATCAGAATGGAGAACATGTAAAAAGGAAGAAATGCGGAGTGACATGCCACTCGCCACAACATGACAAAGAAACGGCCTCCCTAGCAACAGTGTGGACGACACGATACGCAGATCGTTTAGTGAAAAGGAAGTTAATATCACCAATATAAGAAGCAACTTCTTTAATATCGTCAACTAAAACACCAAACATAGAACTAAAAGACTCTTAGAAATTTTTATAAGTTTTTAGTACTTCTTTTCGGTTAGAAGTTTTATCCGTTCTTGAATAAAATCAGTTGTTCGGCTTTTCAAACAATAACGTTATTTTTTGCCATTTAGTAAAAAAAAATAGATTTATATTTTCTCTATATTCTACTATTGAAACGTTCAACAACTAACTTGAAGAAAGTACTTGTATTTAGACATCAAAGAACTCCTGCTTCCTTCCACACAAAATTTTACACTTACAAATTTTTTTTATTTTTAAATTTTATATTTATCACATTAAACAATCGAGTTAAATAATTATATCTTACTTTTTAATTTTTACCATACATTTACTATAGATACTTTTTACTTGTTAACCTTCGCAACACATTTGTCATCATTATTCACATCAATTATTACTAAACAAAATATACACAATCTATCAAGTTTTGAACAGACGATAAGTTTTGAACGGGACAGGCGATAAGTTAGTACGTTCTATGTCCAATAAGTAAGACGTAACATGACTATTCAATATTTTGCCGACTAAGCCCCTGTTATTTTGGACTTATTTTTGATTTATCGATTGATTCAATTGATTCGAATTAATTGATTCGATTGATTCGATTCGATTCAATTATTATTATTATTATTGTTAATCTTGATTATTATTATTATTAATCTTGATTATTATTATTATTGTTGTTGTTGTTGATTACTACTGTTATTACTAATAATATTTACTATTATTAATAATAATATTTATTGTTTTTGTTGATTGTTGATTACTATTATTATTATTATTATTATTATTATCATTATTATCACTGTTATTATTATTATTATTATTATTTGTGACATTTGATACTTTTGTGACATTTGGGATGTTTGGGGCATATTTATTAGTATTATTATTATTGTTATTAGGATTGTAATTAATTATATTATTATTACATTATATTTATTATTATTATTTATTATTATTTTATTATTTTTCTTATTATTTTATTATAGTTATTATTTTTAGTATTTATATTATTATTATTTACTCTTAATATATATTTCAATTCAATTCAATTCATATTAATTCAGTTCAGTTCTGTTCAGTTCAGGTCCATTCAGTTCAATTCAATTCAGTTTAGTTCAGTTCAATATAAAAGAACAGAGACTTACCGGGAAAAGTAGTGACTGTGAGGTGAATAACATTTAATGCATAGTAAATGAGCACGTTTGTCGGTGTGACCGACTGAAAGTTAAATTCTAGTATAGGCATAGAGGCCGGAGTTTTTCCACCACATTCAGAATTGTTGTCCAATTTGGTCCAATTCTAGTATAGTAAATGAGTTCTTTATAAGTTTTTGGTTCTGACTTTTTTCTGATCAAACTAAAAATACTTTAACTGTAATTATTTATAATTTTATAATTATAAAATTATTCTGAAAAATATATTTCATGAACAATTTATTTTTGACAATATCACATCATAATCAAAATAATCTTTTTACAAATTGATGGTCAAAATTTTAAAAAAAATTTGACAAAAAAGTCAAATATAAAATTTATAACGGGACAAAAGAAGTATATTTTTGCAAAAATAATTTTGAGTTGTGGTAAGTTCCAAAAAGGAAAAACTATCCTTCTTTATTAAATAAATATTACTCCTCCGTAAAATAATACTTGAAGATTTTTTTTTATATACAATAATTTTCAAGTTGATTTAAATTAATCTCAAAATATAATGGTAAAATATTTAACAAAATTATATTATGAAACTTTAGAAGTCAATAATGTCTAAGTTTGACTAAGAATTAATCTCAAAATAGAATGGTAAAATATTTAACAAAATTATATTATGAAACTTCACCATCTAAAGTTTCATAATATAATTTTGTTAAATATTTTATCATTATAGTTTGAGATTAATTTATAGTCAAACTTGAAAGTTATTGACCATATAAAATCAAAATGCTCATGTTAGCTGGGACGGAGAGAGTATAAAATTATTAAAAATTAATATAAGAAAACAACACATCATCAATTCTTCAAATAAAAACGAAACGCGGAGTTTATTCGGTTCATCATCGTTGTTTTCGGCATTTTTATGAAGCCTACATAAGTTTTTCAATCAAATAAATTCATGAACCCTAAATGTATAGATTTGTTCTTATCACCATTTTTTCTAATAATCGTACTTACATATTCAAATTACAAAAAATTAGTGGAAAATCGGGATACAATCTGGGCCCTTATTTCATCCCAATTCTCCCCACCAAAAACAGTTATCTCAATAAATAGGTACATGGGGAAGGGTCGGTGGTCCAGTGGTAGGACGCCTACTCCCAAGACCTTTGAGAGAGGTCTTGAGTTCTAACCCACCAAGGAGGTGAAAGAATTTTCTCTTTATGATCCTCTAGCTCCCCGGGGCTAGCTCGAGCGACCGCTAATCAATGTTTAATCTCGCGTCAAGCGGCAGTGTGGGAGTATTTCGCCGGAATCCGGAGAGCCGATCGACTAATCAGCCATTTCTCCCTTAACCGGCGAACTCGGCGACCGCGACCGCTAGGCTTCTCGCAGGTTGCAGTGTACGAGAAAAGCGTTAGGAACTCGAAATTGCTCGAACGACTCGCGATTTATTTCTTTCAATGGGTTAGGAGTGGGTTCATTGAGGGACTAGGATTAGTCCGACTAAGCTGGAATCACCTAGTTATCAAAAAAAAAAATAGGTACATTTCCTCATTGACACCAGATATAAATTGATATCTTTTTCCATTAAGCTAAAAAGATAAGCGGTAGATTTATTAAGTGGGTCTGAATAGAGTCAATGGCCCGTTTAATCTTTTTTTCCCTGTAGGTATATGTTTAATAACTTTTAGGACTTGTTTGGTATTGCTTAATTTTTAAAAAATTATTTTTTGATGAACTTTTAAATTGAACAGTGATCAATAGATGAAAAATGATTTTTTTTAGAATTTATGGGTCAGTTTCAGCAGATTTTGGAAGCATCATAAGAGTTGCTTTTAGAAGTTGTTATAAAAAGACTAGAAATTAAATATTTTATATCTTAAAAGTATTATAAAAAATAATATTTATCTAACACAAATTTGTTTAAATTCACAATTGATTAATTTCACATCACAGATACAACAGTTTTTTTTAAGTCACAATAATACCAAACTTAGATCCAGATAAAAGTCATAAAGCTTGGACCCAATTGTAAATACTTCCATAAAAGGTATTAATTGCTTCTATTTTAAATTATAATTTATTAACATTTAAGTCTAGTCTATCGGCACGAAGCAACATCACTTGCATATGCTTTTTCTTTCCCGCTTAAAATTTTATATTTACTCATTTTTTTGTCTTTTTAAAAGTTTTACATTTGTCGATATTACACAATCAAATCAATCAATTACTTTTTACTTTTTAGTTTCAATCATAAATTCACCATAAATACTTTTTATTTTTTAATATTTATCATTATTACTGTTGGGTATCGGGTCGTATAAATATGGCTAAAGACAGGATCGATTATACAAGCGGATTAAACGAATATAACAATTACAATTATATTCCACGGGATATGGTTTAAGGATTACAGGCCAACTAAATGAACCTATAATTATAACCAATATAATTATTGCAATAAACCCGAAAATCAAGCTGACGAAAAGGAGTACTATCGTCCAGAACAAATCTGCAAATCACAAAGATCCGAATCAGTTAGCAGTGATAACGATAATAACGATCGGAAATACACCAAGCAATTAAGGCAACAAAAATGCAGTATATATTGAAATATATATATATATATATATATATATATGTGTGTGTGTGTGTGTGTGTGTGTGTGTGTGTGTAATATATTGCACAAAATCACCAAGAACAGCAATATAAACGGAGGTGAATTAAGATCGAAAAAACCCCTTTTTGGAACGTGATGTGTAGGCTCAGATCTTCCGAAAACCTAGCAATTGACACCAAGAAAGTTCGTTTCCACAGAGGATGAACGCCGAACCACCGTCGGCCGGCACACAGCCCGGTATCACCTTCGCTATAACCCATAAACCTCAGAAACCGTTCCCGATCTCACTCACAGATATCACAACAAAGATATCACAAGATTTCACTCAGATTCTCGAGGCACAGATTGGTTTTATTTCGGTGTATAAACTCCAGTCCCCAGCGGAGCTTTTTATACCCACAAGGATAAAATCGGTCACGAGATTGTATTGTTATAGTCAAAAGCTCACGGGGGATGGGAGGTAGGGAGAATCGGTGGTAGTTGACCGAGAAGGAAGAACTCACGGGAGAGAAGAGAAGGGGTGAGAAGAGTAAATGGAGGCGGTGAGAATGAGGGAGAGGATTAGGGTTAGGTAGTATTAGTAGGATAAGATGGACGGTCCAGATTAAATGCATCTTAATACATCTTGATCGGACAGCTCCTATTAAAAAGGGCTGCCTATGGGCTGGACCGGCTCGGTAGTGGTATAGGTGAGATATATATTTGGGTTGATTAGGCCAAAATAATAACATTTCTCCACCTTTTGGTCCAACTAATCAAATTGCATTTTCGGGTTTCGGAGAAAACTCATCATCGCCTAGCTCCGGGGCTACCTGCACTTGCACTTGCACATAGTAAATAAGGTAAAGAATTCACAAAGAAGACTAACTCACAAAGAGATCCCCTAAAAACACAAAGTTCAAAAATTTATTCGACTAAATCGAAATTCAGTCTTTTCAAACAGGATTTAATTTATCAATAGGCACACTTAGTACCCATCCGAACTCAAACACACAGTTAGCACAACAAATATTTTAGCAATAACACAAAGAAAGCTAAAATTGCACAAAGCACACAGATACCAAAATATTTCCAAAAGCACAAACGCATTAAGGGAAATGAACGATATAAGCAACACAGATTTGAGGGAACACCACTCCACCTCAAACGCAAAGCACTAAGCATGTTGCTCCACCTGAAAAAGGAGCGGAGGTTTACACAAAACCGCCAACACATGAAAGCTGCAAAACACAAATGGTTGGGCGACCGAACCACAACACCGCAGCCAACATTGAAATAACACAGGACAGAAAGTTCAAGGAAAAATAATCACAGGGATTATACTACCTACATCCACAAAGGATTAGAACCACGAATAATTCACATAAGTCACAGAGACATACAAATCAGACACAAGTCAGAAAGACACTCCACAGCTAGGGGTGTTCAAAACCGGATATCCGGAATTTCGGATATCCAAAAATTCGGATAGTAGATTTTGATATCCGATATCCGTATCCGAAATTTCGGATATCCGAAAATACCAAAAAAATATGAATTATATTCCGATATCCTTATATTCGAAAAAAATATTCGGATTCGGATATCGGATATACGAATATCTGAAAAAGATCCGGATATGGATATCGGATATCCGAATATCCGAATACCTTCTATTATTTAAAATATAAAATAATAAAAATTTTAGGATTTTTCGGATATTTCGGATATCCGAATATCTGATTTTTCTGAAAAGTACTATCCGATATCTGAATCCGAAGTTCCGGGTATCCACGGATATCCGAATTTTCGGATATCCGAAACTTCGAATTTTTGGATATTTCGGATCGGATATCGGATATTTTTGAACACCTCTATCCACAGCCCACTAAGAACAAGTCACAAAGACACTCCACAACCCACTAAGGACAAGTCACAAAGACACTCCACGGCCCACTAAGGACTAAAAAATCACAAGGGTCAACTAATATACATCACTAAGATTGATATCAGACGTAGCCAAGTTAGCCTTATCATCAAGTTGATTTTTACCCTTTTTGTTCGTATTAGGACAATTACTAGCAATATGGCCTTTTTTTCCACAACTATAACAATTCCTTGAGTTCTGTCGAAAATTAGAATTTTGACCATCCTTCTTAGTGAAATAGTCATAGCAATTTTTATTCCTAACCATCGAAACTGATTCGAAATTCAAATTATTACTCGCATTGTTTTAAGCCTAATTCCTTACTCTTTAGACCGGACACAACAATATCTAAAGATATGTTATCTCTACCATACTTAATAGCAGATTTAACATTACCATAAGACTCTGGAATAGCATTTAAAAGTACAATAGCAGAGTAATCATCAATATATTTATCACCGTAATTTTTAATATTTTGAACTAACTTGGTAAACACATCAAGATTTTCATCAAGACTTTTATTCAAATCAAGTTTAAAACAGGAGAATTTTTCAAGCAAAAATAGCTTATTTGGCAAAGAGGCTTCAACATATAATTCTTCCAACTTTTTCCAAAGTTCCTTAACCGAATTTTGTTCACCAACTTTTCTTATCACAGAATCAGACAAGTTCAAGATAATAGACGAGTAAGCAAACTCATCCAATTCAGCCTTTTATCGCCAAGTATCAAGAAGAAAAGTTAGATCAATGGCTTTAAACACTTTTTGTTGTATTAAAATACCTTTCAGTTTTTGCTGCCATATTTAAAAATCCGATTTTCCATCAAACGGGGCCAAGTAAAATGTAGAAGACGTGCCCATTTGAAAACACAAAGTTTAACTAAAAACAGTAAAACCAAACAGCAACACTGCACTCACTGCACTCACACAAGGGAGTTAAAATTAACACAACCGAGTCTGTAGATTACAACCCCAAGCCCCTACAAGATCCAAGGACGTTAAGCGGTCCAGGCAGGAGGGTTTACACGCAAGGAGTTGAAAAACGTACAGCACTCAACCCAAAAACAGCAACAAAACTCCTAAACGATATAAACCGAGTGCAGAAAATACACACAGGAAATCAGAATAAGCAATGTGCCAGATTAATCACACAGATTGTAAAAATGCAAAACAACCAACCGCGGCAAGCGGTATCCACGAAAACAGTAAAAGAGTGGAGTTTAGCCAAAATACCAGAGCGGAAAATCCGGATGGGTTATTCCGTATCACCAAGATGCCACAGGACCCGACACCCGACAAAAACGGGCTCCGATACCACTGTTGGGTATCGAGTCGTATAAATATGGCTAAAGACAGGATCGATTATACAAGCGGATTAAATGAATATAACAATTACAATTATATTCTACGGGATAGGGTTTAAGGATTACAGGCCAACTAAATAAACCTATAATTATAACCAATATAATTATTGCAATAAACCCGAAAATCAAGCTGACGAAAAGGAGTGCTATCGTCCAGAACAAATCTACAAATCACAAAGATCCGATTCAGTTAGCAGTGATAACGATAATAACGATCGGAAATACACCAAGCAATTAAGGCAACAAAAATACAGTATATATATATATAATATATATATATATATTTAAATATATATAACATATATATAATATATATGGAATAATACCGAATATATATATATATATATATATATAATATTGCACAAAATCACCAAGAACAACAATATAAACGGAGGTAAATTAAGATCGAAAAAACTCCTTTTTGGAACATGATGTGTAGGCTCGGATCTTCCGAAGACCCTAGCAATTGACACCAAGAAAGTTCGTTTCCACAGAGGATGAACGCCGAACCACCGCCGGTCGGCACACAGCTCGGTAGCACCTTCGCTATAACCCAGAAACCTCAGAAACCGTTCCCGATCTCACTCACAGATATCACAACAAAGATATCACAAGATTTCACTCAGATTCTCAAGGCATAAATTGGTTTTTATCTCGGTGTATAAACTCCAGTCCCCAGCAGAGCTTTTTATACCCACAAGGATGGAATCGGTCACGGGATTCCATTGTTATATTCAAAAGCTCACGGGGGAGGGGAGGTAGGGAGAATCGGTGGTAGTTGACCGAGGAGGAAGAACTCACGGGAGAGAAGGGGTGAGAAGAGTGAATGGAGGTGGTGAGAATGAGGGAGAGGATTAGGGTTAGGTAGTATTAATAGGATAAGATGGACGGTCCAGATTAGATGCGTCTTAATACATCTTGATCGGACGGCTCCTATTAAAAAGGGCTGCCTATGGGCTGGGCCGGCTCAGTAGTGGTATATGTGAGATATATATTTTGGCTGATTGGGCCAAAATAATAACAATTACTTATAACTATTATTACTTAAACTACACTAAATATACATTATATATCAAGATTTGGACGGGACAGAAAGAATATAATCGTAGCGACATTTTTTGCGTCCTATCGCATCATAAATCTACAGATACTACGAGCAAGGAGAAGAGCGAGGAGAGTACAAATACAAAGGGAAGAGCACAACTCCAAGAGATGTAATTAAGTAATTTTCCTCTTCTGATTTAGAGCCTAAGCTAACTGATAATAACAATAATTCTTGAGGTTATTTTGTTCACTAATTATCGGGATTATTGAAAAAAAATAAGCGACTTTTGGTGTTTATAAATTTAAGTTGTATAAAATTAGATGGTACAAAATTAAGCTACATTCGGAGTAGATAATTATAGTATATATAATTTCTCAAAATAATTTTTGGTGAGTGAGAAATTAATGGGTAAATTTAGCCATTTGAAATGACATTTTGATATGAATAGGGATATGGAGAATATCATGTTGCATATGTGATGAAGTGTAATACACTTATTACGTTGGAGAGGGTTGAAGAGTGTGCAATATAATCAAGACTATGCTCCTGGTTTTAAAAGTGACTCGCCCACACGCACGCACACACTTGCCGCTCGTCTGTCCCGTTGGCTAGTCTCAGCTCGGTCTGGGTCATGGGCCTTGGGCCTTGAGTCTTGGGACTTGGGGCTTATGACTTGGGCCTTTGATGTTGACAATTGGACTTTAGGCTTGACTTAAGCGGTTTGGATGAACTGTGTTAACTTGGGCTTGGCATTTTTCTGGTTCATTTCTGATTTCCAAAAGTCGACTATTCTGGTGAATGTTGATGACCTCTTCTAGAATATGATTGTTGAAATTGAAACGGTCGGGTGTCTTAAATATGTCTTAAATGTATATTTTCTGATCATAAAACACCATTAAATCGGCCATTGATGCTCACATCTAAGAATAGTACAAATAGTAGCATCCACAAGGCATTTTATACATTCATCGGATCAAGCATTTAGCATAGTTTCTCGCCTATGATAATAGTGGCATCCATGATTAGGGCTGTTACCGAGCCGAATCTTACCAAACTTTCAGGGGGTTCGGCTCGGGTCGGTTTTTTAACATATTCAATTATTCGGCCGAATATAAAACAAAGGCTGGATTCGGGTTCTAAACCCTTTTTCTGGGTTCGTTATTCGATTCAATTATATATTTCGAATCAAACTTCGCAAATAGTTCGATCCAATTTTGTAATTAGGGTATTTGTTATAAGAATGGCTGGGGTGAGGGGTTTGGGCTATTAAAAATGAAAAATGGGCAGGAGTTATTGTAACACCCCAATTCACAAATGGGACATTACACGCCGTAGAACCCTCGTGAGGTCTACCAGGCTAACACATGACACATAAACCACAATATAATCCCAAATGATGCACTCCAAAAAGTAAATAAGGTCGTGGCCTCGGCCAAAACATTTTAACGGAGTATATGAACATAAGATAAATACCAACTCATTGCCCACGCAGGGGACTTAAACCAAGTTTCAAAGTAAACAGTCTAACTCCAGTACTCGACAAATGCAATGACAAAACATAAAAATACAGACTCGAGCCACATCATCAAGCCATCCCATCCTTTGCGTGCGTGTCCCGTGCCTGCTCCTCAGCTCTCCCGGTACCTGAAATGCATAAGATGCATTTCCCCCATTTAAGGGGTTAGCATTCGAATGGCTAGTGCAAGTACACAATTACACAACATTATATACAAAATACGGTTTTTACACAATCGTCTCAAACATAAGTCATTTGCCATAAATATTCCGGAATACTACAATGGCAATCAAATCAGTTCCAATCATCACGATATCACAAAATCACAACTGGTATCCCGTGGCCGTACCCCTTAGTATCGACCCCCAGACATCCCGTCGAACACTCCGGGTGGGATACCACTTCCACGGCCGTACCCCTTAGTATCGACCCCCAGACATCCCGTCAGACACTCCGGGTGGAAGTTCAATCACACACGCACCCAAGTTCCCTTCCGCGGCCGTACCCCTTAGTATCGACCCCCAGACATCCCGTCGGACACTCCGGGTGGAAGGAACACAACTCACGCACCCAAAAATCACAATTCATCATTCATTTCGAAAATCACAACATACATAACGAAATGTAATACATGTACTTGCCTTGAGTGAAACGAAACGAAGGAAACGACGAAGGAATAGGTTTCGGTCCGAACAATCCTCCCAAATCCGTTCCTAACACAATAACGGTATACACAAGTCTCAATAATGCGGAAAGGTAAGAATTAATCCTAATTCTACCCCTTGGAACGATTCATCGGTCATGACTTAGGTATCGACGACTATAAGTGACGAACAATGGGAAACTTGAAGTTTAAAACCACAATCATCAATAAAACGAAGGATTACAAGTACACAATCGAAGTTTAGCGATAACCCAGTGATAATTCGGACTAAAAGAGTCAAATCCCAAGAAATCCCCAAAATTCCCCCAAAATCTCAAAACAAGGGTTTTGGGAATTTTTACCTTGATTCGGATGGTGGAAAGTGATTAGGAACTTGAAGAATTCACGCAAGGAATGCACGGTGGTAGTGAATGATGATCTACAATCGGAATCGGCCGTAACCCTCGCCTGGAAATCGCTCAAAGCCGAGAAGGATAAGAAATGAAGGAAAAATGACGAAGTTGACTGCTGCTGTCCTATTTATATAAAACGGTCTTAGCGCACGCTACGCACAAGCATTAGCGTGCGCTAACGGGGCGTGGAAGAACAGTCTGCCTACTGTCCTCCAGTTAGCGTACGCAAGCTAACATGGTTAGCGTGCGCTAGTACTAGGAATTAGCGTGCGTTAACGCTGAATTAGCGTACGCTACCTGGTCCAAGATGCATCGAACCTCTCGTCCCAGGCTTGAAATCGTTAGCGACGCTACGAACCTCACTTAGCGTACGCTAACCACACGGTGATAGCGCACGCAAGTAAGTCCGGAGTAGCGTGCGCTACTCAGCGAATTAAGATCTTGCCAAGACATCACGCTAACAAAGACAAAAGTGCCGAAATACGAAGCAAGACCAGAATCCGGAAACATAAACACGTAATAATCAAGATGACAAAGTTGAGCGTTGAAAGAGAATATAATCTCGATCATTAGAGAGTCTGAAATGAAGCAAATAAAGCGAAATTCCCCAAACTTATGAAAATTACAAGAACGGCCCAAGTGCCCGAAAAATCGCGATACAACGTCGGATTAACAAACCGAAAGTTTCAACACGACCAACCCAACCATACAAACTTATAAAAATCAAGAAAAAACGAAAACGAACAAGTTTTACGAGAATCGAACGTACATGCGACAAGATATAATTCAAGATGAAATTATGCAAAAACAACCTCGAAACTCGACCAGACGGAAAAACTCCAAGAACAAAATAGATTCAGAATCCCAAAACAGTGCTAAGCGAGCTGTCCGAAACGAACATACACCAAAAATATAAATTACCGAAAATAGAAAACACGGATATTACATTATCTCCCCCTAAAAATAAGTTTCGTCCCGAAACTTACAACGCGAACAACTCGGGGTATCTCGACTGCATACTCTCTTCCGTTTCCCATGTGGCTTCCTCGGATCCATGTCTCGACCATTGAACTTTAACCAGAGGAATGGTTTTATGACGAAGTTGCTTCACCCGACGCTCTAAAATCTGAATCGGCCTCTCCCCGATGGTAATGTCGGGTCCCAACTCGATCTCTCCAAAATCAATAATATGGCTAGGGTCCGATACGTACTTCCTAAGCTGGGAAACATGAAATACGTTATGAACGTGACTCAAAGACGGCGGCAAGCCTAACCGATAGGCAAGCTCTCCCACTCTCTCTAAAATCTCAAACGGCCCAATATATCTCGGACTAAGTTTACCCTTCCGGCCGAAGCGGTAAACTCCCCGTGTCGGCGACACCTTAAGCAAAACATGATCTCTCACTTTGAACTCCAATAGCCAGCGACGCGTGTCGGCATAAGACTTCTGCCGACTCTGGGCCGTCAACAATCTATCACGAATCAGAGTAATCTTCTCTCTCGTCTCAACTACCACATCGGGCTCGGTACCAATCAGCTCGGACGCATCGTCCCAACACAACGGTGATCTGCACCTCCTCCCATACAATGCCTCAAATGGTGCCAATTTGATCGAGGCGTGCCAACTATTGTTGTACGTGAACTCGATCAACGGCAAGTGCGACTCCCAATCATCCTTCCAATCTAGGGCACAGGCTCTCAACATATCCTCCAACGTCTGGATCGTCCGCTCTGACTGCCCGTCAGTCTGAGGGTGGTAAGATGTACTGAGCCTCAACTCAGTCCCCAAAGCTCGATGAACAGCCTGCCAAAAATGTGACACAAACCGGCCATCACGATCCGAAACAATACTCTTAGGAGTCCCATGCAATCTCACGATCTCTGCAATAAACACTCGTGCCAGTCTCTCTGGACCCCAAGTGTCATTAATACCCAGGAAATGAGCTGATTTGGTCAGTCGATCGACAATAACCCAAATCATGTTCATTCCAGTCCTAGGCATACTGGTAATGAAATCCATAGAAATATCCTCCCATTTCCACTCCGGGATAGGAAGTGATCGCAAAAACCCCGCGGGTCGCTGATGCTCGATCTTAACCTGCTGATAGGTCAAACATCTCGACACAAACTCGCTAACGTCTGTCTTCAAATTACTCCACCAGTAGTTACTCCTCACGTCCTTGTACATTTTACTCGTACCAGGATGTATGGAGTAAGGCGTGGTATGAGCTTCGCTCAAGATCTTCTGTCTCAGCTCAATAACATTCGGTACACATAATCTGCCGCGAAATCTCAGAACGCCATCATCCTGAACCAAAAATCCAGGGGCTTTCCCCTTCCCCACATCCTCCCTCAACTGGACCAAAAACGGATCGTCATACTGCTTCGCCTTGATATCATCAGTCAAGGACGAAGTGATCTCTAACGCACATAACTGGCCCTGAACTCTCTGAACCCAAACCTCAATATTCTGACATATGAAATCTCGCTGGATCCTACTCTGCGGTGTAAGTACCTCTAACATATGTAAAGCCATCGGTTTTCGGCTCAACGCATCAGCCACTACGTTGGCCTTACCCGGATGGTAAAGTATCTCGAGGTCGTAATCTTTAATTAGCTCTAACCACCTACGCTGCCTCATATTCAACTCTTTCTGGCTGAAGATGTACTTCAGACTCTTGTGATCCGTAAAAATCTTACACGATGACCCATAGAGATAATGCCTCCAGATTTTTAAGGCGAAAACGACCGCAGCTAACTCCAAATCGTGCGTGGGATAATTTACCTCATAAGGTTTCAATTGGCGGGACACATAAGCAATCACTCTGTCTCTCTGCATCAAAACACATCCTAGACCAAGGCCCGAATCATCACTATACACTACGAAATCCTCGTTCCCCTGAGGCAATGCTAAAACGGGTGCGGTAGTCAAACGTCTCTTTAACTCGTCAAAACTGTCCTATCATGCAGGTCACTCGAACTTCGAGTTTTGGAGCAACTGAGTGAGTGGTCTAGCGATCTTAGAAAATCCCTCAACGAATCTATGGTAATAGCCGGCAAGACCCAGAAAACTCCTCACCTCCTTCACATTCTTAGGCGGCTCCCAAGCCATCACTGCCTCTATCTTCTGCGGATCTACCCGAACTCCCTCTGCTGAAATCACATGCCCGAGGAACATCACTTCCTCGAGCCAAAACTCACACTTAGAGAACTTCGCGTACAACTGCTCAGCCCTCAAAGTGTCTAATACAATCCGGAGATGTAAGGAGTGCTCCTCCCGACTCCGTGAATAGATAAGAATATCGTCGATAAAAACGACTACGAATTTATCCAGATACTCAATAAAAACTTTGTTCATCAACTGCATGAACACTGATGGGGCATTGGTTATCCCGAAAGGCATAACCACAAACTCGTAATGGCATATCTCGTCCGAAAGGCAGCTTTCGGTATATCGATGTCCCGAATCCTCAACTGGTAGTAACCCGATCGCAAATCGATCTTCGAAAAGACCGTCGCCCTGGCCGATCGAACAAGTCGTCGATCCGGGGCAAAGGGTATTTATTTTTGATGGTCAACTTGTTTAATTCTCGATAATCGATGCATAAACGAAGCGACCCATCCTTCTTCTTAACAAAGAGTACGGGCGCACCCCAAGGCGATGCGCTCGGTCGAATATACCCTTTATCTAACAAATCTCCCAACTGATTATTCAATTCTAACATCTCCGACGGTGCCATACGGTACGGCGCTCGAGAAATAGGGGCCGCATTCGGCTCTAGATCAATAGGGAACTCCACTTCTCGCTGTGGTGGTAATCCCGGCAAGTCGTCCGGAAATACATCGGGGTATTCGCTAACAACTGGAATTGACGATAAATCAATTCCACAATCTTCCGCCTTCAGAGCGTAACACCAGTAGCCAACACAACCATGGTTCAGAAGTTTCATTGCCTTCAAGGCGCTAATCACACTCCCCGATCTACCCGGCTTACAACCGACTAGAGTATGCTCGGTGCCGTCCTCGGCCACGATCGAGATAGTACGAGTCCGATAGTTCATGATAGCACCAGGACGATCCAACCAATCGTCCCCGAGGATCAAATCCTCACCCTTAAGGTCTATAACAATGAGATTCGAGGGCCAATCTCGGCTCCCGATCCTCACTGGGCAATCCCTAACTTCCCGGTCCCCAACCATACGATCCCCACTGGGCGTACTCACTACAAATGGCTCACACTCAAACAAGCAGTCAAAACCAATACGACTCACACAATCCGATGCAATAAAGGAATGGGTAGCACCCGAATCAAAAAGCACTGAAACTGGATGAGTAAGGATTTGAGTGGTACCTGACGCCACCGGAATGTCTGCCTCCTCTGTGCGCCTCATCTGATACAATCGGGGGTGAACGAACCGAACTCGAGGTCGCACAGTGATCCGGTGACCGTTCCCTACCACGACCCGAACTCTGCGGAATATGAGTAGCCTGGAGTCCGTGATCCTCCGATCGGCGGTGGTAGTCGGAACTCTAATGACCACTGGTGGCCCTCTCACAATGAGTCGCCCGATGCCGAGTCCGCCCGCAAGTGAAGCAAGCTGGAGGAAAAGGGCAATCCTTCATCAAATGCTCATATTGGTTGCGATTAAAACAAACCACCACCGAAGCAACGATGAATCGAAGCAGTTACCACGAGATCCCCGGCTGATGAAATGGCCTCTTCCCGGTGTAAGGCGGTATGCTCTCGAAAATCGGCCACTCTTGCCGGTGAAAAGTTGCCAACCGTTTTCTGTTTCTTGGCCTCGGCACCCAACTCGATTCCGGTGCGGCCATCTCGATCGCTAGAGCGTGATCCCGATCTCGCTTCAAAGTGGCACACATGAGCGGTGCCATACTCTGCCCGATATGCGGTTTCATGCGCATATTAAAGTAACGGATTTTATCGGCCTCCGTCCTCACCCGATCTCTCACGAAACCCAATGCGATTGTAAGTAATGATGGCCTGAGAAATAGGCACATCCTGAGGTGTAGCGGTGAAGAACTCCACAATTCTGCGCTCCTTAACTGGCGGTGGACAATATTCTGCTTCCATAGCAGCCTTGAATTCCTCCCAAGTAGCTCGACGGTCTCTGGGCGTAACGGCCTCCCACCACTCCGCAGCTTCCTTATCCAGGAGGTACTGGGCAATATGTACCCTCCTGTCTTCGGGACAAGATACGGCATCGAAGGTTCTGGACAACTGAAAGAGCCAATTATCCCAACCGAGAGGGTCAGAAGATCCGGAGAAACGAGGTGGGTGCATCTTAGTCACCGTCTGAAGCCACTTACTAGCTTCCTCTTCCGGTGTCGGGGACGGATTCTGGCGTCCACCCTGAGCTATCTGAGTAAGTTGGGCTACTAACTGCTGAAGTACGACAGTAGCCTCGACATCGGCATTATTATCCGACGGCACTGAGTGAGAGGCTGAGTCCGCAGAGGACTGAGAAAGTGAGCCCTCCTCATTATCGGCACCACGACCACGGCCTCGGCCGCGTCCCCTAGCCGGTCTACCACGACCTCTCAACATACTGAAGGAGAAAAAAGAAAAGTACAAGATCAGAAAGATTCACAATTCACAAAGTTGGTAACACAAGTCACAATTCCAAACAACGCAAGAAAACGAATTACAGAAATATAAGAGTTCGACGAGACTTACAGCCACGGGTCGCACGAAAAGACGATAGCGTGATGATATTAGGCTCAACGACTGACTCTAACGACATAACTGACAGACCCAAAATTCACCGACAGCCTGGGTATTCAAAACCTAAGCTCCGATACCATAAATGTAACACCCCAATTCACAAATGGGACATTACACGCCGTAGAACCCTCGTGAGGTCTACCAGGCTAACACATGACACATAAACCACAATATAATCCCAAATGATGCACTCCAAAAAGTAAATAAGGCCGTGGCCTCGGCCAAAACATTTTAATGGAGTATATGAACATAAGATAAATACCAACTCATTGCCCACGCAGGGGACTTAAACCAAGTTTCAAAGTAAACAGTCTAACTCCAGTACTCGACAAATGCAATGACAAAACATAAAAATACAGACTCGAGCCACATCATCAAGCCATCCCATCCTTTGCGTGCGTGTCCCGTGCCTGCTCCTCAGCTCTCCTGGTACCTGAAATGCATAAGACGCATTTCCCCCATTTAAGGGGTTAGCATTCGAATGGCTAGTGCAAGTACACAATTACACAACATTATATACAAAATACGGTTTTTACACAATCGTCTCAAACATAAGTCATTTGCCATAAATATTCCGGAATACTACAATGGCAATCAAATCAGTTCCAATCATCACGATATCACAAAATCACAACTGGTATCCCGTGGCCGTACCCCTTAGTATCGACCCCCAGACATCCCGTCGAACACTCCAGGTGGGATACCACTTCCACAGACGTACCCCTTAGTATCGACCCCCAGACATCCCGTCGGACACTCCGGGTGGAAGTTCAATCACACACGCACCCAAGTTCCCTTCCGCAACCGTACCCCTTAGTATCGACCCCCAGACATCCCGTCGGACATTCCGGGTGGAAGGAACACAACTCACGCACCCAAAAATCACAATTCATCATTCATTTCGAAAATCACAACATACATAACGAAATGTAATACATGTACTTGCCTTGAGTGAAACGAAACGAAGGAAACGACGAAGGAATAGGTTTCGGTCCGAACAATCCTCCCAAATCCGTTCCTAACACAATAATGGTATACACAAGTCTCAATAATGCGGAAAGGTAAGAATTAATCCTAATTCTACCCCTTGGAACGATTCGTCGGTCATGACTTGGGTATCGACGACTATAAGTGACGAACAATGGGAAACTTGAAGTTTAAAACCACAATCATCAATAAAACGAAGGATTACAAGTACACGATCAAATTCTAGTGATAACTCAGTGATAATTCGGACTAAAAGAGTCAAATCCCAAGAAATCCCCAAAATTCCCCCAAAATCTCAAAATAAGGGTTTTGGGATTTTTTACCTTGATTCGGATGGTGGAAAGTGATTAGGAACTTGAAGAATTCACGCAAGGAATGCACGGTGGTAGTGAATGATGATCTACAGTCGGAATCGGCCCTAACCCTCGCCTGGAAATCGCTCAAAGTCGAGAAGGATAAGAAATGAAGGAAAAATGACGAAGTTGACTGCTGCTGTCCTATTTATATAAAACAGTCTTAGCGCACGCTACGCACAAGCATTAGCGTGCGCTAACGGGGCGTGGAAGAACAGTCTGCCTACTGTCCTCCAGTTAGCGTACGCAAGCTAACATGGTTAGCGTGCGCTAGTACTAGGAATTAGCGTGCGTTAACGCTGAATTAGCGTACGCTACCTGGTCCAGTACCGAAGTACTGAACCTACTGTCCCAGACTGCTGAAATCGTTAGCGCACGCTACGAACCCCAGGTTAGCGTACGCTAACCACACAGTGATAGCGCACGCAAGTAAGTCCGGAGTAGCGTGCGCTACTCAGGCAGCAGTTCAGTACTGCACAGTACACTGCTGCCAACAGCACAAAAGTGCCGAAATACGAAGCAAGACCAGAATCCGGAAACATAAACACGTAATAATCAAGATGACAAAGTTGAGCGTTGAAAGAGAATATAATCTCGATCACTAGAGAGTCTGAAATGAAGCAAATAAAGCGAAATTCCCCAAACTTATGAAAATTACAAGAACGGCCCAAGTGCCCGAAAAATCCCGATACAACGTCGGATTAACAAACCGAAAATTTCAACACGACCAACCCAACCATACAAACTTATACAAATCAAGAAACAACAAAAACGAACAAGTTTTACGAGAATCGAACGTACATGCGGCAAGATATAATTCAAGATGAAATTATGCAAAAACATCCTCGAAACTCGACCAGACGGAAAAACTCCAAGAACAAAATAGATTCAGAATCCCAAAACAGTGCTAAGCGAGCTGTCCGAAACGAACATACACCAAAAATAGAAATTACCGAAAATAGAAAACACGGATATTACAATTATGAGAATATCGGACCCAATTGCATATTTGATCCGACTTGGGTCGAATCCAAAATCAGAATTTAGCCCTATATTTAATGGAACAGATCGAGCCCAAATTTTCGAGCCGAATCTCTCGGACCGGATCGAATATTTGGGTTCACTCACATACCTATCCATGATGCATTTGAAAACATAATTGTCTTGTAGAAATAGTTTATCGTCTCGACTATTCTGCATTCACATTATTATTTTTTCTATATTTTCATTTTTTCTATTTCCATTTTATTTTATACTTTATTTGTAAGAACAATCGCATTATTTAGTAGATTTCTATTATTTCGTTTATTGTTAAACATGAATTTAATATTTCCAACGGTTGGATTTCTATTTTTTCGATTATCGCAATTTTCCCATTAAACAGAAATTTAATATTTCTAACAATCAAGTTTCTACTTTTTCGATTATTCTAAAAAGTGTGTTATAATAAAAAGTGTAGGAAGCGATCTCAACCGTTGAATTTACATTGCAACATTAAAAAAGTGGAGTGGCATTTTTGAAAATAAGAGAAACTTCAGGGGTAAGAGATGTAGTATATAAAAAATACGCTGCGTTAATAATTCGATTACCGCATTTCATTTTCCCCAAAAAAACTCGATGATTTTCCCTGTGTCTCTCTCTTCCCCTTCTACTAATTTCTCTCTCTAAAAATAAAAACCCTAAAAAATTCTTAAGGATTACCGCATCTTCAATGGCGAAGAAGAAACTCCCACCTAGTAAGTGTATTATTAATGGATAATCATATTTTACTGAATCGATTTGATATATGTATTACTAAAATAGTTTATTTTTTATAAATTTAGAAAATAAAAGGAGTCGATTGTTGATTGAAGCTGCTGAAAAATCGATTACAGAAACATCAAGTAAGTTTTGTTATTCTGATGCAATAGCTGTTGAAATAAGATGCAGTAGCTTTTATTTTGTGCAATATTAGCATAAATACATTTCGCAGCAGTCTATGAGATGTGTGAAATAATTTTGTAAAATTGTTGGTTTTTATGATGTACTAGCTGTTAAAATGAGATGCAGTAGCTTTTATTTTGTGGAATATGAGCATAAGTTAGGTTAAATGAAGTGTATGAGATGTGCAAAATAGATTTTGTAAAACTGATGGTTTCTGTGATGCACTAGAAGTTGAATTGAGATGTAGTAGGTTTTAGTTTGAGGCGTATGAACATAAGTTAGGTTAAACGAAGTTTGTGCGATGTGTGAAAACGATATTGTATTCTTGACAGTTTGTGTGATGCACTAGAAGTTGAATTGAGATGCAGTAGTTTTAGTTTGCGGAGTATGAACATAAGTTAGGTTAAACGTAGTTTGTGTGATGTGTGAAAATGAAATTTTATGCTTGACAGTTTCTGTGATGCAGTAGAAGTTGAATTGAGATGCAGTAGCTTTTACTTTGCGGCGTATGAACATAAGTTAGGTTAAACGTAGTTTGTGCGATGTGTTAAAATGATATTGTATTCTTGACAGTTCAAGGGTGCACTAGAAGTTGAATTGAGATGCAGTAGGTTTTAGTTTGAGGCGTATGAACATAAGTTAGGATAAACGTAGTTTGTGCGATGTGTGAAAATGATATTGTATGCTTGAAAATTTACGTGATGTACTAATAGTTGAAATTGAAATGCAGTAGGTTTTAGTTTGCGGCGTATGAACATAAGTTAGGTTAAACGTAGTTTGTGTGATGTGTGAAAATGATATTGTATGCTTGAAAATTTATGTGATGTACTGGTAGTTGAAATTGAAATGCAGTAACTTTTAGTTTGCGGCGTATGAACTTAAGTTAGGTTAAACGTAATTTGTGTGATGTGTGTAAATGAGATTGAATGCTTAACAGTTTCTATGATGTTCGAAAGTGATTTTATATGCTTGGCAGTTTCTTCGATGTAATAGAACTTGAACTAAGTTACATTTGGTTATAATGAAACAGATGAGGTAGAAACAGAGGAAGAAGCTACAATTGATACAGCTGCTATTGAAGAGGCTGCTAAAGCAAAATGGAATGAATTATTGGAAAGTCTTATTCTTGAACATGCGGCAAAAAAAAATAAAAAAGCAGCAGGAAATCATGCTAAACATGTCAGTAGTTGAGAAGATTACTAAACGTCGCAGCTAAAGTGAAAACTGTTAAGAAGAAGAATCCCATTTCTATTACTAAAAAGAAGATTAAGGGTAAAAGGACTGCAATAGAGATGGATTCAGATTTTGATAGGACACCAGTCAAAAAGAAAAAGAAAGTAAAAATATGAAATGACAATGAAAGTTTGAATTCAGAACTGGCTGTTGTAACAAAAGAAGACGTTAAAAAGAACGAACCCAAATCTATCATGAATAGAATGTCACCGAGAAGTTTGCAAAAGGTTCTTGAGAATTTGAGAACTCCTCAGGTGGAGGAATTAGAAAAGATGGGATTTGGTGATTTTCATAATAATTTCAACTTTGATTCTACACCATCAGAATTAGGGATGTGGGTGGTTAGAAATTTTGATAAAAAAACTTGCTCGATAAAAATGAAAGATGGAAGAAAGATAAAAATTACTCGATAATTGGTTCAGGAAATGCTTGGAATCCCAATGGGGGATATGAAAGTTGAAGCACTTAAAGAGAAAAATCTATTTGAAGAGACTACTGCTAAATGGAGAGAATTATTGGAAAGTATTGTTGTTAAAAATTAAATTTATATAGGAAAGTTGGAGGAACATTTGTGCAGTCTGACAGAAGTTGATTGGGAATTTCGAGTCTGTTTCACTGCCCTCTTCTTCTCTATATTTGGCCAAGGAAACAAAGATGGGCAGGTAAATGATAGAATTATACCAATTCTCAGGTAAATGAGAGAATTATACCAATTCTCTCTAATACTGATGACATTTCTCAGATGGATTGGTGCTCGTACGTTGTAGAGTGTTTGGTAAAGGAGTGTTCCAGATATCAACCAAACAAATATTTCAGTGGACCATTGCTTTTGTTGGCTGTAAGTTTTCTATATTTATTTACTTTGTAATGCACTAATAATTCAAAGTATGATGTACTAATTATGACACTAAGATGCAGTAAATTCAAAACTGTGATGCAATAAGTTTGAAACAGGAATGCACTAGATATAAAACTATGATTGACTGATTCTGACTACTATGATGCAGTAGACATGAAACATTGATGCACTATATTTCACACTCTCATACAATGAATTTTAAACTGTGATGTAATACATATTAAACAAATAATACACTTACTATTATATTTTAAAATTAATTTATTTGTTGCAGATCATATACGTTAATTCAACGACATCTGAGTCTATCAAAGTGGAAAAAACTGTTCCAGCGTTCAAAGCATGGAGTTCAAGACTTTTGTTTCAAAGACAAAAAGAAGAACTTGAATTTGGTTTTGGTTGTCTGCCAATTGCGGAAGGTGTGGAGGTGATTGAACCACCGATGAAAAACAAAAGAGTGTAACAGGTATAATATATAAAAATTTATTACATTTTGTAAAACTTGTTTATTTCTAATTGAATTCGATGTTGATGTACTAACAGGGGACAAAGAAGAAAACCTTGTAAGTCAACTACAGACTCCAACAATTGATCTTAAGTATGGAGTATATGGAAAAGTTGATATGGATGAAGCAAATAAAGAGTTCAAATCAAAATCTTTTGAGGTATTATTAATTTAAAAGCATTATTCACTGTGTATGCTTGATTGTTTCTATGATTTACTAGTGGTTGAACTGTGGTGCATTAGATTTTATATGCTTGATGGTTTCTATGATGTACTAGTGGTTGAACTGTGATGCACTATAGTTTGAACTATGATGTAGTACTTTTAAACATATAAACGTATGATGCAGTAATTTTGAACTGTGATGTACTAGAACTAAACTAAAAGATACAGTACATTAATACACTTTAGTGCACTATAATTAAATTTAAATTATATACACTATGAGCAGTGATGCACTAAAAAAACACTGTAATACAGTTATCTAATTTTGTTTCATTTAAATATTTATTTAGGAAATGAAGGGGATTATAAGAGACAATCTGGTGTTGTGTAATCAGTTGATGTTGGATACTGATTACAAGTTGAGGATAGCTATGAGACTAAACCCTGAGGATGAGGAGTTGAAGGAAATGGTTGAAATTAGAAAGGATATGTTTGCTGAATCATATAAAGAAGATGATTTTGAGATGAAAAAAGATGATGAAGGTGGTGAAAAAAATGAGAAAGATGGTGATGATGCAGGAGATGAGATTGATGAAAACGGTGGGGAGGATGATAATAATGATAATGATGGTGACGATGAAAATCATAAGAATGGTGGAAATGGTCGAAAGGATGGTGATGATGGAAACTATCAAAATGATCAAATGGGTGAGCAGACTAATGAAGATCGGGGAAATGATTGATTTGAATGATATTCTGAAAAAGTTAAGTAATGAGAAAGAGAACTATGAGTTGTTGGGGAAAGGATTAGTTGGGACCAAAGATAACGCTATTGTTCCATTCGATTTGGATTTATTGTCAAGCCAAAACGGAACTCAATCAGCAGATGAGTATGAAACAGAAACCCATGAGATGCAGTATGATGATCTTGAAGATATTGTACCTTTGCCCGTATCTCAGGAACCTGAAAATATCATTTCAAGTAGTAATAAAAGAAGAAAATTAAATCCTGAAGATGATGTTACACTATCACAGCTAACTTGGGCAATGGCAGGCGAACCAAGTGTGGTTGAAACTGAGATGGTTGACAACATCATCAAACTGCCATTCCTATCTACTGGTGTAACAGGTGCAACGAAAGGGCTAGCTGTTGATGCTCTAAAATCAAAAGCTGAAGTTGCAACTCCGCCCTACCATAATTTGAAGTTAAAGTTAAAACGCAACAGTTCTGGAAACTATGATGCTAAGAAAGTTGATAAATCAGATGTGGCAAAGGAGTCAACTGTTAATGTTCTTGATGCGGTTCCTGTGAGTTCTGTTGCGCCAGAAAATTACATTCCCATAGAGAAAAAACAGAAGGAAAAAAGTATTGCTGCAACAAAATCAAAGGAAAAGAAAAGTGATAATTCAGAAGCTGCAACAAAATCCAAGGCAGAGGGTAAAAAGGCAACAACCAACAAGGAACCGGTAAAAAAGACAGCAACCAATGTGGAACAAGCAAAAAAGGCAGTGGGTAAACAGGGAGAAACAAAACAGGAAATGGGAAAAGCTAAAAAAGCTCCAACGAAAAACCCTGAGCCTAAAACAGTTAAAAAGAGAGGCGCAAATGCTATAGAAGACACTAAAGAGGCTGACATAGTAAAGGAAAAACGTACAATAAAGCCCTCTAATGCTATGGTGTCGCCATTCTATAATAGAAAAGTAATCATTTTCCAAAAATGGCCTGAAGCAGACATGAAGCTAGTTGAATACATATGGAGTTACAGTTGTCCTGAAGGGTAAAATTTGTTACAAATGATAATTACTGCATCAATATTTATCTGTTACTGCATCACAATTAATATTCTACTGCATCAATGCTTATACATTCTGACATCAATCTTTATATGTTCTTGCATCATATTTTAAATTATCTTGCATCAATGCCTTACTTGATACTTAATCTTAAAAATGTGCAGTGATATTATTTTCAGTGGAAAAGGCTTAGAATTAGAATGTGTGTTTTTCTTGAGCCTTTATCCTGGAATTGAAGTTGCTTCAAATATAATTGATGTATGGAGCATTATACTAAACGATGAAGAGCAATTCAGAAACAAACTTTCAAGCAACAGAAATGTTTACTGTAGTACAACAATGCTGGTGAGTATTCATCTATATAATATACCTAATTTTAAGTTGTAACTTTTTAATGCTTATAAAACATTTCATGTTATTAAAAACAGCCTCATTCAATGGTTGAAGCTGGAAAGGATATGATGAGAAGAAGAAACGTTTTTGATGAGAATGTTAAAAGTGTTTTAGAAAATGCAGAATTGAAGGATTTCAATGATGTTAGTTTGGTAAGTAAAAAATAGATTTATTATTATGAGTTTCAGTGATTTGATTTTTATTATGAATTACAATAATGTGAATGCATTAAAATGTTTACAGGTTTTCTTTCCTTGTGTAAAGATGTCTGAAAATGGATCAAACCACCATTATGTCATCTGCTTTAATCTGAAGAAAGGTGATATAGACATCCTCGACAACATCGACAATGGAATTGAAAATATCAAAGAAAGATATGGGAATTATGCAACGGCTCACAGTAAGTATAACTAAAAATACTAAGATTTTTTTCTTGCATCAAAATGTTATAACTAAAAACATTTAATTATTTTCTTGCATCAAAGTGTTATATATAGTGCATATAAGAAACTAAAATTAATTTAACAGAATCTTATTATTTTCACAGATTGATACATTTATCAATTACCTAGAAAGGAAAAAGCACCCAAAAATCGGTGATATTTTAATGGCGAATCCAAGACTAGTGAAGACAAAATGGAAGACAACCTACGGTGTTGATTGTGGTATCTTTGTCATGAGGCACATGGAAACATATCTTGGCCACGAAGTATTTTGCTATGAACTACAAAAGGAAGGTGAAGCTCAAAAAGGACAACTGAAAATGCTTCGCGCAAAGTACTTGACAAAGATATTACTCAAAGATCTTAATCTCAAAAAGATGGAATTAGTGAAAGCAGCAGAAGCATTTGGGAAGAGGCAAGCAAAGCGCTCCAAGATTTTATCTCATATTGATGTCAAAGTGGATGAAAATTTGATGAAGAGGTTTAACGATACTCTAGTCAAGACAGTTCAAGGCTGATCGGAAATTTGCATTGGGATTACTTAAAAACTGAAATCTTTTGGATATGTGTTACTGAATGGGAAGAACTTATTTTGGTTAATGGTTGTTGAAAACTAAGTACTTTAAATTCTAATGATAACTCTTAGTAATTTCTTTTATTTATGGTTTGGGTTTGGTAATTACTGCATCAATATTTACCTGTTACACCATCACAGTTCATACTGTACTGAATCAATGCTTATATGGTGTGCATCAATCTTTATCTGTTACTGCATCATATTTTATATTATACTACAACAATGCATCACAATTATGTAAAATTACTTTGATACAATATATAAATCCACAACATCATAATTTTAGAATTTACTGCATCAAAAATATATAAATCTACTTAACAAGAATATAAATAACTATTGAAAGAAAATTTATAAAAAAAATGCATCATGATGCACTAAAACAATATAATAGCATGATGAAAATATTGTAACTAAGACAATCTTCCATTAAAACTGTATGATAAACCTTTCTTTCTTTACAATTGAATCAGTCTTCTATTTGTAAAAAAAAAACGAAAAATATAGAATCTTTAAAAAAGAATATTCATTTCTTGCGCGTAGATTCTCTCAAACCAGCTCTTTTTGTTGTATCTTGTTGCTTTGGTTTCTTTGATGCTGGCAAAGCCTGTTCACAAGTCCTGGCATTGTGTCCTTCCTTCTCTCCACATACCCCACATGCCCTTCTCTTTGACAGTTCTTCAGCGGATACTTCAACTATTGGCTTCATTCTTGAAAAGACACCAGTTCCTTTAGTTTTACTCTTCAATGGATTGTTTAATGTATGTTTTTCAGGCTCTTTGACACCAAGCATTGAGACAATAATAGCTTTCCCATTCATTTTGGGAACTGTTGGAATATCAATAACAGCTTGATTCAATAACTCTTGCATCTTTTCTTTGTAGATATGCATCTTGCTCAAGTCATGTACCAAACGATCAACAGTAGACTCAAAAATCTCGTACAAATGCAAAACTTCATTCCTTATTGCATCAGATGCACCAATGATTCTGGGAAGAGCAGATTTTGAAGGTTTCACGTTCTTTAACCACCGTTTCTCTAAGTAGTTTCGGGGAAACTCCTTTACACTGTTCATCCTTAGAACATAGAATGCATGACAACATAAAAGACCATACGACTCATACCGACTACAGCTACATTGAACCTTCATCTCAGACTTACAAAAGTCAACCTACAAATTTTTTTGAAAATGATATATAAAACCTCTGATGCACTAGATATATAACTATGATGCAATACATTCAAACTAAGTGATGCAGTAGATATAAAAAATTGATGCACTAACATATGATACCTGATAAACGTTGTCAACAAGTTTTCTCTTCTCAAACTGAGAATCACGAACTGTATATTTTTCCATAGTCTCAGTTTGAACAACGTTGAATGCAATACAGAACTTATAAAAAGCAAGCATCTCATCTTGCACATCAAAGAATATTGTTCTTGTATATAGGTTAGAGGCTTCTTCCTCCATCAGAAGATCTGTTTTGAATTCTGGAGATCTATACCTTGAATCATGGTCATTCTTACGCTCAATGTACCTCTGATACTCGATAGCAGTGTCGTAGTGGCTTAAGAATTCAATAAGGGAAAGATGAGGGCTGGTCCATTTACCAAAAAAATGGTTCTCACTTTCAGATCTAGAAGTCGTACGCATTAGACCTGCCATATGCACATCACGCAAGTATGCTGGGATCCATCTCTCTCTCATATCAAACATATCAGCTAACCATTTATTATCACAGAGATCAAAATCATTGATCATACTATCCCACTCTCTCTCGAATACTTCAGGCAGAATCTGGTCGGTCCATACAATATCGCATATACGCTTTTTAAAATCTGTCCTATTACATAGTGCAGAACCAACCTGGAAAAACAGAAAATTGTGAATATTAAATTTAAGTGCATCAGTTTGAAAACAATTAGTGCACATAGACATAATAGGAATGGATATAAATTATTTTACTGCATCAGCGTATGTGATAAATACAATTGCATCAGATTGTAAAAAATCAATACATAAGCTGTTCTCAATATATAAATCTTTTCAGTATGGTATAATTGTTCACTATAGTTAAGTGCGTCACGGAAATTCAGTGAATCATTTCAAACAATTAACGCAGTATAGCCATGGATGTGGAAAATTAACAACATCACCTAATATAAGCAAGTGCATCATAGGCATAAAGTACTATAAAAGAAATACCTTCGTAGTCAATTTCTGCATAATATGCCACATACACAAACGACGCCTTGAATTCGGGAAGCATTCCTCAATAGCTATCTTCATCGATGGATCTTGATCCGTAATAACAACATTTGGTTCCTTCCCAAAAGCATTTTTGAATTCATCAAGTAACCATATGTACGCTCCAGCAGTCTCATCAGCAAGCATCCCGGAAGCAAATGTAATGCAACGGTTATGATGGTTGATACCAGTAAAAGGGACAAATACCATTTGATACCTAAATTTTATAAGATATAAACAAAATATATGTCAGTAAATTAGAAATAAAACAGTAATTAAACAAATTTTCAGAATAAGGAAAATAATGTACTTGTTAGATCGAAATGTCGCATCAAAGGATACTATATCACCAAATGTATGGTAGTCCCTAATAGCTTCTTCATCAGCCCAAAAGAGCCCAACCAACTGATCGTCATCACCTGAAACAAAACAATTAATAAAGTAAGAAACTAATGCTACATAAACTGAAATTAATATTAAGACATACTGCGATGCACTAAATATTAAAAATTTGATGCACTAGAGATTATAACTGTGATGTAAGGAACAAGTGAATCACCTTTATAATAATTGACATAAAACCCAGGCGAATGAAGCTTTCGACTAAGCAACTTCTCAACAGCCATTTGAGCATCTCGATCACCAATAAAAACACTAATTTTCTTCCTATTATTCTTACAATCACTCTTTGTTACACCAACTCTATCAAAGCCGCCATACAATTGTTTCATTAACCTAAACCCTATAGCAGGACCGAAATTTGCATTCGAAACTTGGTAAAGAAAATGTTGCTTTGTATATCCCATATTCCTAGAATTCTTCATAAAAATCATATCTTTTTCTGCTACGAGAGGATGGTTATGTCCCTCTACAAGCTTAGAAACTTCATACACATTTCTAATTTTCTTAAGAGTAAGTGAGGCTGAACAACCACATCTAAAAGAAGCCTTCCTCCTTGTTTGCTTATTCTTAAACTCGCCAAACTTAATAGAAACATTACTAACATCACTTTCTCCAGATATATCATCATTTGAATTTTTATCCACGGATTTACCTTTTACAGGTAACCCTTCTCTTGAGTAATAGAAGTACTTTATGGTTGTCTCCTTTCCACCTGCAGCCTTGTACTGTCCACCTCTTCTACAATCAAAACCGGTCTTTTTACCATAAGATACATAGAAACTATAAGCTTGATCGATTGAAACAAACTGACATCCTTCTATAGGTTTTTCGCCGCAATCAGGATACCATGTCCTATTACCATTATAATCACAAATATAATAACCAACATGATCTCTCACTCGAACAGTTTTGAACTCAGTATCTGAAAGTTGAACAAATAGAATGTTATTAAAGAATTGAATCATAGTTTTAATTATATCACAACAAATATACAAAATCATTGCTGATATTTAAAAATATCAAAATAAAAAACCTATCTACTAGTGCATCATACTCTTATCTCCACTGCATAATAATATTAAAAATAGACATAAAATTTCAAAAAGTACAATAATATCAAAGAGTGCATCATAGAATAATTTCTACTGCATCACAATTATAAAATCAAAAGCTAAAATTTAATAACCTATAAAACTACGATTAAAAAAACTCAAAAATCAAAAGCATTTGAACTACTGAATCATAATCTTACATCTAGTACATCTAACCTATATCAATTTAATCTGTTTGTATATGGTTTAATATATCAATTTAATCTATTTGAAACTAAAAATCAAAAAACTAAACAACAAAACACTATACTACTATCTATTGCATCATACACCTAAAAATACTGCTTCAAACTAGCAGTAAATATTGAATAAGATTCTTATTATTAGTTGATGAATCAGTTGATGAAATACACTGATTAGTATTTGTTGATGAATCAGTTGATGAACTACACTGATTAATATTTGATGATTCAATAGACATCTTCAAAATCAGGGATAATCAACAACGGGCGGTGGGTAGACGGATTATTGCGTTGGGGAATAGTGGAAGGCGGTGGTGAACAGTGGAAGACGGTGGCGAACGGGGGGAAGATGTTGGTGAACGGTGGGAAGATGATGGGAGGACGGTGGTGAACGGTGGGAAGATGGTGGTGTTGGAAAGTAAAACGCAGCGGAAGCGAAGTTTGATAAAGTTGATAATCGCGTTTTACGCATCTACGAGCATTAGATCTATTTAGGCATGCTAATTAATTAATTACTAAGACTAATAAGCAATTTAAATATTATTTATTATTTATTAATTAAATATGTTGATTAATTAAAATATCCTAATCTAGATCCAAGATCATAGGATATTACCTTTTGAAGCGTGTTGGTTACTTCCGTCTTGATCGCCTTGTATTTCTACCTTTAGATTTTCTAGAGTATGATCCGCCTTGAACCGGACGTTGTGTGGGCAACGAGCTACCGGATCTTGTTTGGACACCTATGGGATCGGCCGATTTCACCTTGATATGTGATCACTATATTTTTCTTTGCTCTCTAGTATTTTATGAACACTCTTAGCAAATTAATTGTGTTATCTAAATTGTAGAATCAAAGACACAAGTCTAGATCTACAATTAAACACAAGAGGAAAAATTGATCACACAAGCTCACCAAGCATATGTTAAATCGGCCAACCTCCCCATAAGTCCTATTTATAGGCTCTTGGACTACTACTAGGGATCTAAAGGAGGCTTATGGAAGGACTCCCAATTAATTCATCTTACCTTATTAGGACTCTTCTAATATATGATGAATCTATTAATATCAACTTAGTTCACTAAAAAGTTGATATTGCACTTCCTACCAAAATCCCAAATTACGAAATTGGGCTCCTTATTAAATATATTATTTTCCGTGTTTAAGATATCGAATGTCCATTAATTAATTATAAGCTACTGACAGCTTTAATTAATTAATATCTTATCCAAGAGTAGTACCACTCGAACCTTATTATTATATCGGAATTAAATCCACCTGCAGGGTTTAATATAATTATCATTATCGAGCTCCTCAAGGGGACATCATCAACCCGCACGAGTCGGGACACGATTTCTAGTAATAATAATAACTGTCGTATAAACAATATTATTGCCCAAGATAGGAGGCATATTGAGTCGATCATTTTGACTCTCACCTATGGTAAATCAAAGCAATAAGTATTATAAATACACAATTAAATATTATATACTTAGAATTAAGAAATAATAATTATCCGAGATTTACGTTCTTCTAACAGTCAGTACAGAAGACACTATCTCACCTCGATCCAGTTCAACGTATGCAAATACGCTAATGTATGCTAATAGTCAAGACCAACTATTCTCAAGCATACACTACAACCCTTTATATAATTTGTCTAATAATTATATAGGTTGTGAACTATTATATTATTTTATAAGGCACCGATAATGTGATCTTCCGTGAGACACCAACACACCACATTATCTACAATATAAAATAATTAAACATTTCATTTGCATAACCATAACGTGAATTAATATGCAAAACATGTGATTAAATGTAATTAATATTCTCATAGGTAGTAAATGGGAAATTAGGTAATACAAGCATAAAGTATGCTTTGCAGTATACAATCCTAACAATCTCCCACTTATACTCAAAGCATGCTTTTAAGTAGACTACTCTATTACATAGTCTCTCATTTCTCCCACTTATACTCAAAGCAATGCTGCCATACACCGTAATCCCATTCCTTCCACATGCCTTTCAAAAACTTTTGAAGGTAGGCCTTTCGTGAAAGGGTCAGCAAGATTATCTTCCGATGCAACCCTGGCTACAACTACATCTCCTTCCTTTACGAAGTGTCGTATGATGTGGTACTTGCGGTTGATATGTTTACTTGCCTGATGGGCTCGTGGTTCCCTTGAATTTGTGACTGCACCAGTATTATCACAATAAAGTGTAATACCCTCTGGCAAATCGGGAATCACATCTAAGTCCTGCAGGAAGTACTTGAGCCACACTGCCTCCTTGGCTGCCTCAGAGGCTGCCACGTACTCCGCTTCCATGGTAGAGTCCGAGATGCATTTCTGCTTCACACTCCTCCAACTAATGGCTCCACCTCTCAGGCTAAACACATAACCCAAAGTAGACTTGGACTTTTCTTTGTCCGATGAAAAATCTGAGTCAGTGTAACCCACCGGAAACAGGTCGTCTGATTGATATACAAGCATGTACTCCCTAGTCCTTCTCAGGTACTTGAGTATGTGCTTGACATCAATCCAGTGTCCTGGTCCTGGGTTTGACTGATATCTAGCAGCCATGCCCACGACATGACAGATATCTGGTCTAGTGCAAAGCATAGCATACATGAGACTTCCCACAGCAGATGCATAAGGGACCATCTTCATGTCATCTATCTCCTTTTATGTCTTAGGACACATGTTCTTAGATAGTTGAATTCCATGTCTGTAAGGTAGAAAACCTTTCTTGGAATTCTCCATGCTAAACCGCTTCAGCACTATATTGATATAGGATGCCTCGGATAAGCACAACATCCTTTTCTTCCGATCACGAAAGATCCTGATTCCAAGGATGTGTCCTGCTTCTCCTAGATCCTTCATATCGAACTGCTCAGATAGCCATACCCGTACGTCCGACAATTCCTTCACGTTGTTTCCAATCAGAAGAATATCGTCTACATACAGTACAAGAAACACCAACACGTTTCCATCGCATTTCTTATACACGCAACTCTCACTCGGACATTGGACGAATCCATATGACTTGACAAATTCGTCAAAACGAGTGTTCCAAGATCTAGATGCTTGCTTAAGTCCATAAATGGATTTCTTAAGTTTGCACACCAAGTGCTCTTCTCCTTCGGCAATGAATCCCTCTGCTTGGCGCATATAGATTTCCTTGTCTAGACTCCCATTCAAGAATGCAGTCTTGACATCCATCTGCCAAATCTCCATATCCAAATGCGCAGCTATAGCTAAAAGAATCCGGATTGACTTAAGCATGGCTACCGGCGAAAAGGTTTCATCATAATCGATACCCTCTTTCTGAGTGTAACCTTTTGCAACAAGCCTCGCTTTGAAGGTTTCAACCTTCCCATCACGTCCTTTCTTTCGCTTGTAGACCCATTTACTCCCAATGGCTTGTACACCATCAGGTAGCTCTACTAGCTCCCACACTTGATTGGAATCCATAGATCCCATTTCTGATTCCATTGCTACTTGCCAGGAGTCAGCATCTTTATCTTGGATTGCCTCCTTATAGGTCCAGGGAACTGATTCATCTTCGCCTGGGATTGAGTCCGAAGACTTTCCCACGCCTATGAATCGTTCGGGCTGACGAACAACCCTCCCACTACAACGAGGCAAATCCTAAGTTGGTGTAAAAGTATCAGAATCGATACGTGGTGCAGTGTCAGTTGGCGCTTGTACGATTGGTATAGACGGAGTCTCGCCCCTCAGCTCTTCCAGAATTATCTCGCTCATGGGTTTGTGACTAATCATATAATCCTCTTCCAGAAATCGGGCATTGGTGCTAACAATGACCTTCTGATCCTGGGGACTATAGAACAAGCCACCCTTCGTTCCCTTAGGGTATCCTACAAATACTCGCACTTCTGTACGAGATGCCAACTTATCAGCTTCCTTATTCAGCACATGTGCTGGAGTAACCCAAATCCGAACATGTCCTAGACTGGGCTTACGCCCACTCCACAGTTCTGTGGGTGTTTTTGGAACTGATTTCGAAGGCACCAGGTTTAGAATGTACGCCGATGTTTCTAAGGCGTATCCCCAAAATGAAATAGGTAAATCTGAATAACTCATCATTGATCTAACCATTTCTAAAAGAGTCCTATTCCTTCTTTCAGCCACACAATTTTGTTGTGGAGTTCCCGACGCGGTGAGCTGGGACGAAATCCCCTCATTCGCCAAGAAATCCAAAAACTCTCCACTAAGGTATTCGCCACCACGATCAGATCGTAGTGACTTGATACTCTTCCCATGACGCTTCTCCATTTCAGCCTTTAAGTCTCTGAACTTGTCAAAAAGCTTCAGACTTACGTCGCATCAAATAGATGTATCCATATCTCGAATAATCATCTATGAATGTGATGAAGTATTCGAAACCACCCCTAGCCTGGATATTCATTGGACCACATACATCCGTATGAACCAATTCTAACACATTCTGAGCACGGTTTCCCTTGGCTTTAAAAACCCTTTTGGTCATCTTACCTTCCAGACAGGATTCACAAATTGGAAATGACTCAACTTGGAGATCATCCAATGGGCCATCATCTACTAATCTTTGAATCCTTCCAATGTTTACATGTCCTAACCGTAAATGCCACAAATATGTTTGGTTTATGCTTGAAGGTTCTTTTCTCTTTTTAGGTTTAGACAGAGAGTTAAGTGATTTATGCATAGGATTTTGTGCAGTATTAACGACATATAGTCCATCATTAACAGTACCTTTGCAAATATATTCACCGCTTCTTTTCTTAATAATGGCATCATCATCAAAAGAAACTGAATAACCATCGCTTTTTAATTTAGAAACCGAAATTAAATTCATTCTAAAATCCGGTACTAGTAATACATTATTGAGAACTAATAATTTATCATTAATCTTCAACTGCACGACTCCCACTGCAATAGCCATAAGCCTGGAATAATCGCCCCAGTTGATGGTAATCTCGCCCGCACTAAGCTGCTTGGTTACCTGAAAACCATGCGAGATCAAAGCAAACATGATCAGTGGAGCCTGAGTCAACTATCCACGAAGTGGAAGAACAAGCTGCCAAACATGTTTTGACTATGAGTGCACGAGACATACCTTTCTTAAGAGCAGGGCAGTCCGCTTTAAAATGTCTTTTCTGACCGCACTTGTAGCACTTTCCCTTTGGTTTTTTGTTCGCCTCGGGGTGAGGAGCCTTGCTTTTCACCTTGAGGGTTGCCACTTGCTTCTGGCCAACCTGCTTCTTCTTCTTTCCCCATTTGGGTTTGGAAGAAGTAGCACCGGTTGCCGCAAGAATCTGATGATAACCTTGTTTGAAGAGACCTTCAGCAGACTGAAGCTCTGTCAGAAGTTCCGCCAAACTATATGTCCTACGGTTCATATTGTAGTTAAGGCGGAACTTCTCAAAGCTTCTAGGTAAGGTGCCTAAGATAATATCGACCTGCGTTTCCGCATCGATAGTAGCCCCTAGTATGCTCAGTTCGTTCAAATGAGACATCATTTTCAGAACATGATCCCTTACTGGAGTCCCTTCAGACATTTGGGTTGTCATCAATACCCTCATAGCATTTTGTTTAGCCTCTAGAACCATCGTCTGATGCTGATGCTGCAATACATTTGTCAGTGAAGCCAAAATGTAACAGCGAGCCATCTCATCAGACTTTTTCCATTTTCGGAATTCAGCCAACTCTTCGGGAGTGGCATCCGGTTCTGGTTCTAGAGGGCTCTCCTCGATTAAGACAAATTTATGCCCCTCGTGATCAGGACAATGTCAAGATTTCTTTTCCAATCGGCAAAGTTAGTGCCATCTAGTTTATTTTCTTTGAGAATAACAGCTAGTGGATTGAAAGACATCTGAGAATAAAAATTAAAAACATCCATCACATAATGCATAGCAAAATATATCGAAAAACCTCAAAACACAATATATATGCTAGCAACCAACACCTCGAAAAATCCGCACATGCAAGCCACGATCGTGTGGACGTTTACACACACATTTCTCAAGTAGAGTTTTACGTCTTTAATTTTACTATCTAGTCAAATTACGTTATGACAAGTAAAATTAATAGTTGGTTCCTCTTGGCCATGTATTTAATTAACATAGACTCCGATGGGGAGCTTATTAACTAATACACCTAAGTGAACACCATAATTTAACATCCTTAAAATATTATCTTTTAAATAATAGTCCTACAGATGGAGAGTCCTATCATAAAAAGTAATATTTACCTTATGTTATCATTTTGAAATTTAAAACTAGTGAACATATAATTAGCACATCCGATAGGGAGGAAGACTCTAATGTCAACGCGCATGCTAATTACTTCACAATTTAAATTAATTTTGGAGGCCAATTTGATTTTATTTAAAATAAATCAATTTAATCACTTAGTTATTTTAGCCTTAAGGTTTTTAATTTTCTCGTCCTAACATGCAAGGAAACATATCACGCATACATCCATACATGCCATACATCAAAACAATAAAAAAAACCAAAAATAAAGCATGGATAATTAATTATCCAATTATCATGGTCTTCTTCCTTGAGTTGAATCCGAGATAATCTTCGACTCGATCTCTCCCACTGAATCAAGCATCTCGTCGCTCCTCCCCGGCCGGCCCGTGGATTTTCAAAAATAAAATTTCACTTTTATGCAAAATTAATTACATAAAAAAATTTAATTTTAAATCCCGACTTCAATGACGCAACGAACAGCGGCCAAACGACCGACCAAAATCGGCGGCCGGACCGAACCAAATAATGGCCCGGACTAAGTGCCGCCGCAGACTGGCGGCCACGGCTGCCGCAGTACCAGGTGTCTGCCGGCAGCGGGCCTGTTTGGCCATGGGCCGTCAGCGATCCGGCGATCCGGTTCTCTACTCTATTTCTTCGCGATCCCGACTTTTCCGAATTCGATTACAATTTTATACAAAATAAAATACATCGAAATTACATCAAGATTTACACGAAAAAATAAAACCACCTAGAACTACCCGCGGATTTTCTCACGGGAAAAACCATTACATGCCTCAAAAACGGGCCAAACCAATAATTGCATAATTAATAAAAATAAATAAATACACCATTCATATAAACCATGATAATTGGATCATATAACCTGCAAGAACACTTCTAGCAAAATATTCCAACATCAAAATATATGAATATTTAAATTGCTATCAATTAATCACTAAAATTAATTAAAATAGCAAAGGCCTAAAAATCCGTCTCCGATACCAATTGTTGGAAAGTAAAACGCAGCGGAAGCGAAGTTTGATAAAGTTGATAATCGCGTTTTACGCATCTACGAGCATTAGATCTATTTAGGCATGCTAATTAATTAATTACTAAGACTAATAAGCAATTTAAATATTATTTATTATTAATTAAATATGTTGATTAATTAAAATATCCTAATCTAGATCCAAGATCATAGGATATTACCTTTTGAAGCGTGTTGGTTACTTCCGTCTTGATCGCCTTGTATTTCTACCTTTAGATTTTCTAGAGTATGATCCGCCTTGAACCGGACGTTGTGTGGGCAACGAGCTACCGGATCTTGTTTGGACACCTATGGGATCGGCCGATTTCACCTTGATATGTGATCACTATATTTTTCTTTGCTCTCTAGTATTTTATGAACACTCTTAGCAAATTAATTGTGTTATCTAAATTGTAGAATCAAAGACACAAGTCTAGATCTACAATTAAACACAAGAGGAAAAATTGATCACACAAGCTCACCAAGCATATGTTAAATCGGCCAACCTCCCTATAAGTCCTATTTATAGGCTCTTGGACTACTACTAGGGATCTAAAGGAGGCTTATGGAAGGACTCCCAATTAATTCATCTTACCTTATTAGGACTCTTCCTAATTTATGATGAATCTATTAATATCAACTTAGTCCACTAAAAAGTTGATATTGCACTTCCTACCAAAATCCCAAATTACGAAATTGGGCTCCTTATTAAATATATTATTTCCCGTGTTTAAGATATCGAATGTCCATTAATTAATTATAAGCTACTGACATCTTTAATTAATTAATATCTTATCCAAGAATAGTACCACTCGAACCTTATTATTATATCAGAATTAAATCCACCTGCAGGGTTTAATATAATAATCAGTATCGAGCTCCTCAAGGGGACATCATCAACCCGCACGAGTCGGGACACGATTTCTAGTAATAATAACTGTCGTATAAACAATATTATTGCCCAATATAGGAGGCTTATTGAGTCGATCATTTTGACTCTCACCTATGGTAAATCAAAGCAATAAGTATTATAAATACATAATTAAATATTATATACTTAGAATTAAGAAATAATAATTATCCGAGATTTACGTTCTTCTAACAGTCAGTACAGAAGACACTATCTCACCTCGATCCAGTTCAACGTATGCAAATACGCTAATGTATGCTAATAGTCAAGACCAACTATTCTCAAGCATACACTACAACCCTTTATATAATTTGCCTAATAATTATATAGGTTGTGAACTATTATATTATTTTATAAGGCACCGATAATGTGATCTTCCGTGTGACACCAACACACCACATTATCTACAATATAAAATAATTAAACATTTCATTTGCATAACCATAACGTGAATTAATATGCAAAACATGTGATTAAATGTAATTAATATTCTCATAGGTAGTAAATGGGAAATTAGGTAATACAAGCATAAAGTATGCTTTGCAGTATACAATCCTAACAGGTGGGAGGACGGGAACTACGGGGAGAAAAGAATAAAAAGAGAAGAGACGATGAGAAAGAAAAAGAGATTTGTGAACGGTGGGAAGATGATGGGAGATGGTGGGAGGACAGGGACTATGGGGAGAAAAGAATAAAAAGAGAAGAGACGATGAGAAAGAAAAAAGAGATTATAGGGTACTGTTTATTCAAATTGACAAAAATACCCCCTTAAGCATAAAAAAAAGGAGCAGACTAATTGGGACACATGGCAGCACCTGGTTGCTTCCTACACTTTTTATTATAACACACTTTTTATTATAACCCAACACTATATATACATATATATATATATATGTAATATATTGCACAAAATCACCAAGAACAACAATATAAACGGAGGTGAATTAAGATCGAAAAACCCCCTTTTTGGAACGTGATGTGTAGGCTCAGATCTTCCGAAAACCTAGCAATTGACACCAAGAAAGTTCGTTTCTACAGAGGATGAACGCCGAACCACCGCCGGCCGGCACACAGCCCGGTAGCACCTTTGCTATAACCCATAAACCTCAGAAACCGTTCCCGATCTCACTCATAGATATCACAAGATTTCACTCAGATTCTCAAGGCACAAATTGGTTTTATCTCGGTGTATAAACTCCAGTCTCCAGCGGAGCTTTTTATACCCACAATTATAAAATCGGTCACGAGATTGTATTGTTATATTCAAAAGCTCACGGGGGAGGGGAGGTAGGGAGAATCGGTGGTAGTTGACCGAGAAGGAAGAACTCACGGGAGAGAAGAGAAGGGGTGAGAAGTGTAACACCCCAATTCATAAATGGGACATTACAAGTCGTAGAACCCCCGTGAGGTCTACCAGGCTAACTCATGACTCGTAAACCACAAAGATATCCCAAAAGGTGCATTCAAAAATTAAATAAGGTTGTGGCCCCAGCCAAAACATTTAAACGGAGTACATGAAGTATATGTTAAATACCAATTCATCGCCCACGCAGGGGACTTAAACCAAGTTGAAAAACAAACAGTCTAACTCCAATACTCGACAAATGCAGTGCCAAAACCTAAAAATACAGACTCGAGCCACATCATCATGCCATCCCATCCTTTGTGTGCGCGTCCCGTGCCTGCTCTTCAGCCCTCCCGGTACCTGAAATGCATAAGACTCATTTCCCCCATTTAAGGGGTTAGCATTCGAATAGCTAGTGCAAGTACACAATTACACAACATTATATACATACACGATTCAACGCAAACAAATCATTAGGAAAAATCGTTTCAAAAATCAATATTCCGAAATATCACAATTGCACCAAAACAATGTCATCAAGCTTTTCACATCACAATTATCCACGTTTGGTAACTCGCGACCGTACCCATTAGTATCGGCCCCCAGAGGTCCCGTCGGACCGTCACCAGGTGAGATACCACTTCCGCGGACGTATCCATTAGTATCGGCCCCCAGAGATCCCGTCGAACCGTCCCCAGGTGGAAGAACATCAACGCACGCACCCAAGTCCACTTCCGTGGCCGTACCCATTAGTATCGGCCCCCAGAGGCCCCATGCCATCCCCAGGTGGAAGAGTAACCATCACAATCGTTCAATAAACCACTTTACATCATTTGCATCAAAACCGTACACGCATAATGAAATATAATACATGTACTTGCCTTGGATAATACGACGCAAAGGAAATGACGAAGGAATAGGTTTTGGTCCGAACAATCCTCCCAAATCCGCTCCTAACATAATAACGGTATACAACAAGTTTCAATAATACGGAAAGGTAAGAATTAATCCTAATTCTACCCGTTAGGGCAATTCATCGGACACCAAGAGTGCGTAGAGAAATGAAATCGGTTAACGGTGTAATAACGTGATTTCATCCCACCCAATAACAAGGAAACCAAGGGTCACGAGTATACTATCAAAATCTAACAACAACATCGGTTAAATCGGATTGAAATACAAGATCACCACCAAACCCTCCCCAATTTCATACTAGGGTATAGGAGATCTTACCTCTAGAAGATTCAAGCACTTTAATCCGAAGAACACGTGTTAGATCCACAATCCGAGCTACACGATCGAAAGGAGATGAAGAAATTTACACAATCAAGTGATAGATGGAGGAAATCTCCCTCTCAAGCCACTCTCTCGTATGGTTGAATAAAGGAAGGAAAATGAGTGACTCTCGCTGAATAAAAACGCAGATATAGCGCTAACCGCATTGTGTGCCGCGGCTCAGCTGAAGTGTGCCGCGGCACAAAGCCAAAATTTGCGCCCAGTGATCGGCAGACCGCTCTGTGTGCCGCGGCCCTGTCGAAGTGTGCCGCGGCAATGACTCGGCATTGTGCCGCGGCACTGTCGGCATGTGCCGCGGCACAGGGTACAGTAGGTTTTGGCCGATAAGTGCCACACGGGTGTGCCGCGGCCCGGACGAGTGTGCCGCGGCAGTGACTCGGTAGTGTGCCGCGGCCTGCGCATGTGTGCCGCGGCACGGCAGTCTGATCTGCTCGGCCGGCAAGCTGGACAATGTGTGTGCCGCGCGCTGATCCTTGTGTCGCGGCCCACACCCCCCTTGGGTCCCAAAATGATGAAAAATGATCCGGGAAGAGAATAAAAGCAATAGGAATCGATATTTGGGCAACAATAACACGAAATGGAAGTACGGAAACCCCAAAACGATCCGAGGTACACAACCAAAATCGAACAAGGAACAAATTCCCTAAACTTCTAGGAAATTACAAAAATGGCCCAAACATCCGAAAATCACAATAAAATGTCGGTTTAACAATCCGAAACTCACAACATGCTCTACTCAACCATACGAACTCATGGAAATAAGAAAATGACGAAATCGAACGAGTTTAACGAGAGTTGAATACACATGCGATAAAATATAACTCAAGATGAAATTACGTAAAAACATCATCGAGACTCATCCCAACAGAGAAAATCCAAGAACTAAATAGATTAAGAATTCCAAAACAGTGCCAAGCGAGTTGTCCGAAACGAATATATACCGAAAATAGAAATTACCAAAAATAGAGAACTCGGATATTACATTATCTCCCCCTAAAAATAAGTTTCGTCCCGAAACTTACAACACGAATAACTCGGGGTATCTCGATCTCATACTATCTTCCGTCTCTCATGTGGCTTCCTCGGACCCATGCCTCGACCATTGCACTTTAACCAAAGGAATGGTTTTGTGTCTGAGTTGCTTCACCCGACGCTCTAAGATCTGAATCGGCCTCTCCTCGAAGGTAATGTCGGGCCCCAACTCGATCTCTCCAAAATCAATAATATGACTAGGGTCCGGTACGTACTTCCTAAGCTGGGAAACATGAAATACGTTATGGACGTGACTCAAAGACGGCGGCAAGCCTAACCGATAGGCAAGCTCTCCCACTCTCTCTAAAATCTCAAACGGCCCAATATATCTCGGACTAAGTTTACCCTTTCGGCCGAAGCGGTAAACTCCCCGTGTCGGCGACACCTTAAGCAAAACATGATCTCCCACCTCAAACTCCAACGGCCGGCGACGCGTATCGGCATAAGACTTCTGCCGACTCTGGGCCGTCAACAATCTATCGCGAATTAGAGCAATCTTCTCTCTCGTCTCAACTACCATATCGGGCTCGGTACCAATCAGCTCGGACACATCGTCCCAACACAACGGCGATCTACACCTCCTCCCATATAATGCCTCAAATGGTGCCATTTTAATCGAGGCGTGCCAACTATTGTTGTACGTGAACTCGATTAATGGCAAGTGCGACTCCCAATCATCCTTCCAATCTAAGGCACAGGCTCTCAATATATCCTCCAACGTCTGGATCGTCCGCTCTGACTGTCTGTCAGTCTGAGGGTGGTAAGACGTACTGAGTCTCAACTCAGTCCCCAAAGCTCGATGAACGGCCTGCCAAAAATGTGATACAAACCGGCCATCTCGATCTGAAACAATACTCTTAGGAGTCCCATGCAATCTCACGATCTCTGCTATAAATACTCGTGCCAGTCTCTCCGGACCCCAAGTGTCCTTAATACCCAGGAAATGAGCTGATTTGGTTAGTCGATCAACAATAACCCAAATCATGTTCATTCCGGTCCGAGTCCTAGGCATCCCGGTAATGAAATCCGTAGAGATGTCTTCCCACTTCCATTCCGGAATGGGAAGTGGTCGTAGCAACCCCGCGGGCCGCTTATGCTCAATCTTAACCTGCTGACAGGTCAAACACTTCGCCACAAACTCGCTAACGTCCATCTTCAAATTGCTCCACCAATAGTTACTCCTCACATCCTTGTACATTTTACTCGTACCAGGATGTATGGAATAAGGCGTAGTATGAGCCTCACTCAAGATCTTCTGTCTCAACTCAATGTCATTCGGTACACATAATCTTCCGCGAAATCTCAGAACGCCACCTACTGTTTCGCCTTGATATCATCAGTCAAGGAAGAAGTGATCTCCAACGCACATAAATGGCCCTGGACTCTCTGAACCCAAACCTCGATATTCTGAAAAATAAAATCTCGCTGGATCCTACTCTGTGGTGTAAGTACCTCTAACATCTGTAATGCCATCGGTTTCCGGCTCAACGCATCCGCCACTACGTTAGCCTTACCCGGATGGTAAAGTATCTCGAGGTCGTAATCTTTAATTAGTTCTAACCACCTACGCTGCCTCATATTCAACTCTTTCTGACTGAAGATGTACTTCAGACTCTTGTGGTCCGTAAAAATCTTACACGACGACCCATAGAGATAATGCCTCCATATCTTTAAGGCAAAAACGACCGCAGCTAACTCCAAATCGTGCGTGGGGTAATTCGCCTCATACGGTTTCAACTGGCGGGATGCATAAGCAATAACTCTATCTCTCTGCATCAAAACGCATCCGAGTCCGAGGCCCGAAGCATCACTGTATACCACGAAATCTTCGTTCCCCTGAGACAACGCTAACACGGGTGCGGTAGTTAGTCGTCTCTTCAGCTTGTCAAAACTGCTCTGTCTGTCTGCGGTCCACTCGAACTTCTGAGTTTTATGGAGTAACTGAGTGAGCGGTCTAGCGATCTTAGAAAACCCCTCAACAAATCTACGGTAATAGCCCGCAAGTCCCAGAAAACTCCTCACTTCCTTCACGTTCTTGGGCGGTTCTCAAGCCATCACCGCCTCTATCTTCTGTGGATCTACCCGAACTCCTTCTACTGAAATCACATGCCCGAGGAACATCACTTCCTCGAGCCAAAACTCACACTTAGAGAACTTCGCATATAACTGCTCAGCTCTCAAAATTTCTAATACAATCTGGAGATGTAAGGTGTGCTCCTACCGACTCCGTGAATAGATCAGAATGTCATCGATAAAGACGACTACGAATTTGTCCAAATACTCGATAAAAACTTTGTTCATTAACTGCATGAACACTGCTGGGGCATTGGTTAGCCCGAAAGGCATAACTACAAACTCGTAATGGCCATATCTCGTCCGAAAGGCGGCTTTCGGTATATCGATGTCCCGAATCCTCAACTGGTAGTAGCCCGATCGCAAATCAATCTTCGAAAAGACTTTCGCCCCCTGAAGCTGATCAAACAAGTCGTCGATCCGGGGAAAAGGGTATTTATTTTTGATGGTCAGCTTGTTTAATTCTCGATAATCGATGCATAAACAAAGCGATCCATCCTTCTTCTTAACAAAAAGTACGGGCGCACCCCAAGGCGATGCACTCGGTCGAATATACCCTTTATCTAACAACTCCCCCAACTGATTCTTCAACTCTAACATCTCCGACGGTGCCATACGGTACGGCGCTCGAGAAATAGGAGCTGCATTCAGCTCAAGATCGATAGGAAACTCCACCTCTTGCTGTGGTGGTAATCCCGGCAAGTCGTCTGGGACTACGTCGGGATACTCACTAACAACTAGAATTGACGACATGTCAACCCCACCATCCTCCGCCTGCAGAGCGTAACACCAATAGCCGACACAACCCTGGTTTAGAAGTTTCATCGCCTTCAAGGCGCTAATCACACTCCCCGATCTACCCGGCTTACAACCGACGAGAGTATGCTCGGTGCCATCCTCGGCCACTATCGAGATGGTACGAGTCCGATAGTTCATGATAGCACCGTGATGATCCAGCCAATCGTCCCCGAGGATCAAATCCTCACCCTTAAGGTCTATAACAATGAGATTCGAAAGCCAATATCGGCTCCCGATCCTCACTGGGCAATCCCTAACTTCCCGGTCCCCAACCATACGATCCCCGCTGGGCGTACCCACTACGAATGGTTCACAGTCAAACAAGCAGTCAAAACCAATACGACTCACACAGTCCGAAGCAATAAAGGAATGGGTAGCACCCGAATCAAAAAGCACTGAAACTGGATGAGTAAGGATCTGAGTGGTACCTGACGCCACCGGAATGTCTGCCTCCTCTGTGCGCCTCATCGATACTGATCGGGGTGAATCGAACCCGAACTCGGCCAGACGGCGATCCGGTGACCCAGGCCTCTACCACGACCGAACCTGCGGAACATGAGTAGGGAGTGTTGTGATCCCTACGATCGCGGTGGTAGTCGGAACTCTAGCGGCCACAGTGGCCCTCTCACAATGAGCCGATGCGATGCATCGCAAGTAAAGCAAGCAACTAACGGAAATGGGCAATCTTTCACAACGTGCTAAGTGTCGCAATTAAAACAAACTCTCACCGGGTGCCACAGCTGGACGAGCAGTTACCACGAGATCCACCGGCTTTGATGAAACGGCCTCTTCCCGTGGTAGGAGCGAACGAGACCTCGCGGCCCGGCCGAGAACCCGCCGGTAGTCTTACGCTTCTTAGCTTCGAAACCGATTATGATTAGGACGGCCATCTCGATCGCGGGCGCGATCACAGTATTCCTTCAAAGTGGCACACATGAGTGGTGCCATACTCGCACGATATGCGGCTTCATGTGCATATTGAAGTAACGATTTTATCGACCTCCGTTCTCACTTGATCTCTCACGAAACCCAATGCTTGATTGTAAGTAATGATGGCACGAGAAATAGGCACATCCCGAGGTGTAGCGGTGAAGAACTCCACAATTCTGCGCTCCTTAGCGGCGGTGGACAATATTACCTTCCATAGCGGCCTTGAATTCCTCCCATGTAGCTCGACGGTCTCTGGCGCAACGGCCTCCCACCATTCCGCAGCTTCCTTATCCGGGAGTGCTTGGGCGATATGTACCCTCTGTCCTCGGGACAAGCTACGGCGTCGAAGGTCTGGACAGGCTGGAAGAGCGATTCTACCAACCGAGGAGTCGAAGATCCAGAAAAACGAGGTGGATGCATCTTAGTCACCGTTTGAAGCCACTTACTAGCTTCCTCTTCAGGTGTGCAGGGGCGGATTAAGCGTCCACCACCGAGCTATCGAGCAAGGCTGGGCTACTAGCTGTGAAATGCACGGCGGTAGCCAGCGTCGGCATTATTACCCGACGGCATTGAGTGAGAGGCTGGGTCCGCAGAGGACTGAGAAAGTGAGCCCTCTTCATTATCAGCACCCCGACCACGGCCTCGGTCGCGTCTCCTAGCTGGTCTACCACGACGACCTCTCAACATACTAGAGGAAGAATGAAAAGAACAAGATCAGAAAGATTCACAATTGACAAAGTTGGTATAACAATTCACAATCCCGAACAACGCAAGAAAACGAATTACAGGAATATAAGAGTTCGAGGAGAGTTACAGCCACGGGTCGCACGAAAAGACGGTAGCATGATGATATTAGGCTCAATGACTGACTCTAATGACGCAACTGACAGACCCAAAAATTTACCGACAGCCTAGGTATTCAAAACCTGGCTCCGATACCATAAATGTAACACCCCAATTCATAAATGGGACATTACACGCCGTAGAACCCCCGTGAGGTCTACCAGGCTAACTCATGACTCGTAAACCACAAAGATGTCCCAAAAGGTGCATTCAAAAATTAAATAAGGCCGTGGCCCCGGCCAAAACATTTAAACGGAGTACATGAAGTATATGTTAAATACCAATTCATCGCCAACACAGGGAACTTAAACCAAGTTGAAAAACAAACAGTCTAACTCCAATACTCGACAAATGCAATGCCAAAACCTAAAAATACATACTCGAGCCACATCATCATGCCATCCCATCCTTTGTGTCGGTTTGACAATCCGAAAATCACAATAAAATGTCGGTTTAACAATCCGAAACTCACAACATGCTCTACTCAACCATACGAACTCATGGAAATAGGAAAATGACGAAATCGAACGAGTTTAACGAGAGTTGAATACACATGCGATAAAATATAACTCAAGATGAAATTACGTAAAAAACATCATCGAGACTCATCCCAACGGAGAAACTCCAAGAACTAAATAGATTCAGAATTCCAAAACAGTGCCAAGCGAGTTGTCCGAAATGAATATACACCGAAAATAGAAATTACCAAAAATAGGGAACTCGGATATTACAAGAAGAGTAAATGGAGGCGGTGAGAATGAGGGAGAGGATTAGGGTTAGGTAGTATTAGTAGGATAAGATGGACGGTCCAGATTAAATGCATCTTAATACATCTTGATCGGACAGCTCCTATTAAAAAGGGCTGCCTATGGGCTGGACCGGCTCGGTAGTGGTATAGGTGAGATATATATTTGGGTTGATTAGGCCAAAATAATAACATTTCTCCACCTTTTAGTCCAACCAATCAAATTGCATTTTCGGGTTTCGGAGAAAACTCATCATCGCCTAGCTCCGGGGTTACCTGCACTTGCACTTGCACACAGTAAATAAGGTAAAGAATCCACAAAGAAGACTAACTCACAAAGAGATCCCCTAAAAACACAAAGTTCAAAAATTTATTCGACTAAATCGAAATTCAGTCTTTTCAAACAGGATTTAATTTATCAATAGGCACACTTAGTACCCATCCGAACTCAAACACACAGTTAGCACAACAAATATTTTAGCAATAACACAAAGAAAGCTAAAATTGCACAAAGCACACAAATACCAAAATATTTCCAAAAGCACAAACGCATTAAGGGAAATGAACGATATAAGCAACACAGATTTGAGGGAACACCACTCCACCTCAAACGCAAAGCACTAAGCATGTTGCTCCACCTGAAAAAGGAGCGGAGGTTTACACAAAACCGCCAACACATGAAAGCGGCAAAACACAAATGGTTGGGCGACCGAACCACAACACCGCAGCCAACATTGAAATAACACAGGACAGAAAGTTCAAGGAAAAATAATCACAGGGATTATACTACCTACATCCACAAAGGATTAGAACCACGAATAATTCACATAAGTCACAGAGACATACAAATCAGACACAAGTCACAAAGACACTCCACAGCTAGGGGTGTTCAAAACCGGATATCCGGAATTTCGGATATCCAAAAATTCGGATAGTAGATTTTGATATCCGATATCCGTATCCGAAATTTTGGATATCCGAAAATTCCAAAAAAATATGAATTATATTCCGATATCCTTATATTCGAAAAAAATATTCGGATTCGGATATCGGATATACGAATATCTGAAAAAGATTCGGATATGGATATCGGATATCCGAATATCCGAATACCTTCTATTATTTAAAATATAAAATAATAAAAATTTTAGGATTTTTCGGATATTTCGGATATCCGAATATCTGATTTTTCTGAAAAGTACTATCCGATATCCGAATCCGAAGTTCCGGATATCCACGGATATTCGAATTTTCGGATATCCGAAACTTCGAATTTTCGGATATTTCGGATCGGATATCGGATATTTTTGAACACCTCTATCCACAGCCCACTAAGAACAAATCACAAAGACACTCCACAACCCACTAAGGACAAGTCACAAAGACACTCCACGGCCCACTAAGGACTAAAAAATCACAAGGTCAACTAATATACATCACTAAGATTGATATCAGACGTAGCCAAGTTAGCCTTATCATCAAGTTGATTTTTACCCTTTTTGTTCCTATTAGGACAATTACTAGCAATATGGCCTCTTTTTCCACAACTATAACAATTCATTGAGTTCTGTCGAAAATTAGAATTTTGACCATCCTTCTTAGTGAAATAGTCATAGCAATTTTCATTCCTAACCATCGAAATTGATTCGAAATTCAAATTATTACTCGCATTGTTTTAAGCCTAATTCCTTACTCTTTAGACCGGACACAACAATATCTAAAGATATGTTATCTCTACCATACTTAATAGCAGATTTAACATCACCATAAGACTCTGGAATAGCATTTAAAAGTACAATAGCAGAGTAATCATCAATATATTTATCACCAGAATTTTTAATATTTTGAACTAACTTGGTAAACACATCAAGATTTTCATCAAGACTTTTATTCAAATCAAGTTTAAAACAGGAGAATTTTTCAAGCAAAAATAGCTTATTTGGAAAAGAGGCTTCAACATATAATTCTTCCAACTTTTCCCAAAGTTCCTTAACCGAATTTTGTTCACCAACTTTTCTTATCACAGAATCAGACAAGTTCAAGATAATAGACGAGTAAGCAAACTCATCCAATTCAGCCTTTTTATCGGCCGAAGTATCAGCAGCAAAAGTTAGATCAATGGCTTTAAACACTTTTTGTTGTATTAAAATACCTTTCAGTTTTTGCTGCCATATTTGAAAATCCGATTTTTCATCAAACGGGGCCAAGTAAAATGTAGAAGACGTGCCCATTTGAAAACACAAAGTTTAACTAAAAACAGTAAAACCAAACAGCAACACTGCACTCACTGCACTCACACAAGGGAGTTAAAATTAACACAACCGAGTCTGTAGATTACAACCCCAAGCCCCTACAAGATCCAAGGACGTTAAGCGGTCCAGGCAGGAGGGTTTACACGCAAGGAGTTGAAAACGTCTGACACTCAACCCAACGACAACAAAACTCCTAAACGATATAAACCGAAAAGTAAAATACACACAGAAATCGGAATAAGCAATGTGCCGGATTAATCACCGCAGTTGTAAAAATGCAAAACAACCAAGCTGCGGCAAGCGGTATTCACGATAAAAGAGTGGAGTTTAGCCAAAATACCAGAGCGGAAAATCCGGATGGGTTATTCCGTATCACCAAGATGCCACAGGACCCGACACCCGAAAAAAACGGGCTCCGATACCACTGTTGAGTATCGAGTCGTATAAATATGGCTAAAGACAGGATCGATTATACAAGCGGATTAAACGAATATAATAATTACAATTATATTTTACGGGATAGGGTTTAAGGATTACAGGCCAACTAAATAAACCTATAATTATAACCAATATAATTATTGCAATAAACCCGAAAATCAAGCTGACGAAAAGGAGTGCTATCGTCCAGAACAAATCTACAAATCACAAAGATCCGATTCAGTTAGCAGTGATAACGATAATAACGATCGGAAATACACCAAGCAATTAAGGCAACAAAAATACAGTATATACATATATATATATATATATTTAAATATATATAACATATATATATATATAATATATGGAATAATACCGAATATATATATATATAAAAGATATTTCACAAAATCACCAAGAACAACAATATAAACAGAGGTAAATTAAGATCGAAAAAACCCCTTTTTGGAACGTGATGTGTAGGCTCGGGTCTTCCGAAGACCCTAGAAATTGACACCAAGAAAGTTCGTTTCCACAGAGGATGAACGCCGAACCACCGCCGGCCGGCACACAGCTCGGTAACACCTTCGCTATAACCCAGAAACCTCAAAAACCGTTCCCGATCTCACTCACAGATATCACAACAAAGATATCACAAGATTTCACTCAGATTCTCAAGGCATAAAGTGGTTTTTATCTCGGTGTATAAACTCCAGTCCCCAGCAGAGCTTTTTATACCCACAAGGATGGAATCGGTCACGGGATTCCATTGTTATATTCAAAAGCTCACGGGGGAGGGGAGGTAGGGAGAATCGGTGGTAGTTGACCGAGGAGGAAGAACTCACGGGAGAGAAGGGGTGAGAAGAGTGAATGGAGGCGGTGAGAATGAGGGAGAGGATTAGGGTTAGGTAGTATTAATAGGATAAGATGGACGGTCCAGATTAGATGCGTCTTAATACATCTTGATCGGACGACTCCTATTAAAAAGGGTTACCTATGGGCTGGGCCGGCTCAGTAGTGGTATATGTGAGATATATATTTTGGCTGATTGGGCCAAAATAATAACAATTACTTATAACTATTATTACTTAAACTACACTAAATATACATTATATATCAAGATTTGGACGGAATAGAAAGAATATAATCGTAGCGACATTTTTTGCGTCCTATCGCATCATAAATCTACAGATACTACGAGCAAGGAGAAGAGCGAGGAGAGTACAAATACAAAGGGAAGAGCACAACTCCAAGAGATGTAATTAAGTAATTTTCCTCTTCTGATTTAGAGCCTAAACTAACTGATAATAACAATAATTCTTGAGGTTATTTTGTTCACTAATTATCGGGATTATTGAAAAAAAAAATCGACTTTTGGTGTTTATAAATTTAAGTTGTGTAAAATTAGATGGTACAAAATTAAGCTACGTTCGGAGTAGATAATTATAGTATATATAATTTCTCAAAATAATTTTTGGTGAGTGAGAAATTAATGGGTAAATTTAGCCATTTGAAATGACATTTTGATATGAATAGGGATATGGAGAATATCATGTTGCATATGTGATGAAGTGTAATACACTTATTACGTTGGAGAGGGTTGAAGAGTGTGCAATATAATCAAGACTATGCTCCTGGTTTTAAAAGTGACTCGCCCACACGCACGCACACACTTGCCGCTCGTCTGTCCCGTTGGCTAGTCTCAGCTCGGTCTGGGTCATGGGCCTTGGGCCTTGAGTCTTGGGACTTGTGGCTTATGACTTGGGCCTTTGATCATGACAATTGGACTTTAGGCTTGACTTAAGTGGTTTGGATGAACTGTGTTAACTTGGGCGTGGCATTTTTCTGGTTCATTTCTGATTTCCAAAAGTCGACTATTCTGGTGAATGTTGATGACCTCTTCTAGAATATGATTGTTGAAATTGAAACGGTCGGGTGTCTTAAATATGTCTTAAATGTATATTTTCTGATCATAAAACACCATTAAATCGGCCATTGATGCTCACATCTAAGAATAGTACAAATAGTAGCATCCACAAGGCATTTTATACATTCATCGGATCAAGCATTTAGCATAGTTTCTCGCCTATGATAATAGTGGCATCCATGATTAGAAGCATTCTGAGCGAATCTTACCAAACTTTCAGGGGGTTCGGCTCGGGTCGGTTTTTTAACGTATTCAATTATTCGGCCGAATATAAAACAAAGGCTGGATTCAGGTTCTAAACCCTTTTTCTGGGTTCGTTATTCGATTCAATTATATATTTCGAATCAAACTTCGCAAATAGTTCGATCCAATTTTGTAATTGTAACACCCCAGATATATTCAGGAATATTACAGCGCCGTAAATCCTTTACATAAGAATTTACAAGGCTGAAGAATGAAATGACAATAATAGATACCAACTTATGAAATCATTGATATAAAATACAACAGTCTGGTTCAGTACCGAGATTACAAATGTCCAATAAAGGGTTATTAATACCTCATAAAAATCCAAACATCATAAATTGACAACGTACTCGAGTACTTATTGAAATAACTAACAAACAACAGACAATAAAACCCGGCCGGAACATCACTCTGAAGTTTGAATAATGTTCCATCTTTACAAAATAAATCCTTCCATGATCAACCTTATAGATTCGTCTAACAATAATGATATAAAAGTCAAGTCCATGATTGTTATGAAAACACCTACTAGATTCGGATTACCAATGATAAAAGCTTTCTCTACTTGTTCAATGTAATAAGATTCGAATCATGATGTTCATAATCAAGGTACTTAAGGCCTATTCATCTCAATATTCCAAACATGATGTACTTTGGATAATTCATCCAAGAAGATCAATATATGCTAACATAATCATCTTATTCTCCATAACACGAATCTAGAGTTGAAGATAGAATCAACATACCTTAATATGACGAAATCACTGAACCACAAGGTAGAATCCGACTCCGGTTGGTTATGTGCCACTCCAAGGTGTTACTTCTCTTCAATGATCACTCACAAGTGATAACCAATAATCAAGGATCAATAAGATGTGTTCTAAGTGTGTTAGAAGGATGATTATAGCTCTCTGGCCTCTCAAGAATGAAGAATGGACGAATGAAATGAAAGCCAAAATGGGTTGTTGTCTCATTTATAATATTCTGCACTTTAGCTAATTAACGCACGCTACAATACATACTTAGCGCGCGCTAATAAGCGTTGACTCCAAATCTGTCCAGGTTCGTCCGCGGGAATCTTATCCGGACCCATGTCCCGGCTGGCGCATGTGCTAGCCGCCTACCTCAATAATTCAGTGTCTAGCGCACGCAACTCCTACTACGTAGCGTGCGCTAGTAATAGCCGATAGCGCGCGTTAAGCTACATTCTTAGCGTGCGATATCACGAGTTTGCATGAGAAAATTTGCATGTTGTTATACTTAAGTACAAGGATGCCAATGCAAGAAATATCATACTCCAATAATCAAGACCACAAATCTGAATAATACAGGGTTTGAATACAGATGAAATACACAGTAATAAATTCGGATATTACATACTCTCCTACTAAAAAGGAGCTTCGTCCCGAAACTCAAGACGAAAATAACTCGGGATATCTGGACTTCATGCCATCTTCCGTTTCCCATGTGGCTTGTTCCACCCCGTGACGTGACCATTGAGCTTTGACCAAAACGATTGGTTTGTTCCTCAACTGCTTAACTCGACTCTCGAGTATCTTGACCGGTCTTTCTTCAAACGTCCCATTTTGAGCAACTTCTATCTCGCCGAAATCAATGATATAACTAGGATCGGGTATATACCTCCGTAACTGGGATACGTGGAATACGTTATGAACATGGCTCAACGACGATGGCAATGCTAATCTGTATGCCAACTCTCCAACTCTCTCAAGGATCTCAAATGGTCCGATCTATCTCGGACTCAGCTTTCCTTTCGTTCCGAAACGAAATATTCCCCGAGTAGGAGAAACCTTCAAAAGTACGTGGTCTCCAGTACTGAACTCCAATGGGCGACGACGTACGTCTGCGTAAGATTTTTGGCGACTCTGGGCGGTCAACAGCCTTTCACGAATCAAGGCTATCTTCTCTCGAGTCTGCACGATCAACTCTGGTTCTATTCCGATCAAGTCTGATGAATCATCCCAACATAGGGGCGATCTGCATCTCCTCCCGTATAATGCCTCAAACGGTGCCATCTTAATGGAAGCATGCCAACTATTGTTGTAGGTAAATTCAATCAACGGTAGATGAACTTCCCAATCAGTTGACCAATCTAAGGCACAAGCCCTTAGCATATCTTCCACCGTTTGAATAGTCCTCTCGGATTGTCCATCAGTCTGCGGGTGATAAGCTGTGCTGAAGTTCAATTCGGTCCCCAAGGCATTATGAACTACTTTCCAAAAGTGAGACACAAAACGGTCGTCTCGATCAGAAATAATATGCAATCGAACTATCTCCGAAATAAATACTCGTGCCAACCTCTCTGGTCCCCACGTGTCCTTAATGCCTAGAAAATGAGCTGATTTGGTTAAACGATCAACTATCACCCAAATCATGTTCATTCCCGTCTTGGTCCTCGGCATACTAGTGATAAAGTCCATCGATATGTCCTCCCACTTCCATTCAGAAACCGGGAGCGGCTTCAACATTCCGGCAGGCCGTTGATGCTCGATCTTAACCTGCTGACAAGTCAATCATTTCGAAACATAATCCGTTACATCTTTCTTCATGTTGCCCCACCAGAAATTCTGCTTCAAGTCCTTATACATCTTACTGGTGCCCGGTGGATAGAATAGGGCGAACTGTGAGCTTCCTTCATAATTGTCTGTTTCAGAACATCGACATCGGATACACAGAGTCAGTTCTGAAATCTCAAAACTCCATCATCATGGATTACGAATCCGGGGGCCTTCCCCTTGATCACTTCATCACGTAACCGAATCATCAGAGGATCATCTGTCTGTCTAGATTTGATTTCTTCGGTTAATGACGAAGTTATTTCCATCACGCACAGTTGTCCTTGAACTCTTTGTAACCACACCTCAATTCCTTCTCGAATCATCTCTCGTTGAAGGCTAAGTTGGGAGGTCAGCGTCTCCAGCATCTGAATAGAAACATGCTTGCGGCTGAGTGCATCGGCCACAACATTCGCTTTGCCTGGATGATACAAAATCTCCAAGTCATAGTCCTTGATCAGCTCTAACCATCTTCTTTGCCGCATGTTCAATTCTTTCTGACTGAAGATGTATTTGAGACTCTTGTGATCCGTAAAGATCTGACAGTGAGTCCCGTACAGATAATGCCTCCAGATCTTCAAAGCAAAAATTACTGCTGCTAGCTCTAAATCATGTGTTGGATAATTCACTTCATAAGGTTTCAGCTGCCGTGACGCATAAGCGATCACTTTGTCATTTTGCATCAATACGCATCCGAGTCCTTGGTTCGAAGCATTACTGTAAACCATGAATCCTCCCGTCCCCTGTGGAAGTGATAAAATTAGTGTTGTCGTCAATCTCCTTTTCAATTCATCAAAACTAGTTTGACACGATTCGTTCCACTCAAACTTTTGAGTTTTCTGCAGGAGTCGAGTAAGTGGGCGGGAAATTTTGGAAAACCCTTCCACGAACCGACGATAATACCCAGCAAGTCCTAAGAAACTTCGGACTTCTTTCACATTCTTTGGAGGCTTCCAATCCAAAACTGCTTCAATCTTCTGAGGATCTACTCGGACTCCTTCAGCTGATACCACATGACCGAGGAACATTACTTCCTTTAGCCAGAATTCACACTTAGAGAGTTTGGCGTACAGTTGCTCGTTTCTCAAAAGTTCTAATACTATCCGCAAATGCTGCGCATGTTCTTCTGGGCTCTTAGAATACACCAGAATATCATCAATGAACACGACCACAAATTTATCCAAATATTCGATGAACACTCAGTTCATCAACTGCATGAATACAGTAGTGCATTAGTGAGACCAAACGGCATCACTACAAACTCATAGTGTCCGTAGCGAGTTCTGAATGCTGACTTTGGAACATCAGATTCCTTAATCCTCAGCTGATGGTATCCTGATCTCAGATCGATTTTAGAAAATATTGTTGCTCCTTGCAACTGGTCGAACAGGTCATCAATCCGTGGCAACGGATACTTGTTCTTAATCGTCATCTTGTTCAACTCTCGATAGTCGATACACAGTCGAAGCGATCCATCCTTCTTCCGGACAAAAAGAACTGGTGCTCCTCAGGGCGAAACGCTTGGCTGGATGTAGCCTTTGTCCAGTAATTCCTCCAGTTGCTTTTTCAATTCATACATCTCAGTAGGTGCCATACGATACGGCGCCTTAGAAATTGGGGTAGCTCCGGGTTCCAGCTCAATGGTGAATTCTACATCCCGTCGTGGAGGTAGTCCAGGTAACTCGTCAGGAAATACATCTGGAAATTCATTAACAACAGGAATGGATGAAAGTTTCACAATTTCGTCTTCTCTCTTCATTGCATAACACCAAGATCAAGCATACTGTTTCAACAATTTGACAGCTTTCATTGCTTTGATCAACTTTCCTGAGCTTCCTGGTTTCCATCCTTCAAACAGTATTTCGGAGCCATCGTCAGCGATCAGCGAAATATTCCTCCTTCGGTAGTTTACAATAGCTCCATATCGATTAAGCCAATCGTCTCCGAGTATCAGGTCGTCTCCTTGCATTTCTATCACAATCAGATTTGAGAGCCACTCCCTACCCCCAAATGATACAGGGAAATCTCTAGTCTCTAAGTTCCCAACAATCCTTTCCCCACTCGGTAAACCAACAACATAAGGTTCACAAGTGTGAAAACCAGAAATATGCAAACGATTTACACAAGACAAGGATATAAAAGAATGCGTAGCTCCTGTATCAAATAAAACGCTAACTGGCTGGGAAAGGATGCATGCGATGCACGATGCGGCAAAGGCATCCTGATCGTCTGTCCTCCTCATCTCGTACAGACGCGGGGGAACAGATCCAGCACTCGATCTCCCCTTTCGGTCCCATTGTCCTCTGCCTCGTCCGCGGCTAAAATTTTGAGGCATCTGAACACTTTGTTGCGTCTGTTGGATACTAGCTTCCTTCTGAACTGGCTGCGATGAACGGGTTCCATTGTACTTGGTGGCATCCTTGCAAAACGTCGCACGGTGCCCTTCCTGTCCGCAATCAAAACATGTGACTGGAGTGCGCAAACAATCGCGCCAAAGGTGGCCTGGGCGACCATAGTTAAAGCATTTCCTAGCTGTATCTGTCGTGGCTGGCGTTGTCCCGAAATTCTTTCCGCTCTTAGATGGGTGCGGAGGTTTCTTGAAAGAATGAAAAGAAGACTGGACCTTGCGGGGCCCACTGCTCTTGTGCTCTGTAAAAGTACCAGAGACTTTCTGCTTCTTCGACTCCATAAACTTCTCCATTGCTGCTTCTTTTATCTCATATGCCAACGCCTTATCCTGGTATTGGCGGAGAGTGGTACATTCAAAACCGGACATGTACCTCTGGATTTCTGGTTTCATCCTCATTTCAAAGTGAATCATCATCTCTGCATCTGTTCTGACCAAATGTCTAACAAATGCCAACTGCTGATTAAACGTCTTAATTGTCTGGGATACGGGTTCGTCTGATGGCTGAGCGGAGAAAAACTCCCGAATTTTGGCTTCCCTCACAGGACGAGGGCAGTACTGGGCTTCTATCATCGTTTTAAATTCCGTCCAATCGGCATCATGATCTGCAGGTCGGATAGCTTCCCACCACTCGGATGCTTCCCCTATCAGAAAGTACTGGGCAATAGGAGCTCTCCTGTTGTCTGTATAATTAATTCCAGCAAAAATTTTCTCCAATTCCTTCAACCAATGATCCCAAGTGGGAGTCTCTGAAAAGCCGTCAAATTTGGGTGGTTGCATTTTCGCTACCTCTTGCAACCATCGGTCACCTCGATTTCCCATTTCTGGGATCCTTTGCTGTCCATCTCCCTGCTGAAATCCCACTGCTACCTGCATTCGATCCACGACCTGAGCGAACTGAGTCATCTGGTTCACTACTTGACGAAGGATTTCTGGTACAACAGGTTCCAGTTCGTTATTGATGGATCGTTGCGGCTCGCCTGAGCTATGATTGGCCTGATTAGAAGGCGACGCCTCCCTTTCAGCATTCCTTCGTCCGCGTCCACGACCGCGACCACGTCCACGTCCACCTCTCAACATACTGTAAGCATAAATACTCAATATACAGGAAACAATATCGTTCTAATGTTCAAGTATAAAGAGATACAACATGCAAAGAACGAGATAGAGTTTAGGAACATACAACCACCGTCGCATGAAGACGTATGCAGTGCAGTGATGTTATTCACGGCCGGTTACCTCAAAAGACGTAAATGACCCCTATTTTAACCCAACGGCCAAGATATCCATAATCTTAGCTCCGATACCATATTCTGTAACACCCCCGATATATTCAGGAATATTGCAGCGCCGTAAATCCTTTACATAAGAATTTACAAGGCTGAAGAATGAAATGACAATAATAGATACCAACTTATGAAATCACTGATATAAAATACAACAGTCTGGTTCAGTACCGAGATTACAAATGTCCAATAGAGGGTTATTAATACCTCATCAAAATCCAAACATCATAAATTGACAACGTACTCGAGTACTTATTGAAATAACCAACAAACAACAGACAATAAAACCCGGCCGAAACATCACTCTGAAGTTCGAATAATGTTCCATCTTTACAAAATAAATCCTTCCATGATCAACCTTATAGATTCGTCTAACAATAATGATATAAAAGTCAAGTCCATGATTGTTATGAAAACACCTACTAGATTCGGATTACCAATGATAAAAGCTTTCTCTACTTGTTCAATGTAATAAGATTCGAATCATGATGTTCATAATCAAGGTACTTAAGGCCTATTCATCTCAATATTCCAAACATGATGTGCTTTGGATAATTCATCCAAGAAGATCAATATATGCTAACATGATCATCTTATTCTCCATAACACGAATCTAGAGTTGAAGATAGAACCAACATACCTTAATATGACGAAATCACTGAACCACAAGGTAGAATCCGACTCCGGTTGGTTATGTGCCACTCCAAGGTGTTACTTCTCTTCAATGATCACTCACAAGTGATAACCAATAATCAATGATCAATAAGATGTGTTCTAAGTGTGTTAGAAGGATGATTATAGCTCTCTGGCCTCTCAAGAATGAAGAATGGACGAAGGAAATGAAAGCCAAAACGGGTTGTTGTCTCATTTATAATATTCTGCACTTTAGCTAATTAACGCACGCTACAATATATACTTAGCGCGCGCTAATAAGCGTTGACTCCAAATATGTCCAGGTTCGTCCGCGGGAATCTTATCCGGACCCATGTCCCGGCTGGCGCATGTGCTAGCCGCCTACCTCAATAATTCAGTGTCTAGCGCACGCAACTCCTACTACGTAGCGTGCGCTAGTAATAGCCGATAGCGCGCGTTAAGCTACATTCTTAGCGTGCGCTATCACGAGTTTGCATGAGAAAATTTGCATGTTGTTATACTTAAGTACAAGGATGCCAATGCAAGAAATATCATACTCCAATAATCAAGACCACAAATCCGAATAATACAGGGTTTGAATACAGATGAAATACACAGTAATAAATCCGGATATTACAGTAATTAGGGTTTGTTATAAGAATGGCTGGGGTGAGGGGTTTGGGCTATTAAAAATGAAAAATGGGCAGGAGTTATGAGAATATCGGACCCAATTGCATATTTGATCCGACTTGGGTCGAATCCAAAATCAGGATTTAGCCCTATATTTAATGGAACGGATCGAGCCCAAATTTTCGAGCCGAATCTCTCGGACCGGATCGAATATTTGGGTTCATTCACATACCTATCCATGATGCATTTGAAAACATAATTGTCTTGTAGAAATAGTTTATCGTCTCGACTATTCTGCATTCACATTATTATTTTTTCTATATTTTCATTTTTTCTATTTCCATTTTATTTTATACTTTATTTGTAAGAACAATCGCATTATTTAGTAGATTTCTATTATTTCGTTTATTGTTAAACATGAATTTAATATTTCCAACGGTTGGATTTCTATTTTTTCGATTATCGCAATTTTCCCATTAAACAGAAATTTAATATTTCTAACAATCAAGTTTCTACTTTTTCGATTTTTCCATTAAAGAGGAGTTCAATATTTCCAACAACATATCTTATTATTTTAAAGAAGTTGAAGCATTTGGATAAACGAAAATTAACATAGCATATAAAATGTTTAGTGGTACATTCGTAACTACCAAAATAAGGTTTGAGAACTTATAAGATATTCTCGTAGAAAATATATTATTAAATACTTTTGAAAAAAATTTATAAGCTCTCCAACATCATGTAACATATTTTGAAAAGAATTCTTAAAGACGACGACTTATATCATGCACCCGAGTCGCATCCATTAAGATGCTCTGTCATACTTATACTACGGTTGTGTTTAGCACAACTAGCTGACAAGCTAACTGATAGCTGATTGGGTAGCTGATAAGTTAGCTGATTATGTAGATGATAAGCTAGCTGACTTTAATGTAGATGTTCAGCAAATTAGCTGATAAGCTAGCTGTTTTTTTTTTTATAAAATTACATAAAATGACATCATTTTTAAATTTTCTCATTATATATTAACAATAATTGTTATAATATAAAATAAATGGTATTTTTATCTATTATTATTTTAATATCTACTACCTCTAAATTACACATATGTACTATTCACAGTTCACTGACACTTTGAAAAGTCATTGATAATTTATTTTTGATGGTTTAAAATTGCCGCTGAATATGACTTGTGTGTATTTAGTTACGAACAAGTTCACAACAACAATAGGTATCAAAAAAATTCCGTAAAATATAAAAAATAAATCGAACACACAATTATTGTATTATATTTATAACAAAGTAAATCATTAGCAAGTGTATAGAGTGATGATCAGACTAGCCATAATTTTTCGTGTCCACCACTCATCTGAAGCCTCAATTTTTCCTGAAAAGTTAACGGATGGTGGGTTTATTTGTAATATGCCAATTACTCAGGGGTGTTTATATAAAAAAACCTCCATATGGTGTTCTCAGAGAACCAATTTGGCTTCATGCCGGGGAGGTCCACGACTGAGGCCACTCATCTCGTCAGACGCCTTATGGAGAAGTTTAGAGAGCGGCGTAAGGACCTCCATATGGTGTTCATAGATCTAGAGAAGGCTTATGATAGCATCACACGCGATGTTATTTGGAGGAGCCTAGTAGAAAGGAGGGTGTCGTTGCCGTTCGGTAGGGCGATCCAAGACATGTACTCCCAAGCTAGGACGTGCGTTAGGACCCCAGTTGGTGACACCCAGTATTTTCCGGTTGAGATAGTAGGGCTACACCAGGGGTCGGCGCTAAGTCCTCTTCTCTTCGCTCTAATCATTGACGTCATTTGGCGAGGGGTTCAAGATGGCATCCCGTGGTGCATGCTTTTTGCTGACGACATTGTGTTAGTGGCGGAGTCGGGGAGGGAGGTGAACCCGAAGTTGGAGCTTTGGAGGGCTAAGTTAGAATCCCAGGGCTTGCGTGTGAGCCGGTCTAAGACCGAGTATCTCTGGTGTAACTTTAGTGGTGAGGCCAACGAGGAAGATGTTGAGGTAATGATTGCGGATCAGATCGTACCCCGTACGGATAAGTTCAAGTATTTGGGTTCGATCATTCAGAAGGAAGGTGAGTGTGAAGATGATGTCACGCATCGCATCAAGGCGGGGTGGCTAAGGTGGAGAGCGGCTGACGGGTCTGTGCGACAAGAAAGTCCCTCTAAAGTTGAAGGGTAAATTCTATAGAGCGGCAATCCGACTGCAATGTTGTATGGCTCGAATGTTGGGATGAAGAAGTCGCTTGAGAGCAAGTTGGAAGTGGTGAAATGAGAATGTTACGTTGGTCGTGTGGTCGCACAATGTTAGATAGAATTGCGACGGGGTTTTCGAGGCAGCCTGGAAGTGGCGCCCATTTCAGTGAAAGTTAGGGAAGGGAGATTGAGATGGTTTGGCCACGTCATGGGGAGGCGGACATCTGCTCCGGTGAGGAGGGTCGAGAGTTTAATAGTTGTCGGGAGAGGAGGAGGCGAGGCCAGGAGGACGTGGGAGGAGCAAGCGAGATTGGATTTGAAGGCCTTAAACCTTTCGAGACCATATTTGTTGATAGGTGCGCTTGGAGCGCCAAATTAGAGTTGTGGATTCTTTTGTAGGGAGCGGTCTTTGTAGTTGAGAGCCTCGGGGTTGGGTTGTCTCGGTTAGCTTTGACCTAGAGCATTGCATTTTACTTTTATTGTATATTTTATCCTATTGTCTTTGAGTGTGGTGTATTTTTGACGGGAGGCGTGCAGAGCAACCTCTCTTTTGTTAGAGCGGCGTTCATCGGGAGTGAAGTAGCCAAATTCCGCTTAGGTAAGTCCCATGTGGATCAGCCATGGGCTCAGTGTATGGTCTCGAGCTTTTCGAATCATATGTTTTCCTTTGTATTTATCACACAAGATTCGATGTGCACTAATTTGGGGTCTTCACTTGAGCTTGCCTCCCTCAAGTAATAAGTAGGGGCATGGTCTGCATACATCTTACCCTCCCCAGACCCTGCTCTGAGCGGGATATACTGGGTATGTTTGGTTTGGTTTGATTTTGTTTATATAAAAAACCATATGTTTTTATTTAGACCACGGACACATATGAAATATATAAAGATGAGAAACTAGCTTCTTTTTTCGTAAGCTTGAAAAATTAGCTTATCAATCAGTTAGCTGATAAGCTGGCTAATTTGAGAAGTTAGCCGTTTAAGAAACGAACTTTTTTTTAATCAATGATCAAATAAACTCCTGAGGCTTATAAATTAGTGTTAAATACGGTCTACATCTAAAATTTTATATACACTACATCAACACATGATAAAAAAGAATATTTAGTAGAGAATTTCCCGTTTTTTAAAGGCTATCCACTTGCCATGCCAGCCCCATTGATGATTACATGGAATTCGATTCGACCATATAACATTGATGTGTAGGATGCACTACGACTACTCCGTTTCTTCTCAATAAATTTGCTTTCGCAAAAGGACAACTTACAACCTTAATCAAGTAGTTATATGTTCAGCTTGAGACAAAAAAGTTGGGGGTAATAATTTGGTCAAACTTTGACCTTTTTTTTTTACGGAGGAACAGAAAGTGTTGGAATTTTGACCATCAACCATCTCATAATAAAAAGCTCTTTTGGCCGTTTATTCTTCTTCTATTCTTTCTTATTTTTTTATTAATGATAAATTGGTAATGTAAGTAGATAGATAGAATTAGGCATGAATAAATATTTATGAATAAGTATTTAAATGATACATTTTCTCTTTATTTTTTGAATTTTGCACAATTATAAAGTTTTAGCCGCTTAGAGCACCTAGATCGAATATTTAAAAGATCACCGGAACTTATACGTAAGATAACAAAAATAATTGCTATATAAAAAAGAAAAATTATAAATATCACTTGAGGTTTGTATTTATTTTACGATACCGCTCAATAGTGCAATCTATGGAATACAAATGAACCTAAGGAGTATTTAATTTTTTTTAAATTATTCTTTGTTAGGGTGGTTGGATGTATGGTAAAATCAGGAGAGATAAAGTGAAAAAACAAAGAAATTCAGTTTATGTAGGTATTACGTCCGTCCATTAAAGAGAAGTGTCATAGCATCGTTTAATTTTATGATGGTTTTAGCCATTTTCGATGTCAATATGTAGATTCACCTATCCGTCGAGTAGAATCCATAGACTTGGGTCCTTCTAGAAGAGTACATGCTATCAAAGAAGACATGGTTATAACTTGTAAGTTATACATAACGATGCGAAGGTTAAAAAAATTATGAAGGTCTACTTAAAGACTATTTGAATTCGTATTATCCATGAGGCCCGACTATTTGAATTTATAATATCCATTAGTGATTATGTTTAAGAATTCTTTTAACATAAAATTGATGTTGTTATTTATTTATGACAATTAATACCACAATATATTAGTAAATATTTATATGTATCGTGGTAAATTGTGTTCCACACCCCATAAACACTTAAATTAATTTTGCATCTTATATGAAATTTTAGATGCATCACATTAAATATTGTAAGTGACGTGACAACAATTTTATATCTAAAATTTTATTGTAAATAAATTATCACCGGTGGTCCACTAATTAGCATGTGGATGACTCGATACTCACTACCCCCTATCAATAAATAAGTAATTAGTTAGTCAATTAAATAAGTTTATAACTTTGGGTGCAATCTAATTTTGGTTCACAATGATTGAAACGTGATCTTAAGATATGATTTATATTAGGGTGGACGGAGTGGAGAGCGGGTAGGGGTCCGAGTACCAAGTACCCGAGCAGGTACACCGCCCCGCCTTGCGCGGGTACTTGGTTCGATTAAAGAATTCGAGCTCCGAGCTCGCAAGGGTACCCGTGCTTGTGTTTGTATTTTTTTTTCTTTTGTCTTATTTTTTGGTAAGGAAAATGGTTTTGCAGGACGGCGTAAAAATGGTTCAGCCTCTGCCGTGACTCCATCGCGTCGAAAATTGACAGAGCCGGCGGAGCATCGGCAGCGGCCGGCGGGACGAGTTTCTTCGGTCTTTGATTTCTCGGGTCAACCACCGGCGCGCCTTCCGGCAGGACGGCGGAGGTGGCTCTCAGGCTGCGGCGGGCGTTGAAATCACGCTGGACGGATTTGGGAATCAAAAGCCTCTCAATGCCGTGGATGACGCCGTCGGGGCGGATAATATCGTCGGATTTGATAACCCTGGACATGCTCACGGTTTTTTCACCATTCTTTTCCACGAGTGAGATTTTTTCGTCGCCGGCGTCACGGCAGAGGCTGGCGTGATGGACGGGCTTCTTACTATCCACGTCCACGGGCCACTGTCGGGCCTCAATGCGAGAAGGAATCATGTGGAAAAGCAGTAGATTCTGGAGGGATTTCAGGTTCCCAGGCTCCAGCAGAAAGCGCTTGAACTCCGGGTCCAAATCCCTTTCCAGGGCCTGATTTCTGGGGGCAAAAATTGTAATATTGTGCTCGGAAAATGGTTTTCGCCCGACACAACGGGAGTTGAAGTTTTTTTTGGAGTCGCATGATCACATTCGCGATCCCGCTATGTTGGAATTAGTTCTTATCCAGAAACGTGAACTTGCGGCCAAACACGGATGGGTTTGCAATTTTTAAATTGTAGTTTCAAGTTATTTTAATTTCAACTTATGTAATTTTTTTTTTTTTAAGTTGTAGTTTTTTTAAGTATTATGTAATGTTTTTTATTTTTAATGAAATGGTATGTTTTTATTTTAAATATTGTATGTGATTTTATGTATTTAAAAATAAAAATAAAAATGAATTCGGGTACTAGGGTACCACTCCCACTAGTTAGGGTAGTGTTAGGGTAGTATTGGGGTAGTTTTGAGTTGGAAGGTTTTTATTGGATAGAGGTGATGTGACACCCCCAGAGTATTAGGGTATTAGGCAACCACTCCTCCCTCCCTTACTAAAGTTGATACATTACCTCTTCACATGCGCCAAATTTGAGGGTACAACATTTTTCTTATAAATGGCCTCCCATGGGGTGGTATATTCCACAATACGATGCACGATGTAAAATACACAATTGATGTATATCATAGTCAAAATTGAGTATATATAAATACAGTAAAAATACGAAGCAACAACATAATCACTGCTGGTGTATAACGTAATCATAACTAGTGTATCATGTATTGTACATCATGTTGCACGATATAATTTCTCCTCCACAGTCTAACTAATCAGGTAGTTCAATTTGAAATCATATAAGTTATGTGTACCGTTACGTATAAATATATTTATAAATAAACTTATTTTATCCATCTGGATAAAAATAAATCTATAATACTAAAAGATTCAGTACCTTAATTCAATGAGCAATTGTTAATGCCCTCAATTATGGGTTAAGGAACACAAATGGGTTGCAGTTTTACAAAGGAAAATGAATACGAACCATTCACAGTTACAAAGTGAATTAATTGCAAGAAATCTGTATAATTCAATTAACCTCAAGAGGTTGTTTATATACGCACCTTTTCATTTTCTTATACATTTAATTGAGAAGAAACCATTTTTAAAAGTATCTCTTGATTTTCCTCTTGGAAGTGTATAAATAACCCTTTTGACGAAATAAATCATTACCTATCCCACAACCATATCCTAATTCGAGACACAACCAACATCAATCTACACCATCACAATTCTAATCCCTTCGAACAACAACAGAAAATGAAAAAGCTACAAGATCTCAGTTTTTGTTCACTCTTTTTGCCAATCTTTAAGATTTTCGTAAAGTAAACAATATACCATCTTCAATCTATAAGAAGTCTCAACCTCTTTTTAATTATCCGAAAACTTTAAAGATAGAACAAAACAAAAGCCGTTTGATTCTTCTTTGTTTCGGTTAAAATAAAACATCAAAAACCCAAACAAAGAACCTACCCGAGATCCTCCAAAGGATCTTGATGCCAATCTCAGTGAGCAAAGTTAATGAAGACAAGGTTTTGGGGTTCGGTTAAAGTGGCCAGGTGCGAGGCTGATAGCCAAGTCTGGGGGGCTGTAATACCCGGTTGTAATTCAGTCATTATCATTCAGTAATTATCATTCAGTAATTGTCACTCAGTAATTTCCACTCATTAATGATCATTCATTATTCATTTCATTCATTGTATCCACCGTTCGGAGTATATTGGTATCGCGTATCAGTTTTATTCATCATTCAACCCGGTTGGATAGTCGGGCTGAGCGTAGTATCATTGTCATCTTCATTGTGGGCTGGGTGTGAGGAGTAGCGCACGCTACGTACTCTCTGTAGCGCGCTAATTGAGTACAGGTAGCGCACGTTACCACTCAGCATTAGCGCACGCTAATGTTGTCCTGGCTGCGATCCGAGAAACCGGGTGCAGGTGAGTTATAAGTAGCGCACGCTACGAATGGTAAGTAGCGCGCGCTAGTGGTTTGTAGTAGCGCACGCTAATATTTGGTGTAGCGCGCGCTAAGGTCGGACAGGCAGAGTCCAGTGGATACTGGACTGAATTGGATTAATTCATAGCGCACGCTATGAGTGGTCTTTAGCGTACGCAAACGGTGTAGTAGCGCACGCTAAATGTTGATTGTAGCGTACGCTACCGAGAGCGGATCAGAGAACAGTAGGTTCTAAACTCCAGTACTGGGCATCAATAATTCGTTAGCGCACGCTAACCATTAATGTTAACGCACGTCAATTAAATGGTTGTAGCGCACGCTACAAAAGGTACGTAGCGCACGCTACCGTTGCGAACAGTGAGTACTGGACTAACCAAAACACCCGTTAGCGCACGCTAAGAGCTGGGGCTAGCGCGCGCTAAACTGGAATTTCTATAAATTGGACAGTGTAGCCCAGATTTCGGCATTTGTTATTTCTTCTCTTTCTCTCATCGATTCCGGGCGATTTGGAGCGTTTTGGAGAGTATTCTTCGAGGTGTAATCATCAATCACCATCTTCAAGCATATAATCCGAAGTTATCATCATTTCATCACCTTCAAACATCAAATCAAGGTATTAATCTCTTGGATCTAGAATTTTGGATTTTGGGTTTTTCCTTCCGATTTCTTCGTGTAAGCTTGGATTGTTGTTGGAATATGTTCGATATGGATTATCTACCTTGGAGGAATGTATTCCTATGGATTTATTGTTGTATGATTCGGATTTCATGAATTGTTGGGATTATTTCAAGAACCCTTGGGGTTGACTTCGGGTAATTTGGGGATTTTCCGATTGATGTTGTCGTAATCTTGAATTGTGGATTCCTATTGGATTATTGATGTCATTAATATTGTTTTGTTGGTTTGGATCAATCATTTGAAGTTGGTTTCGATAAATTGGATTTGGTTGTAACCAACGGGAAGGATATTTTTAACGTATTCGTTAGAGTGCATCTACGAGTTTGGATATTGTTGTATCGACGTTTGAGTTGGTTATGATCGTGTTTGATGCGTGTATTGATCGAATTATTGATAATTGTGTTATTCAAGGTTGTTCGAGCGACCGGCAGTTCATTTAGGACGTTGTTCGTGGACGGACATTCTTCATCGGTGTTGAGTAAGTTAATTCTTACTCGGTTAAAAGGATATTCATTCCTTTTTGTTGTGGATCTTTCATAATCATAACTCATTCATCATTGTATTAATCATATTGAGACTTGTAATTGTCGAATAATCACTTCATTAACGAGGAACGGCGGTTCCAATCATTTCATTGAAACTATCAATCACTTCATTATCATTTCACCTCGGTGAGTCATTCTTGACTTTGTCAGATTATTATTATTCATTGATATTCATTATGGTCATTCTCGTTCATATGACCTTCTGGGTTCATATTGCGTGGCCGGGTGCGGATGTGTGGAATTTTTAGTCGGGCACGTGATGGCCATGTATTGGGAGTGATATATTGGACTGTGCACACGGTAACAGATTACCTCCGTGAGACTAATTAGGTACAAGGACGGGTGTGTCCGGTCATTCGTCTTGTACACTTGCACAGAACACTACGGGCGTACTATGATACTCCTCTTCAGCGTAATTCATAATTAAGGATATTTCATAACTTCAGATATATCATGATTGTGTATTTTCAACCCTTGAGGATTGTTGTTCTGTGTAACTGACCCCGGCTGGGGATTTTGTTTTTCAGGTTATGGCAAGGCAAAAGTACGGGAATAGCATGTTGGCGGCGAGGAGTCCTAGTGATACTAGTAGGGGCCCCCGATCTTTCAGTTATTCATATTGTTGTCCTTTATTTTCCGCTGCAGACTTTCATTTGGATACTCCGTTTCATTCAGTGTTGTGTATTTTATCTTCATATAAAATATACTAGTATTCGGTATTGTTCTGGTGTGTTGTACTTAAACTCCTCATCGGAGTATTTGGTAATATAATGTGGTTCGGTACTACAATTATATTATTTAATTCATCATTTTCATTCGCCTGGTGGGTCCCGGTCGGGGATTCACGACACTGTAATATCCGCCTAGTTTGGGGTGTTACAGGGGCGAGGTGGCGGCGTTTCAATATATAGTGTTTGGATTTTAGGGTTTTTAATAAAATTGGGAAACTGGCTTTCGACCGCGAGATTGACGTCCTGAAGCGGAGAGCCAAGTCTGGTGGGCGAGGTGGCGGCGTTTCAATATATAGTGTTTGGATTTTAGGGTTTTTAATAAAATTGGGAAACTGGCTTTCGACCGCGAGATTGACGTGCAGAAGCGGTTGACGGATGAGATTATTTTCAAGAATCTGCGTCAAAACGACGCTGTGTTTGGGAATGGCGATTTGTTTTAATTCTTTGGGTATATCCATCTGATACCTGAACCGCCCAAAAGGTGACAAAGACCCAAAGCTAATCTCCACCGTCACTATTATGCAAAATTTACACTCCCTCCAAGGCGTCAAGAGCAATATTTTGAAGAAGTATGGTTTATTTTAAGTGAATAAATGGATGTAATAAATATGGATATTTTGTAAATATTTAGCAAGAAATTTATAAATAGAGCAATTCAATAAAAATAACATCATATTTACGCAACAAACATTTATCTACGACCTATTACCTAATAAAAATGCTACAACAAAATCTGCAAGAACCAATCTGTGCAGCGCATTATCAAGTTATCTGTTTGATCTTATACATTAAATATGTTTGAAAGATAGTTGATTAAATAACAACATAAAAGAGTTATTGTGATTACTAATAAAATTATAAGGTTTCTTTGATGCGATCAATTCTAAATGAGTGTGTACAACATGGTCCAACCATAGCATTTTTAGGTTGAACTGAACCTATTTCTTTGCTACTAACCGGGTTAATGTTTGAGTCAAGTGGGACAATTTCTTGCATAAAATATAAGACACCTGAGATTGGATTGCATGGGTAAAACTCGGTTTTAATATGAAGACTTTCGTGAATGTTGGTGAACAGTCATATGCGCTTAAGCATCGTTGAATTCAATTTATAACTCAACATATTATATAACTATTTAGCTAAACATTACAAGGCATGTTTGAATTAGATGCACCATCATACTTATACTTCAATATTTTACGCAAATATTACGCAATCAACAAGTATATTAATATCGAACACAATTTAAAGAGGTAAATGTAGATTTGTTTTGATATATGCCAATAGACAAAGTGCCGAAGTGTCAATCAGATAACATTAATTTACATGACAATAACTAAGGTTACATAAGTTTTTTTAACTCACCATTACGATATTTGTTTTGCCTATACGGCTTCGAGATATACCGATGCAATCGTATCAGATGATAAACAAAACTCGAAACTGATACATCAATTTTGATATAACACAAAAAAACACTTAAGTTGCGTGTCGTAGCAACATAACGTTTGAAATAACATGTTTTGTGTTGCAATGAAGAGTTTTTTTTAGAATGCCATTTTATTCTAACCCTTTTTTTGATAGAACCGTATGCGTTTAACCTCTCTTTAAATCAACTAATAACTAAACTTATTTCATAACTATTTACTTAAACATTATGTAGCATGTTTACACAAACATTACGCAATGAACAATCAGGTGCAACCTGTGTGCATCGCACGGGTCTGAATGACTCGTTTCAATAAAAGTATACATCAAATTGCAAGTTAATGACAACAGTATATTGGAAATCCAATAATATACTCGAGCATTTAAAACTCTGCAGTTAGATCATAGCACTCGACCCTTTCACAATATGTACTAAGAAACAAAGAACGGCAATATTCTTTTCTTGTGTTATGCGTCACATCATTAGTCTAAAATCAGAGGGGAGAGGAGGCACCGTCCATTATACACCTCTATATAATGAATTCTTTGTCGGATGCACTACTCGTGGCGTGCATGAACGGTACAGATTGATGTATTAGATAGAGCATCTATCTGTACCGTCTATATACGCCACGTATAGTACATCCGACAGGGATACACTACATGAGGGTGTACCATGAACCAACCGGGAGATGAGGGGCAGGGGTCCCCCTTGATTTTTTCCAAAAAGATATTATTTATATGTGTATAATAATAATACTATTATTATTATTATTATTTTACGTTCGATAATTAAAAATCATTAATCAACATAATCCAACTCCTAAATTCATTCATGCAATATCCATTTAATTAGTATTTTTTTTCATTTCTTCTTCTCAAGTTAAAGTTTAGTCCTTCTTGCTACTTTTATTTGGATTACTAGAAATTTTTAATCTAATGATTGAGCTTAAATTTAGAGTTCATTATAGATTTATAGTGAGAATCAATATTTAATAGATTTATAGTGAGAATCAATATTGGAGCTTTCTAAAGTAATGATTGACACTTATAATTTACTTCTTAGGTTAAATATTTCGATTTATGAAGAGATTATAAATTATTTGTCTAATTATCCTTTGGTGAATTATATATATATATATATATATATATATATATATATATATATATATATATATATATATGGCGCGTTACATGCGTCTAATATTAGATGCAGGAGACTTTCTGATCTTAATTTATACATGAGTTTTGTCTAATTATGCATTTAAATATATGCATTTCGTGCATCAAAATTTCAATGCATTAATTCTCACAAAAATTTAATGCATATAATCTAATATTTTGATGCATATATATATATATATATATATATATATATATATATATATATATATATATATATATATATGCCCGTGCGTGGGTGTGTTGGTTGATCGGTTTCGGATTGCACGTGATGGGATGTATTAGAACCGTTATCCCACATTAACTATAATACAAATCAACATTGAATAATATATAAATTTGAGGAGCTGTATTCCTACTTCCAATTGAATTTAGAACGAAACCTTCAATGTAATTCCTACATAGTATGTAACAAACCCACTCGCACGCAGGCTTCTCTCTCAAGTCTACATTCCTACTTGGGCTTCTATCTATTTCTCTACTCGGACTTCAAGGAGTCGACTGTTTGGACCTCAACCATCACCATTCTGTCACGTTAGTATGATATTGTCCGTTTTGGACCAAAACCCACACGGATTTGTTTTTGTGCTCCTTCCCAAAAGGCCTCATACTAATTGAGTGGTGGACTTTATTATATAGAAGACTACTTTTCTTCTCTCTTCCGATGTGGGATGGGTTTGCCAACCCCAACAATCCTCCCCTCAAACCAAGGACCACATCATTGTCCTCCACTCGAACGATAATCCGTACATCTTGCACCGCCGTTATCATCACTGAACGGGATGTGCCGCCTGATCACCACAATATCAGAAAGACTTTCGACACAAGGCACTAGCAAAGATGTTGCGAGGTCACACTGGGGGCTTCTCCACCATCGTAAAGGCAGTCTCAGCTTAGGCTCCACCACTAGGGGTGTACAAATCGGGTTTATATTCAAACCGGTTCGGATTTTAAAACCGAACCGGTTTTTGGTTGTATTCTGGGAACCGGTTTTTTGACCAAACCGGTTCGGGTCGGGTTGGGTTGGGACTGTAAAAACTCGACCCTATACTAACCGGTTTGGGTCGGTTTGTGACCGGTAAAAACCGGTTATAACCGGTTTTTTAAAAAAAATAATTAAAAAAAATAATATATTCTTATTAAATAAACCCATTATACATTAAATATAAACTTTTATTAAAGAAACTCATTACAACATCAACTATTATTCAAACATTTAAAATTTAAAACATAAACTTTTATTAAATAAACTCATTACAACATCAACTATTATTCAAACATTTAGAATTTAAAACATAAACTTTTATTAAATAAACTCATTACAACATCAACTATTATTCAAACATTTAAAGTTTAAAACATAAACTTTTATTAAATAAACTCATTACAACATCAACTTTTATTCAAACATTTAGAATTTAAAACATAAACTTTTATTAAATAAACTAATTACAACATCAAATTTTATTCAAACATTTGTAATTTATAACATAAACTTTTATTCATCGAGAGTGATATCTTCTTCGGAGCTAGCCTCGCGCGAAGCTTCATCGAGAGCAATTTCTTCATCGGAGAGTGAGATTGCAAAACTTTCTTCCACCTCGATATCGTGTATTTCTTGTTCAATGTCTAGTTTTCCTTCAAGACTTTGAGTGTGTTGTATACGCTCGGATGCGTCCAAGTGATCCTTCAAGCAAATACACATCTCTAATGATGCCGGTGTGAGTCTTGTTCTTCGTATAGATAATACCTTGCCACTAAGAGAAAAAACGGATTCCGAAGCTACTGTAGAAGCTTGGACGGTTAGTAAATCTCGGCCCATAGCGGTTAGAACGGGAAATTGAGTTTCCCTTCCTTTCCACCAAGCCAAAATATCAAAATTTGCGAATTCATGGGTCCCATAGTCGATAAAAAATCGGTTCCAATATATCTCCCATATTCGCTAGTCGATGATTGGTCACCTTCACCCCTAGCCCGTTTAGTGTTTTCTTCTCTTAAACTATTATATAAGTTAAGCATGGGATTCGCGCTAGTAGAAGTAGAAAATGATGATGATAACGAACTTGAAGAATCATTTCTTGAACCATACTTTTTAAAATAAACCCCGAATAAATCTTTGAAATTTTTGTTAAAAATGGCTTTTGCATCTCTTGAATAGAAAACGTTTTCGTTATGAAACTCTAAATCAATTGAGATTTTGTCGATAAGTAGTTCCACCCCGCTAATATTCATACATGGGTTCAAGGCGGCGGAACAAGTAATTACCGGTGGCATTTCTTTAAAATATTTTCTTAGTTTTTCTTTCATGGACGAAACCATTTTTTCATATAAATCATCATTTAATTCGTAGTCGCTTAATTTTGAACACATTAAATAAATTTGATTAAGTACCAAATGACTCGTGGGATAATAAACACCCGATAATAAAATTGTTGCGTTTTTAAAAACTTTGAGCAATTCACTTATTTTTCTAACTATATCCCATTGTTCCGACGTAAATGGTGTAACCCTACTCGTTCTATTCGCAAGTTCAGCATGAAAAAGTTGTAAAGTATCACGTTGGCGTAAACCACAACAAAATATTTTATAAGTCGAATTCCATCTTGTAGGAACGTCCCAATTAGGGGTTAAAAAAATAGAATTCGTGTCCTTACACAATTTCATATATTGTTTATATCTAGCTTTACTTGAACAAAATATATCTTGTAACATTTTTTTAAAAGTGTCTTTTACCAAACTTATTTCGGGTATCGCTAATCCGTCTTGAACAACCAAGTTTATAATGTGTGCAACACATCGACTATGATAAAAAATACCATTCGAAGGCGGTTTATATGTTAATATTAATTTTTTTACCGCGTTTGTATTATTAGACGCGTTATCAAATGAGATAGAAAAAACTTTTTCTTGTAAGTTAAAGTTATTTATTACATTTTGTAACATATGAAATAAATTTTGACCCGTATGAGGGTACTCAAAATTTTCAAAAGCAATCGTACGCTTCATCATTAGCCATGTATCGGGATCAATCCAATGTGCGGTAACACAAAGGTATGAACCGGGCAAACCATGAGGTGCCGATCAAACATCGGTTGTTAAGTTTACATTTGTATTTAAGTTTGCAAAACCGTTTACTAGTTCTATTTTGGCCTTTTTCTATAATTTAATACAATCACGTCTAAGAGTAGCACGACTTACTTGTTTATATCGCGGTTGAAGAGTATTTTGAATCACCTTAATCAATCGAGGGTTATCGAAGTGGTTGAACGGTAAACCTTCTTGAATCACGCAGCTTGCAAATTGTTGTCGGCACCGTTCCGCCTCGTATGCAAAAAGACCCCCCTCTCGTGACATAGATGCTTGACCGGCTTCCGGAATGGATTTGAGTCCTTCGCAATACTTGTCGGTATGCATCTTCAACGTCGTGTTGGATTCATGTTTCAAAAACTTACCGCAATGTTTACAATGAGCCTTAAGTTGCCCATCCGACAACTTCACGAGGTTGAAATTACACCAAATTTTTTGGTTTCAGGTTGTTTCTATAACTTCAACAATCTCGGGTGCATTCGTGGAAGCGGAAGAAGATTGAGTTGCCATTTGAATTGAGAGAAACGAGAATTTTGTAATTTTTTTAGTACTTGAAGAGTGTGAGTATTGTGACTAAACCAAAACTCAAATAGGGTATTTATAGTTGATTAGGGATGACAAAATGGTAAAAAAATGGGCAAAAAACGGTCAGATTTTTGAATGCAACGGCTAGCTAACGGACACCTACAAAAACCGGTTTCAAACCGGTTTCCGAAACCGGTTCCCCTAAAAACCGACTCGGACCGGTTTCTAACGGGAAAATGTAAAACCGGGTAGAAACCGCCGGTTTGAGGCAACCCGAACCGGTTTTGGTCAAAAACCGGTTTTGACCGGTTTCGGTTTCAGTTTTTTTGGCCACCTCTATCCACCACTGGGCCCAGTCAAACCATCGGCTTCGATACCACTGTTGGGACCGCCACCACCACCACTCTGTCACATTAGTATGATATTGTCCGCTTTGGGTCAAAGTCCGCACGGATTTGTTTTTGGGCTCCTTCTCAAAAAGCCTCATAATAATTGAGTGGTGGACTTTATTATATAGAAGACTTCTTTTCTTCTCTCTTCCGATGTGGGATGGGTATGCCAACCCTAACACCGACCACGAGACATAAGTAAGGAGGCCGAAACTAACTTTTGATACAAAAAAAATCGAGGGGGCCATGGACCCCCTAGGCCTCATTAGGCTTCTCTCTATTTCTTCAGTTACAACTGCATGTCGAGAAAATTTGGAGTAAAAGGAAAAATGAATTCTTGAAGAGGCTTAGATACGAGAGAACTTCCCATGTATTGAGCCCATAAACTTGACCAAAAAAAGAGAGCTTGAAGTATTTAATAATGAAATATTTATAATATTTAAAAAATTAGAATTCATTTAAAAGTACACACTTAATGTTGTAAGCCGTCGCTTGAACTATTCTTCCTTGAAAAGAAAATAGATGACAATTAAATTTTGCGATCTTACATATTTTGATAATGTTGTATAATAGCTTCATTAGCTACGCTTATGAAAATAGCCTTCGTGATGTAAATCATTAAGCTGTCATTCGGCCACTCATCCCCTCATACTATTACGCAAATAAGTCATGAATGTTTTTATGGCAGAATACACACTCTCAATCATAGCTGTTGTGACAGGTAAAATCGAAGTTAGCTTGATGAGAAGATAAACTAGAGGATAAGCTGTATCTCTATGCATTTTGACCATCTTGACAGCAAGCAATAGTTTAAAGTTCGAAAAAACTTGTCTTACTTCTCACATCATATATAACTTTTTGCAACTGATTGATTAACAACTTTCGATCCATCAACGAGAAATCTTGTGGATAGGCCAATTTGGAGAAATTTTTCCTCATCAATATTTTCAAATGAATTTTTAGAATCAAAAGAGTCAAAAGAAGTAACTTTGTATTTCCACCGTGAAGTGATTATTCATCTCTTAAGAAATAAGATCAATAACATAATAGACAATTTTCAAATAAAAAAGATATTAAGAATATAGAATTATATAACTTTTATAATAGCGTAAAATGATATTTGAATCAAAGTAACTAATCCCGCAAAATATCTCGACACGATATAGATAAAAGAAAGTTAGAGCTTGTCCTTCACGTCTTGAGCGACCACGAATTGACAATGTGTCTTCCATATTGGGTATTTTATGGTGTTATCAACACAAAAATTTCACATATTGTATTTTATTTTGATAAAAAAATTAATTTATAAATTTTTAAATTTCAAAAATTTATCAGGGACTAAAAAATTAAGAAACATTAAATTTCATCCGAAGTTAAAGAAAAATTTTAACTAAATTTTTGAGCTCAGTCGGAACTAGAACCTAGGTTAGCCCCCGATACCATTGCGCCAACTAGTTGGATTGCAAACACTCTCTAAATAATATCATAACAAGACAACCTCTTAAACAAGTAATAATGATATCACCACATAATTATAGGTTTAGGAACACCATCATTTTACTTGTGTATGGTTCCAAGTTTCCACCTGCAAATTGTGACCTTACAACAACAAAAGAAAAAATAATAAAAAAAAATAAAGGAAAATTCCCTGAATAAGGTGTGGGAGGCTAATCAATGTACTTTGGTTACCACAAGCAACTTTGTATCTTTATCAAAAACAAAGCCAAAGTAGTGGGAATTGTCTTGGGGCACCCCACTTCAACTGTGTAAAGAACAAAGACTTGAATATATATATATATATATATATATATATATATATATATATATATATAACCATGTCTTCAAGACTAAAATCATTGCAACAAGTGACCTTGATCCACTTATCACGAGGCTTCCACTTTAAGTGGGAGATTTGGGTTCGAGTTTCTCTGAGGACAATAATTTTCAAGAGTTTATAACTATTTAGTCTATGACTGAAGAAGAGACACTAGCTCTTCGGGGTATGTTGATAGAACAATTAAATATTGGCGCTCAATGGCGGTGTGGAGGCCAAACCTCGGTGACATCTGCGGATTTGAGTGGGTCAAGCGTGAAAGAATCACTGGATGACGACTTCATGGGCAGATCATATTTAAGAACCTAAGAGCCGGATACACATAACCCGATTTAACTAGTAGCAGTTCTATAAGGGCAAGACTGTTGTCCTGATTACTAGTTAAGTGTAAACTTGGAAACTCGGTATAAAAACAAAAAAAGATTAAAATCATTGCACCAATTGTCCATAAGAAACTTATTGTTAGTGCTCAAAGTCCTACAATTTTATTGAAATAAACTCTTGGAACTTTGTTTTCGCTCAAATAAATTAATATAATCAATCAAATTTGAACCTGATTTTTGAAAAATTATACCGTGCAACATGGTGTGCTGTATATAATATATCAGTTGCGATTATGTTATACACTAATTGTGATTATGTTGTTGCGTCATATATATACACTGTAATTATTATAACACGGTTGTGATTATGCTATACGCCAACTGTGATTATCCTAGTACTCACAGTTGGTGTGTATCTTATACCGTGCGCCATGTTGTGGGATGAACCAACTCTGATTATTAGTCAACTCACTAAAAATTCATAAACACGTAGAAATCGGTTAACTCATTATTAATAAACACGTAGTTTTTTTCCCACTACTACTAAGTGAAGTATAAAAAGTCTCAACTAAATCTTAATGCCCATTTAAGTTTTACGAGCTTGCGAACTAATTAAACATCTGAGTCCTTCTTTAAGTGTCAACCTCCTTATCCCAAGGAAAATTGGAATGTTTGCTCTCAAATACAATAACTATATTTTTATATAAATCAAATCATGAACGTTAGTGACATATAATAGAAATAACAAACATCTTTTATTGATAATAAATAAGTTCATAATTACAAATACATGCACTCATGATCGGATTAAACCCAATGACCCGACATGTCCGACTCGTGGAACGAGCAAAGTGCCACGTAGTAGTCGACAAGTGCGAGAACCGAGCAGACTGCCCTCGAGCACACAGGACAACGAAAACATCAAGGACCTATCAAAGTAGGAGAATACAAAGGCTCATCCCGCAAAAAATTCCCGGTCGATCCATCAGCAAATAACTATTCATGCCAGAGATACATGACACTTATTACAATCTTTACATCTGCTTCCCCGTGCGTCGACGCATATCCCTGAAATATTCCCCCTTGTGACATATATTTCAGGAGCTTCCGACTTGGACTCTACTCGTAAATTCAATTAAACTTAGCTTCTAGGCATTTTATCTGGCTCTCTTTTTATATAAGTCGTTCATGTTCATCTATTTTTATATAGAAATCAATACTCATTTTATTGACCAGATGAAACATCAACAATTTTAAAAGAAAAAAATATGTGTGAACCTTTGGAATGAGTGTAAACATTTGAAATAGGGATAATTTTGTATGCCCCTTTGGATTTAATTTCATACTTTTTCATAATATACCTTGATGTTTATATTATGATGTTAAAAATATAGGAAAAAGAGAAAAAAAATTAAGAGTAATGTAAAATATGGGGTTCTCTCTTAAAATTAATTGACAGTGACAGTAACAGTCTAAAATTTTTATATATTAAATGCAAGACTAATATTTCCTTAATACGGGATGCTTCAACACGCTACCTACTCTAATACCATAATAAAATTTGGATTTCAATCTTTATATATTGAAGTCAAGACTAATATTTTCGTGATGTGGGTTTAATGCTTCATTAGCCCTCTCATATGGGACGGAACATCATGAGCCATTGGGCTCGCACGTATAAAGAATCTTCTCTGATACTATATTAAAGTCTAAAATTCTATTTCTAAATTAATTAACAGTAATAAAATAACCTAAAATCTTTATATATCAAAACCAAGTGTATCAAAGACATAAAATCTCATCACCTTTTCAACTAACCTTTATTCTCAACAATAGTCTCCACCATTGGTTCTGACTTCTGACTTCTGTCACCAAACAAAAATTTAATAATGCAGAAGACATACCTCCACCAATAGATTCTAAACCTTAAGGTTACTGGTGTGTCGTTGCAAATAGTTTTGCTTGCTTTCAATTAAAATGTTGTGAAAATCATGGATCAAATTTTCCTTTGTGTTATGTTTCGGACTTTAGAAAAAATGAAAACGTTTCAGAAAATTTCGCAAACTTTTTGTAATAATTTTGAAAATAATTCTGTATCATATCGGGGTCATGACCAAGCAGTATGTTCCCAATTCAAATTCCGGTGGTCCGATCAATACCAACAGAAGAGTAAAGTCTCTTCTTTTCTTTGATATAACTCGCGGAATTCTTCTTCTCCATTAGAAGCATAGGAATTCTTCTCCGAGCGGTATTTTCCCAATTCAAATTCTGGTGTAACTCGCCGGATTTTCACACATTAAAGCATCTCTAATATAATGGACAATGATGCTTTTTTGTCGTAGTCCGCACCTGAGAAGACTATTGTACTCATCCCTCTCCTCCCCCTTTGTGTTGAACTTAATAATAATATTAAATCTTCAACAACAAAATTTTCAAAAAATATCCTTAGATTATTAAATTAAATTAAAATAACTAATCTTAAAAAAAATATTTCCTAGCCCGGACCTCCGCTAGGTCGCCCAATCAATTTTTCGTGCATGTCACTCTGCTTTCCGGCAGGCCACCACCGGCGGCCGACAGACCTCCGACGACCAGTCAGTTTTTTTTTTTTAACGCCAAGCCAGTCGGCCTGCTTTCCAACAGGCCACCGCTGGCGACCGGTATGTCTTTTTTTCTATTCTTTTTAAAAAACGCCAAGCCAGCAGGGGGTGCTTTCCACGGGGTGGGGAAGGGCAGCTACCCACATGGCGAAAGTAATACCGAGACACATCCCCCGCTGCAGGTTGCAGAGCGGGGCAATCAATATATTGCCGGTCAGGATGGACCAGTGCGGGTCGGGCCAAAACTATCATCCCACATGGCGAAAGTAATATCGAGACACATCCCCCGCTGCAGGTTGCGGAGCAGGGCAATCAACACATTGCCGGTCAGGAGTGCAGATCGGGCCAAAATTATCATCCCTACCAGAAACTGGATTTGCAAACGCCTGAAACCATCAAAGTCTACCCAAACAAATGCAATAATGTATAAAAAAAACATTTACAAACACTCACCCAAACCAAACAAAAACTAGCTTTTTGAAATAAACAAATATGTATTAGCTAACTTAATAAAAACAAGAAGTTTATACTCTTGAAACAGCCAAACCCTATATTACAAGCAAACAAAAGGCAAAGAAAAACATAATAACTAAGACAACATAAACATATCTTACCAAAAAAAAAAAAAAAAAAACTACAGTAGAGACGGAGCATTCTCAAGAAAAGCTCAATCAACTTACTGATTAGGAGTGAGAGAAGGAAAAGATGGTATAGATTGAAGTATCAACTTCCGGCTGCTCCGAACGTTGCTGTGAGGAGGAGAAACTCTTTTACTGTTGGGAGACGAGAGCTTGATGCTGCTAATGGGAGATCCTTCTTGGAGAAAATCGGGCATTTCGTCTTCCGCAACAGTTTCGAATTGTTTATCGAACTTTGGCGGTGGCGGTAGGAAGCTTTGTTTGCCCAACATTTGCCTGGCTTGGAAACCGGAGGCAGAGTCGATGGAAGGAAAAGACGATCTCGGTGGTTTTTTCTTCGAGGAAAATGGATGTTGAACTGATTGCCTGACATATCAATAATAAGAAATAAATAAATAAATACCCATTTAACTTTCAAAAATAAACAAAAATACCTTCGATTCAATGTTAAAAGTAAGGGGCTAACTGTAAGATTTTCGTAAATGTAAAGGGGGCTTTGCAATGTTTTTTTTTTTTTTTTGGCTTATGAAGGGGGGTACTTGTGTAGGACAAAATAAAATCTCAGAGCTATTTTGTGTAATTATGGAAATTGGTTGGGTGTTTCTGGAATAAGGCCAAACCTCGTGAATACATTTTTTTTTTTTTTTTTGCAATTATCCCTCTTACGAGAAAAGAATAGTGTACCTTACAGCCCGTAAAGGGGTTGCGGGAAGCGCAGTAGAGTCCACACTCGTCTCCAGGTCGTTTTCGATTGCACATTTATGGAAATTTCTATCGAGCGTGCTCTTCTCACCCGTCTCTGTTTCATCCTCTTCGGCTTCGACTTCGATGCCTATCGCACCACACCCTGATTCAGAATCGAAAACATGAGTTTCAAACTGCACTTCGGATAATGCATGCAATTCGTTTGCAGAAACTTCTGCTTCTTAAAAGAAAAGTAGTTTGTTGCAGCGGCTGATAGTGTTCGCGAACATTCCATTGAACTTAAAGAGTATATCATATACACATATATCCATAATATATTTACTCACCATCCTTTCTACCAAAAGCGTTCTTACACCCTTCACACCTGCAGTTAATGGAGCAGCCAACACCACCCTACAAAGCCCGACCCAATAAGTTCAGTCCATCAGCTTACAAACTATTAAACAGAAAGCAGCTGTACAGGGAAAAAAAAAAAAAGAACAAAAAAAAAAGTAAAAGAAACCTGAAAGCATTCACAATATTTCTTGAGGCAACCCGATTTCTTGCAGTTGCATCCTCTTTTATGCCGAGCAGAAGCAGGAGTCTTGCTGGGGTCGTCCTAAAATAACAATTTTCAAAATAAAAATAAATAATAATAAATGAATATAATCGTAAATGAAAAAAAAAAATCCAATAAAAATCGGATTCTAACCCCAGTTTCCAAGATGGAATCGGGTCCCCTGACGACTTTGGGAGCGAAAGCAAGGGGATTTCTCGATTCTATCTGTTTGCGTGTGGTGAGGACAGTGTCTTCGTGGATGGGTTTGTTGAAGCAATCCATACACGCACACGGTTCCACACAGTATACCCCAGCAGCAAAGCATTCACAGTAACTTTATCAAAAAAAAAAAAAAAGTTCACCGGGTCCATCAAATGCATTATCTCAAATGATATACAAAATAATAAAATACACTCATCTGTTATCCCTAAAGCTGGGAATCACTTTTTTTTTTTCAATGTATGCATACACTACCCTGATGTGGTTTCAGTATCAGGCAAGGAACCGGAATCCACGATACTTAAACAAGCTTAGATTATTATTTAAGACAAAAACAACAGAAATTTTGTCCTAAAGATCAAATCATGACCGAAAAAATTTAGGATTGTACTCCCTCGGTCACATTTGAAGAGGGTACTTTGGAAGCATGATCATGTCAGTAAACTTTTAAAATAAAATCTTAATATCTAATTAAAACTTATATAATATTCTCTAAAAATAAAGTTTTTCGGTATATAAATTAAAATATTAGTTGATTGGATTTTTTAATAAAAATAAGTGAAAATGGATCATTTAAAACGAGTTGTACATTTGTTAAAATGACTATGAAAAATTGTACCTTAACCGAGGTACCCTCTTTAACGGAGGGAGTACCACTTTAATGAGAGCTCAAGGAGAGCCCGATTGCAAATAGAATGAGATAAAAATTCATGAGGTTGGAAAAAAAAAAACTTACAGTTTAAGGCATTTCGATTTTTTGCAGTTACATCTCTTACAGACTGTTTCACCTTCCCCAGCTTGTTCTACCTTACGCCTGACAATACAATCCCCAGCCGTGAATTAAAGAGAAAGAAGGGGTGGAAGGCCGGGGGAGGAGAAAAGACAAATACAAATAAGAAAGACATACCGTTTTTTCTTTGGACTACTCGGATTGGTCTCCTCACTCGCCACATAGCTCGGTGCCTGGCCACCATCTTCAACAGTCGCAACAGCATTATCGAATCTATCATTTTCTTTCTCAAAAGATTCAGCAACGGTTACAACACTGTTTGATAATTCCAGACCAGCAGCCGAAGGATGGAAATCGACGGACGAGCAAGGTCCGATCAATAATCTCCGAGATGCCGAGGAGTCTTGGCGGACCATTTTGTAGTCATTAGGAGTCGCTGCCAGAGCATTTAAATGCAAGCCAATGCCAGGCAAAACACGACGTGAAGATTCATAGCCCACCTTTGGATGAACTACTTTGTTATTGTTGGATAAAGCAATGCCGTCAGATTGCAACAAAACTGAAGGATCAGGACCAGGATTCTTGCCCAAATGCTTTCTGCGGCCCCCGCCCATCTCGAAAACCAGACACCGTCTTCTCATGCCTCTGTACAAACCAGAAATCTGCTAGGAAAAAAAATTAGAGAATGTGATTTCGATATAAACTGGCATTATAATAAAGGCATACGTACAAGGCGTACTTACCATTGAGGTTTGACCCAAATAAAACAACAAAAAGAAACTCAACTAACTTTGAAAATTACATAAAGCACCCTTGAGAATTGGGGTTTACGATCCGTCTTACATTTTTGCGCCCACATTCAGAGGAGGTAACTGAAATTGCTATAGCATCATCAAGTATTTTTACGATTACATCCCCCAACTTTTCTAAGTAGTACAAATAACCAATCATAAAATTGAGTTTAGTTGTGATATTTCAAGAGCACTGAGGGGTGTAGAACTGTAAAATATTTGATGACATCATCAAGTTCTTGCATGTCAGCCAACAATTGAGGTAATGTAAGACCGGATGACTTCAAGGGTGGATGACTTCAAGGGTGGTTCTTGTAATCTTCGATTTCTTTTTTGGTGGAATTAACCCAAACCTCAAGAGTAGTTTTTGTAATAAGTACCAAAAAAGAAAGAAAAATGTTCTCAGAATTATAAATACCCTATTGGCATATATTTCTACTTTACAAATTGCACCTACTGAGTGAGGTAATTTTAAGGTAAATACAAAGCTCAATGGGGGTAAATGGAACGCAAAGTTTTACCTCATGATCCAACTTTTCACCGGGATTGTTCATTGGAGAACCAGTAATAACGTCACAGGCTTCGGCATTATCCATCATCTCACTCCCATCTCCAGGCTGAGTATACGGGTTTTCTTGCTCACTTCCCTCGAGAGCTGCCCCACTGGGACCCACTGCCTGCACGTCATTAGTGTGGAAACTCGTGCCGTGATCAATCGACTTCTTGTAAGAATCCGTGCCATCCGGAGATTCAAATACTAACAGATCGGAGGCATCGATCAAATTATCCCAATCACACGACTCGCCTTCTCTACTTCGATCGTCATGGCTTAATCTCTCCATACCCGCCTCATTTTCGTACGAACCCCTCTGGGACGGCTCTTTATAATCCTCCGTTTCTTGGGCTTTAATGCTGGATTCAGGACTATTGCATTCATCTTCCGGAAAGTCAACTACAAACTTGGAGCAATCATAAGATGTCTCTTCACCTTCGTATTCCTTCGGATCGACATTTTCCTTATGTTCATCCAGCTGCTTAGTATCGACTGTATTTACCTTATCCCGGTCGACTGCGCTCTGATCATCGGAAGAAAACTCGGGTTTCGACGGATCTGAAAGGTGATGCCTGAAATGAGGGAAGAGACAGTTAGACCACAAAAAAGGTCGTTCTCAACGAGCGTAATAATCACATTGTGTTTCGATGTTTTACCTTCGGAGAAATCTGGATCCTCGGAGGGAACTAACATGGGGCGAGGTGAAAACAGATGGAAGGGAGGCAAAACTAAGGGGATTGATTGTCTGAGTGATGTGTGTGGATTTAACTGGCCGGATTGGCGAAAGGCTGTTGAGAAAGTTAAAGACGGGGGATTCCTGCATGCGAAGAGAAACAGAAAAAAAAAAAAAAAGAAACACGTAAAACTTGGGCAAATGTAGTGGGTAAAAATCGGAACTTAGTTGAAATCGACTCGAAGTAGACGAACACGTAAAACTTGGGCAAATTAAACAATCAACTAATAACAATCACAAAGTTGCTTTCGAAAGATTGAAGTAAAAAATAGAATGCAAACAGGACAGGTGATTAAGAATCAATGTGCAAAATAATCAGATTTCCTAATTAACTAGGAAAAAAATAGATAGCTCCATAACCATGAAATCTATAGAATCTGTCCGGTTCGAAAACAATGAAACTGCATAACCATAAGTTCCCAAAAAGGGGTGGAAACCCCCTCAAAACATGCATCTTTTTACCACATTGCTCACAACCCTTTTCCCGTTTTCTCCAGTAATCAAAGAAAATTTTCCAGTCAGAACCAAACCTCAAACACCCACATAGATTTCACCGGAAATAACTTTAATTGACCAGATTTCGGAAAGCAGAAATTCAAGATTCGTCCCCACCTCAACCCCCAACCCAAAACCCAAATTAAACAAACAAATAAAACAATGTCCCAGAGAAATACAAGAACCACATCACATATCCAAGACCCACCCACCCCCCCCCCCCCCCAAAAAAAAAGGCCAAACCACATTTTTTAACAAAAATACTCTAAACCCGCTGCCAACAATCACTCAAAAACCCCAAATCCAGCGCCGGTTTGAGTAAAACCAAAGGAATAAAAATCCCCAAAAGAACCCATTAAAACACATAACCCCCCCACCCCACCCCCCCAAAAAAAAGATTCGAAATTTATGCTTCGAAAAATAAAACCTCAAATCTGCTGATAGGAGTTGCGATCTGACAGTTCTTGCTCCTCTCTGGAGTGTCCATAACTTCACCTTCTTCTTTATTATTCTGTTTTTCAGAAATCTCAACCAAATCCCCCATATTTTCGTTTCCTTTTCCTTGGCTTAATTTATTCACTTATTGTGTATGGGTATTGTTGTGTATATCTATCTCTCTGTCCCCTTTCATCGTTTATTTCGCACCACACCACACGCCTTCACAACAAAAAAAGGGGGGTCAAATAGGAGTAAACGAAATTCAAGAAGGAGAGCGGGAAATGGAGAGTGAAGAATAGTTTAGTGAGTGTGAGTGAAGTAAAGATTTAAGAAGATGAAAAATAATGGAGTAGATTTTTCTTCTGAAAAAAAAAAAAGAAGACCCCACCAGCCACCGCCACCACACCCCACAAAAACACACACACACGCACTAGACGGTAGACACAAGCTGTTGTTACATGTGTTGTGTTTAATGTTGTGTGTATTGTGGGTGAACTTATTATATGTGGGAAAAAAAAAAAAAAAAGACAAAAGGAGGCAACGTTAAAAAAAGAGGGGTTGGGAGGGAAAACATAAAGGAGAAACAAGACTTGTAAGATAACACTTGGAATAATTATTGGAATCACAATGTTTTTTTTTTCTTTTCTTTTTTTAGTTACCTAAGCTGTCGTGCCTTTTTTTTAATTAGGTTAATTAATTTTTGGTTTTACCATTTTTTTCGGTTTTGGTACTTCACTTTATGGGGAATTAAACACATTAACATTTTTTTGAAATATTTACAATATTTTTATAGAATATGGTAGAAAATAAAAATGTTTTCAAGAATCTTGCATTTTGTATTTATAAATGCTATGTAAACAGTGCGTAAAATAGCGGATTTTCGAAAATTATATTCTTGACTTATTATGTGTATTTGTTTAAACATTCGTCACTTATTTGACGAAAACATCTAAATCGATCCTAATATATTAGTCTCGTGTGAGGTCAACTCCTTAAAATTAAAGTTAAAATGAATTTAAAAAATTAGAAAAAAATAAATAAAAGATAAAGTAATTGAAAGTTAAAAAAAATGATCCTAGGAAGCTGGGCCTAAATCCTAAAAATTGAATAAAAATATCGGAAAAAAAAACTTAAAATTTCTAACAATTATAAGAAAGTGAGAAAATTAAGAAAATGAAGGAAATGCTCAAGGAAAATTAGAAAAATTAAAAATAGGAATCGTCATAACATACAATTGAACGAGCCGGGATCCTCTCCAGTAACTGGACGGTCTAGTTCAATTTGGACTGTTCAGATCGCACACACCCGCACGGGTGTGTGTGGGGGGTGCACCAGAGGGTGCAGATCCCTCCAGTCCTCTCCGGAAATGGAGAGGATCCGAACTCCAATTGAACCTCTTTAAATTAATAACATTTGGACAAGAGAAAATTATTGATTAATAGATACAGTAAAACCTCTGAAAAGGAATAAAAATTTATGGTCCCAACTTGGACTAGTTATAATTTGGAATAAAGTCCATATTGTCATAATTCATATATTTTCAAATCCCAACATAATGAAATACACTTCTATTTAGGAATAAATCATAATAAAATACATATATATATATATATATATATAATTTTTACAATAGATTTAAGTTGATCTAAAATACTTGTTTAAGGTTGATTGTGACAAAGATTTTATCTTTTGTGTTGCAACCATATCCTTCAACTTGTGTGTGCCCATTAGCTCGTCCAAATGACCACCTTCTTGTTGAACCCAAAACATTTCCAACTTGTCGAGTAAGCTTAAAACTTCTTCACATGAAACTTTTTGTACTTCTATGCTATCATCCTCCGGATTATTTTCCTCATTTTCTTGCCTAATTCCTTCAATGATTTCTTCATCGGTTAAAGCATAAACAATTTTCTTGCCTAATTCCTAAGTTTACAACATATTACATACAAGTATCTACTAATTATAATATTTATATATTATACATGCACTTTAAAATTTAAAAAAATTCTTCTTAAAACTCTATTTAGAAATAACCTCCATTTAGGAATATTTTCTTATGTTCCCAAGTATATGACTTTATAGAGATTTTACTATAGTATCAAATAATCAAAGTTAATTTAAAATTAAGTATTTTATGTTGGGACAAATAAAAATATTATTTAATTTAATTTATTAGTTTATCGAGTATAAGTTTATCAAAATTCTACCAAATATTATTTTTAGGTTTGCAACGCTAAGTCATTTATTTGATATTAATGGAGTACCAAAAAAAAACGAAAATTGAGTATATAATTAATTTATCGAATATTGAAATTATCGCATATATATGTTTAATTGACCATGTCAAAAAAGAGAAAATGACCTTGTCAACAAAGCTCAATCTAATTTCCATGAGTTTCTCTCAATCTGATTCGTTTTTCAAATATCAGTTAATTCTATGAGGGTTTTTTTTTTTTTTTACTGAAAGGCCAGAAAGGGTCAGTTATTTTACAACAAGGTATATCTTTTCTATTAAAGTGGAATAAATTTCATTTAAGAAAAACTTATTGGGGACTAATAAATTTTGTATTTTAAATGCCCTCATTATAATATCAGTTACTAGTTGTCTTTGAGGACCTAATCAACCAGTTTTTTTTTTTTTTTTCAGACGGTAAATAAGAGTATGATTCATTGATTTGTGCCAAAAATAAGAAAATGACTTTCACTTGCCAATATATGTAATTTGCCAAATATCTATTCTGATTGATGAAATATGATGAGCCACCTCATAAAATAGTGATTCACAAGTAGATTAATGCCTTGTATGGTATAATTTGTGTATTTAAACATTAATTCCATATGGGAAAAAAATTAATCTTCACTTTAATACATACGGACTTAGGAGAGAGAGACACGGTTTGCGGACGTGGCTTGACTCAAACTATCCGTCTCAAACTATCGTCTCTCTTATATACTAATACAAGATACTTTAATTGATTGTTTCTCGGACTTCATACTTTGGTGATTCGAATATTTAAGTGTTGGTATTGGACCATGTTCTTTTAAACTTATTTTTCAGTTTTTCAGTTCAATTTAGTTCAATTCTGTTCAGTTAAGGTCCGTTCAATTCAATTCAGTTCTTCTTATTATTATTATTATTATTATTACTAATAATGAATAACAATCTTGATTATTATTATTATTGTTGCTGTTGTTGATTGCTATTATTATTACTAATAATATTTACTATTATTAATGATAATATTCATTATTGTTGTCGTTAATTACTATTATTATTATTATTTATCATTATTATCATTGATATTATTATTATTATAGTTGTTGTTGACTACTATTATTATTACTAATAATATTTACTATTATTAATAATAATATTCATCATTGTTGTTGTTGATTACTATTATTATTATTATTATTATTATTTATCATTATTATTATAGTTATTATCGTTATTGTTGTTAATATCATTAGTTTTATTATAATACAATAATGTGCTATTAGTAATAATAGGCATTTAAAAAAAAGTCATTTACAAGAATCATTAGTAGTCCTAAGAATAATCACTTGACAATGTTCATTGCTAGTGAGAATCAAAAGTCATCAGTAGTCATGAGAATGCTCAAGAGCATATCATTACATCAAAGATTACATTCTAAAATGTTATTATTTATTAGTATTATTATTATTATTAGTATTATTATTAGTATTTTTGGAGTATTAATTATTATTATTATTATTATTATTATTAAGATTGTAGTTACTTATATTGTTATTATATTTATTATTATTATTATTATTATTATGTTTATTATTATTTTATTATTTTTATTATATTTGATATTATTATATTATTAGTAGTAGTATTTTATTAGTATTATTATTTATTCTTAATATATATTTCAATTTAGTTCAGTTCAGTTCAGTTCCATTCAGTTCAGTTCAGATCCATTCAGTTCAGATTCATAACAGAGCCTTGATCGATGGAATTTGAACTACATTTTTGGTAGAAAATATCTAACTACCAAAACAAACCTTCACCACTCGACCAATGCTGCAATTTTATGATATAGTAGACCTCATCTAAAGTAATATTATTGGGACATTAAAAAAATAACATTCTAGGAAGATTTTGCTCCAAAATAATTAAAGTTCTATTTTTAGTTACTAATATACATTCTACAAACTTTTTTTTTTTGTATATATACAACTCATCAAAATTGATCATTCATGTAGTTCTATATTCAACTATAGTTTCTATTTATTATAATTCATGTATATGAATCCGTTCACTCCAAGAAACTACATATATATTAGATAACATCATCAAAATTTATCAACAATAAATATGGGTCCCAAACAATCCAACAAAATTTGCGAAGAACTATGTTAGTTTTAAAATAAATACACAACATGTGTTTTAGTCTACAGGTTATTGGGCTTCTCCCAATTACTATAGGGCTATGCCTGTTGGAATGTTCCAGAATATGTAATCTCTCCATATTTAAATGGACCATATGAATGAGAATATACATCTTCTTCTGCCCTAATTCTTGTCTTATTTACGTTTACTACAACACGTTATCAGCACGTACTCTACCAATAGAAAAAAAATCGTCCAATTTTTCAGAAAATTCTGAAAATTTCGAAAAAAAGAGAGAATTTTTTTCAGAACCCTAAGCCGGAAAAAAATGGATCTCCAAACCCCACCGGGTCCTTCTGCAAACCCAGCCGCCGGCCATCAACCCTAGCTTCCCGCGCCGTCACAACCACACCCAGATCGGATTCCCGCCTCCTGCTCCCAATCCGACGTCATCTTTTTCCCCCGCGCTACAAACCGCCGCCGCCCCAGACCCGCTCCGTTGTCGCCGGTCGTCTTGCACAATCCGTCCGCTTCAGCTTCTCCTGCGCGCTCGGCCCGCTACAAATTTTCCAGCCCGCCCGCGCCCAGCCCGGTCTCTCTTTTTTTTCAGCCCGACCCGCCTGCCACCCAGGACCCGACCCGGTTCTAGTTGGAGACCCAGTTCAGATCTGGGACGCGTTCCAGATCCGATTCAGCCGCAGTCCGGCCAGGTTTTTCAAAACCTACTCAGTTTTTTTTAACTCAACTCGCAAAGTAAGGTATATGAACTCGGCTCTACTATTTGCTTCGTGTTCATACTTGTATGCTCTATGTGATTTAATAGCATAATATAATTAATCATATTTAATGTAATTATGTCTACATTAAATCAAATAAATTAATTAGCCACTTGAATTAAATTATTTAATTCATGCTCTTAGATTATTAATTGATCATAATTGCGATATAAGATATCTTTTTGACTGCATAATGTGTATCTAGTTATATGTTGGTCACTAAGTATACAGAATACAACTTGGAAAGTGTTTAAGCAACAAGCTGTGCGTTTTACAAATTAGAGTGCGTAGCGAGTCTTGTTAAAGATAGTTTGCAGTGTATACTTAAATAAATCACAGTAATGAAAACAATAAATTGCAGAAGGTAAATAACACAAGATTTAAAGTGGTTCGAGGTAAACCCCTCTACGTCCACTGGTCCTCCACACAGGAGTAAAATGTTTATATAATCACTACGTACACAACTACGTGACTATAATCAAACCTATCCTTGTATCGTTCACACAGATAGATACAAACACTGTCGCTTTCAACAGTTCACATAGATCGGTTAAAGCTTCCTATGGACTTGCTTCTTCATCGTTCCAAAGCTTCGTCTCTTCAATGCAGATCCGTCACACACAGTTCAGGAAAAGCAAGGCTTTCTTCAGTCCACACAGGGCTGATGGTTTTCTTCAAATGTAAGAACAAGGGTTGAACAACAGCTTGACTTTCTTGAGCTTGAGCTTGATGATGTGTTGTTCAAGGTTGAGCACTTGTATATTTCTTCTCTCAAGTACGGCAGTATGCTTGAAGAAATATGATTGCTCTTGATATACTGTTCTTATGATGTTCGCGAGTGTATCTCAGTATATCTCAGTTTACTCGGTTTTCAGATCTTGATCTTATGAATATTCGTGTATATCGTTCGTATTTCTGATCTTCAAACTGCGGGGTATAATAGCTTTTGGAATAGATCCGTTGGGAATAGATCCGTTGAGCAAAAAGTTCATTCTAATGGGATGATTGACTTGTATAGAACAAGATTCGGATTTTGCTTCTTGTCGGGAAATCTCTGTCGTCTTAGTATTTAAATACTTTATCCTTTCAGTATTTAAATACTTATTTTCAAATAGGCTTGACTTTTGCGTATAAAGTAGATTTCATTCTCAACGGTCTTCAGTCCTGTTGGATAAGTGCTGAAGATCTCAAAACTTACAGCCTGTTTGCTGTATCCAACATGTTTGCGTTTATGCTGTTGTAGCTGTAGGTTCCACACTGTAGGCTATCTTAGGGCTGCTGTATGGAAAGATGTTGTATGAATGTTTCAGAACAGCTTCCACTTGGTGTCATTGGCTGATGAGCTTCATGCTGTATGATGGCACTTTGTTCTTTTGCTGTATGATTGAGGCACTTGACATCTTGCTGTTGTAATACCCGAGATTCTCGGTTCCGGTTATTTTTGAATTTTGCCGGTTGTGCCGGTCATTTTGTTCTGTGGACGATTTCTTGGTCCGGCATGATAGATCGGATTGTGATATTCGTCGGGTATGACTTTCTGTTTCGTAAGTTGAGCTAATCGTATGTCCTGTTTTGTTATTATTCGTCTTCTTTCGGATCGTTGTTGTGGTCCTATCGTATTTTTCGGTTTGTGTCGGAGTCGTTTTGCAACCGGAGGTTTTCTGGCCGGGCCTGTGCGAAACGGCGGTGAAAACGGCGCTGCCGAGCGCCGTGTCCTGCGCCGGGTCGGCCAGGACTAGCAGGCCTGCCGAGACACGGCCGAGAACCCGCGCAAGTTTTGCGCCGGGTGATCCGCCGTGTTGGACACGGCCGATACATACGCGCAGACACCTTGCGCCGGGTGTTGCGCCGTGTCGGTCAGGTCGCGCACTAACCCGCAACCCGGCGGTAGACACGGCGCTGGTCTAGGCCGTTGGCTGCGCCGTGTTCGGCAGGGGTATAAATATGGCAGAGCAGTCGGGTTTCACTCATTTTTCCCATTTCGTTTTCAATCCTTCCGCAGCCAAGTCTTGGGGAAACCAAAGACATGTTGTTAATCTATCCAAAACACGAAATTCCTGAATCCATAACATCGATTAATCCTTCCATAACTTGCTCCGATCGACCGAATCAGGGTAAGTTTTCTTAAAATCTAGTTTTGGGGATTTTGTTCGATTTGTCCGTTTAATCCGTTTTAACTCAGAATAGTGATGGATTGATGATTGTTAAGCTATATTATATCGAATTCCTTGTTATTCCACGGTTGGATTGCCATGGATTTGTCGTTTTATTGAGTATCTTATCGACGCCTTGAAGGTGTTCAATAAAATGTCACAAAGAGATTCCGAGCGTTCTACGATTATTGTTCCTCGTCCGTTCGTTAATTTATTGATGGTATGATGTTAGGGTCAGATTCCTCGCAAAGAACTCGAGTCGGAACTCCTCCGTTCGTTGTTTTCTTCAAGCTTTCCGATCGTGGGTGTATTCATTGTCTTCGCCGAAAAATTGTAGGTGTTCGAGGTTTCTGGTTGAGCCGTGTTCTTCGGAGTGTCTAGTATCAATTATCGAGTATCTTACCCATAAATTACATGTTTTGTTGATATAATGGTTGCTAATCGTCGATATGTGCTAAATAAATATTTATAATCATTTTTTCAAAAGAATCGTTATATTTACCAGCTTGGTTTTCGTAAATGTGATTCGCGTGTGTCGGGAATCAATATACTTAGTTGAATATGTGTGCTAGTGTCGAGTATAGGATCACCTTACTTTCGTGTGATATCATTATGTATGATTATGTCATCGGTAAATGTAAAGTGTAATTCTTTTGTCATATTATGTGCGTGGAGTCACGTGGTTATGGATGAATATGTGAGTTTGTGTGATATTAGTTGTGTCGTTCGGTGCTGTTGAGATCTTGTGCTTCCTTGTGAATTCTGGGTCGTGAGTACGTGTTGGATAATATGGCCATTCTAGCAAGGTACCTCGACTATATATATATATTGTGTGTCTGACCTTTGAAAGCTGTGGTTTTGTAATCTGTGAGTTGTTCTTCCACCCGGGGATGGCATTTGTGGCCTCTGGGGGCCGATACTAAGGGGTACGGCCAGGAAAGTCGACTTGGGTGCGTGTGTTGTTGTTCTTCCACTCGGGGATGGTCCGACGGGGCCTCTGGGGGCCGATACTAAGGGGTACGGCCACATAAGTGGTTTCCCACCTGGGGACGGTTTGACGGGACCTCTGGTGGTCGATGCTAAGGGGCACGGCCATGGGTTACCAAGTGTGGTTTTGTGAGATTGATGTTGATGTTTTGATGACTATTGTGATATGTCCGGAGTATCACAATACTTTTTGCTCGGGGTCGAGATACATTATATATCGAGTCTTGGTGTTTGGCTAGAATGGCATAAGAATAACGTGTTATGTGTAATGTGTCCTTGTAAGTGAATTGCAGTGGATGATCGGGTCGTAGGCCCTGTGTTTTGTGATCGAAATGGTTGGGCCGTGGACCCCGTGTTTTGTTAACGGATTTGTATTTTGAAAAATGAACTTTGGGGCTGTGACCCTAAGTGGCTTTCGAGGAATTAAGAATTTTTCAATTTCTAATGTTTTCAAAACTCTCGAGATTTGGAAGTGTTTTCAAAGTGCTTACTTGTTTCGTTTCTAGTCTCAAGACTTGAACTATTTTAACTAAATATCATATCTCGGGAAGTCTTTCGTTGTATTCTCGGAATGTGTTGTGTATGGCTCGTATTTGCACTTTATACTTGCACTAGCGAAATAGTGGAGTTTTGCTAACCCCCGAGTAATCGGGGGGTGGATATCTGTATTGTGTCCAGGTACATGCAGGTTTTCGGGAGCAAGACACAGGATCGGTATGAGAGATGATGAAAGACGAATGATACTAATCACACGAAGGCCAGTTTTGGGTTCAGTTAGTCGGAGTCCATTGTATTGTCTTTTTCGCTGCCGTATTGTCTATGTTTTGAAGTATTTTACCTTGCGTGGGTATGAGTCTGGATAGGTTATGTATTTTTGATTTTTAAAACAGTAATAAAAGACCAAATCGGTCTAATGGTTCGTGATTATTCAATGTCGGCATGTAATGTATTATGTTGTTTCGATGTTTAGCCTGGTGGATCCTCACGGAGAGGGTTTGCAGTGTGTAATATTCCCGGTTAGATTCTGGGGGTGTTACATTTATGGTATCAGAGCTTAGGTTGCGGAAACCTAGGCTGTCGGGTCCAGTCGTGTATTGTTGGGTCTTGTCTTTTCAGATTGAGTCTGACTGATGTCGTGTCACGACGCGTCGTTTGGAATGTCGGCCGTGATTAATATTAGGGTGCAGACATCATCTTCGTGCGATCTGTGGATGTAAGTCTCCCTACTGCAGGTTGTACCACGAGCTATACGAGCCTGTGTGATTCTGTGTTATGTAGTAGTATTTGAAGGTGCATCGTGAGTAAGTGACATATATTTGTTAATTCCCGTTTTGTGCTAGAATGAAGAATGATATTGCTAAATGTATCCTTGTATGAACTGTTTTTCTTGCAAGAGTAACAACCTTGGAATTTTTAGTTTCAAAGGCTTCCGGGGAGCCACGTAAATTTTTAAAATGTTCTCCAAGGGAGGAAAATTTTTGATTTTTGTATGATGACCTCAAGGTCAAAAAATTTGAGACTTCAACTACCGATATTTCATTTTCATCTCATACTATAAGTTTTCAAAACACGAGTTTTTAACTCAAATAAGGTCTACAAAATATACTCAAAACGTGACTCTCGTTTGTAACTTTCCGGTTTCATGAATGTTAGTGAGAAGATGTGTATTGATGATGCTCTCGTTGTTGAGCAGTGGTGCCAGTTTTATGATTAAAATAGTAACATGAATGTTGAGTCCATCGGTATGTATGTGTTGAGATAGTCCTCTTTATTGAGAAGTAAAATTTTCGTTTTTGTAGGATGATTTTCTTTTGATGGTTGCTTGTGAGATGTTATAATTATGTGAGTCGATGACATTTAGACTTGTATGTTGTTGCTTACTTGTAACCTTCGAGTCTAGTATTACCTCATATATGTTTGCAATCGTGTTGGTGATTAGAGCAGTTAGCACAGGCTTAGTACGAGCCTAATGCGCGCTAATGTGGCGTGTTTAGCGCACGTTAATCTTTGTTGTAACGCGCGCTAATCAACCTGGGCAGAGGCTATGGAATCGCATTTTAGCCGTTAGGTCTAACTTTTGCGGCCAATCACCTGTAGTTGTATTCTCTACGTGGTGTCTAGTGATAACAACTGTTGTGCGTGAATGTGTGTTAAGACTTTTCGTATTGCTAGGTGATATTTGATTGTGTTTGATGAATTGATAAATTATGTCTGCTGTGTGTGTGTTCAAAAACACTTTCCTGGAAACTTCACAAAGTTTTGACGGTTCGATTAATCGGCGGCTCCATGTATACTTTGAAAATTATTTGGAAATTGGCGAGCCGGCCTTGGATTCTCAAATAAAACCTCGATGGTATTTGAAAGAGTTATTTTAAAGTACATGTAGACATTTTGTAAAATGTTACCATCCTTGATTTTCATGTAGTGTTGGGGGGATTTTCCAAAATGATTTTTAACGTATTGTTGTATTTTCAGATAATTCGAGTGCATGATTTTCAAAAATATTTCACATCATAAAAATATTTTATTTCAAAAACCAATACGATTTTTATATTCAAAAATATATATTGAAAGATGAAAAATCTCACCCGATGTAAACTTCAAACTCGGATTTGAGAAAGTTTCCTGTATTGATTAAAGTATGTACGAATGGTTTGATGACCTTGCGTGGCTACCTTGTTGTTATTAACGTAACGCTGGTGTGTAGTGGCGTGGTGATTTTGACAATGCCGGTTGCACAGAAAATATTATTTAGCCAATGATTTCAAAATGAGACGGTTAAAGTCTATTGTTTAAAAGTTTTGATGAAGCAACCCGAAATACCAAAAATACTTTTAAAGTTTTACTTTGAAGAGCACACAAATCCAAGGATTTTCAAATGATATCATTTAAAAGAATATCTCGTGGATTTTCTTATCGAGTTGTTAGTAGTTACCTTATGTGATATTGTCGTGCTGAGTTGATACTTTAGCATGTTATTTTTGCGAAGTTGTGGCATCGTATCGAGTGAGAACCCGCTTAGTATGCCGAGGGACAGAGGATGCGGTCGTGACCGCGGTACAGTTGGTCATGGATATCAGATGCAGGACCAAGAAGATATGGCCGAGAAAGTCGTTATTCCAGCATTTCGTTCTCGTTGTTTAGGTTTCGGGGACGAAACCTCTTTTAAAGGTGATATGATGTAATATCCGCAATTTTCGTTTTTCGGTAAATTTCTTTTTGGCAGGAGTCCGTTTTAACGGATCGCTTGTGACCGTTTCGTCCTTCTGTGAATGTTTCATTCTACACTTGTTAACATCCGAGTTCGTTTCGGTGTCGTTTTGCTGAGTTCCGTGCATTTTGGCGACTTTTCCGCATTTGAGATCGATTCTTGCGAATCTTGTTCGAAATTGTTGTTCGTATTTCCCCGTAAGTCCGTTTAACCTTGTTAGACGTTTTGTGAAGTTCGGTTTGGTTATACGTTGTCTTGTCGCGATGTTTCTGGCGTTTGGGCCATTTTGTAATTTCCCAAAGTTTTGGAGTGGTTGCTTTCTATCGTCTTTCCCGATCTTCAAGTTATCGGAATCATGTGTCATCTAGAGTTGCTCTGCCTGGATTGTTTCATGTTTTAAGTTTCGGGACGAAACTTCTTTTAAGGAGGGTAGAATGTAATACCCGAGATTCTCGGTTCCGGTTATTTTTAAATTTTGCCGGTTGTGCCGGTCATTTTGTTCTGTGGACGATTTCTTGGTCCGGCATGATAGACCGGATTGTGATATTCGTCGGGTACGACTTTATGTTTCGTAACTTGAGCTAATCGTATGTCCTGTTTTGTTATTATTCGTCTTCTTCCGGATCGTTGTTGTGGTCCTATCGTATTTCTCGGTTCGTGTCGGAGTCGTTTTTCAACAGGTTTTTCTGGCCAGACCTGTGCGAAACGGTGGTGAAAACGGTGCTGTAGAGCGCCGTGTCCTGTGCCGGGTCGGCCAGGACTAGCAGGCCTGCCGAGACACGGCCGAGAACCCGCGCAAGTTTTGCGCCGGGTGATGCGCCGTGTCAGACACGGCCGATACATACGCGCAGGCACCTTGCGCCGGGTGTTGCGCCGTGTCGGTGAGGTCGCGCACTGACCCGCAACCCGGCGGTAGACACGGCGCTGGTCTGGGCCATTTGCTGCGCCGTGTTCGGCAGGGGTATAAATATGGCAGAGCAGTCGGGTTTCACTCATTTTTCCCATTTCGTTTTCAATCCTTCCGCAGCCAAGTCTTGGGGAAACCAAAAACATGTTGTTAATCTATCCAAAACACGAAATTCCTGAATCCATAACATCAATTAATCCTTCCATAACTTGCTCCGATCGACCGAATCAGGGTAAATTTTCTTAAAATCTAGTTTTGGGGATTTTGTTCGATTTGTCCGTTTAATCCGTTTTAACTCAGAATAGTGATGGATTGATGATTGTTAAGCTATATTATATTGAATTCCTTGTTATTCCACGGTTGGATTGCCATGGATTTGTCGTTTTATTGAGTATCTTATCGACGCCTTGAAGGTGTTCGATAAAATGTCACAAAGAGAATCCGAGCGTTCTACAATTATTGTTCCTCGTTCGTTCGTTAATTTATTGATGGTATGATGTTAGGGTCAGATTCCTCGCAAAGAACTCGAGTCGGAACTCCTCCGTTCGTCGTTTTCTTCAAGCTTTTCGATCGTGGGTGTATTCATTGTCTTCGCCGGAAAATTGTAGGTGTTCGAGGTTTCCGGTTGAGCCATGTTCTTCGGAGTGTCTAGTATCAATTATCGAGTATCTTACCCATAAATTACATATTTTGTGGATATAATGGTTGCTAATCGTCGATATGTGCTAAATAAATATTTATAATCATTTTTTCAAAAGAATCGGTATATTTACCAGCTTGGTTTTCGTAAATGTGACTCGCGTGTGTCGGGAATCAATATACTTAGTTGAATATGTGTGCTAGTGTCGAGTATTGGATCACCTTACTTTCGTGTGATATCATTATGTATGATTATGTCATCGGTAAATGTAAAGTGTAATTCTTTTGTCACATTATGTGCGTGGAGTCACGTGGTTATGGATGAATATGTGAGTTTGTGTGATATTGGTTGTGTCGTTCGGTGGTGTTGAGATCTTGTGCTTCCTTGTGAATTGTTATAGTTCTGGGTCGTGAGTAGGTGTTGGATAATATGGCCATTCTAGCAAGATACCTCGACTATATATATATATATATTGTGTGTCTGATCTTTGAGAGTTGTGGTTTTGTAATCTGTGAGTTGTTCTTCCACCCGGGGATGGCATGTGTGGCCTATGGGGACCGATACTAAGGGGTACGGCCACGGAAGTCGACTTGGGTGCGTGTGTTGTTGTTCTTCCACCCGGGGATGGTCCGACGGGGCCTCTGGGGGCCGATACTAAGGGGTACGTCCGCGGAAGTGGTTTCCCACCTGGGGACGGTTCGACGGGACCTCTGGGGGTCGATGCTAAGGGGCACGGCCATGGGTTACCAAGTGTGGTTTTATGAGATTGATGTTGATGTTTTGATGACTATTGTGATATGTACGGAGTATCACAATGCTTTTTGCTCGGGGTCGAGATACATTATATATCGAGTCTTGGTGTTTGGCTAGAATGGCATAAGAATAACGTGTTATGTGTAATGTGTCCTTGTAAGTGAATTGCAGTGGATGATCGGGTCGTAGGCACTGTGTTTTGTGATCGAAATGGTTGGTCCATGGACCTTGTGTTTTGTTAACGTATTTGTATTTTGGAAAATGAACTTTGGGGATGTGACCCTAAGTGGCTTTCGAGGAATTAAGAACTTTTCAATTTCTAATGTTTTCAAAACTCCTGAGATTTAGAAGTGTTTTCAAAGTGCTTACTTGTTTCGTTTCTAGTCTCAAGACTTGAACTATTTTAACTAAATATCATATCTCGGGAAGTCTTTCGTTGTATTCTCCGAATGTGTTGTGTATGGCTCGTATTTGCACTTTATACTTGCACTAGCGAAACAGTGGAGTTTTGCTAACCCCCGAGTAATCGGGGAGTGGATATCTGTATTGTGTCCAGGTACATGCAGGTTTTCGGGAGCAAGACACAGGATCGGTACGAGGGATGATGAAAGACGAATGATACTAATCACACGAAGGCCAGTTTTGGGTTCAGTTAGTCGGAGTCCATTGTATTGCCTTTTTCGCTGCCGTATTGTCTATGTTTTGAAGTATTTTACCCTTGCGTGGGTATGAGTCTGGATAGGTTATGTATTTTTGATTTTTAAGACAGTGATAAAAGACCAAATCGGTCTAATGGTTCGTGATTATGCAATGTCGGCATGTAATGTATTATGTTGTTTCGATGTTTAGCCTGGTGGATCCTCACGGAGAGGGTCTGCGGCGTGTAATATTCCCGGTTAGATTATGGGGGTGTTACAGCTATATGACAGCTACTTGCTATATGTTGTTTGCTATTTCGCAATTATCAAAACAACATTGTTTTTCCCAACAATTTCCCCCTTTTTGATAATGCCAAAACCTGATGATGCCAAAACTTCTTTAAAACATCTTTGATTTGAGAGACTTTCTTCTTGATCTTCTGTCGAATGATCAATTATCCTTCTGCTGTATGTTGGGCATTTGTCATCTTGCTGTATGATTGGCAACGCAAGATACAGAAAGTTTATCCAATTGTACGATAATCTTCGGGACAGCTACTTGCTGTATGATGACTATACGAATTCTTGCTGTATGTTGGCAATTTGAGAAGACTTCGGTACAGGATTGTTTATCCAACAATTTCGATCGTCTTCGAGACAGCTGCTTGCTGTATGTTGGCACTTTATCAAAATTTCGATACATGATTGTTTATCCCAACAGTTCCCCCCTTTTTGATAATGTCAATACCTCTTTATTGATGATGCCAAAACCTCTTTATGCTAAAACAATTTCCCTCTTTTTCGGTAACATCTTGATCAGACTTCTTGTTCTTCTGTCGAAATGATCTGGTCTTCAGCATTTAGGAAAGAAATGTGAACTGCTCGCAGGCGAGTTCTAAAATGATAGCATCTAAAAGGGAAGTGTATTACAACTTAAACTTATGATTGGCGTGCATGCACAATCGTACAATGTGATCTAGTTGAGTACAACTGAACCTATGAACTGTTCACAGACAAGTTCTTACAACTTGATACTTAAACTTGTTTGATTGCAGCAATAAAAATTGAATTGAGTTTAAATTCGCGTTGTTTGAGATAGAGAAGTCCAGATGTCATGCAAAGCTTTTAAATAATAAAAATGTTTGAATATAAAAACAGGGCATGTGGACTTAAAACTGTTTGCAATACATAATAGAATAAAACTATCAAGCATAATTGATGTCCTGTAGTGTAAGTACTGTATCCGCGAATAATACAGCGTTCCCCCTTAAAAGGTACATACAGGATTCAATTCTTACATTAATGTTTGGATTAATACTGTATTCATGGGTCGTACTGTATTCCCCCTTAATTAATGCACACGTCAGTTGTAGGAAGGTTTCATGCCTTCTCTGTCCTACAGTGCTGTCTGACTGTTCTGAGTGTACAGTTAATTAATGGTGGATGCTGTATTCTTGGGTCTTACAGCGTTCCCCCTCAATTAATGAGTAAAAGCATAAAAACTTACAGGGAGTCTGGCTGTAGCATTCCCAATTCTTGTGGAAGCATAGAAATCAAGTAAATTTGGGCCCCTTTGATTGTTGGGTCCTGGTGTAATAGTGCCTTTCGGTACCCAAATTTGCCGGACAACAATTAGTTTGTTGTAGGTTATTTTTGGTCCGTTTTTGCGATGTCTACGTGGGGCAAGCACGTAGCTGCAGTAATCATGATTATTATGCATGTAAAATCGAGAGTTATAGTTATTATTCCAGTACGATTGTCGTCTAGGAGGTGGAGCCATTTTCATAGATCTTACAGCTTGCTTCCTGTGTCTCCAGTTGGATTCCAAAGATGTTGTTGATACTGCGTTGCGACCTGTTTTCTTGATGGATAACGGGGCTCCTGCATCCAATATCTAGACACGCTGTACTGTTGGAAGTATTGCTGTGCGGGCCTTTGATATCTGGATACAGCCTTCTTTCTGAACGGTTGCTGGCGCTTTTGATATGCTCGGGGAGCATGCTGTTGGTTACGCCTTACAGGTTTGAATGGCTGAGGATTCCGCTGTCTGGAATATGACCATGGTGGCGGAATAGCAGCCTTTGCTGTTTGCGGTCGCAGGACTCGGGATTTCTTCTGGTACAGGAGTGGGTTCCTCACTCCTGACGAATACCATACTAGATTTTGTTTGTTGGAGAACGAATTGTACCCTAAGCCACGTTTATCATGAGCATGTTGCCCAGTGCTTAGGATCTCTTCCATTCTATTAGAGGATTTCTCGAGAGAATTCAAAATTGTCTCTAATTCTCCTTCATGTTTCTCGAGAGACTTTACTTTGGCTTCGAGTAGAGCCAAATCATTTGTCTTGCTTTCAAGATGAGACTTAGTCTCATTTAGATCGTGAGCAAGTTGATGATTGCTCTCCATGAGTTTTTCTAAATTAACTTTGCTGTTTTCGCAGTCGACATACATATTTTCGTCATTATCCTTTAGCAAGTCGTTTTCTTCCTTCAACTCTTAGAAATTTCGAACTGTATGTTTTCTCTTTTCAATGTCATATGGGCCTTTTGAATGTTAATAATTTCATTCAACATATTTTCAAAGGTATGAGATGTATTTACAGGAATAATTGAGGTAGAGCTTACCTCATCATCATTGCCGTCTTCATTATCCTCGTTAACTTTGGCCATAGAGCACATGTAGGCTCTATCTTCTAGCTCATCATCAGATGAGTCACTGTCAGTGACCACCTGAAGACACTCAGTCTTTGTTGATGCGGGTGAAGCTTTTGATTCTCCAATGAAGGCCTTGAGTTTGTTCTTCATCCTATTTCTCCAGTCATCAAACTCGTTAATAGGAAACATAGGTACTTTGTTTATTAATGAGGTATCCATATGTGAGAAAATAGGAAAGATTAATTGTTTTCGCAGAAAATAAGTGATTTATGATCTGATTCGGTTAAAAATACGACTGATTCTTTTTAGAATCAACCACTCCGATACCACTTGTTGGCCACTAAGTATACAGAATACAACTTGGAAAGTGTTTAAGCAACAAGCTATGCATTTTACAAATTAGAGGGCATAATGGAAGTCTTGTTAAATATAGTTTGCAGTGTATACTTAAATAAATCACAGTAATGAAAACAATAAATTGCAGAAGGTAAATAACACAAGATTTAAAGTGGTTAAAGGTAAACCCTCTACGTCCACTGGTCCTCCACACAGGAGTAAAACGTTTATTATAATAACTACGTACACAACTACGTGACTATAATCAAACCTATCGTTCAAACAGATTGTTGGTCCCCAGAAAATGATGAAGACTATCCTCACTGTACCAACACGAGTCTTTTCTAGCGCGCTTTGTCCTCACTCACGCGCACTTGAGAAACTTCCCAGGGGGTCACCCATCCCATAACTACTCCAGGCCAAGCACGCTTAACTTTGGAGTTTCTATGAGATGGCTACCAGAAAAGAAGATGCATCTTGTTGGTATGAGTAGTCCAAATCAATTCATTTAACCACTTTTTAGTGCAGATCTCACAGGTCGAATCGCAAGCCGCACCTTGCGCATTTTTAAGCTAATGCAGGCAGGATGCTGACCGAAGCCCAACAATCCCCCTCCCAGTATCTGCCAGCATTTCAGCCCCATAGTCTGGAAACCTCCGCGAACTAGATTTGATCACACAGCCCTCTAGCGGCTGGATTCATTCACACAGTCCTCCAACACTTGACATCAGCATATGTTCCACCTCCGTTTACTTCACGCGCCAAGATCTCGGCCCAAAGATACTAGATTTGATCACATAGCCCTCCAGCACCTGACAACCTCCACTGCACCAGCATCTCAGTTCCGACCAAGTGGCAACATCTGCTGCATGCTCGCCTCTCAGTTCCAACACTCTGGCAGCCTCTATTTTAGGATACTCCAAGGGAATTCGTACCCGTGACCTGCTCTGATACCAATTGTTGGTCCCCAGAAAATGATGAAGACTATCCTCACTGTACCAACACGAGTCTTTTCTAGCGCGCTTTGTCCTCACTCACGCGCACTTGAGAAACTTCCCAGGGGGTCACCCATCCCATAACTACTCCAGGCCAAGCACGCTTAACTTTGGAGTTTCTATGAGATGGCTACCAGAAAAGAAGATGCATCTTGTTGGTATGAGTAGTCCAAATCAATTCATTTAACCACTTTTTAGTGCAGATCTCACAGGTCGAATCGCAAGCCGCACCTTGCGCATTTTTAAGCTAATGCAGGCAGGATGCTGACCGAAGCCCAACACAGATAGATACAAAGACTGTCGCTTTCAACCATTCAGATAGATTAGTTAAAGCTTCCTCTTGACTTACTTCTTCACACACAGTTTTAAAGCTTCATCTCTTCAATGCAGATCCGTCACACACAGTTCAGGAAAAGCAAGGTTTTCTTCAGTCCACACAGGGCTGATGGTTTTCTTCAAATGTAAGAACAAGGGTTGAACAACAGCTTGACTTTCTTGAGCTTGAGCTTGATGATGTGTTGTTCAAGGTTGAGCACTTGTATATTTTTTTTCTCAAGTAAGGCAGTATGCTTGAAGAAATATGATTGCTCTTGATATACTGTTCTTGTGATGTTCGCGAGTGTATCTCATATATCTCAGTTTGCTCAGTTTGCAGATCTTGATCTTATGAATATTCGTGTATATCGTTCGTATTTTTGATCTTCAAACTGTGGGGTATAAATAACCTTTGGAATTAGACCCGAAAATTTACCACACGACACGAAAACGACACGAAAATTTAGTGTTTGGGTTTGCATTTTGAGTGCACGACACGAAAATACACGAACACGAAAGTACACGACGGAGATTTAGTGTCGGTTTTGTGTTTACCCTTTGGGTACACGACATGACACGAGGTACACGAAATAAATAAATAAATATAATATTTTATATTTAATTTAATAAAAATATATATTTTATGAATTATGTTTATACTAAACTTTAAAATTTGAAAACATAATGTGAATTTTCATAAATTTCGTGTAAACATTCGTGTTTTCGTTGTCATTCATTTCATTTCGTATACTAAAACCTATAAAAATAATATTATAATATTAAAATTATTATTTTTATAATATTTTAATATTTATTTTATATTATGTGCATGACAAGAAAACACGACACGAAACAACACGAATTTGCGCGGTACACGACATGGCATGACACGAATTCATTTAGTGTTGTGTATCGCTTTGGATTTTTGATACACGAAACACAAAAGTACACGACACGAAAATACACGACACGAACGAATTGCCAGGTCTATTTGGAATAGATCCGTAGATCTGTTGAGCAAAAAGTTTATTCCAACGGGATGATTGACTTGTATAGAACAAGATCCGGATTTTGCTCCTTGTGTGAAGATCTCTGTCGGCTTTGTATTTAAATACTTTATCCTTTCATTATTTAAATACTTCTTTTCAAACGGAGCTTGACTTTAGCGTGTAAAGTAGATTCCGTTTTCAACGGTCTTCAGTCCTGTTGGATAAGTGTTGAAGATCTAAACACTTACATCCTGTTTGCTGTATCCAACATGTTTGCGTTTATGCTGCTGTAGCTGTGGGTTCCACACTGTAGGCTATTGTTGGGATAACATTCCCTGTATCGAAAGATCTTGATAAGAGTGTTTTGACAATATGCCAATCTAGCATACACCAAGATGCTGTATCGATAGACCGATCGAAGTCGCTGATCCTGTATCGATGACCTATCATCATGCCATTATACAACAACAAGAGTCTAAAAGCGCCAAGTATGGAAGCTAGGAAGATTGGAACAAGTCCGGTACCAATTTGTCCCTTCATACAGCAAACATTCCATACATCGACTTCTCCTCTATAGTCTACAGCACTAATGGATACAACATTCAAGCTGTGAAGTATTGAGACCTTCAATACACATCGAAACAGGACTGAAGACCATTTAGAAAAGGAATATTTGGTAGTCGCTAAAGTCAAGTCTCGTTTGATAAAGAAGTATTTAAATACTGAAAGGATAAAGTATTTAAATACTGAAGCCAACAGAGATCTTCAAACTACGCAATATCCGGACCTTAGTCTATTCAAGTCAACTATCTAGTTGCCGCGGAATCTTGCTCAACGGATCTTTCACAACGGATATATTTCAGAAGGCTATATATATATATATCTCCAAATAGTTTGAAGATGACACACATACATACGAAGAAAACTGATTAACCACAACCAACAAGTGCTTACACGAATATTCAGAGCAAACATATTGCTTCAAGTATATTGCATATTCTGAGAGAAGAAATATTCAAAGTGCTCAACCTTGAACAACACATTATCAGCTGAAGATCGAGAAAGTCAAGCTATTGTTCAAACCATCGTTCTATCATTGAACAAACCCATCAGCCCTGTGTGGACTGAGAAAGCATTGCTTCTCCTGAACTGTGTGTGACGGACTTGCATTGAAGAGACAAAGTTTCAGAACTGTGTGTGAAGAAGTTAGTCAAGTGAAAGCCTAAACCAATCTGTGTGAACGGTTGAAAGCTTCAAATCATTGTATCAATCTATGTGAACGATACATTGATAGGTTTGATTATAAATACATAGTTGTGTACGTAGTATTTATAATAAACATTTTAACTCCTGTGTGGAGGACCAGTGGACGTAGAGGGGTTTACCTCAAACCATTTTAATTACCGTGTCATTTACCTTCTGCATTTACTGTTTTAATATTTGTGATTATCTTTAAGTATACACTTCATATCTAGTTGCTGTATTTACAGCAACTTACTTTAACAAGACTTCTGATGCGCACTCAGATTTGAAAATCGTACAGTCTATTGTTTAAAACACTTTCCAAGTTGTATTCTGTATACTTAGTGGCCAACAAGTGGTATCAGAGCGGTTGATTCTAAAAAGAATCAGTCGTATTTTTGATTAAATCAGATCCTTAAATCACCTATTTTCGTAAAACATTCTTTTTATTCCTTATTCTCATATGGATACATCAATGATCAATAAATTTCCTATATTTTCTATTAACGAATTTGATGATTGGAGAATTAGGATGGAGACTCATCTTGCAGCAATGCACGAAGAGATGATTTTTGTCACATAGGATGGCCCCATAAAGATCATGAAGGTAAATTCGGCCCCAAGAATTGAAGGCCAAGCTCATGCAGAGATGCTCGAGAAAGAGCGCGAACAATGGACTTCTGATGAAAGAAAGCGCGCCAACCTCGACAATGTCACGGAGAATGCGCTATTTGTCACTCTTGACAAAGGCACGTTCTCTAAGGTAAAGAGCTGCAAATCAGCCAAGGATATCTGGGATAAACTCAAGTTAATTTGTGAGGGAACTGAGCTCTCAAAAGAAAACAAAATTTCAAAATTAACTCAGCAATTTGAATCTTTTGAAATGAAACCAGCTAAAACACTTGAGGAACTTGACCTCAGATTCACTGGCATTGTTGGTGAACTTGAAGCATTAGGCAAAATTTATACCCAAAGGGAGAAAAACCTAAAAATTTTCAGATCACTCCCTGCCCGATGGGACATTAAGACCACAGCTATGCGTATGTCGTGCAATCTTAGTGAAATATCTACTTTTGATCTCTTTTCTGACCTCAAATCATTTGAGTACGATATAGACAGGAAAGAGAAAGCTGAAGAATCTCCCGCGAGAACTACAGCCTTAGCCGCTGTATCCAACCAAAGACACAGCATGCCTAGTTCATCAAAGCCCATTCATAAGAATGCTGACAGCGACGACGACATCCTGTCGCAAGACGAAACGGCGCTCCTCGTGCATAAGTTCAAGAAGTTTATCAAGCAGTCGGGAAAGACTTCATACAGTCCCAAGCCTGTTCACAAGGTAAGTACCGAAACTTCCTCTGGTGATGCTAACCTGTGTTATAATTGCAGGAAACCAGGACATTACGCAAATAAATGTCCTCATCCCAAGGTTCAAAAGTTGCCGGAAGCTGAGCAACAAGAAAAGGATGAAAGAAGACGTGCTTGGAAAAACAAGCTCAAGGCCCTGATTGGTGAATCAGAAGCCTCCCATGCACCATATAAATCCGAAGAATGTCTTCAGGTAGTCACCGACAGTGATTCATCTGATGATGATTTCGAAGATAAAGCCTATATGTGCTTTATGGCCAAGGACATTCCGGAAGATGAAGATAGCGATGATGAGGTAAGCTCAACCTCAGCTATTCCTACCAATGCATTTCATACTTTTGCAAACATGATGAATGAGTTTAAGAACATTCAAATGGCCCATGAGACATTGAAAAATGAAAATATGCAGCTCCAACTTTCTAACTTAGAGCTGAAAGAAGAAAACGACTTGCTGAAAGTAAATTACGAAAATATGTCTGTTGATTGTAAAAACAGCAAAGTCGAGTATGAAAAACTCATGGAGAGCAATCATCAACTTGCTCATGAACTAAGTGAGACTAAATCTCATAGTGAAAGCAATACAAATGATTTTTTTATACTTCAAGCCAAAGTAAAAACTCTCGAAAAACGAGAAGGAGAACTTGAGACCATTCTAAAATCTTTCGAGAAATCATCTAAAAGAATGAAAGAAATTTTAAGCACTGGGCAACATGCTCATGATAAAAGTGGCTTAGGATACAACTCATTTTCCAATAAAGGGGAAACTAGTACTGTGTTCGTCAGGGGTGTGGAACCCATTCCTGTATCGGAAGAAGTTCCTAGTCCTGTGAAGGAACCCGTTGCACCGCGAACAGCAAAAGCTGCCATTCCGCCACCACAGTCATATTCCAGACAGCGGAATCACCAGCCATTCAGACCTGTAATGCGTAGGATGCTCCCCGAGCATATCAACAGCGCCAACTGCCGTTCAGAAAGAAGGCTGTATCCAAATATCAAAAGCCCGCATGGCAGTACTTTCAATACAACACGCCTAGGTATTGAATACAGGAGCCGCGTTATCCCTCGTGAAAGCAAGTATCCTCACAGTATCAACAACAGCTTTGGAAATCCAACTGGAGACCCAGAAGGCAAGCTGTAAGGCTGAAGAAAATGGCTCCACCTCCAAGATGGCATTTGTACTGGACTAATAGTAACCCTCAGTTTTACATGCATAATAATTATCATGGTTATAGCAACTACGTCCATGCCCCATGTAGAAATCGCAACTATGGACCTAAACCATCCTACAGTAAACCTATTGCTGTCAGGAAAATCTGGGTACCTAAATGCGCTAACATCCATGGACCCAACAATCAAAGGGGACCTAAATCTACCTAATTTGTTTGCATACAGGACATTTTGGAGAAGGACATCTGGTACTTCGACAGCGGATGTTCCTGGCACATGACAGGAGATAAAAGCAAGCTGTCAGATTACGTAGAAGGTTGCGGTCCAAAAGTGCGCTTCGGTGATAAATCTAAAGGAAGAAAAAGAGGGAAGGAAACCCTACTTGTAGGAAAATTCAAAGTCACCGATGTAGCTTATGTTGAAGGCTTATAGTACAATCTATTTAGTATTAGCCAGTTCTGTGACAAACAGTTTTCGGTGAAGTTCTATATAGATCACTGTAGAGTCAAGAACATCCTGACCAAAGAGGTTGTGCTCACAGTAAGCAGATCAAGTAATATGTATATTGTGACTGGATGCCTACGAGCTCCATAATTCCTTGTTTTGTTGCCAAAGGCACTGCAGATCTAAGCTGGCTATAGCACAAGAGGATGTCATACGTCAACTTCAATACTATCAACAAACTCTCCAGACAGGGAATGGTTAGAGGATTGCCAAATGTTTCATTCCAAAAAGACAGCGTATGTGGACCCTGTCAGAAAAACAAGCAAATCAAGACCACTCTGAAAAGCAAATCCTATCTTTCCACTCACAGAGCTTTGGAAATGCTACATATGGATCTCTATGGTCCTGTAGACTCGGTAAGTTTGGGAGGTAAGAAATACTGTCTCGTTATTGTTGATGATTATTCCAGGTATGCTTGGACAATTTTCCTAAGCAAGAAGAAGGAAACAACATCAAAACTACCTGAGAAAGCTTTAAAATGAAAAAGGGTCGAGTATTGTGTCCATTCGTTCCGACAGAGGTACATAATTCACTAACCGCTTTATAGAGCAATACTATTCGGAAAATAGGATACAGCATGAATATTCAGATGCCCGTACAACTCAACAAAATGGTGTTGCCGAGCGAAAGAACAGGACGCTGAAGGAAGCAACAAGGACAATGATTACCGCAAGCAAGTCGCCATAGCGTTTATGGGGCGAAGCCACCAATACAGCGTGCTATACACAAAACTGCTGTATCATCAACAAGCATCACAACAAAACAGCATACGAGGTATGGAACAACAAAACTCCGCTAGTTTCGTACTTTCACATTTTTGGATGCAGGTGTTACGTTTTGAACAACGGTAAGGATTAACTTAGAACCTTCGATGAGAAATCGGATGAAGGGATATTTGTAGGATATTCCTATGTTAGCAAAGCTTACAGGATCTTCAATAAAAGGAAGATAACAATTGAGGAATCAGTTCATGTAGTGTTCGATGAACCTCACCATGATCCTACAGGAGTAGAAGACCTTTCTCAGAACATCCAACAACTTTCCATCGTCGATCCACCAACTCCTATAGAACCTATCGTTGACCTATAAATCAACCCCGCAGCTGTAAGAACCGACGTAAATGAAGCCGATGTTGTACAAGCTGAAGCCGAAACTACAGCAACTCAAGATACAGTACGGGACCCCGAATTAGAACCCGACAGAAGATGGTTAAGAGATCACCCACAAGAGTTGATCATAGGAAACATTGATGCTGGTGTTTCTACCCGTAGGATAATACAGAGTACACAAAAAAATGTACTATGTGCGCAAGAAGACCCCGAGTCAGAGATATCTCCATTTCCTGAATGGAAATCTCAATCCGAGCTTAGAAGACTTAATATGTGCACTATTGCTGTATTCTTAACCCAATCCGAACCTGTTTCTACCAAAGAAGCTCTCAACAAATCTCATTGGATCACATCTATGGAAGAAGAGCTTAACGGTTTCGAAAGAAATAACATATGGTATCTTGTACCCACACCTACTCATCAATCCGTAATTGGAACCAAATGGGTATTTAGAAACAAGAAGGATAGAAATAGACTCATTATTAGGAATAAATCCCGACTAGTCGCCCAAGGCTACAGACAGGAAGAAGTCATAGACTACGATGAGACATTTGCTCTTGTAGCCAGACTAGAAGCCATTAGGATATTTTTAGCCTTTTTCGCCCATAAGAGTTTCATTGTATACCATATGGACATCAAAAGTGCATTCCTGAATGGAGACCTTGCTGAAGAAGTATACATTGAACAACCACCAGGGTTTCTCAATCCAGAAGGCGAAGATCTCGTATACAGGCTAAGGAAAGCGCTATATGGACTTAGGCAAGCCCCTAGAGCATGGTATGAGACTCTGTACCAGTATCTAACTGCTAATGTATTCGAGAAAGGTGCTGTGGACAAAACCTTATTCAAGATACAAGAAGGTGATGACCTTCTAATGGTTCAAATATATGTAGACGATATAATATTTGGTTCAACTAACCTTGCTTTGTGTCAAAGGTACTCTCATCTCATGCAAAGTAAATTTGAAATGAGTATGATGGGAGAACTTAGTTATTTCTTAGGATTGCAGGTAAAGCAGTTGCCTACAGGGATTTTCATCAACCAGGAAAAATACAGCAAGGAGCTTCTCAACAAGTTTGGAATGAATACTTCCAAATTATCGTCAACCCCTATGAGCACTTCCGTGCAAATTAGTGTTGATGAAGCTGGAAAGCCGGTTGATCAATCACTCTACAGGAAGCTTATTGGCTCACTCATGTACCTAACGGCTAGCAGGCCCGATATCCAGTTTGTTGTAGGAGTGTGTGCACGATATCAAGTAGCACCTAAAGAATCACACTTTTCAACAGCCAAACGAATCCTGAAATACGTCAAAGGAACAGTCAATGTAGGACTGTGGTATCCTAAAGAAGGTGGATTCGATTTAGTTGGCTACAGCGACTCGAATCTAGGAGGTTGCAATCGTCATCCCGTTCGTTTCTCTGGCGCGTGGCAAGTAGAGGCGTTGTAATTTTGACATTGGATCATTCGGGTGCTTGGAGCGCTTTGGATCTTAGAGAAATCATTTAAAGCTTGAGGAATAGCTCAAGAGAAGGAATCCATTTAACCAACGGACTACAAGGGTGAGTTTCTTACATCTCTTGTGTTTTCGTTTATATATTCGTATATACGTAGCTCGATCGATCCTCGTAGGGATTCAGATCGAATTAATTTTCGTTTTATCGCTTCCCCTGGGCCTTCGATTTAGGCACTGAATCCCAACAGTGGTATCGGAGCGTAGGTCTTGCGATCGTATATATGATATTGGCATTTGAAATGCTCGATTAGATGGTGAATGATTTGGAATCATCTTAGTCATAATCGTGGTATATGTTTTACGTTCGTTGTAGTTATATTTTTTGTAAGTTTCTGTCTAAATAAAAATCTTAATTTCTAGGAAATGTGATTTATATTGAAAATATGAATGTTGGAAAATGTAGATATTGGATATCCGGTCGAAAAACTAGCCCCGAATTGCCGTTGGACGGTCCGGGAGTGGTCCGGAAGGAGGGGGCCGCGGCCCAGGGCTGTTGCAGCCCGCTGGAAAGTGTTCTCGATCGGGGGCGCAGCCCGAGGCTGGCGACCACTTCTTTACTGGTTCATTTCGGGCGCGGTCCAGCCCCTTTTCGGACCCGTTCCGGGCTTGTTTTCTTCGTGTATTCCTAAAAATGACTTCCCACATTTTAAATTGGATTTAATATGATTAAAATGATTTATGGTATTTCATTTTATAAGGGAAAATTTATTTATTAGAATACTTGTGATCGACCGAATTATTTTGAACGTTTTCATATTACCGATTGTGTGAATCGGTTGGATCGGTTCGTGTTGTTGATTGGATCAATGTATCTCTACGCTATCCATTTATGTAGTATTTATTATATGAATGCTTTTGAATGGGTATGTGGTTCGTGGGCTTAGTTTTGAATCGTTCGTTTTATTCGATTGGGTTGTAAAGGCCGTTTTGAGCCTATTTATTTTACTAGAAATATTTGTATCTAGGATGCAATTTTCAATGTAAAATTTATATGTAATGACGAAGACCGGAGGAAGATCCGTTTCGAGAAGACGAAGATTCAAGACGAAGATTTGTAATTAGATTACGGAGTTTTTGTTTTCTAGGAACGGTTCATGAACCACATGTTGGTAGCAACTAGGTTGTGAATGGTTGTTTCATATTGTATGAATGCCACAAACGCGCTTAAATGATTAATGTTCAAAGTGTAACGTTAATCGCGATAATTCTCCCACAATAAATTATTAAGTTTATAAGGTTTCAAGGTTTTCCTTCCCTCCATCGAGCTTTCGGGAAATTGAAATCCAAACCGGATGTGCTATGCTTCCGATTTATCGGGGCAATCATTCGGGGAGGATGGATAAATTACCGGGAGCGCATTGGATGCCTTCAGTTGGAGCAAATTTTATCCCTAGAAACCTGATAGGTTGCCGGATAAGATTCAATTGTGAAACTGATTTGCGTCGATGGTATAAACTTAACTTGTTCACGAACCATAGAAACCGTATAGGTTGAGGGGAGTGAACAAGGGAAAAAAGAAGATCGGATCATCCATTAGATGGGTTGGTGTTGGACACCACTTTATGAAAATTAATAGACTAGAAACCTGTTTGGTTTCCCTCTATTAAAATTTATAAAGAAATCGATCACCACTATGAAGTAGAGCGATAATACTTCCGGATTTCACATGGGAGTGTGTTATTCCGATAAAAATAGTGGGATCTGGGTAACAAGAATAGAAAAGACCTTAATTCTATACTCAGATCATAATATAACAAGTCACTAATTAATCTGTTATACTTAATGCACACATAACTCTCAATATGACAATGAATCCACTCGCAATTCTTCTCGAGAATAACACCCTGATTGGACCTAACTTTGTGGATTGAATCCGCAATCTGATGATTGTCCTCAGTATAGAGGCACTGGGATACGTCTTAGGGACGGACATTCCGGCGTCTCCTGTGCGGACCAGAGCCAATCAGGAAGAGATCGAAAACCATGAAAAGTGGGTTAAGGATGACGTAAAAGGCCGTGCATACATGATGGCTTCTATGTCTAATGAGATTCATATAGCTCATGAGAAAATGACTTCTGCTAGGCAGATTCTATCTCACTTAAACGAACTTTATGGTGAGCACAGCAGAACTGCTAGATATGAGATATCCAAGCAACTGTTCGGTGCAAGGATGAAGGAATGTGAGAAGGTTGGGGAACACATCCTCAAAATGATATCGAGAGATTGGAGGCTTTTGATTTTAAAATGGATACTTCTCTCCAAACCGACCTTATCCTGCAGTCTCTCCCTGATTCCTTCTTACAGTTTGTTATGAACTTCAACTGCAATGAGATTGCATGTAATTTAGCTGGCTAATGAACAAACTTGCGACCGCTCAGTCTCAGATGAAGACTCCGCGGATGAAGGAGTCTGCTCTTGTGATTTCTTCTGGACCTCGGAGGTCTAAGAATAAGAAGAAAAAGTCCAAGAAGCAAACTGGACAACAAGTTAAGGACCTTAAGGGAAAGGGCAAGGCCACGATGGTTCCGAAGAACAAGAAGAATAAGGATGCTTGTCTCAAGTGCGGTGAGCTGGGCCACTGGGCTAGAGACTGTCCGATTCTTCATGGCACTTCAGGTACAGAACTTTTAGTTTTCGAAACAAATTGTTCTGCTACTGTATTTTCTACTTCCTGGATACTGGATTCTGGTGCTAGTTCTCATATTTGTACCGTGAATCAGGATCTCGAACAAAGTAGGAAGCTTGGAGCTGGAGAAGTTATGATCACAGTCGGAAGCGGGCATAGTGTCGAGGCGACTGACATAGGATCACTTCTTTTGGGTTTAGAATCCGACTTTGTTTTGACTTTAGAAGGTGTACTTGTTTTGCCCAAGGGACACAAAAACATTGTATCCATTCCGGTCATGGACCGAAAGGGCTTTCCATTTTTCATTGATGATGGTTCCTGCAAAATTTATTTCAGAAATAAACTGGTGGGTACTGCTACATTGTTAAATGGATTGTATCAACTAAATCTCAAAAACAAAGTAGTTGTGAATACTATGACTAGAAAACGTGGTAGGGATGAAACCAATCAAGTTTTGAAATGGCGTCTTAGACTTGGTCATGTTGGTCAAACCAAGGTTTACAAGATGGAAAAAGATGGACTTATGGGTCCATTGTGATCGGATCCCTCTCCTACTTGTGAATCTTTCCTTAAAGGCAAAATGACTAAGTCCCCCTTCACAGGGACTTTTGAAAGAGCCACTGATAAACTGGGATTAATCCATACCGACGTATGTGGTTTTTTGGAAGCAGCACGTGATGGATATCAATATTTCATTACGTTTACACATGATCATACTAGGTATAGTTATGTATACTTAATGAAACATAAATCCGAGGCCCTTGAGAAATTCCAGGAATTCAAGGCCCTAGTCGAGAAACAAATTGGTAATCATATCAAAGCACTTCGGTCGGACCGAGGTGGCGAGTATATGAGTACGGAGTTTGACGAGTTCCTTAAGGAACATGGAATAGTTTCACAACTAACACCTCCAGGTACTCCTCAGTTAAATGGCGTGTCAGAAAGAAGGAACCGGACCTTGTTGAACATGGTCCGTTCCATGCTGGGCTATACTGAATTACCGATTTACCTGTGGAGGTATGCACTCCTGCTGCCGCTTACATCTTGAACAGATGTCCTTCCAAATCCATTCCTAAAACTCCACATGATATGTGCGAGGGCAGGAAACCAAGTCTTAATCAAATTAGGATTTGGGGATGTCTCGCCTATGTCAAGAAGACTAAGGTGGAGAAGTTGGAAGCTAGGTCCACGAAGGGACGTTTCATTGGATTCCCATTTGGGATAATGAGATATCTATTCTACATGCCCGAAGATCGAAAGATCATTGTTGCTTTATAAGCACACTTCCTGTAAGATGAGTTCATTCAGGAAGGCGGAGCAGGTAGAAGTATTTCTTTAGAAGAATACAATGAAACTCCTCAGGAGACACCTGTGCAAGAAACTGGAACCGAACCTTCTGAAACACAAGTACAACCACCTCGTAGGTCTAGTAGGGTGTCTCATTTACCTAAGAGGTGTGGGCTTGTGCACTTGGAGGATCTGGGTCTCCATGAGGTTCCAAGTGATAGCCAAGAGACCGACCCAACGACCTATGACCAAGCGATGGTGGATGTAGACTCTGCGAAATGGCGTGAAGCTATGGAAGCTGAGATAGACTCGATGCAGGTCAATCAGGTCTGGACTCTAGTAGACCGCCCCAAGGGCATAATGCCTATTGGGAACAAGTGGATCTACAAGAGAAAGACTGATGGTGATGGCAAGGTGTCGATTACCACGATACCTTCTCACCCGTAGCCATGATCAAGTCTATTCGCATGATGCTTGCTATAGCTGCCTACCACGATTATGAGATATGGCAAATGGACATAAAGACAGCTTTCCTTAATGGATTCCTCGAGGAGGAAATCTATATGGAGCAGCCTAAAGGCTTTGTGTCCGAAGTCGATATTCAGAAAGTGTGCAAGCTTTAGCGTTCCATTTATGGACTGAAGCAAGCGTCGCGTAGTTGGAACCTTCGTTTTGACGGGGCGGTCAAAGAGTTTGACTTCGTGAAAAATGAGGAGAAACCTTGTGTATACAAGAGGGTTAGTGGGAGCAAGATCGCATTCTTAGTACTATATGTAGATGATATTCTACTAATAGGAAATGATGTGGGAATGCTCAGTTTTGTGAAAGCTTGGCTTTCGAGTGATTTCTCCATGAAATACTTGGGAGAAGCAACCTATATTCTTGGAATTCGACTCTACCGGGATAGAGCGAAGAGAACAATAGGTATTTCCCAAGCCCTCTATATAGATAAAATCTTAAAGCGATTTAAGATGGATGATTCTAAAAGAGGGTTCCTACCAATGCGACATGGAATAAAACTCTCCTGGAAGATGTGTCCTCAAAGTGAGGAACAACGAAAGGAAATGAGTAATATACCATATGATTCGGCCGTGGGTAGCCTTATGTATGCCATGTTGTGTACGAGATCTGACATTGCGCATGCTGTAAGCGTGGTGAGTAGGTTTCAGGCAAACCCAGGTAGGGAATATTGGACTGCCGTAAAGAATGTTCTCAAGTACTTGAGAAGGACTAGAGATATGGTTCTAATGTATGGCGGTGGAGAATTGGATGTGGTGGGATTCACTGATTCGGACTTCCAAGGACTTAAGGACGACTCGATGTCTACTTCTAGCTATATATTTACTCTTAATAGGGGAGCAGTGTCTTGGCGTAGCGCCATGCAAAGCGCGACTGCTGATTCCACCTGTCAGGCTGAGTATCAAGCAGCCTCGGAGGCTTCCAAGGAAGGGTTATGGATTAAGAAGTTTCTGGGAGAACTTCAAGTGATACCATGTCTTGAAATTTGTTCATCTTTGCGACAACGACGGAGCTATAGCGCAGGCCAAGGAGACGAGGTTTTACAACAGCACCAAACATATTGAGAGGAAGTATCATCTCGTAAGAGAATTTGTTCGCAAGGGATACATTGTGCTGCACAGAGTAGACTCGGCCGACAATGTCGCCGATCCACTGACCAAGCCACTTTCTCAGACTAGCTTGGAACGTCATCTGGAGAACATGGGTATTAGATACCATAGTGTGTGGCATTGAGTGTAAGTGGGAGGTTGTTAGGAGTATGACCTAAAATGCCACTCAGAGGATGTTGAGTGAGGGCATTGTACATGTAATTATGTAAATCATTAATATAACGCAATGGATGTTTCTTTATTTACTGGCAGTTACTGGCATTCCTAACTCGTAAATATACATATAGAAACTAGTCCGTGTATTTGAGAGCAAAATATTCCACTCCTTATTGGATAAGGGGGTCGGCACTGGAAAGGTTTATAGCTCAAATACTTAATCGTTCGCAAGTAGATGAAACTTGATTGGGCGTTAAGTTTATGTGAAGACTTGTATGACGTGTTCTTTGACATGGAGAGTGCCTATCGAACACTAATGGTTAGTGGGAGCACACATTATAGGTTTACTAATTGGATTAGTATACTCGAACCGACTCACTCTCGATTCGTCACACGGATTTCACTCCGGGACAGTCAATGACGGAATCGAAAGGTTGTGATAGGTATTCGTGAACCTTCGACTTGAGGATTTAGTAGTGATGTGCTTGTGACGTTAAGATTTTCATTAGAGTAGTTCGAACATATAAACCGGGAGGTGGGGGTCAACCTCGATGTGCATCTCAATGGGCAAGTAGCAGGTCCTACCGAATACCAAGATAGAATTCTTTCTCCTGTTAGTGAGCGGGTTATATGTCCTATGCGGTTATTGGCAGATGAGATCATAAGTCTTTGGCCAAAGCATTGGAGCTAGTTGTATTCGATACACGAGAGCTCAATGATCTCGATCTGCATTAACGCATGCATAGCGTCAAGTACAGATAGGGTTTGACTGATCGTGACCCTATAACTTGATCGGGACATTTGAAAGAAGGGTTTATACGTATATTGGCATTCACGACAGAATGGTTCTTGAATGATCCCAATCATTCGTTCTCAGTTGGGGTACATTGTAGGCCGCCAGGCTGGCTAGGTGGTGCTACTACTCTTTGGTTCCTCCCATTGCTGACTGAGACGAACCTACCGAGTCGCGCAATAGGATTGACGACGGAATGAATCGAGCTTAATCTCTCATTATGAATATTAGATATTGGATATCTAATTTGGGACATTGGATGTCTAAATTGATTTATTGGATAAATTAATTTACGGCCTAATTAATTAAATATATTACCGGGTGATTAATTTAATTCATGAATATAATTATTTCTTAGAGAAATTTATTATGTCATTATGTATTTGATATGATTAATTAATTGGATTAATTAATCGATATAAATACATCGGAACGGAATCGGAGTTTATCTGTTTAGACTCACGGGAGTCCGAAACGGACCGAACTCGTCCGGCTCCTTCTAGATGGCCGCCCCTTTTTCCTCCCCTTTCCTTTGGTCATTGTCTCCACATGTTGGTGGATGACTTATGTGAGTCAAGGGGAAAAGATCATATTATTTATCTATATATAGGTGATTTGGTCTTGATTGTAGAGGAGGTTATGTAGAATAAAGTGAAGACTCTTATCACTTCTTCCTTACCCATTCCAACCGTGAATAGCAAGTGTGAGAGAGAGAGAAAATAGTTTTCTCAATTATCTTCATCTTCTTCTTCATTTCTTCTTGGTGGTTCTTGGAGAAAAATCAAGAAATCAAAGAGAGGAAATTTGATAAATATACTTAGAGTATATTCATAAAATTCAATGGCTTCATCTCTTAGCTCTAGCCGTATCCTTGGAGGATAGCAAGGTAATCGTCATCCCGTTCGTTTCTCCGGCGCGTGGCTAGTAGAGGCGTTGTAATTTCGACGTTGGATCATTCGGGAGCTTGGAGCGCTTTGGATCATAGAGAAATCGTTTAAAGCTTGGGGAATAGCTCAAGAGAAGGAATCCATTTAATTAATAGACTACAAGGGTGAGTTTCTTACATCTCTTGTGTTTTCGTTTATATATTCGTATATACGTAGCTCGATCGATCCTCGTAGGGATTCGGATCGAATTAATTTTCGTTTTACCGCTTCCACTGGGCCTTCGATTTAGGCACTGAATCCCAACAGGGCCGCCCCTCATATTCCTTCACGGCCTGAGCAACCATCGTCGCCGTTTGAAGGGCCAGAACAAGGGTCGCCTGCATTGCGTCTGCGGATCGCCGGCGTGCGATCACATCCAGATGAATCGTCCAAGTCTTCGGAAGGGCGGCGACAGCCCGAGCGACGTAATGAGGGACATCGCTAGCCTCGTGGGGAGATCTGCTCGCGAGGAAGTCCAACACCATCGGATAGCGGTTCGGGTCGGAGAAACGAACCCTGCACCAAGAACAAAAGAGTTAGTATGTTTCCTACACAAGTGACATAACTCAGCAGAGCAACCAAGCTTACCTTTCGACCTTCTCTGGGTTGCGACCGAAGAACGGCCCGCCATGCGGGGTCTCGGCATCAGCAGTGGCCATGGAGGGCATGGACCCCTCCGCCATTGGGATCGCAGAAAGTGGAGGCGCGGCGACCGGTGGCACCACTGTGGACGCCTCAGCAGCAACAGAGGGCGAAGGCTCCTCCGTCCTCCGCCTCTTGCGGTTGAGCTGGAGCTGTCCCTCCTCCCGAGTTTCTGGCTCGTTGACGACCGGCCCCACGAGAGGTCTCACCTCCGGAATAGGACGGATCGTCACCGCAGGGACACGGCTCATCTTCTTCCCTTGACGGAGACGACTCATGATCCTGGGGTTCGACATGGCAACTTCTCTCGGTGGCTCGGAGTAGCGGGGGAAGTGGATCTCTGCAAAGAAGACAATCAACCAAAGTCAGTTACAGTTCTCAACCACAGGACGATCGTCAAGCATAGGGAGATCAAGATAAATTTGTACCTGGAACCCTTAAGTGGCGGTGGAATCGAAACAACCGAGCGTCCAACCAGTGAGGTTCGTTGTTGATCCGGCGAGCATCGATATGACTGTCTGGAGGACGTCGTATTCGCTCCCAGATGATTGCAAAATCAAATGGTAGATCGCCTGCTGCCGGAACAAGGGTACATGCAGAAAGAAAGCCAAATTAGATCAGTTCAGGATGTATCCGAATGAAGGGAGAGTCAAAACCCTTACTCGGATTCCTCTCCCGAAAGCCGGTGGGGATATCCAACTCATCGGTGGGATTATCACTCGCGGCTGATTTCCACGCTCCGCCGACCCAAAACCACTTCGTTAGGTCGCCCCGGACCTTGTTCGGCACCCCAAGAACCACCCGGCCCGAGCGACCTTGAATGTGGTAGCCGCCAACGGAACCCTTCTGAGCCGTCAACTTAAAGAGATAGTTTATCTCCAGCGCCGAAGGAATACGGAACAGCCGGTGACCGCCAAACAGAGTAAAGGTGCTGACGATCTGCAACCAGGTATTCGGCGTCAGTTGGAGCGGCGCCACGTCCCAAGCGGTCAACAAGTAGGACACGGCGAACGGCAGTGGGAACCGCAGTCCGGCCCCTATGATCAACTCATTAATGGCGACCATACCCTCAGAGGGTTGGTCAGCACGTTCATTCTCGGCGGGCACATAAAGGGAAATTTCATATGGGACATGGAACTCCGCCCTCCAACGAGCCAAATCCTTCTTGGTCGCCGAACTTTTAACCTGGCCAAGGGTCCATGGGGAGCGGCACGCGGTCCGGGACAGCGATCGCCTTTCAGGTTGGCTAATCTCTCCATGAGGATGGGCGATCGTGTATTCACGAAAGTCGAACTTAGGGAGTGGGCCGGCTAATCTCTCCATAAGCTCGGCAAAATCTGAAAAGGCTTTGCCGAGCACACTGTTTTGCTCCCAGTACACTCTTATTGCCTCCTCCTCTTCGGCCAGCGAGCGTTTCCGCTCCGCCTCCGTCGACCTGGCCACGTCAGCTTCGTTGAAAAGTTCTTCAACCTCCGCGGGTTCAATCCCGGTGCGGATAGCCTCGACGGCTGTCTCCACGTGGAACTCCGCGGAGGTTTCATCCCGAGCAGTCGAACTCCCGGCGGCGGAGGTGCTACCCGCCTCAAAAACATTTGAAACTCCTCCGGACATCTTTAGAAGAAAGAAAAGGAAGAGAAAGAAGTTTTTTGTTCTTACCTAAAAAGTCTACTCGAACGGCGCTCGGCAACTCAAATCTTCAGAGAAATCGGGCGCTACTATCTTCTCAGGCGAAATGCATAAAGCTATAACCCAGAAACCCTACCCCCTTTTTATAGGCGAGAGCGGGGGCTTCTAGGCAATTAAACAGGTCTCAGGGGCCGAAGCGCAAAGGTCGGAAAAGATCCGCATTTAATGCCGTCCTCGAATCCCGCGTACGCATCGTTTCGAGGGCACGCCAATGGACTGGTCTCACAAAACCGTCGGACTCCTCCAACAGGAACGCGACACGTGCCCCAGTGACGGTTCAAGTCAGCTTTCACTTCCCGCTCTTTTCAGCGACCGAGTAGGTCGTCCAAATTCAAAATCAGTCCGCTCTAGAGACGATCGCCTGTTCAATAAAATGCTGAGTCACTCGTATAAGTCAAGCGATCGCCAGTAGAGCCACCTCACCCCACGTCTTTGACATCGGAGCGAGCTAGGGGGCAATTGTTGTGCGGCAATTTATACGCCTCGACGGCAATCGGCACAAGGGCCGAGCGACCAAAGCCAACATCAGATAAACCAAGGCAGACTTGTCAGGCGAAGATTCTAGACGAAGTACCGAGTGACCGGTGTCCAAGGCGATCGCCTCTGGGCACCTAGCGATCGTTTCGAGTGCCCGACCAAGGAAGACCGCCTTATGCCACATGTAAAGCCAAGCACCCGTCAAAGTCTACGAAAACTGAATCTCGGGATGAAGACCACGTGCGGACCCACAAAAGGCGCCGCAAGAAAAGGCTTTTTGACTCCCTACCAGCTGTAGGTGACAGAGACAGCGCCTCACCAACCGACAGACCCGTCGAAAGGTCTTAGGTGGGACCCCAAGACTGCAACGTGGGGCGCGTGTCGTTTTCTCATTGGTTCGCACAGTTGGCTGCCAGTAGCAGTTGCAGACTTCAAGGGAACCGACCCACGTGCTAAGACGATCGCCCGTCTGGGATCAAGACATCCCAACTACCTCCTCTTCTGTAAGTAGGAGACCTCCAGCATTTGGAAAGGGGTTCATCTAAATTCACACAGTGAGAGACAATCGATTTCTCGCAGTTGACTACAACACTTCATCTTTGTTAGAAGAACTCACAGAGCATTAACTCTGGTTCTTCCGGCAATCATCAGCACTCAAGAGCTAGATAACTAGGGTCGTTACACTCATTGTAATTGTACTCTAATATTAATATTTGTACTCCAAAGTATTCGTATTAATAATATCTCGCGAGAGCATTCAAGCCCGGGACTAACAACCCCGGCAAATCTTGTGTTATTTACATTCCCTCGGACGTGCTCTCGCATTTTGTTTGTTACTCACCCATAGCCATATCGAGCAAATCATTCCGAAGAATATTTTGGGTAACAACAATTAGCTTATCAATCAGCTAGCTGATAAGCTAGGTGATTTGAGAAGTTAGTCATTTACGAAACGAGCTTTTTATAATCAATGGTCAAATAAGCTCGTGAAGCTTATAAGCTAACTGGTAAGCTAGTGCTAAACACAGCCTAAATAGAAGGGACTTATAAGCCATCTGATAAGTTACAAGCTTGTCGTTTAGAATTATGCGATCGAGGAGACAGAAAAAAAAATTAAAAATTTTCAACCAAACAAAAGTACTTAAAAAATAAATATTACTTATCATTTTATCTATAATTTATAACAAAACGACTAATACAAATTACAAATATCCACGACATCTTCCTATATTCTGAAAACTTGTAGCTTTGTTATCAACACATGCAAACATACACTTCTCAATGTAAACAAGCTATTATTCAAGCACTCTCTCTCATTTTGTTGCGAAGTGGAGTTTTAAAAATATTCATGGCAGGAATTGTAATATCGTGTTTGTTACAAAACAAGGATGCTTGGTCAACCAATTCTTCAAAGTACCCATTACTCATCAACTACAAGTTTTCCTTCCATATTTTTATTAAACTCGGTGCACCCAACTAAATAATTGGCCAAATAAAATTATTGGTCCAAAATAATTTTGGAGTGGTAATGTACACATTGATTCTGGATTTATTTAGTTCTCCAACTTGTGAAATTTTATTTAAAACTGATGTGGAATAGATGATTTTAGATAAATAAGAATAAAAAATTAGGAAATGCCACGTAGGGGAGAGTTAATGTGGTGATCTAGATGATCTACATACATCGTAAGTCATTATTTTAAATTGTCCAAATGATGGTGTCTAATTCAAATTGATGTGGGATTCAAATTGTTGGGCGTCAATAAGCTAGCCAAATTAAAGTAAACGTCAATAGATTGACCAAATTAAATTCAACACCAAAAAATAAATTTATGTATTTGATCAACTCAATAATTGGTCATATTATATTTAGTAAAGATATAACTATTTATTTGACCAACTCAATTATTTGCCAAATAAATTGGTTGTGCAATTAAGGAGTTTCATTCAAAGTTAATGTGGGGTTGAAAATTTTAGATAATTAAAAATCTAAAAATTAAAAAATATCACATAGGAAATATTAACATATGTTTTAATCTTTTATATATATATATATATTAGACTTTTAACAAACGTTATATAATTATTTTAATGTATATTTTTTTCTTCAAGGGGTCGCCTAACCCCTCTTAAAATATGGATGGATGTATTAATAAATCTTAAAATATGTTTACTTGCCTTTTTAATCTTTCTTGAAAAAGTCAATCAATAGACGTTTATGGAATATCATTGTGTATGATAATTGACAAAGGGGGAGGGCTAAATAAACACCCTATTCTACTAAATAAACACTCATATGCTACTTTACTTTCTTTCTCCATCCAATAATTTCTTTTCCCCTCTTTCTCTCTCTCTTCCTATATATAATATAATATTATTAAAATTATTAAAATTTATTAAATACCTTCAGATTATATTGAATTATCACATTTACTTTTTTAATATTCACGATATACTCATCATCAGTATATTTTATTTTTTAATTTACATCATATTTACCATCAATACTTAGGGGGTGTATTGGATTAAAATTATATTGGATTTTTTTGGACTTTAAAAGTCTGGGGGTATTCAATCTGGATTTTTAAAAGTCCTTAAAAATCTTGAGGTATTCAATTCAGACTTTAAAAACTTCTTAAAAAATCCTGAGGTATTCAAAACTTCATAAAAGGTATTCAAAACTTCATAAAATCCAGATTTTGTAGAATTTCATTCAAAAGGGTTAATGACGCCAAAATCCACAACCTTTCGTCCGACTTTCATTTTTTACACAACCTTTTCAAAAATCCTGTAAATCCACAACATTTGGCACTTGTTCGTTTTTTCCATAATTTTGATTTAGCCCTAAATTCGGTCCTACGTGGATCCTACGTGGACGCTGTCGCCGCCGAAAATTCAAACTGCGTCGTTTTAAGTTTGGGGTTAATAACGCCAAAATACACAACCTTTGATGCCAACTCTATGTCCGTCACTATAACGCGTGGGTGCATGCAAGTATGAACTTTAGACACGTTAATGCCCACTTATAGTTCTCCCCCCTTTCCTTAATGATAAAGGCAAAAGTTATGCTAAATGTCTTGTTGGTTGAAGTTACGCCAACAATATGAAGAAAAGGCATACCATATTTGTTTGTTTTGTATGTTGCATCCACAATCAACACGTGTGGAAATGCTTTCCATATATCTAACGACAATGGATGAACGAAGAATAGGTTTTCCAACGCATTTGAAATACTATTTACGGAAAACTCAATAAGAAATTTTTTATCGTTTAAATCAGTCAACAATTTTTTTTCGTTTTCCTTCAACTGCCTTGCATAAGCATGCCCCTCTCATTGGTCTTTGATTAGGCATGGCAACGGGGCGGGGATGGGGCGGGGATCGCCATTCCCGGCCCCGGCCCCGGTTTGTAAAACACTCCCCCGGCCCCGGCCCCGGCCCCGGCCCCGCCCCGGTTTGTGATACCCTCCCCCGGCCCCGGTCAAACCCCGGTCAACCCCCGGTCAACCCCCGGTCAACGCTCGATTTAATATAAAATATATAATTTTTTTAATATATATATATATTCAATAAATATATAGTTTTTTAATATATATATATATATTTAGTAAAATATATAATTTTTTTAATATATATATATATATACGGTCAGGCGGGCGAGACCCCCATCCCGGCCGGACCCGTCCCGGTTTTTATTGAAGAATCCCGGCCCGGCCCGCACCGGTTTGGCGGGGAATCCCCGGCCCCGATCGGGTCGGGGGGAGCGGGTTTCGGGGCGGGGCGGGCCAAATTGCCATGCTTATCTTTGATCTTCTTGTGACAATGACATGACCAAGAGAAAATGATGTGTTTTGTACCCATTTCATCAACTCTTCGTGAGACTCGAACACCTAAATTTTAAATAATGATGTTAGCATTTATTAAATATTACGAAATAACAAAAATTTACGTTGACATCATAGATATAAAAAATTAGACTTGATTGGTAGAAAATGGTGATGTAACGGACGAGATCACATTGCCATCATTTAAATTATGTTCGTATAAATTTGACATCTTTTTCTCGCCTCTTACTCTTGAGTTTGCTTCTTCTCCCTTTTGCTTTCGAATTCTAAATCCTCCCAAATTCTAAATCCTCCCTTCACTAAAGCAAAAGAATTGTATATACAACATTACAATATTGAGTAAAACTTACATTCACCAAGAGACAGGTTGCTTCTGAGAGGCTTTCCCTCTACGCTCTCAAACCTTTTGCTTCTTCACATGATCTGTTAATTGTTTTGATCAAATAAAAATCAAAGAGTAGGATATTTAATATGACTAAAAATTTAAAAAAAAAAAAGGAAAAGGACAAGGCACAACAGCCAGATACATACATCAAACCACCAAAAACATGATAGAACACGGACAAAACAGCAAAAAATGAATAAAAAATGAATGGGTGTGTATAGGAGTAGGGGGTGTTCAAAACCGGATATCTGGACTTTCGGATATCCGAAATTTCGGATATCCGAAAATTCGGATAGTAGATTTTGATATCGGATATCCAAATATCCGGAAAAAATATGAATTATGTTCGGATATCCATATATTCGAAAAAAAATATTCGGATTTGGATATCGGATATCCGAATATCCGAAAAAAACTTCGGATATGGATATCGGATATCCGAATATCCGAATACCTTATATTATTTAAAATATAAAAAAAAATAAAAATTTTAAGATTTTTCGGATATTTCGAATATCTGAATATCCGATTTTTCTGAAAAGTACTATCCGGTATCCGAATTCGAAGTTCCGGATATCCAAACTTCGGATATCCGAATTTTTGGATATCCGAAACTTTGGATCGCATATCGGATATCGGATATTTTTGAACACCCCACATAGGAGGGTTGTGCAGAGACATGCTGATGTGCATATACCAAAAAAATGAATAAAAAATGAAATAGACCTACATAGGGTATGCATAGGCGTGTACACAAGGGTGTGCCTATAGCAGCATGACAAAGTGAGGTAATTGGCAAAGTGCTACATTTCGTATTGAAAAGGTCAATCAATATATAAGTCAGTTTGATTGGTTAGGAAAAGTAATTTGCCATTATTTAATCAAAGGTGTTTGTTAAAAATACATAATCAAGGGAGCATTAAATATGTCAAATTATTTTTTAAATAGTTGACAAACTTTGATTTTATTTAAACTTTACGGGGATGCTCCAAAATTATAATTATAAAATATATTAACTTTAATACTACAATTCAAAATACGATTCTTATGGTCCTTAAGACACATATTAAAATAATAATATTTTAAAAACTTTTTAAATGGGCCTTGCATGAAAATTATAGTGAAACAATTTTTGGCTCTGTTCGATAACGTCAATCTGCTAACTTATAGCGAATAGCTTATAGCGTATAATTTATTGATACGTGTTTGGTAGTAATAGCTTATAGCGTTTTTCAGTAGCGCATATGTTTTTTTGGAGAGCTAGTTAAAGTAACATTTGAGCTTAAAACTTAGTATAACATTTTTTTTTTTTTAATTTAGCCTCATTGTTTTAATAAAATTCCTCATTTATCCTTTATTAAATGAATTTCTCTCTCGTTTAAGCATTAATTACAAATGTCTATTGACGTAATTTTATTTTATAAGCTACTTCAACCGCTAGTTTTACCAAACACTTTAATTTTAATCAACTAGCTTATCCGATATTCACTACCTCATCCGCTATAAGCCAGTTTATCCGCTATCCGCTATTTTTTGCCAAACATGGCATTTATCAAGTGGTAATTTTTGGCAGACTCCGTGTACCACCATTAGTGGTCTCCAATCGCCTCCAACAATCATCGACTAGTCTCAATTACCGTCGATTTTTTTATTTATTTTTTTTTGCCGTTATTTTCGTAAAAAAATACCTTAATTTAGATTGTCAACTCAAATTTTTAAATTATCATATGGTAGTAAAAAATATCGTTGTCGGTCCGCCGGTTGTAGTTGCCGATCAACACTGACTTTGTTAAGAATTACTAAGTGGTAATCTAATGGCCAACATCTGTTTTGAATTCGACCATTTTTTTATTTTATTTTTTGTTGTCAGCACTTCGGTAAAATTTATCATTTGATAGTTTAGACTGCCAACATATTTTTTTAATTAACGACTGCTATTTTAATATACTAATTGGTAATCTAGATTATTCAACTAAATTACCATAAGGTAATTTAAAAAGTCACGTGGTATTTTTAACAACAACATGGTTATGTTGTTATTTAATCTTAGCAAAACGCAATTATCGTACAACAACAACCACCTCGTCGTACAACCACAACCCCATTATCAGTCAACACCAGGTATTTTGAATTACCCATGGGAATTACCAACTTATATTTTGTATTATTAACGAATATTTTGAATTCTCATACATTAACAATAAACGTCATCATCAAATCCCACGGGAAAAGTATGATTAAAAATATTAGATTCAAAGATTGTCAAATAAAATTTCAAAACCCAAATGTCTTGTTTAAAAAAAAAAAAAAGAACATATGATGCGCCAAGGAAAATAGTTGTACAACTCAAAGGAAAAAAATCTACAACCAAAACTTAAAAAACATAAGTTTTACCAACCTAAAAAAATAGATCACTAGTTTTCTATGGGGTTAACCATATCCGGGAAGTTGGAGGAGCTAATTCTCGAGCACGACCCCAAAAGCTTGTTAGGCTTCCTCTCCATCAGCTCACGACATCCTCTCGCGTAGTCCGCCTTCATCCTTATGGACCGGATACTGCTGGAACCGTCAATCCAATGTTCAATCAGAAGAAGAAAGAATTCAGGATCGGGGGGCGGAGAGAACAAAATGGGAGGAGGAGAAAGAAGAAGAGAGGAACGGAAAATGAAAGAAGAAAATGGGTGGGGATATGGTGGAAAAAAGGAAGAAAAAATAAAGAGGGAAAATGGAGAATGTGTGTTGGGACAGAAAATTAAATTTATCGTGTTTTGGGTAAAGTATGAAGTGAGAATCAATTTTTGTAGTTTTGGATAATTTCTCTAAAATTTAAAATTTTTTTACTTTTTATTATTTGACAAAATAATAGATATGTTGAAGGGAAAATAACTGAGACAGAAAGTAGAGCAAGAGTTGTTGTATTATTCCATTGATAACATCCCTTTAAATAAGGAGAAATACACACAAACAGGCCTTAGCCAAACCCTAACTAGGAAAGCCCGTAAACTAACAGACTTAGGCACATAATGGGTATTATTCCTTTAACACTCCCCCTTGTGTCTAGTCTACAAGCGCATGTCATGTTGCCTCGTTAAAACCTCGTCAAGCGAAAACCCAGTGGGAAAAATGCCTTGATCGTAGGAAAAAAAGTACAGCATCTAGACACATCAAGTTTAGACTTCGTCCTTTGAATCTATCCTCTCATATGATCGTTACATTTGATCATAGTGCTACTAAGGTGACCATTCTATCGATCCCTAAATTCGTACATCTTGTTACCTCGTTAAAAACCGTTCCAAGTGATAAAAACCCTGTGGGAAAAAGAATCCTTGGAAGGAAAAGAGTATAACGTACGGTGTGGATGTAAGACCCCCCCTCAAGTCTACATCTCCCCCTGATTTGTACATCAATCAAGTAGTTGTTGTCTCATTAAAAACTTCGCCAAGTAACAAAACCCAATGGGATAAAATGAACCTTGGTCAAATAAAAGAGTACAACACATGTGATTAAGTTTCTTTATAAATCATCATTTCCTTGTGATCTTTACATCAATATCGGAAGTTGGAAAACTCTACAACTCCCCCTAATGCTTACATTCATATATCGTTGCCTCGTTAAAAACCTTGCCAAGTAACAAAACCCAGTGGAAAAAATAAACCTTGGTCTAAGGAAAAGAGTGCAACATATGTAAGTATGTTCCATTATATCTCACATATTTCCCATTATGATCATTCCATCAATCAAGGGGATTTACAAGTTACATTATGTTCATAAATGTAAGTATGCTCATCAGTGGCAGTACTTGACCGCTAGTTCCTCACAAGTGTAGAATGATAGTTCTTAATCATGTACACTCACAGACTGATTCATGCAAAGCAATAATCATGTCGTGAAGGAGGTAGACAAAAGGGGTTTGCTTAGTCAATTTCCAAAACATAAGCAATTCATACCAACACATACTTTGTGGTAGTTGCTTCAGCACCATCATTTACTTTAGCATTTGCCTTTTCGTAAGCAGCTTCCTTTGCCTGCTTGTAGGGAAAGAATAGTCCAAAATCAATGGTTTCTTTTAAGTATCAGAAGATATTATTGTCACCATTCCATTGATATTGCGTCGATGTTGAACTAAATCTAGTCAGCGAATTAACTGAGGAGTGATATCAGGTCGTGTACATTGAGCCAAGTACAATAATGCGCTATTGCACTCAAGTAGGGAATTTCAGCTCCCAAAGCTCTTCATCACTTTCCTTTAGACGAAATGGATCTTTCCTTTGCATCCAAATGTTCGACCTATCATGGGGTGCTAGTCGGGTTTACCTTATCCATGTTAAAGTGCCTGAGAAACTTGTGGACATAGAAAGACCGGTGGAGTGAATTCCTCAAACTAGATGTCTATGTCAATGCCTCGACAGAATCGAGTTTTCCCAAGATCTTTCATCTCAAACTCAGATTTCCACTGTCCGGTGGTTTCTCTTATTTCATCAAGAGTGCCGATTATATTCATATCGTCGACATATACTGCGATGATCGCAAATCCGGAACTTGTTTTCTTTACAAAGATGCAAGGACACAGTTCATCGTTCTTGTATCCCTTTCAAATCAAGTATTCACTCAGACGGTTATACCACATCCTTCCGGATTGTTTCAAACCGTAAAGTGAGCATTTCAAACGAACTGAATACGCACTCCGTGGTCTGGAGTTACTTGATTTGGGCAATGAAATGCCTTCGGGCACTTTCATGTAAATCTCCATATCTAGATCCCCATAGAGATACGTAGTAACCACATCTATTGGCTGCATTTCCAGTCCCTCGGAAATTACTACGCTAATCAAATAGCAAATACGTATATGTGGGAGTATATTTCCTCGTAATTAATTCCAGGGCATTGTGAGAAGCATTACTTCGTGAACCTTGTACATTAGGACTCTTCTATTCTCACTATGATTTACGACAAAGGTTCGATTATGTCCTTCAGGCTTTACATTTGGTTAGGTTAGCACTACCTACACCAAATACTTGTCTCTTTGTCGGAGAATCTAGTTCTACCTGGAATATTTTTCTTATAGGCCAATGTTGATTTTATCCAACTTAGCGAGGTTCGACATCATCGTACTTTATGATTCATGACATGTCATCAAAGTGGGTGGTTGATCAGGCCACACCCTCATAATTTCATCGAGATTCTTGAATTTATGAATCATATCTTTGGGGCGTCCCCCTCGTCATGACTCATGGACATAATAAAATCAAGCATGATCTCCTGAAATGAGTTCATTGATGGTTAACATGTGAATTTTGTGCCATACTCTAACTCTTTCTTGGTTGAGTATTTAGTCAAACCATGAGGCTTCCACCCCTTCATTCGCAGGGAGCCACGACCTCAACCACACCTCCACCAAGTGCGGTTGCATCACCCGGTTCATTGGTGATGTGCCCCTTGGAGGGGACTTCTAACCTTACAGGCACATTTGGAGCTGTAATGTGGGATCTTGACACTTGAACGATATCCGTAAATACATCAGGCATCGAATCTTCTACATCCTGAAGATTGAGTGTTCTTTATGCTTCACGGTAACATTGTGAAGTTCGGGGATCATAATGAGACAAACTGGGGACACACCATGACAATTCCTGTCGTTCCCCGAGAAATTACATTTTCTTTCCTCCCCCTAACGACGGGAAGGTTGTCTCATTAAAGTGACAATCCGCAAATCGTGCGGTAAAGAGATCAATGTGAAGGTTCTAAATAGCGGATAAACGTCTAGAGATTCTTATCCAACGTGAATACTTAATCGTTTCTAAAGACCGATGCGCTGTGGGGCGCAGAAGGCACATATAATGCATAACCAAATATGCGGAATTGGCACTCAAGTCCGTCTGGGTCCAAAATACAAATATCCAGTTACCAACTGGTACACATAAACTAATTGGTTAGCAAAAGGTCTAAGAATGAACGATTTAAGTAAAATTGCGTGCAATATTGCATAATCCGAGGCAAAAATATGCTAATTGGTGCGCATAACCAATGACATAATTACCATACATATCCTTTTGACGGTGGTTTATGTGATACCCTTTGCATATGCACAGGGGACGAGATACTATTCATTAATCTCTATCATGCAATAAACATCAAATACTTTTTGATGTAAACTCTCCAACATCACCGAGTCCTTTAGATGTGATAAGGAAGGTGAGTCCTTATAAATAATTTTGGAAGTTCTGCAGCAGTTTGAGTGGACAGGAGAGCGACATGTTGTAACACCCCCAAGACGGTCAGGACATATTACAACGCCGTGGACCCCACACTGTGGAATCCACCAGGCTAACGTACCAACAAGACATTCGATAATGACATACAATCATCAATAAGATGATAATTCAAACAAAAGACTACAATCCAACAAATAAAATCTGACATCAAATCCACTTCCCCAAAACGGGAACACATCATTAATAATTTTAAAAAAAAGAAGTACTTGAGTACTTAAACCAACTTTATAATACAGAAATCCCAAAATAAGACATCAATAATAACCGACAGGACAGGACACCGAAAATCAACCACTGAACAGTATCATGCTTGCCCATCATCCTCATACGGCTCGAGTGCTCGCTTGTCCCCACGATCGATACCTGAACTACAAAAAGTATTTCCCCCATTTAAGGGGTTAGCGACAACTGCTAGTGCAAGTACAATCCATTTGAACTACATTCTAATCACATGAATAATGCGCCAAAAATCATTTTTGAAAACGTTTTATATTCCGGAATATTTACAATGTACAATCACAAAACACATTATCTCCAATAAATCACAATTCAAAGTTAACCGTTGGTACAAGACTCACGGCCACCGTACCCCGCAGAGCCCCGTCGGACATCCCTGGGTGGCTAACCACAGTTCGCGATACGCACACTCACGGCAATACGTATCCCTAGAGGCCCCGTTGGACCGTCCCTAGGTGAACATACACATATCCATCCACAACAACCACGATACAGCCATAATTCAAATACTAGAACATGTAAACAAATGTAAAGTACTTGCCTTTGAGACATTCTTGAAGAATCGGAAGTGAAAATCGACTACGGACGATCCGAATGGAAAACGACGGTTCCTAAACGAAGAATTAGCATAACTCAGTCCCAACAGACATCAATAACTGAAAGGAATACTCCTAAAACCCCGATTATAAACTACGATAATGAACGATCAATCGATACGGGCGAGGGTTTACGCAAAATCTCCCCGTATTGATAATTCGCGGATTAAAATCAAGGAAATTGGATTTGGAATCACTCAATAATCACAATCGGTAAAGAATATCGTAACATAATTGAACAATTCGAAACTAATCCCTAAAATCCCGAAAACCCCCCAAATTCGTCAAAGTTAGGGTTCCTCAGGAAATACCTTGAATTCGGCTGATGAAGGGTGGCTATACTGATTATGATATGATAGCTCGACTCTACAATGGTGGAACACGGGAAATTCTCGGATGGAAGTTGAAGAAATTCGCCCTCTGCGTCGCCCGAAGAAGAAACGAGAGAAAATGAATGAAAAAGAATGACATTCTGAACTGCCCGCTGATAAATATAAATGTGAAGTTAGCGCACGCTAACTAACATAGATAGCGCGCGCTAACGGGGCTGTAACCTGTAATACCCGAGATTGCTGATATGTATTTGGAACTTGTGATATTGTAATTATTGCATTTTGATCTGAGTAATATTCTCCGTATTTCATAATCCGGTATTGTTGAGCGCATGATTTCAGGAATGTGATTTAAATAGTGATTTTGCGCATGTAGCGCACGCTATCGACTAAGTGTAGCGTACGCTAACTTGGATCCATAGCGCACGCTGTGAAGGGACCTTAGCGCACGCTATACGTGGTCAATATGATTGAGACGTGTTGGTAGGTGAGATCAGGCCGGGGATCTTGGTCGGATTGTGTCGGGATGAACCTGGACGGCTTTCGGGAAAAAGCCAAGTCAACGCGTTAACGCACGCTACTCATATGAGGATAGCGCAAAAAGGCTGAGTACAGTGAAATCAGTAACGTTTCAAATAGCCGTTAGCGCACGCTATGAATATGGACTAGCGCGCCCTAATAACCATTTTCTATATATAGGACAACATCCTTTTTCATATTTTCAGACTTTTCACTCCCCCATCCGAACTCTTGAACTTAGAAAGTCACTCTTTTCATCCTAAACACTTCTTTCCGGCATCATAGCTCGTGTTGAAGATTGTAGATCATTGGGGATTGGTGTTCAAGCCTTCGGCGTTGGAATTCTTCGAATCTCCTCCTTGTTCTTCACTACTTTGAGGTAGGTGATTCTTCACCAATATTAGTAGTATTCTGGAGGACGGTTTGATCATGTTTTGAGATTTACTTAGTCAGTTAGATTCATAAGTAGTCGAACATCATGTGTTAGAAGGATATTTTCGATATTTCGGTACTTATTCATCGTATAAACCATTGAACCTCTTAGTGTTTGAACTCCTAGCATATTCTGTAGCTTCAAATCGATTTGTGACCAGTATATGGAGATTTTCAAGTTCTTATGTCTTTACATAAAGGAATCATACGATTTGGGACATATAACGGATTGAACTTAGGATATTCCTTGAAGATCTAAGATGAATTATGGTGTTGTGATGATTATACGTATCCTTGTATCTCATAGTCATTTAGTACGTATAGAACTTTCACAAAACCTTATGAGCATGATATGCACGGGGATGACATGTATTATCACCATAGAATTCATGAGTTCATCACCATTAGATCAAGTTTTCTGCCAGTAGTAATCTGCCATGCATGGTTAGCGCACGCTAACATACGTAAGTTAACGTGCGCTATCGGGAATAAGTTAACGCACACTACGTTTGGTACATAACGTACGTTATGTTATCAGTCGAGTCAGTCGGCTGATCAGAGAGAACTGTCAGTCCATGGCTAGCGTACGGTAGACTTAGATGATAGCGTACGCTAACAGACAGGCTTAGCGCACGCTATATGATAGTAGGGAGACATGGCAAAACTCCCTATGAGGTTTGGAATAATAGAACTCCTACTGTTGCTTACTTTCATGTTTTTGGTTGTAAGTGTTTCATCCACAACAACGGTAAAACACAGCTAAATGCCTTTGATGCTAAAAGTGATGATGGTCTATTTATACGTAGAGTACGTAGCGTACGCTAAGTGGTTCAGGCAGATTGCATAGCTTTTGGCCGTAGACCGAATTGTTAGGCAATCGTTCCACTTGAGATGATTTGTATATCATTTCTTTTGTTAAGGTTCGAGCTTGCTACGTTGATCGAAGGAGGCGGCCTTCGAGTGTGTTGAGATCATTGAAGTGTTTCGTTCTTGCCATCTTCGAGGCAAGTATCGTAATGTGTTAATATTGGTATTTTGAGCATGCGTGTGGTTATTCATGCTGTTGAACATGAGATTTATTTCGTTGAATTGTCATGATATTCGTTATCTAGTGTTTGTATGTTCATGTTGATGGACATGGCGATTTGGCATATATGTATGCATGAGTTGTGTTTGTGTTTGTTGTGCGATCTATGCTGAGGGCGCTGGATCGGATGTCCACCTCGTGTTGGTCCGACGGGATCATCTTGGGATCTAGGCTGAGGGCGCTGGATCATTGGACGGGTTATTTCCACCTCGTGTTGGTCCGACGGGATCATCTTGGAATCTATGCTGAGGGCGCTGGATCATTGGAATACCCTTGCTGTGTTGATGGAATCTTTTGGATTCGCATTGTCGGATTCCGGTAGCGGAAGTCCGTGTGGTGTATCTTGTTATGTATTGTTGATGTATATTCGATTTGTTTAAATGATACTTGTACTAGCATCGTTTTGCTAACCCCTTCGGGGGTGGACATTTGTTTTGATGTTCAGGTAGCCTAGGAGCAGGGAAACAGCCACAGTACCGATGTGACGACGAAGGGGTTCAGTGATGTTTGTTGTTGTTGGTGATTTGTTCTTCTTGGTTTGATTTCAGTTAGGGGTGAGCAGAAAAACCGACAAAAACCGATAATACCCAAAATACCGAAAAAACCGAAACCGAAAAACCGAACCAATAAGATATTGGTATGGTACGGTTCTTAAAATTTTGAAAACCGAATTATGCGGTTCGGTTTTGGTTTTAGATATGGATCCCGACTTTAAAAACCGAACCGAACCGATAAAACAGATGACTATTCTGCAGACTTTGTTTTTTCTTCGTGCAGGTTGTTATGAATTGATGAACATGTGCTGAGGAGAAAATTCAAGACTTTTGTTTAATCTGATATTGGACTTTTTGAATCCTTAGTTATTATCATGTTATTGAAGTAGATTTTATTTTTATTCAAGCTTTGAAGTGGATTAATTATGTATAAATCCTTCTATTTGAACTTACAATTGTCTGATTTAGCCCAAGTAGTTCAATTTGGGCCTGGTGCAAGCCCAACTTAAGTGGCCCATTTAATCAGCCCATTGACATCGAACCGCTACCGAACCGACACCGAAACCGATCACACCGAGCCGATTAAAAACCGAATCATTTTGGTACTCAAATGCTAGATACTGATAAGATACGGTTCGGTATCGGTTTTAGCTAGAAACCGTACCAAACCGAACCGAGCTCACCCCTAATTTCAGTACTCGAGTACGCGTGTCTTATTAATATCATTTCGATATGGTTGTATAAATTACTCGTTGAACCAGTTGGACCGGTTTTGTAAACTTGAATTCCCGTGGTATCGATGTCTTATATTTACATTTCTTCTATTTAGCCTTGTAAATCCTTACTTAAAGGGTTTACGGCGCTGTAATTATTCCGAATATCTCGGGGTGTTACAGAATATGGTATCGGAGCTAAGATTCATGGATATCTTGGCAGTCGGGTTTTAAGTTGGGTCTGTTTACATTATTGATTTACGAGTCGTTCGTAACATCACTGTTCAGCCAAAAGTCGTCATGTGGACCGTGATTGTAAGTCTCCTAATCTCTTGTACTACCGTTTTACTTAATTCTGTTTTGTGAGTATTGACGGGCTTTATTTTTGAAAATTTTGTCCTGGATATTGAAAAATTGTGTTTTTAGTATGTTGAGAGGAGGTCGTGGACGCGGACGTGGTCGTGGACGCAGACGTGGAAATATGAGACAGGAGGACTCCGCAACTACCCCAGAATTATCGGCTAGTAGAACCGATTCCCATTCTGGAGGGCAGCAGGGATCGGCGAATGACGACGCAAATCCTAACATGCCGGGAGTGCTTCAACAGGTGGTGGCTCAGATAAACCAGTTCGTTCAGGTAGTTGACAAAGATGCGACAATGATGAGACAGCAGCACCACGAGGATAACAGGGAGATAGATGGCTTCCGAGGTAGTCAAATTGCACCCGCCAAAGTTTGTGGATCTGTGAGGCACTTACTTGGGATCATTGGCTAAAGGAGTTAGAGAAAATATTCGCGGGTATTAACTGTCCCGAGGACCGGAAGGTTCCCATTGCCCAGTATTTTCTGACTGGGGAGGCCTTTGACTGGTGGGAAGCTATTCGACCCGAGGATTATAATGCGGATTGGACGGAATTCAAACTAATGATGGAAGCACAGTAGTTTCCGCATCCAGTTAGAGAGGCAAAGATCCGAGAGTTCTTCTCACCACAGAGTTCGGAAGCAACTGTAACAGACATAAGCAAAACTTTTAATCATCAGCTGACGTGTGTCCGACACTTGGTCAGAACGGAGGCAGAAAAGGTTTTTCATTTCGATATGCGAATGAAGCCGGAGATTCAGCAGTACATGTCCGGATTCGAGTGTACTACGCTGCGACAATATCAAGACAAAGCGTTGGCCTACGACATGAAAGAGGCGGCGGTGGAGAAATCAGTGGAAGCAAAGAAGCAGAAAGTGACCGGCAACTTCTCAGAAAACAAGAGTGGTGGGCCCCGCAAGGGCCAGTCTTCCTTTTATTCGGCTAGGAAACCTCCACATCCTTCTAGAGGTGGAAAGAAGTTCCGGACTACATCAGCAGTTTCGGACGCATCAAAGAAATGTTATAATTGTGGTCGAGCAGGGCATATTCGACGTGATTGCCCCGCATCTTCTGTGACTTGTTACGATTGTGGGCAAGAAGGGCACCGTGCGGCTTTCTGTGGAGTTGGTACTAGATCTTTTGGTACTCGCACTCCAGCGCCAGTTCCAAAGGAGATAAGTGTGAACCAGACGCAGCAGAGTGGATTTCAGCCGCAAAATATTGGGAAGAGAGAGACATCCAGTGCTGGGTCCGTTCCTCCGCGCCTGTACAAGATGAGGAAATCTGACGATCAGAACACTGCTGTTGCATCAGGTACGATTCAGATCCTTTTGCAACCAAATAGTGTCTTATTCGATTCCGGAGCTACACATTCTTTCATATCATTGAACTGTGTTAATCGTTTAAAAATCTCGTGCTTATTTGATTGTGAACCATATGTTGTGGGTTTGCCGAGCGGAGAGAGAATTGTGGGAACCCTAGAAGCTAGAGATTTTCCAGTATCTATAGGAGGGGGAGATTGGCCATCGAATCTTATTGTAGTTGACATTCATGGTGATGATTTAATTCTCGGAGACGATTGGCTCAACCGTTATGGAGCTATTCTGAATTACCGAGAGAGAGTCATTTCTATCATTGCTGATGACGGATCTGAACACTTATTCCGAGGATGGAGACCGGGAAGCTCGGGAAAATTGATCAAAGCAATGAAATCCGTGAAATTATCGAAGGTGGATGTCATGGACTTTGGTGCTATGCCATGAGGAAAGAGGAAGGAGTAGAGCTCTCGTCTATTTGATTGTGAATGAGTTCTCGATGTATTTCTGATGAACTACCCGGGTTACCTCCGCAGAGAAGTGGAGTTCACTATCGAATTAGAGCACTGGAGCAGCTCCTATTTCCAGAGCACCATACCGCATGGCGCCAACCGAGATGTATGAACTCAAGAAGCAACCGGAGGAATTGTTACGAAGGGTTATATTCAACCTAGCGTTTCTCCTGGGGAGCGCCTGCCTTCTTTGTCCTAAGAAAGACGGATCCCTCCGACCGTGTATTGATTACAGGGAGCTCAACAAGATGACGATCAAGAATAAGTATCCTATACCTCGGATCGACGACTTGTTTGATCACCGCAAGGGGCAAGGGTATTCTCGAAGATTGACTTGCGATCGGGATACCATAAGTTGAGAATTAAGGAATCGGATATACCAAAGTCCGCTTTGGTCGATGCAGGCATTATGAATTTGTAGTGATGCCATTTGGACTTACCAATGCTCCTGCGGTATTCATGCAATTGATGAATCGGGTATTCTTAGAATACTTGGATAAATTTGTGGTCGTCTTCATTGATGACATCTTGATATATTCGAAGGACGCAGAGGAGCATGCCGAACATTTGCGTGTGGTTTTGAGCACCTTGAGGAAGGAACAGCTGTATGCAAAGCTTTCCAAATGCGAGTTCTGGCTTAGGAAAGTAACTTTCCTTGGGCATGTGATATCAGCTGACGGAGTTCAGGTGGACCCGAAGAAAGTCGAAGCAATCTTGGAATGGAAAGCTCCTAATAACGTGAAAGAAGTCCGGAGTTTCTGAGGACTTGCTGGATATTATCGCCGCTTTGTATAGGGATTTTCCAAAATTTCTCGTCTGCTCACTCAGCTGTTACAGAAAACTCAAAAGTTCACGTGGGATGAGAAATGCCAGGCTGGTTTTGATGAACTTAAGAAGAGACTGACGACAGCACCTATATTAGCGTTACCAGATGGAACTGATGGATTCATGGTGTACAGAGACGCTTGAAATCAGGGTCTGGGATGTGTGTTGATGCAAAAAGATAAGGTTATTGCCTATGATTCTCGGCAGTTGAAACCGCACGAGGTTAATTACCCGACTCATGATCTGGAGCTAGCAGCTGTAGTCTTTGCATTGAAAATTTGGAGACATTATTTGTACGACACTCATTGTCAGATCTTTACAGATCATAAGAGCCTCAAGTACATTTTCAGTCAGAAAGAATTAAACATGAGGCAGAGAAGGTGGCTGGAATTGATCAAGGATTACGACTTGGAGATTCTCTATCATCCGGGTAAAGCAAACGTAGTAGCCGATGCATTGAGCCGTAAACCTGTTTCTCTTCGAGTGTTGGAAGCACTTACATCCCAAACCAGCATTCAACGGGAACTGATCCGCGAAGAGATTGAAGTATGGGCACCAGGAATCCAAGGGCAACTATATGTGATGGAACTGACTTCATCACTAGTCGAGGAGATCAAATCTAAGCAGTTGAACGATTCTCTGATCCTTCGGTTAGGTGACGAAGTAAAGAAAGGAAAAGCCCCAGGATTCGTGATACAAGATGATGGAGTTCTGAGATTTCAGAGTCGACTTTGCATTCCCGATAATGAGGAATTGAGACGGACAATCGAAGGAAGGAAGCTCACAAACGCCTATTCTATTCACCCGGCAAAGAAGAAATGAATAAGGATCTTAAACAAAACTTCTGGTGGGGGAATATGAAGAAGGACGTAGCAGAGTACGTTTCAAAGTGTTTGACTTGTCAGCAGGTTAAGATTGAACATCAGCGACCTATCGGAATGTTAAAGCCGCTTCCGATCCCTGAGTGGAAGTGGGAGGACATCTCGATGGATTTCATCACCAGTATGCCAAGGACCAAGGCGGGAATGAACATGATTTGGGTTGTAGTTGATCGACTAACCAAGTCGGCTCATTTCCTAGGAATTAAAGATACTTGGGGACCCGAGAGATTGGCGCGAGTATTTATTGCGGAGATAGTCAGATTGCATGGGACGCCGAAGACCATTATTTCAGATCGAGATGGTCGCTTCGTGTCGCACTTCTAAAAGGCAGTTCACAGGGCTTTGGGGACTGAGCTCAACTTTAGCACGGCTTATCATCCCCAAACGGACGGCCAGTCCGAAAGGACTATACAAACAGTAGAAGACATGCTTAGAGCTTGTGCCTTAGATTGGTCGACTGGTTGGGAAGTTCATTTGCCGTTGATTGAATTCACTTACAATAATAGTTGGCATGCTTCTATTAAGATGGCACCATTTGAAGCTTTGTACGGGAGAAGATGCCGATCACCCCTGTGTTGGGATGATTCTTCGAATTTGATCGGGACGGAACCGGAATTGATAATTCAGACTCAAGAGAAGATAGCTTCGATTCGGGAAAGACTGTTGACTGCCCAGAGTCGACAGAAGTTTTATGCAGATGTACGTCGTCGCCCTCTAGAGTTTGACGTTGGGGAACATGTACTATTGAAGGTGTCTCCTACACGAGGGATTTTCCGTTTTGGGAAAAAGGGTAAGCTAAGTCCGAGATATATCGGACCATTCGAGGTCCTCGAGAGAGTTGGAGATTTAGCATACAGGTTGGCCTTACCGACATCGCTGAGTTACGTTCACAATTTGTTTCACGTATCCCAATTACGGAAGTATGTACCAGATCCCAGTCATATCATTGAGTTCGATGAGATCGAGATAGTTAATGATGGCACCTTCGAGGAGAGACCAATTAAGATACTTGAGAGTCAGATCAAACAAATGAGGAATAAACCAATACCCTTGGTTAAAGTACAATGGTCACGGCACGGAGTTGAAGAGGCCACTTGGGAAACGGAGGACAGTATGAAGACTAGATATCCAGAGTTGTTTTCATCTTAAGTTTCGGGACGAAACTTCTTTTTAGGGAGGAAGGATGTAATACCCGAGATTGCTGATATGTATTTGGAACTTGTGATATTGTAATTATTGCATTTTGATCTGAGTATTATTCTCCGTATTTCATAATCCGGTATTGTTGAGCGCATGATTTCATGAATGTGATTTAAATTGTGATTCTGCGCATGTAGCGCACGCTATCGACTAAGTGTAGCGTACGCTAACTTGGATCCATAGCGCACGCTGTGAAGGGACCTTAGTGCACGCTATACGTGGTCAATATGATTGAGACGTGTTGGTAGGTGAGATCAGGCCGGGGATCTTGGTCGGATTGTGTCGGGATGAACCTGGACGACTTTCGGGAAAAAGCCAAGTCAATGCGTTAGCGCACGCTACTCATATGAGGATAGCGCACGCTAAAGGCTGAGTACAGTGAAATCAGTAACGTTTCAAATAGCCGTTAGCGCACGCTATGAATATGGACTAGCGCGCGCTAATAACCATTTTCTATATATAGGACAACATCCTTTTTCATATTTTCAGACTTTTCACTCCCCCATCCGAACTCTTGAACTTAGAAAGTCACTCTCTTCATCCTAAACACTTCTTGCCGGCATCCTAGCTCGTGTTGAAGATTGTAGATCATTGGGGATTGGTGTTCAAGCCTTCGGCGTTGGAATTCTTCGAATTTTCTCCTTGTTCTTCACTACTTTGAGGTAGGTGATTCTTCACCAATATTAGTAGTATTCTGGAGGACGTTTTGATCATGTTTTGAGATTTACTTAGTCAGTTAGATTCATAAGTGGTCGAACATCATGTGTTAGAAGGATATTTTCGATATTTCGGTACTTATTCATCGTATAAACCATTGAACCTCTTAGTGTTTGAACTCCTAGCATATTCTGTAGCTTCAAATCGATTTGTGACCAGTATATGGAGATTTTCAAGTTCTTATGCCTTTACATAAAGGAATCATACGTTTTGGGACATATAACGGATTGAACTTAGGATATTCCTTGAAGATCTAAGATGAATTATGGTGTTGTGATGATTATACGTATCCTTGTATCTCATAGTCATTTAGTACGTATAGAACTTTCACAAAACCTTATGAGCATGATATGCACGGGGATGACATGTATTATCACCATAGAATTCATGAGTTCATCACCATTAGATCAAGTTTTACGCGAGTAATCACATGCGGTTAGCGCACGCTAACATACGTAAGTTAACGTGCGCTATCGGGAATAAGTTAACGCACGCTACGTTTGGTACGTAACGTACGTTATGTTATCAGTCGAGTCAGTCGGATGATCAGAGAGAACTGTCAGTCCATGGCTAGCGTACGCTAGACTTAGACGATAGCGTATGCTAACAGGCAGGCTTAGCGCACGCTACGTAGAGTACGTAGCGTACGCTAAGTGGTTCAGGCAGATTGCATAGCTTTTGGCCGTAGACCGAATTGTTAGGCAATCGTTCCACTTGAGATGATTTGTATATCATTTCTTTTGTTAAGGTTCGAGCTTGCTACGTTGATCGAAGGAGGCGGCCTTCGAGTGTGTTGAGATCATTGAAGTGTTTCGTTCTTGCCATCTTCGAGGCAAGTATCGTAATGTGTTAATATTGGTATTTTGAGCATGCGTGTGGTTATTCATGTTGTTGAACATGAGATTTATTTCGTTGAATTGTCATAATATTCGTTATCTAGTGTTTGTATGTTCATGTTGATGGACATGGCGATTTGGCATATATGTATGCATGAGTTGTGTTTGTGTTTGTTGTGCGATCTATGCTGAGGGCGCTGGATCGGATGTCCACCTCGTGTTGGTCCGACGGGATCATCTTGGGATCTATGGTGAGGGCGCTGGATCATTGGACGGGTTATTTCCACCTCGTGTTGGTCCGACGGGATCATCTTGGGATCTATGCTGAGGGCGCTAGATCATTGGAATACCCTTGCTGTGTTGATGGAATCTTTTGGATTCGCATTGTCGGATTCCGGTAGCGGAAGTCCGTGTGGTGTATCTTGTTATGTATTGTTGATGTATATTCGATTTGTTTAAATGATACTTGTACTAGCATCGTTTTGCTAACCCCTTCGGGGGTGGACATTTGTTTTGATGTTCAGGTAGCCGAGGAACAGGGAAACAGCCACAGTACCGATGTGACGACGAAGGGGTTCAGTGATGTTTGTTGTTGTTGTTGATTTGTTTTTCTTGGTTTGATTTCAGTACTCGAGTACGCGTGTCTTATTAATATCATTTCGATATGGTTGTATAAATTACTCGTTGAACCAGTTGGACCAGTTTTGTAAACTTTAATTCCCGTGGTATTGATGTCTTATATTTACATTTCTTTTATTTAGCCTTGTAAATCCTTACTTAAAGGGTTTACGGCGCTGTAATTATTCCGAATATCTCGGGGTGTTACATAACCGGTCCAGTGGCTACTATTGCCACTCGTTAGCGCACGCTAACAATAACGAGTTAGCGTACGCTAACTGCACATCGGTAGCGCACGCAAGGCAACAGGAGTAGCATGCGCTACCTACGCAGCAGTTCAGTACTGCTGCTCACATCAGCAGTACGATGCTGTCGAAGGTACCATACACGAAACGCACGACGAGGTCAGAATTCAGAAAAATAAACACGAAGCATACAAGACGGCGGAGCTAAGCGCTAAAAGAAAATATAATTCCGACCACCGGAGTGTCCGTAATGCGACAACGAAAATGAGATTCCCTAAACTATTAGGAAATTACAAAAATGGCCCAAGTGACCGAAAATCACGAAACGACGTTGGATCAACGAACCGAAAGTCTCCACATGAGCAACTCAATCATACGAACTTGTACAAATCAAGAAACAACGAAAACGAACGAGTTTTATGAGAATCGAACGTTCATACGGCAAAACACGTCATAAAATGAAATCACGTGAAAACATCACCAAAACTCGTCCAAATGGAAAAACTCTAAGAATAAAGTAGATTCAACATGTCGAAACGGTTATAAGCGAGTCGATAAAAATAGACATACACCAAAAATGGAAACTGCTAAAAAAGGAAAGTTACGGATATTACATTCTCCCCCTCTAAAATAAAGTTTCGTTCCGAAACTTAAGAATCAAAAAGCTCGGGGTGCCTCGAATGCATATCCTCCTCTAACTCCCACGTCGCTTCTTCTACTCCGTGCCTCGACCATTGCACCTTAACCAAAGGAATGGTTTTGTGCCTCAACTGCTTGTCTCGACGCTCCAAAATCTTGACGGGCCTCTCCTCATACGTAACATCCTTCTCGATCTCCACGTCTCCAAAATCAATAATGTGGGACGGGTCCGGAACGTACTTCCTCAACTGGGAGATGTGAAATATGCTATGAACATGACTCAGCGACGGAGGCAAAGCCAAACGGTATGCCAACTCGCCGACTCTCTCCAATATCTCAAAAGGCCCAATATACCTCGGGCTGAGCTTCCCCTTTTTTCCAAAACGAAAAACTCCCTTCGACGGAGACACTCTCAAGAGGACATGATCTCCCACCTCAAACTCCAAAGGTCGACGCCTAACATCCGCATAAGACTTTTGTCGACTCTGAGCAGCCAACATTCGCTTCCTAATCAACTCAACTTTCTCCCTTGTCTCCAATACAAGGTCTGGCTCGGTGCCAACTAGATCGGACGGCTTATCCCAACATATCGGTGATCGGCATCGCCGGCCATAAAGTGCCTCATACGGTGCCATCTTAATCGATGCGTACCAGCTATTATTATAAGTAAACTCAATTAAGGCCAAATGTTCCTCCCAGTCACTACTCTAGTCTAACGCACATGTGCGCAACAAATCCTCGAACGTCTGGATGGTACGTTCGGACTGCCCATCGGTCTGGGGATGGAACGAAGTGCTCAAACATAACTGTGTGCCTAATTCCTTATGTACCGCCTGCCAAAAATGCGATACAAATCGGCCATCTCTGTATGAAATAATGGTCCTCGGCGTACCATGAAGTCTCACTATCTGTGTGATAAAAATACGAGCCAACTTTTCTAGACCCCAAGTTTCTTTGATGCCCAGAAAATGCGCCGTATTAGTCAGTCGGTCTACAATCACCCACACCATATTCATACCAGTCTTCGTCCTCGGCAAACCTGTGACAAAATCCAGAGAGATATCCTCCCACTTCCACTCCGGGAGGGGAAATGGTTTCAACAACCCGGCTGGCCGGTGATACTCAATCTTGACTTGCTGACAAATCAAACACTTAGCCACAAACTGAACTACCTCATTCTTCATATCGTTCCACCAGAAATTGTTCCTCAAGTCTTTATACATCTTACTCAAGCCCGTATGGACTGAGTAAGGCGACGCGTGAGCCTCTCGCATAATACTCTGTCTCAATCCCGAGTCGTTCGGAACACACAACCGACCTAGGAATCTCAACACACCGTCCTCATGAATAACGAATCTCGGGGCTTTCCCATTCCCTACACTCTCTCGAAGCTGAATAAACATCGGGTCCTCCAACTGCCCCGACTTAATGTCCTCGACCAGAGATGAAGAAATCTCAAGAGTACGCAATTGCCCGGAACTCTCTGGTAGTACAACCTCAATGCTCAACCTCATAAACTCTCGCTGAAGTCCCGACTGGGTCGTAAGCAACTCAAGCGCCCGAAGCGCTACCGATTTCCGGTTCAAGGCATCTGCCACCACATTTGCCTTGCCCGGATGATATAGAATCTCGAGGTCGTAGTCCTTAATCAACTCCAACCATCGCCTCTATCTCATATTAAGTTCTTTCTGCGTAAAAATGTACTTCAGGCTCTTGTGATCGGTGAAAATCTGACACGACGAGCCATACAAGTAATGACGCCAGATCTTCAGTGCAAATACAACTGCGGCCAACTCAAGATCGTGCGTAGGGTAATTCAACTCGTACAGTTTCAGCTGACGGGAAGCATAGGCAATCGTCCTCCCGTGCTGCATAAGTACACATCCGAGCCCTTGTCCCGAAGCATCACTGAAAACTGAGAAACCCTCATTACCACTCGGTAAACCGCTTCTTCAACTCCTCAAAACTATTCTGTCTCTCATCGGTCCACACAAACTTCTCTGACTTCTGTAACAACTGAGTCAGCGGTCGAGCGAGCTTAGAGAACCCCTCGACGAATCTACGATAATACCCGGCTAATCCCAGAAAACTGCGGGCTTCCTTCACGTTCTTGGATGGCGCCCAATCCAACACTACCTCTACCTTATGTGGGTCCACACGAAAACCCTAGGCCGAGATCACATGACCGAGAAACATAACCTCCCGTAACCAAAACTCACACTTTGAGAACTTCGCAAAAAGATGCTGAGTTCTCAAAATATCTAATACGATATGCAAATGACGGGCGTGCCTCTCCTCGCTCCTCGAGTAAATCAGGATGTCATCGATAAAAATGACTACACAATTATCGAGGTATTCGATAAAGACTTTGTTCATAAGTTTCATGAACACGGCTGGGGCGTTGGTTAGCCCAAAAGGCATAACCACAAACTCGTAGTGACCGTATCTCGTCCGAAAGGCCGTCTTCGGAATATCGGTATCCTTCACTCGGAGCTGATAATACCCCGATCTCAAATCAATCTTCGAAAACACGGTTGCCCCTTGCAACTGATCAAACAAGTCATCAATCCTCGGGAGCGGATACTTGTTTTTGATGGTCACTTTGTTCAACTCTCGGTAGTCGATACACAAACGAAGTGACCCATTCTTCTTATTCACAAACAGGACCGGTGCGCCCCAAGGTGAAGCGTTCGGTCGAATATACCCCATGTCTAGCAACTCTACCAACTATTTCTTCAACTAAAGCATCTCAGAAGGCGCCATACGGTATGGCGTCTTAGAAATCGGGGCTGCACTCGGCTCTAAATCGACGGTAAACTCAACCTATCGGTCCGGTGGCAAACCCAACAACTCGTCTGGAAAGACGTCGGGATACTCACACACTACTAGAATAGACGAGAGCTCAACTCCCCCTTCTCCCGATCTCAAAGCGTAACACCAATACCCCGTGCAACCTCCACGTAGAAGTCTCACCGCCCTCAAGGCGCTGATCAGTAATCTCTGGCTACTCCGCTTATGCCCCACAAAAGAATGCTCGGTACCGTCAGAGGCTAACATCGAAACGGTTCTCGTTCTATAATTCATGATCGCTACATGACGGTCCAGCCAATCCTCACCCAGAATCAAATCCTCATCTCTAATATCTACCGCAATCAGATTAGAAGGCCAAACCCTCCCCGCGATACTCACTGGAAAATCTCTAACCTCACGATCCCCCACGATGCTATCCCCACTAGGAAGTTTAACAACAAAAGGCTCACAAGCAACTAGGCAATCAACATGCAGACGACGCACACAATCCATAGATATAAAAGAATGCGTAGCAACAGAATCGAACAATACGGAAACAGGATGATCAAGGATGTGGACGGTACCTGTAGCCACCGTCGCGTCAGGATCTCCGGCTCGCCTCATCTCATACACGCGGGGCGGGACAGACCCCGCACTAGAAGCTCCCCTCTAAAAGGCTACCCATGTCCTCGACCTCTACCAAAACTCTGCTACGGCTGAGGAACTGTCGGTGCCTGATTCACACTCGGCTCTCCCGCAGCTGGGGCTGATATCTGAGTAACTGGAGCCCGAGCTGCATCCGTACAAAACTTAGCACGATGACCCATCCGGCCACAAGCAAGACACTGAATCGGAGGCCTATCACACTCACTCATCATGTGGCCCGGACGACTACAGTTGAAGCACGTAGGACCACGAACGGAACCAGTAGGAGCAGACCTAGAACCGTTTCCTCGCCCAACTAATGGCGACTGACTCCCGAAGACTCGCGAACCAGACTGAGCCTTCGGATACCCTCCTGACTCGCCTCCCGAAAACTGACCGGAGGTCTTCTACTTCTTTCCTTCTGTTGCCGTCTCTGTCGCAGAAAACGACATCTCATAAGCCATCGCTTTATTTTGATACTCTTTTAAAGTCGTGCACCCCAGACCAGACATATAGTGGCGCACCCTCGGTTTCATCCGCATATCAAAGTGGCGGATCTTATCAAGCTCATCTCGGACTTGGTTCCTCACATAATGCAGCTGTTGATTATAGTCTTTGATAGCTTGAGAAATAGGAACATCTTGGGGCTTAGCCTCAAAGAAGGCTCGGATTCTCCCCTCTTTCACTGGCCATGGACAAAATTCATCTTCCATCAGATCCCGAAACTCTGCCCACGTGGCTGCCCGGTCACGCGGTTTTACCGCTTGCCACCACGTTGCTGCCTCCTTGGCGAGGAAGTACTGAGCAATGGGTACTTTCCTCTCCTCAGAACAATTAGCAGCCTCGAATACTTTCTCCATCTCAAAAAGCCAACTCTCCCATCCGGAAGGGTCGGAAGCACCATCAAACTGCGGAGGACACATACGAATCACGTCCTGAAGTAACTTGTCATTGTCGGATCCAGTTGGCGGAACTGGGTTGGCATTAACTTGGCCGACCAGAACGGCCTGAGTCAGTAGCGTCATCTGGTTTGCCACTTGTTGCAAAATGTTTGCCACTCCAACATTCTCTTTAGCATTACCGGAGCTAGCGGATTGGTCCTGCTGACCTCCGGAACTAGGGGGAACACTGTTCGACAAAGAAGGCATCGCCGAATCGGTTCCCGAGTGATCGGACATGGCCGCCCCACTGACTGCGCCACGTCCTCTACCGCGTCCGTGTCCTCTACCAAGAGGAATTCTGAAGAAGTAACGGGTAAGTACAATTCAAACGCAAAACGCAACAAGATAGTAAGACAGGGGTAGAACAGAACGGTGAAACGAGTCAAGTTAGGAAAAAAAACTTACGAGCACCGGCGTACTGAGATGATGGCATAGCAGTGATACTGTCCCAAAAACGACACTTGACTAGACCCAAACAACCGACAGCCTAGGTATCCATAAACCTAAGCTCTGATACCATATTCTGTAACACCCCCAAGACGGTCAGGGAATATTACAACGCCGTGGACCCCACACTGTGGAATCCACCAGGCTAACGTACCAACAAGGCATTCGACAATGACATACAATCATCAATAAGACGATAATTCAAACAAAAGACTACAATCCGACAAATAAAATCTGACATCAAATCCACTTCCCCAAAACGGGAACACATCATTAACAATTTTAAAAAAAAGAAGTACTCGAGTACTTAAACCAACTTTATAATACAGAAATCCCAAAAGAAGACATCAATAATAACCGACAGGACAGGACATCGAAAATCAACCACTGAATAGTATCATGCTTGCCCATCATCCTCATACGGCTCGAGTGCTCGCTTGTCCCCACGATCGATACCTGAAATACAAAAAGTATTTCCCCCATTTAAGGGGTTAGCGACAACTGCTAGTGCAAGTACAATCCATTTGAACTACATTCTAATCACATGAATAATGCGCCAAAATTCATTTTTGAAAACGTTTTATATTGCGGAATATTTACAATGTACAATCACAAAATACATTATCTCCAACAAATCACAATTCAAAGTTAACCGTTGGTACGAGACTCACGACCACCGTACCCCGCAGAGCCCCGTCGGACATCCTTGGGTGGCTAACCACAGTTCGCGATACGCACACTCATGGCAATACGTATCCCTAGAGGCCCCGTTGGACCGTCCCTAGGTGAACATACACATATCCATCCACAACAACCACGATACAGCCATAATTCAAATACTAGAACATGTAAACAAATGTAAAGTACTTGCCTTTGAGACATTCTTGAAGAATCGAAAGTGAAAATCGACTACGGACGATCCGAATGGAAAACGACGGTTCCTAAACGAAGAATTAGCATAACTCAGTCCCAACGGACATCAATAACTGAAAGGAATACTCCCAAAACCCCGATTATAAACTATGATAATGAACGATCAATCGATACGGGTGAGGGTTTACGCAAAATCTCCCTGTATTGATAATTCGCGGATTAAAATCAAGGAAATTGGATTTGGAATCACTCAATAATCACAATCGGTAAAGAATATCGTAACATAATTGAACAATTCGAAACTAATCCCTAAAATCCCAAAAAAAAAACCTAAATTCGTCAAAGTTAGGGTTCGTGAGGAAATACCTTGAATTCGGCTGATGAAGGGTGGCTATACTGATTATGATATGATAGCTCGACTCTACAATGGTGGAACACGGGAAATTCTCGAATGGAAGTTGAAGAAATTCGCCCTCTGCGTCGCCCGAAGAAGAAACGAGAGAAAAGGAATGAAAAAGAATGACATTATGAACTGCCCGCTGATAAATATAAATGTGAAGTTAGCGCACGCTAACTAACATAGATAGCGCGCGCTAACGGGGCTGTAACCGGTCCAGTGGCTACTGTTGCCACTCGTTAGTGCACCCTAACAATAACGAGTTAGCGTACGCTAACTGCACATTGGTAGCGCACGCAAGGCAACAGGAGTAGCGTGCGCTACCTACGCAGCAGTTCAGTACTGCTGCTCACATCAGCAGTACGCTGCTGTCGAAGGTACCATACACGAAACGCACGACGAGGTCAGAATTCAGAAACATAAACACGAAGCATACAAGACGACGGAGCTAAGCGCTAAAAGAAAATATAATTCCGACTACCGGAGGGTCCGTAATGCGACAACGAAAATGAGATTCCCTAAACTATTAGGAAATTACAAAAATGGCCCAAGTGACCGAAAATCACGAAACGACGTCGGATCAACGAACCGAAAGTCTCCACATGACCAACTCAATCATACGAACTTGTACAAATCAAGAAACAACGAAAACGAACGAGTTTTATGAGAATCGAATGTTCATACGGCAAAACACGTCATAAAATGAAATCACGTGAAAACATCACCAAAACTCATCCAAATGGAAAAACTCCAAGAATAAAGTAGATTCACCATGTCGAAACGGTTATAAGCGAGTCGATAAAAATAGACATACACCAAAAATGGAAACTGCTAAAAAAGGAAAGTTACGGATATTACACATGTGACCAACATGTCGGAGAATCCATCAAAACGATAAATACATCAATGGTCCGCATATTAGGTGGTTGGATCCACAAATATCTCCTTATATTCAGCGTAATAATGGAATGCTTGCTTTTGTTTGTTTAGCGTAGAAATGTCTCACTCCTAATTTGGCTAAAGAGCAGGCTTTGCAACACTAAGTGGTGGACATTTGATATGCATCCGGTTCTTTGGATGATATAATACGATTAACATCAACATTGTTCTTTATGTCGAGTTGTTGCCACATTTTCGCTCGAAACGTAATGATGTTCGTACAATTTCTTTAGTATACATATCATCATACTTCAACCAGGATGACCTAGTCTATCGTGCCAAAGCATATATGAGTCTATGTCCCAAAGTACATTGTTGGTGAAAATATAGGATTTTAAAAACCTAATAGTAGTGAGGTACAATCCACTAGATTGACTCATGAGTTATTCTAAAATGCGTTTACGTCCACATTCATTAGAATTAATAAAAGAAACTTTATTCCATTCTCACAGTGGGTTTCAATCTGGAAACCATTGCTACGTATATTGTTGAAGCTAAGTAAGGTTCGAAGGGCTCTAGGTGCATACAGAGTATCGGTAACTTGGAAGACTTCCGTTTAGGCATCAAAATTTGGGCATTACTTCGCCATTTGATGAGTTGGGAGGACCCAATCATCGTAGTTATAGAGATTTGGCAGGCGACTTATTCGATGAATAGAAGCCTTATTCTAAGAACATTCAAGTTCTACTCAATTCATTCCTTAGAAGAGAGTGAATTTCGAACCATAAACACGCAAGCAATATTCATTTCTTTGAAATAAAGCTAAGAATATAACGTAAGCAATAATAATATCTTGTTCGTAAAACAACGTTGCATCAGGCCATTATTGAAAATAAAACACCAACAGAGTCGTCTTGAGGTAACTATACCAAATATAAACGAGAAAGTAAACATAATACTAATATTCAGTCTATAGACTGTGGCTCGTATGACTCAATTCGACGATTGGTGGCCGTGAAATTGACATGGGGGGACTTGTCTAGACCATATTCTTCCATATAGTGAGTTCTCCTTTCTTTGGACTCTCTATATTTCTTGTAGTGAGATGCGACTTGCTTGTTTGCATGGCAGTTCTTGTACCATGTGCAACATCTCCACAATGATAACACGGTTCATTGCCAAGTCGAGCCTAAGAGGCGATAGGATGGGTCGGAGCTTTTTGGTTCCCTTGGCTAGCAGACCCGGAAGCACCAAGTCTCCGCATTACATTGGAAGAAACCTCACGTCCTTGACCACGAAGCCTATCATGTCTAGTCCCCTATTTATTGGGGTAGTTTCCATCCTTCACTTTGCCCTAATTGGCATCGGGAATTTTCTTTGTCCCAACCGGCCTGACATTACTGCTCACTAACATTTCGTTATGCCTCTCAACTACTTGCAGTAGGTTGATTAGCTTACTGAAGGTAGTGATGCGTTTATTATCATACTCCAGCCTATACTGGTTCGTTAGTATTAGGGCCGAAGTAGGGAAGGTGGAAAGGGTTTTCTGGATCATGTCATTTTCTATGACGTCCTCCCCACAGAAATTTAGGCGTGCCTTGAGGCGGAGCATATCTTTGTTGAAGTCGTTGATCCGTTTATAATCAAGCAAGCAGATTTCATTCCACTGCACGGTCAACTCTGGGAGCAAAGTTTGTGAATGTTCCCAAATTGGCCCTTACGGGCATCCCACAGTTCTTTGCGGGATTTTCAACTGTAGATATTTCCATCTCAAGTTGGGTTAGATGTGTCACATAAGGAATATAAGCTCACTCACTTTTATCTTATCAGACAGTACTTTTTCTGTGGTGTTAAGGAGCGTACCGCTATATTCCTTAGTGATAAACGTGGTCTCGACGTAGGAGACTCATCTATGGTACTCAAGCTCTTTTGAGTCCAATATATCAAATTTGGAACGAGTTGGATCAGCTATCTTAATACAAGAAAAAGGGAAATGATTTTTCACAGTTTACCATGAGTACTTTCCATGATAAATTTTTCAAAAATGGGAGCATTATTATTTTTCGGAACCAAGATATAGTTAAAATTACTTTCGATGCTATTGGGGTTACCGATGAAATTACTTTATCACGGTTCGAGTTGATACAGACAGTAGAAATAAGTCCTCTAAAAGTCTACTAGTGATGAAGCCTAATTGCATGCGATATCTATATATGCATGCAAATATATGTATATTTATAGATATAATTACATGATCCTAAGAATATATCTTTACACGTATAAATGCAGTCAATGAGGTGTCTTAGGCCGCAATAATTATTAATTCAACGTGAATTTATTTTAATTCAAGTTGTTATAAGCAATTCGTTTTAATTTAATTGAAGTCATTAATGTATCATGCTTTTAATTGATTTAATATGCATAAATAAATTCAGAGTATAATATGCAATCAATAGTAATTAAAAACATGTAAATTCGCGCATTGCAGATAGTAGGGTTCGTATTTGTGTACTTTATTTCGTGTGGATATGGGCATAAAAACAGACTGGAAAGATCAAAAACGGGACTGCTGGCGGATCGGGCCGGGTCAGCAACCGTGTCTAGATCGCGGGCCGAGTGCTGGGCTGTAGGCATGGGTCGGGCTGGACAACCGGGCTGGTCAGTCGGGCGGGCCGAAGTCTGCAGGCGGTGTAATATCCGCAATTTCGAATTTCAGTAATTTTCTTTTTTTTCGGCGGAAGTCCATTTTGACGACTCGCTCATGACCGTTTCGTCATTTAGAGAATGATTAATTCTGCACTTTTCGTCATCCGAGTTCGTTTCGGTGTCGTTTTGTTGAGTTCCGTGCTTTTTAGCGACTTTTCCGCACTTGAGCTCGATTCTTGCGAATCTCGTCCGAAACTGTTGTTTCGAGTTTCTCGCAAGTTCATTTAATGTTATTATTCATGTTGCGAGCTTTGGTTCGGTGTTTCGATCACGTATCGTGATTTTCGGACGTTTTGGGCCATTTTTGTAATTTCCCAAAGTTTGGGGTAATTATTTCTGTTGTCGAATTTCGACAGGGTGGTCGGAATCGTGTGTTCTCTTAACGCTTAGATTCGTCTTTGCGAGTACTTCATAACTGTATCTTCGATTTTTACTCAGGTTCGGGTTTCGGGGTCATCCGGGCCGTCGGAGTGGCCACGGCCGAGTCACGGCCGGAGCAGGGCCTGGCCTGGCCGAGTTACGGCCGTAAGGTGCCGGTTACGGCCGTAAGGTGTGCGAGTTACGGCCGTAAGCGTGATCGGGTACGGCCGTACGAGCGCTGGGCGGATTTTTGACGAAGGCCGGTTACGGCCGTAAGGTGTGCGAGTTACGGCCGTAAGTGTCCGGCAGGTGCTGGGCAGATTCTTGACGAATGCCGGTTACGGCCGTAAGGCTTGCCGAGTACGGCCGTATGGGCCGAGTTACGGCCGTAAGTCACTGCCGGTTACGGCCGTAAGTGTCCGGCGATGGCCGCTATATAAGGCACAGCCCGTTTTTACTCATTTTCCTCACTTTTCTTGCGGCTATCGGACGGGTGCGACGGGGAATCGAGTTCTTGGCCGATTCTAATCATTTACAAGGCATTTTGGAAGATTCTTGTGGATTATATCATCATCCAATCCGTGTTCTTCGTCAAATCAAGGTATATTCTTGATTTTCCTTCAAGTTGACTTTTTGGAGAAATTGTTCTTGATTTCGTTTCTAATCCGATTTTGATACATCGATTGGTGTAGTATGATGTTATTAATCATGTTCTATGGGTTGTATATCCATATATCGAGTTTGTTTAACTCGATTAACGATTCAAGTGTTCTTGGGAATTATTGAACATTTAGTGTTCGATTAAATGTTCGAATGAGTTCCCTTTTATAGTTTGTTGGGATTTCCGTTGTTTTCGTCCTTTATTCTCGTCATAATCATGTTTTATTATTCCTTATGGAGGATTATAGGTGCTCGGTGATTCCGATGTTGAATTCCGTTGGTGATTGATGATTCATGTGGTGTTTTCCCGTAGTAATTTCGGTGCTATCGCGTTCTAGATAGTGTTCGGGAAATTGAGGGCTACCCGGCCGTATCCGTTCATTTTTCCATTTGCTCGTGATATCGAGGCAAGTACCTTGTCCATACTATTCTTGTTTTGTGAATATGATAATTGGTGATCGTCTTTATGTGGTTGTTTGATTGTTTGAAATGAGTTTTCAAAAGATTCGGTTTAGCCTTGTTAAAGGCTTGCTTTCAAAACGCGTGTGTTTTGTGAATGGTGTGGTTTGAGAATGACTATGTGAACTCTATGGATATGTTTGGTGTTGATGTTGCACTTGGTATTTGCGTGTGGACGTATATTGTTTCATTTCGGTGCATTGTGGTTTGACGTGGTGTTTTGCTAAGTGTTTGATGCTCTGGGTGAATTGTTTGAATATCCTTGATGTGATATGTTATTTGTGTGAATGTGTGTATACGGTTGAAGGTCTACGGTGACACATGGCACGTGATCATGTGGTCGGGATGCAACAAGTGATTGATCCAACCGTGAGAGCTCGAGATAATCTACGGTGGCACATGGCATGCGATCATGTGGCCGAGGATGCAACAAGCGATTGATCCAACCGTGAGATGTGTGTGATTTGTTTCGCTAGCGGCTCGGGAGGGTCCTTCGAGGCCTCGAGTGGGATTTGTGGCTTCGTCCGGTCCTAGGCGATGCGCGTGTGCGATTATGTTTTGTTGATTTTATGTCCGTCGAGGACACGTGATGTTGGGCTCGCCTGTGAATTATTGTCGGTTTTCTATTTGTGAAAACAAAACTTTTGGTTGTGACCTGTTGATTTTGGAAAGATAAGGATTTGAAAATCCTAAGTTGTTTTCTATCAAAACTCTCGATGGCATTTAAACGGTTTTATAAATTGTTTTCCCTTGATTTGTGACCTTTCGGTTTTAGAATATTTTACCAAACTCTTGCCTCGGGAAGTGCTTTTCGTTATGTTTGGATTTTTTTGAGGATTCTGGTTATTGTTATTCGTGGAATGTGAATTGTATGGCTCGTATTTGCACTTGTACTTGCACTAGCAAAACAGTGGAGTTTGCTAACCCCAGTATTCGGGGTGGATGTCTATTTTGCATTCGTGTTTTGGAGCATAGCACGGGGTCGGCGCGAAGGATGATGAAAGATGAACGATACTAATCACACGAGGTTCCGTTGATGTCGTATTGGTCCAGCTTGTATTTTCTTTTCATTGCGGTATCTTTTCCCCGTTGTACGGGAGTTTATTGTATTTTGACCCCCGCGTGGGTATGTGTTTGGAATTGAGTTGTATGTTATTATTGAAAGACCAAGTCGGTCTATTGAGTCATTTTAGCCTTAAAGGCGATGTTTAGATGTTTGATTTTAGTTATCACCTGGTAGATCCTCGAGGAGAGGGTCTACGGCGTGTAATATCCCCGAGTGGATTGGGGTGTTACATAAATGGTATCGAGCTTAGGTTGTGGAAACCTAGGTGTCGGGTCGATGGTGTCTATTGAGTTTTGTCTTGTCGGATTATGTCCGACTAAGTCGTGTCGCGACGCGTCGCCCGAGTTTGTTGGTCGTGATTAGTATCGTGGGCGATCATCATCTTCGTGCGACTGTGGTGTAAGTCTCCCTTCTTTGTGTTGTGCCTCTGTGTCACGAGCTATTTTATGATTATTTGATTAGTGACGGAATCCTCTTATGGATTTTGATTTCTTGATATGTGGTTATTTGACTCTCATATTTCGTTCATATGAGGAGTAGTGTTCTTTGGATTGTGCATGTTGAACCGTATTTCTTTTATCCATTGCGTGAGTTCTTTTGTAATGACTTTCGGTATTTTACCGATCGAGTTTTATTTCAAAACCGATTCCCTTAACCGAGTTTTTGGCATTATGGCCTTGATCATTTTGGCGAAATTCTTATGACGGTATTTAGCATTTTGTAAATGGCTTCGTGAGTTTTGAAATATTACCGTCATCGGCCTTTTTGGCATTTTTGTAAATGGTTTTATCTGGTGGGTTCCGGCGGGACCCACGGCGCTATAAAGTTTTGTGTAATTACGAAATTTTTGGGCATTCTAGCCTTTTTGGCATCGTCCTTTTCTTTGGCATTGAATTATTTTCGAAAACTTGAGTATCTTAGAAATAAATTTCGAGACGTACGTTTAAAATCAATTGTTTTCTCGCGGTACTTCCAGGGTGCCACAATATGTTTCAAAATTCTTCTACCTCGAGGACCAAAATGTTTTGAGATATTTTCAATGTTTCATAAACACTTTTACTTAGACCCGAGGGTCGAATATTCTGAAAGCTTTTCACTAAAAGAAAGTGTCCTCATTTTTATCAAATGCGAAATGGTTTTCCAAAGTCTCGATAATGATGTTTCACGTTTTTACTTTTTTTGGAAATGTGATACTCAAGATCGAAGGTGTTTTTCTAAATTATTTTCCGAATGAGGTTTTCGTTTTTAAAACCTATCCATTCCCGTTTGAGGGTTGGGTATGTATGTATGATGTTGGCTTTGTCGCTATGATGTTAACTCCCGAATATGATCGAGTTGGTGGCATGAACGTTGAGGCGTTGCCACGTATTTGTTGTACTAGCCCTCTGTGAGAGGTGTGAACTGGTACTTAATGGTTGTCGTCTCGTGGTGGATTGCGTGTCCCACACGAGTGTGAGATGTTGAAGCTTGGGTTTGTACGTTGGTGTACATATGTGATTGTTTCATGATGTTTGTATTACGTGCTGGTTATCGTTCGAGCCATTGAGGTCGCCAAACGATACCGTCGTTGTTGTAGTGTTTGTGTGTGTATTACTTTACGATGGTAATCGTTGTATATGATATGTGTTAGGATTCCTTGTTGTGCTGAGTTGGCATCTCCGGTATGTTGTTTTGCGGTGTTATGTTCCATTGTATCTAGCATTTGTATTTTCGGTATGCCGAGCCGAGGCATTTCAACCGTGATGTGCCGGGGGAATGTACGTGCAATTTATCCTTCTCGTCAGTAACACATTTCGAGTGTGGACTCGAGGGTCACCGAATTCAGTTTTGCGAATTGGCTACCGAGACTTTCGGAGTTCGCGCTTCAGCACAGATATCAGAATCGGCTTTGAGAGGCCTTTGAAGGATGTTTCTGTCGATTGCCTGTTGTGTCGTCTCCTTGATTTCGTTATTGTGAGTAGCGGGGACGACCTTCTTTTATAAGAGGTCGAATGTAATACCCGTATTGTTTTTGGACTTCTTCATTTTCTCTTTCTCCAGTCTATCGATTCGCTCGTGTTCGTTGATACTGTCTGAACTTGTTTTGTATTTCGGGTTCATCATTCGAACGAGCTGTGATCTTGTTTTGGGTCGACCTGGTATCGTTGTGACTTTTCCGAGTTCGGTTCGATTCTTGTGAACCTTGTTCGGAAGTAACATCTTTTGGTTCTACTAGTTCTTTTATTCAATGTGGATCGGATTTGGAACTTCTGTATTTTCGACTCTGTCGACTCATTTATGTTCGTTGACATTTTCTGAGCTTGTCCTGCCCCTTGCTTTTGTTGATCGAACGAGCGTGGTATTGTTTCGGAATAGCTCGTTTGTCGTTGTGACTTTTCAATTTCTATTCCCTCTCATGTGGATCTTATGTGAATGCATATGTTGTTGTTTTCACCGGATCATATATTGTCTCGAGTCGAGATGTGAACCTTGGAGTTGTTGTTTGAATTTTTATTGTTCTTCGTGATTCGAACATTATCGTTCGATTTTTGTGGTCTCGATATTTGTGGTTCGATCGTTTGATTGTTCGGTTTTTGTTGATCTCGTTTCGTGATTGTTGAGCGTTCAGACTCCTTCCTAATTCCCTTAAGTTCGGGAAATTAGTCTCGTTTCGATCTTCCAACCCTTGGGCGGTGGAATTCCGTATTTTTTCAGCGTTTGACTCGCGTTTGGATTGATGAACCGTTAGGTTGGTCAATCGTATTGATTTTCGATCATTGTGTTTTGTGATTGTTCGGATAATCGATCTGATTGTACTAACTATTTGATGACGTTTGTCACTTGTTGATTTTATCATGTCTCTACCGGTGACGTTGTGTTAGTCGTCGTGGAGCGTGTTTTCACGCCGTATATTCCTTTGCGTTGCTTGTAACGTTTCGCCAATGGGCGTAAGTTACGCGTTTCTTGTGTATATCGTTGAGTTTTCCTGGCGGGATATTGCTTCTCCCTACTTATTTTAAGTTTCGGGACGAAACTTCTTTTAAGGAGGGTAGAATGTAATATCCGCAATTTCGAATTTCGGTAATTTTCTTTTTTTCGGCGGAAGTCCGTTTTGACGACTCGCTCATGACCGTTTCGTCATTTCGAGAATGATTAATTCTGCACTTTTCGTCATCCGAGTTCGTTTCGGTGTCGTTTTGTTGAGTTCCGTGCTTTTTAGCGACTTTTCCGCACTTGAGCTCGATTCTTGCGAATCTCGTCCGAAACTGTTGTTTCGAGTTTCTCGCAAGTTCATTTAATGTTATTATTCATGTTGCAAGCTTTGGTTCGGTGTTTCGATCACGTATCGTGATTTTCGGACGTTTTGGGCCATTTTTGTAATTTCCCAAAGTTTGGGGTAGTTATTTCCGTTGTCGAATTCCGACACTTCGGGTGGTCGGAATCGTGTGTTCTCTTAACGCATGGATTCGTCTTTGCGAGTACTTCGTAACCGTATCTTCGATTTTTACTCAGGTTTGGGTTTCGGGGTCGTCCGGGCCGTCGGAGTGGCCACGGCCGAGTCACGACCGAGCGAGGCTGGCTTTGGCGAGTTACGGCCGTAAGGTGCCGTTCTACGGCCGTAAGGTGTGCGAAATTCGGCCTTAAGCGTGATCGGCACGGCCGTCTGAGCTACCGGGCGGATTTTTGACGGCCGATTCTGGCCGTAAGGTGTGCGAGTTACGGACGTAAGTGTCCTGGCAGTCCGGGCGATTCTTGACGAATGCCGGTTACGGCCGTAAGGCTTGCCGAGTACGGCCGTATGGGCCGAGTTACGGCCGTAAGTCACTGCCGGTTACGGCCGTAAGTGTCCGGCAGTGACCGGCTATATAAGGCCTGGCAGCCCGTTTTTACTCATTTTCCTCACTTTTCTTGCGGCTATCGGACGGGTGCGACGGGGAATCGAGTTCTTGGCCGATTCTAATCATTTCCAAGGCATTTTGGAAGATTCTTGTGGATTATATCATCATCCAATCCGTGTTCTTCGTCAAATCAAGGTATATTCTTGATTTTCCTTCAAGTTGACTTTTTGGAGAAATTGTTCTTGATTTCGTTTCTAATCCGATTTTGATACATCGATTGGTGTAGTATGATGTTATTAATCATGTTCTATGGGTTGTATATCCATATATCGAGTTTGTTTAACTCGATTAACGATTCGAGTGTTCTTGGGAATTATTGAACATTTAGTGTTCGATTAAATGTTCGAATGAGTTCCCTTTTATAGTTTGTTGGGATTTCCGTTGTTTTCGTCCTTTATTCTCGTCGTAATCATGTTTTATTATTCCTTATGGAGGATTATAGGTGCTCGATGATTCCAATGTTGAATTCCGTTGGTGATTGATGATTCATGTGGTGTTTTCCCGTAGTAATTTCGGTGCTATCGCGTTCTAGATAGTGTTCGGGAAATTGAGGGCTACCCGGCCGTATCCGTTCATTTTTCCATTTGCTCGTGATATCGAGGCAAGTACCTTGTCCATACTATTCTTGTTTTGTGAATATGATAATTGGTGATCGTCTTTATGTGGTTGTTTGATTGTTTGAAATGAGTTTTCAAAAGATTCGGTTTAGCCTTGTTAAAGGCTTGCTTTCAAAACGCGTGTGTTTTGTGAATGGTGTGGTTTGAGAATGACTATGTGAACTCTATGGATATGTTTGGTGTTGATGTTGCACTTGGTATTTGCGTGTGGACGTATATTGTTTCATTTCGGTGCATTGTGGTTTGACGTGGTGTTTTGCTAAGTGTTTGATGCTCTGGGTGAATTGTTTGAATATCCTTGATGTGATATGTTATTTGTGTGAATGTGTGTATACGGTTGAAGGTCTACGGTGACACATGGCACGTGATCATGTGGTCAGGATGCAACAAGTGATTGATCCAACCGTGAGAGCCTGAGATAATCTACGGTGGCACATGGCATGCGATCATGTGGCCAGGATGCAACAAGCGATTGATCCAACCGTGAGATGTGTGTGATTTGTTTCGCTAGCCAGCTCGGGAGGGTCCTTCGAGGCCTCGAGTGGGATTTGTGGCTTCGTCCCGGTCCTAGGCGATGCGCGTGTGCGATTATGTTTTGTTGATTTTATGTCCGTCGAGGACACGTGATGTTGGGCTCTGGCCTTGTGAATTATTGTCGGTTTTCTATTTGTGAAAACAAAACTTTTGGGCTGTGACCCTGTTGATTTTTGGAAAGATAAGGATTTGAAAATCCTAAGTTGTTTTCTATCAAAACTCTCGATGGCATTTAAACGGTTTTATAAATTGTTTTCCCTTGATTTGTGACCTTTCGGTTTTAGAATATTTTACCAAACTCTTGCCTCGGGAAGTGCTTTTCGTTATGTTTGGATTTTTTTTTGAGGATTCCTGGTTATTGTTATTCGTGGAATGTGAATTGTATGGCTCGTATTTGCACTTGTACTTGCACTAGCAAAACAGTGGAGTTTTGCTAACCCCCGAGTATTCGGGGGGTGGATGTCTATTTTTGCATTCAGGTTTTGGAGCATAGCACAGGGTCGGCGCGAAGGATGATGAAAGATGAACGATACTAATCACACGAGGTTCCGTTGATGTCGTATTGGTCCAGTTGTATTTTCTTTTCCGCTGCGGTATCTTTTCCCCGTTGTACGGGAGTTTATTGTATTTTGACCCCTGCGTGGGTATGTGTTTGGAATTGAGTTGTATGTTATTATTGAAAGACCAAGTCGGTCTACTGAGTCATTTTAGCCTTAAAGGCGATGTTTAGATGTTTGATTTTAGTTATCAGCCTGGTAGATCCTCGAGGAGAGGGTCTACGACGTGTAATATCCCTGAGTGGATTGGGGGTGTTACAGGCGGGTTGAGACTGGTCGGAGCAGGAGTCGGGGGACGGGTCACGGTATTTCACGGGTCTGTGCGGTCGACTTTGGATTCGCGGTCAGATTTCCATTAGGTACGAAAAAAACGATGGGTCGCGATCCGGTTGGGACTGGGGAAGACGACCGAATCGGTGTGCCAGAGGTGGAGGTCACGACGCGCGGCAAGGGAGGAGATCGAGGGTTCGATCTGGTTCGGTTGTCTAGTGGTCGGGATGATGGCGGTCGGTGGATGCCAACGGGGTTAGGGTTTCCGGCAATTTGGGTCGGTCGAGGACGATGAACTTCGCGGCCGGTCTTGGTCTGCACGGCGACGATCTTCTTGTTGAAGAAGATGGAGGCTAGGGTTTCTCCAGAAAACGATTTTTCGTTTTTTTTTCGGAGTTCTGCAGAAAATCGGGAGAAAAAAAAATTCTTGCTCAGCTGGGAACTACGTGCTGATAACGTGTTGAAGGGAAAATAACTGAGACAGAAAATATAGCAAGAGTTGTATTATTCCATTGATAACATCCCTTTAAATAAGGAGAAATACACAGAAACAGACCTTAGCCAAACCCTAACTAGGAAAGCCCGTAAACTAAAGACGTAGGCACACCATGAATATTATTCCTTTAACAAGATATTTTTAATTAAAACATAACACAATTTTGAAAAATTAAAAAAAAAAAAAAACTGACAACCATTTTAAAGAGTAGGCCGTATAAGTTCTTTTTTTTTTTTTTTTTTCATTGCTTAAGGAACACAAAAGAGCGACTAGTTTATCCTTATTCAATTAGTAAAACTCCTAAGTAGTTCCCCTTTAATTATTTGTTTTTTTGTGATCGCACTACTAGACTCGTCAATTTACCACACGACATAAAAATAACATAAAAAATTAGTGTTTGTGTTCGCATTTTAAGTACACGACATAAAAATACAAACACGAATTTACACGACCGAGATTTAGTGTCGATTTTGTATTTACCCTTTGGCTACACGACACGATACGAGGTACACGAAATAAATAAATAAATAATATTTATAACATGATTTAAAATTTTATATTTAATTTTATAAAAATATATATTTTATAAATTCCCTTTGTACTAAACTTTAAAATTCGAAATATAATGTGAACTTTCATAAATTTCGTGTAAAAATTCGTGTTTTCACTGTTATTCGTTTCGTTTCATCTACTAAAACCTATAAAAATAATATTAAAAATATTAAAATTGTTATTTTTTATAATATTTTAATATTTATTTTATATTGTGTGCCTGACACAACAACACGACACGAACAACATGAATTTGCGCGGTACACGGTACGAGACGACACGAATTCATTTCGTGTCGTGTATGAGTTTAGACTTTTGGTCCACGAAGTACGAAAGTACAAAACACGAAAGTACACGACACTAACGATTTGCTAGATCTACATACTACCATATATTACAGAAGTAAGATAATTGAAATAAATTGTAGGAAATGTGGAAAACTCGTCGAAAAAAAGATAGGAATATATTAAGAACAAACTAATAACACTATGTAGAAGAATGTATATTTTGCCACAAAATTTTTCTAAACGGATTTACATTATGACGAGATGCGGTCGTATGCCGTGACCATATTTAAGGGCATGATCGTTGCGTACGGCATAATACAATTGTGTTCAGTGATCGTGAGCATGTTATTAGATATGCACTAAATAGAGAGTAAGAGTAATTTAATCATTTTAACCAAAATGGAATCATTAACTTTTATTTTTATAAATGATGATATACAACTTATTACTTTTATGATTTGATATTAGAAAACTAATTTTCACGAAAAAAATAAACACTATGAGCACAAAATTATAACTTTCTTGAATAATTTTAGAATTTTCTTTTGTTATGTTTTGGACTATATGTATTTAGTGTGGGTGAGAATGTGGTTTAAATTAAAAATTAACAAAGAATTTAATTCATAAATCTTGAAAAAGTAGATGATTAATATTTATTCTCACCGTGAGCATAAGATATATTTGATATTTTTTTGGTAATATTTTTATTAGTATTATATATATAATTATGTGTTTTCCGTGAAAATTTATAAATTATACTGTATATTTATATTATTTTACTTTTGTAGAATTTTCTATAATTTTGTGTCATTTTTGGATAATTAATTAGAAGTAAATTATATCTGCAGCTTAACCAATTGGTACAAGATATATCAATTGGTTGTGATATTTTTTTCAGAATCCAAACATATACATGAGTGATCTTATTTTATTCGCCTCGTCGAGACGATCGTTTTGATTCAAGTCCGAGTTCGCGTGAAGAAGTTATGGTCGTTTGAAGTTTGGGGGATAATCAAACATACGGATCAATGGTATCACGCCACGTGCCAACCCGTATTGAACAAGCCAAGTCAACTACAGAGTGACATCATCTATGACGCCAGCATGCATGTCACTCTAGTCAGCTGCCACATCAACAAAAGCACATGCCCAACACACGTCAACATGTTTGAGCCAATCAGAACGCACCACGTGGCAGCACACATCATAACAACACACGGATGGCACACACCATGCCAACGTGTCACAAACTTCCCCATCCGCACTATCCGCGCGTGTTGCACACGCGCCCGTCCAATTTCGCCAATTCGGCGCGTGTTGCACAAGCGCAAGTCAGAAAAAGTGTCACGCCAGCTGATGACGTGGCAGATCTGATGGAATTATTGTGGGGTGATTTTCATATTTGTTTGGAGGTATATTGTTGATGAGTGTTGTATTAATATAATTATTTATGAGTTTATTTATTATTTAGTGTAAGTTTATTTATTATTTAGTTGTATTAAAAATTCTAAAATAGTAGTATAAATAGGAGAGGAGGTTGAGAGGAAAAAAGGGGATAGAAAAAAGAATAGAGAGATTATATTGTAAGAAAGAGAAAAAAATATTGTATAATAAAATTATATATGAGAAATAATATTATGAAATATTTATTTATTTGTTTATTATTATGAGTGAGTAGTTTTATTTTATTGGGTTATGACTTTCGCTTCAATAGGAGAATTTTATTTCATCACTAATATATATTTTTGCTAGTTATAAATTCTCATTACTTTGTGATTATTGATATTAGTTATTTTCTTTGATTATTTATTTTCCATTTGGAACTATGTTAGAATTTAATATAATTTGATTTAATATGATAGAAATACTTTTACTTCACCATCATAGTCATCTCCGTGGAATCGACCTTGCATCGCATATCTACATCGAACGAATCGTACGCTTACAAGTATTAGACTTTATAGACAACAACAATATATTATTTTAATAAATCGATATTTTTATACATATACACCTATTTTACATACATTTAAATCTGTATCGTAACTCACCCACAAATTTATTCAAATCTATACTTATATTAAAAAGAGAGTCTGTGACACATGTCACTTTCTAATTTTTTTGATTTTTTATTTTAAAATAAAGTTTACATATAGAGATGTATTATTAAATTTCCAAAAAGAAATCTAGATATGTATTGTGGGAGTTTTATTCCACAACTTACACTCATCTACCAATAAAAAAAAAATTCTTTATTTTTTTAGCTTAAAATTTTAAATGTTTATAATTTTTTAAATCAAGTTTATTTTTAATAAAAAATATATCAAATTAATCTTTATTTCACAATTTTCAACTAGACATCCATATGAATATAATAAATTTGATGGGTTTACAATAATGACCGATTGCACAAAAAAATTTTATTAGAAAAAATATGAATATTTATTTTCAGTAAAATTAATTGATGCAAAATAAAAATATATTAACTCATTTATTGCTACATAAAAAAATAAATTATGATATTTATTTAATTATAATAACTAAAAATAATAAAACATACACCGCACACACACCACATATATTAAGACTTAATTACATATTATTTTCGTCCCTAAAATTTGTTCCTACTTTTTTTTCGGTATGTCCGGGAAATTTGTTCATGTAATGGAAATTAATTGACTTAACACTCCGCTAATGTGGTATTCTTTTTTGAATTATATTATACCTCATAATACACTCAATAAGTCTTTTATTAATATTATGCTAATATTATACTCATGTCGAAAATCATCAAAAATAAATTTAGAGGTCGAAAAATTATTTTCTAATAAGAGAATATCTTATGCGGTGCATCACATCGGAGAACATCTGATTTCTTATTAAAAAAACGATGTCTCTCCATGTCACGTGGTATATGTAGTTTGATCTACGCACCCGGCCACTTTCCTCCTTTTCCCTAATCTGGTCGATTTTCAATTAATTTTTGCTCCTTTTCCGCCACGCCTGTATAAAAAGAAGAAGTTACGGACTTTCAGATGATGGGCTCTCTGACACTGTGCTCATATTAAATGGCGATACATAATAATAGTATTATCCCATTCATTACAAAGTCTACATGGAAAGATTGTGTTTTTTTCTTATTATATTATAGTAATATATATAAAACAACCATTTCATTTTTTTTTTTGGCCTTTCTTAGTATTTTTAGCAGTTGTTTGGGGGCGCTTCAGTTACTGAAAAACCCAGAAAGAAAATGAACAGGTATTTTGAAGTTTTTCTCATATCGACTGCATTTTTCTGTTTCTTTTATTTAGATTAATGGATGTCATTTTCTGGTTAATTTTTTCTTTTTATTTGTTTTTCTTGGGGAAATTCCTGCCTTTTTTTTTTGAGATAAATGCTTAGTGGTGGATTTGTTCTTGAGATTAGAGATATGCTTATTCTTGTTGCTGGTTACTGGTCAGGCCTGATTTGTATGATATGTGTTGCGGGTTTCCTTTTTATTTTGCTTTCATAATGTGAGAAAACTGACTCAATGCCAAGGATTTTGATATGACCTTATTGATAAAAAAAGATAAATTGAGGGGGGGGGGGGGGATTATGGATGATATATTCTCAGCGCTAGCAGGAGAGTGTCCAGCTCTGGGACACAACATATGGCACTGCCGGACACGCTTCGAGGGTCGGACATGTGTCCTTTTGGGAAGATAGTCCCAAAAGCATTTTTGAGCAAGGCTCCGTTTGGCAAAAAGTAACGGATAGCGGATAAGCTAGTTTATAATGGATAAACTAGCTTATAGCGGATGAGCCAGTTGAGTAAATTTAAAGTGTTTTGTAAAACTAACGTTGAAGTAGCTTATAAAATAAATGTAAATAGACATTTGTAATTAATAATAAATTCATTTATTGGAGGATAAATGAAGAATTTAATTAAAGTAATGAGGGTAAGATTGAGAGAAAAAATGAAATGCTATAAGCTATAAGATCAAGTGCTACTTCAAGTAACGTTTCAAAAAAACGATATAAGCTACTGGAAAACGATATAAGCTACCATTGCCAAACATTTATCAATAGCTTATACGCTCTGAGCTATCCGCTATAAGCTAGCGGATTGACGTTTCCAAACAGAGCCTAAGGGTTGGGGGTGAGCTTTTAACTAGTTCATTTTGGTTTTTCTTTCTTTTCGACATACTTCTATGCCGAACAAAGAATTTCTGAACTGTAATGTGAATTGTTTTTCTCACCATTTCAGCTTCTTGGCAGTTACATTTTTTTGTATGGTCTTATGTGGGATTACGCTTTGCTCTTATTAAATGACACTACTTTTTTCTATCTTCTTGAACTGGTAAACAGTGAGATGTGGGATTCGCAAGGTCAGGATTGTGTTATTATCGAAGATGATAGTCCTATCATAGGTAATTCTACTCCCTATCCGATCTAAATGTCGTGTATAATAATGTGTTTCTTTGAAAAACGCGGTTAATTTACGTAATAGGAAAGCCGTTATCTGAGTCCTTGAGACCTTTATGATGTTTGGCTTGTCTTTCTACTACAATGAGCAGAAATATCAAAGTGCCTGTCGAATGGATTGAACCAAACTACGTCTGACGACACGAATACACCACTGAAGGCTTGTGGGGATATAACTTACAATTTAATCGATAATGGTAGGATGTTACATTTTCTTTTACATTTTTAACCTTTGTGAATTAGCTATTTTCATTGAATTGACTTAATAGATGTGCATTGGAGACACCGTCTTCATTCCATAACGTAAATTTATGCACAAGTGCTAATTATGCGTCGGAGGAAGTAATTAGAATTTAGAACCTGCGCTGTGCTTGTTTGTGCAAATTACAATAGAACCTTTATAAAGAAATAATCTATTTAGGAATAAAATCTTATTTTGTCATAAAATTTCATGGTCCAACTTGGGAATAACCTCCCATTTTGTATCTATTTAGGAATAAGCTCCCATTTTGTCAAAAAAAAAAAAATTCAGTCCAAAAAATATTTCTTTATAGAGGTTTTACTGTATTTGGTTTTATAAACTGTGCCTATGCATGATGAATTCGCATAAAAGTGACTACTTACGAGCATTCTAAATGGAAATGCAGAAGTTATGGGAAAAGACTTGGACGAGCAATACAGGGAGACTTCCTCGCAAGTGAAAAGACGACGGATGCTTCAGTTTGAATCTGAAGTCTTGGACTCGCCTCTTTTCAATGACGACATGTTTTTAAGATCTAAGGTTCCTACGAACTCATGCTTTTCTTTTACAAATTTCCATTTTTTTGCATGGATTAGGCTATAATGTCATGTCTACAGCAATTTCTATTATTTTTTATTTCTAAAAATCGATTGCAGTCACCCCTTAGTTCTATAGCACTATCTGCGTTTCCTAGATAGTCACAGAATTCCGATATTTTTCGATATTCAGGAGACGCAGGATTCTCTTGAAGATGCCATTTCTGATATGTCAGAATGGGTTGCTGGATTTGCAGGTCTTTTTTCTTTCTCTCTTTAATTTTCTTGCAGACTTTTTGTTTCACGATAGCTGGAAATTAAAACGTGACGTACGGTATCTAGTAACAAATTCTGATATATCTGCAGACGGCCCATCTCCATCCAGTGATGAGTACTTGGACCCATCGTCTGAAGTGTGGATTGCGGATTGCTTTAACGATGCTGAGGTGCATTTGAACACTGAAGATATGTGGTGTGTTTTTGCTTAATTAATATGTGTTTTAGGCTTCACTAAAAATGCTATTTCCGACTTAACATTTTTTTCGTATGAAACAACGGTAGCGCCTCTGGAGAATCTGATGTTCAAATTGACATTACAGGTGATTTTTTCCCCCTATGCTCAACTCTTTACTTTTCTGCTCTTTCTATGCCGTGTTTAAACAAACAAAAAAAAAGGTTAATTTGCTATTTGGGCAGAGCTTTGTAACACGTCTCCGGAATATGATGCTAATGCAGTAGATAGACTTCCAGTTCGTACTGGTCGGAATGTTGTCTTCAAAGGTAATTCTATTTTCTTCCTCTCTATTTTTTTTTCTTGGTTAATTATGATGTGCGGTTTCTTGGAATTGGAGAAAGTATGGCGATAGAGAGGCAAATGTGGCGGGAATGGTGGATGGATTCTGATTCTTTTTTTTTTTTAAATCTGTATTTTTATTCCTATTTTCTTTTGTTCCATGTTATCTTTTAATTTATTTTTCAGGATTTTTCATTTTTTTCCGTTTTTTTTTTACATTCATTCTCGTTTTTTATTTGTTTTTTTCTCTACTTTTTTCCCTACTTTTTTCCCTCTTTTTCTCCTTTTATGTTATTTATGTAACGATCATTGACGGTTTCAAAGTTTGATTCATGTTAGCCGACCCCAAATCATTTTGGGACTAAGGCTTAGATGTTGTTGTTGGTTAATTATGATGACCATTGGTGTATAAACCTTAGAGCCATTCATTATAAGGTGGAATTGGGAACGTCGCGTCTCTTATAGGGACAATTACAAAAACTGTCCTTGAAGTTTCGACCGAGTTACATAGAAATCCAATGATCTTTTAAAATTACATATACCCCCTTGAGGTGTTACAAACAATACGGCCTTAAGGTTTGTATCTTCTTTAACAGATACCACCCCCTTGAGGTGTTACAGACAAACGAGTCAAGCCGAGTTTTTGGCTTATCGAACTTGAGTTCGAACTGTTTCTCATCGAACCGAGCCAACCTCGATAAGCTTCATCATCATCATCTTAATCCCAACTATGTTGGAGTCGGTGGCATTTGAAGATTATAGTGCCAATTAATTGTCTAAATTAGTTAACGCTACAGTTCATGCAACGAAAAGTTTTATGCCGAATGCCTTTCGTGTCGCAACCTTCATACGAAGGAGAACTGAGATGCAATTCCAAAACCATCAACGTCATAGGTTCTTCGAGTTATATGGCAAATATCATTAGATGGTGATGAATCGAGATAATTGCTATTGTCAAGCCACGTTACGTGATTGATATTGTTAAATCAATACGTCCATTACGGAACATGTCTTCCAAGCTCGATAAGCTTATCGGACAAAAAATTTTGTTGGAACTCGAGCTCGTTTTCTTATCTAACCGAGTTGAATCGAGGTTATCGAGTTCGAACTTGATTTTCTATCGAGCAGCTCGATTTTTTTACAGCTTATATCCGAAACGAGTCGAGTTTTGGCTTATCGAACTCGAGTTCGAGCTTTTTTCTTATCGAACCAAGCCGAGCTCGATAAGCTTACGAACACGATGTTTGCTTATCGAATCGAATTGAGTTGAGCTTATCGAGTTCGAGTTTTATCCAGCAATTCGGTTTGTTTACAACTCTAACTATGGGCCTAATTTGTAAAATAGAAGCAACTATCAAGAGGGGTTTTGTAATTGTAAATGATAGAGGGGTGTTCTTTGTTAACCCTTTCTCTCATCACTTAAACGTAAAGGCATGTCTTGTTATGGTCCGAGGATAATCTATTAAAACTAACATTTCCTTAAAGAAAAAAAAAATCTGATTCTTGTCTATATTATGTGTATTTTCCTTTGATTGATCAGGTAGAAAGTCTTATATGCATACGACTCCGAAACGAGCCTCATCCGTTGTCTGTCCATTTACCTTCATTAAACCATGCACTGTGGATGGAGACATGACTCTAAAGGACATAAACCAAAGGATACATACTCCTCCGAAACCAAAGCAAAACGAACAAGATGACCCGTCTGTTTGTTACCAGACATCAGCCTTTTCTGGGAAGCCTGTTATCGGGAAAACTAAAATTCGGACAGAAGGCGGAGAAGGTAGCATTACAATTGTTAGGACCAAAGGGTAAGGCGATTTTTTTTTTCTTTTCGTGCTCTTTGAGCTCTGAGATAGAAGCTAAACATGATGACCAACATTGTTGTTAGAGTTCGATATTACGATATGTGGTTGTGATTCGAGACGGCTCGTCTTTATGTATGTTATGGATAATCTAATGATGCTGGTGAGGATCTCGAAATCTATTTTGAGGTCTCATTTTCACTTGTCTTTTTAGAGGGAATGACATCTACAGTTCCTACTTGTAATGCGGAGAAAATGGTTCTGTTTTGTTTTTAAATAAGTGAATATTTTATTTTCGTTTTTGTTTTGTTGACGTGGTATCATGAATATACATGAAAATATGGTAGCCTTGTTGATACCTATAATTTTCCTATATTTTGTTTTGGTGTCACTGTCACATCTTGGAAAAAACTTTACTTTGCCGGCGAGTTTTTTTTTTTTTTTTTTTTTTTAATTATTAATCCATTATTATTACTATTATAGAAGTGTAAGTTTCGTCTAATTTTCATATATCTATTTTAACCTTTCATAAACTAAATTAATAAAGTCTCTGATACCATTTGTCATGGGACGAGTGTAGCGACTATTTTTCAAAATATTATTTTCTAATAATTTCAAGGGAGACCAAATGTCTTTAAGAAAAAAATGATTAAATAATCGCAGATTCTCAATATTTTCAAAACATCCATAATATTCAACTATGACGTTGAAAATAAAGTTAAATTTAAATAAACGAAGAAGTAGATAAATATTATTATCATGTCACGCCATTGCCCGCCACGTCAGACTCCTCAACTTGAAAGGTTTAAATAATGGGGTGTGCTTTCAACTCGTTCAGTGAGGACGGTACGCATTGTTAAATTTAATTACATATATATTGACAAGTACACATATGCCTACACACGTTGGTTGCCCGAAGGCCATAATTATGCACAATTAAGCGCAAGTAGTTGCCCAGAGGGACTTGTAGTTGCTCAGAGAGACTTGTTGTTGCCCAAAAGGACTTGTAGTTGCTCGAAGAGACTTGTAGTATAGTTGATATAGAACATACACATATATAAGCAACATGTACATAATTAAATAAAACAAGCGTAAAATTCCCCACCTAATTATCTTGACTTGAACGAAAAAAATAAATATAGAATTCAGTCCTTGCACGCCGCCTTACAAAATAAGTAGTCCCTCCCTCCCCTCTCTCTCCCTCCTATTTTGCCTATCTCACACACCCTTTCTCATCAAATATAAGAATATTAAAAAAAAATATGTTTACTTTATTAATTTGTTTAGAATGTTTTTTTTTGTGTTGAAATGGGTGGAATCCCCTTTTATAATGGATTTTGAAATGAAAACACATGAATATTTTGAATATAATTAATTAATGGGGTTAAAACTCAACTTAAAACTCAATTAATGAGTGCAAGATTAAACTTAATTAAGGCTACATAAATTTAATTAAAGAGATAGAAAACTACAGTTTACGATGGAAGAGTTTTGGTTGTTTTATTTTGTTTCACGATATTGTGAAATCAAACGAATTGTGCAGTGAGTTATATGTTGAGAATTAAGAAAATTTCATGGTGTTGCTACTAAAATATTTGAAATAAAAAGTAATGATCAATTGACAAATAGTAGATAAGAAAAAAAATTCATTAGACTTACCTTATTTTAGTTCTGATAATTTTTATTTCTCTTTCATTTTTTTTCTCCTTTGGTTATATAGTATGTAAAATTTTAACTGTTATAATATGATCAATCCCAAATAAATGCAATTTAATGTGTGAAACTTATGTAATGAAGGTGTTTAATTCTTTTTGTCTTTGTTTTTATAACTCTATAATTAGTTATGAATTGTATGAATGTAAATATTACAAATGAAAGGTCAATTAGGTTGATGATTTAATGCTACAAAAGTTGACAAGTTGGGCTTGTTTTTTAATAAACGAGGCGTTATCCAACCCGTGCGATGCACAGTCTTTGGTTGAATATCTACGTGTTTTGTACGTAATGTTGGGGCAGACGGTTGAATGAGCAGATGTCAGAATTTAAATGCCTTTTAGAGAAGTTTATATATATTTTTTATTGTTATTGTCCTTTTATTTTAGTCTATGTAATTAGTTATATGAGATGAGGCTTTACTAACCCGTATGTTGCTCCGGGGTTGTTTTTGGTTTATTCAACTCGTATGATGCACCGATTGTATCTAAGATTTCATAGCTAAAATTTAACCATCTTGTAATTTATACTATCATTTATAAGTTTATTTTAATCACCTTGTGTATTAGAAGGTGCATTTGCATTGTGATGTTTATCATAACTTTTGTATTTAAATTAGTTTATTTACATTAAAAGTTACAATTAAAATAGTCTCTTCATATATTTACAATTAAAAATTACAATTAAATCCCTCTTCCACATTAAATTAATGGGGATAAGTATTATATAGTATAGATAACTATTATAATATTTGAATCTAGATACAAATAAAAATATGGTACATGGATGACCATAAATTTTAATAGATAAATATTTAATAATTAACCATTAGATCGGGTGGTTAAATAATTTTCTAGACCAAATATGAATTTGGGCTTGAAATATTAATTTGGTTAAAATAAAAGAATTTAATTTGGAAGTTATTAAAAGAATAAAAATAATTAAACCTCAATATGGTTGGGTTAAATAATAAGGATTAATAAATTTTGAAGATTAAATTGGGCCTAGAATTGATAAGTTACATAATGAGATAAAATGACAAAAATAAATTTGACATGTTCATGAAACCAAATAAAGCAAATTATGATATATAAAATATAATTCATAAATAGATTATTGGACATTTAAAAGTATGCACGTTCTTTCAATTTTTTTAAATAAATATTAATGTAAATAGGGCGTTACAACCTACCCCCCTTAAATAAATTTTCGTCCTCGAAAATTAGATTATGTACCTTCAATGGCGAATGTCGGATACTTAGAACGAATCTCCTCTTCACATTCTCAAGTTGCCTCATTCGTACCATGACGAATCCACTAAACTTTCACTAGCTTAATCTCTTTATTTCGGAGTCGATGTACCTTTCGCTCCACAATAGCTGTAGGTACTTCCTCGTATGTCAAATTTCCTACTACTTGAAGTTCCTCGTAATTGCAAACGTACCCAGGGGCGTGCACATACTTTCTAAGCATGGAGACGTGAAACACATTATGTACTGCAGACAACACTGGTGGTAAAGCCAACTGATAAGCTAGATCACCAACACGACCTAAAATTTCGAATGGTCCGATAAATCGAGGTTGAAGCTTCCCCTTTTACCAAATCGTATCACTCCTTTTATTGGTGACACTTTCAAGAACACCTTCTCACCAATCTCGAACTCAATATCTTTCCTTCGTTTATCTGCATAAGACTTATGTCAATCCTGGGCAGTTTTAATTTTACTTCTAATTTCGGCTATTTTCTCTACAGTCTGCCTAATCAATTCTGGACCCAAAATCTTTTCGTCCCCAACCTCACTCCAATAAAGGAGCGATCGACATTTACTTCTATACAGTGCCTCATACGGAGCCATTTGGATGGTCGCTTGATAACTATTGTTATAAGTGAACTCTACTAACGGTAAAATGTTCTCCCAATTCTCACCAGTATCAACACTACACCATAGATTGCATACAGCAACGTGTAAAATACGTTGCAATATGCCCTAAATTCATTGCAATAGGGCCCTTATGGCAACAAATTTGGTACCATATTGCAACGGCATATTATCGTTGCAAATATAGTATATGGCAACGATTTAACGGCTATAGCAACATGTTTAACACCATTGCAATATTTTGGACTACCTATGGCAACATTTTTTTGCAACGATTTTTTTGTGTTAATTGTTGCAATACATAGATTCAGGCAACCCTAAGGCAACATATATATGCCCAATTGAAACGTATTTAGAATCAAATGCAATCTAATTTTATTAATGAATATGACATATATGGCAACATTTAAGCTTCTATTGCAATGCTAAATAAAAAAACTGGCATGACCATTAGATTTATTTCAATTGGTATATCGCAACATCAATCCAACCGAGCAATATTACTGCTGTTCCAACATCAATAAATTCACTCAGACTAAGTTTAGGAAAATGACCAAGTTGAAGCAAAATAACTAAGTTCAAGTGACACACAATCTAACTTAGTAATACATAGACCAATATCTTAGTTAAACATTATATAAACATGAGTCATGACTCTTCTTCCTATTCCTCTTCCTCTTTATCTTCATCTTCATCTTCATCTTCATCTTCATCTTCATCTTCATCTTCATCTTCATCTTCATCTTCATCTTCATCTTCATCCGTCTCATCTCCGTCCTCAATAGAAGTAGTAGCACATCTAAATCCTTCTCTGAATCATTATGGACTTCTCCCAATCTGAAATTAGAAAAAAAAAAGTTAGCTCATCACAAAGTAGATTAAATAATGCAATGGCTTCAAAGAGATATAATTGCCCTCGACAAAATCAAAACAACTCCTTGTGATACTCAATATTGATATTCTTTTACCTTATGAAATTTCCCGTTGCATCCGACTCTTGTGAAGCATTACACAACTATTACGGAGACCGCTTTCACAATGCTTACATATCGTCCATCTTCCATGTTCTGGTACACAAGAATGTAATCGCCGGTTGCTAAGCGGTGGGCGTCGACAAATCCCCCTGTTAAGATCAGGCAATTCAGGTTTTAGTAAAGTAATAACTTAACAAAATTCTGACTATAAGGAGGGGGGAATGAATAATATTTCCCGAAGATAATATATACCACAGTAGACTCAAGCACGTACATCCTGTTGCTGTTATTTGGCCAGTATCTGCATACATACATAAAGGTTGGAAAATATATATTTAAACTTGTATGAAGTAAAGATGCTTACGTTGTGACATATACATTGATAGAGCCAAAAATAAAAAAAGTTGTAGGATGTTCAGTTCAACAAACCTGTACTTGAACCACCAATCATGAGCTCCATCCATATCAAGCATGTAGATAAGGATCCCTTCCTTGGTGTCAAGAACTGGGAGGTGAGCCTCAGCATCTTTCTGAAATTAACCATGGTAAGAAGAAAAAAGAACATCAGTTTAAGCCTATACATACAGCATCCCTTTTATTATAAGTTAGAGAAGATGCTTGGCCGATGTATGGGCGCACCTTTGGAAGGACCATTCGTCTCAGGCTACTCACGTCACTGTTCTTGAGCTGCTTATTGAAAAGGTAACAAAGTTTTGAAAGATCAATTGCCTAAAAACATTGACGACAAGTAAAAATATTGATGATCTGAGTCATTCCAATCCAATTTGGAGCAGTAGTACTACTCTAGCTGAAAAAAACATATGCATCGATCATTATTTCATGTCCTCTCTGAGTGAGCTACAAGCATACATACGGAGAAAAATATTGTGTTAGAAATAAGTGTGGCCACAAAAACAATATAATAGCACGAATGTTAAAAGGTAACCAAGCTGGTTAATCTTACCCAATATTTATTGCCGTCTCCATCTTATCACCTGTTATAACCCAAATTTTAATTCCAGCATTTTCAAGCTTGTTAATGCATTCAGGGACCTGCAGAGCGCGCACACACACACACACACACACACACACACATATATATATATATATATATATATATATATATATATATATATATATATATATATAAAGAACTGAAACAAATTTGCTTTAATTTTATTTCTTCAAAGAAAAGGTGCACTTCATTCAGATGCAAAGACGGAATAAACACACGCAATATGAGATTTCAGTTTAACATTGACCCCTTTTTGTAGTTTGTCCTCAACAGCTGTAGCACCAAGGAGAACCAAATCCCTCTCAATCTTATCAGCAGCAAGGAAATCACATCAAAACGTACTTTAAACGTACCCACTGCCGCATTTCAGGCATTCTTTATTTGAAAGAATAAATAAAAAAAATAAAAAAACGTCCCCATAACATTTTCTGCGTATCAGTCCCTGAGACGGCCTCAGTACCGGTACTCGTGGCAAATTGGTGTACCCATGCTTCAGAGGTTGTATGTTGATTTATTTAGCTTCTGTGTTTTATTAACTCAAAATAATTTGTGCAGCTTGTGTTTTAAATTTTAGCTTCTGTAAGTTGCACACCTTGAAAGCTATGGGCTAAAATTACAATATAGTAGTATCTTTTTAAGTTTCTTCAATTTGATTATCTCAATAATTAGTTCTTTTTTTGTATCATCGTCTTCTTGTGTATATGATATATATTTTGTATGTGTTGCCTCATTGGAGGGGTGTCCTGCATTTAGGATGTAGTACTATAACATATTCTGTCACTTAAGGATCCCAATTGATTAGGAGTTTTCCCTTGGCATGGCAAAAAGGATGTTAAAAACCCATCATACTGATCACCGGTGGTCATTTTAAAGCAACCATTTCAGCATTTCTAGCGAAAAATAACATGATTTGAGATAATAATTAATTTTGGGCCTAAACTTTGAAGATGGAAACAAGACACTATTTTGGATTTCTAATAAAACAGCTCCAAATTTTCAATTTTTCAAAACCAGAGCTGCTAAGGATAAAAGGACATACAGTTGCTAACAAACATGATATCCAAAGTCATCTAAATGAATAATGAGACTAGAGGCATATGGAACAATCATAAGTCGGCTCCAGCAGGAGTTTCAGAGAAATGCATCAGAAACACATAAACCACAGTGTAAATAAAGTTTTCAACAAGACAATCAACCCTTTATTCCAATTTCGACATTGTTCACGACATTCTCTAATTAATCAAGCATACGTGTCTTTATTTCTAATGGACGAGCACCGGAGGAAAATATGATTTAGGTTTTCTCAATTACTTAAATTATCACATCAAAAAAAAGAAAAAAAACTATAAAATAAAAATTAAATACTAAAAACTAGAAAAAACCTAAAAAATTAAAAGACTAAAATTTAGAACCATCTTATGGAATTACATTCCGTCTGGAACACATCCCTACGGTCTCGTCTGAGTTTTTGCCAATGTGAAAATACTGAACTCCTTGAGTAGATCGAACCAACTAGCAAAAATTTGAACAAAATAGAATGAAGAATAAGGTATACCCTTTCCTTGCGAGCCACTTTCTTCTCCTCGAGCTCCTGAATTACACGCTGACGGCGGGCTTCGAGCGCCTTGAGATCCTGTTCCTTGAACGGCCGATCAAATTTGCCACCCCACAGATGTTAAAACATATAAAAAGACCTGAATTGGGAAAAACAGTGAATGATTTACATATGAATTCAACGATTTACTGAACTTTTGCTTTTCTTCACCATGTCTGCGTGCCGACAGCCGAGTGGGAGGAAGGATGGGGTGGGGGGGAAGAGAACTAGGGTTTTTCTGGGTTGGCCGTGTAGGTTGTGTCTGTGTTGTGGGTTTTGTTTTTCTTTTCTTTTTTCTTTTGTTATTTTTTGTAAGCCCGGCAAGAAATCCCGCTCACATTTTACAAGCCCGCCAATATTTCCCCCCAAAATGAATAGATACTGCAACGATTTTAAAAAAGTATTGCAATAGAATGTATGTTTTAAACTTTCTTAGATTTTTCTAATGGAATTGCAATGCTTTCCAACAGCATTGCAATTTATATGATTTGGTTTCTCAATTGCAATGGTTTTTAACAATTTTTTAGAAATGTGGTTGCAATAGGCAATCTATGGTGTAGTGCAAGTACACACGCCCGTAATAAATCCTCAAGTGTCTTGATAGTCCGCTCAGATTGACCATCAGTCTGCGGATGATATGTTGTACTAAAGTTCAACTTAGTAACCAGTGCACTATGTAGACTCTTCGAGAACTTTGATGTAAAGTGCGGATCTATGTCTGATACAATCGATACTGGTACACCATGCAATCTCACAATTTCCCGAATATAAACCTTTGCATACTGATTCATACTAAAAGTTATCCTTACAGGCAGAAAATGAGACAACTTTGTCAAATGGTCTACTATCACCCAAATGGCGTCATTCTTCCTCAAGGTTCGCGGCAAACCCACCACGAAATCCATTGTAATATGTTTCCATTTCCACTCTGGGATCTCCAACGGCTGAAGTAAACCTGATGTTCTGCTTTCACTTGTTGACATATCATGCATTTCTCTACAAATGCACCAATATCCCGTTTCATTCCTCTCCACCAAAATAACTTCTTGAGATCTTGGTACATCTGTGTACCTCCTGGATGAGCTGAGTATGGTGCATTGTGTGCCTCATAAAGAATCTCCTTCCTAAGGAATTGATCTTTAGGAACACAAATCCTTCTATTATAAATCAATAGCCCATCTGCAGTAACCGTAAATCCTTTAATACTTCCAACTTGCGCTCGCTCTCTTATCTTGCATAAGAACTTATCATGCACTTGAGCCTCCTTAATCTTATCTCTCAAATTTGATTGTACAACCAATGATGATAGAACCGCCTTCGCACTCTTTGGAGGCACAACTACTTCAATCTTTAACCGAGAGAATTCTTTTATCAGTCGCTCCTGACTAGTGAGCAAACGAGTTAACTCACCCATGGTATTTCGGCTCAAGGCATCATCTACTACATTAGCTTTACCCGGATAGTAGTGAATGGTACAATCATAATCTTTAACCAATTCTAACCATCTTCTTTGCCTCATTTTAAGCTCTTTCTGTGTGAATAGATATTTTAGACTTTTATGATCTGTGTCTCGCACTTACTTCTGTAAAGATAGTGATGCCAAGTCTTCAACGCATGTACTACAACAGCCAATTCCAAATCATGTGGTGGGTAGTTCAACTTATGTGTCTTAAAGCTGTCTCGATGCATATACTACTACTTTACCATGCTGCATCAGAATACAACCTAATCCCTGCTTTGAGGCATCACTATATATATGTCGGATCAGGAATCGTTAATACCGGTGCTGAGGTTAGTCTATTTTTGAGCTCTTGAAAACTTTTTTTTGCATATATGATTCCAATCAAACTTCACTCCTTTCCTTGTTAACTGAGTCATAGGCGTAGCTATTTTCGAAAACCCCTCAATGAATCTTCTATAATATCCAAACAAACCTAGAAAACTTCGAACTTCACTCGCATTCTTAGGTGTATCCCAATCGTTTTCTGCTTCAACTTTCTCAGGATCCACCTCGATTCCCTGTGCGGTGACTGTAATATCCGCAAATTCGATTTCTGGTAATTTTTCTTTTTTGGAGGAAGTCCGTCTTGACGACTTGCTTGGGACCGTTTCGTCATCCTGAGAATGATTAATTCTACACTTTTTGTCATCCGAGTTTGTTTCAGTGTCGTTCTGTTGAATTCCGTGTTCTTTAGCGACTTTTCCACGTATGAGTTCGACTTTGTTAGATCACCATTAATTTTTGGAAACTCCAAAAATTCTGAATCTTTGCAATATTATAAAGCATAGAGTTAGCTTTCCAATGGTTCAAACAGTGAGTCAATCGGAGTCCAGACGAGAGAGTTATGGTTGAAATAGCTAAGTCACTCTCATTTTCCAGATTTGGCCGAGCAGCCTGTACCCTGCGCCGCGGCACATGCTGGCAGGGCCGCGGCCCACTGCCGATAACTGGGGGCAGATTCGGCCTTGTATCGCGGCACACTTCGGATGGGCCGCGGCACACTGTGCAGTCAGCCTATTTAAGGCCCTGCAGTCGGGTTTTTGGCCATTTTTCTCCTTCTTCTCCTTCTCTTCCGCGGCTGAAGCTTGGTTAATCATGGAGAGATATTGTTGGACAATCAATCCATAAAGTCTTGGAGTTCATATCATCAATCATCCATCATATAACATCCTCCGATCTACCGAATCAGGTCAGATTTCCTAGAAATCTAGTTTTGGGGAATTTGGGTATTTTGGTTGATTTCATCCGTTTTATCCGATTTAACTTAGTATTATGATGGATTGATGATTATTTAGATGTATTATATCATTTCCTTTATTATTCCATGGTTGGATCGTATCGATTCATTGTTTTGGTCGAGTTCTGGATCGACGCCTTGAAGGTGTCCAGTAAAATGTCATAGAGGGGTTTTAGGGCGTTCTATGATTATTCTTCCTCGAATGATCGATGATTTATTGATTATATGTTGTTAAGGTCGAGTTTATTGTGAAGAAACCAAGTTTAACCCTTCCGTTCGTTGTCATCTTTCCTTTCGATAGCATCGGGCGTTTCGAAGCTTCCCGGTCGAACCGTGTTCTTCGGAGTATTCGGTAGCGGTTATTAAGGCAAGTATATATTTATGATTATACGTTCTAGACTTTGAAAGTAAGATATATGGATGGCATGATATGAACGAACCGTTTCCACGGCATTCATATATGTATAGATGGCATGATATGAACGAACCGTTTCCACGGCATTCATATATGTATAGATGGCATGATATGAACGAACCGTTTCCACGGCATTCATATATGTATTGATGGCATGATATGAACGAACTATTTACACAGGGCATTCATATATGTATTGATGACGGACGATATGAACGAACCGTTTCCACGGCATTCATATACGTCTTGATGTGATGCTATGAGATTTTAGTTATTCTGGAATACTAGTCTTGAATTGATTGAATTGACGGTTACATTTACTTTATTATCGAGGAGTATTGTGTTTCATACTTGATATACTTGCACTAGCTATTCGATGGCTAACCCCTTTATGGGGGAAATACTTTTTATGTATTTCAGGTTCCAGGAGAACGGACAGGCGGGTATCGGGTCGGCATGAAGATGGTGGGCAAGAGTGATACTGTGTCTTTCCTCCGGTTATGTTTTAAGTTTTCCATTCAGTGTTGTTGTACTGGAATGATTATTGAATACTCGAGTATTGTTTTCCATTTTTCTTGATGTTTCGGCCTGTGTTTGCTGAGGTATTGAATTGTGTTGTGATGTCTATGGTTTCATTGGTTATGGTTTTGAATACCATTTGTATTGTCCTTATTTTCGTTGTATCTAGACCTTCTCGGTCAAATTTCTGATTCAGCGCATGAATAGCCTTGTGGGTCCCACGGCGGGGCTCACGGTGCTGTAATATACCCTGAATAACTTGGGGGTGTTACAGAATATGGTATCAGAGCTTATGTTTATGGATACCTAGGCTGTCGGTCTTTTGGGTCGATTGAGTCGTCATTTGTCCACAGTATCACTACTCTGCCATCATCACAGTGCGACCGGTACTTGTAAGTCCTCTCACTCTTCTTGTATTTTTCTTAATCGTTTCGTTTATAGCTTGGTATTCTTGGGAATTGGTCACTTCGAGAATGTGCGATTTGGATTATACTTACGCACGTATGTGCCCTTCAGAATGTTGGCTGAAAGTAGGAAGAATCGTGGCCGTGGTCACGGACGTGAACTCTTCCTTGAGATTTTGTTAAATTGCTAATTGCGATATTGGTGTGTATCGGTATTACGTTGAGACTTTGTTTAGGAGTCGCATGCTAGTATCACGGGAGATCTTCGACTTCACAGACTTGTAAGTATGTTGCTCGGATTACTCGATAATTCTTGGTGAATTTGAATTTCCGTTGAAATGTTGTTTGTGCGAGTGATTGCAAGTTTCGAGGACGAAACTTATTTTTAAGGGGGGTAGAGTGTAATACCCCGATTTTTCGGATATTTTTTTTTCGTTTATATGTTGGATGTCGTTGATGGATAATTGTGCTTGAGGATGATGTGAACGTATGACAATATTGTTGAATGCGTATATGTATTCATTGTGCCGTATGATCGTTTGGTATGTCGAGATGTTGGTCGAGAATAGCGGAAAATGGTTAAGTACAGCTACGTTAGCGCACGCTACAGGGTATGCCTAGCGTGCGCTAAGATATATACTTAGCGTACGCTACGGTGCATACTTAGCGCACGCTAAGAGGTTCGGTTACGTACGCTAAGGAGGACCCCTAACGTACGTAACGACTTGCTGGGTTAGTTCCGGAAGGTGGCCGACTGGTAGGCCCAGGTTGATTTTTATATTCAGTTAGCGCACGCTAACGCATGTTGGTTAGCGCACGCTAACATCAGATCGCCAATAATGGAATCTTAGCTTTCGGCGGGTGGACCCGGCCATGTTCGACGCGTGTCCAGATAAGGTCAGCGAATGTTTGTCGTGTAGAGCTAGCACACGCTACAACCGTATGATTAGCGCACGCTAATTCCATATCGGTCAAAGGAATCCCGGTAATCGTGTATGCTTTCGGCATGTGGGGGCACGATACTGTAGCAAGTCAACGCCTGTTTGCGTACGCTAATGCATGGCCATTACGTACGTTAGATGAATTTCGAAGCAATGTAGTAGCCTCTGGACTGCCCGATAGCGCACGCTATCAAGGAAGGATAGCGCATGCTAGTCCTGTAGCGCACGCTAAATATAAGGTCTAGCGCACGCTAGTGATGTGTTTTATAGAGAGGATAGACGAGTGCTGAGAGGCATTTTGTCCATTCTCCTTCTTTCAGTCAATAGAGAGAGCCTTGGGAAGTACTTGAAGTTCCTAAACATTGAGAGATGATTCTCTTAAACAAGATTAAGATTGGAGAGCCCGGATTTAAGTATTGTTCTTGAAGTTTTTGATGATTCTTGGAATGGAGTTCAATTATTCTTCTTCGTGGTTCGTCCATACAAGGTAATCCTCGTATCCCTTTGATAGTGGTTCGTTTTTTTTTTAGGATTACTACTTGGGAGGGAGTATGTTGGGAATCGTGTATTTTGATGTTCGTCTTATTTCAATGTAAATGCATAAATTGGACTGTACTTTTATCCGCTGCGTGAGTATTTTGAAATGGCTTTTGGTATTTTGCCAACTGAATTTTATTTTGTAAAACCGATTCCCTAAACTGAGTTTTTGGCATTTTGGCCTTGATCGTTTTGACGGTATTTGGAAATTAATTTTTTTAGTATTTGAAAAATATTACCGTCATCAGTCTTTTTGGCATTTTTGAAATGACGTGGAAAATTGTGCTTAGACTGGTAAATCCTTGTGAGAAGGGTTTACGGTGTGTAATATTCCCAGGAGGATATGGGGTGTTACAATTATGGTATCATGTGATAATGTTATACGAGATTTATTGGAATTGTAATAAGAGATTTCGGATGTTGATATGATTATTGAGATCTTTTTCATATGATGATAAGGGTTTTGTTGCAATTCTTGAGGTTGTATGAATGGCATGATGAAGAAAATGGTAACATGGAGATATATACCTCGGATATGTTGTTCTGAACGTGATTTCGGATATTTCATGTTCTTGAAGAACTCTTGAATTATACGAGGTGATGAAAATTTTTAAGAAGTGTTGATGTTTTGAAAATGAATATGGAATATTCATATCTAGAGCTAAACTATGTGTTTGAAATAATATTCGTATAGGAATACGAATGTGGTTATGAGTTTGATGAGACTATTATTCATCTCTGAATTTGGAAGCCCATACGTATGGAGCAAATATTCAAGTCGAATGATTGGATTGTTTGATAACCTTTTTAATATGATTATCTATTGTTTTGAACCAGTCGGATGATTCGAATTGATGACGGTCATAAGTAAATTTTAACGATGGATTTACGAGAAGGGAACCTTGTCAATTCGTATTTAAAAATTGGGTTTGGAACATTTAGACCCTTATTATTGGTCCGAATTGGTTGCTGGTATGATCATCATATCTCGACTCGTATTGTGGACAGGATTTGTAAGTGTCTGAGTTGGATTGTTCAGACTGTCATTAGTCGAGATATGGTGAAACGGTTGAGTTTGTGGTTTGGTGGTGTTGATATTGGTCGTCATCGAACCTATTGATTATTAATCCTTCATTTTACAATAAGATATGATGTTTGATCATGGATTATGACTGTTGTGTTGCGGTTGAGGTTGAAGAGTTCGTAGATTACCCTGGTCGGGACTGAGGAACTCGTAAGACGAAATCAAATGAATTGGTAACAATTTGTTGTATTGATATCGAGGCAAGTTTTATACTTGTACTAATCAATGAGATTAATGTTATCGTGTAGGTGTACGAATGTGTGTATCATTTCGAGACTTGGCCTCTTTATGATTGTATTGATATCAGGGGATTGTTTGATACGACACCCGTCGGCAAATTATGCCAAATGTTATTGTTGTTCGTAAATGGCCGGTTCAAGGCATTGCGATACTTGTTAGTGAAGCTATTGTCGATAGCCGGTTCGCGGTATCGACGTATCAATTGTTATCGTGACTGATGTTCCATTGAGATATTGTGGTGATCGTCGTTATTGATATCAGTGTTTTTCTATTGATGTCGTTTTGGCCGATTGAAGGCATTGACGTATTCGATTATCATCTTCGTTATCGGTAACCGATTAAAGGTGCCGAGACATCCGTTGTATAATTGTTATCGATTGTCCGCTCTAAAGGTAATCGATATATTGAATTGGGATTATCAAAGATAATTCCCATCCGTTGTCAAAAATATTCTCATCTGTTGTATCGTTGTTATCGATTGGCCATTCTACGGTAATCGAAGTATTGAATTGGGACTGTCTAGGATAGTTCCCATCCGTTGAATTATTATTGTCGTGTTGGCCGACTCAAGGCAGCACACTATTATTCTTGTGAACTCGGTAATTTTGTGATCGTTGAGGGTTGAGGATTTTCCGAATTGTTGTGTTGTGATTGTTGCTCGTATTAATCGGTCCTTAAGGATTTTGATCCCAGGATGGTTGTTTTGAATATTATTGGTCGTGCCGATCTTTCATTATTCGTGTGTCATCGTTCACTTGGTGAGTCGTATGATCCGTATTGGATATGTTATCCTTTGAGTTCGTTGTCATGTTGTATCGTGGCATATCTGGAATCATGTCTGCATGCCGATTGGTTATGTGTAGGATTTTTAGCCCGGCACACGATGGTCATGCGTGGATGTTTCCGCAATGGACCGTGCACACGAGACGTAGTTCGTGAGGCTAATTAGGTACATTGTCACACGTATATTCTGGATTCCGTATACGGGGTGGACATGTGCACGGACACATTTCCGGATCGGGCGTACTGTGATGTCCCTCTTGAGCCTTATTGTTTGGTCGTTCGTAGTCCATGTTGTATTGGATATGTCTGACGATTTGCGACTGGTTGTTCTTACACCGAGGGGTATGTCCGACAGTCAGGTTTGCTTCTTTGAGATTTGTATTGTGATGATTTACAGCTTTGGGCTGTTCGGCTTTTAGGCCATCGTGATATATAGATTCGGTTGAGGGACTTTCAAGCCATTGCGATCTATTGGTATTTCTGTTGGAGCCTTCAGACATTGTGATACGTATTTACTTCAGCGTTGGCTTGGATTACCTTCGGGTAATGTATTGTTGTGTTACTTGTAACATTTCGCCGTTGGGCGTAAGTTACGCGTTTCTTGTGTATCTCGTTGAGTTTTCCTGGCGGGATATTGCTTCTCCCTAGTTGTTTTAAGTTTCGGGACGAAACCTCTTTTAAGGAGGGTAGAATGTAATATCCGCAAATTCGATTTCCGATAATTTTTCTTTTTTGGCGGAAGCCATCTTGACGACTTGCTTGGGACCGTTTCGTCATCCTGAGAATGATTAATTCTACACTTTTTGTCATCCGAGTTTGTTTCGGTGTCGTTCTGTTGAATTCCGTGTTCTTTAGCGACTTTTCCACGTATGAGTTCGACTTTGTTAGATCACAATTAATTTTTGGAAACTCCAAAAATTCTGAATCTTTGCAATTTTATAAAGCATCGAGTTAGCTTTCCAATGGTTCAAACGGTGAGTCAATCGGAGTCCAGACGAGAGAGTTATGGCCGAAATAGCTAAGTCACTCTCATTTTCCAGATTTGGCCGAGCAGCCTGTACCCTGTGCCGCGGCACATGCTGGCAGGGCCGCGGCACACTGCCGATAACTGGGGGCAGATTCCGCCCTGTGCCGCGGCACACTTCGGTTGGGCCGCGGCTGCTGTGCGATCGGCTATTTAAGGCCCTGCAGTCGGGTTTTTGGCCATTTTTCTCCTTCTTCTCCTTCTCTTCTGCGGCTGGAGCTTGGTTAATCATGGAGAGATGTTGTTGGACAATCAATCCATGAAGTCTTGGAGTCCATATCATCAATCATCCATCCTATAACATCCTCCGATCTACCGAATCGGGTCAGATTTTCTAGAAATCTAGTTTTGGGGAATTTGGGTATTTTGGTTGATTTCATCCGTTTTATCCGATTTAACTTAGGATTATGATGGATTGATGATTATTTAGATGTATTATATCATTTCCTTTATTATTCCATGCTGGATCGTATCGATTCATTGTTTTGGTCGAGTTCTGGATCGACGCCTTGAAGGTGTCCGGTAAAATATCATAGAGGGGTTTTCGGGCGTTCTACGATTATTCTTACTCATATGATCAATGATTTATTGATTATATGTTGTTAGGGTCGAGTTTATTGTGAAGAAACCAAGTTGAACCCTTCCGTTCGTTGTCATCTTTCCTTTCGATAGAATCGGGCGTTTCGAAGCTTCCCGGTCGAACCGTGTTCTTCGGAGTATTCGGTAGCGGTTATTAAGGCAAGTATATATTTATGATTGTACGTTCTCGACTTTGAAAGTAAGATATATGGATGGCATGATATGAACGAACCGTTTCCACGGCATTCATATATGTATAGATGACATGATATGAACGAACCGTTTCCACGGCATTCATATATGTATAGATGGCATGATATGAACGAACCGTTTCCACGGCATTCATATATGTATTGATGGCATGATATGTAGGGGTGTTCAAAAATATCCGATATCCGATCCGAAATATCTGAAAATCCGAAGTTCCGGATATTCGAAAATTCGGATATCCGAAGTTCGGATATCCGGAACTTCGGATTCGGATAACGGATAGTACTTTTCAGAAAAATCGGATATTCGGATATCCGAAATATCCGAAAATCCTAAATTTTTTATTTTTTTTATATTTTAAATAATAGAAAATATTCGGATATTCAGATATCCGATATCCATATCCGAAGTTTTTTTCGGATATTCGGATATCCGATATCCAAATCCGAATATTTTTTTTCGAATATAAGGATATCCGAATAAAATTCATATTTCCCGAGGCTTGTCCCTTGTCCGTCTGCTGTGGACAGTGCTGGAAATTATGCCCCGTCTGCTTACTACGATAACACACACCTTTCCCGAATAAACATTCACCACTATGATTCTTTCCACACTTAGGGCATGTCGGTTTAGCATTCGGTGTACTCGGTCCAGATTTCTCATTAACTTTCTTCTGCTTGTTCGAAGCCCCAGTCTTTTGTAATATCCGCATTTTTCTTTCCCTTGTATTTTTATTTTTGATGTATTTCTCGGTCGTAGTGACCCTCGTGTATCTTACAGTGTATCTTTTCCGTCATCTATTGATCTGATTCTCGTTATTGTTATACGGAACCGCTGTTTCGGGATTGCCGTGTATCCATCCTATGTTTCGATGCGTCTTGAGATGTTCCGTTTAACGTCTCGTTCACATTCCGGTGTTTTGGACCGTTCATACTTCGTACCTAGCGCACGCTATTTTTTCTACATAGCGCACGCTAGGGGTCCCTTAGTAGCGCACACTACGTTTGTTTCGTAGCGCGCGCTAGCGAGTTAGCTCTGGGAGTGGCAGTGCTGTTTTTCCAGCCTTCTGGACTAGCGTATTAGCGTACGCTACGTAGACTAGCGCACGCTAATGTCGAGAGGCTAGCGCACGCTGATGATGCCCGGTAGCGTGCACTAGCGTGAGTGTCCAGTACTGGACAATTTACTACTGAACCCGGTCAGGTGCCAATTAGCGCACGCTACGCTTGTATGGTAGCGCACGCTAACGGATCAAGTGAGTTCTGGACAGTTTGTCACTGGACTCGACTGATGCCCCGGTAGCGCACGCTATTGGTCGATAGCGCGCGCTACCGATAGGTTATTAGCGCACGCTACATTTGGAGTAGCGCACGCTAACGGCGAGTGCAGCTCTTGGACTGACGCTAACTATTTTGGCTGTAATTTTATCCGTTAGCGCACGCTAACCTTGAGGATTAGCGCGCTAACACTCCTGGTTATATAAACCAGGAGTTGACCTGATGAACACATCATTTTCATTTCTTCTCCCGCATGACGCAGAACCTCTCCGTGCGAATTCCGAGCGATTCTTCCCTTCGATTATTTCTGCATCTTCTACCTTGAGTTTTGAAGTAGATTAACAACACCTACTTGTGTTCTTCATCATCAATCCAAGGTAAATCTCTTAGAACCCTACTTTTGGGCGATTTGGGGGTTTTGGGATTTTCTTCCGATCCGTTCCGTTTTGTTGGTGGATTCATGATGAATATGATTAAACTTGTCAATATCATTAGTTTCCCTACGGATTCATGGTATATTTTCATGGTTTTGCGGAATCGAGAGGGTTTGGTTGTGATCCGCCCTCGTTGTTATTTTTGTACGAATATACATGAATCGTAGGCGGGTTTTCGGGTGTATTCCATTTCCGTATTCGTCTAGAGTTGGTTGTAATTATGTTCTTCGAATCGTTAGGTTCGGTTCTGTCGATTCCTAGCGTTCGTCGGTGATTATCCTTTCCGTTCGTTGCGTCGTCAATTATTCAATGCAAGTATTTTTGGAAACCTTTATGCTTAACGTGAAATGGTAATGTATATTGTGTGTGATTTGCTCACCTCGGGAGGGTCCGACGGGATCACGGAGGGAATCTATGGCTTCGTCCTGGATTCATGAGTTTGTTTCGCTAGCCAGCTCGGGAGGGTCCTTAGAGGCCTCGAGTGGGATTCGTGGCTTCGTCCCGGTCCTAGATGACGTGTGGTGCTCGATTTGTTTTATGAATATGGCCAGCTCGGGAGGGTCCTTAGAGGCCCCGAGTGGGATTCGTGGCCGTCCCGGTCCTAGGCAAATTAATTTTGATTGTTTGTTTCCGGAAAAGACATGTCTGGTTTTGGTTTATAAAATGATATTGGTGCATGTACTATGAAACGTGTAAGCGATTGGTTTGCCTTGATTACTTGTACTAGCGTAATTGCTAACCTCTTTGGGGACCCATTTTGGGGAAATTCTTGTTATGGATTTCAGGTTATGATTATCCGGACGAGCGAGCACCGGAACAGTACGAGGATGTTGGCCAGGGTCGTTGACATGTGCATTTGGGTCTTCTTATTTCTGTTGTTCATTTCGATTTGGTTGTTTCCATAGTTATAAACTTATAGCTTGTACTCGCGAGTACTTAGGCTTTTCATTTCAAACTCCGTATTGTATTACTTTAAAATTGTTACATTGTCGGTTGATACTTATTTCGCCGGTTGCTCCGTGTGTATCTTTTTATGTCATATCATTTAAATGTGTGTCCACGCTAACCGAGATGGTTAGTCGAGTGGAGTGTCCTTGTTTGTAGCCTGGTGGGTCCCATGTAGGGGTCCACGGCGCTGTAATATACTCCGAATATCTCGGGGTGTTACATCTTTGAGTGGTTCTCATTCCAATTTCTTTTCCCAGTAGAGGACTTGACAGATGGCTGAAAACTCAAATTCTGACTGGCCTCAACCTCTTAAGATCGGAACACCGTATCTGTATAAGGTAACACTCCATGAACAACTACAATGTAGCGAATGTTCGGACGCAATCCACTACGGAACTTAAGGGCTCGCTTGCGGTCAGTATCCACCATATGCTTCACAAAAAAAACTGATTTGGTTGAATTTTCTCTCATATTTACTGCTCCATGACCAATTCCTTGAATCGGTCCCAAGTCAATGCGGCACGCTCGGCTGCTGGCCTCAATATCCAATAACTCATCCATCAGCGTCCAGCATCTTCTACCATCTGATATTGTGCGCATAAGATTCTCTGCGTATTCGTGCACCTTATGAGTTCGAAAGTGCGCTCCAGTGACATGAACCACTCACCGACAAAAGTTGGTCCTTCCTAACCGTTGAACATAGGAGGGGTGAAGCGACGAAACTGCTCCACTACTTGTGCCTGGTTAGGGACTGGCACATCATTATTACGGTCATCCTGACCTCCGTCATCACCCGTACCAGCATTCAGGTTGGCATGATTAATTAGACGGCCACGAGCCATAGCCTAAGGCATTTATAACCATCAACTCCTTAGTATTTGATAATTCATGTAGGTCTTTTGACCTCCCGTAGTCTTACTATTGGTGATAAGGTTACGCATCTATTATATATTTATAAATTTTTAAGGAAGCAATAACATGCCCGACATTTATCATGAATCTCATTTACTTATAATTTGCAGAAAAGTAGAGACATTATCGCAACATGAATCATTATCGAGTTGAACTTCGTAATGTAAAATTTGATACAGTTGCAATGTAAACATAGATTGAATATGTACCTTGGAGTCGACGTGGAGCGGCGAGTCTGGCTGATAATAATCATAGATGCCATTAAAATTTTTAACTACTTGCAACAATGAAATTTTAGTTTAAAAAAAATCATTTTAACGAGTCTACAAAACCGTAGACCCACTCCGATACCACTTATGTAACGACCACTTTTCAAAATATTATTTTCTAATAATTTCAAGGGAGACCAAATGTCTTTAAGAAAAAAATGATTAACTAATCACAGCGGAAATTGAAATAAAGTCAATCATTCGCAAGTAACTAAATACTAAATTCTCAACATTTTCAATACATCCATAATATTCAACCATGACATTGAAAATAAAGTTAAATTTAAATAAACAAAGAAGTAGATAAATATTATTATCATGCCACGCCATTGCCCGCCACGTCAGACTCCTCAACCTGAAAGGTTTAAATAATGAGGTGAGCTTTCAGTTCGCTCAGTGAGGAGGCTACGCATTGTTAAATTTAATTACATACATATTGACAAGTACACATACATGCCCACACATGTTGGTTGCCCGAATGCCATAAATATGCATAATTAAGCGCAAGTAGTTGTCCAGAGGGACTTGTAGTTGCTCAGAGAGACTTGTTGTTGCCCAAAGGGACTTGTAGTTGCTCGAAAAGACTTGTAGTATAGTTGGTATAGAACATACATATATATAAGCAACATGTACATAATTAAATAAAACAAGCGTAAAATTCCCCACCTTATTATCTTGACTTGAACGAAGAAAATAAATATAGAATTCAGTCCTTGCACGCCACCTTACAAAATAAGTAGTCCCTTCCCCCCTGTCTCTCCCTCGTATTTTGCCTATCTCGCACACCCTTTCTCATCAAATGTAAGAATATTAAAAAATACGTTTACTTCATTAATTTGTTTAGAATGTTTTTTTTTTGGTGTTGAAATGGGTGGAATCCCCTTTTATAATGGATTTTGAAATGAAAACGCATGAATGATTTAAATATAATTAATTAATGGGTTAAAACTCAACTTAAAACTCAATTAATGAGGTCAAGATTAAACTTAATTAAGGCTACATAAATTTAATTAAAGAGATAGAAAACTACGGTTTACGATGGAAGAGTTTTGGTTGTTTTATTTTGTTTCACGATATTGTGAAATCAAACGAATTGTGCAGTGAGTTGTATGTTGAGAAAGAAAACTTCATGATGTTGCTACTAAAATGTTTGAAATAAAAAGTAATGATCAATTGACAAATAACAGATAAGAAAAAAAATTCATTAGACTTACCTTATTTTAGTTCTGATAATCTCTCTTCCATTTTTTTTTCTCTTTTGGTTATATATTATGTAAAATTTTAACTGTTATAATATGATCAATCCCAAATAAATACAATTTAATGTGTGAAATCTAAGTAATGAAGGCGTTTAATTCTTTTTGTCTTTGTTTTTATAACTCCATAATTAGTTATGAATTGTATGAACGTAAATATTACAATTGAAAGGTCAATTTGATTGATGATTTAATGCTACAAAAGTTGAAAAGTTGGGCTTGTTTTTTAATAAATAACTATTATAATATTTGAATCTAGATACAAATAAAAATATGGTACGTGGATGACCATAAATTTTAATAGATATATATTTAATAATTAACCATTAGATCGGGTATTGCTTGAGGTTAAATAATTTTCTAGACCAAATATGAATTTGGGCTTGAAATATTAATTTGGTTAAAATAAAAGAATTTAATTTTGAAGTTATTAAAAAGAATAAAAATATTTAAACCTCAATATAGTTGGGTTAAATAATAAGGATTAATAAATTTTGAAGATTAAATTTGGGGCTAGAATTGATAAGTTACATAATGAGATAAAATGACAAAAATTAATTTGACATTTTCATGAAACCAAATAAAGCAAATTATGAAATACAAAATATAATTCATAAATAGATTATTGGGCATTTAAAAGTATGCATGTTCTTTCAATTTTTTTTTTAAATAAATATTAATGTAAATAGGGCGCTACAACGAGAGTTCTCAAGCTCATGTGGCATCCCGAGGCTAATCACAACAACGATTTCCTTCATAGTCAAGTCCTCGATGAACGACAAATTTTCCAGACTAAATCAGGTCGACATCCTAACTCCGGTAGACCGAAACATCCGAGCAAACAACATCGTAACACTAATACAGCCCTCTTTATTCCTCTTGGGGCAAGTTAACCCGAAGACAACTTCATTTGATTGGTCAATAGGATCACGATTTTCTGTGTTGTGACATGACATGATTACTCTGGTGACTTGCGAAGTTTCCAAATCATCCTAAACTACTCATATTAGTCTTGAAAATCATTTTGTTTTATGCACTAAATGCCGAAATTTCGTCCAATTTTCATTATACATACTTTGACCATTCTTAGCTCATTAATAAAGGGCTACTCTTGTAATTTAAAAAATTCCCAATTCATCCTACACTACTTATATTAGTCTTTTGGAAATTATTTTATGCAATAAATGCCGAATTTGATAAAAGAGTATTATTTACTATGAACCTATTATGGGCTAAAATGTGAACTGAATAAAAACAACAGCAATAGTAATTGAATTGAATACAAATAAAATACAGATATAAAATATATCTGACAATCTAAGCATACATGTTAAAAAACTCGCGGAAAAAAAATGAAAAGAATAAAAATAATTTAAATGTAGATCCGCTCCTGGTTCCACTAATGTTGGCACGCTTGATTTTTTTTGGTCATTTTTTTGTTTAATTTTGACCATAAATTTATAAAAAGATATATTTAATTATGATGTGACATAAATAGAAATAAATTTATCATGAAATATATTTTTTAGAATATTATAGTTTTATAATTTTTATAATTATAAAATTATAAATAATCATGGTCAAATTTTTGTTACTTTTACCAGAAAAAAGTCAAGTATGCCAATTCTAATGGATTGATGGAGTATTAGGTATGACGTATCACAAAAGGATAGAATCGTAATCCATATAATATGCACAAATTTATTATTATTATAAAAACTTGAAATGTATAAAAAATAACAACACATAAAGTTGTTATTATATTAATTTTTTTTTTTTTACTATGAACCTATAAAATTTGAATTAGATAAAAGATAACAACACAATTGAATTGAACAAAAATATAATAAAAATAAAATATATAAGACAATCTAGACATACATGTTTAAAAACTTTCAAACAAGAAAAATATAAGAAAATAAAAATAAACTAAGTAGGTGGCCAGGAGAGCAATTGAAAAGACAAAACATATGCAGATCAATATGAACAAGCAGACTATGAACTTAGGTCCAATAATCTAAATTGTCGCGCAAAAATACATAAATTATTTTACATAATACTACATATATTTGTCATGCATTCTTGAAAAAGAAGAATGATGAAACAAAATCAAGAGTCGGAAAGACAAAAGAAGAAGAATTTATCAAATAAAGACCTGTTATTGAAAATTAATATTTTACATTTAAATGCACTTAAATATATATCTTTACATCAAACGACAATAAGAAACAAAGTGCACACAAATTTCTTTGAATAAAGAAACTAAGTCTTTTAAAAACTACATTCGTAGATATTGCAGAATATCATTATGCATAACCCGTCAGATTCTTTTCGAGCATTTCAGCGTGCCAGTGCAAGGAAACCAAATGTATCAAATACAAAAGGTATAAATGCGGGTGGCTTTCTCAAATCAGAAGTGGAGAACAGAAGAGTTCTAAAAACAGTGATAACTAAGTTTGTGACGACGGCAACAACGACAGTCGATACTGTCACTATTATCCAAAACATTGTTAAATCAAGAAAAGTATTTAAGCACACACGGAGAGGAGCAAAATTATGATGCAGTCGACAAATATGAAAATTCTTGAAATAGTTAAAATGAGAGAATTTAAGGTATTTTGAATTTAGAATATCTTATCTTATATATATAAAGATTGAGTCCAATCATTAATTATGGAGTCTTAATGACTTAATTTTATGTAAGATAAATAAAATTATCAAATAGATTGATATTATTGAGTCCAATCATTAATTGTGGAGTCGTAGTGACTTAATTATATATATATAAAATAAATAAAATTATAAAATAGATTGAGATTAAATGCAATAATTTAAAATTATAAAATTAATTATGTGCATTTGAGTATTTTTCGACGGTTTACCACTCAATTCATTTGATGTTAAATTGACAAAGTAGGTTATTGACAATTAAAAACAAAAGGATGCATTTAATTTAAATATAGTGAAAAATGTACAAAGCTGGTTTATGGATGGATAATTGAAAAGACGTGAAATTCAGTAGCCTCTTTAAATGAGGTGGATGGATAATTGAAAAGACGTGAAGTTCAGTAACCTCTTTAAATGGGGATTAAATTATAGAGTAAAATATGTATGCGTGGTTTATTAATTGTATTGTTTCTTTGAAGTATAGGACGTCATTATATATACAACTAGGAATGGTGCTTTATTTGTAATTGTATTTGTAACAATATATGTTAATGTCGGTTAACTTTTCTTTAATATCTGATTAAAAAATTATTTGCAATAACTCTATTTACATTAGCTTAATTATTCTTTTTTTTTTGAGGATGAAGACTGAGACTCTTTTTTTCAGGGATAAAGATTTTGGAAACAAGTGATAATTTTTTAAGAGTGTCGATCTACCTTCTATCGTGACTCTCAGTTGCATATTACAAATTAAATCATTTGTCTTTGAATAGCGTGAGTGAAATTTTTTACTAGCAAAATGTTAAGAGTTAGTAATGTTAAAATGAATTAGAATCATTATTTCGTCTCTTGATTTTAGTGTAACCCAATTTCCATTGAGTGTCAAAAGATAGTAACATGTGAAAATTCTACTACTTTAAATCAACATTCTTTCGTATTTATAAACTCAACAATGATGCATGAACTTATTACAAGGCAAGCTATAGTTGTTTGATGCTACAAATAGCTACTTTGTAGCAATTTGTATATCTGCATACAATGTTTTGCTTTCATGCGATATCATCCGAGTTATGTCTTTGATATCATCCTATTATAAGAAACTAAGTTAAGCTTGCATATAAAGAATAAAATCACTTGACTACATAAAAGACCTATACTACCAAATGTCAAGTCTTAAATTTGTTAACTTTTTTTTTTATCTAAGTTTTTAGCAACAACAATCAAGCCTAAACTACAATATTAATATGTGTTTTTACAAGTAAATATTGATTGTTTAAAAAATTTGAGTTTTAGACATAAGCCAAAATTTAACTTTTATCAAAAAACAAGACCGATGCATCGCACGGGTACGAATGACTCGTAAGTCTAAAAGAGCACCTGACAAGTTTGCTTTTGACATGCTGACTAAAATTTTCTTAATAAATTAAAGGGGAGTTATTAAGACCCCTATATTACAAAGCAAATCCTCCTAGGGAGAGTTTGTCCTTTTTTTCTTTTTCTTTTTTTTTTTCTGTCTTTTTGTTGTTGTTTTTTGTGTGTGTTATGTTTTTTTAGTGTTTATTTGTTATGTGTTTTTTGTGTAATGTTTTTTTAGTGTTTATTTGTTATGTTTTTTGTGTTAAGTTTTTTGTATTCGTCTAATGTATTTCTATTTAATTAAACAACAACACCAATAACACGTTAAACATTAACATATTAAACAACTACAACAACTGTTATTATTCAACTAAACAACAACAACATTAACACATTATTTAAAAACAACATCATCAGATATAGTGCATTTACTATGTTTGTGCTCTTATATTTACAACATAAATCAGTAATCATTTACTATGTTTGTGCTCTTATATTCTCAATAATTTCAGTATACATGCGTTGTCGATTGGAATATAAAGTTTCCCATGCGGATGCACTGGGAAGTCTGTACGCTCCCCATTGTGGGTGAGTATTAGGGAGTGGTGAATTTTCATCTAGCGTCACATAAATGTAGTGAGCACAGTCGTCGTCCCCCACACGGGCAATCGCGAGGGGCCACTAATAACAAAACCGATCCCTCGAGCTATATTTTGCACCCAATCAGTTAGTTGCTCGAGAGAACTGAACGCCTGAAAATACATTACAACTTTTATAAAAAATTAATCGAACCAAACCGTGACCACCTGTACTAAATATAACAAAAAAGTAATCGAACCAAATAAAAAAATATTTTTATTTGTTACAACTTTTTTTAAAATAACTTTTTGTTACAACTTTTTAAAAAAAAATACTTTTTTGTTACAACTTTTTTTTCAACTTTTTTTTTGTCTTTAAAATTAATATATATATATATATTTTTATATATATTTATATATATATATATATATATATTTATATGTAGTGAGAGAGAGAGAGGTGTTCGGTGGTTCAAAACCGCCGGTTCAATCGAACCGAACCGGCGGTTCGGCGGTTTTTTTAATTTTTAAATTTTAATTTAAAAAAAACATGGGGTAAAAATTGGACTTGAGCTTATTTCAAGTATTTTGAATTAAGACCTACGTATCCGATATCCGTAACTTTAGAATTTATGAATCAAATGGGTCCAGAAAAAAAGGAAAGAAAACTCAACATTTTCAAAATATTGATTTCTCATAGTTTTATATTAATTATTATTGAATATTATAATTTTTTTTAAAAATATAAATTAATTATCACTGAATCGAGCACGGTCAGACATGATTCATGAATCACCGAATTTGGACTTTATCAAATTGATGACCGTTCAGATTTTCAAAACTCTCAGATAAAGTGAAGATTAAAATCGGTAAAAGTAAATAGGAAAGGGAGAAAAAAAAGAGATATATACAAAACAAATACTAGAAAATAGGAGTAGGTAAAGAGAAAAAAAAAAGAAAAAGCAAAAGGAAAAGAGAAAGAAAAGAGATAAAAAAAATAAAAAGGAAAAAGATAAAAAATGATAAATATTGTTATAATATATTAAACCAAATTATCTATATATATATATATATTAATAGAAATCCTTTAATTATCAACATATCAATTAAATAATTAATCTGCAATCGTAATATTTATGAATAATATATATATTTAAAAAACAATCAAATGTTATATTAATATATATTCACTTTCTATATATATGTATATTACTTTTCAACCACCTTATATTCACTTTCTATAAAATTCAAATTTTTTTTTTTAAAAAAAAAACGGCGATTGAACTGCTGGTTCGCGGTTCGTCAAAACGACGAACCGGAACCGAACCGTCCTAAAACGGTTGACGGTTCCGGTTTTGAACCGAACCGCGGTCAACGATTCACCGAACCGCGGTCAACGGTTCAAAACTGCCGGTTCGCCGGTTCGAACCGAACCACTGAACACCTCTGTATATATTTTGTAGGGGATTTTGGTAGGGGTGAGTTTTCGTAGGGGGGTCTGTATAACAGACCCCATAAATTAACTCATAATCAAGATTGGTGAATTCCGATTGTGATTGTAATTATCTCTTAAAGATGTAAGTTACAATATAAATTACTAGAATTCTTTTTTCCGACCAATATTATTTTATTAATCGACAATAACATCATTGACATTATTAAAATATTTTTTTTGGCTAACAAAAGAACTCAAATAATATATAACAAAGACGATCACGTACACGTGACCTAACTTAGAGATCTTGCAAACTAGACAAGGAAATGCATGCTTTAGATGACCAAGTCTTTTATTAGGTGGAAAAAGGAGAAGCAATACATGGCTGTATATGCTAATTCTACACACATTTTAGTACAAATTCCTAATGCCCAAATAAAGTATAGAATATAAATATACTCTCGAAATTCAATCGTATATTTGCGTTAAATGAGTTTCTAACTTTCGATTTTAATCTTATTCCTACCATGTTTATGTTTTGATTTTAGTTATTACCGAACTTCGTAAATAATATATATAAATTTGGATGTTCATTTTTGTTATTACCAAACTCCACTTGCATAAAGAATGAACAAAGTACACAAGTTAACAATCATATTGAGATTCCAATGCTTAAAAATTCAAAATATTACATTTCAACCGTAAGATATGATTGTGCCGTTTGAATAATCATTTAACGGGTTGGTCATCTAAATATGGAAGAAAAGTTATTGAAAATATGTAAATTTCTTACCATAATCATATTTCACTAAATATAACACATCATACACATGGATCTGTAAATTTCTATTTACAACAAGCATTGATTTATATAACAAAATATATTTTTTTTAATGATATTGTAAATTTATACTTGGTCTCTTAAAACTAAGTATGGGATATTGTCATGTGGTAGAAGATCATTACCAGCCATATCAATTGAATCTGACCTTGTTAATTAATTAGTATATTGTTTCAGGAGAAAGTAAAAGACCGTAAATACGAGTTAATTAATTGTATTCATAACACTGGTAGAAGGGCTTTTATATAGCCATTACAATGACAGTCATTCCATACATAGGATTTCTAGATAAGGTAAGACATCTTATAGGATCCTACTACCTCTAGAATGATCTAGAATCTTCCATCTATGTATCACCTACAACTAGTATTAAGTAAGACACCAATAAGATAAGGATATCCTGGAATACTCCCCATGTGTCGACTGTCGAGCACTAATACCAACCATATCAATTGAATCTGACCTTGTTAATTAATAAGTATACCAATTTTTATTAATTAGTGAAAATAGTTTTTTGTTTTCAAACCAACCCTATATCAATTGGTTTGTAGGATTTAGAATTGTAAATTTTAAGAAGTTGGATGTTTTAGATGTCCAGCGGCTCCAGCCTATCTCGGATACCTCAAATCAAGTGGAAATCTGATATCGATAAAGATATTACTCTCTCAATTAAAAAATTTATATTTATTATCTTTACACGATCGAATTAAATAATTATATTTTTTTCTTAATCTCCATCGTATACTGATCGCTATCAATATAATGTTATTTTTAATCTCAATAATATACTCACCGTCAATATATACTTTTTAATCTCCAATCATTTACTTAAATTAAAATATTTTATTCACTCTGTCAATTTTCGGCTTAGTAATTTCGTCCTTATCAACCGCATGTACGTAAATTATCCTCCCCAGTCTCCACTTCCAAATTCTCAGGAGAATGCGCGGAAGACTCGATTATTGATGGCCATTATATAGGAGCCAATCCGGGACAATTTTATTTTTTAAAATATTTATTTATAACTCTTTATATTGGAGATGATTTGACGTTTTCAGAGAATGATTCATGTTAACCGACTCCAAAATATTTTGGGATTAAGACTCTGATTTTGTTGTTGTATTTATTTATAACTCTTATTTTAAACAAAAATATCACTAACTTATTGCACAACGTTGTTGAATAAGTTAAAAACAATGTTAAATGCTAAACGAATTCGCTGTAAATATTAAAAGTGTGGCTATATTAAAAGGTCTTTAAAATTCTTGATGACTTTAAAAAATCTCATAAAATGTCGATGTATTCAAGAATTTATGAATTCTAAAAAATTCTATAAGTTCGTGGATTTTGTTGGATTTGTCCTAATCTCTATGGACAAAACTTGTAACAGAAAGTCTCGAGATTTTAGGTCCTATCAAAAAACTTATTTTACAAAACTTTCCTTTAAAATACAAAAATATAGTATAACATAATCAAATAAAATATGAAAATTACTTAAATAATATTACAAAATTTATAAAATAAATTCAAACATTTTGAAATAATTTCATAATTCTCAGGAAAAATGAAATGAAGTTTAATATACACTAAAAAGATAAAATCAATATATATATATATATGTAATTTAGAATGATTTTAAACCTTTACACTTTGTTTAAGATGTGGATGTTATTTTATGTGATTTGAAAGATTTGCCAAGTCTTACAAGTATGAATTTGCGGTTGTTGGGCGGTTGTTTTGGTTTGTTCACTTTAGGGCTACAAATGAGCTGATTTGAGGTGAGTTTTGGTCCAAACGAGCAAGCTTGTTATAAATCTTGTTGGGATGGTGATAATTTAATATATGTTATAATCTTAATTTAGATTAAATTCAAACTCTTTCGAATATAGTTTTCAACCCAAAGTTATTAGATTTTATTTTTTCATTCCGATTTTACCTTTAATGTGTATATATATATATATATATATATATATAGTGAGAATCAATTTTTTAATACCAAACCATAAAATTGATAAGTTATATATCTTCATTCATAAGAGTGTAAGTTATTGATACCATTTTGCTTAAAAAGACTAAAATGTCCTCCAAAAAGGTGTTGATGTTGACTTTCCTTTTTTACTTTTTTAGTGATAGATTTAAGAGTATTAATGTCTGTTGGTATCAAAAACTTATACTCTTATGAATGAGGATATATAACTTGTTACTTTTATAGTTTGGTATTATAAAAGATAGAACCCATATATATATATAATATAAATTTTATTTTTCATTCCGATTTTACCCTTAATAAATATTTGTATAAAATTTGTATAATAATATAAGTGATAACATAAAAAACCTAAAATACCATTAGAAGTTGAAAACAAAATAAATAATAATATTGCATAATGTCAAAGAATAATATGCAACATAAGAGTTAATATATAAATATTAAGGTTGTTTTTGTAATATTATAATATAATAATAAATATAAAAGATGTATCTTTATGTCATTTTATAAATTTCAGCTAGTATGGTAGCTAGTTTTGCCAAACACTTTTAAATACAATAATCTAAATTATCACACTACAGCTAGATTATCTGATATAATCTAGATTATTGGTTTTCAGCTAGATTATCAACAATCAGCTAGATTATCGATTAATGCATCCAAACATACCCATAATTCAATCGAGTTCGAGTTCGAACGAGTTGCAAAATTTGAGTTCGAGCAGTATTTCGAGCGCTCGCGAGCATTTTTTATTTTTTATTTTTTAGATTTTTTGTCAATTTTTTATTTTTCTTATTTTTTATTATTGCTAAAAACAATTAAAAACTGTCAATCTCTCTTTTTTAGTACCAAAGCATAAAAGTAACAAGTTATATATCCCCATTCATAAAACTATAAGTTTTTGATACCAAAATGTGTTAAAAGACTTTATTACCCTTAAAGTCTACCACTAAAAGATAAAAAAACATAAAAAAAAGAAGATTATTAAAACGAAACAACAATAAAAAACGGTCCCACAACTCAATATTTTCCTCTGCAAAAAAACTCTCCTCATCTCTCTGCAAAAAAACTCTCCCGTCGTGAAACTCTTCGCCGGCCAGAAAATGTCGAACTCCGACTACCACAGAGAATCAAGACGCGGAAGTTCCGCTAGTGACACTCCATCTGAAGAGGAATTCGTCAATGAGCCGCCGGTTAGTGTATTTTCATTCACACACGATCGTGCCACGACGGTTGTTCATCGTCCCACGATGGTGCTGAAGAAGATGACACCATCGTACACGATGGTCTTTCGTGGGCACGATGGTTACACACGACGGTCGTCGATCGTGTGTGCCGTCGTGTGCTAGAAGACCAAAGGCTCCTGCCTTGCACACGATCGCAGGCACTCGATCGATGCCCATCGTGTGAACCGTCGTGTGGCACACGATGGTCTTCACACGACGGGCATCGATCGTGTGCCTGCGATCGTGTGCAAGACAGAATTTTTTTTCGTTCTCTTAAGCATTCTATCATATTCTTATGAGTTGTATGTCTATATTACAGACCGGTTGCGTATGGAAGAGACCTACATTGCGTTTTTTTACACGTCAAGTGAATCTTTACATACGGGAGGCGGTATTTAAAGAGATCATTGAGACACTAAGAAGTATGGGCCGCAATTCTGCAGGTGCTGATCGAGCTATCGAGAGCTTGACCGAGGGGGTCCTGGGGCGCTTGATTAAAGTTAGGAGGAATGGGAGTTGAAATACTGCCCTACATCACTTGATTGCCCGTCAATTGGAGGGTGATCAAATCCCCCCGGATGAGTCGTGGTTCCGTGCTCATGGGAGGACCATTCGTTTTACGGCCCGTGATTTTGCCATGATCACTGGACTCCATTTTGGAAACTCTACCTTCCATCCCCAGGACGACCATCTCCTTCCGTCTGACGATATTTTCCACAGAATACTCCATGGCAAAAATATGAAGGTTAGTGTTCTGCGGAAGAGGTTCAATGCTCGAGATTTTGGTAGAGACATAAGAGATTATGTGAAGGTTGCCAATTTGCTTATATACTACTACTTTATCCTATGCCGTGACGACATGATGGTCGAGACATGGGCATGGGCATTAGTGGAGGATTTCGAGTAGTGGGATATGTTTCCTTGGGGTTCTTATGCCTTTGGGGTTTTATCTTACTACATAGGCAACGTTGCCATGAAAGAGGGATAAGAGCATAAGGACTATCACTTCTATGGTCCTGTTTGGGCTTTATAAATATGATCGTATGAGATGATTCCTTCATTGGGAGCATTGTGTGGTATTCGAGATAAAACTGTCCAAGTCCCCCGGTGTTTGATGTGGACCACGAGGAAGATGTTTTGTGATTTCACTCATTTCTTCGACGATAAGGTACATAAATTTGTAAACGTATTTTCTCCTGACTTCATCTCTTAAACGTTATGTGATTGCCCATCTAATGGTATGATTTAATGACTAATTTTGCAGCACATAGTACTTCCCTCTTTACCGCATTTGGAGGAGGATGAGGCTGAGTACAACTACCTGAGCTTTGAGAATGGCTCGCCATATGACGTTAAGTTCATTAAGCCTGTAAGAACAGCTGTGAAAAATAATGAGGATGAGCCTGCGCCGATCCCGAGGAAGAAAGTTATGGATAGGTTGAAGAAGGCTGCTGGAAAATTGATTACATATGAGTCGGCACATAAAGTGTCGAAGCGATGCCGGCAGCGTACCCCACCAGTAGATGGTGCAGAGACATCGGACCGGGAGAGGCAGACAGAGAGGGTGTGTTGTGTCCACGGACTTCCTTGTCCGGACCACACCCAGGACACGAGCAGGGATGAGTACTTCGATCGCCGTTTGAAGGCGATCTTGTACGACGATTCTGAGTCCGGATTTATTGCTCGAATTTCTCGCCGGGTGATTTCTGGGATCGTGGATTTCTTCGGACCTATGCATAGACGTTCTAGGAGCCCAGTACACTACTCAGCTGGGAGCCATGATAGGCCTCGTCATTCTGTATCTGTTAGCAGCGCCCAGTGGAGGATTCCTGACCCTCCACGTCACTCAATCTCTGGCGCAGCACACAGTCACCATTCTCAGCGTCATCCTAGTCATCATTCTCAGCGTCAGCCGAGTCACCATTCTCAGCGTCCGCCTACCCACCATTCTGAGGTCTAGTATAGTCACCATTCTCAGATTCATCATTCTGTTGAGCGGACTTAGCAGCCCCTTGATTACGAGCATCAGTATGAGCCATTTGAGGCGCCGTTTCAGCAGTATGGGATGATGTTCGACTGGTTTCAGGACGAGCATCATTATAGTGCGATGTTTCGAAGTGAGGGTGGTGGTCCTTAGCAGCAACCTCCATTTCAGATCGAGCAGCCAATTTTTGAGATCGAGCAGCTGGCTGTACAACTCTCTGATCGTTATAGTTGTGAGAGGGATGCTGAGGGTGATGAAGATGGTGAGAGTGCCGGAACGCAGCATTTGGGTGAGCGTAGTCTTCCACCGCGAGTGAGTCGACCATCTGCTGCTCTTAGGGAGCCTTTTGTGGTTGCGCCTCCAAGAGATAGCGAGGCTCTGAAGAAGTTGTACCTACAGTTTAGGAGGGAGCAGCCACGTGATGCTACTGTCTGGTGTTTGGAGACTGGGCATGCTCTCACCCAGGCGTTATTTGACCGGATAGAGTCTAGCCGTGAAGACTTTGATGCCGAGGTGATAGACTGTTATGTGCTTGCGACTCGAGCGAGGCTTCAGAGGGGAGTCCGTAGTGTTGGTGTCGGTAGAGTTGGCACTGTACTTGTCGGCTCCCTATTTTACGTAAGTTCTATAACCTACTCGCATGTATATCATTGGTGTGATATGGATTTTTTTTATGGTTTGGCTTTTTTGTAGTTAGTTTTGGCCAACGAGTTTGCAAGACTCCATCCGGATGATCCACTTGGTATCAAGGTGACGGGGAAGCCGGTTTACAAGGATTGGAAAATTCCTAAATGCATCGAGGACTACATGACAGGTCTTAATACACCACATGCGGTTCCATGGTTAAATTGCAACGAAGTAAGTTTGAAATTTATATTTATAAATAATTGATGATTTGTTGCCATTTGAAATTTATATTTATAAATGATTCGCTATTTATAAATGATTCGCTATGTTTGATGTGATGATCTTATATGATTACATATTTTGTTTCAACAGATCATTGCCATTTGTTGCCTCGACCAGAGCCACTGGGTGACTATCAAGATTGACATCATAACATGGACCGTGGAGTTGTACGATTCCTTGTCACACCACCACGAAGATGGTCGATACCGATTCAACCAATTGCGACCGATTATGCGTCTGATGCCTCGTGTGCTAGCTCAATCCGGGTATTGGCTGAACAACCAATCGAAGAAGAAGTATGACACGGAGATGAGTTTCAAAATTATGCCACGAGAGCTACAGTTCATACAAAACGACAATCACAGTTGTGGCCCCTTCGCGTGCATGTACTTGGATCGACTGCCTCTCGCAAAACCTGTGAGCAAGGCACCAAATTAAGGAACTTAATGAAAAATATATTAAGAAATATCGATATGGTTTAGATGCTAAAATCTTTATGTTGTCTTTAGACATGTAGAATGGTTTATGGTGTGTTGTTAAATATTTATGCTGTATTTAGACAGTTTTGGCAATATGAATGTGTCAGTGTTGTTAAATCTTTATGTTTTGGCTCTGTGTTACACACGATGGATGAACACGATCGTGTCCATCGTGGGTCACGATCGTGTTGCGTTGTTAAATCTTTATGTTTTGGCTCTGTGTTACACACGATGGATGCACACGATCGTGGCCATCGTGTGTTACGATCGTGGCCATCGTGTGTTACGATCGTGTGCAACCTATCCACGGTCATGGGTTGATGCTGTCGTGTGCGCACGATGCCTGGCATGACCGTGTGCACACGACCGTGAGTACCATCGTGGGCACGGCCGTGCACATGATCGTGTGACTAATCGTGGGCCCGACCGTGTACACGGTCGTGTGCATACGAAATTTTGGTATTTTTGCCAATTTGATTTATTGTGTTATCTAGAATGATGTTTTGTGATTCAAACATCGCTTGTTCTAACATTAATTACTATATAGCTTCTTATACAAACTCCTATTTGTCATTTCGTTGTAATTCATTAGTATATGAGATATTTCATCCAGATGATTGAACTTATCCGTACGAACTAATACACTGAGAACAGATAGACGACACATGATATGCAATATATTATGTTAATTCAATCAATAATTTTTTAAATAAGTGTATCGTTAACAAATAATTATTAATATATAAGTAACAACACCTAAATTAGTATATGAGATATTTCATCCAGATGATTGAACTTATCCGCATTTAACTAATACACTGAGAACAGATAGACGACACATGATATGCAATATATTATGTTAATTCAATCAATAACTTTTTAAATAAGTGTATCATTAACAAATAATTGTTAATATATAAGTAACAACACCTAAATTGACGAGTAATTTGAGAAATTGGTGAAATGTTTTGATGTTCTTGTGCGCACGATCGTGTGTTCCATCGTGGACACGATCGTGTGCATATGAACTTTTGATATTTTTGCAAATTTGATTTATTATGTTATCTAGAATGATGTTTTGTGATTCAAACATCGCTTGTTCAAACATTAATTACTATATAGCTTCTTATACAAACTCATATTTGTCATTTCGTTGTAATTCATTAGTATATGAGATATTTTATCCAGATGATTGAACTTATCCGTACGAACTAATACACTGAGAACAGATAGATGATACATGATATGCAATATATTATGTTAATTCAATCAATAACTTTTTAAATAAGTGTATCGTTAACAAATAATTGTTAATATATAAGTAACAACACCTAAATTGACGAGTAATTTGAGAACTTGGTGAAAATTCTTGATGTTCTTGTGCACACTATCGTGTGTTCCATCGTGGACACGACCGTGTACACGATCGTGTGCATACGTGGATACAGTGCCAATTTGACACCAAAGACAACGTGACACCTGGTTGCCAACGTGTCACATGATTGGAACACACGATCGCGGCGATCGTGTGCACAATCGTGTTTACTGCAAAGGTCAATATCAAATTATTTTATTATAAAATCCCATCGTGGGTCGGTCCCCCCCCCCCATTTTTTTTTTCAATATAAGACCATCTTCATTGACTGTGAGTGAAATACATGTACCGTAGCCCCCCTTTTCACTACAAACTCTAATCAATTAACATCAGTTAAAATCCATTAAAATCAAATACGCGAAATGAGCGGCCGATTACGAGAAAGCGATTTAGGAGGAATCGAAGCACCAACACCAAAAAGAAGAAGGAGGATACCTCCCCCAACCCACCATACAGAACTAGGCCGAGAGGAAGATACTCAATGCTCAGAGTAAGTTTTTTGATTTTGTTGTATGTGTAGTGACTATCATTGCGAATTAATGTGTTCCATGAAACAGGGCCTATTTAAAAACACTGCGAGCACTCCAGTCATACTAGATGGTGATGATGATAATGATTTAGAGATTTCTGAGAAGAAAAGCAAAGAAGTTATTTTAGAAGAGGAAGTTCATGAAGATGGTGATACAAGACTAAAGATACAGCAGCAGATGGGGGAAAATGGATCCAAGTGATTGTTTTTTTTATGTTATTATTAGATATTTTAGTGTGATGGTGATTAAATTTTGTTTTGTAAAGTTATATGCTTTGGATATCCCTTTGCTGTAAAATATTGCTCTTTGAAGTGAGCTACTTTGTTATGGTTAATATTTGGCTCCATAATCACCTTTATTTGCTTTACATAACTGAATACTTAAATTTTAATTCAAAGGTAAAGAAAATAGACACAAAATTATGCATTTCAACTAATAATCAGAATACTGAATCAATACATGGTCCATCGAGGATCAAAATATCAGCATATGATTGTTGCTAGTAAGTCACAAAATATAAAAATACATAAGCAATTTAAGTTTCACGGTATGGACATCCCCTTATGTCATGGTCATCATTACGGCAAATGCTACACCTCTTCTTCTGCCGGCGCCTTTGCCTCGTTTGTTCATCGATTCCTTGAGTTTCTTCAGGGATATTCAAATCCACACCACCTATGGGAATGAATGCTTTGCAAGATTTTCTATTGTGGCCGGTTCCTTTACACCTACCGCACACCTGAGGCCGTCCACCTGCGGGCAAATTTTCAACAGCGGACCGTGCGCGACTCATCCTTGGCCGGCCAGCTTGTCGTACCCCCTCTGGAGGTACGCAAACGATGGATGAGATCTCCGGTGGGACATTCCACTCATCAGGATGTGGGATGGGACTAATATGCTCCTTATAAGTCTCTCTAAGGCCTTGTTGCTTGAAATAACGACTAACAAAATCATACACGGACAAACCATTACCGGCGTGCCTGTTTCAATAAGCAATTATGTCAAGGATGTTGTATAGGATAATGTATTTTTGATATTGATGAGGTGTAGAATAAATCCAGACCTGCCCTGTTTTCCACATGATGGCAAAACACGATCGTGCTGATCGTGTGTTACGATAGTGTCGATCGGGGGTTACGATCGTGCCGATCGTGTCCCATCGTAGGTTACGATCAAGGCGATCGTGGGTTACGATCATGGTGATCTTGGGGTTACGATCGTGCTCATCGTGGGTTACGATCGTGCCTATTGGGTTACGATCGTGCCCATCGTGGGTTACGATCGTGCCCATCGTGGGTTACGATCGTAAGCATTCTGCCATGACCGTGTACACGACAGCATAGACAAAAACATTGAATGGCCATGACCATGTGCACACAACAGCATAGACAATTACCTTATAGCGGCAACGGCATGACGACATGGAATCTGATCCAAATCAAACTCACGACAACAACATGTCCATGTTCGAAGGTCGACCTCATAAGAAACTTTGTTTTCTTCGACTTTATAAACAAGTGGGGTGGTAGCTCGAACGGTAAGAGTCAGACTGGCTTGCACAGAGTTAGAAAGCTTTTCAAAAGTGTGCATTGTCAACTCATGGTCTCTTGATGTAGCTTCTCCCCGTTTCTCATCAAACCAATTCTCTAAAATTAGGCGAAATATCTCAAGTAACGAGCAAACAGGTAAACGCCTCGCCCACAACATACGATTATTAAAGCATTCAACAAAGATTAGATGTCAAGAAGTTATAGCGTCGTACTGGACACTTCGACCTAGCCCACCTCTCTGGCCCAATTTCGTAAAGGCGCCCGTGAGCCCCATTAGGGCTTTCGATATGTAGTTTCGAAAAGTAGTTTTCAAAAACTTCTTCTCGATGCGTGTAGGCAGCATTCTAAAGAGTCCTATAGCATGCGCACCGTAGGAGGTCGATTTTTGCAAGATGGTGATAGCACAACCCGTGGAATGCATTCGGATAGATGGCTCGAACAAAGATTCGAATGCTCTTATGTTGGTCACTCACAATCGAAATCTTCCATCGGATTGTAGCATATGCGCAGTTATACGTAAAATAAGTCCATGACTCGTCGTTCTCTATCGGACCGAGACCAACAAAGAAGAGGAAATACTTGCTCGCTCGCCAAATGTGACGGCCGCAAATAGAGTTCCTTTATTCCTTCCCTTCAGGTGGGTCCCATCAACTATAATCACCGGTCGAAGGCACGTATCAAATGCCCTAATACTCTGTCCGAGTGCAACGAACATGTGGCAAAACACTCCCTCACGAGTCGTCTGCAAATCATAAATTGTCCCTGGATTACGCTGTTTTAACAAATACAGATAAGATGGGAGCCTCTGATACGACTCATCAAAGCCGCCATATGTATTCTCTATCGCTATATTCCTCGTCCGGAGAGCAAAACTGTATAGCATTTCAATGCCGTACTCCCTACACATCTCTGCAATCATCTCTTTTGGCCTCAAAGTGACCCCCTCACCGGTCAATCTTTTAGCAAAATAATGGGCGGCAACCTCGGAAGTGACCGATCGTGCGGCAGCACAGTTCAAATCAGGGTGACAGCTGTGCTCCAATGTCAATTTAGTAATTCTCCAAATAGTTGCACCCTCAATAGCACACAACCTAAACTGACAATTTTTTCGCCCACTCTTACAGACAAACACTATACGTTTATCGGCAGAACGATCAGTGATACACTGTAGCATATTTTCCAAATGATACATTCCTACAGTTATCCTCAACTCTGTCTTCGAACGAAAGGTGGACCCCACCTCTAGCTGACCGATAACCGGTGGAGGCTTCTCGACCCAACCCAAAGTCCCGGCACTACCGGGGTTCGGAAATGGAATGATCCAGTTACGCATTGATTGTAGATGCTCATGCTCGATCGGAGATTGATGGTCGGATGAGAAGTTCCGACGACTCATAATCCTATCCATTTGGGCCGGTTGGCGAACCCAAGCAAAAAATTCCGCAGATAGTGACTCAAGCAAGTCTTTACAACAATCTTCATCTTCGGATGTATGCACCCCCTCATCTTCCTAGTCTTCCTTATCTTCCTCGTATTGATACTCTTTGGAAGGCATGTCATAATTTATGTTGCCGGGCTCTACTCTCGAGCTGCTACATCCCATATTAACCTCGGGAGTGGAGATGCTACTGTTCTCAACATAGACCTCACGATCCTCCTTGTATTCTACTAGTAATCGAAGTATCTCGGTATCGCCCCGTAATAGGACTTTTACTTTGTTTCCCTTGGCCATGTGTGTCAAGTACCATAATTTGTAATCGGACTCATTTGGACCACCCAAACCCTCTTGTTGGGTACAGGGTCGGATATTTGCGCCGTGTGCGGAAGCGTAAATAAAAGGTGCGGAAAATAAAGGACACGAGGATTTATAGAGGTTCGGCTATAAACGAGCCTACGTCCTCTCTAGGTATCTTTTTCTATAGGATCAAGATAAAAACCTCTACGCCTCTCTTCTATCGGTCGAGGTATAACCGTTACAATCACGTCTTCTATTGGTCCGTAATAAACCACTCGTACTTGTCTTTGTGTCGGTCCAAGTTAAACCGTTTTCCTTTTCATAGGACAAGGAATCAACCTCTCTAGCTTTCTATGGGTACTAGATAAACCTCACTCGATAGCGATTGCGATTCTAATAATGCCGGATCCTTGATCCTAATAACACCGAATCCAATCGTATCTTTCTTTTATCACTGTATGTTTTTCGTGAATTCTCACTCAAACACTTACAATTAAGCTCAATATCAACAACAAGAATGTGTATAATAATATCACAAGAATAGACTATTTGCTCAAGGTTGTTGTACTCAAACAATACCATAGGGATGGTATTTATAGGCTCCATCTTCAAACTAGCCGTTAGCCGCCAGATCGCTCATTACGTACGTTATATGCTCTCCATTACGTACGTAAGCCTCATTACGTACGTTAACCATGGCTGGTTACGACGTTAGCATCTTCACAAATCACCAGTGAGTTTCATCATTTGAGTTACGACGTTAGCCTTTCCTTTGTTACGACGTTAACATTACGCCACCATGACGCCATATATCCGTTGTATGCTTTGTCGACTTTGACTTCTCCAACGCTCACTTGTTTGAACTCCTTTACGACGTTATCTCTCATCCATTACGCACGTTAAGTCGCTACCATTACGCACGTTAATGATCACATATTACGACGTTAGCTTTGAGATTTTCCACTTTTTGTACTTCGATTCCTTCGATGCTTTGCTTCGTCTCTTTGTTGTTTTGTTTTGCTTATCAACATTAATCATCAAAACACTTTTTAATTTATGTATGGAACAAAATGTTCCAACAATCTCCCCTTTTTGATGATTACAAAACAACACTCCGACAATGGGATTTTCCCGCAAAAATACAAATATATGTATATCTTTACAGACCAAAGTTTTTGACTTTGTCCGTTTCGTTAGAATCTTCTCCCATTATTTTTTCGACTCCTTCTATTCTTTTCTCCATTTTTAAATTTTCATAGTCTTTTCGACGTCTCCTCATTTTTCTTTTTCTGTCATTTTTTCACTTCTCCTCTTCATTTTTCAATTCTTTTTGTATGCTATCGATTTTCTTCGATTTTTCTCCCCCTTTCACGGTTAATCACATTTTCGACTTATTTCTCCATTCTCTATCTCTCCCCCTTTTTGTATTCATCAAAAAGTGGATTAAATAACAATTGAAATAAATAATACCAATATAAAATATGCATGATACAATTTATGAATATTTGCATAAAGGGTAAAAACTCCCCCTGAGAATAATATCTCCTTAAAAAAATACTCCCCCTGAGTAAAATACAAACATTAATTTTTGGGGATCCAACATAAAGTTGGTTTTTGTTTAGAAACGTAGACGATATTTGAAACGCTTGTTCCTTTAGGAACCCAAATTTTCTTAATTTTTATCGTCCGTCTCGGGCTTTTGCAACTTGAAATATGATGCCCGATTTTCAAACACTTTTCGCAATGGGGTATCTTGAAATTAATGATTCGCTTTTTCAAACGAGTTTTGAATCCTAACCCTCTTTATTCAAAGTAAACTTTTGAACACCAAGCATTTGTTCAAATTTCTCGCTTCCGCACGAGAATTTCTTTGTCAAAGATTTAAGCTCGGTTTGATTTTAACGAGATCATTTTTCAAAATATTTTCATTTTCAATACATTTTGAATGATCGATTTCAACAAATTTTCCTTCTCGATAATTTTGGAATTTTCAATTTCCAAAGATTTAATTTTAGACTTAAGGGATTTGATTTCCGATAATGCATTTTGAAAATCCGTATGCAATAATTCAAATGCATCAAAAAGTTCATCACGGAGGATGTACTTACCGGCTTTCGACGTCGCTGCCGAACGAACTCCGCCATGAGAGCGAGATTATTTTGATTGATGAAATCATCGTCTTCATCTTCATCGCTCCAAGTAGCCACGAGAACCTCCTTCTTGGGTTTGACACGACAATGCTTAGCGAAGTGGCTCGGTTTTCCACATAATCGACAAGAGTTGTCGAATTTCTTAGATTCGCCCGAGATATCCTTCTTCCTCCGGTTTAATAAGGTTTGAAACTTATTAATGTTTTTGGCATAATATGCCGATTCTTCGCCGCTTTCCTCCACCGAATTTCTTCTTTCTTCCTCGACATCTTAGCCTTCATGGCTAACGATCGTTCCTTCGGCTTCGGCTTGACACTTCGTGATTTTAAAACAATCTCATAATTGATTAGTGAACCAACAAGGGCACTAAAATCGAGCGTGTTGAGGTCTTTAGATTCCATAATCGCGTCACGGTGCCGTCCCATTCGCTAGGTAGTGATCGTAAAATTTTCTTAACTTTTTCACTACTAGATAATGGTTTGCCAAACGAAGCTAGTCCATTGGTGATGACCGAGAATCGGTCGAGCATATTGGTGATGGACTCGTCACCCTTCATCATGAATAACTCGTAGTCATGGAGAAGCATATTTATCTTCGTCTCCTTGACTTGAGTCGCCCTTCGTGTGTGATTTCTAGAATTTTCCATATTTCTTTCGCACTCTCACACGATGAGATTCGATTGACCTCTTCCGGATTTAAGGCACAAAATAAGAGTTGAGTAGCCTTACAATTTAGATGGTCATTTTTCCAATCGGCATCGTCGTATTCTTCGAAAGATTTGAGCGCACTGGCCGGATTTGATTGGAACTTTCGGGCCAAGGCGATAATCTTCCAAATTTCGATGTCGTATGCTCGGATGAATATCGACATCTTCTTCTTCCACGTCAAATAATTTGAGCCATCAAAGAATGGTGGTCGGTTGAGAGCAAGGCCTTCGACGGGAGCCATTTGAAAAGCCATTTTGGATCTTCTCCTCGGATGTTAAGCCGCGTATTGGAGTACCGCTCCGATACCAATTGTTGGGCTGTGGTCGGATATTTGCGCCGTGTGCGGAAGCGTAAATAAAAGGTGCGGAAAATAAAGGACACGAGGATTTATAGAGGTTCGGCTATAAACGAGCCTACGTCCTCTCTAGGTATCTTTTTCTATAGGATCAAGATAAAAACCTCTACGCCTCTCTTCTATCGGTCGAGGTATAACCGCTACAATCACGTCTTCTATTGGTCCGTGATAAACCACTCGCATTTGTCTTTGTGTCGGTCCAAGTTAAACCGCTTTTCCTTTTCGTAGGACAAGGAATCAACCTCTCTAGCTTTCTATGGGTACTAGATAAACCTCACTCGATAGCGATTGCGATTCTAATAATGCCGGATCCTTGATCCTAATAACACCGAATCCAATCGTATCTTTCTTTTATCACTGTATGTTTTTCGTGAATTCTCACTCAAACACTTACAATTAAGCTCAATATCAACAACAAGAATGTGTATAATAATATCACAAGAATAGACTATTTGCTCAAGGTTGTTGTACTCAAACAATACCATAGGGATGGTATTTATAGGCTCCATCTTCAAACTAGCCGTTAGTCGCCAGATCGCTCATTACGTACGTTATATGCTCTCCATTACGCACGTAAGCCTCATTACGCACGTTAACCATGGTGGTTACGACGTTAGCATCTTCACAAATCAGTCCAGTGAGTTTCATCATTTGAGTTACGACGTTAGCCTTTCCTTTGTTACGACGTTAACATTACGCCACTCATGACGCCATATATCCGTTGTATGCTTTGGTGACTTTGACTTCTCCAACGTTCACTTGTTTGAACTCCTTTACGTACGTTATCTCTCATCCATTACGTACGTTAAGCTGCTACCATTACGTACGTTAATGATCACATATTACGTACGTTAGCTTTGAGATTTTCCAGCTTTTTGTACTTCGATTCCTTCGATGCTTTGCTTCGTCTCTTTGTTGTTTTGTTTTGCTTATCAACATTAATCATCAAAACACTTTTTAATTTATGTATGGAACAAAATGTTCCAACACCTCTCTGATAATCCCCACGAGGTTTGCACGATTAACTTTGCTCGTGTCGATATAGACAAAAAAAGAGTCCCCGTCTACATATGTCGATCGCTCCCAATGACCACCGTGATGTATCAAAATACGCTGCCATGACATCTGATTACAAAAAGATGAATAACTATTCAGAAAAATGAGCGAACAATATTATAAAACGGTCTGCCTTGGACCCGACCGATGCACACGGTCGTATACTACCGTGTGCAGTGATCGTGTGCAAGTTTCTGTCCATGAACACGATCGTTGCACACGATTGTAGACGATCGTGTTAAACGATCGTGTACACATTAGTGTTGCGCACGATGTTAAGGTCGTTGCACACGATGGCTTCCCATTGTGTGCAGCGATCGTGTCCGTAAGAACAGATCTGGAATTTTTTTCATCGTTCAAATACTAATGCATACCTTCTTTATGAACTCAGAAGCACGACAAATGAAGTCCTATTTCAACGTCAACTTTTATTTTCGAACAATCTTGTGATTTCTATAAGATTTTTTGAGAGACCCTTTGTCAAAAATAAAATGGTTGTGTTGTTTTGATGTATATGTTTGTAGTTAAATTTTGGTTGTTGGACATTAATATCGATCGGAGGAGGAAAGTAAAAAAGAAAAAAGAGAAGAAAAGTAGTTTAAATTAAATAAATAAAAAAAAAGTGAGAAGTCAACAATACAACAAAAGAGAGGACATTTTAGTCTTTTTAATCAAAATGGTACCAAAAACTTATAGTTTTATGAATGAGGATATAGAACTTATCAATTTTATGATTTGGTATTAAAAAATTGATTCCCACTATAAATAATAAATAATTAAATATTATGGATATTTATACGTATATAACAAAAATTTTAAAAAGTACTAATTTATATGCTTGCGAGCCGCTCGCGAGCTCACGAACTCGAGTTCGAGCTCGTGAGTTCATGGATTTGGGTCAAGCTCGAGCCAAGCATGATCAACTTGATCTCGAATCGAGCATTAACCGAGCATGCTCGCAAGCAGCTCAACTCATTTGCGGCCCTCATTCACTTCTTCGGGTAATGAAAGAACCGAACTGATTCCACTTGGTTTGTTTCCACCGTGATTCTTAGATAAATATAAGAAAAATTTGAAGTCAATTTTGAAGTAATGGTTCCAATTCCGGTTACAATTCTTCGAATATTTACTAAGACCGGTATCGGCCTTAATTAAATACACTCCCAAATAGAGGTGGCCACTGAGCCGAGATTGAACTTGGGACAAGCTGGAAAATATTGAATCTGGACCGGCTTAATAGTATACTGGGCTGGGTCGGGCTAGCTCGGTTTTATTATATTTTTAAATAAATATTTTTAATATTTTCAAAATTATATTAAAATAAATATTATTTTTTATTAAATAATTATTTAGTATTATGTTGTATTTTATTATATTAGGCATAAAATATTTTAAAAATAATACTCCTTCCATTCCATTAGTAGTGACACATTTGACTTTTTCTGGTTATTTTATTTTAATTTTGTCCATAAATTTATAAAAATATATACTTAATTATGATATGACAATAATAGAAGTGGAAATCAATTTTTTAATACCAAATCATAAAATTGATAAGTTCTATATCCTCATTCATAAAACTATAAGTTTTTAGTACCATTTTGATTAAAAAGACTAAAATGTCCTCTCTTTTGTTGTATTGTTGACTTCTCACTTTTTTTTTATTATTTAATTTAAACTACTTTTCTTCTCTTTTTTCTTTTTTACTTTCCTCCGCCGATCGATATTAATGTCCAACAACCAAAATTTAACTACAAACATATACATCAAAACAACACAACCATTTTATTTTTGACAAAGGGTCTCTCAAAAATCTTATAGAAATCACAAGATTATTCGAAAAGAAAAGTTGACGTTGAAATAGGACTTCATTTGTCGTGCTTCTGAGTTCAGAAAGAAGGTATGCATCAGTATTTGAATGATGGGAAAAAAAATTCCCGATCTGTTCTTACGGACACGATCGCTGCACACAATGGGAAGCCACCGTGTGCAACGATCGTGTGCAACGATCGTGTGCAACGACCTTGACATCGTGCGCACCACTAACGTGTTCACGATCGTTTAACACGATCGTCTACAGTCGTGTGCAGCGATCGTGTTCATGGCCAGAAACTTGCACACGATCACTGCACACGGTAGTATACTACCGTGTGCATCGATCGTGTCCAAGGCAGACCGTTTTATAATATTGTTCGCTCATTTTTCTGAATAGTTATTCATCTTTTTGTAATCAGATGTCGTGGCAGCGTATTTTGATACATCACGGTGGTCATTGGGAGCGATCGACATATGTAGACGGGGACTCCTTTTTTGTCTATATCGACACGAGCAAAGTTAGTCGTGCAAACCTCGTGGGGGTTATCAGAGAGGGTTTGGGTGGTCCAAATGAGTGTGATTACAAATTATGGTACTTGACACACATGGCCAAGGGAAACAATGTAAAAGTCTTATTACGGAGCGATACCGAGATACTTCGATTACTAGTAGAATACAAGGAGGATCCTGAGGTCTATGTTGAGAACAGCAGCTCCTCCACTCCCGAGATTAATATGGGATGTAGCAGCTCGAGAGTAGAGCCCGGCAACATAAATTATGACATGCCTTCCAAAGAGTATCAATACGAGGAAGATGAGGAAGACGAGGAAGATGAGGAGGTGCATACATCCGAAGATGAAGATTGTTGTAAAGACTTGCTTGAGTCACTATCTGCGGAATTTCTTGCTTGGGTTCGCCAACCGGCCCAAATGGATAGGATTATGAGTCGTCGGAACTTCTCATCCGACCATCAATCTGCGAGCGAGCATGAACATCTACAATCAATGCGTAACTGGATCATTCCATTTCCGGACCCCGGTAGTGCCGGGACATTGGGTTTGGTCGAGCAGCCTCCACCGGTTATCGGTCAGCTAGAGATGGGGTCCACCTTTCGTTCGAAGACAGAGTTGAGGATAACTGCAGTAATGTATCATTTGGAAAACATGCTACAGTGTATCACTGATCGTTCCGCCGATAAACGTATAGTGTTTGTCTGTAAGAGTGGGCGAAAAAATTGTCAGTTTAGGTTGTGTGCTATTGAGGGTGCAACTATTTGGAGAATTACTAAGTTGACATTGGAGCACACCTGTCACCCTGATTTGAACCGTGCTGCCGCACGATCGGTCACTTCTGAGGTTGCCGCCCATTATTTTGCTAAAAGATTGACCGGTGAGGGGGTCACTTTGAGGCCAAAAGAGATGATTGCAGAGATGTGTAGGGAGTACGGCATTGAAATGCTATACAGTTTTGCTCTCCGGACGAGGAATATAGCGATAGAGAATACATATGGTGGCTTTGATGAGTCGGATCAGAGGCTCCCATCTTATCTGTATTTGTTAAAACAGCGTAATCCAGGGACAATTTATGATTTGCAGACGACTCGTGAGGGAGTGTTTTGCCACATGTTCGTTGCACTCGGACAGAGTATTAGGGCATTTGATACGTACCTTCGACCGGTGATTATAGTTGATGGGACCCACGTGAAGGGAAGGAATAAAGGAACTCTATTTGCGGCCGTCACATTTGACGGGAACGAGCAAGTATTTCCTCTTGTTGTTGGTCTCGGTCCGATAGAGAACGACGAGTCATGGACTTATTTTCTGTATAACCTGCGCAGATGCTACAATCCGATGGAAGATTTACTGATTGTGAGTGACCAACATAAGAGCATTCAGAATGCTGTTCGAGCCGTCTATCCGAATGCATTCCACGGGTTGTGATATCACCATCTTGCAAAAAATCTGACCTCCTACGGTGCGCATGCTATAGGACTCTTTAGAACTGCTGCCTACACGCATCGAGAAGAAGTTTTTGAAAACTACTTTTCGAAACTACATATCGAAAGGCCTAATGGGGCTCACAGGCGCCTTTCTGAAATTGGGCCAGAGAGGTGGGCTAGGTCGAAGTGTCCGGTACGACGCCATAACTTCTTGACATCCAATGCTGTTAAATGCTTTAATAATCGTATGTTGTGGGCGAGGCGTTTACCTGTTTGCTCGTTACTTGAGATATTTTGCCTAATTTTAGAGAATTGGTTTGATGAGAAGCGGGGAGAAGCTACATCAAGAGACCATGAGTTGACAATGCACACTTCTGAAAAGCTTTCTAACTCTGTGCAAGCCTGTCTGACTCTTACCGTTCGAGCTACCACCCCACTTGTTTATAAAGTCGAAGAAAATAAAGTTTCTTATGAGGTCGACCTTCGAACATGGACATGTTGTTGTCGTGAGTTTGATTTGGATCTGATTCCATGTCGTCATGTCGTTGCCGCTATAAGGTAATTGTCTATGCTGTTGTGTGCACATGGTCATGGCCATTCAATGTTTTTGTCTATGCTGTCGTGTGCACACGGTCATGGCAGAATGCACACGATCGTAACCCACGATGGGCATGATCGTAGCCCACGATGGGCACGATCGTAACCCACGATGAGCACGATCGTTACCCACGATGGGCACGATCGTAACCCAATGGACACGATCGTAACCCTCGATGAGCACGATCGTAACCCACGATCGGCACGATCGTAACCCACGATCGGCACGATCTTAACACACGATCGGCACGATCGTGTTCTGCCATCGTGTGGAAAACAGGGCTGGTCTGGATTTATCCAACACCTCATCAATATCAAAAATACATTATCCTATACAACATTCTTGACATAATTGCTTATTGTAACAGGCGCGCCGGCAATGGTTTGTCCGTGTATGATTTTGTTAGTCGTTATTTCAAGCAACAAGGCCTTAGAGAGACTTATAAGGAGCATATTAGTCCCATCCCACATCCTGATGAGTGGAATGTCCCACCGGAGATCTCATCCTGAAACCAGTCGAACATCGTCCCATACTGCTGAAACGGCGCCTCAAATGGCTCATACTGATACTCATAATCAAGGGGCTGCTGAGTCCGCTCAAAAGAATGATGAATCTGAGAATGGTGACTGTGCTGGACCTCAGAATGGTGGGTAGGCGGACGCTGAGAATGGTGACTCGTCTGACGCTGAGAATGATGACTAGGCTGATGCTGAGAATGGTGACTGTGGGCTGCGCCAGAGACTGAGTGACGTGGAGGGTCAGGAATCCTCCGCTGGGCGCTGCTAACAGATGCAGAATGACGAGGCCTATCATGGCTCCCAGCTGAGTAGTGCATCGGGCTCCTAGAACGTCTATGCAAAGGTCCGAAGAAATCCACGATCCCAGAAAGCACCCGGCGAGAAACTCAAGCAATAAATCCGGACTCAGAATCGTCGTACAAGATCGCCTTCAAACGGCGATCGAAGTACTCATCTCTGCTCGTGTCCTGGGTGTGGTCCGGACAAGGAAGTCCGTGGACACAACACACCCTCTCTGGCTGCCTCTCCCGGTCCGATGTCTCTGCAACATCTACTGGTGGGGTACTCTGCCGGCGTCGCTTCGACACTTTATGTGCCGACTCATATGTAATCAATTTTCCAGGAGCCTTCTTCAACCTATCCATAACTTTCTTCCTCGGGATCGGTGCAGGCTCATCCTCCTCATTCTTCACAGCTATTCTTACAGGCTTAATGAACTTAATGTCATATGGCGAGCCATTCTGAAAGCTCAGGTAGTAGTACTCAGCCTCATCCTCCTCCAAATGCGGAAAAGAGGGAAGTACTATGTGCTGCAAAATTAGTCATTAAAGCATACCATTAGATGGGCAATCACATAACGTTTAAGAGATGAAGTCAGGAGAAAATACGTTTACAAATTTATGTACCTTATCGTCGAAGAAATGAGTGAAATCACAAAATATCTTCCTCGTAGTCCACATCAAACACCGAGGGACTTGGACAGATTTTTCTCGAATACCACACAATGCTCCCAATGAAAAAATCATCTCATACGACCATATCTGTAAAGCCCAAACAGGACCATATAAGTGATAGTCCTTGTGCTCTTGTCCCTCCTTCATGGCAACATTGCCTATGTAGTAAGATAAAACCCCAAAGGCATAAGAACCCCAAGGAAACATATCCCACTGCTCGAAATCCTCGACTAATGCCCATGCCCATGTCTCGACCATCATGTCGTCACGGCATAGGATAAAGTAGTAGTATATAAGCAAATTGGCAACCTTCACATAATCTCTTATGTCTCTACCAAAATCTCGAGCATTGAACCTCTTCCGCAGAACACTAACCTTCATATTTTTGCCATGGAGTATTCTGTGGAAAATATCGTCAGACGGAAGGAGATGGTCGTCCTGGGGATGGAAGGTAGAGTTTCCAAAATGGAGTCCAGTGATCATGGCAAAATCACGGGCCGTAAAACGAATGGTCCTCCCGCAAACCTGGAACCACGACTCATCCGGGGGGATTTGATCACCCTCCAATTGACGGGCAATCAAGTGATGTAGGGCAGTATTTGAACTCCCATTCCTCCTAACTTTAATCAAGCGCCCCATGACCCCCTCGGTCAAGCTCTCGATAGCTCGATCAACAACTGCGGAATTTCGGCCCATACTTCTTAGTGTCTCAATGATCTCTTTAAATACCGCCTCCCGTATGTAAAGATTCACTTGACGTGTAACAAAATGCAATGTAGGTCTCTTCCATACGCAATCGGTCTGAAATATAGACATACAACTCATAAGAATATGATAGAATGCTTAAGAGAACGAAAAAAAAATTCTGTCTTGCACACGATCGCAGGCACACGATCGATGCCCGTCGTGTGAAGACCATCGTGTGCCACACGACGGTTCACACGATGGGCATCGATCGAGTGCCTGCGATCGTGTGCAAGGCAGGAGCCTTTGGTCTTCTAGCACACGACGGCACACACGATCGACGACCGTCGTGTGTAACCATCGTGCCCACAAAAGACCATCGTGTACGATGGTGTCATCTTCTTCAGCACCATCGTGGGACGATGAACAACCGTCGTGGCACGATCGTGTGTGAATGAAAATACACTAACCGGCGGCTCATTGACGAATTCCTCTTCAGATGGAGTGTCACTAGCGGAACTTCTGGCGTCTTCAGATTCTCTGTGGTAGTCGGAGTTCGACATTTTCTGGCCGGCGAAGGGTTTCACGACGGGAGAGTTTTTTTGCAGAGAGATGAGGAGAGTTTTTTTGCAGAGGAAAATATTGAGTTGTGGGATCGTTTTTTTATTGTTGTTTCCTTTTAATAATTATTTTTTTATGTTTTTTTATCTTTTAGTGGTAGACTTTAAGGGTAATAAAGTTTTTTTAACACATTTTGGTATCAAAAACTTATAGTTTTATGAATGGGGATATATAACTTGTTACTTTTATGCTTTGGTACTAAAAAAGATAGATCACATAATAGAAATATATTTATCATGAATAATTTTATAATTTTTATAATTATAAAACTATAAATAGTCATGGTCAAAGTATTGTTAATTTGATCAGAAAAAGGTCAAGTATCCAAATACTCATGAGAATGAGGGAGTAATTAATAGCGGTTGTGCGAGCATAGGCTGGATCGGGCTTAGCCGATTTTGGGTTGAGTAGGATTATGGACTGGATAGGGTCATGGGCTGGATCATAGAATGAGTTGGGTAGTGGACTGGACTGGACTGAACTGGAGTGAAGTTGCTCGGTTTGAAAAAATTCAAACTGATATCGACCCAACTTCCTAGTGGGTTGTGTAGGTTCTGGAGTAGTTCGAGCCGGCACATTGAACCAGAGACACCAGATCGGGCCAGGGTGGGTCTATTTCCAAATGAGCTAAACTTATAATACAAAGTGCATGTTTTGTAAAAATATATTAATTCACGAATTAATTTACTTTTTAAACTTATTTAAAGTCCTATTTAACACGATATAAATTAAGAGGAATGTATTAAATTTAGATTTTGGTGGATTAATAATAATCCATGAATTTTTAAAGATTTTGGTGGATTATAAATAATGCATGGATTAATAATAATCATTGTAGAATCTTATAAAGTTGATGTAGAGTCTTTTGGATTTAAAAATGAATTTTTAGAAATCCTTCAAAATCTCATTGATTTTGGTGAGATTTCAAAACTTAAAAAAAAAACACTAACAAATCCATCAAAATCCACCATTTTAATGAATCCAAAAAAATTCATGGATTTTTGAATACACTCAGATTTTAATGGATTGTTTTAAATCCAGATTTAATACACCAAGATTTTAAATGACATTTTAAAATCCAAATTGAATACACCAAGATTTTAAATGACATTCTGAAATTCAAATTGAATACCTCAAGATTTTAATGGATTCAAAACAATCTAAAATTCAAAAGAATTCCATAAAATCTCAATTAAATACAACAAACTAAGTTTATTAAGATAATGCTTAAATGCATTATCTCAATAAACTAATGAGCTTAAACGACTACGCACATCCTAAAATTCAGGAGGCTAAAAGGGCAATTTGGTCATTCGGTCAAAATTGTACTTTACAGGTAATTTAGTTGGACGGATATGCACGGAACAGTACATTTTGGTTTTTCTTTTGATTAGTAAATCTTCCCCCATGCTGTCCCATACTCATATATATATGAGTATATGTATATCTACTCTCTCTCTCTCTCTACCTCTCTCTAGCAATTTCAATATATTATAGTATAATGTATGAAGTGGTCGCGAATTTGGAAAACCTTAATATTAGGCGAGCCCCGCGCTTTTATATCCCCCCCCCCCCCCCCTCTTTTTCTCTCTCAAAAACTCCTCTCCTCTTTCAACTTCTCCACATATTTTTTTATTCACACACACATATACATATATATATATATATACTAGAAAATAGAATTTCCCTTCGTGACTGCCCTTTTCGTAAAAAAGGTATTTAGAAGCATCTGCTCTCTCTCTCTCTCTCTCTCTCTCTCTTTTCGTCTCTCATAACTTTTTTGTATTTCTTCCCTTCTTTTTGTTCTGAAATATTTCATCTGGGTTTCGATATATGTAAAATTTCCAGTAACTATTCTTCTTCTTCTTCCCCATAATCAATTTTCCTTTTTTTTATAATTATTTATTATTATTATTATTATTATTATTATTATTTTGAAGGACGTTCCGTTTCGGTGGGTTTAAACTTTACACTATTTGGTCTTTTACATGAATAGATGGGGTCGTTTTCATGGATGTTTCCTTTTTTTTTTTTTAATTTAATTTGTTTTTGTTTTTGGGTATTATTTAGCTACGATGGTTGGTGATATAAAATTAGTTTACTTTAACAATTATTGGTGTTTTTTTTTTTTCCTTAGATCCTTATCTTGCAATTGACCTCTGGTTTTATAAGAACTTCCCCTACCAACTCCCATCTATGTACAGATTTCAAATTAAAAGAAGCTTATTTTTATATTTTTATTCATAGATTTAGATCAAAGGGTTGTTGTTGTTGATGATGATGATGATGATGATGATGATGATACATCAAACAAAAATATAAATTCCTCACAATTTCATCATAAGTTGGATTTAATATCTTGAAATTGAATTCTTATTTGATTTATTTTTTTCAGTCTGAGCTGTATTGTTCCAAGATCGATCCTTTCTGCACACCATGGATGCCGAAACGAGTGAAGAGAAGGGCCCGGAAAAATCATTAAATCAGGATGATCAGATCGTAGGGGGTTGTTCCAAATCGAAAGGCCCGGGGAGTTTGAGCGGTGAGAGGAGCCATGGGAGCATCAGCAGCAAAGACATGATTTTTCGGGCCGATAAGATTGATCTCAAAAGCTTGGATTTGCAGCTCGAGAAGCATTTGAGTAGGGTTTGGTCGAGAAACATTGAAAGCGACAACAAGAATAGGCCTAAGGAGGTTTGGGAAATCGATCCGTCGGGATTGGAAATCCGATATCTTGTGGCTCAGGGGACCTACGGGACGGTGTATCGCGGTACTTATAATGCTCAGGACGTTGCAGGTAAAAATCATCGTTTATTATTACGACAAATGATTTACGTGTCGTGTGGTCTATTGGATTCGAATGAGGAAATAGTCGAGAATTGGGTGTGTTGGTTTTATTTTTAGACTTGGTTTATTGTATGATCTGTTCTTTTTTTTTTTTTTGTGAAAGTAATTCGATGGTTTAACTGCAAATATGTTGTTCATGATGTCACCTCGTTTTTTTTTTGTGTGTGATATAATTGCGATCAATTTACCCTTTAGTTTTCACCGATCATAATGATCGATTTACGTGGCGATTTGCAAACTCTAAAAGAAAAGGCGATTCTGAGCTTTCCGTGTAAAAAAAATGGGGAGAAATTGTGTTGTTTTTCCGTTTCCACTACAATATTTTGCGTGTATCTTGAAATAGAAGCTCAACCTTTTTAACATTAGAGACATGCTCGAAAATGGTGTTTCTTGAAGACCTTTTGCTACTCTTAATCTATTCCTCATATGCAGAGTTGCTAATGAAAACATATAGTTCGTGTCTGATAATAAACGAACCTCAGGACTCCTCCCTTCCTTTAATAAGGCGTCAGTCCTCGTTTTACATTATGAAATGGCCGTTTTTGAACTCCTTTTTATTTTTATTTTATTTATTTATGATTTGGTTGTTCCTAATATTGCGACAACGGTTTGTTCTCTGTATTACAGTAAAGTTGTTGGATTGGGGAGAGGATGGCATGTCCACAGCTGCCGAAACTACTGCACTTAGGGCGTCATTTAAACAGGAGGTTGCCGTTTGGCACAAGCTCGACCATCCAAATGTTACTCGAGTAAGTACACATCTAAAGTCCGTTGTGTCTTCCTCATTTTACGACAGACAAAACACTTTGTTCTTCTTTCTTTTGCCTGTGTGTCGTTTGATCTTGACCGTTCTTTCTTTGCAGTTTGTCGGTGCTTCGATGGGGACTTCACAGTTAAAAATCCCTTCCAAAAACCCTTCGGAGGGGTTTACCACTCTTCCTTCGAGGGCGTGTTGCGTCCTCGTGGAATTTCTTCCCGGAGGGACTCTGAAGAACTTTTTGTACAAGAATAGGAAGAAGAAGCTCGCTTTCAAAATCGTCATCCAACTTGCTTTGGATTTATCTAGAGGGTAAAAATATAGTACCGTTTTAAATGTTTTTGATGCGATTTTTTCTTTCTGCTTTTGCGTGGTTTGTTAACATAATTCTCGTACGACTTGCAGGCTGAGCTATCTACATTCGAAAAAGATCGTACACCGTGATGTCAAAGCCGAGAACATGCTGTTAGATTCTAATAGAACGTTGAAAATTGCTGATTTTGGGGTAGCCCGTGTCGAAGCTCAAAATCCTAGAGACATGACCGGTGAAACGGGAACACTTGGTTATATGGCGCCCGAGGTATGTTCCTTTGTTCTCTTATTATCGCAACATGTTGACTATTACACTGTTCGTGCGCTCTCTTTTGACCCATCTTTTGTGATTTATACGTATAAAAAGATATAGTCGTGAGATTTTTTTAATGCGCCTCCGATTTTTTATCAGGTATTAGACGGGAAACCCTATAACAGAAAGTGCGATGTTTACAGCTTCGGAATATGCTTATGGGAAATTTACTGTTGCGATCTTCCTTATACGGACCTTAGCTTTGCCGAAGTTTCCTCTGCTGTCGTTAGACAGGTAAAACGCCTCCTTCTGTCTGTATAGTCCTAGTTTATCTTTCTAAATATCTACTTAAATTCATGATCAATGTACTTGATTGAGTTTACCACTTTATGGTATAGCAATAACGAACGTACTATCGAATCGTTACTCGAGTTGTTATTTTACTATCTATTACTAACCGGCTCTCAAGATCATTATTTATAGAAATAAGACAAGGACCCACAAATAAAATTGGATTATAAAAGCCTTCAAAACATTTTTGTTGTTTTTATTAACGTTATTATGTGCGTATATCCTGACAAGTCGTGCCACCTTATCTTTTACAGAATCTACGACCAGAAATCCCACGGTGTTGCCCGAGTTCTCTGGCGAACGTGATGAAGAAGTGCTGGGACTCGAACCCTGAAAAACGGCCCGACATGGATGATGTCGTGACATGGTTGGAATCAATCGACACTAGCAAAGGAGGAGGCATGATACCCGATGACCAAGTCGGAGGCTGCTTCTGCTTTGCTCCCACACGCGGACCGTGAAGTTAACGTTTTTTTTTTTGTTCTAATTCCTCCGTTTTCATTCTGTTCGCGCATTATACGTTTCATTGAAGATATTTTTTAAAATTTAGTTGTTGCTCGGCCGACAAAGGGTTCGTCATCATGTAATCTATGTTGGAAATAATCGCGCGCCTATTTTTTTCGCGAATTCTTTCGAGTAAGATGCGAGCTTTAACAGAATGCATCACTAAGGTGTGATTAAGGAGTTTTTAATATCCATAAAATTTAAAGTGCTTTATATTTTTATTTTTTTTTTTTTTTTTTTTTGTGATTCAGGATTGGATATTCTTGTAATTAAATTGCTTTCAGACATTCGTCGATTTAGAGATGCGTTAAGTTCGTGTGGATATAATTAACCTATGGAGCTTCCTTATGCTTTTGTTCCAAGAAGCAAAGCCAATTTCCATTCAGTCACTCTGTTTTTCTCAATCTAGCGTCTAATGCTTGTTAGAACAATATCTAGGATCGACTCGGAACAAGTTTTTCTCTAATGCTTGTGTTCCAAATTGTAATTTCTATTTGTTCAAAAAAAAACTATACTCTCTTGATTTTCCTAAAAGTAGAATTAATTTTTCCGACTCTTTTAATGCTACATTCGGTACTTTAATTGACGATGTTAAAGAAGTCGCTTCTTCTATTGTTGATGCCGACTCCCTTTTTGTTAAATGATCTGCGAACTATGTCGTCCATATTGTTGCTAGGGTGGCCATTTTTGAGTTAGGTTGTGGGGAGTGGCATGTCACTCCCCCTATTTTTCTTGTTTATGCTCTTCAGTATGATTTTATGCGTTGAGTTTTATCCTTCAAAAAACAAAAAAAAAAAAAAAAAAAAAAACAGAATTAATTTCTTTATTAATTTGTCCAAAAAATTATACTTTATTAAATTCATTTTGTCACGTCAGAAATAATTGCGCCACGTCAGAAATAATTGAGCCACATCAGAATCGATTTCCCCCCACCAAAATTTTTGGTTGCAACCGAAACGAACTACCTCATATTCGGACCTGGATCCTTTGCTGTGCACCTGCACGTGTGTGTGTGCGCGCGCGTGGCGAATCCAACACACAGTGGTGTGCACTGCAGAGAGGATCGAGATCCCTCATATTCGCCCCTATTCAGACAAATGGCAATGGATTTCTAATTAATCTACTCAAACTGAAATGTCTCAGAACCAGGGTGTGTGAGTGGATTCCCATCATGGGCCAATACTATTGCAAGGTGATGGCTGACTAGTTTCCCATTCTACAGGCCTTTTTCCTGATTTGACAATGTCAATTCTTGTTTTTGCAACTCTGGAATCGTGCTACCAGTGACAATCGACAAGGCCATAGCAAACACTCGCTTCGTCTCGTTCGAACTGCAATATTTGACTCAAAACAGTATAGTACAAATTTCATTAAATACTTCAAATCATATTATATAATCACCTCTTACTTTTAACATCTACCACCACACTTACCATCAATATTTTTTTCTATTGCACATCCAATTATTCTCCTAAAATTACCAATTTTATTCTCAATATTGTGCTTCTGTTGGGACGGCGGAATATATACTTAGTCAAAGTATTATATTCGGTATAGAATTGATATATTTTAAGAGAATGATTGTATGCGATAGTTATGTAAAATTTGTAAGTAGTAATAGTGGGTGTATAGTGAAAATTAAAGAAGTGAGTGTAATCCTGTGATATGATTGAAGCTCTTAAACAAAATATTAGACTTATAAAGACATGGTTTTTTTGGATTAAATGTAACACTTCGGGCAGAGGAGAAGCAGCCTTCCGGTCCGTGCGGAAGGGTGGTATTATGCTTGGCCTATACGTGGCGCCGATGTGGCGTCTACATGGCACGATGTCTTATATTTTAATATAAAAAATAGTAGGTGATACAAAAACACCCCTACTATCAAAACCTTACTACATATACAAGATCCTGCACAACCCCTACAAAGATGTAGATAGTAGGGGTGTTTTGTATCACACCTACTATTTTTTTATATTAAGATATACTACATCGCCTACGTAGGTTGTTACATCGCCACGTGGGCGCAGATAATACCACCCTTCCAGACGCTGGGACTGAAAGGGTGCTGAGAGGGAGAGTCTCTTTTAGCTTTACTAGTCTAATGTAAATTTGACCAATGATTTTTTTAATTATATATAAATAAACAGTATTGATGACACATCTGAGTTAAAATTGTTTAGACGTCAATTAGATAAAAAATTTACATCCAGGCGAAATTGGATCGGGCCAACCCATGCCAATTCGAGTTGACAATATAGTCGAAAATCTCCCGAAATTTCTACTCTTATTTCTCGAGTTTTAGTAAAAGAAAAAAAAGAAAGGGAAAGAAAATTATGAGAGAAAGGAAAGTGAAAAGAAATTATATTTTGTGTTCTCGAGTTAGAAGAAAGTGAAAGGAAAATTAACCATTTTGTTCTTTTCTCTCCAAATCCTTCCAAATCGGAAGGAAAGTTAGGAGCGAAAATTTTCTTTCCATTTTTTTCTATTTCTTTTCATTAAATAACTCAGGAACACCATATATTTTTTCTTTCTTCTTATTTCCATTCATTTTCCTTTTTTTCTCTCGTTAAGTCGGGAACTAACGCTAAGTTCCTTGAGTTTTATGAAAGAAAAGAAAAGAAAGGGAAGGAAAATATGGAGAGAAAAGAAGAAAAATAAAAGTGAAAGAAAATTGTATTTTATGTTCTTGAGTTGGAAGGAAGTGAAAGGAAAATTAACCATTTTGTTCTTTTCTCTTCAAATTCTTCCAAATCGGAAGGAAAGTTAGGAGTGAAAGTTTTCATTCCATTTCTTTCCGTTTCTTTTCATTAAAAAACTCAGGAACACTAAATAATTTTTATTTCTTTTTATTTCCATCAATTTCCCTACTTTTCTCTGCAATCAGTAACAAAAGGTAACGGTTACCGTCCTGAAATTCCAACCTGCACCGTCCTGAAGTCTGCATCATCTCAAGAAAATCCAATTATGAATTGATAACGATGTGGCTACGTATTCAATACAAGCAAAAACCGCTCGAAAGATTCAACCAGGTCCAGGTCAGGTCGGTCTTGACCAAACATTCAAATAAAAACTTTGTTTCTTTTCTTTTTAATTTTGATGTTTTTTTATGATGTTTTACTTTTAGTTTTGCTGTACTTTATATTTTATCTAGCTTTGTTTATTATTTTTATTTTTCTTAATTATATTTTTTAGTACTTATGTCACTCTTCGAAGTTGTGTCATAATGCCATTGGCTTAATACGTCACCACACTAGTGTTTAGATTTTTTTGGGGGAATGACCCAAAGTACAAAACTAATAATTTTTTTCTCCAAAACTCAATAACTTTGATTTACTATCCAAAACTCGTCTCTTCTCATTCTTAAAACACATACATAAAATAATATTATTTTAAAAATTTCATTTGTACTTTTACTTAAATTTAAAAATATAAGAGGGTATTTTACATAAGTGGACTGATGAACGACCACCCCGGTCGGACGACCACCTCAGTCGGCCAACAGCCGACAGTTGACCGAGAGCCGGCGACCACCAGTCGCCGCCGGCCAACCACCGGCAGTAATCGCCCCGATTCTTTTTTTCTGCCCGGTAGACCACCCCAAATGTTCTTGATTTTTTTATATTAAAAATAATATTTTGACCATCACCGCTCATTACCAGTCACAACACTTAAGAAAATTACTCACTCGTAATTCGGATTACCAGGTATTCAAATTACCATATAATGACAACATACCAACTGATATTCTCACTGTCACAGACCACATCCAGTTACCACTGGCCAACTTTTTAATAAAATTAAACAATAATAATTTAAATTACCGACAAGTATTCTAAATGATAAAATGGCAAAAACGTGATTCATATATGTTCATTAACACTTCAACTAAAAAAACGAACACAAAATCACGGTAGCCGAACTCCCTAGAAATGCCATAGGCTACTAGCCACCATCCAAACCCCGAACCAGAAATCCCCCCATCTTACGGATTCACTCACCAACTGCCATTTCGACCACCGTCTTCTGCTTGAAATTGACCAAAACTCAGAACCCACACCCTTAAGCCTGAAAATACAAAATTCTCATCTCAATTGGCCAAACCTAAAACCAATTTCAAGAAAATTTTCAAGGCTAAAACTAACTCACGTGAGACCCCTATTCAAAAGTTTATTCATAAGCCCTATCTGAATCACCGCTCGTCGAAGGATCCAAGAGCCAAAGCACTTCTATATCCCTTCCGTTGCGTTGCCTCCGCAACTCATCGCGAAGCATTTCTAGAGTTGTTGTATTCCAACTAAAGATAAAATTATTTATCTCGTCAACTCAATGATTAGCTAAATTTCATTTCCAATAAAAATAACACTAATTATTTGGCCACCTCAATAATTGGTCAAATTAATTGCATATGAGAAATGTGATGGTAAAATACATATTGATTATAAGTACTTATTTAGTCCAATGAGTCTCATTCAAAACCAAGGTGATATAGAATATTTTAGATAAAAAGAATCTTAAAATAGAAAACACCATGTATGACAAAATTATATATATATATATATATATAAACTATTTATTTCGGCAACATAGAATTTACCCAATTAATATTAGTCAAATCTGTTATGTCTGGGCAGAAAACTATTGATCAAATTAAGATTTCAATAAAAATAAAATTATTAACCCGTGGTGCAAAATAATTGTGAGGTAAAAAAGTACGTATTGATCTGAGTATTTATTTAGATTATCCAATCAATTGAGTCTCGTTTAAAACCGATGTGGGATTTAAATTTATATATAAACACTGTCAAGACCAATCTAATAATTGGCAAAATTAAGTTTTCAACAAAAACTAAACTCTTCATTTGGCTTAATACTCGGCCAAATTAATATCAGCTAAATTATTTTTCTCAATAAAAATAAAACTATTAAGCTCATTGTGCAAAATAATTATGGAATAAAATATATACATTAATTTTAAATATTTATTCAAGTCCCCCTATCGATAGAGCCTCATTTAAGATCGATGTGGTATTCAGAATCTTAGATAAATACGATTAAACAAATTCGATAGTTGGTCAAATTGGATTCCCCAATAAAAAATAAAGTAAATTTTTTGGCTAACTTAATAATTAATATCATTAATATTGGCCAAACTAAAATTTTCAGTTAAAATAAAAGACTTGGTTACCTGTCATTTCATATATTTAGTAGGATTAAAAAAAATAATGTCTGTCAAACCAGTGACTGGCCAGCTTGACTAGTCGAAACTAGCCAAGATCGATCCTCTACTAACCCAATGAACGCAAGACCAAACCATTAAGTCGGTTAATCACGACCAAGCCAATCAGCCATAACTCATTATCCAGACTTGGTTGCTTGTGTCCTTTGAAATCAAGAATTCAAAAGTATTGGATTATTTATTCCACATATTAATAAATAAGTGTTTTGATGATTAAGTTGCTAAACAAAGCAAAACAACAAAGGTGAGGCAAAACGACGAAGGAATCGAAAACGCAAAAAGCTGGACAAAATACAAAGCTAGCGCACGCTAGATATATAAGTTAGCGCACGTTAACGGGTCCCGACTGCAGATCAGACGAGTTCGAAGTAACCTGAAGTGAAGTCACTTGATGAGGATAGCGCACGCTACACGTGATGATTAACGCACGCTATCGAAGACTTGTTACCGTTGTGAGAGATTCAAACACAGAATGATGTTTGCACTGAAGTAAGCTTAGCGCACGCAAGCGGTGATATTTAGCACACGCTAAATATCAGTTTGAATCAAGTCAATCAACCCATTGGGGAGAATCTGCTACAAGTCAAAAAGTATTAACGGATATATGACGCATGCAATGATGCATGATTAGCGCACGCTACAAGAAAGTGTTAGCGCATGCTAACTGTGAAGGACAGAGGCCACTGGACTGAAACTGAAAAGACGCTAACGTACGTAACATGCAGACCATAACGTACGCTAAGGCAAAAACATGCGATAGCGCACGCTAAGGAAAGAAGCCTAGCGCACGCTAATTATCAACTGGCAGTAACGGCTAGTTTGTGGAAGAAAGCTATAAATACCAAAGGAGTTGGTATCATTCCACACAACAACATTGAGCAATTCATATACACTTGAGATATCATTATAAACATTATAGTTGTTGTTCTTGAGCTTAAATTAGAGTGATTGAGTGTTATACACATAATCATACACGAATGAGAAAAAGAAAAGATACGATTGGATTCAGTGTTATTAGGATCAATGATCCGACGTTATTAGAATCACAATCGCTATCTTAGTGCGGTTTATCTAGTACCAATAGAAAGTTATAGTGGTTGATTCCTTATCCAATAGAAAAGAAAAAACGGTTTTACTCGGACCGATAGAAGACGAGCTTGTAACGGTAATCCCTGATCGATAGAAGAGAGGTGCAGAGGTTTTGATCTTGAACCTATAGAAAAGATACATCGAGAGAGGACGTAGGCACATTTGGATGAACCTCTATAAATCCGCGTATCATTTATTTTCCACACTTTATTTACGCTTCCGCACAAACGGCGCAAATATCGATATTACACCATCAAAAAGTACGGACCTATAGAAGGGATCCTATTCAAGTAAGGTCATGCCCTGGGTTCATAATACCGGTTCTTATAGGGTAGTCATTCCTTGGATGAGTAACCGATAAGGGATTAGAGGTGTCCAAAAAACCCAGACCCTGCAGGTCGATCCATCGACCCGGACCTACCGGACACGTGTAGGACCCGGACCCTATCAATCCGTCGGACTCGAGGACCCAGACCAGTGGTATACACGGGTGGGGTTCGGGTCTTAACTTTCCAGATCCGTCGATCCGTCGGGTCCGACCCGAATGACCCGATGGAGAATTTTTTTTAAATCTGACCGTTGGACCCGGCGGGTCGGACCCGTGACCCGACGGGTTCAATGGCCAGATCTTCAAAATTTTTCAACAAAATAAAAATAAAAAATATCAATCTATAAATATTCCCAACCCATCTCATTTTTTTCACACCCTCATTCTAATTTATCTCTCAAACTCTCATTGCTAATTGCTATAATATTTAATCTCTCTTTTTACTAGTATTTAATTATTATGTGGAGTTCTGACAAGGGAAATAGTATTGCTACGTCTTTCAAAAAATCCAAAATGTCCAAGTTTTATTTAATACTTCTTAAGTAAAAGAACTACGTAGAGCTTTGATTCCTCACGAGGATACGTAGGCAATTTAATTGTAAGTGAAAACTTAAAATTAAATACAAGCTCATTTTTTCCAATTATTTCTTTGTTCATTAGTTATTTTTTCGTGTATAAAATGATAATAAATAAAATTTTATAAATACTCTTTTTAAAGAAAAATTATGGGTTGGACTCGGACCCGGACCCGTGGCCGACCCGTGAACCCGCCAACCCATACATTTCATATGTACGGGTGGGGTTCGGGTCCTGGCCGGCCAACACGGCGGATCCGATCCGGACCCGACGGTCAGGGCCGGTCCAATGGTTTTGGATGCCGTGGGGGGAGGGCAAAAAATATGCCCCTAATTTAATGAACTAATAATCATTAGAATCACCAATAAGTTCTTCGTCAACACGATTTTCCATATTGTCATTAGGATTTTCAATGGGTTTTTTTTGTCTATCAAAAAATCTATTTAATGATCCATGTAAAGATTGAGCAATTTCTTGTTGTTTTTCTTTCTTTTTCTATTTTGAGCTCCGGATGATTATGATAGAGGAAACATATTTAACCACACAAGAAGCAAGTCAAACAACCAAGCAAATAATGCAAACAATCACCAAACAATGCAAATAACCAAGTTACCAAGCACTGAAACAGAAGCAATTTGTCAAGCAAAATATGAAGTAATCAAGATTCTAACTTCTAAGAGACTAAGACAGTAAGATTTGGGAGCAAAATTATCAGAAATTTAGACACAAAATACATGAGAGTATGGTAAAATCAGAATTCCGTCCAAGGTCAACCGAACGGAACAGCCGGACTACCGGTGGTGTTGTTCTCGTGGTGTCGTGTTGGTGCATTGTGGTCGAACCGAACAGCAGAATCGATGGATTGATTAGAACAAGTTTTTTTGCCGTTCGTCTTCTCGATGCCTCAATGACTCAATGGATTGGAAGTTTGGAACGAGTGAATCGATGCAGTGAAATGATGGATTAGAAGAAACTCTTTTGCCGTTTGATTCAAATGTCAGAGCGAGGTTTTAGAGAAACGAGGAGCCTAATCAATTTGTCGTTTGCTAATTTTTCCTTTTTAGAAAATATTATTAAACTGAGACTACTAAAACCACTTTACATATGGGCCTTTGATGCCCTTTTGCACTCTGCTGCCCTGGGGCGAAGGCCCAGGTTGCCCACTATATGGGCCGGTCGTGCCGACGGTGGGCACCTCCATAAGGGACATAAACACTATAATTGTTTGACTTCAAACTCTGCCAAATATTATTAAAGGGGGACCACTGTGCAATGCTCTTTATGTTTGATAGTACTCTGCTCCTCCATCCACCATCTTTTTTTACGTTTTGATCGGGCACGAATTTTGATAATTTGTATTGACTTTAAGTAGAGATGTTTAGTGAGTGGAGTTTGTATCCCACTTGGATGTATGTTTGAAATTAAAGGTGGGAAGATAAATTAATGAAGTTGATTGATGTATGATGTTAAATGTGGTCTATCAATGGTAATTTTGTAAATGATATTAGTGTAGTTAAAGTAATGATATTGATGTGTGAGGTTAAAATTGTTGAAAAAAGATTTCCTTATTTGGCAAAAATAAAATGTAAAGAAAGATTGTGGATGGACTAAATAGCACAATGTAGAGGAAGATCGTGGACGGAGGGAGTACTGTATGTACGCTGACTCTTTTTTTTCTTTATGCAGTCAAATGCTCTTTTTTTCAATAATTTTTTTGTGCTCTTTATCTTTGTTAAGTAATACAGCAACTTTTTCTTTGTAAAATATGTTCGTAATATTACTAAAATTTCGATTGTGTGTTGCATGATTTGTAATTTTTTGGTAATTAATAATTAAATGACTATTTGTTAGTGTTATAATTATATATATTATTGTATTTTTTGTTGGGAAAATGGCCTCAAAGATCACCAACAATCCTTCCAAAGAACAATAATAGAGAAAAATAAATAATACAAGAATATACATGGAAATTCCAAAATCAGAGAAAAAACCACGGCCCCCACCGGAGAAAATACTACTATGCGATAAATTTTTACAATCACACAAATTCTCTCTCGACCCCAAACCAACTTCCACAATACTACAATAACTCTTTGACTAACTCACACCTTTCTCCCAACTCTCTACTAGAGAATACAAAAAAGGAATTTAAGAAGAATCAAATACAAAGAGAAGTAGTCCATTTTATTTTGGTGCACTTGGAATAAAGACTCAAGGCCTCCTTATATAGCATTAGGAAACCTCCAACTCTTTTCTTGTTTCCAATGTGGGATGGGTTCTTTTATTGGAGTAGAAAGCCTCCCACTCTTTGTGCTCTTTTAATCTGGGATAAGACTCTCTTTTTTTACAACAAAATCCCAACAATCTCCACCTTGCTAAAATAAAAGAAAACTTCACCGTCTTCACCCATAATCTATTGTCTTCAGCGACAATCATGATTCTTAAACCAAAGAATCACCATTCTCAAAACAGAGAATAAACACTTAGAACAAACCCGTCTAAGAATTTTAACCACTTAGAATCAACCATTCTAAGGATTTCCCTTGGCACATGTCGAAAACTTGCTGAAATGTTTATGGTACAACTTCTCTGTTGGCCACCGGAAGTTCATCAGCCCTAGACATCAATCTTCACCACACATCTTGCATCAATGCCAACCCAATGCCCATGTGTAAATTCGTGAACTCGCTAACAAAAGGACACATCTCTTTCCATGGTAACGGGCATACCATGGGGATGCCAACTTCTCAAAAGAATTCTTCACCGCCAGTGACGACGGAGACATTGTTAGCAGAATTGGAGCATTTTGCCGAATCCGCTCCACTTGGACAATTTCTTTTAACATGTCCAGATTTTCCACACTTCCAGCACGTCAGAGTCCTCAAAGGGTTTTTCTTCTTCTCGTTCCTATATATTAAAACCGCACCTTCTGATGGAGTATTGCTGCTACCTTCCAGTCTTTTCTCCTCGGACAAGAGTTTGCTAGTAACATCTTCATACTTCAGGGTCTCTTTCCCGTACATAAGAATAGGCTCCATATGTTCATAAAAAGATGGCTACGATAATATAAGCCTTAACGCTTTATCCTCATCTTCAACCTTCACTTCAATAGCCTCCAGTTCCGAAACAATATTATTAAGAACACTTAGATTATCTGAAATTTTTGTACCTCCATCCATACGTAATGTATGAAATTGCTCCTTGAGATACAACCGATTTGAGAGGCCCTTGCCTTGGTACAACTGTTCAAGCTTCTCCCAAAGCTTCTTTCCCATTGATAACCCATGCACATTAGCTAGCACATTCTTTGCAAGACACAAACGAACGGCACTAGCCGCTCTCAAATCCAAATCTTTCCATTCTTCATCATCGTTTTTACTGGTCCCGCTTTTATCACCGCTGGAAACAAGGGCAGTTTTCCCCTTTAACGCCTTGTGTAACCCTGATTGAATCAACACATCCTTGACTTGAACTTGACACAAGACAAAATTGATATGTTGGCCACTAAGTATACTGGATACAGTTTGGAAAGTATTTTAAACAACAAGCTGTACTGTTTTAAATCTGAGTGCGTAGCGGAAGTCTTAAATACAGTAAGTTGTTGTGGATACAGCAACTCGATGTGCAGTGTATACTTAAATAATCACAGTTTAATAAAACAATAAAAGCAGAAGGTAAATAACACAGTATTTAAAGTGGTTCGAGGTAAACCCCTCTACGTCCACTGGTCCTCCACACAGGAGTAAAAAGTTTATTATACACAACTACGTAATTATAACAACACTTAATCAATATATCGTTCACACAGATTGATATAAAGATCTTAGCTTTCAACCGTTCACACAGATTGGTTTGAGCTTACACTTTGACTGGCTTCTTCACACACCGTTCTGAAGCTTTGTCCTCTTCGATGTAAGTCCTTCACACACAGTTCGAGAGTAGCAAAGATTTCTCAGTCCACACAGGGCTGATATGAGTTTGTTCAAAGATAGAACAAGGTTTGAACAACAACTATGACTTTCTGGGCTATAAGCTGATGATGTGTTGTTCAAGGTTTGAGCACTGTATATCTCTTATATCTGAATAGCAGAAAGCTTGGGGAGATATGTTTTGCTCTGAATATTTCTTGTAAGCTTGATTGTTTGTAAGTCGTACTTTCGTGTAGTTCAGTCGTTCAGTAGTAGATGATCTACAAACTCTGGAGATATATATAGCCATCTGAAATATATCTGTTTGAAATATATCCGTTGAGGCAAGATTCTACGACAACTAATATTTGAATGAGATCCGGATATTGCGGGATTTTGAAGATCTTCTGACTTACAGTATTTAAATACTTTATCCTTTAGTATTTAAATACTTCTTTATCAACGGGACTTGACTTCTAACGAATACTGAAGATTCCTTCTTGTCCTGTTGAGAGCTGTATGGAAGGTATCACTGTATTGATATTCGAGACAGCTTCCATACTGGCTTTGCGGGACTCTTTACTGTATGATCAATATGTTGTATGGTTGGGACTGCGAGAAGTCTTCGATACAGGTTTGATACTTGATCAGCTTTTCGATACAACTAGAGGCGGTATTCAGGATTTGGCATATTGTCAAAATATTCTGATAATACGATCGATACAGGGTTTGATATCCAAGCAGCATCGATACAGGGATTTGTTATCCAACATGATCCTTCATCAAACTTCTCTACATCGAACCTCATGGGACTGAACTTTGACATCGTATATGTATCTTAACCTGAAATACCAAGACACCCAAATACGACCAATAGAAATTCATTTCTGATGTGGAAGATCAGACAAAACTTCAACCACATAGCATAATACTGTTGGAAAGTAAAACGCAGCGGAAGCGAAGTTTGAGAAAATATGACAATAGCGTTTTACGCATCTACGAGCATTAGATCTATTTAGGCATGCTAATTAATTAATTACTAAGACTAACAAGTAATTTAAATATTATTTATTATTTATTAATTAAATATGTTGATTAATTAAAATATCCTAATCTAGATCCAAGATCATAGGATATTACCTTTTGAAGCGCGTTGGTTACTTTCCTCTTGATCGCCTTGTATTTCTACCTTTAGATCTTCTAGAGTATGATCCGCCTTGAACCGGATGTTGTGTGGGCAACGAGCTACCGGATCTTGCTTGGACACCTACGGATCGACCGAATTCTTATGCCTCACAACTCTCGATTTTCTTTTCTTCAAGTAATTCCGATATGTAGCAAGAATTAAAGTGTTCTCTCAATTGTGGAATCAAAGACACAAGTCAAGATCCACAATTAAACACTTAGAAGAAAAAATCGAAATTCCTTGTGTATGAAGAAGCATAAAATCGGCCAACACCCCATATTCCTATTTATAGGCTCTTGGACTACTACTAGGGATCTAAAGGAGGATTATGGAAGGACTCCCAATTAATTCATCTTACCTTATTAGGACTCTTCCTAATATATGATGAATCTATTAATATCAACTTAGTCCACTAAAAAGTTGATATTGCACTTCCTACCAAAATCCCAAATTATGAAATTGGGCTCCTTATTAAATATATTATTTCCCGTGTTTAAGATATCGAATGTCCATTAATTAATTATAAGCTACTTAATTAATTAATATCTTATCCAAGAGTAGTACCACTCGAACCTTATTATTATATCGGAATTAAATCCACCTGCAGGGTTTAATATAATAATCATTATCGAGCTCCTCAAGGGGACATCATCAACCCGCACGAGTCGGGACACGATTTCTAGTAATAATAATAATTGTCGTATAAACAATATTATTGCCCAAGATACGAGGCTTATTGAGTCGATCATTCTGACTCTCACCTATGGTAAATCAAAGCAATAATTATTATAAATACATAATTAAATATTATATACTTAGAATTAAGAAATAATAAATATCCGAGATTTACGTTCTTCTTACAGTTAGTACAGAAGACACTATCTCACCTCGATCCTGTTCAACGTATGCAAATACGCTAATGTATGCTAATAGTCAAGACCAACTATTCTCAAGCATACACTACAACCCTTTATATAATTTGTCTAATAATTATATAGGTTGTGAACTATTATATTATTTTATAAGGCACCGATAATGTGATCTTCCGTGTGACACCAACACACCACATTATCTACAATATAAAATAATTAGACATTTCATTTGCATAACCATAACGTGAATAAATATGCAAATCATGTGATTAAGTGTAATTAATATCCTCATAGGTAGTAACAGGGAAATTAGGTAATACAAGCATAAAGTATGCTTTGCAGTATACAATCCTAACAATCTCCCACTTATACTCAAAGCATGCTTTTAAGTATACTACTCTATTACATAGTCTCTCATTTCTCCCACTTATACTCAAAGCAATGCTGCCATACACCGTAATCCCATTCCTTCCACATGCCTTTCAAGAACTTTTGAAGGTAGGCCTTTCGTGAAAGGGTCAGCAAGATTATCTTCCGATGCAACCCTGGCTACAACTACGTCTCCTTCCTTTACGAAGTGTCGTATGATGTGGTGCTTGCGGTTGATATGTTTACTTGCCTGATGGGCTCATGGTTCCCTCGAATTTGCGACTGCACCAGTATTATCACAACAGAGTGTAATACCCTCTGGCAAATCGGGAATCACATCTAAGTCCTGCAGGAAGTACTTGAGCCACACTGCCTCCTTGGCTGCCTCAGAGGCTGCCACGTACTCGGCTTCCATGGTAAAGTCCGAGATGCATCTGCTTCACACTCCTCCAACTAATGGTTCCACCTCCCAGGCTAAACACATAACCCGAAGTAGACTTGGACTTTTCTTTGTCCGATGAAAAATCTGAGTCAGTGTAATCCACCGGAAACAGGTCGTCTGATTGATATACAAGCATGTACTCCCTAGTCCTTCTCAGGTACTTGAGTATGTGCTTGACAGCAATCCAGTGTCCTGGTCCTGGGTTCGACTGATATCTAGCAGCCATGCCCACGACATGACAGATATCTGGTTTAGTGCAAAGCATAGCATACATGAGACTTCCCACAGCAGATGCATAAGGGACCATCTTCATGTCATCTATCTCCTTCTGTGTCTTAGGACACATGTTCTTAGATAGTTGAATTCCATGTCTGTAAGGTAGAAAACCTTTCTTGGAATTCTCCATGCTAAACCGCTTCAGCACTGTATCGATATAGGATGCATGGGATAAGCACAACATCCTCTTCTTCCGATCACGAAAGATCCTGATTCCAAGGATGTGTCCTGCTTCTCCTAGATCCTTCATATCGAACTGCTCAAATAGCCATACCCGTACGTCCGATAATTCCTTCACGTTGTTTCCAATCAGAAGGATATCGTCTACATACAGTACAAGAAACACCAACACGTTTCCATCGCATTTCTTATACACACAACTCTCGCTCGGACATTGGAGCAATCCATATGACTGGACAACTTCGTCAAAATGAGTGTTCCAAGATCTAGATGCTTGCTTAAGTCCATAAATGGATTTCTTAAGTTTGCACACCAAGTGCTCTTCTCCTTTGGCAACGAATCCCTCTGCTTGGCGCATATAGATTTCCTTGTCTAGAATCCCATTCAAGAATGCAGTCTTGACATCCATCTGCCAAATCTCCAGATCCAAATGCGCATCTATAGCTAAAAGAATCCAGATTGACTTAAGTATGGCTACCGGCGAAAAGGTTTCATCATAATCGATACCCTATTTCTGAGTGTAACCTTTTGCAACAAGCCTCGCTTTGAAGGTTTCAACCTTCCCGTCACGTCCTTTCTTTCGCTTGTAGACCCATTTACTCCCAATGGCTTGTACACCATCAGGTAGCTCTACTAGCTCCCACACTTGATTGGAATCCATAGATCCCATTTCTGATTTCATTGCTTCTTGCCAGGAGTCAGCATCTTTATCTTGGATTGCCTCCTTATAGGTCCAGGGAACTGATTCATCTTCGTCTAGGATTGAGTCTGAAGACTTTCCCACGCCTATGAATCGTTCGGGCTGACGAACAACCCTCCCACTACGACGAGGCAAATCCTGAGTTGGTGTAAAAGTTTCAGAATCGATACGTGGTGCAGTGTTAGTTGGCGCTTGTACGATTGGTATAGACGGAGTCTCGCCCCTCAGCTCTTCCAGAATTATCTCGCTCATGGGCTTGTGACTAATCATATAATCCTCTTCCAGAAATCGGGCATTGGTGCTAACAATGACCTTCTGATCCTGGGGACTATAGAACAAGCCACCCTTCGTTCCCTTAGGATATCCTACAAACACTCGTACTTCTGTACGAGATGCCAACTTATCAGCTTCCTTATTCAGCACATGTGCTGGAGTACCCCAAATCCGAACATGTCCTAGACTGGGCTTACGCCCACTCCACAGTTCTGTGGGTGTTTTTGGAACTGATTTCGAAGGCACCAGGTTTAGAATGTACGCCGCTGTTTCTAAGGCGTATCCCCAAAACGAAATAGGTAAATCTGAATAACTCATCATTGATCTAACCATTTCTAAAAGAGTCCTATTCCTTCTTTCAGCCACACCATTTTGTTGTGGAGTTCCCGGCACGGTGAGCTGGGACGAAATCCCATCATTCGCTAAGAAATCCAAAAACTCTCCACTAAGGTATTCGCCACCATGATCAGATCGTAGCGACTTGATACTCTTCCCATGACGCTTCTCCGTTTCAGCCTTGAAGTCTCTGAACTTGTCAAAGGCTTCAGACTTACGTCGCATCAAATAGATGTATCCATATCTCGAATAATCATCTATAAACGTGATGAAGTATTCGAAACCACCCCTAGCCTGGATATTCATTGGACTACATACATCCGTATGAACCAATTCTAACACATTCTGAGCACGGTTTCCCTTGGTTTTAAAAACCCTTTTGGTCATCTTACCTTCCAGACATGATTCACAAATTGGAAATGACTCAACTTGGAGATCATCCAATGGGCCATCATCTACCAATCTTTGAATTCTTCCAAGGTTTACATGTCCCAACCGTAAATGCCACAGATATGTTTGGTTTATGCTTGAAGGTTCTTTTATCTTTTTAGGTTTAGACAAAGAGTTAAGTGATTTATGCATAAGAGTTTGTGCAGTATTAACAATATATAGTCCATCATTAAAAGTACCTCTGCAAATATATTCACCGCTTCTTTTCTTAATAATGGCATCATCATCAAAAGAAACTGAATAACCATCGCATTTTAATTTAGAAACCGAAATTAAATTCATTCTAAAATCTGGTACTAATAATACATTATTGAGAACTAATAATTTATCATTAATCTTCAACTGCACGACTCCCACTGCAACAGCCATAAGCCTGGAATAATCGCCCCAGTTGATGGTAATCTCGCCCGCACTAAGCTACTTGGTTACCTGAAAACCATGCGAGTCAAAGCAAACATGATCAGTGGAGCCTGAATCAACTATCCACGAAGTGGAAGAACAAGCTGCCAAACATGTTTTGACTATTAGTGCACGAGACATACCTTTCTTAAGAGCAGGGCAGTCCGCTTTAAAATGCCCTTTCTGACCGCACTTGTAGTACTTTCCCTTTGGCTTTTTGTTCGCCTCGGGGTGAGGAGCCTTGCTTTTCACCTTGAGGGTCGCCACTTGCTTCTGGCCAACCTGCTTCTTCTTCTTTCCCCATTTGAGTTTGGAAGAAGTAGCACCGGTTGCCGCAAGAATTTGATGATAACCTTGTTTGAAGAGACCTTCAGCAGACTGAAGCTCTGTCAGAAGTTCCGCCAAACTATATGTCCTACGGTTCATATTGTAGTTGAGGCGGAACTGCTCAAAGCTTCTAGGTAAGCTGCCTAAGATAATATCGACCTGCATTTCCGCATCGATAGTAGCTCCCAGTATGCTCAGTTCGTTCAAATGAGACATCATTTTTAGAACATGATCCCTTACTGGAGTCCCTTCAGACATTTGGGTTGTCATCAATACCCTCATAGTATTTTGTCTAGCCGCCCGGTTCTGATGACCAAACATCTCGGTGAGACTTTTCATCATTTCCGCGGCCGAACCCATCGTCTGATGCTGATGCTGCAATACATTTGTGAGTGAAGCCAAAATGTAACAGCGAGCCATCTCATCAGACTTTTTCCATTTTCGGAATTCCGCCAACTCTTCAGGAGTGGCATCCGGTTCTGGTTCTAGAGGGCTCTCCTCGATTAAGACAAAACTTATGCCCCTCAGCAGTCAGGACAATGTCAAGATTTCTTTTCCAATCGGCAAAGTTAGTGCCATCTAGTTTATTTTCTTTGAGAATAACAGCTAGTGGATTGAAAGACATCTGAGAATAAAAATTAAAAAACATCCATCACATAATGCATAGCAAAATATATCGAAAAACCTCAAAACACAATATATATGCTAGCAACCAACACCTCAAAAAATCCGCATATGCAAGTCACGATCGTGTGGACGTTTACACACACATTTTCCAAGTAGAGTTTTACGTCTTTAATTTTACTATCTAGTCAAATTACGTTATGACAAGTAAAATTAATAGTTGGTTCCTCTTGGCCATGTATTAATTAACATAGACTCTGATGGGGAGCTTATTAATTAATACACCTAAGTGAACACCATAATTTAACATCCTTAAAATATTATCTTTTAAATAATAGTCCTACAGATGGAGAGGTCCTATCATAAAAAGTAATATTTACCTTATGTTATCATTTATGAAATTTAAAACTAGTGAACCTATAATTAGCACATCCGATATGGAGGAAGACTCTAATGTCAACGCGCATGCTAATTACTTCATAAATTAAATTAATTATGGAGGCCAATTTGATTTTAGTTAAAATTAAATCAATTTAATCACTTAGTTATTTTAGCCTTAAGGTTTTTAATTTTCTCGTCCTAACATGCAAGGAAACATATCACGCATATATCCATACATGACATACATCAAAACAATAAAAACCAAGAATAAAGCATGGATAATTAATTATCCAATTATCATGGTCTTCTTCCTTGAGTTGAATCCGAGAAAATCTTCAACTCGATCTCTCCCACTGAATCAAGCATCTCGTCGCTCCTCTCCGGCCGGGTCGTTGTAACACCCCCAGATTTAACCGGAAATATTACAGCGACGTGGGCCCCGAGATGGAACCCACAAGGCTAAAAGAAATTTTCGCAAACATTTACAAATGCCCAAGAGGCCAACGACGGTACTATCTTTAAAAATTCACAAAGACTTATAAAAATCCATTTATCAAAAACCGTCGTAAAAACTCATTTGAAATCGCAAGGCCAAATAGCCGACACTCAAAAGTTTAAAAAACGATTTCCAAAGTAACCTCAGTTACTAGATACCAAAAGAGCATTTCAAAATACTCACGCAGCGGAAAAAGACCAACCATGAAGATACTCTAGCAGCGGAATACAAGAACCAATCAAGAAACTCAATGCACACAACATGTCCTAGCCAGTATCCTCCGGGAAGCTCATCTCTTCACGACCGCTACAAGCTCGATACTCCGAGAACCTAAAAAGAAATCCCACGACGGGGTCAGCCATAATATCCAACAATGATATCAATCACATCACATCAATAATACATACCAATGAGAATACAGAATAAGAATACGACCAGTGTAATCTTACCGCCATAACTTTACTTACTCAAGTAATTCTCATCAGAATAACCATTATCACATTTTACATCCTGTACTCGATTAACCAATAAACTCGAACATAATATCTGTATTGTACCTCAAACAATACTCAAGATCCTCAAACTATCATAACCAACTCACGATACAGAAATCTACCATTTCTGACCAATACGATCCATCGAATAATATCCTCAAATCCCAAGACGATAACCGATTGTCCACCAAAGACAAGACCAAAGCAAATATGGAACATACCTCGAGATATGATGTGCCACGATAATCATATCAGTCTAATCCGGGATCAGAACAATGCAATACGGATAAGGTCCTAACATAAGACCTACAAATGCATACTCATATGACCGCGTCAATATGATCATAACAATAACAATCATGTATACTCAATGGAAATCCGACGATCCAGCGCACTCAGCATAGATCCCACGATGATCCTACAGGTCAACACGAGGTGGATAACCAACAATATACATATACACAACAACACATGATAAAATCAATGATGCGAATTCACAAGATTCCATCAACACAATACTGGTAAACCAACGATCCAGCGCCCTCAGCATAGATCCCCATGATGATCCCGTCGAACCAATGCATGGTGGAAAACCTGTCCAACGATCCAGCGCCCTCAGCATAGATCCCCATGATGATCCCGTCGAACCAACGCATGGTGGACATTCGATCCAGCGCCCTCAGCATGGATCCTCATAATCCCATCAGATTATTTACACAACATAAACAACACAATATGCATACACATATGCAAATCAACATGTTCATCAACATGAACAACATAACATGCACGATAACATGACAATTTAGTAGGACGACTCCATGTTCAACAACATGAAAGAAAATGTACGAGACCAAAATAAATAACACTAAACCATAACCAATATGGAATACTTGCCCCGAGTCCTTTGGGAGCAACCTCGATGTCCAATCATCACCGACGATTATCCTCAATGCTCGGCGATCCAAACGTACGATGAACTATAGATATTCATATCCTCGTCTTTACCATAATGTAACCTCGATATTCGAACATACCAATAACTGAGATAAAGCATATACATTATGATTTATCTCCCATAATCGAAAGAACGATATGCGATCCGAATACCCAAAGTTCACAATAATAATCATCGCCATATGCATTATAAACGAAATGAAACTGAAACCATTCATTAAATATTATAACTGGGCAAGTAATAACTTGCCTCGATACCGATACGATGATGACGAAGCCGCTACCAGTCATAATGCCTTTGTCTACGAGCTCCCCAGCCCCGATCAAAAGCAATACAATGGACATACTCGAACACGACCGCAATATCCGGTTATAATCACCGATCAATAGTCTCAACCTATCGAAGAAATCAAATAACACATATCCGATAACAATCAACAACCGATAAAACTAACCAATCGAACTCAACGGTTCAACACAACCTCGAATAAACAATTTCATAACCAACCAAGTCAAACCATCACTAATTCATAATCAAAACACAAAAATATCGCACTCGCCTTTACTTAGCGTACGTTAAACGCATAACGTAGCGTGCGCTAAGTTGTCCCGTTAGCGTGCGCTAGCCAGTAAGCTTAGCGTGCGCTAATGCTGTACAATGGCATGCATTCCAAACATCGACTCACATCTTGCGACTACGAAACCAAATGAAGGAAGACATAAATCTCCATATCTCTTGAAGATAAACGACCACATAATTATCACCATGATCATGTCAATGTCCATATATCAATAACAACATCAACAATCAAACCGACTCGATAACAAGGATCGTATCATGCTAAATCTGGAATTCAACCTAGTATCATGATTCATCTCATCTATATCAACCAATATAATTACCAAGATTCAGAAATCCTTCTTAGATCGGGTTAAATGAATCAACATCCTTATGGTATGAAGAATCTTAACTAACGTCCGAAACTCTTATCAAAATTCCATTGAACATCATCATATGATTATCCAACATGCTCCTTGCATGAAATCATCCAAGAAAAACGAACTGTTGTGCGACGATTAATTCGCCACGATAGGCGATCGGCGACCTCCCTGAAAAGTCAACCATAGAAGCCAAACTCCGGACGAACACCTAAAGTCCGGCATAATATAGCGATCGTCTTTTGGTAACCAGCGATCGTCTTTTGATACCTGGCGATCGTCTTTGTCTAACGGTTCAGAGGCGATCGTCTCATGCCACGTGGGGATCCAGCATCCGTCAAAGTCGTCGAAGACCGAATCTTGGACGATGGCCCACCCGCGGATCTTCATAGGATACCAACAAAAAGGATCATTGACCCACTGTCACCTACCGCACCTACCGACAAGGCCGCCGAAAGGTGAAGTGGACCCTCCTCGGACAGCGACTCGCGGCAGCGTCTTGGCTTCCCATTGGTTCACCCACCGGCCTCCAATCGCAACCTCGGACCTCAAGGGAACAGGCCCACGTGACGGGACGATCGGCCGTTTATTTTAATATAGAAAACGGCGATCGCCCGCGATCGCCCGAGGGATCCCAACTACTTAGTCCCCTATAAATAGAGAACTCACTGTTGCGGCCAAAAAGACGGATTCTACCACGAATTAAGTGCGAAAATACACACAAAAGAGAGAACAAAAGGCTCTTTCGGCAAGCACTAACATATTCATAGTGACATTCACACACATTCATCATAAATTCCAAGCAAGAACTCACAGATTCATCCATCTGGTTCTTCCGGCAATCTACGCGCTCTAAAGCCTAGATAACTAGAAGCTTTTACACTCATTGTATTAGATTCTAACGTTAATATTTGTACTCGAAATTATATTTTTTAATTACATCTCGCGAGAGCATTCAAGCCCGGGACTAACAACCCGGCAAATCTTGTGTTATCCATTTTCCCACGGAAGTGTTCTCGCATTTTGTTTGTTACTCGATCGCTCGGCAATACTATCTCCGGATAATATTTTGGGTAACAACAATTGGCGCTAGAAGAAGGGGATCTAAACCTTCATTTTTATTCCTACCGTCTCGAAGAACACTCACCGTTCTCCTGGACATATACTTGAAGAAACACTCCTTTGTTCTTCAATAGAAAAACCATCGAGAAAATGACATCGGCAACAACCTCCAAGAGGGCCACCTGAGATCTGCCGGAAATCTTATTCGGCGAGGACGAATCCCGGCCACGGCGGAAGGCGACCGTGGCGACGCTAGGCTCTCACTCCCGCCCCAGGGCGGTTCTAGCCTCTCACTCGATCGTTCCGGACATCGGAGCAGTTGAGGAGGCTATAGCCATCCTCGAGGAACGGCAGAGGGCCCACGATGCGCCCACCATCACCCGTCGGCCAATGGCCGGGCAAGCAAACGGAAGCTCAAGGGGATCTATGTTGAGAAATCGACAGAAAGCCCCGAGCCGGAGAAGGCTCTCGTAAGGCGGGACGATTCCGTCTTGACCGCTAGGAGCGATCTCATGGCGGCCAGGGCACTCAGGCCCAGTGAGACATCGATATCCGAATCCTTTACTGGGAGTTCGGCGATCCGACTCCCAAGAGACAGACGGCCAACGAGCCCCGCTCGCCCAAGAAGGGAACCCTGCAGCGGGGAGATCGTCGTTCACCACGGGGCCGGGGATCGGTACACGATCGCCTTGGTTCACGCTACGAGAGTCAATCGGCGGCAATCGGGACGGCGATAGCCGCCATACAACGCCAGCCGACGAGATGAAGGCGCTCATGGAAAATGGGGCGGCGCCGGAGATCGATCATTGGTTCAAGCGAACCACTCACGACTCGATCGAGCTCGCCTCACCCAACCAACTATCAATCCCCACAAACACCTTTATACGAGGGGAAATCGGATCCGAAACCCACTTAAGCAAATTCGGATCTACATGACCAGTGCGGAGCTTCGAGATGCGGCGAAATGTCGTATGTTCCGTTAACTCGGGCGACCTCGCCCACGGATGGTACACCTCACTACCATCTCGCTCAATCAATTGCTTTGAGAAGCTAGCGAACGACTTCAGTCATACTTCGCCGCCAAAGTCGCTCGCCGGAAGGTCCTCACCGCATGATGAAAATCGGGCGGGGAAGGACGAATCGGATGAGGATTACATCGACCGGGTAGACGAGATAGTCCTCACCGGTGAGCCGTCGGCGACGAGATCGCTCTCAACTCGGTTATGAGCGGATTCCACGGACGCGCCCATGTTCAGCATCTCACAAAAGATATCCCCGACCTATTCGATTTTCCGCAACAAGGCCGCGGGTTCTGGCCGAGACAGAGGATGCTCTCACTCCGCTTAGAAGAGGGACCATCCGAAGAAGGAAAAGCACCCTCCCATGTCCGGAAGAAGGCGGTCGCCAAGCCCGGAAGGCGATCGCCAAGCCGCTGGCGAGTTCAAAGCCTTCGAGGATGTAGAGGTCCACCTTCTTCACAACCTCAACTTATCTCGGCCCACATCTTCAACGCGATCAAGGGTCGCGAGTGGCTTTCAAGCCAAAGCCAATAAGGGACCACGGTCACCTAGACCGTAGCAAATTCTGTGCCTATCATAAGAGTCCCGGCCACAACACTAGGTGCGCGATCTCCTCGTGCAACTCGCGATTGTTTGAGGAAGGCAACTGGACAACTTGGTCACCAAGCCGGAACCAAGGACGGAAAGGACCGGAGGCGCGAGCGTCGGCAACACGAGAGAACTCCTCCCCATCCGGCCGCTGAATTGAGCATGAGCCGGAATACTCGATGATTCGGTCCCACCGATCAACTCGCGGCCGGTCAACATGCTTCAAGCGGGAGGTGGAAACCTCGGGGTCTTTCCCGGTTTCCACCATGTCGAACAGAAACGAAAAGCCGAGCCGAGGGCGTTCGCCGGGGTCCACGTCGTTGTACCCGGAACCGACCATCTCTAGAGACGCGCTCATCACCTTTTCCAACAAGGACGGGAAGGAGTGCAATGTCCCAAGGAGGATGCACTAGTGATCTCGCTTGCATCCTTGGGAAGACGGCCGATCGCGTGTTGGTCGACAATGGGAGTTTTTGCAACATCATATTCAAATCCGCCCTAGACCAACTCGGCAACTCCGATCAAATTCATCAAGCCTTTCGACACCGTACTTCAAGGGTTCGGCGACAACACACCTAAGCCTACGGGAGGATCAAGCTCTCCGTCGAGCTAGTATGCTTTTATGATCCCAAGGTTAGGATTACTAGGAACCTAAGCTTTGTAATCATAGATAGGCCCAAAGATCTATAATGGGTTCCTAGGTCGCCCTTTTTAGAAACCTTTGAGGCGGTCGCCTCATCTTTCTTCTTGTATCAAATTCCCACCGCCGATGGGACGGTCGGTCGTAAAGGAGATCAACTAATGGCAAAGAGATGTTTGAGTTACTCCTATGTTGTTAATTCTTTCAATACTTCCCGTACTGTATGTAACATTGAAGCGACCGACGATCAACCCATGGAGATCGACGAGCCTGAGACTTCGTACCAACCCGACTCAGGGGACGCCATCTCTCATCGATCGACGGACGACATCGAGCCAAGGATCGGTTTCGAGCCAAGTCTCGACATCGATCCAAGGACCGAGTCCGGAGATCGTACCAAACGAGAGGCGACCGTTCCTGTCGAAGAGTTAGAAAGCATTACGATGGATCCGGATCATCCAGAACGGGAGGTACAGATCGGCGCGAGCATCGACCGCGAATTAAAGGGAGATCTGATCAACTTGCTACGTAAGAACATCGGTGTCTTTGCCTGGTCGCATCAAGATATGGTTGGCATAAGTCCCGAACACGCCTGCCATTATCTGAAGATCGACCGGACAATGAAACCTGTTCACCAGAAGCGTAGGAAGTTCGGTCCCGAGAAATACGCAGCGCTCGACATAGAAGTCCAGAAGTTACTCGGCAACAGACTGATCGGAGTAGCAACTGACGAACCACAGTGGGTCGCCAACGCGGTGCTCGTCAAAAAGCCGACTGGCTCCTGGAGATTATGCATAGACTTCACCGACCTCAACGCGGCATGTCCAAAAGATCACTTCCCAATGCCTCATATCGATCATCTGGTCGATAGCACGGCAGGTTGCGAAATGATGTCGTTTATGGATGCCTTCGCCGGATATCATCAAATCCCAATGGCAGAGGAAGACATAAAACACACATCTTTCCACACGGAAAAAGACATATACTTTTGGGTCAGAATGCCGTTCGGCTTGAAAAACGCAGGGGCGACCTACCAGCGATTAGTCAACAGGATGTTCGCCGATCAGATCGGCAAGACCATGGAGGTCTACATTGACGATATCGTGGTCAAAAGCCTCAAGAAGGAAGATCACCTCAACGATCTTGCCGAGACGTTCGCCATCCTTGAGAAGTTTAACATGAAGCTGAACCCCAAGAAATGCAACTTCGGGGTGGGCTCCGGGAAGTTCTTGGGGCACATAGTGAGCCAAAGGGGGATCGAGGCGAACCCGCCAAGATACGAGCGATCCTTGACATGCGGGAACCGCGAAACATCAAACAGTGCAACGCCTCACAGTGTCTAGCCGCCTCAACTGTTTCATATCACGGCTCGGCGATAAAAGCAAGCCTTTCTTCGCGACCATCAAGAACAAGAAGTTCGCATGGACGAAAGAAAGCCGAGATAGCATTCTCAAAATAAAGGAATATCTATCCAACCCCAGATCCCGGCAAAGCCGATCCCGGTGAAAAATTATTCCTTTACTTAGCGGCCTCGGAGGTCGACCGAGTGCCGCTCAGTGCGAGCAGAGAGGGCAAGCCCACTTGCCGATCTACTATGTTAGCCGGGCGCTCCACGACGCCGAGACACGTTACACACCATTGGAGAAGATCGCCATGCCCTTGTCATGAGTGTACGAAACCGAGAGCTTACTTCTTCGATCACCGGTGGAGGTCCTAACCACTCTACCTCTAAGACAAGTCCCGCACCGACCGACACCAACGGGCGACTCCTCAAGTGGTCGGAGATCGCACAATACGGTATCACTTACGCTCCTCGCACGGCGATCAAAGGCCAAGCTCGCGGACTTCGTGGTGGAATTAACGTACCCTCACGGTCCAGGCCAGTCGGCCGACCTGCTCGAAATTATACGTGGATGGCTCGGCGACCAATGCGAGAGCAAAGGTGGATTGTCCTCATTAGCCCGACGGTCGAGTTTCACAAATGCCGTGCGTTTCGGTTTTCGTGCGACCAACAATGAAGCCGAATACGAAGCTCTGGTAGGCGGGCTTGATCTAGCCCTCGCCCTAGATGTTCGACGCCTCCATATCTACATGGACTCCTTTTGGTCGTGAACCAAGTCAAGGGGAATATGAGGCACGCGGCGAATGGATGGTCAAATACCAAGAGCCGGTCGCGAAATGTGCACAAAATTTGAAGAAGTACTAATCGAGCAAGTCCCGAGAGAGCACAACTCCCGTGCCGATGCACTTTCCAAACTAGCATCATCGGATGGGGCACCGACTTCTCCAACATCCAAATCACAAAGTCGCAAGACCGCGATCGACAGGAATTTGGTTACCACGGTCGCCATCGCCGAAGAGAATTGGATGACTCCGTTCATCAAATACTTAAAAGACGAACGGTCCCCGACGACCGTGTTAAAGCTCGCCAACTCGGCCGTGCGACTGGTATACCCTATTGACGATCGGCTTTACAAGCGAGCTTTCGGCCTTCCCCTCCTCAAGTGTATTACACCGGAGGAAGGTCGGCTCGTTTTAGTGAAATCCATGCCGGGATTTGTGGGAACCACGCGGCGGCGAGCCCTCCTCCATAAGACGACTGACAAGGATTTTTCGGCCATCACTTCGGAAAGATGCGATCGCTTATGCCGATCTTGTCATAGATGTCGAGATAATGGGCCCCAACATAAAACTATCACCCGACGGCTCACCTCCATGTATAGCCCTTGGCCATTTGCGCAATGGGGCATCGACCTTATAGGTCCCTTGCCGACGGCTCCAGTGGGTAAGTTCGCCATCGTTGGGTCGATTATTTCACCAAATGGTGAGGCGAACCGCTCAACAAGATCGGCAAGAACAAGTGATCAAGTTTATATGGAAAAACATAATATGCCGATTCGGTTTGCCCCAGGCCATCATCTCCGACAACGGGAAACAGTTCGACGGCTTAGAAGTCATGCAATTCTGTGAAAAGTGGGGAGTCAAAAGGTTATTCTCAGCGCCCTATCACCCTCAGACGAACGGGCAGGTAGAGGCAGTGAATAAGATCCTCAAACACACGATCAAAGCACGACTCGAATCCAGGCAAGGAAGATGGGCGAGCGAGCTCCCAGACGCTTTATGGTCCTACCGAACGACGACCCGCAATTGGCCGTGAAACCCGTTCGCCCTTACCTTGAGCGAGCGGTGATTCCTTCGGAGATCGCCGTCCTCACCATCGAACCGAACAGGAGATGACGACCGACAACGATGTAGCCCGGCGAATCGACCTAGACATGCTTGAAGAAAGACGGCTGACCTCAGAAATGAAGAACACAATCCACAAAAGGAGAGCCGAGAAGTTCTTCAATTCAAAGGTCAGAGAGAGAAGATTTCAAGTGGGCGATCTCGTCCTCAAGAAAATCCAAACCCATACAGGCGTCTTTGGTCCAAACTGGGAAGGACCTTTCAGAGTATCCAGATGGTTAACTAAAGGAGCCTACGAACTGGAACATCCTGACGGTACTCCGGACCAATACCCCTGGAACGCCGTGCATCTGAAAAAATACTATCAGTGATAAATTTGTATTCGATTTCAATGATGTACAAGGAATATAATGAGATTTTTGTTATCCCATCTGTTATGGCGATCGCCCCACCAGGCATCGCATATCACCGACGATCGCTGATCACGACGATCCTAGGTAAAATTATTGCAGCCATGGTCCTGGAGGTCGATGGAACCGACAGCTTCGCCCATGCAAGGTTCCTTTGGGCTGAGATCGTCCGCCCTTCGTTTAAATACGAGGTCGACGTAGCCGAAGGACCCTCCAAAATAGTCAGTAGGCGCGATCGCACGTTCTCAAGGTACTTCATCTAACATGGTGAACCCGAACAATGCGACGTGCCGTTACCCCCGCCTCAACGTACACCGTCGAGGATCGCCATCTTCATGGCAGGCCGAGGTGGAAGCAGAGCTGACAAGCCGCGGACGTGGTGTCGAATAAGCCGACAACACTCCGCGCAAGGACTCCTCCAGACCGAGATCGCCCGCCTTTCGTTTTAACACAAGGCAGGCGTAGCCTAACGGAGGACCCTCACAAAAAGTGAGTCGCAGGATACTAAATATCCCGCGCACACGAAGACACGATTGGGGAGATCGGTCCATCGAACACCGCAACCACACATGACTCTTCAGAATCGGCGAAATGAAGATAGCTCGCCAGACAGACTAGTCTTTGTTCCCCTACTTACAATAAGTGAACAAAAACAAGGGGGCAGGGATAGGCCGAGCTACTCTCAAATACGATCGAACAAAGAGAAACCATATTCGATCGGCTTCGCTCAAAAACATGCAGGGCGATCGAGATCGTCCGACGAAAATTACAAGTAAGAATTCCAATTCAAAACATGTCAATACTTTCAACACTCAGACAATCGGCCGGACGAACAAAAAATCGAAAGCAAATATACGCGTACTCGAAAAATTGCACACAAATAGTCAAAGGCGATCGCATATAATGCATTACGCGGAATGAGAAAAGGAGTATTTTATTCATAAACACAAGCTTCATACATTTCAAGGCCTGAAGGCATTACAACAAAAAAGTACAAGTTACAGAGGAAAAACAAAATGCCTCTCAAAGCCCCGCCGCTGGTCTTCGCCCTCGGGTCGCGGATCGGCTTGGGCATCGGCCTCGGGATGAATGAGTTTGCCGGTATACCAACTCAAGTCAATCCCGAGGTCGACCAAGTCAAGGATCGGCAGAGAGAATTCTGGATGCAGAGGATGCTTGGAGACATAGGATCTGAAGCTTTCCATCGAGGACCGGTCTCGACCCCGCCTTTTTAGCAACTCGGACGGCGTCGGCATAGGCCAAATAGTAAGCGAACTCGCCGCGTGCCGACGTTAAGGTAGGGATCGACCTCGATCGCTTCACCGCCCTTTCGAGATCCGCCGCCGTCTTCTCGACCTCCGCCGATTCGGCCGCCTTGGCAACATTCTCGCCCCGGCCTTCTCCAGCCCTCTCTTCGCCGCCTCGGCTCACCACCGAGCCGATCCACCGCAGCCTTGGCCGGTCGCCTCCTCTGCGAAGCCTCGAGCTTCGGCGAGTCTCCTTCTCCTTATTACAGGATCGATCGGCGGCTTCCTTGAGCGACTCGGCTCTGCTTCAATCGATCCACGCCCCCTTAGCCCGCTTGGCGGTCTCCTCATACTCCTTCTCCATCGATCAATCCGGTTCGCATCCTCGATATTTCTAAGGCGGTCTCGAGCTCGCGATGGAGATGAGCGGTGGAGGGTCGCCTCAAAATCCCGGCGGCTTGGACGGCCATCGCGCGCTTTGAAGAGCTGTGGCAACGGTCGCCGCATGGCATCTCCAGATCGCCGACGAGCGATCGCGTCAAGGTCGGTCGTCCAAGCCTTGGGCGGAAGTGATTGCACGCGAACGTAGCGAGGACTTGACGGAACCTTGTGGAGCCTTGCTCGACAGAAATCCACACCATGGGGCGACGTCCGGTCGGCGGCGAACCTGCGGCGCAAACCAAGGAAATCAAGGAGTTAGCCCATACCATGCTCGGAATGCCCAACTCGAAAAATTTTTGACCCACTCTTACCTATTGACCGGCTCGGGTCGCGTCAGAAAAAGGCTTGCCCGGGGTGTCTCGCATCGGCGATCGCCATCTTCTTCGCCGAGTGCCCGGATGACCGGGTCCGGTGACCGTGGGCTTGGCGCCGAGATCGCTCCATCATCGGGATGGCGGAGATAGGAGCCGCAGCGGCCGGAGGCTCAAGAATCGATACGTCGCCTCGAGAGATCGACGGGACTCCGATCTCCGCCTCTTGCGGCGTTTGAGCATTCCTCTCCCTCGACCACCGGCTTGGCGACCGGCGCCTCGGCGGGTCTCGTCACCGGGGCAGGTTGAGACGTCGTCGCAGAACGCGACCACCGCTTGCCCAAATTAAGGCGACCAAGAACTCCCAAGTCCGACATAGCTATCTCGGCGGAGGTTCGGCGATCGGGAAAGTAAGCCTCTGTCAAAGAAAAGGTGCAAACAAGTTAGATAAAATAAAACAACATCTTGGAGACAATCGTCAAAGAAAGGAAACACCATTTAACCTCATACCTTGAACTTTCAAGTGACGAGGGTAGCAAAACAAACGAGCCCCCAACCGATGAGCTTCGGCATCAAGCGATCGAGCGTTAATAAAGGAGTTCGGCAACGCACGAATACGCTCCCAAACGATCAAGAAATCAAACGGGAGGTCGCCGTGCCGTACGAGAGGTCTGCAAAAGAAAACAAAATTAGATCACCCAAGACAAGCTCAATCAAAGGGAGAGTTTAAATCCTTACTCGGATTCCTCTCCAGGAAAATAGTGGGAATCTCCAACTCTTCATTCAGCCTCTTCACTCAACGCCGATCGCCATGCCCCGCCGACTCCAACACCATTTTGCCAGTCGCCCTTGGTCTTATTCGGCACCCCAAGAAACACTCTACCCAGTCGGCCCTGGATATGATAACCGCCGATCGTCCCTTTCACAGCCTAATTTAAACAGATAATTCATCTCCAGCGCGCTAAGGTGACGAAATAACCGGTGACCGCCGAACAAGGTCAACGTGCAGATGATCTGCAGCCAAGCATTCGGCGTCAGTTGAAGAGGCGCCAAATTCCAGGCGATCAGCAAATAGGAGACGGCGAGTGGCAACGGGAATCGCAGACCCGCCTCCATAATCATCTCGTTGACGGCGACCATATCCTGGGGCGGTTGGTCGGCGCGCTCATTCTCCAAAGGCACGTGAAGGGAAACGTCAGAGGGGATGTGATATTTGGCCCTCCAGCGGCTCAGGTCATTCTTGGTCGCCGTACTCCGGATCTGGCCGAGAGTCCACGGAGACGGGACGGCGGCCTGAAAGACCGTCCGATTCACATGTTTGTAAGGGTGAGCGGCGGAGTAGGCCTCGAAATCGAATTCCGGGCAAGGTCCAGCGATCGTTTCCATCATCTGAGCAAAAGCCACATAGGAGGGGCCGAATCTGCTCTCTCTTTCCCAGGCCTCCCGCACCAGATCGTCTTCATCCACCGGCGAACCCCCCTGCTCCGCCGTCCTCGCCACCTCGGCCTCGTTGAAAAGTTTTTCGAGTTCTTCGGGTGCAATCCCCGCTCGAATAGCTTCAGCTGCCGTCTCCATATCCACTCTAACGGGAACCTCCTCCCGTTCAGGCAACGCGGCGGCAGCGGAAGAACTTCCGGTCTCGAAGGTTTTCGATCCTCCCGACATATTGGAAAGTAAAGATAAGGAGAAGGTTAAATTTAATCTTACCTAGAAAAAAGAAGAAGATCGGCACTCAAAGGCTCCAGAAATTTCTGCAGAAATTCGGCTATGGATGCTAAGGGCGCGTAAAAAGTGAAGGAGAAGAAGCCCCCCCTTTTTATAGATGGGAACGAGGGCCTAAGTGCAAAAGGAGAAACCTCGGGATCGAATCGGAACCGTCACGTGGGGACGCATTAAATGCGGCCCTCGAATCCCGCATCTGGCGTCTTTTCGAGGGCATGCCACCGGACAGTCGACAAACCGTCGGATTCCCAACGGCAAAGACGACGCGTGTCGGCCCGCTTGTGAAAGGCCCGCCTTCTTTTCCCGGCTCCCGACGCGAAAGAAGGTCGCCCATATTTGAATTCAGATCGGCAGTCGTCTAAACATCGGCGATCGCCATCAGTGCCACCTCACCCCGTGTTTTCAACATCAAGGCGAGTGGGGGCAATTGTTGTGCGACGATTAATTCGCCACGATAGGCGATCGGCGACCTCCTGAAAAGTCAACCATAGAAGCCAAACTCCGGACGAACACCTAAAGTCCGGCATAATATAGCGATCGCCTTTTGGTAACCAGCGATCGTCTTTTGATACTGGCGATCGTCTTTGTCTAACGGTTCGAGGCGATCGTCTCATGCCACGTGGGGATCCAAAGATCCGTCAAAGTCGTCAAGACCGATCTTGGACGATGGCCCACCGCGGATCTTCATAGGATACCAACAAAAGGATCATTGACCCACTGTCACCTACCGCACCTACCGACAAGGCCGCCGAAAGGTACAGTGGACCCTCCTCGGACGGCGACTCGCGGCGCGTCGGCTTCCCATTGGTTCACCCGGTGGCCTCCAACCGCAACCTCGGACCTCAAGGGAACAGCCCACGTGACGGGACGATCGGCCGTTTATTTTAATATAGAAAACGGCGATCGCCCGCGATCGCCCGAGGATCCCAACTACTTAGTCCCCTATAAATAGAGAACTCACTTATTGCGGCCAAAAGACGGATTCTACCACGAATTAAGTGCGAAAATACACACAAAGAGAGAACAAAAGGCTCTTTCGGCAAGCACTAACATATTCATAGTGACATTCACACACATTCATCATAAATTCCAAGCAAGAACTCACGATTCATCCATCCGGTTCTTAGGCAATCTACGCGCTCTAAAGCCTAGATAACTAGAAGCTTTTACACTCATTGTATTAGATTCTAACGTTAATATTTGTACTCGACAGTATATTTATTAATAACATCTCGCGAGAGCATTCAAGCCCGGGACTAACAACCCCGGCAAATCTTGTGTTATCCATTTTCCCACGGAAGTGTTCTCGCATTTTGTTTGTTACTCGATCGTTCCAGCAATACTATCTCCGGATAATATTTTGGGTAACAACACGAACCACTAGCGAAGGAATACGAAGATTACCTGGTTTAGATGAACCAAAAAGAAGAACACTAGAACTCCATCCAAAGAATCATGAACAACTTGAAGAACAAGGCTTGAATCCAAGCTCTCAATCTAATGTTGTTAAAGATTATCATCTCACGGTGTTTGGGAACCTCCAGAACCTCCCAAAGCTCTCTCTATCGACTGAAGGAGAAAGAATGGACTAAAATGCATCTCAAAACCCGTCTGTCCCCTTTTTATAAAGTATATTACTAGCGTGCGCTAAACCTTATGTTTAGCGTGCGCTACCTGACTTTGTTAGCGTGCGCTATCGAAGCCCAGAGGCTACTGCCTCGCTTCGTAAACTAGCTTACGTACGTAATGCCCATGCATTAACGTACGTAAAACATCCTGCTTAGCGTACGCAAGTCATTTACCTTTAGCGTGCGCTAATACCAGTTGACTTGCTACAGTCTACACCTACCACGAAGATGCTCGTGACCCCACATGCCGAAAGCAACCAATAAAGCCAAGATTCCCTGTTGACCGATATACAGTTAGCGTGCGCTAATCAACATGCATTAGCGTGCGCTAACACTACATTACAACATCCGTTGACTTATCAGAACGTGCGCCGAAAGTGGCCTGGTCCACGCGTAGATTCCTTCCGATCGGATTGCATTAGCGTGCGTTTTCTTATATCCGTAGCGTGCGCTAAACCTGCACGATAGCGTGTGCTACTCATGATTATTAGCGTGCGCTAATAGTGTTACACTTAGCCAATTTCAGCTATTCTTGTCCAACGTCTCGACATATCAAAAACGAACATAAGACACACTGAACACAAACACTGAATCCAATAATATTCTTAAATACAATTGTCGACCAAATACAACAATTATACCAATACTGACATCTCAGTCCTTCATTATTTTATCCATACTGTACAGATTCCACGCTGTACAACATAACTCGATAAAATAGTATTAAACATCAGTAGTAGAAATTCCGGATATTACATTCTACACCACTTAAAATAAGTTTCGTCCTCGAAACTTGCAATCCGTCATAAAACAAACAAACATACCGTTCAACCCAAAATATCCCAAAACCATCACGACAATGATCAATCATCATCACTATAGAATAACCACAACAAAGATACTTACTAATGCGCAAAGTCGAGGATCTCTGAGATACTAGCTAGTGACCTCACCGTAAAGTCTCAATACACTTTACAATCACAATTCCTTGAGTCTCAACAAAATATATCACCTTCGGATGAAGCAATGCCCGAATCAAATTCTCGTCACTGATTCCATAATCAAGTCCCAATTCCGATAAGACGAATAATACACAATACATCTGCGAAACAACTGCCCAAAACAACGATACGAATCCCAAAACATTGACACAAAATCCGAACGCTCAGATGATCACCAACAATGATCAACAATCAACCGAATTTATCATCGACATGATAAATTCCAATATGACCTACCAGAGGTCAAAACACAATCGAGAATATCATCAACGTGATAAACTCCAACACGATCAACACAGAACCACATAAACAAATATACGAAAGAATAACATTCTCAAAATGACACACCAATCACATACAGTGTATCTCAATAAACATACCCGACTGGTGAGCATATCCCTCGGCGTACGAACAACCAATCACAACCCGTCGAACATATAAAAATTATACATGGAGTGGGAACAACCAATCGATACTCAAAACAACCAAAGATGAGGTCAACAACCCCAAATATGCACTTACAAAGAAATCATTCGAAGATCACTATGGTAAAGTCGAGCTACTACCATACCAAAGTTCGGATCTCTATTCATCGTACCATAGGAATGTCATAACCAGTTCATGAGTCACACTCGCAACTTCACTATGTTATGTACTATGCACCAAATGCGTATGTATATCAATCATACTTTCAAAACCAGTTTGAAATCATATAGTCTCGTCAAGAAGACAAATTTTTCGAAAATTCTTTCAAGAGTTTGAAAACTCAAAACATAAATTTTCGTAAGACCACGAAATCAATTTTAAAAATTAAATCGGCTCGCTGGTGCCAAGTTCTCGATCAAAATTCTTTTCGAATATGCACGATTAAATAAAATGGAATTTATGCAAATGCTTGTGCATATCCATACTCCTGTATACCACTTCGGCTCGTCACCAATATCCACTGATATTCCATCGGAAAAACCACACGATAGAGTTCCAAAATCTCAAATATAAACTCCGACTAAAAACTCCTTTCCACACATGACTCGCAACGTCAGTCATTAACCCATCCTGGATCACCTTACATATGATATGACAAAATATTGAAACGGATCAATACAGCGAAATACTTCCCGAGAAGTTTCATTTGAACAAGTAAACCAAAGCCTCGAAAGGCGGAAATAACATAAGTAAATGATTGGTAAAGTGTTTTACAAATCTCGGGAGTTTTAGAAAACAAGAAAAAAGAGCCTTTTGAAACATTAGGGTCTCAGCCCGTATCTCGTTCCACATTAGAAGAATTTTAAAAAGTAGAAAACTCTTTTCGGACTCCAAGTCCTGAGTTACAAAACTATTTCAAAATCTATTGGGTCTCGACCCAAAAATCATTTTCCGTAAAACATCCGTAAAACATTCATTTTGAAAAGTATCGTTTTCAAATGCTCAAAAGCAGTTTCATATATCACAAAATGAATTTACATGCTACATGTTCTTCTCAACCATGCACAATATTTCTCCCCAAATGCACAATTCCGTTCCAAAATCTAACCAACATACTGATTTCCAAAATCATAGTTTCTCAAGATCATCAATCCTGTCCCACTCTGACATCTCATACGGTAACGCATGATATCTGCTGAATCTCAAAACATATCAACTTAGAACGGCAATAAATCTCAATGAAATTCAAAAATACAAATACTTACAGATCGTGAAGCCGACGATTCCCCGTGATACTGGCACATGTCTCGACTCTAGAAAATACTCGACATGGATGTTTTCAAAACACACGTTTGCCAAATCAGTTCGACTCAAGAACACAATACATCTCATTCCAAAGAATCTCGTTAATGCCATTTGGAAAAGTTATAACAAGCCCAGTACGATACTCGCAAATCACATCACGCACAAGCCTGAGCGAACAATAAAAACTCACGGCTCTAATATTCGTCAATCGACAACTCGAATGACGCGACAAAAACATGACCCAACTCGACCCAAATGCCTAGGTTTTCTCAACCTAAGCTCCGATACCATATTCTGTAACACGCCCAGATTTAACCGGAAATATTACAGCGCCGTGGGCCCCGAGATGGAACCCACAAGGCTAAAAGAAATTTTCGCAAACATTTACAAATGCCCAAGAGGCCAACAACGGTACTATCTTTAAAAATTCACAAAGACTTATAAAATCCATTTATCAAAAACCGTCATAAAAACTCATTTGAAATCGCAAGGCCAAACAAATTGACACTCAAAAGTTTAGAAAACGATTTCCAAAGTAACCTCAGTTACTAGATACCAAAAGAGCATTTCAAAATACTCACGCAGCGGAAAAAGACCAACCATGAAGATACTCTAGCAGCGGAATACAAGAACCAATCAAGAAACTCAATGCACACAACATGTCCTAGCCAGTATCCTCCGGGAAGCTCATCTCTTCACGACCGCTACAAGCTCGATACTCCGAGAACCTAAAAAGAAATCCCACGACGGGGTCAGCCATAATATCCAACAATGATATCAATCACATCACATCAATAATACATACCATTGAGAATACAGAATAAGAATACGACCAATGTAATCTTACCGCCATAACTTTACTTACTCAAGTAATTCTCATCAGAATAACCATTATCACATTTTACATCCTGTACTCAATTAACCAATAAACTCGAACATAATATCTGTATTGTACCTCAAACAATACTCAAGATCCTCAAACTATCATAACCAACTAACGATACGGAAATCTACCATTTCTGACCAATATGATCCATCGAATAATATCCTCAAATCCCAAGACGATAACCGATTGTCCACCAAAGACAAGACCAAAGCAAATATGGAACATACCTCGAGATATGATGTGCCACGATAATCATATCAGTCTAATCCGGGATCAGAACAATGCAATACGGATAAGGTCCTAACATAAGACCTACAAATGCATACTCATATGACCGCGTCAATATGATCATAACAATAACAATCATGTATACTCAATGGAAATCCGACGATCCAGCGCCCTCAGCATAGATCCCACGATGATCCTACAGATCAACACGAGGTGGATAACCAACAATATACATATGCACAACAACACATGATAAAATCAATGATGCGAATTCACAAGATTCCATCAACACAATACTGGTAATCCAACGATCCAGCGCCCTCAGCATAGATCCCCATGATGATCCCGTCGAACCAACGCATGGTGGAAAACCTGTCCAACGATCCAGCGCCCTCAGCATAGATCCCCATGATGATCCCGTCGAACCAACGCATGGTGGACATTCGATCCAGCGCCCTCAGCATGGATCCTCATAATTCCATCGGATTATTTACACAACATAAACAACACAATATGCATACACATATGCAAATCAACATGTTCATCAACATGAACAACATAACATGCACGATAACATGACAATTTACTAGGACGGCTCCATGTTCAACAACATGAAGAAAATGTACGAGACCAAAATAAATAACACTAAACCATAACCAATATGGAATACTTGCCCCGAGTCCTTCGGGAGCAACCTCGATGTCCAATCATCACCGACGATTATCCTCAATGCTCGGCGATCCAAACGTACGATGAACTATAGATATTCATATCCTCGTCTTTACCATAATGTGACCTCGATATTCGAACATACCAATAACTGAGATAAAGCATATACATTATGATTTATCTCCCATAATCGAAAGAACGATATGCGATCCGAATACCCAAAGTTCACAATAATAATCATCGCCATATGCATTATAAACGAAATGAAACTGAAACCATTCATTAAATATTATAACTGGGCAAGTAATAACTTGCCTCGATACCGATACGAAGATGACGAAGCCGCTACCAGTCATAATGCCTTTGTCTACGAGCTCCCCAGCCCCGATCAAAAGCAATACAATGGACATACTCGAACACGACCGCAATATCCGGTTATAATCACCGATCAATAGTCTCAACCTATCGAAGAAATCAAATAACACATATCCGATAACAATCAACAACCGATAAAACTAACCAATCGAACTCAACGGTTCAACACAACCTCGAATAAACACAATCGGAACCAACCAAGTCAAACCATCACGAATTCATAATCAAAACACAAAAATACGCACTGTCGCCTACTTAGCGTACGTTAAACGCATAACGTAGCGTGCGCTAAGTTGTCCCGTTAGCGTGCGCTAGCGGTAAGCTTAGCGTGCGCTAATGCTGTACAATGGCATGCATTCCAAACATCGACTCACATCTTGCGACTACGAAACCGAATGAAGGAAGACATAAATCTCCATATCTCTTGAAGATAAACGACCACATAATTATCACCATGATCATGTCAATGTCCATATATCAATAACAACATCAACAATCAAACCGACTCGATAACAAGGATCGTATCATGCTAAATGAATTCAACCTAGTATCATGATTCATCTCATCTATATCAACCAATATAATTACCAAGATTCAGAAATCCTTCTTAGATCGGGTTAAATGAATCAACATCCTTATGGTATGAAGAATCTTAACTAACGTCCGAAACTCTTATCAAAATTCCATTGAACATAATCATATGATTATCCAACATGCTCCTTGCATGAAATCATCCAAGAAAAACGAACCACTAACGAAGGAATACGAAGATTACCTGGTTTAGATGAACCAAAAAGAAGAACACTAGAACTCCATCCAAAGAATCATGAACAACTTGAAGAACAAGGCTTGAATCCAAGCTCTCAATCTAATGTTGTTAAAGATTATCATCTCACGGTGTTTGGGAACCTCCAGAACCTCCCAAAGCTCTCTCTATCGACTGAAGGAGAAAGAATGGACTAAAATGCATCTCAAAACCCGTCTGTCCCCTTTTTATAAAGTATATTACTAGCGTGCGCTAAACCTTATGTTTAGCGTGCGCAATGACTTAGCGTGCGCTACCTGACTTTGTTAGCGTGCGCTATCGAAGCCCAGAGGCTACTGCCTCGCTTCGTAAACTAGCTTACGTACGTAATGCCCATGCATTAACGTACGTAAAACATCCTGCTTAGCGTACGCAAGTCATTTACCTTTAGCGTGCGCTAATACCAGTTGACTTGCTACAGTCTACACCTACCACGAAGATGCTCGTGACCCCACATGCCGAAAGCAACCAATAAAGCCAAGATTCCCTATTGACCGATATACAGTTAGCGTGCGCTAATCAACATGCATTAGCGTGCGCTAACACTACATTACAACATCCGTTGACTTATCAGAACGTGCGCCGAAAGTGGCACGGTCCACGCGTAGATTCCTTCCGATCGGTGCATTAGCGTGCGTTATCTTATATCTGTAGCGTGCGCTAAACTCGCACGATAGCGTGCGCTACTCTTGATTATTAGCGTGCGCTATTAGTGTTACACTTATCCTATTTAAGCTATTCTTGTCCAACGTCTCGACATATCAAAACGAACATAAGACACACCGAACACAAACACCGAATCCAATAATATTCTTAAATACAATTGTCGACCAAATACAACAATTATACCAATCGACATCTCGGTCCTTCATTATTTTATCCATACTGCATGCATTCCACGCTGTACAACATAACTCGATAAAATAGTATTAAACATCGATAGTAGAAATTAGGATATTACATTCTACACCACTTAAAATAAGTTTCGTCCTCGAAACTTGCAATCCGTCATAAAACAAACAAACATACCGTTCAACCCAAAATATCCCAAAACCATCACGACAATGATCAATCATCATCACTATAGAATAACCACAACAAAGATACTTACCAATGCGCAAAGTCGAGGATCTCTGAGATACTAGCTAGTGACCTCCGTAAAGTCTCAATACACTTTACAATCACAATTCCTTGAGTCTCAACAAAATATATCACCTTCGGATGAAGCAATGCGCCGAATCAAATTCTCTTTGATTCCATAATCAAGTCCCAATTAGATAAGACGAATAATACACAATACATCTGCGAAACAACTGCCCAAAACAACGATACGAATCCCGAAACATTGACACAAAATCCGAACGCTCAGATGATCACCAACAATGATCAACAATCAACCGAATTTATCATCGACATGATAAATTCCAATATGACCTACCAGAGGTCAAAACACAATCGAGAATATCATCAACGTGATAAACTCCAACACGATCAACACAGAACCACATAAACAAATATACGAAAGAATAACATTCTCAAAATGACACACCAATCACATACATTGTATCTCAATAAACATACCCGACTGGTGAGCATATCCCTCGGCGTACGAACAACCAATCACAACCCGTCGAACATATAAAAATTATACATGGAGTGGGAACAACCAATCGATACTCAAAACAACTAACTGAGGTCAACAACCCCAAATCTGCACTTACAAAGAAATCATTCGAAGATCACTATGGTAAAGTCGAGCTACTACCATACCAAAGTTCGGATCTCTATTCATCGTACCATAGGAATGTCATAACCAGTTCATGAGTCACACTCGCAACTTCACTATGTTATGTACTATGCACCAAATGCGTATGTATATCAATCATACTTTCAAAACCGATTTGAAATCATATAGTCTCGTCAAGAAGACAAATTTTTCGAAAATTCTTTCAAGAGTTTGAAAACTCAAAACATAAATTTTCGTAAGACCACGAAATCAATTTTAAAAATTAAATCGGCTCGCTGGTGCCAAGTTCTCGATCAAAATTCTTTTTGAATATGCACGATTAAATAAAATGGAATTTATGCAAATGCTTGTGCATATCCATACTCCTGTATACCACTTCGGCTCGTCACCAATATCCACTGATATTCCATCGGAAAAACCACACGATAGAGTTCCAAAATCTCAAATATAAACTCCGACTAAAAACTCCTTTCCACATATGACTCGCAACGTCAGTCATTAACCCATCCTGGATCACCTTACATATGATATGACAAAATATTGAAACGGATCAATACAATAAATACTTCCCGAGAAGTTTCATTTGAACAAGTAAACCAAAGCCTCGAAAGGCGGAAATAACATAAGTAAATGATTGGTAAAGTGTTTTACAGATCTCGGGAGTTTTAGAAAACAAGAAAAAAGAGCCTTTTGAAACATTAGGGTCTCAGCCCGTATCTCGTTCCACATTAGAAGAATTTTAAAAAGTAGAAAACTCTTTTCGGACTCCAAGTCCTGAGTTACAAAACTATTTCAAAATCTATTGGGTCTCGACCCAAAAATCATTTTCCGTAAAACATCCGTAAAACATTCATTTTGAAAAGTATCGTTTTCAAATGCTCAAAAGCAGTTTCATATATCACAAAATGAATTTACATGCTACATGTTCTTCTCAACCATGCACAATATTTCTCCCCAAATGCACAATTCCGTTCCAAAATCTAACCAACATACTGATTTCCAAAATCATAGTTTCTCAAGATCATCAATCCTGTCCCACCCTGACATCTCATACGGTAACGCATGATATCTGCTGAATCTCAAAACATATCAACTTAGAACGGCAATAAATCTCAATGAAATTCAAAAATACAAATACTTACAGATCGTGAAGCCGATGATTCCCCGTGATACTGGCACATGTCTCGACTCTAGAAAATACTCGACATGGATGTTTTCAAAACACACGTTTGCCAAATCAGTTCGACTCAAGAACACAATACATCTCATTCCAAAGAATCTCGTTAATGCCATTTGGAAAAGTTATAACAAGCCCAGTACGATACTCGCAAATCACATCACGCACAAGCTTGAGCGAACAATAAAAACTCACGGCTCTAATATTCGTCAATCGACAACTCGAATGACGCGACAAAAACATGACCCAACTCGACCCAAATGCCTAGGTTTTCTCAACCTAAGCTCCGATACCATATTCTGTAACACGCCCAGTTGCTTAGGAATATTACAGCGCCGTGGGCCCCGAGATGGAACCCACAAGGCTAAAAGAAATTTTCGCAAACATTTACAAATGCCCAAGAGGCCAACAACGGTACTATCTTTAAAAATTCACAAAGACTTATACAATCCATTTATCAAAAACCGTCGTAAAAACTCATTTGAAATCGCAAGGCCAAACAGCCGACACTCAAAAGTTTAGAAAACGATTTCCAAAGTAACCTCAGTTACTAGATACCAAAAGAGCATTTCAAAATACTCACGCAGCGGAAAAAGACCAAACATGAAGATACTCTAGCAGTGGAATACAAGAACCAATCAAGAAACTCAATGCACACAACATGTCCTAGCCAGTATCCTCCGGGAAGCTCATCTCTTCACGACCGCTACAAGCTCGATACTCCGAGAACCTAAAAAGAAATCCCACGACGGGGTCAGCCATAATATCCAACAATGATATCAATCACATCACATCAATAATACATACCAATGAGAATACAGAATAAGAATACGACCAATGTAATCTTACCGCCATAACTTTACTTACTCAAGTAATTCTCATCAGAATAACCATTATCACATTTTACATCCTGTACTCAATTAACCAATAAACTCGAACATAATATCTGTATTGTACCTCAAACAATACTCAAGATCCTCAAACTATCATAACCAACTCACGATACGGAAATCTACCATTTCTGACCAATACGATCCATCGAATAATATCCTCAAATCCCAAGACGATAACCGATTGTCCACCAAAGACAAGACCAAAGCAAATATGGAACATACCTCGAGATATGATGTGCCACGATAATCATATCAGTCTAATCCGGGATCAGAACAATGCAATACGGATAAGGTCCTAACATAAGACCTACAAATGCATACTCATATGACCGCGTCAATATGATCATAACAATAACAATCATGTATACTCAATGGAAATCCGACGATCCAGCGCCCTCAGCATAGATCCCACGATGATCCTACAGATCAACACGAGGTGGATAACCAACAATATACATATGCACAACAACACATGATAAAATCAATGATGCGAATTCACAAGATTCCATCAACACAATACTGGTAATCCAACGATCCAGCGCCCTCAGCATAGATCCCCATGATGATCCCGTCGAACCAACGCATGGTGGAAAACCTGTCCAACGATCCAGCGCCCTCAGCATAGATCCCCATGATGATCCCGTCGAACCAACGCATGGTGGACATTCGATCCAGCGCCCTCAGCATGGATCCTCATAATCCCATCGGATTATTTACACAACATAAACAACACAATATGCATACACATATGCAAATCAACATGTTCATCAACATGAACAACATAACATGCACGATAACATGACAATTTACTAGGACGACTCCATGTTCAACAACATGAAGAAAATGTACGAGACCAAAATAAATAACACTAAACCATAACCAATATGGAATACTTGCCCCGAGTCCTTTGGGAGCAACCTCGATGTCCAATCATCACCGACGATTATCCTCAATGCTCGGCGATCCAAACGTACGATGAACTATAGATATTCATATCCTCGTCTTTACCATAATGTAACCTCGATATTCGAACATACCAATAACTGAGATAAAGCATATACATTATGATTTATCTCCCATAATCGAAAGAACGATATGCGATCCGAATACCCAAAGTTCACAATAATAATCATCGCCATATGCATTATAAACGAAATGAAACTGAAACCATTCATTAAATATTATAACTGGGCAAGTAATAACTTGCCTCGATACCGATACGATGATGACGAAGCCGCTACCAGTCATAATGCCTTTGTCTACGAGCTCCCATTTGATCAAAAGCAATACAATGGACATACTCGAACACGACCGCAATATCCGGTTATAATCACCGATCAATAGTCTCAACCTATCGAAGAAATCAAATAACACATATCCGATAACAATCAACAACCGATAAAACTAACCAATCGAACTCAACGGTTCAACACAACCTCGAATAAACACAGTCAGAACCAACCAAGTCAAACCATCACGAATTCATAATCAAAACACAAAAATGCGCACTGCCTACTTAGCGTACGTTAAGCGCATAACGTAGCGTGCGCTAAGTTGTCCGTTAGCGTGCGCTAGCGGTAAGCTTAGTGTGCGCTAATCTTTGTCTGATGGCATGCATTCCAAACATCGACTCACATCTTGCGACTACGAAACCGAATGAAGGAAGACATAAATCTCCATATCTCTTGAAGATAAACGACCACATAATTATCACCATGATCATGTCAATGTCCATATATCAATAACAACATCAACAATCAAACCGACTCGATAACAAGGATCGTATCATGCTAAATGGAATTCAACCTAGTATCATGATTCATCTCATCTATATCAACCAATATAATTACCAAGATTCAGAAATCCTTCTTAGATCGGGTTAAATGAATCAACATCCTTATGGTATGAAGAATCTTAACTAACGTCCGAAACTCTTATCAAAATTCCATTGAACATCATCATATGATTATCCAACATGCTCCTTGCATGAAATCATCGAAAAAGCGAACCACTAACGAAGGAATACGAAGATTACCTGGTTTAGATGAACCAAAAAGAAGAACACTAGAACTCCATCCAAAGAATCATGAACAACTTGAAGAACAAGGCTTGAATCCAAGCTCTCGATCTAATGTTGTTAAAGATTATCATCTCACGGTGTTTGGGAACCTCCAGAACCTCCCAAAGCTCTCTCTATCGACTGAAGGAGAAAGAATGGACTAAAATGCATCTCAAAACCCGTCTGTCCCCTTTTTATAAAGTATATTACTAGCGTGCGCTAAACCTTATGTTTAGCGTGCGCAACAGCCTTAGCGTGCGCTACCTGACTTTGTTAGCGTGCGCTATCGAAGCCCAGAGGCTACTGCCTCGCTTCGTAAACTAGCTTACGTACGTAATGCCCATGCATTAACGTACGTAAAACATCCTGCTTAGCGTACGCAAGTCATTTACCTTTAGAGTGCGCTAATACCAGTTGACTTGCTACAATCTACACCTACCACGAAGATGCTCGTGACCCCACATGCCGAAAGCAACCAATAAAGCCAAGATTCCCTGTTGACCGATATACAGTTAGCGTGCGCTAATCAACATGCATTAGCGTGCGCTAACACTACATTACAACATCCGTTGACTTATCAGAACGTGCGCCGAAAGTGGCCTGGTCCATGCGTAGATTCCTTCCGATCGGACTGCATTAGCGTGCGTTATCTTATATCTGTAGCGTGCGCTAAACCTGCACGATAGCGTGCGCTACTCATGATTATTAGCGTGCGCTAATAGTGTTACACTTAGCCAATTTCAGCTATTCTTGTCCAACGTCTCGACATATCAAAAACGAACATAAGACACACTGAACACAAACACTGAATCCAATAATATTCTTAAATACAATTGTCGACCAAATACAACAATTATACCAATCGACATCTCGGTCCTTCATTATTTTATCCATCGTCTGATTCCACATTTGTACAACATAACTCGAATAAAATAGTATTAAACATCAGTAGTAGAAATTCCGGATATTACATTCTACACCACTTAAAATAAGTTTCGTCCTCGAAACTTGCAATCCATCATAAAACAAACAAACATACCGTTCAACCCAAAATATCCCAAAACCATCACGACAATGATCAATCATCATCACTATAGAATAACCACAACAAAGATACTTACCAATGCGCAAAGTCGAGGATCTCTGAGATACTAGCTAGTGACCTCACCGTAAAGTCTCAATACACTTTACAATCACAATTCCTTGAGTCTCAACAAAATATATCACCTTCGGATGAAGCAATGCCCGAATCAAATTACATACTTTGATTCCATAATCAAGTCCCACCCGATAAGGCGAATAATACACAATACATCTGCGAAACAAGCGCCCAAAACAACGATACGAATCCGAAACATTGACACAAAATCCGAGCTCGGATGATCACCAACAATGATCAACAATCAACCGAATTTATCATCGACATGATAAATTCCAATATGACCTACCAGAGGTCAAAACACAATCGAGAATATCATCAACGTGATAAACTCCAACACGATCAACACAGAACCACATAAACAAATATACGAAAGAATAACATTCTCAAAATGACACACCAATCACATACAGTGTATCTCAATAAACATACCCGACTGGTGAGCATATCCCTCGGCGTACGAACAACCAATCACAACCCGTCGAACATATAAAAATTATACATGGAGTGGGAACAATCAATCGATACTCAAAACAACCAGCATGAGGTCAACAACCCCAAATCTGCACTTACAAAGAAATCATTCGAAGATCACTATGGTAAAGTCGAGCTACTACCATACCAAAGTTCGGATCTCTATTCATCGTACCATAGGAATGTCATAACCAGTTCATGAGTCACACTCGCAACTTCACTATGTTATGTACTATGCACCAAATGCGTATGTATATCAATCATACTTTCAAAACCAGTTTGAAATCATATAGTCTCGTCAAGAAGACAAATTTTTCGAAAATTCTTTCAAGAGTTTGAAAACTCAAAACATAAATTTTCGTAAGACCACGAAATCAATTTTAAAAATTAAATCGGCTCGCTGGTGCCAAGTTCTCGATCAAAATTCTTTTCGAATATGCACGATTAAATAAAATGGAATTTATGCAAATGCTTGTGCATATCCATACTCCTGTATACCACTTCGGCTCGTCACCAATATCCACTGATATTCCATCGGAAAAACCACACGATAGAGTTCCAAAATCTCAAATATAAACTCCGACTAAAAACTCCTTTCCACATATGACTCGCAACGTCAGTCATTAACCCATCCTGGATCACCTTACATATGATATGACAAAATATTGAAACGGATCAATACAGCGAAATACTTCCCGAGAAGTTTCATTTGAACAAGTAAACCAAAGTCTCGAAAGGCGGAAATAACATAAGTAAATGATTGGTAAAGTGTTTTACAGATCTCGGGAGTTTTAGAAAACAAGAAAAAAAAAGCCTTTTGAAACATTAGGGTCTCAGCCCGTATCTCGTTCCACATTAGAAGAACTTTAAAAAGTAGAAAACTCTTTTCGGACTCCAAGTCCTGAGTTACAAAACTATTTCAAAATCTATTGGGTCTCGGCCCAAAAATCATTTTCCGTAAAACATCCGTAAAACATTCATTTTGAAAAGTATCGTTTTCAAATGCTCAAAAGCAGTTTCATATATCACAAAATGAATTTACATGCTACATGTTCTTCTCAACCATGCACAATATTTCTCTCCAAATGCACAATTCCGTTCCAAAATCTAACCAACATACTGATTTCCAAAATCATAGTTTCTCAAGATCATCAATCCTGTCCCACTCTGACATCTCATACGGTAACGCATGATATCTGCTGAATCTCAAAACATATCAACTTAGAACGACAATAAATCTCAATGAAATTCAAAAATACAAATACTTACAGATCGTGAAGCCGACGATTCTCCGTGATACTGACACATGTCTCGACTCTAAAAAATACTCGACATGGATGTTTTCAAAACACACGTTTGCCAAATCAGTTCGACTCAAGAACACAATACATCTCATTCCAAAGAATCTCGTTAATGCCATTTGGAAAAGTTATAACAAGCCCAGTACGATACTGGCAAATCACATCACGCACAAGCCTGAGCGAACAATAAAAACTCACGGCTCTAATATTCGTCAATCGACAACTCGAATGACGCGACAAAAACATGACCCAACTCGACCCAAATGCCTAGGTTTTCTCAACCTAAGCTCCGATACCATATTCTGTAACACGCCCAGTTGCTTAGGAAATATTACAGTAGCCGTGGGCCCCGAGATGGAACCCACAAGGCTAAAAGAAATTTTCGCAAACATTTACAAATGCCCAAGAGGCCAACAACGGTACTATCTTTAAAAATTCACAAAGACTTATAAAATCCATTTATCAAAAACCGTCGTAAAAACTCATTTGAAATCGCAAGGCCAAACAGCCGACACTCAAAAGTTTAGAAAACGATTTCCAAAGTAACCTCAGTTACTAGATACCAAAAGAGCATTTCAAAATACTCACGCAGCGGAAAAAGACCAACCATGAAGATACTCTAGCAGCGGAATACAAGAACCAATCAAGAAACTCAATGCACACAACATGTCCTAGCCAGTATCCTCCGGGAAGCTCATCTCTTCACGACCGCTACAAGCTCGATACTCCGAGAACCTAAAAAGAAATCCCACGACGGGCTCAGCCATAATATCCAACAATGATATCAATCACATCACATCAATAGTACATACCAATGAGAATACAGAATAAGAATACGACCAATGTAATCTTACCGCCATAACTTTACTTACTCAAGTAATTCTCATCAGAATAACCATTATCACATTTTACATCCTGTACTCAATTAACCAATAAACTCGAACATAATATCTGTATTGTACCTCAAACAATACTCAAGATCCTCAAACTATCATAACCAACTCACGATACGGAAATCTACCATTTCTGACCAATACGATCCATCGAATAATATCCTCAAATCCCAAGACGATAACCGATTGTTCACCAAAGACAAGACCAAAGCAAATATGGAACATACCTCGAGATATGATGTGCCACGATAATCATATCAGTCTAATCCGGGATCAGAACAATGCAATACGGATAAGGTCCTAACATAAGACCTACAAATGCATACTCATATGACCGCGTCAATATGATCATAACAATAACAATCATGTATACTCAATGGAAATCCGACGATCCAGCGCCCTCAGCATAGATCCCACGATGATCCTACAGATCAACACGAGGTGGATAACCAACAATATACATATGCACAACAACACATGATAAAATCAATGATGCGAATTCACAAGATTCCATCAACACAATACTGGTAATCCAACGATCCAGCGCCCTCAGCATAGATCCCCATAATGATCCCGTCGAACCAACGCATGGTGGAAAACCTGTCCAACGATCCAGCGCCCTCAGCATAGATCCCCATGATGATCCCGTCGAACCAACGCATGGTGGACATTCGATCCAGCGCCCTCAGCATGGATCCTCATAATCCCATCGGATTATTTACACAACATAAACAACACAATATGCATACACATATGCAAATCAACATGTTCATCAACATGAACAACATAACATGCACGATACACATGACAATTTACTAGGACGACTCCATGTTCAACAACATGAAAGAAAATGTACGAGACCAATTGTTGGAAAGTAAAACGCAGCGGAAGCGAAGTTTGAGAAAATATGATAATAGCGTCTTACGCATCTACGAGCATTAGATCTATTTAGGCATGCTAATTAATTAATTACTAAGACTAACAAGCAATTTAAATATTATTTATTATTTATTAATTAAATATGTTGATTAATTAAAATATCCTAATGTAGATCCAAGATCATAGGATATTACCTTTTGAAGCGCGTTGGTTACTTCCCTCTTGATCGCCTTGTATTTCTACCTTTAGATCTTCTAGAGTATGATCCGCCTTGAACCGGACGTTGTGTGGGCAACGAGCTACCGGATCTTGCTTGGACACCTATGGATCGGCCGAATTCTTATGCCTCACAACTCTCGATTTTCTTTTCTTCAAGTAATTCCGATATGTAGCAAGAATTAAAGTGTTCTCTCAATTATGGAATCAAAGACACAAGTCAAGATCCACAATTAAACACTTAGAAGAAAAAATCGAAATTCCTTGTGTATGAAGAAGCATAAAATCGGCCAACACCCCATATGTCATATTTATAGGCTCTTGGACTACTACTAGGGATCTAAAGGAGGATTATGGAAGGGCTCCCAATTAATTCATCTTACCTTATTAGGACTCTTCCTAATATATGATGAATCTATTAATATCAACTTAGTCCACTAAAAAGTTGATATTGCACTTCCTACCAAAATCCCAAATTATGAAATTGGGCTCCTTATTAAATATATTATTTCCCGTGTTTAAGATATCGAATGTCCATTAATTAATTATAAGCTACTGACAACTTTAATTAATTAATATCTTATCCAAGAGTAGTACCACTCGAACCTTATTATTATATCGGAATTAAATCCACCTGCAGGGTTTAATATAATAATCATTATCGAGCTCCTCAAGGGGACATCATCAACCCGCACGAGTCGGGACACGATTTCTAGTAATAATAATAACTGTCGTATAAACAATATTATTGCCCAAGATACGAGGCTTATTGAGTCGATCATTTTGACTCACTTATGGTAAATCAAAGCAATAATTATTATAAATACACAATTAAATATTATATACTTAGAATTAAGAAATAATAAATATCCCAGATTTACGTTCTTCTTACAGTCAGTACAGAAGACACTATCTCACCTCGATCCTGTTCAACGTATGCAAATACGCTAATGTATGCTAATAGTCAATACCAACTATTCTCAAGCATACACTACAACCCTTTATATAATTTGTCTAATAATTATATAGGTTGTGAACTATTATATTATTTTATAAGGCACCGATAATGTGATCTTCCATGTGACACCAACACACCACATTATCTACAATATAAAATAATTAGACATTTCATTTGCATAACCATAACATGAATAAATATGCAAATCATGTGATTAAGTGTAATTAATATCCTCATAGGTAGTAACAGGGAAATTAGGTAATACAAGCATAAAGTATGCTTTGCAGTATACAATCCTAACAAATACGAACCTCTAATAAGACCGAGACCTCCCCCGATCTTGGCTCTGATACCACTTATTGGGAAAATGGCCTCAAAAATTCCCAACAACCATCCCAAAGAACCATAATAGAGAAAAATAAATAACACAAGAATATACGTGGAAACTCCAAAACCAGAAAAAAAAAACCACAGCTCCCACCGAAGAAAATACTACTATGTGATAAATTTTTACAATCACACAAATTCTCTCTCTCGACCCCAAACCAACTTCCCCACTACTACAACAAATCTTTGACTAGCTCACACATTTCTCCCAACTCTCTACTAGAGAATATAAGAAATGAATTTAAGAAGAATCAACTACAATGAGAAGTAGTGCATTTGATTTTTGTGCACTTGGAGTAAAGACCCAAAGCCTCCTTATATAACTTTAGGAAACCTCCAACTCTTTTCTTGTTTCTAATGTGGGATGACTTCTTTTATTGGAGTAGAAAGCCTCCCACTTTTTGTGCTCTTTCAATGTGGGATAAGACCATCTTTTATTTTACAACAAAATCCCAACATTCTTATACATTTTTAATTAGTTGAGAGAAGTGGCCGGAGAGGATAAAGGAGTATATTTAAGTATTAATAATATTTAATATTTTTAATCGCTTTTATTAATAATTTTCAGATACTAAGATTTTTTGGATCTTACATGAGTAATTTAAGATGATAAGTGCTTAAACTTTTATTACTACAAATTTTAAAATATAATTAGAATATACAATTAGATTTGTAGCAAGTAATACACTTGTAACCTTGAAAAAAAAAATCATTTAATGACTTTATTTTAATTATCGACAAAATGTTAATTGAACATATATACCCAAACCAAAAAGAAATTGTAAGAAATAACAAAAACTAAATACAACATACTTTAAAGTTTTAAAAAATAAATCAAGCCGGGAAAAAAGATTATTCGATTGCAAATCTGTCAGACAGATGGCTGACCAGCTTGGGTAATCAGAACTAGCCAAAATCGATCATCTATTGACTCAATGGAATCAAGACTGGGCCATTGGGCATGTTAATCACGCCTAGACCAGCCACTCGTAACTCATCAACCAGAAAGGAATTCACAATTCTTTTTGACTATAAATTTAACAAATACTCAAATTATTGAATTTCACATTTACTCAAATGCATTCGAGTTAAATAATACACTTTCAAATAACAACAATTTAAGTAATCTTGTCAAAATATATAATTTCGAGTAAGGTCGGCATTCGAGTAATATGAATGAGTCGATCGAGTCACTTGAATGACCCATTCGAGTTACTCGAATGCCTGATCGAGTCGAGCAATTCAGTCGAGTTACTCGAAAGTCCGATCGAATTATTTGAATATCGAGTCACTCGAATGACCCACTCATGTTATTCGAATGTCGACCTTACTCAAAATATTTTTGGTATTCTTTGGACATTTATATGAAAATAAATTTACAATTTTAGCACAAGAAAATAAAACTTAATCAATATTCTTGCATATCGTTAACTCCAATTTTACACATATTTAATAAGAATACTTTTCAATTACAAATCTAGCACAAGAAAATAAAATTTCAATATATAAACTTATTTTTAAAATTAAATTATATTTTAGACAGATAAATTTTATCCAAAATTTTAATACTAGTTGAAGTAATAATTGAGCATATATATATATATATATATTCAATCAAAGAAAATTAGATTATGCTTTTTCTTATATAAGAAGTAAAAGAAAATAAAAATCAAATATTTCAAAATTATATTCTTTTCTATAAAAAGTAGCACTCTAAATCAGATATTTCAAAATTATATTGAGCCACTTAATATTTTTGGGAGATATTAATAAAGAGTTTTATTTGATATCAAATAGTAGGAAATAAAAAAATTAAAATCTGTCAGACAGCTGACTGACCAGCTTGGCTAGTCAGACTAGCCAAGATCGATCCTCTATTGATTCAATGAAACTCGAGATCGAGCCATTGAGTCTGTTAATCACGCTCAAGCCAGCCAGCCATATTTCATCAACCAGACTTGGTTTCCTGTCTCCTCAGAAATCAAGGATACAGAGGTACGAGCCTATAGAACAGATCCTGTTCAAGTAAGGTCGTGCCCCGTCTTCATAATACTGAGACTTATATATTGCCCTTTTCTTTGTTGAGCGAACGATGTGGGATATACATGCTATAGGCGTTTGACTTCAAACTGTACATGAGTCCTATGTTAGCACTAGTGTACTACTTTTTTAATGTATGTGTCTTTTTTTTTTTTTCTTTATGCAATCAGATGTTTTTTTTTAATATTTTTTTGTGCTCTTTTATCTTGTTAGTTAATATATCAACTTTTTCTTTGTAAGAATATGTTCGTAATATTACTAATATTCCGACTGGTGTGTTGCACGATTTGTAATTTTTTGGTAATTATTAATTAAATTACTATTTGTCATTATATATTGCTGTATTCTTATATGTATTTTAATAAGTTGAGAGAAGTGGTCGGAGAGGAGGAAAGCCTATATTCAAGAATTAATAATATCAAATATTTTTAATCATTTCAATTAATAATTTGCATATATTAAGATCAATAATTCAAAAAGAAATTCACAGTTAATATTAATAATAGGCAACAAATAATTTAAATAACTAACATATATAATATATGTCCAAGTTTAACCAAATATCTCAATATAGTAAATCACACGAATTACAATAATTTTAAAAATAATTAAAAATATTCAACCTTGATAAACATTATTATTGTAAGACTAGCTAAGCTCAACATATATTGGGCTACTCGATTTATGTTCTTAATTTTCTGGCTGGATATTGGGAGGAATTGATTGAAACTTTAGCATGGACTCATGAATGCACACTTTTGGCCAATTTGATTTGATGGAAAGATAAACACATGGCTCTTTCCATTGTGCAATAAAGATTGGTTGGATTAGCCCATTTTTTTGTAGGTTATATATTCACTTACGCGGCTTTCTTGATTGCCTCTACATCGGGCAAATTTTGCTAATGAATGTGTTATATCTGTGATAATCTAATTTATTTCGATGGATAGAGGGCCCCTTTTCTATTTCTACATCTAGGATTCGACTTGTATCAACTAAATAGGACCTGAACCATTATGGCAAAAAAAAGTTTGATTCAGAAGGAAAAGAAGAGGCAAAAGTTGTACGAAATATCATTTGATTCGTCGATCCTCAAAGGAAGAAATAAGTAAAGTTCCATCATTGAATGACAAACGAGAAATTTATAGGAAGTTACAATCCCTACCACGGAATAGTGCACCTACACGCCTTCATCACCGTTGTTTTTCGACTGGAAGGCCAAGAGCTAATTATCGAGACTTTGGGTATGCGGACACATACTTCGTGAAATGGTTTCTGCATGTTTGTTACCAGGAGCAACAAGATCAAGTTGGTAAGGATTAACCTTTCATTTCATTTCTACGGTCGATGATGAGAATGTGCCCCTTTACCATTCTATATAAACGTACTACTCTATTTATACATAATGGTAAAGGGGCACATTCAATCCTTCTATAAGAATTATTTTAGATTGATCGGAACAAATAGATGTAACAAATTGGATGTTATGTCAATTCCATGAAATAGAAGAAATTAATAGACACATATACGCAAATAATATTGTAGATTGACCCTAAGCCTTTATCTTTATTTTAGATTACAACTTTATAGACTAAGATATAGATAGTATGGTAAAAAGATTCATAGATTTCTTTATATCATATCATCTATCTTTTAAATCTTGCCGCTTCTAATTATAGTCTGCTCAGTTCATTAAAATTAAGGTGGGAAATTGAAATACTTTTCATTTGACTTCGTCAATTTTTTATTTTGATAAGAATTCAGAAGTAAAGTTTCATAAAATTTATTTAAAAATTCAAATGAATTAATCATTTTGGCTAACTATTTTTACATAAATGATAAATGATAAGTAGAAAAGCAGTAGGAACTAGAATGAATAGTGTAGTAGCAATAAATGCAAGAATATTTACTTTCATAATCTAATTGGTTTTTTTATTTCGCAATAATTCGGGATTTAATCCTCTAGAGACTAAAGATGGTAAATATTTTATTTGTAAATTAAATTAATTATCTCTCTCTTGAACTTGAATCTAATCAATATATAATGAATAACAATATTTGATCTATCAAATAAACCTGCCACCGCGATTTGAATAGTATAACATAGTAAATTATTTTATCCATACCGAATCACAATTTTGATTCCTGACCTAATAAATACAAACTTCCTTTATTTATCAGCCTTTTTTTTCTATAACTTACCTTGCTCTTTTGACAATCACTTGATGATAGAAAGAGAAAAATAAATTGATGTATTTATAGGATATCATATTGGGTTCGATCGGGACTGGCGGGGCTCGAACCCGCAACTTCCGCCTTGACAGGGCGGTGCTCTAACCAATTTGAACTACAATCCCAGGAAAATTAAGGTATCTAGCAGAACGTTTGATTCTTTTTTTTATCTTCGTATAGGATATTTCTGAAAGACAGAGGGGGTTTATACCATCTCATGGTAGATTGGCGAATTATTGGGCCGAGCTGGATTTGAACCAGCGTAGACATATTGCCAACGAATTTACAGTCCGTCCCCATTAACCGCTCGGGCATCGACCCAGCAAGAATAAATTTTAGACTTATTGGTAATCCATGATCAACTTCCTTTAATTTTAGTAGTACCCTACCCCCAGGGGAATTCGAATCCCCCTTATCTCCTTGAAAGAGAGATGTCCTAACCACTAGACGATGGGGGCCAACTTGTCTGATTGTCCTCATAGTCTGATCATAATATGATGAGTTTGTTGAAATTGTCAATATAAAAATATGATTAGATTTAGATCCGAGGGATTTTTCCTTTTTTAAGAGAATTATATATAAATTTTAGATTCGTCATTCATATTCACAAATCGTTCACTAGAATCAACATTCTCTATATACTATATAATAAATAATATAAATTTACTAAAACAAATCTATAAAATAAAGCGGAATCCAGAAGTTATCAAAATTTATTATAAGACTTTAGTTCAATGAAACAAGTATAATCTCTTCATCACACGATTTGATGAAATATCTTGAAATTTCTTTTATGTCAAATTGGGATGTGTACATCTATGTTATGTATCAATCAAGTAAATTTTTTTTTGATTGTATCGTTGAAACAATAAAAAAATTTAGGCCGGTTCTGAAATAATTCATTTTACCCTAAACTTGCTAGGCAAATCCATTTAATTATTCAAAAATGAAGTCACTAATCATTATGATTATACTGCATATATATAATATTATATATATATCTTCATATAAAGATTTTATCTACTATAATTATAGTGACTCGTATAATTATAGTGACTCGTATAATTATAGTGACTCGTTCGGGAATTAAATACAAAAAGCCCTTTTAACTCAGTGGTAGAGTAACGCCATGGTAAGGCGTAAGTCATTGATTCAAATCCAATAGGGGGCTTTTATAAAAAAAGAAAATATTTTGTTTTTTTAATACAAAATAAACTAACTAGATAATATGTTATAATTATACAGAATTAGAAGAATATAATAAAACTGAACATTTGTTCGGTAAATTTTTATGAATAATCATAAGCCATCTCTTGAATCAACGAAAATTCCTATTACCAACCAAATCCATTTGAAAGACTCGAAATCAACAAAAGATAAAGTAAGTGGACCTGACCTATTTAATAATTATTATGATATCTACTATTCTGATATTAAAATTCGATAGAGATAAAACTTGAATTAGAACAGTTGACCCACAAACTCACGTAGATAAATCCATGAACTCAATTAATTACTCTTCATTTTAATAGCCTATCCTCTCTTCTTTATTCAAAATAAAAAATTTTTAAAACTAATTTAATGCAAAAACCACAATACTTGGAGGACTCTTCTGACAAAATAAAAATATGTAATTGTCAGCAAAGTTGTTTCGTTTTTTTATTCAGTTTAAATTCCAAAAATGATTATTACTTGTATATAAGGTCTAGGTTGTCAATTCTGCATTAAATAAAAGAGAGAAAATACTCTTTTTTTAGAATACGTGGTTTAAATACTTTTATCGAAATGAGTGTTCTATATCGATAAATTCATTTTTAAACCATCTCTATATTAACTAACAAAGTGATGAAAGAGTACCATGCTGCGTCTAGACTTCAAACGGTTTGCTTTAACCATCTTAATAGCTCCTAGTTGGTTGCTAGAGAATCAAAGTAGATTTGCCAATTAATCACGAAATGCTATGGTTCTTACATATAATAATTTAAGAAGTAATTCGCGAGAGATCGTGCACCTTTATTTCCTAGTTATAACAGAAAGGGTCTGACTAATTAGATCCACCTATTCTTGAAATAAACAACTCACACACACTCCGGCTCATTCTTCAACAGCACGCGGTCGAGCCACGGCTCCTCCCCGCTTGGGAGCTTACGGTTTCATGTTCTATTTCACTCCCGATGGGGGTTCTTTTCACCCTTCCCTCACGGTACTACTTCGCTATCGGTCACCCAGAGTATTTAGCCTTGCAAGGTGGTCCTTGCCGATTCACACAGATTCCACGTGTCCCATGCTACTCGGGTCGGAGCGTAAGCTAGTGATGCTTTCGGCTACTAGACTTTCGCCATCTAGGTGCAGCGGTCAAGCCGCTTCGCCTAGCATCACGACGCTTGTATTGCTCTCCCACAACCCGTTTTAACGGTTTAGGCCGCTCCCATTTCGCTCGCCGCTACTACGGGAATCGCTTTGCTTTCTTCTCCTCGGCTACTAAGATGTTTGATTCGCGGGTTGTCTCTTACTGCCCATGGATTCAGCAGTTCGAAAGGTTGCCCTATTCGGGAATCTCAGGATCTATGCTTATTTTCAACTCCCGAAGCATTTCGCCGATTACTACGCCCTTCCTCATCTCTGGGTGCCTAGGTATCCACCGTAAGCCTTTCCTCGTTTGAACCTCGCCCTTATTGCCCTTACTTATACTTAGGCTATGCCATCCTAAGGTCTTGCTAAATGGATGGATCTTATCAACGTCCACGAAAGAGAAATCATATATCGAACCGCCGAATCGGAAAAATTATGAATTATCATATATCTTTGTATCGGCAAAGTTCAAGAGTAGTAGATAAGAGGGCACGAACAGAAGACATCAGCCGCAGGTTCAACCACCCCCTCTCATGCCCCCCGACTGATTCTACCATAGAGGCCAACGATAGACAATAACTCCCCCCCGAACACAGCTTACAACTTTCATCGTACTGTGCTCTCCAAAGAGCAACTCTTCTAAAAATCTCACTCAAAAGGTGCTGAGTTGGAATCCCATTATAACTAAGGATTTTTGTGGTTCCAGAGGTTCCAGCTATAGGAGAACCAGGAATAAGAGCCCCCCCCCCTTTCCACCCGACTCTTTGGGCTTAAGAACGCTGGTTTTAAGAATGAGTGATTGCCCTTCTCCGACCCTTACTCCCCAACCTGAGAACGGACAGCTAATGCGTGCCACTTATTGAACAGGGTTCTATGGTCGGTCCGTGACCCC